>CM074583.1:8555000-14407500 GCA_037305975.1 Chrysolophus pictus | reverse complement strand
AATCTTTAAGGTTGGAAAAGACCTCCAAGATCATCTAGTCCAACCACCAACCCATGCCCACTAACCACACCCCTCAGTGCCACACTACGTGGTTCTTGAACACCTTCAGTATGGTAACTGCCACCTCCCTGGGCAGCCTATGCCAGTGCATTAGAAATCATCCTGAGAAGCAATTTTTTCCTAATATCCAGTCTTAGCGGCAGCACATCAGGAGGAAAGATCTCATTCCCCAGCACCTCTCCTGCAGCCCAACCAGCTCCCCTCCCCAGGCCAGAAGGGGAAAGGAACAGGTTTTCAGCCCAGTACAAGCTAAGGAGGCCTCAAACCACAGCAGGTAGCTCTGCACTGCAGGGCACTGTGTTGCTGGCAGGGCTGTGCACATGGCACAGACATCCCAGCACTGCACACAGCCCCAGACACATCACATGTCTCAGGGAGATGCACTGACAGTGCCTTGTGTGGGATAGCGGGCACCGCGGTGGTGCTGGAAGACACTGTCTCAATGCAGCAAGATGAATTATCCTAGCACCATCTGGTAGCAGTTCTTCATTTCTGACTACATTTAAAACTTAATTTGTGCTCCAGAAGTGATAAATAGGTCTCAGACCTCACCTGGCCTTGGTGACCCCTTGACCTAAGCATATAGAGTAATTTTTTGGGGGCTGAGCATCCCGATATTTTGCCTGCTGTGCCTCATCTAAAGAGACCACTGGACACTGCCTGGTGGCACCTGGGTAACCCCAGGCTGATGCTACTGGAGTTGGCGGCAGGCAAAGAGCTCCATGCCCCACTTGCAGCAGGCATGGGAAAAGGGCTGGTGGTGTTGGAGTGCACTCTTCCAGCTGGAGGCCATAACAGACCGTAGCCATGCAGAATTGGAGCTTGCCAACACCTAATGACAGGAGACATTTATTGCTGCTATTACAATTATCACTGTTATTTAGTTCAAAAGTGAACTTAGATGTAAGTTACCCACCCCCGTATGCCACTCGTGATTGCTTCAGTGCATGCACACCCATGTGTGTATGTACGCATCTATACACCCGAGTCTTGATATAAATAAATAATCCCTTTAGACAGAACAGCATGACAGCAAAAGCTTTCAGATGAAAACATGGTGTGAAAATGTAGCGTGTCTCTTCTCTTTATGTTCTATGGCAAATGCAAAGGAAATTTATTGCTTAAAATATGTGCAATCATTTTTACCTGATTACCTGTAGGTGCTCTATGTGGCTCCATACAGAAGATGGTACATACTCTGTCTCCTGCAGAGATCTGGGTCTATTACAAGCACAGTTCCATTCTTTCACATGTCTTTGTGAATTTGAAGGGGCTGCTTAGAATTTGTCACTTATTTTTAACAATATAATTTTCTTTGGAAGGAACATTCTTGCTAAGCTTGACATGTGATATTTAATCACATATTGACCACTCAGCGTTACTGTAATGCTTCCTGTCAGCTGCAGTGCAGCAGGCAGAGTTCAGGCAACACATTTGCCTGGAGTTCAGCATTCATTTAAATCAAATTTGTCAGCTTTCAATTTTTTTAAATGTAATATTTTATTTTTATTAAACGCAAGTTAATAATGCCTTGTCAGGCCAAGGGCATGTTTTAATGTGAACAACTCCAATGCTAAGTGAAACTGGAGCCATAGCGCCCTGCTAATAGAGCTGTTCAGTCGCCCTAGCGCCTCACCCAAACACGTGCTGGCTTCACACTGTGTTATTTCAGGGACCCTCTTCAGATATGGAGTAACACCCACATATCTAGCCGTGCACACATCTGCGCGCACACACACACACACACACACACTGCCATGGAGGCATGCACTCCTGGTGTGGGAGCCCACAGTGCCCACACACTGCCTACACATGGCACGTGCTGTGCTCCCTCTCCATACGGAGGATGGTGCTGCTGCCTGGGTCACAAGTGCTTCTGTTCTCAGCTCCTTTCCAAATTTCCAGTGATGCTATATGCAGTGACTTGACTTTTTATTTTTTGAAGTGCTCATGCATGCAAGTGCTCACATACATTCGTAGCAAGTACGCATCTTCCTAGATACGTAGGTTGCTCCAAAAACAATGCCTCCTATTTATTGCCATGGAAATGACAACAGGTACATAGAGCAAAATAACACTGTTTGACAGAGCAAAGTCTCAGCTTCAAAACGCTGATTTTCCAACACAGTCACCACCGTTAGTCATGCATTTTTACCAACAATGAACAAGAGCCTGCATGCCATGCTCATAAGAATTTGCACCAGCAGAGGTGCCCACTGTCACCACCGCTGAAACGCACCACCCACCACCTCAGTGTGCTCACAGCCATGTTTGGTCCCCATAAATGTTCAGCAAATGACGATGAATATTATTGTGTGCCATTTTTTCCTGCAGGGACAAAAATCAATGACATACCTTTTCTTCATGTGCACTTCCATGTCAGATGCCATTCTGTCAGACTGCCCCTCTGCTGCCATCTGTCAAGGCAACAAACGTAATGGGATATTATTGGGAACGTTCATTCTCAACTGCCACACCACCAATATCCACCTCTGATATCATGGCCCTACATAATGAATTGGGAGGCATTACTTTTGGACCAGCCCTTACACATACAACTGTGTGCATGTTTGGGTGCATCACCAACACAGGACAGTCCATCTGCATGCACCACACAATGCAGTACACGCACCCATGGATGGCGCCGAGCCTCTGCCACATCCATCTTCCAGTGAGCAAAGTGCTATCCCTCTTCCTGCTGCCAGAGACGGATGCACAGCAATGATCAGCCGTCGCATGCTGAGGAGAGGGAGATGGATGGAGGCTTCTACCCACGCTGTGAGCTGCAGCTATGTGAAGGAAAAGAACACTGCACAGGGGCATAGAGCATCGTACAGCTACCGAGCATATCTCAGAACCATGCCCAGCCCAGACCCACACTGCAGCTTAGTGCTGTTACATTGGAATGGCGCAGCTAGAGCCAGCACAGTCACATTGTTGTGAAACAAAGCAAGAGAAAGTCACCCCAAAGAGGTGCACTCACATCTTCATTCCGACTGTCCGGACATAATAAGGTTGTCCAGATTCTAATGATCAAAAACGCTCGCGGTTGGCAATAAGGCATATGTATTAATTATAACTGCACAGTTCAAACATGAGCTATTTTGCATAGGAGTAATTAGAATCACAATTGACCTTTTGTAGAAATGTAGGGTTATGCTTAATTCTAGCCACGAGCATTCAAAACATTTATTTAAATACTATTCCTACTTCCAAGCTCATAACTACATCATTTGAAAGCCTCCCGTTTGCTTCCCTGTGTTTCTGCTAGCTGCTCACCATGCCCCTACCAGTCAGAGGACGGCTGCCCTCACCGACCAGCACCGCGCCGCTCCCCAGCACTGCTGAGACAAAGCAGCAGCCAGCAGGAACCTTTGCAGGAGGGCACGGGGAAACCCTCTTGATTCAGCTGCCTGTAAAGGCTACCAGATATCCTGCAAGCCCTTCCCCGTGCCAAGAAAAATACCAGCGATTTTGAGGGTGAGGTTTGGGGAGGGAGGGGGTCCGTCGGAGAGCAGGAATGTTTCGCATGAGTGGGGACAGCTGGGGCAAGCCCACCATTTGCAACGTGCCTGTGGTGGTGCCTTCAATAGGTGGCACTTATGAATAATAATATGCATAATCTATCTCGTGCCCAGGCAGGAGAGAAAACATAAGTGGACAAGCCTGAAGGCATGGCCGTCTATTAAAGGTTGCTTGGGAATTCTCTGCAGAGTTAGGGCAAAACTGTGCAGCTAAACAAGGCTGGGGATTTGTATGTTTAAGAAAACAGCACTAATTGAAAATCGCTCTCTTTTGGATGAGCGATTTACATTTCTTACAGATCAAATTACAGAGGGGGAAACACAGTTTTGCCCTTTTATTGTTTATTTGATTGTGGGCTTTCACTGCTAACTTTACTTTTTCTTAATGAGCTGCAGCACAGAACATCAAGAGGTGCCCCAATCCCCAGGCCACTGCGCACACCTAGAGCCCAAGCCCTGCAGAAACACACAGCCCTGCTTTGTTCTGTGGCTGTTTGCAGACACCTTGAGTTAAGCACCCATCTCTGTAATTAAATACAAAAACAATTAGAAAATGGTATAAAAACCTTCCTCTCTCCCAGCTAGTGCTGCATATGAAACTCAGGTCTATTCCCCATGCAGCGGTGAGGACAGTACATCACCAGGGACAGACAGAGCTGATGTTAGAGCACTCTAAGAAATGATGAGGTAAGCATCTCAAGCTTTCCCCAGGGAAATAGCCAGACTCGCCCTTATTTTATATCTGCTTACATTAGGCCCTGGTAGCTTTCTTCCAAAAGAAAGAAAGATTGGTATTATTTAAAAAAGAATAGGCACTATTTTTAGCTCAGTTGAACGCATCTCCTTTGCTCTGCTAAGCAGAGAGCAGCCCCAGCCACATCCTCAGGGCTGCCCCATTCCCCAGGAGCACAAGGAACAACTCCCCACCACAGGAGGAAATACAGCCCAGGAAAATGCTCCACCAAGGCAGGAAGCAGCCAAGCACTCAGCTGTGAGCCTGGCTGAGAGGCAGGTGAGGAAGAGGAGCTCTGCAGCAGGAGCGCAGCAATGCTTCAGCCTGTCTTTGGTGGACACTCCATTCATACACAGAGGTCACCTTCATTCTGTAGATACAACAAGGAAGAAAAGGTAATAAACACAACAGTAAACTATTCCTACCTAGACTGATCTCCCATACCCCTCACCTCTGCCTGGAGAACAACAGACATCCAAGTCACTGAAGAAAGCCCCCTCTCCCTCTGCCCCATTTATCTGCCACACCTTGAACAACCCAGCTGCAGGAGATTATCTGAGTGTTGGTGATCAACTGAAAGGGCTGCTCGAGGAGCGGAGAACCTTGCTGTATTAGTTTTAACAAGAGGTGTGTGGAATGAGGTGGAGGGATGAGGATAACAGTAACAATTTAAAAATGCAAAGGTGTATGTGGTGGCTGTATAAGACAACATGCGCAAGATGGAGATTGTAATGAGAATTTGAGTAAACAATGTTCGGTGATAACCTGTCAAACACTTCAGCTTTGGTATCGCTGATGGCCAAATGAGAATCTATTGGCATAGGAAGAGCCCATCTCCAAATTTGCCACAGCCCCTAGAGGCCATGGAGAGGGAGCATGTGGGGCAGTAGATGTGGCTGTGCCCAGCTGAGATGTATCCCTGCACGGCTGCCTGCCCGGTGTCCTACCCACATGTGGGTGCTGCTGGGAGCAGAAATGAGTGCAGGGAGAGCGCAGGCGGGTGAGGCACAAGGATCTGGTGTTGGGATTCCCCTCTGCTGCTGATTGATAGTCACTGTACGTAGGAACTGGGTTTAAAGTGTTCCCGCGTCAGAGCTGGAGCCACAATTAGGTGTGAATTACTGCACAGGGTTCAAGGCAGTGCTCCTGTGCCCAAGTTGCCTAATTAGCAGTTGTTAGTGTGGCAGAGCTTAAAAGTGCTAATATTCAAATGTTATGACTGTGCTGCCTCTTACCAAAACCCACGATGTGTTTGGAAGCTGGCTGTCATTTCGGGCTCAACCTTCTCTTCCCTTATGAATGCAGGATAAAAGTCAGCTGTGTGAATTAACCCTTCTGTTGAGCCCATCACAGTGAAAGCACAGCACCACGTCCATGCACAGCTTGGCCCCAGGATGCGGCGCTGCAGCAGTGGTTCTGTTCAGTCCAGCCTCTCCCTGTCCCCAGCAAGGGGGCTGGTTTGGGATGGGCAAAGAAAACAAAGAGTTGAGTATTTGTATGTAGGTCTGTTATTGTGAAGCAAAGCCTTGCACAGTCAACCTCAAAAACACGGCCTACGAGACTGGAGAAAAGCATTCATGTAACATACATTACTTGACATTGCCCGTGGCTAAACGTGGGGAACAAGATGTTCTCCATGGCCATACCAGGCTCCTCAGTCAGCCCCGCTCTAATCTGAGCCCCTCTCATGGAGACGTCTCCTGCACGCTGCTTGTTGTGAGAACTGACAGAAGGGAGCGCGCCCGCTGAAGCATGGCCAACACAACACGGAGGCTTGGCTGTGTGCAGATCAGCTGTGTCAGGCAGGAGCATGCCCCTCTCCAGTCAATTTCAGAGTTATTTTCTATTCTCAGCATCAAGATTATCGTCTCATTTATTCCAGTGTAACTCTGGAATAACCAAAATACCATATAGATAACCAAACCGGAACCGTATCAGTGATACGATCCAGTGCAGTGGCTTTATTTCTGGAGCTCCATTCCACCTGTGAATTTTAAGAAAGTTGCACTCGTGCTCAGAGGCAAAATCATTTTCCATCAAATACTATGCAATATTTTAGCAGGCTGTTTCGTACTGCTCTACGGCTGCCAGTTTTTAAGTATTATCAATAATATATTCTTCAATGTAACCTCTTTAACACTTGCAATAGAATGAAATAAAAAAAACACATCAACGAAAAATTGTCTTTGCCCAGCAATGCCGTGTGAATGTTAAATTTCCCATCTCACAATGCAGCCGTCGCTATAAAACTCTGAGGGCGGATTAACGCTCTTCTGGTACTTCACTGTATCAGAACACGGATTTGCAGACAACAGCTGCAGCAAATTCCCTTGACTGAGAAGAATTACAAGTATTATCACCTAGATCATTAAACCGGGTTCATAGATTGCAGAATGTCTTCAATCAATTCATCTAAGATAACTTGAAACCAGCTGGACCCCCTCAGTGAGAACTTGACTTAATTGGCCAATAAGTGGCTGGAAAAGGTGCATGCTATTTGATAAAATTACAGACTGAAGAAGCGATTACAGTTTGGAGAACCGCAGAGGGTAGCCTCTGGGTCAGCCCTTTTGGAGAGGGCTAAGTTAATGTCCACTATTAAGCGCTGCTGTGAAAAATGTCGGCCCGCTCGGTGCTCAGATGGAAAGTGTAGCCGGGTCATTCCTCAGCTGATGGAGAGGGAGATATGCACATTTATCACCGCTTTGGCCTCATTTTTGCCTCAGTAATAGTCGTGCACTAACAACTGCTGGCAGTTTCATGGTTTTCTATGTACCCTTCGTTTTATTGGCATAACTAAAATATTATCCGAGCAAAGCAATCCATCTGCTAAGGAAAAACACTTTCCTTCAATTATGTCCCACGAGTCTTTTCTTAAGAAAGGTTATAGCACCAGGAAGTTGAAAAATATACATTAGTTTGTTTTTATTCTTTCCAATCTACTGCAAAAACACTCGCTTGTTACCAGATAAGCGGTAGGTCTGCATATTTACCACCACAAAATGCCAGGGAATGCGCCTAGCTTCGGAAGGGCAGTGAATTCACAACATCGGATTTGTGTGTAAGCAGAAATCATTACTTAAATGCAACTGCCTATTTCCACCCTACACCCCCAAAGACAGAAATATTGTGTAAGAAATTCCCCAGTGTTCCTATATTCAATAATGAAAGAGAGTAGGTAATTTGCAGAAAAGCAAGAATTAAAAAAGCACAGCTACATAGAATCAGCCACACTACCCCGGGGTGCTACATGTGATGGGAGCCCAGAGCTTGATCCCACCAGCACCCCACGAGGCTCCCATTGACCTTGGCAGGGGGACACCATGTGCAGATGCCTCTGAGGCATAGAGCCTTCAGTCAGAGAGCCCCAAGCCGGGGCTTGCCATCACTTCTGCACAGAGCTGCTGTAGCTGCCGTGATGCCGCGTCGCTGAGGCTGCATATTTTTCATGGATCGGGTAATTTCCACGGGCTTTGTTTTGTTATTTTTAAATCCCTACCTTTTACAGAGCTAGCTCTAAGATTCAAATGCACATATTTAGAAGTAGCTCGGGCTCATCTGTAGGATTTTTTTGCTGATGGGTAAGTTGTTGTAATAGTAATCGGTGTAACACAGAACCAAAAGCCTAGGGGTGGCACAGATAGCTAGGAGCACACAAAAGGCAAATTAATGAACTGTGGGAGGTCACATTACATATTTTACCATCAAAACACGGATAGAAGTTGCTCTGGCAAAATGGTTGCAGGCTGCAGGTATCGGGTCAGAAAAAAGCACTATTTAAGAATAAGGAATAAATACTTACTTTCTTAAAATATTTTCCTTTCATATGCTGGAACTGCATAGTGAACAGAAATCAGGTTGTCATTTGGTTGTTAGTTCTCCTACTGTGTAGTAGAGTACATGTTTCTTCCCAAATAATGACGTAAGCTCTGTCCCACACAACACAGGCACAGAACATAGCCACACACAGCACAGGATGAGGGAGGCTGCAGAGAGCTAAAATACTGCATGTGATGCTTGGGTGAAACACCTTTTCATGGGAACCCTCCTAAGAAAGGGGTGTCAGCTTTGCCTGGTCACTTCCTATGGGGAGAGGATGCTCATTCATACATGTTTCTGCTGACAGTCATTCATTTTAGCCATCCAAAAATGATCCTTCATTTTGAAATCTGAAGTAGAGTTTGAGAAATAAATTGAAAAAGTGTCAGTGTAAAGCTGAATGCCTCCATCTTGTCACTGTTATCACACACCAGTCCCTCCATACCCCTCCAATTTTAGGTACCTCACCCTCTGGTGCCACAGCCTATTGGGGTCCTGCACGTTCTGTGGGTATGACAGCTCCATCCACCCACCCATGATAGGAAGGGAAAAACGATGGATTTCTACATGGCTTTATCACATCAGCATTCCCAGCACTGCCACCACCAGCGCCCCGATGAGCCCGCGCCATATCTGTGGTCACTGGTGCTTCTGCCTGCCCCGGGCACTGGGCTCCAGACACGCACAACTGTCGCTCACATATTTAGAAATCTATTTTTAAAGGAAAATAAGCAAACAACTGTGCTTTTTCTGCCTGTCAGAAAGATCACCCAACAAGCCGTTGCCGGCGGTGCACTCAGTGGGCAGCAGGGCAGGCCTGGTGGGGCAAGCCCTTTGCCCCAGCTCACAGCTCACACTGAAGGGCAGCGACAGCCTCTGGACAGCCTGGCATACCCAGGCTTCAGCAGGAATGAGCAGCGTGGGCTCACCCAGCAGCCCGACACAGCCATCAGAGCTGTCACCTCAGAAAGAAAAAGCCATCCTGGTCCTTCCTGCCTCCCTCTGACCAAAGGGCAATGCCTCCTTCAGCCAAGCTCCGCCACAGGACGCCAGTCCGGACTTTGGTTCACACAGATAGCCCTCAGCCCCTGGTCTAGATGCTCCAGCATTGCCTTCCTCACTCTCCCACTGCTGGGTCGGAGATGAGAGAATCAAATGGCTCTAGGGGTGGGAACATGGATCCCGTGGCTGAGCAGTAGGCAACACACGTACTCAGTGCACCCTGTAGGTACACATCAGACCCAAGCGCTTTGCTCATCGAAACAACAGAAAAATCCATGCAAAACCTTCTTTGGCATGTTAGAGATACTCTGCTCTCCATCAGCATCTTTGAGTTGAGCTATTATTTTTAATTATCACTAGGTGCAGGAGTGGCTGAGATAACCTTTCCATCGGTGCCTTTCAGGCCCAGGAGGCAATGTGGAGAGGGGCCATTTGTACAGGGAGGAGAAAAGCCTCTTTTCTGTTTACTTTGAGAAAGCTTCATATTGACTTCCATTTATCTTCCAATAAGTCCTTGTCCAACGTGGCACAGAACGTAAGCTGTTCCAAGGGCAGGTGCTTCTTAATGAGAGAACTGAAAACTCCTTTTCTTCTTCTTCTTCTCCATTAATTAAAAGGAAAAGAGAAAAGGGGGGAAAAAAATAAAAGACTTAGAAAATGGCATGAAAGCATATTACCAGTAAATTGTTTCCACTGTGTTTGTGACTGTTCTTAATGTTTTATGAATATGCTAAGAAATTTGCTCAGGCATTTTTCCTTGGGCACTCCAGTTAATTACTTATTCAGAGTGCTTCTACTCCGTTCCTTGCAAAATGTGTTGTGCATTAATTCTGATTATGTACAAAAACCCACCTGCAAGGAAAAACTCTGAATCAGTAATGCTGATAAAATGAGCAGCTCTCCTGGGGCTCCACTGAGAAACAGGATACTGGACAGAATTAGAATCTTGTAGCTAAGGCTATTCATAATGTCATTAACATAAAGGCAATTAAATGAGTTTTTAACCTACAACCCTTTATTGTTATTAATGAACATTAGAAAAACACAGGAGATAAAATTGGTAATTATCCCTGCACCAAGCTATGCAATAATGTGTTTAAATATAAAAACAAAACAAATGATTATTGTTAGTATTTTCAGTAGCAGAAGCCCCAAGGAGCAGCTCAGTCACATTTAATCACATGGTACTACACCAAGAGGGTTAATTAAACGAGGGCTTTACCTTCAGCACGCTCGGTTATTCTGTTTAATATGGAATCAACAAACAGCAACGTGAATCTATGAAATATTCCAGGCTGTGGCTCCTACCTTCGGGTTAGCCACCTTTCTTGAAATGGAGGGCGCCTTCATTTCCTTCAGGACAAGTAGCTGCAGTCCTGCAATTGAGTTTTTATTGTAACGTGCTTTCAGAACCAATTCCAGAAACAACTGTATAAATCCCAGCTCATAGCCTGGGCTTGCAATTCTGTAGGAAAGATTTTGGAGTCAGAGAGAGATGTAGATTTTAAAGGAGATGGTAAATGAGGCTCCAGCACCACCGCACCACCAAAGAGCCTCCAGTTCCATTTTTTATGCAAACTATTGTATCCTCTACACAAGCAGTCATAAATTACAGAGTATCTTCTTAAGGGGAAATACATTAAAGCTCAGTGAAATAGCCTATATCTAGGAACAGATTTGAACGTATTAATTCGATTAAAGTTTTATGATTTAAATCTCCAGAATGGCTTACCATCTATCTTTTTAAATTCTTTCCTTTTTTTTTTTTTAAATATGTATTTACATTGTTCTGCAGTTTCAGATATCCATGTTCTGGACACTGGGCAGCTTTCCAAGAAAAGGGTAGATGTGGCAGTGGGTGACATGGTCTAGTGGGCATGGTGGTGATGGGTTGACAGTTGGCCTGGGTGACCTTAGTGACATCTTCTAACCTAAATGATTCTGCATATAACAGATGACAACGAACACATTTCCCTTCCACCTCACCAGACAAGCTCTCCCAAGGAAGACGTCCCTCAGCATGTCCAGCTGTGACTCACAGGACAGACAGGCCGAAGCCACTCTACAAAATCATGTTTTACCTAAGGACAAGGTGGGACCTGGCCTCAGCTGCATCAAGTAGGGTCTGACTGCTGGAGAGCCCCTAGGGCGTTATCTGGGCTGTGGGGACAGCACCTGGACAAGACCAGGCACGGAGCCCATGATGGGAACACAGCAAGCAGGCTTTCCCTAGAAGATGCCCTTCATAAACCTGCAGAAGGAAAATGAGAAACTGTGAAAGATCCAGTCAAAAGGGAAATAACCAGACTGCTCCCTTTCTGCTTGGGAAGTCTGCCTGAGAGACAGCAGAAGAGGCATTAAGAAAAGACAAACAGAAAAGGACGAACAATTAGCAGCAGGGTTTGTAGCAGTAAACAGTGCCAGACAAACCAGCTGCTACTTCTGACAGACATCCCAGCTAGGAAGAAGATAACCTGACAACTTCGACATATGAAAGAGCTTGCAAAGCGGTGCTTGTTAACCAAACGTTTTGTGATTGCAAGTACCTGTATTGCCCCATTATGCTGGGAAATCTGGAACAGCTCCAAGGCTGTTTTAGTGAGAGGTGAAACCACCCACTCTGCTTAGATAGGGGCTGAGTCTATGGAAGAAGAAGGGTGCACTGCAAGTGTGGGAGATGAGGGGGAGATACAGGAATAAGCATCTGAAGAGTTTTTAAGAGCAAAACTCATTTGCTCTTAAGAATGCACAAGACCTACTGTGCATTCCTGTCCAGCAGGCAGAGCCTGGGGCAGGAGGGAGACACTTGCTCGATGGGCTGAAGCTGCTGTATGTCCCACTTCCATGACACCTCCATGCCCAGGGCATTGCTTCTCCCAAGCCCTCCTGCAAGCACAGGCACCGCCCTGCAGCGCTGCGTGGGATCGCTGCATCGAGGCACTGTGTTGTCAGACAGCAAGTCATGGGCAGCTGCGGGATTATAAGCAACAGCTTCCTCAGATCAGTTCACAGCTCTAAATACCTGAAAGTGTTTTCCCCAACAGCCACAGATTTCTCTTCCTCCTGATGTAGAAGCTGATTGCATTTGCTTGTGTAAGCCTGCTATCCGCTGGTGTAATGGGGAAAGGCCCAGGCTGTTCAAGTACTGTACAGGCACAGAAATGACATGCATACTAACCAGCTTCTCCCAATAAAATAAGCACCGCTGATTTAGCTTCTTTTGAACCGTGAGCTGTTGCAGAACCTACTAAGCCAGGTGAGCTGTGGTTTGGGTGGGAGGAGGCCCCAACACTGTGTGCGCAAGCCCAGCCCCTACAGTGCCACCTGGCAGCACCCCAGTGTCACCACTGTGCCCATGGCACTGCACATGCCGTGCTGCGGACACATGGAAGAGGTCAGCCTTTTCTAGTGTGACAAATTCCACCTTCTCTATGAGCTTAGTCATGAAAGAGCTACCAAATCTATATTTTATTTATAGTATTTTAGTGGATAAATGACACTCGTGTACCTTTTTTTGCCAGCTATTAAGTGTTTACAGTAACAACCAGTGGTCTGTCACCCAGAGGGCTGGCACCTGTCTGGATAATAGCACAACTCAATATTCCCAAAGTAACAGATTTCTGTAAGAGAGGAAAAATCAATAACTGTGACAAGTGCTATCCATTAGAGCCCAAGAGCAGAGAGCAAACGATTGGAAGATGTCATTTGTTTAATATAACGACGCTGTAAATGAAAGCCCTTACAACTGAGCTGTGTGGGATAAAACATCCTTTCAAAGGGAAGGTGGCATGGACCAGATCTGCTTGACTTCCCAGGGCCAGGATGGTCAAGAGCAGTGGAAGTTCAGGGTTCCCATCCTGCCAGTGCCCCCCAAGATTAATTGACACCCACACACAGGCTAGGGCAGGACAGTGGCTTGCACCAGGCACCAGCATCCTCTCCCAGTCCAGAGGCAGAAATTGTTTTTCCCACAGAGCTCTGCCTTTTGAGCAATACATACATACAAAATCTGCATTGAAATCTCTATTTATGTGCTTACAGTACAAGTTTATGCTTTACAGAACAGTGTTTCTAAACTCTCAGTGAAAGGACCGTAGGAGGGAATTGGACTTGGTGGTGCAGACACCAGCCCACCCTCTGCCACTTGGGCTGATGTTTCCCTTCTAAATGGCATTTCGGTGCTGGCCTTCCGCACCGCCCTGCACCCTCTCCTGGATTAGCTCTTGGGTGCCATATGGTACAAATGGCCCGGCACACGCTCTCGCAGTCAGTGTTTAAAAACCTGCCAAACTGCTGCCTGCCTTGGCAGCCTGCCTGGCAGCTCCATGGGCTGCAAAGGGAGCACAACGCTGCCCGGATGTAATTGAGATGGTGTTGTTCCAGGTCTGCCGCGATGGTGCCAGCAGCAGTGCTCCCCTCACCCCCTTTCTCCCCACTGGCACCTACAGACATTCCTGCGCATGCAGCCCTCTGTGGCCTCACTCCTCCGTCCTGAGTCCTGTCACTGGTGCTGGGAAGTTGGTTTTGTCCAGCACCTTCCCACGAACAAGGCAGAGCAGGGACCGCAAGCAGTTGCCACATGTGTCAGTCATCCAGCATCACCCAGTGCTGGCAGAGGAACCTGCAACTTTCCAGTCACTTGCTATTAGGCAAATGTTGCAGGTCCTAAGAGGAAGACTTTGTGTTGTACCTTGGTGGCTCACCAACTGCAGATAACCTCCAGTAGAGCAGCAACTATCAGGAGCCTTCATCCTTTGTACATAGGACTTCAAAGGGTAATGTTATCTATACTTGTGCGTCATTCAGCTCTTGTTAAACCAAGCAATGCTCTTCAGTTGCAGTATGAACAAGTAGAAGAAAAGCAATATTAGAATAAGAAACATGAAGGGAAACAGGATGAAAACCTATCTGACAGACAGTGGTGGCTATACTGGTAGCTCCTGTGCAGTAGCAAAGCAAGCAGCAGCACTGACATTGTGATGTATGCAATGAAATATTTGTACCATGTGCCTACACAAAACTTTAGATGAAACACTCTCTTTAGAAGCTTTTGATAGAAGAGAAGTGGCTTTGCCATTACTTCTGTTTGTGAAATGGAAGCAGTGCCGATTCACAGTGCTCCAGGATAGGGCTGCTGATAGTGCAGTGACAGCCACACCAGTGCTGCATGTTTGTTGTTTACTTCATGCTAAGAGGAAGGAACTTCTTTGCTGTCATCGTACCCTGGAATACAGTGGAACCCAACCCATGCCCAGTGCATGCAGAAATTTCAAACCAGTAATATTTATTACCTGTGCATATACAGCACTTTGCTTCTTGCTGTCAGCGCCACTTGCAGAGTTCTAGTGAAAATAAAGGGCATTTGCATCCAGAGTGTCATAGTGCACTCTGATAGCAGGAGCTGTAAGGGCTGTGGCACTGAGGGATGCACCTCACATCCAGGAGGAATGCTCCTCCTGGCACATGGAAGATTCGGGGACCGTACCAGCAGCATTACCACCCCTCTTGCAGGAGCACATCAGGATGGAGCATGGCCTGGACACAGGGCCCATGAGCGAGTGTCAGCAAGGGCACAGCAGTTCCCCTGCTCCGGGAGCCCGGTGTTTGACCTGCTGGCCAGCATTGTGCCTGGACAAAGAGACCCAGATGCAAGGATCCTATAAGAATCACACTGCCTGAAAAAATCTGAGTCAAAGTGTTTCACGAGCAATCAGTTCTACCATCAGCCTGGCAGGTTCCTGGGCTCAGGTAAATATAGTGTAGCACAACACCTCCCTTTTCCCCAGAGAATCACAGGAACAGCACAGCGTGCCAGACCTAGGACCCAGCTGTGTGAAGGGCAAAGTCAGGCACACACATGGGGCTGGAGAACAGCACAGAGGCCAAAAGATTACTCTCTCATTAGCAATGTGTCATTGAGCCACAACATGCCTAACAAACAAGACACACTGCTTGAAGAAAATGGTGTCTGTTCCAGATGACTTAAGACAAATCAGTTTTTGGAAAGGCAATGGGTATAAAGGAGCTTACATTTATTTAGTTTACATCACTAAACAAACCCTCTTTGGCAGACCCCACTCCTGAGGCATTCCTGGGACATGGTGCCTGAGAGGGCAGAGCTCAGGACAACAAACTCACAGAATTTTAGTGCTTGAAAGGAACCTCTGGAGATCCTCCAGTTCAACCCCCTGCTAAAGCAGACTGTCTATAGGACATTGAACAGAAAAACATCCAGGTGGGTTTTGAATATCTCCAGAGTAGGAGAATCCACAACCTCCCCAGGCAGCCTGTTCCAGTGCTCTGTCATCCCTGAACTAAAGAAGTTTTTCTTCATGTTCATATTAACCTTCCTATTTTCCATTTTGTGCCTGTTGTCCCTTATTCTATCACTAGGCACCACAGAAGAGAGCTCACTCCATCCACTAGACACCCATTAGATATTTATGAGCATTAATAAGATCCCCCCCCCTTATACTTCTCCATGCTGAACAGCCTCGGGTCTCAGCCTTTCTCACATGGGAGATGCTCCAGAACCCTTATCATCTTTGTGGCCCTCCACTGGACTCTCTCCAGAAGTTCTCTGTCTTTCTTGAACTTAGGAGCCCAAAACAGGGCACAGCACTCCAGATGTGACCTCACCAGAACAGAGTACAGGGGGAGGATCACATGCCTCAACATTCTGGCAACACACTTCCTAATACACCCCAGGGAAACCATTGACCTCTTGGCAACAAGGGCACACTGTGGCTCATGGCCAACCAGGATACCTTTCTTCAGAGCTTCCCCTCAGCAGGTCAGCCCCTAACCTGTACTGATGATGCATACAGTTATTCCTCTCTAGGTGTAGAATCCCACGCTTGCCATTGTTGAACCCCATCAGCTTCCTCTCTGCACAGTTCTGCAGCCCATCCAGGTATCAGTGAATGGTAGCAGTGTCTTCCGGTGCATCAGCCACTCCTTCCATCTTTAAAGCATCACAAACTTGCTGAGAGCTGGGGGGAACACTGCTAGCTACAGCCCTCCAAGCAGACTGTGCTGCTGATCACAACCTTTTGAGCTCTGCCAGTCAGCCAGTTCTCCATCCACTCCACTTCCACTCATCTAGCCCACACTCTCTATGCTTACCTACAGACTTTCTTGGTGCGCTTACACTCATTCCGTGGCAGTGGTGTGGAAAGAGCAGAGCTGAATGAATACCTCAGGCAGGTGCAACAGCCCACAGAGAAAGCCAGGCTTATTTGTAACAGGAGCTCCACCACCAGTGCTCACTAACAGCCAAGTACTTCAGATCTCCAGACTAATTATGTAAAAATGTATTTCTGGGCAATACTATTAAAATTTCTTAAAAGCAGTGCCATAACTACATCTGGATCACGCCTAAGCAAAAAGCACAGTTTCCTGTGATTTTAACACAAAGACTTCAATACCAAATATCTACCCTTTTTCACAGAGCCCCAAATGTATGAAAACCCCACCAAAACCGATTCTTTTAAACTGATCCGAAGTTCATAGCCAGTACTTATACATTTCTTTTTACTTCAGGCACTGATCCCGAACATGAGAAAACTGCCGGCACTGTTGGCATGCTCAGGACAAGTCTCAGACTGGGCTGAGAGGGAAGGGATCTGGAGCAGAGCCAGCTCTTTCCACAGCTGAGCCACTCACCAGCCACACAGATCGTGAGAGCGGGGAGGTTCTGCATGCTAAAAGGATGAGTCCCGTCAACTCATTCCTTCCCAAAGACTTTAAGGATCTGGGACTTCACAGAATCGCAGAAGCAGCAAGCAGCAAGCAACACTCCTCAAGTAATGCAGGAGCTGCTTCCATGGGTGTAGCTGATGTAGGAGCTGTGGCACTGGGTTGCACTTTTGCAACCCAGTAAAGCAAAGCAGGATTTGCTTTCACCTGCATGTCCGTCTCCTATTAATTGGTGACAACTGCAATCAGCCCTTCCTCAGCACACTGGAGGGCCTTCTTCCTGGGAGTCAGCAGCATCAGGAAGCACAGGCGTGCATCAAGGAAACCTGCTGCTAGTAAAACAGGGCTCCTGCCTGGTTTCATTTCAGCTACAGGGCACTACAGAAAGACAGGCCTTTGTATTAGAGCTATCTGCTATCCTGCTTCCTCCTCACTGAATATGTTTTTGCAGAGCTGTTCTTTGCAGTCAGAAAACTTGCACGTTACCGACAAGCGCATATTACAATGAGAATATTTTATTGGACTTTGATGAGGCTGGAACTAGAAAACACTGCTGTAATCATCGAGATCCCTGCACTGAAAGGACATACTGTTAGCTGAAGTAAATATGTTGCTCTGAATTTCTGACTTAATTGACAGAACATTTTATAGTGTGAACTTCAAAATCTCATTAGGAATGTATCAGACTGAGGCCCTGTGCCTGTAACATTGTTAATACAGACGTAAAATCAGGCCCACGCTGCGCTCATATCATTTCTTCATCAAGCAGCCAGGAGATTCCAAGTGTAATTCAATGCAGTCAGCTATAATTCTTCATGGCAGTATTTAAAACTGAATTGGATTAAAAGAAATACCACCACCAAAGTGTGGCCTGGAGAGAAATCCCAGGATTTCCAGGTGATTCCAGGTCTCATCCACTCCTGGCATGCCTAAGCTGGAGAAATGAAGTGGTTGTCCTGCAGACCTCAGGGCTCAGCAAAGCTACTTACACCAGCACAGAGCAGCTCTGCAGGTAACACCCAGCACAGCACATGTGGCACTCACCTGTGCCACCCCTGCCATCCCCACTCGTCATGGAAAAACAGCTTAATTCAGCGGCTCCAGTGATGGCATTACAGAAAGAAGAACAAAAGGCTCCTGCAGATGTTCCATCCCTGCCTGCTCCACGTACAGCTGCACACTACTCATCAATCCCAGCCCTACTCTGGTTGTGCTCACCCCTGCCTGTAATTCACACCCACACTGATTGCACTGGCAAAGGTAGACGGGGTTATCCAGATATACAACCACATTAACCTGCCGTGAGATGCTTTATGGACAGACAAGCTCATTTTCCTCAGCTGTAAGAAATTTGGAGGGAAGGAGATTGGAGTGATTACATATACAGCAGCAAATAAAGCAAAGCAAGCAAGAACGTCTCATACAGATATTGTCACTCGGCAGTGAAATACCAGAGGCTGCAGTAAGGGGACACAAACCAAGCTGTCACCAGCACCCATCCCTCTGCTCAGCCATCCCAGCCCAGTGGGTAACTGTTGCTGGAGGCTGAGGGCTGGCAAACACCTTGCTCCATAGGGCAAAGCCCCACTGACATCACTGGGTCTGTTCCTCTCCAAATTAATAAATCATAGAATCACTGAGGTTGGAAAGACCACTAAGATCATCTAGTTCAACCACCAAGCCACCCTCACCATGCCCACTAACAACGTCCCTCTGTGCTACATCTACATGTTTCTTGAACACCTCCAGAGATGGTGACTCCACCACTTCCCTGCACAGTCTGTTCCAGTGCATTACCACTCTTTGAAATTCTTCCTAATATCCAAACTGAAGCTCCCCTGTTGCAACTTGAGGCCATTGCTTTTTGTCCTATAGCTGTTACCTGGGACAGTGGCCCTCACTCCCCTTGTCACCACCTCCTTTCAGGTACCTGTAGAGAGCAATAAAGAAAATAAATAAATAAATAAGTCCCCGAACTTCCTCTTCTCGAGGCTGATCCTGGTTCCCTCAGTTGCTCCCCATCATACTTGTACTCCAGACTCTTAATCAGCTCTGTTGTCCTTCTTTGGCCACATTCCAGGTCTTTAATATCTGCTGAGTCCAGCAGCACACACATTAAAACATCCATCACATTGCCCATGTACTGATGATGAAGTAAGCTTTACAGCCTGTTAGCATGTGGCCATCACAGCTCTTTTAGTAGCCACACGGAGCAGCCAGGGAGTTCTTCCCTTCACACCTATTGTCATTACAGGCATTTGGGAAAGACCTTTACCAACAAAAGTTTTTAATCAATTATACTGTCATTTTCCCCAAAGTGTCTGGCATAAAATGGACCCCAGGAGCATCCCCTCCCTCGAGCACAGACAGTGATTGCCCTGTAGAAGCTGCACTAGTCCCTGCTGTACCCACTGCAACAAGAAGCCACAGGGTATGGGAGACCTGAACAGCTGTTCAAGTGAATGGCTCTCCTCATACAACCTCCTCCATGAAAATCTGAAACGTGGCTGAGAACACTCCTTGTATCATCAGTAAAGAAAGCAAAAATGGGTCAAACAAAGCAGAAAAATAACGGGTCAAGCCCTGAAGAACAAACTCCCTCTTTTCTTTCAGCTTGGCAAACCCAGACTCAGCAGCGAGGTGCTCGCAGGCAGCCGAGCCCGGAGCAGGCAGTTCCTCAGCAGAGGCACGCAGCCATCCCTGACCTTATTGGGCAGTGTTACAGGAGGTCATACTTTCAGATGGATGGTCTGATCTCAGAGCATCCCCTGGTGTAATGAGTACAAACAAGCTTTTCTTCCATCTCTAGATCTCTTTGTTTCTCTGTTTTGCACTTTGCGAAACAGACTTCTGATGGCTGCAGGAAGAACCAGGCCGGGCAGCACACCACCTCCAGACCAATGCTCCTTCATAGCCACAGGGCTCATACTGGGCAAAGGGCCGGGCTGCAGCCAGGCCAGCTTCCATTCTGCTCCACAGGGCTGCCCAGCTGGGGCAGGCACAGCCCTGGGCAGAGCACGAGGCCTTGTGTAGCTCAACCTGACAGCACACGGCTACAGAACACCAGGCCAACCGCAGGAGTGCTCTGAATACAAATCACACATGATCAAGGCACAATTTGAATGCTATGCTGGTGGATATAAATATAATTTTTTTCTAACTAATCTTGTGTTAACAATTCTTTCTCAAACAAACATCCTTTTTTCACCTGGCAACAAAGATGTTGCTCGCAGTGATGGAGCTCCCAGCTGCCTCACCTCTCAGCCAACACGATGCCTTCATATTTCATTTAAACAAAACTTATCATCCACAAGCAAAGAAGGAGGATGTGTGAATGTCTAAAGCTTATGTAAATTAAGAGGCTGCACACACAGGTCCTAAAAATAGTGGATAATAATAGCATTTCTTCACTATACTATAATTACAGGCACACTGTCATCCCTTCTATTCTCTGTAAGGTCACAGTTGTATTGTACAAAATTTACAGTATATTATCAGTTAAAAACACAATCATTAGCAACCACATGTTGTCTTTCTTCAGCACCAGTGATGAACGTTCACATTAATGAAAAAAGCGCACAGGGCTTGCTTTATGTGGACAATGCACACTTAAATTTAATCATCAACTCCTGCTCTCCAGTTTTTGCTATTATCACACTATTTGTCGAGATCACACTGCACTCTTGGGATGAATTTGTCCTTAACAAAGTGTATGGGAACTGCTGAATCACGGCCTGAACCTCTGATTGACCACCTGAGGCAAGCAATGAGTCAGCCCTGGGAGCATAGATGAAGACAATTCTCCTGTGCTACCAGAAGGGGTGGAGCCTGGCTGCACCTCTTCTAGACTCCATTTAAGAGCTGACTACCACTGGAGAAGGATCTCTCTTTTGGAGACTGCTTCTCTTGGAGTCTTCTCAGTGAGCCCAGGACAAGCTTTCCATCCATTCTTCTTTAGCATGATAAGCTGTTTAGCCTAACTTTCCTATATATTTCTTAATTATAACATCCGTATATTCATTGATTACACACAAAGAGACGAGGAGTTGGATATCTCACATCACTGATATATGCCTACGCAGAATTACGAGGTTTGAAGAAATACGTTTGATTTATTCTACAATGACTTCTAGGTAACTGTAGAAACTCTCAGTTGTTGTTCTGAACAGCACAGTGAACACCTGCATGTGCCACTCTGAAAGCTTTATTCACAGAGTAAGGAGTATTGAGAGAGTCTTTCCATGTATACATCATCTTTGGCTTCCTTACCCACTAGAAGCTGAAAAAAAGTGTCCCATCCATCTGAAAACTCAGAGCAAAGCATCACTAAGAGGCTGCACCACTCTTCATCACTGGATAAAGAGCTTGAAAAAAATTTATGATTTTCTCCAAGGATAAATGAACTTCTGACATGAAGAAACTAAGCATCTACCTGTTATTAGCACAGCCAGCATATTACAGATCAAGGGACCCAAAGGTGGCACTGCAATAAGGAGGGCAGGAGCCGTGCTGAACCTTGCTGGCTGCCCCTGACACCTTTCCCCAGGAGACTGCCCAGGAAAACACCTCCATCCAAACAAGACCAGTGACAGCGGAATTGCCTGCTTGGCTCTGAAAGGCTCCAATAATGTGCACCAAGGGAGAGGCCGTGGTCTGACAGCCTTCTCTTTCCCCCAGAGTAAAACATAAAAACACATCTCGGTGGCAAAGAGAGCACAGTTTGAAGCGTATCCCCAGTTAATTATATCCAAAAGAGAAATAATAAAATAAACTATTAAATTTTAGAACTCCCTCTTTAAAGCATTAAGCGTTTTGTTACTGTCGTGCAGTTAAACTGCATGCTGGGCTGTGCTTTGCATTGCTTTATAGGGAGGTAAGGAAGGAGTTGTCACGAAATCAGACATTCCAAGCAGATTCCATCCCATACAGACCTCCAGTACCCAGCAGATAAAATTAGCATTAGTTGCTGCCCAGCAAGGTTCCTGCCAGAGGGGCATCCGTAGGTCTCATATTTCTGGATGCAGGGCACCGCATCCGCCCCAGCTCCAGGACCACTCCTGGATGGCAGGAATGACACTGGCATTAGAGACAGCTCTTTGCAACAGCTATCTAGGATTTGCTATGTCTTTGGAAATGAGAACTATTTCATACAGCCCTGCAGGGGTGGGCAGAAACCATCTCATTTAGTATGGCTGCCTGCTCCTGACAGCCCAGAGCCATCAAGCTGTGATTAAAAACATCCAGAGGTGCATTTATGAACGGTTCGACCCAGCAGGTCTTTCACATCCAGAAAACAGAAATATTTTCTGTAGTTTAACAAGTTATTGAAAGGTCAATCCAGAAAATATCTGGCAATAAAGGTAGTCAGACATTTCTGTTTCATCTCCTCTGGTGAGGGCAGTGTAGCTCAGCTGGCAGAGACTTACCTCGGGCTATAGCTCACCCTGTGAGGACTCGTTCCTGCCTCACTCTTGTTATTTACGTACCACACTGCGCAACACCCACCTAGGTGCTTTAGAAATGTAAGCTGAAAAAACACCCAGCTTTCCTTAGATGCAGGAGAAAGCAGCACTTCCCAGGCTTCCGGTGTTCAAGTGATTGACAATGAGCACTCCCTCAGCTGTGCTGGAGTTAGCAGATTGGCCACAGGTGATGGGAAGCCATCCTCCTTTGTAACTTTGCTTTATGTAGGGACATCTTCTGAAACGTTTGCTCCATGCACCCAGCACAGTTCCATCACCAACTGCAAACGAGTGCTCACAGAGCTGGTGGTGATATTGCTATTTTGATACAGACCACCCTCAATATCTTTCTGCCACACCTACCATCGGTTCTGGGCATGAATTCATACCAGAAATAAGTGGTTATATTGAAAAAAAGTAACAAAGGACTCCTTTAACACAGTGCTGACAACAGAGATGGTGGTGAAGTCACAATCCCTGGAGGTGTTCAAGAAACATGTAAATGTAGCACTGAGGGATTTGAGTTAGTGGGCACAGCAGGGATGGGTTGATAGCTTGACGCGGTGACCTCGGAGATCTTTTCTAACCCTAATGATTCTAGAGGTGCATGGAAACTCAGTGATATTTGAGCAGTTTTGTTCCTTGCCCACTTCTTGTCCCAACCACTTTCTGTCTCCCCACCCCTGACCCTGTTGGCTTTGAAGAAGCTGACACCTGAACTCAGTGTAGCTCATTGGCTGCTCAAGATGAACAACACCTGAGCCATCCTCAGGACAGGACCATGACCTCCACAGCATTACAACTGCACCTGTGAAATCCTTTCAGTTCTTTCAGTAAATAATCCAGGTTTTGAATCAGACAACATTTAATATTTAATAGCACTTGATAGAGTGCCCACATCAGGGAAAAAAGCTGTACGGAGAACAGCAGCCAGCAGAAGGAACTTCACCGCTGCCACTGTGGGTGCCGGCCCCAGGCCTGCACACAGGAGGCAGGGACACAGCAAGGCACTGCTAGGGACCTCTATGGGCTGCAGGCTGGGCTGGTGGGTGGCACTGAGCAGATAGAATGCTGCCGAGCCTTTTCCAAGCCTGTGTTTGTTGGGAAACATCAAAGCCAGCAGAATAGTAGGTGTCCCAAAATGTCTTAATTCAGAGAATTAGTGTTAACCGAGTCTGATTAGCTCCATTTATCTCTAATTAATTACCTTTACCTAATTAGACACCCTGTTTCCAGTAGACATGGAGTCAAGTAGACTAGATTATTAGTGTAGTCACTGTGCCTTTACAAAATCCTGAAATTAATGAAACGTGCAAAAGAATCCGCAGCTTTAATTGCACAGGTGTTGCCTTATGGCAAAGCTTTATCATCTGATTACACCAAGGGATTATTAGTGACTTTTTATATAGAGGATGAGCCTGTGAAATGTACCTTAGCAACAGCTCATTAGTTTAGGGTTGTTACTGTATTATTTATTACATTCAGCCTGCCCCATTATCTAGATTGATTCATGGACCTGTGTTTTCCTCCCCTCTGTGAGGGAAATAAATAAGCGCCGCCCAGCTCCCGCAGCCCAGCTGCAGCAAGGGGCAGCAGCACTGCTCGGCTCCCGATAGCTGCCCTTTACAATAAAGCTTTAAAGTTGATTTAAATAAAACTCTTTTTTTCCCTCCCCTCCCTCTGCAAAGTTATCAATTCAAGCTTCTGTCAAACTGGGATGCTTTCGGCATGCCAGCCAAACAGCCTGGGCCATCTTAAATCTTTTCAGATAAGTAAAAATACAGTATGATTGAAGAATGAAATACAATATATTTACATCCAAAATAATTTCTTCTGCTATAAGTCATCCTTTATGAAATCCATCAGAAATATTTCATTTTGATATTTCCTGTAACGGCTGGGTTGTTAGTTACCTCTGAAGAAGTAAACCTGAGGGCTTAGAGCTTTTGCCAGCCAGGAGAGCTGCCTGTGTGCTGCACAGCACACAAAGCTGCACAGCAGCCTGTGTGCTGGAGCCACCTTCCCTCATGGAAGCCTCCCAGGCTGAGAAGGCTTCACTACTCCGACCTGAGCCCTCTTCATAGCCCCCTGGGTCTGGGTCTGGACAAACAACGCTGTGGGATCAGATTGCTGCACTGCAGGCCCAGACCAGCAGACAGACTTGGCACATGACAGCATGATGCGTCTCTATGGTTTCTGTGGCACGCATCTAAAAGGCATCACCCTGTATCAATCACCCAATATTAACGATGTCTTGGAGGCACGCTCCAAGTGAAAGCTGCTTGACCGGCACCTAGCTGTAGGAAATGGCTGTGACACCCACTTGTCATAGGCCAGGTGGGACTGCTGCTCTTCCAAGATACCACCCCAACAAACATAGCTCAAAGAGGGTTCCACAAAGACAAAGCTGGGCTCTGGCTGCAGGGTCCTGGTGCAGGATCCCAGCGCTCTGGGAGCCAAGTTGTCAGAGGAGCCCTGCAGCGGCTGGCCCGGGCTGCTGAGAGCAGAAGCATAGGGGGTGAACGAGCACCAATGCTGGGGCCTTCAGTACCTCACACCGAGAGGTGACAGAGATGTGTGGGCAGTCCAGGCCCCTCACAGAGCTCCCAGTGCCATGGCCACCAACAGCTGGGACTGTGGGAAAAGGCTCAGGCCCTTCCCAGTCCCAGCGCTGCATGTGCTTTGAAGTAGGATCCTTCCTTACTCCCCATCGATGACCCATTCATCAGAGCCACAGACGCTGACCATGCCCCCACTTCTCACACTCACTGCAGCTGCATCTGTGCAGGAAGCACAAACCTGAAACACACATGTTCCTGGAGCTGAGGGCTCAGTCCATCCCTCACCCAAGGAACTCTGACTTTGCCTTTGGTAACAAAATCAGGCAGAACAGGAGAAAGAAGCAAGGGGTATTAAGTATTTATTTAAAGGACATCCGCAGTTTTACTACCAGAAGAACAAAAGAGAGACACTGACCACACTGATGGTGGGAGGCAGTCCAGCAGCCCAGAGCAGGGGTGGGCTCTACACACGCAGGGAGCTCCTTGCGGGCACACACCCATGGCTCTCCACAGAACATTTCCAGAAAGGGAGGAGGAGGCCAAGGGCTGAGCCCAGCACGCACTACTGCTTCCCCCACATGCCCGTTTCCTATACACAAACCGTGACTGCTCTTCATTTTTCTGTGAAAAACAAATTCTGCCATTCCCACTCAGCGCCACATCTGGAAGGTTTGGCCCTGCTGCTCCTCCCTTTGTCCCCACACGTTCCCTACCCTATGAGCAGTACCCTGGCTGGGACAGGCAGTGCTGGTGAGAGGGGCAGGGCCAGCACCAGGGTCAGATACCGCTGCTGCCCCAGAGCCAGCTCCTGGTTCTTGGCCCCAGCTGCACAATGCAGCCTCAGAAAGTGAAAATCAATGTACGGGCACCAAGGAGATTAGGATAGGCAGGTCAGGGTCAAAGCCACCACACCCACAGTGCACCCAGCAGGGCGAGATGGGGCAAAGCAGTGTCCTTGCAGACTGATCAGTAATCTGACAGCACTCAGCCCACGCTCTGCTCTGGCCACCAGGAAGATACATTTCCACAGCCACACCGATGGTCCCAGTGGTCCTTCCGGAGACCCCACGGGTCAGTGGCTGAGGGCTCACTGCCACGGCCTGGGCTGTACCAGAGCCTTAAACATCCCTCCACTCTGTCGCTCCAATGACAACCCCCCCCCTAGAACTCCACTCGGGTGACACAGCAGCACCGAGGTTTACCCAGCGCTTCGTACCCACCGCACGGTGCCCAGGCGCCGGGGCGGCCCTCCCCGTTTTGTGGACGGGGAAGGAAGGGCGGCGGGCGGGGCCGGCCCGGCGGGGCGGTGGCTAATTGCCCCCGTAAATCACCGCGCAGCTCCGCGCTCCGCCGTTTATTTTTCTGACAGTAATTTAGTGCTTGCTCTTTTCCACACTTGTCACCGCGTGTTTTTCCTCACATTAGAAGCCTGTAGGAAAAGGACAGTAATTAACGGCGCAATCCATCCTGGCGGAGGCTCCTTCATCACGCGGCGATAATTGCCCCCCGTGACTGTCAGGGCCGTTCCCCCCGCGCCGCCCGATTTGTCACGGCCCCGCGCCGGGGGGCAGCGACCGGTGACCCCCCCGGACCGGTCCCGAGGACGGGGAGAGCTCACGGAGAGACGCACTCTCACTGCCCTCACCCCCCCCGGCGCTTAGCCGCCACCGCCGCCCCCAGACGGGGGCTAATGGGACCGTCAGGGTTTTGGGCTCCATCACCGTCTCCGAGAGAAGGGAGCAGCGGAGCCCCCGCGTCATCTGCCACAGCTGTCAGCAGCTCCGCCGCCCGTCAGCCGCTGCAGCCGTACCTGCCCGCCCCGCGCGGCCCCGCTGCTGCACCGCCGCTCTCTGCGGAGGAGGCGGCGTCTTCGTACAAAGGCTTTTCTGTGGGAATTAGTCTGTTAAAAACTATTAACGTAATTAGGAATCTCCTGCCCTCGCGGTACGGAGGGCCGGGCGCTATGCCGGTGTCTCTCCGCCTCGCCTCGCCTCCCCCCGGGCCCTCCCCGCAATCACAGCAGCACCGTCCTTTTTTTTTTTTTTTTTTTTTTTTTTTGGAGATTATATCAGTAACTGCTAAGAAGGTCACGATAAAATGAAAAGAGTAAACCGGGGCTACAGCTGGGGACTTTCCTGTTCTTTTCCTTCCCCTGATTAGCAAATCAAAGCCGCCTGAATGATTCACACTTTTCACCTGATTTTGTCCTTTTCACTAATCATGTAGCAATTTTCCCTTGACTGACAGTTTTCTTTATAATTGGCCCTGATCTAGGAGGGTTCTAATAACCAGAAAATCCCCTCTGTGGGCCCAAAGGCTTCGGCGAATCGGCGCTCCGCTTTCCCTGGGCCATCTGCGGGCCGCGGCGCGGCAGTGCGAGCGGAGCGGCCTCATCTAAATGTTCAATAATGGTGTGAATATTCTATGAGGAGCGGAGTTAAGGACTGGAGGTAGCAGATTCTAATTACTGTTCATTTGCCAGAGTATCAAAGCCTAATTACTGTTCATTTTATGCTCCTGAGGAAAGGAGAAGTCAAAGCAGGGTTCCGGAGGCTCCCCCTGAGATCTCCATAAGCCTTTATCTGTCTCTCTGTTTAAATAGGTTGAGTGTTAGTATGTTAAATTACATCCTGGAAGCAAACATATTCCACAAACAAACACGATGATCCATGTTCTAAATAAAGCGGGACGGCTCCGTACTACCTGCTTCGTGCCTCGCTCTCTCTTCTCCCGATTTATCTTTTTAATGCGCGCAATAAATATCTGGGAGAGATTTCTCGAGCCCCCCCGCAGCCCTTCCCTCCTCCCCCCCCCCCAGCTCTCCCTTTTTAAGGCAGCGGTTCGGCTTTGAAAGGATTTTCGCACCTTCTGGGGGGAAGCTACCGGAGCCGCTATCTGCCACTTAGCTGACAATTTCTGTCACCAATTAGCAGCTAAATCAACAGCAGAAAAAAAAAAAAAAAAAAAGAAAAAGAAAAAAAAAAGGAAAAAAAAACACCAAAAAGCAGAAGGGAGTCCGCCGCGGGGCCGGGGTTTGCGTGCGGCTCTTTCTCTCTTCCGCCACCCCCACGCGTGTTTTCCTATCGCCCCGTTAGGGCAGCATCACCCCGCTATCAATTCACTGCGACGGACCCGCGTGCCCCCCCTCGCGGGGAGGGCCGATTGAATTGTCTCGCCCTCCCCTCGCAGGAGCTCTGGCAGCGCTGTGCCGGCTGCCGCCGGAGCGCAGACAACAGCCTAATGAGGCGGCCGGGCTGTGCGGGCTGCGCCGTGATGAGTGCTAAATGCAAAGCCGGTGCGGCACACGCGGTTTGTTATCATTCAATCTGCTTGAAACCGCAAACCGGTCATTATCCAGCCATTATTTTAGTTGATTTACAATCGCGGTGGATGAAGCAATTGCTGTGGCTTGTTCGGTCCCCTGGCGGGGAGATGGGAACCAGCTTGTAATTTGCATTTACACGATCTGACTGAGCAGCTTATTAGATCTGGATATTTATTTTCCACTTAACCGATGTTTGATTACACTTTAATAAAGTACAAGAAAACTGTCTGGCTGCCTGCGCCTGACGGCTCCTGCCGGGCGCTTCGCTGGGATTTGGGTAATGACACGCGAGAGCCCGGGCGGGGCGCGGGGACAGAGACAAATCCACCCGGGGGGGCTCGGAGGGAACCAGGAGCCGCTCACTCGGGGTGATCCGAGGTCCGGTGTCGGGGTGAAGGCGGCGGGGTCGAGCCGGGGGTGTCCTGCTCGGGTCCCGCGGGCTGTACAGGTCCATCTCCGGCCCCGCAGCGCCCGTGGAACCCCTCACCTGGGGCTGAGACAGCGGCCGGGGGCTGCGTCCGAGGAAGGGTAGCCTCCCGTCCTGCTGCGGGGTTCCACGGACTGCACTGACCTCACACGCAGAGAGGCAACCGTTGAGCAGAAAAAAATAAATAAGACCCAGCCAAGAGCGACCAACACACGCGGTGCCTCCAGCTGCGCCGACATGCGTCCCACGCCCTCCCACCAGTGTGCAGAGTCGGCAGCACCACTGCAGCCGCCCCCAGGCTGTGCCAGGCCCTGGGAGCAGCGCCCAACGGACCGGCAACGTCCCGCTGCCCGCGGACGGCTGCTCGGCTGGGAACCGGTCCCAGTCCTGGGGGTCGGGCAGAGCGGGGATCCCGGCTGGCACCTGGGCGGGACAGCACGGTTCGGGGGTTCACAAATGCAGGCAGGGCAGCGCCGAGCCATGCAGTGTGTGATGGAGCTGGGGCCCGGCTCCTAACGGCGGTTGGCTGCCAGAGCGAAGTACCCGGGCAGGGGCCAAACTACCACTCCTGAAATTTCCGAAATGAGCGGCCTGCCTGCAGGACGCATTTTTCTCAAACCGCTCTTTTAGGTTCTAGATGTTCCGCTTAGGAGTAACAACCTTCCATACACGGAGTGTCAGTTTGCTGAAGAGCTTGAGTTAATTGCCGAAGGCCCTGAATTTATTGCCGGGGATCAAAACGGTTGGGCTCAATGCACTGGGAGCTGGGAAGATGCGGGACCGTGAGAGGCAGGAGAACAGGTGGCCGGTGTCACGTCCCCTCTGGCCCGAGGACACATTCGTTCGTTCGTTCGCTCGCTGGCCACCCGGAGCCACGGGCTCAGCACGGGAGGGGCCGCGGTGACGCCGAGGGCTGCCCGCCCCGTCGCGGTTCCCGGGGCTCTCGGCCGTCACCCCGTGCCGCTCCCGGCCGAATCGCGCTGTGCCCCCGGGAACCTCCCCGCCCGCCCGGGCGCGGTTCGCGATGGACGTCTACGATCCGTCCTAAGGGCGTCTCCTCTTCGGGCTGCTCCCAAACCCAGCGCCAGGCGGCCCGCTGCAATGCGCTCGGGTACGGGCACCGGGATCCAGGCTCGGGCTGGAGAACGGAGACAAAGACAAAACGATGGCAACAATTAGAGCTTAGTCGGGCGTTAAGGTGTGCGGCCGCGCAGCGCGGTGCGAGGAACCCGGTTTCGGCACAGGGGCGGCCGTTCTCCCCCGTTTACAGAACTTAGTTCTGCGGT
This sequence comes from Chrysolophus pictus, assembly GCA_037305975.1. Taxonomy (NCBI): domain Eukaryota; kingdom Metazoa; phylum Chordata; class Aves; order Galliformes; family Phasianidae; genus Chrysolophus; species Chrysolophus pictus. Next base: position 14,377,603 of record CM074583.1, on the reverse strand, counting down.
TGGTTCTCTTTAAGGAGCGTTCGGAGTGAATTGTTTCTTTTGTTTACGACCCAGCCGACGAGCCCCGGTAATCTCATGTTTTATCTCCCCACCATATGGAAAAGCCATTTATCGCGGCCAATCACGGAGAAGCGAAGAAAACCCCATTTTATGGAAAGGTATATATCACAAGTTTGTTCATCATTAAAGATATGATTACCGGTGAAAACCTTCCGAAAGTGGCACATTTATGAGTCCGGGAACAGATGGGGACATCCATTTTCCTTGCAAATACTTTTGAAATTGCTCTACTGGTAGCAGTATAAAAATGATATACAGACGCCAGCGCCGACGGAGCCGGGACAGGGGCTGCAGATTTACGCAGGAGCGCTCCGCACGCGCCCGCCAGCGCTGATGGATGCGCTGCGCACCGCGGGACGGGGCGGTGGGGGCAGCGCCGGGGCCGGGGACTCCCGCGCCGGTAACAGCCCCGCAACGCGCTGCGTGACCCCGCGGGGGCGGAGGGAAGGGGGGGAGGGGGAGGAAGGTGGGAGCAGCGCGCACAGAGGGAGCCGAGCTGAGGTCGGTTTGGGGCAATGGGCGCCGCCGCCTTTTCCACCCCGAGCCTCAGCAAAGCCGCTCGGCCCCGATTGTCATTATCATATTGATTAAGTTCATCAGAGAGCGATTTGGGCTTTAACGGCAGCGGATCGGGAAGGGGAGCGAAGGGCGATCTAAGGAAAGCGCAGCATTCCTGCCGCGGGGACGCTTCCCCGTTCCAGTTCATTGAGGGAGTTGATTAAGTTTAAATGAAGCAGACACCGGATAAAAGGGGGGGGATTGACCACTGGGCCGCGCCTGAAAGGGCCCCGAGCCCCGCAGAAAGGCGAGATCTGCTAAATGCTCTAATCTTCAATCACATCTTACATCAATACAGACAAAGTTTGGTAATGAGAGATTCAATGAAGCATGCGGGAGAGAGAATTAATCCTCTTGGTCTAAACTGGGTTCAACTTTGAAGCCCGCTCCGAAGGAAAGACAGTTATCTAAATGCTAAATAAGAAACTTATTGTACTTTTCATGGCATGCTAATCTTCGCTCTACTCCATCTCCGTTATTTGTATGCCCATAGATGGCAGTTGTCATGGTGATTATATCAAGCCACTTCGGTGCGGATGACTGCGAGCAACCGGGGCCTCCCCGCAGCCCGGTCCCGGCCCCGCAGCGCTGTCCGGGGAATCACGCAGCAGCCCCGTCCGCCCCGTAGCACAGTCCCGAGCCCTCCTCTCTCCTCTCCGCTGTTACCCCCACGGTCTCCCGAACTCGAACGCTCTCTCCCCCTCCTTGTACGGGTGCCTTTTTTTTTTTTTTTTTTTTTTTGAGCTCGCCTTGATAAGCTTTTGATGTCACAAATCAAACACTCGCCGGGAGGTGGATAATGGGGAGTGTGATCTCCTCCGCTCGTACACGCATAGCGCTCCGCTCCGCCGTTGCCGCGCACGGGGCGATGGCCGCAGCCATGGGTGCGGGATGGGCCCCCCCGCAGAACCATCGGCACAGCCGGCGGCACCGCGCCTTTATTCGTCCTACACCAACCGCCAAAGGAAGGGCGGATTAGGGCCCCCCCTGCTCCGCGGGCCCTTTAGGGACCGGGAACTGCCCCTGTACCCCGTCAGCACTTATGAAAAGCTTAAAAAGTAATAAAGAGGAGGGGGGTGGGGGGGAGCCCTGGAGAAAGTAACGTGTATCACTCTTATTAAAGGAGCAGCGCTCTGGGCTGTGAACTTGAATAACGGTTTGAACTTTAATTTGTTCATTAACAGGATTTGCCCCTGACTGCGAGTGTTATTACTTCTCCTAATAGCGAGGTGCAAATGCGATGCCCCAATGAAAGGGCCCGGCGAGAAGTTAAACGCGCTGCAGCCGCGGGGCTCCGCGCGAGCGCGGAGCGGCACCAACCCGGAGCGGTGCGCTGCTCCCCCGCACCTACGGCACGTTGAGCTCCGGGGCACCGCACTGCAACGAACCCCACTCCGCTCCCGGCGGAAGGAGCGTGACCGTTCCGCCGTTCGGCGGTTGCCGCACCCCGGCTGTCACCTCTCCTTCTCCCGGATTTGTCAGAGGCTTTTCCAGCCCCGCTTGTTATCCCTCCTCAGAGGGAAGACGCAGCCGGGCCCCACTTAGCTACGCGGACATCTCGCCCCGCGTTCCGAGCCGGGAAGTGACTGCCGCGTCACCAATCCGCGGGACTTTCAGTGAGCCGCGTGCGTTCTTCGCCTCCGTTCTCCAAGGGGAAAAGCTGCCTCCAAGGGACAAAGCGGAGCGAGGGCGGCTCTGCGGCACCGCACGGAGCGGGCGGCGCTGCGGGACGGAGCGGAAATGAACCCAGCGGTTGTGGGCGCTGCCCCGCAGCTCCGTGCTCAGCGAGGGCGGCCTCCACCTTACAGCCACCGCGCCCGGGGGGAGCCGGTACAACGCTTGTAAATAAATACAGCATATTTTTATAGCTCCAACCATTTACTTTTTTTTTTTCCTTCACTCATCGTCATTAAATTCATTAGGAATAAGGAGAAAAGGGCACTATCAAATTGGTACCCAGAAGAAAGAAAAAATCGTATTACTTACAAAGTACATTAATTTCTTCTACTACACTTGTCCATCCCAGCGGGCCCAACAGCACTGTCACGGGGGGGCGGAGTGCTGCAAAAGCAGGAAGACTCAGTTCAGTGTAATTGTATAAACGCGGCCTGGGCAGGAGGTGGGAGGGTGAGAGCCGGGAAGGAAACTGCACTTTCTGTGCTTTAACCCATCAGTACGATCACACCGACACGGACATTAAAAGGGAATCTCTAACTTCACCAGGCCCCAAGGCGGGGGGGACCGCTCCCCCCTCTGCCCCCGGAACCCAAACGCAGTCGGGGCAGTGCAGGAGTCGCGGCGGGACATCCCAGTGCCACAGTCCCGGCGGCCTTCATGCCCCCCCACTCCGGGATCGGCATCCCCAAGCTCCGCACCAGCCACCTCTAGGCGTCTCCGAAGCAAACCCGCAGCCCTCTCCCCAGGCAGGAAAACGTCCCTGCGAGGTCCGCTAAGCACTGCCACGTGCGGGCTGTATTTGGCTAATTAACAGCAACAGTGTCCTTAGATGCCCGCGCCGCTGTCCTGGGCCCTCAGAGCCCTCGCCCGGCGCAGGGCTGCACGCACGCGGCGTCCTTCCGTGTTCCCGGCGGGGTGCGGGATCAGGGCAGGGACTGCCCCTTTCTGCGCGGCTCCTTCATCCTAGCCGCCGGAGATCACACTGCGAAGGGACTGGGCAGAGCACAGACGGACACCAGCAGGGCGGACGCCGACTGAACGGTTTGGCTTCGCCGAGAGGGCCCGCCTCACTGCAGCCGGAGCTGGGTGCTCCCGCGCACCGCAGCCGGCCCAGAGCTGAGGGCAGCCTCCCCGGGGGTCAGGGGACGGAGCCGGGCCTTCTCGGGAAGGGGCGGGTACCGGCGGACAGCTGCCCGGAGTCTCGGGGGAGTCACCCGGCGGGCAGGAGCCCATCGGGGCCAGAGATGATAAGAAACGAAGAAGGGGGGCTTCGCCTGGCGCCTGCAGCCACCTACCCCCCCCCCCCCCCACACCCCTCCCACCTTCGAAGCAGCGCGAACTGCGCTTTCAACGCGCGCTGGCAGATCAGTCTTCCACATATGCGACCGTGTAATTCACGCAGTTCGCCCCGCACACGGATGGGTCGCGACGCCTCTGCGCGTCCCTCCGGGCTGCCGCCCGCCCGGAGCCGCCCCGTGCTCTGCGCTGCCGCTCGGGAGCGCCGCGCTCGGTCGGAGCACCTCTGCAAGTCCGTACCTACACGCGGCGGTGCGGCTGAAGCTGCTTCTTGACGCGGTCCGGAGTCACCGTGTCGGTACGCCAGAACAAACGGCCAGAGCCTTACAGCACAGACGCCCCGAGGCTCCAGCGAGAAGCATCGATGCGGATTTCAGCTGGAGCATCTGTATTTCGATGGCAGTGAGATCACACACATTCTCAAACCACAAGGCTGTTCTTCCTTCAATAGATCAAAAACAACAGTAACGATTAAAAAGAAGCGTTTTCGTAGCATCTGCTTGAAGCGCTTCCCAGTGAAACGCCCGAATTTCAACTTTCTGCCGTCAGCGATTCAGGCTCACGCTGCCCCGCCGCACCGCCCGCTCCCGGCACCCCATCCCGGGCCTCGCGGGGCCTCTACCGCCCGGGGGTTTCGTCCGCCCCGGCCCGGAGCCACTTTACCTGCGGACGGCGACGGGACGCCACGGCGGAGCCGGGCTCGGAAGCTCCTCTCGCTGTTCGCCCCGATTTCTCCCGAGAAAACGGCGAGGCGACAGCTGCGTTTCCCCGTTCGCCCTTCGCGTCCCGCGGCGCGGAGCACGGAGAGCGAAAAATCAAAAGAAATAAACATTTTAAAAAGTAGAAATTACAAATATCGTTAGCGGCTCGCGGGACGGCGGCTTCAGCGCCGAGCTCGCGGGCGGCCGCAGCGCACTGCTCCGCGGGCAGGGCAGGGCAGGGCAGGGGCGCAGCGCGGTACTTCGGCGGCGGCGCGGGAGCGGGGCGCGGAGCGCTGGGCTCGGGCGCTGCCGCCGCCGCGCGGTTGCGGCGCCCCCTGGCGGCCGAGGAGGGCGCAGCGCCGCCTCCGCCATGTCGGGGCCTCGGCTCTGCCGGACGGAGCCGTCCCGTCCCGTCCCGCCCGCGGAATCATCATCCGGAGCCCGACTGGAAATACTGATTATCTAATCACGCCACGCTGCGGAGCGTAACTTGTCTGCCCAATTAGCTAGGACAATTATTAAAATGCGGCGGCCTAATTACGTCTCAATTTAATGCTGGCAAACCCGCGCGCAGAGCGGTAATTAAAATCCTCTCCTTGGCTCTGCCTTTAGGGCAGGGGTTGATGAGGACCTGTCAGGGGCTGCGCCGAGCCGAGGCAGCCAGGCGTGTTGTGCAACATGACCCCGCATTGTTAAGTGTGTCAACACATTAACCTGAATTCCCTTCAGCCCCATAATCACGTTCGGTGGGAGGAAGAAAGGGGCTAAAACACGAAGCATTTTATTAAAAAAACATAAATTCTTTTTAATTAATGCTGTAAGAGATCTGACGCGTTCCGAGCCACGGAGCGCTGCGAGTCATGTCGGGCTGGTGCTCCTAATTACAGCGGGAAGGTTCGCTCAGCCCCGGTACAAACACTTCCCTCGCCCCTCGCTTCCCGAAATGGGCTTTCTGTGGGGCGGTGTGTTTGCTAAAAGGCAGCAGTTGGCTCCCAGTGATAGAGCTGATTACCAGCTTTGTGTTTGATGATGGAACACAGCGAATATTGACTTGCAGAGAATCAAACAGAGGACTGGAGGCGTAAATAGAGCGGTCAGGATTTAACACTTGAAAGGAGCTAATAAAGTTGAAAATTAAAAATCATAATATTGGGATAATTTCTAAATATTTATTTTTGCAAGGCGCTTACGTTGGCTCAGAAGTCAGCATTAAACCACAGCCCGATGAGGAATCAAGGCCCACGGGCTCTGAGCACATCCACGGGTGGGGGCTGTGAGCCCACCATCCCCTGGCCTTGCCCCCTGCAGGCCAAGCCTGCCCTGTCCGGCATGGCAGCAGCCTCCCCTCAGCGCATCCCTTTGGGCCTGGAACATGGCAGACGAGCCCCTCTCCATGCATGTGCCCCCACCTAGCGGTGCCCCTCCGAGCCCCCCGGCTGGCCGGCCGAGGTGCAGAGCTGCATGGTGGCTCGTTCTCATGGCTGTCAGCGCGCCTTCCTCCTGTCAGCAGCAATTGACTGGTCAGGTTCGTCCCTGTACAGCGCCCGTAACAGCTCATTGACAGACTGGTGACCCAGCCGGACCCGATAATGGAAAACTATTGATTTCCCTGGGCTCGGCGGATCTACAGTAAGTGCCCGGTATAATGTCATCAACTGTCTTGGACTCCAATTGAGACGAAGTATCAAAAGCACGTTGCCTGTCCTGGTAATGGGCTTGCAAAAAAACCATCTCCAAGCAAACACTGAGGTGGCCTTTCCCAGATTCCCCCTAATAAGCAGCAACTGGTGCCTAATAAGGGACCCCCTAATGAGCACTTAGTGCCTGCATCACTGCCAAGAAACCACAACCCAGGAGTACTGGGGCCCCTGGCTGCCTGTTGCATCATAGAAGCCCATGTTCTGCATTGCTTTTGGTCCATAGAACCACACGGGGAAGCAATGCCACCCTTCCCACACAGACCATCCCATCTGGGGCCAATGAGCTCCATGCACTGCTGTGCTTTGACGCAGCGGGAAGCTATTGGGACACACCTGGCCCAGGGCCTGTGGGCCCACAGGCAGGGATGGACACCGGGGTGACACCAGCACGTACTGGGGACATTGCATCAGGCCCCACAGCTCTTCTTGGGGCTCAGAGCCTTCTGAGCTCAGCTCCTCCCACAGCAGCGAGGTCTGCTCTCCGGGTGGGAGGAGGGAGCAGAGACAGCCCTGTCAGATGCCAGCATGCATTTAACTCAAGCTCCAACCCCGGTGGAGACTGAAACAGCTTTGTGATCCCGGCAAAAAACTCAAGTGACCTTGGGGAAATATTTATTTTAATGGTGAACAACGGGTCAATTTTATCATGGAAACACCAGCTCTATCCTCAATGAATTTTCAGCACCTGTGACTGACTGCTCTGTGCTTCTCCCACACCCTCGTGCCATGCTTTGCCCACCTCAGGCACACACGTGGCCCATGTCTCTGCAATGTATTGCATGCACATAGCAGGGGAAGTGCACTGCCCAAATATGACTGCAGCTGCGTTTGGTTCCCACATACATTCCTTTCCTGCATGCTTGGCACTGCGCAGCCTGGGCTCCCAGCACCATGAGCTCGGGGGGATGCTCAGAACCAGATTGTTCATCTGCAGAGCCTCAGGGATTCTCAGCCCCCCTCCTGCCCACTCACTGGCCTCCAAATCCTGTGTCAAGCGGAGCGGAGCTAACACCTACACACTGCGCCCTTCCTCGGCACAAAGAACGCGCTCAGGCCCTTGGACAGCGAGCTCCTGAGGCAGGGATTATGCTCTATAGCATTACTGTTGTCATATTTTCCCTGCTGTAATGTTCCAAGCACATTTATGCCATCTATAAGATGAAATTAACAGACATATTGAAATCTACAGTGGCACAAAGAAGGGAATATTAGAATAACCATGTACATTTGCTCCCGCCAGCTGTGCTGGCTGCAGCGAGCTGCGCCCAGCCAGCAGTGAGCCATACCCATAAATCACAGCCCTGCACACCGCAGAGCCAGGCACTGCCCCAAGCCCCTTCCCAGCTTTGCTGCACAGCATCCAGCTCCTCTCAGCCCACACCCAGCCCCAGCACCCTTCCTCACCCACTGAGCCAGGCTGCTGCCTTGTCCAGCCACAAAGGAAGCACGTGAACACAGTTCCCCTGCAAGCACTTGCCAATATGGGCCACTGGAAGGCTTGTACAAAAGCCCGGTGCTTCCTGGGTGGTTATTTATCACACTTCCAAAGGTATTTGTTATGGGATCAGCTGACCCAGGGTTCAGTAAAGATATAAAAGGAACATAGATTTCCACTTTTTTTTTTAACCAAGCTGCTCCTGGATCAGTGTAAGTGTATAAACATACACTCTGTAGCACTCAGCAACTGTGTGTCCATGCACGCCCAGAACCTCACACCTATGCCCAGTGACCACCTGGCAGCCCTGCCCACATAGGGCTCGGCCCAGGCAGGGCACTGCCCAGAGACCCAGGCTGTCCTCTGATAAAGCCCAAACAGTGGTTCTTAACATTTACAATTACGTTTGTGCAAATAACTGATTCTCCATAGAGCAACTGAATGAAACAAACAAACAAATAACAAAAAAACACAAAAGCATATTCAGATCCACTGAATGAAATAGTGAAATAACACTTCCTGGTATTCTTTCCTAGAACAAAACCTCTGTACATTTTGCATTGAAGAAGGTGCTTTGTTTCAGCCAAAACACTGCATTTGGGGCACCTGCAACAGGAAAAAAAAAAAAAAAATCAAAAGAAATAAACAAAAAAAAACACGAAGGGAACAAGAGGTTGGATTCACCACAGCTGCTGTCATTCCCCTTTTGTCAGCTAACCCAGCAATTAGGGCACTGACCTGGGACATGGGAGATCCGCGCTCAGCCCCTTGCCGCCCGGAGGCACGCAGCCCTGCAGCTGCTGGCACAGAGCTGGGGTAGCTCCCCTCAGTCTCCCGGTGGCTCCGCTCCCCAACAGGCACTCAGTGCCTGGGCACATGGCAGTGCTCACAGTGCATCCTCCTCCACACACGGTCCAGGCGGTGCTGAACGTGCCCACCGATCCCCTAAGGCAGAAATGGAGCCCTCCTTCCTGGGCATGTATCACAATGCAGGGTTTTTTCCTCAGTAAACGAGCAATGGAGGTAAATCAGTCCTTCGGCTCGGATACTTGCTGTATTTCTCTAAACCTAAATCTCTTCCCACCTTCCTGACCACACTTTACTACGATCTCAGTTATTCCCCCAGTCTGCTTTTGCCTATCGTATATTTTTGGTGATGTTAGGAGACACGGATGCTAAGAGGAGTTCTTTAATGTGCAGTTACTCCTTTCTTGTTACCTTCTCGGTCCCTTCTAAGCACAAGCAGCTCAGGAGCAGCAGGCTCCAGCCCAGCACTGAGCTGCCCAGCAGTGAGCAGAGAGCCAACCGCCCAACCAGAGCGCTGCAGGAAGGTCCCTGCACAGCAGCTCTCACACACTGCTTTCATGTCAGAAATGAAAGCAACTGAGATTTTTTTTTTTTTTTGAAAATTTGACATTTCAATAGTACTGTTTTTTGTTTATTTCTAAGTTATCTTCATCATTTTAATCACTAATGTTTAAAATTATTTCCTACTATGCACTTCTATAAAAAAAAAAAAAAAGAACGTCCTATTTTATCCAATTATTGTATTTTTTCCCTAGAAGGTAAGTACACTGTCTGGCACCGCTTATGGGCAAACTCTGATGGCTGAGCTGCGCTCTATCATCTCTCAGCATCTGATCACTCTTTCTTGCAGACCCTCGGGGGACTCCCTGAGCAAAGCCATTGCTGTGAAGAGTCCTCGCCCGCCCGAGCGCGAGGAGCACTGCTCTGTGAGGAGCATTAAACCCCTGTGCTTCCATTGCTCTGCAAGGGCCTCTGGCACAGCTTATTTACAGAATAACAAAGCAGGGCTTCGGGCCTTTTATTCTCATATGCCAGTAACATCATTCTCCTACCATGCTCCCATGCTCTGCACACTGTGTAATTTAGGGCATCTTCCTCCTGACAGCTAATAGTCTCAAATGCTGTAAATGCAGTAAATCTTCTGAACCTGTCCTCACACAGGAGTTAAATCATGACGCAGGACCAGCTGACGACAATCCCATGACAGCTACCACGTCTCTCCAGAACTGCCAACCAGTCTGCCACACTGCTTGTGCTGCTGCTTTGCCACTGCTCAGCGCTGAGTCCCACTCTGGTTATTTTCATTTATTTGCATTATCAGGAAGGGACTTCAAATGAGCAGCCCAGTATCCAAAGCCACTTAAAAACCTCAGTCACTGGAGTTAGAGTTGAAACCACAGCTGAAGGGAGGCATAAGGTGTTAGTGCTTCCATGGGTCAGTGAAAATCCCTCTTACAAACTCCCCTAATTCTAACCCCACATGGGGCACTCTTAATTCAGCCTTCCTCAGAGCACCAGGTGCTCTAATGACATCTCATCCTGGTCTCTTATAATGTGAATTAGGTGAACAAATGCTACCTCGGTAGCAAGGACAAGCCTTTTGTTGTGTTTTGCTCATATTTGTGATGATTTCATCGCGAGCTCCAGAACCCCCTCTAGCAGGCCTCTCTGATGTTGTCACGTCACCCAAGAGTCTCACTGAGGGATTCCTAGGATGCGTTCACTGGTATCTGTTTAGGAAAAGGCCCAGGCACAGAAGGCTGTGAGCACCCCATGCCCATCTGCTCCATAAATTCCTCTGTAAGGCATCTTGCAGAGCACAGCAGATGACTTACTGGTCACTTCTTGCTCTTTCTTTTCTCTTAAGTTGTTGCTTTGTGCCCTGTGGACAGAGCCTGTGTCTGCACTGCCCGGTCTGACATGGCTCTATCTGGAGGAAACCAGTGCAGCACATGGCTGACTGCCTGCACCACCTTTCTGGCTTTCATTTCCCATTCTATAGCATACATTGCCATTCATTCGTTCATTCATTTATTTATTTTGTGAGAAACAACAAGTTACTCAGGTCACCTCTCGTTTACCCGAGCTGCAGATGCACTGCTCAGCCTTCCCCAGGTGCAGTTAATTGCTTGTACTATTTGTTTACACAACATACAGTCCAGAAGTACCAACATACCTTTCCAGAAGATGCCAGGTGTCAGCTGTGCCTGTTCATCGAAAGCACTGCACTTCACCTTTCTTATTCTCCAGCACCAACTCCTCAGCAGCTCAGCCCAAGGGAGGGGCAAGTCACTACCTCTGTGGCAGCCATTTCTGAGCAGTGTTTATGGCAGCAGGCATGGTCTCCTCTTGCCAGTCACTTCCCAGCACTGACCAGGTCAGAGGTTGTGGGGACTCCGATGAGACCTTAAAGGGAAGGAGCAGGGCCCAGCTCTGCCCAGTTCCAGCACTGCAGCCCCTGCCCCTTGGCCCCAGCTTTGCTGCTCTGCTTCCTAGCTCCAGAACCAGCTCTACTTCAAATGTATGGGGATTTTAATCATAGAATCATCTGAATTGGAAGGGACCCTTAAAGACCATCTGGTCCAACTCCCCTGCGCTGAACAGGGACACCTACAGCTTGATCAGGTGTTCAGAACCCCATCCAGCCTGACCTTGAGTGTCTCCAGGGATGGTGCACCCACCACATGTTGGAGCAACCTGTGCCAGTGCCTCAGCATTCTGAAACCAGGGCAGCAGTTGTACACTTCATGCTAAAACAGGGAAACTCAGCATGCTTGGGTACTGACAGTGTCTGACATCTGGGAGATAACTAGATAAGCAGATACTATAATAAATACTTATTGTTCAACACAAACACAACAGGGGCAATGGAAAACCAAGGCTTTCCCCTCTTCTCCCCACCCTTCGTTAAATTATGCACCAGCTATGCCATCATGCAGGTTACAGGAGCCTCAGATTGCTGCTTACCTGCAGCTAACATTGCATGCACACAGGGTGCTGCTGCTCGCATACTGCTGAAGTGCTTGCACACATACAACTGAAATCACAGCTTAATTTCCTAAGAAAATTTTATCTGCCATACTCATCATTTATCAGTAAAACAAAGATCTCCAATGTCTTTGCCAGCCTCTAGCACATATCCGTTTTCTTTTGCTCAAAGAAGCCAACCAGTTGCTCGTTCACAAAAATCATTCAATCAAATGCTCCATATTCTCAATATTGTCTTTGGAAAGGCTGCCAGGAGTTGAAAACCAAAAAGGCAACGGCTCACCTGTATGCAGGCAAAACAGAAACACGGTGCCAAGCGTGCAATACCAAACATTCGAGACCTCAAGAGCCTTCAGCAGGTCCGAACTTCACAAGTTTGGGTTTCTGCTGTGCATAATATCACTTCCAAAGTCACTTTAAAATGTCCAATCTCCCCTTGGCTCCATCTACACCTCCCTGTGGAATGCATCAGAAAGTGGACCATTAGACACATCTGAGAATGCTGAGCAGCACTGTGTGTGTGTTCATACCAAAGTATGGCTTGCCCTAAAAAGCTTCAACAGCGGTGGTCTGTGGTAAAGTCCTGAAAACAAGAAACAAAGAAAGGGAAAAGAAAACATGGACATAAACAAAAATCTAGGAAAACAAATTAGGAATGAAGGTAACGCAAAGGGTCTGGTGGGTGACCTCGGGGAACTACAGGTGTGATTCACAGCTGCTCCAACTTAAGAGTTGGATCAGATCATCAGATGTTTAAGTGCACAGATTGGGAGCACCCAACAGACTTTAAGTGCTAGACTATTGATATGAAGGAACAGGAACGAGGAAAATCATGTGTTTCATGGTGTGGGTCTCTGACATGAAAGGAATTATCATCATTACTTAACATGTAAGCCCCACCTCTTCAGAGTTGGACATGAGCAGCCCTTTCAGAGAGGCAGGCCAGCCGGTGGTAGGACAGCCAGCAGTGCTTACCTGGACTTCACAGAACAAGAACTAGGGAGGGTATCCACAGGTGACATCTCCCCTTATTTGTATGAGAGATTCAGCTTTATGTCTGGCACCCAGCTCTGGTCCCTTCCACCATCAACCCTTGTTCCTGGTATCCAAGACCAATACACAAACATCAGCTCCTGCCTCACCTGTCGGCATTTCAGGCTACAGCCAGCAGACAACCTCCTTGCCTCACTACTCAGCTGTTCAGGGAAGCAGACCCAGGTTAGGGTGGCTTAGCAGAAGCATGCTGTGCATGCTCACCTCAGGGCAAGGGGAAGAACACCAAGAAGCCTGCAGTATTAGAAAGGAACATTTTATTGCAAGAAATTACAGACCTGGCGCTCTGGCCAAAACGTTTCCATTACATTGAAATTGCTACCCACGTATCAGGCAACAGCACCTACAAAGCACGCAGATTGAAATACCTGAACTCACGATGCAGTTGACCTTTTTAATAAGTACTGTTCTAAATAGATGCCTTTTTTTTCTTCCTTTTTTTTTTTTTTTAAACGGAGTCAGGACTATGTGAAGTGGTTTTTGGAATAGGAAACTAGTGGTTAAGTATCCAGGCCACTAATTACTGGTAAAAAATTGGAAAAGTCTGTCAACTGTAGTACTTAAGTGAGGAGGCTCCTTTCACAGCCTTTACAATTTATTAAAAAATAAGTACTTGTTATTTACTGTTATTTTTTTCCACATACTTGCAGCCGTTTTTTTCCCTGTAGATTTTTCAAATCAGGTCAAAGATTGAATTAATGAACAGCCCCTTTAAAGTATTACTAACTTGTAGGATATCATAGGATGAGCTCAGAGAAAGCATTTGTTTCACAACAGCTCTATAGGAACAACCCTGTAAAGCTGGCCTTCCCAAGCCTCACATGCACGCACATCTCTGAGTCCCAGTTCACAATTCATGTTCTTCCTGGGAAGCACTTACCTCAGACCTTGATTTTCCTGAGCATGGCTGAAAATGTAGGAGTTCAAACATAAAACGTCTGGCTCGGGACAAAAATGCCAATTGTTAAAATCCCTTTCTCTTTGGCACCTTTTCATGCTCCCTCTTCCCTTCCCCGGTAGCTACTGTCTCATATACGCTTTTCCTTGCACCAAGAAGAAGCCTCAGTCCAGTCCTGACACCACTGCCAGGGCAAGGTGACCCAGAGCCAGCAGAAGTTCCACCAGCAGACAGGGCTGGACTGCCTTGGCTCATGGGTGCCAACCACCTAATAGCACAAGCCGCACAACCCATGCGAAGCAGCATATGGCCAAAACGAGTTAAGTGCCCAGGGATGTTTTCCACACATACAGCCTGACCACACTACCACTTGGCAGTGGTTACCATACCCACTTCAAAAGCACATTTCCAAAGTCTTGTAGAAACCTCTTTCAAGGAATGCAAATAGAGCTTATTCCATTATTATTTTTTAAGGATGACTTGGAAATAGCACTGGGACTGAATACACAGGCAATCATCTTACAAAGCACGGAGCTGGACCTCTGGTTTCCTGACGTGAGTATTCTGACACTTTTCATAATTTTCCAAAAGCTGCTACTTAAAGGAGCTTTACCAGAAGGTAGGGTAGGTGCTGGAAGAAGAGTGCAACTCCTGATTCATGGAAGACTGCGATGAGGAACCAAAGCCAACCGACCACTATTACCAAGTATGACTAAACAACTGCAGTCTTTAGCCTGAAGCAATACAGCCAAGGTGAGCCAAGTCACACTTGTGCTTATACGTGCAATTCTAGACGTCCTGCTCTTCAGCAGACTGCCACAGAGCTTCTCTAACCTAGCAGTGCATCCAAGACAGTGAGATTCCCTCACCGATGCCAAGGTCTAAGTGTGCCACACAGATCTCAAAACATGAGATCTGTATAAAAAAGTGACTGATTTAATTCTACCCATTCTATCAGAACCTCTGTAACTATGGAAAGTTGAGCTTCTGTCTCCCAGTAGGTATTGACAAAAGATGTTTACTTCCAAGCAACAGAAACCAAATAGCCCCATCTGAGACCTATAAGCTAAAGAAAGCTTGTGCACTTTTTGATCATTTGGTCCACATCAGCTTTATATGCAATGAATTCACTAGTCAGAGAACTTCCAGGTTATATTCAAAACTATATTCTAGCAAGGATCTGATGCAAGCAGGGCAGGAACATTGACAAAAACCGCACAGCTAAGCACTCAGGCAGCTCCAACACACATCCAAAGCCTGCCAATGAAAGCAGCTGCTCCTAACCAGAGAAAATCATTTTGGAAACCAGCCAGGACTAGAGTTTTCTGAACTTCAGACAAAGCCTTATATTTTTGGTGTTTACTACTGTGTCTGAAGGAATTAAATAAATTTAACTAGATTTACTATTACAAATCTAGACAAGGCTTTTTTTTTTTCTTTTTTCTTTTTTTCAAATGCTAAATTCTGCACAGTATGGCTTTCCCTTATAAGCATTCTAGATAAATATAATTTGCACTTAATTGGATTTTTCATGTTAAACAGCAACAGAATCTGGTGCTCTGAAGCACCCTTTTTGGTGACATGAGTAAACAACCACTCAATTAAAGCATTACAAACATTCAAGATGATCGGATCACTTCCCTCCGTTCCAACATGTTGCTGTAAATATTTCATTTTCACATCATATAAAAAAATCCCACAATTATATACAAATTCAGAATTTTGTAGTCAGTCTGTATACACATAATATGTCTGCAATACACTTTAACACTCTGTTTACCTTTCCTAAAATCTCTGAAGTAATTTTTATTTCTGGCCTTTAGATGGACTGATGGGTGTTTTCCAGGTTAAAAAACAAAACAAAACAGTAGGAATACATTTGGACAATGAAGTTTATGTTACCAGTAGGAACTTGTACAGTAAAACACACCCGGCAGCATTAACCAAATGATAACCTTGCCAGACATAGGATGGCCTTGTCTCAGGACTCCATCCTAGCAGTTGTGGAACTGCTTGTTTCTGGTTCATCTGTTTTATGAGAATGTTAACAAACCTTGTGTGTTAACTGCACACGTAGAGGCAGATCAACATCATTCACATTTTCCACCAACCAAATGTAACGTGTCTGAACAAGACATTTTATTGCAAGTAAACTTATTTTTACTTAAGATAATGAGAATATTTTAATTTCAAGCAAGACAAATCTATTTCACAAACTTAATTCACATAATGTAAATAAATGCTTCACATTATAGACATTTAGATTTTCTTTAAACCTTTTTTATTTAGAGATTTTTCTGGTAAGGAGATATACCATAGGAAAGCAATTTCACTGGCAGTGAGGTATGTATATACTCTACCAAAATACTCCTCTTGCTTTAACTGCTTTTAACTTTATTTACATATAAGGAAAATATCAATGCATATCCTTGGCTTAACTACAGTATTTGTTACCCTATATGAGTAAAATGAAATGTTATTTGCATACAAAATTGATTTGTAGAGGAATCTGACTTATGATTTAAACAAAAATCATGTTTCAAAGACAGTTTGAATGAACAAACACAATTCAGCATGACCAAGACACCTGCACCATATTTCCATCCTCACAGCACATTTATTTCAGTAATTCTGTAAGTAGGTCCTTAGCATGAGCATAGTGTTACAGTTTTCATACATATAATCACATCCAAAACAAGCTCTAAAATTTAAGTTGTAAACATTCTCTTCATATGTAGAAACATTTCAACCTGTGTTCAAATTTTCTAAAATGATCAACCTTTTAAACAGAATTATAAATGAAAAGTCTACTCTAACCGTGTAGTGAGCGATGCTTATTAGTACATTTCTACAGTGTTAAATAAAATAGTAGAGAGGCAAACTTCTGTAAGCAAGTCAGACTTTAAGTAAATCATCATAAAGAACAAACTTGTTAACAAAAAGATGCTTTGTAATAAAGAAAGTTGGATTGAATCTACTATGATACAAAAACATAAGGGTAAATACCATCTTTGTTGACAAGTAGGAGGTAGCATGGATGCACCACTTTATTGTCAGTGAGAAATGCAACTGAAGTAAAGAATATTTCCTTACCACAAATTTCCAGTATTATGTACATATTTATCTTAGAAATTTGTTTAGACAAGTTTCCCTCCACTTTTTAGTACAAAAAGCCTCATGTGATTTAAAAAAAACACTTACACACCTAGATAGAAGAGTACTAATTGCCCTATTTGAATGAAACAGTCTCTTGAACTATGAAGTAACATGGTATTTAATGCCCTAAAGTTGAGTAAATTGTATTAGCAGTTCTTGATATTATACAAAACACTACATACATACAAACAAAATATAATATCTTATTTTACTATGTAATTTTTTTTTATTATTTTTTAATTTTTTTTGGAATAAACAGAGCCTCGATTTGGGTAACACTGCAGAGAACGTGGTTTCTTTGTTTTATTAAAATCTGTCTTTTAAGTACCCATGTGCAACGATTTAAAAATGGCTGCCATACATGTAATGGTCTTGTATTGATAGTGAACACAGTAACTGACAAAAACATAATAAACCTTAAAAACACATCTTCCACCCTATATAAAATATAAAGACTACTTACTGTAACTGTTAAGTATTCAATTTATTTTGATGTTATTGTAATCCACTTCCTCTATTTTTGCCTTTAGGATTTATAAACATAATTTAGTGTAACAATTTATTTAAAAAAATGACAAAGGATTTCAAATTTACATCCAATTAAAATTGAAAATGTTTTCTTGTTCTATGATGCTGCTTCTGCCATCAGTAAAGAAAATGAAGTTTCAGTAATCGAAGCAGGTTTTTTAAGTAGCGATGTGACTTCAACCATGCCAGCTCCAGTCCGTGGAAGATTTGCGTTGACAATGTGTCGCTGCAAGTGCTTTATCCAGTCTTCTTGAACAGACAAAGGTCCTCGAAAGACCAGACCACAAAACCTATGCAAATATTAAAATTGTTCCATCAAGATATATCTAGCACTGCTCAAAAGTTATGCAAACAAAGCCCTAATTTTCTTGAAGTCTGCCTCTCTATATATTTAGCTGAAAACCTTAGTAACTAAGTTCATCTGTAGTAACCATAAACACAGTTCTCTGCAGTTCATACAAGGTATGCTCCTATGTTCGTAATACTAGGAGTAACAATCTGATCCTCTTAGGGTTTCTTTTGAAGAACAGAGTATTACTCAAACATGGCCAATAAGATTTTAGCTAGAGAAATGGGAACTGGCAATTTAACAACTAAGTATGATTGATTCAAATTATCTTGTCCGAATTAATGAAAACAATCAACTGCTTTCCCCCTAGTCTTATCCAGTGTCATCACAAACATTACAGAATATAATCTTAAATATTCCTACAACTAAAGTAAGCAAGCTCTTAAGAACACAGTCTTTCAATTAAAATAACCCTATGTACCTGCATCTGAGTATGTAAACTTCATCAGCACTATGAGGTAATGGCAGCATTTTTTTCTTGCTTCCAGATCTTGACCTTGACTTCTTTTGCTTACAGTCCAAAGCTAAGAAGAGAGAAATTTCCATATGTAAAAAGCGATATTTCAGACAGTGTCAAACCAGAGATATTCAGTGAGTATTCCCTATAGACGTGGTGAAAAGATATCTACCTCCTTGTTATTGTATGTTTAGTTATAGCTACATTCCAAAACAATTGTAACATGCTCTAAGAAATGTGCTGGTGAAACATCTAACACCTTCCTCCCCACCTCCACCTCTTTCTTTAAGCACAGCACTTGCAGTTTGAAAGACTAGATAATTGACATTTAGCATTAAACTGTTGTTTTAGTACCAGCAGGCACCTGCTAACTTCTGGAATTACACAAAAACAAAGCACCATTGGAAATATCCTTTCATTCAAAAAACACTGTCAAAATGTGAAAATTGTTTTGTAATTCAAGTAACATTGTAAGACCACTCATGTTCAAGCAGGTTGCATCTTCACAAAGTTGTAGCTTTCAGCTAACACAATGAAGAATTTCTAGATTGAATGCAACACGTCATTTATTTTCAATGAAGCAAAAACTTTTTCCTTTTATACACTATGGATGAACTTCAAATGGAACTTCCTCCTCACTCCTGTCTGAACCGTAATGCATCTTGCAAAACTTATGTATTGATCCTCTACAGTAGAAGATGGTATTAGAACAACCAACAGGGATGGCAAGGCCATCTTTTTAAGTGCAGTCTGTTTGAAACCATTTATGAAAGCAATGTGTGTTATCTGAAAACACATAGCAAACAGGTTCAATTTGCATTAAAAAGTTTACACCTTCCATAAACAGATGCCATGGGAACCTACAACAAAACTTGGAGATTCTAGAATGTAGCCAAAGTTGGAGGATGAGGGCATTAAACTGAGTTAATATTGGTATGATGAAAACAGCTGATAAGGCTCAAGAAAGACAAGCAGTTTGGGACTGATAAGTGTTATCTAGCTATACTATATTGCAAAAACAAGATACTCACACTAAAACTACACAGAAATATGAAGGACAGTAATGAGTGATACTGATACTAAAAAGGCATATGCTATGCTACTGAGACATCTTAACAGTGAAATTCAAAAGCTGTTAAACTTGCCTAAGTTCTGACTCGTGTAACAGAAAACAGAAAAGCTTAGTATCCTGAAGCATAAGACGTCATCTGTGGAGGCAAAACATGCTGATTTAAAGAATGTACAAACAGGCTCAATTGCATCCGTCATTCTTCTTATGTCTTCCAAAAGAGCACCTCTCAAACATGGCTTTTACCTTGTAGCTAAACCTTAAACTTGTAGACACACCGAGCACTTCCCATTTCCATCCCCAGACTGAAGATTCTCACAGTACCTCGAAAAAAAAATGAACGATTTTTGGAGGTATGAAGGAACCAGAGAACGAATCAGACTGCAGACAAGTGGAAAAGGAGGAGACACCAACCTAAAGAAAGTTCTTTCAGATTCTGGGTGAAGCCATCATTACGAAGATGAGCCTCAATAGTGTGGGTTTTTTTTTTTTTTTTTTCTGACAGTACCAAGAAAAGCAGACTCAATATAAAGCCAGTGAGAGAGAAATGGCCAAGATAACTTCTGAAAAAGTGAACAGGTAAAGGGTCCTTACTGTTTTATGTTCTCATCAAAAAGATATCCTTTAGATAATTAGGAAGTTAAATCACTATCTTTAATGCTTTAGGGACTACCGAGTAGTATAAATATGTCACATACTGCAACACCAGTAACAACAGCACCAGAAATGTAAGCAGACAAAATACTGAAACCTAGAGGCTGATTCTCTCAAGAGAATTACTTGCATGAGGGAAGACTTATCTGAAGCAGTTGTTACAGCAAAAGCTTTGCCACTGCTGATTTTGCAAAATGTCATGTGAAGGAAACAATTGTAAGTCGTCATTTTCTTTGAATGCAAAGGCAACCAGGAGTTGCACCCGATGTCAGTTGATAACAAATGAGCAAAAAAAAAAACAGTAGACAGGAGGCTCCACCTAGAAAAGCCCACAGGCATTTGAAACAAGAACTAGCTTGTTTCCTTCAGATTGGCAAACTTAAGAAACTCATTCTCATCAAGAAATTTGATTCTACTCACACATATCCCAAGTATTTCAGAGTCTTCACCTTCTTATTTGGTTTTCTGTAACAGAGCTCCCAAATAGTTTTAAGCATTTGTATATTCTTCTGGAAAAAAAATCCCTCTGAACTACTATGAAATCAAATGGACAGCAACACAGGTAAACAGGCAATCATAGTACACCAGGAGAAGTAGTTACTACTTCCATGAAAGGTATACTTTCTCAAGAACGACTAAAAAAAAACCCCACAAAAAACACAGCAAAACAGACATATGGACATCTCTGCATTATTTACAACAGACATTCTAGACAGAGAAAATACAAAATGAAGAGCGAAAAATATAATGAAACTTCAAGAAAAACAATAATCAGATCACTCAATGCATTCTTAGAATAATTTAGCTAGGATTGGACATAGAACATATGCCTAGCAAGAAGCTGCTGTTAAAAAGCACAAAAAATACTAAGGATATTAAATCTGTGTTCTGCAAGGGTTATTTTTGTTACCTTTGTCTTATGACCAAGTGAATATATTTCTTTACATTTTAGAGGGTGCAAAGCAACACAAGTATATTTTGAAGTTATCTCACTGAAGCAATGAAGCAAAAATGGTGAAAAAGAATAAGATCTGGGTAAACTTCATTGAAAACTGTAATTCCAACACCAGTTATCAAGGACACACACCAGTAACTGTCACATTAATTCCATTTTTGTCTATCTAGAGAGTAACGACTTTAAGTGAAGTCACATGTCACATCTGCTTACACACTGCTGGTATGGTGCCCACAAGCCTTTGCAAGCATCAAATAAGACATACTATTGTTTCGTCTGTAACAAAGCATGTGCTGAACAAAACTTTTTGGATACCTTTACTGTAAAACAAAGGATGACCTCAGCAGAAAGCGTTTTTAGCACTCTCAGGAGGAGACCAAAGATAATGCAGTCCTTGCAATGGAAAATCAGACTGTACTTGCAGCAAATTGCCAAAGGGATGGAGGAGCTACATGTAATCATGCCTACTTAGTGGCGAAGACAGCTCTTGAAACTATTAACCTTTGTTATTATGGGCCTTTCTCCATAAAGGACCAGTTCTCTTTGAAAGAAGCCTCCTTCCTTCAAGTTTGGCCACCTGCTGCTTCCAAAAGCCTTTTGCGAACAAAGTTGTTCACCACTTCATCAAAACTATGACACAGCATGACAGAGAGAAAACTCATGTAAAACTAAGGAAGATAACCAAACATGGGAGTGAACTTCTTGAGGCACTCAAGTCCAATTTGATCACAGTGTTTAGAAAAATACATGCTATATCAAAAGGCTGCGTATAAAAAACTACTGCACCTGTGATAGTTTATCAAGAAAGACTGACAAGCAGATGGTGATAGGAGGTTACAATCAGCACATCTAGGACAATATGTATTACAAATGTCACAACTGAATATCCTTAATTCCATGATCTTTGGTCTGAGTCTCAAAACTAAAATACACCTATGCTAAACTGTGTGCTCCATCTCTTAATATCCTCCAGAGTGGAACACCTTTCTTTTCAGTAGACCGAAGCCCAGTCTTTATTAAGACTTCATGACTTTTGTCGTAAAATATGACACAAATAGAATAACTGCATACATAAGTGACTCTAATTAACCATTTAAAAACACTGTCAAGTTAGAAAAACATCCTTCTTGTGTATTTATTCACTAATTAGTCAAATTCAATCTTTTTTTTTTTTTTTTACCTTGTCTCATCATTATTGCAAAGTACAATGCAAAAGAAATCCAGAATTTTTTTTTACATATATATATATACACAATACTCCAGTAATTTGGTTCTCTGAAGGATTTTATGCAATGCTAAATTCAGCCCACTGCGCTGGCTGATCAGCATCAAATAAAGACATGCAAATCCAGCAGATCTCTGATCCCTGCTGTGGTTGCACACGCTTATACAGCAAACTCCCTGAAGCTACAACTGCAATATTAGAAACTATTTGGAAAGGTGGTGACCACAGAAATCAGTACCTCAGCCATACTGGCTCCAAGACAAAGTCCTTGTATATTATTGCTCTCTCCCAAACTTCTGGGAGAGTATTCTCCATCTACAGAAGCAGAGAGCAAAGAAGAGAGTGATGACTCCCAGAAAATGCCAGCTGTTAAGAAGAGATTAAGTAGGTGGACAGAGTAAGAAAAAGAGAAGATGTAAAAAGCCAAGGTGTAAGACAGAACTAGGAGATTTTAGGTAAAAAGAGAAGCCTGGTAAAAAGAAAAGAAAGGGAGCTGGATATACAACTGTACCAAGAAGGGCAGGATGCATTTAGAAGATTTTGCACAGGTCTGTTTGATAAGAGTCAGTTTGATACATGCTCTTGAGAAGACCATCATGCAAACACGAATACAAAAGCCAGTAACTATAAAAATGAACTCAGTGAAGCATTTGCTATGCAGTGGTTAAGCACAAATTAAGCTTAATAACAAACACTAATTTTGAACAACCAACAGCCTAGAAAGTTCCACTTCTGAATGTTTTTCTCCTGACCCCATTCTCAAAATTTACTATCATGCAATTATTTCAGTTATAACTAAAAATGTCAAGTTGCATTTAAAAAAATGGAACTGGTAACATGATTGACTAAATGAAAAAAATGCTGATTCTGAAAAAAATGGGCAACTGCTAGAAAAGCAATATGATAACTATCTATTGAAAGCACGCAGACAAACTGAAAAATTGAGTAGACTAGTACAAATACTAATGTAGCCTTGGGACAGCTCTCACTTAGCTGACTTGTACAGCTTACCATACTTCTTTTACTAAACAGTAACACCTAGATAGCTCCCATAACAATTGCCAAATCATAAAAGAACTAGAGCTTTCATGTTTGCACACACTTATTTAATGACAGCAAGAAACTAAGATAAATATGGTGACCCTGCCCATGGCAGGGGAGTTGAAATCAGATGATCTCTGAGATCTTCTTCAACCCAGGCCATTCTGTGATTCTATGATATGCAACTAATAAGATTTCTTTATGGTAGTTCTGTATGCTTTAGAAGATGGACGAAATCACCTCATGAAAACTGAAGAAGAAACCTGTATAAATATATTATCATTGTCTCCGTAAGAGTTCCAAGCTGAAGCCAAGCAGAAGATGTCTACAAATGGCTCTCAGCCACAACTATTTTTCAAAAGATAAGCTAAAATCTGCCCAAGCACAACATTCAGCAAAGTTTTAAATCACTATGTCTAGCGAAATCTTGTAAAGCTGTCATCCTCCTAGCAAAACTTCCAGTGTACTGTGCAGTATCAGGAAAAAAAAAAAACAAAAACAGTTTAAAATTATATTATCTGGTCTACTAGATTTACACTGAGCTTGCTCAAATGAAGAGTCAACGAGCAAACTGTCAAATTCATAACTTTTGTAACTATGCAAAGTTTTTAATGGTAACTACTAAATGAGCACATGTGCATTGGATGCATAATATTATAGCTATAACTTAAGTCTCCCTTAAGTCACCATTTTCAGTGAAAAGCCCTAATCTGCATGGCATAGGCTATTATTGTAGATCAGTTCTATCTTCTGAGATTAGAAGCAAGTTTTTGTATTTTTTTTAAATTTTCTTTCTAACTTCATTTTAAACAAACTTCTAGTTCCAATGATACAAGACCCAGGAGGTTTAAGTTCTTAAAAAGAAGGCATCAACTGCTCAGATGAGCATGCTATCATCAGCTTGCAAACTGTTCCTTAAAAAAAAAAAAAAACACCAGCACCAATAACAAAAAACCCAACAACCACAACACAACACAACAAAAAACTTCCAAAGCTGCATCCACATTTCCTATTTAGCTGAGGTGAAAGAAGCTTCTCTAGGCTCTGTGTACTATTTTCTTTGCCTCAGTGTCTCCTTCATTTAATAACTGATAGATTTTAATGTGCAATTTAAATACAGTTATATTTACCAATGGGTATAGAAGCAAAATAACTCACCACAGGGCTAGTACCTGACAGGACGAGGGGAAATGGCACTAGAGTAAGTTTAGATTGGATAGGAGGAAAAACGTCTTTACAGAAATGGTTGTTAAGCACTGGAATAGGCTCCCTAGGGAGGTGGTTGAGTCACCATTCCTGAATGTGTTTAAAAACCGTTCGGATGTGGTGCTCAGGGATGTGAGTTAGTGGAGGGTAGTTAGTTAGGGTAGTATAGTTAGGTCGTCGTTGGACTCTATGATCTTTCAGGTCTTTTCCAACCTAAGCAATTCTATGGTTCTATGATTCTATGACAGCAGTGGTATAAGAAGTCTATTACCACCATCTTTCTACAGCGTAAATATGAAAACTTTCAGAATCACTAAAATCATATTCTCATACACAATGGATATTAGTGCAACTGTTTTCACTCTGAATCTACTTTATTATATCATTATGTATAACAAGACCTGGCATCCACAGGCTCAGTGTGTAAAAAACATTTAAATGTTATTCAGACTGTCACAGAGAAAGCCTGAAACTATTTGTTGTTATATATATAGCGTAACAAATCACATCTACAGATAAAAAATGGAATTATACATTTTTTCAGCATTATGTAAATGCCTGTGCTTGTCAATACAGGAAGCTGATTGCTGCACTTCTGAATTACTTCAGAGTTTTAAATTTGTCTCTCTAAGTTTTCCTCACTATATTTCACGTTTGCTCCCCAACTTGCCACTGACCGTACAAAATCCCACTAATCTAAGCTATACTCCAAGTAAACTCAGGAATCTTCCTACAGCCAAGAAAACTGCATGTCTCTGGAAATGAGTCAAAATACAGAATACTAGAAGATTTTCAATAAACGTGTGTTTCAGTAAAAAAAAGCATTAATAGCAGTGCCAAGTGCTGTACCACACTCACTCTATTGTCAATCAATCCATGATTGGTTTGTAAACCAAACAAAAAATGAAAACAGCTACATGTACTATGTTGGTAGAAATATACAAGTTGGAAAATTACTTAGTTCTTCCGTTTTTTAGCCACAGTATTCTTAGTAGTTATATGTAATGTAATCATTTCTTAATGTTTTTAATTGTTGAGGTACTTATAAAGACTTTATTAGATGGTCAACTAGTTGGTTTGGAAATTGTGATATCGTGGGAGAATGAATTTTGAGTGAACATCTCTTAGTTTTGCTTACACATACCTTAAGTGTTGGATCCAAAATAAATGAGTAAGAATGAAAATCAGACATGAGAGTGGACAACAGCAACATATCTTTGTTTACAAGTTGCTGAAGTTTTATGGCAAATAAATTCTTTATCAACGGAAGCTTCAAAATTATTTTGAATTAACATATGCTTTTGTCCAGTCTGATGAGGAAAATGTATCATAGACAGACTTGCTTTTACATCTGTAACAAAACATACCTGTCCCAGTCAAAAGTCCAGCACTCTTCTTTCGTGCATAAGCGCGTAAGTGGTTGGACAGGCTAACAGCACTTGTAAACGTCGTATTGCAATGCACACACGTTCTAAGCTTCACAGGCATACCTATCATTCAAAAGAAAACTATAATCCAGTTCTCTCTTCAAAAAATGAAATTCTCAAAGCGTTGTAAAAGGTTTTCTGTAATAAAGATGGTTTTAATATATTCACTGCATTGATGCAATTGTTTAGTATATTAGAAGGATCGAAGTTAACTGTCATTAGCTTTCCACGTAGTGCTTTAAGCCAAACCTTGTTATTTGAAAAGAACAGAAGGAAGGCAACTTGAACCCATTAGGCTACTCTGCATCAGGCTACTAACAAATTCCTACAGATCTCCATATCACGAAGCTCTATTCCCAAAACACAATCCTGTAATTTGAATAGCACAGTACTGTTGAGAAATTTCAGAGCTTGTAACATTTCCAATAAAGAGAATTTTAAAAGTCTGGTTGACAAAGTGGTAATTAAGTGTTTTATCCATAAGACAAAAAGGCTCAATACTAAATTAGGCCACTGTTGAAGGCTTAGAGAGAAAGGTAGTAAAGCACATAACTGAACATCTGTTAGACAAAACATTTTGTTCAGTGCATTTTCTGTTCATTACTTTACATACGTCACCAATAACGAAAGTTAACGATTCAAAGATCTTTGCTAAAATCTCTGTCTAAATAACCGACACAGCAGCA
This sequence comes from Chrysolophus pictus, assembly GCA_037305975.1. Classification (NCBI taxonomy): domain Eukaryota; kingdom Metazoa; phylum Chordata; class Aves; order Galliformes; family Phasianidae; genus Chrysolophus; species Chrysolophus pictus. Next base: position 14,351,677 of record CM074583.1, on the reverse strand, counting down.
TGCTTTTATCACAGGAAAACAGCAAAAGTGCAACAATACTGAACCCCTCACTTACCAGACAAAGAAAGCATTATTACTTCTCCCCTGCCCAACTTTACCATAATGTTCTCCCCTCATTTTACTAAAGATATACTGTTTCCAGTTCTCTACTAATAAATTATTAGAAGAACAGATAAAAAAGCCCAATCTACTTAGAAAGAATGCTTCTGCTTGCAGGAAGGAAAGAGTTTTATTCTCCAGCAGCACACAGAAGATGTGCAGTTTTTTTCAGGTAAGTTAAAGAAGAAGGTCTGGTTGATTTAAAAAACAAATAACAACAACAACAAAAAGAAAAAACCACAAAACTTTCTGAAAACTAAAAATGGGATTAGAAACATTTGTCATTTTAGGAAGAACTGAAGATTTCAACTTGATGCTAAATACTTTCTCACCAACTCAACTGGCACAGTGCGATCGTTAGTTGTCAAACTGTTACCTCAGCCACAGATAATTACAGGGCCCCATACATAACTGTTAGTATTATGTAAGCACGTATTTATTTTAACCCGATGGTTCATCGCAACCAAACAGGTGCTGCTACCCAGCACTCAGCAGTAAATATTAAACAGACAGCAATAACAGTGTCTGTTTTGGCAAGCTTCTCCTCTAGTATGGTTTTTCAAATAATTAAGCCTGTCAAAGACACACCTTCCCATATAAAGTAACCTTTCTTCAACAACAACCACATATATCCACATGACACTGAACGTAACTCTGTTCCACCTCTGTCATTTTAGAAAGCCACCTCAAGAAATTGATTGTCACACTTTCAATAGTCCCTTAAAAGAACTTCTGAGCACACTGGGCTTCTTATTTCTTTAAGGGCAGACAAGAATAGAGGTGAAAAACAGTACAAGGTACTGCCAATTTTACTAACCTGCACTGGGTACTGATGAGAAAACCAACAGAACCAAAAGTCATGAGTATAAAACTAAGATCCTTCTCCTCAGCCTAAAGAGTCTTGCAGCACCGTAAGGTGGTGCTCCAACAAGAAACAGGTAAATGCAAGCTCTGCATACACCCTGAAAAGAATCCTCCTAGAATTTCCCAAGACAAGAAATAACTCTTATGTGGCAAGTAGGTTAAAAACATCACTCTAAAAAAACTGCTTTCTAAGTACACAGTATCTAGAAAGTTGATTACAGATTTGCCCCATCAGCACAAGTCTCACTGCAGGGAATATCTTCATCCCTATCAGTCCAATGCTGCATATCAGAACCCTACTGGCTACAGCTGTATTCCAACTAACACACATCTTCACTCAGGACAGACAGACCTTAAGAAAGCACCAGTTTCTCAGAGCAGCCACAATTTTAAAACAAACAACAATTAATCTATGGTGTAAAAGCATGTTTGGCTAAAAACATCAAAATTAGTCAAGAGAAATTAATCAATTTAAAACACTAATAATAAAACACTGCTAATAATGGGATCGACAGTTCTGTCAGTTCAAGCAAATGCTGTTTTGCACAAACCTCCAAGATTTAAACGATGTGATTCTTAAACCAGCAGTTTTAAAGCCCAGAAACAGGGTCACAAGCCCAAACATCTCAGAACTGTTAAGTCCACCATACATGCCCAGACACTTCAACATATGGTTACTGCAGGATCTGTCTTCTTTCTTTTTGAGGCTCATTTTGTGCCCAGTTTGAATCTGTAAGCCCAACCATACGCAGAACAGATACTACACTCTGTGCCAAAAGCCCTCGGTACTGAATATTCACTTAATAAAAAAAACACACAAGAAAAATTTCTTGCGCTACCTCTCGGAGTCAAGGTCCTCTGGAAATGAAACAAGAATTAAATAAACAAATTCCCAAATAAAATCCTCTCCACTTGCACATTTTCTGTGAATTAAAACATTCGTTTGGAAATGCTGTGAAGACAGCGAGAAACACCTTCTTACCTGACTGCATAGTCAAGTCCATTTTTTGTGGCTGATACATCAATGGACTGTCTTCATTTAATGGAAGAACACATTTCTGAACAAACCTCTTTCTCGCAGTTTGATTATGAATCTTTTGAGAAGAAATACCAGGACTCCTTTCTTCTCCTAACCTTTTATTTTTCAGAAGTTCTATCAGTGTAAGTGACTGATTTTTTTTTTCATTATGTAGTACTGCCTTTGTTTCATCACATTCATTTAGGAAACTCAGCCCTTCTTCCTCTGATGCAGACACAGATATATCTTCAGTCTTTAGGCCATTATGGTATGCTTCGAGAGGTATAACATTCTGAGATAAAAAGTCATCATTTGATGCAAATTTCTGAGCAACAAAGGGTCTGGGAATAACACGGCGACTATTCAAAGCCTTTAGTATTTTTTCATACTTCTCTTCATTTTGCATCATCTCATTCAAAACACAGATCGGAGACTTGTGTGCATCCCACTTGGTTTTGCCAAGCCTCTTCAGGTGTCCTCGCACATGATTTGACAATCCAATTTTAGTATCAAACCAGCCTCCGCAGAGCTGACACGTGTGCTCAGAGGAAGTTTCAGATTTCTCAATTGCTACAAAGAAAATAATTTTCATGTATTTTGACAATTATGTACTGTTAAATATTACAATAGCAAATCACAAGGACGAAGAGAGGCTTTACAACAAAATAAAGCAAGTCTTGTTTAGTGCTCAATTTAGTGCACTTTGTCCCCTCTATACCAAAACTTAAAAAAAAAAAAAACCAACAACAATAAACAAATTTTAAAAACACATACCTTTTCTAACACGTTTAACAGGAGTTCCTGTTCCAGTTCTTTTAAAATGTTGCATTTTGTCACTTGTTGCTATCTGTTCTGGTGAAACAACATGACGGGCTTCATAGCTTAATCCAGCTCTGTGAAGATGTCCTCTGACGTGGTTGGACAATCCAACACCTGTTTCAAAGGTTGCTGGGCAGTATGGGCAGGACTTCTTTTCAAGTGACAGATCAGTCCAATGGAAAACTGAATTATGCTTTGGCAATGCTGATCCTACATTTTCTAAATTCTGTGCATCATGCAAATCATGCAGAAAGTTACTACTCTCAGCATCTTCATAATACTCAAAATAAAAGCCATCATTCTGCTCATAACTAAGTGAAGATTTATCACCGGCTTCATGATCTTCCATTTTACCTTTGAATATGGGGAATAGGCTTACATGCTCCTGATTAATATCACTGTAAGATTCATCCTCCACAGACCGCGTAGTGTAATCACATAGTTCAGCATTATCCCATGAACTTTCATCCTCCGTTTCATAGCTGTCTTTTTTTTCAGCAGAGTTAAGTCTCTGTAAAACAACAACAGCCATTTTATGCAGAAAATCTGAAAAGCAATCCAAACCATTTCCTGTAACAGTGCCATCCCTCCTTAACCACTCTTTTTACAGCTACACGCTTATTATCTTTATAGCCTTCTGCTCCTTTGCAATTAAGATTATCTGAATCCATGACAAAAAATTAATATGGATGCTACTTGATGGAGAAAATAAATGTAAAGAACTCACAGAGATGGACTCTTAAATGCAAACAATAAGAATCAGTATACTTTTTAATCATAGTTTTCACATTTAGGTCTACGTAAATAATTATTGCTTGCTTTGACACTAGCTCTCTGTTTTGCTGCTTGATGAAAACTTTCTAAGTTTCTGGTCACTGCTATTTCTAATCAAAAGGGTCTCGTCTGGAGAATTTAGATTGCACACACTTACAGATGACTGTGAAACGCTTTTCCGAGCCTTCTGTATCCTGTAGGGTCTCTTGTGAAGTTTTCCAAAGTTACTGGACTGTGAAGTAGAGCCAAATGATCGTTTTACATCTTGTTTTAAAACTGAGTTCTTTGGAAACGTAGAAGATTGTTTTATCAACTGTTTTGTCCTGCTACCAAAATCTAAAGATTCTTCTATTATGCTGCTTTTTCTTTTTTCTAGTCTAAGATGGCTACCAAAGGGATCAATGCAAGATGCTGGATGCAAATATTCCATGTGTTTTTTTAAAATGCTTCTAGCTGAAGTTGTAAATGGACACATCTTACACATGTACGTCGACGACTTCTTTGAGGATCCTAAATATGGATCTTTCATGGATGCCTTCTTCTGTGACTTCCTCTGGGACATGTCACTACCAATAACAGAACACTTGACTACTGCTCCATGAGCAATCCCTCGATGGCATTCAAGTTCATTTTCTGTCACAGCCATGAAATTGCATTCCTCACAGCAGTAGTATCTTTTATCTTTTTCATGGGTCTTTGCATGCTGCACAAACGTTTTGGGACAATTGGTACCAAATACACACTGTGGGCACTGTAATCGTGCACTCCTACCCTCATCCTGAAGCTCTTTCAGCTCACGGATTTCTTCCATCAGTTTCTGTCTTCGTTCTTGGTGAATTATCATATGTTTAAGAAGTGAATTACGATCTCTAAATGTCCTCCCACATTCCCTACATGCATAGGGCCTGGGGACATTGAGATGTCGGAAATGGCTGTTCCCATCTAAATGGTACATCATATGCCTATGCAGATGTTTCTTCTCCCTAAAATTCACATTGCACTTTGTACAGGGATAAAATGATGGTTCATCAGTACTGAAGGTAGATGGTGATTCAGAATCATTCTGTTCACATTTATTTTTTAAAGTATTGGAAAGAAAAGTGCTAGTGTGAACAGGAGAAGCATCCTCTGCACAGCTACCAGTGGGACTATAAATGAGCTGCTGGATAGCATCAACAGCTTCCAGCTCTTCATCTGTGGATTCAGGCTTTACTTTACTCAACGAGTATTTCTGAGGTTCTACTATTTGTAGCTCCTCATTCTGTTCTAAGAAGTCAACAGTTAGCAGTTTTGACTTACTAGGAATATAAGTAGTATCACCAAAACAGTCTTCAGTATAGCGTGTTATTTTACTAACATCCATTTTTCTTTTTCTCTTTTTTTCTAAACCTACTTTACAGTGAATTGGAGACTTCTCTATTGTTTCTTCATTTGTCATAAGAAACTGTATAAACTCTTTCTGTGGATCCCAGCTGGGTTCACATCCCGATCTGAAACCACCTGTACCTGAGGAAATGCCTGTTAATGCATCAACACAATCGTCTTTTACCAGTAAATTTTTATCATCCTCACAAACTTCTACTTGGCCTACTAAAGTGCTGTCTACACTATTTCCTACTGATTTCTGTGAGTCACAACCAACTGAAGCAGAGGTAGGTAAATTTTTAATGGAATGAGTCACGTTCTTAGCATGTGCTACATCAGGTAACAAAAATAAAACTTGGTGCTGATTTGAATTTTCTGTTGTACTCTTTGCAGGCAGCTGAAGATCATGAACCACTGTCAAAGTTGAGCAGGAATCTGTATGATGACCTACAGGCTGTCCAGTGGTTAGTGAAACACTGCCTTTATTCATAATGGAAGTTTTTGTTGAGGTGGAGTGTGAAACTGGTCCATTAACAGCAGTTCCTCTAGACAAGATAAAGTTTTCACTAGAAACAGTAGGAGCACCAGTGTGTATAAATAGAGAAGTCTGGCCTCCACTTAAGGCTTTTTCAGATCTGTCCCTGGATAGCTCCTCAGGCAGAGTCAATGTACTGTTTTTCTGAAACAATGTGTCACTCTCTTGCGATTCAGGAATGCCACCTTCCTCCTCAGATACAAAATCACATAGGATTTCCTCTTCTTCTTCTTTAGCACCAGTAACTTCAGTATTTATCTCTAAATCATCCATGTTGCTGGTCTGTCCATTAAGTACATTTATACTAAAACAAACAAACAGAAAACAACAAAACAAGCAAGAAAGGAGTCAGAATCACAGAAATATAAGAATGGCAATTTTAATTTACAATTTTCTCTAGGACCATGCTCCTTCACACTTCAGAATGTTTTGAACTGAAAGAATATATTCTAACAAGTTCGAGACATGTTTCAAATTAATCAGTAAAGGAACCAAAAACTGCATACTTTTCTTTTTTTCTTCTCTTTTTTTTTTTTTGCTAGGCTATATTAATAACCATACAGCACTGTCTAGTATTATCTCAGTCCAAAAAGAGTCTCAACACTTACATGCAAAGTGGAAAAAAATATGACAAAAACTGTGCAAATGCATTTTACATGTACATTCACTTGAGCATACTGTTTATCCTTAATTCTGCTCTAAAAGTAAAACAAGTAAGGAGTTAAGGTTATCCAGACAGCCACTACAGTCATTTTAGTGATTTTTATATTACTTTTTAAAATGTAATTCCCTTTGAGACCTAAGAAATAAACCAAAATAATTTTTATATATCTCAAGGTATCTCTTCTTTCAAAGCACTTGTATAGTTGACATAATGATATGCAGGAGCCTGTAATGCCTTTACTTGGGTATTAATAGAGAATACATCCACTAGGCCAATTTTGGACATATAATTGCTGCTGCAAACATAACAAAGGATCAAATTCACTGAAGAAATGAAATGTTTTCCCATTATGTTCTTAAAATGTGCTCTCCTTGCTTTAAGACAAATAATAAATCAGATCCTGCTGATGTTCTGAGCCCATTTAAAATGGCAAACAAATAAAACATTTTCTTAAAGGTGAAAAAAAATAAGCAGTTAAAAAAATATTTAGTTATGATTTATCTACATAATGAAATCACCACATTGAATTCAGTGTATGACAGAGAATATTACAAATTAATTCTTCATGTGTGTTAAGTAAGTCTTTCCATAAGCAAATTTCATTTACACGCAAAACAATCTGCCCAATGCTTACTAAGCACAAAGAAGTTTCCTGCATATGGGTCTTGAGAACACAGTAAGTGTAAGGCATTAGAACATCCACCTAGGAGATGAAAACATTTACCTGCTTTACAGGAATCACATTATTTTACCCTTGAATTGTACTTTCATATTTTAGGGGATTTATGTTTGCCATCACGTACTTAATATCAGACATTAATCAACATTTTGAATAAAGAATCCTGTTAAATGGAGTCATTACCTAGACTCTTCAAATTACGGTGTTATAACTCACAACAAATGTCCATGGCTCCTTGCAGTGGTCCTTCATCAAAACCAAGGAAGACCACGCTTGACATCCTTTTTTCCTAAGGATAAAAAATAAGCTGTTTAAACGGCACCAATTTCATCTTCATACATCACACACCAAAATGAATTCAGAACTATTAGTTTTTCCAATTCAACATCATGATAGCTGTCCATGTAATTCAAAGCTATCCAGAGCCTCATGAAATTCTGCGCTCTTCAAATCAGCAAAATGACAAAATAATCTAATCTCCTTAAAGTTTCTAAATAACAAACCTCAGTATACTGCTTTTTTCTTAACCATTTTGAAGAAAAAGAAACTGCATATATGTAGTACAAATAAAGTGAAAAAAACCTTTTCACAACAAGAGTTCAAAAAGTGTTTTCTTTGCTACCCAGTTAGTGATCTACTCAACTTAGCAATGCAGCTGTACTCACATCAGCTCAGTAACAAATGCCCAATGCATATGAAATGATTGTATTTATTAGACTGCTTGTATGTCCTAATGTTCAACTAGATGCTCCAGATATCTGTCTTCATTTTGTAAATTTCTGAGTTTCTTTGCTCTTTTGATGAGTCGGTTTCTACACAACACGAACTTCCAATAACATCATATGCACAGTATCATCCTTAAATGGTGATAATGCACTACGCAGCAGGAGTCTTTACAACGTAAACACAAGTTAGAAAAGGGTACCACAAACATGCATTAAAAAATCAGTAGTGTAAAAAAAAATCAAATTAAAGAGGGGAAAGCTCCAAAGACACAGAACTGCTTGAATGATTTTATAACTGAAAGTATAAGCTCCATTTAATATTTAATATTAGGCAGCAGACTCTAAAACGTTCCAAGAAAGTTTAGAAGAAATACAGTAAGTCAGCTTTTCCTGAAAGTTATGCATTTTCTTCATTTTGTTACTGCAGATGTAGACAAGTGCATGCTCAGTCAATTTCAGAGCCTACATTAGCTTTTCTCAACAGGAAGCAATGTTGCTAACAAAGTGGTAAATTCAGTGTTAATGAGTGGCTTCACTGTTATCACCTCTGAGGTAAAACCTTCCACATTCCAAGTTCCACCCATCTGTTGTGGTGTTAGGGGTTCAGAGGAAGAACAGACGCTTCCCATTTAAAGCAACCCCACTGGTACCCCCCAAACAGCGGGGAGGCTGACTGAGAACACAGAGATTGCAGCCCTCATTATCAAATGGTTCCTGAAAACTTTTCACAGGTTTACAGGGCAAAGAAAAATCGTGTTGCTCCATATACAAAAACTGTGTGCATTATTGTTAAAACCTGAGTTAAAACAAGGAGAGGGCACCATACAACCACATCAAACTTCAGGACTATCATGAACAATATCCAAAACATTACATCGTGCAATCTCAAAAGAGACTCCTTTCTGTATTGTGTATTTATGGAGATTGTGAACTATTCCATATGGATCTGATTAGAAGACATCTATGATAATACAGCAGTCCCTACAGATTTCAGGCTTTGAATTAAGCCTTAGTGGCTTACCATATCGATAATATTGCTGTTACATTTTAATAATTTTCTGCTAATTATCACATTTTTCCAGCTATTGGGGTGGTACAATTCACTATTAGATGTGCAGGACAACAACAAGGGAGTTAGCATTTTAAACAGTGTATTTAAAAAAAAAACATAAAAGACATTCTTAGATTTGTGAGTATTGTGATAACAGGGAGCCAAAATGCAGTACTGTACATGCAGGAATTTGCTCAATAACAATGATGCCACACAACACCATTACTTTTGAGAAGAACATTACTATTATTTCACTCGTGCCATTCAGGAAGCACAATATCCAGACTGAAATGCTATGTAACCCTGAACTACTTGGAAAAAAAGAAAATCAATCATTGAAACAAAGATTTAACAAAGAGTATACAATAATCTTTGCATATTTCCATATAGTTTTATAGCTTTCCACACTACATTAAAAACACACACTGTACTAGTTCTGTCAAAATATATGATAATTAATCCTTAAGAGTACTTGAAACTTAAACACTGAGATTAAACTTCAGATTTAATACTGCAAATAGTGCTTGCCACATCCACTACCAGGGCAACGCAGTTAATTTTTTATTTAGGAACATTCACACAGAAGATGTGTGCAAAACAGCAGAGCACAGAAAGCCTACACAAGCACCACAGTTCCAGGCTCATACCTTGGCAACTTCAAAATTCTATCCAATTATTTTAGGTAAACTTAAAACAAATGAAGCATGGTTAACAGTGCTGTTCCTGACTTAGGTTCCACTGCTTATTACAGTGGCATTATTTCATTTTCGAAAGTAGAAAACAACCAATTATTTAGCCAACTAAGCCCAATTCCAACTGATTTAATTAAGTACTTTTAAATTTACATTTTCACTTTCTAAATACTATTTTTACTCATAAAATATCAGTTTCAAATCATAATTAGTTCTGCAGATACGAATGCCCGTGGCCAGATACTCTAAGCATTAAAAAAGTGTAAGGTCAGATCTGTCTTCAAGCTGACAGATCATCATTTAAATGCCTTAAGCTAATCTTGTAGTCACAAAAATCTCGAACATCAGTATTTTTGCAAACTATCAGCACTTGCTATAACACCCTTACTACACTACATCTTGAGGTTACTACAGAAGAAATGAGGTGATAATTGCATATTAACATAATTATTCGGTAATCCCTCTCAGCAAGCTTCCCAGGTCACTCAGTAATTCAGATTAGATGCAACCTTCCTGTCATCAAACCTATGCTGTCCACTTTCTGTTCATTAAGAATTCTTTTTGATAGGAATCTACTTAATTCCATTGTTCTATGTACATTATTAATTGTATTTATTACAAGTAGGTTTATGACATTTCCAAGCTGCTATTTCATAATGACAACCCTTACTACATAGCAGTGTCATGCACAGAATTGCAGTGCCTTCCACAACACTAGTTCATTAAAGCTTACACTGCAATGCTAAGTGCATTCCGCTGTTGTCTACGAGCAGATACAGCTAGAGCTTTCTCCATTTCTGTTACAATAATGCTGTTTTACAAGCATTTACAACAGATGGAAAGGATACTGCAGGTGAAAAATTAAGTTGGAAGAACATGGCTGAGATTGAGAAAAGCATTAACTGTCTCTATGTGTTTTGATATCAAGTTTCTCCTCAAATTCATAAATACAAACCAGTGAGCTAAAAGCACAGAGTAACTATTAAGTATCACAACAACTTAAGAGTCATCTCCTAAATGGGTTGAATTTAGTCACTAAATTAACTGAAGAAACACTATTTACACAGTGCTACAACAAAGGCAAAACTGAACTTGTGCTGTGCCAAGTAACTAGTCTTAAGTCCAGTTCCTTAAGCCACATCCATGAAAAACCAGGGTACTTGAGATTATTCAAATATTCAAGTAAAGGTGTTGCAGGCTTTTACTGATTCCATTAACTTTTGTTATTCCTTCAAGACTTTGTTATTAAAACAGAAAAAAACTAACAGATGTCATTACTTTTATCCAGAAGCACTGCTGAAATAAAGCTTTCTGGAGTGACAGTTGATGGAACCAAAGTCACAGATTTCCAAACAACAGCTGACTAAAGAACTTTAAGCACACTATGGCACCAGGCTAAGGCAGAGAGGATCCCTGTTTTCCCTCAGTATGCAGTCTATTCCTTTACTAACTTGATTGTGGCCCACTGACAAGTACTGAGCTTCCATCAAAAGTGAAATGTTTTAACACCTGGAAAACGAAGACTCACGCAGAACAGGAGGAAATTGTATAAATGCTAATTGCATAAATTGTATAAATCAACAGGAGGGGATGAGAAAGCCAAACAGCTTGTTTCCCAAATAGCCAAGTGTATAAGCATAACCTCATCACACCTTTATGAAGAAAAAAATCATCTTATTTGGAGGGTATCTGGACAACATTTCACAATGCTTTAGCCTCTTCCATATAACAGTGCACACACTTCCACCTACTGAGTATGGGGTGCTACCTAGCAGTAATAATACTCTAAGATGATAAAATTATGGTATTTTAAACCTACTAATAGTTTTCCTCTATCTATTAAAATCTCTCCTGATCCACCTCCCAGATGAAAACAGAACTACAAAGCCTGACGACCACAGAACAATCCAGTGATTCACTTTGCCTTTGCCACGATTGTTTGCAAATTCAGCTGTTGAAAATACATTCAGATCTCCACAGCACTGACAGACTACTAACTCATAAACTGCCTTACTGAGCTTTGAAATATACGAATTCATCTGAATATTTCTGGGAACTTTTAACTCCTGCAGTGAACAGAAAGCTTGCTTAGCACGCGCTGCCCAGCACCATCAGTGCTGCCCTCTCGCACCTCTACACACAGGTGTATGGTCAGTAACATAACTACAGTCTAAGCAGTTCCACTGAAAACTACACAAGTTCTGATGTGCAGCTGGCTATGTGAAAGCCCAAGCATCAGCATCAGAAAGCTCTCATACTTACTTGGGCTCCCATATTAAGAGTGATTTTCAAAGCAGTAAGAAAATTCACTGATGCAACACTATGAAAAATACAGAAGTTACTGCAATGGACAGGGATCCCAACGATCACAATATTACAAATGTTTATTTATTTATTTTTTTTTTATTTTAAAACTGCAAAGATTGCTCCCAATTCCTTAAAAAGGCAGCAAGAAGTAAGTAAATCAAAATAGAAAATTTTCACCAAGTTGTCATATTTCTCTATGAAAAGATGACCAAAAAGAAACTTATGTAGGAGTCTTTTATAACTATACAAGCTCGCAGAAGATCAACACAATTAGGGGAGGAAAACAAGAAAAAATAAATGCAACTGTCATTGCTCAGCAAAGGAAAAGTCACTAGCTACACAACTGTACCACAAACTTTACCTGTATTTCCAAAAAAAAAAAACGAAACAAACAAACCAAAACAAAACAAAAAACAAATCCAAAGCATTTCCAACACAGAATATTGGAAAGTAAGGAGTATTTTATTTACTAATTTGAAGTTTTAGGACTCAATTCTCTAAGCAACAAAAAGACATCAAGTCTACAAAACCTTTAAGAATTTAAGCCTAAAGACTTTCTTTCTGTCTAAACAAACGATCTTCCAGGAAAAGCAAGACAGCATTTCTACTGGTCTACCAACTTACAAAAAAAAAGTCTGTCTTCCCAGTAAGATCATATTCAGGAACGTCAAACTTGAAGCACACTTATTTTCTAAAAGTTTATGTACCTGGAAATTTGTAGTTAACAAAACAGCTTCTTTGAAAGCCATGTGTCAGTTAGAAAAAATGTCAGAGTTTTATAAACATGGTTTTTGGTCTAGAATGTGTAAGAGTGATACTGAAACATCTCACATCTGCAAGACAACAGTTCACAACCAAAGCAAGATTGTCTTGCAATTCAGAATGCTGTTACTGCCACCAACCATTCTTAATCTTATTTCTCCAATATTGATTTTCTTGGGAAAATATACCAATTTGTAGCAATGGAGTACATCACACTAAAATCCAATACTGAAATCAATAAAATAAATGAAAATACAATTTAAGTGTCAAAAGAATCAAATGTAAAACTTTCAAAAATATTCTTCTAGCTTTAAGAGCTACTGCAGCCATTTAAGATGATCTCATTGACAGACACTTTTCAAAGTGAACTAGATACTGCCAAAAGATGCCTAGCCTGTACAAAACCAAGCCTTTCAATCTTGAATGGAAACCTCGAATGGAGGAAACCTCGAATGGAGGAAGCCCTACAGGCTTCCATAACTCCCCACAGCACTTGACAGCCCTATCCATACAGGACAGTCAAGTACTGAAGTCCTCACATTCCTGCATCCCTGTCTAGTTTGTATTTTCAGAAGTACGAGCAAGCTTGAAGCGACACTGCCCTTCTACAGTCAAACCACTGATTTTTCCAAGATGGACACAGATGAAGTAATACCTAACAGCATAGCAGGAGTGCACACAGAACTTCTAAAAATACAGACTTACTGTGGTGCAAGAATACTTACTATTTCACCACAGAACTGTTGCCCTCCACAGTTTCACATGCATGGATAAATTATTGTGGTCAGTGTGGGTTCCCTGCTGCAGTTGGAGGAATGCTGCCAGCAGGTTGAGGGAGGTGATGTTTCTCCTCTAACTCAGCCCTGCCAAGGCCACATCTGGAGTTCTGGGATCTGCAGCACAAGAGAGACCTGGAGCTACTGTGGAGTCTCCTGAAAGGCCATTGGGACAATTAAGAGACTGGAGCATCTCATATGAGGGAAGACAGAAGTGGGACTGCTTAGCATAGAGAAGAAAAGACTTGGGCTCAGATCTCATCCATACGTACAAACATCTGAAGGTAGAGTGCAAATAGGGCAGTACTGGACTCCCTTCAGTGGTGCCCACTCTTCAGTGGTGTCCAGGGATAGGAAGGACAGATAGGAACATGTGAGTTTCCACTTGAGGAGGGCATATTTTCAAGCTGGGCAGAACACACAGCAGAACTGTACTTTGACATCCCTCTCTTCCAGTGTTGCTGTTTTCCAGAGTTCTCTCACTAAATAATCTCATTATTCTGAAATTTATAAACAAGTTCTATCTCATTTTCTATTAACATTTCTATTACTTCGAATTTGCCACAATTGTCACTTTTTCACAGGATGAACCCCTCTTCCAGCTCACAATTTGCTTAGATGCCTTTTTGTCATACCATAGAGGGGCCTCAGGAAGCTGGATTCTCAGTGTCAGCTTTCCAGAAAATGTAAGAAAAGTACTTCTCCTTCATGAAAACTACTTCCATCAGTTATGTCTTAGTCACAGCGAGTGAGGAATTTCAAAAAGAGAACACGCTTAAGAAAGTACATGCAAACTTAAGGGCTCTAGCACCACAACTAGGCTTCTTATAAGGGGAAAAAAAAGACAAAAGCTTTGCTATCATTGCAGAAGACTTCAGCTTGCAGAGAAGAGAAAAAAGTCTCAACATGTAGCTATACCCATGTAGCTATACACTGTCTTGTAATTATTTGGTTATATATTGGAATTATGCCTTTCTTGGCAGCAAAGCCAATTTAAATGACTCCTGCCTTCCTCCACATCCCTTCTTTCAGTTTATTAACAATTTCCTTACCTAGTTTAACAGCTTGGCACACTTACAGCTGAACTGGCACAACTGGCAGGCAGGAACTAAGAGTAAGGGCATGAACTCATCAAATGGGGGAATTCTTTCCTAAAGTTTTTAATCAATAAATGAATGTAAAAGCGCAGAGAAAATTTCGGAAGGCAAGAAAGAAGCTTTGTCATTCCCTTACTTGCCTGCAACAGATAAATTATGAAGCACGCTACCATGAAACTAATGTTATCTTTTAAAATCATTTGAAGTGTACTATTCAATCTAAGTAGAACACTAGAAGTAAATGCTATGATAATTCAGCTGGGGAACATTAAATAATACATCTTCTGAGAATACTATTATCATGAGAAATTATCTTAAAATACATATATATGATAGCTAGATTTTCCATGGAGACATACAAAAGCAAATCCTTTCAGTAGGTTAAATAAGAAGCCTCTTCACTCCTGAAGTGCATCAGCAACTTCTAGAAAATTTAAAACAAGGCTGCTCTCCTTCAAATTGGAGTTCTACAGAACCAATGTGTTTATCTGTTCAGAAAAGTCCTTTTGAAGCCAAGTAGTGCCACCAAGTGGTGGTGAGATTCCGTATACAAATGTAGATACTCCATATGTAGATCTCACAGAACTAAAAATGTTCCCCAGCCATCAAGTAAGTGACTGAAGGTGTACTAAGAAAGACTTCAAACTAATCAAAGCAGAACTACATATTTTTAGTAGTCAAATCAAAAACTGACTTTCAATTTAAAAGTTCTACAATTAGGTGTTTTTGTTCAGACACCTTCTGTGAGCAGTAGCTAAAGAACTCTTTCTTCCACTACAAATGCAGTAGGGATCAGCAAACTAATAATGTTTGTCATAACCCTATGCAAATCTCCAGTGATTACAATGGCACAGTCACAGAGGTTTACTCTCACAGTATTTCAAAACTCAGACTGTAGAGATCACAGCCAGACTAGGAAGGGTTTTAGAAATCAGGTTCATCTGACTATTTTTGACAGAAATATTTCTCAAATTCATCAACCATATGCTGTTAGTTAGCAGTGCCTGCTATTCCTGGGATGTCACTCCTAAAGATCAGAGGTGAGAATGTGCACAACACTGCCAAGATTTATAGTGCAACTTTTTTTTTTTTAATAGAAGACATTAAAACAGTTTAACTCAATTTTATTGAAATATATCTTAGAACATGACACACTCTCCAACTTTGGAAAAAATTCTGACCACATTTCCCATTACAATGAAAAGAAAGTAGTTTTTTTTCTCTCTCCAGCATGCTCTGAGAGGTATGCAGCAATTTATTATGCTTTCTACTTTTTTTGGCTGATAATCATTTGCTGCACATATTTTAGTAGTATCACAAATTCTAAGATTGTACCTCCTGCTGATGTAGAGACATCCTAAAGCATGCTGTATTTCCCAATTACTAAAAGACTTCCTCAAATTAACACTCCACTTTTACTCACTTACTTTACAACTCTAGAGTAATAAATGACATTCAGTGGCATCCACTGATCATCACCAGCAAACTGGTTCTGATCAATAAAGATGACATTTATCTTAATAAAATATATTCACTGTTGTTAAATAGTTTCTTACTTGTGAACATTTAATTGGCAATAAGTTATTTGATTTCCTTAAAGTCAAGATATCTCACTATTTGCAATTAGCAAGCAAAAACCCAAATTCATTATTCCCAAGGAAAACCTGTATAGAAAGCACTTTCCATCATCAGGAACTAAATTCTTGTTGAGTGTACAGGGCGTTTGAGTGAATCATTAAATCACATTTTCAACTACTGCTTTAGATGATGTAAGCTTACATGAAAGGCCAAATCTGCATCAAGTTGTGCTATTTAAATTCACTGGTCAGAAGTCTACAAGATGCTGCAGTCACTGTACTCATGAGTGGAGACAGAAGACATAGCCAAGTACAGGTGGCTTGCCTAGTTCTATCAGAAACTCAAGATCTCCTCCAAGTAGTAGCAGTACCAATCAAACATCATTATACTGTTTCCATTCTTTCTGTCCTCTTGTTGTGTATGCACTAGGACCTCCCTCTCACCTGTTCAAAATACTGAGCTAAATTCTAATATTAGTCAGCAGCAAGGAGAAAACTTGGGAACCCAGATCTTACTTCCTAAAGCCTGCATGTCCAACTATCAAGACCTGACTCCACAGTAATGAGAATTTACTGAATCTGGGATCTTACCGAAAGACACTTGTGAAGGAATCAAGCTAAAACAGATGAAAGCAAACTGCTCTTAGGTGTATTTAGTGTAACTTAATAGAGAATAAATTAATTAATCAAAGTATTCCTGTTGTAGAACATGAAGTAATGTGAAAAAAACAAAAATCTGTGTTTAACTAAACCTTCTGTCTCAAAAAATTAGAGGGGGTAAGAGGGGCATGCCAAGAAATGCTTAAGTTCCTAAACTGATAGTCTGCAATTGCCAATGGACATCCAGATTCCACGGTAGATTTTCATATACTTTCGCTTACAAATAGCTCTACAAAGAGTTTCTTCCTAAGGACAGGACAGGGAAAAAAAAAATTTCTTAATTAACAAATTGAAATACTGTGCTAGTAGCTGGATTTCCCACATGGTTATTTATTAATAAAATAAATGAAAGTTTAAAGACACTCCTTTGACAATGCAAAGTACATTTTCAATACTTAGAAACCAGGCAGATAATATGTAGACAATGAAATCCATCTTAAGTACTCATAAGTCTGGTCAGCTAATAGAACACCACAACAGCTTTTTGACTACAACAGTTTGCAGAAAAAAAACAACCATAACAGCTATCATATGTTTAGCTACTGGGGGAAAGGGAAGGGTGTTCCTCCTTTGGTATCACAGCACTGCATACCTAAATTTCAGCAATCGAGATTCAAGTTGCAATACAATTCATTTTTTGACTGACTGCTTTTCTGACTGCTTAGCAGTATGTGTTAATGGATTCAAGCAATCTTGGAAAAAAATTCCACATACCTTTGTTTGTTTTTTTTGCATTAAGCTCTGAGATCCACTTCCACATTAAAACAAACCTGCAAAATAAAACATGAATTTAACACAAATCTAGAGAAATCCATATGTATTCTAGGTTGGAAACATGAAAATTCGAGTGGTTTTCTCTCAGACACGTGATTTTCAAATAACAGATGTTGGTACTAGCCTATCAAGAAGCCATGTAAGTATATACGTGCTATTAAACTAAGAGGGGGAAAAAGTTGCATAGCAAGAGAAGTTCTGCATTTTCAGCTACTGCTTTCAAACTCAGCTTTTTATGTTCCTTGAACAGTGAATGAAGCACAGAGAATAAATGGTTAGAAATCAAAGTTTCTCTGACCTTTTTCATAAAAACTATCAAAGTACCTGAAATTAAGTGTTGGAAGGTTTTAAATACAGGGTCTCACCAGTTCTTCATTTTTCCTTTGAAAAAGTTAAGTATAATTTTAAAGCTAGTTGGCCCATTTTAAAATCATAACCTTCTTTGCTTTCATATAGATTGATTAATACCAGATTAACTAATCCTTTTTCAGTTTTGCTTACAAATCTTCAAAAGAACTTCGTAAGGAAACTTTTCACTTCCTAGCTGGAGGTACCAGACTACAGGACATTTGGAAGAGACTGAAAGTTATTGAAGCTGTACAAAACAGCTTTATAGCACAAGACTCTCATATCAAGACAAAACTCATGAATCCATCACTAGAATGAATTTGGAAAGAGATACGTGTCCTCACATACTGCCTAGGACTCCTCTCCTAACTCGGTTCACCTGCAGCACCTTTTTTGAATCTTAGTTCCCCAGTCAGCCTCTGTTGCAAAGCCATCTGTCTGAAATACAAAGGCAGAGAGTAGGGAAAGACACCTCTGCCAAGTCTTTGTAGGCAATATAAGCCAGCAAAAGACAAGTCTCCAAGCTCCTTCTGCAAGCCACAGGATCATTTCCTGATTACCACATAAAACCACAACCTTTCTGACATGTTACTGAAAAGCTACATTCCTTTCTCAATTACGTCACACTTCCCTCCCCCTCTTCAAATAATGATAATAAAAAAAATCAAGTTTATAAAGAGACAATTCCTGTGCCTAGAGAAGCAAAAGAATTTTTTTTCAAACAGCAGTGAAGCCCTACTAGACGTAACAGGAGGCTCAATAGCAAGTACAGTTAAAAACTCACAAAATATACCTTCCACAGACGATGAGTAAAAACACCTTTCAGAAAAGGGGAAGAAGGTCTATGCAGCTTAACGCTACCGAGCATTAGGATTAGCACTAAAACAGACATCTCAGTAAGCCTGTGCAATTTGGTTGGTGAAAGCCAGTCCAGCCTAACATATCTTCCACAGCAAGCAATTTTTCAATATAATGACCCAGCCACCCCGCAAACTCATCTCACCGTTGCAACAATCCTCTTATCTTCTGAAAACTGCAATTGGCCTAACACTAGCAAAAACTGTTCTCCACACAGTTTTCATCATTTCTTATTCAACTGCACAGCATCTCTGCACCACAGGACCAAGCTGGACACAGCAATCCAGCAGGCACAGCCCATGCTATGCTGCTGCAGCTTTGGCACAGCAACGCCTTACATTAGGCCAAGCGCTTCACACAGCTGCATAAAATGGCAAACCTATACTGCCTACCTGGAGATGATCCACTCCTTTGAAAAAGCTCCAATACAAATATTCTTGAATATAAGTACTTTTTTGGCTCACAGGGAGCTCTTAGAGTACACTGGGAAAAAAGCGATGTTATCCTTATCTGTATCTGGCACAGAGGGAAAGAGGAGGGAAGAGAAAAAACAGACCACCACAGTCAGGATACTGTCCAGCTGAGAGGCAGGTGCCACAGGTTTCACCAACAAGCAAACTGCAGAAGGACCAACGGGCTGGCTATCACAGCCTGCTGCAGTTCTGCAGGACCTTAACTCCCCTTAGTAACCACTGCACTCAGAGCCCTGCCACATGGCCGACAGCACTGCAGCAGCACACGCATGTTTTGTGGTGGGACTCACAAACTGCAGCTGATGACTGACAGCACTGAGACTCACCGCACTTACAGCAACCAAACCTGCACTGCCCAGCCAACACTTCCCCATCGAAGGTCCTTCTGCTGTCAAGGATTCCTCTCACTATAGCACAAACAGCCCAATCTTAACAGCTACTTCTCATTTCAAGGATGTTGACATTTGAAATAACTGAGCACCCAGAATTCTTTCCCAGCAGATCTGAGAGAGGTGGCTCCCCAGGGTTCCTGAGGGAAAGGCAAAATCACAGATGTTTTACCTCTGATTTTTCCTGTCTTAATTCTCATTATCAGGAAAGCAGCTGTAAAGAAAGTCTCCCTATCACCAGGTAACAAAGATAGGGCCCAAGGGAACTCAAAAGCCAGTAAGAATAGTGTATGCACCTTGAGGCCTCAGCAAGGAGGGAAGTGGGCCACAGCAGTGAAACGGCCACTGCAGGAAGCTGTGCATCTGACTGCTGATTTGCTGCCAGCCTGTTCTGTAAGGGCTGAGAACAGGCAGCAGGAAGCACACAGCACACGCAGAGATGGACAATGCCTCACAGGCACCCCAATAATACCAAAGAACAACAGGCAGACTTCCATGTCCAAAAGCACAAGCAGATCTCACTGATCAGTGAATATGAGCTAATGCTGGTGCACTGCCAGGGCTGATCACCTAAACCAGTGGAAAAAACAACCAACAACAGAAACAGCATATCAGTGCTGCTGCCTTTCATACACAGTATCAAACAGCCCAAAGCAGGCACAAGAAGCTCTCCAGCCCACACACAATGATCAAGACATGTACACGGATACTACCCAGGCAAGCACAGTCACCTGAGCATGGGTGAGTTACAGAGAGACAGAAGGCTCTCAAAAAGTATCTTAGGAATAACTTAAAAATATACAAGCTACAAAATTGTTAGAGATGACCACGCTACAGCCACTAAAAAACTCTAATCTTTATGACTAGCTGGAGATCAGCTATAAAACCTTCCTTAGTATTGCTTTTAAAAGCAAACAGCTACAGCTTCTACTTCAAAATTCAGGCACATAAAGAACAATTAAGGTAATCCACTTTTCCATCTATAAGTAGAGCAGAAAATATTTTACCTATGACTCCTGCATTGAACTCACAGTCATTCACAATACACAGTTTATATTAAGATATTTCATCTGAGTTAAAATCTGATTTACTTTACAAAATTTGCCCAATTTCTCCTTTGGTCATTACAATTACGTCTTATTTTAAGATTAAATACACTTCTGTCCACTTTCTGTTTAAGTTGGTAGCATCCTGATTTCAGTAATGAAGTACCTCCTACAACAGGCCCCTTCCTAGAGAAGGCCTTTGAGAAACACTAGATTGCAAAGGCTGAGGAACATCAGATTGCAAAGATGTACAAGGAACCTTTACAGTAATCCTGATAAGACTTTTGATGCACTTATCTACCACTTAGTCCTTATTTTTAACAGAAAAACCCTAACAGATTCACAACAGTAGGTACTTCTACATCTATCTAGGAAAACACCCTTAAGTCTTTCCAGCCAGCACCTTCTCCTGGAATAGCTGCAGTAATTGAGAGAAGTGCATTTATTTTGTTGTTTTAAAGTAAAAGTTCCAATGTAATAGAAAACCAGCTTTTGCCTTCACAGTTGATTTTGATTACAGAGGAAGCAAGGAAGACAAAGGAAAAAAGGTGAGAATAAGCTGTAGCAACAGCTTTTTTTGGTTGGTAAAAGTTGGGGCTGCACAGTTCATTTCAGCAGCTTAATGCAAAAAACACAGCACTGGTATTGCACCTGTGGTCATAACCTCAAGCACTTCCTGAGATAAAAGAAACGTATTTATTTGGTTGAGAGTGACAGATACATTCACCAGGACACCAGTGCCCCAGCACTAAGATCCGTTAAACGAAAACATGGCAGAGAGAAGGCGCAGTGAAAGGGCAGAAGTTTCCTTCTACTGTCTGATGCAGCTCTGGAAGTCTTCCACAGATCCATAGGAATCTAATAGATCTAATGTGGCAGAGAAGAAAAAGCTCCTCAAGGAATCCAGAAGCAGCTCCCAGTAGCACGGTCACCCACTACTACCAAGAAAAAAACAATTTTAAAAGAAGCCTGATAAAGGGAAGACCTTCACTGCTAGTAGCCTCCTCTGAATCAGTCATTACAGCCGAATATTCACTGAATACAAACCTAGACTGCCGTTTTTTTCCAGCAAGTCATCAGAAATAGCCTAGTCTGCACAAAATGTAGCTGCTTGCTCTCTGGTAGAGGGAATTTTGATGCTTTTAGATACATGTTAAAACATTCAGTACCCACAAGCATACAGAACTACCACTCAGTTTATGTTAACAGCCATTCAGTGTATGTTAAACGATTGAACTTTAACATGTTCTTCTCTAAAACCACAAAATTCATTCCCACGGAGAATTTGTAGAAGTTCTGTCAACCTGTGCTATTCCAACTTTAGTCAACCGAATTATAAATGCCACAATCAATTCTACCAAAGTTAAACTCATAAAGGAAAAATAACAATCACTGGTTTTGCAATAGTTGCATGCAGGTACTGGACTGAAGCCATTATCTGAAAAATTATCCAGAAGTAAAATTAAGCCAAAACCAAACATAAACAACCTACAAAGAATTACGTTCTTTTACTGGAGATGCTTCTGCCTTCAAAGTCTTCAGTGACTGAAAGAAATAGCAAGCAAAGGACTGAAAGACAGAAGACTGTCTCCTGCATTTTCCATCTCCTGTTAGATTTTGAGTTATATATGAAAAAACAGTTCAAAAAAAACCACCAACCCTTACAGTTCTTCCTTTGTCTATCCACCACAGTAAAAAGCACATGCACAGTTCCCAAAGCTGTGGTGGGGCTTTCTCGTGGAAATGTTGATCTCATTTTTCTACTGAGAAGAAGTTTTGCTTTTTGACAACACCCCATATGGGATGGTAAAGCGCTTCAAGGAGAAATATGACAGCGCAGGAGAGGAACACAACTGATGATACTTCAGAGGGAAGCTGTTTCAGTCCAAACAAGCAGATTACAAGTAGATGAATGTAACATCAATTGGACTATCACAGTGGGAAAAAAGTTGTCAGAGAGAATTACCTGAGTCAAGAAAAAAGAGCTGATGTTTTATCATCAGTCAAGTCAAATGACAAATTTAATTACTATTTCAAAAATCTCTATTACTTAAATAGAAGGGGGAAAAAAAGGAAAAGCTCTCAGAGGGAAAAATATTCTAGATAGACTGGGGTTTGGACTAATGGAACAACTACCAGTTAAAAAGGCTACTTTTCATCTTCGTCTCTAAACAGACAGAAGTAGGTGTCTAACAATGTATACAACAGGCACACAGTCAGGATGGAAAGATATCTGCAGAGAAGCAAGCGGACAGAAAGCAGATATGTTTAAGAGCTGTCTGCTTTACACACATTATCCAGTAAGCAAGTATATAGAAAGCAACAAATTAAAGCATCACAGAAGCAAACTGAAGCATTAGTTTAAAGAACTTCTGGATCTTAAGGAAGAATATTAACATACTGCTAAAGGTTACTTCCCACTGCAGCTTCCCCACCTGCTAAGGTTGGGTTGCAATATCCTAAATACTGTTGATATTCAGTCTGTCAATATTCAGCTAAATCAAATGGCACTCCTCACAATGGTAGTTACAGTAATACATACAATAAGCTGAACAGCAACAATTCCCCTTCTTTCTGTAACACTCAACCAGTTTAAACTACAAATCAATACAGTTTGCATAGCAGACATCTGTAAGTTTTCCATCACCCTCCAGCCCATTTACCTTGACCACACAAACTAGCTTTTGATTTCCTGCCATTATATACCTTGAATATAACAGCTTCTCTCGAACAGGAAAAGCCTAAAGCAGTGTGACATCATCTCTCTGATTCACTCCACATTACTGACACTGCACATAACCTTGGCATCATCCTTGACACTGAACATTTCTCTCATCATTATACTGTCAGCAGAATCTCTGCAATACATTACCTGTGTGGTAACTATCTCAGCCCTTTAGCTGTGGAACTCCTCCAGTCTCAATTACTGCATATTCCTTTGCTGTATCAACACACAAGCTCTATATAGACAGCACACATACAGGGACATGAATGCAATCCAAAACACAAACACAGTCAGTTCATTTCTGAAGTAACAACTGTCCTCTCTTCTGCCAAGCCCCCTGAATGTCAATAACACACAGAGGCAAAGCTGCACATAAGAGTCACAAAGTGTTCAAGCCTTATGTACACCAAATTGGTGCATCCTTTTCTGCATAACAAAAAAGCAACAACATCCCACTGCCCAAATGACTGTTCTTACATACCAAGCATTTTTCTACAGTCTTGAAAATTGCAATTTATATATCCAGCACACATCTGAGATGCAGTAAATGAAGCAGGATTCCAATGAAACAAGTCAGAAGGCTGCTCTGTAATAGACAGTACATGGAATAAGATTGTCCAATACAAGTACTACACAAGCACATTTAAAGGAAACGCATGTGGGATCTGACACACTACAAAATGCACTCCACATACACTGGACTTCTATAGAGAGCAGACAATTACCAACCTATACCCACTCCCAGCCCACCACCTGTGGAACCCAGGCACACAGCAATGCATCAATTTGGTTTCACACATTTACTGCACTTCACCCATCTCCTTCCTGACTGACCTCTTCATTACACATCTTTGAAATTCATCAATGTAAATGAGCTCTCCTCAATTAGAGAAAAACCTGCAAATTTTACTGCAGAACGCCTATTTTGACAGTCCCATGAAATAAAATATAATGCAAAGAGATGCATAGATTACACTTTTAAATAAGATCTTTCCTTAATTTTAAGTCTTCAATCAGATGTCGGTTTCTAATCTCCTAATTTTAACTCAAAATTGTAAAGTATTTGAAACAACAGAGAAACAAACGGGTTTCCAGTGTTAAATAAGGGGCCCTGGGCAGGATGGTCTGGTATTGAATGGCGAGGTTAGTGGCCCTGCGTTTGGCAGGGGGGTTGGAGATTCATGATCCTTGAGGTCCCTTCCAACCCTGGCCATTCTGTGATTCTGTGATTCTGAGAAACCATGATATTAATGCACACTAAATTCATGAGAGTACTGTGAGGGGTGCTCCAAATGCAGTGCCTCATATTTTATTATGTCAGCACACGACGTCAGAGGCGTATGTTGGTGATACAGCAGTAGAGGCTGAACCATCCCACCAACATCCCATTATGTTGTTGCTGTGTGACAGATGGCAGCAGAGGGGCACGGGCAGAATGGCATCTGACATGGAAGGGCACATGAAGCAAAGGGGCGTCAATGAACTCCTCTATGTGGAAAAAAATGGCACCCACTGACATTCATCGATGCTTGTTGAACATTGATGGAACCCCGTCAGTAGATGTGAGCACAGTGAGGCAGCGGGTGGTGCCTTTCAGCAGTGGCCACACTGGGTCTCCTCCACCGGCGCAGACTGAGTGCAGCATGCAGGCTCTTGTCACTGCTGGTGAAAATGCAGTGCTACCTGTGGTGACTATGTTGGAAAACAGCGTTCTGCAGCTGAGAATTTGCTCTATCAGATATATTATTGCGCTCTTTGTATCTGTTGTAGTTTCCATGGAAACAAATAGAACAAGATAATAAATAAATAATTCGGAACAAATTTTCCTTTAAACTTACTACTGAAAGCTCGCTCACTCTGTACTTTATCTTCCTGCAAATTGTTTTATAACAACAAAGCTATGAGTACAGTTGAAAGCCATTAAGTAATTCATTTTTTGTAGAAAACAGTAGTTAAAAAAATATTCACTACAAATTAGTCCTTCCAATAAATAGATTCATATTCTACAACAAGATGTTAAAGGTTATTGTCAGGCTTCCAAGCAGATTTAAATCTGTTCCCAGTAAGGTCCTTTTTACCTAGGAGCAGCATTCACACAACACACCTAACGATGAGAGCAGCACATTAATAGTCAAGCCATGTTGTTACTGTAGCAACAATGATTTCGGGTAGCCATTTTCTTCTCAGCTTTAGCGCTTTTCTGACACCAACAACTCTTATTACAAACTCTGTTTAAACTCCAAGGCAGCAAAATTGCTCAAGTTTTCTCTCTGGCTACACACTTGAAGATATCTCACTCCAGACTATTTTCTTTAGTCAGATGTACTTATCTAACTGTCTTCTCTAAAACTGTACTCTGTGCAAATTCAGTTACATTAATCAAAAGAGCACAGTAGTGCACTTCTGAAACAACTGCATTTAAGAGACTTTGTAGACAGTTTGTAGGACGCTGGAAACAAGACCAGCAAGGTAATTAACTATTTCAACCCTCGGGCTGTAAGAACATGGTCCAATATGAGGTTATTCAGGTAGCAGTGTGCTTTCTGTCCTAATAGGAGCAACCACTGAAGAACCTTTCTCAGAACAGAGATTACATAAATCAAAGCAAGTGCTGTAGCCAAAAGCAGCTTCTTAGTAGTTTCACATCTCCCTGGATTTTCTGTTTAGAAAACATAAGAAAAAAACAGTGTTTGCTCACTTCCAACTCCTTCTGAACATTTTTGCAGTCTTAAAAATGACAAAACCTGAAACACTTTCGTTGCTTTCTTAAGACCGGAATGCTGTTTTTATAAAAGGCTTAGCCTAAAATCCTACAGCTCAAGATCACTGATAAATGTGACAACTCTCATAAAATCACATACAGGTTTGGGTTGGAAGGGACCTCAAAGTCCACGCAGCTCAAATCCTGCCATGGGCGGGCAGCTCCCCTCCAGCTCAGGCTGCCCAGGGCCCACCCAGCCTGGCCTTGAGTGCCTCCAGGGATGGGGCACTCACAGCTTCTCTGGGATGTATCTGTGCCTCATCACCTTCACAATAAAGAATTTCTTCCTAATGTCTGATCTGTATCTTCCCTTCTTTTAGTTTAAAGCCATTCCCCCCTGCTCTACCACAACACTCCCCTATAAAAGGTCTCCTTCCAGCTTCCCTGTCCCCCCCTTAAGTGCTGGGAAGTTGCTACATGGCTTCCCCAGAGCTGTCTCTTCTCCAGGCTGAAGAGCTCCAGCTCCTCGAGTTTCTCTTCACAGAGATGTACTTCAGCTCTCTGACTTCCACTCCCCTCTCAAAAAAAACCCCTTCTTCTTATGACACTTTCAAAGCAAACAAACAAGCAACAGTGGGAGAGCTCTAATAAGAAAGTGAAATACACACTCCTTTCATAACAGTAATGGAAGAAAAGACTAAATGAGTGTTTCTGAAAGTTACCTACAGGAATTGAGCATGAACATCCCCTAATAACCAGGGCCCTAATTCCAAATGCAACTCCTCACAGGTCTCTGGAGATTCCATGCACCGAGATTGCCATAAATATTTGTAAAACCATGCTTATAAACTCATAGCAAGTATCTCACAGGTTTATGCTGATCTATGAGCTGGTATGGCTGAGATACTTTATTCTGATATCCCTATGATGACAACCTCCAGCAGAGGACAGAGCAGACACTCCGGAGCATTAGTGTCCATAAGCACCACAGCTGGCTCTCACAGAGACTGCTTATTGGAGAGCCAAGCTGCCACTGTAAGCAGCATTCCAGGAAGGAGAAAACTACATAAAACACTCATCTAATACATATATTGCAATACCAGCAGTCTTCCTGCAATAGTATTGTCCAAATAAAATATACATTTAAAAACATGTTTTATACAATAGGATTCCACTACTGCTCATCAGATTCGAAAAGAAGATACGAAATACTTTGCTTTCTACATTCCATTCCTTATGACATATCAAAGAGCACATGAGCAGTGTAAAAGCCTCCATTCCACAGGAGCCTGCTTTATGAAGACAGAGGACTGCTCTTGGTGCTGGGGTCAAGCTGACCCTTGCAAGTGTTCAAGGCCAGCGTGGCTGGGATCTTGAGAAACCGGATCTGGTAGAAGGTGCCCTGCTTGTGGCACAGGGGTGGACTGATGTGCCTTCCGACTCAAACCATTCTGTCATTTTATAGCAGGTGCTGCAAATTGTTTTTCAAGTAAGTAAAACCCCTTTCCTCATTGAGCTACTCAATGCTCACTCTTGGTCTGGCAGCACATCAAGCTTCCAACACTGTCCATTGCTTACATAAATGCCACTCTCTTGAAACTCTCACCATTTAAATGTTTGTGGAGCCTTGCCTCCCTTTGCATGCACTAAGTATTCAGGGTTTCTCTCCACTGTCTGGGTATACATTTGGCCTAGTTTCCACTACCTGGCCTTACAGGTGCATGGTCAATAAAGTGAGCCAGCACCTACAGTCTAAAGGTCATAGCATACCTGGCATGCCACAGAGAAGAAAAACCATTATAGTCTGAGTGTTTGGCCACTTATTCTTTAACTCCTTAAATATTCCATTACAGTCACAAGACAAACATTGCTGCTCATATGAAATATTGACCTCATGATTTAAGTCTCCATCATATGACGGATTACAGCAGCAAATTACTCTAATTCTGACTACAGAAATCTATTCTTCTGGTATGCTCCCCAAGTTGTAAAACTTTCAGAAAAGACAAGGACAGAAAGCAAACCACATTAGTTATGCTCATCTGTGCACAGCCAGCCCACTGGCTGCAGTCAGGCACTTGGTCTGGTTGGGACATAATAATAAAATAGACTTTCTTGTCATTGTTCTGGTATACAGCCATTTAAGTTCACTTTTCCTAATGAAAATAGATTTTCCAACCAAATTTTCTACAGTAGCTCAAGGAACAAAAGAGACATGAGACCACACTCTAAGCCTATTTTATAGGCTTTACATTGAGTTACAGGAGACCACAGAACTGAATTTGCAGTGGCTAAGGTCGCATACAATCATCATTATGAAACATCACTACGTTTGGTACCAGCTACATGTATAACCATTCCATTTCAGAATACAGACACAATGACAGTTCTTTAATTGAGCTAAGAAACCTGTATGTTTCCCATGCCTACCTTGCTCCTTAAAAAACAACATAACCAAAAGAAAAATATATTTATCCTAGCAAATAAATAGCTTATTTAATTTGCACAAATTAAAAACTTCCTAAAAGCAAATGAAAGCGCTCACCTTCATTTAAGGAAGCTTTGCTATTGGTCTTACACATCCACATTAAAAAGAGATCTGATAATACTTCTTGCAAACAATTCATACATATTAACTAACACACCTCAAAATCACTGCAAGTTTTATAAACAAACACATTTAGATTTTCAAGCTTAGCTCCACTGTTTCATATTTGTTTTCATCTAGAACACTGTAGAAACTACAAGCAAGAGTAAATGCTTAGAGAATATCAATAAATCCCTGTCTATCGCAGGGGGTAGGAAATAGATAATCCTAAAGGTACTTCCAACCCAAACCATTCTATGAAATGTGAATTATTCTGGCTTAAATGCATGAGAGAGGAACTCTGCCTTAATATTATGTACAACATAAAGGAGTAGACTTCACCAGAGCAATTCTAACAAAAATGCTTAGAACTGGATTGCTTCCTATTTAATCAACTTTAAGTAACACAGAAAATAAGAGCCAAGAATTACACTCCAGAATGTTGTTACAAGTACAGAAATACACAAAAGCAAATTGAAAGCACAACTAAAACAAAATCAAGGAAAATCCAGCAAAGAAGAGTGAAATTCCTCCAAAAACTAGGCTTGGGAATACCCTAACCAAACCCATTCCTTGACTACATTGGCCTATCAGAAAGTCGCTGGGAATTCACAATATTTAGAGGAAAACAATCCTTTTTTTTAATGAGGTTGTCATAAACCACTCAGATTGTCATGAGGATAAGACTAAAGAAGAGGGGGGTTTGACTTTGGTGTTCTTAAGTTTTTTGGGTTTTTTACTCAACTGGAAGGGCTGCCCTATTAAAAACAAAGTGTGAATTCTGAATTAAAGCAGCGGTAAGAAAAGGTTATGCTTCATAGTGATACTTTAATATTTATGCATTCTTTTAAATAAGTTGTTGATTAAGATCATACATCTTTGATTTTCACATCTGAATGCAAAAAATCTCCTTCAAGATCAGGAAGAAATGCTAATGAATCAATAGTGACAGAAGTCATGAAGAAAAAGGACAGCATTAAGCTGCTGAAAATGGCACTCCAAATGACTTACTGTAGAAAAAAAAAAAAAAAAAAGGAGAAAAATAAGAAAGAAAAGACAAAACTATTTGGAGGAAAAGAAGCAAAGTTGCAGGGAGATAATTTTGAATAAAATTACCCTGGGCCCTAACATTAATATTATTAAGCGGTCAGATCTTGTTTTAAGATTATGGAAACCACAAAGCAAAGGACCACTTCCAATCTTTCCTCTTTGGTATATTTACATCCCCTAAAAACGGTAGGCACCAGTGCGCTTTGGAATCAGCTCACTAGGTGAACCTAAAGCTAAGTTTATTTGAAATACATTTAATACAATTTCAACTAAAGCAGTGCCCAACATCCTAAATATCAAAACAATCATGTCACAGAAAATGAACAAAACCACTTTTCCCTAAATGGTTTAACAAGCCAAAACCAAACAACTCCCCATTAACACTCCAAACACTATTAGGAAATTTTCAGCTGGAACACTGCAGTGCTTTGCATGCAAAAGTACAAACCCATCCTTCTAATTCCCTCATGCATTTTGCTGGATTTCTGAAGAGATCACAGAACTTGCACATTTTCCCAGTCTTTCTAAATGCCAATAAATGATCCTAGACATGATATTAATTTAGAACTTTGAATCTTGCTCCATAACACCAGGCTCTTACGTGGGAAAATAACATAAGAGGATCTGAATTGCTTGTCTCCACATGAATGCTTATAAAGATCTATCTGGATAGATAAGAGGAACATGGACATACAACTCCTGAAATGATCACCAAAACTAACATCTCAATTTTATTTTTATTTTTAAATGAAACCTTGGTATAGTACCACCTGCATACCTTTCTCTGTTCACCTGTGTTAGACCTCCAGTAGGCTCAGAAATGCAATATTAACGAATTTTTATATAATTGAACAATGAAATCAACCCATCTCCAGACAAGCAAACCTTACAGAATTATGAATCAAGAGATGCAGAACACAAGAGAGTACTACACTTCTCAATTCCCACTACTATTTCAACATTTAAAGAACCATCTGTGTTGAAGGATCTCTTTCAAGAAGGCTGCAATCACTTTTTTCTCTAGAGGATTGAAATGGGAGAGCTTTTCCTCTCTTAGACATTTCTAAAAACGCATTATTGCTGTACCTGTGTGGTATTTTTGGAAATAATAGGACACTTCTGTTATACAGTAACTCAAATGGTTTCTCCCAAGCAGCTCTTCTATTTTTGGTTCCCCTCCTTCTTCAGAAGAAATAAATAATGCCTGTTAACACACATTTCTACTGGTACAATGGCAAGCAGCAACAGCACTCTATCAATCACAGCAGACTGGTAAAACTGGGAAAGAAGATTTCTGTGGGCAAGCTGCCCTCCTTTCCAAACCTCGTGCACACTGGGGAAGGAAAGGGACCCTCTAACCCACACTCAGTTTCCACCACACCACAGCAGTCAGAATCATGGTGAACTTACCCACTAAGTCTCACCACCCAAAAAGCTTGGGAACAGAGGCCAGTAATTTGCAGGAGCACACAGAAATGTCCATAAGAGTCACTGCTGAAGCAGCTCATGAAAAAGCCTATCGTTTCTCATCACTACGTGTGTCACCACCATCCAGCACATTCAAGGCTTTATAAGGACACGGACACAAGTGCTAGTCCAAACTCCTTAACAAGCCAGACAAAATAACCTTCTGAGGCTTCTCCAAAACAAAGATGTAGAAAATTCCAACATGCTGTCTTTAGTGTCTTCTTTGGTTCATGTACCCCACAAGCAACCATTCCACCTCAGATTCACCTGCACTGCAGTCTGTACATGAGGCAAAGAGCACTCTTTCCCACTCTGTAATTGCTCCAAAGCCTCCGAGGCTGCTGCTCACAGCTCATCTTGGTTCATTCACCATTACATGGTCCCAGCACCTATCCTCTCTCCTTTTCCCCAGAAAAAAAACTATCATAATTGGTTTCTGTTACTAAGTACCTGAGAAGGAGGCAATAACTGGTGTTTTGTTTTCAACTAACAGAAGACAAAAAATTGTTTCTGCAGCACTTTCAGAGCTCTAACCTTCGGTATAAATTTTATGCATTACAGTTGCTTTCTCTACATGCAACAGGTTCTTTGTTTTTAAAGCGTTGCTCAAGAAAAGACTGATTTCACTCATGCCTAAACGTATGTGAAAATCTAGGAAGATCTAGAAAAAACACAAACAAAAAGGAAGTGAGCAGGAAGGACGAGTACCCGCTGCACAGCCAGCTGCAGAGCTGGTGCTTCCCACTCGCCGACAGCACAAACACTCCGGGCTTTCTCACAGAAGAGATGTTCACAACAAGTACTGCACAAAAACCAGCCCTTCTGTGGGAAGAAACAAAGTTATTTATACCGGAACTTTTCAAGCAAAAATAGATAAGAATATATATGAAAGTATACTTCTAATGCCAACTCAACTTCGAGCAAACGAAAAAAAGCTTTCATAAGAAAATGCTCCCTCTTTCCTTCTTGACGGTTATCAGAGGGGCACAGACTCCCTAAGAGCAGTTACAGTTTCTATGCAAATGAAATAATCACAAATACTGTAAACTCTTCAATAAACTACAAGCACTGTTTAGGTGCATGGAAACCTAGTTATAGGATTTACATTTTATGTCTTTCCTGCCTCTTTCGATTGAAAAGCTATATATTTTTAATATAATGATAATAGTGAGATGGTGTTTGAACCTCTGCAGCCAGGAAGCTGCTGCTTATGCCTGGGTATGAAGATGAAGAAAGATATCAGCAGCAAACACTGTAAACATTAAGGGCTTTTGTAAAAAGAGAAAGAAGGAATTACTTCAAACTGGATAACAATGCTGCAAGAAAAGCTGTGTAAATCAGAAGCAAACAGCAGAAACACTCAGAGGACTGACACTAGAAGCACAAAGCCAAAGATAAAAAAAAAAAAAAGAAGAAGAAGAAAAAAAGAGAGGAAAAAAAGACAGCAAAATACCAAGCAGAAGAGGCAAAACCAAAACCAAACAAAACCAACCCACCCCCCACCAGCCTGCTGCCTGCCAGACAAGAAACAGATACCCGCCACTTCCTACCAGCAGCACAGAGCCATTACTGCACCACCATGCTTTACAAGCAGACAGCAGCAACAGTTTTCCCAAAGCAGTCCTCTGACCTCCTGTTGGATGTCTGCACTGGAAAGAAATCTCGAGTGGAATGCCCACCGCTGTTCCCCTGAAGAAGCAGAACTGGAAAAGTGGATGGGATAAAGAACAGCTCATTATTCAGCAGACAGGTAGGAAGCATTCTGTTACGACTCTTCAACATTATTATGATCACATGGTAAGGAATTCCTCACTCTTCACGAGTTAAAAAAGGAAAGATCAGGCAAAAGGATGTAAATAAAGTATTTAAAACTATACACAATCTATAATTTGCATATTACTTTGCTTGTGTTCTACCACTCCGTTGGGAAAGCATTATTACAGGGCAGTGCCAGCCGTCAGCCCAGGAAATGGGAGAGCTGCAATGACCAGTTCTAGTCTTCAGCTCCAACTGGACCAGTCACTAAAACACCTGGAATTCCCCCAAAACACAGTACATCTTCAACTCCAAAGTTTGTATAAGTACAAAACGTATCCAACTTGCAATGTCAGTCATACAAAATCATTACTACACACTAACAACAGGCCTGAAATGTTCACAAGCCCTGTGATCTGATCTTTGTTCTGATTTAAGCAGACTCTGTACCCTCTGGATTAAGTTTCAAGAAATACTAAATTTTTACATAACCCATCATTCTTCAACTAACCAATGATATGCAAGACTAAGCACTCAGTGTCAATCAGTGATAAGACCAGCTAGAGATCTATCTTTCCTAGTAGCTGCACTTAGCCACCTTTAAGAACAGCAGTTCCCCTACCAACCAACAGCATCACAATCACCCCGGCTGGAGGAAGCACACTCTGTAGTCCCAAGCTTGCTAAGAAACAGTCAGTTAATGTTTAGCATAACAAAAACAAGACAGTTGTACGCTCACTGTTAATTCACCACCTTCTCCCCTTCAACCTCACTGGCAACTTAAGGGCGTTGCAGTAACAACTTACCAACCTAGCAGCTGCTCTGTGCGGTTGGACAATGACAGAAACGCAGCACAATAAGACACTCGTTTCTATTTGGGTTTTTTTTTTCTTACTTCAGAATTTTTAAAAGTTTGTTCTCCTTCAGCTAAGATTTATGAGTGAATACAACAGAATTATGGGTAGACTTTACCCCAGGATTAAAGGCATCGCACACAAGGTAACGTGACCGATCCTGTGACCATCATGTTCTCTCCATTTTTTTTTTTAAGTGCACATTCCAAGTCAGTGCACACTCATTACATGGCCCTTTTTGACAGACAGCTGCGACTTAAAGAAATCATGCATAAACAGTACTGTATTGTAGAGATGTACCACACTGGGGTCCATTTCGGATGATTTCAGCAGAGAGGGAAATCCCAGTGCTATTTCACATCCTCATACAGCAGAAAGAAGCCTTTTCTACAATGCAGTGAACAACGTGGGCATGACAGTTACCATCCCTGCTTGTGTGGATTCTTTGCTACTAGCAAAGTTTTGATTTAAGAGACACATTACATACAGGCATAAGACTTTTTCCTTAATTAAGCATTAAAAGGGTGTTTTCCTGACCATAAACTATGCGGAAACCTTTAACACAGTTAGCCCAGTAATACCTAAGTGTATCAAACAGAACAACCAACATTCATAGCTTCCTTGGGTAACTTAAGCTCTTTTGCCAGCAGCTATATGAAGTTTGCATCTACATCCCAAAAAAAGCAGCAAGGAAAAAGGCTCACTATCAAAAATCTGCTTCATTTTAGAGTGCTAAAAAGGAGGATAAATGAACATATTTTGAGAGAAGGAAGACTTGTTTTGCTTTGTTTTACCAGGAATTTCTTCATGTTCTCAAGATGTTTGGACACAAATTTCAACTGGAGGAATCATGCTTTGGAGGCTCTGCCATCCTGAATCAGTTTGCAAGTCAATTTGAGTGCAACTTTGTGCAGATATAACCTAGTTTTACTAAATGTTTTCACCCATCTCTCAACACAGAGTACAGAATATCAAAATGCAGAGAACAAAAGAAATCAGTTCAGTTTGGCTTAAAATAACTATAGCATTACAGTGGTGCATTTGGGATTGAAATAATAGAGGGAATTAAAAGCAATAATCTCAACAGGTAGCCCACTAAAAGCGGCATCATTTGTAGGTTGCAGAACACAAAAAGCTGTTATAAAATATAAAAATGTGCTGACAGTGAGCTCCTGACCAGCCAAACCAACCAGGCCAGACTGCAACATCAGAGAACCCTCAGCCAAACCAACCTCAGGGGAACTGCAAAGCAAGTGACACAACTACACTGCATTTTCTCCAGTTTTCACTGCTGAGCTGCTTTGCTGACTTTCCTGTGCAAGCTGGTAAAAAAACAGCAAGCGTTCAAAGTGAACAAAGGCACGTGAGCATGCATATGCTTTATTACTACAAAGAATCTTATTCTCTTTCCATTTGTTTTCTGCAGAAGGCTCTACAAATAGAAAGTTTGTGCACAAGTAGGTTGTGCAAGCACATACAAGTGTAAGCACAAACCATCCCACCAGAAACTCCACTGGCAACCCAGCTGTCCGTACTGAAACTCAGCCTGCACTGTTATTTTAAAGTGGAAGGCACTGCCACTATTGTTTAACATCCTGTTAATTCAATTGCTGATGCTCCTACTTCAATCAATTGTTGCTCCGATAATTAACTTCACAAGGATGCTTCATGTCAACAGGGTTTCTTCCTACAGCTCAGGTCACCTCCTGAGATTTCAAGGTCATACTGATCACTTTTAACATTCACTCACAAACTTTTACAGGCATTTTCCTAGGCGCATACTTTCACGTGTTACTGAAGAAGAGATGCTGGATTTCACAAGATTCCAGAAAAAAAAAAATCAAAGTAATACACTTTTGTCCTGATTTTGCTAAATGACATTGCCAAGGACTATTTTCAGTATGACAAAAAACAACAAAAGAAAAGTTATTTCTGTAAAAAAGGAAGGTGTTCACTGGTGAAATTAACATCCTCCTACCCCCCAAACGTTTCCTGCCTACATTTTAAAATAATAAGAAGAAACCTCTATTTGAAGTAGTGCTAGGTGTTACAAGAAACTATTTTAAAGACAACGTTTTGAAGACTCTTCCTATTTCAGCTATTATTCATGCATAACTCTTTGCTGCATCCCTCTGCAGTCATATTAGACAGGACTGCATCATCAGCTTTGACGGTAAGTCGGTGTAATAGGATTGTCACACTGCACTGCTCCTCCATGCACCCGACTTAAACCCCCACTCCAATAAGGAAATTGCTGCGTTTTCTCTCCATGTAAGTGACCCATTAAAAGCTCCTCAGGATCTATTCTGTATTGCCTAATCAGTTCATGTGCTCTGCCCTCAAATTACCTGCTTCACACAAGCCAGGCAGCAAAGGATTTTATACAGAAGAACCACATTAAGTTGTCAAAACTTAGGTGTACTTCCTAAATGTGAAAATGTTTCAGTTAAAGCCTTGTTTCATAATTTGAATGAAAAAAATATTTTGCAATTTTTATTTTAAAAATGCACTGCCTAAGCTTCTCAGTAAGAGGTACAATTCCCTGATGGAATTCCAGAGATCCTTATCTCTAGGACACAAACCTCTCCAAGTGTTTGTCCGTGTGATAGTTCATTAAGCTACACAACACGAAATGGCTTCTTCCTAAAACCTGGTGCGTGTTCATTCCCCTTATGAGTCTCAGAGCGAAGTTCCATGACACAATCTTCATAACTTAATTACGTGCTAGGAAGGAGGGGAGGCGGAATCAGAACGTGACCGTAGGTGAGATCTCGTTTAAAGGGCCAGAGTTCTACAGCACTGATGGAAGCCTGCCTGGATGTACAGAGTTTGTTTTTCATTACCACCATGACTTGTCAGTTTATATCGCCCACGTCACCCCAGTGCAAGAACTTCAGATAGACTAAAGGTTGTATGCGGAGACACGACGGCAGAGAAGTCCGCAGGTTTCGCGCGATAAGCGCTCCCGGGCAGGGTGATGCTCACCGCCGCAGCCCGACGTAACACAAACTTCGCTCGGAAGCCCCCGCCCCACGGCCCGGGCGCCCGCTAACTTCGGCCTCGCCGCGGTGCGGCACCGCGCCGACGTCGGCCGCCGGCGGGCCGGGACCGGCACAAGCTGACATCCCACGGCGACCGCCCCGCTCCGAGCCGAGGAAGAAGGGAGCGGGCAACACCGCGCGTCACCGGGCCGGCCGGAGCGCGGCGGGGCGGCGAGCTTCCGCGGCCGGAGCCGGCGGGACCGCGGCCCGCCGGAGCCCCCGGGCCGACCCCGGCCACCCGCGAGCCGCGGCCTCCCCCCGCCCGCCGTTACCTGCCGCCCGGCCCGCGGCCTCCCCCGGCCCCGCCGAGGCCGCCCCGCCGCTCCGCGCCTGGCAATGGCGGCGGCCCGCTCCCCCCCGCCCCGCGCTCACTGGCTGCGCCGCTTCATGTGACCGCGCAGAGCCCTCCTCGCACGGCCCTTTGTGTCCGGCCCGGCCGGGGGCACCGGGAGGCCGCTCGCCGGCCCGGGGAAGGGCCGGGTGCCGCCGGCGGGGCCGGGAGGAGGCGGCGAGGCGTCGGGGCAACTCCGCGGCCGCCCCGCTCTCTCCCCGCCGCGCCGCCGCCGCCCCGGGCCCGGCACTTACCGCCGCGCGGGCGGCTGCGGCCGAGCCGGGGAGCCGCAGCGGGCCGGAGGCGGCCGCCATGTTCCCGATGCAGCAGGATGGAGGCGACGGCCGCCCGCCAACCGCCGCTAGGGCGGCCGGCCCGACCCGCCGCGCCCGCCTCGGCCCCGGCCCTCGCCCCGGCCCCGGCCCTCCGCGCCCGCGCGCCCCCTGCCCTCCCCTCGGCGGTGGGGGAGGGGAGCGGGGGGAGGGCATTAAAAAAAAAAAAAAAAAGCATAACGGGAAACTCACGGGCTCGCCGGGCTGTGCGTCACGCCGGGGTTACGTCCTGCGCGCGGCGTCATGACGTCATCGCGTAAGCTTCCCGCCCCCCCCCCCCCCCCACACACGGAGCCCCACATCCCGGGGAGCGGAGTGCGCACGCGCGCTTCGTTCCCCCCCGTTCCCGCTCCGGCGCCGCCCCTCCCGCAGCGAGGTGCGGGGTCGCGACCTCGCTCGCCTTCCCGCCGGCGGCACGAGCGGGGCCGTTATCGCCGCGCGGCTTCCGCCGCTCTGTCGGGCTCGGGTCGTCCCCGGCAGCGCTGTGAGCGCGAGCGGGAAATGCCTTCCGTGGGCGTGAGGAGAAACTCCTAACAGCTCTCTTCAGAAGGCGAAACGCCGAACGCGGCCGCCTCCCGCCCCGGCGCGGCCTCCCCTCACCTGCGCCGGGCTCCCGGGACGCGGGGGAGCGGGAAGTCGAAGCGCCTGCTGCTTAGCGGTGCCTTTCCCACAGAAAGTGAAAAACTAGGTCAAACGCTGAAGGAGCCGCACAAAAGAGGCAGTCCTGCAACAAGCAGCGGCTGGCAAACGATGTGACAGGGCAACGAGAGAGCGGAGCGGGAAACGCAGAGCAAAGCAGCAGCAAGGGGAAAGGAGAAAACGCGGAGGTGGCCGCTCTGCCCTGGGGAACAGCCCTGACGGGACGCCAAGAAACTAGCGTTCGCTGCCAGCCCTTCAGATTAATGGCTGTGATGGCAAGCTCCGGTTCAAAAGGGCAGGGATTCAAGGGAGACAAATTGGTAAATTAGGGACTGCTGTGATAAATTAGATTTTCTTTAGATTTACTCGGCCCATAGGATTTCACGCTAGAGTGAGAAGGTGATAAGGCGACTTCAGAGGTGTGAGCAGTTGTCACTGAGAGCTCATGAAGACAACTGGTGCTTCAGAAGAGGGGAAAAGGGAATGCATAGCGCGTGCAATTCCAAGGGGAGGGGAGGAAGAGCCAGGGAAAGTACTGAAGCAGATAATCACACGTCTTTAAGTACATGGTAGCTAATGAAGTGATAAGTTACAGCCAACGTGGATTTGTCAAGAAAATCATACAGAGCCAAACTCATTCCATTTGATGACTGTATAATGGACCGCAGGTGGGAATAGCGGCAGGTCTGTTGTGGCTTGACTTCAGTAAGCCTTTTGACATTGACTCAGATCTCAATAACTGAGCAAGTGAAATAAATCTGAACAGAATGAAAGCAGTGGTACAAAACTACTCAAAAAGTAGTTGGCAGTGCTTCTCTGTGAATAACAATAGAATATAGCAAACACAGCTCCTTGGGAATGGACGTGTCCTGGATCTCTAATTACATGAGTAATGGAATAGAGTGGGGTCCCCTCCAACTAAGGATATTACATGATTCTATGATTTGCCAACAGTAACAAAATGGCAGAGCTGTAAGGATGTTGCTGGGCAAAAATAGGATTCAAAATGATCTTGATTGCAAAAATAGGATGCAACTGTCAATTTCTGTCAATTCAAATGGGAAAACAACAATTGCATGATTGCTAGGCTAGGAACAGATGAATAAACACCATGGCTCCAGAACAGGGGCCATGGACCACAGTAAATCACAAACAGAACATGTGTCCACAATGTCACACTTATGAAAAAAAGTTGCAGTACAAGGAGATGTGTGAACGGAACTGTCATATCTAGGACATACAAAGAATTTCTCCTTAGATTTAACTCTGGTAAATCTTTAGCTGGAATACCGTGTTAAGTTTGGGGCTCTCTGTTTCCAGAAAATGTATCTTTCAAAGAGCACCAATAGAAGGAAAGAACAGGAGGGGGAAAAAATACCAACCAACTAATCAGAATTTTTGAAAAATGTAACCCAAACTGAAAATAGCAATGATTTAGATTTCTTAGTCTAGAGAATAGAGGACTACACTTAAATCCATCCAGCTAAGAACAAAAAGTAACAGTTTCAAGCTGTATTAAAAGAAATTAAGGTTAGACATTAGGAAAAGTTTCACTACAGCATGGATAAATTAAACTGATACGTATTCTCTAGAGGGTTCTGAAAACATCACTCCCATTAAAAAAAAAAAAAAAAAAAAACGAGTTAAATGTCTGTACAAATAGATGAGAGGCATTTAACTACTAAGAAGTAATGGAGGCACATTTAAGAAATCAATTTTTTTGCATCATTTTCCATAACTGCAGTTACTATCCATATAGCTGTTCTGATCATATATATATATATAGATATATATATTTATCTGACAGGAATTCCAGAGACATTTAAACATTTAATGTGTTGTGTGATTTTACATATAGGTGTAGATAACCCCTTTGGGAGTCCTTGTCACACTGCATTCTGTGCATTGCTGTGCAGCAGTCACATGCTCAGCTAATTTGCTGATTTTCAGACTTCATATATGACTGCAGATTTTACATTTACAAATGTGTTTGTTAGTGCTCACGTAACTAGTGTGCACCAAGACCTTTTCTTTTCTTTGGTTTGCTTTTTCATGGTAACATATGAACCTTTCCCCAGAGTCCATTAAACTTCTGGCTTTCTCTGGAGCTTGCCAGTTAGGAGAAGGCAGAGCAAATGGTTTACATTATGGGACTGAGAGCCACCAAACTCATCTCATTAGAGATGACTAAAAGGCCATTAAATAGAACAATTTTAAATCTCCACTGAGTTCAACTGAATTCAAACTGATAGCCCACAGGCAAAAGGCAATGAATTTCATTAACAGTACCCTGAAGCACTCAGTCCCCTAATGAGTGCTAATGTGACTCTTCTGAGAATTAAGCTTGTTTTCTGAAAAGATACATTTATAAAATCAAGTTCTGATATTTTGGAACACGTATGGATAGTTCTCCACTGTTCCTTAGCAGAAGAAACATCTCACACAACCCACAGATTTCTTCTAAGGGTCTTGTCAATAGGTGCTCCATGCTAACCAAAATGCAAATAAAAGCACAAAAAAAACCAAATATTGTATTGCTTCTTGCTAAATGTCATATATATTATTGTACCCAATTGTTTTAAGGTAATCACACTCACTCGCTCCTGTTGTCCCCTACCAGATATTTTGTAAGAAACAACAATTCCTGCTTCAATTCTGTAACAAGTAGTTGAAGCAAAATACCAAATTCTATGAAACTAACAGAAGATGCAGTGTTTTTAACTTCATGTGTAATACTTTAACTTCATACGTAAATAAGTAAAATGGATAGCATAAGGAAATCTAAACTTTAATGCTGCCAAATCTCACAATTTTAAGAGCTTAAAGATACTTAGCATTTTATTTAGTGCCTCAACTTAGTGATCAAAAAATTCCAATTCTGTAAACAGCGCTGAACTCTATAAAAGTACTTACGATCCACACACTGTGGATCTGCATTTGGTGTGAATCCATGGTGCACATAACTTCACCATTTTCTCAAAATGAGAGTTACTAAGGCTATGTCCAGTCGTCTCACAAATGATTTGATTTCTGATTCTGCCATTTTTGTCACTTACACTTATAATATGTGGAAAGTGGTAGATTATCTTAAATGTCGCATGCTGGGTTAAAAAAAGAGTTTAGAAATATACAGAAATATACGCATACAAAACCAATCAGTCTAATTTGGGATGAAAGGGAAAGCCTCTAACAAGACATTCTATGATCAGTTCACAAATGTGCGCAGCCACGAAGGCCCATAAGATATAATTCTTGAACTCTAATCCCTATAGTGCACAGTAGGCTTTTTGTACCCACGTATCCTGGCTGTGAACCTCTGTTATTCCTCCACCGGTGCAGACAAGGTCTCATAATGGTTAAAACAGCAAATGAAAACCTCTTGAGGAAAGATTGCTACCTAGTTCCTTTTGGTCTTAAAAATGGTTATAAAAAGCTTATGCCAAAGCAGACTCTTTCATGTTAGCAGCAAAATATGATTAATAGAAACCAATTCAGAAACTGTTTCTTCATA
Organism: Chrysolophus pictus; assembly: GCA_037305975.1. Lineage (NCBI taxonomy): Eukaryota > Metazoa > Chordata > Aves > Galliformes > Phasianidae > Chrysolophus > Chrysolophus pictus. The sequence goes on along the minus strand of CM074583.1, from coordinate 14,310,332 downwards.
TAAACATTTCTGTAGATGACGCTGCAGAGAGAGAATTGGAACAGGTCTAAGCTGAAGCACTTCGAATGAAAGAAGACTGCAAATGCCTCCTTGAAACCCTGCAAAATCCCAAATGCCTGGAGGGAAAAACTTTTTAATGATGATTTCTTACATTTGTATAGCACCTTTTATTCCCTAGGACCCCAAGCACTTCATTAATTCTACGCAAAAAGCTTCACCATAGACATATAGCTGCTACATGCATTACTCTGAAAAATTCTTTTTCATTTCACACATTTCTTTCATTACCAAAATACTGTGCTTACCTTGTATATAGGAACCAACATAAAAACCGAGAAAATATTAGATTACATAGTTTTGAGTTGTAGAATAGATCTTCAAAAAAGAAACGCACTCATGTAATGGGTACACTGCTACAATCTCATGCAATTCCCCTCTCCACTCACACTGATTTCATCTTCATACTGCGACCTTTGGTAAAAAAGAAAAAAATTATCACCCTTAACACTTCCAAAATTGCAATGATCTGTAATATCAGAATTTCAGACAAAAAATGAGGTTATAAGAAAAGGTGGCATCTTCTATTCAGTTCACTACAATGAGGTCATAAAGTAGAGAACTTCTTGAAGTATTTGAGATTTAATGCTTTGTTTTTTTTAGCTAAGATTATTGTTTTAAAAAAGCATAACCGCTGCCTACAAAACTGTGTTGTCATCATCCTGAGTCCCTCACAAGTACAAAACAAGGCCCCAGATACATCATGTGAAAGATCTATGTGCTATTGCTCACCTTGCTGCACAGCTTTTCTTTTCATCCTACAGAGATCCTTCCAGTTCCTTTCCTTTCTTATAAAAATATTCTACTAATTTCACCAACATAGCAAGGAATTTGGAACTTAATATACTGGTTGTTTCTACAAAGAGTAATTAGCATGTTTCTACAGATATTTTAGAAGAACTAGTAACTAATAGAAGAATTAATTGGAGCAGTTTGATTTACTTCAACACTGTAAAAATTGAAAGAAGAAAAATGATTTAACTTTTTTTTGTTCGAGCTGTTGATTCATGTTCTGTTGGCTTGCTTCTTTCACAGGCTCTTCTGGAATAGTTGTCAACGTTAATTAAAGAGGACTGTCTAGTCTTGTCTTTTTCTGACAGAAAAAAAGAATCTATTCATAACATCTTTTTCTCCTGCTATAAATCAAGATATTTTAGTCATCCTTGTCAGTATCAATAAAACTTTTAGAACTGCCAATAAAACAGTAAGAGGGCAGTAAGAACGTATAGGTAAAGTTACATATTATCAAAGCCTTTCACTCTCCAGACTGTAATCCCAAGGTAAGGTTAGTCCTGAGGTACAACGTTTGGAGACTCTGTCTAGGGAAGCAGTACTACTTGCCACTGTGAATTGCCTTCAGAACTGTCATACCCTTTTAAATCTCCCATCTAGGAAAATGTTTCCCACATTAAGTAATAAAGGCAACTGCCAGTGTTTTTCTGTTTCTAGGTTTCTGTCCATAAGCAGCAACACGAAAACACAGTATCTGCTGCTCAGAGCTCCTTTAGCTGAGCCTATTGCTGCAATTACAAAACAGCTTTTGTCACAAGGGCACCGACTCTGGGTGCAGCCTCCCACAGCTGCCTCCTGTTTTCAGTCTCACACCAGTAAGGAGTGTTATTGTCATCTGGTCAGAGGAGCAGCAGCTGCTGGGGCAGTGCTGGCTGCCTGGCACACAAGACTCCATTCCTAGCTGTTCCTCAGGTACCACATACTAAACATTATTAGTTAACAAATCCTGGATTGATTATCAATAGACCAAATTAACCTTGGTCTTTATGCTTTTTTTTTTTTCTTTTTCTTTTTTTTGCTTTTATCTTGCATTATTCTTACCCATCTCACATTAAAAAGGAGGAGGTGACATCTCTTTTCTCATGCCTGAGTTACTGAGCTCAAGTCTCACAGAATTCAAAGATCAAGAGAAGGCAGAGCAGGAAAATACCACTGTATATTATAGCGCTGACCTTCTTAAAAACAACAATGTATTGCCTTGGAGCGTTGCCATTTGTAGCATGCACAGGAAGTATTAATATAAGAAAATATGCTATGAATGAAAAAATAGTAACAAATTTCTTCCTGAGCCTGTTGATGAATTATAATTCAGTGGGATAGGAGAAAAGCTGCAGCAATAAACTGGCCTTCAGCAGATAATGGAAAGGAACTAGATACAATAGGAATAAATTATCACAGTTCTGCTGACCAGTCTGATGATCCAGTTCACACTACAATGCCCAAATAGCATACAGAGAGAAGATGGAGTAATTTCAAGATCTTTGTCTCTGGTGTCCCTCTAGTAACCTTAATGTATCGCTGCAGAGGAAAGGGCATAAGAGAGTGCAGCTCCTATCACCACTGACCTTCAGCATGAGCACCCTATGCCTGCAAAGCATTGCTGAGGAGAAGGAAATTGCACTGGGTTGTTGGGTGCCACGTTACAGCCTCCCAGCTGTGTCACACCCATAGTGCCATGGGTCCTGAGCAATTTTAGCATGAGGAGTTTGTGACAGTGATCCTTTTAGCCACGCTCCAAAACTGTATTTGTGACTTGTACAGGTCACAGTGAGGGACAGAGGTAGCACAAAGGGGAAAGGCCACTTCCTTCAGCTGATCACCATTTCAACACCCTCACAGGGAGGACAAGTTTTGGTTTGTTAATGGCAGGCAATACCCACCATTTCTGCACTTCAGAGTCACCTGGCCAGAGAGCAGTGAGGACAAGAGTCCAAGTAAGGATGATTTCACCAGAAACTGCAGCCTCTAAAAGCAAGTGCCATATATTAAAAAATGAACAACAAACAGGATCTCTCAGTTGTCATTGGCATTACCAGGGTGTTACTACACACCAGCCAGGATTTCATACCACCTTCTTTTCCACACAACTTCCTGCTGTCCTGCCCTGCAGCTCCTACAATCCAGCGACTGTGATTTCTTGCCTTAACTCAGACGGATATACACCCTCTTGTCCTTACGCTTGACTCAAACAATTACATAAATCTTCATCATCATCTGTAGAGCTCCAGAGGTTTGTGCATGGGAAGACATAATAACAATAATATTTAAAGAAGTAAAGATAATTAAAAAAAAAAAAAAACCCTTATTACTATTAATGTGAAAGTACCAAGGAACTTATTTTGTCTTTAGATAAGATCACAGCAGCAGAAAGTCTGTTTGATATGCTATACCTTCTGTTTGTTTCTTAATTGTAAGGAGTTTGGGTTTGATCAAGACAATTAATTATGAATATAGCCGAGCTTTCTAACATCAGAGATACAGCTTAAAAAGCTACACAAGCTTTTTTTAGTGTATATTGTGCTGTATTTTCATATATCTTCAGGGCATGAAAACAGACATCTTTGTAATTGAATCCTGAAGAGGAGGAAAAAATATATGAAACTGTGATAGTTTTTTGTCAGGCTAAGAGTTATCACCCAATTTTGAAAAATTATTTACCAAATTCTGTGGTTGCACAGAATCAGCATATGGCAAGGTTGGTTTGTGTATCTCATATCTCAGCTTGGTCATTGGAATATAAAGTTTCCTCTTGTAGAATAAAATTAATGTCAAAAATGAAAAGAGCAAGTTAAAACGTAGGGTGATTACAATGCAAGATTCATTACCCAGCAACTTTTTTCTTCCCAGCCTCCCTGCCTCTATGCAAACAAAAGAGAAGCACCACCCCGTTTCCCAGCTTGGCCACATCCTTTGCATCTCATCTGCCAGAAAGTATCTTCAGTGTAATGATCAAAGTTACATTTAAACTTTTGCTTCTCTCTTGTTCATCCAGTATTTCCAGATCGCATCCTGCCTGTGTTCTCAGATGAATTACTTGTTCAGCAGCTCCCTTGCCATCATCCCATTTGAGAAATATTGTCTTAGGTTTGGGATTTGCAGACCAAACTTGTAATATAATGCTACTTTTAGTATGAAGCTCATAGGAACATAAAATGTCGTATTATAAGCTCAGTGAAATAGTTGCAAAGACTTTAATGAGCTTTCAACAAGGCTTAAAGAAAGAGAATTCCAGCACTAATTTTGCTAGTAATAGAAATCTACATATTTAAAGTAATTGTAAAATAGTTAATTCAGTATTTTGGAATGCAAGCTGAGCAGAAGTTTCTCAGGCAAAAGAAAGAATGAAGAAATGCAGAGGAACAGTCACACTCATTTTACAGCATGTCCCAGTTTCACATCACTTGGCTCTGGTTCCCAACAATGAGGTCATAGGTCAGTGTGTGGAAATGGGCTCAGGTAAGGCATTGGAAGGTATTTTTAGACCATACAGACAACTGACAGAGTAAAAATGGGCTATCTGTAAGAGTGGAACAGTTAGAGTAGTTCCACTTTGGGAATTTCAACAAATGCAACTGTATATGTACACAATCTCTGCAATCTATCTATTATTATATCAATGTCTTCCTTAAATTCCATCCCAAGTATATTAAAATTCTTCCACAAGAAGTTATGTATGAATGGTCACTCAAACATACCTTCAGCTTTGAGTTACAATGTTCACATTCTGCTTTGAAACAGGAGAAATGTTTTTACTTACTCAGCTCAAAAGAAAATCCTGATTTTGAACTGCTATGAGTGCCAGTGAGGTAATGGTGGTTTAAAATGTCAAGTAGACATCTTAATCAGCAATTCATTGAGCCCAATCAGTGTAAGACTGAGAGTACTTTTAAAAGTATCCCATTTATGAAAAAGCAATAACCACGTTTTTGTAACATTTTACCAATTACACACCCTAAAAGAGGACGGTGTCATCACATTTCTGATAGTGTATTAGGGAGAACACCTTCTCACAGTGACTGTTAAAATTGCACATGCTGGGAAAAACTGTCTTATTAGGATTAATTTAAGATAATGGGTACTCACTAAGCATGAATTTTATACAATCACTTTCATCATTACTCTTTATTCCATCCTTTATAAAGAAATAAGGACACAATGAGCGCTCATTTCATTGCTAGACCCTGACCAGCAGGAGCTGACCCAATTGAACTTCTGGGCTGAGGAAGACGAGCAGTGGCCTGAGAGCCTGCTGGGACAGCAGTGGGGTTGCTTCACAACAAGCAGCTGCAGAAACACTGGGTATCTCCCAGCTCTTCTCCTCAGCCCAACACTGATGCCAAAGGCAACCACAGGAGTGGGGAAGGGCAAGAGAAGTGGCAGGAGTTTCCAGGCAGCTCCACATGGGGAAATGCTGACTGGCTGGGGGAGCCAGGGTTCCTGCTCAAATGCTCATTGGACACGCTTGGTTTGCCTGCTAGTTTTGTTTTTGTATGCAGGTGGCATGTGATATGTTTGAGGACATGCCACATGAGCATACTGAGTCTGTAGCTGAGGAGGAATAAGAACAGCAGCACAAAGTACAGATTGAGGCCACATCCCCACTTGTGCCTCACCCTCCCTGGGACAGCCAGCACATCTCTCAGGTCTCTCAGGCCATTTAGGGTGGCTCACTCAGGCCCTGCATTTTAGAAACAGACTCTAGTGCTGGGAAGGAGTGCTACTGCTCCTCTGGGTTAACAGAATCAAGAAGATCTCAGCTTGGAGCTTCAGCCTCCCAGACATGGAGGAGCCTGTGAAGTGACCAGAGAGCTTGCAGATGGCAGCACGGGGCCAGGTGGAGGAACTGGGCTGGAGGCACAGAAAACGTCACCACATGGCCAGATGGTGCTGGGCAGGGCTGGGCAGGTATGGCATGTGTACAGGCAGAGCTAAAGCCCAGCGCCAGGCCATATGGCTCTGTTGGACAGGTATAGGGGTGCCCTGAGGACAGGCACTGAGCAGTGAAGGCGATCCAGACATACATGGGCATTAGGAGGAACAGAGTAGGTTTCTGAGGATCAGTGTCCCTTCTGGGACTCTTCCCTGCTGGGAGCCCAGAGGGCAGACCATGGCCAGGTAATAAAGCCCTAAGGGTAGCATAGGAGCAGTTCTGCTGGGCAGGAGGACAGGGCTCGCTGGCCCCCCAGCACTTGGTAGTCCTCCTGCTCTGAGTCGGGTGAGGACACTGCGCTTGCAGGGTGGCTGATGGAACAAATCCCATTTCCCAGTAGGAGCAGGAAAATTAAATGGCTTGGGGAGTTCCCCACTGCTTATTTGGCAACGTAAGCGATTGTAAGCAATTACCTGTGCACCAAAAAGGAAAAACAACCAAACACAAAATGAAGTACGCTTCAATGTCAACTGCAGTGCCATCCAAACCATGGAATCCTTTCTTTCACACAAGTTTCAAAAGTACACCCTCGACACAGTGAGTGAGCAAATCCCAAGTCCCATGTTTCATTTAGTTTAGAAATTACAGTTGTTTCTTTCTTTTTCTTCTTCTTTTTCTTCTTCTTTTTAAACACTTGGCTGGGTTTCAGGAGAAACTATGAAAGTAAGAACATCTTGAAAGAGCCTGTATAATTACTCCTCATTTTTTTGTTTTACCTCAGTGGGACTACAAGTGTATGAGGGCTGGCTTGGCCCAGGTTTAATCCTCTTCTGGAGCCCAGGAGATCTGCAGAAGGGTAGCCTGGATCCCTTTCTGTTCTCCTTTAAGGGAATACTATTTTGATTCTCATTTCACTATTTAGAAGCCCTAGAAGTTCCCGCAGCTGCTGGGTCACATAACAACAGACAGACTCTAATTTCTCATGCACAGCACCCAGCATGGTGTATCAGAAAAAAGGCCCCAAACCTGCTCCAGCATTCTAATAAATGCGTGTGTCACTTTGTAGGAGATCAGAATCCTGTCCAAATTCTGCAAAGTCTAACAGAACAACAGTTGCCAAATGACAAAACCTATCAGAAGGAACAGAGTAAAAAGGCACGTCTTTGTTTCAGATCTTCACAGCTTCAGTACTGGCAAGAGAAATGTCAAGGTTTCCAAAATAAAGCCAGTTAACCACTGTAACTGCTATTAAATGTAAACAAGGACATAAAAGTAGAGATGTTGGAAGCCAGGATAAGAACATTTGAAACAGTAGCTGTGTATACAAGGACAAGCAGACAGCACCGCTCGCTCCTGGGGCTGCGCAGCACAGAGCTGCAGGCCTGCAATGCGGGCAGCCTCAGGCTGGGCTGGGCAGCACTGCTGGGTCAGCAGGAGGCGTGGGGCTGCAGCGAGGTGCTGCTCGCTCCCCTTCTGCGTCACACAGGGTGTACGCTTTGCAAGGAAGCACTGGCATCCTAACCCAGATAAAATCACTTGGAAGATAATATAAAAATGACAGCTTCATAGATATTAGTTACTCCGTAAAAAATATCAGTATTTTCCTTGCATAGACAGCTGTTAAGTAAAGGCACTGCTCAGTGCTGATCTTCCATGGAACACTGTAGATGAAGACAGTGTATTCCCATGAATTATGCTATTGGCTGTACATAAAAATTACATCCATTTAATTTAATCAGTAAAGAAAGGAATGAAGCACAGCCATCATGCAGACTAAACTCAGGCAGTAAAATGACACTGCACGCATCTGTCCGAGGCTTACAATTGTAGCAGCCTTGTGTCCTGCAGATACAATGCCGGCATTTTCTCTCCGAGCACAACAGAAAATGGTCAAGATTCTGGATGCAAGGAAGAAGAGAAATGAGACAGTGACCCACAACCCATGGAGTCAACACTGGTCTCAGAGCAGCTAAACGAAGCCCAGCAGGATTGTCCAGTGCAGAACTGCACTTAACTCCTGCCTGAACCTGGCCATTAGTGGACCACTGATGTTTCAGTTAAACTAAAAAAGAAACACACTCAAATCATTAATTGGTTGTTAAACTTCTGTGCTGTTGAACACACATCACACTTAAAAATAATACATTGATAATCCATTATGGCAGATTTTATGACAATACCTCAGTGATAAATATTTCTACAAATCCTAAAGCTGGGTGTGTGAAGAAGTCTGCACGCCCGTCATAAACTGCCACAAAACCAAAGAGCTGTCAAAACAAAATGAGCTATAAAGACAGTAACATTCAGGCGTCACTCTCATTAAACACCTAATGATGCCACAGGCATATCAGTGGGGAAATGCTCATGAGGATCATGAGGAATTAGGAGAAAATAAATAAATAAATAGAATGGCTGCCCTTCAAACTGCTTGCCAAGCTGCTTGTGCATTCTGCCACAGGCAGCTTCTTGAACAAGATGGAGACGTGAGTGGAGACAGTCAGGGGCTATTAGGTGCGGCTGGTAGTGAAGGCAAACAGAAGAACTGATGGTAGAGATTAAGGGCTGTGATTTGCTTTCAGTTATGTCTCACATCTCAACATTTCATGACATTTAAATGAAGCTGTTCCATCAGCATTGCTCCCGTCTCTGCAGCCATATTCTCCTTTCTGGTATGGATTGTCTTGGGAAAGTTGCCAAGTGGTGACAGAGCAATGCAGAAAGAAAATCATGCTCATATGCTGGGGGTGGGGAAGGCTGCAGGTGAACAGATCCGGTGCAGCACGGTACACACAGGCTCTTGTCTCAAAAATTCCACATTTAAATGAAACAGGAGCCAGAACACTTTACAAAAAGCACACAGGGCTGCTAGACACCCCAATCAATCACCTCCGTTTGCACCATGGAGGTGTGAGCACAGGGCTGCTTTAGGAGATTGCAAGAACAAAAAAATTGTTTCATTTTAAAATGCTGGAAAATCCCTGTGCAGCTTTGAAGATCATTCCTGCCAGATGCTGAGCACCTCCTTAATACTTAGGAAGGATCTGGACCTTGTAATTAAAGACAGAGGGAAACGAGGGTGGACCCAGGCTCCTGTAGGAGTAAGCGATTACCTACCTGCCAGGACCTGCCCAAAAGGCCAGGCTCTTCCTACATAATTCAGTGACTGCGCTCGTTTTTTCTAATAGTCATTGTTTTATTTATTAATAGCCAAGCTCTAAGGTACTTGTTGCCTTTTCATCTGTAGACCTCAAAGTGCTTTACAAAGGAGATCATTATCAACAAAGGAACACAGACATCTACTTTTGGGCTTTGCCACAACAAGACATCTCAGTTTACTAAGGCAGTGGATTTGCCTACTGAACTTTCTTCAAGCCACATGCCCTACAAACAACCTTCGAACCTCAGATGACTTGAGGGGGCTGTTTTCAACTGAAGGGTATTGCTCACAGGGTATCAGGCAGCCCTGCACAGCACCAGCCTGGCTGAAACAGTCTCATGGAGACACTCAGCCTGATGCTATGGGGCAACCTCGGGGCACCACCACATCAGAGCGGGATCCATCATCACAAGGATTGCTGTGGGTCACAGCAGCGAACACGTGCAACTGCTCCATCCCCAAAGACAAATGTTACTGTCTTCTGGCCATCTTCAATTGCTATAGCAAAGAATAAGTGAGAAAATGTGCTTAGGTTGATAAATTTTTTGGCAGTTTTGCACAACACACAGAGTAGGATTTTTCATCGTAATGACCTGCAGCTGAAACAGATGTTTTGCTTTAGTGTTTTAAAAGCACTTCACAAAACTTAGCATTAATTTATTCTTTCACAGTGCAGAAAAGAACATGTTTAATATTGTTACTCACATAACAGAACAATGTGAAAAATGGAAACAGATGTTTCTCATTTAAGCATGAATAAGAAGGAAGCGAAAGAAAAAAAAGTTGATGGAGTAGTAATGATTAAGAGAAATGTGATGGCTTGCTTAAGTCAGGACCATTTCTTCTGGATCTCCAGTCAGTCCTTAAGCATCACATTAATGACGTGGTCCCCAATTCAGTGAGCACGTGGAATTGCTCAGCTCCAGCTGGGGAAATGTTCTCACATGCTTCATTGATAATACTTTAAAAAACTGTATAGCCAAATGAGTGCTTCGTTGTTAGCACTCATTGCTGAGGGCGGAGTAATTGTTCCTGTGGATATTAAAGCACTGACTTCTCATACTGCAGACATCTACATTTGAATTCCATCAGAGAAATTGAATCAAAATAAAAATGCATTGTTTCCGGAAACCAGAAGGGCTCCGATTTTACAGCAGCACATGCAGCATGTCGTGTCACCCCAAAGCAGCAAGCTGGGCCCCCTCTCTCTGTGTGCTCCCTGCCAGAAGGCCCAGCTCCTGGGCTGCAGTGCCCAGCACAAGGCCTATAATGCCTGGCTGCAGGGCCCCACACTGTACAGGCACAGGCTTTACCCCACTGTCCCCTGCAGCAGGGAGCACTCTGGGACTTTCTCAGTAGAAGCCTTTGGAAACGCTGCAGTGACTCAGGTTTCACTGTGGGTAAACATGGCCATTCCCAGTCCACCAAAGAGGAGAAATAGCTAGCTTGCAGAAGCAAAGCTGGGGAAGGGGTGCAACGTGCCCTGATAGCTCTGAATGGTGGGATTTGGATGTAGCCCACAGAACAGACCTTTCATGACTGGTAAGACCTTCTGTCCTAAAGTGCCACATCCCTGCTCCAGAGCCCCCCAGGGCTCACCTGGCAGGAGGCAGGAATGAACAGGAGAGGTGCAGAGGCAGCCTGGCCCCTAGGCAGCCTTGAAGAAGGGTAGCTACACCCGATGGGTCCCAAAAAGGAGGAATAGCAAAAGAAATGTTCAGATTCCTCATGGATTACAGCACTGTTAAAAAAAAAAAAAAAAAAAAAACTCTCTTTGTCTCCAGGCTGTATTAATCTATAAGGAGTCAACAGACAGAAATACAAGCAGTATACAATTCCTTCCACAAAGAAATACTTAGAAGGAAAAACCGAAAGCCAAGAATCAAATTCTCTTGTTTGAGTCTGAAGGAAATGTCCCAGTTCTAGGAAACTCTCCTTTTCCATTAATTTTTTAATATTAAAATAATATTTCTGAAATTGACACTGATTTCAGTATAGACGCTGAGAGAAATTTGGCCCTGTGTGCAGCCCACAGACTGTGCATGCAGAATTAATAATCTCGTTAACATTACTATATGCAAATGCTCCCAGGGTGCAAAGAGAGATTTGTATTTCAGATTAATATTTTATGGGAATTTTGTGTGTACACGATAAATGAATAAGTGAAGGGACACAAGGGGACATGCAGAACATGTGCATCACATGCAAAAACTGCATTAATTCTTAAATGTTTGCAATGGGCACAAGATGGTTAAGGAAAAACAAGATTTATTATTGTAATTACATAGGAGGAGAGAGCAAGAGAAGAAAAATTAGAGATCAAGGGAGCCGTTTCATGTTACAGTTTCTCCAGCTGCAGAGCTGGCTTGGGGAGTCCTCCAAACCTTCCTGCCCCCAGCCCTTCTACCCTACATGCCTTCCCCTGGTTGCAGATTCCCATCCCTTTAATTCTGCCACTTCAACCATTTGCATATTCAAGCTCTAAACAAGTTCTTAACTACAGCATGGAATCACACCCTTAGTCGACTTGGTCTCCCATTCATTTTCAGCTGCTGTGTAACAAGGGGCAATGCCATATGACAACTCAGCATTGATACAGAACCGCCCATATGAAAAAGGGGCATGGAAGGGAGGACTGAGAATGGGTCTCAGAGCTTGAGGGGTTGAAAGGCAGATCACTGTTTCCCCACTGCTTCAGCTCCTGGGTTACCCCCTTCCCCACCTCTCCAGTTGTCCTTATTCCACTGAAGTTTTATTGCTACCCTGAAATGGCACAAAGCTCTCTTGTGCTTTAGCTATAAAAAATGTAATATTGTATTTGTCCAAAAACCTACATGAGTAAAAGAAGATCCCTGAGGGGATATTATTAACTGCCTGCTACTTATCATTGATGGTTATTCTCTGAGACAACTCTCCTGTTTAATCTTTATGCTCTCAACAATAACCCCTCTCTCTTTTTGATCAAGTGTTTAATTTTCTTGAAAGATTTTCTCCGACTTTAGTTATTATTGAAAGGGATTTTAATTTTACCCCAACTCTTTAATGGCTAAATCTTGTATATCCACTATTTCAGATAGGGGTATTTCAGTTATTCTAAGTAAATAGTTCAAGGATTTGGTCTTGATAGGTAGATGGAAAATTTCAAGTCAAAACAAAATTGAAATTGTACTTTCCCTTCCACTCCAGAATAGAGGTTCTTAGTCTCCCTAAGTGACCTGTCAGAGCACTGGAATAAGAAATGGATACTGCCAGACTGCTGCAGAGCATAGTCCTGTGTCAGGGAGTTCCATCAGCGTGAGTGGCAGCCCTGGGTGTGTGAGCAGTTAGCTGGGTATTTCATCTGCAGCTGATCAAAGATAAAAAGATAAAAAAGACAAACAAAGGGAAGCGGTGATGCAGAATGTATTCTTCTTTCCTAGTTTCCACAGGCAGTATTACTGCTAAGTTTCCTCTAATTGCTTATAGAACTTTGAAGAATAATGGGAGAGAAAAATAAAGAAGCTGGAAGAGGTTCAGCAGAGAGCGAAGCCCACAAAGCCTTGCAGCCTGCTTACTTTCCCTTCTCACATGCATCTTCACTGCCACTGTATCTCTGCAGACCAGTGGAAGTCCAGATCATGGGAAAATTAACACTACAGTTACACTTAAGAGAGCCTCTTGGCCTGATGCGAGACAGCCCTTAGTTCATCGTCTTCACCCCTCTCCTACAACAGCCTGTCTTCACAGCTGCCCTCTCGACACAGACTCCCTCAGGACGAAATCAGCACTGCCAAGAGCTGCGCAGGACATGGCTACACTGTGACTGGGAATTGAGGGGAGGAAGAGACTTGAGTGAAAGCGAGCAGGGCCAAGCACACCACCAGCAGACACAAGGCTACATAGGCCTGAATCTCTACATCAAAGCCTTAATTTTCCCTATCTGTAAAAACTGCCTTGAAATGCTTCCTGTTTCTCAAGGTTACCGGGGCTAATAAAATAATGCTTATATAATATCATATTGCCTGAAGACTATTTTTCCTAAATCGATATGTTTTCAAATATTCCAGTTGCAGACAAACTAGTCTTCAATACAGGTACAACAGACTATAAATGAGGCCTAATAACATCCAGATGATCCCAAGATTAATCTAATATTTCAACATCTGTCAGAGTAAGCATTCACTTCCTCTGTTGCATTTCTGTTGAGGCAGTTATGCTCAGCAACCCCGTTTGCTTTCTCAGCATCTGACAGCAGAACACACAAGCAGTATGGACAGACAGAACGCAGTGAGAGAGATGTAATCACCAAAGAAATGGAGCAACAGACTTAATAGGAGCATGCTCCTCCCAGCAGGTCAGCTACACAGCAGCTGTGCACTTCTGGGCCAGTACCAAGTGTCTGCCACCACCCTGCAAGAGCCTTGTGGCTTTAGAGTTTATTCCTATTGACTGCAATACAGTCGATGGTGCTGCTGCTTTTCAGAATGCACTAGCTCATCCCCAGCATAGGACAAACTTTTTCCAACACAATCTTTCTAATGTCTCAGCTCAAATGAGATGTGTAGAGAATCTTTCTGTGCTGCCCTTCACACTTGCATTCAAGTCTTCCCTGCTTAATGAGCCATGGGCTGTTGCTCTGAAACAGAGGACATTAACAGTTCAGAAAAAATAAACCCCTGCAGATTAATCACCTGGCTTCCTCATGGGCCCAATTCCAGCCAGCAGACAGTGTGAAAGGAGAATATCCCCATGTAGACTGCCTGGCCGATAAGCACGTTAGCTGATCGCTATGCCTGGCTTTGACAAGCATGTAGCATATGGGTCCTATTCCATTGTTTATTTCAAATGAATAACAGAGGTCTCCAAATGTCACTACATTCACAACAACTGACAACTGTGTAACCATTACACGTCTCTCTTTGCATTCCTCCTTCTCTGTGCAAGCGAAACAATGCATGTTTCATACTTCTTACTTCTAAAGTGAACGTCTTATTGCTTTCTGAACAGCATTAAAAAGCTTCTGAATCCACTACATAATAATCCTCACAAAAATCAGGATCTCATTTCACCTTGAGACCTACACTTTGCTAGGACCTAGCTAATAATGGCATTCCTGCTTCCAGGTAAACCACTGGTAGCTTTAGCGTTACTTAGCCCATCCACTCCATTTCAAGAGGAGGTACATGAGGGGGAGTATGAAAAACAAATAGGATCAAACGTTGGCCAAAAGAATGGTAAACCCTTTGCCAAACTTCAAACATGGCATAGGCACGACACAGCTTAATCCTCTGGAAACACAGAACAAAAACAGCCAATTGTGCTGTCAGCACAATCTCCTGCATCTCATAGCAAAGCAAGCTCATAAAAGACAAATGGGATATGGCATTAAATGGTTCAACAGACCTGAACTGCTCCAATTTATGTAATGACAATAACTCCCCTTTGCTATAACCCACCTTTTCAGCCCTGCCAGCCACAGCCTTCTATGGTTTGAGGGACTTTTTGAACGTGATTCTAGCATCAAACAAAGTAAATATCAGCCCTATCCTCTTGATCATTTCTTACTTATCTCCTATCTATTGCAGGGTTAAATCCCAGTCTCACTGAACTCCTGATTTAGCATATTAGCAGGGAAGAGTGAACTTCCATCCTCATTTCTTTCCTTCACATACATACTAGCTTGTTTCCCAGCTCTCCATTTTTACAGTCTTTAGAGGCTACAGGAGTGTGATGCTTTGACTGCCTTTACCTTATCTTTCCTACAGGTCATGCAGGTCACTGACATACCTGGAACAAACTGGGACTGTTATTTCAGCTGTCAGTCATGCTTCAGCTGGAAGGCAGCATCCCATCAGCGGGGAGATGGAAGCGCGGCAGAGCAGAGCAGAGGACAGTAGGGTCTTTGATGGCAGCTGTGAGCTTCAGCTCCTGCCTGCTAACAGGTATCCATGGGCACCACTGCTCCCCTGGCTCTGTTTCCCTTTGATCATGTTGTGTTTCTATTGGAGCGTTTCAGTAAACAGGGCCCCTGTGATCACGTACCAGAGGCTAGATCCTCCACAGACTGAAAGTCAAAAAAGTCACAGTGCTTTTCCTGAGCCCTATATTCTAAGTGTTCCTCTACCACCAAGCAGGGCCCCATCAGGCATGATGCTGAGCAGCACTGGAGTTAATGAAGACCAGTGTGAATGGAGTATGCACAGCACCACAGATTCCCTGAAAACAGTCCTTTTCAAAGTACAATCTGGATGTTACAAAACAAGCCACGAGTGGAGTTACCATAAATACAACAGCACATCAAACCAGGCATCCTTATAGACCTTCAGCCTGTGCTAGGATTGCAAGCCCTGGATTTGTGTGCACTAATTCCTCATTTCATAGAGGGAAAAACGCTGCCAGGAGGGATGCAAATGTTCACTTTATGATGATGCATAGACTCTGCCTGGAGCCTCCCAAAGAAGCCTCTCCTTTTCTTCAGCAGCATACAAACAGCGCACACTACATGCTTTAAATGGGATTCGAGTCACTTCTTTCATCACTACTAAAGCAGGTACTGCTGGAGATAAAAGCCGCTGTCTCAGAAAAGCAGGTATGACATCTGGTACACAGCACCAAAAATAAATCTCTGACTTCCTCTCATACCTGCCAAACCTGCTCCAAGGAAATAAACCTAGGAAATGTTATAAATGCACACTGCTCTCTGATTTCAAAGGAAGAGCTGACCTATTTTTTAGTTTGCCCACTTTAAACATTTCCTATGACAAAATCGGTTTGCTGAAACAACGGGTTATGTTTGTAGTAACCAAAACCGTAAAAGAAAACTGCATGCATGTGACAAAGCCAAGTGGCCTGGTGTTTGCACAGGAGGTAATTCACGCTAATACTGCTATTTATAGTGCAGCAGCACCTCGGGGACCAGTCGTGCTCAGCACAGCTACCTGGTAGGCACTATACAAACATGAAATCTGATGGTCTCTCCCCTGCAGTGCACTCATACCTGGGATTTATGGAGTCTAGTTGTGTAAGTGGCCATATTATGTGGGAGTGGTCCTCTGCTGAATTATTTTCTCTGCTCATATTTGTGTAATAAGTATTTCCTACATTCATTCAATAGTCAGCCTAGCTTATAACATGGGAGATTTGGGTATTGGTGAAGGTGACCTACTTAAATCAGAAACAATTAAAGACCCGCTTCCTTGCTTCCTATTTACAAGCTTAACTAAGAAACCACACACAAAAAGATCGCACTGAAGAAGCTGGGAAATGTTTCCCAGTGCTACAATTCTGGTCATAAGGAGGGTCTGTTGGGGGGATCAAAGAAGGAAGTACATGTGATTCTTTATTAGCAATGTAAATAGGACACATTTGGAAGCTGTCACCACCCCGATCGCTCATCTGCTTTTATTAGTCCTCATTCTTTATTCTTATTGTCTTTGGTTTTCTGCTCTTGTCGTTAAAGTTAGTTATGTTATACGCATCTGTTTAGCATATTCTATATGAAAATGCAAATGGAGATGAAGAACAGTAAAATAAATATATGCAGCTCCCACATCACATATATATTTACTGTGGCACGTCAAATACAAAAGAATTGTTTATCATTTCTGAAGTCTGCTTCCTCATTATGTGCATTACTTTTTTTACCAGCAGATGGCAGCTTTCCATTATTTTAAATAGGTTCTATTAAGATCAGGGATTTGAAAGTGGCTTGCAAAAAGCCTTGACTCACTTCAAAGTTAATTTTTACTTCAATTTCCCTTTGCACCACCCTTTCTAGAAAAAGCAAGGGCTACACTGTTTGTTTCAGTTCACAATGCTGCTGTTGACTGAGGCTGATGGTTACCTCTCAGTTACCTGACAGCGAGTTCAGGCAGCAATGTCAAGCAGCACTGTCCAGACTCAACCATTGCCTGCTGCCACCAGCTCTCTGATTCCCAGCCTGCACTGAGGGACTGCATGCAGCATTACTAACAGCAGCAACAGGAGGCATGTGTGGCTGTACAGAGGGGCCAGGGGTTTATTACCCTCGGTGTCACATGGACTCTGAATTTAGAAAACAAAGAGTTAAGTCCACTGCCCTGGCAGCACCAGGCTCCCTCCTGCACTGCTGCAAGAAGGCTCAAGGGCACAAGACATCTCTGCCAAGAGATACAGCCTGCAGGGTGCTTCCAGAAACCTGCTGAGGCCAAGAGCAGCCCTTACCCCAGTCAGAGGTGCAGCTACAGGACGATCCTGGCTGCCCTAGCACAGAAAGGAGTGATTACTTTATCCAGTGAAAGCTTCCAGCTGGGTGCACAAGCAAAACGGACAACTTTGTTGGTCCAACACTGCTTTAATAAGAGGGCACAGACAGACCTGGGGCATTGCCTAGCGCACACAGCCCTCGCAGCAGCGTCATCCCCACCCTAAAAGCAGGCCCTAATGCACCAGGAGTGCACCCATCAGCACTGTGCTGAGACCCTCAGTCTGCGTGAGCCCACCCTCCCTTTGTCACCCCAACAACTGCCTCCTCCA
Source organism: Chrysolophus pictus (assembly GCA_037305975.1). Taxonomy (NCBI): domain Eukaryota; kingdom Metazoa; phylum Chordata; class Aves; order Galliformes; family Phasianidae; genus Chrysolophus; species Chrysolophus pictus. The sequence continues at coordinate 14,292,963 of CM074583.1, read as the reverse complement.
TGTTCCTGTGGCTGTCGGGCAGCCTGACAGGGCTGGACCTGGCCACCACCCACCACAGCATGCTGCGCTCCTTTGGGCAGCGCAAGAGCGCAAGCCACAGGAATTTTGGCTGGATTGAAGCAATCACATGAACCCTGGCTTCTTGCAAGAGCAGCACCAAAATGGCAGTAGCAAGCAGAATTCCCCTTGCCATACACCCAGGCAGCCAGCTCGGCCTTGCACAGCATGAGGGTATTTCAGGCACGCACCCACTTCTGCCAGCTCTTCAGCCACCACGCACGGCAGTGAGTTGAAGCAGGCTGCACAGAGAAGGGGGTGGGAAGGAGGAGAGGGCTGCCCTCATGGGCCCACGGGCTGGGACCTGATGGGCTTTGTGGCTGGGCTGGCATTTCATTCATCTGTTTTTTTCATTCTGCTTACACAGCAAACTGCCCCTTCCCTAAGGCTGTACAGGCCCTCTCACATCCTGCAACTTCTGAATTTCTGTGTTTCTTGCATTCTCAAACTAGAGAGGCAAACACGTTACAATCCAGAGATCATTATCCACCTGTTTAATACCTAAACAAAGCTAAAGTTCCTAAACATTGTGCACAGATAAACACCAGCCTGTAAGCTATCTTGGGAACACAGCATTTTCCTTCGCAAGCAGAACCACAGAGCCTCTTATTAACAGTTTGCAGAGAGTGAGAAATTCACCAGGGTACTAAATTAGGAGAAGATGAAAACAACAGAGCATGCAGATGCATTATACAAATAGGCAAAGGCAGATGAAAAACATGGGGAGGAGAAAGAACATCATTAGGGAAAATCAGGAGCCCGTTATGCTGTGAGAAACAACATGTACATGATGTCAGGTGCAGGTAGGCCAGGGGAAGGGGTTGAGTACATTCTCTTTAATTCCACAGATTTCCAAAGATGTGGGACACTCCACATGGGTAACCACCACGGGTCCTCATGCTCAGGACTGCGTTTGTAGAGTACAATTCCAAAAGTCTTTTCTAGGAATAAAGAACAAATGGATGTGTTCATGAATTACATAACGACCTTCAGCCTTTGGTAGATCCTGAAACAATCATATAAGGCAGACAATAGGCATTGGTCAGCCTTTCTTCCTAGTGTGTGCCACTGCACAGAGAAAGCAGGTGTCCAAGTGAATGTGACACCATCCTCTCAACTTTTGTTTCCATTTGGGAAGTACTTTAAATAATATTCACAGTAGATTTAATATCAGTTATTACTCTGATTATTGCATTCCTAAGATAATAGATTTCAGAACTGTATTTTCCAGTTGAGGATTAAAGAGTTACATCTAGGCTTCCCACCTTCTTTAATAAAGAAAGATTCAACCTAGTCTCGAAAGTTGAACATTAATATAGAGGAGATTTGCTGTCATCTTAGTAAGGGTTAGCAGTAATCATTTAGCATTCCCATTACTTTGCCATCTAAGTCTCAATCTGCTCATGTTGAGAAGCAAACTGGCATTCTTAATATGCGTCACCTGCATCACACAGATGCTCAGGGACGTGTCCTACCACCGGACCCCAGCTTTTCTGCTCTGCCTGGCACAATGAAGGCAGCTTTGTGCCTCAGGGCAGGAGCAGGGTAGCTTTTCACGCCTGTGCTGCACAGGTGCCCCAGACCCACACAGCCTGCTGCCCTCAGGGGAGGTGGCTGCAAACAGGACAGAATGTGGCTGCTTCCCTGGGCAGGCAATATGCAAAAGCATCTAGAAGACGCTTTTGGTACTGCAGCGTATTGCAGCACTAGAAAGCAACACACTTTAGAGTGCAAGGCAAGCAGAGGTCCTTTCAGCTGTCAGATAGTGCACGTCAGCAAGCAATCATTGCCTTCATATTGCAGGCACAGAGTCCCAGCTCCTGCTGACAGCTTATGTCCCCAGAAACAGGGGCTGGGGGACGGAGGAACAAAAGCAACAAACTTCTTAGGTGCAGAGCTGAGCCCTCTCAGCTTCACTCTCCAGAGCTGAGGTAGTTCCTGGCTCTGCTGCTGTTGAAGGAAACAGAGGGGAAATCCCACATACTGGTGAGATGCCGGAGCAAAACTACACTCCATAGATTATAGCTGAGATACAGTATTACTTCATCTCAAAGATGCTCTTGGCTAAAACAGGAGATTTAATGCCACACAATACAGGACGGAGACTCTTAATTTCCCCAGAATTTGCCCCTAAGCCAAGCACTCACAGCTAGTTCACAGGCCTAGGCACTGTGTCACATTAAAAGTTAAATCAGCATCAGGACTCAGCTTCTGACTCTCTGCCAGTCACTCCCTCACCATGCTGCACTAGGAGGAAGGAAGACAGGCAATCCAAGCCCATAAGCTCGGCTATGAGCTTCCTCTCTGCCCTCTTTCTTTCTCCAGCTCTATGCCGAAAGCAGAACAGCAACCAGGTGACGTATTTGCTGTTATACCTTCTGTTTTTCTAAATTTCCTATCAGAGTACAGAGAAGCCATGATGCTTGATAGCCACAGATTTCACCTGCACCAAATTTCCCACCTCCCTCATGATTTACCATTCCAAACTCTTTGCCACTTGAGTTACACAAAAAAGAAGAGACGAAAGCTGAACAAAACTTGCTATTTTGTCCAGGAAATGGAAAAAAAACACCTAATTAGAAATTATACATTTAGACTGTGCTCTTCCCCAAGGTATCACTACAGTGTCACACAGGAGACAAGAAGGGTTGAGAAGCCTAAATGGAGAAGCATGGCCAAGTACCAGGTAGGGAACAGAAGCAGATCAGAGCCTCACAGCACTTGGCTCTACTAAGTGCTGGTGTGCAGGACAGGGACAGAACAGCCCACAGACAGGAGAGCTTCAGGACATTAAATACCTGGTGGCTGCAGCAACCAAGACAGGTTTGTCTTCATCTGCTCCTGAGCAGGGCTGTGGGCTCCTTCCCGGTGCAGGCGGACGTGGGTCGCGTCACGTGCAGCCGTGTCCCTGGAGTCCAGCTTCCTGCAGCATGCTCTGCAGAGGGCAGCAGCTCAAGCAGCTCGGGAACTGAAGCCAGCGAAAACAACTCAGCCTCTCATGTCACATGTCTCACTGCATGTCCTTGCTCAAGATCTCTGCCTCCACCAGTTGATTTAGGGTAAATTAAAGTCCCATAAATGAGCATCCCCAGCCTAGCACCACAAAAATGGAACATTCAAATAAATGGATGCTTTAAAAGATTTGCACTATGACGTGTTTAGCAAAGCTGGGAATTAAATATATGGCTAAAATTCAGGATATGATTGTGTGTGATGGAGGCCAGGCCACAGCAGCAGCCAACCTATGATTAAAGTCAGGAATAAAACAAGGCCTGGACACCTACAGAGTGGAGAATACCCTCGAATGAAGCAAACACCTCAAACAAAAAGAACCACTAGAGTCAAATGCCCTTTCACTTCTGACAGCAGATAAACTGAAGGCTAAGTGTGCTTTAGTGGCAAGTTTTCCCTGATAACAACTTGGAGTTTTAGATGAGCACCTGAGCAGGCCCTTGGACAAACTGCATGCTGCTATGTGCTCTGCATTTCTGCTTGGCTGGAGAGTGCGGCAAATGTCAGGCAAATTCTCCAGCCAAGACTCACCTACTGTGGAACACATGAGGAAGCAAGAATATACTTACTAGGTCAGCATGTCCCATAATATAAAAGTGTGGCAACAATTACTAACAAAAGAAATTGCAGGATGTACTGAATTTCATGCACGGCTTGTTTACTGAAAGTAAGGATCCATACCCTGGAGTGAATTCTGCTCAACGAAACTCCAAGTTTAAGTAAACGCAAATAGCCTCCACTAGAAATGTGAAAAATAAACAAAATATAATTTAATTTAATTTGAGCACCCAAGCAAGTCATTTGCAAGTCTGTTTAATGTTTAGGAAGAAAAAGCCTTAGTTCAGTCTCTACAAATGGTTTTACTTACTTCTGTTACTTTCCATCTCTTGAGGATAATCTACTCCTAATAAGGACAATTGCTTAGATTTATTACCCCACAGAGGCCTTGTTAAAGATCTAACAAAAATCCTATTTAAATGAAAGGACAATAGAATCTTTAAAGTCAGTGTAGAGTTTAATTAAAACCTGAAACAGAATCCATGTCTTTATGCATAAGAAAAGCAAAAACAGATTTCAAAGCTGTTAAACTACACGTAATTGGCATAAACTACCCATTGAGCCAAAGTTAAAAAAAATAATGTAGGCTATCGTATGGAAATTGGAGTCCATTAATAAATAACAAACCTGATACATGTGCATAGGGGCGCATTTTTGCATGCGTTTTTTAATTTGTCTAATTTGCTAGGCATATCTTAGAGCAAACATGAGACGCGCTAGCTGTTAAGTTGAGCAAATTCAAGTGGGAGAAAAAAGGGCTGACTGAAATCAATGCATTAACATGCACCAGCATTTAAAAACATTTCATAACGTTCCCAAAGAGAGCATGTAAACGGCAGCAGTCTCAGTGCAAAACTGCTGTAATCTGTGTTCCCATGTAGTCGTTACCCACACGTGGGAGTATACAGCTCCTACAGTCATTTTTCATGCATGAATTCTTTAAATCTCCCAAATCACTGACATAAATACACAGGGGGACCTTTCTTTCGAAAGTTGACACCTTATGAACTCTTAGAGGGGAGGTGAAGGCAGATACCAGCCCACGTGCTGGCACCGCTCTGGGACGCTCTGCCTGCAGCCCTGCTGGCCGGTCCAACAAGGCCAGAGCAAAGGCCTGCAGCTCCACCGCTGCCAGCACACAACCTGCACGTGCAGGAAAGGCCCAGCAGCTGCTTTGGGCACGCTGCTTCCTTTTCAACGCGCAATAAATTTGCAGGAAAAAAAGAACAAATCCCTTATTTCTGCATTAAATGCAAGGCGCTTTTCCTTCTCTGCCTTTGCACACGCCGAGGGACGCCCGGCTGGCAGGCAGACATGGGCTGAACGCTGCTGCTGGTAAAGGCAGCAACAAGACGGTGGCTGTGCCCCGCGGCTGGCTTGGTTCGCACAAGGTGGGTGCGAACGACAAAGCTGACCGACTACTAGTCAGGCTTTTCCCATTTAAAGTAACAGCTCTTTCCAGTCCTACGCTACACAGCCAGCCTTTGCTTCTACGCTGCGTTTCTGCACAAGCGCGAGCCGGCCGCACAGCTGACTGAGCCACAGCGGCTGAGGGGATCGGCAGGCCGACAGCCGCCGGCAGTCAGCGACTCCCAGCCATCCCTCGTGGAATTCCGTGGCCGAGCTCCTCGGACCGCACCGTCCTCCGTAGCCGGGGCTCTCCCTGCCACCCAACCAGCGACGCCGCGGGGAAGATGGCGGCGCCACCGACCCGCCCGCCCGTCTCCATGCCGACGGCCGCGAGAGCGGCGCTCGAAGAAACGGCCGAGCGGCCCGCGCCGGCTCCGAGCCCGGGCAGCGCCGCCTCTCCGCTCGCAACCCGGCACGGCCGCACGGCCCCCGCGAGGCGGCGCCTCGGTCCCGGGAGCGCTGTGAGGGCGGCAGCGGCTCCTGGCCCCCGCCTGCATGCAGAGAGGGAGCGCAGCGCCACTTGGAAAAAAAAAAAAAAAAAAAAAAAAAAAAAAAAAAGCTGGCTGCTTTCCTTTTACAGCTTTTCCAACGCAGATGGGCCATTCCTCAGTGTGCCTCAGGCCGGAGATTGTTAGTGTAATTAAGGAAGGGAAATGTCCAACGTGAGGCCGATGTAAAAGCCATATTAAAACACTTAGCGTGCAGTGCATGCTGGGGGTTGTATTCCTCAATGAGCTTTTTAAAGAAATATGTTCTGAATGTCCCGTCGCAGTCTGAGGGCAGGCACAGCTGCGTATGGATGTTAGCCAGCGCTTGAAATGATATTACCGATTCCACTGGGCTCATTTCCCTTTGCATCCACATTGCAACTGGAAATGTAAGTTTAATGCCACTCTTTGTTCAGCGCTTTCACTGGAGACACACGCCCAGCAGTCTGAAGGCCACACGTAAAGCTGTGAAGCTGGGATGGAACCCTGGCGAATCCCACACACCTGCAGCCTTCCGCGAGGTTACTGGGACAGCTAAGATACAGTCAAAATATACACTTGAAAAGACATTTACTAACGCCAGTGGCAGCTCTACTTAAGTTTAGGGTGTAGGATCTCTCTTTTCTTAGTGTATTTCACCTGTCCTTGACATCCTATACATGAAACAAAGGCTATTTATTTTACAATTCAAGTATGGGTGAATTATAACCTTGAAAGATAATTTTTCAGTCTGCTTTGTTTTTTGCACACCTGCAATTTATCCCAGTAATAACAGCATTGCTGAGAGGTAGGAGATGTGCTTCCCAGGAACAATACTCACTCACTGATTGTAACTCGTTTCACAGGACAGCCCTACAGAACTGCATTGGCACCACAGCTGGTGTGGCACAGGGCACAAGCAGAGCACACTTTAACATGATATCCTCCAGGAGTACTTTCATTAGTCGTGTTCCACTTTCCCCACGAACACATTTCAGTCACACTGACTTCCAAAACAGCTGGCCAGTCAGCACAACCCAATCTAGCAGTAAAAGTGCCTTCCTACTCACATCCACAACATTCATCCATAGGAAAGGCAAAACGCTGATAGTGAAACGGAGGAATGCCCTGAACAACGTGTCACCACAAGCCTCTGTACTTCACGTAAGCAATAAGTGGTTCTTAAAGCTGTGCCTCTGAAGGACACCTGATGTTTTGTTTTTTTTTTCCTTTTTAAAAAAATCATTATTTTCTTTTGTTAGTTAGGAGATGAACTGCATTAAGTCCTAGGCCAGATGTCCCTTTCCAAAATGCATGTTATGGGATTGCCTTTATCTCATAAAGCATTCTATGAGAATCTTCCTTAGCCATCCTACCTTGTGTGTCTCTTTCAGGGGAGCAGATTATGACCTCTTCACACTTCAAGCTGCTCTGAGGTGGCTGACACTTTGCAGGAGGCTGGTCTGTGTGTTTGCCTTTATCCAGGGCCCCAGGACTCTCCTTGCAGGCCTACATCAGGGTGCTTCCATGTCTGACAGTGGCCTTACCTCTGGTTGCAGTCGTAAGTTTTGCAGTGAACACTTATGCACTAACCGCACCTGACACTGTATCAGCCTAGCACTCACAGAAGGTATGAAGGATACGAAGGAATACAGATTCTATGCATTGTTCCAGCCCAGAAAAAGAAACAGTTTCTCACAAGGTTTGGAGTATGCAAAAGGTGTGGCCTGCAATTAAGGTGAGGCCACAATACCCTAAGGCACAGTGAAATATTTCAGTGCTAACAACTGAAACCTTGAAAGTGGAGCATACATTTTAAAATCAACCTGAGAGTGACAACCCAAAAAAAGAATATATAGCTACTTTGAAAAGCATTAATGCAGAATGTATCTTAGTCAACAGCAGAAGTCAGAGTTGCTCATAAGCTCTTTTGATCCTTAGGTTCGGTCTTCCAGCAGAAAAGCACGTTAAAAACATGACAGACATATTGCTTTTGACTACACTCCTCTAGAGCTTATACATACCTGAGTGAGCGTGAGTTACTCAAGTCCCTGACCAGGCCCCTCCCGCAGGTTCACAGGACCACCAGCCAGTGTTCTCTGTAAAGCTAAACCCAAAAAACAAAACCAGGAGAGACGAGGTCAAGTAATACTTAGCTCTTTTTGAGTTGAATCATAACCCTGAATTATCAACTGTCCTTAGGGGCAAGCTTCGCTTTCTGACAAGCATATCTACAGAATCCAGATTTACATAAGAGTAGGTGTTATTAGAACCACAGGATAGAATTATTTGTTCTAAATCATGAGAAGTCTGACCTGTTAGAGGGCTAGATAAAATTTAAAAAGCATGAAAATGAACGCCCACACCAAGTCGCTGTAGAATAAATCTATCTTTCCATTCCTTCTTCCAATCCGAACATTTCCAAGGGATTTACAGAGCACCTCAGACACTGCTCAGCCTGCAAACAAAGTCCCAGCTCTTTCACAACACTGACAAGATCTCGGCTCACTGCATTTTCCTTCTTCTTTGCACTTGGGAGCGCCAGATACTCCTTCCCTCTGAGCGCTGCTCAGTTCCTCTCAGAAGACAAGACATCTGCCTGTCCTCTGGTAATTCAGTGGCTAACAGACAGTCTCTGTGCAGCCTGCCTCTCCGTGCCCTACTGCATTCCCAGCTACAGAGCACAACGAGCAGTGCTTCTGCAGCAAACTCAGCACATGCTGAATGCTCATGACAAGCAGGCAGAATCCAAGGTGGTGGTTTACATGAGCAGTAACTGCAGAAGGATTCCTTTTTCTTTGAAACAGTCCTTTGTGTTTACATAGACTATAGAAAATTCCAGTTTTCTTCAGCATTTTGTTGTTGTTGTTGTTTTATTTGCTTTTTTGAAGCTGGAAGTATTTTATTCACTCAAAATCCAAAGGGACACACTCAACCATTCTAAACCTAAACACTCTATAGCATTTTATTAGGCAGGCTACTTCTGCTATCACTATGACTAATCACATTTACTGTCATCTTACTTATTATTTTGCTCAGTAGCGCTCAACTTCATATGCATGTATATGCAGATGCATCCTTCTAAGAAAAAAAAATAATGCAATGAAGCCTCTACTCAACTTCAGATCTACTTAAATGGACAGTGAAGGCATACAATACACTAGGAACTGCCTGCAAGTATTCTCAAGAAAATGCAATTAAATTTAAATAAAGTAAAAAAAAAAAAAATGATAAAGTTAACAGCAGATCCAATATGAGTGTCGAGAATAGAACTTAATGCCTTGTTCCTTTTTAGTTCACCATTTTTTTCTTTTTGCTCTACACTTAAACACTGAAGAATGCTAGCAGGAAAAAATGGTTGCGTTGTTCTTCTGGTGTTTCTCTGAGCAGCATAATATGGTCATTCTCCAGGAAAACTTCTGCAGAGGTAGGCTGTGATAATAGAATGCACTTAAAAATGATGGCCAGATGGTGGCACAGTAAATGCCCTTCTTTTGAAGGGCTGTATGCACATGTTAGAAATATGCCTTGCTCAATATGCGTATTAGAGAGCATTAGACACGTACACTTCTCACACAGAACAACTGCCTGCCAAAACGTATGTCAGCAGACTATTTACTACCAAATCCAAAAGGAGCTTGTGATTCTAACATTATTCCCATTAATGAGAAAAATGTCACTGTACAAAAGCTTTTTTTTCTTTTTGTTCCTTCTTATCAAATCCTTCAAACAGCTGATAAATAGCTTTTATAGATTGGAGAATCAGACAGAACTCTGAATCTTTTATTTTACTAAAACCCCAGGGGTCAACTTATCACCTGAAAACCATTTTACATGGACAATTTGACTTTCATGTGGAGTGTCAGAACATACCCTAGATGTGAATTTAAAATAAATTATATAGAATACTGCCTTATTTGTGCCAAAATTTATTGGTCCCACACTACAGTAGCTTTGAAAATTGTATTCCTTAAGCTACAGTGCAGAGATATTATTAACTGCTTGAACCAAAAGAGCATTTCTGATTGGCTGCTATAAACTCTACAGACAGATTAATTTCTATCGAATCACACACTTATCTGAAGCTATTTTCCACCATTCCAAGCAATCAACTTTACCTTCTTTCAAAACATACTGTATGTTTTATTACCATTATCTGCCTTACAGACTATCATTTCTGTGAAATCTGTTACAGAAACTAAGCCTTCATGTAAACTTCTGCTAATACAATTGTCCAAAACAGTCACGCCCAAGAAGAGAGAGATGCACTTGTACCTCTTACCTTCCTATCACAGGTTATTTTCCTCACTTAAGAAAACCTCCAGCCTCTGAAATGCATCTCTGTGATATATCACAAGTCAAGCAGATCTTTTCCACTACTATTAATCACTTTCTCAATCAGTTCTACTTTTGAAATAAAATTATTTTGATAACGTGTTGATGCTTTGCCAAATGCTTCTTCTACACCTACCAGTAAAATTTTTAGAAACCACCCAGCTGATCTCAGAGCCTAAACTTTTTTTGATTGAGGAGGAGATACTGAAAATGTTATGAACAATCCAGCTGCTGAGTGACTATTCTTGGAGTAGAAATTTCCAGCTGGGCAGAAAAACCTCCTCCAGGCATAACTCATAAGACACGAGAATGGTGCCATGGGATGAAATAATTTTGTTTCTGCAAACAGCAACCTAACAAGTCCGGACTACAAAAGTTGAAATACTTTATCACAACAAGCAAAAAACCTTCAGTAATCCTAGCAGTAAACTCTATTGACGCACTTCCATTCAGATGAATGAATAACATATAAAAAGCAAAATAAATTGTTAAGAAGGAAGTTGTTACCCGAATATCCAAGTTTCTAGACAGCACTAATTTCACTTCTTTACTAAACTGTATCAAAGCTCTTCATAAGAGGTAGGTATTCAGTATAATGACAATGAATTGTGGCTAGTCAATCCATCTGAGCAGACGACCTCCAGCTTCTGGCAATGGAAATCATCCCAGTGAGGCCTTCGCCAAGTAGGAATCTGAAGGTTTGGAAGCCTTCAGGAGACATTTCCTTCTCTCTATTTCCTGGTTCCCCAACATCGTTCTTTCACATTAAGATATATCTAAGAAACAGTAGGAGCCTGTCAATAAACGAGCACTCCATTGCAAAGTCCTGCTCCTAGCCCTTCAGGGAGGGAAGTGGCTAGTTGATGACCACAGCCCACATCTGCTTTTTCTCACATTGCCTGTCTTCTTAAGGGAATTCCTTGAGGATCTCTGGGAGCTCTGTCAGCTTGCCAGGGAGTGGCAGAAGTCCACTTGCAGAACTTGGCTTTGCTTGTCTAAGATCTGTGTGAGTATTTGTGCTGAAGCCATAACAGTTGAACATCTATGTTCAGTAACTAGGTATGACTGTGTTGAATGTAGTTCATTATTAAAATAACCTAAAGCTATATTTCTACTGCAATAAATATATTCTAGAGAATTTGTGTGGTGAGCTGGAATAACTGATATAGGACGCCACATACGGCTTCAGCTTTGAAACACTTAATGTTCATTCTGGTCAAGCACTCCAACTGATCAGTATTGGCCAATGTTGGACAGTAATTTTAGAAGCATGAACTTATCTTCAGTAAAAAAGACAACCTGAGGGAACTATCTGGGACCGTAAAATTAATACTGCACTTGTCTGTAATATGTCCTACCACTTATAGAAGTGACTTGGGCAAGTTAGCAGGACTCTTTCTGCCTTATCAAAACAATACCAGATCCCTTGCATCACAAATTCACAGTACTGAAGAAAGAATGAAGAAATTGAAGTTATCTGCTTGCATTGATAAAATATTCTGAGCATTTATAAGTGTTTAAGAAGCAAAGAGAAATGTTTTGGAAGCCATTTCTAAAAAATGATTAATTAATTAGCTCTAAAGTAGACATTCACAATTTCATTGTGGATACAATTGATAATGCCTAAATCTAGCTGGAAGTGCGATCAGATGTCAACCTGCAGCAGCTTAAAAAAAGTTACACAAGCTGACCTTAATATGTGTGACTACCAGGCTTTCACTGCAGAAGTATATATATTTCAATATCTTTTCTGAGCTGAAATCATATCATTTATATGCAAATCGCGCTATATTCTACAGCTGTTTCTTCTCTGCTGAAGCCATGGCAATTATTTGCACTTAATAAAGCCTCATAAATAGGTTTTGCCTCCAAATGGGGGGGGGAGCAGCAAATACATCATAGCCATTTACAGTTACAAGCATCTTTTTATTTGAAAGTTACATGCATCCCTTAATGGGAAGTTTCACAGTTATGAAAGAAACACTGTTACATTTATACAAACAAAATACCCTACCAGCCTCCAAAACAAAGTGTTTTACATTTTTCCCTATGGTCAGCCATCTAAATATAAAAATTGCTATGTAGCATGAACTAAAAGGAAAGTCTGTGTAATCATTACATACTAGCTCCATGTCCTCTATGTTTAATATAGGAAAAAAAAACCCAAACAAATAAACAAAAACCCAACAAAACCAACAAACAGCTTACTAGTATATCTGGGCACTACTTATATTTGAAAAAATACACACCTGCTTTATACAAAATACGTCCACCTCACGTACTGCATTTCTGCAAAACGTGCAACGTTATCGCACACCACTGCTCATGGAAACAATCAATTTAAAAACTGCAGGACAGACCCAGTAACAATTAGAGCACATCTTACATGACCAAATGAAATCAAATGGATGGCTTTCATGTAGCAGTTTGCATACTATGTGAATTGGAAAGCAACTCTCCCCAGCTGATATAAACAACCTGTGTCAGGACTTTGCATTCAGAACAGGACATGCAGTGCAGGACTGCAGGTTAATACTAGCACAGCTTTCCCATCCACTTCACAACCACAGCAAAGCAGAGCAGTGATCAAAGAACTCGTGGAGCAGGAGACAAACAGTTCGTGCCTCCTCCTATTACTCATGAGGTGTAGCCCAAGCCTACTTCATCTGAAAAAATCTGCCAAGAGCATATAGAGACAAGGAGTTTTCTCTGGTAGAGAGGAGGGGGCTTAGAGGGATACAATTTTCTCTCATTAGAGGTTTGAGGAACAAATAATGGCAACATGGTTAAACAGGAGACCTTACCCTCAGCTCTGCAGTGGCAGCCAATAAAGCCAATAACTCTTCCAGCCCGAGCTGAATTTCATCACTGCAAACTGTCAGCACAAAGTATATACCTCATTATATTCTTATGTAAACTTTCAATGAGATTTTAGTGTTCTACAGAAAATGAATTTTGCTCTTACTTAGTAGCACTTCCTTCTCTATTTTTTGTTAAACAAAAGAGTGGGTGAAAAAAAGGGCATCTGTGAGTCTCATTTCACGGATATCTTTTAAAGATCGCACCAGTAGAACAACTGACCTACTAGTCTTGCTTCTACATGTAAAGCAGAAGGGGTCAAGAGGTAAAGCATGACACCCTTTCATTTAGATGAGAGACCACTAATTCTGGCACGATGGTGTCCACAAAAGGAATGACTTTTTGTGCTCCACAAGAGGAATGACTAATTATTTTCAGATGCATATTGGTTCAATTCAGAGATTTCTGTTCAATCTTCATTATTGTTAATTGCCTTTAAGAGCACCAGCTTTTATATCTCACTTAACTATTCTGTGAAGCGATATCTAAGTAAAAACAAATCAAAAAAAGTAAGACTCCTACTTGCCACAACTTCTATTATTATTTTAACAATTACTGCACAGTTTAACTTATTGAAGTGCTTACATATATGAATGAGTTCCATGTAATTTAAATGAACACGAGACAAGCTGCATACACTTGTCACTGTACATTTACAGTAATCCACATGCTATAAACTTACCTTATACAGAAACGTGTCTGGCAACATGTTTAAACACTATATATATTTTTCTGCTAGTAATTTCTGATCTTGTCTTTTGAGTGCATATTGCATTTTCTTAAGGCACAGACACAGCTGACCTTACTTTATATTTTGAAACCAATACATTTGATAGGAAAATGAAGCATACAAAGAAGATGAATTTAAATTAAAAGCAGGTATGAGCATGTATTTTATTATAGAGTATCAAACAAGTAAGACAGTAAAATCTGACTTCTTGTCACATTGAATTTTCTTTCATGGCTCCAGTGTGGGAAACAGTATTTTTATAATATATACTTTATAGAATCATCCTCAGACTAAAATCAGTGACATTCTGAAAGAACTACTTATACAATTCAAATGATTCAAACTCAAGTCACTTATTTAATGTTACAACACTATGCAGAATTAAAAAAATAACAAGACCCCTTCATGCTTCAACATTATTTTTATTTAAGTCAGTATTTTATCAATGGGAAGCAGCTGAATGAAACAATCTTACACTGAATTTAATTAGTATATTTTATCATGGGTGAGGCACCTGAAAGGAAGCTACGTGCAGCAAAATTAGTGAAGCACGGCCATCTTTTGCTGTCCAGAAACAGGACCATCCAACATAGAAAAATAACATCCGTATGGGGGTAAAAGAACCCAAGCACCTCATTTATGCAAGAAAAGCAATATTTATTTAATTTACTATTAATTTGCAGCACAGCAGCTTTTTCACACTAACTGTATGTAGTCACTTTCATCATCACATAATTTGATGAGCTCCACTAGAGAGTAATTCAGCCCACTTACAATCTGAATCATCTTCTGACACTGCCTGCCTCTTTCTAGGGCATATGGTAAACAAGGTTTATGACCTTTAGATTATTCAGTTATATGACTAAAATTAGAGAGCTTTTAATAGCTATGTATGCACACCTTTTGGGGCATGACTAGGATTTTGGTCCCCGAGTCATTCATATCTAGCATCTGTGGAGAAACACCAGAATTCCTGCTATGGAAATAAATGGTTTGGAGGAGGTAAACTCTGCTTTTTACATGTCATAACACGTGACTAAGATTTGCTTAATCAGGACTGCTGGTCTAAACACAGCAGTAGTAGAGTAACGATAAGTTACCTTTATTTGAATGTTTTAATTAAAAAAATAAAAAAATACCAAGGGGGGGAAAAAAAAAAAAAAGCCCATACAAACAATCCAACCACGAGTAGATATTTCTAATTCTGCAGTCAGTTTGGTTTTTTTTGTCCATATAAGTTGTGAAGCATAGTCACTGTGTACCTGAATTCAGTTATTGCCAGGGAAATACGGAATGTGGTTATCAGTTTTCATCTTCCAACTATTATGAGTTGAAAAAATGGAACAATAAGAAAACAAACGTTACCATATGAAAAAAGTCATTCCTTGTCGATGCAGTGAACACTCGTGCTACCAAACTGGTTTTCTGAAAGTGATTTATACTTTAAAGAGAAATCAAGCTAATACGAATAATGAAGCAAAATAACAACAAATAAACTACTTATCTTTGAAATAATGTTTTTTCATTAGTGTTCAACATTATTATAAAGACACTGCAGTATCGAATGTATTTTCTGAAGTGTTGCCAGTAACAATAGCATATTTTTGTAATTTTCCAAGTATGATATATAGAATGATGGCTTCCTATGAAAAATAGTCAGGAATTGATCTTAGAAACCATATGCAACATACTTCAAATAGGCTTGAAAGTATTGAAATGCATTTATTATCATGTGTTCTGTCTATGGATAAAATTAGAAGTTAAAGCCATTTAAAATCAACAGAAGGAAAAATACAGCGTCAGAATATTAATCAGCCTGAACCTGAAACCTGAACAAGAAATCAAAAATAACTACTGAACTGCACTGAGGAAAACCTTAACAAGAAAATAAAATACCTGCAAGGACAACTTTCTCTGCACTAACAATCTAAACATAAACCTATCATCTAGGCTGGAAATAAGTAATTTCATTAAGATTATACCAAATATGAAGCAAAAGTGGCAACAATCAGTTACATTCTAGACTCTACATATATTACCAGACTATTATAGAGAAAAATAAAAATATACTCTCAGTATAGAAATAGGATCAAAGACCATCTCCAAGCTGAAAAAATGCTTCATTAGTACAGAGATATAAACACTCTATTCATATTTATGACAATCTAATCATGACCAACTTCCACTACAGTCACTGACACACAGTTCAGAACCTTTAGGGGGGGGTTTCATGATGGCTACCAGTAAACAGTTCAGTGTGAGCCACCACATTTGGACTGCAAGTGAGATCTGTGCAACTGGTATATGAGTAAAGTTTTGGAAAGTCACAAGTTGTATCATCCCAAGATTACATAAATTATTTATAATCTTAATAAATTTGCTTCTTTCCAATCCCTCACAAATTCTTAATAAATGGACACTCAGAGTTAATCCTAAATATTAGGTAGTTGAAGGCTTTAGAGTCTGATCCATCACAAATGCCTGTAGCACTTTATTTAGAAGGAGATGAGAACACCAAGTCTACTGTGTTCTGCTCTAGCAGAAAGGAAACATAAAAACAGTTAAGGAATAAGAAAAAACTTAAAAATGAAAAGATCTTGTTACTGCCATCCACTTCTTCAAGCCATGAAAGGGACTAAATATCAGAATTTACACTGGGAGCCAATAATCAGGCTGAGGGACAGCTAATTCCTCTGAACTTGTCTTTGTGCAGAATTCAAAGCAAAGCACAATAGTATTCAAGTTTATGTTCAGAGTTAAGATCATCTTTTCAATTCTACCTAGAGACCATGACAAGCCATTTTCAGTGCCACTACAACTTATGATACTGTGTATGACTAAAAGAACAGATGGATACATTAGGTCTTGGTTTCCAATACAATACACTCACGTGGGTTTCATTCTGAGGAAACCAAATTGCAGGCAAACTAGTACCTAACTCTGGTATCAGACTGTTCTCAGTTTCAGACTAGATATAGTCAACTACTGGTTGAGAGCAGGAAGGATTTGATGAGAGATCTGACATATAACTGTCTTCTGGCAGCAATTAAATAATTGAGGTGTACCAAAGTGTGTTAAAAGATTAGGACTGCTGGAAACTGCACAGTCAAATGCACGTATTGTTAGGGTGTTAAGGATGCTGGTACTTGGTCATTCTTTCTTATGGAGAAAGAGGAATTTTTATATATGTAACTTATTACTAGCCAAGAAATATAGAATCATGTATGGGAGTGAAACATGGTTGTGTTTGGTTGCACTGCAAGCAACACTGCAAGAACAAACAGCTAAGGTTCCTTGTGCTATTTTAAAACTCTCACACATTTTGAATAGTTAACATTGAAATTTAATATTGCCTAAAATCCATATGAAGAGAATATCATATTTTTCTACCCAACGAACACGCAATGTTTATTGTTCAAATACAAGAGCTGTAAGAAGATAGCCAAATCCAGTACTTGGTTGCCTAAGTTTGTATTGAGATGCATACAGGTCTTTTTTATGAGCTCAAGCATCAAAGTGAACAGTTAAATACCGCTTTAGAATATTTTTATAGACATTAAATAACTGTTTTGTCGAGATCTAGGAAAGGCGCTAACATGATGGAAGTTGCACTTTTTTTTTTTTAACAAGCTGGTAGTACTATCAGAAGAAGTAATAGCCTAGAGTAACTTACTATTCCATTCCGTTTTAAATCTAACTATTTAATAGAATCAGAAAAATTCAGATTAAAAAACTGACAAACAAAATAAAAAATCTTTAAGAAATTTCAGAGGAAACAGTTTTTCATTCATTTAAACAGTACTTAGGAGCAGGACATGTAATAAATAGCTTACTATTTCTTATATGATTTTTACTTTATCTATAGAAACATCACCAGCATGAGAACTCCTCTGACACATTCCTACATTTTTTCTTTTCAATCCTGAAAGCAGTGAGGTCAGCAAATGAAAACGTAAGCAATTTTCAAAATAAGATAATATACCCAAAATTCCATTAAATAAACATCAACTTTTTTTTTTTTTTTTTTTTTAATATGTAATGATCTACTGTATGGCAGTAATCTCACTACTGGTAAATAGCTGCAAAAAAGAGAAGAAATTCTTTTAGCAGTATCTGAAATTTTGGAAAAATAAGTGGTTTTTTTGTTTGTTTGTTTTTAAACACTTACAATATATTGTTTTAAAATATGTCATCAAGTAGTCCAAGTAAAGGCTTGACATCACTGGTCTCATCATCAGGAAGATATCTAATGAATATTGAGCAAAATAAAATAAAATTAGGTACAGTACATAAAAACCTATGAAATCAAAAACACTATTCAAAATATTTTCTTCCTAAGAATAGTTAACTGGTAGTACTACCATGCAAATTCATCTTTTGAAAATGAATTTGTAGTAAATCAACAAATTTCCATGGCGAAATAAGCACTTAACACTTAGACAACAGAGAAATACATACAACTTCTTATTACCCAGGTTCCACTTCTTCTTTCTGTTCCTTCATGAAAATAAAAAAATTCTCTTTCCTAGTGAATTTAGAAGAGTCTGGGATTATGTTTGAAATTGAAGAACATTGTATTTTTTCCAGCTCTTGTGAAAGATTTGAATGTTTGTTTTCTTGAGAAGGGAACTGCAAGGCAAATGTTAAAATGTTAAAAAAAACCTGCAGGATGGATTATAGTAGTCCTGGTTCTTTGTGATGCCAACATTACACTGAACACAGAATGCATGCTTGTTCAGAGTTTGAACAACACAGATAGGTTCAGAAATTCTGTATGTTCAAACTGATTCACACGTCAGATACGATAAATACATTTTCATATGAAAGAGTAATTTAATACAGGGAATTCTGTTATAGAAACATTTTTACTCACTGTATTTACATGTCCACTCTGTGCAGATAATTCCACTTTTGATGAGCTATTAAACACAGAGAGAACTGAGTTCTGAATACTGGTATCACTTTGCAATAGGCAAGAACTGAAAATGCAAAGTGGAGAAAATTAAGTTATTTTTACAGAAGTGCAAAATGGCTTACTTTTCAGTTCAGGATTTTCCCTCCACACCTGAATAAGAAGTCATTTCAAATTAGTCAACAATTCCTATCGTTTTGAAGTTGAAATTTCACTCCATGCTCTCAGTAAACAATCTCCTATATATTTAGTTATGCATGCGAACATTGAACTGTGAACATAAGTAATGAAAAATATAGATAATTTTTTAAATGAATAAAATTGCAATAAATTATATAATGCTTACTCTTCTGAAATGTCACTTGTGGCTCCACTTGTTGAGTACTTGTGAAGCGTTTCATGCTCATCTGAAATGTAAAAGCAGGTATTTTCACGTTCCATTTAAGAATCAAAGTTTTAAACCAGCCACCAAACCACAAAAAAACCATATGCAAATGTTTTACGTATCATAAATAATAAATATCCACGTGCCCCAGCAGGAATAGTCCTCAGGCCAGAGCTGCAGCCTGTGGAAAAGAGCTTGTGGTGGAGCAGGAGGCCTGGGGGAGCTGCCACCCATGGGGACGCATGCTGGAGCACCGTGCTCCTTGAATGATGGGCCTCATGATATGGAGCCACGTTGGAGCAGTGCTTGGTGAGCTGCAGCCTATGGGAAGCCCAAACAAGATCGATTTGGGAAGGAAGGCATCCTATGGAAGGGGCCCTCTGTGGTGAAGAAGGAAAGAGTGATCATTGTGGAGCAGAGATGAAGCATTGGTACTGATTGCAGCTCCCATTCCCCTGCACCATTCGGGAAGAGAAGTCGAAGAGGGTGGATGAGGGGAAGGTGTTTAGTTTGCTTTTTCTTCTCATCGCTCTAGATTGTTACCAATAGATAAATATAAATATTTAAAAAAAAATCTTGCGCTGAGTCTATTTTGCCCATGACATAACTGGAGAGTCATCTCCCCTGTCCTTATCCCAGCCCGTGAGGTCTTTTTCATCATATTTTCTCCCCCTTTTCTGTTGAGGATGGGGAGTGAAAGTATGGAGGAGCTGAGCTATCTGATGTATTTAGTCACCATAATCTTGTAAAATAATTTGTACTCAGAATTTGTACATAATCTTACCTAATTCTCTACTGAAAAGGTTGCTAGCAACTACTAATACTTCATCATCAAGATCATCCCAAACGTCATCTCTCAGTTCAGCATTCACATCCAAAGCATCTGAAAAAAAGATCAGCTTTTAGCTATATCAGTCAAGTTACGCATGAAAGACTTTTATGCCACTGTTTCTCAGCTTTTCTCACACATACTGAATGATTCAAAGAGAAAGCTGTAATCCATGGTCAAGTACAATAGAAATTGCTCTGTTTTAAGACCAGTTGTTCAATCTATTGAAAGAAGGACTGTCACACACGCGCTTTTTTATCAGCATTACTTTGAGATAAGTTTTCAAGCATTTCCAAGCATTATTGTTAAGATTTTTAATTAAAGTGAGATATTTGATGTTTGAAAATACACTGTTTTCTGGTGCACAGTCAACTTTCCTCACTTTCTCTCCCTTTGTTTTGTTCTCTTTCTTCATCACCAATCCAATTCTCTGCTTTTTACCCAACTCCTCCTCCTCCAGCGTCCCCTGTAGCACCAGAAAGTGTTTTGCTTTGTTGCCACGATCCCAATATAGTATAAGAACTCTGATCTAGATATCCCTTTCAACGCAGGGGAAGCAGGACAGGCTGAAGTAAAAAATACTGTTCAAAAGACACCAAAAAGCACCTGGAAGGCATTTCTATTGTAATTCTGGAAATGCAAAATCAGCATGGTGCACGACTGAAACATATACACAGTTTAAAATACCTAACTATACTACAATTTCACAGTATATTCTCAATTTCCTGCATTTATTTATACAGAATGGAAAGATACCATGTTAGAGACATAGTTGATCCTACATAAATCATAGAATTTGGGGCCTTATCTCACTAAAATTATTTCTGGTGCATTTTTTAAAGTGTAGCTGGCCCAATTTATATGGCTAAGGTTATGTTTTCTGGTACCACTCAATGGAGATGGTTTTTAGTTAGCAATATTTTCTCTTGATGCTGTATGATTTGCCTCAAGATTACACAGCTATAGTAATACCAGAATATTCATCTGTCTTTCTGTGAATTTATCCTTATAACACATTCATATCACATACTAACTGGCTCACACAGCTACTGATGATATAGCAACAGTCTTCCATCTTAAGACTAAGATAAAAAAAAATAGCAGGTGGATGAGCACATAGGCAAATCTGAAGTATTAATTTAAAGGAATATTCCATTGTTAAGATATTTGGTAAAAATGGACTGATATAGTGAAGTTGCTATCACTTAAGGCAGCATGAGCCAAAAATATATATATCAGATTATTTCAACAGTGTTTCTTATATGTCTGAGTATGATCTAAACATTGAATCTGCTACTTACTTAACCAACAGACAATCAAAACCTGACTCGTATAACTGCAGTCACCAAGTAGAATGGTAAAGGGCGTGCATTGAGAACACCATGGTTATATATTAACAATAAAGACTGATCATTTAACCTCAAATAAGAAAACTTTAATGCCCTTTCCAATGAAAGAAAAGTAGAAAGAATTTTTTCTTTTTTCTAGATAATGATGTTTTACTGGTTATGGACAAAAGCTCCTATTTCATTAACTTCTTCCAGTAGAGAAGGAAAGAAGAAAAGATACAGATACACAGGTAAAATGCCTTTCATACTGCAAGTGTCTTCAGTGGAAATACCTTGCACATAGTATGTAGTTTTGTACCCTCATATACTTGAAATTCATCGTTATTGTTTTATTTAGAGGTATATGATTTAGATCTGCATTTGCATTTCTTACCAATTTTAAAAAGAGCCAATTGAGGCCACACTATTTCCCTGTACTTCTTACTGTTGTGATTTCAGCAAGTTTCAGTTTACATACAAGGTATACTCAACACAAAACAACAAATGTTATGATTTCAAACATTAGTCATAACTTACCACTCTTTCCATAGTCCCAGGACTGGAATTGTTTTTGAGATATTCCTAAGTTATTAAAACTATCTACCTGGTCCACTGAACGTGACAAAAATGACTCTTTATTACCAGACCTATTTAAAACAAAACAAAACAAAACACTGACACGTCAGTGGAACTGTTGAAGAAAACTGCAATAAAGAAGAATTTTATTCAGAAAAGAGGCACTAGTTAAAATAAAACTACTACTTAAATACATTAATTATTGTTATTTGTATTCATTAGTACCTGGATGATGCTGGCATCAGAGATTTGGGTGCAAAAACAAATTGTTTGAGATCCACACTTTGAGCCTGATTTAACATCTGCATCTAAAGAAAGCAGGTTATAGTAATCAACGAGACAAAGACTGAAAAATGTTTTTCAACAGTCTGAATTATATTATTAATATTCTATCAAGCTAGCATATTTTTTTTACAAATTGCACATTATATCTTTCCAGCATTTAGTTATCTCTTGGATTCTCTTAAAAAAAAGGTTTTTTTAGTCAGCAATATTTTCCCCTGATGCTGTATTTGCCTCAAGATTACACAGCTATAATAATACCATATTGAATTACATGCTTCTATTATAGCTATCCAAGAAGTTAGACTAGGTATCACTAACTTTGTCTATATTAGCTGCAGGCTAATCATTCTTCTCTATTACAAACAAGCAAACAAAACTGTGAGGAAAAATTAAGACTACAGTATCTCGAATGCCCAGATTAGTTTGGCATCATGTTCAAAGATACAGAGGTCACACAAAAGGAAGGCCTCCTACTTGTTTTCACAGAAACTACAACAGATACGAAGAACACAATAATACTACCTAATAGAGCAAATTCTCAGCAGATCTCCTAGCGGCATTACTTTGATAGATAGCAGTAGTAACTTTTGTTCACATTGTATTTCGCCAAACTAAGTGACAATACAAAATCCAATAATGCCTCTGTATTTCACCCACCACAGTCTATCAAATGCCATTAAAATAAAAACAGAGTACATGCAGAGAACCGCATCAAGGGAAGTATTCCAAACATCAGTGGAACCTGTCAAAGATTCCTGGACCTTTAGAACCTTTCTAATTCACTTTTCACATTCCACGCAGACAATCTTGCAAGCTTGTATTTCCTTACGAAAGTAAATACATACAAACACAAAATAGATTAAAAAAATATATTCAAATGTTGACTGTATTCAAACAAACCTTTAACCGCTTTACTGGGGGTACAGATGAAGTAGAGTTTCTGCTCCTTAAATCAGCCAGGTACAAACTAAACTTTGAATCTCCACTCATTTCAGACTTTGGAAGTACTCCAGTTTTACCTGAGAAAGGGTATTAAAAAAACCTTCAATTAGTTTAAAAGGGATAAATTATAATTATTTCCAAATCAATGGAAATTCTGCCACTAAGTTTGGATATCTTCTATTAAGAGATACTAAAGATTTAACACACTAATGTTTACACGAGAGGTCAAGCTTGACATTCCTCTTAAATCATATGCTAGATGATCTGAAAGACATTAACAGCCACTGTAATCTCTATAAAAGTTATATTAACAAAATGTGGATTTTTTTGTTTGCTTTTTTAGCAATTGCTTGTGCCACTTCTGTTAATGTAGACATTGGTATAAACAGAACTACTGTAAATTATACTCGTCTAAAAGTAACAGAAATAACATATTTAATGAAACTCACAGCAATCATGTCCACACACATCTTTATTTTTACAGCGATGGTTACATTCTCTGTTACTGTATTTCTTATAGGTATTTTCTTCTTTAGATCTGCTTCCTAGATGAATGGAAGTGTTCATTTTTTATTTTGTATGCATTGTTGAGAGAGTTCCTCATGCAGTGTAGGATGGGCTAAAATAATCTGGATCACTAGAATTTTGTTGCCTTCAACAAAACATTGAGCTGTCCTAGCACTATAACTGGAAATAAATTAACAAACACTATGAAAAAACAGAGGCTCTACCGCTATTTCCAAATTCAAACAGCAACATTAGATAGCAAGCTCACAATATTTTTGTAACTTTCAAATTCAAAGAATGCACAGTAGTACTCAACAAGCAGAAACAGTAGGATTACATATTTGTTATAGTTGAGAAAGAAACAATATGGATAAAAGAGATCTAACTTTCTACTGAACAGAAAATTCAGTTTTCTGTTGACTTTGGAATTAGCCAGATGCTGTGATATCACTGTTTACCTGTATCCACTTTTGCTGCTGGTAGACTTTGTGCTGTGCCACAAGATGTATCAACAGAAGACTCAGCTTTCACTTTATTTATAACTACTTTACTTCCCACTGTTCTTGGTGTTAAGTAAAATGCTGTATATGTTTGCTGTATATCAAGGCCAACTTTGAAAAAAAGAAAAAGTATTTCAAATCATTATTTCTTGAACTACTGATTAGTTCTACTTTTCTGAAGAGTTCAAGAAAGTATGAATCTTTAACAAAGACCACGGAAATTTGTTAGGAATATGGAACATTAAAAGCAAGCTTATTATTTGAATGGATTTATTGTAGATAATGTTAAAAAAAATCACACATCTTCAGAAATTAATGCCATCACTACTATGTGAGTAATATAGCTATACTATACAGAATACATTATTTCCATCAATAAAAATTCTCCTGTATTGTCATAGAACTAGGTTTATTTGCAGTGCAGATATAATTTTCTGTAAAACTGTACTATAGTCTATATTCTAATACTATAGTGTATATTCTAATACTACAGTCTAACTTACGTGACAGCAGCTTTGTACTGACAAAGAAGTAAAATGACAACGTTGATAGATTATTTTTTTTTTTATTTGAAGGCTAATTGTTTTCAATTTTAACAAACTAAGCTTGGTAACAGACTATGAGAGAAACCAGTTATAGAAAAAGAAAGTATTTTGGACTTCAATTAGGCAAATATTGCTGAAAAACAAGGCAGGCTTTTCAAAAATGTGAGATTTCCTTAATGTATGAAACAGATGCAGACGGAAGTAAGAAGGCACTAAGAAAACTTGCAACTTCACTGTTGCCAATAGGACAATTTCAGAAAAATTAACATTTTTTCCAATTAAAGATTTACTGCACTCAATACAATTTGTAGATAGCAAACTATTAATAAAATTACAATGTTTTCTCTATCTCATTCGTTTAGAAAACACTTCTTCCTGCCTGAGACACAGGTTTAAACACAGGAGTATTATTCTAGGCTGAATTATTGTAATTGTCTTAATATTTAATGGTTTCCTGGAAGAAACAAATATATTTCAGTTAATCTGGCACAGAGAAATTTATTTTTAATACTGGAGCAGGATGAAGAATTTACTACAGCCAGTTCAATTTTTAACGTAGTTCAAATTATGTGTTTGAAACATCATTACTGTTCTTCATCTACTCCTGTAGCTTCAGCTTCATGGAAACTGGCACTGAGGGAACCAATGTTGAAATCTTTACACCTTAAGAAACAACATTTTTCACTGTAGAAGTTTCATGCTACTAAAGAGGAGATGGATCTGTATCAATACATTTTACATGCAAAATTCAAAGAACACAAAACCATTTGCAAATACAGTTCTTTCCAGTGCAAGTAATCTATAAAACTGATAGATTAATTCAACTTAAAGGTAATGTGAGAAAGAAAATTTTAATTTGTCTTAACTGAGCAAAATTCTCTCTCAAGAACAGTTTTGTTTGAGAATGTTAATATTCTACTAAGTAAGCGGATTTGTAATTAGGGCACATAGGTAATACTCAACACTATAAAAAGAATAGAATTTGTTTTCCAGTTGATTTTATTATATTTTGATCTGATGTAAAGTGTTTTAAGAACATATTTTATATCTTATGCAATTGCTTTTATGTTTACAAGTATGTTAATTAACTCACCATAATCAGAACTAATTAAATTTATACTAATGTCATCTGATTTAAGAGCTCTTTTCACTTCAATTTTCTTCATCCAATTTCCAGTTTTCAGCAGCACAGAATCCCTGCAATGCATCAGTAAAGCTTTATGAGATACAGTCAATGAAAACAAGACTGCATACAAGACTGTACCAGCAATTATGTAAAGGAGCCTTTCTTTGGCATTGGTTCTTGAACTTTGCTTGATAAGTGGCCTAAGAATAACCTTTCAATAATATATCATCTATGGTCTTAGGCCAGGATCCTGCAGATCAGTTTCAATCCTGCCAAAAGTGTCAGACGTTGGCCAGGACTCCTGTGTAAATCATGCAGTTACAAATGACTTTGTCTCTTTTTCCATTTGCTCCAAACATAAGTTATCTAATTGGAGAATTGAATTTCATCTCTGACATAGAAACAGTTGTGACAATTATATTACTAAAGAAAGATTGCTAATACTCAGAAGTAACAAGTTGAGAACATATATGTATATATATTAAGATATTTTACATATTTTGACTTTCGAAGATCTCTACAACATGGCATCACTGTTGTCCAGATATTTACACATACCCTCTGTGCTGACATGCATGTGAGCATGTTTTTCTTTTTTTTTCCTTTGTATTGAGTTGTGCAACATTTTAGGAAGCAACTGAGTAACTACAGGATAAAGACTAATATTTGGCATAAATAGAAAGTATTGCAAAAACTGCAAGACAAAAAAGGAATAAATGGCAACAAACTTGAAAGATGAAAAAAACTGATCATACATACATTATTTTCTGAATAAAAATTACTTGATTGTCAGCATCTCCTACAATCAACGTAACATAGTGAAAGTCTGACGCTGTTCTCCTTGTCTGTAGCTGCGCAAAGTTTGTTAATATGGTGGTTACTAAAATTTCAGCCATTGTATCACTGTATTTTGGAAGCTAGGAAAAGATTATACAGAAGATGACATAACTGCTAAAATATGCAAAGTAAAACATACATCTTTCCATAAATTTTTAAACGTTGATACAACCACAAAAGCTCAATTTGAGCAATTTGCAGTACAGTTTCTATGTAATATGCTTAGACTCCCAGACACTCCTATATGTCCAGGTAGAGGCCACGAGTGATATCCCCCAGGAACCCACCTCAGGACCAGCGCTCTTCAACATCTTTATCAACAGGCAATGTGATTGAGTGCACGCTCAGCAAGTTCACTGATGACACCAAGCTGAGTGGTGCAGTTGACACAAGAGAAGGAGGGACCTGGACTGGCTTGAAAAGTGGGCTTGTGTGAACCTAATGAGACTCAACAAGGTCAAGTGCAAGGTGTTACGCTTGGGTCAGGGCAATCCCAGAAATGGGTAAAGACTGGGAGAATAACTTATTGAAAGCAGCCATGTGGAGGAGGAATTGAGAGTCCTGGTGAACAAAAAGCTGGACAGTAGCATGCACTTGCAGCCCAGAAGATTAAGTGTACCCTGGGCTGTATCAAAAGGGGGGTGTCCAGCAGGGCAAAGGAGGTGATTGCTTCCATCTACTCTGCACTTATGAGGCCCAACCTGCAGTACCACGTCCAGACCTGGAATCCTCACCAGCACAAGAAAAATGTGGAACTGCTGGTGCAGTTTGAGAGGGAGGCCGTAAAGATGATCTAAGGGCTGCAGCACCTTTCTTATGAAGAAAGGCTGAGGAAAATGAGGTTGTTTAGCTTGGAGAAGATAGGTTCTGGGGAGATCTCACAAGCCTTTCAGTACTTGAAAGGAGCTTGTAAGCAGGAAGGGAAGTGACTTTTTACATGGTCTGACAGTGACAGGACAGGGGGGAATGGCTTTAAACTAAAACAGGGGAGATTTGGGTTAGATGACAGGAAGAAATTTTTTTTTTCGAGGGTGTTGAGGCACAGGAACAAGTCACACGGAGAAACTGCAGATGCCCCATCCCTGGAGGTGTTCAAAGCCAGGTTGAATGGGGCCCTGGGCATCCTGATCTAGTGAGTGGCAACCCTTGTCCGTGGCAAGCTGAGTGGAATTAGATGATCTTTAAGGTCCCTTCCAACTCAAACCATTTGATAATATGGCACTATCTTAGCCATAGCTGAACACTCTGTATTTAAGTACTGAGAAGACAAAACAGAATATATCAAGTCCCCCTAAGAAAAAAACCTCCTCAGTTCAATGCAAAGTGCAAGAACAAAACTAAGAGTATTTTGATGAAGTTTTCAGATTCAAATGTTTGACATTCCAACATCCCTCTATGTATGTCATTGCTGAATCTTTCTTCCGTGAATAACTTTAGAGATGCTCTATCAACTATTAAGTCAAATGAAAAACTAGAATAGAACTTCCTATAAAAACAGCATTTCACACAAGTATACAGCTTTTAACCTCAAAGGCATCTTCATTTGTACTGACCTCACAAAACTTCATAAATTTCTTATTTCAGAAAACTGAGGCAAAGTGGTTATTTGATATAATCCTTATCATAACCTCAGAACACAGAATTAGAGCATTAGATTACACCCTACCATTGAAACGGTACCAGCTAGGTTAATATAATCACTTGCTCTTTCTATATGTTGTTAAGTGAGACAACATATAGCTAATGCTTGTTCGGTAACTTTTATTATAATGTCATTTTTTTGTCTCTTGGGTGGAGTGTTTTGAAAAAATATTTAAATATTTGCATTACATTTAAGATATTTACAGATAAAGCTAGAATGTGAATATATTGGTTCGCAACTCTAATACAAAATGCTATTAACAGTGGAAGGGAGAAGGAACAAAGTTAATGTATTAGAGGGAATGTTTATTCAAAATCTGTCCTTCAGATTTTGAGTTTCATTGTACTTGCTAAGGTGAAAGGAGGTCATGACATTGTACAGGGCACTGTCAGTGAGGGCTAGAATCTCTTAACAGCAACATTTGCACTTTCATTTAATAATATCAGCAAAAAAACCCCAATAAAACAAATAGAAAAGCCATACCTGTTCAATGTTAAGTTCATATTTCGGAAGGTGCAAAACAGATTCTTTTATCTGGTTTCCAAATGGAGGATGTCTGTTTAAAATCTGCAAAAATTTAGTTTCATTTCTGATAAATTCAACTGATCAGTGATGCTGGCGCAAAAGTAAATTCAAGGGATCAAAGTCACCAGAGTAATTATACCATTAACAAAAGCCCTAATCACTCCTAGTTCTCTACTGTCAGTGATATCCAGAATAGCAACATAGCCAAAAGAAAAAAAAATTCCAACATTTTTTCCCACAGTGCTCTCTCTTCTGTTCGGTATCAGCCAAAGAACTAGCTTACATGTTGAAGAATTAGGCAGACTGCTTCTATGCTACCCTACCTTTAGTGAAAACAAAACAGAAATGAAAGGAAAACTTGAAAAAAAGGTAGAAAAGAAAAATTAAAATCTTAAAGCTAGAACAGAAATAACTGAATAAGATAAATTTCATTTAGAAATCTGTTCCAGAACACAGGAAAAGGAGTTTCCTCAGAAAAGAAGTCAAGAGCCTAAGAACTTGTTCTAGTGTGAAATCTAATTTGTCTAGAATTAGGAATTTTTTATAGATGATTCAAGCAGCATTTTATTCTATTACTATCTTTAATTAAAATATCAAGAATGGAAATTCAGGATTTTCATCATTAACATTAATTAAGGATAACATTAAAAATGGAAATACATATTTACAAATATTATTAGAAGGGGAATGTGTGTTGCCTTTTTTAAAAAAAATTATGTTAATAATGAAATTCTACGTATTTAAGCAGCCACTTTCCAAAACTAGCCAAATCCACAAAGTCAGTCATATTAAATTTCCTGAACTAAAGTATTATACACATTTTCAAGAAAAAAAAAAACAAAAAAAAACCCCAGTAACTGCACTTCTAAAATTCACTAGCATAAATGAAGAAATCACTTTGAATGCTCAATTTTGCTGGCATTTATACAGCAGATATATTATTTTCTTAATGTTTATCTGCATACAAAAAGACTTACCAATTCAAGTTCCCTTGCATTTGTGTCTTCTATTTTTTTAAATGATGTCAGCCCAGCATTTACCATAGCATTTGACAACGACACACCTGTGAAAAAGTTATACGTTGTTAAATGACAATTACTAATCTCTAATTATTCTAACTGTATTACAGCAAATAAAAACAAAGCAGAAAACATTTTATGGTATGCTTTTCCAAAGCTTTTTGCCCAGCAAATAGCAAGCATCTTTTTCTCAACTAAATATTTAAGTATTAAATTCACTTATCATCAGTAAAGGGAAAAAGAAATGCAGGGAAAGCAAATATGAAAACATTTAATATTACAATAATGAGTTTTTAGTTTTTTATAAATTCTAATAATAAATATATAAATTTATATATTTATATAAATAAATAATATATATTTATATATATAAACAAATAAAAAAGTTTTATATAAATTCTCTACTATAAAAATCATGTTAGAACACTTTCTACAGGAGCAATCAACACTTTATACACATTTTCTAGTATAAGACAGATTTTAGATCAGGTTCTACAGGTCAACAAAGAAGCATACTGTGTATGTATGATTAAAAAAGAGAATGTCATTCACATGAAATAAAATTTCTGAAACAAGTAATTCTATCTAAGGAATTACTTAATTATATGTTAAAGTCAAAAGGATCTCAACGCATTCAAGCAAACTAATAATAAAAATAACTCCAGGAAAAAATATTTATGGTAATCTTTTAGGAATCGTTGCAAGTTTAGCAAAATATTTTCTTGTTACATGATAAGCAGACTGGCAGGGAATTCTACGTGCAACCTTATTCCTCTTCATGATTCTCCATTCTTTTAAACTTTTAGTCAGATTTAGTCAATGCACTATGTATGAAAAGGCATTTTCCTCAGCTAGAACTACAGCCCACCACAATGACCAAAATAGTTTAGATAAAAGGTAGTACCAAATACTTAGAATGAGTAGATGTATTTATCATGCATAATTCTATAGGAACAGTAGAAGAAACCTGAAAATTAGGTGGGAAACTTCTCATGAGACTCTTAGGTTTCTTTTTGGAGGACATGTTAAAGCAATCTTTCAAGAAATGACTCAATTCAATTCAAGATCTTCACAATTTGCAAAAAACATAAGGGATTGTTAAATTGTTAATCTCTTCTTCCTTTTAAGTATATTTGAACATCTCTTGGGCGGATATAAATACAGATGAGGAGAAAGTGTCTTATATCATTTGTATCTTATGTCTTCTCATTAATGGAAACCTTTCTACCATTTCAGGAACTATAACAAAAGAACTAGTCTTCAGCTTTACTTAAAAGAAACGAGGCACTATAGGTGAAATAGCTGCAGAACTAATAAGTGACATCCCTAGGCTTCAGACTGTTTCCAGAGCTTCTATAAATGAGAGGAGAGATGACAAAAGGGTCTTTCCCCCAATTTATGTCCAATGAAGAAAGAAAAAAAAAGGAGACAGAAATAGAACTGAATAAGCACTATAGGTGATAAAATCCTGGATTGGTACATTAGCATAGATCCAGAAATAGTGGAAATGAGTTACCACCACAGAAGCTAACGCCCTAATCTCTCAGCTTAAATCCACATGAACGAAGCAATACTGCTTCTGCACATGAGCTGATAAGTTTGTCATGCACTGTACCATACAGATTTCCTGGTTTAATTTGCAGACCTCTGTACTATACTGTTTCATATAGAGTAGATGTGTCTTTAAAAAACAAACGCAGAGAACTGCAGTGAATTCTGAAAGCATGAAAGTGCGATAACATCAGACAATATGGCAGGAAGATACACTACTATATCAAGCATACATACATTTTTGTTCAAGAGCTTCAACATTTCTGAATTCCCTTTCAAGTAATTAAAACAAACCAGAATTCCCAAACAGAAGTTTATCTAATAATACAACATGCTGATAAGGAAGAACACCATCAGAAGCTTGAGAACCTTATGCACTATAAAATTATTTTTGTTTTATGATTCCTATCCATCACAATGCCAATTAAGTGGTTTCCATGCATATGAGTAATAGGACAGACACAGACAACTTTTTAGAAAGAAAGTTATAGTCCACTGAGAGGTATGCAATTATACAAATGCGGAATTTGTTCAAAATATGGAGATTAACATTAAGAAACAACATTCTGAAAGCATGAATAATATCAATACATGGACTATTTCTATCCAAGAAGGTAACGACAAACTTGTAATAACTTTGGTACCTACCTGTAGACAAACACGCAATTGGGAGAAATATTTAATTACATAAACAGTCACTACAGAAATTGTGAGTTTTAAGGCTGTTTCACTCTACACCTTACATCATTTCTGACAAGTACATACCAATTTTTTCCAATTGCTTAGACACATGAAGTGAATTTTCCCAAAGTCTGCACCTGAAACACTTAGCTAAAATCAAAGAGTTTAATAATGCAGAAAAGTTGTCTTTACTTGATGCCAAAAAGTCAGATAACCCTGTAAAAATAAAATTTACTATGTATTAATCAACCAATATATATTTTTAGTTATTATATTTATAGGAAAGGATTAAATTTTACCATACATCTAGTAACTCTTATGCCATTTCTAAATATTTTGCCAGTATCTTGTGTCAAAGTAAAGTCTTGAACAGGAATGCATCCTAGGTGAGCCTGAATAAGACTGGAAAAGAAATATTTATGTCTTGGTACATAAACTCTACTCTAAGCTACATGTAACAACATAGAAGTTTCTGCTGGAAAACACAAGAAAATTCGGAAGAGTAAAATAAAAGATCTGGTCCATTATGAAATGACACACTGTAGCGGGCATTTCAACAGACAAAATGAAAACTTATCATTAAAATGTAATCACAGTGCAATACTTACCAGTTTACTTTCATTTCTCTTGTTTTAATTCTCCCCTCCATTGGAAACCTAAACGTGAAAATATACTTATTGTTCACTATTCATAGCTTTTGTTGCTAAAAGCAAACTTCACTCTTTCTATGTATATAATTTTTTAATACCTGATAGTTATTTTGTCCTTGTCTTTATTCAAAGCATTCAGTGTTTTCTTCTCATTTGTTCTTAACTTGACATCTAGAAATTCTGTGCAGCTGGAGATCATTGTAACCTGTAACAGTTTAACTTTTTTCTTATCTTTTTTCTATAAAGGTTATAGAAAAAAGAAGGGAAAGATTTTTCAGTTTTCAGATGATTATTCCACTTGAGCTTATCCAAGACCAAACACATTGCCAAGACTTTATGACATGCAAGGTAAATATAAATAGTTTTTGCTATTTCTTATTTATTTCACTTTACTTATTTTATCCCTTAGCAACAAAAACAGCTGTAATGGAAAAGGCATTCCATTTATTCATGGCCAATCTGTTCTACCACAAGATCTGTTTGAAAACAAAATGTCTTTTGTAACATAATTGTTGCAATAATAACTTGCTAACTGAAGTGGAAAATGACTTAGAAAGACAATAAGATTTCTTTAAAAATAGAAGCTGCTCTTCATACAGCTAATATTTACAATAAAATATAGATAACTAAATAACTCAAAGTATTTTTTACATAAGCAGAACAGCTTTGGCAGCATCATATTTTCTTAAGAAAGGATAGTGATGGAAAGAAAGAAGTGGAAGTCAAAAGGTCTCCCAACTAAAAAGACTCAAGAGTGCTCCATGTAGAATTTATTTAGACGTATTCTCTAAAATTTTATACATCATGTTAACAAAGCCCAAACTTTCTGGCAGACATAAAAAAAAAAATTCTGAATCTTATTTTTTGTTTCTGTTTAAAATCAATTGAACATCTGTAAATTTTGATTAAAATTACCAATTCCTTCAAAGTTTCCGTTCCTTTAATTCTGAAAAACTGCTTTACTGTATCAAATGCAATATAATACCATGCCATTAATCTTCCGGTCTCTGTAAAAGAAGAACAGACCTTCAAAAATTCATATGCCAAGTATTTTTTTTTCAGTGTATACATTTTTTAAGTCACAAAAATGAATGAATTTTCTTATTAGAAAGCTCTATGACACTTAACACCACAGACTCAATATGCTGGGTGATGGATATTACTGACCCTGTCACAGAGGCAGAAAAATATGCAGCATTTAGTTTTCTACAGTGAAGATTAATTCACACTAATATATCAGACTGTGAACTGCAATTGCTGAGAAGCCAACCACTCCTACTAGAGGATTGTAGAGAAGAACTGGTAGCCAGAAAGCCTCTCCTTCACTGGATTTTGTTATATCCCATTATTCTGTGATAATGTTCTATGATTTTCTCCTATCTGCAACAAAATTTTCTGTGACATTAAAAGGGAAGACGTGTTCAGGGATTAAGAGAATGAACTTCCATGATTTACTGGAAAAACAAATCACATAATTCTAGGCAGAGAATTTTTCAGATTCTACTCTCTGTAACATTTGTGTACTTGTATTAAAGGTTCACAGGAATAGCTGTGAACTTTTGTAGTTCATTATCTCAACATCCCTTCCGAAATTTAATTTTTTTTTTTTTTAAGTGTTACCTGTTGTCTTGAAATTATTTTCTTTATCCATCCTGATCAAATTGAAAGATGACAAATCATTCAAGTTCTTCAAACAGAGTTCTGTCCACAATTTGAAAATATATGTATTTTTAGCACATACTGAAAAAACTTACCTTACCTACAAGTCAAGAACAACATCATCCAATTACAATAAATATATATCAGAGGAATTCCACTGAATTCAAATAAAGTTCTTATGCTGATGACAAACTTTCACCTGAGGGAAGCTTACTCAAAGATATTTGACATAGCACAATTCAACTCTTTTTCAGTAAAGCAAATGTAGCAAAGTAAAAGACTGGATATGTGGAACACAAGCTACCATTTTCAATACCAAATGACAAGCTTGAGAATTCACGGTATTTACACAAATGATTTCCCCTTAAGTTTGAACACTCAAATGGCAGAAATTTCAATTATCCACAGGTATTTAAGAATCCTTCACGAAAACGTTCCATGCTGTATCAGGTGAATTCGTATTTACTTCAGTAAATCTATTTATTTTCTTGTACTGGATATCTGCAGGAGGCTGATCAAAGTGTTTTGTTTGCTTTTCTGTCTTTGAAAGCCAAGAAAACATTAACACGGTATTCAAAATAAAAACAAGTTGTGAAAGCATTCAGAATTCCCAGAGCAACCGGAAGTATTTCACTTTGTACATGCAATGTATGAGAACATCAGTAACTATGGAAATTATTACAGCATATTTCATGTATACAGGGAGAAGAAGCTACAGAAGCTAGAATAGGGGAAGATAATTTGTTGAAAGGGCTTTTTGAAAGTATATAAGCAGAAATTAATAAAGGGAAATCACAAATATAAATTAAAGGAAAATTAGAAAGAATGACAAGCAATCAAAATTAGAGAGCTCAACACGTAGTCTTATTTCTGAGAACATATATAGAAAGATGAGGTACTTTTCTAGCAATCAAAACATGCTGATTGTATTCCAAAGTGTTAATAATTAAATAATAAAACAGCACAACATAGTAAAATATATTTGTTCTCTGATTGGATCTGTTGAAATAATAAAGTTACCTAACACGCATAAACATGGAAGAACCTGGCCTAAAACATAACATTTTACTGAGAAAGCTGATAAGGTACTTACCTTGTAATTTTGCTTCAATTCCAATTTTATCCAATCCAGATGAAAAACCTTCAAGAAACAACAATCTCTTTTTAAAAAATGAATACGATTATATACTTCCTCCTTAATATCATAACCAATCAAAAACAATTTCCTAATTTTTAGGAGCTAGATGGCCAAAATGAAGAATTGCTAAATGTTTCTATTATTCCAGGAACAAATAAAAAGTCTCAAACAGTATCCAAGCTTCAGCAAGTGTTTGTTAGAACAGATACAAAAGGATTAATGCTCTACATGCTCCTCTGAGACACACATCAAAGTCCTAACAGTTGTAGAAACATCCGTAAACATCAGCAGAGTGCCAAATTCACATATGGAATCTTCCTATTGTAGAATACAGGAACCTTCCTAAACTGCAATACTTGTTCAAGTAGCACATATACTATGGTCTATTCCATTACATTCTTTTTTTCTTTTTTCTTTTTTAGTTGTTTTCAGCAAGTGAATAACCACTTCATAATTGGATGTAGCACAGGTGTCAATAACAAGGATTCAGTCATGGCTGGCAATTAAGATGCTGCTCTGGACAAGACAAATTGAAGAAAAGAGTATATTAAAATTTTGCTTTAGCAAAACTGTGAAATGCTAGAGTCTTTTTCATAGCTATAGACTACCTATTCAGTGCTGAAAAGCGCATTATGATTAGATACTGTATGCATACAAGGCTGAGTGTATTAGGATGAAAAAATAGATCACTATGATGCTGTAAATGGCTTCTTCATAGTTTTTAACATTATATCACACTGAAATTCCTACTATTTGTATTAATGCAAATAAAATTACTTTTCCATGAAGTGTTATGGACCACATTACACAACTTGTCTTCAACTCCTCACAAAACAATGGCCCGTAAGAAAACAAAAGGAACAAATAATACTGATTTAACACAGGGAAGTGTCAAAATTTAGAACATCTGCAGACAAACAAACCATAATGAGTTGGATTTTTTAAAGCTCTAATGTACAAGAATGTTGATCGTATCCATTCCAAAGCTACAGTGACATCTGTGACAGTATGTAACGCGATTTCTGCATTTAAATGCTCCACAAGATGTTTGTGCAAGCTGTCAAAACCAAAGAAACAAACAAACAAAAAAAAATCTCTGTAAGTACATTTATCAATTAGTAATACAAAAAAAAAAAAGACAAAACTTTTTTTTTTTTTTTTTGCTTACTGTAAACTATTCATTTTAATCAGCGAAATTAATAGGAAATAGTTTTAAAAAGTAAACAATCAATTATGTAAATTC
The DNA here is from genome assembly GCA_037305975.1 of Chrysolophus pictus. Lineage (NCBI taxonomy): Eukaryota > Metazoa > Chordata > Aves > Galliformes > Phasianidae > Chrysolophus > Chrysolophus pictus. The sequence continues at coordinate 14,256,655 of CM074583.1, read as the reverse complement.
ACAATGTGGCTTAACATCCAGAGAACAAAAATAATAATCTTGGGCACTATGAGCTTTCATAATTATTTAGAAAAAAACCTGCATACATTTGAAAGTTTCAGCAGTATTGATATTTTGAACATATTTGAAAAATTAAACTTGAGGTTTAAAAACCCAAACACCTGCGACTAAAATTTTGTGTTTCAGAGTTAGGGTTAGCATGTTAACTTTGGTATACACGTCTCTCCTGATATTTCATTCATCTCAATTGGACTCTGTAGCCTGCTATTTTCTAAGCTCTATTGTCTAAAAATTCAGCTACACGATCTGGCTTCAGCTCTTGCTGTTCATCTTTGTAATATATATAGTTTTGTTTTCTTAAGTTTTCCAGCAGGAATCTAGGGCTAACTTCAAGATGATCTAAAATATGTTTTTATCTATTAAAACAGAGGCTGTTACCTCTGACTAGCTTTCTAGTTTTCTTTCTTTCTTTCGAGTCCTTAAATTTCTTCTAAACAGAGGAAAAAAATCAGAGAAAATACATTCTGTAGAAAATATGAAATGTTGTGCCATCTATTTAATTTTATGAAAAATTAATTACCTGCTCTCAATTATATCTGCACCATTTAACATCTGTATATACTTCTCCCTTGTACTCAAACGAGTCATAATTACTGCTGTAGCCATTGTGTCAAACTGCAAAAATAAATACATAAATCAACAAACAAACCCAACAACCACCCTGCCCTCCTCTTGTGGGAGCAAAATGAATTGGGATATCGTGAAGGTAGCGTTTCCAAACTGCTCCTCTCTAAATCATCTTCTAACTCAATGTTTTCTCATTATGAAGTCATGAGAAGTACATTGCAATGTATGCCATTAAATGTTTCAGATATTTTTATCATTCAATCTGTAAATTGTGTGCCAGCTTCCTAATTGCTCTCCAATCCTTACTCTATACACAATTCAAATGCAATCTTTGGATCTTTTACTACAGCAAGGTGAAACAATGTTTTTTAAACAGATAATACAAAATCAAACATTTCTTTCTCATCAACTATTAACAACAAAACTTGAAAAAAAAAACAAATGCTGCAATGAAAGTTTTGGAATTGTTTCGTTGCCACATATAGTTTGTACTTATCTGCCTTTAGAAAGAATTGCTGTAACACAGCATTAACTTACTTGAGGCCTTCCTGCTCTCCCAATCATTTGCAGAATATCAGTTTCACTGTACTCTTCAAACACTCCTCCAACATAGTGCATTGTGGATTTTATAACCACTAGATGTGCAGGCAGATTGACTCCCATAGCTAAGGTGCTAGTAGTAACTAGACCAGATCAAAGTATATTGACATCAGGATGAACACCACTGAAACGTTACACAGACATTAAACAAATAAGCACCCAACTTTCATCACGAAGAACTCGTATTTTATAGTGTAACCTGTGAAAATCGGGACCATTACACACTAGAATTAGATCTAGGATATTGACACACTGACACATATTTGCATAAGAATTCTGTACCTGATTGTCAAGTATTATCGAGATTTCTTTTTATATATTTCTTTTATATATATATATATCTGTTTAAAAATAAATATTAATTAACAGAATATATACTCTGGGTTATCTGCAAATGTTAGGGAATGTTTTCAAATAATCCAGAACACAATCTATCTTCAGTAGAACGCAAACGTTGAGGAAATATCACCTGTAGTTCTTCACAATCAATATCTTTAAGAGTTTTGTTTCAAGTCATCCATCATCAGTATTATTTGTATTCATGGTAGCAAAAGAAATATAATCACCAATATTATCATAATACTCTACCAATACACACTTTCATGGAAGACAGGAGTTGTTTACATGCAGATTATTATTTTCTTAATTTATTTTCTCTTATATATAATGAGACTGCAGAAATTCAACATGGAATGTCAGCTATGCAGGCCAACTGACACAGTTACTCCACCACTAGGAAACCAAAGTATTATTTCTTAAATGAACTAATGGCATGAGAATAACACTGGCTTTCATACTACGTACATACTACATATATACACATACTGAAAGTTTGATGAAGCATAATAAACCATGTAAAAAGTGGCAAAGAAAGTAACCAATGCAATTGCATCTGCAGTCCACGTATACATACACGCGCAGCGTGAATAAATCTATACTCCTCTATTTGAAGACAAAAGACTTTTTCCCCTTTGCAGTAGTTATAGGAGAGTGCCCAAACCCTATTCCCACTCATGCTCTCAGACATATTAAGCAACTTTGCATTCTTTTAATGGTAGTCCATATGTGCATTCACACTACATTCCAGCTGTGGCACAGGGTCTCTAGTTTTCATTGCAAAGAGCAATTTTTGAACTACTGTCTCCTGAGATTTCAGGAATTGCACTCCTCTAAGTTTTTCTAGATCATAGCAAGGGGTATACCTTAACATTTAATAGTGAAACAAGACTATTGTACAGAATTGAAAAATCCACAAAGCTTTCACTGTTGTACATAAACAACACAGTCAATTTTCATAGGGTCTGAACTCCTGGATATGAAAAGAGGAAACCTGAACAAGACTATCATGTCTCAAACAGATACCTTTTCATTTTACATATTTCATAGCAACCTCCCTGTTCAGGGAACCCATGGCTGCAAAACACAAGACAAGAAAACATCATACGAAAGCTGAGAAAGGAAACATTAGCAGAGAATTGCATCTCAACAGGATTGCTCATCTGAACAAGAAGGAAAGAAATATGAGCCAGCCCTGTACCAACATATAAAGGAGGATGACCTCTGTGTATGCAGAAAAGAAGTTCTCTGGATTTTAATAATATAGGTATATTTTAGAGTATGTATACTCAACGAGCCAAAGCATACATGAAATACAAAAGCATCTTGACCTGCATTCTACTAAAAAGAATTCCTAAAGTTAAACAGAAACACCAGAATCATAAAATGTGACCAATTCCAAAGTCCCATCTTTTCAGAATATATGAAGAACATTTTGACTTTCAAATCTAAATTTACTTACAAAGTACGGGTAAATCTCCTGTGGTAAAAGCTCCTTCAATTATTTTTCTGTCAGAAAGCTCCATACCCGCATGATGATAAGCCACACCATACATTAAAAGATCTGATAATGTAATAATTACACCCATTACCTTTTTTAAGTTTACTCATGCAAATATTCATTCACAAGGTAGAGAAGTAGTAGGTTATACTTACCTCTGAGCTTGGAATCTTTCAGCGAATTGGCAGACTTCTGTAACCTGCACAAAGAATAGATAAATCACAAAACAGATTCATTAATGTCTGCATGCAAAGACAGAGCTTCACATAAAACTAGATACACAGTCACACCTTTAAAGATTATAAGAGGCACTCCTTGCAAGTACATTTTTTTACATACTTCATAGTACTACTGTATTTGCATTTTTTAAATATGTTCTTATCTTATGACTACATTTTAGACTATCAAAAGGATATTGTCTTAAAATAAAACTTCTTAACCATACATTTTTAGCATACTTTCAATCTCCACTTTTCCCAAAGCAAACAAAATGATTCCTTGGAACAACTGCTGCACCCTTTCCAGCCCAGTTATCTTTCCAAGATGCAACACACAATATAGCTCTCTGACTCAGACACAGAAAGTGAAATCAAATATAGATAGGGTTGGCAGAAATGTGAGAAACAAGGAAAGCAATGGAGATGTGTTGCTTGCGTAACATGGAGAGGACAACAGTTGGATTCCAAAAATCAGGAAGTAGCTTCTGCAGTTGTGAAGTTGATGATTAATATACATTTATTAAAGGTATCTGATAATGCATAGACTTCTCATGAGCTTAACTTAATGCACTAGTAAGATCACTTGTATACTTAATCTTCATAATTCAAGATCTTACGGGTCCATGGAGATTAATATTTTATGTTGCAAAAACAAGTTTTTAGAAACAACTTAACAAACAAAATATCCCCAAAAGAGTGCCAGTTTAGCAACAGAAATCTCAGTTGTGATGACTTTGTTGCAGATACTCCTCTGCTAGAAGATGTATTAGGTCAACATCTTTGCAAATGTCGTAAGTTTACTAGAACACAAAAACATAGATCAAAAACTTAAATATAAAAATACCTTTGTTTCTGCTCTACACTCAGTAGAAATTTGGCATCTTTTGAAAGAACAGAAGCAGCTTGCTGCACTCCTTTTCTTGTGGCACAGAACTGTAAGTAAGAAAAATTTTATTTTTTAAATCAACACTTGTGGGTAAGAAACAATTTCAAATGTAACTAAAAAACAACTCATACCACCAGTACTGGTTTTTGATCAGAGTATGCTTGTATAACACTAGCTATTTTGTAGTTCAGAGTTAAGTCAAATTTGAATTCTGTCAGACTGTCACTACAAGGAAAACCAAGAACAATTTTGCGTAGCTTCACTGGTCGTTGATCCTCATCTACTTTCTGACATACAGCAGGGATCTTCCCATCTGAAAGCCATTCTGCAATCTTTGAAAAAGAAGAAAAATAATTTAAATAATCATTTTCTGTTTTCAATCATGCTTTACCTGCATTACACAATAATTAATTTTCTCTTTATCACACAAACTACTACTACACTGCACACTGCTCTCACCATTAAAATCAAAGGTGAAGTTCTACTAGACCAGTATAATTGGGACTGTAATCTCAAGTCTGTTTAGATATCAAAGTATTAAGGATAAAAAATCCCAGACATCTAAAACAAAAGCATAGCCACTTTTGGCTGATAGTTCTCTATGGCTGAAAACCATTTCTTATGATAACATCAACCATGTAGTTGCCATCAGCTGACAGCTTCAAAATGACAATTCTGTTATTCAATCTTTACTTAGAACTCTATTTTATATTAATTCAAATGCAGTTAAAATGCAACTCTTACATCTTCAGCGTTTGGAATTGTTGCAGAAACAGCTACAAATCTCAAAGGAGGAACATGGCGATTCTCTGAAAGACGCCAAAGAGAAGACTGAACAGTTTTCATGCGACTGACTACAACTTCCAACGTTGCGCCACGGCTTTCATCCTTTATAACATGCACCTATCAGGAATTTCAAAAAACATTTGCAAAATATTTCTCCAGTTATACTCCAGACATGTGCTAAATGTTTTACTTTCTAAGAGTTTTCCTTTCATCTTCAAGAAGAAAAAGAGCATATAGAATCATTAATTTTCTTGCCTCATCTATGAGAAACAGTCGCACAAGCTGAACTATAGAGTTGTCTTTCCACCTCCTAGTCATGCTATCCCATTTTTCCTAGGAGACAGAAAGTCAAGAGGAAAAAGATGTTTAAAAGACAAACATATGCCTGAAATAGAGTACATGTAGGCACGCCTAACCTTTAACACATATTTAAATAAAATCTGTTAAATAAAGCCAAGCTAACTTCAAGCTAACCTATCATGTAGGTTTCATCTGACACACTATTATATTATTTGCTGTTTATAAGAAGCAAAAGCATGCAACAGCAGTTTACAGACAACTATAAAGATCATAACACTGTTCCGAAAATAGCTACTCATTGAAAAAAATGAAAAGCAGACCTGGCAGCATACGATTGGTAGACCACTAAATCTGCTTATTCTGTTTCTGTAAGAATTTGAACTGAAACCTACAGGTGTAGTGATAATAATATGAGCATGATGTATTTCAAATAAATCGTCCACCACTGTATCTCCTGTTAGTTCCTTGCAGCTGAGTCCAATGGGTCCAAATTTTTCTTTCCAATCATCAAAACGTTGACTGCATAGAGCTTTTATTGGAGCCACTAAAAATAACATGAAATGATCAGTTACATCATGAACACCAGACCTTCAACAATGCTGATACAAATTTTAAGTGCAGATGTGTTCATAAATTCTCTAATTTTCAGTTTTGTTCTCAAATCCATAACATTAAGAACAGATTATCATACTCCTTGTGCATAGATCAGTTTTGAGCTTTAGGCCACAGTTCTTCCCTATGAGCAATTGGAAGCAGAATCCCTTAATTAAGGTCATTTATGCCCTCTTTTAACCCTGATTTCTTCCTCAATCCCACATGGAAAGAATCACTCAGTTATCAAAGTGTCCACTCATGGACAGAAGAGTCCGAAGCAAATATCTTTTCTAATGAGAGATCATACCAATACCAACCTTATTCCTATTTAGAATGATGTGAGCACTTTATACTCAGAGAGAAAGGGGAGTTACATATGAAAAACCTTTCACAAACAACAGAATCCTACAAGAAAACAAAGTCTGTCTAAACTATGTGTATATGTATGTGTAGACAGTGTCATACCAGCTAACACCACTCCCTAAAATTCAGCCAGCAATCCTTAAAGTTGTTTCCCAGTAGCTTATACATATACTAATTTACACAACTACCGTGAACTAATTCACATACACTGGGCCACTGATAAACTAAGCAGTGCAGAACTCTGTACATACTCCGATTAATATCCCTGCTTCAATATTCACAAAACTGACACATCTCGTTCTTCATCATTAAACCTGGGAATCTCAGGTCTGATTCCACCAGCAGTTCCTGGTGAAAATTCCAACCAGATGGTTTGTATCAGTTCTATCAAAGTAATCAAAATCCTTACAGCACAGTAAAGTTCTCAGCCTTAACCTGCTCACAGAGAAACTACAACACGTCTTTTTATAAAAGGAGCAGTTTACAATACACAGTAAACCCTGTATCAAAACCAGCATTTTAAGAATTTGAATTCACTGAAATAAATAAATAAATAAAATTACAAACAGGGCAGAAACTTTTAAAAATATAAAGATGAACCATTAATACTAAGACTGATAAATATATCCCTGTATGAACACTGGGACAAAATGACCAATCCCATCCACTTTACAAGATACACATTGAGTTCACCAGAAAGGAGAAAAGTCTCCAAAATGTGACTATCTTCAAGCATTCTTTAATTTCTATATAGATCAGTTAAAGCTCACAAGAACCATGGCTTTGTTGCCTTTGAGCAACAGAAAGAATAGACAGAAAGCAATAGTATGAAACCTTTCCAGATAAGCAAATGTAGAAAAATGTATTCTCCTAAAGCAGCAGACAGGCACACAAAAGATACTGCTTAAATTCTGGCTCTGCCCACAAGAATTTGGCTTAGTTTTGTTTGCCTCATTCTCTCCTTTTCATCTTGCCTTGTTAGAGAACAAATTCTTTACAGGATTTTTATTTTTATCTGTATTAAGCTATGGTGGTCACTATATTTAACAACACTGTTACTTATATAATTTGAGTATTATTAAAGCACTTGATCTATGCCTCCACACTCATAGAATGAAATTTTCTACAGCTGTCATCAAAATGCTTAGAGCTGCATAATACTTACTATAAACAACTTTAATATTTAACCAAGGCATTGGGACTTCCATAAGTAATCTGGTAATAGCTAGTTCGAACATTACAGTTTTTCCAGAGCCAGTTGGAGCACAAATCACAAAATTTCTATCTGTATAAAGAAGCTGGGAAAGAATGGCATAGCAGTAAATATAACATAGCTACTGTGCCTATTCACACATACCAAAAGAATTGCCTAGGTGAAAAGGACACACACACAAATATTACATTGATATACATAGTTTCATAGTGAATTTTGTATGAGGTGCAAAGCTTAAATTAGAGCAAAATAAATATATTTGCTATGCACCTGCCACACAAACAAGAAAAATATTGCTTCTCTAAGGTTATTATGCAAGTCTACCATTCTGTGACAAGCACAAAAATGCCAGTAGCTTAAAAAATCATGCTTAGAAGTTGTGATGAATGACGCTGGTATTTTCCATAGAGTTGGATAAAATTTTTAAATGCTTTTAGAGACTACTAAGACTGATTTCCCCTCTGCAATACCTCACAATCTCAAGTTGTTTGTTTGCTTTTAAAAAAGCATATTTGATAAGAATAAAGGATGGGTAAAAGGCACTTTCCCAAATAATCATCCTTCACTAAAGTTCTCCTTAATTCTCCGCTGAAAACCATTTGAAACCATTAGCAATCTGTGTAACTACACACTGAGCAGAATCTTGCTTAATTATTTCAGGAAGAGATTCAAGATATCTTGTAGCTTTCAATTTCCTTTTCAGTTTTGAATATTAAAATGTCATTTACATTTATGAAATACGCTTATCTGCAAAGTACTACTTACAGCTGCAGCTAATGTTTCATACTTACATCATCCAAAGCTTTAGACTGTGCATAGTTAAAGTATGGAAACTCCTTAAAAATACACCTAAATTGGGTTGCTTGAGAGCATTAAGGAATTGAAAACAACAGAGTGAAAAGTTTAACATTTCTTTTAAAATTGTGAAACGAAGGCTTACCTTGCAATTTAAATTCAAGTCTAAAATATATCACAATTATCAAAAAGGAACTCATTAAATGATTTAGTAGCTTTGTTTAGATTCTTGGTATACCAAATATTTCACTTAACAAAGAAAATAAACACAGCACCTGACAGATCTCAGGATTATACCATAAATCAAGAACCTTCTCCATAGAAGCTTCATAGAATTGCATGCAATTATGTCATGTGAAAGCATTTAAAAGAGCAAGCAGAGCACTGCTGTTAAAATATCTGCAGTGTCAAATGCCACATTGTTTGTTACGTAGCAGAAATTAACAAGCACAGTATTGTATGCCCAGTTGTAAAGAAATCCAACTATGATAACTTAATGCTAATGGTGGTTTTAAAGGTATTTTCAATGGCTAATATTATGTATTTTTCAGACAAATATGTTTCTATTTATAATACAAGCAAGAGGAAGGAGAGCGTGGTTTCATAATAGATCCAAATAAGCAAGTTGATCCTTGCCTGGACTTGCACGGAAGCCACACAAGCAGTCTAACCACAACTATCTGATCAGGCTGCAGGTGGATGCAAATAAAGCTGGATGTAACGCCAGCAGCAACACTAACAATGAACAGCTGAGGACTTAGATGAATGTTACATTCATTTTAAAAAATTCAATAAAAAGGTAAAGAAAAAGGAATGATTAAAATAAGAAAATAATTAAATAATAATTAAAAAAAAAAAAAGATAAAGATTTCTTTTAAAGGCTTCTCTAAAATTACTCCTCTAAATAAATGACCCATTTTCAAAAGGATAAACATCGACTATCTGTAACAGGAAGCATCAGAACTACTGAATAGCTACTTGTTTGGGATACTATGTCTACTCTCTAACTGTTCGGGTGAATTTAGTGGCCTTAATGTAGCCATTTAATCTTCATGATATTTAGCCTATCATTTGATATCTTACTAGCAATAAAATATTTAAGAGTGAAAAATCCAAAAAAAAACCTCACCAGTTTTTTATGCCAATGGATGGTTACTTATGTTATGGATTCAAAGCAGGAATAAGAAAAAGAAGAAGAATTAGCATAAAATCTGCTTAAAATTAATGAATATATGAATGAAATATACCATATGCATACAAGACCAAATATCTGTACAAGACCAATGATCTGTAAGAAGTATGCTGGTCTCTCTGAAAGTAATGCCTTCTATTTATTTCCACAGAAAAAAAGAGTGTGATAATACCACCTGATTGAGCAAAAGCTACAAAATACTGTTTTTCAACATATACACCACCATTAGCTGTGCATTTTTGCCAGCCAAAAAAGAGCCTGCATGCCATGCTTGTAAAAGTCTGCACCAGTGGAGATAACTGTTGTTGCCACTGCTGAAATGCAGCACCCACCACCTCACTGTGCTCACATCCACTGTGTGGTTTCCATACATTCAGCTAGCATTAGTGAATTTCAAAGGTTCAATTTTTTCCATATGGAAACATTCAACAATACACCTTTGCTTCATACACACTTCCACATGGAAGGTCATCCTCTCAGGCTGCCTCTCTGCTGCCATCTGTCATACAGCAACAAACTGAAACAATATTGGTGGGAAGGATCAGCCTCTGCTGCGACACCACCAATATCCACCTCTGACATCATGGGCCAACATCATAAAACAGGAGGCTTTGCTTTCAGAGCAGCCCTCACATCTAAAGCCTGTTTTCTCTTGAGAATTTGGGGCAAAAAGTAGGATTCATTTTTCCTAATGAGTCTAAATACTAATTGACTTTTTTCTTTATTTAAAGTATTAGAAATTATGTATGTTTATGTGTGTCAGCATATATAATGTAGCCTTAAAAATATATTCTGCAAACTAAAAATTTCACATTTTTCATTTTAAAAATAAGTTGCTTTGAGGATAAAATGTGAACGTTTGAAATAAGAGCCAATTTGCTTAGCAATGAATATGTTTATTATAAATTGACCTATTTTCACTCTAGCTTAGGAAATCCCAGGCATAAACACCCATTCATCATTTGATTCCCCCTGGCACTACATTGCAGTTCAAAACTATTGCAGAGTAATGCATGAGTTCCTATGGCTGCAAATTAAACACTGTAATTCTGTAAACGTAGAAGCACTGTAGGTCAGTAGACCAGATACAACAGATAAAAGATACGTATTTCTGTAACAGCCCTCAAAATTTCCAAGTTTCTTCCTGTAGTTCCTAAATAAAAGTAGATAAGTTTATAAAAACAGATTTCATTATTTTCAACCAATATCCATGAAATCCTGACTCTAAGCTATGCATTTTGTGAGGTGCTACAAGGCCGTAAGGAGCAGGTGATACAGAAGGAGCTGACGGGACACAGAGGACAGAAGCCTATCATCTGAAAGGATCACTTTGGTAGCCCTTTGCTGAACTCTGGTTCCAAGATGCTTGCTGGTATCAGAGAGCTAAATCTGAATGCAATACCTACACATCTGAGAAGCGAGTTAAAAGCCATGCAAAAGTGCTGAGAAGAAGGGGATAATCACTTTAACCAACTTCCTGACTTTTTTTTTTTTTCCTAGTCAGCCCATTCCACAGGAACTCCAGGGATTCCTCCTTCCTCAGGGCAGGATTTGGCATTTGACCCTACTGAATTTCACCAGGTCCCTGCTGGTCCCTCCTCCATGGATGGGTCTCTCTGAAGAGTAGCCCGGCTCTCAGGTGCGCTCACTGGTGTTCACTCCCCAGTTTGATGACATTAATAATTCCTCAAGCCCACTGCAGCACTTCCCCAGGTCACTGAGAGGGGTGTTGGACATCCCAAGTGCCAGGACGAAGCCGGGCTTCGCCACTTGAGGCAGGCACATGAGTAGAACACAACCCACTAACCTGCCTCTCTCAGCCAACCATTTTGTAACACATTTGTAACGGACTTGTAACTCATTCAGACCTTAATATCCTGACTTAGATACAAAACCTTCGCAGGAAACAGTGTTCCTCAGCTACTCTCAGATCCCATAAAAACCCTTGCTGAACTCAATGACATGCAGTGCTCTCATCTCACCCTCTCATACTAGACAAGTGTCTAGTAACTCAGCACAGCAGGCAATCAGACAGGAAGCCATTCCTGGCCAGCCTCCAAATCTCTCTTTCTACTTTCACTAGAACAATAATAATTACCCGTCATATCCAGAATCTTTGAAGCACTGGACAACGATTTTATTTTAATTCCAATTTTAGATGCCATGTCCCCATCATTTACCCTATGTAGGGTAAAACCTGAGTCTGTAGTTGATGGAGGCTGATGCTTTTCTCTCCATGCATTTTTTTTCACTTCTGTCCTGCTTTCACTTGTATTAAAGTGAGTATCAGATTCTTCCATATCCATTGAACTATCTTTAAACTCTGTGTTTTCATACATACAATCAGGCATTTTAAATAAGCTGCAAAAGATGCAGGATTTTCATTACTTTGTTGTATGTTAAATAGTTTCTCCAATATTTGAAAAATAAGCATATTTATATTAGAAACACAACTAAAATGTTACAATAATAAGAAAAGTTTGTATCTAGTTTTATTGGTCTGACATTCCTCTACATGAAGAAGACTCTTTTCAAGGTACATTTTAACTCTAATTTCATTTCAAAAAGAACCCCCCCCAAAAAGGGAACTCCTTGTCCAGATGCATTCTGAATCCCAATAGTACATTAATTGCCAATCTCTGCATAATCGAAAGAGAGAGAGAGAGAGAGAGAGAGATACGAGATTCAAGGACTGAGAAGAACTGGACATAGGAGAGAACTGGACATATTATCTGTAAAACCTCATCTCCTAGGCAGCACTGAAATCATGCTGTGAACTGCTAAGGATATTCCTCTCTGATCTGTCTTCTTGCTCTTCACAATAGATAATGAACTTGAAATGGTATTTTCAATAACCTGTCCTATCTAAAAAATTATTAACATTAAAAAAAAACAAAAAACAACAGCATACTTACTTTCCTCATAAAAGAGCCTGAACTCAGGACACATTTAATTACAGTACTAAAAAACTGCCAAAAGGAAAATTCTTTTTTCTTTACACTGAAAGGATTTAATGTCTGGAGCCCTATTGAAGTACACAGAGGATCAAAAACTCTGCATTTGAGAAATAGACCTCAAACAATCATACAATTGCTGAATTATCAGAACGGACTACAAACATACCTTTTTCGAAATGTAGAATGAACACCATCATCACCAATTTCTGGAAAATTAGTTAATATTTTAGTCTGTGAGAAATTTGAATCAAGTTGCTGAAAAATCTCTGTTTCTATTTCATATTTAGCTTGATCAGGAGAGAGAGACATTGAAGCCATTTTCAGACTTCCATGCTTTTTTGTTCTTTCTCCTACACATAACTGGAGTATTTCTTTCTCAGAGGCTATGCCAAAATGAGTAGGTGCTGGTGATTCGTCATTTACTTCCTCAGTGATACTCTTACATTGTTGTATGAACTTCTGGTGCTTTATCCCTCCTAGAATAGACAAGAATATTCACTCAGATTCCTATTTATACTCATTTCCTTAAACATCTTCTAGATAAAAATCAGTCAACTTCATATATATTACATGAACTTACCCTCTTATTTTATTGCAAGAACTCTCTACATTTTATAACTCATTCTGACAAATACATCTCCTGACAATTAAAAAGTTAGGGCCAGTTTCCTAGTTTGTTACTTAAAATAATGGAACAAAGCTACTCCCAAGCACTACAAAGTAGATGAAAATTACTTCCAGACACATCCTTCACTTTAATCCCAGAAATTTGTGAAATGGAAAACTGTTACTCTGCCTCAACATGTAGACAATCTGTTTTAAAAACTGATCCAATGGCTAGACTCGAAGTACCTGCTAAGAACAGCTGTGAGATAAGACCTGAGATCTCAAGAGCCAAAGTTCCTAATGAAGTCAGTCTGGTTTCACAGTCATCTTAGTTACTTACAATTTGTACACTTAGCTCTTGGTGGGATCAGTGTCCTGATTTGAGTGACTTTACAAGCATTCTCATTCTCTATAGTCAGCAAAAGAGGCAATAGCAGAAATGAGCAATTGGATGCAAAAAGATTAAAGGATAGCTGTATTACACAGCCTTCACTTTGACCTGCTAATCCTTTAAAACAATGAGCAGGTTCTAATTTATGTATTTATTTGTTTAGACTTCTGAGCATGAGTGTGGGAAAATAAAAGAGGAGGGAGAGAGAGAGGACAGCAAGAGAAGAAATAAAGGAAAGTAAAAGGGGGAAAAAAAGTTAGGTTCATATAAACTCTGTGTCTTGGGTGGGAGAAGGTCATCAGTTTCACATGCTGCATTATTCTTGCAGTTGCTTCCCACTATTCCATGAAGCACTATAACACAAAACAAAATAGCTTACTCCTTCCATCACCCACTTCTGCACAGTGGACTTGCAGGCTGTATGTGCACAAAGAGAACTGCCACTAGAACAAACCTTTTCTATAACCAGGATCATTCCTCTGGACCAAAATATGTTTGCATTTGCATACAAAGAATACTCAGTAATTCACAGCATTAAAAGAAAGAGGAGGAATTGTTTGTCTAGCTAATTATCTGTCAAGTCATTTAAAAAGAATGCCAAATATTTTACCCATGCAACTGCTGGCTGTGTTTTTTTCAAGTTCCCTCTGTAACTCCTCTGCAGATGGAATTTCATCAATTGCTGGAGCAGGTGCAATCCACCAAATGTTGGATTTGTTATTTTCTAGATCTCTATCATAAAAAACGCAAGGAAAAAGCATTCTTAAAGCGCCCTCTGCAACACCTAGATTAAAACAACTACTCATAACATACTATTTCTGCTGCTAAAAAAACTTCAATCCGTGTGATTTTTAATCACAGTAAATTTAAGAGGCAAAAATTCAGCTAAATTCTTTTTACACTGGAAGATACACCTGTATTATCCAAATCTTGTTAGCTATACTGAGAAAAATATTTGAAAGTACGAGTTGCTGGAACCATGAAATTTCTAGCCTCAGATTTCTATTAAGAAGTGGAAATGGGAGTTACATTTAAAAAATCTGCTGTTAAACGACTCACAGTCTGGAAATACTTGGGAAACAATTATATGTATTTAACAGTAAATATTTACCTTTTTTTTGTATCTGGTCTTTCATAAAATAAATTATCCAATGAAAAAACTTCATCTGCAGAGCTGAACATTTTTAGATTGAATGTTAATCTCTAGATCTGTAAAAGGCAGTACAAGTAATTGAAATTAGGTTTCTAGAACTGGACCTGTACAAGGAACATGCATTTCATCAGAGATACATGTGCCAATATTTCATCTCTAGATTTACTTTTGCTTTTAGAGATCTTGTCTGAACCCTTAATGAGGCTTCATAAAGAGTATCTCCCTCATGACATAATATAGATTCTATTAACTAAGACCAAAACATCCTTTAGGACAGTACTTCAAACAACCTTCACATTACATGTGTGAGTAGGAAATAACTGGTTAATACTGACGATCCAGATAGAGCTTTCTCTAACTCATTTTTAAAAATAACGCTGAAATTTGTTTAGACATTTGCGGACTCATTCGTTTCTCAGACTGATTCCATTTTGATGGAAAAAAATACAACATTTACCACTGGAACAGACTGTCAATTTTACAAAATAAATGAATGGCTCTATTATTTTAAGTATACATACATTAATTCACAAGTGAATCAGATTTCTTTTTCACTTATAAGCAAATGACTTGCCTGGATAATTGGACTGTGGGCCCAATTCCTTAATGAGATTTGTTAGGAAACAGCAGGATCACAGCTTATTTCTATTGTATCAGTTTTTAAAACACACATTAATAAAAGTATCATTCTGTTAGTACCACCTCTAGGCACTAGATTATGTTTACATGTTGTGTTGAAAAGTTCCATAGCTCTTTATTTTGCTTAAGAATGGACTGAAAAAGCAAAGATCTCACTAGAAGAATAGCACAGAAATAATCTTACGAGTCAAAACCTTAGGTTCACTTATACTTAGTAAAATAGCAAAGCAACTTCAATGATTTAGAAATGCCAATTTAAGACAACACTGATAATAAAATAACAAAGCAAACATATCTTCTTTGCCTATAAAGACAAACTAAAGATGATGATTTTTGTTGGTTCTTTTTTGCTCCAGCATCTCATTATAGTAACATAAAAATAAATAAATTAAAAAAAAAAACCAACAAAAAACCTTAGAATGCTTTGCAAATAGAATTCAGGTTCACTTAATTACTGTGTACTGTCACTTGTGAATGTAAATTAAAAAGATATATTTTTCTTCCACAGAAGCTGCAAAACTTCAAATACTCCATAAGAATCTTTCAAATTTAAAAAGAAAACATTTCATAATATGAGCAGAATATTGAATGTATAATCATAACTGTAACTACAGTGATTTAGATTCCAGAATTTCAAACAAGAAACCTGTCAATACCCCCACCACATTCCTTTTCAGTGCAAATCTGCAACACTTCTGCAAACCTCTGTCATTCTCCAACACCAGGTTTTGCCATTTCTCCCAGCAGCAGCAGCATTAGAAATCATACTAATCTAACAAGACAGGCTAATTTTGCCACCATTCTATGGCATATGCAATGCCAGTAATCAAAAGCAGGAGTTGTCTCTTTGGGTATCAGAAAGGGCAGCAGAAAGCTTCCATCAGTGCCACCAAGCTGCATTCAATCAGTGAAGGGCCACTGAAGAAATGAGCACCTCTCCATCAGCTCCAAGGAGCTGCAAACGCTGTTCAGCAGTATAAAATGCTTTTCACACATGAAGCACAGAATGTGCAAGCCAGAGTTGTGTAACACCATCTGAACATTTTTTCTTTATGCTTCCCACCCTTGAGTAGTCTTTGTTATTCACAATATTTAAACTCTTAGGTGCTCCAGGCTCCCTCTCTACACAGCCTTCGTTCTTTGACTGGCTCTGTTAATTCCAATTGCTTAGTGCCTTAACATGACACACGTCGAGGGGAAAACCCTGGCTCAACGCTCCTTTATATGGTGCTGTATTTGCACATCTGCTCACTGCTGCCCTTCAGGATATCTCCACAAGAATCCTGAGCCAAGAAATTGTGAAAACTGTCTCAGATTCTTATGTGCAAAAAAAAAACAAAAAAACAAAAAAAAAACCCAAAACAAAACAAAAATCAAAACCAAGAAGGCCTCTTAATGCAGTTGGTTAGCACAGGGAAAACATACTCAAGATGGCAAAACAAAGATGTGTGTGTCTGCAGGAGCACCGCCAAATATTGATTCACTGACAAAGGGACACGTGCCAACTCCTGTAAGCAAAGACCTTTTTCTGTTTCTGCTCAAAGAAACAGTTTTCTACAGACACGTGGGATTTTCTTCTGTTTTGAAGCTGCTTTGCTCTTTATTTTCCCGTAAGCCCCATCGCTTGCCTCGGCCGGCTGCCTTCACCTCAGTGAATTCTCCAGGGGGCGCAACGGACGGGTCCCCACCTCCAGGGACGCCGACCTAAACAAACGTTCGTGCTCGCTCCCAGCCGTGGAGAGGTGCCCTTGGGCTGGAGGCAGGGGTCATAACCACCTGCCAGCGCTCATTCCCCGCTCCCACAAGCCCGAGGGCTCCCTCTGCTCTCCTCCCTCGGCCGAGGAGGGCGAAGCTGTCAGCGCACCTCCCGTCACCCCCGCACAAAATGGCGGCAGCGAAGAGGGCGAAGCGGTGATGGAGCGCGCTCGCTTCCCCTCAGCCCGCTGCGGTCAAAGCCCTGTGCGCGCGCCCGCGCTGCGGGTGCCGGATTTAGGGCTTGGCCAAACACGGACTTACCTGAAAGTATTACCTTGCCAGGAAGCCTTTACTAGTTTTCACCCTGACACAAATCAGCATAGGAGGCTGATTTCTGCATCGTGCGACTGCATTATTAAAAGGGTTCCTACAGGAGGGAGTAATGAATACACTGAAAATACTGTTTTTTAAAATATTTTCTAGTGGATTTCTGAAAAATTGTGTAGTTATATTATTGCTGCTGCATTAGAGCAGCAAAGGTGCCTCAGACAGATTTCATGCACTGAACCAGTACAACGTAAAGGATTTGTGAAACGCAGAAGTGGGTTGCTGTTCTCCCACACACGCTGCAGCTTACAGTTCAGGACTTGCTGTTAGAGCACAGCTTCCAAACAAATAAATTTAAAATAAATTGCAGAACTGTCTCAGAAAGACTCAATTTTGAGCTGGTTCAAAGCTTCGTGCCATTCAACAAATACTATAGAGGCAGCGACTGTAAATATGTATTTCCTCATACATAAATAGATGAAAAGGAGACGTAAGATTTTCTCAAATATTGATTGATTTTAACATAAATAATTTTTATTTAAGAAACTTTTTTGTTTCACTTTCTTGAAAATATTAACTTTTAACTTTTGATTTCAAATTTGTAGACATCGTTTACGTATGTATATTCTCTAGGGCTGTGGAAGCCCTGGTCAGTTGGAAGGGTGCAGGAAAGGTTATATTCATTTTACAATTCTTTGTATAGGAGTTTTTTTCCCCCCTTTATTATTGCTTCTAATTGCCGATTATTTAACTCACATCAAAACTCTTTAATATTACAGTATTCCAAATCTGGCACCATGTGTAGATGCTTTCATCCACCTCTCATCTAATGACTGGGCAAAGAGCCAAGGGCAAGAAACACTTAGTTCCTACTTCCAACATGACAGGATTTTGGCCAGCATGGAATAACAAAAGATTTTATGATAAACAGCTTAGAATACAAACAGGATTGCTGATGAACGCGTTGTCTGAAATTAAGTTCTGAAACCACCAATATTATTCACTAGTTATATAATAATGGGGATGTTTTTGAGGACTACTCACTGTATTCTTACAATAAATTCTGAAACCAGAAAACATTTTTACTTCTTACTATTAGAGAATGCCTTCTTCAATTCTGGCCTCAGGCAAGTTTCCATCTTAGTTCACAACATCTGCTTTTAGCTGACCAGACTTTAAAAGTTTAAAGCGATAATACAAACAGTTCATTTTTTAAAGCTATTTTTTCTTCGATTCCCTTCCCTAGGTGACATCTCCCTCAACACACATACACAAATCACATAAAATATATAGCAAAGCAGTCTCTCAACAGCTCTGAGACAGTTTAATTTTTGATTTCCCTCAAGCCTAACATCTGATCTGCCATATGCTTTGAGTCTTTCCAGCTCATAGAGATACATGCTAAGCCATAAACCTCCATATTCTGGAGCAATGCAACTAAAAAAAAAATCATGAACACCAAACATTGGTCAGTGATCCGTATGATAACAGAGTAATCCTCACACTAAACACAAATTTGTTAGAAGCATCAGTTTTCTCCAGAACTTACAAAGTGAACAGATCAATTAAGAACAAATTAAAAGCAGAAAAACAACAGGACCTAAGAAGAATGACAGTTGCCAGTATCCTATCTTAGTTTTCTTTGTCCAGCTTTATCCGCAACTTCAGAGATGTGACAGCATAAACACTGGTCTCTAAAAAGTGCCTCACCTCATAACAAATCACTGTGAAATATCAGAAGGTCTTAAAATCACATACAGACATGATTTTGTACCATGCGCTTGAGATTGTGGCAATGATTCATTTATTAAAGAAATCATAGTAAAATTCAAGAATTTAAAAAATATCTGCAGTTGTAACATTCTTTTCAGTCAAAACCAGGAAATAAAATTACAGCACAAACTACATTGCCTTGTTGAGGAAAAGTAGGGGTCAATTTCTTCTGTTTTGTCCTGCTGACTAGCACTTAGCCCTGTTGTTGCACCCCTGCAGAAACTTAAACATGTAAGTAACTTGACTCATGGAAACTAAAGTTACTCATGTGCATAAGCGTTTGCAAGATTGGGTCTTAAGAGAGCTAAATGCAGCTTCCCCTGGAAGCTGGCAGTGCTGCCATGCATGTCAGCCAGAGGGGATCTCCCAGACTGATACACGGCGCTGCTCTCCTGGGTCCCAGTGAGCAGGCTGTTAGCGCCTTGCCCCTAACATATGCTTTCCCAGGAAGCATAGGTCTTGAACTTTGATTTTTATGTGGATAAATATATTTAGCATATGGTTTTTCACAATGAGTTGGGTAAAACATTTTTTATTCCTGTACTTCTTTACCTTCGGTCCCTGTTTTCACTGTCTCATCCATATATTTTTTCAGACATGAATTGCTCCTACAAAACCTGTCAAACAGACTAGCCACCAAGGACTGTTTTTATTATGTATAGTATTTGTATCTTACTTCTAATTAACAAAAGAACCACATTCCATATTTAGAATTCCACCCTGAACAAATCTCATCATGTACAAATGTCATTTTATATCACTCAGTATTTAGAGAGTAGCAATTTTGCACATAGAAGAGATAATATTGAGAATAGATCTTATGGTTCACACATCTGATACTCTGTAGTTTCTGTATGTTTAATCTGTAGGCTCAGTTGATAACATGAGATACAGACAGAGGAAATAAAATGAGATCAGTGCTGTGGGAGCATTTGTTTCAGAGTGCACTCCCTAGGAGGCAACTTATTGCTGCTTCCATTAACATATATGGAATCTCCCATTGATAAAGTCCAGGTGGATTCAGATTTTTAATAAATAGCAAATAAAGCTAAAAGTTGTATCTGTAACCCTCTTTTGGAAAACAACTGCTATTTTCATCTTGTCATTTCTGACAATCTTTTTTTTTTAAATGAGAGGATGGAGACTAGAAAAATTTGTTGTAGTCAAAGCTTAATAGAAGCAAAAAGTATAAGAAACTCAATTTATTACCCTTTTGCTCTAAATTGTTGTGGATCAATGATATATTGATCCATGTAACATCTGGATGCTGAATCCTCTGATGGTTTGTTCACTGTGACAAAATCGTGTCAGCATTTCTTGTTTTGCACTGGAGACTATGGTACTCCATTCGGAAGAATGACTCAGAAGACCAGACCCTGAGAAGTAACACATCTGTACATTTCTTCTTTTTCTCTAATGTATTATAAAATGCACAGATCCCCCTTCTGGAATAATTTTATCATTTGTAAAAAAATAGAAGCACTTTCAACAAAAATAACATCATGAATACTCTTAAGTTCCACAGTAAGATCCCTGTTCCTGCACAAAACTTAAGTCATGTTTGATTTTTGCAGTGTGAACCTATTCATAATTTTATCGAACTGGTTCCCTGCAACACAGTCTGTTTTGCTTGTGTTTTGAAGTAATGTGAACTGTTTATGAATTTTCTGCTTCAGTAATGAAAACAAACAAAGCAATCTTCAAAGATCAATCCAAATCACCAGATAAAGGACAGTTTTGAAAATTACATCCAGTCTTCCAAATCTTTAGTTCTACACATAAATTCCCAAACACCACCTGCAGAACAGTTAACTGTGAGTTCAGATTATAACCAAGAGCTTGCTAACTTGCAGCCGCTAATTAAACTGGCAAAAAAAAAACAACCCAAGCACTATGGAAAGAAGTCCACAAAGTCAGTCAGGATTGCAGGAAAATAAGGGAAATAAGATCTTACCTTGGAAAAGTTGCTCATACAGACATTTTAACATCACTGAGATATTTGTCAGTGTTAAAGGAACAGTTTTGAAAATATGAGTCTAATAAAAGATGAATGCTTATTTTGTTTTTCCATATGACATTTTTATTTATCACGTGAGTTTCTGTTTAATGAGATTTTTTTTTAGTTTGACATATAGTAGCATCTGAAACAGACTAGAGGTAAGGAGACCTCCATCCTTAGTGTGACATTCTGGCCACTTAGCCATCTATATGTCTGATTCTTTCTCTTGAAAAAATATGTTTGTGAATCTGTGTCCATTCCATTTCCTCTAGGGGGGGAAAAAAAAAAAAAAGGAAGTAGCTACTGACCTCTTCAAGATATTCATCCACACTCCATTGCCTTCTGAAAATAAAAACAAAGATTTCTAGAGAAACTGTTTCTACTCCCTCCCTTCATTCCTTGATCCCATTCCCTAAGTAAACTCATTTTGATTAAGTTCCTGAAACACACAGACTGTGTTTAAAGAATCAACGTGATGTGTGTGTAACGTGAAATGCATCCAGCCTGTATGATTAACAGCTTGACGTAGTCAGTCAAAGACACATGTGTATTCAAGATAATTCTGATAGTTCTTACCATCTTTTCTGAGATGACAGTCTGCTTACTCAGTTATTTCTAATAATCTTCCGTACCGTAGCTGTGCAGTGCATTTTAAGTTAGACAGCAACAATGTGCCAATTAAGTTTCTGCAGAGTATGTCATCAGAACGCACTACAGATCCTTAGCTTTTTCAAACTAGGCCCGTGTATACAGATTTTGTTTGATCTCTGTTCCATGTCAGCCTGGTTTTGAAACAAACTGTAACTAGAAGATAGTTCTTTATGATATGTTAGTTATCAAGAATGTAATCTATACTGATAGAGTGGGAAAGAGTTCATGCATGAACTGTCACCATGTGGGCCTTTGAAAGGTGTGAGGAAACCATACTGCTGTAAATACAAAAAGAGGTTGACATTCTAGCGCACACAAGAATGGTGTAAGTATCTAATATTAAAGCATCTATTACGTAGAATATATCATAGCTATTGGTCTCACTGACTTTCTTCTACATATCTATTGCACAAGTCTTGAAATCATTTGAACAGGATATTTTTCCCAGTTTAACCAAATATATACCTATTTAAATTTCAATGATGTATATTTGGTTTGAAAATCTTTTTGAAATAAGTGTAATTCAAAATTTGAAAATAGTGTCTTACATTCTGCTATGCAATAAACTGTACAGATAATTCAGCTTTAAGCTATGGCACTTGAGGCCATTTCGCCAGTTCTGACACATTATCTTCTGAAAAAAATAAGGTTATATGAGAAGCAGCAGAATTAAAAGCCTGAATACACTCACATTTAAGAAACTGTCCATCACCAGATGTGTTTATTCCAAGCAAAGCGCAGACCCCATATTGCAGGACGTCAGGAACAGGTATTGCATCAAACTGAACATGTTCTGGGAAAGTTCCAACTGAAAAGTAAAGGCAGTGACTGAAGCTTAGGGATTTCTCACCATCACAGAAACCTTTGAGTTCAAATTCCCTCTGTACTTTGGCACAAAATGTTGAAGATGGTTTACATGCACTCAGCTTAGCCTCAAAGTAACACAACAGCTTCGGTGACAGTGGAGAGCCAGAGATATCAACATGTTGCAAAGAAAGAACTTCTGTCAAACTACATTTATTGATAAAAATGGAAGAGGCAGCAAAGAACACTGTTGAAAAATGCAGTATGTCGACACACTACCAAAAGAAACAGAGCTAGAAATGAAACACTTTTATAACAAGCTGACTACTGACAACGATACAGAAAGTAGGTGACAGCATTTCAAAGTCAAGACATTCTACATACTTGTTGATGTGTTTACAACATAGATGAAAGAGCAGTTTCAAGATTTTACAGAGAAATGCAGGCTGACACATTGACATTGATAAAGTTTTTAAAACATCTTCACATACAAAACCATGAAGAAAACTTTGCAATTTGCATATTTAGTCCAGGTAGTCACTAATCAGTCCTGACACTTCTTAATTCAAGCTATATAAATTTCCTATTTCATTATTATTTTTAAGATACAAAGAAGGGGACATATTTAAATAAAGATGAAATGGTCAGTGGATTGAAGGCTGTAACTACAGAAGAACAGAGGATGTCATAACACTCCATGCTGACAGCTTTGTCAGCCTTCTTCTGAAGGCGTTTTATGTGTTTTCTATTGGAATCATCTGTTGAAAATTGAAAGCCCTAGCTTTCGATTCTGGGGAAGATTTGGGAACTTACAGAAACAAACGAGTTCCTACAAAGCACAGTAGTTTTCTCCATTCCCATTTTTTCCAAACAACATTGTTACTACAGCACTCACTGAAGAATTCTTCCTTTTGTGTGAAGCAACTTCAATACACATCTCCCACTTTGAGTGAGAATTCTTAAGCGCTCAGTTACTAGGTTTTGTGGTCCAGGTTTGCCTCATCTCTTCGTGGTAAAACGGCCCGAAATGGTATGGAATAATTAAACCTTATGTAGAAAGAGTGCGTATGTGGAAGCATGACTGCATGGCTTAGGAAAGTCACCTGAGGATTGGGAGACTCCTCCAGCCAAACCACAGCATTCCCCTAGGCTACAAGAGAATACAGTCTTGTGCTCACTTGTCCAAATATTTAATTCATGCAAAAAAGCCCAACCAGATACCCACTGTAATTAAGCAAAGTAGGTCTAGTGACATCACTGACATTTGGTTCACATTCGCAAGGAAAAACAAAGAGTCAAATCAATATTTAAGAGTGGAAAATTTGGTCCCATTCTAATAACTCTAAATTTCAGGAGCAGATTCTATGTAACTTTAAAAACTGTTTAATATATGATGAAAGAAATGGAATATTAAGAACTTCTACCTTAATAAAATGCTTTTGGAACTCATACTAACTTACAAAAATTAATAAGATCAGGTAAACTGCTGTTGCAGCACTGCCAACCTATATATAAAAAGAAAATCTATAATCGCCAGTGTCACGATGTTTTATCTTGTTTTTCTCTTGGCTTTTGAAAGCCAGAGTTGTAAGATCAAGGAGGCCATGTTCATCTCCAACATGAGCTCTTGTGTGTAAAAACTCAGAAAATTTCACCAAGTCACCACCTTTTTAAAACAACTTTTCCTTTTCCCTCCACTCTTTCTTGTTTTCTCCAAAGCGTGATCTTTGGACTGTATTCATGGTCTGTATATTGACTTTGGAAGTGGAGGGATTTGAGACAGAAATATTTCCTTAGGCAGTAGAAGTGGCAACAGCAGGAGTACCAGGGAGAACAAAGCATTAGGATAAATCTCTTCTAAAAAAAATAAAATAAAAATAAATACAACACAGCGTTAAGCTATTCCTCCCAGCTACTACATACCACAGGGAAGAATCTTAATCACCAGCACATAAGGCATAGAATAGAGATCTTCAGGAACTTAAGAGTGAACTTACATAAACCTACATTAGCCATTAGAAATAATAGTCATTAAAAAAAAAAAATTGAGTGCGAGAAAGAAATGCATTAAGGTGTTAAGGCATAAGGCTGGTGCTGATAAAATTTTAAAGCACTTATTTATGGTGTTGCCTATCAGCAAACTGCATCTGACAGCTCTGCTGCTCACGTCTAGCTACTGCTTTCAGGAATGCCATAGGAAAGTAAAGAGATACAAGGCAATTATTGTGATGAAGGCAAGATGTATCAGTAATAATACAACAATAACAACTGTGCAGTAAAACAGCGGACATCAGATCAGTGAAGGAGATTTACTCAACAGAAGAAAGAGCAAAAAGGAAGGCCATAGGGAAGGGCTCTGAGAGTGGCTGAGAGACTCCTGGAGCGGGCATCCAGACCAAGAGGACAGGTAAGTAAGAGCCAGTGAAATACCAAGATCAGCAAAACCCTGACTCACATTAAAACAGAGGAATAAGAAGCATGTTTCCACCTAGAGTTGGTCAGAAAAGAGAGTTATCATCCTGGTAAAATTCCGAGATACCTCAGACTGTCTTGCTTTTAAATTACTTCAGTTGTTTCATGACTTTCCATCAAAACCTTGGGCAAAGAAGCTGAACATTCTGATTATGGTGAAATTTCAACAGAGCATGGCTTTGCTTCAAAAGCATTTCAGTGATTTCTAATTCATTCACAAGAATCTTGTAGAAAAATGTATTCAAATGAGATTTTGAAGGTGCAGAATTCTTTTCTTGATTTCTTTATATTTTTGCAACATCTACAATTTTCCTAGTTTCAGTTTCATAGTGGAAATCCTGGCAGTTATATATATATTTATATATTCCAGTCATAAAAACAAGCTATCTTTTTACCGTGATAATTTCTACAGCTAGAGAGCATGCAGCATCTATTCCTGAAGCCACAGGTAGTTGAAATTTGCATGAAATGGTATTTTATATCATATTTTGACATTATAGAAAAAACTGTTGGCCATGTGTTTGGAAAGGATTAAAAAAGCACTATCCCCCTATTAAACTGGGGAGTGGGGCTTGCTACTTACCAGATTTCTGTTGTGTATTCATGACATTTCAAATGACTGCTGTTTTAAACATCAAAACCCACATGAAATATCTACAGAAATATTGGAGAATAGAGCAAAAAAAACCTGATACTAAACACCAAAGGAGGTACTGCATTTCATTACTATGATCACTGCATTAAAGCAAGGTTTTAGGTTAATAATCTAGCAGTTCTTAGAAAAAAAACAATATTTCTATCACACACATCCAATTTCTCTGGCTTAAAATGAACTCCTTTCAAAGAAGTTAACAGTTAATACTGCTAAGGGATTTTTACCCTCTTGCAAAGCTGTCTAGTTCTAAAACACTGGCTGGAAATAGGACTTCAAGGCAGTGGAGGGAAGCATAAGCTGAGTTCAGGAGCTTTCTGTGATTCTGCATCCATTGAATCATTAGTACTTCTGAAACTCGAGAAAACTGGGTATTGTATAAAATAGCTGCAGGGAGCAGCTTCAGAACATTAAAATACAGTCCACAGGCAATCTTCTAAAAGAACTCCTCTTTCCATAGTTCTGTCCTCCTTTTTAATATTTTAAGCTAGATGCCTTAAGTGATATATGTATTACTTTCCTTTCAGTATGAAATTCTTATCTTTGATGGGCTGCTTTGGTCTCAGGGCCCCAGTGCTGCTGTCTGCTGGGGGCTCCACGAGCGCTTCTCAGCCTGCTGGGATTCAGCACACCTCAGCCAGGCCTGCTGGAGTGGCGTACGGCACAGCTTTCTTTGTGTGTATTTCTTTGTTCCTCTGTGTAGGGCTATAAAACAGTTTTCTTAGGAGCTGCAACTCTTTGTTCTTGCATGGGTAGCTCTTCAGAACTGGAAGCGCAGTAGACAAATGGAAAACAACAAGTATACTGGTGTTACTTTTCATTAATCGGTGAACTGAGGGTTTAATGCTACTTCTGTTATGGTGATATACACAAGCAGTAAATACAGCATTGCCCATAATACTAAAGTAACATGAGATAAATGTGTAAGGAGAGGAGCAGAAGCCTGGAGTTTTGGGGAAAGAAAAGGAGTTTGCAGGTTTTAGAGGTTGATTTTTATTTTTTAAATTCCAGAGGTTAGAGGCAAAGTTCCCTGGGGGTTAGAACTTAAAAAATAATATAAGTGCTGGAAGTATAAAAGATGCAATAAAAAAGGGTTTCAAGCCAAGTCTGTTTTTCTGCTTACTTGTTCTGGGGCTCCTTTTTGCACCATTGATGCCAAAACATGGAAAACAGAAATACTGACAATGTAAAAAAAGCAAAACAAAATAAAGCCCAACACCTAAGTAGTTTTAAATGAGGATCAATAGGTAGAATGTGCCTAGAATTCAGATTTTAAAAATGCATTAAAAAAATACGCTAGTCAAGCAAGAGTCTTGTTTTCCCCAAATGATCTTTAACTTAAACAATTTAATTTCGCTGAAGCAGAACACAGACTGGAAACAGATAAATGTTTGCTCATGAAAGGTGCACAGAAGAAATCTGCAATATCTAAAAGGTCCACAAAAGTAACAACAGTGGAAAAACAAAATTATAATTGCCTAGAAACAGTTTAAGACAATGAAAACTTAGCTCTGTGCACTGATTAAAAAAAAAAAAAAGGGGGGGGAAGCAAGCTTGCATGCATGTTAGATCATATTGAAAGTGACATTGTGCTAAAAGGATTCAGCCAAAGAAGTTGCACCAGTGTAAGGTAGGGCAGAATTGGGTCCTATCACGTATATTATACATGCGCTGCCTTTTTTCTTCTTTTGTTCTGTTTTATTCTGACCTAATAGTTACCTCCCTTGTCTACAATGCTGATTTCATCCTTGACCCCAGCTACCTCCCTTTTCCTGTGTATTACTACTTTCATTGCTTTGACCATCTGTTTTTCTACCATAGTTTCATCCTCATTGCAATTTCCCATTAAGAAATCTATTGAAGCTATCATGAGATCTATTTGCATTCCTAATGTGAGATGTTTATATTTTGACTTCATTGTTTCCCAATATAAGCACACAGTAGAAATTTTGAAATAAATCAATTGAATGCAAACTTTAAGGTAAAAATAGACTTTTTTTTTTTTTTTTTTTTTAAATCCTCAGCTATCCCCTCAGGTTCTTCACTGATTTCAGGATCTATTCAAAGTTTCTTTCCTTGTTTTCCTCCATGGATTTTCTCCAGACTCCCCTTTTATCTAAAGGTTTGACTTTCCATTCCACTTTTCCTTAGGAAGAAATTTCCAGAGCTCTGTGGGCACCAAGCACTATCAAGTAAGGCTGCATTACATACACAGTATGTACTGTTTTGCATTGCATATATACAGATAAAGTTAGCAGTGAATAAGTTCCTGCTGGCCAGTACCAGCAAAAGTGCAGAAGTGCCCTGGGATAAACAAACTACTCACAACACAGAGTATCCTTAACTGTGACTGAGGGGTATATTTTTGGTAAAAGCAAAAGGAAATTAGATTTTCAAAGCCAAGAGGAACTGTTTAGGACACAAAGCCTGTGGCTACAAAAACTGAATGTAGTAGGGATTGTGATGGAATAACCTCTCAGCCTTTCTTCTGGCATGAAAGATAGTGTTCATAGGGAAGTGGAACATTGCAGTTGCCTTATTTCTTTGCTTTACTTATAAGACAGCTTGCTAAGTCGTGGGCTTCCACAACAGCCTCAAGATTCTTGCAACTAGGACAAACATGAAGACTTCACAGTTTTCCTCAGCAACTACCAAATTAACACCATGATCTTCTAGTGATTTTTCCCTGATTAGCACTATTCTCCATTCTGTCCTTTGTTAATTTTACTGACATTGTTTAAGAAACTGCAACAAGCTGTTTTTGCTGTCTAAAAAAAAAAAAAAGTTTTAAATCCTTCCATCAAAAATTATTTTTGATCCTTTCATCTAATCCTACTGATTTCCATTTTCTTATGAAATCTTGTAGGATAATAGCCATTTCTAAATGACTCCTTTTATTTTGCTAAAAATTCTGTTTAGCAGAGGAACAGTAAAAACAGATGATCAGTATGACAGCAAGCAACACCTGAGGAATGCACAGAAGTGACAGTTTATTACCAAATTTGTACAAAACTAGTGACATCTCAACACCTTGCTTGTGTGAAGCATGTGTGGTTAGCCACATAACTGACAATTCTGATGTACAACATACGATCAGCCCCCTTGCCTCACTCATTTTCCTTTCAGGGACACTAATAGGAAGTCCATTTTTTGGTAGACAAAAGAACTGAAGTACTCATTTTTGTGGTTTAACCTGGCAGGTAGTTAGTTATACACCACATAGCCATGGGATGGCTGAGAGAATGGAAAAGGAGAAAAGGAGAACTCATCAGCTGAGATAAGGGCACTTAATAAATATAAAAACAACACAACCAGCCACTGAAAAAACAACAACCAAACCATAACACACAAATGGGGGAAAAAAAAAAACCCAACACAAAAACAAATGAGTAAGTGATGCATTAGTAATTGATGCACAAGGCATTTGCTGACTTCCAGCCAAGCCACGTCCAGACAGGCCCCAAGCAGCAGCAGCCACCCCAGCCCCTGCCGATACCATATGTATGGACACCCCTTCAGTAGGCTGAGGCCATCTGATCTGTTTGTGACACAGCAGTGAGCTTACTGGCAGGGCAGCATCAGAAGCAGAGAAGTCCTTGACTGGGTACAAGCACTGCTCAGCAACAACTAACACAGTGGTGTTACCAACATTATTGTCATCTCAAAGCCAAAACACAGCACCATGCCAGCTACTAGGAAAATTGACTCTATCCCTGCTGAAACCAGAATGCTCATGAATTCATTTCAGTTATCTGAACATTAGATATTTTGGGAATGTCTGTTGGATAGCAGTGTTTCATTTCCCAGAGGTAAGTGCTTCGGCTTTGCTGCCTTTTCAAACAGCAACATTATTTTTGATCCATTTAACTCATCACCTCCATGTTTTGTAACTATATTAGGAAGCAGTTGCATAATGAGCTCACACATTTCTGTAGCTATACCATATGGTCCTGTGGTTTGCACACTGAAGACCGAAGAACAAAAATAAAAATTGAAATGCAGTCATCCAAATTCTGCCCAGAAAGCAGAACGCGTGCAAGCCAAACACTCTATCTGGAACACGGCTACACCAAATTGCAGTATTAAAATATTTCTCACAGAGAACATGAAGGAAAGCCACAAAGTCCAAAAATGGAGTTTTGACTTGAGAAGGAGTTCTGGAAAAAAAAAACAAAAAAACTAACATACTACATACTGCCCTCAAAAACATAAACAGAAAGCAAGCAACCAGTTACAGGTAAGGCAACATGACAACAGTAAGGTTTTTCAGATGAGCTTCTGTCACTTAGTGGAACATTAGAGACTTTCAGCCTTTGAGGGTTCAAAAAGTTTGTTTTTAAATGGCTGTCCCACCTATTCCAGATACAGCCATCTTTTCTGCTTTGTGCTGTCCCTGATGTGTCTGGAGACCACTTATCTGCCACTTTATCTGACAGGGACTTACCACACGGAGAAACAGAAAGAGCTGTTTCACATGCTCCAGCTCACAAGTGCACTGTGTATTTGTAGCAATCATGCTCTTATAAGAGTGGCAAAGGACAGCTCTGTGTGGTACTGAACTGAGGTGTGCACCTGATTGCTGGTCACCATGAGGAAGCCTAACACCCTGAGTAGATAGTGGAAGTGTTCAGCTGCCTGTCAGAAATCCCAAGCCTTCCCTCATCTTGCAAGTTGCTCCACTGAAATAATAACAGAGCTGAAAGTTTCTGAGGATTTGGACTTATTTTTTAACCACATGCTGCCTATTTTGACACTTCCGTATGTTTGGGATGGGAACAAGGAGGTGGCAGAAGAAACCAAACAGGATTCTCACATCATTGCATTGCTGGCCATGTGCTGGAGCCTGAAAAAGGACTTCTGCAGCATTTTAACACGAACATCCCACAGGACAGAAGCCACAGTAAGCTTCAGTGTTTTCCCATGACAGCCTGGAAGAGTTACCACCTTTTCATGTAATTAGCTAAGTCAGTTGTTGCAGCTTTCCACATAAAAAGAAAACCAATTTCATTGCTGTGATTACTTGTAGCTGAGTGTAAAAGAAAAAAGAACAGTATCAGACAATTTTCTTGAAAAATAAATGAATCAGTCAAGTTGCTGAATTCTCACAAGAGAATTCATCCTTGAAATTTAATATAGAATAAGCTCGGCAGTGCACCAGTGCACACTTTAAATAATGCTTTTCCAAGACACGTTATCCTCTCCTTTTAATGAAAGCAAAAAAAAAAAAAAAAAGGAAGAAGAAACAATAAGCTACATATCTAAGTTCATTAACTATCACCTCTGCAGCCATGCACTGTGCAGTAGTACTGGAGACTTAAAGGTATGACTACATTGAATATGAATGTAAGAAATTAACTGCATTTCTCAGATTTTAGTATTGTTAACCCAAGGAGAAAACAAAGTAATGACAGAAAAACGCTGTAAGTATATGACAATCAGCACTGATAGTTGTCCTGATCTTACAATCATGTTATTTAGTTGCCTAGACTAGGGCTTCAGGTGCCCAATGTAAATTTCTATATTTGCCTTTGGCAAAAGAACCTGGGAATGTGAACCATGAACACATACAACTACAAACAGATGCCAGGCTAGAAACACAGACACCAAGAGCTACCTATAAAGGATGTTTTCACAGAGATCCTCTTGTATACATTACCTGTAAAAGAGAAGTACTGGAGAAGTGAGATGGCAGTCACTGGATTTCTTCCTCAATAAAATTCAGCCATTATTACATCTGTGTCAGGGCACACAGAAAGCCAGCAGCTCCACTGATGGCAGTAAGGAGGGATGCTGGGGTTAGGCAGGGCAGGGCAGGATGCATCCCACCACCACAGCTGGGAGCAGGGCAGGGAGAGTCCTAGGGAATCAAGACAGCCCTGGCACTCACCTGGCTCCTCCCTAGAGTTGGGACAGCCCAAGGTTGGGTCGGGATGTCAGGACCCAAGTCCTGTCCATCTCAGAGCAGTAGCCTAAGTAGAGTCCCGGGCAGCGAACTAGGACTAATCAGGGCCCAACAGTGCCTTCTGAACCCTAGCAAGTCTGAATATCTTTACCACTTCAAAATAGCTTTGCAATGAGAAGACAATAATAAAAATCACCCTAACAATGCCCCTGACTTTCCTGCCTTTGGAGAGGTAGGAGTAAAACTCCCATCAATCTCAGTAGTGTAAAGTAGCATCTATCCCCTATCAGGAGAAAAAAAAAAGGAACTGTCTCTAAGCGTTTTTATCAGTAGCTTACCCCTTACACTCCAGCCTACAAGATGATTTAACGTGCAGAACACTCATGCTGTAACATTCTGCATTTACGCTTTCAATAGATGAAATGTAACTGAATACCGTAAGCACATTTTCTGAGTTTGCCTGATCTTTTGCTGCCAACCTTATTAGAATACTTCAATAGTCTACAATTCTACTTTCTAGATGATTTACAAGATTTTTTTTTTCCAATTTTCAGCCATGCATGATCAAACCCACCAAAATTAGCATGCACCTCAAGATTTTCTTTTCCCTTTCCTTTTTTGCAAATAAAGCTTCTTAAGAATTAGAATTTGTGTCTGTTTTCAAAAAGAATTTTTTTGGCTTATCAAATCTTTGTAAACCTCAGAAGTTGCTATTCTTGGCTACAAAGCTGTCACAGACAACCCAGCAAAACAGATGTTTACACTTACTTACACTACCCCGCGGTTTGATTCTGCTTATTTGTAAATAATACCACGAACAGGCAGCAAATACATATTTGTTGAAGGAATAATGGCATTCCTCTGTCTTAATGTTTTAGCTAGTATTCAACATGGAGAGAATTAAAGAATCTCCAGGAAAAAAAAAAAGTTAACTGTATTGTCTTCAAAATAAAAACAAACTCCAGAAATGAAAGCTATCATACTACAATTATTCATTCTTCAAAAAACAACACAGCAAGTACTTTAGATTTACTACTTTCAGAACTTATTCAGTATTATCAAAACAGATAGCAATAAAGACCATGGTTATACATGTGTAACACAATGGGAAGCACAACAATGACAGCAGAGCAGCAAGGTCCTAGGTTTTAGCAAGTGAGGACTTACTTGCTCAAATGCAACAGCTGTAGTCACAGAAATAAAGGAAAGAAGCTGCTTACCTGCAGAAGGCTTCAGGTACACAGAGATCTTCAGTGATACACCCTTGTCTCTACTGCCAACCCTTAAATGAGGTCTGGGAAGGGCTGGATCCTGGCTTCACCTCTTCTGCTCACTCAGGGGCATTGCTTGCACCTGAGCTCACCTGGATTGGCCCTGCTTCTCCCACCAGGTGCTCAATCACTGTGTCAGATTGTGATTTGCACATCTGCTACAACAGGCTGGCATAAAAGGTGTTTCTTGAACTTCTTAAGAAGATCATGTGCAGAATAGATCAGAATTGATGTATGATTACATTTTGCTTTGACTAGCATTAGGTATGTCCATAACAGCTATGTGCAGGTGAACATTTTTAGAACATCTGTTGTCTCACTGACTCTGTTAGCCAATACAGTATCCTTCAGAGTAGCTGCAAATAATTACTCTAAGGAATGTTCATTGCTGCTCTTCTAAACACACGTGCCTACCTAGCACACACAACCCAATTCAGTGCCTTCAGAAAGGTTACAATTGCTTAAAGTTAACTGTCCAGTGAAATGCTTGGTTGGATTATGTTCAATGCAGCTCACAAATCCTTATTTCAACTGCAAAATAAATTATTTTTAGAACAGTCATGTATATGTTTACAGGTTAACAGTCTTGATAATTCTGAGATGTTGAGAGGCTTCCACAAGATGTGCTCCATGGATTTGTTTCTATAGAAACACAAAATTCAATGCATATCTAATTGACAATGACAAAATATAATTTTTCCCACAAAATATCTTCAGCTCTTGACACAAACTTGAGCAGCTTAGATTTACTGGAAGACTTTTAATTTGCAGTAGTTTTGCTATGGTAGATTTCAAATACACAGTAAAGGAGACTAAAATTCTGCTTGGATTACAGCATATAGCGATAAAATGAAACAAAACTCAAAGGTCTGAACTGTAATACTCAGCAGGTATTTCCCTTCTGGTGTTTTTCCCTTACATTTTCATTGGTTTAGGTCATATATAGGCATTCAGGTACTATTGTGTAATAGAATTGAACACTTCATGTCTGCATTGTTCTCTGTGTCTCATACTTCAAAACTTCAAGGAGAATTCAGTGCCAGTATTTCAGAAAGTGTCTATTTAAAATGCAGTATAGATACCTAACTCTGACAAAGCAATTTACACAAATTTCACTTGGCCTCTTTAGCCTGATATTGCTGAAGAAAACACCTGAGTTCCTGAAGTCCCCCTAGCATACACTTGAAGAGGCTGATATCCTGATTAAGTAGAGCATCAGGGCATCTCTGTTCTACATAAACATATCAGGAGGCCAGGTTTTAGTGCCAGGGCTCAGTCCCACAGGCAGCCTAGCCTCATTCACAGCTCTGGTGGATTTGAGTTCACCTCTGGAGCATTCTGACCATGATCTGTACCTAAAGGGAAAATTAAATGCCAATGGTTTAAAGACCAGAGAGCTTCAGGCTCTGCACTGTAATATCATATATGCAGCTATGCTAGGTCTGCACACCAGCACCTCTGCACAGAGGAGAACATTTTCACCACGTTAGTCTTTCTTAGGCATATTTCCATTACTCAAAATTATTTCAGTATGTATGATAACACAAAGGTATTAAATTGCTCTGTTCCTTTCATACGCAGTTCTTGGAACACAGTGATGAGGACTGGGTTTAGTCCATTTCCCAGAAAGTGCCTCTACCAAGAAGAAACGCACAAAGAAAAGTGTATTTCATCTGTATAACCCAATGCTACAATTACAGTCATATAATATCTAATTATGTACTCCATAAATCTTCATATTTTGTTATGAAGCTCAGAATAACAAAATCTGATAAATAGATACTCTCCCCGGCCACTACCAATTGAGTAGAAAAAAATACTTATTTATGAAGTTTTATTAATAAAATGTGAATAATTCAAACAGCTTCTTCAGTGAAGAAACAGCAGTCGAGTATACTCTTATTTGCATATAAATGAAATGATGCTTTACTGTCAGAGTGAAGAATTAAATAATACGAATTCTTACAGTGCAATCCTGACAGCCTCATAAATATCATGGTCATAAGTTGCAGTTTCCTAAAATCTCATTTTATCTTTTGTTACAAAAATATGACCAAAGGGCCAAGTCCTTCTCATTTTACATGTGTGAGTATTCCCAATGACAACATAATTATGCAGTAAGTGAGGTTACCAGATTCACCATTATGTCAGATAAAGAAGCAAAAGCACAGTGTTACCGACTTATCTATTAGGAGAACAGAATCTCTCATTTAACTATTAAAAAAGCACACCTTATATGCTGGTGAAATGTAGAAAACAACAATGACAACTGTAACTCTATATTCAAACAGATGTTTCACATACTGATAATATATAATACAGGGAAAAGAAAAGCACTCAGTTTAATATTCAGAAGATGCCAGTT
This sequence comes from Chrysolophus pictus, assembly GCA_037305975.1. Taxonomy (NCBI): domain Eukaryota; kingdom Metazoa; phylum Chordata; class Aves; order Galliformes; family Phasianidae; genus Chrysolophus; species Chrysolophus pictus. Next base: position 14,221,587 of record CM074583.1, on the reverse strand, counting down.
TTCCCCTTAGCCACGTAGGAACCATTTTGGCCAGGCACTGTATTCCTTTTAAGCTTCAAGCAATCACAGAAGTTGCAGCACATACAAGAATATTCAAATTACTTTAAACGGATAGTTGCTGCCAAGGAAAGCTTTAATTTTGTCTAAAAGTTGAAAAAGTCTCTGAAGCATCACTCCATACCAGCTATACTGCTTTGCTTTTGGCTCTAAGTCTCAGTCTTTTGTCGAGGCACAGCTGTTGAGCTGACCCTGTAACAGACTGCAGTAGCAGAGTATGAAAGAAAAAGATTTGGGTGGAGAGAGCTCAGCTGAACGAAGTGCATTCTTCTATGTGGCAAATAAAGGCAAGGGCTGGAGAGTCTCTCCTTGAAGTGCTCTGAGAGATATTGAGTAATCTGAGACAAAAAGTGAGTGCAGCCATCTCCCCTTTACCTACAATTTTTCTTTCCCATCCCACAGTGCAGTGCTGAGCAAGCGGGACAGGGCAGTCAAAGATGGAAAAGGCATACAGAGAAAGGAAAGACAGATGTGGGGCAGTAGTAAGAAAAAATTATTTACTGAGTTCATGGAGAGCTTGTAAATAGAGAAATTTATTTATGAAATATAGCAAAGATGAAGACATCAAGAGCCAAGAAATCCACCACAGCCCTTATCTGTTTTTTTTCCCCAACAGCTAATTGTTGTTAGCAGTACTGAGTTGAGTACTGACAGACAACATTACTTAAACTTGCTTGATTCCACCTGCCAGGCATTACTCCCTCCTATACCACTTTTTGGTAGATTTAAAGGGCCCTAACATTCAGTATTTATTTCTGTGCATTTATGTATACACTGCTGTGAACTCAACTTTCAATCTTTTTGGTTCAGTACTTAAATTAAGATTTTTAGTTCTTCAATTACATAGCATTTTCTTTGACAGGTCTTTTCTGTACTCATTTCATTTTTCTGGTATCCATCTTGCAGAGGACATTATGCTTGAATCACCTTCATGACTTCTACACGCATGTAAAAATTGCCACCATTAACATTTGCACTCTGCCTATGCAACAAGGTTTGCAGGGACCCTTTTTGCTACAACATCACACTTGGAACTTATGTTCAGTTACTTGCCCGTTGACTTACTGGCCCTCTTCAAACTTTTTCACTGTGTAGAATAACCACATAAGATTACTTATTCTTAGGTATATGTCTTTTACTGACCTTATTAAAACATAATTTATTCGAATGGGACCTAGTTTATGAAAGGTCAAGAATTCCTCTGCATCTTTGCCTGGGGTAATTTTTATGTCTATTTTTAACTCTCTCTAAATAGGCTGTAGAAGCTGCTATATTCTAGTATATTTTTTGACACCACAATATTTCTTGACATTTTAGATAGTTCTAACTGATCAGAAAATACTAGCATAGACAGTCACTGCCACGTCCAAGCGTATTATTCTAGGGCTCCCTAGCATCACAAAATACTCATTTGCATGTGAGATCAAAGCTGGCAATCTCAGCTTTCATGTTAAATGGTTAAGGTATGGAAATGGGAAATGAAAAACAGAAAGAAAAAATGTAGTCCCATGGTTTTCAAATCAATCTCTTCGTGTTAGTGCAAGACTCATGAATCCTGAATGATTGAATTTGACAGTATTCCTAAAGGGCACAATAGCATGAAGAGATTTGTCTCAACCTGGTGCTAAAGAGAGAAAATTCTGCCATAGAATCATGTTGCTTGACAATAAGAGGAATTAAGGTAGGAAACATGACATTTAGGCTAATGAAGACTGAATAACATATTCAACAGCCTATATTAACATTAAAATGTACATACTGGTATACATGTGTTGTCAGGGCAGTAACAACTTGTAATACACTAGTAGTATACTAAGTATTTTCTAATTTCTCTTACTTTTGGCACTAGTGGGATGCAAGGATCTCCTACCTCTGTCTGTGCTGGAAACATTCCTCAGTTATCTTTTTGGGATCTTTTCTTTGAGACTGAAGCACAGTACAAGTACAAGGAGACTTATGCTAGCTTAACTGACCTAAGAAGAGGTTAATAGCTGTGTTCTGGCATCAACACAGACTATTCTAGATCTGTCAACAAAAAAAAAAAAAAAAAAAAAAAAAAAAAAAAAAAAAAAAAAAAAAAAAAATTGATTCACCTGCAGATTCCGGCAGCAGTAGATGCAATCTCACAGGAAAGTTTTGATCTTTTCTTGGAGAGCTCCCAGAGGTTGGCTTTGGCAATTGCTTGTCAGCCTTAAGCAACGTTCTTCCTGGGCCTGGCTTGTCATTTGGCTTCTCATCCTACAGATCCAACCTAGAGATAAAGCCACAAAGAGGAGACAGTTCAGCAGTTTGACTTGTAGAGCATTAGACATGCTGCTTTGTTTGTCGTATTTGGCTGATGCAATTTCTTTTCTTTTGTTCTGAGAAGCTCTGCCTTAGTACATTGTTAGAAGTGGAAATTCAATGTTGAATGAGAAGATGGAGGCTTCTCTGCCCCAACAGCAAAGAAGGAAAGGGATTTCTGCTTTCCCAAGCCAGCATAAAAGGAGCATTTCTCATGCTTTAGCAAAGGCACAGAAGCTATTTTTACATATTTTACAGTCATTCTGAATAAAATTAGCTGGAGATACATAAGCAAGGATTAAGGAAATTGAGTGAAAACGGTATACGTAATCTATTATTTTTTTGTTAAGATGTACATGAAGAAAGACACTGGTGAAGGGGTGAATTTTGGGAAGATATTTTTATGAGAGTCACAGCCAGCTTGACTGAACTTCTCCCTTAAGCAGATGAGAAGCTAGAATGTAAAAAGCGTTTTTAGAGATAAATGAAGGTGAGCATTAAGGTTGGCACTTCTGGCAGACTAGGAAGAGTAGGACAATAAAATAAGAGACAATATTACATTATATTGCAAGTGCAGTTATACTTATGAAACAAATACTTGTAAACTGGACACAATGGAGAAGCAGAAACAATGGAAAGACAGCACAAGGGAGCACAATGCATTTATACCAATAGGAAAGAAGAAAATGGAGAGAAATAAGTGATCAAGGCAGATAAATGATGAGGGTCTAAGTGAAAAGGTTTTTAGGAGCTGGAAGGAAGAAAATAAAGATGCAACAGAGAAAGAAACCACAGGTATGTAGAACCTATTTTAGAAGATGAAACGAAAGGAATTTGTCACTGCCCATGAACGCAAGCGAAGTGGTAGCGAGAAAAATAGCATTGGTATTGCTAACAGAAATGCCAAGAATGGAAGCTTCATAGAAGGGGTGATGTACGTAAATTCCCACAGCACAAAAGCAGACAGGGCAAGAGGCAGGCTGCAATTCTGGCCACAAGGCAGCAGAGCTGAACACACAGCTCATAAATAATCACCAAATCTTTTGCAAATATTAATTTGAAAGTTATGGCGATACAGTGCAATGGAATGCTCAGCAGGTAACACTGCCCCACCAGGTTAAGTGAAAACGGCAGTGCCCGTTGCTAGCAGCAGGACAGTCCTGCTCAAATGAACACTTACATAACGCTTCTAACTTCTAGAAGATTACATGGATAAAAGAGAGCAGAATTTGTCATTATTTTGTCATTATCCCTCATTTAATTCACGTTTTGCTATAATCTGCTCTTAAATACCCTCACCCTTAACCTAAATTGTTAAGCCTTACTGTGTTTAACTGAGCAAAACCTCTGAGCAAAAGCTGCTGCACTGCTTTGTTAAGAGCTCTGAACAGAAGGTGCCAATTAGAAATGTTGGGGGAAAAAATAACCCGTCCCACAAAAAACACAAAGGCAGCTTAGCAACGTATCTGGGTACCCTCTTTCGAAACCGTGTAACAGGAGTCCGCGCAGCTCGGTGAAGGAGCGGAACTGTTTCTGCTTTGAAGCTCTGCGCGCTGTGAGGCGGCAGCCGAATGGCAGCGCTGCCCTGGGAGCCTCGGCGGCGAAAGGGCTTCCTGTTCTTCACCGAGGGATGAAGCCATTTGTGTTCAAATGCAGAAGAGCCGGTCTTTAATAAAAACAACGCTTAATTTTCACCTCATAATAATAATAATGACCAAAAGTCTGAATAAGAGAAAAAAAAAAAAACACACAAACAACAACGTACATGGAGCAGCTTCACGGACTCCCGAAGAACTGAGCTGAACTGACGGCAGATCTGAAGAGAACCAGATCTCACCACGGGCTGGCAATTACTTCGCAGTAACCCCACACACAGAGAACAAGATTTACACGGGCTGTTATTCCGCAGACACTGCGGCCCACACGGGCGGCCCAGCAGGCCCCCGCCGCCTCACAGCTCTCTCCCCGCTCCGGCAGATCCGAGGGCAGATCCGCGGCCGCAGGAGAGGAGGGGAGGGGAGCGGAGCGGAGCAGCAAGCGCGCAGCCCGCCATCCCCGCCGCCGGCAGTCGCTCGGGGCGGGCCTCTCCCGCCGCCGACCAATAGCAGCGCGCCTCCCCGCGGCCCGCCGTCCCATTGGCCGCGGCCGCGGCTTCCGCCGAGAGCCGGGATTGGTCGTGGAGGGGCGGTCGGCAAAAGGCGGCAGCGGGCAAAACTCCGGCGCGTCGCGGCGGCCGCGTGAGTGAGTCCCCGCGTGTCCCCGAGTCCCCTCGCGCCCCCACTCCTCGCTGCACCGCGGCCGGCCCCGCAGCCGACCCCGCAGCCTCTCGTTAGGCATCGACGCGGCTTGCTCGTCCCCTGCCTCCGCTGCGCTCCCTTGGCGCTTCCCCTGCAGCCCGTCCCCGGGAGGCCCCGCTCCGCGCCGGGCCGATGCTCGCGTGTGCTCCCGTCGGGGCAGGGCGGGTGGGCTGCGGGACGTGGGCCGCGCGGCCCCGCTTTTCCGCGTCCGACGCGGGAGCAGCCCGCGGGGTCCGGCCCCGTTTCCCGCACGGCGCATGCCTCGAAGCTCCGGCCCGCCGCTATTGATGCCCGCGGCACGGCGCGTCTGACGGGAGCCTGGCTGCAAGGGCTGCGCGTAACGCGCACCCTGTGACGCGTTCCACACGCGTGCCCTTTGTCTGCGAGTAGCGGCGTTATCTAGCTCGAGTCCTGCGTGTGCGGCTCCTCGTGCGCTGTTGGTGCTGCTCGAGTCGCGGTGCTCTGTGGCAGTTGGCGATGCTGCAGCCGAGGACGGCCGCTGAGCGCTCGGGACCTGAGCCGAAGGGCCCTGGAGCTGTGTGGGCCGCCACCGCTGCACCTCGCTCATTTCCAGGCCGTGCAGAGCTTTTTTAATGAGATGGGAGCTGGAACACCTGAGGGTGAATTGAGCTGAAACTTTGCATCATCTCCATCTTCCTCTTTTTTCTCTCAGACGATCCCTTTTTAATGTTTTGTAATGTAAAAACTAGATGCCTGAGTTGATGAAACTCCATTAGGTTCCATTTTATAACCACGAGGCCCACTTCCAAGTCTGTAAACTGTTTCAAAATAGATTCAGGTGTTCCCAGCATTCAGTTCTGCAGCCATCGGCACCTGTTCAACACAAAGCAACGGAAGGGGCACCCTGAGTTACTGAGCCCCCTCTGCCCTGCCCGTGTTCCCGAGGTCCTGCAGACTGAGCAGCTTTGTTTCCAGCTTTCTGAACATGCCAGCCTTGCTCTAGCAGAAGCTGGAGCTGGGGTTGCATTTCAGCATGCAGGTTACAGCAAGCGCTGTCCTTGCTCTGCTAATGAGGCCGTGCCATTGCAGGTTTGGAACAGGCTGGTCTGCCTGCTCAGCACTAGCAGAGCAGTGCCTACCTGTGAAAGGCTGCAGAGTGCTGCCTCACTCCGTGAGTCGCCAAGTTGCATTCTCCAGCAAAGTTCCCTCACAGAAAGAGGCTGTCGCCTGTCCCCATTCTGCTGCCTGAGAATGACAGAATAAAGGTAGCGAGGATTCTCAGGGGACAAAGCGTATTCCAACTCGCTGAAATAGATGAATCCTTTCATCTGAAGTTTTTCAAAATACGTTCCCCTCTTGTAGAAAAGTTCAGGCAGAACTTTGTGGGCTCGGCAAAGGTACGAACAAGGAAGATCCTTGAGAAGAAAATGGTGCCACTGTGAGAGGCAGTGCTGCTGAGCTCCCTTGTCACTGTTCATCCTTCGCTGGTGCTCTGCTTCTCTTTTCTTCATGAAATAGGATTATCTTTAATTGTACATTAGTACAATAATTTACACCTTTTCTTACAAGATTTGGGAAGAAGCATTTCAAAATAAATATGTTCTATTACTTTTATGAGATATTAGAACAAATAATCATGCTTTTGGGTTATGTTCTCTAGAAGAGGGAGAAATCTCACATATCGAGAAGATTTTCTCTTATGTGTTTTCAGGTTTTCTGTCTTTGTAGAGGTGCTGCAGTGTACAATGCAGCTAATTTCTTGTGGACCAGTTCCCCACTTTTCAAAGCAAACTTCAGGAAAAAGATATAGCTTTAACATGAATGAGCAAACACTCCGATTAGAAGAAAACCATTTGTCTCTAAGCTTATCCTGCTTTCTTCTTTCTCTTCCCCCTTTTATCTTTTACTGGAGATCAAGTGGGTTTACTGGTTTGATTTTCTCTGGGATGGTAGGTGCCTTGCAATTTTAGGCAGCACAGAGGAGTTCCTCACACTCTGAGTGCGGGGCAGTGGAGTGTATTATCAGATATGTTTGCTCCCTCAAGTGTCCAGAAGTGGTTTTCAAGGTCTTGGTTTTTTTTCTTTAGTTTTGTGATGGAGACAGAGTCCAAGTTTCACTGTGATGAGCAGCACCCTCATCAGGCTGAAGACACAAGCAGAAAACTTGCACAGAACAGTAAGCTTTCAGGTATGTGCTTGAACAGGGACTGCTAACAATACATTTTGGTGTTGATGTGCTTCTTCATCACTTCCGGAAGTTTTAACATCAACTATCATATTGTATAAAGAATTAATGAAATGAGAACATTTGAAATTGCTGTTGACATTAGGCGTTTTCCTGCTTTCCATGGGGCTACAAAAGTTTAGCAGTAGTTTGTCAACATTCCTTTATCCCATTTATTTATTACAGAATTTATTATTTTAAGGGATAATAGAATTCCAAAAGGGACTTCTTCAGAATAAAATTATCTTACCAGACAATGTCTCAACAATAATATTTTGCCTTTTAAAATATAATCACCAGCCTTGGCCTTAAATATCTGCAGATGTGTCGGTGTGCACAAACACACTGTTCTTCTCATGCAAGAGAAGCTAAACTACAGACACGTGCTCTGATAGTGGTTTTGTTGCTGTTTTTATTTTGTTTGTTTATGACTTTACTTAAATCTGGGCGTTCTATACACAGGCACCATCCTTGCTCAGTAATTGCTGGTGGTCAGACGGTTTATATATAATGGCTACTGATTTTCCTAGAAATAGTCCTCTGTCATTTTGCTGCACATCCGTGTCCAGAATTAGAGCAATGCTGAATAGCATTTAATGTCTCACTTTGCAAATGCTTTTCATTCTGGGAAGTAAATAAATTGCTTTAAAATCTCACAGAAAACATTGCAAAGAATGGCTGCATTTTTAAATTGTGTTTTGCCAACAATGGGGTGAGCGCTATGCCCAGCTGGGGATTCAGACTCCTGGAAGAGAACGGATGATGTTTATGCTACTTTCAACAAGGACACTCAATGTTTGTTTGCTTTTGGGATCTTTCACATGTGAAGCTATGTTGAGTTGCTAAATTTTCTCGGTGCCTGGGATATGTACTCCTCTGGCCTAGGATCATTCAGCTATTAGAGCTCTGATAACGTTCAGCTCTTTCAACTCAGTTGCACAAAACCAAGTAGCTGGCAGATTGTACTGCAGCAGTTGCAAGAGCTTTTCATTATTGTTACTATCTACCATAAGGCCATTGGTCTGGTGACAAGTTAAAGTCAGCTTAAAATCTGATCGGCTGGTTTCTGAAGACTTAAACAATGTGGGTTTCAAGTCCTTATTGGAGTCATTTGCATTTTGCCAAGGTTAAGTCCTTTTTTCCAACCAAACAATTTTACTGGAGCAGTTCCAGTGCAAATTCGGTGTAATCAGTAAGAACTGAAGCTTAAGCTCCTCTTTTCAGAAGTCAAGCTCAGATATGAGTGCTGGAACAAAACTGTAGGTTGCTTTATTTGGAGCAGGTTGCATAGCAATCTAACAAGGCAGTTCTGACAGAGCTGTTAAGATCCATATCAGCATTTTGAACCATTTTCTATGCCTGTCCTTTGGCACACAGCCTTTAGGCATGAAGGTCTGTCTAGGATATTTCAGAACCAGTAACATTCCTATCTTAAGCAGTAAGGCCCATGTTTTACCAATGCATGCTTTGTTACAAACATATCGGTGATGTTTTAAAAGTAATTCTTATTACTTACAACTTGTTGTTCAGGTAAAACGTGGTACACTTTAATGTATACAATATAATTTATATTTTTATTAAATTGAATTTATTATTCATTTTTAGGATGAAAATGATAAACTTTTGGTTTTTTCCATTTGATGTAGCTTCCAAATAGCATTTTTTTCATACTTCTGCATAATCAAATGTTCTTTAACCCTGCTTCATACTCAGCTTCAAGAGAAATAAAGAACAACTAAAATAGAAGCATTCAGGAACTGAATGGAAAGCTAACTTTTGGAAGGAATGCAGTACAACATCCTTGTCCTGCCATCTAGTGATTGCAGCACAAAGTACAGTAATTTAAATGCAAAGCAAATATGCTTTTTGGTATTTATTATTGTAACAGTTTAAGAGATTGTATTGGTGATCTTAAATAATAATAATTTTCCTACATTTTTGATTCTTGGTTTGCATCTCATGGATGTGCCCCTTTGTTTTACATAAACAACTATTATAGTTCTGTCTTTTGTGATTTTGACATTGCATGTCTCAGGAAACATTAATCAATGAGCTGTAATGTGAAGTTTTACAAAATCAGCTTTTCCTCTCTCAGAAATTCCTAGATGGCAGATAGGTAAAATTTTTTGAAATGCTGCAGCATGGAAGGGAATGTGAAGATGATGATCAATTAGGCGGACAGTAATGCAAGGATGGGTGCCCCTCGTCTGTTTTTCCTTCAGTTTGTCAAGTTACAGTACTAGAAATTGATGTATGATTTATGATCTGAATTACAGACCAGATATTGAATCGAGCAATAAAATTCTCAACTGATTTTTTCCATTCTTTCCACAGCAGGAATAAAAAAAGATATTGAAAAACTTTATGAAGCAGTGCCACAGCTTGTAAATGTGTTCAAAATTAAGGAAAAAATTGGAGAAGGTAAATGTTTTATTGTAGCTTGCTTAAACTTACATCTCTTTTGGTATGTATAACTTAGCAAGTATAAATCTAAAATGCCAATACATGCAATTTAAGCCAGATGCCTTTTGATTTACTTTTCGGTGTATACAGTACTCCGTTTTTTTTTTACATGGAAAATCTATTTATGTGCATTTATGTTTTGACATATTTAACTACTGGCTTTGTTTCTGCTGAAACTATGTGGGCAGAAGAGGAGGAGTAAACTAGAATATTATAGCTGCTTTCGTTTCTTTGTTGTTGTTGCTGGGTTTTGTTTTTAGGATATACAGGATCAAATTTTGGAACACTTAGGTACTCCTGATGTTAAATGGATACTATTGTAGAATGACTATTGTATGACTATAGGTAGATTCCTAGTGACTTCTGAGTCTGGGACTTCAGCGCTTTTTGAAACTTTACTCAGGAATGACACTCCACACTTAAAAGCAAAGATGTGTATGAGAAGCAGGGTAGCTTTGTAGCTGTTTTGCAATGGAGTAACTGCGATGGCAGACCAGGGAGCTTAAAGTTTGTCTGTCAAAGAAAGTAAAAAGCTCCATTCTGCACAGTGATCCAAAATTTCTAGAAAACGTGCGGTTCTGTTTGTCATAAATAAGATAGAATAGTCAAGCTAAATCTCCAGTTATGAATAGTACTCCAATTTCTCTCCTGGGAGCAAACAATGCTCTTGAAAGCCAAAAATACCACTAGCAGTTCTGTGGAATAAAGACAAGACAAGCTTCAACTTAGGATTCCATACAGGAGTCTGTTTTGTTTTAGCAGTTCTCACCACCAAAAAGAAGGTCTTAGGTCAACTTAGTAACCCATGTTGCTATGAGCAATTCTACTCGATTTATGGGGCACTAGATTTTTTTACAACTGCAAGAAGTATTTAGAGATTTTGCTGGCATTTTGATGTATGTATATGCTTACAGACTGTTAAATTTAACGTGACATAAACACAGTAGTTAAAATATAATCAAAAGTAAATTTGAACTGCTTGTTCATAGGGAAGAATGCTTTGACTTGTATGTTCAGGTATCTCAGATCATTAGGATAAATTAACCTTCCCAGGGATATTTTAAGATATCCTTAAAACTGTAGCAAATAAAACTGTAATTAAATAAAAAAAATAAAGCTTAAAGTTGTGAGATTATTGTACAGTGTGAATACTCTCTTTCTCAAAGGAGTCTATAGTGTTCTGTCTATGTGTAATGCTGGGGGCCAACAAATAGTAAAGCTATACCTTTATAAGGTAGAGATTCCTCTTACTTTATAAATAAGATAACAGAATTAAGGAAAATGTAATGATTTCAGAAGTTCCTTGAATAGCAAAAGCAGTGCTATCCAGATTAGCATTAGATAGCTGACTTACATTGCAGAGAAAGAAGAGCTGGATGTCAGATGAAAGAGAGCTACCTAAACAAGAAAGCAAATCAAAGATAGGAAAATTTACATTCAAAGAGCTCTATGTCCCATGCAAGTTAGACAGTGTAACATTTGCATTTTTACTGACATTAAAAAAATTGTATACAAGATCACTGAATTCAGTAGTAGAAAAAAGAAACTGCCTATTTTCTCTTCTAAAATCTGCTTTTGACGTAGCATCAGATGCACTGTAAGACTGTGAACATTTAGATCATTTCTGTAAAAATCTGAATTGACTTAATTAAAGATGCTGAAGACAGTGTTTTTCTCCCTTTTTTACAGGTACTTTTAGTTCTGTTTACTTGGCCACAGCACAACTACAAACAGGATGTGAAGAAAAAATGGCTCTAAAGCACTTGATTCCAACCAGTCACCCTCTGCGAATTGCTGCTGAACTTCAGTGCCTCACAGTAGCAGGGTACTTAAAAAAAAATTATGAGTGTTATGATTAAACTGCTGAATGTTGTCTTGCTGCTCTGCATTTATGTATGTAAAGTTTTGGCGCTTCACTCGCATTTTCTTTTTTTAATCTCAGAAATGTTTGAGACTTGTAGCAGGAGCAAATAAGAAATGGATTCTTATCTGTAATGAATGTCCTTTTTTGCTGGTCTCAGTTTGCAGACCGTGCTACATTTTTTATCTCAGAAGTTCCATGATGTATGTATGTGGGAACAGCTGCTTGGAAAAAATAATCTCTTAATAAGAAATTAAAGTTTTAGAAATGAATTCTAGTCACCAGTGTGCTCAATAGCACCTTTTTAGAGTAGCCAGTGTTTTTAGAGTAGCCAGTGTTGTGAACTCCTACATTTAAATGCAGTGGTAACTATGAACTGTGGCCCCCAGATCTGTAGAGCCTTCATCTCAAACTGCAGGACTCAAATGGAACATAAGAAAAACACAAGAACAACATAATTACTGCTAATAAGACTGTTGCCAAGGTATAAATTAGATATTAAAAGAAAGCCAGACTGAAGTTTTCAGGAAATAAAAGAAAATAAAAAGTCATCTTCTGGTCTTTGTTCAGTGACGTTACTTCTCTTTTTTAGGGGACAAGATAACGTTATGGGAGTTAAGTATTGCTTTAGGAAAAATGATCACGTGGTTATTGTTATGCCATATCTGGAACATGAATCCTTCTTGGTGAGTCCCAGACTTCTTATGTGTAATAAAACTTCTTAATTGAAAGTAGTTGCATAATAATAGTATCCAAATAATCTTTCAGGACATTCTGAATTCTCTTTCCTTTGAAGAAGTGAAAGAATACATGTTTAATCTGTTTAAAGCATTGAGGCGCATTCATCACTTTGGTATTGTTCATCGTGACGTCAAACCCAGTAACTTTCTCTACAACAGGAGGCTGAAGCAGTAAGTCTGTCCAGATGTCCATATTGTGATCTCGTCTGGGGCTGTGTGTCTTGGCAGAACAGATTAAATGAGGCTTTTGGTTTTCTTCCTTCCAGCTGCCTAACATGTGCTTAAGTAATAAAGCTAAAAGACTTTTTATTTGTAAAACTTTTATTTCTGTGTTTAGGGATTTGGGAATGGAAAGATTTTTTTTAGCATTTAATTTAGTATCTGCCTTACAGAGTGTCAAGTACCTGAAAAAGTGAAAATTTACTGTTGAGTACAGATATAACATTTTTTAATAAAAATGAGAATAAAATCAGTAATGGACTGAAAAAAAGCTAATAGGTACTTGTTAAGCATAGGCTGGTATTTGTAACTTTCTACTCATGAATTTTTATAACTAATGCATTTGGTATCTGAAGACTAAAAAGTCACGTGCTGGTTTTTTTTTTTTTGGAATAAATTGAGTAAGGTACTGTTTCACTGCTAGCAGTTCTGTGGTGATTAGCGAGTTGGGTGCAATTAGTGAAGGTTTGCTGGGGAAAAAACCTGATTAAAGATAAGTGATTTACAGTAGCATTGCTTGAGGTTTGGCAAAACTCTTAGCATTGTTATTATTCCAGCTGTCTTCACTGCTGCATTGTGCCTCTGTCCATGACAGGTCAATTCACTTTTACTTGGCTGCTTGTTGAGGTAATTCAGAACTGTAGGAATGAGAACCCAAGAAAGAGATTACTGGGAATAGCTTTCAAAATGTCAGTGGTGAAAGTACACACTTCAAAAGCTTACAAGTCAAGAAACAGCAAAGTAAGAGAAATAGGCATAGTGCAAAAATGAGGGGACAAATAGGGATAGACAGATGGGACAAACAGCAGAAAGAAAATAGAACTGTGTTGCTGGTGGCAGCACATAAGCAACATGAGGAGTAAACTGAATAAGCAAGTAATGAGTAGTTGATAAAACTGGTTGATACTTTTTGACTCTTTATTCTAACTTTCTTTCTTTTAGGTATGCCTTGGTAGATTTTGGCTTGGCACAAGGAACTCCTGATACAAAAATTGAACTTCTCAAAACTGCCCATTCTGAAGGCCAGCAGGGAAGTTACTCACAAAGCAATCCCAGCATAGCTTTGGGAAATGGGGTTTCCGTCGCTGTCACAGCATCTAAACAGACTGCTCAACAGTTAGCGTCAAGAGCATCTGATAAAAGCTCATACTCCAGCTCACACTCAAAAATACAGATTAAACAAGGAAGAGGAGGAAAGGTTGTCAGTCGCTTTCATTAATATTTTTGCATGTTTAATGTATTTTTTCATCCAACAGGGGGAGATGTAATACCTGAACAAAAGCTGTGCTGATCTTGCAGGATTTGATGCACAGAACCAATTTTCACATTGGAGTAGCTAGTTTTATGTAACACTATTGGCGTCATTCAGTATCTGTTAGATATAATTCAGCATTGAAAGCTGCATAAAACTAGCATGAGTTACTCTAGACAACCCTAAATCTTTTTTTATTTTATTTTAAGTCCCTCATGCTGTGAAACTCCTTCCCAAACCAATAATTATTCACGTATGCTTACTTGCATATATATAACAAATGCAAAACAGATGGCATTTCAAATCATCTTGGGGCACATGAGGTGCAGTTAACTCTGTGAGCATGTTTGGTGTTCTTCTAGGTGTTGTTTTCTTCACAGTGAACTGATGCCTGAAAATGACTTACCGCATAGATGTTTCACTTTTATGTCACTTAACACAGTTCTTGAACTCCCAGTATCCAGCTGACCACTGGATAAGATCCTTACTGTATTCTTTGTTGATGTTGTAGGAGGATTCTGTGCACCATTCTGCCCAACGGTCTGTCTTTGGAGAGAGGAATTTCAACATCTATTGTTCCACATACCAGGAGAACTCAAATACAAAAGTAAGAAACATGATTCATCAGTAAGAGCAATTTGTTATGTCTTAGAGAAATTATAGAACTGGTTCTATAAGATTGGGCAGAACCCTGTGAAACTAAAGTTCTCAGCTGACAATTAAGAATACATTTTATTAAATGTGACTTCACTGAAAGGCTTGAAGAGTTTTTCATTTGTTTCAGTCCCTTTTGTAACTCCTGAAGAGGTTTTATGTACATCTCCCCAGCTCATCTTCTTTGTATGCTAGTTGGTATCTTTCCTACACGTACCTTTCCACCAACATATCTTTTGTTTGTGAAACCTTAGCTTGTTATTTTGCAACTGAAGCTGTAGAGAAAACAAGTATGTAATAAATGTTTTCATTTTGCTGTTAGAAATTAATGTGACATGGAGAAAAACCCCAACTAAATTAGAAGGCTTGTCTAATAATGATTATCTTATTGTAGAATTAAAACTAGTATTACTTTGTTGTGGCATTAGCTATTTCATACACTTATTTATTTTTTTTACTAATGTTGAATCAAAAGAATGCTTGAAAAATTATACTAACTTGAGAAAAAACTTGAAGTTTCAAAATATCTAGTGAATATTAATTTTTGTAACCACTGAAAAATGAAGTACATTTATAGATGTTATGATTTGGTAGAAAGATTTGCTATCTTCTGTTTTAAAATTGAAGCTCCTTGCTGATGAGAGTCTTTTCAGTAGTTTCAAGATAGGTATCTACACATAGAGGGAAGCTTCTTAAATATTTCACCTTCTTAAAAAAATATCTGTTTTGCAGCTCATTAAACAATCAAAGATGATAGATGTTTCATCTAGAAAGTTAGTAACAAAGAAGAAGATTATTTCTACCAAAGCAGTGAACAGGAAAGCTGCCAGTGGTTGTCCATCAAACCTGACCTGTGACTGTTACGCAACAGACAGAGTTTGCAGTGTTTGCCTTTCAAGGTAATTTGCTTCAACAATGCTGTAAAATTGCTTACTATGCTGTCAAACAAGGTCAAAAAGCTTGAATTTACTGGACAGCTGTTTTAGTAGCTGAAAGACAGCATTTGTGCAGCCCTTACGACACCAGGTGTACTCTTCAAAAAGAATAGTTCATGGAATTTGTGGAGTAATTAGTTCACTGCTATCTGCAACGAGAGATTCACTGTTAATGATTTTCTGTTGCTGTTGTATTTAATTATCTGCCTACATGGGTTGTAGAAAATAACCTGAGTTAGTTACAACACTTAGACAACAATCTGTTATTGAGCAGTTATCTAGTAGGCCTAAATTATGCCAACTGCATTGAAATTCAGTGATTGGACTCTTGCTTTCTGAGAACTTAAGGATAAATACATTCCTCAGGCTGTTTGCATTCTGGAAATCGTGAAACATAGAATAAAAAGGAAAGATGACAGTGCTGTATATCTTAATTTGAAATGTTTTAATAGTGAACAGGCCAGAGAATCTAAATAACTCAGTTCAAATCTATTCCTCTGTAGTTCATTTAGGGGACAGAAATTAGTGCAGAGAAATCTGCTTGCTAGGCATAGTCATGAAACTGTGGTACCTCTCTTCCCTGGCTGTCAAAATATAATGTTATCAAAGTCAGTTCAGAAATTAAACATGAGGAATTTGCTAGACTCTCAAAAAAGCTGGCCTTTTAGTTAATTTTTACAAGAAGTAAATTCTTCTCAACGCTCAGAAATAGTGAACCTTAGTTTGCTCTGGATAAATAAAAAGCCATAACATCCATGCCCAAGAAACTTGAAAGTTCCCTGTGAAAATGCCTATTGTCATTGAATGAAACTGAAAATATTGTGACTGAAGTATGCAGTAAATATTCCTTCTACGTATTATAACAAGACCAATAATATAATTGGTAATTATAAAAAGGTTATTTCATATGAGCTACTAATTATATACTAGATAACTATAAGATGCTTCAGACCTAAAAACTGAATAAGACATTTACACATCTCACAAAAGTATATTGTAAAAATATTAAACATCATTATAATTAGAACTATATAGAAGCTGTAACAGATCCCAAGGTGATGTGCCCAGCAAATCTGGAGACAACTCAGCTTTGGCAGTTGAAGTAGACAAACAATCTGCTCCTGAAACACTCAGAAAAGAAATTCAACACTTAAAGAGCTGTCAGGAAGATGATGGTGCTTCAGAAATTAAGGCAACAGACATGAAAGGATGGGATCAAGTTCCTGATGAAGCATATGACCTGCTTGATAAGCTACTAGACTTAAACCCTGCAACAAGAATAACTGCAAAAACTGAATAATGCAGATTTCCACATCTCACAAAAGTATATTCTAAAAATATTAAACATCATTATAATAAGAACTTACTTATTTCTGAATGTATGTATTCTAAACATATTTGTCTTTTACAACAAGGTGTCAACAAGTTGCTCCCAGAGCAGGAACACCTGGATTCAGAGCACCAGAAGTACTGACAAAGTGCCCCACTCAGACAACAGGTACTACACAACACACAAAAACTAAATGTCTTTCTTTTTTTCAAACCTGTCATTTATGCATTGACATTATCTTTTGTATAGGAGGCTTTTTACAGATGAAATTCATTTTATTATCCCTTTAACATTTATCAACCATTTCCCAATTTTAATTTAAAGTTCATTACTCAGAATAAGAAGGAACTAGGAATATTTTCCCGTGTTTGAAACTTGAATGTCTTTATCCCTTTGAGGGGTACTGCCATATGCAGGAGTTCAATAGCATGTGTTTTAAAAGAAAACAAAGTAGTAAGTTTTATCAAGTTTCTTGGCTCGTTGCCTTATTTATTCAAGAAAAATCTTAAATAAATCTTAGAGGGATATGCTTTAGACTTTTCTAGACTGTTTGCCACATGTATTTTGCTGTCACAAGCATAATGAATTGTATGAGTGCAATTTTTATGTTTTTTATGAAGTGTTAGTTAATCAGTACTTTTCACTTGATTTTTTTTCCTCTTTACTTATGCTTTAAATAGGCAATCTGTAAATTTCATGATTTTTTCTCAGGAAGATTTTTAATTTTTCAGGGCTAAAACCTATATGTTTCAGTAGTCTGGTAAATATTGGAGCAGAACTAAAGGATGGTTAATGCATTAGCTGATGCAAGTAGACTGGGAGAAACTCTGCATACCTGGAGAATTGGAGGAGTGATATAAAGTTAAACATGTCATGTATGACCAGAGGTTTTTGATTATGAAAATGAAGGATAGAAACAAACATTCTCAAAATTTGTATTTAAAATAAGTTTATAGCCATCTTTTTTGCTGAGCACTTTGTAAGAAAATAGTCAATTTACAGCATCTGAATGTGCTTATCCACACACAGAGTACTTACAGTATGTTTGATTAGCATATCCGTTGATAGCTTAATGCTGTTTGAGACAGGATCTGTGCTGTGGGCATGGCTGGGATTTCAAGAAGTATGGCAGCCTACTTGGAGTCACTGTGCCTGTGCTGTAACAGCCAGCTTTATGAGCAGGGAAACATCCAGAAATCCAGGACAAGTTTAGACAATCCCTGAATCTGTCTAGACAGAATTTATGCAGAAAGAAGACATACTTAAGAAATTTTGGACAGAAGGTTGTCTTAAGTGTGCTTTCAGACAGTTTTCTGTTCTCTAGGGTAACGGAGAGCAGGATTAGAGAAAATATGGGTAAATCTGGAAACCCTCGGGTGTGGCCCTAAAGGTATTGAGTCAGTGCTGCAAAGCTTCTGTAATACGTCAACGAAGTTCTTAATTAGAACTGGGTAGACTAATACTAATATTTATGAGATAATGCTATACTTGAGCTAACAAATCTCCTTACCCAGTAACATCTGGGACTGCTGTAGTCACCTCCTTGTACTCCTGCCAATCTTGCTACTAGTTTTGGTCTTTGTGCCAAGACCAAGTTATCAGCTGGATCCAGCTGGCTATCCAGACTACCTTAAATAAGTGAGCCAGGTTTAAAACACAGAGAGTACAACCCAAACCTACAACTTGGCCCTAAGCAGATCCAGTTACATTTTTTAACTTGATTTGTTCCTTTGTTTCTCTTTAAGATAGTATCCCTCACTAGTTAGATACTAAACACTAGGCAAATGCACAGAGAGGAATCACAATTTTGATGTCATTGCACAAGATCTTGCAGTCTGCTGAAGATGCCTACCCTATCAGAACTGTAGGACTTAGTAGTAATTTCACTATATAATTCTCTGACAATATCAGGAAGAGCTAAATAAATATCTTTAAAAGTCTTCACCTTGATGACTGTCTTTCCCAACTACATACTAAGGGTGATGCATAACACTGTAAGCAGGTAATATGATCAACATCAATACAGTACCACTAAAACTTTTTAATTGAAGATAAGATGCAAATTTTTTTGCACACTGAATTATTGTACCCATAAATAACTTGGATTTTGATTTTTATAAAAGATTTAAAACCTATGTTTGTAGATCAACTTAGAAGTATAAGAGCTCTTTGCTGTTGCTAGCTAAAATGTCAGACTTAATTACTGCATATTTTACTGCCTATTTTTGGAAGATATGCAGGATGACTAGAGCTTTATTTCCCAACTTAATTTTTCTCTTTAGAATTTGAGACTTCTTCAGACTCCTTCACTTTCCTTGCCATCTCTCAAAATGTGCAACTTAGCCAAAAAATTACAACAGACAGGTATTCTCATAACTTTCAGTATTAAAGTTTCAATCATGCTTTGGCTTCTTCCATCAGAGAACTCCCTGTGCTCTTCATAACACAATGATGAATAACTCTTACAGTTCTTAAACAATCTAGTCAAGTGGTTTCATATTAGAGATCAACCAAGTTTGTAGTAAGACAAACCTTTTAGTACACCTAACTGGCAACCTCAGTCCTAGAAAAGTAAGATTTACATTCAATTCTGAATTGTTTTGTATTCATGAACTTTTATATAAAGTTTTCTCAATCTAAGCAAACTTACTGAAGTATCAAACTAGCCATTTTTTCCCTCTCTCAGCTCCCACAGAATAGCTCAGATCAGAATAACTTCAAATGTTGTCTCAGTACATTTTTTTAAGCACATTAATGAAATTACTAATGTGAGAAATTCTATAGACAAACATTCTCTATAAAAGAAGGCATCTGATTTTATTTACAAGTATACCAATTTACACTGCTTGCTGAAGTGTTATCATTGAGACCACAGTCTGTAAGTAATTCAGAACATTACTTTCTCTGATAACAACACTTCTGGTCATAATTTCTTTTTGAAGAATTTGGGATTTTGCTTTTGATGAAATTTTACTTGTTTTACTTGCTTACGTGTTGCTAAGCTTGCTTTCTATTACAGCAATTGACATGTGGTCTGCAGGAATTGTATTCCTTTCTCTGCTCAGTGGACGGTATCCATTTTACAAAGCAAGTGATGATTTAACTGCTTTGGCACAAATCATGACAGTTCGTGGATCTCGAGAAACCATTCAGGCTGCTAAAACTTTTGGTATGCAAACCTTAATTATGGGGAGGAGGGGAAAATGATGCCTGGTCTGCTGTTTAATATAATGATTTACAATCTAGTTGTGACCTGTTTTTATTTTAAACAAACTTTTAACTTTGGGAGTCACTTTGGAGGTAAGTCACACTTTTTGCATGCAAAATAACATTACTTATCCATACATACAGAGTTTTAGGAAAGTTTTTATTTGTCTATCTTTTATAATTTTTTATGAAGAGTAATTCATTCTGTGGATTTCCTGACTTTGCTGCTTTCAGTAAGTCAGGGCCACTTGAGGTGAAATATGCCAGCTAAATGTTTCCTACTTCTTAGAATTCTTACAGTAATATTTATTCCTGCAAAATTTGCCATGGAGCCTTAAGTTGTATTGACTTAATACTTAGAGAATGTAAACCTTGCATTTTTATCCGACTTCAAGAAGGACCAGAAACAAACAAACAAACAAACAAACAAACAAAACAATAAAAAAGCAAGAGGGCCTGTTTGGAGGGAGAAAAAAAAGCACAAAAATAGAAATAGCCATTTTCCTTGCCTGCAAGCCAAACATTAAAGCATTTGGTACCTGGAAGCATAACTGACAGCATCAATTTTAATTCTCCAAACAGGTGTTTAAATCAGTAATGTAAGCAATGAACTGAACTGGGTTTTTAATTTTCAGTTCTGTTAAGATGAGGGTGAAATGGAAAATGGTGCTGTGTGGACTGAGTGATGACTTGTCAATTCATAACTTCATGTAAAGACACAGTTCTGTTCTAAGCAGAGCTACTTCTGGCTTTCTGGCCCTTACTGTAAAACATGGCTGATTTGGGTTTTTTTAATTAGTTTTGAACTAATGTCAGCTATGCTTCAATACTTGAAATTTCTTGAAACAAACTTAAAAGTTGTAGTGATAGAGCGAGTAAAATAAAATGTTGCTGACTGTCAAAACTATTTTTCTCTTAGGTAAATCAGTTCTATGTACCCAAGTCATCCCAGCACAAAACTTACGAACCCTTTGTGAGAAGCTGAGAGGAACAAATAGCAGCTGTAACAGACCCCACGGTGACGTGCCCAGCAAATCTGGAGACAACTCAGCTTTGCCAGTTGAAGTAGACAAACAATCTGCTCCTGAGACACTCGGAAAAGAAATTCAACACTTAAAGAGCTGTCAGGAAGATGATGGTGCTTCAGAAATTAAGGCAACAGACATGAAAGGATGGGATCAAGTTCCTGATGAAGCATATGACCTGCTTGATAAGCTACTAGACTTAAACCCTGCAACAAGAATAACTGCAGAAGATGCTTTGCTGCATCCCTTTTTTAAAGACATGAAACTATGAGAACATGCTCTGTTCATGCTTTTGTACATTTTATATGAAAATGAGATACTGAAGGAGTTTTAATCCGTTGCCCTTACACTCATTGAAGTACTATTACACTGTGCACAGCACTACTGAAATTGTCTCATAATTGGACTGCAAATGCGACTTCTTAAAAAATGCTTGCAGATGTAAATATTACGTAAATGTTACTGACGTCGTCAAATCCTAAGATGCTTTTGAGGTGTTATTACTGTGCATACCTGTTCTCTAAGAAAATTAACTTTGATTTAAAACTAAAGAGTTTCTCACACTAAGATTAATTCTCAGGATACTCTCTCAAAACATAGAAATTTGCATTGAAGTATGACTGAAATGAAAAAGTGCTCAAGGGATTTCTTTTCCATAATTGCATACCCCTGCTTTGTTCCCCTGCTTTGTTCCAAGTACCTGAGAGACTAAAGTGCACTAATTTTGTTGAGATGGTTTTCAGAGAACAGTTTTACTTTGGGAGTGTTGCTGGAATAGGGGCTAGATAGTGAGGTTTTATCATCAAAACAAAAGCATCACCATTTTAAAAGTACTTCTTTTTTCTGTCTGTTCCTTCCTACTTAGGCAATAGTGATAAATAGAGTTACTCATTTTGCATAGCCTGTATTTCTTCTGTGCCATTGGTAGCTGCCAATACACAACAACTGTTGCCTTCAGAATGTCTTGTGTGACATGTATGTTTGATTTCTGTTATGGAAACTGATTTTCACAGAACAGCTTTTAAATAAAGGATTTGTTTTTATAACTTCAGAAATGTGTCTAGAGATAATTCTATAAAAATAGTTAGGTAAGGTTTCCCTGTGAGATACTTCTGTTCAGGAAGAATTATGCAGCTTTCTTTTCTGCATAAATTTCTCAGTGATGTACAATACTTTTCAGATAGCACTAGCGTATATAGCTGTCATAGTGGAAGTATCTTAATTATCAAGGAAATCTTACTGCCTCACATTAAAAGCTAGCTAATGTCTGGTCACAAATAGGCATCCCCCTCCCATCCCCTTTACCCTCTAGCCTCATGAATTCATTGTGTAAAGTAAGTCATTCTCAGCAGTTACCTCTTTAGAAACCCATCATGCTTTTGGAGACTGAAATTTAATACAGTGTTTTTCCAATTACATTTCTTGAAATGCTCATGTAGTCGTTGCTATAAAAGGTTACAGCCACTCCAGGAAAAGATTGCTGCTTTGATAACTTTCATATAAACCTTCACAAAGAAGCTGGTAGTTACGTCATGATCAGTGCTGTGGCTGAAGAGTAATTATTTCAGTACATTCAGAATCTCCAGTACATACAAAGTGATGGTAATATTGCCTTGTCCCTGGCATCAGCTGTTAGAGAAAAATATTTGTAGATGTCAGACTGCTGATGGTAGGTTTCAGAAAATCTTGAAACCCACAATACTCTGGGGCCCAAGTCTTAGTAACTTTTGCTGTTTATATAGTTTCAACGCAGCACATCACTGAGAAATTTATCTAGAGGAACTGTGGCCAAATTTGGCAACCGATCCTGTCTGCCAGTGTCTGCAGATGTATTGTTTCCTCCTATGTTCACTCATGTTGTCTGTGGTCTCATGAGAGCACTAGCTGAGGGAAAAAAAATGCCAACTATTGTGAACTTTCTAAATCACTTCTGCTTTTTCAGCCCTCCTGCTCACCACTGCAACGATCAGCTCCTTGCAGCAGGCACTGCAATCATTAACCACCACATAAGCTTAATAATCAGAGCAGGAATATCCCTGCTGATGGTGCTTTTACCATTATTAAGGGTAAATAAAATTCCGCAAGTAACAATTCTAAGCTTAGATTATTTGATGACAAGCTAGAAGAAAGCATTGTTATTCTTCCTCCTGATAGCTATTTATTTAAAACATGAGACATTACCTGGGAGAGGGATAAAATGAAAAGAAAAATGTTGAAAAACAGCAAAGAAACACTAGAGGTGAACAACAAGTTGCTACTGAATTCTCCTTATCTTTCCAATGGTCCTACAGGTAAGAGCCAAGATAAAAGATTCCTTTAAAGTTTAATTACTTGACATGTTTATAAATTGGATGTGAATTTTGTGCCATGATAACTGCAATTAGGAGATACTGCATGCAGAAACAAGAGTGATACAACACGTGTTCAAGCAGTTGCAAGAAACAGCTGGAACACTGTTAAGTTCTGGACATTGTGCTATAACAAGGATGTCAATACATTAGAAAGAAACCAAGTAAGGCAGCAAAAATGAGCATGGACTTCGTTAGATAAAGAAAAACTGATAGGAATAATCCTGCGAACAAAATGATGGGAGCAAATCTAAATACATTTGTGTATCTAGTGTAGGGAAGACAAGCTTATTCCTAGTCCTACATAAGTCTAGGTGAGGAAATGGTGGCACATTTTAAGCTTATAGTATGTTTTCTTGTTGTAAATGACAATTAGGGAAGGGGAAGTCATGTTATTAGACATAGTTGAAGAAGCATCTGCAAACCAGCAACAAGTTTTTCTGGATAATACTGACAATAAAGTAGAAGTGAATTTCCAAATCCTACTGAGATTGTAGTGCTCTCCTTTTTGAGATCAGACTCAATGGATTTTGAGATAGGACTTAAGTGTTAAAAGGCTGACATAAAGCAAATTGTCATGTGGATAAATAAATAAATCATGCATCAATATTCTATCGGAATATTCAGTATCCTCCTTATTTTATGCATTTGCCATACGTAGAGTTTACACAGTCTTTGCTATTCAAATAGTAAAAGCAATTTAGAACCAATATGCAGCCAAAGCTTCATGTGCAGGTGCAAAAGGATTCTGATAATCTTTAGTGGCCTTTGGAGGCCACTGGGTCTGATGGGATCTGAAAATGTTTCCATAACTGTCCAATATCTAGCCAAGTTCCTAAGCTGCATTTCAAGGTAGAACATAAAGAAATTTTCATTTCAGGGAGCCCTTGACATGGCTAATCTAGTAATCAAGGCATTGTAATTTTGCAAGAATTTAAAAAAAAAATCACATCAAAGTCATGGTAGGCTTTGTAACCTGGTCTGGCTACTGTGCAACTTCCTGCTTTAATTACAACTGCCAAACAAAAAGCATTTCCTTTACAAAGATGATTTATTTTATTAGCAGATTTCTTACTAGTCCTGCTGATTAGCAAAATACAAAGGAAAAATCATCTTCAGATCTTCCATCAGAGTTATCAGTGATGAAGAGGCACTTTCTTCTCAGCTAGATGGCATGTTTAAAAAAAATGCATTTGCATTTAGTACAGCACACCTGAAATTTTCCTATGTGCTGGGAACAGACCATACAATACAGTGGGAGTCAGACAAGTCAGCTCTCTCCTTTTTCTTTATCATCTCATTTCAAAGATGCTTTTTCTGAAGGGAAAAAATCACTAAGCACCAAAAGGCACTTAAGAGAACAACAGCGTTTAAAATGAAATTAATGTCTTCTATGGCTTCGTAGATTCTTATTCTATAACCAAACAATATCATTTCTCAGTCGGTAGGCTCATAGCAAAGACTGTTTCCTGAGACGTTACTCAATCTTTATGTAACATAGTTGCAATGGGTCCCTTTTTAAAATTATTTTCAAACTATATAGCCTAAAATTAATTTTACTACTCACGCAGCCACTGCGCGTTCGCTTCATCTTGTCCCTTTTCCAGAAAATAGTACGTGATCCAGGTCAGTGACAGCGTAAAGGAGATTCACACTCCTTTCTACTGCTGCATTCCTGGTTGACCAGTTCAAAGCGTGGTAAATACTGGCTGCCTGCACACAGTGGGTGGAAACTGGATGGGCCCTTTGATCAGATGCTCATGAAGGCGGGCACATACAGCTTTGTTACTCTGGGCATTTCTGGTACCACAGAGGTGTGGATCCAGTAAACGGATGTTTGAAACGGGGCACATCATGACTGAACATTCAAAAACCTCTGGTCAAGTACTTAGTTCTGCCTCTCCGTGACTCAGCCTATTTTACTTTCATGCTCTTCTGACTCTGCAAGAATGTTGCCTCTATACAATACACTATTGTATCATGTTAAAAACTAACCACTGCAAGCATTCCTGCTATCCCCAGTTTATTCAATTTCTGGAAAGACTGAAGTTCTCCTGTGGGACTATTGCAGGGAAGATGGTGCATTTGTTACATGTCATTTGCTTTCTTGCATAAACTTCCATGGTTTTCAGAGATGTCAGATTTTAATCTAAGCCTTCATTATGTGTTTGTTGCTTAAGAAGTATTTTCATGAGCATTTTCTTTTATATGACATAATCATACTATTTATAACAGTTAGTGCATAGGTAGTTTTACTTCTTAACGTGAAGAGATAAGGATGAAGCCTAGCAATTGTAATACTTGAAAAATATTACCTTTTTCTGTGATGAAAGTTTGTATAAGTTGTTCTAATTAATGCCCAGCAGGAAGCAGCTTATTGATAAGATCTCTTGTACTTTTGAATCTTATGCTTCCTTTCACCAGCTCTCTCAAAAAAATCCTACTAGCAGATTGGATTCCTTGCACTGTGTTGCTGAGAGGTGTTGGTCTTCAGTGATTCTTTCACGATTTTGTATGTTGCTGTCCATTAAATGCAAGCATATCAATCACTTCCATTTCCAGTAATCCTGTGGGCCTTCTCTCAAGTCCTGCCTCTGTTCTACTACCCTTTGGCTTGTTTTGGAGATTTCAGTCTTCCTCATCAAAACACTTGACTTGTACAGGTAAGATATCTAGAGTTCTCACTACTATTGTATTTTTCTTGTCTGTCTTCTTATCACATCTGATCTTGAATATCAGTTTTAAACATGGGAGAAAATCTATCTTCTGTTGAAATTTCTACTAGATATCTACACACTTGTTTGCATCTAAAAGAAAGTGGTAAAATGAGACAGTAATGCTGAGTTCTGTAACGAATCAACCACTTCATTTTCCTTCAACACATCCATATCTAGCCATGAAGGTTGTCTCAAACTTGCTTTCTAAACTCTCCAAAGATCTATTCTGCCCTGTGATATCGAGCCCATTCCCATGGGCTGCTTTAGCTCCTCACAGGGCTCCGTTCACTTTCCAAAAATGTACCTTTCTGCAGGACTCAGACTGGGGGTGGCCTTGTTCCTCTACCACTTTTTGTTGTGGTGGATTTTGCTGAGATAATTGGTCATGGATAATTCATGCAGCACAGATTAGTCCTGCATGCAGCTTACAATCAAGCAGTTTTCACCTGCTGGGATTCCTTGTGTGAGCCTTCTGGCTTATGTTTTTCATTGCTGGTCTGCTTGCAATTGGCTCTGTAACTTGAGCCACATTTACTATGCATAAAGTAACATGTAGTTCAAATTTATAGGTATGTCCCCCAGTTGTCCTTGTAAAAAAAAAAAAAAATCACAGTGTACTGAATATTCACCGACTGCCCATTCTGAGAGAGGAAAGGGTCAAGTTACCTGCTGATTGCTATGACTTTCTTTGTTAAAATCAGTGATTTGATTAATTTGATGCATTGTAACTTAGATATGGTTAATCTCCAAACAGCCAGAAGAATGAGAACTGCAAAATGCTTTGAAAATTATTTTGGGGATGGATGAAATTATACTGGACTAACATGGCTCCAGAACTGCATTCTCTGGCCTTCCTTCAGGGCATATAAAATAAAACATTCCTATGAAGATTCATTTCATAGAGCACATAATACTCACTGCTTCTAGGCAATGTAGATTCTAATGAATTTGGTAGGAAGGACATCACTTCCCTCTTAAGCTAACTGCTCCTGAACCACATACCTTCTGTGATTGTATTGCCTCTAGGACTCTGTTCTGGCTCTTGACTTGATTCACTCTGCCCGTTGCCTGCCTATAAAACATAGGGTAAAAAAATAACACTCTACCAAAACAACTACTCTTCAAGTATTGACTGTCCATAAATGTGGTTTGTGAAATGGTAATGTTTGATTCTGTAATGTATTAATTATTCAAAAGAAGTAGTTATACCACATACAAATCACAGAGGGGTGCTTCCAGTCTGGCTCTGCCTGTGGCCGTGCAGGGCTGGGGGGGTGCAGGGAAATGCTGGGTCCCCCACTACACCCCACTTCATCCCCCTGGCTCAGGGAACAGCTTGTGTGGAGCAGCAGCCCTCCCTTCTCATCCCACTAATCATTTCTAGTTTACAAAACTGACAAACAGAGGGTAATAAATAGCTCTTAAAGATATGCAGCTTATTTATCAGGAGAAGCAGAGCTGGCTGCAACAGCACAGGATTTTTTTCTTATCAAAACAGGCGAAGAACTGAAAGATGGATGCTACCAGATACTGCAATAAATTCAAATTCCCATCAAACAAACCTCAGCAGCCAGTAATATCCCCAGCTCCAAGGGAGTGAGATCTTCCTGCTGGCCTGTGCTCTCACACTAGGGTGACTGTTCCCTTGAACCACACCACGTAGCCAACAGAAGGTAAATCCTGCTGATAAATGACAAGGAAGACAATGTGATGCAGGCCTTACTTCTATTTGTTCATGAGGAAGTCTTTATAACAGCAATAAGAATGGTTACTTTTTCCTTCCCCTTTCCTTTGACTTCTACATGCTCCTCCCTGAAAATGCATTTATAAATTTTGTTATTAATTATCCCAAACCGAAACACAGGATCTTTAAGTAAAATCTTTACAACTCAAGATCTTCAACAACTCTTCCAAACTTGCTGTGGTTATCAGAGAATTAGCATAGGTCTCCAAGCAAAGCTCCTTGATTCAGGTGAAGCATTGCAACAGTTCTAATTGCTGGGGAGAACAGAGCTCAACAGAAAGACTCTAACAGATCAGTGGTGGTTTGCCAGTAGCTTTGCAGATTTCCTGTCAGCGTCAGGGCAAGAATGTGATTTTCTCCACAAATTTTCAGGTGCGGCCCTTTCTCAAAGAGAACTGAAAGTTTCGCTTTGCCCCCATGATCATGACAGCTAGATCAAGTGAGTTTTTAAATCAGAAATTTGTTACAGAATAATATATAAAATATGCATACATGAACTATTCCAGCTAACGATATCAGTATGAGTATAGGAAGAATCTAAGTGGGCAACAAGCAGAAAGTAGATGAAAGCAGCAGCAACTAAATGAAATTGAGTTCAGTACAAGAGGAAGAGCTATTTGTTTCCATAGCTTAAAGAACTAAGAAGGAACAAGTCCACTGCAGGTTTTCATAGACAGAGTTCCCCAGGTAATTGAAGGAATACTGATCAGCCTATGCACTCGTGCATTACTGAATGCACTAAATCATTTGAAAGTGAACTAACAGCAATGATGTTGTCTGCTATTTCCCTACGAGGGGCTGACATGTACCCAGCAGTCTTGAGGCCCGAGTCCTGGCTGCCCAGACCAGAGACTCACACGAACAAGCTAAAGGTCTCTTTGAGACTGGGACACCCAAGGTTCCCTCCTCTGAAAATGTATACAGAAGGACAGAAACAGAGCACAAGTTTTGGAACTGCATGCCTACATCTTACCCCTTTATGGGAAGGCAGGCTAGGGAAAAGAATCTCTATCTTGGTTGAAAAGTGCTTCCTAAGCATAACCTTGTGAAGTAAAACACTCAGAAAAACAAAAACATCCCCCTCTGTTAGAAGCCCATGCCAAAGAAGTGTAAGCACATGCCTTAAGTTAAACAGATGTTTAGGTTTTTGACTGAGTGGGGCCTGTGCTGACTCTGCAGTACTGCAGATTTGCAGGACCAGCCAGCAACAGCGCTGTTCCCCAACGCTGCTGGTACCTCTGCTCTGCTCATACACACTCCTTGGTACACACACTCTGCCTCACATGCCAGATTTCTGTAACATACAGAAAGCCATAGAAGTACTTCTCAATCTCCAGCAGCATATTAGACTTGAATAAAGCATTTGCATTCCTTGGTATGAAATATCTACATATATTTGTGTGCTGCGTAGGTACAGAATGTTTTCATAAGCTGATTTTTGACTCAATAAAACCAAAATGTTGCATTAAACCAACTGTGAGCAAGAAAGAAAGTGCAAGGGGAGGTGAAAGTAGCAGAATGAGGATACTTACAAGATACTTTTCAACTAGTGACATGTTAAGAAAGCACCTTATCAATAGTGTTTAGAAATGAATACATGTGTTATAAATGCTTGAATTTCAATTCTAAACTGTTCTTGAAAACTCTTTGCCCTTTGCTACCCTAAAGCAGCAGACTATTCCAAACGGACTTTATCTGCTAAAGAGACAAACTGCATCACGGGGGAAGCTCCCATTGCCAAGTACTTGGCAAACAGCCTTGCAATTAGGTACTTCTTTCTACCCTAGGGAACCTGGACGAGAGCAGGAGACAGACCCAGATTTAACTAAATGAACTGCACCCACTCTAAAAGCAGCATGCCAAGTTTTAGAATATTCTGGCTTGCAATAAAGTTTTAAAGATAAGTTTCCAACAGTTGTCTCAGCAGACACACACACTGCTCAACACACACACATTTCATCCAGAAATACAGTTCAGACTGAGGCCTGGGTAGGCAACTTTGCCAGAATTAGGACATATATAGAGTATGTGTCATGCACTGTCTGTAAAAAACTGTCCATTTATTACAGTTGGCAAGAAACACATAGAAGAGACAAGGGTGGCTGTGAAATAGGTGGAAAGATCTGCTGCTTCTGCTTTGTTTTCATGCAAATAAAAAATGTCTATGTCATAGGTACACAAACATCCAGTGAAGAAATGAGCATATCAGTGCAAAAAGTGGTTGTGAAGATAAACTGTATGAGACCCTTAGTTAGTGCCTCATATGCACAGTAACCAACTTGCTATTCAAGTAACGCTGTGAAAACCTCTTTCTTACAGTTTTCTTTTTTGAAAAGTTGCAGATACATAAATTCTTTGGGAGGAAGAAGTTAGAGGTTCATAACACGTACAAGCCTTGCCGCATATAAATATTTTTTATTCCTTCCTACTACCTCAAGCATAGAACCTATGGAAGAAAGCCTAAGCATTTCTCTTAAAAGGTTATGTGAGTTTGCTCTTTTTATGTGTCAGAGCTGCAGTGCCTTCCTTTCCTAACTGGCTGAGTTTGCTGAAACACACTGGTCCCCAAAAAATGAGATCATCCGTCCCAAGGATTGCACACTGACCTACTTTAAAATACTTGTAAAATGCACACATGTAAGTGTAAGCAATCTGCGTAGTTCACAGAGCATGAACTTTAATTCCACTGTTTCCCCTCCTTTAGGAAATGTTCTCTTGCCTTTCCTTTCCTACCAACAAAGTACCCTGTGAAACTCCATGCAACAGTGAGTACAGAGAACAAAACAAACAAACAGCAAAATAAAAGCAAACATTTCTCATAAAATTACAAAGCTAAACAAAAGGTTTGGCCAGCAGGTAACCCTCCCAGCCCTGCAGGTCAGGCGGTAGGACAAACTGGGTGAGGGTGCCATAATGCCAGGCCCTGCTGGTCTGACCCCATGAGGTGCCGCTCACAGCCAAGGCCCACCTTGTCCCTACCAGAGTGAAGGACCAATGTGAAGCTTGAAAGCTTACAAAAATTCTACAGCTTTTGTATAATGAGAACCTGCAGCAAATGCAAGGGAATTAAAAGGAGATCTCCAGCAGGATTCAGATTCTCTCTGAAAATGCTGGAGGCAGCACTAATAGCATACAATCTGTAGAATGTCTTTTCCAAACTGACTTTTCCATTAGGCCTCATAGTAACAAACAGTGCTAGAAGTTATATACTTCTCCTCCCTGGAGAGCCACACTGTGTAAGTGATCTCTCAGATGGGCAGCACTAGAGGTACCAGCTCTTTCCCAGTCTGGTTAGCAGTCACAGGGAGCAGAGAGCTCACCTGAAATCTGTGGGTTGTGCCTCATGCCCTTCGTGATTCCATGTACATGAACTTGAGCCTTCTTGTTGTTATAAAACTGTGATACAAAAAGTTTACAAAGCAGCTTGCTTGCGGTGTTGATGATGATACAAGTATGCCATTTCAAAACACAAACAAGTTTAATTTACCTTTAAAGAATGTAGTATTCTGATAATGACAGTCTCCAAGTAAATCAAGGAACAACAGAACAACAGCAACATAAAATTCATTCTTCTATGAAATGCACAGTATCTGCTTATTTCTTCATCTGCTCAGACACAATCTGGATTTCCACTCAGCTATTACTGTAGCAAAGTGAAATGAGAGCTATAGCATCCTGGTAAATTAATTACAGTCCACTTTCCCCCATCTTTTTGTATGCTACAAAACAGGCTGGCTGTTCTTTCTCGCTGATGTTTTCAACTAACCTTTAGGAAGGGCCATGCTGCAATACTACATATCTGTGGCAGCCATGTTTTTACCACTATTCCTTTCAAACCCAGATGGAATTGGGTCTCTTTCTCCCCAGAGGAAGCCCTGCACAGGTATGGGCAGCCTGTGTGGTGCAGCAGCACAGCCTTGGCAGGTGAGCATGGGGTTTGGGAACTTGGGCTATGCCATATCTGCAGTACAGCTACTGAGCTCACAGGAGCTCCAGCTATCACTACAGGCCATGAAGTACTTCTCAGCAGCCAGCACAAAGGTTCACACTTGCAGCAGGAGGCCCAAAGCCTTGTAACATAACACAGAAAGAACACTGAAGGAGTTGAACATCACTCCTGTTCTGGTCCCTGCAGCAGGAGGTCTGTTTATACAAAAGCCTGATCTCCTCCCAAGAACCAGTCAGTGCCCCCTGCACACGGCAAAAAGGCACCCTGACAGATAGGAAATGTGCTGGTAAGCAGCTTAGCTCGAGCATAAGCACAGCCAGACCTCAACAAGCACTGTTGCCCCTAGGAGTGCAAGCAATGTTGTCCCACTCAGATGAGGTGATTGCCACCAGCTTCAGCAGCTAGCTGCAGTGCACAACACCGCTGCCTGCCAGCTGGCCTGCTGCTTGCAGGAACGGAGCCTGGGCTGTGGCAGGGATCTGGGTGGCGCTTGGGGCTGGATGCAGCACTTTCATCCCGCAGTGCCCCATGTCCTCAGTAGACTTTAAAACTACTGTAACCCCATTGCTTTTATCACTGTGCCTTCAAAAAGAAAGACAGCTGCCACAAAACTTCTGTCACTCCTAGAACAGTTCCTTATCCAGCTGCTAGGGTAATTTAAGCTCATGCTGTCAAATAAATTCACCATGAAATTTTTGAGGTTTGCTCCATTTATACCTTCTAAAAGCAGCCTGAGGGACCTCAGCTTTGCTGTCCAAGTGAGTATTTTGTTGTTTGAACACACATTGCCGCCACCTTTCAGCCTCCATTTGTCTGTGCCCCACAAGCCGCTTCCTGCCACATCACACTCACTCGCGTCTGTTTTTCCCTCTGACTGCCACGGGCCTGGCGTGCTCCCGTTACATAACCTCCTGCTGCCCGGCACAGGAATTCGGGATGCCGAGCGGTGCACTTGGCAAGCTCAGATTGTGCTTCCTGTGAAACTGGAATGTGAAGCAGCTCACTGAGCTTTGGAGTTTGTACAGCAAATACCCCATTAAAGGGTTTAGTTGGGAAAGGAAAATAAAGCAGGCGTCGAAGCAAGCCTACTGCCGGGTCTGCAGAGAGGCACTCTGCTGGAATCAAGTATTTTAAAATAGGTCAGCATGCCATGCCATGAATACAAGCAAGTGGTCATTGTGGTCAGTTCATTTGCGGGTCCCTTGGCTGCAGCAGAACAGCCAAAGGTATGGCTCTGACACAACATGGCCCAGAAGGAACAAACATCTTCTGACACGGATCAGAGTGAAGCAGAGCTACACGCCTATCACATCACTTGTGTCCCTTTTTGGACATTTTTTTAAATAAAGGCATCATTTTCATCAGCAGTGGGAGAATGAAAGAGCAGGAAGCCCTAACTTGCACAGTCACTGCAGTGATATATTACATTCAAGATAGGAACTTTTACAGTTTTTTGAGTGGTCTTGGCTTTATGTCAGCATAACCTGATCATAGTAGAATTGCTTCATTCCTTCTTTCATTACATTATTTGTTAACTTCTTTTGTTAGATTATTATTATTTTTTAATAAGTCCATTTTGTGTGGAGTAATTTTTATCATTCTGACTTTGTGATGGTCTTTCTCTGAAAGAGAACCAAACCAGAATTTTTCACCCCTGATTGCTTTCCCTTTAAGCTAGAGCCCAAATAGCTCTTCATGATGGAAAACTGCACAGCAGGATTGAGGTGCCATCACCTCCTCCTTATCCGAGGGTTTTGTCTCTCCTTGGAACCCAGCAGGTTGCTGGCACACAGCAGCTCTGCTCAGCGCTGACACTGAGCAGATGATTAGCAATTAGCAGCCTTACTTTCCTTCATTTCTTAAAGGATCCATCCATTTCCTAGAAAGCAAAAGACATCATGCTTCCCTGCAGCTCACATCTGCCTCTCTGCTACTTCCTGTTCCCAGCATAGAAGTCACCACCTGGGGTTCCCACTGGCTGAGCTCCTGTCAGAGCTAAGCGGGGGGTGGGCAGAATAAGAAATAACTGATGGTTGTGCTGAAGTTAGAAATCAGATCCTCGCAGATTTTTGGTAGGTCTGCTTATCTCTGTATTTTAATAGTTGTTTTTATAAGCATCATAAGTAATTTCAACTGTATTCTCCAGAATCCAGGATTTTCTATATTTTTTACTCAATTAGGAATCTAAATACACACTAGTTATGGACAAGATCTAGCAGCAGTTAAATAGTCCTCATTCTCCTGAAGATAATGGAATTACTCATAGGAGACCATTTTGAAGCATAGCAGATTACTTTAAACATTTCTTCTGGCTTAAAATATTTAGAATGAGATCTCCCAAATTTCCAGCAACACAGCTGTTCTGTGTCTGGCTTTAAACCCAAATCTGCTTGTACCATACTAGTACTCTCAGCAAATAGCTGCCTGAAGAACTCAAAACTCTCAAGGCTGATCTTCCTCAACATTGATTACGTAGTGCTTAATCAAGGGGTGTTATTTTTACTTTTTGGGGGCTACTTGAGTTACATAAATTTTATTTTATAGCATTTATTTGAGTATGCATTCTGTCACACAAATGTTTGATAATATTAGGAATCACCCAGGTCTTTAGTCTAAAACCTATAAAAAATAACGTTTTTATAATGTTTCTGCAGGAAATCTTCATTTTCAAAAAAGCCTGACTTTTTTGTCAAAAGTACAAAAACAGTACAAGCTTTCTCACAGGGAAGATCTGCTTTTGAAAATTTTCCTGGTCAAAAAGCAACAACCACAAACAAGTTCTTTCCCAAGGCAATACCAACTCAGACATGCTCAATTTTGACATTTCAAAGTTAGAAAGTATCCTTTGAGTCCAAAGTTATACGCACTCTGAAATTTTACTTAATGTATTTAAAAGGTCCTGGTATATACTTTTGTTTCATTATTGTTTCTAATCATCAGCATTCAAAACATTTAAATTCTAAAGGAATTTATAACTACTGCCTTACATAGAAAGTCAAGGTAGATTTTAACCTTTATGGATATATTCATTCTGGAGTTGGAGTCAAATACATTTTCTGGGTTTGGTTCTTTAAGATACCAAATAAAAAAAGGAAAAATAAAACTCTCTCCCTCTGTACCTCTCCTCCATCTACAGACTGAATCAAATGCATCCAGTGACTTGCAGACTGAGTGGATACAGAGGGAAGTACTTTTTTTGATCCTGATGATGGTTGGTCTGATTGGTGCTGTATCACAGAGAGAATTGTGGGTGTTATGTGTAAAGACAAGAAAAAAAAGAAAAAAAACTTATTTCAGTACTCTGTTGTTTATTAATCTAAAATAAATAACAATAATTTAGATATTAGACTAGGATCTGAGCTTGCAAGCTTTTGAGTGTATTTACTTGATTGGGAATCAAGGCAACCACAGCATGTGCTCTTCTTCCTAGTTTAAATTCACTAACCATTTAAAATTAGTTTTGTAGAAGTTAGTATATTTGACTGTGCTTAAGAAAAATAATAATCCAAGAAGAAACACATAGAAACATTCTTACTAAAGCAAAGATCCACAGATTTCCTACACTGTCTTGAAGTAAAACAATTTTGATCTACGCCAACTAAGAAGGCAGCGTGCAATAGAGAACCCATTTTGCCCTCTTCTATATTCTAGCAGCCATCATGGGAACAGGTCTCAATTTCTCCATTCCCTGCAGTGACAATGCTACTTCATCCCACCTATATGACACATGTAATGAATGCACCTTTCTCAGAGACTTCAGTGGTGCCACATACAACAAGAGAGACCTCAGAAGCATACAAAGCCAGCCATACAAACCCCACAGTGCACTCATCTCCACGCTCACTGAACCTTCAGTCCATGCCGAGTTTGGACTAGATACAGTCCTGCATCTGCAAGCCATTTCTTTATCCTCTTAGACAATAAAGAAGAGTCAGAGATGTTGCACTAAGGGACATGGTTCAATGGGGAAATATTGGTGGCAGGTGGATTGTTGTACTGGATGGTCTTGGAGGTCTTTTCCAACCTTGGTGACTCTATGATTCAATAAACACCAAAGATTTTCCAAATAAAGTTCTCTCTTTGAATAAGAAGTTCAGGATTTGTACATCTCAGCACACTTAGCAATCCAGCCATCACAAAGAAGCATTGCCTGACAGGATGTTTTCAATCAGAAGTACAAACAACAAGGCAGCCTTTCAGCTATCAGTTCCTGGCTTTGTGGGGCAGCACAACTCGAAAACTGACCCACTTGTGCTTTCTGCTGTTGCTGCTATTAATGTATCCCTACAACCACATACAATTTCATAACTCAGAAGTTCCCCTTTGGAACTGGTACATTATATCCAAGCCAACAGCCTCCTGGCAAGCTGGCGTGACTAATCTGCTAATTTCTTTGCCCTAAGGCTCCTCACAGAAGAGAGTTTAGTGAGCTATTTGTGTTCCCCTGATTGCAATTCAATTTCAAGTTAAATGTTAAATAAAGTAGGAAATGAAGGATAATCTCTTTGTCCTTGGGAGAAACGCCTTAGACTCTTATGGCCGGAATACAGCTTACGGCTTTTAGTGAGTTTCCTCAAATCACCTATAGAGTCACTTCAAAAAATAATATATGGTATGAACAACTATAATTTCAGTATGTTTACCATCTACAGACTTCAAACATGTGAGATGCAATGCCCAGCTGCAAAGCAAACCACTGAAACAAAGCACCCCCCTTAAGGTCATACTGTTTAAAAAACTCTGGTCTGTGTCTACAGTGAGGCAGATCAGCACCCAGCTGCACCAACAATTGGAAGACCACAGCCAAAATGATGGAGAACTACAAGGAGAGCAGAAATGGACTGAAGGGATTGCACCAGATGTGTTCAACCCGTGGCCTGCAGGCTGCATGCAGCCCTAGACAGGTAGTAATGCAGACCCAAAGATTGTACATTCTTAGCAACTATGAACACGGCATTTGAAACGAAACTTAAATTATGGCAAGGTAAAGCTATGGTAAATAATTTTAGGCACTTTGATATGTTGGCTAAGTACAGTTCCATGAACAGTGAAAAATACAAGGCTTATATTTCCATTTTGATAAAGGAGTTTGAGAATAAGTTTCAAGATTTCTGAGAAAAATCACCAATTTCTTTCTATATTTGCAACTTCATTTTCAGTTGACATAAACACATTACGTGACAATTTTCAAATGGAATGCACAGAGTTGCAATCAGACATCCAAATCAATGAAAAATTTGATCATGCCTGTTCACCAGACTTTTATAAAACCTCTCTTACCACAGAAAAAGATCCCTCGCTTCAAGGCATATCATGTCTTACTCATGGCATCAATTATCCCTCTTTCACTTTTTGGAAGTCAATACATTTGACAATAACTACGTTCAAAGATGAAGTTCAAGAAGAGTAAAATTAGATGGAAAATCTCTGATGAGCCCTGTGAGAACTCATTTAGAATTGCGACCACTTCCATAAAACTAGATGCTGATGCATTAGTTTCACAAAAACAAGGACAAATAGCTCATTAGTTTTATATTTATATTGCTCTTTTTTATGTTTTAATTAAAAAAATAAATTAATTTTTTTTGTAATTTATATACACTTACTATATTATATATTTCGTATGCAGCCCAAGACAATTTCTCTTCACGCAACAATGCCCCAGAAAGCCAAAAGGTTCAACACTCACAGAGTATGGGAGAGCCAGATTTTCTTTCTAATTTGCTAGAAAACTAGAAGTATCAAGCTGTTCATTTAATACAAAATAATGGGAAATGCACAGTCATTGAAAATGGCACATCAAGATCCAGTCAAAGTTCTAGAGAACATACATCTACAGCTATGTTAATCATTTTTAAAATATAGACTGTATATGATAACTCTGTCAGCGTTGATGCTGAAAAATCTAACCAGAAACATTGGATAAAATGTTCTGCTTTTGAAGAACATAACAATATGGTCGAGGTAGTTTGACAGCAGCTCACTATCCCAACCATCCTTGCCTTCAAAAAGACAGCAAAGGAGTTTTAAGCAGACTACAAAGTAAGGATTTCCTCATTAAAGTAAATACATAAGGAGCATCTCCACTATTGTAGGATGCTGACACACCTGGAATTGCTCTAATTGTTTTTGTATCAGTCTTTTTCATCTTGGCAATTGTTGATTTCTATCAATTTTTTAAAAGAAGTTTGCATAGCCTCTATCACAAATAGGCACTGCAGAGTTTTCCTATGCTGCTTTGGTGTAATTTCAGTAATTTTTTGTCAAAATACATTACATGCTTATGCAATATTTGCATTTCTGTCCTGTGGAACTCGGGGTGCAGAGCACTAGTAGAAGACAGGAATCTATATTACCCAAATAGTTTATTCATAGAGAATATTCTGGAATTTGCCTCACTGAATAGAATTTGTTAGAGTAAACCAGATTAAAGTCATTTGGCTGATCTATCCTTCTCACTATTTCATTCAAGTCAGCAGATAAGGATATTCTCTTGAGAATTTCTTGGCTTTGCAGAATTCCTGACACTACAGTCTGGCACTTTGAGTGTTACAATCAAATGAATCCCAGCCGTTCATTCCCCCATCCAACATGTTCTTTCACTCAACACACCCTTCAGTTAAACAATGATACATTTCTCCCTGTGTTAGTTAAGAGGCCTTGTTTTCTATTCTAGTCTCCTATAGGAAGGAGGCTCTGGTGTTTGGGCTGTCCATACATCTGTCACTTGTTTATCCCCACACGCAAAATCACTTTTGACCATTTCTACCACATCTGCTAAAAGTCTTGAGAGACATCTAAATTTGCATCCCATGAGGGACCACCTGGAACACGTATGCAACTGTAATACAAGTCAGCAGGGATCCACCCAAGAGCGCATGAAAACTGTGTGCAGAAAGCCTGAAGCTTCAGTAGGACATCCTGTGCCCAGCTAGGTTCCTACATTCAAAAAAACTCTGAAATACTGACAGGTATAAAGCATGTTCATGCCTTAAAATCTGCTAAAGTAGAGCCATGCTGCTGGCATACTCCCAAGCCCTTGACGCACATTAGCAGAGTTGCACAATTTGGCTGTTCACTTTCTTTCCTGTTGTCTGTTTTCATTTTTTTTTTCTCCTAATTTTTCAAATACTTTAAGTTTGCTGCTATTGCTTGTCTCCTCTTTCTCCTACTAAAAAGACACTTCATTTTTCCATTGTGTTTCATGCTGCCTGAGCACTGGATTTGCCTTTCACATAAACAGCCTCACTGGTTAGAGGCTGCCATTTAACCATTATTCATTGTTCTGCAAACTTCAGACGAGGTCTCTGCTGTGCAAACTGCTTGCATTGGCACTATTTTCTGTGTTAAGCACAAACTTCTAATGGTTTGAATTTTCTTTCAAAGAAGAGCCTAGGCAGAGTCTCGTTTTAAACATGGAATGCGTTTCATTCACTGAGTTATCTCTTCCATCTTTGTCTGTTGTTCTTTTGAACTGCTCTACTTTCTGCTGTGCTCCTCCATAAAAGGCATGGTTTACAACAGAAAATTCTGAAAGTGCCTTTATCTTTTCTCCTCCAACCGCTTACATTACTTAGTTTGATTTCCAGTTAATACAAGCTTACTGCAGCCAGCAACAGTGATTGTTGCTATGTTTTTGTACCCCTTATTTTTGTTTCCATTTGTACAGGTCTTATTTCAGTTGTTTGACATATTTTAAGTCGCTTCATCTGTAGTTAATCTCTTCATTGCATCACTTACTTAGGTACCATTTGGACTCAGGTAAACTGATCTCATAGCTGGAATTATTCCAGACTTTTAGAACAATATTATGTGAGATTATGCTTAGAGTTAGGTGGCAGTGTAACTCTTAGCTAGGCTCGTTTTCCTAATGGGCGACTGCAAGAATTTTGAGGAACTCAGCATGCTCTTCTGGTTGTACTAATTATATTTTTGGACTTCAGCTGAAAACAGTTCTATATCCTGTCATGTGCAGACAGGTAGAACATTAGGATTATAATAAAACAAAATTTAGCTCACAGTTCTAGCTTCTGGTGTCTAGCAGCTGACAGTCAGGTTGGTTTTCCAACCTTGTCTGGAGAACACAAACCTAGATACTTTCTTGGCCCAAATCACTTCCACTTCCAGTGCTCGCTATAGGGTCCTGTGCCCAAACCCTTTCAGAGTAGGACATTTTCTCACCAAGAGAGAAATGAATGGGTGTGTATTTGCAATCAGTGTCTCAGTACAATATGCACCTACTTCCTACTGAAGTTAGTATATACATATATATATATAACACTAGACAGGATAAGTAAATAGGGTTGGTATATTCTTATTCCCATAAGCACTCCCACTAGAGCAGAAGAAGTGACCCGTATAAATGCTCACCATCATAATTGCAGATTAGACAATCAGAATCCTAAAATTAGGAGCAAAAGTTACACACACACAATACTATTTTCAAGTCTTCAGCCAGACAGTTCAGCC
Source organism: Chrysolophus pictus (assembly GCA_037305975.1). Classification (NCBI taxonomy): domain Eukaryota; kingdom Metazoa; phylum Chordata; class Aves; order Galliformes; family Phasianidae; genus Chrysolophus; species Chrysolophus pictus. The sequence continues at coordinate 14,181,852 of CM074583.1, read as the reverse complement.
TTCAAGTTTTCAGGCCAAACTGCTGACTGTCTGAAAACACTGCTGAGTCTACATTTTAATCTCTCTGTAACACAAACCAACATTTTTAATGTGAGATTTCCAATCAAAATTGACCTTTCATTACAATTCCTAGATTTTGAGAAATGATTGACAGACTACCACACAGAAGATTCAGATCACCCTTCTTGTAAACAATTACTGCCAAACATGTTCATTAGGGATGCTTTCTGAACACCATCTGCTATTACTTAGTAATGTTTACCACTTCCCTATCCCATTTCTAATTAAGCTAGATATATACCATTTACAACCACTACACTGAGATCTAACATTTCTGCATTTCTCTCCCATACTAAGAAGTGTCTAAGCTGTAACTGTACTTTACAATTTACAAGTGCTCCTGGTACCATAGTAGTAATGGTAGTACTGACCTAGTAGACAAGTCCAGGACTGCCTCAGCACTGTTTAAAAGTCCTCAAAACTTCAGCACCTTTCTTGACTGCAACAATAATGTTATATTTCTTATGGCCAGGTTGGCTGTTTCAATTTCATTCCCAAATTCTGACAGAACTCAAGATTTGAGATACAGAACATTTTTCTGGTAAAACATTCTTAGCAGATTCAACATGTGTGATATTGTACACAAGGTGACAGAGCAAGCCATGAATACAGGAACTCCCACTTCTGCCAGACCAGAGAGGTTGAAAATGAGCACATTTCCTTGACACTTTACTCTGAATATACACATTGCTTTATCTAATACTGCCTTTTTTGATGACATATTTTCTGTTCTGGATATATTCTGTTCTGCACACACAGAAAACACATCTGGATAAAAGGCTGCAAGCCTTCTCTTCCAGAAGGCCCCCACTCCTCCCTAGGTTTTCAAGCACCTCCTTATCAGGGAGTCAGAACTTGCCAATTACAAGTTGCTGCACAGAATCAGATTATCTAGTCAAACCCTAGAAACAGCCCCATCCTTCTTAATTAAATATTTATTTAGTAGTAAAGTTCACATATGGAATGTTTATAACATATCTTGTAATTTATTAAGTAGTATATCTTCTAAAAATTTTATAGGGAAAAATCTGCTTAGCCAGAAAATAAAGTTAATTTTTTTTTACTAGTGAAAATCACAATGGAAATCCTGCTATTAAACCCCTCTCATAAACACTATCAAAGAATCATACCAAATAAGGTTTGTAAGGATCTTTTATTTAAATAAGTAACAAACTATTTATACTTTTACAAGAGTCTGTCCTATTTTAGTAAATATTTGGCAAAGTTATTTGATTAAGAGAGCAACCTGACCCTCATTTAACATAGTTATTTGTCATAAGTTAATCTTCCATCATTTCAGTTTAACTACGCAAATAATTTTTGATACCTTTTGGGTAAAGAATACTTTTGGATTGGTTGGTTAAGGCTAGAATTACTGAGATAAATGGCCAAGTATCTTTGACAAACTTTTCTACAGACATCTTAAATCTGAAATCACTCCCAGCAATTCAACACTATGAAGAATGTGGAAAGGAGTGTGATCACCTTTTGTACCATGACTAGATGCAATTTTTATTCCCACATCAAATCTTATTTTAAAGACTCTTCCAGACACCTTTTTTGATCTCTGGAAGAATTTTGTAAGTTGCGATTCTCTGCATTGGTATTCAAAAGCTCCTCATCCTCATGGCACACTAGCTAACACAGTGCCACAAATTCCTGTTCCTATCAAAGCCACAGGAGAGCTCGGCACTTGTCCTGCAGATGTATGAGGCAGCACGGCACCATCATGCATGTTGCAGTCACAGCGTGTTGTCTTCTGGAATTTGCCAGCCAGCAGCACCTGGGCACACTGTACTCCACAGGTATCAGTAGCCACACACAGTACTTACAGATCAGTCCTGGCTCCTATCCCACAGCACCACTTTGCTCTCTGATATTACACTTTTCTATAACGTACTTGACTTTGACTTTTCTGAAGGAATTCTTATTGATTTCTATAAAGTGCTTCTCCCTGATAAGAATGGAAACTCAATTACTCATTCCTTGCACACACAAAGATACTTGTTTCAGTGGAAATACTGGATGTATGAGAGATGCAGGGTTAGCTTTAGAATTGATTTTTGGGAGAGGCTGATTTTTCCAGCTAAGCTTTTGGACAGTATAAGCTCATTTTTGGCACTGACTGTATGAGAGCTGTGATGCCTCTGAGGAGACAGGCACAGACTGTGCTCCTGAAGCTTTGGGAGCAGCATCTGGAATGACTGACCACAGCTGCTGCAAAGAAGGGTAAAGTTATCTTAGCGAAAGGGACTGGAGTGTGGCTTTGCTCTAGACAAGTGATTAACATCAGGTGAATGGATGGAGCAGCTTTTCATCCCTTAATTTGTCAGGGGTGCAAATATCTTCCTACATCATCTAGATCTATGGGGTCTAGGGGCAGCTATGAAGTTCTTAGCTCAGTATGGAGTACCTGAACCAAATAATGGCCTTTGAAGAGAGCAGTACATGTGAGCTGTTTTCAGCCCACGCATTCCTTTCTGGTGATTGTGGTGCCTGCTTTGTGATGGTGAGCTACGGTACAAAGACAGGCAGTGGCAATCCCATTTCTCCTGCAGTTTGGCTCTTGTAAGTCACAACACAAATACAAATTACATACATCGTGGTAAGACACTGCCACACCAAAATTCCATGTAATGGTGATAGCTTCAAGTAAGTAAGAATGGCAGTAAACATAAAGCCCTCCATATGTAGGTCACCCAAAAGAACTTGGTCAGAGAGCACTGAACTGTAACATGAGCCTAAGCCAGTCCACCCAGATGAGATGTATTTCCTGCTAGCAAGATATTGATATGTTGTTTTTTTTTTTTCAGGGTGTACACTGGCCACCATATTACAAAATAATTTCATAATGCTGAAGTAATGGGTGATTCCTGCTATAAATGCAGTATTGTCAAGAAATTCAGCTACAACACAATTCATGCAGACAAGCTTTAGCCTTCTCAAGACCCTGTTGTGATGGATTGTAGCTGCTCAGCAATCATTTATGAATACTTTATGTTTACATAGTTACTGGTATGTTTAGTGTACAAACAGATGAGGGTAGGGCACAGTGAGGTCTTCTCAGTGAGCAATGAAGTGCTGATAAGAGATAATCTCAACTTATGATACATGTATATCAGAGGTCAAAAGGATTAGGCTAATTTGAAATGGACTTTCTCAAAGGAAAAGGAACAAAAGAACATGGAAAGATGTAGAAGAAGCAGAGTGACTCATGACCCATTAGGATGTCTATGAAATTATATCTAATGTGCAACAAAAGACTTTCTATGCAATGTACACAGACTTCAATAACCAGTCAGACCCACATCCCAATCACTTTCATCCTTCTGATGAACTAAACTATGTGATTTTTGGAAGGCTGTTTTGCTGCTGCCCATTACAGCTTTCAGGAAGAGGTACTGTGTTCTCAGGACTCATTCAGATTACAGCAGCCAGGCTCCTGTTAGGATATAACACAATTTCATTCCCATGGAGGTAAAGTGAGAAGCCCTAGAAAGCTGCCCGTAGGAACCCAAGGAGCAAACCCTTTTGTAGGTTCAGTTCTTTCTGGATACCCCACTAACTGTAGTGAAGATGGCTATTTATCAGAACATTACTCCCAACATTTGTTGCCATCTGTAAATATTTGGGCATATTCTCAGAGCTCTAGATGTGCAAATTTCTGACAAACAAACCAATCTATCACTGTAAGAAGACTAAAATTCAAGTGTAAGTGTTGAAGAAAACAGGAACTTCCTACATCCCCCAGTACAGACTTGAAAGGAAACATGCTTATTTCTGAAAATGAGTTCATCATGAATTTAGTGAAACTTTCCACTCTAGCACAGAAACTGTATGAAAAGAGAATCTATTTTAAAGAGAGCAAGTTGTCAGTGGGCATCTCCAGCACTAGTGAGACACGTCTTAAAAGATCAACAGCATGTGAAAGGAAAGGAGGAGTCTGAAGCAAGTGGATTTCACAGCAAATAAACAGAAAAGTTGTTCAGGGCCTGATGGAAGAATAGTGTTGCTGTTTTTCCTCTATTTTCTGCATCTTCTTATCTGCCAGAGTCATCAAAGTAACCTCACAAGGTTCAAAAGACATCTCTAATGATGGCTGGTGACATCATTCTAATAAGGATTTCATAAGGTGCTGATTACAAGCATCTCATGAAAATGGAACTCTGCAAAACAGGTCCAAAATAATTTCAAAGACAGACAAAAAGGAAAGAAAAAAAAAAGCACAACGAAGCACAATGCTTTAAAAAATGAAATAAAGCACCAGAGCAGTCCCTTTTTACCTTCCTTGGCCACAAAATAAAAAGTACACCCTATTTTGTACTGCACTGTGATAAAAATAGCACACATTTCAGAAATCCTCATTCATCTTCAACTACATATAAACAATCTGGACAAAAGTGCTTTCCTGGTACTTGTCCCAGATTTCTAAATGAATTATATTTTTACATAAATGCATATGCATTGCATATATATAATTAAACCTATGCATTAAAACACTCAAGTAAAGCTAATACATTTTGTGGTGCTTTGCATCGCTGCTGGAGAAGCAAAAACTTCTTAATAATTTTAAGTTTCCTGGCAACGTGATCATAATGTGAGAGCTAGTCAAGAATAGTTAAATGTTTTGCCAACACATAATAGAATTCACTCTCCAGCACTGACAGAGTTAGATATTTGTACTAGGAGGACGTTTTAATATCAAGAGAGATGACTTCAGTTTCAGAACACTAAAGAGATTAAATTTATAAAAAGATTGTGATCCAACTGCCAATATACCTGTTCTTTCACAATACGGCAATCAACAGGGTCCTTGAGTAGTCTTTCTTACAACAGAAAATTCTGTTTTCTTTCAGTGTCACAGAATGCCTTTGGACTGTATTAGGACTCCCATTTTCACACTCTGATACTTAGAAGGAAGATTTCATTGATTCTACAAAAGTCAAGAACTGCACTGCATGGTTTTAGCACCTTCTACGGCTGTTATTTATGTACCCCCACAGGTAAATATTACCTGATTCAGTGCCCACTGGGGTCAGTGGGAACATTTCCATCAGCCTCATAGAGCTTTGCACAAGGCTGTTAAAAGAGGCTTTCAATGAAGAGAAATGCTGCAATCTGTCAGTTCTCATTAGCATTAGCAACTTGAAATTATGAACCTGTTAGCATTCCAGAGAACACAGAAGAGCTGAATGGAGAAGAGCATATCCAGACCCTTGGGGCTCAGAGCTTGAACCTGCTTCTCTTTAAACAAAGGGAGAAAGTACCCCCTTATACTTTCTAATTTTTCTATATACAGCCTGCTGTTTTCATGTTACCTGACTCTCTGTTTCCCAAGAAATCATGTGACAAATATCAGATTCCCCAAGCAAGCTGCCTTGCATGAACAACCAAATGGCATTTGCTGCCCACAGTGCCCTACAGCCAGAGGTGGTGGCAGCAGCCTTGTCTGTTTTGCTGAAGAGTCACTGCAGCCAACTCGGAGCACTCAGCCTTCGTACTCAGCATGCAAGGCATGTCTTGTTTATAAATATGGTTTCAATTATAATCTCAGACAAAAAACAGGCCTATAAACAAAGATACAATAAAGCCTCACAGGACAATACTGAATAATGACAGGAACAGCAACATGCAACAGGAACCTCATTTTTAAGGTCCAAGCAACTTCCACCGGGAACTGAGGGCATTCAGCAACTATCAGTTTCAAGCCATCGATAATTCTCTCTTTTCCTGTTCGTGTCAAATTAAACTTCCAGCATGAATCATTACCCAGAACATATGCCTCAGACCCACTTGGTTATTTACACAGAATTCATTCTTTCCTGCAAATTCCACATCTTTGTGTCTATTAAGCACAACTCCTTGCTGTCAGTTGTACTCCTGAGACCAGGGCAGCACCGAGCCGCCTCATAACGAGGTATTCCCAGCTCAGGGAAGCTAATTACAGCAAACCGCTGACAGAGTGCCTGCACATAGGAGGGAAACATGCTGTGGTACAAGCTAAAGAATGTCAGGGTGGAAGGTGACTCCATAGTTCATGAATTCCCAAGCCTCAGCTTCAGTTAGAACATTTTTTCTAAAATGACTCTTCTGAGACATTTGCAAGTTCTGATGTATCACTGATCAGTTATTTTATGTTTTTATTAATTTTTCAAAATTCTGGAATACAACCAGAGGCGCCTGTGCAGGGTCTGGAGCACGCACAGCCCAACGCTCAGTGCTACTGCAAGAGTGCAGCCCTCTGCATGGCCACACTGACGGGACAAATGGTGCCCACAGTGCTCCTGGGAGTCACACAGCCAGCAGGCCCTTGGGGCTGCATGCTCCCAAAGTGGGCTACCAAGTGGACAATGAGACTGCTGTGTATGAAGAGCACAGCGGGTCCAGGGGCAGGTGGCGAGGGACCGTGTCCCCAAGCAGACTGCCCACAGCCCCGCTTCAGCCTCACCTGAGTGGGGCCGCAGGAGGCAGGCTCTCAGCAGAGAGGAGGGGTGCTCCTGTCAGTGGCACCTCTTTTCTGGGAGCAGAGGAAGCACATGGAGGCCTTAGCACATTGCTTTCGCATGTGGAGTCAAGTCCAGCCTCAAGCTATAATATTTGCAATACAGCAATGGCACAACTCACACCCAGGTCTCAGCAAGCTCACTGACCCTTCCACTTGCCTCCCACCTACCTGATCCATTCAGTAGCACCAGGACCTCTCCTTCCACAGAAGATCTCAGCTGTTCTCTAAACTTGAATTACCGAACAGCACTGAGGGATAGCAACATCCTCCTCTCACTGACAGCCAAAGTGATAGGAACAGAAGCCAAGAGGCAGTCATTTGCTGTCCCTGTGCATGCTGACAGTGCTGCTCCATGATCTGCGCTTGCACAACAGCCTGCTTCACACCTGTGGCACTGCAAGTGGGAACAGCATGTCTGTCCCAGGGAGCCTGGCTAGAAAAACCATCCTGTCAGCTGTAAGTGTTTCATTTGTTAATCTCAGCAGGGTCCATATATTTACATCTGGTTTCTGCCTCTCTCAGTTTTCAAGGTGTTTTGATTCCAGGAGAAGGATGCATCTTTACTGGAAAACACTCAAGACCACAGCTAGCAATAGCAGGCCCTTCCTGTCTCACAGAGTTAATTAAGACTTCCTTCCCTCACCCCTGAACTACACCTTGTCCTTATGCAGGACATTTCTTTGCTAAATCTTGATATAAAAAATATTTTGTTCTTTGCCAATGACATTAACCTATGTGCATGCACACCTCAGACCATGTAAGAAGCATGAGTACTGCCTGATAGCATTCATAACGGGTTGCTGGTCATTATTTTTCACAGGAAAAATCACAGAAGGGTTAAATAAACCTGTTCTAGGTTTCTAAAACAGTCATAGGTAATAAAACTGAAGTCTTCCAAATCACAGACTGTTGCTTCCCCCAGACTTTGAAAGTGATGCCTTCTTTTATGAAGATACGTACATCTTCAATATAAAATATACCAAATTTTAAATCTTGTTTTTCCTAATGTACTATCATCTATACCCTCATTAAGCTCATCCCATATTTCAGAAGCAATCATGACATTCAAATATTTGTGCCTTTGCTCCACTCAGTCTGCTGTCTGTATGTTCTCCTCCGGTTTTTCCATCTACAGCACTTATTTTAGCACTCAGAGTTCCAAGGAAGCCAGGAAAGATTTCAATCCCTGGTATCTGGAAAAAACGTCTTCAGACAAAACCCTGCAAGTCTGCTCGGTCTCAGCTTTCACTGCATGAGCATCTGCAGCCAGCAGAGCACCCTGCAGCATCACCCAGCTGCATGCAGAGCACCAGTCCAAGGGTAGTGAAAACTGCTTCTTTCTTTTTGTACATAATAATTTGCTCCTTTCCTGAAATAACCCCAATAAGTTATTTTGCAGAAGCAAATATGTATAAATGACAGGATTCTAATATCAGAATGTTTCATTCTGGTGCAAACAGACAGCTCCAGTGTCCCCCTCTCTGCCTCCCTGCCCGTTGGGTCAGTCAGGAAACGTCCAGAACAACCACTACTGCCGCATTGTGCAGCACTGTCTGTGACTTTGTTTGCATGAAGTAATCATCAAGTAAAGGTCAGAAGTGTAGTAATATCTAAAATATGTACAATAAGCATTCTAATATTTCCTAGGTATTTAGGAACTCCCATTTTCTGCTCATGGATTTTGAAAGTCTTCTGCTAAAGGTAAATCATATCAACAGAGACCCCAACCCACAAAAGGCATCAGCCCTCCTCCAAAGCAGCAGTTCCCAGCTCTGGCAGGGGCAGATCAGAGGTGTTGGAGGGGCCAGACTGGGGCAGGAGGTGACCACAGTGTTTTTCTCTGTGCTGAACAAGACAGATCTTTGCGAACAGACAGGAAAAACATTTCAAGACTGAGCACATTTTAAAAACAAACAAAAACTAAACAAAAAACAATCAAGAAATACACACCACAAAAAAATGAATTGCTGTTCACAAATGCCCACAGAGCTGCCCGTTGCTAATGAAATCCCTCATGGCAGAACACATGAGGAGACGATGCACTGAGGAGGAACAGACAGCAGCAGCCACTGCCCAAGTCACAGGCCGGTGCGTAGCTTGGGCTGCTTGAATGCGTTTGGTTCCAGCAGCCTGCGGGTAGAGTACAAGCAGGTGCCCAGGGCCCTGGCCATGAGAGCCCATGTGGGGAAGGGGCTGCAGCTGCCCAGTGCCAGTAGACAGTGCGTGGCCTGGGCGGCTGGGCAAGGAAGCTGCCTCCAGCTCGTTTCCAGCACAGGAGGAAGAAGGACATTGTGTACATTTCTGGGGGATATGGAGGGGTGAATCGAGCAAGCTGTTTTCCTGCCAAGGGAACACACGCTCCTGCCAGCGTCTCGGACAGCAGGCGCTGTGCAGCCCCTGGGCTCCAAAAAGAGCAAACACGCTGCAGTCCTGGCACCTCCATCTCCTCCCCGGCCGTTTGCAAACACAATTATCCTCATCGGGTCTCTCTTTGCCAGAATGTGTGCTTAATCAGCTGAGCACATCAAGCACAGAGGGAAAGCAGTTTTTTATTGCAGACTGAAGTCAGATTTCAGTCTGAATTGTTAATGTGCTCTGGTCAGCTATTTGTTTTCTCTTTAATTTGTCCCTGACCAGTTTGCTAGTAGTGAGGTATTTGTGTTTTTTATTATTTATATGAGACATAAACCAAAAACACTTTCCACCCTAACTAGCAAAACAGTCCAGCGGGCTGTTTCTCTTGCACAAAAATGCTCTCTGGAGGCATGACAGCTATCTTCCTTCTCGCTATGCTAGCCCTTAAACAGGCAAGGCTTTCTTCATGGCCAGCCCTGCAGATCTCTGATCATAGCCATACCAGCAGGTTTGTACCATCACACAACATGACAGAACATCAGTCCTGGATCCCACCACGCGCTGGGCTCAACATCCTGTGAGGGTGCACAGACAGCAGCCTGCCAGGCAGCATGTGTGCAGGACATCATTCATTTCAGTATGGGTAGAAAAGCAAATAAACAGAAAACAAGTTTACTGACTTTAGCTGTGTGCTGTCCTGGAGGTGTGATTTGGAAACGGAATGTCATGGGCTGTTCCTGCATCCAGGAGCCGTTTTGGCAGAGCAGAAGGGAAGATCTCTTCAGAAAACAGTCTGAAAGATTGAAAATTGTCTGGGCAGAAATGGCACCTGGCGTTACTTTCTGCGAGGTAAAAGGCCAGGGAAGGTGGTGATTCACCACTCTTGCCCTAGCGATATATTTCATAAAATCCTCAGATTTAAAAAAAAAAAAAAAAAAGCTTCAGTTTATTGTTGTCATTGCAGAGAAACTTTAGTTAATTCTATAGTAACTGCTTTCCCAATAAGAGAGCAGAATCATCTTTAAGCCAGTTAGCATGGATAAGAATAACTTCTTTTCATAGCATACACTTTGGGACAAGCTTCAAACCTACTGCAGAAGCTGCCTGAAGTAGTTTATTCACTCAGCTTCCTGTTAAGCACATCTGTGCTGAAAAGATACCACTACACAGACATATGCTTTCAAACCCCTGTACCACAGCACTTCACAACCTTAAGAGCACAATCTCCAATGCAACAACAAGATTTCCAACAGGCATGATGGGAAAGCCTGACACATACTGCTAACCACATGGCTTATAGAACGTGGCTTAAGAGAACAAAGCAGGAGTGCGTAGTGGACAGAACATACATCTGGAAAGAGAGGAAATAAACCTAATTAGGAGCAGGAAAAGCTTAGGGAAGCAACTAGGGACAAACAAACATCCCAATAATGATATGAAAAAATCTGACAGCAAATTCAAGCAAAAGGACTTTTCTTCCCCAGTTATCTCAGCTAAGTCATTTTCACCACAACCCAGAGACAAAGTGTTCTTGGTGCTGTTTTGAGCAATTCACCAACATAAAGTATGACAACTGTTCCCCAGAGCCAAGGCAGAGAATACCTTTTGAACCTCCACAAACTGTCAGAATTTCTCTTCTGATTAAAAAAAATATTCTTTCTGCCATCCATCCAAACACGAAGGGGAGAGGAGGAGGTTGGCAAGTATACTATGGCAGCTTCTAATACACAAAAGTGCCTGCAGCAAAGGAGATGAGCAGAGTGCTGTACAACTCACTTGAGCCTCCTTGAGCTGCTAATTTATTTTCCAAAGCAGTTTAAATTTCATCACCAATAGGGATGGCTGGAAGATTACACAGCTGCTTTAGGTACCACCACTCCATAACGCACCTGTCCTTACAGCCAACACACCACCAGACAAAGAGATAAAAACAGAAGTAATGCTAACACTGTGATAAGCCTGGAGCTAGAAGGAAATTGCTGAACAAAATGTTCTCTTTCACAACAGCATTTATTTCTAGCAGTTATCTCAGAGAGTTCCTGTTAATGACCTTCTGTATCTTAGCTGATCTGAGCTGCCTTGTCCAAGGCTAGGTAGTATGTTCTGCTAGACCTTGGCTTAGCAGTGACCAGACTATAGAATACATGCTTATCTTATCCATGTTAGTATGGTAGAGACCTAAAAAGCTCAGGATATAGCCTTGATTTTTATAAATCATCATGCAAAAGAATCCTGAGGATTCCAATTAGATTACAAAATGCAAAGCCCTCAAAATTAATTATAAAACAGACTCCTGAGAATAAGTGGAATGACTTTGGAATCATTATTCCTAACTGTTGCAACAAAACTGTATTGAAATTCTTGCATCTCTGTTGGATTTCCAGCTTTCATTTTCAGCTGTAAACATTCAAGGAAATAACGTTCGTGTTTCCTGTTTTCCCCAGAGGAAAGAATACATAGAGCTTTCCAAAGCCTTGTGAATTCCTTCAGCACCTCCTAATTGAGATCTTCCTTGCCAAAGAATGAGTATTTTACCTTGTGGTTGTTCTAAAAAAATGTGTTATTATGTGCTGGACATTTTGTCAGCATTACGTTCATTAGTCTATTTTCATGTGCTTGACAGTAATTCTGACTCTGGATGAATCGCTTAAAGTCAGCAATCATTTATGCAAGGGCATATATAAAACAGAGTTACTGAGGACAACATCACAGTGCTCAAATGTTAGAAGTATCCAACCTTCTGAAAACGTGGGCCTTAATAAAGGAGATACTACCCTGTTCTACCAGAGAGGCCATTTGCACTGTGTCTGAGAATGACAAGAACCGTGACCATGACAGGGAAGCTTTGGCAGAGGCTCTGTCAAGCAAATCAGTTACAAGTCTAAGTGCAGACCAACATAGAAACTGGCTGGCTACCAAGTGGAAAGGGCCCAGAGAAGAGGCATTTCTTATCATCTTTGGGGTTTTTGTTGTCGGTTTTGTTTTTTTTTTCTAATGTACTTGTTCTTAGATATATTATTTAATCAAGGCTGGAAAATCTCCACTAATCTGCTCATTACCTTGACAGAATAGGACTTCACAAAATATTCCAGTACATCTGAGCTCAGTTTAAATTAGAGCAAATGACAGGAATTTGCAAAGTCTGCCATGCCAAAAGAGTGCAGGTCCTTGCTTACAGCACAGGGACAAACTGTGCCTGCCATCAAAGTGGGGAGCATGCAAAAGATTAGGAATACTGCTCAGAAAAGTGAAAGCGATTGATGTCAGTTTTAAGGAGGAATGTTTAGTTTTACAAACAGTACTGTTTTCCTCAATTGACTACATCTGAAATGTAGCTCATTGTTATCTCTCCACTAACTCTAACTACAAACTGCATCTGAAGCCTATGCCTTGCCATAACCCTAACCCTCCCTGACCAGGGACTCAGTCTGCCCACTGGAAAAACTTGTCGAGATAAAGCCAAATCTTTCCTTTCACAATGCAACCTCATTTGGAGCTTAAGGGATTTTGTTTCTGCTATGATTTCACAGCAAATTCAAGCTTACAACTAGGAAGGAAACAAAGTTTAAAGCCTCTTTTGCTGTGGGGTTAAAATAATGCTGCTAAAGGAACTAGTGGGCTGCACAAGGATTTCAGCCACAGCCTCCAGGCCTTGCCTGGTGGCCCTGCTTAAAGACTCAGCCCATACCAAGAGTTAGAAGAGAGACAAAACAGAGCTCCAGGCAGACTGTGGCTGCAAAGGGACTGTTAAAGAAAGAGTTAGGACAGAGAAACAGCCAAGAGCTCCAGGTGGACTTGGGCTAACTAGGGGCTACCAGAATAAGGGATGGACTCTTGAAAGATGTAACCACTAACAAACTTGTTTATCTTGATCATTTCTGTAGGTTGTGGGATGATGCTCAGCTCTTGCTCAGAAGTAGGGTTTGGTTAAGGGTTAGGAGAGAGACAGAGCCCAGAGCTGCAAGTAAAGCCAGATTGCAAAAAGGCAGCCAGAAGAATAGGTCAGCTCCTGGAAAATAACTGGGCTATAAACTGGGCTATTTTTTATATAGTATTACTATATACTAATCAGTCAGAGTTTGGAGTTAGGTGGAGTAGGGCTCCAAGGGGATGCCAAAGGGAAGTAGCGTTGTGGAAATATTATTCCTCTGGGCTATAATTGAGGCCTCAGGTAAAGGCACAGCTCCCAACTAGGGTTAGCGTTCAGGTTTCAGTTAGCATTTGTCTAGGCTTTGTCTCTCTATTAACCTTAAACCCAGGGCTACACGTGGAGTGAGCTTTTTCCATGTGAACCACACATTCCCTAAACTGCCAAGGGCAAAGTTCTTGGGCAGCCCACCCTATACTTTGACAGTCACTTTGTAACTTTGTACCACCTGGAGCCCCAGACATTTTTTTGTTTTGTTTCCAACCCTAATTTTATCTCTAGGCTTGGCCTTAGCCATATTCTCTAAGATAACCAGAGTTTTTTTCCACTGTATCACTGTGGGAGTTGGTTATCTTGTCCTTTAATATAGGTTGCATTTCCCTCTTTTGACTATCTGGAAAATAAATGAGAAACTAGAAGAGCAGTTTTCTCACCAAGATAGACCAGCTTGCAGTCAACCTGCATTGGAAACTGTAAGCACAGCACTGTGGCCATTTTCTTGTCTGAGCAGTAGTATTTTATGAAGTCAAAACACAAATATTAACACTATGCTACCTGAATGCATTAACTGTTTCCTTATGTCAATTCTTATTCTGGACTTTTGTCACTGATGATGGAGTAGGGATTCAAGAAATAAATAGCCCTGTAATGCTACAGCATTTGCTGGAGTCCTAAAATAGGAAAGGGGAAGTTGTGAGATGGAGTTCCCATATGACACCACACTACTTGCACAGAAAACAAACAATGCTGTAGATGTTGTAGAGCTGTAAATACTGAAATAACTAAGGCAGCTGGTAAAATCCCCTTGAAGAAAAACTAACACAAAACTGTAAATCTAAAAGCAGAAGGAGAGATCAGTTGGCACAAATAGTCTATTCTGTTGGGAACAAGTAGTGTTGGGAAGAAGTAGTCAAGGTTCCTTAGGGGTTAGATGCACTTTGCAATAAACACCACCTGCAAGTGCAGCACACAGCCAAGGGATATAGGGCGTAGAACAGGAAAGGGATGAGGACAGAAATCTTGCTATCCAGTCCCACCACTTTCAGGAAACAGTATCACATACCAAAGTGCCTGGATGGTTTTCCTTGCCTTATCATTCAATTTTCCATATGGTTTAATAATTAATCACCTTGGCTGATGGTGTCATTTAACATATTTAGGAAATCTGTCTTCTAAAACATTTCCTCAAATCATTTCGTAAACAGAGAGAGAAGTTGCACAACACTGATTTTCCATGTAGGGCAATGACACGACCAGTCTAACTCCTGGAGATCTGCCACAAAACACAGTTGTACCAGTCAGTCTCTTGTGATCCCATCAACACTAACAACTAGCAGGAAGGGATAGGACACAGAAAAAAAATTGTTCATTGGCTAAACAAGCCAGTGGCAATTAAAGCAGATGTTGTACCCAGGTTACTTTCCATTGTACAGCGAAAGTGTCTAGTGAGGTCAGGCCATTGCACAACACTGTCTGCATAAAGAGGGAGGAATTCACTTTTCCAGACTTGGAGCTGTATCAGAGACAGCTCAGATGCATCCACAGCTGGTTCTTTTTGGACCCAGCACTGATGTGAGTAAGCACTGAGCAGCAAGTGATCTAGTGTGTGTGAGTCTTCTACTCAGAGCTGACAGGACACCACAGCCATATAGAAAGCACCTCAGATAGTTACAGTTTGCCCTTAAATAAAAATAAAATTAAAAATATCCAATATACAGATATAGCCATCTTAAAAAAATTTAAGCAATAATAAATAAACTTATTAATGGCAATATTTGACCGTGCTTCCTTATTGATATCTAGAGCTAAATCTGATTTTGTGTCAGGCTTTCTGCCAGCACTGTGTACCAATTCCCCTGCTTTTTATTAAAACCAACATCATGTTGTAAATTAACTGAGTTTATGTTGTATTTGAGTCACCCTCTGTCGCTGTCCTCCTTTTTCAAACCTGATGATATCAGACTGCCTCTGCATGCCTGTGCCAAAGCCAACAAATCTTAGGCTCTTCCTAAGGCTTTCAGTATGGACCAGTGCTCTTGATCCTGTGCATTTTAGAAACATGGAAAAGTTTACTGAAACAATACATTTTCACAGTTTCAGTGTTGTAATATGAAAGAAGCATGAATGTGATAGAAAAACCTATTTGTGATTGCCTGTATTGATTTCTTTCCTCTATTTACCTTGTCTCTTGAAACCTCATTCAACGACCAGAGTTGCTTAGATAAATAACAAAGCATATCCAAAAGAAATAAGAGTAAGCGTCAAAGAAAATCCTTAGGTCAGCAACATTTAAACAACACTGTTTCAAACCATCAGTATTTTAAGCAAGCCAACATTTCTTAGATTTCAACATTAATAACACACTTTTTTGAAGCTGCCAACTCAATGAGGAAAAAACGCAAAACACAATGTATTTCATTTCCTGTATGTTAGCACCATCACCTCTGTTAGAAAGCCGGCAGTCTGTTACGCTTTAAAATAAAGTTATCTCACATTCATCCACTTCAAGCGGATGAGAAACCATTTGCACAGGCTCCTGCTGGGTGCTGGTAAGCTGACAGCAGGACTCTGGGCAGTCCAGCTATATCTGCAGGCCTCTGGAATTGCCTTGGTGGAGCAATCACCAGTCAGCACCAGCTATGCTGTGTCCTGTCCCACCCGGCAGCGTACGTCAGCATTTTTCCCCCTGACCCAGCTCAGGCATCAGTGCGCAGCGCTCCCGGGGAATTCCTCAGAGCTCGGAATCAGGAAGATGCAGATTTACATATTAATGTAATGCTGAAGTATTAAAGCTCAGGAAAATGGAAGCAGCCCTAAGCACAGGCAGCTGGGCTCAGCTTGCAGACACTCAGTCTCCAAGCCAGGCCTGGTGCTGGGACAGCAGGACCATCACCTCACTCCAGGGACTTGTCTGCCCTCCCAGCTTGCTCCAGGGACATGCAGCCCTGTGCTTCCACCCGGTTCACACAGGGCAGGCGATGCACAGAGGGTGAAAGTCAGCATGGTGCTCATTTTCAGTGAAAGTAAAAGAGAAGTAGGCAGAAAATTAAGCCATAGGCCAAGCTCTTACTCCATATAGAACAGTTTTTGTAAACTTTAGAGATCACCCCAAATGGTGAATTTATTATTTTCACATCGATGTTCCTCTCTGCTTAGCAAGCATGTTTTTCTCTAGATGACCTGCCCTCAGCCATCCAGCCAGCCTCTCTTCCTGTGAGCCAAGAGGCATGATTCTAAGTGAAAATAAAGAAATTCAGTGCTTATCTGATGGTCTGTTTACTCCCATATATCACCATAATGTAAATACTTTCCATATGCTAGCTAAAGCATTCTCTCCATTTCAGCATCTGCACTCACACTTGCAATCTCTCAAATTAGCATTAATACATAAAGGCTGACAAAAGAATAAACACAGCCCCAGAGCTCTTCTCCAACCATCGCAGTACAACTTTCCTCTAACGTACAAAATCATCTACAGTATCTCAGTAACCTCAGATTCAACAGTCTTGTTTCAGAAGTAAAACTTGAGTAAAGTAAAACATTAACATTTCAAGCTGCCTTACCTTTGCACCAAGCCCCAATCCAGCTCTCACACCAAAGACAGTGGCCCTCTATCCCTGCAGCAGGAGCAGCCCTGCCTGCAGCACACCTGTGGGACATTGCTGGTTGTCAGGGCACAGGTGCAGCCATCAGTCTGTCCATGCTGTTCAGCTGAAAAACAGGCTGCGCTGGGTTCTGCTACCTGAAAAAGTAGCACCAGGCACATAGGAAAAATTCAGGTTAAGTAATTTAAAACTAAACACTGCTTTTAGCACCGAAAGCTCAAAACAATTCAGTACACCAACCTGATGGGGCAGGGGAAGCATTGGAACCACTGCGTGTAATCCTATTTCATCAAAATCACTGTTCATGTGAAGAAATGTGGTCTCCTCCCACTCGCTGCACCCAGCAGATTTTTGTGGGCAATAAATTCTTATGGTCATGGGCAAAAATTGAAGTAAGACTTCTGAGCATAATGTTCTATGTAAACCAGCTCTGTAGTGAAAACATGAATGTCAGAGTGTATGAGGTGCAAAAGGGTTAACTGGGACAGAAAAAGCCATGAAACACACTCCTGTGCCTATTGATTAAACTGACTAAATGGCTTTCTGCTAGGATAATGCCAAGATGACTACATTGTAGGAAAGTATTTGCGTAACCTCAACCATTCATTTATTGCAGTGTATTAGATAGTCAGATTTTAATTCACTGTTCTTTTGCCCTCCACGCCTCCTTGCTTTGGTGTCTACTCATCTCTCTTGTAACCCTTACTTCCAGCTGGCTGCACAAATGGGAAAATGTCTTCCTTTGCAAATGAAGTCATTGTCAGGCTGAGAACTGGATGAGAAGATTTCTCTGAAAAGCTATAATGGGAATTCCTCAGAGAGTTTGCTGCGGGAAGGCCATGCTGCCTGCTGCTGTCATTCCTTCACCCTGTGGCACCCACAGCATCAGGTGAGACAGCCACAGCGCGCTGCCCACACTGCACAAAATGGATTTCTCAAAAAGAAATCTGTGCTTAATGCTATTCTCCAAGAAATCCCCAACCCAGTTTAGTTATCCCTCAGCATTTCTTTACTGTCTCATCTCACTTCCTTTCAAGGAAGTCATCCTGGATAAAGTCCACACAGAGAAGAGAACTTCTGCCCATAGCTTTTTCCTTCTTAATTACTCCTGTTTATTTGAATACATTACCTGCTCACTCTCACCTGAGGGGAATGTTGGAGATAAAACAATGCCATAGAGAAATTTTCTTCTTAATTACCACCAGTTGAAAGTTTTTATTGCTGGGTACATATCGTACATGTCTGAGTTCACAGGAGAGGCATAACAGGGTGTGTTGCAGTTCAATAGATCATCAAAATGGGCTTTGTTTTAACTCTAGCGGTCTTTAGGAAAATAAAGCCAAGCTCCAGGGAAGATGAGAGATTCCTGCTAAAGGACTTTGTCAGGTCCCCATTGGGAGCCCACACGGTGCCGACCTCTGCCAGTATCTGTACCAGCACATCTGTGTCAGCTGCCAAGGAACATCCTGCTGTAATGGACAGTGAATCACCACGTGCTGAAAGCGCAGCCGGTGATACATGGAAGGTGTACAATTCCCTTGAATTTTATAACTGATAAAAGAACTATTTTCTTTCCTTTAGGAATGTTTTTGGCACTATTCAACAGCTTCATATGTCTGTACTTGTAGAACTGGGCAGTAATTTCTCTCCACAGACTTAAAATCTTACCCAAAGAGGTCAACTAAGTGATGTATGCTGCCTGTACAGCCTTTCTTCCCCTTCTTCCTGTTCCCTCCTTGCCTGAGAGCAGTGTGTGGTTTTACTGCTATGGTTGCTGTTCTGAGGTATTTGGTGACTCCTGAACAGAAGCTGTGGCCAATCTGTTGTCTGTAGATTGTTTTCTGGAAGTATCTCTTTCACACCAAAGAGCTCAATGCCATGTACTAGTTGACTTCACCGTGTGCTACTTCTCCCATGAGTTTATCCACTTTTCAAACTCACTTTACTTCCAGACAATAGTGTCAAACTAGGGATATGTTTGCTTGTCCAAAATGCATGCTCAGAGGTGTGGACAGACCACGTTTGGTGCAGAAGGGGCAAGGAGCAGGGGGAAGGAACCTTCCTGGAAAGATGGGTCACTGAAATGGCTTTTACACCTTATGGGTACAAGGAGTGGTTTAGCAGCTATAGCATGTGGACACACTTTAAAGCAATTGCTAGTTACAAACATCTGAAAACAGACTCTGTGAATAGAGTTCACAGCGGGTGGGACAGTCACAGATGACTCACGTGTGACTAACACCAGCACTTCCCTTAGAGGCCAAAGCCCAACGCTGCCTTGAGGACACACAAAGGCAGCAGTGCTGCTGGGAGCAATTCTCCACGTGACAGGGACATGCACAGCTTGCCCCAGGACAACAGCTTGTCACGTACATCACTGTGCATTTGGATGGGAAAGCTCCGCAGCAAATGAAGAGATTGTGGGTGTTGGTCTCTGTGTTGCAATTAAGCCCAGAGTGACCAAAGACTGGCAGTGTCAGACAGAGCCTGTGGCTTTGCTGTAGATACCTCCAGGAATAATTAACATGTCATTCATCTGCTTGAAAGCACGCTGCCCAGAACACCTGCATCAATCTTCTCTGGGGGGCTTTTCAGTAAAACCTGTACAATTCACTGAAGCCTGAATAACACTGATGCTTTAGTACTCACAACTTCATTTTGAAATAAGAGCTTGTGCTGCTGATTGGAGCTGTGAAAAGAGGTGTTACTGTGGCAGAACAAAACTCAGATGGCTGCAGAAGTGGGTGGGGTATGAGCTGAGGTTTTGGGAAGTACGGCTACAGAGACCAGGGAGTAAGTCCTGCTTTCAATAGAAGTCTGAAGGGGGAAGGGAATGCTGGGGTTCAAGGAATCATTTTTGGATCTGAAGTGCATTAGCAGCTGTTCAAACTGGCTGCTTGCCACCTCATACTGCTGCTATTTGGTGCTACAGAGAAGCTTATGCACTTGAGAGATTCTCTGCTGCTGTAAACAGACACAATTTGACTGAAGTTAAAGGAGCTGGCTTATACCAGCTGACAACATGGCCTTTAGTTTGCTCTAAAAATGAAACGGCTCTGAGTAACTGCAAACTGTTTTTCTGCAGAAGTGGCATTGATGCCGGGTACTGGCATGTGTCTCCAGGTTTCTTTCGATGCTGTCAAAAATCTTCATCCAACTTTGAAAGCTGTATGCAACGCTTCATTATCCCAGCTACAGACAGAGGCTGCACACCTGTGTGACAGTGCCCTGACCTCCTCCAACTTCCTCCATGTAACTATTACCTTTGCTGACTGTGTCATAAGAAATTTACATCACTGTGGTTTTACACCAGCACCACTGACACATGCAGCCTCTGAGAATCCATCATTCCAGTTCATTTCCATTCAGCTATAGGACTTCAAGGTCATCCCCGCTGATCCCAGCTGATCTCAGGCACTCAATTAGGAACTGAACTGCTGTAGGACCTCTCCTGTGCCCACCAGGGAGACAGGGAAGGCTCTAGGAGAGCCCGTGGTAGAGGAGGAAGTACAGGCTGGTGGCTCCCCACCTTCTTGCTCTAAGCCAGGACAGCACATTGCTTTGAGATTTGAAAAGTGAGCGCAGCAAGGAATCATATCTTCCAGATGTAGAAAACTTGTTAGCAGAAGCACTGGCCTGCATACTCCAGATGCTTTCAGGACTATTCATATCCACATGCATTTACTCTCTATGATACATGTTGGTATTTTCCCTTTTGAGTTCTCTCATTACTACATGGAATAATGCAGGTTTATATGCCCACAGACACTTATATTTGAAAACAGAGCTGTATGAATAGATAGCTTTTTGATAACACAGTTTTGCTGATCAATAAAGGCATAGAAACACTATAAAATTGTAGCTGGGTCCCACAAAACCATGTTATTTATCATTACTCTAAAAGAAACCCACCAACACAGTAATTAAGCTTTCTTGCAGCTCCTAAAAGAGAAAATAACAAACTTGTCATTGATTTACAACTGTTTAACCAGCTATTGACTAAAAAGTGTGAGATCTGACTTCCACACTTGTATTCTCAGCCTATTATGTAGTTTTTAATTTAAGATCTTTTGCCTTTTTCCTTTGAATGGAATAATGCCATAAGTGAAAGTTTACAAAAGAATGCAACAGAGAAATCTTCTGCCAGCTTGGCATAACCTTGCTCCTACCATTAGACAAAATCACTTACACACAATGCCATGCCAGAGTTAGGCTGGAGACCTCCTCAGCAGGCAGCCTCAGGGACAGGGGAGAGGCCAGTGCCAGCAAGATCCTCTCAGTTTATGACAGACCCTTATAGTCTAACGTTTAGAAAACACAACTCACTTCAGGGACACACGTTTGAGGGAAAACACAGAAAAATTAAATGAGCAGTGCCAGCAAAAACATGGGTGTACTTACTATAGCTTTGTAATGGGACAAAGAGTGTCATACAGAGTATAATAACCATCCCTACACCCTGTCCAGACAGAACCAGCATTCTCCATCCATCTCATAATCAACACATTGATTCAACTTTCCCTCTCAAACAATAACCTCATTGCAGATCTTCTCCTATTTCTGTCCTCAATTAATGACACCCCTTCTCACACCATCGGACTTAGGGCATCACCAGCTTAGCTTGTGTCCTTATCCTCACCTTTCTCTTCAAATATGTGTTTGTGTTGTCCTGTATCTGGTCCTATCCCTCTTGGAGCTGACTGATGACCTCTTGTGAAGGACTGGGAGTGCTCTGAAGTGTTTAATCAGGACCCACTGTTGGGTCTTCTCCTGCTTGAAGCAGAAGAGTGAGGGAAGTCTGGTTTTTGAACAGAGCCCCAGACCACGCTGGTGCCTTTTGCACCACAGAGATGTACAAAGAGAAGGAGTGGAGACCCAGATCAATCCCCACACAATTCAGCAGCAGCAACAATTAGTCAAAAACCATTCAAAACAGCTCCACCTCATGCTCTCCCATTCCATTTTCCCATTTTGCCATGTTTGCACTCTTACAAGTCTCTTTCCAAGATCTTCTTCCCCTAAGGAGCCATCTTCAAGCAATGCTGCATACCCAGCTGCCTCTGCTGGCAGCCATCTGCCCTCTCGCTTTGTCCAGGCCCCACCACAAATTCCTCTGGGGCAGTGTTGGGCCCTGTGCCGCCATTTTGGCCACCTGACAGACACCGAGGCTCCAGCCGGAGGAACCCTGCTCACAGCATGCCCTGAGGCCGCCCATCTTGCTTCAGCAGGAGTGACACAGACAGGGACAAGCTCACTTTCATGCATGACAGAGGTTGGTCCTTTGGATTCCTAAGCATGGTTTTCAGCAGTTGAGAACTTACCCAGAAGGCTTCATCTGTCTGCCTCCTCACAATGCGAACATTCACCATCAAGCCAGCATGTTAGCACCTCAGTTTGTCATTTGAGTTAGTGATTCCTAATGGGCTTTATTTATATCTTACAGTCCTGTTTCCTGAAGCAAAGACAGGCACACAGAGCTGCTTGGCTTATGTAAAAAAAAAAAAAGGACGTGTCTGAAAAAGCAAGCATCTGTTAATAAAGAGCTTATCACGATCCCAGATGTACCCCAAAGTTAACATCACAAGACCTGTCAGTAATAACCCTACTTGGATTACAGATGCCCAGCCATCTGTAGAAGTGAATTTCTGGCAATAGCAGCATGGCCTGCAGGCCAGGGCTCTCACCATGCTCTGCCTGTGACCACAGGAGGGCCAGCAGCTCCCTTCAGCCTGCTGCGCCGCACCAGCCTTCAGTGCTGTGTTTCCAGATGCTTTCCAACTGCTTCCTTCAGGATATTCTATCACTCCCTACCAGTGATTTAAACTTTCTGTTATGTTACTTTGCCACTCAAAAATTCTGTGAAATCTTAAATATACCTGATGGAAACACTCTGCACATAGGATCCTTGCAATCTTCCTATTTTTTTCCATACTTAACAGGTAATGTTACTAATCACTTTGGGGATCAGAGACCACTAATAATACAGTTTAGAACAAAGATTTTCCCGCATCCCTAATTCTTGTGACTCCAAGGGATATACCTATTTGTGCTGAAGGACAGAACAAAAACTTGCTGATCCTTTTACTCCATTCACAAAGAAAATCAGGAAGGTAAAAGCTCTGTGAACACGGCAGTCCCTTACAGAAACTGCATTTTGACTTTAACTGGAACACCATTAAAAACTCACAAGACTAACAAAATGTAGATCAAGTTTGCTGAGGTACTTACGAATACCATCAGCTTTCTCAGCTTAACACTCAGTTACAATCTTCAAAATACCAGTTTTTGCAAGTACAGTATGTTCCTTACTAGAACTGACTTAGGCAGTTTACAAGCAGCAATAAGTAACAGCTGAGCAAAAGGAGACTCCACCCAAACATTTTTTAACCAATTTTTCTTATATCCCTGCCAAAATAATTGAAATGGAAAAAGAGCTGTCATTTTTAAAAAGTGCAAGAGTAACAGTTTCATGCTGCTTTTCTTTTCCAGCTCTGCAAACCATCTCCTCTTCATGCTGTTCCCAAACAGTGTAAAACTGCAGCACCATGCAGGACCGAACACCAGACAAGCAAGCCTTGCGGCACGGTGGGCCTGATGGCACCCCGGTATGCAGTGTCCTCCGTACACATAGCAGTGAGTCCCCTAAGGCTCCCAGTGAGTGAGAATCTACAGAAATGTAATTTCAACTGCTACCTCCGTTGGGTAGGTGAAGTGATGTAATTTGATCTTTCTTATACAAAGAATTCCAACTGTAAATGCATATAGGTTCACGAGGTCTGCTCTTGGGCTGAAGAACTGGAATTGCAGCATGAAATCTAAGCTGCAAACAGACTTTCAGCCCCATAAATATCTGTTTTACAACTACAAAGTGACAACTATGAAAAGGTATCAAAAATATTGGCTCCTTTTCCTTTTATATTGTGTTGGAAGGAATGCTGTGATAAATTTAATTCTGTTTAAAATAGAAAGGATCTGGACTGTGTTTTTCATGAAATTGGCACTTGGTATTTTTTTGACATTCCCAGATGTTTATTTCACTCACAAAGGTCTGTCAGAAACAAATTCTGACAGCACCAATACTTTATAATATGGTAAGACTTGATTCTTAATGTATAGAAGCTCATGTATAGAAGCTCAATATTGTATCATAATTTGTTGGATATTACATGTTAAAATTAAACCCTCACATAAGAGATTGATCATATATTTGCATCACATTTCAGTCAAAATATAAATCTTAAAGATGAAGGTGAAGAACAACTCCAGTATCTTTACGCTGTCAGCTCCAGATAACTCAGTTCCAAACAGAAGAAAAAAGTTTTAATTCAGAAACTGATATATGGCTGCTAAGAAGCAATAAATCTACTTCACCTTTGGGAGTTAAGCTTACAGGTTGCTTATGACTTATGATTGCTTCTAATTAATAGTCTTCTCTGTACTGAAAGAATCCTGATATTTAAAAACGAACATCAAACATTTGGAATTCCTTTTTTAGGGAACTTCACTTTGTGAGTTAATAGCCATAACCTTTGAATAACCCAAGGAAATACAGCTGAGGCCGGCTCCCCCAGACTGCCCATAAAGAATATTTTGCACATGAAATACAGGAAAGAAAGCAATAACTAGGATAGTAAACATCCAAATCCTTGCCCTGCTGGCAACTGACCAAGCTATCTGCTCTAGCAGAGCACGACCCCTCAGTAAAGAAAATACAGCTTGGTCTTGCTTGTTCATCTCCAGTGTACTTGCAGTTAAGTGTACAACAGACCAAGGGAACTCTGGAGGACTCTCAGCTGACTCTTGGTTTTGGCTGTTCTCAAGCCAGGCTTTGTGCAGGATAGGACATGGGACACGTCACAATATACAACAACCGAACACCTGCAGGATCCAAACTTTGGACTTGGAGTGAAAAATGGCAGTAATCAACTAAATATATCTGCTGCCTTCTGCAAGCAATCACGATACTGAGAAGGCAACCAAAATCACTGAATAAAAGAACCACAATTCTCACTGAAGTTTATGGAAGAGGAGAAAAAAAGGCAGCAACACAGATGAACTGTTTTTCACAGTTTGTTGGTATCAGTTGCTTCAAATAAATGAATCACAGCATCAACTGTTAATAAATTGATATATACTTTATTGTGCACAAGAGACTAAGATGACACAAAACTGTGGTTATCAAAACTGTACAACTTAGCACTTTCCACAAGTCTCTGAAATACTGAACATAAAGTGTAGTACAAATGGGGTGTTCTGACTGGCCACAGGTAGCAAGTACATTTCTAATGTTTTTTGATTTAAAAAAAGTTCTGGCATTTGGATCCTAAAGAAATATACTTATTTATTTAAAAGTGAGAATACTGCGTGGAACTAGTAGGTACATGGCAGCGAAATATTGTTAACTCCATGAACATCCCCAAAATGACAAACAACAACATGGCAGATCAGTCACCTCACAGGAAGGGCTGTCAGCACAACCATCAGTACAGTCTTCTTGTGAAGCGTGAGGTAGATATACGTAACAGAAAGAATGGTACATACATACATACAAGAAATGGTTAGAAAAAGGCAGAGGAAAGTTTACAATCATCGACATCTACAGACATTTTGGAAAATCCATTTCCATGTGGAAAACACTACAAAAACATTCTAACACATAAAGCTCTGACTTCTTGAAACATCAATATAGTAATGTCCAACACCAAAGGCTCTAACAGGTTAGTGATTAGGCAGCGATTGTCACAACAAGCAGTATGGTTTGGAGTTTAAGTATGTTACTGATAGCTTTCAGAGAAAAGGTGTCCCTTTTAAACCCAGTCCTCCCATTCTTGCATAAGAAGTTCCTTTGGAGTAAATTCGATTAGGCTAAAAGTTGCCACTGTGATGAGCCAGCACGCAGCCAGCCCTCCTGAAGCCCTGCTTTAAAGGCCTATGCTGGGACATCAGTGGTACAGAGATGTCCTGGTGGCTCTCCACAACAGGCAGACGTTTGCCACATGAAATTCAGTCTGACAAGCCCAGGTTCAATTGCATTGGGAATGAGTGACTTTGCAGTTACACATTCAGATAGCTTGCCACACCAAATATAGAAACTTGCAGTAGATATAAATGGCTGTTATAAAAGCAGAGCTTACAGGTGTATAAGTACTCTGAATCATAGGCAACTTAATAGCTGGAAAGTACTATAGGTTTTTGTAATAAAGCTATTAACTTGGAACATCCATTTTAGTTCTCTCTCTCTTGAATCAGAAATGTCTCTTCCATCTGCTAAAGAATTACATGTATTTTTGGTAATCTTCAATAGCCAATTAATTCAGATTGATTAAAATTTCTGAATTAAACAGCTAAGTACACCAAGTTCAGTTAATTAAAATATTTGAAATCAAAGCCAATAAATTGAATCTTTGAACTTTATATATTTTTGGTTTATCCAACAGTAAATATAAATCTCTACATCATTTTAAAATTAGAGTTTTTTTTTTTTAATAAAAACATTCTTAATGCAGCACATTTCCCTCAAAAATATAAAGTTATCTATTTTACATAGAAGTTTTTAACCCATCCCTCCCAACAACCAAATCTAAAACTTCTTATGAGAAACTACTCAATAAAATATCTGAAGGAAAGGGTTAAAACAAGGAAAGAATTTACAGAGTATGTAAATTTCACAGTAACTGAAATTAAACATTTCATATAGAGTAACTTACATTTATCTAAAACATTTAAATATATCTTTATACACAAATTTAATGTAGTAAAATATAGCTATGATTGAACTTAAAGACTCTAGTCTTCTTTGAAGACATCTTTAAAGACTTTACACATAGAATATGCTTTTACAATACATTCTGCTGAAGGTTAGGCAAAGCACTTTCTTTTCGACCACACAGGTAGCACCTTCATCCTCCTGACACCTCTTATCAACCAATCCCACATACTCTTGTGCATGGGTAGAACTACACTTGCATGACAATTCCAGCTGATGTTTCCAGGAATACTCATTGGCCTGGTAACATCAAACACTTTTCACATGCGTAACTCTATGCACTGGATGTCTCTATTGACTTGAGAATACCAGTAAGTTGTAGAGCTGAGCATGTTCAGGTACTATCAAGATGATGCATGTAGCTACCCACAGGCATGAATGTTTGCAGGATTAGTAACAAATTTGGTTCAAATTGAGCAATATTCTTCTACCCAACTCTGGGCACTTAACATCCATTGCATATCTTGCACTTTGACCACCCTCGCATCAGCAAGGCACAAGTGTAGAATCAGCAAAAGAAATCTGCAGCTCAGACTTCAGAGCAGACTATCACTCTAGTGTAATCAATTCCCTTCTCCTCTTGCAAAACACAGGTAATCTTTACTAAAATTAATGAAAGTTAGTTACCCCATTTTTAGAGGAAAACAACGCTCGTTTTTCCTTAAAGAAGAAGGATCAGTAGGACACATTAAAATTACAAAGTGGCAACATAACAGTCAAAGAATCACACATTAAAAATTACTTATTGTTTCTTCTCATTTGGCATCTAGTCAAAGGTCAAGCTATGGCAATTCACTAAAAAAAAATCACTGAGACAATTAGTACCTTTCTGTGCTTTCTGCATTTCAACACTACTTTGAGACTATTGGACTGCAATCTTCATACAATGGTTTGGCACAAACAACTGCATACTTATCTTAAGAGAATAGCTTAGTTTCATAGGTGGCATTTTACAAAAACAATAGGCTTTACTGCACATTCTCTGTGCCCTCTCAAAATCATCTTTTATTTCAAAGGGAATTTGAGGGAAGCTAAAGGAGTAGAACCACCACCACCTTTTTTTTTTTTTTTTATCTCCTCTATCTACCCATTATGAACCAACGAGCCTGCTGTTTCATATTTTATGTTTAACATATGGAAGGAAAGAAAGCTGAGCTAATTTTGCAGTTGTTGAAATAACAACTTTGGATCGAAATATTCAGATATACATCTATTTGTATAAGGACACTGCCATTAAATGTACACACGCATTTATACTAGTGCACAAGAACGTTATTTATCTTACTGTTTGTGTGTGTTTGTATTTGGTATAGAAGATTAAAAAAATCTCTTATTAAAGAGCTTTGGCCTGGAAAAGAGGAAAGGGAATGTTAGAGCGTGCTCTTCTCCAATTACCAAATCAACGTGTACTAAAACAGAAATAACTGGAACAAACCTGAGGCTGCAAACACAACAGAAAAGCGAATGAGATGCTGTAGCTGTAAGCTTAACAAAACAAAGGTTACTCATAAGTTGCTAACATAGCTGAAGTAATAACTTGTTATTAATCAAAGAGATTTCACCTTCAGGCTTTCTTGCTTAGACAAATAGAAATCTTTTGACCTAAGATAATTTTTGTTCTGCTTATCTTTTTGAATTCCCTTAATGAATACCTTGTGTCAATGAGACGGTTTAGGGAAAAAAAGTCATATAGACAAAGCAGCATTTTTCAAAACTGGCAAAGATTTCACATTGAGGGCCAAAAGACCCCTAGAACAGGTTGCAGTACTGTAACATTAGTAGCTTTGTCACATGTAGCATAACACGCTATAGATCCAAAAGGCTGTGCTTACCCATGCATTGTGTGCACGTGTACACACACATACACATAGTGGCTTCCCCAAAAGAAAATCAGTCTTTTTTTCTGTAGAACAATTTATCCTCACGTTTTCATAAAGGAACCAAACTTTAAGCATTAAAACACTGATGTCAACAACACAGTCCTTTGAACCTCTGCACTCCTACGCTGTTCCTCAGTGTTGCTTTCCCCACAGTTAGGTTGCACTGCTGCTGGAACAAGGAGTGCTCTGCGTGCTGCCAATGCTGTGTGCTGCACTGCTGTTCTCAGAAGCTGGTGGGGATGTAGGGACCTGCCGTCTTCCAGCTGCTTCCCCTGAGAGAAAAGGGAGAGAAAAAAGGAGATGGAGGAAGAGAAGTGGAAAGCGTTAGTTGTGACAAAAAAATATTCCGTTCCTTCCCAGTCTTTCTCTTCTGGTGGTTTTTATTTCCATACAACTAATGCTTTGGGTGACAGATCTCAGAGTACTGCTGAAGCTGCTACTATACTTTGTTATCTCAGCACCGCTATGCACTGTGGAAAATAATATTGTTGTTTTCTTAATCACTGTAAAAGCAGTAGATAGAAATGACCAAGATGGACACTGTCCACCTTCTGTTGTCAGCCATCACTGAGGTGTGTCTTGCTACATGATTGACAACTTCATAGCTTTCTCTGTTATATGGAGAAAGGCCAGTGAAATGCAGACTTTTGTTCCAACGCCAGTTCACAGAAGAGTGCATTTGCTATAACTGAGAAGCTGGAGTTAAAGACAAAGTTCATCAGTCAGCAGGATACCACATGTCCTGAGACATGATCCATTTCTTAGTGCAGAAAAACAACAGGGTATGCTGCAATCTTGACTTGATGTACTCTGAACGTAACATGTAGGAAGTTCCCTTACAGCTGCCACAGTATGTGCAGCACTTATAACTCAGTAAGAACAAGCCTCACCACTTCTTGTAAATTGTTTATTGACAATAAATTAAAAGCTCTTTGTTATCTCGATTGCCAAATCAAGCACTCAGGAGTTAAAGACAGATTTATGCCTCCTGGTAAAACCTAGATTTCGTCTGCTCTCTTCATGTCCCTTCTGCACATGTGGCAGGGATCCTCTGGAAGAAATCCAGCTCTTACTACATTGTGTCACAAAGTAAATGCCCAAAATATCACATTGAGGCAACATTGGAAATCACGAATAATATATATACAAAAAAGTCCAAGTTATTTATTTTAAAGTTTTAGTGCTCACTTTTGCAACATCATTTGTAGCAATATTACAAAATAGCCTCTTTAGAACAGATGTGAAAATGAAGTTTATGTGATTTACACTGTCACTGCCCCCCTGCAAAGGCAGGGGGTTGGAACTAGATGATCTTTATGTTCCCTTCCAACCTGAATTGTTCTATGATTCTATAATCATTGTTTGGAGGTTAAGTCAGAGATCTCAGCACAGTAACAGAGAAAATAACTGCCACGCGAAGCCATGAAACAGCCCACAGCTGCCAGCAGCACACAGTCACTCTGCCAGCGAAGTTGCAAGAAGGAAACATTTTGCTGGATCACAGGCAGGAATAATCAGGAAGAGCCGAAGACTGGTGGATCTCCAGTCTCATGAGCTTAGGAGGGCTGCAGACCTTCTGCCTTGTATGTTGCCCGATGTTATCTGCTCCCACGGGCTAGGTCTGCCAGTAGCTGAAGAAAGGTGAAGTCCAATTCTTCTTTCCTGCTCAGAGCAAGCACTTCAGTAACAGGGTCACAGAACAAGGACAGGCTCTTCTATAGGTGCCTGATGGCACACTTCATGCCCTCACTTCTAGCATCCTGTGCTCCTCAAGAAGGGACCCTCAGGGCTGCATGTACTTAATGTTTTGCATCTCAGGCCAAAGCCAACAGACTTCCACCGGATGAAGAAAACATACTTCTGCTGGCTGCAGAGCCCTCAGAGTCTACTCCCTTGTTCAGAGGTCTGAGCATTTCTCACAGGAGAGGCTGCAAGCGTTCTTTGTAATGGGAATTGCTGGGGTCACTGCAAGCTTGTGCTGCAGCCACAGCTGTAAGCCCAGGCAGAGCCCTGGAGCATACAGACCTGCCTTGCACCCTGCTGCTCTTGGGACAGAGAAGGCAGAACGGAAAGAAAAAAAACAATTAAACCACTAAAATGCACCGCCCAGGAGGCCAAAGAAATGTGTGGGAGGGTCAGTCTCACCCTCACAGACATGAAGTACAGCCTTGGCTTTTGTGAGCAGATTTGATTCTGTTCTCCACAGTGTAAGAAATATCCACATAGCTCATCACTAAAATGCAGATTTCTGCTTACGGGCAACAAGTCAGAATCCAGCCCCAGTCATCCGCACATAAAATGTGTTTCACCCCTAACCTGCATTAGAAACAACTTTGTAACTCATCAGAATAAGCTGCATCAAATCAGTGCTTTGTGTTACCGTACTGTAAAGACTTTCATAAGCCTTGTTTGGATAGCTTCCCCTTCCTAGCTGCTCCCTTCTCCTCCAGTTGTTTGTATATAAGCCCTCCTTCCTTCGTACAAAAAGATATATTTACAGAGGCAGGAATAAACAAACTCCCTTTCACTAAGACAAAACAAGAGAAGGAAAATCATCAGAAGGCAGCGAAGGGCTAACCCCAGCTGGCAGCATTGGAGGAGGCAGCTCTGGCTGGGCTCCCCTCATG
The DNA here is from genome assembly GCA_037305975.1 of Chrysolophus pictus. Lineage (NCBI taxonomy): Eukaryota > Metazoa > Chordata > Aves > Galliformes > Phasianidae > Chrysolophus > Chrysolophus pictus. The sequence continues at coordinate 14,150,907 of CM074583.1, read as the reverse complement.
GGGCCCCTGCCTCCCCCCCGTCTCTCACTAACAAACCACACAGTTACACAACTCTGCATCAGCGTGTCCGAGCAATCTGGATGTATTTAACCAGAAATTCATTTATAAGCTAAGCGTGTATTGTTTTCTTTACGGAAAAGTGACAGGCATTATGTTGGCCTCTGTGCAATCCTTACAATGCTACCTGCTCCTTTCAGTTTCTCTTGGAAGCATCCTACAGGCACTTCCCTTCAGTTTGGGATGGCAGCCCCCTCCCTCACTGGCATCCCCCGCTGGAATTCAATTTCCTCTTCAGTGTTTCATCTCTAGAGCATTATTGGCAGCTCCCATACACCCCAATCAGCTGCGGAATAAATTTTCAAAGACCGGAAGAAAAGAAACTTTGTCACTGTGATGTTACAAACACAGACCAACAACTGTACTTGGACTGATTTTTCCTGCATCTTATTTCCTAAACACCCAGCAAAGCTGCAGCACAGCATTTTTAAAGAATATTCATGAAATGGACTTAAAGAAATGTAAATTATTGCTAAAGAGGCATTCCCCATCTGTCTTCTTGTAAACAGCTTAATGTATCCAACGTTACTGAACCAGGACTACTCAAAATGGACATGTCTATTGACAGTAAACAAGCTTTTACTCATCCGAGCGCGACAACATGCACTTTATTATTCACACTTAGGAAAGCTGCCAGTTGTACTCCCTGTCCAGGAAGTCTGAATGTTTGCTTTTCTATCTCCATCTGCCAAATATAATTGGTTGCTATGTCAGTTTATTTTAAATCAGATCCCATTTAAAGAAAAAAAAAAAGAGAGAGAGAGAGAAGTGGGGGAGGAGAAATGCATTTAACTTCTCAGATTTTGGAACATTTTATCCTGTTAACTTGCAGCACTGTCTGAAGCAGAAAAAAGCACTTCCTTCCAGAATGAAGTGATTGACATTCCATGTAACAGCTTTCTGTTTACACCTTTGGATATAGGTTTTGGCAGCCTCACTAGCTTACAGATTTGTGCATGACCTTTCCTAAACATAACCAGTTACTCCTATTAAGATAGATACTCAATAGATATTTATGTGGCTAATTTTGAAGGGTTTCTGAAACTCCACAATCTGCAAGAATTTTTGTTTCTTCATCTTATCGTAACAAATCTCTGCTGCTTTCCCATTGTTCTCGATCCCTCTCAGTCAGAAATAATCCTGACTGCTGTCAGTCGTTTTAAAGACCTTTAATCAAAAGTAGGGAATCGTTCTGCAGAAAGGTGGGCTAAAATTCTTCCTCCAAGGTTATAAGCATAGCTTCTCTTTTCTTCTCCCTTACTACCTGTGTACCTTAGGACAACTCCACACTGAATTGTTTCAGAGAGCCATGCACAATTTTAAAGCAAAATTTTGATGTTTTTGATAGAAATCTCTTATATCTTAACCACTGAAAACAGCAGAAGTCCTGTGACAGACAAAAACAAAACAACCCCTGCTTAATATTGAGATCAAATTCTACTTACTTTAGTTCTTTTTTTTTTTTTTTTTTTTTTTTTGCTATCAACTTAGGTTTTGATGGTAACAGCCAATACAGATGAATAAAGGAGCTCATACACGTAAAGCTTTCTCCATGCTAGAATGAGCCTGCCAATAGAGCCATTCTGGTAAAATCATATCAGCGAGCCTTCTTACTACTGAGAAAAAGATGGCTTTTTGCTGTATTGTACTTCACACACTCCAAGCTGGCATTCTCCATCAGCAGTAGCTTTTCTCCATTTTCTGAGTATCACTGTAATATACAACTGTGGTATTAACTCATTTTCCAATTTTTGGTCTAAATAACAGGTTAGAATAGAAACTCAGTATTATTTGCAACAAAAGATAAGATTTCAAAGAGCAATACACAGAGGTGAATTCTGTTTCTTGCAAAAGACAACCACTCTGTAGATGATATTTAGATAACTTTTTTTTCCTCCTTATTTTAATAAGTCTGCAGTGAACTCTCAAATGTTTCCACTGCAGCTGAATTATCTTGTCTGTCACAGCAGTTGTCCTCTAAGAGACTGTCCCTGCCAGAGCCTTCACTGTACTCTGCTGAAGTTCTGCTTTGTAGATACAAGTTGTTATGCACGGAAAAATTACATGCGCAGGAACGTAGGCTCACTTTCAAAATCGAACCCAGATAACTTCCTAGGTAATTTTCTCATCTCACTGCTGTGATCCTCTGATCTAATGAGTTACAATGTCTCCTTACTTTTTTTTTTTTTCTCCTAAGTCATTTCTTCTCTTTGTCAGGCCTTTTTCTCCACGTATTTTCACCTCAAACACAAAGTCGGAGCAGCTGTCTTCTATACTACTTTTAGAGGGTAACTACGACTGATCTACTATGTTAATGTAATAGTTCTAATGGGATTGGTCCAAGTCTTGCTGTTACTGAAGAATTTATCATGTTGCTTGTTGCTTCTGAGTGTTCCATTATTACTGATACGTAACGAGCACCTACAGTTGATTCTGCATATGAACAGAATCTCAACTTCCACAAACACAGAACCAACAATATTAATTTAACAACTGTTTTACTATTTTTGTTAGTAAGTGTTACCTATTTGGAAATTATCTCCTATTCACCCATCAAAATTACATTTACGTTTCTTGCATAATGTTTCATTAGTACATGGGGCAGGATAATACTGTTTATACTTATGATCCCAACATTTACAGTTTCCAAATTTGCCTCTGAATTCCAAACAAGCTTCATACACAGCTGATGCATTGGGAAGTATTAAAATGCTTATACTAAGTTGTTGTACTGTCAACTGGAAATAAAACAGATTTTTTCCGAATTAACATAAGCTCCTGGGTCATAATATTTACAGGAGCTCTGACCTGACAGGGCCAGATTCTTACATTTATGTAACTTCCATAAGGTTTTAAATGCAGAGGAAAACCCACAATACCCTGTAATGTGCTATGGGACAATCCTAGGGCTCCAGAGCTGCACAGGTTTGGAGTAAATGACTTCACATTCTCCCCACCTCCCAGAGATCTTGGCAGGGTCTTACAGTGTCAAAAATGGAAGTAGTTCAAAGTCCAGTATGCTGTAGGGATCCTGAGATACTCAATAATCCACAGGCAGCCATGATCACATGACCCAAAGCAAGGCCTTATCACTGTTCAGTCTTTGTTCACATCAAGTCACAAAACAGAGACCTCTCTAAACAAACTGCCTCTTATGGTGTTGCATTTCTGCTAACTCATCATAGCATGGAAAGAAGTGTGAGAAGGAGACACTGAAAAATTAGCTACATATAAGAGGTGCATCAATTTCAGGCACTTTTTTGGTTATTTACTTGAGTTAAATTAAATCAGATTACCCATGACTTCCACCATCTTGTGCAACAGTTGATGAACAGAAAAATAAATGGCAGGGGCAAAATTTCTATGTAATCAAGAGAAACATTTTCAAGTCTAGTTATATTCAGGAAATGTCAAAGCAAGTAAGGCATTCTCTCATAATTTGGCTCACTGATCACATCACATCCTGAGTCACATCAATCTAATTTAGTAACTTAAAAAAAACAACAAGACAAATAAATTAGAAAAAGTAGTATGTGAACCAAAAGGATTATTAATGGATATGCTAATTAATTTGAAACAGAGATACTACTAATGATACTGCACAACACAGGAAATCTCAGTTTTACTTTCAAGATCCCAGGTGAGTTTTCAAGACTTACAGAAAGGCCAGGGTTGGAAGGGACCTCAAGGATCATGAATCTCCAACCCCCCTGCCACATGCAGGGCCACCAACCTCCTCATTTAATGCTAGACCAGGCTGCCCAGGGCCCCACCCAATCTGTCCTCGAACACTTCCAGGGATGGGGCATCCACTTACAGTTAAGATTTCAAAAAATAAATAAAATATTTTCATAACATATAATATCTCCTTTTAAGGAAGGGCAGGTACCAATCCACTCATAAATATCAACAGGCTCCTGCAAGGAGTCGCTCACAGAGAACAGCGAGTGAGAAACAAAGGCAGGATGGCTATTGCTAACTCCCCTCCCCACTCTCATTGCAAGGACTCATACCACACTGCATTTCCTGCAGTATGATCTACACTGAGGTCACTAAGAGCTCTTATGCTTACCTGTGTGAGAGTAGATAAACCACAGCGCTCCTGTTAGCAGGGCTCCAATTACAAATGCTGCAAAGGCAATGCCCACGACAGTCAGAGTGTCCAAGCCATAGAACACAGCTAAAAAGGCAAACACACACAATAAGGGCTTTTAATTTTGTCAGTGACAAGTCATGTTTAAGAACAATTACCCTTAAACTTTCATAGTTGTTTAGCTTTTTTTTTAGTTGAAGTTCATAGTAAATTAAGCACCATTTTAAGGAACAGTGTAGCAGATTAGCATCAAGGAAATAAAAATGATGCTTTTGGAGACTGGCTTCAGTCCAACCAACTGTTCAACATCACAAAACAAAGCTTCAGCTCTGCACACCCAAATGTGGAACACATTGCAAAAATTAAGCATTTTCAGTTGGCCCTTAATAAGTTGCTTTCAATTAAATATCCATTTATCTTAAAAATGTGTTTCACAAAGGCAGAGATTTTTGGCAAAAGATTATTTTAATTTAAATGCCCTAATATTCAAGCAAACTTTTCCCTACATCTCCTGCAAGTTCAGTCTGAATTCTAGGTGGAGAACGGAACTGCTGTTAAGAGGAAAGAGATGCCAACAAAAAGTCAGCAAAAACATAAATAGAAACAATTGAAAAGATTGCCAAATGTGAAAAACAATAACTAAAATTAATTCCGGAACACAGAAATAGAACACTCCCCCCACCACACACACAAGATCACTTTCCAGGGGAGAGGAAATTTTGCAGCACCATTTTAAGGGTAACAGCATCTGGTTCCTTGATACGATGCCCCAGAGCTGAACATCAAAAAAGCTTCCAGCTTTTCTCTTTTTTTTTTCTTGGTGATTAGAAATGCTTCAAAAACACTCTTTCATCAACCATTTGGGGGAAATCTTTTTTTACAAAATGGATTTCTAGTTTCAGTATTTTTAATGTCTCCCAGAACGCAGAATGGCTTAGGCCAGCAAATAACATTTTACTGACTAAGCTGGCTGGGAAATAAAATGACTAGATCTTCTCAGTAGTATCCTTCAGGAGAATTCCAGTTCTTAATGTGTAAGAAATAACTACACATGTTCCTGCATTCAACAGATATCCCCATAGATATCCCTCAGCCCACCAGCTCCTGGGATCCTCAGTGCCATTCCCATTCTGACAAATGTCATCTCCAGCAGTTCCTGTTGGCAAGGGCCTGAGTGCCTGTGACCAAGTTTGCACGTGCAAAACTAGATGGATAGTGGCTTAGAAGGCCTTTCTCCCATTACTAATATGGGACTATTTCTCATTCCTTTGTTGGCACTTGGTCACTTTTAAATGCAAAACAGAAAAGGACTTCCTAAACTCAAATGTTCTTTTTCCATGAGGCACCAGTCCCATATATTCTCCTCTGAGAATACTTAGTGAAGAGGAGAAAGTTATCTAGAGAGGCTCATGCAGTAGAAACATAATTTTTCATCACCTTTGCTATTTAGAGTAAATTCAGTCTCAAAGCTATGGGGACAGAAATAGAGGGGAAAAAAACCTTCTTTGCACTTCTTCTAATTTCCCCTCTTCTTCATTCATTGCTGATTTTAGCCGCAAATCACCTTCAACTTCCTATTTTATTCTCACCTCCTAGAGCCACTTCTCCCCACTTTCTACCTCTCCAGGGTTAGTCACTGACCATGGTGAAAAATGAAATTCACTATATCAAGACAACATGACAAAAACAAATAAATGAATCCTACATCAATTCAGTGACCTCATCTAGAGCATGGCCTATGAGTGCTGGTGCCACAGTAATTGAGGATATGAGCAATTGCAGTGCAGGGTAGAAGAGAGACTTGCCATGACATACAGGAAATCCTTAAGATGGCATTGCTGCTGAAGCTCTTGTATTGGGAAGTGGCAGCCTTGACAGAGTTGGGGGAGATAACACACTCTGGCAAATGAAGTCATTAAGATTGAAATTCTAAGTGGTGTTTTCCCAAATTCAATTTTCACATATAGATATGGTTACAGTTCTTCTCTCTAAAGATCAATGGGAATGCCTATAACAGAACTAATCAGAATTCTCTCCTGTCTAAGAATTTAGCAAACTCACCCACACACACAATTCAGAAAGCTTAAATATAATTTTCCTCATTAATCTAATACTAGACAAAGGTCTAAGGCTTAAAAGAGATAGGTTGAAGAGTTACTTACATGGTTGTCTCGCATTTGATTTTGAAAGAGAAGAATCTGTTTTAAAATAAATTTAAAAAATTAGAAAGTTTTGCAAAGAGCCTTCAAACTGTGAAAGTAAACTTCAGGATCTGATCAAGCAGAAATACATTAACGGTAATCTTTGAAACCAAAAACTTCAGGAAAACCAGTCCAAATCTTGCGCAGCCTAAAAAAATTCCATCCATATATTGATCACTCCTCAGAAAAACATTATAGCATGAACTATGTTCATGCAAAGTATGATTTGCTGGCAGGTACATTACAGCTTCCCACCCAGATACCATCAGTTTTAACCTGCAGTAAGTCAGGTTAATTCATAGAAGGAGCTCTTAAATGAGCACAGATTACAAGGTCAGTCCCAAAGCGATTACATTCATTCAGCTACTGACCAGTCACAAACATGAGATACCAGCATGCTAAATCATGAAAACCAAAACAATAAGTGGCAATCTTCTCTAAAGAAAAAAGTCACTATTGTGGCATAATAATACAATTGTTCATCCAAATTGCATGAATATGTGTTGATTCACACATTAGCTTAATTCCTACTTGGTAGACTGTTTTGAATGTTGTTTTGTTGGCCTTTTTTAGTTGGTGGTGGGTTGTTTGGTTTGGTTTAAATACACACAGGGAATCAAAGATCATAGCTATTAAACCAAAGTTATTATTCTTGGCATTATCATCATCATTATCAGCATGTAGCAGAAAGTGATTAAGTAAATACATGTTAAGAAATGAAGAATTTTCTCTTCTTTTGCTTAACTGACTCCTCTTATCTTTCTCCAAGAATGCCACCTCAAGCAGAAGAGCCAGAGATCCTGGCTTCAGATCCAAGTCTTTGTTTGGTTAGCTGCAGAGTTTGCTTCTGTCCTGCCCAGTAACCCAGGGATCTTGTTTAAATTCTGGGAATATTTGAGGGTGTTCAGTGCAATAGCTGTAAAAGGATTTGTTAAGACAGTGCCCCAATACTTATTTTTATATCTTTAGGGACCAAAAAACAAACCAAGTGCAACATAAACATGGTGGTGCAAAAAAACCCCTAAAAATAAATGTTATTTATTTAAAGTGTTCTTAAACCAAGCCAGTTTTTCTAGCTTCTTAAACTCAAGTGGCAGCACTAAATTGACAGCAGTATCCTATAAGGGCATTACACTCTCAGACACACGTGCCTACAATATCCAAATAGAACTTTATTCTTAAACTGCATTACGTTCAGTTGTTCTAATGCATAGTTGTCTCCTCCAAATCACTCTCGGCAGGATAGTAGGAAACAGATGGAACAGCAGTAGGAAACAGGTGAGAAAAGAGGGTCTGGGGGAGCTTGTTCATGTGTAACTGAATGTAACATTTGTGAGGAAAGTTGGAACTGAAACCAGGGAGCAATCCACAGTACAAACACGGCTAAAGGCACTATCTGATTGTCTAAATACTCTACTGGCATATCCTAAGTGCCAACTACATGCCTCCCAAGATAAGAGAAAATTAATTTTCCACACTCATTCTGCCATTGGCCTCTGTACAGAGAATATAAAGTTCACTAATTAACAATAGGTTATGTTGCTCGTTATCAGTTCTTCCCACTGATCCAGTTCTTTCATGTTATTTTAATGTGGTTGCTCAGAGCAACACAGGAGCAAGGAGAATCCTTAAAGTCCAGTAAAAGCAGCTACTTACTGGCTTTTAAACAGTATCATGATGCTCTATACTTTTTCAGAACAGAGACACCTGTTGGCTGTTCAGCTTAACCTCCTTTTGCTGAAATAACAATCTAAACTTTCCATACTTGCCAAAAATTTTAACAATGAAGTTGGTAGACTATTTCAACAGAAGAGCAAATATTTCCAAATATTTAAATGGCTATAACTATATGCCTTTTACCAAATCAGGGCAAGAAGGTTAAAAGGCAATAATGCATATGGAAAGAATGTGACATGAAGCTTTTAGACAGTTCCACTGGGATCTACCATAACAGTATAGGTAACTGAGTCTGTAATAATATTAATAAGGGAGAAGTAATTAGTCTCATACAGATAAGACAGCTGTGATTTCTACTAGAGTCAGTGACAATCATAAATCATGGCTGAAAAAAAAAATACCTTTGCAATCTTTAGTTTGCTAAGGCTTTTGAAATTTCAAGCACATGGCTCCTTCACTTGGCCTACAGAGCAGCTGCAATAGGAGTAACTTATAATATGGTCTGCAACAATGAAAGTTGGCCTGTTCACGTGAAAGAAAATTATGAACAACACCTCTGAGATGTAAGTTCTCCAGTTCAGTGATGCAATGTGACTTATTTTCCAAATCTTCGTTAGATGTATTGCTCTTTACTTTTAGAAAGGGGTCATTTCATTCACTGCAGAACAACTGCATACCAACAAAGCTACGTTGTTAATGTGCCACTTTGTATTACAAATGAAAGCTGTGATATGCTGGAGGAGATTTCCATGGAACGTCCCACAATTAGACCAAATCACCCACGATACAACAAAATACTCTATCACATCATTGTCTTGCAACTAATCTTTATAAATTTAGCTCGTCTTTGCACACTAAGACCTTGTGCCTCTCACAAAGGCAACATTCTGAGTGCAGTCTTAGACGGGAGCTGCACACAATGCTCCACACATCAGAAGGGCAAGAGAGCTCAGAGTATAAGTCCATTTATTGAAAGATGAACTTCAGTTGGAGAATTTACTCATCTCCAATAAAAATGCAAATGAAAAAGTGGGGGCTTTGTAAAAAGAAAGAGCACAGAATTAGGCCCAAAGTAGAGATTTAGCTGTATCACAACATCAGATCAATTACTTGCTTTTAATTCATCGTGGATTTGATCTATATTATCAAGAAACTTGTAAAATAAATCATAAGCTGCCTTGTAGATTTAAATAGAAACACTTTTCCCTTAAGTTTCCTATAGCAATGCTCTATGGTACTATAAATTGTTTGAAAACTAAAAATGTTACACTGTGCAATGGAGGTTAAAGGATTTCTTATCCCCATCCTTTGACATTACCTGAAAAGCATCCCGAAATTTCAAGCAGCTTTTGTACACAATTGTAAGATTTTGATATGCACATAAAGCCACTGGAGCTTACTAATTAAACTGCCATGCTAATACAAAAAGAAAAGATAACATATACCTTCTCCTTCTATGAATGCAACAAAACATTACTAATGCTGTTGCCAGAGGGATTCACCAAAAACTTTCAAACTAAATGAAACAGGAAATAGTTCTCAGTTCCTGTTGCTTAAAAATAAAAATAAAAAACCAACAAACACATTCTTTCCAGTGGCCACCCTTTTGCTTTACAAACTTTTGGGGCTTTAGCATTCTCAAGACTTTGTAATTCTACTGCTGTTATTCCTACATATATATTTACAGACAAAATAAAGAAGTGATGTAGCAGGGAACAGACTACTGCTACTGATCTCTGGGCAACAAGAAGTGATGGAAACACTAGTGATGTATTCATACTTTTGAAACCAATTTTGTTGCTTAGTACAGTATTCCTTTGTCAATGCTGGGCAAAATCACATTCCAGGGATCAATAAAGGCCATTAAAAGATGGCAACAACTGCCATGATAACTTCTGCCAGGGAAAAGTCTAAACAAATAGCAACTTATAAACACGGTATTACCACAAGATTACAAGATGCTTCATAGTTAGAGTACTCTTTTTTTTTTTTTTTTAAAGCCCATTTCAAGTGGCTATATGTACATAATATAATATATATAGATTTATGAAACAAGTCAAGCCCATTTTCATACCTTCTAGTTTTCCTTCATGAGTTATTACAAGAGGCTTGGTGAAGGTTTTTTTGTTGTGCATCATGGCCAAGATCATATCCACATTCAGAGAGGTGCAAGCTTCATCAGGAGGAACACACTGCAGATGGAAAGAATAGTGAGGTCAGAGTCACTCAAACACCAGCAGTGTCTGTCAGTCCAGCTCTGTCAGCTGCACTGCTGTCTCATTGTAAGTTTTATCAAATGTTGTTTACCAAAAAATATAGAAGAACTTCCAAACAATATCTGTATAACATACAGGCAAAAGTAATCCCAAACAGTGCTTCAGGATGCAACCTTTGCATTCATTAAGGATCCCCTAACATTTATAGGAGCATTACTATTGAACTTCAGTTGTTCTTAAAATACGTTCTCTGGTAATGAACTTGAGCCATATTCATTAATCATAAAGCAAAATTTGGTGATTTTGTAAATATCAGATAGAATATGAATTTTATTTAGAATCAGTAGAGCAGTGCAGGACCGTTTGCTGTAAAAACACACAAGATGATATAGAACCAAAATGTAGCAGACATGCCAGTACTTAGTTACTTTCTACCCAAGTTCTACTGAGATAAGCTGATCTCACAATTCATAAAAGGAAGATCAAACACACTTGCAAGATTACCTAGTATTACATATAACATTGTTTGTCACAATGCTATGTGAGATTGATAGCGAAGATAAATCTGAACCATTTGCATAATGAAAAGCAATTTTTATTTGTCCCTCACAATGAGATTTAAATGGAAACTATAATTTTTGTTGTCAAAATATATCATAAGTCATTATAAAATCTTGAACCTAGAAATATGTTCATTATATCAATTCAACAGAAAACCATTTAGTCTCTTCAGATTAAAGTTCAGATTAAAAAAAACCCACAACTTACTATTACTTAAATCAGCTTAGACTTAAAAAAAAAAAAAAAAAAAAAAAAGTACTGACCTTAGGCAGTCTTTGTGTATCTTTGTCTTTATTTGTACACAAAGTTAACTCACAGTGAAGAAAGAGCAGTGAGATGTTGAATATTGGTTTAAACACAAAGCTAAATCTTTTTTTGTCCTTCTGTGCATGTGCTATTGGGAAGTTCAACTTCTCAGTGCTGTAGAATTTAACAGATTCATCCTTAGGACAAATATTTTCTATAATGGTGTAATCAGACATTCTATCTGGATTTGAAAATGGGGAAACAAAGCACGTTTGAATGGCAAAGCCTAAGGATCTGTCAGCTTTAGTCACAGACACCTGCAGTAAAAAAGAAAGACATAGTAAGATCTCCAAAATGACATTTTTAGTTCACGTTTCATTCATATTTTTGACATCTGTTTAAAGTACTGATCCAGTTCCACATTCCAGTTAAACTGTTTTGAAAGCTGAATGTTAAGGGTAGGCTGTCACACACAGAGGAAAATCTATGGTTTCAAAACTAGCAGCTGTTTAATAGCATTACCATGCAAAACAACTCCAATTCCTTATCTTAAACAAATAAATAAAATCCAGGCCAGATCACAGAATCACAGGGGTTGGAAGGATGAAGCTGACTACAACTTGAGATGATGCTTCTTCCCTCACAGCCAGACAGATGATGATAACTCTGTGAAAGGCAATTATTAATCCTATGTCTTTATTGAAAGCTTACTAACAAAAAAGAAAAAAGAAAAAAGAAAATGAAAAAAGAAAAATATGGAAAAAAAAAAGAAAAAAAGAAAAAAGGAAAGAAAAAGGAAAAAAGAAGAAGAAAGCCACACATAACAAAAAACCCAGCTCCAGCCACGAGTGGAATGCAGAGGCAGAGTGGAGGTCAAGGTCTGACATGCGGGTGGCATTCCAGGACTGGGGGTGTGGGCAGTCTACTAAAAAGCCCTAATTTATTGTCAAGTATGAGTCTGAAATTGATATTCTTTAATGAAAAATAAAAGTGCCAACTTGCAAGGCACTGATATGCTTCAGCTGAACTGGATAGAGACAGCAAATGTTACAGAATAATTAGGAAAAAAAATGGAATTTGTAACAAATGAAGCATGCTAGTCTTAACAAATAACAGGACCATTTAACATGATGTGATGAAAACAGTTCCACAAGAAATAATTTTCTTCTTAGAAATAAGAAATGTGCCTTAAATGTGTACTTAATTCTTATGTGCTACATGTGTATTTAAGAGCCTTCCAAATTTTCCTGTGGTCTATACAGACATTTTTGGACATTAAGCTGTGCAGTGAAGAACATTTCCCTTTTTTCACCATGTGAGCAGTAATCAAAGATGAAAGGATGAGCTGAAGCATCTAACCAGGAGAGATTATCTCATAAAAAGAACAGGAAACAAGAGTGTTGAATGAAAATCAAGGCACTGATAACGATATGGAAAGAAGCTGGTGGTGTAAACTAGTTTGAAAAAAAAAAAAAAAGACATGACATGAAGGACAAATATATTACAGTGTTATGAAACAACACTGTGCAAATAAAAAGATGCACAATATCTCAAGGAAACAAAAAGAACTATACTAGGAAGGTGAGACCAAAATAAGGTCAGAAAATGAAATCCGGGGAAAAAAAGCCAAAACGTTCAGACACCAACAAAATTTTTTTAGCAGAGAAAGTTCTTACAGATTAAGGCTTAAGTAATTTACTGATCATAAAAAGTGAGGTGTTTGTTTGCTTTTTAAATTATTTCAATTATCTTTTTAATAACAACAACATAAAAAAGTCTGTCAGTTAGAAATGGAATCACAGAAGTCCCAAACTGATTTAAATTTTCCATTGTACAAGAAGGAGAAACAGAAAAAAACGGGGTTTTGCCAGGACAGGTGGTGAAGAAATCAGCACATTTGTCTGAAAAAACAGCTCCAGAACCAGATCAGTTCCAGGCGCTAGAAGCCAAGGGGACTCACCCCAGATTGCTGAAGGAAGCAGAAGATTTTATCCAATTGAAAAAAAAATATCACGTGTCTTTTATGAATATATTCTTCAATGATGAGGACATACCCTCTTTTTGTTTCAGCTGTTTTAAGTACTTTTCACTAATCACATTGTTTAAAGTCTTTTAGGCAGAAAACAACTAAACATCTACAGAACACACAAAAACTCCCATCAACTAAAGGTCACAAATATCATTCCCAAGTCTACTTGCTAAGAATCTCTAACGAGGGTGTTAGAGACAAGTAGATCTCTTTAGAGAAGGCTTCACTGATGTGATGGACTTCATTTTAGCATTGAGGATATCGTATAGCCAAAGCTTCTTACTCTTTTCACTGTTTAGCTGGTATTTTATTCTCAAAAAAAGTAAGAGAAAAAGGAAAAACAAAACAAAAGACCTTCACAGACCATCCGCTATCTAGACGCCCTTAAATGGACAGAAGCTTTAAAGAAAGGTAGCAGAAAACTGCTCTAGTAACTGATACTGCAACAAGGAGGATACTACAACTGAGAGGAAACAGGAATCTGGAGCTCCGATATCACATTCACATTTCTGTTTCCACCATGCAGTATCCTGGTGCTGTATCACACTACAAAGACTCAGAAACTCATTTAAAATAGCTACTTTAGGATGAATCCTTATGACCTTTCTCGAAAGAAGTAGAAACCTCTTCACTGGGTAGAGAATGAGAAAGATTAACAATACACTGAAAAACTGATGACAACTACTAGTGTTAAATGAGCCACTATGCATATGGCTGCTGACTTTGTTGGGTTCATTTATTTTATACCCTTAGATGCCATGCATTAGCATAAGAAAATTGGTGTTTGTAAGTACATCAGAGACAGGTCAGAACCTGCATTAACTTTGTAACCTGAGAACATGAGTATGTAAAAGACAGACACTTGCAACCACTTTTCTCCACCCCTTCATCTTTCATATGAGGTTCAACCATTTCTGAACCCCAGAAAACCATGAACCCTGAAGTCTTCACCAAAAATGCCAGGTCAGAGCAAAAACTTAGAGACCACTTTTAGGTCAGTAAAGATGATATGAAAAGGATGACCCTGTACTTAAATTCATGCATTCTGCAAGAATCTTTTGATGTTGACCAAAAGCACTGCCTTGCTTGTGGTCAAAAATCAAATCCACAGTTTCTGTTCTCTACCACCCCAAAAGCACATAACTACCTACTTAAAGCAGCTGCACAATGCAACCTTTCAACTAGCAAGCAAAAATGTGGCTCAGTTGTACAGCCCTGCAAAATGCTTCTACTAGCTTGAAAGCCTTTTTCAGTTTGTTACCTCTACATATATTGGCCCATTTTCAGCAACAGAGAACAGTCCTTGGGAGGGAGCAAGGAATAGATCTGTTTTGTAGAGCTCCATGTTGAAGGTCACATTAGTGATGTGTGGCTCAGGAGGCCAGAACATGGCAGGATTAAAAAAGTCTTTCTCTGGCTGGTGCAGTGTGCAATTAAACTGAAATTACAAAAAAGATAAAAGCACAAATGCATCCTGAGTTAGAAGTGGTAACAAAGAAAGGACAAATTTGAGTATACAGTAATGCCCCTCCCACATTCCTTTTACTTAGTGCAACCCTTAGCAGGGTCACAAGAAATTGAAGTGGACGGAAAAGTGGTAAACACAAGTTAATTGCTATATTATTAATGTAATTTCTGTGAACTCCTATTACAACAGGTTTTTCTCAGTTGTCAAGTGCAAAACCAAGATTAACGTACCGCTATTTCAGGCCAGCTTGAGAAAGTAACATCTCCCTCATCAGCATCCCCTGGAAATCCATTATCACCTGACTCCATGTCATCATCATCAAAGCTGCTGCCTTCAGCTGGTGATGATAGCTGAATGACAATCTGCACATAACATATTGCAAATCGCATAAAATTAGATGATAATTGAGCACTCTCTCTTTACAATTATTTTATTCTCTCTTCAGAACAATTTGAAAGCCAAAAGAAGTGCGCCAGCTAAAAAGATGGTGAAAGAACATCTCATACACTTGGCGCAAAGCTGTTTAAAACACATAAGTTATGTTTAGTGAAAGTCCTTTAGTTTGTTTCCAGAATTCAGAAACCAAAGACATAAAAAATACTGGTCTGGGTGCTGGTATCTAAAAGGGCAATTCAGTATTTCCATTCTATTTCTGGCACTTCTATAGCCAGCATTAATTAGAAAAAATGGCTTTCCGAAGTGATTTTTCACAACTTACAGTTTTCCTTGATGCACATAAGAAAAAAAAAATCACTGCAAGTATTAGGGTCATTAAAGGCTTTTCTCTTCTGTCATTTGCATTTTTATTTTTTGAGATGCATATCCAAAGAAATTATGTACTTTTCTTTGTTTTTTAATTTGAATTTCTACTCAGCTCTTCCACTCCTCCTTATCGCACTTTTCCATTTCCTCACTTGACAATTCCAGTTTTCTTTTAGCAGTGTTCTTCACTCTGTTAGTAATCTATGCTCTGCAACTGCATGGCTTGTCCCCATCCTTCTAAGACTTCATATTTGTTTTCCTGGACACAGAGCAACCACTATGAAGTGACATATCCTCTTTGGGACTTCACTGATACCATGCACAATTCTGAGTTTAAGCAAGTAACCAAGGCTCTTAAAAGACATGATGGAGAAAGGAGAGAAGCATTAAATATCCTTTTTGGTTTGGATCACAACAGAATATAATAAAGGAACAATGACAATACTTAGCTCCACACACGTTATTCTACAGTTTGGAGACGTTTCTAACTACAGTCTCGGTTTAGGACTTTTTCTGAAGTTAGGCACTACAGATTCGCCAGTTTTGTCAGGCAAGGTCAGATTAGACTGCTTTAGCAGTGTTTGGGTTGGACTACAGGCTTTCCATTATTTGCCAAAGATAAGCACTGGAAAGCTCAGCAAGAGAAATGTGTCATTACTTCCCAACCCAGAATAGTCGCAACATTTTTAAGGTCATGATCTGAGCCAGCATGAAAGTGGTAGAACCTAAGTGGGCTTTTCGACATCATCACTCACATAAAAACACTCAGAGCCTCTTCATCACATGCATCAACTGATAGCAAATAAATATGAATCCAAAATACAAGAGAAAAGTGTGCACAATCTCTTTTCCTCACTTTTGAAAGCCTTTTCACCCACTATTCTGAACGAGAAGGATATATCTTAAGCAATTCAGTGTGTGAGTTAAATAGTATTGCTCTCTGCAATCACAGTACTTCATTCTTATCCCTTCTTAGAGCAATATACCTACTTCTTAAGTGTGGGTACATCTAAACTGCACAAGGAAAGTAGATGCAACTTCTTTGAAATTGGTACAGAGGGTTCCCAGAGTTCAGCCATGTAATTTTGTAAAAGCATGCAAATTCAACTCCTTCTTTTTCTAATAGAATACTATCTGACCATAAGGTCAGATGGAATGTATAGCCTTCATATGTTCTTGAATACAGGGACTGTAGCTACAACTAGGTTTGAGCTCAACAGGAAAAGGTCAGGATGCCTCTTTCCTACTAAGGCTAAAGCTAACTACAGTGGCTTCCTTGTATCACTATGCTGTGCAGCAGAGAAGAAGGCTCCATTTTGTAAAATACTCACAGAGTTAAAGTAAACAATCTTGTCCAAGATATATGATGTCCGAGTCCCACATTTGTTCGGCAAAGACTCCAGAATGAAATGGGTACCATTCATCCTGGCTTTGCAAGAGTGATCCAGCAATGAGAGTTCAGTTCTTGTGTAGCCGTTTGCCTAAAACAAAGATGCTTTGTAAATGGCTGCAACGTCCACTGAAATTGTGTTAGACCCTTTCTTAAAGTGTAACTCAGAATACTGTTCATGACTACTGATAAGAGGAAATGAAGTTCATTGTAGTGACATCCAGGGAAGGTCAATCTCAAAATGTTGTTATACTTGACAGACAGGGAATAAGTGTAACATGGAACAAAGGAAACAACAGGTTCATTATTAATCTACTGACAGAAACTCCATTTGGTCTTGAACTAAAAATGCTTTAGTCTGTATCAAGCTATTTTCCACAATGCAAATGGGTTCAAGCAACTTGTCAGCTGGTAGATGGAGAAGACAGAATAAAATAGCACATAATGAGTAACAGCAGACTACATAATTTCACCCTCAAGCTTTCCATTCCCTTAGCTGCCTCTTCACAGATCTATTCAGGTCTTAGAAAGCTACCAAAAGCAGTTTCATTGTAAGATGGAAATTAAAAACTGACCAATGGTTGAATACAGTAGTTTTCTACAGAATCACTCCTGCAAAGCTTTGATCAGAAATCTCCCTACAAACTACTGTATTACTAAGAAGAGGAAACAAGACCCAGCGTTATGGCAAAGAATAGGTACAGTACAGTTTCCCCATCAAACTACTGGGGGGGGAGGGCAGCAGGGGGAGGTGAGGAGGATGAAAATTGTTTTGGATCTTAGACTACTTATTTTCCATCAAAATACAAATAAAATGGTCTGATTAAAAAAGCCTGCCCAAATTTGAGGATAAGAGACCACGCTTACCTGCAGAGAGTCTTTTTCTACAGCCACTGTCATGACTTTGTCATCACATTTTATTGACAGGGCTACATCAGCACTGCCTTGAACTTCTTCAGGTTCTTTGTGTTTTGAGAGGGAATGCTCAAAGTCATGATTAATTAATGCATCCACTGAATCCCTAGGTGGGAAAATTCCTTCTCCCCCTGTGTCATGTCCTCCTCTATTAATGTGAAAAGGAAAAGTCAAGCCATCACTTAATGCAGGATTCTTTGCGCCATGCAGCAATTCTGTAAGCTCTGGTGGAAGAGAATGGTCTTCTTCATCATTCATCTCTTCTAAAGGTAGAAAAAAAGTTTATTAGGTTATTAGGTATTTTTCCTGAAGAACTTTCATGTAAAAAAAATATTATCCAGAAAGGAGTTTCTGAAAGACATCCATAAAGCATCATCTTTGTACTTTATTAGCCACAATTCCTCCACCAACAGTACAGTTGATACTGAGGCACTTAATGTTGGTATATTTATTCCCTTCTATGAATATGCTTCACTAATAGTTAAAAACAGACTTTGAATGGGCCTCATTGTATGCAAAAGGCCACCACAAACAAAGAAAACATCATACCCGATAAATACACTAGTTTAGTGCTGCTAAAGTACCAGTCAGTCATATGAACCTATGAAATTCTTCTCTTACTTGAAAATACAAATTCTACTGTTGAGGAAATACTTATATAACTAGAGTGAAGTTAAATTAGAATTAACTTTAAGATGAGGAAATGAGAACACTATCTCCTTGATTGCAGGTTGTACTGCTCAGGATTGAAGTCTCAGCACCTCACCCAAGTAGAAAATTATCTGGAAACCAGAAGAATGCAAGTGATAAAATTTATGTGAATATAAACTTTATCAAAAAAGAAAATGGTATTTTTAGGGCCTTAAATTCAGAACTATCACAAAAGGAGATGCAATTCTACTTGCTTCGATGGACCAGAGTATATTTAAGTCAGCAGTGACTTTGACCAAATAGTTTTTTTTTTAATGGCTGCATTTATTCCAGTTACTCAGAATTTTCTGATAACCAAGCTTTTTCAGTCAACAATTTAAATTTTCATTTAATTGTCCAAAGAAATCAGTTCATATTTTTGATAAAAACCAAAACTGCATTTATTAACTAACAAAATATGCAGTTGGTGAAGTCTCATTCCAATGAACACTGAGCTTGGTCAAGCTTCTGAATTGGACAAAATATAATCATTTAATTCCACTTCAGGATGTAACACAATTTGTCGGGAATTTTCTAATCAAGAAGCTACAGTTTTTTGTTTTTACTTTTAAATGAGCATTTTCACATACAACCAGCATACTTTACTAGAAGCAGTGAAAACAGCACAATTCCCAACAACAATGGTCCAAAATTGAGAAAGGAGCTTTAGAAGCATCATACATCTGGGAAGACAGTATTTTTCTTCCATATGATAAAAGTCCATCTTTAAGCTCACCTGTATGTTCAAGTTGCAGATGAAATCTGTTAGCTATGGGGGCTTTCGTATAGGAAGTAACTGGACTATATTTATGCTCATATGCCCACTTGATCAAACTCTCATGTGATGAAGGAATATCGGGAAGTACTGATTTACTCATAGCCATGGATCGTTCTGTTTCTTTTCCAAAACCAATACTATTTGATGTCTGCAAACAAAGAAAAACGTGGTTCATTACTTACCATTTAAGGATACTTAACATGGACTAGGGACAGTGATATTTTGTTGAAAAATTTTACTCTGTTAGTAACAGAAAACTGAGATCACCTGGGAAATAAAATAAAATAAACTCTGCCACCCTAAAAACAGAACTGCTGCACATATGGAGAAAGTTCTCTTGTCCAAATAAGCAAATCGAAAGGATATATAACAAGCATCTCTAGCTGTCAAAGGGGCAGATAGAAAAATATTCATTGATATTACATTCCAACTTTCTTTTAAGTGCTTGGCATCTTATGTTTAAATATGTATTCCCACAAAGCTAAAGATACATGAATTTATTTTTACATTTACAGTTTTACTATTATCACTGTAACAATTCCATTACGAACTACATAACAAGCTGAAAATACTCACACAGCAGGAAAGGGCACGATGACCCACTCAACAATTCCTCCATTGTGACTGAACTGCTTTTTCTATATGCAGATTACATCTTTCAATTTACAGCACGCACTTTTAATTTCCATGCCTGATTATATTCTCCATCATACAGGCTGTATATTATTTATCTTCAGCTCTCTCCCTCATTTCTTTCTAATGACCCAGTTGTGCATACTTTAAACATTCAAAGCTTCACAACAAAAGTTAAAGGGAATTTTAGGTGCTCAGTGTCTGGTTTGAGGATACTGTTACTAGTTTTCAGAGACCAGTAAATACCACTGAACAGAAGAAACAAAAAGGAAGTCATGAGTATCTTAATTTCAGTGCCTTATTACTGTTTTGGGTCAAATAATATTTTGTTTTCCAATAGATACAAATCTGAATAAGATTTATCACACATTTTCATATTACCATACTGCTTCGACCAGCTGGAATTACTATGCCATCCCAATTTTGCTGGATCTCCCTCTCTACTTTCCTGTTTTTTTTTTTTTTTTTTTTTTTTTGTCAAAATGAGACAGCTGAACAAATATTATCCCAGAACTTCTCTGTTCTAGCTGGCTCTTGAACATTTTCAGAGCTTGTTTATACCTCTCCATGCCACAGTGCGCCTGTAAAAGTCTAGTCTTGCATCAACTCAATGAAACAAAACCAATCAAAAGGGCTTCCAGGAATAGGTATTCCTTCCTTCGTATGCCTGCCCTGTCAACACCCCTGCACAGTGCAGGCATTCAACACAGAGCCGCCTAGAAAGCTATTCCAAACAGACAAATCCTTTCAGAAACTGGCAGGCAGTTTTCCTCATTAAAGAACAATTCCTCCAAGCTTCTGGAATCATCAGAGATTTGTTGTTCTGTGCTTTTTACCTCTTTCACTCTTTACCCTCCTCAGTACAGTGGAATTGATCAAATCTTTCTGCAATTTCACTTCTTTCTCCACATCTGTACACAGCTGTGTAAGAAGACACCCACTCTGCAGGAGGCAACATGAAGTGCAGATAGCCCAACAAGCACAGAAACTCAAGCTGATGCAAGGACATAAGGCTGCAAACAGGATCTGAACACAGCCCATGAAAATCACATTATACATACACAGTGTGCAATTATTTTACCTAAACTGTTCTCTCTGTACTCAATTTTGTGTCCACCAATTTTCAAGAAGCACAGCAAGGTGGGAAATGATAAATTTATCATCTATGAATCTGGACTTTAACTCAAGCTCTCCGGGCTGAGGCAGCACAGCATTAACCTTTCACTCTCAGTTTGTCAATCCCCTCAAGACTAACACTGAGGGCAAGATATCAGGAAAATCGAAGTGCATGGAACCTACTCAACTAATAAAAAACACACTGTGAAACATTACCTAATTGTTTAGTAATGTTTCTACATATTGTCTAAATTTGGGCTTGGAAAGGCCTTTAGCTTAATAGAAATATGAACAGATCCTAAATCCTCGAAGTACATGCTTTTAAATAATAAGTGGTTGTTTAATTGCCTTCCCCATATAAAGTAGAACAAACACACATTTGGAAAATTAGGCATCTATATGAATGAACCAGTAAACAGAGTCACAAATCCTAACATAAACACATAGTCTTTAAGATACTGACATTTTCATATACTGCATTACTTTCTCTTTTTGTTGACCTAAATAAAATATTTTTTTTTGCCATGCTTTAGAGAAAATCTTCACTTGTACTTTTTACTTACACTTTCAATGATTACTAAAGGCAAACTTGAACAAAACATAGTAATATTTCTTCTTTATTCTCAATAAAATTGCAGCATTTTAGGACATTCTAAAATCTCCTAAAAATGCTCACTCTGAAAATTCATATATGCAAAGAGGTAGCTTCATGGCTTTGAAATGTTGTGAACTAGACAAAGTGAACTAGTGCACAATTCTCTATTGTGTGGAAGAAGAACAAAGTCTAAATATACAGCAGTGAACTTTATTAAATAATCCAGAATGAAAGTTTCAAGCATAATGTTGTTTTTTGATATTCTGTTTACAGATGTACTAATCCTGAGCAACTGACCTTGTTCTCACTCTTTTTGGACCTACTAGATCAAGCCCTACCTGTCCCTGTGATCAAGATGTGCCAGGGATCAGAAGGAAATTTCATTATCGACACTAGAAAGTCTTTTCAGACAATTTCCTGAGCAACGCCATCATATTTTTCCTTAAAATTGATTTCTCTTAAAAGCAAAGATCAAATCCTGACAGAAATGAGTGGTAGGCAGATTATGAGGGTTGCTTTGAAAGTAATGCCTCCAATTATGTCATGTTGGCCCACAAAGTCAGAGACAGATGTTGATGGAACAGCAGTAGAGGCTGAACCTTTCCATCAATATTCTATTACAGTCTGTTGCTATGCAACAGATGGCAGCAGAGGGGCAGCCTGACAGAATGGCATCTGACATGGAACTGCATATGAAGCAAAAGTGTGTCACTGAACTCCTCCATGCAGAAAAAAGTGCACCCACTGAAATTCACTGCCACTTGCTGAACGTTTAAGGAGACAAAACAGTGGATGTAAGTGAGAACAGTGAAGCAGTTGTGGGTGGCACATTTCAGCAGTGGTGATAGCAACAGTAGGTCATCTCTGCTGGTGACGTATATGAGCACGGCATGCAGGCTGTTCATTGTTGATGAAAACACATAGCTAATTGGTGGTGATATGCTGAAAAGAAGTGCTTTGTAGCTGAGAATTTACTTTACCTAATAGCGATAGTGTGTTGTTTGTATATGTTGTATATGGAAATAAATAGGAGTTACTTTCAAAGAAACCTACGTAAATCAAACAGCCTTTGGATCCTTTCAGTACTGACCTGAATGCATTCAACAGAGAAAGCTACCAATAAATTCATACAAACATAAATGGCTAGAGTTTGACAGTGCATCTTGGTCATTGCAAAACTGTTAACCAATAGGCCACTGGCTGGTCCTGAGCCAACATAAGCTCAACTTTATAATGCACTCAACTCACTACTTAAGAGCAAAATAAGCCTAATCTAATTTTTATTTAGTTTTTTTTCTCTCCAAAAAAGGAAAGGTTTATTTTCTTAGTAGAAACAATGCTGAGTCACATAGCCTGTGCCAAAAAGCATTCTGAATTGAAGCTTCCAATTATGTTTAAGTATGGTTTCAAATGCTCAGTTTTACAGACCCTGGTTTTAAATTTTATAGAACCTACTATTTGTGGTCTGAACAGAGGTGAGGTCAATTTGACCAAACGCTTGCTGGGGACAGAAATACTGGCAGGGAAGATGACTGGAGATCACTAGAATCAGAAGTGGAAGGCGCAAAGCAGTTTCCACTTGTAAAGCAACGTGGGTGTTTGACTTATATCTAGAATTATCTATTCTGCTTTCATAGGCATCTTTCCAACTTCTTAGATGAACCTGTAGATCCATCCACCAAATTAACAGCAAGAAAAGAGATGAAGATTCAACTCAACAGTGAGTGTACTTCAACAGAAATCAAGAAAATATAGACTTGCACTAACCACCTGGCTTTTGGGACACGTTGGTCAGTATGTAAAGGAGAAAAAAATACGTACAGTTTCTGTACTTACTCTTTGCAATGCTGGTTTGCATCAGCACCAGCAGCTAAGAATACATTAAAAAAATCAATATGGACTAGTAGCATATCACATTCAAATGGATTCCATACTGTTCATACACAGTACCTCTCAAAAAATCAAGGTGCCATAACTTACAATGACTTCCAGCTTTCCTTGGACATCATGTGACTTGATAACCCAGTTGACCGATTTCTTACACTTGAGGATAAGTACGACATTTCTGTCAAGTTTGGCGCCAGGTTGAGATGGTTTAATGTCAACGATTATATCCACCTGGAAAGCACTGTGTGTGGAAAATAGAGGGAAAGTAAGACCAGAGTGCCAGAAATTTCCAGCTATCAACCTTCTTCCAATCCATCATGTTTCCACTGTCTGGCCAGCTGATTAAAATGCTGGAGGTTATCCCAGACAACACAACATGTGCAAAACAGATTGTTATTCCATTTACTCTTGAATGATTTTACATCGCAACAGATACAAGTATTTTTTCGACAAATTTTTTTGTTTGCTTCTTTGTTTACAAGAAGCGTGCTACTCATTTCAGCTATTATTTGGGGCAGGTTAGCTATATGGCAAGCAGTTTGCTTTACACTCTTTGCTTATTTCACTCCAGCTGTGCCTAAATATAGCTGTTTCAGTTTCCTCTGGGTATAACTGTATTAAAGTTTAGAATAGTATCTTAAAAAAGCAAAAAGACAAGCAAGTTAATACCAAAAAACACAAAAATACTGTATCAGGCAACGTCTCTGTCTATGCAGTTAAACTGTTGAAATTACTTTGCTTAGGATCATATATGTGTTGAGGAATTAAGCTGTCCTATTTAGTTTCCAATACTTCTGGATATATACTTTAAAAAGACAAGAAAACAGATGTACAGCCTACTGATCCCTGGAAAATAGATGAACACTATCCAGATTTTCAAGACTTCAGTACAGTAAGTAGAGCAATAACATTTCATCATGCAAAATATTAATTCAACGTAAAAACCTTTACTTCCAGATCATCTTACGGGAACAGATGTGTAAGAATGTGCTCATCTCCAAATATCAAGTTTCAACTAATATTCTACATTGGGACTTCATATCTTGACATCTTTTGTTTTATCTCATGTAGCTTTACACATATTCACCTCAGTTTCTGTGCAGAAAAACTTTGTAAAGATAGCTGCGGAACTATTTATGAAGCAAACAGAAATTTAACATACTCACTGTCTTTCTTAGAATTTTAACACTTAAATATTTTGCAGTGTTATCATCTAAAAAACAAACTCCTACCATGCACTGTCAGCCAATGCCAAATGCCCAGAGAAATAGAAACAGGGCCTTAATCATCGCATAACACTGTAAGAGACTCATGGTGATGTTGCTACAAACTAATACCATGATTCAAAACAGGGTTACTATCCACTGCCACAGATAGGCAAACCACTTGGACTTAACTACTTGCCTTCCATCACCTCAGCACTTCCTTGCTCTGCCAAGACTGCTAGGAAAGAGAGTATTTTCAGGCCCTGGGTTCAGCATCGTGCAATGAGATAATTAATCTTCCACCTATGTCTCCCTATGTGATTTCCTGGCTAGAGATGGGAAATATAATGCATAACGAACAGAAGTGGACAACGCTGGAAAGCCAGTCTGCAGAAAGCAGACAACATTTTAATTCTAACTCATCTCTGCTGAAACTGTGCTTTTCTTCTTGCAAAAATAAGTTTCATGGCAAATTTCTGTTCTAGCAACATCACTCAGCACTTATGAAGAGCTTTTGCAGGTGTGATTATCTGAAGCAAACACCATTCATATGTTTTCACTAAGATCCAAGAAAGACAGGCAAAGGATGAATGCTTTGACCATCTTAGCTCCCAAGTTTACAGTACTTTTGGCAATTTAGGTAACTCTAATAACACGTACAGAGAGTTACATAATTTCCCCTAACAACTATTTATAAACCTTTTAAAAATTAATGGATTGTTGTCAACCCTTTTTCTCATAGATTATCAAACTATACCTTAACCTCAACCAGAAATATTATAGAAAATACGGCTATGATTGTGCAGAACTGTGACACTCTTACCATGGATCACAGATCACTCGTGACCTCTAGACCCCTGTTTGGGAATCAGTGCCCTTGGGTTGCTGTAAGTCATCAATACCTATGACAGGTCAAAATTACTTTTAATTCCTCTCTCACCTCCCCATTCAGTGGGCTTATTGTAATCCCTGTCAGATTCTGTCTTCCTTATTCATTTCATTAGAAAACATCAATTGATTCAGCAAGACTTCTGTCTAGAGAAAGAGTGCAGAGTAAAATCCATAAAAACTGTGCATTACGGTCTTGTTCAGAAAAAATCCTGGAATCATGAAGCAGAATCCAGAATCTTTACATGATGAAGAACTAGTTTCTACTGAAGTTAAAATGTCAAGGTCCAAGCTCTTTCTGTAATGATGAAATGACTAAAAAGGCTATCTTCATTTAAATTCCGATACAGAAGTGAAAGATCTAGCTGTGATTTCAGATTTGATACCTTTCATGATACCTTACCTGTATGGATTGGAATTTGGAGTGATTAGTTCAATTATGTGAACTTCCCTTTCTTGGACCAAGTTAGACATTAGGCACCCCTCTGCTCTTTTTGGTTGTAGGTATCCCGCAAGGTAATTTAAAGAGAGAAAATTCTTTTCTATGTTGCACGTGGGAGGAAAAACTTGATCTGAAGAAAAAGAAGAAAAGAAAGCATAAGTAGTTTTATGCATAAATATCAACTTACATTCATGTATGTACAGCATCTACATCAATGCAGCACTGTATTTTATGATACAGATCTCTAGCACAAGAGGTTCATCTATCACCCATCTTAAGCACTTAGGAGAAATCACCATAACATTGAAAAGCAGGTTACTGTTGCAAAAATACAGCATTCCTCTGCTCAGGGAGATGATTTAGCTGAGTGTTGTTAGAGTTGGGATAGTACAGTTAGGTTGCAGCTGGACTTGATGATCTTGAAGGTTTTTTCCAACCTGAGCAATTTTGTGATTCTAAAATGCATACTTTTGAACTACAGATTTAAATATTTAATAAACTCCCTCCCTTCCCCCAAAAGAAACCTGAAAACAATACTGAAGGAAAATACGTGAACATTTTTCAAAATTAATAACATATTTAATTTCTCTCATATTTCTTTTGAAATTAACTCAAAACTTGTGTTAACTCCTCCCTTTAGAAATCATTTCTTGTTATTAAAAACGTATCATACTTAAAAGATCACAGAAAATATATTCCATTTCCATATTCAGTATATTTTCCTATATTTTGTGTAGTCACAATCAGCTTTGTCTAGAAATATCGCAGTTCTTTTATGCATGGAAAATTGAACATAGCAAGAAAAGGATAAAATAAATGGCTGATATAGCCAAAGTCAGGAAATCCTAGAGTAGATAATCTTTCTTTTGGTTTTAACTGTCTAACTAATCACGCACATTAATAACTGTACAAAATTAAACAAAAAAATAGTTATTTGGTATGATGTCCTCATGCACAGCCTAGATTGCTGCACTTCAAGCAGCAGCATATATAAATACTTCATTTCTGAGAGAGCTTTACATATGAATTAATAATACACAGAAGAACTAACATAATCAAGACTTAGTCTTTGATCAAGACAAAGTCTTATAAGAACAGAATTCCAAACCATTGCTACTTTTCATTACAAAGAAGGCTTTTCTATTAAGATCAATAGCACAACAGAAAAATATTTTAAAGAATATAATGCATTATGCATGCAAAGCTGTGGACAAACTCCCATAAACTGAGTGGAGATCACTGTTTGCATTTGCTTCCTAAATCAAAGCTGACATGTTATCCCTGAAGTGCATTTGCATGTGGTACACAACTTCTCAGAAAGCTCAGAGACTCCTGTGACCCCAGCTATAGTGGAAACAATTAGGAGAATTTCTTCTCCTGATCTTACACAAAACAGTCTTTGAATATTAACCTTATTGCATTTTGTACAGAACCTGTCAAAGCTGCATGAGGCAGTAACTCTTCATATTGTGCAAGCAAAGCACTCCTCCAACATCTGGTGCATGCCCTGCCAGATTAGCCTTGAATGCAGCTGCACTCCTGCCAACTCCTCCCACTACAGCACAGAATGGAAAGTGATCCCAAATGATCTATACTGAGCCTGAAGTTATATATATATGCTTATACTTACACACAGATATTATGTATTTGCTTCTCAGTTGCTGTGCTACAACACAGTTAAACCCATAAAAATCAGCCTCTAAGCAGTGTGTGGGTAATCACCACACGTGCTATCACAGGCCATGGCAAATCACTTGCCTCCTGCTCCTGGCCCTTCCCTGCCGCGTCAGCACAGCTCAGGGAACCGCTGCTCTCGCTGCCACCAGGGCTGATGCTCCCCAGCCTGGGCCCCTGCTCCTCACACGCCTTTCTTCTGTGCTCATTTTAACTCTGTCAGTAGATGCTTGATATACACGTTTACTTCCCCCGTCTTAACCAAAATGCATTTACTCTTATCAATCAGTGACCAAGATTTGGGCTGTAAGAATAAGAGATTCACTTCTTCTTTCTTTGGTCACCATACTTTTTTTCCTCCTTTTTCCCCCATTCAGTACTATTTAGTTACTTCAAGAGGTTGCTTCAGGTGTCTGCAATTAAACTGATCAGAGCCCACAGCCCATCTAGAAGCCCCAGGCCTCCCTAATCTCCCCAGGCACCAAGGTGAGGCTCCTCTCCAACAGCACCAGGTGAGCTGTAGGCTCACAGCTGGTGAGCCCTGCTTGCCATAAGCATGCAGCCCCGACTCTGCCCCCAGCTGCTGGCTGCTCCTAGAAGTTCCTGTGGGCAACACCTTCGTTTTAAAGAGGACAGACAGCAGCTCCTCTCTTCTATACACAATAGGTGTCACCCACAGGTTCTTGGCTAAACCGGATAAAACTTAATCACCCAGCTTTAACTCATGCGACTTTTGTGCAAATGAGAGCTGTTAATCAGGTGTCACTTTCCAAGATAGCAATGCAGCCTTAGCAGCAGCAGCTTAAATCAGCAATAAAAATCCCATCCAAGCAGAGCTCACCTTTCAAAACTCTAAGCTAAGGATGAGCAAGGTATCTGGGATTTTCCTCTCCCACTCCTCTACACACAAAAAAAATGCAAGGCTTTTTTTCAGGAGCACTTTACAGTTCACTAACCCTTAGCACTACAGAGATCAGCACATCAACTTTAAAGTGACACCACCTTAAAGAAACAGAAAGCAGCTGCAGTCTGTGCAGGGAGGGAGGAAGCTCTTAGCAGCACTCACTGTGAAGCACTGAGTTGAAGCAACAGCAGGACAAACCACAGCACAGAGCACAAACCTACAGTATTAAACCCAGCAAGTCTGCAAGCATGAGTGAGTACAGGGCACCAACTCAGCAACAGGACTGAAGCTCCAGCTTCTGCCAAGATAGGAGCACAGTGCTAGTTTGTAAACAGATTGTACATGGAGCCTTTTTTAGACCTGTTATTGTTATGGTTGACTCTTCCTCTGCTTTAAATGTGTTGAAAATAGGCTGCCCTCCAGGCTAGCACACCTGTGCTGGATTTAGATTGGTGATACCAGATGCATGAGGTAACCTTAAGCTAACTGATAAGTCTCCCTGACCTGTATGTCATATCTTACTCAAGGAACTAAATCAGCTTCTTTTCTACAGAAAAATATGCTTTAACATCACTTTTTCTGTGAGCAGTCCAGCCTTCTAGGATCTGATAGCAACTATCATGGCTATCACTTTGTTACCTCTTTTGTCACAAAAGTCCAGCTGACCACAACACCCCTACTCTGTGGGCCTCCCAGCTCAAAATTCTCACTCTAGCCTGTTTAAGTTTCCACTGTGCTCACCACCCCTGCAGAGCTGGATCAGCCACACTCAGCCTCTTGATGGATGGAATCAATAAGATTCAGGTGTGCCTGGCCCCGACCCAGTTTTGACAGGCTTCCATACTCAGCTGCCTTTCACTCACAGCCTCAAAACTGATTTCAGAGACTCATGGCATCAGAAGCAGTTTTATTCCATGAAAGATCATCCTTCTTCAGATTTTTTTTTTCCTCTGGCTTGAATTTTCTTTTCTTTGTATTCAGCTAGAGCACCAACTTCTAAAATGTTACATCTTCCAATTTCAGATATTTTTAACTTGAATAAAGATAAAATGGCAGTATTCATTTAACTACCCACATTAAAATCTGTATCAGCTGTGTAGCAATGAATGACTTCATGCAGCCTCTTTGATGAGTAACATTAGCCGTGAATTCACAGACTGGCAACTGAAGGTACCTGACTGTATAGTGTGATTTTTGTAGGAAAAGCCTGAGCTGCCTATCAGCATACACTGTGATTTGTGAAATTCATTGATTCTATTGTTCACTCTGCAGAGAAGCAGATCAGGTCCATGTCCCACGTGTTTTTCATAGAACTTCTTGCATGACTGCTACAGTTCAAGAAGTGACCCTCTCCCTATGCAGGAATAGACATGCATGATCTCTCCACTTCCCCCCGCCCCTTTATTTCTTCAGCCAAGAATTCAAATCTAAATCAAATATGGTTACAGTTGAGCTAGTTTGTAGGAGCCTTCTCAGAAACTGAGGTTGGTTGCTTGCCAAGTTCCATTTTGTGTACTTAACTCCTAATTAAATTGTGTTTAAATATACCCTAAACATGATGCAAAGCTCTCATATTTAGCTGTTTTGTTTGACTGGAGATGAGCAAATCAACAAATAATTTTATATGTTTTTTGACATATCTAATTGAATGCTTATCTCTGTAACACAGAGACCACTACTCCCATACATGTGTTCCAAGAGCACTTTAATAACCTAATAAATGTATTTCTGAATGATCTTCTGGCAATAAAATGCAAGACTGGTGCCAAGCAGAACAAAAATCATGCAGGGGAAACCTGTACAAATTTGGCAGGTTTTGGATAAAACCAACACAGCCATGCTCTGATTTGGGGGGACAAGCCTTATGCTTCAGGAAATCTAATGATCGTATACAGGTGGTGAGGATTAGGTGTTTTTGCCACAGAAGACTTCGGGTTTGGATTTTGTTTTTTTTTTTTTTTGGTAGCCAACTAGATCCACTCTGCAGGAGTTTCTCTAGAAATACTGCTGAAGTGCTACAAAATTAAACAGTCTGCTGGTGCCAGTCAATGCTCAGTCCCCCAGTACCTTCTGGAAGTTGTTAAAAGTGTTCTACTGATTTCTAATATTTCAAAACAGCTGGATCTCTAGCTGCAATGCAAAGAACAGCTCCAATTAACTTTTACCAACCTTTATTCTCATTGTATTCAGTTCAGCCTAGACTTGAATGACATCTTCAAAGAACTAAAAGAACACTGAAACAGGCCATTAAGTAACGAACACTGAAATCTTATGACATCCCATGCCTACAAATAAAGCAAATTTCACCCCCTGTCATCTCGTACTATAATGGAAAGTTGCTTTTGCTGATAAATTTCTTCTGGTATCTGTGTTCCAGAAAATAAATTTGAATAAAGATAAGTAGTTTATAAAACTCTCCTGAACCAACAGCCTTATTCCAAGATCATAATGAAGAGAAAAGCTGTGCCTGTTGTATCACCATGGCTTAAGAACAGCTCAGATACAAATCTCTTGCAGAAAATATCCTTAGCATGATAATGTAAGCATGAGCCAGAAGCTACTGCATAGATTCATACTTTTATATTTTTCTTTTATTGTTCAGCTGCACAGATACAGCCAAAGCCCCACCCTAACATGGGCCATGAAATCCCTCAGGCACTGGAGTACTTTCCCAGCTCCCTTTAGCCCAGCTCATAGGGATAGGAAATTTTGATCCTCAGGGTAAAAATACACAAAGACATCAGATCAGACTGAGGTGACTTATCTTCATGAGAAAGACAATAATTCTTTGTTCAGAGTATTCTGTATCCTTATACAAGGGAATAAGAAAAACAAAAGACTACTCAGGTATTTCTAGAAATAGCCCTCTGAAAGTTTCTAGAAACTTTCCTCAGGTTCTACGCTTCAATCTTGAAGGCACCCAAATAATCACCATGAGTGGTATATTTCTTTTAAAATATGAATATTTTTTTTCTTGTAAGATTATAGCCAATGATCTTGTACCTGCATTTATAAGCATAAAATTATGGCACCAAAATTAATTTAAAAGCTGACTAAACCTAACGTCTGGTCTTTAGACTTGATTTTATTTCTCTGCCTCATCCTCTTCATAACATATCTCTTTGGAAAATGAGAGGTTTGTTTAACAATCAAAGTAAAAAAAACAATGAAATACTACAATGAAATTTATTCTCAAGATTGAGAAATTCCAATATTGAGTTTTGTTTGCCTTTTTCTTTTTGTTTGTTTTACCTTCTCCTACTTTAATATAGATGTTTCTTGATATTTTGAGTTCGGTGAAAGATGTTACTGCTCCATATTCTTTCTGGGCCCACTGTAACAGATGTTCATTTCTCTCAGGAAAATTCTTTTCTTCTGTTTCTGCTGACAAAGAGAAATTTCCCTTCTCGAACCAAACAATGGAACCTGAAGACACCTGATGAAAATAAAAACACAATTTTAATGCAGTACATTTATCCACACAGACATGCAGCCCATTTAAGCAACATAATCTGGCACACCCAAATTAGCTGCACATTTACAGCTTACTTCCAACTTTATGCCTAAATTTCATGCATTTTAACATCTGCATAATGATTCATTTGCAGAGATTATTTACTTTAATGTCGTTGTTTTAAGCAGCACAGTGTTCCCAACCTGTCAGTTCGGCTGGAGTGCATATGGCAGCTGAATCAAGGGGTCTCTGAACCACTCACAGATGTAGGCTGCTGACAGAGTATAATAATGCTGCACATGGGCTGAATAGGAGAAGAAGGGGAGAGCAAGAAGACAGCAGGGAAATGGGAGGGGGTTAAAACAACAGAGTCCAGGTAAGTGAAGGGAGAGAAGTATGTGAAGCGCGATAAACCTGGGAACTACTGAAGTAACTTCCAAATCAGAAAGAACATGAGTTCAAGCACAGTGAAAAGACTAATGGAGAGACGCAGTAAGAAATGAGACAAGCTACAGAAACACACACTGTTGCTTTACTTAGAGTAAGAAAAGAAATGCTTTGATCTAGCGCATAAAGCAGATGACTTGCATCTTTAGAAAAATCATTATAAATAGGTTGTATTAATTTATGTCTTGACCAGAAAAACTAAAACAGTGCTTAAAATTGTCAAAATATAGAGTGTATGAGTTCTTGCACCTGAGCACAAGTCAGACAGAAGCCTGGAGGCAGAAAATATCCCAATATTAATATATACTGCTGCAACATCAAGGCTTTCTAGTAAACTTGATTTCTTTGTTAAAAAAAAAAAAAAAAAAAGTGTATTACTTCCTTGAATTCATAACTAACAACATTGATCAAAAGAGTAAAAAGCACAGTGCAACAATTTCCAACCCCTTCTGAGTATTATTTACACACTATCACAGGATAATGGTGATAGGTATCCCTTTAGCCTTTTAGACAATTTATCAATAGCAATTATTTAAACAAGTTATATGAAGTCAGGCTCCAATTAGATAAAATTAACTAATTGCAACCAGCCATTATCTTCCCTGTATCTACTGTTCACAGCACTATTTTGTGATGTTCTATATCAGCTTGTTCAGCACATACAAGTATTTGTCTAAGTAAATGTATAAATTATGCCCTTTGGCATGTGGAAGGAATTTCAAAAGTTCTTCTCCTTGCTTTCAGCTATTGGCATTTATTATCCACGTATCACACTGCTCAAGAGAAGACCTTTTTCCCCCCACCAGAATAGCATTCAAAGTTTAAACTAATATTTGTTTCAATTCCAAATGATCTTCCTTTTTTGTTTTTCATATGACCATCAGAACACATTTCCTTTAAATTAGTCCTTATCTTGTGTAACACAGACTATACCATCCTTCCCAAATAAGAAAGTAGACTCTAACATAAGAGAAAATCTAGGATTCTCCTACAACACTAGGAACAGATGGTAACATATGAGCTTTAAGTAGCACTTAGCAAATAGTATTCAGTTTGTAATTCCATTACTTAGAAGCAGTTACACCATGAATTGGTTTTAATGGAGTATCTCAATAATGCTCCTAGCACTGGATCACAGTGTGCCCAGTCTTACAGGACAAAGACCACACTGTCAGTACAAGACAGGTCATGTGCAGACAGCCTATGCAGCACCTCTTAACTATGCTGTCTTTTCTATCCAAACACATGGGATATCTTTGTAGAGCCCTAGCCTAAAAAAGAAAATTCTACTGTGAGTAAAAATTGCTGGATTTAAGGATTTCATTGGTTACTATTTTACAGGTATATTGGATAGATACTGGCATTCCACTGCCAGGAACCAAGATTCCTTAACTGTCTCAAAAAATTTCTACAGTGCATCTAAGAGTGACAGCAATTGATGTTCATTTACACAATTTATAATGGGCCTGGTATTTTCCATGGTCAGTCAGAGAAAAGAATTATCAGTGTAACCTTTTAAGACATTTGAGGAAAATTCGAGAGGAAAATATTAACACTTCTAAAATATTGTCTAAAGAAATGCATTTGCTTGCAATAATGCATTTTCACTGCATTTTCTACTTAGGATTTGAAATATTTAAGTGTCTGTTAACAATAGGTTTCTTCCTCAAAGCTCTTTGTTTTCCAATTATTACTAATTAAAACTTGCAAATATTCAGCATAATTCTGGGGCAAGACAAATGTTTTCCTGCAGGACAGATCCTATCAATGATCACTACACCCAAATTTCTGAGTCTTACCAGAGAGAAACCAGGAGACAAAAAGCAGAATCACCAAGAAGCCTCGCACTAATATCCTCAACTAATGATCATATAGTAAACATCTTTATATAGACATGAAGCTTATCATCATTCATTTTTTAATCACAAACCGAAGTCTATTAGAAATTAATGGTTTCACTGTTACGTTTTTGAAAGAAGTGCAGAGTTCTGCTTTTACTGCCAATGTTAGGATTTTTACTACACGGACCTAAGGCAAGGTTAAGTGGGCCAAGCACGTTATTTTTTCTGGAAAGAATTCAACAAACTCTTCCAAAAAAGGCAACCATCACTGTTTCAACACCTGCTTCGAACATTAACTGCTTACTCTTCAGAAAAAACCAAAAGCAGCCCTCTTGGAAGTACTTCAGGCATGGCAGCCAGAGCATTCAAACCAAAGAATGCTTTACATGCTTAGAAATATGTCAACAATTTTAACATGAGCACACATTACCCACCCTAATGGTTGATCAAGAAACTGCCACCATGTTCACTCTTATCTCCCGACTTCATCTCCTTCAGTGGTTACTTTCAGAGGTTGCAGAGTAGAAAAAGCACCCCAGCTCTATTTCTTCCTGTCGTTGAGCGGGCATTAAAGATGACTGCACCAGAAACATCCCCTGTTGCTGAGGTCATCTACATGCTTTGCCACATTTCTGAGGCTAAGTGAGGAACTTCCAAGTCTGATGTGGAAAATCAGTTTGCAGGCCCAAAATACACCGTCCACAGTATTCCACAGCAAGGAATGCAGCTCAAAAGGCTCTGCAGTCAGGGGGAATGAGGATCAAGCGCAGCATCTTGCATTTGCTACCAAAATCTGAGCTTTCTATCAAGCAATAGAATTTATTTAGGAACCTACTTCGATTACACATACTACTACCTAGATGTAACTTAGTGGTCCCCAGTGCTGACCATTGGGAAAAACAGGAATTTTCTTTGCACTGTACAGAGGCAAGGAAACTTCAAGGATCTCTCATCCTGAAAAAAAAAAAGCAAACCTGTATGTGTCTCTAAATAAAACTTTCCAGTCTCTCAAAAATTGTTCCTGCAGTGCTGCCAAGGCACCTTGGGACATCAGCTACCTGGCGTTAAGTGCCAAACTGCACAAATTACTGCTCGTCGGAAGGAACACCTCAGAACCAGCCGTAAGTCATCTCACTGGTAAGCATGTCACTACAGCCACTCAAAACAGCAACTGCTGTTTCTTATTTTACCTATTTCCTTCTCTCTTTAAAGTTCTGTGTCTTTTTTTTTTTTCTTTTCTTTGAACCTGATATATTGGGGATTTTTTTTTTTTTTTTTTTTTTTTTTTTTTGCTTTATGACATTTTAAGTATTTAATGTAGCTGTAACTCAGAACACCCAAGTAGAAAGCAAGCTCATAATTTAGCCTGGAGAGAGAGTCAGATACCTTTGGACATTGACTCAAAATACAAAGTTAAGTGTCCACAGCATGAATCATTCCTTCTCTTCACAGCAACAGCCACTCACCAAGGCCCCTCCAGCACAAGTGACCAAAAAAGCCATACATAATGGAGCAAACAAATCAGCAGAAGAAAAGCAGCACCCTTTATGTTTCTAGATAGTGTCAGACCCGTGACAGAACATGCCAGTGAGGAGTAAATCCACTCAGAGTAGAAGTAAAAATCTTGCACCAACTTTCATAGCAGCCTACACAGAGTCAGGACTTGGACTTTTCTGATAATGTACTTTGACAGACTTCAGACTCCTTACAGAGAAAGAGCAAAGTCACAAACGGAGAAAGATCAAGTACTCTGAAACTCAAAAAATATTTCCTTTATTGCTCAAAGAAATCAGCATACAATAATCACAATCAGAGCAATTCTTCTTGGTAAGTGGCTGCTTTTGAAAAAAGATGCAACATAAAACATGCTGCACATTCATGCAGCATCTATCAGCTTTGCGTTATTCCCTATAAACCACAGAGATAAGATGCTTTCAGATAGCAGTATATTTTTTTCATTTTCAGTTTGGTGTTCTCAAGACCACATAAAATCATGACAAAATTCCATTTCTCACTGTTTTTAAAACAAATGTGAAAGAAACAGCAATATCTTATCTGCAAATTTTAATTCTGCTTCTGAAGAGATGTTGAGTTCACCAACTATCAAAGAACCTGATAGGAATTAGAACGTTGTGGGATCACACTCGCACATTTATATGTATCTGGAAAGAAAATCTAGAAATTTTCCATCTAAGTTGAAAACACATCAACACAAGTGCAATTTTCAGAACCATCATAGGAAGAATCATGATAAAAAGGAAGAAAAAAATGACATGAAGGATAAATCTGTTCCCAAAGTTTAGGGCTCAGCAGGAGTTTAACATATACAGGTAACGGTTCACTCACCTCACAGTAATCTAATACCATTTTAATAGGTTCAACATATTCAGCTGATCTGAACAAAATAAGGTAGTAGAAGCTTTGTCAGGGATTTTGTTTCAAGCTAGATTCAATCTAGCTAGAGAAGGGGTGAATTAAATATCTAGGCAAGTGTAGCTATACTTTCCACTGGAATCAGTGACTAAATAACAACCTGTTGTGATTTATTATCTCTGCGTCACTAACACCAGTAGTCTGCCAAAATGTGCTGCTTGCTTCTGTGAACTTCCACTTGCAAAACCCCCATCAACTGAAGCAAGTGAGGACAGGAAGGAACTATGACAATACAGAAGCGACAAAAATCAGCACAGGAATCTGGCTCCAGACACTTAAGCCTATTGCAGAGTGGGTCCACTCCAATCTCCAAGTGCCAGAAAGTTATTTCTTTCCGTGTTCTTGCAACTTGATTTAACATAAAGCCCAGGATGCACACAAAGCTTTTGTTGGAGCCATGATCCATGAAAACAGCCTACCCTTGAAGCTTAATGAAACACCAAGCATGAAGCATGAGTTTTGAAAAATGGCTTAAATCACTTAGGACATGAGAGAATCAAATATGAACTGTGATAGCCTTAGCAAACCAAGCTCCAAAAAAGAACAGGGCCTGACCATCCCATGAAAGGAGAAACTAAGGCACAGAGACTTGCATAGATTCCTCTGGTATTTACGAGCAACTTGGGAATTTTGAAAGATTTCTTTCCAGATGAAAGTGCTTTACGCTGAAAGCGAAAGATACTTCTGTGCTGTAAAAAAAGTCCCCTGTTTTGGGACATCATGCTACCACACACACAATTCTTTGCAACGAACATAGCTTCATAAGTCAAAAATATCAATTCTCCTCTCTAACATTTCCTGAAGGAACTTTTGAATAAAAAAAAAAAAATATATCCAAGTATTTAAAGATGCTTTACTAGGACTATTGTGCTCTTTCACATTCCACTTTATTGAATGCAGACAATGCAACGCTGTTAAACATGTATTAAGCACTCTCATTTTCTACCATCTCTACTTCTGACAAAATCCTTCCAGTTGATTGCCAAGAACAGCTCTCATATATAGCCTCTGAAATTTCTGGGAGGAAAACAGGTATATAGACTAGAAAAGCATGATTTTGTCAGGAGGTAAATCAGGCCAAATGAGAAAGTCTCTGAGGAATTTTACTGTTGTGACAAGCATAATAAAAGTTACTGTTTACTAAACACTGCTTTTGATTAGACACCTAATGCTATTTTCACATTCCTTCCCAAAAGCACGGAAATGGTATGGGAAAGGGAAGGGGAAATATGAACTCTGCCAAGTGGAAAAGGGCAACCATGGGATTATTTCCTGCTACTAAGTAGAAGAACTATGAAGATTTAAACAAAAAACAAACCCAGGATTCTGTAGAAACGTAATCGTCCTTTTAAATTCCTCTTCACACTGTTACACAACGCTGAAAATCTACAGCATTTTACTTTGCATAGTGAAAGGTCACTATTTATACTATATTTATCACTAGTCATGCACTTCCTATCCTTTCTCACTCTTCTAGCAGAGCGCTCTGTTCGCATCTGGGTCTGTTTAGCAAGTGATTGGAAACTTAGTCTCCTGATTTCCCGTTAAATTCTAGGCACAGGAAAACAAATAGCACTTGTTTTTCAGTGAGTTTTGTCAGTCATCCAAAATCTAGTGCAAACCATAGAGCAGCTTGTGGTTTGGTGGCAGAGACCCAAAATATGTCAGCCATATGAAGTAAAAGGAATACACTAGCTATTGGCTGAAGAAATAAGAACATCCCTTTTTTCTTCTTAGAAAGAAACAAATGACTAATAATTAAACTTAGTCACTCTATCACTTATTTTTCTTTACAGCTTTTTCTTTTTTTTCTCCTCAAATCTCAAAACAAGAGCACATGATCTGGTTTTGCATTTATTTTTACTACTGTTGCTTCCCCTGCTTTACCAGTCTCCTGTCAGGTTATTCACTTCGTAAGTGCTTTCGCATCCATAACTCTTATTCAGCCAATTATCTGAATAACTAACTCAGAGAAAGAGCTGAAGCACCACATCCTTAACCAAATACTATAAGCAGTACTATGAAGTAGAAATTCAGACTTCTGGGGGGAGGAGGAGGTGCGGAATCTACTCTAATGTGATTTCTCTCAGGAAAGCAAGAAGGATTGGGGTCCATTTTTTCATTTAATTCTGATTAGTTTCACTTGGCCAATAAAGACGTTCCTAGGCTATAAAAGCAATTGAGAAAGCTAACAAATCTGAAGAGAGAAATCACTAGTGAGCAGCATCTGCAAAACCCTCTTTCTGGGCAGCTTCATAAACCTTCTGGTTTTCTGCCAAGACATGTTCTTAATAAACTGCTTTTAGGGAAGGAGTGAAATAATGACTTCAGGGGAAGGGAGGAAATTATTTTGTTATACAGAAATTTAAAAGTGTGGTGGTGGGAAAAATATGGTCAGGTTTTTCTGCAAAATTGGCCTGTAAAAGGATCAAAGGTAGAAGTATTTTCTGCAGGTGTTGTCTAGCTTACATAAAATTGAGATCTGTTGTAATCTAACCAGGCTAATCACCGGTGAAGATGTACTCTCTCTCCCTCTGCCTCTTTCCGGTACAATTCTGGCATCACTTCCTACTGAAGAAAAAGCAGTATTTAGCACAGGTGCTAAATATTCCCCTTGCTGAACTAAGCAGACTTTCCCATCTGCATGCTGCTCTTCCTAGAGGGGGCTGATGGTTCAGCCTAGGAACTCTCCAACAGAAAGGGCCCAGTCCCCAGACTATTGTATTTTTGTAAGAATGTAAGAATATCCAATCAGACTAATATGACGAGATACTTCAGTAATCAAAGTGGTGATTTTCAATGACTTAGATCAGGCAGACTTCACGCACTAACACATTTCAGGTGTTTTCAGATTAAAATAGCATGATAATTAGATATATTGATTTTCAGTGTCATGAGAATAAACTGAGGATTTGCTGTACTAACATCACAGTAATTTTCCTGGCACCACCAACTTAACCCATCAAGATATATATAACTCACATAGACTCTTTGAAAATAATCTTATCTAAGCCAGATGCAACATTAACACTGTACCACACAGTCACCATGTACTTACTTTCTGTAACTCTCATGCAGAAGTTTGCCCTTTTTGTCACTCCCACAGCTTCAATAATCACTCTCCACCCTTCTGCCTTCTCCCAGGTAACCTGAGAGAACTCAGCTACAACAGGGGTCAAAGCTTAGAAAAAGCATCTGTTTTTTAATTTATTTTCTATGCAAGTACTTTTACTTAAAAAAAAGAAAGAAAGAAAAAAAAAGTATGCAAAGCACAGGAGAATTATCTGTAGTTTACAAGAATACTTGTGCACTAAAATATGGCTATTGAAACACACCTGACCTCCTTATCTCGCACAGCACTGAAATATTATGTATGCCAAACAAAGCATTACAATTCTATAATCATTACTGCATCACTTTTAACTTGAGAATACAGAACATGACTACTTTACTTCTCCTATTTACCGTCTCTCCCTTCTCTATATTATGTAGTATCTCCATATAGATAATTACTGTGTGAGTAACTCAGCTGAATGCAATTCAAGGCAGTTCAGAGTGAATTCACGAATTGCATTTATATAATTGACAAATGCACCTACCAGGAAAACAATTATTATTTAGATATCTTAAGTTAGTTTTGATTGAGATGCCAACATTTTTTCTTAGGACTATTCACTAATGTTTTGTCTGGTTTACAGATGCAGAAATCAGCACAATAACAGCAAAAAGACAATGAACAAGTAAAGAAATCCCTTAAGAACCATCCCAGATGCTTTCCACCAAAGTATTGTAAGCATCACTGTGCTTCCTCCATGTGCCTGGAGGACAGATTTTCTCCACCATTCATTTTACACTTCTGCTTAATGGAGGACCCAAGTCAACAATGCAAGCTTTAGCTACATGGAAAGAAGGTGAACTCCAGACTGACTCAGAACTACTACTGTATGCTTTCCTGGTCTTCTGAGTATACGCTGACACAAGCTTTAAATCTTTTCATTCTTTTCTTTTCCATATATACAGATACAGAGATAAAATAATTAAAACAAAAAATAATCAGCAAGCAATCTGAGACCACTTATCTTTGTACTCTTCAACTAACCTTTGCACTGGAAACTCAAACAATGAATTCAGACTAAGGGGAGCAGAGTATCTTTCTAACAAGGATACCAAGAATAGAGTCATAGTTCTACTCTCTGCTGCAACAGAAATATTGTTCAACCTCAGCAAACATTATTTTCTCCACCTGTACAAGGGTACTAACAGCATTTCACAGTTTGTTTTATTATCTGCTCATATCCTAGAGTTACCTCCCTTTTTAGAAATAGCTTTTGATCTTTCAATATAATTTGTGTATTTATTTTTTCAAATAACTTCTCTGTAATGATTTAAAACCTTATTGTGCTATACAGGGGCAAATTTAACAGTTAGTAATTGTAAGAAATAAACAGTCAGGACTTGGCTCCAGGATTGTTTTCTTTACCACTAACAAGTCCCAGAAGTTGCCAATTAAACATTTTTACTTACTAACTAGGCTCAATCAATAAAACATTGCAATTCACAATTTACATACAGTATATTAATAAAATTGTGAATGAACATATTGTATGAAATGTCTGAAAGAGAGGCTGGAAAGACAATGATTATCATGCCTCAGGCTTCCATAGAGACAGACACAATAGTTATGACACTCCTATGGTATGCATGACACACATTCCTGTTTTGAGCATAGAATTCACAGACATCAAAACATATTTTTATATTTGAAATCCTTTATGATTCAAAATACCCTGTTTTCTGGCTTGTAAACGTAAGGAGAATGAACAAGATGTAACTGCAGAAGTACATGTATAAGCCAAGTATTTTCAAACAAGATGAGCCAATGAAGCCAATTCTGCATCCCAGGCTGTGATTTACACACTGAAGCTTAATTCTCTGGAACTTATTGAGGGCTTTGGTAAGGAAGAACAGATAGTAGAAGAGGTATATCCATCTGCTCCATGACTCGCCTGGAAGTACCTGGAAATAAAAACCCCTGATTCTGCAAAGAGGCAGATCGCTTCTTCAGGTCAGAGGCCGCACTAGTGACTGCAGTGTGGCATGGCCTAACACAGACAAGGAGCTCTGCTGCCAAACTAGAGCTGATCTATTTCTTTGAGGGTGGTACACCTGTCCACAAGTCAAGATTTTTTTCTCCATTTCCCTTAGTTTTCTGTGCCACATGATTCTGTGTTGGTTTTTTTGAAAGAAACACATAGACAAAACAACATATGTATCTTTTTGAGCAGAGTGGAACTGTGGAAGGGCAATAGTCTATTACCACAGGTTAAGATGTTCAGCCAACTAACACAAGTCATAACTACTCAGAAATTGGTATACGAGGAATAGGAAGGTTGATGAGCC
Organism: Chrysolophus pictus; assembly: GCA_037305975.1. NCBI lineage: Eukaryota > Metazoa > Chordata > Aves > Galliformes > Phasianidae > Chrysolophus > Chrysolophus pictus. The sequence goes on along the minus strand of CM074583.1, from coordinate 14,108,905 downwards.
CCTGATAAGAGATTGAAATAAACTTATAATGTCTTTTTTGGCACAAATCATGACTGCTGCTGCTCAAGTTTTCAAGACTGTTTTTGTTTTCAGGACTGTTTTGAGTCAGAAGAGATTGAAGCACTTTTCTGAAGCAAACACTTGGCTAATCGTACAGTCTTGGCAGCTAAGGCCTTAGGCACATTCCTATTGTTTCCGTGCCTTACTGCAGGCCACTGAGCCAAGCTCAGCAAGTCCAGCACAGCCACAGTCTGAACACTGGCATGGTCTGCTAAGCAGAAATTGATGGCTCTCAGCAGAGTCTCTTCAATTCCAAAGTCAAGGCAGAGGAAGAAGGAAAATGCTGAAGAGAGGAGAAGAGAGGGCTGAAAACAAATTAGCTGATTTGAAATAGGAGTGATGGTATAGCAACTGCAGGAGGAGATCAAAACTAAACTGAAAATATGACTAAATCTTGATTAACTGGTGAAAAGTGCTGTTTCTTTTAGCCACAAGAAGAACGAGGACTGCTGTTCATCATCATCTTCAGCCAGTTTCTGAGCAGATCTGAACTGTGCTGGCTGCGTTAAGGGCACATACCATGAACGGTCAACATGAAGATAACACTTAAGAGTCTCTAAAATGTTAGTGAGAAAAATTGAGATTGAGAACACCTTTAAAATACAATATTATTTTTTATTTAAAACACCTGCCAGTAAAAAATTGCACTGGAAACATGACAGAGCCCTTCACAAGTCAAATTACTAAAGGTCTTTCTACTCTTGTGCCTTGATGAAAGGAAAAAGAAATCCATTCCAGAAAAACTTTTGGTATTCTGTGAACAACAGGACTCTTAGAGAACTTGATGGAGTCACCATTACACCAAATCAACAGAGACAAGCGTCCCTCCCCAGTGTGCTAACTGCTGCAGCACAAAGCACCTTCTCCTCCTGCCGATGCACAATGAGATCACTGAGTTCTCTCCCATCAGGTAGTGCAGAAGCAGTAGCAGTCAATGCCTACCACAGTCAGCTATGCTGGAAGAGCAAAACTGAACCCTATAAGGACATAGCTAAAAATAATCAAGTTTAGTTCTGCAATTAGAGTTGAACATAGTAAAAGCTGCAACTTTAATAACGACAACTCATGATTAGACATGATGTCACACATTAAAAATTTAATCCAAACAACTTGTCTGTTTCACTACAAATAGCAAACTTGAATGTCCTGGCAAATTGTATGGACATGATTTACAAATACTAGGTAATATTTGGATCCTACATTTTAAGCAGCACTCCAATCCTTCTGAGAAATAAAAATGACTTCATTCTAGGCTTAGTTTGGTCATTTCAATAGATCAAGCTTCACTAGAAACAAACATATATTGAACTCAATACATACAAATTTTTGTTCACAGACCACGCAACTGGCATTCACCCTAACATTTCCCATTGCTTTGAAGGGTTTTTGCACTGTATTATCAAACTTCTAATCAGAACAGGCAATCTGTTATAACCTCACAACTTCTTGAACTGGAATTGCTGCTTTGCTGTTTCTGTTAATAACTACCCAATATACAGATTATAAAAAAAAAGCAATTTTGGTTCCTTTTACTTGAATTCCTATAACAGGTAATTGGGTACTTTTTCCAAACTGCTTTGCCCTACCACCTAACTGTTCCCCAGAGCCTGACACTGAAACTTGACCTCCTGTTAACTTGCCTTTTTTAATGTATGTTTAAAAATTTTCCAAATGAATGCCATTAACTCTATGCTTTGTGTGACAAATAGCTATGATACAGAGCAGGCCAGAGGACTGTTGTATACTTACAAAGAAAACTCTGCGGACTCCAGGTGCCAGCCTTTCTGTTTTTAGCTTCCAGACCAGAGGCAAAGGCGAGTTGAGAAGAAACACCAGAGGCTTCTGGTGAATATGCACTGATGAAATTGGAGTCAAGTGTAATGTGACCTACAAAGAAATAAAGAAATGCACAAGTACTGCATTACAAGTTTCAAAACAAAAGGGGAATTTGAAACAATGAATCAGAAGTCACTTTTATATACATTACGGCTCCCAGCATTCAGACCTTCTATACCAAGATTATGAACTCCTCTACTTCCCAAAAAAAGTCAGTCAACAGAGTACAGATAAAATAAAGAATGAAATAGTTAACATTTTTACTCTGTGCTTGCAAAGCACTGCTAAAGTGTTTAAGAAAACCTTGGCAAATGCTGATGAAAAATAGCTTACGCAAAAGGTCAAACCACTAAGCTGAGAGCTGGAGAACAAGGAGATAAAAAGAACAGCAAAGAAAACTCCAATTTCTGATGGTAGCCTACAAAGCTGGCTTAGAGTACAAAACCTCGTCTAATTATGCTATTAGGGCATAATTCTAACCTGCAAAATAAACTAAACAAATACAAAACAGAAGAAAATGCTTATTATCATCATGGACAAAAAATAGTACATGGTGAATGTAAGCCCAGGAAAGCAAGCATCAAAAATGTGAGGAAAGCTAAGAGCTGACTTTTTAAACATTCAGTTTGTTTTTCTGGAAGCCCTTCCTGCCCAGTCCCACTCATTGTCAGAGCTGCTGCCAATGCTGGGCAAAATTCAGTGCAAGAAGGAGAACATTCCGTCAGTTTTTAGTATATGACAATTCTTAAGTGACATCACAGTATTGTTACTGTCACTAGTAAGTTTACTAAACAGCATTTGGCATATTTATACATTCTGCTTCATTGAAAAAAAGCATTGGGAGACCACATAGCACACACACCAAGAAAGCAAGGTTACACTTCAGCAGTGGACTGAAGGTGGGTTTTTGAACATGCACACAACCACAAAACTCAGGGTGGCTCAGCATACAGGAGCATACAGGTAATTCAGAATGAGTTTTGTCTCCTGCTAGAGAAACTAAATGCATTGTTTATTGCACTACTCTTACACAGTGGTAAATACCAGTTTATTATTAAAGTAAATGCAGATTCATGTAACTAGACAGAAGCTAGAAACCAAACTGAGTATTAGATGTCCATCGTTGCTTAAAATGTTTTCAAAAAAAAAGAAAAAAGAATTGAGATTTTACAGTCAAATGGTTGAACATTTGTTCTGAAGAAATAATTTGTTCTTTCTAGGACCAAGTGCACACTGGGCAATGCCAAGTGACTGCAGAAAGGCTAAGCAATGTTTCCCAAGTAAATGCAGCCACGTCTCTAAGCAATTGATTTCTCTCTACAGGTGGCCTACTTGTATCTATGCATTTCCAGAAGAAAGCATGAAGTACCACAGTTTACTTTTGTGTTCTGAGGACAGCATTTCTTTCCATTTTCAGCTTCAAAAGAATACAATAGCTCCTTTTAGGAAACTGAAGGACATTAGCACTCTGAATGGTAACTCTAAGAGGATGACACAGACTTCAGATATCAAGCAGACATGATCCTAGTTACGAAAACTGCTTTGAAGTATCAGGCTATAAAGTGAAAATAATTCTGTTAGCTGAAAAAAATAAGATAAAACTCCTTGTTTTTAAAAGTCTCCCACTTGGTTGTCCATCTAGAAATGGCAAGAACTGAAAGTGGAAAAAGTTTAGAACTGCTATTAAATTTACTACTAGTAAAAAGCTTTCATTAATTCTTTTGGTTTTTCAGCTGTAATCATAACTAATTAGCAATAAGCCATTTAAACAATTTAACATAATTACCTTGTTCTGGGCTTATGTAATACAGTTTTCTTACACAGCAATACAAATATTGTAATCTAAATTTACCAAAGCAGCCAAGTTTTATCTTTTGCAGTCCTTATCTGGCAAGCAAGTTCAAATTTTAGTCTGATTTTTTTTTTTTTTTTTTCAGTTCCAAAGGCATAAAGTACATTTGACTGTAAACTCTACAAATTCAAACCTGCCAACAAAAAAGTCTCCTACACTAAATGCGGTGAATATTGCGTTTCTCCAATCTTACTGTATGCATCCATAGCCACGTTTTCACAATCAAATGATAATTGGCTTCCTCTGATCCCAAACTTAGCTCAGGCTAATGTAAATATTAATGAAGTGAGCTATAATCTAGGTTTCTGTACTTAAATAACCAAGAATAGAAAAATATCAACAATCTCCTGACACAGGCTAGTTGGGGCACACAGTTTAGGTTTGCACACTGCTTGTGTTTTTATTAGAATGCTGATTTAATTAAAAGATGATGCTCCTCTAGACATTTTCAAAATTCTTGCTATTTAAAATCTCTTTATTAAAAACAAACTATTATAAAAAACATAACACACTGAACACTTCATCTCAGAGACAGTTAGGCCAAATCCTTTGGGTAATTAGAAAATGGAGAAGTATCTCTGTTTCAACTGATGTCAGACAGGTTTATCCGAAGCCAGCATCAACCAGACAAGACAGATGTTTCAGACTTCATGAAGCTTTCTGCCTGTTAGTTTGGTCACGTGAGGGAGCATAAAGAGAAAACATACCACTTTAGAAAGAAAATCAGACTCTTTGCAACTGGATCTACTATTTCATTTCCTAATTGCTATTACAAGTATGTATATAACACAAACATAAATGATTATGTCCACCTATGAAAATACAGTATCTATGGAAATTAAGTTGTTCAGAACTGGTGGTGTATCTATGAATGCCTTTGGCTGGAATTGTTGCATAACTTGTGTCCCACAATGAATTTTTCCTACACTTCTGCATGAAAAGTGCAGGCTGATCCATAAGAAAAGCTATAAGACGTTAATTCAAAATTTAATTTTTCATAAGCAAATCAAGTGCTCTTGTGAAAAAAAAAAACAAGTCATTTTTGCTAGAGTGCCTCCACTGTCCACCTAGGAACCCATATATCAGCTGAGTTAGACATGATGCTCCCCTTCTCCCAGTCACATTTTCCTCCTTTCTCATCTTATTTTGTGAGCTCTTCAGGGCACATTCTTTTTCAAATGTCTAGACAGTTCATAGCACCTTCTAAACACTGCATACATTAACAGAAAGGTACTGGATATTTCCAAACCACCAACAAAATGTTTCTAATTAATAACAGAAGAGCTAACTAGTAGTTTTCCCTTCCTTTTTATCATTTTCTCTGGCAGAACTCATACTATTAAATATACATGTGAGGCATTGCCCAGAAACCCCACTGGAAATTAGTGTGCTCAGTTCCATACAGCTACATATGAAGACATGCAAAATGCTGAACCCATTAATAAGCACACTATGGTAAAATCCATTACTTTTCTGAACCTCCCACAGAGGCTTATTATTATTCAAAATGATGGATCTATAGAGATACTCTCCATGCACTCTTGTAAGCTGACACAAACTTATAAAATATACACATTTTGTGCTTCTCAGCAACGTACTACCTCAGCACGTCAGACAGCTCTACAAGAGCAGTTTGGTCAAAAAATACCAAGAGAAAACTAAACCAGCACCATTAAGTATACTAAAGCACCCAGTCCATTTAACAACCAGCTGCTACTGCTCTGTCCATATTATTTTTAAAACATGTGAAGGAACAGCACATTAACCAAACAGCAGCATAATAACAGTACAGGGAAATAAGCCACTGTGGTCCAACACATCCCTTGCTGCTTGCAAAGGGCTCATCTAAGTACTGAGCTGGTGTGTAGCAGCATGGTTCCCTGTACGTTTCAGCAAGGCTCAGGTGCAGGAGCTGTTTGCTGTTTGCAGAGCAAAGCTGCTCTTCCCGGCTTACGTCTGTTCTTCCCAGTTCCTGTTTGTATGCAAGTCACTACTTCAAATAAGTGACTAATTTGTGAAGAATACAACAAGCTGGTCATAGGTAAAAAAAAAAAATAAATTAAGGCTACTCTAAAAATGTGTACAACAAAACCTACCAATTCATTAAAATGTGCATACAAACAAAGAAAGGATGCAACTATGACTAGGAACTGAGCCCCAGAGCAGCTTTGCCTTTCTTGCAGAATGAATCTTTCACTGTATTTTATGAAAACTTTTTAAAAAGCACTTCAAAAAGACACGTTCCATAGACACCATGTCTATTAGACAGAAGCTGGCATTATTTAGCCAGCTCCGTTTGCATGGGCTCAAGCTCATCACTACCGTCTGTCGACACAGTTTGCAAAGTTCCTTTAAGGTCTCCGCAGATGCATGTGATAGCAGCAAGGTTAGGGCGGCTGTGGCAGCTCTGTCTCCCTGGAGATCACAGTTTCATGGATGGCTGAGTATCACCACAGCAACCAACTACAAAAACAGTCCATGGGCTCCTGCCCCATTACTCTGCTAAAGCAATTTGTACTACGTGAAAGGCAAGGGCACAAAAGTTGAAAACTGATCAAAGTAAACACTGCTGCTAAAAAGTACCATTTTGTTTTGCTGACTTCAAGGTATCAAATCACAGTCTGTGTTTTGTTCTAAAAGATGAAAGTCAAGTGCCAAGGATTTGCGAGGCTGAATTAACTATTCTAGCGTGAAGTCCTTAAGATAAACCCATAGCTCTTTTTCCAAAACAGCCATCGTGAATTTGTGCTAATAAACCAGGACAAAATATGCTGTGTTGGATTGAATTACGCTGCCTAGGCTAGGACAGCTGTTTCATACAACAGAATAGGAAAACAAGTTTTAACGCGCAAATCATGATCATGGAAACAGGTTTTCTGACTTAGTAGTGATGCACTGAAGATGGATTTATGACAACTTAATGCACAGCTGCAGAGATGAAGTTAATTGGTACTAAGCAGACAAGAAGAGAAAATGGATTTTTTTTTAATGTATTGCTGCCATTGTAAGTGCTCTCAATCTTTCTACTATAATACTTATAGGACAAATTATTCTAAATTGAAAGAAAAGTTAATATGAATAAGCTTATTTTTACAGTTCATTAGCAATACAGTGTATACTACCTACTATATATTAGTATATATAGTATATATTAGTGTATACTATCCACTGTAAGATGTTTAGACATTCAACTGAAATTCACTTGAAAAATTTTAGTGCTAATACATTTGCTATAAAAGAGTGCAGTAAAGGATTAACCCACAAACCCACCTCAAATGGCAAGGGCTGGTACTGTGCCATTTCTAAACACTTTATCAATTGCTTTGCAAAGGATCTCTAGGCCATTTTATTTTTTCATTTTCAAGACAAAAGCAAAGAATAGCTGTACTCTTTACACAAGGACTAAGAGTTCCAATTGGAACACATATTATCAATTTCTTGGTATTTTTGCTATGCTCCTATGCTGTTACAAATTTGATATCAAGCCAGCTATAGTAGATTGCAATGAACAGCCTTCACAAGCCAGCGGTTTCTGGGAGAGAGTTTGCAGATTTTTCCAGGAAAGACAAACTTCATATGGAATTATCGCTGAAGGAAATTTTGCCATAGCCACAGCTTTTGCCAGAGAGACACTAAGATGTCTTCTCTGTCAGGCCAGACGTAAAAAGATGCTGCTGCTCAAGCAGCGCTACCACAAAGCACGCACACAGCAACCCCACGCAACCACATGGTGAGCAACACAGCGATGCAAGGAGAGAGCAGGGTTGTTTATTTTATCCTAAATGCATGGTTGTAAATGGATTGGCATTGCCTGAATCTTCTCATCCACATCCTACAGAAATAATCAGATCAACTGAACAGCAGTTTTAGTTCAGTCGTGAAAATCATGGGAAAGATTCACCCTGGCACAATTCCATTGAAGCTCATGGCATTAAGCCAGAGATGATGTGGTCCCACACATTACCTAGTAAAAAAAGCATACTATTGTGCAATCCACTGACCTTATGATCTACCACTCACATGAGAATACTGGACTCCATCAAAGAGAGGGGGCAAGAGAGCAAAAAGTTTGACAAGGACAACCCCAGTGATTTAAGGCTCACTGCACACTCTTTATTAGGAATTACCATCAGAATCCTTTGAATGCAAGGTGTTTGAAAAAGCATCACAGTAAGAAGAGTACATTAGAGCACAGTAGCATGTTGTATGGCATCAACATACTGCTCTGCACCTAGCAAACACGTCATTTGTATCTTGTATCACACCAGTAACTTTTTCTCCTCACTAGTACAAGGGTAAGTAACTGTTCTGGTAACTTCAGGAACAAAGACTCTGAAAAGCCCATCCAGAAAGCACCAAAAGTCATACAGTGTCAGAAAGTTCTGACATGGAAACATTACAAATAACGCTTTTAAAAAACGTTGGATCATTTCTGACCACAGCTCACTCACATAATTTATCTTTAGACAAAAATGTAGCCAGTTAATTTCTAATGTTCTAAAACTGTTATTTTAAGCAGAAGCTGCCAAATGCAATCACGTTATATTAGATGTTAATCATTTATGCAAATATGTAACTAATCCAAAAATTAGGACCAAAGCTGTCCCAGGAACAAAAAATTTGGCAAACGGGCAGAACAGTTACTGAAGTTCTATTTGCGTTAGAAAATGGTATTGCTTTAACAGTGCAGGAATAACAAAACAGAAAAAAGAAAAGTTAGTTTATATAAGGAAAGCTATTTCAGAACACAAAGGGTAATAAGTCATACTTACACCACTACTTTTGCAACAATTTCAAAATTATAACCCAGTGTACTAACGGGCTTTTGGTAGGGATTGTACACACATGTTAACAGCCCTACCTGAACTTCCTTTACCTGTACTGCACAAAATCCAGCTTTCTCCCTGGGCATATAACTCAAAACAGTTTTTATGTCTTTGATATCTCTGGTATTGTATGGTTTAGAGAACCGGAGATCTCCTGAAAAATTAACATTTCAAAAACTTCAGGCTGCATCAAATGGAGCAGTCTCTGTGCAAACATCTCTGCTCTGTCAGCTAAATTTCATCTCCAGATGTAATCTCCATCTTCAGCACCTGCAGAGCATGGGCTGCCTCTAGCAATCAGCCCTGCCGTGCAATGGAAAGCCCATGCTCAGCCTTGCAAGGCTGGGACACAGCACCCATTCCTCCTTCGACACAAACTAGATCCTCCGACTCCCAAACACAAAGTGAAACCATTTGTGCCATCTGCCCTTTCACAAAGCCATCAGGCTTCCCAGCACTTGAGACCTAAGAACAAGACAACTCGCTTAGCTTTGCATAAATCAGTAGATGTCAATACCATTCACATGCTGTATAATGAATCCCAACGGGAAATTCCTACTTTTATACATCTCGTGGGAAAATTTCTTTTTGTCTTTATATATGGTTAAGGGCACAAGATTCATTCCTACAAGTCTTGAGTACAGTATATGCCTCACTGTTGTCCTAGTCACACAATGGTATCACATCAGACTTGCATGTTTTATTTTTAACAGTTAAGATAGAAGACTCATGGGAAAAGGATACGTTTCTCCAGACAATATTCTGCTCTGTACTTACGTGTACATGCATGGCTTAGCTAAGCTCTTCTTTGGTGAATCACCTGAGCTGCAAGGCAAGTCAGATGTCATACTCCTCTCCCCCATCCCTAAGCTATACTTGGTTTTTGCATTAACGCTGCCTAATGTCCTGAAAAAAAGCAGAAGGGGTGGAGGGACTAACATGTCTGAGACGCTATGAGCACAAAATGTAAAAGCAGTTCCTGTTCCAAGAGAAATGCTTCTTACATTGAAAAATAAGATCACCATGTTCAGACAGAACCATTTTCCTTAAAGGCGTTTGAGGTAGTCTGAGTAAATCTACACAGACTTCTCAGGTAAACAGAAGTTCCTGCTGCCTGCATTTTTAGCAACTTAGATATGCACTAGTCACACAACCAGAAACTACATGGCTGCATTAATGTACCACCGCAGCATTGATGCACCTCACCTGTCCATAGGTCTCAGTCATAGATCAGCTCAAACTAATCTCTGCATGTAAGAGGCTTTGCTCCTCAAAATTCTGCCAGACCATACATTGATCTAGATGAGTGGAAAACAGAAACGCCATTCTGCAGGTGTCTTTTAGAAAGGCAGTCAAATAGAGAACTGTAAAATATGGAGTTCATATTTTTACTGGACATATAAAACCAAATTCTTCCTTTCCAAGCCTGGGAAGAGAACACCAAGCACACGCATGAGTCAAAAACAGAAAATGTAAGCAGCAGCACCAGATTTAGGAAACAGCTTTGTTTACTTTATTGTCACTAACCTATTAGTCTGAGTAAAACGTGCTGCAAGTGTGTCTGTAATACTTAATTTCCACTACATTTGTGAGAGAAAGCACAAAGAAAACTACCTTCAGAAGATTCAACAACTGTAGCCAATACATTTTCTTTTCTTTTCCCCTACCTTCAGGCAGGTCTTCATTCTTTCCAGTTTTTTCCTGTTTTCAAACTTCAAAAAAGAAAAATCATAACTTTTAGTCTGTACAAGCAAGATAATATTTGGGGAATACTTCAGAGAATGAAATTACACCAAGTACTTGGAAAAAAAGCCCCAGGAACCAAATTTTCTCAGTTTAATCAGTACTCTCTGTACATGTAAGACTGCTCAAATCTGTATACACTTGCAGAATCAAAGCTGTGAACACCTGACAAAACCCTCCAAAGAATTGGTGAGGCTCTCACGCAAGACATTTCACACACAGTGATACCATTCTGAGCATTTCTTATCTGCAATGTCTTGCTGATTCTTGCTTGAAAAGAAATTTACTAAAAGAAAATAGTGTCGTGCTTTCCATCTAGCAGTGCAAAAATGGATTGCAGCTTCCTGCTTGCAATGGTTTTCCATATAGCTCCAGTGAATTCTCAGTCCATTCTGTCCCATTCTAAGTATCCCCTGAAAGCCAAATAAGCAATGGAGGCAAAAATGCATGTTCTGATGGTCTATTCTGAAAAAAAAAAAAAAAAAAAGCAAGTGCCCCTGTGCTTCTCTACTAAACAACGACACAGTATAACATTTCCCAAGGGCCTTAAAATTTCACTTGAGCACTTGCATGCGCTAATAGAATGCCACCACTGCCATGCTTAGCTTGCATTACACAAGCAACAATCATAAAAATGCTGCCATCTTTTAAACTGCCAAAACAACTGCTAAAGGGACACTGTCAACTATAAATTACCTATAATTCCTTCATACTTTTTAAAGCAACCTAAATTTCATCTATTTATACCTCTTGGTGGTGCTATATTCGCATCTTCTTCTTGAAATAAGTTTTACCACTGTGGAAGTGCTCTGTTTATGTTTCACATGGAAAATGAGAATCTCGTGTAGAGAAACAAAAACTTGAGTGGATGAGAAGTGTAGCAAAAGCACAGTCTATGTACATTAAAAACAAACAAACAAACAAAGTCGATTAAAATGTTTTTTCCTCTTCTCACACCTTTCCACCACAGATTTTACTTTCTCGGCTGATCCAGGAAAGTAAACATGAAGCACTGCAAGCTGCACTCAATTTATGTTGGAAATTTTCCCTGCTGCGGGGAACAACTGGAGAGCAACTCCATCAATTCCAACTTTAGTGTCAAACAGACACTCCAGAGAACAACATAAACCCAGCCACTCGTGGCAAGTGCTGCTTCAACATCTCCCTCATACACACACACAAGTCCAAAGTCAGACTGAAGCCTGCCCATCAAGTTTGTGATATAAAAGGACTTCTGGAAATGTCATCACTTCTCTATTTTTTACTGGTAAAGTAACTATAGACAAAGAAATAATTAATAAATATTCCAAGCCACATCAGATAGAAAGAGGTTTTAAGGAGGGAACTGGAGATCAAGAATTTGGATTACAGTTTATGATCAAAATCACAACACATGCATTTGCCTGAAAGAATACGTGTGCATGTGCACAGTGTACTTGTACACATATGAGAAGCAGAGAAGGAGGAAGATAAACCCAGCAGTAAAGGCTGGGGCAGCTGCCTAGTTCTCTCTACAATCCTGTAACAGCAAAGTAGCATTTGCGGGCACACACAGCAGAGGAAAACAGTAAGACAGTCCAACTTTCAGCTTCTAACAGGCCATTTTAAAAATAGTCAGCAAAACCGAAAACTCCAAGCAATCAGAAAAGTCATTCTGATATTTTTCCTTTGGACCCTTTAGCCTCTTGAAGTGAGCCTTGGCATTACTTCACACATCATTCCAAGAAGCTCTGTGAAACAGAACAGGTCTCATTTTCCATGTATGGAAAATAATTCCATTTCTTGAATCAGAACACACCAAGGGTTTGCACAGCACTTTTCAAGTTGTGTGAAGTAACCGTTGTCTCTTTAAGAGTAGTCGGGCACCAGGCAGCGCTCCTGCAGGACACCAGCTCTGCACAAACAGCCTCTTCTGGCAGACACAGAGCTTCCTCTGGCAGTTTTGGTGGGCAGAGTGTGAAATGATTGCCAAACTTAGTGACCAGCAATTCCTGAGCTGACTGAAAACAACCACAGCAACTGCAGGCCAGGGCAAACAAAAAAACCCACATTAAAAAAGGCTGAATTTTATACAAGCACAGATGCTTTAAAGTGCTAAGAAAAAGAAAGGGGGGGCAGGAAAAGAGGGCTGTGAGCCTTCCTTGAATGAAGGCTGAGGTGTTTTTTGCTTTTAAAGATGTGGCAATGTCGTGTCCACTAATCAAAGCAATTAAGATATCCCATGCTGTAGTCTTTTCTTTAGGGTTTACCTTCTCACACTTGGAACAAGGTGCTTTACTTCCGAGTTACCGTTCCTCTCATCTGAGGTCTCAACTCTGACTTTTTCATCCCCAGAGAAGCTGAACATCTTTCATCTCCTCCTCAACCCCAGACATGCTGGGCAGTACCACTCCTCTCTCAGGCCATCTCACTGCAGGTAATTCATACCACTGCAGTTAATTCATGCTTCAGAAACCCTGTGTACCTTTGCATGGCCTCTTGCAAGTTTGCTGTCATAGTTAGATGTTCATTACTGCAGCCTGCAAAGGCATTCAGAAAGTGGAGAGGTAAACTCAGCAATATACCCTTGCAAGGCTGAGGTCTCTTGCGGAAACAAAGGCACAGTACTTTGCTTTTATCTATGAAAGTTTCTTCTAGAATAGCTAGTATTTTTCTTCAAAACAAAGGCCTTTGGCCTACCAGAGCCACCAAACATGCCCAAATGCAGCATAAGCTTCCCACTGTACCACAGCTAATGAGTATAGGGCAGATGGAAGCAGTACGGCAAACCAAGCAACATGCCCTGTATTTCCCAGCCTAAATTTTGTACCACATACTCTGATCGGCTTACCAGAAACACCACATTTGTGTAGCCAAATGATATGGTAGTGCACAGACACAGCATTGACGGTGACAGTGAAAACTGTGGTATACTTTAATATCACAGGTGTAAAACAACCTTTTTATATCTGTGCCTTTTGAATCATTATGAGTTTTAGTGCATAAGATAACTATCCAATTCTTTCAATTTGGGAGAGGACAGACGAGAACTGAGTTAGAAAGAAGAGGTTGCCAGAAAGGTTTTAAGTTCACACTGCCAAGTGCTTCAAAAATTCAAATAAAACCAGCCCATCTTTTCTGTCAATTTCAGACTATTTGGTCATGTTGATGCTGAGAGCTCAGCACTAGAAAGCTCAGTAGAAAAAGAAGCTCATTTTATTTTTACTGTGTCTGAGACAATAAGACTAAAACACCTCAAATTGGCATTCGATTGTCACTAAATCAAAACCTGTTTTAAAAAAAATGCATTCTTAGAGGAAGAAATATGCATAAACTGAAATAAAATAATGACTGAGTAACAAAAACTTCACCAACTACACTGTCAAATAACTGTCAAAGAACTTTGAATTCCCTTCCTATGTTGTTGCCAAGAATTCAAGGCCTGGGTGCAGCAGGTTTGCACGTCTAACCACACTCAAAGTGAACCCCCTTTATAGAGCTCTTTTTCAAGGCTGCCCCCAGATCTCTGTGCGCCTGAGCATGAAACAAATATTTCCACCAATATGGCCATGGCACATTGTTGTGTAATTTGAGTAATCTAAGGAACCTTGCTCTGAAAATCATAACAACAAAACCTAAAACCCAAAGGACAGAAAGAATAACAATCTGTAAATTACGCAGGGAGAGAAATGAAAGTTAACAAGTACAATCAAGAGGAAGTATGAAAAAGTAAACAAGGTGATTAATTTGAAATTTGAAATTAAGAGAATTGGCATGGAAGTTATAATGCCAAAATAATGTCTGCCATGCTGTTTCTGCAGAGATTTCCTATAGTGTCATACTGTTGGCAATAAAATTCCACCAGGTTATAACGTGCACACCTTTCTGCAAGATCACCACCTCACAGAACTGATGAAAAAACAAATAAATAAATCCTGCTGTAAAGGTGATAAGACACCAAAGGCACATTTATTCAGACTCCACATGCATTGTATCAATTAACATAAGCATTGCTGTAACCTACTAGAATATCTGAAAGTATTTAAAGCCATTTAAAGCTTGGACACCCAGTTGTTCATTAATTTTAGGTGCATATACTTTATGGACAAATGCTAATGCAGCAACTGGCATATGAAAATGCACAGCTCAAAAATATAGCTGTATTCCTAGAGGTGTGTTGAGATAAGCTTTTGAAATAAACTTCTGAAAGTAGTTTAAATAAATGCATGGGGAAATCTAACCAATACATAGAAATCTAAGCAAAATGATCCAAGATCTTCAAAGTCCTAAAATATGAACCGTTCCAACACAGAACTACCCTGAATTCAGGATGCACAGCAAAAGTCAGGATGTAGAAAAATGTTATCAGGTGACAGTTTCAGTGTCTCTTCCTGTCCAATTTTTACAACTCTCCAAATTCTCAGAAAATACTACAGTGCTGGACATTTTGCACATTATTTCATGGCTTTAAGCAGGCCAGCTCAGGAACCTGAAGGTACTTCCCTAGTAAGTGCCCAATTATAATAATTAGTCCACTCTATACGAACTAATATGTATTTTCGTATCAGGTCTGCTCACAAAGGAAAATAATAAATTATTATGAATTTGTTGTCACACAATACTGAGAAGAAAGACTGGAATTATTACAGCCTCAGAAGCGTTAATCACAATTATAAAAATAAAGACGATTCCTTGCTTTTCCTGCCTTCATTTCACATAACACATGTTAAACATCTGTATCAGGCATAACATCTTAAAGCTATTGAGGATGAGGATGTCAAGAAAACAATAGTGAATCTGTTGCCAGGAATTCTGATTCCGTGTAGTCACATGTATTCAAATCCTAAGTACCCACATGAGAATAATTTTACATTCCCCTGCTCCACCTTTAACTATTTCAGTTGTGACTGCATGCCTGAAGCAGATCAGGGAAACTCAACAGGCGTTGAATGAAATAATGTCAGTTGATATTCTTAAAAGAATAATAAGAATCTCACATTAATTGAAGACCTGATAACATCTGTGTAAGAAGTGACTTTAATCTTAAAATAAAAGCTTTTCTATACACGTTTTTCTGGTGCAAATTGCTAGAAACACAACAATTCTTTCCCAGAATGAATAGCCTCACAAGAAAGCAAGCTCTTCTGAAAACTAGGAAACTTGAGCAGTAAAGACACCAAAAGCCACAGAGAAAGTTCCTGTAAGTGTTTGACAGTTCTGGTTTTTAGCTGAGCCCCCGTAGAGAAATGCACACATGCTCTCACTTCCTCAGGAATATTTGATCAAATAAAATAAACAAAGGAGGCTTGCATTTTTCATGCCAAGTTCAATAAAAACACTTGTGGCTATTACACGCACCCATATTCTATTTCCTATGATAAAGCACAGCCAATATCAAGTGCCATAAAAGACAGTTCTACAAAATATTTCAAAAACACTGAAACTTTTGGGGTTCTTTCTGGGAGAAAATGTCTTGACAATCTCAACAAACAAGACATCCTATCAACCAAGATAAACAATGTAAAATACAAATAAATTCCTTTCAGATCAGAGTCACGATCGCAGCATTTCATGGTATGACCATCTATGAGATGTCAGTCTTACCTGCAAGTGCTAATTTATCAACTTAGATTCGCAAATTTCAGAATACATAATCCCACACATTTCTAGTCTAGTTTTTCCCCCTCCCCCCTGCTTCCAGGGAAAAAAAGAAACAGCAAACCTTATTAATCATTAAATAAAGAAGTCTTCACATGTTACAGAGGAACACATTCCTCTACCATACCCTTCCCCTACATCAGCCACCCTTCCTAAGTTTAAGTTTGTGGATGTTTGTTGTCTGCCTATTATACACAAGTGCCAAGCAAGTTAAATTAATTAAACATGTATGTTGCACATTTAAGAGAACCAGGATAACTTTGTGAGTATGTTCTGCAAAGAATTTGCTATAGGAAATTTACACTCCTTCCAGGATGTAAGAGATGTATAATTTCGCAGCATCTAGCACATGGCAGGTTCAAAACAAAACCCAGTCTCCCCTTTTTACCCTAAAGCAAGCCCTCACTTAAGAGATTTTCAGACCTCGCATTCCATGTTACCAGAATTTCAGCCAACAACTGAACGAATGAGTGATTTATTTTAAATGATTTTGAGGCTGCAGATTCTACCTAGTGTACTGTCAAAAATACTATTTTTATACTGGAGTATATTATCTATACTGTGTGACATATCTCTACCTTTGCTATCAGTATTTGCAGTCAACAAGAAAAACCTCAGCTAGTAAATCAAATTAATTTAACTTGAGGTGATGGAAAATTCTACTTCAAGACAAAAGGGCACTTGGAGTTGATCTGTACAATAATGGAGAAAATAATCGCTTTTTGTTTTCAGACTCTGGTTCTACAAGTAAAATCTGATCTTCCCAAGCTGTGTACACTCTCTTACTCTACACTGTCACCAGCAAGCCCTGCTGTAGCTTCCCATTCATTTTCAGAGCAGTGATTTCTGAGGGCTGCAAATGGGAAATAGTTGGGAGGAGGTGGCTAAGGGCTACAAATTGTGGAATATATTCTATGCCCATCATATTAGTACACCACAGAAAAGACTGTTTGGGCCAACTGCTTTCATAACATGTTAGAACAGACATGCAGTATCCTTCTGGTAGACAATAACTAATTTTTATGCAAAGCCAAATATTTAAATTTTCTATCATGCTGTCAAGACAATTAGTACTAGCACAGCCTACAGCCTCATGTAGATGTGACTCTAGTTCATGCTGTGTGCATAACTGTAGAAACTGCACTGCTACACAATTCATGCTAAGAGCATCAAAATATGATAACATTTAGTTTCATGCAAACGTAAGCCTTGCAGTTGATTCGCTCTGGCTCCTTGGGAGATGTGAACTCCAGCTTTAAGCTACTTCACCTCACATTCAGGCACCCTTGGCCACTAAGTATTTACGATTAACACTACAGCAGGTCCCTACAGTGAGGACGTTCTTCTACATATTTTTAACAGAACTTGTGATTACCTTGTGAGACCTACCTGTCAGAATAAATTTGTCTACGACTTCCCAATAGATTTAAAAGTTCCTGAGTGACAAGAGAGGCACTAATAAATGCATAGCAGAACTACATAAGGCTTTTGGTTTCCATAAGAAACTACACTGCACAGGTTTCAACTTCAAACAGTTTTTCATGCCTAAAAAGCTGCCTGTAAAAAAGGTAGATATAGTCATTCGCAACAACCCAGTGCCTTACAAATTTTAAGATAACAACAATAGAATCTCTGCTCTTCATTCTCAGAAAAAAATATTATTTTTCTATTCATTCTATGACAGTTGAACTGAAGTTGATCTGGCATTTTTGATTAAGGACAATCAATGAGATGCCTACCAAATAAAACAGTAAATATCTTCTCTTTAATCATACACGAGACCTTTCAGGCAGTGTAAATACTGAAAACATATACAACAGCTGAAGTTCTACAGATGCATGCACTGAACATTGAATTAAATACAGTACAAACACAACAAGGCTGCTATTGAAGTCAGAGGAAAAACTGATTATGGCCAAGAGTATCTGCCTGAATTGAACTCACTATAAAAGATTACAAGTTCTTCCAGCACAGATTTAGACTCTTTTTTGCTAAGCTTCCATATAATAGAACATCATCTTTGTTCTTTCATCACTAGTTCTACTAACTGTGCACACACACACACTGCTCTCACGGGAAACAGAGCTCAGGATCTGTGTGTAATAACTGTAGGAACATGAACTAAGAAACTCAGCTGTTGTGGCATGCAATGTTTTCTTTTCACTTCAGCACTTGGTTTTGATAGTAAACAACAGTACTGCAGAAGTTAACATCAAAAATTTTCTTCTCCTCTGCTGCTTCCAGAACAGCTTAAGTTCTTGCCAGTCTCTCCAAGTGCAATGTATATAAATAAGTAATTGGATTGTACTTAAGAGCTATCATTATCAGCAACACTTGCTATCTGCTCAACATTCCCCACTCAGTGAATCACTAAGGATGTATTACAGGGCTATAAGAATCTGAACTTTAGTATTTGTTTACAGTGGTCGTGGCAAGGATCCAAAGGTATTCATGTTAATTTACAACACATTTAGGTAAATGATCTGGCTTTAAGACAGCCAATTCTGTAAAGGCCTCTCGTAGATCCCAATCTGTTTCTTATTTCCTTTGCCCATCCCACCAACTTTTTAAACTATACTTCGTGGTTGTGAAAGGTGACAGAGAGAATGACTGGGTATGGAAGTAGTTTATTCCTATGACATGCAAAGCATATGTGGACAATACCAATGCAAACTGCACATGCTTCTTTGTATAGTCTGGATGTTCGCAATTCAGAAAATAAACTTAGAATAATCCCATTTGCAGACACATTTTTAGTCATGGATCTGGAAGAAAAGCAATTACTCCTTTACCTCTCTTTCATGATGGTCGAGACCTTCCTCAGGATTTCTGAGATTGAGGACATGCACCTCTTGTGGTAGGCCTGTTGTGCCTCGGCTTGCACAGCCAGATAAGACTGTGAAACTCTCCAACAGGGCATGGACCGGGTGCGAACTGTTAACAGGAGACAGCACACACTCACTCCTTGGCACAGGACCTGCAGGGGAAGAGACAGATGCATATCATTTAGAGAAAAAAAGCAATTCGTAGATTCCATCTGTCAAATAATAAATTCCCTTCTGGTCACAAAACCAATGGGAACACAAACAGAGATGTCATGTTTATTATCCACATTATGAACAAATTTTAATTTAGCTGTTCTCCTGAATATGCTAAATTCTTAATGTATTTCTCTCTCTGAAAGTCTAAATTTAAAATACATTATTTAAAATTGAAGATAGTGTTGTCATTATCAGAAAGGAAATTAAGGGAGGAAAAAAAAAAAAAAAAAAGGATGACAAAAATAACCTGAAGGAGAAAAAGAACAGTTAGGGTGGTTAGGAGGAATTGGTTAATCTTAGATATGAATTATTTGCTTATGTCAAACATTGTTATCTCCAAACACTGAAAAATGCAACTATGTATATACAACAATGAAAAAGTTAATCTCTAGTATAATGTAATTCCAGCAGGAAGGATTTGGGCAAGTTGCATATGTTGCTTTTGAAGCATTGCTGATTTATGGTGAACATCATTCAAATACATTGGACAGAACAGAAGTTTATCACATGATAAAATGAAATGTTTGTTTACTGAGTCTATTTTGCGTCTGACAGCAATTATCTACACTGATAACGGATATCTAGTCCAAAACAGAGTGTACGCCCTTTTAAATAATCACCAGAGCATGATGCAGTGCTGTACTCTCATATAGTACGTGAGACAGTGTGATGTGATACAACAAGATAGAGCAAAAGCTGAAACATACGGAGAAGTTTACATTTGAACTATATCTCAGGAAACTAAAGCAAGACAAATATTTATGAAAAGCAGCCTTGCTTTTCCAAAATGGCTCAAACCCACCCCTGACAGTAACAGATACAGTATGTTTTGGATTCAGGAGGTCACAGGAGAACGCCAATTGACTTAACCCCTAATTTGCACCAGAGTCAGCTAGATAAGAATTAGACAAACTAGTCAGTTCAAAAGCTGCACCATATAAAGGAGAACCACAAAGCAGAATTCTGATTTCTCTGGCTGGCATACAACTACAATTAAAGTAAAATGTTTCTTTAAAAATATATATATTATTAATAATAGTAATAAAAAGTTCACACTGAAAGAAAATGCTTAAATGATCAATTAGCAGAGCTCTTTCTGTTTTTGTGAAATCTACATCTAGCAATCTAGCTAGCACTAGAGATCATTTGACCTGAGTGCACACATTTAGTTATATTAGGAATGACTGGTTAAAAAGACAGTTCACTCAAGATACAATTAGCAACTGCCCATTTAAAGTCAAAGCCCATCTTAAAACAGACGTTTTATAGAAAAAACAAGGCCACTGAGAATGGTGATACTTCCACAGTGCCTTCGGTTATGCATGTCTTGTCCTGCAGAAGGGGCTGCTCCTCAGACCCACTGGTGCATGCTACGTATCCTGCCAGCTCCCAAAGAACGGGAGCAGTTATTAAAGGCAGTGCTGCAGGCATAAATTACACATGCCTGTGCTTGGGATGCAGAAGATACACAAACTTCCTGCTCTCTGTATGAGGAGCTTGGTATTAGCACTGACTGGCTGTGTACGGAATTGCAGGTTTGTCTTTTTACTCCTTTTTAAGAATATGCATGTAAGATGAAAGCAGTCCAAGCAATGACAGTCAGTTTAAAAAATAAATAAATAATAAAAATAAACTGAGACTATTGTCCTTTGTAACAGTTGAAAAAACATTCAGAATTTGCAATAAAAGTATTGCCAGCAGCAAGGGCTCATTTTCCTGATGTACAAGTGCAGATCAATTAGCCCAACCACTGACATGCAAGTCGTGCAGCAGAACAAGTTATTACACAATCTGCACATAAAAAGAATTTCTAAATATGTGCATTTCTTGGGCTAGGGAACAAACTGAGCCAAGGAGCAGCCATGTGTTGAATTGCTTTTCTTGCAAACCAGAGTGGAGTTGACATTTGTAAAGATGTCTCTACCATAAGAGAGAAAAAAAAAAAAAAATCAGGGAAAGAGAAATTTCACACAAATATAAGCACACACCAAAAAAAAAAATAGCAGCATGGGAGAGAGGTCCCAGAAATGTATGGGGCAAGATAGCCTGTATATAAAGGACTGAGAGATCAGAAAGTCTGGCACAGAAATAAAAAGCTCTAAGACTTCAAACAGGATGGAAATGGACTGCTGACAAAAGCATACATTTAGCAAAGGTTCGGGAGAAAGATCTAATACCTCCCCTCCTGGCACTTGATCCCCTCCCGACTACCTGTTTCCATGCAGTACACACACCAACCCTCCCCTCCAGCTGGTCTTCATTTGATACACATTTGCCACACAAGAGGAAGTTATGTGTTTTTCCCCATCTCCGTAAGGCTCATCAACACAAAGGTGACAGTGACCAATAAGGATCACATTTAACACAGCCCTGAGCTTTCTATAATGTCCTCCCCTCCCTGGCTCCCCCAGGCGCGCTAGGCAAGAGCTCCGCATGGCAGGCTACTCACTTTGCAAAATGGAAACACTCACAGAAGGGAGTAGCAGTTCACATTCTGGATAACGACGTGCAGCAGGGCTTATCTACACAATGACAGGCAGACGGAGGCATGCCCACACTGCCTGCTATCCATCCAATCTGGAGGTGGGCCAGAAATCCTGCAGAACGCATGTAACCCCGCTGGCAGCACACCCGAGCAGCGTACCAGACCTCACAGGGCTGGCTGCCACGGGTCCCTGGTCACACGAGTGTGGCCCCTTGACTCCTGCACACGAGTTGGCTCTGGGCCTGCCAGCACAGGGCAGGCCTCGATGCACAGCAGACAAGCTGCATGTCCAGCACTGTGAACTACCCACCATCACTGCAACAAAGCGGCCACCCTATCGCCAGGCCCCAAAACAATCTCCTACCTTACTTGTACATTCTCCTCCCTTCCCCTTTGCATCCTTGAGCAACTACACTTCCAGTGCTGCCACTGTGTGCACACATCAACGTTTTCTCTTTGATTCACTGCGACTTCTGTCAGCTCTGTACACCATTCCCTTAAATCACAGCTCTTCTGAGCAGCTTGGTGTAAGAAACCAACATTTTTGGGAAGGACATGGGGCAAAGAGGAATTATTTCTTCTGACAGAGTTGCTTTCAGTCTATTGTAGTTAGTGATTAAAATGCAGTCTCTGAAAGTCTCTGGAGATCAGAATGGCTACTGAAGGCTAGTTTCACTGTATTCCAACCGCATACGCCATCAGATTACCCAAATACAGGAATGTATGATGGGGTAAGTAACAGAGGCTTACGCTAGATGTTGCATTTCTGTCAAGTTTTGCAAAGGTGTTTGTGTAGAAATGTCCCAGGTCCATACTCTTCCTAGGAGCTTCCAAGGAGCTCAAGACTCAGGAATATTCTCTTAAATGTTCTGGCAATTTCTCTGTATCACAAAGTCCACCGGCACTCAGTCTGTACACGCTGTGAGACAGTTCTTTCCATCACATGCCTTCCATTTATGCTTTATTTCAGTCTCTTTACATTAGACATGCCCCAGCACTGCCTGAGCTACCCGCTCACCACTCAATAACAACATTTCTTTCCAGCACTACCTACTGCACCTGCAGGTCTTGTCTCATGACACTCCAAGGCACTGTCACTCTAGCAGGAGCTCTCTTTTCTCCAAATTAACTGCTATCTCTCTTCTTGGCTTCTCTCAGACTCCTCCCACTGATATTCCTTCCATCCTCCTGCCACACCACCTTCCTGTGGCTAAAAATCTACTTACTTCTAGGTAGTTTAAATACTACAGTGTGTATTTACAACTCTGAGGAGAAAAACAAACAAAAACCAACAGAAAGCCCTTTCTATGACAATACTAATCCATTTGTTTATCACCTCTGCAATATCTGCTTGTCTCTGAAAGCCAATACAAAACCGCATTTCTCCAGTTTGTGTGGCTGCAAGCCTTTAGGATTCATTCCTTATCCTACTGAGAATATAAATGTGTAATGTACAGTCATTGTTTGGCTTTTGTTTCACTATTACTGATTTGGACTATGTGCTCATTCAATGAACGTATTCAGTTAGCAAATCCCGGCTCTTATAACAATTATATATTAATTGTTTAATGCCTGCAAAGTCTTTTGAAGAAGGAAAGCAGGTTAGGTAATTTCATAAGAATTAATTGCTGCAAATGTGCTTTACGATGGCAAACGTTAGTGAATTTAGAATTTTAAAGAACTTCTCAGTGCTTAATTATTTTCCACTTCCAATTAATAAGACGACCTTTAAGAAAATCTTAACGCAGATCCAACCTTATTTGGTATGAACATCTGGAATGTATTCAATACAATTTCAGCATTCTTGTTTCCCATATCATCCATGTTACTAATGAGTAACATGTGTTCTAAGAAAGTAGCAGAAATGGGAGTAAATACTACATAGGGGAGTGCACAATAAGTAGCAAAGTAGGATGATACAACCTAAGACTAGCTCAGAGCTATGATGGATTTTATTTGAATAATAAATGCTAATGTACTTTCTGTTGTATTTCCGTGGAAATATCCATATTGTTGAAAAGTGTGATCAGCTCCTGAAAATTACATGAATCTCTGCTGTGGGTTCAAAAGCTCGTTAGCATGGTTCCCATATGTCATACAAGAGGACACAAGACACACCAATGGGATATAACACTCTTCAGTAGAACGATAGATTTAACCTAATTAATTTTTGAATGTGGCAATGACATACATATAGTCATTATAAAGACAAAAAATCCAAATCCAGTCTTGAGAAACACCAGAGATTTCTGTGCTGTCAGGTACAAAGCAATATAAATTACTGCAGATCTTGCTAGAATTCATCACTTTAACATTGAAAAGCAAGCCCTAGAGGAGGCTAGCTATCAGAGCAGTGATTTCAGTATCCCCAAATGCCAGACTTCTGCAGAAGCTCTTTTGGAGAAGGTTAATTTAAGAGCTTTTCTTATATTAACTAGTCACAGTGACAACTGGGATAAGAAGGAAAGAAGAGACAGGATCCTCAAACCTAGTTTTGAGTGACAGCAAAGTTCTGAAAAACAAGAGGAGTAAAAGCTTAAAATTCATTGCAGAGCACCTAAACAAGCTTTGTAATAACTTCTTCCTAAAACCTTTACCACACAGTTCTGAAAGATATAGCCACACAGACAAAGAGCCACTATTCTATATGAAGTAATGTTAACACCTACACATCCTTTTTTTCATAAAAGATTCTTCACTAAGGTAGCATTGATACAAAAAAATACACAAGGATTGAGCCAAACAAGATCTACAAGTGTAAATATAAGTTGAACCTCCCACACGCAACCTCACATCTTTTCTTGGGAGTCCAAGATCATTGTGTTTCCACACCATTAGATACACGTTAAGGGCTGAGGAACTACTAAAAAGACTCGTCATTCATCCCAAAACTTTCCAGTAGAGCTAGGAGAACACATTGAAAAACAATTAATTGCAGGCAAGTTTAATAGAATCACAATACAAATACCAAGAAGACTCCCATCTCAACAAGTGAGATCTCTCTGAGGATCTACAGAATTACCGGTCATGGAAGTGGCCCCGTTTGCCACTATCTCATTTGCTAGATATCCAACAAAGCCTTGACATTCCAAGACATGCCCAAAGAGTTAATAAATAATAAATAAATAAAGATAGAGGCATTATACTGAAAACACAAAGACAGTATAGCTGTGGTACATAAGGCTCGATAAGCCTCCCTTCACATCCGTAGTTTTCAGGGATTTTTTTTTTTTTTTATTTTTACTGCTATATCTAGTATTGGCTTCTTGTCAGAAAAAAAAAAAAAAAGGTATTTTTGATGGTGGAACTAGTTTTGATTGAATTACTACAAGGACAAATGGAAAAGGTTTAAAATTGCAAGGGAAAGGTCCATGGACAAATTGTGGCCATTTCTGAAAGAAAAAATCAAAAGGAAAAAGAACTGCAAATGGGTTTGTAGAGGCTCTCAAAAACCTCAGGCTCCACATGTATCTATTTAAATTAGGGAGCTATAAAACTTGAACTGAGAAGAAAAGTATATCCCTAAGAAATATTTAATACAGATGGCAACATTTCGTTGTAGATGGAGTTTAAAATGTACAAACAATATTAAAAACATGTGCAGAAACAGAGACTCCCCATTCCAAAGCTCAAAGCCTGCTAATCTTCATTAACTCCATTTCAGGCATTCTTGCTCTTTCCCTCTTCCTCCAAAGGAAAAGAAAACTATCTTCTGGAAGATAACATTCCAACTTAACACTGACTTCTAATGCAAAAGCTACATGAAATCAGGATTTTGCTCTATGTGTTCTTAACCCACAATTATTACTCTAGAATTAATTGCCATTTCATTATCACCAATTCTGTTCCAGATGCATTCCGCATATGGGCCCAACATTTCAATATATCAACATACTGAATTTCTCTACCTGCAATGTATTTTGATCCTTTATTTTCCTGCAGTTTTTCTAGACATTTCTGTTATAACAAAGTCTATCTAGCATCTTCTGTCTGCCCATTCTGAGTCACTCAGATCTACAGATGACAGATCCCATGCCATTTTGGGGTTGCAGTTATGTTTGGTATATACTCCAGCAGCTGCTTTTTTTTTTTTTTTTTCTTTTACATCTCTCTGGAGAATGTAATGGAAAAATCTCCTTTCCTGTTGCTCCTAGGTACTGGTAAAAGCATGAAGCTCATCTCCCTGTTGCAGCAGGAGTGACCAAGTCTCACTTGTTACATGCATGGAACTCACATTTTTCCCCTGATGTAAAATTTCAAATTGCATCTTGCAAGCAATAAATACTTCCTTCCACTTTCAAACATAAGCACCTAACAACATTTTATCCTTATAAGGACGTAAAATTAATGCACGTTAAATTGGAGAAGTTAACTATTTAATCAAACTCAACTTTTGTAGCAATGTACTGCTGCTATTTAAGAAAGTAAAATTGTACCTAAATACTTAAAGCATCCATTTCATGAAAAATGTAAATGACATTCAAATTTATAAAGCAAAACTCATTTTGATAATTGCACAAGCTTGGCAAGGCTAGCTGATGTCAATACATCAGTATCTTGTTTACTAAATAAAACACTAGGTGTCTAAATAAGACACATATTAAGCTAATTAAATAGAAAATGCAAAGATTGAAAAGTCTATTTGGTTTAACATCTGCTGAGCAGAATTTTAAGACATCCCAGTGCATGAGACATAATCTTAGAAAACAAACATCTGTACCTAAAAAATAAAGAAGTCTTTCAAAGCAGATGTACTGCAGCACGTAAAGTATCACTTTAATCAATGAGCTGCATTTTATGTAACTTCTACTGCACTTATTCCTGACCAAAGTACTGTCAGAGCCCTAACTTCTCTTGAGATTTGCAACAAAACACTGCTTATAGGACCTATTCTCAAGTATTTTTCCATGCTTAATGCATACGCAGTCACGTACACATGCTCTCCCTCTCTTTCATCCCTTCACCCAAGTATTTGGAAAACGCACCGCTAGTATAAGACCATCTTTTAATCTGTATAAACAGAACAGCATGGATGTGTGGATATTCATTTAAATAAACCTTGGAACTACATCTTCTGTTTTCCATACCAAAGTAGTTCACCGCTGTTTCAGATAGGGTTGCTGAGTTTTTCTGTAGTTATCCTGAAGCAGCAGAAAAGAGACAAGTTTCCAGCAATTGGTCTAAAATACAAATATAGGTGATACTCTTACATAAACCTCAGGCCCCATGGAGCACTTATCCTTTTCCCAAAAGCTGCAAAAATTAATCAAAAGTGTGGTTTCCCTCTAGACATGTCTGTATTTCAGAAAAGCGTGAATTCCATCAATACTTGTATCAAGATACAAAATCCTAAACTGAAAGAAAATATTACACCTCAACAGGCTGAATGGAAAAATCAAATGTAGCATTCAGTTTTATCAATTTTAATTAATCAAGTTGTCTCCAGAACCATTATTATAAAAAGATGAAGAAATGAGTAAACAAAACCATTTCTAGCATTCCTTGCTCTTTATTCCAAACAACATGTAAGGTTTTGTTGTTGTGAAAGTCTCTTTCCCCAGAGATAGCCCATAAATTGTCACAGACTTATCCCTTCTTACTGTATAAAGGATAGGAAGTTGCATGGAAACAATGAATGGAAGTACACTTTTTTTTTTTTTAATCAGACAACGACAGGAAGCATTTGGCTTGGTTTACAGTAGAGCTCCATAGTGGGGCCAAAAGGAAAACACCTATAAAACTAAATGCCTGCTGAGAGCAAAAACAGGTTTCAAAACCATTATATTTTTAATGAATTGGTATAGAAACTCCTCAAACCATCCTACTCACGCTGCTATTGTTATTGTATTCCTGAAAATGAGTAAATTAAACATAACAGAGATGGGAATTCCAGACTTTATAAAGTCAGTTTCAAGAAAAAGAATCTTACTTTTATGATCAGCCACACAGGAATTCACGCATCATCAGATACCATGCACAAGCACACATGAAATCCTAGAGCAGACATCAGTGGTCTCTGCTTACCCAAGAAAACAAGTCTTCTGAGTCTCCCTTTCTCAGCAAAATGTTACCTATTTAAATTGCAAATATATACTTCAGCTCTTTGTATGCTTTTAAAAAACACTGACACAAGTTCTAATGATTTTCAAACCAAGACAAATGCTGAATTATGCAAGAAACTGACAATAAAATCCATGCCATTGGCTGTAGTCCTTCTTCGATACTACACTATGGAGAGGAGCAGAGGAATTACCTTTCTATGGTGAACCAGTGATCTATATGATTTGGTATCTCATCGCAGGTAGCATCGATAGGTATCAGAAGGTACAAAGGCAAAGGTATAAAAATACATAATAATAGTAAGATCATAGAACATATTCACTTGCTATGAAGGTGAGGAATGATTTTGTTTTGTTTTCTTTTTAAATTCAGATCAGAACGTCTTCAAAAACCTTGCGATAGTTTTTCATAAACCCAAGTAGTCACACACCTTCATGCCTATCAGCTTCAATTTGGAACTACACACATAGCTCTTCTTTTGCTCAAAAATATGTGGCCCTAAATCAGTTGTCTAAGAGACAATACCATGCAGTGAAAGGAGTTTATAATGTCCAAAGCTTTATCTAATGGCTGATGAGAGCCACCTCAAGGATATCAGGAAAGATTAAAGAAGGGCCTCAGAAACAGCAAAAGCCAGAGGGAAGAAAAAAAACCAAAACCACACAGGCTTGGGAGAAGACTGCTCCATAACTTTAAGAACACCAGCCCTTTTTTAATTAAAGATAACAAGATTGTGAGTTCAGTTGAAGGCTGAATTCCTACAGCTGACCCTGAAAGGATGTGTTCAGTAACACTAAACGTCTCACTGCACAAACCTTGAAAACTGATCCATGTCATGAGCTCAAGGAAAACAAATCCTCCTCTCCTCAAAATAGTTAAAGTTTCTTTCTCCTATTGGAGGGAAAATATTTAAAAAAGCACAAGAGGCAACTGTACTCTTCCTCAGCTCAACCTCTGTGTTAGGATCAGCAAATAAATCAGTCATGAAATACGCCCTGCTACACTTTTTAGATTCAGGCAATTTATTTCATTTTCCAGCTTGTTTTTAATTAGGAAGGGCTCTGTACTTAAAATTGTTCAAGGGTCAGTACCTAAAGGAGAGCATACAACAGTGTTGAGGAATGTCCATAAAGGAATGTCTTGCTTTATCCTGAACTTGAGGACAGGATCATCTTGGCAGGGGAACACAGCATCCACATGAATGCCAGAAAGCTAAATTCTGGCAAACATTTCTCTGAGTTCCAAAAGGCAGCTCAGACAAGGAGGCTGGACCACATTTCATGGGAGTTGACGTGGTTTACACCACAGCTGAATCTCCAGCAAGGGCAACAAATGTAACAGAGCAGTTCTCCTACAGCCATGATCCACAGGTCTCTGATGGCTCAGAGGCTCCAAAGTGGTCTGGACAGCTACATTTTCTTTATCCCATTTCTAATTAAAGGTTTGACAGCTAAGGTAAGTAATGCAAAATTCTGAGGGTTGGCTTCTCCATACTCTAAAAACCTTTGAAATCATCTGACTGGGATATGCACCCAGATACTACTGGAAGAGACAACAACCCTCACACCCGTGAGCAGTTATGAAAAGAAGTCAATCAAAACAGCCTTCAGTCAGCAACAACAATAAAAAAATCAGAGTTTTATAGATATATATATACAGATATTTTGAGACCTTTAGGTAAATTCAGTGTTGAAGAAAGTGACACAAATTAGCACAGTGTTTAGCAGACCCGAGATAGCCCAAATGGAGACAGTGAAGTCGTCTTTCTATGAGTTGAGTACCTGACATGCCTCCCCCTCATTTTTTTTTTTTTTTCCAGCAGCTCAAAAGAATCACTAGAAATTCCAAAAATACAAGAAAAACTTAGAGCAAAGAAAAATATATGCAGACACATTCTAGAGTATGGTGAACAACAGATCTAACTTAGGTGACTGGAAGCATTTATCTTCTCTTTCCACACATGTCAGTTTTTCCTCAGAAATCTCTCCCACAGTGACATGTTTGCTTAAAATAATTAAAAAACCCTTATTACCTTAGCTTTCAAGCTTCTTTGTAAATGCATACATAATACCATAAATCACACATACACCTAATTATCTTAAGCTAAATAGTAAGCTTCTATATTAAAACAATTCTGTGGGCATCTGACAGTGCTTATAAAGAACAGTATCAGGTAACATCTTTGAAAGCTCTTTTTTCCTCTTGTTCTCCAAAGTCCACATGCTCGAATCTTTAAAATAGGACTTTAAATACTTACTACCAAAAGCAAAATTCAATTTCCTGCTGTGGGACAAGGTCAGATACAAAAAGATTTTAACCCTCAACAAGACAAGCAAACCATTGCAAAAACAAAATAGGAAGGTCTACTGAAACTTGCAGCTGCATTTTCTGTTTAAAACAGAAGCCCCATTAAAGCAGAGACACAAACTACCTTAAAGTTACCACGGCAATAGCTCTTATCCATGCTGCTTATCCATTGCACCCTAATCCCTACAGTTATCATTTCTGAACCAGGTGAGCACAAATTGTGTTGGCTGATTGCAGCCACGATGGCCCACACAGATCAGCAAAACCATGAAAATTCTTCAGGACAGCAAACACCAGGGATTTGGCTTAGTATATTCAAAAGCACATAAAACAGCAAACTCCAGCCATCCACTAAAAAGGATGACCCTCACACAATTTTAGTAATGAAAGATAGGGCATGTGTTTGCATGTGCTGTACAGTTATTGTCATCTTTTATAACTATTCTTAACTTGTGCTTGAAATTCGAAAATCTAATCTATTATATATCTCCTTGAGGTGAAAAAGTCAGAAGACAGCTATTAAAAAAAAAGAAAAAGCAACTGTCTGCAGAAATCCACACATTTCTTTGTGCCCTGGACATGGAAGCCCTTGCACCACACATCCCATGGGCAGGTGAGGGCAGAAGCACAGCAGCTTAGTTGCACAACAGGGTGAAGTCAGAGGCGGATGCAGCAGCTGGGAACCGTGAACTGGAGCAGAGGTATGAGCTGAGCTGTGCCAGGCCCTGGTGCAGGACAGCTGGTTGGTGGATGGCAAATGCTGGGCTTGGCATCCAAGTGCAGATAAATGAGGAAGGCTCTGTGCCTCACCTACACAGGATGCTCCTCCATTTGCATGGGATGACAGGGACAGACTCTAATGAACAAGTCACTCATGATGGCAGATCTGACAAATCTGTACATATATAGCTACCGGTAGAGGAACGCAAAACCACTGAAACTTAACGCTACAGGTTTACGAGACATGATGAATCATCCAACATCTCACCATACCCAAAACCATGTCTCACTCCCTCCATCTCTTCTTCCCACCAACACTTCCAGCACCTTAAGCCCATTTTGATGCTCAGACCCACTTTCCCCAGGAGCTGATTCAACGCACTAATATTAAAGGAAACTAACCTAGCAATAAAGGGACTAAGCAGGCTTCCATTAGGTTCTGGTGCACAGAACAGCAGGGAGGAAGGCTCAAGGAGCACATAGGCTAGTTCTCTCTGAGTGCAGGAGGCTGGTGTGCAACCCTGGGCCACACATAGCAAGGCCTGCCCTCTCTGGGCAGCAGGCAGCCAAGTCAGTACACTTGAAGGCACCTGCAAAATCACAGACTGAATGCAAAAAAGACCTTCCTAGAAAGAAGAAGAGGAGTTTATTTTATAAGACCTACTGACTGGGCAAATACGTTTTCCTTCCAGTCCCTGATCAGCACACAACACCACTGTCAGAAGCCCTCATGCATTTGCACTTTGCAGTTTTGACTAAATCATTTCAGTGGAGAATACAATTAACCACAGTTTAGCACATGCCTTGATCACTAAAACAGGCTTCATGCAAAGGATTGCTAAGGTATATAATGTCAACGTGATAGCTTTGGAGAATATATGTTTTGAATAAAAATATAGTGAAAACAAGAGCAGTCAAACTTAAGTTATTTGATGTTGTTTGTTCCACTTTTAAAAAGCACACTGGAGACTTTTGGTTTTGAGCATGAAAGCTTTTCCTGAAGTGATGCTGTGCACTTTCAGCATTACTAAACTCACCCTTTAGGATGGCAGGACACTGTAGTCATGACCCAAGGCCGCTACTGCTTCCCTCCCCAGCCTTCCTGCAAGCCCACTGTATGCATCTCAGACAGTGAGGCTGGGGCTGCCACCTCTTTCAGGGGTAAATACAGCACCTTTCAGCATGTCCCTCTCCTCCTCATTTCCTGCCTTAAGCTCCTGGAAACTGCTTGCAGCTACACTGCAAAGATCATCTTAGATGTAGTAGTAATAGATCAGAAGTGGGAGAAGTCTGAAGTTGGAATGGTTTTAGTCTTCTAGTAAATGAATATTTTGTAACTTCAGTCATTTAGACATTTTGGATCCCATCGCACAGCCCTTCTGATACCATAAAATTACTTTCTCTTGTAGAAGTAACCTAACGCACTATATTCAGATGATAATTTTTTGAGGAGACTGAAGGCACTGTCAGATCCCTTCATCCATCAGCCTCTAGTCAAAGCTAGTTCTACTTGCAGCTTTCAAGGTGGCGGGAAGGGGATGGGTTCTATTAAAAATAAGCTAAAAATGAGGATCAGACCGTTACAATCACTGTTCTGATTAAACAGAACGTGAGTTAACCCCGTTTGGTTCACAGATTTTAATAATTACCACATTATTGCTACAGCAGTTTTTAATATGACAAAATGCATGATTTTGAGATTACAGATTTTAAAACTACTGCATGTCTCTGTATCAGCACATCACCTGTACCTCAATGTCTGCATACCTTCTGCTTGACTGCCTGTGGGCTCATGCTAAAGTGAATCAGCCTGCAGCGCACACAGGTAGTCAGTCAGAGCCAGCATACGCAGACCAGAAAGTCTCAATCATCAGCACAGAATTAGAATGACAAAAGTCACATCCATTTCCACTCTTCATTTTTACAGTGCAAGATGATTTGATACAGTTTGCTTGGTATAATATCTAAATGCATGGTTTTTTTTCTGATATTCTTCTGCTGCTTCTATAGAACTGTCAATATTCAGATAATTAAATAAATAGATCTGCTGTTAAAGCCAACTGTTTTTGGGTCATAGTTAAGTAAAGTAGAAACTGTCTTTGTTTTTTCCTTCCAGAACAGGAAAAAGCTGAACCTTGTCCTCTAATAAGGCTGATTCAACAGGATGAGAGGAATACAAGCACAGAGGTCAAGTGGCCTTAGAAATCCTTCTGATCCTCCACACGAAGGGGTTGGCAGAAGCCACAGCAGTAATACCTGAACATTAACAAGCTCAGTGCTTGCACCACACTCTGACAACAGACTCTGTGTAAAATGTGATGTTACATATTAAACACAGTTCCTAAGCTAATACTCAAATGTGAAAAACAACCAACCCTCCACTAGTCTACAAGCCATTTCACCAGAATTCAGCACTGCCATAATTACCATAAAACAAGACGCTCTGAACCAAAAATTCCAGGTCAATCTATAAGCCCACAAGACGATTTTTTCAGAATGGTTTCTTTCAGTGATTCATGGATCTGAAACTTTTGAAATGTTTCATCCTAGCAAAACAAATGCAGGTTTTCTAAAGATGTAACTATCATTTGAAGAGCAACTTCACATGTAAGACAAATAGTATGCACCAGCTTGACACAGTGACTGTATTTTCCCCTTTTATAACCTGTTAACATTACTACCGTTAATTTATAATGCAAAAGAAATTTAGCAGTTCAAAGAGTGAGTTTGTCCTTAGGCAAATAACTCAGTGACTTTTAAATGACAGCTCAAACTAACTCTATTTACCCAATACAGCATGTTCTCTTTGAATGCTTTATGTTAAAAACACCACTTAAGAGTTAATCACATCTTACTAAAAAGCATAACAAAACAAAATTTTAAAAAAACCCACACACATCCAAAAAACAGGCATCATGGAAGAGAAACTGAAGATGGGTGTATGTAACCATACAACTCCTGGCCAGAGTTCTGCAATAGTTTGTGAGTCACAGGCCCTGCCCTGGTCTTCTACACCTTTGAACATTGCAGTGCAGCCACAAAGTACAAAACCCCCAAAAATGGGAAGTAACAGACTCACTGACTCTACTGAAATTAAAATCTCAGTATGATTTAAGGAAAACCTGCACTGGGAAATTATTCCTTAACATTTACCAAGAGAAGGACAAAGAGGCTTGCCATTCCTCTTCTACCAAGCTTCTCCCTTCTTTTCTTGCCACTCAAATCCTCTATCTACTTCCCTGAGCTACTACAATAAAAGTTAATAAAAGCAAATTTTTTGGTTCATATCATCAGCTACACCCTGCTACATATTCAAGAGCACCTTTACCAGTCTTTGCTTTCTACTTTTTACATGATAATCTCTCTGGGGCAAGCATCACTTGGACCTCAGCAAAAGGATATCCGTTCTGTCTCTTGATTTGCGAGCATCCAAGCACAGCTATTCCTATCCGCATAAACATCATGTATCACCAGGTCATCACAACAGAAGCCCACGCTGCAGGAAGACAAGTGTGATGTGTTTTAACAGACAAGTGTTATCTCGTTCAACCAGAGACTACTGTGCTTCCAACCAAAGTATAAACCGACACCATGAACATCATACGAAACCAACTACAGGATTTAAAGAATAAAAATGATTATACGCGCCAAAAAAATGCTTAGAAAGCATACTGAAGCTTTACTATAGTATTCAACTCAAGAAACTAATGTCTAAAGGATTCTCTCTTTCACCTTAATACTGAGTTTCAGGCCCCTTATTAGGCCTAGTCCAGTAGAACTCAGAAAGCTACGAGCAGTATTACAATATTAAAAACTATTTTTTCTTACATCAAGTTATCTGTGATGTTAATTGCACCATACCCATTTTTTAAATTAAAAACTAATTAAGATTGTGTGAAAATTTCAATATTTCTTTCCCTATTCTGAACTGTGGAGGTTCCTTGGGGGTTTTGTTTTTCTTTCTTTTTTTTTTTTTTAATGAGAAATTCTTTTTTGGGGGTAGTACGCACTATCAAAATCAAGTTGAACAAACAGCTGAAGGTCAGTACCCAGTTGTGCTCATTATCTTATGATATAGCCTAATGCTGTAATGTGTTTGCTTCCGGGATGTGATAATTAGCTTTGTGCTCTTTTGTTTTTCCACAAAAATGTGGAGATACCGGAATCTTTTAAGGAAACAGTGAATCATTTTGGAAGGCTGTGTGCAGTAAGAGTTGAAGTTACAACCCTTCCTAGATCTTAGAATTTAATGGCCTCAGCTTCACAAAGGAAATCTGCTCTCTTGGATCCTGCTTTTAGGAAAACAGCTCCAAGAGAACTATACCAATAAACCGGAATTTTCTGCTGAGGAACATCTCAACATAGACATTCAGAAAATGAAAATTCATTCTAAATAAACCACAAAATCCACAGAAAGACCACATGTTTTCCTTTCCACAGAGGATTAAAATAATGGCAATATACCTGCAGCTTAATCAAGTTAGGGCCAGTAAGTATGTGTACTGTAACCCAGCCAAGTGCTGAAATCATTACCTTAAACCCAGCATATACGCTGAACACTTTAGCAGCACATACTGCCTTCAACTCCCATTGAAATCTGTAGGTCCTTGTGGGGATGCTGGGGTTTTTATCATCTCACAGGGTCAAACTTTTAGTCTTTAATCAGGCAAGAATCCAGATGAGGTCTATGGGAGATTTGCCAGAGAAAAGATTAAATGGAGAGTGAGAAAGGATGACTCTAAACAACTTGGGAGCAGATCTTTATACAAAACAGAGAGCACACATATTGTACGACTGATTCATAGGGAGTAATCTGGCTCACACAGATGGCAGCCACATGCAAAAGGTTTGGCTGTATATATCCTACACTTGCATCTCTCATTCGTTGATGAGAAAAAGCAACATCATTGGACGAGCATGGTTTTCATCATCTAAAACATAAATTTTGATAGTGAACTGAGTGCTGAGATTTTCAAAAAACATGAAAATAATCATAAAAAAGTTCAACTGTAAAATAAAACACTAATCGGCCTGCCCGATCTTCTCTACCCTTCACTAGAAATTAAATAAATCCTACAGCAAAACGAAGTCATTCTCAAAGAGCAGGAAATTTTCTTCAATTGAGAAATCTCTCGCAAGAGACCATTTGCTGTATCAGTCAGTATCTTAAACAAATCCCTAATGTCTCTTTCCTTTTCCCTTGTGGTAAAGTTCTGTTTAAGGAGTTTCTTACCAAATGCCACCACTAAAGTGTCATCTTCTACCCAGGAAAAAAATTTAAGTCCTGCTTTTAGAGCCTTTCTTTCCTTCCAAAATACAAAAAGATTTGAATTCGCTCTCACAATTCTTTCCTTTATTAAGCATGTGTCCACTGCTCTGTGCTCTGTACAGTTCTGACAAGGACGTTTAGAGAAACACAGAGATGTGGTTCTGCAAGAGTTAATGGCATCCACATTTTGTTAATGCAGCAACCATCTGCTTGTTAACTGTAACCAAAAAGAGCATGCACATCGGCAGTCCACTGTTAAATGCATTTGCGAAACTATTAATAAGTTGAAAATAATTTGAGTCCAAGACACGAGTACAGTAAATACTCCCAGGCCAGCATCAGATACTGGAGGAGAACTGAGATGGCCTCTCACACAATCACAATGGCTCTTCACCTTACCAAATCTTTCTGGCTTTTACTTTGTTTGTTGTCATCTTTGAAAAGAGAAATTGAAGAAAGGGTGCCCAACATTAACAGCCTGTATAAGGCACATATTGGAATGTCACTGCTGCTTGAAAAAAGAATCTCAGAAACTCAGAGCAGACTCAAGTTTCAGTAACAGTTACAGAATTGTGTCACAGATCAGTAGAAGAAAGGACCTCTGGAGATCACCTAGTCCAACCCCCTGCTAAAGCAGGTTCCCTTCTTCAAACCCCATGGATGTTGCAATCCAACGCACTCTAAGGTAAGACACATGCCTCATGGTTTGCCTGAAGAAGTCCCAGAGCTCTCTCAGCACTGCCAGTGGCGGGGGGGCGCATAGGAGATCCCAGGGATGGTGGGGGTTGTCAACTCAGTCATCTTCTTCAGCAGAAAAACCTCCAGATGCTTCCAGAACAGCCAAACAAGACAAAAACACAGGTAGACTACATTTTGTTGCACAGGCCACAGAATAATAGTGAGCTCTAAGGAGAAACTTTCTTGCCACATTAATTCACTGGAACTAGATACCTCAGTGAGTCTTTTCCATTTCAACAAGGCATACAACAGCTCTACATATGGTGCGAGTAAAGAGAAATCTTACAGTGAAACTTTCAAAGTGACTTGGCATCATGACACTAACTCATGTTTTCAAGTACAATCAGTAAAGTACAGCATTATTTGGGAAACAGTCGTTACCCTGGAACTTACTAGATGTAAAATAACTTTGCAATGGAGTCAGCAGGCTGTGGGGCCTCACGCATGCTTTGTGTGCTTTGAAACAGTCCCCAAGAAAGGGTATTAAACAAGATGAGTAATATATCTTCCCGTCAGACACAAGGCACTCTTAAAAACTGTCACTGAGTCAGCACATGCAGCGGCAGTTTGTACTGTGAAATTTGTTTTGCTGGAATTGGTAAGAGTCTGAAGGTGAACCTTGCTATACATCTCACGTACCCAGATTATTATTTTTAAATTATTACAATTACTTTTGTAGAAGAAAGTAACATTTAAACAACCCATTTAAATGGATCCATAAGCAGTATTAGTTTTTATTTTGACGAACAAACAAGAGCTTGTGACCATCTGCCCAATCTGACAGAAGTTGAAAACTAAATAAAAGGTAATTTAATACAAAAAAAAGCAAATAAATGACCCTACACAGGATCTGGTAAAGTTACTGTAAGTCTTCTCACACTGTTCAGTTTTAAAAGGAAAAGCATGCAAATGTATTTGTCAAATGTCAAATGTCAATGCTATTGGTGGTACAATGGTGCACTTCCTTTCCATAATGCATCAAATTTCATTATTGGAAACTATATTAAATTGGCAAATCCTTCTTACAAATATAGTTACATTGGTCACATGAATTTTTAAAAAGCATCTGTCAGTTCTACTTTTAGGGTAAGTGGTGTAGCTATGCCAGCTACATTCTTTTTTGCCACATGCTTCATTTTTGGCAGGGAATGTTTTACTCAAGAGTTGATGTCTAACTGCCACCAGGTAAACCACAGATCAACAGATACTCAAAAGACTCAAAGACAAAACTTTGATACCATGCTTCTGTAAGAGGAAATTCAGTTTTGATCTAGAACAAACATAGGCTGCTATAGAAAAGGGAGGCCCTCCTGCTTTGGCCACCCACCGTCAAGGGTGCTCCTGTGTTTGCTCTAACAATCATGATGGTGCAGGGAAAACAAACAACACTTCTGGGGCTTCAAAAGCTCTCACATGAGCAATGGGAGCCAGGCTGAAACTTATTCTTCCTATCAGCAGTCCAGTGGTAAAACTTATATCCACTTCCATGAAGTTAAGAGCCATTATTTTATGAAAATTTCATAAGATTCATGGTGATTTCCTGCTCATACAGTCCACAGGCAATCCTAACATTACATCATTGAAAGAGAAATTACTTGGTCAAGTGTAAGCTCAACTGCATAACTGCTTGGAAAAAAATATATATCCCTGCCAATCAACTGAGGAATGGTATCAGTATTTTCTAATGGGAGACTAATGACATCGGATACAAACAACTAAAGAAAGAATCATCACAGTATGTGATTTCAGTGAGGTGAACACAGACCGAACTCATAGTAAGAGAAAAACAAGGCAACCCAGTATAGCAGCCCCACTGCTCTCAGCCCTACTACCTGCATCACGAGATTGGATGGAAAAGAACAAAGCTCTTCTCGTACACAAATTACCTTTTCTTTAGATAATAAGGCTACAGCAACAAAACAAACTCAGAAATAAAGCATGCAATTGTATTCTCATTTACCAGTAATTTAACTGCACTTAGTTCCAAAAGTAATGCCTCCTATTTGTACCCACAGAAACTACAACAAATACAGAGAGCGTAATAACAATATTTGATAGAGCAAATTGTCAGCTACAAAACACTTTTCCAACACAGCCACCACCGTTAGTTATGCATCGTCACCAGCAATTAACAAAAGTCTGCATGCTGCGCTCATAAACAGGCTCATTCAGCAAGCAGCAATGAATGTCAATGGGTGCCATTTTTTCTGGAGGGAGGAATCCAGTGAGACATCTTTACTCCATCTACACTTCCATACCATTTTGACAAAGTGCCCCTCTGTCACACAGCAACAAAATGTAATGAAATATTGGTGGGAAGGTTGAACCTCTACTCACCAACATTCATCTCTGGCCCTATGAGCTAACATCATAAAATAGTAGGCATTACTTTCAGAGCAGTACAATCAGTAACAGTTTAGTTAACCACCTAAAACAGTTGACTACAGTTTTCATGCACTCATAAATGCAAAGAGAGACCATACATAATCCACAAACATATAACTAAACTGTTGTTTAAAAAGTCTGTACCAGTTGCTGTACGTATACATTAGGGGCTTTACAAAGGCATCAAGTACTAGTTAGCATTGGGATCACACTAAACAAGAAAACAGACGTCTTAGATACAGACAGATTCAGTCAGGTACTAGACACAGGAGGAAGAACATACTCCAAGGAAGAGAGAAACAAAGCATAGCACCCATTGCAGTCATAGTGTCCCACTGAAAGGAAGTAATAATGCGCGTCTCCTCGCGTGCACTACAGCTTTTGCACAGCAGGTTTCCACTAAATCTCTCTAAGTGTACTAGTGATGTACAGCACAGAGAACCTAAGTAGAAGTAGATAAGGAGAAAAATCCAGCAAACCTGCGCATCACAAATAGAGGAAGAATATCAAAGGACTTCTGACTAGGACAGCTGTGTTCATACCGCCTCAGGAAACAAACTCTAGGATTAAGAAGAAAGATGACCTGTGCTACACTGCTCTCAATTTTATGCCATAACATAATCCTAGAGTCATGTCTTATGACCATATCTGTATCAGACACTTACTGCCTGGTTTAGAACAAGATTAAAGGGCAGAAGATACAGCAACTGTGCAGGCAACTATGATGTGAAAGAAATCTTTCCTATTGCAGTAGCTCATAGCCATAAAGGAGTAATCTGAATCCCCAGAGAAGTATTCCAGCAAGGAACCCCACCAAAGAGTGCAGGGGTGCCAACACAACAGGCTGGCATAGAGATTAAAAATAATCACATCCCTTCTACTGGATTGGAATGTCTCCAGTTTCAAAAAATAATTGAAAGCAATTGGAACAGGGAGAGAAGGTAGGTACCAGAACTGTACCTACAATGAGTGACTGAGTTAATTCAGTCAACTACATCAAAACAAAGTGCTTTATCTATTGCACTGATAAATCCAGCCCACTAGGCCAAAAAGCATTGATTCATTGTTCAAGAAATGTCCCCTTATGAACCCAGATTTCATTCTACTTTTTCACTGAGCAATCTAATAAAATCATGGACATACATAAGCACTTGACCTAAAAAAACATCTTAAGTGCATTATTATTTCTCTAGAGAGAGGGAAAATACATTCTAGGACTCCTCGAGGCCAGAAAAGAAAGAAAGAAAAAAAAAAAAGATTTGTTAGCAATCTCTTTATCTGAAATCTCAGACAGCTTTTGGTTGAATACTTTTATATAGTCATTCTATGATGTTGAAACAAACAGAAAAATTAGCTGTTTAGTTTTTTTCCCTACATATAGGAAGATTTTAATAACACCATTAAGCAGCTCAATGCTCAGAACAGTTTCATTAGAATTCTTTTCTCCTGAATCATACTAATAAAGTTGAAGTTCAGCCTGGTATTCATAGTGCTGACTTACAGGCTTCTTGCTGCAAATGTAGCTTTGATATGCTGTAAATGTAATGAAGACTAAGATGTCAGTAACTTTCATTTTTAGAACGATTTTACTTGAAATCCATCATCCCAGACTGCCTTAAACATCAATTTATTAAAAAAAAAGAAGTCTCTAGAAAATTTACCAGCAACAGAATAGGGTGTTTTTCTGAACAATTTTTTTTTTTCTGCTACTGATATGAAACAGTCCTTACTCTGAGTAATTCAGTAATATGGTTGAGTTTTTTGTTGTTTGCTATTTCAGTTGTGTTTTTGCCTGTTATAGAAAGTATTACTAAAGTCATCTAGCTAGCCTTCTAACAAGAGACACTTGTGAAGCATTTACTTAGGTGTTATAGCTCAGGCAATTGTAATCTTTTCTTCAAAAAAATTTTTTTCAGAGAGTCCTTCTCACGATGCATATTTTAGCTCTCTTACTTCCACCCATGATGATACATGTTATCAGAGAGATCAAACATTAGCACTGAGGGAAGGAAAAGTACTACTTCAGTAAGAAAAAACTGCTACTACTGGCCTACTTCCAGAAAGCAGCCGAGACAAGTAATACCCACAGTAATCTCTAAAGAGCTTTCTTGCCTTTTTTATCAAACACTTGTTACTTTTTCAGCTTAAAGGTGAAAATATCCCATAGAACAAATAATTGCAGCTTTGAATTCATTAGTGCTATGAAAGGAAATTTTGCTACTGATCTAGCATTTCAAAGCAGGAACTGTGGAAAACTAGCAACCTTTTAAAGAATATGTAATTAACAAATCACCTCTAAAGAGGTAGAGTGCCTCAACACAAGAAACTGAAGCCACGTATTGAACTTCTAACATGTAACTCAGACTATGCATGGATTTCCCACCTGCTGTTGCAGTCTTTCCTCTAATGATGCAAGAGTCATATTTCACCTGAAAACCCTTTTCCCTTCAGCAAAGTAAGAGTGGTCTCACATTTCCCCCATCCACTTGATTTAAGTGTGACTTGTTCTCCTTCCCATAAAAATGATTGATTCCCTTTTTAAATAAGAGTTGGAATGGCAGAAGAAGAAGAAAGAAAAAAGCAGCAGCTCAATCAGTTAAGACACTCCTCAGAATATTATAACTAATTTATGGCTTGCCAAAACTTCAACCAGCTTGCTCCTTATCTGAGATCAGAGAGAACTTCTGTAGTTCAGCATCCATTAGTCTAAACACAAGCAAGAAAGGCAAAAATTTTGACATAACTTTATTATAAAGGCTTTGTGATTTTCATGCTCCAAAAAAGGGCATGGAGAGGTTTTAAAGAATTAATAAATAACTGCAGTTGGGACCAATGTGATCCAAGCACTTAAAAGCTATGACGTTAGTCCTTCAAAAAGTCCTGCATGGAAGAAGACAGGACAGAACACATCTGTTTTAAGTATCAAGAGACCAAGACCAGGAGATGAAATAACTCATGGCAAGATCACAGAGAAAGTCACTAATCCAAATATAAGCCTTTCATCTTCAGTCAAGAGCCAGGGCTTGCAGATGACTCTTATGCCTTCAATCCACCTGTGACCACCAGAACTAGGGGCTGCACAAGAAATGCAATGCAGCCGGCAGCCCAGCAAACTCAGACCCTGCCCATGGCCAAGGACAGCCTGCAGCCAGAGGGAATCGCACTGACCGCCTACAGTACACACCCCACCCTCTCTCAAGGGTCCTGCAGACACAGGCATTTGCATTTAGTCACCACGAAGGATGAACACATGCACACCAAATCACAGGGCAGCTGCATGTTGGCTACATGAAAAGCACACATCAGTCCTAGGGCAGAAGGCTCCACCGCAGCCCTCAGCCAGGGCAGGCACTGCCCTGAGCCATGCAGGGTAGGGTCACTAACCAAGGCACCAAGCAGGCCAAGAAGTGCTGGTACATCTCTCCTGGCTGGTCATGTTCCCAGAGCTTCACCACAGAAGCCTGGAGTGAGCCATAAAGCATGCACACCATGATGTCTTTTGCAGTCTATCCTATGAGAAACTGCATGAAGCCTCACTCATTCGAGCTCTGAGGGCGAGCAGGCAGCCTGCTCATCAAAAGTACCTGACATCGTACAGCAGGGCCACAACAAGGGCATGGAAAGGCAGCTGAGACTGCAGGCTCCTGTGGCAGAGGAGAAGTAGATAAAGAGATCCTACCAAAACTCCTTGCAAGGCACATGCATCTCCTCACATACAGCCTCAGTCACATCTGCCTGCTGCCCAGTAGCTAGATATTCAGTGAGCAGTTGTCTGCTCTGTGCTGCCTTAATCACAGCTTCTTTGGAGACAGTAAAGCTGTTTCAAAATCATGTCTGTGTAACTAAAAGCAAAGCAGAGCTCCTGTAATAAACTTCAAACTTTTGGCGGACCTGGACACAACATCTCAGTCTATGCATGTCAAGATGCTAACACACATGAAGAAGTGAAGATAAGCACAAAAATCAATTATTCGCCTGTTTGTGGCAGCACATGTTAAAAAAAATTAATAAATAGTAATAATAAATGCACAGGGAGAAGGAGAGGGGAACAGACAACAAACAAGTTCCAGAGTAAAGTAAAACTTGCTGAAAACGTAAACAGCAACAAACCTCAAAGATGTTTCCACAGCTTACTGCTGAATGGCTGTGTTTGCTCCTCTACGCACTGCTTCCCATGATGAAGGAATAAATATATTCTCAGGTTCCACCTCTGACAGTTAAAATCCCTTTTTTATTAAACGCCTATTAGTAAGTCCCATAGTGTTGCAGTTGCCAAATAAGGGAACAATAGCTCCATCTTTTACAAAGTACACTTAAAAACATAAAGAAAAGCACACTGTGCTTGAAACAGTTACACTTCACAAAATTATAAAAAACCTTTGCTTTTGTCACCTGGGGTCAAAATTTATCCTTGGTGAAATTCCATTGACAGAGAACAAGCTTACACAAAAGAGGAATCCAACCCAATGCCTCCAGGTAATGAAACACTGCACAGCCTCTGTGCTAATTTTTTTTTTTTCTACTCCAAATTCATCTCTCCTCTGACTTATAGCCTGAGGAATTTCAGTTCCTTTTATTATCATTAGCACCAGAGAATAAATGCATTTCTCTTCTG
This sequence comes from Chrysolophus pictus, assembly GCA_037305975.1. Lineage (NCBI taxonomy): Eukaryota > Metazoa > Chordata > Aves > Galliformes > Phasianidae > Chrysolophus > Chrysolophus pictus. The sequence goes on along the minus strand of CM074583.1, from coordinate 14,065,331 downwards.
TGAAAAGTAACATACCTGGTCCTTACATTCTCTTTATACAATAGGAAACCAGCATAGAAGCAACTGTGTTGACGCATGCAAATATATTTAAGTGGAAAAGCTTATCAAAGAAAATGTGTTCTAGAAACTCAAATTTTCCATGTGAAAGCAACAACTGTGTATCTAACAATGTATCCTCCCTTTCTTGTCAAGACATCTAGGATCACACTGGGGAATGCTGGGTTTTGAGGCACTACAGTCCTTGAAGCCTGATTTTTCCTGCCTTGTGTCAACAGATAGAAGTCTGTTGTTTGATGTTTGTACATGCCCTGCTTAGTCCAAATTACAGAAGTTATGTTATTCTACAGCAAAAGAAAATACCAAGCACAAAAAAAAAGTGAAGGTAAGCAGATTCAAGAGAACTACGGGGTGAATAACGTTAAGGCCAGCTGAGATCATTTGATGGGAGAAGAATTTTAAAACAGATATGAAAGAAAATAATGTTTTAAGGATAAATACATACCAGTTAGAAGGTAAGGAATGAGGTATGTTCCAGAGTACCTACTACTTCACCGAAGATATGACAAGCTCAGGAAACTTCTGTATCTCTCTTTGGTATACATGTTTTTAGCCAATTAATAAGCCCTTTTCACTTTATCTTTGAGATTAAGGGGTTGTGTTATTTTTAAGACAAATGACAAATGGAGAAGCTAAAACAGCATTAACAAGGGCCTGTAGTAGAGGAAAGGATATTTAAAGATCTACAAGCAAAATCCCAAATCCCAATTCCCTTCAGAAAACAGAAGAATTATTTTTAGTGTAGTATTTATAAAATTATTATGTGATGCTTATAACTTCTTAAAGACTAGTTTCTCTTAAATAAGACATAATAAATTTGCTTGGAAAGACAAGGATTAATGTCATTCAACATATCACACCTTAAAATTTTCTGTATAACTGTTTTTCATCAGTTGAATGCTATCCTCCAGAGATGCTCAGTAATGCTACCATTTGCCTGTATCCATATAATTCAAGCACTGCATTAAGGGCTTGATATTTCTTAGAATTCCTTTGGCATCATCCAGAGTCAGTTTTAATCAAAGAATGAGACTTTCAAATTCACTTATAAATGTTCTGCTTCAGCAAAGCACTTAGGCATACGCTCAGTTGTTTTGCTGAATCGGGACCTACAACCCCTCCACGTGGGTGCAGTGTTCAGAAATTCAACTGTTTATAGCTACAGAGTCTTGCTGATAAAGGAAAAATGCAGCCTGCTGAGTTCCAGCAACTCTGGGGCTCTTCTGAAATATATAGCTTTTCTTTGTATCCAGGCACTTCGAGTTTTCCAGAAATTTGTGTTTTTTTGAAGATAAAAATACTATTTAAGCCTAAGCCACAGAGAAATGACACCAGATCTGATTCACTTGAGAGACAGACCGATTACATTAAGAAACTAATGTACACAGGAGTAGATCACCAAACAGCAGAGCTGTCAGTGGTTCCTAATTAGCATTTCTCAGAACTGAGCGATGAGCCCTTCTTAAAGGAGCACAGCTGCTCTCTTCCAGCCCTGCTGGTGCACAGCATGGCAGCGGCACCAGAACAGCACAAGCCAGGTGGCACACAAACCACTTGCTGCTCCTTCAGCTCCTCTGTGAACATGCACGTCTTTAAACACTCCGAGTCCAAGTTCCCTAGTAGACTCGCTCATGCAGATGCTTGAGAAGTAGAAATTACTGGGCGGTGTTTCAAGGCAGGTAGAGGTTGGTTATAGCAATAATGAACTAAAGGAAGAGGGAGGTAGAGAGTAAAATCTTTATGCATCTGATGTCAAAACTAGTCTGCGCTTTACTTTAATTCTAATAATTTTAGATTAAACCTCTGTTCTCATCCTCTAACTGCAATTTAAACAAAAAACCCCACACCTCTGGCAACAAATATTTATAGGGAAAATAAAGCCAGTATCTTACATCTGGGAAATATGCAACAAACATTATCCAAAAGGGAAGGAAATTTGTGTGACTCCTATTTTCTTTCAATCACGTCCTTCACCTTAAGAGTGGAAGGACTTTCTATTGCACTTTGAAGACTCATATATTGCTTTCACAGTGCTCAAGGTTGAGGGAAATTCTTCTTAAAGTAAACAAAGAAAAGATGCCATGATAGGGCCTGTTTCTTCCTACTGTTAAGCTGCTAATAGGACACCCATCATCACCATACCTAGGGGCACTCAAGAGATCAGCATACAAGCAAATAGCATGTTGAAATTTTTGAGAATGAAGCACATGCTCTGAACACAAGGTTGCTCATACGAACAAGTGCACAGAGACACACACAAAAAAAGTGAGGGTAACAATATAGTAGAGAATGAGGGAGTAGGGCTGTTGAAAGAAAACCACAAAGGCAGATGTAATAAGAGAAGGAAAATCTGTAAGTTTATATAAGAGGATGGATAAATTGTTCAACATATATCCACTTATAATTCAACTCTTGCAATCTCTCCACTGGCCTGACCACAACAGCATCACAGTGAGACACATCTACAAGGTAAGCACAGGGAACACAAAATATTAGGTGGGTCAGAGGAATGAGAACATAGCCGCATGGGCAACTCTTGGTCATATCAGACACCATGGCTGCACTGCTTTGTCCACAGCAGGGACAATGTGCACTACCCAAAGATCTACCTCAGACTGCACAGACCCACAGTCTGCATCACTCTTTTGTTTTATTGTAAACAGCGAGGCAATATGTTAAGACGGAAAAAAGAAAAGAGATCCAAATTTAAAAAAAATGCTTCCCACTCTCTTAATAAAAGCTACATCATCGAACGTCAGGCCCTCAGGCTCTAGGACAGGTACACATTTCAATTTCTCTAAGGCTTTTAATCAAGACATCATGCACCCAACAGCACAAATTTGCTATTAAGTAAATGTTTCAGTCTTTGATCTAAGCTACATTAGGACTGCATATTTTTACCCTCAAGACTACAAAGCTAGACTTGCTTATGAGGTTACGCATGGCTGCAGCATGTGCAGTTCTTAAAGTCTAGGTGAAGTTTCCTACTGCAGGTTGCCTGATGTTTGTTCAAGCACACTTCAAAACTCTAACTCCTTCAGACAAGCAGATAGTTTGCCAGCAATTCTCCTCACCATCCTGCTCTGGACTTTCCGTTCAGAAGAAAAATCACAGAGAAATCCAGGTTTTCCTCGCAGTATTTTTCTGTACAACTGAAGCAGCAGAAATATGAGACTACAAGAAATCAGCACACAGGGTGGAAGTAAAACAGATTCATATAAGCATTTAGATATGTACATCTCAGGAGTAAGAGGAAGTAGAGAAAAAACATTATTTATTTTTTCTCTATTAGAGAAAAAACCATTTCCAAAGCAAAAATCAGTGAAGTATATTCCTTAGTTGATTAGCATAAAGAATATGCAGCCTTTTAGGTCAGGTTTGAATATGCATCTTTGTGCATCATGACATCTAACTCAGTTTTTTGTTGTTGTTGTTGTTTTTTATTATATATATTTAACACACAACTACTTGAAAAAGCAAAATGAAAAGCAACGGAGATTCTGCCTGGAAGATTCACTGTATCTGGAAAGATAACAAAGCTGAAAATATTAGAAGATGAGAAACAAGATCTTCAATATCAGTGGGGGACTAACAAAAGAAAGGTTTGCTCTCCAGTATCAGTAACTACTTAAGAAACAGAAAGGAGGCTGGAAAAAAGCTCAATATATAAAAATCAACACCCCAGGGAGGTGGCATGCTGCCCCCTGCCTCCCCCAGGCCTCACCACAGGCATGCAGGGATTTTATTTATACTTCTCAGTTTTATTTATATTTCTTAGTTTTATTTGTACTATGGGAAGTACTAGTTTGTTAATTATTCAGGCTTGATAAGGGAGAGTTCTGTGCTCTGGTGTTTAACAGCCAAGGCTGTGGTACCCTGGCCATCACACTGACAATAGCTCAGTCATTTGCCACTGCTTTTTCCACACTGAAAACACACTGCTTGCTCCCATCCCCGTTTCACTTATAACCACAAACTCTCTCATTGACTTCTGTGACTGTAAAGTTTAATTGTTTACATTAACAGGACTTCATGACTACTAACAGGAAAACATTGCAAAAGCTCTCTTTAAATGACCTTCACAGAGCTGTCCTTCCTCAGTTGTAACAGTATTTGCTTCATCTCAATTTCTACTCCTCCTTCAGCACAATCCATCAGTTCCTTATTGCTTGTATTTTACTGTAATCATGATACATTTTAAATGAACTCATCTTTCTCATTAAGAAATTACTGAAAAATGAAAAAGTACAGATCAAATCCAAAACCCACTGAGCAGGCACAGCCAGAAACCATGACAGTAGGACTTCCCTCTATCTTTTCCCTAACCAACTGACCCCACTACTCCCTTCTTTTCTTCTCTTGTTCCCACAGAGATAGTGGGAAGGATCTCCAGAAGTGAATCAACTTGGAAGCTAGCCCTGCTCAGGGCAGGGACTGGACCTTGCAGAGGTCCTTTACAGCCAGGAGCATTCTATGAACATTTCATGAATAAGCATCTAATCAGATCCATGGCAATTTTGATTTTGAAATAGCTGTCAATGGAGTAAAACACAGAACTTGGAAGTAAAACCAAAAAGAAACATAAGAGTTTGCAAAAGAGAGAGATGCTAAGGTACACTGGATAACTTTCTCATAGTAGTACTGTATTTGATAGCACCTTTAAAGTTGCGTTTTTAATTAAAGCTGGCATTAAGCAATCTCAAAAATAAAATGGAACCGTGGTTGCTATGAACTAGAATGCAGTTTTTATTTTCTATGCTGGTACTTTCCCTTAAAGTAGATTTTTCATGAATTGACAATGACTCAGAGTCACACAAAGTAATCCCTCCTGAGCCAAGATCAGCATTCATACCCTCAGCTCAGGCCACAGACACGCTGACACACCCTGTATTGCTAAAAGTTCATCTGTAATGAAGCTATTGCAAAACGTTAACATCATGTACTATTAAATAATCGAAGTTACTAATGCTGGACGGATGCCTTCAGGAGGTCAGCCCCAGAGAAAGTCCCACAAGGTTTGAGGGCTTGAAACAACATAAATTTCCATGCTGATGGTGAAAGGAAGCCAAATTGTAACATATTTAATTGCTCAGTCACATCTCTTCCAAAGCTGGTCATCTTTTCCACAATGAGGACATCTCAGATTTAAGAAAGTCTTCTGTCCACTGTCCACTTTTCCCACTACCTCATTTTGACTGACTATATATCCACTTGGCCGCTTCTCCAGCAATCCATGCTGTAATCAAACTGGACTGGACACATAAGAGGCTTCCCCTTGTAACCACAGGAAGAACTTTGACAAACAAACATACTCAGAAGAATCACTTCAGCACTTGAAGAAACTTCAATATAATCTTGGTACTTGAAGTCTACGGATCTTTCTCGTTTATCTGTCACAAGTTATTGCAACATAGAGTTATAAAACCCCTGCTGAGGACAAGATGCGCAACAGGCACAATCCCCATAAACGACAATGCATCTTCCTAGCCCATGAGACCTCCAATAACACCAACAACTTTCAATAGAAAGGACTTTATTGTCACCATTGACAGTTAACTTTGAAACGGACCAGACAACTGTCAGAAATGACATAGGTGAAGCTTGTCCCATAGGAGAAGAAAGATGTTTTCAGTGCTCTATTACAATATCCTTCAGGCTTACTGGTCTGGAATTTTTGTCTAATTTCTTTCTATAAACTAAACAGTCATAGTGTAATTATAGATTGGACACCTTGAAGGAAGCACTAAGCTGGTATGTACGTTACTACTGTAGTTCTTGAATGGTTTTAATTGGGAAGATAGCTGCATGAAAACTTTTACAGAAACAGCATTTCACACACCGTCACACTAGCTGGCCTATGTTTTTCCACTGTTAAGCCGTACTTTTGATCAATAATTCTGAGCATATACAATAAGTTACACTGAATGAATGATTTACATAACATCACCTACCTGCATCTGCAAAACACAAAATCATCAAAGCAAACACAGGAGTCACACAACTTGAAGACATTTTTGCAAACACCATCTTCTTAAATCAGCTCTTCATGTAGATTTACTTTCTTTGAAAATTGTGGTGTGCTTCGAAATCAAATCTTCCAGACTTCTAATTGCCTACAGAAAGAAGTAAGAAAAAGAACAATATAAATACAACTCACAGAAATGTTACTAGCTATTGAAAATTATCTCTCTTGTAATAAGAGAAATAGAATTCCCTTCCTCAAGAGAGTATTGGAGGAGTGCAGTTCGTATTGCCAGACAGTCTGGGCAGTGGTAGCCTAGCATTCTTTTCCCTCTGCACTTGAGCACTTCTTGGCAGTCACTGCTCTTCAGTATCATGCATTGTGCAAGTGGCGATCTTCTTGGAAGTGAAAACCCAGAGTTTCTTTTGTCAATTAATAATTGTCCTGTTGAAGCCTGGAAACAGCATTCAGTCTCAGACAAGCTTATTTTAACTCTTCAAATTCCCTAGGACACTTAAATATTCATTTATTTATCTGTTGCTACCTTTATTACACAAAGAGGAATGTTTCACGTTGCATTAGCTGGTTTATGGGTAACATGATAAACGTGATTCATTTCTCAGCATAATATATTCTGAAATCTTCTCAAGATATCAGTAGACATTAACTTTTCCTAATATTTAAAGGAGATTTCATTACTTGATGTACCAGGCCGTTAAAAATAAACAAAAATCTTGGATGTTCTGAACAAATAAGTGACAATACAATGGATACTTGCGAACACTGAAAAACTGTAAAAACTTCTGATCAAATGCACACCACATATTTTTATGGCGAAATACATACAACATCATATTCCACTTTTTTTTTTTTTTTTTTTAATCTATCTCCAGCAATCTAAATGTCTAGAATGAGATCATGGGCCAAGTAGGTAAGGAATGAAAACATTGATATCACATTCAATCACATAAAATCTCATACACTTTGCATCCTTAACAGGTGCCCTGGATAACATGCTTCTTGCAGGATGGAAACACAGGGCACAAAGAAGGAGCCAGGTATCCATTACAACACGGGCTCCACGTGGCCCGCTCTCAAGCTCTGCGTTCCCTCACAGAAGCAGTCTGACTTGCATTTCCTAACAGTTCTTAGCACACAGAATTTCTGGTTGAAATTCTAGAACTGATACTTTCCAATGCATAATAGCAACGAAGGAAGGAAACCCCCTAAAGAAATGGTAACTCCTGTAATTCTAACAATTGGAGCTCATTCTAGGGAAAACAAGTTTACGGCAGACTCTAAAGAGGGACATTCATTCCTTTGCACAATGAACAGATCTGTGTATCTTCAAGGAAAAAAAAAAATCTGGAGAAGGATGAACAGACACAAGCAACGCTAGAGACCAAAAACAGCTCAAAACAGGAAAACCTCAGAAAATCACAGCTTCCCTGGACAACTTACAGGGCTTGTAAAACTAATTCATCCTGAACCTACTGGAAGCAATATGTGAGTTCCCAGATACCTCTTGTTACACACAAACACATACACCAAGAATGTAACTTACACAGCTAAACTCATCAAATCAAAAGGGAAACTGAACTTTGCGGTAAATTAAGGCCAACCTTTATTAAAGGGAAATGAATTGCGGACAGGAGTGTTGGACAATCCTTTAAACACAGAAGCTTTGAACACGAAGATCCAAATCAAACAAATTTAATGCCAAAATGGCAAGCCATAAGGAATTTGTGGTAGATACTGAACATCATTCGGGAAGTCAAATATGAGCTGGAATCATTTGTTGCTACTTCTTTAGAAGAAGAGAAACCTTAATGTACTCAGAGTATTTGGTTGTTAATTCAACTTTTAAATGCTGCCATAAAAACAAATGATAAACACAGCATATCGAAAGGCTTCTAGCCACGTTGCCTTTTGTGAACTCTGTGATACTTGCAGGCCCACTCCAACTCAGGAAAGCCTATGACTCTATAAAAGATCATTGTAACACACTGAAAGAGCAAATAGGCAACAAATGAGCATTCAGAAACTTGATGAAATGGTTACACATCAGTAGCTCAACACTGAACAAAAGGGAAAACAAAAAGAGCAACTTGAGCACATTCACTCAGTAACATACTAAATAGGAATGCACATGATATTACACAGATAACTGCCATCAGAACAAACCTCTTGTTCTTCAGTGATATTTTTATAACTTATACAGTTATGCAGAAATGAGGAGTATAGAGAAAGAAGTAGAGATAAAGCTGTGTTACTAAGAACAGCTGAGCATCCCATTCTATAGTAGGTATGCTATCTACCTAGGCATGCTAAAATAACAAGTTCAGATTCAGCAATGATTTGGGGCAGATTATTTAAAAGGGGAAGAGCATACATACATACTTCCATTCTCAAGAGAAAAAGAAAAGAATGATATTTTATCCCTGCCACCCACCAACCAAAACATTTGTAACTCAGAGCTGACAGTGTACAGACCAAAAGCCCTAACCTTCTCTTCAATTCTGCCAGGTCAAAGACTGAAATGATAAAAATTAAATGAAAATTAGAAAGATCTTCCTGAAGAATGAATTCATTTGCTTGAAAATAAGCATTCACAGAATCAAAAAGGAGGGAAAATTTCACACCTGGAGAGACAATGTGAAAGGGCGACAAACTGACAGCAATTTTTATGAATTTAGGAACTCCCAGCTACACAGATGTCTGGAATAAGGCAAGTCAAGTCAAGCACAGACAAGTATCTGACTAATAATTAACTTAAGAATAAACCTACCAAACATGCAACTTGTCAGTATTTTGGAAAACCTGATCATCTGTCAACTTTAAGTCACAGGTCCTTAACAGCTAGCTCAGCAGTTTCAGAGAGGGTACCTAAAAGCAAAAAAAAAAAAAAAAAAGAAAAAAAAAAGAAAAAAAAAAAAGGCATCACAGAAGAAAAGGGGACACTGGTTTGCCTTGCACATTTTATGTCATTTCTTACTGGAAATAACGTGTGTTCACAGCCCACAAAGCCAACCATACTCTGTGTCACATCAAAAGCTGCATGAGCAGCAGGCCAAGAGAGGAGATCCTTGCCCTCTACTCCAACACACCTGGAGGACTGCATTCAGCTCTGGGATCACAGAATCACAGAATCACTAAGGTTGGAAAAGACCTATAAGATCATCCAGTCCAACCATCCACCTATCACCCATGGTTCTTGCTAAACTATATCCCTCAACACAAAATCCAATCGTTCTTTGAACACCTCCAGGGTCGGTGACTCCACCACCTCCCTGGGCAGCCCATTCCAGTGCTTGACCACTCTTTCAGAGAAGTAGTATTTCCTAATATCCAGTCTGAATCTTCCCTGGCGCAGCTTGAAACCATTCCCCCTAGTCCTATCACCAGTTACACGAGAGAAGAGGCCGACCCCCAGCTCGCTACAACCCCCCCCTCAGGTAGTTATAGAGAGTAATAAGGTCTCCCCTGAGCCTTCTCTTCTCCAGACTGAACAATCCCAGCTCCCTCAGCCGCTCCTCATAAGGCCTGTGCTCCAGACCCCTCACCAGTTTTGTTGCCCTTCTTTGAACACGCTCCAGGGCCTCAATGTCTTTCTTGCAGTGAGGGGCCCAGAACTGGACACAGTACTCAAGGTGCGGCCTCACCAGAGCTGAGTACAGGGGGAATGGGGGATCCCCAGAACAAGAAGGACATGGAGCTGTTGGAGCAGGTCCAGAGGAGGGCCACAAAGATGTTCAGAGGACTGGAGCACCTGCCTTGTGAAGCCCAACTGGGAGAGCCTGGAAAAGGCTCCGCAGTGAACCTACAGCAAGCCATCATTCAGTACCTAAAAGGGACCTACAGGAAAGCTGGAGAAGGCTTTCTTACAACGGCACATAGCGACAGGACAAGGCGTAATGCCTTCAAACTGGAAGAGGGTGGATTTAAATTAGATATTCTGAAGAAATTATGAATTTGTTGAGGCACTGGCACAGGTTGCCCAGAGAAGCTGTGAGTGCCCCATCACTGGAGGCATTCAAGGCCAGGTTGGATGGGGCCCTGGTTAGCCTGGGAAGATGTCTTCACTCATGGCCTTAGGTCCCTACCATCACAATCCACTCTGTGACTCCATTTGGCAACCTATAATCAATAGCATGCTGGTGTTTTGACCAGCATCAGTCTTCCACAAGTCAGCTATGAAGTTTTACTTGTATCATCTGACAGTACCAAAGAGAAACAAAAAAAAAGAAAATGTGTGCTCTAGTGCAAAACACGTCGCATTCTGCATCAGTGTGAAACCTCCTGTAGTTAAAGAATACACGAAACCTGCAAATGAGGAAAAGTTGATTCAGTCCAGTGAATGGTGGGATATTTTCTTTGAAACAAGAGAAGAAAGCTGTGCAAAAGGATTGGGAGCCTAAACTATTTACCCAAGAAATAAACAGAACTCTTAGTTAATTTGAGATTCAAAAGAAATTTCCAAGAGAACCATCTTTTCCTTTGGGGTATATCTGGGTAGCTATTTTTGCAACTGAGGTCATGAAAGGGAATATTAAAAGTATAATCAAAAAGTCCTGATGAGGAAGTGGAAGAAGATGACATGAGGCCTTCTGGATTACTAAACATACTATTTTCATCCCTATGTTCTAAACTACTACAAGCTGTAAGAAAGGTGGACAAAAGAGGGCATCTGAATCTGGAGTCACTGAAGACTCACGGTCAAAGAAGCATAGCCTGGTAGGAACATTTTTTGCTGGGTTAGAGGCCACTAGTCATGATAAAAATGAGGGCCTAAACACTACAAAAGAGCTGCTTCACTGTAAAGTATCATTTTGCAGATGCAATCAGGAATGAGTGCTATCGAGAACATCAGGAAAAACCTTAAGGGAACATTTTATTAGGTTTTAAAGATGACTGGGGAAAATGAGGGGGGGGAAACATATGATGAAGCACATGAGGGGAGGGACAAGAAGAGGAGGAAATATGAAGCATTATAGTTTGTCCATCAGAATTTTGATGCGTAAAGCTTTGCTCAGAATTCCAATCTTCTGTGGAATTTTTAAAGCTATCCTTGGAACTAGAAAGTTACCTTTAATGCTACTACATGACCAAAGAATTCAGAAGTTGGAAGCATGCTGTATCCTCTTAAAAACACCATTCTATTAAGAATTTCTCAGCCCTCACTGGCGGGAAATAACAGAATCTAAGGCTTTACAGAGCAGGAGTTCCCCATAGTCATTGCCAGATGGGGTTCTTATTGCTTTACTTTTCCCCTTTTATTTCTGTTCATTTAAGCCTTTTCCCTAAAAACCACCATTTCTCCAATCACCACCTACCTTCCCCACAGTTCTTCCCTTGCCTTAACTCTATCATCCTCCTTGTCTAATCTTTTCCTTTACTGCTTGAAGAATAACTTCCACTTCCTCTCCTCCTTATCCACATGGACTCTTCTATTTCTGTCTTCTTTCTGTGCACAATGCCAGAGGTGACACAGCTCTCTACAAATGCTTTTGTGGCAAAGCAAACCAGAAATCTTTCTCTAAACCACGTCAGAAGTCCCACTGAAGTGAATGGGGATGCATGAGTGAAGCCAGCAGGATCTGTCCCTTTGTGTTGTTTTGCTATAGCAACGCAAACCCAAGTCTCTAGGCTATCCAAGAAGGCCTTCACAGCCAAAGCTTTTTCACTTTTTGTTTGTTTGTTTTACGCATGGCAACCATTTCGTTTATTTAACCAGTTTTTCTCCCACTTGCCCATGCTGGCTCACCACGTGAGTGCAAGAAATACATACATTCCATGCATAAGTAATAAAAGGCAATCATTTGTAATCAAGTATGCCTATGCTCAACAAAAATTTCACAGATGGTTAACTACACGAGCAGCTCTATAAACTTAGCCATAGAGCAGTTTTGGAAGAGTTTATTTATAACTCCATTCCTATTAAATATGCATTTTAGCAGATTCCTTTTTTATTAGATGACATTTATCCTCTGTCAATTCTGTGTGATTTGTACATGCACAGGTTGGAAAGCTGACTAATAGGGTTAGCAAATATTAATGTGGGATTGAAAGTTTCTATGTATTTTTAATGCCTCTGTCCAAAGCATATACATAAAGTTCCACCATTGAGAACTGAAAACAGTAACTCACTCATAAACTATTAAGGGGATAGATTCTGGTTTAGAAACATCAAAGTGGTTTCATTTTCAGGGAATATATGAATAGTAATAAAACCAAAAATCCTGACATATCAGAAGCCCAGGGAAAAAGTAACTCTGATGTCCTGCAGTTCACATGCTGCTGTGCTTGTAATGGGACATTTCAACAAGTCACTGTTAAAGGCTATGGGAACTGGACAAGTGCCAAGGGAAGATATTTTATGCCATTTAGCAATTGTGCCCCTCAATTCTGAGTGACTTTTGTTTTAACATTTCATTTATTTATCTTCATATTAATGTATTACAATGTTTCCTGCCACAAAATATACACAAATCAGTCCATAAAACATGTGAAACATATTTCACCTTTTAGCAACACATTATTTAAGTTGACTTTGTTATCCGGTACACATATTGCCCACTGCTGCCAGGAGGCTGCAGTTTGGATAATGGTGGCTATTCTCAGTATAATTTCATAACTAATTTTCCCTTCAGCTTCCCAACACTTCCTTAACCAGCTGATTTTAATTGCTGTGAGTTTAGATCAGAAACATAAAGTCATGAAACCAAACAACACAGAAGCTAGAGCTAAATAATCACTGCACAGCATAGCGCAAAAGCAAAAGACAGTTTACAGAAACAGGATAAAAATCAATGGTTTGTATGTTCCCAGGACTTCCCTTCCCCCAGACCCAGTGAGGTATGCAACTGAGTCTTTATGAGTTCAGGGGCAAGGCTGTACTTAAGTGTAAACAAGAGAATAGCCTCTTGCAGGATCAGGATGTAGGAGGGTTTCAATAGGTGGAAGGGAAGGAAGTGCACTCAGGCGTCTTTTTTAGTGGAAGGAGTACACAAGATTCTTCCTCAAGGAGAGACTACAGTGCAGATTCCCTTTTAACAAAAGCAGAAATTCCTAGAGATTACGAAGTCTACGGAAGAGAATACACATGGCACAGGAGACAGAGTTTAACAGCAAGGCAAACATCCTATGCGTAACTGGAGCGGTGAATCAGAACTTTTCTACTTTCACACAGCCTTCAGGGACAGCCTATATCAGAGGGTCTCTAAAAGGAGCACAGAAAACAAGAGGTTGGGAGGCCGAGCAGCTGTTAGGCTACAGTGGCTCAAGCAACCTGGAATCTAGTACCAGCTTCAGCCACATATTTTCCACACAACTCACAGAAAGCCTCATCTTTCACAAGCAAATGAGTCATAACAGCACCTCTGCACAGCCACAGCACCCCTCCGTTATCTACCTGAAAAGATAACACTATTTCAGGTAGTTCTGCTTCTGTCTTCTGGAAAAGATCTCACTGTCCTTACCAGAGAGCACCAGAGGTAAAATTATACTGTGTCTTCCTGATGAGCATTCAGGCAGCAGAAGCAAGCGAAAAAGCTTCTCAAAACTGTATATACATAAGATGGGACTCAAGTTGCCAAGGCAGCCCAAGAAATTTGAAAGTGTGCACCTGAAATAAAACTCAGGTTCCTAGGAACAAAACCAGCAATATCTCACTGCCGCTAACAGCAACCGGACTTCTGTTTTTCTAATGGAGTTTGTTGCTTCTGGAAATTTTACTCTGAAACAAAAACATTGCTGCTGCTGCTGCATAGGAGTCTTCAGGATGAAGAAGATCATGAACTTGCATGGAGCAATTCTCTGCAATTTTCCCTTCTCATGGTTAAATTTATTTGGCCTAATTACTTTTTTTTTTTAATGGTTTCTAATTTGAAACAGAATGGGTTTCCTGGCACTGGACTATCATATTCTTCACCAATGTAGCAGCAGCCAACAACCTCACACAGATTTCATTAATCTTAAGTTTTATTTGGCTCAGTTTCTAATTGCACACCTAAATTAAAAAGTTAACAGCTCTAATGCACCTATCCAGGCCAACATCCCCTAGGGAATCATCTCCCTGCAGCTATGCCACAGAAAGGAAACAGAAAGTTTTCAACATAGCAAGGCTTCTGCTCAGGGTAAGAGATTTCAGCAACTGAGTCTCTCGAGGAATGCCTGATGCAGTTATTTTTTCAAGACTAATCTGCAAAACTTTAGAGCTGTATCTAGAACTAGTGCTAGATACAGCCTCCCTACCAGCAACAAAGCTAAATCAATCTCTGCTCGATTTTAAATCTTGAAATTGCCTTTGTACATTTAGGGAAGTGGTTTTCAATGGTGGCCTACATTAAATTATATTAAATACGTTAATATACAAGAAATTATCCAGGTTAATTGTGAGAAGATCACAGGGGATGACAGCAAAGAACGTAACTATGGCACTAAGCATGAGTTTTCTATATAAGGATGCAGGCCTTTTTTAGGGGAAAGAATGGTAACCAGCAAACTGAAAAATGCTGAAAAGCAATGCAGAGCAATGGGATGAGGTGACACAAATCAGCCTTCCCCTCTACCATGGTCATAAGATGTGACAAGATGTAAATGAGCAGCTTAAAATATTAACTACTGGGTATGTTGAAACTAACCACATTCATCATCAAAACCACCTTTTGAAGTGAAAACAATAAATCAAGAGAAGCGTGTTTGAAATTTGTTCTCTAAAACAAGGTGCACATTAGAAAGCAGGTAAATTAATAGTGTTTTTCTTCAGGCTGCTATACAACAACAAAAGCTAAACACATTTGTCAGAGGCTAACCATCAGCCATTAGATTTGCAGATGCATGTCTGTAAGATAGGAAAGTTCTCCCACACAAACAGGGAAGACCACAAAGTTCTACACAGTTAAAAGAATGAGTCAAAAGGAGCTTCCCTTTATGTAGGAGTAACCTAACCTCTCACTAATTGTCTGCCAAAGATGTGTAATTTAATTTGTTTGGCAGAGAAACACATTCAGGCTAAGGCAAAATCTTTTTCCATAAAAACTATCATTTATGAGTGCTGCGAGGAGGATTTGTCTCAACAAGGATCCGTATCACTGGCATATTCCACTGAGAATGCACACATACTCCTACATAATTTTACCATGCAGAATTTCCTGCCTTTCATTATTTATTACATTTACACATAGAGACTGCAAAAAGCTCTGAACAGAAGGTTTGTGGTGTGGAAGGCCATTCCTAAATTCATATAAATAAATCATTTGCACACCGTGTATGCAAGAAGAAAATCAGTACCTCATCTCCAGAGTGAACCAAATCCCTGACCCAAAAGAACTCAGAAAAACTGGTCATTTTAAAGAGAGGAGGGGAAGCTCATCCACTGCATAGCACAAGCTGCACATACAAGAGGAGTGACTTGGTCCACTAATTCAGTAGCCTTAATATGAGAAAAAGTCATGCTTTTCAAATCCTGCAACAGCTGTTTTGTCGATCAGAATGCTATTTTGCTTCACTAAAATCGCTCTCAGAAAGAAAAAGAAAACAAGTACAGCCTCACTGATATGAGACTACCACCGTTCTCAATCACATTGTGCCACATGCAGCTATAGCCTAATGAATTACTTCCATGAATCTAAGACAAGAAGGGACATACAGTTCTTCAATCCACCTCCTGCTTCTTGACAAAGAAACACGTTTCCAGCAGATCTACCCTGTGCAGTTGGTTCCCTTGATAGTCTGAGATTTTTTTGTTATAATTTATTTTTACCATCCTGACTCAAACAACAAAACTACAGCAGTTTCCAACAGAAATGCCTATGCTTATTAAGAAAATCAGAGTATAAGTGAATTCCTTCCCCTCCAATCACCTTCTATATTACAGTCCCTTCCATGCAGATCAGCTCATACATTCAGGTATATAATTAACTTGTTTCAAACTTGTGACCTACAGATAAGCTATTCCCCCAGAACCTAAACAGGTCTTTTGCAAGGTTATAACTAAGCTTATTTGAAACAGTGAACCTTACCAGCTGACCTCTTGCAATTCTGCAATAGTCTGCAACAGCATAATAAATAAATCTGAAATTGGTCAACTACTCTATTAAAATTAGAGAAACTATTAAAAAGTAGTGTTAAATCCAGCACAATTCAATTTGTTAACAACCAACAGCAATAACTCAAGTTGAGGAACTAATTAAAGAATGAATATGAATGAACAGCTTTTATGTTTTTCCTCAATAAATTAATTATTTCACCACAAATACATCATAAACTAGTATATTTTGCCAGGCTGCTTTTGTAAGCTGTACATATTCAACAATCTAACAAAATATCAAATGTCCTCTGCTGAACTCGATAAAGCCAGCCATTTGGATATTTAAGCTCAGAGGATGCGTTTTCAAAAATCTACTTGGACAGGAAGAAATAGAAAGACACGGGATATATACTGACTAAGCAGCAGTTTTGAAGTCCCTTTTTCAATGATTTCCCAAACTGTGTAAATCTGTTTCATTTTGGCTATCGTAGAGTTAATTGTTGCTGTCCTAGCACAAGAAAAGCTGCTCTACTGGATGACTGCCAGCTCATGAAAATGAGAATCTGCAGTTATGGACAGAGCAGTTCCAATTGCATTACTTCTCTGCTAGTACATTTTTATGGCAAAACATGCTTCTATTCATGAAATGGCTAGAAACTCACATACCGCTGTTCACCACCACAAATACTGCTGCTCTAGAAGTAATGCTTATTTATAATACACAAATATTCTGTGGAATTAGACTGAAAGTAACGTGACTGCAAAGATATTTGCAATTTGTATCCCACAGAGTATTTGCTGATATCAATCACCTATGACTTAGTAACACCTACCTTAAATGTTAACAGAATATTATTGTAGATACCAGATAAAAGCACTGTAATTTAAATTTGGCAAAGCTTTAGTGCTATCTTTAAGTAACATGAAAGCATAAATCTCACAGTGACTTTACATATTTCAGCATCTCACAGAACTGCACAGGGGAGAAAGTTTTGTGATCCTCTATTAATTATAATCAAAGCAAAAATAATGAAAGATGCAGATCACCAATGGAGCTTTACACAGAACTTCAGTATCTGGCAATACAGGATACTGCTCCTAGAGAAGAAAACAAGGCCATTGGAATACCTATATACCTGGTGGCTAAAGCACTGGGGAGGAAAACAACCAGGAATGCCTCAGTGTTCAATCAGTGTCATTCCAGAACCAGGTAAGCACATCCCCAGAGGAACTCACCTCTTTCTATAAAGGTGACTTGGGACCATTCATTCTAATGAGTCTGTATTTTGTCTCCATTTGCTTTAAGACTTAAAGCTATGAGAATATGCAATTGTTGCTAGTCACCGTGGTCTTAGTGCAAACCTGCTATTCCATGGCAGATGCTTCCAGGCATGTTGTTATCCTATCACCAGTCAAAGACAGTTTAACCCCATAGTGCAAGCAGTGAGGCAGCTCACATTTACTGCAGGGTAAGGGCTGCTCTTTGGCTTCCACCAAGAAACAGCAACTTGCTCCAAGTTCCCATCCTTAGCAAAGAAAAAGAAAAATCATTACTGATTCATACTGGGAGCATCAGTTGACCTTTGCAAAAACAAACTAGTCATGGCTTCCTAAAACCTAAAAGATCACCTACAGTACTTTCTCTTATGGAAACCATAAATACTGTGAATAGTTTCCTGTAAGAATACAAGTTTTTGGCCACTCAACTTCAGTTCCACTGTCAAAACATCCTAGCTACCTTGCTGTCCGAAGCTGGGGGATTACTCAATATCATTTCTCATTTTCACTTAACTCATTTCAAACATCTTGAAAGAAAAGTTCCACTTAAAGAATTTACCAAGTTCAGTTCTCAATAATACAGTAAAATTCCACTCAGAAGAGTGAGAGAGATGTCTATCAGAGCAAACCAATAGGCACGCATACAAAAATCATGCATTTATTCTAACGTTTACTTTTTTCCAAGTAAATCAATATTCTTCTTTTAAAGAAATACTATCAAAGGCATAGGCCCAAAGTTTTAACAAACTGCAGCTGTGGTATGAAGACAGACTTCAGAGACAGTGTTGTGTGTTCCCCCTGCTGGTTAGCAATTAACTTCAGAGCACTGTTCCTAGAGGTAGCCACCAAGATGCTACAGTACCATGAGATGTTCTGCGTGCTGGAGAAATAAAGATCAGAACTTACTTCATGAAAGAAATCCCATCTTCTGGGAGGTATCACTCACACATCGCCTAGACAAAGCTCTGCACACACACCCAAAGCTGAAATGTGCACAAGAACCAAACAAGATCTCCCCAGAGGTAGAAAGGAGGGCAGAAGAGGAAAAATTTTGAAGTGCCACTTTAAACTCAACAAGGTTGGACTCAGCAAACAAATGGGGGAAGCAAGCTGCAGAGTAAAGGGCTCTTCACTGAAGGAAGCCAGCAGCCTGCCCCCCAGCAGCTGGCCCTTCCTGACTCTGCAGCCATCGGCTGCCCGCACAGCCGCAGCACCAAACCCTGGCAGGACGCGCTCCTCCTGAGCTGGCAGCCCCAGCAGCTTCCATAAGCTAACCAGGGCTCTTCACACAAATGCGCGTCTGTCACTAGCACTTCACTAACACTGTTGTTGGAAATGCTTCGGCAGGACACCTGCACAGAGCTAACTAAAATCCAGCTACCAGTTCATGTTGTCCCTGAGATCCACGGAAAAAGCGTGGACTGCACGGGAAATTAAGTATTCCTGGCAAGAAGCAGTAAACAAATAGATCCACGCTTTGGAATTTATTGTATTTACAGCAGCCTCAAGGTCTATCCTGTGCAAAGATCCAGCAGCAGCCCGGGGTCACAGCACCGCACCCAGCTGGTCCCCGCACTGCCCCGGGACAGGGGCTGCCCTGCTGCAGGAGCCTCCCTGCAGGGCCGGCACGCCTCATCCCAACGGCCCTGAAATGCTTGGCCTGGTATAAAGGCAGGGAGGTCAGGTAAGAGCCTGTGGGAGAATGACATCACAGTGCTCCTTCATCTGAGTCTTCCTCCTCACACTGACTGCAAAACGTTATGAACTTAATTTTAAGCTTCCACTAAAACTGATTTGGCATGATGGTCAGGCGTGCAGAAAATACTCTGTGACAGCAACTAAGTTACAATAGCTACAGTGTAACACAACCGACGGAAACCCATTGGCATCTGGTTGCACCCCCAGCACCTGGGGAAGGTGCAGCCCTGAAGGCAGCAACACCTGGTGAAATTGGTAAAAGGACAAAATGCGTCATCTTCAATGATGCCAGTAGCAATTATTTGAGACTAGCAAGAGCTCGTGAAACTGGGGAAGCCCGAGAAGTGGCCTGGGCACACCCGGTGGGAGTGTGGCACACAGAGGTGCCCAGAGGCCGCGGCAGGACGCACGTCCCACAGGCCAGCAGCTCCCCAGCGAAAGCACGGTGAAGCCGCACCACGTTAACCCGCACACCGCCTTCACGCCTCTCGTGTCACCACCACGCCCGCGCCAGCTCTATACTGCGTTCGTACGGCGCTGAGCTCAGCAGTACGCGGGGCAGCACCGACCCCGCAGAGGCCGCCCTACCGCCCCACACACCGCTCAGGTGACACCTGTAACGCGCACCGCCAGACCTGACCGCGGCTCCTCACCTCCTCCCGCCGCTGCCGGGACCCGACGGCTGCCGCCCGGCCTCGCCCTCACGTCTCGCCCCCCGCAGTCCCGAGGATCGGCCACCCCAACCCCGGTCCCGTTCCCGGCCCCGCGAGCGAGACTCGGACCGCCGCCCACCCCCGGTCCGGGCCGCCCGCACATACCTGGCAGGAGCTCCGTCCACGCCGCGTCCCGCGGGGCAGGCGCGCAATTGCCAGGCTACGCCATGGGCAGCGCAGCGCCGGCCGGGAACGGAACGGGACCCTCGCCGAGGCCGACCCAGCGCCGGCCGCTACTGCCCGGCCCGCGGCGCGCGGGAGGAGGAGGAGGAGGAGGCGCGCAGCCGCCCGGCCGGCCCCCAGCCCGAGAGTAACCCCATGGCGGCAGCGCCGCGCACACGGCGGGGCGGGCCGGACCGGGCGGGACCGCGCCGTCATTGGGCGCGGGGCGGGGATTGCGCCGTGACGGCACCGACGGCGTCCCCGCCCCCGGGGCCCGTTCCCCGCGCGGAGCCGGCGGGACCCGCGCCGCACCTGAGCGCCGTTCGGCTGTACCTGCGCTCCGCGGCTCTACCCGGGGCAGGGGAAGGAGGCGTGTGACGTGGAGGCGGAGGTCTGCGGGCGCAGGAGGAGCCTTTGTGCCGGAATGTAATAGTGGTCGTTCTGTACTGAATCCACTCCTCGGCTCGTCAAAGCTCCCATTTCAACAGTGCACTGAGTTTTAGAGCGAAGAGGGCACGGGTGAGGGCTTTGCACCTCACTGCGATCGCCGAGCTTTACCGTAAAGTTCTCCTTCGGCAAGGGGTGCAGAGAACCGGCTTCTGAAGCCGGACGGCTCCTTAGAACTGGCTGGGCCGGGGCGCCGCTGCTGCTCGGTGCCGGTTCCGCTGGGCGCCGCAGCCAGCTTGAGCAGGGAAACACCGGAAAGCTCCATCACGGTTCCGAGTCCCGACCCGCTTGTCCGAATGAGCAGCTCCCGTACGGAGCTCACGATAAGAACGGGCAGAAACACAGTGAATAAAAGAGGAGTTTCAGAACGCTTCACCAAAATTTCACCAGCTCAGTCTGCTGTCAGAGCACTGGGGATGATTGCTACCACGCTCTGAGACCTCACTAAGAGGCTGCAAGAGTTCAAACAACTTACCAATTCTTGAAACGTCCATATGCAGCCCAGAGTAACCCGCTGCCACCTATACTTAGCGCTGTTTTCCCCTGTGGAAGAACCTTGCAGAGCCCTACCATGCCTGCCAGGGGTCTGTGAGCAGTTTGACCCTGGGCACCCACACTGAGCAGTGCTGCTGAGCACCTCATAGAGAGGAAACCTCAAAATGTTGGCATTAGCTGAAGCCTTAAGCAAGTAAACCAAAGGTTGCTATAATAAGCATTTGGTTTGCCTGAAGAATTTCAGTAAGCAGCCTTATAAAACCTGAAGAAACAAGCAAAATACAAGTTCAGGCTGCTTTTTGGCAGCCTAAACCCACTTACACAACTTCTGATTTATTTTTAAGTATTTGAAAAGTTGCGCATGTTGGAGCATGACATAATCCCCGATTACTCCAAGTCTATATGTCAGATACAAAATCCGCACAAGAGACGTGGAGGTGGGGGAAGTCCCTTCACTAAAGAAGAAATTAATATTTTGCGGCACGAAAAGCAACACATGTATTTCAGTGCATATTATGTCTACTTTACTTCCGCTACCTGAAATCCCAGTGTGCTGATCAAAAATGGGATTGAGACTTAAGCAGAGCAATGATTTATTATTATTTTAAATACTCATCTAGATCTCAATCCTGCACAGATTAAATTAGATAACATTTAGTCAGATGAGTGGCCAAAGCTGTTTGCGTGTACAAGGTGTGTACAAATCTGGGTAAAATCAAATTTGTTGTGTGCAGCTAAAAATTGTTACCATTTGCACTGATATTAGGTAAGAACTGATTCCTGCCCTTAGAGCCACGTTCGTTAGGTACTAAGCATCCATGAAGCTGAGGCTTTACACCACTTCACCGATGTCTGAAAAGACTTCCCAAAGCCATGCTCAACATTGATTTGTAGTTATAAACTCTTCTGTAATTAGTTGATGTACATGAAATTCAGTGGCTTAAGATATGAAAAGTTACTGCATACAGAATCACAGGATGGCCAGGGTTGGAAGGGACCTCAAGGATCATGAACCTCCAGGCCCCCTGCCACATGCAGGGCCACCAACCTCCTCATTTAATACTAGACCAGGCTGCCTAGGGCCCCATCCAATCTGGCCTTGAACACTTCCAGGGATGGGGTATCCACAACCTCTCTGGGCAGCCTGTTCCAGTATCTCACCACTCTCTGTAAAGAATGTCCCCCTGACGTCCAACCTAAATCTCCCCTCCCTCACCTTAAAACCATTTCTCCTCATCCTGCAGTTAGGTGCAAGGTTTGGCTGGCAGAGGAACATTATGATTTATTGACTCCTAAAATAATTTTTTTTTAATAGTACTTCATGAAAGAACAAAGAGAAGACACCTAATTTCCTATTAAAATCAAGTTAATTCTTCTCATCTTAACTGTAGTGTTAAGCTGTGCAGAACTGTATATGTAATCCACGTTTTTACTTTAAGTATTTGCTGCTCCAGTGATTCACGTCTTTTCCAGGGCAGGATTATTTCACTTAGCAGCCGCTGGCCAAATCCAACAATGCAATGGATTATCCTCAGCAAGGTACGTGAAAGCTGTGGCAGATCACTTTTGCAAGAGGCTTACAGACCACTGCAGAATTCAGCCTAAGTAAATGCCAATCCTTATCTTAAGGACTCTACCCCAAGTTAGCACTTAGTTTCTGTGTCTCTTTATTTTTGAGACAGCATCAATTCTGAATCATTACTAGTAAATGTTTTTATCTATGTAGACTCAAAATTCATTAGAAATATACTTCTATGAGTAGCAATTACTCATGTGCTACTCACAAAAAAATTAAAGGCCACCATCAATTAAAACCTCACGTTACTGTCATGAAACTCTAACTCACCCTGAAGAGGCCCCCTCTAGGGACAGGCCTTATTAATGTGGATACAACTCCATATTATTTTGTTTGGCTCTTTAGACTCCAAAACTGGATGGGTACATGCTGGCTTTTGTCACTCAAGCCTAAAGATCTCACTGTTGTAACAGAGACATCCACATTACTTTGTCTTTACAGAAGCCTTGCCACCAGCCAGGTTCTTGAGCACACACCACACAGATTACCTAGCAAGGAGCTCAGCTGTGCAAGATGCTTATCACATTTAGCACTGATTCAGCAAATAACTTTCAGCATAGTTTTAAGCACTACTGAAGAGCATACGCTTAACAATCAATTCTTATTTATTTAACTGAAGCCACATTGTTCAACTTCTTATGAAATCAAATTTCACATAAGCTAACACTTTTTAATGCACTGGAGTTTTTTTAATCCATGGAGTTTAACAAGAGAATTGGAGTTAGCTTGTTCTTAAAACCTTGCCATACTAAAAACCTTTACTGACCGGGTAATTCCCACAATTCAAGGAACTCAGAATAATCTCTGACTTCTGTAATGATGCTGGACTGGAGCTTTGAGATTAAACTCTGAGCTAGGGACTACATTGTTTAATATGATGATCAATATCATACAATATTGAATTGCCTTCTACTAATGAGCATGTCCTTATTATGAATCCACTGCCGCAAGCAGAAGTGTACTTGAAGCAGACACTTCAGGATGTAAGCATCTTCCCTATTTATAGGGCTATTTAGAGAACTTCACCCACCAAAAGAGAATATAACAGCTTAACAGCTCTCTGAAATAACCACTCTCAAATTGATTTGAAGACTGTAATTCTAAAAGCAGATATTTCAATAAACAAGCAACTTAGTATTAAAATATTTTCCTGTAAAATTATTTCAAGATCACAGAAATGATCCCCAGACATTAGTAAGAACTAATTCTTCCTTATGGGTAACTTTATGGCTTTACCTACACGATTTTTCACATGAAGGTTCAGTTAACAAAATTAAGCCATCTAAAGCTTCTTAGGAAATAACTCACTAATATCAACTGACAAGGTTAAAATTCTATGTTCCTTACAAAACAATCCTGCATTCCTTGAACACCTAGAACTTCTGCCAAAATTCAGTAAATGTTAGTGTTATACTGTTAGGCCTGTCTATATTTGAAAGTTACTTTGGATTACAGCAGGGAATGAATTTCAAGTGCTGCAGAAAATCTGGGAAAAAAAAAAAAGTCTTATACTACCCAAACCTGGAAGGTACCATGTGATCTGAGTTCAAAACTGAAGTTACAAATCTAATTTAAATAACATTCCTGGAGGTTTCAGATTAAAAAAAAAAAAAACGAAACACACACAAACCTTCCAGTGTGACCAACCAGCCCTTTTGTGCCTCCTGTTCTTACCTGCTCACCTCACACTGACTCACCCATACCCAGCACCCCTCTTTGACTCCAGTACACCTCTCATTCTTCTTCCAACATTTTTTTGATGTTTATAGACCCTCATCATAATAAGTGCAAACACAACAGACCAGAAGAGAGAAGAAAGACTGTATGAAAGAAGGGAGAAAAAGAAAAAAAAAAAACAACAAAAGACCAAACAAGAAAAATGTTAGAGTAGCATACCTGCACTGCTCAATCACTTCTTTTTGGCTGGATCCCATATGGCGCGTTGTCTGTTCAGAGCCTCATCCAAAAAGCAATCATATAGGCAGAAGTCAACAGGTGATTTTAACCTCTTCAATTTCAGACAATTCTCTTTAGATCACAGAACACCTAGAATTTAACAGAAATCAAAAATACTAAATAAAATATACACAAACTTTCAGATTAAAGCCTGCACATTCACCCTCTGCAAATATCTAAACTATAGAATTACACATGACTAAAATTGTAGCTGTGGTCTGCAGAGTTCCCAGATTGCTATATTCAGCTCTGAGCTTTAAAAGCATAAGACATGCTTGAGGTTCAACACCACATTATGGATGGAATTCTTCACAGCCAAGATGTAAATATCACAGGCTGAAATCTTCTCATGTATACAACGGCGTAATTACTTTATTATATTTTACTTTGTTATATACACAGGATGTCAAAGGTTTTATTGAAAAACAAACAAGACAAACCTGTTTTCTAGAGAGTTAACAACTTAAATAAGCAAAGGCAAGTGAAAGAAAGGAATGCACAACAATGCAAGTTATCTGACATTTTTCGTAAGTTAAATTTCATCCAGTACAGCAAAAATGCCTGAAATAAGACTGTTTAAGCTGTAGTTCTGTCCTGGGGAAAAAAAAAAAAAAAAAAAAAAAAAAAGGGTAGATGATTAGATTCTAAGTATAAATCCTAAAGAAATGAGAAAATATTCCATGTGAATTTTTAAAAGTTGCAGGTCATTGTTTTATTAAATAAAGCTATCATTTTGTCAGCATTCTGTTTGCAAAGGGTCTTAAGGGTGAGGAAATCATGAAGTTGTTCATTTAAGATATTTGGAGCCCAAAATAGGCAACAACATTTTAAAGTGGAAAAATTAGACAGGTATATACCCTGCTTCCAAAACTGTTCACCCACAATAGAAGGTCACCTAGTTAAATACATTGCCTGCAGGAGCTTCAACATCAATCTGTGGCAAAATTTCTGGGTTTGCCAATCTAAGTAATAGATTGCATAGGCTGCAACTTATTTATTTGAACTCCAGAACTTCAGAGAAGGAATCTGCACTGCCACCCTATGGTTAGAGTTAGAACTGCTCCTAAAGAAAATACACTCTCTTTTTCCAGAATTAATGTAAAAGCATTTCCTTCACATATACTGTACTGCTTTTGCTATTTCAGAGGACATATTAAAAAAAAAAAAGACAAAAGAATATAAGTATTCAAGTCCTTTTTTCAAGTATTGGGCCTCTTCTTTTTTTTTTCCCCCCTCTCCATGTGATCTGTAGTGTATTACATTCAAATCTCTTCGCCTTAGATTGCTACTGATTAATGCCTTATGCTGGATATACGTTTGTTTTCTCCCATATGTTAGTTTGTCATCCTTGGAAGAATAACAAATGTGCCATGGAATGTGACCTATCCATCTTAACTGTCCTTCATTGGAGTCTGAGTGAAGATGTAAGACAAGTGCATACATATAATTCCTGAAGGGTTTATACTTACATTTGACACATGATTTGCTGCTGGAAGACTTTCATGTCATGCATTGATTCAAAAAGTATCAATTATTTAGAGCAGATGTGTGTGAACTGCTATCAAAATTCACTCTTTGTTCCCATTCACACATTATAAAAAAGCCAAATAAAGAAAAAGATTATCTCATACACACAAAAGATCAAGATCTCGAGAAAACAACCCAATCTCCTTACAACCTACCTTTACCAAGCTCTGGGAGGAAAGGATGGTCTTATCTCAACATTCAGATGCTTGCAAAGCCAGATCAGGCAGACAGTAGGGCAGGTTCTGCACCTGGGAGAAAGCCTGAGTTCCAAAGAAGAGAACCCATTTGAGAAATCAGCCATCTAGGGCAGTTTCAGGGGAACATGTATCACTTCGAACACATCTCTTGACTGTACTAGTGACAGTGGGGCTTGTGGAGAAAGACAGTCTTTCAATAGATAGGTTGAAAGCAACTGAAAGCACCACAAAAATAAATGAACCAATAATACCAGTCATAGAACAGATCTGAACTCGAAGACTTGCAAAAAAAAAAGACTGTTCACAAGTAGTCCAAATTATCCCCGGCTAGCTGTAGTTCCATGAATATTCCCCACTAAGGGGCCAAACACAGGCATTGGTAGTTTTCACAGCTGCTTCCTGTAATCCACCTACATCTCCCTCAGACACCTTAATGTCAACAACCCTTAAGTATTTCTGAAGGATTTGTTCCACATAACTGCTAGTGTCAACTACTGTCAAGGTGACAGTGAGCCGAAGGACAAACTAAATATCTCAGAACCAGTATCCTCTCAGATATCTTCCCAAGGTTATCACACGGACACCACTTAAAAGCAGGAACAATCCAGGCCCAGCTCTATCTCAGGACAGAGAACCTTCTGTACGAGCTGACTGTAAGCAATCTAGTTTGTATCTATTGGTTCATCTGAAGTTTATCAGACAGACAAAATTAAATACTCAGTGCTGTTGAAAGCCACAGTCAAAGAGAAGAAAAAAGAATAAGGAAATCAAGGGCAAGTTATACTTTTAGCAGAGATTACTGATTTACATAGCCAATAAAACTGCTATTTAGACCTTTCATTTTTTTTTATGTCTTTCTTCTTAAGGACATGTTTTATCCTGAAAACCAGAAATTTCATCTGCACCAACATCTTTTTCTGATGTATTCACAAAATGACAGGGTAGATATCTAACACTGTAATATGGACCCGCAAGAGGCCTCTAAGCCCATACTGAAATTTTTGTGCTTTCCTGAACTAGACAAAATATATCTAAAATATTGAACTGGCACAAAGTGTAAGAGACCAAGATTACTAAGAGACATTGTGTGCTTGCATTTTCTTTTCAATACTTTTTTTTTTTTAAATTTGCTCTTTCCAAAAAGAAAAAAAACCCACAAAGACAAAAAAAAAAAAAAGAAAAATTAAAATGCAATGTACTTTTTTTTAAGGCATTGACAGAAAATTTACCTCCTCTAGAAAACATGCTGATGTAGCCATATATAGACAGACAGGAAGATCTGTAAGCCACAGACCACCTTGTCACTCCATCGCATTTTTGCTTGTTTTTCAGGCATTAGATGCCAACATATTTTTATATCAAGAGTCAACAGAAACAGAACAGTTTACTACACTGAGAATTGCTCATAATGAGTGAGCCACAGTACTGTCACTGAGGGTGAGAAGGGTGTCATGCTAAAGCATCACTGTCTGCTTCATCCTGTTTCTCACCAATCACGTTCTTAATGAGCAGTAATTAATTCCAAAGGAAAATAAGATATAAGAACAGATTTGAATAAACACATTAGAAAAAAAAAAAAAGTGATCAGACTGTATGCGTATCTCCAGTAACAATGAGTGCAGTACAAGAGAAAGGGGTCAACAGAACAGAAGCTATATCTTGAGCATCTGATAATAGGGTGAATTACTTCCAACCAATTCCAGCGTAGACTGCAAACCCATTGGAGCATGTTAGGTGTGCTTCCAGGCCACAGTTTAATTTCACCCAGAAGGAATCCTATTTGTCTTCTGAGACTTGCTTCATTATGTAAACCAAAATGCCACGGGGGTGAATGGCCAGGAATTTGGCTTCCGAAGCCTGCTCCTAATTCAACATGAAACGCTGAAATAGACATAGCCCCTGCAGCTCAAAGGACACGATTTTATTGTGTCTATATTGGGGTATCTAAATTGGTCTATAGTCACCCAAACAGATCAGAAAAGCTTACAGACAAGATACTGTAGGGCGCTGACAACACTAACAATTGCTGCCTGAAGAAGAGAGTTATCTGACACTGTTCCAAAGCACTCACACTCAGAGCAAGTTCAAATTCACAAAATATTTTTGCTCTCTGCTTCATAGGGTTAAGCAACATTCATATACTGCTCTGCCTCCCTCTCTTCCTGTTTTGACTCCATGTGTTATCTAGGCATTGTACAAGCCTTCTGCTAGGGAGAATTCCACCAAACGCAGACTTCAAGAGATGATAGAATCCCTTCTCCCCAGTCCTTTTTCTTCTCTTCAACAAAGCACAAGCGATGCTTCCAGTGCACCTAGAACCTTACACGCTCATGTGTGTGATGTGATGGAGCCATGCCAGAAAAGACAACATCTTCTACTTAAATGCATTTCTAAAATGGTTTTACTTTTTCCACAGTAAAGACATCAACTACAGTCACATTTCATCATATGGGATGGAATTCTGATCCCTGTTGAGAAAGCAGAAAAATTCTTTGTGCCCAAAGCTACAAAGTTAGAAATATAAAAGGCAGCAAATTCTCTTTATGGCAAAAGGGATTACAAAGATAATTTCTTAACAGTTACGTGAGAAATACCACATCCACTTATGATAAAACAGATTTATTCAGCATAACTATGAGAATACTTTTTCTTCCTTTTTCTTTTTTTTAACAAAGAAAAAAAGCTGTTTCTGTGATTTATTTTATTTTTTTTAACCAAAAAAAGCTCCACAGCAGTTTATAACGCTATAACGTGAGGGAAGGCACAATAATGACAACACAGTAGTAAAAACCTAGGCTACAGCAAGAGAAGATTTGCTCAAATACAACAGCCATAGGCACAGAATAAAAGGAAAAAAAGTTACTCACCCTCAGAAGACCTCAGCCTCAGGCATGCAGAAATGTCCAGTGATAGAACCTTGCCTCTGCTCCAACCCTTAACTGAGGTCTGGGAAGGACTGGATCCTGGCTCCACTCCTTCTGGTCACTCAAGGGCATTGCTTGCACCTGAGCTCCTCTAGATTGGCCCTGCCTTCCCACCAGGTGCTCAATTACTGCTGCAGGCCGTGACTCAGCATTTCTGCTACAGGCAGTATGCTAAATCATCCTTACAATGGAAAGACCAGCTTAGCATCTGTTCGGTAAAGTTAACAAAAGACAGACAAAACATATGACTGAGCTGCACTCTTGCAATCAAAGAAAGACAACTAAAGTTTAAAAGTAAATCCCAGCCTAAGTAGTAAAATTAAAGCTTCTGTTGGTTTTTGTGTATTTGTTCTGCTTCTATGGCTAAAAAAAAAGAAGACCAAAAAAAGAAAAAAGAAAGTCCCAACCAACATATTCTGCAGTTTAGTAGAATTCTCATTCTAGTTTTTGAAATACTACTGAAAACACAGTCTTTGATAACTACTAGCATATTATTAACTATGCCTATATGTACATTTCTTACTGTAACCACATACATTTCTCATAGGGGCATAAACTGGGGAACATTCTGAGCTCATATTTGTTTTCCCTGTGCATCCACACATGTGGTGAACAGCTGTACAAGTTGTAAAATTGTCTTTATACATGGCACACGTTTTTGAATATAGCATGCACATACATATATAAAGTAAGTCCTAAAGCAAAATAACACACTATTTCTTCTTCTTCTTTTTTTTTTTTTTTGTTAATATTTGTGTGAGGTTTTTTTTTCAAATAAAGACAAATGTTTCCTGCTTAGCTTCCACTTACAAAATAATAGCAGTTAATTATTCAGAATTATGGGATTACCAGTTCTTAACATGACCAACTACCACCACTGTGGCAAAGAATCAAATGCTGTCAAAACCAAATCTGCGAAGTAACTGTTACCACGCTATTGTGATCAGCTGCACTGCAATAAAACATACGAATGAAAATGTAAATTGTTACTTGTATATATATTTTTCTCTAGGGTACCATAAGCAAAAATTGAAAACAGCTGAAATTGTGTCACCCTTTCAGAAAGTAAATATTGCTAATATGAATCTGATGTGTTAAAGGGTGGGGGGAAGCTCCAGAGACTAACGTTCCCTTCGTTAATGCTCTACCACCAAATTAAAGAAAGGTGGGGTGATTTCCCCATCTCTGCCGAGGGCTTAGTTTTCTGAACACAACTAAATCAATTCCCAGTGAGCTATCTTATCTGCAAGGCTCATGAAAAATATCTGAAGAGTAAATGGTTAGCATCTGGAATGGACCACACTGCATGAAGTAACGGTTATTTCATAGGAGATTTCCCATGGTAGATATTCCCAAACCCAAGTATGAGGTCTTCACTCCCTCCCACACCCACCACAAATGATATCAGTTAAATGCTGTGCTATACTATTAATACACTCAGGGAAATTTTAAATAACAAAGTACATACAGCCAAGTACAGTAAAATGATGCCTTTTTTTTTTTTTTTTTTTTTGTTATTAGAAGAAAAAAAAATTAAGGGCAGCTCCATTTAATGAGAAACACCTCTCTGTGCTTCCATCTTTCATCTGCCAACAAATGCAGATATTGCACATGCGATTTATCACAGACTAGAAAGGAAAGTGATACACAAGCCACTGTTAGATTTAATTATGTAAATCTGAGCAATGCGTTTGTTCTATTTGTCTCTTTTTGCTCTCCTACAGCTCTACTATTAACATTTGAAATGCTTCCAAAGAATGCTCATTCTTCCAAATATTTGTAAAACTACATTAATATATATATATTTATTATTATTATTATTATTTTTAACAAGCTATGTAAAGCAGAAATGTGTTGTCACTTGGGTTTTAATGCTGGCAAGTAGAAAGAAAGATGCAGTCAATTATGCACAGAATTTGTCTGTGAGCAGGTCATTAGCATTCATTCACCACACATTTTCTGCTTGCTCTAAAACTGATCATATTGAACTTAAATATTTTCCCTTCAATTTAATAAAATTAGCAAAAAATATTTTCATCTTATTTATGGGTCTAACAAGACAGCTTATAAAAAAATTGTCAGCTAATCAGAGAACTTTCACAAAATATTTTCATTGCAATATATTAATGATGATATTCTTCTCTCCTTTTTCTGTATCGTACATGTCAAACAAGCTGTTACAATTTGGATTTAATTTTGCTACTTTCAGTATTAGCTTGTGTTTGTTCTGCAGATTATTGTGATGCTTTGATTAAGGGTATCATCTTCCCCATCTTTGCCAGTGAAATTTTCAGGGAACTTTATCAACAGCTCACATCTTCATCAAGCCTCAGTTCAATAGACTACTGATGTGTTCTTCAGTAAGTTACTAAGTTGTTCCACTCTGTTAATGAAGTTGCTTGTGTGTCTTGACTTCAGTTGTGTTGAGTGAAGCTCTAATGAGCTCATCTACCTGGAGAGATAGAAGCTGAAGCCCCTCACTATTTCAGGCTACATGACCTGAGATCTCCTGTTGGTACTGGCAAACAAATATCAGACAAAGATCAACCCTCAAACAAAGATAAGAATCAGACCAAAATCAGCAGAAGTGAAAAGTACACACTGCTTTGTAGCATATGGCATTACACAGCTGATCTCTGAGGGTCAGCTAAAAGGACCCCTGTTCTTTTAGCTCTATTTACTGGGACAAGTTGGACTTTACTTGACATGCATGAGAGTAGCCAAATCAGGCCACTTCAGATTTAAGGGCCTGTGAAGTTCAGCAGTTAGACATATGTTCACCAGATAATTTTCTCTCCCAGAAGTTAGGGTGTGGGTTTTGTTTTTTACTTCCCCTCTTCTTATTGCAGCCGTTGTCATTTAGTTAAGCCTCTGTTGATAGACGGGTGAGATACAAGATTTCTACCATCTGAGGATTATCCTCTCTGCTACTATGAGATACAGAAATACATAGGGTCTGTTTTGTGGTGATTTTTTTTTTTTTTTTTCCAGAAGACATCTTGGAGAAGGAAAGGAGGGGAAAGCTGGAGAGATCCCTAGAGCAGGAATGCAACTTCTCATAATGACTTGCAGATGTCAGAGTAACATTCTAACATGTTCCTATTAGTCCAAAGCTATTGTTTCTAACGTATGCAGAATAAAAGTCTCATGTACATGGCTGTAAACAAACTTCTCATCTAAACTAATTATGCTTCAGCCAACTCCAGCCCTGGAGGAAGGGAGGGATGAAGGGCTTAAAAAGCATCCAGTTTTACAGTGTTGCACTCAGATCATCTTATAATTTTGCCATTATACTTCAGAGATTAATTATCTCTATTATTTGGGATCCAAATCACCACCACAGTACCACTGGAAATGCCAATGATAAAGCAAAGAAAACCATACCCAGTATTCTGAGATACTCAAGT
Organism: Chrysolophus pictus; assembly: GCA_037305975.1. Lineage (NCBI taxonomy): Eukaryota > Metazoa > Chordata > Aves > Galliformes > Phasianidae > Chrysolophus > Chrysolophus pictus. Next base: position 14,032,902 of record CM074583.1, on the reverse strand, counting down.
TCAAATATGCAGTAGTAATAAGAGAAGATGGGAGTTTTCATTCAGAATTTGTAAAATCATTTTCAAAAAGAGAATGAAAATGTGTTCAAGTTGAGCAGCTCATATATATCTTGGAGAGTTTAAACGCATCCAACTTTCACAGTAAATAGTATAATATGTAATTAATTATATTTCAGCAGCAAACACAAGGATACGAATACCCCATTTACCAGAAAATACTTCCAAGGCTTCAGTTTTAGATGGTCTTACGCATGTCAGCCATTTAAAGGATTTTTTTTTAATGTAAAGGTAACATTTGGACATTTGGTCTCTATGCAGTTTCTTAATTACCAGTCAAAACTCTAGCAGTATGTTTGATGTAAAGCAAGAGCACATTGGAGGTCACATATCACATATTTCTTTCACACACTAAAATAAGTTACTCGTGGTGTGTCACTACAGTATCATAGAATCATAGAATCATAGAATCGCAAGGTTGGAAACAACCTGCAAGATCATCTGGTCCAACCATCCTCCCTCTACCATTGCTACCACAAGCACTAAACCATATCTCGTAGCTCCTCATCCAGACACTTCTTGAACACTGCCAGGGACGGCAACTCCACCACCTCCCTGAGCAGTCATTCCAGTGCCTGACCACTTTCTGAGAGAATAAGTTCTTCCTAACGTCTAACCTAAACCTCATCTGGTACATCTTGCAGCCATTACCTCAGGAAAGATATTTGTAACCACATATCACCAACAGGGAATAACTTGATTGTATTTATTAGATCTTCATCAGGATGCTAGTCAGCATTTTAACCTGCAAAGAGGCACCAAAGTGTGTCTATAGGCATCAACTGTATTTGTCATCAAGGTTTGCTATAAGGGAGTAGATAAGAAAAGGAACTCCTAAAGTCTCACAGACACTTATGGGATGGATGTTTCCTTTCTCCATACCCAAACAACCACACTGAGGTGTCCCTAGCAATGTTCTGCCACTGTGAATGAGCACAGACCTTCTCACACGTGAGAATAGAAGCTCCTGTTCCTCACCAGATACGTGGGAGTTGTACATGGGCAGATATGTGGGAGAGCCTGGATGCACCCAAGCTACATTTAAGTTTCACAGCTTCAGAAGGATTTTTTAGCACTTGATGCTTTTATGAGCTAGTGCAATATAGACAGCTGAACTCAACTTTTATTACCTGGTACAACATAGGAAACCTCCATCTACAGATTCATATAGTGGTGTCAAGGCACCACAAGGACTGTGCTCAATATCATGGGGAAATTATTGCCACGAGAGTGAAAGAGCAACTGTAGTACTGGATCAGACCCATGGTTCTGCTGGCGTGGAGCTTTGTCCTTGGCCATAGCTGTTGCATAAGAAATTCAAGGACCTTTGCGAGCTGTAGTTAGGTCACATCGGTTTCAGTTAAAAATTCTTCTAGTCTCCAAGAGTCAAAAGCATATGAATTTCTGTCTTTTCTAAAATACTTAATTCTTTACTTAGCAGTATGTCAAATCTGACTAAGCTTGTTTTCTTGTTTCTTTTTTTCACTGTCAATTCCTTTTCTGGATCCCACTAAGCTCTAGATGTAAAACAGTATCCTGAAATAATGATTTCCCCAAGGAAAATATACATTGCATCAAAAAAAAAAAAAAAAAAAAAAGCTTCCTTTTGATTTTGAATGCAAAACATTTCATGAATATCTTCGTCATGTTCTGCAAGAAAAATCAAATAGCTCTTCCCACTGACTCATCTACATATGCTACTATTTTTTAAAACAATAGATACATCACAGCTCAGCTCTATTTATCTATGATATATCATTATCATAATCAGAGTTTTTCACCTCTCTCAATCTGAAAGCTTTCCTAAGTTTTTACCACTTTTTTTTTTGGACCAAATTTCTCTTTCTTTAGCCTGCTTTCATTGATGTTACAGCAGCAGGAGTCTTGCTGACCAATGTGACAGATAGTCTGTCTTTTCCATTCTAGTTATTTTCACAGTACACAAAGATGTGGTGCAAGGAAAGCCACTTGCATGAGTGGACGCACAGGGAATTGAGGATGTCTGGCAAGCGGCAGCTCTGGGCTTTCTATGTTTGTAGATGTCAAACAGACAAGCAGCAATATCTCTATAATTCTACTTCAGGGCAAAACATTTGCCAAATAGTTGCAGAGCACTGTATTCTTCAGTAATAACAAGAAGAAGCAATGCAGAGAAGTGAAATGTTTCCAGCACTGGGGTTAATAATTTTAGGACAAGACCAATAGCCCTTGTTGAAACTGTACACATGAGAGGACTGGCATTTGACACAATTTTTAATCATAAAGGAACACTGAGAGAACTGAAAACTATTTTAAACTAATGGAAAGGGACATGGCACATTAAAAATTTAAAAGGATCTCTCTTCAAAAGGGATTCAATAACACCATTCAATTTAAGTTTCCCATGAGCCTCAAAAAATAAAGTATTGAATAGACTTTTATTCATATTTCATGAAATATTAGAATTATTTATGCTCCTACATAATTTTGCTGAAAACTACAGCTAGATGAGCGCCACCTGTGAAATTTACATATTCTCTATAAAGTCACACAAACAAAACAAGATTTCTTCAGGCTGTAAAATCTGCTTCAGTGCTCAGACCATTGCTACAGGACAACATTACCTGAACAGAAGCAGATTTTGCTCAGGAGCCAATCTGAGACTTCTTTCAGTCCTTCATTCTTCTCAGTCGCATGGCTGAAGAGAAGGTGCTTACTCTGCAAAATTCCTTTGGTTCCAGCTTCTATAGGCTGTCATAACTCTAATCCTTACAAACCGCTGCAGAAACTGTAATGAAGCCCATCCCAGTTCTGTTCACTGCATCCATCAACACCTAACACTTACCAAAATTTAGAATTAATGTATGTAGCACCAAGTGTTCACAGAATATCTCCAATATCCTGTAAGACTCCACTCAGACTCTTCCATTTTTTCAAATGCATACAATTTGTTCAGAAATACTACTGCTGTAATTTAATACAGTTTACAACTATGCTTTAAAATTAATGAGATGCAATTTGAAAAACCAAATCAGATTTTCACTTGTTCATTTTTTTCCTAGGTCATGATTTATGATAAGTAGTATTAGAGAGGACAAGATAGAGACCTAAATTACAGCTTACAATACAAATACTTCTATTAAGATCAGTAAATACACAAACTTTATACATACATTAATCAGTACAATTTTTTTCTTCATTCTGAAGAGTTCTATATCTCAATTATGTTAGGCTTGCCATACAATGGAAATAACTTCTGTCACTGTTCCATACCAGAAACATAGAAAGAAAAAATCCCTGAAAACGCACTATATATTTATATAACTTTATCTCCTTTCCAGAATTTTTTAAGTTGCATTGCGAATAAAATTTAACAAAATATTTTTAAAAGAGCAGAAAATGATTTATTATGCTACCATAAACCTATTGACAGCTTGGGATTATAGTCTGATAAAGATTGGTGCATTCATCCCTAATTAGCCTGTTATCATTTTAAATAAAATTCTAGAATAGTTCTACATTTCTAAACAGTTCTTTGTCACCATTTCAGTATTTCTACAGAAAGAAATAGTGTAAAGGAACCCAAAATAATGTAAGGTACTTGGTTAATTAAAAAAAGGTTTAATTATGCAAGTTTCACCATGTTGCATCTATGCAAAAGTTATTCCTTTTTTAGTGAGTATATATAGTTAATAATTATTCAGTTTTATTTCTTGATTGGTAAAGAGAAGAGTTTCATGAACAATGCAAGAAATCCTAGGTTTGATCCAGATCCTAATAAGAGCAGTTGAAGAGGTCTTTACGGGCAGATAATCCTTTTTCCTTTCTTTTCTTTTATCCTTTTTACGTTCGTTATGCATAATGAAGGTTAAAAAAAAAAGAGTAAAATAATATTATGCTCAATATGGGGACATACACTCAGGCACTGCCTGAGATTATTCTTTTCAATAATTTTTAAACAGTTGATTAACTGGATGAATCAAACACTTGAAGAAAATAAGTTCTCAGAATCCTCACTGAATTATAGAGTTTTAGATGTATGTTAGGACTAAACTGTCAAAACATTACATCATTGAACAAGATGACTGTCATCCATCAGTCACACAGGACAAGAACCTCCGCAAATAACTGAAAATACCCAAAGTACCCAAGGATGTATGCTTTTACTCCAATACTGAGACTGTGCACACTGCATTCAGAATTATACCTCCACAGAGTACAGCAGCATTTGTCCCCCTGCATGCAGCAATTCTTACAATTAGAAAACACTGAAAAGTCACATTGAAAAGTTAATCAGTTGCATTATTTCTCCATGTTTAGAATATTCCTATGCTGGATGGATACTAAGGTAGATTTGTGTCTGCAGGAATCACCTGAGAAAGGTATAGGAAGAAATGGAAATAAGTTACAGTTTTTGTTACTCAGAGGCAGAAAATCTGTCCAGAATAATTTGTTCTTAATGGCTGTTTTAGCTCAAAAGAGGCCCTGAAGTAAAGAATAAACAAACTGTCAGAGGAACAGAGAATAAGTCTCTTAAGATCAGGGTTAAGGTTCATTGGTACAATTGCTCTAAGGCAAAACATTACCACATCTTGGATTAATCCTGGCATGTAGACAAATATAAAGGTACAGCAGTAATGCACATGTAGTGCCTTTTCTGTGACTGCTGTACATGCAGTGCATCCAAAGGCATAATCCCCACTGTAATGTCTTGTAAAAGTGAATTATTAATTCTAAGTATATTGAAACAGAGATTTAGAAATTCAGAAAAATAGATAATAATAAACAAAAGCTAGATAAATATACTCCGTAGTCCCAGACTTGCATAAACTGTATTACCCTCCTTTAAGTCAAACATAGACTCCAGGCAGAAATCCATCTCAAAAAAAAAAGCCAGTTTTCTGATCTACAATTGGCCTTCAGCTTTTTTCTTCCTCACAAAGCCTCAACATTTTATTTTTTGTTTTAAAAAATTACATTAACACATCTTGACCACCACATGAAGAAAATCAGACGTGCGCAGTGTACTTCCATGCTGGAGGATCGTGCAGGATTTGGAGAATGATACAAAAGCCACTGCACACGCTCTCTGGAGTAGTCTGCCCATATTTCCCTAAGTGTTATGTCATGTTACTGAACAAACATATACTTTAGCATCAGTTGTATCAAAGCCCTCCTCCCTTCTCTCTGCTCATAACATCCAAGAATGCCAAAGTCCAGGGTCTAGCCACATCTTCCCCTCTTACCATTAGAAATATACCTCTCCACGCACTCCTTGCCCTTCCTTGCCAGAGGAATTCTCTCTCTTAGAGCTGGATCAGAACTATCAGCATGCAGGCTGCAGTCCCAACCCAAGTACTCTGATCCCCATTGCCACCTTTAGAGCAGCCGCTGCCTCAGCTCCAGACACTGTTGAGGACCATGGACATTTGGACACATGAGAGGCAGTGACAGGGCTCCTGCTGAAAGCACAAGGTTCCTTATCTGCTCACTATGAACGATTTTAGTTATCACAGAACCTCACCCAATGCTAAAGTCACATTTCTCCGCACTTTTACAGCAATAAACATTTCCGATCGGCTGAGGAATGCTCCTAACAGCACAGATTGCAGGGCTGCATACAGCTGTATGTCTACACTGTTTAGCCATCCTCATTTATTTGCTGAGCTGTGCTATGACAGTGAAGGAGAATAAGCAATTTTTATATCAGCAAGCATCTGATCCCAGGAAAGCACTGTGTTATCATTTCTCCTCTAATAAGTACTCTACGAAAGGAAGAGTGGTAACAGCCTGAGATTTCTGGACAGTGCCAACTCAGGAAAAGTGTACCAGTCACTTACGAAGCCTCTCTATTTGCTGATACACTGCTCACTTCACAGGCACCTTGGCAGAGGGATGTGGAATATTCCCTAAGTCCTCAACAATTCATTCTTTTTTCCATCATGGTATTTTAGAAAAGGTTACATTGTCCAGACTTCCTCGAGCAGATGCATAGTTAGAACCAGTTAGATTCCATGATTCTATGAACCAGCACTGCTAACAGGCTCTCCCAGGCTAAATTTTAATGCTCTTAAGCTGCCGTTAACATAACGTGCCTATAGACTCTGCTAGCAAGAGCTGCTGTTGGAATGCAAAGAGAGAGGAGGAAGGAGAAGCAGGCCTTGCACAAGTTTTGCACCAAAATGGCTGCAGAACATGGCGTGGCACAGGCTGGAAATGCAGGGCAGAGTCCTTGCAGAATGGAGGCCTGGAAAAAGAAGTTCATGCTCATGAGATCACTGTGCAGTTCAGTGCCAAGGGCTTGCATTTGCAGTTTGAGAGGCAGCTTCTTCTCCGGCTTCAGCATCAGCACCAGCATCCAGACGCTTGGCTCCAAGCCCTTTCATCCAAGCATTATAATAATGTTAGATATTTTGAGCACATGAACATACAGATTGTTTTAATTTACTGTGTATGTATATGAACACGCAGATAGTGATCTTAAAGGAGTTTGGCCTTTATTGGTTAGTTAACAATTTGGTTTGTTTTTAAAATATGTTGCTACAAGAGTTCCACACGTGCAAAGAGCCAACGAACAGATCACTAAGGTTTATTAAACCTGTTAAGTATCGCAATCACACAAAACCTAAAGCCATATTAAGCCTGTAAGACATATGGCCACTTAACATACAAAAATCTCACTTAAACCTATAATCCCATAAAGGCTGTGACAAATTAACTTTTGTCCAAATAGGAAAATCTAATTACAAATTGATTAAAGTTGTTAAAACCATGACAGCCTCCCTCAGAAATTCTCACCCTGCATACTCTAGTAACACCAGGCATCTCTTGCTTCTCATACCCACCCCAGTAATGAAGGCATTTGGTTGCTCATCTCTGCTCTTAAAAAAACTGACTCCCTGCAATATCCTGTATGAAAATATTCCTGCCTACAGGTGCAGTGATTTATCAAGCCCCAGTCTAACTGGTGATCCTGATTATGCTGGTATTCAAATGGAATTCTTTAAAAGTGTCCATTTTTCTGCAAATAGGCACTTGATCTCCAAAAACATAGTGCTACATGAATTTCCTCATTGCTATAAAGCAAACAGAGACAGCACTATGGCACCTGTCTGCACATTATGCAGAGAAATACACTCCCTGTACCAACTTACAGATGCATGTGCCACACTACTCCAAAGACACATGGCCAAATTTTTCCCTCTCAGATGATGAAACATATATAAGCTGTAAATAGCTTTATAATTCTAAGGATTATTAAAAATAGTGGAGCTGTACACAACAAGCATTTCCCCCTTTCACATTCTCTCACATAGGTGACTGGTTTACTTGGGCAGAAACTACTCCTTATGCTATAGTAATCCTGCTTCTGGTATCAGAGAGGTTGCTACAAATTGTTCCTGCTCTTTTGCACCACAGTGGCTTCTGTGCCCTGGCTTACTAACTACATCTGTGCTGACTTGGAACTTGAACACCATTTTGAAGTCTCTCCTTGAAGTTTATTATCATGTAGAAAAACTGGTTTTCTTTTTTTTTCAATCTCACATTATCTGAATTCTCTCTCTAGTTATAAATATCACAAAGTATTCAAATGTCACCTCATCATATGTTGAATTTCTGAGTAGGGACATCACGTCCCTATTTGCACATCAAACCAACAATGTGATACAAAAAGCCAAGGCTGAAGCCAGTGAGCCACTGATTTCAGTCACCTTGAAACAAATGGAAAAACCTTTCTCTAGTTCTGAGCTGACATCTACTGGTAGAATGTTGCAACAGTGCAGGAATCGGGAAATGCACAGCAAGCCATTTCAGGAAGGATCTCCAAGTGGTACGTGTTGAAACGCTCTGGGGTTGAAAAGGACAAGAGATCCAAAAAGTATGTATTTTATGCAGCTTTGCTCCAAGTATAGTCAGATCAGGCCAAGCATATGGCTGGGGGTGTAACTCTTCAAGTTTTCTATGTCAAACACAACTTAAAATTATATTAATGTCAAAGACTGTTGAAATTCATTTTAAACAGATTTGCTTTGGATTAGCTTAGATCACAAGGGGGTATAAACACATAGTAACCTGCAATCACGTTAGAGCAGTTTAAAAAGATCTTAGGTCTCAGCTGAGGCACAGTAATTAATAACACGCACGTCCTCCTAGCCAGCTGCAACATAGAGACAGCCCAGTTTGCATAAAGACACAACTGAAGTGAGTTTCAAATTCAAACTCATGCTGAAATAAACCATTACTAAATCAGAAAAAGATTGTTCTCTTTGAGACTTGTACCAGTGCAAGAACACTCCTTCAACAAAATCTTCTTAATTCAGTATGCAGATGAAGCTGCAGATGCATCTTTTCCAACCTCAATTTCTCCATAGTATAACGAAGAGACTGGAAGAGTGGGGAACATCCAACCCTTTTGATACACATGAAAGTGGTACTCAGATTCTTTGGAGGGAACCATATGATGGCAACAGTGCCACATGTAGCATTTTAAATAACAAATTAGATCCCTAATTTATGACCAAACACAGAATTTTATCACGTCCTGTTGCTTTAGGCAAATATTAGAAGACTTAGTAGAAAAGAAATAGGTCCCTTTCTGATATATTCAAAGGAAAAATACGCTGCTTATCGGACTCAATATGCTGTTTTGTTTTTCCTGTTCTTTGCACCCCAGTTGGTTCTGGTAGCCACAAACCGTACATAAATTTAGCACTAATATCAAGCATCATTATCCTGGGGAATGCAAGACTATACTGAACAACCCAATCCTTTTCCCTTGACAATCCATTTAAATCACTGGTTTTGAAAAGGATGCTGAAAGTCGGATCTAACAGTTTTACATATTAGAAGAGCTCCCTTTTCAAAGTCAATGGAATTTCTAGAGTTTGCATTATTTTTCCATTCTCTCAGTATACCTAAAGGCCATGGGATGGGGAAAAGAACTGTTGTGTACTTGTACAGAATTATGTGTTAAAGTCTTATTCAGGGAAGAATGCACAACAGCCTTCTGTCACCTGAGGGTTTATTTTCTTGTGCAGTTTAAAGAGGAACTAATGTTTTCACAGGATACCCGCCCTTTCAAGCACAGATACAGTCTCAGTGCAGATTTCCAGCACTGCTGGAAGAAGAGAAGCAAGCCAGCCATTGGAAGTGAACGTCTGATCAGACAGAAATGACTGTGAAGAGGAATTGTAATCAGGCAGTGGAGTAAGGGCAAAGAAAGAATTTGGAAGATAAGGAGTAAGCAGACGTCCCTTACCAGCCCAACAAACACCCTGGCCAGGCAGGAAGCAAGGCAGCCAGTTGGACACAATTGTTTTGGGTAAGATGAAGTATCAGAAAACATCTCAAGGCAAAAAAGATTAGCAAGATGAGCAGAGACCAGGAGAGCAGCAGCAGAAGTAAGAGGAGTATCTCACTGGTTGACTGTCAGAAATAATTTACTCAGACATAATAAAAGAGTTTGGAAATTAATTTTCAGAGAAATATATGTTTGCCAGCTCCATCATCTCACAATACATTATACGGTCCAAATCAAGATCATTCTGCAGTAGTGCCTTGGTTGGACACTCGCTGAAGGCTGAGTTAATGAAGTGTGAGATGTCTGTAGCAAGCGACTCCACTCTAAATGGTGAAAGAAACAATAAATGGCAACAAGACTGATTTCTAGGATAGATAAATTCTTCTTAACAAGTTTTCTGTACCTGGTATAGACTTGTGTGTACAACTTTCCCAGTGTCATGTTTTTGGCTGGGATGGAGTTAATTTTCTTTGTAAAGGCTCACACAGTGCCATGTTTTGGATTTTGATGAGAATAATGGTGATAACACACCAATGTTTTTAGTTGTTGTAGAGCAGTGCTTACATTAAGCCAAGGACTTTTCAGCTTCTCACGCTACCCTGCCAGCGAGGAGCTGGGGGTGAACAAGTTACTGGGAGGGGACAGCTGCCCCAGACTGGCCAAAGGGATACCATATGATGCTGTGCTCAGCAATAAAAGCTGAGATGAAAGAAGAAGGAGGGGGACGTTCGGAGTGATGGCGTTTGTCTTCCTGAGACACTGTTACACGTGATGAGCCCTGCTTTCCTGGACACCTGCCTGCTGATGGGAAGTAGCAAGTGAATTCCTTGTTTTCCTTTGCTTGTGTGTGCAGCTTTTGCTTTGCTTCGTAAACTGTCTTTACCTCAACCCATGAGTTCTCACACTTTTACCTTTCTGATTCTCTCCCCCATCCCATCGGGGGAGAGTGAGCAAGCAGCTGTGCGATATCTAGGTGCTGCCAGAGTTAAACCACAACACGTGAGTACTCTGGCATAGCAACTCATACTAATGTGGCTTTATACATAACTGTGAAAATGATTCAATGAGTTAAACGAACAGCATAGGGGAATAATCTCTGGTGCATCCTCACTTTGAATGTTGTGTGCATTTCTGGACTCTGTAATATAAAGTGGGTATTAAGGTACTTGAACACGTCCAGGGGATGGTAACAAAACTGATAAAAGGGTTGGAGGGCATATCCTGTGAGGAGAAACTGAGGACACTTGGGTTTTCTAATTATGAGAAGAGAATTCTGAGAGGTGACCTCATGGCTCTCTGCAGCTTCCTGAGCCGGGGAAATGGAGCAGGAAGGGTCAGGCTCTGCTCCCTGACAGAATGCGAAGGAATGGCATAACGCTGCACCAGGGGTTGTTCAGACTGGACATGAGGAAAAACTGCTTTACTGTAGGGGTGGTCAAACATAGGTACAGGCTTCCTGGAGAGGTGGTTTTGCCACAAGCCTGTCAGTGTTCAAAAGGCATATGGAAAATGCCCTCAATAAGATGCTTTAAGTTTTAGTTAGGCATGAAGTGCTTAGGCAGTTGGATTTTATGATGACTGTACATTACTTCCAACTGAAATATTCTATTCTATTCTATGCTACCTCTTTTGAGGTAGTAGAGTTATTCCAAATTAATAGTGGTATCTGAGAGCTGAATTTGACCTACAAATTAAAACACTTGTCATCATTTTCAGTTTTTCTGTCTTGCTGTAATCAAGAGCTGACTTCCATAATCATCTTCTGTGTGCGGGGAGCTTTGGTCGCCTTTGCTGTTTCCCAATGTTACTGAAGTATTTGATACTTGTGTGGTTATGTGTGCTGTTGCAGTATTCACACTGTGAAGTGATACCTTAAATATTCACTGGGAGAGTAAAGTGAACATGCTGTAAGCGATCACTTTAGGGAAATACCATTCAATTATAATGAAGTATTCATTCACAAGGTTTCAATTTTGTTTGCATTTGGCATGTTACGAGGCTGATTGAACAGCCTCAGAGCAACAGCCAGAAACACAAAGTATATGTCAATGTGGAAAGAGAGACAGGAGGGAAGTAACAGTTGGAAATTTGATTCATAAATGATCTTGTCTTACACATCCCCACAGCCCATACAATTCTGCAAATGCTTCTGTGTTCTGTGTTCTGTTCCAGAGACAATATTCCTGCAATGCATTAATATGTGCATCAGCACCTCCAGGGTTGTTTCCAAACTAACATTAAGAAGTAACACTACAGTAGCTCAGACATCATCTCACAAAACCCTATTCAGAACAGATTTAGGTGGGCACAATGCAGAGATCTTCCACAGGAACGACTATTTAAGTGCTCCCTCCAGTGTACTGCTTCCAGGGAAGAACTCCAGTATTTTAGGAAAATGTATGACAGATAGGAAGTCTACAGGCAGGTGCTGGCCTCTTAACTTCTCTATCATCTCACTTTATAGGCAGGGATAAAGGAGGATTCTTTTTAGTATAGGCAATTGTGAAAATATGGCTTTTTTCTTTTTCCACTTGGTATTTTCATGCTACTGGAAAGATAAGGTCTCATTTTTAAGAACTTAATTCTGGCCCTAATGTATTACCTTCCTTATCACAAAGGTTCTGATGTTTTAAACTGCTGTTTAACATTGCTGTGGACTGGATAAAAGCATGATAACCTCCATGCTTCTAAATCAGACTCTCTTTAATTAAAAATCCACATACTACTATAATCACTATCCTTTCTCCACAGGACTGATTTCCTGACACCTTCTTCCTGTTCTACTCTCCTGCAATCAGGGACCTTTCCCCCCAGTTTCATATTGCACATTCAGTAGCATTGTGCATACAAGGAATATAACATTTTGCTTACCTCTTGCTACCTGATCTAAGAATAAGGAACTTATTCCTAAAGACAGGATAGCACATACTTATTCAAAGTGATATACAGTAAAGATATATCAGTTGCAGGAAAGGTTTTTCTGAAGGAGCAGTTCTACCAGATGCCACACACCATTGTAACTCCAAAACCTGTATTTGGAATATGAAGTTGTACGACAGATAAGGATCTGTAACTATATTTACAAATGCTAAGGAATAGAGGATGAAAATCCACCTCTCCCTAAGGCACAGATTAAACTTTACCGCAGATACAGGCCATGGTTTCTGGTAACAAGATGAAATTAAAGTCAGCAAGCCAAGAGCTCCCTTCCAGAAACAGTTTAAAAATAAACTAAGTAACAAATTTATTAACAAATTCCTTATTAGATCAAAATGAATGCCCAAATTTCTTTTTTGTTTTTTTTTTCTAATTTCTTAATCTTAGCTGTTTGTACATAATGACCCAGTATACAACTGGCACTGTTCATCTCTACTAAACAATTTTTATGTAGAGGTTTATAACTGGGAGGATTTCATCTTGTTTAAGGGATAAATGGCTATTGGTAAGAGAAAAATTCACCAGAAGAGAAAAATTCATCAGAAGATAGAGAACTTGCAAACATCAACTAATATGATCTATAGCAACTAAAAAAAAAAAAATACCCATTAGCAAAATGCCATTTTTTAAATTTAAAAATGAAAGAAATAGATAGAGCCCCATTGTATCTGGTTAAATATCTCCAACAACGTGTACTTTGCCACCCTTACAAGGATTTTAAATTTCCCTTCTACTCATGGAAACTACAAAAGCCTTAGCTGTAGGTCAGATCTCACTCAACAGATGTTCTCTGTGCTTGTAGACATTTAACAACAATTAGTGAGACTTCATTTAATATGCTGAATAGCTGAATCACTTCATACACAATACCTAAACCACAGTCACCAACCTATTTCCCCCATGATGCTCACCAGGTCAGTGGAGTCTTGCAATCTCCCAGATAGAAGTGGTTAAAAATCTTTGCTGAATAACACATCTTCAAAAAGATGCAGACTAACTGCAGAAAGAGTAAACTGTCATGACACATTCCGCTGAAACTCTACTCCATCTCAGCCATTCCATCAGCCCTATAAAAACTGATAGTCTGGAACTGGTCAGATACATTACTGTAATTTCTCACCTGAATAGATGGTGCTATGACTGTTTTGGAAATAGCAGATACTGGGTGAGGACAAAAGCATGAAGGTAACCTCTTCTTTCTACTCTTTTGTTGGCCTTTTCTCCTCTCTCCCTTTGGGAAAACTGCTGAATGCACTGTGACCCAGAGCCAGCCAGAGCCAGAGTTTGTAGCAAGCACTGAGACTGCAGAACCAGCAAAGAATACTATGATATTTTCCAAGGTCTTTTGGTTGCTGTTATTTGTCTTTCAAAATATCATATTTAAATTCAACAAAAAATCCTAATGCAGTCTCTTCTCAGCTTATTTTAACATCAGATACGTGCCAGACAGAAAACTGAATTTTAAAGAAAATCCCTAAGTGATTACCAACCAAACTAATATAGTTTTCAAACACAGTGTTGCAACACTCATAGGCATAGCCTATCCAATTCAGCTGACTGAAGTTCTTCACAGAACAAAGACAGATTCAAAGAAAGTTAAGCAATTGCAAATTGGAAACTAAAGAGAAAAATCTAAGACAAAAAACAAGTACATTCAAGAAACAGCAGCTTCTCTTTTCTTTTGCCACTATTAGAATGCACACTAGTACCTTTCCCATCTCACTATTTGCTATAGCAACATTTAATTAATGTATTTACTTTTAAAAGTCAGTAAAGCATCAGGAAAGCATAGGAAGGTATGAATACTATGGAGTGCTTAAACAGATATGCTATTTCTGCATCCCTGTTATACCATTGCCCTGCACGATTCAGAATAACCAATAAAACACATTATTTTTAAGCTTTAGTCTGCAAACCACAACTAGCTTAAGTAGAACCATCCATATTTTTATATCCCTCCACCTTATTTTATCGATAAACTAGTAAGTGAGTAGATATGGTATAAAAATAACAACTGGTGTTTTAGCCCTTAACAGCTGCTCTTGTTTTATATGGATAGCTTCCCAATTAAAATTGATCACAGACTAGGGTTATAGGTGTGTAGCTAGGACTGAATAGATTATAAAAACTTTTCTGTCCTTTCTTCTAAAGCTCTGTTCTTCCTTCTTCCCTTTGGTGGGGAGGCACTAAGTTCTGACTTTCCTAAAACTGAGGTAAAAATGATACCTAGTCTGTTCTAAGGGTAGCAATTCAGCTTTGAGTAATCTGAGGTCTATAAGACAGGCTGATTATAATAGAAGTTGTAAGTCAGTGGTTTTTGTGATTCTAATACTAACAAAAGGGTGCTCTATTGATAGACATATGGGGATTGTTGTCTTCCTGAAGGAAAATTTTGCTGCTTAGAGTAAGGAGGCTATGCTTAGTTCTATGTGGCTACAGTATATTAAAATAAGAGGTTTTCTTCAATACTTGTTTATAGTAATTTTTGATGAGATAATTGACTATTAGCTAACCAAAAAGCTGTTAGAAAGGCCTTGAGGAATGTTAATACTCAGAAGGTAGGATGCTAATGCTTATCTGAGCTGCCGCTTCCGACTAGGATGATACGTGTTCTACTTCAATAGACATAATATTGAATTAAAGCAAGGGAAAAGCATATTTTTTTTCCTTTCCAGCAAGTTAGCTAATGCTCTCTCTCAGAGATCTATAAGAGGTAACAAATATTCTTTTCTTTAGGAAAACAACAACAACAACAACAAACTTAGAAGTAGCTTGAAGCTTAGCTTACTTCTACTGTGGTCTTAGAAGATAGGGTGTCTTGCTAAAAGCATTGATTTCTGTAGTGATATAATACATAAGAGCTATATGCTTTTTATTCTTAAACTGTACGATAGTGGCAAAAACTCTTCAAATTAGTCTTACAGGGGATACCCAAGCCTTCTCAGAGATTGCTGACTTTAGGGCCTGCCGTTGCACTTCAAGAATGCACAGGGTTGTGAAAGGGAGTTTTGAAATCAAACTACCTAGCTGGCTACAATCTCATCACTTTCTTGCTTTAAAATACAAACTCGAATTTTACTTTTAACGAGTTTGTTATGTGACCAAAGTGAAGAGGGGTGAGTACAGGAAGAGATGATTCAAGTATAAAGCCTTGTCTCTCCTTTAGACAAAGCACTCTTGGCTCTTCTGTTGGGATGGAAGTTAGATTCTACACTGTAAATTACGGTTAAAAAAGCCAGGCACCTGGGCCTAAGACATTGTATGTATTATGTATGCAAAGCCCTGATGCTATGGTTTCCTTTTACTTTAATTCCAATACCGTTAATTGAAAGATGTCTGCATTCTGTAAATGATGAGACTGAACACATGGGGGAGAAAAGAGAACATATCTTCCGCTTCAAGAGCTGTTAAAGGCTTGCTTTTAAATGCAGAAATAAGAGCAAAGATGGAAGTATGTGACATGTAATGTCTCATAGAGTGCTATAATTGTAAGAGGGGAACACAAGACTGTATCCTAGGAGTGTGCAGATTACAGTAGCTATTTAGCTACTTAAGACTTCTTCCAAAACTTTCATGAAATACTTCACACAATGATCAAATCAGACTCTCTGGTTTTGCTGCTTCTTTAGCAGAAAGAGAGACAGCTAGAGAGTAGAGTAACACTTGATTTAATGAAAGCACAAAAAGCAACTGTTGCCTGGACAAACAAGGAGCTAATCATAAAATATGAGAAGTAGCCTTAATGCAGAGAAGGAAATGAGTCTGGAACACAATGATGGACAATGAGGGTAGATAGGAACAGGAAATCATGTAATCATTACTAGGTTTTGCTTAGCCTGCTACTGGTGTTATCCACTCTAAAACACAGCCTCTCTGTCCTTCTTGTGCACCTCCATATTCTATTCCAGCATGGTAACAATTATTATAGCTGCTTATTGCAGATTTTTCTTTTTTTTTTTTTAATAACCTAAAATGGAGGGTGGGGAAGTTAATCTTTCATAATGCTATTATATACAATAAAGCCAATGCACACTGGCAGAAAAAAAAAAAAAAAACAAAACAGTTGCTTTTCAGGCTTGTGTAGATCTACACTGTTACAAAATGTACTTTTAAGATAAAACATTTTATTGGTGGTGACAGGACTTTTCTGAGGTGAGTTTGGCAGAGATGCATGAAGAAGGTAATCCATAGGTGTTACTTTGTGCTAGATGAGACTTGTGTACTCTACTAAACTAAAGCTGTTTCTTAGGTCAACCTTTTCTGTAAGACTCCACCTGTTGACGTGAGGATGTAGAGAATATCTTCCTAGACTTTGATCGATGAACCCCTAAGGAAGCTTATTCCCAGGGAAATCTTGCAGAACTCAGCAAGCCTTTTTTAATCCTTTTCAAATGTAACTATTTATAACTTGAAGAACTGAACATGGTAATTCAATGTATCCAACTGGACACTGTAAAACAAGTACGTCTCTGTTAAATCATAACTGTATGCCTGTAACTATATCATTGACACTTCACAAACAGAATATGAATACACCAACAGCAGTGGATCTAGATGTCTTTACTGAATAGCAATTTTCCTCCCTACAGGTTAGATGTGTAATGAATATCTTGGAACAAGTGGATGTATGTTCTTGCTGAAGATGTCTCTTCCAAGCCAGCGTCATTCCCTTATTACTAACCCTCCTCCACCAGAATACATAAACAACAAAAATAGTGGCTGTCAAACAAACCAACTTCAGTACTTACAGAGAGTGGTCATGAAAGCCATGTGGCGACACAACTTTTCCTGGCCATTTCATCAACCTGTAGATGCAGCAGCACTGAACCTTCCTGTAAGAACTGTTTCAGAAATAGAGTATTATTCCACAAAGTATTGCAGTATTTGTGAATTAATATTAGAAATCTACTTTAGCATGAGAACTGTTTTAATCATTTCCAAGGACAAGAAAACTATGCTTTCTCTTGCTGATTAATACTAAGTGCTGCATCTTTGTTCACTTTTCTTTCTGAGACTGTTGCAAATCAATATTTCTTTAAGGAATAAGAATGCTTACATGGGCCTTATAGAACTTCTTGATATTGGTATTCTCTGTTGTCTTTCTTCTAATTCCCCACTAATTTTAATACTGGGTATAATGTTTTTTCTTTTCCTTTTGACTATTTTTTAAAATGGGAAGTTACTAACCTCTTTCTAAATACTTTATGATGAAAAAGCAGATCTAATCCTAAAATAAATAGGCAAACCTGGATCCAATTTGATGTATTGCACTGTGATTTTTGCCATGTACAAAGTCATTAACACATTCCAGGACTGTACACAAGGTCTTGTGACAAGTAGTCTTAATTTAGATATCTTTATACTCCAATTCTGGATCACCCCAGCTTTCTCAGTCAAATGAAAACATCAATAATTGACACAGCATTCCAAGTATTTCAAATTACCTGTAAGGTATTGCTTTTGGCAAATGAGTAGAAAGGTGTTAACACCATGGTCTGGTTTCTTCAATTCTTTATTTTCCAACATAGGTATTTTTAGTTCTCTCATGTCCGAGACTAATTGTATATAATGTGCCATGAAACATAATGCAGTTTTTTCTCTTGCAATCTAATTTTTGTAATTGTGTCAGAATCATCATGTCCTAATATTCAAGAGATTTGCTGTGATTCTTTGAAAAACACAGGATTACTACAGTATTATAAAGAAACCTATGGACCTGAGCACAATTAAAAAGCGTCTGGAACATAATTACTACACAAAAGCTGCAGAATGCATTGACGACTTCAAAACTATGTTCCTGAACTGCTACATATATAACAAGGTAAGTGAAACAAACACCTCCTATTAGTAATCAACTGTAATGAATGCCAACAAGTCTAAACTAGTGGATACTTCTAACTACCTATAGAACTTGTCAATGACTTCAACATTTCTCGAAACTAGTTCTGTTTGAAATGGGAGAGGGCTTTGCTGCTAGATTTAACTGAAGGCAGAGGTGAGGCTTAACTTGCTGCTAACATCTGAATGCATAGTTGTCATAATATGAGGGTTCTGCTGGCAAAACTTCAAGGTTTATTTTGCACAGCTTACAGCACAGTGTAACAGCCAGACAAATCCAAGGTTAGTTACTCTGAGGCATGCTTCTCTCCTCCATTAAGCTTAAGACAAACTAACTTAAGCTGAAGTGTGAGTATCTCCTTGAGCTTCGGCTGTGCTTAAGTATCTTTGAGCTTTCTTCAGACTACAGGAATGAATTAAGGAATTGCAGCCCTACTCCCTTTTCCCTTTGCTATGGGAAGCATGTGTTTGTATGAGCAAATAGGACAGGACAGGGTGGGGGAAAGGGGCTATTAGATAGGGAATAGGGATGACTAAATTGTCTCTGATACAGGTGGCTTGTTACTATCTGTTCAATATAAACTATGGTTAGTTGAAATAGTAGCACTTTATTACTGCAACTTCTGCACTCTGAATGCTATCAACAATATTTTGCAGCCAGGTGATGACATTGTGTTTATGGCCCAAGAACTAGAAAAAGTGTTCACGCAGAAAATAGCACAAATGCCACCAGAAGAAATACTGATTCCCGACAAAGGAAAAAGAAAAGAAAAGCTGTCAGAAGGTAATGGCTTTGTGCTGAATTGTTAACATTAAATAAAAGCTGGGAACAGAGAGTCCTCTGTAACTTGTCACAACTCAGCCCAGGACTGGTCAGGATGCTCTCCATCTTTCCCAGAATATACTAGATCGGTAACGCTACTGCAAAGCTTTGGCAGATTCAGTGCAGCTGTAATGTTGTAAAGGAACTTTCTACTAATGAAATGTATTTAAGACAAGGAAAAAAAACTCACCAGAATATGAGAACTGACAACATCATCAGTAGTGCAATAGCATAGTTTTAGATGTGAAACAGTGCTCTTGTCCACAAGAAAGATGATTCAGTCAAGACATCTCAAACTAATGAGGAAATTACATAGTAGGTACTACAAATTACAATGGGAAGCCTAATTAAAATGGTCCAGGAGATTAGCTTCAACTCATTACTCATCTTTGACCTCCTGTGTTGACTTAATTGTTCTTGTAACCTGCTTCAGTACCTTGAAAAATGTTTCACTTCAACAAAATGCTTCTTTCAACATTGCCCGACAAACATATTTATTAACTAGGTGGACTATTTAGTATCTTGAATTGTACATGCATCCCAGTGGATGAATTTGGAGGTCTTCAAAATAGTCTCCCAAGTGGGCCTGGAACTGATGTCAGTTGCTGGGTCTATGTTAGCTCTAATGAAAAGATGTTGTGCCTTAATAGGAAGAATGTGTTTGAACAGGTATAAGCAGTTCCCAGAAAGTTTCAGAAATGCATTGGAAACTGAGCAGGTTCTTAAATTATTACAATTATGCACTTGTAATTCAGTCTTGCTCATACTGAAGCTGCTTAAGACCACTTACATCATTTACGTACACAAACGTGCAACTTGTATGAATTTTGAAAGGTTTTAAGGACTATAATTTCATGTGCATGCAGAATGATTTAGTATTTTCTCTGCAAGCACTTCTCTTTTCTTACAATATAGGGGGCTTAGCATGTTGTTTATTAAATCATCTCTCTGAGGTTAATCCACAGTGTCCTTGATGCCAACTATTCATAACTTGACACTAGTTGAGATACTAAAGGAGTTGAGTAGAGGATAAAAAACATTCTTCTATATATCAAAGCTTTTATTTGTATTTGTTACTTATATAGTTTGTGTGTGGAAGATGTATTATTTAAAACTGTCCAATATGATCAACTGCACTATTTAAGACAAAACTTTTTAAAAATAACCAGATCCTCAGCAGCCAAACAGTGGGACTTCATCTAAACAGAGAACAAGGCAGAAACAAGCTGAAAGTGGTGAGCAGCCTACAGCAATAACTCAAGAGCTACAGAAGGCTACACTACCTCCTTTGTCTGCAGCTCAGCTGACTGCTTTAATGCCAGCTGCCATCCCTATCACAAAAGTAAGTTACCTCAAATAACTTTCGGAATGAAAGGTATTGAAATTACTGCTCCAGGCATGAACAGCAAGACCATAAAAGTCATGTTTACTGCAGGATCTCTTCAAAATTTCTATTGTGACGGAGGATAATAAGAGATCTAATAGATATCCTACGTCTCTGTTAATTAACTGGGCTACTAGAAAGCATGCAGAAATTGGGATGACTGCTTGGTAGATTTTCATTTTTTATAAATATGAATTGAAGACTGTTTTTCCTCGAAATAAACTAAGAAGCTCATTCTTGAAGTGTATTTCCATACTTTTGCAAGTTTCACCTTGATGTAGGAATTCTTTCCTTGTGATCCAGATAAAGGTTTTAGTATTGAAATATGCTTTTTCTAAAATCTATTCAAAAACTTCTCACGTTTTCAATTAAAGTGCTTGAGTTCCCAAAATAGCATATTAGTTGAAACACTAACTAGCTGGGAAAGGTGTTTGAAGCTCATAAAAGCATTTGTTAACTGCTATATGAATTGTGTGTGGATGTCTGACGCTTCTGATCAAGTGAACAGGCTTGTATTGGCTTAGCTTTCTTTATCCAACCAGGCACATGTACTAGGTTCTCTTATAGTGTGTATTTACACTTTACTAGAGATGTGAACACGAATGGGCAAAGCATGTTCATCTCCTCTAGACCAAATACTCGGTGTTTAAAAAAAATGCAGACATAAATCATTCTGCCAGTTTAACATAAACTGCAGTAACTTTTTTTGCTTTCCATAGTAGTCACATGAGTATTTCATAACCTACTGGTTTCTTTGAGTCTTCTCAATTGGCTAAGAGCTACCCACAACCTACTTCCCATTCTTTCCTTTAAAAGTAAGCTTCCTATTCTTTACTTTAAGAGTAAGCTTGATGTTGGCTTGTAATGTCTTGCAGATTCTCAGTCCGAACTTGTGGAAATACTATGTTCTTTTGGTTTTGATACTTGTAGAATTTTTGACACTTTTTTTTTGTTGTATAGTTTCAAAGCTGACCTCCCACTGTTCTGGATGTACATCTTTTACACTTAAAGATTTCATTTTTCTAGGCAAAAAAAGGTGTGAAAAGGAAGGCTGACACTACAACTCCTACTACTTCAATACTCACAACAAGCAGTGAATCTTCTGCAACATGTAATGAAAGAAAAACTGTTAAAACATGCAAAGGTGAAAATGAATGTATGATACCAAAGAAGATTCTGAAGAAGGGCTTACCAGATTCTCAGCAATCACCTAGAGTTCTTAAAAAGATTCAGTTGTCAAAACAACTAAAATACTGTAATGAAATTCTTAAAGAAATGTTCTCAAAGAAACATTCAGCATATGCATGGCCTTTCTTAAAATCTGCAGATGTTGTATCCTTCTCGCTTGGTGAAAAAAAAGGGATCACCAAATGTCCTGCTGATTTGGGAACCATTAAAGTAAGTATGTTTTAGAGGGGATTGGACAACTTCTTCACTTAAATAACTTGTGTAATCATGTTGGATTTTAATAGCATTAGCTGAAAAAGAGTCATGAAAGCTGTTTTTCATTTGAAAGAAATGGTTTGAGAGAACAGCTGCTCTGCTCACTAAGAAGCAACTATTTACTGAAGTTCTTCAGAGCCTCATGGTGACTATGTATATACTGGCTAATGCACCTTGAACAAGCTAATAGCAGTAGTGCTGAGAATCAGGCTGCTAATAAAGCATATTAAGTCTTTTTCAGTCTGTGTGATGCTGTTGCTAGTGCTATATAAAACGTTTTATGTTGTCTACTTCTGCTTCTGACCAAATCCCTTCAAATTGCTGTAGTGCCCGGAATCCTCAAGCACTGGATATTTGTGACACCTTTCACCCTTTCTGTGAAAACGAACCCTCCTCTAGGTGGATACTGGTGGTCAGTAGCCTACAAATACTAGGCAGATCAGTCTGGGACTGAGCTGGGACTGAGTTGGTTAATCAATCTATACCAAGACTATGGAGGCACTTTTAAAGTTAACACCTAAACTTGTATTCACTTTCTTTCCCCCTAGAAAAAAATGGATAATTTTGAATATAGAGATATACAAGAATTTGCCACAGATGTTAGATTAATGTTCATGAATTGCTACAAACATAATTCTCCAGACCATGAAGTGGTTGCCATGGCAAAAAAACTTCAGGTGAGTTATTACTGAAGTCAGATTTGAAATAGAAAAAGACTTGAGGATTTTCTTGGTCATTTAGGCCCTGACGTACATCTGTTGTGATCAGCTCCTACGATGTGTAGTTCTAGAAAACAAACAGCAGCTTCACAGTGCTTTGAGAAATCTGAGATGTTTATTTGCTGTTCCTAAACAAAATCCTTTAGGATGTTTTTGAGACTCACTTTGCCAAAATTCCTGATGAACCAGCTACAAGTGTTCTTCTGCCACGGCACGCAAGAGAAATTACAAAAGGTTATTCCAGTGACAGCAGCAGTGATGACTCTTCAGAAGAAAAATCATCTGAAGACTTTGAAAAGGAGAGAAGAGTGTACCTTGCAAAACTTCAGGAGCAGGTAACTACTAGGAGTCAGTATCGTGACTGAAATATTCTCAGATAGTGCCCTTGCAATTGTCTATTCTAAGGCTTAGCATCAAGAATCAGTGTTTACAGGACTCTACAGTCAGTTGGATTTTGCAAAATTAAACTTGATTCTGCTTGGAAATACTTCCAAACATTAACAATCTGCAAGTGCCTCAGCAAATACAAACTGTTTTTATTGAAATATCATCTAGTGCTCTCGCCTAGCATTTTTTTAGATAAGACATGTCTTTTGAACAAAAATAAGACTGTTGCCATGATACCATGGATGACAGCATCCAGGTACTCCACACACAGAGTCATGTGCTTCTAAATGGCATTTGCTTCATTTTATAAAGCTAAAAAGCTCTCTTATGCTCAGTCTGTCAAGGTGTGTCAGCTCCTTTACATAGTCAGGAAAATGCTTTTGAGACACATAAAAGCAATCCATAAATTCTATGTTAGAAAGCTTAGCATAAAATAAAACAAAGGTTTTTCAACTATTGCCAGCAGCATGAATAGCACGGCTGTGTCTTACTGTCTAACAGTGCGATGGTTCTATAATACAGAGAGGGAGTAAGCTTTCGTTCTGCTAGTCAAATAAGGAACAACTTAGCGTTCATTTTTTGCCAGAGTAGGACACAAAACATGAGTTCATGAATATTGGCCTGAAGATAACTAATTCTACAAGACAGCCTTCACCATAGTTAAATATTTCAGTGTGGCTGAAAACTATATTCTCAGTCTAATTCCTCTTTCTAATCTATAAGACATTTAAATAAACTTTCTATGAAGCTATGTCAACATGTGATACAAAACAGCTAGCTGGGAATAAAGTATCTTGGGTTTGCAGATTGAAGATGCCCAAGCCCAGCCTAGCTAGCTTAATGCAGTAATCACATAAAGCATTTACATGCTTCCCAAATTCCTGAAATTGAAGAGAAGCTGCTGGACAGTACCACAGTGAATTTTTTGTTTTGCTATTTAGTTTTTACAGTTTGTTGGAAGATGCATACTCTTAGACAAGCCTGCATAAAAATACGTGGCTTTATTTTCTAAACCTCTTGTCTGTGACTATTGTTTTTTTTTTTTTAATAGACTAAGATGTTTGAAAAACAAGTCTTGTTTGGAAAGCAAACATTAATATCCATTCTAATGCCAGAGATCTGATTTTTATATATAGAACCAGTTCACCATTCCTATTACATTACTTAAGACTCTCAGCTTTTTATTTTTCTTTTGATAGCTTAAAGCTGTTCACCAGCAGTTGCGGGCTTTGACCAGAGCATCCTTACCTAGACTGAAAAAGAAAAAAGAGAAGGCTAAAAGAGAAAAGGGGAAGAACAAGGAAAAAGCTAAAGCAAGCCTGATTCAAAAGAAGAAAGATCTAAAACACAAGAAGTCTAAGAAAAAGCAGTCTTCAAACATGTAAGTGTGGGGGACTTGTGTGGGTGTAAAATTATTTTAAACTACAGTTACTGCAGTAAATTTCTTTTTGCAGTCAATCAAAGAAAACCATCCAGCAGGTCTTGTTGGCACATAAGTCAGAAGATGATGATGGTGCCAAGCCTATGACTTATGATGAGAAAAGGCAGTTGAGTTTGAACATAAATAAGCTGCCTGGAGATAAGCTTGGGAAAGTAGTCCATATAATACAATCAAGAGAACCATCACTGAGGAATTCTAGCCCTGATGAGATAGAAATAGACTTTGAAACTTTAAAGGCTTCAACACTCAGAGAATTAGAGAAATATGTGGCAACCTGTTTGAGGAAGAGACCAAGAAAGCAGCATGGTATGTAGAATACATAATGTTTCAAAAGAACGAACAGGTCAATTTACCAGATCAATTTTCTGTTTTGCTGCAGTGTTAACTTCTATCTCACATACAGCCAAAAAAGCAATGAAGTCAAAAGAGCAGCTTCTTTCTGAGAAGAAACAAGAACTGGAGAAGAGACTACTGGATGTCAATGGTCAGCTAAATCCAAAGCAAGAGAACTTCAAATGTAATGTGAATTTCATTTATTTGCAACAAAAATCTTGAAGTGGCAATTTGGCCTGTGTACTGTTATGTAAATGGAGACTTTTTCCTCAGAATATTTAAGGTCTTAAGCTTCTCTTTGCTAGGTTTTAAGATTGCATTTGCTGCTGTGACACCATAGGAACAGGCAGTTACTTGTCCTGTATAAAACCTCTTCCTTATTTCTCCTATCTAATCCTTTAATAAAAGTAAAAATAACATTTTTCACTTCTGCAATAGAAGACATGATACAAACTTTACTAGCCCCATAACTAGTTGTCGGGCTATAGCTGATAGCTAACACTGAATAGAGAAAGCTAGTTGAATGACTTAAAGTATCCTAGAAATAAAAGCTACAAGAAGCAGTTAAGTTATTAACATAATGTTAGGTGAAGATGGAGGAGGCAGGCTAAAAAATATTTTAAATTGGCATTTGGCTTCATTACAAGGAGAACCGAAGCTAGCATTTAGCAAATGTGTGTCCAAGGAAATAGGTATATATGTTGCTTCTTGTTTCCCAAGCTTCCATTGGAGGAAAAGCTTTTTGTCTGAACAATATTGTAAACTAAGCTTAAGCCAACCCTGCAGATGTAGAACAGTCATACAGTGGGGAGGTGGCAAAAGATAATTCTAGATTACACATAGTTTAGGAAAGAGGAGAACTGACTATAGCAAAGACTTCATTATACAAGCCTGGCAGCACTCATAAGCACAACCAGACTTAAGAGCAGGAAAAATTATGCTGGAAACTGTGCTTGAGTTGTGTCTTACAATAGCACATATCTTAACCTAGTTTAGGCTTGTAAGTTGTGTGTTTGCAGCTCTTAATTGGCTATTTCATTTATGTAAGCTCACTGCTGATAAATCTCTGTTCTATAAAGGACTTGGATCTGCTGGAAAGATGACAGGGTAATGGTAGAAGACTAGCAGTCATATGGGAAAACAGCCCTTATAAAGAAGATCCTAGGCTTGTAGATGGAGACCTACTGCAGGATGTTTCAAAGTCTTCCTTTTTATTCTGCAGTTGAAAGTAATGCTGAATCCAGTATTAGACCAAGCCGACTGAGTGAAAGCAGCAACAGCAGCAGCTCCTCTGACTCGGGCAGCAGCACTAGCACTGCTTCCAGCTCCTCAGACAGCAGTGACTCTGAATCGGGTCAGAAAGCTTCCTTTTGTTTCTATCTGGGCAGAATATCTGTCTTCTTAATTTGCACCTATTACTCCAAATGCTTACCAAGGACTTAATTCATACAGCAATTCTAGTTGTTATTAAATGATGTCTCAAAACCGAGTGAAAAATGAATAATGAAACAACAGTGAAGAACTGTAGAAACTAAAATCTGCTAGTAAGAAGTCCGCATGTCTGACAGAGACCTGGCTATCAGCTACAGCCTACTTCTGTGGGTTTTTGCATTACCTCTTTTTTTTTTTTTTTTTTTTTAAACTACTTACTGAGAATTGAACTTATTTTCATTGTCTGGTCTGCAATACCAGAGGAGCCTTATCTTCTGGGTAAGGTTTTGTTCCTAAGCCTAGGGACAAAATAGTCAACAATGCTGGCTGAAGAGCCGAACTCTGCTGAGATGCTTAAGATTTCTCACATTTGTTCATGGTGTAGCGTGGTGCTGTAGCATCATGATGCTGGAACTATGCTTCTCTATGTGGAACACTTCTTATTCTGGGGCAGAGTAGATCCCCCCCCCACATTTGAGTGGTAGACATCCATATGAGGCAACAGTCTACAGTTAGACGAATCCCACACTCGGCACTTGAATGCAGAGAAGCAAATAGTGGAATCACTGAGGATAGCAAAGATCTTGATCCTGCGGGGATTTGTGCGTGTTAAATCTGGGAGTTCTGTAAAACATCAAACTGAAGTATGCAAGATAAGACCATTCCTTTCCATGTGAAGTTTGGCTCTTTGGGTACACACCAATCTTATGGCTTGTATGTGTAAATAATGCTACATATGCAGATGACTTTCTTTTTTTCCCATTCCTCTCTTTCTGCCCACCTCACTGAATTTACAGTTACAGAAACATGCACAGAACAGAATGGGATGAGGCAAAACTGCCTAACTTCTTTGGAACAACCTAAGGTAAACTGACTGTTGTGGATATAACTTTTCATCTCAGCAGTTAATTGGTGCATGCGACACTATTGGGAAGTGCACAAGATAAGCAGGAAATAATGAACATAGCTTGAATACTACTTGCTCTGTAGGACTGACTTAGTAATGTAAAATCTACTTAATAAAGGTATATTTTGCTTCTTTATGGAAGATGAGTGTAAAAACATTTTACCCATTATGAATACTGGAAGTTCTCTGTTGGATGAAGGTGGGGAGAGGACAGAGAACATTTCCTTCCTTATCTGCCACCCACCGAAAATTCTTTCCACTTTAGTCTTAAGTATGAAATTGACCATTGTGCAAAGCTCACTTCATTTCTTTCTCTACACGGATAACCTCACTTTTACATGCTTCAATTAACTGAATGATTATCCCAATTGTTTTCTGAATGCTTGCTATAACCAGGGTATCATAGATTTAATGCCTTTAGGACATTGATAGCAAGTGTTAATTCCAATCTGTTTTATCTTTGCCTTTCATGATTTTACTTAAAAGTACCCCAGATAGAGGCAAAAGATATTCAAGATCAACAAAGCCTTCTCCTTACAACAGACTTGTTTCACTTGAATTGCTTAGCTTGATATGGCAATTGATTTTGCAAACTTAAAAAGATGCAGAAGGAGCAGATGAGTAACAGTCAAGGATTTGAGGGGAGGAATTATGCAACAGCTTTTTTTTTTTTTTTTTTTTCCTTCCCTAGAAAGCTTAGCTTCTGCAATAACAAATAGCCTCTGTAATGACAAAGTGACAACAAAATATTGAGAAAAGAGGATGCAGGAACAAAGTTTCTGCTTGGTCAGTTACAATGTTTTTTCTTTGAGTATCAAGAAACTTATTAGTTGACAACAAAACACAAGGTGATGATCTGGTGGGCTTCTGTACCTATCAGAGCAAAGCAGGGCATTTTACTCCACCAGCATTTGTCAACTAAACTCTCAGAAATGCCACACTACGAAAGGACTACTGCATCTGATAAATGTTGTCAACAGAGGGAGAGAGAGAATCAAACAGTTAAAGTAAGATTTTTTTTTTTTTTTGAGCATATTAATTAGTGCCTTCTCTTTGCAGAGAACATCACTGTGCTTACAGAGGATGTCCTACAATGCTGTTCTGCAAGTACAGCCCTCATCTGTTGCTAGTAGCTTGCAAAACCATGGATCACCTGAACCACAGCTGTTGTCTCCCATCGTGCTACAGAAGCTTAAGCCTTTACAGAGTAGATCTCTTATATCAGCAGAACAAAATGCTAAGTCTCCCTCAGGTAACAACTTTATGGCAAGAATCATGGCTATTTGAGTGAACCTTGAAGAAAGAAAGGTGGTAGAATTGGTGTTCACACTGCTCAGTAAGCTTATCTTGAAGTTTTGGAGGTTATTGGAGGAGTAATAGCAAAGGTTCTTGCATGGTATGGATTAATTAGGAGCATGGTGTAAGTAAAAGTATGTCAGATAAGATATAGTTTGATTACTCCGGCACTAAGACTGGGATAGAACGCTATTAAAACAGTGAGGTTCATGCCTCTGTCCCTTAATGAAGAGAGCCAGCGACTGGAGGCAAGATGGAAAATGATGCCTCAGTGAACCTAAAGTTACAGGAAGTACTGAACACTTCAAGGCAGGAGTTAAATGCTTGATTTTTTGCCATCATTGTTCAAGTTAACATATGAAGTACTTATTAGCTGATCTAGCACCACAGGCCTTCTGAACTGATCGTACTTATCTAAACATATCAGCTATAAATCGCTACAAAACGTCATTAAGAAGTTATTAAACCAGAAGGTCTCAATTCAGACACTCCTCAGTTGTTTAGTAAAAGACAGCTTGAGCTGCTGGTTGATAATCTGAAAAAAAAAAAAAAAAGAATTAAAACCTAATAAAAAAAGACTGTTGTAGTGCAGCTAGGTGCGTGCCTTTATAGTAGCAAATCCACAGCTCTAAACAGTGAGATGCAGAACTGCAATGTGTAGGTTCTGGGAAACTATTCACCTTTTCTTTCTCAGGTATGCTTGCAGATGTATGTGCTTTGCATGATATTTCAGCCAAGCAAATGCCTCAGACTGCTCCAAGGACAGATCAGCCTTTTGATACCCAGTGTACACAGACTGTTCCAGAGGTGAATACATCTCCCCAATATATTCATTTCAAATAACTATTTTAAGGTATATCTATTTCTTTAAATTGATGTAACACTCCAGTCTTGAGTTTGATGCAAAGAAAGTCACTTTAGATCAAAAATAAAACATTTACCCAAAAGCCCACTAAATATGTGATTCTTATCCTTCAATAGAAATGTGAATTCATTGGCCACAATATAAAAAGGAAGAGTTTGGCATTGACTGAAGTGTATCAACTTTATAATGCACTATAAGACTCACTTATTCTCTTTCTCACTGCTGAAGTTTAAATTCAGGTAGTCCTTGTAGTCACATCTGTCAAAAGCTCACCCTATAAGCCTACAGCTGTGCAGAAGAGATGAACAATTTATGCAGTATGTTCTTGCTCTCAAGAAATATCAAGCTCCAGAAGCTTAACAAGAATCTAGAGGCTTTTTCTTTCTGTGAAATACTTAAACACCATCTCCATGTTCTTGGAGAGTATGCTGTTTAGGAGGGCCTCTGCATGTGTTGGACTCCCATAAAAAAGCTACTGATGTCACTGCAGCAGCATGATCTTTTCTATCTTTGGATATTGAACTGTCTTTCTCAACCTGGCTTTGAACACAGCTAGCAGCATTGCTTTAGCCAGGTTTTAATAGCTTTACTTTCTGCAATGAGTGAAAACTAACTATTTTCTTGGAACTAGGAGCGCAGGAATGCGTTACAAGAAAGGCCACAATAATTTACCCTTTCCCTTTCACATCTAACATCTAAGGTAGCAGCAAGCAGTAGGCTTTACAAGACTTGGTTTTGTGCACTAATTTCCAGCATTCAATGGCAACTACATGATCTCGCACAGAGAAAAGATAATTCTGAATTACAGTAATGGGTGTGTTCTCTATCCATAAACTGGGGTGTGGGGCAACTGGCTTCACAAAATGTCCACCTTCTATTACATTGTACCATGTTAAGGCTTAAAGAGTTTGTACCAATTCCTCATCCTAACTAGTTCATCACTTCAATTTTCTGATCAGTTTGTAGTCTAAATACTGTGTTAAGAACTTGTTTTGCCTACCATTATATGAATAGAATCTAGTTCTCTAGTTTTTAGTTTTACACCAACTTACTGCTCTAAGCTTCCAGAATTTTAATACTACTATCATATAGCAAGAATTAACATGTTAGGCATTTCAGAGTATGTTCTGAAGTCTAATTTCTCTATTTCTCTTCTAGGTACCCAACACAACTTCCCCTGGTGATGGGACTAAAGCTGAAAAAATGTTAGTTAATCTAGATGAAGTTCAAAGCAAAGCCAGCGAGAGAACTGCTGATTTAATATCTGTTAGCCAAGAGCAGAGTATGTACTGCCATAATCAGAATTAATTGTTTTAAAGGCTAGAAAGTTAAATGTCTACAAATCTGTCTTGAAGAAAT
The DNA here is from genome assembly GCA_037305975.1 of Chrysolophus pictus. Lineage (NCBI taxonomy): Eukaryota > Metazoa > Chordata > Aves > Galliformes > Phasianidae > Chrysolophus > Chrysolophus pictus. The sequence goes on along the minus strand of CM074583.1, from coordinate 14,002,402 downwards.
AAAATGTTGAACACTTGTGCATGAATCAGTTGACAAAATACTTGTTTTTATTTGCTGTGGTTTGTTTTTGTTTGTTTGTTTGTGTGGTTTTTGTTAAGGAGAAAAATGTTACAGGTCCTTTCTTGTTCTGTGCTAAATACAGAGAGCAAAATGACTTAGTACTGACTTCAGAAAGTTAACTAAAGATAACTCAGTATTCCAGGAAGCTTGAGAGTGTTGATTGAACCTCAAGTCTGCACAGAATTCTGCTTGCCCTCTAGTGTTTTCTGCTGATCTTCCAAGGGAGCTCATTCCCTAAAAGCACTTCATGCTTTTTGAGTAACTATCTCCAGTTTTGTGCTGAGGGTCTGATAGTGAAGTGATTTCAAGTAACTGCAAGTTTGTTACATGAGATTACAAGTAGGCAGGTCTCCAGAAAGCCGCATTCCATAGCAGAATGTGTCAGGCTTCATGCGTAATGCAAACTCAAGACTGCTGTGCTAGGTATGGAGTGCCCTCACTTAAACCTGAGTGTTACTAGACACAATTACTTGGGTTTTGTTCCGTCTTTTTGCATGTGATTGCTTGCATGTGATTGAACAGAGTGGAAACAAGCATTTGAGAAACCTAATTGAAATAAAAGGTGCAGTCTTATCACAGATTAGTTCTTTAACTCTGGACAAAGGATAGTTCTTCTACTAAATTTAAAAAAATAATGGAAAAGAATTTAAAGATGTGTCATAGGTGAATCAAATAGTCTTCATTATAATATTCTTTTGCCCTTCTGGAATTTAAATTCCTGTCCTGTGTCCAACATATAACGCCAGGATTGTGACAGTTTCTATACATTAAAGGGTTGGGTAAACAAGCAGGAATGAATGAAGTGCTTAGTGCTCACAGGGTTAGCAGGGGGATGCAAGCATAGCCAAAATTATTGTCTACTGCTTAGTCTTTAGTCTTCTTAACTTCTGACTCTGATTTTTCATTTAATTTGTCCTACTATCTCTTCTTCCCTTCCTTGTTCAATTCTGCATGTGCAGATAACTTTGAGGGGGAAGAGGGGTGGAATACAGGAATTATCTTGTGATTAAACTGCCTCTGAATATGTGTGAGCTTCAGCATTTGATTTTGAGAGTAGCTATCTGACCCCTTCTGTAATAGTGGTGTTTGACTGTTCCTGCAATGATATGTGCTCCAGCCATTCTTACTATTAAAGAAAAGCCTTTTTGTTATTAACTTCTTCTGTAGAAGACTTGAGGGGAAAAACAGAATGCATGTAGTTGAATTGAACTGCACCAACCTGTAGAAAAGTGGTTCCGTTCAGCTTGAATATTAGGAAATGTTACCAGTATTTGGGAGTGTTTTTGTCATTTTGAACCACATAATTTAATTTTAAAAATTCAGCAGTGTGAATTCAGTCATTTTCTAGATTGACTAAACAAATTATTTCAATTTGAGGTAACAAAATCCACAAAGTCAACGTGAATAAAAAACCTATTTTTATTCTTCCATCAGGTCATTCTAATATACCTAATGGTGCAAAGACTCTAGAGACAAAATCCCAGAGTTTTCCAGAAAGGGTAGGTGCTGTCTTGTGAATTCATGTTTTCTGAAATTAAAATTGGAGAAGTGAACAGAAGGAACTGCATAAGAAGAGCTGCAAATGCTACTGGTTATTAAACTGCTTTGCTAGAGAATTTCAACATTGATGAGAAAATGCATTGAAGTCTGCTTAGATTGCTTTATTTGCTCAAATATTCTTAGAAAAGTAAGGAATTTTTAGTTGTAGGTTGTCTACACTAAGTTTCCCGAAAACAGTGTTGTGCTAATGTAGGAACTAAGTAGAAAATGGATAATTGAAGGGAAAAAAAAACTACTTCAGTAGCTGTATTATTGCTACTTCCATGTTTCCCCCACTCTCCCCCCCTTTTTTTCTTTTAAATAATTTTAGGCCACAGGAGTTAAGAACATAGACTCCTGGGTAAGCCTGTGCAAAATGATGATGCTTCCAGCTCCAATAAAGTCATCTGCTGAGAGCTTCAAGCATTTCAGGAAAGTAGCCTTACAGAAAGCAGCTGGGCAAGCGCAGGAAAAAGAGAGGTTTGTAACAACATATGCTTAAACACTGATCTATTTTTTTGCTTATATGCGTTCAATCTATGTGCGTGGTCTATCATCTGGATAATTTTGTGAGCTGAATTCAAGAAGAATTAGCTTTGGACTGCTTAGGCAATGCAATAGGTGTCTTTTTTGTTGGAGCACTCAGTTCCTCTGGCCATGACCAGAATTCATACCTGCATTCAATACACCACTTTTCTACATCTATAGTAAAAAAATCCCTATCTTATTGATATCCAAAGGGACAAATAGGATAATCTAGTCTTCAAGAAGTTGGTGTTAATGTAGATAAAGTAGTGCCAATGTGAACTACTTCAGATAGTAAAACTCACATTCAGAATGGTCAATCTGGAATCCTGCCATACAGGCAAGTAATGCTAGATCTTACTTGAAGTCCTTCCTCTCCCAGAGGAACCTTGTTTAAGCACTACTGCTTTAGCAGAACTTGGTATAGATAATGGTGCAGCCTACACCTAACAGCTGCAAAAGCATCTATCTCATTCAGCAGTGGTTCACTTCCCCACTGGCATGCAGAATAAGCATCAGTTTCAGTTAGTTGCTTAAATAATCTGACAGTCCCTCTTTGCACTCTTTTATATCTTCTATAAATACCTCTTTGTAAGTTTTCAGTGATTCATATTTTCTGGTGTATGGAAAGTTTTGTCTGGTTAACTTCTGCATCATTTTTAATGCAAGAGAGGTATCTGTTGAGTGACATCAGAGATCCTTGTCTGACGTTAGTGAAACAGAACTCAACTAGTTTAAAAGGATGAATTTGGAAGCAAACTGTCCAAACTAACAGAAAGTTAATCATGTATGAAAGAATGTGACTTCAGTAAAAGTTTTGCATAGCATGCATACAAATCCTGTGTGCATATAGATTGGAAATAGAACACAAGCAGCCTTATCTTACTACCACTTAAAAACTGTGTGCACTGTACTTCTTGCAAAGAGAAATGATCGTAACTCATAAAATGGAACCACATACTATGTGCTAAGTTCTGATTTATTTGCAGAATTCTGTTGAGTTGCACAGCCTTGTTACAAAAGAAAAAAAAAAGATTTCAAGCCTATACTTATTCCTCCTCCATTCTCTAAAGGGTCCATAAAGGCACAGGATTGGATGTCACGGCAATGAAAGACTTTAAGCCCCCAAAAGAGGAGGATATGAGCAAACAATTGCCAGAAGCTCCGCAACACCCTCTTGTTCAGGACCGTAACTTGGCCAGAAAAATGGAACAAGAACGCAGAAGGAGAGAGGCAGTAAGTTGCTGACTCTTTTTGGTTGATTTTGTTTCAATTCTAGTACACAGCCGAGAAAGGAAATTCAGGTCCTTCAAAGTAAGAACCTAAACAATTAAAAACAAGAGAACTCTGCAATCCGAAGTTAGACCAGAAAATAAAATAGGATGATTAAATAAAACTGTAAGTGGCATAACAAAAGAAGTGCTCGTATTACTCATATGTTACAATAATTGCATAACAAAATCAAATTATTAAGTACACAGAGATTCCCCTTTAAAAAGTCAAACCTCAAGTCTTTGCAAGCTGCTTTCCCTCTACAACATGCTAACATATAACATGTCAATAAAAGTGCTAGTCATACTGTACTACTCTGAAATACCAACATGGAGCCTTTTAAAAACTAACTTACTGATCTTATTGGTATAGATAATAGTGCTCTTTAATTGATATTATGTTTTAGGTCAAATATTTCTAAACCAGTTCAATGTACGGTATTATGCAGTTTGACTAAGATCATAATAGACCCAGATAAGGTCTCCTGAAGCTTTCATCTTGCTCAGCACTTTTCAGAAAGGACTTGAACAATATGCATACGTAAATTTGTAAAAACAGAGAAAGCATACACTTCTTTGGGAAGAAGCTTTGTAGGTTTTCATTAAATCTTAATATTTGTCCTGCGTAGTATTCATTACTGCCTGACTGCTCTGAGAAATACACTGATTTGCTTTCTTGCAGATGGCTTGTACAATTGATATGAATTTGCAAAGTGATATTATGGCAACTTTTGAAGAAAACCTTGAATGAAAACGGTAGTTAATGTAGAACTTAACTTTGGTACTACTACTGACTATACGACTTCAAAAATATAATAGTTATGAGCTTAAATACTAAAATCACTTTAAAGAGCATGCAAGCTCCTGTAAAATGCTTAATATGGAAATGCTTGCTCAATGACACCTGAAGCATCACAAGATGATTTTGTTTCTTCCTTATATATATAATCTAGTCTGCTATGCAGTGGGATACTGTTGTTCTTCTGATTACAGTTCATATTTTGTGCTTTCATACGCATGATTTTTTCTAATCCTTTAATCCATTTTTTCGGAAACGTTTCAGAATCTGTTATACAGTCCACAGCCAAATTCTCTTGGTTTTAGTAGTCAGTGCACCACATGCGCAACTACAGAAACTACTTTAAATCAAAGTCTTGCAAGTTATAACTATTATTACGACAGTCATTTGTTATTATATTTGCACAAAATCCGGGCTGTGACAAAAGATTTCATAACAACAATGATTTCTACAGAGTATGTAACATTACTTGTAATCAGAAAACAGCACTTCCTGGAATTCTAATTTCAGTAGTAAATCTAATTCATTTGCAAATCCTATATACTTGCATGCCTTAAGGTACAGACATGTCGATCTTCTGTTTAATGTATTTTATGTTAAGATAAGTGTGCAAGCACGTTTGCCAGATGGTTCTGATTTTTCATGGAAAGAAATTATCTAAAATATTCCTCTTCTGGATCGAGTTTGAAGGGCTTTCTGTTTAATGCAAGACTGTAATAATGTTGAGATGCTACCTGAAGTAGAAACTAGTCTAAAAGATCTATATTCTTGTTGATTACACACAACTTTCTCAAACTAAGTACAGGATTAATTAGACATTTCTTTATAGAATTAACACCAAAATACAGCATGTACTATGGAAATGTTGGAGGAAGAGACTCTCTTGGTTTAGTGATCTCAAATTTTTTGGATCATGTAGCCATCAGTAAAAAAAAAAAAAAATAGAGCATGTACCAGGTATTCTTATTCATTTATAAATTACGTACAACTATACAAATATTACATACCCTATAAAACATACACAAAGATGGAAATTAAAGAATTAAATAAACACTATTCTAAATTTTTCTTCTTTTGTTTATTAACAGTACCAAAAATAAATTTTCTTCCTGCACCTCAGTGGATTGTCTTGTGCATTCCCCTTTGTAGGCCATGGTCCTAGCTAAAGTTCCCCTTGAAACTCTCTCCCCATGGAGACCTCTGGTCTGTCGAGTTCTTGGATCAAAACTGAAACTGAAGGGAACAGACAGTGTTGTAGTGTGGTCTGCTACAGACCACCCAGTTAAGTGGGCAAGGCTTTCCACAAACTACAGAATTTTCAGATGAATAAAGTAAATTACAAAGCATGCATAAAAACAGCAGCATGGGTGAGGAGATAGAGTTAGCCTTGAAATACTTATTTTACCTTAAAAAGCTATTTTGTATCTTCTATTTCTGTCACTGATGGAATGGTAGTATTTATTAACTTGTAGAAAGACTGTATATTGACAAATGCTCAAACTGAGATTTTGCCATTTGAAACATGTATGGAAGTACTCTTACATCAGCTCTGTGTGGATGTATTCTCATCTGTCTACTGTTTGGGAGATCTCAGTACTTGGCTAGGTAAGAGATTCTGGGTGAAATACGGGTTTTAATACACAGGGTACTGTTAGGATGTAATGTTTCCATTCTGCATCAAAAGTGATTTAGCCCTGCCTTCATTTCTACTTTATACATCATAAATAATTCTCCATTCAATAAAATACTACAGTTCACATTCAGGACTCTCTACCTTGCCATTGCCTGGACATGCTTTCTAATGCAAGCTTAAGATCTCTTGTTTTGGAAATAGGTGTGATGCAAAGGAGGAAGAGAAATTATTATTTGCATTTGACCTGTTCTATACAGCTATGAGTGCATTACTGATGGTATATAAGAGTTGGTGCTCTTGCCCATTCAAAAGCCCAGCTCCTGTAACAACTTCTCTGCTCACAGTTTCACCTTCTGTGGTAGACCTGCAGAGGTAGATGTGAAATTAGCCTTCTTACTAACTGTGATACACAAGTAAGAAAAATCACACTAGGATATTTCACACTACTTCATACCATCACGATGATTTTAAGTCACAATGTCAGCGGTGCTAATGTTAATCTGATAAACCTTTTCTTTGCAGTCTACAAGTCACTTAGAGGATAATCAGTTCCTCCCTACAGACAGATGCTTGAGTTAAGAGGAAAGGAAGATGGCTTTCAAATGTCTGTAACAAGCCTATAATTTCTGTCTTATTCTAGAGCTGTCACCATTTTCAAGATGATACAGCTTGCAAACAAAAACTGACTGAATACACTAAGTATTGCTAGTTACCTGACTATGCAAATATGTGTAAAGTTCTGTTTCACTATGTTGCCTTCAGCATTCGTGAAAATGCTTCACTAATGCACCATTTCTATACTAGCATCTGCACAAGTACATCACATCTAAAGGCTTAAATGTCCTCTGTCACTAACCTACAGAACATGTTAATTTGTTTACTCTCAGCTGGAAGCAGTCCGTGACGTGCAAAGGCGTCCTCTTTTGTCTCTCAGAAATGGGCTGAGTTGAACTGACGAAAGCTGAGCAGGCAGATGGCACATAGCGGAGGGCAAAGCATGCTGACAAAGCTTGTAAAACAATCTGCCCTGGGGTTGGTTTGGCTTGGAATCCATTAGAACAGTCTGAAGCAGAAGATGGGGAAATCAAAATACAGGGATGCTAGAGAAAGATTTGTAATTTTCAGGCTTCTCAACTTTAGCCATATTTGCCATTAGCTGGCATAAAATCTACAGAAAATTCTGAAGCCTCTTTGTAAAATGCTGGAAAATGCATGGAAGATATCTGTCGTCCAAGTTGGTTTGCCTTGTGTATGTAGACAGCATGGTACTTCAGCACAAAGAAAGCATTTCTCAGTGAAAAAAGGAATTCTGCTGCTTTCTTGGCAGAGGGCAGCTGAGGAAACTCAGCTAGAGTTGCTGAGAGACAATGAGCCAAGTTGGGCTGAGGGCAGCCCTGACAACATCTTTGTACAAAAGCTGCTCAGAACTGCGAAGTTCCCAGTGCTCCCATCTTTCAGCTCTGATATGGGATCCATATCTAACAGCTGAAGATCACATAGCTAAACTCCATGAGCTACTGCAAAACTTGTGCATCAGTGAGAAATCTGTCATAAAACTACATAAGTAGTTAGATGTATAAACATTTTCCTTCAGCCAAACTTTAGCACTTCATTAACTGGATTGCTGGTCTGCTGATGTACACTCTGGGGAAAGTTCTGCTGCAGCCAGTCTGGCACTGAGCAGGTGAGGCTTCTTCCCTGCAAAAAAAGGCTATTAGCACAAAGACTGATGCATAAAAATTAGTTATGTGCTATTCCTAGTGTTGGCAGTATGAGTAATTGGAGTATGAACAGAAGGTTCAGGCTTGGTAGGCATGATTCATGTAATCCTGCTGGAGTCTGCAGAGGTTGGTGTCTTAACTGAATCATAGCAGCTTCTGGAGTTATTGCTGTTCTTCTTGCCTAAGACAAGGACTGGAGCCTTACACAGCCTTGCACTCTTTTCTCAAGCAGCCTGATAAAGCCTCAACTTCAAATCTGCAGGGCTCACATTAAGACAAGTCATGGCTAGTGAACAGCAGGATTCAAATACTTTTCTAATTACATAAATCAATAACACTGTTGTCAGCTGCTATGGGTTACTGACATTTCATTTGTTATTGATGAAGGCAGACAAGTTTTTTACAGCTAATTGAAGATATCACCTTTATTAGTAGGAAAAAAAAAAAAGATATTGCTTTTCTACTTTTAAGCTTTAAAAAATGAATGAAAATTGGCAGCATTCCTTTCTGCTGCTTCAGTTCTTCATTCCATACCTGAGTGCTGAGAGAGTGGTCAAGTGTTGTGAAAGGTTGTCCACAGAGGTTGTGGGTGCCCCGGCTCTGAAGGTGATTGTGGCCAGGCTGGATGGAGAGCTGGGCCATCTGATCTAGGTCTGGATTTAGTGGCTGGCAGCCCTGCCTGTGGCAGGGAGGTTAGAACCCGGTGATCCTTGAGGTCCCTTCTAACCTAAGCCATTCTATGATTCTATGATTCCATTTAATAAAAGAAAACTTGAACCTGTTGAAACCAGCATTAATCCTGCCACTGCCTTCCAGAGGGATTACATTTCAGCAGTGGGGTATATATTTTTAAGTGTAAATTCAAAACAAGTAGGAGAACACATTTGGCATGCAATAGACAGAAATTGTCTGTAAGCTCTGTTCCATGCACAGTATAAGATAATATATACTGTCTGTATGCATGCAAGTATGCAAGTCCAATTTTGTTGGTTTTTTTCAGTAACTCATTTAATTACTTGTGCTAATTAACAGGCACATAGTCTCTTTCTGACAGCTTCTACTTGTGCTGTTTGAGGAAGAAGAAACACCCCTTGGAAGTTCTAATCCTCCAAACTAAACTGGACCAAACACAAATTCTGGTCGCAGTCCCATTCACACAACATTTGGGCAAGAAACCAGAAGCCAGGCAGGCAACAACGTGCAGGTCTGCATTACAGGTTGGAATCCTGCCCCAGGGCTTCTCCAAGCCTTGGACTTACTGCATCCCACTGAGGAACAGGTGCAGAATAGGGAGGGAAGCTGGTGTGCCTTGTGGGGAACTGAGCTTGTTCAGCTCCCTGTGTCAGCTGCAGGTGCTGAGAACTCAGTACCAAACTCAGTGTTGGAAAACGGCTGCTAATGATGGTCCAGTTGCCTCTACTAGCCAATATCTTGATTAAAGTTCCATTTTCTAAATTATAAACATTTGAGCAGAAGCTCAGAATTAGTATGTTTTTCAGAAACACTCATACTAACATGCAGTTGAGGTTGTAATATATTTACAGAATCATCTTTCAATGGGCAGCAGTTAAACAGCAGAGACAGAATGCACACGGTTTTTAAAAATAATTGAAATCTAACCACACGGCCGTACACCTCTGTTTCATCTTACGCCAATAAGGTATCTGCGTCCAAATACGCGATCAGGGTGAGCAAAGCTACCGCATGTAAGGACCTTGCGAAGGCAGCAGAGGTGAGGCTGTCCCGCGTCTCCCACACGCACTTCTCGCAAAGACCTTTCGGCGAGTTTCGGTGCGTGCGGCAGCCCTGGCCGAGGACGCGGCTGGGAGCAGCCCCTTCGCTCCGGGCCCGCTTTTTCCTTCGCTCCCTGCGGGCCATCGGGCGCAGATCCACCGGCCGGGCAGGGACGCGCCGTCCGGGGCCCGGCGGGGCCGAGCGGGAGGCGCGGCGCCGCGCGGTGCCCGGCAGCGGGGCGAGGGCCTCGGGGACCGCGGGGCGGGCGCGCCGCCGCCGCCGCCGTGAGCGGTGCCTCCGCTCGGGCGGCTCCTGGCGGCGGCGGCGCTGCGAGCCCCTCTCGGCCGGCGGGGACGGCGGCGGCGGGGCCCGATGGCGAGACCGGGTGCTGCGTGCCAGCCGCCCGCCCGCCGGGTGATGGTGGCCGCGCGGGCGTTGCTGTTCTGGGCGCTGGTGTACAGCTACTGCGGAGTGTGCGCCTGCATCGCCGGGCTGCGGCTGCTATGGAGCATCGGCCGGCGGCCGGGCGAGACCTTCCGCTGGGTGATGAGGGAGAACCCCCCCGCCTGCCTCAACGACCCCTCCCTGGGCACCCACTGCTACGTCCGGATCAAGGTGAAGGCTGGGGTCGGGGGGAGCGGGCCTCGCCGTGCGCACCCGTGCTCCCGTGCACGCGTCTCGGCTGCGTGCGCGCCCGCCCGCCGGTGCATGCCTGTACACGGGCACCCGTGCGTGCTCCCCTCCGGCGGTTCCCCTGCGGGCTCGCCCCGCCGCACGCACGCACCCGGAGCCGCTGCCCCGGGGGCGCCGCGGGAGGAGCCCGGGTCGGGCAGCGCTGCCCGTGGGGTGCGGCCCCGCGGCCTCGCGGCGGAGCTGCGGGGGGAGCGCGGAGTGAAGCGCTCAGCCCTGACCCTGAGGCTGCGCGGTTACAGCCCGCAGGGCTGTTGAAAGACTGCTCTGGGTCTCTGCCTGCGATCTGCTCCTCCGGCAACTGCCCGGAAAGAAGTTGTTTTAGCTCGGTTTCTTCTGCAGCTGTAGGTGAGTGCTGCAATTTTCATAGCGTTATTTTTAATGGAACGAGTACTGAGAGCATTGTTCTGAGGGTTCTGTGCAGCTTCTTTTGCCATACAGCGCTAACATAAATCGTTCAGCCTCCGAGTCCCTCAATTTGCCTTCTTGCTTTTTTCCAACATCACCAGAAGGCACGCACACACTGCTGCACTCACACGCTGCATTTGCCTCTCCCATAGCGCCAAGCAGTAATGCCGGGGTTGCTGGGAAGCGAGGGGATGGTGGTAATGACGGAGCCTTTGGGGCAAAGCAGACTGCTTGCCAGGATGACGGTCTGCCACTTGGTTCAGGCAACATGAAACTCTCTGGCCGCTGGGTAACAGCAGGCTCATGTGTTACCTCCCAGACACACGTATCTTAGAGATCTATGCGGGTTCCAGCAAAAGGAAGATAAAAGTGTGTTGCAGAGAAGATGGCAATATCCGATGCCGTGTTGTTGCAGTAATAGAAAAGAGGAGACTGAAAGGAGCAGCTGAACAGGTGGAGGATAGGCTTAGTTTGGGGTATGTGACATTCAAATTGCTGCTGTGCAAGTGATGACTGAATTTGCATGAGTAAAATCAATGTCCTTAAAAGCAATACATTGATTAAATAACAGTGCTGAGGGTGAATCCCTAAAGGACACAAAGAGAAAGAAGCACGATGGAGGAGGGCTAGATGACTGAATTGAGAGGAGAATCTCTGGAATAAAACTGAGAAACTTCTGTTGTGTTAAAGGGATCAAAGGCAGGGATGGTATGGAGAACGGTGGAGGTGATGTAACAGCCCTAAAATTTACTGGGAAGAGATCAGTAGGTACCTAGAAACACAGAGATATTTCAACTTCACTGGCATCCCAGAAGAGAAGTATCAGTGTAATTTTTGATAGAATTGAGCAAAAAATCCCTCCTGTACCTACAGTGAGTACAAGAATAAGAAAACAGATGTGCCCCTTTCAGAGTCTTCTCAAACACCAAGACATACATTAATGGCTTTGTAGCTGGGTAGTGACTTCACTGTGCAGAAGTATTTCAGATAGTTTGAAACACTGTGGGCAAGAAAAGCTTTCTGCACAGTTCTGACCCAAGGGCTCAATCGAAAGCAAAGGCAGGAGTTTTATCTTCCCTTTTTAAAATAGCAGAGACAGTTCAGGCTCTGACATTTGTTCAGGAGCAGTATGGCCTTCCTTCCTGCAGTTTCCTTCAAATGACTCCTAAATAGCATGTTGTATTTTAGGAGCTAAGTCTTTCCCAACTTCTCTATTCACACCTGTATAAGAATTCAGTAAACCTGGTAGGTCATCATTTCAGTTTTAAATTCTGCCAGATTTGACCCTGAGTTAGCAAAAACTTGCACACATCCATTCATTTCAATGGCATTTCAGTGTTAAGCCTCTGGACAGCTATCACTAACTTATCTGCTGGTGATAAGACTCATTTGTTTAAAAGGTGCATCAGGAATAGTGACTATAGACAGGGTGGAAAGATGATTATATGAAGGTTTTCTCTCCTGAAGAAAGCCCGAAACCTTGAACAGTAAAAAAGCAAGCAGAAAGAACTTCCTTTGTAGTTAGTTACTTTTGATTGCTTTGTGTTTTTTTTCCTAAGAATCCATGAAGTGCTTTATTGTGCAAGATTGTAATTTCATGGTTTTAAACAGTTGCTCAATCTTAGAAACTAAGTGAAAGACTGCATTAAAAGTGCATTATGTCTAAAAGTCTTTCCATCAAGCACATGCTATAACTGTGAGAAAGCAAGGTCCTTGCTTTTATAGTGATCTTCATCCACCTCCTCATCCCCATGCCATGGGGTGGTCTCTCAGAACCCTGAGCGTGCTCATGGCTGAACTGCCACGCATTCGCACAGCTGGGCGTGTGTCAAAGCTGGCTGTACAGGAAGGGGCTGTAGCTGCTGGGCTGTGGGATACTCAGCATTGTCAGGGTGTAGCAGTACCTGACCTCAGCATTACAGAAAACTTCAACTTTGAGAACTGACAGCTTGATGTGTTTTCAGGGGCAGTACCTTAGAATGTTGTCTAAAACTACTAATTCTTGAATACCAGTACAGCAGTTATAACGTAGCAGTAAGAACACCAAACTTCTTTTTCTCTCCTTTTAGGATTCAGGGTTAAGATTCCACTATGTGGCTGCTGGAGAAAGGGGTAAACCACTCATGCTGCTGCTTCATGGCTTTCCAGAATTCTGGTAAAAACTCTCTTCGTGCTTTTCTTGTATAAATGAGCTGCTTAAGATAACTGAGAGAGATAATCAAAGCTTAAGTAATCCCAGAGTGAACTGTTCTATACTCTATGCATATTAACAGTATTAAGATCTAGTCAGGAACAATCCATTGACATTTCTAACTGCAGCAACCATAAAACATTCCTACAGGCTGACTCAACACAACTGTCTTTTTTGCACTGTCATTCTATTCTTTCTCCAAGTACGTATTCTTTTCTTCAAACTCTTGGGAGGAATTGCTTGTTTTTAATGAATTTCCCTTTTGGAAAACATGCAGCATTTGTACTAACAAAGCTGAACTTCAGAAGTACAGCAGGGGGTGCTGAAATGAGGATCCAATGTATGTTAAGCACAGTATGGATCACATTGTTAAAAATACTATACATGAGTTTTAACTGGGGAAGGGAGAGAACTACAAGTTCTATAGGCTGCTTTGCAGCCTAATTTCAGAGTGCTACTCAGAGGGATAAGGCTCTATTATTAGTTCATCATAAGATGAATGACGAATCAAAACCAAGCCCGCACATTAGTTAATAACAATGAAAACAGTCATGTGCCTGATGTCTAAAACAAATCACTTGAGCTGTCACAGCCCGGTTTAACTAAGAGGTGTGGCTTGCAGAACTTCCACATAAAAAACAATAAGTGAATAGAGGAAGTGGTGATGCCAGCAATTCAGCAAGTTCAATGATCCTTTTCCTTTCTAAACTCAGATATGGAACTGTAATCTTTCAAGCCACAGTCAAGTCATATCCTGATAAATTGACCCAGGTCAACAAGAGGCTAGTTCTCTTCCCTCAGCAATTTCCTGTACATACAAAAGGCATTGAGGATGATGGTAAAGAGTCACATTTATTAATTTAAGATAAATTTTTCAAATAAATATATTGTCTTAATACTAAATTGCTAATTACAAGTCTAAAAGCTGTACACAACAAATAGAAAGTCATTTACATTGGGGGGAATGCATACCTAATGCAAGCATTATGCATTTCTTGAAGAATGGGTATTTAATGTGTATTCCAACACAGAAAGACAGCTGAGAATACAGCTAATTTCCACTACAGTGGAAATAATATGCAAAAATTAGCATTTCGTGTATATATTCTACCGAAATTCAGTATATATCAAAATTCAGACAGCTGCTTTTACAATTTAAAATGGCGAGCCATGCTTTAAGTGACAGTTTATATATTATTTGACCATTCAAATGGAATGGAATAATGATTAAAAAATTGCAATGTAGGTCACTGGGACCACCAATAGCACAGTTTACTATTTTTGGTAAGAAAAATACATGCTAACAGTTTATAAAGCAGTCACACTACAAATACTGATGCTGGATTGTTAATTCAATCAGTGCAGAATTTTAATGCAAGGATAGAAAATGTTCTCAGAGTATGCAATACAATAATCACAATTTAAGAGACAGTTAAATCTGCATTGAATTTGTACTGTTCGACTAGGAAAAAAAATGGATACAACTCACAGTTACAATTCTTAATTGCAGCAAATCCTTTGCTTTCCAGTGTTTCAAGGTTATAACTAGGACAACTATAACCAGAGAACACTGACCTTACCAAGTGACTCAGAATGTCTGAAGATGAAAGATCACTTAGGAATATAATGCACCCAAGCCATTAAGAGCTTTAGATGCATAAGAACTTGAAAATCAATATCAATTTTGTGGAAAGACAAAATATTTGAAAGTGAACATGATGTGTTGAGACAGCTGGGATGCGTGTAAGCTGCTAAATTTTGTACAAGCTGCCTTTCAGAAATAACATGAATAGAAAGTCACAAAATAATTTCAGTTATTTGGCCCTATGATAATGAAGGCATTCACCAGCATTCCAATTCCCTCTTGCAAAGCAACTGTCTAATGGTTATATTTTATACACAGTAAAAAGATTTCTTTGGATATGAAACACGCTCAGTCAGACATTTGGTGGTGGATGGGCTGCTGCGGATAGCAGTTAGACATGCTCTGAAACAAACACAGTTTATTTATTTATTTCAGCCCTTGTTTCTTCTTACTGAAATATACATGATAGCTACAACAGTTACCATGGCAAATTCAGCTTCCAAATCACTGTATAATGCATTTAAAAATTTAATTTCTAGAGATCTGTGATAAATCTTGCATTTGCATCATACAGCACTGAAATGGAAAGGTTCTGACCTGTTTACATGAATATAAATTTCTATAATTAATAGGTATTACTGTGATAATACTTATGATATTCAGAATACCTAGTAAGTTGGAGGCAAAGCTAAAAGTGGAATACGCAATGGACTGATATAGATAGTTTGAATTCGGGTAGAATTCTGTGCATCTCTCATGATACCTGATGATTCTAATGCTTTGTATCATCTATCTGATGTAGACTGTTGAAACAAGCGCAGAAGGAAAAGCTAGATCCTAGCAAGATGCAGTCAATGTTATCTGTGTCCAGAAGGATGATTTTTTTCACATATCATTCTATTATAATCTAAGGCCAAGTCTTCTTGGTGCTGGCTATTCTGAAATTTAATTAGTGTCAATAACACTTGAAGGCAGGTAGTTCTTTCAGGGTCATCTTTGCCATTTTCTTGCTATTTTTGCATTACAAACATACTCACCAAGTCACTACATATTATTGCAGAATGAGGAATAGTTCAAGCCTTTGCCTTCTTATATGTCTTTTAAAGTATGTGATGCTTTCACTCTTTTCCACAGAAATGCAAGCAATGCAATGCAAACACGCTGACAGACTGCTCTGGAACAATTCTAGCAGTAGAGTGACACAGATGAAAGTGTGCACAATATAAATCATATGGAATTCACCACATTCATTTGTTATTCATTGTATTTCTTTCTTTGGTTAATTTAGCATATGAATTGCCTGACATTCCTTTTCTAAAAAGGAAAAAAAAAATCTTTCCCTTGAGGCATATTTCCCTAGTCCATCAAAATTTGCATATGAAAAAGCCAGGGAGAAGAGAAAGCTTTTCAGACCTTACTTTTTTGATGATGGAATGGTTACAAGGATAAGACAGAATACTCATGTGTGTGCTCTGTTTTATGCCTGCTTCTTTTGCAGCAAAGGGACCGTGTCGGACTCCAAAAACTGTTAAAATATCCAGGCTCTGGCCATGTTACCTCTTTGGCAGCTGCACATCCTTACTGGAGAATTCAAAAATGGAGCACAAAATTGCCATAGCCACAAGGGATAAGCAACATACTATAGAAAGAAAAGAGAACCTAATTGCAAACAAAGCCACGATAATTTATCCTCAACTATTTGGGAGCAAAACCATTGACTGCATTTTAGTATCATACTGCTTGACCTTATAACTCCAACTTTTTTTCCCTTTGTTAGGTATTCTTGGCGCCATCAATTGCGGGAATTCAAAAGTGAATATCGAGTGGTGGCCCTGGATTTGAGAGGTTATGGAGAAACAGATGCTCCTTCTCACAAAGAAAATTACAAATTAGATTTCCTGATAACAGATATAAAGGATATTTTGGAATCTCTAGGTGCGTTAGTAGAAGACAAACTACTCAGCTCATGGAAAAAACCCATAAGTGTATAAATATTTGTCATTGATTTCAAAACAACTGCTTCTCTTCTAAATATACACATTCTAGATATGTAGAGATATAAAGCTAAGGATACTCCTAATATATAGACTATTACAATACTAACAGAAAAGGTTTGCTTTCCAATCATGATGTATATGCCAGTAAAAACAATGTGTAAAGATGATTTTCTATCATGAATTTCAAAAACTCTTCTCTATGTGCTGTGAAATGCAGCAGAACAAACCTAGGATATTTCCCCTAACTAAAAAGACCCTTCACTTACTCCTAACAATTGCACTCAATAAATACTGTTATGGATTAATCTAATAGCACTTGCAGACAAGAGAATTTCTATCAGGTGAAATTCCTCTAGCACAAACAAGATAGAATAAATATTGTGGGCTTTATAATGATGATGACAGTATATCTGATGCATTAAAAAAAATCCCAAAATACTACTCCTGCACATTAGTCATTTCTCAAGAGCTGAATCACTCTGTCTTACACAACAGTGAGAGGAGCAGAAGGGAGAGAAAAGGATGCATTGCTCTCTGTGTTAAAAAAACGGTGTAATAGATCCTGAACTGAAGCATTCTGGCAAATTTTACCCCTTCAGTTCAGACAATGACATTCTGACAATGAAAAACAACACCTAGTGATGGGTATTTCCTCTCTGTTCAAATAGTAAGACAAAAGATTAGATTCATTTTAATTCATTAGATACTCCAGGCATAGCGAAACAACTAACTGCATTTCACATTAAAAAATAGTACAGCAGTGGTGCCAGTTCTAAGGCTTGAATTTAGGATTCACTTTGCTTGCAACGCCTGAATATTGTCAAAAGATTGGGCAGGCAGCCTCCACACTGTGCTTATGTTTTCCAACCTTTGCTGGTTGTGTTAATCTCCATGGTAATGCCATGGTTATGTTTGTGAAGTGCTCTCACCATCATGTAATTTCATACAGATTTAAAAATTTCTGAAAAAAAGTATTTCTGAGACTTCCTATCTTTGTTCTAACCCTAAGGTAAATTCTTTTGGAGACGTTGATTATATCAAATGTGCTTGATGAGATTTTTATTCAAGAGAGATTTTAAGATGCTTTGACAACTGTGTCCAGATTTGTCAAAATTCAGAATAATTGGGCTTTTATACATTTTATTTGTAGCATATGCGCTCAGTATTGCAATCCTTAGTGAGGACTCTGATAGTATCTGACACTGTAGTATGTATTCCAGAAATGGTCAAAGGAGGAATAGTTAAGCTTTCAAAAACAGACATGATTTTCCCCCCACCCCCACCTTTTATTGCTGCAAAATTCCCATTTCCATCAATGAAAGAATAATCAAGTGAATGCTAAGAACTTTGAAAATTTGACATCAAAACAGCATATGGAGAAGTGTTACTTCTATACTTCTAAATATTTAAATGTGTGTATTCATCTATTCATATATGTGTATTACCTATATGGATATTAAGCATAATCCAGCGCAGTGATGATGTATAGTGCTTGATGATGTATAGTGCTCAGCTAACATCCCACATTCAAAGAAATCCATAATGATTAATTTTGCTCATGGGGGATTCAGGACATTCCCAGCCTTTCAGTCTGCAGTTTCAAACTCCAAACTCTCTAAACACAACATACATACATACATTATAATGATGCAATTTGAATCATTTATTTGACTCTGCACTAGCTGATATGTGAACAGAGTGGCATCTGGATACCACATTACTTCAATTTGATATCAATGTTAAAGTGTAATTGAAGTAAAATTAAATAATTTTAAGTAGGTATTATATTTTTAGCTATAAGACCTTTTTCTGGCCATAAGTAATGGAAGAAGTGCAGTATTAAGTAGTTACACTACCTATTTTATCCAGCACTTATTGCATGTGATGATTTCTATGGAATTTCACTGAAATATAACATAAATTTGTGTTTATGTGGTAGGATACAACAAGTGTGTGTTGATTGGCCATGACTGGGGAGGAATGATCGCTTGGTTAGTGGCTATATGTTACCCTGAAATGGTGACCAAACTGATCGTGGTTAATTTCCCTCATCCTTCAGTGTTTACAGGTGAGTTTTATCATAGTTATCATATTCTATATGTTAAGAGTATTTGCATTAAGATTGTGTTTGCTCTGAGTGATTAAAGGTATTTGCTTTTTTAGATGTTGTTACCTTTTACAGTTAGGAATGTGTTTTATGAAGCAGTAAGGTATCCAGCATTATACTTTGGGAAATAATTTATTGTAGGAAGTGGGATTGTTTGTAAGCAAATTTACTGAGTTTTCTTCTTAATCCTTGAAGTCCAACATATATTATTTTCATAAACATGAATCTGGCAGGATAGAATTCCCTGAACATGGCTGTATGATACCTAGGTTAAGGTCTCACTGTATTATTAAAACTGTATAAAACAACCTGAGAATCAGACTTCCAGAATGTAATCCTGATTTAGGTGACAAGTGAAACTTTATCTTGCACAATATTCATTGGAACAAGACAACCTTTCCAGCTTATTTACCAGAAGCTCAGAAATGTGCTAACAGTTAGCTCAAAAAGACATTAGGTGCACAAACTATTATTGTGTGATAGGCTTTGAGCTTGCCTGCTACTTACAATTACAAAATATTTCATAGGGATTGGATCTACATTCAGTAATTACAATGACAGTAATACCTCACTCATTTTAGTTTCTCAAACTGCTGACCTTATGCTATTGCCATTTTTAAAGTCACCCCATTTCTCTAGAAATAGTTGAGAAAATTCAGCAAAGCTTTATTTTTCATCTCTGCTGAATGTAAATCTGACCTTATGACATCATGGAATCAGAACTCCTCACACATATTGTTCTCACAATGTTCTTGGCCACCTTTCCAAGGTATTAAAGAACATTTTGCCATGTAGTTAAGCTTCACTTACCCAAGGAAATGTCTTTTCTTCTCCATTGGAGCAAGCAGGACCTGCTGTAGTTCTTACACTGAGAGCAGGAGCCAGGCTGTACAGAAGCAAAATGCATATTACTATAGCCTTCCTTAATATTTGTTTGCATATTTTTACAGAACAAAACATGTTATGCAGCTTGATAAAGTCTCCCTGGATCAAATTTCCCCTACTGTGAATAAAACGAAAACAGAGAGCTTATACATTGAGCATTCTGCTTGCCTTTACTATCACAATCTTTATGATCATCAAAGTCTTATTTTTTAAATACTTTTGTTATTTGCACAATTAATGCCATAACAGCAGATAAAACACTCCCAGGCACTCCAAAGGGATTTATGTATTTATGCATTTGAAATTGCTTGATCTTTGACCTTGTGCCTTCCATGTCACTGCTTTGGGCACACTCTAATCACTTCGTTACTTAATGCATGCCATTCCTTATTGCTAACTGATAGCAATTTTGACATAAGATTTTTAAGAGTTCCATCTCAGATTTTTTGACCTATCACTCATAGTGTAAGTGGATTATCATCTACAGATTTCTCTACACCTCATCTTTGATGAGAGAATTACTTACAGGCAAAAGTAACATTTGCATTTATGCCTCTTATTCTACACCTGAAAAAATGCTTCGGACTAGCTGCACAGATAGAGATCTAAAATGAAAACCTCTCATATGATTATGCTCTTGAATGTCACTGCTCTCACCTAATCTTTGACAGGCTTCATTTTGCTGCCTGTTCCTACTAACACTTATAAAAGAAGAAGTATACCTTAATGGCCACACCATACACTTACCGCTGAAAAACTAATCATCTCTTGTCACATAATGCAGTATTTTTAAAACATTCCTTTAAGTTTAAAAAATAGTGATATTAACAGTAATTTTGTTTAAGTCATCAGTTTTCATTTTTAATTCATGGGCATTTTTGTTTCAGAATACATTCTACGACATCCATCACAATTGATTAAATCTGGTTACTACTTCTTTTTCCAAATGCCATGGTTTCCTGAATTCATGTTTACAGTAAATGATTTCAAGGTGAGCAAAATGAGTGCTCTTGTTTGTATATTTATCTGTGAGTAATGGAAGAATTACCATGTACATTGATCCCTTCTCATGTAGTGATAATTATTGGAAAAAATACAGAGCATTTTGATTTTTCTTCAGTCTTACATATTTATGCAAAGCAGAATAAAAGTATAAAACATCTGTGCTCGGTTTGGGATCTCTGGCAGGCATTTGGGTACATGCTCTTAACCTCCAGCACTACAATGTGTTACTCCACCTCGGAAGTCAGCTGGTCACATGCGGTGCTCTACCATGGACACATGTGGTGCCAGGGGAACTCCTGACTTAGCTGCAGCTCCTGAGAGTGGTGGGACATCCCCTCATTATGCACTGCCTGCTGCAGGGTGGGCAGCCTGGCAGTTTGGATATTGCATTCTTTCAGGTGATTAATTCTGCCTGAGAAAACAATAAGGCCAACATCTTATGTAATGTTAAACAATCAAAATGAATGTATAGAAGGAGAAAAAGCAATGTGCGTCGACCCACACATATGCAGCCCAGCACAGCACTGTCAGTGCTGCAGACATACAGAACAGCAAGCTGGGGGGTGCTGCCTCCTTCTGCCTCCCACCTCTCAGCTGCTGGGCTCCTTCCCGAGGAAAAAAGTATGTGCCTACAGCCTGCCACTGCCTGTCACAGGCAGGATAAGGTAACTGAGTACCTTGGCAATAGTGCTATTTGCGTGTACTCTATTTTGGAGTAAGCTATGCATAAATAGGTTTTAGAAAGATGTGTCTTGTTGAAGAAAAGAAATAGCATTCTGTAGATATGTAATGGCTTTTTACTCTTCTTTTGGTAGGTTCTGAAAAGTTTGTTTACCAGCCAGACTACTGGAATCGGAAAGAAAGGATGCAGGTTAACAGCAGAGGATATTGAAGCTTATCTCTATGTCTTTTCGCAACCTGGAGCATTAACTGGACCTATCAACCATTACAGAAATATTTTCAGGTCAGTGTAACATTTCAAAACAAGGTAAAATATTCTAGAGCCCTCTAGAGGCTAAAAGCGTTACTGTATCTTCTGCCGCTAAGGTAGAAGGGAAAAAAATATACATGTATTTCTAAAGTCTCAACAGTTAACAAAAGCATTTGGTGTCAAGCAGCAAAATCCATTGGAATAGGTATCCACGCAAAAAAAATGTAACAACCAGAATTTTCTCAAGCAGCCAGACTTGGCCTTAGAGGCTGACACCCTCTGCTTATCTACCAAAAACCTAACAGGGCCACAATGTGTTTAAACCTGGTCATTTTCTGCTCAGGACTGGTAGCCCTGGGCCACAGGGATATATCAGGAGGTCTGAACTCTTTATTCCCTTAATTCCTGTTTCCAGCAGCGTTAAATTTCCTTCCCTGAACTCAGCAAAGTTTTTGAAGCTTTCCCTGTTCCAAACATAGTGCCACCCTTCCTGCTCGTTTTGTGTCTTCCTCATTGTCACTGTCAGGAAAGCAGTCAGCAGGGCAATGCTGGGAGGAAAACAGGTGTTCAAGGTAGGTGCTGTCTGCACAGGCTGAGACAAAACAGCACACAGAGATGGCATGTTATCTTCTAAATAAGCTAACACCAAGCACAGACACCAATGGTGAGTATGAGAAGTGGCTGTGCTTGTAGGAGTGTCCCTGTTTGCAGCTACACAGTGCGGCTGACAGCACCAGCTGGGACATCCAAGGGCAACAGGAGCTGTGGGGCATCACAGGATTCCCTGGTGCTAGAATGGCACAGCCACAGCCTGCAGGGTATGGCTAATGAGCAGCTGGAGAGGCAAGAGGGCCCTGAGCCTTGCTCATTAGGTTTGCCACAGCACCTCGCATCAGCGAATGCACATTAACCAACTGTGGCAGTGGCAGTGAAGAGACTGTAGCAGTTGCATTGCTGTGGGATTTGCACGAGTAGAAGAGTTGTATGTTTAAACTACCAGTTCAGGCCTTTTTCAGGCTTAAGGGAAAGAGAGGTATTAATCAGGAAGTATCTTCACAGAGCTATTAAGTCCTTAGTCTGAATGTTCTTGTGCTGGCCGGTTTATCTTTCCAATGAAAATACTCCTGTGATGAATTCAGAGAATAACATTCTAGGTGGTATCAGCCACAACACAGCAGGATTTTCACTTGAAAAAATAAAATGGGTCTTCAGCTCTTTCTCTTCTTGCCACCAATTCTGATGGTCACACGTCAGGTGAATCATTAGCTATTACAACTGGATTGAAATTTTCACTTCCTCTCATAAAAGCAGCTCTTAGGTTCTACTGACTTGTATTTACCATGATTCCCAGGGGGCTGGCACTGGTCTCCTACATGTGAGAGGTTTCCATCTCATTGCTGTCCCCCTGGAGCTCTGATTCTTAATTTTTCTGGAAGGTTATTTCCAAAGAGATGATTGAAATGAGCTACTTCCCATCCACTGTGAACACTTACTTGCATAAACAGAACAGCAGTCACTCTGTTACTTTAGATAAGCAAGGCAATGAATCTTGCAAGGCTCTTAGAAATGAATCTAAACACGCTGAATTGGATCATCAGATTATCAATTTTTTAAGATGCTACTATGAAAAATTTATGGGGGTTGGGCCACTTTTTTGGAAAAATGAAATCTAAATCCACTGCTACAAGAAGTCATTTAAAGAATTTTACTAGTTCATCAATTAAAATAAAATTATTATTTAACCTGATCTTTTATTACTAATTCTCGCAATTATGTGTAAGTAGAAAGAAGGAATATCTCCACTTTTGTCTGACATTAAACTAATGCATAGCATCTTCTCTTTCCCTTTTTAGAGTATAGTTTCTCAATTAACACCTAAGTTTGAACCTAGCAATAAATTTTTCATAAAAGTTTGTTGAAAACAAACTTTTTTTATACATGATTGGTTTAGCATTATCATGTTTGAGCATTAGCATAATAATGATTTGTATCTGTGCATATGAAATCTGTTCTGAATTGTTGCAGTTAGTCTTTTCCAAGATAGAGTCTGTTCTAAGATAAAGCAGTTCAGGAGTAAATACAGATACAATTTTCAACATCTCTGAGGTAGATAAATAAAGAATTCTGATGTGTTAATATGACTTATGTTGAAATAATCTTTCATTTCTGCCTGCTTGTTTTCTGTCTTCTAACGTCTACCCTCAATGTAAGGACACATTTATAAAATAATTACATTCAAAATAACTGTATTAAGAAAAAATAATTGAAAGTTTTTATAGAAAGTTTAAATGTTGGTGGTACAATTTTATTAACATTTTACTTTCTAAGGGCTTCTCTTAAAAAAAAATCAATGTCTTACAATGTGTAAATGCTTTTGAGTCCATGTTGTGGTTCAACGCAGCAGCAGCTCAGCACCACTCAGCTGTTTGCTCGCTGCCCCCCAGTGAAGTGGGGGAGAAAACTGGAGAAAGGTAAAACTTGTGGTCTGAGATAAAGACAGTTTAGTAGGCCAGAAAAGGAAGGGAAAATAGTAATGATAATAATAATAAAAGAATACACAAAACAAGTGGTGCAGAGTGCAATTGCAGACCGCCTGATGAGTGATACCAGGCAGACCCAGACCAGCTGCGGACTCCACTGGCCAACTTCCCCCAGTTTTTATTGC
This sequence comes from Chrysolophus pictus, assembly GCA_037305975.1. NCBI lineage: Eukaryota > Metazoa > Chordata > Aves > Galliformes > Phasianidae > Chrysolophus > Chrysolophus pictus. The sequence goes on along the minus strand of CM074583.1, from coordinate 13,978,656 downwards.
TGAGTTTTTAATGCTACATGGTATGGGACATCCCTGCCATTTGCTGGACAACCATTTTTTGGTAACACAGTATGGGTAGTCAGGTAGCTGGATGCCTTGAACACTGTATTCCAAACATGATTCAAAGCATTGCATTTCATTGAAATCTACTTACAGTAGATAATACAGGTTCAGAAATCTGCCATAGCATTCATCAACCCAGAAATCCATGGACCACCAGAATTCTGGCCATGTTGTTCTACATTCACTTTTATGGAGATTATGGAGCTCCTGGGCTACGCATCCTGAAGAAGCATTATTCATGCTTCAAAAATAAGACTTCTGTTGCAACCAGCTGCTGATTACAGACATGTAACTTCACTATCCTTAACACTTAGAGCACTTTGAGTCGTATGAGGGTTCTCTTCGTATTGTAAAGATAACTTGGAACCTGAAAAGCTTGCAATAAGATTATCTGTGTTGATTTCAAAAACTAAATTGAATGATGAAGTAAGTTGTGATTTTTGAAGTAAGGGTGATTTTTATAAAACAAGACTAAAGTAAGTCTATTTTTTTTTAAAGCTGCCTACCTCTGCAGCACCATGAAGTCATCATGCCAACCCTGCTCTTATGGGGAGAAAGAGACGCATTTATGGAAGTTGAGATGGCAGAAATTACAAGGATTTATGTTAAAAATCATTTCAGATTAACTATTTTGTCTGAAGCCAGTCATTGGCTCCAGCAGGATCAACCTGACATAGTGAACAAGTTGATATGGACCTTTCTAAAGGAAGACACAACAAGAAAGAGAGAATGACTGTACATGTTCTAAGGAGTCTACGAAAAAGCTCTACAGATTTAAAAAGTAATTGTTATCAGGGCCATACTTCCAGCCTGCCTTCTATTTTGAGCTCTGTTAGAGAAAAGTGTTTTTGATGTACTGTACATTTGGACACCAACGTTTCTGCTAAAAGATGAAGTGAGTATGAGAATACCAACATCGATTTTACCTGTACACTTGTATTTTGCACATAAAAACACCTGCCTTAAGATATATGTATTTGTATAGAAGGAAAATCATGGAAAATTGCTTGGTTTTGTTTTCTCCCTTGCTTTACAGTCTCTGTGTGTGGTGCCTTTACAAATTTATAATGAAATAATGGAGTGGTGCCATACAGAAGGAAGTCACAAGTTTTCATTCTCAATTTGCCTGAATTTTTTTAATGTATTTTACCATTAAAGTTATTAACTCTTTTTATTATGTATATTTTAGCATACTGGATGACTGAAAAAATTTTGGGCACATTTCTAGTCTTCAAGTGAATATTGATACATATCTTGTTGTATTGTTGAATGCAGCTGCTTTGTGCAATGTGTTTTTCTTGACTAAAAAATGGGAACCTGTACACTCAATGTCTGAACAAGAAGAATGGGAAATTAAGATCTAACATGTATCAAAACCACCTCTGTCTAATAAAATGCAACTTACATTACTCCCTTTACCTGGCTTCCCAAAGAGAGGTTTCTTGCTGATGCTCAGAACTACGTTTGAACAGCTGAAGTGTCTGTGCACTTCCTCACACGATGATTTATTGGAAACAACACCTCATTGCTGGCATCGTCCTTGCTATGTTAGCATCTGTTGTTCTCATCTCCAAGAACTGCTGCCAAGCTTTTTCCTAGTGTTTCAGACACTGATCCCGCCTTTCCCACCTATGAATGGTACCTGACATTCAAGTATAATTTTCCCGCAAACGTTTCTAACATTTATATACTTCAGTGGTTACATGCCTCTTAAACTGAACTATAAAGATTCCTGTCTCAGAAGGATGCTGCAGAGCTGCTTTTACTGTTTACACAGCAGTCTAATCCCGGAACGAAAACCTTTGCTGGACATTGAGGACGTTCCCCCGGCTGGCTGCGTCCCTGCGCGCAGCGCTCTGCGGGAGGCTCCGCCGGGCGGCGGGGAGCGGCGGGGACGCAGCGCTCCCGCCACGCCCCTCCGCGGAGGGTGGGGCCAAGCCGGAAGGCCCCGCCCCCTTCCCCGCCCCGCCCGCGGGGAGGGTGCTCGAGGCGCCGCGGGGAAGGGCGGGGGCCGGTCGGCGCATCGCGAGCCCTCATTGGCGGAGGCGGCTGCCGGCCGCGGCCCGAGAGGCAGCGGGGTGGGCGCCCGAGCCGCGCCGAGGGGCAGCCGCATCGTATGGTGCGACTGTGCCTCGGTCCCGGTGGCGGGACGGAGTTGGCGGGAAGGGTGGCGCCGCCGCCCGCCGCGCTGTCCGTTCCGCCTTAGGGCGGCGGGCCGCTCTTCGGCGTCGTAGCGCAGGGACTGTCCCCGAGCCAGGCGCTGCGACTGCCGGCACATGGCGCGCTGCGGTAGCGGCGCCGCGCCGAAAGGCCCCGGCCCGGGGACGGCGGAGCGGCAGCGGCTGAAAGAGGCGCTGGCCGAGCAGCTGCGGCGGGACCTGAGCAGGTAGGTGCGGGCGGGGCGGGGCGGGGCGGGCCGGGCCGGGCCGGCGGTGGCGGTACGGGTAACGGTGCCGGTGCGCTCCCGCAGGTTGCTGGCGGAGGGGACGCGCTCCGACGTGACGATCCGCGTGGGCGACGCGGCGCTGCGGGCTCACCGCGCGGTGCTCCTGGCGCGGGCGCCGCGGCTGTTCGGCGGCCTGGGCGGGGGGCGGCCGCCCCGCGAGGCACTGCGACTGCACGGACCGGCGCCCGCCGAGCTCCGGCGCTTCCTGCGGTGAGTGCGCGGCTGCGGCGGGCGGGCGGTGGGCTGGAGTCGCTCCTGGGCCCCCGCCCGGCGCTTCCCGGCACTAACACCTGTTGTGGAGCTTTCCCTTCCTAAGCAGTTCTTTCACAGCCTTCCCGCCTTGCAGAAGACTTTGCTGCACCTTGCTTATTTCCCACTGCCTCTGTCCCTCCTCCGACGGCACGCAGCTACGTGCTGCTCAGTGTATTGATATGGGATGTAGGTGTTTGTGCAATCGAAACAGAGGAGAAGCAGCGAAAGTGCTGAATGTATCCTTTAAAACTGTTTGTGGCTATTGCTATGCTAACAGCAAGGCTAGACATGTATAACTGTCAAAAGCAACGAAGGAAGAACGTGCGAGTGGTATGTTGAAAAATGGTCACTACTGACTAGGAAAGCCAGGAGGACTTTGTGAGTGACGCATCAGGTCAGGAACTGCATGGCCATCCCCAAAGCCGTCGTGGCTGAGGCTGAGCAGCACAGCTCCCTGGAGTGCTGGGTGAGGTGTGGGTGGGCTGGCAGCTGCCCAGGGGCTGCTGCAATCGCCAGGCTGCCTTCCCAGTGCCAGCTGCTAGCAGCTCTGTGGCATCGCACTTGTCTGCTACAAGCTTTAGGCCAGTACGTGAGGGTTGCTGACTGGCGTCACAACCAGGCCTCACAGTCCTCCCTGACCCATAGTACCCCTCATCCTTCCCAAGAGCCGAGCAGCACTTGCTTTACCCTGACGAAGTTGCAGTGATGCACCTACCTCCTTTGCAGCAGTGCTGACTGGTGACATGGGTGTGCATGGGAGCAGAGCAGCAGGCACTGCACACTTCCCAAAGAATTCCAGACGTGCCTAGAAGAAAACATGCACTTTAAGGCTCTTGAGGAGTTGATGAGAGAAACGAGAAGGTGTTGCTATTCTAGAGTTAAATGCCTAAAAGTAATATAGGCTGGCCTTTTGTTGTTGGTTTCACCCATTCTTTTCATAAATTTGTAAATAAGGCAGCCTGTGGCTGAAATATTTATTCAGGGTATGAAAATTTTAATTATGAAATGATGTTTTTTGTATTGAGATTAATATCTAAAGCCATGTAATCAGTGTAGCTGAGCAGGCTGATAACTGGTGTTGGTCAATTTTCTGTAGGTCTCAACCAAGCATCAGTGAAACAGTGAGAAACAGAATGCAGGTTTTCTCATTTTTGTCTTACCTACATTAGTGCAATTTCATTACTTTACCTTTCATATAAGTGGCAGTGCAAAAGACTTTCATGCAGAAACGTGATACTGCAGATTAAAAAAACTCCAAATTATTTTAACGTGTGAATTGGGAAGTTATTGGGAATAATTATCTTAATTATTTATAAACTGCTATAGTATAACTTTACCTAATGGGATGTACTTAACATGTCTAGAGCTCATAAATATTTGCTTTTGCTTTGGTCTGTTTGCAGCAGGGCAAATAATGACCTCTGGAGTCCTGCAGGCTCTCCAAGAAGTACAGTCTTAGTTGTGAAAAAGATAACTCAAATCAGCTCATCTAAATAAAACCTTTTTCCATTCTTAAAAACTCTTATTTTTGAAAGGAGTCCTCAAGCTCTTTTCAGTTCTTAGGTGGAATTCCACGTGTGTTCTGAACAGTGTACAAAGTTGCATTTTGCAAGATTAATTTGAGAAAAAACAGCAATCTTCAATGCTGTTTGATACTTCAGCACTTGAATTGAGTCACCTAGCAAGTTCTGTAGAAGCAAGTGCCACAGAATGCAGAGTTTAGTGACAGTGAAAGGCTTTGGACCAAGGAAAGGAAGTAGCTCTGGTTGAGAAGAGCTTAGCTTCATTGTTGGACTGGTGACTTCTGCTAGTATCTATGATTCTTACAGCTAAGTTACAAATGACTTGGATCTTAGCATATCCAAAGCAGTGCTCTGAGTTACAGTTTGTTGAGAGGAATGTATCCTAGTTCTTGGAGCACATGAATCAGTGTAAGGAGTTGCATCCTAGACCTTACCAAAGACCTGGTGCTGCAATTGAGCTCCTGAGAGAAAGTTATTTTCAGTAAAAGTTCTAGATTTTCTAGTTATAAATACTGTTTCTCAATAGAAGAGAAGCAGAATGATAATATCGTACTGAAGCCTTCATCAAAGCTATAAAAACATTTCATTCCCTTTTCCTGTTTGCATTTAGCTTGTCTTTTAGCTTTCCTTGGGGATTTAGGATTTCTTTTTCTCATAAGCTATATTTGGCTTCCATCTCGGTGAGACTTCCTTTGGACCTCTGCCTTTCTTGTGCAAGAGGGACATAGGCCACAAGTTACTTGCGGACTGGAGCCTGTGCAGCTCCCATAGTCAAACTTCTGTTTTTGAGCAGTTTGGAGGACATGGTGAGCTTTATGCTGGTGCATCTGCACAGCCTCAGTGTGAAATAGGTGAGCCCTGCTTTGTTTTCCCCTTGATACTTCAATGTCTGAGGACACCAGGAAGAAACTACTGGTCACAAGGAAGTGCAGCATCCATATTGCAGATGCTGATCACCCTATACATTAACTCTTAGAAATGGTCAACGGTTGCAAGCATGTCAATGTCAGCAGACTACTGCTCACACAGGGTTCTGCAGTCTGCCTCGAAGTGAGAAACTCAGCATCCCGGAAGGACAATTTGTTGCAGGTAATTAGATCACTAATGTCTTACCTTCTGAGAGGTAAGCTGCTTTTTACCCTTTTTCCCATGAAGGGTCAGAAAGTATATGAAGTTCCATAGAATCCATATTGAATTTGACTAGTTCCTCCAGTAAGGATGGACTGTTGTAATAGAAGATGTTAAGTGAATTTTGTTGCTTTGTATTATTAAGGTGCGAAGAAAATTCTTTCTTGGATGGCCCCATCCAGCCTGGTCTCGAACTCCTCCAGGGATGGAGCCTGTGCAACCTGATCTAGTGGGAAGTGTCCCTGCCCATGGCAAGGGGTTGGAACCAGATGATCTTTAAGGTCCCTTCCAACCCAAGCTGTCCTGTGATTCTATGTTTTTTTTTATGCAAACTGATCTATCAGGAAGTGCTTCTAAATGAGAAAATGATACTTAGTAAATAACATGAAATCCTGAAAATCCTGATAACTGTGCTGATACATGTTGAAAATACAAATTAATTGATTATATTTATATCATGCTTTGAGAAACAGCTGGAAAAAAAAAATCCTTCCCAAAACAAATGAAATTAACAAATACTGCCCTCTAAATATGGGGAATGTGAGAAAGCTGATACAACTATCTTTAACTTGATCAAGCAACTAAATTTTGAATTGTGGAAGTTAAAATGTTCTATGAAGTCTCATCTTCAGTAAATGCTGAGAAAATTGGGAACAAATACTTGTAAACCAAAGTGTTTTTCACCCAAACTAAGGGATTAAGGATTTTGCTCCTCTGGCTGGTCTTCTAAAGACATTTGTCTATATAACCATGTTCTTTGATCTGAGTTTGTTACTACAGCACATGAGCTTGGCTAGTCAGTGAGAATATTCAGAATTTGCTAAGCAGGGAATGTGGAGTGGAGGGAAATAGATCAGATACTACATGTGTTTTGTAGATTTTATGCCATGAATTTATGTATCCTCTACACAGAAGTAAAATGTAATTCATAAGAAATAGGCAAAAACCTTTCACTTGGACATTGATTGCTTAAAAGGACAGATTGTTCTGCTGACATAATTAGCTTTCACATGGAATTGTAAAATTGAATCTGGCGGCAGTGAGGCAGCTGATGTTGTATCTAATGAGAAGAAAATTACAGAAATACTGGTCACGATAAATCAATTAATTTAAAATTACCACCTAAGCTACAAAAAGCTAAGCACTATCAAGCAGATAATTTTTCTAGGAAATCTAAAGGGAAGTGGAAGAATCTTAGGAGGTAAATTAAGGTTGCACGTGTGACATGCCTAACTTGCATTAACAAGGACTCGCTGCTATAGATGCACTGCTGAAATATCTTAGCAAGTCTCCCACTGTTAAATGCAATGCACAAAACTATTTGCTGCAATTACATTCACTGAAGACTATGTAAAAACTGTGGGTGAGAAACTGTTGATGTGTTTTCTACATTTTCACTGTTATTTTATCATCAAAAGTTAATAGATCTTGATTATTTTGGCATTTCATTGTGATAATACATAGGTCTACTGTTTGAGTAAAACTGTATGATACAGTATTTTAGACATCTGCAGAGGATATTTGAGGCAAATCTAGTTACTGCTTGAAGTTCTAGCATGTGTTATACAAAGTTCCTATTGAAAACAACACACAGTTGTGTATAAGTTGTAAATAAAAGAAAAACATAATTTTTGTCTGTGTCTGCTGATTGTATTATCCCTCACAATACCAAGTACCCTGTTCTGGCATCTACACTTGTCCCTCTATTATAAAGTTAACATTACATTAAAATGATGATGTGCTGCCAAAAAGTAGACTTAACCTGTTTCATACAGGTCAGACTCTTGTGCTTCATGCTTACTGTGGTATTTATGATGGAGAGTTTTCTGGTGGATTTTAGCATTAACATCTGTTCTGTGTTGCTAACTGAACTTGGGAGGGAAAAAAGATCAAAATAGAAAAACGACCCTCTCTCCAGCATTAATGACTTGTTCAAGCCTGTTCTGTAATTTTTAACTGATGTTCTACAAGTCTGGACATACGTATAACATATCTACAACGACACCAGATCTTGTCTGTCTAAACACTGAGCATTTATAAACTCAAAAGTGCTTACCTAGTGACATTTATGTATGTGTACATATAAGTATGCGTGTGTATACATGTTTGTAGATCTATTTATATATCTGTATATATATTTACATATATATTAGCATGTACATAGGCGTATGTGTATATAAAAATAACTTGGTTCAAGGAGAGGGAGGCTGGTAGCTGTTTTCTCCAGAAGAGATTTCAGTGAAGAACTCTCTCAGTGAAAGCAGAATCTGTTGTAGGCAGGATTTAAAAGGCTGCTTCATAAGTAGCTGAGAATATGGTTTTAGATTTGGTTAATATTTAAATCCAGTGTTCTTTCATGCAGGTTTATAGCTGCTTTGGGACAGTAGGAGCAGCTTCCTAATAGGTTTCAGTAAAGCTTGGTGTTCTGTGGTGACTTTGGGTATTCTTGGAAATAACGAGAATGAGTTCTGCATAATTTTAAATATGGATTGTTTGTTTTAAATCAAGTCTTTTTCCACCTTTTTGCTTAATTGTGTTCTTTCCATGGCTTTTAGTGGTTTGGACCACGTCACTTTGGGATTTTTGTCAGTCTTGTGGACAGTGGCTGTGGTTTACAGTAAGGAGACATGCTTCCTAACTCAAAGGACAAAATAAGTAGAGCATAGAGTAACTTCTCAGATCTAGAAACCAGTCATTGGGTTCTGGCTTAACAGCATGTCTGTTTACTTGTTTTATTTGTAGACTTCCTAGTTGTAGTAACTGGTGCCATTTTTATTTATTTAAGCTTATTGGTAATAGAACCATATTCCTGAGGTTTCCTATGTAAATTATCTGTAAATACTTTAAGGATTCCCTTTTGCCTAGTTTAGCAGATTGTCTATGGATATGTTTTTCAGTTACTGGCAGAAAGAAAGAATATTAAAACAATTATTTTTATGACAAAGCAGTACATCTGTTAGAACCAGTTCTCCCTCAGTCAAGTTGTACTGTCTTTACATGCTGAATATGCAGCAGCAACAGAATGGTGAGTACATAAATTTGTGCTGAAACATTAACATTTTGAAGTTAAGAATGAGAACTCAAGTCTTTTGAATACAGGAAGGTGATTTCTTTATCTCTTTTCTCTGGCTCTTTAACAGCATAGTGTTGGAGAAGCATATTCAAATTATTATTTTCACAGCGTTAACAATAAATCATCTTCACCATGGAATGAGTGATTAAATGCAGATCTGCAAGTATCTATCCATGGAATCCTAGGCAACTGTAGCTCTTCTGTTAAACTTTGTTAACTTCATCTATCTGGTATGAAACTGCAGATAAAACATCTTGTCTGTTCACATCGACTATTTAAGGCTCTATTAAGTTGCTGAAGAGCAGCATCTTTCTTTAAATATGAGAGCTCTGCAGTCACAGACTGCAGGCTTTGTTAGCCTTTCCAGATCTTGAGCCAAAAATAAGTTGGTGAAACAGATGGGAAAGCGGGAAGCTGGAATTACTATATGAGAAAAATGAAAACTTTCATTCTTTCACGAATTCCTTTTGAAATTACTTTTTTTTTCTCTCTGAAGTTTCACATGCTTCTTGGGTTCTTGATGTTAGGAGGTCTTTTTTTTTTTTAAATTTGATTTAAAAGATAATGTCTTTTTGTGGTCAAACTAAGATTTATAAACCTCTGATCTATCATTACTAATGTACTTTGCTTCTACTTTTGACAGCACATGATGATGGCATATGAGCTACAAAGAGTAGGAAAAAATGCCTTTGTTCCTTGTAATTTGCCAGTACATTTTTATTAGTAATGTTATTTTGTTCTTTTTTGGGGAGGGGAGTGTTAAAGAAATGCATTTGTTTTCAGAGTTTTAACAAGTTTTCTTATTTTTCTTTCCGTTCATGAACTTTGTTAGGCAAAAAAATGTCATTCTAGATTTTTTTTTGGTTGGTAAATTAAAAAATTGCAGGAATGAAATTCAGTATCATCTTTTAGGCTTGTATATTCATCTGATAAAAATCTTCAAGAATCTGAGGAACTGGCTATGATGAAAAAGGTTCTGGAGCCCAAATTAATACAAGAAAACAACAATGCTGCTCTTCAGAATGCTCCAACAGATGTAAGTTGTCTTGGAGATGACAAAAGTGCAGCAGCTGATCAGAATGCTCTAAGCAGAGCTGTTCAGAACGAAACTGCTTCTTCACCTAGCAGTGAAGGGGAAATTCCCGAAGTCATTGATGCAAAAAGTAACGAAGCTATGGCAGGTAGGTTTGCTACTATATTTTCCTTGGTTTTGTTGTGTTTTGTTTTGTTTTGTTTTTTTTCCTTTTAATTGATTATCCAAAGGTTTATACATATGTAAAAATGAGGGAAAAAATTAAAGTTTTTGTTGTAACACAACCTGCTTGGATATTCTTTGCTATGGTCTACCTCATTTTCACAAATCCTGAAAAAATGAATTGCTGGACAAATTTGGCAGGAACAGTTCCCTACCAGTCTGTAGTGGAAATCTGAAAGAATGTGCTAAGCACTGCTCATGTACTTCATCAATGTATCCTGCTTTTTCTCTGTAGTGCAGCAAACTTCAGTCCTGAGCACAGAACATCTCTCCCCCCCACTCCCTGCCTTTTCTTTTTTTGTAATCATACTAGTTCCACGTGTCTTATTTTATGAGGGCTTTGGAATCTTTCAGAGCTTTCCCTACTGCAGTTGTAGCAGCAACCACCTCTAGCATGGCTGCAGTTACAGCTGAGTCAGTAGGGTAGGGTCAAGCAACAAATCTGTTCAGACAGAAGCAAGTAGCTCTACATAACCCTGAACTTCTTCAAAGACTGCTTTTCTTGAGTACTGAGGTACCAGAGCTTTGTAAAAGAAATGAACTGGCTACGTGATCTTACAAAAGAGTAAATGTAGCACTCTCTTGTATAGATACCTAACGAAAAGTGGTGGTCCTTTTCCAGTGCCTCTGCTCGTGATGCCAAGTAAAACGCATGTCCTGCTGCTGGCTCTGAAAAACCTTTCAAGGAGAATTCTACCTTGAGTACGCAGTGTTAGAATCTGACATTTGAAATGTTTTTTTTCAAATATTTTGAATTGTATCCTGAAAATGTGTACACTAGACACCTGAAACAGTGTACACTAGACAAAGTGAAAATGGCTACTTCTCCCCACCTGCAGGTAATTCCAAGCTAGAAACAGCATCTGCATTAGGAGATGACTTATTGAGGCTCTACAAGAAGCGTTGCTGTCCAGATATTAATATTTGCATAGAAGGCAAAGATTTTCAAGCTCACAGGTATATAAATGATAAGTTTCTTCTAAGTTTACCATTGTAAACCCATATAATGACTATTTCCTCATGTATAAATACTGTGTAAGTTTTTTTTGCTGACTTTTCAAAACTAACCTGTGCTCTCTATAAGAAAAATCTATTAATAAACTATTCAGCTATTGCTACTGAATAAAATTACCTTACAGATTAAAAAAAAAAAGAGTTATTTTTTCTACTCTTCAGAATCTGTGCATACAAAATCTGATTTTATGTTGATTACATCAGTCATGCCTATGTACAGACTGGTAATCTGCATTCAGGAAGTCAGTGGCCTTTACTAGATCAAAAGTCCAAGACTGTTTAAGAACTTTGGCCCACTTGACTTCTGTAGGTTGGGAAAGTAAATTAAAGGGGCAGTACTATTCTTATCTTGTACATTTGATCAGTCTGTTTGCATGCAGTGTTTGCATCTGGAGTAGGAAATTGGAAAGCCTGTGTTTTGTTTGCTTTATGTACAAGTAAATAACAGGGAGATGCTCAAAAACCTCCACTACTTTCAGTATTTTCTCAACACAAAACTGGTGTACTGTGTTATATTACTGACACTGGAAATATTTTTACAGAAGATGCATCATATTAGTGGTGGTGGGTTGTTTGCTTGTTTGAGATTTTCCTTTTTTTTTTTTTTTTTTGTTATAACAGAATTAGGATATATATTAGATTTCCAGAATGGACTGTGGTTAGGCGTGTTTTTTAACTCTGGTCTACACTATAAGAAGGCATGTTCTCAGAGTGGCAATGTTTGAGAAATGAGTACCTTATTGCAAAAAGAAACTGTCCAAAAGTATTCCATCATCTGAGATTCTTTAATTTAGGCCATTCACTGCCCAAAGCAATGGATCTAGTCTAACCAGCATTTTAAAAATGTGGCAGTAAATCATAGAGAAAGCAAGGGAATAGTCACAATAGTTGCTTGTTTTAACACCACATCATATGAACAGCAGGAATAAATAGAAGAAAGCTAACTTTGAGTACAATCATAATGAAAGTACCGGTATGATTTAAATGGGTTTTTTTGTTTGTTTTTAAATTCTAAGACTGAAGATAGTTGAATCATCTCAGTACTCCTTAATTTCTCACAAAGTCTGACGAACTTTCATTAGACTTTAAACCAGAGCAGCACTCTGAGAGAGTTGGCAAGCTGTATCTTACTGATGCTGTTGTATTAGAGTTCTGTGCAGCAACACAGTGTGACCAGTAATGAACTTGTGGTGCAAACCACAACAGAAAAACAGATACATTTATGTCAAGTTCACATGGTATATTGATATATTTCATAAGCTACACTTTTATCGATGCTATATGTTTAGGTAATAGGTACTTTCAATAGTCTGCTAATGACTAAAATTCATCTGAAGTAGAATGACAAAATTAGACGCAATGCATTTCATCTCTATGATGCTGTGAAGTGTCTTGCAAAAACAAGATAGCATACTCAGAGTTGTGATAATACCCATTTACGTGTGGACATATTAAACTGCAGTGTAAAAGCTTAATTTTTGTTATTGCTCAGTATATCATTGGAGGAATGTCCAAGAAGTTCCTAATTTTAAATATTGAGGCTCCCAAAGAAGGAAGAAGAGAGAGTTATGAGCGACTGCAGAATATCTGACTAGAAAAGAAAGCATAAATAGCATTTTTCTTACTACTTCCTATGCAAAAATGAAAGTGCTATGAAACCTTTTAAGAGCCAACAAATATTTGTTAAAAATATATATATGAGTATTCTCATGCCAGACATAACACTTGATTTTTCTGCCACAGGAAATAAATGACAAATAGGAGTTTTATAAACAACAGGAATCTTAGTAGGTGTCAGGGAAAAAAAGCCCATACGCACGAGAATATCATTTACTGATACCATAATCCAGATAAGATGTATAAAGGCCAGTGCTATAACTGGTATAAATCTGTAAGGCTGAAATCGTAAAGCAGTTCTCATCTACTATCTTCTCTTGCTTTCTGCCCTTTCACTTCCACCATAAGAGGCTCCTGTTGCAAATGTTTCCTCATCTGTTCTCTGAACACCGATACAGGGAGAAATACTGCTGGCCTGGGGTTTCTTTATTGCCTTTGAAGTAGTAGTAAATTGGATGAGCCCTTTTATAGCCAGTTATGCCTTTTGAATATGCAATATGAGGTAGTAAATCTAAACAGAATGGATAGCTCTTCACATATAGTACTGGAAGCACACAGCATACTGTTGGATTATGTTGTTATTAAGTTGGTTTTTTTTTTCTTACTTCTAGGATGTGCTGGTAGGTGGCCAGACAATGTTGAGTAAAAATCTTATACTTTTCATTTAAACAGAGAGACACGTTGTAGTATAAAGATAATTTGATGCAGAGGTTCAGGATATAATCATTTGGCCAAAATGATGCTGTATACAAACAAGATGATTTACTCTATTTGGTCAATAAAACAGAAAAAATAAATGTGCAGCTTTGTATTACATAAAAGGAAAATATCTGTGACAACAGATTTCCTCTTAGTGGATGTCAATCATACTAGAAGGAAGTTGTAGCAGAGGAATTTAGAGTGCTTTTGTTTTATTCTTCAGTATATTTTTAAATTCTAAATATACTGAGGGATAAGGGATGCAGTATACAGATAACACCTTAATAAATAAAGGGCAAAGATTAAAATCAGTGTTATCAAAGAGTCTCGTAATAAGTATTTGTATCTAGTGAAATAATGCTTATTTTTTTCTCTCTCAGGGCCATTTTATGTGCCAGATCTAGTTACTTTGCTGCTATGCTGAGTGGAAGTTGGGCTGAAAGCTCCCAAGAGCACATCACTCTTCAAGGGTAAGTGTTGTCTTTGCAAGCTGTGTGAGAGCAAAGGTATGCAATTTAAAATCACTGCAAATATATAGCAAGTGTGGTGTGCACTGAAAGTTAATTTGCCTTGACATTTTTGTTCAACCTGACTGCTGTTTTGACTTAAGTATGAAATGGTGTATGTATATTTAAAATGTCAGATGGCTCAGGGGAAGTCTTTTTTGTCAACAAAAGGGTACTAATACTTTTTTTTTTTGTAGTGTATTTTAGTATTCAGTCTATTTAATGCTTTTACTCCATGCAGTACATATCATGAAAAGCATCACAGCTGGATGAACAGTGTATCTTCACAGCTGTTTGTACAAGCATATTTACAATGTAAAAACAAAAAATATCTATTTCTTAATTAGTGTTTATTTGTTTATTAATGACATCATACAAAATTTTGACTAGTGTGCTTGTTCATCATGTGTAAGAGCTGAAAATAACTGAGCTGTCAGTGCAGGACAAATACTTCAGACTTTGTATCTACAAACTGAGGGCCACCACATTAGTTACGTTCCTATGAAGAAAGGTTGAGAGATCTGTGCTTGTTCACCTTGGAGAAGACTCCAGGGAGACCTCACTGTGGCCTTCCAGTACTTACAGCTTATTTTCAGGAAGAGACCAACTTTTTACGCGGGCAGATAATAATAGGACAAAGGGGAATGGTTTTAAACTAAAATAGGGGAAGATATGGGTTAGAAGTTAGGAAGTAATTTTTTTCTCAGAGGATGGTGAGGCACAGGTTACTGAGAGAAGGTGTGGGTGTCCCAACCCTGAAATTATTCAAGGCCAGGCTGGATGGGGCCTTGATGGGGCGATCCAGTGGGTAGCAACACTGCTTGTGGCAGGGGACTGGAACTAGATGATCCTTAAGGTCCTCTCCAACCCAATCTGTTCTACAATTTTACGGCTACCATGTGTGCTGCCATGTGTGTCAATTTTCGCTTTCTAGTGTGTTGCAACCATTTTTATCTTTTCTTTTTAGTCATCAATATCTGTTGCTTAAGCATGTCTAACATTTTAAGGGATCTTAACTCAGTCTGCATGTCAAAGTTCCTCTTACAGTAATGTACACAGTGCTTACAGGTTTCGAAAATTGCACACGCAACTCTGTGAAGGACTTCCAGATTTTTACTCTGAATCCAGCTGTAAAGACGTTGTCTAAATATTTTGAAATACAACATTCCTACCTCGTGTTGTAATAAAACTACTGAATCTATTTTTACTGCAGGAAAACCTTAAATATATTTATAAAAGTAATGAATTTAAAATATTATAAAACAATTGTGAAATATATGCCTATTTAAAAATTGACTTATTACCACTAGTAGAGGACTTAGAAAAGATTAAAAAAAAAAATCCTTTCTGCATATTATCAGCATAAATAATCTCAATATTTAGATAATTGTCAAATCTTACTTATAGATAGTCTGCTTATGACTAAAAAAACTACTGAATATGAGTTCAACCAAAATATCGTCCATATAGATACACTGCAGTGATCTGGAAAATATATGTAATATTATCAGGTCATTCCTGATAATTCCATGGCCTTCCACTCACAGAATGGCAGGATGATGCATCACCCTTTTGATAAAATTTCTTTTATGTGAAGAAGTGTGATAGTTTTACCTATACTTGTTTTTCATCTCTATTTGTGTTTGGGTTTTTTCTTTTTGTTTTTTCTTTGCAGCTTAAGCCATACAGAAATGAATGTCATCTTGCATTTTATATATGGAGCTATTCTGGACTTCCCAGATGAAGTTGATGTTGGGTATATGTCAACCTTTGTTACTTCTAACTGTGTTATGTGCTTGTTCCATAATTTCTCATTTAAGAGTCTAAAGGAAGTTTCCTCTTGTAAATACAAAGATGTAAATATCTTGTGAATAAGACAAAGATGTCAAGGGTAATGATTATTACAGCTAAACATATTTGAGGAAATTCCTATAAAATAGCTGTTGAACAAATATTATTTATTCAGCAGTACTGGAAAAGGCAGACCAGATGTTTTTGCAATATTATGTAAAGACAGTGAAAAACAGGAGGATCTATAACTGAATAATGTATGTTTGCTTGTACATTCCTTTTAGCTTTCAGAACAGAACAATACCTACAACATGGTAATATATAATAGCAAATATTCGGAATGTATCCTGAACCCATCACTTGATGTAAAGGCTGTGTAGTCTTAAATGCCAATATAACTGTTGGCATTTTTTTCTGGTACAGTTTTTAAACTCGGTTTCATGTTGCTATTATATGATAATCCTGTTTTAGTAAATTCTGAAATGTATGAATTAGTTTCTGAAATGATTTGTATGTTAGCTTTGGAACTCTGCACTAAATGTTTTTAAAAAAACCTAAAATAATATGCCCTGTAATGTCAAAGTTTAGATAATTAATTGATTATTGAAAATAAAGTGAAGGTATTGATTATTATATGAAACTATTAATTTTGTGGTCACTATACTTTTTACTATTTGGAAGGGACACAGTTTTCAGATATAGTGTAATCACTAACATTTTACGTAGTGCTTGGGAAAATTACAAAATGCCAGAACTCCACTGGCACAAGTACCTTCTTCACTTGTTACGCTTAAGGTAGAGAAACTGAAAGTTCTTATAAACTGTTCTCAGCCAGGAACTGAGAAATTCTAACTGAGCAAAGAGGTGAAATTAGTATGTAAATTGTTTTGTAAGCAGAATGCATATATCCCAATGATTGTTTGATTCCTATTGTTTTTACTTTCTCTTCAGTCGCATGTTGGGCATTGCAGATATGTATGGGCTAGATGGGTTGAAAGAAGTAGCTATCTACATTTTGAAGAGAGATTACTGCAATTTTTTTCAAAAGGTATGTCAGTTCTCATGCTACTTTGTGAACCAAAAAGCCTAAAAGAAGAATTTTGATTTCATTACTTACAGATAGTATTGATGAGATACTTAACAGCCATGTAGTTTGTGTTTTGGCTGAAGTCAGCAGAACCTGTTCCTATGTGTGAATCTGTTAAACTCAGTGGGATTGATGATGGCAATAAGGCCTGTGTTATCACCCACCTATTTATAGAAACTGCCAATAAAAAGCAGTATTCTATTCCACAAACTAGATACATTAAATTATACGGAATAAAATGTAAAACATTCCATTGTATATGTAATTATTCTTAACAGGAGTAGGAATATGTAAATATTACATACTTGCGTATCAGATTTCATGGACGTATAGTTAAAATATATTTCTGTGCAGTAAAAGCAGTTTAAAAACAAATAACTGCTTAGAGTCGAGCATTTTCATGCATTAGGCTCATTAAGCTGAGTGCTACTTTATTAACCTGTGCGGGAACAGATGACTTCCCTGTTTTGCATTAAGGCAACCAAACCTAAATCCTGCAGCAACTAACACTAGTTCCATTTGAATTTGTAGCTCTATACAGTTTCTCTACAATAACTGTGATCATTTTTTAACTTCAGCCTGTTCCTGGAAAACAGCAATCTGTACTAGAATGCATGGCTATTGCTCATTCACTGGGAGTGGAACACCTATATGCTGCCTGCATGAAGTAAGTTAAAATATAATTATGGTTTATGTTTTGTTTGTTTGTTTGCTTCTCTGCTTTCTATTTTACTTTGAGAGGTTGGTTTATTTTGACTTATAGAAGTTCACATTTTAATTAGGCTTTTCCTCATAGTACTTTAGTGGAATCACTTGTACTAGAACACTTATTGTCATTCTTACCTAAAAAAGACACTTTTTTTTTTTTTTTTTTTTTTTCAACAGATGGGTAGGAAAACATTTTGCAAAATGTTTGTCAGAAAGAAGTTTTGCCAGTCTACCTATTGAACTGCAGAACAACTGTCTTGTTATGTTGATTAAGTCTTTGGTAAGTAGTGTATAGTGTGTTTTATATAAAAAATGATACTACTTTTTAAAGTGTATTTAGCTTTACAATGTAATTTAAGAGAGAATTTCAGTAGTATTTTAGATCTGTAGTACAGTTATACGGAGTAGAAGTTACCATTAAGACAGCGGCGTAGGAAACAGATTTTAATCTGCAGATGTAGCTGCTATGTTTCATGGAACACAATCTAGAGAAAATCACACGCACCCAGCATAATAATAAGAAAGAAGTCTGTGAAACACCGCCGTGACTTCAGCACAATGCTGTATATTCAGAGGGTGAGCAACAGCAAATTGCTGAATCAAAGATTATGTTAGGTGGCTGCATGCACTGTCTGTGATTGCCTTCTCTTTGCCTATGTTCTAGTTTGGAAAACTGTACTTTTTTTTTTTTCCCACAGACTTCAGGCAATCACTGATTTTTCAAAAGTACAGTAACAGTACAGTATACCTACCTTCACAGGTGACAGCAGACAATTGGTCTCCTCAGCTCAGTATTCATTGTTTGCCATATATTTACATTGTTCCAATCTTGATCTGCCTAAGCTTACATATTTTATAATTGCTTGTGTATAAAACTACCCTCAAAGCTGACTTATTTGAAATAGAGCTGTTATTTTAACAGGAATTTGGCCTAGTAATTAGCCTATAAATACAATGAATCGTAATAGAAATGTGAAGAGTAGGTAGAGGACCTAAGAGTAAATTTGTACTGCTGTTGCCAGGTATGACTGTATGTATATAACTAATGTGAACTAGCATACACAAAGTTAATCTAGGTAGCTCATGTAACAGTCACAGCATGATTGTGTTTTGTGTTTGTACTAGACAGCTGAGTATGTGAGGTCTTCAGAATGCTTTTATATCTCATGCTTAAAACTTTATTCTCATGTCATTGGACTGTTGTTGTCCAAGGTAACTAGCTTAGGTATGGCTACCCATGCTGCCAAACATACTTCCTAATTCAAGAGATGTATGTCAAGTAATTCTGACCAAGAACTGCCCCTCAATGAAAGGCTTCCCAGGACCTTTTTGGATGACTTAGCAAGAGAAAACTTACCTCTTCAAGTGCTGAGGCTAGTAGGTCAACTATAAGTGGTGGCTGCTACTGCATGTTCAGGTAAAAGCCTGAAAAACAAGAGATTTCAAAGCTATATGGCTGTACTTGAAGAAGACTGTGAGTATCCACAGCTATAAAAAGCAGTCATTCTACCAGTGTGCTTCGATTTTAAACAAAATGAAGATGGTAGCTATAGCTTTCAAGATAGTATGTGTGTTTTGCCACTGTATTAAATCAGTACACTCAGTTCTTCCTGCAATATTTAGGTGACTTTGTGGTATGTCACACAATGTATAAGTATCTGAGAAGCTTTGAGTATAGCTTTCTGGATTGTAGATCAGTGCATTGTGATCTGCACCCTTCTCTAAACTAGCTTAAGTGTATTGCATAGACAAGAGTGTACTGTGGACACAGCTCTAGGCTCCCTTCCTGGCAGCGAGACAGTAATAGGACAGCATGAAAGTAAACCCACACCACTTCAGGTCTTTCTTCCCTTCTGTGCCTATTACAATAAGACAAGATGCTGTGGATGCAGTTTGTGCTGAAATACGTGATTTTTCTTTATCTATCAGCTTTTGCACAACAGTTATAGACTGTGGTACTGGGTACCACTCCAGCAGTGTACCCAGCCCCTCCAGAAGATTTTGGAGTCTGGACTAAAGTGCATTTTGGTTCCTGTTCTGGAATTAAACTTTGGTCAGTCTTTGTAAGACTCACCAATGTTTTATAAACTGAAGCCTATAAAACTTCTGTAATCACAAATTGAAGAAACAAAACATAAGCCTCATCTGCCCACAAAACAGTTCTGCTGAGTGATCATTTAATTCTGAGCAATTAAAACCCTGTCCAAACACTTGACCTCACTCTGAAGTTTTTAAGAACTCAAAATCTACAAAAATGCTTCAAGTTGCTTAAGGGAGAAAGAAGTCTAACACAAATTTTGCAGGGACTATCCTGAGTTTTGCAATCCTCACAGTGCTCTGTAGAACTTCTTAACAGTTATACCAGTTAAACAGTGCCACCCTTTTTATTCTTTCATTTATCAATTTTGCGAACATAAAACCTTATAAATATGGGGCAGCCCTTAGAGGACAAAAAAGGGCAAAGAAAAGAAGAGTGAGTAGAAAATCTCTGGGAAGGCACTGCAATAAGCACAGAAATGTTAAAATGGGGTTTCAACTAGATGTAAGAAAATTGCCAATACTTTTTAGGTAAGTAAAGTGAATTTGATTTTAGAATGGTTAGAAAAACCATAATGAGAGAAGTAAAATTCAGCTGAAGCCCCTCCTGAGAAGCACTGATTTGATTAGATGATTAAGTCATGTGTTAGCTGCCTTCAGTTACTGTGTGGATAAATACTTAATACAAGTATGAACGAAACAAAAGCACTGACCAGGAATAGATATTAGGAAATTAATTTTTGTATTTTAAATGTATCTGTAAGCACAAGAATTATGTTTCTTAGAGAAACGTTAGACAACAAAGAAGGTAAATTCAGTTAAAACTCCAACTGGGAAGACTGATATTTGGTCTGACTCCATTAAATAAGGGAAAATGATTCATGCCTATAAAAATGCTTAGGTATTTATATATTCTGACTGTTGAGCCATCCACACTCACTAAAAATATTCACTTATTTCATTAAAAAATTTATTATGTTTTTCAGTGACCTAAAAAAAATTTGATCTATTCAGTAATTCAGATAAGATTTTGTTCTGTACTGCATAATGACATTCAGTTACTGCCTAACATCAGTAAGCAAAACAAAGCAAGCAACAGACTTTTTCTCTTTTAGTTTCAGAGGTAGCTATCATGTTCAGAACTATCAAAATCCAAATTTGTTTTCAAAAAGGAAATGAACACATCACTGGATCCTTGTGCAGCATTCAGTGACTGAACAGAAGTTCTTTTAGAGGCAGCAATTCTTTGGGCAACAGGCTAATTTTTGCTTCTATTTTAAGAACCACAAGAATGTTGCTTCAATTCTGATGGAAAGTGACCGGCTGATCAATAGTCTTCCCCAAGTGAAGTGGACTGAGAGAGCTGTGGCCGTGGCATCTAGGCTACAAGAAGAATGCTTAACTTTTATTGTGGCAAACTTTCTACATGTAGTGCAAAGTGAAGGCTTCTATATTCTGTTGCAGGTAAAAGTGCCCTCAAGTTGCTCTGTTTCCAAACAAATTGAATTACATCACACTAGGTCAGGCTGTTAAATAATCAGAATAGGTACAACTTTTGCTTCAACATACAATTATATGGGGAAAAAAATAGGCAATGCTAAGTTTAAGTGTTGTTAACCCATATTAAGGGTTAATACCTTTTTTGAGTATGTGCCTCAGTAAGAATAAGTGTTCACAGAAGAATTCAGTGGGACAATCTCTGTGTTGCATAGAGATAAGTATGTACACAAGCTTCCTGAACTTCGGACTCCTGGACTGACAGCTTGTACTTATAGGAATAACTATTGGCAGCATACTCAAGCTTCCACTGATTTTTTTGTTGCAAGAAGTTGGCAGTGCCATAGATCCTAGTTAGAAAATACCTGTTCATAGCAGGTAAATTTCTCCAATGGAAAAAAAAATAAAAATGTGTAGAGGATTAAAAAAATAAATATGGAGATGTTAAAACATTTTGTCTTTGAATTTAGAGTTTTCTGTGGAGACAAATACATCACAGCATGTTCGTTCCTAAACTTTGGGCTAGCGGGAGGTCTCAAGACCATTCATTAGATGCCCGGAGTAGAGCATGTATGTAATGGATACACAAGAAAATGCTCAACTTTTGGAATGCTTCCTGCATTGACACAGCAGCAGATTCTCTCTGCTAAGCAATGCTTTTGTGGATGCAAAGTACATTCTTTTGTTTTAAACATCTGCCTTCTGTTGTTTTCTCAGGCACAGGCAATGAGCAGCAAACCTGACCTCCTAGAACTAATTTTTAATGCAATTGAGGAAAATACAAATAATGAAAATAGCTGCTTTCTTCTTGTAGCTGTGGATACGTTGTTGGACTCTGCAGACGTGAACGAGCTGGTAGGTTTTGCAACATGCAGTGTTTGTAGGACAAAGTACTCAAGTATTTACACTTCAGAGTTCCAGTTGCATGATGTAGTTTGAGTACAGGTGGCACAGTTCTGCAGATGGGCAGAAAAGCATCTGCATAAATGGAAAGACCTGCTGGTCATCTGCCTATGATACTGGCATTTATTTAATGGACATTAACACTTTTTTCTTTTAAGGAGAAATACTATGACAGTATGGCAATAACCATGTGTATTACTGTGAATGTAAGTCCCATGGGCACTACTGCTCTGCTAATCTTTACTGTCACCTTAAATTTGTCATGAGGAAAATCTTATGCAAATGTTAGTAAAGGAGCATCATTTGACTACGCATCTTTTTCCCCTCTTTTTGTAAAAGTCACGGCTATGACTTTTTTGTCTCAGACTTCTGGAGCAGGGACTGCCTGTCAATCAAGTGTGTGTTTTTTGGACTGGGGGGAGGTGTCAATCTCTGTCTAACATGTCATGTATATTCTCAGAATCTAAGTAACGAATAAAGATATTTAAACTGGTTGGCTGGGGATAATTCATGAATAATATAACATACTGATTAAAATCCAGAATGATGCTACAAGCAAAGAATAAATGCAAAATGAATTACTGCAATCTGGTGCTATTGTAGATCTTGGTAAAAGCAATGAAAATTTAATCAGATACATTATTTTTCCCTGGAGTATTTGACCTTGTTGTGACACAGCTGACAGTAAAGAGCTATTAAGGGGTTCATTAAAAAAAAAATAGGAAAAGGAAGAAGAAAAAAGTAGAATGCAGTGTTTTCTAGTGCTTTAGTCTGCCTTGAAGAGATTTGATGTCAAAGTATTGTAAAAATTAGCATGGTGGGCAATAATCCTTCAAAAACAGCATCTCCATCTATCAGGCCATTATAAAATAAAAGTGATGACATCACTGATCTAGCTTAGGGAGTAAGTAGATTCTGAAAGGAATAATGACTGGTTGCTATGACAATATGCCTCTCGCCAGCTGCTGATTTGTTACTTGAACACAGGGTTTTACGTGCAAGATCCAGGCTCTGCGTGATAAGCTCTGGGTCTTCCTGGTTCAGTCTTTTTATGCTGTTCGTCACACAGAAGGCTGGAAGCTGATGAGGCCAGACCATCAACAGAAAATACAAGCAGGTATGTCTGGCATCAACTGGCATTAGAATTTTTTTAGTAATCTGTTTAGCAGATAAAATGTAGGTGGTATTGGGGAGCCAGATACAAATCAAAGCACGATTTGTCATACTATGGGTTTCTGAAATGTTATTTTAGAATAGATGCATAATAGCATGCTTAGGTAGTTTCAAATGTAGAAATCAGTAAGTCTTCCCTGCTTTTATTTTCAGGAGAGTACATACTAGGAAGCAGAAATACCTAGATTGATTCTACTCTTGTTTACAGCTACTCTAAATCATTTAAAATACTGCAGTGCGATTAAAAGCCTTATCTGTCTCATTTTTAAAGAGATAAGCACCATGGAAGTATTAAATGTACACAAAACAGATGATCCGTTCTATGAATTCTGTTTCTATCCTTTATCTTATTCTACATAATGCATAAATTTAGCTTGTCTCTTGCATAATGCTTCTCTTGAGCTCCGGGAGTAAATGCAGCCAGCTTGCCTTCACAGTTGATTGGTATTGTGACATTGTGTGTGCTACTGCAGAGAGCCCCTAAGGAGCTGCACAGTGTTCACTAAAAATTGTAGCAGGCAGCACTCCCAACAAAAAGGAGTTTTTGTTCTGTGCGTTTCTTTGTTTTGAAGCCCACAAGTATCCTGAGGGTGCGGAACCAACCATCGAGTTTGGGCTGCAGCTGAATATTAGCTTTGACGGTACAATGCTGTAACAGGAAAGGATGTTTAAGACCTCTTTAAAATCAAAGCGCTTTTGATTCAAAGAAGGTAAACGTTTCAGTGTTCTTTTTGTTAAAGACTTCAGAAGCTAGGCTGTGGGAACTACAGAGCTGTTTGTGCCGACAGGCTGATGAAAATTTTATCCCAAAATTACAACATGCTGAGAGAAAGATGCAGCGTCAGTCCTGGAGCGTGCTTTTGGGGTGTAGTCAAATAAGATCTCGCTGTTACTGGAGAAAACAGATTTGTGATTGTTTTTTTCTGGATTATGAAGTTCTTCTGAAGCTAAGGAGCTGGCTTCAGAAAAGAGAGGGGTCTGTTTGCTTTGTTCATATGATTGTTCCCTTATTGCAAATAATGTTCGAACTGTTTTACAAAACAAAATACTTAAGACTGAGGTGTGCCTTAATTGTCCAAACTCCATCTTGCCAGATACTGTTTTGTTTTCTTCTAGATTAAACTGTAACCCAGAGTTAGCATGCATGTTATTTGTAAACAGCAGGGCTGTGTGAATTATCTGGTTTTAATTACAGGCAAAAAAAATCACGTAATACCGGTAGACAAATTTTAATCTTCAAGTGAAATTGGGCTCAGATAATTTAAATCGACTTCTGTCTTAAAGATTTCTGGGAATGGAGGTGTGTCTTTTAGGATTTTAACCTATATAAAATGGGTGGGAGCTCTGTAACAGGAGGAAAAACGCCATAAGAAGACAGATGATATTGTATTGTGGGTTTTATCATTCATAACGTGTCTTGTGTTTTCTTAGGCACAGGTTTGCATGGATTTTATCTTAATGTATTAATATGTTTTAAAGTGCAGAGTCATTGCAGGAAAAGGATTAGGTCCCCAGGGTGCCATTTTCAGCATATCTTTTCTTCTATGATTTTTACAGTGCTACAGTTAAAAATATTTTTGTTGTCTTAAATAAGAATTCAACAGAATTTTTGTTTCATTGTTACACACGGATACATTTTTGTGTATGCACAAATACTACATCACAGCACGAGGGGCTGAATGATTAATTTTTAGTAACATTGCTTAAAAGCTCTTTTTCAGCTGAAACATTTGGAAAAAAAAAAAAAGGAAACCTTATCGATTCTGAGTGCGTACACTGACTATAAATATCCTTTTCTATTCTGTAAACTCAATTGATTTAAAAGCTTTATTGAAAAGCGCTTCTCTCCCAGAGTAGGAAAAAAAAAAAAAGGCATTCAATGCGTGCAAATTTCACATGACAATCACAGGGATAGCTCTCATGACATGCAGCTATATGCTATTTAGAGAGGCACTGTGACCTTACTGTGTACATTCAGATAATTTGGCTTTGCCACTGTTGAAAACTAATATAATTTAGCTTACTGTGATCAATTTTCTTTTAAATAGTATAATTTATAATTGACAGTATATCACTTAAAAGTCACTCTAATTCTGGCAGTCTCTCTTTTTTGTAAATTTTTGTACACAATTTCAAAGGCCTCAGTACACTTCAAGCATTACACGAGGTCAGACTGGATCAACAAAAGTGTGTTTTCTCTTTCTCTATCTCCACAGTAAGGGTTAAACAACTTGACTGTGGCCATGCGATGTTACAGAGATAACATTTCTCGTTCCAAACAGAAAACCGTATTTTTCCATTTAACATTTCCCATGTCACCAAAATTAGCCTTCATAAAATAAAGATGAATTGCTCTCTGATTTCAAATGAGTGTAGTCTGAATTGTTCTGTTTTTTCTGCTAAATGATCAATAAAGGGCTTTTCCTTCTTCCAGCTGCGTTTGACAAGGGTGATGACAGAAGACTTGGCAAAAAACCCGTATTCACTAGTTCTCAGGTAAACTTCATCTCCAAACATCAGAAGCTTGAAAACATAAATCTTTTCATTATTTGTTTTATATTCAATATTAATTTGTCTAATTTAATTAACAGACTTTCCTTTTGGAGAATTTATATTCCATTGGTGAACTTCAGTTTCTGCACAATTAGCAATGTCCATTATTTTGAAACCTTTCAGGACTTGGCTTTATGCAGATAAGCTCAAATAAAAGATAGGAATTTGTGTTCAGAATCTCACATTCCCATGTTGCTACGTAATGAAACCGATCTGTTTCCCAGGCCAAATGGTTTGCTCCTGAGCTAATGAATCTCTGCTGTTGTCACAGCCATGGCAGCACCGTGTCTGTTCACTCCCTGCCCTGAAAAAATGTTCCTCTGGTCTCAACAACACTTCTGTTGAGATTCACACTCAAAGTTACATTACTGTTTAGTAGAAAAGTAGCGTGGGTTTCATATGATTTGATGGTCATGGATACAGTGTAATTACATGAAGATTTCATTTCATGTACTTAATTCTCCCATCTTTCAGAATGGCTTTGCCTGAGAGTGAGGATAATTACTGTCACTTCTCTGGTGGACGCACTGTTTGGTAATGGCTAAGAAAGAATCACATGAATTTTAAGTTAATTCTTATATCTGTAATAATGTATAGCCTTTATTCCTCTTTGGAAAATATGCAAATGTAGCTCAAAAAAAAAAGTTGTCTTCCATCATCACACACTAGTAATACACATAAAACAGACAAATTTGTATGAAGTAAGACTTTTTTTTTTTAACCTCCGAAAGGCAGCAACCTGATCAGAAAATATAGATCTTAAAAATTATTTCACTTTCGAAGCTTGTTTTAGATTCCTGTACTACTTATGAAATAGCTGTTTCAGAAATTAAAGATTAGCATTACTTAGTGTGATAAATTTCTTCTGTTTTCTTTCGGATGCTTTTTCTCTAGCTAAATAAATCCATCACTGAATTTGCTGGTAAAAGGAATACTTCTTGGACAGAACACGGCAAGAAAGATTGCTGGGGAGATTCTCCCACTAATCAGGATAAAATGAAATCTGATGGATTAGGAGCATCTGGACATGCATCAAGCACCAATAGAAATGCTACTAATAAGACTTCAAAGCATGAGGATGTAAAGGGAAAAGATGGCAAAAAAACAGTTTCCAAGCTTAATAAAGATTTAAAACCTGGGGAAAAAGCTGCTTCACCAAAGGCTAGAGCTGTTATAAAAACAAAAATAGAAAATAATGGAAATGCGAAGGCTGAAAGCACGCTAGCCAAGCAAGATGCTGAAAAGACATCCAGTTCAAATGGACAAAAAAATTCAGGAAGTGTCAAAGGATTAAAGAACCATGAAGGAAAAACAGCAGGTGCCAGACCTAAAGTGCTGACGGTAACTTCAAGTGTGCCCAGCAAAACAAAGCCATTAAAAAAAAACACTGGGAAGGAATCTCCATCCACCGCAACTGCAGCAGGAACATCCAGCAAGTTAACAAACTCCAGCACGGATATCCAGGCTGCCAGTGAACAGACAGAAGAATCCAAAGAGGAAAAATTGGCAGAAGAAGGAAAAAAACATACTGGTAATTTTTTTTTATATACATATTTATTTATTTATAACCCAAAAAAGTCTTCTGAGTTGTCCCAGGCCAGCCAGGCACTGACAAACTCCCTGGGGAAGCCTTAGAAGAAAACTATAGATTGTTAAAAGTCCCCTTCTTTCCTTTCCCTGTAAGTGAATATTAACTCCAGAAAATATTATACTATTAAATACTTTACTAATTAGTATATTATTAGTATGCTAGTGGAGTATTAAATTGATAGACTTTGTTTTTTAAAAAGTCTGTCCTCAACTGCTATCTATATGAAATGTTGTAAGTTTTACAGGTTTAGCATCAATCTGATTTTCAATTGCTGACCTTCATATACTAGATTTTTTTTTTTCAGTGATTTGCACTGCATTTTATCTGATAATTAAGTTGGAATTTACTTTACAACAGTGATAACGAAGTCTTCTTTGAAGACATCAAATGGAGTTGTCAACAAAAAAAAAAAGGCTGATCTTGAAGTTAATGTCACAACAAACAGGTTTGTTAGAAATCAGCACGGTGAGTTTTGTTGGTGCGTGTGTGCATGCATGCTTGTGAAATGGTATTTTTTCAGTTGAACTGTTACAGTTGCTATTAAAAGTCAACCTGTTCTTTTTAACCTGAGAATATTTCAGAATGACTGTCTATCACGTGTTATTAACAAAATATTGAGTTAGTGATTGGAGCTATTTTGCAAATGAAAAATTGGCTTGGTTTTTCTATTGCTTTTTTTTTTCATGCTAATTGTTTGAATGTTGTTGTAGGTCATTCAGAATTCTGCATACTGGAACATTTAATGACTACGCAAGGTGTTGTAAAATTATCATTTTGGGGATAGCTTAGACTGAGCTGCAAAAACACTGGACAGGAAGAAGTTCAAACCCTGTGAAATATTACACTTGTCATTTGAATTTTGATATATGAGTGTGTATGTGTGCCTGTATGCATATATGCACATACATAGGTGAACGTACATTTTCTTTCCAAAAGAAGTGCACCTTCTAGGTCGGATTTTCAATGTTTTTATGTATGCGTATAGATTTAAACACAGGTACTGCCTGTTTGAATATAATTAAACACTGCTAATCTTTAGCTTGAAAATAATGCAAATGATTTATTTGCAGTCTAACAAAAAAAACAGCTGGAAAATTGTCTAGTGAACAAAACGCACAAGCTGTTCTAAAGAAGAAAGGGAATGGGAGCAGCAATGCTGCAGCACAGCAGAAGGCTCAGGACACACCCACCCATTCTCCTAAGAACCAAGGTATAGTTTCATATTGCAATGAAACAGCCCTCTGTTTGTGTTTTTTCCTTTTTAGTGTAAGCATTGGCAAAATCTTGTGAGCAATTCTGTTTTCCATATTTCACTTTTGGTGACAGCCCTAACCCGCGAAATGTATCCAAGTGTCAATTTTAAAATGTTTAAAGAGATGGCCTTCAGTTTCACTCATTGTTTTCTTCTGCTTGTTTAATCTGCTTTGCAGAGCCTTTTACTTGCAGTTACCTTGTGCCACTGCACTTACAACTAGCATTATGTTCAACCGAAATCTGTAGGTCAAGCATTTATAATAAGCACAGAAGATCAGGACTGCAGACAGCTTCATGAAGCATCGGTTTATGCCACCCGTTTTTGTTGATGCCCCCCCCCCAGAAATTGCTCTACTTATGCTGACCTGCCCCAAACTAATTTCCACCACAAGTGTGGGAAATGACTTTACAGAGCACAGAGAGGAAACTCAGCATTACAGAGATACAAAGCATTCAGGATGGAGCTGCTAATCTCATTTGAAGCTGGCACTCACCAACAGGGGTAGGAAAGTGCATTCAAGTTGCATTATCTTATATGCATTATGATACAAAAAACATAGATCCTGTCAGTTTATGGTCATTAGAGATCTTGCAGCATTGTCAGGCAGAGCAGGGATATTAATTCTGGTATTCTAATCACATTATAACTAATGTAATTATTTTCTGCCTTCTTTCATTTCCTCTAAAATATAAATTAAATACAGTACTCATCACTTCCTGTGCTAAAATGCTGTGCATGTGCAGTGTTATTATCCCTATCAGATGGCTGCTGCTTTCTGCTCCAGTGATGGCTTCTTCAGCAACAGGTCAAATTCCTTTATGTCTACAAAGTGCTTTAGTTCCAAAGATGGTGTGTTAAATACAAGATGCTATTTTCATCTTGTGTTTATATTTAAGATCTCTACACTTAGTGCTTTAACAAGCTTTCAGTTCTCTAGCTGCACAAGAACTTGAATAACCTGCTTCTCAACACAATTACACACAAATATAAATTCAGTGCATAAGTGTTGACTAAAATGTACAATCTTTATTTATTAATTTATTTTACTATTTGCTAGGAACTATGGGGGAGTCACCAAACTCACTGAAATCAGGAGTGTCTCCAAAACATAATGAAGAAAGAAATGTGGCACAACATCTGGCTCAGACAACACCCCCAGAAAAACATCCTTTGGCCAAGAAGAAGAGTATTAAGCCATCACAAACACCTGCAGCAAAAGCCACTGCAAAAATCATAACACCCAAAGCTCAAATTCTGTCAAAGCATGGTGAGATAACAAACAAAGACCCAAAACCAAAACCAGCTGGGCAATCTGTATTAAAATCTCAGTCCTCTACCCCAAAACATTCAAGGAGTGAATCTCCTGTTGTCCAGAAGAATATGCACACCTCTGAGCACAGAAGTCCAGGACAGAAACTTGGAAAAAATGCAGCTGATGTGGCAACTGTTCAGCCTCATGACAACAATGAATGCAGTTCTGCAAAGCAAAGCGAATGTCTGAAATCTGTGATGGGAGGTAGCAGAGAAGATGAGCTCTTGGCATCTTGTCAGCCTGATAAACAAAAACTATTGGATCCTAAAGATGGAGAATGCAAAATACAATCAAAATCTCCTTTAGTTATAGGAGAAACGGTTTCTAAATTGCATGTTTCATTGCAAAATGAAATGGAAGCAAGAGAAATCTGTGGGGATCAGGCTGAAATCAATCGGAATAAAGACAGAAATTTAGTTGATAACACTGATGAATTTTGCTGTCACGCACAGTCTACCAGAGATGGATACTCAGACTTTTCCAAGGAAACAAATCAAAACGCTGCTACTTCAGAAGAATGGGTAGAACAGTCAAAAGCAAAAAAAGTCTGTATGGAACAAAGTGATCAATTAAGCACTGATACGGGTCTTAACCATGGTGAAAATATTTTACCAAGCTTTTCCAAAGGAATAACTAATAAAGAGGATGTAACATCACCTCCTCCCATTCACATGGAAGGATTTCATCCAGCTGCTGAGTCATGTGGCGCATCAGCCTTGCCTGTTACAGTTACAGTAGATTTAGATGATGTTTCAAAGCATTCCATAGAGCAAATAAGAGACAAGTGTTCACATAATTACACAGAGTCTATTGATCCCACAGAAATGCCAGAAAACCATGAAAATGCAGAAATTCCCTTTGTGGACCACTGGAATACTGGTGCACTAGATCCAAAAGAGAGTCCTGAATCAGATACTGGCAGTGCAACCACATCCTCTGATGATATAAAACCAAGATCAGAAGATTATGATGCTGGAGGCTCTCAAGATGATGAAGGATCCAATGAGAGAGGGATTTCTAAATGCAGCACTATGTTATGCCATGATTTTCTTGGAAGAAGCAGCAGTGACACCAGTACACCTGAAGAATTAAAAATTTATGACAGCAGCCTTAGAATAGAAGTCAAAATGAAAAAAGAAGGCTCTGATCTCTTCCGTGTTAATTCAACAAGTGATGATGAAATACCGAGAAAAAAACCTGAAATTTGGTCTCATCAAGAAAGTGCAAGGAACAGTACGAGAGAAACTGAAAATTCTACTTTTAGCAATGCACAGTTTACTCAGGAAGCAGACCAAGTTTCTTCTTCTGCTGATGAAACAGAAGATGACAGATCTGAACCAGAAAATGTTGCAGGAAACATTCTTTCATCAAACATTCCTGCTCAGCAGTTCCAAGGAATTGATAATTTAGCTTTTGAAGATGCAACAGAAAATGCTACTGCAAGTCAAGAGTTTTCTAAAACTAAAAGTTTCAAACGATCTGTTTTACTTTCAGTAGATGAATGCGAAGAATTAGGATCTGACGATAGAGTGGAAACTCACACTTCACATCAGCATTCAATAGATTCTCTTACTCCTTCAGATGTATTTGACAGTATTTCCCAGGAGCACCATGGAAAGAATTTTTATTCAAGATACTCATTGGAAATTGAAGATGGATTCTTGGATTGCAAACAGCCTAAGGATCGAGACGACAGAATGGGTGAAAGTGAAAGTTCTCTCCAACATCTTCATGGTACCGAAATCCCAGGGAAGGAGGATAAAGGTGCTTCAATGACTGAACAAAACTGTGCAGAGGAAGTACACTCCATAGCTAGTTCTTGTCCAGGGGAAAATGAAAAAGTAAACACAAAGAATGAAGTGGCTACTGAATTTCAGCAGTGCAATAAATACTTAGACAATGATGCAAAATCTCAAGAAAGACCGTGTCATCTGAATCTTCATCAAAGAGAAACTAATGCTGATGTGCAAAAGAATAACTCCGCAAAACCCATAGAAGCCAGTAAGAATCAGATACTGACTCAGGAAGGCCAAGTGAGAGACAGTCAACCAGCACCTACTGAATACGCTAATACTGATTTACTTCCAGGTAATGTACAGAAATAGAAACATTCAGTCGTTCAAAAGCAAATTACTAGGAAAATCTTTGGCAATTTGTATGGGATTGAATCCTGAACTGAAGTAATTTTGGCTAAAATTACATTAAATTTAAATATTTTTAAGTATTTCACTTTGGTACAGAATGATTGTCCGTCTGAAATATCCATAAATACTATGCTGTTCAATGAGAAACGTCGAAAGAAATTTTAATGTAATGCTAAAAGAAAGATTGGATGCAGATTTCTGTACTTAAGTTATTTTTGATCCAATCTAACATTGACAGCATCTGATGGAAACTTAGTATTTGTTTTGTCTGCTTGACAACATATAGTATGTCTGAATGGGATGTGCAATAACTACAGTAATAACCTTAACTAAAGCGCACTGAACTGTTTACCTGCACAGCTATATGCATTACTGTTGTAATTTATTTATTTATATATTTCACATAAATTTGGATCCTTCTCCCACTGAATATAACTATTTGCCATATTCATCAGTGGGAGCAGGTTTGAATTCTGACTTAGAGCTTTTGAGATGTCTACGATTCTAAATTTTACCAGTAAAAGCTTATTTCCTAAAATAGAGATTAACTTAGAACTGATGCTTACACATAAAAAGTTCTAATTTGTTTCATGTGGCTAGATAAAATACTTGTCTAGTTGTTTTGTGTTTTGTCTTCTTTATACCAGTAATTCAGTCTGTTTATCTCATCAAAAATATACAATAGTGTTATCAACTATTGTGTATTCAAGAGTAATAAAAAACTGATGATGATCTATGTTCAGCCAGACTACATAAAAAGAAGACATTAAAGCTGTACTTTTTTTTTTTGAAGTTTGCTTGCCCTTGCCTGCAGCTGCCCTTGCATGTGCAATGTGGAAATAAGCCTGTGGATAAACTATTTTGTTTTTAATTCTTTTCTAAGCTGACATAGCTTAAGTCACCATACAGTAATCATTCTCTATTAATTCTCTCCATGCACCTCCTGGTCTAAATTTAATTTATGTAGTAAATGAGAAATTTCATGTGCATTAAATGTGTATTTACATTGTCATTTTCTGTATCAGAAACTTAATTATGGAGGTTATTGTTAATTATCAGTGGTGATTGCTGCTTTAACTTAATTTATAAACCATACTTTGTTTTCTATATAGGAAATAAATGCCTAAAATTTTGTCAATTTTGTATAACCCTCCATCATTCCCTTTATAACCTGGTTGGATTATCTTTCCTCAATGAGTTAAGTTTTGCTCTACACAACCCTTGAGGGGAGGATCATCTGCAATTTTTACATTGTACAGTATTGTGAATTATTTCAGGAGACATAGATGATTATGACACAATGGCACAAACCTGCATGTATGAACATCGGCCTTCAAAAACCCTTTCTCCAATATATGAGATGGACGTTGGAGAAGCAATTGAGCAGAGGATGGATTCAGAAACAGCAGTTCTTGATGTGGATTTTGAAGATCAGCAGTTTGTAGAACAGGACTGGACTCTTCTCAGGCAACTGTTATCTGAACAGGACTCAAGCATAGGCTTCAAAAACTCGGTTCCTGAAGACCTTAATTTAGCACAATGTCTAATCAATCAGACGCTGTTTCTGGCACGAGATGGTTCGAATCCTCAGGGTACATCACAAGTTGACACATTCAGTAGATGGACTGAACTTATGTCTCCACTTGATGATTCTTCAGCAAGCATTACAGTGGCAAGCTTTTCATCTGAAGACTGTTCTTCCCCTCAGGGGGAATGGACAATTCTTGAACTGGAAACTCATCATTAAGGTGATCAAATGTTTGCAACTAACTCCAACCCGTTCCCCAAATCTATTTTTGATGTGTTGTTTCCATACAGTGAAATACTGCATCAGTCAAGAACAAGCAATTCTTGGTACTGAGGCAATCTTTCTGATATGAGGTAAATATGTTAATTTATAATCTAGATTTAATTCCAAGTACAGAAATTTTTCAAGTCTTAACCATATGTCTTTTCTAAAATGACCTTTGAGCATGTATTTTCTAGAATTGTTAGAAAAATTAGATGATGTGAAAGAAAGATCTTGGTCTCCTCTCTACTTTTATCTTCCTTTTGGCCACTTAATATGCTCATTGAGCAAGAACTTAAAGATAACTGCACCATTAGTAGGGTTATTCCCTCCTTTTTTTCCCCTCCCTCTCTATATGGTGACTTCATTTTACAACAATAAAGATTCAGACTGGTTGTATCAAAAGGTCATGTGTGCCAACACTGCTTTTAATACTAGAAACATTTTTGTTCACAGAAGAGGTTTCAATAGGAATCCTGTTTGGGCTTATGAATAAGAACAGATTGTTTCATCTGTTGCTGCCAGACTTCATATTTTACTACTTATTGTTTGCTTTGTTTACAAGTTTCTAATTTTTTTAATGTTATTTCCTTTGAATACTTCTATATAAACGGTCTGTGCTAGAGGAAGGGCATCATTTCTTTCTTGAAAGCGTACTTAAGTAAATATTTTTTAATGGCATAGTACATTAATTGAGAGGAGTTGGGAGAATACTGCTCCTGTTTGAAAAACAGCATGTCTGATACTTGTAAAAGTATACATTTCAAGACCCAGTAGAAATTATCTGGTCTGGTGACTCTTGTCTTTCACATAGTTGAAAACCTGAAGTATTCTACCTCCTCTTAGTCACCAAGAGGAAAACAAGGAAAAGTGCCTTCATGAGCTATGTGGCAGTAAAAGGCTTCTAATGGTTTGGGTGTTTAAGATAAACATACAACATGTGCTGACTATAGCCACTGGTAATAAGGTCAGTTTTACAAACTTTTGTGTAACTCTGACAGCGCACCTTAATTTTGTTTAGAAACTTCATTTATTTTTGTTCATGATCAGAAACTCTCAGATGTGTCAAAATATGACTAAAGACATACCTTGTCTTATCTTTGGATTTGACATAATAAAGAGCTCTGAGGCAAAACATCTACTCAAGAATGCTACTTTGTTGCATTTCTGATACAGAAGCAAAAGTGATGTTTTTCACAAAGGAAGAGGAAAATTAGGTCATTCTTTAACATCAAGAAAGCAGGGAGAAAAAAATTAGTTTTTCTGTTCGACAATGAACTTAAAAACCCATGGAAGAAAGATATTTAATATGATAATTATAAACCTTTCCCCTATACTTATTTACTTACTGAATTGAAAAATAACTGACAACCAGCACACAAAGCTTCACGTGTTGTACTGGAATACAATCATATTATAGGGTTGTGGGTGGGTTTTGTATGTAATTACTTTCTCAGCTATAGTATGAAAATTAAGACAGATTCTCTTTTCAAGTCCCCACTGATGTCAGTGCTATTTCTGCAAGTTTTGCAGTAGACCAGTGCTGAGAATTTGGTGTATTGTTTAGTTGATGCATACTGTTCTGTAAGAACAGAGTTCAGCTTCCCACAGCCACATAGTTTCTGCAGAAGTAGCAGGAAGAGAAAGCCGTACTGTTTTTAATTCATGCTACCAGACTGCCTGTGAGCCTTAATCAGACCAGTATCCCACTGGCTAGACACTGTACAAACACAGAATGAAAGCAAGGTCTTCCACAGAGTGGTTATAATCCTAGTTAAGACAAGAAAACAACACAGATGGAAAAGTAAGAATCAGAGTTAATATTTGCCCACCTGATTAGCAATGGTTTCAGTGCACCATCAGCTTGAATACTTTTACTTTTCCTCTCTATTCATTATGGGAAGGGAAAATGGGACGGTAAGATTTGAAGACAGGATAATGAGGGACAAATGCTTGTTTGAAAACTTAATACACAGGCAATCAAAGCTGACATCGTGGGCCCCAAGTAAATTATAAGAGCTCCCACTGAGCTGTAAAGTGAGGACAGGGTATGTACACCTGAGGAAATGGCAGAGGGGAATCAGCGATAATGAAGAGACAGCGTAGTCAAAGCTATTGCTAAGGATTTCCCTTGGCAATAGTATTTTAAATGAAACAGGGCAGTAAAATTGCTTTCATCAAAACCTAAGATGAGAAAGGTACAGACAAAAGGTAGCACTGACAACTTACATAAAGTTCAGTTGTGTGTGGATAAAGATGTCTGTACCCTACAGGTACAGGAAGCTGAGAAATTTACAACAGGACTTAGAAACTAGACTTTACAAATGACGACCCTGCTTTCACCTATCCTGAATGACATTTTACCAAGTAAAAAAAACTGTTTAACTCTTTTTAGATGTTTAACATATATGAGCAAATTAAGTTTAAAATAGGCTAGACCTTCAGAAGGTGATGTCAGTAGGTGTAATTACCATTCCTGCTTGGAAAGAAAGAGTCTAGATGGGACTGGAAGAGCTGTTCTGACCATTTTTACATATTACTGCTAGCAAAATTGTATTTGTGCAACAAATCACATAGTGTAGAGAAGAAAAGCTGAGGCTGAATACTGAAAGCATCGAGGGAAGTTCTTCTAAAGGATTTGCTCAAAACAGAATTAGAGAAGCTAAGGAAAGTATCAAAGATAGGGACAGGAGTCAAATGAAGAAGGAATAGCAGTATTGAGGTTGAGTAAGAAAATATTCATAGGTGCAATCAAAAGGAGATTCTGGCTTCTTTCAAAAGAATGGCTAGCAGATGCCCATTGGGAAGATATGAGAGATATTAGTAAGGAAACTCTTAACATGAAGAATAC
Organism: Chrysolophus pictus; assembly: GCA_037305975.1. Classification (NCBI taxonomy): domain Eukaryota; kingdom Metazoa; phylum Chordata; class Aves; order Galliformes; family Phasianidae; genus Chrysolophus; species Chrysolophus pictus. The sequence goes on along the minus strand of CM074583.1, from coordinate 13,942,389 downwards.
ATAACAGTTAGCAAAACACATCAGTTAACATATTTACTTTGAGTTTTAAAGGCATGGGATATTATATTCATGAAGTACAGCAAAAGAATTCAGTAAAAAAAACTGAATGTTCACAGGAAACACACATGCACATTATAATAAAAATCTGAGTATTGTTGGAAAAGATTAGTAATAAAGTTCAAGAAATATGGCTTGCTGGCAATATTTTTTTTAATTTCTGGGTAATGTGCGACTTGAATGTACATGTTTAATAAACTTATTCCACATCTTTCTTGGCAAGGTATTAGATCTATTTCAAAACAGTACTGAATTCTCAGTTTTATTACTGGAAGGAGCCAGTGCGCAAGGAACTTCCCATTTTTCTCACACATACACTGTCCATAATATGAGTTCCCCTAACATTGTCTCTCTTTCAGGAAATATATAACAAAAATTTAAGTCACCTGTTCTAATTACAGATTAAAGAAAAGTATTTTAAAACTATGAGTGTATGTCATCTGCAAAGTAATTGCTAGCATGCTCATCCTACTTTCTGAAAATCTAAACCTTTGCATGAAGGAAGTTAGAACTGCTATTACGTTGTTCATCTGTTGCTCGGAACATTTGAATAGACATAGTTTTGCTGCCACTAACAAAGGAAAAACTCCTGTTGACCTCAGCTGAAGCAGGTTCAGGACTTAGCTTTATTAAATGCATGCGCTAGAAATGCTACTTTTCCAATCCATGTATTTCACACTCCTCTGGTTTTTATTCTAACTTATAATATCTTACTATTGTAAATGTGACAAATGGCAGCTAGAAAGACTTCAATTTAGGAGTCATAATTGTATGTATTCTGTTAATATTTAATGACTAGAGTGATTTAACATTTGTACATTGATAGATGACATTCTTGCCAGGACTATGCAGGAACTGAGGACAAAAGATAGAAGCAGCAGCCCTGTTAGAACAGATGACTCTCTGAAAATGGGCTTTTAGATTTGCAAATCTAATAGAGATAGAAGCTTTGATCTCTTGCAGCAAATTCATAGTGGTTTCCACCTGTATCTTTTGAACACAAGCTACAGAGACTGTTTTTCAAAAATAAGCTTTACTGTGTTAAATTTTGGAAAAATCACAGCTCCAATCCATACACTTTAAATGAAGCTTCCTATCAGCAAGTACTGCATATGTTGAAGAAAGCAATACTTGTTATAGAGGAAGATTATTTACATTAAAAGAGGCTCTCAAAAAAAAAAAACTGGTTTATTTTTTTTTTTTAACTGTTGATAACTATGAAGTGAATAAGCTATACAGGGAACATATGCACATGCACACCTGTTTATTCTTGCATTTGACCTTACCTTTATACTTGCTTTGTAATCATCTGCCCTGTATAGTCAATTAGGCTATAGTTCTGCAAATGTAAGTGAATGCACTTAAACATTTGCAGACTGGCTTTCAGGTTAATGTTCACTTCTCAGAAAGGGTAATGGGACTGGCACTGAGGGCAGGCAACATGCATATTCATGTTATGTGTTACTCAACTTAATGAGGCTCTAATCCTGATCAGCCATCTGGAAGCAGTTAAAGTATGAGATAATTAATAATGGAAAGCCATTAAGTTACTTCCTTGATTTCCTTAATTTATTGCTGGAGTTCCCAGCTCAGAAGACTCTTCAGTTAGAGAAATCAAAGTTCTGAAATAGCACATTTTGCATTACATGCAACAAAAGATCTATTGCACCATAATGTTTTCAAGATCTGAAGCCTCAGTACTTGGGGCAGGAGGGCCAAAACCTCAGAAACTACATACAGTTAGCAAGGACATCAACAGTCAAAATAGTTTTTGCATGTTAACAGAAGATGACATAAGCAGAGAGGATCAAGTGAATACTCAGGTCAATCTGAACAGATTCACATATACAAATCCAAGGACAATTCATCAAATCTTATATTGAGGCACCCAAGTAAAGGGGACATTGATGTTTTTTCAGCTCCCACTGAGGTTAGCATGAACAGTATCATATCTGTATTTATAAGAATCAGGATATTTTAAAGTATTTGAACAGAAAGATTGATAACCAGAATAAAGTTTCTGCTTATATATCAACTTGAAACCAAGCTGAGTAAGCGTGTAATAAATGACTAAAGTTCACATCCTCATACTTCAATCTTTATTTAGTCCTCTAGTACCACCCTGGGTTTACCCCCAATCAAGCAGATGTGTGATTATCTCAAACTTGTGCTTAATGAGATCACTTCCGTTCTTCATCTTTTTTTTTAAATAAATCCCCTTTGAACATGGCATGGCATCCTGCATCTCCATAGAATCATAGCAATGTGCTGAAGATTAATGTAACTGGACAAACCAGATTCAGTGTAGGTAGCATCAAAACTTTGTTACCTTCATAGAATGAGGTAGTTTTCACACCTATGAACATAAGACCCACCTCTAAGTGAAGTTTCCTATCTGTAACAAAATTCCTGCCTATATCACTGTGGTAGAGTAAGAAATTAAAATCCCTGTATTTTGGACTATCATACTCCAGTAATTTAGATGAATCTTATTTATTTAAGAGTAATAGGATGCAGTTAGAGAAAAGTTTGAGTTGCAACTTGTAGTCCATGGCATTAAAATTCTTTTTATATTTTAACCATTTCGTCTTTGGGAGAGTAAGGGGCATGTTCTCAATTTCTCAACCTGAATGCTTGCATGTTTTCAATTTGCTTGCTTTCCAAACATCAATTAGGACTGCAGCTGAGGCCCAAGTAACCGTATTTCCAAGTGATTCCTCATGAGCCACTCTTCTGTTTCCAGAATCACTGTAAGGCTGTGTTCTTCCACAAGCTTTCTTCCCCATGCTACATACTGGAAATTCTTAATTTGTGTATGACAAACAAAAACAATAAATTCCACGTGTAACTTAAATGCTGAGTCATTGTACTTCATTGAGTGTGTGAGCTGCTGCCAATATTAATTTTTAGCTCTGTAAAAAAAAAGTTACTTTTTCTCTCCATTCAGAGGACTTTTGGATCCACCTTCCTCCCCTTCAATAGGGAAAACACTACTTTTTTCTGGATCATATCAGAAGAGAACAAAACAGGTGATGGGTGTGAAGATGAAGTGTTCCCTTTAATATTCATGAAAAGATAAGTAGCTTTGTGACTGCCCAACAAAATCTGTATCAAAAGGTACTGATTTAGAATATGCAGGATATGTGCAGAGAAACATGAACTTTGTGAGAAATGTTGCCCTGTCATAAATGAGTTATTAATCCAAACACTTAAGCTATTATCTTCATCATATGGGAAGTCTCATCCCCAAAGCCCTCTATTACTGCCTAAGAGGGGTTCTCTGCCATGCACCTAAGGGTTATTTGATATGCTGCCAGACAGAGCCCTATTCTTCCTCCCCGCTGCAGCTTCACTTGTGTGCTAAATGCATCATGCAGACATGTGGAAAAGAAACACTCTTAGGAGTTAAAGCTAGGGCTAGCAGAACATCACAGAACATCATAGCAGCAATAACTGTAAGTGATTAAGTGAGACCAACTCCTGTTCTCTACCATAAAAGAGCAGCATAAAAAAAAAAAAATCACAGAATTGTAGGGGTTGGAAAGGACCTCTAGCAATCACCTAGTCCAACCCCACCCCAAAGTAGGCAAATCCTTTTATTTAGAACTACTGTGCTTGCTACTTGATTCGTTATTAGAATTCAAACCATGTCCCTCAATGCACTGTTCAAACCCTCAAGAATAAGAATCCAAAGCTGTAGAGAAACAGAAGGCCCTTCATAACATCAGATACTTCCGATGAGCACTGAATTAATATAGGTATGGTAGCATGAGCACTGAATTAACATAGGTATGGTAGCAAAGCAGATTTTAGCTCTTAATATCAGGCAGCAGAGGATCCCTCAAAATCACTTTGTGGAAGAAATAACACTGGGGGGGAAGAATGCTCTGGAAAATCTTTCAGACCCAGCTCTATTCAAACAGCCTCCTACTTACCATCTGAGCAATTATACAAAGAGTACAAACAGATCTATTCACCTGTTAAATATATTTTCACTATGAATTGTCATTTTATTCCATCCTATTATTTTCTATCAAAATTGATGTAGTTCATTTAATGCATGTACACATTAGACAAATTCAAATATATTGATTTAACACAGCAGTGCTTGTGAATTAAGTACAACCACTTCAACAACAGCTCCTGCTCTGTACTCCAGGAATTACTCCAGTACAATGAAATACAAACTCATTCACTGTGCATGAATTCAAACTACAGATCAGCAGATGAGGTTTGATCCAGCTGACATCACAAAACTGCCTTATTATAACTGCATCTGTAGAGAATTCCTGATGTTCTCAACACCCCGATTTTGCACACAGTCAGGGCAGTCTAGAAAGGATCCACTGTGTCACAGGAAATGATTTCACAGTTCACCAGCCCTGTCACAGCCATACAGAGAGACTGCAGCCCAGACACCCCACGTATTTGTTATTTTCCTTTAATGTGCTGACTTGTACATTTACGCTTGATAGAAAAGTAAGAATTAGAAACATGACTTACTGTCATAGCAGCACGACGTCCCCAAAGCCCTGCAGTAGGGGTAGCTAACGCTGGGTGCAGGTGAGAGCAGCACGAATCCACTTCTTACTCGCCTGAAACAAGAGAGAGGGGAGTTGTTTCTCAATCACTGTGACACCTAACTCAGTTCCTCAGCATGCCACACAGCGTGCTATTTGACATAGATATTTTATAAGTGTTCTATAGAGCTTTAGAAAGAAAGGTTTTCACTAGTATCTCTGATGTCCATTGGCATGGCAACACTGTACTCGCGTTGTTTGGAACATTTAACAACTATTACAGTTTTGCAAGAAAAAATTAATCACATAAATCAGTAATAATGTTTCTAAAACATGCTGCTAACATATATAGTATTCAATTCTTAGACCAACTAATTGTAAGGATAAGTTACAGAATACAAACGCATTATGTTCTAACTCTTCAAACCAATTGCTACTTTTTAATATTAAATGCAGAAACAACATTCCATTCCCACAAAAACCAAGGCATTTTTTTTTTTTTAAGTGCTTCTAACAACTGCACTTCTACTTTAGCATATGAAAGCAGCACTGTCCCCACTTATATAATGGAAACAGCAGCACCAATATTCCAACTCCTTCCTGGAAAAGCAGCACCGCTCTTGCTTTTGTATTTTTGTATTATTTTATGTTTAGAGTACCAGAGAAAATAACGTGGAACATTCTTCCCCAGAAACAGACGCAGCACTAACTGCTCATTAGATCAGATCGGCCCAATGACGATGAAAAAAGCACCGCCATCACCGCTCACGGCGCCCCTCGTTGCGCCCGCGATCTCCTCACACGTCCCTGCGCTTTACGCAATCTAACGGCACCGCGCACGGCAGCAGGCTCTCGGCCAGCCCTGCAGCCACCGCGCCGCTCCCGGCACGTCCGAGCTCTCAGCACGTGCGGCTGGCAGACCTTCCTTTCTTTTCACTTCCGAGAGCCCGCGAAGGAAGGCTGGCTCGGCAGCCACGCGTCACCTGCAAGGGGCTGCAGCGCCTCCTGAGGGCCGCGAGGAAGCGGGGCTCCGTGCTCAACAGCCCCAGGCTCCACGGTGCCCTCAGGTCGGAGAGCGCCCTCCCCCCCTCCTCCCCCCCGAAGGCGGGAAGCGCCAGCGCTCCCTCCGCCCCAACTACTCGCGGCCCTACGGGGCCTCTGGGTTTGCACCTGTGCTCGATACCAGGTTTGTCAAACGAGCAGAGCACGTTTGGAACGAAGCAGCACGAGGCTTCGCACAAAGCAGCTCCCTGCTCAGCAGGCTGCGCGCCTTGGCTGTGCAGCTGTGCCCTGCCAGCACGCGGCCGGGGCTCCTCAGGCAATGAATCTCCCCAGGAATGCATTTCTTGATGTTGTTCATTCCTTCTGAACCTCTGTCTCCATTATGCCCTCAGATGCAAGCTTATTTCAAGGCTTGCATAGTTACCTAATTGCCACATTACATAAACAGTGCAGCAGTAGGTACCTACAAGCATCTTAGAGAGCTGGATTCTGCCTCAGGCTCTAATCAGACCCATAGGTATTAGTGCCTTAAGCATTCTACCTCCTCAATCAACAGATTTATCACTTTTTTTGTTTGTTATTGTCATGGGGTATTTTTGTTTGCTTTCCTTTTTCTCCTAAGCTGTTCAGAGCATTTGTAATGCTACAGCACAAAGGAAAACACAGCAGTGATAGCAGGGTGGTAAAGTCTCAGCAAGCAAACTACAGCAAGAGAGGATATGCTCAAACACAGCAGCCATAGACAAAGAACCAAAGGGGGGAGGTCTACTTACCTTTGGAAAGCCTCAGGTGGGTAAGAACCTACAGCAAAAGATGCCCTCACCTTCACTGCCAGCCCTTAAATGAGGTCTGGGAAGGACTGGATCCTGGCTCCACTCCTTCCGGTCACTCAAGGGTATTGCATGCAGCTGAGCTCTCCTGGGTTGGCCCTGCCTTCCACCAGGTGCTCAATCACTGTTTGAGGCTGTGACTTAACATTTTTGCTACAGGATTGCAGCTGACATTTCCTTAGAGTGCCATTAGAATCGTGAAGATGACAGATAACAGCAGGCAGGAACAGTCAAAATGGATAACAACAGTTATTATGAGTACAAGTCTACAGGTATGATGCCATTTGCCAAGAGCAGTGGCTACCGAAGAAGCACTGGAAGCAGTGTTATGTTCTGTACTTGCAAACACTGTATGCAACGTCAACCAATATACTTTAAGAAAAAAGCAGTGACATTATCTGAAGTAGTTTCTACCATTGCATTCATTGTTCGGTTTTTGTTTGTTTGTTTTCTGTGGGGTTTTTTTCCTAGCTACTTCTATACATATTTAACACTCTTGCCATTTGCTATTCCGAGTTGCACTGCTCTAGGCTTGTCCTTCTGACTTGTTTTTGCACTGCACTGATGCTGCTTTCAGTGACTACTATAAATAATTCTATCAGGGATGTTTTTGATTTTCTGAACTTCTTCCTAAATGCTTTATTTTCTACTTTACCATGTCAATGTTGGGATAAATTATTACCCAGTAAATGTGCAGTTCAGCTTAAAATAGCCTTACAGATAGTGATTTATATTTATATCTGTTCATTTCAATTCCCCAGTAAAGTGAAAGGGGCTGTCAAGGAGCTGATAATTAGTTCCTGCAGCTGAGGCTAATTTCATGCCAGCTTGAGAGAATTTAGAGGCTGATGCTTTGGCTCACTATCAAGGATAGCTTGCGTGAGCTTGGCTAACAAGGTCACTACTCCATCTTTGCTGTACAAATAGATGAATGGTATTGAAGTAAATCTTGAATCATCTCAGTCTAAAGCCTGTTTATTGTGAGATGACAGCCTGTAAGCTGTTCCAGTTTGGGAACTGTTTCAAGAGCAATGTTATCTGTAACGGTGAGAGGTATCTGAGGGTAGCAATCACATCTACACAGCTACACCAGTGAAATTGGCTCTTACTCAAGTGTTAGTATGGAGCAAAGATCCAGAAATAGCTTAAGTACAAGTTGAAGATCTTTTAATGAACACTGTTTTGTATCAGTTTTGGTTAATTCTGTATCGTCAGCTTCCTCTTCTAGCCATGTAGCTTTTCTTTTCTTAAAGCCGTTTCTTATTTGTGTGCTAAATAATTTCCTTTCAGCAGTGGCTCTGAAGCAGAGAAATTTTCCAAAATTGTAGTTACATCTCATAAGCAGCTGTCACTGAGCATTCCCATTCCATACAAATGCAAAGCATCAATTTTCTGCTTACTGCCTCCTTCAGGATTCACTCACCATCCAGGCTTTATTTTGTATCTTCCACTAAATCATTACAACTCTCTTTATGGCAGGTTGCCTACATTTTTAAATGGGTCATCTAAAAAACTTTTTATTAGCTAAAAAGGAGTTGGCAGTTCAATCTTTAAAATGTGTGGGTTTGAGCAGCTTTTGCAGAGCATACTGCAGACGTGCTTTTTGCAGGCTGAAAAACATATCCAAACTCCCTCAATTCCTCAAATGATTACATTGCATAGTGCAATGTTCTAGTTTTCCTGACTGTATTGTGTTGTCAAAAACCTTTAATGAAAATCACTTCCCATACAAATCTTCTGAAATACCTTCCAAATGAAATGCTGACATCAATGAGAATAATGTAGTCTAATTAACTGGAGCTTTAGAAGTACACTATTGTACATTCCTCACTTCTGCAAATTCTATTTTAGCATTTGTTACAAAAACAGACTGTAAAATGTTTGAGCTCTTTTATGTTTTATGGAATGGTTTCCTGTGGCATACTGAAGGTGTGCATACAAATTACAATTTAATGATTTGATATCTTTCAAAACAAACATTCTGAAATATAATTAACTGAAAATCTTGAATTAACATTTTATTTCCTTTTTTACACGTAAGATATAAAAAAAAAAAAAAATCTTAAGCAATGATGCTAAAGTTCTCTTATAACTATTCAATGTTTTGAGAATGTTTCATCTAATTTGTTGGCTGAAAATTACCTGTTATAATTTATTTAGAATCACGAAATCTCCACAATTCTACAGAGGCAACATCGAGTTCGATATTCAGAATCAGTGGAAATTGGGTCCGTGATTTTTTCTCTTTCTGGTACAGTACTTTATTTTTAAATTCCTAAACTCTAATGAGGCACAAGATCAGGCTCTGTCATAAGCTGTGCTGAACTGAATAAAAGCTGCCATGTTGGAATGTCATACAGTAGTGGAAGGAGAAGTGATTGCATATAAATCAGGGGCTGCAACAGAGAATTTCATGAATTAAACGTTGCCATTGGTCTCCACATTGTATTTGATGATAATCAGTAAATTCTTCTTATAAATGAGCATGTTGAATGCCACTTAAACATAAAATGGTCATCAAGATATTCAGTATTTGTGGCTGTAATTACAACAGAGCGTTGGCTTTAATTATCCAAGCTGAATTTGCAGACCCAGTGGTAAAAAAGGAAGATGAGGAAAGGATTCTTGGCGTTATTTTGATTAGGAAATTACTGAAACTTCAAACATGAAACATCTATCCATTCTTTCCAGAGCAGAGGATGCTTTAGACAATCAGATGACATCCTTAACCTGAAGCTTTCCTGAACTGTAAGGACTAACACAGCATCAATTGGCCCAGTCTCTTGTGTCCTCTGCTGTGAAACCTCCTACACTTATGCCTTAACTTTGAACTTAACTTTGTTGATGGGATCATAATTTAATTTCTCATGGTAGACATTTTAGTTCAATTTGAAGATGTTGCAGGTGTGTTTGCTTATCTTATTTCTAAATCAGAATTGCTGAAGTCTTCAATCAGTCTGCATTTGTTCTAAGTTCATTCCATACAGCAGATTCTTGTTCCTGAAACATGTGCTTGCAAAGGCATTCAGATGTCTATACTTTAAGTGAATTGAACACTTTTTTTTTTTTAATGTTATGGTAGAAAATAACATCTGAGTTATTTGTAGTTTTATCCTAAAATTACTAGTAATTACTGGCCAAATGTCATGATTGCATTAAACTGGCAAGATGATCTAATTCACTCTTTTGTTGTTGTTGTTGTTCTACTCTTTTAAATTAATGCTTGAGTAAGAATTGCTTCCTGATTAGGGTATCTGCAGTGAGAAGGATTAATCACACTGCTGACACAAATTCATATCAATTTCTTCAACAGGTGTTGCATTTATACTGGTAGACATTCAAGACTTGCTTGTGAGTGGGGAAGAACAGTTTTTAGAAAGAATTCAGAAGTTTATAAACATACATCGAAATAGTTTTCTGGTTTTATCAGCTGCTCTCCATGGACCAGAAGAATGGAATGTAATGTTTAGGATTCAGAGAAGGTATTATTTCAACATCAAACTTTCTATTGCTAGGAAAAAATGAAGTTTAACTGTCTACTCAGCAGTCTTGGATTCAGTTGAATTTTATTTTGCTCATACACTGCAAAATTAGCCAAAGAATATGTTTAATTAGTGGAAAATGAAAAAAATGTTAAATGAATTGATCTGACATGACAGTTAACAAAAGGAGATGTTCTCTTCCCTCCTTCCCCCCCACAAAAGAAAAAAAAGAGACAAAAAAGCCCTTCCCTCCCATCACTTTAGGCCTTTGTAACCTTTTTCAGGTTTTTCTCTCACACTGGAAAATGAGGCTATTTTCTTTAACTTTTTTGTCCTAGTTCTGGCAGCATGTTTTCATGGTAAATTCAAAATAGAAAAAGTACGTTTTATTCATATGAAAAGGCTTTGGTGTAAACAATAGATTCTTTACCAGGTTTTAAAATCTCTTCACTTGGAATAGTCTGTTATACTGAGCTAAAACAATGGAAACAAAGCCTGAAAAATTCCACTTTTCAGTATATACCTGCTCATAATGGATATCAGACTCTGTTCTATACTTCCATTCAAAACCATTTTCTGGTAGGTTCAGTAATCTTTGCAGCAGCTGATTTTCACTCCCGACATCAAAGTGACTCTTTGATGGAGTCTTTGATCTTTACCTCCTTGAAACTAACACCAGTTTCGCTACGCCCAGGGCACGTTGCCAAATGCTGATGAATAGCTGAGTGTACGGGATGAAATGTAGGAAATCTATTATCCATTTGCAAAAATTCCATAAATTTTCATGAGAGTTCTTAAAAGCTCTGCCATCATTCAGCAAGAACATATTTTTCAGCTGATGGTAATGCTAACGTTCAATCTATATTTCAGCTGATCTTGTATGTGCATTGATCACTAATAAATGTGATGTTTTGAAAACATGCTCCCTTTAGCAACTCAGTAATTTTATTTAAATAAAAATATTAGTTTTATCACTGCAGGCCACATCAACTTGATTATGGCACGGCACAATTATACCTTAGATACATGTGCTTTATTACTAGCTGGCAGCTAGGAGTTCTGGCACTGTAGGTAAATCAGTGACTGAGCTTTTGCACTGGTGGGACTGGAACATGTGCTACATTCTCAAACCATAAGTCATATGTTGGATTTGCTTGGGGTTTTTTTAATTCTCTGATTAAATTATGTAGACTTAGACATTCTAATAAAATTGTTAGAATTATCCCATTATCTAACCGTACAGATTGTTATATTTAGACAGTATACTAAGATGTATTTCAAATTCAGAGGTATTTTTAGCATAATATTTTTAGATCCTTTCCTGTGTTTTGTTTCTCATGGAAAAAATAAACATTTTTTACTGCCACTTTGAGAACAGTCTTCAACAACATAACAAAAGAGTGTTTTGTTCTCCCTGGACATAAGCACACTTAAGAAATTATGACTGACTGTCAAGGAGTCCTGGAAACAAAAAAAACCCTTCAAAAATCCCACCTGAGTGAATGGTGTAGAGATGGGATAGATAGGTATAAAAACAGCCAGAATTTGCCTGTTGCCTTCAAAGATAAAAGCAATTTTGTTCAGCTGAAGATAAAAGCAACTTGTGGTGCAAAGTTGTTGTTTACATTATGTGAGAATGTTTTTTGAGTTTCATGGCATAATTAAATGTGCACTCTGAAAGTAACCTTTATTTATTTTGATGCGTAGATTCCTGGGAAGCAATTTACGTATAATACCAGTTCATAATTCTGCTGAAACTGTTAAGTTGATGCTAACTATAGCTAAGGTAAGTCTACTTAAATATGATTAAAATGATTTACTCCTCAGAAGTTCAGAGGTATTTTACTTGGAAAACATTTGTTTTTCCTTAATGAATCTTTCTGCATCATATTGACTACAACCATAGAATCATTTGGATTGGAAAGGGCCTTAAAGATGACCTAGTTCCAACACCCTGCTCTGAGCAAGGTTGCTACCCACTGCATTAGGCTGCCCATGGCTCCATCCAACCTGGCCTTGAACACCTCCAGAGATGTAGTATCCACAGCTTCTTTGGGGAACCCGTTCCAGTGCCTCACCACCTTCTGAGTTAAAAATTTCCTTTGAATATCTAACCTAAATCCCCCCTCTTTTAATTTAAAACCATTCCCCTTTGCCCTATCACTATCTGCTCATGTATGAAGTCATATTACACAATCCATGTTTCACCTTGAGGTGGGATTGTTGCTCAAATGCTTTGACTGAATGTTTTAACTATTGTTAAAGGTAACTTAAAATCAGTAGAATGCATGAAGACAAATGAGATGTTTAAGAGTTAATTCAGCTCTTATTTATCTGTTAATTTAGGATGTCACCATACTTAACCCAAAGAAGCTGTGCATGTTCCCTCCCTGGAGGTGTTCATGGACAGTGTGGATGGGGACCATGGCAACTTGACCTAGTGGGTGACAACCCTGCCCAATAGATGATAGATCTAGATGATTTTTAAGGACCCTTCCAAACAAAGCCATCCTGTGAAATTAGATTGTCTTCATTTCACTTACTAGCACTGAAACAACATGAGTTGAAAGAGATCTAAATATGTAACTGCTTCTAAAGTAAAGTAGTATCTGAAAACACTTGTTATTTGCAGATTTTTAAGTGATGCACATAGTAATACATTATTTCTACAGCTTAACGAGTATGATTTAATCCATGTAACAGCAACATACCCTGTATGTATAAACATCCTTGTTGAAGCCTGAACTGCTTTAAATGCTAGGACCATCCCACGTACCAAAAATAAAAGCAGCAGGTTAGAAAGCATGTTAGAAACTACATCTCATCTATTGTATGGTAAGAGTTGATGAATGCTTATTACAACATTGAACATTGTATTTTTCTGTGTATGGATTCTGCTGCTGTCTGGCCCAGTTTCTTAACGCAGCATTAACCTAAAAACTTTTAAGATTCCTGTTGATCCTATAAAGTTGAATCTGTTCAGAATGAATACACCTGATTCCAACAATCAGCCCCGTAAGAAGTCATGATAGTACATACCACAGATATCTCAGTTGCCTTTATGTTATTACTGATACAGTACAGAGTCAATCCAATGAGCTCTTGTAAGAGAGTCCCAAATTATATCTCCTAGAAAATAAACTCATTTTGACCTAGGATAAGGAATATGGCCAAGGGACCAATACCATCCATCTAGTCCAAAGCTACCACACCAACTCCTGTAGAAACACTATCTAGATAATAAGCAGATGCAAGGCTGATAGAAGTAGTTACATTAGGACTGGTCTTACAGATACAGAGAGATTGAGCATTCATTTTTCAGGAATGAACCTTTCCTTCTCATAATATTTTTCTTTCCTCTAAGATGAATTCCAAGCCACACACAGATGATGTTTCTCAGAAAATGGCAATGACAAAAACCCACATAATAGAAAACAGTCCAGTCTGGAAGATGCTTCAGGAGTACCAGAAGTTGCATAGTAATTAATTTAGTGAGAAGTTTTATTCATAAATTAATTATAGCAGCTATACTTTAAACAATATATAGAATGTTCTTAAAATATCCTGTTGCATTTAAAAAAACTATATACACAATTTACACATTTGAAACAAATTTGTATTAAATAACTCTACAGTGAAAAATAGTATACATTATACCCTATATGTTTTCTAACAAAATAAAAATGTAGTTTAACTGCACTAAAAAGATATCATGCTGATAATTTGGTTTGATTCTGAACGTGTGCATTCATCTGTTTATAATAATTTCTCAAATTATGTAATAAATCTTAAGGAAAACTTTATCATTAGAGAAAATGATGACCAAAACAATTTCAAAGTACAGGTTCGCCAGGTTAAAACAGTTGTGCATAAAGCCTTACACAGTGCATTTTTAAACACAAGTTTTATCTGTTCTTTTACTGAGTTTTAATATCTTACTTGGTTCAGGGCAGATGTGTTTTTCTTTAAACCTGGTTTGGTTTGCCTTTATCTATTATCTATAGCTTATAGACCAGTTTGTAAATATAGAACCTTGTCTGTCAATACTAAAAAGTACTAATAAAAATAACTACTCCTTTAACGGTGCTTTTTAACTCACAGCTCTCCATGTTACTTTATAAAAATCTTCATAATTCAGATCATCAGACAGCAAGTTATCTAAAATACTTTGAAAATGAATAGAACAAGAAACACACAATCATACATTCTTACCACAGCACAACACAAAAACGTCTTGTAGATATATGTTCTATACTTCAGAAAAAACATCAAGTTCTGAAGATGGACACTTTAGTAGACAGGCCATCTCTGTGATCACAGACAAAAATAGCAAAATAAGTTTGTTTTTGTTTAAAAAAAAGCCAACAGAAAAACAGAAACAGACATATGAAGAGCAGGATTTGCAATTTTTCTAGAGGCCACTCTAAGCTACTCTCTAAAGGTTGGTATAGCCCTCTTTTCAACTCAAACCTAATGATCAAAATGATCTTGCAAAAGGTATGTTAACTCAGATATTTCAGTTGACCTATATATTTTCATCCATTACAGCTTTTACTTTCACTTCAATGAGCTCTTCTACTCGAGCTAGAACACTTTCTATTAAATCAAATGTGAAGAGAGCTGAGTGTAAAACCTGAAATGACAAAAGAAATACTGTTATTTTTATTAGAAAAATGGATTTCTTTATTGACTATATGTGTATGTTTGGCTCCAGCTTAAAAAGAAAATTTAAATACTTCTGGAATCGCAAACTCACCTGAAGTTGCATTTCAGTAGTCATGGCAGGCATCTTTTCCCCACTGACAGTCAAAGAACAAATTGTGTTAGAACTGTGTGCCTCTGTAGAAGAAAAGAACCAGGCATCAGGTTGCTGTTCCACCCAATTTTTAGAATCAAAACAACTTTCAATAAATTAGTATTTATGGACAGTAATTGTTAAATCAGAAGCATAAAAGCTGAACAAACACTGAAAAGGAAAGAGACTGAACTTTGAGGATCTATCTCTGCTGTTTCTATTTGATTTATGACTACATTAGCAAACAGGCAATATCTGTAAACTTAAAACAGTTTTATATTGCTAAAATTCTCCTTAAAAGGAAATATATAATATGGTTGTTTTTTTAGATAAATTTTAATACTTTCACATCCAGAGATATCTAAGATGACAGACTTAACTTCATCCAGAAAATGGCTGCAGGTTTCTCTATTCCTGACAGACTACTTACAGCAGACAAAACTACAAGGACAAATCTTGAAACTGAGGGGAAAATTTCAACATTCAGACTATGTACTTGAAATGTCATGCTTACAAAGATTATACACTGGGGAGAAAGACTAAACCATTTATTTTAATGAGGTAGGTGTCTTCTCTTGAACTCAGATCTCTATGCTTTGTCAAAGGCCAGAGACATGTAAGAAACTAAAATGAACCAGGAAGCTTTTTCTTTAAATGGACTCCCTTTAGAAAGATATCCACAGGTTATCTTCAGAAAAAATCCTTTCCCTCTGCCTTGTACTTACATAGTTTATAACAACATGGAAGGATGGGACTAAGAGCAATGTACTGACATTTCTGGCAGCAGAAGTAATTTCCTTGGGCTATCTTAATTATACTAGAGACCATAAAGGGACAGAAGATCTGACATATACAGAGTTGGTCTATAGCAGCTATAGCTTTCACTCCCTTTGGAGTGTATCTGCTTAACCCTGAGCAGAATCTAATTCTATGTATCAGATTAAAAAAATCCAGAACGTAATCCTTCGGGCTTAAAGACACTACCTATTTGCTGTGTGAATTATTTCTTCTCTTGTTAGCCTCCCCACACCTAGTATGAAACCTAAGGCCTATATATTCACACAGAGACTTAGATGTTCCTGTCTAACCTTAAAATCAAAAATATAAATGCAGAACAAGGTTTGAACGTCTTCATGTAACTTTCCTGTCGGGTTTCTGTAAGGTTTACAAATGCGATGAAAGATAAACAAGCTCAGATTTTCATAGTTATGAAAAGTATTAATATCAAATATAGCAACTGCTGAAATATTACGGGAAACATGGAATAAAATCAATACAATAAATAAAAATATATATCTATAGAGCATTCACTAATTCCTTATTTCCAAAGTTTCTGAACATGAACAACGCTAAGAAAAAAAACCAACACAACAAACCTCTCCCGTTTTCTTTCTTATTCTTTATTTCTGCCTCATAATGTGCTTTTGACATATTCAGTCCAACATGCAGTGGTTTTAAAAAATTCTTCTCAATCTTGGCAAGTGCAGTCCACACACCAGTCTATTCAAAGAGAATGGCAAAGAGAAGGTTGCAAATTATTTTTAATGAAGTATCACAATGCTAAGTTTTCAAGTATAATTTTTTTACTAGTCTTTAATACATAAACCTCTGTAGTGGGAAGGAAATACAAAATTAGACTTATGCATTTAAGCACACACAGCATGGTGATAGTTTAAAAATGTTTGAATTAACATTTCTGAATTAACACTGCATTGCAATGACAACTGAAGCTTTGGTAAATGTCATGCTCCTCAAATATAAAACTCTTATCTATATATTGCAGTTAGTTTAAGAAGCACTGTCAGAATGTTACTAGATATGCTGCTAAGCCCACCTTTGCATTCTCAACTGTCACAGTGAATTACATCTTACTAGTATGTAGGAACTATATGTACTTCTTTTAAGGTCTTTTTACCTATTGTTTTTAGAACATGTACCAAATATGGACCATATTCCAATCTCCCTTAAAATACAGTAAGCAAAAGTATTAAATATTTGCTTACTGCAGAATCCAGTTTTTTTTTTTAAGTTGTACCTATGTTGCTACTACCCACTAACAAGAGTTCCAACTTATCACGAGTTCTGCTGCACCAGAAATCTGGAATTCACAAGCAAGTGATGACCCCATAAAGGCTTTATGATGTAGAGATATTGTCTTCCCAACCACTGTCTTCACTACACACATTTATATAAATTTCACATAGAAACATGAAATTGAAATACATACATTTAATCGAAAACAAGCATTAAGCATTTTACTAGAGTTAAAATTTTAATGAAATCCCTAATTAATCATATTAAAAAAAAAAAAAGCTGTTACATTGCTATGCTCTGTACTCATTTATCTCATTTATGCCCTTAAGTGCAGTAGCCAAAGTGACACACAAACCAACTCTCCAGTTTGGGATGGCAGAAAAGAATTGATAACAATGGCGCTCAGGAAGCAATCAATAAGAGGGAAAGTTGCTCAAAAGCAAGGCTGTTCAAGGTTACACAGCATAAGAGGAAAACTCTGCTCTGGTACCTCATAAGCTTGCAGTTATAAAACTGCTGTAGAAGGAAACATAAAGCAGTCTTTGTGTCTTTAGATACAGAAGCCATTAAATGACTCCTTTTCTCAAGGAGGATCACCAAAGGGCAGGGTAAAAAATGATGATAATAAGAATTCTCAACGTTAAACGGTACTGGTGATCACAAGGCACAATTCAAGAAATTCTAATCAAATAAGACCAATAGTTACTTCCACATTAATGGTGCTAAAATGAAGAAATAACTATCCAGAAATATCTGATTTTCTTCTTGATTTGTGAAAGCACTTGTTATGCAGCAGTCAAAACATGTGAACTAAGATGAAAGGAATTATTATCTTTGTGTTCCACTTGCACTGTCTGAAGGGAGCCAAAGGGGAAGTCTGTAAGAGCTGGCATGGCTTAAAGTTAAGGAAAAACTTCAGAAAAGTTGATGTTATTTTCTCTTCAAACCATAATTATATTCTGTATGTCAAATACTAGATGGTAGTTGCAGCAACTGTGTATGCTACTATGTACAGAGTTTTAAGAATAAAAGTGAGATTCTTTCTTTGCTTACAAAGCTATGTGTGTATATGAAGGACAGCATACTATAATGGAGACATAAGTTAAAATCCTTCCATACATCTGAAAAACTGATACAGTCTATATCTACTTAATTAAATAACATAAAAAATGCAAAATTGAAAGCTATTTTTACGGTTCGTTTTCCTGATGCTTTTAGTGATCAGTACCAACCATATTATTATCTTTCCATTCAAACACCATCAAACACTTACAAAACATGTATTCACAGAACTCAATGTGCTCTAAAAGTGGATCAGAATTTTTCCAGTATTTTAGGAGAAAATGAGATGCCAAAGTCAATTAGCCCAAGCCATAAAGTCAACAAACTGGGGAAAAACAACGAATTACCTTGGGATAATTAAATGCTGGTTAGAATGTTTGTCTGACCATGCCTGCTTACTGAGTTCAGGAAATGCTTTACTGCACTCTAATAAAAGGATTAGCTTCTTTACTATAACAGTTAAGTACGAATGCAATCAAATTTCATCAGAGTAAAACAAAATATCACACATCTCCAAACACAGCTAAAATATCACTTCTGGATTACTGACCATTTTGGAGAATAATGCAAAAACATTATCTGTGAACAGAAAATAACAGTGTTCACATGAATTCTGCTCAGTCCATAGCTAATCAAAAATCAATAATTTTCACATCAATTAGTACTTACTTGATTATCACTTTCACAATCCTTAATGACTAAATATCTCAGTAGATTTAGTGATGCCATAATCCTGTGAAATAAAAATATACTACTGATCACTTAAAGTGCAGATATTTATTACAGGGATAATAACTTAAACTGTCCCTTAGCCAGACACCCTAAAATATCTATTTGTTCAAAATAAAGCCACTCATCTGTTGAGCAGTATGGCTTGATCAAGAGCACAGCAACTTCCCTGTTACAAGAGAAGCTGACACTCCGCAAGTAGGATTCAAACTAGCAGCAGACTGGAAGGTCAATAACTGTGAGGGAAGGAGTTTTCTCAAGAGATTACAAAATTACATTACAAAAAAATTGTAATATTCGTCACTGGAAATCCACAGTTGATTTGCAACTAGTATCACAATAGGCTTTTTAAAAATTATTTTATGAATTTTTACTTCTGCATGCCTTTTATATATGCTTTTTGTCTTACCATACTTTTTAGCAAAAACCTTACTGTTTCTTCCACCTAAATATCATTTGCCGTAAGTTACATCGAATAATTTTTATACCCCTGAAGAGACACACACATTTCTTATGTTCCTTATGTTGCTAAAGTTATTCTTCTGCTTCTGCAGAAAGCTGACAAACCATACATTCCTGAAACAATGCTTTACCAATTAGTTCTGTAACCTGACATCCGACCTCATATTCTCGGGGAACACAGAAGGAATTCCTCTCTTATTGTCAACATCAATATAACAGCACTGTAACATTTTTCTATCCAGAGTTAGTTGAAATAGGTGATAGTTTAAATAGGTGATCGTTTACATCTCTATTTCAAAGAAACTAAAATACATTGATGTTTTCACTTAATTAGTTACATCATGGTATACCTCTCATTGTACTAAAGTGGTCTGAAGACTTCTAAGTGATTAAAAAACAGAAGCCCGTAGCTGTGATTACAACTCACCTATCTGAGTTTTGGAGAAGATCTGTCTCAGCACCTTCAGGAAGCAAAAGCACTAAATCTAGAAGGGAGATCAGGTGATGTCCTGTAAACCAGATGTTGTCGTGTGCCTTCTGAAAAATGATACAAAAAGTTTAGCCAAGTACATAATTTAAACCTTAAATTGAGATAATTAAATCTTAAGTAATTTAACATAGGTAATTTAATGGTGAAGGGTCCAGAGGGTAAGGCATAAAGGAACGAATGAGGTCCCTGGGTTTGGTCCAGAGCAGAATTGCTGAGAGGAGCCCTTATGGCAGAGGCAGCTCCCCACAGCAAGCACAGGAGCAGTGCTGAGCCCTGGTGACAGTGACAGAGCCTGAGGGAATGGCACGGAGCTGTCAGGAGATGGCCAGGTTGGGTGTTAGAACAGACTTTTCACCAGACGGTGGCTGGGCATGGAACGGGCTGCCCAGAGCAGAGTCACAGCCCCAGGCTGCTGGAGTTCAAGAAGCGTTTGGACAATGCTCTCAGCAATACGAATTTCTGGGTGGTTCTGTGCAATGCATTAAGGTTGGACTTAATGACCCTAGTGGATCTTCCAGATCAAGATACTCTATGAATCACATTAACAATCTGGGGAAAACAGAAATTAAAAAAAAAAAAAAAAAAAGAGCTTGAAGAAATACTTTGTCATCATTATAATTATTATATGTGACCAAAGTACACAAATTTGTCTTTTCACAATTCTCTCCTCTGCCTCCCAGATTGTTCTTCTCAATTTCAGTCGAAAAGACTTTTATCAAGGTAAAGGAGATTTTTTTGTATGTATTTCTAAAACACCAATTTCTAGCAATGTTTGCTGAAGGACAACTTCACCTCTTTGGTTCTTTGACGGAAGATGCATATTGTTATTTTGTTTTGAAAGAGGATAAAGGACACAGAACAGGAAGAAGAATAATTCAAGCATAAGATGGAGAGCACTAGGTTTTGAAGTGACAAGACATAATAATCCTGATGCTGTCTGCATCACAGACAGAGCACTTCTTATTTTCACAAAAATTCTGCTAAACTAGACCAAACTATGAAGTGAGTAGAGAAAGAAAGGCAAACAATCCGAATAACTTCTTTCACTTGCTTAGCAGAAGCTTGTGAAGGACTTGCAGCTATGCTAAGACCCTCCTCAGTGCAAATTGTAGAGCTTTCCTGCACAGTGCTGACTGAGCAAGTGAGTACACCTCTGAAGTTTTCATGGCCTCTTTAAAAGGGTATTCCACATCAGTACAACAGAGCTGAGAGCAGAGTTATTTTGCAAAGATTTTGGTGAAGTCTGTACTTCAGACAGAGGTCGGATAAAGAAATATCACATACAGGACAAAACTTATCCAAGAGGGAAAAAAGACAAAGCCAGAAATGGATTGGAAGCGAAACAAGAAGGGTCGTCTGTGTTAAGTCAGGTCAAATGAGGAATATAGAAAGACTAACAATAGCTGGGCAGGGAAATAAGTTGGTAACAATTTTCTGTTCTTATCCATTTCTTTATATCTTCTCTGCAGTGAATTATTTGCAACAAATCTAGAATATTCAAGTCCATATAATGAAATTTGTAGATTATTTGCCTTTTTGACAGGGCACTCTACAGAGAAGAAGTGTATTAATAAAGTTCTGAAGCTGCATAGTCAACAAATCCATCAGTAAAAAATTCCAGAATATGTTTTAGCTATTCAACTTTAGTGCAAGCCCTTTTTAGATGAGTTTTCACAGTACTATCTTGTTTGATAATACTGATTCAATGCACAGGGCAGGCTACAATCTAATAAAAGTAATTCTCTGGTATATATTATGATATGAATTATGAATAAATGTGTTATAAGATATAAATGTTAAGATGAAACATGCATGAGTTTACTGCATTATCTCACTTGACAAAAAGGAGACCTTAGAGATCAAATTTGCTTTGAAAAAGGCCCTAAGCAGTAAAAAGAAGAGATGAAAAAAACAAAAAAGTTAATAATTTACTTTTTAATAAGTTTTCCAATTTCCTCCCATAAATGATTATAAAACATGAGATTTAAATGGCTTTGATCTAGCTCAACTCTTTCTGATGAATTCAACATTTGTGAAACACAGTGTAATGCTGAATGTCATCATAAAACACAAGATAAAAAATAATAGATCTTTCTGGATTGTAGCATTTGAATTATATTCAGAAAATGAGGAACTGTGAGGATGAAATAAAATACCGCGTAGATCCTCTTTAAGGATCTATTATTATGTTTTTCAAGTACAGAAAACATAATAATAACCTATTAAAAAAATGCAGTAGGATTGTGTAATTTAAAAGTGCATATGAAGAATCATAATGTAAAAATACACAGGCACAAAGAAGCCAAATCAATCCCAAACATTTCCCAATCTTATGCTTCTATTCAACATGCAATTCTTTTGTTTTTCTTTTTTAAATGCATCGCTCAAATCTTAAGTTATACATGTTTTCTCAACTTAATTCAGATACAATTTTGAGAAGAAAAACTGTTTCTAATAGTAATAAGCTTACCGTTAATGACAAGTGAATCTGATCTTTTATGTTTTTAATAATGTATCCTTCTACACCAGCATGGTTGCTTGTCTTCAGTAAACACCTTCAAACAAAACCAGATGTTATATCTTCAATACTGCCTCCATCGTTAGCTAAAGACTTGGATAACACTATGCCTTATTCACTAAGTGGCAGTTTTAACACTGGGTTACATCTGACAGCTGATTATATGAGAAATAACTGACATTCATTATTTACTCACCAACTAATACAGTAAAGTTAATGTGGTTTACCAGATAGACAAAAATGATTTCCAACAGTTTGCAAGCAATGAAGTTACAGTGAGGCTTGTATTATACTACCTATAGTAATTTGAATGCATACCTGAATAATGTATATTTTCCCTCTGCTTCAAATTTATCTATGAACAATTGCAAAATACTCAAACTCTTCTTTCTCTAAAAAAAACAATCATATATGTATTAAATGCTAATAATAAAATACATTCTCTGATTTATTCTAATTAAACTCAGTACATAAATCATTCTGTAGGTCACATTACATACCAGATGCTCTATGGGACAAAGGGTCATAACTTTCACCAAATCCTGCAGTTGGACAAAGAAAACAAATTCTAATTACATGCACATTACTACATCACATTGAACAAAACCTGTTCAAGGTATTAACAAACAAGCCAGGCCATGAACAGTTGTGTCCAAATAAAAACGTAGCCAAAGTAGCAAGAGCCATCTAAAGTACATTTTAGTTGTCATTATAACTTCATGCTGCAGCACGTATCAAAGGACAAATAATTCAGTATGTCATGCAATTCAGTACAGCATGACACTACAGGTTTCAGTCTGACAACACAATTGCATGAAAGTTCAGTAGTACTTCCTCCCTCCAACACTGAGAAAACAGCTGGGTATGGTTTATAATCAACTACAGAGGCAGTTCTGTACACTGTTTCTTGTTACCTGAGGCACATTAATAAATTCTCTGAATTCCAAATACTGATGGAGAAGGCCATTATCTTCCATTCTCAATAAACAGCTCTCAAACAGATCCTGCAGGTGGGAAGGAAAAATAAACAACTGCCAACTCTTTGCATATATACAAGACATTGATCTATACTCTTAACATTTCATGGATAAAACAACATTTACTACAATTCACATATTTGGAGCTTCTAGGAGCTGTAAATTTAAGAAGTAAAGATAGTTTAAATGTTTATGAATGCGTGTAATGTTCAATAAATTTATTTAAACATTTGTAAGACTGAAGAACATCTAACTAAGCCTCAAAATATTTCTGAAAGTTACCCAAACCATTCATACCTTTCTAAGAAAGAGAAACTAAGGTTTTACAACTGCTAAAATTGAAAAGAATCAGCATTCTTACAATGAACATTTGATCAAAGGAAAAGTAAACTTACAAGTCCTTTAGATAACATAGATTCTTCTGTTCTGTAAAGAAAAAGACATCAAGTTGTAAATTAAGGAGACACTTAATGATGATGTTTCAGATGAAACAGTAGATGTCAAAAGGGAACTGGACCCTGGAAAATTAACAATTTTCATTCTTATTTCTAAACGTGATGTCTTCATTATGTCTCTCAAAAATTTTTTTAGAATATATCGACACTATATAATAAATAAAAGCTGCAAACTAGACTCCTCTCTTTAGTATCTGTACTCTCTTAGTATTTGTAAGGTAGCAGCTCATATCCCAGGTACCAAGATATTAACTAACAAAGAAAATAAATTATTCTATTATTCTATTCTATGAGCATAGATAGCTCTGCAAGCCAAAGAAAAATGAAGCAAATACTAAAAAGAAAAGGCCAAGAGGTTTTGTTTTACTAGGAAATAATAAGGAGTCATAATCAGACTCCCTTCTACAGTAATGCTAGAAACTATTTGGTCAACACTGCTGCTAATGGAAGGCAAAATAAACATATAGAGAAGCCTGGTTTCCTCTAGAAAGACAGATCTCTAATCAGATTGTGTATCATATCAGAATACATTCAGTTAAGCGCTATCTTATAGTCCTTCTTAGAAGTAAACTGATACAAAATTGCAAATAAATATACACTAATTATTCTGCCTTAATTTTGAATTCTTGAATAAATTTTCTACAAACAATAGATGAGTGTTTTAGACAGTTTGTTAAAGCTCTTAGAAAAAGAGAATATCATCTTGTCATAGAGCTTGCAATTTTAACTGACAGTTTTAAGGAACTCCTTGGAACTTATCTGGCATAATCAGAATTTGATTCTATAAATTATTATAAAAGACCAGAAATAAAACATAGAACAAAAAGTTCCCTCTATCATCTAGAGCTCCAAATATCATATAATCCTACCTTTTCAGTAGCACTTCAATATGTGTCATATTGCATTGGAGAAGGTATGATGAACTAGAAAAGAAAATTAGGTTTATATTAAACTGCATAAGCCACATACATTTTCACAACTAATACATTTGAAAGCATTAGTCCTTTTGGAAAAATCTGAAAAAGAATATTTACAAAATTAATAATTCTGAAATACACGCAAAGCACTACATCCAATTCCATTTATAATTCGTATGTGGCATCTGTCTACATAATTTTAGTACACATTAATTTTCAGCATAAGACTAATTCTATCAGTTTCTTTAAAAGGTCAGCCCATCTACAATCAAACTGTAATAGAGTAATTTGCTGTAATTTCCTGTAAGGACTGTTAAGCTACATGAAGTTGCCACAAAACTAAAACTGGTGAAAAACAGTTTTCATTAATAGCTATTAAAAATAAAATAGCTTTATTTTGCTCAGAACTTTATAAGTACAAACTTAATGTAAGTGAGGAAGAACAGCTCTTACCTAAATACCATTGGAAAGCAATTGATACCAAAATGCTGAACAAACACCAGGTATGACAGACATGCCAAAGAATCTGCAGAATTCTTTCGCTCTATATCCTCAAACTCCTGATTCTCCCAGTATGATCTTCTGCTTTTATGATGTAAAAACACTAGTGGCATTAGCTCTCTCATATCCAGCAAAATTTCCTAAAAAAGAAAGTTAGGTTTCATTTCATTGCCTTTAAAAATCTGTATCCTTAATAAATTACAAAGCTTAAGCAGTATTTACAGTAAAAAATCCTAAGTAGGGTATGTAGAAATTACTATAAATATTTTGTGAGGATTTATGATACATACTTCTGGAAAAAATAAATACTACCAGAAAAAGGCTACTAAGATAGCAAAATCAAGCACTCAAAAGTTAACAAAAGACTTCATAAAAGTCACCCTGCAAAACCTAATTAGGCTCCATTATCTACAGATGCTATGAATACTAATGGCTTCCTGACCAAGTTATGCCACAAGACTTGCGTTTTTCACAGATTAGTCAGTATTTTTCTCTCTGATCACTAAACACTATGCAGTACAATGTTTACTCACCAAAGGCAAGCCCTGTTTTAAAGTTAGAATTGTTCTGTATGGCCTTTCCAGCAATTCACAGCAAGAAGACACCTGAGAACTTCACAACTATTATATGTGTGTTCTTTACCCCAACACATCTATGTGGATTAAGAGTTAGTGTAATTTCTACTGTATGAATTATAAAGAAGCAGAGGTTAATCCACCCTTCCAGTGCTGTCCAAACCAAATATCCAAGACCTGACATTTTGGAGAATTAGGATTACATCAGACGTCAGATACTTAAAAGCGTCTTTACTGACCTTAGCTGCAGTACTCGTTACCCAATTCCACAAACAGCAGAAGTGGATTTCTTGAGAAAATGAAGAAAAAGTGATTCATAATTAGCATAATAAATGGTTTCAGACTGTGTTCAACAGGAAAGGCAGGGATAAAAGCCTGTTTTTTAGAGCAGCCTTAACTATCTTAACCTTTATATCATCTTCTGGTAATCTCTGCCGCCATCACTGCACATCTTAAAAGTTCTGCAATAAGAGAAGCAAAGCTCTCACAGGCAAGCTTCTCTTTCATTGCAGAGCTCTAATTAATCCAGGCAGCAGTTCCATCCTACACTGACTGAGATATGCTGTGGGGAAAAAAGAAGCAAAGTGAACATGATAGAAAAACTAATTATGGTTGAAAACAACCAAAAGTTTTGCTAACTTCATAGTGTGCTTGACTTTACAATCTTTAACATTGGGAGCTATATCCAGCTATAGCAGCAACAGCAGTCAAGCAATAATTTTTATTCCTTAACTGCCAGCTGGCACTGCACTTTAGGCAAGTAAGAGATTTCTGAGTGCAAAATTTGGATTAATACTTAGATTTTACCTTCACTAAGCAGCAAAGACAATACGTCAGGGAAAAAGAAGGAGCTAAAACAAAGTAGCAGCTGCTGATTCAGAGAACAGTCCAAACTGGCTTATCAAGGAGCAAAACTGCATCTGTAAGGTTTATCATTTCCAAGGATGGAACCTTAGCCTATTGCAGACCTTTACATACCCACATTATCTTATGGGGCCTGGTCAGCCATCACACTAAGCAGTAACAGAAATCAAATGTTATTGGCAGTTCTGAACCACACAACTGCTTTGGCAAACACTTCAACTCACAGTGACTGCACTTACTATAATTTCAGCTGCAAGATGCCGAAATGGATGTTCTTCAATGCCTTCCAGTTGATCAAGCTGAGCTGTCAATAATGGGTATTTCAGGTTTTTCATACAGCTGAAAAAAAATAAGTGAAACTTATAAAATCTCACAGAGACTACAGCAACGTCATCAATGGCCAACAAGGAGGTCTATATTCTTTTGGCTGCTGCTGTTCCCGATATTCCAAGAATGGAAGAAAAAATGTCTCCCATCAGAGCATTTCTTAGAATTCACCTCCAGAATAGGATTATCCTCACTTTTGCACGTTTGAGTTGAAGCACCAGGACTACCAAATCAGCTCCATATCGCAGAGACTTATATTTCTTAATTTCCTTGTACTAAAAAATTTTATTATTCTTCTTTCACTTCATAAAAAAGCAAAGGATTTTTTTTTCTTTTTGAAATACAGCATTAGTTTATATGTTGGCAGCACTATAAAACCTTTAATAAGATTATTTATTTACTGCTCGTGTAATAAGTGTCTACTGTTCATTTTGTTTCTTTACAGGAATATATTAAGCTAATATTAAATGCTTACAACTTCAGTAATTCTTCTTTCAGCTCCGTGTCATTGAATTCTGATGACTTTTCCATGTTTTTAACAACTTCATTCACAAAAGGTTTAGCAAAGTCCACCACTGCATTACAACATTGACACAGACCAAGTTTATCTTCTTGTATTTGTTGCTTTGTATAAGGTACAGGCAAGGGAGTAAGCTGATTCATAATGATGGCCAAAGATAAGCCCACTGAGTAGGCCTTCTTGTTCTGAAGCTTCAAAAGCACTGAAACAAAGAGAACATTTTGAGACATTAATATTTGCTGGAGGAATGTGTGAAGAACTGCAATGGGACTGTATAAGAAAGCCTTTACTTTCAGAGGAGCAGAAGTACTAATATCTCAGTTCAGATGGACAGGTCCAGCAAGACTTATCAGCTTATTATCATTATCAGTTAATCTATTTCACAGTAGTTAATATGACCATAGAGTTGAGAATGATGCATTAAAGCAGTCTTGCATTTCCACACATTCCTCTTTGTTGCAAAGCCATGAAGACTGAAAAATTTGTCTTTCTAGAACTAGTCTAAACTAAATAATATCCATTTATCTGGTCTGGAAAACATCTTTAGTATGGCTTTCCTGCTTTACTCTTTCTTGCTTGAAAAAACTTTCTGCTGAGATCTGACTCTTCATTAAGCAGCTCAGAGCTGTTCCAAACTCTGTGGCAAAAACAACACAGCCTGAGGAAGCAGCACAAGTCACTTTCCATTTAAACTGATCTCAGTGCACACTAGCTGCAGATCGGTTATGCAACAAAATACACATTTCTTATTATCAAAGTACTTGTTTTGTTAAATTCTAACTTAATTCAGTAACAGAGCTCAGAGACTGCTATAACTGGACTTAAACTTGATAAGAAATGTGATTCATTTTCACATACCAAGAGAGAAACTGCTACTTGTTACCTACTTAACTAGTATCTCAATCTGTATTTCTAATTTTTGCATATAAAACAAAAGAATGGAGTTTTTCAATTCATATTTTTCAACCTGTTTCAATTACAAGAAGAAGTTTTATAATTTTAAAGTTTTAAGTATTAAATAATGAATTCTCCAAATCTGAGTCCATGTAATTCTATTTCTGTAACAAGGATATGAGCATTTTACAACTGCAAAAAATAACCAAATTTCATGAATGAAGAAAAATGTTGCTTTTTCAACTGAGGTTATCAATCTTATTTAAAATCTTCTTAAATTACTCCACCAAAGGCTAAACTAATCTGATAAATAAATAAATAATAATTAATAAAAATAAATAAATAAATTTCGTTGACAGAAATCACATGAGAAAGTCAATGTTACCTGTCTGCAAAGGTTGAAGCAGTAGCATGATAGTCTGGCACACCTGCTCTCCTGCTGTCTGTTCAATCTGCTCGAGTAAACCCAAAAAAAGTTCCTTCGGATTGCACAGCTACAAGAGATGAACAATATGCATGTTTTAATCACCATAGTGATTAAACTCTCCTGCCAGAGTCCACTAAGTGTCTGGAGCACACTCTCAGACATAGGGCTTGAATTCTGGGTGGCCCTGTGTATAGGCAGGAGTTGGACTCAATAAAACTTGTGGGTGCCTTCCAAACATTTTATGACCTACCACAGACAAGAGGTAGCCTTGCTTGGTTACACTAACTGCAAAAACTGGTTGCAAAGAACTTTGTGTTGGATGATGTCTAACTCATTTTTGTCTAGAATTGTCTAAATTTATTAAAAAGTTCACTACCTCTGATAATGCTATCACTGTGTCTACTTCAGATAAAATTGGACCATGAGTTTAACAGTGATATGGAATGCACAGAGGAACTCAGAAGCGTTCATGTCCCATTTTCTCTTGAAGTCAGAAGGAATTTCTGCCCCTTCCTTAAAAGTATCTAATTACAATAATGTATTTCAAAAACCATACCTGCACCAACTGATCTAGTATCTTCAGGCAGTGTTCTCGCTTCTCATCTTCCTTTTTATAAGCTAAAATACATCTAACAAGAGGAGAGATGAGATTCCAACCCATATTCTTGATGATAACCTACAAATCAGATTTTCAGAGAATCAACCAAAACTGGACGTTTTCTAAACCCAGAAGGATCGTATTTATGGAACTCAAACTTAAACTCACCTTATTTTTCACATTTTGAATCACTTCTAATAACTGAGCAGCATATCCATCTTCTAAACATTTCTGACCTGCTACCTGAAACAGATCATAATCTTCTCCTCTAAAATCAGCTTCTTCCAGAATTTGCTATAAAGAAAATAAGCATGTTTAACTCCTTCTTTTAAAAAAGGTAAATACAAAAATAGGTAAACATAAGCTTCCTTTTCAAAAGTAGATGTAGTGTCACTGTAACTTTTCTTTTAATATATAAAGAATAATACGTAAGAGGTTACCAAGAGCTACCACAGAAGATAAAGCAGTATTTCAGTAGCTATTTCTAAGTCTAAACTAGTTTGCTATCTAGAAGATGCCCGTGATATGGAGTACTGTACCCACTTTGAGTACTGTATCTAGTTCTGAGTACTGGATCCACATCTGGGCTTCCCGGTGCAAAAAAGACAGTGAGTCCAGTGGAGGGACACAAAGATGATAAAGGGCCTGGAGCATATCCCGTGAGGAAGAACTGAGTCTGTTCAGCCTTTAGAAAAGAAGACTCAGAGGTGATCTTATTAATGTCTATAAATATCTTAAGTGTGGGAGTCAAAGGGACATGGCCAACCTCTTTTCAGCAGTCTGCGGGGACAGGAGAAGGGGAAACAGCCACAAACTGGAGCACAGGAAGCTCTGCACCAATATGCCAAGGAACTTCTTTATGGTAAGGGTGAAAGGACACTGGAACAGGCTACCCAGTGAGGTTCTCCTTCTCTGGAGACATTCAAGACTACTCCTGGATGCCGACCTGTGCAGCCTACTGTATGATCTCTGGAGTCCCTTCCAACCCCTACAGTTCTGTGATTCTGTGAGAGAAACAAGAACACTTCTTTCTCCAAGAGGGAGAACCTGGGATAAGTGCCATGGAGAAGTCAATGAAACATGGAGTCTGAACCCAGATAACAATAAGGAGATCTGCTAACAAGTGTCTTGTGTTTTGAAGCCATAATGTGAAACTTACACTGCTTGCATTTGTGACTTTTATGAGAAGTACTTACGCATCTTTCTATTATGGCTTGAAGTTCATCGACTGCCATTATAGTTTGAGTTTGTTCTTCAGGCATTGAAAACTATTACGAATTAAAAAGTACAGTATTAAAACTCACGAAGTAAACACAGAAATTTTTAAAAACCACGTTAATAAAAAGACGTCAAATAGAGAAATGAGAACAATCTTTTAGCTACTGCACGGTCACGTTCACTGACAACTGCAGCCAACACGGAGCACATCCGGGCTCACTGCGCACCAACCACAGATCCCCATGCTGCTTCCTGGGGGTACCCTCACTGGGTGAGGACTCTGCCTGCTGCCTGGGAGAGGCACAGTGTGTGCAGGTGCCTGCTGCCTTGCACCAACAGTGTTTTAGTCCAGTCAAGACTACATATGCAACATCATTTACTTCCTTGCAATGTCTAGGTTGGCTGATCAAGCGGACTTCTATCTCTAGGTCCTTTATCTCTAAAAACTTCAAGTTTGGGGTTTTCTGTTTGTTTGTTTTTAGTTTTGAGTAATTTCTTCTGCCTAAGTCTGGTTATGCAACTGCTGTGCCTATCCATCACCTCTGCCCTTGGATAATTAGCAAACCGTTCATCAAAGCACCCAGACTTTGCATTCTTGCAGATACCTCAACATGCCATCCTCTATCTTTCCTTTTGAACTTGACCTCAACCTATCACAGCACTTGGATCCACCTATGTGGATATCTACAAAACCCAGTCAACTCACAACAGCATAAAAACACTCACGTGCGAATTTTAATGCTCCAAGGATACAACAACTATTCTCAGCCGCCTATTCTAACATTCGTACCTCCCTGCACTCCGGCAGCGTTCCCAGCCCGATCTTTCCATTTGACAATGACCACGCTCTCCATTAGAGCGCACTGCTCCGATCCGTCCGTTTGTGAGGACGTTTCGAGCCCCCCAGACCAACCCAAACGCCGCTGCTCCTCCCTCCCCGCCGTGACACACGTGATGGCACGCAGGGCGCAGCAGGACCCGCCGCTCGGCTCCCGCACGCTGCCAGGCCTCAGGACTTACCCCGCTTTCTAATTACATCTTTCCAGTGGTTCCAGCGGGAAACGCGCAGCATCGAAATAATTAGGAGCTTTCTGCCGCTAACACTCAGCGCTCTCTCTCCTCTGTTAAATATATTCCTCAGCAGCTTCCCCGGGCGAGGTGTAGCACACGCCCGCGCGAGGGGCTGCTAACGCCAGCCTTTAACCCAGGGCTGAATTAAAAAACGAACCAACCCCGCCAGAAGCGCTCACCGCTCACGGCGCCCACCGCAGTCGCGCCGCTCTCCCACCCCTTCTCGCTCCCGGCCCGGGCCGACACGGCTCCGCCCCCGGTGAGAGGTCAGAGGGAGGGAGCCGGCAGCACCGTGATGGCGGACGGGAAGCCGCCGGGCAGTGCGAAGGGGAGGCCCGGCCGGCGGCGCGCAGGTTTGTTCCGCGCCGCGCTCCGCCCGCCCCGCGTAGCGCCCGCAGGCCGGCACAGCGGGCTCGCGCTCCTCGTCGGGCCGGCGGCTCCTCGTTGGCCGGGCTCACGGCAAGCGGTCGGACGAGGCGGGCCCGAGCCCCGGCGGGCTCTGCGGGGGCTGCGGCACCGCGTCGGGCTGTCAGTGTCCGGTGTCTGCGTCTCCGTGTCCGGGTCGGGCAGGCCGTGCTTACCCCAGGAGCGGTACAAAAGCTGTGCCTGACGCTGCTGAGTGGTTATCGCCTTGCTGAAGGCACAGCCACCAAAAGCGAGGTTCTGTGCATTCCACTGCGCTTGCAGAAGTCTTCATGTTTTTAAAAGTTCCAACGTTTTCCATTGCTGAAGGAAGAAAAGTCACTTATGCTTCTGTGTTTTTGATTTCTAGGAAATAAACGGTCAACTGCTCCAAAAAATGAAGATGCTGCTCAGAGGTACCATTTCTAGCAAACCACGTATGATGGTCACTTTGCTCTGCTTTACTATGAGACCGTAACTCTTTTCCTCCCGTGGTTTTGGCTTTCTTAGAGATAATTGATTTCCAGAGACCACCAGCACCCACCTCCTGCAGGTTTTTGGCATGATGCTGCGCATCTTTTAACCAAACATCAGCTTAGCATTGCTTATAATAGGCATAGCCATCCAGTTTGGCCAGAGCTGCACATTACATCTTAACAGGGCTGAAAGTTGCATCCCCTTTACCAGCACAGAATGTTGTAGTACAGGTGCCTCTGCTCCTGCTCCCCACTGAGACATCAGACAGCCGCCCATCGGGGAAAGCTGCCCAAAGGAATTCAGACTCGCAGTGGTGACACAGGTGGCAGAACTTCTTTCCTGGGGGAGGCAGCGCTACAAGGGATTCTCCATTCTGTCACCTGGCTGCTGCAGTTTAACCAGCCTGTCTTAAGAATGAGAATAACATTTAGCAAAGGCTAAAATCTATGTATATTAAGAGAATATGTTAAAATATGTCTCACTGCAGATACATGGAAGACGCAGGAAAATACATGACCAACGGGTGCATGCAAAACTGAAATAATTCTGTTGTGGTTTGGCAATAAAAGTCAGTACTTTTCCTGACTGGGGAGAAAATAAAGCAAAGCAAAGTTAGAATTTTTTTTTTTTCTTTTCAGTGGTTATTACAAAACATATAGTCCACTTGTTGCTTTGTTTGGCCAACTTGATGAGATGCAGAAAATGCAAGCTACTGTATTTCAGAAAAGAAGATAAATATTCACTTAGGGAATCGCTTATGGGAGCTGCTGTTTCATTCAACATTCCTTATGTTACAGGAAAGCAGCCCTGGAAGCTTCTACTAGAAAAAAAATTGAATTTGAGAAAAAAGCACTGCATATTGTTGAGCAACTCCTGGAAGAGAACATTACTGAAGAGTTCCTTCTGAATTCCGTAGGTGTTGTAAGTTTTGGTATTATTTTGTATCTTAACGTCCAACTGTTTTTTAAAGTTCTTAGAACAATTTGCTGTAGTTCAGAGTGGTCAAGTTCATTCTCTCTTGTCAGCTCCATTGATGGTTGCCTTATTTTCAAGGGTTCTGCAGTGAAAATATGCTCCAGTTTTGTAGGATGAGATATAACTGTGAATCTCTCTCTATTAGCATACTTTGTTTATGCCTCTGGGAAGTACAAAAAGTTAGGTCCATGTCATGCCCTCTGTGAATTTAGACAATGGTACTCTTTACCCCATGGTTCATCTGGCAGCAGTTTTACTGGAAAGATACAAAGATTATTCCTGCTAAGGTTGTAAGTATGATGGCAAATAGGTGTACGTAACATGTAAAGAGAGGAAAATTGAGAGAATAGGTACGCTAGAGGTATATGATGAGATGCTTGTATATGCAAAAATAACTATGTGTATTTTTTAAAAAACTTTTTACCATTTTTTACTGGGTAGGTTCTCAGTGCTGTTTATTAACCTGCTGTTATAAAATCAAAAGTATGTATTTGCTTATTTTCATTTGAGTACCTGTTCCAGTATCTGTTTTGAACTATTTTCTTATCATTGCAGGGAAAATGTATTACTCCATCTCACTATAAAGACATTGTTGATGAACGGTCTATCATCAAACTATGTGGTTACCCTGTATGCCAAAATAAACTGGAAAATGTAAGATGCTTTTTTAATGAGTAGTGTTATCATAAGAATCTATTAGCATTTTTTATTCTCTTGCTTATTTTTTTCATTTTAAACTTAGAATGTTAATCATAGATTAGGTCAGGTATCATTTCAGTACAATGCTTCTGAAGTAAAAAAGTTGAATCTGGTTGACAACCATTGCTGTATAAGAGAATCAGTTACAATCTATTTTGATAGTAATAAAGATGAATAAGCTATGGTTTCATAGCCATCCTTCATGCATGCAAAAACACTCTAATCTTGTTCTTCTGTACCTCTGTAAGAAGGGCTGAAACGAAAAAAGGTAAAACGCATGGGTATTACTTCGTGACTGCAAATATATCCCCTCCAAAAGATGTTACTTGTGTCAAAATCAGTCACACTTAAATACAATATATCAGAGCTTAAGTGGAACTATGAGTTCAGTTAGATAATCTATGATGTAATACCAGTTGTGATACAACAAGTTATCAGGGAAAAAATCATGAAAGAAAAAAATATGTACAGTTTTGGACTTCATGTGTCCCAACAGAACTTGGAAACTATTGCATCTGATATAAGCTCCCCCCGGATTTCTCTGAATAGTGGTGGAGTCATGCATGAATCAGGTTTCTCCTAAGGCAGCTCAATTGATTCACTCCCAGCATGGGCTCTCTTGTAGACCTGAAGTTGTCTTCTAAGATGTAAATAATGAGAAGTTGCAGTTCTTATGTCTAAGGAGATAAAATACCAAGAGAGTTGAGAGAAAAGTTTGTTGTAGTATATAATTCAACTAACTGAGTGCATTACATGTACTGAAAATGTGAATTAGGAGGAAAGTTTTATGTAACGATGTGACAATCTTGCTGATGAAAGCATATCATTTTAGGTGCCAAAACAGAAGTACAGGATTTCAACAAAAACTAACAGAGTTTATGATATTACTGAAAGAAAGGTATGGTAACAAGCTGTTTTTTAAACATATTTAATATTGTCTCCACATCACAAATGCATTTTGTAACAGCATTCATATAGTGGATTGAATCAGAACCAATGCATTTGGATCTCATGAAAATCATTTTCATAAACTATTGGATTATGAAGTTCCTAAGTAGTATATTTCCATCTCCAAGCTACCAAGCTTGAGTCTGAGAAGTGCTGAGACATTGTCTTACCTGACACAACTGTGCAAGATAATTTTTTTAGGATGCTGCAGAATTTTAGTAGTCATATTGAAAGCTACAAAAAAAAGTTCTGTTGCAGACCAGAATTTACATTGTTAAACACCTGAATATTATTGCACATCTTTCAAACTGTATGGACATTTTACAGGGTTCAGGACTGCTCGAGTGTTTTGGTGTTTGTTTTTAAGTTATTATTATTACTAATGATGTCTTCAATCATATTTTCCATACTGTATTTCCAGTGCTTTTGCAGCAACTTTTGCTATAAAGCATCTAAATATTTTGAAGCTCAAATTTCCAAGAGTCCAGTATGGATGCGAGAAGAAGAAATGTAAGTGTGACCTTACGTGTGTAGCTCATTTCAAGGATATTGTTTTCTGTCTAAGCTGCAACGCTAATTAATTAGTTGCAATACATCCAAATGGTTAGACTGAAGCAGAGACAAGTGACATTAGCGTGTTAGCTTAGCATGGTGTTCACATTAAGTGTTGTTGCCATATGGATTACTGTAATTGACATGGCCCAGTTCTAGTAAGGACTACTCAGATTTGACTGTGTTAGTTTAGAGGGCAGACCAGTCATAAATAATAATAAACTCTTCTTAATTTTAAAATGTATTTATCGTGACTGGATTTTTACAAGCTACGTAAGATAAAGGAATAATTCATTTTACTCTGTTACAAGAGATTTTCTCATTTTAACAGAGCACCTGCATTGGGCTTAAGGTTAGACTGAAAGTCTGTAAAATGAAGTTCCTTATCCTGCAGGAAACGTCATTTCAGATTGCCTATTTTCTGTTATTACTGCAACACACATTTTGGAAGTGTTACACAGTCTGTGCTTTAATGTATTAAAAGTTAAGAAACATAGGTATGCAAACAATGAATCAAGCCACTGGGTGTCACTGCTCAACAATAAATACTTGCCCAGAGAAGGTTCAGCTCATTTATTCAATTTTCATCGTCTAAGCAAGTACCCTTGCTTTCAACAGAATAAATAATCTGAAATTATATGTGAGCTCAGTTTCACAGTGGGAGGAACTGTATGAAATACAGGCCAGTGAGAGAGGCTGAGAACAGCCTGATCTGAAGAATTAGGTAAAACTGTAAAATAGTTAAGTAAGCTTACCAGTGTTTCCATGGTATTGTTTTGCTCTCTCAAAAGAAAATATTTTTAATATCTGTGTTAACACAAAGAGCAGAGTTCTGATATGTTTGACATAATTAACTATTTATGCTGGGGTGGGTATATTTTCCAAAACAAACCAATTAACAAACAAAAAACAAGTAGTGCATGGCTAGTAATATCTGTTTGCATAAGAAGGCAAAAACCTCTACTTAAAACTTTAAAAAGTAATTATTTGGTGTTAGTAGTTTAAATCACTATCATGTCACCTTTACTTTCCAGACTCAGTTCATTTATATGAAAAGTGCAGCTGTCATCCTTTTAGATCTGTTGTGTTGATTTTTTTTTTTTATATATACTGTCCAAGTTTAAGGTGTTATTTCATTGACTTATATTCAGGGCACACTTAAAAGGTTCTGTCATTCATAAGGCAGATATGGATTTCAATATTCAGTGCTGAATAAAGTAAGTAGCATTGTGATGCTACCTTATAACTGAAATGAAGCAGAACAGCAGCTAGAAATTTGGAAAGAAATCCTTCAGAATCCATTCAGTAACAGTTCTTAGTGTTTCCAGAAACCTTTGGACTCCATTATCTTAGATCACTATAACTTAATAGCCTATTTTTTTTTAAACAATTTCAAATGAAGATATTGTGATTATTCCTATTTCCTGTAGGAATTTGGAGCATCTTTCCTGCAAACTACTCAGGATTGTTTTTCCTGTAGGGGCCTTGTGACTAATGAGGATCTGATCGTGTTTAGCTTGATGAAAAGGAAAGCGAGGAATGATCTGAAAACAGTCTACAACTTTTTGAAAAAAATTACATAGGACTACAGACCTAAACTTGGTCGTGGTTATTATCAGAAAACTTAACAAGGAGTGTTGGCTATAAATTATGATATCAGTTGTTTACATTGACACTGGGAAAAAAGGTATGCTCTAAGAGAGTGGTGGAACAAATCAGTGTACACAGAAAGGTTCTGAAGTCTCAATCCTCAAGATTTTCAAGATTTAAATTTACATAAGATATGACCGACCTTATCTGCTGCTAGTGACAATCTCACTGTCTCAGGAGGTCAGATTAGACCTCCAGAGGTCCTTTCTTACTAACATTTAAATGATTTGATTAGTTGTTGTTAAATGTATCATGCTACAGGCCCACACAAATTTTGCTCAGTGAATGTGTATATATGAACCTGCTCCAGCTAACCCTGCTTTCAACAAAGGATGTTGGACTAAGATCATTAGAGGTTCTTTCCATCCTCAACTATGTATTTTCTGTGTTTGTGTATTTCAAGAGCTCTGATTTAGCAGAATAAGTCTTCATTCCTTGTATTCTTTTTGCAGACCATCAGACATAGAGCTGCTGAAGAAGGGGCAGAGGTACATTGAACAGTAATTTGTTGTATGCATTTATAGTCAGAAATATTAACATTATATTAGGTAAAAGGCAAATCTTTGAAGAGACCTTATTAGAAAAAGGATTATTTGTCTTATTTCTTCTCCTTTGTGATTCGAAACTAGCATGTTTGACCTGTATGATTTAGTG
The DNA here is from genome assembly GCA_037305975.1 of Chrysolophus pictus. Lineage (NCBI taxonomy): Eukaryota > Metazoa > Chordata > Aves > Galliformes > Phasianidae > Chrysolophus > Chrysolophus pictus. The sequence continues at coordinate 13,904,707 of CM074583.1, read as the reverse complement.
TACAGCTGCTCTTGGCTTGTGTGTCATAATTGAACCTGCTGAAATCTGAAACAAATAACACTGTTTGTACTTTAAATATTTTATACCATCTATTCTTTATAAAGAAAGTGGTATCAATTATAGGTGATGAAAACTTCTGTACTTCCTATTCTAAAACATCAGTATCAGCTCAATTGAAGTCACGTTACTCTGTCATCTCTCTGTACCTTGCGGTGTATTGTGACTTTGTTTTCTTTTGGAACATCCAGCCATTAGATGGCAAACATATGTCAAAAACAAGCTCTACTGGCCTACTGATTTTCAGGTACTACATTCATACGCACACTGAAATACTGATCTTCATTTTACAAAATGAAGTACTTTAAAATTCTTCATACTAAATTGGAACTTAAGTCTGTTGTCTTTAATAACAACCTGTTTGCTGTTCTAACTGCCAATAAGCATTTGGGAACTAATTTCTCTAAATAGCATTTAAACTTGCTATCTTAATTGCAAAAGATTAGAACTCAAGTTTAAATATAATTTCTAGGGCAGAAGTTACACATCTACTATAGACAAACAGGGTTCCATTTTTCTTACTTATATAATAATTTTCCAATCTCACCTAACATCCATTTCTTATTTTGTTGATGACTTGTTTTCTGTTACAGTGGTCAATCTGGAGAAGAGGTGAAACTATGTGATGAAGTAATTAAAGCTTCTGACATTGAAAATCCTAGGGTATCTTCAAATCTGCGTGAATCTGCTTCTTATGGCACAGCCAGTGATAGCAGTAGTGATACCGAACAGGAATTTGTTTCTTCTGTTCTACCAGGAAGTCAGTCAAGTTCAGCCAGTCTTGCACAGCAACTGCACAGAAACAGCATCCTCAAAAAGAAGCACGTTCAGAAAGCTTATTCCAGCTCTAAATCTGAAGGCTCAAGTGTGGTAGAAGTCACTGAACAACTTTCTAATTGTAAATTAAATGCTCAGGAAGAAATGCATGCTTGCACTGTTCAAGAGAAAATAACTGCAATGCCCTCAAAAAATACTACTCCAGGAAAATCAAATGTTTCTGAAAACTGTGAAAATACCTGTAGCAATTCACAGATAGTCTTCCTAGGTGTGAGCAAAAAAGGAGCAGAATACCTTAAAACACTAGCTAACTCAAAACAACGTGAAAAAATTGAACTGAGGGATTCAGTTCCTTCCTCAGCTGCCAAATGCAGTTTATTAGAACTGCTTAAGCAAACACTTACAGAATGGAGAACTGAGGAAACCTTAAAATTTTTGTATGGCCCAAACTACACTTTATGGTCATCAGAATGCCTATCATCTGCCAACCAAGACAATGAAGAACTCGATGAGGATGACTTAGATACACCTGAAGATCTTAATGCTGCTGTAGGGAAGTTTGAAAACAGTCTGAACTATTCCTTACCTTTTATGGGCTCAGGTGAAACAGTTAAGCCTGTGCCTAGTTATGAGAAGTTAAAAGAAGAAACCGAATTCCTACAACTCCGAGTAAGAGAGTTCTATAAAGGAAGGTACATCTTGGCTGAAGAGGAGTTAGCACATACACAAACAGATGAACATTCAAGTACAGACAAAGTAAGTGCCTAATAGAACAGTGTCTGGGCTGTTTAAATCCTGCTTCTAAGCAGACATTACAAGCTCTTTGTTGCTGCCTTTGTAAGTGGATATGGCCAGGGTAACATCAAGCTATTAATGTAAAATACTAATAGGAAGGCTGGATAAATTCAAAACAATCCCTTAAGATTGAAGAAAATTATTTTAAGTTGATAAGAATGAATTCGACTGTTTGGGAAGCATTCAGTTCTGGTAGGTTCCTTGCAGCTTGTGAAGCATGAAAGATGACTTGGTTTCTTGAGCACAATCTGAACACAGACTGAAACAAGAGGGAAGTACTGGCAATGGGAATAGGAAAGAAGATCTATATGGGCCCTATATAGCTTTTGTAGCAAATGAGAATAGGTAGAATTATTGCTACTATAATCTTAGTAGAAAGATGAAGTACAACTACTGTCACCACTTCCCAGGCCCATCCTTTTCATCATCTCTACAACTCTGGCAACTGTAGCATTGCATAATTGCAATGAGATGAAGCTGTTAAAGAACCTTGTGTGAGAATAGCTTACTGGCACAAAAAACTGGTGATTTCTGTGAGCTGGAGAGATAGGACTTCTATAACAAAGACTTTTTGTAAAACTGCTGCCTTGCAGGGTAAATAAGGTTTACTTAGTAGAAACAAACCCATTAGACAGAGTAGGTCTTGGGTGAAAGAAGAACTGGATTTTTTTTCCTTCCACCTTTTATTCATTATATAAAATCTATATTAACTTTTCCTTTAATTCAGAGTACTTGAGAGCAGATTTATTTCTTTTGAGTAAGACTAGATCTCTGGCATTACTTATAGTTAAAATTCTCTGAGCTGGTGTCTGCTGATTTATTTGGGTATACGCTGCAACGTAGCCAATTTAGGGGGAAAAAAAGAGTCTGGAGAATTTGCAGAACTAAAGAAATATGGAGTGGTCTGAATTTTTATCAGGGTAGGCAGACCATCCGACAGCAACCAGGTCTTCTTGTCATTATAGTAAAATAGTACATTAACTATCCTAGGTAGGCTGTACAGTTTGTACAAGCATGTGAAATTGCTTTTGCTTTTAAAGGTCAAGTGTATTATGAGCATAAGAGGGCGTAATTTTCATAATACTGCTTCTTTTAAAATAAAGCTGTTACGTTGCATTTGTAAAAAAAAAAAAAGTTTAGACATTTAGTTTTTGTATAAATTTACCATTAGTTGAATTAAAGTATCTAGCATATGGCTTTGCAAGGAAAGGGGAAAAACAGGTTAGCTGCAAACTATGTTGGGTGAAATTAACCAGAATTCTGTCCACTAAGACATTACTAGTGTTTTTTTTCTGTTCAGAGATGAGAGCTTTCCTATGTTTAAACATCAGTTGAAAAGCTGTGACTATTCTGATGCATTGACTGCAATTAAATATTAGATTGTAATTAAAGGTTTTAATATTGTAATACAGAATGATCAACAGCAAGATCTCATGTTCCCACTTGTTGATTCAAATGCACAAATGCAGATTAGGAAGCGAATTGTCCTCGAAAAACTGAGAAAAGCGTAAGTATTCCTTACTTCAGTAACCATCAAGCTGACATTGGTGATCTTTCATCATCATTTTAAGTAATAAACACACTGTGCAAGGACATTCTTCACCTTTTTCTGGGTGGCATTATTCATAACCAGTATTGCCCTAAAGAAATTATTTGATACCATCATGCTATGATGGAGCGGCAGATATCAGTTTGCACAACCTGCTGAGACAAGTGTCAGAATCTTGCTACTAAGATAGTCTCTAAGATAAACTTGTCCGTTCTTACATACACCAGAGCTTGTAGATGACAAGTTGTAGCATTCAAGGCTGGCAGGACAGCATGTTCCTGCTCATCAGTAGTTGTTAGAAATCAGCTGTGCCACTACACTGAAAATATCTATGTTTTCTTGATCTAAATGTTGCTATAACATATGGAGCTTAAAATGAAAATATGCTTCCAAAAAATCTGCAGAAAGCACTTCATTTACCATCCTCGTTTCCCTCAGATTCCTGGAAACATCTGAAGCATCTAAATTAAGTTCTTTAAAAGCAGGTTCTGAGGGATGTAAAATAGGAACTGAAAATCAGCAATAAATATATATGTTAATATTAACAACACATAGCTGTGTGCACTTCATGTATATACTACTTGTAATTTCAACTGTAGTTTTACTTGATTTTTTGGTTCAGATGAAGTTGGTGGAAATACACAGTTCTAGTAAAAGGTACAGTGATATAAAGACAAGTAGAAATATTGACTATTCCAACAGTATCAGCACAGTACCTATACATATATAAGTGTAAATAATTGGATATTCAAATGCAAGAAGTTATTAACCATTAACCGAGCAAATAGAGGCAGAAGTTTTAGCTTAAATCTACATCTAATATGTGAAAAGCAATAGATGTTATTGCCAGCATTTGGGGATACCAAGAACTTGTTAAACAGTACATGCAGTTTGCAGTGTTCTCTATCAGTTTTATATATTCAAGCAGGAAAGCAATCTGTTATTGAAATTTTCTGATTGCTCTGCTAACATCTTTGTTCCAATAATCAGACTTCCAGTGGAGTATTATTTCTGTTGCATCCTTTTTTATCATATGTAAGTCTAAGATTAGCAGATATATTTTTCGTGTGAATGACAGTTAGGCATGTAATTTTCCTTCTGCATTTAACCAATATAAACTTTTAAAGCATTATGAAGCCTGAAATTCCAGTACTTATAATGAAAACATTTGTTTTTATTGTAAGAATGTTATGTCAGAACTGACATGGAATTTAATAGAAAGTTAGTATAAAACTATATCTAATTTCTACTTCATATTTACACTAAATTAGAGCTCCTTATTTTTTATAAGCAAAATGTTGTAAAAGTGAAGATATTGCCCAAAAAGCACTGAGAGGAATTTGAAATGTAAACTATATGCCAAATCTATTGCACAAAAACTTTTTCCCCTTTTCATTACCTTTAATGAGCCCTGATGGAAGCCTTATTTGAGGAGAAATTAAGAGACAAAAACATTAACCAGTGTTTCTTGCCTTCTAGATTACCTGCAGTTTTAGGCCCTCTTCAGATTATGCTAGGGGATGTTTACACAGAGCTAAAAAATCTTGTCAAAACTTTCCGGTAAGTATTAGTCTTTATTTAGCAATTCTTGATTGATTAAACATCCTATGATTTGTATTTGTGATTTGGGCACAGAGAGGCTGTGTGTTCATGTAGGAAATGTCACATTCCCTGCGGACTAACAAGTCAACTCCTTCCTTGCTCCTGACAGTGGCTAGGTCACCAGGAGTAGATTTTTAAAAACTAGGCCAATGGTCTCTGGAGGATGATGGTGAGTCTTTTAAAGGTTCTGCTACCTCATCACCTCCTATTAAGCATGAGTTTCTGACATCTGTCACTTTCTTCTGCTCTGGCTCCCTGTAGCTGGGCTAACAGGATTTAATATAATTAATAATTATTACCACTAACATTCAAAATGGAAAGAAGGTCCAGCTTGACCTTTCTTGCTTCTAATTTCAAGGGGAAGTAGGTCTAGGGTATGTTCCTTCACCACAGATAGTCACAGAAGCACTGAAGAGGATACTTAAAAACACTGGGACTAAAGGAAGAGGGATATTAGAATGGTAGTAACTTCTCAAAATGTTTCTGTTCTTTTTGTGGGGAGCCACCACTCATATCTTAGACCTTGATTACACTGTGCATCTTGACACATTGTCAGGAAAGGAGCAACAAGAGCTGCTAACTGTGTAGGCTGTTACTCTTGAAACAGTTTCTTCTCCACCACCTCCCATCATGCATAATGTTTACATGTAGATTTACCAAAGCTCATTCTTGAGGCATTTGACACAAGAAATCTAGTCTTTAGTGAATAGAAACCCAACTATTGCTGTTTCCTTATGATTTGTCTGATAGCCAAAGAAATGCCACTGAAACATGGATCTCAGTCTATGCCAGATTTTTTTTTTTTTTTTAACTATGGAAGATCCATTTTCTTTTTCTTTCTGCTGATTCTGTGCATGATCTTTTTTAAATATAAGAATTTGTGTTTGGATCTCATTCTGCAACTGTAGTCATTTAACTGTTATTAATGTTTGAACAGCATTGCAACCACAGAAGATATTTTGTTATACTGAAATAGCATCTATATAATGTGTATAGACCCGCTTTTAGAATTAAATCTTTGTGTCTTAAAAATGCATTTCCGTTGCTCTTACTGGTCACTTTAGCTGAAAAACCTCAAAAGCAGAACTTATATTTTAAATTATTTTTGCTATTCAAAGATAACATGGCTTGAACATCAAGTTCCAAAAGCAGTTTGCTGCAAAGGAGCTTTGCTATAAGAGGGCAAAGTAGCCCTTTAAAAATATAAAAGCAAAGATAAATTGCTTGGAAATTCAGCATTTGGGGAAAAGAGTGGTTGATAACAATTGTGAGTGCTACACAAGAATTTATTACTGTTTTACATGCATCTTGCAACAGCTGGACTTGTTAGCGTTGCTGATAGTAAAGTAAGATGAAGATACTGAATATAGAGAAGTAATAAAAACATTTGAGCCCTTTCTCTTTGTATTTCTGGTATAAAACTGTCTGATACAGAAAAGCTAGCTCTCTAGCAGAAGTTACAGGTTTGAATCTCTAGTGCCATATTTAAATTTAATCAATATGAGTTCTTTGACTCGTAAGTTGATTGCTTTTGCAGGGGCCCTGGGATAAATTATAACCTGTGTTTACGTTTGTAGGGTTTAGAAATTTAGATGTTACTTTCTCTGTTAAGCTTTTAACCATATTAATGACTACAGAGGCAGCACTGCTACTAAACTTCCTTACTTTTCTTACTAGAAATATTTCAGACTGAAGAACTTGCTGAAGAAGGAAGTGAAATACATCACAGTAGTAGGGCTTAGCTGAAGAAGGGTAAAAGAGCATGTTGTGAACTAAGCAACAACAATTTTCAGCTCCATTGGTTTTTAAAGGAACACTTGCAGTTCAGCCTCCTTTGGGCAACATATTATTCAACCACCACTGCTGGGAAATGCACTAGAGGCATCTCAAGAGACTTTTTAGAATGGTTAAAGCTCTTCCCAAACAAAGTCCCACAGTGCCTGTAAGCTTTTGTTACGAAAACTGAGATGTCAAATATTCTCCAGAGTGTGTAAGGGCATTTTGATAAAAGATGAAGACAAAATTAGCTATTTAGATAGAAACTGAGGCTAAATTATTATATTTGTGAATGTATGATTTTATTTTAGAAAGTTCAGTATCACACATTGAAAAGAGGATTTCTGCTGTACCTTAAGGTTACATATATTTCAGTTAATTTTATGGCACTTGTCATTTACAGATTCTCAAAATGAATGTGATATTGCTGTTTCTTAAATGTGTTCAAAATTTTCTATTACAGCTTTGTCTTATTTACCTGCTATTCATGTTGGACTGTTTTCCTGTATCAAATTGTTTCCTAGAAATCAGAAGCTGCTGAGGTGGTGAGCACCTGCAGCGCTGAGAGCTTCTTTCCTTTAATTCAACAGTATTGATGTTCTGTTGAAGTTCTAGCACAGGGCTCATAGGGAAACTTAGATTTGCTTCCACAGCAGGCATTGGTTACAATTCAGGCCAGCATTTGCTAATGGTAATAAACCACTAGCAAAATCAGTGTCTAAGAGTAACTGAATGGGAAGATGACTGAAGGAAAAGGACCAACTGTGTGTGCTCTTCGTGTCATTATTGAGTTTAGTCTTCCATTTACTGGTTACCTCAACCTAGGACTTCTCTGTACTCTCAGAACTTCCATATTAGAGTTCACTTTTTTGCAGGCTGAGCTCCAGTCAGTTACTGGGAGGTGGTTTGCAATGGAGTTTGTCTGCATCTTTAGTCCTTTACCTGTCAATTTCTGTCACTGTGATGCATCTACTCACTCTGAGCTTCTTTGTGGGAGCTTTGTTGGTCCTTTTGTCTAATGGCTGAGGGAAGAAGTTAGTCCAGCCATAGCACATCCTTCCTACAAGCTGTGCTGGCATGAACCGCAATACTCATGAGCAACTAAGAAACCCACCCAGCATTCATGGCTTACCTATCCATTCTTAGGGAATAAATAAGTAGAGACACTCACTTTTGAAAAGTTGAGTATTCTTTTCTTTCTTTAGGTAGGTGTGAGAAAGTTTAACCAAACTCTTTAACAGAAAATATTTCTCTACCCAAAAATCACATCCTAAAACTTTTGCTGTGTTTAAATATTTCCATAATATGTGTGAGACAAATCTGGTGACCTTTTTCTTCTGTCTTTCATGAATTGTTCTGGAGTACTAGTTATGGCCAAAGGCAAGACAAAGAATTAATGACCCATTTTTACAGAGGACTTGCAGTTCCCTGTTTCCTGAAAGCTTTACTCTTCAGAGGCCTTCGTGTTGACACACAACTTGTTCTTGAAAGTGACTGCCCTTCCATTGTTCCATATTACTTAAGGCTTCACACCTGTAGGTTGCTAGCTTTAGTCTGATCAGCCTGAAATGTTTTCTTTTTCAGTTGCACAAGTGCTTTAGGACAGGTGTTGTACTGAAAGGTTGTGGAAGCCTCACTTCAAACAGTCCAGTGACAGTAGTACATCAGCAAATCCATACTGGCATATCCTGCTGGTTATCTGCATCTTATGACTGCCTCCTTCATAAATAGCATATTGATGGCAATGACTAGTGTTGAGACCTTGCCAATCAATACTAACATTGAATAAGAGTTAATTGACACAAATAAATGCATCTCTCAGTTTGTGTACAAGAATGACACCTTCCTGTGCTCTAATCAATAATAATTCCTTGTAGAGCAATGAAATAAAGATGCTTTCTCTATTTGACAGAGTTTTCCCAGGTGTTTTGGATCTGTCTCTTCCATTGTATTTTATCATAGCAGATTAACTGGAATGTTACATATGAATTGTCTGTCAAGATGATTCCATCAGACATTTCTTAGTGTTTATCACTGTCATCAGTATTGAGTCAAGACCTTCAGCCTTTGTTTTGTTTCTTTTTCTATAACCAGAAAAATGAAACATTTTATCAGTTACTAGCTTTGCTGCCAGCTACTGCCATTAGCTATTTTAATAGTAGTTGGTAAATGTGCATCTTCTTTGAAAAAAGAATTTGTATTTACCAACACTATCGTTCTAGTTTGACATGATAATTCCTATACACATAGTATTATATGTTGCTTTTTCTTTCATCGTTTAACAAAGCTAGAGCTGTTAAGATACTACTTTAGTAATTACGGCTTCAAGAAAATCTTACTTTGATAGTAGACTTGAGAAAGAAAATGGAATAATACTGCTATAATCATTACTATCCTTTTTAAAACAATCGAGTGCATTTCTAAAATAAGGGAAGCAATCCTATAAAATGTCTTATTTACAACTGTATTTTTTTATAATATTTTGAAAAGTACAGTTTTCCTAGAGTGAGAAAAGAGAAGTTGAGTTTTAACAATGGCAAGTACACTTTTCCAGTGTTCTTGGGTATTTTTGCTATCCAATTTCCTAAAGAAATTAAAAGCCTTACTGAATGAAGAAAGCCATGGAATTCAATACGTTAAGAGGTATTTCATTTTAAAACTGCCTTTTGGAGGAGGAAAAGTAAGACGACTATATTGGAAACTTCAGTGTTTAACTGATCATCATAGATTGTTACACTTTGGAATCTCTTGAGTACGGTTCTGTTCTGACCCTGAAACTGGATTTATTGTACTCAATCAGGAGAAAGGGTATGCCTACACTCAGCTGTGTTTTAGTAAAAAATGAGAGGCAGAATTAGCTTTTGATTTTTTTGGAGCTTCCATCAGTTGTGTTACAAGCATCTGTTATACTACCCTGATCATGCTTAGTCAGTACTATTTTGGTAAAATCATCAGAACTTTGAAGGTGAAGGGATTCAGTGATAAAGCTTCTATGACTAGGCTACAGTTATAGAAAACTCCCAGGTATTAAATCTTCCTTTGAAATGCCCAAAACAGATTTAAGTCTTTTCTCCTAAAATGAGCCTTGAACATGGTATAGAAATCTTCTGTTTTATCTCTGCAGTGGTTGATGTCCTCTATCTCCATTGTCTCCTCTTCTAATGAGGAAGAATGTAAAGCCCCTAATGGAGCAGGTGAAATTCCTACTTCTAGTAAATATCTCCTCCTAGAAAGGAGGGTTTATTTTCAGACCTATTAGCAACCTTCCATCTTCTCCAGTGCCAGTAGCAAGTGACAGAATAGCTTCATTCTGGGTCTGATTTATGTAAGATTACAGAGAAGGGAAGCAGAGTGGACGAAGGAAGCAAACTTTATCTATTAAGCTACTCCCCTTCAGCATTTTTGTTATATGGCAGCATCTGTCTAAGTAAAATTAATTCTGCTAGGATTTTTTGGGTTCCCATATAGCTACACATTCTTTTTGAGCTGTAGCTTTTCCATAAAACTGCTCATCACAAACAGCACCAGTCATTCTTAAGTTCAGCCATAAAACTAGTAATTTGTGAATTGTTAAGTCACATTAACATTTGAGTTTAAGTCAAACTGTATTACTACTGAATTAAACCAGAGGGACCAGTGGATATAAGATATAGCAATCCTGTTGTTGAGCATCTTTGTGGTTCTTCATTCACGCTTCATTCTTCTGCTCTTATATCTGCACTAACACCCATTGCTTAAGTTAGAATTGTAGGTTTCCATTTTAATAACATGAACCATCAGAGGACTATCTCCAGTATCTTAAAGTCCCATATGTTCACACACACATTGCAGCAATGTGATGGGAAATATAGCAATAGCAGCAGAGTAGCACAATCCCAGGCCGCAGCAAATAAGAGTAAACCCAAATACAGCATCTGTAGATTCAGAAACAAAGGAAGAAAAACTGCTTACCTTTGGAAGGCCTCCAACAGACCGGGAACTCCAGCAAGATACCCTCACCTCCACTGCCAACTCTTAAATGAGGTCTGGGAAGAACTGGATCCTGGCTTCACCCCTTCTGGTCACTCAGGTGCATCACATGCAGCTGAGCTCTCCTGTGTTGGCCCTGCCTTCCCATCAGGTGCTCAATCACTGTTTCAAGCTGTGATTTAGTATTTTTGCTACACTGCAACATTAGGTTTTACAGTAAATCCAGATCTGAAACCAGTAAGGAAGAAACTGAGAGTTGAGCCTTCATAGCAGCCAAGACTATGAATTCAAAGAATTGGCTTCTGTTCTACCTTTCTCATCCCACTTCTCTCTGGAACAAAAACATACACTGGCAATTTTGTAGTTCCTCTGAGGCTGGCTAAGAGGAGAGAGACAGAAAGTTTGCTGACTGCTCACATGGGACTGTGAATGCCACACTGTAATGTGGCATACTAAGTCTTTAAAGGGCTGACTTGAATTCAGCAGTTAAAATCTGTTTACTTTCACTATGAAATGAATTTTTTTGATTGATGGATTTTTTTAATTGCTATTTTTCAGGTTAACAAACAGAAATATTATTCACAAAATGCCTGAATGGACTCTAATTGCTATTGTTCTGTTATCTGTGTAAGTAACCTTTTATTCTCATACACAATTGTCCTAACTAGCGTGTCAAGAGAATGTTTAATTTTCAGATAAAACAGACGAAAGACTTCTTGAAATTGACTGGAGGAATCAACAGAAATATTTTTAATGCAAATGAAATAAAATATTTGAAACAAAATGTTAGCAATGGACAAACAATCTTATTTTTAAGAGGTAATTTAGTTTTAGATATTTTTAATAGAAGGATGGAAGGAAGGAAGGGGTTGTTTCAGTCTCTTCTATTCACTATTCTGCCCTTCTCTAATAGTGGGACATGTATTATTTGAATTTTGTTTTCTTGTTTTAACGTCACTTTCACAATTAAAGTCAAATTATTTCCTTAAAGGTAAGTCTTTTTCAGTAAAATTCTACACATAGGCATGAATTATAAAAGCTGTAGTTATATACATCAATTAAATTCCTTAATTTATATTTTCCAAATTAACATACATTTTTAAAGTTAAGAATATAAACTTTGCAATGCATATAACAGACAGTTCTCTATGAAATTCACATTAAACATTATTTAACATTAGTTCATCTTTTAAGAAATCACTGGTGGTTTCACATGGTGTCAGGCCCCGCTTTTCAATAGGGTTAAACCATCAAGCAATCTTTGTATGTCTTTCAGCTTGAATTACAAGATTGCAGAAATCTTATTTCAGAGGCTGTTTATTACCGCACTGCTGCTTCTTCTTTTGCATTTCCTGGGTCACTGGAGCTAGTAGGACAGAGAAGTACTTATAGATATTCACAGGTCAAGAGATGTTGTGGGCCAACCTCATAGCATCCCCAGTACTGCATTTACTTTCTTTGATATTACTTCAGTCTGACACATTGTTCTGGCTTTACTGTCCCAAGGAAGGCTATACCAGTAGGCATTAGAGTAGGCTTCAGCGAGCCTTGCATCTCTGTCACCCAGCCAGATACCGCTCAAATGATTCATTAAATCAGAACACAGAAAGTAACTTTACTTGAATGCCCTGGCATACATTTTTTATCAACTATAAGAACAAATCTTTTGTCATTTTTACTATATATTCTTATGGTTGAATTGGTAATTTGTGAAACAGATCTTATGAATTTTTCAAGTAGCTTCTGTACATTTAAGGAAATTGTGACTCTTCTGAATGGAAGCTAAAATATATAGCTGGTCTGTGCTGCATTATAATGTTGTCATAGCTAATGGTTGTTTTACAATTGCTTTTAAATGTTCTACAAGTAGCAAGCAGTCCTGGTAGCAATCAGTAGAAACAGAGAACCAGGGTGTGTTTTTTTTACCTAGGCTTTCTAGGGGTCGATGCCTAAATAAATGAGTTGTATTTGATAGAAAACTAGAGTAGATTTTATTTCTAATATTATTCCAATAATGTTAGTACGACATGCTACGACACAGGATGACTATTTTGTCATAATGCTCAGGAGTGCAGTAGCATAAGCAAGACTCTGAAACTTCCTCTTTCCAGCAGAAAGATCAACCACATTACACATATTCTGTGCTGCATGAGGTGTAAGAACACAAACTAAAGAAGGCAGGGTGAGCATGGGATTTCAGGGTATACATAAAAAGAAACTTCTAAGACCTCAAGTATTTTTGTTTTGTTTGGAAGGAGGCAAACTTTGTTTAAAGTAGCAACTGTTGGACTTGCACCCGACTTTGTGCATCGATATTGTGGCTCACCACTTCCTTCTCCTAGGGACATACGGAGTGCTTAAGTTCACAGTGCATTTTCAGTGTACAACAACACTTTCTGTGCTATTGGGAGATTCAATATTATCCTTGCAGCTGTACTGACCGAGAGACTTATCACTGTTTAATAGTTTGTATTATGATAATGTTATCCTTTCTTCATTAAGAGTTTGTGAATTAAATCTTTGTAGAATCTGCATGTAGGATAGTCACAACATCTAATCTTACACCTAATTTTAGTGCTTAGATAAGATCTGGGCTCCCTTTGTATTCTGCTGGCCTTCCAAAAATTACTCTAAGTACTTAAATGCCCTCAAATTTATTGACTGTTAAAGAAACTTGGACTTCCAATTCATTGTTCCGAAGTAAAGTACCTGACAGTAAGTGGTCTGACTATCTTTCTAGAATTATAAAACGTTGGAGATCCCAGTGGTGAAGCATTTCCTCTTTCTAGTGAACAGCTGGATTTATTCAATCAAATTGAAAATCTAGCCTGAGGCACTCCTGTCTTTGTGACTATATTGACTTTCTTAGAATACACTTCGACAGCCAGAGAATTTTGTGTGAATGCTTGCATTCATGCCTATTGTGGGGTGGCTGACTCTGAAGTGATCTGCAGATCAAATTTCTGATTTATTTGCCCATTAGGTGTTGTAAATTTTTCTATATCCCTGTCATATTTAATACCAATGTTAAGTAGAATTTTGTGTTATACCAGTAACTACTTTGTAATGTAAACCAGAAAACAGAAGTTGCATCTTTTTCTACCAAAGTACTTTACAAGATGTTAAAGTGAAGCAGATAAATAGATACACATACAGTAGTCAAGACAGAATGGAGAGAGCAGTGGGAAGATTAGTTGCTATATAAGCATGGGCACTTGCTGTTTTTACTGTATACCCCTGGTACAGTCTAATGGAAAGCTTTCAAGATATTTTCAGAAAATGTCTGCTTTCATCTTATTTATCTGAGCTGGCTGGTTCCAGTGAACTGTGGTCAGCTTCATCTACAAAGCCTATGCAAGACGTTCCTCCCGCTAAAAGCTTTGAAATGTTTCAGAATGTTCTGGGATTAGCGTATAGGCATTGGGCTGCAGTATTTAAACAAACTCAAAATGACCATGATCTCAAAACAAAAGCCATCGTTATGTGTGTGCAGCCACTTTAGATAAATGTGTCGTGTGGAGATGTACTCTAGAGGTTTACTCTCTTGGAGATAACAGTTCAGGAACTGGAGAATCTTATGTTCAAGTATGCATTTTTACTTCTTTGCACAACAGAGCATTTGTATTATTAAACGCTGAAATTCCTAAGATATTTTCAGACAAATTTAGATGTTTGTGATATCTCTGCTTTGTTCTTGCCTGGAAATGTCTACATGTGTGAAATGTACAAATACATATTAGATATGAATCAGATTTGCAGAGTGACTATAAAAATGGCACCTGAACTCAAGATAGCAGTTTTCTCCCAGAGAAACCAGTTAAAAATCAGGAGGATGATCTTTTATTCCACATCTGATGACAGAAAGTAGGTTTCAGCTGAGAAGAGTTGTTCATAATTGAGCTAGAAATGCAATTTTTTTTTTCCCTTCTGAAACAGTTTGCAGGACCAAAAGCCCCAAAACCTTTCTTTTTGTAAAAGCATTTGAAATTAAGGCCAAGTCTTTGTCTGTCCTCTTGCTCTCAACTTGTAGTTTTTTGTGAAATAAAAAAAAGGCAAGGTTTTTCAACATGGTTAAAAAATGAATGTATATGTTCTTCCTTTTTTCATTCTTAATAGTTTTAGATTGTCATTTGGTAAGTGTGAACTCAAGCGTGTTTTCTGTTAAGCTTTTCTTACTTATCAGCATTTCCTAAGCAAACGCAATCTGCTTATTTGGCATAATGTGCAGGAGATCAGTATTACTTCACTTCCTCCCAGCATGTTCCAGTATTACTTAGGAAATATAAATACATAGAACAGTATTTTGAAGGATTGCAGTGTTGTTCATTGGGATATTAATCAGTGCCAACTTTAAAATTAATTAAATATCTCATTTGTAAAAGAGAAAGAAGAAGAGACTTTAGCAGTTTCAAAGAATCTCCTAATTAAAAAAAAAAAAGAGAGAGAAAGAAAAAACACTGTGTTACTAGTGCTGGTACAAGAAAGTGGCAGTTTGCACTTTAGTGCAGCATATACAGCTGCAGTCCTTTTCCATTCTGACACTTCTTGTGGACAGTCTTTTGAATGGGATACTTGGGTGTGCTATGCCCAGCACAAACTCTCAGATAGGATGATTAGTTCCCCTTTACATTTCTGGTCCTTGGTCTCATCAGCAGCAGTGATATCTTAGCACACGCTGTCTCCTACACTTCTTTTGCGTGGAGCCAGGGTGTTGGGTGCAATAAGATCACTGTGCCTGTCAGTTTTGCTGCCCATCACAAGGGAAGAGCAGGGTCATGGCTTGCTGCCAGGTGTACTGGCAGTCCCTCGAAGAGACAGAAATCTGTTTGCTGCTAGCAGATGTGTGTGGGGGCATGCAGAAGACTGAAGTCATCCCCAGCTGTGCAAAGATGCTGTGCAGGAGCGCCTCACCAGTTGCAAATGGACATTCATGGCGGTGTTTTCCTGACTAATCCCTTTGTTAGAGGGGGAACATAAATCTAGAAATAATTTTATGCAGAGTATAATTTTGGAGCTGCTTCTTTAGATGCCCTTGTCAACTTTATATTCCAAATGTACTTGTAGTTTATGAATTGAAAGTATGGTAGTAGAAAAAGTACTTTCCTCTGCCAGTTCATTTTTTTTGTTCTGTATAAGAAAACATGTTTTTGTTGCAAATTCTGTTTCAACCCAGTTCTGGAAGACATTTTTATCATGTTGACTCTTTGGGAAGCTATTGCAGTTCATGTCCTATTGAACTCCATGCCACAAATCTGTGATGATCAAGCAGATGGAAAAAATGTCCAGCACTATTAGAGAGAGAACTTTTTTAAATTTATGCTCACTGAAAATGTATATATTAAGCAGACTTTTTTTGGAGTCATATTTTCCCCTCCTTCTATAATTGCTTCATACATCTTTGCTTGTTCAAACTCATGCCATAACAGAGTAAGTTGAACAAACTGTAATATAGACAGTTCTGAAGTAAAGCTTCAAAAGACATGGTTAATGCTGTTAACAGCTGCCCTAAACTTAGTTTTAAATATATTTTAACTTCAACCACTGAGCAAACTGAACTGTTAAGTTTGCAACTGAGTCTCAAAGCTCTAACCTTACGAAAATATACTTGTTTCCTTATTAATAATTAATCTTAATACATTCAACGCAAACATTTTTTAATCATGAAACACAACCCATCTGTTATAAGAAAAACATGACTGACACACAAATGTGTCTTTTATTTTCAAAGTTTTAACTTTATCTTGGTAAACTTTCTGAAGAACAGCCTACATTTGCTGGGGACGTGACACAGAGAAAGAGTTCTTGACTTAGAGGAAATTTGATTGTAAGATGCGAATCAGAGTTGATTTGGCTTTTTTTCTGAAGAAAAAAAAAAAAAGAAAAAATTAGAGGCAAATAGAGTCATTGGAAAGGTTACTACAGCTTCCTAGAATGTGATCTGCTGTTATTCTGTACGAGTTAAATTTCTAGCTTGGGTTCTGGATTAATTTTTTTTGTTCTGTGCAGAGAATGATACCACTACTAGCCTAAGAGATCTGTTCTTTCAGCTCTGAAATAAATTTTGCCTGAAGTAGAAGTGGTATTACTGAACTCTTCTGGAACCACTATAACACAAGAACTCTTGATTGTAGAAATCCCTGAAAGTGCAGTATTTTTTTTAAAGATCTGATCAGTCCTTTCCTTACAGTGCTTGTCACAGATTATGAAATTTAAAACTTGATAATGCCAGACAGTGAGATGGGCAGTCTAAAAAAGACAGTACTTCATTCTGGAGATTCTGTTTTCTTTTGTCTTACTCCTGTTGAAAGTGTCAGACCTGACAAGACAGACAGTATTTTTGCTATGAAATAAATAACTTCTTTTAAGCAGTCAGGAAGAATCTTGAGAGTTATTAAAAACCAGGAAGATCTTCAAAACCTGGCTTTATGAAACTCAGCTAATCTGCTCAGTTATAATTTGCTCGACTTAGAGCAGTAGTCCACAGGATTACTCAGAGACCCATGCAACAAAGATCTGTGCGAGGGGGAAATAAATAGAGATGCATTTCATTAGGTTTCATACAGGTAATGTTATGCTGGAGAATGCTGCCATTTCTCTAATACCCTACAGTGACTGGAGATAAACTGAAAATTAATTAGAAGCATGAAAAATTAAGCTGACAAACAATTTTTGATGTGATAAATGATAGCGAGTAAACTGATGAACCGGACACTTGTCTTCACTTCCTGATAACGCAGGAATCAAGTGCAAAGGAAGTCTGTACTTCTCCTTTGTATGTTACTTCTTGAGACATAAAAGCATTTTGACTCTGAGAGTCCAGATCCTCTCTGGCAATTAATTAAGTTCTAATCCTAATATGGGACGTTAACACTGAAGGGAAAAAATTAATTTCAGTATTTTCTGAAATGTGTTCCTTTCACACTCATGAAAACAATCAGAAAATGCAGCCTCTTTTGGGAGTCCTTACATTTAACTGCTGGGGAAAAAAAAATTGGACACAGTTAAAGCAAATCTATTCCTAGCATGTCTCTTTACTCAGCTGCATTATTCCAGGTGTTTGATCTGTATATCAGACTGAAAGGCAGGTAATCAAATTACAACGTTAGAAAGTTCTGCAACTAAACTATAATCAATTTTATGATCATTGTTTCCATAGTATTTGAGTGCAGGTGAGTACATTTTACAAAGTCAAGTATTGACAAATTATTTACCTAAGCTTATTATATTGTAGCTGTTCCACCTGTATGACAGTATAGTTCTGATTTAATATTTATTGAAGGGGTGGTTGTTTTGTTTTGTCAGGGCTTTTTTGCATACCATTGAGATAATGACTTATCAGCAATAGATTACCAGTATATGACAGAAAAAAAAAAAGAAAAAAAAAAAAAAACAACCAAGACAACAACATTGACAACAAAAAAAACCTGCAAAAATGGATGTGGTTGAAATATAGGTGCATCTTTGCATCTTTTAGATATTAAATGGTCTCACTGCGTGTTTACAATAATTTATACAACAGTGTATATTTTACAAAGCACTAGTAAGCATTACAGAGACTGAAATGTTTATCTTAGCATTTCTGAATCTCACAGTGTCTTCTATCTGTGCATAATTTCTTGTAACTAAGTAACCCAAGGATTCCAATATTTGGGAAGTGTCATGGGAAAACTGGGGAACATAAAAAGCTAAGGAATAGAAGACTGAAAAAGATGAAAGGATGAATTCTAAAATAAATTTTAAATCTATCTAAACTTAAATTTTTGACTAAGTTGAAAAAGAAGGTAAAGTGGGAGCAAATGCTAAGAGTGAGAAGTACCTTTGATCTGTCAGCTGGATAGCAGGAAAGAGACTTCAAATAAATTGGGCTCTTTAAACAAGGCCTGTCCTTGAAATGTGTACCTAAGAAACCTAGATTTGTTAGAGGGAAACAGCTGATAGTGATTTCTTCTGGGCTTACATTGTGAACTTTTTATTGCCTTGGATTTATGTAGATAAGTGAGCTAATTTGAAACTGTTTGGAACAACTCCCTATATGAATGTGCTTTAATTACCACATTTTAATATGAAAGTTCTGATACTGTATGTCTGTGAACCGGCTTTATCATAATAACTTGGAAAGTGGTGGTGTAAAGGTGGTAATATACTTGAGTTGGTATTTAAAAATCAACCTGCAGTCATATCTGTTAGCAAAAATGATGAAACAGTCTTTGATCTGGCTAAACTAAGAAGAACTTAGGATAAGAAACCACAGGCATCTTTGAGATGGTCAGTGCTTCCCTATTAGTCTCATTTGGGTAGAGGCTTTTCTAATCCACTGTTAAACAAATCTTCTGGAAGCTCTATCCTGTGTACGACTGCCCAAATAATTAGGTGTTTTTGCTGGACCTATATGGTATTTTGTGTTTATAGTCATTTTCAAATAAATATTTGAAAATAGATTCAGATTTTCTGAATTGCCAATTGCCTGTTTGGACTTGGAAAAAAAAAAGGGGGGGGGGGGGGGGGGGAATTGGAGGGGGTGAGAATGGGAAATCCATTGATTCTTTTTCAGTTCTTTTAAGCAGTTTTACCAGGTAGTTGCATCAGAGAATCCCAACATGGCTAAGGCTGGCAGGGACCTCTAGATCCTTCTGACCCAACCCCTGCTCAAGTGGGGATACCCACAGCATGGTGCCAGGCCATGTCCAGCACCTCTTGAAAGCCTCCAAGGAGGAGACCCCACAGCCCCCGTGGGCAGCTTTTGCTGTCACCCACATAGTAAAGCAGAGCTTCCTGTGTACCAGTTTGTGCTAACTGCTTCTTGTATAAAATCCTGGTTACTGCAGGTATGCTTTCTGTTGACTGTTAGTTGTATTCACTTGGCTCCACTGAGAGTGAAATTTTGGTCTTGTTCAAAAGGAATGATGTTAACTTGTATCTGGAAACCAGCTAAATGCTAAGGTGTGAACTTTTAAAGAAGAAATGTATATAATTATTCAGAGTGTATTCATAAATATGTACTTAAATATATATATATATCTTGAATAGTTTTGTAGAAGCTGCATATGAAAAACCAAAGGCAGTGGAAACAGTGACCGAAATTTACTTTTGACCAAACCTTAAATTTTGCATGTATCTGTATTATGTAGGAATGCCAGTCAGTTTTGAATCTGTGTCTGTAGCATTGATTTAAATGTAGTGGACAAAAAAAATAATATGAATAATTTAGTTTCTGTTGCCATCCGAGGATTAAAGTGTCTGGGCTGAATGCTGTGGACAAGTCAGTACATAGTAATGAAAGGAAAGTTAAATAATGAATAAAACATAAATTGCACTTTAGCTACAAAATTCTTGTCTTTAGGATATTTAGGCTGTATTTAAAACTAGACCAGAAGTAGCTTTTTACCCTCAGTAGGAAAATTACCTGCTTATTGGTCAGTTATTATCATTCAACAATGCTGTTTTTAGTGTTTATCTTTCACTGAAGAAAATAGAAAAATGTGAATAAATGTGTGGATACTGACAAAAAATGTGTCTGAAAACTGACTTCTGTCTTTGACCATAAGGATATGCTTACAGAGGGCTACAGATTAGGGACTACTTTATTTCCGGAGTGGTAAATGACACTAATCATAATCACATTTTTCCTCAGTAGTATCATCATTTAATTAAACAGAAGACTTAACTCTAGAGATGTCTTTAAATACCTCTGCATATTGTTTGTAAGTTAAATGCTTCCAGTTCAAGATTGTCTGTCAAATATTAATGTGTTCTAATGGAACGTGCTCACTCAGGAGACAGCCTTTTGCTTTTAACAAGGTTTTTTTTAAAAAAAAAGTTGAGCTTTTTAAATCATGTTCAAATGAAAGTAATCAGGAAAGAGTGAGTCTTTTTTTTTTTTTTAATGAAACTGAGCATAACAGCTAAATTACATAAGTTGAGGGTGTAATGTTTGTATTTTCTGAGTGCCTTTTAACATAGGATGCCTGTGTAAGCATTTAAATATACAGCCAAAGATATTTTTTAAGTTCCCTGGCGTTGCAGCTTTAGCTTACAATTACAGATACACTGTGCTTCAGATCAGCTTTCTGAACAATATTAACTTTTGCCTGATGGGAAGCATAGCTTTAAGATCTGTGGAAATCCCTGCTGTGATTTCAGTGTACTGTATCCAGTGGTACGCCAGTTAATTAGGGACTCTACCTCAAGTTAATGCTCTGAGTTATTCTGTCAGAATGCCTGAACACCCTTCAGTAGGGATTTATGCAATGAATAAATGCTGCCAGTTTTTCAGTTCACCCCATTGACTGAAGCAGTAATTTTAAGTGATTGATACATGGCTACACTCCAGTTGCACGTACAGGCAGCTGGTCTACAGGCTGCAATGCACAACTACTTCAATGAGTTTTACTGCTGATCTGTAACATTTGTATTGACTCAGTCATTTGTCTTAAACAAAACAATTACTTTTTGTTCAATCAGTTGCACTGCAGACTTCTGCCATAGGAACATACTTAAAATGGAAAACAAGACTGTAATCTGTAAAATTGTGCTATACTAAATGTCATTCCTGAGTAATAACATTTTTATTGCATTGCTGAGCCCATCAAATCTTTAACATGAGTAGTGCAATATATATATCTGAATATATATATATCTCTCTCTCTCTGAAATATTTACGATTTAAAAATAAATCCTTGTGTGCTGATGGAGTAGAACATATTACAATGGAAGGACTATACCCACTGAACAAGGCTCTGTATATTTCTAGAGGATTTTTAACACTACATGAGGTGAACTATTACTGAGAATGATTTGCAAAATGATACTGCTATTTAGTATTTGTAAATCTGTTCAAAAGCTTATTTAAATGTATGGATGAGGTTTTATGCTATCCTTTCTGGTTGCAGTGCAAGGAATGGGAAATTCATTGTAAAGAGCTGCTGAAGGAGTCTTGAGCTGTTGATGAAATTAAAGAACCTTGTGATAATGAAACAACGTAGGGGTTCCTGTTAAAGTGATGGCAGCCTCCTTGGTACTGTCCTATGATCTACTGTTGGTCCAAGAAGTGGGTCAATGTGATTAATGTGGCCAGCAGCCTGCCTAGTGCAGGCCTTGTTCTGACCCCCAGTGACTTGCCCTTTGACTGGCCTTCCAAGGGTCAGATTGCAGACAGTTCCCCGCTCCTACTTGCCAGCTGGCACTGCTGCATATATATTTTTGTCCACTCATTACTGTTGCAGTCCTTTATACCTCACAGAAGCAATCAGAGATGATTTCGCCTCAAAATGGTAGGTACACAAAAGGCACTCTTCTTATGAATACTCCTTGTAAATCTCCAATCAGAAAATATTTAGGTAATACTGTCCCAAACAGTATTTTTGAGGATAAAACATTCAGGAGAAAAGCAGGAAATGCTGTGTTTTTATGCCCTTGTAGTTTAGTTTCTTTAACTATTGATTCATTATTCATAAAGATGATAACTGCTGTCCTACATTCATGACTTCATTCTTCCAAATACAGAAGTGACATGTAATAGTCCTGCAAGTATGAGTTTTGAATGGAAATTAGACAGACTTCCAAGTTAATTTCCATTATTTGTGACCCATGTGACAGTGGCATTTCCTGCCTTGGATTTAAAGGCTTACATCCACAAGACAGCAAAAGTGACTCATGGGCATCCAACTACTAAGGTGTTAAATGATGTCTGATAAAGAAAACCAATCAGTATCAAATTGATGAGAAAGAATCTTCTTTTTTGTAATAGAAATTAATTTATATGTCTGTATAGTGAGTGTAATTCAACCCAGTAGAGATGACTATGGTCAGGAAAAAACAAAGTGTAGAAAAGACAAAATGGTGCGTTTAGCTTTTAGCAGCCTGCTCATGGGGAAGTCCTCAGCCAAGAACTGAGATCAGCTCTGCTTTCAGAGCCATTTGTTCACACACACACAAAGCCACAGATCATTCGCCAGTCATGCTAAATCTCAGCAACACAGTTCAGTGTAGAGTTGCCATTAAAATATTTTTCATGTGCACCTGAACATTGGCAATAACTGTGAAGACCTTAGTATTCAGAAGTTTTCTATTTGTTTAATGCTTTATTGCCATAGTAATGGAGCAGACATGCTTTGGCCTTTTACATGCTAATAGCACACTGCTGGAATGGCTGCTTGATATTTCTGAACCATTAATAGCTATGTTAATAATACTTACAGTGATGCAAGAAGTTTGTAAACATTTTAATTCTTTGTTATGTATAAATAACATGTTCCCAAACTTTGAGCTAAAATTCATGTGGGATGAGAGGACTGGATTGCTCATAGCCACAGTCCAATTGGTGGCTACCCAAAGACAGCAAAAAAATGCACTGGACTTCCTTGCAGGTGGGGGACCTTTGTTAAGAGTCCTACTGATGTGATGGCACCTTGATCAGAAGCTTGTTGGCACCCTTCCTGTAGCATGTATTTGGTAGTCCATGTCTGTTTGTGTTGGGAAAGGAAAAAAATGTGCTGCTGATACTTGTCACTAGCTCTTGCTTCATTTCCATGTTCTAAAATGAGTGTTCAAGAAACCTGTGTTATCATTAGTGAGACTCCATCATCCTTGTAGAAAAATAAGTATCAGTCATCACAGCTATGATGATTAAAAAAAAAAAAAAAGTCTTAAATGCACAAAACTAGAAGGAAACTGAGAGAAGAACTTCTATTTGTGATGACTTTTAAGAATCATTCACAGTGCTTAAACAATGTCATTAATTGGTAAAAATGTTTGTAACTGATTTTGCAAAACATTCTATAGAAAGGTAGGATGTGCCTGTTCCTTCATTCTGCTTTATAATTCCATTTTTGTGTCACTTCCAAGCATGCCAAACAGAGTAAAGAGCTGAAATAAGTGAATTTGGATGCATGGCTTCTGCCACAGTGACTGGCTTTTAGCTTTTAAGCTTCTGCCTTAAGAAGAAGTTAGAAACACTGGCAATATTTTTCTAAGAGGAATTAAATATTAACTGTTTTGAGAATAAGAATATGGCTTTTCTTTATGAATATACAAAAGCTTTGCATGATACTGGGTACCTTTCTGCGCACCCATATTCTTTCATTTTTTGTGTAATTTTAAGTGACCAACTTTGGATACTGGAAAGGAACTTGACTTATCTTAGGTGGTTGTGTTCTTACCGTTGTTTTCAGGTGCCTGTTTCAGAGGCCTCTAACTGGATGAAATTACACTGGTGGCATTGAAAGTGTAACTTTTTCAAAGGGGACCACAGAGTTCATTTTAAAACAAAAGGCCAGAAAGATTTTCTTGAAGTCCAGCATGCGAGAGAAAATGGTATTATACAATTAGATTACTGTTTTTGAGGAAGTGCCAATTAGTGATTTAACTACACAGAATATATTACTCCACCATCGTCTTTTCCCATTGTCTTCAGTCTTAGGGGTTAGTGTAGGCATTGATAAGTGAAGAAACTGCAAACAATATCAGTCCATTACATTTAATTCATGCAAGGTAACTAACTTTCAAATACGTTTTCATTTATAAAAGTATTTGTCAACTGTTTCTGTAAGGAGACTAATTCATAGAAAGCTTGAATGTTGAGTTGAAGCACTCAACTATGTAAACGTTTTTCAGCATCCAGATGTCATTTAATAGCTTGGTAGTAATACCTTGGTCTTCACATTAATTTTTCTTTTTGTTTTTTTAACAGGTAGCATATGTGGAATAGTCAGTGAACACAAATTTTATCAGTCAGATATAGCTTGACATTCTTAACACTTTTTAAACTTTACAAAGCCCTGTTTACCATATGGTGTAAGTGGGTGTGCAGGAAACGACACTGTTTCACGAAGTCTGATATACACTTTACAACTTTTCCATGAAGTGAGCGTGAAAGTTTCCTTTTAACAATGTGCTGAGGGCAATCTTTTGAAGCACGGGTGTGTAACGTTGGACAACATTATGTACATTTCTGTAGGTGATAGGTTTTTTTCAATCACTTAATTCTTTAGCTTTTCTTACTTGAGTTTTTCACAAAAGTTTTTTCAGCATTAATGTTGCAATATGCAAAAGAGCTAACCAAATAGCAGACTTTATATTTCTTGTTTTGTTGTTGTAGTAACCAAATGCTATTGCTGTGATTCAAATCTTATTTCCTGTTTACACTCTGATTTTTCTGAAGACGCTTCAGAGTTTCAAGTCAATTCTATGATCTTTAAATTGAAATCTTGCGTATCATTAAGTTAGTCATGATAGTTTCTTCAGAGATAGAGTCACCGTAGCTGTCAAGATATTGATCCCAAAGACTGTCCTGGTTTATTTGCATGAAACTATGGTTTGGTTCAGTTAGCATTTCATGCAAGGATGAGAGCATAACCCGTGATGCTCCTTTCTGCAGTACATTTAATTTAGGTGCGACCAACGTTACTAAAACTATCAAATCTATTAGTGCAAACCAGCAACTTGTGCCTGCTCCTCTTGCAAACAAAAGCACCTTCTGGTCAGACAGCCACTATAAAAACCATTATAAAAGTAGAAAGGAACAACCATTTTTAAATGCCTACAGACAGTTTTCCAAGATTAAAGTGTTTGTACGTATGTATACAGAGGTGTTCCACCTGGGCACAATTTTTTAATAATTGCTAGAAACTTATGCATGTGTCTCTGAAATTATTTCTTGATTTTTGTCTCCCACTTATCAGATAATTAGTAGCTTAATGACTTTCCAAACAAAGATCTGGTAAGAAAAAAATAATCCACAGCTATTTTCATTTTTAAGTTTGTTCCACAGTATTTAAGGCCTGGTCACTTCTCTGAGAATAAGAATAGTTTTTTCTTTCTTAGCATGGGCTACAACAGCTACTCTGTAAACAGAATGTCTTAAACAGGGCATCATAGTGAGAAATATTTGTAATTTATGAAACTATGTAATTTCACAAGCCACAGTTGTAAAAATATACATAGAGAGAAATACTATTCAGCATGTGAGCTGGTAGCGTTACTATTTTACTATGTTACTTAAAACTGCACAATCTGATTGCTTTTTTCTTAATAGCATTTTTCTTTTTCTCTTAAGCACAAGGTAGATAAAAAGAAAATTCAGTTAAAACTCATAGATTTACAACACTGCAGAGAATACTTTGCAGCCCCCTGGCATCAGTATTTAGGAAGTCATGACTATTTATGCCACCAATCTCTTTTCATATATAATCTACTAAATCGTGTGAAAAATAACTTGAAGAGTAGTAATAATGCATCTCCTGATCTTTCTCCCACTATCCTCATCTCCAGACCAACAGTCTGAAATTGTCACTGATCTTCTATCAATGCACTTCCTCCGTTTCCCTGCTGATAAAGCATCACGATGCAAAAGCCTCCAGCTTGTCAGTCCTGGTTGGAGACGCTGTTTTACCAGATTAAATACTAACTATTGTACTTCCCAGCAGGAGAGACAGCTCCATCCTGCCTGTCATTAAATACAGAACAAAGCCTAGTGGCTACAGTCAAAAATCACAAGTCTGTGAATACTTCGCTTTTGTGCAAAGGTTTACGTAGCGGGGTTTATGCATCAGTTTAATTTCACACCACATCGTTACTTTGAGCATCCCCTGAAATCTTAATAAATGTCAGTGCTGGGTAGTTAAAGTATTTAATTAAATGGGCATACTGAAATAGAGTTCCCAAGTAAATGGAAGATAATTTAATGTGTAAAAAGTCTATCTATTAATGAAGAAATTTTGGAAACTTATTTCTGTGTTGGGAAACTGTATTTACTGTGCCTTGTAAGATCTTTTGCTTGTGTTCTACCACTGTTTTAGCTTAGATTAAAAGTCTATATGCAGATTAAGAGTTTATATAGATTAAGAGTTTATATGCCGGTTTTCTACAGGGAAGGTGATCTTCATACAAATGACTGCAGAGAGACTGATCTCAGTTGTTACACACAGGTTCTCTGGGCTGTGAAGTTTTTAATAAGCAGTAGAATACCTTGAGCAGCTTCTTCAGAGCACATCAATTCTCAAAAATTTTGAAATATTCCATACAGTGTCTATTTCTCTGGAGCAATATTTATCTACATACAGTAATTGAGACCAAGCAACTGTTGCTGGGATGTGAGCTCTTGCCAAGTAACATTGGGATAGGTCTGTCACTTATTCAAATGAAAATACTTTATTCTCTCAGTTGGCAACTACTTTCAGCTTCCATTCATTGTAAATATTAAAATCAGAGGAAACTGAATGGACTCCATCCTACTTAACAGTTTAGCAAATCAGGCCCAAATGGTCAAATTTCTGAAAAATGTTGCTAACTAGCAAATGTAGAAAGCCCAAGTACTGTTTCAAATTTAAAGCTGAGCTTTACTAGCTAAATTCAGAAATATAATTTTACCCACTTTGATTCTATTTATTTTTTTGAAGCATTCACTTGACAACTCTTGGCACTTTGAGACTTTAAGCACTTCACTCATTACCAAAAGAAGAAAATAGCTTGACTACAATGCTATACTTTGATATAGCATCAGTTGTAAAACTGAAT
Organism: Chrysolophus pictus; assembly: GCA_037305975.1. NCBI lineage: Eukaryota > Metazoa > Chordata > Aves > Galliformes > Phasianidae > Chrysolophus > Chrysolophus pictus. Next base: position 13,877,670 of record CM074583.1, on the reverse strand, counting down.
TTTAGTATCTCATATTAAAACTTCTCAAGCTTAAATCAGCTGCGTTCTCTTTACCAAAGGATCATTCCTTTCTAATAGCATCTGGTTTTGACTGTCTTTCCTAAAGCCTAATTTCATAGCACTTCAGTGTGTAAAAATTAACTTACACTGCTTTAAGGTATAGACTGTCTGAGGAATCATATTCTGATTACAGTCACAATGGTCCTCAGTTTGGGAATTTAATTGATGTTTTGTGTGTCCGCTTGCATCCAGTAAAATTAATAATAATCCAGAATGCCTCTGTAGGAGGCTTCTATGTAATTGGAGAAATCTTCCTTAAAGCAAAATGAGCTCACTATAGTGGTGTGCTACGCGTTTGTGACATACTGCAGGGGGCAGTCCTCCAATTAAATGCATCCAACTGTATGTCTTTGTGAAGTCTGATGTGTGTGATGAAAGTTATCCACAGCTTCTGTCCAGGAGCCCTACTAAGAATTTGTAGCAAGAATGTTCTTCTTAAAGATGAATTTCACTGCTCTTTCACATTATATTCATAGAAGGCACTATACAAATTCTACGAGATGAATGTGTAAGAGCTTTTAGTTAAGAAATTTCACACTGGTATTTTTTCTTTTTTACAAGTAATTTGGCATTTTCTTCTGATTTTTTTTTCTCCTAAATTAAGTAACATCAGCATACAATTTATTAAAGGCATAGAAACTACTGGCCCATTTTCTTTTAATTTTTTGTTTCCGTTTCACTACATCTGAATAAATGTTTGTATTTCAGTACAGGTCAAACAGTGTGTAACGTATACAGTCATACACTGCACCGTAATGAATCAGGTGGGATATTACAAACTTCTTTTCTTCACTACAATTGTCTGAACTCACACAACCTGTATCATTACAGTTGAAAAGTCCCTTTTCTGTATCACACGTGTACAGTGTTTGTTTTTGTTTGTTTGGGTTTTTCTTGCCAGATTGTCACAAAATATTCCAGTTTTTAAAAATACTCAGAGAAGCCCAGCATACACACAGTTCCTGACCACGTTACTTGAAGAACTCCATTTTAAAAGTGAAGATCTGGAAAGTTTAACAAGAATATTTAGAGTAAACAGCCCACCTGAATGGTCAGTCAATTTTAAGCTATTCTGCATTTCATAAAACTAATCCAATTAACAATTTTTATTTCAAACATTTTGTAGGTATGCATAATAACTATAGATTATATCGACCAGAGTAGAAAGTGTGTAAAGTACATTTTAAAGTTAAAAAAATGTACGTTGTGTGGAAATGAGTGTCATGATTTTGTCATTTACAGTAAATGCTGACTGCTTATCACTTTAATCTTTTGAGAACATACAGTTGGTTTACTGCAATTTTGGGAGGAATTTTTCTCAAGTTCTATTGGGATTTATTAAAAAAATAATAATCTGAGTGATTAAAGTGACTGTCTTAGCAGTGGGGTTTTTTGTGCATGTTATATCTAGTCTAGGTGATATAAAATTAAACTAAAAGCATTAAAGTTGAGACCGCATTTTGCATTCTAGTTAGGCAGAAATAAAGAAGAGTAAATATCTTACATCTACTGATTAAATTCAAATGATTTAACCAGTCTAGCATTATAATATTTAAGAAATTTGTGTATTAACAATTACTCATCTCAGACTTTGTTCCCCACAGAACAAGGTGATCATCGTAACATCTCCCACTACCTGAAATAGCTGCATGGAGAAAAACAAACACCTTCGGTTGTTGGAATGTCTCTTTCTTAATGAAAAATAAAATTAAGTATTCATTGTACTTCTTGCACTTTTGCTCTCTCATTTATTTCTTAGAATAAGGATTGTGAAGTCTTTGCAGAAGCTGACTCTGTAACAGCAGCTGCTGAAGGTATGCATGAAAACTAGTTAAAATGGGGATGGTCTGAATACTTTCTAATTAAAGGCAGTAGAAAGGAATCCAGATTATTGGCTTGCTCTTAGTTTGTTTTGGACATTTTTAGCCAGAATTTACCTGCAGGAATCGGAGGGGGGAAAAAATTAGCTTGGGGAGTTAGAAACACTGCTGCTGACATTTTTCCATTTGACTCAGTGCATGGAGCGGTATTCTTTAAGAATGATGAAAATGGTACACAAAGATACCTGATCTGCAGCCCGTTTGTCTTGCTACTTCTAAGAAAAGGGAGGGGGGTGTCTCTGAACAGAATGTACAACTTCTTTTTAACCATTTTCTAATTGTTGCCAATTTCAAAATAGATTTTAAGAATTTTTTTGCTTTCTGTAGTGATTTTATTTTAAGTAGCTGTGTTGTTTAGAATGAGTATTTTTAAACTTGCTCCTATTACTAAATAATTGCAAAATGCAATTTAAAACTAATCCAGTAGTTATTCTTAATAATGCCGTAAGTTGTACATTGCATATTCTCAGTTCATAGGACATTCTCTTTGGAGAAACTTGAAAATAAAGTTTTATCTGACAATGTTTAGGCTGCAGCGAATGCCAGCACTGAAGCAGACATACCAGAACTGCTGCACAGCAATTCCGTTTAAAAAACAGAGTTTATTCCTCTGTCCTGTTTCTGTAATTAGTTACCTAAAAAAAACTTGGTATTTAGATTATTGCCTGGTAGTTCCTTCATGACAATCAGCATATTTAATGTTGATTTCCCCTTGGGAAGCTCCACTGTGCAGCAGTTTTTTTAGGTGATGTTTAGTTTTCCTAACTTACCTCATAATGGAGAGTTACGTCAAATTTAGCTCATAAAAGCAGTGATTTAGAATAAGGAAAACTTTTAACGCACTTAAAGCTATACATTTTTCTACATCTGCAATAGGAAAAAAGTACTCCATCAGAGAGTACCTGGTCTCAAATTCAGAAGAATGCATGATGTAATTTAGATAGAAGATACATATATTTTTTTTCATACTATGATGGAAAACTTTTTAGTGGGTACATAAGCAAAGAAAGAAAAAGACCTTACCAAAAGAGAAGTTTACAGAAGATTAGTAGGCAAGATACACTGAGGAAAATTTGATTACATACCTATCTTGTTCTGATTTAGAAAGTTAAATATGTTTCTGTTTTATATTTCTATTTTACTAGGTATTGCTTCCCTGTAGATTCTGAGCAAGCCATTGTTCTGTTCCATGGATGCTTAACTTGGGGCATAGAGATTACAAATTACCTCATGACGATGCTGCTATTTGGTATTAAATGTGCATCAAACTAGGAATATAACTGTTTCAATAGGTTCTCTGTCTCTTATTTGAAAAGTTTTTACATTTCCTGTCAGTTTAGTGGTGTAATTTTCTTTGCTATTTTTAGGCTTGGTCTTCAGCACTTACAGTGTTGAAAACATTACATTGTAATAAGAGTGAATAGGTCGTAAGTCCAAAGACCTCTTCAGTAACGTTTGCTGTAGGTGCTTCTACTGTCTGCCAGAATTTTTGCATCTCCTCCTTAGTAGCAAGCTTACTCTTTCTTTTCTTGTGCTGAGAGAACAGAATAACCTTTCTCCTTCCATGATCTTCCTGCCCAACCCAGAAGACTTCTATAAGTTGAAAATGCCCCGAAGTGATATTCTTCGCCTACATTTAATGACCTCATTGCCTTCGGACTTGAGTAAAACTTTTGTAAATGAATACAAAAAGCGCACATGTAGCCATTGCTTTGCAGCAGTGGGAAGGCTGCAGACATCTCAAAATGATCTTTTGTACTACCAGCCTTAACAAGTTCTACAAAGAGCAGAACTCAGGCACCAAATGCTAAGTTCATTTTTGTAGTTTATGATCACGTTTTGTAATAGCTTAACTATTCAGAAACATTCAAATCTAGACCTTATTTTTGAGCCTAAAGGTAGTTTCTGCTACAGCTGTCTGTCATTTCACAGATCTGAGTATTTTTCAGCTAACTTTTCTTTTCCCCTTCTCATTTTGATTATGTTTTTAGACAGGCAGTTTCTTTGTGATCTTGCTGCTGTGCTTACTGCTTTTCTTTCCCATTTGTTGAGCAGATAAGAACAGGGGACACTCAGCAGAGAGCACTGGGTTTCAGCCTCATCTCAGATGCACTCAATTTTAGTGGCTTGCTTGTAAACTACAGGAGCATAGGTACCTTACAAATCCTGGGCTTAGTGTAGTTGGGACATAAACCTCTATTTCCAAGCTGAACTACAAAGTAAGTATAAGCTTAGTAATGCCATCACTTAGATCATAAGGATCATGAAACCCTAGTAGTTCATTACAGTGACTGTGTAAATCCTCCAAGCCTGTCTGGCAAGGTACCTTCAGCAGAGCAAACACAGTCATGATGTGAGTTTTTCTAATTTTGATACTAGGGAGGGATCAATTTCTACGATTTTTTAATGTTTTATACATATAGAGTGGTTATAGTTAAGAACAGAAGCACACTTTGTCTTAAACTTTAAAGCAAAGCCTCCTTCAGTGCTGTTGCAGCAAGTGTGAAATATTTCTTTGTGGTGCAAGGATGGATTCTTACCAATTTGTTTTTTGTTTTTGTTTTTGTTAATAGATTGAATGAAGTAATTTCAGAGAAAGGAGTTAATACAGAGAAAGTCAGTGGTTGCTCAAAGTTACTCAACAGTCTCTCCATGGCCAGAGAGGATGGAGGAAAAGCTGTTGTGTCTATTGTAACAGCACATCTCCTGTCATAGTCTTATAAATACTGTCAGTGTAAATGCTGCACTCTGTTCTGCTATATCTCCTAGCACAGATCCCTTCACTGCTACTGTTCAGTTCTTTGTGCCCACTGACCAAGCTTGCTGATTTTGCCATTGGTTCTGCAGGGAAGAAGTGGAATCAATGTAGTTGCTCTGCTGGTTACTATTTCAGGGAAGCAGGCAGTTACCAGGTATTCAAAGAGACTATGTTACATCCTGGAGTTTGCAAGTGTGCTCAGATAAGATAATCCAAAATTCTGAATTAAGCAGAAGACATCTTGATTTCTTTCACTGGAGACTATCAAAACAATAAAGCACTTTAGTAGATCTGAAGCAACACAGCTGACAGCTGTGCTGCTATCTGAACTCTGGACTGGAAAGTTCTATCTACCCAGTCTTTAAAGAGCGGTGTAGGGAGCAACAAAGAGCACAGTAGATGCACGAGACATCTGGAGCCTCAAAGGCCGCATCCACACAACACCAGATATCACCTGTATTTTCACACTTTAGTCTCAGTGAGTACAGTGATGCATCTGTTGTGGTTTGATGGGGGAGAAAGTAATGGTCGTATGTATCTTAGTTTTGAATCTGCACGTCCAACCCATTTCTCCTTGGACTGAAGGAATCTAGGCTCCACAAAATGTTAGAGGGGATGAGCAGCTCGACCAGACAACAAGTCTTAGCTGACCCTTAGCTGCTGGAGAGGAAAGAACAGACACATATCAGGGTGAAGCAAAAGGAAGAAAGAAGTGGAAAGTGGTATTCACACCTGCTAAATTTAGGCATCCAGCCATAGCTACCTGCCTGTCTCTGCTTCAGAAAGAACTGATGCTTTTAGTTTATGTTCTCTAAATCATATCTTCAAGCACAGCACAAAGAAGGTGGTTAATGACTCTCCCCCTTTTTCCTGGTGACAGAAAGAAAGCAAATTTAAGTCAGGGGAGAGCTTTGACCACAGTAGACTCCCCCTGGAGTTGCTTATGTAATAATGAAAGGCCTGCCACTACAAAGCAAGGATTCCTGATCCTGTTCTGTTATTTTCTGTTATTTTGATGGCTACCATTTCACTTTTTTTTTTTTTTTTTTTTTACTCTGTAAGAGTTAAAACCAAAAGAACTGAAATGAAGTCTTTTGGAAAAAAAAAAATAAGAAATAGTGAAAGAGTGCCACTGTGTTGAAAGTATACCCAGGAGGTAAAAGCCCAGTTCTACAGCTTGCCTTGAAGCTTTCCATGCTGCCTGCTTATTTCAGTACTGGGGTACAAACAGCCAACGCTGTGGGTGGTGTTTAGCTTGATCTCACTGGGGCAACAGGTTACACTGAAATGTCATTTCCAACAAGCATTAAATATTGAAAACACAGAACCAGCCTCTGTTTGGCAAGTCTTAAGTTTCCATAAGTGGCAGATGGTATATGAGCTAGGGCTAAGTATTGTAAAGCTCTCTGTTTCTCAGCTGCATCTCTACCACCTGACGGTCCTCTTCTGGTTAGAGTCAGAGGAAGTAGGTGTGCCTTCCATTAGCAAAGAGTAATATTGCTAGAGACTTTTCCTCCTCTGATCTCTCTTTCTGTGACTTTTCTCTTAGAACCACTTCTCTGCACATACTTCAGATGGCTTTAGGAGATGAGTGGCCTGGAAGGTGCTGCTGAGGAATGGTGCAGTTATGCTGAACAGGATTTAGGAAGGGACTGGGGAGAGCTGGAAGCCTCTGTCTTTAGTGTCATTTAAGCACTCTGGTTTGAAAAAGCAAGTGAAAGCACACATTGCCTCAGTATGTGCGTGACTAACGTTAGTCATTCCCCCTGGGTTGCCAGCACCTATAAAATTAGAAACAATGCTAACTAGAGTTCTCAAAAACCTGACTAGACTAACCAAAAAGAACAACAAGCAAGAAGAAAGGTGTGTAACAAACACCAGCCTTTTAAAACTGCTCATACCCTAGAAAATGGGTAGTACCGAGAGATGCTTCCAAACAATCTCCTAGGTACAGCGACAGTCTTGGGGCAGCATTACCAGCAGTGCCAGGAGCAAGACCTCCTGCTTTGATACCTGTGGTTCCTGGATGTGTGAGCCAAGCTTCTCCCTGACTTGGCCACCACAGAATGCACACCCATTAGTCCTGTACTGAAACAGGCTCACCAGTCAGTATCACAGGAGCTGTGGCCGTACAACACTTTGGCTGCCTACCACTGCTTCTCACTACAGTTTGCAAGCTGTGATTATCTGTGAGAGCTGCATGCAAAGATCAAAGAACAGAGCCTGCGGGACTACTGCCTGGAACATCCTGCATTGCTGCAAACCACATCAAATCAATGCAATTTCTGGCACTTTTTAGCCTCTTAAACTTCTGGAATACATAACTGAACTGAGCACAGAGCGGGATAGCAGCAGCTCCCTGAGCAGTGCTACAGTTTGGTAAGAATTAACCATCACTATAGCAAGCCTGAACAACGTGGATGAAGCTTTAATCAGTTACAAACACAACAGGTTTTACATCATAAATCCTTACCTTTTTGTTGTACTCAGATGAGTGTGTCCACAAATCAGGTTAATATAATTTAACAGCAAAGTAGTTAAGTAACAACAAAAAAAAATAAGATTACAAGTGGTAGCATTATCTAAGAAGCCAGAACAGCCCTGCTTACAGCTGCCAGCTAAGATCTGACTCATCTAAGGTATTTTATAGCAACCATATGTTAGGCATGTGTATCTCATATATTATGAAAAAAAAAAAAGAAAAAAAAAAAGAAAGATAATGTTTCCTAATCAGACTTTGCCACTGAGCAGGATTTTCTGTAAACTTTTCAGTACTGTGTGAGCCACAGGCTGGAGCAGGCCTGTTGCAGATGCTTCCGATCTGTTAACAAACAGAACTGTGCGACAGATCTATGACTTACTGATGCAGCAAGGTCATTTTAAAACATTGTTTAGGAATTCTGTGTTAAAAGGTAACTTCAGAATACCTGCCCTTCTTGCACAGGACACTGTTTCAAGTTGCTGACCTGGTCTAGAAGCAAGCACTACCCTGTGATTAATTAACACTACCTGATACAGCAGCAGTTGTCATATCTGCTTAGTGCGTATACTTGCGTAGCCACAAAAGAGAGAGTGAATTCACATTAAAGAAAGAAAGATTAAAAACTGTGTCTGAAAATATTAAATTAAGATAAATACACAGTTGGGTAAGCTAGAATAATCACAGCATTTTAACAAAGATAAACAATATTGTGGAACCCATTGGCTGTTGATTTTTAGCAAGCTTTCCACTTCTACACAGGCGCCTGCCCCAGCCTATATGCCTCCGCACTCCAAACCTGGTTCCCCCTGGCTGGACAGCCAAATGCACTGCTCTAGTGTCCATCTGTCCCAGCTACTCCAGGCTGCCCTGCAGGACCCACACAGTCTAAAAGAGAACTACAGGAGATGCAGCTGCAGTCACAGCTCTCCCTTTTCTTGTCCAAACGGCAGCGACTGTGCTGCTCATTGACAACAAAGCTCCCACTGACATAAGAGAGAGTGGTCCTGGCAATTGCATTCCTTGTTAGGGATCACGATCTCTCACTTTTTTTAGAAGACCTTCACTTAGAAGCTTTTTTGAGCATGTTCTTTTTTGTGAATGGCGCCCTGCCACTAAATTAAAAAGAAAGAAAAAAGCAAAGTGCGTATTTTTGCTACTTGAGATACTTGGCTTATTATAAAATGTCACAACCACAACTGTAGTTAAACTCTTTCTTTCATATTACAGTAATTTTCCAGAAGGCATTTGAAAGCTGGAAAAATAAGTAATTTTACACATACTGTATCAGCCCTCACTAGCTCTGGGTCAAATACAAGTCATCCCTTGTCACTGTTCATTTCTAAGATCCTCCCAAGCTCTGCTTTTTGTGCCCTGAACATCTGATGTTCTTGTTTTTCTTCTATAACCACAGATGTGCCCCCTTCAAAAAGCGCACAATCTCAAAAAGCTAAACTGACGTGCAGTGTCAAACCACACACCCCAAGCAGAAAGCAGTGCTGGAAAAAAACAGAATCACGCTTGAAGAAAAACAGAAGAAATCACACAAATCGTTTCCAAAGATGAATCTGAAACATTTTCAACTTGATGCGGGCCTGTTTCTTAAGAATGCAAGTACTTCATGTTTTTACACTCACTATATAAGCAGAGGCTGCTTTCTGAAAGAAGAGATGAATTTCTGCAGCACATCACCTTTTCTTGTTAAGAGTAGTTTTTCTCTCTATGAGCCAAGCTGGTGCCTTGCTGTGGGACTGAGGGGCCTCCTGTTCTGTCCAACACAGCCCAGCTTTCCAGTGAAGGGGCTGAGCGTTTACAGCCCAGCTGGGCAGTAGTGCCGTGAGATACCCAAAAGTACTCAGTGCTGCAGAAGGACAGGTATGGGCAGGAAGAGTCATCTTCATGCTGAAAAAATACATAAGATCAGCTAGCTGGTTTCTTAACTGACTTCAAACACACTGCAATATGTTAACCTCACCTCTACAGTTCAGAAGTTGTCACAGCATTAAAAAAAAAAGGTCAAAATGTAAAGCCACATAGCTATGTCTAAGCTGCCTTGAAGGCCCTCTGACACCATGCAACTGTAAGATGATCTGTTGTGCAGGTTTCACTGAAGAAACATCCTTTTCTTATTCTGGTGATTCAAAGGTAAAACCCTGCTCTCCAATTTCAGTACATGACTGCTGATCTTCAGTAAAGATCTGTAAAGTAAGAGTAATGCTGGATTCTGGATTACATCATTTATATTTTAAGGGTCTGAGTCAAAAGTTGGATTTTTTTTCCTAGTTCATCTCTATCTGATAACCTTGAATGCACAGGAGACGATGTCTGAAGCTGGGCTGATAAAGCCATCAGCACCAAGGAGCAGCAGTGTCAGGGGCACAGCACAGATAGAGATCTCCACATCCCTGCTTCCCCTGCAAAGGGGAGGAAGGAAGTTCCCTGCAGGTTGGCCCAGGAGCATCCTGTCTTACAGCCCAAAAACTAGCAAAATGCAATTTCCAAGAGCTGTAGGTCTTCAGAAGTTCTAAAGGCCTTTTTTTTATCCCTGGTGCTACTGAAAACCTTCTTACTAAAAAATCACAACTAAGTGTCACAGCTTTCAGAGTCGCAACCACCCCACCTCACTTCATCTCTTCCCACATCTCCCAACCCTTCTCTGTCTCCCCATCCCCACGCCGTCCCACTCCCTCCCCTAACCGCTGTCCACTGTCAGCAGCCCGTGCCCAGCCTCCTGCCTGTTTTCAGGCCCACCTGTTGCTCCTGCAGCTTCCCGCTCTCAGCCCTCCAACCCTGGCAGCAGGCTCAGCCCCGCTGCCTCCAAACCTCTGTCCACACATGGAGACTCTGCAAGGAACCCGTGACAGGGCTCACATTCACAGCGCAAGGGGAGAAGCGCCTGGCTTTGCCCACACTCCTCGCACATGGGCTGTGAGCTGCGTGCCCATCGCACCTGTGGTTCCGACACAAGAAGGTGGCTGCCACACGTCAGGACGCTTCCCCAGGGAGATCCGACTGCCACCAGACACACAGGGCACTCAGAACGATTCTTACAGCAGCACCTATAGAAGGGCACGAGGCTTGTTTCTAAAACAGATTTGAATCACCCAAAAGCTAAAGCAGTGCAAAGGTGATTAATAATTTGTATGCGACTTCTTTAATCAGAAGAGGCCTACTTGGTTGAAAATGAAACCTCAGCAGGAAAAGGTTGGTTTTGATTAATTTCTCAACTCAAAAAAAGCGTTCAGGTTGACAGAATGTTTCAGTTCAACATTTCTAAACACATGAAAAAAAGGGAAAAAAAGAAAATCAAGTTTAAAGTGACTTTTCATTTTGAGTTAAATTTCACTATGATCAACTGGTTTCCATTCATGTTGACACATTTCACCGTGGTTTTTTTTTTCAAAAAATGTATATTTTCACTTCTCTAACCAAATTGGACAAGTGTTTGTTGCAGGCCAGGTTATGTCTTTTTATTTAGCAGAAACACAATATTTATTTTTAAAACGAACACAATGAGAAGCAGCAACACCTCTGTTCAGAATTTCATTTCTACATAAGGCTCCCCAAAGAACATCCTCTTATCTCTGCAGCCACTACCTATCAAAAGCCATTATCTTTCACAAAGCAACCTCGAGGAAGAAATTACCGCTCAAAGAAGCGTTCCTACTTTTAACCAATTGCTGTAAAAAAATTGCCTAGTTTCAGAATCAACTTTGAACAAGATTACGAATTGATCATTGAAGATGAATGAAACTGCAGGATCATGCATATTTTCTGTTGTTAATTTTTTTAGACTGAGTAAATTGTCCTCTTATAGCATATTTCTGCACACTGAGGTGAGCTCTTTACCATGCAAGGACTCATTCAAAATGGATCATCAATTGGCAGTTTCATCATCGATGTCAAGGCATTTTCCAGAGACAGGTAACTTTTTCACAGAAAAGGAAAGTGAAAGGCTGCTGGCATGACTCACCCAGCCACGTGGACTATCAGACACAGTGCCCAAAATAGACTCCGAGCTCCTGGTGCCCACTTGCACAGGGGAACTGAGGCAGGCTTTCGCAAAATTGATAGTAGGCATCCCAGCATTTGCAAAGGAAAATCCCCTTCCATGCACCTGAACACACATCTCAAGTTGCTTTTCTGTGACATATGCTCTCATACTTTCCTTACACTTTTAGCAAATCCAGAGCAGAAAGAAAAAGAAACTTCACTGAACACTTCTCTGTGACTTTGTTTCTTTGCTGATGCTATAAGCTTCACTCCACACCAAATAAAAATCTCACAGCTGTATTGTTTTGTCAGGTTTTCCTAAGTATTCAGCACCAGATATGGGTCACATTTGTAGATATACTTCTCTTTGAACTTGCTTTTCAACATGGTTGAGTATGTTGAGGCCAGGTACATTAAAATAAAGAGAAATGAAAAATGGAGTATTTGCTTGGCCTCATTTGTGAAAGCTGAGGTCTTTGACAAATCTGGGCCTTTCTGTTTATTTATAAGCTTCCCGTCCATTGAAGAAGATGAGCCTACAGATGCAGTAGGAGCCGATGGCTGGGCTCTGCAGAGCACGGGACTGGTATGAAGTAGGGACAGAGGTCCTCCACTCAGTGATGCTCAGTCAGCTCAATAGGTCAGCCCAGAGGCTTTAAACTAACCTTGAAGAGAAGCGAACTATCATTGTGGTCCAGTGGGTTACTCTATACAAGTAAGGAACCAGGATGATTATATCCCTTCCTGTCACTGTGAATGGACTAGACCAACTTATGTTAGTTTTTCAGAGTCTTGCAAAACATGTGCAAGTTTGAAAGCATCAGCGAATGCCAGTATGTTTCCCACAGGAAAAGATGACGGAGGATGAGAGAGACAGCCCAAGGAAGCCTAGGCCAGGTGGTCAAGCCCTGGTTATGGCATGGTTTGGGACTCCAGTAAAGAAAGAGATGCATGAGGACTGGGCAAGGAGGTGTTCTAAGAACAGTTTTTTCCTGGTAAAATAACCCTGATTAGCCCTTGCCCAGTAAGATTGCAAATCTGGAGTTACTTCTATCAGACAATAAACCCTTCTATTAGGGGAAAAAAATAAGAAAGGCACAAACCAAGCGTATAGAGAAAAGTGGAATCCTTTAGTAAATGGAGCTGAGAAAGACTCCAAACATTCGTTCTTAGTGAAAAATACTTCTTAGTAGGTGGGTTGTTCAGGGTTGTTTTTATTTTGATTTTGATTTTAAATTCTGACCATCAGTCAGCGAGAAGTATTTTCCACTCAATGAACTGCATCACAGGACAGGTAAAGTGCAATACATACAGCATGGGCACGGTAGAGCAGTGCCAGCTCAGAGCCCTGACCAACACTTGCTCAGGAGGGGGTTAGGAGAGGAAGAAGGAGGTGGTAGGAATCTCTGACAGCGGAGCTGGCAGAGAGCATCACATCAGAGCATGCGGAGCAGTGAGCTGACGAGAAGGATGGGTTAGTATGCTAGATCACATGGTCACAAAATGCTTGTTGATACAGCCAGATGCAAAGGAATTTGCGTAGGAGAAAAGAGAGCAAGCACATGCAGTAGGATGAAAGTCTGCCTCTGAAAGCAGCGATGCAGTGGCATGAAGTCAGCCAGGATAAACGGTTCCACTTAATGTCCAGTAAGAAAGCATTAATATCTTTTTAGCATCTGCATCTGTGTCTCAGTACTACGTATTACTTGTCTTTGTACAGATGTTAAAGCACAGCCACAATTATGATAGAAAAATCATCAGGAAATCAGCGCGAGCATCACAGTTCTGTGAAACCGTTACAGCCCCAAGCAATGTTGCAGATGATGAAATTCAGTGTTGCGTGGGAGTCAGCTATTTCCACATTAACGTTATTCAATCACAGTGGCCCATTTTCACATAGCTTGCTGCACTTCTGAAAGTTTGAACAAAGGTTAGGGTTTGACATTTTGAGACAGAATAGCTTAGTTCTCTATCCTCTGGCAAGAGCTACAACAAATAATCAATAATAGAAGAGAAATATAGAACCTTACTTCAGTGCTTTCCAGGGTAGGAGCACTGAAAACATGCTTTTTTGACACAAATGCTTATTCTGAGGTCTTCATTACCAGGATTTCCAGTAAAATAGCCATAGGCAAGAAAGCACTTAATCTGACTGTTACATTAGTCTTCCTGAAACCACATGCAGTGCAATTGTGAGTGCAGGCATAAGGAAATGTCCTCACACATCTAATGGATACACAATGATTTTTCTATCGCTATGTAAGATTGCAATGATGCTCTCATAAAGAGTAGTCATTTTGAGTGTTAGGATTTATTCTACTTTTTAACTGGTACGACTTCTGTGTTACTTCATGCAAAGCATGCCTCTAAGAATGAAACAGATTGAGTCAGGGCAAAGCACCTTGTCTACAACAGCATAAGTCATGGCTGCACTCAGAAATCACTTCTCTATCTAAATGGAGGAATCACTTCAGAGATGTTTACCTCTAGAAACACTCAGTTCTACAAATGCCTGATTAGGTGCTCTGCTGATTTACTGCTGCTACACATTTGATTTCTGAAATGCAGGATACCCTGATACTAAACCCAAGTTCTTTGCTATAACCTTTATCTCAATTTCCTGGAGCCATACAGCAGGAGACCCTCAGCCTGTGCAGGCTCTTCATCCAGCAGGGTTACTAAAAGAAAATCCCATGTCCCCATCCCAGCCCCATGGGCCTATTGCCCCCCACCTACTGATCCCACTTTCCCTGTGGCACACTGTGAGGTGAAGTAATGGAGAACTAAGCACAGAACACAGGCTTAGAAGGAATTAAGGCCATCGAGCACTTTTCCCCTTTGAAGCAAAGCAATTCTGCAGAGACCCTGCAAGAGGGAGCCTGCAGAGGAGGACAGGAAGCCATCCCACCTGGATTTCCACGAGAGGGAACTACAGCCTCACAGAGAGCAGGGCACAGAGCTAGAGCAGTGCTTACCGAGAACCTCACCCACAGACTGCTGAACCACAGTGACTGCAACCCAGACAAACAGCCACGTACAAAATTCAGGCACTACAGTTACAGGCAAATGAGACAGGGACCATAACACAAATTGCTAGGCAACTTCTAAGCATGTGGTGTTTCCTACAGTCATAACAAACAGCAACCACAAGGAATAACTTCTCTGAGAGTGCAATGACTGCTAAGCCGCCCACAAGAAAAAAAAAAAAAGGGAAAAAAAAAAAAAAGCCTGCACAGAACAACTCTGCTTTTTCAAATGCAACAAAGAGATCCAACTAGGTTGCTTAAAAGAAACACCTGCCACAGAGGAGGAGAGGACGAGTCAAACCTTGCCATGTGCATGTGCTAACTGGACCAACCCACAGCACAGAGCTGAGGCATGGTGTGATCCCACTGCTTGGGGGCTTCTGTCACAGCAGTCTCCCTGCTCCACATAGGTCTGTTTCTGTGAAGGGGTTAACCCTGAGGACTGACTGTTTTGTGACAGCATGGGGTATTCCAACTTGCATGCTTCAAGACAAATTTGAGGCTGACCGCAACCCAGTGGTCAGCTGCGAGGTGCCGGTTCTTCCTCCAGCCAGGCTTACAAGTAGCTCCAAGAGCTACTTCCAGCCTGGAAGCAGAGTGGAGTGAAAAACCAGATGCTGGCCACAGCACAAGCCCAAAACATGCTGAGTCACGCAGAATTGCAGCAAAAGTAGTGTAGATAAGAGCAACGCTCACTGACCTGATAGTCAGCAGTGACCAGGAAACAACCGTTTTTCCTCCAGCAGTCTCATCTTTGCTGAGTTCTGCACTGCACCAGCACAAGTGAGGCGTTTGCTCCAGCAGCCGAATGCGGTCCACATATCACTGAGTGGGATATGGAGCTACAGATAGGTTCAGTTCAGTTGAAAGCACAGACACTGGATGTAGGGCATCCTACAGTCAGGCTCTCGCTGTTTGATTTCAGTTAGAGTAAGAAAAAACTGCTGTGAGCGAGTCAGCTCCCAAACACTCTTGAGGCAATGGGAGTTCATCTACCTGCAGAACTGCGTGAATACCAAAAAGGAAACTTGAGGTTTGACCTTTGTTGACCCAAGCAATCCTCTATTAACCAGCAGACAAGTCAGACTCCAATACAATTTCTAGGACTGATTCAGCCATGAATTAGGCCAGCCTCCACGACCCAACAGCAAGCACAGCAAGTGTGTCAGCAGGAAGCCTACACAAAAGCTGCAATAGCATCAGGAACCACAGGTCACATAGAATAAACAGTATGGTGCAAAAATCTTGAACAGGAGCACAAGTAAGATGGTCACACACAGTGATTTACCTACCACACCACCACACATCCCCGCCATGTCCCATTTTCAGGGGACACCTGGCAGATCAGGAGAAGGTGCAGAAGCAGCACCCACCTGCCAGCAGCAGCAACATTGAGTCACCCCTGCCCACAAGACATTGAGGGGGTGACCCAAAACTGCCACTAGCAGCACCATGGGACAGCAGCATAAGAGACACCCTATCACTGAGCTCTGGGTTCCTTCGCCCACAGACTGGTTCAAGATGAGCCTTCAAGCACAGCACTCTCCCCTTTAGTCAGAACTTCATGATCGTCTTTGTAATACCTTGGGCAAATATTGACTCTGGGATCCAACAGACTGAAAGTATTTGGTTTGTACCAGATGTGTTGCGTATATATACACCTTTGAAACATTAGCTAAAGGAGTGATTTGGGAAAATAAAAATTCTAGGTGGATGTGTTTACTTTGCAAGGTTGTTCATTTTGTGCTCTGATCCTGAGAAGTGCGCATGAAGCCTTTAACCACAGGAAGAAAGCCAATCCAGTGCCACAGCACACGTGCAGCCCCACACGTGCAACCTGCCAGCAAGAGCCAAAGAGCTGAGGATTGTCAGCAAGTACAGCAACGAAACCATACAACCCTGCCCTGAGGAGATCCAAGAAGGTCCAACCCACAAAGAATTCACCACTCCAGGGACAGCTCCTCCAAGGAACATCTCATGTCAGGCTTTCTGCAAGAGCTTGACCACCATTTCCCTGGCCCAGCCTTTGAGAGTGCTGGCACAGCTCCTGCAGGAAGGCAAGGTGAAGTCCTCTCCTCTCCCAATTGTCTCACCATGCAAAAAGCATGCACACAGACAGAAAAACAGTTTGTGCCAGAAGGCTGAAGGCAACAGAGGTGGTTTGAGTGGTTTAAGTTGCTTCAGCTTTCAATTCTTACGTTCACCACCACCACACCAAGCTTCAATTCCCCATATGTCTGCTCTCACCTGCTAAAAATCATCATTCAGGTGTGGTTTTGGCAGTTGTAGAGCTTGTGTTGTGGAACATGGGGGTGGGAGAGAAAACAATGTGGGAACTAAAGTAAAAGCACTGCACAGGTTTGGAAACCAAATTTATTTCAGAGGACACCCTGCAAAGACATTTTCTTGTTCTCATGACAGAGTGGTTTAGCCCAGGCCAGTGTCTCAGCAGCATACAGAGTCTCCTCAAGTAGTCACAAATCCAAAAGGGCCTCACCAGTTTTCCACCAAGGGAACCCTTCAACATATGCAGTCAATATATTGCGTGCCTGGACGGTTCTGTGTCATGACCTGTCTTAGTAGCACTTTTTGCACTCCATTCCAATATGCTCTCAGCTCTGTACATCCCAGCAAAGCCCTGCTCCAGACTGCAGCATGTATTTGAGTATCCATCTCCCAGGTCACATCTAGGCCAGGTATTTCCCTTTTAGGGCACTGGATGCACTCCTGAAGCAGAATCAGACCTCCCCAGCACTACGCCCCTGACACCGACACTGCAGGCCATGCTGCCCAGAGCCTGGCACAGGCACTTGCCGCTGTGGACACACATTTTCACTCAAGCATTATTGTGGAGTTTCCTCCACCTCTTTGTCAATCACTGTTACAACATACATTTGAGAGCTACAGTTAGCGAGATGAGCAATTGCCCTATCTGAAATTTCTCTTACAGGGTTATAGGGCTGCAGACACACATAGGCTCCCAGCCCAGAGCCCTCCCAGGTCTCCCTTGGATGTGGGGAACTGGACACCATCTCCCACGAGTCGCAGCCTTTGGGTAGCTTCTCATCTCCTCCTGAGCCCGAGCTGCCTTTACACAGAGTGACATTTTTGTTTGTTTCTACCCCACGCAAGTGGATTTCAGTCTTCAGGGCACCAAACAAAGTTGTTAGGACAGACTCTCAGACATGCGAAGGCTACTTTATACTGAGCTAACAATAAAAAGGGTCTTTGAAAAGCCCTTTTATACTTCTGGGCAAAGAGTTCAGCCCATTTCACAATCATGTAAGTTGACAAAATATTTAGCTATGCTGCTAAGAGCAAGAGACCTCCCAGTAGCACAGCTGGGGCGGCTGCATTGTACGTGTGATCAGAGATGAAGCCACATCCCCAGGGGCCATGCCAAAGTGACGCCTTAGCTCCTTTAGCTTAAGCACTTGATTGCCATCACCATCCTTCAACCACAGCAAGCACAGCATCCTTACCACAGCAAGAACAGGAACACCCTTTGAGCAGTGGGACTGAAATGGCAGGAACCAGAGCACATTTCCCTGCAGCTCCTGGCCTGGCGGGGGCCCACCTGTGGGAGCCGCTCCTAGCAAGGGCACCTGCAGGTGCTCCCATGTGGCACAGGGCGTCAGGGGCAGCACAGCATCAAGTAGCTCCAAGTAGCACAGCTAGGAGGAGGCTGAGACAGCTCTCTGGGCATGAAGTGAGACTCAGTGGTTGCTGGATTCTACAGAACTCAGGAAAACCACGACACAAGGAAGCCAGGTTTTGTTTTAACCTTTCACCCCCTGCTCAAACCAGAGCCAGCAGAGCTGCAGCACCGCCAGGCCCCAATGGCCAGGAGGCAGCAGTACCCCAGAAGCCTCACTGAATTCCAACCCTCAGCTACCTGAGAGGGAACGGGGCACTACAAGAACTTTGGTCTGGTGGTCTCGCTGCCTGTGATAGTGTACGTCCTCACTAACACCTGCCATGTTGAGTGATGCTGATTGATTGCAGCATTTCCCCTGATCCACAGGAATAGGACCAGCACCCAGCCTAGCCACACTGGGATGTCCTTCTGAGTTATTTTTCCCTGCACAGCACCCCGATGGCCCAAGAAACTTTCTCGGCGGAGAACCATATCTCATGCCTGCACTTCACAGACAGCTCCTTGGCTCTCTGGCCCCTACTAAGATGTAAAGCGTTGAACAAAAGAGCATAGCCTTTAAGCTTTCCCAAGCACCAGCAAGAAGACTGCAGCAGCCTCCACCATCCTGCCAAGAGCCACAAAAACATTGCTCAAACACAAGATTTCAGCAACTGAACATGCAAAGGAACGAAACGGACATCCCAATGGCAAGTGGAAAGAGTCACAGTTAAACCAAACCACAGCGTTCTGAAAAGGGAGAAGTAGTAGCCAGGCATCTCCCCCAATGCTCTGCGATGCCTGGCACTTCGAGGCACTTCACACTCATCAGGCACGTGCTCCTCTGTGCCCAGTGTCTGGCTGGAGTCCCATTCTGCACCAAGTAAAAGGTTTCAGATCGAGGCATTCAGTATTCAGAGAAGAACAGAGCTCACTCCACTTGCATAAAACCCTTTCCTCCCATAACTGCAACCGTCTTTTCCATCCCCTGCAAATGGTTGTGATGCAACCTTGGCTGGGGAAAGCGGGAAGGAAGCGAAGGCGGGAACATCTCCCCCCTCGCCTGGGATCAGGGAGAGGAGGCAAACAGCCTCACCCCCCGACTGGCCACAGAAATCAGCCCATTGTCAAACCCCATCAGAAACAGCACCAGGAGCCCCCAGAGCCAGAGCCAGACTCAGCCTGAGAAGCAGGCAGTGAGAGAGGCTTCCCTGCTTCCTTTCACGAAGCTGGTGGCTCTCCTGAACTCTGTGCACATCGCTATGCTGCAGAGAGGAGAAGGCAACAGAAAAAAAACAGGGTAAAACAGAAGTAGATACATCACACTGAAATGCCTATCGCCTCAGAGGAGCTTAATTTCCCTTTAATGCTGGCTGTTACAGTAACTAACTCGATGGAACACACCGGCCAGGTGTGGGTGCGGGTGGTGCAAGCTGCCAGTCTGTCAGGTCTTCAGGCTGCTCACAGGCAGGGCAAGCCAGGGGCAAGGAGCGGAGCCTGGCACTGCTGCAGCAGCAAGCTGGGCCACGGCGGGTCTGGGAGCACCCCATGTGTGGCAGCATCCCGCACCCAGAGGCTGGGTGGCAGGCAAAGGGAGGAAAGTCAACCTTTAGTCAGACATCAGGTTTGTCTCAGTCTGCATTGTTTTCTTATGTCTCCCCTACCAAATAAATAAATAAATAAATAAGTAAGTAAGTAAATAAGCAAATGAGAAGTAGAAGCACACAAACAAAAGTGGTTTACTTTTTTTTTTTTTAATTTCAAAGATTAATCACATTCTCCAGGTTAACATTAGGCAACATTATGCTAGCAAGGTGCAGCCAGCATTTTTTATAACACATGAAACTTTTTCTTCCAGATTTATGTCCTCCCTCTATTTGCAGTCCATACACCGTGTACAGACTGACGTGATATTTAGGATATTCTCTGAGACTTGTTTCTTTTTTTTGTCCCCTTACCTTCCCTTTCCCCACCAACTACATAGACAATAGATATTGATATTCAACACATATTCAGATGTGTATACAGCTTCAGATGTACAAAAACATTTACAAATCTACTTCCTCTGCTTTAAATGCTTTGCAATGCATTACACACATGTTCAGGCCTTACATCCATTTCAACTGCTTAATTAATCAGAACAGAAAGCATTGGAAAGTAACCACAATCCTAATGACAATTAAAAAAAAATACTGCCTTTGCCATCCTTAAAAGTCACCTCAGCTGCAAGTGAAAGTTTGCCCGGGAGGCAGGACGTGGCTCTGCACTGGACTGAGGTGTAGATTTCAGCAGGGAAAATCTCCAGAACTTTAACTCCAAGCAGGCATCTCATAAGCAAGGTCCCCACTAGAGAAGCGCTTCATTGACTTGCATGCATATTTCAGTGCTTTTCTAAATCAGAATTCTCCCAAAGCACTACACGCTGAGCTATATTTCACTGTAAAGTTTAGAGTAAGACCAAATAAAGGCAAAATCCATTCCTGATGTGAACCAGGGTTATGCTGGGAAAGAATTTGACACAACAGACCTGGTTTTTTTCCTCTCAAGGAAAGAAAATGCAGAAAACAGAGGAGTTCTTTATCAACACGTAACAGCAGCACAGCTTGCAAATACAGTTGCATGAGTCTCGCAATCTTTCACCCAGGGCTTATTCTAGAAACCTCTTCCTCCTCCCCCATCAACTGCAACCAAGGTTTTGCTTGAGGAAGGAGCAAGACCCAGAAGAGCTGGACTCTCCCTTCTGTTGCAATATCCAATCTGAGTGTTACCTGCTCTTGGAAACAGACTATACAGAAAGCACAGATGATGTTTGCATATTTTAATTTTAAACATCTCTGCTCGCTATAAGGATGGAACCTAATAAGTTGATTTGTTTCTGCCTCATGAATTAATTCATACTGCTAACTGGTTTGGATAAAGCATTCTGATTCCAACTGATACACTTGTTTTTTGGGCAGGCAAAACAACTTGTGGAGGATTAGCAACAGATTCATTAGCTTGCCATAAGTACATTTATAAAATCTATAAGGAATAGATGCTTACTTAAAAAAAAAAAAAAAAAATTCACTCGTTCCACTCACGTCTGTGAAATCAATCAGATAAATTCACCTCATTTTTCAATGCCCTGAATCCTGATAGCTCGGCACATTTGATAGGTAATTCAATCATTGTTGGTGTGGATGAACACAAGCTCAAATTAGCTTCTGAAAGGCCTCGTCATCCTGCAGATAGCTCTGCCTTTCCACTTTTATGCAGGAACTGAGCTTCACCAACTGGTTAGCTAGAGGTGTTATTAAAAATTTACAGAAAGAAACAAAGGTGTGCTCCAGTGTCTCCCCTTACCCTTTCTACTGTTACTCTGGCAGACAAAAGGTATGGAACCTGCTTCATGAATAATGAGTCACGTAATATGCATAATGTATTTTTAATGGCACGCAGTAATAACACCGAGAGAGATATTTCCAATCTTTAGACTTGCACTACGGCCTCTCAGTAGCCTGTTCTGATTCCCCGCAGATAGAGGTTTTTCCACCCCACTCATTTCAAGCAGCCAACTTCAAGCGGGCCGCTTCCCAGGGCTGGGAGCAGCGCGACGCCCGCTCCCACACACCGCTGCTCAGCTGGGCCTGCGGCTCAGCGCCAAAGGAAGGCAGCCTTAGACCAGTAAAATACCCTCCGGATTCCTTTCTTCCCGGAAACTTCCCTTTCGGGAAGGACAACCTGGGCACGTCAGCCACATTCTCAGCACGCGGCGCTGCCGCCCCGACGGCCCAGCGCTCCCCTGTGCAAGGCTCCCACAGCGCGAGTTATCCCCTCTGGGGACGAGAGCTTTGCTGGGGCGGTCACCGCGGTACCGTATTTTTAAAGTCAAGCGCTGGTAACGGAGGCTGCTCGGGCCCGCGGAGCAACGCTGCCCGCCGGCAGAGGCCGGGCAGGAATTCCCGAGGACCGAGGCAGCGCCCCGTGCCTCCGGCCGGCACTCGCGCACGGCAACGGCACTCCCGTGAGAGAAGCGCGGCGCGCTCCGGGCTCAGCCCCGGCCTACCTGCGCCGGCCGGCGGGCCGCTCCGCGAAGCCTCCTGCGGGCAGGGCAGGGCCGGTCCCGGGGCAACGCTTCGTTTCCTACGCCGACTTTCTGCATTCGCGAACGCCACGAAGCGGGGCTTAAAGCGGGCTGAGAACAGCTGGCGCTGCCCCGGAGCCCGCACCACGGCCCCGCGACGGCCGCCGCGGTTGCGGCGGGCAGCGCCGCACCTCGGCCCTCAGGGCGGCGGGAAGCGGCGGGAGCGGCACGCAGCCCGGCGGGAGCGCTTTCCTCCGCGCTGCCGTCTGCACAGCGCGCCCGCGGGGCTCCCAGCCGGACCCCGGCAACCGGCAGTGCTCTGCCACACCTGGCTGCCGCCGAGCAGCTGCACGGCATTGCCACGCTCTGCCTTTCGAGCTGCTCCGCGTCCTCGTGTGACTGAAGGAAACGTTCCTCCTGTTAAAGAGGGAGAAAGCAACGCTAACCCCGCAGCCACTTATTAGCCTGCGCTCCTGTCCACGCCTAACAAAGCTTTATCCAAAAAAAAGACGTAAGCAAAATCAGAAATAAAGGTGACATGCACGCCAACAGAGCTCTGCTGGTAAAAGGGCACGAGGACCCTCCATCTTCCTCCTGCTTCTCTTTTGCAAGAGCTGCAGTGCCAGGTGCAGCAAGCCCTGCTAATGGGGCAGGCAGACGAAAGGCAATTCCACGTCCATCCTGGCTTCTGACTCCAGTTCATGCTGGAGTTCTAACACGTCCCACACAGCAGCACTCGGTGGAGGTGAGACTTCATTCAGGCCACCAATAACAAGAATCATAAAACTATGACACCGTGTAAGTGATGCACCCAGTGTCCCTGAAAACTCCTGGCACAGACATTTTATCTCAGAGGATATCCAAGTTCCTCCTGCGCTGAGCAGGGTCTTCTGGCAATCTACATTTCAAATGTATACACTTAAAACGGCTGTTCTCCCGCTAAACTGTTTCATGGTGACATTCCATAGGAAACTCCAGCCTTCAAAATTGCTAAGTGATTAACTGAAATCAGTGGACCTGGATTCATAAGCAGGACACCGGTGTTCTTTAATCACCAGAGCTCTTCTGCAAAATATGTTGTGCAAATTATGTTGTTCCTTCATTTCCTGTTTGAATGCCATATCTCTGACCATCACTCGATGTGGTGTATCTGTAACAGCTGACATTCACAAATAAGTTGAAGTCACACATTAAACCAAGATCACTCTAGATGATCTTCAACAGTTTATTAATTTAAAACATTGTTCCAATAAATACATACTAATAAACATTAAGACACTCCATAAAATCTAAATAGGACATTTACAAACCTGTTAACAAAGTATAAACAGCATTTTTTTTTTTTTTAACTGAGGTACATGCAGGGTCATTTAAGGCAAATTCAGTGAATTACTCTTTTACGCTGATTCCTGCCCACCTCAGGTGAGTCTCCCTTTAAAAACTTAAAAAAGAGAACAAAAACAAATATACAAAGGACAGAATTGGGTAGCTATTTTCCAGTTATTTATAACAAGACTGAGTGCAGAAGCCAACAATTGTTCTGGATCGGAAGTCTTTGCTTTCCCTACGCCCCTGCTCTCGGTCAGGACCAGTCCTCAGGTGGGTTTCTACTTATAAGGCGTAACTCTGTGCTTTGGCTTTTCCAGTTGTCTTTCATAAGCTTCCTTTTCGTCAGTGGATGTAGCAAGACATAACTCCACAGGCCTCAAACACACACAGCCAGGCCTTGTTTAGTCACAGAGATAGCTTTGGGAGGTAAAACGGGTCTCCTCCTAACTGTCAATACAACTCCTAATTTACACCAGAATAAGTGAGAGCAGAAGCAGGCCCAAGCTGGTGCCTCAGCTTAAAAAATAGCCAGATGTCAAACTGCACACTTCAATCCAGATCCTCTAGGCTTTCCTGACAGGAAACCAAGAGTGAATCCTTTCAGCACTGAAACTCAACCAAGGCAAGCACTGCCTGTGCCATTTACTGACTACTCTCTGTGAGTACCATGAAAACACTGTTATACCCACATATCCGTGCGTAGTAATTCAAGCTATTGAAAACATTAGGATTTTTATCTTGGCCGTGGGAGAAATACTTTCCAGCTTACAGGTATTTGGTAGCTTATCCATCTTCAGAGTAACAGGCTTTGTATCTAAAACGCTTATTTTCCAGTGTTATTTCAGAAACAGAGGACAAGAGATAGAAACCCCAACCTTTTATTTCCATTCTCGTAGGTTGAGCTGCCAACGCGTGGCCCTGTCCTCTTCTTTCCTCTCCAAGCTCCTGATCAGAAAGGTAATGCTAGAGTCTGTTATACAGACAGGGCTCAGGTCCAGCGGGGAAGCCAAGGGAGTCTGTTCTCCTAGTGTTGTAGGTGCTTTCTGCATTGCAGGACTCATTTGAGGCCATGTTGCGTCTCCCTGTGTCTCCGTAAATCCACCTTTCTTTGGAAGCCTTTCCCACACAGATCACAGCCAAAGGGCTTGAATCCTGTGTGTTTGCGACTGTGAGTAATGAGGTTAGAGCTTTGACTAAAGGCTTTTCCACACACCTGACACTTGTGAGGTTTCTCACCTGCAAGCAAAAGGTGTTAAAGAAGGTGTGAAAGGGGTAACATGCTGCACACGGTCAGAGCAGATAGGAAATGCATTCTGGGCCTCAGAGCTAACTGAAGTGATTCCTACATGATTACAGAAAAAGTCATTCTTACTAAAATCAAGCAGTTGGCCGCCTTAAGTAATCAGCTGTGCCTGCACCGTGGCTTAGCAGGCACGGATCTGGCTGTACTTGCATTGCCCCAGTACAGTCCTGGGAGCAGCTTGAAGCAAATAGTGCTCTGAGGACATCACAGCTTGTGAACACATTGATATTTGGCTGCACAGCCTCTGTGTGATCTAAATTTTTTTAAGTTTTTTTTTAATCTAGAAACATCAGGAATTCCTGGAAAGACCCCAGTTTGTGATGACTGTCTGACATCAATTATGGCACCAACTTAGGTGCAAGTGGAATAGATTGATATATTTTGCTAAGCCAAAACCAGTGAGCTGCAGCCTGCCTGCAAAAGAGGATGAGGCCTTTGAGTGAACCTGAAGGGCAGGGCTCACACAGTGATCTGCTCTTTTCTCTAGTCCTCACTCTGAAATGCTAGCAGTCTCTCCAAGTGAGTCTTGAAGTTCTCCTCCTGGCAATAATGGAAATGGGAATAAATCCAGCCTCTGAACTTCTATCACAGAGAGGTCAGTGGCACAACTACCCTGGTCTCCATAGGAGCAGGATCTCAGTGCATTTCCATACTGTTTACTATCAAATAACGGAAAAAAGGGAACCCCAACCACAAAACCAAGCCTGATTTTCAGAATGGCTTTGCACCTGTGAAGCCTGCTAACTTCAGCTGGAGCAACAAGCACTCTTTGTACTTTTGAAAAATCAGATTCTTAGAAAAGTAAAATCTGTGTGAACTGAGCCTCCAGCACATTTTACAAGTGGATGCTGCATATGAAATTTTCCCTAACTCAGTTAAGGTTCTGGTTTTTTAAGGTTATTATCAGTTAACAGCCCAGAGACAGTTTGTGACCTCAGAGTAATAATCCAAAGAACATTTTGGCCCATTCAGAATTTGACTGAAATCTCATTTGAAAAAGTTACTACGGAAATACTTTTCACTTCCTAAATACTTCATTTTCATTCAGCAGTAATCTTGTGGAGAATCTTTCCAGGTACTATTGTTCACTGTTAGTGATCTAGAAGAATCACAACCAAGTAGCACTACATATGATGTCATCTTTCTACATATTTACCACTTCAATATTTCACTCTTGATATCTGCTAATATTCCACTCTCAGGAACCAGGATTTTGGTCATCCGAACCTTGGGCTAGGCCACTACAGCTATTATTTTGTGCTTACAAATGTTTCCGTGTTTCACACATCATTCATCTCCCTCTACCGTAAACGAATATGGTGAAGGTATGTAAAGTAAAATTTACTTTTACAGATCTCTGATAAACCTGCCTTCTCACTGAGCAATATTTTTAAAACAATTTCCTTTTGTGATTCACCTGTTCTTTATTAGTTTCCATGTTTATTACTAACAGTGAAACTTGAGAACTCTGCACCTCTCTTTCCATTCTGTATCAGGCTGCAGCCCTTTCTCAGAAAGTCCGGGTGGAAGTGCAGACAATCAATCTCTGAACAAATATTTAGACTAAGATTTGGACCCTGGGACCGCCAGTTTACTGTTTGACCTAGAGGAGGAGTCTCCTCTTGTTCCTACAGTAAATTGGTAGATCCTGTAGAAAGAGATGCTGCAGTCAAATTCACCTATCATCTTCCAGGGACCTCAGCTGTAAATCAAGGCCACAAGAATATAATACTCTACAAATCATCTTACACAAAAGCCGTTTAAATAAACATCGGTAGATCCTATTAAGGAAACACTGATTGGATTGCGAGGATTTGGGTTATTTTGCAGCTGCTGTTCATGAAACCACATTCAAATCACCCTCATTTGCACAAGTAGAGCTCAGACAGCGTGAACCACAGCAGGGCCATGAGAAGCACAGGGAGGTACATATGCTGTTCCAGCTGAAGAGGAACAGGCTGCTGCAGAGGGACCACTTCAGAGACCTGCCCCTATAGCTGAGGCGGTCTCTGCATGGCATACCTGTATGAATGAAGGTGTGTTTCTTCATATCAGATTTCTGGTGGAACCGCTTCCCACAGTACTGACAGGGATAGGGCCGGGTGTCCGAGTGGATAAGCAGGTGGGTGGACAGAGTGGAAGATCTCTTAAAACTCTTTCCACAGATCTTACAATCGAAGCTGCGTTCCTGCAGAAAGAGGAGCACAAACACACCCACATTACGCTATACCAGAGAACCCACAGCAACTATCTGGCCAGCAGCACATCAGTGTTGCCCCTTCTGCATCTCCAGAAAGCTGGCCTGAGGAGATGCTAAAAGCATGACAGTGTTGCATAATGAAAAAGATAACGAACCCTTTCCCACTGCCTGCACATTTCAACATGGACCCATGATCATTCCGCTGGGAAGAGCAGCAGCTGCAGCACTGTTCAAAGTGCACTCTATGCAGGAAAGTGGGTGCTGAGGTCTGTGTGGCTCCCTGGGGAAATCTCTGTGGCAGGTTGATTTGGAAGCCTAACGACTAACTGCATATTTCTACTTTCACTATAATTAAGTGAAAGGTACCTAGAGCACCTGGGGAAAAGAGCTTTTTGGCTTACTGCTTCGTCAAATTTAACTAAATGCATTAAGACTGCCGTGCCTCCTTTCCCTGACACAAACCTCCCCATCACTTTCTTCCACCACAGATCATCTTTTTATTTAACTCCCCTTACAACTTCCTCCTCCTGCTGTGCTTAATATAGGCACCTTATTTGGCTTTTTATGCACACTCCCAGAAATTTTCTCCCCTCCTTGGATTTAATTTGCAGCACTGCTCTTTTCAACATTATTTAATGAGTGATGAGATATTTCTCTTCATTGTGCACTCTGCTGATGCACGCTCATGCAACTGTAAATAAGACAGCAAACAAACACTGCTGTAATTCTATCCTCCCAAACCCAATCTGAGGAAGGAAGATTTGCCAGGTTAAGTGGGTGGGTGAAGGGGAAGTATGGAACAATATCAGCAGATGGAAAATGTTACAAATACTCCTACCAAAATTAACTACCATATTCTTTTGGTGTGTGACTCAGAGGGTGTCGAGACAGATGAAGTCCGTGCTCTATACCTGACTGGTCTTTCAGATGTTCTCTGCATGGACACAATGACTACCAACAAGGGAAGATTCACGTCTTTGGTGGAGAGGGAGGAGAAAAAATGAAGAGAGTTGTGTCTGAAGAAAGCACAGTGACTTGCTTTAGCCGTTAACAAATCCACACCCTCCTCACAGTTTCCAGCTCAGAGAACGAAAATTTATTATTTATTATCTGTTACTTCTGGAGTGCCAAAAGAGCCCGTTGCTTAATACAGACACACACAAGGTCAGGGGAATGGAAACAAAGTCAGTATTCTGTGATTTGTCAACTTGTTCCTATTCTTCATTGCTTGCTAACTGCCCACCCTTTACTCTGCCTACCACCATACTCTTCACCCACAACCGCACCCTGCAGCCCTACAATGCTTTCTTCCTCTCAGTTTAAACACCCACCTACTGCTCTGTGATTGCCCTCCCGGTGCTTACTGAAGCAAGCAGCTGGCCCTGGCCCTCCCACCTTCATCCTGGCAGTCTGCCCTGCTCTCACCTGTGAGTGCACGGCCTTGTGCTGCTCCAGGCTGACTGCGTGGCCGAAGGTCTTGCCACACATGTCACAGGCAAAAGGCCTTGTGCCACTGTGTGAACGGCGCACATGTACCTCGAGGCCATGTGGTGTGGAGAAGACCTGAAAGGGAGAGAATAGGCAGGGTCAAGTTAGCCAAGGAAAAGGGGCTGGGGAACAGTCATAACCAGCATGGGAGAAAGGGGTCTCTACCTTGCTGCACTTGACACACTTGTAAGAGCCAGCACTAATGAGCAAAGGGCGGCACAAGAGGTCCGACTCCACTTTGAGGCCACCAGGTCCCTTCTCCTGCTGCAGCCCAGTCTGTGTCTCAGTATAGAGTCCGGGTGCTGCTGCTGGAGGCCGCTCAAACAGCCCTGGGCCTGGGGAGCCAAAATCACCATAAAGTCCAAGGGAAGAGCTACACTCTGCACCATAGAGGGTGGGCTCAGAGCCCCGCTCACAGAAGAGCCTCAAGGCTGAAGTTCGCTCCAGTGTTGGGCAAGGCCGGTAGCTTTGCACGAGGTGCCTCAGCTCAGAGCCTCCCAGGCTGCTCCATGTGTACGGTTTGAAGGGCACTGAGAAGGGAGGTGCTTCATCCAGGGATGGACACACAGATCGCTCTGAGGCTGTGGAAACACAAGGCCATGGGAATTAGTGTACTTTTACAGTCCAGCCACCATCATGAGGCAGAATTGGCCCAGTACCCAGGTTTGTGCCAGAGCCTAAACTGCTTTTTATACATCTTATATTATTCAGTAGGATCAGTGCATCCACTGCTAACTCCTCACCTGTTACCCCAATCAAATAATTCAAAGCAACCACCTCCATCTTTAGGTGCCCAGGTGCATACATACTGATCTGACTGTTGAGATGCTAAACAACTCTGCCTGCAACTTCCTTTGGTTTTATCTGTTGCTCCTCAGAAAAGTATACTTACTATATCCCAAGCTGAGCATCAAAGCTGACAGTCCAAATATTTAAGTTTACTGCAGGTCACACTCACCCAGAAATGACATTATGGAGGTGCCAGAAGAAGCAAACGTGCTGAGATGTACACCTGCACAAGAGAACTAAAAATTGCTTGTTGCACAATGCCCAAATCCAGCTTCTCAACTTCGTGCCATAACTGCCTGTTACTGGCAAAAGAATCACCGAAATAAGAAACAGCTTCTTGAATTTCAGCACTTGAATTTCATGCCTCGCTTTTTCAAGGGAAAAAAAAAATAAAATTGTCTGAAATAAAATCAAAGTTCTTTCAGATTTCCCTGTATAAAGACGCTGAGTCCACTGAAAATACTGAGTTCATAAATGCATTATGAAAATCATTGGGATAGACTGCATTAAAAATTGAAAGACAAAGAGATTTTCCTATCAGCCATAATCAAAGCTATCTTCCACCAAGACAAGCTCAGGTGACTTCAGCTGTCTGTAACAGCCTCACCTTTGGCAACAGCATCTGACCAAGGGGGTAGGCATAAGATCTATCCCACTTGCTTTAGCAGAGACTGATGTAATGGCAGGAAAACAGCCTCAGAGATCAGTGTACGAAGGCACGAACGCTCAGGTTAAAACACAGTTATGCAGGGAATGCAAGGTATTAGATCCCAACTGTGGCTGCCAGAGGTGGTGATTTATGTCCGAGGTGTGCTACTTTCACTCTTCCTCACAAAAGGTGGCAGTGCTGGGAGAATCAAATGTCTCCAGTGGGCAAATACAGTAGTGAACTAAAAAAAGCATTAATAAATTAACTGTTGAAACGCTGATGCCTTCACAGAAATACTGGCACCCCCTACCACTTTGTTTAGCAGAATAGCTTTCTTTACCCAAAAACCTGCACTCTCACAATTGTTTGATTTTTCTCATTCCTGCCAGCTTTACAGATTCCACAGCTTTATCAGCCTTCAGCAAAAGAAGACAACCAGCAGTGTGACAGGGAAGAGAGGCAGGAAGCATTAGGCTACCCATTCAGGTAGACAAATGACCACTGAGGATTACAGAGAACACTGAAAATACATCAGAAATTGAGTTTTTAATTCTTATTTCTTTTATGTAGCTTCATATGTTAACAGACTCAGGTTTTTCTATTAAAGTACTAGTATTTCAGTTGGGAATATAAGCATACGTATCAACTGGGACATTTGAACAGAGAGATGAAATCAAATTAGCTGACATGGTGCTAAGCATGATTTTTCCTGTTCTGCACTGACTGCAAAGTTGTGGTCAGCATCACATCATCTATCTTGTGTCTTTGCAACCAGTTTCAGTGTTGTCATGTCTCACGATTTTATCGCAAGATTCAAAACTATCTTAAAGCCCCAGCTCTTGAAACTGCATGATTTCATCGCACAGCTTTCCTTTTGTTTTCTAGCTCTTGTAACTACTTTTTTCCCCTTAAAATCAACTACTAGCCCAGACCGTAAAGAAAAATAGGAAAAAGTAAAGCCTAAATATTTCAACACTAGAATTGAATATCCATAAGATATTTCTTACAGTTTTGATTTCGAAGCCAGCCCATTGAGGGATGGGGGACAAAAGACTGACCTAATTTTTGAGCCCTTGGAATTGGCAACACTGGACACGGTAAACACTGCACCACGTATCAGTTTGCGTGCAGCGTTCCTTCCATCACCTCACATGGTTTAAAGACCTTGCAGGCACAAGTGCAGGGGAGTCACTCATGCTATACTTCCCAAGGGCAAGCTCAAGGCATCCAAGCCCCACATCCAGCATCAAACCTTCTGTGTCACACTACACAGAAAAAGACACAGCTATCTCTGCCTCTCCTATGCTCCACAGCATCCAGCCCTCCAGAGGGTGAATGGTAGAGAAAGACAGACTCTTCCTCCTCTCCATTCCTAGCAGTTCCGTGCAGCCCTTGGAGAAGAAACATCAGCACTCTTTATTGACTGACAAGACAAACTCTACCTGAGATGACTGGGAATTGATTCAAGTGTCCTCTTCCGTAGAACAAAAATCACCATGATCCCTGTTACATCCAATAAAAGTCCCTCTGAGACTATAGCACCAAGAGACTCATCAAACAATAGCAATGTACTGCTGCACAGAGTTATCAGGCACCTTCTGTATATGAAAACACATGTGATTACAGGCCTACGTAGAAAGTGAGGTTAAATAACACAGTGATCTGAACTAATGCAGTCAATGTATGTAAAATGCTAACCCTATAAAGGTACTGCATTGTGTCTGTGCCAGCCCTGCTGCGCTGGCAGCACCGCATTCAAAGACAGATCCGAAGACTGTCTTTCGCTGCACAACAAAGCATCCATTTTCACTCCTGGGGATGAGGAGGTGACAGTACTACTCACTGCACCTGCCCTACTCATGATTTACAAACATCATTTCTCAGCTGGACTGCCTGTAGAAGCACAGAAACACACAGACAAACACAATCTCAAAAATCCAGCATCTCACCAGCACATCTCGCAGAAGTGACCTAGGTACAAATTCCAGTTTCACGCCGAATCTGACAAGGCAGCTGGACGGCAGGGATTTGGGAAAGTTGTGAAAGGAAGCCCACCTACTTAACCCTCCTGCTGGTGCCATGATCCTTGACAGCACCTCTCTCAATGCACCGAGGTTAGTTTAATGAAGCTTTTTCATGCCAGGACAGGGAGTCCTGAATTTTCAATTATCCCATGTGAACAGAATCAAACGGTTCCAGGACTGTGCCCCTCCTCTGACAAATCTTGATCTGGGGATGCTACTGTCATTTTGCAGATACCTTTTCCAGGTAACCAGATGGTCGGCAGGGAGCTACAATTTCTACAACAAGGGAAGAAATGAGTGGGGAGGAGGCAAAGGCAGAGCAGCCCTGGTAAATAGTTGCTCATTTTATATCTGCCTTTTAGATATCTTGTGAAAACGGTATTATGTGGGGAATGAGGAGAACAATTCGTAAGAATAAAAATTATACATCACTATGCTTTGAGGAGAAATACTAGCAAAAGAAAGACTGCCCTATTCCTGCCTTAGGTCATTTGCACAGACCGAAACTGTTCTGTAGCTGTAACAACACTCATCAGCTTCTTTCAGGGAATGTTCAAATGAAGCTTTTTTAAGGGACTGGTGAGCTTTAGAAATGCAAGTCCCCATCATTACAATCGGCTGTTGATATGCAAGGACACTATAAAATGAAGTTGGAAAATCAGTGGGGAAATAAGACCAAGTATTCGTTTGCAGGCGTCTGCTGTCATTTTGAGAAGCTGAGACAATTTTTCCTTTGCTAAGATAGAAATTTTTTTTTTTTCAGCTGTCACTTTTTAACCCAGGCAATAAAAAGTAGGTTTGGTATATACATATTTTTGTTATAAAACGACAACGTGGTATTTTTAAATGAGATAAGTATTCATGCCAGGCTGGGGACAGCATCTCCCACTGCTCCAACCACATCAAAGGCAGGACAAGGGAGCTAGAGACAGGCACTGCAGCCATAAATGTGAGTTTCCTGGATCCGGGGAGTTTAAATCTGACTGTCATTATTTCATTTGGTTGTTTTATGAATGTAGTTTTGGAAAAAGAAAGGAAAAAGAAAGGAAAAAGAAAGGAAAAAGAAAGGAAAAAGAAAGGAAAAAGAAAGGAAAAAGAAAGGAAAAAGAAAGGAAAAAGAAAGGAAAAAGAAAGGAAAAAGAAAGGAAAAAGAAAGGAAAAAGAAAGGAAAAAGAAAGGAAAAAGAAAGGAAAAAGAAAGGAAAGAGGGAGAGATCCTTTTCTTTTTATAGACAAGAAATAACCTCAAAGGGAGTTCGGGAAAACATCGAGCAGGCAGTCCAAAACACAGAGTCTCTGCTGTTCACTACAGGTAAAAAGATAGCCAAGTAGATACTTTTACTGTCTTAAAATATGTTTATCCACTAAGGCCAGATACCAGGACCCTGTAAGAAAACGCCGAGACCTTTAAAACATAACCGGCTGCCTTCGGCAATTAATCAAAAAGAAACGACAATAAAAATACAACTCCCATACCGCCTGACCATAACGTGCGGCTCCCTTAGCCGGGGGAGCCCGGCTGGAAAAGCAACCCGAGAGAGACAACACGAAAACGAGTGGGAAAAGGCAAATCTGTCCTTCCACTCGTTTTAGACGGCCGGAGGGCGCGGACCCGGGAGCGCTGTCGGATCCCGCCGGGCACTGCTGCCCCGCTCCTACCTGGCGAGACGGAGGGCGAGGGCGGTCTCCAGAAATCTCCGAACTCGGACACCCTGTCGCAGATGCTGCCTTCGCAGCTGGGCGCCGACTCGGAGGTGCCATCGGCAGCCTCGGTGAGGTGGGACTCCGGGGAGAAGCGCCCCTGCGACGGCTCCGGGTCGGGCAGGACGGTGCGGCACAGCCCCGCGCCCTCGGGGATCTTGCTGTCTGCGGGGAGCAAGAGGCGAGAGGAGCTCAGCGGGGCCCGGCCGGCCACCCCCTCCCCGCCTGCCCTGGGCCCGCTGCTGGGCTCCGGGGCCGCCCCTCTAAGGGCGAGCTCCTACCTGCGCAGATCTGGGCCAGCACCGTCTCCAGCCGCAGGCTGTAGTCCTCGTCGGCGGAGCGGGGCTGATGGTAGCTGTGCGCCTTCTTGCTCTTCACCAGGAAGGACCTCGGCATGGTGGGGTACTGCCTCGGCCGCCCTCCGTCTCCGAGCGCCGGGCGCGGCGAGCCTCACCTCCGAGTCTCCCGCGGGGCGGCGGCGGGGAGGCGACCTGCGGGGAGGCGCCGAACCGCCGCTGAGGGCCGGGGCCGCCGGCCGGGAGGGGCCGCTCGTTGGGGGCGGCGCGCAGGTGGCTGCGCCCCCACCCCCCGCCCAAACCCGGGATGCCCGGAGCGCGGTTTCTCGGCTCCCGCCGCTCCCGGGGCCGCCGGGTCGGGAAAGCCGGTCGGGGAAGGCGGCCCCGACGGCGGAGCGGGCAACGGCTGGGCCGCGCGGAGATCGCGGGGGGCGGCACGGCGGGCACGAGGGGAATCGCTGCGGGGCGTTAGCCTGACGGCGGGCAGGAGCCGTACCGTCGGAGGGACCGATTCACTCTGCTGCCACGATAGCGCGAAAACGAACACAACGGAACCTCTCAGCGCGCCGCAGCTGTTGGCGCGGCAGCGTGCAGCTGTGGGCACCGAAAGCCGGGGCGGGGAGAGGGCGAGGTGGGAAAACCACCCGCGGGCGCCGCGACGAGCGAGCGGGGCGAGGCCGCTCCCGGGCGGCAGCGGAGGGCCGAGCCCGGCCTCGGCCGCCCTCGCTGCACCTGTCACCGGCAGAAGCCCGTTAGATCGCGGCCGTTCGGTTCTTTTCGGGAACCCCGGGGGCTGCCGTCACCTCTCCCTCGAGCCGCCCCGGGTTCGCCCGAGACGAGCGGAGCGGAGCAGCCCGGCCCGAACGCGGCGCCCACCCCCGCGGGGCCGCCCCGCGCCGCCGCCAGGCACCGCCCCCCGAGCACCGCTCGGAGCGCCGCCGCCCGGGCCGGCCCGCGCCTCAGCCTCGAGCGGGGGGCGACGGACGGCGACGTGCCGCGCTGCCCCCGACGGCGGAGGCCGCTGGGGGCTCCGTCTGGACGCGGCGCTTTTCCCTCCAAAAGCCGTCGGGCGCCGCCGGCCGCCCCCGTCCCGCCCCGCCCCGCCGCCCGAGGCCGGAGCCTGCCGGGCGGGAGCCGGGCCCCGAGAGAAGGCGGCGGCCCCGGCCGCTCCGCCGCCGCACCTGCCCCCGCCTCCGCCAACGGCCGGCGTGTGGGGGCGCGAGGCCGCGGCCCGAGGAGAGGCGCTGCCCCCGAGGCGGGCGGAGCGGCGCGCTGCTCGCTTACCCATGCGGAGGACGAGGGGCGCCGGGCGGCAGCCGGGGCTGCAGCCCGCTGGTCGGGTGGCAGTAAATTTAGCCTCCCTTTGAGGAGCGGTGCTGCTTCGCTTGTTTTTGGCGGTTTTTTTTTTTTCTTTTTTTTTCTGTCTGCGCTCATTCAGAGCTCGGCCCCCTAAACCACAAATTCCACTTCCTGAGCGTTAGGAGCTTCTGCATCGAAGAAAAAAAAAAAGAAAAGAAAAAAAAAAGGCGAAGCCCCGCAGCTGAGCCCCGCTGCCGTCCTCTCCCCCGTGTGTCCCCGCAATATCCCGCTGCGCGGGGCTCGCTGCGGTGCCGCCCGGCATCGGGCGCCTCGTCGCTCCGGGCCGCGCCGCGGAGCTCGCACGCGTCTATCCGCGCTATTATTGGGTCCCGTCCGACTTCCGCGCCGCTCGCAGATTCACCACGCGGCTCGCTGGCGGGGCGGCCGGCCGCTCCCTCCCCTCAGCCCGGCGGCGGGAAGGCGCCCCGCGCCGCGTGATGGGCCCGGGCCGCCGAGACCTCCCCTAGAGCAGAAATAGCTTGTTGTGGAAAACTCTTTCGGGATAAATACGCCCAACGGCGCTGAAAATACCTAAAGCCCCAAGCCTGGAGGTTTGCTCATTTCCCCTCGGCTTTAGGTAATGGTTAAATATGGAAGGGGTAGGCGAGATCCCCCCGCCGCCCCGCCCGGAGCCTGCCGTCTCCTGACAGCGATCGGAAGGCGACGGCAAACGCGGATGGAGCCAGGCGGGCGGCCGGGCGGCGGCTCCCGAACGGCCGCGGGCGTCGGGGCTCCCGGCGACGGCCGCCGTTGGCCCGAGGCCGTCCTGGGCTCCGCCCGGGCCGCGCCGCTGCCGCCCCGCGGGCGCGAATCGGGCCGTAACACCGTCCCGCTCCGAAGCCAGGCCGAGCGCGGCGGCACGGCGCGCTGCCGGGAGCGGGCCGCGGCAGGGCGGGCGCTGCCCGAGGGGTCGGCAGGGGGACCGGGCTCTCGGGTCCGGTGGGGCAGCGCCCGCGCCGCGCGCGCGCTGAGGGCCACGGAAAACGTAACGGGTAATTACCGCCAGCGCTCACGGTTCTGGCCGGGCTGCGGGACGGCACCCGTCGGCCCGCGCGCACCTCAGGCGCGGCGCCCTGCGCGCCAGGCGGCCTCGGGCAGCGCCGCGTCACAGCGCCACGAGGCCGCGGGCAGCGGCACCCGTCAGCGACGACGGCGGGGCAGCGGCCGCTCGGCGCGGCACGTCTGGATGGATGGCCGCGTCAGGGGCGTCGGAACGGCTGCCGGCTCCGCAGCGCCGGCTCTCTCGCACGTGCGAGGAGAGCACGTGCCAGCGGCCGTGTCCCGCGAAGCGCAGAACCGGCCCGTGTCCAGATCCGCTCCCGGCGGCTCTCGCGGGCCGGCAGCACGCAGCTCTGCCGCCGGGAGCGGGAGCGGCCGGCAGCGCTCCGGGCCGGCGGCAGCCGCCGCGGTGCCGCCACGCGCAGGTGTGCGAGGCCCCGGCCCGGGGCTCGAGTCTGCCGCACGAGGCGGTCGAGGCGGGAAGCGGCCGCGCTCCCTTGAGGGGCCGAGACCCGCAGAGCGCGGGAGAGCGGGTTCGGTGCGAGATTGCTTTACGGGCACGAGCCTAAGAGCGAAGAGCTCTGGATGTAACGCGTTGCGCTGCTCTCAGCAGCCGCCTGAGATGTCCGTTAAAGCGGAGAAATCAGATAAGGAAGGAAGGGTGATGGGATGCAGATGGATCTTCGTGGTTAGGAGTGATGAGGCTGTGGCAGGAGGATGCAGCTGAACGCAGATGGGGGAGGAGAAGCGGTTTTGTACGTGTGGAAGCCAGGACTGGGAGCAGCAGCAGTGATTCTATGGGGAACTCATAAGTAAGGTGCACGGTTCAGTGTATTGAAAGCTGAGATCTCCGTTATCCAGAACGTTTTCACTGGGAGAAGCTGCTAGAACGCGCTAACTTGTAGCACTGTGCATTCTCTTGGGAAAGGTGTCATCATTTTTCATATTTCCTGCTGACTGTACTATTTTTGTTTTGTTTTGTTCTCCTAGTGGCTGCTCGGGACCTTCGTGCGTTTCTCCTTGTGGCATAGAAACGTGCTGTAAATACATCAGACTTCAATTCATGATTTCAATAGAGAGTCACTGGAGAAACAAAAGCAATTTCGTCTGCTGCTCTCAGAGTAATGATTTGTGCCAGCACAAACTGGAGACAGAAAGTGGCAGTAGGCCAGCCGGGTTACTGTTGAAGGCTGAGGTGAAAAACAGCATTCCAGCTTTGCGAGGGAGTAGGCCCAGAACTTACCTGTGCTATTAGATATGAAGAGTATGTTTTTAATGCTGCGTGTGGTGGGACACTGGAACGGATTGCCCAGAGAAGCAGTGCATGCCCCATCACTGGAATTGTTCAGTTTGGACTTTGACCAACCTGATCCAGTGGTGAGAGATGTCCCTGCCCATGGCAGGGGAGTTGGACTGGGTGGCCTTTATGAGTCCCAACCTAACCCATGATTGGATTGGAAGTTAAATACATGCATTATGGAACATAGACTATGCAAAATTATCTCAGGAACTTTAGTTCCCAGAGTGGGACAACAGAAATTTCAGTCACTTCTGCAACAGCGTATATACAACACTGAGAATGTGCTGCTTTGCTTTTGTATTTCATGATTCTGAAATGAGGACTCTCCTAAGAGATTCCCAAGACTCTCACAAGTGATTCCCAAGACTCTTGGAGAGACTCTTGGGAGTTTCTTCAGAATCTCTGGTTCTAATGGCTACTCATTCGTTTATTTCATTGATTTATGTCTTGAACTTGGTTGTAAAAAAATAATAAATAATTTAAAAATTCCTCAGAGAATTTAAAAAATATATCAACATAATTATACTGTTAAGAGTATTTCATAGAACAGAATAGAACTATGACATCCAGAAATCCATGTACATAACTTTTCCATTCCATCTCAGCACACATAAATTCATTAGCTGGTGCACAGTTGAACCAAACACTGTGATTTTCAGGTAGACTGTACTAACCTCAATATTATAGTTTGTTGGTGGCGGTTGTTTTTAGCCTCCAGGACTAGCCTACTAACTGTTCTAGGAAATCTGCATTATTCTCTATTCTTTGCCTTCTCTCAAAATGTGCAACGCTTCTTTGATATCTCTGCAGGTAAAGGAATTAGCAGCATATCCGTGCTAAACTGGACGTTTTACGCTAACAAATCTTTCATCCACTTTGGATTTTAAAGTATGGATTTGGAACGAGCATCAAATTTCTCTCAGCATCACTAACATCATCTTTTATTTAGAACAGTGATTACAGAAAATCAAAACAAAAACATGCATTTTCTTCAGTGTTGCTTTTCCACAAAAGAGCTGAGTAGTGACTAAGTACAGTATTACATTATTTACGACGTGATATTGTAAAATTTGTGCTAGTCATTTTTTTTTGTCTTATAAGAATTTATATTTAGTGAATATAATTAGTGAATATTTTGTGAAAATAATAGAGGAATTTATACTCACAGTTGAAATTTTAATGTAGTGGAAGATAAAATATTTGTCAAAACATAGAATCGTGGGATATGATGAGTTGGAAGGCACTTGCAAGAATCATCGAGTCCAGCTCCTGGCTCCACACAGGACCACCCAAAAAGCAGACCATACGTCTGAGAGCACTGTCCAGACACTCCTTGAACTCGGGCAGCTTAGTGCTGTGCCCACTGCCCTGGGCAGCCTGTTTCACCCACTGCCCTCTGGTGCAGAGCCTGTCCCTCACCCCCAGCTGCCCCTCCCCTGACACAGCTCCATGCCCGTCCCTCAGGTCAGCAGAGCCCCTCTGCTCCCTGTGAGGAGCTGCACACCAGGAAGCCTCCCCTCAGTCTGCTGTGTGCAATCCCAGTGACTGCAGCCAGTCCTCATATACCTTGCCTTCTAGGCTCTTCATCTTTACTGCCCTCCTTTGGGCACAATAGGGCTACGTTATCAGATCCTACAATATTTGTACCTTTAGCCTGAAGGAACAACAAAAACAAAAAAGTAAACATTCAAGCTTTTGTAGCTAATGAAAGTATTTGATTATGAGACCAGGGAAACAACCATTTTTTACTACCAAACATAGAATTTAAATGGAAACTGTGTATGACACTACCTGAATTCAGGATTCTTGAATATGCACATGTTGACGCTAACTTTTCTGTTTACACGATTTTAACTTTTTAACACTCACCCTGGGTTTCTGCAGCCTGAATGTAGCAAAGCAACAAACCTAAGAGAGCTATGAAGTTTTTTAGAAGGTCACGTAAGCCAGGTCATGATGTGTAGCATATTAAATATGCCTTATTTATTGACTTACTAGCAAACGTACCATCTACACTGTTAATATATTGCCATTATTCTGGTATGTATGCAGATTGTAACACACACAGGCAAAGAAACTAGCTTCATTCGTAGCAGAATGTCTGAAGAAGTAGTATTATTATTCTCAACAGCATCCTTTGTGTTGTCCTCTGAGGATGTTCCACATAAAACTTCTGAAACTGCACCATGTTCAACCACTGACCTTCATCTCTAAAATGTAGTAGTTGAATAAAGCCCTTTACTTTTCCCTTGATATTTTTATTTGTGCTGTTATTCAGCATTTGCAATTATACTATTAGAATACATAAAAATACAAAAGTTCAGGAAACAACTCCTGTTAACTGATCTTATTTACTAGCACTTGAACAGTAAGGCAGTTAAGACAAAATTATAGCACTCAAACAGCATTTATAATACAGCCCTCCAACTGAATTTTGTTCCTGCCATTTATTATGGAACATTACATTTAAGAGAGACTAACAGCTGATATTGATGACAGGCAACAAGACCTTATCACCCATCATCTTAGGTAACAATTATTCAGCTGCAAAATATGTCACTGGATCCTCACTGGAAAGAAAAAAAATGTAACTGTTACTTGTTAGCAAACAAAAAAGCCATGACTTGTTTTTGCATATGAGATTTCTAATTAGTGATTAGAACCAAAGTCAAGCTAATCCTCCTCAGAGATGACAATTTCAATGAGCTATACAGCATATGGTGTAGGCAGCAGCAAGATGTGGGAATGGTTTGAAGAAATATTGAGGCAAGTCAGAATTTGTAGAAGTGGGTAACGTAAAATTTTTCACCCTCTTGAGATTTAAATTACATTGCCTAGACAAATAAAGCAGTTGAGAAACCCAAAGGATGCTTCTTCCGTTCAGTCTTCCCTATTTGTTCTTTGAAATGTTCTTCCTCCTCCCTTTTGCTGTTTTCCTAGGGGCTCATTCAGATGTCCTTCCAGCATATTCAGCACTATGCTTCCACAGTTCCATGATTTTTAATAGCTACACTGCTTCTCACAATAAGACTTAACATGCATGCTATTACTTCCAACATAGCCCTTCTTTATTCTTAAATAAAATACAGTTGCAAATAGTACTTGAAAACAAATTCCAAGAACTGTTTATGTATGTATAAGAATATTCTTAATAGTGGTGAAAATTGCTAACTAGCTTGTCTCAAAGGGTGTTCATATGACAATGTAGATGAAGTTGTTCTGTTCAAGAACCAAGGCAGGGGACTGTGTTACTGGATCTTAGTTTACAGGAGAGCGTGAAAGCAGAATTGCTCAGCACTCACCACTTTGGCTAACAATAGCTATCCTGGTGACAGGATCTATACTATTTCTCAGATAACGGCAATATAAAACTGCAAGAAAACTAAACGTAGATATTTTAACTGCACTGATACCTTCATTAGAACTGTTAACTGGAATACACAAATAATCTTTCTTTTTATTCAAAGTACCACTCTAATTCAGAGCCAGAGGGTAACTAAAATCTGTAGCTTAGAAGTGACTAAACAGTAAATGCTGTAACCTTGTTAAATTGTGAAAAATTTATTTTCATTACATATATATGAAGGTAAAAGATTTCAGACAATAGTGTTTTGAACAAGCATTTCAGTTAGACAGGAATCTGTTAGCGTAGCTACCGAAACTAAATGTAAAGTTAGTGTTTTGCTTTTATTTAGCAATTCATTTCTAGTGTCTATATACACAATTCATTTTCCAGGTGGAATATGAGAGACGGTCATATAGCAACATTTACATTCCTCGTATAAAATGGTATAATATACATTTTCAGCTTGGTGCAGTTATATAAATATGTACAAAATAAACATTATTGTAGTTAACATATTCAGACCAGGTATTATTTAGCAACATCAAAAGCAGATGCACATAAATCTAAGTGAAAAGGGTGAAAAACACCTTTGTGACATTAGTGACCAGTACTTGTATATAGGAAGTAGTAGAGATTATGGCTCCTCTTTCAAGCCTTCTGTGGGCGTTTGGTAACTTTAATAAAACAGAAGTTACTGAGAAGCATAATTATATATATGCCATATGATCAGATGGTTAGAGTCCATCTTGATCACAAATGGATAATGATGTAAAACATACACATTTGTTCAGAGCATAAAATATTGCACAAGAGCGATTTCTTTTGAGGAAAATAATTCCCAACCTTGTGAACAGCAAAAAGGTTTCTTACACATTTAAAGAAATTATATATTTGCAGTTTGTAAAACAAGGAACATTCAGTAATACTGTCAGAACTGTCATCCATTAACTTCTTCCCAGCCTGTTTCACAGCAATGGTAAATCACTAGCAAGATTTGGCAAAGAGAAGGCAGATGGACAGTACACATGTATATTTATCACAGGCCAGAACAGATCCAATAGTTACCTAAACCAACTGCTGGATGCCTTCAATTATCTGACAATTTAATCCTTAAAGAAACACAGAAGTCTTCAAATGCTAGTCACAGTGATCATTACACAGTAGTAGAGTAAGATTCCATTCTCCTCTGTTTGGAAACCATCTTATCCAAGTTTCCAGTCTGGAGCGTGCTTTCTTCAGTCTCACTGTCACTGCTGTCTACAACTGTGTGATCCAAAGCCATCTGACCAGTCCTGCGTAAATGAAAGTTTACCCCACTCTCCTGTATGGAGTTAGTTATAAAATCTTCATCAGAAGAATGAAATGACTCATCATCTCCTGTGAAATGGTTGACAATGTGGATCCCATCAAAAGTGGGTTGGTCTGAGAAGTCTCTCTGGCCTTTTAAGCATTTGATCTGTTAAAAAAAAAAAAAAGGGATTTAAGTTAATCAGAGCTAAAGAGGCCAGCAACAAAATCAAAACAAAACCACTCATTTCCAATAATCTCTTTTCAACCGATTTAAATTAAGTGTTAGATGTAGAATATTTCCTAATCACTTCTGGAAGCAAAACAAAATTACTTCTCATTTCTGGCTGTCCAGAGAACTTGAAGGAATGTCTTAAAAGAATACTTTAAATATTCCAAAATTCTTCTCGCACACCTGGACTATTTCAGTTTTAAAGCTTAATAATCAAGGTACCTAGAATCACAAATGACAGATTTCTCCAAGCTACTCACTGCATTTTTAGCATCCCCATGAGAATGGTTGATTGTTAGTTTTCTAGAGTGGACATCTTGTTTTGACAGCGCTTTTGGCCTTCACATATACCTTTGAAGTTTCATTGTTTCCCATCACTAATTTCTCAACTTGAGAAAAGCCCTCCCCTACTCCTAAGCAGAAGGATCCAGATGTAGTATTGTTAGTTTCATACAGTCACAAAAAAAAAAAGCACACAGCAAACACATTCAGTTCTGTCCACACTGCAAGATCAAGCAACCTTTCATTATCTAGTTCAGAGCTAGTGATATTTCAAGACAATAAGAGAAACTTCTCCATACAGCATAAATAGATCGTAAGTTCAATTTTAAGAAACCAAACAAGAAAAAATGATTATCAGGCTGTGGACAGATATAATAACAGTAGTTCAGAATGCAATCTGGAGTTATAAGCTTCTTAATCATGTATTCAAGCTATTCGAATGTAAAACCTGAAGCTCTGGCAAATCCCCTGGTTCATTAAGTCAAAATAACCATGGCTCCCAAAAGACTTCCCTAAGATAGTTTTTCTTTAGAATTTCACTGGTCTTAACTTTTAGTACCAATTGTCTCAGAGTCCGACAACTGTTAAGTATTATTATAAGAATCCTAAGGAATTACAGAGACATTAAAATGCATTACAGAAACTTCCTAATATCACTCGTCAGCTTAAAAAGGAAGATGCATCAAGTGCTATTTTGTAAGCAACTCTTAACAGTATCAA
This sequence comes from Chrysolophus pictus, assembly GCA_037305975.1. Classification (NCBI taxonomy): domain Eukaryota; kingdom Metazoa; phylum Chordata; class Aves; order Galliformes; family Phasianidae; genus Chrysolophus; species Chrysolophus pictus. Next base: position 13,834,474 of record CM074583.1, on the reverse strand, counting down.
GATCTGAAAAGTAGAGAGAAAAAGCTTGAGGAGCTACTTGCATCACAGACATATTCCACACTTCAGAAATTTGAAGTGATATTCAGCTTGATAAATAAGAAGAGCATGCAAGTCCTTGCTGTTTATATCAGTAACAGATTTTACTGTTCATTTGGGGAAAAAGGAATTTCTATATTCACATTGGGCTTATGTAAGAAATGCAAGTAAAACCGTTCGGAAAAAAAGTTGCAAGAATTGCAATCATTCTAGAAACCTCAAATCAAATGTAAATGGTATGCAAAAGCTCCATATATCTGATCACTTTAATGTTTATCAGAATGTTCCTGTTAAGAACATAGGTTCATACTGCAGACCTAAAACTTGGATGCAACTATATGTACTAACTAGTATTGGAATGTTCTTGTACGCTTAAGTTGCAGTTGTTTCACAAGGAACTCACTTCTTTAACGACAAGCAAAACAAGCTTCACACTAACACTGCATAGTTCATGATGCAACGTCTCCTTATGCCATGTGTTAGATATTAGCAGCGTTTGTCAGGAACAAGCAACTCTTACTACTTCATATACCTGGATACTGAGATTCTTGCATTAGTTAGAAATATTGTCCCTAAAAATATCTTGCAATATGATTCGCTGCCACATGGTGTTTCCAGAACAGCAGTTTTATTCACTAAAAGATTTACCCCAGAAAGACAGAACAGCCCTACCACTCCTGTCCAACATGATCAAAGGCTCAAAAAAGCTCACTGTACAAGTGACCACAAATTTCACATTTCAGTAAGAAATGAATGCTTCTGTGTCTGCACACTTAAGCCATTAGTTCATCTGAACTGTAAAGGCGATATTCAACATCAGTTGAACTCTGAGAGCCAAGTTAGTGATCTTGAATGTTTTCCTGAAAGCTTCAGCATGCGATACCTTTAGATGAACACTTTGAGGAAACACGACAAAAATCATGGCTTGGCAGTTTCAAGCAGTAGCCCTTTCAAACACCAAGTATAAACCTAAGAAAAAGGCTCTCTAAGGAAAAAATGGTAGTACTGGCTATGCAAAATCCTAAAGAGTATGGGAAAACTGTAACACGTATTCTCTCATTAAGACAACAAAAAGACAATCTGTTGTCCTCAAGAAACACTTCTTTTGGCCTGCAGCTTTACCCTCGCCAGCCATCTTTTTCAACTACTCACATTCATAAGGAATTAGATTGCTAGGAAGAAACATGAACATGTTGCAGAGAATGTGTGACAAGACTGTGCACAGTCATGTAGTCCTGTGACATCTGTCTGCTCAAAAAATGACTTGCACAGTGAAATACAGAAACATTGTAGCACAGAATTTGTATTATGGAGACAAAGCTAACTCTGAATAAGATTTTGTGGGAGCCCTGATACACAATAGGCTCAGAGACAGCAATATCTCCAAGCAGCGAGCAAGGTTAACAGCACAGTACACTGTATGGACAAAAGCACAGTCAGTACATTATGGGTTCTTACTTCATCTGATACACAGACTGCACCCGACTTTGCATTCTTTACCTCAACTACTTCCTCAGTACAAGAAACTGATGAAAAGACTCACTGGAGATCACCAAAAAGTTAAAAGACAGAAGCTCATGCCATAAGATGACTGAAAAGCGTGCTCTTCACTGAAATGTATGATGGGAAAAGACAATGATCGTAACACAGAACAGAAGGTTGTTTGAATATGAAGGGACAATAATCACTATAAGGCTAATTAAGACTTAGAGTAGGTTGCTGAGAGATTGACCATCTCCATCTTCAGTGGTTTTCAGCAACCGCATGACAAAGTCCTGAGCAACCTGTTCTGAAATCATTGGCCAACACTGTTCTGAGCAGCTGGTTAAGCAGACTCCCAGGGTCACTTCCAACTTGGAAAGATTCCAGTTCAGCCATGCGCAAAAAAACCACCTTGATACTTGCAAAAAGAAATCACCACACTTGTTAAAGTGTGCATGCTGTCATTCATATAGATTTCTAATTGTAAAACAGAAGTAACATGCTGTTGATACACAGGTTTTTGTGATCGTGCGCCATAAATTGGAAACAATAAAAATTTCTCAATTGAAATATACATTTAAGACTTGCATCTTAAACTCTTTCAAATATGAATGTTAATAAAATGAGATATTGGAATCAACTAGGAATCATCTAGTAAAACTAGTTTTACTGCTACTCTTATCATTTCATCTAAAGAAAAATAACAGCTTTTTTTCTTGCAGCTGTGTTGAACATAATATGGACTTACACCCCAGGTACACACTCGGATCTGTCACTTATGTTCTCTTTAGTAAAGAGAGCCAATACCACTTTATCCTTTCAGTCCTAGGTCTGACTCTACTTCTCATGAACAGAACTAGACATGTCTCACCCCAATTCAGATGAATTTTGGTTGTTTCTAATGCTTCAGTTTTGCAACAACCTCAAATCTCATCAAATCTGTAAAACTAGGTCTGGTAAACCCACAGGTCTTGTTTTAATTCTCAAATTCAGGTCATATCATCTAGATGACTACAGCTTTTAGCCAGTTTTCACTATAACACATGAATATGATCTTCAGAATATTTCAAAGAGTTAATAAAAATATGTAACTAAAATATACTTAACTGTTATTCCTTCAAAAGCCATCTGAACCCAAAACACAACTGTCACAAGTAAATGACTTAGTATTCACATGTACACATCTTTTTGGGCTTAAAAGATTCAGCATTCTAAAGAAAATCTGCATGTCCTATTGGTCAATGTATTAAAAGACTCATGAATAATGGGGTATTTCCACAAGTACAAAAAAGAAAAAAAATCTCTCAGTATTAGCAATCAGATCCTTGAACCCCAATAAACTTTCTTACCTGATGCTGACTGCCTCATCGAGCCAGGCATAAGGGAGAGATAGTAAAGAGAAATTCAGAAGTTTTAGTACAAGACAATTTCTTAAACGTTAAGTGAAAGGTGATTATCAGAAACACAATTTGCTTGCAGCTAAGTCCCTTTGTTTTTTTAAATATAAATGGTAGGTTGAGGTTTTTACAATTTGAAGTTCTACTTAAACCCTAGGAAATGTTTTTGCTTAACCCCTGAGATTTTCTGTGTTGTTTTTTTTATTTTTAAGCTTGGAATTCATGGATGGAAAGAAGTTGAAGATGCTATTTCCTTCAAGAGGCTTCAGGAATCATTCTTGAGATTCATCCAATTCTGAAAAAATTAAGGATTCTAAGAATGATTGTCAGTACATATTCAATCTACTCACAAGGTAAGTAAGCAATACACAAATTAGATCAAAATATGATAAAATACGACCACTTACGTGGTTGTTACAATGCTGTTATTGGCAGGAGACAGAAAGTTAAGTTTGTTGCACTCCAGTCTAATGCACACACTAGCATATTATTGTTTCTTTTTAAAAGACTCCCAGCAAGTTCCTTTGGAAAAACGCTCATATAAAAAAATGAAGCAGTCACAGCTTTTCAGAATGAACAAATGGGAAAAGTAACTTGAAAGACAAATATCACTTTATGTCTAGTTGACATATGTTGAAGCATTTCTATATGTACACACAAAAAGAATAAACAATGTTAACAAGCTTTCTCATGCTATATTTTCACTTCCACTAACACTAGCATCTCCTTAAGACATCTCATGCTTTCTGAAACCCATTTTTAAATATGAGTTTGTACATCCACAGTGAGCCACATTCATAGTGAAACCATCGCAACATGAACTCTGCACAAATGGAGAAATCATGAGCTAAACTAAACAGATGCAGAAACTAATATTAGCAATCCTTCATTTAAAAGGATTCTTAGCAAGTTTAATGGCTGTACAGCTACAATGCAAATGCTGGTTGTAAAGTTCCCCAATAAAATCAACTTCCTTATACAAGGACTGCTTGCTATGTACTGCAACAGAACTGCATCAGAGCATTTTAATGAAAACTTGTAATTATTGCTCTCTGACAAGTCAGATTTAAGACAAGCAGAACAACATCATGCAATAAACAGCTTAATGTAAAAAACAGATATATTTGAAAGGCATCCTTCATTTTCCTCAGTTATGATGCAGCTTATATGAGGATCATATGCGAAAGGCAGTAGTTTTGTTTCTTTTTGAGACCTTCCTGATAACTTGCACAACCTTCAAGCAAACATGTAAAATAATTCAGCAATGTGTATCACATCAGGTTTTCTTTGTGTTAGAAACATGATAACAGTTGCTAACAATTTTTAAAATAAACTTAAAATATTTGCCAAATTAGAATTGCACTGTCAGTATAACCAAGACCAGGCTCAAGGTTGTGGCTTTTATTTCATCAACAGTGAATTTCCTGTTTCACATTACTGAACATTAAATTCTTTTGCTGTTGTTGTTTGTTTTTGTCCATCACCACTTCCCACCCCCACCCACCCCCAAACCATACCTATAAACACAGCTACCAGCAATGTCAGACACAAGGGTCATTCCTGGAAATTACTGATGATTCAAGAAGCCCAAACCAACCAGGACAGATGCCAAATCCAGGAACTCCCATTCACTCTGCTTACTCAAGTTCACCTGATTGTTGCTGTTCCTCCTGAGGGAGAGGCCTTAATAACACAGACTCATTGTTTAGAAGACAACAGTGGAGAAGGACCTGCATGGGATTCTGTTCAGTGAGATCCATATGAAAAGTTATGGAAATGGCCATCTTTACAAAAGCCATTTTGGGTTCTCCATTGCTCCATCTACCACTAGATTTAGAAAATGAAGCAGAAAAAAGTACATTTTGCAGACCACAAAATATTTGTGAGAAATACACAAAACCAAGAAAAAAATGAAAAGAAAGAAGTGAAATTGTTTTTTCTTTCACTTTGAGGCAGATATGGAGAGCTGCACAGATATTCTTAGCAGAGGAATTCAGGAAATAGGTTACATCTTCATGTTTTCAGGCAGCATTTATTTGAAGTATTATGACTTAAGCTATTAAGACTATTCCAGAACAACTTGGAGTTTTAACAATTTACTTAAGTTCCACTTCAGCTTGAGCTACAACATACCAACACTGTAGTACCACAACAGACAAATATGTTCTTAAATAAGTAGTATTACTAAGATGCCCTATTTACTTCCTCTGAGATTTAATTTCACATTATTAAAAAAACCAACAAATCAAAATCAGGAAATTGTCGAGATTTTGTTGAAATGTAAGTCCTTCACTATGCTCCAGTGTTGTTGAAGAGATACAAACAGAAATATGAGTGAACGCATTTGAAAGTGCATTAAGAGACTGCAAAACTATTTCAAGAAAATTTTAATACAGCATTTTAATACATGGACAAAAACCCCATTATTTCTCTTTGTACTGATAATAAAGTTAGCATGAAGCGCAGACGTGAGGGCTTTATATAAATTTGGGTTCTAGCAGATTGAAATCATCATAACATAGCTCTAGGATTCATGTTTTCTTCTTCTCCATACCCTCAAAAGCAACGTTTGCAAGGCAGGACAAAACTGGAGCATTCAATAAATGAATAGCATAGGAGTTTAGCAGGTCTCTTTGAAATCATGGTGTTAGCCAGTCACTGCAGGAGAATCTAAACCATGCCCAAGCATACTTAGGACTGTCTGGGACTCAGCACATTTGTCTAATTGAGACAGAGTTTGGTGTGATTAAAATAGAAACTCTACAAAATTCACAATGGACATTAAAAGTTAGTGATTCTAGATAAAAAAAAGTTTAGTGATTTCTGTAAAATAGTACTCCTTTTAATAGGTGTTTCCTGAAGAAAATTAACACTACTTTATATGGTAGTTCAAGCTGTTATGTGCCTCCTGTTGGCCACTTCCTCAACATTCTATCCCCCAAGAATGTTATAATGTATATACGAAGAAAAAAAATAGCTGACAAATATAAAAACTAGTCTTAGAGAAAAGATTTGATTTGTTAAATTTTTTTTTTGTGGGTTTGTTTTTGGGTTTTTTTTTTTGGATAAGCAGAAAGCAGCAGATAGAGAAAATTAATTTTGTATTACATTTAGTACGGCATGAGAGTTGAAACATGGCCAATTTGCAGCACAGCTTAATGGTAGAAAGATGCTCTATTTGCCTCCAGATTCTCACGTGACTGAGCTTCTTGATCCACAGTACCTCAAAAAAGTAAAACTGTTTCTAGAGTTTAGCCTATCAACTGGCTACAGCAATTACAGCAAAACTGCAGTTTTCAAACTGACAAGAAGACAAATTGATTGAAAGACAGAGCAAATATTAAACACCAGGTTTGGTATTTTATTGTGGGCCCAAACAAGAACAATAGCATTATTTACCAGAAAGGACATGGGCTGTTTTTTTGGTTGTACAAATATGGCTGCTGTTCTTAAAAGACAAAAGCCCAAAGATTTTTTTTTCTAGATTAATCTAGATTATTTGAATTTTAAGTTCATTATGTGATTAACTACAAAATTATCCTGTTTAAATAGTTACCTTCGGGTCACCCTTTAACAAAAAAAGGGTTAAAAAACAATTTGTGTGCAAACATGTTGCTTTATTTATCACAAACGGATTTTGCTGACCATACTGCTAGACAGAATTTAAGCCGTTGCTTAATGTGTCACAAGTGCAAAGCAAAACAGCAGCAAGAAATTTCCAAGACTTAGCCATTTCATGCTTTTAAATACATTCTCTTATAGCGCTTAATATGTGGACTCCGTTTTAAATTGCTAGCTTCTGTGAATCATGTTCAGTTTCGCTGTAGTGTAGAAGGCTTAATAAAAACCCTACAGATGCCAACAAGTTGAAATAAACTATGAAGTAGCTTTAATGCATTAAAGCTCATCTCTAGTTGTTTCAGTATGCATTCCACATTGCTCTGAGTATGAATGTACATTTTCTGCCTTGTTTAAAATAAAAGATATATTTTTAGTATTTTAATTAAGGAGCTATAGATTCAAAAGGAAATATGGTAAATGTATGCTGTATATCAGTTTTAGTAAAGACAAGATTGCTGTGTTGTAAACGTGACAAAGATTAAAACTAGCAACAAGCATACAGACCAGAAGGTTTCCAGTGAATCAGAACAGGAAACCAATAAACCGATCAATGGGAGGTCATGACTTTTTGATCACTGCACTATATGGTTAAAGACTGTTTTTGATCTACTGCCACGTAATCAAATTAACCTTTGAAATTCTGTATCAAATATGAAATAAAAAACAGTGCTAAGAAAGTACTTAACTTTTAAACTATGTATATTTTAAAAAAAATCAGTCTCTGGTAACTAAGTCGTGTTCTGACTGTTGAGGGAGATCTTGACAAATTTGTTGTAATGAGATCATATGCAATTCCAAAAAGTTCTAAACTACGTTAGCCTTGGGAAGTTTCTATAAGTAGCTAGTTGGTAGGTGGAAGGAAAGTTCCCAGAAACTCTTCCCACAAGAAGTTCTAATGAAAGTGTTTATTTGGAGGACATGGCAACAAAAACATTTTAAAACAGCAGCATGATCACATTGAATGTACTGTGATTATCACAGACTCTTACCCAAGGAGCTACCTAAATCTCACTGCTCCTTTTCCCTAGAGCATGTGTCTATAAATAGAAAAATGACTGAAACCTCAAGCGTTAGCTAGAGCATACTGGCTGATACAGAGACTGAAAACGTACCCATAATGCATACAGTTACAGGAAATGATCATTTCGCACTTTTACTCTATTCTTTTAAAACAGGGAGTTAACCTCAGCATTTTTAAGCAGACAAAATAACATTTATTTTTGCCTGATACCTGAAATTACTTCTATCTGTGCTGCCTGCCTTTCTGAGAACAATAAAAATTTTGGGAGGGGTAGAAACATGCTAACACACAGCATTCTTCTCCTGAGCTATTTCTCAAGTAGGAAATAGATGGCACCTGTGTATGGTGGCTAACAATTCTTTCCAAGGAGCAATTACTGTAAGTTCAACCAGTACTTCACTTCTTCCACTTCTGAATTCCTAACAGAACTTGTTTTTATAAGCAGAAACACACAACAGATCCTGATAAAGCTCTATGTAGTACAGCGGACAGGTCACACTGCTTAAAAGCAACAACAAAAATGACTCAAGAGCATTACTGCCTCAATATTAAAAAGAATGTTACTTATGATCAGTTTACTTCCTTTGACAACCCAGATAAACACCAAACAGGGACTCTGTATAGTTCAGTATAGGTAGGTGCATTCACTTCTATTACTGCAATCAGTAACTAGTATATTTCTCCACAAGACAGATCTGGAGCTTAGATGCAGTAGGATACAATCAGGAAAAAAGAACACATAAAAGGGAAATGTTTCTACAATCACCAAACTTCATTTATTTTATCATCAAATCTAATCTGCCAGTAGTGGCAGTGAAAGCTAAGATTCGCATCTAAAACTGTTGCCCTCATCCTCTAGTCCCACCATAGTGAACAAAGTCAGACCTGCTCTGACAGGAGACTGCATCACTGTTCCTGGTTACACTGTTCATCCACCATTTTGTTGAAGGTGTTACTGAGGAGCGAGTAGTTTGAAATCATTATGAAATCAATCCTACCTTTTTGGACAAGTGTAGCATGTCTGGTCTAGACTACAAACACCTATTCAAAACTAATCAAAATAATCCACTAATTTGCACGAAATAGACACAGCAACAGTGCTTTCACTTGTTCACTGCTTACTTAAAGCCAGACAGTTTTTAAAGCCAACTCTTTTATGAAGAACAATTTAAGTGAACTGGATAAAGTAATGCAAAAGTACTAGGACTCCATTTCTGTTCAGCATCTTCTGTAACAATATTGGTATTATCTAGCCAGTGTAACATCTTTTGATTCTCAAGGAGAGGCTGAATTAAAGGAATAAAGCAATTCACTTTTCTAAAGCACACAGTATATATTTAACTATCCTGTGTAGACAAAGCCGCTACATTAGACTTGGTGTTCACAAACCACATGACCTCACAAACGCTATCTTATCACATCACAGGTTCCTCAGACTGACCACAACCACTTAAATCAGACTCCACCAGCACGGAGGCTCTGTATCTTTGACACGTACCAGTAGACCAACTACATTTTTAGCTGTCCAGAAGCTTTGCAAGAACTTCACTTGCGGGGAGGGAAAATCTGATGGTCTCTTGTCCAACTGTGCTTGCAAGATATGGAGGAAGAAAAGCTCTTGATTTATTGTGCTATAGACTTCTACCACAAGTTGAAATGCTTTGTAAATCTGAGGGCTAACATATTTCCTTTCAAACACAGCATTTCTTATCTAGTAAGAAAACATTTACAGAACCACATATTTTGAAAGCATTCATCCAGTAAAGCAAACTACTAGAAGGTGATAATGTGGTTCTAGGCAGTATTGAGAACTACTTTGCATAATTTAATACAGTATTTCTAGCAAGCATAGTGAAAACTATGAATTAAGAACAGTAAAAATTGACAAATCATAGAAATTAGCTGCTTTTACAAAAGCAAGAGCAAAAAAAAAATGACAGTCAAAGAGCCCAATGCGTATCTGCCAGTACTACATGAAAAGTAAACAGTACACTTCTTCCAACCTTTCCTGAACCTCATTATCTCCAATAGAAAAGAGGGGAAGTTGACAAGAGACTGAGTAAAGAAGTATTATATTCAATGTAAATATTACATGAGAAGTACTAAGCCTTTTTGGGACTTCCCTATCTCTAGTTCTGATGAAATTAGTTATGTCTATTTCCAAGACCTACATGCTGATCCATTTGATCTCCACTTATTAACACATATGATTTGTTACACTATAAGTCACCACCCTATAAATGTCTTCAGTGAAGAACTTTGTTTCTAGTAGTTCGAACTAGAATTCACTTCCTCCAGTTAATCCTTCTATGTTCATTACCCAAATCTACATACAACCCATTCACAGCTACAAATGCCATTTAAAGATGTGCCCACACTGCAGTCATTTATGATAAATGCAGCAAAGGCTGCATCCAAACAGAGTAGCTGAACAACAGCAGTTTAAGCACATAAGAATGAAGTTCAGAATTGCTTTCCCTGCTTCTAATCTAGAGGCGTTTCAGAATACAGAGCATCTGATTTGCTAAGCACTGAATCTGACTCAAAGGAGAACTAGTAAGAAAATAAAGTGGAAAGACAGAATGCTCCTTGGTAGTATGCCAGCAATACGGAGGAAATAATTTGGTAGTTTTTAAACACAGCTTACTTACCATAGAACTTCACATATTTTAAGACCAAAAGAAATTGTTAACATGGTTTGAACTTCCCTCCTGCGTATTGTAACACATCAAATTTTATTGATTGTTGTATATGTGACCTGTATGGGATTTTTCATCTTTCATGCTGATGGCTATTGCTTACTTTCCCTTCTCCAATCTAGTATCGGCAGTGAAAGTCTAGAAAGCTGCACTAAGTTGCAAAATGTAGCCTTAATTCTTAGCTTTAGCCATATTACCAATTACTCCTTTGGTCATATCTTATGCATTATCTTCAAAGTAATTACCTAAAGTGTCTTGAATTTTATTACACAAGCAAAATCTTTTAAAAGCATTGTATGTAATCTCCAACTTTTATATCTTTTTTTCATTAAGGCAATCTTAAAATGTAAGCTCACCAGAAATGAAATCAGACCATGAGATAACATCTATATCAGAATCTTACTGACTGCATTAGTTTCTTACAATGTATTATCAGTTCCATCCCTAGATAAAATTATAGAAGTGGGAAAAGTCAGTGAACTACTAGTCCCTACTTTGAGAACTCATTAAGTTTTTAAATATTAAAAAAAAAAAAGGGAAAATACTTCAAAAAAATCCCCCTTTTTTCACTGTCAAGACACAAGAACTTAAATCACCATAATTTTTTTTGAAATCATTATAGTTTTCTAAAAAACCTCAAAAATTTGTTTTGGAAAATAACGCTTCAGTCATCTGTCATCTTTTCCACCAGCCATGCTGAAATGTTGCTAATGAGGGCAGTTGGCAGAGGCTTTTCTAATTTTTGAACACTAACGTTTGTAGCACACTAACATCAGGATTTTTTATTATTATTATTCTTATATAGAAAACACGCAAGATTTCTGCATTGGAAAGCCTTCTCATTATTCCCCTCAAAATATGCTAAGCAATTATTTATAAAAAGCATCTCATATAAGAACAGCTACCGCAAAATTAGCTCCACATACTGTCTCTGACATTGGTCAACAGCTGGCACCTCATAAAGACTATAACAAGACAAACACTTTAGTAATTCTTCCTAGCTTTCAGTAAGTATCAGTGATAAAAATGACATTTGTATATCTGCAGGAATTTATTCCTCCCCCCTCCTCCCATTTCATTTGAGGATCTTAATTCATGCCCTGGAAGAGAAGTGAATAAATGCACAGCAAAAGCAGGTAAGTAGCAACTAGTTGATCTCCCTCCTTAAAGGCACAAGTTATGCTGGCTGCTGAAGGTGACTAGACAACAGTGTAAGAAGCAAAGTGAAGGGCACTGAACAGGTTATATATTCCAAACTCGTATTTTAACTCTTTTCTGAATTTATTATGCTTCCAGAATTAGTTCACAGCCAAGTCCTAATTTAGTCTTTTACAGGGGATGCGTGTTCCTGGGGAATGGGAAGTGATGACAGTAAGAGACCATAGCATCTTTTGAAAGCTACAGTCCAAAATGACAGATAAGTTCACAAGTTTCATTGACCCCACAGATGTCTCAAACTTTTTAAATCTGGAACTAATGTATTCTATTTTCCCCTTAAGAACACAAATAAAGAGTAGAAACTGAGAATTTTAAACAATATTTTATAGGCCAAAAGTGCCAAGGACTTGTCTTACATAAGAACAAAGAAAAAATGCATCATTCTGTTCTGAGTATTCTTTGACCACATCTGAGCTAAAAACAACTACCAGATCCCTCAAGTATAAGAAAATGTTATAAAAAGCGGAGCTTAAGACAAATAAAACCCTTCCACAACCATCTAAAATGCATTGAAACTGCATTAAAATGATAGGAAGTGAGCAAAATCAGCATCTTAAAAGTGAAATTTTAGATACATCATAGTATCTCACACCAAATGTTAGTTGTTTGAAAACAGGAACTTGATCCCATGTGGACAATATAATTTCAACTTGCACCTAAAAAAATGTAATGACTTCTTCAGTTAGACAAACAGTGCCATTCTTTCCTTCTTGTGTACTTTGAATTTTATACTCTTGTCAGTGATTATCAAATATAAAGTGAAAACCTCACGTTCAGGGAAGGAAGCACCAAGTTCCTGCATGTTGCTACTCCCGCTTCATGAAACTTCCTTGTTTCCTAATGCAGCTGTAAAAGTATCATTCTGCTGCATGTTAAAGAGAACACTCTACGATTTGTCATTGCAGAGACTGCTTGCTTTAGGGTACTTCATCACATACTAAGCCTTTACCTTACTGTGACAATTGTGCTGAGTTTAAAACTGAAGACTACACATTTGAAATAAATCAGTAATAAATAAAAAACTGAAATCTAACAGGAAAACTAACTCTTCAGAACAATTCAAGAGACAAAGTCTATCCAGCAATATGACAAGGACAAACTTTACAAAGATTTGTTTCAAATACCAACTTAACATTCAGCATTTCAGTCCTAAATCACAAAGTCTTACAGACAGGAAACCACTTGCTTCTGTCTCCAAAGGTGTCTTGTGGTCTGCCAGTGTAGTCTGTGGGTACACAAGTTAATTCTAATCTTTCATACCACTCCTGTAATCTAGGTAATACATATGAGCCTTGCAACATCTAACAGGAAGTAGAGACAGCTGCTGGGTAATATATATACAGTGACTGTATGCACAAAGGAGTAGTATATGAAATGAAGAACTTAACTGTTTGTAAATCATTTAATTTCATTCAGTTTGAATTAAAAGTAAAAAAAAAGTGGCAACTACAAAGTACCTCTTTCCCTTTCCTTCCTCCAGTAGTTCATTTCAACATAAGTGACAAACTAGTTTATGACCTCTGTTTTCCTTAAGCCCTCAAACTTAATGCAAAATGAGAGCAGCCCAAACTTTCCACGGCTTTTACCCCTCCCTCCAAGTTAGCTGCTTACTTCAGCACCACTTACTGAAATAAGATGTTTTTTTCCATAAAAATTGCTTCCACCTAACAGTTTAGCGTCTAATCAATGGGAACTTCTCTGAAGTCCTAGCGCCCAGTGTACAATCAGTATGCAAACCGAGTTAGCAAGTTTGCAATGCCTGCATACTCATGTCATTTACACTGTATCAGAGCAGGTTAAACTGTAAGGTCAAGGGACAGAATATAGATAGCATCATCGGATCTTAATTCTGTACCAAAGGCAGGTGAGACAAGCTTACAGAATTTACTGACAAGTAACAAAGCTGCTTGACAGCAATTGCAGCCTGTCAGAGCTGTGCAGCATGCAACAGCACTTAAAAATCCTGGTAAATTACAGGAGGTCAGGAACATTTAGATAGAGATGTAAAAAAGAAAGTAAAATGGAAGAACAAAAGTATTGGCTGTGAAGATTAATAAAAATTGCAATGGAACATGAGAACATGCGAACAGTCTAGTGGATTTTAAAAGCTCTGAAAAGTTAAGGTCATGACTTCCTATCTGCATCTGTGGCAGTTCTAAAATTTCAGGTTTTCATGCTAGGGTTTCAGCCTTCAATGAGAAAGCCATACGACAGGAGATAAGTGGCTAGCTTTGTGTCCAATAAAACAGAACAATCAGTAAGAAGGGAAGCATAACTCTAATGTGACACTAAATATACATGACTTCTCAGATGAAAACTACTGCAGTCTGAATGTCCTTTCATCATGCAACAGTTCTTTGAATTTTGATAGGCTATGTAAAACAAAAGATGGCTGTCAACTTTCTCAGGAATAAACACAGATGTGACTGACATATTTACTAAAGTTAAAATTGCAAGTTAATAATAATTGACTCACAGGCACACAAACTCAGTTTGAGAACTGCCTTGAGGAAATTAAAGATGAATTCTGCATTTTACTAAAGACAAAAGAAAGCATTAAAACTTGCACCGAGAAGAAAAAGTCATTAACAGTCCCTTCAGGATAAATTTTTTTCCTTAAAGCAAAATATGCGAAGTATCTGACTTTTTGAGAATTCTACAGGTAGCTTATTTTCTCATAAGAAACAAAGTAAGCTGCTTATTGTCCTTCAATAGAAAACGTCTGGTTATTGATTTTTAAATTTGTTTTTAGTGAGCTTGCTGATTGGTAAAGGTGCTGGACTAATGGCTCTCGAGACCACCTTCTATCTATAGAAGTGAGAGCATTCTGAGATCCTCCGCTATACTGTAGCTCCCAAAGGACAGATCCTAACAACTTGATGCTACTGGGATTTTACAACACTAAGCACACAAAGAATGAATGTGCTCAAAAAAAAAAAATATATATCAACAAAGCAAACAAAATTAATTACTTGTATTTATCTATAATACACAGTCTGCTCCAGAAGTAATGCCTCCCATTTTATTATGTTGGTCCACAACATCACAGGCACATGTTGGAGATAGGGCAGCAGAGGTTGAACCTTCCCTCCAATACTCCATTGCATTGTTGTTGTGCAACAGATGGCAGCAGGAGAGCACTCTGACAGAATAGTGTCTGCAGATTAAACAAAGGTGAGTCACTCAATTCCTCCATGTGGGAAAAAAACAGCACCCAGTGAAATTCATCAAAGCTTGCTGAACACTTACAGAGACTAAACAGTGGATGTGAGAACAGTGAGAAAGTGGGTGGTGTATCAGCAGTGGTGATGACACGGAAGGCGAGCCATGTTCCAGATGGTCATACGCATTCGTAGAACCATGGCATGCAAGCTCTTGTTCATCACTGGTAAAAATGCTGGCTACTGGCAGTGAGTATGGTAAACAGTAGTGTTTTGTAGCTGAGAATTCACTCTAACAGCATTATCTGTATATCCATGGAAATAAATAGGAGGCATTACTTTCAGAGTGACTTACATACTACAATTTTTAACTACCACCAGAGCTGAGTTCTACAGGACACATGGAAGCAGACTATAACGAAAAGGTGACCAGACATTTTGCACATAGTGCAGTGATAAGATATTTCTTCATAACACAGGATGAACTGAAATAAGCCAGTGAGCACAGAGGTTACATAAGCCATCTCGGTTTCAGGACCCTCTGATCTTTTTAACTAACAGTTACTACAACTATTAAAGCAGGGAAGTTTGAAGATAGAAATTTCATAGGTCAAAGGTTTTGGCAGTTAAAAACTGTATCTGTTAAACAGTATTAAGCAAGCATCCTTTTTCTTTTTAAGCAATCCCAGAACACTACCACAAAATTAGTCCTCATAATAGCAAACACCAAAAGAGATCTCTACAGACTCTTCTGCATATGCAAACAGTTTATTTTCTAATTGAATTAACCTTAAGACCTGTACCAAGTGAAAACAAAGGAGCTTGTTTTCACACTTCCATCTCTGAACACAGCAATGTATGATCAACTCATGAAATCAACAAGATGGAAGAAATGCCATCCTCAGTAATATCAAATCATATAATTAAGCATATTTTGGTTTTCTTACACATGAGGTTACAAGGACGATGTGCATATACAAGTATTTGTTTTATTGCATTTATTTCAAATAACTTAAATTAGCAAAATCAGGTAATGAAGCTCTAACAGCTAGTAGAAAAGAAAAGCCTGCTACACTTAAGAGATATGACAAAAGGTACAAGATATCAGGCAGTATTTTACCACTTACCTCATGATGCAGCTCAGCTATCTGATCTTTCAGTTCTCTGATATACTGGTTAGAATCAGATTTATTAAGCTGCCCTTGAATCTTTCCTTCTTCTTTCTGTTTTGGTTAAAAAAAGAATCTTATTCAAATTGTTCACAAATATACAATCTTAAAATGCTATTTTAGTTGTCTGCATATTTCTTATCATGCACAGATATTCACACACTTCTCAGCATTTTTCACTTGGATGAAGTTTTCTGCAGGTATCCAGGGGCATTAGCAGCTCAGAACAAGTTGATCCACTAGTGAACACGTAGTTTAGTTTTCTCTTGAGGAGTTTTAGAACACAGTGATACTTATTGTGTAGGAATACTACAAAGCAGAAGGGAAGAGAGGAATGTTCCCTAATGTCACTGCTGTAAGAGGTACAACAATAAATTGTACAATGATAAAGAGATGAAGAGGACATTTATTTGTCAAGTAAATGCAGTTATTAACTGCAGATGACTTTATCTTGAAACATTAAGCTTCCAACACTAACTTTCAGCTCATCTCTAAATACGACCAAACCAAATCCTTGGTAGATCTCAAAAAAAAAAAAAAAATCTTTTTTTTCCCCCCAGATACGTAATTTCTGAAGCAGTCACCAACTTTGGCAGAAATCTTGTAAGTCTTTGCACCAATTGCAAATTACACACAACCAATATAATACAGAAATCCAACTGTACATGGAACACATGGCTTTCTAACAGTAGCTCATTTCACTGAATTCCTACGTAAGCTTGAAGAAAGTAAACAATGAATTTCAACAAGCAAGCTCAAAGTAATTTGCAAACAGAATTTCAGTAGAATGACAAGTGTCAACTACTCTTCAAAATACAGAACAAAAAGCTTTAACAGAGAGCTTTCCCTGAAGCGTCACCAGGACACAACATGTGCCAGGAAGTTAGTGGCAATGCACTGCCTTCCAAACCATTTTACTAGAGAGAAGAGCCCTGAGTAGTGCCAGCATTTGCTATTTCAAAGACATTTCTCTTTTAAAGCTGTTTTTTTATTGCATCAGAGTACACAAGTTACTTTGTGATATTTACTATTAACTCATATAAATTACAATGGAATAGTAGTGCATTATACCACACTGAATTCAGTTCCAAGCCAATCCATGGCTCAAATTCACACACCAAGTAAGTATCATTATTTTTCCTATGCTGAAGAGGTTAAAGAAAATGATGTATATAAAACTCATCTTCCTTCACAAGAATAACTATTAATTAGTATTCAGAGTTACAAACTCTGAAAAAAGAACATAACTTACAGATCAAAAGTGAACAGTTTTCACATGTACATTCAACTACAGAAAAAGCTTCACTAATGCTAAGAATTTAGACAAGAATGATTTCATCTCCTGCTCTGCAGGAGCACATGGAAGAAATGTTCATTGAAGTCCTTCATTTGAAACGGATTTTTCCATTTTAGCTTGTTGTTCCTTTGATTCCAAATTACTATGTAACCACAAAGCAAAGTGTCAGAAAGCAAATCTAAAGCCAACTTCTTACACCAAATATAAGACAGGTGCCACAGCTTTTTTTACAGTAAACATCTGAAAGCTGCTACTATATACCATATAGAGTAGACATTACTGGGAATAATATATCATTAAACTTAAATGATTTTTATTCTAAATAACACCGTAAAGTTAACATGCATCACAGAACAATTTAACATTAAGTTTGCTCATGGAAAAACAGTCTACCTCCAGTCAGCTTAAACTGAACGTCAATACAATCCTGGCTTGCAAGGTCCTCGTCACTAATAAAGATCAAACACAGTTTCAGTTTTCCTTTCATAACTTAGATTTTGTAAAGGTGACAGTTCATCAAAATGTGTTTAGCACAGGAACCCTGCAATATGATTTACTACAACACTTTTTTTTTAAAGAAAACTTCTGCTGCAACCTCCTCTTGCAACATTCAAAACACTAGAGGTCAGAAGACAATCCTTTTACCTAGCTGCAAAAAATTCAGAAAGCCACAAGTATTTCTAAGAAACTGTTTGAGTCCATGTTCTATAAGCTACAAAGCCTATTTTCAGTGGGTAAATTGGAAGGGTGCCACACAAATTTTAGGTAACGTATCAGAATCCTCTTCATAGCCACTATTCATTTCTCAGAGCAGCAAAGACGTATTTTTTTTTTTACCTATTTTATTTTTCCTTCCAAGTTGTTTATGTCATTACTTCTTTAAAAGGCACTCATGCAGGTGCACAAGCAAACCACTGGAAAACATGCAGTTATCACACATTCTAGAATTAAAATATTTTTCAGTTTTTACAAAAATATTATTTGTTCTATAAATCAGATAAGCAGACAGTTGAAATTCTACACCTGTCAGATAAAAGCAATTTAAAATATTTGTGAATATTTGTGTTCATCTTACAGTGTATGAGCCTTGTTACCCTTCATTAGAACAATAGAACTCTAAGGGACTGATGTTTCTCTTCAATACAGAACTGTTTTTCTTTCCAGACATTTTGTATTTATATTGAGTTCATATTACTTCCTAGCAATTTTCAGCTTCTAATAAGTATTTGTTAATCAAAGGTAAATTTCAGTTTTCGTTGTAACATTCTTTAACACTAGTTTTTCATTATGACAGTTGATAAGAGATCAAAATCTAATGACAATATGTGCAGTCCCTTTTAATATTCCAGAAAGCAATAGGAATGTCTTCCCCTACTACTGTTTTTCTGGTACGTCACAAACACAGAATGCTTTCTCCTAACAATTCTGTAGTTCTAGATCTCATTCTCAACCTACACAAGGTAATATATACAACAGTATCTTGCACTTCCTGACTACTATTAAAATAAAAGAAAAAACACCAAGAACCTTATTAATCAAGGGATCTTGGTAATGACCTGACAGTCTCTTTTCAATGACCGTTGTTACTGTGCACACATCTTTAAATAGCAAAAATCACCACTACCTAATATGAACCCCAATTCTGTCCCCTTGCAGGTTAGATTCCCTCCTGCGCATCATAATTCTAGATTACATTAGATACACTTGGGCACTAATTTTTATGCCACTGTGACTACTTAGAAGTGCATACAGTAAGCATACTAATGCTTGACATGTTTGTCTCACACAAGAAAACCACACATGGGACTTGAAGTTCATGCTGAACTTAGTCGCTTATTAAGAAAGGTATAGCAGCTTCAGCTTGGCTTTTTTTCAGCCTCAAATATGGCACTATATTATATAGATAAAATTTTAACTCTTCAAACTGATCTAGCCATGTGGCATAGGGCAATTTGATAGAGCTCCTTGTTCTCAGTTCTACACGTGAATTAAACTTGCCCTGAAAAGAGGGACAGGGAATTAGTTAAGCTGCAAGTGACATGGAAGTGGGAAAGAAAATGAGAAGTGAAGACAATAACAAGCACTGAAGAGAATTTGAAACAATTCAATATTTCAGGCAGCAATACTGGCGCACTTTTGATGATTAAATCCTCAGCATACTATCTGCAGGATATGGCTGTTGCAATTAGTTCACTAGAAAACACCTTTTTTAAGAATAACTTGAGTTGGGGAACAGAGGACCACCTGCCCAAGAGACTGTGGTCCAAGCTCAGCAGCCTACAATCAGAACAGTCTCGATGCATTTCTTCTTAGTCAATCCTATTACTATTGCTACTTTCACGTTTCAAGTGTTGAGCCATGCAGATGTGTGCTGGAAGATGTGTGTTTTTAGTATGGATTGACCTGGCAAGTCTTCCACAGAAAAAAAAAAAGAAGAAAATCCTAATCTCATCTGTCTTAAATAGTAAGAGTGCTCAAGCACAAAGGAAATAAAACTTATCTAGTGTAAAACCTCCTAGAAAAAAAAAGGGGGAGCTCACTGCTCTACTCATGGTCTTCCTTTATTCTAAATCCGGTTTTGACTTTCTTTAGTTAAGAAAAGGTGTACCAACAACAAAGTTCTCTGTTTTCATTAAATCACATTTCCATATGCTTTGACTTCCTCATTTGCTAGATGGTCCCACTGACAGAAAAAATAAGCTGCTTTCACGAGTTATTGAATGCTTCCTGTTGTACCATTTAGTTCAGTAGGAACCAAGCATTTAACTCAGCTGGTTTTATGCTGTGCTTCAGTAGGTTTGTATTTCTGAAGAAAACTATCAGATAACTGGACTGGTTCAAAAATGAATGTTAAATTTTAAGTGGTATCTTAACATGTGTTTAAGGTATGGATATCACACCTTCTAAAAGGAAATAACATAAGCAACTAGTACTCTTTCTTCACAAGAGTTTAAAGATCTAATATTGTATGCATAGGATGTGGTTAATGTTCCTTTGTTGTCTTTTTTTTTATTGAGCTAGAACAATTGCACAAAAATCTGTGGTATTTGGAGAGGTCACAACACAAAAATGCCTGGCCTCCTGACAACTAATAGACACTTTAAGTTCAAAATAATGTTCTTAAAGAAACTAGGTAACATCAAGTAAGCAAAAAGGATTAAGTAATTGAACTAGTGCAGGAATTAAAGTTAGGCAAACGGAGAATCAAGAACTTTTTGAGTAAAAACCCCCAACACAAGTAAATCAATCCCTACACGAATTTCCACAGTATACTGCTTCTGCATATTGGCAACACTGCAGTGCCCATCTCCCCTTCTCAGGAAGGATTCTACAAATGTAATACTAGTTGGTGCTGTGTCATTCAAAAACCATTATTTCAATTTTATCCACTCCTTGTCTTACTGTATTTTCAAATGGACCAGCTCCATCAGCACTGACACAGTTACAAGTCTCTGTACCGGGGGGGGGGGGGGGGGGGAGGGGGCACAACAAAACCTAGTGGGCAGGAATCAGCTCTGCTCAAGAAAAAAGTACCTGCAACAGATGAAGCAGCCACATGCAGTCCAAACTGACTTGAGAGGCTACATAACGAGGGAGTAGCACAGGCAGTGGAAGGGCAGGAAATGAGCCCTGAAAACTAAAAAGCAACTGCTAAAATATTTAAGCCCCTTCAATTGTGGGAGCTCTCACCTCCCTCACTCTGCTCTGAAGTACTAGAGTTACTGCACTTGTCTGCACACCAAGATTTACTACAAGAGCACCTGAGAACGTATCTTTTCCTCAAAGTTTTGCTTCTTAGACTGAGTACAAATTCTGCCCACAAAGAAGTATAAATTGAGATACATGGCTGTAGTATCAGACTGAAGTCCTCCTTTGGCTGACTTTTTAAGAGAAAACCATTTCTGTATCTTCCCAAGAAGCAGTAGTTAGTCTTTAGCAGCATGTTTACCTGATGTACATAACAACTATTGAGTATATGGAGCATCCAACCTCTGGTCCAAGATACACAGCTGGCAACTCAATAGCACAGAGACAAACTGCTTCAGACAATGTCAATCTTAAATATCTGAAGCTGTTACTGTATAGTAACCCCACATAAAAGTTAAGTATAGTTAGTAGTTATGATAAAATGGAGTTCACATTAGAAATTCACCAAAACCATCTGAAACACCCTGGAGAACTTATGCCTGCTTTTGCTCTTTAAACTAAGGAATGTTTAAGAAGGTCAAAATAATAGAATTCCAGTTGCATTCCAACAGTAGCAGTTTTCCAGTATACTCTTGATAACCACAGTATGAAAATAAATGTCAGAAATTACATTATTTAAGTAAGAGAATATCTAGGGATCTTTTTAACTTTAATAATAACTATGAAAAACACAAAAACCAAATCACTGGTTTTACCGGTAGTCAAAAATGAAGAGACGAGACAGTTGTTCCTCAGATAATAATCTATCAGCTTTACTAAAAATATCTAAGGGATAGAATATTTCCTCAATACCCTTGATTTTTTTCCCCCACCCTTAAAATATTTACTTATTACCAACCTACCTCAGACTCTTTTCAGGGTAGGCTTTTAAACTCTTACCTCTGTGGCAAGACAGAGCACTAAGATGTAAATGAAGTTTATTCAGAAGGGTAAATGTGGTAACTAGTGTCCTTTCAGTGACTTTACAGTGACTCATTCTAGACTTTCAAAAAACACATCACTAACATCACATACCACTATTGATAAGAGAAAAAACGTTTCCTGTAATTTGAAAAGATGGAAACAATTTCTTTACTCAAGTCAGTACTTGGAAAACTTACTAAACAGAGGCCATAGAAAAGCTTCATTCTAGTGAAATAGTGCTAAAAGTTTAACTGTAGGAGAGAGAACCAGCACAATCATGGACTTCCTTTACAGTTATTCTCAAAGCAGCTCTGACATGGTTAAATACGGGTAAATGTGACAATTCTCCGAATCTGCCAGGAAACAGACCAAGAAGGAAGTGATGTTACCCCCTGACCAGATCAACCTAACCAACAGAAGAGTTTTCCTACTGAGATTACTCACATGTAAAACTAGTTTTCTATAACAAATGTGCTCTGTATCTCCACATCCCAAACGAGCCATGGACTATTTTAGGATAGCAACAAGTCAGTAGTTTGAATGGAAACGGAGAGAAACAGATCAAAATGCAGAAGAGAGTTCCACAATCTTCCCAGCTCTGTTTCCCCAGTGTCCATGTTTCACTGGCACCATGCTTATCTTGGCCAGCTGACTGACATTAACTGATAACTGCAGCTTAATTTAGCCTTGGCTGAATTTCTCCAAAACTTTTTTTCCTCTCCCTCTCATTTTTAGCCTGTCCTGCCTTCAACTGTATCAAGGAAAGCTTAAAAAAAAAAAAAAAAAAAAAAAAAAAAAAAAAAAAACACACAGCAAAAACCCTACCAGTGTTGAATAACCAACAGGACAAACTATACATGACCAGAAGGAATACCTACTCTTCAGACCAGAAATTAGTGAGGCTTGCTAGAGATTTTCCTGAGAGCTCTAAGGAAGTATAGAGACAAACCACAAGTAATACTATTCTAAAGGCTGATATTAAGAAGTTAAAACATTTGCTTGTTGCAGTTTGTAGCTATTACACCAGATCAAGTGATAAGAAGGAAGATTTATTCTTTGAGGAAGCAAACCCAGGAATTTACTGATGGGCTACAGGCGTAAAGAGCAAATATCCATTCCTTGGTCTTAGCTGCCTATATCTTACAAAAGGATGAAACAAAAGGGGTTTGTACCTCCATACTGGGGATAAGCTGTTCTCTTCATATGACGTTTCAGTTTCTCACAGAATTGAGACTTGCATTCTATAGTTTGGCCAAAACTAGTCAGCTATCAGCCTAGACATCTAGAAATACATCATTTAGTTTTTAATGATTAAGTAAAGTATTCTATTCAAAACTGAGAAGCCTGCTAAGTACTTGATGCCATGCTTGCTTCCTAAGGGTTTTATGACTTGAACTGGTAAGGGAAAACAAGAACAGAGAAAGAAATAGCTGACAAAGGACACCTTTGCTTATACATAGCTTCAAGGTTTTTTCTCCATCGCTTCTGTGAATTAGGCATTCCATTTAGGTTAATATCATTAAGGAATGTCTCAGACTTTTGAGTAAGAATGCCCGTGGATTATTTTTACATATCAACACATTTACACAGAAGTCTAACAGGTCAGCATCAAGAGCTCAATAACTAAGAAAAAATGACATTCAAAATACATAAAAATAACTTCTTAATATCACAGCAAACTGAGATCTTGCTACAAAGTTACATCTACTATTAAGTGATAAAACTATCTCTTTCTCCTTGTCATTATTACCAACCAAAACTAAGAGTGACCTCAAACTGTGATTTAAATCTAGCATTTGTGTATGTCAGAACAGTTCGTATGTGGGAGTAGTGATGCTCTGCAAAAGTTAATGCCAATGTCTCACACCTACACCTACACAAACATTTAAAAAGAAAAATATGATTTAAGTCAAGCATTGCTATGGACCATGTGGACCTTGCACTGAATCCCTAGGTTTTCCCCTGCTTCTTACAAAATCACCATTTTCCACACACAAAAAATGAAGGTTATGTGGTAAGCTTCATCAGCTTAGAAATAATCACAAGCATACTTATGATGCTTCTTATTCAGCATAATCACTTTGAGACATCTATGCTCCAAGATTAGTTACATGCACTTTATATTAAATGTTGTATTTCAAGTCATAAAGGCAAGACTCAATTAAAAGGTCCTCCACTGCTGACATCAGGTCACAGCATTCCAGCAGCAAGCTGAATGGAAAAGAATGAGGCAGCTCTTTCTCCAATGAGAAAAAAGTTATCTAGTACCTCATCCCCATATTGAGACTTGCTGGTTCCTTAAAAAACAGGTTTTGTTGAAACAGTAGGATCAATAGTTTGTTTTAGCTTGCAGCTTTGAGAGTAAATACTTCACAACTCCATTAAGTACTTTTGTTGTTGTTGCAGATGCTTCAGACACCTTCGAGCCTGAGCACCTGAAAGAAACTTTTGATCTTAAGTTTCATATATTTGCTGTCAAAACACCAGTCAAATATCTGTGTAAGGTTCTATAAGCAGAAAGAATCTTTCACAACACAATAGAAACTTTTCAAGACAAGTCTGCAGTGTGAAAGAAGACATAAAAGGAACTTATTTCTATTAAACCACTGCTGTTTTAAATGTATGTATGGAGTTAACACTCAAAACATGTATTGCACAATTACACAAGCTATATTTCAGAATAATATAAGCTTGAGATCAGTAGTTCAAACTCTAACATGGAAACTCCTAATATATACCACAGACACATAATGACCTCATGCTCTGACTATACACAAAGTACAGTCATTCTCATTTGTACAGAAAACAACGAATCTTGAGGCTACAGATGAAGAAATCATTAATAGGTGATCACCTAAGGTGACAAAAAAAGACTGGAACTTGAAATGCACTTCAGTAGGAGACAAAAGAAAGCAACATAATTGAGAGAAGTGGAAAAAACTAAAGATTGCATCATGCAAAGAAGTGACTGTGAAAAGGAAGGAGAGATAAACAAGTGAACGAGACAGTGAAATATCATGACAAAACAGGGACAGTGAAGTCTTTGCGTGTATAAAGCAGACTTAGGAAAGAGTTTATCCTTCTAGCACCTACATTCTTTAAATACCCATGATATTATAAAAATTGTGTATAATTTGACACTCGTAGCTTAGGCAGAAGTATGGAAAGGGAATAGGAAAGAGCTGTAAGATGATTACGCACTGATGATTTATCAGTCAAACCATAGAAAATAGACTTGTTTACAGAAAAAATTCTAATTCGGTGAGAGAAAAAAACAGATTGTTGGATTTCCTATTTCGTAACACCAGAACTACTGTGCTTTCTGGAAAAAGCATCTAAAGCCAGTATTACAGTAGAAAAAAGCAAAAAAGTGCAGGCGGTTCCTCACCTGCAAAACCAGATAGTTTGAAATGAATAAAAACAATTACTTTACAGATAGATTGCTAACATAGAAGAAAAAGCCTGACCTGAACTCAGCTATTCTCTTATTATCTTTCTAGAAGATAACTGAGTCATATGCAATACTAACTTAGATAAGTAGTTCTAATGTACTCATCACTGCATTATCTAAGCATTATGCGATCAACTGATTGCTTTATCTTCTAATAGATTTGGTGCCCACTTCACCACTGGAAAAAGTATTCAAAGTGAAAATTCTTTATGCAAACTCCATCAAATTTATTTGTACAGTCATCTACATAAAACAAGATGATCTTATAGAAATAACATGCAACCATGTTACTTGACATGTTCCTCATGCTGATAGCAAAACGGTAACCAAGAGTTAAGAAACAAAGTACTGTTTTATGAAGCAAGTTCATACCATACATGAAGATTTTTTTAAAAATGCAAGTAGTTGAACTTTGACACCGTAAAATGAAATCATCTTGAAGGAGAAATTTCAGAGGGAAATCGGACACCAGCATTGCCAGCTTAAGAGAAGAAGAAAGGAAACTAGATAACAAGTAGCTTTGAATCCAGGATTAATAACCAAGAAAACCTTTGCGGACAGACAACAAAATTCAGGTAGGGAAACTGTGCGAGTATATGAGTGACAGTCTACAGTAACGCATCAAGGCTTCTCCAAGCCAGAAAAATAGAAATCACTTATGGGTCTCTCATTAAGGGAGCAGTGGGCTCAAAACAAAAAAAATGGAACAGTACAAGGAACAGCACAAGGGCTACAGAACGTATCTTCAAATCCTACAGTGATACACAGCATTAAATAGAAGTACTGGTTTAAGTAAATAATGGAGGTACGTTTTGCAACAAATCTAACTCTGATCATGGCAGAAAATTACATGCAGACAGGAATGTCTGCTGAAATCAAAACATGGGTTTTTTTTGATGGTATGCTTCCAACCTGATACAGCATTGAAAATTACTGATTACAAGTAAAAACAAAGAGAAGTCACATGATGCTTGTACAGAAACAATTATTAAAAGCTCACCAGTATGCACAGAAGGTAAATGTAAGGCCTTTGCTTATAAAGGAGGCACGCTATACAAAGATAGCATTATCCCACTTTGCCAAGTAGTGTCTTGTATTCACAACAGGTTAAAAAAAAAGAAAGAAAGTGAAGGATAGGAAAAAAGGTACAAGAAGTAGGGAGTATGAAGTCACATGTTTAATATCATCATGTGTTACCTGGATTTCCAATTCAGCAATGTGCTGCTGGAGTTCAGCCACAGCTGCTATGCGGTCTGCCTCACGGAGCCGCACTGCCATCACTTCTTCTTTACTCTGGAAGGAAGAATAAATTGAAGATAAGCCATAATATCAGTTTCAATTAGTAACTGTGCATTTTTTACTCAGAACTGCATAAAGAGAACTTATGCTGCTGAAGAATAACCATGCCTACTGATAAAGTATATTCTAAAGAACCCCCATTTTTTTTTTTTTTTTTTAATTCTATAGTCCACAGAATTCTGTAAACATCTAATACTAATTCCAAACTACAACCACCTAATACCCATAAAAAATATTGTCCACAAAGGTCCAGGTCCAAGAAACAGATACATTTTGTTCCAGAAACACTATCATGTAATTTAAGAAAGAGGTATCAACAATTCTTCAGAGGACCACATTTTTCAGCTTCTCCTTTGTGAACAGACAGCAAAGATACACTGAAGTTACTTATTTCACCTTTCTCTAAAAACAAATAAGAAGAGATATACTCAACCTCATTTATGTTCAGCTATCTTAGTGACAGTATACAATAAAGACCATTTAGGATAAAACTCTAACACCTGTAACTAACGAACAGATTCCTGCTGTAAGTTTAACAGTGATTTGCAATTTGAGTTTTGACAAGAGAAGTAAGTTTCCCTACTTTCCGTTTTATGAGGTAAGCCCTGAAGACTTGAGAACACAAATCCACCAGTGTTACATTGCCACCAGCTTCATACAACCGCAGAGAAAAAAGGAATAGATTATGAGTCAATAATACTTCCAGGTAGAGTGCAACTTCTGGAAAAGACAGGTGAGTCCCAGGTGTAGCTTCTGTGGCAGAATGGTAGAACTCCACAAAGTATAGTTACTGTAGGTTAGTTCAAGTATCACAGTTATTTTAATGTGTAATTCATTTAATGTGTGTATCTAATTCACAATACTTGCTGTTCTTACTTTTTTAGACAATTTGATTGAAACTGAATTTAACTGCCAAAACTTGTCCACAGTAGCAACCTGAAGAGATGCTGTATGTTTTCAAAAAGAGTCCTGTAATGAAAATGCATTTTCTGCAGTATCTAATTAACAGAATTTATAGTCACCTAATTCCATTTTAGAGGAACCCAAAGTCAAAGCTCAGCTATTATTGCTAAATTCTACTGTGTGATTGCCTGCACGAAACCAAGCCCACAAGCCTATAGGATCACACGTAGTCAACTGCAAGCTAAGTGACTCTCTTTGGCTTGGTTTGAATTGAATATCTGAGATGAGTCAATAGTGTTGCTCTAGATGGCACTGACACTTTATCACTGAAACAAGGCACATGCTCAGTAAGTACCACAGGATTTGATAGGAAAGACAACTGGGGTGAGGACATAGTTCTTCTGTTGTAAGTCCTTTAACACAACTGATTAGAGAGATTATTGCTGTGTTTCAAAAAACTGTTTGAAATGAAGTCCTTGCTGAAATCAGTCCTTGCTGATAGCAATCAGATAAAAAGAAAAAGCATGAAGTAGTACACACCAGAGATAGAAAACAGTACCTGCATGGGTATGGGATACAGCTCGCTACACAAGTTTCAATTTCTACTTAACTATAAGATACTGTTTCAAGAGAGACAAGCTCCAGAACATACTAGTTGGGTTTTTTGTTTGTTTTACACAAGAGAACTGGGGAGTTGAAGATGTGTTAGAAAGATTTACTTGGATTTTTAAGTACGAATATTGCTACATAGCAAAATCATAGTGACAAACAGCACTAGAGCACAGCTTCAGATGTCTTGAAATAACAGGAAGAAAAATATGCTCAAACATCAGTTTCCAGGGAAATCAGGATAAAAGAATTTGGCAAATGTTCTTTTGTCCAGGGAAATGCAAGTGTAGCTTAAAATCTTTAGTGCTACATAAGCTTAACATTTGTATTGCTCCATTATATGAAAGACCACTGAAACTTCAGTTTTGATTATGAAGCTGTTGCATCAGTGACATCTGAATTATTTTAACTATTTTAAGTATTTACAGAGCAAAACTATTTTTTTCAATTCAACCTACTCTATATTCTCTATATTTCAAGCCAAATCAAGTCAGTAGCAACACTACTTAGTACAGTGACGCTGAAACTACTTCTGGTAGTACAGTAGGTAAGATAAGTGTTGTTACTGCTGTAGCTTCATTTTCCTTATGGAAAGAACTAAGGGAAAACTAGCAAAAAGTTGCCAATTACAGATTTCAAAATATGGCTTTGATTAACGAAGACAAGATGAAATCTTATTACACAACTGAATTGATTACATTGACGCATTACCTTGAAGAGAAAGGATTACAAGAAGAAATCAAGTCTGTAAAAACAAAATATTATAGGAAAAGTATGCACAGAGTGCCAATTCATCTCCAAACTTAACAACTTTGTGATAAGCCACTCAAGCTACATTCTTGACACTCTTTACGTTATCAGCAGAACCTTTAGAGGGGAATACAGCCAGTCCGTAAGTTATATATTGTTAAAATAAAACACATGTACATTGAAAAAAACGTGAAATAAATACCCAGCTGGTAACTGTGTTGTATATGAGCAAAAAAGAGAAACGAATGTCTGGATACATCATGGACATAACTAAGATGTGATCAACTCACATTATGTAACAGCATCTGCTCTCAAGTTGCTAAATCTGCAACCGCAGTACAATAAGCGGAATTCATTTTGTTACAGGATGAATGTTAACATACTAACAACTCATCTATTTAGAAATTACTGGCCACGCAGCGCCAGCTGATTTTATAATAACCTCCGCAAACACCTTTTGGAAACAGAGTAAAGTTGAAAGCTGTTTTAATGTCTCCAGTACATTAGGTCTTAATTACAGCAATTTCCAACTAATATTGCACTTTGAGATAAGTATCAATAGTCACTTCAGGAAAAGTTTCATCCAAGCTAAAAGAAAACTTTGTTTTCTTTATTGCTTTTCCATATTGCATGCACATGACTGAAAGAGAAATTATCAGTTATGTATTTAGCTATGACACTAAGTCTGAGATGAAAACATCAGGTAGAGCTCTGGTGCACTGACGGTAATGAACACTTTCTTGCCTGGTATTTTTAGGCTGATCTCTTTTAAGCTGTTTACTATTTAGGTAGTGAATACCCTAAACACTCTTCTCTATTCATCTTTCCATCCAAAGACTGCCATTTTTGAACCCAAGCTACTTCTGTAGCAATAGCATTGAAGTTGCCTTCTGTCACTAAGACAATCAGAGCACACAGCGATCAGAATCTGTTGAGTAGAAGAGTGTCTTTTTACTCATTACACACAGACAGCAGTAGAGAGTAGAGCAGAACCACACTTTGAAGTCAAAGTTTATCTTTGTGAGACCACAAAGAAACAGCTCTGTCAAAACCTCAAATGATTCTGAGATGGTAAATTTAAGATGACTTTGTCAAACTGGAAAATAAAGAAAGTAGTGGAAAACACTGCATGCAAATAATCTATTCATGTTGTTTACCTTACATTCAATCTCCGCTTGTCTACGTTTTGCTTCATTCAGCTGAGCAAGAAGTCCTTTGTTCTGTGCAGTAAGACACTGTACCTTTTCTTGCAGGCTGGTGACCTCCAGCTCTGCCCTTCGCAAATGGTTATTATTGATCTGACTCTGACATTTATGACAAGAAAAAAAAAAGAAAGCACATCAATGAGAGATCTTTCATATTAATTTACCTCCCTAAAGTCTGACAAGACAGACTTGACTGATCATTTACTATAAGAAAAACTTGATGGAAAAACATTCAGAATTTTTTAAATGCAGACAAAAGTTTGCATGATGTTTGTTTTTTTACACCCATGATATTTCAAGGGTTCTTAAATAGAGAATTCATTTTAAGAACAAGAACATAAAGTTGCTATACATGTTTCGACTCATCTTGCACTTATGTAAGTCAAAGACTTTGTGAACTCGCACCCCAATTACAATTACTAGCTGGTGCAACCACAAAACATCAAGTATATCAGAAATACTACATGCACACTTCTCTGACCAGTGAAATTCTGGAAAACAGTACAACTAAGATCAGTGCTTTAATACAAGACATTTTTTACATGAGGCCATGCATAGATCAACACAATCTGAGAACCACTGCATTTGTTTCAAATGACAGCTCAGCAGCATAAACACATAGACTCGATGCTTAACACTGAAATGAGAGCAACCTAGAGATCTTGAGGTTATTGCACGTAACCCAGAGTGCAGAATACCTATGCCCCCTACTGACTACAACAAATAGAAAGGAAAAACAAGAAAATATATATTAACAGTATCAATGTTCAAATTCAAGTTTTAGAAGGCAAGAAAACACTTTTATCCAGTTACTGTAGAATAAAGTGGTGCCTCTATCAGTAGTAAGCTACCACATATTGTGTAGCCATTCTCTCCCTCTTTAGTATCACATCTTGATACATGGGAAGATTTCTCAGAAACCTGTTACAAACACTTACCAGTCAACAGCACATTCAATATCAATTCAGTGGAGAGCTCACAAATTAATATGAATGTACCAACTGTAGTGCACTTTCAGATTTGACCAGTTAACTTGCACTACAGTTACATAAAAAGGACCTTAGCAGATAAGTTACTTCTTGCCTATTCTGCACATTTCAGTAATGCTAAAATATACTTTTTCTTCTTAGCAGGTGAAAGGTAAAGCTTCTGCTGAAAAGTGACAATAGGCTATTGTTATACCAAGATTCCTGCATAGTAACCATATTCATGCTTTCAGTAGATGATCTAGTACTGGCAATTTCACAAGTAAAGCACTGTTACTTTAAGACTTGAAATTACAATATGTGAATCATCAATTAGGTAAAGGTTTGTGAAGGTGGAAATACCTTAAGCATACTTTTGTTAGCATCCCAGTAACAACTGAACAGATAAGGATTCACATGCATTCAGTTTACCAGTTAATCCAAGTAAGAAATTATGAAAGCTTAGTCCTGTAAGGGACATTAAAGTATGCTAGATTGATTGTATGCACTTGATTCCCTCTCCTAACCTAAGATATGAAGAAAAAAAGCAGTTTAAAAAAAAAAGAGACTGACATTTTAGAGCTAAAGTCATTCTCATAAATGGTACAGACCATGAAATGGCATTGGTCATCTGATGCTAGTCTGGCACCATTCAGGTCAATTCATATGCTAAATATCATACCTGTGTTTCCATCTCCATCATTCTTTGTTTGGTTTCTTTCAATTCAGCCTGAGTTTCTGCTTCTCTCAGTCGGACTGTCATCAGCTCATCCTGTAGTTCATTCACTGTATTTTTTCTTGGAGGATCTTTCCACCTCCCAGTGGTGCGAGCTAGGTGACGCTAAAAAAACCCATGTCATTGCTGGTATCTCTTTCCCAGTATTCTCTAATTTCATTTAAGTAATCTCCTTTAAAGAACTCCTTGATGGCTCAGCTGTACAATGCAAAGTTGCTAAGAATGCTACTTTTAGGTCTAAAAAATCTAGAAATCTATACAAGTTTTAAGAATAGAGAATTAAAAAGCCGAAGACAGTGACTCCCAACTAGATTAAGTCAGAGGATTTCAAGTACATCTTTTAATAGATGTAAATAAAAAGAACTTTTAATATTTACTGAAGTAGGAGTATTGATGGGGTACTTCCTTTCTACCAGGATGGCTGGTTGTTAGTACAGGCCTCTCTGTCATCTGCAACAGCTAGAGAACAACTTCCAATACACTTCTGAAGTTTGTGATATTTTCACAATCCACAGTCACTAGGATCTTACTTAACATGTCTCAAGATTTTTTTGCCTTGTCATCATCCATTAGAAAAGAAGAAAAAGAGAACAATGGCTTGGTACCCATACCTGCCAGTGTTCCTCCAAGTCTTTGACTTGCTGCCTTAGTTCTTTGAGACCCATCAAAGCTTCTGCTTCTCTTAGTTTTACTGCAATCAGTTCTTCTTGTAGTCTAGCAACGTTTTCCTCATCAGGGAGAGCGCTGTTCCTCTGGAACAAGGAACATCCTCTTAAACATGCATTTGAACAAAATATTGCTTAGCAAGATCCACTCCAAAATACAAATACGAAAACTCCTATTGCTAACCAAAATTTCTTAATAATCCATCTCTTATAAAGTCCCTAAAAAAATGTATCTATCTAATGACTACAAGTATGTTTCAACTGTCTATTTCACTGAATATTATCCCTCACAAAGATTATTTACACTACTTTTAGCATATTAAAAAAAAGAGGAAAGATTATGAAATAATTGACAAAAATAAAGCAAATGAGAAACAAAAATTACACCTGTGGAGTTACAGCTCTTACTCCTTTTCCTAAATGGAAATTTAGGTTTTGGAAAGTAGATAATTTGCCTTTGAAAAAGAAAAGGTATGTTGACAAAGAAACCATTAATATTTACAAATAAAAATCAGTCAAGAAAGCTCTTAAGTGAAAGTTCATGGATGTATACAAAGACATGAGAAAAGTAGAAAGACTGGAAAGAGATAAACAAAACAGCAATGCACACTACAGAAGTTACTTAGGAAAAGTGATGAAAGGATGAAAGTCTGGAGAAAAACAAAAACACTAGAAGGGAAGGAGAACAGTCTGCCCAACTACAGTTTCTTTTTGTTGAATCATTGGTCACCAAACATTCAAAGTTCAATTGTGCTTCACCACTTTCTACTGTACTTCTCAGCAGTAATTTCTAGCAAAATCAAGTATTTTGTAGAGACACAGTGTTGGGAAAGCTTCCAGGTTTTCCTGAGAGTTGAGTGAAGTATTTCAACATTAACACAGCAAAACC
Source organism: Chrysolophus pictus (assembly GCA_037305975.1). Taxonomy (NCBI): domain Eukaryota; kingdom Metazoa; phylum Chordata; class Aves; order Galliformes; family Phasianidae; genus Chrysolophus; species Chrysolophus pictus. The sequence continues at coordinate 13,801,290 of CM074583.1, read as the reverse complement.
ACCATTTACTAGCATGTTCCAAATCATGGGCTGTAAACATTAGCAAACCAAGAAACTGACTGTTTCTTAATGTTCACATTATGGGCAGTATAGCCATTCAGGTCTCAGGCTACCAAGCAGAGTTTTTCCAGATTACTGTTAGTGACATGTCACATAAAGAGTTGTATTTATAGAAATTGAGGGGAGTTAACTTGAGTCACTTTCTCACGTGCCTAAGTTCATTAAGGACTGACTAAAATATTTCTTGACATCCAAAGTTTGCCTGGTACATCAATTTTTTCCCCACAATTCCAATGTCTTCATATTTACAGTTTTCAGTATATGCTACCTCCTATAGCTCAAGAGAAGTAGTATTCTCTTTCTAAATTTTTAGAGAATCACGGGTATGCAACCTTCTGGCTATCCCAGGCCACGATGAGTGAAGAGGGACTGTCTTGGGCAACATATAAAATACAGAACATAGTTTAAATATATCAAGTAATAACACATTTGAAAATGAAATACTAAAACAAAGAGGACAAAAAAACCAAAACTAGCAGATCGGACATGGATGCTAGATTCTGACCTCTTACCAGTGTCACTACAACACTATTACTCTGTCAGATTCCCAGTCAAGATTTTTAAGTAAAATCTTAACTAGATGAGTCCTGTGAAGTTAACTAATAAGTTTTGTCCACATTCTTGAATATACAGCTTTTTCAAGTTTCCATAGGGAAATAATCTCACAAAACAACATATGATCTAAAGAGTGTGCTTTAAATAAGGTCGATTGTATTCTTGTGTTTTCTGTGAAGAAAAACCTGATAGCAAATAGAATAAAGTGTCTGACAGATTGTTTGAATACAACACTAGGGTTCTGGTGTCAGAAAGCTATAAAATGAACTGGCACCTGAAAAGCAGAAGAGTTTCATGCTAAGGACAGCAGATACACTTTCCTGCCCATAACAGAAAGTGGAAGAGACTCAAGAACTCAAGACTGGGGAATGGCAATCTTGAACTCCTCTTTTGTGTCCACTCCAACTATTCATAATTCCACATAACTTCAAGGCTCACCATAGGCTTGCTACTCATTGCAGAATATAGTTTTGAAACAGCTGATGTTTGCTGTTAAGATCCTACTAGAATTTGCGTTTTCTAACACAGGCACAGGAGAAAGCAATCTAGGCCCTTCTCAATGTAAACATCTTGTTTAGTTTGTGTTACTGTTTTTTGATACTTCTGTTTGGTGTGGCTTATTTTTTGCCGTTTGTTTTTGCTATAATCAACTTCAAAGTTGAAAAGCATCTTGCGATCATGAAAACATACGTCAATATAGAGCACAGTACCAAGAAGAACTACAGGGATCTGCATTCCATCTCTAGCACTATTTTATACAGAAGATCCTGGGCTTGGTTTACCTTTTCCATCTCTAGAACTTTATCTTGCATTTCCTTCAGGGCACAATGGGATTCTGCTTCACTCAGCCTGGCTTGGACCAGCTCTTTTTCCAGCTGTAGCACAAAGTCTTCACTGTATCGTGAACTGCATTTATGCTACAAAGTTTGCAGAAATATATTTAGTATGAAGCACAGATAGCTCAAAATGGGTCTTATGTGTCAGATTTGAAGTGAAAAACATACATTCAAACGCTTAAGATTAGAAATACTACTTTAAGATACAGAAGGTCTACTAACATGTCTATCCCCACTGGTATGCGTACAAACTCTATTACTACTCTTCACAAACAACTTCAATCATACAAGACCAAAGGATCAGACTGAGACCCCTCTGAGTACTCATGAGCAATGATTCATGCTTTCTTCTCAATGTTATCCAAACTGAGGAGAAAAAAAAAAAAAGGAGGATCTGTGGCTATTTTGTGGCATGTTGAAAAAAGGCTTAAGGTTAGCTATTTACAAGGTTAATCCAAGGATTTCTCTTGATCCGTACTCAAACTTTGATTCAGCAGCAGCCTTCCATAACCTTGGATTTAAAATAAGTCACATGTACTTCAAAAAGCAGTGTTACTTGGGTTTGCCTCTTTATTTCACTCCAACCTTTAGGCTCCTATTCACTCACGCAATATATATTCTTCTTTATAATATGTTTTTAGGATAAGCCCTATGGATATAAGAGGAAAAAATACAGGACTAAAATAGTAGTATAGCCCCTTCTAGACGGATGGCATACCAATAGCATAGGTCCAGTCTACATCAGATTTGGTACTTTACACACAAAACTTAGTCCAAGTCTATTACTACACAGCATTAGACACTTTAACACAATACTTCAGTATTAAAATATCAGTTCAGAATTTAAAGCTACTCTTTCTGAACTTTAGGGGAAAGAGAAAAATCTCACAATCGGAGTCAAGTTAATTTATCATTAACTGATTGATTAGTCAGAGATTAAAAGTAAGAGCCAACATTACACCTGCGTAAGTACAATTTTATAAAAAATGTGTCTTTCAACAGATAAATTCAACTGAAATCATATTCATTACTTTTTAGTCCAGTCAATAGTTAGAAAACACATTTTTCTTCCCCCAGTGTCTTTAACATAACTTGAGATTTGCCACCACTGTCAGACCTGCATGACTTGTCATGGCATCCTATATCAGCATTTAAATTACTGTTATCCAGTACTGTTACAATACTAAAACCATAGCTGTCCAGTTACTGATTATGCACAGCTACCCCAAACATTTATATCAAGAGGAATTAACTGAATACATCTTTGATGCTGTTAACTACACTGTGACAAATTAATACTATACCTGGATTCATAAAGAAAGTTCTACTCAATCTACAAGGCAATTTAAGGAATATTCCATGAATTTCTATAAAGCCATATCTTGCTTTGCTTTTGCATCAAACAACTTAGTTCTTCATATAAAAAAAGCTCAATTAACAGAAAAGTTTTCAGTTGTATGCTGCTATTAGGATATAACATTCCCTAACTTTCACTGCACAAACTTCACTAACAGAACAAAATAGGAATTTATCACACACGATTACATGGCCACAGAAGTATTTCCTTATTTTTATACTTGTATATGTCAACTACACCTAAACCATATCTAATCAAACTCACCTGTTTACTGATACATTTTTATTACATTTCTTAAAATACACAGGATATGAATCCACAGAGAGTTACAACAGAGGGGTATACACAAAACACTGGAAGGCAAGTGTAGCCTATGCAACCAGTTTTCAGCATCACAGAGACTATCCACTTAAAAGTGCTTGACCTACTTAGCTGCACAGTTGAATGCACCAAGAACAATGCACAAAGATATCAAGTTTTCCTTACACAACATTGATTTAATATGTACTATTTTCAATCTGCATATTGTCTTCACACAGCAAGTAGCAGAGGTAGCCCTGAACTGAAATGTCAGGCGAGAATGGATGGACAATGCCAACGTGTTTCTAGAATCACTGCACGTGATAGGAGAGCATATGTAGCGCATGAAACAATATGCAGATACAGAGAATAGGCAACAGCTTTCTTCTTCCTTAGCTGTTTGAACAAGTTTATCAAATGGCATAAACAGCAACTTAGATGGAGCGGTGGACTCTCAGTTTCTTGTTCCAGATTCCACAAACAAGAGAATCGGAAACAAAAATGAACACAGCATGCATTCTTTGGAGTCCTTCTAGACTTTTCAGGAAATGGAGTGGAAGTAGCGGATCTGAAGAACTAAACGCATCCTGATTTGGCAACAACAAATGTGAGTAATGTAAACAGCTTTGGGCTCACAACTTCTTTTTTAAATCTGCCTTCAGACTTGGCCTACTCAGGACACAGTCAAATGCTTCTAACATACCTAGCCACAAAGCAAACATCAAAACCAGCCATGCCATTCCTTTAAACCCAGCCTTGACAGATTGGCAATAAGGTATAACCAAGATCAAAATAAATTTTTAAAAATATTCAGAAGCTCAAAGCTGTGATTGTTAATTTTTAAAAACAGAATGTTAGGTTAAATTACTAAAACCGACAAATTTATAATCAAATTGATGTTAGAAAATGCTACTTTGTTTGCTAAATATCTGTCTTAATTGCCTTTATGCGTTTGCCTTAAGCCCTCGTATTTGTGTCAAACACCACCACAAATCCACATTTCTGAGCACCATTCCAACCTTTTCACCATAGAAACACTTTTTCTTGACATATCTTGAGAAGATGCCTCCAATACCTAAAATACTAAAACCCAGTTTTACAGTCATTTATCCCTGAATTAAATCCTTGTGCTTAGCCTCGCATAACTGATTTATTTTTTTCCAAATTATTCCTTCATGCGTCACATAGTAAGATTGCCAAACATTCCTAATATGACTTTTGTAATGTATATAAATGTATCTGTTTACAAAACACCTTTCCAGTTCCCTATACTGCCCAATTAACTTCGCTTATACATTTAAACACTAACTATATTACTTCAATGAATACAGTATTTTTGAAAATTCAGAACATAAAGTATATTGTAAAATAAAGTGAATGAAATAAAGCAAAACCTTCAGTAAGGTTGCAATATTCATTATAAGCGTATTTTTTCTATGTCAGTTACCACGCTCTTCATTATTAGTAACTCTGGTATGAGTTCCTGAAATGAAACTACTGAGAATGCAGTTGCTGCAACTATAACCAAATATATGGCTATAAGTTACCCTGCAAAATGCATATGCTTTCATCAGAATATTTAGTCAATTAAACTTCCAACTTGTAAAACACCTGGTTGGTTTTCTCAATATTAAGAAATAAAGCACCTTTAGCTTCCCAAACTGCCTCTTACTCAGTAGATTCAATTCTCAAGCATTCAGACCTATGATCTGGCTGATCACTAAGAGTTCAAGTATTGCTAGGAAAGACTGATACTTGTTTTCTGGAGGTATGTTTAATGGCTGAAATCTTTAGATTATTTGTTTTTATATATCCAACAAAAATCTCTTTTTAAAAAATATCAGAAAGAAAAAAAACTGCAAAAAAAATTACCTCCAGGAGCACGTTAGAACAGTCTCACTGCTCTCACGCCTAATCCCTCAAACACCACTGCCCTCAGCATACCTGAGAACAAGATCTGTCAGGCACAACTTCATCTATACAGATCACAGTTGACCAGAACTACTGAGAAGAAACAAACAGAGTTCCTCTTAATCTTCCAGCTGCCCTCCACATGGAAAAGTCTGTGGCAGATTTCTCTATTTAAGACTGCACTTGCCACAGCAGCAGATTGGCAATCATTTTCTTCAGAGGCATTTAGACAAATGAACAGCTGAAGCACTGAACTCCAGTAGTACTTCAGAATGGTGTTTTAGCTTTAAAATTGTTTCTCCTAGGTAGCAAGATAAAAAAAGTATATGCATTATGCACTATCTTTAAAAACATTACACTGTTAGTTGCTCCACAGAAAGATGTAAAAGTAAAATGATACGTGAAGTCTCCATCTCAAGCCTTGCTATTTTATGCTTCTTTCCCCTCCTTTTCTACGTCTGTTTCCAAATGACCTAAAATTTATTCAGAAATATGTAGAACATATTTGATGACTCTTAATATGCAATTCATTATATGAACATCAGCACAACTTCCAGGTCATCTGAGGTGAGAACTATAGCAGAAATTCCATTATTTACACTGGGAAAAAATGGTAACAAATACCTCCAAATAGATTTAAGACTTCATTACATTCTCTGTTTCAACTAAAAACTCCCTATAAATATTGCAACACAGAAAAAATTAAAGCTGCGTGTAATTTGGACTTCAGTTGTTGGAATACAGTCAGAAAGATGTTCTACCCATCTCAATCCCCACTCCTCAGGAAAAGTGTCAGAAGGGAGCATTTCTTCAAAGGCACATACATACTCCGTAAGATCTTCAACATTTACCTTTTTTTAATCCACCCACCCATTTTGTGCTCTCACAGCACAGCTATAAATAAGCCCCAGATAATATTTAAACACAAATCATAACTTTTTTTTTTTTTAAAGTAAGGATAGGTTAACTTTTTTACAAATACTGTGGCTTGTATAATGTTCTTGCTACCAAATGCCATGATGAAACAGAACTCACAACTGGAAGAGATTCAGGTTACCAAGTATGAGTGATAGATGCTTTACCTTCGAATGAGTAGATCAACTATGCAGCCTATCTATCAGTACAGTCTGCAATCTTTTTATTTTTTGCTAACCATAAACAAAATTGAAGTAACTGAAAAAAAAAAAAAACCAATCAAAGCAGCTATGAAGACGATATTGAAAATGCATACTGCCAGGAGCCTCTGGCATTAGACGATTTACTAGGGGAGAAGTAAGAAGACTGGTAAGAAGATTTACTAGGGATTCTGCTTGAAGTGAATACCAGAATTCAGACAGAATTCGTGGCTTCCCACTAGGTGGTGCCCGAGGTGCAGCCACCTGCCGCGCCCCACACGTAGTTCCCATTGCTTAGGGCAGAAGTTTCACCACCTTAATTCAGTTGCTGTCTTTATCACCACAGTACAATTTCTTGCACTTCAAAAACGTACCATCTGGTAAGTAAAAACCCCTCTGTAACCCCAGGAATTTGCAGCCTCAGCTCCAAACACAGCCAGACTATTTCCTATTGTCACTCTCTCACTTAAGTGGAGAAAAACAAAGCTGCAAGCACACAGGTTAGGAAGTATGGCTTAAATTAGTTGTTCACTCTTGCATTGCTTTCTCTCTATTCCCGCAGTACCTAATCAATATCTTGTACCCACAGATCCAATATAGAAACAATTTTGCAATTCAGTTTCCCATATCTTTTCTCAGATTCCCATGCTCAATCTGCCAGGCTTCCCCATTACTGCCATCCAATAAGGCTCCCCTTTATAATTAAAAGCATTAGCTTTCAATGTCACATTATTCATTAACTAGCAGATACAGTTGAATAATTTAACTCTGAAGAGTTACAAACTGAGATTTTACCATGGTCTTTTGGTCTAACTTGTTAATGAGCACAGGAAATAACAGTCACTAGGATTCCTCCACTAATACACACTCCAAGTGTATTATTGTATGGTTCCAAATTACTGTCATAATTAGACAGTAGGAAAAGGAATATTTCTAATCTATAAACATTTGTCATGCTATAATCTTTGAAGTGAAATAAAACTTCCTCAGTCATCATTTTTCCATGCTTTTTCCTGAAGAAAATATAGCTAAAATTAAGTAATCAGCATTACACATTACAGTGTCACAGCTCAATTACAGTGCCCTGCAACTATTCCAGAAGATGCATCATTTGTACAGCTAAATGCATTAAACAGAAATAATAAACTACTGTTGTATCTAAGTTAACAGTAAATCTGTTCTCCACTTCCCAAGAACAAATGTAAGTACCTCCAGAGTTTTGGTGCTGGGTAAAATAAACCATTGCACTGCCCAATAAGGGATTTATTAAGTAGCTACAGAATGCTTTAGTTCTAAAATATCACGTTTCATATACCTGAGATGTCTAGGGCTCCAAACAAGTACATTCATACTACTTGTTTGAAGCAGTACAGGTATACTCACACCAACAATGCAAACACACAACTTATCCAGCAAGTGAAGATGGCATAAGCAGCCTCCCTCTATTGAAAGAGGATACCAAACTCCTTGCAAGTGACTTAGGGAAAGTAACTTGAGCCTCACAGTAGCGGTCTATAGTCTTGCACACTGCACAACCTAAAATGCATAGTACATACAAACACAGTATTTGCTCAATATAGCAGCTAACATATATTTTCCCGTTCCACCTGCACATAAATCCACACTTTTTAACGAACTCCTGTACTGACTCCAAAGCAAGGGATAGCTACTTTGCTAACGTTTTGCAAAAAGGAAATGGCATTATCAATTCTCAAGTTTGAGTATTCAGACTGACGTAGTTCGCCGTGGCTGGAGTTCTTAGACATGAAAAGGTTGTGTGCTGGTTTTGGTTTTTTTTTTGTTGTTTCGTTGTTGTCGTTTTTTTTTTTTTTTTTTTTTTTTAAACTTACATTTATCCAGGGTATGAATTCCAACATCTATCAGTAAGAAGAGATCAAAATAGCATTTAGTCCAATTTGTATACTTCTTAAGAAGGGAAATCACAATACACAAGCATTTGTAAGGACAGCACAGACACCATGTCACAATGAGGAAAAACAAACATGAGTGAATGAAAAACATGAGATGATGTGCTGCCAGGCTCCTTACCCATTGCTGCTGCTGTTGGAGCTCCCTGATGGTACTCTCAGCTTGCTCCAGTTTAGTATTGGCCTCATCACTCTGCTGTTTGATGGTGGCCAGCTCCCGTTTTATGAGGTAGTTTTCCTCAGCCTCCTGGGCCCTTGTCACTTGTCCCTTAGGACATAATTATGTGGGTTTTTTCCCCTCAAAAGCAATTGAGGACAAATCCAAGAAAGACTGCCTCTGCAGTACTCAGGTGCATATTTCAGATTGATTTTGCAAACAGCATGGAATACAATTAGTAGAAATTGTTGGATAATGTAGTACTAAGCAGCTGCTTTAGTACTTTGTTACTAAGCTTGATATCCTTTCAGCAAGCACAATTGTGTACCTGCATTCAATAGAAGTCAATTCATGCAATATTACTCAGCTGTACATGCAAAGATTTAAGTTTGCAATATTCAATTGAAGTGTTAATAACGTTTCAATCCATTTGAAACAAGAATTTCCACCAGAATTACATTAGGTTAGAAAATTATTACAACGTGCAACTACTGGCTTTATATTTTTTAATATATTAAACAACTTTCTAGTAAGAGATTAGCTATATATTTATTCCAAATCAACAAGGCAAGGATAGAGAGCAGCATGCAAGTATGCATGCATTAAAGCAGTCTGTTTTTCTGAAAGTAGAAAGAGTCATACAGTAGAAGACTAGAAGACTATACCTGTATCAATCTATCTGCCAAGGAAGCACTTTCCTACAAAGGAAAAATTCAGATAGGAATAAGGAAAAGAAAAAACAAAAGAGTGATAATAGTGACAAAAAAAGATTAGAGCAGAGAAAGAAAGTGTCCAAATTCTACCCATTTTTCTATACAGGCAACTTGTTTTTACAAAGTTAAGAGCTCTTATGTAAGTAAAGGCAACTCAGGCTGGAAATTGCAGGAAGCAGCCTTTTACTGCAACAGATGTAATGAATCAGTCTTTGATACAAGTAGGTACCAAAGCCAGACTTCTGTTATGCTTAGAATTCACTTACAGGAGATTGGTTATTTTTATCTGAACACTACAAAAGGAACGCATCTCAGCACAAAGGCAATTCCACTAAGTGCAGAAATACCCATGCAGAACTAATGCTTCCACAAAGACGAAGCAGGGAAATTAAACGGTGCAAACTGAAAGACCTAAGTAGCAAATTTCAGCTATGACAGCTAATATTTTGTTCTAATGAGCTTTAGCAATAACTCAAACAGTTCACAGAGTCTTTTCCCTTACTGAAGTACTACAAGAAATGTGTACATGCTGACAAGCACTGCATTTCCTTCACCTTGCTATAATTTCATTAAAGACATCTCCACTCTATCACCCTTGCAAGCACCCAATTTTCACAGATTCGATGGTATTCTATTCAGAGATGGTTAAACCAAGAATCTTATAAAAATTCCAAGGACAAAGTTTGAACTGGTTGGTAGGAACTACCAGTTAAATGTAGTAAGGTTACATCTTAAGGTGTCTGTCATTACAGTATGCTAAGAAAATCACAAGTCATTTGCGAGGATGAGGAAAGAAATTTTAAAAAGTTCCCAAGAGAAGAATTATATGAGGTTTTTTTTTTCTTTTTTACTTTATGATCTGTTCTTAGATGCTTTGATGACAAGAATTTTGGACGAGGATAGTTAATATAAATTTTTTTTTCATTTTGAAACATTTCAATTCCAATCAGACCGGGATATTCTGAAAATGAATCTTGAAATTTTAAACACAGGATTTACAGGCACACGAGTTGTCTGGTGGCTCATCATTGAGTTCCTAGCAAAAAAAAAGTCAGACTTCGAACCTCTGCAAATCAAGCATAAACCAGGGACATTTACTATTGTAAGTCCACCACAAAAACACTAATATCATTTGCTACAGAATTAAGGATATCAGAGTCCATTCCCTTCAGTTAGCTTTACCTACAATTCAAGTTCTGAAACAACTAGATTCATAAAATTTTTGGTCACAACTTCTTTTCACAAGATGTCCCTCACAACATGCATTTTTTCCCAAACCACAGTTCAGAAATGACAATCACAATGTGACACAGACTGTTAAATCTATTATGGCTTCTTGGAGAAACATCTGAAATACAGCACTGTTCAATTATTTCAGATCAAATTTAGTCTGTCCTTTTCCTCACCGTGAAGCAACTCTTTTTAAGTCATGAGCATTCAACTTCATTTGCTGAAAGACAGCTGTTATTTGCAGTCAAAATGGGTAAGAACGTTCTCATGCTACAGCACACCTTCCTAGATTCAGTCTGTCACATGAAGCATGGTATCAACGCAGGAAAGCCAAAGTACAATGCTTGCATGCTATCAGTACATAAGACAACAGTTATCGTGCATACCTGGACATTATATCCAGCTATAAAGAAGCCTAACAAAACCCTCTTTTAGACTATATCCATGAGAAATTATTTTCCCCAGCCGCCTGTATCTGTAATTTCTACAAAAATTCCAAATCATTTAAGATGAATTAATAGCTGACAGCAGCAGACTTCTTTACTAAATGTGAATGCTGCAACAACATCCCTCTGCTACAATCAGTGACAACAATCTTTCACCTTCACCTCTCTGATTATTTTGCTCCTACATAAAAACACCTAGCAACTTCGGATTGTCAGAAGTGAAAATTCTCTCACAATAACCTCTTTTCCACCCAGACATTACACTATTCTATGTAGTCTTCTGTATTTTGATACTTCCAGTTGAGGAATAAAATGCTACAGAAATCAGATATACCAAGATGTTCAACTTCAAATAAGACAGACAAACATTTATAAGCACTGACCTTAACAGCTTTGTTATTGCCACGCTTTTGGCTAAGCACTGTTAGCGAACATTGTAAATCAACCAGAAAAAAACAGTAAGTTATGAGACCCATTTCATATAAGATGACTAATCAATATAATGAATATAAACAACAGATTAAATTTGGTCACTAGCTTACTTACTTTTTCTAATGTTTCAATGCGCTGTTTTAGGAGCCTATTTTCAGTTCGCAACCTCTGAAATGGAAACAGTTCAGAACTTTAATTCTCAGGTTATGGAAGTCTGCTAAGGCCAAGCAGGTTAACTTAAGAAAATGAAAACCAAAACATCTTATCACAGCTGCAAGAAATCAATATGAATACAAACATGAGCAGTGACTCTCGTTTTAAACATCCTTCTTATTTGATGTACTAACTCAAAAGGTGAGTTTGTACAGCTTGACAGAGCAAAGATAAGAAAGGTATCGTGCAACATGAAAGCAACTGTACTGGCACTCTATGAAAGTCAGTGAACCAAAGGGCTTAACCACACAACACTATTAGCCTCCTCTTCATTAACAGAGCAGGACACAGTCCTCATGGTAAAGGGATGTGAAAAAGTAATCCCTTCACTAGGACAAGTTAATGAGATGCTACAGAGGTTCCCCTTCTTTTCTTCTCAGTAAAAAGACTAATTAATTTTACTTGTTAGAAACTATATGAACAATTATTTACCTCAAAGTAAGAAATAATTGTACTTTTTTTTAATCTGATGTATTTCATACAAATCTTAACTTGATAAGCCACCCCAACAGACCCTAATTGCAAGTAAAGAATGCTACCTGTCTTACTATTTGTTTATAAGGATAAACTACAAAAGCATGCAAAATTTCTGTGCTCCCAGGTGCACGTCACTGAATTTTTCTGAAGAACTGCTGTCTGAAATTGACATTGAAAGACAAACGACCAGAAATGCATGGCAAGAAGGAAGGATACAACTCACTCCCTCTAAAAAGCTTAAATGTGAAAAGAAAGCACAACATAAGCTTATTTACGTAACAAAAGCAAATAAACGTTGCCATTAAGTATAGGAAGCAGGCCAGCCAGTAGTAGAATCTAAGCCTGTATGAGCAGATCTTAACTTGCAGGTTTTTTGACCAAGATCTCCTGAACCCCACATTATGTATCAATTGCAGAAGTTCCATAAGGAGAAGTGAATGCAGACAGGACACCTAACCTTGTGTGCAAGGCATAAGAGGAAAAATAAAGAAATCTCAAAACCAGTCTTGAAGTAATTGAGAGAACTGTGATAAAATCTTCCTTAAAATGTTTTCCAGATCTTCCACGTGGGATATCCACATCTTAAAACAGTGTTGTGAACCTCATAAATGAGCTTGTCTGTAAATCATTTAGTTTAGTAGCAGAAGCTAACGAGAACTATGTACAGCAGGTCTCCACTGATTCCCTTCAAATTTGTTCACCAGAATTCTCATAGTCAAGCACCCTTTATGAGCAAACAGTCCAATACAAGTGCTGAAAAACAACAACATGGGAACCTCAATTACATGTTCAGCTACATGTCCTTCCTTCTAGTACTTAAAAAGGATCCACAAGAAAGCTAGAGAGGGAATTTCTATCAGAGGCAGTAGAAAGAGGATAAAGGGTAATGGCTTTAAAGGACAGATTTAGATTAGGTATTTGGAAAAAATCCTTTATTCAGAGGGTGGTAAGGCACTGGAACAGGTTGTTCTGAGTCACTGTGGATTCTCCATCCCTACAGGTATTCAAGGCTAGACTGGATGGGGCCCTGGGCAACCTGATCTACTGGAAGGTATCTCTGCCTGTATCAGTGGAGTTGAAGCTAGGTGATCTTCAAGAGGTCACTTCCAAAACAATTCGACGATACATAGATCAGACACATAAGATCAGTTCTTAGATGTGGATTATCTATGAGTAAATTTATAGAGGATCTCTTACTTTAATTTCAACTTGTTCTTCCATTTCTTTTGTTTTTATTGTAGTGTATTCCTTTTCTAACCTAAAAAAATAGAAATAGTAAAGAATAATTAGAAAAGTTACTGACAATTTAAGTGGTCTAATACCTAACAAGCAACAAGAAAATAAATTATATTTTATTTCCTCTGTTTAAACAACCACTTGAAAGTTGCCAATACAGTCTTCCTGTAAATACTTGGACTGGACATTAAAATTAGTTTAAGCACAGAAATACTTCTGCAGACGTGAGCAGGCTGGACTACATCTGAAATGTGGGTGCTTGCTCGTATAATGTTTATGAGATACAGATCTGAAATGGCAACGATTTGGAACAACAATAACCACTCAATGCAGTTACACAACAATCAATTCAGTATAGTCAGTCAAAGGAACACATTGCTAGGAAGGCTTAGAGGACAGAAAGATGCAAGGAGATTTGAGGCAAGTCTTTTTGGTCTGTCTCAGGCAAGCTCCAAAACTGCCCCAGTGAAAAAAATGGCAACAAGAAAAAACACAAGCTGTGATATTCAGTGCCTCTACAAAATGCAATCAAGTAAGTTTAGCCTGAATTGTAGTGTTTTAAACTGCAAGCTTTTATATTAGTTTTCAGAGAAAGCGTTTGCCCTGCAAGTTTGGGCTCTACTTCTTACTCTGATAGTGGACAGGAGCAGTAAACTTATTTTGAAAGACCCTAGCACATCCGCTCTCCTTGCACCACAATATACTATAAGCTGCCTGCCTTAAGAATTGCCCAACTTAACCCTGGAAAAGCACAAGAAGGGTAAATTGATTTATCAGTACAATTTACAGATGGCAGAAAAGTGAAGACATGCAACTAACCTTAAGTAGCAGTATTATACTCAGGATTTCAAACTCAGAATCAGGATTACCCTTACAATTATCCTCCCCTCCCTACTTCACCCTCAAAAAAACAAACAGAAAAAACATCAAAAAGCTACACACTACACACCTAACACCACCCCATCCCACGACAGATTTTCTATTCAAACCCTCCAAAATCCAAATTTTCTGTAACATGCAGCTTTCCTCAGAAGCTTTAGTTTTTAAGTGAGATTTGATTATATTCAAGAACAATAGCAAATACCACTTTAGTAGAATTCTCTTGCAAACAGTACTTCAGTTTTTAACTCTTCACAGTATAAAACCCCCAAAAATTTAAACATGGAAAATTCAAGGTGAAGTAATGAGTAACTAGTTTTGAACAAACAAACAATAACTCCAAGCAATAGTATGATCTTTTCTCAAAATGTTATACCTACTTTTTCATCTTTTTTGCATTGTATTTGACTTGGTAAGATGCTTGGATTAATTTGTCTGGACCACTGTCAAACTGATGTGGAATGACCTTTTGAAAGTGCTAAAAGCAATCAGAGCACAAAATTACATATAAGTAACAGCTGCAAATAAACACACACCACACACATATCTTAAAATATTATAATCTTAACTTACCTGTAACATCCCTTCCATGTCAAGTTGCAGTAATTCTGCTTGGTTTGTCTGAAGTAGTGCTAACCCTACTCGAAATACTATCTCTAAACCCTGTAAATAGAAGTTAAAATAATATTCAACATATTATCATAGTATTGTCAGTGCTACAAGATGATTCCATTATTTAAGAACATTGGAAAGCTCACCCAGTTTCCCAAACAAAAGAAAGGGAAATAAAAAGATCTTTAAACAACAGATTGATCCTGGGTTCCTGTTTTGTACTGAAGACAAACAGTCAGGCTACTTATCCTAACACCAGATCCTCTTCAGAGTGCTACCGCAGAATTAAAAATCTCTTTCTTGAATGACAGTTCTTTACACAAGCTTTACCAATAATTTTAAATAAATTTGGTACTAAAATACAACGAATAAAAAAAGAAACCAGGTACTTACTTCTCAAAAAAGGCATTTTTGTTTCAAACAAGGTATAACACAACTGAACAATTTAAACACATTCAAGGGAATGCTTGACTCAAAAATATCCTAGATACTATACACAATCTGGAAGGAATCCACTTCTGAGTCAGTGTTTTCTAGAACATCATTGCAGAGGAAAAGCATAAATGGACTAAAAGCTTTGGTTTGTTACTACTTACATTCACCCAAAGTTCTAACCCTAGGTACACCTTAGGCATCAGTGATAATTCCACTGAATAATTCCATAAATTCTTTGGGCTACTATCCATCCTCTAAACAGAAGCAGCTCTTCTATACTCCTTCCTCCTCATCTGCTTGCCCCCATGAAGTTTTAACATGGGCTCAAAAGATTTATTTGCCACCCCGAACTACTGAAAAATGATGCCCCTATTGCATGATGCTATCATATTGCATCCAGAACTTCTGGCAGATATGATAACTCCTCAACAGGTTTAGACTATAAAGTTGCATACAGCATCTATACTCAAATATGTAGTTGCTTTTCCTTAAACTACATGTACAGATATCTTCCCCTACCAAACAATTGATAAACATCTACAAAGGAAGGGTATTTGAAATTTGCCCATCAGAACAGTCTTCACAGTACTACTGAAATAGCTGCTCTTAACCATTACTCTTGAAACAGAACATTAAGTATTGAGTAGTTACCTCAGACATAAAGATATCAAATATTCTTGTTGCAATTGGTAGTGGAAAAGTTGTAAGAAATATGGTTAAAAACCATGATGATGCATACATAGAAGTGTGGAAACTCTGAGACTGAAAGTGCACATAAAGTTCTGGAAGATGCTCCTGGAGAAAAAGATGAGAAAAAAAATATTTGTTACGGTTTTGCAAACAGTTTTTATTGTGGAAATGGCTCTGATATATGGGGAAAAATAATTGGTATTTGCCACAGCCAGCAGTTACGTAACACACAACTAGAAGAAATATCACTTGATACGGGATATGAAGGTTTATCATTATGAAGAACCAAGCAGCAGACATGGCAGTATAATCTGTAGTATTTCTACACTGCATAGCAGTAATTTAACATTTCCATATCACAAAGTGAAGCCTACTTGTTCCTGTCAGCCCAACTTTTCTTTTACTTTAAAAAAAAAAAATCAGCTATAAATTGAGTACTAAGACATTTCAGTCTTAAAGTTCTTAGTGCAAGCTTTACAATTCATAGGCATGAAGTACAGCAATAAGTCCTCATGACATTGTCAAAGGTTAAAAAGTACATCGTACAGACACACAGACTTTCTCCTGCAGTCTTGAAATCAGCTATTACCAGATAATAGTCTATTATCAACAGACAAGCCTGCTCTTGAACTGTAATTCCCAATTTCATTATCCTCAGTTACTGAAAAGTTTGACAGATTTTGTATATACCTGTATCATGCACTCAAACTGGTACATACAAAGGCCCAGTTCAGCCATGCTTGGTTTGAAGAGCTCTCGTAGTCTGTAATCTTGCATTAATTTAACAAACACACAAAACGCTTCTTCTTCTGGCATCTATATCAAAAATAAAAACAACAGAAACAAAAACTCAGGAGAAGCATAAGGACAGAATGAATATTTGGGAAGATTTAGTGTTTCGCTGTTTCTCTAAACAAGGAATTTATAACTGACGATTACTATTGTAGTTTTCTTTGTATATGCTGGGTCCTATCAAGTGGCTTCTAAACTGAAATGGAGGCCTGCAAACTTCTTACAATATAACCTGGTTTATAAAACAAAATAGTAATACAAAGACTTAAAATATGACACTTGTAAAATTCCAGTTGAACTGAGAGGAGGTTTTAGTGTAATAGATTTGGAATGACTAATCAATAGCTGAAATAACATGTCCTAGAGTAACTTGCAAGACTGGGATCCCACCTTAGCTTTAAGAAACAAATGCATTCTCTCACTCAGAAAGTTAGTAGCTTCTTGACAAAAGACAGAAACAGAGAATACTCTCATTTGATTTGCAGAATAAGAGACAGCCCTTCACTATTACATTTTAACAAACAGCAATTAAGAATCACCACAAAAATTCCTTCCAAACCATTATGACACGTTATGCAATCTAGCAGGGATTTTCAAGGTTCACATATTTCTTAATACAGTGTTTACCTGCATAAGTAGTAATCCAACAATAAATGCACTTCCTTGACAGTATCCAACTTCACGATCCACCAAAGAATAAGCCTACAAAATAACATTTGTAAGACTCCGAACAATTAAATCCTCATTACTAATAAAAATATATCTTAGCTCATGCTATTATTTTGATAGCAACTTTGTCTTGCTCTTCCAAATCCACAGCAAACAGACATTCCATACAAAAAATTTGATCAGATATTTAGTTGCTACCTGCAGCTACACAGAGACATGAACTTTGCTCTCTGTTGGCCTTCAATGCACTAACATACACTTAAAAAAGCTTGCAGTTCACAGGAATTTGCCAGGTCTTAAAAGATAAGGAGGTTTCCATACCAAATGCACAGGATTACTACATCTACAGAAGATCTGACAAAAGAAACAGTCTTTTTCACAACAATTCAGAGCCGTAGTTTTATTTACAGGTGGTTTCCACACATACTGCATGTTTCCATGCGTATTTTAGAATTGGAAGTCACTATGATTTAGAAAAGTACTGACTTCTCTGTTGAAGCTACATGACAAAAATATAAGCTCTAGTAAAATGGGGGCAATACAGTGACATTTTATGGCAATCTCATTTTGTGCTTATGCACTAACAACTGCACACTAGCTCGCACCTACCATTTTCTTCTACCACACACAGGCTCACCAACACTTGAAAATGGAACGCTGTTTTGATTTACTGTGTTCTCATCTGTCAGTATTGTTTATTTGGCACACTTTTCTCCATTATGCTATCAGCAGTTACTATGTGAAACAGCTTTAATGCAAGTTTAGTAAGCAAATGTTTTAAATCTCTTATAAAATCATATTAAATAGGAATACAATATTTGAAAGCTACCTTTGAAATGTAATTTGGAAAGCAGAGTAAGTTTAAAAAACCAGGACACATGAAACTGACACAACACATTCAGAACGTAAATTATTTTCTAAACCTTTGTGCTTGCTTACTCTCATTAATGTGTTTTTAAGAACAGAAATGCTGACTTACCTTCATTACGTTAAATAAAACCTCCTGCCCAAGGCTGTCTTTCTCCTTAAAGAAATCATGCTCTGGATACGTTCTAGCAATGTCCCTTCTTATTAGTTTCTCACAAGGAGATGTCATTTTCAAAAGCTCTGAATACTGATCCTTTATTGGCATGCTTTGAGCACTACACAGAAGCTGCCAAACAATTGCTCTGAAATGATGAGGTATCCCTTTTCGAACAAGCTCCTAAAGCACAGAGGGATACAAAATCATTAATATTTCCTGAAAATAATACATTATGTCACAAACCAGTTATGAAGTTCATAAGGTGTAAGCCTCAACTGCAGTCTGATAGATAAGTGGCAGGTAATAAAAATTACTGATTTTTTAATTAGCTAATTTAGACAATTAAAGTAGTTTTTGTTTTGCTTTAAAGTAAATAACCATGAAAAAAGCTGAATATTAAGAAAACATTTTCAACAAGAACTCCTCTGGGCCAAAGAGTAATAATAATTTTTAATATTTCACAAAACATAATTGAAGAAAGTAATCTTAATTATATTTCTAGTTTTTAAGACATAATTATTACTTAAGAATAACTTCCAAGACAAATAAATGGCAAAAAAATTGAAAATAAATGGAGCACAGACAACCAGAAAAAAGTGCACAAGATTTCTATCAGAAGTCATTTGACACACACTTCACAAAATTCTAATTTCTCTCTTATGCCAGTATTTCAAAGTTTTCTTTCATTTAAAGGAAGTATTTAAATGTGATTTCTGACACCAGACCAAGAATACATTGTTTACATCAACTGAGCTTGCTTCATTTACCTGCAATCCCCTGGAGAGAAAAAAATAAAAATCAGCTAGTTATTATACAACTCAAACTTCTCAGATCTATTTATCACATTCCAAGTATGTTACCTGTCTTTTCAGAACAGACAAGTAGAAAAAAGTTTTGTTGCTTAATCTGAAAAACTGAGGGGAAAGTATGAGTCAAAGTTAATAGGTTTAGTAGTACTTTCTGCAACTAGGATCTGTCTGACTACAAGACTGCCAATTCAAGACAACAGTGTTCCTTTGTCATTGGCAGGTTTTTTTTTATTTGTGGTTACTTTTTTTGAAGCCTTATGAACTATTATCAAATACTGTCTCCCGCAGGTCAGTTTATTTTGTTTTGCTGGTATTTACTCTGAGGTCAGAACCATCTTCTATTCTACTCCTATTTGTCCAAGTACCTATCCTACTACTCCAAATATTAAGATATCACTAATATTAACTAATCTTTTGAACTTGGTAACATCCATAGACACTCTTGTTTCAAATTATTTGTTAAGCCTGAACTCTACCGCAGGAGTTTTGCAGCACTATCTGTAGCTTTCCAATATCCTAAAGATCACCAGCTTTTTCCAGAACCTTCCTGGTAATGTCACTGCAACTATTTGTTCAGATATGACGGTGACATTGAGTTATTTCCCAAAAGATGTCCAACTCCAAACCAACAAGCCTAAGACAGCTTTCCACATTTATCTCTAGCTATTACATCAACAACGCACTACCAGATTGCAGTTCAGTCACTTAAGGCCTCAAAAAGTCTAAAAGCATAAACAAATCATTAGTTAAGTTTCTTGCATTAAGTTATCATGCGCTTGCTTGACCAAAATAACAAGGTTAATTCCACCAACACTCCTAGAGGAGCAGCAGGAAAACACACCTAAGTATCACTAAAATTATATTATCTTACACAGTATTGGAACTTGCGTCATCTTTCAGTATCTCTTCAGAAACAGGAAGAGTTCCAAAGAGGATCAAGGCACATGGATGGATCATATCACATATCATATAAGGAAAGCACGTACAGCCATGACTAACACTTCAAAAACTTGCCAAGTATCTAGTAACTTAAGGCTAGCTTTCATAGTCAATATGAAATGAAATTTAGGCTGCTAAAATCATAACTATTGGCACAACCAACAACATAACTATTGGCACAACCAACAACATAACTATTGGCACAACCAACAACATAACTATTGGCACAACCAACAACATAACTATTGGCACAACCAACAACATAACTATTGGCACAACCAACAACAAAGTATGGATGTTCAAGCATTCCAAAGTTTAGCTTGATTTTGGCAAACAAGCAAAAAAAAAAATCCACACACCTGAGAATTATTTCACCATTGAAAAACTTCACTAAAAGTATACTTAATCGACTGACTTTCAATAAATGTTTATTCTCCAAACAATTCTTGAGCAGCATGACACTTTATTTACAAAGCCCACATGCAAGCAGTTCAGAAAGTGAATTCTATCCAATCTGATCTAGTTATTACCAATCTGCTTCTCCTTGCCAGGTTCACGGGTCTTTTTTTTCACAGCTTTTTGGGAACACCTTTCCAGAAACTGTTTTCCCTATGCAAGCATAGAGCCTTGAATTCATTTTCATCCCTTGTTTCCACTCTCAGGTCATGTTCTCTCCCCACAACTGCTTCACATAAAAGACACTTTGCTTTAGCCCATTGTTCTGCCTTCCCACAACCTATTCACACACATGAACTTCGAACTATTCAAAAGACCTTGAAATTTGTATTCTGCACATAAAACTACAGACTAAAGCCAATAAAGAACCAAAACAGAATAGGCTGCCCACGAATAAAAATCCTACACTTCCAGTACTTTCTACCTCTGAAACATGAATGTTAAATGCCCTAAATACTTTTTAATTTAAATTATTGTTGAATTCTGTTCCTGCACATGCCCACAACTTAGACTGGACATATGCAGCCCAAAATTTTTCTAATCATCTAAAACAGTTTAGAAACTGTTTTCTTCCACTTGATGTTATGCCAGGGGTCAGCAAACTTGGCCTGAACAATTGAACTTAATTTGTATCAGATCCTCATACAATATAATGATCTGCTCCTCTAATAAGAATGCTTTTAAACAGACAGCTGTTCAGTGGGGGAAAAAAAGATACCACAGCATCCAGCTGCAATATGATCCTAAGCAGGTTTTCAGTAACTCCATTTTTGAAAACATCAAGTATGTGATTAAAGGGAACCTCTCATAATCAGACAGAAAGCTTTGGTATTCGTGATATGCATCTGGTTTTCAATGAGACATTTGCTAGACAAAACTGAAGTATAATAACAGTTACATAAGAAGCACTAAGGCTTCAGGATTGAAATAGATAGTTAGAAGCTTCTCTTACTTGCTTATCTTCAAAATTGAGCCAAAAAGCTATCACATTACAAATCCATCCTACGAATGTGTCCAACTACCTTAACTTGCTTTTCTTTCTTTTTCCGTACATCTTCCCATTCATTCACAATTCTCCCCCACAGTATCCACGAGTCTTCTTCAAGATGGCTGAGATTGCTAGAAGCTGATGAACTAGATACAAGAGAAGATCCACTATTTCTTCTTGACCCATTTACTGATCGCAAGGATTTGCTATCTGTTTCTAGGAGCCTGCAAAGAAACCACGCACAGACACACAAAAACAAGAAGAAACTACATGTTCTTATCATGCTATTGCCACACTATTGTGGTTTTTTGTTTGTTTGGTTTTTTTACAAATTTGTGCTTCCAACATCATTGCAAAGAACAAGCATAGAGTTCCGTCAGTACAGTTTTTCCAACATCCATCTGTAATAAATTTAAATAGAACTGTTCGATGTTACTATTTATAATCACTCAAGTATTTCTGCAGCCAGAATAGCAGATTACACTGCAGCCTTTTAAGGAACACATAGAAGTGTCACATTATGCATAAATAACAGAATTGAGATTTTAATCAGTGTCTTACAACCTCCTGAACTAGATCTTAATAAAGTTGGAGAAAGTACAGAAGCATCACAAATCAAACTTCTTCCACACATTTACCAACTGGAGATTAAAAGCTGAACACAGACAGTCAGCAGGTTTCAAGGTATAAGTACCAGCAAAAGGGTTTGACCTTACTAGCAACACAAAAAAAAAAAAAAAAGGGCTTTCATGCATTGAGTTGACAAAGAGAACACAAACAAACAAGTTAAACATTCTCAACAATCATTTTGAATGTCAAAGGTACTGGAAAAGACAGTAATTTTAAAAGAAAGAAGTCAAAAATCTCCCCATTAACACAATACACATTGATAATGTAAATACAGACATATAATAATGTAAGTTACAGTTCTGTAATGCCTGAATTATGCTGACAACTGTTCAATGTGGTGCTTTTATAAATGGATGAGAAAAAAAACCTCAGTCCTAACAAATGGGAATTGGGCAACAAAAGCTAATGGACAGATAAAGCCCAGCACTTGGATATGAGCACTGGGATTATCAGGTAGAGAGACTTATACAAACACTTCATGAAGTAGAGAGATCTGAATCAGTAATTTTTCATGCACTTGTACAAAATCTAAAAGCCTGGCAACATTTTAGCAAGCTTGTATTAAGTTTTAAGTACTTATTAGATCATAACCCTTTTACACAAGTCTCAGGGTACCTGCAGTTTAAGCTCCCAGCTAAGAGATACTTATATTTAACAGTGCCCAGCTTTCACCTACTGTTTTTTAATGTTTAGAAACCTAACACCAATGCATAATGAAAACTTAGCTCAAAATTCCTTCTATCAGTGTGAGTCAGTGTCAAAAGAGCAAAGTAATTACTGATGAAAAACAAGCACAGAAAAAATATCACAATTATAAAAACATATTGATTATAAAAGGCACTGACTGGTTAATTACCAAAGCTCTTTTTATATAAGTTTCACTAGATTTCAGTAGGTTGACCTTACCTGGATAAATTCATTGTCCTTGGATTTGAAAATGGGAAGTTCTTTACAAAGTAAGTAGTACGCAAGTTCCGTGTGGTTCAACAACTGATTTCCTTCACCTAAAACTTTATAAATGATTTACTAATGCCAAACAGTTACAACAGGACTCTGGACTGAGCTACCTCATTATTTTGAGGAGACTTCCAGTAGAACTGGATTACAGAATGTTTAATACATTCTTAGCCTGATACAGTTTGAGTTTTTTCAGTTCCTAGCCTGTTTAAATAATTCACATTGTTCTTGTTCATGTTCAAGTCAAGAACATAAATTAAACCTTTACAACTACCCTATTGTTCCCTGTGTTTAGTGTACAATTCCTTCTCACTGTGTTAAAATGCAGATTCAAACTTCCAAAACTACAGTGCACTCTCCATGATAAGAGCACCACATTTTAATTTACTTCAAGTATTGGGTCTCACAAGGAAAGTACATCTGGTGTGAGATATCTGATAGGACAGCCTCTAATTACAATTCATATACAAAACTAAATGCGAGAATGAACAACAAATCTGTCTTAAAAAAATTAATCAAATGAAAACAGGTAAGTTAACCTAAGTTGTACTAAATCAAGAATGCAAACCTGAAGAAAACCTAACAAGCCCAAGCTCACATGCTTTGAAAAAGCAAACTAACTTAACTGCAGGGCTTAATATGACTACTCTAGATGAACAAATCTTACGCCCTAACAAAGATAAGCAGTCCAAAGAACAGATTACAGTTTTTCAAATAAAAATGAGACCCTTGGTCATAAACAGAACTGAAAGCTTCAGATTAAATGCAAATTAGCTTTCTTAAAAGCACTCCACTTACCTCTTTTTCTTCTTTCGATAAATTTTAAATGGCTACTAGCACAGCAAAAATCACAGTACACCTTCAGATGAAAGATAATCCCATAAACCATAAGAAAAAGAGGACAACGTGGTTAAAAGCTGACCTCCATTCTCAGACATGAACTAGACAGCTACAATTTCCTTGTAAGTTACTTTACTATCAGGCTGCAGAATCAGAGCATTAAGAGAAGACATGCCAGGAGACAGTTGGTATTACTGCCTCTTACAGGAGTGTATAAAAAATTCAGGACAAACAGGAATGACTGATTAGGGATTTCTCCTTCATGAAATTAAGTCACTGCATACCTGTCGCTATTAGCATAACTGCAGCACGCATCTATTATTCCTTGCAAATAAAAGATGCTTGAACACTGCTCTATCTGTAAGAATATGCCTCCAGCCATAACACTGAAGAAACTGCAGAGCCTCCTTTATTAGTTGTACCTGTATGAAATGACCTGAGCTGCAAACTAAATTACAGAATATAAACTGAAGAACTCTGCTCAAACCCTTAAACTAAATAGCAGAATAGCAGCTTCTACTTTTCTAGTATTTCCAACAGAAAATCCTGCTCCATGTACATCAGAGGTAAACGGGTAACACACTAAAAGGCTACATGTGAGCAGGTTATACTGTGAAAATCAAGAAGGAAAACAAAGGAATTCTGAGGTACTTCACATTTCAAGAAGCCTATAAAAATACCATTTTTATCTAAGAATGTGAGGAAATTACACAGAGGTCTCATTCCTATGATATTCCATTTCAGTTGGGATACTGAATATCATGTGACTTTAATGTAAATATCTAGAATAAGCAGCAGTTATAAGCACTTCTTTAAAACCAGAAAGCTAACTCTTTTGAACATTCTACAAAAACAGATTCTTCAAGAATATACACCTCTAGAACATTAATTCTTAACCTTAAAATTAAGGCGTTGCACCATGAACGGCAATCTCCTTTAACAGTCTCAATGTTGAAGCTACAATAAACCAATTCAATCTTATTACTATAGACCGTAGATCAAGAAGTTTCGCATTTACCTGTTCTGCTCCTCAAGTTTAGCCAGTAATTCTAGGTCGTCTGGACTCAGCTGTGCTGGCGAGGATGGTGATAATGCAGGTGTAGACAGAGTGGTAGAGGAGGATGTAGTGTGTAAGGAGGCAGATGGACTTGCCACCTGACTGGCCATCTGACTGACGGTGTGCGATACAGTGTTCTTCACCCATGAGAGAGTAGAGCTCAGCTTGCCTGCAACCTTGTCTGTCGCCACCTGTGACAACAAGAAGAGGCTGCAACAGTTGTGTGTGGTTTTTTTCATCTTTTCAGTCAACCTGCTTCCACTGAACAGGGAAAAGATACAATATGCATAAACTGACATTGGGATTGTTTATTTCTGCAGAAGACCCAAAACTGTCAGAAGCAATACAAGCTGTATAGAAATTCAGTATTACAGAAGAAATAACATGCAACTATATTGCTAATACACAAAAAAGATACAGAGGAATTTGTTCAACGAAACTGGTTTCTGCAGTACAGAGACACCACAGGTCAGCTCAGACTTCCCATTACAGAAAAAAAATCCACTACTTTTTAAAACGTATTGAGAAGATAATAACAGCACAGGACATGCAGAAAGATAGATAAGGAAGCAGTCAACTACTTCATAACTGACAGAGAAGCAGCAGGAATGTATCAGTGTAAATCCTAAGCTCCCCTGATTTCTGTTTGCATATAACAGAAATACTCTACAATGTGAGGCAGAGGAACAGATGCACCACAATTCTGATTTACGCCAAAGTAAAGGATTCTTTAGCATCTGCCAGCATGTAGAAAAAAGTTAAATTCTGTACGCTTAATATTGTCTCTGAAAAGCATAATGGGTTTTGCTAGAAATACTCAGATGCAGAGTTACAAACCACAAGTGTGAACAGTAAGGCCCTGTAATGTCATGTGATAGAACACACAGCAGTAAGAGGGGGGTGCAAAGCTCCACCCCTCCCAGTCACTCAGGTGCATTGCATGCAGCTGAGCTCCTCTGGGTTGGCCCTGCCTTCCACCAGATGCTCAAACACTGTTTCAAGCGGTGACTTAACATTTCTGCTACAGACCCCCCAAAAAAGCATCTGAAATGTTCCAGTTGGTTCTTGCACCACTTAGGCTTTCCTATGCAACTCTTTCTGTCCTTTCTAGTATTACAATACTAAAAAAAAAAAAAAAAAAAAACCATAAATTTTTAAAGCTCACTTGGAGATTCACTTTCAAAACTAGGGTTTCAACACCACTTTTTATAACAAAAAAAGATAAGGTACATAGTTCAGACTCAAATTTAATATATTAATGAATATTTCAGTCTATTGCAACACAAATTATTCATGTTTCATTTCAAGTAACAGATTTATGATACAGACAACACATGCATGTCACTTGGTGAGAGGACTGAGTATTTTCTCAAAGGTTTTTTACTGCTTCAAACACGACAAGCAACACAACTACTCCAAAAATAAACATGGGCAGAAACAGGAACAATCTTAAGAATACAGCAAACAACTGCCAGAAGTCACACTTCTGTTTTGAGCAGATATCCACATATAAATATTAGAAAAGCATTGATTTAGAGTTGCACACTGTGACACAAGCAGGGAGAAGCAAGGAGATACGAATGGATTATATACTACAAAGCAAAGTAATTAAGATGACTTAAGGTGAGAAAGTAAATTCAAGCTGAGTACCGCTTACACAAGATTCACACTCTGAGTTCAGGGATCTGAAGGGGATGAGGAGGTAGGAAAAAACCCTAAAATTTACTTAGCAGCAGATCACAGGGCATTAAAAAAAAAAAATCACATAAAAGCCTGTAGGAACGGATTAGGTGAAGAATACTAAGAGAAGGTACAGTCAAGAAAACAAGACAGTAGTTAAATCAGCATTTTTCAGATGCTGAATTTCAAGTTAAATTTGAAAAGCAGAAAAGATAATCCACTACACCTGGGATGCACACCAAATCTAGAGGACTGTTCAGATGACCAAAACATTACTGATCATCATTATTTCTGCATGAGCAAAACCACAGACTCAATCAACTCTGAGAACACATTTGCTTCCCCAAAGAGGTCCCCCTTAAGAGCCCGCCAATTAATCGCACTTCAAACATAAACTCAGCTCTCAGCCCGCACCCAGGAACCCCCCAAACCATTTGGCTGGAATAGATTTTTGAGCACAGCACGCAGGTTCTTGTTCACTGCTGGCTAAAACACACAGCTAACAGTGGCAACTGTGTTGAAAAATAGGGTCACTGTGCTGCTGCAGTTTCCATGGAAACAAACAGGAGGCATTACTTTCAGAGCAACCTACACACATTTTTGCAGACACTGAGTTTGACCAATACTCTGCGTTCCCCTGAAAGAAACATGTATTGAAGCCATGGGTGTCTCAATTATCAGAAATACTGTTTCAACTATTCTTGTTGTACAACAAAGTAAAAATAACTGCGAGCCTTAACAAATACCAACATTTTTATGTCTACTACATATATCTCATGTCCTCTCTACCCTTTCTTCTCTTCCTAAGGAAACAGAAGTAGTTCTCATACTACTCTGTATATAAAGAGAAAGTCTAACACAACTATGGTTGAAGTTATATACACAGTTTTCAAGCAAGCTGTACAGCATTCCACAAACCTAGATCCCTGCTTACTTCAAGAAGTTAGCAATGTTCTAATACCTGAATAACAAACTGAACCGACTGAGCGAAGGACATACAGAAGCAGCAGCTGGTGAATCAGCCTGTTTTCGTGCCTCCTGACAAGCTAAAATCCTACTTTAGGACTCGAACATGGTTTCACTACAGGCTGCATCTGCATCTTCTATACTCCCAGTTCTTTCACTCAATTCAGATCAAGACTGAGAAGAGTGCTGGTTTGCTCACATATTCTTGATTTTTCTCATATTATCACCTACCAATAGTCAGAAATACCTCTGCTAGAGCTCACCAGCTTTCACCTCAATCACCAACTTCCCAAGTCTTTTTAGTAGGACAAGTCCACTAATAAATGGAAAAAAATGCAAGAAAGGTCAACAAAGCAAAGATCATCTTTAGTGCCAGTGAGACAAAAAAAAATTACATAAAACTCCCAAGTCTATATGATGATTGGTATGTACTTTATTACAGAATTTTAACTTGCATCCATCATTTTGTCTTTAAAAATATCTAGCAATTCTTTGTCCAAATGTCTAAGAAATACTTGCTAAAGCTGGAGCCAAGCCCTGAAAGTTCCATCATTAATATGTTCCAAGACAAGATAAAAATTAAAATAATATCAAGAAACACAACTGCTTTGCTTAATGAATTTTAGCTCTGCTGTTTCAGAGGAAATTAAGTTGGAAATTCTTTCACTATGTCTGAAAGTAGTTTTTTACTCATCTGCCATTCAAACTATATCTAAGTCAAGCACCTCAGAGATGTAAAGCTAAGTTCTTACATACATCACTTTACACAGTGATGTGGAAAAAAGCACTTTCCACATGTTTAGTTGTGACTAGCTACTAGTTTTTGATGCCCATTTTAAATGACATACAATAGTTTTTCCTCTCATAAAGGCAACAGTAAGCTCTTCCCCATAACATCTTGCTATTTACAAGTGCACTGCCAAATTGTGACTAGCAACCCACTAGTAAAAGACAAGCTCCATCTGACAGTCTGAAGAAACCATATTTAAAAAACAAAACCAACCCACACCAGCATTAATGCAGCGTATGATTCTGGTGAATCAGAGACCTGTGTCATCGCAATATTAATATTTTCTAAAATTAAAAAAATATATATCAAGAATGCTTTATGATGTCATCAAGCAGGCATTTAATACTATACTACAGAGACAGACAAAATTTGTTCAGACAAAAAATAACACTCCATAGCAGCTTTTGGCTGTTTCCCAAGTTAGGACAGAATACAAGCAGATTAAGTGTCCACAGTTGCTCTCTAAGCCAACATCTTCATTTTAGTCCAAATGCCCAACCCTGGTACTGCACTTCAACCCCAAATACACAGTAACTGCCTCAACCCAACTTGGAAGGGTTAGTTTTACAGAAAACTAGCAAGCAAAGTTGACAGTTAATACAGCCTGTAGTAACAGCCACTGCAGTCTCTCTCTCAATATGACCAAAAGGAATTCATGTTCCTCACCGCTCAAATCAGACCAGATATTTCCTAGGCTCTCCCCAAAACACTCCTTCCCAGCTAACTCAATAGTTTCCAGAGTTCTTAGGCTGTTAAACAAGTTAACAGCAATCAAGGATAAGCCAGACTTCACTAAATCACTTCTGCCTCTACCTTGTGGGCATGCAGCCTTTGCTAAGCGTGTATGTAAACAACAGGAATACCTCCCTGCTGAACATGAGCTGAGCAAAGCTAAGTCCCCCTCCATTATGACTAAGCCACCCTCCCAGATGCCAACCCCCAGTTATTCCAACCATCACCTGCAGCAGGACAAGACGCTCTTTAACCAAAGGCATTTAAGCAGATGACTACAATGAAGACAGTATTCCCCATTTAAATTAACCAAAAATTTACCAACAGACGATGTTGGTTTTCACAAGGTAAATAAGACACAGGGCTTTAATTCAGCATGCCATCTTAGAATACCATCACATAGTTAAAACCTCAGAGGATTTATTTAACAGATCAAAATTATAAACTTATGTACTGACAGTCTGCTTTTATATTTAAGAACATATTTTAATTATTAAAAAAAATTGGAAAAAATACTGAATTCAGAGTATAAAATGGAGGTAAGGAAAAAAGTTGTTTGAGCAAAGAACCACCAGGTTTTTTTCTTCTTTTACATGACTGTTTATGAGAACACTGAATTAGCAAGATAAAGAGCCCTGCTTTTTCAAAATCCACTCAGAAGGGACTTCACTTCCCCCTTTTTTTCATTTTTCAAATACTTCTCCCTCAGCCTTATCCGAAGAAGCAGCTGACACTAACTACTTAAGCACTTCACTTTCCCCCACCCCTTCTCCTGTCAACTTTGAAAAGCTTCTCCCACCTCCTCCTCTTCATAAACTCCATTTCACCTATTCCATTCACCAGCCATCTCCTGCTTACTTTCTCAAAACCCATCGGACAAGCCTACAGAAGGCAATGAAAAAAAAACACGCAAAGAATCCAGTACACTGACCTCTAGCTCAGGAAGTGCCTGAGCCTCAGACTGCTCAGAGCTCAGAGATCTGAGGAGGAAGCAGATTCTTGTTTTTAGTTGTTCTTCTGCAAACATCTGCTACTCTCAGAGGCACTATTGGGCTGGCTGGACCTCAGGGATACTCACCACAGCTGTCCTCATCCCAGCTTAATCAAATTCAGGCAATGCTGATTCATAATAGCTAGTGTTTTCCTCCTGATTGTGTCCCCCTTTCATAATCCTCTATTTCCTCTCCTAACCCTTACTTGAAATTACGCTTAGCTATCTCAAAATATCCTTAAAAATTGACACCTGTATGTAAGTTCAGAGCTGCATAACCATGACCAAAGCAGAAACTGGAGGCTAGAAGGAAGAATAAATACATGCATTTAAGCAAAATATCCACCCAGAATCCAATTACCTTATCTTTTAGCTACCAAGTAATTAAAAAAAAAAAAAGATGTTGGGGGAGGAAAAAGAGTTTTCTGACAAATGCTTTCAGAGATAAGTAAAACATACTAAATGCTGCCAGATTCCCTCTGTACAGATATGACTTCTTCCTACACCTCCTGTAGGCCACAAAAAACTCACCCAAGACAACATGAGAATGTTTTAAAATTTGCTGTTTATTTCGGCTCATACTGACAATTCCAAACACCATGCCAACCTCACACAAATTGCTCTCTAATCAGCAACACAGGAAACGAGCAGGAATTCCGCGTGACTACAAAACACCTCTGGATACCAAAGTTGAAATGAACCCTAAGTAGCCACAACACCAACATCGACTTCTTGCCCTTATTACACAACCGAGTCGGTGCAGATGCAGCACGAGGTGTCACTAAGACAGACCTCTGAAGCACCCTTTGAAAACTCCTCAACAACCACGCACCCAAACGCTCCTGCTTAACAATACCTCCGTAAAAACGTGACTGAGAAAAATCTCCCTTCACAGATAAACCCCCGCGAGCGCACCGCAGACCAAAGGCGAGCGCTCCTCCTTCTCACCTCCCAGCGCCGCCGGCCCCGCGCAGTCACGCTTTCCTCACTCGCACCGCAGCGCCCACCTTCCCGCCCGGCCGGGCCGAGGCACACGGACCCCGAGACACACGGACCCCACGGACCCCGCGGCCCCCGGTCCGGCCGCCCTTCGCAGCACGCAACCCGCGGCGGGGAGAACCCGGCGCCGAGCGGCTCGGGCCGCCGGGGACAGGGAGCGGCGCCGCCCGACCCGACTCTCCGGGATGGGCGCCGCGGCCGGGCCGCCGCACCCCGCCTAGGCCCCGTCGCGCCCCGCCCCCGGCCCCCGCCCCGGCCCCTCAGCGGCGGGGGCGCCCCGCCCGCGCCTCACCTTGGAAGCGTCGCCCGCGACGAAGAGGTGCGAGCATCGGCGCGCCCCGGAGCCCGCCGCCGACCTCCGCCGAGCCGCCTCCCGCTCCCCCTCCGGCCCGCCTCCCCGCCGTCCCCGGCAGCCGGGCCACGTCCCTGCCAGCGCCCGCGCAGGCGCACTCGGCGCGCAGCCGCCGCGATGGGCAGCCCCGCGCCCCCGCAGCGCCGGGCCCGGCCCGCCGGGGCCTCTTTCTCGCGCCGCCGCGGGCACGGGCGCGGCCGGCGCCGGGCTCCCCGCGCGTGGCCGCCGATGACGGGCCGCGCTGCTTTCGGCGGCCGGGAGCCGCCCCCGTTCGTTCGCCGCGAAGCCGGGTGGCGGCCGGGTCCGCCGAGCCCTCCCCGCGGCGGCGAAACGCGACGCGGCCCGGCCCTCCCCTCGGCCCGGCTCTTCCCGCCGCCGGCTCCCGCGTGCCGCCCGCCACACGACGCGCCGCCTCCGTCTCGGCGCTCCGCGCCCTCTCCGTCTCAGTGCCTCCCGGTGCCGATGTGGCGCCCGCCCGGCAGCCGCCACGGTGCCACCGGCACCGCGGTGACGCTCCCGGCGACGCTGCCGGGCCGGGTGCCGCTGCGGGCCCGGGGCAGCTCCGGCGCGAGCCCGCCTGCCGCCGCGCTCCCGCAGAGAGGCGCGAGCAGCTCCGGGCTGAAGCCGGCCGGGGTCCTTGTTTGACAGAACTCCCCTAAAAGCTTAAAACGCAGAGCCGCAGAACGCTACCAGCAGACGCGCGGCTACTCCGTGGGACGCGACTATTCGGGCCCGGGCGGGCAGCGGATTTCCGAGGGCGCAGCCGCAGGCCCCGCGTCCCGAGCTCGCCAGAGCACCGCACCGCTAACAGCGCGGACTGAGAAACTGCGCTCAGAAAACGCACGCGTTCGCTCCTCCTTCTGCTGTTACAAGCTACCTGCAAGAATTACGTCATCACGACGTCAAAAATCGGAGCTTTTACCTCAGCGAGTCCGGAGCCCTTCCGAACCGCAGCCAAGGCTCCGGCCGGCATCGCGGGCGGGAGTGCGAGGCCTCGAACTTGTGAGGGCGGGGCGGGGCGTGGGAGCTCGGCGGCCTCCCAGAGCGGGGCAAGCGGCGAGCTTCCGCTGCGGGAGGCGAGGGACGTGAAGCTGCGAGTGCGGGATCGCACCGCTTCCTGTCTGACCGAGGAGAGCTCCTTCCTTCCTTCCTTCCCTCCTTTCCGTCGTTCTCCGACCTGCAGCTGTCACGTGCTCTGGTCTCCTCGACCAAATACCAGCAGCTCTATTTTGGCAATAGCATTTCATTGGTTTTGGTCAGCTTAACGCTCTAGCTATTTGCTGATCGGTCAGCCGCGACAGCGTTCCCTAGGAAAAAAAAAGTGAATAAAGTACTTAATATTTCTACGGCAAAGATTTTTAATATCGAGACCGTTGTTTTTTATCCTGTGCTGCCACGCGCCCCGTGCCGGCCGCTGCCGAGGCAGGCGGTAGGGAACCGCGGGGCGGCGCTCCGCCGGGTGTCGCAGCGGGGCGACGGGCGGCGGTTGGCGGTTCTTCCCGCGCGCGTCACACCTGCGGCGCTCGGAGGAGCGCTCCCGCCCTCGGGCCCCGCGGCGGCCGGACCCCGTCCCAGGCGGCGGCGCGGTGCGAGCGCCCCTCCAGGCCGGCAGGGGGCGCGCGCCGGGCTCAGGGAAGGCCGTGCGGCGGCGCCCCGCCTCGCCGGGCAGGCTAGGACCTGCGGCTGCGCAGTGGGAGCGGCCTTTTCCCCCCTGCAGTCGTTGCAGTCGTCGTGCGGAGCGGGCCCCGGCCTAGGCCTAGACCGGACAGTACCTGGCACGATGGTCAGTACCGGCCCGTACGGGACCCCCGCGCCATAGGAGAGCTCCGCCCTCCGCTCCGCGCCCGCCGCGCGACTCCGCTCGCCCGGATGGAGCCCGATTGACCCGGGCCCGCCGCCGGCCGCCGCGGCTCCAGCGTGGCGATGGCCGCCCGCGGGGCGGATCGCGGCGGCTTCGGCGGAGCCCCGCGGGGTCCGGCACGGTCCGGCTCGTCCCCGCCGTCCCCCTTCCCCCGCAGCCGCTCGCCGCTCACCCCTGGGCCGCGGCCGGCGCGGTGCTGGGTCGAGCCCGGGCCTCGGGCGCGTGGCGGCGAGCGGGAGCCGCGGGCGGACGGGCGGCAGCTGGGGCCGGGCCCGCTGTGACACGGGCCGCGCGGGCGGCGCCCGGCTGGGGAGCGGGCGGCTGACGGGCCGGCCTTGTCCTGCCGCGGGGTGCTGCTCTGAGAGCTGCGGGCGTGGGGGGCGTCTGAGTCGGGGCGGTGCTAGGACAGCTCCTCGTGGTTTTGGCTGGGGGAGTGAGGGTGAAAGGGCCGAGGGACCGGCCCTGGGGGAGTGACCGGCAGTGAGTCGTTGTGGCAGTCTGTGCAGACAAACGTTTCGTTAATAGACACGAATTTTCTTTCTCTCTTGAAAACGTGAAGACGTGGGCAGGAAAGTTTGTGTGAAGGGTAAAAATCCTGCTTTCTCTTCCTTAAGATGGTTTTAATCTCATTGTGTAGGAAAATCTGTCACTTTATTCCTGATCCACTGCAATTTTATTAATAACGATTCATTTAGTTTGGATGGCCTTGGTTTATGTTGGTAACATCTTATTTTTCTCATTGAAGGGGTTTGTGAAAGTTGTCAAGAATAAGGCCTACTTCAAGAGATACCAAGTAAAATTCAGGAGAAGGAGAGGTATGGCTCAATTCCCTATATTGCTGAATTACATTATATTGACAAATATTGTTACTTTTTTTAACACGTTTTCCACACTGTACCTGTTGTTTTTTAGAGGGAAAAACGGATTACTATGCTCGCAAGCGATTGGTAATTCAGGATAAAAACAAGTACAACACCCCAAAGTATAGGATGATTGTGCGTGTTACTAACAGAGACATCATTTGCCAGGTAAGGTCTGTGGTGCTAGCTGTTTATTTGTCAGCCCCCCGGAAATGAACAGAAAAGGGGGATTGATGAGGCACTTGCTGGTTGTTTTGATGCCTAAGCAGTTCTGATATTGCTCTTTGGCTTCTTGGAGAACGATCTTTAAGGTTGACGCAGTGTCAGTAATACACCATAGTCACAATACAGAGTAATTTTACTAATGCCAACATTGTAAAACAAGGTTGTGATATGAGATTGCACTCTTCTAATCATGCTGAAATATGTTGAAGGTTTTAGGGAAAATTTTTTTTATCTTTTCTGCTATCTTTGAAGTGCTTTGAAAAGAGAGATTTTTTTTGTTTGCTTGAGAACTGCTGTGTGACCTGTCAGGTCACTTCTGTTACGTAGTATCTGAAGGTGCCCTCGCTTTCAGGACTTCTTACTGTGATATTATGTGGATCATGTGAAGCAGATAGGCCTTAAGATCATTTCACTGAGATTAAAGGAGACAGATAAATAGGAATAGTCAGCACCTTTTTGTGGTACACGGTTGTGTGTTGCATCACATAATGCCGTTTCTCACTGTGATTCATTTTCCTGGTTCATTTCCAGAATGTTCTATCATAACACATATTGTTAAGCTTGAAGATAGAAAGTTTTCTTGTTTCTTTCTTCACTAAATAGTTTTATCTATGGAGAATAGTAAAGAGTGCCGTTTTTAATCAGCTCAGACTAAACTATACGACCTTGACGAGCTTGTTTTATCTTTGAAATTCAAAACAAAAAGTGGTGGCAGGTACCATCTGACCAGTTGTGCCTTTCCAGAGGTGGGAACTCTGGAGAGAGGGGATCAACTTTTAAAGGCAGAGGAAGAGTGGAAGTCAAAGGGAGGTGGTTCTGATATTATCACTGTCTCACAGGAGACCCCCGAGATTACCAGGATCTTATATCTTAATGCAGTCACTCTGTAATGAAATGTCCTTACAAACACTCATACACTCATATTTTTGCATTTTTCAGAGATGAGTTGCATTCAGTGTTATTTGAGAACTGCGTGCAGAAACTAGGACAGAATCCATCTACATATGTAAAAATTCTTTGAAGTGTTGCTTTTGTTGGCAGTGTCCTGGTCTCTTCTTTTATATGAAGACTTAAATAAAAGTGGTTGCCATCACTTACTTTCTCAAAGCCAAATATGGATTTGAATGCTTCAGTACTTAAGGAGTTAATTACGCCATAAGAAATTTCTGAAAAGAAAAATGTAACAGAGCTCCTTGAGCTCTCAAGAAAAGCAGTTTGCTGGACATTTCTATACAAAGTTCCTATTGGCTTAAGTAGATGTCAAAGAAGTGGTAAACTGAGCCCACAGTTACACTGAGAAAACTAATGGTTGTTTTGTGTTGTTTTTTTTTACTGTTGTCAGATTGCCTATGCCAGGATTGAAGGCGACATGATTGTCTGTGCTGCTTATGCCCATGAGCTGCCAAAATATGGTGTGAAGGTTGGCCTGACCAATTATGCAGCAGCGTACTGTACAGGTCTGCTGTTGGCACGCAGGGTGGGTATCTGTCAAATTGTCTGGAAGTAGTTGCTCTGTTTTTCTTAAAAATGGGAAAGCTAGCTCACTGTCTTAAGTGGTATTGGTAATATAGATACCAAATTCTGAGGGCTTGTCTCAATGCTAACTTGTACTCTTTACTATATAGATTTGATGGCCTCTTGTGACTGTCAAATCACAAAGAGAAGTATGACAACATGCAGTTTCAACTCCGGCAGCCCACTTTTAAGTCTCTGCACTTAAGTTTGGTGGAGGGAGGGAGTCAGGACAAAAATGTAAGAAATGTACCTTCAATAAGAATTTAAATATGTGTGAGCTGTATTCATGAGCTGATGGATGAGCTTGTGGATAGGTCTGAAGTTTATTAGTGTGCCTGTTGGAACAGGAGATTGCAATAAACATGCCTGTTATATTTCAGCTGTTATTATAAGCGTTAATACTAGTATAGAATGTGTAAGTTTTGTAAAGAAATTTGTTGAAAGTACGAAGATTTCTGTTGCAACTTTTGTGTTTTAATTTGGCGACTCTCCATTTTGGCTTTAAATGGGCAGAATTTCAGAAGTGTTCCTATTGTTTTGGCTTTCATTTTTCCCGCAGCTTCTGAATAAATTTGGTCTTGATAAGATCTATGAAGGCCAAGTTGAAGTGACTGGAGATGAATACAATGTGGAAAGCGTGGATGGAAAGCCTGGTGCTTTCACATGTTACCTTGATGCAGGTCTTGCCAGAACTACTACTGGAAACAAAGTTTTTGGTGCTCTGAAGGGTGCAGTGGATGGTGGTCTGTCCATCCCTCACAGGTAATCATCTCTCCAGAAAAACTACTTTAGAGTTACCTGAGATAATTCTGTGTGTGACAGCCTACCTATAGTGTCATTTTTATGCTGAAGTAGCTATTTTTATAATCTGGTAATTATTAGTGTAGGTTCTAGAATATTTTTTTGTTTAGTTGGGCTTTTTTTACTCAAAGTTGCAATTCTAGTAGCACTGCAATGAATCTTGTGACTTTAAAGAGATGCTGTTAAATTTTCAGAAACTAAGAAACCACTTCACTGCTTTCACTTAGAATCATCCGGTGTTTGAATGCACTTCAGTAAATATTCATTAGTTTTCCCATTATTTCAAGGCTTCAGCATTTTGTGTAGATGTTAATTTTGCTGTGTGTAATGAGATCCAAAAACAACCACTGGTGTTTCCCACATTTATCGAGACAGTAGCAGCTCTAAGTAGTCCTCCCGCACTTAAAAATTTCCATTTGAGGTTTGGTCATTCTTGTCAGTGGTAACGTGACTGAATCAAGATTTTTGGCAGTAGCAAAAATCTTGACTACACTTGCCTGCTTCTTTCAGACAGCAAAGTAGGGAAAAAACATCTGATCTCTGTTGTGGATTTCTGTATTCTCTTTTGCTGTCCTGGAGTTGTGTTTTCTTATTTGTGTTTTTGTTTCGTCTTTTTGTATGTTTTT
Source organism: Chrysolophus pictus (assembly GCA_037305975.1). NCBI lineage: Eukaryota > Metazoa > Chordata > Aves > Galliformes > Phasianidae > Chrysolophus > Chrysolophus pictus. The sequence goes on along the minus strand of CM074583.1, from coordinate 13,764,149 downwards.
ACTAATTCTTCATTTGTTTCTGACCTGGCTGCTGTGTGATGATACCCCAATGACTGACCACTCTGTAGTAGGTCCATGGTGTGTAAATGATGGACTGCATGGTTTCAAGACGGGACTGATGGCAGCTGAGATGAACTTTAAAACTTCTGTTTCTTTTTTTTTCTTTATATTCATTTTCTTTATCTTTCCATTTTTAATTAATGTCCTATTTCTCAGTTACCTATAGCAGAATCTGATCTCGGTCATTTCTTTGTGGAACCTGTCTTTGAATCAGAGTGTTTGAGGAATATGTGCTACTCAGAATTTAACTGCTCTTTCACAGTACCAAACGTTTCCCTGGTTATGACTCAGAAAGCAAAGAATTCAATGCAGAGGTTCACCGCAAGCATATTATGGGCCAAAATGTGGCAGATTATATGCGTTACCTGATGGAGGAGGATGAAGATGCTTACAAAAAACAGTTCTCCCAATACATAAAGAACAATATTACACCTGATGGGGTAAGATTTATCCGTCTGGCTCTTGTCCATTAGTAGCAATGTAGATCTTCACGTACAGGGTTTCTCTAATAATGCAATTAAGTTCAATATGTAAAATAGTAATGTGATTATTTTGTATGTTCTCCAAACAGATAAAAATGTTTTTCCTTTATTGAGGGCTCTATAGCATATAGTGGATTTTTTGAACATGCTTTGACGTTTCACATCCTGCTTATTTAGGACTGCATCCTAAAACAGACCATATATTTTTTCTGATACAGAAATTAACACTTAAGTTTCTGTGCATGGCTACTCACTTGTTCCTAATCTGCACTGCAGCTGTGATTTCTCAGGATCTATCTTCTGTCAGATCTGTTTTAAACGTGTGACCTTACTGGTAGCTGTGGGCTTCAGGCAAATACAGAAAATCCCAACCTAGTTCTGTTGCAGAACTCACTATCTTAAGAAATACATCTAGTGTTATATGTCTTATGTCAGCATGACTTGAAAATTTTAAATATATCACAGAAAACACTAGAGGATTGGTAAAATTACCATGGTGCTTTTTTAACTTCTTTCAGATGACTTGCCTGCTGTTTGGTTTCTATTATCAGCGGCTCTGAAGTTTGGAACATTTTTATGTTGATTTTTTGGGTTGTAAAAAAATAAGTAACATTTTACTGTAAATATCAACTTTGTATATATTACTAAACAAGTATTCAGAGAAGATTTTCCTATTATGTGTCTAAGTGTCTTAATTAGTCATCAGCAAAGATACTGAAATTGGGGAGAAAGGAGGAGGCAGAATAGGATCCTCTGGTAGCTTCAGCTGTTGATCTATGTAACTGGACAGATCGGTTTTCCTGTTTACATGTTAAAGAATTATTTCTGCATACTGACCTGCTTCCCAAAGGTCTGTATGTTACAGTACTGTATTAGCTGTCAGAAATGACTGTTTCGATGTAACCTTTGCTAATGTATTTCTGAGGTTGCTAGCAGACTGCTGCTACTGGGGATGATGCAGGATCTCATGTGATTCGTTAATTAAAAGCTGCTTTCACACAACTTTTCTTACTAAGCAGCTTTGTAATGTGTACTGGGATAGAATCTTACAAGTGGTAAGATAGCATCTCATGAAAAGGTTCATGTAAAACAATTCTGGTTAAATTTAAGAACTAAGTTTTCAGAGCACTAAGCTATATAAGGAAAGTAAATTATTTTCTTTTACTCAAGGCAGAAGTAGAATAAAATTCTGTATTACCTTTCAATTTCAGTGTAAGGAAACTAGACCATAGGAGGTAAGCTCTTCCTCTGCAAGATGCTAGCCTGTACTTAGGAGACCTGAAAGTTGTCTGTAGTTAAGGATAAAATTAATTCCTCAGTTTTGTATCCAAGTTGTTATTTTTAATATTCAAATGCTTGTATACTTCTTGTGATGGCCAGGAATTCTAGTAGGTTTTAACAGTGATTCGCATGAAGGAAGCCTATTAAAGGGAATAATTGTAAACCGTATTGTGATGATAACTGGCTCTTAGTGCCCTCTTTGCTGAGAATATCTCACAATTTGATACAATCTTGCAATGCACCACTGGAGAACTGTAACAACTTTTGCTTTTTCAAGATGGAAGAAATGTATAAGAAAGCCCATGCTGCTATACGGGATAATCCAGTCCATGAAAAGAAACCCAAGAGAGAAGTCAAGAAAAAGAGGTAAACATGAATATAACTTCTCTGTTGAAGAGATTTTAATTAATGATGGCACCAAGTGGACTGATGTCTATGGCACTTGTGTCAAAACTCATTTTTAGGTCAGATTAAGATACAATGATTTATATGTAACTTTGTCAGGAAAAAAAATCTTTTAATTGTGTAAAAAAAAAAAAAACAACAACAACAGACGAGCAGTAAAGCATGTCTTTGGCCTGAATAGCTGGAATTCTTTAAGTGTGTATTTTAACACTTAGATGTTTTCAGGGGCAAGGCTGATTTATGTGTCAGTACTAAACTATTTCAATTTTTTCAGAAGAGGCACAGATATTGGAATGGACATGATAGTGCCTAGTCACCTAAGAGCTTACCTCCTGAGAAACTATTTTTTTGTGGTGCCTTGACTAAAGAACTTGAGAAATAGAGCATGATACAGAAGTGGTACTATGTTGTAGCACAGAATTCTCAGTCATAGTTCTGATATCTATCAGCTTCTTTCATCACCACTTTTGCCTCTTTCTGCTTTGGTTAATATATTGTACCGTGTGCTTGCAGAGTGAACAGTACCAAGATGTCCCTCGCCCAGAAGAAAGATCGCGTTGCTCAGAAGAAGGCTAGCTTCCTCAGGGCCCAGGAGCGTGCAGCTGATAGTTAAGACAACTTCCACAATTTTCTATGAAGCTTTGGAAAAAGTGGCAATAAATTTATTGACTAAGCAACTGTGTAAGACTGGCTTATTAATACAACTTAAAGATCAGAATATTTTTTATAATCCACATACTCTGGAGCCTTAAAGTTTTCTTTTTAAATATGAACTCATTCAATGAAGGTATGTGGTAAAAACAAAGCTACCACACTAGAATTACTTCCATAGCAAGGGGAAGTAATTTTGATTAATTTATAGTGTGACTAGGTGGAATTTGTTCCTTTTAACTAGAGGATGATTTAAATTAAAAATAAATAACCTTTACAGGCACTTGACAATTCTGTACAATTTCAGTGTACATAGTGCTATGAGAGATGTATACGTACCTTAAGGAAAACAAACCTCCATTGTAGATAGCCTTAAGCTTTCAGGAGCATGAATAGGAGTGCTTCCCAGACTGAAAATGAGTATAGCTGACAGCAGTACACATTGAACATTCCTCCACAAAGTGAAATAAGTACTTAAAGGTTCTGGCTGCTACTGAAGCAAGTACTGTCTTAAGATGAAATATTTTCTATTATTATTATGGGATTAGACAAGAGAACTTACTCAGAAGTTGAATGTATTTGCTTAATTACAGAGGTTGTAGCTTGCCTTATTCTACAGCTGTCTGTGAAACTGAGATACTAAAATTGCTTGCATGCTTTCACCAAGTAGAATACACTGAAGAAATCTTAGCTTTATGTACTGATAGATGAGAAATATAGCTATTGGGAAAAAAAAAAAAAAAGGAAGTCTGTTATTAATTGTAAACAAAAGTATATATATTTTTTTTTTTTTCAATGAAAGTTCCAGCTTGTTGCAACAGCAATAAAAATTAAGGTTCTGTATAGTAAACTGCACTATTACGTGTTTTCCAGTTTTTCCAAGAAGCTGCTCAAAATGCCCACCAGTACTTTGGGTTCTGCAATTTTTTTTTTTGCCCCAAACCTTGTAGCAATTAGTTGTGTTTTCACCAAGAATATCCTGCTTTAGATTTCAGTGCATTGCTAGTTTAAATACTACATTAGATTATAGTTAACAGTAAGTAATTTTTCAACTAAAAAGCTGATTACAAACAGCACACCCTTAACCCAAGCCACACATTGTTACATATGGTGTGGAGAAATTCCCTGATGTTAGTCAAGGAATGCATTTAGTATGGGACCTTTGAGCAACTACACCATGTTTTAAATAATGAAATAAAGCTCTCATTTTTACTATACTGTAACTGATTAAAGGAGTCAGCTATCTGAAGGGATAAGGACAACTGACATTAAAATCACTAAGGCTTTTACCTGCTTCATACCTAAAACACTTACAAACATATGAAGCAAGCACAGCATTAAGGTGTTTTATGTTTCATGCGTATCTCGTTATAAGATGAAAATCTGAAGAACAGTAGGGTTGGTGATTGAAGGTGGTGCAGTGGTCACGCTCTGTACAGTGCCTGGATCAGAGTGTTTAAGACTTGAGAGTTACAACTCAGATATTACCAGGAAAATAAAACAAACAGCAGAACACTAACTGTTATAACTGTTATTCCACCTTGCTCCTAACTGTAACTAGTCACAGGGTTCCCATTTAAGCAATATTCCTGGGTCAATCCACTTTGTCTCACAGTTATGGTCTAGCTCTGACTTGCATGATTTCTGCAATAAATCAGGAGGATTTAAATACAAGCATATAGCTGTATTTCTGTGGGCAGTAACAAGACTTCATCCACAACTGCTACTTCTTTCAGTTGTCATAAACCAGCATCCTACTGTGGACGGTTTTTTTGGTGTTGATTGTTTTTAAAACTTAGGATGATTCTGTTGTCAGTACTTCAAAAATAATTTAGTAGCAATATGTTTCTGAAAATGTAAAATACACGTGTTCTAACAAGTAACATTCTAAAAATCCTGGCTCCGAACATGGTGTACTGTCTCAGGACTTTTAAAGTGTTGAACTAAAACATTCAAGATGAAAGTACGAGGTAACGAGGTGTAAACAGAATTCAATTTAAATCTCATATTACAACCTATCGTTTCCAGAATAAAATTTTAATTTTTCCACAGTTTAAAAATTGCTAATGTGCAAATTCTGCCATGCCAAGGTATTAGTAAACAACAATCTCAGTTCATTTTATTCATAACAGCAACTTGGACTCAGCCACCGTATTTGCAATAGTGGTGGTTCCTCATAAAACTACTGGGCATAAAAATCTTTTGCAGGTATTTCACAAGTGAGCAACAATTTTCACAGAATTTTAAGATGTTGCATTACTTGATGTGATGGCACAGTGAACACTGTCATCCTGTTCAAGCTCCAACAAAATGCACAGAGCAGTCAAGCATGCAGGATTGTTTTTGTTTCCAAACAGTGCACTGGAACACCACAAGCGCTTTTGGCTTCTGCCAGGTCACTCGGTGTTAAGTTCATCCTTTCAGGAGCCCTATAATAAGGAACTGACTGAAGGGAAGAGTTGAAGAGCCATTCATGAAATCCGTGTACAGGTCTTTACAAAATGTTGCAAATCATTTTTAGCAAACATGGTAGGCCACCTCGAGTGACACAGTATCTTCTGCTGGTGGAGAAACTAAGAATCCGTTGTGTGGGAAATTTTCTTCCATAGTAATGTTTTTAAGTTATTGAGTATTAAAGAATGTTCCATTTCCATCTGGTTTGCTGAGACTTTAAGGGCAATACACAAATACAGTTGTTTTTCTAGTTCTTCGTGGATGTCTGAAGGAGCACCACGAAGCAGATAGTCTTTAAGTAGCTGACACACTTTTGCCAAGTTTGGCTGAATAACCTCTGTGGTACACCGCATTTTACTTTGGTCACATAGAGTTCTACAGTCTGTACCATAAACACAGTCCATATCTGATTCACACGGACGATCTTTAATCATTTCCTTTAAATTCATTTCTGGCACAATTTTTCTCATGTCCATCATTTTCAAATCATATTTATCATTATATCCCAAGTTTTTGGCACTTGTATCACACATAAGAAAGTTACCATAAGGTCCATGAAAAATATCTTCCACAAATTCTAAAAGTCCAATAGCTATTTTTGCCTTCCTTGGCCATGATGGAGTAAACCACTGGTCCATGCTTCTCCTGAATCCAGAAGGAATTAGAAGTTCAATGATCCATGGAAGGCTGACTCCATAGAGAGAGGTATATTCAACTCTTTCGATCACATAGAGATCCCCACAAAAACCCATCAGCTTGGGAGTATGCTCTTTATCCTGCAACATCACCATTAACAGAAACTCATCTAGCTGCAGAAGTGCCCATGCAGACTTTGCCTCAGGCAAAGAAACTCTACCATCTTTGTTTCCATCGGCAAAAGATAGAATGATGTTTACCAGTTCTGAAAGATTTCCTTGTTCACCCAACTTTGCCTAGAAACAAACAAAAAAGATCATATATTATTTCATTAACTACCACCAATCCACCTGTAATTCACCATCTTTTTTATTCTTTTAGTATCAGGGAGTATATCATGTTCTAGTTCTTATTGCTTAGAGATGTCTGATGAGCTTCCTTTCTGTTCTGTTTTCCAAGGCATCTGGTGTATGATCTTAAAGTAACAACATTCTTTGCATTTCATCATTCAAGGACTAGAATTCAAAGACAGACTTTTTCTAAAGGCTGGTCAGATGAAAAACAGAGTAGCTCATTAAATATTTTCTTACAGTAAGTATGTAGAATTCAGACTGGATTTGGTTTTCAGCTGATTAAGCCTCTCAGTTGCAGAGAAATAACACTATCAACTACACTTCATACAGAGTACCAAGATATTTGGCACAAATCTCAGACTAAATGTACTGAAATATTTTATTCTGCTATTTGATACAACCATTTCCATTGTAACAGTATAATGAAAAAAGCCATTGTTGGAATCAGAAGCGTTGTATTTCCTACTTTTACCAATGCATGCAGAAGTCACGCAAACATTTCCTAATTTCTCCTAAAAAACAGTCTAAAAATCACCCAATCTTAGAGACAAAGCCACTGTAACGCATAAACATCTGTTAAAAGCCCTTCAGTCAGGATAGAATAACTACGCATATACTTACTTTAAAAAAACCATATACCATTTCCTTGAATTTCTCTACAGTGGTTCCTCTTGTTGGTTTATCAAATAGGATTATTTCTTTCCTTGGTTCTGGATCAGTACCAAAATCAAGCTGAGCAGCTTCTTCCATCTGGCATTTTATAACCCCTTGCAGATTTCCCCAAATTCCTAAATACATCTATGCAAGAAAATAGAGGAAAAGATAAAATCACTGTACAAGTCCTTCACCTAAGTATCATCCAAACTGGTCAAGCAACAGCACAGATTAGAAAACCAAGTCCTGCTTACAGACAGCAAATTCAACAATAGCAGCTTCACATACATTATGCAGGGACTTAGGAGACACTGCCCTATCAAAATATGAAGACAGCTTGAGAAACAGAATACTGGCATTACTATATTCTTTGTTTGGGCTAAGAGGCTGCTGATTTTGTTTGAGAAGCAGGATAGTGCAGAGATGGTATGCTGTACAGAAGTATAGTTACTCTGTCCAAGTGTGCAAGGATCTGATCATCTCCTTGGAAACTGGATTCTGTAACTATGAAATTAAAGAGTCTTGATGGCAATTATAGATTTACTGCTAGTTTAAAATATAGTTCCACGAGGATCCAATCAGTGGAATATTTCTTTGTTTACAACTAAACAAAAATGATCCATATAACACAATCAAATATTTACCTGAATACATTCATGAAACATATTCAGAGAAAAAGAGCAACTAACAATAACGTATCTGTGCTATACTTGGGCTTTGATGTGAAACTGCAGTTAGGTGGCTACAGCAACTTACACAGAGGCTATTGCTATGGCTGCTGGTTCTTGTTCCTGAGTCTGTCTTGATATCCTCACATCTTTCTGCAACTGCATTATTCACCTCATGAGAAAAGTTGCTACTGCTTAATGCCCCACAAATAAAAGAAAGCCTGCAACACTTCTAATCACATCTGCTGCCTTAGCCAGCTCGTCCAAATCCCAGGGAGGTGGGCCAATGTAGCTATCATCAGCCTCAAACACTCTCAGATTGCAGCACAGTAGTTACTATCCATAAAGCACAGTCATGTTGAAGTCCAAAGAGCGTACTAGGAGCAGAACAGCATTGCTTCTCACTGTGATAGAGCTTCTCTATCTAAGTGCCTATAATGACAGACAACCTGCAGAAGGGAAATGCTACATTACAACCTCTAGCCTCTCAGCCATGCAGTCTGTTTCTCATCGAAGCCAAGAGAAAAAAGCTGGTGCAACACTTGCATACAGGACATTTCAGTAGGAACTGATAAAGCTAGGATGGATGATTAAAGCCTTACCTGGTTACTGGGCTTTGTTGACAAACATTTTCCAAAATACAATGTCTCTTTTGCACAAAGACTACTACATGCTGATCCATCAATAACTCCCGTCTTATATTTATCACACTGAAACAAACAAAAATATTTAACAAATCACTCAAGTAAGCAGTAACCACCTCTCTCCCAACATCTCACTCTTGAAATAAAAAAAAAAAAGAAGTGGAGGAGGTCAAAGAAAATTTTAATAACGGTATTAAAATTGTGTAAACTGGTGTTATCTGTAATTGAAGTTATGATCTTATTTCAGTATGACAGAATAGCAGCATTTGATGAATTTATGCACGGCACTGACCAAAACAGTAGTCAAGGCAAACACTTAAGAAGCAAATTGTGCTAAACATACTTACTATTATTTTCCTACAGTCATGTCCTCTGCATAGTTCTGTGTAGGTAGAGTACTGGACGTACATAACCCAGCTGCCAATAAACACCACTAACCAAGAGATGAAGAGATACTTCATCCGCATATATGAGAAACGTATCTAGGGAACACAAAGAAAAAATATTTTGTTCATTCAGCAGTAGTAAAACAGTAGAAGCAAATGAGTTTGACTTCCACAGCGATAAAAATAAGCAGAATGCCAGGGGAGTTCGGTTTGACTTATTTAGGAGGAAGAAAAGACCAGCATCATTTCCATTTGGAAGAGGTAAACAGCTAAAAGGCAGTTCCACAACACCCAGAGGTGATGCCAGCCCATGCAGCTGCAGTCCTGCCCACCCCTTTCCTGCATGGTGGCTGTGCATTGCTGTTTCTCCACACACACTTACTTGACTAAAACTACCTAGTTAAAAAAAGATTCAACTAACTCCTTTTTTTTCCTGGGGATTCATCTTGGCCAGAAAGTTCCTTCAACCAGTTTTTCTTTGAAGGTACGTTATTGGGAGTGTTGTAAGAGAGGAACAATTTAAGCTGTTTTTACCAGAGCCATGAAGACCCTACTTGGAGTAACATGTAATTTCCTCTGAAGTACGTTATCCACAACATGGATATGATCTGAACATGGAAGATCTGAACTGGATGAAGTACAAAAGGAGACCAACAATAATGCTGTGTGGTTTACAACACATTTAGAAACAATTTAGAAAACCTATGAGAAAATGGGCTGGTGAGGACAGAACAGACAAGAAAAAAAAATACTGGAGGCAAGGGGTTGGAGAGAGTCAAACAGAAATACCACGCTCCCTTTGAAAGAACACTACTAAAGTGACAGAACTGGAAGATTTTAATATAATTTCCTAGCCTAACAATACCACATCTACAAGTTTGCAACGTTAAGAATCACAAACCTCACAAACCACACTACTTGAACAGACTGATGAGGAACAATAAGAGTCATCTGAGATGTGAACCAGCAATAACAAGAATGGATACTTTGCCAATGCGTTCAGGAATAATTTCCTCCATACATAAGAGAACTACAGTATCTGCATTCATGCTCAGCTGAAGCTCAATCTCTTTCGTACTCCAGTCCATTTTCCATATTATTCACCTATGATTTTCACCTAATAATTTTTTCCTTTTCAACATCAATCTGAAGCTGCTTGCTCAGGCAGTCCTTTCAAGCCACACATCATCTGCTGTTTTCTTCCAACCTTTTCCTGTCTATTTCTACACCATCCAACTCTGAAATATTAGCCTCAGGTCCCAACATTACTCAGCACCCAGTCTGCTTCTTCAGCCTTCCCAGCACAACTTGCCTATTGAAAAATTCTTGTCCTGAGCTACTGCCCAGGTACAGAATCGCTCTCAGAATCCCTCTTTCACAGTGCTGGGAAGCCAGCAGAGACAGCACAGCAAAGTCTTCAGGGACGTCTCGCTCCCTGTTCTCACCTCAGAACCAAATGAAAGCTGTAAGCAGGGCAGATGGATTCTCTGCATAGTTTACTTTATACAGTCAGGCATGTTATGTTGATACACAAAATAAACCAAAACAACAACAAAGATCTATCTTTCCTCAGCAGATCTGCACAGGAAGCCCAGCTTTCCAGCTCTGAGGCAATCCTCCAGCAGAGGTCTCTTGAAACACAGGTTTGAATGGAGAGGTGAATGGGACCAGCAGAGCCAAAGCATTCAAGGCACAGCATGGATGGCTGCCTCTTCTGGCTCTGCTGTGCATACACAATTACATTTCCCTCAGACTGTCTAGAGAACACAATGTGTTGGGCTTTCTCTGCCACCTTCATACTTTCCCCTGGTTGAAGGGCAGACACTACATAGTAGCTGTAGCACTTACACATAAAAACTACCACAGTATAGTCACGCAAGTTTAAAGACTTATGCAACAACTTACTTTTTTTTTATTTGTCCTTATATCCCACTAAAACCTATGCATTCATAATCTAAAGTTTATTTATACTGGTTTAAGCATAGTAATGAAACTAATGAGTGCCCATAGAGCAGTTCCCAAAATCGCCTAGGTGAGTCTCCTGCTTATTTTTCTTTGGCCTAATGGTTCTGTAACCCAATACAGCACCAAACAGAAAGAACAATTTTTCCCTTTGCAAGGACAATGAGATATAGCAGTACCTGAAGAGAAGTACAAAAACTTTTTATAATTAAAGCGTGGTGTTTTGATAAAATCAGGTCACGTTCAATGACTGTTAACTATTCAGTAAAGCCATGTTCATTAGTTTTTTGTACTTCTCTTTTTGGTAGGATTGACTATTCAACTGATTCAACTTACAACTCAGCAATGCTAAAATTACATTTGATAGAAATGAATGCCAATACTTATAAACATGCTGTTAAATGTTCAGTGTTACATTTACTTAGCTTTCTTGGGGCAGCTCATAGACCTATTTCATGCAGTCTAAGTCCATGACTACACCATACTGCATTCTACAAGGGATTCCAACCATTTCTTCTAAGTTATTATTCAAGTTTTACAAGGAAAATAAGGGGGGAATCACCACTCCCGGCATTTCTTTCTGAAATCCATGGGCACAGCAAATTATTTAAAAACGAAATATCTTCACAACCTCCAGTATTCTCCCTAAGGATGGCTAATCCTTTTGTAGAGAACTCAATTTGGTCTAGTTTTGCAATCCATCTTTATCTCATTATTCTAACACAAACTTTGAGGATGAAGATTTGTGTCAGTGCAATTTTCTCAGAAGACAGAGATCATGACTTGTGTAGAGCTGCTTCTGGCTTTTTTCTAAGTGCCAGCCGCCCTGCTCATCTCAGTGCCTAACAGAACCTCCTCTGCTGCTACATCAGCATCCTCACTGAAATGACTGATCTCAGAACCTCTGCTTGATAGTAGTGTTCAGATGAAACAGCTTCACCAACTGCCACTTCACACTCAGGATAGGGAGCAGATTGAAATCCTATTCCTTCATATGGGAAAGTTTGACTTACTCAGGGCTCATTTTCCTGTTCCCATCATGTTAAACATTTCTTAAAAAAAAAAAAAAAAACAACTCATCTCACTTTTTTGCTATAAAATGGATACTATCCCAAAGCAAAGTAACTGAATAAAGGCAGAAGCTATAGCAAGGCACCTCTTTTCTTCTGCTGAACACCAGATATTATGGCAGTTCCACGTGCTTTCCCTTAAAAGCAAATTTTAGTTTTGTTTGCCCAAGAAGTACGACTTGCCAGAAATGGTTATAATTTGAAAAGCATTCCACATTTAAATCTCCAATATCATGCACAAGAACAGCCCACGATTAAAGCTGCATCAGCACAGGATTTCTGGATGTGTTTACTTCAAATCACCAGCATGTCTTCCTGGGCCTCCAAGCTCAAAGCAGCCCCAGTTTGGATCTTAAACTCCAGTATGCACACTTTCAGAGAATCAAAGTAACACAAGAGCTTCTTCTGTCACATGAAACTGTACCCACAAACAAGAAAGGATACCAACCATTCCATGACGTAGTTTTCAGTGAGTCAAGCAACATATGAGACAGCAGCTCATAAAACTTCTGAAAAAACATGAGTTGCAGATGATTATGAACAAACAACCACAAGGACATAGATGTGATTTACAGATTCTAAATGAAAACGTATAAGGGATCACTGCTCTACAGCTGTGAATGGAATGCTTGGGGCAAAGTTTGAGGAAGAAAAACAGCATTCACTTTTCCAAAATTGATTTTTGTTTTTAGAAGTAAACATTTCATAGCTATTTAGTTATGCAGTCCTTAATAAAACACTGCAGAACACCTACAGGGAAAACTGATTTTATCACTTCCTCATTTCTACAGACAATTCTGACAATGTCGTTCCTACAGCCTAAAGGGTCACAAGACCCTTCTCTACCAATTTTTTCTTCTATTAATAGAATTACAAGAAAAATTCTAATAATTTTCTTTATTCCTTCTCTCCTCAAATAACACGAAGATTCTATGAACCAAGAATCACAACAAGTAAATGCTAGTGATTATCCCCCGACTATCTGAAAGAAAGGACAGTGATTTCATTTAGAGATACAGCCCAGAAGAAAAGCTACTTCTAATAACTCTAATACCCTATGGCAGAAATACAGCACACCAACACACAGTATTGCAGATAAAATCTAATACAGATTTATTTGAAATAAACTTGATTTTTTTCAGCAAAGCTGTTTCATTTGTAAACAACTACTCCCAGATCTTACTGGGACAACAAACTGCCTCCCTTTCTCAAAGCTTCTTGCCGATTCCTCCTATGCACATTTACAATACTTAGCTTTCCTCCCAAGCACTATTTAAAGCAGTTCTGCACTCCAAGCATAGCATTTTGTATAATCTGAGGCTAGCAGCCGTCCACAAGCCTCAGGATCACTGCTGAGTAACAACTGTATTCATAGCACAGGAAATAATCCTCTGTATCTGGGTTTATCCAAATTTGTCCTCCTTCTCAGGAAAACAGAGAATGTATTTGGGACAGAAAACCCTCCCCTAACGCCATCTGACTACATCATAGACTTGGCATGAGGTTCTGGAGGAGCTGTGTTTATTTCAGGCTCAGCACTGTGCCAATGCAGGCACACAGCTTTTGACTGACGGGTCTCCAGCACTACTCCCTATTACAAGTTACACACAGCTGCTCACAGAGGACCATGAGGTTCTGCTCTCTTCAGAGCGAATTACTTATTATGACCCTTCCACAAATTCTCTAAAAATTTTGCATTTTCTCCCTAAAATCTATGAACATAGACTCATCTGAGAAGTGCCAGAACTGATGTGCAGCATTAATGCAGTGAGGACACAGACTCAGTAAGCCTGGTTAGGCCACATATGTGCCAGTACACCCTGAATGCACCACACTTACTGCATACATTGCGCAGATTTTTTTAGCACATTTCTGAGCACAAAGTCCCAGATGGAAATTAGCGAGCAATTCTTACAGACAAGCTTCATTTGGAATCACAACAAACTTCTAGAAAACTGTTAATAGTTTATGCAGGATGCCAGAAGGACTGAGAGTTCTGAAATAATCAAAAAAGGCAGAAAGTCCAAAACCAGGAAATATAATTTCTCTTTTCTGCTCCACTCTTCCATCAAGACACGAAACACGAGCCAGGGAACACAAGGATAAAGGAAAGCACTTGTAACACTTAAAAGGTTATTACAGCATCAACTTCATCCATCACTTGTGCATTGCACTGAGTCATGTGCATTGAATAAGAATTAGACATTCATTCCCTGGAACAGAACTGGAAAGCCACTTCTGGCAGAATTCAAGCCTGGATGCACTCCAAAGCATATGGAAAGTAGCAGATCCAGACGCAATGTAACCATTTGCCAATTTTTTGATAAGAGTACTTCTTACTTAAAACATTTTTACAGTTAGGAAGTATGGAAGTGTTCATTTATTTTACACTACAGAGAACTTCATTCAGTCAAGTATTTCATATAACCATAGTTAAGTAATCAACTCCAAACTATTCACACAGTTTGTTCAACATATTAACAATAGGAGAGAACTGAAAAATTGTATGCTGATCATGTTACAAATCTATTTATGTTCAGGTTGATTTATGGTTTATAGCAAGCATTTCAGGTTTCTAAGAGCTTACAATGCACACTTCGGATTATGCTGTCATCTTCATTTACTTGTATCCTAAGCAGTCAAGCTGAGCAAACAGCATAGGATACATCTTTTGAAACAAAGGATAGCAATCAAGAAAGAAAACAGGATGTTTCCACTTAAAAGGTTAAACAACAAGAAGAGAATTAAAAGCTTGGAGGAAGTGATGATGATACGTTAAGGGGACCTTTGAAACTTGGGCCTTCAAAGTGTCTTCTACATTACAGGCAGCTACACAACATCCCCAGAGAGTCTGTAAAGGAGGTCCAGAATCTCTAGTGGCCAGAAAGCTCCCAAGCATAGCAGCGTTCTTTACAACATTATTGATGTGCATATCCTATTGGCTTGACCTCAGCCTCATAATACGGTTATTAACTACAGTTATCAGAATCCGGTTTCTTGAATTTGGGACATTCACGTCTTTTCAAGAAGCATTAATCACCACTGCAGAACAGCGTTTGCCTCCCAACTGTAAGATCTAATAAATAATACTGATATTTTTGGGCAGCATTTAGGTGTTTAGAAGTTTGTCAAGGTTTGGAGCTTTTTGCTCTAGTTTTATTTGGTTTACTATTATTGCAAGTCTTGCAGACTAAACAGTGGGAAAATTCTGTGTTTCACAGTCACTGCCCATTTTGCAATGAGGTTTCAGTACTGTTTTTTGGACCCCAACCACTAAACTTTGAGCTGAGGCAAGATGTCCTCAGAGTTTGTCCTGCTCACTTTATATGAGCTGAGGCTGTTTGACTGCCCTTAGCTAGAAAGGCTGAGTGATTACCTATGGATAGTGCATGCTGCAAGCAAGCTAAAGTGCGTGTCAAATAATAACAATAAATAATAATAGAACACTTGGCACAGAACACTGGTTGCAAACCAACCAACAGCATCTTGCTCCCACTACAGGAGCAGGAAAGCTAGAGGAGGTATAAAATTCTTAGTCACAGAACTTGATGTTCTCAACTCATTCCACAGCACAATTTTCAAAAAGTATGGAACACCAGCCAACAAAATTTGGAAGTCAGTCAGCAATGCTTTCCATTGTACAACCCTCTTCCCTGGTCTGCCACATTAAATATTGCATAGCAACACCACACAAGTCTTAAAACTTCCATCTCTCTCACAGCTACATCTCAGTGAGTTAAGTCTAGCATTTACTTAGAGAGCAGTGGCCTCTTCGGAGGCAAAAACTCAACAGAGCACTCTGTGAGTAATCAGTACAGCTCAACCATGAATGCATTTGTCACGTACCAACAGCAACACGCAGTCACAAAAGTCAATACACTGACAACCTGCTGCCATTCTGTGGACATCAACTATCAGCACTCATTCAACTATGTAAGAGAAAAGAAAGGTCATTTTCATAAAGCTCCTGTTAGCTCTCTTCCAGACAAATCTGTAGAATATTCCAATACAGTTTTTATTGTGAGAAAACATCAACAGAAATACTTTTTCTGCATCTTCAACTAAACAAATATTTAACTTTCTGACTTGACTAAGAAATGATCTTGGCAGAAATTTTTTGCTAAAAATGCCTTTAATGTCGAGAAGAATAAATGAAAACAAACAGTTATCCAATATCACCATATTATGAACAAAGTAGGACTTATAGCAGGGTCAACAATTAGCAGAGTCCTAGTTTGAAAGCTGCTACAGGCACGGTGAGCTCATTTTCACTTTATGTGTACCAGAGACTTCCTCCTATGGGAACTGAAAAGTGTCTGCTTTGTTAAGGAGACGAAGGACAACGTTTCCTGGTCTAAAATCAAGTGACGCGTGATCTACATTTGCAGACAGAAATGCTGTAGGGGCTGAGCTTACACCTGTACCTGCACACTGCTCCTCAGCCGTGACATCCCATTCCAGGCACTTCGAAAAAGAGAACGGCATCAGAAAAGCTCCAAAGGAGAAGGAATTAAAGCACCCAGGCTTTCACAGTGCATAAGGATGAAGCCCACGCTTTTTTAATAAACCAATTACTAGAAAGCATTTAGTAATACAGCAATAGGCGACAAACATAAGCAGCGCATATAGGTTAATACGACATTTACCCCCTCGACTCACTCAGCTGAACCGCAAATGAGTTGAAGCACAGCGCAACCGACAGAAGAAAACCCGGAGAACATCCCTCGGCGTACCACCAGGCCCTCGCTGACGTCTCGCAGCAGAACTTCCTGCTGCACCGCAACCACGGCGCTTTCGGCCAGGGCACGGTTCCGCGCTTATCTGCGTACATCGAGGCAGGAGCGAGGCCGATAACGCGCAGCCGAACACCGCCAGCGGGCACCGCCGGGCAGCGGAGGCGCGGCGCGGGCACCGGCGCGCTCCGGGCGCGGACAGGACGGCGCTCCCCGACCCTCCGGAGCCGCGCGGCCCCGCGCCCGAGGGCTGAGGGCCGGCTGACGGCTCCCGCCGATGGGCAGCGCTCCGCGGCGGCGGCGGCGGCACGGGAGGCCCGGGCGCGGCGCCCCGCTCCCGCCCGACACCTGTTCCGCGCCCCTCCGGCCGCGCCGCCGCCACCCCGGACCGACGGCACGGCGCGGCCGAGCCCCGGCGGAGGAGGGGGGAGGAACGGCGGCCGAGGGACGCGCCGAAGGCGCCCGCCCGTCAGGGGACGCCGCGAGGGAAACCGCCGCCAACCGCCTCCCCGGGCCGCCCGCCGCCGGCCTACCTGCGCGTGGTGGGGTTTCCTGAGCCAGGCTCCCGCGAAGAGCCGCCTCGCCATGGCAATCGCACATCCCCGCGGCGGGCGGCGGGCGGAGGCGGAGCGCTTCCCCGCCCGGCCTGCCTACGGAGCCGCGTCGCCGGCTCGGCCGGGCGCGCTGGCGGCGAAGGGAGGACGAGGAACACGCGAGACGCGCAGCGCCGAGCCGGCGGCCGTCAGCGTCGGGGACGCGCCGAGCGCCGGCCGCACCACAGGGAGGGGAGGAACGCGGCCGTCCGGGGGCAGAGGGGCGAGGGCGGGAGGGGCGGGGCTTCTTCCATCCCCGCCCTCCGCCTGTGGGGCGGCCGGTGGGCGCCAGGAGGTGCGCGGGGGGCACCGTCGCGCGCTGCCCCGCGGCTCCCCGCGTGCGTCCGCCGGAACGCGGGCAGCTCCTGGGGCCGGACTGCGGAGAATTACGAAGCCCGTGAACGAATAACGCGTCCCACTGACTGCGAGCGGGCTCTCGTCTGCTACCGGCTGGCCGTTAGAACCAGCCGAGAGCCTACTGGAGCCCACAGAGGTAAGGAGGGATCCCCGGCCCTCGGCCGTACCCGGCGGCGGGGCAGCGCTCCCCTCAGCCCGCTCTGGAGGCAGGTGCGTACCTTCCCGTCCCCGTGGTACGAACTCGCACCGTGTTCGCTAGCAGCAACAATAGCGGGTTCGCTGCCGGAAGAGAAAAAAAGACACGATTACATTTGTCATAGCAACAGCCTCTGACTGTAAGGGCGGGCAGGCCGGGCCGGGCTGCTGGGGAAGAGTATGGCACACTGGCCCGGCCTCCAGCCTCGCTGCGTGCCCGTGGCAGCGATCTGCAGCAGGGATTCCGGCAGGGAGGAGTCCTAAGGAAAGATGTGTATCTGGAAACCAAATGTGAGGAGGTCACAAAGTATTGAAAAATCTGCAAGATGAAAAGAGACTCTAAGATTCAGGAATAGACCATGACTGCTTTTTGAATAATAGAATCACTGCCAGGCTCTCACTGAAGAATAAATCAGAAAATTAATTAGTAAGATTTGGCACTCTTGCAAAAGCAATCCTGGCTTTAATAACACCCTCGCAGTGAGTGTTTTCTTCTCTTCCTATTCAGCAGGCCCAGATAGCTGTGCTTTCTGCATCACTTCCCTCTACAGTTCAGTAGTTCGCACAAGCTTAGCAAGATTACGGGCATGCAACGGAAAGGTGACACCAGGAAGCTACAGAGCAGACATTTAAATGTTTTGCTGAATAATCAAGTGACTTTACTTCATCTTGTGCTCTGTATCAGTCCTAGGAAGGAGAGGCTGAGAGTAATCATGAAATGTGGTTCTCCCATATGGCAGGCAAGGACATAAATGTTTCATCTCTGTTAAGACTGGATCAAAACAGTTCCTGACATATGTTCATTAGGGGATATATTTTTCACTTAGTGCATGTGATCTTAGTCACATGTGAGAGCAGCTGCTTTATCCCAGCACTGAAGTGTTTAGTTATTCTTTAAGTACTTTTTGTGTCCAGGCTTTGCTAGATGATAAAAAGGCAATTTCAGCCCATTTTTCAGCTTATCCCTTAAACACCAAATACCCAGTTAAGCTTTGGTAAATGCAAAGCCTGTGACATTCTGCATGTGCAAATGCAAAGGAATATTCTAAAGACCAGGGAGTAGACGCAGCAATGCAACAGAGGTAGAGCATAAGTCATACTGATGTATTTACTGAACCATTTTTCTATTTGCTCATGCCTTTCCATTCTGTAGTTCACACATTATTCATTTTTGTATGACAATACTACATCTCAAACGCAAAAGCAGTTGAAGTTATGCTGATTTATTGCTATCTGTTAATACTTGCTTCCTATCCAGCCATGTAAAGAGTGGATTTCTGTCTCTCCAACGATGATTATACACATGCACTGTTTATCACTTAGCGTTAAAGGTAAATGCGGCCTTATAATAACTGCATACCATCACTTTCAGTTCTGTGACAACACTCACTGCATACTAAGTATGACTCAGGAAAAAGCTAAGAGCTGTTATGTGTATTGAAGCATCCAGGAATTTTGGACAAGCAATACCTGACTAATAAGGATAATAGAGAACTACAGAAAAATCTATAATCAGTACCTTGAAGAATGTAATGTGCATCTTTATGATTATAATACAGAATTTTGTCTAAGTTCCTTTGAAGGAAGTAGTATCTGTTACTTGAGCAAGTAGTACCAGTTTTAACATTATATTTAAAAGCAAAACATTAATTTGTTGCAGTGTAACCAGGCTTGATTCTAGCATGGGAGGTTCCATGGGAAATCCTCAGGATTCACACATTTTTTCTCACCATCATATTAATGCAGGAAGCCTCTGGCTAATGTTCATAATTGCAAGACTTCTGATGTTAATAATCACTTCTCTTCCTCACAGCAGCTTTACAAACTTGCAGTTTATCACAGCTTAAGCACCAGTAGGAATGGAATGTGTTAGTACTTGCCAGTTGCCTTTTTTTAAGCTAAATTTAATAAATGTATTTACATGGTAGACAATATGATGATTTAAAAAAAACTACTTTTCCTAAAATGAAGTCTATAAAAATGTCAAAGTTCCACTCTTTGCACTGCTTAGCTATCAAGATGCATGCTCAGAGATCTAGCCAGAAATTTGTTTTTATTCTGACTCCATCATCAGGTTTGTATTTGTGGAACAAAGTGAAGATCTGGCCACACAATCTTCAGACCTAAACTCTTCCTCATGTTCCTTTCAGAGTGAGATTCTTCTTTTCCTGTAAACTTATCTGAACTCAAATTTAATCAGTGGATAACACTTATTTTATCCTTCAATATTATTTCCTATTGCATTCAAATTCTTACTAATTTTAGTGTTTTCTAGTGATAAATAGGTGGAGCCATCTCTCACTCAGAAAGCAAACAAAGCCTGTTAAGGATCCCCTCGTGGCTTAACTTGTTATAAACAAATCGTTAACTTATTTGAGGAAGCAGCATCTTCTAGCCAGTGAGTTTCATTTCTAAGGCCATACATATAAATCTAGCCTGCTGCTGCAGCAGCATGCACTTCTCTTGCTGCCTACTTTCATTCTTGGGTTGGCACAGCCATTTCTGTTAGAACTAGAACAATAATTTGAACTATGAACTAATTGCACTTCATTTTTTCTCTGGGTTAGGTTAGTGGCAGTTCAATTCCTTTCATCAGTACCTTGGATTTATGCCAAAATTGAAGTGGCTGTTTCTAACCACTGAAGCTTTTGTCTTAAACATATCTGTATCAAAAATCATGTTTTATTACAGATAAGTGATAAACACGAGACTCATTACTAGCTCTTCACTGAGATCCTACTATTGTTAAACATTCAGAAATGCTGATTAAGTTGGAATAAAAGCCCTCCAGTCCTTGCTTTGGAAGACAGTGTCTACTAGCTTTTCTGGTATGATGTTTAAAATTCAAAATATAGTAGAAAACTTAAAATGCTTACAGTAAATAAGTTTTAATAACATGCTTACAGTAAATAGGTTACAGACCAAGAATAAAAATCTTTATAAATTTAATTCCTTTATGGATCAGAGGACTGTGAGAACTCCCAAGATACTCCATTCAGAAGATTTGAAAGAAAGCACTACCTTGTTAATGTTCATTCATAAGCAAATACTGAAACAGTTAGCATTTTCCTCATTGTTTGAAAGTCCACAAAAACACAGTTCAGACTCAAGCAATAAAATGAATTTTCTTTTGTATACATAATTTCAAGTCTTCTTCCTCTATTAATTGCTGTCATTATGACATCCAACATTTTTTCCTAAGATTAATGGGGATTAAGTGTTAAAATGTATGGTCAGTACACACTAGCATTAATCTTATTCTACTTGAGAAATCATTTTATAATTTTTTTGGAAAAAACAATCCATTTGATGTTGGAAAAATGTTGATTAGTTATCCCCATTTTTTTTGAATTAACAGTAATAAAGCCATAATCTACTGTGAACTTCTGATCTAACTACTTAAAGTAAAATACTTCATTTGTTCTGCTTACCTTCTGATTTAAAATCTGAATGTTCATCTTAAATTCCACAAATTGTTATTTGTGGAATTTCCCATAACAGTAAGAAAACATCAGTCAGACTGTTTTAATTCCATGCTGCCGTTTTCCAGAACTTCTTACCCTGAACCAGTGCTTCCACTTCCCCCCTTACTCTATAGTGTAGTTTAGCAACCTAGAAAACATCTGAGATTTAGTCCACACTCCTACGGTCTAAATACTAAGTTCCAGTACTGAAATTAGACACTTACGAACATAAATAGCAGGAAGGAGATAACAGCAAAATTCAGTTCAGAAAGATAATATCTATTCATAACTCCATAGGAAGTTTAGTATTGGAACAAATTATTTAGTGGTGAGGTAAAGTTTAACACATATACTTAAGAGCTCTTAAATGCAATGAGAAACAGCCACAATGTTTAATACATTGCTACACCCAGCTGTCCTGCCATCCCCTCTGCCCAAGGACATTTCCACAATAGAACTGCTTAGTTCACAGTCTAGCATATTTGCTTTCAATTGCCTGTGAAAGTTAGTTCACACCAAAACACTATATTGTGATCCTCAGATCCACAGCTCTGCCTTCCCTTCTGCCAATTACAGTATGGAGAAGAAAAATAGGCAGAAAAGCAACTACAGATAACTGAGCTGCTTTGTGAAACCCTTTCCTTGTCCTCTACAGCTTAAACCTCCTCCCATGTGGTTCCCTTTGTTCTGTCACATAACTGGTTATGTAGCTGAGTGGTGAACTGTTTGATGAACCCAAACTAAAAATAACCCAGAAAAATAAAAGTCATGTTCTCCTCCAGTTTGATTCTGCATGCAACTCAAAGGAGTTGCTCAAAGGACTGTGATATTCATAAAGGCAGAATAGTTTGAGATTTGGATTAAGGAGCTGTACAATCAACAAATATACAATTAGTAGAGCAGCATGGTTAGGCTGGTATTTTACAGGTCACATAACTAGAAGGAAAGGGGTAATCAAAACTAAATGAAAATGCTCACCCATGTCCTAGGCTCACAGAAAAAACTCTAAAGGGGGTGATCTCCAGAAAGAGATCCTTCCCTAGTGGCAGTCAGCCCTTAAATGGGGTCTAGGAGAGGTGCAGCCAGGCTCCACCCCTTCCAGTCACACAGGTAAATTGCCTTCACACCTGTGCTCCCACAGCTGACTCACTGCTTACCTCAGGTGATCAATCAGTGGTTCAGGCCATGACTCAACTGTTTCTATACAGGAGCAGAACCAATAACTGCTTAAAATGTGATAAGAAAAACACTTCAAAGTCTGCCCTTAGAAGGACATCTCCCTAATATAAATATATCCCAGCTCAGTGATTTGTCAGACAGTGTGAATGAATCATTGTGTTATGTTGGAATTTGAACTGAAGAAATCATTCCTTCTAGCCTTAACTAGTATATGTCACTCTACTTCAGTTTTTAATCTTTAACAAAGCTGAGAACTTAGACTTATACATGGGAATTAATGCAATGTACCAGAATTACTTACCTAAGCCTTCATGTTACAGGCAGAATAACTCAAAATACAGCACCTCTCTTACTAGTTTTGCTCCAGTCAGAATCTTCGTATGTGAAGTGAAGAAGCTCAGTACTGATTGTTAGATGATTCTGAAAGTGCTCTGCAAAAGCACTAATGAAAGCAGAGATACTTAGGAAACTGATGTTTCCTTTATAAGAATTCTCTAATTGTAAAGATTATAAATTTGTTAGGTCTATATTTACTCAGAGTTGGTAATTCTAATGTCACTTTTATTAGAAGAGCTTTCTTTAAAAGCTTATAATCATAAGTAGTGTTGTCTTTAAATTCTGAGCAGTTAACTAAGTACAAAGTATTCACATTGAATTTCTAGTGTTGGATTATTTTTTTTTTTAAGTAGATAAAAGTTTTAATTTCCCTTTAAATTACCAGAACAGCCAGGCAGACACAAAGCACATGCCTTTCATGATCTCTGGAATAGGCAGTCTATTGATTGTATATTAATTAATTTCCATAGCCTACTTTCTATGAAGTACTGGTGAATTTTTGATAGAAAGTCTCCGTAGGCATGAAGTATCTACTGAAATATTTAAATTACTACTGCAGTTAGGAACAATTTCAACTATAAACACCATTACTTTTAAAACAAAAACTATTTTTCTTAAAATTAAGTTTGTTTAAAATAGAAACTTTGTATTAAGCAAAATAAGGAATCACATTCACATATTTTCCTACATTATTAATCACATGGAAGCAAAATAAATTCAGTAATCTAAGTGATATTGAGTGTGATATTTCTCATTCTGAACAGGTGTTTTTGCTCCAGCTATATAAAGATCTAAATGAATAACAATACTTACTGCCAGGCATTTCTAAAAGCACTTTTTTTCCCCAGTCATATGGTAAAAAGCAATTTGGAGCATTAATATTTTGAAGCTATAAATATATGACCAAGCTTGTGCTAATATGGTATATGGAATTATTTTTTCATTAAACTGGAACATTAAGAAGTGGTCATAGATTAACTACAGCACATTGATTGGCATGCTGTAAAAGTATCTTGTCAGAAGGGGCTCATGCCCTATTTCTGCAAGGCACAAGCCTGGCTCCATACAATGCAGCAGCTCATACTGTCCAGTTCTGGAGTGCAAGTTTCCAGAAGCTTTTAAGTTCAGATCAGAAGTTATTTTCCCCAAGGCTTAAATGCTATGCAAGCTTTACTTCATATGACTTTTTGCCTCTTACACAGATTTAAATCTCAGGGAAATAAAGTTTTTTTTTTTTGTCTGTACAAAGAATAAATTACTTTAGTTAATGAATGCTTTTATTAACTCAGAAAAAACTATTAAAACATAACCTTCATGACTATACTGAATGCTGTCATAGTGAACAGTGCTGCTGTTATACTTGTCTTGAGCTCACTTCATACGCACACTCAGAATCTTCTCTCCAAACAGAGCATTAAAACGCTGACACCCTCACAGCCAAATAACAGTTACAACAGAAAGTATTTCTTCTTGACTTCACTAGCAATCAAACCTTTTTCTGGATCTTCTATATTACAGAGTAGCTATACAAAATGAGATTTGATTCACAAACCTACATCCCTAACTGTAACATAATTAAAAAAAAAAAAAAAACAGCAATAACAGCAAAGCAACAAGGTCCTAGGCTACAGCAAGTAAGGGTTTGCTCGAATACAACAATCATATACTCCAAAACAAAAGAAAGCAGTTGTTTACCTACAGAACACCTCAGGCACATGCAGATCTCCAGCAAAATACGCTCACCTCCACTGCTAGCCCTTAAATGAGGTCTGGATCCTGGCTCCACCCCTTCCTGTCGCTTAGGGACATTGCATGCAGCTGAGCTCCCCTGGCTTGGCCCTGTCTTCCCACCAGGTGCTCAATCACTGCTTCAGGCTGTGACTTAGCACTTCCGTTGCACCAACCTATAAAAACAAATTGGGCTTGGGAGTATACCTCCAAAACAGCAAAAATAAAGGAAAAAAAAAAAAAAAAAAGCCCACTGTGAGCAAGGTAAGACAAATTGCTTTTTATGAGATAAAGGGTCTTTGCAGCACTTTTACATCTTTGATAATGTTGGATTCAAGGTGGATTCTAAACAGAAGAAAATGACATAGTCAAGCAGTGATTAATTCAAACTAAATTTACAGATTCTGACCTAAGTTTACAGGTCTAGTAAGTAAGGATGCCCTTTTCACTACAGGCTATCAGCTGGTGCTTAAATCATATCAGTAATCTAATACAGCATTAAATGTGGACTAGTATCACAGCATTGTTACAAGCATCTTAAATTACAGAACCTGCAATAAATTTAGAAGTCCTTTAGGCTATTGCTACCTGACTGTCAGCTTGTTTGCTGAACTTGACAGAAGAGAAAAAGAATCAGTTCTACTTTCAGTAGTCACCTAACATGCGATCAGAATTTCTTACTAATTCTTGCCTGAATTTCCTTCTATTTTTGGCAAGTATGGCTCTAGAATTGTTCCTAACTGAGAAATTTGAGATAATTTGGTAAAGAGGCAAAAACTTTCAGCAGTCTGTTGTAACATGAACAAAAATTAAACTCTCACAAAATGAATTCTGAATTAGATAATCCTCACCCATAGTTACTGTTTTACCTTTTGTGCATTGTCTTCATACAATTAGTTTGCCTCAGCTTTTTAGGGGTGTTTGTTTGCAGGCAGGCCCTTTGAATATGACACTTCTCATCCTGAAGTTGTCCTTGCATCTGTTTATGCCAGGTCTGGATAATCCCTTTGCCATCCTCATGGGCAGGAGGATGGACTTGGATTTGTTGCAACAGAGAGCCATCAGCACCCTGCTGCAGGCATCAGTCCTGCCTGCATTGGGAAGGTGCATGGTCTTCAATTCAATGCTGAGGTTTCTTGGCATTAATGAATTCACAGGATCATCTTATTTACTTGGCAGCCCTGCTTGGCAAGCTTCTGCTTTCCTGACTCAGGAAGCAGGCTGCCTGTCCCACACTGAGAAATATTTCAGTTCTCACCTCAAAATCTGCCTGTGACCATGGAACATACATTTAGCTATCTGAAGGAGGGATGGCAATCCACAGAAGAAAGCTGGAAGTCAATTTGTATTTCTTTCTTGGCTTGTTCTTGTTGAATGCTCCATTCTGTAACTGGAATGGAGGAAGAAATAAGCCTTTCCTCTTTTCATTTCCATTTTCTAAAATTAATATTTTCATAACCTTTTGTGTTGCCTTGGTTATGTCCTCTTACCTCTATTTATACACATTGAGAACTCCATAATAAAGGTAGCACCCCTCAATCCATTTTAAAGCAACAAATTTATTGCAAGATGATATGGCTGAAAACAAACACATTTTTATGCATACATGTGTGCTCTAAATACATAAGTGCATAAAAGTAATATTTCTCTGGAAAATATATGTATCTATATAAATATATATATATATATATATCTGGAGCAGCTAACTGATCCAGCCAGTAGTGTGTCTGCGTGTGTGTGGCACTGGCAGCAGAGCTAACAAGGCAGCTCCCCCTCAGCAGGAGGAAGTGCAACCTTAGATGGCAGCAGCTGTGGGATGTGTTCGGCTGGGACATGAAACTATACCCTCAGCTCCCACTGCAGAGAAGTGCTCCTCCTTTGGCCCAGCACTTCCCCAGGGAGTAAGCTTAGAGTATAATAGGCAGGAAAATCACCAGGGTTGGGGGGCTGGTTTATATTGCCTATGAAGGTTTTCTGTAGCACCAGAGGAGCCCTGCCAGGCACTATCTGCTTTACAGTATGTTTCTGCAGCCCCTTGTAAGCAAACATGCTGTTGCTTTGATCTTATACTAATCTTCAGCTAATCTTTTTAACTCATCTCAAGATCACCTAGCACTAATATTACAGAAATAATAAGGGGGGGAAAAAAAGCTTCCTGTCTTGACGGCCCCAGGTGAAGCCAGGACTATATAAATAAGAATACCAATGCCTGTGTGAAGGCTGTCAAAACATAAAAAAGTCATGTCAGATGTAATGAGAATTAATTTTGACCTGATATTTGATTTTGGTCTTTCTAGCTGAATAGAAATAAGCAATGCTGATTTAGAACAAAATCAGGACTGAGCTGAGGTAAGGTGGCATGAACAAGGAAAGATTACAGTGAAGCAAGAAAATGTATTGTGTTTACACTAGCCAAAACAGTGATACTTAGGTTGTACCTTTCACTTAAACGTATCAAAGTTAACAAATATAACAGTGCCACTATTTTATAAGCAGTGGGAAAATGATGTATGGAATTCATGACTGGACCAATGTGTCAGCCCGGGAACACCAGCTTTTGCCCCACTCAGCCCTCTTGCACTGGCAGCAGCAACAGAAAGGATTACTGCTGTATCTTCAGTGCCTGCAGCTGAGTTTACAGGAGTGTAAGCAGCTCTGAGTGTTACAAGGATTCTGTAATTCTGCAACATTCAGAAGCATTTTGTCTTCATCAGACACAGAACTGCTATTAAAAAAAAAAAAAAGTGAGGGACTTTCCATCTGAGTGGGTCTTGGCAGGTCTGCTGAAAGATTGTGAGAAGGCCCATACTGCATTCCAGCTGGTGGGAGTGCAGAAGGAATGCTGTACTAATTCTCCCTCCGGCCAGACTGATGTCCAGAACAGACTTTTCACTGCATGCAAAGCAGCAATATTCTGCCATGTAACTTTGTCTTGAGGGGATGTTAAACTTTTTTTTTTCTAATTCAATTTAGAGTTGAGAGGTAGGTCTCATCTGTACTGCTACAAAATTTAACCATGCAAGAACTGGAAAATCTACTCTAGCAGACGTTTTTACAGTATACATAGAAGCAGACAAAACCCTGCCATTAAACTGTCTGATGCCACAGTTCTCAAGAAGTTATATTATAATCACTGTGAAGTAAAATATTTCAGACTGTAGTTAGATTTGCAACTATGCAGAACAGAGCTGAAGAGGATGATTAAAGGTCTTGCTTAGGCTTACACTCTGAAATGCTGACTATGGATTTTTTTTTTTTTTTTTTTTTTTTACTCAAGTCACTAAAGCTTCAGTAGCTGCTTTCAGAGCTGTGCTTAGAGAGCAAGCAGAGGAATGGAATGCATCGCACCGTTGTATGACTGAATTCTCAGAGTCTTTGGGAACCGGAACCTCTTTCAGATCCAGGCAATTTACCAAAATTTCTAGTCTTGGCAGCTGTTGATTTTCTGAAAGAAGCTGATTATATGACTACGGCAACAAAGCAACAGTACAGAGAATTAAACCTCTCTTAAATTCCAGCTCTGAGTAATAAGCTCATTTTTATGCACTGGCCTCAGGAAGAAAGATTACTTAGGACTACTCTTGCATCTCTTCACAGAATTCCCACTAGCTAGAACAGTAGGAAGATACAGTTCTCACAGCTATTTTCAGGAGTTAAGACAATGCTACATATGCTCGTAAGTCTTCAATACAGAAAAGGTGCTATTACCAATAAGAACACAGTGACTTGCCCTTAAGCATCCTCAGTGCAGATGCACATATACAGGTACTTTTTTTTCCCTTTCACTCACTGTCTTTAGGATAAAAAGAATTATAGTATATCTAAGGTTGATGTCAGAGACATACTCGCATGTACCTCATGATGAAAGCCTCTCACTCTTCAGCTAGCACACTCAAATATGTTGTAAATAACACAGGAATGTTATACGTCCACACCCCTACTTCAGCTCTGAAACATCTCTACCTACTAAAAGCTTTGTATCTTCCACTGTGTGTGTGTATGTATGTGTGTATGCATATATATTTATATGTAAACTGAGGGACTTCTTGTTCAGCCACTTCCAACAGGGAGGTTTCAGTAGTGGTAGGCTATGAACTGCAAATTAGGAATAATTAGGTTCTTATATTACAATTATGGGAACATTTAACAGTGTCTAAGTGCTTTGAATTGTGAACTACATAGCAACTGAAGAATCACCCATCACTTACCAAAGACCAAGCATACAGAGTCCTGATTTAATGTTTTACAAGAAATTTCAGAAAGATTATGCATCTGAAAGCAAATTAAGAATTCAGGTCTTTTAAGATGTCATTTTATTTTTATAAGGCATCTTAGGTGTTACATGTTAGGTGTTACTTTGTTACATGCAGAGCTAACATCTATAGGTGTGTCCCAGTTCGTGTTTTTTGAGTCCTCAGTACTGTATCTGATTGTGTTAGGGAAAGACTTCCAGAACAGATTTATGTTGCTAAATGTTAGTTTGTAGAAGGTAAATGAGTTCCAGTTCAAGATTAAATGGGCTTAGTTCAAAGGCAAATAAAGATTGTGATACAAGCTATACAAATATATACTATCCCACAGGGCAATTGCTGTTCCGTGTGTATGGTGTAGAAGTGCTTTACAGACTTGCCATCTAAAATAGGACTGAAGTACTCTATGGGTATTCTATCAGCAAAAGATGCAGGCAGAAGATTGCTTTAAAAAAAAAAAAAAAAAAAGATAAGAATGATGTAATGTATAAAGAATTACCTAGGAAGCAAATATGTTGCTTTTATGAGACTCAGTGGTCTAAGTTAGTAAACTATGAGTGTGATAGTGAATATATATTTAAATAAATATATTCAGTTTAAGATTTGTCAAGCAAGATCCCAACAATAATGAGAAGGTGAGGAAGTAAACGGATTTTTTTCAGGAATTCTTTCCTGCAAAGATGGAAATGATAAAGTGCTTGAACTAGAAAAAAGTGTTTCTGTGTAAAGACCAGTTCATCTGCAACAGCTGCTCTGAAAGTAATGCTTCCTATTTTATTCTGTTGGCACACGATGTCAGACGTGGATGTTGGTGGTATGGCAGTAGAGCTCGAAGCTTCCCATCAATATTCCATTACAGTTTGTTGCCATGTGACAGATGGCAGCAGAGGGGCAGCCTGACAGAATGGCGTCTGACATGGAATGCGTATGAAGCAGAAGTGTGTCACTGAATTCCTCCACGCAGAAAACATGGCACCCATTGACATTCACTGAATTTGCTGAATGTTTATGGGGACCTAACAATGGATATGAGCACAGTGAGGTGGTGGATGGTGCATTTCAGCAGTGGTGACAGTGACAGTGGGTTACCTCTGGTGCAGATTTGTACAAGCATGGCATGCAGGCTCTCATTTGCTGGCAAAGATGCATAGCTAGTGGTGGTAACTATGCTGAGAAATAGCATTCTGTAGCTGAGAATTTGCTCAAATAGTGTTATTGTGCTCTCTGCATCTGTTATGGTTTCCATAGAAACAAATAGGAGGTATTATTTTCAGAGCAGCCTATATACATCCAGTGACATCAATTTATTTTCCTTGTTATTGCTGTTATATGGAGATGAAAACAATTATTCACATATTGTCCATCTAGAAAAATATTTACAGGTGTCTATTTTTAAATATTTTCAGTGCTATTTTTGTATCCTTAGTGTAAAGATTGAATAATTGCTGTAATTTTATGATAACAATTGCTACTTGATTGTAAGACAATATAAAGCACTTTATACCTTAAAAAATCACTTGCCTATTCTTTAGATCTGTAAAATGAAGACTCTTTTCTGAGTCAAGCCGTAACCAATGCACACAGGTGAACTGTCTCACTAATTATAAAGCTTATGTAAGAACAGACATGCCATATTTATCTTGATTTAAGATTGGAAGAACCCAGGTGAGCTTTCTCTCTGTTCCCATGCTTTAACAATGCAAAGTAAGTGGCCTGGGATCTAATTTTCCCTCCTTATTGAATTGTGGTCATGACAACCGTCTGTACAAGGGTAAACTTTACAGTATTGTCTTGTTCGAGGGTATCATGTCGGTGTTACGCTGTGTGATACAGTGAGGTAATGGAAAATAATACTGTACAACTGCTTATACCTTTTTGTGCGTTTTCCTTTGTTTGCTTGATATTTATGTGGCTGCTGTGGAAAGGACAGTATATAAACAACACCAACTCTGAAAAAACAAGCTAACATTCAAGAGAAGGGCCATTTGCTTAGAAAAATGCCACTGTTTTTGACTCTTCAAATGTGTCCAGCTTTACACACTTTATCTATGTTTTGAATACAAGATTTTTTTTTTTTCTGCTGTGTTATCAAGCACAGAAAGCCCTTGCTTTTGCTTGAATTTATGGCAAAAGCTTGCCTTACAATATGTGGATAAAAATAAAGAAAAGTAAAATCAGTGACAGGTCATTATTTTTGAGCTCCCTCCTGCAATGGAGCTGTTTGCAAAATGAGATGGTATAAAGCTGAACATACCTATTAAACAGCATCTCATAGGTTATCAAAATCTGGTGTTGTTCCCACCCTCCCCCTCCCCAAAATTTCTACACAAGGAAGCCTTTACTGACATCAGAGGGAAAGTAATTTAATTTGGCTTTGCCTCCTCCGTGGCAAAAACTACATACATATTATGTCTCAAATTGAAAACACAACAGTGGAGATTGTATGTTCAAGTACTTTGGAAATATTATGAGAAGATGAAAAAGAAAGGAGGGCAGGAGAGTTCCTTCTGAAGTCATGACATACAGTCTTGCCATATGTTAACGGAAGAAGTAACTGCTTGTTTCACTGCTAGTGCTGGATAGAAAGCAGATGAAGATACTTTCTCCGACTTGGGTTAACTGTACGTGTCTCATAGTACAGTGATGGGGATGGTGTAAGGAGCATCTAGACTCGTTTGCTTACTATTGCTGCTGATTTCTTTGCCCCACACGTACCAATGATAACAAGGATCCTTCTGCTGCTCCAAACTTAGGCTTGCTGATTTGAGTATTTTAACTTGAAATCCATTTGTAAAGGGTCATTCGCCCATTTCTGATGAGATTTCCAGTCCTGTAATCATCTAGTTGGCCTGGGCAAGGGAACAATTATAGTGACTCTTCAGCACATATCTCTCCTCCTGGTTTATTGGCAGCTGAACTTTGCCACCTGTGTTGATGTGCACCCCTGTCCTCAGATGGAGCAGGCTGGTGTAACTGCACAGTTCTTGCTTTAGAAAGGCACTTCCTCTCAGATGGATGTTCTGTGACCCACTGAGCTGATTATAAAAGCATGTTCTGAGTTAGTGAATTGCAGCAGGAGAAGGTGGTGATGAGTACGTGTGAGGTTTATGGCTTGGAATTCTTCTAGTTCTAAAAGCTGACCTGAAAGATGGAGAGTTTTAAATGGCTTTATTTGGGGTTTGGCTATAAGCTCAATTATTACTTCTTGGATATAATAGAAGAAAATTATTATGTGGAATCTAGGTTGTGGGAAAATATTGATGCATTCTGTTGTGCCCAGTGAAAGAATGAATGGGAGCAACACCGGTCTTGCTAGCATAATTGCTGTAATAGCACACTAATCAACCCTAATTATTCTTCTGTAATACAGGGATTCCTCATTTCTTTCAGTGCTGCTTTCTGATAACGATAATGCTACAGCAGCAGTAACTTCTGGCTTTGTGGCAAGAGCAGCTTTATGGTGGAACGAGGCCACGCAGCTCTGCAGCCATGCTGGGGTTGAGCGTGTTGGTTTTGAGAACTATTCTACAGAGAAAGGGTAGCGCTGGCATGTGCACGTGCGGTCAGCAACTTGTGTGTGACGGTGATGCTGGTGCCAAAACAGTGTAAATTAGAAAGGAGGGATTTTGAGAAGTTTTTATTGGAGTCATTTCAGAGCCGCAGCAGGATGAGAGGCTTTCAGCTGCCCGGTACTCCGTGAGTTGGCCATTTGCGATCACAGCTGTGGTTGCTGCCTGGGAAGCTGGCTGTTTAACTTCTGCTAAGCACTGCGGCTGACACGTCTGTTGTGATTACAAACTACACCTTTGCACGCAGGCGCTTCTCGCATTGAGTGCCATTTATTTTCTACTGACCTTCGCCTCTGGCACCAGCTCTCACAACCGGGCCGTCTGCCTCGTGCAGCTCTGACTTAGGGCCGGGGTAGAGCCGCTCGCTGGAGCTCGGATTCAGAACGCTCGTGGGCCAGGTGTGCAGAGCACGAGCACAGGCTCACAACGGCACACCCGGGCCGGCCGAACGCCTCAACTAAGGCTGCCCTAGCGCTCCAGCCCGCGGAACGCGAGCTGCTCGCGGCCCGTTACGCCCGACCGTTCCAGCTACGGGAACAGGAACCGCGGTCGGGCTCCGCTCCCAAAATGGCAGCGCGCCGCGGTGCCCGACCGAGGCCGCACGCGCCCCGCCCCGCCGCCCAGGCCCGCCGCCGGGCCGCGCACGGCTCCCGCCCCGCATGGACCGTTCCCCACGCGCCCGAACACCGCGCCGCCCGGCCGAATCGCCGCCCTCGGCTGCCGGGGAACAATAGGCGGCCGCCGGCGGCGCAGCGCGAGCCCCGGCACTGCCGCAACGAGGCCCGGCTGCGGGCAGCGATACCGCTCGGAACGCGAGCCCGAAGTAGTCCCTCTTTGTTCACCAGCGGCGAAGGTTCGCTTCCACCTGTGTCCTTCCGCCGCCGCGCCGCTCCCCCGCCCCCCGGCCGCGGAGCCGCCTGTCGGCGCAGGCGGGGCCCGCCGGGGCGGGGCCGCGGCTCTTTGTGCTCCCACAATGCACCAGCTTCTCCTCCGCGGGAAACAAAAATGGCGAGGGGCTGCGCCGGAGCCGGGCTGGCCGTGAGGCGGGTCTGACCCCTCCCCCGCCGCCCTTCCTCCGCCGCGCCGCGGGCTCCGCGCTCGGGGGGGGCTCGCCGCGCACCGAGGGCCCGGCCGCAGCGCGGCGCCGGGGGGAGGCTCCCGAGCTCGCCATTTCCCTGCATGAGGCGGTTGGCACCACTGGAGAGACCGAATGAGGTGAGGGGTGGGGGGGCGGGGAAGGACGGACGGAAGGAAGGGAGGGAGGGGCGGCGGCGGCGGCGGCGGCGGCTGCGTGGGGGGGGCGGGGGCGCGTCCCGCGGCTCGGGCCGCCGGTGCCGCATCGCCTCTCCTCGGCCCCGCTCCGCCGCCCGTAGGGCGTGGGGTCCGCTCCGGGCCTCGGCGGGGGGCTCCCCGCGGGCGGCTGGGCCGTTCCGTCACGACACAAAGGGAGCGGCGCTGCGACGGCCCGGGGGGCTGCGGCGGGGGGTACCGGCCCGAGCCGGCTGCGGTTCGGCCTCGGCTGCGGGTGTTGTTCGAAAAGGCGACGGCCGCTCGGGTGCGCGGAAGCGCGCGAGGCGCCGCCGGGTTCTCTCCTCGTTGGGTTCGTTTCAGCGCTTTACCTCGCGGTCTGTCAGAGCGGAGCCATTTGATCGTGTTTTGAAGCTCGCGTTTTAAGTTCGTCTCAGTACGGTGGCTGCGGCCGCCTGAAAGGATGCGCCGTAACGCGTTAGCTCTCCTTTCCTTCTGGAGTTGTAGGAAGAACGGGTTGGTGCCTCTGGTACCCGAAGGGCACGGTGTGGTGCCGCGGCGGTGCTGTGCCCGGGGGCACTGGTGCGGGGCCCGCACAACTCTGGGAGGCCCTACGCACGGCTCTTTTCTGGATTGCAGCGGAAGGGAAGGCGATCCGTGTGTGGTGCCCAAGCTGTCAGAAGCGTGAAATAAAAGGAAAGTAGCTTGCCTCGTTTTTGTTGTTTATAATCAGGTTGCTGAAAGCAAACATTTCGGTGTTTGTTCTGAGAGCTCAAATTACAAAAACTCGGGAGTGTTTGAGGTTAAAAGAAGGGAGGAGAAAAATGTAGTTCAGGAGTATTAGAATACAGATTAAAATATGTATGCCTTCTTAATTTAAAGAGAAAAAAGAATAAGGAGACACACAAATAGAAAAAATAAGGTGTGTAGTAAAGTACTGAAAGGAGGAGTGTCTGCAAGGAGCTACATGGTAGTGTGACGTAGGTCTGAACTGAGGCCATTACATAGCAGTGTTTTCTGAAGTTAACTCGTACTTAATAGGATATGGGAAGGAACTTGTTGATGAGCTACAGAGTTGCTCCATGAGAAACTCTTAAGAGAACTGTTTGTTGCTTCTGAAAGGTTGTCTTTTTGTGGCTGGCTACCGGTTGCTGAGAGGTGTATGTATGCATTTGTATAAATATGTACATATACATAGATTCACAGCAGTGGAAGATGATGTCAAGACTTGAGTTGGATATGTTTGTCCTTCAGTGCAGTAGGAGATGAGGTGAAATGTACAAGAAGGCAGCCATTATATGTATGTTGCAGTTCCTTTACTGTGAAGAGTGGGCGTATGAATTCTGTGGGGATAGATGCGAATGAAGATAGTACAAGAGGCACCTGAAGTTGCTTTAAGGCATGTTTTACACAACAAAATGAGGAATAAAGGAGAAAGCTCAATTGGAAGAAATAAGTGTAACTGAAAGCCAGCAGAAATCGTTACTTAGTTTGGAAATTGACATTTACTCTCTGTGCAACTGATCTCTGAGCTTACTGCAGAATTGGTTTTGCCATCTTTACAGACCTTCTTTGCAAGAAACAGAGGGGAAGTGTGTCTTTGAGTAAAGCACACCAGGAGAACTATGAAACCATGGATAGTGCTGGAGGGTCATTGGCAGAGAGATGTGTATTACTGGAAGTACCGAAACTTGTGTAATTTGTTTTAAACAATCTGCACATCAAGTTGATAGTCTCTTCCTAGAAGATAGAATCTCCTGTGAAATGAAATGAAGAGGCATCATTTGCTCTGTAATACAAAGAGCACAATAACAGTCTTTGATAGAGCAAATTTTGAGCTACAAAAGGCTGTTTTTCAATGTAGTCATCAGAAGCTGTGCATTTTCACCAGCAAGAGCCTGCATGCTGCATTTGTACAAATCTGCACCAGCAGTTGCCACTGCTGAAATGCAGCACCCACTGCCTCACTGCGCCCCTATCCGTTGTTTGGTCCCCATAAATGATCAGCAAGTTGTGATGAATGTCAGTGGGTTCAATTTTTTTCATGAAGCATTTCAGTGACTCACCTTTGCTTCATATGTACTTCCATGTCAGACACCATTTTGTCAGGCTGTCCCTTTGCTGCCATCTGTCGCACAGCAACAACATGTAATGGGATATTGGTGGAAAGGTTCAACCTCTGCAGCCATACCTCCAACATTCACCTCTCACATTGCAGGCCAATGTAATAAAATAGGAGGCACTACTTTTGGAATGGCCTTCATAATACTGCATTCTTTGTTTTAATTTCATTAGTTTTTAATTTCATGCAGTGCTAATAAAAATCATGGGTTTTTGTAAAATAAATAAATAAAACCTTTTGAGAAAGAAATTTATCTTCATGAGTTTTGATCACCTCTGGTTTTTTTTTTTGTCCTTTCCAACACAAGTCTGTTCATTGTTTGTAATCTCAGCTGCCTGCACAGGTGTTCATCCCATGCTCTTTTAGCTGTGTTGCTGAGTGTGCTGTGTTTGGATACTGCAGAGAACCAAAAGGCAACTGTGATCAAGGGGATGCTGCCTGAATATTTAAGGGAAGATCTCAGTGCGATTGTTCTCTCCTTAATATTACCTTCTGCCTCTTTTTGTGTGTAAACACATGATCCATCCCAAACAAAGTGCTACCCTCCCTGTTTCCCTCCATACTTCACTATGTAGGGAAATATGTTCTGTAATGGTCTTTTGCAGACTAATCTTTTGGCCTTGCATATCAAACAGAATTTGAAAACTTCCAGTTGTTTCTTGACGGTGGGCTTGAGCAAATAGAACCTGAATCACAAATGATTGTATAGCTAGATAGCCACCAGGATAAGTGTGTTCTTCCTTTTTGTGGTATGAATCAATCCTGTTTCAGAGGGTCATCAGATCAGGAAGTAGAGGTCATAAGGCATCTCAAGAGGTCTTTAGTTCTAAGCAGTGCATCTTCAACCACCACACCAGGGTGTGATCCAATCAGCCCTTGAAAGACTGCAGTGATGGAGGCACCCAGCACCTCAGGGCCTGTTCTACTGCCAAACTGTCCTCGTGGGAGAAAAAACACCTCCCCCTGCATCCGTCAGAACATATTTATTTAGCTTCTGCCATGCAGTATTGTGAACTGGCTTGTCCCATGCTGGTAATCCTCTCATAGGTTGCTGCTAGACCTCCATAAAGCTATTTCATCTCTGGTCTGAACAAGCCTAGTTCCCTCAGCTTCCTCTTACAGGACAGGCACTCCAGTGTTTTTCCTGCACTGGGAGACCCACCACACAATACACTACGCACTGTCTGGTGAGTTCAGAGTAGAAGGCAATAATCACTTCCCTTCAGTCTTCCTTCTTGACTTCTTTCTAGCGCACGGTGTATTCATGAACTTGACTGCTTATCAGCTGGATGAGTTGCTGGTTCTTAGTTCTTATTACTGTTTAAAAAAAAAGTACCGTGTCTATCAGGTAATGTGATATACTTTTGAAAGCATAGAACTACTAAAAAAACAGAAATAACAAAAAAATCCCCCCTAACAAAGCAACGAAAAAAATATTCCGTGGTGAGTGTGCAGTTCTTTAAAGTGTCTAACCAGACAGAAAAACTCAGACCAAGATCTTAGCCAAAATGCAAGTCTCTTTCCAACAATTTAAAAAGAAAACAAACAATCCTATTTGGATAATAATGTGTTGAATGGAAAAAACTTACTATCATGGCAGATGTATTATGATAGACCTGAATAATAGTAAGAAGTTAGTGAGGTGAGAAATTTTAACTTGTGTACGAGGAGCACCTTGTATAGAAAGTGGCTACCCTGTAGTCTCTGGTGGTAGATAAGTCTTGCTGCCTTAAACAGTATTTAACCTTCTATCTGTGATTGGATCTATTAAGTGTTGCTTACCTGAGCAGCATTTGAACTAGCTTTTGCTGCACAAGTTTAAATAAACGTGTGAACTTGACTCATACCAATCCATGGGACCAGACAGGCTCCTTACAGGAGCACTGCAATAACTGTGTAATGTTCTTGTGAGACTGCTCTTTTTCATCTTAGGTTGTGGGGAACAGGGGTAATCAGTAATGACTAGAGAATGGCAGATGTTCAGTGTGTTTTCAGAACTGTCCAAAAGGTCAAGCTAGGGAAATACGGCTGGTTAGGCTCCTGTTGGCCAGTGGAGCAGGGCCCTGGGAGGAGGTTGTGTGGCCGCCATCACCGTAGGCCTTCAGGGATGGCTGGGTAAACGTGCAGCAACTTGGCCTGCTGGCTGGACTGAGCAGAACGATGAACCTCTGAGATCCTTTACAACCTGAATTATTCCATTATCTTCAACATCTGCAAAAACTGAAAGGAAAAAAAAACAATTAGAATATGTATCTACTCCTTAATCTCTACTGTTTGTCTAGGTTGAGTGACACCTAGGTTAGTAGATGATATGGCTTAGGTTTTTTGTTGTACCGGAATATGAAATAGTATGAAGGTGGGGAGCTCAAATCTATCATATAGATGTTCTGTGTCACTGTAAGTTTGAAGTAGCATGAAAGGATAGGCTATATCTGGACTTACATTGGATCTTCTGCTTAAAAAAAAAAAAAATGATGGCTTTTTAATTGTGTGGTAACTGTTGATTCATGGTCTGAACCACTGATTGAGCACTTGGGGAAAGGACCTGGTCAGCTTTGGCAGCACAGGTGAAGGCAATTTGGCTGTGTGACTGGAAGGGGTAGAGCCTGGCTGCACCTCTCTTAGATCTCATTTAACGCTGACTGCCACTGGGGAAGGATTTCTGGTTGGAGATCCCTCCCTTGCGGAGTTTTCCCTGCACCCTTCAGTGATGGGTGAGCACTTTTCCTCTTCCTTTGTAACACCTTTCCGTTCACACTTGTCTCTTTGTTATTACACCTCATGTATTGTCATTCCGCCATTCTGATCTTTCTGACTTTTGCACTAATATAATAGACTGCTCCCATATAATTGGAAGAGTGACTTCGGCAATAAATTTGCTGTTAGGACAAAGAAGCAATAACAAGTGAACTTGTTGGGTTTTTGAATCAAACTGGTCCTAAGTTTGGGTTTGGGGCAGTCAGAGGGAAGTTTCCTGCTCAATCTTTTGTCCCTCTTGGCCCAGCAGGATCAGTCTGTATGGGGAAGGTGTATTGCTGGCATGGTGAAGGGATATTGTTCAACATGAAATCTGATAAATGGGAGAGATGATACAGGAAAGGGGAGAAGAAACATGGCTGGGATCCAGTATCTCTAGCTGCGAAGGAGGTGCTGGATCCCAGTATCAGGCTAGCAGCTGCAGCAGGAGCACAGCTTTGGACTTGGGTATGCAGCGCTGGTGCTGGGTAAACAAATGTGCAGTTTGCAGAACAGCTTGGTTCCCCTTTTCTGCCACCCTCTGGCTGTGGGCTCCTGTTGCCTGTCTGGTATTGGCTTGTCTTGTCACCCAGCCTCTCTGTAAAGTGCCTTGACCTGTTTAAAATACCAGAAAACGAATCCTTATTAAGGGAAAGAAAGGGATAGAAAGCTTATGGAGAAGTCAGCCTATCATTTCAGAGCTGGTGGGAGGGAGTATGAAGTGCCCTCAGCTCTGTGCATTCTGTGTCTTTGTTAGGCTCTCCCCTCCTTCCTCTACTTCTGTTCCCTATGACGTGCTAACAGTACTGTGCTATGAAGAGCAGAACAGGCTGCTGGCATTTTACAACCCTTATTGTGGTTTGGGGTGTTTTTTTTTTCTTGTTGAGTTTAATAGAAGTATACTTTTCCTGTAACATTAGACAGGATAATTGAAACTGAAAGGGTGAAGCTACTTCTCATCAGAATAAAATGCTTACCTCTGGTTACTCTAAGTTCATTCTCTAGATCTTGTGTAACACCATCTTTGCCAGCTTTGAGATAGCTTTAGGATCTTCCTCAGTAGGATGCAGTGTGTGCATGCATAAAAATAAATGTTAAAACTTCTCATTTCTGAACTGAATTCATTTCTTCTGAGCCTGCTGGGCTCTCCAGGCTTGGTTGTGCTTCAGTGTGGTTTGTATATTTACTGGGAATAAACTAATGATAAGGTCCTTGTCTTGACTTCTCAGCAGATGAAAATGATCTCTTAATACATTTTGGGCACTTAGTTGTTAATACTTAATGGTTTTAAATTGACTTTCAATGTCTGCCTGTTCTTTTAGGGTAGCTATCATCTGCAGCTGGTAGAATATTTGTGAGTTGCACAGTCCTCGTGGAAGAGCACTTAGAATGGCACAGTCTGCCAGTGAAGGGCTCTGTAGTTCAGTGTGTGCTCTGCAGTGCCAACTGAGAGAGTTCCTGTCCCTGACTGCTTGTTTGCACTGCGCTGGTGTGCTGACAAGCTGTCCTGCAAAACAAGGCAGAGAACTGAGCTGACTGAAGAAATAACTATCAAGGGAGTAGTTCTTAACTAGGAGAGTCTCAGAGCAGTTGTTATGACTGAAGGAGTATGGGAATATGAATGACCTATCCTGGCATTGCTGTATTTGGAACAAGATGTTAATCCGCTTGGATAGGAGGAGGTGAATGTTGCTATCCTCTTTACGTGCTTTTCTTCCCCAACTTCTCTGCTTCTTTTACAGGACTTTGTGAAGAAACAGGAGTCGGAGGTATTATGTGAACAATCAGACTTGCTAGTCTCCAGTAAAGATACCTGAGACATTCTCACACAAAAATCTAGTTTTGATTTTATTATATACAATGTTGTGCATAGGGTGTCATGGTTCAGTAATGAGACTGAGACAGGATTTAGTAGCTCGCTTGTGGAGGGAATTTGCCATTCCTGTTGACCGAGTGACAGCTGTCTCCTCCTACTGCAGTGTGTGACTGTAACTTGATTCATCAAGTAGATGAATGAGTAAAAGGTCCTCTGGTTGTCTTGCTTGAGGATGTATTTGTGATCTAGGCCCTGAGGTGAAAGAAAAATGAGTGAGTGTTGTCAGTATTTGATGAGACTACCTTATTAAGGAATGATGAAAGTGTATTTCCATTTTGAAGTGTATTTCAACAAGCAGACAAATTTTACTGAATCCTCACACTAACTTCTGAAAAATTGCATGGATTCTTAAGTACTTTCTTTGTATTTTAAATGCTAGAATGCGAGTACAGCCACAACATAGACACTGTTGCATAAAGCACATAAAGCTTTATATGTGGTTAAGTTGGACGTCTTGTGTGATGTGCAGTGTAGCTTAGCTGTACAAGTTAAATGAGACAAGGTAGGTTTCTCTATCAGATGTTTCTTCTTTTTCCCAGAAAGACACTTATTTAACACTTTGCCTTGAGCAGGACTGGGAGAGCAATTTTAAGGTGGTGGGTTAAATGTTAATAAATTTATTGATAGTTTTCTAAATGAAATGGTAGGAAGGTACTGTGGAGGTGGCATTAGGCAAGACTTGAAAAGCAAGTTCCTTAAAAAATGCGTATCACTTGGATTAATTTCAAAATTGTTAAACAAGAAATTAACATCAATTGTTTTCATTTAACTTCCTACCAAAATTGTTTTTAATGGTTGGTGTGATTTTTCTGGTAATGGTTTGTTAATTAAAATCAACCCGCTAAGACAGGATCTCTTGCTGTTTCATCTCTTATCAAAGCACGAAGAGGTGTTTTGCTTAGAAGAGGTTCCTGATCCTCATGGAGAGGAGCTGCTGAGCTAGCTGCGATTGTCAGCATACTGCAATAATTAACTCTATTTTCAGTCTACACGTTATGTTAAACTGGAAGCTGCTGGAGCAGAAAATGCTTCGTGAGCCATTGTCATCAGTGCAGCAGCACTGCCTTTGCCAAAGCGCTCAGTGTGGGGGTGGAGAAGTGCCTGCTTTACCGCCTCCCACCTGCATGGTGTGTGAGTCAAAATGCTTCAGTAAGTTTCTGAGTCCTTGTAGAGCTCCTCGTGTCAGTGCTTTGTGCCAGAAAAAAATACACAAGGCATTTTTGTTACG
The DNA here is from genome assembly GCA_037305975.1 of Chrysolophus pictus. Lineage (NCBI taxonomy): Eukaryota > Metazoa > Chordata > Aves > Galliformes > Phasianidae > Chrysolophus > Chrysolophus pictus. The sequence goes on along the minus strand of CM074583.1, from coordinate 13,722,829 downwards.
CTTTGGTTGGTGTTAAGGTTCAAACTTCTGTGTTTAAAAAATCTTTGAAAGCGTATTACATTGTTTTCTTAAGTAAAAGTCAAAATATTTTGCTTATTGATTTTTAATTAAAAAAAAAAAGAAAATCTGTACTGGATAGTATATTAGTAAATGAATTGATTGCATCTCTTTACTTTGCCCAAGATCTTAAAGACTTTTTTTGTGTATTGGGGAAAAAAAAAGTCATCAATACAGCTTTCCAGCTGCTTTCTCTAGCTTCATAAATAAAACTGAAAAAAAGCTGGAAAGAACATCTTTGAATGTCTAGAAGAGAATAGTCTGTCAAAACACTCACTGAGGTGTTTCAAGCCTAGTCAATGTACTTTAGATGATTTGAAATGCGCACTGCAGTTTGTTGACCAGTTTAATAAATTCGTAGGTGTAATTTGAATCATAGAATCATAGGCATGGGCATCCACAATCTCCTTGGGGAACCTGTTCCAGTGCTTCACCACCTTCTGAATGAAAAACGTCCTCCTAATATCTAAACTAATCCCTTCCTGTCTTAGTTTAAAACCATTCCCCCTTGTCCTATCACTATCCACCCTCATAAGCAGCCATTCCTCCTTCTGTTTGTACACTACTTTCAAGTATTGGAAGGCCACAATGAGGTCTCCCTGGAGCCTTCTCTTCTGCAAGCTAAACAATCCCAGATCCTTCAACCTGTCCTCATAGGAGAGATGATCCAGCTCTGATCATATTAGTGGCCCTCCTCTGGACCCGCTTCAAGATTCCACATCTTTCCTGTACTGTGGGCTCCAGGCCTGGATGCAGATGGGGCCTCACAAGATCCGAGTAGAGGGGGGACAATCACCTCCCTCTCCCTGCTGGCCACTCATTTTTTAATGCAGCCCCAGAACACAGTTGGCCTTCTGTCCTGCAAGCACACACTGCTGGCTCATGTCCAGCTTCTCATCTACCAGGACCCCAAGTCCTTCTCCGCAGGGCTGCTCTCAGGGAGATCTTCTCCCAGTTTGTATAAATACCTGGGATTGCCCCGACCCAAATGCAGCACCTTGCATTGGCCTTGTTGAACCTCATTGGGTTCTCATGAGTCCACTTCTCCAGCCTGTCCAGACTGAAGTATTCAAATACTTCCTTATGATGATTCCTTTCTAAGAAAATAATTGCCAACAGAGAGCAGGGTATAGTTTCATGGCTGTTTCTAGGCGTTTTGAGCAAAACTTGCCAGCCTTTGAACATCATGAACATCTCTTGCTTTATGCTGGCTGGAGTGTGTACTCAGGTTTGAGGAGCTGATGGAATTTAAAACCCTTCCTTCCTGTGTTCACTGGCTGACTTCAGATGTATTTATTTATGTGCCCGTTTGGTGCTTTTCAATGAAAACAGTTGTACAGGAAAAAAAAAAAAAAAAGGAGACAAAGGAAGGTGCTTGCTCATGTGTTGAGGGCTGGGTCCTGTTTCAAAGGCTCTTCTAGAACTTAAAAGCATTACACAAGATGGGGCAAAATTTTGCAGTGATATACAGAATATGGTAAATTTAAAATGTAAAAATGTTCTAAGGATAAGATTCAGAATAGTGCAGAAGGTAGCTGTTCAAACATCAAGAACTTCAAGCTTCTAAGGGACTTGATAATGAAGGAGATCCAGGTTGGACGCTAGGAAAAAATTTTTCTCAGAAGGAAGTGGTAATACACTGGAGCAGACTGCCCAGGGAAGTCACTGTTCTTGGAGGTTTCACAAAATGTGTAGATTTGACATAGAGGGATGTGTTTTAGTGGGCTTGGTGGTGAAGTGTTAGTGGTTGGATGACATCATCTTAGAGGTCTTTTCCAACCTTAATGTTTCTATGAAATGGCAAATGAAATCTGATGTGAATAGAGTACACAGTGGGAAGAGAAGAAGTTGCTATGGGATGCCTGTTTGTAGTTAGAATGAGAATCTGGAGTTTCTAATCAGTCTCTGACATGTTTAATTCAATGCCTCATTGCAGCTCTGGGGGAAAAGGCTGCAAGCGTTATTCCTGGGAGAGAGGAGAGAATAAAAAATGATCTGGGCTGCAGGCTTAGCTACAGCTCTTTGGTTGTAAATTTGAATTTGGAATCTACAGCTGTTGTCAGAGGTTGCAACAGGACTTGGGAGAAGCAATGTCAACGTTAAGTAGCTTTCATGTGAAAAGTGGCAGAATTCACGGGATTTTATTTGGCAGATATGTCAGGATGGGTCTAAAAATTACTACTGGGGCATAAAGGGAGAAGCTGGAAAATGATGAAGGGCATCAAATAAAATTAAGTGGTGCTGGTTGTGACACAAGGCTGAAGTTTTGCTCAAAGTATTGAACAAAACAAGGAAACTTGCATAATAAAATTCCATTAAAAATGTGGAAGAAAAATGAATGACTATTCCTGTTTTATTTGAATATTATAAGTAAATAATGAACTTAAGGAGAAAGGATTCCTGTCTCCTTGAAACTTTAATGTCTGGGTATAAATTTTCATCAAACTACGTGGGACACTGGTTCATTTAGTTTTTCTTGCTGCTCTGTGATTAGTTCAGTTGTTACTGCTGTTTATAATAACGTACCCGTGCTAACCTGAGTGAGGTGAAACTTCTGTCTTTCGATAGACTTTATGCCATCTAGCTCCTTCATTTGCTTTTATATCCTTATCATAGTGATAGGTGCACTTTGTTTTGAAAGAGAAAATATGGTTGGATATGGGATTAGTAACTCAGATTCTGCTTAGTAAGTATGAAGTTTCTTCCACCTGCCTTTTCTGGACCTATTTTCTAATTCACTGTATTTTTTTTATATTTTGCATGGGGTGTACTGTTCAGTTTGAATTTTGCATCTGAAGAAAGATTAAAAGAACTCATGCTTTTCCTTGTATTTTTTTTTTCCCTGACTGATTCTAATAGAGGATAAAGCTGTAGTTTACATTAGACAGCTAACACATAGGCATTATTCTTGTGCTGGAAACCTTGACAGCTATGTTTAGTAGCAAAGCATGGTGCTGAATTGTATGTGCTTAAATTAACCTAGACCTTTGGGTAGTGCAGTGTTGGTTTTTTTCCCTCTTATATATGTTTATGTTTGTTATATTATTCCAAGTAGCTAACTGCTGAGCACTATTTTTACAGTAGACTGCAGCTTTCGTTACCAAGGTAATAGGGTTGGCTTGGGCCCTTTCAACTTCCTTGGAATTCTAGAGATTCTGTCAATGTCGTGAGTGGTGAATGTTTTGCATGTGTAATCCTGCATCAAATGTATTTAGTGAGTTCTGGTGACTTCATGAAGAGACTGGTAGTTGGAAGGCTGGTCTCCCCATCTTTGTTTACATTAGTTAGTTTCACAGAGTATTTCTCTTAGATGTAAACTTGTCTCTTTTTCTCTCTGCATATATTTGAAAAGGTACTACTTACTACTAAAGCTGTTTAAGTCTGAAGACATGACCAGGTTTTTAGTTACCTGAGGTTCTGGAGATTGCTAAGTGAGTTACAGTTGTGAATCATTAATATTGAAAATAGCTGCTTTTTTATTTGATTGTTTTTTACTTTACCTTTTCTCTTGGTTCTCTTGTTTTAGAGACTCTACAGCGGTGGGTAATTCACTGGTCCATAAGCGGTCTCCTTTACGTCGAAGTCATAAGGCATCAGCATCCTCACCCAAACTGTCATTACGTGATGGACAGAAAGCCAAAAAGCCACTGTGTAAATTTGAAGAAGGTCAGGATGTCCTAGCTAGATGGTCAGATGGCTTGTTTTATCTTGGAACTATCAAAAAGGTAAACATTTGTCCAACTTTACTGCAGTCCTGTAGTATGGTACGTTGGTTAAGTAAGACCGCATTGTTGTTCCATTTAGTTGAGATTAAATACGTTCTTTTACTTAGACCTTCTACTCATAGATTCCATTGTATTCATGTTTTCCAGATAAACAAACTGAAACAGAACTGCTTCATTATATTTGAGGACAGTTCCAAGTCTTGGGTTCTCTGGAAGGACATACAAACAGGCAAGAACTTCAGTGAAGTAGTCGTTGTTTGGTATTTTATCTGTTTAGATTACTATATCTGTTAAAATAAATTGTTGCATTGTATTCATTTTTCGAAAAGAGCGATGTAGTTTAAGGTGATGCAAAATAATGCATTAGGCAAATTAATACACAATTTCTTTTCAAAAACTCTAGATCATTACAGTTACTTCTTTGTGTAACTGTGTAGTGGAGAACACTTCTAAAAAATAATTGCATTTGTTTATTTTGATGGTAGTGGAGTGTAATGTTGTCTCAACAGAAAACTCACAGAACCTCATTTGCATTGAATTTGTTCTGTTTTCAATTGAAACAGCGTAGCACAGAAAGAAAGCAAGGATTTGAAAATGCTAAATTTAAATGGAATTATCATATTTAAAAGTAACACCATAACTGTAACAGAAACCATTACAGCTTTGGGGGTATTCATGTACTCTAAAGAAATGCTCAAATATCAAGTGAGATGTCTGTTTTCTATTAACTTAAGTTTTTTGGATGTTTGGAGGAGTAGCAATTATTACAATAATCTAATGCTAACAAAGTGTTTATGACAATTTCAGTGATGGTTTTGTCTGAAAATCAGTGAAAACTTGCTTGTCAGATAAAAGTAATGGAAGTAACGGGAGCTCCTTCTGATTCTTGATGTTTAAACAGACATTCTGACTTTTAATGAGAAAAGCTTTGCATTCCTAATAAGAAAAAAACCAAATGCTTCATTTCTGAGAACCTTCTAAAATATTGCTGTTTGTTCTCTTGTTCTGTGGCACTAATGGTCACTAATACATTTATGGTAAGCTGAACATTAGTGCATGAGTATGATAGCATGTAGACTAAATAACTTGTTTTAATTTAGACTGTTATACTGGTATGTGGTGTCACTGAAACAAAACTAGCTTTCCTTTCCAGTAATTTTTTTTCTTTGTGTGTTTGGGCAAACCTATCAAAGAAGTATGCGTGAAGTTGTGTATATTATGTATTGAAAAAGAAGAACAAGCTGCTGCAATGCCAAACATGTCTATCATTTGTCCAGATAGGATTTGTTTATGCAAATTTTTCAGTCTACGTTTGCGTTCCTTATTCACAGTTACTTAATTTTTATTGTTGTTAAGGAAACATGGAATGTATAGTAAGTAGACAACATCTAACCTATATGAATCTGGTGACCTGTCATAAATGATATAAATGCTTATAATATATGAAGTCCATTCAAAGTGTCTGAGTTACTTTTTGATTGAGTGCTAGCTCTGTAAAAATCTCTATCTACAATGTGTGGTTCTGTAACTCATTTTTAAAAACAAAAATCATATGCATGGTAATGGATCTGACTGCAGCTATAGTCTGGAAATGACAACGACAAAAGAAAACACACTTCTGTCTTTTTCTAGGAGCCACTGAAAGTGGGGAAATGGTCTGTACAATATGTCAGGAGGAGTATTCAGAAGCACCGAATGAAATGGTTATATGTGATAAATGTGGGCAAGGTAACTAAATTTTTTCCTATTTCCTGCATTTTAAAAGACTTTTAATTTGTTTTCTGAAGGAAGATGTTGACATGGCTACCACTGACTACTAAGCTGATCTTAAATTTCATAGCTCTTAGAGGCTATTAATAGGTCAGTGAATAATGATAGTCCATGTGACTATCATGTATTCCCTATGTAAAGTTACTTGTTTTACAAAGATGATTTAAAAGATCATTTTGTTACTAATCTTTTTGATCAGGTGTTTGGTGCTTGGTCAAGGATAATGCATTGTAGTTGCATTGAAATTATATATAGTTACTTTTCCTTAAGGTTTTCTTCTGCCATTGTTATGACACCTTGATTAATTATTTCTAATACAGGTTATCATCAGCTGTGTCACACACCAAATATTGATTCCAGCGTGATAGATTCAGATGATAAATGGCTCTGTCGACAGTGTGTCTTTGCGACAACAACGAAGGTGTGTTACTTGAAGTAGCACCTGATACGTATTACTTACATAATTGTTTCAGTTTGAAATCAGAAATTCCTCTTCTTAATCTGATGTGAATGGGAAAGTTGTGTATTTTGGAGATAAATATTAATTTTAGAAATAGATGACATTTGTCTTTGAATTAGCTTTTAAGTAAATATGCTGGTATACTAAAGCATAAGTATGTATGAGAGCATTTAGTTGGATTATAGACAAATTTTGGTAACTGTAAAATTAAAGTATTTGAAAGTTTAAGGAATGTGTTGTTACTTTTGTAAACCAATGTATTTATTTCAAACAGAGAGGTGGTGCGCTTAAGAAAGGACCAAATGCCAAAGCACTGCAAGTCATGAAACAGACTCTACCGTATAATGCAACAGACCTTGAGTGGGATGCGGGTCATAAAACCAACGTCCAGCAGTGTTACTGCTATTGTGGAGGACCTGGAGAGTAAGTAAATAGATGATCTGTGTCAACTTTTCTCCATAATGCACCTGCAAACCTCGGTTCTGATCCTGAAGACAAGCACTTCTGAAGTTCTTTGAATGTTTTTAGGAAGGCATGCTTATAAAACATTGCTTGTTAATTTAAGTTTCTATGGATATAAACAGTGAAACTCTGAAAAAGAAATGGGAATATTTTGTTGCTATGCTGTCATTTAGATTTGCACAGGTACTTCACTGTTTGTTCATGTGAATAAAATTATGTTGAGTTGTTCCCTTGTGTTTGAGTCAGGTTTAATATTAAGGATAGTGTTAGAATCCTGTCTGTTCTGCAACATTATGCCTTATACTGTAATTATTATGAGGGTGGGGGAAAAAAGTTTCTCTTTCTTGAGAGTAATGTGAGGAAAAATGACACCCAAATAGGTGGAGCTTGAATACTCTGGTATCTGCATGAGTGAGTGGACGAGTAAAGTAGCACTGAGGGTTTGAAGTCAGGACAAGTTGGAGTTGTAGAAGAAAGCAAAGTGTTAAAATTTCTACTTAATTTACTCCTACTCATTCTTTACTAGTAATTGTTCACTGTAGAACTAAATGTTGCTGAAATGTTCTTTCAGATAACATTGAAAATTACTTTGTGTCAGAAGATCCCTTGCTATTTAATCTAAATGTAATGAAGAGCCATTTTGAGTAACTTATAATGCATCTTGTTTTTCTTTCTGTTGGTGAAGCTGGTATCTAAAGATGTTGCAGTGCTGCAAATGTAAGCAGTGGTTCCACGAGGCTTGTGTGCAGTGCCTCCAAAAGCCAATGCTTTTTGGTGACAGGTAAGAACACTTATGCTGTACTTTATTGTTTTCATTTTAATTAGGAAGAAGTGTCTCATACTACTTTTTAATAAAGCGTGTATAGTACTCAAGTGTTTTTCAAAAACATTGTGGTGAGTTCAACGTAGAAAATTACAGGAAACAAAATGTGTTCAAGTACCAGGGAGGTGCTTTTTGTTGTTGAACAAAAGAGAAAAAGAAAATTAGGGTAAGGTAATCAACGGGTAGCTGATTTCAAACTTATTAACTCAACTGTTTGTGGAGGTTCGTTATGCCATAGGCTGCTGGGGGATCAGATGTGTTAAAGCAGAACACCATAGTGGGCTTATAATATAGATAAGGGTTTTCTAGATCTCACATCTCACCATGCAGTACATTAGTAAGGGCACTTTTTGAGTGAGCTTTGAAGTAGGTTGTTGGTATGTATGTACAGAAGAGAAGATCTAGCAACTGTATGAAAATGTGCCATTAGTGGAACGTGGTAGATAAAATGTTTTCCTGCTTGTTCCATTGCTTATAATTCATCAGTGCTTCTGTTTCCATCTAACTCATCTAGGTCCCACTAATTGTTTTCCTGTTCACTTGGAACTACTAGTAGAGGGAGAATCAGGAGGGATAGTCAGATGACAACTCCGTATATTCTGTGTTCATGTGTGACAAATGGAGCAAAAAGGAAATGAGAAAGGGCATTGGTCTGTGCTTTTGTTTTAGGAAGAGCTTGGAGTAGTTGGAGCAAACGAGAGAGAAAACTGGATTAAGGAATCGAGTGTATAATTTGTGATCTATTGTGGTTTTGTTTCACCCTTTGTTGTGCTGAATGTTTGTATAAAGAAATTAAGATCTAGAAAGTGCTCCTTTAGATGCATACTTGCTTAGGCTTCTACATTTGAATGAAAGGAATAGGGACACTGGGGAGCACAGTCACTAGTCAGGGAAGAAAAGAAGGAAGATGTGGAATGTAAAATTTATGAAGTGGAGACCACTACTGGGTCAGATATAAAACAGTACACAGGAAATTGATAGCAGCTGAAGGGACTCAAATGTCATGTGGCTGGGTTTCTGGCCTACTTGATTTTTCATTTTTCCCCAGTACATCCTTGGAAAAAAAAAAAAACCATGAAGAGTCCTTTTTGGAATTATGAGGTGGCAGTTTGTAATAAGTAGCATGTTAAAACATCGTGTGTGTGTATGGACACCACCACCCAGTCACACATATATATATGCGTGTATTTTTTTTTTTTTTTTAGGTTTTATACATTCATTTGCTCAGTTTGTAGTTCTGGACCAGAATACCTCAAACGTTTACCCTTGAGATGGTAAGTGCAATTAAAATAAATAATTGAATATATGTGCTGCTTTTCTGGTTGATATTTTGATTCGTCTTGTTAAAAAGAAAATTCACATGCTGTCTTTTGTCATTTCCTGAGTTCTTGTATAAACAGGGGCAGTTTTTCTTTCAATGTTTATTCATAAATGCACGTGTATTTGCACTTGAGTTCTCTTGGGATTTGTTCCTAGAATTGTTCAGTAAAGTTGCACTTAAGTACTTGCTTGTTGTCTATTTAAAGATTGAGATACCTAAGCAGAATTCCTTTATTCAGGCTTTGTCTCACTGTTAAATTAAGTGAAATGTGTTAAGTATAAGAGTAAACAGTTTGACATGCTTTATAGTGGTTTACCTGATGAAATTCCATGTTGTAGTTTGAAGTACTTCAACTGCAGCTTGTATTAAAAATAATACCTACTTAATGGACATATGTGCTCGCAAGTGTAAGGTAAAAATTACCTTGCTAAATTTTAGTTCACCAGAATACTTACATGAATTCAGAATTGTTTTGGATTTTAAAGGAGCATAATGAGACATGAGGTGAGGCAGACATGCATGTACGGTACAAAGCAGCAGCAGCCACATTAGGTAGCCCGCAGTACAAGAAAGACAGGGAGCTGTTGGAGAGGGTCCAGAGGAGGGCCACAAAGATGATCAGGGGACTGGAGCACCTCCCCTATGAGGACAGGCTGAAGGAGCTGGGCTTGTTCAGCCTGGAGAAAAGAAGGCTGCGGGGTGACCTCATAGCAGCCTTCCAGTACCTAAAGGGAGCCTACAAAGAGGAGGGGAACCAACTCTTTGAAAGGGTGAGTGACAGCAGGACAAGGGGAAATGGTTTTAAGTTGAGGGAAGGGAGATTTAGGTTGGACATCAGGGGGAAATTCTTTACAGAGAGAGTGGTGAGGCACTGGAACAGGCTGCCCAGAGAGGTTGTGGATGCCCCATCCCTGGAGGTGTTCAAGGCCAGATTGGATGGGGCCCTGGGCAGCCTGGTCTAGCATTAGGTGGGATGATTGGTGGCCCTGCACGTGGCGGGGGGATTGGAGATTCATGATCCCTGAGGTCCCTTCCAACCCTGGCGATTCTGTGATTCTGTAGAGAAATGATAGGAGATAACATAATGTTTCCTGAGTTGAGTGTTTTATGTTGTGCTTTATTTGTCTAACTACATTATGCTATCTTAATTTTTTTTTTTTTTTTTTTTTTTTTTTTTTTATGTCAAAGAAAAGCAATTGGGGATTTTTTTGGTGATTCTACATATTTCTGAATTCTAGGGTAGATATAGCACATCTATGCCTTTACAACCTAAGTGTTATTCATAAGAAGAAGTACTTTGATTCAGAGCTTGAGCTCATGGCATACATAAATGAGAACTGGGATAGATTACATCCTGGTGAGGTAAGTAGTTGCAATATTCTTTCTTCCTCACCTTTCACTATGCACGTGTTGGGGACCTACGAACTGTTTTATCTAGGATATTAAATTTATTACCTTAACACCTGATAACTCCAAATGATAAGGAGATCATCTTCAACTTCCTTGCAGAATTAAAATATTTAAGTTGTGTATATTTTTCTGAGCCGTAAAACTTCATTGTATTGTTTGCATGGCAATTTTATTATTTAATTCAACTATTGATTCTGTAGCGTATGTATTTTGTTTTTATTTTTTAACTGTCTCATAGTTGCTTGAAAATCTTCATGGATGCAGACTATTAAACCTATGCGTACAACTGAATGCAGAGTGTATTTAGTATGAAAATACCAAGGTTTCTAAGGTGTAATACGTAACAAATCGCTGTACACAAACATTTCTTCTTTGCTCCCTGTTCCAAGCATGAGTGTGAGCAGTTTGTCTGTTGGTCTTAAGGATTTTGACTTTTCCAGCCATTTGGGCTGCTATCAGGAAAATATGTAGGAAATCCATTTCCACAAGCAAATTGACTTCATGTTTAACGTAGAGGAATGATGTAGGTAGTCTTTTGGTTCTGCATTTAAGATTGAATGCAAAAATTTTAGTTGAAGTGACATTGACATACTGCAAGTGGTGTGTGTGCTTCTCTCTTGCATAAATGTTCAAGGTTTTGAAACTTTTAAACGTAGTTACTGTTTAAATAGTTGGAACTTCTCCTAGTGTATTTCCTACTTCTATATTTATTTTCAGTAAATTAACCCGTTCATTCTAGCAGATACAACATGAGAATGAAATGTGTTCTTGGTTTAGATGATTGACACACGCTATTAATTCTGATAAATAATGAAAAATACTTTACAATACGTATGTTCACATCATGAGTGGTCTACGTGGGAAAACCCACAAATAAATAGGCGGGAGGAGAGGAAAAGCCAAAATGAGAAAACGTGCATGCTTAAGTGGTACTTGGAATTCCTTGAGCAATATTTCTGTACCTCAAAGAAACTGCTTTTTTTTTTTTTTCCCAATCAGGCTACTTGGTTTTTGTTTTTTCAGGTTTTTTTTGAAGGGCTATATTTTGAGTAAGCAAATAAATGCTGTGTTGAGGAAATGTTCAAGGTTGTTTATTTTATAAGTTTCTAAATGTCTCTTATGACACTGGGGAAAGTTGTGTCTTAAAAAAAATAAAGGCAAGTATATTTTACCTTTTCTGATAATCTGTCTTCTTTGAACAGAAACTAGTCACAGCATAACATATAGTACTAATAGTTTGAGTTTTCTGGTAATACTCTTCACTTGCTGCTATGAGGCACAGTACATCTTTCTCTAGATGGTTAGAATTGAATAAGTATTGGTAGAATTGAATTAGTAAGATAGGAGTAAATGGTGGAATTATTAGAGTTCTTAAGCCCATATATTCTAATTATGTTACCATTTGTGATGCAATTAAATATTGTAGTTTTCTGTAGCTATGTGCTGAAGAATTGCAAAACTTGTGGATAGTAATGGATTGTGTGGAAAATACATGAAAAAATACCTTAAAACAGCTGTTACTCTGCAAAAGTTGGTCAGATTTCTCTTAACTTTGGCAGTCAAGTGGTTTCACTGAATCTTGCAATGTTAAAAGCTGGGCTCTTTTTTGAGTATGTATTGAGATTTTAGAAATTGTTAAACGTGTTAGCTTTCTTGTTTAATGAGAATTGTATTATTTACAAGTATCTGAGGGCTTTTTCTTGATCTGCAGTTGTACAGTTTGCTCTGTAGTATCCTTACTAATATTCATGCTTTGTGAGCTGTTGGCCAGCTCTGTAATTAAAGACCAGTTGACTGCAGATCCAACTAGGTATAAATTCTGGAGCATTTTTGCATAGTAACTGGAAATGTGATAGCTACACTACCATATTTAAAAATATTCTAAATTCTAATATATAAAAGTTGTGTCCACCTCTTGAAAGTTATCAATGCAGACAGAAATGGGAATTAAGCCTTTGAGCAAGATTTCATTAAAGTAATCTCCAATAACATAACTGAAGTTCTTGTACTCTTCTCGCAGTCTCTTACTCTGGGTGTACTTAATGCTACTGAGGGACTCATGTTAGTGATCCTAGGAAGGCAGACTAGTATTCTTCTTGTATATTTCAAACTAAAACAGTTTGAAATTATTTTTCTTATACTACTTAAACAGAAAACCTAGATTATTTGACCAGGGCTTGTCCCTAATGTAAATTCTGAGAATGTGAATCACGGAACATATGGGGATTTAAAAACAAAACAAAACAAAAAAAAAACCTAAAGGACTGACACCTTTTAAGGATTAGGTAGTTTCTACAGGTAATATTTTTTTAAATGTACTTCACATCCAAATTGATAGTTTTAATGACTCAATAACTGGAAGCTTTCTATTACTGAAGAATTAGACTGGCTGAATTTCTTAATTCTCCACAGCTGGCAGATACACCAAAATCTGAAAGATATGAGCATGTACTGGAGGCATTAAATGATTACAAGACCATGTAAGTTTTGATATTTTTATTCTAAACACTTGCAGATTTGTTATTTGTAGTTGTCGGTCTCCTTTGCTCAGTTTATGTGATAATCACTATGGCTGTGTTAACGTTGACGTTTTGAATACTGTTTCTGTTTCAGAGTATAGCACCCCATACCTATTTGAGTGGATCCCAGATCATGAGAAAAATTGTTTTAATTTCCATCCTCTTCCCAGTTCTCATTCTGTATTTCAGATTGAGGATTGTGTTAGCGGGAAAAGGTGGATAAAATAGCATTAGGATGAGTATTGTAATTTGCATAGATTTGTTTTGCATGAACATTTTATTTTAAAAGCTGCTTTCCCTGGATTCAGAATGCTAACAGTGTATTTAAAATCATCTAGGTTTATGTCTGGAAAAGAAATAAAGAAAAAGAAGCATTTGTTTGGCTTGAGAATTCGTGTTCCTCCTGTGCCACCAAATGCTGCTTTAAAGGCTGAGAAAGAACCAGAAGGAACTTCTCATGAGTTCAAAATTAAAGGCAGAAAATCGTCTAAACCAATCCCTGATGTGAGGTAAAATAATCCCATGATTTTTTAGAAATGTTGTGGTAAATAGGAACTACTTCAAGTACTTCAGTGCCTACAAAAGAAGTCCTGCTCATTGTATAATGTCCATTTCTAAATAACTGTAAAGGTGGACTGTTTGTATGTTTTAAAGATACTTCAAAGTTGTAAACTGATGTAGTTGCATGTTCTCTTTAAAGGTGATTATGAGAGCAGAGTCTTCAAGCTTATTAGTTTCCTATTATGAGCCTTTAGAAAAACAAAACACAAACCAAAACAAGCATCGTGACATTTGGCAGTAAGAACAATACAGGCTATCTGAACTTCACTGCCATTGGGGGGAAAAAAAATTTCCTTTCCGGAGCTTTTATGCAATGCTGTTAACTAGGTTTCTAAATAGGAAATATGATATGCAGTTCTAGCTTGCAGTAGTAGATGTGCTGTTTCTTTAACCAACGCTTGTTCATTCCTCTTCAACGTTAAGGAATCGGTAATGTCACTAGAAACAACTTTATCTGTGTGATATTATACAGGCAAATTATTTAGCTTTTACATGACAGCTTCGATTTGCCAGGATCTCGTTTAGCACAATGTGTATTCATTGCCAAAGGAAAGCATTTATTCTTTGAAAATTATCTTCAATAATTTTCTTCAATAAGAAAAAAATATAAATTTTCTTCTAGGGAATTAAGTAATGGTATAGAAAGAAAGGGGAAAAAAAAATCAGTAGGTCGTCCACCTGGTCCCTATACAAGAAAAATGATTCACAAAACTCCAGAGTCGTCTCCTCTGGTAAGGTTTTGGATATGTTTCTTTTATTTTCTCTAACTGGATTATCATTTTTGAAGAAAAATATAATCAGTTAATCTAAATCGTGATATTCCTCTCCCCATTTGCCCTCAAACCAAGCTGAATAAGCAATTAAAACTTAATCTGAAGTACTCTTCCTTTTTTCTTAGGACACTGAACCAGTTCCAGTGATAGAGACCCCAGCATTGGAATTACCCTGCTCTGTTGGGTAAATTAAAAACAAACAAAAAAAAGCTTAAGCTATTTTAATATAGCATGTCACTTTATTTGTTTGCTTCTGAAATGTCAACTCAGTTTTTACTATAAGATTACTTTCATTACATGGCAACCCTGTTATCTTACATATCAGGAAATCCGATGGAACTGCACATTCATCCAATACCTCAGATGTGGAATCCACAGGTGCTGCCAGTATAAAAGAAACTACCTCATCTAGCATATCCAGACATTATAGGTAACAGTTGAATTACTTTATCTACTATATTGATTAAGGGCTTAATATGTTAATTTTCACAAGATTTTTGAAGGGGGGAGACACAAAGCAAATAGTTCAGCAGTATTTTACCTGCAATAAACAGAAGTTACAGAAATTGTACGGGAATTATCTTGCCAAAGAATGACTTCTAATGTTCTATGCCTAGTTTCTAAAAACCTGAGGTTGTATTAAGCTAATACAAGTGAGTTTGGAGCCTTTTGGCAAACTTCAGCTAAATTGGAGCCAGGTACTTCCAGAGAGATTGTATTTCAACAAGCTTTAAGAAGATTCTGAGAGAGACTCAAGGCAGCAGCTCTTTAAGAGAAGAAAAAGACAAAACAAAAAGGCAATTTTGCAATCATCTGCAGTCTAGTCACTGCCAGTGATGTGTGATGGGGTTTTTTATTTGTTTTTGTTTTTGATTGAAGCTTTGGCAAAGCAAAGATAGAAGATAAGGAGACTGATGCAAGCTGTGAGGCAACTATAGTAGATATGAAACAGAGATAGGAGTATTCCAGAATTTGAAGGAGAATGGACAAGCATTTAAGATGTTGCAGAGGATATGGAATATCTGAAAATATGGGATTTTGCTGGTAATTGTTATAGCGAGCTACTGAGATGTGAAGTGGAGCTGTAAATTGATTGGGAATCTTATGAAATAGAACAGAAGAAAATAATTTCTTCACAGCGCGGGTGCTAACTATTGTTCATTGTTAATGTAAAATGCACACTTAAATTAATTTTAACAGGAGACAGGTAAACTCCTTAAACACTTACTGAGTTTACCTTTCTAACAAAGGTCACAGGAGAGTAGATGTGTGCCCTATGTTAATATTGGTAACTTTAGTTTTGGAAGGTTTGTATATCCATTTTAAGGAATAGTGAGTATGCTGTAGATTTTACAGTCTAAAAGTTTGACTCAGTCTTCATAAATAATTATAATTCACCTTTATGCAAAGGGGTGGTGACCCTTTGCATTAAAAAACAACAACAACAACAAAAAAAACAAAAAGCAACTTCTGCAGATAGTCCTTTTTAATTAAAGTCTTCACCAACATAAGATTCCAAACTTTTACAGTTCAGCTTTTTTTTGTAATAGGGGCTTACTGATGTGATAAGGCTGTATTTTTAATTTACTGTTTGAGGCACTTTTGGTGCAGAATTATTGAAAAAAATTTTTGAAGTTTGCAGAAGATTAGAATTCGTCTGAATCAAAACAGTACTCTAGAGATACTTAGGCATAAGCTAATGTCATTTAACCAAATTTTCTGATGTGGATTAACTTGTGCAACTTTTATTATGTAAGTCTCTTTTGCAAGTGTCATATCAATCATCTATATGCAGGTAACAAGTATTGAAACTGAAAACTAGAACAACAGTTATGAATTGAGTTTTATGTTTTACCATTTCCGTACGTTTTGAGTAAGTGTTTCCTGGAGTTAATGCTTGTGTTTATTTTTTTAGTAGTTTATCTGATTCAAGAAAAAGGACTCGTACAGGAAGAACTTGGCCTGCTGCAATACCACATTTGAGAAGAAGAGGTCGCTTTCCACGAAAAGCACTCCAGACTCAAAATTCAGAAATTGTAAAAGATGACGAGAGCAAGGAAGATTACCAGTATGATGAACTCAATACGGAGATACTTAACAATTTAGCAGATCAGGAGTTACAGCTCAATCATCTAAAGAACTCTATTACTAGTTACTTTGGTGCAGCAGGTAGAATAGCTTGTGGTGAAAAGTACCGTGTTTTGGCTCGTCGGGTGACACTTGATGGAAAAGTGCAGTATCTTGTGGAGTGGGAAGGAGCAACTGCATCCTGACTGTAGGACTGAATATTATGTTCACTGCACTGTCATCTGTAAGTACAGTTCATAATGCAGAGCCATGAGAGAAGTGTGTCTTTAAATGTTTCTAAAAACAAAACAAAACCAATTTAGCCTTAACATGTAATTGTTATCATTACAGCTCTTGTGATAAAAGACTTATCTTTTTAAAATCTGATCTGAAACTTAAATTTTTTAATCTGAACACTGTTAGATTGTTTTAGGTTGGGATATTTTGGGTTACAATTGCTTAAAAATGTGCATGGTGTTTTAAAAAAAGACGTTTTCTAGAGAACATTCCATGGATACAGTTATTGTGATTTAGAGAAATATTATGTAGATAGCACAAATCTTTGAAATTTTTTTGGTTTGTTTTCTTACCCAAATGTTTGCAGAAATGTATTTCTATTTCAATACTTTCTAGATTTCATAAGTGCAGTGTATATAATGCCTACTGAAGACTGTAAAATACTGAAGTTTTCTTTCAAACAAAGTGTAAAAAAAAAAAAAAAAAAAAAAAAAGGAAAAATATATTGAGCCTGTAAATTGCTCTGTGACCAGACTTCATTGTCTTCTTAATATATTGTGTGTGTGCGCATGTGTTTGTGTATATACATATGTATATATGCACACACATACGTGTGTGTATATATATGTGTGATTGTGACCTATGCAATACAAATTATGGGATTGGACAGCTTCTGAGTATGCATCCCATAATTCTTTTTTCAGGAATAGTTGCCAGTATTTACACAGCAGCATTTCTTCTCAGGCTTATTGGGTGCTGTTGGTTTCTGTATACTAAGGAAAATGTCAAACCAGTGCATTGTGTTCTGGCAGTGTGTGCAGTCATTGATGTTCATATGCCTTGGGGTAATATATTCCTTTCTTTTCCATGTGACTTAACAGTTTTTTAAAAAAAAAAAAAGCGCAGGATTAGAACATTAACGACTAGAAATAACAATTTTAAAGCTATTTTGGCACATTGATTGTAAATTGTGTCCCAATTATAAACTGAGTTGATGGGAATTGCACAAGATTCCTACGTATGTATAGAAACAGTCATATTTTGCTAAAGGTAGTATGAGCAAAGTATTATTGCACAGGGTCAACAAAAAATATGTTGCCATTTGACGTAACATTACTCATTTTAATACAATATTACCTCTTTTGTTTTTATAAAATGTACCAACTTCTAAGCTGATATGTTCATTTTGTTTTTTTTTAAATCAAAAATGTGTCCTGCCAGTATTACATGTTCTTTCTGATAACTTTTGAGGGAGGATAGCCAAAGAGTGGATGGAGGAAAAATACTTTTACGCTAGTGGTTATTCAGTGTACAACATAAGCTTTCTTCTCTTAAGATTACAGTTGACCACCAAAATAAAATTAAATAACGTAAATGATGGAGTGGCTTAAAGTTTATTACCTGAGTTAGTGTTTTCTTATCCCGTTACTTATTTGACTCCTTTTTTTTTTTTCTGCTCTCCTTGACAGGGTGATTTTTTTTTTTTGTCACCTTATAGCCAAGGGAAGCTTTTAATCCTGTGCTTGGTTTATGACTGGCTGGGTAATACTAGCTTTATAAAATTGCTAACTAAAAGCTGCCGCCTCAGTTTATTTTCACTGAAATGGTTTTTTTTTTCCCTCATACCCTCAGCTATTAATTTAATGTTGCCTTGCCTGTAGCTGCAATATTTTGATAACACAACATCTTCATGTTAATGTTTTGAATGTTTATTCATTGGGATAATGCAAAATGTAAAGCCTTTGTAACCTTACTCACACCATCTATATTTGTCTATTTCACTTTATTCAAGTCCTTTAATTCTAACTGAACACCAGCAGTATTTTCAGTAAAGCTTCAGCATTTGAAGATAAATATTGGAATGTACTTGGGGACTTTAGCTGGGGGTGTGGGGAGGGGAATATTTGTCAAACTGTCCATAGGCTTAATATTATGAATGTCACTGTTTCATTTTATCACTATGGTTGAATTGACTCTGATGTTCAGTTTGTAATTTTGGAATTGCTTTTTTCGTAGAATTAAAGTTCAACTTTAAATGTGTGGGATTTTTTTTTTTTTTTTGAAGGAGAGAAGAATGAGTTTTGAGTCTGTATTCTCGTGCAATACATACTTGTGATTTCCTCCTGTCCATGCTTCCTCTGCTCTGGCTTGCCTGTTGCTCTCCTAGAAATTCTTGCTCTGCGCATAGATACTAACTGGTCTTCCAGCTGCACTTGAGAGATGCTTTGTTGCAAGGTGTCACAAACTGGAAAGTGCTGCAGTGGTGCTGCTGAAGCTATTACTAGAATAATACAAATGGCTTTCTCTCATTTTGTGTGCATCTTATTGTATGTGATAATGGAGTGGAAAAATACAAATGTTGCTGTATGTAATAATTTTCTTTTAGTTTAACTTGATCATTTTATGTATGCATGTGTGTAAATATATGTAACTCAGCTTTGTTGCAGTCACTGATTTAGAACCTTTCCCTTGTGTACCAAATATGATATTTTTTCCACTTTATATTATTTGTATTACTGTAATATTTAGATAGGAGAACTCTGTTTTGAGGCCACCCTAAAAAATGTAGGCATCAGATAAACAAGAAAACAAAGAAATAATAACATATTGCTGGTCCAAACTGAAATAAACATCATAGCAAACTATTTGTCAAATCCTTGTTCGGAAAAGAAAATTGAAAAGGCATTTTTTTGTCTTTGCCGTGAAGAGGAATTTTCTGTGCTTTTCTGTTTATAGCAGGCATTTTGTATGAGTTTACTAAGAAAATTTGAAAGGTCTTTCAGTGTGATGTCGATGTTAATATTTTGTTTTAATATGAGAAACCCAAATGAGATGTTGAAGGTGAAGAAAAGCAGCTTATTGTCTTGCAAACAGGAGGAAAGATAAGTAGATCAATAGAAAAGTGCCAAGCTTTTGAAACGTCTTACTGAAGTGATCTTTAGTGTTGTATTTTAAAAGGAAATTGGTGTCTTCAGATGGAACATACCAAGGCTGGAGATGGAGCAGTAGTCAGAACACAATGATAAGAATGAACTGGACAAGAGCATCCGTTCTGTGCACTGAGGGACAAGGATGGACCTTGCAAATATTATGCAGGTAACATTTTCAGGCTTTAAACTGTGTCACTTCTCTAGTTCCCAGATGTCTACCTGAATGAGAAGTAACTTTGCCGATAAAGATATGATGGCAGAAAACGTTTTCAAGAAATGGAGAAAAGGGTTTAGTGTAGAATTTTGCATTTAGTCAATGTGGAACCTTATGCCTAAGTACCTTTGTGGAGTTGTCAGGTCTGTTCAGATCCTACTTAGGACAGAAAAAAATGGGAATGAGTGAGGAAAAATGTTCAACCCAGAGTTCATGGGAGAATTGTTTTGGAAATTGGATTAATCACCTGTAGGTAACTATAAGAAGAAAAGGGGAAAGAATCCTTCGAAGTTGCTGAAGAAAGTTGAAAGGGGAATGACCATCTTTTGAAAAAGACAGTACAGGGCAATTAGACAAAAAGTGAGTAGAAAAAGAAGCTGTGCATAAGTGTAAGAATGAAGTTGGAATTCATTGTTTTTGATACCTCCATCTTTCAGCAGTTATGAAGTAGGATTTTGTACTGTCATTTCACTTGAACTTCTATGATTTTTATCCTGTCAAGAATGTGTTCGGTGTAGGGGTTTTTTTTTTTTTTTTTTTTTTTTTTTTAGATCCTGTTACATATTTCCATTTCTGCTATTGTTTTGAGATTGTTCTTGACATACATTGAAATTTTGGTCTTTCATTTGTGGGGCATAATAGTGATTTGGCCATGACATTTAAAAATGCAGAACTGAAAGCTAGCTCATCTCTGTTTTTAGTTGGTTGGTGAGTTTTTCCCCCAGATTTCCACAGTGACATCCATATACCGTGAGATAAAATTGTTCTGATTTTTGTTCATATCAACATACTTTGCTTTGCATTTATGTGCATTGTATGCACATACATACATATATGTGTTCAAATACCCAAGTCCTAGAAACACGAGAACTTAGTTTGTATTTAATTAAAATGAAAATTTATTATTATTAATGAAGTCTTTAAGTGGGCTATGAAATACTTATTAAAAAGCCGTTGAAGGATTGTTTAAAAAAATAAATATCAATTCAGTTTTTACCTTTCCCTGCTTTTTGTTTTCTGTTTGTGGTAATGAGCCTGGCTGTTGTATATGCTCACATGCCCCAGAGTTGCAGAGAGGTGCCCGCTGGCACCTCAGTGTGCTTCATCTTCCCAGTCTTGTGCCTCTGTATGGAAGGGAAGTTGCTGGGATGAATGCTTTCAGGAGAGATAGCACAAGTGAATAATGATTGAAGCATCATTTTTGTGTGTGTTTGTTATTAATTCTAGTATTTCAAACTAGAAGAAACAGCTGTGTTGTTCTGCAATCTCAAGAGCTGCAAAATCACGACAGTAAGGTTTCAAAGCTTTTTTAACTTCCTTAACATACCACGGTCATTTTGCATTTGGTAACACTACTTACATTTGGCTAGCCTACTTTTAAGTGCTTTCTGCAAATTGCAAATTGCTGCAGTTTGCCTCATCAATTTTTAAAATCTGGTTAATTGATTACTTAATTTAAGCCACTGTGACTTTTCTCAAATGTAAGGTTTTTCTTTTAACTGGAAATCTGATTTTTAACCAAGACTATTTTTGTCATCTTTTTCGGAAGACCATCTACAACTGTAATCTTTATGGCTTACCTAGCACTATTTTTTAAAAACACTGTCAAAATTTCTTGTTTCATAGTAATTAAGGGAACAGTAAATTCTTCATCTGTCTCAAGCATTTAGTTGCATTTCAGTTTTTCTTAATTATGGCAGCTGCTAATAGATGTTAATAGAAGCTGAAGGTCTCACTGCCTGTGTAAGTGGAAGCCATTCAGTTCTGGGTGTATCTGCAGGAGCAATATGAGATACAACTATTTATCAAGGAACAAACTTAAAAAAATTAAAACATATGTAATGTGCCTTTAGGAACTTCAAAACTAAGTGTTTCTGTTGTTAAGATTAGAGGTTTGTGTCAAATTTTGATCTGGTATTTGCACTGATGAAGTTGATTTTGGGTTATGCTGATGAAGAAAAGAATTTGAACAGTGCCTTTATTCATCAGTATGAAGGTTAAAATGACCTGTAAAACAGCATGATGATTGATTCCAACAGCTGATGAAATCAATTGCCTGCTGCCTGTACTTAACCAAGAAGTAAATGAGGAAAAGGAAGGGCACTGCTAATTCAAAATGCTAGGCAAGAATATTTGTTTTCAGCTATGCAAGACTGTGATCTGGAGTATTTTTTCAAGTTGTGGCCACCTCATCTTGGAAGGACAGCAGCTTAGAACGAGTACAAAGAGAAGGAAAATTATTTTTGGGTTAGAGCAAGGGTTTAGTTTAAGAGAAACTAAAAGAAAAATACCTAACTAGCCTGGAGAAAAATAATGAGTTACTGAAAGTTTAAAAAAAAAAAAATAAAAAAAAAATATGAAGGTTGTGGATAAAATGGATACACAACTGTTACTGATCCAGTCTTACAGCACACAAATTGAAGCTAGTAGACTAGTCTAAAATGGGATCTAGGTGTATCAGATGACAAACAGTGCTAGGCTTGCATATGCTGTATAACAGCACCTTCTGTTTTTGAGACAGGAGACTGAGCTAGATAAAACATTTCCTCTGAATGAGTGGGGTTCTTCAGCCCTTATGGTCCCCTCCCTGTCTTTTTGGCTATTTGAACAGGTTACCTGGAGAGGCTGTGGATACCTCATCCCTGCAGGCATTCAAGGTAGAACAGGGCCTGAGGCCTTGGACAGTCTGATCTGCTGGGTGGCAGCCCTGCTCATGGCAGGGGCTTGGAACTAGAGGGTCTTCAAAGTCCCTCTCCATCCAAGGCATTCTGTGACTAAGAAATGCAAAAGCTGCATTATGAAAAGCTAGGTTCTTTTTAGAAAAGCTAAGTTTTTTGGCTTAGCGCGTTTGATCTTTTGCAGCTT
Source organism: Chrysolophus pictus (assembly GCA_037305975.1). NCBI lineage: Eukaryota > Metazoa > Chordata > Aves > Galliformes > Phasianidae > Chrysolophus > Chrysolophus pictus. Next base: position 13,700,635 of record CM074583.1, on the reverse strand, counting down.
ACTTTGTTGTAAGATGAAGAATGCAAACAGCTTTAAATGTCATTTATTGAAAATCTCAGGGGTTTGCATAATTTCATTCAACATCCGCAAATCTTAAAATGTTTAATTTTGAATACAAATACCATTAAGAAAAAAATTATAGATACACGTCCTTTCTAAATTTTATACAGTCAAAAGCAATCTATTTCTCAAAATCTGAATGAAATGTTATTTCATGACAAGTTTAAATGCCACATCCTTCACCTATAATACACATTCCAGCTGCCACTATCAAAGCAGTTATAGCTTTTTGCTGTATGGTTTTCTACAGCAAGCCCTGAAGAGGGAGGAAATACAGTAAGCTTTCTTAGTTACAAAATAATTTCCTATCAACTCTGCTGACAGTTGTGTTTTCCTTCTACCAGAGACTGCTATCTATATTAAGAGAAACTGTTGAATTTTGCCTTATCAGAGAGATCTTCATTCATGAGCAGCTTAAGGCAGTAAACCAGACTGAACAAAGATAAATGATGTGCCAACACATGGCCTATTTTGCTAATGGATATATAACCTCTATCAGAGAGGCACAGCAGAGTTCCTGGGGAACGTAATACATTGAAGTGTCTCCAAAATGTGGCAGAGCTTATCTGTTGGAAATCTAAGCTGAAAGCTGGAATCCAGTAGCTTTGATGTAAGAGGTAGATGTCTTGGTTAGAGCTTCACTGAGCTGGTTCAGTATTTTGTAGGTGGTTTGTAGCATCATGCTGTGATGCAAGTGAAGATTCTTTTAGCAAAAGGGACAGACCCCTAAGAATCTTTCATCTCTTACCCTGATGGAACCTGATCAATAGCTCGGAAGTTGACTCCAGTGAGCTTTGGCTTATGTCCTAATGCAGCTACGCGTATGTATTGGTGGTGGGAGATGCATGGGGAAATGGCAGTACGATACTATTTGCTACTTCATCAGAAAGAATTAACATTTCTTAGACTTTATTTTGATTGCAGGAATAAACTTTCTGATTCACAGCATTATGGGGAAAGATATGCAGCATGTAAAGAGAAACACACTTATTTTGGACACAGGAAAAGGTAGCTCAATTGGAGTTCTCTAGAACAAGTTTTGAATGGAATAATACTTCTAGTGATAAAAATTACTTAAAGATATTATTGCTGGGTCCCACTGTCTAAAGCTGAAGTGGCACTGCTATGTACTGTAGCCCTTACTGCTTCATCTGAAGCAAGTGTTTCTTTGTCTAGTGATCCTGTATTTTCTCCATTAAATCACTTCTATTCATAGGAAGTGTTAAAATTGCAATTCTGCTATTCATGCCTAGAACCAAGAAAAGGCATAATGCTAATACATATACTGTCTTTAACACATTTATACAGGAATTCAGTGATTTGGCACACTGTAAAAATGAGTAAGTTTGAACTCTATTTAAAACTAGTTAACTATCACACACCAGGGGTTTTTTGCAGAAATGCTCCATAATCTTACTATGCTTTTTTTAATCTGGAAACTACACAGTCATTAGAAATTTGAATCCTGTATTTATTGCTCACTTAATGTCTTATCTATATAAACAGCTGGATATGCAAACACTGCTTAATTGAGTGAGTGTACTCAGGCATGTAAAAGAGTAGTTATGGTAAGCAAAAGGAGAATGCATAATTGAACAGCTTTGGTTTTTGAAGCCTATGTAAATCACTTGATTAACTGCTGAATTAGTCATAGACATGTAGTAGACAAATAAAAAATAAATTGGCAAATAAAAGGGATTTTAAGACTTGAAAAAAAGTTTGTTTTCACATACCGTGACCCCTTTCCCTTTATTAAAGGGAAAAGAAATAACATCTGAAATAACTACTTGAAAAAATACTATTACAGGAGGTTACAATTATGTAGAATTTCATAACCCACACTTCCAGGTGTGTGTGCTTTTTATCTGTATACAATATAGTTGTCTCTCAAATCTCATGTAACAGACAAAAAAGAAATAGGGCTGTACAATTATAGAGGAGTTTTTCAACAGAAATCACTTATTTTCTTCAGTTCCATTCAACATCACTTTCACATTGACAGTGCTGCTTTTAAAGTGCTGATGTTAATCATCTATATATTAAAATAATAAAGAAAATCTCATTTTGTTCTCCCAGTATTAGCCCAGTGTTTCTATGTGACACTTTACCCACAAGCTGAAGATTTTTTAAAACATGTAACTTTGAAAATAAGTGACTGTCACCAGGCTACTCTCATGGGCTACAATTTTTAGGCACCTGTAAATTTGTTCGATGTTAACCAGCAAACCAACTCATATCTAAAGTTACCATTTAAAATTTTATGTGAACATGGGAAAAAAACCCCACCAATATTAACAATACTTTGCATATGTACCAAGCATCCTGTGCACTGTTCATAAGCCAGTCAGTAACAATCAATAACAAATGCTATATGCGTAAAAAATGTTAACAGCAGCTGCAAAAAAAGAACATGGGACAAGGCATTCTGTTCATCTTAAAAAATAATAATAATAATTTGAAAACCTGATGTGGCTACTGCCTGTTCAAAGGACTCTCAAAGAGGTTTCTCTTTTTTTCTTACCTAAATCAGTTTCTTGCCCTTCCTCCCTTACCATGTTACACTGTTACAATTGTACTGAATGTTAAGTTCTACTTTTCCTCTTATCCTCAAAGAGACTTTTCAACATGTAAACCTGAACAGCTGATACCACCACCATTACCCCCAAGTTGACCATGGACCAGAAATTCACTCTGTCAAAGTTGCTTTCTTGTATATTTCGGTCACGAGCTTCAAACGCTCTGAGTAGGGTCTGAATCTGGACGCTTTTGCTCAATCTGGCTTTGACACTGTTGATGGATTCCTAGTAAGTAACAAAAGAATATTTTTAGAAAATAACTTAAAAAGTACCTTAAATTGACAGCTTGCAACTCATATGAAAAATACTGGATTAATACTTTTAATTTCTTGCCAAGAAGTCAGTTAATTTAAAATCTGTACCTCTTCAGAGTTTTGATTAATTCATTTTAGACTGTTTATCATAGAATTGAAAGGAATTTCTAAGGGCTATCTAGTCCAAATTCCCTGCAAGGAACAGGGACATCCAGAGCTTGAGGTGCTCAGATCCCTGTCCAGCCTAGCCTTCAATGTCTCTCAGGTAGGTCTCCCACTGTCACCTAGAAAGACTTAATTAACATAGCACTAAGGTTATATAGCAGTGTCTTCCACTCTTAAAGGTAGAGGGGGAGGTAGAAGGGGAATCAAACCTAACTTTTCATTTTTTATTTTTAATAATCTATCGTATCTGAGGGAAGTGCAATTGCAGGTACTTGGAAAAGTAAAAAGAATTTACTTCTAAGACAGTAATCTCAAAACAAGTGATTTTTTTTTCCTGCTGGATAATCAAATAAGTCGCTTTTTAATGCAAACTACCGTCAGAACTAGAGCTGTAAAAGAAAAATAGTAGTATGATGTTATATTCCCATCTCCACTTTTCAGCTTTAACATTAGTAGCCATAGACTGCTACTTCAGCTTTGAAACAGAAGCATAATTTGGACCCCCAAAATTAATTAAATATGGTGATTGGAGGTTCTGCTGTGGGGTTAGTAGCACGCAGTTTGGCTTAGGGAATCAGAGAAAGTACTCTAACACTTTGGCTATAATAGGAACTCGCTGTCCCAAGTTTACTCAGTCAGCACCTATTCCAATAACATTAGAAGTTTAATCTGGAGCCTAAATGCTGGTTTCGTGAAACTCTGATTTATATTCCTGATACTAAAGGTTACTCCAGTAATGAGTAATGGGTGCAGTTGCTACAACAGGATACTTTAAGTCAGTAACGCTTTCTCCATGGATTTTTTCTTTGTTTTGTTGCAAGCTTAACAAATATTTCAAAAGTGTTACTTTTGGATGCCAAGTTATTTTACAATGATACTGAAATTCGTAAGTTACACAATAGTGAATATCAATGCCAGAAAAGTGCTATAAAAAAAACCAACCTTTTCCCATTTCCCACAGCAAATACATTGTTTCAGAAGCTACTAAGTATTCTTTTAAGTCCAAAGAACATGGAAATAATGTCATAGTCTAAGTAAATGATAGCATCAAACCCTAACATTAACTTTACAAAAACTGTAAGATCTGCAAAGCCCTCAAGGACAATTCCTGCATTTCTTCTTCTGGAAGAGATACCTGTATGTATGTGAATAGCAAATCCATTTAAGTACTTTTTGTGATTACTGTAGGAGGGATTTTCTTCACATTTGCCTATATAATTTTTTCTCCAGTTGTCTAGATTAGTGGCTTAAGGAACATCTGGCTTCTCAGATTCTAACTATTTAAACATCATACTATACATGTAAAAGATCTCACATCTTTAACATTCTGTTCTATTGTTTAAAAATTTTACGTTATTGTTTAAAAATATTACGAGGAATAGAATACCATGTAATGTTTTATACAAGTGTCTTCAGTCTTTGTGGATACTGTTTTGTCTTTTTGAAAATAAGTAAGCAGATCATCTCTGTAAGTTTGCCACCAGCAGAGAAAGTTCTGCATCCTAACAAACGTTAAGAACAGTTCTACAGGGAAACCAATCAATTCTCTGCTTCTAGAATAACCTAAAAGCAATCATTCAGTGATGCTGGAAGGAAATAAAAGCCTTGGGCAGTAGTCTTCATCCTAGATCAAACAGGACCAGTGTACAGTTTAAGCAAACATTACCATTTGTAATAACTGAAAATCCTAACTGTGGCTGCTGTGATTGCAGACTGGAACTGGCTTGACTTGAGCGTGTTTTCAATGTGAAAAAAACAGAAGCAAAGCAGCTAGGAGAGTAGGTCTCATGTTTTCTTGGGGTCATCTGAGAAGTATAAGCTCTTCTCTGAAGCTGCTTGGTGCCTTGGGACATTATGTATAATGTCTGCTACATAGGAATGTATAGTACCTACTTCTCTCCGTGTATGGCTATGCTCAGCAGCCCTATTAGTGCTCTTCTCAAGGTCAGCGGAATTGCACAAATTACCTCCTGATGTGTTTATGAATCAGAAAAAATGCAAATAAAATTTGGAAAACCAAACTAGAAGAGAAAAATTAACCCTCCTGCTGGCTTCAGGTATTTCTGGAAAGATAGGAATGAGAAGCTTAGCCAGTACTTTGTTTTTAAACATACGATGAAGAGATCTATGCGCATTCCAACTGTGTTGTTGGGATTAAGTAATACTTAATTGGAATACATATCTATTTCTTTGCTACTAGGGAAAAATGTCCAATTTTAGCAATATTAAGAAAGGAAGCTGAGTAGAAAAGGGAATTATTTTGATAGACACACAGACTTTTCTTGCTGATTAAGGATCTGTTTCTAAGGAATTCTCAAATTTCTGTTTGGAAATAAGAGACTCGTGGTGGTGGGCTTCATTTGTAACAGAACAGTTTCTAGGGTGATGTGCCAGATCAAGGCAGAATGGCATGTATATTTTTTTCCAATTATTCCTATGTTAAGAAGAACTAAGGATCCAGTACTAACCAGAATGTCTTCTAATTTCATATCTAGAAGATCTGTGCCTGTAACATACTTCTTCCAGTCCTCTTGATCTTGTCCTTCTTCCCCCATATTGTCCAGGATCAGTTCAAAGAAAATCACCTTTTCAGAAATGGTACTGAATGTATTGTCAAAGCAGAACATGTAATCCCCCTCTTCTGTCTCCACCCTGTGTATAAAAGCATATAATTGAATTAGGTACGCTCTCTGTGCTGGTTCTAAAAGAGCAAGTTTTATAAGCAAGCTTTCCTCTTCAAAACTAAAATTGTGCACTTAAAAAGCTTGTTCATTTTTTACATGAACTTAACAACTCTACTGTTAGTCACAGCAAACCACCCCACTGACTTAAGAGCTAAAAATCATCAAGGTAACAGCTTACTTTCCTCTTCCTTTATTTGAATTTTGAATTGTTAATGATTAAGAAGTATCTGTAATATGAGTAGAATTCTTGTAGTCTATACCAAAATACCAGTAATGCATGCCTTGATAAAAGGACTGGGAAAATGGGGTGCTTTGCAGCTGACTGTTCATATGACTATAACAAGGTCTTTTGGTATTAAATGTGATAACCGCACCACTGTTTTTGTTTAATGACCGTTAGCATTTATCATTAAAACACAAATATACTTTATTCCATGGTAAAGTCCATATAAAAAGCATTAAGTGTTTATAAATAGGTAATTGATATTCTCAAACTATTCTAGTAAAAAGCCTGTTATAATACTAAGAAATGAACAGTAGTATTCAGCCTTGATTTTAGCCATATTTGCTAAAGAAAATTTGCTAAAGAGCAGTGCTTTGACATAACACTTCTCCCGAGTTAAACTTACGTATGAACTCCATCTGATTTTCTTTCATCAAAAACTAAAGTTTCACCTTTTGGAGAAAGTAGATGAAAATCAACATCTAATCCTGCTCCATCTAGAACCTGTGGAACAAACAAACTGTTCACACTGCTGAATGCAACACCTTTAGGGAAGAAATTGACATAGAAAGAATTCTAAATTAGTTAATTAGATACAGATTAAAAACAGTTTCAATCCAAAAGCATTTTAAGTTTTTAAGAATGCATGTAATTTCATTAAGGGACAACCTTGCAACACCAGAAGAATGCTAAAGCCAACGTTTCTGTGTCATCACAAGTAAATACCAGTGTTAGTTCAGTGGTGGAAAAAGATTTTATAACAAAGGTTATGTGTAAACTCATATATATTTGTAAAAGAACACAATCTATGGAGCACTATCCCCAAGACCTGTTGGATGAGTTAACGGTCAGGACTGGACTTGCTATGCCCATTACAGATACACTACTGACCTAATGAAGATAACAAGGTCTAAATTCTCCCAGGGCATTCTCATTTCCCAGAAGTAGTTGGAATTGAAGGCATTTAGTTTCCGGGCTCATAATAAGCATATACAGTATTACAAAGCTGTGCTGCTTTAACCGCTGCTGTGGCTACATCCATATCACTGTAGAAGTACAGTTCTTATGCCATGACTTCACCCATTTACTTTCCAGGGAGCTGTTGGAACACAGCAGCCTACTCCGGCTGAAGTGGAGAGCAAAGTTTAAACTGGCTGAAAATGATCTGGAGGTTTACCAAAAAGAGAAAGGGCAGCAAAGATACATAGCTAATATCTGATCAGAGTTAAAACACAGACAGTGGTACACCTTCAGGGCAATGGTACAACCCAAACATGCTGGGACAACACTTCCTACCAGCACTGTATTTATGGCACTTTATTGGCAGGTAGCATTAAGCTTTAGCCACTAAAAATTCAGGATAATTTAAAAAAAAAAACCACACACGTGCATTTCCAATAATATATGGAGCTTCTTTTCTACACATTCAGATAGAAAAATAAAACATCACTTTTAACAGTATTGCAGAGAAACTTACGCCTGGGTAAGTTTACTATTTAAGACTTCTTTTTCTTTTGTGTAAAAAGACTTAAGGACTGCTGTGACTACTTTGCACTGACATTTTAAAGCAGGATTTTATTATTTTAAACTTGAGCTTTGCTTAGAGCTGCGTTGGAGCTTTGTTCACTCATCGATCTTTGATTCCCGCTCAGTTTTTGGAGCAAAAATAATTGGAAAACTTCTGGAATGTTCAGCTTTATGTTTTTAAGGCAAGGGGGAAAAAAAGCGGGGGTGCGGGGGGTGGAGGGTGAGAGCCTGCACGCTTCTGCGGTCAGCGGGTATTACAGCACGAAGGGCACGAGGCCTCACGGGAAGCCCATTTTTTAAGGCTACGTCTGGAAAACTTTCGTTGCAGAGATAAAGAGGCTTCCTAGGAGCGCAGGCAGGCAAGGAGTAGGGCTACTGCTATGCAAGGTCACAGCAGCTAACGTTCTGCTTTAAAGAATGGCAACTTCAGACCTGATAGCGCACACAAAGGAGCCCATTACTAGAAGACAAGAAAGAAGGAGCGCTGTAAGCCTCTCCCTCCCCCGGTGCCGCAGCGGGGTCAGGCCGGCATCGCGGCGCGAAGAGGCGGCTGAAGGGCCGCTCCCCGCGCAGCCCCGGAGCCCCGCGACAGCCCGCAGCCCTCACGGGACGCAGCCGGAGGGACTTGGAGGGGCTCGGGGCGGGCGGAGCTGCCCGGAAGGGTGCGGCGGAGTCGCGGCCGGATTCGGAGGGCCCCGCGAGGCCCCGCCCGCCCGACCTGGTACTCGAGCTCCAGCGAGGCCTCCTTGCGCATCGGCTGGTAGAAGCACTCCTTGCGGCCGGCCGGCAGCGTGAAGGTGAAGTCGCTGTCCAGGGACGGGCTGAACTCGGCGGCGCCGGGAGGCGACAGGAGCGGCGCCAGGCAGCCCAGCAGCAGCAGCAGCCGCGGCGGCCCCATGCCGGCAGCGCGGCGCCTCCGGCTTCCCGCCCACGCCTCGCGAGCGTCCGGCCCGCCCCCACGGCGCGCCGCCCAGCGTGCACCGCGCCGGGACGCGCCGCCCGCCAGCGCGGTCGGAACGCGGCTCCGGGACGGAGGCGGCCGCGCGTGCGCCTCGCCGCTCCCGGCAGGGATGGCGGGGGGCGGAGCTGCGCGTGCGCCTTGCGGCTGGCGGAAGAGGCGGGTACTGCGGTAACGGTCCGCGTCCAGCTGCGCGTGGGGAGCTCGGCGGGGTCTGCTGAGGTACTGTCGTTCGGGATACCGGGGGCCGGCCGGCCGCCCCTTCCCGCCTTTTTTCCCCTCGCCTTAGGCCGGAGCTCCTGGCTGCGTTTCTGCGCTTCTCAGCAGCTGCTCGTGCTTCGTGAACAAACGCGGAGCGCTTTTCCTTCGGTAGGGCTGTGAGTTAAGCGCGGCGTTTATCTGCTGAGTACCAGAAGCGTATTAAACGTATCTTTGTGTTTGGGAATAAAGTATTTTCTTCTAGTCTTGTTTATTTCATCATCTATAAAACTCTGAAATATCTCTGTAACTGATGTTTGTGTACGCTTAATGACGTTTTAATGTTTTGTAGCCATATGCGGTGCCAATGGAGTGCAGCGTGTGGGCTCGTTCTAGAAGTGACGATGAAGAACTGCTCGTAGCTGTGGAGTCGTTACGCAGTCAGCTGAGGAGAACCGAAGAAAGCCTACAGAGCGTAGGGGCAGAGCTTTCCAGGTGTGCGTGCCTGGGTGTGAGAGTGGCTGTCACTTGTACTGTGAGTCCGTTGTATTGAGTGTGACGGATTGCTGCGATTCCTGTTGTGCTTTGCTCTGGGGTGCTCTTCGTGAGAACTGAAATAACGAAGAAAAGTGGGGTAACAGCTTCTTGTTCCTCCTCCTAGCACTGGTACAAGGGAACATTCTCACGGCTGCTTTGATGGGGCTGCAGACCTCATCCTGGAGGACCTTGTTCAGCTAAACTGCAACAGTCAGTGCTCTTCCAACTGCAAGAAGACTGCTGGTAAAACGTATTGCTGGGATTTTCAAAGAAAATCCAAAGTAAATACTGCACTTCATAGACAGTTTTTGCTACTCCTGTCTGTTCTGTACTCTATATTTATCTTGCTCTCAGGTCTATGATATACTTGATTGTTGACTGAATAGTCCTTAAACCTAATGAGGTTTAAGTATATTTATTCTGTAAAGATTCCTGTGATGTACATGTTGTTCCATGTGTGTATGTATGTGGAAATACATATTTATTTTTTATCTAGCTGGACTTAATGCCTACAGCTTTTGATAAGGCTGTGGAAGAAAATGAATGTCTTAAGGAGAAACTGTATGATCTTCATGAGCAAAATGCATCTTTGGCTTCTCAGAACCATTACCTAAAGAACAGAGTTGAAACAACAAACTTGGAATTGATGGAGTCAAAAACAAGAGTATGTATCTTTAATGTATTTCGTTCTATTAGTCTTTCATATTTAAACTTTAAAGTTTAAATATTCTTTACAGTTTTTTAGTAGTTCTAGTATCATTTAATACTGTTCGGTGATATTTTGGAACAGAAGAGTTTGTAATCAAATTCTTCATGAACAAATCATATACATATTAAGTATAAATTCTATCTATTAATGTTCCAAAATTAAATTATAAAGCCAGTGAGACAGATAAGTTGGAATGTCCACTTGGTATACTAAGTGATGTGTCAAGGGGGGAAGAAAGCTTTTCCTGCTCCTCACATCATAAATCTTAGTTTACAAGTAAAGAGGTGAAAGAATAAACTAGTTAATTCAGAGGTGCGGTTAGTACTGTACGCTCATGTGACTAAGTATAATTTTCACAGTGCAGTTAAGTAGATTAGGGAAGTATTTGCCTGTCTGACTTGGACAGAACAAGTACAAGGTAAGCATTTGGGAAAAAATGAACAAGCTCAAGATGTAAAGCAATCATTCTATAATGTAACATATCAGATGGGAGCGGTGCTAAGGAACTGATAAGATATTAAATTAGCAGAAAGTTGGAGTTCATTTTGTGTGTATGGACACAAGCATCTTCTACAGCAAATTGAAGAGCAATTTGTCACCCAATAAGTAGATGGCTCGTGTGTGTCTCATCTAAATGTGTATATACAAATGTTAATGAAACCATAAATCTGTTTCTTTCTCAGATTTCTTACCTTGAGTCAACTTTAGGTACGCATTTAGTCAACATTCCTAAGTTAGAAGAGCGAATTGTAACTTTGGAAGCAGAAGTTTCAGCACAAGATAAAATTCTAAGGTAATAAACGCACTTTTTTGCAGTCATGAGCTCTGCTTGAGAGTTGAGTCTCTTTTTCAAGGTTGTGTAATTTCTGGTTCTCTGTGGGTCGTGTAATCTGGGGCTTGAAACTTTCATTTTGGAGCCATGTATAGGAAGAGTGAAGTGTTTATTTTGTACCTATGTCTTTTGTATGGAGAATGCACATGAAGAAGCAGAACAACGTAGTAAAGGTAAAATAAACCAGTTTACAATTTACATTTAAACATGAATGTCCTTATAATGAGATCCACTCAAGACTGATTTTGTCCTACGTGACTGTACGACTTCTGTAATGAACAAACATATTTATAGGTCTGTGTACTGTGTAGTGTAAAAGAGTTTTTTCTTTATGAATATATTAAGACAAATGATCAAATAAAACTAATGTAACCAATATCCAGAATGTGTCGGGGGACACAGCTGGCTGTCAGTTTATCTTAAAACTTCATGCTAATAATATTAAGTAATGCCTCAAAAGTCAGTTCGCACAACACAAATAAAATACCTTAAATATCCCAAACAGCACTAGTGTATGTGTTGTCCTGTCAAACCTGTTTTTAGAAAAACAATGATTTTAGTGTTTAGATGTTACACCAATAACCCAGTTGTCTGGCTTCTTGGCATCTACAGCAGCTGATGCCTGCTGATGAGATTTGGACACTGCTCCAGGTTTTTGCTTGGAAGTCTTGAAACTACTGGTGTTCAAAACCTGGTTTTGAGAGCTGCATCATATCTCAAACATGTGCAGAAAAAGAATCCACACCTTTTCACCACAAAGTGGAGATAAATAATTCTTAACCGAAATCCTTCTATTTTTAAATTATACTTTGCTTACTTGCCAGAGATGCAGAAAATAAACTAGAGCAAAGCCAGAAAACAGTAGTGGAAAGAGAAAGCGTGTTGCAAAGATACAAAAAGGACTATGAAAATCTGAAAATTGAGTTAATTGAACGAAACGAGCAAGGAAAAAGGTGATTAAGTGTTCTTAGTATTCTTAATAAAGTGAATATAAAATAGTAATGCTCAAGTGTTTCTTACATGTACTTCATGGAATTAAATCTTCACTGCTTTATAAATATTCCTTTAAAAAATACATGGAGGGGGGAAGAAGTCTTTCTGTTATGACAGTATTAGCTTTTTTTAAAAAAGTCTAGAAAATTGCTAGTAATTGCAGGTTGATAATATACACTAAAATCTAACTTAGCTACCTATCCAGTTTAGTGCCTCTATTTTCTCTCCAGAATAGAGGCACTGCAGTGGAGAGCAGATGTTGGTCCATAATGTATTTTTTCTGAATTATTTTTGACTTTGTTTTGCAAGGATCTACAGTATATACTTTTTGTATTTCAGGTATATAATGTTGTAATGAACAGAACTAGTCAACAATACTGAGTGCTTTATTTTTGGTGGGAAGTAATAAAAACACAACTTCCACAAAAGATTTGTAGAATCATACAATGGTTCCGGTTGGAAGTAACTTTAAAGATCATCTAGTTCCAACCCTTCTGCCATGGGTAGGCAGACCTTCCACTAGATCAGGTTGTCTTTGTTATCTTTAATCTTATCTATCTGTATGTTATCTGTGTGTAATTCTTGTATTTCATAACTGTCCCTTCCCCCAACTCCCTCCCTTTCCAACCTCTGGAATGAGTAATGGTGGAAGAAACTAAGAAAGAAGGGTGAGGAGGAGCAAGATACATGCATGAACTAAGAAAGAAGGGTGAGGAGGAGCAAGATACATGCATGATCTGAAATAGTCCTTGCTTGCTTCTTTTGAATGCTTGTTTGTGTAATACCATCCCAGTCTATTTGTTTTACATATTGATGTCGTCTCTCCAGCATCCCCCAAATAATTTATCCTTTTATATGTTCCTATCAGACTTAGCGTAATTCCAGTTACAGGAGCTCCCTTCTGCTCTTTGAATTTTGCTTCCTTATCATGGGTAAGGTCTCAGTCTCTCACAGGGACTTTTACCTGGAGGAAAAGGGGGGGCTAGGAGGATGACTTGAAAAATTAATATTTTTTGAAGAGAATCAGAAGTATTTATTTTTTTTTAGTCCTTAGTATTATTATAATTTTATTTTAATACACTAAAATGACCTGTAAAATGAATTCATGCCACGTGGCACATCGTCATCTAGGAGCTTAGTTAATTAGGTGGCAAAAGGAAATGACCTGAAGCTGTTAATTCTATTGTTTTTTTCTGTTTCTGGAGGAAATAGTTACCTCATTACTGAAATCCTGATTTTTTTAAAGCTGGTATGTTGCATTGCAGAGCAGAACAACAAAGAAATGAAGCTTTATTGAATGCTGAGGAGCTAACAAGAGTTTTCCAAAAGTATAAGGAGAAAATAACTGGAAGGTTTGAAAAGGTCAGATTTTATTTTATTTGTTTTTTTGCTACTCAGTGAGGATTTTGCTTCTTTTGTTATGTTGGGCAGCAAACAGCTATGTTACTTATGGATCACTTTTTTTTTCTTGTTGGTGGCAAAATCTTGAGAGTTGGGATGGGGTAGGCAACTGTTTGTATCAACAACTTCACTTATCTGTTTTTAAACTCTTTGCACAGTGTGGTCATGCATCCAAGAAAATGTTGTCTCTTTCTAGCTGGGAACCATGCATTTTACAGGTGCACGATCTTTTTTATCAAAGCGTCCATTTATCTTTATAATTTGTCCAAAGAAACATATGCTAGAGAATGGCTAAAATTAATACCCAAATTTCTGATGGTCAAAAATGTTTGCTGCATCACATGAGAATAAGCCTTGAGACCATTGCCTCTGATGGAGAATTTTGATTTGATTTGATTTCTCTTCTTGTGGAATGAGGTTACCAATTTTAAATCAAAGTGACGTAACATTCTCTCAAATGATAGGGGAAGAAAAGGAAACTTTTCTGCCACTTTTCTTTTTCTCACAACAGTGAGCAATACGTATGTGCTTAGCAGGAGAAAGTAAGGGAAAGAAAAAAAAACAAAAACAAAACAGCATTGTGTTTATAGTAATTTTCTAAGAAGCCTGTTGGCTTTCAAAGTTTAGACTAGTTTTATAATGAAAAAAATACCTTTTTAAGGTTCAAGCTGAAGGAGCACGTTTAGAAAACTATATAATTAATTGTGAAAAGGAAAGAGAGAAGTTGAATGAAAAATGTGTCAGCTACAGAAAGCATCTAGACATCCAAGATGAGCAATTAAGGTAACAAAGTCTTTTTGAAAAAATCTGTACAGTTATTTGTGAAGAAACTTCATATTAATCTGTAAGTGGGAAGCTGCTGCTCAATTCACATAGTTCGAACCAAATCAGGAGGTCCAGCATCACTGAACCCTTCAGGATTTCTCTGTGTTGCTTGTAGTGATCCTAATACTAGGCAGTTAAAAAGTAAACAAATTAAAGGCATAAACCTATACATTTTTAAGTGCTCTTCTGTATCTAATTCTTTAAAGTTTTAATCGCACACACTGCTACGTGCTCTCAGTTAAAAGCACATTTCTATGGCATGGGAGCATGATTTACCTTGTTCACACACGGTTTCTGTGGGAAATGTGGGTACTCTGCCCCTTCTTATACCTGATCTTCTGCATTCAGTCGGCTAATGTACATGCTGGTGAGAAAGCACCCTAAGAGGTCATCTGCACTAACCTCCAGGTGTGAGCACCTATTTGTGCACTAGACGGTCAGTCCCTAGTTGGAATGAAGATTTTCATCAGCCTACAGCGGGGAGGCTGCACTCAGATGTGAGGGCAGGCTTTAATGTTGGCTGCAATTTCAAGCAATGTTTATCTTGCTAGTTTTTAGCCCTCTAACATCCTTTCCCGCTGTTGCACGCTTTCACGCTCAGTGACCATTTCTTTTCAAGGCTTTTTTTTCGTTGCTAATTTGTGCTGGAGTTGGCACTCATCAGGACCTTTAAGATAATTCAGTTTGTAAAGCCAACAGATAGCTAAAAAAGTGAACAACTTGCCAATGGTCAGAGTTCTATTCCTTCTCATCACTAGTAATAGAGCATATAAAGAATACTAGATAACCTTACTATATGACCCTAATTCTTTGTCATTTTAGGTATAGTTTTTTATCCTGTTTTTAAAATTCCTTGGCTTTAGCACATTTAAAGCCTTAATCTATTCCTTACCCTTGTGATGATGCTTAAAACTTTAAGTTGTTTAAGAATAAGGGGTACTTTATTCTCTAATTTTGTTTTCTGGTGGCAGTTTATATTGTGGTCCTTATGAGAAGTGAAGGCTGAGTAAAGCAGTGAAAACTTTCTGTCCTTTGGAGTTGATCCTTGACTTTGAGAGGGAAGAAACCACTTAACAGTGTTGTTACCTTGTTTTCCCCTGGTACTTCTAATGATGAAAATCCTCATCTAATTATCTGTATTGAGCTATACCTGTTGAATAGATACACTTCTTTTAGGCAACTAAGGGAAGAGAATCACAGTGCCAAAGAAGAAATTGTAACTCTAGAAGCAAAGAACAGTGAAATGATGTTAACGTTGAATCGGTCTAATCAGAAGATCCTTGAGCTTGAAAAAGAACTTAATGAAAAGAAAAGAGTACTTAAAGAGAAAAATGCTCTTGTCAGTGAAAATGCAGAGCTGAGAGCACTTAATGCACAACAGCATAACAACTTGAAATTATGCCATCAAGAAATGGAGAATTCAAGGCAAGAGCTCAACTTACTAGAAACCATAATTTCCCAGTTGTCTTCAAGTACATCTGAAGAGGTACAGTAATTGTAACATAACATTATTCTAAATTGTGTTTTGTATCTTAAATAATTTTAACTGATATTGCATGGAAGTCTTGTGACATTGTTGAGAAATCATCTGAGTATAATATCTTTTTTTTTCCCAAGATGTATGAACAAAATGTTATTTTAGTTGAAATATTTAGCTTTCTTCTTTGATTTAAGAACAAGGAACAGGTGCTTTGGAGTTCATTAACTAGCAAGCATTTTAAATTACATTTTCTGTTCCTCTGTTCTACATCCTGATTCTTTGGACAGAAGTATGTACTCCAAAATAGGATGTCCAGTTACGTGAGACTGTAGTTCTTCTTAGTTGGACATTGTGACATTTCTGTGATGGCAGATACACCATGTTATGCAGCCAGAGTTTGGGTCAACCTCAGTAATGGAGAAACTAGAGCAGAAGAGAAGTATTTTAGTAGCTTACTTTGCTTGACAAGTGAAGACGCATCTTTCTTGACCACAAGTAATTTTTATTTTATCAAGATGAACCTTGGCTTATTAATTTTGCACTACTGAAGTTTATCAGTAGCCTGAATGTGGTTGTGGATGTCAAAAAAAAAAAAAAAAAAAATTCAGGGCTGCAGAGAAACATGCAAGATTAGGAGAGTGGACTGCATCAGTTCTCCTTACTTTTGAAATATGAATGTGAGTAGCTGTATTGAAAACAAAACTAATAATATTCTTTCTATATGATTGTGGAATTGCCAAAGTGAAGTTGGCCAAAGAATGTAGTAATTTCAAATAAAACATGATGTTTTGGGCTGCTGTGACTGTGGTCGTATATTTGGAAGATCCTCAAAAGTTGTTTAATGGCCTTATTTGGAAAAAAAAATCATTGTAGAGAAAAATTAGAAGCTATTCTGATAATTTAATACAATCACTGGAATCGGAAAGGAAGCACAATGTTAGATGTTCATCAAGTAGAATGTATCTCAATGTATTTAAATTCTCATGGCAAAAACACTTATGTTTCTGTACTTGTACAGAGATGAAGGGCTGAGGACCATAATGCCTCTAATTTCTCCTAACGTGAGATGAGCCTGCAGTGCTCTGCAAGCAGTTAAGAGAATAACTTCAAAGTTACCCAAATTTTTTGACATCCTGGTATGTGACTCATAAAATGGTGGTATAGGAAGTGAACTAGTCATACTGTTAGGCAGTAAAAAGTTGATTTTGGTTTTCCTTTAACTTTTAGTTTAATTGGCATAACTTGAAACGTCAGCTATCCAGTCCATCCAAAGAAGCTGTCTCTGAATCTTGTGAATCAAATAAACCTTTGACTGCAGGCTTAAGGTATAACTTTCTGGTTACTGAATTATGGCAAGAGTGGGCAGATATTTAGGTGGTGCCGGAACTAGCCTGTACAAAGTTACTAAATAGTTATCTCCTTCTGTGTAACAGCATTGAATTAGCAACAAAGGAAGCAGAAACTGGAAAGCCTCACACAAATTTAACTGCCTGTAATACAGTTGAGCATTTATTGAATGATAATGAAAGACAAGAAAAAAGAGGGCTATGTGGCCTGGAAATAGAGCCTGTCAAATTGATCAAAACTCAAGAAGGTAAGCTCAACAAAATATCTGGCAGTTCTGTCTGATTAATCTGCAGAAAAGGGATTTTTGTTTTTGGTGGAGTTCAAATTGTTTCTTATTGTGTGTGTGTAATTTTTTGTCTTTCTGTCAACAGATGTATTTTAGTTGAATAGGGAGCACTTTGTCATCTGTAAGTTCTGTAAATTGCCAGATTCTCTAGGCACACTATTCTTTTAGCTCGTTATGTTCTGCAGCAATATACGAGGTACAAGTTGTGTTGAAGCCATGTATGTTTTCTTTTCACAGGTTATGCTAATGTCTCCATGTTATCTTTGATTTGTCTGTGTCTTGCTGCTGGAGAACTTCTCCAGTTGCTTCTGCAATTTGTTAGAGCGGAATGAAATGACTTTAGGGCAGATATGTAATGACTCTTCTTTGTTTGCTTTTTTTTGTTTGTTTTTCCGTGAGACACAGATTGTAGTT
This sequence comes from Chrysolophus pictus, assembly GCA_037305975.1. Classification (NCBI taxonomy): domain Eukaryota; kingdom Metazoa; phylum Chordata; class Aves; order Galliformes; family Phasianidae; genus Chrysolophus; species Chrysolophus pictus. The sequence goes on along the minus strand of CM074583.1, from coordinate 13,683,166 downwards.
ACATTATAGATAAAAAATAAGTGTTCTTGTTTCTGAATACGATGTGTTAGTTCAATATTCTGTCATTAAATTATGTTTCTCCTTTTTCGAATGTATCATTACTTCAGTGCTTGTTTGCATTCATGCAAGCTTGAATTTATTTTTTTACTTTGAGAGAGGAGAAAATGTCAACAGTTGGAACTTGTCAGCAAACAATTTGAAAAGGAGAGACAAAGATTCAAGAAAGAGATGGAAAAATTACGTGTTAAACTGGCAAAACTAGATAATGAGAATTTGTCTTTGAAGACCAGCATGGCTCAGAGAACCAGTCAGTTTCAAAGCATGCAGGAAGAGCTATCGGCGAAGACTTTAAAAACTAATACCTTAAAGCAAGAAGTAAGTTTCTAATAGAAAGGAAAAAGTGTCAGGCTTTGCTTAGTTCAGTCATTAGAGAGAGTTAAGATAATTGCCGTGGAGAAAATGCAGTTGTCATTCTAATTTTAAAATTTGCCTCTTTTAGAAAAACTTCAAGATGGGGTGACTTTAAGAGAAAGCATGGAAACTTAAGATAGATGCCTCAGTTTATTTGTTGTCAGAAATCTCTGGTTTTTAATTTGATGTTTTTAGTGGGCTTTACTTCTGTTTTGCTTTGTTAAATTGAAGAACAGTTAGGAGTATTTTTTCCTCACTAAGTGTCAATACATTTTCCAGAGATTAACATCATTAATGTGAGGAAAGAAATTAATCTTCAGCTAGCTCTTCTCTGATTTAATAAGTTAAAGTTTTAATATTTACATTCTGATGACAGTGTGTTAGTTACAGCATAATTTTATTTGCCATATTTCCTAATGATGACCATATATATTATAAAATGCAGTTAATAATTACAGTGTATGTTACTGATGAAATAATCATGTATTGGACAAATTTGAGGTAAATTGTCCCAAATTCTACCATGATTGATGAAGATCATTAGAGCATATGAAAATAAATGAATGATGCCTAAAATTTAATAAGGAATAAAAGTAGCTAAAACAGAATCTCTCATAAGAAAGCATAGGAAAACACTTGAATTAGCCAATGATATCTTAATGTTTGTTTCTTTGAGGGTTTTTTTTTTTTTTTTTTCCCTTATTTAATTCTAGATAGCAAAGAAATCTACTCAGCTTTCTGCACTTAAGAAACAACTGGAAGAAAAAGCTGCTGCTTATTCTGCTGCTGCAGCACGAAGTACTGAGTTGGAACAGGAACTCATGGTATGACATGTTCAGTGAAATACTACATTTGTGTGAAAAAGCATAAATGGAAATCGGAGTTGAAACTGAAATGGTATTGTTGCATGTATTTAAAACAGACTTTGAGATCTGCTAGGGTATCTGCGTGATTTTTAGAGAGCACAGTTTAAAATTATGTATGTACATATTGTATCAAATAAGATATACTTTTTCCTTACTCTTGAGTATGGTAAGTTCTGAATTGACATTTTGCTGTTCCCTTTTGATGACACGTACAACAATAATCTAGTTCTCGTGAAATGAATTGTAACACTACTATTTATTCTGAGGAGATCAGAATTTCATCTGTGCTACTAAGAAAAACCTTAAGATTTTCCATCTTTTGACCTAATTTTTTAAATTAAATATAAAAATAAAATTACTGTCTTCTCTTCCTCAGTAGAATAAGGCTATTCCTATAGTAGAGTATACTGTGTTTGGTGGTGTTCTATATTTTTTCATAAAGTTCTCAAGGAGCCTTTATAAAATTATAAAGATAAGAAGTAGCAAAGATGGATTCAAAGTGTTATCTGAAGCGTTGGACAAATCAGTTTCATTTTCTGCTGTTGTTCTTAAATTGTGAATTCTTAATATGTGTAGACCTGTGAATAAAATTGTCTTGTAAATGGGAACTTATGAAGAAGGTAATCTGAATCTTCCAGTGCTGGTATTGTCATATAAACTTATTTGATTTCTGGGAAGAGGTCTAAGGTTGTTAGTGAAGTAAACAACATTCAGATGGAAACCTGTATTTTAAAAGATTCCATATATCCATATACAAATACCATTTATTTTTGTTTCTTCCTGGTATGTTCTGATAGTCTGCCTTGGCATGCATCCTGTCTGTATAGAGGCAGCAGTGGGTGCCATTCTGTGTCTTTATTGTAGGCATGATGTTCTTTGAGAGGAAACATGCTGTGTAAAACTTAGCATTTTCTAGGTTATTTATTAATGAAATCTATGAACTTGATTATCTAATAATAACTACTGAATATGAGAAGTAAACATTTTTATTAAGTCCTGTTGTCATTTCCTAGGGAAAAAACAAACACATTCATGAGTTGGAAACAACTGTCAGTGAAGAGCATAAGCAACTAACTTCTGCTTTTGAAAAAGCAAAATTGATGCATCTTGAGCAGCTCAGAGAGATGGAGAAACAGATAGAACTAGTAAGGCCTTATTTATGTGCTAATATGTATGTGTGATATAGGTGGCAACTTTTCCACATAATGATTTCTTTAATTAATAGTTCTGATGCCGATACATAATGAGAAATGTTTATTATCTTCTTCCTACATTTCCGGATTTTATTCGTTTTCCATCTAATACTACACAATGTCATGACTTCCATTTGGGTATGGATATCCTCTTTTCTGCTCAACTGAAGAAAAACACAGGCTTAGAAAGAATGCTGTGGCTCTTTGCTCCAAACACCTAGCACAAAAAGCAAAGTTTTAACTTCTAATCAAACTGTTATTTACATTGTGAACATGTGTGTTTAGGGAGAGCTGTCAGGATTTTTTTTTCATTCTTTATAGAAGAATTCATTTGTTTTATGCCATTAGAAATACAGCTTTGGCTATTTCTAGCTGTTAAATAAATTTGTTATTTTTAATGAAGATGTATGTATGTCTTAGTGCCTTAGCTGATGACAGGCTATTATACTTTACCTTCCCTCATGGTCTTGCTTATCTTTTTGCTTTCAACTATTAAGGATTTGGTATTTCGTGATATTTTTGATACTGTGCAATATTGCTAATGGCAGAAATGTACTTCTCATTTTTAGTGGTGGGTGAATAGAATTAAACAGTATGTTTAGATGTATAAGTTCTCTGAAACTGTTTATTAAAATAGTAAACCATAAATTATTTATGGGCAGCTTCAGACACAGCTAGATAAGAAACATCAACAATTTGTAGAACAAGAGACAACAATATCTGTTTTGCAACAAGATATTATACATAAACAGCATCACATTGAATCACTGGATGGACTACTGATGGAGAGCAGAGAGGTAAGGCTGGCTTTTGACTTAAGTTCAAATCTGTGGAGTGACTAATGGTGAAAAGCGTATCCACAGACGCATGGAAAAAGTGAGAAAATGAAAAGATGACACGTATATGTTTCATAGCTCTTGTTTAACTCATTGACTGAATCTGTTGTACTCCCCATACTACTTTAAATTGTTCAGAACTCTTCATTATTTACTGTCTCACCATTCCATTTATACTTCTGCTTTGCACCATTAATCAGAGGAAAGAGGTCTGGATAAAGATCTATTGTATCTAGTCTAGATGAGGTCAGCAAATCAGAAAATTATGCTAGGCAATTCATGTTCCTTTAAATAACTAATTTTGCTGCTGAATATGAAGGGATGCTTCTTAGGAACCACATTCACGCAAAAAGAGTATGCAAGCTGTATACCTAAGTACACTGTTATACTTTTTCACCTGTATATTCTTGCTTGCTAAGATTTTATTATTCCACTGTATTTACTTTTTTCTCTTGGGGGGGGGTTGGGAATTTACAAACAGGAAATGAAGAAGCAAGATCTCAAGAAAGATGAGAGACTGAAGATACTGGAGAGTCAGTTAAATGAGCAAACAATCAAAGTTAGTAAACTGTTTGTAACTTTCAGTTCATAGGGTTTTTTTTAATTCTTATATGAGTTTTTTTAATTCTTAGCCTCTGTGGACAGGCTGCATTTAGGCTACTTTACAGAAATCTCTCTCACAGATACTTCAGAAACCTGAAGTCGTCTTAGCATCTTTTCCTTGTTTTTTATTAAAAATTTTGGTGAAACCTGCCCTTAGAGATCATGCAATGCATAATCACCTTATGAAATGACTGCAGTTATAAATAAGGGAGATTTGTACCTGTACTTCTTGAAAAAAGAATTGTCTAACAAAGAATGCTATGTAGGTTTTTACTCCAGTTACTACGTTCTAGGCATGCAATAATGATATTTGTTACCTTTTTATAGCCATCTGTACCTCTTATTAGTGTTGGCTTGGTATCTTCCTTGCAGTACTTGCAACAGTAGTGTTATTAAACTTTATCTTGTAGTTATTTAACACCATCAGATTTTATATGACATTAAATTCTCAGGATGTTGCCAGGATTAGGTACTTAACTGGTAGTATGTACTTTCTGAATTTGTGCCAGTTTTCTATTTGAGTATCTTTCTAGTACTTGGGTTGTTTTTAAAATACTTAAAATTAGGATCTGTAATAGCTTCTTTTCAAAAAGCTCTTTGTTTTGGTGAGGAGGGAGGTATACACTCCAGTATCATTTAAGAGATCAGTAGCATTGAAAGCATTGTACATAAGCATGTCAACATAATTCGTGTTGATGAAAAGTTTCTTAGCACTGAAATCAAATAGTTAAGTTACTATTCCTAATGATCTCTGGAGATTCCTAATGATCCTCTTTATAAGCTTGGGTAGATAACAGTCACAAAATAGTTGTAGGGCATAATTAAAATCCATATTACTAGTCTTACCAGTAAATAGCAAAATAAATTAGTAGTGTTGATACTGTCTGTTTTACAATAAAACTCTTCCTTTCCATTTTGGTAGAACTTGGGAATTGTCTCTCAAGCTCAGAAAACAAACAAAAGCTTTAGCAGCTTTCTGAGATATATTAAAATATTACTAAGATACTAATTCTATTTTTGACTTCTGACAATTCAAGTGATATTTCCAAATTTATTTATAGAATTTTATATGTAAATTTTAATTTGTAATAAAGTTTGGGAGTTTTAGAATTTGATGTTTTAAATAGGTTCATTTGTAAACTGTGGCTACTGACAATACTGGACTTTGTTTTTACAACTGATAGTCTTATCCAATTTAAACAATCTAAAATATTGTAACTTAATTTCACAAATGTTCATTTTTGTTATATTCCGAGTTCTTTGCTTTTTTCTTTTGTGCCTGTTATTGCACTCTTTGTATTAAAATGTAGCTTTTCAGATAAAGATAATTTAAACATTTTTAGGCTATTAACAAGTTAACAAGAAATATGTGGATTTAAAGTAATCTGTGACATTCAACTAGGTGAAACAACTTGAGTCAGCACTAGATGTTTGTAAGGAAGAACTTGCACTGTATTTGAGTCAGACAGAAGAAAATAAGGAGATGTTTCAAAATCAGCTGAAAAAGAAGTCTAAAGAGGTAAAAGCTTGTTTTGGCAACATTTCTGTGTTACAGAAGAAGTTATTGTTCTGATTGCTTTATCCAGAAATCTTGTGAAATGTGAAACAAAACCTCTGTAATGTGAGTTGTGACTGTGAATTAAGCTGGGAGGAAATACTATATATTTTGTGATGATCAAGAGGAAAAGCATAACTAAGAAACATTGGATACACTTAAGGAAATACCAAGAGATTGAATCACTGAAAGAGGTAGCAAAATTGAGATTAAATGGAAGAAATCTTTGCCTTAAAAAATGGGGGGCATGCTGTTGCAATATAAACATAAATTTACAGAACTGATTTGTGTTGCGAGTATCTTAATGGGGAAGATGTCTGAGCATAATCAGTTAAAACATTCATGTGAGGTTTTTGTCTAGTTCTTTCTCCCTTCTACCCCTTCCCCCCCAAGACAATACTGTCTCACTTAATGAGAGACAGGTGTTAGTCAAATGGAGTTTACAAGAATAACTGAGTGGAAATCTGTGCTCTGCATTATGCACAAGCCTGTTTCTTTCTATGTCCTAAAACTTGTTGCTCTTATACTGTGCATGGAGAGTCTGACTGCTATGTGATGTGGAAGGGTGGCAGGTGAGACTTTTGTGATGAATACTCCCATACATAACTGGCAGAGTCACTACTTCTACTTTGGGGTGAGCAGCTAGTGTTTCACTTCTCACAGATGCCGTTTGAAGAACTTTTTAGATAATTCTGGCTTTCTTCACTAAGAAATCAGACTCTTCAACACGTGGTGAAGCTAGACACTCAAAGTACATAGCTATTATTGGAATGACTATTGTCACAGAAGCAGGAAGAAATAGAGAGACTGAACTAAATTTAATGGGGAAACAGGAACTTCCTGAGAAATTAAGTAAGAAGAGTGGCAGAAAGAAAAGTAGTTCAGTAATTTATAAATGAGAAATCTTTGTTAACTTTGTTGAATTTGTTCTTAAAATGTTAGCACTTCAAATGTAGTTAAAAAGCAGGAATTAAAAGATTGATGTTGATAAATGACTACTTTGCTTATTTTGTGAAGCACAACTGAATGATGTGTTACATATACTGTTGAAACTAATGCACAAAATTCACAGCCAAAATCTTAAAGAATTTTTAATAAATCTGTGATTAAGAACAAAGGATAGATGAGTGTGAATAAAAATGCTTTATAGTGATGGAAAGTAAATGTATTTTCAGGTTTGTTATTTGCAAAAAGAAATAAAACTAAAAGGTCGTAATCTTCAGGACACAAGTGAACAGAACATTCTCCTGCAACAAACTTTGCATCATCAGCAGCAAATGTTGCAGCAAGAAACTATTAGAACTGGGGAACTGGAAGATAATCAAACTAAGCTTGAAGAACAGGTATAGTGCGGTCGGAAGTCTGCATAGGGACAGTTGTTTTAATTCTTTAATGTGCATTTTTGTAATACCTTTAAAATCAGAGTGTTCATAACTGATTTGATTTTCATTATTTCAGATATATCTAAAATAAAGGATTAACAGTTTGATTTGTGTTAAAGAAAGTTCTGTGTTATTAAAAACTTTAGCCATTCTGTGGCTATGTGCTTGGTAAATTAGGCCTTATACTTTAACTAAGGATAAGTTTAAGTAAGGATAAGGATAATTATATTTACTCAAAACCATTTGTCTTTCAGATGTGGCTGCAAAGTCCTAACCTTAAACTGTATGCAATTGGAGACTGTGGAGATAACCGTTTTATTACAAGTTTCAGTGTGTGTGTTTGTTACAAGACAAAGATGTATTTTTCTATGTTGTATAACTTTAAAAATACTGTTTGTTTTTTAATACAATCTTAAATAGGTATCTGCTTTAGAACAAGAACTTCAGAAACAGAAAGTATATGCAGAAGATGAGTTGAGAAAGGTAGAGGAGAAACTCTGCCTAGCTTGCCAGGAAGCAGATTTATACAGACAAAAGGTGGATGAACTTAACAACATAATCCGGTAAGTTCTGAATAACTGGGAAGAACATTCTGAATGTTAAATATCAAAAAGAAAGATTGTACTCTGAAGTGTTATTCAGCTGTGTAGTTAGATCGTTCATTGTTTGTCTGAGCAATGGACTGGAAGTTAGACAGAAAGTTTCTAGCTAGCAGCAGTGTGAGGTTCTGTAACAGTCTTCAGATGGAATTAATTTGTGTCCAGGCAACCTATTTAGTTTAAAAATGGTGTCATAATACAAATTCATAAATATACCAAATTGCTTGTAATTCATGGAGGGCTTGGTAAGTTTAAAATAATGCATTGGTTTTATTGCAGAAAAAGCTTTCTTGACTTTTTTTTTAATGTTGATGCTGACAGGTCTGTTATTTGCATAATTGATGGGAATAATAATATCTCAATAGGATTTTTCCATAACCAACTTTGTTTAACTTTACTGCTTCAAATGAAATTGACAGGATCTGTAGTATACCTGTGACATATCTGCTAACAGAATTCCTCTGGATTCCACAGTATTCACTATTTATGAAAGTATTTGTCTTTTCAGAGCTCAAGGATAAAGATGTGTTGTTTTTGTTGTCACAAGGTTAATTTTGTTCTGGCTGCATCTTTTATTTAGACAAAAAACACTGGAGATGGATGAGTATAACAATGAACTTACTGGTATGGGAAAAGAAGTAGTGCAATTAAAACAAGACATTGATGACAAAATGATGCAAATAAGTCATTTGGACATCACTTTGAAGGAAGCACGATCAGAGCTTGGTGCAAAGACGAGTGAGGGTAACTTAGCTGTTCTGTTTTTCAGGCTTCCTTTAATCGTGCTGTTTTGCATTGTATTAGCTTTGATGTTTCCCCGTTTTATGTATTATCAAGCACAGAAGAATCAGACTATGATAATTCCACAAATTTTTCATACTTGCATTTTTTTATGTTGGAAATTCCATTAAAAGACAAACAAAATCCCATTGGCTTATTTTCAAAGGAAATCTGCAAAGCCTCATTACTGTGGGATATACCTTTATCCTGTGTGAAATGACTAAGCAGATTGCCCACAGATGGTGGTAACGCAGATTCTTAATGTGGTCATCAAATGAGAAGCACAATTATAACAAAGGTATATGCTGTTCTTGAAAATTCATCTCTTGTTTAAAAAATAAAAATCATGGGAAAGCTTATGGAATTAACAAATTTTCTAACCATTCTTCCCATATTTAATTTTACCTTTCTTTTCAACAATTGTTTGTGTTTTTTTTGTAGCACTGTGTCTTAAGTTGCTATGTTGTGTATTTTATGATGTAGGGTGTTTTAGATATATACTCAAATTTCAGATCATAGGTTTGTACAAGACTTGTACAGCCACATATTCATGGCAACTAGCTTCAAAAGTCACTGTTTTTCTGGATTTTACTATGAAAACAGTGATACTGAAAACAGATTGAGGCCGCCAATGCTAATAGGCAGTGATGTTGTGTAAAGAGCCTTGACTCATGATTAAACATTTTGTGATTTGTTTTGTGTGTGTGTTAAATAGTGACTGCTTTAGAAGATAAACTGCTTCAAAGTGAGACTTGCCACAGGGAGGCATTACAGAAAATAGAGGAGCTAGAATCTGCATTGCAAAATGCCCATGGAGAATTGAAAGTCATTTCACTGCAGCTTCAGGGGTTGCAAGATGCGTTACAGAATGCACAGTTGTCTCTGGAGGAGAAGGAGGTTGCTATCATGAATCTAACAGCTGAGCTCAGGTGAGTGAGTATCATTTCAGTCATGAAAATTTACTTATGTTAATGTTTGTTTAGGAATAGTGTGTAGCTTGGATAGTCGTCTTAAATCTTAACAGCTGTCTCTGATCTCTAGGTGATTTGTGGTGTGCTTGTTTTATTTGTTTTTTTTTTTTTTTTTAATTCCAAAGCCATGAAATGACATTAATTATGGGGAATGACTTTCTTATATACTGTAGTTGATCAGAGGACTGGAGCACCTCTCCTATGAGGAAAGGTTCAGGGAACTGGACTTGTTTGGCTTGGAGAAGAGAAGGCTCAAAGGGAGACCTCATCGTGGCCTTCCAGCATTTGAAGGGAGCATAGAAACAGGAGGGGGTATGACCGTTTATGTGGGTTGATTGTGACAGGACAAGGGGGAATGGTTTTAAACTAAGACAACAAGGATTAGGTTAGATACTAGGAGGAAGTTTTTTACACAGAGGGTGGTGACGCACTGGAACAGGTTGCCCAAGTAGATTATGGATGCCCCATCCCTGGAGACATTCAAGGCCGGGCTGGATGTGGCTCTGGGCAGCCTGGTTTGGTGGTTGACAACCCTGCACATAGCAGGGGGGTTGAAACTACATGATCACTGTGGTCCTTTTCAACCCAGGCCATTCTGTTATTCTATTATTCTATTCTATGATTCTATGAAATTGCCCAGTTTCCTTTCTGACCCTAAATTAAAGTCTGTTTCTTCTATGCTATTGTTTTTTAACAATGTTAATGAAATCTTGTCTTGGTAATCAGTTAAAAACTTGAAATTCTGTGGGTATTTGCAAAAGGGAAATAACCCAGTTATTTCATTTGGGTTTGCTCTTTTACTAAGTTCGTTGAGTCGCATTGTAGGGATACTTGGCTTTAAGTAATAGATGTGATTATTTTTAAGTTGGATACTTTAAGCTAAATAAATGAGTGTACATTAGGCAGTTTAACATGCGTGGATTTCAGGTATTGCACGGGAGAAATTGAAGACAAAAAACAAGAGCTGCTTGACATGGACCAAGCATTGAAAAAAAGGAATTGGGAACTGAAACAAAGAGCAGCACAGGTCAGATAACTTTAAGTATGTAACTCACAATTGTTCTTATTATGTATTAAAAAAACTGCTAGATTGAATTGCCTTACACATCATTCCAGACTATGTTGTTCATTTAGCCACAGTGTCAACCTGAAAACTGGCTCTATGTTCTTGAAGCCTTATGGCAACTGGAAGATCAAATTGTGCCTTCCCTAAGGATACACAGGCTGTTGGTATTGTAAGTCCATCCCATAATTCTGATAGTAGTAAAGGTGCAGGACATGGGTTGTCATCTTGATGTTTGATAAAAGAGAGCAAAAGTCTGCACTGAAGCGCGCTTTGAGATTTTTAGATTCACTTCCTTATTTGTACTGGAGCACTTTTCTTTAGATATAAAGAAATTTCTGAAACAGCATCTTTACTGTGAAGAAATTTTTGTAGCTGACATGAAGTGTTTTCAGTCTTTTGGTTTGACTTCAGGATTTGGTATCCTTTATGGAGAAACTATTCTTCTGTCAAGTATAAGTTAGAAAACTAAAGGCTAATAACTACTACTTGCAGGGGCTAACAGCTTGTGTATCCAAGAATATTTGAAGGGGTAAGAGGGGTGAGGAAAAACATAGAAAGAGCTGAGACTGTAAGGAGGTCAGACCTTCCAATATATTCTTGCCACAGTACTCTGTGAAGTGCTCCAAGAATTCATCGAAGCAACAAGATCTTTTTTTTTTTTTATTTTCTGCTCTGGCAAAATTTGTACTTCCTACAATGACAAGTACATATAATGAGCTACTAATTAAATTCAGATTAAACTGAGAATTCGATTATATTTTGTGTATCTAAACATTCTGTTATAGACTTCTTTTTCCCTCATTTTTTCACTCATCTCTTTGTTTACCTCTTTTTTTGTGTGTGCTTTAAAATGAGATTCATTTTTATATTGACTGTTTAGAAGAATATTTTTTCTACACTACAAGAGATAGGTTTAATTAATTTTGCTGTATTTTGTAATATTGCTACTTAACTTTTGCATAGAAGCTGAAAATATTTTCTTTTTTCCTCTTTTATATCTAGATTACACAGTTGGATATGACAGTTCGTGAACATAAAGGAGGAATGGAACAACAAATAATTCAGTTAGAGTGCAATTTAGAGAAATCAGAGTTAGAAGTTAAGGAATGTAATAAACAGGTAATTCTTGCTTTAAAACAGTTTACCTAATAAATGGCAGTTGATTGTATAAGAATATCTGTTCCTGGGACACAGAAGCTGGCCAGGTTAAACTCAGAAGAGGATAACTGATGCTATATTTAAGGGAAAGGAAGAATACTGTGATATTGTACCAGCAAAAATATTTTATATTTGTCAATATAATTAGATTTATATTTGTCAATTGTATTAGAGTTCCTAGTATTAAAATGAAAATTTATTTCTAGTTAATATGATAATTCCCAAACTGCTCATCTAATGTAGAAAAACATTGGCAAAATGAATCAGAAATCAAAAAAGAACACAAAGTCAGTGTTACTGCAGGATTTGTAAGGTTTTTTAAATTGTTCTGGGTTTAGTAAAATATCTATTCTAATGCAATTGAATTTTTTGTTCAGATTGAGAGCTTAGAGAATAAACTCCAGCATTCTAAGGAGGAACTTCGTGAAAAAGACTTCGAACTGCTCCAGAGAAATCAAGAAATAAATCAGCTGAAGAAGAAAATGGAAAGACAGCAACAGAGCCTAGAAGTTCTTGAAAAGGTAAAATGTTTCTTGGATTTCAATCCGTCTTTCCCCTTGCTGTTACTCACAGTGCATTGCAAAATTCTTAGTACTGTTGCCTGTGTGACTGTTTAAGAAACAGTGAAGGTTACATAGCCTTCTCATAAACAAAATGGCTGTGAAACTCTCCTTTTAAATTTGTGGGTAGAATTCATTTTAAAAACGTTATCAAATTTTTAATGCCATTACTATAATTGCCTACCAAGAACTGTACAGTGTCTTTTAATCAAGTGTCATTACTACTCCCCATGTAATTGTATTGTATATCCTGGTGTTTACAGGATCTTAATTCTCTAGCTAGTTTAATGATTTTAAAAAGACAAATCTAATGCATACTGTTAATTATTTGCTTTGTGAAGAAATCAAAATATTGACAATGTTTAGTAATGTGACATTCTGGCTATGGAGCTGCTCTCCTTTGAAATGATAATAAAAAAAATTGCCATATGATGAGAGTTTCTTATATCTGAGGTATTTATCTTGTGGAAATAATTGCCTCAAAGAACACTGAAAGCTGGCATGCTCATAGAAACTGGAAGAGTTGTTCTGTTTGTATTTACATTTTAAATGGAAGCATACAAATAAAGAGGACAGCAAATTTTATTTGATGAATTATACTAACACCTGTTTTCAGACATTAAATCAGTCACTAGTGAATGTGTTAAAAATATACTTTTTATGGATGTGTTTCTCTCTATATATGTATCTGTCAAGAAATTTTGTTAAAGCTTTATTTTAAATGTCTACACTGGCTGTTGAGAGATATGACACAGAACTTAGATGGACCACAGGTATAATGTGATATCTCTGCAATGTTCTAGAGGCAATAAAAATAGAAAGTAATGTTGGAGCTTTGTGTTTGGCTTGTGTTTTTTGTTGTTACTATTGCTTTCTTTTTCCCCTCAGAGAAGAATGAATGTAAATGGTTTGGTATTTCTGATCTTTGAGGTCTGATGTTATTTACCTGTTACAGACAGTGAAAAATCAGGAGAATTGCATTGGAGACCAGTACAGGGAAGCATTGGATTTGGGTCAGCAATTGAAGCTAGAACGAGAACAGCTGCAGCAGACTCACTCAGAGCTACTGGAGGCTCGTCAAATGCTAGTGCAGTCCCAGAGAGAAGCAGACAGACTCGCATGTGAATTAGAAGAAGTAAACTATCTGTCCCAAGAGAAGGTGACTTAACATTTCAATTCAGAATTGAAATTTGCTCCATATGTTCATTATTAATATAACTAATCATTGGAAATATATATATATATATTTTTTTTAAAGGATGCATTTACTTTAGTGCTTGAAGTTTATAACACGCGTTACAGTGCTGTTTGACATGGTTGACGTGGGAATGTCTGAGTTTTGTTTTCCCTTGCCATTTCACACTAAGTAGCAGCTCTTCTGTAAGAAGAAAATTTCAAAATCTCTTCTATGTAATTGGGTAATGACAGGCAAAGAAAATGCCCAGATTTAAAAATGCAGTTGCTGCGTTTTTAATTTTTTTAGTAGAGTTAATCAAACCATTAACCAAAAGATGATATTTCCTTTGATGTATGGAGCAGAAATGGGAAATAGCTGGTGTATTTCCATAACTAAGTATCTGCAGGGAACCTACACTTAATCAGAACTCACAAAACAGTTATCTTTCTTGTCTTTCTTCTTCTGAGTGCACAAGTCTTACCCAGTTGCTGTTCGTGTTCATTGAAGATGGCTACTTCTCTTTTATTACCAATTATTTAAAAAAAAAAAAAAAAATACAGTCAGACAGCACTGTAGGTTAGGAAGGAGCATTCATTTGCACAAATGTAATTTTATCTTTGCCAGTTTTGATTATCTGGAAATATAGTGCTGCAGCTATACAGTCCTGTATAAGCTTTAGAAGTGTTCTCATAAAAGGCAGTTGTGGGTGGTTGTTTTTGTTTGTCTAAAAAATACAAGAAAACAACTTAATTACTATCTATTTCCTGTTTGGGTTACTCCTAGGAAATACTTTAAATTATCTAGTTTCCTGCTTGAATGTGTAACCACATTAATAACCAGCAAAATCCCCCCTATTTAAAGGACTCTACCACTGTTACTCAATAACCTTACATTTGACTTAAGGCCCTGTTCCACTGCTGATTCCATATGAACAAATAGAAGAAATGGTTAACCTTGTTATGCTTCTTTGCATTAAACTGAGAGAATCTGATTCACTTATCATCTATAATTTTTCAAGAGTAAATAATGTGTTGCATTTACAGTGTTTTTCAGATACAGGCATGATTTATAGTATGTCTTTCTGTCCTTCAGGAATCTCGTGCAAACCGTCTGGCAGAAGAACTGGGTGCTGCCAAAGCTCGTGAAGCTCAATTAGAGCTACAAATGCAATCTGAGATAAACAGGCTTTTTGCACAAATAAGTTCATTACAAGACACTTGTCAGATAAAGGTATACATCAGAACTGAAACAGCTCCTGCCATTTCGATTATTTTATTTGTCTGTTTCTTTTCCTAGAGTGAGACACCTGAGAAGTCATATGTGAAGTCACTGAAGGCATTTGATGTCTGTGTGTGTGTGTGTGTGTGTGTGTGTGTGTGTGTGTGTGGGCGGGGAGAGGGGGCCTGCTGTGTCCTAGCTGAATAGCAAGGTTCTTTAAGTGCAGATAAAAGCAGTGTCAGCTTTTCCACATTAACTTCTGTTACGGAGATGATATAGGATAGTCAAGATCTGGGTAAGAAAAGGACAGTGCCTGCTGCTGTCCTTCAGACACGTCACTAACATTTCCAACTTCTAACACTCTGAGGCTGATTCTGAAGGTTTTTCCTACCTAGTGCCTATAAGAGCTACTGGCTAGACACATCCTTTCCAGACAAAGAAGTAGTCTGTTAAAAGAATTAACAGATGTGTTTTTGATTGAGCAGCTGATACAGTTAATCATAACTGCTTTCAATCAACTAGTTATATTTGGACAGGGAGAAGGTAACATAGCTTAGGAAGCCTTTTATCATTTCTGTGTTTTTATTTATCAGCTGAGATGCCAAAGGTACTTATTAAGTTTATCTGAATTCTCAAGGAGTTACCTAGTTGCCTATGTAGTTCATTTCTAAATATCCAAGATGGGCATTAGTCCAAAAGTAAACTCACCTGCCATTTCATGTCATTAAAGGACTAAGCTTAAAGATAATGAATCCGTTATATTACCAGATTCTTCCTTCTCTCACAGTGAGGATGATGTGAATGCACTTAAGCTTATTTTCCTGTGGTATATTCTGTGTTTCACATTGGAGACGTACTCCTGGATAAAACTCTGAGCTGGATGAAGGTTGCATAAATGTCAGAAGAAAAAAATAAAATCCAGTGGAGTAAGCTGGATACACAAAATGCTGATGAGATTCTTTGTGATAGGAAATTCTGGGGGTACAGGAACAAACCATTTTACTTGGGTTCTTTGGACGAGGTAGAAGTTTTAGTTCTTGTAGATCTCAATAGTTCACCTAATTGAGGGGGTTTACTGTATCGGTTTAAGGCTTATTAATCACCCTTTGACATCAAGTTTTGTAAAAGCAGTTTTGCATAGGGCATTTGTTTCTAAAATTCTGTCTACTGGAGTGCAAAAATCCTCATAGTTTTGAAAATATTAACATGCTTATTTCTAATTAAAAGGAACCTTGGAGACCTATGTTACAATACTCCATATTCCGCATTAAAGTAGGGAGTTATTTCATACTTAAATTCAGAATAACTTCTAGCATTCAGAAAATTCCTTTTATTATTTTTGCAAAGGAAAAATGAGGCCCAAGAAAGATATGAAGCTTTGTGAAATATACCTACTCTAGCTGTATTCCTTCAGAGACTTACGATGAAAGAAATTAGATTTCAAGTTTGTTTTCATTTTAGTTAAGTGGATAGAAAACTAAATTTTAGAACCAGTTTGCATAAAAATATGCCAAAGGTTCTAGCTTCATCCTTAATATTATAGGGTTGCTTCCATGTTTGAAAATGTTTTATGTATAAACAGAATGTAAGAAAAATGTTCTGCACTAGTAAAACATTTTTATTGCAGACTTCCACAGAAACTTTGTGCTAGTTCTAAGATTTCCCCAGATACATAGGTAACTAAAAGCTATATGGGTGGATGTGTTTTGCTGGGGCTGGTGGTATGGGTGGGTTGTCATCTGTTTTTTTTTCCCTTAATATGCTACTTTCCTGATATAGGGGATATATCAGTACAGGTTAGAAAGTCTGTTACTTTCTAAGGTTGATTTCTCTCTTGGTTCATTCTTGTCCTTTTGAGATTCATAAAATAGCAAAATCTCAGACTTCTTCAGTTAAAGTTTTATTTTTTGCTTTAATCTATGGTGAAGATCTTGTTAACTTCAACTTCCCAGAGTGCTTTATTTTACTTTCTTCATTTAAAAGATTAAAAAAAAAAAGACAATTTACAATGGCAGAGCACTCTTACTGCAAATTAATCTTCTGTGGCCAGAGTTTCTTACTGAAATGAGAAATAAAATTTTATTAGTAATACCAAGAGAAGTACAAAAAAATTAAGGTATGTTTTCCTAAATCAATATTTAATTTTTACAATTGTTTTCTTATATTTCTTAAACTTGAGAAGCTTGCTCATGAGAAAGACCAAGCAAAAGGACAGATATCAGCAGAACACCAGAAATTTGATTCTTACCATCTGAGTGAACAGTTGCAGCAGGTGAAGGTAGAGTTAGAAGAGGCTCAAGATAATGTCACTAATCTGCAGTTACAGCTTCAGGTGAGAGATGAAATGGTTCGTGCTGCAAGTGAAACATTGCTTGTTAAGGTAAGCTGACTTACAAACCTGTTATACATAAAACACCTAAGACAAATTCTGTGCACAAAAACAGAGGATCTTTTACAAAGAGAATTGAACAAAGTGATTGTAATCATCCAGTTCCATTTTTATATTTATCTTTTAGTTGTTTTAAGTAATGATGGAGGAAAGAGGAATAACTACAATACATGTAAACTCAAGTCCTTAAAGTCTAAAGTGTTCATCTTAGCCAACCTCATATATATGATAGAGGGTTCTTCTTATGTAAAAGACATTGAAGGACTACAGGATGATTCTGTTGTCATCTAAGACTTGGGTGTGTCATTTCAGTCCCAAGCAGTGTATGTGCATTGATGTGTTTTATAGCTTACTGTTTAAAAAAACTGTTTTTTTTTTTTTTTTGCAAAAAAAAAGTCTGCATATTTGTGATTCTAAAATGCAGGGAAGCAATGGGAAAGATGAGATACATCTAATACATAGTATAAAAATAACTAGAAGTTACTATAATAGTCCTTTATTCATTAGCTATAAGCTTATTATGTGCTACTTGAAGATGTGTACTCTGTTTACAGCATTCCCTTTAAAGAATAAGCATCTAGCTAATATTTAATAGATGCAAGGTAATGGCTTTTGTATGCATGATTAACAGGAATCATATTATAATGTGATATTTCCAAATATTGGGGTGATCAATACAGTACATGGTATTGGCTACTGTAAATGCTGTTGCTATGCATTATATACTGGAGGGATTGTTTTGTTGATCACCTCAGGCTCCTTTTGTTTTACTTTTTTCTAATAAGTCAACTGCCAAATAATTAAGTTTAGAATGCAAAGCTATTTTAAAGGTGGAAAAAAGCCAAACCCTTAGAAGTTAACAACAAAAAAAAAACCCACCCTGTAATAGACCGTATTTCCTGGAATCATAGAATATCCCAAGTTGGAAAGGGACCCTTAAGGTTCATCAAATCCAACTCCTAATTTATTTATTGTATTTATTTCTTTTTACTTCATAAAATCCAGAATACTCATGAACTGGGTAAAATTTCATTAATGTATAGTTACAAATTATAGGCTTTTTTCTTTCACATGACAGAAATACTTCAATACTGTTGATACAGGTTTTGCAAACACTTCCTCTGTTTCCAGAAACTTAAGTTGTTAATAACTTAACAGTCTGGCTCACAGTAAAGCCTTAAGCCTTATGTAGAGGATTTATTTCAAGAGACAGTACTCCTTGAAATTGTACAAAATTATTTTTGTGTTAATATTTCCTTTCAAAATATGCTGTGTAATAATTTCCTACTTAACTCCCAGAACTGAATAAATTTTGAAAAATTTGTAAGCAGGGTTTATTTTGAAAGGAAATCACTTATGTTGACAGAACAGTAAACGAGTGCATTAATAATTTCAGTCTAGAAGGCAGAATTTCAGAAAGAAGCCGTGGACTTGAGACCTGCAGGTAGTTGGCTTAATTTGTTAAAAGTAATCTTCAAAATGAAAAGTAATATCGTAGTGCAAAAAGATTTAGATATGGTAAACTAAACTCAAACATTTTAAAGAGGTTCTGATCACAGTTCTTTTGTTCTAGGTTAGAGAATTATGAAGGAAGAAACCATTGGACAACACCAACTCTTGAATGCTGTTGCTGGCAACATTATAATGTATTCTAAGAAGAAATTTTAATCTAACATTTGTAAACAATGAGTGTATCTGTGCTGGTGCAAAAGCCAGACTTAATTTTCTAACCATTTTTGTGATTATTGTCTTAATGTATTCACTTATTTTATTTATTTTTCAGAAATAAAATTTATTTTTTAAGTATGTTGAGTTGCAAGACCTAATTTCAGGTCTGTTTCTTTTCCCAATGTTTTCAAATGGCATTATTGTGTTACACATCTAATTAAGAGCACAGTGGTATTACCTTTTTAACTTTTTAAGATTAACCTTTTACTTTTTAGGATTTTCTTAAGGAATAGATTTCTTTTTGTTAGTTTCTGCAACTTTGTATGTTCAGAATAGTTATTAAAATGGACCTCTTTGTAAGATGCTTTAGAGCATTTGATCATAAATAGACTGTAGGAAAATATGCTTGCTTTATTCCAGCAGTGTCCTTCAGATGTAAAGATGTGTGAGACATGGCTAGAGAATTTTAATGCTTTTTTTTCCAAACTAAAAATCATAGTAAAAATATTACTGATTCAACTATGCATTCCAAAACTTTATTTGCAGGTTTTCCAAAAATGTTGTGCTGTATAGCTAGTATAAATGGCTAGTGACTCTCTAACACTGGTAATGGCATAAGCATCGGAAAATGGTTATGAGGCCTAAATTGGAGTCAG
Organism: Chrysolophus pictus; assembly: GCA_037305975.1. Classification (NCBI taxonomy): domain Eukaryota; kingdom Metazoa; phylum Chordata; class Aves; order Galliformes; family Phasianidae; genus Chrysolophus; species Chrysolophus pictus. The sequence continues at coordinate 13,664,078 of CM074583.1, read as the reverse complement.
ATTGGTACAAATATGATTTATACACATTAAGATAGGTTTATAATTTGGAAAATCCAGCTAGCAAAGTGAACTAGTGAGGTACAAAAATTAATGTATTGTAGTTTAGGTCTTAAGCCTAAGTTATGTGTTGATTGTACTAAGAGTGCATCTCAGCCAGAAAAAAAAAGGCTAGCTCTGTTATTTCAGGAGCTCCGCAGGTAGAATCCTGCTAAACTTCTTGGTAGCAGGTAGATCACTTTAACTAGATGTGCAAACATGCTCCATGAGTCCAACTACTCAATTTCCAGTGGTTATACAAAATCAGGTGTGCATTTCACAACTGTAGACAAGTTGCACTCATATCTATTCTGTGGCTTCAGGTTATTTTTCCAATATGAAAATCAGGATGTTGTGTAGTTTTGTTATGGAAATGACTGTATTGTGTGTTTTAAATCAAGTTCTTTACTCCTCTAAATAATAGTAAATGAAGAACAGTAGAATTAATTGGACCAGTGTAATAATTAAAAAATATATTTTCCTCTTATTAAGCAGATGAGTTTGTCCAGAAATTTGTGCATCAAAATTCCAACTGATGTTTTAAAACAAAGAAACATGAAATCCTGGTTTGAGGGGCTTAAAAAGAGAAAATAACTTCTCTGTAATTACAGTTGTGTCACCATGCTAGTGGAATTCCACTAATGTGGTGTTGCATAAAGCCTCACTTGCCCCTCCCACATGCACTAAATATAAATGTGCATGAGCAGCAAAAGCAATTTTCCAAATAGCTGGATCAGCCAAACAGTGTTTGTACATAATTATGTATGTGAATGCTAAAAGCTGTGGTCACACAGTGTGAGAAGCCTGATAAATACAAAGAATCATAATTATATTTTATTACAAACTTTTGGTGCTGTGCTGTCTTTTTGTTGGTCTGAGAAATTAATAATTTAACTTGTTATACTGTCTACGTTAATTTCCTCATTTGGAAACGAACATAATTTCAGGTGAACGTTTCTGTGGAGTCCTACTCTTCTTGAGGTACTAACTAGTTTACATCTGCACAAAGCCTGGAAAGTTCATTCTTGTGAACTGTGTTGCACTGACATGGAGTTACTGTTTCTTGAAAAACTTTATTCTTGAATCTGTGAATCGAAATAGTTCAAAGATGTCAGTGGTTGCAAGGATGTAGTAGAGCTGACGTGCTCAGAGCCTTTCTGGCTGATTGTCACTGCTGGTGTACTTGCTTACTTTCTCTTGTCCTGTATGGGAGCAGTGCCAGAAAGCAATGTGAGGAATGTGCCTAAACAACTTGTCTCCTAAATCCACATCACATTTTTCAATTTACTTTTTTTTTTTTTTTTTTTTAAAGCTTGTTAGGACTCTAAAGTTACAAACATTTCCATAAGAAGAAGATATTGTGGGAATAAAATGATGTGTTGCTCTATTTCAAAAGAACTGTAAGTGCTTTAAACATAGGTAGTCTGAACACCTTTAGCAGAAGGATCATGTTTTGAGCATTTGATATGTGTGGCAGACTCAACTCCAGAAGCTGGTTGTGATTGTGGCAAGGTTTTTCCTTCCAGTGGTGTACAAAATAATTATTCTACTACTTAAAAAAAAAAAAAAAAGTCTTTTGTAGTTTACACGTCTTAAAAGACTCATCTTGTTTTATATTAAATATAGTCCATATTGACAGTGCAGATTATAAACTCATGAAGGAGCATGTGTTTGTGTTTTTGTCTAGTTGGAGATTATCCCTTAATCACACAGGGTCTAGGTGTGCATTTTTGGATTTGCAGACTCAGGAAAGCTTGAGATAGCATTAAAGGCCAATGACACATACTGCAGCTGCATTTAGGCTGCTGCTCCTCTGAGCAAGAACTCTTGCTTGACCCACAGTTGAAAAAATGGCAAGAAGAAATGTCCTTATTACAGGTTGTTCCTCAGGAATTGGATTGGCCTTAGCTATAAAAATGGCAAAAGATGAACAGGAAAGATTTAAAGGTAACAACATTTCTGTTATTTATCTTTGTTAAAAATACATATCTTTCAATGCAATAGTTTTATTTTTCATTCCCCATTACTTAATAGATTATAGTATTCAATCTCACTCTTTTCTTGTCAGTTTTCCCTTCCTATCATCGAAGAAATACAGGGCAGTGAAAATATACCACTTCTTGTAAGCAAACAGTATTTTAGCTTGAACACCTGCATCAACTGACCAGTCTCTTTCTCTCTTTCTCTAATGCTTGTAGTTAGCTTCATTTCTGGCTATTAAAATTTTGTTGAGTGAAATGTTTATGTCAATTTGAAGGCCAAAGAAATTTGTTTAGAAGAAAAAATAATAATCTTGTAATTATTTTCCCTGATGTTTCATTATTCTAACCCCGTGCACCTGTAAGAGGGTGAACAGAAGAAATGGGATATTTGCTATGACTGAAAATGGATGGCAAGGTAAATATATCAGCCTGCAGGAAATCAGTTTCTCATCCTTATAGCATTTTACTGCAAGGGAACTGGTTGCAGATGCATAGTTTTATTGATAATTATGGTACAGTAACGAAAACTAGATGATCATTATGGTCCTTTTCAACCTGGGCCATTCTATGATTTAGACTCCAATATTATGTTTGGAATATTAAAAATGACTCAGCAGCATGGCTTGTACTATGCTGTGTGTTTTACTTTGTGCATAGTGGTTTAATTCTCATTTTTAGTTTTTTGAAGGTTTCAGAACCAGATTCTGGGGAATTAGTGCTATTTTATGTTGAAAATAGGATCTTCCTACTTCAAGTTTTTATCTAGATTCTATTACTAACATTTAAGATATAGATGAAAAAATATTCTTTATAGTGCCACGGGAAAGGTTTTAGTTCTGATTGACTACGGCTTCTGATTTGTTGCAGTGTATGCCACAATGCGGAATCTGGCCAAGAAAGATGCACTTGAGGAAGCTGCAGGTCATAATCTGGGCAAAACCTTGGAAATTAAGCAACTGGATGTCTGTGATGAACAGTCCATTAAAACTTGTGTGAATAGTATCCCTGACAGAAGGATTGATGTCCTAGGCAAGTACAGGGTGTGAACAGATAAGTACTGTTTTTCTCCTCAAATACACTGGAGAAGCTTCATTGGTGCATTTTTTCATGTCATTAAAGTAATAGTCATTGCATAGTTTACTCTGTTCATGGTTCTTTAGGCTTTGTGCAGACATGAATTAAATCTCACCGTGCTTCTGTGAAGTTGGGAAGCTCGTTTTCTTTATTTACAGAGGAGAGACTTGATTGCAGAAAGTGTTGGATAAGATGATGCAGTTCTTTATAATAAAGTGTGAGAAGAGAACTTTTGCCCAAATCTGCATCCTCGTGTACAAGACTTAGTGCCCTGTGATCAACCATAGCCCTGTTAGTCCTGTCTAATAAGAAAGCAATAGCATTCGGAAATCAGGAGTAAAATAACAAATGCAAAGTAAGAGTTCTTTAATTAGGCGTGAAGAATTATAGTTCTGCTGTGCAAATAATCCAGCAATTAGTGTTCTCAAACTCTTTTGCTAAAAATAAACACTGATATCTTAGGAAGCACTGGTATCTTAAGATGACAGATGCTTACACCCTCAATGAAATCTCTGAGAGAAAATCATGGACTTGCCTTTCTTTTGATAAAGCTTAAACTGTTTAACAAAATACTAATACAAAATTTGTAAACTATATTATAATCTAATTTCTAAAATATGATAGTTTTATTGTAGAACACCTGCTCTACCAGTCATTCCCAACTTGTAAATATTTGGGAGACAAGAAAAAAAAAAAAAAAAAAAACTGTGAGGATATTGTGTGTGTGTGGGTGTTTTAAAGATGTATGTATTTCAAACAAACAAATGAAACCTAAAAGACAGCCTAAAATACCACCTAATCTGTCTTCTTTTGGAATAGATTGAAGACTTTGCTCCTTGCTATGGGCATTGGCTGTAGGCTCTAATTTTTGCTACTGAATGATGAACAAACATAGATGGTTCTTGACTCATTTTCCTGTAATCCCTTTCTGATTTAAAAAAAAAAAAAGGGCTGAAATTAATTGGTTGAAGTGCAAAATAAAATTGGATTCAAAGTGTAATTAAATAAAAATAAAAATGTATTTGCACAGCTTGAGTTAACGTTTTTTTGTTTTAACCTTTTCTTTAAAGATTATTTAAGGATTGTTCAATGCCTAATCCTTTTACTTTCACTTTTAAATGCTTTTCAGTGAAGATGACAAGTTAATGTGTAGGAAAGTTATTGGTCACTATTGTCTTCCATTTTGTGCAGTTAGCAATGCTGGAATGGGGCTCATCGGACCAATTGAATGTCAGACTATTGATGAAATGAAAACTGTGATGGATACCAACTTCTTCGGACTGGTTCGACTCCTAAAGGAGATTTTGCCTGACATGAAGAAGAGAAAGAGCGGGCATATAGTTATAATAAGCAGTGTTATGGGAATACAAGGCAAAGTGGTTGTTCTTTTTTCTTTATTCTTAGAGTTCAGTATTCAATATCTAGGGCATAACTCTTAGCTGGGAAAAATGCAGGAGCTAGTGTGACTGACTACTGTGCTCTGTAACACTGAAGTTCCAGCTATTAGATGGACAGCATTTGGATGATGTTTTTGTGCATTCCAATAGCCTACTACTCTGCACAACTACTCAAGACCTTTAAACAAGAAAATCTGCAGTATTTTTTTTCCATGGGAGTAAGGCTATCGGTTTTAACTCCATTTCTTATTTTGTCATTTTTTATTTATTATTACTAGAGATTATCTGAAAAAAAAAAAAAAAAAACAAACACAGGATTTAGTAGTATGAGTTTTTACTGTTGGAAAAGGTTGTGGGGACGGGCAAACACACTACACCCTCCCTGCAGTGTAGTAAAGGAACAAAATTCAATAACATCCTGCACTACTGTACCACCTTTTAGTAAAGTTTCCTCTCATAAACGTCTGCAAAGCTAGTTTTAGCAAAGAATAATCATGTTTCTTCTCTTGTGTTCCATCTAGTCTAACTATATATGTGTTGCAATTACTAAGACAGTGGCATTATTTATGCCTGGATTGTTCTGGTGAGACGAATCCTAAGCAATAACAACCCTTACAGTTTTCCTTAATACTGTACTTCTCATTCTCCTAAATAGACTGTTACACTTCTTTTTACAAGCCCTCAAGTGCAAGCTGGATCTCTTGCATAATCAAATCTCCCACATTGCTCAGCACCTGTGTTTACTTACTGTCTATTAAAAGTTTTGCTGGTAAATAATGTGAATGGTATTGTGTATATAAGTGCATATTGTATATGCACTTTTATGCATTAGACTACAAAATACTTATGATCCAAAGAGATCATGGCATCAGCTAGGAGGAAGAAGAGTGTTAGTCAGCCATGCTTTCCTAGTATAAGCAATTTTGAGAACATATGCAAATAAATCAATAGTAATTAGTATAGGTAGTATTGTTTCACTAGACCAATATACACAGGTGTTTTTTTAATGTTCTCTCAGCAAGACTACAGAAATTCTGGGAAAATACAAATGTTTGTAAAAGTAAAATAATGGTTGAATACAATTCTCAGGATGTTCTATTTGTACCATCAGGTATCTTATTTAATGATGTTTATGCTGCATCTAAGTTTGCGGTAGAAGGATTCTGCGAAAGTTTAGCTATACAAGCACTCAAGTTCAAGCTGCAGTAAGTATTGATCCACAGATGTAAACTATTCTTGAGACAGTTTTAGATATGTTCAGAACTACCAAACAGATCCTTAAGGCTTGCTGCTATCTAGGAGAAGTAGACTGAGGGACCCATGGAAATTGTACATCATGAAAAGCGTAGAGATGTCCACATTCTTCACATGCACAATCAAATAAAGTTTTGATACTAAAATAAACATACTGTCATGGTAATTAAATGCTTTTATCTATAAATAATACTTTTGAGAACAGATTTTACATATACTAAAAATAATATTACAGTAGAAATAATACAAACCTGTATTTGCCTTTTGAAAGGAATCTAGAGATAAAAAAGGTGAAGGACTCAGGGAGACAGAGAAGGGGGAGTATAATGAGGGAGGGGAAAAAGGAAGATCACACAAATTCATCAGAATGGAACACAGGGTGAGATTTCTACTGGGACAGGAGGTTGAAAGGAAAGCAATAAGAACGAGGTGTAGTATTTCTTATTGTTCAAAACAGTATTTGAGAGAATGGTCCTGTTCATTGTGGTACTTCAGTGTTGGATTTGTCACACATACTCACACTGAAACTATTTTTTTTGTCAAATTCAAGAATTGTTAAGCATCGTTGCATCTGTGTGTGCTTGAGTGCTTAGCCCTTGTGCTATGGGAAAAGAGACAACTGCTGACATGGAATTCCAGAGACAAAGCTGCCTCCAAACTTTGATTTTACATAAGGCTCTGAACAGTCTGGAGGGATTTAAAATAAATACCCTAATGAGATTATAAGACTATAATACTGCATTAGTTCTGAAGAAAAGCCTGCCTGAAATTCAACTCTGGAAAGAGATCCTATCCCAAAGAGTGTTTTATGATTGGTTAATTATTGCCTGAGAGCTGAACTAAATAAGAGTTGACCAGTAACTGTATTTCTGTGACTTGCTGCAGTACCTACTGATCAAAATCAGATTTTTTGTATTTGTTAGCAACTAAATCTGTCTGTCAACTGCAAAATTCTCAGTATTTTATGCAGTAATGTAGGGGGATCTATGTAACACTGACAATTTGACAAAAAGTTCACGTTTGGGTAACTCCATTCTCTTTCAGCTACTATCATCATGGGAAAACTATTAACAAAAACAGATCATGTGGAATTTTGTCCAGAAAGTAGAAAGTAATGAATTTTTTATCATCTCTAAATTATTTTTCTTTGTGTTTCTGAAATGCTTTTGGATAAATAATCATCAGTTCCAGATAGCACGTAGCAACTGCACTTGCTTCTGTCATGAGTTAACTTACAGTGCCTTCCTGAAAGATATGCTGTGCAGATTTTTCTACTTCATGTGGATGGATAGCAGCTTTAGACCAATAATGTGATATGGGCCACCTTGCTAAGACATACTTCCTATTGATTGCCAGCTCAAACTCAGATTGCAACTCTTCAGTATACATTTTTAGGAAGTATAGGAAGATATACGTTTCACACGGAGAATGGTAACAATCTGTCTACCTTTGCTTTTGGATAGGTTAAGTCTGATTGAACCGGGTCCAGTGGTTACAGAATTTGAAAGAAAAGTGTTTGAAGATGGAATGAAAATGGATCTTTCAGCTGCAGATGAGGAAACAGCTGACATGTTTACTAATATTTACCTTAAAAATTATAAACAAATTTTTCAGAGCCTTGGACAAAGTGCTGAGGAAGTTGCAGAGGTAACTCATCAACAATTCTTGTTTTTCTTCTTAATTTAAGAATGCACTGGTTCATTGGTTGTTTTTGTTTTTGTAATTTTGTTTTATATTTGTTGTTGTTTTGTAAAAATGTTAGATTAAGTTAAACTGTATTTGTGCAACTTAAAAGAATTTTAAAAACTTAAGAGAATCTCAAGAGTTATAAACAAGACTCACCAGAATGTTAAAGGAATTTTATTTTTTTTTCCACTTAAAGGCAGTTGCTAACTAATTCAAATACCCTTGTGGACACATTCTTTTACACATCATCTGGTCAAATCTGGCCATTCCTCATTGTTATATTTGCACAGGGTTTCTGCCTGTTTAAATCCTCTCTCCTCTGTCTCATAAGTGAGGTGTGAAGTTGACTCGACTACTCTAGACCACAAAAGGCACTATATAATATATATAAATACTTGGATGTTGCTTTTGGTGTTCAGGACTTTCTTTGGGAAGACAAGTGGAGGCAAGTTATTGAAAGGGACGACAATTTCAGATGCTGACTGCTAACACATAACACATGCTGACACTGAAGCTTCCCTTGCTGTGAAGCGCACTGTTCTGAATCTTTTCTAGTAAATTCAGTTTAACTACCTATTGTGAGCATAGAGGGATAATTTTGGAGGGCTGTGCAGGATTCTTTGTATAAAGTGCCATCACTGTGGAGTAGAGGAATAGAAATAGGATTATGAATAAATAAGAAATAATTCTAGCCTTAAATATTTGAAGAAAAAATTCTAATAAAGCTGCATACGGCATTTCACACAATTCTAGCATTTTATTCATCTACTTTTCCTCTACTTAAATGAAAACTAAATTTTTAATTTACTATTTTAGTAGAGGTCCTTTAACGACTCCAATTCTAATTCTTGGCAGCATACAGTAAAGATAATACTTGCGGAAAATCCACCTTTTCGTCATCAGACAAATACCTTGTATACACCTATGACAACACTGAAATATGCAGATCCAAATGGAGATCTACCAATTGATATATTCTACAAAATGGTTTTTCATCATGACAAAATCTTCAGTGCAAGTCTTAACTTCATCAAATTGCTGAGGTGGAGAAGCAGAAAAAGCTTTGACCTGGGAAAATCCTCATCACAATAAGTATGAGATTGTACAAGCTGGAATATTAGTTACAGCTACTGCTAACACCATGTTGTTGTTTGTTCTGTAACTGTATAAAGGCATTCAAGATCTCTGAGCTTACTTAAGATAATTCACCTCAGTATGTTTATCTTTAGTCTGCAAGACCTTGGAATTAAAATCCTCTATCTACAGGTTTAGTCCATTTAGCAATTGCTATTTATTTTGTGCAAAGATAAACATTAAATTCTTAAGTATTTACTATCAACCTGCTTCCCTTCAATTATAACCTAACACACACTGAGATGTGTACTGCATCAGAAGGCTATTAAGAATGTATAAATAATTATATTTGATATGTGAAAAGTTTCATTGATCTTAAGGTGCAACAACTGGAGTATTTATTATTTCTATTGAAGCTAAGGTATCCTGAACACTTCCTTTAGATGCTCTGACAAATGTATTACAGTGGAGTGTTGTTTTTTGGTTTTGCTCTGTTTTGTTTTTAACAAATTACCATATTATAACACCTTGCTGTCTTCCCAGTGGTTTGGTAGTTTTGTTTTTTTATTTGTTTGTTTTTAACAGAAGTAACTATTTTACTGAAAGGAGACAAGGGCTTTTTATTGCTGATAATTTTTAGAAGGAAAAAATTAGCAAATTCCTTAGAATTCACCTTTAAAGTAAATAAAAATGCCAGTCAAGATAGCCGAAGCAGCTGAAGGTGTAGCACAGACCTTTTTTTGCCCAACTTTCCTACTCTGCATTTACTCAGCTGTAGTTCTAATATAGAGTCTCCTCTCTTCATCCGCCAAGGGCCCGTGCTTCACCAGGGCTGCCTGCTTCCCAGTTTCACATCATTCCCTGATGTCAGCCCTGCCTGGGACTAGAAGCTCGTGCCCTCCGCAGGAGGCACCCAGCACGTTCACACTGCGGCTGTGCTGTGCCTCGGGCGTTGGTTCCCTCCCTCCGTCAGCACTCTCTCACTGTAATTCTCCTTTCGTGCCCAGACCCGCAGCAGCCCGGCCCTCCACATGTATGGACTGAGTCCAGCGCTAGGCCCGGTGCGGGCAGTGGCTGTGATAATGCAGTATCTTTCACATCCAGCCGCGGCCTCCCCGAAGTGCCCGAGCTGCCGGCTGCGCCTGGTTTGGAGGACTGCGCTGGGAGCCCCACGGGCATCCCGCTCACGCCTCAGTCCGTCACCACGGGGCCCGGTGGGACACAGAGCACAGAACTCTAGAATCATTAAGGTTGGAGAAGTCCACCAAGAAGCCGAAGTCCGACCGTGCCGCTCAGCGCCACATCTGCGCGTTTCCTGCTCGCTGCCAATGCCGGCGGCTGCTCAGCGCCGCGCACCTCGCCGCGCGCACGTGGCACGGCCTCGCGCTCCCAGCACTTCCGGTGCTCGCTGGAGGAGGGGGAGGAGCCGGGCGGCGGAAGCGCGTTACGACTTCCGGCGGAAGCGGCGCTCCGCGCAGGTCGAGCCCGTAGAGGGTCCGTTTCCGTCTCGCGGCAGCCTTTACCGGCGCCGCCGCCTGGGAGGAAGGGATCGTGCCGCGCCGGTGCCCCGGGGCTCGCCTTCCCTCAGGCAGCTCATAAGGCGGCGGCGCCGGCGCCCCGGAGGATGTGGCGGAGGCGGCAGTGGCAGGCGCCGCGGCCAAGGGAGCCCTGAGCCCGAGCAGCGCTTCCCGGCCCCGCGTCCCGGCGCCTCGCCGGCAGCTGCTTGCCCGTTGCTCTTCGTTCCCCTCGCCCGGCGCCGACCCCGGCCGCGTCGCCTCCCGCTTACCCTCGCCGGTTCTCACACGCTGCAGCTCCGCGCGGGGGCCGAGGACAACTCGAGAGCGCGGGAGCGGGGCGGGTCGGCCCTCGGGGGCCGGTGGCAGCGAGGATGGCCTCGTCGTCGGGTAACGACGACGACCTCACCATCCCTAGGGCTGCCATCAACAAGATGATCAAGGAGACGCTCCCCAACGTCCGCGTGGCAAACGATGCCCGGGAACTGGTGGTCAACTGCTGCACGGAGTTTATCCACCTCATCTCCTCTGAGGCCAATGAGATCTGCAACAAGTCGGAGAAGAAGACCATATCCCCGGAGCATGTCATACAAGGTGAGCTTCCGGCAGCGCCGTGCTGTGGGCCGCGCCCGTCCCGCTCAGCTTCTCCTTCGTGCTGTGCTCTGATGGTGTGAGAGACAACAGGGGAGCCCTAAGGGCCTTGGAGACGCAACGTGTGGTCCGGCCGGTCGGTGACTTGTGAGGGAACGGCTGTGTGCTCAGCACCGGCTCTTGTCTTGTCGTTCAGAGAAGTGTGATGTCTGGAGAGAGGTCTCTGAGTCCAGCAGTCTTTTTCAGGCTTGTGATACGAGGGCTGCTCTTTGTAATGGCAGTACAGCTTTCTCCTACAGTGTGTTTCAAGGTCCTGAGCTTATTGAGTGCCTTTCTAAGGAGACTGACAAAAGGCCCGTGGTTGGGCATGTGAGGCTTAGTCTCCTTGCATGGATTCCATTAAAAGTGAGATGCTTTGCCTGTCCTTAGAATTCAATCATTTAAAATCAGCTATTCCTATCTGTTGTGGGAAACACGTAATAACGATATATTCCTTTGTGTCGTGCACAGCTGTTGCCTCCTACTTTGCCTTGTTGAATGAAAGCTTTCTCAGTACATCTTGTTTGCTTTTCTTTATGTTCTGCTATGAGTAGGGAGGTTCCTTGCTTCGCGTGTAAGTCTGCAGCAAGCATGTTTTGTCAGGAACCATTCACTTTGCTGCTGAAGTAATGGTTGTTGATACCAGTGACTACTGCAAACAAATTGATAACACTGATCCTTAGAGTGCTTCATTCTGTTGTTTGGTGGAGTTCTTGGCAGTAGTATTTGCCATAGAGGTATTTCCAACGTTATAATGGTGTCAAGTTAGTTTAAGAAACAAAATAATAAGATTTTCTGTTGATAATCAGTCAAAATTTTTTTTCTTTCACTGGTCCCAGCTTGCTCACCAGGAGAGTTGCAATTACTTGACAGGATTACAAACAGCAATTTGGTAACAAATTGAAAGCAATATGCGTATACATGGTTGGAGACCAACTGCTAATGTTATACATAGAAGTATTTTGCTGAGCTCTGTGTCATTGAGTTTGAAAACTGCTTTTGTATTAGATCTGTCCATTTTAGTCAAATATTGCTGATGAACACTTTAGAGAGAGATGCTTTTTCTGATACTTTCAGAGGCAGAACGGATTGTTCCTGGATTTACTGCTCTCCTCACCTTCAGGAGTGTGCTTCCTCCAGATGTGGTCTCCTCAGCAGATGGTACTCATTTCAAGGGTGACGGTCCAGGCTGTTCATTCTGCAGGCAGAGATGTGTACAGAGGATAGCATATCGACATTTCCATTGGCCTTCAATGTAGATATTTGTATAACACTATAGATATTTGTTGCTTTAACTGTACCTTAATATAGCTTCATGACCATGATGCTAACAAATTCAGTAGTTGAAATACATGTTTGTTGTGATCATTAAGTTAACCCAGTCCTTTTAATGGTTTCAGTTAACTCCCTTAGAAATTATATGGACATAGTATCACAGCTGAACAGGCTGCTGCCAGCAGGAATCCTTTTGCATCCTCTCTAGAGCTGGATGTAGCTGTCTCTTCTCTGACACTGGCTTTGTGAAAACTTGGCCATCAGGGAAGGTAGTTCACTGTCACATGAGGTTGCTGATATGATTGTTCCTGTGAACAAGAGGTTGCTAGGTTAGAAGCAGGGGGTAGGGGAAAAGAGGGGACAGAGGCACCTTTTCAGCTGGTGACATCCTGCCACTGGGCTGTGTCAGAACTAATCTGAAACTGCAGCTTCGTTGTTGTAGTTCCCTGTCTGGAGCAGTGGTACAGAGGACACACCATTGCACTAGGAAGAAATGGCTGCGTGGCCACATACTGGGCTGGAATGCTTTCCCTCACACTGCTGGGTTGTTTCAGATGAGTGAAGTCCTTGCAGTGTTCTTTTGTGTGGTAACACAAACACTTGACTGGCACAGTGCCTACGGACAGCATAGGGAAAGAAAAGCAGAGGCTTCCTGCATCCTGAGGGAGATCTGGTGTGATAGATTTACTTGGGCTGAGCCAAGCGCTCACCACTAATGATAAAATGTGCATCTGCTTCCTGGAGAGTGCCCAAAGACTTCAGGGCTGTCACAGTCTGAGTGGAGATGGAGAGCTTTTGCAGCAGTTAGAGATACTGGGACCAGCTGTGGAAACAGAAAATAGGCTCACTTGGTAGCTCTGTAAGTTGTGGCGAGGAGGGCTTTTTGGGAAGCTGGTCTTCTGTTGGATTCTGAACGTGGTGACATAGGAAAATATTTTTTGAAGCTGATTGCTTGAATTACTTTGTCTCTGTGAAGCTAAGATGCGCTAAGGTGGGCTGAGAATTGATGACAAATCCTGTAGCCTGTCTTCATGGGCTGTTAGGATATTGGCACTGTTTAGTTAGTGCTTTAATGTAAAATACTTGAGTTTTCACTTTGGAAGTTTCTTTTTTTTGGAAGGGCTATGAAGATAAACATCTCAGATATGGGTGACCTGATTGTATTAAAAACAAGTGTAGAACTACAAGTGGTTATGCTTAATGGATTAATCGGACATCTTTGTCTTCATGCAGTCTTTAAGGAAGCTGAAGAAAAAGGACAGGTGTGATTTGATATCTGTAAAAGTTTCCTTCTCCTTACCTTTCAAAAGCACAGTGTTTTGGGATCCAGCTTTTGAAATTTTGTAGGATTGTTCTAACATCTGTAATATATCAAGTTTTCAGCAATCTGATAGATGTGTAGACTTAACACTCTAGAAATAGAAAGATTCTGGATTTTGGTGAACGGGTAGTTCTGCTCAGTAGACATTTATTCAGCATTTGAGTATCATGCTGAATGGTACTCAGAAAGATATATATCTTTCTTTAGAAGGAGATAGAGGCTTATTCCTTCCATGCACGTGCTCCACAAAGCCACAATATGTTTCAAGAGAGTGAAATTCTGAAGTTGTTTCACTGCCAGTAGCATTTCTTTGCACTGGGCGTAATGTTATTGCTGTATTTTGTATTCAGTATGTAACTATAAGTTCTTTCCATTAATTTCCATTCTCTTAAGTTGCACATACAACTTGCTGTTGATTTGGGCTGCTGTTCGTACTCCAGTGCAGCAGATTTCCAAGCCTGATCTATCAGCATTCTTTTGGTGAACATCTGTGCATTGACTGTGATAGTTCATCTTAGTGAAGTTCGACTTAAAGAGTTCTTAACACCTTAATGCTTAAAAGAAAAAGCTTTGAGTTTGAAATAGTTGAATGAATTTACTGTTTGCATTTTAAAATTAAATGAGTTCCTTAATATTAATAGGCTGCTTAGAGAACCAGTTCTGCACCATCAGACGTGTTTGCCTTCTCTCTGCTGAGATTGTATTAAACAGGTTAGAGAAGGCTTTTGGTGATTCTCATAGAAACTGTGGACTAATTTGAAATGGTTCCAGTGTCTGCGTGGGCTGAAGTTGAACTGGCATGCTGTCTAGGGTAATTTAATTATCTCTAAATTGGTTCATCTCTTAACTTCATTTTTCTTAAGAGATAGATATTATGTAAAGTCATTTGTAAAATGTTTGCGAAATCTCCTAAAAGAATGGCAGTCCTGCTGCAGTGTTCTACTAGATTGAAGGCAGTGTATTAATCGTCTCCTTATATGTGTTGGAAGCCACAAGTTTACAGGGTGGCTTTGTGTTACTGTGATGGCGTGCCCCTCAGTTACAGGTAGGAAAAGAACACTTAGAAACATGTTAGAAAGTAGTCTGGCCTTCTGTAAATCAGAGTTTGTTTATAATGTTGTTCATATTTACTGTTATGTAGTTTATTTTAGTGTGATTTCTTAGAAAGCATATTATGTAAGATTGAAATAAAGTAAGATAAATATTAAAACAAGTATCATTCTATAAGGAAAACTCAGACTTGCGTAACTACTGGAAGTGAACCGGCTGTTGAATGAAACTGGGGCTTGTTTCTAAGAAGTTGGTGCCTGTGTAATATTGCTAGCCTGTTCTGTTTTGGGTTCTGCTTTTGGGGTGTGTGTGTATGTGTGTGGAGGCATATGGTAGCAAGTGGCATATCAAAATATGCCTTTTATCATATGTTCTGCCTCTTCTGCTTTTAACCTTTCTTAACCTTTAAAACCTGTTGCAGAATACAGCTATACTTCAGATCTCCTTGGGCAGGTTAAAATGCTGTTTTAGCTTCTGAACGCATTTTCATGTAGTGATAAATACAAGGATTTCCATTCCAAAACAATAAGGAGTTGTATGTAACTGTATATGTAAAATACACATCTCTAGCTGGTTGGCATTTGGAAAATGAATTCAGATATTCAGATACAAAGCTAAAGCATATTACTATGGTTACGTTTATTATTTCTGTCTTAATGAAAATTTTCTCTGTTATAGGTAGATGATTTAACTTTTTCTGAAGACTTGCAACAAAAATGAAAGACAGAATCACTGAGAGATTAATGGATCACAGTTCAGATAGGAAGGGCATCTCGGTTCTGTAGTTTTGTATGAATCTGATATGCAGAACATGAAGATGATTCCATCTTCTTCTAAGTGTAATGCCTCTCTAGCAAAATGAATCTGGAAGTCCTGAGTGCTTTGCAAGCCAGGACTTTTTGTACTTCAGTAAATTTTATATTTCTAGTGCGCAGTCCTGAGAGGGCATAGGAGAAGAGGCAGTGAGAATAGCTGTCAGATGTTCTCATGAACACAGCTTTTCATCACCAAATGACAGAAAAATGATGAAACGCCTTCTGTTTTTTAGAAATGTATGTTTAGAATAAATGTATGTTGGTATCTGATATCAAAAGCTTTCTAAAAGATAAATATTTTATTTTTTCTAGCACTAGAAAGTTTGGGCTTTGGCTCCTATATCAGCGAAGTAAAAGAAGTCTTACAAGAATGCAAAACCGTAGCACTAAAGAGAAGAAAGGCCAGTTCACGCTTGGAAAACCTCGGCATTCCGGAAGAAGAGCTTCTAAGGCAGCAACAGGAATTATTTGCAAAAGTAAGTGAAGCAATGCAGTGCTTACACAGATGAGGTTGTAATAATTAATGTGGTGGATCTAATGCTGCAAAAACATGTACATACACCTAGAAGTATTCCTTTTCTTGTTGACTGTTGTAGCTTCCAAGGTGCTATTGATCTTCTTGTCCTGATTATGTTACAGAAAGTCAGGTCAATAAGTAAGATACTGTTTGTGGTTACGCCTGCATACAAATTTTATATTCTAGATTTAGAAAGGATTTTTTTCCTTCTCTACTACTGAGACAGGTACTTCCATTGTATTGTATTGTAGTAATACATAAAGAACTACTTAGTTGAGGAAATAAAAAATGGAGGTGCTGTTCTAGGAATTACCATTTTTAAAAATTGCATTTAAAACATGAATATCTCTTCTGTTTGTGGCCATCAGTGCACAAATCACTGAGGCTTTGAAAGAAACAATTAATTGTTAAAAAATTCTAATTTGTCCTTTCTTATCTTTATTTACTTGTGGCAAGATTCTATTTGAGTTAATTCATGCGTAAATTTTTAAGGAGGCAGTTAAAGCACAGGAAGAGAATTTGCCTGCAAATACTCCTCATCCCAGCCTTATCTGGTAGTAAACATTTCCAAGTTTGAACAACTAAAAGCTAATTTTATTTATCCTTCCATGCTGTTTCTGTCTTATTCTTGGTATGACAAGACAGTCTTTCTCTAAACTAAATGATGTGAAAATAATCTTTGCTTTCTGTTTTCTCTTACCCAGTCCATGAGTCTTCTTTCCTCTATTTACGTAATTTTATTTTCTCTGAGAATGCTTGTTCAGTTGTTACTATGCCTGATTACTGTGACCTCCTTTCCCACCAATTAACTATATTTATATCTTGCTGAAACACTTCATAACTGTTGGTTTTGTGTTATAAGCTGCCAACTATGTTAATCTTATTTGCATGATTAATTTTTTTGCCATCTAAAGCTTCAGCATGCATAAGGCTCTTATTAGCATGCATTGAACTAATTAGGATTTTTTTGATTGTACTACTATTAGAAAGACCAATATGGCTGCTTCTGATTTAAGGTTTGATTTATATAAAAGTCAGCTTGATTTGTGTTTTTTTAACTATTGTTCAAAAACTTCATATGGCCTACAAAATAATGATAGATATATAGAACAACAAAGATAGTTGAGAGGGTACAACCTCCTAAGTAACATAAAACAAGAATGCTAAAACCATTACTACCTTACATAGGCCACACTTTATATACAGAATTGACATGTGAAATATGTTTGTGGTTTTTTTCTTTTATTCTATAATACTGTGCCTTAAAGCCTAAATTAAAGACAATACATGCAGGTTTAACCAAATTGTGTTAATTTTTATTTGATTTTTAAAAGTATTATGTTACAATGTGGCAAATATTACTTAATAGTATATTAAATTATACTTATTTTACTTAAATTAAGCATAATTGATTTATACATAAGTCTGTACTAGGATGATAGTGAATATTTGAAGTCAGTCTAATGGTTCCTCTGATATTCACGCATGTCTAAAAGTATCTGTAAGATGAGGTCATCAACAGAAGGGTTTTGGTTTTTTGGGGCTTCCTTACTAAAGGTTGCTTATAAAGTTCCTGTGTAAATGGGTTGCTCAATAAATGAGTCAATTTACCCCAGGAGCTGATAAGGCTTCTTAGTCAATACAACTCAGTGGAATTTTTCATTGCTTCAGTTTTTGAAAAGCCTTAAGAAAATGATCATGGAATCATAGAATCACCAAGGTTTAAAAAGACCTCCAAGACCATCCAGTCCAACTATCCACCTGCTGCCAATATTTCACCTGATAAACCATGTCCCTTAGTACCACATCTAAATGTTTCATCAGCACATTCAACAGCGATGTCTCCACCACCTCCCTGGGCAGCCTGTTCCTGTGCCTGACCACTCTTTCAGAGAAAAAATTTGAATTTTTCCATATAAATGGAAAATCCATGAATTTTTCCATATAAATAATGTAAATGATAGACACTGACAAAATGATCCATCCAGTGAGAAGTGTCAAGCCTCTGATTGCTGGTGTGCTCCTGTGTATTACTTCACTGAATGGACAGTAAACGTAATTGTAACAAGGTTAGTGGGGAGTGCTATTAGTTTGTATGTGATCAATATTTATGCCTCTGCTATGTGTACAGATGCTGCACATTTACAATGTCTTGTTTTCCTTTTTAACTTGACTACCACTTAGAAATACTGAAAAGTCCTCTTTGAGAAGTGCTGAACAGGCTGAGAAAGTGCGACACTTCTTACAGTATAGGAAGACTTTTTTTCACGTATACTAAATAGGTAAACTGGTTTTGATCACTGTTTTCTGAAGCACCATCTTTTGGTGTCTTGAAGCCTGGAAAGTTGATTTGTTGATGCTTTGGAAAAAGAAAGGGAAATTTGGTGAGCAAGTAAAGAATACTAAAGGCTTTTAAATTAAAAAACTTTCTTCTAATGTTCATTCAGAACAGAAATCGAGACTTTAACACACTGTTGAAATAAAAAATAGTTGCTGAAAAACAAGAAAAAGCTCTAAATGGGAAAATGGGAATGTACCATGTGAACTACTTGAAGGATTTGGTTAGAACATCTTGTGCCTTGAAGTACAGATAATGTACCTTTCTGTAACAAAGACATCTCAACCTGCCTGTCATTATTTAAGAAGAGCTTAGATTGCTCTGTTTTCAAAAGATGGCTTAGCAAAGTGAGATAATGGCTTTCTTCATTTCCGTGATTATTTTTGTTGTTTTGTTTTTTTAATGCTATGTGTTATGGGGGAGGATGACTTTGTGATTGCAAACCTTCTATTTGTAATCAACAGAGTAGGACTGTTCTCATCTCTGAATGGTGGTTGAATGCTAACAGGCCTTGAAACTGAACCCTATATTTTTGTTGCTCTGTTGTGCTTGATTTTTCCATTAGTAAGAGGTTCAGCACAATCCTTACAATGAAACTAAAGAGGCGTGGACTTGTGTACTTGTTCTGGAAAGTATAAATCCTCTAAATGTTGGCCTCTTCAGAGGAAGAGCGAATGTAGCTAGTACGAATAATAAAGGTATTTCTAGGCATGTTTTTGTGTGCACAGTTAATAAAAAGCTATATAAAAGGAATCCGCAGGTGTGGATAAAACTGCTTTTATAGCTAAGATGTGCTAGAGATTCTTCACAAGTTATATAGTATGACCTTAACAATTAAATTCATGTCTTTAGGCTAGACAACAGCAAGCAGAACTGGCACAGCAAGAGTGGCTGCAGATGCAACAAGCAGCTCAACAGGCACAGCTTGCTGCTGCCTCAGCCAGTGCATCCAATCAGGCAGGATCTTCTCAGGATGAAGATGATGAAGATGATATCTGAAGTTCACCAGCTGGGTTTCTGTCTTCACTAAGAAATATTTTTCCTGCACAATGAAAACAGTGAAATGAATGCTTACCTGTAAGTTTGTATGCATCATGGACTGGCAGTTGGTATTCTAGGGGTGTCTGCTGTTGTGTGCTGTACATGTATAAACTGTCTTTTTTTGAACTCTTGGAGATTTAAGGTTCAGTATCATATCGACTTTGGATTTTTAATGGTGTATATGGAAATTTTAGATAGCAGTGCGTCACTTATTTGATCAATAAACAGTGTTACAATAAACAACAAGTTTATAAAATATAGTGAGATTTATACAAAAAGCTCTAAATCCACATTTGCATTTCTTCCCTTTTAACTAAACTATGAAATCTTACTTAGAATTTTTAATTGTTTTGGGGGGGAGTGGTACAGTACCGTTAATGGGGAAAAAGTCAAGTTCAGCATAGTACAGTCTTGAATTCTTTGTTCTTTTTAAAATGCAGATATATATGGCAATAAATATTATAAATGCTCAAATACCACACTTGTTACAATTTGAAAACAGTATCTTTCCTAGCTTGGTGAAAATGTATGTTTAATAGGAGTTGTACAAATTGAATCCTTTTTGGTATGGGATGGAAAAAAATAAACCCATGGTTTTATTACTGCATCCTTTGACAGTCAGTCCCGACTGAATATTTTACTTCGAAGACTGCCCGTTTTGGGAAACTAACTCTTCTTATTGTTTTGCTCCAATTTAATGTTAACTGTTGATGTTATTGCGTAGTCCAGATATGTTCATATTGTTGAAATATAAAACTGGAACTTGATGAAACAGAATTGTTCTGGTTCCACTGATGTAACTGGGAATGATTCAAGCCTATGAAGGCAAAAGCTGAAGCTAAGAGCATGCTTACAATAAAAGAGGGATTTTATTTAACCTTGATAAGTCATCGTTGTCAGCATAATGCTAATGTTTTCCACACTAGGTTGCCGCTGGATTACTAAAATACTTTGAAAGATAACATTTGCATCACTCAAATTGGTTTGTAGGTAAGTCCAGGTTTTTGACAAAGTATTCCCCAAAAGTGATCGGTAAGACACGGAACAGAAGTGTAGTAGTCCTTTTGATAGTTGATTTGAAAATTCTGTTGATTAATGGATGAGCGGCTGTTCTTTGTGTTGAAATAAAGCACAGTAGTGTCCATTACTGGGTTTTAATGTGTTACTTGAAGTAATACTGGCATATCTCCTGGTACTCTAATCTGAGCAGACTAGAAAAGCCACTTGAATACTGCTGTAGATGATCTCATAGCTCTGTAATAATGCAGTTTGTTTGTTTTAACCTAAGACCTCAGCAGGTTGCTCTAATCACAGATCCTGAGGAGGGCAGCAAGTCTGTGTAAGGATATAAATGGAAAACATCGTGTCCATTTTTACATAATGATCTGAACAAGGTACAATTGGCGCATATTCAGGTCTGAGTCCCTTAGTGACTTTTAAGTGTGAGATGCATTAAGTTTCATATAGAGGAAATGTGAGCACTTCCTTAAATGCATTCATGCAGTGAGAACTCAGAAACGTATTTTAATATTTAAGTTAAAATGAACGAAAAACCTTTCACAGCTACTATATGATATGTGTTAGGCAAGGTTTGATTAAGGAAGTGGTTTTCTGTGAAGGTTTAAGTACCAAAGGTAGAAAATCTAGTCTAGTGATACAATGTTAATGTGCAGTGTTGGCTTTTCTAATTTGTACTGTAACACCTTCACACCTTTCTATTTTAAATGAGTCTTTTTCTTTTAAATAATATTAGGTATATTTTCACCCCTCTATTTTCTGATGCAGAATTCAGGTTAACATTTTACTGCATCTGGTATGTGTGGTGTAATATGTTTGGATCCTTGTGACCTTTCTTTTGGACATTCTTGTGCTTTTTTCATATGCTGTATTCTTCAAGCAATAAAATTCTGATGTGTTTTTATAAAATTGTTTTTATATTTAATGAATAGTCTGCCTTTTTCATTGCATTTATAAAGAAGAAATTTAAGACTACTTAAGCTCTCCTGTTATTTGACCCACTGAAAACTTTTTGTGACCAAAGACTTTTCAACCTGAGTGCTGCTGGATGGCATTGCTGTTCACTGGGGTTGCTGTGTGCTTGCAGAAAACATTCCTGGGCTTGTTTACCTCTCTTGGGTATTGCATTTTATGTATATGCATCTTTATTAGCTAACCTTCATGACTTGGAAAGTTGGCCCCAAGTCCCGTAGATCAGGTAACATCCTGTTAAAACTGACAGTATTTCAAAGGGAAGACCACAGACAGAGGCTGGGGAAATAAGAATGTATGTTAGTTTTCTGTGGAACTGATTTTATATAGATAGTCTTGCTTAAATTTTGAGAGCGATTCATTTATTCAGGCATTTCAGCTCAGGGATGAAAAGTCAACTAGCAGTGGCGGATGGGAGAATCTTCACTGGTCATTCAGTAAATTTAGAAATTTTGTATTACTTTGCTCTTGTGCTTCCATGTGCTTGCTTTTCAGTGAAGATGAGATTTGTGAATTTATGGTACTGCTGAGTTTTGATACTGCAGATATTTATAGCGTAAATTGGATTAGTAAACTGTGTGGTGGCTCTGTCTCAGAAGAAACATGTAATGATGTGTCTTCCTTAAATGTTGAGTTTGTTAGATCATCAGTGGGTTTTCCATAATTATTCTGACAGTCTGTTTCAGAGTGCTTTCACTAACTGACCTTCTTGCAAAGGCTTTATTTTGTACTTTTAATGAAGTTGTATGTCTGCATCACATTGTGGATGTGTAAATGAGGTAACAAGTATGCTAGGGTGATACACTTCTGGAAAGGAATAGATTCATTAAATGCTTGATTTGGAGGTGATTTTGTTCTGTGCACCTATGCTAGAATGCAACTAAGGTTTTGCAGCAAAATGTTGAGCAACGAATCTAACCAGGTGCAGCAATTTCCATGCATTGATCATTTGTGCATCCAACAGAGCAAAGATTCTCCTGTATTGATATGCCAAATCCTCTACGCTTATCAGTCATTGATCCAATAACATGGGTTTTGCTGTACAGATAGTTCCGGTATAAATTTGAATGATAGAAAGAAGAAATGCATTTCAGATGATGTTTTGTTTGTTGGGGAAGGGGAAATTTGTTTTTGACTCATGGCAGTGTTTTATTGTAATGTCAACTATAGGAATACAGAATGAAGACTTCTGTCCCACAGCCTGAAGCAAATGTTCAGATAAGAATTGACACTTTTCCCATTTAAAGTAAAGAAAATAAATGTAAGAGTTACTATGCCTTATATATGTGGGGTTACGATTTATAAGAAGCATATTAAATCAGGTAAAGAATACATTTAGTTTTAAGATTGAATATTCATGTGATTAATCTTTATAATAAGTTAGATGTGTTTCTTTGTGAGAAAAGAAGAAAGAACTTAAAGCAAAGGCAATGAACTCTGTTTTCATTTGGTTCAGAGGCAGAATTCTCACCATGCAAGGTCTGCATTTGATTTATCCCCTCCCCTCCTTGGCCGGCAGCTGGAGTAATTAATGCATTTGGAGCCATATTGATGTGTGGTGTACCTTACCATACCCATTTCAATAGGAATTATTTTACTATCCAGTTTTGGTTTTAGTTCAGTACTGTTACTGGTCAGTTATTGTAAACTTTTATACATCTTCAAAGCATTATATATATAAAAGGGTATTAATTAGGTTTGGGCAATGTCCTGCTGCCTGGTGAAGTAATGTCAGTATCTGAACAGTCCGTGCTGTGATTTGAAGGTAATGCTTTCACATGGTACAGAACTAAAAGGTGCTGCACTATGCAGAGGTACAAGATTTTATCATCATGTCAAACTCAAGGAATGGTGACTCATTTAGAGAGAGTAAGTGATAGGAAAGACAAACAAGCTTGTTCTGAAAGTCATTGTCGGAGATGAAAGTATTTATTTGCAATAGCACAGTACTTGCTGATTATGGGGCAGGACTCAGTTTGATTGATGTTGTGTTCAGGTTTCATTCTGTCACCTACAGAGTGAGAACCCACACCTCAATTAGAAATAAAATTCCATGTTCTTTTGTTTTGTGTACAAATTTAGGTTTTCTGAGGTAGCAGTGTAGTCTGTGAAAGAGTACTAAATTTATGGGGATGCTGACAGCAACGTAAGAAATCTGACGGTATTCACCATCCTGTCCTGCTGTAAAGGAGACCATTTTCAAAATTATTCCAAAATCTGTGTGATGAAGGAGAAATATGAGCAGGGGAAAAAGGTGTTTTTTCTACTATAATGCAAACAGCAAGTCGATGCAAGATTTCATGCATGAGTGATTATTTTTCAGGCAAGTAAAATTCAGATCTTTTAAAGAAAGACACAGGAGTAGTTGATTCTTACTTTAGAATATATTTACATGTTTAAGAACATACACGTTTTCTGTATTCTCTGATTCTGTAAATTACTCACAGTAATTTAGTTGTCTGTGGCTGCTGAGTGAATTGTATACAGCTGAACTCATTACCCTTAAATTATGAATAACTATTTTTTGCTTACAGTATGTTGGAATGTTGTAAAACTTGAAATTGTGGGAAACATAGTTTTACAGGTTTTTTTTTTTTTTTTTTTGCAGTTTTTGAATGGTTATTACATTGTTTTTCAAATGCTTAGTTCTAATAAAGTTTAATTAAACCAAGCTAAGGCTTTACAAACAGGAAATTAGTTTAGGTAGTCCTGATTTTTCTTCCCAGAAATTAGTACTGCCTTTCCCACTCATTACTGTTCTGAGGATCTGAAATCTAAAGTAGATGCCCCAAAGTAGTTCATCTAGCCCTTTTCATGAAGATTTTTCTCCTGCTGAGTGTTCTGGCAGCCAAGGATTGACCTCTTCCCAAGCATCTCCTGGATCATACAGGCCTCCTTGAATGGCAGCAAAAATCTGCAGCTGCTGAGTTCTCTAAGGCTGTTGTTGCAAAGGGTTGCTTTCCATTGCTGTAGGTTCCATACGTGGTGGTTCATCCCCAGCAGTCTTTCTCACTTTCTTTCTTTTGATTACTGTGAAGTGTTACATAATATCATTAAAACCAAGGGATACATTTTGGACTAAATGTGGAAAAAAGTACATAATTGTATCTGCCTGCAGGATGTGATAATACAGGGCTAAACTGTCTGTAACTGCTGCTGGTGAGTTCATCTTTCGCAAAGTGTTGAAAAATTCTGCGTTATCTGCTTTGAGCGTTGATGTTCTGAGACCAAAATCACCATTTGAGCTTTTCTTTCAGGAAGATGATGTACATTTATTACCTGACTTTCAGAGATGAAGTGATGAACTTCTGTACCCAAATGGGTGCAGAACAGCATGAGCACAAATAGAAATGGTCCATCTCAACATGTGGCAGAATATATCAGGAACATACACAGGTAGAAATGTTTACTCTAGCCTCCCTTTATAGATGAAAAGGTTCCAGGACATGAATCTAACAGCCATGAGGAAGAATTATGATAGCAGTTCTCTTTGGACAAAGACTTTTCATTGTTTTGAGGGGTTTTTCTTTAATCAGGTGAGAAAGGATTGAAAACTGGACGTTGTCCTAAAATGAGATCTCCAGTATTGACTGTGGAATGAGAGCATGTTTTAGATCTTTTTAAGTTAGTTAGTTCTCTTTAAGAATTAAGAATAAAACTTCTGAATGCTGAAATATTTTCTTATTCATCTGTGTTCAGATATACTTTTGTAGCTTCCAATTCCAGTTTTGTAACTTACAAATTCCAACCAAGAGAGTCAGGTTAGTTCTCAAATTTTTGACTTGTTAACTTTTTTGTGGACTTGGCTGTTGAAGACTTTGAGTAGCTGTTGAGCTTTATATATAGGTAGGTCAACAAGCAACAGGGTAAAATGAGTAGAGAATTCTGTATTTGATTTGGTGCTTGCATGATTTTTAGATGCTAGAGAATCAAAAAGACAAATTTTGAAAACAAGACTTGAAACCTTTTATAGAGAGAGAGAGAGAGTTGGTATTAGAGCAGAAGGTCACTGTAATTTTGAGTTTTCAAAGCTGATTGTGGAATAATGATACTGTAAATCAGTGGCTGAGGTAGCAAACCTCTTGCAATTTTGATGGTTTTGAATTTAAAAGGAAAAATAGAGTCCCTAGGATTTGTTGAGAACGTAGCTTATAGGTTGCTGTGGTATGACTGGGAGGATCCTGTGTGGACTCTTTCTTGCCAGCTCACCAGGTGGGAAACTCATTTGTGAACCTCTTCAACAGGCAGCTTATTTGCCAGGCTAATTGGCAAGAGCTATGCTGGCCTCCAGCTCTGCTCCAGAGGTTGAGTTGTGTGGGTTTTGGGGCCCGTGTATATGGTCTAATTAGCAAACTGTAAAGCCAAATTTATGTGGATAATGTGTTGAAGCCAGACAGAACCTGTAATTAAGTTCTGTTCTTAGTTCTTCACTTAATACTTGATTATTTTTTGTAAAGATTGAGTCTATCACTTCTCTCCTAGTATTTGTATGGGAGAAAACCAATGGTATTTAAGATGAAGGAAAAGCAACTCTTACCTAGGGCTCAGATTGCTACCTTTCTATCTAATCTGCATCTCAAGTCCAAAGAGCAGCTGTTGGTCTTGAAATTTAGCTAAGTATAGCTCAAAAAATGTAATGTGAAGGAAGAAAAATATTTGTGTGTGAGACAAATGGCTTATTTCTCGTTTTGTGTGTTTGGAATCACTTAAATTTAGGCAGACAGACTCTAGTCAGAATCCCACCTTGGAAGAAAGGATGATGAACAGAGTTGTAGTGATTTTTTTTTTTTTTTTTAATTAACGTGAGAGAAAGACTTAGGGAGGTAATTGCTGCATGGAATAGAAATGTCATTAAGCAAATCAGTGGCAGTGTCGGTTTACTTACATTCCTGTTCTTACAAATGATTAATAGTGGAAAGAAGAGGATGCTCTTGCATATGCAGATTACTCTGAGTTTCCTTCCATATTCTGATACTTTGCCAGTTTTTTTCATGCAAATTTGTTATGCAACCTGGACATCCACTTTCTCATGAGAAAAGGAGGTACCACCAGGGGCTTACAATAACAAAGGAAAGGCCCCTTTGACGCGAGCTGCTGACCGCTGAGAGGAGGTCCTGCGGAGGAGAGAAGCTGAGGCCTGCAGCGGTGTGCAAGGCAGGGCAGCCGAGGGCTCACTGCCCCCTCTGAGTTTCAAATTAATGCAGCTGATACCGATTCGACGAAACGAGATCTGATGAGCTACAGCAGAAACGGGTCGGTATTGTTCCCCTGCTCGTTCCGTTGGCTGCCGGCAGGTGGCTGTCAGGCTCAGGGAATGGTTTCAGCTGGGAGTCCGGTACCGCTGCTGGTACGAGGCACGTTACCGACGCAGCTGTGACTTAAAGTTCCTGTAAGGAGACTAACTGCTGACCCGGAATATTGACCGTGGTCACATTTTATGCCAGGTTTTGCACAACTGTAAATACATTTTTTCTGAACACGATTCAGTCAGATGTTAAATATTTTAAGAAGCCTAAAGATATGTGGTGCTGATCTGTAGCTGCTCGTTCCTTCACTCCTCATTTTCCTGCAGCTTGAATTAATACCGTGACAGACTCTCCGTGTTTCAGTATTGATTACAGACATTAATCTATTATGCTCTGCTTGAAAGCAGCTGGCTGACCAATGCAGGTGGAAGTTGCTATGCATGTCTTGGGTTATTATCTTGGCACTAATAATCTTTATCCTGTAGATAATGTAGTGTTTGTGAAATAGCTTGTTGATCAGAACTGACCATTCCTATTCACCTAATTCCTCTTGCTAGACACTTAGCTTAATATTCTTTTAGTGTAGGGAAATGTACATGGAGTTGGTGGGAGAATGCAGACTTGTTAGATGGAGATCTCTAGGTAGCACAGCCATGGTGGTGACAGTATTCAGGGAGATCATTCAAACATTAACAAGTTCAAAGTAATATTTTAAGATCATGACTTACAGACATTCCTTGATGTTCCTATAATAATTGTCCAGTTTTCAGCTTGGGCTACAGTTGTATGTTATCAAAAGAAACTGTCAAATTATCATGAGTCTTACTTCACTGAAAAAAAATCAGAAGATGTTTGTGGTTGGCATGTTGTCAGTTTATGCTGATTGCCATCACTTTCCCTTTGCTACATATGGCTTGGAAAGATGTGCTCTTAGCTTAGGGCAGGCAAATAGAGTGAACACAGGATTTAATAAAAGCGGATGGAAGTTCTTATTTTTCTCCTTACAGCTGGTGCAAGTTGTGTCCTTTTTTCCTGTTATCTGATCACTGGCAGTGCCTTTAGTTCGTTGGCTGGGGAGAAAAAATACACTTCTGCTATTGAAAAACAAAAGAACATTTCAGTATGGTCTGGAAATGATGTAGGAGGAGGGGATGCAGTTCTTCCCACAAAAATTCAGAGGTAGGGGAATATTTAGAATAAGGTCGCTAAGCTCTGGCTAAGGCTGTGCTATGAGTGCAGTCATACTTCTGCCTTAAAGCAAAGGTGGTGTGGTCTAATTCAGCTGTTTTTCTGCTTCAAAATTTTAAAAATTAAAAAAAAAAAGCTGAGCCTAGTAGATCTAAATATTTTTTCTTATAGTTGAAAAAGGAACCCAGTGGCAGTAAGCCCCTCGTCAGGTGCATAACTATGGATGTGTTGGAAGCTGCTGGGTGCTGTTGACCATTCTGGGGACCATGTGGAGACAGCAGTGCAAGGAAAGGTTGGGGTTCCTTTGTCTCTGATACTTAGCTGTGAAATAATGATCGTTTGCTCACCACATAGAGGTGTTGTTAATGCTAATATTTTTAGAAATTAGAGCACTAGGAGTACTGATGATGGAGGAAAATGCATGTATAAATAAAGGGATGCAGCTAAATTCTTCTGGTTTCAAAGCAAAAAGAGATGATGAGCTTCTGCAACATTTCTTCGTGGAGTAAAAATCCAATTTTGGTATGCCAGAGACTTCTGGTTGGCAGAGAAGAAGATTAATGGCTCCTCACACTGAGAAGGGAGGTATTTGGAAATAATTTGTTGGCCGTGCTGCTTTCTGTGACCATGGGAAGTTGAACTGCTGCTCTGTTAGGATGCATGCCTGTGGGGAGTGCCAGACAGAGCTCTGCCACTCCAAGTTAATCGTGCTGGTTGCGGCTCTGCCAAGATAACATCCTGTGGTACACTTGTAAACACAGCTAGCTTCTGCTGAGAGGTGAACAGGATTAATGAAATATATACCAGTTGTAATAAATAGAATGATGTAGGTTTGGCCTAGACCAAAATTGGGCGGTTTTCTGTTAAAGCCTGTGTAATTACTCAATGATGGGGAAAACCAGCTAAATGCAGCAGGGAATTTACTTCATTGTTATCATGTTCCAGAAAGTGATAATGGTGTACAAGGATATCAGACCAGTGCAATTTGTCATGGAGTCTGTGCTGCATGCTATTTCTTCAATGTGTCCTGAATGTATTTCCTTTCTTGAGTCCATCGGGTGAGACTTTTACAAACTTTTTTTTCTGAATTTTTTCTTGTTTTCAGAGATGCAACTAGGAGGGAAAAAATCTGCAGGATAATATTTGTTTGGTTATGTCTAGGGCTACTGCCAATTTCACTTGTGGGAACATCCAAATCTATGATGACTGACAACAGTGTTTCTGACAGCACCCAGCAGAGATGCAGTGGGTGCTCTGCTCTCCCCTTACAGTCAGAGAGGGGTGCAGTATGGGCAAGCATCTCTCTGAGCAGGGCTGCACCTGGGATGCTGGCTCCTAGCTGACGGGGATGTGAATGCACACCTGTGTGCACACCTCAGGTGCACACATGTATCTCTTGGTCAGGAGAAACTGTAGCTTGAAAGCAAGCAAAAATCAAGGACCAGCTGTGAAATGTTGTTTTTCAATGCAAATACTCATACAGCCTCTCAGATATGCTTTTAACACATAGGCTTTGCATTTGAATTTCTGGAATCTTGTAGTATGAAAAAAAAAAAAAAAAGCTGCATTAGGTCATAATGAAAGCCTTTATCTTGTGCAGCACAGGGCAAACACTGACTTTTTTGATGTATTAACACAGGGTCCCAATGAGATGGAGAAACATGTTGGCTCTCCAGGAGCGATGGAGGCACCACTCGCTCTCCATTTCCCTGCAGGGCTGCACATGCCCAGCTCTCCTCATTCTCTCCCCATTCTGTGGCCCTACATTCCGTATGGCACAGAGGTTGCTGTAGTAATGCCTGTCCCATTTTCTTTAACGCTTCCATACAGGTGTGTGTGAACAGGGAGCACGGCACTGGCCTAGGCATGCAGTGCTTAAAAGTGATCTGTTCTTCCTGAGCGCCGTGCAACAATACCCACGTACCGATAGCTCTGTTCAGCAGTGCTGCATTGCCAGAGCCCTCCGTGCAGCCAGCATGGTGCTTTCAGATGGGCACGACGTGGTTTGGGCTAACTTGCGTGTGCAGCTGAGCGCGCCCAGGTGTGTGGTGATGAGGGCGCTGCCTCAGAGCACCCTGTATGACGAGAAACGATTTTCGAGAGCGGTTGTGGTGGCTATCAGTCTTTACCTTCTTCCCAACAGCCATCTTGGTGGAAAAAATTTATTCGAGGATTTATCACCTCCTTCTTTTCCAGATGCCGTTGTGCAACCGCGTGAATCGCTGACCCGCTCCGTGGAGGACGGGCAACGCGGGGCTGACCTCACAGGGAACGCAGCGCACCGCGCGGGTTTATCATTCACCGCGCGACCGCTGGGACGCAACGGGCCGCAGGTGCGCGGCGCCGCCCCGCGCCGTGACTCAGCGCCGTGGAGGGGGCGGCGCGAGGCCGCCGCGCGCACAAAGGCCGGGGTTCGCGCTGCCCGCGAGGCGCCCCCCCTCCTCCCGCCGCTCTCCCTGCGCCGACGGGCGGCCGCCGCCCTCGCGCCCCTTCCCGGCGGCGCGTGGCGCCTCGGGCCCCGACCCCCTCTCCCCTCCCCGCCGCCGAGGGGCGCTCCGGGGACCGCGGGGCGTCGCGGGCGGGCGGAGGCCGGGAGGAGCCGGCCGTCGCGCCGGCCGCCGGGCCGCCCTGGGGAGCGGCGCCTCGCCCCGTCCCGCGCCGTCCCCCGCCGCCTGGGCCGGGCCCGCCCCTCTCCCAGCCTCCTCCGCGGCTCTCCTCCCTGAGCCGGGCGGGGCCGCAGCTCGCCGCGACGCCGTCCGCGCTCCGCCGCTTCTCGCCTCTCGCCGCTGACCCGGGGCGCCGCCGCCCGGCGGGACTCTCTCCGGCCGCCTCCGCCCGACCCCGATCCCGGCCGCCGCCCGCGGAGCCGCCATGAGCTGGGGCACGGAGCTGTGGGTGAGTCCCGGCTCGTCTCATTGTGTCTGGGATCCGCCGCCTCCCCTCGTCTGCCGCGGCGGTTTCCCCGGGGGCGCGGAGCGGCCGCGAGGCGCTTTGTTCGGCGTCGGGAGCGGGCGGGGCAGGGCCGAGGCGGGCAGGGCGGCCGCGGGGAGCCGGGAAGGGGCGGCGAAGGGGGGGCGGTGGCGGCGGCGGGAGGTGGGGCGGGCGGCGGGGAGGGGGCGCCGGGGCGGGGGGTCGGGGCAGCGCCTCGTCCGGCTCTGGTGCGCGCGCCGCCGGCGCGGCCATGGCGTTCGGGGAGCGGGCCGGGGGCACGCGCCGCTCGGCGGCCGCCCGGGGTCCGAAAGGCCCCTCACGTGGGGCCGCGCCCGCGCCGAGGGAGGCGGCCGCGTCGTGCCTGGAAAGCACCGAGCGGCTCCGGAGAGTCAATCGCTGCGGGCGGCCCCCTTAATTGGAAGCAGCTCGCGCGGAGCTTTGTCTCTGAGCGCGGCCCAGAACGTTGGTTGACGCCGTATTGTGTTGCTTTTTTTTTTTTTTTTTTTTTTTCCCCTTGAATTACAATTTGCTCGCGGCACGGGGACGCTGCGCTCGCAGTGCCTGCGCTGCGTTGGCTCCCAGCTCTCCGGCGGGGCGGCCCGGCCGGGAGCTGCGGGGCGGCGCCGCGGGGCCGGTGTCGCCTTCGGGTTCCGGCTGGGGCTGGCGGCGAGAGCTGAAAGGATGGGGTAAAAGGGTGCCGGGTGCCGCGCTGCCCCGGGTTAAAGGCTGCCGCCCTCCGTGCGTCTGCTCTCGAAGACCGTGAAGCGCACCCGGGGCGGTTTTACGGCTCTCGAAGTATTGCGGCTTGAGTTCGTTCGGCATCTCCTCGTTCGGAGCTAGCGGCGATTGCTGGCTGTGAGGCTGCGCCCGCAGCGTCGCGGAGGAGCAGAGATGTGCCCGGCACCCGGCGTGCCGCCGGCCGTGCTGTGCGGGGCTCCTGTGCGCGCTTTGCACGGAGCTGGGCTTTGTGGGTGAGGTGGGAACTCGGGTAAAACACGCTCGTGAAATACGGACGGCGGTGCTGTGATAGAACTGAAACGTGAAGCTTGTGTCATTAACTCTAGGGAGTAAAAAGGCTTCTCATGGGCAGCACAGGTGTGTCTGTCTTCGGTGCCTGTGCGTGCCTCGGGCAGGGGGTCACAGGTTGGTGCTGTGCAGAACGTGGAATGTTTTGCTGTGTGTCGTTGATCTGCTCCTTTGGTTGCCTCTTTAATTTCTTTGTTCAGCTTTGAGTGACAAAAATCAAAACGTTAGCAATCTTGTAGCCAGTTTTGCAGGAAAACGTTTAAGAAACACATGCAAGAAGGTTTCGACTTCAGGTTTTTTTATAATAGCAGACATTTATTTTAGCAGGGAACTACTTTAATTTTATCGAGTTTTGTTTTTTTTTTTTTTTCCCAGAGTCACTAATTTGAACGTGTTGGTTTGAAGAAAAAATGCTAGCATTTTACCTAAAAATATTATATTATTGCTTTTGTTTCAGTAAAATTTAATACCTCTTTTTCTTGACATTGGAAGATATCTGCATCTCCACCTTAAGAACTATCTGTATACCAAGCTGTCTGTTTGTAAGTGTGTTACTAGCTGCTGACAGCACAGGTTTTTACATTTATGTGCACCTTTTAAATGGATTTCTTTTATTTGAATTTGATCACACTGTTTGAAAAATTATATCTTAGAACTATAAAATTATTTCTTAGCTAGAAAACCGTCACTGTTTCTTGTACCAATTGAAAAGAATAGGAAAGAATTCTTTTGGTAATTAGGCAAATACTTTTTTTTTTGCCAGTTTATTAAAAATTAGATTCTGTTGAGTCTAAAAACACAAGGAAAGTCAGTGTGCTTGAGCTTTGAAGACAGAGCTGCAAAGGAAGAGTGGCTCAGTGTTAGATGTGCTTGTATTATTACAGCCTTCCCTTTCCCTGTCCCTCTGCTGCCCCACTTGGCAGCGGGTTGCTCGCACTTCTGGGCACTGCAGGTCACCGTGGAGCCTGGAGCTCCCCTTTGTACTGCTCACACCTGTGCTTATGCAGTTGGTCAGGTTATTGCTGGCATCTAGATGGCAGTTTTTCTAAGTGTTGCACAAACATTTGCAAACAGGCATATAGGCAAGTAAGCACTGTGGGCTTCGCTTCTGTGTTGATGATTTTGCATCGGGCTCTTCTGTATCTCTTCATGCGGATTGTTAGTATTTGGTGCTGATTTGAAGTTCTCATTTGTTTTCAATTTCTTTTTTAGTGGAGTCTCTATGCAACTTCTTATAAAGTAAGAAGTGTATGTGGATATTCAGGGAGAAATTGGTATCCATGAGAAGATTTAGGGGATTAGGAAAAGCAACTTATATCCAGTACTTACGTGGTACCCTTTGATGTCAGAATGCTGTGTGTGCTACTTATATTTGAACTGTATTCCATGGTTGTGTCAGTGACATGGCAATGGGAAGATGTCCTTTGGTTTGCCAATGTTTCCTAGCTCTTAAATTCCGTAGTTGCTGTTTCATATGATAGATTATTGGGCTTTTTGCCTTCAAAGCAGCTGTTTTTAGAAGTACACCACTGCTGTCCGACGCAGGTGTGCAGTGGCTGACACTGTTGTGTTCTGCGTAGGCTGAAGCATTGGAGGCATGTTGCGTTTGCAGCATGTCTTAGCTGAACAGCATCCTGCCTCTCATGTTACTGCTTCCAGGTATGATTGTACTTTGGTAATGCTGGGTGAAATCATGTGAACCAGTAATAATAAAATGAATGTTGATTTGCTTAAGCCATTCTGTTGTTGGAATTCTGACACTTCGTTTTACATTTTTTTTCTATGCTGTGTGAAAGATGTTCCCCTTTTGCACCTTTTTTTGACACAACGAATTTTGATGAGTTTTGAAAGTACTGTTTCACAGAGAGTTTTATTCTTTTTGGTTCCTTTATCTTTGCGGTCGCTCTGCATCGTATGCTTTATGATATGTTCATGTTAAATCCAAGATACCTCAGTGGTCTGATTTGTGTGACAGTCTTCTGTTGGTGGTAGGAGACGGTATTGAGAACAAGAAGGTCTTGGCTCTTGGTGTCTGTAATTCAGCTGAAATTATATTTTTCTGAGGCTGGACTGCTGTGCTCTTAAGATTTTCTGTGTGTAATACTTAATTGTTTCATAGGTGACAATTGTAAAGCAATAATCATCTGATGAAAGTGAGTTCATAATAGCGAAGCATCACATCTGTTTTGTTGGTAGAAAAAATTGCTGCTGTTCTTTAGGTACACCTTCCAGCATTTTAGCTTTTTAAAAAAGTTTTTTTTTCTCCCCCAGTGTATTTATGCTTACGATTGCCTCATGGGCACGCAGAGGGTGCACGTGTTGCTGGGCAGGATGGTGTGATGCCCCGGACTGATTTCTGTCAAAGAGCACTGCATTTCAAAGGCAGGAATAGATAAACGGAACTAACATTGTTTTTAGCAGATTGAAGCTTTCAAAATAGAAATGGTGAGTTCTGATTCGTTAAAGAATCTCTGCAGCACAAACCTCTGTTCAACGGATGTGTTTCTGTACGTCTGGAGTTGTTCTTGCAATGGGCATGAAGTGTGCCAATAATATTAACGTAGATTTAACAAAACATATGTGGTTATTGTCATCTTGGGTTTTGGTTCAGTTCAGTTGAACATCCAGTGCATTTATTTTGGCACTGAAGGCTCACTGTGCCCTGAGACTGGAGGGTGGTTGGTAATGAAATTCTTGGCTTAATGAGTGGAAGCAAGCAAAACTCAGTGTGTGATTGGCACGTTTGTTATTGAAGTAACTTCCCTGGAAATTAATTAAAGAGGTTAGTGCTGCCTCCTGAAAAATAAAGTAAAAATAAATCAGAAGGGGTGTTTTTCAACTTCTGATGCGCATTCTGTGTTTGGAGCCTCTCTGAACCTCTTAATAGCAGTTGGCAGGAAAAGAGGTTGAATACCATGTCAGAGCATTTCTAGTCTGTAAAACCAGTCTAGCCATCTGTTTCTCACCTCCTGATAAATATTTAAAGCAGGAGTTTTGCTGAGGGCTTTTGTGCCCTTAGATTTTATAAGTTTAAGAAAATAGCTACTGAAGATTTAATGATGCTCTTGTTGTGAGCTCCTTGGGGCCAGAAGCACATCATCTTTTATAATTAAGAAATGACTGGCATCGTAGGGTACTGTTTTAGAAATTAGTTACATTTAACCAAAGAAAGATCAAAGTATATTTGATGATGTGCTCTTTCTAATCATCCCTTTAACTTCATCTATTCCATGCCTACCACACGGTTCTATTTACTAAAATAGTGAATTACATCTGTTGCAGCAGTAGATTTTCAAAGCTGTTATTTTTATTTTTTCTTGTGCTTTCAATGCTCTTGTTTATCAATGATCTATTTGTGTAGAAGAGGTTAAGTTGTATGGTTATGTTGTCTAATCTTAAATGTCACCAAATTACAATGTCACAAATTAAATGGAAAACATCAACAGAATGTAAGTAAGAAAAAATTGACTTCAAAAATAACTGTTATGTTGTGTATTTCTCGTTGGAAAACTGGTTTTTGGTGTAACTGAAGGTTTTAGTTTGTGTTGTAAGAATAATTTGATATTGAGAAGCCTTTCTGTGTGGTTATGTAGTCACTGAGTTGTTAGAACTGCTAATTTGATTTAACAGCTAAAAAGAACCCAGGTCGTTGAAAATAATTCTACATTGCAGGCCAAGTTCTATAAGGAAATTCTTTTGTGGTTTTGAATCTTAATGTTTCACAAACTGG
Organism: Chrysolophus pictus; assembly: GCA_037305975.1. Taxonomy (NCBI): domain Eukaryota; kingdom Metazoa; phylum Chordata; class Aves; order Galliformes; family Phasianidae; genus Chrysolophus; species Chrysolophus pictus. The sequence continues at coordinate 13,628,964 of CM074583.1, read as the reverse complement.
TTTTCCAATGCGGAAACGTGTTCTGTGTTTAAGATGATACTCTGTTTAATATGTAGATGCTTATGAGATGAAACTTGTTGTTTTTCTCAAATTTCTTCTTTAATTCAAAGAGTGCAAGCAGTTCTCCCGTCGAATTCAGTGCTCTTGCTCACGTGGTCTGTAAGTGTGTGCGAGGAAAGTGTCTTGTGGCTGAAGTACCAAATGGTGCCATTTTCCAGATGCATGAGAGGGACGTGCGTTTCCTCTGCCACGGGTGAGGTACTGCGTAACCTCTGTGAGGTGACAGTGTGTTTCACAAGGAGGTTGTGCAGCTTATCTCGTTCTTGTGAAGACCTCTGTGATTTCCAAGTGGGAACTTACGTAAGGGTTGAGTGGCTGGTTATTGAATGTGTGGTTACCTCAGGCTCTGGAATGAAAACAATTGTATCGAGTTTTAGTTAGAAATAATATTTGTCTTTATTTTTCCAGCAATTGTCTGGTTCCTAAACATCTGACCTTTTTACTGGTTTTTCCAGGAAGGGGTGAGTCACTGTCTTGAGACTTTATCAGTTTGGCTTCCATGTTGAACATGCTTTAATTTAAGGAAGCATACGTGTTTGCACCCTCTAGTATCTTTAGATAGCTTTTTTTTTCACTTTTGAAAACTGTTTATCATCTGATACCTATTAAAGTGGCATGTATTTTTTATTTATGGCCTCATTTCTGCATGTACTAAGAGATATAAATGCTCCTCAAGGAAGTGTTTGCAAGCACACTGGACTTCTTTTTTAGAACCTATGCAGTATCCTTATTCATAGCACAAATTATGAAAGTTGCCTGTGTCGTAAATCCAAATGCCGGCAGTTTGATTTCCTCAGTGAGAATGGCAGGAGTTGTTTGAAATTACAAGATCTTTTTGTCTCAGCCAAGCAGAAGATTTCTTTGAAGGCTGTACCTGGCAGAACAGTGCCTGCAACAAGATTGCTTGGAACCACGAGTCTCAGAACTTGAGGTGGACAAAAGCATGAATAGAGACAAGGCTGTTACCAGTGTTTTCAGGTTGCTCTTCTTGGTGAGGAATGACCAGGTGGGTCTGGGTTAGGCTATGAACAGTTCGCAAATAGATACTCAGAAGCAGAAGGTTTGTATTAACGTTTCTGTAGAGTTGTCAGTGGTGCTACAGACACACCAAAATAAAGTGTAGTGCCATGGGAAAATGTTGCAAGTTTGTGTATTGAAATTAATTCATATACTGGACCAATCTAGGTGAGACTCTCTTATTAATACTGTGGTTAAGTGCTTCAGTCCTTAAACTTGCTGAGCAGTTTTTTTAGCATGCTTGGTGAAGCCAGTAATTGAGTAATGCAGTAATGGTTTTACGGAGGCAAAGTCTTCAGCACATTTCAGTTTGAGTGTTCGTTGTTTGTAGTGCACATGCAGACTTTTCCAGCAGCTTGAATTCTTTTTGGTAGAAAAAGAATCCCCAAAGTCCAAATGTGATCAGCTTTTTCCTTGTGTTGGTGAACAAATTGTTCAGTGAAAGCTGAAATTCCAATCAGCTTGTTTCATTTTGCCTCTAGTGACTTCACGTACCCCAGTCTCAGAGCTCTCTTGGCAGAACGCTTTATAGGTTCATCCTCAGAAGCGTGTCAGTGTTTCAGCTGGATGGAAGGAGAAGGGAAAAAAAAGTATAATAAACCAGGAGGATTTCATTAAAATGCTGACCCTTTACATGGACTTTGTTCATAGAATTACTTACAATAGAATTGTTAGTCTGGGTTGCTTTTTCTTTTCCCACTACAAGCTCTGTTGTAAGAAGAGCAGTAGCTGTATAGTATTTCTTGCTAGGTGCTGAGACGGCTTTAATTTCCACTGTAATTATCTTTCTGTTTTTATGTTATTAATACTCTTAGCACTGAGATTTGAAGTACTTGCTCCTTGATATTTTCTTTGGTCAGAACTCATCTTCTGCCCTGTAAATAAAAAGGACATTAAACTGCTTTGACTGCTTGCTGGAACTGTGCCTTGCACATTTGTGCAGTGTTGTGTTACGTCTTTCAGAGGAGAAATGTCATCTTGCAGGCTTAAAAAGCCTTTGAAACTTGAGTTTTTCTTGGGCTTTAATGTGGACCTCTTGTGGTAGTCTCAGGCAGGTAAACTTATTTTATATGTTAATTAGGTTGTAAAGCTGGAATAAAGTTAGTTTGCATTAAATTATTATTTTATCAATATATTCATTTTTATAATACTTCAAAGTTATTTAATGTGTAAGTAAAAAATAATACAATGTTTTTAAATGTAAGCAAAACAAAAAAGCAGCAAATTCTAGTAACTTCCTCCTTGTTCTTATTTGCCAGACTGCCTACGTGAAGTAACCATTTAAAACTTTTCATTGTAAAGCATAATTCCCTCTTAGCTACCTGGCTAGCTTTTGTTCAAAAAAGCTGTGTCTGGTTTGAAAGAAATGTATTTGCAGTATTTGATCAGATGTCACTTGGATGAGTAACACCTGCTGTACACTGACAGGAAAGTTCACCATTGATCATGGTACTTATTCACGTAATGCTTACTCTTGCAAAGTGTTTGCTCAGAAGGCAGGTACTGTGCCTTGTCGTTGGCTGGTACACAAGACGTAGTGCAACATGCTTTTTTTTTTTTTTTTTTTTTTTATAGTTCCATGTTAGATAAACAATGTTTTTTCAGCATTGTGCAATGAAATGGCATCCCCTTGATTGGAGTTTAGAGTGTTAACTGTGTGCTGAAGAGCTTCTGAAATACAACAGCAGTTGCATTGGACGGTCAAGAGGCAGTCTTTGTTTTTGCAATATTTAGGGGAACCAGATATGTGTAAAGGTGATGAGGGAGAGTGTGATGGAGGTGATGACCTGAGAGACCTCTCAGGTCTTTATCCCAGCATTTGATTTTTGGTGTCTTTCTTATACAGTGGGTGCCTGATTCAGGTGAATGTGACAACCTCTCTCTGTAAACTCTGGTTTTGCAAACTGACTGAAGGAGTTTAAATGTGGGGAATATTCTTGCTCATTTATTTTCCCCAGGTGCTTAATTTTTTTTTTTTCCAAAGAAGCTAAAAAAACCTGTTAATTTTTCCAATAATGTTTTCACATTTTTATTTGATCTAGGTGGCATTAGGGTGTTTTTGTGGCAAGAAATAGGAAAATAATTGATATGTGTGAACCAAAGGCATTATCTTTGCTGTGCTACAGTTTGATTTCTCTGCAGTAGAGGAATATTCAAGTTCAGGAAATTTTAATATCTAATATCCAAGATTTTTTTTCCTGTTATAAATGTATAAGTTGCTCGTATTTTAGCTGCCAGTTATGACATTTAATTGTCTTGAATTTTTTTTTTTTTTTTGCTACTTACCTGAAGTCATTCACCCTTAGAGAAATATTTAGGACGTCTGACATTTTTAATCAATACTTGAAGTGTGTTTAATCTTGTTTGCTTACTTCACAGAATCACAGAAAGGCCAGGGTTGGAAGGGACCTCAAGGATCATGAATCTCCAACCCCCCTGCCACAGGCAGGGCCACCAACCTCCTCATTTAATGCTAGACCAGGCTGCCCAGGGCCCCATCCAATCTGGCCTTGAACACCTCCAGGGACAGGGCATCCACAACCTCTCTGGGCAGTCTGTTCCAGTACCTCACCACTCCCTCTGTAAAGAATTTCACCCTGACATCCAACCTAAATCTCCCCTCCCTCAGCTTAAAACCATTTCCCCTTGTCCTGCAGCTATCAGCCCTTTCAAAGAGTTGATTTCCCTCCTGTTTGTAGGCTCCCTTTAGGTACTGGAAGGCTGCAATGAGGTCACCCCACAGCCTTCTTTTCTCCAGGCTGAACAAGCCCAGCTCCTTCAGCCTGTCTTCATAGGGGAGGTGCTCCAGTCCCCTGATCATCTTTGTGGCCCCACTCTGGACCCTCTCCAACAGCTCCCTGTCTGTTTTGTACTGGGGGCTCCAGACCTGGACACAGTACTCCAGATGGGGCTTTACAAGAGCAGAGTAGAGGGAGACAATCACCTACCTGTCCCTGCTGGCCACTCCTGTTCTGATGGAGGCCACTCCTCTTCTGATGGAAAGAAGGCATCTTACTTGATGTCTAGAGCCATCAGTGACACAGTGGATTTGAGTTGTGCTGCATTCCACAGAAGCACAGAGCTTCCCCATCCCCAATAGGGTTACTGTTGAGTTCCAGCAGAAGATGGTTCAGTTACTGGTCATGCCAAGTGACAGAGCAGGACTAGATGCTGTGCAGCACAGTGGACACTGATCTCAGGATAGAAGGCAGGTGCACAAGTTAACGAGTTAAAGGTTAAGCCCCTACTTTATTAAAGGTACAATGCAATAAAGTGTAATTGCTGTTAAGAGGTTGTACACGTTAACTGGATTTTAATAAAACATGTTTTATCTTAGTTTTTCCCTGAAAATGAGTTCAAATCCATGATTAGTAAATGAAATGCTCAATGAAGGTCCATTAAGGACTGATTTAAAAAAAAAAAAAAAAAAAAGTAGTTCTGAAGAATCAAGAGTTCCCTCCCCTCGCAAGTCTTGCAGGATCAGTGGAGCACCTGGTTATTTTTGAAAGTAAGTAGTGTATATAAGGAACTTCTCAGAGCAGGTACTTTTTTAGGAGAGGGGATGATTGGAAAGCTAATGAAACCTAAAGATACTGTAGTGATATTGCAATAATAATGGAGTCTTCCTGGTGATCTTACAGAAGAGTCTTTCATTTTTCCTCTTGCCCAGTCCCCAAAATGTGCTGCAATATATTCTGAGCCACCGCTTTGCATCTGAGTTTCTTGGTTCTAGCTGTAGGTTGTGGTTGTTGCACTGCACCATTTAAATTGACAAAAATGCTGATGTTTTATTATTTCTGTTAATTATTGTGGGATCTCATTTCAGGCTAATGAGCTTTGATTGTTGGAAGCTGTGATTTAGTAGAACGTAGATATAAGTTGGTACTTGGAATTTCTGTGTGATGAAAATTGTACTTTCTAAGTATTCAGAATTAACTTCATTTAATAGTTGTGGTTTTGTTTTTTTTTCTTTTTTTACTGTCTGGGACAATCATTAGACAGTAGGCAGTGACATTTGAGATTCATGCAGTATGATCAAAAAGGTGGTTATCTACTTGGGGGAGAGGAAGAAAGGAGTGAACTTCCTGTTGAAAGGGAAAACAAGAAAAATTAGTTTCTTGAAGAAAAATGGTAACCTAGGAAAATCCAATTGCTTCATAAATCATGTGAGAGAACTGTATGGTATATAATAACATGAAACTTCAAATAGAAGTGTCACCATGTGAATCTAGCCAAGGAATTTTGTCAAGTGTCCTCAGTCTTCAGTGTGATACTCAAATATTTATTCCTGTAGCCAGAGGTGGGGTGGTCTGATTTAGTCTTTAGGCTGAGACTAAGGAATTAAGGGCTGGGTGTTATTTGTTTTGTTTTGTTTGGTTGCTTCTTTGTTTTGTAAAGGTGGTGAGGCTTCTCCTCCCCCTGAAGTACTGCATTCATAGAACCTGAATTACTTTATCTCCCTGGATTTGAGACACTATTAAGTAGTTTGTTCCTGATGGTGATCTCTAGTAACTTCTTTCTAAAATGACTTCTTGAAGTTTTTCCTTTGCTACTGGTACTGCGTAGTTTGATGGTCTGTTTCCCAGAACGGTGGTGCAGTTCTTCAGGGCAGCAGCCCAGCACTTGAGAAGCTTCGTTCCGTGAATTGCACTTTTATCTTTTGCATTCCTGAAATGGAAAAAGTGAGATCTGAGTAGCTGTGCATTGTAAGAGGCATTAGTGAGAAGATGTGTCCTAGTGGTGGATTGTGGTTGGAGTCCAGTAAATCGCTGAATTGGCTCTGTGTGTTAAAAGCCCCATAGGTACAACCAAAAGCAATGGCAGGCCACTAGTGCTTTCTGCTCTGTCTTTTTATGGCTGGTAGTGCTTTCAGTTACTTTGACTCTCAGGCATTACCACTTGAATGTCACTGAAATTGCAGTAATTGAAGTTATTTTCTTAGAGGTTTAAAATAATTTATTGGCAGTCAGATATTGGTGGTATTTATGCTTAGTGATTGATAGAATATTTTTTGGTATCTGTCTGGTTTATACTGCAGGTCCGTAATTGTGGGCTGCATAAGGAATACATCCTGACTTTTAATGAAATGCTTTACCATTTTTGAGAAACTGTATAATCAATGAGAGGTTATAATACTGAATGGACAATATTCATGCTTTCTTTTCAGTAATGAGATAAAAATGGATTGCCAATGCTTGAAACACAAGTTTCGATTTTAATTCTGAAAGAACTGTTGTTAATTCTCTGAACAGACGTAAGGTGGGAGTGATGCTTTTACTTTTATCTATGCTGGATGCTGGGGAACTGAAAACAATCGATTTCTAACAGAGACCCTATATATAATTATTTCTTATCATCTTGGTAAACTCTTCCTAGTACTTTGCACTTAGCATTCTAGACGTCTGTCATGCAGGCCATCAGACTTAAGTCAAACCTGAAGCCTGGGGCTTTCTGACTGCTTTACTTCATTAGGTCTCTGGAAAAGAGGCTTCATTTTTTTTTGCTGACTTCTGTTCATCTGTGGAAAGAGGATCATGCTCTTGTATCTCCAGGTTAATCTAACAGTTGTTTGGATGCCATGTGTAATAGTTAGGAACTAGGAGCAGTCATTCTGATAAGAAAACAGTGTAGCTTTTCACTATGCCACTTCTTCCTTCTCTTGCACAATACAGTGCATTCTCAAACTTGATAGTAACGTCAGTAAATACATAGGTAGGTGCCTTATCAGAAATTAATTTTGCCTTATGTCTATTGTGAAATACTTCCTTTTCAGTTTTAAACATGAAGGAGTGATTCATGCATATTTTTAAACCTTCTGTAAAGTTATGGCTTGGTGCCTGTTGGGATGATGAAATACAAAGGAAAGACGGAGCACTTGTGGGCTTTGTTTGTCCTAAAGCAATCAATGCAAAACAGCTTTCGTATGGTGTCAGGTTTTCTTCTTCCTTAAATACACGGATTACCCAGTCAGGTACGTGCTCTAAAAATACATAGCAAAAAAGTCTTCTTGCTCTCCAAATCTGTAATTTCAGACAGGATGCATTTTTCTGAAGTACTTAACCCATTTCTTTCAGTTAGTTACAGTTGATTTCAGTTATCTCAGAATAATAGAGCATGCAGTTAACTGCAGCTTCTCTTGTGTGGTTGTTTTTGAGCTGTATTTTATAGAGACCTGATGAGGGCATGTAGAAAGTAAAAGTTTAAGTTCTCGTGTCACACGAGAAAGAGTTTCAGGATTTCTTAAGGTTGCATCTTTGGTACATCAGTATTCTGTGCCGTAAGATAAGCTAGTGCTGTAGGTTTATGCAAAGAAATGGCACCTAATGTATTCAGTGCTTTTTTTTTTTACTGTGTGTGAAGTTCTGTTCTTTTTCCTGAAAACAATTTCTTTTTGTCTTCATTTGTTAGAAGTACTTAACATGTCATTTGCCGTGTTTTTCCTTTTGTTTGTAGCCTGTTTTCCAGGCTATCCTCTTATGCTATTTTCTTTTATAATCTTTTCTATCTTCAGGGTTACCAATTTTATCTCCTGGTTGGTATTAACTTTTGCTTTATGAGGAAGGTAGAGTGCAATGAAGAGTTAGCCTGACAAGTTAATGATGAAATAGTTCTGTGAAGTTAGGTGTAACAAGGTCTAAATTTGGTGCACAGCATGCTCTCCAGTGTGTGCAGTTTTCTTTTGGTGTTTTTGTGAGCTGAGGTGTATTTTTTGTATGCTATACCATAAATCATTGTGTTTAAGTATCTGTTACTTCGTAAGATGTTGCTAGCAGAGACTTTCAGTGTTAACGTTTCAAAGTCTTTCAAAATTAGCAGTTCCAGATGAGGAATGTTTGAGTATCCATTGCTTTTTTTAAAAAAAAGTGGGAAGAATGGTAGACATATTCATAAGGTGCTTAATTGTGTGGTTTATGGATTTACTTTTTTGACTTTAATCCTGGAGTGCAATATATGAAAGACATTTCCATTAATGCCTTAATTAATACTGACACAGAAGGTAGCAGGTCTCATCAGATTACATTCATGTGCCTGGAAACGGTTTACTGTTTCAGCTGCAGGTAGTTTATTTGGATTGTACTTAGTGTGCTGTTACCTTACATCAATACGTGGAATTCTTCATTATATCCTGAGAAAAGTTAGCAGTTCAGTTTATTGTTGAGTTTGGAAACCTTGACTAGAGATGTTTGCAGTTGTCATGAGTAACAAACTTTGAATCTAAATGCTTCATATAGGCTTAGTCAAAAGGAGGATTAAGATATTCAATTTTTGTATCTCAGCATGGTGTTAAAAGATTGAATGAAACTAGCCGTGCTGACAGCTGAGAATCATAGCTGTTTAGTTAAATTATTTTAAAATTATTTTAAGCCTCGTTGAGTGTATTTTGATAAGTAATCTTTCAACTATTTTAAATATGTAGTATTTTGATGAGGTTCATGGGCATGATAGTTCCAAATGAAGTACGTAACGGTTTGTGCTCCTTTGCCAGAATGCTGTGCAGCTGTCTTTGAGCTCTTTTCTTGGGATTTCCTTACTTCCTTTTCAAGACATTCTCTTTGGAAAAAAATAGGTGCCTGGAGACTGTCTTTACAGGCTGTCTTTAACTTCCCATTATATGCTAAAGATGCCCTGAACTCAGGTACTGACACAGATAAGAAAATGTCTAATTCCATCTTATTCTGTTTTTGTTTGTTTCTGAAAAGATGAGCATGGTTTTTATACAATGATTTGTAATGAACCACAAAATAAATCGCGTATTAGGGAAAAGTTATTTGCGTTCTTTTTCCGCTACAAATCCTGATGTACTTTTTCATTACAAACTGTCAGGCTTTAATCAGTGGGTTGAAAATGTTTTTGCTAGGATGTAAAATGTTATGGCTCCTCAGATAACAAAACATCAGTTTTCAGTGTTTTTGTTGTTGTTTGTTTGAAACCAAGGTCCTTCAGTAAGGAGTTACCATTTTACAGGAGTCTTTGTTTAGAAGTGCTGTAATTCATAGTGATTGTGTTGATCTGCATTAGAATTATGAGCTATACCTAAAAGATATTGTTGAACACTGTTCTGTTGTTTTGTTGTATTGTTTCTGATTTGGTAATACTGAAAAGTTATTAGGAGAGAGACCTAGTAATTATTTACTACAGGAGCTTTTTTTTTTTTTCTTTTGTGAATGCTGAACAAGCTTCTTTGCACAAAATATAGAGTTAACTTCTGTGCTTAAAATGTTGCAATTAGATGGCTTTTTCAAAGTGTGTGCTTTGATATAAAAACTGTAGTAGATGAGGGATTTAATCATCTTCTAACCTTATATGTAAAACTTAACCTGAGAAGTGATGAGAGGGGAAAAAATGACCAAGGTGCTTGCTTCAGCCACAGGTACAAGTACCTGGATTTGATGCTTATTTATACTTTTTAGTTATCTACTGTATTTCAGTATCAGTATCCTTGCATTTCTCTTAGATTATGTAGGAAGGGAATAATAGCAGAAGACAGGCTCCTGCTGAAGTACTTTTTAATTTCTACTTTGGCTGGTTTTTTGGTCTTTCAAAAATAAATTGACTCTTCAAAAAGGAATGAACGCCGTCTGGTGTCACTGTTGCCAGATGTGACCCCATCATTTCATGTTTACTTCATAGAATTGTAGAATAATTTGGGTTGGAAGGGACCTTAAAGATCATCTGGTTCCAAGGCCTGCCTTGGGTGGGCTGGCCCTGGGCGCCTGCAGGGCTGGGGCACCCACAGCTCCTCTGGGATGTGCCAGGGCCTCACTGCCTCTGAGTAAAAGATTTCCTCCTACCACTACTCCAGGTCTCCTCTGTTTCTGTGTAAAACTATTGCTGTGGACATCTCGCTTCTGTCCTGAAAGCAATTGCTTCAGGAAACGTTTGTCTCTTGGACTGATCGTGCTGTAGATTTGCTTACTTTCAGTATTGAACTCCCACAGCTTTGTGGAATATGCTTTACTGATGTAATTGTTATGCTGGGTGGCAGAAATGGTATGAAATCAAGATGTTTCCAGTCTGAGTTTTGTATTTATATTAGACTGAGAAATGTGGCTGTGATAGTTTATAAACATGTGGGGGTTTTTTTTGAGTACCCTGAAGTTTCTGCTCTACTTTTGTGTATGAAACTTCAGTGTCTAAATATGCTGTACTGGAGTTTTTTTCCTCTTTTAAAAACGTGGGTCTTCTAACAAAATGCATATGCTTGCAGTTAAATTATGTCACTGATCACATTCCCTGAAATTTAAGGTATATGACAAGAAAAAACAATAGCTTGTTAACCTGGAAGAGGCATAGCATTTGTATTATTTGATCTCATAAAATACATTGACTTACAGTTTTCTGTGGGTAATCTTAATAATGTATTTTGTGTAATATAGTTTCCTGAAGTCTCTTACAGTGAAGCATGAAAGAAAGTTGCAGTATGTTTTCTTGGCTTATATCCTGAAGACTTGGAGTTAAATTGATATGCAACAGAATCATCTTACGTTGTATGTTGTAACGTTAGTTATCTGAATTGGGAAGCTGAAAAATTCCATGCTTCTAAAGATGCCAGTAGTGACATCTGTTTTTAATTTAAATTCTTTATTCAGTTATGTTAATGTTATGCAAATTTTGCTTTAAAAGCAGTAACTGCAGTAGCTTCCGTATGAAATAGGATTACATAGGTGGTGGGTTGTTTGTTTTTCAGGGTTTCTCTTTGTCTTAAAAGAAGATAGAAAGGCTGTAATTTACTTCCCTGTGTATCTCCTGTTAAGTATGTGCATCTGGTTTTAAAGTCAAGTTTGAGAAACACTTCCTGTTGTTTTCAAAGTTATTCATGAAGGGAAAAAGGTGTGGCTTCTGTTCTTCCTTTTGAATGCTGGAACATTCACAGGTGATTCTAAAGGGGAAATTCACCTTAGGACAGGGTGTTGAAGAGAAAATTCCCCTTGTCTGTCGAGCTGGCGAGTTAGCAGGCTGGTCTCCTGGTTCTGCCAACTGTTTGCCTCATTTGCCTCACCGGTCCTCCGTGATGTCTGATCTTCTGAAGTACTGAACTGTGCCTGCTCCCATTTAAGGGAAGCAGGTCTGCTCCGGGCTGGGTCTGTAGAGATCAATTCTCTTAACGTTTGCAGCCTTTCATAGACAACAAAAGGCTAATCACTGTTAAGAAAAAATTGAAGAAGTGGTCAGAACTGTTAAAGGGGTTTCTTACTCTGATGTAGAAGAGCAAAGATTTACTGACAGTCTATTTAGTACGCTTGTAATTTCTGAATATGAGGAGCAGTGAAGGAAAGGTGTATGCTTTCCTCTTTTTGCTGATGCGTACTCATATTGGTCTTCCAACATTTTGTATTCTAGTGGTGTTCATTGTGTTACAACGTACCTATGATGGGAATTGTGACATTAGTTGAAACAGTTTACACTGTGCTAAATTAGGAGTTGCTGTCTGCATCTCTTGTACCTGTGTTTGAAAGATTGATATCAGTATTCAGTATGTGGGCTGATCATTTTAATCACATCTCTTGTGAAAAGTGACCTGAAAGTTAACGTCAGGATGGGTTCGCTTTGTTTCTGTGTTACAAATCTTATGTTAGGTATTCATAGTTCTTGTACAAACTCTACTGTTCAAGGGTAGTGCCCTGAAAAGTGCTTAAAGGAATTGGTGAGTCAAGATTAACATTCCAAAGAAGCTGTACCTTTGTTAAAAATCCAAGGTATCCAGTGTGATAAAATCAAACAGTTATTCCACTGAGGTAAGACTTAAATGTTCAACTTCAATTGCAAAGCACATCAGATTGACTGTTCTGCATGGGATTTGTGCACCCTACTTGATAAACACTATCTGTTTTTTATGTCAATTAAAAATTGTATTTTCAGAGCTTTCTAAGTAGCTGAACAGCAAGTAAATGTAAGGAAGTGATACTTGGATTACAGGGAAGTTGATACTCTTTCCCTTTTTTTCCCCCCTACCCCAGCTGGCAGAAAGTACTTCCTTGTTCTAAATTTGTATCACTTGTTATCACTGTATTCTTGGCTTCTAGTGACTTCAGAACTATGACTCCAAGTTATATGCAAGGTAGTACTTACTTTACCCACGTCAAAATTTGAGTTCAGTAGAACTTTCATTAAATAGCATGAACTGGATTTCATGGTAGTACAGTTGAATGAGCATAAATAAATACAGCTTGTGCAGGGTTGTGTGTGTATGTGTAAGGGATGGAGCTTCCTTGGTAAGTAATGAATGTGTCCTGCAAAGCAGCGTTAGGCAGCTGCATTACAACACTGTGAGCAGCAAAGCTGGTGAAGCTTCTTCTGAATTTATGATGTGGGGCACCTGGGTATTTTGTAATAATAATCTCATTACAAAACATATAGCTTGCCCCTGTTGTCTCCTCTGTACTTCTCCCCTTGCCAATTTAGTTCCAGGCTAATTACCTCCTCCTTTCAGAAAACACTTTCTGTTTGTAATATCTATACCACTTCTTTCTTTTCTTGAGTACACTGTCCTAAATTCACTCCTTACTGCACAGGGAAAAAAGCAGTAGGTCTTCTCCTTGTTAGATGCTGGGCCAGGCTGGCCAGAGCGGGAACTTAGGAACTTCTCTGAGGAAGCTGACAGCTGCTAAGATCTCTTTGCTGCTTCTACAAGACTTTAGAAAACTGATGCTTTTGAATGCAAGATTAGTTCTTTAGGTCACATACACAAGAACTGGAAAGCATGAGGGTCTGCCTGCTCATTTGGCCTTCTAGGGATATGTTTTTAATAACACTGTTGAAGTATGTATAATTTTTGGAGAGGTATTTGTTAGTTTTAAATTTTAAGTTTTCGATAGTTTCATCAGTAGCGCTTAGGAATATGCTAAAATGTTCATGTTGTACACTGAGGTTAGAACCGTGTAACAACCTTTTCGAATTGAGGAACAAAATGATTTTTTACACAATTTTTGAAAAGTCAGAATCTTGCAGCATAGTTTTCCAAGTCAGATATTTGCCTATTTTTTCAGGTTGTTTACAGGCTAACATTAATCATGTGGTAGCACACTGGTTTTGTACAGCACTGCTTCACCTGAGACCTTGTGTGGCTGTTGGTCATGTAGGAGGTTTAGAATTGTGCTGCTCCACTGATACAGAGCCACAATGCTTTATAGTCTGTTTTATTCCAGTCTTGCTGTAAAGGTGGGATTTTCTTCTGGTCCTTCTTACAGTGAGCAACAGTCATCTCTGAGCATTGTATAAACAGTAATATGTTTTTACTGTGATGTATCATTTCACATTTGGTTAATTTATAGTTAAACTTAGACATCTTTCTGGTTCCTGTTACAAGTGACATAACCAGGACTAAAATCTACTTATGCTTCTGTCTACTGGTGTCATTCAACCACTCTGAAGGCACCTGCTTTCAATTGAGCCTACTGGTAAGCTCAGAAAGAATTAAGGTTTTCTTCACTTATGTTTAGATGCTGATATAGCAAGCACATCACTCGCTTGATACGAAGATGCCTGTGCATTAAATGAAGAACTTGAGATGTGATTCACAAGCTGGACAAATAGCAGTGTTTGTTGAGGAACTCTGGCAGCTTTTCCTTTGTTCTCTTTTATTAATGTTGCTGTTCAGTGTCCCTACTGTGGGCTGGGACAGTCAGTTTGCTGTGCTGGCAGAAAACTAATGCTGTTAATATCTGATCATTAGTGCAGTGAATGTAGTCAGTGGTGCAGGTGACCTGGACTGTAATCTGTAATGCCAAATGGTGTCTTCAACGTGGAGTGCTGTGAGATGGCTGAGCTAATTCAACAACTCTTTGCTTCTGAAAGAGGTGATTTGACCCTCTGCAGAAGTACTTCAGTAATTCCTTGGATTCTGTCTTACTCTACCTTGAAATTGGTGTCAGTGCTTGTACTTCCAAATGTGAACAGTCTCTGGTAGTACCGTAATACTGTGTGTATTTACCTACTTGTCTTTCAGTTGATCTTCAAATGCAGAACATAGTTTTCTTCCAGTTCTGACTGCTCATTTCAAAAGTAGCCACAGATATTTCTTCTCCTTTTCTGTCTGATAGATGCCTGTCCCATCCTAGAAAGTGTTGGCCAGGAGTACATCATGCCTGTGAAGTTGCTAACAGCCAAACAAGACATCCCCTCCTGGTAGACCTGACAGGAGAAAGTTCCCAATGCAGTTATTTTGTTGCAGGTCTGAGGAGATCTTTGCAGGGAACAGCACAGACTTAGACCGCTATCTGAGTCTGTGGGGCCAGATGACATGCATCACAGGGTCCTGAAGGAGCTGGCTGATGTGGTTGTGAACTCCGTCATGTTTGAAAAGACATGGCTGTCAAGTGAAGTCCCCAGTGATTGGGAAAAAAACTGTAACAATGTTTAGTCTTTAGATTTGTTAACAGCCACATTTCTTCCACTCTCTTAACTTCAATGCATAAATATTTTTAGAGAGGAATGAAGCGTAATTTGCAGGTTAGTCTGTTTGGAAGCTACTGCACAGAACTTGTAAAGAGCAAAAAAGAAAGACACTTCATATTTTGTTCTCTATATAGAACAGCTCTTTGTTAGTTTTTAGATTTAAAACTAACAGGAAGTTTAAAAAAAATAAACTACTGTCTAGCTGGAAGTAGTTCTACTCTGCCTGATAAAAGGAAGCAGATTGCAGTTGCAAGAAGAAAAGAAGATGAGAAGACCAAATAGATAATTATAAAAGCGGGCAGGAAGAGAAGTGATAATGAGTTCAGCCAGTAAAATAGAAGAGTTGTTATACTGAGAGAAAAGGAAGCAGGAATGTGTAAAGATAGAAATAAAAGGGAAAGGAGGAAAAAAAAAAAAAAGCACAGAAGAGGTTTCAAAGATCAGAAAATCTGAAATGTGTTTTCCAAATTAGATTACTGTCACATTCTCTCTACTAAAATATAACTTTATAATCTAATTTGTGCTGAAGACAAGTGGAGAAAGGGATACAAAGCTATATTGGTAACTTGTCATTATTAGGTCATGGTTTCCGTAACTTGTAATACAGCAGGGCAGGTAGTTCTTTGCACAAACAATGCAAGTTAAAAAAGAATAAATCAATAATAAATGGACCTTGAGTAATCTCATTGATGTAAAATGTTGACCAGCTTGAACTTAACTCAAGGCCTTCATCTTCATTAAAAATAAAAATAATAAGAAAAGCAAGCTGCAGTGTTTCATACAAATACCATCTATTTCAAGGGAGGGGTTTGATAATATGTGAAGTAGTTGCTTTGTAATTTCACTTAAAACATTTAACTACTTGGGTACATTTGAGTCTCTGTCTCTGCAGTACTGTGGACGCAGGAAGGAAAGTTCATTTGAGAAACTCTCATGGGTATAAATTCAGTAAACAATATTAGATTGAGTTATATAATCAGCCTCCGTTTCTCAGTTGGATTACTTTAGACTTGCAGTTCTGTGGATTATTAATTTGTTGCTTTTCCTAAAGCAGTATACAAAAAACCATTTCTATCTAGAACTGCACTGGGGATTTTTTGGATACCGAATGGTTTTCGGGCTGTTTGTTTTTTGACCTGAATCTCATTCCATGCTCTGAAACTCTCCTTACGGAATCTCATTGGCCCATAATCTGTATTTCCTTACATTAGACTTGTAGAAGTGCTAAGAATCGAGGTATCTAAATGCAGAATTGAGCTTTTAAGCTCCTGCTGACTGACTTGGAAGTTTAGGCTAGCCGTTCTAGGCAGCCTGGAGAGCAAAGAACTGGAAAAAACCTAATCCTGTGTCAGTGTTCCAAAACTACAAATAAGGTCAGCTTATTTGTCACTGCAGACTTATATTGTGGGTTAGATATTAAGTTATGGAAATACTGATGTACAGTCGTCAAAAAATAAAATGATGGTAGCATACACGTGAAGTGTGGTGATTTTGAACAAGATGTCTTACTAAATGTGTTTTCGAGGGATTGTGAATTTACTTATTGTTAATTGAGATAGGTTGTCTAAACTTTCAAGTTGATGCAGTTGTGTGTCTGAAATGATTCCTGAGGCTTAGAACTGAGTTGTCTGGGGATCATCTAAATGGGAATCAGGGAAATAGAAGATAATGCACATTTAGATGTTAATCTAAATTAACTAAATAAATGAGTTTTTGGAAAGGAATAATTAGTAAAACTCTTTTATTTGGCTATTTACTTACTTATTTTACAGAATTTGCTACCACAGTTTTAGCTCTTAATGCATGTATAGCTGCTTTCCAGCACCAGTGGATGTTGGGAACGTTAACTGTTTAAAAATTGCAGACTGGGCTAACATATTTTATCTGAAATTCTTCTTACGTAAGAACAGTGGCCGGACTTCTGGCCTGACTGGCTATAGAGATTGCTTTTGGATGAGGAAAGGTAAGGCTTTTATGCAGTTGCATTCCCTCAATGTTTGTTGCTCCAAACAGAAAGGGTTCCCCCTCCCCCCCGCCTTATATTTTTTATGACTCTTGAGGTTTGCTTGGGGAAAAAAACAGATGTCCATAAGAGTTGGGAGAGCAATTCCCACATTCACCCTAAGAAATTACTTTTTTTTTTTTTTTTTTCTGTGCAAATACGATTTAGCTCAGCTTTTTGCCTTGGTCGTTCACTGCTATTGTCACGTTCCCTGGTATCTGCAACAATGTGATAAGTTAAGAACCACATAACTAAAAGTAATAGCAGCATTCATCTGTTGTTCCAGTAATAATCCGGAAGTAAAAATTAGGGAGGTAACGCTTGTTTTGAAATAATCTTTATTGATCTACTAGAGATTTTCTTGAAGTCTTGGATTTGTTTGCAGCAACTTGAACTGCAGTCTGACTTTTGAGTGGGCAGTGCTTCTGGCCGTCATCCATTAGCTGAAGTTAATTAGTTTCATAATAGCTGCAGTTTTAATTTTGTTTTTTTGTTTTTTTACAAAAAAACTACTTGCTCAGCTGTTAAGGGTGGTGGGGTGTTACTGGACAAGCAGTGATTTGTTTGCTTTGTAATATTGTTGAAAAAATACTTTGCTATCAAAGTAGTAGCTAGCCAGATCTCATAGGATCTATTCTTTTATTCCATAATTTTCCTTTGCTGATCTTTAGTTAATGCTGTTTCCGCATTTCTTCAAAGGAGCAGGATGTATTAATGCAGTGACATATACATTTATGTGTGTATAAAACTGTGTTTATTTATGAAAGATCCAGACATATATTCTCTTGCATCCATTTGGTTCACTTTCTCCTCTGTACAATGTTGGCTTTTTTTTTTTTTTTTTTTTTCCCTCCATTCAAGATACTTCTTGGCTTGGTTTGCATGTCAGTGCATAATTTGACTTCCTCTTTAGCAGTATGGAATATCTTTTGCTTGTGCTCCTGGACGAGAAGGAAGCCTTTGGCTGAATTGAGGCTCAGAGCTTAAACGCGGATGCTACTTGAGAAGCTGGAAGGACCATGAATAAATCTGTGACTCACATCTAGAAGCCTGTCTGAAAAGACCTGTTTTTTTCTCTCTGCTAATTCATTGATCTTACCTTCCTTTTTTGCTCATTTATCTCATTGTTGTTACTGAGCAGTGTAAAGATTCTATGTCTGCAGACTTTGATTCCCTGGTTTGGAAAAATTGTGAAGCCAGATGTATTCTCTCAACATATTTTAGATTAGATATTAGGAAGAAATACTTTACTGTGAGGGTGGTGAGACACTGGAACAGGTTGGCCAGCAAGGTTGTGAAAGCCCCCTTCCTGGAAGCCTTCAAGGCCAGGCTGGATGGGGCTTTGAGCAACCTGGTCTAAAGGGAGATGTCCCTGCCTGTAGCAGAGGGTTGGAATTAGATGATCTTAAAGGTCCCTTCCAACCCAAACCGTTCTATGATTATGACAATCCATGGAGTAGCAACGTGTTAACTCCCCATTGAAGAGCAAGCTTAAAATGCTGCTTTCTGCAGCTAAAGTGATGTGCGCTGTTTTTTTAGGATAGGGAAGGAGTGATCCTTCTGGATTTCTTCAAACATGGACGTCAGATCTGGCCGCTTTCTTGCTGACCAAGCTGGAGGCTTGAACTTCCAGAGTCAGTCCAGAGAAGAAGGCAACCTTTCTCTTATAACATGGTAACACCAGCCCCTATATTGGTTTGAGGGCCTTGGAGCACATTGCCATTCTTAGCTGGACTCTACTACTACACCCAGTATAGTATACTATAATCCAATATAGTACTGTGTGTACTGTACAGTCCAGATTTGACACCTTCTGACTTCATCTGTTTGGATTGATGAAAGATGGACTGTGTGGGCAACATTTTCCTAGCAGTGATGCTGTCATAGCAGCTGTGAAACAGTGGGTCATTTCTGCTGGTGCAGATTTTTAGGAGCGTGGCATGCAGGTTCTTGTTCATCACTGGCAAAAATGCATACCTAGTGGTGGTGGCTATGTTGAAAACTGGTGTTATGTAGTTGAGAACGTGCTCTACCAAATAGTGTTGTTGGGCTCTTTGTGTTTGTTGTTGTTTCTGTGGAAATAAATAGGAGGCATTACTTTTGGATTGACCTATGCACTTCCTGAAAGTATTAATTTTAGGCATCATATTGTATGCTTTGTTCTATGATAACGCATAATATAATTGGTGGCCAACAAAAGACAGCAAGCAAACTGGCTTTGTGAAGCTGTTTCAGAAGAGAACATACTGGTGCTACCTTTGCCCCTTCCAGCAAAATGTGGACTAATGGCCCACTGAATCAGGGTTTCCATTGCTTATCTACCAGATCATTAATACATTCATGAGTAATTCTGTAGGCATCAGTAACAGTGGAGGAGCTGCACTAATACAAAGATATATAAAGAGTGGTGAAGATAAGCAATGGGTTTTAAGTTTTGAGCCCTGCGTTAGAGCAACTTCCTTTTTCCCTTTGTTCTCAGTGTCTAATGTATGTCCTGTGTGTGTTCCTCACATTGAGAGGGAACTAATTTTTTTTTCCTTCAGCGCCAATGCTATAATCCTACAAAATTGTCTTTGCTCAGAGCCTACTGCTTATAGAATTGGATGAAGAAACAGAGTTGTGGCAGAGTTTGTGGCACTTTGACAGTGATTAAATACTTGTGTAAAGTGTGACGTGTCAAATGTACTCAGTTCTTCCAGTCCAGTTTCATATTGGTACCTGAGAAGAAATTTTCACCAGTGGAGTCTTTTTTCATTTGAGCAAAATATTTGGAAAGCCATCGTCCCTGATTGTGTATTGTGAAACTCATTTGTGAAATCAGTTGATCAGTAATGTTAATTACCACAGAAATACAGTGATAGATGAGTTTTGGAGAAAAGTTATTAATAATCACCACTTATTTTTTGAAGTTAAGCTTATTTTTGGTCTTCCTGCTTCCTTTTTGCATTTGCTTCCCTTTAACATTTGTAATAACCATTACAAGGACAGGTTTGCTTTCTTTAGAATCTCTCGCTAGAACTGATGATAGACTTTGTGAATAGATTTATTTTAATAAATGCTCATATGATGCCTATGATTAACTTAGTCATGCAGCTATCATTTATGTTATTTTTGTTTCAGTAAACAGTCTTAGGAGTGGAATTACTTTCTCATATCAAAATTACTACTGCTTGTGTTTTTCTTTAAAAAAAAAAAAAAAAAAAAGTACATCTATTTAGTTGAACAGCAGTCTGTTAGTTACCTAATACTTATCTCTGCTTATGTCTTAGTTGGTGGAAAACTTCCACTTGTGAATGAGAGGATTTTGGGGGGGGAAAAGGTGTGTTTGCATTGTGGAAATGATGAAAGGCTGTATACAACTTAAATGAAGACATCTAGGGCTGTTTTCAGAGAAAGAGCTTGACCAGTACCCGGGCATACAGCTTTCTGTTCCTCTCTGTGGCCAGTGTACATACATGCGTTGGGCTGATTTGTAATTTTAATGACTCCAGTTCAAACAGCAAGCATTCCCTCGGAGCGCAACTCATGAATTACATGTTGTTTCTGGTGTTGGTGCAATTCTTCGCTCACTCTCAGTATTCTTGTTTCCTTTTGTTTTTAAGGATCAGTTCGATAACTTAGACAAGCATACTCAGTGGGGCATTGACTTCTTGGAGAAATATGCAAAATTTGTAAAAGAAAGGATAGAAATTGAGCAAAACTATGCAAAGCAACTGAGGTAAGTTTTTTATTATTATTCTTTTTAAAAGGGTCTTACCAGTTACTTAAAATCAGATTATGGGCAACTGTGTAATTTCATGATTAAAGAGTATTTTTTTTCATTTGAAGAGTGAATTAAATTATTAATTCTTTTTATGACAGATGGGATTTTCTTTAGCAACCTAAAACAAAATTATTTTGGGGTGTGTGCTTGTTTCCTTGTTTGTTTTCCCCTCTGTTCTCCTACCCCTCCCACCTACCCTATGCATCTACATTTTCTTTGTTCAACCAGCTTCAAGCCTCTACTACTAATTAATTTCTCATGTTGAATTGGAAAGAGCTTCACTAAATTTTGTTTAGAAATCTGATTGAAATAACTGAAAAAACTTCAGAAAGCAGCAGATCTTCATGTCCTTAAAAGATGACCTTTCCATAGCGAGTCATCCCTTTTGATTCAGACCCTTTCTTATCTCTCTTGTTCACTTCCTGTTGTTGCCAGATGAAACGTAATGTAGGTATAACTGGAGTTTCCCCTCCTAGTGAAGGAGATCATACAAGAAGTGTAGTAGCAATTAAATGGCCCAGGAGTGCCAGAATAAAGTGGGATTTTTTTTTTTTTTTAACCAAAAGACACATGATACTTGAAGAGCAAGATCTAAATTAAGATACTACTGTAAAATTGGCTTTAACTGTTATCTTTGTGTTCCTCTGGGGACTCAGGTGAAGCTGTTGCCAGGCCCTTGACAAATGAAAGCTATTTCTCTTTGGTGGTGTCTTCTATTATCTCATCATTGGCAAACTAGATTGTCACCGGATACTGAGCTGAGGAATCCTTCCTCATAATCACGTTTAAGAGGTTTACAGCTGAGAGGGTGACGTTGTCTTCTGTTTGATTTCTGTATTAGTTTCTTTTGATTCAGTAGTGTATGTTCACCAAACATAATATCCTCTTACTTTACTGAAGGAGTTTTTTTCCTTAAGGAAATAAATACCACTTTTCCAAAGCTGACATAGAAGAACTTCAGGAGGTAAAGGAAAGTTTGAAGCATGCACAGCACTAATTCACAGTCTAGTTTTGATCTGTTTTGAGTTGTCTGTTTAAAAATGAAAATGTTTTATTTGCATGAGTCTACTCAGTTTCCTTAAATATTATGGAGATGTTGCTTTGCTTTGTTCTATTTAAGAGATCGTTTTCCACAGCTAGTGAGATGATATTAGTACTCCAGGATATGCTTAAAAATGAGAAATGTATTCTGTGTAGCATTTTATTATTTTGGGTGAAACTTTTGATTTTTCTCAAAGCACTTTTGAAAAGCAAGTTATGTCAAGTACTCGTTCTGTCCGATGGCTGGGCTGCTTGTGTACGTGCAGTAAGTATGACAGCTTTGCAAAACACTGGTCTTGCTGCACACTTGTACAGTGCATGCACGCACTTCCTGCCTGCTGCCCACGAGGGTCTGGACAACACACACGTGAGAAGGTGACTGATTTTCTGCCAGGAGACTGGTTCACTAATCCACTATCAGGTATTCTTGCCTTGCTTTTCCATAGGGGAGAACTGACGGTTAGTTGTGAGTTGTCATGTGATAGCGCCTTGTTTTCAACCGTCATTTCTCTTGAGGACACTCATTGGTGTTAACTGTAAAAGGAAGCAGTCATAAGGCCCCGTGGGAGATTGAGATCCGTGATGTTTTCATCTCCAGAAAAGTTATTCATCCTGAGATTGTTCCTTAGAAGTTCTGAGAGAGAAGATCATAGGGTTAGACTGTGGTTCTGGTGAATTTTAATGCTAGCAGCATGGGGCCTGTAAGCTGGATATTAATATCTCTGATAGCAATTTCTTGGTTTTATCTTCATTTTTTTCTCTTGTAATGGATTGCAACTTGGCAAACACATTGCTGAGAATCTCTATATAATGAACTCTGATACTTATTATGCTTACATAGCAGGTACATAAACAGTATAAAAAGTGTTGAGCTCTTGGTAGTTCTTTGACTGAACTTGTACTTGGATGGGACGTTGAAAGGAAATTAAAAGTTCAACAGGAGATACAGAGCTTCAGTGCTAGAAATGTATAGATTTTCTTTCTGTGTGGTTTTTTTTGTGTGTTTTTTTTTTTTTTTTTCTGGTCGGCTGTATTTATTGTTGGTTGGATCTTATTCTCGTAGGCTTAAACCAAGGATGTAAACTTGTGTTACTTTTTCATAAGAGTTTTCATAAATCAGAGTCTATGTCCTGGCAGAAACTCACACTCACATAGCGTATGCCCTTGCCTAAGGTATTTTTTTGTACTCCATCACAGCTTAGTGATGTTTCCAGGTGGCAACAGCTGTTCCAGATTATTAAGGAGATGGCAAGCGAGTGATGCATATAGAGCACATGAAGAGGGGTTTGAATGAACTCACTATATTGATGCTGAAACTGATGGTTTACGGTTGCTGGGTAATTGCAGAAATGATAACTTGTGAACTAGGAACAGTATTTGGGACAGAAGTCTCACAAGTTATTTATTGTTGCTCTCTGATGCACAACTGTTGATGTCAAGAAAAAAAAAAAGAAAAACTGCCACCTTTCAAGAAATGTTCAGTGTGGACAGAAAAGAAAAACTGTGAAGTTTGTTTTATCTTTGAAATATTCTTTGTTCTGAAAAAAGGCAACCATAAATTCTTTTTTTTTTTTTTAATCTCAAAGGAAGTATCTTGAGTTTTGTGTAGCTTTGTTCTCAATTAACATTGTGTTGACACAAGGAATGTGGAGTTTATTATAGGCTGTTACTGATTTACAGAGATGAGAATTAGGGCAAACGTATACTAGACACGTAGATTCATAGATTTAAGTTGGATTATACAGCCGCTTTATTTGTTCTGCTTTATTACAGGGAAAAAAAGATGTAGTGTTTGCCTAATTACTGGGCACTGGGCTGACTTCTGTAGTTGAATTCTCAGATGCTGCTTTTGATCAGCATTATTGCTGAAAGGGGGTGAGGTGAAATTCTATTTTGTTTACTACCAGATTATCACACAGAAAAGACTTCTGAGGGTTTATACCCCTTTTGGTTCTGCCTGAAGCATTCCATCATTTGATAAGATGTAGGAGTTCCATATTTTTTAACATTTGGTAACAGTGGTAATAGTTATAAGTGAAGCTTCTGTGCAGAATAAGGTTTCTGAATTTGGTCAACTTTTATTGCTAGTTTAAGTAAATGGTATTGGTTGTTTTTGAACTACTGAAGTGTTTCTCTTTAAAATTGTTATTTTCCTAATTGATCTGAGCAAATGTATTTTTCACGGGCTTTGTTACTTCCTTCTGCACACCAGTAAGTGGCTGTTTTTCTAAATAAGATATCAGTGTATGCACACATCTAGTCAAATTGAAAATGAGTTCCTGCACTTCTGTATGTGGAATCTTGAGGCGTGATTTAAAATGTGTGTAAGCTTAAACGTGAATTTGGTGACACAAATTATCACCGTATGTATTTATTTCTCAGATATCTTTCTTTGATTGAAGCTGAGAAATTAGGTTGATGATGATCTAAATATGGATGTGATAAGTTTTTTTTCTTAATGATTCCAAGGATTTTCAGCTTTGGAAACTCTAATTCTTACTTAGCTGAAAGCTTTTTCTGGTGAGATGATGTTACTAAATCAAATTCACTGTCATTACTTTAACACAGTCTGTATGTTGATAAGCACTCAGAAACCTATTTGAAATTACTGCCTTACGTGTAGATGTGAAATGCCTTTAAGTTCTTACTACAGTGTAAAATTCATGTCTGAAGAAAGAATTGTAAGTTTGCTCCCAGTCACTTGTAGGATGATGGTAGGCACTGCAGAAGTTTAATACAAACAGATGTCACAGCTGTTACCTTGGCACAAATTCTGCCCTGTTGATGCTGCTGCATCCATTCTTTACATCGTGTTATTTGAGTGAATAAATCTGAGTTTTGAGTTCATTAGCATGTTTCTGTATAAATGTACAACTGCAGACATCTTATGTACATGCCTATAAATAATGTGAATGTATTAATTAGGTGCTTTTTGGAACTTCAGAATGCATGATTTAAAATGAGTAATAAAGTCCAGGCTGCTTTCTCAGTGGTGTTAACCTGAGACCAACTTATACTGAGAAGAGAGATTTGGTAAAATCACACAGCATGCAAAACTGAATGTTGTGCTGTATGAAATCTACTTCCAGATGCGTGTAATTCAGGATGTGATAGAATTCTAGATTTTATTTCCAGAGTATTAAAGTGTCATCCCTCTGCACTTCTCTGAAGAAACACAGAGCAGTTTATCCACTTCAGTTATTTGGTTCAGTTCTCTTTTACTTTTATTTTGTTTTCTCTTTTGAACCTGACAGTACTGTTGCTCAAATGTGTTACTTGCATTTTCTTTTTTTTTCTTTTCTTTGTTTAAAATGAAAGGAAAAATTGAAGGAAAATGAAGATTCTGCATTTATTTTGAATTAAAGTATAAGATATCTATAATGCTGACTTGGCCCAGTGTATTTGTGAGTTTGTTCATTGACCTTTGGATTAGATATAAAAAGAGGCATTCTAAGACTATTATATAAATTGTGCTCTGAGAGAACCAGCTCACAGTATTTCTTCAGAGACCTTCATCATCTCCAACATGTCAAATAAAATTGCTAGGTGAGGTTAAAAATTACGCCTCAGTTATTGAGTCTGGGTGTTGATCTGCTCAGGGTAGCTTATCAGAGTCTGCCTGCTGGTCATTTTTTGATCACTGCTAAAAGTGGGATTTGTAGTTGTGAGCAAGGAACAGTTATTCATATTCTAATGGTAGGTCTTTGGTTTTTTGTACAATTATAGTAGAATTAAACAGGACAACTTAGCAGTGGCAAGAATTAGTTGGTGAAGTAAGCAGTTGATTTCTTTTTAAACTCTAATTTATCAACCAGTGCATACATATGTATATGTGTTACTCAATATATTTTATGTGTGCAGATACACATACACATATGCACACATAAAAATTAATCTGTGTGATTGGGGGATCAGTACAAATCTGACTGGGAGTGGGGATACGTTGTTTGTGGTTTCTCCTGCTCCAAATAGGCTTAGTTTAAGCTGAAACATTGTCAGTCCAGCTGCTCTAGTAAGAATGTGTTTATGTGAGTCTGCTAGGAGCAGGAATGGTCTTCAAGAAGGAATTAGGTGAGTTATACCCACCTGTGGTCTGGTTCTCCTGTGGAAGAGTCTGAAAACAGGCAAACTAGATTTCTTCCCAGTGAATCTGAATTGTGGGAAGTGAACCTGTTCTGTAAATACTGGTGGGTGTTTAACTGAGGGAAATTGACTAGAACTGGACTGGACTAAAACGTCCAGAAACTGGTAGTGTGAGTGCTCAGCCCTTGGTGCTGTTGTTTTGGTCTCCTTGAAGATGTGAACTACTTTAATTGCTGCTGTAGACATAGGTAAGGTTCCCATGGTTTGGAGAAACTGTTCCAAAGCCATACTTGGATCCTGAGAAACAGGCCTATGTTTAGGTAAAGATAAGATCTTTCTAAATGTTGATGCTCACTTGTAAATGAAACAAAAACAAACAAAACCCATTTATGTTTAATTGTTCATATGAACGCTACTTTTTCCTTTAGCTAGAAATTTTGCATTTGCTAGCCACTTTTTATTTATTAACTTCGGTTGTTGTACTTTGTATTGTTTATTGGACCTTGAAGCCCTTCACTTTTGCAGCTCTAAACTCTGTTTGTGGTGGTGGATTTTGTTATTTTTTGCTTTTTAAAGTGGCTTACTTTCTCTTTTGTAACACCCCTGAAAATCTTCCCTTGAAAGGACTTGCATGGTTGCTTAGCTACAGCATTGTGTGCTTGAGATGCAGTTCACCTTCTGAATATTAATAAGGTGAATTTCAGGAGCTTGCCAGTCATTAATAAGCCCTGAGTAGCAATGCAGAAGTGTAAGGAAAAGTGAAACATGGGAAAGTTACTTAGCTAAGAAGATTATTAGGTGGCTGGGTTTTTTTTAATCTTTTGAATTTTACAATCAGAAAGTCTCCTTTTATTCCTTACCAAGTTGAATTTAACAACAGGCAGTAGATTCTGATGATGGTGAAGAACAATTCTTGTTTTGACTTCAGTGAGAAAGGTATTACACAATTTGTAGATGCATTTTTTAAAGTCAGTGTTTATTCTTAGTGTACAAATGGATGTGCAAATGATGTGATGATCTTACAGTAGTTCCTTCTGGCTGTAGACTGAGTGTATGGAAAGAGACAAAGGATACGAGCCTGCTATTTCCACTGACTCCCAGCTCATATTTTGTTATATATTTCCTGGCTGAATGTGGTCTCACTGCTTGTACCTTAGAGATGCAGGACTTCCAAATAACCTGATGGGAAATCGCAGAAGGTTATTTTAGATGAAGGCAGGACTAGCACTCTTGTTATAGTGATGAGATGGTTTATGGTTCATAGGATGAAGTCACAGGCAGCCAGTGGGAGTGGGATACAAAACATACATGCCAGATTTTGTTTCATACAATATTTTGTAGCATTGGAGATGCTGTTTGCTTTTTATCAGAGAATTGCAGAGGTTGGAAGAAACCTCTGGAGATCATCTAATCCAACCCTTCTGTGTGGCAGCTTCCGGGAGAAGGTATTTTGGTTTAGATTAGATTAGAAATGGATTTAGACTACTAATTAGGAATTAGTCTAAGATGTGAAAGGCCAGTTGACTCAATTATTACTGGACAGACAGTTGGAAAAGTTATATTTAACGGCCATTTAAAATACAGCTGCTATAGCAGCTGTAAGAGTTGATATTTCGTACCTGATTTCTTTCTCGGATGGATGTGTAAAATAGTTTAATTACACAATATTGTCCTTTTGCACAGAAGTTTGAACAAAGTGTATTTTATACCGATTAAAAAACCAGAACCATTATTTGCATAATCCAGATTCATTGCTCAGGAACACACTTGGAAAATGCTTCTTTGACCGACTCAAAGTGGACTTTGTGCTTCTTGAATTTTTTTTTTAATGGAAGGTATGATTTTATTAGAGATGTATGGTAAAAATTGTCAGCATTCTGTTGCTTCTGTTCATGGGTTGTAAAGCAAATAATTGGCATGCCTTATGGGAAGTTAATTCTCACTTAAAAATATGATGTAGTTAATTTAAAGGAGAGAGGTTCAGAATGGGCAGTCTGTTCTACAGTTTGAACCTTATTGGCTAGATTTTAATGATCTGGTTCCTGTGTTTGGAAAATATGGGAAATTTTGTGAGGGTGGACGTTGGTCTTTATGCACTGGTCTATTTAATTAGAGTAGTATGGAAGATGGAGAGGAATTGTGGTTAAAACCACTGATCTGAATGTACACTCAAAACTTAATTCAGGCATGGAGAAAACCTCCATGGGTTCATGGATATTGTGTACAGTGTCCAGTGTGTGTGTGATTAAACAGTGAACCATGTATTTGCTTTTTTCTAATTTGTTAGAATTTGGTGTTTTACACATACATATGAAAAGCCTGTTAAATAAAGAACACTTTATGTCTAGTCTCTGTGGATTAGAGGTTTTAAAATGCTTATAAATGCATCGTGCAAGGTCAGAGTGATTTAAGACATTGGAAACACTGTAGATTTCTGCCTTGTGTTAGGTTAAGGGACCCTTATATTCAAAAATGAGGTAATTGAAAAGAAATTATTTGTTCGTGCACCTCGCTCTGTGTTCGTCTTGTCAAAATGCACTCTAAAATAACATCCTTTTTTTCTTCTTACTTAATAGAAATCTGGTTAAGAAGTACTGTCCTAAACGTTCATCCAAAGATGAGGAACCCAGGTAAAAATGTGCACTTAAAAGTTCTGCATATAAGAAATAATGGCTGCAGTGTACTTTGTCCATTTTTAAATTTTTATTTCTTCTAAGATAAAATACTTAAATGTATAAGAGAACAAAAGCTGCTTGGCTTCTCAGTTCTGATGTAATACTTAATCATGGCACATTAGATTTATTTCTGTAGTATTTTAAAATAGTAAATATGGCAGGTTGTATGTGCTGTGTTCCAAAATAATCTTAATTTCACTGAAAGTTTGAAAGCAGAAGTTTGTTCTGTTGGGTTTTTGTTGTTCTTTGTTGGCTTGTTTTTATGATAGGAGAGCAGCGATTTACCACTGGGCTGTGATTTTTCTTAGCATAATAGACTTTCCTGCAGTGTAGTTAGGTGTTCTGATCTGACACTTGAGTGTAAACCAAAGCGCCTTGACCTTGGCAAGAAGAGCTTATGCCTCTTAAGCTTGCTGTCTTTCTCTGACTCCAGAGACAAAATAAGTCTGAATGATAAATAATCATAAAGTTGTTTAGCATAAACTGCTCCTCTACAGCTGTACGAAGAGAGGAGCTTGTTCTGTGGTCCCTATCCATTACCTTTTTTTATTTAGAGAAGTGTAATACATTGTTTCCTTCAGAGATAAACATGAATGAAAGAATGTGGGCTAGGATTCAGATTGTGACCAGAGCACATGCTGTGCACAGAATTCCTGGAAATCCACACTAGGATTTCCTCTATCTCTTTTGACTCTATTTAAAGATCCTGGGCTACAGGGAACAGGAATCCTAGTTCTAGGATGGCATTTAAATTGTACAAAGCCAAGCCTACGGAGGTGGCAGTATTCCACAGTTAAAGAGAGAAAGATGTATATTTTAATGTGGTGCCTGTTTTTTTTCTTTCTTCCCTTCCACACACACTTTCTACCCTTTGCCCCTCCTCTTCCCCCCTTTTTAGTGCCAGCCATAGTGGCACCTTACTTCCAGCCAAGAGGTGGGCAGGCATAGAGGCAGCTGTCTTCAGAGCTGATAGCAAGCTTGTTCTGTAGATCATCCATCGGGATGCATATGAGTGGTATGATTGGCATGTTCCACCCTCAAGACTACCAAGTACATCATCTCTGCAACAAGTTCAGCCTCCAAGCCTAGGGACGTATGTATCCGTTCCCAAGCTCAGGCCTCTCAGTTGGCAGCTTAGGAGATACCACTATACTACAGGGCTTTCCAGGTAGTATTCTTCTTCTTTCTTTTCCATCCACAAAAACCTATATTATAAAATGTATTTGAAGAGACCTTGCAACAAGTAGTACGTGCTAGGCTCAATGTAGGCTTTCCCTACTTTCATTTGTTGTAATTCAATCAGCATTAAAACAAGGTTTATTGTAAAATATATCTGATATCTTTTTAATTAGGAGCAAAACTATGTTAAAGGAAATCTATTTAAAAAAAGAAGCAAACACAAAACTGTCTCACTTGTACTTCTGTTGTGTGTGTGTTCCCTCCGCCAGGTTTACTTCATGTATTGCCTTTTTTAACATCCTTAACGAGCTGAATGACTATGCAGGACAACGCGAAGTAGTTGCAGAAGAAATGGGACACAGAGTCTATGGAGAATTAATGAGATACTCACATGATCTAAAAACTGAGAGAAAGATGGTAATTCCTATATTTTGATTTTATAATGGGATATGAAATCAGATGTGCCTCTGAATGAACTGATGTATTTCTTTACCCCATTTCATGAACTTGGCAATAAGTAGGTTTTATGCATTTATAGAATACGTGTTTAAAGCTGTTGTGGTATTTTTATGTACTGTTAACAGTTACTAAAACCTGAGGATGAAGATCTTGGGATACTGCTTACTGGTAGCTTTTTTGCCAGTCTAATTTTTTTAATGTGGTACTGTTCTTGCACAAAGTAATGTCTTCAAAAGGGTACTGGTAATGTGCTAGTAGCATATATCATGGTGTGCCAACAGAGCACAAACTAGGTAATGGTGTTAGTACTGAATATATGTAAATCAAACTTATTTGTGTTGATTTTAGCATCTTCAGGAAGGACGAAAGGCTCAACAATATCTGGACATGTGCTGGAAACAGATGGATAACGTGAGTTTGTGTTTTGTTTATTATTAATTAGAAAAAAGCCTATCTGTAAATGGAACTGTTAAAATCTTCCTTGCTTAGAATTTAGTGTTTAGCTATATTATTAAATGGCCAAATCAGATTTAGCAACACTCAAAATACATTCCAATGTGTTTGTGGTCACTGCTGAAAAGAAAATTAAAAATCTCTTGTAAACAGCCAGTGTGCATGCATAAAGCCTTGGTCTTTATCCAGAGTAAAGGAATCTGGTTAAACAGTAGGTACAGGCTTGAGTGGCTTCTCATTGGGTTAGAGGGTAATTAGTAGGGATGATTTATTTCTGTGAAGGTGAAATGTTAAGTATTTGACTTGAGTTTGTAGTCTGCTGCTGTAGGCTGCTACTCTTCCAGGAGGGTAGGATTATACTTTTATAGAGAAATGCAGAAAGTGCATTTCTCTAGAATAAATTACAGACGTTGCTTTTAAGGATTAAAAAATGCAGAACAGTGTGTTCACAATGCATTCTTTGTTCTTTCTGTGTCTTTGAAATTTATTATCTTTGATCCAGATTATTGTGAAGCAAAACTGGAAAACTGAATTTCGTTGTTGTGTACTCAGATAATTGATGTCTTGGTTCAGTGTCAAGTCAAAGAGTTTTAATTCATGGTCAGATGATCAGTAGAAGCAGATGTGGTAGTTCAAGATGCTGTTACCTTTCAGACAGATAATACCCAGAGTTCACCAAAAACAATCAGTTGTCTTCTGTGTGCTGTATTTTTGTGTGCAGAGTGAGTCCTTTAAAAGGGACACGTTAACCTCCGTTGTCTGACTCTTCTCTAAAGCAGAAGAGTAGTACTCACAGTCTGTTACCTGTCCCTCTCTAGAGTTACTAACTTCCCAAGCTGCAACGCTTTTTCCTACAAGTTATCTTGAAAGCAGATAGAATTATTGAATGTCAGGTATACTAAATAATGTTAACAGTGTATTTACTTAAATAAATGTATTTAGGGATTTTAAGGTCTTAAAGGGAAGCTTTGATATTTAAAATTCAGAGTTGCTTTACAAAATTAAAATGGGATAGTAGCTGAAGCAGTAAGTTTGTGGCTTTTGTAGAGTAAAAAGAAATTTGAGAGAGAATGCAGAGAGGCAGAGAAGGCGCAGCAAAGCTATGAAAGACTGGACAATGACACTAATGCGACAAAGGCTGATGTTGAAAAGGTAAGAACGGTGCCACGTTTGTCTTCTACTCTCCCTTTATTATAAACAAATTATATTTGTTTATTTATAATACTGGAACAACATCCTTCAAAATTATGTATAAAATATGCTTGCATATTGTGTGCAAAATGAAAGGGTAAAATGTACACAGAGTCTGCTTCATCATCCTTGAGATGATGCTGAGTCAGTTTTCTTCCTTCCGTTGGCAAACTCACGGTATTTGGTATTTTATGTCTAGTTCAGTCCCTTTTATGTTTTTTGCATATGTATTTAAGCAGTGTGGTTGAGGGAGCTTAAATAACCACTACTCTCTCTCTGTGTAACAAATTAGGTCTCTTGGCTGTCTGTATAAATTAAGGCTCACATTCCTTGTACTGTAAGGATGGAAGTTTTGATGATGATTTTGGTTAGTGTTTTTACATACTGGCAAAATAAATTATAATACTGCTGTGTACCACTGAAAAGCTCAAGACATGTTTGAACCAATAACACTTTCTTACTAGGCTAAGCAACAGTTAAACCTGCGTACGCACATGGCTGATGAAAACAAAAATGAATATGCTGCACAACTACAGAATTTTAATGGCGAACAACACAAACACTACTACATTGTCATTCCTCAGATTTACAAGGTAAAATAATTAATGAAGAAAGCATGACTGGTGTTTTTTAAAGGAGAAAGTAGAATTTAAAATGTCAAATTTCTCTTTTACTGTACAATAGTAGATAATTTTATCAAGAAATTAACAATCTCAAGAATACAGTCGACATTTATTAAAAGTTTTTCAGTAATTATGCTTACACTTGCACTGAAAATACTTTATTTTCTATGAAGGTTTTACATAAGACTTGAAGTATTAATGAAGCAGCAGTAAAATAAAAATTTTGGACATCTGTATGAGATCAAATGTTAAAACAATCATTCTAGCAAAGTTTGATCACTAGTTCTCTATTTTTTTCATACGCTGACTCGTAGAGACATAGGAAAGCACATAGCTAATGGTGACAGTGTGGTTTAACGTGCCTCACGTAGCAGGTTTATACTGGGTAGATCTGGAGGCAGAAGTGCTTCCTGCACACTCAGGTGGTCATTGCTTCAGCAGTATTACAAGCAATGCACAGAACTCCCTAAAATATCACAAATGCATGGAGTACATGGAGTGTGGAAATGGAAGTAAAAACGCTGACTTCATTTGAAAGTATCAATTTAAAAACGTTTGATGTTTTCCTGGCTGATTAAGGAATCTTACAATATATTAACTGGTAAGCAGTACTTAAGTAGATCTGGCATTAACACTGATGGAATAATTGCAATGATGTCCTAGAAGAAACAGTTTTGTTTTTGTAGCTCAGTCCAATTTTTCTAGCGTAGAAATGGCTTATGTTTTCTAAAAGTCTCCAGTAAAAGCAAAAAGCCCTGGTCCTACTTTCTCCTGGGACTATGTTTTCTAAATTATTTCCTTGCAAGTGTTTAGTAACTTTGTATGGGAGTGCCTGGGAAGAGGGGTTTCGCAGATCTAAGGTTGTTGCTTTGTTTCACTGATGAAATTAGACGCTATTTGAAATATCTGCCTTTGTTAGAATAGATACAGGAAAGATCCATCTTTTTAACCCGTTTTGATAACCTGTTTATATATTTATTGCCTATTGTTTTCTTCTCTTTGTCACGTTAATTTAGGTGAAAGGTTCTGGGCTATTACCTTACTAGTATTTCTCTTTAATTTGTTCTTTTGTGTTCCAGTAGACTTTATTTACAGATCTTCTATAATGGTAATCTCTTTTTCGTTATTTTCTTGCACATTTGTGAAGGAAATGGTTTGTATTTGAAAGAGAAAATTTAAATGCATACATTTTAATTTTGATTTTAATATTCTGAACCTTTCATATTTTTTGTTAACCATAGCTATTTATTGGAGAGGATAAAAATAAGCTCAGAGTTAAAGAAGATGAGATTTCAGGTGGCTATACTATTACCAGAGAGGTTGTTTGGAAGGAGGGAGTGAGGAGATGTAGAAATTAATAGAATTTTATCACTATAGATCCCATTTTTGCCTGAAATTTTTTAAACTAAGTAGGAGGCTGTAGGTGCTTTCCACAGGCTTTAAAAATAAGGAATAGAAAGTTCAGTCCTCCAGACACCGTTTTATAAATTAAAAAATATAAACTCTTTAATTTCTGTTACGGGCATCTCAAATCTATGTCTGACAGGACTTCCTTTTTTTAAAATTTAATTAGGTTCTGTTTTGTTAGGTAAATAGTAATACTGGGGAGGCACAGAAATTCCATACTACACTGTGGCCACCACAGTAACTGCATACATCAGGATCAGGAAAAAATGTCCATAAATATTTATCTTTCTTTGTGCTTGCAGCAACTTCAAGAAATGGATGAAAGAAGGACTATCAAACTTAGTGAATGTTACAAAGGCTTTGCTGACTCTGAGCGCAAGGTTATTCCAATCATCTCTAAATGCTTAGAGGGGATGATCCTTGCAGCAAAATCAGTTGATGAACATAGAGTAAGTAGAATTGAGCTACCTAGGAAATGCATTTTAAGAAAGTGAACTGATGTGTGGAGAGCGGGAGAGAAGAGGAAAATGACTTAATCCTGTACATTTTTATATGTTTTCAATTATTTGCCGTAAAAGTATTAGTCTAAATGATTATTTCCAGTATTGCTGGTATTTATTCTCTTCATGTTCTATTGTTTTACTTTGATCTGAAGATGTTTAACATCATATATGATTTTGGATGCACTGTTTTGCGTATCCTGAAACATCCCAGAATACCAACATGATTGGTGTCTTCTCTGACACATAGCATTAAATTGGATAAAGTATAAAAAGATGGAGTCTAATTTGGGTATAAACCGTTGCCCTGCCTTAAATTCATGAGAACCTGTGGGGACTGTTTGCTGGCTTCTGAATAGCAGTGTATGTATGCTTTGATTTGTGCCACTGGTAACACTGCTGAGAAAAAAAAGAGCATATTTTTATCTTCAGTCCGAAAGAATGCATTTTGTGTCCTCTCTGTTTTCCACCTGTGCATCTTTTCACTTAAAGGGAAAACTTATGTCTCCAGGTTTCTCTCCTCCTCTCTCTTGATAACTGCTTGATTTTCTTTTTAAACTCACTCATGTTCTGTTCAGGACTCCCAGCTAGTGATAGACTGCTTCAAATCTGGTTTTGAACCTCCTGGAGATTTTCCATTTGAAGACTACAGTCAGAATATTTACAGAACTATCTCTGATGGAACCATCAGTACACCAAAGCAGGAAGGGATGAGAATTGATTCAAAAACTACAGTGGGCAAGGCGAAAGGAAAGCTGTGGCTATTTGGAAAAAAGCCAAAGGTAACAATTCTGAAATTACTACTTGGAGAATTAAAATATGAAGATTCGGAGTACATAGAAATAGCAATTAATTATTTTAAAAATACATTCTCCTTTTACTCCACTGTTTTTTGATGACATAACAGTTTGAGTAAGGTTGGATGTTTTCAGGTTTTTGTGGAAGGAAGTTTTGCGATTCTTCTAGTGATCTGTGTTCTGTGATGTTTTTTGATGTTCTGCATAGGTTGAAATATAGTAAATAAAAGTAGCTTCCAATTTCCCTAATTATTCTGAGTTGCTGTAAAGACTTTCTGTAATTGCATAGAAAAAGTGTTGATTTGAACGTAAAAATAAGCAAAACAAATCAAGAGGGTGTGTTTTATGCTTTGGAATCAGGCAGGCTTCAGATCTCCTTAATACTACAAAAAGCAACCTCCTTTAAAATGTCACGTTTTATATATGTTTATCAATAGGAATAGTACATAGATCTTTTTTTTTTAATTTAACGTGCTAGTTTTGAAAATATTAAAACTTACAGTAATTCACTGATAAAACATACTGTTGAAGCTCCATACAGGTAAATATCCCAGAGGAAATGTAACTGTGAAAAAGGTAAAAATATGCCTGTGCTCAAGAAAAAATTGAAAGCAGGTACAAATTTAAATTTTATGCTAGGATTTTAGATAGTATTAGAACATGTAAGTGAGTCTTTTAAATGATTCCCTCAGAGTTTGATGAGATTGTTTTAATGTTTCAAATTGGTTTCTGCCACACTGTAGAAAGCTATTCTTACAGCTCATGAGGGCTGGGATTTATTTTCCAGTTGATAGTATTCCAAGCAAGCAGATCTTTGCAGAAAAGGTTCAGCTGATTCCTTTTCTCCTCCTCACTATGTTATGTGTAACTGCAGCTGTGTTAAAATGAAAACTGATTATTTACCTTTCATGTAGTATAATTAATGACTAGTAAGTAGTCATAGTAAGTAGTTTATCATTTCAACATATTACCAGTGACAATCTAAATGTGCTTCTGGATGTTTTCTGTAGATCCAAGATACTTCATAGCATGATGACAGCTGAAGAAAGCTGTCAGGACTATTTCCCTACTTTTTCTTCTCCACAGTTTGTTCACTTCAGAGAGGTGACTATGAATGCTACATGCTATTTCCTATATGGAATCACAGACACACAAATATGTATAAATTCTACGTATTCTTCCTTAAGTACCTGGAATAAATGGAAGATTATGTTCAGTTTTTGTTTTTGGAAGGGGAGGGGTGGGAGGGAGGGATTTATGAACACACCTTAAAAAAAAAAAAAAAAAGAAGAAGAAAAAGAAAAGAAAAGAAAAAGCAGCTGGAAGCAAAATATACCTCAGAATATATATATATGTGTGTTTGGAATTGTATATATTTTATATAAACAGTATGCTATTTGTAATATTTCCTATAAGAATATAAGTACATAACATTATTAAAGTATTTCAAAACATTAGCTAATAGAAAAACAAAGCAAAAATACTAACTTACTGTATTTGTGAGGTATTTGTGGTGGCATTTGGGCCTTCATTTAGCTTGAACTGTGGCTGGTCTTGACTTCCTTACGTATGTTTACCTATTTTTTGATGTTGTCAGACAGAAAAGCCTTTTGGAAAGGGAATGAATTGTGTAGCAGAGAAAGTGGAAAAACTGAAATAGGCAAAAGCAGCAAGAACGGGAGAGAGAAACCGTCAGAGAAGCAATTTTTTAGAAGTGGAGGAAGAAAGCAGGGGAAGTTGTAGCGATGATGTTGATTAGGAATGGTGTGCAGCCATTTTGCAAATCCAGTTTGATTACAGGAGGTCTCAGTAGACCTCTTTCTTGGTCATTCTCCATGTATGTACGTATTATTTCTAACTTACCAGATAAGATGCGTCAGAATGTAGGAAGAAAATGTGAGCACAGTTGCACAAGTTTCCAGAATGACCATAACTAAAGTTGGAAAAAGCAAAATTTCCTGTTCTAAGAGAACAGAGAAACAAGTTTGGAATCTTTTTGAGATCTTATGAAAGTTGAGTCTAAAGCTTTCTTAAATATCCCTCTGTCTCTGAAGATTAATTTGTGACAGCAGCCTCTTAAAACCCATACAGTAATAGCATAAACATGTCTGTGAAACGTTAAAGGTGATTGTGATAGATGGAAATTTTGCTTTTATAAGACAGAATTTTCATTTTAAAATCACTTTGAACATTTGGCTTATTTGTTGCTTTCTTTATTTCCACATTAGCCACAGTCCCCACCCCTAACCCCTACTAGTTTATACACATCCAGTACTCCTAATGGGTCCCAGTATCCCATATTCTCCATTGAACCAGTGCATTATTGCATGAGTGACATAAAAACAGGGAAGCCCAGAATTCCTTCTTTCAGAAGCCTCAAAAGAGGGGTAAGTTGGATAAAAAGTTGAAATGCATGATGGGCTATGAACAGTGTGTTTGTGATGTGGCTTTTCTAATGCTCTTCACCCTCATTATAAGGCTTACTCTTTTTTAAGTAATACTCAGCTATAAGGTCACTTTTAGGATACTGTGGTGGTTGTTTGTGTTTTTTTTTTCATGTTATACAGACCATACCACCAGATTAAAATTAAAATGATATAAATACTTGTTATAACATTCCAAATGCTTGTGTCTAAAATAAAGGTGTTATAAAGAGGGTGCTCAGCATATGTTTGATACCTTTTTTCATTGTTGTTCACGTTCACAAATGTTTTCCTACCATCATATACCATATTTTAGCAGTACATCACAAGGTATAAATAGTAACCATAAAAAAAGCGTACAGATGATCACTTTATTTGCTGACTTCTAATTGAAATAATAGCAGTTGATGCTGAGACAGAACTAAGAATGGAGAAGTTTCATTTATTTTTTATACATCAAATGTTTCAGCACGCAGTGCTTGCAGATTTTGCAATCCTGATTTTCTGAAAAATTACCCTCTTAATTTTATGATTAACAAATTGTTTTTCTTTGTCCGAGGTACTTTTGGGTAAAGGTATTGAAAAATTACTACCAAATGCTACTTTGAGATTTATGAATTAATTTATCAATTATTAGTGGCTTATTTCGCAAATAGAATTTGTTTGGAAGACAACGGAAGAGAATTGTTAAGTGGTTTCTTAGCAACATTTACAGTACAAGTGATAAATGTATTGCCACTTTCCTGTTATTTCAAATACAGGCTGCCCAGTTGATGTGTTTTTAAAATGCTTAATGATCTTTATAATGAGATAATTGGATGTATCTGATTATATTTAATTTATGGTTTTCTTGTATTCGAAAACAAAAACCAGCTTGCTATCTCATATGCATCAGGAATGGCTGGTTATTGTAATGTGGAGATCAAAGTACAATGTGGCAGTGCAGTAAAGTTAATGATTTAGAGGCTCCCTTGCTATCATTCAGAAATGAGTTATGCTTTAATGTACTTTCTTTAAATCATGTTGTGGCATCTTATATCAAACCCCCAGATATTTTGTATGTATTGATGAAGGGAAGCTTTTCCTTTTGCTTTCTGAATGGTATTATAATCTGTTTTGGTTATGAAGATAATATTCCTTCCTTACCTACTCTATGAAGAACTGAATTAGAGTTGCTGAAATAGCAGAGATCTTGATTAACCCCCACCTTTTTGGGTGGATTGGATATATCAACTCCTCACAAATTGACACCTTTAATTTTAATAGATCTAGAATTTGTTACTGAAGCAAAAGATAATTTCCTAACAACTAAAAAATACCCATGGAAAACAAAACAGTATTTTAATTTTTAAGTATTTAATTTTAAGTATTCTTAACAATTTATTGATCATGTTGTAAAATAGAATGAACTTAATACAGAACAGTATTCTGTAAAATGAATAAGGATTGATAGTATCATCCCAATGAGGATGATCTCAGTTATCCGGCAATATCAAATGTTTTGAAATTTCTAAATCTTCCAGATGAATATTTTATGTGGTTTGAAATACCTTGCAAACATTTAAAGACCTCACATATCAAATGTCTTTAAATGTGTACTGTAATTGTAATAGATTTTATGTCTTTGACAGTTTTATCTTTGAAATACTGTTTGTTCAATTCTTAACAGTTCCTAATACAAAAAGTGCTATGTTTTCCATGGTTTTATCCCTGGAAAACTATGTCCAAGTAGAATTGTCAGGCAGAACTTTCAAATATTTTAATTTGCTTTGAGATTTATCCATGAGCAAAGATCAGATAATAAGCATACCAGAAATGCTGTTTTTTATGGCTCAGATGTCATTTGAAGCACTAGAGATCACAAAACCAAGCTGCTCTCATTCTGTGCTTCATGCGTTAGGATTTTTCCTGCCATCTGCTGTACACAGAATGTAGTGTACAGTAGCTGAAGTTCTCTCTCTCTACAAAAAAAGTCTCTCTCTCTTATGGAAAAAAGTCTTAGGTATAGCCACACCTCCCTTTCATTAATACTGTTACTCCATGCAGCTTATTATTTTCAAAATCATAATTTCCATTTACTTATGAGGTCTTTCCTCACTGCTACTTGATACATAAATGGTTGTG
This sequence comes from Chrysolophus pictus, assembly GCA_037305975.1. Classification (NCBI taxonomy): domain Eukaryota; kingdom Metazoa; phylum Chordata; class Aves; order Galliformes; family Phasianidae; genus Chrysolophus; species Chrysolophus pictus. The sequence continues at coordinate 13,589,772 of CM074583.1, read as the reverse complement.
TTGTGAACAGTGATACATAAACCTTATTTTGCATTTTCTTAGAAGGCTCTTTGTAGAGAGAAAAAGTAGTTTATTCTGTAGCCATTTTACATCTTTGGACTTTGTTGAGGTTTCTACCATGGTATATCATTTGTGAAGGATGTTCATTTTCTTTATTGCTAGAAATTCTAATCATCAACAGTTGTAACAATTGCTAAAGGTCATACAAATGCAGATGTTTATCTTCTGAGTTTCTTAGCCATTCTCTGGAAAGGCTTATAAAAGGTCATGGAAAGCATAGTGAATGTTAAAGCAATGCTGTACTTTTGTTTATTTACTTCTTCTAGATTGAACAACTAAAACATTTTAGGGTAGCAATGCTCACCCAAACGTTTGTTTACAAAAATTAAAATCATTAACTTGAAAAAGGTCTTTGTTATTGTAGCCTTCTGTGATAATAAGGTGAAAATTACCTTTGTAAAGGTGATAGTAGTGGATTGCTATAAAAAGTTATTTGTATAAGGCTGATCAGTCCATCATCATCAAATTCTGCTATTTTGTGCATTGTTGGCTGTGTGCGTGTTTCTTCTCCCACAGTAAAAGCTTGTTAAGTGCATTATTTGAACACTCAAATCTAAAACTAGTTTAAAGAAGTTGTGTTTTATAGTTTTGTAAGTAAGTTAAACTACCTATTCTCATCTACTGATTTTTTAAAATCGGTAATGCTTAACGCAGAAGTGCATTCCTGATTGTCTTTTGCTGTTCTTGTGCTCGTAGTAAAATGCGTTTTTATAATTAAAAGTATTAATGTTTAATACTTTAAAGATACATTTTTAGGCATTAATCATTTTTGTAACTGGTCGTTACATGTGAGTAATTTCCCGTTTCTTTCTGTTTTCAAATGAACTGTGCAGTGGTCGGTGAAGACGGTAAGCCCGTGTGCTGATCTGTCTGCTGTACTTCTGCTAAGATAGCATGAAAGTAATCTTCTGAAAGTGTTTCCATATCATAACTGCTTTAAGTCAGGCACTGGAATACATCTTCAGACTTTCCACTCTCATACACGATCATGTTCTTAATCATCCACATGCTTAATGTGAGATAATGAGACTTGTGATCTGTCTGCAATTTATTCTGTGGTTTGGGGATTTTAAGGTTGACCAGTATTCATCAGTTGGTGATGATGGAAATACTTAGTGCTTTCTCTGTATCAGAAATAATTTTTAAAGCAGCATAAAATAAGAGTATACAAAAAGATTATAAGGCTTGTTTGAAAGAGGAATAGTGAATTTGCAAAATTCATGCACTTGAATTTAACCTGACATTTACAGTGGAGATGATCCTTTATGTTTAGGAGTACTAGAAAGCTTTTATATTAAATGAAAAAATGCCCCTTAATCAAGATCGTAACTTTGCAGAGTAAAACAGTAAAATTCACATGAATAACTGAATATTGCTGACTGGTCTTAATTAATTGACCTGTAAGGAACAGTGATACAAAGGACGTGTTATCTGTTTTTCTGTAGTGTGTGGAAGCACCTGAAAGCCTTTTTGTTTCCTAAGAACACTCTTGCTTTGTTTCTGAAACATCATACTTTGATTTCCCCCCTTTTTTTTTTAATGGGGTCATATATTTCCATCTTAAAAAGTGGAGAGATTAGGATTTTAGGAGTGGAGAAGAGCCAAGAATTTGAGGGGCAAGAAGAGCAGTAAGATGGGTGAATCTAGAAACTCAGAATTGCATATGGACCTAAGGCTGTTTGTGTCAAAATCTTGACAGTAATGTTTATCAGGCTGCTTCTTGTCAAAAGAAATGCTGTCCAGCTCATTTTACATCTAAGGAGGGTCTCTGTAATGGCAAGCAGGTTTTCTTGACCTATAAATACTTGTAAGAAAGTAATGTAACTTTGTTATCAGTATGTGCACTATATTTCCTTCTTAATAAGCAGTTTAGGCGTCTGTCACTCATGGAGGAAAGTTGTTGGCACATCAAATTCACATGATTGGTAAAAATCTCCTCCCATGCTTTATTACATGCCAATTCTACCATACCATTTATAACCTTAGCACAAGCTTGCAATCAAACCTTTGCAAATTTGGGCTCATAACAATATTTGGCCTTAAGTTAAAAAAAAAAAAAAAAAAAGATAATTAGCAGGTTTTTTTTCCTCCCTTGAAATGTTCTTTTTTTATAATTAAGAAGGTTACTTGGAATATATGAGCAAGTTTTGTTTGATTGTATAAATTCTATGCTCTGTGAACTGGTTTTACTCTAGGTAAAATGTGTCAGAACTTTGTAAGTCTAATTGAGATTCTTTTAATATGTTTTCTAGCAAGATTGATGAACTTCTGAAAGAGAACTATATTATTTATATTTTGGAACAAAGGTCCAAATGACAGTGTTCTTTTTTTGACAGCATCCAAGTAGCCATTGAAAACACAGTCCATGGAAAGATTCAATTATATATGTGCTATATATAAGACATGTTAGATTTTTCTTCTGACTGAAATAAACATTCAGTAAGTAATGTTGGTTTTGCTACATCTGCACTGGGGCAGTGGCTGAAATAGGGAGTTTCATGGCTCAGCTTCTTAGACTAATTAGTGCTTAATCTACAAATGATTAGTCGCAACACCAAGGCAGCTGTTACAGAAGGTAGAAAGAACCTTGAATGAGTGACTGAAGGATAGCATCAAAAACATGCATTAATTCTGTTGTGGTCTTTTTAAGAGCTGTGTGTCAAGTAGAGTTCTAAGAAGGTCCATCTTGCTTCCAGTGAACACCGTTCATGTGTGGGTATGTCAGTTCAGCTGTCTAGATGCGTGTGTTACTTGTGTAATAGTATTTATTTTTTTCAGGGCCCTGCACTGGAAGACTTCAGCCACCTTCCTCCAGAACAGAGACGCAAAAAACTTCAGCAGAGAATTGATGAACTCAACAGAGAACTACAGAAGGAAACTGACCAAAAGTGAGTGCATCATAGTTAAAAAGTCCTATGCTTTAGCCAAAAACTTCAAAAATTAGGAGAGAACAAGCTATTATAAGCTATTAAAAGCATTTTTAATCAAAGATTTGCCATATGTAGATTCTGCTACCATTGCATCCTCCTGCTTCGGTATACTATCTTTGTTTAGTATCTGTGAACTCTAATCACGGGCTAAGATTTCAAACATAAACATTAGTTTTGCTTTAAGGAACCAGTACAGGTATATATAATTTTTATAATTATTGTGGGCTTTTCTATGTTGTTAGAGATGCCCTCATCAAGATGAGAGATGTTTATGAAAAAAATCCCCAGATGGGTGATCCAAGCAGTTTACAGCCAAAATTAGCTGAGACAATGAGCAACATGGACCGTCTGCGGATGGAAATACACAAGAATGAGGTTAGAATCTAAAACCATTTCTTAGAAAATATGCCTTATGGGTTATGTATCAGCTGTGAAACTACTTGATTAAACCAACATCTCCCAGTACAGTTTTCTGTGGGGTGCTCTATTTTCAGGAATGTTAGACTAGCTGGAATGAAGATGTAAGATGTTGAGAAGAATTTGTGAATGAACTATTCTGCAAGTCTTAGATGGTTACAGATTTTTTTTTCTCTGTTACTTAACACTAGTACAGAGTATAGGCTAAGCAGAGGGGGTTAGGTTCATGCTTCATATAAAATAATTTCAAGACTTCATAGGTGAATACAGTCTCTCTGTGGCTGTACACCGACAACTAAACAGTGTGTAGTTAAGTGCATTTTTAAAATTGTAGTTGCTGGTTTAGAATCAGCTTTCATCTTGATACCAATATTTGTCTTCTTTTCTTCAAGGCCTGGCTCTCTGAAGTTGAAGGAAAAGTAGCAGCCAGAACTGACAGGCGACACAGCAGTGATATCAACCACCTTGTAACACAGGGCAGAGAGAGGTCACTATTCTATCTCTACTGCTTTTATATCTATGCTAGAATCAGTATATCTCTCTGATTGTTAATAGAAGGTAATAGGTTGCTCCTTATCCTCTGAAAGTTTATGTCCTTCCAAAGGATAATCTTACTAGTTCTAAATTCTAGAGGTCACTTAGATCATTATGGTAATGTAGAAAAATTGAGATTGAACTGTAACACCTGCACATAGTACCTTTTAATGCTGTCTTCTTCCATTACGTTACACTGACCTGTTTTCCATGTTTTGCAAAGACAGGTATGTCAGAATTCTTTGGTTTTGTAAGAGAATTTGGTCCAAACCTTTGTTTTTAGATCAAAATACTTTCAGAAGATCACTTCCAGAACTGTTAACATGCCTTCCCAAAGAAATATCCATGGTCTTGCACTTTCCTATGATGTACATATATTCAGAGTTTCAGAGCTGAGAACTCTGAAGAATCCTCATGCTGCGATCATTGCATTATAGCCCTGAAGGGAGTTACACAGATGATGCAAATCAGGAAGTCCGAGGCCCACCACAGCAGCATGCGCATCCAAATGAGTTTGACGATGAGTTCGAAGATGATGATCCATTACCAGCTATAGGACATTGCAAGGCAATATATCCTTTTGATGGTAAGGTTAACAACATATACTATGGTTGCTTGACTAAAAAATAATTTGACTGTAGGGTATGGATGTTTCGCTGCAAAGAATTCAGGTAAAATAATGTAAAGTAAATTTTTATGAGCAACTAGTTGCTTATAAGAGCAGTGGAAATAAGTTTGATTCATAAGCACTACTTCTCTGCTGTTTATTCAGGAAAGTTAGCACAGCTTCGGCAAATATTCAGCTACAGAGATTGGATTAGGTTTTTGTCTGTCTCAGCCTGTTTGACCATATGTTTGCTTCACAGATCTTTGATACTTCCTGTTTATATGTAATTTGGAAGCTACATTCTGAGAAAAAAAACTTGAAATTCTGTCATCTTTGCCTTCTGTTTTCCCAGGTCATAATGAAGGCACTCTGGCAATGAAAGAAGGGGAAATTTTGTACATTATTGAGGAAGACAAAGGAGATGGGTGGACAAGAGCTCGAAGACAGAATGGAGAGGAAGGCTATGTACCAACATCTTATATAGATGTAACGCTAGAGAAAAACAGCAAAGGTGCAGTAACCTATATCTAACAGTAAATTGGCAACTTTCAAGTGTACGTTTTCCGGGGAAAATAGTGGAAAAATAGTAAGTCAGGCAGGTTCATGGAAAGCATTAGAATAACAGAAGTCAGGAAGGGTCTTTTGTTTGCAATGCGAGTTTGCTGTAGCTTTTCTAGAGATAACAGCATTAAATTGGTCCATAATTCTGGCTAATGCTTTCTGCTTTGTTTCACTGATGAAATGTTCCTGCTCTACGAAGCACTAAATCCAATTCAGCTATAAAATGGAGAAAGACCAGGATTCCTGCTTGTTCTGTACAATACTTTGTGTCTTTACAGAGAACTGAAAAATTACTTACGTTTTGAAGACCTCTAAGATACGCTGTTCACTTCCCTGACTTAAAATTATATGCTTAAAACGAGTGTTTTATCCTCTATTAACTGAATTCAGTTACTGAAAATTATTAATTTCCTTCCTTAGCAAATACTTGGCATCTTTCACTTCTTAAACAGGAAGACCTTTCCTGAATCAAAAAGCTCAACAAAATTACTCAGGAAGAAACAGTATGATTAAAAAGGACAGAAGGTCCACTGACCTGCCTCTCCTTCCCTTGTTGTAGTTCTCATGTAGAACGTTGTGTATGGGACACAACTGCATTGTTTTAACTATAGACACCTTGAACCAAAAAAAATCCAACAACACCGAAAGCCACATTTAATTAATTCTTGGTGTTTCACTCAATTTTAACCTTCATTTGCTCCTGAAAAGGGAATGATTTTAGATTCTTAATCTGTGCCTGTAAGTTGTCTTTGAATTATATCATGTTTAGTTTGAAATCAAGGTTTTTTTAAAACTAACTCTGTTCCCCTCACTGTTAAATCACTGAGGCTTGGAAACTGCATTGCACTACTTGATCTCATCTAGAATCTATTGCTGGTATTTCTAATGTGAATTTATGAGAGTAATACAAGGCTAGTGTATAGCCACTGAGAATGGCCTGTTAGAACTGAGCACGCTTCCCTGTCTTCTAAAGGCCTTCAGTAACTTTGTTCTTTTCTTTTTCCTCTTGGACTGCAGGTTCCTGAAGCGGGTTTCTGAGAAAATGGGCGAGATCTTGAAGGAGGTTACATGCAGCTGCTTGGGGCGGGGGGTGGGAGGGAGGTGTTAGACTGGGATGCCCATTGAACAAGGGGAAAAGCTAGTTGCATGAATGCATGCAGACATACATTTAGTCACTAACATTCTTAGCATTTTCATACATAATTAAGGATGTATTGCAAATTCTTAAGTTTGTGCAGGAAAATAGGATTCCATTACCAGAATAAAAAGGCATCTCTTCCTAAAATTGCATTATTTTCATTGTCATAGGTGATCTGAGAGGCCCAAACTATATTTTCGCTCATGCTACATTCTGGTTGGTTTGGTTATACTCTTTCCTATCATTTTAAATGGCAGTCATTTAGAACCATGTCAGCTACCAGTCTGCCTGCACCACCTCCATGCTCGCCCTTAACCTCCTCTTGCATGCCTAGGACAGTCAGGCATATCTGCATAATGCTTGTTTGACATCATTGCTTCTCTTATTTTGTAACAAATCATTTTCTTTAAATACCTTCAGTACTAGAGTTTCATCCAGTATCCATGTATGCTGCTATAACTTTTCCACTACAACCATCATTACATTCCAGTTTTTAGCACAACTGGTAAGAGACCGTAATGTATTTATGTTCTGTTGATTCGGGGAAACGATACATCCCAGCTCTAACCTACAATGCAGTCAAGAGAAACTTCTAGACCTGTGGTCCATCTTCAGCACATCAGTAACCTACTGTCAGCACTGAAAACCTGGAACACCGCCAGAGAGATTCACCACTGCGAGCTAATGACTATTTTCAGAAGTCAACCACTTGCCATTCTACTGCTGCCTTAAACTATAGTGCCTAAAGCTGTTGTTGCCAACACTACCACTTACAGTATCTCACAAAGGGCTTTGTGTCTCAGCTCTTTCCACAGTGCTGCAGCTGCTGAGGTAGACATGGTAGGTGTTTTGTAGAGCTCAACTTTACAGGATACATGGTGCATCATGAATTTTATACATTGGGATGTGTATCTCTTAATTTGATTTTAATATTTTTAAAACTATTTTTATGGAAACTGTCTTTTAGTTTTTTGACTATGAAGTTCCAATTTTAATTAAATTACTGCAGTGCTAGTCCGTTTCTAGGTGATGCTTCATTGTATGGACCAGTTGAAATTTGAGTGATACTTCGTAATGATCTATGTGCACTTTTACTTGTAAACAATTGAAATTTGGATATGTTTATACGTGTAAATATAGTTGTCTGCAGTGCCCCTGTTGGTTATGTTGTCTTGCCTCCCATTTGTGGTTCTATTAATAAATACATCATATCTGATCTACTAGGGTGATAATAATTAGATTAGAGATTTTGGGCGGGGGGGGATATTTGCATCAAACAAAGCTTGTCAACCCAGCCAACTGCTGTTTGGGAAATAATAATCAAAACATCCTGGTTTTGTGGAGTCTGAAGCAATATTTGGATGCAGAAGTGCTGGATTCTTTTTAATTTCAGTGTTATTAGGAACTGTACTACCAGTAAAACTGAATTTGAGTGACTTGTGTAGAGGTTTATTCATTTTATACCATTATTACACAGCTTGACCTAGTGTATTATGGGGGCTATTAAATGCTAAAGTTTAGATTTTTGGAGCTTGTATACAGGGTTATTTATATTATAATGTGACAATACTCAATACTGACAAAACTATTTACGTAGGTTTTTTTTTTTTTTTTAAATAGTACTTTTTTCATTTTAAAACTAGAGGAAAGGAAGAAATGTGATCTGTGTATTTTCTGCTAAAGGGCCTGTGGTTTGCCTGGCTAACAGCTGTACAGGTCAGTAATAACACTTCCTGGGAAAGGACAAAACGTTCTTTTTACACTACTGTTTGTTTTTCTAAAACCAGGATTTGCTTCCATTGAAGGCAGGTTGCTTTTACTAGGGATAGTGCAACTTGTGGGAGGGTTATTAAGCATAGGAAAAAATACACCCGTCCTTGCATAGCTAGTTATAAATCACTTGTTCTAAAATTCTGAATGTGAGGTGTCTAAAAGACTTGCCTTTTCCAGTAATTTTTAATCTTCTTTTTGTGCACATGTTGATTTCCTAAATGTTAAATGCTTTGTTTAAAGATAGTGTTCTCTGTTGAGAATATTTTCATGGAATAAAAAATCTTTTCATGGTTTAAAAAAAATTAGCTTCAAACTTTTTCTTAACATTGATAGGGAAAGTTGGCAGCGTGACAGCGTAAACAGGAGCTCTGCTGTGACCTCGTGGTATGGTTGTAGAACCTCTGCAGTGACTATAGCTAAAGGGGAAGAGATTGCCACCATTCTGGTAGTGGTTGGTTTGCTCATTTGCCTGCTTATCCTATTCTAATACTTTCAAATGATGTAACATCTTACTCCAGAAACAGACTTACTTACAAGGAACAAATGCAACTCTGTAACTACAGTTCTTGCCTAACTATTTATACAGTTTCTGAGAATGCTTATACATCAAGTCTGTACATGTTCATGACAATATAATATTTGCTGCTGAAGCATTCTTTGTATTAACATTACGCACTCTGATTATCTATGAAATCTGAAGTAACTCTTCATCCAAGAAAAAAAAATGAAAGTACTGCTTATCGTGATTCACCTCAGAATGTGAAGTAAGTTTTAATATATATGTACACCCACCTTTACTCATATATGAAAGCATTTTAATTACCTAGGTTGTTTGTTCTTGCCATTTCATCATTCATTTCCTGGCAGCATAGCTGCCCAGCCTCCAGCAAAAATTAAAGTGCTTCACATGCTGTCTGGAAAAAAAAAACTTTCAATTGTCCCAACTCATACACAACTAATTTTCCACTTCCATAGGTAAAGTGAAATTTGAGCCTTCTGTTGCAGTCACGGATCATTTCTTCAACTATAGTGTGCAAATTATTTTGCATAAAGATATACTTTAATTCACAATTCTGTACACAGTGTTTTATACCCAGTTAAGCAGTATTATACAACTCACATAGTTAATCTGTCACTTTATTTACACTATTTGCTTCATTTAAATATAATTATAATGCAGATGCCCCTATTCTTAGGCATTATCAAAAGTTTGTAACCTTAAGGAAATGCACAAAGCTAAAGAAGTACTTTATAGGGGCGACCTACCTGCATAAAGGGATCATTTAATGATGTAGTGACACAGTAAATAAATAATTTGTTGTAGAAGTCAGTAGTTTTAAAACAAGTGTGCATTGTGCAACTAGAAGTTCTAAACGTCTTGTGAAATGCAAGAAGTAGGTGCAGTATCAAATTACTGAAAGCAAGCTACAGTTATTTCAAGTATATCACTTAATAGTGTTTATAGTCTTAGATACTTAATTGTTCCACCTGCTTCACTGGAGGAGGTTCCAGTTTTCGGGAAAGTGCAGTTAAAATCTGGCTGAACTTCTCATATCTTTCATTCTGATTAACTTGTGCTCCTTTGCTGCCCCAGAGCAATCTCATTTGAAATTCTGTCTTGAAGATTTCACTCATCTCTTCATCTGGCTGGAAACCTAGTAAGTAAAAAGAATCCCACAGTGTCACCATCAAGCAAGTTTTTTACTTGGAAGAATTGCCTTTTAAACTGCATTCCCTGCAAATAAGAGCTTTAGTCTGCTCAGTTTCTTTTGCACAGTTGTTTTAACAAGCTAGAAAAACAATGAAAAACTTCAACATGTTATATTCCAGTAGCACTAGAATGGCTGCAGGTATACTGGGATAAGCTATCCTTTGCTCAATTCTAATGGTCTAGAATTGTTACACATATAATTGTCAGTACAGTCATTAGAAACTAATTACTGATGCATACTTGCTGTAGAACTACATTTCTTCCCCCTCTCAACTTTTTCACTGCAATCTTAAATTATAAAAGTCACATTACTAACATACTGCTCCTTTCTAGCTGCAAGAAGTCAAGATCTTTGTGTTGCATCTTGGCCTCCTGGTAAAGAATCTTGCTATGGTAGATGGCAACTTACTTCCAAAAATCAGAGTGCAGACATTAATTGCACAGGAAGCAATGAGTTTTCCTTAATTCTTCCTGTACTTAGATTCAGTTACCGAGTTTTCTGCAGGACCTTTGCTTCTATATCAGCTCCCACGAAAGTTGAGAAGAATTTATTCTAGCAACTATTCCTTTCACTTAAGCAGAGATCTTATTCTTACATGGGGGCATAACCCCCATGTTCTGTTAATACGCAGAAATTTCTCCTGTAGGTGCTCCCTACCTTCCAGCATCCGTTGTGCAGTCAAGCTGTACATTTCTGCATTCTGTGCTATCTGACGAGCTGTGGTCAAGTGCTTGAACATTATTTCACAGCTTTGGTCACTGCTTTCCCACAGATCCATCCCTTCAAAAATGACAGCTTGTCGCTCCATCAAGGTAACAAGAGGCATCAGCAGTGGCAACGTTAGGTTCTGTGGAACACTGACAACCTCTGAAATAGAGAAGAACAAACCATATCAAACATGAAAATGGTAATTGAATCAAATATTGTAAATGCAGTATTTTCTAAGTCAGAAACTGGCATTTGACTTGAATCTTATAAAATTAGCACCTCACTTCTGATATATTCTGTCCTGCCAGTTTCTAGTAAGTTGCTTGGCTTGGGGGAGAGGGCCAAGATGAGATAAACCGCAGCAAGAACTGTGGGACTAAAAAGTTTTCTATCTCTACCTGTTCTCTTAGCCACAGAAGTGTTCAGAGAAACATCTCTTCCCCTTAGACCCCTATGGAGATCAGAGCTGCTAAGAGCACCTGATGAAGTGATCAAAGGAATTACGTGACTGACCCATTCTTTATATTCCAGAATTCATCCTCTGATACAGTAGGCAAAGCACATGGAAAACAAATCTGCCCAAAATAACTTTCCTTGGAGAGAGAGAGGGAGATTTTTATCCCGTCTTTGAGGCAAGATTTTGCAGTTATTCTTGGCTTCTGCTCCACTGCATTTTCTGCAGAGGAAGGGCTGAGCAGACAATGTTATGTTCTGCATGGATGCATGCACACAATCACATACATACTCATGTTCTGCTTGTGCACTGTTTCTTTCTATTTCACTGTTTTACTGCTTTAAGTAGCCTTTTTAAATATATGATACACAGCTATCAAAACAGCAGCTCATCTCCTTCCACAGGCAAGTGGCAGGGGCAAAGTTAAAAAGCTCAACCAAACAGCATCAATTTCATGCTCAGTATTCCACTCACCTTGTCCTTCATGCAAAGCTTTGCTGAATGGCTTCAGCTGTTTTTCATACATGATGGCAGTCTGGGTGTAATGATGTCTTAAAGAAGTCCATGTTTGTTCTAACCTGGTGACCTGTTCAGATGAAATGAGAGGAATATACACATTTTTCACTCTGGCAAGTCACAGGAAAAACATGCTACCACTGCATAAATTAGTTTAAATGAACCAACTAACAACTCTACTTTTTTGGAATGTAAAGAGAAATTTGATGATTTTTTTCTTTCTTTCTTTTTTTTTTTTTTTTTTTTTACCTGTGGCATTTCCAGTGCTTTCATAATGGCAGAAAATGCATATAAATCTCCCAGTGAATCCTTTAGCTCCACTGCAACTTGGATGATCTTGTTTAATGTTGCAGCTCTGTCTTGCAGATTTCCTGTGCAACCTAAGATATCCACAGCTATTCCTATTGCCATGGTATTGTGCCTGCAAGTGAAACAATTCATATTAGTGGTTACTAATTATTAATACATTATGATGTACGTAAGTTCAGAGATCAACTCAGGTATATTTCAGTATCACTTGCTCTTTACAGCATCTTCTTATCAAGAGCTGCAACACCATTATATAGAATAAATGTTTTTTTGAGTTTATATGTTCTAGTAAATTTCCTTCAATGCTATTAAATACTGGTCAGCCAGATCTGTGGTACTCCATTCAAAAAAACCTGGGTAGCGCCCTGTCAGTGTTGTAGAATGTTAGCTGCATTCAACATCAGACACATGGAGCATGACTGCCTGAACAAGCCAAATGAGTTGCTTTTCTGTTTTACTCCACTTGTGAGTAGGACATGAGCTGTCAATAGCTAGAAATCAGAGAGAGATCAGTAATGCCTAATGGCATGCTATCTGGCTGGCTGAATACCCCTAAAGTTTTGAACGCAAGATTTTGCTTGTGCAATGAGTGACCAAACTTGTGGATAATAGCCCCAGTTCCCATTGTGCTCCTCCTTGAGGCCTTCCCCCTAAATTTCAGCAACTGAACTACTGAAATCTGAAGCAGAAAAACTAAATCAGGATAGAAGATCCTAATTACTCCCCCTTAACTTGGACAGTTTTTACAGAAAACTTTGCTGACAAAAAATATTAATAATTAAAAAAAAAGAAAAGAAAACCAACCACAAAAACATCTCCTCCCCCACACCTTTGCTAGTTCTTCTTTTGCTCTTTTCTCCATCTGCAAAAGGCAATTACCAGTATTCTCTACCAAAAAACTGCTTGTGTGGTCAGCTGGAATGTAGGTCCTCTGAACTTTCCTTAATAGGAACGATTAAAAGCTGAAGATTTTCAGCAGTTCTAGGATCCTGCTTTCCATAGCATCCACTTCCCAGTATTACAAGCACAGAGTTGCCCTATGACCTCAAGGAATTTACTTTTGCAAAAAGAAGTGATAAACTATCTTCTGTACACATAAATTCAAAAAATGTACAAGAACACATTCTTTGAGAAGATGCTGAGTACAAAGTAACAATGCCCTGTTCTTTTCAGGGCCATCTGCCTTGGAAATAAGGACTAATAGGAACACTTACCTTTCAATTAGGTCCAGGCGCAATTGATGTCCATAAGGCAAAGTAATCAGTTCAAGACCGGAGTTCACTCCCATAATCCTCCTCATCTCTTCAGAAACTTCTAGTATCCTTGCCACCTGAGAAATGAAAAATTTGACGATGAATTTTGAAACTACTTAAAAAACCCACAAACTTTCCACATAGTGGCACTCTAGGTTAGTTCTAGGACAAACAGGAGTGCATGACAACAGAATGCAGTAATCCAAGAACAACTCAACTCTCACACAGCCACTGTCTCACACAAGACCGGTAAAAAAACTTTCTGCCAATGATTCTATAATAAGACAGTATAAAAGATGTGACCAAAATACTTTGTCAAACAATCTCCACTTCCAGAAGGAGATCTATATGCAAGCTCCAGGAAAGGTGCTCCCTTGATCTGATGCTTATCAACATGGTGCTGCTCTTGGGCCTTAAAGATTGCATTTGCTCAGCTTTCCTTATTTCTAAGAGAACAACATTGCTCAGAATGTTTTAGATTACACCACAGGGTTCTTCTAAGGATTAACCAGTAAAAGGACTTTGTGGAGGACACAGTGTTGAGTGCCTAATGAAATCAGCGTGTGAAAACTGACACCCTTACCAATTTGCCCCTGGTTTTTAACCACATTGTACTAGCTAGTGGTTATAATTAGCAACAATTACAAGCAAAGCCAAACTAATATAATGTGAGGTTATATGCTAGATTAAGGCCTATCCATTGACATGTTTACAAACCAATCTGCCTCTTATTTCTAATACATGTATCAGCAGTCTTTTTTGGTTATGAAAAGACAAAAACAATCTGCCATGCAGCAAGCCTCACTGGAGCAATATCAAGCACCATAGAGAAACTGTATCACTCCTGCTTCTCCAGAAGTAGAAAAAAAAGGCCCTGGATGCATGCAGATCACAATTGCTTCACAAAGATTCCTCTCCAACATGCAAGTGGTAGACTCACTCCACCATTTAATGAAGAGGTGCTTCCACAAATTAAAGTTTCTATAGAACTGCAGATGTTATTTAAAAGCAAAACTTCTGATGCCACAAGAAGGCCTATGATCTTCAGCCTTGACACAGATGTCAGTACAAAGCATGTATTCTGGCCCAGGTGGCATGCCAGTCTCATTGTAACTTAGCAGTTTTTACCAGTGTAATAGTATCCAACAAGTTACCCATGAATGACTGTCACTGGCTCTGAACTCCACAAGATGAAGACAACAATACAGACTTGTCTGTGTGTGCTAGCTAGTTATTGTTCCTGCTCCATTGTACAAAAATCTGAATATTTAAGACACTCCAGCCCCTCCTTAATTGTACAAGTTCCCATTATTTAGTGTCCTTAGCTGGCTATTTAGTGTCCTTAGCCCCAGTCCAAAGCTTACAGGATTTAAAATAAAGAGGCTATCAATGGAAGAAGGCTTCAAAACACGACACCTCTCCACGAAAGCATCCTAGAGAGCTGCTGTCTTGCTCTGAGTTAACATACTTGCCCCTACATCAAGTTTTTCTAAGTAGCCATGTCTCCATGAAGCCTCATTTAGCAGCAGCCACCACTAAGTGAGAATCAGAGAACACACAGCATCTGATAGGAGATTAAAGAGATGTATGGAACACTGAGAATATGAGCCTGAAGCCAAGGTTGATAGGAGACACATTTAGTCCAAAGGGATTTGGGATATTTTTGTTCTTCAAATAGGGAAAAAAGTCGCCCAAAAATTCCTGGGTGTTGGTACATTTAATATTCTAGCTGCAAATCTACCAATTAATCTTTTCAAATCTAATTCTTTGAAAAAAGCCTATACTTGCACAATATAAAGTATAGTGAAATATATATATAGAAAAATATATATATATTATTTATTTATTTATTTTACCTTACAGTCCATTCTAAGAATATGCTGTGCAATAACCTTTGGGTTATTCTTCGTGAAAAGCTCCTTAATTTTTCTTAGCATTGACGTTTCCAAAGGCTTGTTTTCAGAAGGAAGTAGTTTGGACTCAAAATCATTTGGTTTAAAACTAGACAATGTCTCAAAAAGAGGTGCAGAAAACACATTGTTTTCTTCAGCAGTCTCAGTTGAAACATCTAAAGGACCTGCAGAGTTTGTTGTATGGTCATCATCCAGGATCAAATAACTTGTTTCAGAGTTCCTGAACGATTGTGTTCCCCTCTCCTTTTGTGTCAGATGCTCCACGTAGCTGTTTTTCTGGCATAAGTGTTGTTTTGTTGCTGCAGAATCTCTGGCAAGGCTTAGCTCACAATAGTGTCCTTCTAAGCTATGGGAAGCTGTAGGAGAATCTGGGGTCTTCAGCAGGGTTGCTTTGCTGGGTTTAGGTGGAGGCTTTGGATAGAGCTGGCTGTCTGATCCTCTAAGAGCTTCTCCTACTTGTGAATCATAGGTTACTTTCTGGACAACCGTGGGGCTTAAAGAAGGTTCACTGCCTGTTCGAAACGCAGGAGAGCTTGGGCAGGAGTCAGCATCTGCTTCAGGTAATCGAGAGGAATGTCTTGAACCTGCAGAAGAAAACAAAAAGAAAAAAAATTCTATTTTGTTGATACATTAATTTAGAAGGCCAAAACACACAATTCCTGGTGCCTATATCCCAGGGTCTTTTCTTAACACTATTTCCTGAGGAAATTATTGGCTGAACACGCAAATTATTCACTGATTATATGTATATGAAGTTAAATTTTGAGGAATGAGCTAGCCAACAAATTCCATTCAATTGCTGATCCTCCCAAAATCCCAAGTACACAGAACAGCTGCACTGTGTTATTCTGTGGGAATGCTGACAATAACTCCAGTCCCAGCTGCATACATAGGCTGTAATGTCAGAGCTGGATAGTCTCCATGGCTTGGAATAGGAGGTTTCTTTGTAACCTGATCTGTGCTACAAAAACAGAAACTTCCAGCCACACAGCATAACAGATGAGTCATTTCTGAGAATGATAAGTTTGAGATGAAAGAAAAGCTTCCCAAAGTCAAGCCTGAGCACATACTAAGGTATGGAAGGAATGAATTTCAAGGATGCTAACTTTTTTGGCTGAATAGTAGCTAGCTTGAACAGCTGGAGAAATGCATCCAAGTGTTTATGTGTTGAATGCTTACGCCCTCATCCTATGTTCATTGTGTATGCAAAACTCAACATCCAATATGGGACTTAAACCTTTGTCAGACATTCCTAATCTGCAGTTCTCAGTGCATTTGCTGCTACCTACAGCAAAATGTTTTTTACTGTTTGTTTCAGTTGACTCTCAATTCATGTATGAGTCAACAAAATACGCCCATCACAGCCCATCACCTGTAAGTGCTATGATGTCAGAACCTGCTCAGAGGATCCCATGACAAAATGCACAGAAGTAATTTTTAGATTAATACCAAATTAAAGATTCACAGTACCAAAGTGAAGATTTTGCAGCCATAGATTGGAATAAGATAATCAATTTAATTACAGATGGACAGAAACTTGTTTTCTAAATGTCTCTGTCCACCCCACTGTTAAACATGGAAGCACATCCTTTCTATCAAAATACAGTCTCATCATGCAAGTACTTAGTATCTTTTTTGTCTCAAGTAGTCTTCCCACAATGAGCAGTATAATTTTAAGTTATCATATTCAAAATGACTGGCAGCCTTGAAAGGCAAGCACTAGAATTTGCCCAAATCACAACAGATGCATCACTGGTAACTAAAGAACCTATTCCAATGACTGTACTTAAAGTGCAAGCAGTATAGCAATTCAGTGTATATAGTGGTAACTGTTTATACAGTCCTCAGAGCAGTCTCACTTTTGTCTGAAGCATAACAGAAAACTCAGGCACTCGCTGCTTTTATGTGCGAAATATTTAATCACAAAACGTACCTATCAGCAGATAGCTCTCCGACTGGTGAGTCTTAAGAGGGAATTTCTTGTCCAGAACGTGATCCAAACTAGCTGGCTGGCTACCACTTTTTTCTTTGTTTCTAGGGTAAACAAAAATCCAAGCAAAAACATAAATATACTCCACAATCTTAACACACATATCTGAGAGAACATACTGTAACTAGGGCAAAGATCGTTAGCTTTCTACTCAGGCAGCTTGTATGATTAAAAGATATTTCATGCCATCATGGGAGCAATGAAATGAGTTATAATATGTGTGAACTTCCAGTATTTAGGAGTGCATTTGAATGTTGAGAGTTCTTAATATGACATTGATCTGGACACTAATTAGTATCTGTTATCCCATACCCACACTGGGAGCTGATAGAGCTCTCTCATTTCACCCTGTAAGGACAGAGAAAATAAAGTACCTCAAAAGATTTCCTCTAGGTATGCTCTGTTCCTGGGACTGCATGCTGGATATACCAAGACTCAGTCTTTTTGCAATTTCTGTTTTTCCTTCAGGGATACTTTGCTCTTTGTGTCGGTCTGGAGTTATGCCATACTTTTCTTCTAGACACCTGAGAGGCACAGTCCTGTTGATAGGCTGAAAAATAATTGCTCCACTCTGTTTTGATATTGGTGTGCGATTCCCAACATAGTATCTAACTAAGCCAGGGATACTGTCAAAACTTTCAAGTTCAAACTGATATTGAACACGGCAGTAGGCTTCACTTAGTCTTAGAACTTTTCTGTTGATTTTAAAATGCTGAGAGGTATTCTTCCACTGACAGGTAAGAACAAAGCTCCCAGGACAGGAAAGAGAATCCCTAATCAGAAAATCTCCATCCCTCTGAACTAGGTCTTCTGCGACCTGTAAGGAAAAAGATTATACAAAAAAAACTTTTAGAATCAGGAAGCAAATATTCAAATACCAAGTACCACCAAACAACAAAATATTCTTAAACACAGGACTTAATTTGGCTACTCTAGCAGGACAGACAAAATCAGAAAATAGAAAGCAAAGTACAAAGCATGGTAGAAAAAAAAAAAAAAAAATCTATCTCCAATTCTAAAAATTATGAGGTCATCCCACAGCAAAGATCTGGAGGGACTTCTTGGAAAACACCCAGCAACCAGAAGAATGCATACACTTTTGCATGTATAAATTTCTTCTAGTTTGCTACTAGAAAGCAAAATATGAAAGAAAATAAATGACTCTTTATTTTACAGTTTAAAGCATCTGAATATACAATCACACAGACATTTAGAAATAATTACTATAGGACCCCAGAAATTGTGCTTTCATTATTACCTGAAGTGATAGAAGCTTTCATTTTTTTATTCTTCATGAATGCTGCATAAAACTAGGAAGGAGTCAGAAAAATACTGTTTTGCTGTATTAAATTAGTCCTTTCTATATCATAAGCTATGAACATGAAGTCACAAACATGGCTGCTATGTCTGCACTCCTTATTGATGGGCAGCAGGCAGCCGGTGGCTCCCCTGAGAACCGGGTGCGCAGAGGGGAAGCCTGCAGGGGGAGCTCCAGGCACTCCTGGAAGTTGAGCTCCAATACAACGGCTGTTCTAACACATTTTTAACCGCGGTCATAATGACCAGAATAAATTTATTGAAGAGACTTAGTGCTTTTTTCTTCCCCAAAATCAATGCACAAGAAAGAAAACAAAGAACGTTTAAACTTTAGTTCAGTATACTGAATCAAAGTATCGTCTGAACAATATGTGCAGATACTGTTTTGATAGAAAGTTTAAACTCAATTTCTGCCTTTATTCAGTGAAAAAAAATCCTGAAATAGCTATAATTTCCACCAGGGTCTTCCCGAATCCTTTCTTAACTTCATTTTGCACCAAGTTGTGATAAATACAACTTTCACAGTTAAAAAGTTGTATGTTTCTGCTAAATTAATGCAGATATTAGAGGCATGTGTAATTCTTCAGTGCAATTTTGCCTATGAAAGCTCAATACACTGTTGGCAACAAAAAGATAAAGAATAACATACCTGCCGAGGAATACGTCCGTGGTACCAGGCATGGCTACGCAAATCTTCACTGCTGAGCTGTAGTTCTTCCTCTAGCTCTTTCTTCAGTTTTTCTGGGCTGTTGTCCATAACTTGCCGCTCCTTAGAAAACTGCAATAAAAGATTAAAAGCTTCAAGTGTGCCAAGTTTAGTCATTAACATTTTACCTGGGTAATAACTTCCATCACATGATCTGCACTAACCACTGGAATGCAGGTGCTGCTTTCAGCAGGCTGGCCCGGCTTCTATCTCTTGCTGTATTTTGAAAAATCCAGTGTTTAGTGAACATATTATTGTTCTACACTGCACAGAATACAGAGGTGTTCTTTCTCTCCACCAAATCAATAATACTACACCTGCAAAAACACTTCTCTTACTTCCTCTTCCTAGTAAAAATTCTAATTACCCCATCAAGTAGAGCTGGATCCACATACCTTGCTCCAATATTCTCCCTCCCTCTTTAACATTCCATCTTAAATTTGGATTCTTTGGAGTTCTTGTGCTGTTATTGTTGTAGTTGTTGGTTTTTTATCTAATCCCTTTGGCCCATCCAATTAAAAACATTCCATACTCAATATTTCTGTTGCACTAAACATAAGCTGACTCTACCAAATTAAATTTCTATCCTTAAAGGGCTTACTTCGAAGGGTCACTAAATCTGTACATCTAGTTTTCTTCCTTCTTGAGGGAAAGCGTTCTTGTTGCCCCTTCGCCCAGAAAGCATGAGATCCTTCTAACACCAAGAAACAACTACTGTAAGATGTTTCCGGAAACTGTCTATCATTTCTTCTTGGAGGACAGTCTCCATGCTGGAACAATCCCACCAGGATTTGTTAGTCCTTCCTGTGAACTATTAGTAGTGTTATAATAACAACACAAGGTGCAGCATTTTCTCTAGCAACATTTCAAGTACTCTTTCGTAAGCATTTAGAGGAGGGAATTTCTTTGGACTTTCTTACACTTCTTACACTCCCCCTTGAAGGAAAGTAATAATAATAATAATAAGATAACTTTAAAGAGAGAGAGCAACATAGGTTTCCAGCAGTGAAGTAGATTAAAATGAAACATATTCCTCATGGCATTACTTTCTTCTTTTCTTTGGCTCTGGATATAAGCCAAAGCTTAAAGGTTCCCTTCTCTGACACACTGATGTAAATATGCAATGCATGCATTATTTTAAAAATAACTGAGAATGCTGTTGGTCACACACAGGTCCTGTTGTTTTCATGAACACTGCTTTCTATAGTATTTTCGTCTTTAAACATTCATGGCACCTGACTGTGGGAGCAGGTGGCACACATTTAGCACTTCTCTCAGCAATCCTCCCTGCAATTTAAAGTAGAATGAGTTACAGCAGACTACTAGACAGCAGATTTCAGGGAGAGTAATGCCAGAAGAGGCAACCTGCTGCCAAGACTTATTTAAACATGCTGAGAGGCCTGAGAAATTCTGAGATAAATTCTCTACTTCTCTGCTCTCCTCAGAGAAAATTATGGATTTATTTATTTATTGAGATGAGCACAAGTGAGAGTGGTTGCTTAAAGACAAAAAAAAAAAAAAAAAAAGAACAGACAAGAACAAGATCCTTGTAAAGGATCACTTCTCATCAGTTTTACTTCTGTGAGCTACAACTGAGTTATATTTGTCTACACAAATGTGGTTCAAATTTGACAACCATTTTCAACTCTTTAAACTCTTATACAGTCAAGGCCTTTCACCAATCCTTCACAAGTCTTTTCAGAAGAAAAACTCCGCACAGATACAATCTGCAACACAAAGGCCATCTTCCCTGCATGGACTTTTACATAAAAACATGCCCAATATGAATAGATGAAGATACAAAGCACAGAAAATCACATAAGAGGCTGTGGTGAGGTCTCAAATCTAAAAGTGAATCCAAGTATCAACATGTTGACCTTACTTGACTACAATTCCCCCTCCACTCCAAGGCTCACTGAGCTGTCAGGCTAAAATAGCTGAAATGACCTGTGGGACATGTTTGCCACATTTGATTTCCCAACTCAAATAGCTGGCTGTGCATTTAAAGCTGATCAGCACTGATTCCAAAATTAACAGCTAGCTATTTCACTGCCACATTTGACAAAATTGTAAGAAGTATTATAATATCATAATATTATAATATTCACAAGAGCTGAGGAGGCAAAGGCAGGGCACACAGAGAGAGTACAATTTTCAGGAGCACCCAAGCCACCACATTTTCCATGACTGCACCAGGAAGCGGCTAGAGAGCTTTCAAACTCCCCTCTCTGATCTAAGCAGGATTCAGTTGCAATGGTATACACATCTTTTATATTCATACCTGTGTATTTTGTTGACTTTCTGAAAAAGACTAATTCTTTTAGGTGAACTGTACATATCACAAAAACATTTCTGAAAGATATTTTTTACTGAGTAACTAGACTAGAGGTATTAAAAAAAAATCGCCAGACTGCTATAGCAAAATGTTATTAATTCTAAAAGCATCTCACTTTGTCTCAGTGATTGGCAAAGCTATTGTAAATGGAACAGACTACAGCACACAAATACAACAACAGTTTGCTTAGGAGAACTATTCTTAGCCAACAGAAAGAGCTGCAGATCTTCACATATCAACTAATTTCATCCACACTGCTGACATGAATTATCTTAAAAACAAACAAACAAACAAACAAAACCAACATGGGTTAATCCAAGTTACACTTGCACATGAATTTCAAAAACAGCAGAAAACCCTTGAACTTCCCCCAGTGGTTAAAAGGACATTTCACTACTCAAATGTAATGAGACATTTTGCGCTTGAATTACATCTAACACAACAGAAAAACATTTAAGGAATCCAAACCAACTAAATTGTTAACATTCAGTTATCGATCTCTTAAAAATCCACTCCACTGTGGCTTACCACACTGAACATACCTGCCTGCCAGAGGTCAGCCATCTCCCTAGATAAAGCAAACATGCTGAAATAACCCTTATGCAACTCTGAACTCAGTGGAAGATCTTCTGTGGCTAGCAAATACTCCACAATATGCAGGGGACAAACTGCCTGGTAAGCAAGTTCAGTACTAACATGCCTTCCTGGACCGTTTTTTTGTTGGCTAAGACATTTCTTATATAACCTGAGTGCACTGAAGGGAAAGTGCAAGAATGGGCTCAAAACTGAGCCCAGGCACAACATAAACAACCATGTTAGTCCATAATCAAGAGAGAGAGTCAGCTAGGAACAGCACAATTAGCTGTTTCAATGGACTTGCAGTTAAAAAGACAACTTATTCCATGCAGCATGACACTGATACTTCAGCCTCATTTCTGAATATGTCACAGCATGTAAGTATCAATGGACAGCAACAGTATGCTGCAAATTTGCACCAACTTCATAGTGATAAACTTGCATTTAGCAGTACACCCTCAGTTGGTGTATTTGCCTTATTGGCTCCTGCCCAATTACAAGAAAACTGAATTTCTATGTACAGCTGGAGAGTGAAGTGGATGGTAAAAAGAAATAAACAAAAAAAACCTGGGGCTAAATTAAATGCTTCATTATATATAGCACAAAACACATTTGAAGCAAAATGGAAAAGCCTCCAGTTCAGATACATTACAATTTCCAAGTAGTAAAAACTCTTGAAAAATCTTTGGAGTATGTAAACAAATTAAGCCAGCAGGTCTTCTTTCCAAATACAGATGCTTTCATTGACCTACAAAGAGTGATGTGCTTTCCAAAACCTTTTGTTCATGTTTTAGTTGCATTGTTTTCAGTCTAGGTGCTATTTTAAGGCTGATTTTTTCTTATAGAGACCTGCTTAAAAAAAAAAAAAAGCCAATCTACCTCTCAATGTATTGCCAACCTCAAGCAAAAGCCCTCAAAATCCTACTTATGCACCTAAAGAAAAACCCAAATGCCAAAAGCTCAGAGAGAGGAAAAGAAAGAAAATAAATCTAGTTAGTACAATTATTTTAGTGCTTTTAATAAATGCCACACCAGTTGATTACATTTCACAAAAAAATTCTGCTTCAAGGCCATTACATCTGTAAGCACAGCTTGCTTTTGGTTTAGCAAGCTACTCTTGTATTACATAAGATTTCACATTTTTCAGGCAAACATTAGCCTAGTGAACTGAAGACTGGGACATAAAGTTTAAGGAAGTCAAACCAATTGCCAAAATATCAACTTCTTGCATGTAAATTTAAAAAGGTCTTGCCATTACACGCTGTTCCTAAGGAACTTGTGAACACATCTTAATGGACACTTCTCACAGTAATCTGCTGTTCAGGCATTTGAGACATTATTTTCATTTGAGACTACGGCACTCTCCAAAGGAAACTTGCTATATCAAGCTCATTTCAATCATTCTAGCTGAGTTAATCACGCTAGATTAGAATAAATTTTAACTGTGCTGAATAGTCTACTGAGTTTGGTGATTAAAATAAGAGTCCCATAGTTATTTCTGTTTGCTACTCGCAGTTCATATCTGCATCAGCTCCAGTGAAGTACACGTACCAATGGTCTACATATATCCCTGAAGTTCTATCTCATGAATCCTAGCTTTCTTGGCTTACCTCAATTTCTATCCCAAACTGGCATACATAAGCATAATTGAATTAGAAGACTGATCCAAGTTCAGATCTTCTCTTTGTATTTTCTATTATCACATAGAAAACAAAGCAAACTTCTGCTCTTGAGATCCTAATTTAACACGCTATAAGTACAGCAAAAAGCAAGTCTTCAAGCGTTGCACCTTCCTGTGCTTTCAGAGAGCATGAAGGTCTCTTGAGATAGCAATAACCATGGTAAGTTCCATTGTGACTGCAATGGCTCTTCAAAACCAAATTAATTTAATTTAGTGTAAGCCTTCAGATTGCCATTACGAAAAATCTAACTAGCCTGACATCTACACACAGTAGCCATTTTTAATTAGTAAGTGAGAAACGTGTTTGAAAGAGAGAAAATAAAAAAGACTTTTCATACCAAGTTTAGTCTAATGTCAGCAGAAGGCAATGGAAAAAATTCCACATAGACAAGAATTCCTTAATTTTCCAGATGTCCACATTCAGAGCTAGGAGGACAGTCTCATTTCTGGAATATGCTCCTGAGAAATCCTGAGTTTAAAGTTAGTCAAATCCTAATCTCCTCACTCAACAACCCCAGGGATATTGACTACCAAATCTAAGAATTTTAGAAGTTGGTTACCTTTTACTTTTTCTGTTTTCAACTGAGAAAAACTAAATAAAACATAATAAGTCGTCAGATGCAATCCACTGAAGAATGTCCCCATAGCAGTGAACAGGAATCCCTTACAGAGCAGCGGTGGACTTTATACTATCCACACATATATGAAAGTAAGCATACTGCAGTTTAAAAAAAAATTATCAATTGTGTAAAATTAACATGGGATTTGAACAATATCATAAGGTAAGACTTAAAAAGTCAAACTCTGCATCAAGACAGCAAGGTATCGAAGTCCAGGGAGCTACACAAAATTTCACACAATTTTGGTAGGTTGATCTTTCCCATTTGGGAATATGCCCCTTCAACATCCACAAACCTAATGTCAACAGGCAGATTCATACAGACGACTTGTAAACTCATCAAGTTCAACTGCCTCCATATACAAGCCAAAAACGGATACATGAAGCCCAAGGATGCCAGTGAAACAGATTTAGATAATCACATACCGAAGAAATATTAATTAAGATCTACTATGTATAAAAAGTGTTTATAGTTCACCCAAGATAGGAGATGGCACTTGAAATAAGTAGCTGCTTATAAAAGGCTTCTGATCCATGCCACATTCATAGCATTAGTACATAACCTAGTAGTGAGATAAATCAGCATGTTGAAAGTTTTAAAACTTGGCAGCCCTGATAAATTGAGCGGCTTTCCCCTTTAGCACAGCTTCAGCTGAGGGTGAATCATAGTCAAGAATTAAGAATGAAAATACCTGAATGTCAAGCTGACTGTACCAGCTAAAACTCAAACAATCAAAAAAACAACTGTCCTTCACTTTTAAAAACACTATTTTAACACTGATTTATTCTTAACTCCCAAAAAAGGCAAAAATTAAAGAAAAACAAAGTCACAATTCATCATTCTCTCTTCAGTTCTCCCTCACCAACAAAAACCCTTAAAGTTTCCCTTTATTTTCCTCAAATGTAGAACATGACCTTTACTCTGAACAGCTATTAGAACCAAATGGGATTTTAAAAGGTACTGACAGGTCATGACTGAAGAATAGGTTGATCCAAGTTCAGATCTTCTCTTTGTATTTTCTATTATCACATAGAAAACAAAGCAAACTTCTGCTCTTGAGATCCTAATTTAACATGCTATAAGTACAGCAAAAAGCAAGTCTTCAAGCATTGCACCTTCCTGTGCTTTGAGAGGGCATGAAGGTGCCTTGAGATCAGACACATATTGCTTTCAATTATGTTAGATAATACACTGAATTTATCTTGACATGGGGGAGGGAGAGGGGAGGAGAGGAATCAAATTCAGAGGTAGCTGTTGACTTCAACATCTTTATTTATGGATCAATTTGGTATTTAAATGCATGATTATTTCCTATTAAAACTAAGAATTAATCCCATCTAATTTCACAGACTGATTTTTCTTGAAGTGTTATGTTTCCACAAATTAAGTAAGAAGATGACTTACACCAAGTTGTTCACACAGACCTAGGCACTTTGTCACCTAATGTAATGTATATCAATTGGCCCCAAGGTGCAGACCTTACTTGCTTTCACAACCAGCTGTTTCTATACCTACAGCCATTTTCTCCGAAACAAATGCACCCCGGTTTCCGACTGTCAGAACTTCTTAAAATAGCAGTTCATCGGATTCAACTAAAGCTAAATCTGCATGATGGAACAAATGTATTCAAACCTATTTTAAATGCTGCAAATCCCTTTAAATAGAACCTTATTTTTGAAAGACCCAGCTGTAATTTTTTTCTACATAAAAGGTTTTATTTTTTACCCTCCATACAGCAAACACTATTAATGTTTCAGTTTCTCCAGAGAGTGTATGGATTAGACCAAATGGAAAGTTGCTATGACAACATCACCGTTATTTTAGGTATTAGGAATTCATGCCAAGTTAAACAAAGGGCACACATGATCAAGAACAACAGCTCTGACATCCAACAAAAAAAGTCCATTTTTCAAGTTCTAGAATAATAGAATGTTAAGCCCTATATTTAAAATTCTAATGAAGTTCAAGATTACAGTAACAGGACAGTATCTTTAGCTCTCCATCCTGATGGTAACTTCTGATAATTGTCACAGTCAGAAAGAGGGCAGTCTGATCAGAGTCACTTTTCCAGCAGCACTTCCCAGAAGACTGAGCCCTACAACCCACTTTCAGAATTTAAAAGGCTGAACCATTAGAGACAAGAGAGGTGAGCAATGACTGTTCCCAAATTTAAGCTCCTTTATCAAAATATGAAAGTCTACAGGCTACGAGATAGCAACCTTCACATCCTTGTTGCAGGTGTGTCAGAAAAACAATACACATTAGACAGTGACTTATATAGCTGACACTAGATATTCAAAGAACAATCTAACCATAAATCTTAAATAAAAAGATTTTAAAGTTTAGATGCAGTTCACAGATCCCCAAAAGTAATTGGATAACATACCTGATTACAGTTCAATCACCCCTTCTAAAAGTATGGCTCTAAATGTTTATGAAGGCTTGTTCTTTGCAAATAGGACACATTTTCCGAACTTTGTAATTTAAAAAGTTCTAAAATACAAGGTTAAATACTAAATTGTCTAATGTGTTTTCAAAAACTGAGCTTCTGAGCAAAACTGTCTATACCTTCATTAAGCAAGTGAAAAAGTTAGAGAACCAAGTGGTTTGATTTACATTCTGAAAGCTTGAAACTTTGCTAAAATTATTCTCAGCAAGACCAAAATCATTGGCATTTCTTTTAACCTTACTGCTTAAACATGAAGAGAGGCAGCTTAAGACTCATAAAACTGAAAGTTGCTTTCTCCTTGAGATGCTAAAAATTTTCTTTAGAACAGAAACACACTGTACTGTATCCATCCATCATGTAAAAACAAACCCTTCTGAGCAGAAACCAAGAGCATTACCGATTAACATTTTGTTTATTTGCTGTTATTGAAAAAGGACACCTACCTTGACTCTGATAATAGACTTACGGTGATAAAAGCAGCAAAGTGCTGCAATCAGCATTTGAAAAACATTATAATCCTTCGGCATGTTCAGTTCTTCTGTTTGTACGTCCTCAAGAGTGAAGATGAATGGTCACTACTACTAGTTTCAGAGATTTAACAAGTTCTTCAGTACGACCTCTGTGCCTGCCAGAGCTGACACACCCCCCTACTCACATATCAGACAAGGACACTTTCCACAGCTGAAGCTGATACTATCAATGCAGCAACCGCGGGCATCCTTGCTTCCAGTATGCCACACAGAGTATGCCAGAATCCTCATGTGATCTGCTCCACTCGCCAGTGAAATTCTAGCTCCTCTATCTTGGTATCGAGTCAGAGCTGCACATAAGTCACCAGCTCAAGACAAACTTCTCCTGATGAGATACAGTACCCAACTGTCTCCCTGCACTGATAGGAGTTTAAACAGTTGCTTCAGCCCAGTCATGCAGCATTTTCTATCTGCATCATCAATATCTTTCAGCATATAGAAGATAAAATCAAAGATGAAAAGCAGGTGATCAGTGCTTGATGATTGTTGCTTATCACATGTGAACAAGATTTACATCTTTAGAGCTTATGTATAAAAGGGAAATTATGAATCTCTTGATTTTTAATTAGGAAACTTCTGGTGATCAATCCTTGAAGAAAAAAATGCCACAAAATCAACAATGCCAGCATGGTCAGTGTTAGGGGTGTAACCATGGTATTATCAGCATTTAAACTATCACTAGATAGCTCTAGCTTGATGATAGTCCCATGGAATAGTGCAAGTTGCAAGAGAAAGAAAAGATGCAATTTTAAAACCTCTGCTTTGACAAAGTAAAAATTTACACCACGCAAGTTATATTTTTATGCCTGTGATCCTATTTTCTTGGATGCCATAGTCACACACAGACACTGCCATCAAGACTGTGATAACTAGGAATATTTTATCTGCTGCTCCACAGCACAGAGAGATCGAAAAAAAGATAACTAAAAACTGCCTAACAGATTCTTCTATGCCATGCTTTTAATCTTCCTGCCTACAGTCTGCATTCCAGTTTAATTACCACAGTATCATACTCTAAGGATACAACTACATCACAGATTGTCTAGAGAATGAGATTGGCACATTTCTGCATTATCTGCTTACGCAGCAGACTCCTCAACCAGATGAAAACTAAATTCTTCAGCTGCGTCTCAGATTTCTTACTACTAGGCAGGTTGCATAGACCTGCCTAGTCCAGAAGTTACAGATAATTCAGATCTCAAATTATGAGTTAGCTCCAAGGACTGTTTAAAAGGAAGAGTTACTTTCTTGTCCTTTTATGTCAGCAATATATTCCATAATTAGGAGGATGAATATATTCAATGTTTACAGATGCCCTCAGATAATCCTTGAGAAGCAATACTTCCTACCTAATAACAGAGTACCTCCTTCCAACACTGAACAACTGAATGAGGTGAAATGGCCTCAGTGTTCACATCAAACAATGAAACTTGGCACATAAGCTAAGCAGCAGCACTGAGCAAAGAAAATAGCACAGCACACTAAGGTTTCATTTGATATATCATGAACAGAAACTACCATAACAAGAACTCAAAACTATACCAGGTGACAAGAAGAGCTATGAGGATGATTAAGCTATTTTGGCAACAGAAACCAATGTGTTTAGCAGTGCAAAATCAAGTGGGACAGTCATTCCAGAAAGCATCAGAAATAAGTGTAGAAAAGGAGAAGAGTTCTTTAAGGCAGAGGGGGAAAGGGACAAAATATTTTATGACCGAGCAATGAACAAACATACTTTGGAATTTAGACAAAGGTTCTCAGTCGTAAGACTTTCTCAAGAATTGAGGGCTGGAGCAGCAGATCTAACAAAATTCAGTAATAAGCACTTCACTGAAGAAAAAAAAACAAAACATCCAAATCCCCATAAGAGCACAGTATGGTACTTTGACAATAGGGAGGATGCAGCACCCTTTCTGTACTTGTGCTTTCCTCCCTTACCAAGCTCTAGACTACAAATTCAACCAGCTGTTGCTGTGGTTCATTAGCTAATGCACGTGTATTTCCCCAGGCCTCAGTAACTTCACACATACATTCATGTCTTACAGAGACCTGCTAGTTTTGCTGCTGTGTGTGTGACTCGTTTACCCAGGGAAACTTCCTGGTATAGTTTTAATGGTCTGGTTTGAATGATACAATTCCTGACATGGTTGCTTCACCTGAAGCAACATGTGAAAATACAAGGGACGTATAGAACATCTTCCCAAACATCTTCAACAGGACCTGGATTCCTCCTCTAGTCTTTTCCATACCAACAGTATAGAGACTGAACGATGGCATCTTCACCAAACACCCTTCACTGTAGGCACAATCTCTTTACTTCAGTGTACAGCTCAAGTGGAAAAGTATATTTGGCTTAACGTGCACCTATCTATTTTTCATTTGAAAGGCTTATTATTAAGCACGAGTAAAAAAAAATTTGCAGCTGCAGCTCAACATGAGCAGTACTGCATAAATTACAGATCATAATTGTCAGTTCTCCATTTCCTATTTGTAATGAGATAAGAATCAAAAACTATGTATGTTTTTGGAATGAGAGAAACAATGACATTTACTCTTAAAAATAATACTGTACAATTCCACAGAGCAGCTGTTGACACTTTTTTTTTTTTTAGTCAGCATTGTATTGCTGACAGGAAAGAGTGCTTTATCTGGATATTTAGATAGTGCAACTATTCTTTTTTAATATAACAAGATTTTTTTTTTAATGTAAAGGTAACATGTGCTCTGCACCTACAGTTCAAAGAACAAATGACGCATTCTTAGGAACCAGAGTCAGAACTGAACCTTTGTATGACACTGTGATACAGTACTATGAAAATCAAGACTAGTGGAAGAAATCACAGAGTACACAAGAAATCTCTGCGTGACAATATGATAATTCTTGCTCTGATGGCTATCATGGAGCTGCTTTCAGCTAGCATGACTAAGAACACCCCTCATGCCACTCCAAATTACACTACATTCATAGCTAGGAAATACTGAATCAGGAGCAAAGGATGGTTTAGACACATTCACTCTTCTGTCCTGCAGCTTTTACTGATACTTTGAGTTCTCACACTCTGTAGAAGAAATAAACTGTCTCATACGCAGCAGAAAAATAGTATTTGATATTTCTGAGAAGCCAAGCTATCAATGTGATTCTAATGTTCTCCAACATCAAGAGATCAACTGTATTCCTTTCTTTGTTTTCAAGGATTCTTGGCAAGCATTTTAGCACATCTTCATTTATTGATATTTATTTATTTATATTTATTTATTGATAACATCTTTATTTATTGATAACATCTTCATTTCTTTCAAAGGATGGCTGGCTAGAGTACTTTTGGTAGCTAAGTTTACTTAGAAAAGATTTCTAAGCTCATAGATCTTAAAATTACAAGATTAAGGACACTTGATCATATAAATGTTCCAAATCAACTTCCTAATATCAAGAAGATAAATTGAGGTGTCTCTGCCAGTCCCATCTGTATTACTACAAAGCCTCTACAATTACTTTCAGCGTTTCATGATCTAATTTAAATTACACTTATTCAGTACCACAGATCAGGACTGTTCTGACACACCTGAACTTCTTCCAGCTCCAATCACAGCACAAGGCAGAATGCAAGAGCTTGAAGTGTTCACACTGGATAACATGCATCTGTTCTGGGGAAATCCTTCTTGGTTGCCTTAATCTTTCTGATTTCTTTTAATCTTTCTCTCTTTTTTTTGAGACAGAATGTTGGAATCATTTTTCTTGGGATTGTGGGTTTCTTTTTCTCTCATTACAAAAACAAAACAAACAAATAACAGCAAAGAGATTTCTTTGGCTTCAAGGATGCAAATGGCTCAAGTCAGGCAACTGAACTCTGTAAAGATCTGAAGTTATCACAGTCTGCAGAGCTAAAAGAAGCTATTTTGAACCAAATAGCACCTGTGTTCATGGAAGTGCTTGTAATTCACACAAGGATCTATGATTACCAATTTCACATTACAAAATACTAATTTAAGATCAGGGCTCATGAGGGGATTGGTGACTTGTAATTATTATTGGGTACTACATCAACAAATCATCAAAGCATTTAAATTAGCTTAACAATATTCAAAGGATCACATGTGATGCTACAGTAGATTTCTTTCCACTAAATGAAAGTAAACAATACACCCAGAAAGTCAACCATAAACCACAGAAGACATGGTGTACTGTACAAGGGTCAGCAGCCTAAATCTGATATAGCACCCAGTCAATTCAAAGCATGCTGCTCACTGTTACTGAACTAATAACTCCATAGAAGGTACAGAGCCTCTTGACTGCACAGCACGTATGCACAGTCTAACCTGGGTTGTGACCATGAAATGGCACCTGTAAGGTTGTAATAAAGTACAATAGGAATAACATTTGAAAGAAAATAAAACCCAAAGTATTTGAATTTTAAGTTTGGAACATTATTCTTTTTATATGTATGTCTTTTCTCTATAGCTAATTATTTGTGGTTCTGATGTGAGAAAAAGCCAGAAAATAGTGGATGACAACTGATAAATTATTTGTTCACAGAAACAGCATTGTCGCAACACCCACTGCCACTTAAGTGCCAGTACTCTGTCCTTAGGACAAGGCCTAGCATCTCTAACTGAAGTTCTGTGGGGAATGCCTCCAAATACTGGTACTTCCTACTGTTCACAGCTGAACAGTTTTTAAAGTGTAAAATACATAGAGAAAAGGGGATGACAACATTGAAAATGCTACTTATTTTTATCTGTCCTTGACTCAACTGTCAGCGGGCACATAATGTCCCATTACCTAGCTCATATCATACTATTCCTGTGTCATTTCTTACTAGAACTGAGTCCTTCAAATACTAACCTCACTTCCTGCAAGCTCTTGTTGGTGCAGTTCCTGATCATAAATCAGAAGACACAGCTGTAGCTGTTATTACACTTGTTTGCACTGCAGGGGTGCGGTATGGGAGAGGTCAGCCAAACTCCTTCCTTCTCTCTGCAGCAGTTCCATGAGGAAAAGTCAGGAAATACTCTGTGATTATTGTACGGGAACAGTAAGAAAACAGAGATTCCATTTATTTTGCGTTCAACTAAACCTTTGGTAATTGGAGTCATCTAAAAATAGAGACTGGAAACTACAAGAATAGGTGTCCAGCCTTCTTAAGAGCTTCCTGCTGGGTCCTAATGTGAACTTTAGGACATCTAAATACCTTTAAAAAATCTGCTCGTTTATAACTAAAACACTCAAACCTCACAGACAGCTGGCAATAGGCATAGTTTTTCTTATAGCCATTTATTAAGAAGCTACCAGACACTACTATTGATCCTCCCAAAAACAAGTCTTCTTATGCTTGAGCTCCATCTACTGTCTGCCACTTTGTGTATAAGCATTAACCTATTTTGTAAGGTATCATCTGCCTTTCTTTCAGGTCACTCCTTATACTGGATAAAATAAGGAAGTGAAAAAGCACGCATTTCCTTTTTTTTTTTTTTTTTAATTTTTTGTTAGGAGTTAGTTCACAACTTCTGGCTCATATTTTCTTCCCTTTTGTGTTGATTTAGCTGTCACTAGTCTAACTTCAATTTTGCTGAATTCTGTACAGGAGATCTCTTGCACATAAAAAGGACAATTATACAATTACTAACTGCAGATTTCTGTTTTTGAAAGTCTCCCCACTCCCATCAAAGTAAAGTGTTTATCTGAGATCTGCTCCAATTCCAGCTATTTCTGAAAGATGAAAAAATTAATTTACTTCACCAAGGTAACTGAAAGAACCTCAAAATGAACCATTAATCAGAACTCCTGAATACCTTAAAATACTTGCCTTTTATAGAAAGAGATTTTGGATGTATAACACTCAAAAATTAAACACAAAAGTCACAGGGTTCTGCTGAAGCTCAGTTTTTCATAGCCTTTAGCAGCACATATGAGTTTGAGAAGGCCTGTTTTACCCCACATTTCTGCATGATACACTTTCACGAAATTGAGGAATCAAATACAGCAAGCTCACATCAACTCACATATCTCCCCCTTTACTAACTGAAAGACTTGAGGACAAGGAGGCAAATGATCTCAGAGAATTCTACACAGCCACTAAAATTATATTCCCTGTGCTTTGTTTCTAATAGCACTTGACACGTAAAACCCACAATCACCAAATTCTGCTCCTTTAAGAGTATAAATTTGTAGATGATATCACAACTGAAATGTACTTCCAATGCTCCTTCTTCCCTCTCTGCAGGCAGACTCATATCCAAACAGTATGTTTCCAAAAAGAGGCAGGAAGCACAGACACACGCAGTATACTCGCCTTACCCTAATTAGAAGCTTCACCTCCACGTGCTTTGTCACTAAGAATTCCTAAAATGTTTATTAATAACTTGACTCGGCTATAAACACACTCCCTCATACAGTTCATGTATGTATAAGTTTGAAAATCAACTTCAGTAAGGTGCCGCTATATACAAGTTTAATATAAACAATTTCATGTACCAGTAAGCCTTTGCTCTTAGTCCACCTACAGATTAGAAAAAGGATCTATACACATCAATAACTGCTGTTTTTAAAGCTTAGTTCCCACGGAATACTAATGAAGACTCAAAATGAAAAGAAGTATTCCACACAAAACCACAGCTCAGCAACTGTTAGGAAAAGATCAAAACAAAGGATCGTAAACTGCAGTGAGGTCTCTATTCCATTAATAATTTAAGAATCTCACATGAAAAGGAATAAAACTGTGTGGCACTCATAGCTTTTATAGATAGATAGATAGATATACACATCTATTTACATAGGTATATAAAAGTCTGCTGCGAGCTGTAAGAATTCCAGCTGATGCCCTCACACAGACAGCAAGACACCTTTCTCTTCCCCGTGTCTTAACCAGTGCAGTGTTTTTACAGAAATTGGAAAGAAAAATCAAAGTCAATTTACAACTAGATTAACTTGTATGCACTTACCACTCAAATCTTCAAATCCTTTTCATTATGCATGGGGTTGCTCTTAAGAATATATTAAATGTACACTGCAAGTGAGGTAGGACAAATTATATGAGCAATACTGTCATTCAGGAACTTTCTTTCTTAGACATAGGCAGTACTTTTTTGGGAAATGGGATTTTTTTTTTTTTTTTTTTTTTTCCAAATAAGGCAGTGTAAAAGATTGGGTGCAGTATTATACACAAAAGCACTGCTTTTCCAGAAACGATCTCTCGCTTCAACAGTCACAACATCTAATAAAATTATACATTTGCACTAAAAATGAATCACAAATCAAGGAGCACCCAAAGCCTAGAAACATCATGAAAGCTATTTCACACACAAAGTACTGTAAACTCTATTTCAGCATCAAAGAAGGGAAATGCATGAGCTACTGCTATAAGACTTTCCAATAAAGGCCAGATTAATTAGAAAGCCACTACCCACTTCACTGAATTCATATGAGGATTATCATTC
Source organism: Chrysolophus pictus (assembly GCA_037305975.1). Lineage (NCBI taxonomy): Eukaryota > Metazoa > Chordata > Aves > Galliformes > Phasianidae > Chrysolophus > Chrysolophus pictus. The sequence continues at coordinate 13,555,249 of CM074583.1, read as the reverse complement.
ACAAAGAAAAAAAAAAAAAGCCCTCTACTCTCAATATACTTAAAAAAAGAAAAAAAAAAAAAAAAAAAGACGAGACCACCAGATCTTAAAAGCTTAACAGGTCATGCAAGAACGGGGGTTTGGGAGAAAAGCTCTGAACACAGTCACAGTTACAGGCTAATTTGAGGCTCTCTCTTCTGGGAAACATGCACTAGGACAGCAGACTGAAAAATACATTGTCTTGTGCAGCAGCAGAATCGCAGCTCCTACATATTTACTGGAAATATCTGCTTAAATTTTATTCATCACTTTGCACCCAAAAGACTATAGAATTGCTGACTTAATCACCTTCCCACAGAGTAGCCTGTTAGCCAAACAAATCTCAACATTGCTAATTATTGAAGCTTGGATGTAAGATCCATCACTAACTACGGATAACAGTTCTATCAAATGAAATAAGTTTTCATTAAGTCCAAGTAAAAGGGGACAAGATTATCATAATGATTTCAGGGGAATTAACTACTTAAGAGCTGCTGAATTTCAACTACATATGCAACTCACACAAGCCAGGATGCCATGAAAGACAATGACATCCTGGCCTCTATCAGAAGTAGCATTGCCAGCAGGAGCAGGGAGATGATTGTCCCCCTGTACTCAGCTCTGGTGAGGCCACACGTCAATTCAGTTCTGTGCCCCTCACTGTAAGAAAGACACTGAGGACCCTGGAGCATATCCAGAGAAAGACAACAAGGCTGGTGGGCAGTTTGGAGCTCAAGTCTTATCAGGAACAGCTGAGGGAACTGGGATTGTTTAGTCTAGAGAATAGGAAGCTCCGGAAAGACCTTATTGTCTTTTATAGTCTTTAACTACCTGAAAGGAGGTTGTGGCAAGGTAGGGGTTGGCCTCTTCTACTGCATAACTAGTGATAAGGCTAGAGGCAATGGCCTCAAGTTGTGCCAGGGGAGGTTAAGTGTGGATATTAGGAAAAACTCCAAAAGGGTGGCCAGGCACTGAAACAGGCTGCACAGGGAGGTGGTTGAGTCACTGTCCCTGGAGAAGTTCAAGAAACATTTAGATGTTGTACTAAGGGACATGGTTTAATGAGGAAACACTGTTAGTAGGCAGACAGCTAGTCTAGATGATCTTGGAGGTCTTTTCCAACCTTGATGATTCTATGAACTCCTTAAGTCTTGAATTTTTTCTTGGCTGTTAAATGGATTAGAACAATATCAGTGATATTCAGAAAAAGTTGTATAATTTAAGAGAAAGAGTTGATGGGGAAAAATCTTTCATCTCTATTCTATGTCTCTGAAGAGAAAAAAAAAGAGGTTACAATGAGGGTTATAATGAAATTATTTTGAAAATTTTATTTTTAATAGCAATGACAATTTAAAAAAATCCACAGTAACAACGTTTCTCTCCAGCAGAGGGCGATGTATAACTATCAGCTACTCAGCAAGTCTCGAAGGAGGATCTTCGAGACTTCGATTTAATTATGAGGTGGATAAATGTATGCATTTTACATTAAATTAGATCTAGCAGGGTCTTATCTTTATGAATTACACACAGTTTATATAGAAGAGGCATCTGCTGTGGGGTGATGTTTGTGACACTAAAGATCCTACTAAGTAGAGGAACATAGAAAACTATAAAGATCCTACTAAGTAGAGGAACATAGAAAACTATAAATATCCCAATGAAACATCATTTAGTTCAATGCCAAGGTTAAGCCAACAATCTTCAAGTCGGATATCAATTCCATAACAACAAAAAGGTAAACTGAAACTCAGATATATGGGTGTACTCTTCATTAAAATACATTCTGTCTGACACTTCTGCCTTCTGTGATGCAAAAAGGAAAAAAATGAAGGAAAAAAAGGATCAAAAGGAACCTCAAGATCAATTGGTGCCTTAGCGTAAGACAATCCTCTGAGCAAAAACTTAATGTGTAACACAAAAACCCAATAAACCTTCTATTCACAAGTCACAACTTGCATCTCAAGAGACAAGTCTGCACAGGAGAATGATACACAGTGGATCATAAACAGGTATACATTGTACTGGCAACTTTTCCAGTGGGCTGGGGATTTCTCTAATATATTTCTATGTCTAAAAAGTTTCCTTGCAATGAAATCTCAGTGTCATCAGGAAAAACTCTTTCCCAAACTGCTACTACATGTTATGCTGACAAGCTTTTCTTTTTTCTAAACCATGCCTAATATACATACACATGAACTAACTTCCATTTTGACAGTACTCTTCCCATATTATCTTCCTGGTGCAGCCATTACAGTGATGAACACCCACACATGTGACTGGTGTCAAGAAGATGAACTTTTTCAATGAATCACACAAGCTGTCCACAAACAAACCTCACTGCTGAATCAAAGTTCCTCCAAGCTAAAAAGCTCAACAGGATCAACACTTCAGCATGACATCAAAATTTTATTTTCCAGCTGCATTCACAAGAGGTGTCATAAATAACAGTAAGAACTATGGCAGCCTGTTCTCTAACAAAATCAAGGAAGAATAAAACTAGGGAGAAAATGAACACGGTGGGGTTGACAAAATCTAGTATGCTTCAGGAAAATGTCAATGGAGTAATATTTTTCTGCAGCTCTAACTTCCTTGAACCAGTAACTTCTTTTTTCCAAGTCTGAATCTAAATATAAACTTTTTCCCTCATGATCACACTCAGCAGGCAATCAGTCATAAATTCTGTAATTCTTCCTCTAATAAATTAAAGCATATCTCTAAAATCTCTGGCTATAGAACTTCTCTGATGAGTATTTTTGCCATTATTAGCACTTTTCTCACAGGACATGCTTGAAAGATTTCCAGAAAACAGAAATCTGTTTCTCTTCCTTTCCATCCTGATAGAGCTTTAATGATCACAACATAGACTTCTATTGAAAGTTCCCAAAGTATTTACAATGCAAAGGAATGAGACAGAAAGCTGTTTTCAGTTCACATGAACCTGATGAAAACGACTCTCAAGTTCTCCAACACACTCTAAAGCTGCCAGCACTTGATCCTTTTCTCCCCTGCAGGAGTCTGTCTCCTGGAAGTGCAGACTCTGGGTGTGGGAACAACCTGCTGAGACTACCAATGGTTCTATTATTTGACTTGTAAAACTTGTAAAAATCTCACAGAACGTACAACGTGCTATTGTGTTCGTAAATCTCTTTCATGACTTAGTTAGCAGCCTGTCTGAAAGCAGTCTGGCCTGTTTTTGCTGCTACCATAAAAGGATTTTTTGAAAGAGCCATTTAACTGTGACCATGGTTTCAGAAACGCTGAGAAGACAAAGGAAGGGCTGAAGTCATTCAGACACTTCAGTACTCAGACTCCATCAAATCAGTGTATGTCTTTCCCTCAGAGGAGCTTATGCATAATTAGCTCCCTTTGTATACTGAATGAACAAATACATCAATATTCAAGATGCATAAAACTGCCGCTTGTGAGCTGTAGCTTAGATTTAAGCATTAGTAACCACAGTGCACAATCTATAGAAAGCAGGCTATCAAAGAACATCTTCAGAAGACTAATTTTATAACCACGTACTTTCTGTCTTGTATCTTGAAAAGAATTAAAAGAAAAATAATGTATTTCGTATTTCCCATAGCCAGAGTATTTTTAAATACAAGCAATTATTAATATTACTTCTTGTCACCTGCAAGGAAAGAATTGTATAAACAGAAAATCGATAGAAGTGGCTTCTGAGTTTACCAACAGTCTCTGTTCTTTGTAGCAGTGCCTGCGGGTAGTCACTACTGCATGACAAACAGCACAAGATTCTCTGCACTGTGAAGCTGAGTAGAATGAATCAAAAGATATTTTTTCTCATTCCTGAATGAATTATTCCCGTTCTATCTAAAGGAGATGCTGATAATCTTCAGGAAGAGCACATTCTGAACAAGTATTGATTATCTAACGAATAGGACCCACAAAGTTAAGTAGCATGTTTACATTTCTTAAAGAAACCAACAATTTGCAACCGTGAAGGTGTAAAATCAGCTCTGTGCTCAGCTTCCCTTTTTTAAAAAAAAACAAAAAACAAAAAACAAGTAAGTCTAGCCAATCTAAAATTAGCTGCCATGGATTAAGTGTGCCCAAACAACCCTACACAGTGCATCAGGCATGAGGATGGCACACATTTGATCGTTTCTGATAGTGATAGACCGTTCAACACAGTCAGCTACTTGTGGCATGTTATGGAGCAGCTCCCCAAAGGAAGCGTGGGAAATGAGCTCACCAATAAAGGTGCAGTCCCACAACACCAAGGCACAAGCAAGCTGAGGAGGGTGATGACACTGACATGTACTGTCACAGACCAGCGAGCCTCAGGCAAGACAGGATAATGGACCAAGACAAAAGTCCATCTAGGGCTTCTCGCACAACAATTCAGAAACGGGGCTTAGGGGCAGCCACACCTAAGACAACTCAGGAATGGCCTGAAGCCACCAGTCTGAGCTTAAGCAGAAGTTCCCTCACCAGATGTGGGTAGGGGCCCTGAGTGAGGCCAATTAGTGCCTTCAGGGTACCGAAATAGTAAACTTCATTAAGGACTGTAACTTGGTAGAGACACCAGGAGCCTGATTGCCTGAATACAAATAGACATTTGCAAATGCAAAGTTGCTACAAGCAAAGCGAGATGCTACAAAAAACCTGTTTTAAAGCTTTGTAACTCGAGTACCTTAATTTTCAGCAGTTCATACTTGACTTCATATGGCCTTCACCATTTATTCAATGAGCTGAAAATTCTATAAATCCAGAAAGCATTTTCTTATACTTCTTGAATTTGTGTCTTAAGACTTCTTCTCCAGGATTCCTATTTTAAAACCACTGAATTGTGGACCAAGCTTACAGTTCATTAAACTAAGATATATAGACAGGAAAAACTTTGTTAAAAGGGAGTTGAAGGAAAGGATAGTCCTTGTCTTCTTCCTTGTAAGCCTCTTTTCCCCAGGCTTTTCATCCTGACATCAAAGTTTTAATAAGTAAATTTAGCACCATGGTTATTGACAAGAGTCCAAGACAAGCTTCTACTAGAAAACTAAAAAGATGAGAAACCACATTTATAATATATAAAACTTGTTGCAACAAGACAAGACACATTGATAAATTGGCACATGATGCATCTGCCTTTCACTTGGCTATATTATTAAAACTGTAACGATGTACACTGTTCAGAACAGTGCAAGATGTACAGCAAATTAAATAATACAATCAACATGTCCACCACTGCTGCCTTTGGCATCCACTTTTTTTTTTTTTTTTTTTTTTTTTTTTTTTACAGTGCTCTCCAGACAACTCTTGGCCTCCATCAAAGAACACTACATCATCATATCTCAGCATTAAGCTGTGACTACGGTCAGGGACCTTGCAACACTGAATTAACTGATGTTTAGAGCAGAATTCTAGCAGCAGTGCTATGAGTCCTTTGGCAGCCACTTTCCCCTTCTTCTTCCCTTCCCATTCTCTTCATCCCTTTTCTTATTCCAAACCGTAATTCCAGGTTTCACTCCAACCCTCAGCTGAGAGTGTAGCAGAAGACACCTCTCCACATCACCGTTTCTCCTAGTTTACTACTTCTATCAACCCGGACCCTACCCCAGGAACCTCTCAATTACCCTCAACCACGAACACCCAACAAAGGGAATTGACTCAGAATTCAACTGACTTTGGAATTTCCTCTTCAGTCTGTTACTATTGGCCCTCCCCGGTCTCTTTGTCACCAGAATTCTAACCTAAAGCAGAAATACAAGCATCTGAGAAATTTAGACTGTCCACATGAATAGCTACAGACACATTCTATAGTCAAGGATAACCCGCGCTTCTCAAATACTTTCCAGAACATTATAATCTCCTAAAAGACAGAGGAATGGAGTGCAATAATTAAAGAGTAATATCTGAGAGAAGTGACTTATACATCAGTTCTTTCAAGGTTCAATAAAAGAATATTCACTCAACCTTGAAGAAAGGTATCAATTCAGTGGAAACCACAGACATTGAGCACAGCAAAAGGCTCTTGCTAAGGAATCACATTCCTAAGGTTTCTTCCAGAGTTTCTATACTGCCAATTCAGGATTGACTTTTAAATAAGATTTATGAATGCTTCAGAGTATTTGTGATTTACACTAACATAATACATATTTATGTATTTTTCAGCACTCTGATACGTACAAAAAGAAAACAGGATATACAATTTTGCCAAGATTTCAGCTGTTTTTCAGATCAGAAGTGAATTTTTAACTGTAGCATCAAGTAAGTATAGACCTGACTTTTTGTTGTTTTTTTGTTTTTGTTTTGCAAATGTTCCTTCACTTCCCCAAAAATCAATTAAGCAAGAACGCGGGTTCTTTTAAACTGTTAACAAAGACAAGTTCATGGGTAGTCACCACTTAACTGAAAAGAGGCCCCAATATCCAAATGAAACGCAACACCCAGAAGTGTTTCACCAAAGCACAGAGAAAATGGTCTGATATATTTATAATTAGTTTCTCTATAGCAAAACATAGACAGAAGCACCATTTGCCTAAAAAAGACTGGAAATAGTCGTGAAGTTCTAGTTACATACTGAATGAAATATTTGAAGGATAAGAACTGGTACCTTACCTTAACATACTCCAAAGTAGGATCTGGAATATTCTGATCTCTAGAACAGAATGGGGCAAGAGGGAGAAGAGAAACAAACAAACAAAAAAAATGGTGAGTCCAAATATTTCTAGTATTACTGAATAGATCATGTTAAAATTCTTGCTAAAAATTGCCTCTGTAAAGACAGATGGCCTACCCAATCATTTAAGAAATATATTAAACATCAATTCCTTCTGGAAAATCAGTAGAGGGCTACTGTTACTGAATTTTGGAAATAAACATCATTATACAGATTTAAGTATAATTATGTTTATATATACAGATTTAACAACTCAAATCAATCTTATGACAAAAATTTCAACAGAGGGCTGAAAATAATTAAGTTACCTAAAACATTTCAAGTAAATTAAAGAGAAAGAACCCTCAAGCTTTTCAGTTTATTCCTTTCTTGTACGTTTTCCCATTTAAGTTACTGGTAATGACAGGATTGAGAGGGCATTCGCTGCCAACATAATAGAAAGTAAAACACAACATTCACTTCTTATATCATCAAAGCAAAGAATTAATGGGTTTGCGAAAGTATAATATTTTACATTTTGAAAAAAAAAAATGGTTCTTGTACTCTTTCACAAACTTCACAAAATTATCATAACTTCAACATTACAATTCTTTGAAAGTCAAGTAATCAAGCCATTGCTCTGTCTTAAAAATAAAATCTGTTTTTGCAGGTTGTCTATACATGCACATGACAAACATTCCCAAGGGCATAGAACTCTACATAATAAGCCCTGTTATCCATTATAACTCTCACAATAAATAGGAATAAAAACAAATATTTGTTTTCAAAGGCTTCTGTATATTTGTTTTTGTTTTGGAGTGAGAAGGTTACTAGAATTTGCAATATAGGCTAGGATGATTTCTACAGACTCTGAGATGACATACACGGTGCTAATTTAAACACAAACACACAAACATGCAACAGACACAATGAAAATCTTGCAGACTCATAAAGCCATCAGGAGCCTGTTATGGCAATCCAGTTTGCCACACTGCCAACACATGCCCAAAAATTTAGAAAGGGAATTCTGTTCAAGTGGAAGTTGCTATGATGTAACACTGGAAATATATGCAGGTTCAGACAGGTAGAAAATGGGTTACATTGGAATCAACCTCCTCAAAATATAGTTTCAAACTTCACATTCATTTGGAATGTAATTGCTTATCATCAGAAACTAAGCTGTAGTTTAATACTCAGTTTCAGGTTCAATTCCCTCACAGCTCTTAATCTAAAAGCAAAACAGAGCCCTTCTGCTTCACAGCCCTGCCTCCAGAGAATATTGCAAAGCGTTCAGTTGTCCAGGTTGGATCGCATGTTGCTGTTCCTCACTATCCCAGTACTTATCAACAGTCAAATTCCATTCCCAGGTAAGTTTAAAAAAATAAAAAAACACCAACGATGCCAAATCCAGTGGAAGTAGAATTTGGTCCATTTGAAGGATTTTCTTAGGCAATATCCAAAAAAGAGATATTTGGGCAACCGTATACACACAAAATACATGCAAACATATCAGAGAAAACAGGTGAAACACAGAGGAAGAAGGAAGCTAGTGTAGAAAAAAAAAAAAGAAAAAAGTTTTCTTTCACAACATTTAGCAATTTAACTGGGGAAAAAAAATCCCATTCTTAACCAGTTCGGCAAAGTTCATAAGTATGGCTAAACTTTTCTCGTTCCCAAATGATCTGTGGGAAGTTCTGACAACACTGGAAGCTGTGAAAAAAATTAACAATTTATTTTGCAATTTACTCATCCCTTGCCTGTGGAATCATTCAGAAACAGGATCTAACAGTGCTGTATTTATACTATACTCCTAAACAATGAACCTAAGTGATAAAACTAACTAGTTAACTGCTACTTTAGCAGTGAGAACGTTTTCTTCTGGTATTCAACAAACTTTAGTCCTGTACACTGGCCTTGCTATGGACTCTACTGTTCCCACTGTCGAATGCAAAGCAACAGATCTTTAGGACAGATCAAGCCAAAGGAAAATAAATAAAAGAGGTAGAAACACTTCAAGACAAAGCAGTCTGTTTACCGCCATATAAAGCAAAGAAACCAGGACTGAACGAAAGCGACCTACTTTTCTTTCACTGTACTTACCATCCACACGACAAAAGTGCTTTGAAAATTTTGGGCTTGGGAAAAAGATGCCGTAGCAAAACCCTACAAAAGCACCATAATATTTAATCTGATGAACTGATACACAATAAAACATAGCAAATCCTACAGTGCCCCACTACTACAGCTTATGGAAAGGGATGCTTATGCTGTAAACCCTCCTTATCTCAGCCGCGTTTCTCCTAACAGATCTTCCCTCTTTTCTCCCTACCTTATGTTGCCTAAGTATCCATCTCTGTGCAATTTTTTGAGATTATTTTCAAGGAAGGTAACTTTCACTGATGTGCAATAACTAATAGTAAATATTAATTATTTCAGTTTTGTATCATGCAATTCCAGCATAAAGCTGCCACACTAAGTAGTTGGCCAAAACAACTAGGAACTGAGCACAAAACTAACTCCTGAGTCTCAGCTCTCAGTTAGTAGTGATGAAGCACCATTTATGTCACGTGCTCCCAGCAAAGGAAACCTATCCTGTCAAGACCCTCAAGAAAAATAAAAGCTCCTTTTTTTTTTTTTTGTGTGTGTGTGTGTGTGTGTGTGTGTGTGTGTGTGTGTGTGTGTGTGTGTGTGTAAGTCATCTTAATAAAAAGGGCAAATTCACAACCACACTATTCGTATAGGATAGTCTTCAGGAAAAAAAAAAACAACACAACATTTTAAGATAAGTACTTGCAGGCTCTGCTACGTCTCAAAATCAATTCAATTGAAGCTTTGTTTTGATAACACCAAACTTTTCCTCTTTTATTAGATTTTACTACATTTCAAGTAAAGCTAATGTTTCTTTTCATAATGAGCTTGACCTTACAGCTTTGTTCATTTGGATGCTTACCCACAATATGTACAAATTAGAGTCTGTAAGTCAACCAATACTGTGTGAACTGTGGGTTCACAGGTTGGGTGTTATTACATATTCTGGCTTCCTAATAATCAGATAAGCTCAATTTTCATTCAGCCAAAAAGCCCATTAAATGCAGAAAGAAGTCTTCTGGAACATTTTCAGAACGCCTCAAAGGAAGGCACTGGGTAAGGGCTCAATAGGTCACACAGAATTGGCTTCACACTCTTTTCATACTCAGACTGTCACAAAATATAATTTAAGATAGAGATGTGAATATGTACTCCCATATCTATTTTGGGTATTCACAACCATGCCATCTCATTTCAAGAGCTAAAAAACACAGCCTCTCTCCAGAGTATTTAATCCTTCTCCACATGTACAAATAGCATACATGAACACATGTACAAGTAAACTGTCCTCCACACGTCAGTGTTGAAACTGCAGTAGAATAAAATACTCTTCCAGTAACAATTCACCAGTACAAGTAAGCAGTTAATCAACGCACTCTTAACCTCCACCATTCTAAGTCTGTCCTGGCCAGAAGCACATTCTTTCTTGAGCTTCCCTTGATACATCTGAAAACATCTTTCTCACTGCTGGAGCGCAAACCCAACTCTGATCATTCAGCTCAGTGGGTGCAGAATGGCCAGAATTTGTAAGCAGCTTTTCCTTTTCTGCAGACTCTGAGGTTTGTTCAATAATTTTCTAGCACTATATCAATGAATAATCTTTAAGCAGATATCCTACTATTTTTTTCCATCCATTTTAAGAAAACCTCCATCTTTCTACGATTGTATATTACCTTCCAACCTCTTCACTGCTGTGAAGAGCCCTACAACATACAGACCTGCACAGACTAAGCCATGTTAAGCACCTGCTTTCTCTTTGGTCCTTTGCCACCTTCATAGCCACACTTATCAAGTAACTGTGATAACTTCAATACAATCTAAGTGTGGACATAACAGTATTATCAGGGATGCCCAAATCCTCATCATCATTCAACTAGATAATAATTCTTACAAGTTATGAAAACTGCTGACAGTCCCTTTGTCAGTACATTACATTACATTACGGTACATTATTTGCGCTATTTAGCGCTTTTATAAATGTTCTTGTGGGGAAAAACATTAGCACACATTGCTACAAGAAAGCATGTTTCTTTGTTTTACAGTGACCATTGCTAGTGACATTTTTTAAAGCAGCTCCTTTCTTCTACATTGAAAAAGCAATGCTGAGAAGAACAAATTTCTCAACAGTGCCAAGGCTGCCGCCTGACAAATCAAAGTGAAGACAGTACAGGCTCAAAGGAGCCTGAGAAACTGAAAGATGTACCAATCTGCTGCATGGCTGCTTAGACAGATAGAACTGCTATAGAGACCAGATAGGATTAGAAGCCTTCTTCAATTTGCCTCCAAATTCCTTCCATCTACATAGATTTAAGAAATACACAACTACTTAATTTTAAAGGTACAAGTCTGAACACGCTAGACATACTGTACTGAAGTATACATACTGCAGATGTTATTTGCACTGTAAACTAGAGTAAAAGATGTGGTGATTTTATCCTTGAGCAGCTTCTGCATAACACACACACTCCTACTACATTCCTAACTTCATTCCTCTCTTCTGTCTATAGCTGCACAACGCTATGAACATGACTCACTCAAACACCAGTGGAAACAAGTGCAAACTGCTATGTCTAACTGCATAATGACCTGCAGTTCACACAAGATCATCAGGGACTATTCAGTAATTAAAACCTCGAGAAAAGATAAAACATCCTTTTCTCTGAAATTAAATAAAATCTTTACTCATTCATATTTGTTCAGAATGCCTCTGCAGAGCTAATATTATAGCCGTTTACTGTCATCACTTCCATCTTCAGCAATCCCTTCACTTGCTCCATTCTACCTATCAGCAGAAAATCTACCCTACTTTTATCACCTTTTCCAAGTCAACTTCTAATTTTGAACCACAGACAATACTGTTCTCTCTACAATTCAACCAAAAGCCCAAAGTAGGAGCTTCCATTATTCTATTTTCCATAACATTTAGAAATCCAAGAGCCAAAGCTTGCTCTTTAAAGCTGTTCTTAAGTGTTCTTTTTCCAGGACAGTCACAATGCTGTGAAAGCAGTGGTTTTGCAGCAGAACTATGGCTTATCAAAAACAGGCATGGCTTTTATAAATTTTTCTGCATACGTGCTGCCATCTGTTGATTTATACCTTCGTTTGGCAACTCTTTACAGTCAGTGCCTTGTTTGCTGTAGTTCCTCAGAATTGAGTTATTCAGAAATTTAAAATCATTTTAATTTATTCAAATAAAGAAAGAGGCACACTCAATAGTATCACAGATTCTACCAATTTATCTGAAGCTCATGTAAATTGAGGTACAAAAATTACTCACAAAGGATGATTGTCATTCAGCTGATGTGCTTTCAGTGTGTTTGACCTGAAACAAAGGAAAGCTAATTCTTTGTTTTAGTAAGAAGATGGTTGGAGGAAAAGCTGTCCTACCTGACTGCTTCTTTAATTCAGTTTAAACTCATTGCATCAGGCAGTAGATGTTTGCTCACCACAGGAGAGCAAACAAGACGAATATACAATATACTGCCCTATGTGACATTTAACTCTGCTGCGTATATTTCACTCAATTTCATTGATTTCCTCCTTACTAAGGGATCAGAAATTTACAACCCTACATAATTGCTTGATTGCTCATCTCCCGTCTTCACATCATCCAACTGGATTGTACTTTGACAAGTTGGTACTAGTGAGTTGCTCAGCACAGAGTTCCAAGAATATGCAATCTCATCATCACGTAATAAACTGTGGCTTCTACAAGTACTTTCAAAAGCCAGTAGGTATCTCACAATCTATCATGAAAATACATATCAGACTGCAACATAAGAAAAATCACAATGCAGAGTATCTTTCACAATGCAGAGTATCTTTTACTAACCAACATTTTTTACTAGAAAGTAGAAGTACAGACACACATAGTTTCAGCCAGAGTGTGACAGACTGACAGGTTCATGGCAACAGACATACAATTAATAAAACTTACGATACAGAAATGATCAATCAAAGGTAACCAGAGGTATCGATCTTTCTAATGATCTTGCAAATAGTTTCATATCTGAAGAACTGTACTGTCACATTTAAATTCAACACACACTATTATCATACCAATCCTTAGAGTTGGAAGGGACCTTTAAGGGTCACCTAGCCCAACTCCCCTGCAATGAACAGGGACATTGTCAGCTAGATCAGGCTGCTCAGAGCCTGGTCCAGCCTGGCCTTGAACATTTATAGTAACGGGGCTTCCACCACCTCTCTAGGCAACCTGTGCCAGTGCCTCACCACCCTCACTGTAAAATACTTTTTCCTTATATGCAATCCAAATCTACCCCCTGTCCTATTACCTCAGACGCTGCTAAAGAGCCCATACCCTTCTTTCCTGTAGCTTCTCTTCAGATACTGAACAGTCAACTCTGAGCCTTCTCTTCTCCAGGTTGAACAGCCTCAGCCCTCTCTGTCCTCACAGGAGAGGTGTTTCATCCCTTGGATCCTTTTTGCAACCCTCCTCTGGACACGCTCCAACAGGTCTACATCTCTCTTGTACAGAGTACCCCACATCTAGAAGCAGTACTCCAAGTGAGGTCTCACCAGTGCAGGGTAGAGGGGCTGGATCACCTCCCCTGACCTGCTGGTCACACATCTTTTGATGTAGACCAGGATATGGATGGCTTTCTTGGCTGCGAGGGCACATTGCTAGCTTATGACATTGTTAGCTTCCAATCCACCAGCACTCCCAAGCTCTTTTTGGCAGGGCTGCACTCAATCTTTTCATCTCCCAGTTCATATTGCAGGTGGGGGTTGCCCCGATCCAGGTGCAAGACCTTGCACTTGGCTTTGTTGAACCTCACGAGGTTCAACCAAATCCATCTCTCTCCAGTTTGGAGAGAAGGGCACTGTGGGGTACTACATCAAGGATCTAACCGAAGTCCAGATTGATGACATCAGTGGCTCTTAGGCCGATGGTTGGTCAAGCAGGATTTGCCTTTGGTGAAGTCACGATGGTTCTCTCATATCACCTCCGCCCTGTCTTACATGTGCCTCAGCATAGCTTCCAGAAGAATCTGCTTGATGACCTTTCCCATCACAGAGGTGAGACTGACAGGTCAGTAGTTCCCTGGGTCATCCTTTTTACCATTTTTAACAATGGATGTGATGTTGTCATTTTTTCCAGTTACCAGGCATTTCACTTGACTGTCGTCACCTTTCAAATATCATTGAAAGTGGCTTGATGACTACATCAGCCAGCTCCATCAGGACTCCGGGATACATCTCACCAGGATCCACAGACTTGTGGATGTTTAGGTTCCTCAGGTGGTCACAAACCTGATCTTCATTCACAGTTGAGGGATGTTGTCCCTTCTTTCTGAACCAGTCATTCAAGGGCTGTGTGATGAGCAGTTATCAGAGAAGACAGAGGCAAAAAAGATGAGTACCTCATCCTTCACCTTGTCTGTCGTTACCAGTTTGCTGGTGTCACTCACTGGAGGGTACACCCTCTTGTCTTTCCTTTCCTGGCTGGGGTACCTGTAGAAGCCTTTCTTGTTCTTCTTGGCACCCCTTGCCAAGTTTAGTTCAAGTTGGGCCTTGGCTTTCTTGACACCATCCCTACGCAGCCTAGCAGCTTCCTTGTAGTCTTCCTACATGACACGTCCCTGTTTCCACTGCCTGTGTATTTTCTTCTTGTCCTCCAGTTTGATCAGCAGGTCCCAGTTCAGCCATGTCAGTCTCTTGTTTTCCTTTCCTGACTTCCTATCCCTTCCAGGGATAGAGAGCTGTTGTGCCCCAAGGAAAGATTCCTTAAAGATGTGCCAGCTCAATTATTTACTAATTTTTTCCTCCATACAGAGGGGGAGAAAAAACAACAACAACAACAAACCACAACAACCAACCAACCAAAAAACCCTGTAAAACACTTAATTGATACAATTTTATTTTTATCTTAATTTTCAAAGTGTATCCAACAATGTGCTTTAACTGCAGACAGAACAGACCTACAAAAAAAACATATTCAAACTGAAACTGATCAACAAATAGCATTTATATAATAAATATTATATTATTCATTTTGAATGATTAAAAATGTTATCAATATAATGTTTTTTAAACAAGTTATAAAGCTTAAAACAATGACATGCCTGAGTCTCAGTTCAGTATAAGCACATCCATATACACATGAAGCACTGTAATCCTAAAAATGGTTAGTTCTGGCCTACTGATGTCAAATAAAACATTAGAGTTGAACAGCATATCATGAAGTTTGACTAAAACATCCACACTTCTAACTTTTGTGAACAGCATTAAAGCAATGAAAGACTGCTTTACTCTTAATTATAATAAACATTATACACATCTCTATAATAGAATCAAAATACTACAAGGCTATTTTGATAAAACACAGATAAGGTAGTGTGGAATTTCCTATACTGTAGTATAACTGATGCAATTAACCAACCAAACAACCTGAACATGAGCCTAAGCATTAGAATATATACCTTAACCTATATAGCAGAACGTGTACCACAGGAAAATAAGACGTACTCTCTCAATTTTTATTTTCTTTTTTTAAACAAGCAAAAGATGCAGACTCATCACAAGAAGACTCAAGAAGTGTAAACTTGACAGCAAATATGACGATGACTCAGAAATTACTACCATAGCATTGTGTGTATTTTAGTAAAGCCCCTGGGAGACCAAACAGAAATAGCACTTGCTGTTATGACTCAAAAGATGTAAATTCTACTAATTGACATTACTACAAAAGGAAAATTATGTGGAAATCTGAAATATTCAGTAAGTTAAAAAAAAAAAAAAAAAAAAAGATTCTCAAAATTCCTGAAATCTATCCATCAGATTCTATCCTACCTCAAATATTGCAAATTTCACACTTTTTTGTTTGGTTTCTCTCATCAAGAAGCAAACCAAGTACTAGACAGGAAATCAGCTTCCATTAGCACACAAAGTTATAACAGCTGCACCTGTAACTAGACATTTAGAGGCCTCGGAAAACATCTAACAATCCCTATGCAACAGGCAAATGTAAATTAAGACTTCATAAGTACCTGGTATGGAGTTTGTTGCTCTTCCCATTTTGCAGAGGGTACTCTTCTATGACATCCTGTACAAAAGGTGGCTGTTGCCTTTGTGTTCTGGTGTATGGTAACATTCCCACATGGCTAAACATATCACAAGCCCTAACTTTAACTGTTCCTTTCTTCTTCCTGGGGAGAGTGCCATGGATAGATATGTCTTGAAAGGAGTCTGAGTGATGCTCAGTTATTGAAGGTTTGGTGGTCAAAAGGTCCATGGATGATGCTAATGAGAACTGATGGTTCACTGAGACATTTCTGGGAAGACTTGCAAATTTCCCTGTGGCTATCATTCTTGATTCTGGAGGAGGAGGGAAAAAAAAAAAATCAGTATGAATTAAAGCCCCATTTTAATGGAAATTAAATATCATGATTAACAAAAGCATCTAGAACTGAACTTCACTTTGCATTAATGCAGCTCCTTCAAGGCATAGCCTGTATTATAATCAAGTCACATTCTGCCCAACTGCATATGTCAAGTACAAGTGTTTATTAACTTTTACAAATTCCACTTTTATGTACCAACTTCTTCTTCTTAATTCTTTACATCCTCTGGGGAGTCGGACACCAATTCAAAATAATTAACAAAAAGCAAAAGTTTTAAAAGCATTTTGACAAAAAATAAGGGACACAACAGATTGGTTTGGAAGAGAACATTTCTAAATCCAGTGGATGGCACACTGTTAGGAAAAATCTTCCTGGACAGTCTTGCTCAAGTAATAAATCTAGCAAAGAACCCATCACACATTTCTTACTGGCTGAAAACTAAAGGGCTCTATCCTAGAGATAAAGGCAGGAGCAGATTAATGGAATTCTATTCTGCAGCATGCGCAGCCTGTTTGCTCAAATCATTGTTGACAGTAGGGATTTACATAGCTGTCAGTCTCTTTTTCAATCAATTATAGCCTGCTGTACAGTACAGGATTCTCTG
The DNA here is from genome assembly GCA_037305975.1 of Chrysolophus pictus. Taxonomy (NCBI): domain Eukaryota; kingdom Metazoa; phylum Chordata; class Aves; order Galliformes; family Phasianidae; genus Chrysolophus; species Chrysolophus pictus. The sequence continues at coordinate 13,538,556 of CM074583.1, read as the reverse complement.
TTATTGTGAGCAAAAAACCTTATGAGACAGACACTTCAGACTCACTAATGGATCCCTCTTCATCAAAAGGAAAAAAAAAAAAAAAACAACCCCAAAAACCACTCCACCTATCTCATGCTCACTTCACAGTGTTATATTACAGAAGTCAAGATGCCTTATCCTATCCAGATATATTAGCCTACAAAAGGCATTCTATGGAACAAACAACACAAGGTCAATCAACCCCATGCTATTTGACCCAGATGGTAGCCAACCAGGTGTCTCCTATGCAAACTGGAAAAACCACACAAGCAGCACAGACTGATAATCAGAAGGCAGGAAAGATTTTCTGAAGTAGCTGACTGAGAGAATCTGTTCTGACTTGGTCTAGTTTCGTGTCAGGAAAACAAAACAAAACAGAGTAGTACCTCAAAGGCCTAGCAGTCTGGAAGACAGCTTCCAGCTACACAAGAATTCCTCTGGTTCTGGGAAACACACAGGTGTTGCAGCAGAATCAGAGCTGCGTCAAATAGTCCTGCTCGCTTCCCCAGCCTGAGCACCACAGATACTAGGAAAGTGAGGCTGCACTGATACTATTGTTACTTCTGCTCAGAGGTTGTTGTAACAGGCTTAGTTTTACAGTAACACTAAAACTGATCTCAAATTTATTCTGCTATTTTCTTCCAGGTGTGTTGCAGATTCACAGGTTTCCAGAATTCCATCTCAAACTCTATCCCACTTCTCCCATATTGAAAGTCCTACAATAAATACTCAGTTATGATAAATAATACTTAGACTATGACCTTTTTTATCTTTAATTTGCCAAGGCTTCCAGCACAGCTGCTATATACTCTAGCAGAAAAACCTCTGGACATAGCAGTTCTGATTATCTGTTTGACTTTGCTCAGGTTTCTTGTTGCAAAGAATAGAAAAAGAGCTGAGAAGTTAAAATGAAATGATTTTGTTAGTTACACAGATCCAAATAATACTCAACACTTGAAAGAAAGAAAGCCACATACTCACAAAAGTTCTCAATAAATTATAATACGAGCCCTTGGTGTGAAATACTGTTATCAAGTGCCTTGAGGGTACAGTTTCTGATTGTTATTATTAATATCACATGATCATTTTCAAAATAAAACGAAGTGCTGCAAGGCCTTTGTAAATACAAATATTTGTATTACAAATATTCTAAGCAAAAGAACCGGTCCACAGATGAGAAGCTCTATAATGCAAGTGTTTACCACAAAGCTACAGTTTCCTAGCTAGAACAAACTGACAGAGCTCCTTTCCAGTAAAATCAGCTTTATTATTACAGAGGAATAACAACATCGATCTCAAGCAACAAGGGAGTAAAAAAGTCAAATTAAATTAAGCTTCTACACAATCATTTGAAAACCTCAACCCTTGTGTGCTTAATGTAAGGAAGCAAATATCACTTATACAGGAACTAAAAAAAATGGAGGTCACCTCACTCATATTTCCAAATGCATTGCTATTTCCTTTTTGGGCTGAGATTCTGTACTTAATAATCATATTTTCTTATTGATTTATTAAAAAACACCTTCAAAACTCTGAATTTTGACTATATAAGTGTAGATCATCTAGTCAGAAGGAATTTGCTTAGGCTTTCCTGCAAGATCCCACCATGCTGAAACAAAACATGATATTTCATATAAATTGGTAGTAAAATTGAGTAGGTATAAGTATAACCAAAGGAAGCTTCAGTGTAATAGTACCAGGTGAGTCCACGATAGGACTTATAATGGCAATACACTCTCAACAACTTTTATGGATCCTGTTCAAGGATTCATAAAGATAATTATTCCCTCTCCTAACCCAGTCCCAGGATAATTATAGCAATCCAATAGATTCCCAATTCAATATTCACCAAATAAATGATAACTCTCTGAAATCCACCATTTTCCTTTTAATTTCCCCAGAAATCCTTCTTAAAATAGAAAAACCAACTGTACTTCCGCCAGTTATGTCCTAATCATTGTACCTTTTATAAAACTCACTCCCTCAGTAACATCCTACATTTCTCATATTCAACACCTAATTCCCAAATTTGCATTTCTTAATTTTTTTGAGTAATCAAGTTAAAGTTCCCCACTTAAGAAATATCTAACATCTAAGAACTTCTAGAACACCTTGCCACGATTCTGTGCACACACAAGCTTTGATATGTCAAGCAATACTCTCCTCAAAAAAAAAAAAAAAAAAAAAAAAAACCAGCCCAGATCTGCAAACTTCCACCCAAAAAATTATCTGCCTGCCTATTTGCTGTTATATGTATTCTTGACAAATGGCAACTGAAACTACAGCAACTACCTTGGTAACAAAAGTCTTGCCAAACTTGCCATACATTTTTTCTTGTATTGAATGTAAACAATGCAAGGAGGGAGCCTCTTCAGCTGAAGAATCTGGAATGTCTCAAATACTTCAGCATATGATTCAAAGAATGTCTTTGTTCGACTAGAGATAGAGCCCCTTTTAGTTTTACTTCCTAAAAGACACAGCACTTAAAACATCTGCAATCATGCATTCAACAATGGAAATGGTAGAACTAATAGCAGACAGATAGGCCAAAAGTCACTTAGATGAACAAATTCCTATTTGCCAAAATGCAGCATTTAACAAAACAGAGCACTTCATGAGTCATGCAAGTTCCCTCTAACTATGTACAAACAGTTTATTTCTTGACAGTATACTGTTAAAAAAAAAAAAAAAAGTGCTAGATTTTGGTGTTTTGCCTTTTTTTTTTTTTTTTTTTTTTTTTTTTTTTAATGGAGAATGGGATTTCCCTTTCTTCATTCCATAACTGAGGAAAGTATTAGGGAATGGAACTAGCAGAAGTCAGATTCTAAGTTCAGAAAATTGGAGGGCTTGAAGTGTTTCCAGCTAACTTCTAACTTGTCTTTTGGTTATGAGTGGGGAGAAAAGGGAATGAATACAAATTAAGTTATTTTTAAAATCAACATGGCCTTTACAAAACCTTATGAGATTGTGCACAGAATGACATACATATCTGGTGGGCAAGATCAAACATGGACAAAGCTCGAACACAGTGGGATCAGTATCTCTTCATATCTTTGCTCCAAACCAAAAAAAGACATGACCAATGAAGCAAACTTTGCTTCCTCCAAAATTATACACAAAAATCTTTCTATTCATGCCCTCTTGGCTTTGGAATGCAGATACATATGCTGCTCTGAAAGTAATTCCTCTTTTCTATTTCCAATGAAACTACTACAAATACAAAGAGCACAATAACACCACCCTATAAAGAAAATTCTCAGCTACAAAACACTATTTTTCAACACAGTCACCACCACGAGCTATGCATTTTTGCCACTGATGACCAAGAACCCACACGCTATGCTCATAAAAACCTGCACCAGTGGAGACAGTCCACTTTGCTGCCGTCACTGCTGAAACCACCACCCACTGCCTCACTGTGCTCACATTCACTGCGTGGTCTCCATCAACGTCCAGCAACAGTGAATGTCAGTGAGTGCCTTTTTTTTTTTTTTTTTTTTTTTTTTTTTCTCCACAGAGTGGAAAAGGTGACACACCTTTGCTTCACATGCACTTCCATGTCAGATCCCATTCTGCCAGACCATCCCTTTGCTGCCATCTGGCCCACGGCAACAAATGTAATGGAATATTGGTGGGAAACTTCAACTTCTACTGCCACAGCACCAACATCCGCCTATGACACCGTGAGCGAACACAATAAAATAGCAGGCATTGCACAATAACAGCCCTCATACAAACATTCTGGTTCAGACTTCACAAAAAATTTTGGATGCAGTTCATAGACTGAAGTTTCACTCAGGTTTGACACGGGTGCAAAAGTAGGCAGCCTTTCCATCCCACAAGAAAACAAAAACCAGTGCCATTGGCCATATCTTGTTTTCATACCTTACATGAGGGGAAGAGAAGGAAATTTCTAGTTTGGTGTCAAAGATTTGTGAATGGCATAACCAACAGTCCAAGGCTGTACATGGACATGAAATATCATAAAAGGAAACTGAAAAGCAATTTTCAAGCTCTGAATCAGACTCTCAAGGTATATAAAAACTCTGAATTATATCTAAACCAGTTTTAGATATCAGATCAACAATATTCTGAGAGAAGCGTGAATTTTCTAACAGAGAAAACTACCAAGACTTCAGACTCTCTGAAGTCTAGACTTGGCATTATCACATCACCATCAGTCACTTCACTCACTTCTTTATCATTATGTACACTATAAAGCTAAGAGGGCTAGAAAATGGTTTAGTATATCCAAAGGACAACTGCCTTATGTTCTCACGTCTTTAATGAAGACAACTTTTGTAAGAACCCCACTTACTTTTGACACAGCAAATTTCCTTACAACCGTCTTCCACCTTCCCTCCAACCCTACAAAGCAGTAACAGCAAATACAGAGGGATACAGGACTTCGATCTTACTGTAGAGTTACCAGGTATGTTTGCACGTGCTACAAAGATTTTGTGTTAATTATTTGCTGAGAAGCAATATAGAGCCGTCTTCACTGGTATAGAAAGAAACAAGAAAAGACTTTTTCTTGTCTCCAAATGGCTACAACCTGTATTTTATGGGTTTCTGTTTGTTTGTTAAACAAGATAAACTTACGCAGTAGCTGCAAGGGGTCACAGGACTTCAAGAAGAATATGAAGGCTCAAGAACTTCTGATAAGCAGAAATAGATTGAGAAAGCATACACAGTAGTACAAAGGCTTTAAGCTGCTATCAGAAAACATGCAAGTCTGTCAAACATCAGAAACTCCCCACAGGATTAAAGACAGGTCAGTGCTTCCAAAGGGTCCTGGGGAGTTACCAAACTGTTTTTGCTCTCTCCCTGTATACACACACGACTTTCCCCATAGATCCCTCCACTGTAATCTGACAATCTTAGATATGCTTTATAACCAGCATTCTAAAGCAACAGAAAGCATGTAGGCCAGGACATGTTATCTTTGAATTCGCTCTGTTTTGAGATGAAACAAACAGATAGAACCCATGCTTTTCTTCCTGAGTTTTCATACTCAAAATGCCCCTATGTCTATGAGAAAAAAAAAAAAAAAGCCTTAAAAAGCAATCAGTGAAGAGGGTTCAACAAACAAGTAGATCTCATCATTTGCTATAATCTCATAAACTTCAATACCCAATCAAAACCAACAGAGTTAGCTCTGTGCTGCTGAAGCCTTAATTTGCACTGAACATTCTAGCTCCATTTTGCTGGAGGAAGCAGAGCTCACCACGGTTACATTCCAATCTAAGCGTCCCTCAGCTAATGCTTCAAAACGCAACTTTTGTTCCTCCTCTAGGAAGTAATTTATTATTTTCCTGCTATTCCCATGATTTTAATAAAAGAAAATCCTACACTAACCGCAAATTAAATACTTCAAAAAATGTTTTCAGCAGCAAGTACATGCTTTATGATTTTGAACAACCACCTTATCTACACCGCAAATTTGGACAGAAAGCAGCGCTTTTGTACAAACTCCTCTTTAACGGATCAAAGAAGACGGCAGCAATATTTTCTTTCTCCCTAGCGAAACACCTCGGTACCCCAGCTCATCGATTTGTACACCTGCGAGCACCCGCCGCATTTCCGCGGCCGCCGATCCCGCGGGCCGCCGGCTCACGTACAGCACCGGCCCGCGGCACCCGCAGCGCTCCGCCTGCCCACGCGGCCGGGCCGGGGAGCGCCGCGCTCCTTCGGGATCTCGGGGGCACGGGCGCACATCAACTCTCGCACAAACCCCTCTCGTCGTTCTCCGCCCCGAAGGAAAACGCCGTTCCAGCAGCCGCCGGTCTGATCGCTCCCGTTCCGGCTCGGCTTCCCGGAGGCCAGCTGCGGCTCCGCTCCCGGCCGGGCGGTCTCCCTTCGGGCCCGCAGGGCGGCCGGGGCGAGGGGGGGCCGGGGCGCCCGCAGTAACCGCCCGGGGCGTTCTCGAAGGGCCCAGGGTTTCGCCCTGCCGCAGTGGAAGCCGGAGCGAAGACTTGCGCCAGCCCGCCCCAAAGAAGAGCGGATCGCGATAACTAAAGGTGACTCAACCTCCTGAGCGCCTTATCGCTCGCCCGTCGGCAAGCACAGACGGCGCCTCGGACCCGGTCGCGGACCTCGGTTCCCGAGCTCCGCGACCGCCGCCCTCACCCCAGCGCACGTCCGACTCCGGGCGCCACTCACCTGCGGGGCTGCGCGGCGCCGCCCGAGCCCAGCCGTGCGGGACTCCGGCAGCGCGGCGACCACGGGCGCTGTGAGCAGCGCGGGCAGCGGGGGCGCTGATTTACGACGCCCCGCCCCTCGGAGAGCCGCCGGGACACACGGCCGCGTACGCTCGGTGACCTCGCGCTGCTCCTTTTCCCTCGGCTTTAAGAACGTGGCTTCCGTAATTTCTTCTCCCAAATTAGCACTGCAGAACTAGAATTAAGTTTCCCAAATCCACCCTGCTGATGGACAGTTCAGAGTACGTTGCTTACATGCCGTTCACCAATTCCTTACATCGGCAGACTTTCCCCTCATCCCACCACGTCACAAGCATTTATCCGGGCAACAGGTTTGGAAAACGGAACAAAGACTCAAACATCTGTAAGGGATCGGGCAGAGCAGCTGAAGGCAGCAAACTCACCACCCTCTCTTTCCTCAAAACCAGAAATGCTGAGCTAGTTCCCTCAAGCTACCAAGAACAGCACAATCTGACAGTGCATCCAGACAACCATCCCATTCGCCCCTACATTTTTAACATCACTTCTGAGATACACACTCAAGCCTTACATTTCCTTTCCCCAGATAATTCCATTTATTGCCCGTTTCCAGCCATGGCCTGCGCACATCTGGCATGCTACTGTTCACCACAATCTTCCCTGCAACAAACAGTATTGCTTCTTGGAGCCTGACACAGAAGCTAGGCCACCACACGGACTACTTTGCCTTGCCACCCGTCACTGTGAGCCAGCCAGCAGGAAATACCCTTAGCTGTCAATACCTTTCATTTATACAATTGGTTGAGCTCTTTACTTTAAAGTCAGAGGCCTTAATATGGACTGGTTGGGAATTCTTTCTTGGCATGAGTAATGGCTGATTACGGTGATTCAGAATAGCTTCTGGAAACACAGGGCTCATAAGGAAAAACTGCTTCATAAGTAGAAGATACGTTCAATAATTTTGATAACACTTTCCCTCTTAAGCCAACATTTTGGAAACATCTTCACAGCCAACCTATTGGCATTAACATATCAGAAGCAAATATTTATCTGCCTAACTAAGTATCTTACTGATTTTTACATTAAATACTGGCTGTACAATTCCTCTGTTTTGGGAAATCCCTTGCACGCATTTTCTTCTTTTCACTCTACAGTCTAATCCTCTCACTCTCTTCCCCCATCCTTACCAGGAACTAGCTTTAATAAGCTTCTAAAGTATCTGCTTCAGGGGCTGACCACACGATATTACTGAAGTTGTGGTCCCTAAGCTGTCTAAATAACTAAGATCATTAAGAGGGAGCTACGACTTGTGTATTATCAAAGCAGTCATCAAAAATAAAAGGAAGTTTTGATATTCTCAGTCCAAACAATCTGTATCCAGTAGTGACAACAGCAGGATTAAACTGCTAAACACAGTGGTGACTCCCCATAGGTGACATCTCTGGATATTTGGTAGAACTGGGATATCTACCTCTTTGTTATTTGTTGTCATGCAGTGACCAGAATACTGCATCTTGCAATCTAAACTACCCAAAATACCTTACAGAAAAGTGAGATTTAACCAAAAGGAACAATTCAAGACAGAAAGAGCACAGTACCTTCCTTTGTAATCTAGCTGGATCTTAATGAATGTTTAGCTCATCAAGACAAGATTATTTAGCCCTCATGTGTGTTGTACATATTGGGAGAGGAAACTTCTTGGAAAAAAATCTGACGATTTATAGATATGAATAGAATAAATCTCAAATAAGATTGTTAGTTTAATATGAGAAAGAAAAAAAAAAGAAAGAAAATGTAGAGAGAGCTCCAATATACTGCAGAGAAAGAAGATAAAATAAAAGATCAGAAAATTATTAAACTTATCCAACACATCGATATAAAGGAAGATCATATGGCACTTCTGACTGGTGCTCCCCTGCTCATGGCAAACTCACTTTGGTTCCTCTAAGGAAGGCATGAGCAGGAGGAGAATACAATTGATGTATTGCCATACACCTTTTCCAGAAACAATTTCCATAACAGTTAAGTTCAGGTAAAAAGTAAAAGACAGCTGTTTCCCAAAGGGTAAATTCTCTGTTGATAGGACATGACCTGTCACTGGCAGCATGCTGATGGATGCAAATTTCTACACTTGCCCATCTCTCCCCAGATTACAGGATGTTCTAACATTATACAGACACTGAACAAAACCTTGAAGTTATGATCTGACAACACTCTGCAATGGTAACTTCTGACATTGCCAGCTGTGCAAAAATCAGGTGAGCGAGCGCCTGAGAATAGATGAAGAGATGTACCATAAATGTTTCAGAAACTGTCAGTTTCCAGGAAGTCATGCCACAAAGAATAACCCTTGGAGATTTTCCATAGGATAATTCAGCATGATCTTTCTTCAAAATAAAACTGGAGAAGGGAGAGAAGAGCAGGGTAAAGTAAATTAAAACAAAAAGACCACAAGCCCATCATGGACAACAAAATGTCTTGCTATGGCCTGTTCAAGAAAAACAAAATTTGGGCAGAAAACAGAAAGAGAAGTTGAGGCACATGGATTACACTTTTAGTATTGTGAGCCACATACTTTCTGTATGACCTATACTTTCACTTTTGTAACACATATCACAGTGGTAAATATTTTCACAGGAAAGACCTTGCTTCTCCATAGTTCAGTGAAAAATATCTAAAATCACACAAACAATTCAGATCAGTTACCACGTAAGATGGTCTCCATTTACGACACTAAAAACTCCTGGAAATTTTCAGGCACTGCCATTACATAGGAAGTAATGTCATGGTTCGTTGTCATGTTTTATGAATAAGACTTAGAAAAGAAGTAGCAATTTCCTTAGTAACATGACTGAGTGCTCAGTAATGGGACTGGTAGCTGGGCAGCCCTGCATAAACTGTGATTACTCTTGCATGAGTCATTACATCCTTTTCCTAAGAGTTGACTTTGCCTTCAAATCAAATTGAGAATTGGTCTTCTCCTTTACATACAACACTTTACACAACATGTCCTTGTACATATTTTAAAGAAGATTTATCTGCAACCTATAAGAATGAAGAATTCATAGGACTGCCTATGCTAGCTGCATTATGTTACTGTGAGTTACTACAGAAAGCTACTGAGCGTTAATCTGAATCACGCTAGATTAGAGTCCTTGTTGTCATTTTTGGTGCTTTCACACTGTATTAAATTTATTTCAGAAATGGGTTTATTGAGATGTTGTTAGACCTCTGAAAGCACTAGTGCCCTGAAACAACTACAGCACCTCTGCCAAGCCCTTTCTATCAGTATTCTGACCTGTCATAGCCCTTACTCATCTGTTTATCTACATAGCATCATGTTGTCTGCTCATCACCTTGCTGCAAAACTTCTAGTGGTGAATCATGGTACTTCATGATATCAGATTGGGGAGGCTAAGAAAACAGTGGTGTGCTGAGCATTTTTGGCCACACATCACACATAGCTGTGGCCATGTATGGTTACCATAGACTTCTGCTTTCAGAAGGAAAGGAGTACATACAGTTGTATATTTTCACCTAATGCAAAGACATCGATACATAAACAAGCGGAGGACATAACTGACAATTAAGACAGTCCCAAGAACTGTGCTGCTCTAGGCTGCTTACCTTAACTATGCTAGGAGTTGAGTACTTGCTGGTTCACAAGAGATCATTTACAGAATGTGCTTGGCTCACAGTTAGACAAAGAGATGATGCAATGAAACAAGGGGATTCACTGGAACTTTTCAGTTTAATCTTAAACATCAGAATTACAGTCCTAAAATAATGGGGAAGAAATCTATCTACTTTAAAAGTGCTGCTGTTCAGCTGTAAAGATAGAACCCAAATTAACTACACAAGATGAGTACAGGGGATGCTTAGATTGCTCAGATAGCAGTTCTCATAGATTTTTTAATGAACAAAAGCTAAAGCAAGTTTCTACTCTAGGCTTGTCTTATAAGAGAAACAATCCAAACAAGCAAAATGTTACATGCCCTCAACTCCCACAGATGCCACACGGAAAAAATAATGCTCAGCTAAGAAATCAAGTTAATTTGCTGGTGATTTTTAAATTTTGAAAACTGAGCTACTGTAACAGTGCTTTCTAAGATTTGCCCTGGTTGCCAACTGAAATGGCCAATTTTAGCCATCATCTCTGCAGACCTCCATGAGAAAGTTACCAACATCCAATTTTGCTGTATGGTCTGTCTTAGGCCTGGAGACACGAGGTCTTTCCAAATTTCAGAGGGCTATCGGTTACGAGTTAGAGTCAAGAAGCCCTTGCAATCTCTAGCGTCAAAGCACTTTGCAAACTATCAGCCCCATAACTGATCATCCTAGAAATAATGCTGCAGTAAAAGCAGAAGAGTTTGAGGAGTTACAAAAATCTAAGCTCATTCAGTGACAAACTGAAGCACGAGCATGCTCTGGTTTGTCGCCGTTTCAGGCAACAGCACATTTAATCTTTGTTAACCTAGAAGAACACAAACTGGGTTCATGTAATGCCTGATGTCTGAGCTTCATTCACTACTGGATAAAAACTTCAGCTCTGACACATCAGTATTTTCCAGTAGGAACTGGTTTACTGTTAGACACCTCTAATCTACAGCTCGAGAAAGTGAGCCTTAAGTGAGAAAGAAGTTGAAATTTTGGGAAAGATTTTCACTGTGCTATCAGAAGTTTTTATAGCTGCCCGCTGCTGAATTCTATGCGCCATGAGTCAGCTAATATCAGCCACTCCTTGAAGCAAAAAAAAAAGAAAAAAAGAAAACACAGCCTTTGTCAGAGAAAATAAAAATTGAAAGATTATAATCTTTAACAGCTACCAATTAGTAAATCCATTCTATGCTACAAAAATAAATTACTGCACGTATTTTATGACAGTAACATGTTCACCAGCACCACCTCCAACCTTCAATTCAATATTGAAAATTACATTAAACAACTTGTGTTGGTATAGATTAGACAGACCAGTTTCAGAAGTCTGAAGTATACATTTAAAGCTGCATTTAAACCACTTGTTGTTGGCTACTTTTGACAAATGACTAATTAAACTGGAAGAAAGTATTAGAAAAAAAGCTACATAAGGTTTTATGAGCTCCTTTTTACTAGAGGGTATATTTTCCTTTTTCCTCCCAGCAGTGAAAAAGCTATTACTGAAGAGCTAAGACTTCCTCGTGTGCTTTTATTTTTTTCATGATTTTGTAAAAAGTCTCAAATACAAGAGAGCTAACAACACCTCTGCATGTGACAAATGTTGAGTTTTGGTTGGTTTTTTTTTTTTTGTTTACTTGTTTTTTGTTTTTCCCATTTAGAACATAACTGATGTAGAAAACAAGGATAAACAGAAGGCTAGAAAGCAGGCACAGAATTTGGAACTTTCAGTGGATTAAATAATACCGTCAGAGGTTTATAACTTTGTAATAGCTCCTACATTGCTGAGCTCCTAAAACAGAAATGGCAAAACCTTGCAAATCTTTCAGTGAGGGGAAAGCAGACCACACAGGTAGCAACACCACCTTTATTACACAAATGAAAGTTTTCAAAGCATCCTCCTCTCCATCTATTGGCAGAGCTACTAAAATACTTCAGCACTAGTCTGGAATCTGCCAGGTTAACACTACATACCACTGCTCCAAAGCACTCTGGTTGTGTTTGCACTGAAATAGAAGTAAAAAAGAATGAGCAAAAGAGTTTTATCTGAGTGACAAAAGGCAAGATATCTGTAAACTAGTTGTGGCTTTAATCTAATCATTTTGGCCTTCTAATAAAAGTACATGATAGACTCTCAGTTATTTTATGATGATTTTGAATGCATAGTGTTCTCTATTTATGCTGTCCCTAGCACAAGTAAGAATCTGCACTGCTACTCATCTTCCTTCTCAATATCCTAAGTCTCCCTCTCATTCATGAGACCTAAGATTCCGTGTGGCAAGAAATTACTCACATTTAATTTTACACAATTGCAGCTGGGCAAGAAATACAATATATGCAGGAACAGTTATTTAAAAGTCTAAATGAAAAATACCTTTTCCCCACCAAAAATTGGAAGTTATTGTGTGTAAATTACATTTACTCTAATTCACATTTTGTGTATTATTTTATACTCACTCACAGTAAATTATGTCAATGTCTATATTTTATTAAATTGCACTAAGGCTGGGCTTTATAAGACAAAATTATTAAAGTTCCAAATACATATCTATTAATAGTGCCATCTGTTTGTAAAGAAAAATCAATATAAGGAAAGAATATTTATACCATTAGCCTCCCAAAAAAGGCTCTCTAAGATGTTAATGAAATCATACCGAGCCATACGATGCTATTAATCAGAATCCAGCTCAGTAAGGAGAGATACTGAAAAAAGTATCTAGCTCTTAGAATGCTTCATAAAAATTTTCTTGTCACTTCGCTTTAACGTATATTTCCACTTGTAATACAACCAGTGTACAGAAATATACACCATGAATACTTAGAAGTGACATTTAAAAAGCAAAGAAGAAAAAAAAAAGAAATTCTATATTTAAACTCAGATACAAAGAAACCAAGAAATACCTTTTTGTTTTTTTGATGAAGCTATTTCCAGAAAAGGTTATGTTATTTCCTGACTTATTTACAATGCTAAACAAACTACAGAAACATGCTGGATGACAACTGAGAATATTCACAGCACTGACAGAAGCACTATAGTTCGTAATATCTGGGAGCGCTATCCAAATTTTGGGTATGTCTTGATTCCACATTGGGACAAGCCATGGCAAGCAGCAGGCCCCACCCTCTGACTACAATTTCTGTAACAGGAAAACAAAGGTACGTCTCCAAAAAGTAACAACCTGCTATGAACACAAAAATACATGCCAGCTTAGATGGCAGGACACCACGGTCCAGAACATGCTGTAGAGCACATTAAAACATAAGTCAAGACAAAGATAAGAAGCATGTGGAAAGAGCATTTGTGGCTCTCAGCACTCATACTTTGTTACTTCTAGAAAAGCATCATTATGGGCCCATGTGCTCCCTTGTGTTTCACTTTCTACTTTGCCACCAACAGATACAGACACTGGACTCAAGCATAACTATCAGTTTGATTTGGTACACAAGTCATCTTTTTGGTCTTCCATTTATGTATCAGCATTAGGAAGTAGGTACGTCACCAGTAACGTTTTTGCACTTAGGAAGATAGACTGCAGAAACTGGAAGAATCTTTCCACTTGTGTACTTCAGTTTTCCAGCAAATAAAATACAGTGATAAGCCTCAAGCAAAGATTTGAGATCGTGAAGGATTTAGAAAAGAGGAAACACTTCTTTGACATTTGGAAGGCTACACTTAAAAGAAGAGATTTAACGTTCCAGGACAATAGCAGGTGTAGCTCTACAATCAACAAAAACAGATACAGACATCTACTGAAAGTAATTCAAAATTCAGAGTGGTCTGAATTATTGCTTGAATTTGTCTGTCTCTTTCTAATATCTAGAAGACTGGGTGACTTGTCTCCCAGTGCAGTGCCCTTGGCTGTGGTTTCATTGTATGAAGCAGGGCTGTTTCAGCAACCAGTGCTCAGCTCTCTTTTTTCTTCTTTGGCCATCCACATTTGTATGAGTGATCTTGCAGCTGAATTTTGAATTGGGATTGTGACTTGATCTGGATGAATGAAGTGAAAAAGTTGTTTTCTTCTGTCAGACAAATTTCTTAATTGGGTTCACCACACAGCTGTAGCATAGTTTTTACTAACAACTAAAGGGATAATAGAAATGGAAAAAAGCTAAAGAAAAGCTGAAGAGGGCACCAACTGCTTTGTTTGGCATTTCAAAATCTCAGCCTCATTCAAGGTCAGGAATCAATGGCAGAGCAGCCTTTCAGCTCCTAATACAGATAAAGAATACCACAGCCCAAGTATGCAAAGCACTGATTCACTGTAAAACTCGTACTGGACTGAAGTGGTTTAACAAGTCTGAATGGTTATTTTTGTACTAATTAGCTATTGCCACTCATATCAAATCATTTATTCTGATCACTTCCCTCCCATTGGCCAGTATAAAGATAGCTTAAAGCCTAAAGGTAGTGAACTTTGTATTGTGTACTCTGCTTAATTCAACAGATACGTGATCATGTGCACACATTTGATCCAGGTCAAATGTGCTGCTGGGAATTATGCCAGTGTACAGATTAATTACTGATATTAATTACCATGGAACATGAGCTTGAGTACCTGAAGTTAGATGAGATGAATCCAAATCTCGGTGTACTGGAAAAAGTTCTGTTAAATATGATATCAGATATCAGATACGATTTTAGAAAGCAGAAAGTGTTTTAACAAGATTTTCCAAAAGTTAATTTCACTATACAAAGAAATGCTTAGTCCTATAAAACTAATCTTGTGAAAGTGCTTGCATATTGAAGTGACTTATCACATCAAGCACTATCTGGAAACTGTTGAGCCAGCAACAAATCCCATGCCATTGTTTGAAGTTCAGATTAACAGCAAATAAAATAGCATATCTTTTACTCTGTACTGGTTTAATTAATATTTATTTAACAGAAGATTTCTTTAAAAATGCATTTTCTAATGCCTGGCTTCAGTGCTGAAAAACAAGCATTGCAGTGTAACTGATTAGGCACGCTGCACCTAGACACAATACTGTCAAAAGACAGACACAAAACAAAAACATGCCATAATAGGCTGGAGACTAGATAACAAGTATTAGTCCCTATTGTGAAAACAAAACAGTCTGCAGTTATGTTTGACTGACTGAACTGTTCTGTGGCCTTCCCAGAATTCTTTAATACAACAGGCAAATCCATCTAGGATGTAAATATCCTCGTGTAAACAGAAGTCAGAGATTAATCTGGCACAATTTTTCAAGTACATAACTCAGTTATTCACTTGTTTCATTAGCCAAAATGAGAGGCTGAATGAAAACATTGCTCCCCAAGACACATGTAAGTGCCTAGAAAAAAAGAAACTGCACTACTTCAATGAAAGCTTCACTTAAAGAACTCAAGTGCTTAACTGCAAATAAATAGACAGCATCAAGCTGTCAGCTTGCAAGACACATTTACAGGAATCATAAGATATTACCTGTATTTTGGGGACTGATTTGATTCAAACACAAATTTATCAAAATTACCAGCAGTACAGTAATGCTAGATCTATCTCAACGCATCTACCTGAAACTTCACCATTAGAAGTTGTAGTTATACTAGTAAAATTGGGAACATTCTGGTCAGTTGATCAAACTGTTATGTAGCTATCTATAAATTAATTTGTCAGGTGAAAGGACTGTTCAAATTGTTATTTACATGAAAAATGTTCCATTGTTGTAACGTCCTCTTTCCAGATCCTAAAAAAGTACAAAATGCAACCCCAAAACCAGGTGAAAATATTCAAATTGAAATATGTCCAGTTCCACTGCAGTGATCAACTTGAATCATTTCCTAACCTGCTCACATAGCAGTTACAAAAGTCATATTTATATTCATATTTTAATGAAGTTAAACCAATGAATTGTAGAAGCTTATTAAACCATTTTTTTTTTTTTAACTTCTCAGAAAAGATTGAGAATACACTCATCTACTCGAACACCAATAGTTCAAGATTCTTCTGAAGATCTGCAGTAGCTAAAATCATTTTATGAATATTTGATTTCTACATAGGCTTGAAAAATCATTACCTTGACAGAGAGATGGGAAAAGCAGAAATGTTATCTAAGTAAATCAGAATCTTACATTAAATTTGTAAAAGCTTCAGCTACTGATCTTAAGAATTATTAGGCAGGCTGCACAATAATTGCATCTTGTTATCTTACTAACTATTCTCCAAATATCCTGTACAGTGAGTCATAGTTGAAGAAAATCTTACTATGTTCTTTCATTCAGAATGTAACCCTTACAGGGCTTGTTCCAATTCTTACAAATGCAAGCTGAATTTTGATACTGAACTGATAAAAACATCATAAACGCAAAAGAGACGTAGTGATCAAGTCTTAATTCACGGCAAAGTCCAGAATGGAAAAAGAGGGCAAGGGCTGCCTGCACAAGGGCTTTTGTACTCTGTTCAAAAGGCATAAGATGGCACATACACAAAATTACTTGGTCTTGAACTTTGGCTATGATCTTTCCAAGTGAGGAAGATTCGTGACACAGACTTCTGTCACTTACAGTCTGTTAACATTATTATATCTTATTAAATTGGAAACAGAGAGAGCAATAGAAAATGAAGAGAAAATTGAGCCCTTTCTAAATGACAAGCTGCAGAGTTGACAGCCTCATTTTGATACCTGCTAAAATTATGGAGAAGATCGTTCTGGGAATTATTGAAAAATGGCTTAAAAACAACACAGTCATTTGTCACAACCAACACAGGTTCACAAGAGGAAAGTTCTATTTAACGTAACTTCCTGTAGGAAGGAACCTGATAAGGTTACTTACATAGTTAATCAAGAGAAGACAGTTGATGCAAACCTTCTGGATTCCAGTAAAGCTTTTGATATATTTTCTTACAGCATCCTTCTGGACAAAATGTCCAGAATAGAGCTAGACAAAACCATAATGCAATGGGTAAACAACTGGATGACAGGTTGGGCTGAAAGGGTTATAGTAAAGGGGGTAACAAGGCTGCTGGCCTGTCACTACTAAGGTTCTGCAGGGCTTCATTTCAGAATCAGTTCTCTTCAATGTTTTCATCAATGATTTGGATACAGGACTTAAAAGTACACCAAGTAAATTACACTAAATTGGGAATTGCTGTTGGACCCCTCAAGGGTAAAGAGGCCTTGCAGAGAGATACTGACAAATTAGGGGGCTGGGTAATCACCAACTCATGAAGTTTAACAAGAGCAAGTGCCAGATTCTGTACTTCAGTTCAGGGCAACCCTAGATATATGTACAGACTGGGGGATGAAAGGCTGGAGAGCAGCTCCATTGAAAGGGATCTGGGGTTTTTGGCTGATGGCAAGTTGAACATAAGACAACAGTGTGTGCTGTCAGCCAACAGGGACAATTGTATCCCGGTGTGCATCAGGACCAACACTTCCACCAGGCAAGGGGAAGAGTTGTCACACCCTGCTCTGAGCTGGTGCCTCACTTCGAATACTGTGTGCAGGTTTGGGTGCCACGACATAAGAAGGATATAAAATTATTCAGAAGCATCCAAAGGAATGTTACAAAGATGCTGGAGGATCTAGAGGAGAAGTCGGAGGAGGAACAGCTTAGGTCTCTTGGTTTGTTTGGCCCAGAGAAGAGGAAACTGAGGGGAGGTCTCATGTCAGCCTACAGCTCCTCACAGGGAATGTAGGGGCAGCCCTGCACTCTGCTCTCTGTTGACAGTGACAGGACCTGAAGGAACGGCAAGGAGCTGTATCAGAGTGGGTCAGGTTGGGGATTAGGAAAAGGTTCTCTACCGATGAGTGGTGGACACTGCCTGGGGTAGCAATCACAGCATCCAGCTGCTGGAGTTCAAGAACTAATTGGACAATTCTCTCAGACTTAGGGTTTTATTTCAGGGCTGTCCTCTGTGCAGCCAGGAGTTGGACTTAATGGTCCTTGTGGGTGCCTTCCAACTCAGGATATCCTATGATTCTATGAAGCAGGAGACTCTCAATCTAATTTGGGAGGCACCCACAAGGATCACTGAGTCCAACGCATGTAAGGTATTCCAAACTAATGCCTGACAAATTGAAGTCACCTACCAGGACAAGGTCAGCTGATCTATAGGTATCTCTTAAATTATCCTTAAAGAATAATACATCAGTGTCATCATCCTGTTCTGGGCTCCCCAGTACAAAAAAGACAGGGATCTCTTGGAAAGAGTCCAGCGGAGAGCCACAAAGATGGTGAAGGGCCTGGAACGTCTCCCCTATGAAGAAAGGCTGAGTGAACTGGGTCTGTTTAGCTTTGAGAAAAGAAAACTAAGAGGGGACCTGATCCAGGTCTATAAATATCTAAGGTGTGGGGGGCAGAGTGGTGAGGCCAGATTGTTTTCAGCAGTGTGTGGAGACAGGACAAGGGGAAACAGCCAGAAACTGCAGCATAGGAAGTTCCACACAAATGCATGCAAGAACTTCTTCACGTGAGGGTGACGGAGCACTGGAACAGGCTGCCCAGGGAGGTTGTGGAGTCTCCTTCTCTGGAGATATTCAAGACCCACCTGGACATCTACTTCTGCGACCTGGTGTAGGGAACCTGCTTTGGCAGAGGGGTTGGACTCGATCTCTGGAAGTCCCTTCCAACCCCTACGATTCTGTGATCCTGGCAGGGTCACTTACAATAGATTCCCACAACATCCTTATTTGCTGGTCCCTTAATTCTTACCCAGAAGCTCTCAATCACATCATCGCCAACTGCAAGCTCTGGACAGTTCAGCCCCTTCTTCACCCAGTGCAACCTCTGTGCCTTGCCTTCCCTGCCTATCCCTACTGTAGATTCCTTGGCTAGCTGTCCCATAGCTTATTGATGGCAAGCCTGGTTTTATTCCTTTTTCCCTCTGAAGCCCTCTTGCTTCATTCATCTGAATTAAGAACTGGCTAGAGCAAGAACTCTTGCATCTACTGCCATGAACGTACTACTTAGCTAGGAATAATTTAATTCAAGATATAGGGTTATCACTCTCCTCAGCAAAATGGATACGATAATCTTATCTTCCACTGCAGAGATTAAAAAAAAACAAACAACAAAACACCATGTAAATAGTTGTCAGTAATTATTTTACAAGTTAGAAAATATCAAAGGCTTAGAGTTACAAGAACTTAGAAACTTAGATCAACACAGTTGCTAAGCATATGCCTAACATAAGGCAGGTTAGTAAGTATGTGAAGTCAGGCATTTGGTGTAATTAAATTTTCAATTCAGGAAAATATTCACTTTGGCGGAGGAACTAAGAAATGATATGATTGTCCACGGAATGAAATTTACAGATATTGCAGAAATGAAATTCTGACTCATGGTCTTGAACTTAAAACAAATCCACTGTATCCAAAACAAAACAGTAGGCCTATGTCTAATATAACAGCAAAAACTTTTAAAAGCCAGCTTTGAAGGCTTGGTTAGATATGAACTATTTTTGCTAGGTCTTTTTTTTTTTTTTTTTTTTTTTTTTTTTTTTTTTTTTAAAGTTTCTGCTTCAGCTTGTTGGTTGTCAGAACAGCTTTTCCAAGGTTCCATATTAACATCTTCTGAGTTACAATGGTAGTGAGTCACATAAAAGCATTTCCTAATGTGTTTCTAAGTCTTACAGACTGAATCCATTTGGGAAAGTAGAAAATGTAGTTCTTTTCCTTGTTGCTACAACTGTACTTGAACTTGAAGAACTCTGGTATATAAGGAGCACTGATATGACATCAACACCAATTTTAATTAAATGAAAATTTGATTAGTGATCCCAAAAAATTGGTTGAAAACTTGTTTAGAAATTAATCTAAGGATATTTTGAGCTTATGAGAATATTCAGTTAGATATTTACATTTACTTTCTTAATTAAGAATACAGAGAGATTTAAAATATATCAAGGTAGCATTTAATAGATGTTATAGTGTGAATAAACGTGTACACTGATGGTAAGAACTGAAATCACAGAATGGACAATAGAGAGATAATTTTGATCAAGTGAGATCTGTGGGAAAGGGGCTTCTAAAGAATTTCTAAATAAGCTTCTAAGGATCTTCAAGATGACTTCTTTAAGGTCTTCCAAAAATGTGGTACTTGATCAATAGTGAAGACTACTTTTAAGCCATATAGAATCCATTTACTTATAAACAGCTTAATATATGCAATTAACACATTTCTCAAAATTCCTAACTAGATAAAATATAAAGACACTTTTCTGGTTTAACAGTAGAACCAAAAGTTTTATAGAACAAAAATTGTGTGTTCTTGCTCTCGTAAACATACAGCCTGAGGCACCTATGCCCAACATTGGAGAAGCAGCATTAAAACAATAAAACGTTAATTTTATTTAGCTCGTTTGTAAGTGACTCTATTTCACTGTGAACACTATGCAAAAGATACTGGCTTTATTTTCCCTTTTATCTTGCACTTGTTTCCTTCAACATCATATGATGGAACATAGATTGCCATGGCTGAAATTTTCTCAAGGATTTTATTGAAAAAGCCAGTTCTTACCTTTACACAACTGTATTGTTTAAAGAGCCTGCAATATTCTGCAGAACCAAGCTGTGCTAGCCAGTTAGAAGTGAGTAATTGCTTCATTATCTATTCCTTCACCTCACAATGCATTTGACTCTGAAAAACAAAACCTCCACTACAATACTATTGCTCTTGGATATTGAAATGACTGAATAACACAGAAAGCACTTGGTAGCATGCAAGTCCTATCCTTATGGCCAAAGAAATTACTAATTTCTTGGTCAAAGGGTATTTGGAAGTTGTATATACATTATTTTTATGATTCTGTGGAGGGTGTTTGTCCAAGATGAGAACACAGTAAAAGTCAACAACTAACAGTGCAACCAAGTATGTCTATGACAAAAGCATACGAGAGACTGCTAGAATTTGGAGATGTTAGACTGCTAGAATTTGGACTGCTAGAATTTGGAGATGTTCGTATTAAAAAAAAAAAGTGAAATTTGAAAAAAGTAAAAATATTTGTCATTTTTTCTTCATCTTCTAAAACGAAATAAAAAGACAGTCAATAAAAGACAAGCATGACAAACAGGAAGACAAAAAAAACAGGCACAAAACATTATCCAAACTTCAGTGCTCTGTTTAAGCAGTTATGTAAGATCTACATAAACAAACACTTAAGCTTCCAAAAACTGTTGAGTTTGTGAAGAGATTTCTAATTGCAAGTTTGAATGTATGCTAAACAAATTCAAGAACATCCATATCTAAATCTATAACTTATGAGCTAAACATTTCAATTCAGAGCACTGATGCCAGAAGCAGAAACGGCCATGTTCTGACACGCAGTAACTTCAGTCTTACATTTTTGATACTACTTTGTATTTGAAAAATTTCCTCTCATCCACTGTTCAGGAAAAGAACTTGCTCATTAGATCTTTATAAACTAACCAGAAGGATGACTTTCCAGCAACAAACCGCTTGTTCTAACACACGTCTGCTCTGAACATGAGGAAAAGCTGCCTGATGGCTGACGCGTTACAGTCAGAAAAGAGTCTGTGTTGCTTTGTGTCAGACAGTGAAGCTGTTTAGTCTTTTTGTAAGTCTTGGAACACTGAAAATAAGTTTAAGTTGTTTATATTTTTAAACAAACAAACTATAAGGTCCAAAATACTTGTCCTGCAGAAAGGTAATACATAACAGAGATATTACCTGCGTTAAAGTACAATATGTACCTAGAAATATTCCGATTTAAACACTTTTAAAATAAGTTTTACTAAGTCCCAAACATTATTTGGAAGCCACTATGAATTTCAACTCAATGGTCAACCCTGGAAACACGTCAAGACTCTGGAAAAATACACATGCATCATTTCACTGCACAAATTGTTGGAATTTACCCACTTCACAGTTTGTTACAAAACAAACTGGCTAACTCAGATCCTGTTGTGAAATCCCTCAACCTCCACTAGAATACACGAATATACTGCTTCCTCTATTCTAGGCTGGTTTTTTAATTGTCAAAATACTGCAGACTGTGGACAACAAGTAGTCACCAAGGAAGTATCAAAGTGCATCTTGTGCCGTAACATCAATCAGAAAATCTCAGCATGTAATGTGCACACCACAAAAAAATTTCTTTGAGGAATCTTCCAGGTAGAGAAAACATTCTTATGTGAGGAGGGGGAACAAACTCAGGCATTGAAATCTTTCATTTACTGGTTTGCTTTAACAGGTACTTTCAGATCACAATATTCTCTGAAAAACATGAAATTCAAAATAAATTGTAATTTCTAGGAAGTGCATTCAGTTTTTGACCTAAATGCAAATGACAAATGTAAGTTTGCTTTTCCACTCTGCAAACTGCATTTCACATTTATATTGATACCATTTAGCAGTAAGTAAAACAATCCAGTCATATACACCCCAACTTTACAGATCTTTCACATCATAATTGTAATTATATTTTCCATAAATATTTTAAATAACTATAGCACAAACCTGATATCCTTACAGTGCAAACATATGATGACAACTCCTCCTAGTGGAGGCACGTCTGATACAGCAAAATTCAGAAAAATGTAGTTTTCCTATGTGGAATACCAGGTTTCTGCTGGTACTGGTTAGCTCTTCGTTTTTGTCTTACCCTTGTTACTGCTTTAAACTAGACTCATGCAACTTCTCAGCACTAAGGCCCTTTAAGAAAGATTGAAATGAAAATCACTTTCAAGTATGCTGTTAGGTTTTAACATTATTAAACACTTTTTATTTGCACATATAAATAAGAATCAGGCTTCAAATGAACTTGAAGTAATTTCACTGTAAAACTATGATTCACCACTACCTCCTAATATTTTGGGCCAGACTGATCTGATATAAAGTAACTTACACATATTGCAAATAACGAAGCTCTGCTGATTCTTGCTGGCAGTGCAGCCCTCTGTGCCTCCTCTCAGTTTCTTCTTACTCATGCTTTGTATCAGCCGTGCCAAGAATGATTTCCATGTGAATGAGTCCCCTGCATTTATCTGAATAGACTGCTCTGTTCAGCCAATTCCATCTCAAAGAGCTCAAACCCTCACGGACATCCAAGTTCAGCCTGAACCTAGAGGAGAGGCCTTTTTTTTTTTTTTTTTAACAATAATATTTCAGAGCAGACAATAGGAGTATGCAGTACTGTCATTCGCTTATTTTAAACCCGTATTTGCTTCATGTTTCCTCGTTCAAATTATTGTTTTATCTTTCAGAATCAAAATATTTTTTGGTAAAATTTTGACCAAATGTTGTGTAGAAACTAAGGATATGACTTCTCTGAAATCGTTAGTGTAAATACTGTTGGTAGCCTAGGCTCTAAGGTGACACTTAAAACCTGAATTTTTAGTTCAGTCTGAATTTGGCAAATCTATTACAGACTATACAGAAAGAAATATAAAACATTACTCAATTTGTTTGTATTATTCTGGCCAATGTTTATGTAAAGATAGAGTCTACAAAATACCAGTAGGGACTTAGAAGCATACTGACTCAGCAACCACACAGCAATTTAAGATTATCATCCATAACTAATTCAACTGCATGTCCTTAACATCTACTCAGACTGTTTTGTCAGAATAACTCAATTATATGGAATATATCTATTTGGTTATCTTCTGGTGATACAGTTCTGTCTTCCAGACATTTCACAAATAGTGCTACAAGGACTTAGTTACATCAGATTTCAAAACAGGTATTTTCTGTTGTAGCCAATACCTATTACCAACAGCACACAAGAGACAACTTTTTACCAAGATAGTGCTTCGTCATTTTTAACGTAATGCTCATGGCATACACAGACTAACTGTTCCTCATTTATATTCCTTACAAAAGAGAAGTACAACATTCTCTGTAACAACTGTGTTTTTTCTAAGCAGAAGTCCTAAAACAGAAGCAGCAGTACTGTACACAACACACGTTCAACGATGGAATATACTGCCACAGATGCTTTAGGCAGCAAAAGTATAAACAAGCTGAAAAGACAATATGCACAGGGGAAACAAATAAGTAATAGTGGACTATTTGAAATGGACAAATAAAGGCAACAACAATCTCTGAAAATCCTTACGCCATGAATTACCAAAAGCTGGGGTAGTAATTTCTGTATACATACATTCTTACATCATTTTTATAAGCACAAGGTTGTACTGTGAAGACATTGATACACTTTTGGTCTAATTCCACACAGATGCTCTAGCATTTAAGTTCAATTATGGGCCTCCTCTGCTAGTACAAATTAGTTCAAAGAACTTTGCTCTTGCAGAGTTTAATCAGCTGACTGAACCAGCTACCTCTGTGACTTGAGTTGTTCTTGTACATCCTCCCACAACTAGCCTAAAGTTAACATGAATGCTGTACTGCATATGGTTGTTGATTGACAGAAATGGTAGGTATTCATGCAGATCAGGCTTGCCCTGGCAGGTGATCTGACAGCAATCACACGACCAAGTATTAATGAACCCAACATCTCACCAGAAAAGATTAGTCCAAATTTCCAAATTCATTCAGTACATCCATCTTAGCACATAGTTTGAAGTCTAGGACTAATTGTAATATTTATGTATTTATGTAATGCGGATTCCAATTAAATGAATTATTACAACTAAAACCATCAAGCTCTTCAACAGAAAGAGTTAATAACTGCAGCCTAGTTCGTCTTTCCTCTTATGTCTATCTGTGTAGTCTTCTGTAGGTAGATGAAAATTCATTCCACCTGCACCTGAAGCCAACGAGAAGCAGCCTGACTGCTGATAGTGCCATGCTGAACCTGTGCCAGCATACACTGACGGAAAGACTGCACAGCTGTTTCTCAGCTTGAACAGCCTCTAATGCACCTAACAGTA
This sequence comes from Chrysolophus pictus, assembly GCA_037305975.1. Taxonomy (NCBI): domain Eukaryota; kingdom Metazoa; phylum Chordata; class Aves; order Galliformes; family Phasianidae; genus Chrysolophus; species Chrysolophus pictus. Next base: position 13,513,906 of record CM074583.1, on the reverse strand, counting down.
ACAGGCTGTAAATGCATGTATCACTTAATGAGAAATCTGGTTACAGCTGGCAAGCTAGGCTCTTTGTGGAGTGAGGGGCTCAAGAGAAAAATAAAAGAACAGTTGTGATTCCAAGCTACAATTCCACTGTAGATTAAACTAATTTGCAATGTTCCGGCCCTTCTCTTTCCAATTCCTCAGCTATACCAACTCAGAAGTTATTAATCTCCATTGTGCAGAGTCAGTGTTTGATCCATGAAACTGTAAAACAGCATATGTGACAAGGTCCTCTTTTAGAAAACAAAAATCAGTTTCCCTGTCCATAGTGTTCATTTGTTTTCAATTGTTTCACTCAAATAGTCAAAGAAAAAATATATACAATTTAATAACAATAAATATATTCTTTTTATTTGCCTTCTGGAGCTTCAACTTTTTATGGTAAACTTAGATCTTTCAAGTTGCCCTACAAGAAACGTAACTTTAAGTCAGAAATTATCTTGTGATGAATTAACTCTAGGAATTGAGTGCTATCTTATCTAACAAATTAGACTTATGATAAAAATCAAACTGACAGCAGTATAATTAATGAAATAGTGCTCAGGTATATGTTTGCTAAATTATGGCTACTGGCCAAATATATGCACATTTCACAAGATGTCAATCATTATGTTCCTATGTATCTGTCTATTGCAGCACAACAGAAGAAAGCTGGATTGTGCTGGCAGTCTTCATGCACCTGTGCTAAATCAACCATTTTAGCTTAAGCTGCTGTTAAATGTGGTTTGAACAAACCCAGGTGATTGTGCACTGAAGTGGATTAGAACAAAATTTGAACTTAGCTTGATTTCTCTTTTCCTGCAATAGCCAAATAGTTTTTGGCCTCTCCACTCTGCAAACACCCACTGGTTTCACGTACATTTACTCTTACTGCTTAGCTGCTCCAAGCTCCTGAGCTATGTGGTTAGCAACACTTCCTCCCTTCCTTCCTTCCCTCTCGCTCATCTCCATTAGCCTGGTACCCCAAACTGCAAAGCCATGCCCAGTCCACTTCCCTAAGCCATTTGTACACCAGTTTTGTTGATTTTTGTTATACAATTTTAAGAAGAAACCCTAATGTAAACTTCTATTCATTTAAATAATGGATTAAGCAAAAAAGACACCAGCCAGAAGACCGCGCACTGATTACTCACATAGATAACTCTTCCAGTTACATACCAAAACTCGTAAGACCAACAGAATCCTAGCGACAAAATACACTTCATGATAAGACTTAAAAAACATAATATACAAATTTCTACTGAGCCATGGTGCTTTCATTTTAATGTAAAAGGCTTATTTTGTAACTTTTTATAGTACACTGTATTGCATTGATTCCTCTGAAAGTAATGCCTCCTATTTTTTTTCAAGGAAACTACAACAGATACAGCAAGTACAATAACACTATCTGTAAAGAAAATTCTCAGCTACAAACACTATTTTCCAACACAGGCACCATCACTAGCTATGCACTTTTGCCAGCAATGACCAAGAACCTGCATGCCATGCTCATAAAAATCCGCACCAGTGGAGAAGACTCACTGTTGCTGCTGTCACTGCTGAAACGCACCACCCACGGCCTCACTGCGCGATCTCCATCAACATTCAGCAAGAGGCAATTAATGTCAATGGGTGCCATTTTTCCCACATGGAGGAATTCAACAACACACCTTTGCTCCATACTCCCTTCTATGTCAGACACCATTCTGTCAGGTTGTCCCTTCTGCTGCCGTCTGTCACACAGTAACAACATGTAATGGAATATTGGTGGGAACTTCCATACTGACATCACTGGCCAACATAACCAAATGGGAGGAAGCCATCATACTTTGAAACATTTCTTCCTTAGAGAATACAACAAGCTGAAAAGCTCTTTTCTTAAATAAAAATCCCAACATTATTTCTTATAAAGGTGAAAGGCAGAAAACCTCTGCTGCTCAAGACGTCCAGTCACATAGCAAAGATAAAATGAGACCTATCTAGGAAAAATAATTTAGCTGCAAATTCAATGCCTTTAGAAAGTGAAGTCATTGTCCACTTTTTTTTAATCAACTTCTAATTACATGAGAAAAGGAGCTGAAGATGATCAGTAAGCAGGCTTATAAAATAAATTACAGTGTTCAGTAGAAAGAACGCTGGTCACAAGTTGCAATAAATGTAGCCTTACACTAAATTCTGTTTTAATTTTAGATGGAAGTTCTCTCACTCCTATAAATGGAAACAGAACGTTTAGGGCTAGAGCTCACCAGCACAGGTTAACTTGCATTGAGAGCTAACGGTAAGAAATAAGTAACATCCTGAGTAACATTAAAGCTTGAGCTAACATCTGCAACTGTTTAAAAAGTGCTTTATGGGAATCTCAGCCATGAAGATATTTGTCATAACCTCAACCATCTTAACAAGTCAATAAGCTTATAAGAGTCAGAGCCTCTACTACTCCCAGCACTGTGCATGCAAAACGTAACAAGTTATTTTTCTATTATATCTCTGGATGCAAATAGCTAGCTAGCTAGCTAAGATGTTATTATATTTGGGTTCTCTTTGGAGTAAACATTGAGAATCAGGAATTTCTTCGAATCAACAGAATTTACTTGCAAAAACGCTACTAGTCTTATTTTTGTGAACATGAGGCAACTCTGATTTAAAAAAAAACAAAAAAAACAAAAAAAAACCTGTTCATTTTCCTTTTGAAGATATGTAAATGCAGGACCAGAATTCCCAAAGCCTTACAGATAGATAATGCAAAGTACTAAGCCAGTCTAAACTTGCTATGCCAATTCAAATTTGTTCAAAGTATTTTTAATTACTCTTATGGTAGTAAACTTTTGCCTTATAAGGGGGCTGACTACACAACGCACTTCTGTCAGTCTTTCTGCAGATAGCCCAAAGGATATTTTTTTTCCTGTCCCTTTCTGTTTTCCTCCTATATTTTGGTGCATTGTTACTGCATTCAAATCACAATTTTAAAACAGAAGCTTCAGGTGTGATTCCATCAATTTCACAATCACCACAGTTAGACTTCCCTTACCTGCTGAGTTCTGTACTGTGTCATGCTCCATACCAAGCTTCCATTCATTATGCCGTGCATTCAGCTTCTTCATCAAAAGCCTTGCCTCACCATATTGTGCAGCATCTGCTGGAGTAGCAGCAGAGATAGAATGATCTCTACCACTGCGCCATAGGACATCATCAAGTAGAACTTCAGTTAAGTGTAACACAAAGAAATTCAGGAGTGAACAAAGTTTACTGCTTCAGCCAAGCTCTGCATTTGCTCTAATATATAAATACCTGTTGAGTGGCACAAGTGTATTCTGATTGCACTAAACTCCATGCATTTCAGGTGTAACACTGGGCTTCTAGCACCTGCACTACTTTGCTCTTGATTACACAACACCTGTAATCTTGCAGTTACTGGATAAACTCCTCATCAGAAATTTTACGTTATATCAAGTAAAAACTAAAGGACTTTTTGCTCTTGTCTTTTTTTATTTTTCATGTTACAGGTTCATAGACTCCTCCACTTCTAATGAATTCTTTCAAAAATCTAACTAGATACCTTTCTAGCAATATTTTTAAGAGTAGGAAAAAACACCATTGTACAAAGAAAGGTGTAGAGAAATGCAGAAAGAGAAGGAGAAGCTAACAAAAGATGAAAAAGGAATTAAGAAGCTTTTAAGCTGAAGTTGGTAAAGAAAGTGAAAAAAAAAATCTTTGCCAGAAGTAAAGCATGATTACAGGAAAAAATGACACAGCAGAATGATGAATGATTAAAATTTTCTTTTTTTTTTTCTTCTTATTTTCCCTCACCACAACAGCAGTAGTGCAGTTTTACAAGGGGAAAAGTCTGTAAAGTTGTGGCTAGATAACAATTTCCCTTTTTTTTTTTAATAAACATATTTTGTCTCCGTTCTTAAAAACAAAACCAAACCAAACTCACTCCATGCTCAGATTAGATCAAGTTGACTGAATCTCTGAAGTGATGCCTTCCTCAAGACAGTTTTAAAATTTAATATTGTTAGGTCTTAGTAGACAGTTAACAGCAGAGTTGTGGTTTTTTTCATTTACTTTTTTAATTATTTTGTTTTTTAAATCATTAATATTCTGAACAGTTACGATGCTGGGTGAGAAAAAGACAGGAAAGTAAATTGCTGAAATACGACCTTCAGGATTCAGACAAGCAAATGGATCACTGATTTCAAAATAACAGATCAGTGTCTCAAACCATTCTTGACAGTGAAATTTTGGATTAAAAATCTCCCCACTTTTTAACTTTTAACTGCTTAATGAAACATCAAAGTTTCTGCCACTTTACATCTATGGTGCCACAAAACTTCCAATGGATTTTCACCAGCAATCTCAAAAAAGCAATCAAAAAGACATCAGTCCTCAAATGTAGGTATATAACACTGTTGAAGGAAAAGCATCAAATGGCGATGTGAATGGAAATGAAGTGATTGTGGATTAAAGACAGATATTAAAAGGCATTTTGGTATTTCTATTTAAACTTTTACTATACAAAAGTTAAAAATTCTGGATGTCTTACTCTATAGAAAAGAGGCACTCTTATAGAGACCAGCACAAAAGGTCTCCACTAGAATGGAATATTCAGTTACCAGTTTAGAGGACTGGTGCAGCTATCCCATAATCATTGTTACAGTTCATTAATGACAACAGCTCTCCCTACAGGTATATGTCAAGGTTTCCATACATTTTTCAGTGCTAACTTCATTGATGCTCTTTCTCTGTGCTCAGAAGGAGACAATTACTCCAGCTATCAGTCAATAATGTGAAGCGTAGACACGCACAAGCCAGCTCATACATTTAGCAGGATCTTCAGTGGATAGTTCAGTGGAACTTCAATGATAAAAGTCTTCATGCTAAATAATATGTTTTCTTTAAAGTGACTGATAATAATTTACTCAGATAAAATCAGTTACGCTGTAATAAGGTGATACAGATTATTGCCTTGCTATTTCTTGGATAATTAATTCAAGAAAGGTAATCTGTAAAACTTGTTTGTTCTGTCCTTCCAAAAACTATGTCTGCACAGTGCATTCTGTAAGTGCATTCACTAAAACAGGGTTGTTTTACTTTCTTAGCAAGCTATCCAAATCTAACAAGAGGTTAATAAATACAAGGCAGTTCTATGAGATAATCCAGTCACAGATAATTGCACAAAAGATGGTTCTTCACTATGAAAGAAGTGGCATGTATTCCCACTACAGAATATTTGAAATGGAGATTGCTTCTTACTCTATTAACAAAATGTGCATCAATTAGGTTTTTACACATATTTCTGGATCTGCAAATTAGTTTCACGTGCAAATCAAAATACATGTATTGTAAATACACACTTAGAACAAGAATCTACATGCAATTTCAATTGTCTTAGTAAAATCACCCTCTCTTGGGTCTAATTACAAACTCAAATTAATTGTTTTAATGGAAAGCCTTTTAATAATTACGTATAAACTCTTCTCAATGCTCTGTAAGTAGCAAGCAAAAGACACCATCACACATTTGGAAATTGGAAAGTTTCACGTGGGATAAAAGTATTTTTATTTTTAAAAAGTATCTGCCTTTTTAAATAATAATAAATAATAAAAAAAAAAAACAGATAAAAAGAAGGAAGAAAGACCATTTCTCAGTGTTAAAATAATGTTTCAGATAGCCCTAATTTCAAGTGTGTGAGACAAGGAAAATACAAAAAGAGACCAAGCAAACTAAAAAAGACTGTACTGATGAAATGAAATCTGACGTTTCCTCTCATTCTAAGATACAAAATACTGCTGATGATAGCTTCAAAACACAGCTATACAATACTCTGTAAATGTTGGCTATTGTTCAAAACCATCAACTTTTACTGACTCTCCAAAAACATGCTAGTTTCTATAGTTGAAAAAATATTCATGCAACAAGGAGCTCCTGTAGCAACAATGAGGGGACTAGAAAGGAAAGTGAGAGCACTGAACTTTCTTTTCTGGCAAAATAGTTCAAATCCCAAGTGAGATAGCAGGATAAATATGCCAGAGGGGCTTCATTCATTCTCCATCAAACAACACACCACAAAAGATCCATACATTTTGCCAGGAAAATACTGGCATAAAGAATGAGCAGCCTTGGAAACAGAAATTCTTGACTCAAAGTCAGGTTGAAGGTCACTGCTCTAAATGCTGGAAAGTTCACTTGATTTGCATTTGATATATTGATATCTAAATGATTTTCTGAGTTGTTCATGATCTTTCATTTCTTGCAGATGATCCAAGCAGAAGTAAATATTAATCTTTTTGATTTCACAGCCAGATGAAAGAGGTCTAAAAGAAATGCTTCAGATTATTGAAGAAGCTAGAGAAAATGTCATCAAACTTTGTTCCAATTCCTGTTAAACTGAACACTACTAAGTGAAAAACATGCCTGTATGAAGGAAAACAGACTCAAAGTTGCCAGTTTCCACACCAACCATTCCCTATAAATTAAGAAGCTTACATCCAATTTGATAGTTCAGATCCTGTTCAACCTCTTCTAAAAAATTACTGTTAACAATCAGGATGATGATGAACTCACATACATTGATTTGCTAAAATAAACAAATAAAAATTGTTTCAAAACAAATCTACGCTGATTTTTTCATTTCACGATGCTTGAGTCAAATGAGATTAGATGCAATTGAGAAAGCAGCACTAATCTGAGGATATTATTTCAATAAATGAAGCAACAGGCCTGTTCTTAAAAATAAAGAGAAAAGTCTCCAGCAGCGACTAAATTGTTTTCTTCCCTTCCAGAAACCTTTTTATATGACAGAGAGCTCTTAGCAATACATCTAATTATCATTCCAATCAAATAATCCACTGCAAAGGATTATATAATCTCCGCACAATCTGGAGCTGTAACTTCCTAACTAACAGTGCCCTTAGATACCTACCTTCAACACAAGTCAGGTAGGTAAGAGTCCAAGCATTAAAACTCTTAATTGCAATCTGCTGCTGGGGCAGAAAGAACAAATATTGGCCTGAAATTAATGATTGCTTATAAGAATTTTAGTTGTCACAGTTTATTATCCGAACTCAGTTTAATAGTGAGTGTGGCCATAGAGGAAGACACAAAGAAGCATGTGCTCCTTGGCAAGAACTTGATCAAATTTTTGCACACAGGGGACTTTCACTAATCCACCCTGGCAATACAGTGATTGTAAGCTGCTGAACAATTTTACGTCACTCAAGTCTGACAAATACTGGGTCAGAGTATTCTTCAGCCAAAGATTGCATTTTCCTATGGCTGATTCAAGAACTAAAACCAACTTTAGAAATACACTGCTGTTCTTCAGCAGAAAAGACAATAACGTATGGTATTTTTTACCTCTGAAATGAAAAAATAGTAAGAAGCATCTTCAATCTTTGGCATTCAAGGAACAAAGGCACAACATCCATTTCCTGAAGTCAAATTTCCAGGCCCCCAAAATGCAAATGTAAAAACTTGTACTTCAGTCCCCCTTGTTCAAAGCACACTAGCTGCAAGACTTTGAAGAAATGTGAACAGAGGAATATGGGTGGATCTGACAAAGTCATCACAAAAACAAGTAAATTATAAAATTAATTGCACTATGACGTCTTACTAAGAATGATGAATTCATTTCAAAGTTATTATTACTAACTTCTATTGCTCGTAAACATGGCATGTAGAAACAGAAATCCCAGCCTCTGATCTCCTCATCCTTCCTAACTAAAGACAGAACAAGCAAGGCAAGGACATGACATGAGTTGTGGCTGTAGCTAAGCAAAGTTTATCTGCATACTTGAAAATTTGTCTTGGATGGTGCCAGCTGCTGGTGAGAAGAACGCTTTGCTATCATTACACAAAAATCTATAGTCAGGAGCATTCTGGTACTGCACTATAATAGTTGTGTTGTGAACACACAAACAAGAAAAGGCTGAGAGGATCAAAACAGTCACGTTTAGAAAAGGTACGTTACGTATATAACACTACTAGGAATTTCTGAAGATTGCATTGCCCTTTGGCACCCTCTGGCATCGACTGTTGCTGGGAATTAAAATTCAGAGGAAAAAAAAATCCTTAGTAACACCACTAGCTGTTGAGATGCTCATAATGTTAATAAAGAATACTATTCGATTATTCTAAAGCACCAAATTGTTGCTGCAAATCAAAGAAATACAGAAGACTAGAAGCCAATCCATCTATTATCTACAAAAATCTTTGTATTTTTGACAGGCTGGTTAAAGTTACTTCTTAGCACTCGTCTCTTTGCTTAAAAGTAATGATTTACCGTTTTGTTTTGTTGACATTAAGTTATATATTTATGAGGAAAATATGATCATTACTGCTGTAACGTTAAGATGAAAAACTGTTTACTATGGCTGCCTACATCATCCCTCACCTGGAAGTTGATGCTTGTGCCATATTGGCAACATTTTCCCAAGAGCAGAAACAAATGCAAATGCAAAAATGCAAAAAACAAATGCAAAAAAAACCAAATGCAAAACGACGTTTAAGCAATACTGCTGTCAAAGGGGGAAAAAACCACACCATACACTGACATATTCCTGTAATTTCTTCAAGCTTCTCTCTTACTTTTTCAAAGCCAGCCATAAAGACATATTAATACAACATTATCTTTCAAATAATTTAGATTGATAAATTGACCAAAAATATCAAAATTCAGGTGTCTTATAAAATAAAGATGAAATATTTATAAATATATTTTTGTATATTTATAATATATATTATCATAGAATCATACAACGGCCTGGGTTGAAAAGGACCACAATGATCACGTAGTTTCAACCCTCCTGCTATGTGCAGGGTCACCAACCAGCAGACCAGGCTGCCCAGAGCCACATCCAGCCCGGCCTTGAATGCCTCCAGGGATGGAGCATCCACAACCTCCTTGGGCAACCTGTTCCAGTGTGTCACCACCCTCTGTGTGAAAAACTTCCTCCTAATATCTAACCTAAACCTCCCCTGTCTCAGTTTAAAACCATGAAATACAATACATAAAATATATAATATTTATTATGTATTTACAATATAATGTATACCCTAAACAATATTATATATACATCCATATGTACATCACTTGAACATCACACAGCACAAGAAGGAAGATGGTCTTCATTACTCAGCTTGTGATAGCAAACTGTCAGTCAAAAGTCTCAAGTTCTCCATATAATACCAATTAAGTTGCAATTAATACCAAATACAAAAAGTGACCCTTCCAAACTAGCTTTGTCATCAAAACACTTAAAAAATTTATAGCATTCACATTAATCATTAAAAAAACTCCACGTATATAAAAAACTGATTGAACCACCACTGAGCAACCGCCTCAGTGTAAATGTCTACCCAAGTCTCTCTGCAACTTCAGACGAGCTGTGACGGCACTTCTTTCAGGCTTTTCCAGTTTATTCCTCTGGATTTCATATCTTAATGGTTGCAAATTGGAGTATGCACAATATTACTCACAAACACATATTGCAATAAAAATAATATTTATTTCCACAGAGAAAAAAAGAAGGCAAAAAAGAACAGATTGCTATGATTTCCAAATACCAAAGAAACTGGAAGCTTCTTGTTTTGATTTGCTGCAGTAATGACTGGTACACATTACTAATTCAAACAAATAAAGATGAATGTATATATGAGTAGATAGCACTTACACACACACAAAAAAAAAAAAAAAAAAAGGAGATCTCTTAGAGATGGGCAAATTCCAATCAACTCTTAACACAGACTTTTTTTGATAAGTTATTAGGTCAATGCTTGCTGTCTGACAGTATTTTTGGAAATAAAATTAAAGCTCCACAAAAGAACAAATGGACATTATTTTATTGCAACACTAGAATTGAGGAAAATTCAGTAGTGATTTAGAGTGGCAGAGCTAAGTCTGCACATTCATCACAAAGAAGTCTTTGTGTCTGTGCTGTCAGCACAGAAGAGCCTTTGATGAGCAGCGTTTTGTTTCCTCATACTGTAACTTCTGCAGGGCAATAAGTTGTATTAACTTCAGTGACTGATTTTATGAGACAAAAATTGGAAGGAAGAAAGGACATGGAACAACCATTAAGCAGGGTTTAGCTATAAATATCACTTGCTAGTTTAACATTCTTTCACTGTGGCTGTTAAATCAGAAAAAAATAATTCCTGATAGATAAAAGAGCAGAATTAAAAAAAAAAAAAAAAAAAGCAATTTTCAAAAGTTTCATAAGAACAAACACACTTTGCCAGACGTGATTTTCTTCCCCAATCCACACAGAAAATAGCTAGCTGTAACACAATTACAACAAAATATGACTGTGTGGTAGATGACCCTGGAGAAAAGTGGAGCTATATTCCAGAGAAAATATTAACCAATATGGTTAATATTAACCACATTAACCAGTACATTGTGCACCACTCACCTGTCAGCCTGAAACTCCTTCACTCTCACTTACTCTTCTTCCAAAGTACCAAAAAGTACCTTCTCATCACCCCATCAGTATGCTGACCACACTTCTGCTTCACACCATTTGTCACCTTCACATCCAATTTGTACATAACCTTCAGGGATGTTTTTTGCCCAACATAACTATAAAGACTAATAAACTAATAAACTATATTAAAATAAATAAACAAACCAGAAGACTTCGCTGGCTAAAAAATAATTTCCAATTTCTACCTGCATAAAGAGAATGCTCATTTTCACAAGAAGAGAAGTTTCTGTAAATGCTGCAAAATGGGGCAAGCTTTGTTTGCCATTTGGCAGATCACATGCAGCAATGCTGCAGACATAAGGCAGCAGTGATGTCCCTCCAGCAACACCTTTTCATCTGAAGGAGCCGCAGCATCCACAGGTAACTCCTTTGTAATACTCAAGCTTTGTCATCTTTCCTGTTGTTTTCTTTGGGGATGTGCCATGAGCTGCCGAGCATCTTCTCTGCCTGTACAGAGCCAGGTGCTCTGCCCTAACTGCAGCACGCTCCATCACTGCCTGCCAGGTGGGGTGAAAGAGTGAGAAGAACATGAATTTAGAAGGCTGCAGGCATTGACTGGGGAGTTGGCCAATTCCTCAGGCAAACCGTGAGCTACGGCTCCTGCAGAACACTGAGCTGGACACATTCTTCTCTCTAAGTGCAAGCGAATGCAAACAGCTTGCTGAGCCATGCCGTAAGCAAAGGACAAGCACAAGAGTAGTGTTTGAGAACTCCTGGCTCCAGGTCCAACGCCACTCCATTACCTCACATTACACACTGTGAATTTAGCTACCAAAATCAAATTCACAAGTGGTGATACTGTTCAATTAAGGGAAATTTCAAAGAGAAAAGCCTATTTACAAATAAACCTTCAGAATACATTTGGCTCCAAAAATCAACAGCAAGACAACTTTCTGAAAGTTTCCAGTACAGTCAAATCAACGTATATTTGAAACAGATCAAGTAAAAACTTGCTGAGGGAGAGAGAGAAGAGTATCTGTACACAGTTCTGGGTAATGTTTTTAATTAAAGAACTGACAAACGGATATGATTTTTATATGCTATTGTTTCTGCAATTAGACCAGATTCAGTATTCACATATTCTGCTGAGTCAGTCACTTATATTCACAACTGAGTGAAAAGCAAAATTTAATTAAGAATAAAAGCTTTTCATCGTTTTAGAACATGCCTGGCAAGTTTTTTCTAGCAGTAGTGCTGAGCACACACAGCCAGTGTTAGGGGCACACTTAGCACCCAGCTGGCAGGACACAGCAATCCAACTCTAGCTTTTAGCTGTCAGGATAAATAGCCCACACAGCCCTTGAGTGAAAAATGTAGGAAACAAAGCAAAACCCATTCATATTAAAGTATTCTCTATCAAAGAAACATGCTGCACTTTATCTTCCTATCTCTATTCATATGGGGTCCAAATCACTAAAGATTAAAAGTAATTTTTTCCCAGAAAGAATGGTAATAACAGGACTTAAAGCTTGGGTTTATTAATGAGGAACTTCTCCAAAGAAAAGATTAGCAAAAATCACCTAAAGTGAACACTGTGCCGCTCTCTTGGCAACAACAAGAAAAGCAGCACCACAGGCCAAATTTTACTATCATCAGCATAGCCCTGAAATAACTTCACGAAGCTGATTCAGTATGGTCATATTCAAAGTGGTTCAGATGAAAGCAGAAGTTAACCCAGCATGTTTATTTAAAAAACATTCCCAGTACCTGCACTATAGCACTGCTTAAACCCTGCACTTGTTGCATACATGCACATCATTCAAAGAGCACGTGAGTGAGGAAGGAGAATAAATAGTGCATTTAAACAGTGTGGCAGAAGGCAAGGATTGGTTCTGGTTGTCTCAGAATCAGTGTCTTTTAACTCTATTTTCAAACTCTTGTTTTTAATCCTTTATGAATAAAATTTATATATTAAATATTTGGTAATACTACGATAAGCGCAGAAGCTAGAGAAACATGTTCTACTTCTTGAATATTCCTGAAGTCTTGAGACCGAGTCTGTACTCTTGCTGGGGTTTTTTTATTTGTTTTGTAAGTAAACTATGGCAGAGACAGCACAATCGGTGTCAGTGTGCCAGGTCTATTTACGACAATACAACTGCATCATTCTTACAAAGTGAACAATCAAGAAACTGAGTTGAGGAAGCAACAGAATAAACAGGGAACAGGAGAAGCTCATAATCCAATAGCATTTATTGAAATCATAAGAAAGAGAAGGGAAGCTTGCTGAAAAGCAGCTGAGCCCTATGGATAGATTCCATCATACATCTTTTGCCATGCAGGTTTGATAAATGGAAACTACCAATAAAATAAGGTATATACAGAAAGGCTTTTCCAGAGGAAGTTTCATCTCAAAATGTTGAAGTTACCTCACAGATGACCAACTGTGCACAAGAGAAGCTGAACTGCAGTGACGTCTACGAGAAGCTTTAGAGGAACAACAGAATTCTGCAGGTATTCGTTAGCTTGATGTTAATTTACACATAAAAATTTAAAAATAAAAGCCCAGATAGTTACATCTAGGTTGCAAAACGAAAGGCAAGAACAAAACTTTGCACATCCAGCCTTTTCTTTGGTGATGATTAACTTAGGCTTGTTACACTCTTTGGGATTGTTTTGGCCCTTTGGGGCCAATCTGAGGATTCAATTGAGACAAAAATATCTGTTTCTCATCTCTTTGTACACTCTGAAAATAATGAATAGCAAAAGAGATGCTAGGTGAAATCTCATGATACCAAAGAAATAAACATAAGCAAAGAAGAACAAATACACACTGAGCAATAAGGTAAATGAAATCTAGGATTTCATTATTCAAAGCAAATAAACGAACAACAGCAACAACAACAACAAACAACAACAAAAAACCAAGCCAACAAATACAACTAGAAGTTGAACTAGAAATGGAGAGCTGCCACACAAACAGAAATCCCAACACACAGAGGCCAAAGATCAACAGGAGTTGGTGTAGTTAGGAACATTCATTAGTAATGCCTCACAAGTACTTTGCTCAGTATGCAACTTGAGGAAAGTGCACAAAAGAATGCTGAAAAGAGCTGCATGAGACAGTTGGAGAAGTGACAAACTTTTGCTTGTTATAAAAACAGAAATGTTAATGCAGAGGGAAAGAACTCTGCCTTTCTAGAATCACCTGCGCAGCTCTCTATCCTTTTGCAAAAGAAATGCACACAAAGCAATGCTCCTGAAATACAGCACCAATATAAGATGAGTGAAATGCTGCAGGACTACACAGCAACACACTCGTAGCTCTTTGTCACAGTGTTAAGCTATGTGAACAAGGAAAAAAAAAATCAAAGCAGAAATGGTCTATAAATCAAGCATGAAGTAATTCTATGAAGCAAATACCCACTGGAGAACAGTACTGAAACCAAAGTTTTTGAAAGTCTCTTGAAGAATTTCATAATTAACATGTGGATTGTTTTATTATCAACATAAAAGTGCCATGGGGCGCTGCTATTTTTGGCCTGCCTTTGATCCACTTGCTTTCTCGTGTCAAAGTATTACTACTGCAGTTTCTTCTCATATCTAAAATTAGCAAAACAGCACCCAGCTTAGTTCAGTGAAAACTGCCAGTAACTAAAACCAGTGCTGCCGGACTCCTATAAACACCTACTCCCTGAAACAAAGCATAAACTTGAAGAGAAGCTAAGATGAAAGACAGCTTGCAAGAAAACTGAGCTTCAGCTGGCCACAGGAGAGCTAAAATCTAAAGGATCCAAGTCAGCAAAGATTAATTGGTCGCGTTTGCTCAACGTAAGCCATTTCCTTAGCTCACGAACGGTTTCTCATTCAGCAGCTCCATCTGCTGTCCAAAACAAAACGTTGACTTTGCGACTGTATTTACAGCGGGGAGGCTACATCCAACCTCCTGTTCTACACTGTCTAATCATTTAATGATATATTGTCCAAAGTTGCCATCGTATCAAAGCACGTTGGTGGTGTGTGGACACTCAGTCTGCCGCACAATAAATGCCAGGAGTTTTCAAACTACAGAACATTCACGGCAGTTCATAGTTGCATACAAGTGGTTTATTTCAGTAGAACAGGCATGAATTTAAGCTTGTTATTTCAAGGATCGTCTCAATTCTTAAAAGCAAAAGTTCTGTTTCCTTTTTGAAGCACAGGGCCTGAGTCATTACAGTCTGAGGATGCAAAAGAAACTTAGTAAAGAAATGAACTGGTGCATTCTTTCATCTGCAAATGCAGAACGTTTCTTTATCAGGAGTAAGCACAACAAGTTCAGTCCAGAATGGAACAATTATGGCAAGACTGCACAGACATAGAGCCTGTAAATCCAGTCAGACCTCCTCTGACTCTTGTACAGCTTTGATTCGTAGATGGTCTGTTGGCTTCTTTGGACCGGATGACCTTTAAAGGTCCCTTCCAACTCTAAGATTCTACGATTATCAGACTTCGTTACCCTGAGGGCTGTAACTCCAACATCGTGCTTCAAAAACCAAGACCTTTCTGTCATCCCCTCACTCCGAGCAGAAGCAGTGTGAAAACCAGCCAGTCCATAACAAGCACTGGCTCACAGCTGCCCGCAGGTACACCGGCTGACCCTAGGGCAGCTCGTGGGGCACAGCACACAGTGCCTTCACTGCCTGGGTCCCCGTGGTTGTGTTTCACAGGGTACCTCAGCCTTTGATGCTATGGCAAAAGAAGCACGTATCATAATGAGCTTATTCTACACCAACTTCATTTGCTTCCTGGTCCCTCACATTTTAAACACTGAAACTTTTTAACTACTGTTACACAAAACGCGAGATTCAAACAAAAGCGGTGTCCCGCACAACACCGGCTGAGGTACAATAGAGCAGTTCTGCCTCCAGCCGCGACCCGAGCTCCGTGCCACCCGGGGCCTGGCAGCCCGGGCAGGGACAGCGGAGCTGGGGCTCCCAGCACAAGTGCCATCGTTACCGCGCGGAACAGAACGCGCCCGAGGCGGGGCGCACCCAGCCCTGCCGCTCCCTCCGCGCTGCCGCTCGTGCCGCCGCGCGCAGGCTCCATAGGCGGTGCGCGAGGAATCCAACAGGTGGCTCCGTGGCGCAATGGATAGCGCATTGGACTTCTAGAGGGTTGAAGGGATTCAAAGGTTCCGGGTTCGAGTCCCGGCGGAGTCGTAGCTTCTCTTTTCATGCTGCTTTTTCGTTCCTCCCCGTTCCCATCTAAACTTTTCACCTCTCTCCTCCGTCCCTTCCCCCACCCCCGCAGTAACCGGGTGTGCCTACCTGCGGCTTCCCGGCGGACCTTTCCGGGGCCGCCTCCCGGCGTGCCCGGCGGAGCGGGGAAGGCCGGGAGCGGGCGGAGACAGCGGCGGCAGCCGAGCGGCTGTCCGGACTCGAGCCTCCGCCGAGAAGGAACGACGCACTGAAGTGCTTCACCGGCAGCAAACGGAGGGTTGCCGCACACCGACGCCGCGGCGACCGCCGATCGCCTCCTCCCTCATCCGTTCGTCGGCGGGCGCGCGGCCACCAACGGTCGGCGGCGCGCGACAACGGAGCCGCGAGGCGCGCGGGCACAAGCAGCGGCCGGCCGTGCAGATGCTGAGGAGCGGCAGCGCGCAGCCCCCCTTGGATTGCTCGTGCAGAGCGGGTATGAAAAAGGAAAGTAAAAAGCAAGCCACCAAGCAAACCTCTACAACAGCACCACCTTTGGCAAACCACCGTAAGCTACTACGTTTCCAGAACAGCTTTCAGAAAGCAGTTTTGCACAGCAATCCAAGCACTGCTCGCCCACAGCACTGAACGCTTGAATTAATAAAACCTACACCTACCCTCTATATAAAGGGCCATTTCAGTACCAGCAGAAAAATGAATGGAAAGCGTGGGCAGGAAACAGCAAACAGCAGCAGCAAACCAACCTTGACTGTATTCAACCAAAATACGTGTATGATGTATTCGTGGCTGATAAAAACATTCGTGATTTGATTCATAAGTTAGTAAATTTAATTGAGAAATACTAAAAATGCATTCCTATCCTGCATATGTGCCTCTGGCCTCTTTTTCAAACTGAAAAGCATGCTATTAATAACATTAACCGTTGCTAATTTACAGCAGACACCGGTTCTGGAATGCTCCCTAGCTACAAAATACATGCAGCTTTTTGCAGAAACATTCGATTTTGCCAGAACCTACAACAAACAGCCATCACCGATCTCCAACATGAATCCCATACCAAGCAGCAACACCAGTGAGACAGCAAAGCCCTCCTCCCTGTTCAGTCACCGCCAGCAATCGTTACCTCAATGCTATTCTTGTCCACTTTTCTTATTTAAGGACAGTCTCATCCAACTTGCCCTGTTCCCAGCAAAAAAATGGAAGGTGGAGGCTTTTACATACACACCTTTGCATACTGGAAGCGATATTTAAGTGACCACTACGTGACAAAAGCCTAATAAACAGAATTGCATGCTGAAGAAGCAGGGAGCTCCTGGATATTTATTAGCACATGGGGCAGAGTGAGCAGCACAGGGACACGTTCTGCAAGACGTGTGTGCAAAGCGTGCTCAGAGGAATGCTAAGGCAATATACTCACTGTCTGAATGCAGTAAGAGAATCAGTTGGAATACGACCAAGAATTGCAGCAAGCAATATAAATGGGACAGACCATTAGAAAGCTTCAGTCCTAAGGAGACTAAGTTGACACACGGAGTTATCCCAAAGAAAGGAAGACACGTGAGCAATGAGTACACAGCAAAGAAAAACAAGTTTTACTTCTGCATGCAGACTAAGCATGTCTACTAGTGGTACCACACCAATAACAACAGCTCTGTCACCCCAGCCTAAGCCCTCTGGATCCCAGACAGCCCCAGCTGCAGCACCCAGCAGACAGACTGAGCTAGCTGCAGCAGCAACTTCAGCTGCTCTCTGCCCGAGGCCATGGGAAACACAGGCTCAGCCAGGGGAGCGTGAAGCAGAAAGGAATTCTATCCACACACAACATCCCAGAGACATCCAAAACAGCTGTAGTTGCATACATAGACCTATAAACATTCCAACTGCTCTTTAATCCCCAGAGAGAATTGTCAGTGACATTTTATATCAATAAAACACAAGTATTTCTGACAGCAGTTACAAGAAAATACTTGTAATTTGTAAGCAAATAGTTTCTCAAACTACACCAATGTTTCACTTTTTTTTTTTTTTTTTTTTTTAGTATTGTCAGAGACATCTGATAAGTTTATGCAATCTTTTTTTTCCCCAGCAACTTAAAATTTGTCACTTGTAAACAAATTCAATTAAAGGCAGCCTGAAGCATTATGTTCCTATACTTCTAGGAAAATCAGTAGCTGGGAGAAAACACACCACCAACACTCTCCCTGACAGAGGCTCAAGTGCAAGCTGGGACAATGACTGACAGCAAGCAGGCAACCACTGCACACACTGGCCAGCTCAACTCACCTCTTGCTCACAGAGAACGCAGGCACATGCTGGGCACAGCACGTGGCACAACAGATGTTAGAACATCTGAAGGAATGGGAAGGATACAGAACATAAAAATCCCTCACTAGCAACGTTGAACATAAATTGTTTTAAGATCTGCGGTAAGCTATTGAGCAGACTGAGCAATAGACACGAAGCTGTTGCTTGCAGCGTACAACCAAAGCTCACTTTTCTTTCTGAAGGTCTTTCAGAGCAGTACATTGCTTTCCTGAAGTTTGGAGTGCAACACAATGACAACTACTGTGGTGGCTTGTTTTCTTTCCTCAGTGTTCAGTATTCCTTTTTTTCTTCTTCCATTTCCCATCCAGAGAACAAGACACCATAGTTGTTTTTATTGGTTTATCATTTACAGGTTCAAGACTGTAGCACATATGACTGTATTGGAATATCTATGCATTAGCTAAGACTTGGGGCCAGGTGGTTCTACTTCTTATGTGTTCAACACTTCCAACAAATTCACTTCACTTTGTGCACCATTTATCTCCAGACAACTAAGGACTTATAAAAATCCAGATTTCCATCTGTGTTTGGCAGCATAATTAAGGATTTACAATTAGCTTCAGAGAAATACAAGAAAATCTACACGATCATGGGAAATTTTCTCTCAAACTTCAGCTGGAGATCAATATATGCCAATTTCATCTCTCTCCAGCACAAACTGCTGACCGTTAAACAAACACCTCACCCCCCAACTACTTACTCTGCAGAGTGAAAAATTATATGGTTAAACACTGGTCAAGAACATCCTTCTTGTGTAAAATCTGCAACCTCTGAAATTCATTCTTCTTCTAATAAAACAATGAACATCGCTGGACTTTTGATAACCTTGTCTAAGTTTGCCTCACTCAGTTCATCCAAGATAATGCAGCGATAGTTCTCCCTGTTTTAGTTTCTGCTATCTAAGGACAGTAACAGAATTGTACTAACTGAAACAGCAATATAAGAACAAGGTCATTAAAAAGCAAACAAACAGCACAACATTTCGCAGTCACAAGAAGTTATGAACTGACACAGAAAAGAAACTGAACTGATACTGTCTTTAGTTCTACCAAACTCACCATATTCATTTTCCTGAAGAACTATTCCAACAGCTATCAGATCACAGTCTGGATACTGTACCCTAGTAATGGACTCAACTACTGAATTATTGTCACTAAAATCATTAAACAATCATATGGTAAGGCTTAAGTGATGTAAGACCGGATATTAAATTTTTATGTACAAATACACATTATTTATCGCATATATTTATCAATTTATTAATAAATATTATATATTTTATAATTTATATATATTATTTATATGTGTATGCATGTAAGTATATGCATTTATGCTGAATTCTGGGATATTCTCAACTCTGCTATGTTCACTGTTGAAATAAACTCTCTAAAATGAAATAAACTCTCTACAACCAAGCTAATACTCAACACCCTGTTACATGTTTGGCCAGCAGCATTCTGATAAGATGTGGTAAAATTTTCTATAATACATAACAGGTGCCAAAGTGAACTATGCAACTATCTTGAAACTAAATTTGCTAATTCATTCATGTTAAGACTGAAAACTGATCAGGCCGTAACCCATAAAGTTGGATGTTGTGCTCAGATTAAACAACATGCTTTCAAATCATTAACTTTTAAAATAAACGTTAATTTTCATCAGTCTTTCATATAAACACAATTTTAGATATCTGATTAATTTGATAAAGCTTCTACCAAATTCCTACTGCAATAAATTCCTTAACTCTCAATTTACATCACCCTTAGTCTTAAAATAAAAAAATTTAAAAAATTAAAAATCACACCACAAATCAAAGCAGTCTGAGAAAAGATTTATGACAAATAAGTAGTTCCAGCTTGTTATTTTTCTTCAAGTCTTAATTGTGAAATTTCTTCTTCTTCCGATTCTTCTTCCCTGCTGCATAAGCTGCTTTTTCACTCATGATCTCCTGATACTTCCTTTTATTATATCTGAACAAAATAGACAATTTACTTTTAAGCATGGAAAATCAAAGTTCAGGAAAAGATAATACGGACACTTACGCATAGATCAAAGGATACTGACACTTGGATTACAGATAAATGCACGTGAATTTGTTTTGGAAATAATTTGATTGAAAACTCAATAACTGATATAATCGCTGGTTTTTCATGGCATATATAAATCACATTTTGGACAGCATGCTAAAAAGCTGCTCTTTTTGTGGACAGTTCACAATGGGAAGATTCATCAATTTTGACAATGCAATGGAGAACAAACCCATTTCTCTCAATGAACTTACTATCAACATTACTCTATTCAAGACCGGAGATTGAGGTGAGACTAACATAGAACAGGATGCATGTATTGCATACGAGCAGCTAGCTCCTCTAATATAAGGGGTTTTTATGTACCTATCATAATGGATCACTGCACAGTTAGTAGTGCTAACACTTAATTGCAAGAGTAAACTCAAAAAATTTGCACTAACACTAAAATCACTAGTTAAAGCCTTAACTAGTCATAACAGAAATTAATTGATCAAATTTCAGATGCATTCTTTTTTTTTTAACACTGCTCCTAATAAATACCTTATGAATCAGGTCAAGCCACAAAACTAAAGTTAAGAAGTAGCTATATTAACTTCCATTAAAAATGAAACTACAAGCCCGTTAATGGCAACCTTATTAGAGAAATCATGGATTATTTCCAAGAAAACATGTCATTATGGTGAAAATGAGAAATGCATGTTAGCATCATGTAATAACCAATATGCAAATGGACCAACTCAGGGATCGCTTAAAGAAATCTGGCGGCAGGCAGACATGAATTCATCCAATCATACTGTATAATTTTAATTCCTGTGACAGCTGGCAGACTGATGTGCTCATGAAATGAAATCCCACCAACAACTCCTACAGAATTATAGCCAGAACTTTTCTACAATTTACACCAAGAAAAGTTAACCAGTCTTTAAACAAACAAACAACAAAAATGTTGATGCATATGCATAAAGCACTGGTTCAGGTTTCTGGCACATGCCTGCATGGACAGTTAATAAGTAAACCAGAACAAGTCTGAATGTTTTCTTTCCAATGCTGACTATTTTAAGAGAGACTGTCAATAGCGATGATGCCTGAGTTGGATCAAACCCTTTTATGATGATAAAAAATATGTCCCTTACATCTTCTCAACTGCAGTGCTAAAACAGACTAACGTTTTTTATTTGAACTTGAAAAACATTTAAGCTGATTAGAAATGATAGGAGAGTTATATAGTTAAAAATACACCTCTCTTACATGTGGTATTAGAATTACAAAACTAATTTTAAATACCTTCTAAACTCAGAATCCGCGAGCAGCTCTTCAACAATTGTTTTCTTCCTCTGTTTCTTAGGAATTCGACTATGGTAAAAGTCTATGGGAGAATCAAGCACAGTTCCAACCTAGGAAATAAAAATTATGAGCATTCTTACTGTAATAGCAACATGTGGATTTTTTTTTTAATCTTTAGTTACAATTCTAAAGACACTTACAGAGAAGATCAAAATGATATTATTAAGAAAAAGCACAAAATATCAGAAAACAAAAGCAATGTTTTGCATGCAAAATCGCTTTTTGTCTCACATTTACTGCACACAAGAGAGTCTGAGCTTTAGAACTGCACAGTTTTCAACATTAGACTACTGCATCAATTCTTACATTCACTAAAAAAATTCAGTTCTTAAGTTTCAAACATTGTCCCAAGGAGGAAACCCCACGAGCGATGGTTTTCTAGTAGTTACACTGCTAGACTCTCAATAACCCAGGTCTAATAAGGACTTCTGGCTATACAGCCTCCCGTTTCTCCCAATTTGCATGTTAGCAAGTTCTGATGTAATTTTAATGTCCATAAACTTATACATGCAATAAAATTCATCCTTTAGCAAGAAGTGGAGATGCAATCAATTGTGTCAGGAATACTAACTATTCAAACAGACATAACTACATACAACCAAATCTACTTCTACAGTTTCTGTAGTAATTTTCTTTATTTTCCTTCTTCTTGCATGTTTTCTTTATGCAAAGCATTTCAAAGATGAAAGCTACAGTAGCAGAAATTCTAGCTGATCACAAAACTAGTCATCTCCATTCAAACTGTATTAGCTAAGAAGAAAATAAATGCTAATTATCTATGCACTTGTTAAAAAAGCTAATACTTTAAAAAACAGTGAACCTCCAGTCACTGAAGGTTCAAAATAGGAATTAAGCCACGTGTTTGTTCAGGCCTGTAAGACCAGTCAAAATAAAAAAGAGCATATACACCTACACAATAGAGTTAAGCAGTTGTGAACTCAACTGTACTCAATACACTTACTAATTTAGCTAAGGAAATTAAATCAACAAAAACAGAGACTATCTAGAAAGTAGGTTGAGAGTAATAGTTCAAAATGGCAGAAAGTAGTACAATGCCTATCTTTTGATTTTTCCTTACCTGGAAGTATTTGGGCAGACCGTCTCTATCATTTTTCTTATAAAAATGTTTGGGGTCCAAAGAAGCTCTCATCTTCAACACCTTAAGATCATTTTTCAGTTCACTTGTGATTTCTGGGGCTTTCATACCAAACCAGCCATCACCTGTTGTCTTCTCTCGCTCTGCCTACCAAGAAAAACAAAGTTGCATTCAGTTACCAGGACAGAATACAGTTGGGATCTCCCCCACTTCTACCTCCAAAGGATTGATAAAGCACTTAAAACTTAACTGTGTACCTTCACAAACATTTTATGACTCTTTTAACAAGGTCCTCAGCACTGTATTAACCACAGATTTGTCTAATATGAGCACATATTATATTGCTCTTCACTACCCTGATTACTAAAAGGCTGAAAGGATGGCCATAAACAGCACAGCTCAAGGAATAAACCAGACTGTAGTTCATCACTCCATTTCCTGCAAGCCCTGTATGCAGTCCCAGTGTGGGACTTTCTATTGAACACCTTCTCTTGTCACCTGAGGCATTATAGCTCTTTACTTACTCTGCGCTGTTTCTTTAGCTGCTGAAGCGACTCCCTGAGGGGTGGGACACATTCCTTTCTTTCAAAATCCGGAGTTATTATGCTCTTCTGCAAGAGCTGCAAGAGTTATTTTTAAAGCATCAGTCAGAGATATATCAGTTTTACCACTCACCTGCATTTACAGAGCCTACCAAATGAATGGTGCAGAATCCACACAATCATTGTAATAAAATACTTCAGTTCAAACTCCATCTTTAGTCCCCACCAAAAGAAGCACAGACCCTCAAAACGTATAGGAAGAGCAGAACCCTGGCCAGTAACAGCTAATTCTGGAAGAAGCAAGGTAGCAAACGCTCCAGAATAAAGAGGGTTATTGTCGATAAGTCTAAGAAAACACTCCCAATGAAAACAATGGACTTTCTTTATCTCAAAGGGAATCCTAAAATAAAACTACTATCTCGTACTAGTTATAGTGCAAACCTGTATTTGCTGAAATTCATTCTTGCTATGGACTACAGATCTCATTAGCAGACCTTCAGTTTGTACCATTAGGCAAAATGTATGCACAATTAACTTCTTATTTTACAAGACAACACTCATATACAAGCTGGTTTTCAGTTTCTGAAGTGTCATCTGTATTTGAATTCTAACCACTGAAACCAATTGTAAACACATGCTGGCCAAAACAAGTACAAGTTCTCAGCAAAGCAGAAAATAAGATACTTCTTTAAAATAACAACTCTGTATTACTATAGTCGTAGGCGATTGCAAAATTGTAAACACATTACCTGGTCCTTCTTTTTTTCCTTCAGTTGCTTAATTACACTTGAACTAGGTTTTTGTTTTTTTCCATCAAAGCTAATATATAAACCTCCAAGCTTCCTGATATTCAAACCAGGGTCTATGCTGCTGGAAAGATGCAAACTAAAAAGGGAAACAGTAAATGTTTAGAATATTGTATCAAATCTCATAATGTCCTGTGAGAGGAATAAACAGAAAAAAATATTTTTCATCTTCTTCCAACTTATGTTCAGCACTACAGAGACTTTTAAGTCTCAATATCTAGAAGAAATACATCATTAAGCTGTGACAAGTTCACTCACGCCATTATATGGAGTGAGGGCTGGATAAAGAGCAACTCCTGTGCGTTCACTTCCACAGATCCTTCACATTTACTACAATGCTCTATTCTATCTTAGATAGTTCTATCCTCTATAAAATTTAGTTCTTAGTTTGCTTAACCATGCCAAATAACTTATAACCAGCATCCTTCTTCTACACATTTAAAAGCTTGCTAGCTAAAGAGGAGGGGTAAAAAAAAAAAAAAAAAAGCCTGAAATTATTTTCAGCTCTTAGTGAAAAATATGAAGGTACCAGAATTCATCAGAGAAACATTGTCTGGAATGACAAGTAATTGTACAGCAGTGCTAGGAACTAAGCTATTAAACAATATATGATGGCTGACTCAAAAAGAGCCTTCAAATAAGAACACATGGCACCTATCAAGTACTATGGAAAAATATGATGATATTTAAACAGGTGTACCAGATAGCTAGAATGCTTAGATAGATAAACTGTCTTTTAAACTATGAACCAGTCATCTTTGATACCTTTATACAGAATACCTGGCTAATTATTTGTAGGATTTCTAGCCTATCAAAAGGGAACTTGAAAGAGCAAGACTTATTTATTGGACCTAAGCAGAATATTTAAACATCTGAAGCATACAAAAGGTTTTTAGCAGGGAGCTGGACTAGGTAAGCTCAATAGGTTCTATCTAACCTACATTATTCTATAGTTGTATGCTGGGCTGGCTTCACTTGAAGTGTTACCATATCACAATCAATCTTATCTTCCTTAATCCATGTTTAAAAAACAAGAATTGAAAACATAAGAGCAACTTTTCAGGATTAAAAAGGGTGATCTAACTAAGCAACGTGTAAGTCATTTACTGGATTTCTATTATTTACATTTGAACTAAAAATAATATAAAAATAGTAGCAAAAAAACTGTGACCCGAGTAAGCAATTAAGTCAGCCTGACCAGTTTAAACCAATTTCACGTTTCATTTTTAAGTTGAATGCATAGAAGGCCTCAAGATGCCTACATATTTCAGATATTTCTGTTCTGCTACATGTAAAACTGAAAAAAAAAAAAAGAATTACAATTCTACATGATAATCAGAACAACTCAATTTTCCAAATCTGTGACAACACTACTCCCTTTTACTCTGTGCCATTTAGTGTGTAACATGCATATCTGATGCATATATCTAATGCAATGCATGTTTTTTCAGTTATTCCTGGAAAGACACTTACACATCAATTTTATTTTTCAACAAGTCATCATCTTCATCTTTCTCATCTTCATCTATTAGTTCCTCTTCAGCCTCCTCTAGATCTGGGGATTCTTCAACTTTTTCACTCCCTTCCTGCTTACTTTCAACATCACTACCGTGGTCTATCTGATCTAGGTAATACTTTTGGCTGGAACCCATGCCAGGCTCAGTATCAATTACAAAAAGCCCTTCAACGTGCAGTGAATTCTTTTCTAAAGATTTGTTCACAGAAGGAGTCCTCTCTTCTGCTTCTGTGTCACTCAGATTCTCTTCTGTCGCATCACAGTTCTCAGATTCACCACTTCCATCTTTGCTCAGTAACAATGCAAAGGAATCATTTTCATCACTGGATCTTTCGCTGCTGCAGGATACAAATTCAGCACGTTCTCTTGTTTGGTCTTCACTGCTGTCTACACTGATTCCAACCATTCTACAGCTACTAACTATGCTATCAGTCATTTGTGCAACAGACACATCCTTCCCTGAGCTGCTCACTGCACTATACTGTTCACCCTTTCTTAATTCACAGACATGGGTGGAAGGTCTCTGAACACCTGCCTCAGCATCTAGTCTTCTGTTTCCTGGCACTGCTTCATTTTCATTTGGTGTTATTTCCCCTGGGGATTCTAAAAACAGTTTGGGACTCATGCAGTCCATCAAACAAACATCCATATTCTTCAATGTCACCTTTCCTGGTACTTTACTGTGCTCTTCCTGCACCTGGCCACTTTCTTCCTCTGAATCATCTACCCCAACAACCAGAGGATCTGTTAATGCTTTTTTTACTGGTGATTCAGTAGTACTTTTTTCTTCCATTTTTTTAGGACTACTGGGTGCCATATCATTCAAAAAGTTCTGTTTCACATCTTCACTTGGGGTTACATTAGCAGATTTGGGAGAACATTTGCTCTTAGGCGAACCAGATTCTTTATTACACCCAGTGACAAAGGAAGCAACTTCTGTGTTACATTCTGCAGGAGGGCTAGAGTCAGAAATTAGGTCTGACTCAGAATTAATTGTGTCCTCAATTACATTCTCAGGTTTTGAAACAATTTTGTTTACTTTCTCAGCATGCTGAGTATTTTCTGCTTGCAGTTTCATTCGCATGCTCCTAGTAGTTCGTTTGGCATCAATGGATGGCTCCATATGAAAACAGCATGACTCTGCATCAGAGATATCTTCACTCTGGGCTTCACAAACTAGATCTGATTGCAACTTTTTCCTGCTTTGCCTGTTTCTTGTAGTTCTGGTAACACTAGGCATCCGGACATCAGAAACAGCAGAGGAGCAAGACTCAGCTTCAGAAACATCATCTTCATCCACAGTTCTGCTTAACTCATTTAGAAAAGCAGTCCTGTTATGTCTTTTTTTGGAAGGAGAAGCTGGTTGATAAGGAACTACAATTTGTCGCCTTCTTGTTACTCTTATAAACAGAGGTGTCTGAAGACCAGACACAGCAGAGCAGTTTGATTCTGCCTCTGACACATCTCCATCAGCCTGTGGATCGGCAGATGATTGTGCTGAATGAACAGCTGTATTCTCATTTCTACTAATCTGCATCTCTGTGCTATCACTGACATCTGGTTTTGTTCCTGCATGGTCCACCTCTTCCAGCTGAGATTCCCGAATTACATCAGGTTTACAAACTGCTTTACTCCTTGTGGACATCCTTGTAGATACTGAAGTACCAATTTCAGCAGATACTGTCTAAAAGAGGAAAACAAGATGTGGTATTAAAGGATAAAATAATCGCATAAAAGACACAGTGCGCAAATCCCTGACGATCCTTCTTACACAGACCTTATTGTGCCGATACCGTGCTACAGATCTCCAAGGAGCCCCATCCGTGTGGAAGAAGCGTTACTATATCATCCTTTACTTAATTATTTGTTTATTGTCTCTTGATCAAAATCACAGAATAAAGAAAACCATAACATCAATAACATAAAATCGGTACTCTGCCTCAATCCATAAGTTCTGGCAAGCTGTCACAGGAAGCAGGTCCAGAGAAGACATTCAGAAACGTGCACACATTGCTCAATGATGCGGCGTGTCAGCCCAGCCACCGGCAGGGCACGCCTGAAAGCTCTGCCTGTGCCAGCAGCCATAGGGACGGGTGGCACTGCAACTGCAATGCCTGCTTCTCCAGTGCTTGGAAGTGACCCTGCAAAGCGGACCAAGATGGTGGAAACGCTTCCCCCGCTGCAGAAAGAGCATTCTCGGACTGCACGGTATTCCCTAACAGAATAAAGCCGGATCGACATAAAACCCGCCACCTGAACGCCCCGCGTTCGCACGACTCGCTCCATACCTTGCGAAAAGGCCCCAGAACGGCGCTAACGTAACCGCCGTACAACGGGAAGAACAAAACCAGCCGACCCGAGCCGGCTCTCGCCTCCAACCCGAACCGCCAGGCGGCCGCTCGGCGCACGAGGACCTCAGGCGCCGCGGGTGGCGGCACGGCCGGAACGCAGCGGGACCCCGCGGCCCCGTGCCGGGCCCCGCAGCTCCCAAGCCGCCCACGCCGACGCGCGAGAGGGAAGATGGCCGCCGCAGCCCCGCGCCGGCACCCCGCGCTGCAGGCGGCCGCCCGCGGCCCGCCCGCTCCCGGCCCCCCTCACCTCCGTCGCGCCGCCGGGCCCGGCGCCCCCGGCCGCCGCCGCTCCCGCCTCCCGCCGCCGCGCCGCCCGCCTGGTGGCCACCATGATGCGGGCCGCGCCGCCGCCCGCCCCTTCCGCCCGCCCTTCCGGCGGCGCTCCGCGGGGCGGCACCCCCAGCGTCCGGCGGGCCGCGGCGGAGTTCCGGCCCCAGCGCGGAAAGACGGCCGGGAGAGGGGGCGGCGGAGGAAGGAAAAGGAAGGAACGGCGATGGCCGCAGCCCGCCCTCTGCCGCCCGCCGCAACGCACGGCGCTTCAGGCGGCCCGAGCTTCCCCGCATTCACATCCCGTTCGTTTTAATGGCCGGTGCGAGAAGGCAGGCCCCGAGAACCAAGTCTGGCGTAAAGGTGAAAGCAGAGAGGGGGGAGGAACATGAGCTACAACGCCTCTTCTGCAGCGACAGTGCTCTGTTTTTGTTGTTGTTTTTTCCCTCCCCGTATCGCACCACGCCGCGCGGCGATAAACGCCATTCTACGGTGAGAGCTCAGCTTAAAATACACGTTTTAGGACAAAGGCTCCGATAAGACGGAAAAGTAGTAGGAGGACAATGAGAATTCATACAATGGCCTACAAGAACTTCAGTTTTTAATTCGTCTCTGAAAGAAATGCCACCTCTCAGACTTCTGCACAGGAAGTAACATTGAGAAGCTGATAAATCGTTATGCTATCAGGGACATCACAAAAACAAGATTGTCTTAAAGGGCGTTTTCCTAAAGCAAGAGAACTTGCAGCAGTTGATAGCTGGAAAGTAAATAATGACACCGTAAGGGCAATGTGCACATTGTTTTAGCACAGCTCTTATTTTAGGGAATTCCCATTTACAGAACACACATGCAATCAAATAATGGCAGCAAACAGTTCAGAGTGGTTAATCAGCAGCAGCACTCAACTCAGAGCCATACACAAGGTACAAAGGAAACACCTCCTTTTCCAGATCTGATGCACACTGACCCAACATAAAAAACCCTATATTTTGTTTAGGAGGAAAAAAACCAGAACATTTTATTGATGCATTACTAGTTCAAGTTCTCTGCCTCTTGTTTATCAAAACAACTGAAGCAGTAGTAGAAATCCACATGTTCCTAGGGTTTGCCATAAGACAGCGACAAACTCAAAGATATCTCAAAGAATCATCTTGTAACTTAGTGGAATGGTTCATAGCCAGCTGGTATTTCCACACAGTGCCAACAAGCACTCAGACTCCACTCACTGCCTGCACAATAGGATTTAAAAGATGGTGGAAATTTGTTTCCTCGCAGCCCAAAGTTCAAAATAAATATGTACAAATAATGTAACTAGTACTAGTAAGAAGTACTACAACTCCCACCTCAAATCCAGAGGAAAATGAGCATTGGAGTTTAGACACTTAGAGCCCCTGCTGAACAGGCAAAGCTTTTTTGCCATCTACTCTGATTTAAATGCCAAGGAAATTTAAAGGCCTTTCCAATAGAGCACATTAAACAAGCCTTAGCTGCAGCCATTTCTCCTTAAGACTTCAAAGCCAGAGCATTAAGCTACTGCCAAACAGAAAGATATCTAAGTCTAAGACAATCTTTGTCTCCTTTATTTCTGAATGGCACCCAAGCAAGGCTGTTTCCAAGGCAATCCTCAGAATTATCATCCCTTTTACATGATCACACAGTCAGCAGCCTTAATATTTCCCACTGTTTCTGCCATGGCTGATTCAGACTGCATAGCTCCTAAACGTTAGAAGAATGAACACACGTAGCTGAGGACAAACCAAGTCCTATTTCTCATCATTTGTTTCCAGTTCTTATTTTAAACACACAATGAAACATTTTCTACTTGAAATGGCAAAGATGCCATCACTTGTCAAGTACTAAAAGCACACAGGCACAAAAGACAGAAGGAATTCAAGTAATGAGCAGTAAAGCAATTTGGAAGATGCATCTTTTCTAAATCAGAGGATTGGTTTTTTGTTTTAAACATGATATTAAAAATAAATCGATTTTTCCCATCCACGCAAATTAAACAACTAATTTGCCTATATACATATGAAGTAAAGATAGTTTATTTAGAATATTTTTTCCATGAAAGATGACAATTTTCTATAAAAATCAGTCCTTGAATGTTTGAAATCTATGTACCTACCAGATTAGTAAATATTAAAGAGAAATTAAATTTAAAAATATATGTTTCTCTATACTGCCTAGTGGTAGCTAAAATATAATCAGAACCCCTACAGTGAACTGGTCATAAAAAAGAAATATTTTAAGCTGTTTCTTTATAGATCATTTCAACAGTAAAACCAAAACATTTTTAATGAACTGGTCAGTACATTAAAAAATATATCATTAGAACACTGCAGATGCTCCTTCTGACATCATACTCAATAATTACAACTTTTGGTCTTTGTTATAAATGATGTAAAAGTCTCTCTATGAAAAAGGCATGTTCCTCCCATCCCCCAGAAATTAAAACAGTAGGCCATTTCAAAGAATAAAAAAAGATGAAGCGTTTTAAGAGGCATTTCTTTTAGCTTGCATGATATAGCCTTTGGACTTGATAATTCCTCTGCTTTTAACAATGACTGAATAGCGCAGAATCCATAAAGGAACCCATTCGTGTGCTTTGACGTTCTGGATGCTTTCCTGAAGAACTTCTTGAAAACTTGCTTCACAAAGTAATTCTAAAGTTAAAAAGGAAGATTCAAGCTTTAAATAATGCCAGATAAACAGCTGCAAAAAGCAACACTTAGTAAGAGAATCTTTTGCCTACAGTGAAAACCTTCAGCAGTGTCAGATACTCCACTCCTTCCGAATACATGCAAGGGAAATTCCATTCAACATTTCAGAAGAAATCTTCAGGACAGTTTTTCCCTTTCAACAAACATTATTTTCCATTGAACCAATAAACAGAGAATTCCACCACATCTAATGGAGCTGATCAGCAGAGCTATTAGCAAGAAAAAGCAAAAATTAAAGTCGAGAACTAGCTAGACAATCAGAGGGCAGTAAAGCATAAGGCTGAAATCAGCAAAGTACTGAGCAGCAGCAGAGTTCTTTTTGCAGCCACAGGAAGCTCAGCCTTTATAATATCTCCCATAATGGGACTCATGGGTATAAGCTCAGAAAGCATCAAGGAAAACAGGGATAATTGCTACAAAGCAGGATAAGCAGGAACATACAAACTCCCCTATTTTCCTCTGGAAAGTCAGTCAAAGCAGCAATCTGATGAGGAGCATTCCCAAAAGATAGTCTCAAGACTTTTCAGCTGACCAAGACAGAAAAACTAGGCTTTGCAAATAATGCGTAAGAAATTGACTCTTTGCCTTATTTTCAAAATTCTCTTCATTTCATGGCTCTTGATTGAGATTAGCTATTAAATCACAGGTTGTGTTTTGGACATGGAATTTGCCACATTGAATGGCAATTCATCTTGTAGCTTGCTAGGCTGGAACTGATACATGCTCAAGCACTGACGTAATTCATTGGTTTTGACGGTGATACTATAAAGCATGGTAATTAGATAGCATTTCATACAGGGCTTTTTTTTTTTTTTTTTTAACTTAAGGGGGAAAAGGAGGAAAGGAGAAGAAAGAAAAATATGATCACTGTGAGCTGTTGATCATGAAGAAAAAGGAAGGAAGGAATGAACAAAGTATTGTTTAAGACTTCAGGCTTACAGTTCCAGCAAGATATTTAAGGTATCATTACAGCAAAGATCATCTGATGAGTTCTGAGAGAAATGAATTCAATATTCAGGTATATTCTAGTGAGCTAATAGCTCAGAGTTCTAGAGAAAACAAAGTCTTGAAGTCCTTCAGCCATTTCATAAACTGTTCTAAACAACCGAAGAATTCAAACAGTTACAAAAAGAGTTTGTGAAAGTCATCACAAATGAAAGAATCCATCATGAAGTCTAATAATTTCCTGTTTCTAATATTATGCAAAGATCAACTGACCATCAACACTCTCACGCAAGATATTCCGCAGAAAAATTCTGGGCAAGTGGACTTCTATTTGTCACTTACTGTCCTTCACCAAGAACAAAATGAGTTTGTAATTTATAGAAATAAGTTATTTTTGAATGAAGCATAGTAAAAAAAAAAAATCCAGTACTTTGTTCTTATATTTACATTGTTTTTGCCAATTAAAACTATTTCAAAAGACTAACCCATGGTGGAAGACTCGATCCCTCTGCACCCTCTCTCCCTCCCTTTTCTGGAAGGGAAAGCAAGAACACAATGCAAATATTTTGTAGCAATGAACTTTCTAAAATTCTTTGTTCAGGAATTAAATATAATGAAGTCTGAAGTGCAGAGAAAGATCATTCCTAATTCTGTACTGAATATGTGCATGTAGAAGCCTTTGGTTACCATTACACATCTGAACACTGCAGAACTGTTACGCTGTCTTGCAAAGTCTTACCTTTCGGGTCATTGTGAGTTAGCAGCTGTATGTCAAACTGTTTTGCAAATGCTGTGAGATCAGGTGGCATCACACAACAGGAAGCTAAGTTCACCTGATTGCTACTTGGTTTCACCTGAAAATAACAGAATGCTTTTTTAAGAAAAAACATTGTCGTTCTTTGCACCTACGTCTGCTATTATAACGCTTGGACCAATTTGCCTTGACCACTGTTGTGAGACCTGAGCAAGGACAAAAGCTTCATGTGTCGCTCAACAACCAACTCCAACACCTGCAACTTCCTGCAGCATGGGGCACAAAACAAGCATAGGATCTCACTTCAGGTACTATCACAGTGAGGCACATTCTAACCCATCATGGCTTCCTGTCTATTGTGCTCCCCGAATACTAGAGCATTTCTACCCCCTCTCTGCAGGGAGAATATTATAGGGGTGTTACTTTGAAAAAGATCTCAAAATTCAGGTGTATTAAGGATATATAATTTGCAGTTTTTCATATATTCTAATAAAAATATATCAAGTTAAAAGGGACTTCCCACTGACTGCTCACCACAATCTACATCCCTGATCACCATGCAGATGGTTATCAATTCCCTGAGTTATCTCAATATATAACAGAGCACGGAGTATAAAACAGGACTCACAGCAGGACTTCTTACACAGATGCAGTATGTTCACATATCGCAAAAGAAGTGCAAGAGCAGTGTTCAAAGAACTGATACAGAAACAGTAAATCCCTAAGCTTCCACAAGCATGGTCAGATGCTAGTACAGACCTCTGGCACTCAAGTATGACAAGGCAATTAGTCATATTGGACAAGCAAACATTATGCTGCTTGATTCAGTCTCTCTTTCTGTTTATGTTTAGCATTCAAGAAGCATTTTCCAAAGGGAGACCCCTCCATTCTTTGAAGCTATAATCAAAACATCACTGGAATAAACCTTAAGGTTTAAGAGTACTTTTTATGGTCCTGTTCGTAAGAATGTTCAAAACTAAGCCCCCCACTTCTTAAAGAATCTACTACTGAACAGACCCATGGCCTACAGTCCTCGGGGACCTGTTCAGAAAAACTGAACAAGTGACAATCACATCTTGAACATTCCCCACGTTGAACAACATTATGACAGTCAGTAAGATGCTGAAAATAACTGGAGCCATTTTTTTTTTTTTTAAACAAATCATATACGCTAAATTATTATAACATGGCAATCAACAAAATTCTGCCTTAGAAATGCTGCAACTAGGAAGTCTGTTCTCACCTGTGCCCATACATACAGCTGCTCTAGAAGTGTTTTATCAAGGTCAGAGGTGCCTATGGCAACAATCTTTTTGTTTTCAACTAGAGTTTCAAGTTCTTGCCAATATGGTTGCAGATACTCCAAGGAGAGGTTAGTTCCATCTTCAATAGGAGGTGGAGCAATAATGACTGAATCTAACTGAGCAACTCCAAGGGAAGAACATGCTGAAAAATAAAGACAGCATTTTTTTTTCATGAGGTAAGAATGTAAGAAGCATCACATCTCAAATTCAGCAAATCAACACAGCTCCTGCTTCACTGCTTCCAGTTCACCATTTGAGAATTCTCTATCAGAAACCAAACACAATAACACAATTTCTTTAACCAAGAATCAAACTTACAGATCTAAAATATCACAGTTAGCAGTGAAATTCATAGTGTTGTTAGTTGCCTTTTTTTAACTGGTAAAAACTTACCGTATCACTGTTACAAAAACGCCACATGCTTCTCACTATTTAATAACATCTGTGTGAAAGAATAAAAACTTCTCTGCGTGGAGCAAAGAACCAGACTTGAGTTTTTACAGGGATACAGATTTAGTAAGTTTACTGACTGAAATAATGCATAAATTAATTATACTTGACTACTTATGCTTCTCTTTAAAAGAAAAGAGCATATACTTGTGACAGTCATTAAATACATCTCGAGTGAAAAAAATGTCCTAATTTTAGATCTAAATACTGGAATAAAAGAAATAAAAAAGCCTTGAAGTTCAAGTTTCACACTTACCCATGTCAACTGCATCTCTGATTGATGAAGAGTTTGATCCAACAATGAAAAGTTTTGCTGTTTTCAAAGAAACAAATCAATAGCTGAACATATCAGCAATTACTAAATATATAGCGTATACAGCAGTAGTAAACAACTATTTAAGACCTCTTGGTAAGAACTTTTAAGAGTATTCATCAGTTCAAAAATTCAAAGAAAATCAGGAACATAACTGCTCAAAAACGCTGGTCTCTTAAATTTTAGAGTTGCACAGTCTGAGAATAAGAATTCATCCAATTAGATGGTGCAGTAAGCTGTAAAGCTAGGGCAGCTGTACAAAGATTTCTTCAGAACTTACTGAGACTCGGGATGTGCTAGTGTTACTTTGGACTTCCTCGAGTTCATCACATTTGACCTGGTACAATTATGCAAATAGAGGTGCTTCCAATGTTTTTTCTTCACTGTAGCATTACCTGTGATAATTTGCTACAGCCAAGTCAAAGATTCACAAAATATTTTTTAAATGTCCCAATGGGATGGAAATTAAAGTAGAAAAATGATGAGTGGCTTTAAAACCTGAAACATGTTTGGGTCTTTCTCAGCTAACTGATGTAAGCATGACAGTGAGCACTGATGACATTTGACTTTGCCATTACAAAACAAGAAGAAAATATATACGTATGAACTTCCTACTAAAAACAGCATACAAAACCCTTTCATCCAACCAGATTTTTTTTAAAAATCTGCATTCTTACCTGTTACTTTCAGTTCATCCCTTTCTTCAGGATTCATTTTTTCTACAGCTTGAGCTACGGTACATTCCAGAACCTCTGCCATTTCCTTCAAGAATCACGAGACAACTTGTCAGTAGGTGACAGTAAGTTTCTGAACAATATCGTTAATTAAAACACAATTCCACAACAAAAATATTACAGAAACAGGAGTAGCATGAAAGTGCAGCTACGCAAAAAGAAAATAACACAGCACCTCTTAACCTATGTGAAGTCAGAGGAAAATACTGTTTTGTTTTTTGTCATACACCACACACAACATATATGTAACTTATTGATATGAATTACTGGAACAACATTTAGAAGTAATTTGCTTTTTGGATGTGAAGAGACCACTATGGCAAACTACCTTCCTAAAGAAAGCAAGCAAAGAAATCCAACAACTTCCTCAGCTGAGAATCCTTATTTCCCCATCAACAGGATTCTTTACTTCAGTGAATCTCAAGAGGCTAAGAAATATTACATGTGAAAACAAACAAAGAAAAAGCAACCAAAAAGGGGGGTTGAGAAATACTATTTTAAGGTATATGGAGCTGCAGACATTCATAAAATTTCAGTAGATTCATTCATATTTTAAAAGTACATATTTGTGTTCAAATGTAACGTGTGCAGTCTCTCCTACCTGATTCTGATCTCCTCCAACCTTTGAGCTCCATTCAGTCAGTGTTTTCTGAATGCAGTCCCGCACCTAAAAAATACTTTGATATTCAGGTGCGTTTATGTTTCAGTTGCATAGAAATACAATGATTCATGATTCATAGGCATATGGCAGACAGCAGGTAAACTCATGACCCCATTTCTTCAACCACAGATGATTCTTCTTCCATAGTTTCCATATGAAACTTGTTCAAACAAGCTAACACTAAAAGAATTCCTCTCCTCTTTCAAAGAGTTTTAGCAGTAAGACAAGTACTGTACTTCATTTATTTCTCTGACCAACACCATCCTAAAAGGAATTGTATGCAAGAAATAGAGGCCTGCATTGTTTTTTTTTTTTTTTTTTTTAATGCAGAGATTATTAAGTTGCAAAGTAGACAGATAATAGCATACGTGCTGTAATAACATTACAGTCACTTATTATATTCATAGCTTCTTTCCAAGGTGCAACCCTTTTCCACCTGCCTATTCCATTGTACCAAATTTATAGGAGGATCCTTCAGATCCTACCTTCAGTTGCACTTTTCCTTCTTCCATGGATGTGAAATAGATCTGATAACAATTCTGACTATGACTACGAGTAGGTTTGCCTTCCTACACTCATTAAGTCTCAGTAAGCTAATTAACAAACGGAATATTGCACCAGTGCTTCAGCTGTACCTGTACCCTTCCCTGTAATGCACTGCCCTGCAGACTAAGGCTATGCACTGTCAGACTGTATCTGCTGTGCGAGGAGCACTTCAGAAACCCACGTTGCTAAAAGGGCATCTTATATCTGTGCAAATACCTTCTTATCTCTGAATGGCAGTTTCCTGGGACAACTAACACGAACTCAGAGCCCATCACACCCCACACCATGGCTCTACCACCATCCAGGAATCGGGCACCACAAAGATCAAGACATAATTCTGTAAGAACACTTAAAACGTGAGGAATAAAGTAATTGACTCAAAAGTCAAGAACTGACATCATTAAGCAGCTATCCGTGATGCTAGAACTTTTTAACATTACGTTTCCATCAACACAGCCAATCTTCTCCTGTCTGAATAAAAGTGCAGGACTGCTCAAGATGTATATCCCATTTCTACTACTTTGCCACTCCTTATGGCTGCTGCTGGATTGAACAAAGCTCTGTCCCCAGGGCACACAGCGAGGCACACAGCGCGCCCCACGGCTCTGAGCAGCACAGCGGTTACAGCTCACTATTACCAGCCCTATGGTTCATTCCTCGCAACCCTCTGGCTTCTGTTCTCACTCTAGGAACCACACACACTGCCATGCTAAGCAGAATAGATACAAACTCACTTATTTCTGATAAATTATGCTCACTGTTTTTGGAATTCCAGCAATGCCAGCAAGTTGGCAGCCTTGTGTTTAAATGAAAACATCTCTGTAATCAAATGTCCAGAAATACCCTAACAGACCAGCTATGCACACTGCCATTCTTTATTTAATGACCTTCCAGACGGTACCAACACCAGTTGCTGGTGATGCTGCACGTCCTCTTAGCTGCAAGATCTATTTCACACAGGCCACAGCTATCAGTAATGGGGCCAAAGTAAAAGCCGTTACTTCACAACAGCCAAACAGAAGTGTGTGGAACTCTTCCTTGGTACTGCACTGCCTTCCCAAATGGTCACCACTCCCATGGTCTGCACGCAGTCAGCACACTCAGCCACCTTCTAACACAGCATCAGCTCAGTGCGGCTCTA
The DNA here is from genome assembly GCA_037305975.1 of Chrysolophus pictus. Taxonomy (NCBI): domain Eukaryota; kingdom Metazoa; phylum Chordata; class Aves; order Galliformes; family Phasianidae; genus Chrysolophus; species Chrysolophus pictus. The sequence goes on along the minus strand of CM074583.1, from coordinate 13,476,421 downwards.
AGCAGCTCTGCTGAGTGCACAAGGGCAATCTTCAGCCACCTGGTCGGACAGCAAAGCAGCAGTTCTGCAGTCCGCAGCCACAGGGCGCCCCAGTTAGCGAGAATGATTGCAGGTGATGACACACAGTGCTAGAGGTAATGGGTTTAAAGTACTAATCAAAAGTACATTTTTAAAGACAGCAGATTGCTTTAGTCTTCAAAGAAGACATCAGAGACTGCACTTCACCTACACTTGTCACCGTCACTGAAGCATTAAAATGAATTCTAAGTTGGAAAGGAGAAACGTCACTGCTTGAGATGACAGTTTGCGTCACGTCATTCTCCTGAACGAAGCACGAGGAACCCCCTCGCCTTACAGCCCTGCAACGCCCGATTCCCCGAGACCAAACGCAGACGTGGTTACGTCAGGCACAGCCTCCAACAGCACCGCTTACCGGCCCCGGCGCCTTCAAGGCGGCCAGCGCTTCACCGGCCGCTCAGCGTTTCCGACGCCGCCGCCGCCCCAGGCGCACGGGATCGGCCTCGGCCCAGCGCGAACGCCGCCGGGCCGGCCCGCACCGCGCGGCGGCCGCCGCGGCGTCGGCGTTTCTCGCGGCGACGGCGGGGAGCCACGGCCTGCCGGCTCGCGTCACCGCCGTAACGGGCGCCGGGCGACGCTTTCGGGCGCCAGGAAGGCGAGCGGACGAAGCCCCGAAGGCCGGCCGGATCTCCGCAGGCAGCCCGCACGCACAGGCGCCGCCCCGCAGCCCCCCGCCGCAGTGCCCTCGCCGGCCCGGGGCCGCCCGCTCACCTCCTCGCTGGGGGTGGCGGGGCACTTCTTGCGGCCGCAGCCCCAGCTCAGCAGGTTGCCGGTCTGCAGGTTGAGGGTGCCCGCTCGCTCCAGCAGAGCGCGGGCGCCTCGCGTCCCCATGGCGAAGCCTCGCGCTGCGGCGGCACCGAGCGGCGCCGTGACTCAGCAGGCGGAGCGGCGGGCGGCCCGCGCTTTGTAACCGCCCGCGGTCACATGGCGCGAGGACAATGGGCGGCGGGGCGGGGCGGCCCAGCCCGGGAGGTAGCGCGCACCGAGCGCCGCTCGCTCCGCCGTCGCCGCCTCGCGCGCGCGCCTGCGCGACGCCGACCGGCGCCCTCCGCGCGCCGCCGCGGGGCGAGCAGCGCCCTCTGGGCGCCGGCGGGGCGGAGCGAGCGGTCGAGGCGGGCTGCTCCGCGCCCTGCAGGCGGGGGCCGGCTGCGGCCGCCGCGCCGATGGCGGTCGTTCAGCTCGCTGAAGTCACCGCGGCCGTGCGAGGTTCGGTCGCGGCGCCGTGAGCGATGCGTGGGGATCCAGAGAAGGCGAGCAAGAAGCCCTCAGAGGAACCGAGTGCCCGTTTGGTTCTGCCGTGCCTTCTTTCGGACGACACTTAAAACGCAATGCCGCGACGTCACAGCGGTTCCGCAGCAGCCGTGTCAGCGAGCGCGCCGCTGATTTGCAAAAGCACGGATTTGATTTCCTAAGCCACGAAACTCGCAGCGCCACGCGACCCGGGGCTGCCTGCCGCCCCCAGGACGGCCCCTGCAAAGAACGCGCCCCGCAGCACCGCCCCCGAGCGGTACCGAACGTCGCGCTGCCCGGGCGGGGCGGGGCGGGGCGGAGCCCGACGGGGCGGGGCCGGGCGCTCCCGCTCGCCGCGGGTCCCCGCCGCGGGGCCGGCGCCGCCCGATCGGCAGCGGCACGAGGCTGGGGACGGCGACGCGGCGGCCCGCAGGATGGGCGGCAGGGCCGGCTTCTTCGAGGTGGGTGCGGGCGGCGGCCGTGCCGGGCGGTGAGCCCGCAGAGAACAGCCGCCGGCGAAGGGGCGGCCGGGAACCCGGCGGGCCGGGAGCCGCCTCATCCGCAGTGAGGCGCCGGGAGCCGGAGCCGCCGCTTAGCGGTGCCGCGCGGAGGTTCCGGGCTCCTTGCGGGGTCCCGCGGGGCGGATCGCGCGGTCGGCCAGCCGGGCCGCCTCGGCCGGCGATACCCGAGGCGGCGGCGAGGAACGCTCTCGGCACCCGACGTCCTCGAGCCTTCCGGCCCGGCTCGGCGCGGGGCTCGGCTGCCGGGAGGCTCCCAGCGCCCCGTTGCGGGGCCGCGTTCGCGCTCTGAGTGGGACGCGCGGGGCCGCCGGCGGGCGCTGCGTCCGTTCGGCCGCTTGTGCGTGCGGGAGGTGCGGGGTGAGACGGACCTGGAGGGTCGGAAGGGAGACGTGCCCACTCTCCGCTAGGACGAGACTGGCTAATGCAAAAATCCCTAGCGGTGCCCGTACTGCACAGCGAGGCGGTGCTGGCCAAATGCCAGCTGCCCTGTGGTTCTGCGGGCTCACGCTTCGTGCGCTCCGGCACGAGACTCAACTAAAAATGAACGCATTTTTTCCCAGTGCAAAATACACAAAATAACAAAACGGTCGTTACTGTAACGTTAACGGGCTCTAAAACAAGTGAAAAGAACCTGCTTCTGCACAGCCTGAAAGTTGAGATGTTGCTTTTCAAAGGGATAAAAGTTTTTTGGATGTCACACTCGGCACACTGAGCTGGCTGTAGCTGCAGTGGGAGCGAGGTGAGTGCCCGCTCTCTGCCTTTCCTCTGCAATGCTGACCTCCCCAGTCTTTAGGAAAAATGCACAACCTTGTCACCGCCTCCTGCATTTCTACTGCTGTCCCACGGTCTTGAGAAATCCAGATGCAGGAGCAGGCACAGCTGATGCCTCTAAAAGTCCTTACTGACTGACCTGCAGGTTTGGTCTCCTGCTCCCATTGTACCGAGCTTCTTTATAACATCCATTACTCTAAAGCGGGGACATCGTTGTTTTTGCCTAATATTGCAGATGGACAAGCGTGAGAAAGAGGAATGATTTGTTCCACTCCACCGGGCAGAGCAGAGCAGCAGGGCCTGCTCTTGGTGTCTAATCAATATCCTCTGTCTAAGCAATGCTAATGTAAATTCGGATGTCTCATGAATTTACATGTCAGCTTTGTGTCTTAGTCCTTTTCTCTCACAGCAGATAATGGGCAAAAGCCGATGTGCCTAAAGTCATGCAGTGTGTCAGAGCAGACCCAAGGTGTGGCATTGGACAGGGCAGCGCGGGGTGCTGTTGCCTATCACTTCCTGCGCTGTTCTCCTCACTTATTTGCTTTTGCTTACAAGTTCAAGATAGCTCGGTATGCTGAACTGCACTTCCTCAGCAAACATCTGAAACTGAGTTATCAAAAGCAGAAGATGAATGTTCCATCACTCCCAAGATTTCGTAAAAGAAAAAAAATCTCTACTGATATCACAAGTGGTAATATCCCCTATTTTGGATTAGTGTGCAATTCTATACGTATTTCTGTATATCTCAAAACCTATTGCCCTTTACTGATTTTCTGTCGTGCCTCCTTGTAGGAATTACAGAGCACTTTGCAAACACCAGACTCTTGCTCTCTGACCTTTTTCTAATACGACAGTTACAAATTTAGCAGAGATTTATCAGATTTGGAATATTCCTGTTTGGGGGCATTTTATCAAGGCCAATATGTAATCAATTTCATATTGAGTATTTGGGAAAGTCCTCTCCCTTATCCATGAATGGACCTACAAAAAGATGGGCAAGAGCATGAGACTATTTGTGATCAGACACTGGCTGTTAGTTCTTTTACGAGAGTATTTCTCACTGCTGCTAAAGACTTCCAAAGTAGGGAATGTTGTATTAACATGACTTTTAAGAAGCCAGTGGTAGAAAGGTAGATGGAGCTTTGGAATCACCTTCAACTTTTTTCTTTGAGTTGGCTGTGTTCAAAGTTAAGTGCCAAGAACTATGAGCAACAACTAAATTAAGCCCAAGTATGCTGGGTCTAATGGATCAGCACAAAAAGTCCAGACTGGCAGAGTGACTTGCCTCTACTTATAAGACGTCTGCATTAGAACTGATAGATGGTCAGGTCCCCTGCACTCCTAGACCCACGTCTAGATGACTGGCTGCATGCTTCTTGTTCTGCAGTAATGCTACAGTGGGTCTTGTTTGGGTGCTGGTATGTTTATCATTTCATCTCACAGCTGTTTTATCACTAATAGCTCAGAAGAAAAGTAGCAAGAACAGCTTCTATTCGGAGCCATGTTCATGCCTGACGGTACTGGAGAGATTCACTGCCCAGAATGTAGAGATCTATGATAGAGACTGGTATTTAGATAACTGATGTTCTCTGGGAGTGCTCATTTATCTAAATTGATTAGAAAATACCTCTTCTGCCTATTTTAGATATGTTTCAAAGTTTATGATATGGCTGATCCTGAAGGTGCCGGCTTTTCTCCTTTCCCTACAAAGGGTTTATATGAGATGCTCAGACATAAATATCTGTAGCACACAGCTCTGAAATTAGGCTGATGAATTCTACTATTTTTTTTTCTGTTTGACAGGTTTAGGTCTTCAAAAGCATCGCACGTAGGAAAAATAGAATGGTCCTCTGTCTTCCTAGAGGAAATATGCTTAAGCAAATACTGTAGAGAATCAGTGTCGTAAGAACTTCAGTTGTAATTTTGCATCCTTAACTGGTTTGGACAGGAAGTGCCTTTTGTAAGCAGTTCTAACTAAAAATGTTTTGGAGTCTTCATTCCCTGATGATAGACTGAGCTGACATATGCAGTACTGCTAAAAGCAATAATGTACTGCCTCCCTCCTCCCCCCTGTCCTTGCTGGCATTTAAATTTTCTCCCCCTTCTGACTGTGATGAAAACCTTCTGAATGCAGGGGGATGGCTGCTGCCTGGCCAGCATTGCTGAGATGTCGCAGCTCCTGTTACAAAGGCTTCTTCCACTCAGAGCTATGCTGTCTAAAGCCTCATCAAGTAGAGACACTGAGAGCAAGTGCCAAAAGCAGGACTGCAGAGGATTTTAAGATTCTGTATTCTCCAAGAGCTGCCCGAGCAAGACAAGGCTGCGTGTGAGATGTTTGAACAGTCATTTAAAGGGAGACTGCTGAAAATTGCCCTGCCATTTGAAAATGTCATCTGCTTTCACAAGTAACACATACAACTATCATCACAGAAAGAGATAAGAATATGGGGGAAAACATTCTCCCTTTCTCTTCCCTCATCGCTTTTCCATATCCCTAACACTTTGTACAGACAGCTGTGTTGCTTCATTTAAGAGATGGGCAATTTGTTCTTTTTCTCTGTGGAACTTGAGAGAGAAACTCTAAATTTTGTAGAGGGAAATGTGACAATAAAATGTTACTTGGCAGGGCGTACCTGGAGTCATTCAGGGTTTGAAGGCTGCTTTTGAAAGCTAAAGTCTTATTTTAGAGAACATAATGGACTTCTTTGGAGTATATTTTATAAAGTAGATGTGAGTAAAAAAAGTACAACGCCCCCCCTTCAGTCTCTTCAGTTCCATGTTTGAAGTGTACCGTGGATTTACATTTTGACATCCATCCACCAAATGATTCATGAAAAGTAGTAATGGAACTATAGATACTGAAGGTCAATATTGCAAATCACAGTGCTGATTCAAAGAAATGATTGTGTTTTCACAGAGAATTTATAAGCCTCTTTTACCTGAATATTGCCACTGTGGAAAATAATCCCTATGAACTAGAGCCCTGAGCACATAAAAGGCTATGAAGTGCTGTTGAAAAACCTGGATATCTACTTAGTATTGCATCAAAGCTGACTTAGATTCTCAGATGGAAGCACTCCAGCCTGCTTAATAGTGACAGTGATACTCAGTGAATGATGCGAGTCTTCAGCATGACTGGGAAATTGGCAATGTGCAGCCCTGTGTTAGCCAGGGCAAGAAAATACCCACTGAGTCAGAATTAACTGGTGCAGGTCACTTTCCCATCTTGTGTATCCTCTTGGAAGATATCATGGTAACAAAAACTGGAAAGCTTTCATAGGCTTTCAGGAGTCAGAATTCACTGTAATAACGTCTAACACACAAACCTCTAACAGCTGTTTTTGTTTGTTTGTTTGTTTTTTGGAGAGGGGACCAAAATTCAGCCTCCCACTCCAAGGGAATAAACCGTTATTTTCCTTCCTGACTACTCTTACAGACTCTTTCAATCAATTATATAAATGGATTTCTCATTCTGAAGGATAGCTGTTTGTAGCCCTACAATTGTTATCATTCACAGGTCCAAATCAAGAAAGCAAACTTGCCATGCAGTCACGTTAGGCACCCAGCTCCAAGAGTGGTTATGACAATTTGCTTAAGCTATCCATCCACGTTTACTTCAACTCCAGCCCTTCACTGGGTGGTATACCAGAAGGCATCAGCCTCAGGGAAAGGATGCACAGAATGACAATAGAAGGAAGTGATGCTTAAAGCAATCCAGAAAGATGGGGATTTAGGATTTCTCTTTGGTAGAAGATTCTGGCTTTTTACTGGAAAACATTCCTGTCCTTTCTTGTCTGTACTTTTTGGTCTTCTGAATCCTTTATTCCTTGGTGGCCCAGATTCTATGAGAGGAGTTGGTAAAGGCAGAAGACAGGCCATAGCAGATTTCCACTTCTTGGCCGTGTGTCTAACCATTATATATAAAGCATGAAGGACCGCATCAACTCCTTTGCGGCAGCTTAGTTTCATTCACAAGTAATTTAAATGCTGTGCTTTGTGCTGACCTTGGAGTGAAGATGCTACTGGATCAAGGTCCTTAAGGATTTACATGCAAGCATGCCTAACTAACAAGTCTGAAACAGGTGGAAGAAATAAAAAGATACTGAGTTTCAGTACATACCAGATGATCGTTCTCATGGGCATACATAGGAGCACAATTTAGGAGGCTGAGCAGTAAAACACCTGGTGTGTGTTTTGTGAACTTGTGCATGTTAGACATCTGCTTTATGAAAGAGAAATTTAATTGTCCAAGTATCACTGCATCTCCTTTTTTAAACTAGGTGAAATAGTAATAAGATGCTAGTTTCATGAAATATGAGCTCTTCAGAGAGGTAAGGCTTTATGTAGTTGGACTACTGACAGAATAATTGTTCTTAATAGACTATGAGGAAATTTGGCTTTGTGATAATGACTAAAAATGATAGCAGTTTCCCCTTGGCTTAACTCTAATGACTTAGAGGAAGTTATTTCCAATATGCCCTAGTGAGAAATCACACTGAGCCATGTCTGCTTCCCTCATAAAAAACACAGTATTCCAGAAAATTCTAAGAGAATAGAGAAAATGACTGATACTATAGGAAAAATAAAATGTTTAGAAAGATATAATTGGGACTGTGGCAACCCCTGATTTTTGTGTGTGTGTGTGGTTAAATTAAAGGAACCTCACTTATATAAGCAGTCCAATAGTTCAGGGGTTATTAATTCATTTTGCATAGCTTTCTCTTGGGCTGCTTGGTTCCTAGGCTGTAAAATAAGCAGTTTTGGGGTTTTTTTTTTCCCTAACTTAAAAATAAACCAATACAATATATGCTTACGTTGGTGTTAAAAAAATCTCTCTAAGCTGAAGCTTGGAGTTTACTGAATCTGCTGAGTGCAAATGACTGCAAATAATGCTTCCAACATGCAGAAACATGATGTGTCAGTATTTCCTTAAAAGTTACTACATCACTTTTGAATATCTGTTGATTAATTTTAAATGGAGAGAATTTGATTTATTGTATTTTTTAATCCTATTAAAGAGACACCATCTTTAAAAAATAAAAATCAGACAGTTTGCTCAGCCATTTTTTCCCTATGGATAAACTTTCTAACCCTCTGAATAAAAGTCTGACACTTGACAGTGTGGCTTTTATCATAAATTGATTTATGGCTTTTATCATAAATTGATTACTTTGATCTTGACCTGTACTAAACAGTAATTCCGAATTTTTCTCTGCCTTTCAAGACACTATCAATCTTTGCTCCTTATTCATGAGAACAAATTTGTCTTCTCAACATTGAAAATATGTACCTGTAGTCACTTCTAGAAGTGTTTTAACTAACAGGTATCTTGCACAAATCTGCCTATTGATTAAATTCTATTCAAAATGGTTTTAGAGAAGTGGTAATTCAAATTGCCTTTATAAATTCACCAAGTAAGTGATCTGCAAGTCACATCACTCTAGTGCAAATCGACTGTCAGTGTCCTATTCTGCTAAACTCTTTAAGAACACTCCAAAATTAAAATCCTCTGAGACATAGATTTATGTTTAAAAGGGCTGGTACCCATCAGTAAGCGTTCCAAGAACAGATTGCTGGGTATCTAAAGACTGTTGCCAACCAATACATTAACTGCCTTGGTGCTGTGCCTGAAGACTGGAAACACTGTGTTCAGTGCTATCTAGGTTCATGTGGCTGGCCATTATGTTCAGAAAAATAACATTTCTTAGTTTGGATCAGTCTTTTCTGTCTGTTTTGCAGGGAACAGCTAACTACTGTGGGGACTTTTTGTCACAGATAAGAGGCATGATAGTTAAAGGAAATAGTTTACCTTGCTTTCACTCTGTTGTCACACAGATTTCTGCAGGCTGGAATGGGATCTACAGCTGTGTTCTTGTGTTCCTCTTTCTGAAAGGGGAAAGCATGTATGATATTTGCTTAGATCCTGAAAGTTAGTAACCAAAATATTTCAAGTTCAGGAAGGACTGACCAAAAATACCTCAACATTGAATAACAGAGGTTGCAAAGGACTCCTGGAAGTCATGTAGTCCAACTGTTGCTCAAAGCAGATGCAGCTAGATCATACTGCACTGGGTCTTGCCCAGCCCAGTTTTAAATACCTCCAAAGACAGAGATACTACATTGCCTCTATTTTCTTTGGGCCATTTTCTTTGTATCTGATTGAAATTTCCCATATTGCAGCTGTTGACCATTGCCTCTCATCACTGACACCACACCTTCAAAAAAGTTTGGATCCATCATGCAGGCTTCTATTACGTTTTTGAAGAAATGGGCCAATACAGGAGGTATGCCAGTTTGGCACTTCAAAAAGACATCTTGCAATTAAACCAAATAGGAATACAGAAGATCCTGGATTATTTTGTTTTTGTTTATTTGTTTGTTTTTGTTTTTTCCCATACTGATTCCAATGATTCACAGAAATACCAGAATTTCTGCACAGCTGCCCCCAAGAAGAACACAGAGCAAAAGAAAATGCTTTTTAAATGCAAAATGTGAGTAAACTAATTAGAAGAGCATAAGTGGCAGAAATTGTAATTGTAAGGCTCTGTAATTGGCCTGGAGAGGACTTCTCTAATATGGACACTGAAAGTCATAGAGTAAAACTGCCTGGGAAGAGAGATTCCAATCCAATACGCACATGCTGTCTGTGGGTATGGAATGAGGAGGAGGCTTCTAAGCTAGTCACTGCTGTAGTCAGTAGGGCTGCCCAGTGGTGTTCTTTGATACAAAAACTTTGAGATACACCAGAGGTTTCAATAAACCTTGTAGCAACTCAGCATTTCAAGGGACAAAAATCGATTTACAGCCCCCATAGTGCCTGTTCTGTGGGTTGTGAGAGCCAGAGTACTGTAGGTCAGTATTGCAGAATAACGCAATTCACTTTGTTTGCTTTCCCACAGGGATCTCCCACAGAGGCAATAACACTTATAATTTACATTGTTTCAAATATATATTTAAACAACAAAACCCACCAACAACAAAGAGAGAAATACGTAATATCCCAATGTGGCATATATTCTCTATGAATTGCAACGGAGGAAAAGTGCTTACCTCCTTTGGCACCTCCTTTGGAACTTACAGGGTGCAGGCAGAAAATACTATTGCATTAGTATCCCTTGTGGGGATCAGATCTGATACTTCTGGCTGGAGCTGAAGTGCTTCATGGCTACACTAACAGAGAAAGAACAATTTGGGACAACTAAAAGGAGGAAACAAGACACTCTAACTGAGTGATCTCTTCAGAGAAACTGTCAGAAAGATACTGGACTGTGACTCCTATTTTTAGTCAGGAGTCATATTTAAAGTCTACCATTAATCTGTCCTCTTGGTCAGTTAATACCAAATGTAATTAATGGTAGACGTTTATTATAAAAATAAACAAAATCAAAGAGCAAAACCCAAACTGAGTAATGATAGTCACAGTCATTTAGTGTGACAGATAAGCTTTGATCCTTCAATCTTAGCTGTACCACAGAATTCCATTACTAAGTGTTTGATGAAAACGAGTGGAATTAAAACACAACCAGTGTATTGTAAGAGCCTGCTGCAACTGGACTTTGAAACATCTTGGGACCTCCCTGCTTGGCTGTTGGTTAAAATAAAATCTTTTGCCAAAATGTCATTTGATCATCAAAACAGTCTACTCTATCCTCGTCTCAGCTGCTTGGAATATAAAATGCTGATATGCAGTTTGTAATACAGGTGATCTGAGAGGCAAGAATAACACAATACCGCATCCAGTACTGCATGTATTGCGATGATGTGTGACGTCTCCATTTTTAGCTGCATTTGTTCATTATGTCTGCTGATGTTTTTCACTCTCTTCACAATTAACAAATTCTGGGAACAATGCACAGTAATCTTCATGCTATACATATTCAAAATATTTGCTTACATGCATGTATGTGTACATTTGCATTTCTTCTCAAATTGTCTTTCTAATTTTACAAATCAGAACAATTCTGAAGACAGATTTGTTCCTTAATGATTTGTGTGAAACTTTTCTTTATTTGTTCCTTTTGTTTTAGCTTAAGAGAACACCCCTGAATATGCATATTTTGGTCAGTAAATTAGCTACTTCTGTTTCTGAATTAATCCATGAAGACAACTTATTTGTCAAGTGTTACTTTTTTCACAAATTGAGTTATTTGAGAACCTGCCTGTGATTAAAACTGTCTCTTGAGCACATTAGAATTGTTTCTCACATGTAGATCAGAGAAAAATGGTGTCTCATTCTGAATAGTGATTGTGAATTTGAGAGTCAACTAAGAGTTTAGATATTATGCAGTCAGTAATTAATGATTATTGTGTTGTGTCCTATCAGGTGGAAATCCTTGACTGGAAGACAAAGGAACAGTTATGCTTCCTAGATAAGGTAAAATAAAAACCTGCTCAAAACATTAGGTGACTATTTAAAAATTGCTAGCTCTTTTTAAAGCAAAGTTAATGTTTGTGAAAAGTATTTTGATAGCCCTCCTTTAGCATTAAGGAGACAATAACTGTTCATGCTTCATATGCTTCATACTCATACCTCTTTTCACAAAGGAGTTCTTGTGCAAAGAGCACAATTTCACTTGCTTCTCTAAGATGGTGCCAGTTGTCCCTTACTCACTTAGAAGCCATCAAATTGTCACTGCTGCTGTGGTAACACTTTGAGTACTGTCACACTGAAATCTGAAATCAGGTCCTCCACTTTTCCTGTAAGAAGTGTTATGAATCATTCATACCAATCCTAATAGCTGTCTTTAAAAATATGCATCTTATATACATATGTACATAAATATATATACGTTCTTTTTTGCCTAGGTGGAACCAAATGCTACAATTAGGGAGATAAGATCAATGTTCCATAAATTATGTGAGTATAACTTTTGCAACAGTTTGTATTACATCAGAATATCCAGTATAGAGATAGGAAAAAATTATATAAGGTGAAATGTGATGCATACACACATTAGAGGCTGAAACTAGATGATCTTTACAGCCTCTTCCAACACAGGCCATTCTATGATTTTATGATAATGTGAGGTAACTTGCACATGAATGTGATCACAGTGAGATTTCAATACAATTTTTATACTAGCCTGATACACCTTTATATTTTTCCTGCTGCATAATTTCTCATGGATGTTCATATTAGATTAATATTCCTAAATATCTTCAAATAAATCTTACCGTATTGTGTTTCATTCATTGTAACAGTGGATAATCTAAAAGAAACATTGTATATCACAAAATTCTTCATGGTTTTACAGATCCCCAGTGGTATCCAGCAAGACAGTCAATAAAACTTGATCCAAGTAAGTACCTGTGAAGACTAGAGTAATAAAGCTCTGAGCAGTGGCCTCACATGAAAGGTGTACTTTGAATGGGTATTAGCTCTTAAAAATGAGTTTCCAGCTATGTTACATAGCACTGTGAAGGCTGAAGAGGCTCCAAAAGAAATTCAATTCTTTCAAAGTATTGAAAAAAATTCCATCCATGTGTTTGGCACTTGGTAATTAACTCAGGAACCTGCATATTGTTCCAATGCATTTTCTAACTACTGCGAACATTTGCTTTAAAGACACGTAGCACAGATTCTAGACAATAATTTCCCTTAGCTGCAGTGAAACGATCCCCATAGTGACGCTAAACTGGGAGTAATAAGGAGTTGCAGATATTAATTCATATAATCCTCTGCTTTCAGGCAGGAATTAAAATTCCTTTGAAGTAAGCAAATACAAAACATATTGCCATGAATTTGCTGATAAATCTTGATGACAGGTGGTTGACTGGATTAATGTAGTTGCAAGTATCACTGCTGGAAGCCTCATAATACATGGCCTGGGTGCACAAAAGATAGTCAAATTGACAAATTACATTAAATCATCTTAGCATTCAGTATAAAATATATCACTTTGTTCTTCTGCTTCTATTAAGCTTAATTTGATTTATATATTTCCTTTAAAATTATGCTGGTGATGATTAGTTCATCATGTAGAATCTGTCCATGGAAAACATATATCAGTGTCTTATTTCCTTCTTCAAAGATCTACATTTTCAGATTCCTCCAAATCCAGGTATTAAAAAGCTTGAGCTCCAGCTTAGTTCCTGTGGAATCGTCTCTTGACTGGTTGTTTGGAAAAAACAAACAAACAAACAAACAGGTAGTAAAACCTCTGTAGGAGGGCCTTCCCTTTACAGCTTATCCCATCTTGGTGTCTGTTGATGAGCAATGAGAAGCGGGCAAGAGAGAGATGGAGGTGAAGCTGACTAGGTCAGTGAATTATACTAAGGGCAGCATCCCATCAGCAAATTCTGCTGTAGCAGTGATGAAGCAAGTCTACCAGACTAGGCAGACAGATCGGACTGGGAATTCTTCTGTCTTGGTGTGAACAGAGGACCTAGATTTACATGTGATCCCAGGGATAATTCAAAACTAACTGTAGACTTTCTTACTATTTTTTTAAACTTCGATTCCAATAAACCTATGTCAGGTCAAAGAATCTCATGGACTTTTAAAAGCACAATATGAAGCTAGTTTGCTAGCGTAGTTGATTTGAATTTCACTGAGATGTAATTACCTCTTTCCTTCTCAGAAGGAAAGTCCCTGAGGAATGAGGAAATCCTGCAGCACCTCCCTGTTGGCACAACTGCTACTTTATACTTTAAAGATTTAGGGCCACAGATAGGATGGACTACGGTGAGCTATGCTTCAAATTTGAGCCAATTTAAGGGCTGTTTTTCCATAATTAATCTTTACATCACTTTTTGTCTCACTCCAATATTTGTGCATGATGCCAGCTCTGACAGTGGATGCAGGCAATGAACCCTCATTGCTTCAGTTCATTTTATCCAGGGAAAGCAGCAAGAAAACATTTTGAATGTCTAGTCCCTAGGAGGGCAGCAGAGGAAAACTTGCTACCGCCATTAGTTTGGTGGTGCTGAACTAAGGTGCAGGTTCTCAAATGGATTTAGATGTCTCATCACTAGGAACTAGGTATCTAAATTCCTGTGCAACTCTCCTGACAGAGATCAGGATTATACACCAAGTTTATCCTGCAAAGAGGCATCTGAGAAACTTACCTGTCAGTAATTGAGCTGACTTCAGCAGGGAAATGAATGAAAGTAAAATTAGTTAGTCGTATATGGCTGTGTCCCAGGATACTAATGCCAGGCTAATGACAGCTGATTATTTCTGTAATCCATGAAGATCTCATGTTTACTCTCTCAGCTCAAAGACAGGTCCCATCACAACTCACTCAGCAGGTGACACTGCATTCATGTTTACGCAATGAGGAGATCAATGACTTTTGAAGGTTCTTCAGAAAGTCCGTAGTGCACGTATTAGCATTACTTCTAACGAAACAGCACAGCACGAAGGGAAAAGGTACCCAGTAATTTAAAGACACATTTACTATTTCTTATCTATGAAATATTAATAAAATATTGTGTCAGTGACAAATAGATAGATTCATAGGAGGCAAAAAACAAACAAACAAACAAAAAGCCCTACAAATCTGAATCTTTAGATCAATTCTTTGGATGACATGCTGATAAGTAAGGTAGCTGATGCACAAACCATGAATCAGTAAGAAGAGCAAAACTAATGACAGTGTAGACTCCAAGACACATATACTTGAATATATACCAAAATATCACACACCAGACTTCTTCCAATCCGTTATTCTTCTTTTACCCTTTTGCCTCTCTCTCCTTTAATCTACTTCATTCAAATGTAAGCCAAGAAATGCTTTGATAAAAATAAAATAAAAAAGGCATTCAAATCCTACCTTTGCCACAGAAAATGCTGATTCTGTTACAGAAGTTGATACAAAAACAACTTTTCTCCCAGTCAAAATAACTAAACACATGAGAAAAGTGATGCATTTTGTGCTTTCCTTCGGTTTTCCTTTTTTCTCTAAAAATGAGGTGTTGATCTGCCTTCCTCACTTAGAAAAGTTGAAAATTCAACTGTTAATACTTAGTCCAAATACTTGGTCTCAATATAAAGTGATCTCATGAGAAATACACACCTATCTGGAATGAAATTAAGTTAGATAATAGCTTATTTAATTTCCTCCAGTTATTACTTTATTATTGGTGGTGTTTGTTTTATTTTTCCAAATGAAAGATTATTTGAGCATAGAATGAATTGTTTTCTGGAATATCTGCTGTGCTAACTATTCATACACATGGGGTCACCTGAACACTTGCAAATTATGTTTCTAGTTTAAATGAAATTCATTAATTAGAAATAAAGCACATATCTTTCAAGATAAATTCTTCACTTAATTTCATTTTAACCTAAATAAGTAAAAAAAAAAAGTAGGTTTTGAGGGCAAGAGGAGGGTGAGAGCTGCATAAATGTAACCTGCATGCCCATTTATCACAATCTTTGGGCCACCATGATTACCTTTTCATACCCATGCTGTGTCAGCTGCATTGGCAATGGCTGTTTGTATGCAGTTGAGGCAAATGCATTGCAAAACATTTATGTGCATGTCTACTGATTTCATAGCTGCTATTCTCCCCGTGCATCTCTAAATGCCATTTTGGGTCAGTGGAAGTATTTATCCCACTGCATCACTTATTACAAAGAAACCAAAGCAGAATCACCATCTAATTCAGCTGTCTAATTATTTTCTCTCTTTTTGCAGGTATTTTTGATAGAATATACAGGTCCATTGTTCATCTATTTTCTGTTTTATTTCCGCATGCCTTTTGTGTATGGACTGGATGAGAGGTTTACATCAAGCCCACATCCAGTAGTTAAGTAAGTCCGTTGCAGGCTTGAGCTGTATTTCTTGTTAGCATTGTAGTCTTATTCCAAATGTCTTGCCACACGTTTTTTTAAGCACTCTTAAATGCTTTTGTCTTGCTGTTTCTAGCTTGGCATGTATCTGCCATTCTTTCCACTACATCAAAAGGTTGATTGAAACAATATTTGTTCATCGGTTCTCCCATGGGACTATGCCACTGAGGAATATTGTGAAGGTAAATTGTGACAGAATCTATCCATAGCCCCTTACAAATCCAACCTAGCCAACTTATTCTCTGCCTCTGCAGCACAGATTTTTTTTGGATGTGGCTTTTTTAGTAATGTGCAGCAAATCTTACCCATGAGTCTGTAGTTCCTTCAGAAGATTTCTTAATGTCACTTTGTATAATCCACATGTTGCTGTAGAGTTATTCACGTTATAGTTTTCTCATTGCTCTTTTATAATTTGAAACTTTCAGCACTCCCTTTGTTTTATTCAGCTAGCTCCCTGGGTGTGAAGACTTTAGTAACAAAGTTGATATTTAAGGTAGCACAGATAGGTACAACACTGAGAAGTTTGTTGCTTTAAAGCCATTTTTAAAAGTCATATTACTTCTTCCCACCCAATACCGTCTTTGTCGATAAGCAACTGTTGATTTACCTTTCATTGTTCCCCTGCAAAGTAGCCTGGTTGTCCTGTATTTTCTTCTCACTCAGGAGCATCCCCTGATGTTGTCAGTGCTGCTGTGGCATAAGGCAGCCATCAAGATGCAGATCCCCTATTTCCTAGTAGTCTACAGCGATGCACGCTTATGCATGGGCTGTGGTTTTTAAAAAATGTTAGCAATAAAGTATGAACTGCTATTCAAACATACTCTTTATACTCAAGAGAACAAAAGCACATTGTATAGCATCACCATTTGAGTAGTTAATATTTTGTATTTAGACAGTCCCTTGGACTTTGAATTATGGCAGTGATACTCCAGACTGTTTAAACTTTACACTATGGCTAACTTCTTAGAGCTTTGCAGTGGCTCTTGTAGTTCTGGCAATAGCTTCATGCTTTCTATATGGAATGAGAAAGTTGAGCCAGTGGATCCCAGAAAGAATCCTCTTCAGACCAAACAAAATGTCATTTGTATCAGTAATTCTGATCACATTTACTTTTCCTCCTTTTCAGGTTGGTGGTACTTTCTTTCATCTGTAAAGTTGCTCACAGTTCTTCTCCCTGCTTAACATTGCCTGGATTTGATTTACTTCTGTAATTTCCTTGACTTTGATGGTGTTACTTCAGAATTCCACCAGTCAAAAAAAAAAAAAATCACATCCTCTTCCCTTCTTTCTCTCACACACAGATGGTAGCCAAAGCTTCTTACTTTAAGTGTATAATCACCCACAAAGCAGATGCTTATTTCCAAAGCAAAACAGAATGCTATGTTTAAAAGGAGACACTTCAGTTTCAATAAGCAGAGACTTGAGACGATATGATTTGTGATTTTCATCCTTTGTTAATCAAATTAAATAAATGATGCAGGAAAATGCAACAAGGGTTAACCACACAAGCAGTTCATGCTATACTTACATAGTATAATTCTAAGATGATTTTCTACGCAATGTCAAGATAGAATACGTGCCTTACTTGGATTTAGCAAATGTCTCAGTAAGAGTAAAATAGGGATTACTACAAAAAATGTGTGGTGATAAAGGAACTAAATAAAGGAAAGATGGTAATGGTTGTGCCAGAAGAGGTTCAGTCACACCTTCAATAGTAGTTGAGCAGTGGAATTCCTCAAAGGTTAAAAAAAGGGTAAAAAGACAGGATATTTTTGCTTCCTATGATCATATCTGGAGGAAAGAATACGCTAGAACTAAAGAAATACCATTTAAATCAGCAGACTATATAATGAGACAAACAAAAGAGTACACATTGGCTATGAGTAAACATAGGCAAGACAATAAGAAATAGTTTTGATCATTATAGGAATAATGATAAATTGGAGGAGAGAAAACAAAAATCCTAACTGGAAGTTTTAAAACTTAGGAATAGTTTTTTTTATGGGATCTTAGCAGTATCTGGACTTGATGGCTTTTTATTTACCTGGAATAAAAAAGATGCACAGAAATAATTCCCTTCTTTCTAATGAATTTATTAAATCTGCTCGTACCGTGCTGTTCCTATCTGAATCTCACTTTTGTATGAGCAGTAAGGCTTCTAGTGACATCTTGTCATGTGCAGTGTTAGTGCTAAGGGTGGAAGACTCCACTCATCTTTAAAGCTCTTTTTGTTATAATTGAGATATAACTTTTAATTCTTGTGGTAAATTGTGTTCTTTGGATGACTAGTATTTGTTCAGTTTAATTACAGCACGTATTTCTGGGAGCTGAGCCATGATCATTCACTTAATTATACTTCACAAAAAATCCATTGCCATATGACCCATCTTGTGCCAAGCCCGAAGTTATAGAGAGATTTTTCATAAATTGCCACTCCAAGATTACAGGAAAGTGTTTTCACCTAAGTTTGTACAGCAGCTAATACACTGAGGGTGATGTCAAAAGAAATTAGCATTAGGAAGGAAGCAGTAGTTTATGGATAGGACACTGAGTAGACTGATCCTCATTGGAGTTGTTTCTCCAGCTCCGCTCCTTTTCCTAGATAAAAAAAAGGAGGTAATCACAAGGAAGTTACTTAGTCTCTCCCTTATTATCCCACCTGATCTGTAATCATTAGTTAGTAGTTTGCTCTTTCTCATTAGTTATTTATTAATACATAATCCCAGAGCAAGGAGTAATTTGTTTGTACTACAGCATATCCTGAGGGGTCTCCATTTTGTCTGAGGTCACTGGTCACTTCAGTGGTTCACTTAATTCTGAAAAGAAACTGGATTGCAACAGAATGTCTGATGAGGATAGGGAGTGGGGTATTATTCCTAGAACTGCAGTTCTACTGTTTATAAGATAGAAAGACTGCAAAATTCAAAGCCAAAAAAAAGAGTTTAAACTTTCAGGACATGAAAGACTGCAGCCTTGGATAAGAATTTGTCTATGTGAGCAAGAATGGAAAGCTGTGAAGGAAAAAGAAGATCTAGAAATGTCTAAGGTATGTGAACCTATTGAAAGGCCAAGGAAAAAGCATCAGCAGAGTGAGAGGATCATAGTTTTACTCATGAGAGAAGAATATAAACGGGGGAAGAAAAAGAAAGGGCTCAATTTTGCTTTTGTAGATGTCTAGGTAATAACCAAACACACCCTAAAACATGAAAAATGGAGGAAATGGATTTGATAAAGGAAAAAAAATCTCAACCAACAGGAGGCAAATGTATGAGTTGTCAAAAATGGCACCTGTAGTTGAAAGCATAGAAGAAAAGGAGGAATAGAACAAGAAAGGCCTTCCCTCCTACCAGCAAATATAGAAAGAGGAAAAAGATAACCTGTCATCAAGATACTAAAGAAAGAGTGAATGTCAGTAGAAAAACCACAGGAGGAAGACTAGGAAAACTAAACAACAGGTAGAGAAGGCAATTTTCAGTAGGGTTTTTTGTTTTTGTTTTTAATAAACAAATTTAATAAAGGATAAAGCTGCAGAACAAGCTCTGGAATTGGTCAGGAATGAATCAGTACAGTGAGAGGTGTATGGAAGCTGGATCACAGAAAGCCAGGAACAGCACCAAAAGGAACAAAGTAAAGACACCACAGTAAAAGGGGCAGAAGGAAAAGTCATGCGTGATTTAAGGAAAGAAAAGTTAAAACATGTGAAGGAGAAAAGCCCTGATGGGACAAAGGAGAAGAAAAATGTCAAGGAATTGAACAATACAAAGAAATAAGCAGGGAAGAGAGCACAGCCAAAATAAGGTTTTATAAAGGCTGAAGGGTTAATAAAACAAGTCTCCCTTTAACATAAAGTCCATATGGCACATTATCTTTGGACGGCTTGTGAGACAAGAGAAATCTGTTTCCAAAAAGAGATTAATACTTTCTAAAATCCTTTATAAACTTAACAGCTCTAAGAATATTTGAGGAAATCTTATCCCATGAGCACTACTTCTTCCCTCTCATTTCCTGTTTGCTCCTGCCTTATCACACCCAGTATCATCACTTCTTGTTGTATTATCAGCAACTTGGAGGATCAGACCAATTGATTGTTATCTGTGGTCCTCACAGTGAATTCTTTCCAAGATGATACTAAAACAAAGAAAAATTACCTGTTTTTCAGAACTGTTTGTATTACTGGGGATTTGCAGCTTGGCTTGCTTATTACATCAATCATCCTCTTTACACTCCTCCTTGTAAGTAGCATTACAGCTCTCAGTATGATTTAAGTCCTTCACTGGTTGTATTTTATAGCTAATCACATGTAAACATTTTGTTTTATAGCTTATGGGAAAAAACAGATTAATTTTGCTGTGATCATGTTTCTGGTAGGTCTATTGCTCTTTTTATAAAATTCTAAAACTTGCTAGTTTATTTATTATCTTGTATAAGTGGCAGAATGGGTAGGATAAACAGAAACTTAAAACTAGAATACTTGGGACAAACTAAAGCTGCCCACCTGCATGAAGAGCAGACACATCTGTCATTTTAATGTGATCTTGTACACAAAGGAAGATTCTGATTAAGTATCTATTCTAAGACTAGAATGGGTTATTGATCTGTTGGGATGATCTCCAGTCTCTAAAAGAATCCTGGCATGATCAGTTTGTGACAGTGTTTAAAGCCACTGAGTTTGTCTTGTGAAATATTTATTGAGTGTTAAGAATCAGAAGAGGTCATAAAATTTAGAGAACTGGCCAACTAAAACAGTACATTACTTACTTCTAGGGGAAGATGTTCCTTTAGATGCAACCATTTGCAGCAGATGAAGCAAGGGGAAGTACGTGTTGCAGGGGCATTTTAAGCCTTTTAAGGATTTTTTATGAAACAAAGTTCTTAAGACATTGTCTGTTCATCCTCACAGTTCCTAGGAACATTTCCATAGTTGCATAATGTAGCCAACAAAGATGTACCCATTTTTCCCACTTATGCCTAATTCATTTAAAACATCAGCTGTTCACCTGCTTTAAGAAATTAATGCTCAGTTAGCAGAGGCTCTCAAAGCATCTTCCCAGTATGAAATTTATGTGAGGTAGTAAAGTATTCACATTTTATAAAAAGACTACATGAATATATACAGAGTTTGTGATAGCACTCAGGAGGTCTGACCACCAGTCATTTGTTTTTAATAGATATGCAGTGCAGATACTGAAGATACGATCCGTAATTATATAAATGGGTTATTCCAATACCCCTTCCACGTAGTTGATTGGGAAAGCATTATTTAAAACCAGTGGAGAAAGCTGGGTCAATTACATTTCGTGATTCATATTGATTATACTCTAGAGAAGAAAACTTCCTTTGTGTCCAATCCTTGGGATGTTGATGACTTCTGAGAAACCAAAACTATCCAAATGAAGTTTTCTGGTGTTTTTAAAGAGACTAACCAAAAGACAAAGCAAGTAGTTCCTGGATTTGCTTTTATCTGGTTTAGTGCCTTTAGATGTCACAGAGACAGCATGAAAAGTAAATTATCTTCTGGATAGTGAGTCTACATTTGTTGGTAAATCTCATATGTAAGATAGCATAATATCGGCTATTTGCAGCACATTAACTCCCATTTTTCATCATGTTTACAACAGACTCTAACTTACTTTATGTTGTTTTTAAGATCCCCAGGAAATAACAAAAGAAAGAAGAGCATGTAGAAGAGGAGAATGTTTTTAACTGTCATACCTTTTCTTGCAGCTATGTGAAGCTGGAAATTTTTCCATTCATGTTGCACTTAGTGACCTCCGGAGAGATGGTAAAAATTGCATATTTTTTTCCTTCTGTGCAGCTATTCAGTACTTCACTTCCACAATTATTCTGCCTCACGAAAGGACTGACTGATCCTGTAGGGTGCTGATATCTACCCTTCTGATTGTGGTGGAAAATCAGGTTGTTCAGCACTGTAAAGATTGGATACTAAGGGAGATCAGACAGTGCAAGAAATCCAAAAAGAGACTGTCAAAGAACACTTATCTCACTGTAATTTTTCTTGGTTACAGCCAGATTGTGCTGGGATGACCAGCTGTATCATTTACACTGGTAGTGCAAAGGGAAATAGTAATGGTGGTATAAGTTACGCTTCGGTGAGCAAGGGAAAGTTACTTAACTGACTTCTACAGAGGAGCGAAAGATCTTTATGCAGTCTAAAGCTCCTTGTTCATTAACTGAACAATGGATAACAACTGTGACTACTAAAATCTAATCCTGCAACAAAAGGAGAACACCTTTAACTTCTAACATAAAACATACTTGAGGTAATTTTATGAGTGTGACTGCAACCCAAAGGATTATGTAAATGTCTTTCTAATGCCCAGAGCATTTCCTCAAGTTATCCTATTCCTTCAGGTGGGTCCAGAGAACATATTGTTTTCCCACATCCTGCTTGTCCCCCTGACGGTGAAAGGACAGAGGAATAGGCAGGTTTGGCTTGTCTTTGTTGGAGGTGATATGCCCAGAAGTGTAAACATTTTGTGATTTGTTTTCTGATCTATAGGGTCCAAAACTCGTAAGATCCCATATCCAACAAAGAATCCTTTCACATGGCTGTTTTTCTTTGTATCTTGCCCTAACTATACCTATGAGGTACGTATTTTGAAGCAAAATGCTAATATTTTAGCTTTGCTGGATATGTCTTCATTTCTTTTGGAATGTTAAACTCTGAAACAGTTCAGCCTGACCTTTAGTGTAGCCACTAGACAAGATGCAGATGTACTTTGAAGCAGTGAAAATGTTGCAGAGAGAAATAGGGGAATTGACACTGAGGATAAATTGCAGAAAGGAGATTGGGGCATTCAGTGGATTTAAAACATATGTGGGCCCAGGAATATCACAGTGTGCAAGAAAACAGTGCACAGTTAAATAGAAGATACTGTGGTAGAGAAAAAAGGAGAAGCAGGGGTATGAGGCAATACCTGCCAGGTCTTAATCTTCGTTTTCTTTGGTTATACAGTTGACTACACAAAGTTACTGTTTCTAGCATTGATGGATGAATGACAAATGCAAATTAGGTAGGGAAAATGAAAGAAAGCTATGTTGTAATGCTTAAACAATTGTCATATTAACTATGAAAGCAAACATGAAGAATTTGTTTGTGATAACAAAGCATTGTTCACATTTTGGTTAAAAGTTACTAACAATAGAAATTGATATGGCTGACCTTGGCTTTTTTATTTACCTATACTAGGACAAGGTTGTATTTGATCAATAGAGACATAAATGCAAATGCTGTCATCAGAAATATTTTAAATTTCCTTGGCCAAAACAGGTGGGGACATGGATCAGTTTCACTATCATGACTCAATGTGTTCCAGGTGAGCAATGTTTTGGTACTTCTTTCTGAAGTGTTATCAGCAATGAGAGTTTGTACTTTCTTTGACAATTAAGTGTTTTGTTTTGTTTTTTCTTTTCCCCTTCCTCCTAGTGGGACTGTTCACCTTGCTTTGCTTCATTCAGATGACAATCTGGGCAAAGGATAAACACTATACCTACCTACGAGAATTCAAGGATTATCCAAGTGTTCGAATGCCAATTATTCCTTTTTTGTTGTAAGAAAAGTTCAGTTTCAATATTGCATGGAACTTGAAGAAGAAAAGGCTCATGAATTTTTTTATTCATAAATCTCCTGCCAAATAAGTGGATTAATTGAAATGATTCTGGTGTATGCTAAATCTCCACTGCTGAGAGAAACAATACACTTGAAAACTATACTTCCTTATATTCAAGAATTCTTCAATTCAGAAGCGCCTTCAAAAAATAAGGCTTCATTGCAGAGCTGGTAGCCAAAAGCCCCTACAGTTCACTGCATCCTGATTGACTGAGGTTTCCCTGCACTAGTCCATTTAGATTGATACATCAGAGATACTGATAAGCTTGTTCTGAAAAGCAGCTCCAAATTTAGTAGTGGCATTCTGCAAGACTGTGACATAAATACATTGGAATGAGGACATGGCAGCCAACTACAAGAAAGCTCAACTCATACAGTATGGCCAGCAGGCCTGAAGACAGTTGCATGTTTGCCTTCTTTGACGTGAAAAAGAGAGCGTTCTGCCTGGAGGCAGGTACTTTGTGACAAACAACATTACCAAAGAATATGAATGGCTCCTGGAATAAAGAATTAGGCAGTCTCTCAAATACCTGCTTTGGGTCTAAGCTATAATTTGCAAATTGGATCTAAAGAAAGAAGAATTTGTGGATATAACATCCATCCTGTGAATATATAAATTTTTTTTTTTTTTGGAGGGTGTTTATTCTGTTTTGTTTTTAATATTTTTAATTAGTAAATTGCATACTGACAAATAAGGTTCACAGTATCTGATCTATGCTGTATCCATGATATTTGGCCTGTTTTGTATAACAAGCCCTTAATATATTCTAAAAGATACTACAGGACATTTAACCTTGTATTTTTTGTCAGAATCCTCTGAATAATTTCAGTGTACTTTGTGAATACATAAAGTGACTGCTAACATTCAGAATGGTAGCTCCCTTCCTATTTTCAGAGCCAGGGAGAAAAATCCGCTACATTTTGAACTTCCTGTGTTTTCTTTTTCACAGGATGTTCAGTGGGATTTAGTTGGGTTTTGTGCAAATCTGGCAAAATATATATATAAAATTATGACTGCAATATATCTGAATGTTATTTTGAAGAAACTGTTTCAGAATATGAAGAAAATGTGTAGATACTGTTTTGTTTCATGATTAATTTATTTATTATAATGGATGTATAGAAAGATTTTGCAACTGTTTGTAAGGGTGAAATCTACAATAAATTCTAGCCTATGTTTTGAATTCAATTGAAATAACTATGGCAAAAGAGGAAGATTACAGCTGGTTGCCAGAATTTCATAATTATTTGTGAAGTACAAAGGAAGAATGTCCTTGCATCAAAAAAGATCTATATAAATAGAACAAAAAACTAAAAAAGCAAAATACGTGACCCACCTTTTATTTCTGTATAGCATGTGTTGGAGTTTTTTTTTTTTTAATGAAATCATTTCTTGGAGAAGTGAAGCAATACATAACTGTGAATCTGTTTGCAATCCTGTTATTTTATACTAGTTCACTTGTAAACCAGAGAAAAGAGCTAAATGTCAAATGATTTCCCATCATGGAGTACAAGCAGGCTGAAACTTTCTGAGCATGGAGTTTCTCCATGCTCAGAATCTATTCATACTTTACACCCACTTGAGGTCCAAGTCACAGGAAAGAAGAAAAGTTTGGTCTTGTTTGGCTGGTTTAGACATATTGTTTTGTTTAAATCCCAATGGGATACTCTGCTTCCATTTCTGAACCTGAAGATCAGTGAGTATTAGGTCATTTTCACTAAGATTTTTCTGCTAAGCAAATTTCTTGCTTTGATCTGAGATGGGAATGACTTCTTCCCATTCTTGTTGAGAGAAGTTTGTTTCCACTGGCGTGAATGAAAAATAAGAGTTAACCAAGAAAATCCTACTGGCTGGAAAGGACTGGCTGGAGAGACTGTTTTTAATTCTCTTTACATGTCAACAAGGAGAAATGAGGCTTCTCTTCTTTTATCTTATAATTAACTTTACATTAGAGAAAGATTTTTTTTCTAGAACAAGTACCTGCATTTCTTTAGATGCTTTCAGCTTTTCTTTAGATGCTTTCAGTGTGTGTTGTATGTAGCGTTCCTGGTAGGGCAGCAGAAGTTTGTCATTGCTAGGGACTTATAAGCACACTTCTCAGAAAGTTACAGAAAGTCAGAATAATACTGAGCATGGCAGCCTTTCTTTTACCTTTTCACTCTTCTGGTATGGCACACTAAAATCTAGTGACTGTAGGAATAGTCTATGCAACTTCCTGCTGCTGTGAAGCAGGAGACACCTTTGTTTCTCGGTTGGATCCAGCCGCACGAGGATGCAAAGGAATTTCCTCATCCTCCATCTGCTGCTTAGCAAAGTTCACAAAAACCTATATGAAGAAAGATGAAAATGACATCAACTGAGATTAGTTAGTGGAATGTCTCTACACATTTGTATCTTCTTGGCCTCTGCAGGGAAGAGAGGGAAAGGGGAATCCAAAAATATGTACTGAGAACTGAGACACAGGGCATCAGCAGGGATCATTCGTTTCTCCTTTATTGTGATAAACTTCCTTGCAACTTCCTTTCTTTGGATGCAGTGAGTTGCAACTAAGATCCTATTTTGTCTTCAGCAGGAGATGGTTTACATGGCCTTGTACAATATAATTGAGCTTGGTGGTGATGAGGAAGATGAGATAGTAGTTCAGTAGGAAGCTGTAAGGCAGCCAAAATGTCTCTCTAGTACCCTCACCAATGCTAGCTTCATCTATGTGGATCATTAGCTACTCAGGAAAGCAGGTGATGGGGCGAATATCCTTTAGAGATTGATGGGGTATTGCCAAGAGTCCCAGTGGATTTTTCAGGCTCTATGTATCTAATTGCTTTTGTATAGTAATGTGCAACAGAGAGAAAAAAGTGTTTTCCTAAATACCACCATATCTCTATCAGCATCTCAGACACAACACAACCCAAATCTCTTATACAAAATAAAATTGAAAGAAATATTAGATCGTTTCCAGCTCAGCAAGCCTTAGTCTAACTAGCTAATGTTCCTCAGGCTGCTGCTCCTGATAGAATGGATTTGCGTTAACTCTGGCACCTGGGAAATGCTGGCTCAGCAGCTTTCAGTTGGCACCTAATTCACAAAGGGAATTATTTACAGATTTCTTATCTGATCCATCCTCCTTGATGAGGGGCCTGGGAATTTTGTTTGAGAAAGAGGTTCCAGACAATTCTCTACTCTAAGCAGTTTGATCCTTCAGTTGTTTGTATACACTGTCATTGCACTGCCTAATAGGCTTTCTCGTGGATGATTTATTTTTTACTCACCTGATCTAATGTTGTTTGAGAGACAGAATATTCTTCAATATACAAGTTTTCCTTATTGGAGATTATTAACCGAAAAATCTTAGCCAGAGAAGAGGAGCAAATTTGATACTGCAGCATGTTGTAGTGTTTCTCCCTCTGTAAACTCCCTGGAAAGTTTATGCGTATGAACTGTTCAGCACGACTTGGATCTGGAGGCAGCCCAGTCTTAGGAGCCTTGATTTTCAGTGTGACAATATAGCCATCTCCAAACCTGTGAAGCATGTACGGATTTGGAAATTAGATGAAGAGTTCATTTCATAATTCAGTGAAAAAATCATTTTCAGCAGGTATGAAAACATTACCAATATCTGAAAGATAATGCCTAAGATCTAGCTTGGTAAGAAGCTCTATATTTTCCTTGCAGAAGTGACCTGTAGCATAATGGAGTTGAAATGAGATCTGCCTAAATCATCTAGAATACTGCAGAATTGTACCCAGAAATGGGTCTGTTCAAACAACAGCTCTTCAGATTGATTTGCTCTATTAAGAATGGTTCATGCTACACATATTAAGTTTACCCATTAAAAACACTATAATATATTCAACTTACTTGTATTTTAGCTGCTGAATTGTGCCCAGACATTTGAAGGTACCTTTTACCATGATGGCCAGACGAGTACAGAGAGCTTCACATTCTTCCATACTTTCAAAACAGAGAACAAATATTTGACATAGAAGCCAGCAGACTTGTCAGCTGCCCTGGGTTTCTGAATTCCAACTCTATACCTGTGTGAAGTTAGAACTACAGCTCGTCCATCTCTGAGCACGCTGACAATAGAATCCCATAGGAGGCGCCGGGACTGAGGGTCCATTCCAGTAGTTGGTTCATCCTGGAACGTAAATGTTAAGACAGCCAGATTCAGAGAAGCAGAAAAAAAAAAGAAAACATTTAGAAAGGAAATCATTAGAATCAATCTTGCACATTTGGGTTCTAGCTTATCACTGCTTCCCCACTGAAATCTGTGCCTTGAGAATGCACAAGCACACCTTGAGAACTGTATAAGTGAATTGGTAGTAATGTGCTTCTTGGCACAAAGCAGTAAGGAAACAAATACAAGAAATCTCTCAGGTAAGAATACAGTGCTGTCTGTACAGGGCCCAGTAGGGGCCTATTTCTTTCCCAACAGGGAAAGGATTGCACTGACCATTATGACAAAGACAGACCAAAGTCAAAGGTCTTAGCTATCAAAAATGTAAGCCTTTATGATGCTCTGTTACCAAAAGATTTAGAACCTAAAATAAAAATAAATGGAAGAAGATTCATGATGTTAATCACATCAAACTGTGTCAAGTGTGGCTTTAAAAGTAACCTTTCTTACAGAAGCACACAGGACATTTTGCAACCCAAGAAACTAGCGAAGCTACCCTGACTTAGATCAGCAGATGATCTGGTCCTGTATAAATCAGTTAGCACAGTTAGTAGCTAAAAAAGTGAGAATATATGTAAACATATTAAATAGCACAAGGAACCATGCTATTAAGAAGTTATTAACATGTTTCCTTATAGCCTATGAATGAAGGCACTACAGTATATTCTGACGAATTTTTGTAGCAATTGCATTTACAATTACCCTTGAGAAATGCAATTATCATAATTCATATTACTTGATAAGAACTACATTTTACCTTCTGTAAAATTTATTCTAAATTTGTGTAGTTCATTTCAAAGATAATAAAGGTTGTGAAAAGCTAGCTATCTTTCTCTGTTCTGCTGGAAAAAGCAGCAAGGTGTATGTAGTAAGATCATAGAAGCAAAGAATGGCTTGTGTTGGAAGGGGTCTTAAAGACCATCTGGTTCCAACATCTCTGCCACGTGTAGGGTTGCCACCCACCAGACAAGGCTGCCCAGGGCCCCATTCTATCTAACACCTCTAGGGATGGAGCATCCAAAACTTCTCTGGGTAACATGTGCCAGTGCCTCAACACTCCGAGTAAAAGATTTCCTCCTAACAACTAACCTAATTCTCCCCTCTTTTACTTTAAAACCATTTCCCTAGTCCTATCACTATCAGACCTTGCGAAAAGTTGTTCTCCCTCCTGTTTAAGCTCCTTTTAAGCTCCTTTAAGCAGTGAAAGGCCACATTGAGGTCTCCCCAATGCCTTCTCTTCTCCAGGCTGAACCAGTCATCATTTACATGATTGAGTACACTCCGACAAGAAAAGACAGGCTGAAACCAATCATGGATGTAAACTCAGATTTTTCTGAATTATATATTTTAATACCAAACCTTTTCTTATCGAAAATCTCTTTTGTAAAAACTTAGGTTCCATCTGAAACAGTTGTACATTCTAGTCTACTCCTAATATTTAAGAACTCGAGACTACACTGAAGTAGACATAAGTTGAGGCAGAAAGGAGCTTGCAAGGACTATCATAAACATCCCTGTAGCTCTCCAGCAGGTAGTTTTATGAGATTTCACACTGAACTATCACAGAGCTATATTACTGTGACACTTACAAGCAAGACGAGTGGAGGGCAGCCTATCAGTGCAATGGCAGTGGAGAGCTTGCGCTTGTTGCCACCACTGTAGGTACCAGCCAGCTGGTCAGCATACATAGGAAGCCCCAACTTCTGGATGCCCCATTCAGCAACCTATGAGAAAGACCATCTTTTTCACACATCAGCTAACCCACAGCAGCCTGGATTATGGATACATTTCTCTTCTGGCAAAAAATGGGCAAACCCTTGGATTTTAGTGCTTTTTTTTTTTTTTTTTTCTTAAACTGGAGCTGTGGTCCAAAAAGCTATGATGATGAGGGGAATTCTAAGCTCTTGAAGTAAAGCCATACTCCAGCATCAGCTGTAGAATACTCATCTGTGCAAGAATGTACGTTATTTTTCATCTGGAACCTTCTCCATGTTTTCTTTCTCATATATGAATAACTTCAAAGACAAGAACAAAACAGTAACTGCATCAGTTCTGAGTCATAGCAGTTGCACCCTTAGCCTTCCAGAATAGGCTCTGCAGTTTTCCATAGAATCGTAGAATGGCCTGGTTGAAAAGTACCTCGAAGATCATGTAGTTTCAACACCCTACTATGTGCAGTGTCACCAACCACTAGACCAGGCTGCCCAGAGCCACATCCAGCCTGGCCTCGAATGCCTCCAGGGATGGGGTATCCACAACCTCTCTGAGCAACCTGTTCCAGTGTGTCACCACCCTCTGAGTGAAAAACTTCCTCCTAATATCTAACCTAAATCTCCCGTCTTTGTTCAAAACCATTGCCCCTTGTCCAATCACTATCAACCCATGTAAACAGTTGTTCCTTCTCCTGTTTATATGCTCCTGTCAAGTACTGGAAGGATACAATGAGGTCTCCCTGGAGGCTTCTCCGAGCTAAACAAGCCCAGTTCCCTCAACCTTTCTTCATAGGAGAGATGCTGCAGCCCTCTTATCATCTTAGTGGACCTCCTCTGGACCCCTTCCAATAGCTCTACATCTTTCTGGCCTGGTCACAGTACTCCAAATGGGGAGTATTTCAAGTATTATTAACCATCTAAGATCCTGGATTGGTAGCATTCTTGTACTAAATTCCAAATAAGAACTACTCCCAAGACTTCAACATAAAGAAAGAGAAGCCCAATTTGGAAAATCTGGCCTTTGACATGAGGTGAACTCACCAGAATCATCACAGACATTCACTGTAACCATGTACAGATCAGAAGCAAGAAGGCTTTACCCTCTTGATTTCCTCTGCTGGAACACCCCGCAAGCGAGCATATAAATAGAGATGTTCTCGTCCTGTGAGCAGGTCATCAAGGGCATCAAACTGAGGGCAGTATCCCATGTTTTGATGAACATTAGAGATATGAGTCAATACACTGGAGAAATAAAGAAAATAATATTGTATCTATAATACTAGCTTTAAGACATTTTAAATAAAATCTCTATTTTCTGGGACAAAACACTTCTAAGGGAAATTAATTCTCCCCAGTACAAGATCCTACTAAAAGATGTCTGTACAGTAAAGTCTTGGTTAAGAGTACAAACTCATTTTCTGTTTAAATACAAGCCAATGTAAAGAGAAGTTCTCAATAGATTTTTTTTTTTTTTTTTTTTTTTGCAAATGTAGGGTTTTGGTTTTTTTTTTTTTTGAGATTTGAAAATCAGGAATTTTTATCATGGCTTGTAGTCACCAGGAAAAGTCATGCAAGACATAAAGCTAGCAATGTTTGCTGGTACTAGTTGTAGGACAAGATAAGAGAAGTACAGAATCACAGAATAGCTGACATTAGTGGGAACTTCTGGAGATCACCTTGTCCTCGCAGCCTGCTTAAGCAGGGTCAAATGAAGCAAGTTGCCAAGAACTGGCAACAAAATAGCTATGTGTTCAAATCACATCAATGGATAGTCAAACTCTTTCTTCACCTAAGAAACCAAGACATACAACCTAGAAATAAACTGACATAAATAAATATCAAATCTCAAAGTAGTGATTACTTATGGCATTATGCCAGCATTGTGTAAACAAAGCAGTTAAAAACAGCAAAAAGCAGCCAGAAAAATTCCCAAAGCTCAGATAAATTACTCTGTTGGATAGGCTATCTTCTATTCGAGAGCCCCTGCTGTTAGATTTGATTACCTTATCCCATTTCTAGCATTATTACAACTCATCAACAGATTTTACAATACAATGTTGAAGGTGTTAAGTGCTGGTGTGATCTCTTTCAATGTCATACAACGGGAAAGGAGCTTCTGAGTCATTCAGACTATGACTTAACTCTGGTAAGTAGATTGTCACAGGGCTTTTTGTTTTGTTTATTAGTCTTTTGCTTTGTTTATTTAAGATACTTACCTATTGCCAGCCACAATAGCATCTCCAGATGTCACTTCAGTGTCTCCAGTCAGCATTTTGAATGTTGTTGTTTTGCCAGCACCATTCACTCCCAAAAGACCAAAGCACTGAATTATTTAAAAAAAAAAAAAATCACATTATTTAGTGTTTCCAACTTATAAATCAACAGGAGCATGCAATTTGAACTGATCCCTGGATGATTCATCTAGTGATATTGACCAACTTACCTCTCCAGGACGGATGCCAACACAGAGTCTGTCCACTGCTGGCTTATGCCTACCTGCATAAATCTAAATTGACAAAAACAATCAAGATTTTTGCAGCAAAGACAATTTTCTGAATTTTTTATTTTAATGCTATTGGGGTGAGGCAACTTTGGAATCAGTACAAAAGTAAAAGAGCAACTAAATAAAATTTTAAGAAGAAAGTGCAAGCATCAACAAGGTCAGGCATTCATTTAAATAAATTTATAATAATCCCTAAAAATACAGCTTTTCCTTTCATGAGCCTTTTTACTTCGTAACTTTAGCACTAGGAGACAGACCTGATGCTTTGCTGGTAGAAAGTATCTCTGACTTCATACAATACAACACAATAGTTTGAAGAATGACACTTCAATTCTTTATTTATGAGATCCCAAAAACATGTGCAATCTTTGTACTTCTGTAGCTCAGGCTTACATGCATTCTGATAGCATTGATTACCTACCTTTAATGTCTGGAAAGAAGATAAATTAGTGATTACACTAGTCCCCAGTATGAAAGCAACTAAATGGTTAACCTGAGATTGAAAATCACCTAAGGAGAAAAAGCACTGTGGAAGAAAAGACTAACAGTAGAAATGCACATTCGGTAGATATGTCAGGATGGATGATGTGAGGTGAAATAACTTTAACAAGAGAGTTCGCTGTCCTTGCTGGACTTTTCTGAAGTTTGATCTCTATTAAAAGGAAATAGAGAAATAACATATCAAGCCCTGACTTCTAAAACGTTTCCTATTTTCCAGGACACAAGGTTAATTTTCGAAACAATACCATCCAAATCCACAGTTGAAATACATTCTGAACAAATCAAGTTACACTGGATTCACTTATTTCATTCTTCTCAAAATAGTACCTTGGTCAGTTCCTGTAATTCTAAGATATTTGTATTTGTTTTGTTCCCCCCATTCAGAATTCTTTTTCTTTCTTCTGCAACATCCTCATCTTCACCAATAATAGGTGACTTGGCAATCTCAACAAACCTGGAAAAGAAATAATTGATTGCAGAAACAATGAGTTGATCTGAGTATAGCTACAATAGCAGTGTGAAACAAGAGCTATTCGGTTGGTAAAATTCTGTCTGGTGAGAGCAGTGAGATTGAAATTTCATATTGTAACATTGGCCGGAGAATTCCTGCTGCTGGGACGATGCCTGGCCTTTGAAAGTTAAGCCCTCAATACTAAAAAGGGATGAAACTGCTTGTTCAAGTGAGAATAGCATTGCCAGTCAGTGATATGACGTAACCTGCCTATAAGCCATAGCTTTTGCTATTTGACAGTTCTTCAGTACTTACTAATAGATTGTACATGTATCTTTTGAGTAGAATTCCTTGTAGGACAGTATTTTCAGTACTCCTATTGGGAAACCCCAATAGCAGTGAATAATCAACACACACTTGGCAGGCAGCTATTTTCATTGAAACAGAAGCAGATTTGTAAAGCAGATAGGGGAAGCTTGAATAGTACCCTGGCTATGACTGTTCTTGCAATAAACTAGAATTCTAGTCTTGGTATGTCAGGCTAGTACTATGCCAATGATTAGGAAACTACAAGCTTTCCAAGTAATTGAGTAATCTCACCATTAGAATCATGAAATTCACACTGAAGTCTTAGTTCAAGAAAACTCATTTATTTAATAAGCTGTATAAATATACTCTTATTTCTGTTAAAACAATGCAGAAAAATAAGCATAGATAAAGCAAGATAAATAGCAAATATCAACAAATAAGATGAAATTCAGATGAATCAACAGAATAAAGCTATAGAAGCTGTAAAAAAAAAAGAAAGCAAAAGACAATAGAAGTATGCAGAACAACGAAGGTGCTCACCCTGCTAATGAAGGAACATTAACACAAACTTTCAGACATACCATCTTGAGGGGAATAATTGGTGCTGCATAAGGAGATTCAGAAAGAAGAATGCAACTCCTTGAACAGCCATGGCAATCAGGTTCTTCCCAACAAAGTCCCACTGAAAAGGATTGGAAACATGCTCCTCACCTTTGGAGAGGTGAAGCACCAGAAAGTAATTAAATACTGCTGAAAAAACACTGCTCATCAGCTTAGTTTAGTATTAGTTTAGGAAGAAAATCTAATTTTTAATCACTATTAGTCAATGTCTGCCATGTATTCATTGCATCAATAAATACAGATTCTTAAGAAACAACTGCTACATGGGAGTAAAAATGAACATAAGCTCTCTGAATATATATGTATTCGTATGTATTACATAACATGAAATCTGCATGGATTACAAGAAAAATAATTTTTGGGTGATGAAAAAAATTGTTGTATCATTATGTTCTTAATAAAGAAATTGGTATAAGAAAATAGCCAAATCCCTAAAGAATGCATTTGAAGAACATCTACTTTAAATATTAACAAGGGCCACTTAAGTATTCAAATGAAATGAAATATCCTAGATGTGATAATCTAGGGACTTCAGGAGAAGTTATGAAAACACACCAGAGTCTGGCACTGAACAAATAATTTAACTTTCAATACAGACCGCCAGTCAGGCCCTAAAGTTCTGGCAACATTATCAGCTGTAATTCCTTTAGGGAGGCTGAACTTTCATACTCAAACACCTGATCATGTGAAAGAGGAGGATTTTAGAAACAACCACTAACATTCCAAAACACTTCCAGCCATTTCACTCAAAGTCAGGCCATGTACCACTGATACACTTTGTTGGTTATTATGTCTTACTTACCAAACCTGGCATATACTTCACTCACAGCCTGGTTTATGGCCAAGTCGATGAGGCCACGACCCAGGCAAAAGTGCGGGAAGACAATTAGCACATTTTTCAAAGTTTTGTTAAATTTCAGCAAAGTCTATAGGAAACAGAAGCAATATAGTTAGCAATTCAAAGAAGATTTCTTTGAGGAAACATGTAAAAGAAGTGAAAAGTTCTTTTTTCATGTCAGAGAAATGGTTTGCTCTGCATCTATCAGTGGCAGAACAGAATATACTGTACCAGGCAAGGTGCTTGTGAAAAATTTTCAGCGGGGAGAAAAATTAATCTTTGTAATGAAATATCCTTCTATTTTGCTGAGGCAACATGTAATTCTAGTGTCAGCAATCACAAGCAAGAACTATGAGCAACAAATGTGGTACTTCTGTATCATAAAGCTGTATTTATTGTCATAAACAGGACTCTCATAATCTTGAGAAGCACCAGTGTCTGGACATAACTACACAGTAGACTTTGGTGCAATGTGGAAATACTCAAAACAGTAAAAGTACTTGCATCAATCTAACTGCACCATCACTGAATTCAGACAAGGGCAGTTATCCCTCTGGGTTATTCTGCTCACCTATTCCTGACATAACTCAGCAAGTGTCACTGGAGACACAATATCTGCTGTTGGGATGTGTTACCTGAGATAATACTTGCCTACTGTCCCCCAGAGTGATTGGCAGTAGACTGAACCCCATGCTGCCCAGGGACCATGACAGAAAAATGCAAAAACAGCAAGGATAGAAAGTATTGTAAAATTGGCCCTTGATACCATGACTCCAATTGAATAAAGACGTGGTTTTTAATTCCTGATAAAAATAATGTTTGATCAGCACATGTATCTGAGAATGCATTATGAATAATGACAGGTAATAGGACTGCAGTCATCTATAGGAAAGATGTCAACCTCAGCAGTAAAAGTATCAGCAGCTATAGAGGCAGTAGTAGTACATACAAGCTACCGGTGTTTTCTAAACTGGTTTCTTCATCTTTCTAAGAACTACTGTGTTCAATCTATTCTTGTACTTGGCTAGCAGAGCTAAGTGCTACTTCAATGTCATTCCTCATGTATGTGGGTGGTTGCTTGCCCAAAGTACTGATTGCCCTGAGGCTGCTCACTTCTCTGGGTTATACTGCTCACCTATTCCTGACATAACTCAGCAAGTTCCCCATTCATTTATTTAATACCAGAAGAATGACAAGGTTGAAAAAGACAGCTAGAGATGGTTATGTTTGGACACCCTTTGAACAGCTTTTTAAAACCATGTCACAACAAAAATATTTCTTACCGGGTTATTTTCAAATAGCTCCAGAATGAATGTAATAGCACTGCTGTTGATCCCCACGAAGAGATTAATGCAAGACAATGCAACATATGCAGTGCTAGGGACACTGAAGAAAGAAGAAGCAGGGTACATCATGGGAATTACTGCCCACCTGCATGCAAAAAATAGAAATACTATGATATCTGCTTTTCAGTATTATGTCAGCTGATCTAATAAAAACAAAACGATGAGCTTTGTTCTCATTTCAATGTGTGTATTGAAATGTTATAATCAACCAGATCAAGTGTAATGAAATGTTATAATCAACCAGAGGGTCCACTACAATATGTTTTCCCTTGCTACTAGACACAAAGCTTTTTCTTCTTGTTTGCTGTTAAAGTGCAAGGCAACGGATTGTTAAAATTGAGAAACAGTTCTAGTAAGGTCATTATCACCCCAAATATCTTTGCATACCTCACTGGACTGTACACTTAGTGGAAGAAACATGGGAAAAATCGCAAAGCAGGAGCTTCCTGTACCATTATTTCTGAGACGTAGCAAACACGTATTTAGCAGCACAGGAAGAGTATACCACTGGAATAAAATTACAATTCTCAGCAACAATAATCTGACCGATTTGGTTAATGGGACAACTTACACATAATTAGAAACAATGATCCTAAATTTCCCACTGCAACAATGGCTGGAGACAAAGGCTAAAGCAGGACTCTCTGAATTTACTTGCCTTTTTTAGAATTTTATTTTGAATAGTGAATTGTGAAATTATTACTGAAGTCACCTGCTATGTGATTATATTTTTTCATCTTGATAGAAGCTTTATAATATGAGAGGCTAATTCA
This sequence comes from Chrysolophus pictus, assembly GCA_037305975.1. Classification (NCBI taxonomy): domain Eukaryota; kingdom Metazoa; phylum Chordata; class Aves; order Galliformes; family Phasianidae; genus Chrysolophus; species Chrysolophus pictus. The sequence continues at coordinate 13,440,166 of CM074583.1, read as the reverse complement.
AGTGTCCACAGGCCCACAAATTACAATATTTAGAAAACAAACACACATACAAAACACATAGCCACATAAAACTTACTAAAGATACTATCACTGCACTTTAAAAAGATATAACAAAGCAAATGAATATTCTAATAGCATTTAACATTGACTGTTTTACAGAGATTGAATAATGCTTTGCAGTTTCTCAGGACTGTTATTCAAAGAATATAAAAACTTCAGAAAATTAAGGTACTGTGTCCAGTGTGGCCTCTACAGTTTGATTTGTGACATATACAGGAAGATGTGAAAAGTTTAATTTCCTTTTTTAGCTCCAGAGATAGATCTGGTGGATTTTTTTCCCTAATTACCCTACTAAAAAGCTAGAAGGGAAATGATCTAATAAAAACATACAATCACTAACTAAATGAGAGGAAGTAAATTCCGGTCAGTCTTATTAAACACCATTTTGATAACAGAAATGCTCCCTTGAAGAAAAAGTTGATGTTTTAGTACCGTTTGCCTTTGGATAAAATACTGGTAAATTTAGTATTGTCTATTGTTGAAGGAAATAAACATAATGTACATAACAGAAAGGAACAAGATGATGTATCAGGTTTACAAGGCAAAGTTTTAGTAGCTGGAGCTGCGGGTTTGGTTCTGTGAACAGAATTCAGCCCCATGTCAGACCAGAGCCAGCTCCAGCCAACTCCAAATTGGACCCACTGCTGGCCAGAACTGAGCTACAGGCAACATTGGGTGTGTCTCTGGAAGAGCAGATTTAAGAAAGGGAAAACTACTGGGCAACAGCAAATGGGAAAAAGGAGTGAGAAAATAGAACAGCCATGCAGTCACCAAGGTCAGTGCAGGAGGATGGCAGGAGGTGCTCCTGGTGTGGAGCAGAAGCTCCCTGGAGCCCAGGAGAAACAGGTCATTGCCTGCAGCCCATGGGCACTGCCCAGAACTGATCTCCATGTGCAGGCATGGAGAAGCCTCCAGTGGATGTGCCCTGAAGTAGGTACAAGCCCACCAACAGCCCCTGCAGGAGCAGCCTGGGGCTGGAACTACAGCCTGGTGGGAGCAGCCAGGGGTGGAGGCAGGAGGGCTGGGGGAGCTGTCTGTGGGGACATGCGTTAGAGCAGTGGGCTCCTGAAGGATGGGCCCCATGGTACAGAGCCGTCTTGAAGCAGTGCTTGGAAAGCTGCAGCCTGTGGGAAGTCCACACAGGATCAGTTCGAGAAGAATAGCATCCCACGGGAGGGACATCACAAGAAGCAGGGGCAGAGACTGACTAGGACAAAGTGTTCGGGGCTGACTGCAGCCCCTATTTCCCATTCCCCCCTGTGCCATTTGGGGGGAGGAGAAAGGAGAGCGGGGATGAGAGGAAGATGCTTTTTGTTTGCTTTAAGTTTTCACTCTTCTATTTTGCCTGTGACACTACTTGGTGAGTGATATCCTTATCATTATCTCAGCCCACCAAGCTTTATTCAGCATATTTTCTCCTCCTGTCTTTCTGAGGACAGGGAGTGAAAGAGTGTCATGGTGTTTAGCTCCTATTGCAGCTAGGTTAAACCACCACAGATGAACAAATTTAGTTTCCTAAAAAGATAACATGAAATCATGATAAGTTCTGTGAAGCAGTGGTGAAACTCCTTTTGAGGCACATGACCAGACAAAGAGTGTAAATAACCTGAATCAGGAACAGAATCCAGGTCTAGCCTATATTGTACAAACTCAATTTTATTTCTCAAAGCTGAATTTCACTAAGTACCAAGTTCAACAACACGAAACCATTTCCATGTGAAAGATAGGGCTCCATGTGCAAAAAAATACCATGAAGACTCACCCATACAGAAGTAGCAAGGCAACAAACACAGGGAGGTTAGTCCAAGAAGTGTATGCTTTCTTCTTGAATCCAATGAATATAACCACAACCAATCCAGCACTCACTGCATAATTCACCTGCCACATCACAGAGTGAATGAAGATCAGTGTGTAAGACCTGAGGAGATTTACAAACGTATCCAGATCCTATAAATTATTCTCAAAGGATTTTGTATTGAGGAAAACTGAAATTAGCAAGATGGACTAGATGCTCAGGCTTGTGGCTCAACAGGCCTCTGGCAGCACTTTACATTTTTCTGTAATCTTTCTACATCTTTCTACATTTTACATCTTTTATCAGATTGTACATCAAAAATAAAACATGTTATTGTTTCTTAGATTATAACTTTGGAATTGATTGTTTCAAGGTCCTGCTGGCAGGTTGCCCATAGAAAAAGGCAGCGAGTATGCAAGGAGATGTGATTTCTGGTGAGTAAAAGCTATATAAGAATGAAAAAGCTAGTAACTTGAGCCACATTCCTGGAATGAAGCTAAACTGAACGATGCTTGGCCAATGCTCTGCTCAATTTCTCTGTTCAGCATTAGTAGTGTAGGACTACTGCAATACACAGAGCTCCCCATGAATAATGAAAGGTGGCATTTCGCACAACTGCTAACTCCAATAACTTTGCACTATACTGTCAAGTGCCATGACCAAACAGAATTCCTGACTGAAGGGATATTGCTGTGACCAGCAGGATAAAGAAACTCAGAGACCTGCTTCTTTTCCCTCATTTAATATATTCATGTTTTGCTTTATCTTCTCATCAAAAAACACTTTCTAAAACCCAAAAAGTTCAGGGCATTTCAAAAATTTCTCTTTTCTCCTCCTCTTTTCTTCTCTCCTCTCCTATGTTCATGCTTTTCTTATTGGATAAGCCCTTGGGCTCCATCTTTGCTGAAATACCATAACCATAACACAAGCTCTTTCCTATGCCTCTAGCAGGCAAAGAACTCATTCCTTCAAGAGGCTTGGGAAATAATAAGAGGATAGCCAAGCCTTGCCTAAGCATGTCTGAGCCTGTGCTCTAAATCCTTTTGAAACAACACAATAAATATGATTCAATGACCTAAACAAATACATCCACGTTATTTTAGACACCCTAGAGTATTTTGCCTGGCTTCCAGCTATTGTTCCAGCAGCTGATCAATCTCCTTAGATATCTTGTATATCTTGAAGCACTAACAGAGGGTAGGATCTGTGACTATATTCTGGCAAAGGCACTCTCCCCTGCTATGTAAAGTTGCACTTACTTAATTCGGATTAATTTACTGATTATGTCCTTATTAATCTTGCAAGTACAAAATGAGACTTGTAGTTACTCACTATGTCCCACATGAAGTTAGTTAGCCAGTAGATAGCAGGGCTAACACCACTAACAAACTGGAGATGCTTGGCTTTTGTCACACGTTCTTGAATCAGGTATAAAACAAAACTAGCTGGAATAAAGGACATGGCAAAAATCACACAGATGGCAACAACAGCATCCACTGAGGTGGTCAGCCTACAACAAAGCACAAGAAGGGACTGTGAGCAAAGAAATGGATGCAACATAACGCTATATTAGGATTTGGGAAAGCTGGCAGAAATTTTAAGATCTGAAAGTAACAAGGTTATTGGATAACTAGAAGATTTTTCCAACTTCAAAATGTGCTAGTGTCTTCCCATACTGCACTGGGGACAGCAGCTAACAAATGTGGATGACGACAACACCATTTCTTGTTTTTTTCTAATTGTCTTCATTCACTGGAAAACTTCAGCTCCTACATATATCAGTTTGACAGCCTTTCCTGAATGGTGTGTCTCAAAGTAGATAATAAGGCATAATAACTGGAGTGCTATAGGAACTAGGAGAAAAGGTACTCAAAGAAGTAAACTGCAAAGTGAGATGAAGCACAGATCTTGCCTCTGTGCTAATGCAAAAATTTCCATTTTCATTGACTTCTGAACCTAACAGAAGATGTTGAGAAGGAAGTCATATCTTAAGGATGTCTTTTTCTATAAACTATGGTCTGTATGTCTGGCACCGAGACAGAAGTTATTGACTATTGCCTACCTGTTGTTACTTAGAAACAATTTCTGACACCTTTTCTTATGATCTCTACATTTTTCTCTAGAAGATCTATCAGCTTTGAAGCATGAACAAAGACTTCTGAATCTGACCTTTAATCTTTGAAATCAGTAGAAACATGCAATCACATATAACCAATGGTCATAGCTCCTATGTTGGGTGAAAATAAATATTTAGAGAAAAAAGAACGGATTGCATATCTAATTCTTGGTTAGAGAAAAATTTTGAGTAAATTACTCCATGTTCTATCATCTGAACTATTTCTCCTCAGAGTGTGAGCACACTGTAGGTGGTAAGCTGACAGGAGAGAGAGGGGTAAAAGCCAGTAGCAAAACAGTCAGACTTACACAGTGACTTCAGAGAGCTGTTCCTTAGTGAGGTTCAGAGGATGGTTTACAACAGTAATCCCATATTCCTCAGGGGCTTGGCCAGTCCGCAGATTAGCTCTAAGGATTGCATTATTGGCTACATTAAGGAAACTAACCATAGCATGCCAGCCTTTATTGTTAAACCACACCTAAAAGAGTCAGAAAGCATAGATTCATTTAAGAAGCTTTCACTAATAGCCCTGAGCTGCAGGAGAACAGTTGGCTGCCTTTTATTTATGTTGGTGGCAACTGTCAACAGGGAAGACTCTAGCACCAGGACTTGGTAGCTCCTGGGCACAGTCCAGCAGGAGGAGCTCATATACTGTGCTTTTAGGAGAGTGGCTGTCATGTGATTGCCAAGTTATTTTGATGAAATTTTAAAGTTCAGCAGAATGTGTCCTACTCAGAAGTACTTAGGGTAGCAAGAAGTACTAAGAATACGGGTTAAAAAAAATCATATTAGAAATAACTGCAAATGCATTAACACTATTATTAGTTATAATAAATAGAGTAATTCAATCATCTTTAATCTGAGAATTCCACCATCAGTATTATGGTGGAATATTCCATCTCATTATTTGAAGTCTATCTCAAGAAAGTAAGTTTGCAAATTATTTCCAGCAAATACCTTAATATTATCTTCAGTTTCCATGTATTTAAGGAAATTAGAGAATTCTTTAGCAGCAGCCAGTGAAGTTTGTCCCTAAAATAAAAATGAAAAGGTTAAAGATCAGTTGTCTAGGGGAATTCCAGTGCTGAAGGTTTCCAACTTTGTAACAATTCTTGGGTGAAGAGACCAAACAAATCTTACTCCTGTGACATTCATCATTCGGCCCAGATTACTTAAAAAATTGACAACTTCATCTCCAGAAACATGAAGGATGGGAAGCTTTCCTCCTATAGAAATTCCTCCATACCTAATAAAGAGAAAAAGCAACATCAGTCATTTGTGTCACTGACCCAAAACTCCGTAGATTGTTGTGGATACTAAAAAGTCCTTCAATGTGTAAGTTTGATTTACATACATGATACAATTTATGTATAACAATCTCCAATCTTTTTCTAATAACTTGTACAAGGTGTTAGATCTTGCTTGCAAATAGTAATTATATCCATTTATGAGGGGTTCATGTTGAGATCCTGAGAAAATGATTATTCAGATAGAACACTTTGGAAAAAAAGTCCTGTCTATAGTTCACAATCTCTGGATCAAGATTATTAACACACAATATAACTGCTTGGATAACATGAAGGACTGAGGACAGAATGGACCTCCAGTTAAAATTTCATCTTTCCTGAGAGGAACAGGTATTAACCAATACTGGTGTTAACCAATACTCTGTAATAATAAATATTACTGAATGATACTGATCAAAATTTAATCCCATAGAAAGTAATGTTTGCATATGAGCAAGGAGATAATCCCTGAAGGAAGCTCCTTCTACCCTTGAAATGAATTCCTACTGCTGATGAAAAACCTATATTCTTCAAACTAATCAATCATTTTTCTAAGCTTAGAATCTCCAAGTGTAGATATCACATTGGGGTTAAATGGGCTAATGGAAGCATGGAGCACTAGAGGAATTTGTTTTATAACTACTGCACATGTTCTGAGAGGGAATAAGGAGTTGCATTTCTAATCCTCTGTATTTGACAGATTGCTGCCTAAGATTGTCATCCTCAGGTCTTTTTTTTTTCCTGCTGCACTTTGAAAGAGGCTCATCAGAGCACTCACACAATGAAGTGCTGTATTGTATTGTAACTTTCATCACTCAAATTCCACTAGTCAGACCCTGTAGATAATAAAATTGTGACAACTCCATTGTGTGCCTCTGGCCTTCACACTTGTGGGGCAGTCCAAACAAATACAACCCACCAACCTATTTCACAGGGCAGTCTTCTCTTTGTTCTATGCTATCTGTCACGATTCCCCTTGTCCATTCAGAGAAACATTGCGAGGCCCCACTGTTAAACAGAAATTCTTTGTTTCTTTATTTACCATCATGGTCTGTGAATTAGTTTCTTACCTTTGCTCATTGACCCAGTATTTGCTCTTCAAGCTGAAACAGACAAAGAGAATTCTGTCTCTTAATGCACTGAACCAAAGTCATTGATATATTGTCAGGCTTAAATGGAAATTAAAGGTGAACTCCTATGCTTTGCAGATCTTCAGTTTCCCACTGCAGTGAGTTTTGTTTGTTTGTTTGTGTTTTTTGTATGTTTTTTTGTATGTTTTTTTTAAAATCTGCAGATTACACTGAATCATTGGTTTTCAGGACTTTATGGGCTCACTAAGGTGGGCTTATTACTTTTAGCTTTTTTATTTTCTGACATGGTTCATCTCCAGCTCATACAGAGACAAATAGGAGATCTAAATTCACACATACTGGCTCTATCCTAAATCTATAGTAAATTGATTTTAAAAGATGTATCTAAAGTAATTCTGACATGCCCAAAGAGGAATCAGTCAAATACACTTCAGAGAAGCAAATTATAATTAATTCAGGTCTATGGTCAAACTGGTGCGGCTACAGTTCTTCAGGGACACAAATCAGAAACTGCAATTCACCATTTTGTTCATCACTGACACAGTTGCTGCTAACATGGCATGCTACTGAAACTGAAACTTAGCTCTCTGTCTATAAAGGAGTAATTGGTTATACAAACTGTTCAAATAAAAACAGTTTATTATCCGCTAAAATAGATATCTCCTATTCTTACGTCAGGAATATGGACATGATGCTCAAGTCTGCACAATGCTGCAACATTGTGTAGACATGCTATCTGCATGCTATGTTCACGGACAGCTATGAAATGTCACATGTGAAAAACAGAGCAGTTCATGCCTACCTCCCTTTTATCAAAATGGGATACGTTTTCACTAGGAAATCTGAGATATTTCTGTGAGTCAGATCTTGAAGTATTTCTGTGCTGTGCTGCACTCTCTAAAAAAAAAAAAGAGAAAACCCATTCAACCACATGAAGCTTTCAAGTCTCTAAACCTGTTGTTTCTCAGTAAAACCATAAAAGTAGCTTTATATCAGGGGAATTGTTCAGTTTCATAGTATCACTGAAACCAGAGTGGGTCAATTCATTTTCTAGCCCAAAAGTCTATACAGAGATCAAGATATCACAGAAATTTTCAATGCCTGACACAAAACTGAAACTTGGCCTGAGTTATTTGCAACAAAGGCCAAGGTTGCTCAAAGCTTTCTCTTCACTATGAAAGAAGGAGCTTTATCAAAAACATTGAGGGCCTAGTGTAAATAAGGTAGTTCATTGTTTTCTGCAATGTAGCAAGTTGAAATAAGAATATGAAAATTAGAAATCTACTCAGCTTCACTAGCACATTACATACTTTGAATACTTTTTTTTTTTTTTTTTGCAATTACATCATCCATTAACTTCAAGCACTTTGATTTCTTCCCAGAGCAGAAAATGCTTATAAAAATTTTAGAGCACAAACCATGCAACTGAAAATGACATTCCCACTTTCTGTGGGAACTTCTCCATGGACATCTTTGTCCAGAAAGTGACAGCACTGGATTACACAGAAATTTGCATTACAAATCTGTCTGATTCTAGGTAGTTAACAGGAAGATTGGTAGCATACTCATAGTGCCTCCATCAAATGAGGTACTCATGTTTAGACATACTTAAATATGAAATGTATCTTCATGACAAGTTACACAAAATGGTCGTATCCTGCAAAATGATTGGGATAATATGTTATTAAAATAATACATGCCCCATCGAGGACTAGGATCCCCACCACCACCTATTTTGTATCCTATTTGCATTAGAAATGTTAAATTACCTTCTCACATATGAGAATTCAATATGCAACTAGCAAAATTCAACTTTAAAATTACTTGGAATTATGAAATACCTTCGGATGCTATTAATAAGATCATGATGTAACTACTTTATTCTTTTTTTCTCTCTCTCTCCATACAGAGGAATTCTACAGGAATTTGAAACTTTGGTTTATTATTTTGTGAATAGCAATAGTGAAACAAAAGCAAACTTTGATTCTTTTAATAGAACACACCAAAGACTTGGATTCAGAAATTGATTATCCTTGTGCCATTAGTACAAAAAACTGTATTTTAGTAAGTCACTTTGCTAATGTGTGCAAGTCTGACAAACATGAACATTAAAGCTGAACAGTTTGCACAGCGAGCTATGAGAGTGTTTGCAGTTTTTTGTTTTCTTTAAGTTATTGGAAAAATACATAGAAAACCCAAACAACAGACTATAATTTCCCTTTGTTCATCAAACAATTTTATGTGCTCGTCAAGTACATTTTATAAAGGACATTACTAAGTTTATTTATTGATAGGAACAGGTGGAAATGTAGCTCTCATCTCTATATAGGATCAATGGTTACTAAAGTACTCAACTTCACATACATGCACACAAAATTCATTTCACTTGCTTACTAGTTTCTTTCTAGAAAAAGAATTAAAATACATGTAAAAAAACGGGATTGACTTAACATTCATTTTCTTCATTTTCTTTTAAATGAGATGACTCCACTCCACGATTTTCCAAATTATGACATTTTTCCTTCCTTCCTCCCTTTTCTCTTTCCATCTTTTGAAGAAATAGAATCACTTAAATAGAATTATTCTTTTGAGGCAAGAATTAATATTATTTTTTTGAACATTGTTATTTTTTTTTTGTGATGTTCTGAATGAAATGCTTGCAAGTTGAATGAAAATAGGTCATCATATCTCATATGATTTTTATGTGCAAACTCTTCTAATACCTCCAACCGTTCCTGCCCCCTTAAGGACTGTACTCAGTTCTTTCCACGAATATTTCCATGGCAAGATTCTTAACACTAAACCCTTTTCTACCACTTACTGCAAAACTTTTCTAAAAGGACTGATAGTACAGGGACACTACCTGTGGTGGTGGGAGGCCTCCAGCTCCTGGAGGGCATTCTGGCAGCATGGTGAGTTTCTTGTGAGTGCTGCACTTGCAGGAAGGTGAAGGATTCTCAGGGCTCCACTTCTGACTCAGCAGGAGGCTGCTGAGGTTAGGATGAACAGCAGGTATATTCCAGGCAGTAGGCATATTATTGCATGGGTAGTTCCTGTGTGGAGGAAGAGTCTTTTACTTGTGCAGAGATGAACTTTAAAAGCTCAAAAATCTACAAAAATCACAATGTTTTCACTAGACACCTTCAGATCTTGTCTAGTTACTTACGAATAATAATATCACTTTCTAGTCCCTGATAAACATAAGTACAATCTCCCTCCAAATTTCTGTCAAATTTAATGCCTTCAGGCATTAAATAGGAAACTGAAAAAACAAAGAAACTGACTGATGAATTAGTACATAGAAAAATCACAGTGAGGAGACACCTTTGCAAGGAGACTATCTTTCTCCTTTCTCCGTAGTCGTACAGTATTTTTTCTCTCTCCCTCTCTCTCTCTTTTTTTTTTTTTTTTAAAGTTTTCTCCTGGTTTGTTCTGTACAAAAAGAGGAGAAAATAGCCAGAAAAATCAAGCTGTTGATATCAAGGCTGAGAGAAAGGTAGGAGAAAAAGAATGGCAAAGAAGAGTGTCACAGTGATACTTCAAATCATCAGGGCACATAGGCCTTAACTTAATGTAAATTCAATGTTAAATAAAGAGATCTACTGATGCAATTCTCAATTCAGAGTAAAAAAACTTTGAATCACAAAGACTGCCCTATTAGTACTTCACTATCCAAGCAACTGCTGAAGATGTTGTTTCCAAATATCATTGGAAACAAGAGGAATCTGAAGGGACTTACACGTGGAAAATGACAGGGAAGCTGTGAAGATTTGGACTTGATTCCAGTCTCTTACTGTCGCTTAATTCCTAATACAAGGCCACAAGAGCTTCCAGTTATTCACATGTAGCACTGTGACTGACTTTTAATCCAGAGGAAATATTTTCTTGCTGTTTGTTATTTTTGACCCAATACCAGATATTATTCTTGCCTAGAACAAATCTGAAGCGTTGGCTCTAGCAAAACATCAAGCCAAATAGTTTTTTTTCCACTACTGCAGTACTATTGGTAATATCCCACTAGTCTATTTCAATAGATATTAGCTGGCAACTTACAAAAAAGAATGATTCTTCAAGCAGCGATTTCCAAATCCAGGTTTATTTAAGAAAGCATTAGTGAGGGAGACCATCTGCTCACTGCCAGGACGCTCATTGCTAAGGGAATAAGATGAGACTTTCTCCATTGAAAAAAATTAAAATAGTTGAACTAGAATATACATAAACGATTGGTGAAAGATAGCAATATTTCAGAATCAACTAGCCAAAGGATGGAGCATAGGCTGAAAAAGCAATGCACCAGCATTACAAAACCTAAGATTCTCTGCTTTCATCTTGTTTTCAAAGCTGTACTCAAATATGTACTGATTATAAATAATCCTACCACAGGTCAAAAGATAGATTTGAATCTTGTTTTTTTTTTGAATCTTTGTAATATAAGATAATGAATAAAGGAGTAGTTCAGTGGCATATGAGAAACAGTCAAATTTCTTACTGTACTGGACCTCCCATTAAGATACTTAAAACTTCTTAAGTGCTGAAGTCATGAACTCAGGTAGGAAAAGGAGAATACAAAATACAGTATTAGAATTGAGGACTACTGGTTAGATATATACTAGCAGCTGTTCCTCACTTGCACCAGTTTCATGCTATTTGAGATTTGCTGTGGAATTACTCCTTTCTTGTACTACACAGAATGAGGATAGCCTAGTAAGATAGAGCCTCATGATCCTAAATGCTAGTGAGTGTATATGATGTACATTTATTCATTGATTCTTCATACCTGAAGAAAGTAAATTGTTGTCCGTAGATCCAAGGGTCTAAAGTTAAGGCAGGATATTCTCCAAATGGAGGAATAATGACTGTAAGCACTAAAGACAGCAACACAAAACTAGCAGGCAGGACAATCTGCAGGGGACATGAAAACATCACACTCAGACATATGCTGTAGAGTGACACAGTACACAACTCATACATAAATGAAGACAGGACAGCAGAATTTGGTTTAGCTACCATCCACCAACTATTTCATTTCCAATGATTTCAGTTAAGACTCTGGTTGTTAAAGAATTGTACTGTATTAAAAAGAAAATGCTGGGTTGGTAGTGATTAAATCATGTACGTGGTGAGGATTACAGATTGCAGGCAGAAAGAAAAACAGTAAGAGGTAGAACAGCTGGAACCATAAATTAGAACAGCTAGGGACTATTTACTATTTACCTGGGATTACAGTGCTGGGATTACAGCCCAGATTATAGTGCTGGGAAAAGCAGTGTTAAGAACACTGTGAGAAAATAGTCAAGGACACCAACAGTGAGACAATACCTGCGTTAGAAAGTCCTTGTAGCTGCGGGAGGCATGGTGGAAACGTTTGATGAACAGTGCTTTGAACTGCTGATGTACAAGTTGAAAACCTTTATACTGCAGGGACCCTTTGCCTTCATTTTGATTTCCTGCTATGCCTGGCATTCGAGGAGTGTCATTGGTTTCCGCTGGGGTCTGTTCAGCTGTTTTGTTCTCAGTAGAAATTTTGCCAGGAGTAGAATCATTTTCTTGAGTGTCTCCTACATTATGAAATACACTTAATAATAGGAGTTATCCAGATGAAAAGTTACAGAGAAGATGATTACGTCCATATATGCAAACACAAACATTTCACTGAGCTCCAGATTTTAACAAATGCATATATCACATCACCAGATTGCTTTAATTACAGTTGTTGCAGTGCGGTAGTACCCAGCATCATCATACAGCTTAACACTCTTACTCGGCTGGATTAACTAGTTAATCGTGTATGTATTTTATGGACTAATGGTCACCAAAATAGTTCTTATAAAAACAATTGATATCTGGGGGTTGAATGTTACATTTTTACTTGCATAGCTAAGGACTTCATCCAATAAAAATAGAAGTATTTCTGCTAACTTCATCTGGTTTCTCATATATCATGTCAAGCCATAAAAACAGGGGTTCTCTGACCAAATGCATTTTAGTGGGAATTTCTTAATACTTGGTATTTAGAATACCAATTTAGAAGACCAACCACAAGAAAATTTATTAAATACTGATACATAGATTTATACCTGCTTTTTGCACTTCAGGGTCAGCTTCTGCTGTGACCTTTAGGAAAACCTGCCACAGACAGACACGTCTGGTTAGGAGCAGAACATTAACCTGATCTCTGAAACACAATATACCATCTTCTAATGTGCCATAAAAAAAAAAATTGGTACCTTTTCAGTATTGCTTATTACACAATCAGAGATCTCTCATGAAATATCTCAGAAAATAAAGAAGTGAATAACTTAGCTACAAAGAAAGAGATTTCAGGCTGATGAGTTGTGCTCCACAAGGCTAACGCATAGTCAGGCGTGGATCCTTTCCTTACGCCTATTCTAATGATTCTCTGAGTGTGCCACAGCACACGTGACTAGGTTTTGAAGGATATTTAGGAATTAGTAAGGTTACTTGTTAAAGAACAGGAACAGTATCAGAAAACGCTTTTGGAACTTACGGTAAGATCAGCAAATGTTTTAATCTGTTACCTCTTCAAGTGGTGTATCTGAAACTCCAAAACTGCTAAGTCCCAGGTCATCCAATGTTTCCTCTAGTTCTCTGAAGAGACTGGCATAAGATCGCTGTTTAAAGTGTTTATTGGGCAAAAGGTAAACAAGTTCCTGACCAATATTTTCAATTAATTTTGCTTCTGGGATATGATGATGAATTACTTCTGCTAGTTCATTCAAATCTCCTGTGAAAAGTCAAAACAGTGCTCCAAGAATGAATATATAATCACACAAAACATGATTTCAAAAGCTGTTTCTTGTAATATATAAAAAAAACAACCAAAACTGTTCTATGATGTAGCTTAAAGATATCTCAGTTAATTCTGTAGTAGATTGACTGGGCCATGTTGCTAATTATGGTTCGAGAATGATGTAGCGGAGAACTACTTCAGTTCTGTAGTAAAACACAACAAGACCTTTAGGAATATCTATTTAATTTCTTTGACATAAAAAGGTGAAAATGACTTTTGCTGAGAAAACCACTTTTCTTTGCTCTAGACATGCTTCAGTTTTCATTGTCAAATTACATATTTTGGTGCAGAGTCGTTTTAAATTCAGTTGTACTTCCAAAGCACACAAACTTTCAGTTCAGCAGCTGTGTCTGAGACTATATAATCTCTCCCAAAAAGGGACAGTGGTATGCAAAAGCATGAAAAAACTTTATTGGCTGTTACAATTAAATACAAATGTTAGACAAGTGCTGGAAAAGTGGACTTCAGCAGCAATGATCTGTAGGGGTAAGACTGCAGCACAACAGGAGACATTGCCACGTGCCAGACTGCTAAACCATCCCACATCTTACCACCTAGTTCCTGCTCTTGAGTTCCTTCTTCATCATTGTGTGCACAGCTGGAACAGGAGCAGGAGCACTGAGATCCACAGCTACAAAGTGACTAGCATGGACAAGCAACAGAAGGAAAGATGAAAGTGCTTCAGATACGTGCAAATAAGATGTAAGGGTTGACCAGTTTGAATCAGTGAAAAGTATATCATCTGGAACATCGCACTGAAAGTCATTTGAGGACTGAATTCAGCAATACAGAAAACATAAATCCTCCTGCACGAGTTGTGTCTGTCAGTTTTAAATTACATGTAAATGCCTGAGGAAATGCAAAGAACAGTGGCCATAAGTATACAGACCATGTTGGTATTAAGACTGAAAGTTTGCTACCAACAGCAGAAACAATCCAGATCCATACTTCTCAATTCTCAATCTGATTAGCTATGAGTAGATTCTACAAGTAGAATTAAATTTCTACTTGTGTGGTATTTGAGCTAGTTCCAACACTGTGTTTACAACCAGTGTACTTCAGGCAGAAAGACCAGTATATGCACAGAGGCAGCTTGACAGGTAAATGCTTTAACATGCGTAACTGAAGAAAGTGAACTATAGACCACTGAAAGTTTCATGTCCACTTAGCTTGCCCTGCTAAATTTATACTTATAAAATCAGATAATATTATTACAGATATTTTCATGCATCCATATCATTTCATGAGGTGTTACAAAATTTGTCATTGCTTCCTTTATTCTGAACTCAGCTTTACAGTCTCAAGTAGTACTTGATTTCTTTCTACCTTGGTGCAGGGCATGAACATGAACTTTTCAGATTACACGTGCAAGGAGGAAAGTGCATACTTACTACACTCCTTCCAGTTCTGGTGTTCTTCACCTTGCGAACAAGGGTGAGGTAGAAGCCAGATCCAAAGCAATTTTTGAGGAATACAGGAGAGCCTGAGCAGAATAGTTTCCCTTGGGATATGATGGCTATCCTGTCTCCAAGGATGTCTGCCTCATCCATGTGATGGGTTGAGAGGATGATGGTTCTGCCTTAAAGGAACAAGGACTCTCTCAGGAACTCAACACAGTGCATAATTTTTGGCAGTTAATGCAGGGTTTTTTTCTGTACCACAGCTTGTACTCATGGTTCACCACATCCACAGTCGTCTGCTCAATAAACCCTATTAGCATATATGCCCTGCACTAATGTTTTAAAAGGCAGGCACTGTGTCTGTACAGTGTCTGTAACATGTTTTAAAAAACTCAGTTCACTCACTCAAACCTCTTACCTGAACGGTACTTCAGCAGAAGATCCCAGATAGATCGCCTAGAATATGGATCAACTCCAGAAGTGGGCTCATCCAAGACTACCACTTTTGCTTCACCAACAAAAGCAATGGCAACAGACAGTTTCCTTTGCATTCCACCTACAAGAGGACAGAAACATTCAGGAATCTGAGATGAACAATGCAGGAGGTAGGGATGTAACCTTCCAGAGCTTTTCAGAGTTGGGACAAATCAGTACAAATAAAACAAAATCCATCCTGAAAAAGAAATGCTTCTACAAAGTTGAATCAATGGTCACATTTTTACTGTAAAGTTCAAAGCAGCTTTTTAAACAGAATTTATCACTTCAGTGTGACATTTTCTAATTCTGATCTGAAACAAAAGGATGAAGATCTGAGATTTTTCATGTGAAATTGGCCAACTTTTAAAGTGGCAAGCTGGACAAAGTAGCATTAGAGCTCCTGGCTGTTTATTCAATTCAGCTTTTGAATCTGGAATTAAGTATATTCAGATACGCTACATGCACTTTTACTTCTAGAATTAAAGAAGTATTCTGCATTATTTGTATTGACTCAAACAGGGGATCAGGGACCAATTACCTGCATTCAAGAAACATTTAGATGTGGTATTAAGGGACGTGATTTAGTGGGGAAATAGTGGTGGTAGGTGGATGGTTGGACTAGATCATCTTGGAAGTCTTTTCCAACCTTGGTGATTCTATGGTGGTATGATATTTAATTTGCCTTGAAATAATAGACATTGATTTTGCTGTTTATATTTTGTATTTTTTTTTTCTTACACTGATAGATATATTTTTTATATACTCGTTTAAATAGAATAATTTTAAGTATATTTGTCATATATTTAGAAGCAGAAACTTTAAGGAAAGGTAGTGTCAGCTTTACTATTTGTGTAGTTCCATTAAGCAATTTCTTTGAAAGTGAAGACCACCATAGTACACAGTGATGTGGCAAAATACAACCTTAAATATGGCATTCAATACTTGAGTTCATTACTCAAAGGCAAGAAAAAGACGGCAGAAAAAGAAACTTCAAAAAATCTGATGGGCACCTGACAAATTCTGAGCCTCTTCATTCCTTTTATGAGTGAGGCCCATGTCTTCTAGCATCATTTCCAATTCTTGCTCAGCTTCATCCCTGGATCTCCCTTTCAGTTGGGAGTAAAACAAGATGTGCTCTGCTACAGTAAGGCTGTGAAATCAGACAGAAAAGTACCAAGGGAATTTAAACAAATCAGCAGATTTTTTTCCAAATAACAAAAAAAAAATAGCTATAGATAGATTTTGCTGAAGGAGGAGAGGCTGCTTTACTTCATATCTGAATCACAGATATTGTTTACTATCAACACACTTCACTTAGATGTCATAGGACCTTCCTCTGTCTTTTCAAAATAGAAACTGCTACTAGAGGAACAGGCATAGCAGGCATCAAGCTACCCATATATCATAATAAAATGTAAGCTAACATGGGCAGCAGCATTGAGGAAGAAAGGCTGCTGCTGGGATGACCACAAACTGATGGCAGTGAGGCTGCAAATCATCAGGTAGCCAATTGTTGGGTGGTAGTGCAAAATGGGTATAAAAATATCCTGCTGCTGCTGCCCTGTTGGTCCAGACTTTTTTTTCCTGAAGGACAAAGAAGTGTCCTAAAGTACAGTGCATGAATCACCAAGCTGAACTCCTGCCAATCCATACTACAGCATAAAACAACAATACCAAGAACAGTCATTTTCTTTGCAGCCTTCTTTGTTCCCAGCTAAATGATGCAATAGAATTCTACTGAGGACCAATAACAGCTATCCTACAGGTGCGTTAGAGTTAGTACCTCTCAGATACATCTACTGTCAGCACAGCAAGAGAAACCATACAGGCTTTGGTGATAAGCCATGCATACACCTTAACTCTGAAAGCTAGAATGAAATGATACGTACTGATTAAACAGGATGTTGTACTGAGGGCACATGCCTAGTCTTTGTCGAATGGAATCCATGTGAGTTTGAATATCCAGGCCACCAATCAGCACAGTTCCAGAAGTAGGTGGGAAGAGGCCTGTCAGTATCGACCTGGGAAAAAAAAAGAAAAAAAGGAAATGCCCACTCACTCATCCTTCTGTTCCAGATTAGGAAGACATCTTCATGATTCCACTAGATGGAGTGTGATGACTTCTTATTATGGGCTTTGAAGAAAGCTCTAATGAAAAAGCATACATACATATACTCTCACCCTACTATAATGAGAATGTTCTGGATCTGCTAATGTGTTAAACTTCTGATAAACCAGACTGTATGGTTCTGATAAAACAGAACAGTATGATTCTGTTTCAGAGTAATTTACTAAGCATATTACACACTACTCCTGTATACAAATTGGTCTAAAATGAAGCCCAGTAGGAGCAGTCATATTTTAAGGTCTAGCCATGCTGATTGGCACATGCCCTACCCACTTATTTTTTGTGAGATGGATTGGGGCAGAAGATTAGGTTGGTATAATGGATTTTTTTTTTTTTTTTTTTTTTTGGTTCCCAAAATTTCAAAAGACATTTTTGTTTTAATCAAGAGAATAAAAAATGTTTACAAAATATTTATAAAATTTTGAAGGTAATTTACAGTGCAAGAACTTCAATTCTTTCAACATTTGGTGAACTCATCACAGACTGATTAAATGTTTTGCTCACCAATGAATCCTATTTTACCAAATACAGCAGTCCTGAAGACTGGCTTCCTGGGATTCCAGTGTTCTAGAACTAAAGGAATATTTTAATCTGGATGTAATTTTGCATGTACATTTTGTCTAAAGAGGATCTGAATTTATAAACCGTTTAAAAAACCATGACTGACAAAGTCAGACAGAAAAACCAGAGATGTGCAAACTGTAGCAGCTTTCAAATCCTCACCTTTATCAGTCAGAAGATCTTTCTCCATTTTCACCTACTGGGAGTTTGGACATGCAAATTGAATGCTGGGGGAAATAATTGCTTCTCACTTTCTATAATTTCACTAATTTTTATCACTCACTCACTTGCCTTCCCCTCAGCACTTTGGCTAGTCTGAGATACCTTCTCTTTGTCTAGGGGCAGCATTTTCCTTTCTGGGAAAAACTTGATGTTGTGTGTCACTCTAGTTGCAGGGGTGGTGAGACAAGGGAAGAGTGAAAGGGGAAGGCTGCTCCTCAGGACTCAGAGTACTGCAAGGAATTTGCTGCTTTGAAATACAGACTTACATGGTGGTTGTCTTTCCTGCTCCATTGTGACCAAGAAAGGCTGTGATCTGGCCTTCATAAAAAGTAATATTCATCCTATCTACTGCTGGCTTAGGCTTGTTTGCAAAAATCTTCACCAGGTTCTGAATGCATACTCCTGGAATCAGTCCTGTTGGTTCAGGTTCACAGAAGGTATTTACTTGAAAAGAAAAAAAATAAAAAATCAAGAATGAGAAAAGAATACAATAATGTGTTGATCCTTGCTTTGATGATGACACAGCAGTAAGTGCAGAGGCAACAGTACATACCCAGAAAAATATGGCATCATGTGCCAGGGCCAGATTCTCCAGTCACACCTGTATCTAACTGAAAAAAATTCTTAAATGCAGTTCAATTTACTTAGATTCACCCAGCTATGAGTGGCAGAAGAAAAGGAGCCCAGAAGTAGAATGGTCTGTGGAGAGGTAAACTCACTGAATCAGGTGGAGCTGAACAAGATTATTTAATACAGTTGTCTACAGATACTTAGATAGGCCAAGAGATTACGCTAAACAAGCAGCATGTTGCCTTCTCCAGCCAGGCTGAAATCTGCCATTCAAATCATCCGCCCAGCTGTGCATTCTTTTACCATGATGCTTTTAAAAAACAAGATTTGCCTTTAATCCTGGTAGGTGAAATTTACCCCCTTGCTGAGGTCAGCTAAACTTAGGCAGTACCTAACATGAGCTGGAACATGGAATGGCTATCTCTCAGGATTAAAAATGTATTATTATAAATAGAACCATCAGATTTTTTATTGCATCAACTTCTAGACAAAACAAATTTCTTTTGAAGTAAATTAAGCCCCTGGGCAATATGAATTATGGGAGCTGAGAAATTTAAATAAAGACACCCCCACCCCCTGTCCACTTTTGTTTACACAGAATACTTAAGGCTTTGCAGGAAGGTTTGTTTTGCAATTGCAGCTCACTTAAATCATTCAGTACCCAGCAGGCCTGTGTGGAGAGCAGCCAATACCATCTGGGTGAAACCAGCCCCACCTCCATTAGTGGCTTTTAAGACTCTGTTATTACACACAATGCTTGGGAAAAGTCCCAGATACATCGTACACTAGAGAGCTGTATATACTAAGGAGTAGATGAAATAACTCATCTAGATGGGGTTTATTTGAAATAAAATTATGCTTATAAAATACTTTTTCTTCTGCTTTTTGAAGGAATCTAGACTTTTAACTCAATGGGCCTGGAAGACTAATTGACAAGTTCTGAGGCAAACGCAGATGACCTCCCCCAGAAACTGTTCTGCATCGCTCAAAAGGTAGTGAGCAAAAGAGAACATTCTTCTGCTCTTATTCTATGTCCTCAAAAATTTTTTGTCAATCTAGGTCTGCTACTAGGCAGCAGAGTTTGTAGAGGATGCAGATGGAGGCTTTGCGATATGCTCAAAGTACATCAAGCAGTTAGAACACATTTATACTGTCTGTTGTGCTCTGTTAATTTCCGCTAGAACTGGTTTGTGCCCGAGTCAAGTCATTGTAAGTATTTCCCGCTCCATTACTATTACATAAAGCACCAGTGCTATCACGAAGCCATTTTGAAAAGCCTTGGACTACATCAGGACTATACCAGGTCCACTCTTGGCATCTCCATCCATCTCTCTCAGGTCCTGTATAGCTGGCTGAAAGGAAAGGAAGGCTTCTTTGTGCCTACAGCGATAGGCAAAGCCCTTCCTTTGTGGCCACAAAGCAGCTGGAACCAGGGAGCTGATGAACATACACCACAAAGATAAGGCAGTACTAGGAGAAGATCGACTGGGTAACCTTTGCCCTCTGCCTGTCTTTTTTCTTTTGAAGTCCTGTCCTGTTTCTATTCACTCTGAATGCATGTTCTCAGTGCCTACGTGAGGAGCTTCAATGATCCTACTTTTATCTCTGTCTTCTCAAGGGAGAGCTGTCTGTAGTGGTTACTTTTGCTACAGAATCCATATGCATTCCTCTGAGCATCGCATGCAGAAAACTCTGGCTCTCCACAAAAGAAAACACTGGCACTTAAAAAACGAGACAGGTCATTCAGTAATTCTTCGGTGGTGGCTTATGTCAGCATTAGAAAAGGCTAGAGACAGATACACAGCACTTCAGATAAATCCCTTTGAAACCAGCCTTTACCCTCAGATGCAAGACACACCAAAGATAGGCAAAAAAAAAGGTGGGGGGGAAAAGAATATTGTTCCTTCCTGCCTTCCTCTCAGCACAAGTATTTATACTGAAGCTATAGTTCTGTTTAATTCTAGGAGGTAAGTGTATGCCTCTTGGAGGCTTCCCTTAGCAAGAACACTTACTTGTTATAGAGACAGCCTGTATTTCCATTGTAAAAAAACAAACTACAGAGATTTCTTGAAAGGAAACACTCCTATGAGTGGCAACTAAAGTATTCTGTGGGACGTCAAACGTAGAGGAGTCAGTGAGAGAGTAGCTGGGAGAGTTAGTGCCTCTCTCAAGCTTAGCTTTGGTAGTTGCATACTATCCTCTGCAATGACTCCAATGATTCCCATGTCTACTTTGTTATTAAGTACAATGAGTACGGTGTCTGAGAAGTACTCAGATTTCTCTCTCTCCTTACTATTCATTTCATCTTTGTCCTGGACATCTGTCTTAGGCTTCCCCTGCTCGCCGAGTTCTTTTTCTCGTTTGTGTTTACATTGTTTGTTTTTACCATCCTTCTTCCCCTGGTTGCCATTCTTTTCTTCTGGCTTTTCAAGTTCTTCAGATTTCTTTGTTCTGCTTTCGTGTCTTTCCCCATCCACGGCTTTCTGATCCATACAACCTTCTGATTCTGAAGCTTTTTCTATATAAATAAAAATATCCAACATTTAATCAACTAAGACTTATTTTCCTCTTCAGAGGTACTTTGAGGAAAAGAAGGTAGTAGGTAGTCCTAAAACTTGAGCTCTGCAGGAGCATAAATCATCACAATGCATTACTGAAACTATCAACGCAGTACTTAAGCTTAAAGTCTGCTTCAGTGTTCGGAAAAGACATTTAAGGAAGAAAACTGACAATTCTGCAATTATGGATTCAAGAGTAGAACATTTTATACATTTATACTTTGTACATGCAGCTCCAGACTAAATTATTCACCAGACTAAGAGAAAAACTATACAAATATTTACTGGATTTATAGAGACTCAGAGGAAAAACAAACAAACAAGCAAATTAAAAGGTTAAACAAAAAACAAACTACTACTTAGATTAAGAGACTAGCTGCAGGCCAGAGCGAGTGAGTTGCTGTTATTTGTTGTACAAGAATTTCTGGCTTCCCAACTTGGTCTAACATCATGCATCCACGAAGTGAACAGTCACACAAAATCACTGATGGGGACAGGCTTGAATCATGAAAAAATGTGATGTAAGAAGGACCTCCTGAAGCAACTATTACAAGACAGATTCAAGCTGGTAGCCTGGAATGCAACTAGCATAAGATGGACTGAGACTAAATGTTATTATGGAAGTTCACCATAACTTTCTTCTTTAAGAAATTATAGTACACAAAGCCACATTAAATTATTAAATGGATACATAAGCAAATTTACCTAGTCACCAAAAATGGGAAAATCAGTGAAACAAAACTTTTGTAGAGGACTTAAAAATTACCCAAATGATATACCAGTTTAATTTTATTTTCAGCCTTGCATCTTCATTATCTGACATTTTCTTATCCTATTTTCTTTCCAACGTATTAACCAGTTATGACAAATAAAGAAAATGCCTAGTATTACCCTTGAAAGAAAATATAAGTGTTGAAAGAGGTTTTACATCTGTTCATGTAAGCTGAGAAACTGAAGAATCTTAATTCTTCAGAGAAATAAGTAAAAATCATATATTTCCCATGTAGGAATTCATCAGACAAAGTTGACCTTTCCAATGTTCCATGCTTGAGAAAACTCAAGGCAATATTATTTGGAGGACAGAACAGTTCTTAGTTATAAGTATCTGCATTCCCTAATGCTACATCAGATTAGAGCTCTTAGAGCAGGCTAGCTATCTTGAAGAACAGAGATTTTACAGCCTCTTTGGGCAACCTGTTCCAGTGTTTGAGTACCTTCACAGTAAAGACTTTTTTTTCTTATATTGAATCAGAATTCCTGTTTTCCACCTTACATCCATTGCCTTTCATCCTTCTGCTGGGCACTTCTGAGAAGTCTGTCTCTATCAGCCTTCTCTCTTCAGGCTGAGCATATCCAGATCTCTCAGCACCTCCTCATTTGTATAATGCTGCAGGTTGTAATTAATTTGGTGGCTCTTTGCTTGCTAATGCTCTCCATTAACTAAATGTCTCCCTGCTTAAATGGACAACTCAGTATTCCAAGTACAGTCTCACGAACTTTGACTAGATTGCAGTGATCATTTCCACTGAACTACTGTCTACACTATTGCTAATGAACTTGAGGATGAAGTTGGTCTTCTTGGCTACAAAGACACACTCGATGGCTCATGTTCAACATGTCCATCAGAACCTGCCAGCCAGGTTGTGAACAATCTGTACTGTTGTATGGGGTTACTCCATCTCAGATACAATATTATGCATTTACTTTGTTGAACTCTGTAAGGTTTCTGTGAAGACATTTCTACAGCCTGTTTTGGTCCCTCTGTAGTAGTTGCCCTGTGCTCCAATGTTTCATCCAACTTGGTATCTTCCACAAACTTTCTCCCATCACTCAAATTTGAAGCCATTGAACAGTACTGACCTCAATGTCAGTCCATGAGGATGCCACTAACTGGTTCTCAGCTAGGCTTTGTACTGCTGTTCACACTCCTTTGGGCCCAACAAGTCCAATCAATTTTCTATTCACTTTATTATTCACTCAAGCAGCCTATATCTAACTAATCCATCTGTCAGAATGCTACAAGAATTCACACTAAAGGCATTGCTAAAGGTTTGATGACATTTGATGCTTTTGTTTTCATCAGTAATTCAGTGCTTTCAACACA
Source organism: Chrysolophus pictus (assembly GCA_037305975.1). NCBI lineage: Eukaryota > Metazoa > Chordata > Aves > Galliformes > Phasianidae > Chrysolophus > Chrysolophus pictus. Next base: position 13,416,987 of record CM074583.1, on the reverse strand, counting down.
GAAGAAAATCAGATTGGTTAGGCATGATTTGCTCTTGGTTAATCCATGTTCTTTATTTACTATCACTTTGTGCTTTATGTAGTTGCCTTTCAAGAAGGATCTACCTTATAACATTAGTAGGTACTGAGGACAGCATCAACAGAAAAAGGATGAGATCTGCAGAAGAGACTACAAGACTGCCATTTTTCTTTTAACAGTGAACTGTCAAGGTCAGCTCAGCTATCTGTTATAACTTCACAAAATAAACTCTAGGCTTTACTTAGGCAAAATGGTTTTTTTAAGCAATATGAAAAATAATATTAAAAACTGGCAATAAAGTAGAGATGACTAGCTTTTCTGTTGTAGACTTACCTGAGCAACTGAATCTTTTGGTATTTTTAAGCCTAAAAAATCATGTGTCTCTCTTGTACTGGAAATACATTAACAACACACAGAACTTATGAGTCATTAAGTTACACAGAAAATTTGTTTTTTTTTTTTACTAAATGTAGGTTAAGCTAAGTAACTAAAAAAATGGTAAAACCCTGCAAGCAACTATGCTCCAAATTTTAGAAACACGAAGGAGATCTTGTGCAGGATATGTCCAAATTTCACAGAAAGACAATGAGATGTAGTGGCTGACATCTGTACCTTGAAGAGTTTGTCACTAATCTATAAACATGACATGTTCCAAGTCTTCCTTCAGTTCTTCCCTTCTCCTTCCTACACATATTCTAAACTGGTGGGCAGCAGTTGCAAAGCACAAACAGTTAACAGACTCTATAATGATCTAGACAAGCCTCTATCATTCTGAATAGCCTCACATAAGTCTAAGGGAAAACTTGCTCACTGTCTCAAAATGTACAGTAAGACAAAGCCTCTTCAAAGAAAACAATGTTATAGCCTCCCCTTTTCTGACAGAACATGTGAGCTCTGGATATATTATCATCATATTTACAGATAGGATTAATTCCCTTCTGGTCTAAAAATGTTCATCTGAAATGAGACTGTTTCATCAGTAGTTTGAATTGATGAAAGATAAAAACAGTAATAAAAAGACTGAAGGAATTATTTCTTCATCTGACATTTTCATTAATTTCACTGTTACTTGTCAGTTTAAGACAGGTTTCCAAATATCACCTTCAGCAAGCCTCTTTTCCAGACATTAATCATTTTTATACATTAGTTCCTATTTAAATACAATCACCCACACAATCTTACCTATTCACTATGTCAGTATCAATGCATAGAATACAAGTGCAAAAGCAGGACTTCAGGACTCACTCAAATTGGTCCAAGGGTACATCAATTTTGATCTTGCTTACAAATCAAAAGAAAACCAAGTTATATTAGTTTAAATTAGGAAACAATCAGGTTTAGATAGATGTGAGAGTCTCAGTGTAAATAAGATCATCACTGTTTCATTCTGACAAACGTATGTTGGGCAATAAGAACTCCTCGAATGTCTCAAAAGGTTTTAGTTAGAGAGTTGGAGGTTGATGATGCTTGTTAACTCATGCCTTACTGGCTCTCAGATGGAACACTGACTCGCCTCTCTCAACTCTAATAATAGCAGACCACTAGAAGTTCAAAGGCACCTGCTGAGATTCCCATTACGTGGCTGTCCCTAATCTTTGCAGCAATTTGTGTATTGAAAATGTGGTTGTACAAGAACCTCTAGATTAGTGGTTTTCAAGTTATTTATAAATACCAAAGTTTAAAAAGAACTCACCATCAGCTATTGCTGTTTTTTCAGCTTTTGGGTTTCTAGAACCAAGCCAGTAAGACTCCTGCAAAGGGAAATACCAAGGCTGTGGTAGGCCATAGTCACCTGCAAGAAAAATAAGAAGGTGATGTGTACTTTGTAAGCACATTCTTCAATGAGCACAAATTAATCTAGACAAAATCTGAATTATAATTGCAAACACTATCTGCAGTTGCATTAGCAGTTATAGTGTTAGATATCAGAAGGCCAAACTGCACACTAACTACCTGGTAGAACAGATTTTATTTGCCTTTTTTTTTTTTTTTTTTTTTTTGAACAGGAGTAAAGAATTCAGAAGAAGTGTGATCTGATTAGCCCTATATTTTATTAACTATTTACAGTTTAGTTCTGTTTAGTTACAGAACAAAGCTATTCTCTACCTGAGGACAATTGGAAATCTTGCCAACCAGGCAGTAGTTGCCAAGCCACATTCTGATTACTTTAGATGGGATCCCAGACTCACTCAATCATTTTCTTTTAATTTCCCCTCAACACTCAAGAGCTGACGAGCAAAATTCTCACCGCACTTACTTTACTACATTGGGCCTGAATTCAACACTGGCAGTGAGAAAAGAGCCTCTAGACACTCTTTTAGCACACAGCTTTCTGGAAAAAAATGACAACTAAGTAAACCTTTTCTTAAACAGAAATGGACCTTTTCGGTCAAAAGCTTGAAAAAAGAAAGTACAATAACATTATCAGTACTTGTTGGACCAGACTAGAGTTAGTGCAGGTCAATTCTGTGTTCTTGGGTCTTACTGATTCATAGAATATAGGGATCTAAGCCGCTGTGTTTAAAGCAGGCATGCTTGTGAACCTACGCGTTATCGATCTTGTGTTATTTATTTTAAAAAGTAATCAGAATTTTTGATGCTCATTGATAGGTGGTCAGTTTTTCTGCTTATGAAAGCGTCTGCATTTTTTTTCTGACATAAAAAATAGCCTGCATGTCAGGCAACCAATTATACTCCCATTAATATACACAAATACCCCATATCTGCATTCATAAATAGTTTGCCTTGCACTTGTTACAGACTGTAATTATATCCTTTTGAAGCTGGTGGCAAAAACAACTGCTTCTCATTCAGGATGAATGCAAAAAGCCAAGTGAGCTCCATTATGGAGCAGAATGCTTAAATAGTCAAAGGACTAGCTTGTCAACAGGTGGTCATCTGCAGAAAAAAAGCTTGAGCAGGAGCTGATCCATATGATTCATAGGATTATCCAGGAAATTCATATAGTACACTACAGCATGGATTTGGAAGGGCTATGTGTGTATAAGAGAGAAATGCTAAGCAAAACATTGGAGAAACACATGAGAAGAAAGATGAGGAGATACTCAAATACTGGGAGGAACTGAAGCTGCTGGATCAAAATGCAGAGAAATACTACTTTTGTGTAAAGTGGTGACAGAAAAAGATATACTTGGAAAAGTGAAGAAACTTTATCCTGTTGTTTAAGTTTCGCTGTGTTCATGGAAATGAGTATTTTTAAGTATTATGCATACTTAAAACCACCAGATTTGCAACACAGGCCTGTCCAACAAAGGACTTTTAGGAAAGTTACTCCATATCAGCTTTGAAAATCAAAAGATAAATAATAAATTGCATTAAACTTTTTTGGGAGGACATGTTCATTAAAATTCAAAAAGGTATTAATTTGATATAGCATAGCTCACTTAGGAAGGGACACAAAAATAGCAAGATTCAGGCCATATTTTAATCTGAAGCAAAATATTCTCAGATACAGCAATTTTAAAAAATCCATACATTTTCTGATTTGGATTAACTATTCTAAGTGATGTGCTCAGACAAGCACTGTCTTACTGTAGCAATCAATTATTTTTCTTCATAGCTAGAAAATCTGCAAGACCTCAAAGTCTGAGTAGCCACACAATCAAAGAAAAGAGCATCCTGGAGATAGTCATGTGCCAAGAAACATTCTGGAATAGTAGTTCACATGCAGAGCAGAAAATTAAAGAAAATAAAGCTTGCTCACTCGCACAGCATAACAGTCTGCATTTATTGTTGTGTAATAATATTCAGTAAGAGGGAGAACAACCACTTAAGCTACAAGAATAAACCATTTTCTCATAGAGAAATTCCCTAAACTTTGTAGATGATAACCAAGAAAGTCCTTTTGTGATTTTGCAACTAGAACTAGGATGCCCATCAAGAAAAAAATCCACAAAGAAACTTTCACAGCTGTCTAGGAACAAGTACCTTTCAGGAAATAGTACCCTCCTTTAAGAAAGGATTGGCCTAATGTGGCCATAGTATATCTATGAACTAATGTCATTATTTTGGTATTTTTAAAATGTATGGATGAGGATGATAAATTCTCATTAGAAATGGTTAAAACTTCTCAAGAGGAAAATATGCACATAAATTGACTTTGAAGATATTTTTGTTAATTTCTATTTAAATTTTGACACAGAACCAGGACTTGCACTATCTTCCTTCTTTCCTCCATTTACATTCATTTCAGGAGTAAAACGGGAGAAAGAAAAAAGAGAAAAAAAAGAGAAGCTCTTAATAAATCAGTGGGGCCATAATGGGTAACACTCATGGTCTAGAGTGTCAAATATCCTGTTTCTGAAAGAGAAATACTCAGAAACTGATTAGATTAATATAATTTACAATTACCACTATTTTATATGAGTAAGAAATTGGCATACCTGGAAAAACATGATCAAGGTACCAAGAAAGTATTCCATAGAGAAAAGCATCAAAAAGCATCATTTTAATGGAAAACAGAAAACTATATTCATCTCCTTCCAAGGGACTGGTTCTGATGTTACCCCACTGTAGGCCAAGGCCTTGCTCTTCGTAGCGTGACAAGTATTCTGTACCAAAACCAAAAGCTACCTGAGAAAGCAAACTCTGCAATAAAGAAAAAAATGTTATTAATTCAGACAGAGGAACATTTTTTAAAACACAAACATAAAAAGAGAAGACCTTTAGGGACTGGTCTTCAAAACTTAATACTGCATAAAAATAGTAAAAATAGTAAGAGAAAAAAATGTTTTCACTTTATTATCAGACTGGAGTGTCTAATCCCCTGATCATGATGAATGGTGGCAATTCTAAGCTCTAATTAGCTCTACTAGATTGAATTCAACCTTTCTTTAGTAATATGGGATCTTTCAAAGATTTTTATGTGAATGTCTCCACTCAGAAAATCTGAGATATACATTTTGTACTGAAGAAATAAACTGCCTGGGCGTATGAGATAAGTCCAGTGTCAGGAACAAAACAAAGCACACCAGATGCTCAGAATAATGTTTAGTTTTCAACTATCACTCATTGCTCAATTATTTTACTTGTCCTAAAAAAACATTTTTCAGACGCTCATCCACACACACAACCCTGCTGTACTCATCGTAATTAGCTGTTCTTCAGAGGCCAGCCTTTTAAGAAAAGTATAAGACAACCAAGCATAGCAGGAACAGAAAAAAGCATTCACTGCTTCCAGTTGCAAATATCCCTTCTTGGTTCTGCCATTCTTCTCTTTTTGGTGAGAAGAGATTTATCTTTATGCTCAGATTGTGCGTAAATTTCAAAATTTCTTCTCAAATCAGAACTTGTCATGGGCCAACCTAACTCAGTTCCTGACTTACTGACAGAACTGTTTTGTGTTGTATTACCTTTATTTGTAGAACTGAAACCGGTATACACTCCATCTATATAGATTTCTTAATGTAAGAGTAGAAAACAGTACATTTCTTACCTAAGCTGTTAAAATGCTTCACAGAGATGGGGAGACTGCATTTAGTTCCCCTTCCCCTCTTTCTGATTCGTTGTGCTGAAGAAAATCAATCTGAATAATTCTGCGTACTCATAGTTCTATTTCATAGAAAAGTAAAAAATTTCCAGCTTCACAGCAAGATATTTGCCAAAGCTTTGATGTCTGTTTTCAAATCCTACCTCTAAGTTCACGTAAAGAAGGAAAGTGAACATGAGATCTTATCAACCTTGTATTACTCTTCGACTAGATTAGAGGATATGAAAAAGACAACCCCTTCTGTTAATTGCTTTTTTATTTATTAAATATGCCAGAAGTGAAAATTGTTTTGAATTATAGGAATTATTCAAAACTTTTTGAACTGTGCTGATTTCCTAACATTCAGAAAGTAAAATGATATTTATCGAATTTTCTAAAAGCCATAAAATTACTTCTTGGTCAGTAGGCCTGCTAAAAAACCTATTCTCTTCCAGTCTTTAGTTATTTGAGAGAGGTCTAGAAGTGTCTGTTCCCATGAATGGAAAAAGCTGAGAGGATGAGGTGTGCAGTGCTTTGTTACTCACACATAGATGGCGAGCAGGGCAGCTAAAATTTGAACCCAAAGATATGATATGAGTGAAAGGCTTACTGCTAGGATCTTCAGATTAACAGTCATGCGATCTTGCCAGACAAAGCAGACAATGTGAGGCAGGTACAAGGTGAAGTACAGGACACCACTGCAGGCAGCTGCCAGATTTGCTTTGGAGAAAAATGTGCTGAACAAGAAACATTGCACTATGGTGGCTGTATTGAATGTCAGTAGAAACAGGAAGAAGAGAAGTGGACTGCTATAATGCAGGACTCGGCCATGCTGTAAGCAAAAGGAAAACAGGTTAATTTAAGAGTGCTACTCATATTTTGAGCTACTAGAAAATGTCAGAATTGCTAATGGCTAATGAGACATAACCTGTAATGAGCAATAAAAGCCATTCTTTCTCACTTTTTTTTTTTAAACTCTTCTAGCCAGTAATGTTTCAACCCTTGTGGTCGTTACAATAACAAAAAAATCCTTCATCTAAATTTATCCTTGCTTTTGGATTGTGACTTCAGTTCAATACTACAGACTGTGAAGTTCATATTTGTATTCGATGACTGAATTAAGACTGCAGATGATTGAAAACACATTCTATCCTTGTCTTAATATGTAAATTATTCCAAGCAAGAAGTGCCTGTGTGGAAATTCTCTTATTTTAAATGAAACTATCTGAACTGTCATAAGAATTTGTTCACTAATCTCATATCTTCTCCCCAGTTCATTTGTTCAACGTGTAGGAAATAGTATTTAAGAAAACCTGAAAAAAATATGTCTTAAGAAAATATGACAGGAAAATTATAAAGCACTTTCTGAACATAAATTATATTCTAATTCCAGAAGGCTATCACTGCTGAGGAAAACAACTGCAGTTTCACAGAGGTCACTGTGTACTAAGTAACCCAAAGGATATCTTTTGACTATTCTTCCTTAGAACTTTTTGTAGATGAAACCATATACAGAGTAATTGATTAGATGCATTGTTTTGTGAGGGTTCTCACAATAAATGTTTCCAGTGAATTTAACTTTCCATCTCTGCTACAGCTACATGTTGTACAGAGGACTGCTTACAAGAACGTGCTTCCTGCATGCTATGATCAGAACAAGTCAACAGCTGCTCCCATCTCCCTATGAATGACTACTATACCTTACCAACAGCAAACTAGCATCAACAGTGTAAAAAGGGAGAGTTTTTACGGTTGTTCATGTGATAATTCTTACCATAATCAGGGCTGTGAGGAGAAATGTGCTCACAGCCATCATGAAGAAGCTGTCTAGGAACCAAGTGCACCAAATTACTCCATTAGTGATGCCTCTGTTCTTCATAGCCTCCTTTAGACGCATTTCCTTCTCCAGCACTATACTCTTCACAGTCATAGAAACAGAATATATCCAAGCTAGCACCATGAATATGGGAAAGGAGCGATTTAACGTTATCATAAAGCTACAAAAGCAAGAACAGAGGGATGAAAAAATTTAAGTAAAACAGACAAATATTAAGATGAAAAGCAAGAACAGAAAGGAAAAGACTGGGAAAGAATGCATTTATTAAACAAGGGACTGGAAACTCTCAGTCTAAAACTAGGCTATGCATAGTGCAACAGAGCATCACAGGGTTTGCATATCATCTCTGATATGCCTGTGGCTACTGTAGGCTTCAGAGAGCTTTTGCACAGATGAAGATTCTGTACTGCAGTATTCTCAGAGGGCCTCCGCTCTGAGAACAGGCTTGCCAGGGCAACTATCTGTCAGGCTAGCACGTAATGATAGGTCAAATAATCTGTCTGCAATCTGCAGTTATCTGAACTACTAGAATTGCCTGCAAAGAAACACACTGAATGAATCAAAATGATTTCTGAAACAATTTTTTTTTTTTTTTTTTGAGTGAGTGAGATTTATAATAATACAGCAGTAGTAGAGAGCAGCATTGGAACAGGCACACTCTAATCAGAAAAGCATGCACCACATCATCTAGAGCACATGTTCAGGCAATGCTAATGGGAAGGTCATAGCAACCACATATTCTCTGAGGACCCTCTGCACCCAAGAGGCTCAGTTTCTCACCTTCTGAGCAAAAAAATACCTTTCTCCTTCAGGAAAAGAAATTCCTGGAATTTGTTGCTAGATTTGTGTGGCATTTAAGACAAAAGCAGTCATTCTACACAAAAAATCAATGGACTGGAATTAAGGAAAAGGAGGCTAGATAAGATCAAGTAATTGCTGAAAACTGTATCATCTACAAGGGAAGAAAAAGGACCGATGTTAGCAGAAACTGACAGTGCACATCCAGCTTTATTGCAAATACTCTTTATGTAGTTATAAATGGAAAAACATTTAGGGATTAGGATTCTATAAGAAAAAGTTCCAAGAGCCTAAATTGTCTTGAGATTCTGCAAGATCTGTAGAGAGCTGGATGTCTTTAAGCAACAAAAATATGTAGCTGTGAGAACTATTGTATCTAAATATAAGTCTAGGGCTAGGGTTTGATAACACACTTGATGAGACTGGGTTGCTGTATTCTTCAGAACTTGCAGAGATAGAAAGAGAGGTATGTACAAGTTCTACTGGGACTTGTATTGTTTGTTCAATTTTTCTTTAGAAAACGGTTCTTTTTGTATAAAGGTAGATTTTAGAGATATAATTAGGGAAATAGGCTTGCTAGAGTAGAGGGAATCCTAAATGAGTAACTGAAAGAGACAGTGTGGTTCTAACACAGGTCAGTGCTTTGCATTTAGTTTTGCTGCAGGTGTTGTTCAGTTTTAGAGTTAGTTAAAAACTTTCAGAAAGATAATGTTTTTGTTGGATCCTGTTTAATACACAGGGATAGACCCAGGACTGACTTTTTTAGGTACCAAAGCATTTTATTTTGGTATCATGCTGACAATGAGCTGTAATTAGTGTGTAATTAGTGTGTGTAATCAGCTGTAATTAGTGTGAAAGCTTACTTTATTTTATTACTATTGTCTGGAAACATAAACTGAAAACAAACAAACAAAACCCCAAAGTTGATTAGTTAGTTATTCTTGCTATTAAGGGGGCAGTGTTTTTTGCTCATTTTTAGTCTGAACACTGGTTGCATGGTTGCAAAGGCTAGACTGGGGTTAGGGATGGACACTTGGAAAAGGTGGCTGGGTTATGGAGGGATATGGAAAAGAACAAATTCAGTTATGCCTCAGTTATTGCTCTTGCATATATGCCTTAGGAGTAGAGTTAGAACTGGTGCTTGGGAGTCTTACAGCGTCCATCACATCAACTAGTCATCAGAATTGAAACAATAAACTGCTCTTACTCACACATCATCCACAAAACATGGATACGGCATTTGCTGAAGATAAATTCCTTGTGGCACTTCAGTGTTGGTCTGGGTCTTTATAATCCCATGCTCAATCATATCTTGGAGATATGCAAAGCCTCCCCAGATATAACGTAAATCATCCACAGGATCAGCTCTTGGACCAGGATCCCAATACCTTAAAAAAAATTCACATGAAAATCATTTGGGTAAACAGTAGCTTTAAGGAAAAAAATAAAAAAGGAAAAAATCTTAGCTACTGAAGTTGTTGGGGCATTGCTCGTAGTTGCCTTTTTTCAGTTTGGTCTGTCAGACCACATTGATTGACAAAGTTTATAACTTAGAATATTCTTTTGTTTCCTTTAATTTTCTCTATACTTACACAGAAAAGTAATTTTTCACAAAAATGTGCATAAATAAATCATGTTGCAGAGTAATTGTTTTAGAATAGAAATAACTATTTGTAACATACTATCCTTAGACATTAAGTTGAAACAGTTAGATTTCAGTCATCAGACCTCTATGTGGGGGCATTTGAGAAGATACAGCAGAGAAGTTCTGCTGTCCTGGTGGAGGAGAGATGGATCATAATCCACGCGGTTCTGCCTTGTTCTCTTTTCTCTGTAATAGTGCTAGTTAACATCTTGCAGCAGACTAATGAACAGATTCTGAACACAGTCATTCCCTTTGCCATATATCCATGCACCTACCCACTACCTGGTCTGATGGTTGCACGAGTGATATACCACTTGTGTTAGAACCTGGTAAGTAGAGATGGATTCTGCTCTGCATTACATACTAAATACTGGTGAATACAATTGAATTTCATGCACGTATCCATGGCAGGTTCTAATGTCCTTGTACTGCTTATACTCACGTGATAACCAGGAATAATCAAGAAGGAATCATCACCTACCTATCTTTGATTTTATTTGTTTTCTCCACAGCATCTATGTCCATCCGAATCTTGTATTTCACATGTGGTGGAAGAGTTTTTCTTGTAGGGTCTACATCTGGAAAAACCACACCAGCCCAGAATTTGTTTTCCTCTAGTAAATGAAGGGCTTGATGAGTTAGCTGGGTTTCGTCATGATAGCCTTCAAATTTATCCAGAGCCAAGCACTACAAATAACCACAAAGATAACAAATGCATTGGAATAAGCTAGCAAGAGCTATATATTAAAGCAAGCATGAGTAGCTGACAGTAGATAGATAATTTAATATGAAGTAGCTGCCATTTTAATTTTACTGCGAGGGTGGACAAATACTGGAAGAGGATGTCCATAGAGGATGCAAAGTTTCCATCTTTGGAGATATTCAAAACCCATCTGGACATGGTACTGGGAAGCCTATTCTAGTTGACACTGTACTGACAAATAGAGTTGTATTAAATGATCTCAGGAGTCCTTTTCAACCTAAAAAAATGTATCATTATTTGCAAACAACTTGTAAGAGTAAGGATCTTCCTATAAAGAGCAGAGAATGCTAAAATCCCTCCTTTCAATCCCATTTACAATCAAGACACTTCTATATTTACGGAAGGGTAAGGACTGAGTTTACTCACGCATTATGGCAATAAGTTTCTAAACTTGACATCTCATCTGTGACATTTCCTTTACTGCTTTGCAGAGTACCCACAAAGAGAGTTTTGAGAATTAAACCGGGGAGCCTTTTGAAACCAAGGAAGCAGTAGAATTAAGAGCAAATGCATTAATAAATCCTCCTAGCATCTCTTGTCTGGTCTGATAATATCTGTCTGATTAACCCAATGTCCTCAACGTACAATTGAGGAAGAAAACCCAGCACTCTGGACAAAAAGGATGCTGCCCCCCATCCTGTTCTAGTCCTTGCAGGGCTTGAGGGAGTCACGAGCAACACACTATTTGGGTTCTTAGGCTAATGAATATCTTATAGGTATATTACTGACTCTACAACAGATACAGTAACAAAACATTGCCTTGCTTAATTAAGCTGTAAATTAGAAAAAAATAATTAAATTTAGCATCAAAAAGGAATCTCTTCTTCATCTCAAACTGGCTTCTTAGTACTGTTTAGGAGTTTTACTTAACTAATAGCCTGCAAAGTCACTAGGCATGGATGATCTCCACTTCTCTCTAACCATGGAACATAACTACAGGGTCATATGTATGACCTTTCACTGCAGAATGTACAGTGTCTGGACTAGACTGAGAAGGAGTACAGACTCTTACCCAGGTGTCCAGTCAAGGAAGCAGCAGAGATTCAAAAGAGAAAACACAAGTGCTTATGGGGTTTTCTTTGTGAGCAGAATGAAAGAAAAACTTGTGCAAGAATACAAGCTGATATATTAGTGTTGCAATAACAGCTCCTTTGAAGTGAAAAGAGATTTTATATTGTAGTCTCCGAGACAAAATCTGGAATTCTTTCCTTTAACATGAATTGCATTCAAAACAAGTGCTGCATTCTCTAGCTAGGCTTTTTTTTTCCCAGTAAATTGCAACAGAGCTTGTGCCTTTAGAAACATTGTTATGTCAAAATTGATTCATCTTCCACTTGTTAAGATTTATTTCCTATCTTAAACCAGTAAATATTTAACAATTTTAAATGGCCCAAAAAAGATGGGAAAACCAAAGTTTAGTATCAACAACAGGATTAGAAAATTAAAACAGAAATTAGTGTGTATTAAGAGGTGCTTAGCCCTCACAAAGAGTTTGTCTGTTCTGTACCCTAAGGTAATCAAAGGGAGTGACAAGAAATTCTTGGGGTAGTGTGAATAAATAGCTACTGCATAACTTCTAAGATTCTCAGCTGTACCACACAAATCTGGAACCTCCAAGGATAACTTCTGGCAGCACATTACCCTCACTGTATATCCTGGTGAGAGGTAGGCTGAACCTGAAAAGGAGCTATTTGTTCCCATTGTGCTTGGTACAGTGTGAAAACATTTCCAAATGCTAGCAACTTAGTGTAAACAGCAGACTTGAAAGTACTAGCTTGTTACAATGAGCTTAGGACACTAAGATCTACTACCAAGTACAGTAACTGCCCCAGTACTGTGGATATTGCACTACTGATCTGTACCGAAGCAATATATTTCGCTCAGTTTAAATAAGAAATACTTCTGCTAATATGATGCTAAATATCGTCAGAAGAATTAGCAGAACTTTGTGCAAAAACTTTATTGCCCTCTATTACAACAGCTTTAAGAAGGCAGACAAACTTTAAGGTCCTGCCTTCTTACATGGGTTCTTTTAGTTTGAACTAGACAGAAATCAACAGCGCTAGGCTTGATCCTGTTGCCTACAATTAGTATCAGCTTTCTCTGTGAGCTTGAGGCTTAGCCATTTAACCATTATTAACTATCCTTTCAGATACTGTACAAAATAATTAAGCTCTTTAAAGACTCCAAACCTCAGATAAGAGGTGCTAAATGTTGTGTATTATGGCCAAGTGCAACAGTGTTTTTAAACTCTCAGTGTTAATCCTACAGCATAGCAGGCTCTACTAATTTTGTCTAATTTCTTAAGTTTACAAAGAAGAATCGGCATTTCTTCTATCTAACTCAGCAGGAATCCATGCCATCTCAGGTCCAGTTCCAAACACGTTTTTACCTAATATCAGAAAATTACAGGAAAAATATAATTCCTTATGTCACTTACTTGGCTCGGAAAGGAATGGATGTAGTAGTTTGCTCAGTCCTCTAGAAATCTAGTATTTTTTTTTATCACTTTCATATTTTTATTTTTATAGACTTACTAATCTGAGTCTGATAAACTCATCTGTAAGTTACACTGTCCATGCTAGAGTAGCCTAATAAAAAGTAAATTCCAAAGCATTTTCTGAATAGCTTCATATTTTCATCTCTGTTTTTGGTATTTCCTTATTTACATAATGAAATTTCATGTACTTTCTGTACTGTGACTCTCAAAATCCTATAAAAATGCAGCACTCCTAGAAAATAGATGAAGAGATTCCAGGAAAGAGACAGACGTCTTGTCAGAAGTGGCTACAAAACAAGTAGAAACTCCGTTTTTTTAATCAGGTTCTCAAAATCCTGTACTGGGAATTTCCAAAGAACTATTAGCTTCTCTGGTCCTGTCCTTGTTGAAAATAGCAGTCTGGTAGTCATTAAAAGTAAAATTAAAAAAAAAAAAACCAACAACAAAACACAACAATGCAGTTTTCCTTAAGGAAAAAAGCACTTTCTGCTTCTCAGCCCCAAAGCATATTCAGACATTCAATTTACACTTTGAATGCAGGATTAAGGGATTGTCAAATTTAAGTTTGTTTTTTTTTGTTCTGCTGTCACAGATCCGAGGTACTGTCTATCCTGCTTCAAGATATTCTCTAGGAGGATTCCCAGCAAAGAGAGAGATGCCCTTACCTCCAGATACTGACTGAGCAAACGCAGAGCTTGGTCTGCAGCACTGAATATGTTCCTCCAGTCAAAATCCACCATTCCCTTTTCCCTACTCCCTGGAGGCCCATTGTGGAGAAAGTTGATAATGTATTCAGCAGTTAAGCCTTCAGCACCCAGCTGACTGTTCAGGAAGTCCCTCACTGTAGAGTGCTTCAGAGAGTCCTGAGGAAATATATTGGAACAGCTTCACTTCCACAGCTCTTTCTGAACTGCGAAGTAGTACAAAAGTGAATGTTAAGAAAGGAATTTTATAAATGGGTAAATGTATAGCCAAACTGGAGGTAAGGAATGAAGAATGGATAAGAAGGAATATATCCTTAAATACTAATTGCATTTTTTTCCCCTATAAGCAAGACGATAAATGTAATAAATGTCTAATATGATAGAAAAAGAAGTTTGGAAAAACATACATTTAATTAGAATAAATTGCTTTATGGACTTCAATCACAGATATTACTTGCAGCTGATCAAAATCAGGTCTAAGCAATTTCCTCAGGCAGTAAAAATTGCTGGGTCTAGCTAGAACATGGTTCTACTGCTTTCTTTCCCTATGTAGAACTCTAGAAAATCAACGTCGGTGTTTTGAAGGACATTTTGCAGAAGCTAGAAAGCAGTAATTATTGTCTTTATTAAGAAATCATTATCATACTGAAAAGTGTGCCTTCATCTGAGGTTGCCAGAGGCTCTGTAATACATTTAGGAGTAGGCTTTAAACCAAGCTCAGCCAGCAACCCAGCAACCTTAAAGGCAACTGATTCCTTGCTGCAAAGGCTGTGCTTCCAGACAAACCTTCTACAAGATTTATCTTCTTGCTTAATAAAAATACAGGATGGTGAAAGGCTGCTCTTACTGAAGCTTCCTGCTAAGTTATAACATACACGGATCATATTCATTTGCAGGCTGTTTTGGAAGAAGTACCACAGCTGAGGTCCTACTTCTTCCCAAGCTTTGATCAACAGTCTGAGGCGTTCAAGTTCTTCAAAAGTGGAGTTCGCCTGAAGAGAAACAACAGGAAAGAATGTTTAAAATGCAAGAGACAAACACACAGAATTTACAATCCAGGCATTCAGTGACAGTGAAACCTCTAACTTACAAATGTGTACTTAATAAAATAAATATTCCTCAGAAAAGGGAATTTACAAAATCCATTCGGAATCTAAGTCACTTAGGATATGTTTCTTGGTTCTTGCAATGAAAAAAAAAACAACAAAAAAAAAAACCAAGAGCCCACATTAACCCCACCTATCTTCAATTCCTTTAACTACTCAGGTTTTAGGTTGAATGATTTCCTCTTTCTTTTTTTTTCCCTTAACTATTTCCCTCTATTCCGTAGCTAGAGCCTGGGCTCTGGAACAGAGCTCTTCAGCTAAGATCCTAAAGCCGGGTGAAATTAATTTGAGCATTTATATCAAGGTCACAGCAGAGAGGTAGTCTGACAGAATGGTGTCTGATATGGAAGCCTGTATGAAGAAAAGTGCATTGCCATGTTGAAAAAATTGCACCCATTGACATTCATTGCCACTTGCTGAACATTTATGGAAACAAACAGTGGATGTCAGTTCAGTAAGGTGTTGTATGGTTCATTTCAGCAGTGGTGACAGTGACATGAAAGACAAGCCATGTTCTGGAAGGCCATTCACAGATGTAACACCAAGAAATGAAAAACATCTCAATCAGCTCAGCTGCGCAAATCAGCTAATGGCAATGACTGTTGAAAAACAGCATTTTGTAGCTGAGAATTTACTCTACCAAACAGTTTTATTGTGCTCTTTGAGTCTGTTGCACTTTCCATGGAAATAAACAGAAGGTATTACTTTCAGAGCAATCTACATACATATAAATATTACAATTTTAGTCAATGCAAATATAGGAACATGCCATAAAAAAAGCTACTTGAGCTGGAAAAAGTAGTTTGGGACAAGGCATGATGAATTAGAGAAGACATGCCTCCTGTTTTTTTTGTTTGTTTTTTGTTGTTGTTGTTATTGTTTTGTTTGTTTGTTTTTAATGAAATGTAACCAGTCCTCTTCTAACGATTCTCAGAACAAGAGGAGTTCCTGAAGAAAATCTGATTAGGTTGACTGTTTTTCAAAGTATGTTTCTTAGAATGCAATTTTTTTAGAAATACACATTCATATATTTTTTTTAATTCCTTACATTTTTAATGATTTGCTGTACAGGAGGTGAATTGGGAGCAAAGAGGATTTTTCCCATCAGCAGGGGCTTCACAGCACTCCAGGCTATTTTGGTTAAAGGGTTTGATTCCAAGTTCTGAATCAACTCATTGCAAAAGGGTGCTAAAAACAGAAAGACAAATAGTCTTTATGTAACTTTCCTTAAATTTTACCATATATAACATCCTGCAGGGCTTTTTGCTGGCAATATGGACAGCTAAATGTATTATGGAACTGAATAGGATAAGCACATTTTGTAGTAATAGAACTACAATGTCTAAAAAAATGAAGAAGATTGTAAAGTAGATTTTATAGTTGCAAAGTAGACATCAGAGAGTACAGGATAACAAACAAATTTCATATTGTTTCACTCCTTACTATGGTAGTTGATTCTGATATGGAACTATTTTCTTTCTCCTACCAGTCATTAATTCTTTCACAGAATAAACTTAAGGACTGGAGATTCAGCAGTTCAGAATTTGATCTTACGATGAACTTAGAACTAAACATTTTTACATAAGCATTTCAATCTTACTTCTGCATTATACATTATTTTCGCAGTCAGAATGCAACTTCCCTGTTCCCTGGCTAAGCAAATGGAAATACTGGGTCTTCTACTGGTCTTGTGAAAGTTCAGACATAAGTAGAGTCAAGTATCAACACAGATAGTAGCTTTTAGAATTCTCTCTGCTGGTAAAACGCTCACCTCTACTTTGCAACCACACAAACATATCAGTCATACCAGAAGGAACAGACAAATCTAATACAACAAAAAACTTACATATATAACAAAAATAGTGTGTGATCTCAATATAAAAAAAAATGAATGGAAAATTAAAGAGGACAATAAAGAGATAAAATAATGAATAGCAGAAAAAATAAAGTTGGTTCCTCTTTGATTTCTTTCCTATTACAACTGCAAGTATTTTATCTGTCTCTAATTTCTCAAATCAACTGCTTTAAAGTATTATTTTATAAAAGCCATAGTGGTATTCTAACATACACTGCATATGTCCACAGTATCTATCGTGGTTTGGTGGAAAAACTTACTGGTTGTATTATCATAAAGATAAATGGATTTCTTTGTGGAATCAATCCCCAGGAAAGCTTTGTAGTTGTTATCTTCATACCAGTTGAAAGAAAGCACTCTGGATCCACCTCCTTCTGGGTAGCCACAGAAAAGATCAGAAAGGGAGCTCACCAACTGGCCTAAGGATTCTGGTATTCCATCTTGTACAAATGGTTGCAAAACCATTAAAAGGTCCTGAACACTTTGCTTCCTGGCTAGCTGCAGTAAAAAAAAGATTTCTTTGTTAATTGCAACCCTCAAAGGAAGAAAGTATTTGGAGAGATCTCCATTGTGCAAAGACTTGTAAAGTCTAGAAGCAGTCAGAATCTGACTGTTTCATCTTTGTGCTGGTAACAGGCACCATTTTCAGCTCTTGTTTTTTCATGTCTATTCTGAATAAATCAATATGCTTCAGAATTGCTAATGCTTATGTCCATATTTATTTTGTGATGAGGGAAGAATGAATTTCTAAGAAAGCATCTCTTCCCAAATAATTCTGTTTTCTTTCTGATAAAGAGGGTAATGGGAATAAATAGAATAAAAGATAAAAGACTACACATCACTCAGAAAAGTGATGCCTTCTATTATTAGATCACTTACCTTTTGTACTGCTTGGGAAACATTAGATAGCACCCTCCCCCAAGACCTGAGGTCAGCACCTGGTGAATTTCTGTCCAATACAGTGGGAAGCTGCAAATACATGAGAAATACAGATGTGTTTTGAATAGTTTATAAATGACAACAGCTAATACGGTAAGAGAAGAAAATCCAAATGGCACCTCTTGTTCAGTGAGTTATTTGGAACACTGTCTAGACAGTTTTGTTGGTCCACAAAACCATTACCTTCACACAGACTCATGTACCAGGTTGAGTGAGTGGTCTTACTATCATGAGGCTGAAAAAGTTACAATCCATTGAAAGTATAGCTTGGTATGTTTTGCTTTTCTAATCTCACCACACCAAGAGGTGCAGAAATAAGGAATGAAGCAACAGCCATTTATGAGAAGCTTCTTCTTGGACACTATTCATCTAGTGTGATGTAAAGACTCTTGTTAGCTGTCTAATTTATCAAGTATTCATTCAGGAGGCCACTGCTTACCATTGAGGAGAATTAGCTGGTAGTATCTGCAAGTGCTCCTGATTTTCAAGACTGGTTCTTACTGTCTGTAAGATCTGGTAGAAACCATTGATTTTCCAGGCTCCTGCAGACTGACCAAATGGCCTTACTGCCAGGAGTTTACACTTTAATTATCACTAGCTGTCTAACAAAAAGGTGACACCATAGCATGCTGTCATATACCACTTTGCTTACATTGTTGCATCCGTTTCCAGGTGAGGGGGATGAGAGACTTCTGGATTTTGGCAGCTCAGCAAGCAGCACAGTCGTAGCCTTTCTCTCCCATACTGCGTTAATATTGAGGTATTAACTGTCTCTCTGTCAGGATTATCTTGCATTCTTTTACCGTTTGTAGCAAATTTATACTTTCCTTGTCTTAATTTGCACTTGAAACCATGACAATGGTTGATTATGCTTGACAGCTGTAGCCCAAGGGCCATGAAGTACGGAGAGACTGACAGTATAACAGTGTAGAAAATCATCTAGGATTTTGAATGCACCAATCTAATGCATAAGTTTAAATTAAGAAGCTCTAACAAAACTCATTCTCCCTACAAAACTCAGTACAGATTTATACTCAGTATAATTACATATCAAGTGCATGTATTGACACTGTCCAAAGCAACTATTTCAGCAACTCGTGTCTATGCTTAGTGAAGAACTGCTTATCTCCTCCCTAAATTGCAGTAAAGTATTCAAGAATTTTATTTTTATATGTTTAAGGAGTTTAAAGAAGAAGGGGAAAAAAAAGCCACAAATATATTAAAATTATTTAGCAACTGTAATGATAGGAGTGTAGGAAAGCTTCTAACAACTTGATTTCTCATTGTGCTAGGCATCATGAAAAGACAGACCTTCTCTTTACAGTTAAGCACACACTAAAACTGCTGGGAACCAGGCTATGGATAGCCTTTCAGTGCTGAGGGGAAGTCTTGGCAAGCAGATCTTGTAGTGACAGATCAGAGCATAAACCAGCACTTGAAGATCCAGTCTTTCACAAGTCCAGATTTTGGCTTTGGGTTTATGTTCCCATTCCCCACATGAGTCTATTTCTGTTTAAACACAGACAACTTCTTCATCAAATCTCATCTTTTCATTTTATTAAACATGACAAGAAAATAATTACATTAGCAGCTTAATCCTAAAGCTGGGTAGTGCAGTGTATTTAAGGAAATCCTTAAGTGCTGAAAATGTACCTGGAAAGTATTGTAGGACTAACTTTCTGCTACGAGCATCAGATATGTGAAAATATCTGTGCATATATTTAGAAATGAAAAATAGTCAAAAGCTGACCACGGATTCCTAACAGGACTGGCAAAATCACATAGGCACAATGAATGACCACGAATGCTACAAAAGCAGTCCCTGTTCCCAATTCTGAGTAACACAAGGCTGAATTAAATCCATGCTAAATTAATCATGATATTACTCTGCCATGACAGCAAAGTAGAATCAATTCTTCAGAATTCTTCAGATTTAGAATCTGCATAATACAAGCTACCTGCTGTATACAGCAAGCTGCCGAAGTGATGATCTCATGATAATAAGTTACATAGTAAAAAACAGCAAAATAAATGCAGTGTTGCAAAATACAAAGTCATAAACCTGGGGAAAACCAACGCTGAATACATACACAGTGATGGACTATCATGGAAAGAGACCTTGGAATCATTACAATTAGTTCTCTGAAAGCACCAGGGAATATTAGATAATACAAGAAAAGAACAGAGAGCAATTGCAAATATGTATCGTTGTATCATCATGTATTTATCTCCATGATACATGGATATTGAACTCTGTCTGCAGTTGTGGTTTATTTACGGCAAGGACACAGTAGAAATATGAACAACACAAAGAAGGGCAACAAAAATCAATAGGAGGAGAAGCTTCTGTAGAAAGTGTGATTAAAGCCAGCAGAACTTGTTTAAAAACAAAACAAAAAAATGATTTGTATAGGTATTGTAATTCAAGTTGCACCATGGCTTTGACCATAATAGTAAAATTCTGCCATGCTCGATGAAGCAGACAGAATGGAATGGCTGGGGTTATTTCAGATCCCTCGTAAGGACTGAGTAGGTTGTGCTGCATCCTGTTCTGTTACACAATCTGGGAAGGTCAGATGATTTTAAAATTTTGATTCTTTTAGTTCTGTGGTATGAAGAATTTCTGTTATCTCCTACAGTATGTTCCAAACTGTCTACTGCTTCCTGCTGATGGTAAGCTAATAATCCTACATTGATAATCACACATTTGCAGTGACAAGTGAACAAAGACCACTACAACACTGGTGATGCACTACGAAGAAAATTGTCGAAGTTCAATGAAGTACCACATGGGTGAGGATCATTGTGTTAGTACTTACCAGCTGAAAGAGCTTAAAGAAATCAACATTCGCATATAAGGCATCTTCTACTCTCTGTAGGCCTTCCTGGGAGAGAGCACACATAGCCTTGTGAACAGAAGGGAGGCCTCTTCGGCTGCTAAAGATAATAAAGCGGTCCAAGAGCATCTGACTACAAGCAATGTCCTTCAGCGTCAAGTTCGGTACACCATAAGCAAACTGCAATCAAAAACAAAATATTATTTAATTTCATGAAATCTTCAGACCTGTGCAGAAACAATTAGAGATTTATAAAAAATGGACATTTGATATCAGCACTTACTAATATTTTCATGAATGGCAGGAAGATGAGGTCAGAGTAAACACTAATTCTTCAATAGCCTTCATTTTGTGGTATGCTAGATCACCTCACCTTCAGACAGACTTTTCTTTTCACTAGAGATTCCTCCTTTCATTGCATCCTTCTAATGAGTTTTCTTTACTTTCTGACTTATAAGCATGCCTGAGGCCATGCCATGCCACTTATTCTTATAGTTAAGCTTTTGCTTGCTTGAAAGCAAGCCAGCCCCAGGACTAACCAAATGTGCCACACAACCCTACTTTTTGTTTAGCCTGGTTATAGTTTTGTTATCATCTGACCTAAAAGAAAAAGGTAATTCCAATAGTTCCTAAGCTTGATTTCCTTCACTTTTTTATTTCAGTTATGATTATTCCCATCCTAATGCTTCCACACAGCATTATTCATTGCCACTGTGTACAGGCATACAGCCAGACTTTACAAAGTCATTTTACATTGAACTACACCCAACCTACTTATTTCAACTTCTAATATAAACATGGAACAGAAAATAAAAAAAATTCTCCAGTGTTTAATGAGTGGGAGTAGTTTATAGTTAAACCAATGTAAATAAAGTGTAACTGCACAGAAATCAGTGTACCTGGAATTTTTATTGTTGTAACAGAATATGCTTGGAAGTTTGAAATTAAACTCTGCTTGCTTTATAGTGAACAATTGTGAACTTTATTCCTTACAACACCATGATGGCTCTAAGTCTTATCATGAAGACAAACACTTTCAGACTACAAAAAATATACCTTCATTACACACACATTGTGTATGTGTATATAATGACAGTGCAAAAAAAGAGATGCAAATTCCTAGAAATCTGGCAGGTACTGTCCCTGTTATCCCTGCATATAAATGTATATCAGCGTAATCTGTTCTACTTACACTAGGGAGTTTGAGCACAAGTAAGCAACAAACCCTTGAAGAGTTCTAACATAATACAATTTTAAAAAACAGGACACCTGACATCAAGTGCACAGCAGTAATTAAATTAATCTCCATCAATTTCCTCATCCTTTACACCATTGCTTGGTCTCTGCACAGTCTAAATAATCAGTCCAGTCAGCACAGGCTCTTTGCAAGTGAATGTTCTTCCATAAGTAGACATGGCACAGCAAGTACTTTATGCTAGTCAGTAAGCAATAGTCTACGTACTAGATTATGAATTTTTAAAAATTAAATTACAGATGTGTGTCCTCAGATAGTGTCTTTTCACCACACAATTTCACCTACAGGGGAATCTGCAAGTGCAAGCACTGCTAAGAAAGCAAGGCTTGCTTTACAGCAAAGCCAAGACCTGTGAGAAGAGTGACACAAACAGGGCATTTATGCTGCATCGTTAACAAAAGTTAGAGAGAGGCAGAATGCAAAAAATCAACTGATAAGTAGAGTCTGGCTTCCAAAAAAATCCTCCAAAACATCTCAATTCTGCCACAGAATTTGACATTTGAATTTAACTGACCTAATGACTGAAGAAATAAAGTCTTTCACTGACATCACAGTTCTGGAAAGGTGCATGTGAAAAGAACACATTTTTTTAACTGTGCACGTGTGACTTGGCATAGTCCTTACCATTCAGTGCAAACTGCAATACAGCTGAGCTGCACAGGGAGGCAACCCGGGAATCTTACTTTGATTTGTGAAATGAGGAAACTGTGACGTTAACATAATTGAAGGAGATTAAACACAGAAAAAAGAAAGGTTATTTACAAACAGTAGCTGCATTTCAAGAATGTTCACAAACAGATGGGTTTAGAAAAACATAAAACCTCCGCCCTTCCAATTTTTCCGGTAGGGTGGGTTGTTGCCAATCTTTCCTGAACTTATTGTGTTTAACATCAGTCTCTTATCCTTATCTTAGAACAACTCAAAAAAAAACAGGTCCTCAGAGGAAAAACTCAATACTTTTTTTTTAATCAATGTGTCACTGTTTGTCTAAAGAAATGAAGTCCAAATTATTATTTCAGCTAGTTGCCTGTTTGATCAGGTTTAGTTTTCAGCTCTGTGTCATTTCCTGCATTCCCAGGCAGCTGGGACCTAGATCTGCAGCCAGCTGTTGGCAGCAATCAGGCTCTTGTAAACAAGCTTTCAGCTTGCTTTTAGCTCAGTCAGCTCTATTCCATTCCAGCCAAGGAGAAAGGGCATCTAGCGATATGCAGGCAGAGTGGAGTGGCATGAAGAACTGGAGATGAGCTATCATGGTAAAGGCTAAAGCCAACCACAGATCTGTATTCCAGTCACAGCTCTGAGACTTTGACCGGAACGAACCATGAGCAAGTCACATGGGCTGGTCTTATCAATAAGATCTACAAGAAAATCTGGACGTGAGCCAGCAGTGTGTTCTTGCAGCCTGGAATGCCAGTGGTGTCCTGGGATGTGTCAAAGGAGGGGTGGCTAGCAGGGAGAGGGAGGTGATTGTGAGGCCCTATCTGGAGTACTGTATCCAGGCCCAGGAACCAGTATAAGAAGGATGCAAAGCTGTCAGAGTGAGTCCAGGGGAGGGCCACAAATTCGATCAGAGGACCAGAGCTTTTCTTCTATGATGGAAGGTTGAGGGAGTTGCAATTGTTTACCCTGGGGAAGAGAAGGCTCTGGGGGAAGATTATTGCCATTTTCTAATACCTAAAAGGAACTTATAAGCAGGAGGGGGACTGCCTTTTTACACTGGTAGATAGCAATAGGACAAGGGGGAATGGATTTAAACGGAAAGAGGGGAGATTTAAGTTAGATATCAGGAAGAAATTCATCACTCAGAGGGCGGTAAGGCAGTGGCACAGGCTGCTCAGAGAGGTTGTGGGTGCCCCTTTCCTGCCAGAGTTCAAGGCCAGGCTTGATGGGTTTCTGGGCAGTCTGATCTAGTGGATGGAAACCCTTGCCCATGGCAGGGAAGTTGGAACTAGATGATCTCTGAATTGCCTTCCAACCCAGGCCATTCTATGATTTTATGAATTGAGACTTATTTCCCATAGCAGAGTAAGTATCCAATTTCTATTAAAAATAATTTCCTAGGGTCTTTTGAGAACCATGAGATCAGATTTTCCTCATTCCATTGCTCTTGGAGAAAGTATTCATGGCACTTTCTTTCCTCACAGCTGTAAATCAGCTTCTGTGAGACGACCTTATACACCTGTGATAACCGTTAACAAGAAAACATCATGCAGAACAATGAAAGTGGTGTTTAATATCAGATTTCTGCAGCTTCATCTTTAACTGATGTTCATTTTTTTTAAATTCCAAGTATAAAAAGAACAGCATCTCTTTCTACAGCAGCACAGAGAATACAGCAAGACAGTACGTTCCAGCAGGCCTCAAGAATACTTCCAGAGATGGTGCTGAAAACACCAGTCCTGCCTACATTAGCAGCTGAAGGGTTTTCAATAGCAGATGAATAAAAGCCATTGGGCAGCTAATATAGCATGCAACAACACACAGTTCTCCTGATGCAGCAGAATTCTAATGAAGAAGAGGAGGGACAGCAGGGAGGAAAAGGCAAAAAGAAGCCCAACAGTTATCTGTATTTATTTGTCTTGTCAGAAGCTGCAAGGAAACAATTTTTTGCTGAGATACAGAGATGTAAAAGCAAGTTGGATGTATCAACTGACACTGCTGGCTATGGTATGGTCTTGTGGTATTGCTTCATGATCAAGTGAGGAGTGGGTAGATCTTCTCTTGATACTAATCAAGAACACAGCAGATAAGAAATCTGGCAGTCAGTCAAACTATCTGGAATCTGTGGGGCACAAAAGACACTGAATGCAAGATGATTAATCTCCTCCCTTTTTGGCTGCACAGTTCTAGCATTTGTGTTTTATGTGATGGTGAAAAAGAATTGAGTTTTGAGCCTCAGTTATTCACTTGTTTCAACCCACACACTAACACAGTGTAGAAATAGTTCCAGAGTTCTGATTCAGCAACATTCATTCACTAATACAACATTCCCCTCGACTCCCACATACCAGTACACACAGTTGCAGAGACAGCCTGGACTTGGTCAAACACAATCCACCATTTAGCTGCTACAGGAGTGATCTGACCTGCAGTTTTCACAGTGAATTTTCTGAGTGGGTTTGTTATTTAGCTGGAATCCAAAAAAATTTGGTCTGATTTTACGTTCCCACCCCTAAGGTCAGCATGCTACTTTGCTGGCACTGGGGCAGAGAATTTAAACATTAAATTAGGAGCCTGAAGATTGTTTTCTGCTGCTAATCATCAGAGGTGTTGTCCCCAAAAAAACCTGAACAACTACCTTATGCTTTTGAGAAGTCTTAAAGGACATATGCATTACTTATCAATATCATTTCTTAACGTCTAGCTGTTCAGGAACAATGATGGCATCAAACAAAATACCTCTATTTAATGCATATTCAAAATATCCATAGAATCACAGAATGATTTGGGTTGGAAGGGACCTCAAACATCATTAAGCTCCAGCCTCCCTGTTACAGGCAGGATTACCAACTGCTAGATCAAATCCTAGATCAGGTTGTCCAGGGCCCCATTCAACCTGGCTTTGAACAACTCCAGGGACCACAACCTCTCCAGGCAACCTGTTCCAGCACCTCAGCATCCTCTCAGTGAAAAACTTTCCCTGACATCTAATCTAAACCATCCCTCCTTTAGTTTAAAACAGTCAAGACAAAATGCCTTCTTCTAGGTCCATAAAAAACATGCAGCCACTAAAGCAGATATATAGTGTGAAGTCCCCACTGAAGCTACTTTGCATATACAACTCAAGAGGCTGTATTTTAGGCAGGTAACTGGTAGCTTTTGTACTCCACCTACCTGTTCAGGGCGCACTTGAGCATTAACAAGCTGGAAAACAACTGCATCAGGAAGGCCAAGGTTTTCCAGTAGGAAGGAAGTGAGAGTCTCCCCATCTTTCAAAATATCTAGAATTCTTATTCCTCTTCCTGGATAAAGAAAAGAGTACAGGGATAAGAGAAATGCCAGATAAAGGAAGTTAAAGAGCATCTCAAATCCTAGTTTAAACCTGAAAAAAATTATGTATTTTGGCTCACATGCTTACCAGTGACTAATGGGGTCCAAAACTACTTTTGAAATTCAAAATAATTTTAATATTTCGGTAGGGAATGCTTATCAGAAAATACTCACTGCTAGAACTCTCCACATCTGATTTCTCAAAGATGCTTCAGAGTAGGACTTCAGAAATAGAAGTACTGATAGCATACCTAATTGTGTTTGAAAGTCTCTGCCTTTTCTCTGCTTTATTTCACACGTTCAGATCGAAGCATGCTATTATTGTTAGTGTTACAGTCCCTTCTGCTGGGCCTTGCATAAATAATTTCAGTCAGCCCTTTACACTTACACTAGTTTATCATTTACTGTTGATAATTTTATCTATTTAACCTGATTCTACAGTTTTTGCAAAAACAGCCCCTTAAAATCTTTCACAAGCAGAACTTCTTATTTTCCTTTGAGAAGCAATTGCTCCTCCATGTATCCATTCAAGCAGTAAACACTGAAAACATTATCAGATGCCTGTCTCCTGTATTTTCTCTGATGCCCTTCCCGGTACCTGGGCATAGCGGAGGAAGAATAATGTTGCAGGAAGAGGGGGGAGAGTGGGTCAAGAAAGAAGGATTCAAAAGGTGCATCTGGTTTAAGGAATCAAGAGACGGAGCAGTCCTAGTTCTGGCATCTGGTAATTTTTCATTTTTCAGCACTGCAACTGTAATATTCTGTTAAGGATTTTTACAGGCAATCATAGAAAACAGTGTATACACGTACAGAACACATATTGTTAATTACACAGTACATTTTTCTATACAGATAAAAGTGGCTATTCACATTTTGTTACTTTTGCTCTGGAACCAACTTCTACTTCATAAAACAAAGAAAAAATTAATTTTTTAAATTCTTTTTTAAATTTAATTACACATATTAAAAACAGTTTCCAAAACAGCATTAACATTGTATTTCACAGGAACTGGGAGCAATGTGCTCTGTTTTCTGGTTGCTAAGCAGATACAGGATGCAAAGGCAACCCCCCCCCAAACCATGGGGTCTGATCTTTTAGCAAACCCATCACACTTCATGCTTTTCTTCTTCCCTGTACAGGTAGGTTTAGTTTCTATGGCTATGTAAAAACCATGTCTCAGATTATACTCAGGTTCTTGTTTGCATTTTAATATTCCTACTGTTGC
Source organism: Chrysolophus pictus (assembly GCA_037305975.1). Taxonomy (NCBI): domain Eukaryota; kingdom Metazoa; phylum Chordata; class Aves; order Galliformes; family Phasianidae; genus Chrysolophus; species Chrysolophus pictus. The sequence goes on along the minus strand of CM074583.1, from coordinate 13,390,026 downwards.
TTACAATGACAGACCTTTTCTTACTTCTAATGAGAAAATTCTGGTGGGATAGCGAAACATCTGTATGTGATGGTTTATAGGCATCTTATTAAAAATATATGCTGGGTGATAATATTTGATTTTAGATTTATTCCTGTGGTAAAGGACTTGAAAATCGGACAGTTCTCAAAGCCAGTCCATTTTTGTGTCACTATTTCTGCAAACGTATTTTCAAATTATATATTTAAAGAGCATATACTATATTTAAAGCATTAATGGTCCATGTTCTATTTTTTTTCCCAGGACAGTGTTTTTAGTTTAGCACATTGTTTTGAGTAAAAATTAATGGAGTCTTTAAAGAAAGAGAATTGCAAATAATGTAAATCTGCAGTGTTTTCTCTAAACATATCATCGAAAAAGGCAGAAAGGGCTTTTTAATCACCGTCGCAAATATGTTTCAAAACAAAAATCTGTTTAAATCTCTGGGTTATGCCCCTAATTCAAGCATGTTCCTGGCTTTTCATTCCTCTGCATCTTCCAGTGCTTTTGCCTCTACTATAATAACAATTACTGAAACCTCTTCATCCATGTTTTGCTTTGGGTGATGACACATCCATGTTTTCGCATTCTGAGTTTTGTTTGCAATTACTTAAGGAAGCTGGCTGCAGAATGAAGCCAGATGATTCTCTCTCAAATGTTTTTTTTTTTTTAAGCCACTAGTTAATGAATTTTAGGTTATCTTTTCAAACAGTAAGAATAGTCACAGTCAAGTGTGAAACACATTAAGTTTAGTCCCTGCATAGTAATTACTAGATGGATTTCAAAAGGCAAAATTCAGTAGTCTAAAGGACACAGAGAAAACAATTACCTGCAATTCTTTCAGGATTTGTTCTCATTGTTTCCATAAACTGAGTCATAATGATCAGTTCTTCCCAGACTCTGCCAAGGTCATGGATTTCAGGGGCTTCCAGTAAGAGCTCCTGAGCATCTTTATATACTCTTGCAAGACTGAAAGAAGAAATAGGCAACCAATGATAATTTAAGACTGATGACTATTATGAACATTTCATATATATATATTTTCAAATTTTACTTTCTCTGTGATAAGGATGAGGAGAAGAAGTTAATTTATCTTCATCCTTGAAACTCAAAGCTCAATTTTCTGACAAGAAAGTACTTTCAGTGAATTCATTAGACATGGGAATCCACGTGGTTCAGAGGGCTACTTGTGTGGCAGAAGGCTGGCCTCTCATACGCTTACATTATCACACACTATTGGGGAGACTGAACCTTTCCCATACAGCACTCCATATTTGTGGTGCAAATATGCTCTAGTTATGACTAAAGATCAGCTTTGGCAGTTAAATAGTCCACTCAGCCCTGCTCAGCTGGATAAGTGACATAAAATCACCAGATAAAGAATCCTCCTCCCTCTCTCAGTTCAGACCCTTCTAGTGTGGTAGTAGCTTTTAAATACTTTCAGAACATTCCTTCTAGAAGAAGTGGGAAAACTGCAGTGCCCAGTTTTACCAAAGGTAGCTGTTCTGGGTTAAGACATGCATTTCAAGCAAAGATGCAGTCAGGTCCTGTGTTCATAAACTAGTATGAAAAAAATCTTATTATGAGCAGAGGTGGGTTAAGCACATCTAGGAACTGGATGTCACAGGCTTCTTTTCCTTCTGCTATAAAACAGAGATAGAATTTGAACTAATACCTGTTAAGAAGCACTGCATTTCTTTAACAGCTATGCTTTCCATATATGGAATGCTAAGTCTCAGTCCACAAGACTTTTTTAGCTTACAGGAAACAGCAAACAGGAAGGACAAAATTCTTTCAGAAAACACAATGTATTTGCTTCCTTTGTAATGCACTGAATTTATTCTGACTCACAAAGGGACAGTTCACTCTGCAAGAAGCAACTGAGAAAAGCCAGAATATATATATATAACAGAAACTTTTAACTTCACTGTGTGACTGGCTGTACCCTCAAAAAACTCAGTTGATTATTTTAAATCCTGTTCACTAGGAACAAAACACAAAAATCTAATTTAACATCAAGCCATGGAATTAAATGTTACTGGAGCTTTGATAGCTTTGGCATTGCTAACTTGAGAAGTATAATCATTGGATGCTCAAAAGGGAGATTTGGAATTATTTTTTTTCCTAACCAGTTTTCACTCTAAGAGTCTTTGTCCACTATATGCTGTCTTTCACAACTCAGCTACAAACAACAAGGCAATGAAGCATTCCCACAGCCCTTTTTCATCAACAGTCCAGAAATCTCCCATTCTCCTGTCTAATTAATAAACTCAGTATCTGAAAGTTACTATGCTGCTTAAAGTCTCTCAAATATATAGCCCAGAACAGGTGCTATATGAGAAGTGGTAGAGCAGATTTTCTCTTGCTACTACTTCATGAAAGCTCTCATTCAGGGGTAACAGCTTAACTCATGAGAAAAGAAAGCTTAGACGTCTCGTACTCAAGAATATTTATCTTGAAACAGTCAATGAACAGTAGGCAATAAATAAAAAAGATTATTTTATCGTATGAATATAGGTTCTGTAGAGACTAGGGGAACTCCTTTGAAAAAGGCATCATCCTACCACTATGAGCTCCATTCTGACACTGCTGATCACTGTTGGAATGAAACTGACTTGCTAGAACAGATTTTTTTTTTTTTTTTTTTTTTTTTGCCTTTTAGTAGTTGCATCCTAAATGCTCCCCTTTCCTTTTTTGCTTGCAACACAGAACAATTCTATAAACTATCCTCAGCACACTGAAGGATCAGTCTAGGCAGGATGAAGATACTTCATCCTTTCTCCTCATATCACCCATTAAGTGCCAACAGGTTCAATAGGTGTCAAGGGCAAGCTATCAGCAATTGCTTAGCAGGCCTGCATTATGGCAACCCCCATTTCAGACAGAGAGCTCTGCTTACATGGAATTGTTGTAGTTGGACACAACACCTGGACTTTCTCCACGGGTTGGGCTGCGGAAACAAGGGTTATTCATGTTACAGAAGATGCCTTGTAACCATGGCAGTGTTCCTGCAGATGGCATTGCCTTGTTTGGGAAGTGACCTGGAGTATGGAAAAAAAAAATTGTGTCTTTTCCAGTGCAGTCTGTGTGAACCTTAATACTATTATGGGCTCAACATATTTCTCAACAACGAAATTATAACTACCTACAACTTGAAAGAATCTTGAGACCTTATGTTAAATCCAACCATAAAGTATCTCAGGAGAACTCAAGCTTTTATTTCACTCACAATTGATTTTCTCAATATGTAGCTATAAATAACTAAAATGCTTGCAGTAGAGCATGTCTTTTTGCCATTAGAGAATAACACTTGGCAAACAGGCCCAGTGTACCTGTCCAAGATGTCCTAGGCATTATCTAGCACAAGACAGAGTATTAAAATATCTTACATTCATGTTGGCGATATAGTGGATTAGCTTTCCTCAGCCAGACCAGGGCAAGAAATAATGACAGAGGCCATACAAGCTCCACCAGAATACGAAGCTGGAAAAAAAAAAATCTATTCAAAACAAATTTTACAGATAAATCCTGCAGAGAGTCACTACAGATTAGAGAGCTGAGGCCTTTTTACCATAGTGGTAATGTCCAGTGCACCATCTGCCCATGGTTATCCCTTTCCTATTCCACCACTTTGAAAGGACACCCAGAAACAGCTAGGATTTCATCAGAACCCTGTGAAGCATCACCAACAACTCAGTGGCTTTCTCACATCTACTAAAGAAGTGTTTAAGGATACTGACTGTGATAAAAAGACATAGGTAGTACTAAGCTGCCAGGCAGACTAAATGTAGATCTGAATAGTTCTTTCACAACATGGATGACTCTATAAAAATACAGTAAAACAAGCTATGATGCAATAGATAAATAGGGATTTTATCCATGCTTTTGCATTGTTGTCCTCATTAGTAAGCTTTTGACACAGTATATGTACCTACAGGTCAAGACTTTCGCAAAAGCCTACATTTCTTAATCCTTACTTTTGCTTCTTTTCAAAACCACTCACTTCAACATTATATTCATTTTCTAATAGTGGTGGAAATATATATATTATAAACAAGTGCCTTATTCAACAACGTGTAAGAGCCCATCCAAGGCCACTTTATTGCCCAGGTCTCACAATGCACATAGACATCAGTTGGTAGCCACGACAAAAAAGCCAACAGCACTACTTCACTACAGAGTAACATCCTGCCTGGTTTTTCAGACTGTTTCCTCCACTCCTGTTTTTCAGTTCTATTGTCTCTGTGTGTTTTGGCAGAGGTTTGAAACTACAATCCTTTGATCTTCTGACACAGGCTTTGGGCTCTGAGAATCAGCTATGGGTTTTTTGTGCACATTTGCATGGCACTTTTTTCCTCACCCTACAAGAGCCAGGACAAACTCTTTCCAAAACTGGATTGCAGGAAAACCCTCACTGCCTCCTTTCCTTTACTCTCTCTCTTCCACCATTAGATACAAAATATGCAACAGTAATGCATACACAGCAGCAGGATAAAAAAAAAATGGGTCACGCACGAATGTGAGTTTGTTGTCGTTTGTTTTTCTCCGTTTTCAGATTGAGCCATGCAGAGCAAAAGGTACTCCACAGAATAACTAAGAACAGGTTTTGAAGCTGTCCTACTTTTTCCACTGTAACTCTAATAGCTTTAAATAAGACCAGCTATGATTCTGGCAAAAAAAATAGAAAGATTTACACTAGGCAACTGTTTCCTATTTCACACTTTGTCTCAAGGTTGTTGTTTGTTTGCTTTTTTTAAACAAACAGAAAAGAAAACCAGAAAATCCCATCACCTAAGAAGTTATGATGCCTCATATTTTTAAAGTCAGACAAAATTTTGCTAGCAGTAAAGGGCAGATGACCAAATTATTAGCCTAGGAAGTCTGCCACTGCATAGCTGTACAGTGTTATAAACTGTTCTCAATACCAAGTGTGTCCACAGGGTCTGATTAGCATCAACTTCCAGCCTGTAAACATGATGTCTGGGACAAGCACTCTGCAAATCAGCTCAAGAGGTATAAGAACTGGAGAAGATTACTCAGTTGTTTTTGTTGCAGGTAAAACTGGGTTATTGCTCAGAAGGTGGATCTTGGTCTATTCACAGGAAATACAAAATCCTCAGACTTGAATTCAGTATTACCTTTTCTCTGAGCTAACTAGCTAGGGAGGGACTGAAGGCTAAAGCAAAAGGAAAGCTTTCATTCAAGTTGGTAAACAATGTGTTGTGTGATGAGGACAGATAAAGAGCTGCTGGCCCTCTGATACTTTCCTGTAGTTCTTATCTTGAAGTCACACAGCTATCTCAGTACCCACTAGGAAGGCTTAGAGAGCAGTCCATAACCCCACAGAATCATGAGATAATCATGAGGTAAAGAGCAGAAATCCTAGCAATACACACAGAGATATGTAATATCCACATGGACCTGCGATGGATCAAGCTCAGTGATATGATTCTATATATCTCACAAGCCTAAATTGGCTGCGGATCATCTATTAACTGTAAGGTACCCTTTCCTCTTGTGAATTAGAGTAAATGGTGAACTCCCAATTCATGATACTGCACGATGGTTGCCAAAAACAAGGCTGATTTTCCCAAAACACATTCTTGTAGCTGCTACTGATGTTACAGATTTTTGTTTTGGTACCTTCTTTGTCTGAGTGGACTAACAAGCAAGTAGGTTTGTACAAGCAAAAAACAGAATAATTTTTACTGACTAAATTTTAAAATTGTTTTGCCCTTCAGAGAAGAGAATGTATGCCTTTTTACTTAAAAGCTAGGAATGATCACCACAGAAAGGGACTCTCTGGCAACACCTAGAAATTACAAAGCTAGCAGTTTTGAAACTTATATAGGAAAAATATAATTAAGAAAAAAAATCCTAAAACACAACTAATAATTCTAAATGAAATGTCTGAATAGGATTGCTAAAATCAAATAATATTTCACACATTGAAAACACTGAGTGCAAAGATCCATTTGGAAATCCACGTGGATTTTCTTTTGTTGGGGTGCATGTTTTTCTAAACTTGAGAATCAAGCTATCACAACTCCTTGGCCATCAGTAATTACAGTCTAGCTTTGCAAAGGTGTCCTTATACCTGGTGTAATTTAGGTTAAGAGTGGATTGGCGAATTTCATACCGTATTAAAATACAAGTTGTCAATGTTGCATGCATCAGCTCTAACTCGTAATGCAAATTGTGAGAGAAAGTCTGCAGGGAAGATATGAAAGAATGCACATTCAATTTGTCAGTGGAAAAAAAGAATCAGATAACCCTTTGACCCTGTAACTTTTAGCTTGAGTCATTAGGAATGTCTTTAGCTGTTAGGGAAGCGGACAAAAAAGCTAATGCAGTTTTACACAATAACATTTTCAGTATTTAATATCAATCAAAATCAAGCAAGCAATCACATAAGCATGAACAAGAAAGTGGTTGGAAAGTGGACTGTCTCAGCTCCATCAGCAAAATAGCTATAACTATTAGAGGGAGATTCCATCTGGTTATGACCAAGAACCGAAACACCTCTGGAAATATTTTTTGTTATAACTCCCAAAATATGATGGCACAAAAAAAATCACGTCAGCATAAGTAATCATTTCACCTCATCCCCTGGCTCATTTTGACACCTTTGACTTTGTTATCAAAGCAGAACAATCCCCTTGACTGCTCCAGCTGCACACATGACCAAGTGCTCTTTATTATTTTCAGTTTGAAATGGGTGGTCCTTCTCCATAGGATCTCATAGGAAGCTTTCCCTGCAAATTACTTAACAGAAGTAGTCATGGTATATTTGAGTATATCAGAGGACATCAAGACCCTTTCTGGAGGTTTTGACTCTAAGAAAATTTGGCTAAGAAAAAGAAGAAAGAATGAAATATGGTAGAAAGTTATAGAAAAATCTGTTCTCTTGTTTCACAAGATCTAGAAGGATTTGAAAGGATTCAAAATACTTCTGACTTTCAATTTATTTATCATGCTATATTAAAAATAAACAATTTCATGTGAGTCTTAGAATCTAACTAGATTCACATCTGGGAGCAGTGGGGCCTGAGGAGCAAATCTAAAATTGGGAAATAAGTCTCCCTGAGCTGAGTAATGCCCACAACATTTTCCCAACCTGACAAACCACAACTATTCTCCTTGTATGTTGTTCTATTTAAACAAACAAACATTTCTCTATGCTTGGTGGGTTAAAAACAGCTTTGTAAACTGTACCAAACAAGATCCCAGACTTATCTGACTGAGGAATTTGTTGTTTTTCTAGGCTGATAGATGTTCCACTAGTCACTTCATCCAAGGGTCTGCACATCCAAAGCTGAAGTCCAGTAATAAAATTTTACCTTTTGTCTTTTTCGGAGGATCCAGTTCTTCCAGAGTAAAAGTCTGATTTGCCTTAGGAAGCTCATTCTTCTATATCAGCTGTCCGTGGTTAACCTACAATCAAGGACGCATCAACATTTTTTCAGCCAGCACTTCAAACTGAGAAAAATAACAGTTTTCTGTTCTTATTTTAAGACTATGTTATCATAGAAATTGGTTCCTGTCATTATCCGCTTCACCTAATTTTGCATTTGATACACTATTATACATAAAAAAACCTCTGTCTTTCCATTGTTTGGAGACTGTTTCCTGCAGCACATTTTATCAGCATCAAAAAGCAGGACATAGGAAAAGCATTTCTTTCAAATGAAAAAGTGTCACTAGCATTGATTCCAGGGACTTGCAAGTAATGGAAGCAGTTAGTTGTTGCATCAGTTATCAGATTAAATCAGTGCCTTCAAACTAATTTTTCAAAGAAAAGATGAATTTACAACCGGACATTAGTTTAACATTAAAAATTAGCTATGATAACAGAGCAGAATCAGTCTTTCTATTCAGACACTGTGTGCACTGACTAGCACAGCTTGGAAAGGATTTTATATAGACAAATTAATTTTAATGCAATTTAAAACAAAGCAATGCAACAAAACCAACAAAAAATGTACCCCATGATCTCAGATTTATGTACTTTCAAATAAAAAACTCCCAGAATACTTTAACAGGGATTTGACTGAATTTGAATCATTGTATGATCTGCTTTCTAGGCTCACGCCATATTTTCATCACCACACATTTTACCTTCAAAAGGAAAAAGAAAACTGGACATGTAAGTCAAAATAGGTGCCTTTCAAACATAGGGACCTGTTTTAAAACAAAGTAACCATTTAAACTTGCTCTCTATATCAACTTCTTACTCATGGCTGCCTTATGGGATTTAAATGATTAGAGAGTAGTTTCTTCTTGAATGATTAGTAATTGAGAGTAAGTGAAAAAGGAGATGCAAGTTAGATATTAGAAGACTCTTCATAATGATAACAATTATGACATAGACCTGATTGCTGGAGGTTACCTAAACTCTACCAAGAACTGCACAGACAAGACTGCTCTAGATTTGATGGTTTGTTGAAACACTCTTGTCACTCTTCTAGAATTTCTTTTTAAATACCTATTAAGTGGGAGAGATTTTGTTTGTTTTAAGAGGCAAGGCTTGGATAGCACATCAGAATATACCGGCCTAATCTTTCAACATAATGTTAGTTGACACAAAAATTGGTAATATTTCTTTGGTATTTTCAGAAAATCATCTCAGGTTCATGTTTCAGATCACCCATGAAGGAGGACGACAGCACTGGGGAGAAGGACTGGCATGAATCCTTACTAACCTTTCTGGAAAAGGTTCCAAAAAACATGAAGATCTCATCTGGCATACTGAGAGTGTAAAAGGTTTGGATCAGGATATCTGAGACCTTGCTTAGCTATAGTTGGCTGTGTTGCTTACTGGGGATCAAATAACAAGACTTCAATTCTACAGAAAAGAAAACTAAACATATGTAAAACTGATGGTGACAAAACTTGCAGCATTTTCTATATACCATAGGCTAACCATTTCACGCAGTTTTCAGTATCACTCTAATTGTAATGATTCAAGTTCCACAGCATTACAGGAAATGAGATTAGTTATAAAATACAACTGCTGTTGCAGAGAGTAAATAGATTAACGCTTGCTGGTTTGAAGACGTACACTTCTTCCTCTGGTGCAGCTTGAGGCCATTCCCTCTAGTCTTATCGCTGGTTATCTGGAAAAAGAGGCCAACTCCCACCTCACCACAGCCTCCTTTCAGGGAGTTGCAGGGAGCAATAAGCTTTTCCTTAAGCCTCCTCTTCTCCGAACTAACCAATCCCAGTTCCCTCAGCTGTTCCTCATAAGACTTGTGCTCCAGACCCCTTTGCCACCTTCCTCAGAGCTGACACTAGAAACCAATTGAGATCGATCACTTGATTCTTGTGTGTAGACTAGAGATAGAAAAAACTAAAATTTAGACACTAGCATTCACCTTTTTTTCCTCTTGTACTCATTAATTGAGGAAAAACACATCATACTCTTCAGACATTCACCCAGTCCAGAACATTTCTGAGCAATTAACTGTTGGAAGGGTTAGAGTCCAGGAAAAAAAGATTGACTGAGCTTCAAGACAAGACTCTGGCACTGATGTTGTTTACAGCAGCTCCTGCATCTGAACAGACTGATGCCTTCTAAGAACATTCTCACTTGGAAACGATCCTATATTTCATTGCAGGCAGCTCCAGCAGAGACCACCTTGCTATTGCCATTAAAGTGGCACCTGCAGCTCCTTAGGAGTTCCCACTGAAGTTCTCTTTGCTGAGCTGCAGACTATGGGCAGTCAGACAGCTTCCTGATGCTTTCACATTAGTCAGGACTCTTGAACCTGTTGCTGTTCTCAAGAATGAATCCTACAGTTAAATAAATGAAACAGTTTTGTTCCAGCTCCTCTTACCCTTCTCTAAACCCCAGACACTCTGCAATCTTTGTACAACTGTTGTGAAAGGAAAGACAAGCCTTCATGTCAAGGCCATAAAATCTGTACTCTGCCAATGGCCTGGCATCTCCACTTCTTCCTCTTGGCTCATTAATCAACTATCCAATATGTTTTTTCTATCTCACTGAGGTATTTCCTCATAGTGCACAGTCTGTCAGCTCATGTTCCTATGCTGTTTTTAATGTATAACATACCTGTATTATCCTCTAACTTCCAGTCTTACAGTTAGCAAAAGAACAATTGCAATGTAAGGCCATAAATGGGATTAGAATTGCCTGATAGAATGTCTGTTAACACTTGCCCTAGAAAATCTAGATTTTTTTTCTGATGAACTTCAGATTCTGTAGCAAGACAATAAATAAGGAGTAACTCATTTCCAATCCAGAAATATTCTTTCTTAACTGGGAATCACTCAAGAGGACTAACATAGAAATATATGGTCAGGGTTTAACTCTCCTAATTTATGTAGAATAAAACACTACAGTGAAGTAATGGAGGAGGTCCATGATAAAGATGGTACCTAGAAACAGTGCACTGAGAACTCCACATGGGCTCAGCTTCTGAAGTGATGATTAGTCATGGTGTAGATACATCTTCATTCTTAAAGGCAGCAGCATTCTGCCCACAAGACCAATGATGGCTCGAAACAACTGCAATTGGGAACAGTACAGGCATTTAGAAGAAATTCAGTTACAAAAAAAATGAAGTTTAATAGTAAAGATCCTAATGCCTCTCCTATAATTGGAAAACTCCCACACTTGTGAAATTATTCCGCTTTTCAGAAGGTAATGCAAATCAAGACTGTTAGTATTTAGAATGGCACACACTTGCTGCCCGAAGATAATAGGTTTAAGGGATGTGATTCATACCCATGGCATATATGAATTTATGTTTTACTAATTCTGCTTTTACAGGAACTGGCTCTCCTTCCTGGGGCTCAGCGTGGGGATCTACAAAAACAACTTGTTTCCTATCAGCACTGAACTGTAGGAAGATTCTTTATTTTTTTCCTAACAGTTAATATTGTAGAATGCTACAGTGTACTACACATTATATTCTATAGTACTCTATCCTATGGAATACTAAGAAGAATGGTTTGTGGCATATATTCAGAAAAAGAGCTACATACACTCTTGACAGAAGTAGAAGATTAGTTATATCAATCTTTGCACTAGTTTTACTACATAGTGAAATATAGATAATGCCAATTTTAATTCAATAGAAATAAATTGGATTTAAGTTAATCGAATTTCTCAGAGTACAATCCTGTCTCAGAATCTCTAGAACACTCCCCGAAGAAAGAAGTAAGGGATAAAAACAATATCTGAACAGGGCCTTTTCTTTCCTCTTTTTCCAACTTTTCAATTCAGCAGGGAAATGCAGTGACAACTTTTATAACCTGGATTTTTGCTGGATAGCATACATCGTAGTGTTACAGCTGGTACCATGGAAAGGTGTCTGTGTTAGAAATTATTTCCCAGCTGATAATAAAGGAGACAGATGACAGTAATGACGTGAATTAGATACTTCTGTATTGCATCTCATGTTAGGTAAGAGGAAGGCCTAAAAATGAGTCAGTTTCATGTTTCGACTTGCTGCCAACAACAAACAATAGCTCCTTCTGGCTTAACCCTGGAGGTTCCCCAGAACATTCCTTTTCTCCATGCAGTCAGCAGCAGTTAGCAAAGGGTTCTCTTACTCTACTGATACCGTACCAGTCTCACCTTACTATCAGAAGCTATCAAGAATTTCTCTTACCTACAGTATGTTCCTGCTTTTGGCAGAAATGTACCCCTGACCTTCAGTGGTACTGATATACCTGACTTGCTCTGGTAACATTACTGTCAAGTTAAGAATAGCTCAATGTGCAATTTATTCTTAAATTGATTAACATGAAAAGCAAGCACTGGCCTTGGTATCTTTTCAAGCAAACTCAAATATTTTAGACCTAAGACTAATACAAGTTATTGTAATAAAATAATGTTTTTTCTCCTGCACAGTACACAGAAACATCTCTAGCAGATTAAACTAATCTTCCCCAATTAGATTTTTACATCACAGAGATAACAGTGGGGTGGATACATATGTTATGTTCAACAAAATCAGCAGTGCCTGTGGCCCACTTTTGCTAGAGTGGTGTGATGTGATAACTTCTGGTAGAGTGGGATCTTCAAAAAATAAACACAGAAAGCCGATGTGGGGCCAACCAGTTCATGTTGGAGGAGAAAATGTGGTTCAGCTTACAGAACACACCGCATACTTCCTGTGTAGCTCTACCTACAGTTGCTGCTGGCAGCAGCAAAAAAAGGAGGCATTCAATGTCTATACCAGAACTTTAAAAAAAAAGCTGTAAGTGGAAATGTAGATTTGGTGACAGTCTTTGCATGATGCTTACAAGAAGTGCAAGATAATGCCTGTTTTCTGTATGTGCTGTATGTTTTTGAGCACATACCTGAAAACATATGGTCATGTGATATACATGTTTTGTTAGAATAAGTCTGTGATTACATTATTTACAGAAGACAAAAGTATAAATAAGTCATACTGGTTACTGTGAGACATAGTTAAGCACGATCATTGCCTCACCTACAAGTGCCATAATTGTAAACAACTATTTTAAATGCTAGTATAGTGTTTGTTCTCCTATTTCTTGACTTATTTCTGACCTTTGATTACTAAGTCAAATTTGGTTGAGTAGTGTTTGTGCAGCAAATTATAAAAAACATCCCTAGTAAACACTCCAGTAAAGATTTCTCTTTAAGAGAAGATTTCTCTAAAATTATTAGCAATTACCACCAAGATAGCTTTGAATACATGCATGAGTGTACTGGGTCTATTCATGGGACAACAGTTTCAATTTTCAGAATGCTCTCCAGTGTCCCAGCAATTTCTTAGCTGGTTCTTTCCGCCACAAACAGAGAAGGCTGTTCTCAGGCAGTGCCTCACTAGAAAGGTAACATGATTAATGGCTAACACAACTTAGCTGAGGCAAAACTATAGGAGTGTGTGTAAGCGTCTTGTACAGAGAAGTGAATAAATAGATGTGTGCACATAGAGAAAACTGCATCTACACAGACAGGATGGAGTCTTCTGAGTTAAGTTTTGCTTAACTCAGAAGGATAACTTAAAGATTCAGTTATCCTAAACTCCTGTGGAAAATCCAAGTGAAAAGTTGCTCAGATTTTTTCCTGATGTGTTTCAGATAAGGCATGACTTGAAGGACAAGAACATGCAGTTGTGTCAAGTAGGTCAATTTCTTGTTATGGCAGCTAGTGAAAGAATTATAGAAAAGAGAGAGAAAGGGAAGTGAGTGGTGACATTTGAACAGATGGCAAAGAACAAGATGCACAGAAATCAGCGTACAGAAACTGGAAGAAACTGTACTGCTCATAAGGTTACAGACAGAATGACTTCAGAACTACTGGCAAGAAATCAGAGAAAAGCCACTTAAACTTCCTTTTGAAAGACATACATTTCTAAGAATCAAAGTTGATAAGAATCTAACAGGTTCCTCTCTATTTCAAAACAAGCAAATGTGGCACCTTAATAAGCCCTGTGACACGCAGGCTTAGCAGTGGACTAATTACCCCTATCTACGCAAGGCGTATCAGGGTTAAACACACAGCATACCAGGCACAAACTCGGAAGGAATGCTTTCCACATCTGCCATAATCCGATTTACTAACGTAGACACTCAGCTACCAAGCAGGAGCTGAGGAGGGAGTTTTTTTCCTCATATTCACCCTTCTCAAACACTTTATGTTTTGTAAGATTTAGGATGGATTTTTCTTCCATCTGTGAGTGAGAATTCTTTCAAGGATTCCATGCATCTCTATTAGAAATTGAACTCATATCCCTTTACAAAGAGGAATGGAAGTCCAGATACAAACTTAAGTTCTAAAGCCTCCTGCTGTGTGATGTATTTCCATGTTGACATGTTTAAATAAAACAGCATTAGTTATAAGTATCTCATAAGTTATAAGTTATAAACAGCATAAGTTATAAGAACCTCCCTACTTTGCTAATGAAAAATAAAAATGACTTGTCCCTTTTTCCCAACACAATTAGTCTGCCTCCACTGACCAGCATGATGGCCTGACAGAAGCACATCTGTAGAGCAGAACAGCAAGAGCTCAGAGCCCAGTGCCCAGACGTAACTTCAGGTGAGCTCCTGAATGCAGAATGAAGGCACACGAACGGCTGCAGCACATCGGGCACTGCCATAGCACATCTCAGTGCAGCCTCATCCCAAACCAGGCAGGTTTGCATGCTCTGGAATCCCTGTGCTGTGAACCATAGTAGCGTGTAGAGGAGTCACTTTAAAAAATATGAACATGATCTAAACTAAAATACAGCAAACACACACTAGCAGCATTTACAGGACGTTTCTTGTAAGCTTTCAGATGACCCATTCAGGCCTCTACTACAAAAGCCAATTAATTCACGGATTTGTAAGCGTAACAAGGACTTCTTAAATATAAGCAACAAAAACTGGGAACTTCACCTCAAAAGCTTACCTCATGTGTGAGCACTGCGGGAAGAGCAAGGTTTCTGAAGGAACGCCCAGCTCTGCTGCAAAGAAAGCCGTGCCGCAGGTGCCCAGTGACACCGCTCAGCATAAGGAGCTTGCCTTAATCCTGCGCTCGGGGCAGAACAGCGCAAGCCAAAACTTTCAGTTCCTGAGTAAAAATCCTCCCTCTCTGTCGGAATGAGCGCACCGGCACGACGCCCTATCTCCTCACAAGCTGATACTCCGCTAGGCTTTTTCCTCAGATGCAAACAAAACTTGCCTTTGGAAAGATGCCGTCAGAAGGGCAGCGCTGGCGGCTTTAGGGGCCCTGCTAAACAAACAGCTGTCACGACTAATTAGGTCAGGGAATTACGGAGATTGTGCTCTGCCAGAGCTTTAAGAGGGATGAGGCAGTGCGGTACAACTTCAGAAAATCTCATTACCGAGCGAACGCGGCGCAGAACGGTTCCCGAAGGCAGCCGCGGGGTCGCTCGCACCGCGCCCCGCTGACTGAGCCGCCGCCCGGGCAGGCGGGCGGGAAGCAGCAATTAGTCGCGCGGAGACCATTCGAAACAACACCTGGAGAAATTTGCATCAGAACCGAAACGAACGGGGGGCCGTCAGAAACGCTTCCAGTCAGTCAAAAGGAAAGCCGACGTCCTTCCCGCGAGGCTCACGGCCCTCACGTCCCTCACGCCGCGCGCCCCCTGAGGCGTGCTGCACGCGGGCGGGAAGCGCCTCACCGCGCCGCCCCGCACCGCCTCACAGCGGGGTCAGCGACTGGCAGAAATCTCGTCCGCAGGAACTACAGGGCTAAAACAGCCGCGCTGCACAGCATCCGAGAAACGGTCAGGTTAACGGTAATCTGGTTAAGGGAAGCGTGCCCCGCCCCCGAAGAGATGCAAAGTACTTACCATCGCAAAGGACAACGGTCCGTGCTTTAATGAGTTAGAAGGTACCCGGATAGAGAAACCAGAGTCACCGAACTGTTAACAAGTTAATATATTTCAAAGCAATACAACGACAGTGTACACGTAAAAACCATTTAATACAAAGTGGAAACCAATAAATGCACCTACTGCTGTAGGTTTTTGGTTATTTTCAGGTCTTTTGCTGAAACTTGGAAGCCATGCTCTTCATTTCAGTCGCGCCAGGTTAAGGTGAAACTGATCTACAGCACGCAAACCGCCGCCGTTCCAGTCTGCTGGGAAGGACAGCACCGCAGCTGAGTCTCCCCACAAGGGCACCCATACGAAAGGACCGTGCACGTTCGTCCCACCCACTAAGCTACACAAGAAACCTGATGTGGCTCAACTGCTGCTTCTGAACGGTGAAGCTCAGTAAGTGCATCCTTGCTGTACAACAAAAAAAATATTAAAGTGACAACATAGAGAACTGGCAACACATAACCACGTCTGCCTAAATGTACACATATGATACATAATAATGGGCCGTGCTGGCCAGCACGTAAGTCTGTTCAGGAGCAAAGCCTTAATTGCACAGATTAGAAAACTGAACAAATGCTTTTATAGAGTAAAACACAAGCTTTGGTTTATGCTTAGACATTGAATACCAGGCCTTCAATTTTTATTAATAACATCTATTATGAAAAATAGGTCATTTCATTGCTACATGTGATAGTCATTCCTCTATAGTTAAGCACTTCATTCCATACAATGAAATGAAGCTCTATATATCTTACTCAATGAATCCACATTCGCTGTATCTAGACTGGGGAAGCAATAAATCTTTATGAAAATCCACTGAATTACAAGAAAAAAATTGACTCATTACCATTACAATTCCACACCCCCTCCCCCCCACTTTTAAAAGGCAACATATATAAAAAATAACTCCCATATGGCACAAAAGTAGGATTCTCAAGGGAAAGCAAAGGATAAAGGGTCAAAGTGAAGCTTTCCCTGGCAAGATCAACACACATTGCATTCAGTCCAAGAGGAATTTGCACCCTATACAAAGTGAGCTTCCCTGTGTTCTAGCTCTTGGATCCTTTTTGGCCTTAGTCTCTGGTAAGCAGGCTTTAGATCTGTGGAGTGAGTATCCTCTGAGCCAGTTTTTTGTTCATTTGTGCTTTGTTCAGGATTGCCTGATGGAAGCGCAGAGCTCCTAGCCAGTTTCACAGTATCCTGCTGAAGCACAGAGCTAGCACTGGTTGATGCACAAGCTTTAGCTTGTTCTACTGAACTCTTTTCACTTTGTTTGGATTTGTTAGGAGGTGGTTTATAAAATGTCCCAGGGGGTGGTTGCAGTGTTCTTGGTGCCCTGAAGGCAGCAAGAGGATGGGCACCTGAACTGCTCCCATCTGTTGCTGTCCTTCCTGACCTGACAGAAAGAGAATATGGCTTACTAGGAAGAATGGCATTAGCTGAATTGTTACTACATGATGAAGATAAGGCACCTGCAGTTCCACTCTCAAGTGCTCGGTTCTCCTGGGGCACATTTGTCACAATCATTGCTGTCCTTGCTGTGATATCATACTGTTTATATTGCTTGTCCCAGGTTTTTTGCAGCATCTGAGTGTCATAACAAGAAAGCCTGCAGAATGTATTGACAGCAGGGAGTGCCTTAACCTCTGAAACTTCTTCAATAGTAGGGCTTCTGCCGAGCTTTTCTGGACTTACAGCTCCTGCATTTCGTGAATTTCTCTCATTCAAAACACAAGGAGGAAGTATTCGGTCTACAGGTAAGCTCACAGGGCGAATAGCTGGTTTTGTCCTTGGAACACGCAAAGGAACTTTGGTAATTTGACGATTAGGTTTTGCAGGAAATAAGTTAACTTTACAGCTCTCTTCACCCGCAGAAACAAAAGAATGGCTTTCTTTCCCTGAAGCTGGATTCACAGCATCACCTAGAAACACATAAATAGATGTTACTCAGGTCTTCGGAATTTTTACAAACAGAATGCAAGCTTCGCTAGTGACCCCTTCACAGCTGGTACAGTAATGTGATAACAGCTTTTAAGCATATTCTCTACTCATTACTAAGAGTATCCCACAATAGCCAAACATTAGCATTTCAATAATGTTAAAACAGATAACGTACAGATGTGACCAAGGAAGAAGAAATCAGAGACAGCACACTATTTTATATATACATATATATATATTTTTTGCTAGTGCTTTACTATTCCTATTTATTTTTCATTTTTAAGATTTTAACACTTCCAGATTTTGCACTATACCTGACTCTTTTGGAGCAGAAATATGAATGTCCAAAGTATTGGAAGCTGATGATTCTAGTCGAGAATTACTCTTTCCAGAGCTCTCTGATTTAGCTCCATCAAGTTGCAGTGACACATGTTCTGGAGGAAACAATAGTCAAAACACATTAATTACTCAATATTGGTTCATAGCATGATAGTAGAATGCAGAAACACAGTCACCACATGTTTATTTTGTTTGAAGAGAAATTGCAACAACTCACTGTTGTGTTCTCTTAACAAGTACTTTAAACTGATTCTTTAAACACTTTCCTTTTTTTTTTTTTTTTTTAAACTAAAAGCCCTTAAAAAGATGTAATCTGCTTATGAAAAGCAGCAAGAACTATGATCTGAATAAACCAGGACTGCTACTTATTTACCAACTCAATACATAAAAGCCCACTAACCAGTTACAGATGTATCTACTTGTTCTTTTGCATTCTTGCTATTGTTTGATTCCAAAAGCAATGCAGTTGTTTCTGAAGCTCTGTTTTCACCTGGAGCTATTAGAACACCCTGTTAACAGAAGTCGAGCAAAAGTAAATGAGCACAAGGAAAAAGACATTCCTCCCCAGAAAAGTACAAGAGAAGTGACTCACTTCCTTTACAGCAACAAATGACTTCCTCTGCTGCTGTGGCTCCCTCTCTTCTGCTGATAAAGCAACTCTGACTGCAATGGCATTTTCTTCAGTCTGTGACGTGCTCAGAAATGGTTGCAATGAAACATCAAATATTTTCTCATAGTATGTTATGAGCAGCTCCACTACTCGGGCCTGATACGGATAATCCACAAGTGATGATAAAGAAACTGTAGCATCTGTTTGGCGTGGCCTGATCAGAGTTGGGCCAAATATTATACCAAGGTTGCTAGCTGACATTTTATTTTCATCAGACTGTTCTGTAACCCTGCATAAGGAGAGGTGAAAAAAACTCAAGAATTAGAGGGTTTTACTACTACAGAAATATTTTAGACACTAATTCTCATTTATATCTGAAGAGGCTAAAAGATAATAAAAAAAACTTAAGGTGGGTTTGGATGGGTAGAAGGCAGAATCATCATTGAAGAAAACACTTAACAGGAACACAGACTAAGCCCCTTCCACACAGGGTGTGGTGTTTTAACACTTTATTTAGCATCACTAATGACTATCTGGAATTTTGAGGAGTTGGGAGGAGGGTGGTGGGAGGAAAGGGAAGGGAGACTGGGAAACAAAGGCTAGAATCTAGTAATGTGATGACTCAAAGATCTACATTCAAGTCTGTTGGGTTTAAAGTATGCTTAGACAAACTATAACAGTACTTATGCTATTTTAGAAGCACCATTACATTCTCTTTTGGCATAAGGATGTAGAATATGACCAAAGAACACAACTGCAGCATGCTCAAAACCACACAACTATTTCTAGGAAAAAACAGTGGCAAGTACACAGAATGCATATTCTACTGTCATTCAAAAGGTACAAGAGTTTCCTAATGCACACTATGCTGCATACATCAACTTTCAGCATCAACTGGCAGTTGAAGTCTTTTCTTACCTGTGAAGGTGGCCAATAAGGTACTCAAGAGTGTTATAGTTTGGTACAGGCAGCTGTTTCAGAAGATCTTTGATTTTAATGATGATTCTATTCAGTTCAATACAGATTGATTGTCTTTTCTTTGACTTGGGGCTAGCTTGTTTAGCATCCAATTCCTCACTGACACTCTGGCTTTCTTTTGCAAGTCCAATGAACTCATTGTAAAGCCGAAATAAAATCAAGGGTTCTGGAAGCTGAAGAAAACAAACGTATCAGAAACTACTAAGCCTGAATTTTAACTTTTATTTCTTTCCAGTTTTTCTTCAACCTTGTCTGGTCTAGTGTATTCTTTCTGAGAAGATCTTTAATCTTTGTTTAGTAGCTCAAACCACAGTTCATAAAAAAAAATCTGGGTAAAGAAACTCCTTCTTATACTTCCTTCCATACATCTTTTGCTAGAACTTTGCTACAAGAGCTTCAAGACTGAGCACTTAACACAGGTTTAGATTTCAAAACGATTAAGGGAAGAGATTACATTGCAGATACAGAACAATACGTGATAAAACACAGTATTTATTCATCTTTTCTTTGAGAGTATATTATATGTGATATCCAGTTTGGTGCGTATTACAGTTTTCTAACTGGATTTTATGTTATATAACAGTTATTTAAAAAAAAAGATTGAAGTTTTGTCTCAGTAAAACAGCAATGTACTACAAAGTGAATATTAATAAACTAAAAAGAATTAGAAAGGAAAACAAACTCAAATCTAGACTGGTTATTTGCCTTGTGCCAGCTTAGAAAAAAGCAAAAAAGTAGGAAAAATAGTAAAGCTTAAAATAATCAGCATTAATAATGAGCGTCAAATAGGTTTTAAATCAGGATTCTAAAATGTCTTGCAGGTTTCTAGCATTGTTCCTACATTTAAAATGAGCAGGTTTACCTTAAAAAAAAAAAAAAAAAAAAAAAAAAAAAAAAACACAACACAAAATAACAGATTACCTACAAAGGAAGTAATAAGACAAGAAAACATGTTAACTATTTTTTAGAGTTAAGCCATATTCAAAATACAGCACAACACCTAACTACTCCAGTAAGTTGTATATAATACGCTATCTTTTGATTTGATTAAATAGCCAGTTAATCTTTGTAGCTTTACAAAAGTACTTAATTTAATACTGATCATGGGATTGGAATGCTCCCAAGAGGGCTCATTTTTAACAACTAGTGTCAGAGATGGGAACGAACAATGCACCTAAGAAATGTTCCTTTCAGGGTCAACAAGTTTTTTTTTTTGACTGACTCAGTACTCTCACAGGGCAACATCCTAGTCATCAGGTACACCTTGATGGAAAACTTAATCCTAAAGCTTTACATTCTCATTTTGAAAGAAAAAGATGTATAGCCCCTCCATGATAAGGACATCAGCAAGGCCATTATGTTTCACTGGATCTTCACTAGCATAAATTAACTGCAAGATCTTAGTATCCATGTGAGTTTTGAAGCAAAATATGGGGATGTTTTAATGTACACATGAAACACGCAAATACAGCAACCGAAAGTTTTAAAAGGTTTGGCTTTACTGCAAACAGATAAATAAAAGCTAATTCTGTAAATGGTACTGGCATTTAAGACACATCATGTTGTTGTAGTAGGTGCTAATGAGGATTCGGATGTGACGCGGTAGGACCTCCCCTGCTCTGTGATGGACATATGACATATGCTTAAGGGGGCGTAGACGAAGCCAGAGGTGTACTTAAGGAGTCGTCGCACTTTAATAAATGCCATTTGCTGTATCCTCATATTGGTGTCTGTGTTGCAATAGCCCTAGCAAGGGTAGATCGCTAGCCCCTGGTGGAATGCGCCTCCGTCACGGGGACAACATCATGCCCATACGGAATCTAGATTGTAATACCAGCTGTCAGTAATCTCACAGCTTTCTCCACCCCTATCACATACTCTATAAAAAAAATTAAGAAACTCTAGAGCAAATATACAAGGCATTCATACAGCCTTTAGTTGCAGGATTGCTAAAAGGAGTATTTCCTGACTGAACTGAAGACTTATGCTATATTACATTGATTTTCCATTTGACCTCTTAAGCACATACCTGGCGAAGATACAGCTTGAGAACATTGCTAATATCATGTGCATAAAGTTCTGAGAGCTCAACCAAATCCTTTCCATTTTCAAAAGCTTGACAAAGCTTTTCAACTCTTGATTTGGCTCCATTCACACGATAGATACCCTGAAATTAAAAGACCAGTACAGATCAATTTTAATTTGATAAGCAAGAGTATAACATAGATAAGATTAACAGTACAAAATTATCATCTTGAAAGGTGACTTCTTTTTGTCCTCTCCCCAAATATTTTTGTATGTTAAGTTTTTATAAACAAACTTGACCATACCTTGACATTCAGTGCTCTGCTTTCAATTTCTGATGTACACTTCTTGATGATGAAAGGAATCCCATCAGGGACACTTTTAGCAGCTTGAGCAAATTCCACTCCAAACAAGTGAAGCCTACCATGAAGTTTTTTGTGTCCACACTGAATAGCTAACGTCTCTAGACATTTCTTATGGCATGCAAGTGAACACTACGGGGGAGAGAAAAAAAAATACATGGTATGACACAATCTAACACCATGAGAAATATCATTGGTGTTTGCCACCCCACATGAAAGAAAAACAAAGATTTGTCATCCCCATAAGCAAACGATTTATTAGTCAGTGATATCTTTGATCATGAGAATTTTATGACCCAAACAGTCTGTACTTTTTACATAGAACAAAACTTTACAAAATTCTCAACTTCACATAAATTCAAAGTAGCAATTTAAAATACTTCTCAACTTACCTCCTCACACTCAGCTCCATGAAATACCACTAAGCTGTCACACTCTCTGCATTTAGACGGAGCTCTCAGCTTCCGTAGTTTGTGTGTTTGTGCTGCTTTGGACATATTTGTGTTTCTAAAAGGTCCTGGAGAACTTGCAGTTTCAGATGTCAGATCATTTAAACCTGGAAAGAATTTTGTTTCAGTCACTGTAATATCTATTAACGAGATATGCTTTTTTTTTTTTTTTTTTAAAGAACTGTGCCGTAAAATCACAAGGAAGCAAAACATTGTAACAGACTGCATAACAGATTAACTATCATACTGTCTTACAAAGAAGTGGAATTAAACAGTTTTTCATTTTTAAGTATGTCAGTTTTCTCCTCTGTCATTAGTATGTGAAAATATTTGGATATTTAATTGGAGTAATGTCACAGATTAGGCAACTATTCATGCAAGTTTCATTCTATCTATTTCAAAATCCTTTATTAGAATATGAAAGGTGATTACAGTTTGGCTTGTAATGTTTTGGAAGGACTTCATAAATATACATTACAGAAGGTAAGAATACACACTCACAGAAGAACCCATGCAGAACCACAAAAAAAACAACAAATGAATTCTCAATCCTCTATGATAACAATCGAACAGTACCTAAAGTGTTCTAAAACACAATACCAAATGGTGCTTTTCATGACTGACCCAAGCTATCAGTAACTCTGAAAAAAAAACCCTTTGTTTTACATATAAAAATTTAAAGCATATGTTTAACTGCCTAGAAAACTTCTTAAAAGTGCAAACCCTGATTAAACAAGTGTGCTGGCAATCACAATACATTTAGTGTATTTTTCTCGAGTTCATTAAAGAGAAGAGTCACACTACATGACAACAGCCATCTTTTAGGGAATTCAGGTACGGAAACAACATTACCACAGTCTGAAGGAGATGGTGGTTCTCTTTCATCAAGATCATCTGCAGATGACATAGTACCAGTAGAAGGCGTTCGTGGAAGTCGTCTTTTGAAATCCCCTAGAAGATGACAGAAAAATTCAGAAAGCTCAAAATATCACTTCCACCCATCTGCTCATTGTCATTATAGGCTCTGTCCAACATTTGCTAAATTAACAATGACATCTTCATTAATTTTAAACACTCCAAAGTAAAGATTTAAAAATTAGTATAGCAGTAACTGTAGCTGTACCTGGGCTAGCAGATGGAGAATCCATAGATCGTGACTCACTGCTTCCCCCTGCACTTTCAGAATCACTGCACATTCCTCCACTCTGGTTTCCAACCGACCATGATCTGAATGGCGGTGGCCCTCTCATCACTTTTAGAAATAAAATCCACCAATTACGAATGTGAAGAACAAAATGACAATCTTCTTATACAAAAATAATTATATTCAAAATAGGAAAATATTGCTACAGTTATATGAACAGCATACATATCTATGAAAACCTCAGTATGAAAAAAATGAATTTCAAAGAATTTGATATTTATACTTTTGCAGAATAGCTAAAATCAACATAAAATTTACAAAAAAATATATGATCAAATTGTTTATATTTATTGAGATAATTCAATACATTGAGCTTAACAGAACCTGCTGTTTGAGTTACACCTCACCTTTCTGGTCAGAGAATCTAAGCTATGCATACAGTTTTCCATTTTTTCTGATGCTTGAGAACATAATTGCTTTCAGGCTTCAAACTCTGTCCCCTTTGGTGCTGTTTCTGATGGTGAGTCATCAAGCACCTGCTTTTCGTGGTATTTTTATTTAAAGACTGAACTCTAGCTGAAATAGAACTACCTTGGATATCTGTGCTGCTGGAAGATCTCTTCTCACCAATCCTTTGGGAACGATGATAGATCGGACTTCCCACATCATCTAACGTTTGGATTGGAAAGTCTCCTGAACACTGAGATAAGTTACCGTGTGATGTATGGATGCTGTTGGCTGACTGCTTACTAAAAACCCTTCAAAAAGAAGAAAATAATTAGAAGCATGAATAATACAGAATTAAATGATTTTTTTTTCCATCCCAACGCACTAAACTTCTTTCATTACACTGCTGTTTGTGAACATTTGTATTTGCCTTGTCATTAGTAAAGCCAAAATTAAAAAGCAGTATGGCAATTTATTTTTAATTAAGTGTATATATATATATATTTCTTTCATCTTCCAGATCTCTGCAAGGTTTAAGGGCTTATTTTTCAGATTTTGAAAATACAGCAAATCTGTTGAAAGGCCAGAATAATATAGTAGCTATTTCATCCTGTTCTCACACTTTCCTCTGAAAGATTCTCTGCCCAGCCATTACCCACTGTTCACAAATAAACATACAGAGGTTAAAATTTTGCCAGGTACTGCTGCAGGATCTACTTTTCTGCCTGAAAAAGAGCAACAGTAAGAAAAATGCCAAACAAAACAAAAAAAAACAGCAAATATGTTGAACTTGAAAGAGACCTAAATCTGCTGTAAAAATCTGCTCTCAAGATGTGGACAGGAAACAGTTAAGTCTAACCAATGTAAAGTACCCTGTGAACAAAAAGGCCTACTAGCCAAGTACTGTTGCTTAATGAATTCCACTCTATCCACCAGAAGGAAATAGACTGAAAAAGATTAAAACATGTATTTGCCCAAGCTACTCTCACTTAAATGAATGCAGACCTAAAAAATAAAAATGATCACTTCAAGATCCCAAGGAATCACAAGGCCAGGTCAAAGAAAACAAGGGCAAGGGTGAGGGGAGGAGAAAAATCTTGTATGATTCTTATGCAGTAAGAGCTAGAAGAGTATAAAAAGTCAGAGATTTCATACTTAACGCTTTCTTGGGGAGCTGCATAGTTAAATCCCCAGGTTAAAGTTTATGAATATAGTCTAAATCAGTCTTAAAAGGTAGGAAGTTGAGAGACAAGGACAAAGAATCTCTGCTTTAACTTAGCATTTCCTGGCTTTTGTTGGTACAAGTCTGACTCAAGTATTAGGTTTTTGTATTTAGTTCTCTTTTCAAAAGCAATACAACACTTTCCTGCGTAGAACTGTGAAACATACAGATTGGAATGGACACTCTCACACTTCGGTGCCAGGATGACTATTTTACAACAAGTTCAAGGTAGACAAAGCATTTTGAATACTGACACAAATCTTTGTCTTGTTTTTATTATTTTATTATTAGCTATACTTTTAATAGATTAACAATAAAAGCTACCATTTCACTTGGAGGAAATATTTAAAATTTTTATTGCACGAGACAAAAATTCAACATAACTTCCTTCCCTAAATTTTCAAAACCTAAACATTTACAGTAGCAGTAAGGAAGTCAGAAGAAGAGAACAACCTCAGATTTTTCAAAATCTGAGTATCCAGTACTACTGCCACACCAGTAGACACCAGAGTTCAGAAGTTGTTCTTTTTTAATGCTAACTAGTGTCTATGTTAAAGCAGTAAGGAGTGAATCCTTACATAGCAATTGTTAACGTTTTTGCAAGTCTTAATATGCAAAGTGACACTGTTTTGGAATTTAAGTCAGATTTCAGTGTCAACATAATACACAGTAGTCAATTACCAAAAATGTGTAAAAGAAAAAAAACATAAAATACGGTAACACACCAGGATTCGTTTCGTTCTTCCAAAAGTTCTGTTTCACTGCTAAACATCTATGTCTTGCATTTAATTCTAAAGCAAACAAATATCACCATTAGTTTGAGACTCACCCATCAATCTGGGAGCACTGGGTTTCAAAAGAACCTGGTTCAATACGAACACCTTCCTTTGGCAAACTTTTCACAAACTCCGAATACTGCTGACCAGGGTCATAAAGTTTGGCGCTCTCACAGAGCGACTGGCAGTTCACTGGAAGAGATACAACCTGTGCATGTTGCAGCTGGAACAGGTTAACTGTTACCTGTTAGGAGAAGAAATATTCCAGTGTTTGTATATCATTCATTAGGTATTTCTCAAATGAGCATCAAGACAATCTAAAGAAAAGTACTAGAAAATTCTAGGAAATAGTAAAAATTGTAGGAGTGGATTTTCGTGCAGGATTTCTGGATGTCTACTGCAGATGTTTTTTATGAGGCAGTATTTCTCTTTTCTTCTCTGGCTTAAGAAACACACCAAGTAGCAAAGAGTTCCAGTGGTTTCCTACTTTGGATTGAATAGGATAAACAGCATGGTTTATTGCTACCAAAAAGGCAATTTTCACCCTCTGGAGGGAATGCTACAAGGGCTGCTCTGAAAGTTATGTCTCTACCTCATTATGTTTATCCATGATATCAGAGGTGGATGTCGGTGGTTTGGCAGTTTTCTTTCACCCTTAAGAATCTGCAGATACCTCTACTTAAAAATTAGGCCAAGTTGCCTTACTGTCAATAGTATTTTAAAAAGCATACTTACAGCTTTAAGAGTTAGATCACACTGGTAAATAAGTTCCCGAAGCTGCGTTAAAACATCGCTTTTAACGCTTTCCAAATCACTTCTTTTTTCTTCAACTTCTGCCATGCTTGCTTTATAGTATTCATTGGCCTCTTCAGCCTAGACAAAACACAAGTAAAAAGGGTTGATGGACTACTTGCTACTAGAAGTGAGAAAAACTATAAGCACACACACAAAGCACAGCCTGTAATGGAAGATTCCCGTTTAGGATAAAAGCCTAAGTGAACATAGCATGATTAAAGTGAAGAATTATGAACAGAACACTTGCTCAGATGATCTCAGTGGGAAAGCATGAGCAAAACCAATAAGTAACAAAAATTTGTACTTTCTGAAGAGCCTCCTCTTCTAGCCTTCGTTTCTTTTCCAGTTGCTTGCTGACATCTTTTGCAAAGCTTCCACTTGAACTAAGATGTTCCTCTTCAGCACGAGCAGTACAAGATTTGGCCTTTTCATACTCGTCCTGACGCTGTGTATATAGCAACTTTGCTTTTCTTAGAGAAGCTTCCAGCTCTTGCTGCAGATTGCCACAAAAAAAAGCAAAATAATGATTTAAACTTTTCTTGGTTATTTAATGTTTTAAGATGTTATACACAGATCTGTACATTGTAGTTTAAACAAAGTTATAGAAAAATAACCTCTTGCAAATAGGAATATGCTGTAAAATTGGTAGTAACATTCTACATTAACTAAACCCTACAGATTCTACACGTGAATTGAAGCACGTAACATGAGACAGCCTAGCTTGAAAGCGTTAACCTTCTGAAGAATTTGAGATTTAACACTATAAGATATGAAAAATACCAACCATTTTTTTCTGTTCACGCTGCCAAAGCTCCTTGATTTCTTTCCTTTGCCTATCCAACTCATTTTTTCTTCCCAGAAGAGGCTAAATAGGAAACATTAATAGAGTATGTAAAAGACTTAGAAGCAGAAAATTTGTTTTTCAAAAAATCTGCACTGTTACAAAACTTCTTAGAAATCTGAAAAATAACTGTCATTTTCTGTAGCCTTACCTGCACAAACTTGTTAGACTGGAGAGCAACAGCTGTTTGTTGCCGAAGTTGATTGTTCTCAATATCATTTTGAAAAGCATTAAGGAATATTGATTGGAATGGCATATAATCCTAAAATGACAGAAAGAAAAAACATTAGTATTTTAGGTAATGCAGAGGTATGCTGACATCATAAATGTCAGTAAAACTGAACTAGACTTCCTCTTGCTTAATGAAGTATTAATGTGTGTGTGGAGGTCATTTAGATATGAACATTGAAAGCGACTGATTTCCCACTTACATTTCATTTAAGTCTACAAGTCCAAACTACAAAGCATAGAAGACATAAGAGGAAAAAAAAACATCTATCCAAATTTTCATAGAGGATGAGAAGAGAAAATACAAGAGACCTTTTACAGTGACTTGCATTATAAAATCAATTTCAATTCTGTATCAAACAAAAAACCAATCCATTCCTCAATATCCCAGAATCTTGTCTTTTGAGGAAAGCCTCCTACTCACCTGGGGTCCAACTACAGCTTTAGCGGTTTCAGCCATTTTTGCTAAGTTTTTAGCACACTCCACTTCTGTTAAAAAACAAAATAATCACGCAATTAATTGTTCACTGTAACAATTACACCACATGCTAAATGCATTTTACATTCTTCCTCCAAGAGTTAGGCTAGGACCACCTTCAATTTGTTACAGGCCTTTAATTATAGGAAATGGATAATAGTTCTGTCCATTTCAGTGGAATAGCTTCTAATTTAGAAATCACATTATTGACAGTCTGCAGCACAGGGGCCTGACAACAGATTTAATTCCATCATGACAAAGCTGATTAAATACCAAAAAGAGCCACTCACCCAAGCTAAGCTTTTTTTCTACCCATGCGACTACATCCTTAGTATATTTTGACCACGCTTTAGCATACGACAGAGCTGATTCAATTCCACTGTCATTCCTTAGGAGCATGCTGTCCACCTCCTCTGCTCGAAGATGTCCTGAAAATAAAGCATCAAATGCAAAGGAGTGAATTTTAGACATGACCACACACTGAGTGCAAAGCCAGTATTAGCCAATTGTGAATACTTAAGCAGCTCTCATCCCAAGTTGTTCTTTAATGCTAGTTGACTCTAAACAGGACTGACAGAGGTTTTAGAACAAATTAAAGGGTCATAGCATTCTATCTTTACTATGGTCAGCATAACTTTCTTTAAGGAAGTGACCAAACAAAACATTGGCTGTACAATGACATACAGAAGTGCTTTGGGTCTTGTTTTCTTTATTTCTCCCCCCAAAAAACCATCTCCAAGTGGTTATTCACAGAAGTATAAAAGCTCTGCAATAGTAATTTTTTTTATGGTAAAGTTCTCTGGAATTAAAGGCGTTACAAGCAAAGTGACCAAAATAAACACAATTCTGTATCTGTTTTCATTAAATATTAAAGGAATGACCTACCTTGAATATCATCCCTTTCATGCAGTGAACCCCCAGACTCCACAGAGAGATTCTCAAAAGACTGGTGTACAAGAAATAAAAAGACCAAATTAGAGAAGAAAAGCAGAACAGGTCTTGCTAGAACTAATGGGTTAACAAATTCTGTGACATCAGTGACATCACCTGCCCTTTGCCCCTCCCCCATGTTTTTTTTCTGTTGCAAATCAAGCAAGAAATTCCTGTGATTTCCTCTCATCTAGTATAGGTTTGCATCTAAGCTACCACAGCTGTTAACAGAGACATTACAAATAGCAGAATATTGTGACATACCTTTTAACCAACCGACTTGAAAGGTTGTAATGGAAAAGATGATTTAACACATTGGGTTAATATTTAAGCGATCAGTAGCTTTTATTGGACTTTTGCATGCAGCTTTGGGTGCCAAAAAATGAGGAGGACATGGAACTATTAGAGAACATCCAAAGGAGTGCTACAAAGATGGCAAAGGGGTCTAGAGGAATGGCTGAGGTCCCTGTGAGTGCTCAGCCCAGAGCAGAGCAGCTTCAGCTCCTCACAGGGAGCAGAGGGCTGAGCTCCGCTCTCTGTGACAGCAACAGGGCCTGAGGAAATGGCATGGAACTCTGTCACGGGAGGGGCAGCTGGGGGTCAGGGAAATGGTTTGCACCAGAGGGCGGTGGGCACAGCTCTAAAACTGTCAGAGTTCAAGGAGCATTTGGACAACACTCTCAGACACAGGGTTTGATTTTTGTCTGGTCGTGCGTAGATTGAGGAGTTGGACTCGATGATTCTTGTGGGTCTCTCCCAGCATGGGATATTCTGTGATTCCCTACCTATATTTCTGAAAGCATTTTACACAGACCTATTGTAATATACATGTAACAGACCATTCTACAGCCCCTTAGAATCCTGGATTTCTTCCTTAGAGGAATAAAGCTATGATTTTTCCTAAATTACTTGCAGGTGTGCACTGTAGGCATGACAACTGACTAGTAACACTTTCTAACGAAGCACTAATAATCAGCACAACTTAAGAATTTAATCCAATAGTAAGCAAATGGAATTTACCTTAGTGTAAGATTTTATCCCTACCTTTGTCCAGATGCAACATTCTGCCACCCCTTTATTTGTGCAAGCAGAATTATTGTAGGGCTGTGCTATAAAGCGGGCCACTGAATAAGTGTAAGTGAATGAAGAAGTCTACCCACTGAAAACCTCCCCCTGGCATTTAAATATTTATGTATTTTAAAGACCTGCATCACTTTAAATGAATGAATTACTCTGGGAAACTCAGAAGCAGAGAGCAGGCAGAAGATAAAGGCAAAGAAATATCTGCAAAGTAGTCTTAAGCTTTAGAAGAACAGTGTGCTTCCACTTTAGATTTTGGTGTTTATTTTATTTTCAGACAAAGTTAAAATGGAGAATGGTAGCAATAGTGCGAGAAGGGTTTTTTGTTTTTGTCTTTCTATTTAAATGTAAATAGGAACTCATCATAAATAAGAAAAGTCCCTGGACAATCATTGTTTGCTTCACAGCAAAAATAGTTTTTTCATATATCTGAACACGCAATGTATACACTAGTTGCACTAAATTCAATCTAACAATAGGGTAAAGAACAGCCCAATTCCTAAAGAAGTGGAAGACTTCAAACAGTCGCTGTCTAATTGTAGAGTTTTAGTGAAATTGAATAACATTTTTAAGAATAGGTAGGAAATCCATCCCTAAATTCTGATTTTTTGTTTTGTTGATATACAGCTTTGAATGCACCAATATTCCATTACATAGAAAACGTGAACAACCCACAGATCTAGTTTTTATTTTGGTGTCAAGCAGTACTGCCTTGAAGTAGCTTCTAAAGTGAGATACACTTGATAGGAAAGGATAAACAAGAAAATAAAACAACAAATTATATCAACTCAATAGGTACTTAAAAGTTCTGGTCCTAAAAAATTATTTCCCACTCTGTAAGACTAAAATCATTTTAGTCTTGAGGACTCTTCACTCATTTCCAGCAATTCAGGCACACAGTCTTGTTAGGAGGTCCCCAATTGAACAGGCAACTAAAATCTTTCTCCTTAATTAACCCTCAAGCTATTTACATGTTAAATTCTACCAGAATGCTGTGCTCTAATTTTTTAAAAGTACAGCTAGCTCCTATGTTCAACTACTGACCGTATACCTCTACAAAAATGCATAGTTAATATAGCTACTTACATATTTTGCATTTAACTTCTCTTAATTCAATTTCTAGTTGGCCTCCAAATTGCTCTCTGAATAGCAAATCCAAATGAAATGTTTCATGTGTTAAATACGTATTTATTCGTCTGAATGCAACGTAGTTGTAACAGGACAGATTTCCCAGAAATTGGACTATGTTATCCTACCTGCTCCAAAACTTAACATTGTTCCCTTCCATGTTAGGAAAAGCAAACAACACTACAAAATGGGGCCTTTAAATGTAAGCTGATGACTCCTAGAGCACCTAGACTCGAATTGCTTCTTGATTTCACTGTATACTAACTTCCACTCAATTTTCCCTTACCTCCACATTTAGAATCATGAACATCTTATTCCTTGGGTATGCATTTTTGCATTACAAAGCCTTTACAAGATTAAAAAGAAACCAAATTCATCACCTTCCTTCTTCAGATGAACTGATTATAAATGAAACGATTTGAACAAGTACAAAGTTACTTGAGATGCAGGCTTGTATACTATTTTATCTCATGCTTTGTATCAGCAGCTTAATCCCCTTTGTATGCCTGCCATAACCAGTTTTCTGAATAGTCTTCTTTCCTCTCTATGCCCTTAGGAAAGATGAATTTTGTAGCAACTACAGTGCTAGAAGACATTTTGTGATCATCCATCTTTCTCTCATGCGTTATCAAGCACAGTGAAAATGTAAATGTCTGTTTCTCAGCTGTAAACTGCACTGTGTTGCTATGATGAAGTTGCACAAAGGAATGGTAAGTCTTCTGTAGTTTTCAGTAAAATCTTTGTAAGACAACAATCTATGATTTTTCACCTTGCTACAGCTTCATTTGTCATACGCACCAATTACTAATATACTTTCATTCTGAAGTAATTTGAATTATTTACCTGAAAATCTGATTCTAGATTAGCAAAAATTCTGAATATAATTTCATTTTATTTTTTTTAAATCTTGCCTTCGGAGTGTTTGTTTACAAGGCAGTTTAAAACCCTAATGTTTTCATTTGACTACCTGTAAGCTGACACTGCTATTTTAAGCTTTCTTAGTGAACTGTTGAAACAACTATGGTAGGGACTGGGCTCTGGAAGAACAATAGGTTACTTTGTAAGGAATAATCGTCTTTAATAGCCAGAAGGAGGTCATCAAACCCCAGTTTAACTTCTAGATTAGATATACATAATTCAACTACTCCTGCATGCAAATCATTCATTTAATTAAGTATACTGCATAAACTATTTAGTTCTTAAAAATCTCAAATATGCTTACAAGCAGGTTGTTAATTCTAATATTTCAATGCTAGTCCAGTTGAATCATCATCAACATTTGGAACTTAGAATACATTTCTGTACCTGAAATTCTGAGGACTTCATCTCCCCCCATTGGTTTAATTTTAACATTCAGAGGACTCAAAATGTCCCAGGCATACAGTGCACAGAATTTCAGTGAAAACGAAGGTTTCCTTTAAAAGATATGATTTCACACTCCAATAGAAATGTGGTTAGCCTACCCGACTTCTCCGAGATACAGGAAGTCCCAGCGACGAGCCATTGTCTACATCTCCCATAAGGAAGTCTGAAATACTACCAGGAAGACAAAGAACTGTTACTTCATTACTTACCCTAATTTCAGACCAGTGAGAACAAAAATTCAAATAGTCTCTAATATTTTTTGGAAGTTTTGCAAAAACATTTTTGGAAGTAGTTTTGAATTCCTTGCAATTTCATACCATCATTGCTTTCCTTGTAAAGAAGAAATACTAACACCATGGCAGAACAGTAGAAATATTATAGATAAGGTTAATATAAGTTAATGTATCAGATAATATTTGTCTAAAAGAAAATAAAAGGTTTTGTTGTTTAGTCTTCAGCTCCACTGAGCTCTTAAAATTCCTGAATTCCAACTTACACGTTTCCAAATGTGAATGCCAACGTTTCAATGGAAGAAAATACTTCACTGAAAAGTTCTCTTTTGTTTTCTTCATTAACCTCTTTGAAGTTCACCGCTAAGGAAAAAATCAAAACCAAAGGGTGAGAGGTGGAGTCAAGCAAGTTCACCATTCCTGACAACAAATTCATACATAAAGCAACAGAACAGGCAATATTGTATTTTTAATGTATTTTTAAAGATTGTTCAGAAAAAAAAAACTTAAATGCTACAGGAAAGAAACGAACACCATCCAGATGGCATTTGTGAAACAAACACAATTTCCACAATGCAAACAGATTACTTTCTCACATCCTGCATCTCCCCACTTAAGCAGCAGCTTTTTGTGAAAACACGATGGCAACATCAGGGGAAGAGAAAAATATTTACCATCAAGCATCAAAGCACAGCAGCAGCAACACCATAGAACAACTCACAAAAAAAAAGGCAAAATATTTGAGCAATTTCTTGTCTCCTTTTCTGGGTAGAAATTTCAGAACGGGAGCAACTGTTCGAAAGTCCCCTTCCCAGTCTGTATACAGTTCTGTGCATGCCCAGAACACAGGATTTCTGACTTGAGTATCGATAAACAAAAAGCTACCAAAAGGTAATGTCCTTTGCAAAACACTTCAATGGCTGCTTCATCATCTGGCAAAATCCCCTCAGGCTGCTAAAAGTGAGAAGAAAGAAGGCAGAGCTATCACTGTTTCTAAATAGGAAAGGGAAAATTTTTGTACAAACTAAATGACTTGAACTAGTGACCAAGAACAGTATTCAGACAATTAAAAGTAACCCTGTAACAGGCTTCCATAACCAACTGGAATAATATGGAGATGAGAAGAGTGATTCATTCAGACTTTCTGTTAACACAACTGCCAGAGAAGGGGAAGAAGGAAGAACACAGAAGACAAAAACCATGTATTTATCTAGCTTCCAACTCAATTTCTAAATCACTGGCCACAGGAATTTTTGTACAGAAGTCAAGCATGCCCCTTTGAGCAAAAGCAGAGTCCTCTAGATGGAATTCTGTTTTATTTCAGAACAAAATTCTACATTAGGAGTTATGTTCAAAAGCTTAATTTTATTTAAATAACACAATATTCTTCATCATCTGCATACCTAAAGTACAGTAATTATTATCATATTTTTCAGAGATACTACGTTGTCACACAAAGCTTTTCATCACTTTTAGTTTTATTCATTCCTCCTTCCAAGACTTGTGATTATTAATTTATCCTTCCTACATTTCAAGTACTGTTGTGCAAATAATGGATCGTAATGACTTCTAGAAGTAGGAAAAATTTATTTTAAACCGTTGGCCATTCTACAGACATTTTCTCAACAAATTTAATTAATAGACTTTAATCTTAAAGAGCATTCAAGCTTCCTGCCAGGTGCCTAAACACTAATGGGTAACAAAGAATGCACAGCAATCTGCTCCCCCATTAGATTTCCTTTGTGAAAGGAAAAGTTTTTAACCAGTGAATTAACAGAATTGAATCCATTTCTTTTTATACAGCATGCCAACAGGCCTGAACAACTTTATAACAACCATTTCAGTACAAAGTTATTACAGAAAATACGTATTTGTCTTTTGGGCTATTTCCGCAATTACTTGCGGATCTGGAAAAATGTGTTATAACAAGCCTACAGCAATACAAAACACATTACAAAAATGTTAACAGTCTTCATAGCCACAGTTCACTGCTACATTAATGCTACCCCACCTCCTCACTGCTCTGCTACACTTTGTGATTACACAGAAGTCCTTGGAAATTTGTTCAAAAAGAGACAAATAAAGCTCCACAGAGAACAACTTCTGGACAACTTTGTAAATACCAGTGGTTTAAAAAAAAATCAGCTTAGTTCAAAGCCTCGACTTTTCAGAGATAACACTGCTAATAAACCTCAACTTTGCATTCCAAGTCAGTAAGCAGCAACCGCTATTATGAGATCTATTGATTAACAGCAACCAATGACTGGAAAAATCATTTGAGTGCCAGCGTGACATGCAAACTGCTTCAAAATTAAAAGGAACTGATAAAAACCAACTGCATATTCAGAGCACTTACCACTGCAACATTCCTATATCCATTAGCTGCAGAATCTTCAGACAAGAGCAACTCTTTCACTTTGCTAATGAGACATTAATACAGATAAACTCTCCCTAAAGAAATGTCGCCTGTTTCACTCTGCCTTCCTGTTCCAGGAAGCGTTTTGTTAAGCTATACATATTGCCTACCAGAGAAACTCTTTCTTTTCAGGATCCACCACAAAGCAAATTAAAAAACTGAAATTTTTTTCAGAATCACCACAACTCCCCTCCCCCTCCAAAAAATTAGCCCAATCTCCAATTCAATTGAATACAAACAGCTTTCTTCTCGCTTATAACTGCTGGAATGCTGATGTACTTAACATCAACTTTAAACCAAGCACGCTCTTTCCCCAGGACATCCTGACTGCACACAATAGCTACTGACAACAATGAACTATAGTAATACTTCCATGTCTGGAAATGACAACTATCTATCTATAGTTCTACGCATTTCAAAGTGGGTATGCAACATAGCAACGCTTTAAAGTAAGACTTCAGATGGCACATGATGAGCTTTGAAAAATTATTGGGTAGCAATACATTAAGAACTGGAAGCCAGTACCTGAAATGCAAACCTGGTTTGCATTGAAGTGGATCTGTATTTGGAGAACTAGCAAGATCACGTCCAGACTGAGGTATCCTCATCAGAATGCTGTCCAGTACTGCTGAGTTTTAACTTGTGGGTTTTAACTCACACCACCAAAGCCTTGTGAATCAATCACAGAATGGGCTGCAGAACCAGTAGTCACCACAGGACTTCAGGAAGCTGCAATCCCAGGAGATGGCACAGTGCCCAAGGACACCTTCACAAAGCTTTGGAGACTCAGCAAAGACGCTCTTGAGCACTGAGACTACAGTGCAGCCAGGGCCTTTAAGAGACAACTCCTAGAGAACTTTCTGTGCTCACAGTGTACAGTGCCCTCCTGTCCCCCTGCTAGTCCAAGGATGACACAGCCCAAGGATCCAGGGGACACAAAGCCAGAAAGAGCTCCCTCATTTCCTCCCCCTCCCCAGAGACTTGTGCAAGTCTGCAAGCAGCACCACTTCCCTGCCAGAGGCGAGCACAGCCAGGACACCTCAAGTACAGAGTGTATAACTTGCTCTCTGCTGGTCGGTTTTCTCACATCTGACAGGCTGATGGGGTGCCACTACCACCATCCACTTCCCCCGACAGGAATGTAACTTCAATCCATACTTCACTAGCTGCCTTTTAAGCACAAAGCCAATAAGCTGACCTGTTGGATCTGACCATCTATGCAATCTGTTTTCCTTTCCTTAAACTCCCAAACACTTTCAAGAACCCTTCAGAACTGTTTCAAAAACAAACACCACTCAAATAAAAACAACCAAAACCAGAAAAAAAACACCAAATGTCCTCCAAAATGGCAAGTATTTTAATGCTTGTTATTATTCTGTACTTTAAAAACAACTTTAAAAACACATAAATAAAAATCAGGAGTAAAGAGCAATAAAACGCCAACTGGAAAAAGGAAAATAGGATTCCTGGGATCTCACAACAATGGTGCAGGCTGTCCAAGCACCCCAGTCCTATGGCTCTGTGCCATACAATTTCACCAACCTGTACTTACAACCAGGACTGGCAACCTCTCCACTAGCTCACTATAACATAAATTTTAGGAACCGTTTCCTACTCACACCATAATGAATTTCGTTTTGAATTTACACCACAGATAAACCAAATTGAAATTATTTCACCTTACTGTACGTATATAGCAGATGCGGAACTGATACAAGAAAAACATCAGCAGGAATTTTTAATAAGCACAATTTTCAGCCTCAGTAGAAAACTTTTTCTATTCTAGTGATTCAACTAAGTCAAAAGGTGGAACTTAAAGCAAAAGAACATTGCAGCCTTGAATGCAGCATGTGATCATGAGAACCACGCACTTTGTGTTGCTTGTGGCCCTCAACTATTTAAGGATACCAAGTGGGAAAATAACTATGACTGTGTGCCAGACTGGAAAGTAACTTCCAGAAACAGGAGTCTGAACAGGTTCCAAGTAAGAAGCTTCAGTGCATCTCCATTATTCCAGACTGAGATGGCATTTAAAAAGACACTCTTCAGAAAACACACAAGCAAGCATGGATGAGGAGTACAGTCCAAGCAGGGAGACATAGTGAATCAAGTCATGTCCAACCTGTATTAGCTAAAAGTTTACAGCACCTGGCAGGATTCACCCCACAGTACTGAGAGAGTTAGCAGACATTGTAAAGCTGGACCCATCTCAACAATTTACCACTGGTCTTGGGAACCCAGAGAACACCCTGCTGACTGGAAGTCAGCCAATGCTATACCAATCTCTACAAGAAGAGCACGAGAGAAAACTCAGGAAACCACAGACTTGTTAGCCTAACCTCTATCCTTGAGAAGTTAGAGAGATTACTCTGGGTGCTACTGAAAGGCATTTAAATAACTAAGCTATTATCAGGCATCGTAAACATGGACTGAGGAAAGATAAATCCTGTCTTAATGATTTGATATTCTACTACAGCAAGGTTACTTAGTGAATGAAGAGAAGGCAGAGGACGTGATCCTTCTGGGTTTTAGTAAGGCCTTTGATATAATCCCTCACAGTAGCCTTCCAGACAAATTGTCCAAACCAGAGATGAACAGGTACAAGCTATGCTGGGAGATCGGGCAGAGCTCAAAGGGTTGTAATGAACAGGGCTATCTCTGGCTGCTGGCAGGTCTCTAGAATCTAAAACAGTCATGTTCCTATTTCCGAAGAGGGAAAAAATCTGTGTAAATTCCAGGCCATCGCTATTTCATAGTCCCCTAAATAAACATCAGAGATTTTCCATTGCAGGTTAAACTTCCTATTCATAAATCTGACTCCGGCGTGCTTCCACATCTTTTTATAGTTCTGTCCTCCAGTAACAAGAAGCAGATTATCCAGATGAACTTATTTCATAACCTCACATTAATACAGTCTGAGAAGACACAGGAAAAAGGATACTACTTCTAACCAACTGAGTCTCACATTCTTGTAACTTCCTGTTTATTCAAAAGGAACATTACTTCTAGTGAAATAACCATAGCTGAAAAACCTGTGAACTTGTGTGTTACTGACAGGCCACTGTAAACAAACACGAGGTCTGATATAATCACTATTCACCACAACATGCTGTATTTTACTTTCTCAGTTCCAGCAATAGCTTACCTCAAATAAAAAATACAAAATACCTTTTGTATTTTGAATACAAAAATGGAGTAATACAATACTCACAAAAACCAGCTGCAAAAACCAAGCAGGTACTGAAGACAAACTTACATTTACTTGCCACAGATGATGCTATGAGGGAGGTAATCCTTTTTCATACAGCAAGTTTTACTGTTCTGAGAGAAGACTGAAGTAACTGATAGAGCTGAAGCCATGTAACTCTCCATTTCTACCACTAGATGTGAGGATATATATTTTATATATATATATATTATATATAAAAATACAATCTCTATCAAAGGCTACAAATACAGAGGCAGGACTGACTGAAACCACAGACTTCAGTTTCCCCTGAAGCTGTTTCCTTGACAATTAACTCAGGAATTCCACAGTGCAAGGTCACACAGCACTGAATCAGAAGAATTCACCACAGAGTAAGTTTATGTCTGCTTTAGCCAAAGAATAATCAGACCATTTAAGTCAGCCTCTAAATTCGAGGCCAACTGAATGTACACTGCTTATAAAACAGATGAATAACTTCAAGAGAAACTACTCAGAATTCTACTAATAGTAATTTCATACCACAGTGTATTATTTCATCAGATAACACCATATACCTATTTATTTAGCTTAAGTGAAAGAACACATTTATGTCAGATTAGCACTGTGCACCATGCAATCACTTAGGAGGTATCTCAAAATTAGATTTTTAGTGTCAAACCACTGCCTATGAAAAATTATTCAAAGAAGTAATATAAACAAGGGGAAAACAAGTCAAAACTTGTACTCAATTCCAGCTCAAGGACAAAGACCAACTGTAGCAAAAACATCTCCTCATGACCATGAGGTTTGTCATCATACAAGATATCATATTTAAGAAAGCCCAAGTGAGCTACAGCCTGGCCTAGAATGCCTCCAGGGATGGGGCATCCACAACCTCCTTGGGCAACCTGTTTCAGTGTGTCACCACCCTCTCTGTGAAAAACTTCCTCCTAATATCTAACCTAAACCTCGCCTATCTGAGTTTAAAACCATGCCCCCTTGTTTTTCAAACAGTAGTTTTTCTTTCCACCTAGGAAATCATGCAGTCCTCCATGACTATAGCTCCTGACAAACTCAACATATTAACAGTAAGTGAACTCAATAACACAAAATAAATGTTTGTAGCTATTTCTTTATTTGAAGTGTAGAACCTTATCAGCATGAGAAGAAGTGTTTTTAAGTATCTGTGTTGCCAAAAAGCAGCTTAGCAGAAGTTATTTTTTTCTACTCATTATCCAGAGAAAAGATTGAATCATAAAATAACTACTCAGGGCAGCCATTCATCAAACCAGGAAGAAATAGATGCACATAAGAAGCACCAATACATCTAAACAAGGACCAATGCTATTGAAATTCAGTGATGAACAGAGTGCACAAGGATGAGAGAAGACACATGTACAATGCCAGGTTCAGAAGGCTGCAAATATGTTGAAGAAATTGATTAGAATTCAAAACATCTTACATCCAGAACTCAAAATTATGTAATTCAGTATATTAATTCTCCACTTCAGAAGGCAAAGGGTATTGGAGAAAAATACTTAAGATCTTGACAAATGGTTCTGTAGAACTACAGAAAGTAGCCTAGCGCTAAGAACAGACTTAAATACAAAAATTGACAAAAAAGTGATATTATTAAAAAGAAGGCCAAAATAACTGAGATCTGTCAACAATATTACTACACAAGACAAGGAAAGTAATCCTACTGCTTTATTCAGCGACAGTAATCATGAGCAGCATAGGCAGCGATCAGTTTGGGGCACCGCATATCAGTAACAATTTTGGCAAAGCAAGTAGTTCAGAAAGGATCAATATCAGTGCAAAAGTTGATATACGTGTACCATAGAATTATAGAATGGCTTAGGCTGGAAAGGACTCCAAGGATCATCAAGTTCTAACCCCTGTGCCACAGGCAGGGCCACCAACCTCCAGAACTGGTACAAGACCAGGCTGCCCAGGGCCCCATCCAACCTGGCCTTGAACACCTCCAGGGATGGAGCATCCGCAACCTCTCTGAGCAGCCTGTTCCAGCATCTCACCACTCTCTGTAAAGAACTTCCCCCTGACATCCAATCTAAACTTTCCCTCCTTGAGCTTAAAACCATTCCCTCTTGAGTCAGTTCTCCTCAAAGTTTCCCAGAATAATAAAGAACAGCTGAACATTCCCTGTGTTCAATGGAATTAGAGAGTAGTGGAAGACACAGAAGTTAAGCTTGAAAACAGCTTCTCTAAGGTAGCTGTAGAGTAGCATTCACTGAATCGGCAGTGTATTCAGGCGTGCTAAAGCAACTGGAAAATGAGAAGAAACCTAGAACAAGGAGAAAACCTAAACTAGGTTTCTCGTACAAAGGATATTCCACATGATTTAAGACAGGCAAAAGGTGTGTATATTTAACCCTCCTCAAAGCATTACTCATGCCACATGGAAGAATCCATTTGTGCCACAGGAATACACTGGCCTTACTCCAGAAAAGCAAGAGCTGCAGTCAAAGGCTACACTAAAAAAGAAACAACTATGATTTATTGGGCTGGAACAACTATGTGCTTCATCATTTGTATTTGTCTGACATGCAAAGACCTGCAGCAATAAAGGCCAGCAACAGAAAATACTTGCATATATGCCTCCAAGCCCTTTTTTGTTTATACCTTAACCATGCTTATGATCTATTTGAAGGAATCTATAAAAAAACATTAAGACTACTCAGATTTTGATTGCTCACTTGAATATTTCTTCACTTCATATAAATCTAACAGCATCCCTAAAAATTCACAGAACTAAGTAAAGACAAAAAAAAGACAATCTCTAAGTGGATAAACCCAAGGTTTATATTTCTATAATATTATCCTAAGGATAGACAGGTAAAGATCTAGATCAAAAGCCTGAGTTTATAGAATTCAGTGCTTTTGCAGCTAGCTTCTTATAAACAGGATTTTGTTACAGCAACGTAAGCTTTTCAATATTAAATTTCACTTTGAAAAGTGCTTCACTTTGAAATGTTGCACTATTGCACTATTACTTTTCCTGTATAAATGGAATCCCCCGCTACAACTTCAAATCACAGCTAGTCAAGTGACTCACTAAAATTTTCCCAAGATTGAAAATAAAAACTTCCTTACCTTTTACTTTTGCAATAACTGTTCCTGCAGCGCTAAGAATATCAACTGAGTTTAGAGTCTGATGTTTGTTTATCACTGCTTTTAAAACACGCAGCAACTCTCCCAAGCGTTCATGTACTATTTGATGCAGTCCATCTTGGTTTTCTGAAGAAATAAAGAAAAACTACATTAAAAACAGCAAATCAATGACATTAAAAACCACTTTGCTAGTATTCAGCACAACAAAATAGGGCATGTAGAAGTTGGGCCTGCTTAGAACAAGAAAATTAAAAAAAATATATACTAGCATCTGCCAATAGTTTACATGTAAATGACATGCATCATGGCAAGAAGTCATTTCTCCAAATAAGACAAGCAAGAATAACTTAAAAATAGAAACTAAACCCCACAACCTTAGGGATTATACACCAATACTGTCAGGTTTCTGAATTAAACCATTTTATGTCATTTTTGTTAATCACCACTGCAATAAATACATAGATTCAGACAAGTAGATCCAAAAGTAGATTTGGATTGCATGTTAGATCTTTCCTAACTTGATACAAAATTCAGTGCCACCTCTGCATATTCATAAAGATTTTTGGTAGGTGTTGGGTTTTTTTGCATTTAACTCATGTCAATTAAATCTTAAGCATTTTTACTAAATATGCCTAGATCTCCAAAGGTCTTTCTTTAAGCATGTTAATTCAGATTAAAAACAAACAAAAAACACCTTAACACCTAAATAATTCTGTTGAATTAGGCCTAAACTAGAAAAATTTTCATGTAAGCACTCATACAGTGCTACATCCATGCTTTTCTACACCATATTTCTCTTGCTTTGTGCCTCCAAGCTCTTACCCCTCTCAAAAAAAAAAAAAGAATTCTTGCTGCACACATTGCAAAGGTTAAGCCACAAACTCTTCCTTTTAGCTGCAGAAGAGTTGTTGGTGCACATGGTTTAAGTTTCACATGCATCAGAGTGCTGTGTTGCAAGTTGTGGTAAAAAGCTTTCAAACTCTAGCTTATGAAAAAGAAAAAGAGGATCTAGTACAAGCTGACTCACTTCCCCATAGAGAAAAAGGAATGGCATTTCTGTGTTGCCTGTGGGCATTATAACAAATAAGTCAATACAGACAATTTAGTATAGTGCCAATAGAGCCAGTGTTTTCCGATTTCAGTTTCAATTTTGAGTCCTTTCATTCAGACTAAGACATTACATTTAGATGAAAAGTACCTATTTCTTTCTAAAGAATCAGTGAAGTACAACATGACATGCCAGTATGGTGTATCACTACTGCCATGCATGTAGGTGGGAAGACTACAAACAAATAATACAGCATTATATCCAGTACAAAAGTTCCCAAAAGCAAGTCCCATAAAGACTATTGTGCTCCAGGTTTTATCTCCCTGAATGTCAAATATAAGAAGATTTTTTTCAACTTGGGATAGCTTATACATTGTCAAAGAAAGAACCTTGACTCAGGAAGTGGACTAAGGCAAAAATACTATCTACCATTCACTGGCACTTTGTGTGCTTTTTCCTGCTGGACAAGAGTAGGAAGCTCCATATCCTTAACAGGATATACAGAAGTCTAGAAAAACCCATCTTATATAACCATAGTTTAAGAAAGCTCTGTGTACTTCATTAAACACAGTAGTAGCTTTAATCTTTATTTACAAGTACACAGTCCATAATTTTTGACTGACAATACAAACACAACAACAGCAAAAATCGTCAAGAGGCTGGCACTAAATGTGGCTAGAAATCCGTACATACACATAGCAGGTAGAGGTAATTTACGACAAACCCACATTGATGCAAAGGCTCAAGGTTTGAAATTTAATGCAGAAAACCAGGCTGTAAACTTCCCACTGCAAGCCACAGAAGCAGATGCTAGGACTTTGGAAAAGAGATGACTTATAGGGGGTCTGCAAGAGGTCTGCAAAAATAAATAAATAAAATCAAGAAAGGTGTGAAAACAGTGGGTAAATTCAACTCCTTGCCACCTGCCAGTTAAAAATAAACACTTCAGTTAATTAAATGGAGTAAATGCTACATTCAGAACAACAACAAAAAAAAAAGGTGATTCTTCACATACAAGACCTATGCAACTTCTCATCAAAACACAACAGTGATAGAAGGTTGCATGGAAACAAGGACAGACTAGACAAGCTCTTCTGAGTGCCCCCTCGGGTTACAAGTGAGCTATGCTTTACTGGATCATGCCAGGGTCCAATTAGCCCGTGCCCAATGAAGCAGCGGGTGATGCGGCTCAGGAGACTAGCCAAGACTGGCTGCTTTCTGGAGTACAGCTGCCTCAGATCCCCTGCACCCACAGCTATTGCACCACGTTTCCTGGCCACTTCAGTAATTGCTTACAGACCTACTGTCTTCAAATTCATCAGGTTTCTTCTGAACATACGTCTGCAATCTCATTTTATTCTTCTTCTCTCTTTGCTGAGCTACTAAGCATCGTACAGAAACAACGTAATCTGAACCAGCTCAAGAACTTCCCTATGAAGAAAGCATTCAGAAGATGACAGAAGTATTACATATGTTCAACTTTGTTTTGTTGTTTTCTTGTGTTTTTTTTTTTTTAATACTTTTCTCTAGCTATTCACTTTTGGCAGTGGTTGGAGCTTGGACACTGAGTTAAACACAGCTTTAGTCTGAACCAGCACTGCCACTGTCACCTTCAAATACTTGGAGAACTTCCATGACCATTGCAGATAATTATAAAATGGTCTCTTTGGTCTTTAATCCATCAAAGGTCCAATTGTAGTCCCATCAAAGCAACAATAAATGCTGTCTGGAGTATTGAGTAACTCCAGCCAAAGGTAATGGAAAAAGAGAAAGATAGCAGAGCTGTACTGGTGTCCAGAAACCACAACAGGATCCTACAACACAAAAAACATACCTGAAAATTCTAGTAATGTGCTATTTTTAGGTAAGCGGATATTGGATAAAGATAGGCAATTCCATTTAGTTAGTTAAGAAACAAGTACGGTGACTTAAGTTGTCTCTATAGTTAGCATCTCATCTCTTCTTTCAAATCTCTGGATACAGACAAACCTTCCAGAACCCCTCCTCAGTGATTAATAATTTAGATTGGCAGGACTGTGAAAGAAAGGCTAATTTGGAGGTACGTGAAGCTATACACCACAATCCTCCCCAGTTACCTGTCTCTATTTAGCTAGAAGGCACACAGTCCTCACCTGAGGAGCATAAGGGTCAGCTGCAGAGACTGTCTATACTAGTACACTAACCAACCAGAACCAAATCTCTTTTGCAGCCAAGATGGAGGCACCCTTGTCTTCTGATGGGTGTGTGCCCACTTGTGGATGGAGAGAAAACAGTTCCTGATGATGGGATCTGGAATACCCACACATGTATTCCGTAACCATATCCTCTTGGTGACATGGTGGGCAGACTTCTTGTTCCCTAACAAGTATGGGACGGGGGAAACAAGGTTAGAATGCAGCTGAGC
This sequence comes from Chrysolophus pictus, assembly GCA_037305975.1. NCBI lineage: Eukaryota > Metazoa > Chordata > Aves > Galliformes > Phasianidae > Chrysolophus > Chrysolophus pictus. Next base: position 13,345,118 of record CM074583.1, on the reverse strand, counting down.
CAGCCTACAGTTTGCTTCCAGTCTACCCTCGGGAAGGAATGCATCATGGGCATATGAGAAACTGAACAAGCAGTTCTGCAGAATTCAGTACAATGCATAAATACAGGCTTGTGATTACAGGATAAGAACAGACTCTCAAGGTTCCTTACAGATAAAAAGTCATACGGCAGACTAGTTAAAATATAGCTGATATCAGGATGCAGTTTCTTAGTGTTAACATTGGATATTACCCTCTCAAACAAGTAGAGCTGGGGAAAAACCAAAGCCAAAAAAGGGGAGAGAGAGAAGGCAGAGAGAAAAAAATACCATATAGGACACACTCTGAAATGGAAGCACTCAGTTTCAAAGGAAAATGCATGTTGAAAAACAGCTGCTGAGTTGAATTTGATGTCCCAGAGAACACTATCACTAAAATAATGCATTCAAGTATGAGGTTAGTTATTTACTCTCAAAAGCAGAACTCTGGCTACACCCAGCTGAGATTGCTTTGTATTCCATCACTATTTGTTTACAAAGTATCTCAAACACTGTTCCTCTACCTCCCAAAGACAAAAGGACTGCAACACAAGTAGGGGGGGCAGAAGCCATCAGGAACTACAGTGACCCCACATTCAGGAGCTGACACTGACCAAACATGCTAACAGAGGGATTTCCTGTTTGTGGCAAATTTATAAGCTTCAGGTACTAGCAGAATCTAAATATACCAGCTTAATAGAAACAGTTTCAATACGGCTAAGAGACCAAACAAACCCTGGAGCAAAACAGTTCAGTGGGAAGAACGCACGAGGAAAGGAGTCTCCAACAGGTTCCTGCAGCAGTGCACTCTGACTTAAGCAGTCACAGTAAATAAATAAATCAGTATTTACTTTCAGTTTTTCTTTTGTCGCACTGTATGAGTTCATTTATCTACATGCAGTCAAGCAGGAAATTCCTCTACAATTGATGCTATATCAAGTTTAAAATATCTGTGGTTCTCAAGCTTAGTAACAAAGATTGCAGCACTGTGGAAGGCTAATTGTACTCTTGACCACAGGAATGTGACTTCCCCAGTGGTTCCTCAGCACAAGAGGACACACAGGTCCAGATGCTTGCTTCAGTTATGAGCCTCTTGGAACCTGCAGAAAGAATCAGCCAGCCCTCTCTCCCTTGGAAGAAAAGAGCTCCTGAAAGTGGGGAGGGGGAAAAAAAAGAAAAAAGGGCTTGAAAGAGCTTAATAGTTTGTCTACAAGCCTTCTTTGATCAGGGTTTAAACCATCATTTACTTCAGCAGAAAACAAGCTTACTCAAAAATGTAAAGACAACCACAAGGAAAGCATGCTATGTAAGAGAAGCAAATAAAGACGACAAAAAAGAATGTTTAAAATTTACATCGAGATCTTAACTCTTCACCTGCAGAAAAAAAAAAAAAAAGATGTACAAGAACGATACAGCAAAGCAGCTGACTCACTAAAGCTGGCAGGCTTCCTTCTCAGTGGCACACTGGCCTATCATCAGCATCTCATTGCTCAATGAAGAGGTCAATATGATGTGGTGACTGAAACATCTACTTCTGGTATAAAAAAAATAAAATTGCAAATTACCTTTTTTCTTTCATTTCAGGTATTTCTCAAAGGGAAGTCCTTTAAAAACAATACAAAAACCACAAAACCAAACAAACATACTAGCAAGCAATAATGGCCTTACAGCTAAGGATTCTGTTCATCCAAAACAAAACAAAAGTTTGCTCATCAAGCTTGTCAGTGCCAGCCACCCTCTCTGCCAAGCCAGGGCTGATTACAACACATACAGTCAGGAAAAGCACTGCTGTGTCAGTTGGCTGGTATTCCTTTGTCTGTCCCAACTCACTGTTAGTCCAAACATTTCTGAAGCTGTTTATTTCAACAAATTTTTGCCAAGAAAAGCTGAAATATGGACTAACAATATTTTTCCTCCTGCACAGCCATCATACACCCTACATAGCTATTTAGACCCACGTAGGAGATGCATGCACCATCCTGCTTATAACTCATAGACTATAAGACTTATAACTATAGACGGTTGGACTAGATGATCTTATAGGTTGTTTCCAACCTTGTGGTTCTATGATTCTATGAACTTCTTCCCCTTCATAATGCCAGCAAAGTTATCCCCCACCATTCAATGTCTACAATCCATACTCTACAGGAAGCTGGTTATACTCTGCATCTTCTCTCCTTCAAGAGAAGGTGAAAAAGCCAGACAGAATAGCATTCCAGGATGGTGAAAATAATCATGCGAAGTAGGAAACAACTTCTCCAATATCAAAATATCCGGATCTAGAACTTATTAAAATTTCATCTTATAGGATGTGAAAAGTCAGCTCCTCATCTCTTTTGATCTTAGAAGGATTCAGATGGAATCAGCTTGACTAATCAACATTTCAATCTGCGAGCAAAGAACCTTGGCTAAAAGCCAAGTCTTATTTACCAACCTCATTTTTTACATCAATGATCAAGGTATATTACATTCTGTTTTCCATTATGCTTCTGAGGAAGATTAAATTGTATCAGCCGTTATGTCACCAAGGTTGAAAAAAAAAAATCAGCACTGAAATGAAGCTAACCCAAAGACAACAACTTTAAATTGGAGCTTCATTGACACCCATACTGTGGGCTAGGAAACTGACAGCACTCAGTTCTGAACCAGATCCAAATAATGATGCGACTTTCCAGTGAGCATCACAGAGTAAGCAAAACAATCACACTGCAGTTAACTCTGTGGAAGCCACCAAATTCATTCACTTGGGGAAACAGTCTCAGATTTACCTGTTATTTTATCCTCGACCTTCATCCACCACCTTAGCCCCACTGACATAACTGACAGTCTGCCCTATTTGTCTCATCTGACAGAGGTCACTATCAGAGTCCCATAAGAACTAAATTAAAACACATAGTTAAAGAGTGTTTCATACCATGGTTTGATCATACACATGGCTAACTTTCGCCAGTGCTTTTTGGCCCAGTCCCAGGGAAGCTTTTATGAAGCAGTATATGTATGGGCTAAATATGACTTCCATTAATTGTACAAAACAAATCTTATTTATTCGGTAGATATTTTATTGTTGGAAGTCACAGTTTGGAAAAGATTAACAGTAACCTCAGTTATCATTTATTCCTTCACTTGGTTGTACAAACATGCTGCAGATATGGAAGAATAAAATATTTCAAATAATTGAAAAGCAAACTCGAAGTTCCAGAACAATTTTTTGTATTATTAAAATCTCTAACAAGGCTGGCAGCTGCCAATGGCCCTAATAAAGTCATTACACCTCAGTCTCGTTTATAATGCTTAATTAGAAACTAACTACTTAACACTTCAACACAAAGAAACAGGCCAGCGATTGCAAACAGACAACCCATCTTTGGGTTTTCCAGTAGCAGAAAAAATTGCCACATGGTACAGAGTGCTGGTCAGTTATCAACTGGACTGAGGTTGTTCAAAATGGCAACGGGTTAATCATTAGACACTGCATGAAGGTACCTTCCTGCCAAATCATCTGTCTGTCTTCTCACAACCAACAGACTATTGGTGCAGCTGGCACAAAACCACGAAAGGAGCACAAACTTCGTACTCTGTGCTCTAGCAAGCACAATAAATACTGTCATGCACCCAGACCCACTTGGGCATTTCTCAACTGCCTCATTACTTTAGCCAGATTAGGTATTATTTATTCTTCTTTCTTATTATTTAAGAAGCCACATCTTCTGCAGTAGCGATGCCTCCTTTGTGCTGTGCAAACCAACACCAGAAGTGATAAGATGGACAGAAGCAGCCATTTTACACAGAATGAAACACACGACTTGAAGAGCATAGCCCCAAATCCTTCAAAAGTTAACAAAATCTACAAGAACAAGTTGTAGTGTAAAAGAAAATTAAGCCATCCACACTGTATATTCTTTTTTCTTTTGTCAGGGCAATTATAAAGGGGCTATTTATTCTTCCTTACTTTTGAGCCCGCTATATTTCTGCTTTCAAAAAGGATCTTTGACTACAACCAGTTTATTAAGTTTTAATTGTAAAATGAAACCATTATTACTGCATTGGATATAAGATTAGAGACTGGATGAATTTAAAAAAAATCTTTAATTTGTAGTTTCACAAATGTAGGGCAAAATGAAAGGTCTAATTTTCATAGCACTGAGTCTCATATTCAAGTAACGGTCACAGTGTATGAAATGTTTTAGCCAAATCCTATACTACGATGATTTTTGCTTTAATAGAAACCTGTAGGCCTGAAGCCAAGAACCACACACCGCTCATTATCTGCATGAAACAGTAGGTAGCACTCTTGATAGGAAGCCACATTAAAACAGCATTAGTGTCCATTGCATCCTTGGTATTGCTCAGCCATTTTCTTTTGCTCTGCATACCTAAGGATTTAAAAAAAAAAAAAAAGGAAAGAAAAACACATACCAAAAATCTATCCTTATGAACCTTTCATTATTTAGATGGTTTGCAAGAGTCAAAGATAAATGCCCACTTCTCATCATAAAATAACTACAAATAGATCTTTTAGAGCATTGTATTTATTACAGGTCAATTTCAAGACAAACACACACAAAATACTGGAAACCCAACACAGAAAATAACTTGCTCTGGAATTTCAGATGAAAAAGAGGCCTCTTTTTAGTATTTTCTCAAGAAAGGTGAATATTAATTACCTCAGCAGAAACTAGCAGTATTAGCTATAGCTAATAAAATGGCCAAAAATGAGATGTTTCCAAGAAACCACTGTAAAAACCTTGGAAGGACACCTCTGCCAACAAGTAAACATCTTTCCAACTATTCATAGTGAGCTCTAACTCTGCAGCTTGATTGGCAATTTTTGTTGCTCTGCATGTTCTCATTTTTTCACAAATTTCTCCATATACTGAGAAGCTGTCTACATCTGAAGATTTGAAAGAACAAATTAAAGCAGCTTTGAAACTGTAATTTGGTTTATATTCTTTTTCCCCGTGTAGTCAAACCTCTCAAAATATCAAACTGACAAGTACTATCATTTTTGTTGATCAGAATCACAGAAACTTTTGTTGTCTTGGCATTATTAAGAAACACTATGCCAAATTCAAAGTCTTTGGCAACATGTGCTCCAGAATCCACTACAAAAAGTGGCAAATGCGATAATTTATGGAAAATGAACATATAATCAATTAGTTTAGTAAAGAAAATCTAAGGATATTTAATAAGGAATGAAGAAGAGAAAGGCATGAAAAATAGCCAAAACTACGTTTTGACTACAGTATATTTAAATAAAACGATTATTTTATTATACTACAAAGACGTGATTAGCATATAAGTATTTCATATTTTGAAATCAGTTCCCTATAAATCACTGAACTATTACATTTCATCTTAAAATCAGGTTACAAATTTAGGCTGCAGTGAAAAAGCACTTAGTATATGAAGTTATTTTAAGGGCATAAGTTTTCTTTAGGTTGCGGTGGAGGGGGAAGAAGCAGCGCAGGCTTAGAATTTTTGCAGGAAATTTGCTCTTGAATAAGAACACAGAACGATGTCCTGTTAGTCCAGAGTTTCAAGAAAGAGTTCTAGCATAAAAAGCTGTTGAGTACCATGTTAATATTGATCCAGCTCTTGAAATCTGACATTCACTACTTAGGACCGACCAAAATATATTATTCTAGCCATTCAGACTCTTCTTGACTGAAACACACTTTCCAGGGAGTTAAATAACTTGCTAAAAAAAAGGCAGCAGCTTTTTGTTTTGTTTCAGTTTTTTGTTTTTTGTTTTTTTTTTTTAAACTCTTTTCCACAGCTTTTGGAGAAAGGAAATACTCATACTGTATTCCAAGCCTCTGAACATCCTCCGATCTCCACTCTTTTTCTTTTTCTTAATAAACTGCCTCATTTTAATTATGTTTCAATCCTGTACCTCTGAGAAATCAAAGCTTTTTCTTAAGTCCTCACCTATACAAATAAGCAAAACTAATTCTTAGAAATTAAAGCTGTAAAATCTAGAATGACTGAAAATAAATCTTTTCAAGTCAGAATAAGTGGTGTACACGTGCAAAATACGTATTAATAATCAAAATCTTTTAATTCTGCCTACACTGATAACAGTGTATGTTGATGTGCCAACTGATATCAACAGCATAGCTATTACTCCACATTCATTTCACATTCAAACTCATGGATAAAATTCCCATTTGTGTGTGGGAGAAGTCCTTCAAGAAACCTACCACAATGCAGCTTTTCATTAATCCATTTCAATATGCTGTATGCCACATTCCTCCAACTTTTGTATCCTACCAGCCTTCAGATTCCAATCAACTAACCTAGACATGTTCATCCATGCAGTTTAATCCTTAGAATACACTAATGTTTTATTAACACAATTTAAAGACTAAACAAACTGGAATAAAAATTGCTGAGTTTCCTTATTTACCCATTTCTGACAAACAAGAGTGAACACACTACAGGGCCATTCTAGCAACACTTTCTATCATTTCCCAAAATCTGAAAGTAGCTAAAGAATAAAACCAGGTGAGGATAACACTTTAACATTTCCACAACCCATTTAAGTCAGACCTGTAAGTTGCTGAATAGAGGTAACTACACTTTATAATGAACACATTTGCCCTAAGTCTCACCAGTGACATTACACCAGAGTTATATCCATCAGTTACTGTCTTGTACAGTTTAGTAGAATAGTTCTTGAGCTTAGCAGTCTACAGTCAAAGGTGCCCATAAAATAAAATGAGGAAAAAAGATGTGCCTTAAGAAACTACATTCCTTGTACATTGCTTCAAGTTCTGAAAAAGAATATAACGAAACAGTACTTAATTTCCTCAACACAAATTACTGGAGAATAAAACAAACAAGAAAAGGAATAACTATCCCCAGAAGATTGATCTCACCATATCAACCTGGTACAGAAGGGATACTATGAAAGTCTTTTTAAATACAAATTCAAAAGAAAATAAATCTAGCCTGTGGTAAGCCATATCAAGAGATTATAAAAAAAAACCCTTAGCCTCTAACTCATTTTACTTTTACTTAGAATACTGTCTGTTCTACTTAGCTTCTCCTTTTAGCTTGAGTCACTGACTGAAGAAGCTGTTTTATTGCTGTCTGCCCACTTAGTTTCAGAAGACCACACCAACAGTCAGCATTATGAGATTATACGGTGTTATACAAGATGTGAATTTTCTTTGTGCATTTTTTTAAAGTATCTTTTAAACACAATTATGGAGTGATATAGACGAGGAATATTATCACAGCCTATTTTGTTGACTGAAAGAAAACATCACAGAAGTCAAATCACTGCAGACATCACCAGTTATCTAGAAAACTGGTGAACATGAAGAATTAAGTGCTTGACCTTCCAGCACTGAAGTGCTGCTGAAACAACCACCCAAAAACAGAGTACAGTCTGGCTTTATGACTTGCACAGGTGAAGGCAAAATGATGAGCTATGTGAACACTGAAAAAATACTTTCAAAATCTTCCTGTCTCCCAGAACTAGGAACAGCCAATCTCTAGTGCAGTACAGTGTTTTCATACTTACATTATCACTGTAGTTATAAATGATGTCATAGTAGCACTGGTCTGACTCAAAAGACAACAGTGACCCACTGCACAACTTGTTAGGCATATTTAATTGAGCAGTATTTCTTCACAAATAACTTAAAATAGAAAGGTGAAAGATAAACAAGCAGTAGAATGTTTGTGTTTATGATTCTGGATTTACAGAGTTTCCCTCCAGTACCTCTGAAGCTGTCATTCCACCTAGCCAGTGCTAACTGAAAAACAAACAAACCAAAGGATGCACAAGCCAGTAATAGGTACAGAAGTAGAAAATTATAATAAAAACAGGTAGAACTTGGTCAACTACATACACAATAGCCCCATGCATTTCACTTTTCATCCAGGGGCACACAGCATTTGATGTTCCGTAACAAGCTTCTCTTATTATTAAGAAACTGACTTATTTACATACCCCAGCCCTACTACTAACTTCTCAATTAAGTTCTCAGCTTACTTCTCATGCCTAGTTATCAGCTGAAACCAGCTACTAATGGAAGGAGTTTGCCATTCCCTGCTGAACTTGTAAACTTGCCCTTGTACACGGGTTTAAAGATGAATATCACAGATCCTTCAGCGCGACTACTCTGCAATCTCAACCCTACTGTTAGTTTCTCCTTCGTAACCACTGCCATATTTATCATGGTCACCTTCTGTCTTTCACACTTCCAAAAATCATCTTTGCTCATTTTCAATCATTTACATTACTAAACTTCCAAATAAGCAGCTTACATCTTATCTGATGAAGTGCAACACATCTGGAATCATCCATTAAGCACTGCCTCTTTGCCATGCTCATTTTCTGGTAGTAGTTCCTATATTAGAACACTCAGATTCAGCTCCAAATGCTAAAGATGTCAAAGACCTTGCATAGAGTTAGAACACACTCGTGCTTAAAACACACTCATTCCTACAAATATACTCCTTACGAATTATTGATCTACAATCCTGCAATTCATTCAACAAAAGCCAAAAGGATTTTCAATACATCTTAGCTCAAACTTCCTCACTAGGTCTTCCACATGCTTCAGATTCCTAAGACTAGAAGAGGATTAGGACTTCATGACTAAAGTTATTCTTTCCTTTAAACTTCCCAAAATACACACTTCACTCTTTCTTAAGAACCTTCCTTTCCCTTTAAGGCTCACAGTATATACATGGGCATGTACATGGCATCACAGCCACCCTACGTCTAACAGATAAGTAGTACTAAACGAACTTTTACAGTTGCAGTATAAATATCATGGTAATACGATGTAACACACTAAAATAACGTACAGCACAAATAGCACAAGGCCACATATTGCTTCATGTGCTACAAGAATCTAAACCCAGTTATTTGCTCTAGCCTCACCTAAGTCAACTCAATCTTCTATTAAAAAGAAACATTCAAGGGAGAAGGACTGAGTCCCCACTAAACTTCCATTTTACTGAAAAAGGAAAATCAGCCACCTATGAAAATGGAGGTCCCAGCTCCGCACCAGGTCTGTAACCCCACCATGCAGTTCTGATGCCAATTCATTAATAAGACATTAAAGGCTAACATAATCAAATCACTGCAACCAGCAGAGTACACGAACATTTACTTGAAGTTAAGAAACAAGTCACTTCAGTTCTGAGACATAACTACGCAAATAGGAAACACAGTCCCAGAGAAACAGAGACGGGATGGTTTGGTCTATAAAATCTTCATAGAGTTCTGGTCACTGAAGCAGCAGTCACAGCCTGCAACTCCAGGTATGCAGTAATTCTTGCTGGTACTGATACTCTTGATTCATATCACAACTGGAATAAATTCACACAAAGTAATTATAGAAATGGAATACATTTGTGGATACACTATAACACTTAAAAAACCCACAGCTGCTCATACAGGTATACACAAATTGCTGTTAAGAGGAGAAGACTTCGGTGCAAAGGATCACATCTCAGCCTTCAGGTGCTGATGTGGAGTTGTAGGAGCGATGCAGGTTCGTGTCCAAGCATTCCGCGCTCCTCCAGCAAGCTGCTAACTGTATGAGATGACGTTTAGTCGTTAGAAGGCCCAGCTTCACACTTACGCTCAAGAAGGAAAACCTGACTTTTGATCGTCTCCCTCACTGCTTACCTCTCATTGCGCTAATCTCGCCGTATCAGCTTCCTTAGTTTAACTGTCACTGTGGAAAGGAGAAGTAACGCAAACCTACAGAAAAGTTAAGGTTCTTCAAATAAAGCATTTTGGAATTCTTCATACGTCAAAATGCAAAGAGGAGAAAGAATGGGACTTTTATTTTGATTACATTTGCACTTCCGAAGCAACGCAAGAATGGAAAATGCCGGTGTTCTCCTGCAAAGATGCGGCGTTTTGCTCCGCTAAGCAGCGAGGCCTGACAGCACCCCGCCCGCCCCCGGCCCCGCCGGCAACAAGCGCGCGTTGTTCCGAGGAATGCGGGCTATGCGGCGGGGGCAGGGCGCGCCGCGGCGGAACCTCCCGCCGCCAAGTCAAACAGTCACTGCGGGCTGCAGGGCCTGGGACGGGGGAAACTGCCCTCAGTATCCGCAGTCAGCAACCCGCATTTAGCACGTAGCTTCGCTTGGACTCTGCGGGGCGCGGCTTCGCTCGAACTTCGGGGTGTTTCTCCTTCCCTTGTTCTGAGCATTGAAAACGGCAGACTTGTTCCACGCAGATTAATTCAGCAATGTTCTAGCAGCACAAGCCTGCAAAGCAGAAGACGATGCCCAGCTCCCCCGGCTCTCAGAGCCCAAGCGTCGCCGGCAGAAGCCGCGCGCTCCCGAGATCAGCCCGCGGGGCGCAGCACTGCCGGAACGGCGCAGAGGGAGCAGCGGGGGCAGGGGAAGCTCGCTGTCCTGCGCCCGGAGCGCCGCTCCTCGGGAACGGCGCGGTCTGTAGCTGCTGCTGTCCCCTCTCAGTTTTGCTAAGCCGCGCGGGCTCGCTGCGGGCCTGCCTCCACGCTGGTGTCACCAGCTCTTATGAACCGAGGTCTCTAGAGTACAAACCTCTATCCTCTTCACAGAAACGGATGGAGTCGAGGAAGCCGGTGCCGTACAGGGGCAGAACTCACAGCTAGGGTACCAGGCTCTGCTCCCCGGGGCCAGAGGAGCACAGCAGTGGAAGGGAATGGAAACTTGGGAGAGCAACTGTTTTCTGGAGCGTTGTGGTTCTCCAAGCTATGCTCAGGAAGGACATTGGCAGGCCTGGCTATTTCTTTTTTCCTACAAGTTATGCCACAAAAAAAAGCATCAGAGCTGTTAAAATAGGTCACTACTAATGGCATTAAGTTCTTAGAATAATTCCTAACTTGTTAAACAAGAAGTTTAACGAAGTATTTACTTTGCTCTTATCTCTATTTACATCCTTTACATCTCTTACCTTGAAAGTCATTTGCATTTGTCAAAGAACAGTTTCAATTTCAAACTGGCAGAACTAATATCCAGAAGTGATTACTAGGAAACATATATAAGGGTGTAATAAGAAATCTCCAGGTCAGAAAGTCTGGAAATATTTATGTTTTCGCATACAGAAAGCAGGTTTCAAAGACAAGTGTAAATGATGACAGTACAATTCAAACACGCCTGAAGCTCAGAGTGAAAACCAACTGACTGACTTGCCACCTACACAGGGCATTTTCTGCTGGCTGTTCTTTCCTCACCACCTTTTTATGCATCCCTGTCAAACGTAACATTCAACAGAGGAGACAAAAAAAAAAAAAAAACGTTGGTAGAGGGTTTAGCAGCGTGCCAGAGTGGAGTGCTATGACTGTCACAGTCCTTTTGTTATTGAAACCTCAGGCCACTTACTCCTTTGCCAGCTGCCTTCTCCCTCTTTTCTGGGCTCCTTTCACTGTACAAGCTTATAGAGGATCTAGTCGAAAATGATTCTGTTCCTTCCTAAGACTAGCATTCAGTCAGATCTGCCCTTTGGAATGTGACACAGGCACCAGAGGATGACTGCCATGGCCAAGAAGCAGGGTGAGATCACAGGAGCTCACACTTTCAAATTTAAGAAGAAATACATTACCTGTTTAAAATGGTTTAAAATAGAGCCCTAAAAATAACAAGTCTGATAATGAGACATGAGAACAACAATTTAAAACACATCTTGCATATATTTAGCACAAATAATAGCACCATCATTTAATCTACTGGTGAGGAAGAAAAATCTTGTGATCTCTGCAGAACCACTTTCAGAAGTGAAGTCTCAGCTTCGCCCAGCTGCCCCACACCTGCCCCAATCTGTCTGAATCCCAGCTTCCCTGCTACTGTGCTTCACAGGATCACTTCCACCAACAGCTATGGGAACAATACCATCCAAAACAGCAAATACAAGCTGTCAGAATTCAACTCTTAACACATCTTATTTGTTTCAGCAGCAATCTGAGCCAAGATATTGTGAGCTAGTATATTTAAAACAGGCAGTTAGTCCTTGTGAACCAAGTGTAAGCAGAGCTATGATACTGAAAAAAACTGCATATTTTAGGAGCAAATTACAGAATTTAAAGAACTATTCCACAGGTATTATAGGTATATAACACTTGAGTGGATCCTGGAGGTGATCTACATAAAATTTCCATTTTGGACTCTATGTTTGAAAAGCTGTGATTCCTGTAATAGCATTATTTTCCAGACAGTTTGTCTTCACTTTATGCTATATGGAATAAGATAAACAATACCACACTTCACATGAATTCCTCTGCCTTTCCAGAGGATTCTTGAAGGTCACTTAATCAATTCACAAACAGACTGTTTACATATTTGATAATCATTTTGTTCTCACGATCCCTGGAAGTCAGCTGCTCTGTCAGCACACAACTTCCCCCCCCCTCCATGAAGCTTTTCCCTTTAGGACACAATACTATCAAGAAGAAAAACAGCCATTTTCCTCTCCAAACCAGAAAATATCAGTACAACCTCACTCAAAATAAAAATATACAAACATCTCTTCCAGAGTACTACAAAGAAAGGTGAATGCTATTAACCTTGCTCAGAGCACTTTGCCCACCTACCACGCATTTGTACTACAAGTTAAATTTTCAGAATCTGAAGTGTCATTAGGCACTTGAACATCCAGTTTAAGGCGTATCAAAGACAGCAGCTTTCACTGAGAAATAATAAAATTGGAATATAGAACAAACAAAATTACACCTAGTATTGTAAATTATCATAATTTCACTGTTATCTTCATTTTCAAATCTAACAAACTTCAGATTTCCCTAGCAAAGCAGGACAAGTTGACATTTCAAGAAACCACCTCAGAACTTTGCTGCAGAGGACTTAATGTTCTATATTAGAAGATGATAAAGAAATAAAAATCAAGAACTAAGCATGTTCGTATTTTTAGTATGAGTAAAAAACTAAAGCAATGTTAGAAAAAGCACACGTTATCACAAGCCTGGAAGAAGTGAAGAGTTGTTGTTCATCTTTAACCCTCAGGCCCTATATTCAGCAGACAACTTCTGGCTGTTAAGGTAGCAATACCAATCTCCACAGTGGTTTTGAAATTACTGGAGACTTGCTATGAGGAAGCTCTTTAACCCAACACACCTTTACAGGTGTCCCACTGCACTGCACATCTGTCTTTCAAGAATAAGCACCTGATAGGTTTCAAGTTAAGCAGCATTCCTGATCCTTTTGAAAGCATCAGTGCTACTGTAAAGAGGATTCAAACGCTCCTGACCAGGCCATCGAGCTTCACCTGTATTTTCACTTCTGCTACAGTTTCAAAAACTGAACTCTAAGAAACCAGACAGCAAAATCTGATCCTCAAAGACAGCCTTGTGATGAAAGGCAAGGGTTTTGATTTGCTGTTCTGTTTTCCAATGTATCTGGAAAAAAGGGTACATTACCATTTTATAATAAACTCTGATTTACATTAGTTGAAGACAGACAGGATGAACTTGAGGAACAAAGCTTTTGCTCATGAAAAGGATGCAGAATTACCCACATGAAGCACACAGTATCACACTTTGAAGATTACTTCAAAGTTTGTGATAAAGAAAGCAGTAATACCTAAAAACATTCTGCAGTACAGTCACAGATTATATATTAAAGTATAATTATACGAGCACTTTCAGGCCACATGCAAATATCGCCCTCACAGCTATTCAAAATGCAGCAGTATTTCCCACAGTCCCAAGGGCAGACCTTACAGCATACGCTGAATTCCTTAAAAAAATAAATAGCAGATGTCACCAAACCAGTAGTTAACTATCTTCAGAGGAGGAAAACCGGAACGTTTCCCCCATCTCTGACTTGATACAAATCAAAGCTACTATTTACTGTCCAAAAGTGAAAGAGTAAGTAAAATATTTTAATTAGGAACTCAGACTTTGCCCTAAATATTCTTTTATGGGATCCTTTTAAACCCAAGTAAATGACTCTAATTCAAGCAAAGGCCACACAATGACATCATTTGCTTAAGGCAGTAGTGGAATTTATTAAGGGCAGTAATGAAGCAGACTGTAATGGCACCAATCTCAGGCACAGATACTTAAGTAGATTACTAACTTTGCATGTCTATGCAGTAAGCAACACTATATTTGAACTAATAGAACTTCTAACAAACATTTGTTAGAGGCAGATCCTGCATAGTTTGAACCAAGAAGTTGTATAGAAAGCATGTAAGCTACTTCTGTGAGGCATAGACATACTTAGAGGAGATTGGACAGTATAGACTAATTACTCCATATCTCCTCCCTGCCAGAAGAACATACTCTGCATGCTGAAGTCACTCGACCTTATGAAATTCAACAGCATTTACTTGCAGGCACAAACACATGCTTTGGGACAACACTTAACCTTCCCCATTGTTATAGGGTTTGGTTGTGGCATTCCCACACACATCACATTCTGAAGTATTTTCAGTGCTGTGGTCAGGTTGCCAGGCCCTCAGCAGTTCTGCAGGATGCAAACAACCATCCTGTTCCTACAACTTTCTTTACCAAGGTACTTTCTCTCCTTGCGTGTCACTACATCCTAAGATTGAAAATAGCTCCAGCCTTTAGACAGTACCTTATTGCATATCCTACTATTTGAAAATAGATGAAGGAAGCGATCTTTTCCTCACACTCTCACTCTGTAGCTGAAAAGCCACTATCTGAACTCAAAACACAAACAGAAACCCATTAGCTTTCAATCTATTATATTTTAACAGCTTCTACTTTAGATGTACACTGAAACAAGAACTAAGCCTGGGGGATAGCAAGAATGCCATCAATAAAACTGAGAATTCAAATGAACTATCTGAAGAGTGGCACAGACTGTAGCTGACAAAAATAGATTGAGTCTCCTAGGTATTCAGCCAGCATATACTCTCAGGTTTGGCCTGCCAGGCGGGATTCCTGAGGAACTGTTCTCCATTTCTTCTTGCCAGAAAGGAAAGATGACTGATTTATTTTGAGTCTCCTCAATACATTTCAATTATCTTTGACCTCAGAAAGTACTAATACTACAAAATGAGCAGACCTTTCAGTACAAGCACAAAGACATGATGACAGTATAATCATCCTCTCTAATATCAGCCATATGACACAACTTCATCTGGAACTCATCTAGAAATCTAACTTAAGACCAGGCCAAAAGACTGATCCATTGACATTTTGCGCAGTCCAACCACTACAGGTTCAGACTGTCATCAGATAGAATTAATTTTTTTTATTTTTTTGTGAAACAGCACTGAATTCATTGACCTAGGTACAAAAACCAGAGCTCTTCCTTAGTGAAGATGTTGGTAAGTACCTTGGTCCTGTGCCTCAAAATGGACTGCTAATAATAGAGCATTACAACCAACAAGTACAATGCCTAGATTCAGAAAGGAAATTGAACTCAAGTGCATGGAACATATGGTATTTCACTCAACACAAGAGGCAACTGCAGCTCCCCTGTGTCCAAAGGGCTGAAAAACATCAATCTGGCAATTCTATTCAAAGGGAGGATTTATTTTTTCCCCCCAAAGGTACAGGGGTGTTGTTTTGCTTAGTTTTCAGTGTCACTGAGAATTAGTTTCTCATATCTCAGGTTTTTTTTTCTTGCAGTCATCACTACATTTCTACATTTGAAGGTAACACCTATATTTCATTCAGTATTACTAAAATAAAACTGCTGTAAGAAGTTAAATTGCATTATAACAAGTGATACACAGAGAAATGACAATGAAACTTGCAAGAACGTAGGTGAGAAATTTCTGCTAACACTCTCTTCTTAAATAATGTGAAGAAGTTGCTGAGATCTTTTATCAACTTGATTAGTACCATGCAAAACACAGTACAGGTCTATATCTAAAGGCACTTATGATCTAGTCAAGACATGAATACATATTACAGTCCAAAATAGCTTAAATTTTTCACCCCAGATAATATCGCTACATCAGGAGAACGCTAAGTGAGCTGTTAGTGAATAACTGCCAGACGCTTCCAGTGCAGCTCAGACACAGCAAGCAGGGACCACGGAGATCCAACCACAGTGTGGAATTCAAGGCCTGCGCCCACGGGAGCCAGCCCAACTGCTGGTGCAGGCCCAACCAGCCTGCAGCAAGCTCAGCCACGCGCTCCAGAGGGAGCTTACAACGTACTACAAAGGAATTTTTAGACAAATCTGCCAAGCAGCAATACTATGACTAACAGTAGCTGTGAAAGTTAACTGGGAGAAGCACTAGCTGGAAGCTGAAAACCTTGCACCAGGTTCTAGGAATGCTAGCCAGACAAATACCAGGGCTTGTTAATGCAACCCTGCAGCATTACATAATGTTTGCCACTTCTAAACTAAATGAAGATGCACACAGTAAACACATATCAAAGTAAGAAGTCTGCTGTAGGTAGTGACATTATTTACTTTTGATTTTTATTTCGTAAGCTTCAGAGCAAAGCTCTACTGTTGAACAAAAATTATATCAAGACATTAAATTAAAGCTGTCCCAAAAGGAAGAAACTAATTTTCCATCCCTGTAACTGATTTCACCTTGAAATAAATCATAATTAATTCCAAAATGGCAGTAAGCTGCAAGTCTTACAAGTCATAATTTTGCATGTAAAATATAAATGCCACCTCAGCATGCGTTTGTCAGATTTTGCACAAACAACTATAAACATTCCTGAAGATAAGTGGACTAATGAAATTCAAACTATTCAGCTGCAAAGAGGTCATTTCCAACCAGCAGCAAGTCCAATGGAGGAAAAGAAACACCTCTCCTTTATAAACAATCTTTTTAATGGATAACATTGTTTCACAATTCATGTCCACAATCTGACATAAAACAATACAATAACTCCTATCTTCCATGTTAGTTTCTTTATACTGACCACTGACTAACAAGCACTGCATGGCAGATGGAATACATTAGCATTCTGATAGACCTTTCCTACTGGATGCCTATTTCAGTGTCAGCAGGCACTAGACACCTGACCTCACAAATAACTCTGCTCATCCTGTGTGCTCAGCAAAAATACTGTTGACACGAGGCAATCGTTAGTATCAAGTTACTGTCCTGGTAAGATTTGTTCACACTTTTTGGCAATGCTGTTTCAGCTGCATACAGACTCAAGCCTTTGAAGCTTACAAAGCACTGGATCCAATCACTTCTAGCCTTCTTCTCCTCAAAGAAGGATCAATGCAAGATCTGAACTAAGTGTAATCATTCCTCTCATTCCTTTGCAGGAATATTATCTATAAATAAAAAGGTAATCCTGAGCACAACATTAGAGGTAACAAGCATTGCACTTGCACAAGGGAGCACTAGCAAATTCACTGCCTTTGGACTGAGTAAGGATCTTAAAATATCACCTTACTCTTCAGGATCTACATAAATTTGCTTATTAGCAAATTTGAATTCAATTTCAGAGAAAACAGACATGGTAACATTAAGGCATGGGGAACAGCAAAAAGAAGCAAGCAACATGAAACACAGAAGTAACTACTAATGTCTTGCATTTGTGATATTTATTAAAAGCTGCTTTCGATGTCAGTTTAACTATTAACATGGAAATATTACTGTAAAAACTAGATAAAAGCTTTCCTGCTGATGATCAAAATGGACTAATATCCCTATAGAAATCTGAAGGTGCAATAGGGAACACTCCTTGAAAGCAAAAAAAAAACACCCAAAAACTTGCAGATTCCACCCACTAGCAGAAGAGAGTAACTACTTATTATGTAGAGAGAAATTGCAGAGAAGTCTCGCTCTATCCTAAAACTCTAATTCAAGCTAGTAGCCTCCCATAAAAGCAACCAAAGAAAAATCAGAATCATACCAGTCAAGAAAACAAGAACACTGCCAAGAGGATTATTTGCAATTACAAGAACACTCAATGGTTAAAAACTCATCAGTTGATGGCCCTGCTAACTTTTAGTGGCAATCTTAACAGCCTGCTAACAGCCTCTTCTCCCTTGTCCTTTTAAGTACTACAAGCTCCGGAGCACTACACTTATGAAAGCAGGTTGCACACCGTTCTGATGAGGAAACATGGTGCCCGAAGTAACAGCTACCATTTCCCATTATCACCATGCGGGGGGGGGGGGGGGGGGGGGAGGGGGATAAAGGGGAGAAGCAAAGGGGAGGATAATAGCCACAGCAAAAACTAGATAAAATATGAGTAGAGGCATGGGAGTTTCAGGAAACTGAAGAATTTAGGATTAAGAACTGCCATACCTTCTGAACAAATGGCTTGCTTCAAGTAGAGTAGCACATCTGCAAATTTTCTGACATCATTCACCAGCTGCATGATGTATTCTGGGTCCACAACAGGATTATCATAGCAGTCAGAGTTGGAGCTAATGCTGCTCAAAGAGCTGCTCTTGGTGCTGCGCCCCATTCCCCAATTTCCCGAATTAGAGATGGTGAAGAAGTTGGAGGTAGACAGCCGGGCCAATCCCAAACCACGTTTGTTACTTCCACCGTTCTGTCGCAACATCCCAGCAGCCGCTGTGCCTAGAGAGCTCCCATAGACAGCATTCAGGATCGCCTAACGTCCATTGGCCAGCCAGAGGTGAAGCCCTTTAAAACAGAGGAAGGGAAAAGGAAGCGAAGAAGGAAAAACATTGGTTAGGGCAGAAATGCACAGAAAGAAATATTTTTGTACTGAGAAGATCCAAAAATTGTTTTAATACGACGCTGCTTTACATTACATTGCTTAACTGAAGCATTATCAAGGTTCTTGACTGTTTGATGTTCTTATATATATATATATATATATATATATATATATACACATACATACTTTTTTTTTTTTTTTTTAAAGATCTGCACAGCAAATATGCATCATTGCACAAAAGCCAACGGTACGCAAAATTATTTCTAGAGCTGATTATGATGCATCCTTTTTTAACAAAAGAAAGATTGTTCCCTCACTACTTATTTTGGAAGAATTATTTTGGAAACCTTAAGAGTCACACTTTTTTACACTCACCCCCAGACCCATTCTGTACCATGAAATGTTACTACAGCTGACAACAATTGCAAAAACACCTCATGTGATACAGACCACAAGAACCATCCCAGCTTGCATCAGCCACCCAGCTGCTCTCAGCATCCTGCTTTTCAGATAACAGTCAACCTTGATCTGATAGGATGATTTTTTGTTACACGGATTGTGCTGAGCAAGAAACTTTGACCTATACAGCCTGAGAAGGGAAAACATCCTGAAAGTTGGTATGTGGGCTTTTAAGCTTGCTGTCTTGTAATAAAGCCAAAATGAAGATACAGAAAAGTGATTTAGAACATCTCAACACCAAAGTTTACCCACAAATCTCAGCAAATCAGCCTGAAGGCTGGTGCTCTGCTTTAGCATATCTTAAAAGTTTCTCTACAAAAATACGCAGACTTGGGGGCTATCAGATGGGTAAAAGTAGCAGCTATCTGCAGCTTTAGGGAAAACAGAATGCTCTTTCAGAGCTCCCACACCAAGTTAGGCCATTTGTCTGAAGGCAGCCGCTGCAGGTGGCAGACCAGGGCTGGCTCCAGCAGCAGCCACAGCCCTGCCATTACACTCAGCATCAGGCCAGTGCTCAGAGCTCACACTACACGGGAAGCACAAGAAGAAAAAAACAGAACACGCCAACTAAACGAGTTAGTTGTGGCTGCAGATACTCCACAGCAATTCAACCACTGTTAATAAAGAAGCATTGCTGTGATCCGAGTAATGAATGCAGCTTGACGTGGAAATTGTACGTATCTCTGGAGATGGCCAGCCAAACACAGAACCAGCGCCCTTATCGCTTTAACACTCCCACTCCGTGTCTCACCAGGAGTTACTCTAATGCAGCTCCATCGTTTTTACGTTATTTCTGCTTTATTTCTCTTTGCAGCGCGGAGCTGCTCGGTGCTGCCGTTGCAGTGAACCCTACAGGGGCCGCGCCGGGAGCCGCGGAGGGGGTGGGGGAGGACGACGGCACTTGTGCCGCGTGCCTAGGGCTGCACGGGTAACGCGGGTCATCAAGTGACTCCAAACAGCTCGCCTGCCTTTGGAACACAAAAGTGCCCACTGAGCTTGCTATAAACGCCTCCAGACCTCTCCGGTTCGAGCGAGCCAGCCCCAACGGAAAGGAAAAAAACCGACCAGCAGCAGACGTGTCAGCAGCCCGCTCCGCGGCGCAGCCCGGCCGGGAGGAGAGCGCGACGCAGCGGGCAACCGGGGAAGCCGCCGCCGAAGGGCCGCGCCGGGACCCCGCCAGACCCGGCGCGCCGCGGCAGCCCCTCCCGCGCCCCCCCACGCCGCGGACGGCGCGGCCTCGGAGGACGGAGCTCGGCACCGAAGAGGGGCGCGGAGCACCGCCCGCTCACCGTCGCTACTGTCGGCGCCGGCGCCGCCCGCTCTCCCTCCGTTTCGCCCCGCCCCGCCGAAACGCCCTGCCCGGAACCCCCCGGACCTTACCGGAGTCGCTACCGGAGAGCGGCGGCGGAGTGCAGGCGGCAGCCGGACGGCCGCAGGCCCTGCACACCGCCTGGCGCCCATGCAGCGCTCTCCTCGCAGCGCGGCCGCGCCGCCGCCGCCCCCTCACGCCCGCGCGACGCCGTTGGCCGCCCGCGCGCGGCGGGGCGGAGACCGAGCACGGCCCGCCCGGGGGCGCGGCCCGGGGCCCCTCGGTGCGAGCGCGCGGTTCCCAGCGGCGCTTACGGCGCGGCCCCCGACTTGGGGTGCGTGTGACAGCGCACGGGAGCGCGGGCAGCGACCCGGCGAGAAGCAGAACCGACCGCGGCCGAGGGAAGGAGCGGTTCTATTGCTCCCCCGCCCTGCGCTCCCGGCCCCGCTGTGGCGCCGCGCCTCGTCCCGCGCTGCACCACGCGCGCAGTCGCCGCTTTCCGCTGCGTTCCGCCGCTTCTGCTCCCCGCAGAGCCGCACCGAAGTCGGGATGTAGCGGTGCCAGAAGGAGCCCCGGGCGGGAGCGCCGTCAGCACCCTGAGAGCCAGCAGCTGGCACTCTTCAGCCTTGGTACGGCTGTACGTGTGCGTACGGACACGCTGTCGGGGTTAAAGAAGAAAATTTGGAAGAGAGATCCTCAAGCAACGCCACGCAGAAACTGAAACGGCTCCCAGCGGCTAGCGGGACTCGAGGGCCTGTGCAGACTGGCGGCGGCAGTTCGCTTCCCCGTTTGTAGAGGCAAGGATTGCAGACCCCGAAAAAAGCTCACACTGAGTAAAATGTAACTCTAAAAACCGAGTAAGTGGTTATAAATCCTTCAAGTCCCCCGAGTTTGGAGAAAAACAAAGAAAGCAATGCCCTGAGCTTCAAAAAGATGCTAGCGATTCAGGTAACTGATTCAGCAGATGTCAAAATCAGGCCAGGGCAAACAGTTGTAAACTAATTTAATGTGCAAGTGGGGGAGTGCAAGGCAAACAGTGCAATCGGCAATCGCATCATCAGAAAAAGAATTAAAGGCTTGTTGTGGAAAAGTCATTGAAATACTGATAAGTGTACAATAGCAATAAAAAAGGTAAACAAGAAATTCCACCTACGCTTAACAATATATAGACTACAACGCAATGGATACCATTTGGTCTCCAACCCTTTTTTAGAAAAGAAAGCATACAGCTACAGCAGACTGCTTCAGGAACTCTTTTTTAAAAGAGAAGTACCTTTATTTTGCCAAGTCTATACCATTTCCATGCACGTTTTAGAAAATGCAAGGAAGAATAAGCACTGCTGACCCCAGTACCGCTGCACCAAAACACAGTAGTTCAAATTGTAGAGTTATTGCATTTATTTTTACAGGCATCATTCTTTCAGACAGCACATTTTCTTTCACTAGTGCTCATACTTGCTATTAGCCAGGTCAACTTACTCCACCAGGATGGTCACTCCTTTGCAAAGTCAACTTGGCTCCTCTGCTGTTACTGAAGCAGGCAGGTTCTGTTGTATCTCTGCCACTCTTGGCATCTCCCTCATTCTGGCTCCCTCACAGGCCAACCTGTGACTATTCTAAAATTCATCAATTCTTTTGGTGAATCATTTACTTGAAGAAAAACAAAAAAACAAACAAAACACAAAGAAACATTCCCAGAGGTGAAATTTAAAGTGACAAAAATTAAAAATTCTAAGATTAAACGTCTTTATGCTTATTTCAGGCACATGATTTGAAACGTACAAGCGTTCTATCCTGTGGGAAGCCAAGCTTCAAACATCTTCTGTAAAAATGATTTGAGCCCACATCTGCACACTATATGAATGTCAAGTGAAGCTCTGGGTTTTCTTCAAAGTAAATGTCCCTTTCATTTTGGTTGTTCGGAGCTTTTTTCCTCCCCATTCAGTTCGGCTGCCAAACTGAATGCAGAATTCCCCACATTCCTCTTGAATCAAGACACAGCTCCAGTCACATCCCAGTCTGTGCAGCGCTGATTATCTCCAAAGTTGCCTTAGAAAGTGCTGCATGATGGAAACATGGAAGTAACAGACACAGCTTCAAGAAGATACAACTTCAAAAAAGGTCAGGACTGTGTCCACCATGGCTTGCAGCTTTCGCTGCAGTAGGTCACTGAAAGGAGGATTAAAACGTGACTGCTGTGGCTACCGCTATATTTTCATCATCCTTTGTCACTTTAAAGAGCCAAAGTTCTTTTTAGCCAAACATAGTCTACAGCAACACTAATGAAGGCTTCAGGAGAGCAACAGAAGTTGAGCATGTACACAGTTACTCAAAGTCTCCTTTTTCTGCTCTTCATCCAACTATCACAGGTTGCTTGGAATGAACAAAAACAACCAACAGTTATTAGGCAAATAGTAAAAAGCAAGACAACAGAGATAGTATAGCATCTCAGCAGAGAGCTATCCAAGAAGAGACACAAAAATTCAATTTATTTTCATCAAAAATGCTGAATTTTCCTCTGAGGAAGCACTGAAATCTGACTCAATAGGAGTTGCCTATGCAACTGTTTTAATATTTTTCCCCTGCTGGAGCGCATGTACACAGTGAAATAATAAAGCATACCTCTTTTAAGAGAAATCAATATATGGAGTAAACGTCAAATGTCTGCTTCTCCCTTTTCAGTATTCAATAGCACTTTGCTCATAAAAAGTGCTTTTGAAACCCAAGGGAAAGGTCTGTCTGATGAAAGCTACTCTATATTGCAGCCTCCAATCACTGTTAAGAGGACAAACCTTTCCAGGTAGCACCAGTAACGTAACTAGAACTGCAAAAGTCATATTTGCTAAGAAATCGGTTTCAAAATACTGGCTCTGTGCTTCTACTTATAAGCCAAAGAGACTCATGTTCTAAACTAGCTGGATGACATCAATTAGTATGTAGAGTAGTATGAGCAATAACAGTTCCCTGCAGAGCCAGACACTTGTTATTGTTAACTGGACACACCAGGAAGGGTGCAACAGCTGAAAGGGACCCACATCACTGAAACTAAGATTGAGAAGGTTGCTTACAGGGAGAGGTTGGTAGAGGATTCCACGCTCTGTTTACATTCCAGTGAGCAGAATTCTGCTCTGAAGAAGAATTTCCATAAACCATTTCTTTCCAACAACCATTTCTTACACACAGGCTCCTGCAAAAGGCCACATTATTTGCATAACAGAAATCAGGTCAGGACTCAGCTACTGTTAAAGGAAATAATGTGACATTTTTTTGTAAATAACTCTTGTCCATAGCTGCATCATAAAATTTAACAGCCAAAGAAGAGTCTGCACAAAGCCATCCTACCTGACATTGAGGAAACTCAGAAAACTGTTCCCTTGCTACTACATCTACTACAGGCTTTTATTTTTTTCACACAAGATCCCCATTTAACTGCAGCAAACACCACCTGCTGTGAATCCATGAGCTCCCCGTGTCCATCGTTGCTTCCTAGAATGAGGCCTATTCCAACCTGAGCACCAAACGCCCTCAAGGAACTGACGTGGGTGAAACTGAGGCACCGCTGAGCACTGGGCAACACACAGAGCCGCTGCAGCCTGCAGGGACCTCACCTTCCTCCCCTCGGGCCTGAGCTTCTGCGCAGACCCCAGAATGCTTTAGGAGAGCAAGGGAAGCAGAAGGCACAGCTTTAGCAAGTTTTAAATAAAACACACGTGTTTTTGTTTAATGGCTTGTTACAATTCATCTCCAAGATGATCCCTCTGTACTTCTTAACACAGTGAAGGAGGCATCAGTCTTTTTTACAGCTTACCATTCCATCACCTCACCCTTGCTAACAGCCCTCTTCTCCATTGATCTCTTTTCCACAGTTGCTGTCTTTTTCTCTCAGGTGATGTAGTTGACACACACATTGGGTTTAACAGAGCCATTGCATTCAGCTCTGTCCTCCCACTGCTTTCATCTTAAACCCAATGCTCCAAGAGTCATTAGTTTTCTTTTCAACTGTATCAGAAGGCCTAACCAAAAACCCTTCTCCCCAGTTTTCCCTCTCTTTACACAACATCCTGCTGTCCTCAGGTTAAGCTATATGCTGCCACAAACTACTCCTCTAAGCTTACACAAGGCTGAAAGCGCAATGTGGGAGAAGCGCCAGACGCAGGGCAGCTCAATGCACTCATCCTCCAGGAAAAGGATCGCCGCTGGTGCAGGCAGCACCCCATTTCCTAAGCTTTAACAAGCAGCTTCTTAAAAAACTTCCACCTTAACTACCAGTTGTCTAGAGGGGCAGTAGGTGGTGAGGAATGAGAGGAAAGGCTGCACGGAGGAAACAACTTCCAGAACCTTCCTAGTCTGCCAAACACACTATTAGCCAACCCTAATTAGAGCCCAGACACCTGCTGCTTTCAGGGCCAGAAGGCCTGGAGCTCAGGCATGGGCACCAGCTGGATTTAAGGCAGAGGAAGCTCTCCAGCCAAGGGCTGGGAGAAGGGCAAGTTGTTTCTGTAGGGAGTGGAGGGCTGGCTGGGGCATGTTTGGAGGTGATACTGGCCTGATGTGCTCTGGGCAATAAGGACTGCTGTTTGTTGTGGTAGTAAAATAAGCTGCTGGGATCATAGTGAAGTATCTGCTGGCCTGAAATTTTATATTTGAAGTCTGCAGTAGATGACAAATGTAAGACGCACCGGTGCCCTTGGGCTGTGCTGCAGCATGCTGCAGTCACCGAAACCGCTGAGCAGTGTTGCTCCAACAGCAAACAGAACTTCTTTACATACACCTGAAGGCTCTTAGTAGCTTAAGAGTTTGATAAATAAGATGGAAAAACAAACAAATAAATGTATGTTTAGCTAGAGACTTTTTTTTAAAAACCCATTCTCTATGGTATCGCAAATACTGCTAGATAAAAAAGGGAGCTAAGAACAATGCTCTAGGACAGGGCTTGAAGAAAACTTTCAGAGGTAAATTAAGAATGCATCTCTCCAAGACAGAATCGTTTACTTCACCTTGGGAGAGCAGGTAAGGTCCTTAAAAACAATTAAATGTACTACCTGTGATTAAGTGGTTGCTGTTCCTCGCTCCTTGTTTTTAACTCTTCCTTGTCCTACCTCTGATGTTCTCGTATGGTTGTCCTAGTCCTGACAAAATGACCCAGTTTCAAGTAATACCTTATGGTTAGAAGTCTTATAGTCAATAGGATTTTTTCCTTTTAACTAAAAAGGAAATATGGCTTTCATCAACACTGGTAAATTTAAGTGTAACTGTGATAGGGTAGGGAGCCACAGCCTCCGAACCTGCTTGAGGTGAAGCTGGAATATCTTTTCTTGTTTTAGTCCAGAGTTTCCTGGGTTAGTCTCACAGGTTTTTTGCCATCCATATGCATTTCTCCTGTTGGGGATCATATCTTCATTTCAGAGTGCAGACAAGCGTAAGAGAGACTCCCTAAAGATCAGCACTGTTGATTCCTCAGTTTCTGCAGGAAAAAAAAATCATATTCAGCATTTATGCCAATATATGTTTTAGATCTGGAGGTGTATGTTTTGTGGTTTGTTTTTATTTCTGCCTACCTCAGGAGGAGAAGAAAAAAAAATATTCCTAGCTTGCAATTAGAAGTGCGCAAATTGCTATATTTAGTGCACTCACAAAGTACATTGTTCTTAATATGTTTATAGGAATCTTGTTTAACAAGTGAAGTAAAAGGGTAAAGGTTGTGGTTATTAGTGAGGAGTGTTGACCCAATGGTGGTGAACTTGTAGCACAGTGACTGTATGCCAATGTCACATGGTTGGAACTAGGCAAGGATGCAGTTCCTAAACAGGGGCAGTAGGACAGGTGATGGTGATGGACTGAGCTCTGCTGTGTGTGACTAAAGGTCAGCATCTCATACTTCTGAAAAGGGCTGGAAACTAGAGGTTATTCTTGTCATTATGGAGCAAGGTATATCTTATCCTCTCTGTAGCTTCTGGACATCAAACTGATCTATTCTAGCATAGAGACTTCTTAGTTCAGTTTTATAACTAAAAACAGAATCTAACTGTAATACTAATGATAATAGAAAAAATAATCCAGCTATAATGTGTAGCTGATCTGCAGTTTTCACTGAATTCCATATGCTGATCACATGCCACTGAAGAAAGCATTAGTATATTAATAAGGAACTCATTCAGTGGTTTTCAACCTGAACTTTATAGCGTGAATATTTCAGTCAAGTTCTTTCTAATGTCTTCTTACCAAAT
The DNA here is from genome assembly GCA_037305975.1 of Chrysolophus pictus. Classification (NCBI taxonomy): domain Eukaryota; kingdom Metazoa; phylum Chordata; class Aves; order Galliformes; family Phasianidae; genus Chrysolophus; species Chrysolophus pictus. Next base: position 13,318,542 of record CM074583.1, on the reverse strand, counting down.
CTAGTAATAGGGTTTGCTGTGTGATGTAGTAGTTTTAATCATTCGCATTAGTTTACGTCTTTAAATGTCATCCCACTTTCACTGAACAATGGTGAGTATACATGCTGGAGGGTTTGATATTGTTTAATGTAGTTGCTGAAGTAATCATGTGTTCATAGGTTTTGAAAGCACAATGCTATTGCCTGACTGTTTTGGTGCTAGTGAATTCAGATTAGCATTCTGAGGCAACCTTGTTCCTGTACTTCCTTCTGTTCTTTTCCAAGTATTGAATCTTCACTCCAGTGATATAATTATGAACAGAGGGGATGAAACCATGTGACATGCAGTCAAGAGATATTGAGACATCATCTCCAAGTGAACAGATCTGTCATAAATGTGAGTGGAAAAGATGTGGGTATGGGCACTTTACGAGCAAGTTACTAAATACCTCTTAAATATCTTTGAGTACTCTAATCCCTGGTATGATAAAAACTAGTGAAAGCCACTTAGTTGTTGATGAAAGAGTTATGGGTGCCTGGTTCCAACAGGCAGTTCCTGAGTAGACCTCAGCCAGGAACCACCCTGCAACCTAGCTGCTGCACTTAAAATTCTGAAGGGTATTTTCTACTGACCTTAATGGCTCATTTCTCAGGGCACAGGTTGTTCAGCTGCTGTTTAATGAGGCTCCTAAATTTTGCTGAGCACAATACAGGTAGTGTAAGTCCTAAGACAGGATTCCCTGCAGCCATGGGCTGGGCTGCTGTTGTAGCCCATCACTCTAGCACTGGATTTGGCCCAAAAGTCACTGATCCAAGGCCAACAGTGGTTTGGCTGTTTTTTTTCCTTCCTGTTGTGTTTACTAGTAACAATGAATCTGATTAGCTGAAAGACAGCAGATGCTATTGTAATGTCAGATTTGAATAACAGATGTGAACATGCTCTACCATTGGTTTAAATGACATATATTATTTATCATTAAACACTTTCTCGTGCAGTGGAAACCTGGCTTTCTACTCTTTAAGAAAACACTTACTGAACAATATGCATAAAATCAGAACCATTATTTTATGCATATATATGAGAAAATGTCTATCTAATACAGCAGTATATTTTGAAATACAGTATTGTTCACAGAGTTTAAATGATAAGGTAGTAGAACTGATATACTTCTGTTTTTGTGTTTAGATAGAATTCAGAATGATGCTTATTGGTTATGAGTCAACCAATAAAATGCATAAAACTCTATTACTTTTGGCTGAGTATATGGCATAAGATTACAGATTACAATTCACTACAGTGAAAACCACAGTATTTCAGCACTTTTATTCTCACAGAAGCCATAATTGGTTTGCACTTATTGCATAGGAGCTTGGTTTCAGTAAAAACTGTCTTGAAGATCTGTAGCCTTGATGAGATCTGAATAATACGTAAATCACTATAAAAAGAAAACTGCAATACAAAATAAAAAATAACCAAACTTCTAGCTTATGTCCAAGTTAACAGCTCTTTTGTACCTTAGTGTGATGGAATTGTGCTTGATAACAAGAAGAATGACAAGTCTGTCTTGGCAAGTTTGCAATTCTAGTAAACAGAGGGGCTGCTTATGTCCCCTTAGCTATAGCAGAATGCACTCTGGAGACCCCCCTGGCCTTCTACTGAGTTAACCTGTTTTGGTAGGAACATGTGGATGGAATTCACCATGAATACCCCAGCTTTCCCCATGTCTCAGAAAGGTGGTGGTCCCCAGGTACAATGGGGTGCCTGTAAGCACACTTACCATGTGTTGGGTCTAGGAGACAAGGTCAGTTGTTGAACATGAAGGTTCAGTGATAGGTTCTGTCAGTCTCTTCTCAAGGAGACCATAACAAACTGGAGAAACATAAACTAGCCTCTCAAAAATGAACGCATTTCTTTAGGAATTGAGAGGAGATGCTTGATTAGAAGGTGCCATTTTAAAATCAGAAACCTATTTCCATGAAGGATACATTGAATATCTCTTGGAAGTCACAAGAGAATTCTGGGGGCAGAGATGATGCTGGAGTTTGTACTGTTCTCTAAATGTGATCTGGTATCCCAGTATGTCAGCAGCTCCCTCTGTGACTGCAGATGGTTCTTGTGCTTTGGAGGATGCTGCTGGTAGCTGCCCTGGGAACAAAATTTGAAATAGGCACGTGTTCATGGGGAAGAAAATTCTGTTCTCCTAGAACCAGAGATCTGAACTGAGGGAGGCCACAAACCTAGGCTGCTTCCTTCCTTGCCACCCTAATGCTGTTTTTTGTGGAGTGGTTTGGGAGACCATATTCCTCAAATAACCACCAACTCAAGATTTATCCTAGTAGTAGCATATAAAAGCAACACTGGCAGTCTTCTCTCACATACGAATGTGACTCCAGTGCTGGCTGAGCATTTGCCATTCAATTTTAATAACTCCTTCAAACCAGTAAAGATGCCTGAGACAGGTCTGACTGCCAAATGTTACCGGCTTTGAAGTTTGCTGGCAGGTAAAAGCTGTGTGTCGGTGACCTACAAAAACATCAAACAGTATGTCAGGGAATACTGCTGCAAGAATTGGAAGCCAAAAATCCAAGAGGAAATCCTCAAAGATAATATGAATAGATGCAAGGGTAGAAGATGCATGGAAAATCGATAACAGCGATCAAGGACAGAAAAACAAAAAAAATCTGACTAGAATAGAAGTTGGAAAGGAAGTAAAAAAGGACAAATATGCACTGTTTATTTTCTCATGTATACATGTACTGTGTGAGCAATAGCTATCTTGTCTTCTTGATTAATACATCGGTACACCCAGAATATAAATAAATGCAGTTAATTCTTCAAAAGGAGACCAATGATTTATATCAGTACCTTTTTATTCATGTATAAATGTAGCGCACTACAGGTTTTTTAATAATCTGGTATATAACAGTGTTAAAAATATCTATTAGTAAAAGGCATCATCATTATAGATCAGATTCTTCATGTAACTTGCCAGAATCCAAGTGTGGAACCTACAAGTCTTGGTGTAGGAAACTTACTGGGATGTGGATTAATCTCACTACTAAGTCTCTTTATCATTTCTGGAACCTTATCTCTCAAGTAAGGAATTCTCAGCAATGAAAGTGTAACATGAGAAAATAAAATTATGTAGAAGGAACGTAGGAACGGAAGATAACAGGAACATAGGAATGATCAGGCTGGGTATGATCAAGAATTCAGTAAGACCAATATTTTGCATCTCATAATGCCCATAAACAAATGTTTAAGGAAGGTAATAAGGACTGGACAGGAATATCTACTGTTTTTCCTGAGCTTTGAGCCATTTGCAGCTAAGTCTAGAGCCAAGCATTATTTCTGCATATTTAGTAAGTGTCATGGAATTCTTCTCCTGTGGACTTGTGCAGCCGTCTGCTGAAACCATGTAAATTTCTAGAAACACCAAAATCTTAGCTGGGAGCTTCACAGCTTAAAGAAAAAAGTGTTGTTTTTTTACTTATTTTGGGGGTGTATGGGTGGGGGAGGAAGGGTACTGTTTTTGTTTTGACATTTGAGGATCACAGCTTTATAGTGAAATTCAGCCTGGGTGTCTGAATCTGGCTCCTGCTGCAAAACCTGATCTGTGAGTGCAAGCTCTGCCAGAACAAGCTGCAGGAATGGGGCCTCCATCATTGCCAATGTGCAGTGAGTGAAACTAATCAGTAAGGAGAAGAAATTACAGCAGTGTATGACCTTGCACATCAAAATTACCAATGGAGGACGTTTTCAAAATGCAATATAGGACATTTTGAGTGCTCTGTGTGGCTTAGTATGGTGCCACAGGGCTTTAGTTAAAATTCCATTGTTTTTTTTGCCTTTGTGAAATGTGAAGTTCTGTTTTCAATTTTCAGAGCATAGCAGTGTTACCAAATATGGGATGATCTGCTGCTGCTCTGGATGTGTGTCACTGTTTCTGCACTGGAGATGAAAACCAGAAATTGATTCTTCCCCTGCCTGGTGGGAAGTACTGATTCCCTGTAGCTTTTGTAGCAAAGACAGAGAAGCTTATAGGCAGGTGTTATGTTAAATCAGAACTTTCCTGGTTTGCACTCACAGAATTTAAAAACAGAAATATTGAATACAGCATACAGAGCTGGAGAGGGTTAGCTGTTCAGATTGTCTGCTTTAGGTGGAACATAAAACATCTTTTTTCCTTAAAGAGGAAAATAAACAATTCACTTATCCCTAGGGTGGTAGCAAGCCCTAACAAGGAAAAGCAGGACACATTCCTTCCTTCCTTTACAACTAGTCACTGAATTGCTCCCAACACATTCCAGATCTGGTAGGATAGCTTAATTGTCTTCACCTGCAGGCCAGTGCCTGAATTCCTCACAGTTAATATAACACCTATGGAGCAAGGCACCACAATTTCTTTCTGATGAAAGTTTGTTATGCACCCACTCCCATGGTCGTTAGTATTTTCCTAGGTTCATTTGCATCTGAAGACTTGGGAGTTTCTTGGGTGGAACTGTGTCTATGAAAGTTTGAGCCTAGTGCTGTCATCAGACAAAATTTCTCACCAAAGACTTAGAATAGATATATGAAAGGAGAATTGTTTGTTGTAATAAGTTGTGGTTAGGAGAAAATTTTTAATTGCTTCCTTTACAATGAAAGATCTGTATGGAGAAGGGAATGCTGCTGGTTTGCTTTCACTGGTGATGAAACAGGAACGTTTCTGTAATGATTCCTGATCAGGTGTGCCATATTTTTCCATAAAGCAGGTGAAATTTTGCAAATTTGTTCAGGCAGATTAAGGTAAAATAATTGTTGTCCCAGAATATCCTCAACTTGTGCTCTGGATTACAATGCCACTTTTCTGCAGAATGTCAAGAAGGGTTCCACAATCCAAATCTCAACAAAACATAGATCAGTAGCATACCATGAAGCTTATACCTTTTCCCAAATAAAGAACTAAATAATTAAACAAAGAAAATAAAATACTTGAGTGTACCAACTCAAAGCAATTTGTTGCTGTTATGTACTTATTCCATTTTTACCATCACTTCTGTGGCATTTTATCAAATGCTTTAAAACATCGTCTTGGTAAGCAGATGTAAATGTTTCAGATAAAGACTTAGCAGCTGTTTTCAGTGATATTCCATTCTAGAAAACATTTTGATAGTTTTGATGAGGCATCAGGAAACTCCCCTATACTGTGCTAGCACAATAATCAGTGTTAGTTCCAGCACAGAGGAGAGGTAGTTTTTATTTGTAGAACTGAATATAAAGTAAGAGCAGAAGGTCTTTAAGGCTTAAAAATGGTGGTGAAGGTAATTCTGAAAGAAGTAAAAATGTGCAAGATTGTAACTAGGATGATATTCAAAGGAGTGAGAACATTAGTAATATTATTTTTACATATGTTTACTACTGATAAATCTTACTGAGTGGAATAATGGTTTAACATTACTTCTGTCAACATAATGAAAGAATTACATTATAGGGAGACAAGAATAGAGGGAAGTTATGTTGGGGAAAAAAGTTCTGAATACAGAAAGGCACCTGTATTATCCTGATATGCCCCCAGGTGTTAATCCCAATTAGACTGAAAGCCTACATAAATCAGAGCCTTGAGTTCCCATTGATAAACATATTACTTCCCAAAAACCGCATCCAGTTTTCACATATTATATACTCTTGTATATTTTGTGTATCAGTAAGTCTGTATTTTGAGCAGTGTTCAGAGATATTGCCAGTTCCTGTAGTTAATTTCAAAATAAATCTGAGACAAAGGAAGGGTCTTAAACATGTGTAGGACTCTTGCTGGAGTGAAATTAATGGTACCATTTTCACCTTAACAAGGTTAACATGTTTGATGGCCAACAAAAAAACGTCTGTCAGTAGCAGTCACTTTAATTTTATGTTACTGTTAATTCTCTGAATAATTAAATGAACTATTTCATTTACATATTCTTTCTCAAGAATGCTTTTGGGGGTATATATAAACAGTTCCAACATACCACAGAAATGCAATAGCAACCTCAGGTAGTCTTTGTTGGTCTCCTAACTGAAACTTTAAAGCAAATTGACAGACTGAGATTGCTTTAAATATGATGAAAAAAGAAGGAATATGCTCTTCAAATGCATGATTAATAAATCAAAGGAAAAAATAAAGCTTGTCTAATGCATACATAAGACTTGGGAATGAAGATGAAATGAATACAGACTGAGAAAATAACAAACGTGACTTTAGGATTGAAATAATCTGTTAAGATTACAGCGAATTCAAATATTGCCCTCTGTTAATTGTGTAATACTTGTGTTCATTATTCCCTTTGATTTAAGGGGACTGGAGCACCTCCCCTATGAAGGTGGGCTTATTCAGCCTGGAGAAAAGAAGGCTGCGGGGTGACCTCATTGCAGCATTTCAATACCTAAAGGGAGCCTACAGAGGGGAGGGTAATCAACTCTTTGAAAGGGTAGATAACTGCAGGACAGGGGAAATAGTTTTAAGTTGAGGGAGGGGAGATTTAGGTTGGACGTCAGGGGGAAGTTCTTTAGAGAGAGTGGTGAGGTGCTGGAACAGGCTGCCCAGAGAGGTTGTGGATGCCCCGTCCATCCCTGGAGGTGTTCAAGGCCAGATTGGATGGGGCCCTGGGCAGCCTGGTCTAGCATTAAATGAGGAGGTTGGTGGCCCTGCATGTGGCAGGGGGGCTGGAGATTCATGATCCTTGAGGTCCCTTCCAACCCTGGCCTTTCTGTGATTTACACACTTAGCATTATGGCGCCATCGTGTGGCACACCTGGTCATTGCATGACTCTTAGCTGCTAACAACCGGCTGTGACTTTGCTACAGTGAGCGACCACAACCAAGTTCAGAGGCTACTTGACGGCAAAGGTTTCACGTTTCTCCGGCTTCCACAGCGGCTACCCTCTCTAAGTTTCGGGTTATTCATGTGAAGATCTTTCGAAGGGGAGGGAACTTTCTCTACTGTCCTAAAATAGATTTAAATACACTGCTCAACGCATGGTTAGTACAATTAATAGAAACAATATAGGAATAGAATGTGTTTGCAGAAAAACTCACATTGAGTGAGCTGCAAATCTGCAGGATGTGGCTATGGAGAAAACTAGAATATGAATATTGCTGCATCAGTTCCATGAGAAATATTTCAATGAGTGTGAAGTCAGGGTGGCACATGACAGGAGAACAGGGAATACAGTATCTTACTGCAAAAAGGAGGGAGAGAACAGAAGTTTTTCGTATCTGATGGGTCCTTGAATGTTGTAGTTCAGATATGTGCAATAAGAGTGAAGAGTGAAGATGTATAATCAGGTATAAAAGTAGACAAGGTGTATTGGATTCACAATTATGTTTGGGAGGAAAAAAACAAGCATTTTCTAGGCAAAGGTAGTGTGACACATTACCTAAGTGAATGCTAATTATACACACTGTGTGATGCTCAGAAATTCTTAAACCAGGCTTGCAAAGTTGATAATTTTTATAAGGATGATAATACAGGCAAGGAATTGGTTAAAAGTGATAAGGCATTGAATGATTTTTGGGAGGTGAATCCAGGCTAGAAGAAAGCTATCAGACTTTAACGTAGTTATTAGTGATCCTGACATGAATGTTACCAGTGTTCTGTTGACAAAAAACTAGAAGGTATCATTAATATGGAGGAGAGATAGGGTATTATGCACGGGGGGGGAAAAAAGGTTCATCTCAAGAAATGGAGGCATCAAAACAGAATGAAACTCTACAATATAAACTACAGCAACATGTTTCTGAAGAATAAAAACAAAGAAAGTGCTGGAAGACAACAGTATTTGGAAGTAGCAGAACAGGCTGATCTAGTTGATGCATGTAAAATGTGATAAAGTAAATCTTGATGTTTTTACAACCACCTGAAGTATTTTCCAGCAGAAATAGGATATTAACACTGGTATGAATTCAAAATGGATTGTTCAGTAAGCCCATATGCAGAAATGACTACTGAGGTGACCAAAGGAAGAAAAAGGCTGAGATTAGATGTGATATCACCATTACACATAAATGGTAAACACCAAGGATGAAGATTTGCTAAAGCAAAAGGGCAATGATGGTGGAAAAACAAACAAGTAAAAACTGGCCATTTGTAAATTAGCATCAGAATTTAGGAGATCCTAACCTAGAGGAGAGAGTCTCTAGAACAAATATCCAGTTGGAACACAGGAACAAAAACTAGAAAACCTCTGGGGAGAGACCCAGAACCACACACTGCATGCTTTCATGCATAGAACCGCTCTCTATGGAGTCCTACAGAGCTCTCTGGTGGTTTCTCTTCAAGAAATATTGAGTGTTCTGTAAGCTGCCAGCCCAGCTTTACCTGTGGTGGGTCAGGTATTGCCAAAGACTAGTTGGACATGTTAATTTATTAGAGCTGCCAGGAAGATGTTGAGTGATAGCTTCAAAGCTAAGAACGCAGTTAAGAAAGATATCTTTGCTGGAATGAATATACAGCAAAGAATCACAAGCATGGGATGATTGTCTGTTTTGATGGCACAGGTTGAATGAGAGTTTTGTGCTATTTCAAAGTTCTTGTTTGCATTAATATTGCAAATTATTGGGAAAGCAAACAAACAAAACCTACAAACAAATCAAACGTGAAGAGCTAGATTGGGTTCCCAGCCCAATAATTCACTACCATGTATACAATACAGTTCTTTTGAATTCTTTTTCAGAACTTCTTTTTTTATTAGTTAGTATCTGGCAGGAAAACCTGAGCTGTGTTTTGGGTGTTAAAGTATTTCATTCTGTTGGAGGAGACTTTCTAGATTCAAAGTAAACTTCGGAGCATTTGTACCCCCTATTCTCACACTTGTCTTTTATTTTCTACTATTTCTCTTCCAATTTTTTGCTGTTATATTTTAGCTTGGTGATGGAATTCTGAAAACAGCAAAGAGCACAAGTGGCAATAACACTAAAATATTAGTGCGAGGCTCTCCAGAGGATTGCACTTTGCATTTAAAAGGAAGATGATGAATCTAGAACATTTGGAGATGAACCTTAAAGTTAGTTTAGATTATTATCAAGAAGTTTGAAAGATAAGTTAAATTTTATTGAACCAGTGAAGTATATATTTTATATATACTGAACACAACTGAATGAACTTGGTATCCATGCCTTGCTCTTGTAACTGGGAGGTCCCATTATCCATCTGGAATTTCTAGGAAATAATGGCTATATTTTAAATTAAAATCATGGGAACTCCTTCCTGTTCTCTTTCCTCCTTCCCTTGACTTTTATTGCTTGTTTTTAACCCTTCTTGCTCTTCTGAGGCTTTGGTTAATATTTTGTTTCCTTTCTTTATGGAAGGCAGAAGTCAGTGCACTGCTGCTCATAAAACCTTATTTTATTCACACGTTCATTCTTTTCCTCACACACGTTGACTTCCCAGTAGCAAATGCATAGGCAGCAGATGTGCTATGCTACAAAAGCCTTGTTTCTGTTGTTAACAGAAGCTTCAGATTTTCCTTAATGTGAAAGAAAAAATAAGAGACGTTTCTGAAGAAGCGAAGGTCCATCAGTAAGTGGAACAACTGCTTCAGTGTGCAACAGCAAAGACAAAGCTGTTGACACCCACTTGAGAAACAGACATTTCAGTGGTGTCTGAAGTAACCTTTGCAAACAGCCTACAAGGACTGCTCAGAACTTACATGTCTTGATCTAATGCTTGCTTCTAGCAACTTTATTCATCCTCCTCAGAATTGAAGAGCTTTTTGGACTGAAAGTTATTGCAACATTACAACCAGGACAACATAACAGCTGCTGATTTATTCAGATCATCACATAGTCAATCCTGATTTACAATTTCAGATGTTGAAAATTTAATACACTTGAAGATTGACACAGGTGTGCTTGGAGGACAAACGTATGGTGCAAAAAATTTAGGAAAAGAACTGGAAGGATAGAGTTAGTTTCTTTTCGCTTAGTTGACATAGACAATTATTAGAGACTTGGTCCATATCTAGTATTTGCTTACTCTGGCTGCCTGTTTGTGCTATTCCCAAGTTAGCAAGAGATCAACTAGGGTGTGAACATTCAGTGCATTAACTAATATGTGATGATAACATGCAAACTTGCCCTTACATGTGGTAAAAACTCTCAGTTCAGATAAGAGGGCAAATTGGCAGATGACATCTGACTTGTAGTGATGTAATTTGGATGATGATTTACTTAATAGTTAAACTGTGTATTTTCTATTTATATATTCTGCATTAAGATGAAGTTTGTGGGTTCAGTCTTGCTGAGCTGGAGCAAAGAATCCTGCCCTACCCTATAAACTCTGCCCTAGCTGGCAGGCAGGAGAGGATGAGCTTTCAGCTGTGGCTGAGGGTGTAGCTCTACGTAGGAAGGAACAGAGAATTTTCTCACGTTGGTTAGACACATAACTTTGTGCCTTAAGGCTGAAGAGTAATATGATTTCTTTCTGTTGGAATAGGATAAAACTTCACTATTTTTTTTTTTTTATGAAAGGGGATTAATTTATTTTCTCTACCAATAGAGAAAGTTTGGTTATATATCTGTGCATATAATATTTATATACATGTGCATATGTGTATTTTTGTCCACATAAACTTTCAATTTTTTAAACATATGAAGCACCAGCCTATAAAGTATGAGGGTAGCAGTCCTGATGGGCAATACGTTTGGACAACTTTGTACATTTTTTTTCACTGATGAATTCAATTTCACATTATAATTTTCTGTGGGCATGAGCTATACTAGAAACCATGTAAGCAGTATCTCCAGCTGCTGAACAAGTTAATGCATGTCGGACTGCAAGCGCTACCTTGGGCACTAGTAATCTAAATAACTTAATATCTGTTGTTAAATACAGTATCAGTAGCATCACAGAATTATTAGTAGTACCAATATGTAATATTAATAAATTTGTAATAAAGACATTATTAACATATCTTAGTAGCAATATATTAAATGTTAGTAAGTAGTAGTAATAGTAGTAGTATAGCAGTAAGGTCCTTTTACAATAGAAACAAAAGCTATACCAGCACTCTTTCCATGTGTCTTTGTGACAAGTTCTGTATTTCTTTAGAAGTTTGCTATTTTCTTCGCATTTCTCAGGGGCCCACCTTCTGCCTTCTTCTCTGCTTCTTGATCTCATACTTAACAAAAGCACACTTGTGTCACGTTTTTTATTTTTACACAAAATTACACATTTTGTTAGCTTTTCTACTATTTCTTAGGAATGTGTTTCTTCCTAACTCTTCCATACATCTATGGGGTTCACCATGTTAATAACGTTATTTTCTTTTTCCCTGACCTTTTTCATTCCTCTCTTTCTCTACCATCTTTGCTAAGTCAATCTTGGATGGCCCTGAAGTTAACTTCCAGTCTTGTTCTTCATGATTTTATGATCTTTAATAAATAATGAAGTCTCTCTTGCTTTCCTCAATCAAAATCAAAGATCTACTACTCATCTACTTTCTATACAGTTCGCTTGAATTATTTCCTGTCATTTGACAAGTCACCAGTCCTTCACAATTCACACCTTTCTTTGTTGCTTCTTACCCTGTTACTGCATTCCTTCTTAAATTTGAGAATGAATTCAAACACTTAAAAAGAAAGCAACTAGATCTTGTCTATACACTGATTACAGTTCTACACCAGCACCTCAGTTATGACAACTACTGAAAGTCAGTGTGAGCTGCAGAGCACTAGAAAGCCCCGTCTTTTCCCCTGGTCTTGTTTTTTTTTAATTATTATTTTTCCCTCTGGGTTTTTTTCCTGTTTTTTTTTCTTGATTTTTCTTGTTTCCCACTCCCCCCAAAATGTTGCTAATTCAAGTAGTTGGATTCTGCACATGTGTAGTAATGCTGAATAAATCTGCCACAAAAGTCTAAAACTATACAAGAGTCCTGACTTGATGCTACAGCAGGATGCAGTATTTACTTACATGGCTTCATACATTTTTACCACTCTATTGCTGTCTCATTCAGTGAATAAGCAGTTATTTAGAGTTCATTTGAAAAATTCACTTGTAATCACTATTTAGTTCTAGTCTTAATGAATGCCATTCAAATACTATGTTACATTAAAAAATGTATTATTAAACGTTAATTGTTTAAAAAAAACAACTGTGTTTCAAGCAAGCTCCACTTAAATTGCAACTACTTAGCAGCACAAAATGCTTCTGCAATTGCATCTCTAATACACATATTCTTAAAAAGGGAAAATGCATTTAATGGCCAACTTTGTGTGCGTATCCTGGTGCAGCATCCTGTAGTGATTCTGTAGCATTCAATGATACTTCAGGTCGGGTCACCATTTAGCTGCCTTAGCTGCAGAACTATCATTTTGCTTCCCATTGTCACCTACCTCATGTTGTCTCCTAAAATATTTTGTAATATATGACAGAGCAGTCCTGTAGGCAACAGCCTGCTTACCTAGACAGTCCTGATCTACTGACTAGTACAGCTTCATGCAAGAACCGCACGTGAACTTCCTGTCAAGTGCCCTACCACATCTCTACCAGAAGCTGCTAGCTCAGGTGCCACAGATTCCTTGTCCAGACAGTTCCATCTCATATCTTACTAAATATAAGTACCTTCTTTCAACCTTTCTCCTTTCCAGTCAACTAACTCAAAATCCCTCCTTTCTGTGTACCACCTTAGCTCAGTGTCATCCTATTTCGTAACACACACCTAGTCTAATCTTCTTGCCCAACCATTTGATTCCCTCCCAATACCAGAATCATCATTCAGCCCCTCTAATCTCCTTGTTCAACTAGTCTCCAAACCTTTCTTCCACTGGCTTCCTGATCAGGGTGTCTCAGCCTCCTCTATGTACTCTAGTGCTCAGACACCTCAGTTTATATAGCCTTTCTTCACTGATTTCTTCTCAAGTGATTTATTTCTCTTCTGGTCGCAGTATTGCCTCATCTTAATATGTTTCTTTCATCCCTTATCTGGTTTTATTCTCCAGTCATTCAGATCAATAGGATTATTCTTAAAGACAACAACTGTTTCCTATGCTCAGTTCCTGTGCCCAGCTGTGTTTTGGTGTGGCACAACCATTACGGGAAAAGCCTTTGAGTTTGTGTAGTACCTGATCCCATTTCTTTGTTCTTGCCCAGATATCTGATTAACAGATAACTGAGTACTCAGTCCACAGGGAGAAATGGTGCAGAGACTGAAAAATGTCATCTGTAAGGAAATCTGTTGTGCATGATTACTTTATAGGTTGATACACTTAGCAGGAGCTGGGAGAGATCCAAACGTATTTCATGATGGTCTCTCAAGCCCTGCAGGCAGCTCTGGGCCAAGAACCGTCAGAAAAGGCACAGAAATCTGGTTTTCAAAAGTCAGTAATTTGGCAGTGTTAAGCAAAAAAGTGAAAAGTTTATTAAATAATATTACAAGGATGTTGTGTATGGATTGTTAGTGTGTAAGCCATTAGGCTGACAGACTGTCCAGTATCTCTAACATAGCTAATTAGAAGTGTTGCTATAAAAATTGCCAGCTTGTGAAACAATGGGTGGAGACAGGAATTCAACTTCAGAAACCCACTTCTGTTACCACATTGTTCCTCCATTACCTATCTTGTTTCAGCAAGGTGAGTGTGTAGCAAAACAGTAATTGAGCAGTAACAAATGCTCAACAATAAAAAAAAAATTAAGAAAAATTCTCCAAGAAGTATTGCATATGGGGGAGAAAATCTAGTTATCCAAAAAAAGATCTGAACTATATTGACCCAGAAAACAATAATTAAAAAATGCAGTATTCATCAAGGATGGAAGTTCAGTGTAGGTGACAGCAGTTTTCAGAAATATGACAAGGAGCCAAGTTCATCAGAGTGTAAAGATTGGACTCTCATTACTAATTTCTTGTAATTAACTAAGGAAATAGAACTACACATGATGTACTAAAATCTTTCTTGTGTTACATTAGTATCCTTTCTACATTACCGATGTTAGAAATAAACTATAACAATACAGGTTTTATTTAAAAACTGTCGTCTTTTTCACTTTTTGATGGAAAAAAGTATTTTTTTCTTGCAAATGTTATTCTAAGTATGGTAGAAAATTGAAATGGATTCTTTCTGGCTTTCTATTTTATGTATCTAACAAAACAAAATAGTACAGTATTTGAGATAAGTTAGAAATAAATGTTGAGCAGTGATATAACACAGCTTTTGCATTTCTAGAGGCTGTCAGGTCAAACTAAGTTCTGATTCACTTCTGGAAAAAAATAAGCATTTGTCTGAACAGGAACCATTTCTATACCTACCTCATCCAGTCCAAAGAAGATGGGCAAATTAAGCACAAACAACTAACTGGCGCTTGATAAAAGCAGAGAACTGCATTTTGGAGGAAAAACCTAATTCTACATTTATTTCAAACAAGTTGCCAATGATAGCGATTCATGATAGAAATATCAGCATTCTAAGCATCACTGTGAACAGCACAGTGAAGACATCTTTCCATTGTGATCTCACCACGTTATTCACAAATTTAACTTTCTGTCCAGAATGACAATCTTCCCAATCTTAAGTCCCTGGGGCCCTGCAGGAGGTGGGTAGGAAAAGGGCAAGAACAGTACAGAACAAAGAAATGAAAGCCCTTCCTCTCCCTGTTCTGCAGATGAAATAAAGTTTACATCCATTTCAATGCAGAGGCCACGCTCTGCAGAGTAAACTCACGGCATAATTGGCATAATATTTCAGGGAGGTGGAGGTGTGCTTGAAACACCCACACTGGTGTTTCAAGTCATGTGAAGCAACTAAATGTGAAATCGTTCCATCTGGTTGGTATTAGTTATATTGACAAAGTTGTCTTTGGAATAATCCATATCTTTATTCATCACGCATACACTGTTAAAAGTCATGCAAGAAATTAATACGCTGGCACAGGACTTCAGCAGAACTGGCAAAATCTTATCATTTAACACTGATGCCTCTATTAGTAGAGTATTCATTGATCTCCCTGCAAACCGTTTCAAATTCTGAAACTATAAACTGAAAGAGGCTGGATGAACATAAAAGAACACAGATTTGACAGAAGACACCATATCAGTCTCTGGAATTGTCCCTGCTCTACTAGTTAGTACAAGTAAGTTTTCAGATATCACAGTAACATCAAACAAGTGAACAATCTTGCTGAATTTATATGAACTTACATATCAGGCAAGTGCAAGTCTACAGAATGGACACCAGCGCCATACAAACTACTTTCAAACTTAACTTGCATCTTACAGCTTACATCAACTTCCATAAATTAATTTCATTCCTCTGCTACCTTTCACAACACTTGCAAATTGCTCTCCCTGCTATTAATGTTACACTGAGCCTACAATAAACAACATGGTTTTCATTTAATTATTAGATATGTTGTTCTCAGAAACTAGCTGGTTGTTGTATGCCAAGTGCCAACAGCAAATAATACAGGTTCTTCCTGTTTGAAGAAAAAACAAATCAGAGCATCTTCTCATTTGTTAACCCAGAGTCCATTTAAAATAGATGTATTCACATGGGTTACTAGTTGGACAAAATACTCCATACAAGTTTCTAGTATTCCCATCTTAAAACTATTCCCTAAAACTCAACAGGTTAAAATCAATATTGAGTGACAATATGATTTCAGAATCTAAACTGTTTAGCAATTTTATCGCTGCTTTTTATTAAACAGACATTCAATTTATTGTGAAATTGAAGCACAACATATTTTGCCCGAACAAGTATTTCAGGAGTTGCACTGCAAAAATTGTCAGGGAGCGGATCCAGGTTAAAAATTAAAAGCTTTCAACTTCTATCTGTCCTCCAATGTTACTTTTCTAAATTATTTCATAATCTGGGTTCATAAACCAGCATAACTGAAAATATGGCACCCTGTATGGAAAGCAGCAGCTGGGCCGGGAAATGCTTAGGTGGGTACTTCTGCTTAACTCTTCAGACAGCAGACCACAACCTAATTTTGCTGTTATGAGGTATCCTTATTTCAATTACTGGATTTGAGGCTTTAATAGTAAATATGCTTTTTCTATTCCTAGACATTTCAGTCTTCCATAGCACAGTCTCAAGTTTAAATGGCTTTCTCTCTATGAATGTTTTTACATAGCTAATGAGAAGTTTGAACTATACCATTAACCATATCAAAAGCACAGGTCTCAATTTGATCTTGCTTCTTCAGGGAGGCTATGCATGCCATTGTTAACACAGATGACACTCTTGGTAGTTTGCTTTGTTTTCTTCTAGGCTCTGGCTTTTACATTTGAGATACATCTGAACTAATGTTGTCATTATCTGCTGCCTTGGAAAACTTTTCCAGTTGACTTGTACCAAGAATGCTGAGAACACAAAGTGACCACAACATGCGGAGTATTGAAATGCAGCAGATCTCAAATTGCAGAACAAAGAAGGAACTTCTGTCACAAAAGCATTTGATCAGTGTGGGTGATTTTACCACATATATGCTCACCCATGAGTGCTGTTGGAAACTGATGAACTAATGGATCAATAAAAACCTGGTGTTTTGGACTAAGTGCCTGTTCATCAGTTCCACTGCAAAGTTTTTTTGATAAAAAACAACATTGAAAAAATGAAGACAGTAGATTGAACAGTGAGAGAACTCGATGCATGAGACAAGATGATGATTAGAAGATGACAGGCATTTGTGAAATTACTTAAATACAAGGTAGAAAATAAACAAAATAGAGGATATGGTACTGGGTAAACTCAAAAAGTGGGGTAAAGACAGAAGATAAACTTAGTAGAGCAGAAGTCATGCAAACAACAAAGGTCAGCGTGGCCTGACTAGATGGACATTGTAAGTACACAGTGTTGGGCTATATCTGAAAGATGGTTCAGTGAAAGGGTATGACCAACCTAAGTTTACGGAGGGAAGAGGATCTGTAAAAAATCTCAACACTACACTGCTCTTGATCCCAGCACAGAGATGAAAAGTGGCAGAGATGAAAACTGTACCACAAAGAAAATTTCTAGACTTTCATTTTCACAATAATTTGAATGCATGCAATTTTATTTGATGAGGATATTACTGATTTTTAGCTTTTCAGATTTACCTACTGCCAAAATATCTAAAACTTCAGAAACAGACAAACAAACAAAAAAACCCAACGAACACCCACCAGGATAGAGCCCTCATCTCTGAGCAATACAGAGAGCAAAATTTTGATGCACAATAAACTTCATAATGTTTTGCGATTCTGATGCATATTTTCCAGAGGATCATAATACACATGGCATAGTTCACACCAATGTACCGATGCTTTAAAGCACAGAGATTACCAGGCCGTCCAAGACGCACAAGTCAATGCCAGAGAACTAGATCGAACAGCCCTTTCTCCAGTGCTCTAGAACATGCGAACAACTTGTTCTGAGACCCCAGCGTCGGCACCAAGAGACAAACCTGCCCCAGGTGCGACGACAGCGATGCTGGCCCGGGTGTTTGTGCAGGGACTCGTAGGAAAAGCACCTACGAGTAGAACAGGTTCCGCGGGGGCGGGCCGTGCGGCTCTGCCCCGGCAGGGGCGGCTTTTCTATACTCACACCGGCAACATGTTCCTCTCTGCTGAAAGTTAAGCTTGGCGGCTCCTGTCAGGG
This sequence comes from Chrysolophus pictus, assembly GCA_037305975.1. Lineage (NCBI taxonomy): Eukaryota > Metazoa > Chordata > Aves > Galliformes > Phasianidae > Chrysolophus > Chrysolophus pictus. Next base: position 13,300,970 of record CM074583.1, on the reverse strand, counting down.
CCCTAAAAGAAAGACAGTATGGCAAAACTGACGCGAAAGTCTTCCTGGAAGGGTTATTTCGCGCCGCCTTTACCCGTGTATGACACTGGGGACTCACACGGGCGTACAGCTGCGCAGCGAGCCGCGCACGCACAGTCAGGAGCCGCCAGGCCGAGGTGCCGGAGGGAGAAGACGGGAGCCGGGCACGCCGCGCCCTAGCGGCCCCTCAGAGGCGCCCGTCCGCCGGCCCGCCCGTCCCCTTTCGCCCGCTGCTCGCGGGGCGGCGCGGGGGCGCTGCCGCTGCGGGGAGATGGGAGGGAGCGCTGGGCGGGAGCGCTGCCCGTTGCACAAGCCGCGCCTCTCCGCTCCCGAGGCGAGCCCCAGCGCGGCGCTGACGGCGCACACCGGCAGACGGCCGGCGGAGGGCGGAGGCGAGGCCGGGCGCGCCCCGCCCCTCGTCCCGGCATTCCCTGCGCCCGCTCGGCACGGCTCGGCTGCGGCTCTGCGGCTGCACTCGCGCCATGGCTGCCTACAGCAAGTACCTCACCGCGCGCCATTCCGCCATCGTCGGCGGCACGGCCGCCGCCTGCGCGCTGCTCTGCCTGCTCAACAAGCGGCGGGCCGCGGCCCAGCACGGGTGAGCCGGGCGGGGGCGCGGAGGGCCGGGGACGAACTGCGGTGCTGCGCGGGGACGGAGCGGGGCCCGGAGGCCGGGCCCGGGGCTCTCCCTGCCGCGGGGCTCCTGCCTCCGCCCTCGGGGCCGCGTCCTGGGGAGGAGGCGGCGTCCGCTGCCCCCGTCCGAGGAGCCGCGGCACGCCCCGGCTCCGCTGCTCGAGTTGTATTCGCTTTCTCGGTTTTCCCAGCTCGTACTGGGAAAGAGTTAAACGTTTGGGTTTGTCCTGTCTGCACAGGTAATAACGGCGCGGGTTACTGTGGTGCCCGCCGACAGCCGTAGCGGAGATAGCGCCTGCTTGGGTTACCCGTGGGGGGTCTCAGCTGCGTGTGCTGGGACGGGAGTCTGCTGCCCTGGGGAGCGCTGGGTACCGGGGCGTGAGGTGGGAGGAGAAGATGCTCCAGGCTCAGCCCTTGCGCGGTGCTGGCGGATCTGTGGACCTCAGTCGCCGGCCGTGTGCTGAAGACCTGGCGTGTACAGTTAGATATCGTGTAATTGCTGGAACCCCATCCTGGTGCTAAACAGATGGTGAAATGGACTTACTCAATAGACTTAAGCAATTACATACCTGTAGTTAAGCAACGACCTAGTGTTATTTTACCTAATTCCTTTCGTGCAGGTGATATCTTTGAAGGTTTCTGAAGTTAGGTAACTTTGTCATGTAACACACATAAAACGTGAGCAACACGGGGCTTCTTGGAATTTGCTATGTTACGTTGTTTGCATGGGAGTGGAAACAAGATCCTGAACTATTGCTGATGGTTTGTTCTTCTGTCCAATTCATAGGGAAGGGTGATATTTTCCAGTTATCTCTGCTGAATTTAGTCAAACACCTTCTGTAAAAGGGTGAAAAGCTGTATAGATGGGCTTGAAAGTGGTAAGTTGAGAGGGTTACTGATATGTACTACAAGCCTTTCCTACTTAGTGTATTGTAATGCTGTCTGTAAGAAAGACTGGGCCAGGCAGGCATTCTAGGAGAATCTATGTTTGCGCTTCAGACTGAAAATATGCTTTTGAAGTGAACCTTTTAATTGTCCACACTTCCCTTGCTTTCTCTTTGTTGAGGAGTGAACTTAGTGCACAGTTCTGGGTTATGTTTGTTTTGGAGCACGCCTTCGGTTGTAGATTGAGGTCCTGTGTAGTTTTGACGCACACTTAATATACTTCTGAAATACGTATAATGTGGGTTCTGGGTTGTCCCTGAACTGTCTGTGTTGCAGGTTTCTTGATGTTGATCTGCTGGACTCAACAAGGACAGTGCCTTGAGAGTGAGAGTTGAGTGTGAATGTAGTGAAACCGAATTCTTGCTTAAATGTTGAAAATTGTATTTGGAATGTATTCCTCCTGTAGGACTCTTATGATTTTGCTATGTACAGTGTTAAAAATCTGAGTTATTTGTACATATTAGGTGGACCACACACTGTTATGTTACTGTCTGCTGTAAAGTGGAGATGATTCATACATTTAGCAGTTGGAGTTGAGGTGGTCTGACCTGATGTGACCTATACCTTTTTCCTCTTTCTATACTACAGTTATTGTCATATCTCTTTATTACTGCTGCAATCTGCCTCTCTTATGCCGTTTTGCTTTCTCAAATCTATCTAGAATTGCAGTTTCTAAAATAAGCACCATGTTGTTAGCTAGTTTGTACCTATGCAACTACTGCTTTAGGCTTTTGAGGTGCTCTGTTGCATAGCTCTTATTACTGCTGCTATGCTGGGGCTGTGAATTCCAAACTCTACATCCACCATTCAGTTGTTTCATAGCCAGCTATACTGCTCCTTTTCTTGAGGGTGATATTTGCCCATTGGTCTTCCTTCTTTTCTCCAAATTTTCCTTGTGAGGCAGACCTTGCCAGGAGCATCATAAAATGCTGCCTATCAAGAAAGGCAGTAAGCAAGTTACATTGTCTACACCACAAAAGCAACCACATATTACCATTGCCTCATCCTCTTTTAGTCTTGTTAGTTTATGTGTCATTCATTTCCTAATGCTTTGTTGCTAATGTAAATTATAGCATACATTTGGACTGTCACTGTGCCAGATTTTTATATTCCAGCATACTTGTGCTGGTATACAGTACTGACATACAAATAAGTGGTAAGTCTGCATGGAATAATGGTTAAAAATTTCTAAGGCCTAGTGTGCCATCTAATTTTTGTGTCCACTTTAGAAAGATGGAGAAAAGTGGCTGTCCTAAATTTTACTTTTCTGTAAGAAGAATTTTTTTGTCAATCTAGATAATCTAGATTGTGGCATACTTGCAGCCTGAGGCTAACTGAAGTGTGTCAGTAGTGGGAAACTGTAGTGTTATTTATGTGAATGCCTTTGTTTACCTTAGTATGTAATGCATGAAAATGTTGTCTTGTGTGTGTCACGTGAATTCACATGAATTTCAGCTTTGTGAATTCTGGAAGGTGAAATTGCGTGATGAATATCAATATTGTAGACTTGAATGGAGACCAGCATTTTGCTGTGGAAGTGCAAAATGTGTATGTAGAACTTACTGTTAGTATATATCCTTACATGTATTTCTGTCTCGTACTGATACACTATTATATCATGTTTCCCTGGAATAAATGTCTTTTTTAAATTTCTACTGGAATGCTGGTGGTGGTTCTGTATCACTGCTGGCCAAAGTTGAGAAGTAAAACAAGATAAAATGCAAACTAAAAAAAAAAAAAGATACCAAACATAGCAAATCAAATGTTTGTTTGTTGAATGTGTAATACAACAAAACAGACTGACCTTACACAGACTTCTCAGTTTGCGTGTGTTAATTTTGATAGGGAATAGTCAGCTACAGAAACTACTGTAGGAAGAAGAGATAACTCTCATTTCTGCTGTCAGACAGTAGGGGCAAAGTCTGGTACAACTCATATCAAGTAGTAAGGTATGAATAATTAAGCTGGATGTTACGCTAGCCTACCTTAGTAGGTCAAAGATCACGTAATTAGTGTTAGTTGGATTAGTCACAGCTGTCCTTCTGTAGGACCTATTACATTGCTCATCAGTTTTGCAGAACTGAGAGGCTGTATCACTTGCAGTTGACAGTAAATTTCAACTGTGAATTTCTAAAATCCTCAAAAATAGCCCAGTACAGAACTGTTGGCGTGTAGTAAGAAGCTCAGTGGTATTCCACATTGCTTTCTGTGCTTTAGTCAAGGCAGTAAAAATGCCCTGTTTTTCCATTTGTGTTGCTTTTCTCCAAATCAAGTCTGTTTCCTTAGAAAACCTTTCATTACTTGGGAGGGAGGAAGCTGTTACATGTAAATGCAATAATGACCCGAGCTGTGGTATTTGGAGTGCTTTTATAGTGGAAAAAAATGTTGTCCTGTTTGGGAAACTACATAATTCTGGGTATGTAATACAGGAGAAACCAATCATGACTTTAATTTGTCAGGAGCAATTCTTACAATATAAGGGATTTCAGTGCTGATGGTTTTTTTGGCCACTGAAAAACTCACTTCCGTTTAGGGGAATTACTCATAAAATCTGCATTAAAGACCAGTGATTCTGTTCCCTCCACCCTCACTATTGAGCATTGTAGAAAGATTTGAAGAACAGAAGAAAGAAGGAAGACAAATGGAGGTCCAATCAAGTAGTCTTTGTACTTTGTCCTCTGTCTGCTAAAACAACAAAACGTTTAATGCCCGAGATCTTGTCACTGAGCAAGATCTGAAAAGGCTGGTTTTTGGAGCTGGTGTTTTCTTTTAACTAATAAACAGTACTGAAATAGAACTACTCAAATAATCTGTAGCATTTTCCTAACTGATGATGTGTTCTGATGCATTACAAGTACTGTTTGGCTATATGCAAACACAAACAGCAAATATTTCATTTTAGTAGCTGCTGTTACTATGGGATAGCAATTTGTTACTAAGAATTATTATTTTAATTGAATGCAGATGGCTTCAAATTTACTGACAATGCATGAATGTAGCTTGTAATTCGTATTTTTTGTGACATCAAAGAAACCAACCCAACCAGCGACTGAAACAGCTGAAGCAGTTTGGTTCATGTAAACTTTTTTCTTCTCTAAACGCAGACTGTAAGCTCATATTGGATACTGACAGTCAAAAAACTGGTAGATAATGAAATAGGGTTATACACAGTATAGGACTGACTGTAAAAGGAAGGAAAAAGGAAAACCTATGCTGTATAATGCTTGAAGTAGGATGAAGTTATTTTTCATTTGCAAAAGTCTGACCCCACGTCTTACATGTTAGACATCACTGACTAAAACAAGAAGCTTAAGATTTGATTGCTTTAGAAATAAAACCTTAGTGGGTGGTACGTAAATGAGCTGGTTGTTTGTGATTCTCTCACTCTAGTGGGAATTGTTCCTTAGTCTCTTTGTAGTTGGAAGTGAAGTACTTGCACAAATGAAGAGTGTACTTGGATTATTTTCAAAAAGTATTGAACACATACAGGTTTCTGCTGGAGAAGGAACCTGAAAGGAGTTGCAGGAAGTACTTTGGTAAAGAGTTTGGAACTGCAAGGTTAGGGAAAGAGAATAAGCTGAATATGATAGGAATTTTTAGCATATGGAAGGTGACAAGATGTTTAGAAACTGCTCCTAGACACACTGGCCTTCCCTATTACCCAGTAAATCCATTAAAATCCAAGTGGATGCTGGTGTATGGAAGCTTAATTTTGTATACGTTAAACTTTTGAAATCCAAGTGATTTCTGCCCCTTCTATGAAGAAAAAAAAATGCTTAAAGCAAGAAAAATATTTGCCTGGAGCTTCAGAGATCGGATTGGGCCAAAGTGAGGAGCTGTTGATGCAATGAATGTGAAGCAGGCTTTTACACGGGTCATCTTAGGTGATGTGTGACCGCTGCACTTTGCTATCACTGGGCTTCTCAGCCTTCTTCCTCTCAGGGAGTGGAAGCTGGTGTTTGTCAGGACTGCCCTTGAACTTGACAGTGATTCATATAAGTAAACTGGAACTGATAAAAACTTGTTCAAACATTACGAAATCTAATACAGAAGTTAAAACCTAGTGAGTGACACCTGTAACTTAAAACAAGTCTTGCTTTTTGTTATTCAGTGTTTTTGCACTTAAGATATTATTCTCTTTATTATTCCTTGTTTCTTTAGGCTCTGAAGATGTGTGTGTGAGGTCCATGTTTGATACTTTGCACAAAGGGTCCTGTTCCAGTGTGGAGATGCCAAGACTGACTAAAAAGGCTGAAACTACATTGCAGCAGATGGCTAGGTTGCTTACATGTATGTGGAAGCTTTAAAGAGAACCTGTGCTGCACAATGAAGGGACTAAAGAAGGTATCAAGAAAGAGTAGGTAGCTACAACATGATGCTCTGAATCGGAACATAAATGTGACCCATCAATCCATTACTTGCCACTTCTGTGTTAACATGAAAAACAAAGCAACTCACCAAAACGTACAGATAGGATTACTGTCTAAAATCTGACCTTGTAGGGGGAAAAAAAAAGCCTGCCTGAGGCTCAGAAAAGCTGTCTTCAGCTGGAGGGCAAGGAGACAGGAGGAACTGGGTGACTCAGGCCTTCTCCTCGAGTTCAGATTGCCTTTGTTTTCAGCCTGGGTAGTTAATTTGTGGCTTCTCTTTTAGTAAGTTGCCAAAAATGGTGTTCTCTAAGCCAAGATCTAGTGTATGAGTGTGTGATAGTGTGAAGCAGGTTTTTTTTCATGTTGCAGGAAGAAGAAGAACAAAATCTTTTTCTTCTGGTGTACCTGAGGGAGAGTGGCAGCCTCAGCTTAGGCAAGAGGACAAGCTTATGGAAAAACAACAGCTTTAGCCTTTTTCCTTTGTCTTACTCTGTTACTGAGATGCAGGCTTATACTGAAACTGAGATTTTCCTCTAAAACAGTACTGCTTTGTTGACTTCTGAACTGTTTCTAGAAACTTTCTGAGCTTTAGCGGCGCAGCAGTCAGAGCTCAGCTTGCAGTCCCTAGCTGCCTGTGACCTTTCAGTCCCTTTCTGGGTCACCTAAATGCCTTCTCTCACATTATTTTTGGTTATGCTACAACTAGTCGCCGATGATTGAGCCAAGAAAATTGTTCCTTTCGTTTCTGTGTGCTCTCAGGGTGCGCTTTTGGATTGTGCCCATGCTTCTGAGTAAGCCTGCTGCCCTTGACCCAAAATAACTGTGCTGTTACTCTCTTGCTCTGTGCTGGGTATGCAGTGTGGAGCTGTCTATCAGTGATTACACTGAGAGGTACACGCTGTGTTTCCCACCGTAGTTGTTAGTCTTTCCCACCGTAACAGTCTCTGCAATTGTATTCCATCTTTAGTTGTTTGAATTGTATTGTCTTTACGATGTCAGAGTGCTACTGAAAGTGGACTGTAAATTGCACCTGTATTCATGCAAGGGCTGCAAAAAACACACACAAAGATTGCTCAGAGGTAACAACTGTTTGAAAAGTTCAATTTCTCTCTATAATAGAGCCTCTTCCTTTGTACTGTGTTTTGCAGAAGCCAGATATCCTACCCTATAGAAAGCAGGTAGCATGACCTGAACTTTGTAGATTCTTTGTAGTTAGTCACAATATACTGTTTTCAATCCCTGATTTCCTTTTCACCTGTCATTAAACTGCAAGACTTGCTTATCTCTGTCTTTGTCTGCAATTTTATGTGATTATAATTGGCTTACTGCAGATTGCTTCCATGAAACTAATGAACTTTAGTCTAGAAGGAGACTGATATTTCAAGAAACAGTAATTCTTTAACTTTCCTGTTTGCTAACAAATAGCACAGAACTAGTATTGCCAAGTAGTTCCCTTTATGTAACCAGACTTGATGGTCTCTGGAAAACTTTTCCTAGTGCTTCTGAAATCACTTTCCTCTGCAGTTATGCTGAGAATGATCCTTTGAGCAGCCACCATTGTTGCATGTTTCTTTAGAGAGAATAGTTTTACTGATAAGGGAATACAGAAGTAGGTAAATAAACCCAAAGACGGAGTTCTGTGCCCAACACTAATTGGGAGACTGAAATTGAGTGATGTTATCACGTAGTTTTCTGCCTCCCCTGTGTTAAATTGCTGCCCTCAAAGTAGGATTAGCTGCCACATGCCTGGGCAGTTCTGAAACTGTATCACTTTCTTTAAAACATCTTGTGTTTTTTTTTTTCTTTTTCCCTAATCGTGTTTCTGAATGTTGAGGAGCAGTGTTTTGTTCTGTTACCTACTATTTATTGGGTACTTACCTATTTACTTATCATTAGTGAGCTACTGTTCAGTTACCGTGCACATACAATGTGAAGCTGCATGTAGTTGTGTTAGCCCAGCACAGCCTTTCTTGGATTGCCTTATATACATTTGTTGTAAAAGCTCTGTGCAGTTAAATTACAGAGAGCAGGCTACATATTGGATGCTGATTTCGCTGCAATTTCTTCAGGTCATACGTGTCCCACTGCATCTGTAGTTTTGGGGGTTTTTTGTTTTTTTTGTTTTTTTTTTGCTGAAAGTTTGCCTGTCATTTAGTGAAGTCTGCTTGTGCTGACAGGTCTTCTTTTTTAACTAGCTGTCAGCTTAGTTTCAGTTAGCATCTTCCATGTGGGAAAGCTCAAAAGCAAGCAGCCCTTGGAGATAAGTTTTATTAAGAAATAATTCTGCTTGAGAAGGCTATATTCATCTGGCATAGTGAAGGACAAGGAAAGCTAATGCATTTCTATAGGTTTTATTGTTTAGGAGAAATAAATCAGAAGAGCAGCTCATTATGCGAGTTTTTGTGTAGTTGTGAATAATGTTACTGTATTATGTTATGTATTATGTATGTTACAGTACCTCACAACAATCAAACTCAGGGAAGGACAGAGGAAAAACTCCATGCTTTCTGATATAGAAAGAAAAGGTAGAAAATGAATGATGCCTGCACAGTTTAGTCTAGAAGATAAAAAGGAGCTGAAGTGTGTTCCTTATGGGACTTCTGTCATTTCACTGCTGAATCCAGCATTGCTTCCTTTCAGCTGTCTGGAAATGGCTCTTGCTTCTGTAGTTTCTCATTACCCTAGCCATGTCAGCCTCTGTATGTACACTATCAGGATAAAGGTTTCAGTGTCACTGTTGTGGTGAAATGAGAGCAACTGGGCTAAAGGTTGAAAGTAGAGCTTTTCTGCAGTTAGATAGTGGCTGCCTGAATGGTAGTAACACTGAATGGTTGTGAGACAGAGTGCACTAACTTGAATTGTATCCATATCTTTTTCTGCCACATCACCAAATCAACCTTCATAGTTTTGGAGCTTTGAAGCCCACTGATGACAGGTGCACTACCTTGAGTGAAGGGTGCTGTGTAGTGCAAACTGGAGAGTGGTGCGTGTGGGTTAAATAATCTCTCAAATGAACACTGCAGTAAAAAGCAGCCTGTTTCTGTTCCCAGCAGCCCTTACACGTGCTGCTTAGACTAGAGCACACCCCCATACCAGGAAAAGTGCAGTAGAGGAACTGGGCAGCATGTAGCAGTCACCCTCTCCAGCACTAAGGTCTGTGCTGCTCCAGCATTAGGTAAAGTCTGGAATACAGGGGAGCTGAATCGGCTCATATGTTAGAGCTTTCTGCTGCAACCAGATAGTCTTGCTGTATTTTTGCTGACTAATTGAGGATATTATTTAGTCTTTACATTCAATGAGAAAGCAACCACAATTCTCACACAACCCTCTCCCATAGGATAATGGATTTTGCAGTAGTGCCAGCAGGTATCGGCCTGAGAAAGTGGGACTTCTGAGAAGGAAAGTGTCTGGGACAGACTGCAGAAGAGTTACAGCAGGGTCTTTTGTTGCAAGCAAAACAGTTTTACTTCTGGAAATGACACTGGACTAATTTTGTTAATGTTGAGAGCAACTTTTTGGACATCTTGAGCCCTAGTTGTTTGCATCTCAGTAATCTATAGTTAGTCTGCGGTTGCTTCATTTCTTGTTAAGGTATTGGTCTTATTGGAGCTTGCGTGACTTCTTTTCTAGGAAGAACATTGTTACAGCTCCATTTTCATTTACAAATATGTAGTTTTAATCTTAAACTTTGTTTCTGTGATTCTGTGAATACAAATACAAATTAAATGCAAATTCACAAATAAGGCTGCTTCTGAACAGTTTTTCTTTAGTGCGTAATCAGTTTCATGTGAATTCAGTTACTTCACCTACTGAATTTCTACAATTACGGTAGGAGAAATGTATTAAATACTTCAGGTATTCAGCTGAACCTCATTTTCTTAATATAGTACTATTTTGATATATTAATATCTGATCACTTTAAAGCAGCAGTAGCTGTATTTTGAGTGCTGTGACTTCAAACTTTGGCAGACCTTGAAGTTACAAAGGTAGGAATTATTGTAGGATATCTTGAAGAGCAGCATGCTTTTATTTTGCACTTCTGCAAGTCATGAATCATGCAGGAAGATAGCCACTTAGCTTGATCAGTTATTAACTCATAAGAGTAATTCTTTTCTATTTCTCCCAAACTAGATGTGGCTGTGCTCCTAAACTGATCCTTACTTTAGGCCTTTTTTTTTTCTTAATAGGGCTTTTGATATATTTGAAAAATCAGATATCTCAAGAAGGAAAGAAATTTCTGGTGGCAGCAATAGGTTGCTCCTGCATCACCAGAGTGTAGTCTCTACCTAAATTATTTCTTAGACTCTGCATGCTGTTACCATTTCCAAATGTTTCCTTTGTGTTACATCTCTTCTGAACTTTTATTATTTCTCACTGGTCTGCCCTCTACTGTGTGTCATGTTCTTTACTCTGTATTTTGCACAAGTAGTAATAGGAGATTTTTATCTTCCCCTTTCGAGCTTGTGCTTCACCATCGCCTTTAATTAAGCTCTTTTTGAGCTGGCATCTCTTCCTTCTCACTTCCTGGTCTCCTTTTCTCATGTTCTTCTGCTGCCCTGCCTCTTCCTTCTTTGTAATTAAGTTATTTTTCTTCATTGGTCAATGACATTGAGGTCTTCCTAATCATCATAAATTGAAGTAGACATAGTTTTGTCCTAGGTACCTCCTTTGCAGCACTTGAAAGCACAGGTGTGAGATGATGATGCTGATAAAGTTGTGGATAAGTGGTTACAGGACAGTGTCTGCACTTTTTGGGGAGCTGGAGGCAGAAGGAGCAGTGCCTTGCTTGCTTTCTGCTTCCCTGGGATTTCCTACCTACTGGCTTGAAACTGTTATTGTAGTTTGGCCTGCTGTAAATACTTTAAGTATGATGTTGGAGAAATGTTACAATTTGATGTGGATAGCTGTCACTTTTAAACTACATAAATGTGTAAACTCTCCCACTGTTTTCATGTGCTTATTTGATGTTCAGAAAGGAAGACAAACTGTAACTGCCTTAAATGTCAGCTTGCTTTTTTAAAGGGCAAAAACAATACTTCTGTGTTCTTAGGTGATTGTTGATAAATGTTTTTCCTCTAACCCCTTTGAAAATGTGGGGAGGAAAGAAAGGACAGAATGAAAACCAGAGCACACCTTTGCAGAGCCTTAGTTTCACAGGATCTTTTTCCCCTGCAGCACATGCTAATAAGCAAATAATCTTTATGAATAGCATAATAAGTTATTTGAAAGTCAAATACCTTGCAAAACAAATCTGTTTGGCTTATGTAGACAGTGTGAAATTGAAGTTGGGCTGCTGAGCCTGCATTCAAGTAGTTTCACTTGTGGTCACTGGAGCCTTGTAGCCAGACCTACAAAGTATTTTTTTTTTAGAGATTTAGAAACAGTGGGAGTTGATGGTGCAAAACACAAAGTGAAGCAAAACTCAAGAGATAATGGGGAGACTTAATCTCCCTATATGAAACCAAATGGTAGAATGGGTAAATTTTCATGTAACAGTGTGAAATTAGCAAGTAAGTTTGATATAAAAGGTATTCCTGCTGTGAGGACGCTATGCTGCTTTGTAATAGGTGGTAGTGATGTAATCTACAGCTTTTCTGTTTGTCTCCCGTGTGTAGAGATCAAGACAAATGTGTATTAATAAAAAGTAAAATACTTTATTTTTCTTTTACAGTAAGAGAAGTGGAAAACAAGCCTTGCAGAACAATGAGGTAATTATTTCTTCATGTTATATATATTTAATAATTGTAAGTGCTATTGATCCTTTTTTTGATTTCTGTGCTACAATTGCAGCTTTGGTTTGGACAGAATGATGAGTACGATGCAAATGTAGTTTGTATGACACCTTCAGACTTGTAATGGTGAAGCAAATGGAAGAATCAGAATAATCATACATAAGTGAAGTTTTCATTAGTGCTTAATGTGTGCCATATGCTTTTTCATCTCTTTGTGCATCATGAACATTTAAGGACTAGTGCTGTAAGTTTGACCATACTTTTAGCAATAAAGAGCTGCCTGTAGAGTTCAAGCAATCAATGGTCTAGAGAAGCAATGGGATGTGTCCTTAGAATACTGACAGATGATGTCTTCCAGGGACAAGCAACTTCGAGACGGCAAAATGCTTTATAACTTGTACATTTGTTTTAATGCTTGAACTAACAATGGTCTTGTATCATGACAACTATTTCCTACTGCACCTTGTTCTGATAGCTTAGTTCTTACTTCAGCTTTCTGTTAGCTGTTAATGCATGCGATCCCAATTCCTACATTTCTTTTAATCTGTGTGAGCAAGTCTTAAAATTGGCAGGAAAAATTGCAAAAACTGCAGAAGGAAGGTAGCTGCAAGTAATGCAGCTAGGGAGAATATCACACCATCTAAACATGCTTTACAGAAAATCTCACTTTTCTTGTTCTGCTTGTTCTATGTGGAGCAGAAAGAGGGAAAGAAGGAGCGAGCGATGGTGGACAGATTGTTTATTGCAAGGATATGTCGAATCCTGAAAATAATGGTCCCTAGAGCACTTTGTAAGGAGGTAAGCATTGCCTTCAGTAACAAAGAAAAATGGGCGTTTTTGGAGTTGTTTTCCCTTGTAATATACCTTGCTAGAATAGGGCAAAATTGTAGTGCATACTTTAAAATGGCAACAAAACACGGAAGTATGAGAAGCTACATCCACTTTCAGTTATTAGAGTGCTAAAATGTGATGACTTTTATCCATTGTTTAACTATTATATATCTATTTCTGTACTAGACAGGTTATTTGCTGCTTATTGCTGTAATGCTGGTAGTCCGCACATATTGTGATATTTGGATGATTCAAAATGGAACAGTCATTGAAAGGTATCAACTGCATATTTTAAAATATTTTTGTTACTTTTAGCAGGGGAGGGTGGTTTAATTCAGATACTTTATTGTATATTGATGTGCCTGAATAACTGGTATAGTCATAATTTCGTGGCTCCTATTATTTTGAAAAGGAGAAAAGAATATTTTATTGTTCTGCTCTTGGACACTATTTTTAAATCAAATGTACCTCTTGGTAAATGATTTTTCAGACATATTTTGTACATTGACAACTCTAAGTCTTGTGATGATCTGAACATCCAAGGAGGTGCTTTAGAATGGTGATGTGATGGTTCTGCAACAAATGAGGTCACTGTACAGGTGACTGCATAGCAGAATTTGGGGGCGTTAGAACTACAGATGTGTGAAGTAATTTTGAATAGAATCAGAAATATGTAGTTCTGTTAAATTACGGATATTTTGTTCCCATAATACAATTGTAAAGAAAGATAACAGGGGGCTATTCATGATGATCCTTTAAAACTTACTGCTGCTGTTCTGGTGTTTAAAAACTGCTGCACTTGGTAACATAGGCAGTCATATACTCTGCTAATTTTCCATAGCTGCTGTGACGGTGAAGCAACTGTGCTATGCTGTTGCTATGTTTTTCCTGTTCGCTTCAGAACTGGTGAACTGTTAGTCTTTTTAGTTGTTCATCTGCGATATTTCCAAATAAATGTAGCTTTTCATCAGCAACATTTTTTTAATTGGTTATAAATCAAATGGGCTCATGTTTAAGATGTAATTAAATTCTAATACTGGTGTGGTTCTATCTTCATATTGCTTTGTCTCTTTAGCTAGAAAATTCAGATTCTATTCTTTTGAAACTGTCAACAGCTAATAGCAATAATATTTTGTCTGTCCGGCTTATCTATTAGCACCTCTGATCTTGTAACGTTGAGAATACGTAAGGAAGTTCAACGGCAGTAGTTATATCTTTATATCAGAGGATAATGTTTTTGTTACTATTGGGAGACAATAAGAATTCTCCTGATATGTGTTTTACTTGAGTTTGTCATTCTTAATCCTACAGCTACAAACTGCTGGTCCTTGCCATGAGTTTTTTTTCCTCTGCTTTGTGATCCACTGACAGTTTCTCCACTTGAGTACTACCAGATTATTGTTTCTCTTGTAAATAACTCTTAGCTTATGGCTGTTTGCAGTGCTATCATTGGTCGCAGCAGAAAAGATTTCAAGAAATACTTGTTCAACTTCATTGCCGCAATGCCTGCTGTAAGTGCTTCTCTTGGATTTAAGATATTTTCTGCTATAAGAATGGCAAAAATTAAACATTTGAGGAAAAGATTTCAAATGGGTGTCTCAGAGTCTGTGGGAAGTAGTTGCTTTATGTGAAGGTCTGTATTGAACAGATTTAATTTTCTGGCTTCAGTACGTGAGAGACTATTGGCACATTTCTGCATGCTTGCTGATTTTGCTGTTATGTTTAGTTTTTCAGGTTGGTTTTGTTGGTGGTAGTTTTGGCTAACTGCATAGTATGACACCTGTAGGACTGCCTAGTCTTGTTCTGTGAATTGGGTGATGTTTAGCAATGTAGTTTTAGAATTTTTCGACACTATCCAAAATCTTTTCAGTTTTCTAGCTTTAAATTTCTTACAACTCTTTTCGAAGATTTGGGTTTTTTTTCCCATTGACTTTTCCTTTAGCTTTTTGAAAATCTGACCCCCACTAGATTAAAAAAAAAAAAAAAGATAAGCAACACAATTGTTACTACCTAATAAATAATCTACCTATTATATGATAGGCATAATAGTAAATCAGTCATTAAGACTATTAAATGGTGGCTCTCTTTTAGTTTGGCAGAAAAGCTAAAGATTTGTTGTCTGAATGTTGGTTAATATTAGATCTTCTGATGTGATGAGTACCACAGAGAACTGGAGTTGTCAAAAATGTAAATGAAAACTTAATCAGTGACTGTGTGACACCATATATTTGGTTTTAAGTAAGTTAAACAGTATTATTGAATTCCAGAGGACAATTCACCTACTTTAAAGTGTTTGCACAATCTGTGCTGCAAATGAATCGAGGTATATTGAATCTTGTTAGCTAAATATTGAAATACTGTCTCTTTCTAGATCTCTTTAGTAAATAACTTCTTGAAATATGGTCTAAATGAATTGAAACTCTGCTTCCGAGTAAGGCTCACCAAATACCTCTATGAGGAATATCTCAAGTGAGTAACACCTTGTTAATGTCTAGTGTTTTTAAAAACTGAATTGATCCAAATCGAAGCAAATCAGTTTAAGGCCATAGTAAGAAATTAGCAAAATGCTTGGTAGTTATATTATTTAGAGAAGACTTCTGATTGCATTTAGCTTGAAATGAAGGATGAGTGGTTCATCCAGGTTGTATATGGCAACAGGTGCAAAGATGGCAGAGTTGGCTCAAATGGACAAAAAAAAATAGGCTTCTAATAATAGGTGAGCTCTCAAAGTCCTTCAGTTGCTCGTTTGGTGCTAATAATCTACTGGCTGGATTGGATGTATGAATTTGAGTTGCTTCTTATGTTCTTCTGCACTAAGTTTAGGTTGTCAGGTGTGCTGTTGAGATGATCACAAAGATTTTCTAACTCAAAATGCAGCACCAGAGCACAGAGCAATCTGGGGCTGAGGTTCAGCAAGGGTGATGTTCTGGAGCCTAAACATTTCTGGGAGAGTTAATGTTGGTCTGTTCTTGCAGAAGCATAAACAATGCTGACTCCATGCGGTCATTTAATGTCTGCATTGTTTTCCTCCTTATAGTATGATGTAAGGAATTTCCAATTATTTGAGATCATAAGGTAATGATTTCTCTTTTTTCAGCCTCTTAACCACTGTTTTGTTTCAGGGCTTATACATACTACAAAATGGGAAATCTGGACAACAGAATAGCTAACCCAGATCAACTCCTTACACAGGATGTGGAAAAATTCTGTAACAGTGTAGTGGACCTGTACTCAAACCTTAGCAAGGTAAACTTTTTTATAGAGAACTTTGAGTTATAGCTGTGGTCAAAAATTTGTTTAAGCTATTATGCTAATATTTTTTTTTCTCTGCAGTTTCCATAACTTCTGCTAAAATTCTGTGATAGATTGTAAAATTTTTCCCTAAATTTTATTTTAAAGAACATAATGCTCTTTTTAAGCAGGTAAGCAGGGATGTGTGTTTATTTTCTCAGCTAGTTAGATTTCAGAAGAATAATAATTGCTAATTCATAGTTAAATAGAAATACAATTATGGCTAGGGACGTGTGGCTGAGTGCATCTTCCTTTGTTTCATGTGTAAAACTTCATTTTTTGATGCAATGAAGTAAAATCACAATTATATATTCATATTACATTGATATTCTAATGTTCTGTTTCCTCTGTGCTTCTGTTACAGCCCTTCTTGGATATAGTTTTGTATATCTTCAAGCTAACAAGTGCAATAGGAGCTCAGGTAACTTGAGTGTTTTCTACATAAGTTTTTTTCCCTTTGGTTCTAGCATTGTATCTGGAATCTGAGGAGAATGTTAGATGTTAATCATAATTCCATTCGTTATTTCAAAGGATATACTAAAATATGCTTTAACACTTTTATAAACTTATGTTTATAAGTGTTATGTCTATATGTGTTTTATCAACTTCAGTTCTTTTTGACTTGAGGCAAGCAAGATAAAAGCTCTTAAGCTTAAAGAGGATAGATTTAGGTTAGCCCTGAGCAATCTGATTGATCTGTGCATGTCGCTGTTTGTCACAGAGGAGTTGTTCTAGATGACCTTTAAAGGTCCCTTCCAATTCTAAGGATTCTATGATTCTGTGATCTATGGTAAAAGCAGAATTTGCATTCTCAGCTATCATAAAGCGTAAGTTCTTTGTTTTCTTTTGGCTGTTGCTTGGGAATTCCCTTTGGAACAGTGCCCTTTTTGGTTGCTCTTATCTTGCGTGTCTGTCTTTTAAGGGAAAAATTAGTTTTCCTGTTTCTTTGTAACCTGTATAAAAAGAAACCATTCCTTGGGTGGAAATGAAGGAGAGAAGATAGGAAAGATTTAGGAAACTTAGTGAAACAAGAAAGCAAAACAGGAGATATAGGTTTTTCTCTGGGTGATGATAAAAATTTGAGTAGACAGCTGGGAGGGAGAATTACATCTGTAAACAGGGAATTAGGAGGAAGAAGATCATGTTGGCTGCATGGAGGAGGAGCAGCACAAAAGGAATTGTAAGGGGATGCTAATACAGACACGTGGAAAGAGAGGATCAAGGATGTCAAGGATTTAATGCTTTCTATGCATTTTGGATATAGATGTTGCAGTTTCCGTTGGATTGTAAATTTTGGTTGCAAACCATTGGATTGAAAGTTTTTATTCTCTTTTGATATTTACAGGGTCCAGCTAGCATGATGGCATACTTGATTGTGTCAGGGTTTTTCCTTACACGTTTAAGGAGACCAATTGGCAAGATGACTATCATAGAACAAAAATACGAAGGGGAGTACAGATACGTCAACTCACGGCTTATTACAAACAGGTATATATTTACTTGGTTAGCAAGATAGAAATGACAGAATAATTCTGTAGCATAAATCTAGGCTGGATGTTAAGATATATTCTAAAAGACACTATCAGTTCTGACCCTTCACATCTTTATGCAGATTATGTAATCACTTCTATTTGTGTTGTATTCCTAATTTGAAAGAAAGGCTGTGTACGTGGTAGTTGGGCACAGACGCCTATTTCAGACAAAAAGAACAGTCTGTGTTTTATAGTTGACTCTTTCAGATTGTCATTTAAAAAAAAAAATGAAGTTTCCTTCTTTGTCTTTTTTTAAAGTGAAGAAATTGCTTTCTATAATGGAAATTTGAGAGAAAAACAGACTATTCACAGAACCTTCCGTAAACTGGTAAGACTTTTAAAAACGCTTTAAGCGAAACTTTGATTAATTTTCTCATCATGATTCAAGTTTCTTTTTTTCCTTGATGTTCTTTTAAACCTTTCTCCAGTTTTATATCATCAGAAAAGGGCTTATCTGTCACTGCTTCCATTAAGTTCATTTTCTTGAAACAGCTGATTTTTGTACTAGCAATCTTAAAATCAGTTCAATTATTGCCAGCTTTGTGTCAAAGAATTTTTGTATTGAAGTTAGTACTATAGTACTATGATTCCAGCTAAAATAATTATTCTAATATAACTGTATTGCATAAACTGACTTTAAGATTCTGGTCAGAAGAAAGATATTGTGTAGTACAGAAATGGATAATATCTCCAATTTCTGTAATATATGGTCTCTTGAAGTTTTCATACAGAGATTTCTCTAAGAACATACTGAATAACTATTAAACAAATGAGCTATATTGAAAGATTTGTTTCTTGTTCTGTTCAGTTTAACTGTATGCAGTTGTATACGCAAAAATAGGGTGGAGTGAGAATATAAGGAAAAGCTGAGAAATAGAAATGTCCTAAAATGTGTGTATATGCAAAAACATTCATTTAAAACTACTCGTAGTTCTTCTGATTAAGTCTTACTCTGCAATTCAAATGTGGTTTAACTCTTTGACGCTGTTTTTTTGTCTGTTCAGCATGTTACAAATGAAACACTTTTCAGGCTTGTCTTCCTTTCTACTTGTGTAGGTTTCAGCCTTTGACTACTCATGCCTTGTTCAGAAACCAATTTATTCTGTATACCATCTTTTTCCTTGTTTCTGTTCTTTGTTTTGCCAGTTTTTAATGCTTCTGTCCACTTCTCCTCCTCTTCTTCCTGCTGCAGAGTTTCATTTTCTTGCTTATTGTGTTTTGTGTTCTTTAATTTAGAGCTCTAAGTCTTTCCCTTGGTCTGTGTATTTGTGTATATTTTTATAAATTGAGTTGAGTTGGTGTTTATGCTGTTACTATCATCAGATTATAGATCCATTTTTTAAATAAAATCAGGATGTAGTTTTTCTGACTGAATGGTCTTTCTCTTGCTGCTCAAAACCCACCACTGTTGCTGCCCCTTCTCACTGCTTAATTTCAGGTGTAGGTTTCCTTGATCTAGAATGCAGATGTTTGCCAGCAGGGACATTGGTAGTAATTATCACAGTTAGGCTGTAGTCATTGTTAGGGGTATTTGTGATATTTGTGACTTATTGAAAAATAACTGTACTTGGAATCAAAAGTCTAAACAAATCATAAAATATAGCAAAACAAGGACTGATTTAAGTTTGACTTTTTTATTTCTGTAACTTGACAGGTGGAACACTTACATAACTTCATCCTGTTCCGGTTCTCTATGGGTTTCATTGATACTATCATTGCCAAATGTAAGTGTTCAGTACTAATGGACTGTAATAAATAGCCAGCACTAAAATGTTTTTTTTAATTGCTTCGATTAGTATGTGGGTTAATATTTACCCTTAAAAACTGCAGATCTTGCCACTGTGGTTGGTTATCTGGTTGTTAGTCGTCCATTTTTGAACCTGGCTGATCCTCGTCATCAGAATAGTACCCATGCAGAACTTCTGGAGGTAAACAGAACAGAATTAAAACAATATATTGAATTTATGTTTTGTTAGTTCATATAAAGAAACTTTATTCTACTCTAGGATTACTACCAAAGCGGAAGAATGTTACTGAGAATGTCTCAAGCTTTGGGTAGAATAGTCCTAGCAGGTCGTGAAATGACGAGATTGGCTGGGTAAGTATAACAGTACTTGCGTAAGAAAGATCATCTTAAAGTTATGTTTTTGCTGATTCTCATCTCATCTTAAGAAGCAGATAACTGTTGAATTAAAATGAGCTATGTGTTTTGTTCAGAACAGTGTATTCAAAAACTAAAAATATTTTATACTGGAAACACTGTATTTGAAGACATGATATTTGTTTCCACTTGAAAAGTAGCAGTGTACAGTTTGGTTAGTTGAAAGGATGGTGGCAGGTACCTGTGAATCAATTATGTGTTATTTTACCAAAATGTTTGGGGGTTTTTCACTTACAATAAGTCATTCACTAAAATATGGAATATCTGACTGCACTAGGAAAAGGCTCTTGCAACCTTAGTGCAATTCTAAACTCTTCATTTCCTATGCTGGTGTGATGAACATTTTATTTTGACTTCTTAATAGAATACTTGCTACTCCTCACATTGATTTCTGAAACTTCTAAGGATTATTTATAAGCTTTGTTTTCTTTAGTTTCACAGCTCGAATTACAGAATTAATGCAGGTTCTGAAGGATTTGAATAGTGGCAAATATCAACGTACCATGGTATCGCAAGAAAAAGGTAAATGGGCTGTATGCTGTGCAATACTAGGCATCTCTTCGTAATGCTCCAGTTTCTAATACATTTTTTCTTTAAGATGCAGATATAAAACAAGCTTTACCTTTGATACCGGGATCTGGTGAAATTATCAACACCGATAACCTTATCAAGTATGTTTTTCAAGTTCCTACACCTTCAGTATTTTTAATGTAGACTGTTTTTTTAGTTTTCTACCACTGTTAATAGAGCTCATACACTTAATAGAGCAATACACTTAATTACAATAAGGAATTCCTGCTGTAGCATAGATAGCTTATAAACAATTCCCTCTCATTACCATTTAACACTTCTGTTCTGAGAGTCAGTCTTTGTTTGTTTTTAAATATTAGCAGGAAACATGCCTGTTGCATTTGCTTAGCCTTCTTGGTGACTTTTCCTGCTGCCTGACCATGCTTTTTTTTTTTTTTTTTTTTAATTAATGCTTCATCAGTCCTTTAGAAAATATTTTGATAGCATGTTTTATTCTTTGATATAGTTCAGCTGCAAAAATCAGGAAGAAGTCTATATTCATTTTCAAAACACTTGTATGCTTTGACTGGTCACTGATGTACTTAAGTAGCAGGTGGTTTTATTTTTTTTTTGTGGCCTAAAGAACATAGGTTGATGTACTACTGAAACAGACACGAAATAAGGCAAGTTAAGACATTAAATAGCTTCAATCTAGTTTAGTTTGGAAGTCAAATATGGGAGTAGAGGTAGAGGGCAGGAGAAGGAAGTTGGTGATAGAGCTATTTAAAAAAAGCAAGCTAGATGTAGGTTAATATCCTTAGGATGTTTGGAGACTAAAGATTTAGAAATATTCAGAAAACAGATACATGAAGAAAACCTTTCAAGAGGTTCAGTAAACATCCAAGAAATAAAAACGGTCTTAATTTTCTTAGCTGCTGATTATTGGAAACTGAGATAATGTACTGAATGAAATACTGCTGAAGTCTTCTCTGTTCCTGAAATCTTTGCCTAAGCATGCAGTGCTTGCTGCCTTTAGGCATCTGCTCTCATTTTGATTTATTTTATTCTTAAAATACAAACAGGTTTGATCATGTTCCGTTGGTGACACCTAATGGTGATATTTTGATCCAAGACCTGAACTTTGAGGTAAGATTTTAAATATCATTCAAAAATGTATTGTGCTTCATTTAACACTTTAAAGTGAAAGTGGTAAGTGATCAGAAAAAAAAAAAAACAAGCAAACAAATGTAAAAAGCGATGCTTGTATGATGTGCATATGCAAGAACAAAATTCATGTTTTTTCTTAATTTTGAAAAATAAAGGCAGTAAGCTGTTGTTGCAAATGAAGTTTGTTACAGGTATGTTTTTTTTCCAGCTGCAATTGATGCCAAACTAGCTGGAGAAAAGAATTAAGTGTTGTTGGAAATTCTACACTGATGTCAAAATCTGCTACTATGTACAAGCCTACAAGGACAAGAGTTCGTCTTATCGTTTATAGCAGCTTTCAGTAGCTTTCAGCACTTTTCAGTACTTTCTCACTACTGTTTTAATGTTTTTCTTCACATTTTTAGGTTCGATCTGGTGCAAATGTTCTGATTTGTGGGCCAAATGGATGTGGGAAGAGCTCACTTTTTCGTGTTCTTGGTGAAGTAAGGAAACTTTCAAATAGATTTGGAAGAATCTACAACAGAAACACTATTGTAGAACTTTTTTCCTCAAGTTTAAATCTTTTTCTTGTAGCTGTGGCCTTTGTTTGGTGGACGTTTAACAAAGCCTGTAAGAGGAAAGTTATTCTATGTTCCTCAGGTGAGATAAAGTACTTTAACGAACAAGTCTTCTCTTTCTTCCTTTGATGACTGTTTATAAATATTTGACATAACTTATTGTCTGTAACTGTCTCAGAGACCATACATGACTCTTGGAACACTCAGAGATCAAGTTATATACCCAGATACTTTAGAAGATCAGCGAAAGAAAGGGATTTCTGACCAGGTAACAAGTAATTCATTTGCTCATGTTAATTCAAACAGATGGTTATGCTTTAGATGAAAAATACTGATACTATAGAAACAAACTAAATGTGTTGTTTTTAAATGTTTATCATGATTGAAGTTAGACCTGTATAGTAGGATAACCCTTTATAAGTCTTCTAAATATATATACTTTTAAAGTTCACTTAAACTTTGTTATACTTTTCAAAAAAGGTGCTGAAGGAGTACTTGGATAACGTCCAGCTGGGTCAAATCTTGGAGCGTGAAGGAGGCTGGGACAGTGTTCAGGACTGGATGGATGTACTCAGTGGAGGAGAAAAACAGAGAATGGCTGTATGTCTCAAAAGCATAAGTACTTAAAAAAAAAAAAAAAAAACAGGAAATAAGTTGAAAATGCAATCTGGATTTTAAGCAAATTTTATGTATTAAATATTGGTATTTTACTTAAAGAAGGAAACCTCAACAAGTGAAGTATCTAAATACAGCAAAAACAGTTGAAGTAACAATTAGTTTTGCTTGAAATGTAGTAAGAATGTTGAGCTTGTACCTTCCTTTGCGCTTTGATTATGTGAAAGATGTTTTTAAAATAATGGTTTTGCAACTAAAAAAAAAAAGTCAACGGTGTAACATACAGCTCTCAATTCTCTTGCCACAGTAAATTTTTGGACATTGATTTTAAGTCTAAATTGTCACATGGCTGTACTGATTGCAGTTTTGTATCCATGTAATTTCTTTGGTTTGCATTCCAGATGGCAAGACTATTTTATCATAAGCCCCAGTTTGCAATTCTGGATGAATGCACCAGTGCTGTTAGTGTTGATGTAGAAGGCTACATTTACAGCCACTGCCGAAAGGTAATTCCTCTGCTTTTATTCTTCAGTAAATTGTACAAGAAAGCATTCCTGTACTCTCTGCTCTTAATGAGTTTCTAATTTAGAAAGACTGACATTTGGAGATAAAATTGCTAGCTATAGCAGTTGTGCCAGTCCTTATACAGTGAATACATGTATGTTTCATCACTTTAGTGTAATTACTTCTTCCTGCAGTAATGCCTCATGAATCTCTGAAGTAGAAATGGCCCACTGCTATTTCATTTCTTCTCACCTACACAGTTCTGTGATTTACATAGCAAATAACTTGGTCATCATCCCAGACATTCTGCATGCTTCTATGGTGCCTTGCAGAAAGATAATCTTTTTTTCTTTATTATTTGAGAGGGCCAGGCTGCATCTTCCAACCCCAGATAAGTATTCTTTACTACTTTAGAAAAAAACTTATAAGTGCCTAGAATTGTTTCACACCTAGCATGGGAGCTCAGATATGTGTTACACAATGAAGTATTCAGGGTGTGCATGAAGATGTTTCTGGAGGAGAGTGGTCAGGGCCTTCACGAATCAGTGCTGTAGAAGAACTTTGGCGCTGCCTACCCACTCTTTCTCATTTCTTCCTTTCTTGCATTCCTGAGGTTGTATTACTAAGAAAATCTTTGTTTTTTCCTTAGTATTCATCCATTGTTCTTCATCATGGCTAAGAAAAGCAGAAGAGTTTACTTAGTTTACAAGAGTTATTTGAAACATACTCCTAAAAACACGTATTTTTTTCCTCAAATACATCTCTAGAATTATATCTGTGATTAAGAGAAAACTTGATAGGATAAGGTGGACTGTATCTTATGCCTAGTATAGAATTTATTGAAGGGGGGAAAAAGAAAAGCTTAGGGTATGCAAGGTCTCTCTATGCGTGCTAGGGTTTGATAAGTGTTTTACAGTCTCTTGGTAATTTAGGTGTACATGTGATACTCTGCATCAGAACTCTCATTAGATGAGGACTGCAGAGTAATAGACATTGTTTCTTGAAGTAATTTTGCCATATAAGTGAATACTGTGAAAAATTTGTAGGAACAGTTTTACATGTTTTATTTCATTAAGACTGGAATGTCCACTTGTTTTTAGAATTACTGTTGCCAGGTGACTAATGCGTATTACTGAGAAACAGAGTTCCTATCTAATCTGTCCTTGTAGAAACAAAGAAAATTACCGTTTTATTATTGGAGCCATTTTGTCTTTTATTTGGTACAGCTGCTGGGAATGCATAGTTAACTGAGTTGCAAGGAAAATTGCCTTTAAGTTGTCGCTTACAAAGTTTATAATTAATTGCTTTTGTGGCCTGGGGATTCGTGACTTTTTTTCATGTTTAAGTAGACAATTTTTAATTATCAGCTATATTTTAGTCACCTGAAACTTTTTCTTCCTTGCCCTATTAATTCTACCAAAAGATCAGGAGCAAGAGAATGGTGAAATCAATTGGAAAAGTTAGAACTTTTTTTAATTGTAAGATCTTGCATTAAGACTACATATTTACACTACTAGTAGTGGTCTGGAAGCTTGTGTTTATGAATTTAACTTCATCAGCTGTATCAGGCTGAAAAATAAATACTATCCCTCCATGAGAAAAATGAAATTAACTGTCTTATTTCCTTGCTCATGTAGGTTGGCATTACGCTCTTCACTGTCTCCCACCGGAAGTCACTCTGGAAACATCACGATGTATGTAATCTATCCGTTTGCTAAGTATATCTGTAGCTGGTTAAGATTTCTTTTGTATTTTTCTATTAAATTCAAGATGTTCACATTTTATTTCCTAGTAGATCATGTTCTGTTTTATTAAAAGGTCATTCTTTCATAATCCTGTTGCAGTATTTGAAATATTCTTGCTCTAATTATGAAAAGTTTTTAGCCTAAAAAAAATGCCCCTGAAAAAATAACCCTAATCCAACAGCAAATCAACTTTAATGAGAGTTCAGTAAAAAGTATGGAGAACTTGCTTTCAGAAGATACCCACCTCCTAAACCTGTACATAAATTTCTCTCTAATACATAGACTTTTTTTCAAATTTAATACATTACTAGTATTATCACTTTTTACCCAAATTGTGTGTGTGTGTGTGTGTGTGTAAGAGGAAGTGGATGCTGAATTAATATAGAGGGATGAATGTATACTTTCAATATATAGTCACAACAGACAGAAGATCGACATTAAGTCTGGGTATGACCAGTGGATTGGTGCTTGTAAGAACAAAACCTGTGTGTGTTTATGTACATTATGCATACGTATACTTTTTTCTCCCAGACGTAATTGAATTTAGTGAAGCACAAGGTGGGACCCCCTGGCCAGCTGAATTTAAAATTTTATATTAAAGCTACTTAAAAATTGTAACTTATTTATGCACTTATAGGGCTGGTAATTCTTAAGGGATTGATAACGTATGTGTTTTTGTTTCAGTTTTACTTGCACATGGATGGCAGAGGAAACTATGAATTCAAGAAGATAACTGAAGACACAGTTGAATTTGGATCTTAAAATTCATAAACTGAACTGCTACAGAGACTGATTACTGGAAATGTGTAGAATGGCAAACCTTGTACAGTAAATCTACTCAGCTTGTTTTTAAACAAATTAACTAGGATAACTTAAAACAAGCTCTTAAGCGTTTACTATTATGTAGGATATTGCTAATTGTGTATATGTTGGTTTAATTATTAATATGTACTAAGAATGTCTTTATTCTTGTGGTTTAAAAACCTGCCTAAATTAAATTGGGCTTAAATCAGTGTAACCTGATTCATCCTGGGATGCAAACCATTTGAAATCAGCTGATTTGACTTTTGTAGACCTTCTTTCCCTTCAGTGAAAAGCCCTGTTTAAATTAGGGTTGCTACCTCTCTCTTGTTCCTGCAAAGCAGTCTTGGATATTTTGCTCTGTTCTATGCATATTTCTGAGTTATCTCACACAATGCAGGACGTTATCCCATCTTCAGATCTATGCTCTGCTTGGTTCATGAAAGAGCCTTTTCCTTCACCAAGCCTTGTGATGTAGCCAATACACCTTTGCTGATAAAGAACAGAGTGAATCTGAAAGATGAAACTAATTCCTTCTGCTAAGAAAACTAAGCTAGTGCTGTGCTGGGTTTTGGGTTTTCTTTTAATCTTTGTCTGTCCATGTGGTCATCTACTGCTCACCAATCTCATTCTCTTCTGATTTATTAAGACCTCTTCTATAGCTCCACCTTTTCTGTCAGTGAAACCCTATGGTTTCAACAAAGAGTTGAGAGGAAATTGAGGGAGGAAAGGACTAATCAGAAGGGGAAAAGAAAGATGATGTTTCAGCTGAGAAAGCCAAATAGTTCCCACGAAGCCTGGGAGCAATCATTCTTCTCTTGAAATTGGTAGAAGTTAAAAAAGACTCAGATCATTCCTTTTGAAGATAATTTTAACAGACTGTTGTGTATCCTGTGTGTGTGTGTTCAGTTTTGTGATGCAGCAGCTACTTTTCCTTTTCTTCCTCCTCAAAAAATCAGATCTTGTGGTTTTGGCTGCTTTACAGATACGAATTTGAAAGTAAGTGATAATGGTACTCCTTGGTAGATAGATTTTTCTAGTCTGTGAAGCCTAAAATAACACTTTCATGCTTCAAATTTTTCTCTAATTTCAGTTGTGAGGTTTCTTGATTTATGATTTACAAAATAAAAATAAAAAAATTACCAGCAGTTCTCAGTGCTAAGTATGGCTAGTCCCTGCTGGTTTTATTATTCTGGCTGCCAAATCCCTTGATGAATTCAAACTCTTAAATTGTTTACTGTAACCATTTTTCCCCCATACAGATGATGACTCTGATGGTCATGTGATTTTGACAAACATAGATGCAGCGAGGTGAATTTTGTCATCGGGGAGTAGGAAGGTATAACTCAAACTGAATTACTGTTTAAGCTTTAAAACAAAAAATTGCAATACCTGTTGTACATTGAAGGTCTAATAATTCCTTATTGTTCCACAGAAGATCTAATATAGGAATGCATTATATGAAGGCATGCATAAAATATGCAATAAATCTGCTCTGTTCATCTTTTGTCACAGGTTTAGGTTTAAAAAATATCTTTTCATAAAATGAATATGAATTTGGGTGTACTGCTGTATGTTGACTTCCTTAATTTCATTATCTTTCATGTTGAGATTGCTACCTGTTAGTATTTTTCCTTTGATCATAGTTCTTGCCCTTGACTTTCACTGCTAGTATTCTTTGATAGTATTCAAATGCAAACAGCTATCCTAGTCTAAGAATCCACTGATCACAGTAGATTTGTGGTAGGATGCATGGAGGAAAGTCAAAGTGTGTCACATTCAGGAGCATAAGGTGCCAGAATAAATTTTTATGCTCGTTCACAAATAGAAAACAAATAGACAAATCTCATGTTACTAATTTTTTGCTCACTCAGACTTGCATATCAGCCTAATTTGTACTGTAGCAGGTAGCAGCATGCATTAAGTGAGGTTGTAATATTTTTTGACTGTAACTGTGAAAATATGAATGCCAGATAGCTATTCTTGTGAAAATTGTCAGCACAAATGCAACAACTTCTCTTGGAGGGGTTGTTATACTAGCCCCTTTGTGAAACATGAAGAAAAAAAAATCAATTAAAATGAGGAAGTTGCTGTTATGTTTGTGAATAGGGCAGACTTGGGATACTTCAACAAATTTCTAATGTTGACAAGCAAAACCATACACAGCACACTGATAAGGAGTCCCAGCAACCAGTCCTGTGGTTCCTTACAATTCAATTGGTTACTAACAGAATTTTGTGTAACCTCAGATTTATTTAATAAACTAAAAAAAGTCCTATTTTATAACCAAGGAGAAATAATTTGACTTTATAGATGACATGACATTCATTGACATGGAAGATGCTATATTTCCTTAGGGTCAGGGCCTTCCTAAATATACTGAGAGGGAAGAGAAAATATTCTGTGCTTGATTGCAAACGAGGCTTATAAAATGGTACAAGAAATGTTTTAGAATGATATTCTTAAAAGGCCTTATATTGAAGTATTTTGAGGTAGGCTTGATATAAATGAATGTTTGTAAAACCTAATGAAAGAGATCAAGTCTCAATTATGTTGCAGAATTGCACTGTGATGCTGTATTTTAGCTCTTAAGTCTTTTTAATAGCACAAGTTGGAATTCTGTAAATTGGAATTCTGATCTATCTTGGTAAGGCAGAGTACTGATCTGTTGATGCTTTGAAGATGGTATTGGTACTAGTCAGGTGGCTGCATTTCAACAGTGGTGGGAAACATTCCTGTATGTAAATACTGTAAAGTGTTTTTGAGGGGAAAATGGCGCTATATAAATGTAAGACATTAAGTGCCTCTGAAATAATAAATCTAAAGACAAAATATGTTTAAGCTTTTTATGTTTCTTGATGTGATTAGGATTTTTGTAACAATACAGAACATGTATTCAGCAAATACTGAATTACTCACTGAGCTACTTGACTTGTGTTCAGCTTATAAAGGTGATGGATGGTACTGCCTGAAATTCATCCAGGCATCAGCCAGACAATGCCATGCAGTTGTAGGCTTAACAAAAATATGAACACTACTCAAAGATCTGTAACTCAATTGCTTTGTGTATATGTGCATTAATCTGTTTTAAATCTGCTCTGATTTTGACCTCTGTTCTCTCTTTTTCTCTCCTACATCCTTTGTCCACTTCTTATCCCTCAAAATTTGCTGGTGTTGGATGGGTGTAGACCTGCATAAGATTAACGTATGTGTTTGTGGTAATTCTTTTGAATGCTCCCTGTTCCTTGTACTTTGAGGAAGTTACATGTATTGTATTTGTGATTTTCTTTCTTTTTTTTTGTTGTGGTAGATGTCCCCCCCATCAGGATGCTCAAAACTGTGTAATCTAAGAGTGATAGATTTACCTAAATGAATTGATAGCAGGGATGTTATCCTGTCATCAGTGCTTCTAATGTTAGTAGTTTTTTCTTAACTGAGATTAAGAACGTCAAACAAACTTGTGTATGTAAAGGAATAGAGCTGGCTTTGTAAGGAAGCCTCTCAAATTCAATTGAAAAATCAAGTGTTGTTGAACTTAACCAAAGAACTGGATGATGTTTTATCTTACAGATGTGATATTTAATATTCTAATAATTTGAGCACTCTAAAATTTGCTGCTTATAGAATTCTGGCCTTTCTGCTACCCAGTTCCTTACAAGTATTTTGTATGCATCAATACCGGTTCTTCCTTATGTAAAGGGAAAATATTGATTTATGGAGCAGTGAAACTGAAATAACAGAGTTACTCTGGGAAAGGTTGGTTGAATGTGTTGGAATGTTTCTTCTCTAAAAGAGGCACAGATGGTTTAGTAGGCACCTGGCTGTTCAGTCCAAATGTAAAACTGAGCGCTGTTTGAGGGTGACTTGTACTATGAAGAAAATTGTGGAGGCATTGCCATTTAATTAGCTGTATGCTGTATAGAAGCAATGAACTGGTGGGAATCAAAGTAGCAGTATGGTTTCTCTTTGTGGAACGCCACCATGATGCTTACTGGACAGACATTTTAATTAAGTCATAATTGGAACTGACAAATGAGTCACTACAACTTAGCAGAATTGGCAGTTTGAGCTACATGTTTCTTAAGCCAGAGGATACTTCTATGTAAATTCAGCACTAGAGTGAGAGAGAAAAAAAATCACTGAATTGTTGTTGTTGTTCTTGTTTGGTTTTTTGTTTCCCTGTAGGACTCAGCCCTCTGCAGACTCAGTAAGTGCTACTGCATCCCTAATCTGTGGTATCATAAAATGACCCAGAAATGTGGAAAAAACATTAAGATGTCCTACCATCGAGTTAGGAGATAAAAATCCAACATTAATGATTATATAGCATTATCACAGATACTGTGAGATGTTTGTAGAAACTTCCACAATAATGATCTCCTGAAATTCAACTGTGAAAAACAGTTGGAGATTGTTTCTTTTTTTTTCCTGTAAAAAAAAAATATTCAGTTTATTTTTGTCAAGAAAATAAGTTCATACAAGTTCAAATTGCTGTTTACCAAGCTGCTGTATATTGTATAATGTATTTCTTCATTACCTTTCTTCATCACCTGATTTATGCCAGTTCTTTTCATGATCACGAAAAGAGGTTTCTTGCCTTGTATAAATCACGATCTGCAGTTGTTTGGGAAAGGGTAAAAGGCTGGTTGATTTTTCACTCCACAAGTTGTGGTTCCAGATTCTCACTCATGTTATTGCTTGGAGTTTGTGAGGGAAAACTGAACAGATAGGAAAATCTGAGATTTTATTTCTTAAATGAGACTTTAGGTGTTGATGTTTAAGGCATCTTTTCTTTATAGTAGAACACATTTGTATTGTTTCAAGTAGAACTCCAAAGCAGGTTGTGTTTTTTGACATACATCGTTCAGTCTGAAGTTGTCAACATGGAAGTTGCTCATCTGGATTCTCATCAGTGCTTCCTGTCTGAAGTGATAGTAAGTACAAAAAGTAGAGAACTTGAAAGTAGAATGATGCAGGAAGTAGCTTCATCTTGTGCGTATGCAAATTGGCTTTTTAACTTTGAAGGTATCTATTAACAATTGTTACTGTTACAGACAATAGTCTGCCTATTTTTTCCTTGTGTTAGCTTATTATTAGTAAATTAGTGGGCATTCTTTTTCCCTGTCTGCCACCATCACCATTCCAGACACCTGCAGTCAGATTTTATTGCAGTGCCTTAAACTCCACCTGAAAGATTAGAATTATTGCCTAGTAAAGGCTTCTACAACACATATGCATTCTGAGAAAACTCAGAATCCTTCATATGCATTCAAATGCAAGATCCAGTGGTTTTGTCTTCAAGCAGAATTACAGACAAGCTAGTACGAAAGCAATTTATCTTTGTTAAAACCTTAGAACAACTTTGTTTTAATGTTGCACAGTCATCTTTGAGCTGCTGTATCATTTTCTTTCCCTGTATGCAAAAGCAGAGCCAGACTATAAATAGTCTGGAAGCCTACAGACAGAAGCTATCTTAAGGGAATAGTTTAAAAAAAACATGATAAATTTGAAGATTAAATTGAAATCATATGCCTAAATGTCTGGTGCAATTCTGTGGGTTATGGCTTTGGAAACTGAAGACACATTGCCAGTAATTTTGCGAGGAGTGCAGCAGAGTAATAGTAATCATACGGTTGACTTTATAAAATGTGAGGGAAGGGGAACTTGTGTGAAATATATCATTCCCAAACCAGCCCCAGCAGTCACAGCATCTTTAACTCTGGTTAGAAACCTCGCTTTTGGTGTCCTTTGTCAAGTCTGTAGTATAAAGATACAGTGGCTTTTACTGGCAAGAGGAGCTATTGTGCAATAGCGTCCAGTCCTGCTGCCTGTTCTGCTTTTCCATAGACAAACATTTCCCATCTGTCCCTCATTCTGGGAGACATGGCATCCACACATGATGTTATACCAAAATAGAACAGAACTGGAAAAATGAGGTCAAAGCTGTCTATGCAAAACCTAGACTGCTGAGACTAATTTACTTGGGAACTCCACCTCCGTGACAGAGCAGATTTTCTGCATTCAAGTATCTTTAGAGCTTGGCACAAATCACAACAATGTTAAAAGAAATCCTGATCATAAAAAGTTTGGAGAATGCTGCCCTGGAAAAGCCACACCACATATGTGATTGGAGAGATGTTCTCTACACAACCAAATGTGCCTTTTATTTTCTTAGATATAAGCATTTATTGCTATCAGATACTAAAACTGCTTAATAGACTGAAAATCTACTTTAATCTTTGTGAAGCATGATAAGCTAAGTACTGTGAAGATGCTTCTCAAAGTAAACTGGCCCTTTATTTATTTGCTTTAGCGTGGTGTGCTGCCATAGGAATGTCTTGGCACAAAAGCCACAGAGCTAAAAACAGCTGTGTCAGAAGCTGCTAATATGCCAGATGTTGTACAGTACTGCAGGATAACCCTCCATAGAGGGACCAATGAACGGAAGTGTTTGAGGAAACAATGGTTAAGGAGAAATAAGTGTGTGTTGAAGGCTTCTTAGAACCCCAATGCAATCTTACATATTGCACCAGGACTTCTTTGGAAAGCTAAGAACCACTGGCAGGTGGTTTTTTTTTTTTTTTTTGTATGAAACAGGGAATTGGGGACCAAAGTCAATTCTGCACATTGAAATTCTAGCCTTTCTAAATTCACAAATGCTAGGTAGACGATATGAAATCTAATTGTAACTTTCTGCTAGGATAGTTGTGTTTATAACAGTCCTAAGAGTTTTGGAAGGGCTGCATGAATTTAATTCTTCGATGTTCACAAAAATCTTAATGATTAGGGTGTATTTGCAAACTTCCTTGCCCTTCTCTGAAGTTGGAGTGCATCATATCAGTGGGATACAGGATGCTTACATGGGTATATTTCAGAGGCAGGTAGCTCCTGTGTACAGCCATGTGTTTGTGTTCCCAAGGTTGTGGGTAAGTTATTGGTCCTCATGAGAGAAACTGCACAGATGAGCAGAGCAGTCTCTCACCTGAGACCTGTTCCTCTGGCAACTTCTTGTGCCTGTCACTGCCCCTGGAATGGGGAGAATTCCCCCAAAATTTTTTTGGAAGTTGCTTTGTGAAGCAAGCTTAGTAGAACTCAAGGCATGTGGAGCCCAAAATAGCCACTGTTACAAATCTAGTTGCGTTCCAGCTGGTCTTTCCCTATTTGTGCCTTTTTTTTTTTTTAACTTGTCACCAGACAGAGAACGTGTTGTTACAGTTCAGTACATACTTGCA
Source organism: Chrysolophus pictus (assembly GCA_037305975.1). Classification (NCBI taxonomy): domain Eukaryota; kingdom Metazoa; phylum Chordata; class Aves; order Galliformes; family Phasianidae; genus Chrysolophus; species Chrysolophus pictus. The sequence goes on along the minus strand of CM074583.1, from coordinate 13,268,326 downwards.
CTGCAACGTAACCTGCATGGCTTTTACTGCACCATTTATGCCCTGTGAGGTAGTAACACATTTTTCAGTGCTCCTAAAAGATCATAGCTGCTTCTCAGGGGGTCTCAATCCATTGCTTAATAGTTAAAAGGACAGCGACAGGAATCTGTTCTGTGTTTCAGTTATCTTGAATGGGGAAAGCCTGGTAAGAGATTTAATGCTGTGTGAATATCTTTTGATAGAATCGTGGAATCATTAAGGTTGGAAAAGACCTTTAAGATGATCTAGTCCACCCCATCCACCTACCGCTAATATTGCCCACTAAACCATATCCTTAATACTACATCTACCTTTCCTTAAACACCTCTAGGGACAGTGACTTCACCACCTCCTTGGGCAGCCTGTTCCAGTGCCTCACCACTCTTGGAAAAGAAGCTTTTCCTAATATCCAGTCTGAACCTACCCTGGTGCAACTTGGAGCCATTCCCTCTCGTCCTCTCACTAATTATGTTAGAGAATAGGCTGACTCCCACCTTGCCACAACCTCCTTTCAGGTATTTCTAGAGGGCTGTAAGGTGTCTTCTGAGCTCCCTCTTTTCCAGACTGAATGATCTCAGTTCCCTCAGCCTCTCCTCATAAATCTTGTACTCCAGAACCTTCACCAGCTTTGTTGCCCTATGCTATGATAGTGAACCACTGAGTTTTCTGAGAGTAAAGGAATTTGGATTTGTGCAGATTTTAACACTGTTAAGCAAAGGGTAAATAAGTACTTGCTGGCGGTGGCCTTGTTTTCAACAGTGCTAGAAAGCTGGACAAGACGAGATATGTTATAACCTGAAGTCCTTGGAGAAGATGGCAGAGTGAAATACGGATTACATGGAGGAATTCAGGAGGTATCCAGGGAGAGAACTACTCCTACGTTTCTCATTGTGTCTCATTGAGCTGTTCAAGTTATCCATTGCTCCTCACTAATAGGAAGGAGATCTAATAAATTCAGTATGACCTTTTCCTTCAAGTTCTGGTGAAATCTGGATTCAAACAGGATTGGCATGCTGGTCATTTAAGAAAAATTAGATTGATAATAACATAGTGATTATGCCTCTTTTTTGCCACTTGGGGTCATCTTTTCTCAGTTCTAAGTAGCCTGGAATGTAGTACTGAATGTTCAGTTGCAGGATTAGCATTGTAGAGATGGTTCCTGGAGTATAAAATGCTTATATGGTGCTGCTATTGTGATCTCACACTATGAAAAGTAGACAAGATGTGTTTATGCTTCTACTCCAATAGAGATAGCTGAAGCAGCAACATATGGTGATATGGTTGCATCTTTGATCTATGGAAGAAAATGGATATTTTATGAATAAAGAGGAAAGATGGAATATAAGACTATAGTCACTGTGAAGATATGTTTTGGACGTGAATGGTAAAGTACAAAAGCAGCAGAAGGGAAATATTTTATGTTAATCAAGAATATACTCTTTTAATTAAGCTTAAAGATACCACTTTTTTTTTTGCAGAAATAATGACTATGTTTATTGGAGTAGGCTTTAAAATCTCCCTTGTCATTTTAGCTCTTTTATTACATTCAATTTTTAATTTAGCTTTAGGACCACTGAAGGGCAAATTAAAAATATGATCACACTGGGAGAACATCTATTCAGAGGATGGAGATTTTTAATTAAACTGCTCTTCTGATGAGAAAGTTTTGTAATTATAATGTTAGGGTACTTTGCTTTTTAGATACGACCTGAAGTAAGAAGGTAGGAAATATGAAAACAGAAAGAAAAAGGTGGCATTGAGACTTACTGGAACTGTAAATATTCTTTGAGTTCAGATTATTGACTTCATTGTTAATTAAGTAGTCACTAGAAGTGTTACTTTCTAATGCTAAGTGCGTGCACTGAGACACTCAAAACAACATTAGGAAATGCTCTGGAAGTTTCTGATCTGATATGGGGAGCAAGGGAAGTTGTAGAGAGTGAAAAATGTTGCTATGGTATTAATGTATTTCTGATTGGTGATAAGGAATATATATTTATGCAGATGCTATATTTTCATATAAATGAGATCCTAATGAAATGGTGAGTGCATCTCTGGGGAAGTAGTAGTCATGGAAATGAACAGAGGATGGGGTGGGTAGGTGGAATGGAAACATTAGCAGTGGAATTTGGGGAAGTAAGGAGCAGAAGGTTTCTGAGCTGTTTATAGGAACAAAAAATTGAACACAAATGAAATTCCGTAATATGGAGCACAATTTTCTGTAAGAAGAGAAAAAGATGTAATACCTGCAGCTGGATATCCAAGATAGTACCTGGCTATAAGAGCCCTGGGGGCAGTCAATACAATTGTCTTTTTTTTTTTTCCCCCAAGTATGGGCAGATTTTACTTGAAAGAAATTGATCCTGAGGCAAATTTTTCTATGAAATTGCCTAATTCATTTACAGTTACCTGCTGAGGAATTGCAGGAGGAGATATAGGTGTTCCTCTGGGCCCTTTTGGAAGATACTGAAATCAGATATTTGGGTTGATTTTAGAGCTCGTGCCAAAAGAAGCGGAAGAGTGTAATTGACAGGAACATTTCCCATCATAGGGTAGAAGGAAAAAGAGTCTTTTTGCAGTGCATCCATCCTGTTCATTACACCCTGAGCTTTTTTAAGTGACCTTCTGCGTAACACTGGAGGGCACCTACAGCAGTATATAAGGAAGGGACACCGTTCTGTGAAGATTCTCTGCATTAAGGATGTGAATGTACTACACAGGAGAGCGGATGGTGTGGTAACACCAGACAGTTGTTTTGGAAAGATCTTCAGATGACCAGTGCCTTTTTCTGCCCTGTCTAGCGGATTGTTCTTTGTGTATGAGTTTTAACTCCTTTCTCAAACAGAAACCCGTTAGCAAAGCTCCAGCACAGGAGTTCTCTCTCCTAGAGTGACAAACCTAGGCTAAGGAAGCACTCTTATGTGTAGCAGCTAACCACTGAGGAATTGCAAACTGACAAACTGGTCCTCTCAAAAGCCCACTTGTTCCTGTGTATCGTGGAGTTCTAAAATTGTGCAGCAATCAGTACTAACTTGGAAAATAAGAGGGGAATATTTCATAGCTGTTTGTTCTCACTAAATGCAGAAACTTGTTCCTGCCACATGAACAGTGATCCAAGTTAAGCTTATAATCGCGTTCTCATTGTTGTGTGCCTCTCAGCAGCACCCTTCTCACACTGAAAAGCTGAGTCTGCTAGGAATAGATTGGCTAAGCTGTTTGCAGCCGTATCTAAGTCTTGCAAAGCTGTTCATTTGAAGTAATGGCAGTCATTTTATTGCCCACAGTGGTGTTAGGGCTGGCAGAAAGCTAGCATCACATCAGCCTATATTTGCTTGTGTGAAGAAAAATTTGAATTTAAAGCAATATTACAAAATGATAGTGGCTTCTTGCAGTATGCCATGCTACACGTTCATTCACACAAGTGTTATGTCAAAGAAATGTGCAAACGTTTTTCTCCTCTTTAAATAGTTGGAGGCAAAGCAGAAGATGGGGAATTAGGAGTATCAGTAGTAACCCATGTGGAGGCAGAAATGTGTTTATAAGATAGGCCAGGAAACTAGAGTATGTAGGAAAAACCTTCTCACATTAATTCCCTGCCTGGCTGGCTCTGTCTAATATTTGTAGAGCGCTGAAGCTGGCCCTATGTGTGTGCCCTAGATATGATCTAGTATTTTTTTCTAGAGACAGTACTAAGAAAGTTAAACCTCTGCATTAGATCAGTCTGCATAGGCTGTATGCACTGATTCCACTGAGCTTTGTGGGAGAGGTGGGGGAGGGAAAAAGCCCCATTCTCAAATGTCTTCACAAACAGCCAGAAAACTTTAGAAATGGAATCTGTAGGCCTCGTGACTCTGGTTGCTGAGCATTGCTGAGGCTATAAAGTACCGTAGTTAGGGAGCAGAAATGCTGAGGGTTTCCAAAACTTGTGCAGCAGTGGGCCATTCTTACACCATTTAAGGCACTGTTTGTAATCCGTGGGTGTTCTTTCTTTCTTTTAATAAGAACAACCTTTATATTGAAAGCAAATGAAATATCTAGCTAACGAAGCATAATTTATAACAATGTTCTATGTAGATAATCAAATGCATGGTATGGTTTAATAAACACTATGCTGTTTCCTGTGGGCTTTTGTTTTCCTATGAACTTTTGCCTTTCCTGAGCTCTACTGTGAATGAAACTAATGAAGTGGAACAGGGGAGTAATGATGACAACTTTGGAATGCTTTTAAGTTTACACCCACACGCTCTCATATTTCTGATGGCTGGTGTAATGTAAGGTTCTTTTTCCAAAGAAGGCTTTAAGCATTTACTGCTCAATATTAAGTAAAAAGTTTTTTTCTCTCCTTGTAAATAACAAAATTCAAGAGTAAATCAAATGTCTGCTGACTACTCAGGCACGATGACGGGACTCATAATCCATATGAAGCATTATATTTCTGTGCAGTAAGAATAACAAATAGCAAATGCAATTCTGTAAAAGTTGATAAGCTGGGATAATCATTTCTTTGTTATCAGTTCTCATAAATGCAGTTGGTATCTTCTTCAAAGGCACATACACAGCCTTGAGGTATACAGCCCATTAGTGTGTAAACTGCTTGATGCTTTTTTTTTTTCCCTTTCTGCTTTGGTTCTTATCCCCATTGTTAGTAGCAGCAATAGACAGAACGTTGCAGCAGTTATCAGCTTTGGGCCATGCCCCGTACTGCCTTGACTGAACACTAGTATCAAAAGTGGTGCAGGCATCAGTGTAGGGATCCCTATGCAAACATCCAGATGGGCATCCAATATACTTTCCATGAGATTAAGAAGAAGCTGATCCTGAATAATCACTTAACCAATAAGAAAGCTGCATAGCAACCTGGGACTCTTCAAAACCTATTGTTAGTTCATGAAGTTTGGCTTCTCATATTTTTGTCCATACAGGTAGTAGGTGCCCTGCTGGTTTATTTCACATGGTCTTGGTTAGATTTCTGAAAATTGTGTAAACTTCAGTTGCAAGATAAGTTTCCTAAACATATTTTTAACTTGAGTTCCAGAATGAATATTGTACTCCATTTAAAAAAAAGAGAAAGTCTTGTTTTCCCAGTCACCTTTATTTCACTAGAAAAGTATAAATTACTATAAATACAGATATCACCAGTATAAAAATTAGATTGTCATCCATAAAATAAATATTAAAACAATCATAGCAAAAGGTACCTCTGAATCCCGTCACCAAGATGATTTGAATCTATAATACATAAACTATTGATTTACCATTTAATTTTGAATAAAGTTCAAAATGCAGTAACTACTGCTACTTACACAGTGTTTGCCTGAAGTTACTATTCCCTCAGACTTGGAACCACAGTGTCTGTGGAACTGTACTGTAGTGTAATCCAGATATGCTTTCAGTATGGCTAGCAGCTATCTATTGCAAGAGCGTTAATTAGTGGTCACCAATACACTAATTTGTTTGTTTAGCACTGATTGAATATATCTAAAGATAAACAAACCAAGATAGTTTTATCCAAGAAGTGCAGAAATAGCAGTAGCTTCTTCGTACCGTCTGAACTAACAGATCATTTCACCAGTTAATAATGTCATAAGAAAGTCAGATAAGTAGAGGTTTTGTTTCATAGAAACAGGAAAATGGTCCTTTTCATTAGTAAAGGACGTATTTTTCAAATGTAGTGTTTTTTCTCCTCATAAGTACTGTAAGACTTCTGGCTCAGTAAAGCTTATACTTTCGGAGTGCTTGGTCAAATCAGAGATTCATTTGATTCTAGCTGAGAAGAATGTGTGAGGAGGGCAATCATGTTGTAATAGGTCACCAAAATATTCTTCCAGCCTCTAGACACTGGAGACAGGGGCTCCCTGGTATCTGTGGCTTTTTTTTTTTTTAATCTGTCACTGTCTAATGGATCTTTGAGTCCACCAAAAGTTTTAGCTTCAAATTTCCTGTAACAGAGAGGCTAAAGGCTCCATCTTTTTTTGTCTTTGTGTCTTCCACGAGTATCCACAATAGTTTTTCCTTAGACACCGTTAAGTGGTTGTTTTTCTCTTGCAGTTTTTGCTTTCTTGCGTTTACACAGGATCACTGCTAGGATAATGGCGAGAGCAATGACTGCAATCGCTACCACTGCTATGATGATAAAGACTTCTGCTCCATATTCTGTAGAGTTGGGGAAAAAAATCCAAGGTTCAGTTATCAGAGATGACATATCACACTGCTATAAATTCTTACACTGAACTAAAAAATGTTCTCTATTTCATGGTACCACAGAAGTAGAATGATTATCCAGTGTGAACTGAATTTGTTTTAAAATGAATTTTTTGAACTGTAAAGCTTTATTTCATGTGGTTCACAGTAGGTTTTAATCTAGATAGTACAACAAAATACCAAGAGTAGGTCAAATCATTCCTCCACTCTCTGCATTATCTCTGTGAAACTAAGTCTAAGTGGGTATTTTTTTTCCTAGGTTAGAAGCTAGAAAGTACCAATAAAAAAGATTCTTATTTAAATTGTAACATAGAATTTAACTATTTTGATATATAAAAGTATATATTCTAGATAATAAAGTTAATTAGAAAGCAAATTTTGTAAGAGATTCTCTACTTAACGTTCTAGTTGCTTCATCTAATGGAGAGGAAACAAGCACGATAGTACTGTGATATTATTTAATAAATATTCAAGACTTTATACTGAAAAAAGTGTTATTCAGGCTGGAATAAAACTGGCTGATTCACTGTCTGCTCACATATTTATGAGAAGTCAGTCTGTCAGCTGATATGGCAGTGTAACACTAAAGAAAGTCTTAGATTCATCTTCTGCTTTTGAGATAATAAATTTCGGTTCAAATCAGTGGAAATGCTTGTCATTCAGATTTCCAGCACTCCTATGCTTTAGAGATAATCAACCACTTGCACTTGCTATGGGATCACTTGTATTGGGAGGATCTGAGGGAAACAGTGAGGGGAAAAAAAAACAACCACACAAAAAGCCAAACAACAAAAAAAGCAAAGCCAAAATGTAGTGCTGAGACCTGAAACTCTCGTGACCAGTCAACAGCTCAGACACTTTAAAACTGAATCAAGCAGTTTAGCAAAACCCTACAGCCAACTCCAGCTAGCTAAAGATGAACCTACGTGAATTCATTTTATAACTTAGGTGTCACACACTTTATAGAGTTATAGAATACATTCAAAATTGAAGTGTCCTTCTGTTGGAATGCTGAAGGCAGAACAACACTCTTCACTAGATACATACCATCTAAAATAGTTCTTTCTACAGTAGTACAAAGCACCATGCTTTCTTGACCATTACGATTTACTCTGCGAGAGGGAATGATTCCCTGGATGTAGAAGCAATAGTTATTTTTGTTGTCAACGCTTATATCAAACATATGGCTTTTTGTTGTTGCATCTTTCTGTAAAGAAAAAAACATTTCTCATTTCAGGTCCTCTGCGAAAAAGCCCGTGCTTTTAAGGTAGCAGAAAAATTATATAGCTATTATATATCTACAGAATATGTAGAAAAGCAGAGTAAGGCGTTACCTTTCCAGAACTTTGGTCTTTCCAGTAATAGAGTTTGTATTCCAGGTCATGTTTGAAAATATCTCGAACACTTTGAAAGCTTCCATTAGGAAACATATATGGTGTAAGCGGATCTCGAAACACAACATTCAGTTTGGAATCTTCTTGTGTGTGGTGTTGGATCTCTGGTTTTCCAATAATAGCTAAAAAAGCATTTTTTGAATTAAAACACTGGCATTACCTTTTTCCCCAGTCTTGGCTATTCTGTGCTTCTACTGTTTTCTACATAATATGCTCTTTTTCTCCCTTCACTCCTTTCCCTTCTCAAACAGAAGAGTTTACTCAGTCAAGGCAGCACAGGATTATTAACAAGTGTCTGTATCTAGTACACAATGTTAATAAAATGGTGTACAATGCAGTGAGAAACAGTTAGTGACTAAAATCTTACACACTGCTCTGCAATAGGGAGAGAAAGCTTTTTGCATGAATGTCGTCTTCTAAGATATCCATAGGAGAAAGCTTTAGGCCAAACCCAAACCTTGTTTAAGTCAATGGAAATCATCTTGAAAGGAAGCTAATGAAAAGATTTAATTGGGAATTCTACTTACTCTGATTATAAGGTGTGAATTTTTCAGAGCTTGCAAAAAGTGGTTCTTCAAAGTTATCTTCCACCAAGGATTTTACAGATAATACATGTGCTGTATAGGTCTCCTTTACATTCCGGAGTGCATCAGTAACATCACACTCTGTTTCTGTAGTCATTATGCATTTTTTTTTGGTATCAGATGTCTCCCTGAAAAGAGTAAGAAAGAAGTCTCAACACTTCCCAAGAAGACTTTCACAGGCTACTTACACATGTTAAAAACATTTTTTCCCCTCAAATTGGATAGACTTCCCTCAGTCTGTGGAATGGCCTTGCAGGTATAGTAGGCTGAGAAGCAGAAGGGAAAAAAAAACACAAAAACAAACCACAGTTCTGCTCAGGTATATTTCACAACACATTGTAGAAACAAGTAAAAAAAAAAACATGAGCCATAGTAATTATAGAGGTTTTGAGGTTTTCCTTCAGTTGCTTTATGAAAACAAAACAAAAAAACAGGTATAGAAATCACGGTGAAAATGTTATCCCTGTTCACAGATGTATCTAAAAATCATTGCCTAAAAAACATGAGTGGTCCTGGGAAGCTCTGCTGCCATGTATAGTAATTACTTAATGTAAAGGTGCCTCCTCATTTGTGTCACTTGTGTTTGCATTTATGCAGGCACAAATGTCACTAAGAACAAGACATTAGCAGCAATTTTATTTGCAGTATTACATTACAGAAGCAAGAAAAAATATTGTCTACCTCTATGAATTTCTCTCGATTTTAAAGAATAGAGGATTTACTTGAGAAATAATAAATAAGCCATAGGGGAAAAAAAGTTCTAATGGCTGCTTTACATCCTAATAATGCTTCGAAAAAGGACAGAAGAGATCTGAGCTTGGTGATCAAACAAATGTACATGAAAGAGAAAAAAAACATTTTAGTGCAAGTCGTCTATAGGAATATCTTGTCTAAAGAAGTTCCTCCATATCTGAACTATACCTGATTCTATGCTAAACCTTGGGCAAACAGACTTCAATATTTTGTAAGCAAAATAAACTCCAGATTCATAAAACATTTCAACTTGTACGGTGCTAGATAAGGTTCTGTGTCCCACACTTGTCTCTTTGTAAGACTGAACTCTTAAGCTAGGTCGTGCTACTCTGCTAAGAGCATGCTTTTAAGTCTATTCATTTAATTGCTCCTTTAGCCTAAAGAATAAAAGAGCACATTAGACCATCGCATTGGTATTTCATCCATTAGTCATGCGACTGCTCTCATTTCTAGGCAACTTTTATACACAGAAGAGACTACAGTACCACATCTTCATTACAAGTGGGAGAGTTGATGATGCAGACTCTTACCCCTTCAGGGTATGTTTATTAATGATCTTTGAATTAATGCGGGAGCTAAGAATAGAACAGATTCATTGCTGAACTTCACCGAAGTTTCTGTGCAGCAGAGGTGTCAGACACTTCACACAGGGTGATCGTTTTTATGGCTGTAATATTTCATAGTTTCTATAAAACATGATGACAGAGGAAGTCTTGACAGAGCTAGATGAACAAAGGTAATTTTCAAGACTAAACATACATTATGCTGAATCACTGATTAGAAAATTCAGACTCATACTTATCAGACACCTCCTGAGACTAAAGAACAAAGACTGAGTTCAGACATAAAAAGGTGAATGCGTCTAATACATGGCATGTCAGATCAGATGTCAACTTCTTCTCCTGTGCTGGCACACATCTCTAGTGTAACTGGAGCCACACCTCACCCCATTTCTGAAGTGGGCAAAGCTAGAAACCTAAAGCAGACATTGTTACGGTTGGATATAAAGAAGTGCTAGCAGCTGGGTTGTCAATTTCCTTAGAAGTGAGCTCTTTTCCCGATACATTCTGTCTCAAAAATAATCAAATACTCCAGACACATCTCCTTCGATTGCCATTGATGTACGCACCTCCATGTCACTTACCCATGTATTTCTACAGTGTAGAAGTAACCCGATGGTTTTGGTTGCCATTTTAGTATGGTTTTAAAATTGACTGAAGACCATGTTATATTAACTGCTGTTGGTAGTCCTGGGTTGCCTTTAAAAAGAGAAAAGAGTGCCATTAGCCACGTTACACGTAACTGCTGACTGCCTGCACTCACTGTTTAGGTAAAGGCAGCACTGCTGCTAATCACTACTTAGGGGAGTTATTTCAGGCGGAAAGGCCCGGTCCTGCCCTTTGGGCTCACGCTGTCTCACCGAAGGAATGTGCCCTGGCAGAAGTGAGAAATATGAGAAGAAAATTATTTTCTTTCACTGTTGTTCTAACTCCGAGCTTGCTGAGGTAACTCCAGATGAGTCCTCACTTTACTTTACTTTTTGATCCAACACCCCTTAAGAACTTGCAGAATTTTGAAGACCCTTATGAGAATGTCCAAACCCCAAACAGAAGACTCTCACGTGAGAATGTCCGAACCCCAAACAACAGCAGCGCGATTCACAGTCCCTCACTGTCTCTAATGCAGAAGGCATCAACCTCGGTTCCCCTTCGATTTATTTTGGGAAGATAAACTATTCAGAACGCCGTGCTGCCTCGAGCACGGACACCTCGGGGCCCGCCCGGGCCGAGGTGACACTTCGGGGAACTGTCCCGGAGGAAAGCGCGGTGGAAAAACCCCGCACGGCGGGGCGAGTCGCGACCTCCGCGACCTCTGGGAAGCCAGCGCTGCGCTAAGCCCTGCCCTCGTTGCTTCCTAAATGTGGCCTCTGCCGCTGCGATTAGCTCAAACCTGGCGACAAGGGAAGCAAATCTCGCCGCTCGCTCCCGGTGCCGCTGGGAAGCCCCGCAGCCCCCCGGCTGCGGACATCGGGACTCCCGTAGGAACAAACCGCCCGCGGCGAACGAGCGCTCCGCCAGCTGCGCTGAACGACGGAGTCGCCGCTCTCCACGCCCCGCAGTGCAGCCGCTGCCCCCCGCCCCAATGGCCACGCGCGAAGTTTCTGGCGGAAGGCAAAGGCCGCCGCGCGCGGCCGCTCTCCCTCGGGGCCGCCCTGTCACGGGAGCCGAGCCCCGCGCCCACCCACCCGCCTCGGCCCGCCGCTCCCTTCCCGCCATCACCCACCGGCGGCGGCGGCCAGGCGGCACAGCAGCGCGCCCAGCAGCACGGCTCGCGCTCCGGCGGGGGCACGTGGCATCCTCGGGAAGCGGCTCGGCGACGTCGCGACGGAGATAAACGCGGTGAGCTACCGACGGGACGTCCTTATGTCTGCGGAAAGAGAGGCGGGGACTCCGCGGGCAGCCCGCGGGGCGGGCGGTGGAAGCGGCGGAGCTGGGTCCCGCGCGGGGTCAAGGAGGACGGGAGGGGGGCTGTCCTTCAGCGTTTCGGCATCGCAAGGTTGCGCAAGGCGGGACGGGGGTCTGCGAAGGGACGGCCCGCCGCGGGAACGGGCCGAGAGAAGGGGCGGCTCCGTGCCCAGAGCCACCTGGCGCCGTGCTGCTGCGCGTCCCCGTGCCCGCGTGCCGAGCCCGGCTCCCGTCCGCTGACCGCACGGTGGGATGCTGGTGGGCCGGGCGGTGCTCCTGCCGAGCTGGCCGCCTGGCTCAGGTCTGCACCTTCTGCAGCGCCAAACGTCTGGCCGCCCTCGGCTCAGCACGCAGAACGCGACTGCTGGGCTCTCTCCTGTCAGGATAGACAGTAAATAATTCCACCCCCCCCCCCAGAATCCCCAAACATTGTCTGGGGATTTGTACCTCAGCTTTCCCATAAACCAGACACCAGACGTACGCTTTTCCTACAGAGCTGTTGGGAAGAGATGTCATTTTCACAGGTAGGAAGGTATCTTGGACAGGTTTGCTGAGTGCTGCCGTCAGTGTCGCAGGCTTTGTACCCCCCGGTGTTGCCCGTACTCATTGATCGCCGCAGTGCTGCTTCGCCAGGCGATCAACCCAAGTTTTGGGGCCCGGGGTCTGCTTTCATCTGATGCTCGAGCTCTAGAGGGAGCTGTGTTCGCATTCAGCTCGGGATACTTCTGCTGGGAAGGTGGGAAACAGGCGGTGTGGGTGAACCTTGTACGGGTATAAAGGGGATAGGATAGGTGCATGCTGACATTTCTTTTTGTATTGATGATGTTTTTTACAAGGTCTTACACTTGGAAAATATGTATAGGAGAAGATTAATAGGGAAGTTGCATATTTAATTGACTTCAATTTTCATGCTTGGTGTACACTTAGATGCAAGCAATCAGTTCTGTTTCATAATGTAAAATAAACACATATGGATCCAGATACAGTGGCAGTTTCAACCAGAGTCTCCATCATATCGAGTGTTTCAAGGTGTGGCTGAATCCTGGATTTTTTAAATTATCAGCATTCCTTCACTGAATCCCAGACAAACACCTGATTTTCCTGCCTTGTTTTGTCAAGTTTCAGCACTGTCTCTTTGCAGCTGTATGTCAACATTACCTCAGTGAAAAAGCTTGCATGCTTTCAGCTTTGTGCAGAGTCCTGATCTTGTGTGACTAGATTTTCGAGGTTGTCACCTGGTAAAATCATAGCTGATTTCCGAAGGACGTGACAAAGAGTTACGGGACCCATTTATCTAAATTAAAAAAAAAAAAAAAGAAAAAAAGTGTTTCTATCAAACCTTAAATCACTTTTAAGCTCTGTTTCCAGTTAGATGTCCTTGCATTTCAGTTACAAAAGAAGGGAAGTGGGCCAGCTGTGATATGGATACAATCTCAACATCCCATCTTTGCTCCCATTTCCTCTGTCATGACCTCTTGTACCAGAGAGAGGTGAGGAACCTTCCAGGCTGTCTGGAATAACCACCTTGACCAGTGTTACCTTATTCCAGCAGCATTTCCCACTGCTCAGCAATGTGAGGCTTTTAGCTGTGCTGTTGGGTGCTGTGGCATGAGGGAAGGAGGCTGCCATTTGCAGCGGGGCCCAAACAGAAGGGCGTGTGAGGATCAGTAGGGGTGATGGGCTAACTTTGCCAAGCTAGCTGTGCTGAGGGAAGGAAATTGAAGGGAAAATTTGATAGCTGGGTGTGGAGGAGCAGTGTGGCTAAATGATGTTCATGAGAGAAGGGGATGACAGACATGGGAGAAGAACTGAGGCAAAGAAAAGTTGTTGCTGCTGCTGCCTCTGCTCTTCTTTCTCCCCTTCTATTAAGCCACGAAGCAGATCTGACTAAAGGATAAGAACGGCTGTGCTGCCCAACTCCAGGAGCCAAACTGGGAAGTGAGAGGAAGCTGGCGCTGCCTGACAGGGCTGGTGTCTCTGGGCTGGGAAGCTGCTGTGCGGTTGGCCACTGGTTGGTGGCACTCTGGGTCATATTTCCTGGCCACATGAACAGTATTTCAACAGCATGTTTAATACGGAAAATTTCCCACTTACTTTGACAATATGTTGCTACATGCAGGCAAGCATTATGCTGACTTAGACCTCTGGAAATTTCCCTCAGCATTTAGGATTTGGCTCCCATATCGGAATGTCAAAATGTAATCATCTACTGTGTATATCTCTATAACTTATATAGTCATCCTCTGCTCATGTTACAAGTAACAGAGAAAAACACCTCCCCTAAGGTGAAATCCATATTTCCTAGTGCAGACATCTAAAGGAAGTCAGACAAATCCATTAAATATTGAAAAAAATTGGATAATGCGAGGACTTCAGTGTGACTTTATTGAATGTGTGGGAATCATGCAATAGCAAGAGATTGACTGCCTCTGTGCAGGGAGATGACTGTTCCCACTCTGCGTCCCTCTGGTGAGTTTAGAGGAATTCACTATTGGGAAAGTTTGCCAGATGGGGAACAGACCTTACAGATTTTCATTTTTTGATATTATGGAAGCAAACCATACACTGATTATAGGAAAGGGGTTGAGGAGAAAAGGGGAACTAAGTCTATGAAACTCCTGGTTTTGGGAAATACATGTATGTATTTAAATCCGTAATATAATGTACTAGATCTCTAAACTGGTTAGCTTTAGAGATAGCTAATACCTTATTGCTTAGCAAAGCAAAGTCAGCATGATATGTTTTCTGTACTATCATATATCATTTGCTTTATATGACATCCATAACAGATCAGTTTCCTTATACTGATAGTTTCCCAACATTCTAAGGAATGTTTTGTAATACTTACTAATGTTTTGAAATTTTGTAGTGCTACAGAACATTCATCATTCCATGCTGACATAAAAGTCAGCAATGTTGGCATGCCCAACAGTGAAAAATTCACCTATGTAAGATTCAAAATCCCTCATAGCTTTTTCCAAATTGGAATTGCTCCTAATATTTGTTCCTTTTGGTTGACTTTTAAAGTCTTTAATGTGTCTCAGTGACTCATATTAGTGGATAATGAATTTAAATAAGCAATTAATTATATTTAATTAGATAAAATAGAAGCTTAGGAAGCAATCTCTGATATGGTACTTTCTTCTGCAAGTATATTAATGTTTGTCCTGCAGAGCTGCCCTATCAAATACAGTACTAGAAAGGCATACACAGCACAGTTCTTTGTTCTTTTTTTCAGTTTCAATCAAGATTCTAAAGGGCAAAGACCATTCAAAATCTTGAAATGACAGTAGTTTACATCAACATTTTCTGCCTGTGCATGTAAATGTCTCAAACTTATCAACTAACTTAGATTATTTTATTATTGTGAGTTGCTTTACAACTATTTTGTACATAGGGGGGAAACTGTATTTACCCAACTTTTCTATGGGTATGCTGAAAGTCTGGTATGGTGAAGTCAGGAACATACGATATCATTATATTATACCATTTTCTGTTTTGTGACATTATCACAGGATTATGTTTTCCTTTTTTTTTTAAGCAAAGAAAAATTCATATCTATTAGAAGTCTCCAGTGAAGATAAAGGAAACACAGAAAATTAAATTCAATATTTAGTTATTTCACATATGTCTAAAAGTTGAGTATCTGATCTGTGAGAATGTTCTGCACTGAGGTGTGGGGTGATTACACTGCTGAACATCAAGCCAGAAAAAGTAAGGAGACTACAAACACATTATAGATTTAGAGTTTATATAAAAATGGCTATACTGACAAAATTTGTGTGACCTCTCTTGTAACTAGGAGGATTTATATAACACGGTAGGTTTTGGTATCAAGACCCATTTTTGATGTACAGAAAATGAATTAGTGTAATTTTTCTGATGCCTGTGGTAATCAGTGTCATTAGATTAGTGGAATGGAATGGAGAAACAACTTGTATACTTAAGAGCAGTGTTGTTTATACACAGAGAGCTGTTTATTCCTGAAATCTCCACACCAATGAAATTCCCAGTAACTTTCTTGTTTATCTCTGGCTTTGTTATTACCTAAACTATGATAAATTATTTTGTGATTCTAAAACTGGTTTGAGATTTTGTTAAATGACATGTAGCAACAGAAAATAACAAAGCTACACTGAGATAGAACTAATTTAAAATTTAAATCCAAATCTTGCAACCGGTTCCTCATCCACCAAACAATTCACTCATCAAACTCATATCCTTCCAATGTGGAGAGAAGAATGTTGGGAGGGGCCGTGTCAAAGGCATAACTGAAGCCCAGATCGATAACATCGCTGTCTCTCCCCTTGTCCTCTGATGCACCTACACCATCACAGAAGGCCCTAGGTTGGTTGCTTATCATAGAAGGCTACTCAGTGATTTTCAGAAGTCCCTTCCAAACCCTATGACTGTGTGGTTCACTGTGTGATTCTGAAATTGTTTCTTCACTTCCCAAGTCTGCTTGTGTATCTCACCCACAAAGACCATGGGCATTGCTATTATCAGTCAGCTTCTTAGCTGTCCAGTACACTGGGGTAAGAAACATCCTAGGTCTGCTCTAGAGGCAAATTCTGAAGTGGTTTTCTTGAAAATCTTTACACTGGTCTTTCCAGACATAATCATTGTATTTGAAAGTCATAAACAGTTTTAATTCAGCCAGTTTGAGAACATGATTACAGCATAAACTCATGAGAACTGAGGCGTCAATCACATTCCTATGTGTGGAGCAATCCCGTAAGTGGCCGGCATCCAAATGCATTCCTTCACCATATCAGAGGAGTTAGTAAAGCAGGGCTGTAGTGAAACTTCTGGTAACCTGCATTTAGCTAGAAAGTCTCCCTGATTCATAGTAAAGTACTGAACCTCCAAACCCAAAAGTCTCCAGGAATTTAAAACTGTATCTTTACATGTTTTTAATGTACTGGGAGTCAACTAAGGGTCTCTTGGGGAGCCTGAATTCTGGCATTCGAAAATGTTAACTTTGAAACATTGTTGTTTGTTTAGCTGCAGTTTGGACCTTTGTCAGTGTGTTTCAGTGGAATGTAAAGTATATAGAGGAAAGAAGTTCTTAGGTTGAATGTTTGCTTTAGAAAAAAAGAACTAAAAATGAATAGCTTGTTTATTCTGAAATTACAAAAGATTTTGCTCACAAGAAATGTGTACTTTCAAACGATTCTAATAACAGCTACAGGTAGTCTGCATTTTTCAGTTTGAAAACTTGATGTGGAGTCCAATTCTGATCTTTCTCCATGGTGTTTAACTTCAAAATACCATTGGACCAAGTTTTGTTTCCTGCTATTATTCCTCATCGTGTAAATCACAGTGGGCCATACTGACTCTTGCTGCTACCAGCAGGAAGGTCTTGGGCATCTCTTCTAGAGCTCCTATCTCCTTGAAGGCACTCCTATTGCTTTCTGTGATAGTGATTTCTTTTTATTCTCATGATCAGCCCTGATAAATTTCCTTGAAATGCCTCATTAAAAAGAAGCACAGAATTCTATAGCACCTTATTCCAATCTTAAGTATTACCTTCCTTTGTTTTTAATCTGGTTGGAATTTTAAGGCTCCAAGTCTTGTAATTAAAACATAAAATAGAGCTAGGCAAAGTAAATCTGGAACTACATTTTTAAAATATTTCACAGGATCCTTTTCTCCCTCTCTCCTCTTAATCTGAGAGGCATACTTGGCAGAGGCAACTCTTGACACGCAGCAGAGTCTTGAGCTGAGTTATATCTCCTTGGAATTTTAAAATCTTGGAAAGAATTCAGCAGTCCTTTGAACCTGAGGTGTTACCTTCTCAAACAAATAGTACTGCCACTCAGACACAGTCATTAAACGGGGGAGGAGAAATTCCAGTAAGAGAGGCCAGTTTTTGGCATCCAAACTCTTGACATACACCTCAAACCCTTGCTGAGCAGCGTCCAGACTTCCTTTCCTGTGTCCAATCTGAAACTGTATCCTTAGAATCTTTCATTGCTTGTGGCAGTTTCTATATATTGTAAAGACTGTGATACATCTTCTAGGAGAGAAAGGAACTAGCTCCAAGAACTGGAACACTGACACTTTCTGAATACAAATGTGAGCTGCTTTGCTCATGGTTTGACTAATGATTCAGTCTAACCAGGAATGTGATGAACCAGACTCACAAAAGCTTTTGTATGCTACTTGAAAGAAAGGATGGAGACAGGCACTTTTTTGATCTCAGCCTCGATGGCATAGTTTTAAGAAGAGTATAAAGAGTCTAAAAGAAACAAGGAGAAATAAACAGAAGCACATTTTCTTGCTGCCAAGAAAGAAACAGGCAAATTTTGTTCTACCTCTTTGGTTGTTTTGCCAGTGATCAGTGGTGCAAAGTCCCATTCAAGAGAGGCAGCCAGAACAGTTTTTATTAGTAATTTCATTCATCTCTCTTTTCTCTGTCACTTGCAGCTTACATTCATAAATTGCCCTAATTTAATCCTGACAGAAAAGGAGTGCTGTGGATCAGAATGGTGCTGCTAAACTGACACACGACTTAGAATCTATAGCAGCTCTGTATTTTGCCCTCTGTTTGACACATATTTCCATAGCTTTTGCTCAGCAATTGATCCCCCTTGTAGCTATATTTTTATTGGCCTTCTACCCAGCAATGTTCTCCATCTCCATTCAGTAGTATTTCACTAATTTTCCCAGGTTCTCTCTCTGCCAGTATAGAAATGGAAAACAGCTCATACTGTGCAGTACAGTGAAGAAATTTTAGTTAAATAAAATTAAAACCCTACACATAAAATAACTTTTAAAATGTTGCTATACAAGATAGAATTACTTTTGTATGCTTAGCTTCATATATCCTTCAGAACAGCAGGATAAATTTTTACATAAGGAGAAATTTTTACAATAACTTGCTTTTAGACTCAAGGATACATGACATATTTCTTATTAACTACATTTGATTCTAACTTTTCTTTTTTTCCTGCATATCTTACTTGTCTTAAATAAGTGACTTGATCTATAATAGCATAACAGGAATATGCAGGCAACCATACACAAAGTCTTTGGCCAGGAAAGTTACACAAGTCTAACTATATTAGCAATAAAATTTCAACATAAATCTAGCTTCACAGACCAAACACTGATCTGTCTAGAAACTTTGTGATGTTTCTCATTGTACCACTGAGGCAGATCAGTCCTGAAGAAGCAGAATTTCTCACCGGATTTGAGAGAGGTTATCTGAAGGGTTTTCAATCACAAGCCACATTTATAATTTGAAGGTATGTGGTTCATAACAAGTTTGAACCTGGGGAACTTGGAACTGAGTTTTAAATCATCTACTTCTAATTCATTAGTATTTATTTGGAAATTTTACATAGTTGTAACTGTTAAAAGGACACATATTCTTGCTTATGCTGGCTTTATGAAACAACTGTAAGCCATACAGAACTGACTGTGTATTGCAGACTTACCAAGCCTCATGTTGACTAATATATCTCTGTGATGTGGTAAAAATATGTGCACATTTTCACTTTTGCCACTACCAGTAGGTATACTCTGCTGCTAGTAAGAATGAAAGAATTTTCATTTCATCTGTGCCTAACTATGAGTCTGCATTTACTCTGTGGTCAAAACTAGTCCAAGAACCATCTCTTCTCCTTTCCCAGCTGGATGGATGAGCCTTCTGAAAAATGTCCATTTCAAATACTTCGATACTGATAATTTGAAATTCTACAGCACGTATTTTAATGTATATGAAGAACCAAATATCTTGCTTTTTCATTCTCAGACCCCAGATGACATTAGTAATCAGCACCATAATTGCGTGCTAAGTTTTTGTTTCAAGACTCAGTTTTGTTTTCTATTTGTTCTTTTTGTGGGTGGAAATATTGCAGGACATGTTTTCTCATCTGCAGCAGTGAGTGAAAAGTCTGTGAGAGAGACAGACACTGGATTTTTGAAGAGGCAGATGACACAATATCAGAAAGAGGGAAGTTTAGGGGATGTGGCTTTCCAGTGCACTAGGACACTCTCTGTCATGCCCTAGAGCTATTCCGGGTCATAATTCAAACTGATCTGTGTTAAATGCTGGTTTCCATTCTCTCTCATATTCTCCATGCTTTCAGAAAGCACAATGCTTTTGCAAAGTGTTTATCAGTAAGTTTTGAAAATAAAATGTAATATTTTGATTTTGTAGCATCATAATCTCTCTTTTAGCGTGTAGATAACTAAATTAGTAAAAATGTGAATCTAGATAATTCAGTTAGGACTGCTTTTTTTTTTTTTTTTTTTTTCTTTTCTTTTTGCTCTTGTCTGAGTAAGCACGAAATACACTTCTTGTACTTGTGAAAGTTGCTTGTTTGCTGTGTGATTTTATTACTTCCTTAGTTTTACTTCTTTTTACAACTACCAGTAAATCTTTTCTTTAAAAGGCAGTTTTTAAAAGGCAAAAAAAGACAAACCCCAGGAATTACATCATGATTCAAATGGGTATTTCCAGACAAAAACACAGACTATTAAATATGAAGGTATATGTTTGCAGGAACATAACCAACAGTGACACAGTCCACATGTGAAGTTAGTGCTAGTTAGCAGAAGACTGCCAAGAATGAATTTCTCATTTTTCAGCATGGATAGATCTCTGTGTTAAACTAAGAGTTTCGTCCCCCATAGCTTACTTATAATAAATTCAGACTAAGAAAATACTCTTAGAGATTACAGTTGATCTCAGTGTATTTATAGCACTGCTTTTGTTTTTTAACTCTTCCCCAGTCTTATTCTCCAGCCATACTGCGGCAGTGACAGCAGATAGTTTTGAGGAAGTAACAATACCAAGGATTGCACAGCTGAAACTATCACCAGAAATTTCCACTAGGAAATTTGCACACACACATCCCCTTTATAACAATAAAACTGGTAAACATGCAAGCAATTTAAGAGTATAAACAGCTCAAATTATGAGTTATTATCTGCTTTTCAGTATTAACTATTTTTAATGATAAGATTAGGTCAGGCTTTCATTTTTCCACTACAGCAAACCTTTGTAGGAAAGTAGACTATTATTAAAATGAACGTAATGTTTTCCTTTACTGTCGAATTGGATCTTCTACATTTTTTAAGAAATAGCATTTAAACTGAATAAAGGGTTAAGGGACTAGCATACTGCAAATGGACTGGTGTATCTGACCCAGCTGTTGCAGATTTGGTTTATTTTCAGCAGTATAATTTCCTGAAGTCTCTGTCTACAGACTTAGTAAGCAAACTGGAGGTGAACATTCCACTTGCAGGGAAGACAAGAGGTTACATCTGAGCTTGTCAAACTCGGCTGTCCACCATCAACAGGAAGCTAGGCACTTGGGCTCTCTGGCCCACGATGAGGTCTGTTTTCTGCAGCCCCATAAAAAAGATTGTTTTGGCCTTAAGTCTCAAGTTAGCAGCTAGCTTACCTGAGCTGTGGTCAGGGATTACACTAAGTTTTTCCACTATTTTACTTGAATCCACTCACATTAAAAGCATAATAAGGCCTGTACCGTGCTCTTTTTTTTTTTCTTTTAACTTTCTCAGTCTCTATTTTCAACAACCTTTCAGTCTGCTTTCTCTACAGATGGCTTTTATTTTCCTCCAGATAAAGTTTTTTCGGTCCAAATATTTATTGGAAGTATCCATTTGACTATGTCTCCAGCTTTTCTTCTAAATTTTTGTTTACTAAAGCTTATGTAAGTCTACAAAACTCAATTATTATTAGTCACCGAGGGGAAAACACTCAACATATATCACTCTAAGGCTCTAATTGTCAAAGTAAATTTTACTTCACAGAAATCAGTATCACCTAGAATTGGTAGTGAGTCTCATTTACTTTGCCAATTAATTCCTGCTGAATGAACACGCATCTCTTCTGTAGTTCAGCATTAATGCATAAAGGGAGAGAAGGGAAAAAAATAATGTCTTCCTTGCTAAAATGCGTAAGTCTCACACAGAATTTTACATTCCTTTTACCTCCTACCCATCTCCTTCGTCTTCAAATGATCAGAGAGAGGGTTTATAGCAATTTCCTATGTATGTGCTCAGATTTTGAGGGATCTCAATAACTGGAATTTTGTATATGCTTGAGACCTCTCTGCGTGTCATTTTTTATCACATTTTTTGACTAAATATTTATATTTAGTATTTGGAGTATGTTATTTTCTATTTTTCTATATTACTTAGATAATTTGAAATTTATTGTAGAAGCACGTATTCATTCTTAGTATACAAAAATAGTGTTTTCATTTGCATTTATATAATCCTCAGTCTTTGTTTCTCCATACCATATCAAAAGATCTGCCAAGATTACCTGCAGTGTGACGATGAAAGCATAGCCCATAACTCCCACTTGGTTTCCTGTTGTGTGCAAAACGATTGGATAGTGTTCTTGGCTGAATCCTTAAAAACCACCAAGATATTTGGGTCAAAAACTTCCAATCCTGAAAATATGTTCAGTTCAGCAGAATGTAATCAGACCAGAATGAATTGATCCTTTACCAAGAAAACTATTCAGCATAGCAAAAGATTTTAGGAAGAACATTTGGATTTTACTAATGAGGTTTCCCAGGAAGCTGAACAAGTGATGTTTACAGCCAAAGGCTTCTCTTCCCAGCAAAGCAGCAGCCAAGAACAATAGCAGCTTTTACACTAAGGCTCCCTGTTGCTGTTTCAAAGGATCTGCTTCTGTAACAAAATTTCAGTTATATTTACTAACTGAAAGGAGGTGCCCCAAAAGGAGAGTAGAAAACAAGCTGTATGTTTCCAATTCTAGAAAACAGGCTTGCACCACAGATTTGTACAACCTAACTATATTCTAATATAACCACTGATGCTGAATTATGTTATTTGAACTATTAAGAAATGTTCTGCCTTGCCTGACACAGCAGTTCAGTAATCTGCAAGGATTTATAAGTTAAAAGTCTTCTAATGTTGTGGGACTACAAGTGTCTGCTAAATGGTTGCAGTAAGTACCATCAGTGCTACTCTACTATCCTCTCACTGGAAGGCAAATTATTTTATTTACCTAAACCAAAAATTCTTATGAGATGTGCAATAGAATTTTCAGAATTTTCTTTTTAAAAAATAGTACAGAAATTGTGCATCAGCACTCACCAGACTTAAAATGTTACAGTCAGTCCTCCCCATTATTTCTTCTGATAAAATTTTGTTGTGTTTTAGATATAGTAATTTGTTTCAGAAAAATATGTTACTTAAAAAGCAGTCTTCCTTTAATCAACACTACAAATGACACCAGATGGACAAGCTTCTGAAATTGTGTTGTTAGTCTTTTATGCAGCAAGGGTTTTGCCGATAAAAGCTGGGCCTCTGAGAGGCTGTGGAGGTCAGGTTGGATGAAATATCTTGCTGCTCTGACCTGCCAGGTTTTGAGACGATCAACCTGCAGTCACTGGTGCAGATTAACAAACCACACCTTAGCCAAACATAGGAGGAGAAAAGTTCTTTCAAGTTGGAAGAAAGATAATGGCATTGTGGGAAAAGGACCTTCCCTGTCAGCTGTGTTTAGGGCAGCTATGTCTGAAGAGTCTGCAAGACCTGCTAAGGGGAGAAGCTCAATAAATGCTGTTACTGTAACCAAAGATAAGTGAGGGCGTAAGTACTTTTAAATTAGACATCATATCCTTAATGTTAGCATATTCAACCGGCAGGTAGGATGAGAAAATAGGTGTCCTGTGAGCCTGATAAAGCATGCTAATGGATGAGTAGAAAGTGTGTGTGTCACAAAGGCAGACAGAAACTGTTCTCCTTACCTGTCCCAAGCAGTCATCAAAGATAGAAATCTTTCCATATTTTGTAAGGGCATGGCTTCTAAAAACTCTGAAGGCAGTTAAAAGGGACTGCAGCAGGTTAGATTTCATAATTCATAGCAAACCAGGTCAGTCAGCCAGACTCAATGGGAGTCTGCAGTTCATCTTCTCAGTCATGAGCAGAACCAGGCACTGATTGGTTGTACTACTGCTCTGCACTTACACTGGAAAAGGGGAGAACGGATTCTGAAACATGTATTGTTTAAGAAGTAACCAGAAATATATCTGATGGCTAATATATGGAAGCACAGAGTATACTGAAGTATGAGATATAGGGAATGTGCTAGGTTAGTCTGTCCTAGAGTTGTGATGTTGAAGAGAGAGTTTGCTTTCATTCATCACTGCAAATTGTAAAATATTTCTTCACTTGTGTTTAACATTAGGCTTTTGTAAAGCATTGATTTTTCAAAATCCATTCTTTCTTAGTTCAGAACCACTGTAATAGAGCAATCGTGATCTATGAACATTTCAGTCGTGACCAGTATTTATTTTTTTAAATTTTGTATCAGAACCATGTGAATCAGAAGGAAAAAGAGGCCTTTTTGTTACTTGTTTATTTTGTTTTCAGCTATCTACTTAATTATTTATGGCTTGTTAGAAGGCCAGAAGATTTTTCCTATTCTTCTCCTACCAAAACTGTATGAAATCACAGATTCTTCTCTACTTTTTGTGTTTATCAGATCACGTAGTCCATGCCACTACAAAAACATATCTGCTACTGGCTATAGGATTTCATCAGGTAGCTTCTTTAGATGAAAAGATCTTAGAGTACTTACCTAGTAATATTTTTCTGCAGTTTCTCTCCTTTATTTATGCTAGCATTTCCTTAGACATCTCCAAATAATCCTCCTATCACTTTAGGAATTTATTATCCTTTACTATGTTTTTCTTCAGTCATCACATTGGCAGTCAGTACTAAGTTTTAATTCTGTGACGTTCATTATGCTTCACCTTGAGATCTATTGTAGTTCCTGAAGGCCCATTTGTTTAACAGCACCAGAGCTGTGGGGGTGCTGGTGGCTGAGCTGTAGACCAAGGAATCTAAACATCTTGTTCCTGGGTAGGGCACGCTGTCAGCTGACTGTTCCTACAGCTAAGGCAGACTGCGCTTCTGCTGCAAATTGCTCTTAGATTGAAATCAGCTCTATTTTTGACTTCTTTTTTCCTTTTTAAAGGACACCTATCCTGTATTTTTCCCTTTTAGGTCTGCTATCACTTTCCCCACCTTCTATTTACAGCTAAAAGTTTAGAGCTGTGTGCTGTCAGTATGAGTTTTGTTGCTTCCCTATGTTAAAAGACACATTTAAATTTAATAACTTCAAACATCCCCTCCTCAACCAATACTGCATTACAGGGCTTCTGCTGACTTCAGATAAAACTAAATGTTATGCTAGCTAACTTGTATGTTGGTGATATTTGAAAGTCTAAGCTTGGAATGTTCATAAGACTGAAAAAAAAAAAATCCATTGTTATATCAAAAATATGTATTTGGAGTTAGTGAATTGCAGCCAATAACACAGGTGAAATCAAAATAAGATCAAGGAATTTCTGCTCACCTGGAATAAAGCTATAAAGTATGAAAGCAGAATGACAGAAAGGTGAGTTTGTACTTCACTGCTGTAACAAGACAAATAGAACAGTAGAAAATGTTTCACCTTAGATAAGAGACATTTTTATTTACTTAAAGCCATGCTAGTTGGGATTCATAAACTTGGTGAGACATTTCAGGGTGTGTACTATAATAATAAATACACACCTTCCATTCAGGAGACTAAAAGCTCTTGGTGCTAATAAAGAAAATGATCAAGATAGTGAACATATTGCTTAATGACACTTGTTTGCATGTGCTGCATCTGCTCATCAGTATTACCTTGTGCTTCAAGTGAAGATTGCAACAGATGCTTACAGGGATGTATCTGGGTGGGTGCATAAACAGAATTTCTCTCCAGCCTTGTTTTGTGACTCACACAAGGCCATATTGCAAAGCATAATGTGAGAATTCAAACCCTCCTCTTTGCTCTAGTGTGCTAGTAATGATATATGCTAGAGACTAGGGCTGTTCTGAGCCCACCTGCTCCAGACCTCCATCTTGGGGGCAAGGTGAGAAATAAGGGCTGGTTTCAATGCTGCAAATAGTCTATAAAACTCTAGTAGATGATGTAGTGACAATTGCTTGGTACAATGCAGCTCAGTCACAACCTCAACACAGGTGGAAACTGCACTGTCTAACTCAAAATCTCTAGCTGTGGTTTGCTCACTTTTATTCCCTATTGATTTATTTATTGTGCAGTCCTTTCCATCTCTTTCCCTATTTCTTCAGAATTAGGTATTTTGTTGCTAGTTTTGGCAGATCTCCATAGTTAGTGGTTTTATTTCTTATCTTAAGTATTGCAATTGCTGGTCATGTGCACACCCTTCCTCAAAACAGTCTCCAATAGGAGCAGGAAAAAATGGAAAAGATAAGAGCCTATTATGACTTCAGAAGCATATCTTCTATTTTGTTTTGTGCATATTGCCTACTGTATTAGTAATTCACATTACCCACAGTAGACATTAGTTTCATAGAGGTACGTAAACATAAGCGATTGTACTTGTCAAATAATGACTCTCTGAGACTTCATGGAATTTTTACAGTCATGGGAGGTTGAATATTTGTGGCAAGATATTATTTAGGTATGTATGTATGTATTTATTTATTGGTAATACAACTTTTAGATGAGCCATACAGGACAAAGAGAATTAGTATCCAATTATATCATCCCTCTTAAGGTACTTGAGAGCTCCCATTGCTGTGGTAGATACACATAAAAACAGTGAATCAGATGATTGCTGAATCATTAGAATTACAACAAAGGACTGTTAAAATGTGTTGTCAGAATTTGTCCTGAAACAAACTCCTGCAGCACCAATCCAAAACTTTACCAGGCCAGCTGTCACAGAACAGGACTTAATGGAACCCTGCTGTTGATTTAATTCCTAATTTACACTGTCAGCTTTGTGCTCTGTATCTACTGAATTATCTTTTGTGTTCAAGAATCCTCCTGTCGAAAGATTATTCAATACCACCCAAGTATGGTCATAGCTCTTAAAATGTACCAGCTGTATACTTTAAAGGCACACACTGGAAGAATTCTAACAAAAAAAGAATTGTTGTTATACTGCTTTTTCTGTGATTCTGAATTTCAGTTCAATCCTATGTATTCTTTCTTTAAAACTTTGACAAAAAGACAACAGTAAGTGTACTCACGGTAGTGGCAGAGATGTATGTGCTGTTATTCTAGAATTAATGTTCTCTTGTACCAGGATGTGTATCAAAAAGTCCAAATCTAGAGCTGAGGGTATTTCCAGATATTTGCAGATGCTGCATCATCTAATTTTTCACAAAACATGTAATATTTTCCTTTTAGCATAAAACTGTTCTAAAGTACTGTTACTCTAATAGGAATGTTCCTATACAAGATTCAGGTTAAAACTACTGATAATCATCTTATATTCATGTATATTTACTTACATTCTTGTGCTCAGGTTTGTTTTTAACCCAAATAGATATTTTTCCTCCTTTTATTTTTCCTCTCTGCCCTTATACACAGAAAACAGATCTTTGGAATCTTATTACTTAGCTTCCTGATCTTTTTCTGACAGGTAGGATCTGTGTTCGCCTATCGAGCTACTAGTCACTCTTTGCACTTAGGGAACCTTGAGTTCTCTTTCCATTAATGTCAGTGACCACTATTTTTCCAGTAGTAGAGATGAAGATCTTCACAAAGCCACTGATACTTCTCCACAGGAAATAACTTGCCTGATACAACATAGGGTCACATATAACTCATTTGTGATATTTGATAGAGTTGGTGTCTGATAACCATTCCGTGATTAGTTAATATTCCAGAACTCATTTATCCTACTTTTTTTTTTTTTTTTTTTTTTTTCTTTCTTTCCTGTGTGGCCCTATTTTAGAACAGAGCATTGTGGGGATTTGGTGATGTGGAGTTAATGATATATATTTCCCTGCAGTCTGCTCTAAAACCTTAAAAAACATTGCAGAAGGACTTAATGGCTCTTACTTGTTAGTTTACCATTTTACATGAATATGGTGAAACCATTGGCCCAGTAAACTTGCAAACATTGTTTAAAAAGTGTGAGAGGTATGGCAATACTTTCTAATGATACATATTTTTTAAGCTTGTTTATAATATGTTACTTACTCTCAGTTGAAAAGCTCTGTGAGTCAAAAAATAATGTTTCTTGTCAGGTAACTGTAACATAAAGAACATAAAGCTTGTAATCTGATCTGTGTTTCTTTAATAGCTGTTGGAATATACTGGCTACTTTGAATGGAAAATGAGCATGTGTAGAAAATTAAGTGGAACAGAGAGAAGATCACAGAATCACTGAGATTAATATTTTCAGTTTCACTTCACACCTTTTCAACTAGTACAGATAGAACAGGTCTTGCTCTGAATGGCCCTTGGAGTAATATAACAAAATTAGTGGTTATATAGAGAGATGACAGAGTGCAGCCTTATAATTTAGGCTTAAGTTAAATGATAACTAATCTAAATATGCACGTGTTGGTTCAATCCATTTACTAGTACCACAGTACTGACTTTACTTGTATTCTAAGGCAGGGCAGACCAGAGGGAATGAGGTATGATTTCTTTTCTCTGTATGCTGCTCTCCAAAGCCGGCAGGGCCTGTGAGACATGAGAAAAGGGAGTGTGATAATTCTGAAATTTGGTCTTAAACTTTAGATGTCAAAATTCAAATACATTTGTCCTTTATTAAATAGTTGAATCGTATATCTATACGCAAGAAAGAACATCCTCAGGTAGGAGTGAAAGCATTATCACTGCGTAGCCATGTTTTCCTAAATTCCTGAAACTTTCACATTGTTGCAGGTGTTTAAGAGGAGCTGCTCTCCTTATCTTCTTCTAGAACCTCCATAGATTTTACATGGAGAACAGACAAAACACACCTTGAAAAACATTTGAAACCAAAACGGATTCATTCTTTAATCTTAGAATCTGAAGCTTGCAAACTTTAAAAATTGCATCATTGCTTCAGAATTGTGGGAGACAGAACAGCTGCAAGAATTTCAGGAAGCTTGCGGGATACAGAGGAAGCAGCTCTTGCTTGGTGATGATGTGATGTCATGAGTGTTGTTCTCTTGCAAAGGAACTTTTTAAACTGGGGGCTCTGTTCAATTAAGGATGTGAGAAATACATGCCAGAAAGTGATTTCTTTACTAATGATGATAATTATATTTAGTTTATTATTTTGAAAAGCTCTGTGGAAAGATTTATTGAAATTATTGAGGAAGCAGTGTAGGTAGGCTATTGCTACAAGATGCAGTTCTCTATGGTGGCACTGAAGGCTGTACTGTAAACTCTTCATTGCCTAATGAAGAGGAGAGAATATGCATAGGACATAAATTTTCAATAAATCAGTCTTGAAATACAGTAAAAAAAAAAGGAGGAACAGTGATAAAAATGGTTGAAGCTAAGTAGAAATGGGAAGTTGAAAGTGCTTGGTGCATGTTAAGTGGCGTTCCTAATATTGCATGTGACAGGTCACGTGTAGACACCGTCTAAGGAGCACAGCAGGTATCGGGCAGAGGAGAAAAAACTACTGGACTTAATTGCACAAAACTCAGCTCAGTTAGTGATTCTGTGATGCTACAACTCTTACTGGACAATGTTATTTTAGTGACCAAATTTGGCAAATGAAGAGAGCTGTTACGGTTTTTTACTTACAAAGTTCAAGATTTTTTTCAAACCATTCTACTGATATTTGAGCATTGGCAAGATCAGCTAAAGAGATTAGTGGGCCTGTAATACTGCAGTGAAGTACTAAGTCACAGCCTGAAGCAGTGATTGAGCACCTGGTGGAAGGCAGGGCCAACCCAGAGGAGCTCAGCTGCATGCAATGCCCCTGAGTGACTGGAAGGATTGGAGCCAGGATCCACCCCTTCCCAGACTTCATTTAAGGGTTGGCAGAGGAGGTGAGGGTATTTTGCTGGAGATCCCTGTGTACCTGAGGCCTTTTAAAGGTAAGCATTTTTTTTCTTTTGTTTCTGCTGCTGCATTTGTTTTTATCCTCTATTGCTGCAGCCTAAGACTTTGCAACCCTGGTATTATTGCTGTAGTCCACTGCATTATAGTGTTACAAAATACCTCTATTTGTATTTCCTCTATTTAAGAAAAAAAAACCTGAAATATCATAATTTCTTTTCTATATTTTTAAAGAATATATAAGTGCATACATTTTGAAACTTCAACGTTGTTTCAGTTGGAAGGAGTAGTATTGCTCAACTGACTTTTTTTTTTGTCTCTGAAAATAGAAAATGAGTTCTTACATCTAGTGTAAATGGTGCAACCACATTAGTACTAAGCCAACAGTAACATTGTCTCTGAGCACTGAGAGTATTTCCTCTGTAGTTAGCTTTCCAAGACAAAAGTAAAATGAGTAATTTACTGTCCTGGAATGATAATTTCAGAAAACAGTGTCACAGGGATTGTTGGGTTGATGAAGGCACATCTCTGAACTGTCAAAGTCTGACTTACAGCTTTCCAAGTGGGCAAATTTGGTTAATTTCCTCAGAAATGGGCAAATATGTCTTTGTTTTAATATCCCTCAGAAGATTAATGATCTTCTACTGTCTGTGTTCTATCACATAAAAGCAGTACCTGTAAAAATATTTTGGAATTCAGAATGTCTTAGTTTCAAAACACATTTCTTGTTTTTTTAATCTAGTAATGAAGTTATAGAAACTTATTTTCCCATATAATTATTGGTCTTACTCCTCAGTGTTTAATGGTTTTAAATTCTATGTAGTTATGTAGTCCTTTGTAATTCTTGCTGTTAAAGCATTCAATTTTTGATCATTCTTTCTCTTTAGGCCTTCCCAGGCTTGATTATTACAAACACATCTAATTATTCATGCCAGTGTACAAGGTATGAATAGGAGAAATAATAATGCAAAATATTGAGATCCAAAAACACTAATCTTTTCAGTAAAAGAAAGCGAAACCAGACAAATAAAAGCTGGTCTGTACACCTGTGGATGAACAGGTGGATATTAATTGGAGGAGCTGGAAACCAGTTGTGTTAACAAGAGCTTCTAGTTAAGAACTCCTGCTATGTAGGAGATCTGCCTCATAAATATTTGAGAATAAAGCACATATGATGTAAATTGCTGTGCAAATACTGTAATATTTTTTTAGTGGATTGTTTGGATCAAAGCTGAGACTTTCATGTTATACATAAATGCTGGGCAGAAAAGTTGCACTGCGTGGCATTTTCTTTAGTGGGTTGAAACCCATGTTATGCCAGTAAAACACGAATGCCAGCACAGCCTGGTATTGCTTTTGCCTCTGTCTGTGATTCATGAAGAGGATAGCATTTCTATTCTCTTTTCTGTCCCATTTAAAATAAAATTGCTAACTTCAGCATTGCTGGAGGAGATCCAGCTTCTCCTTGCATCTTGCTTATATTGTTACTGGTGGTAGGAGGCAGAGGTAGGAACATGCGGCTGAGTTGGGCCGAACATGCTGCACTGTGTAGGATGTTATAGGATGGGAGGTGAGATGGGATGAGGAAAGAGGCAATCATGCTATAGGACTGTGGTCTAGAGAGAAGTTAGAAATCTTAGTGCAGATCATTGCTCCTGGACATGCATCTTTGCATCCTGTCTGTGCATATAACGGAACTGGTCTTGTGTGCTATATGCAAATAACAAGGCTTCACAAAGTCAAAATGTTGTAGGAAGGGTGATTTAAAAAAAAAAAAAAAGAAAAACACACACAAAAACCTGTGCATTGAAAGCTTCGTGATAAATACTGATATCTTGGAAATGTAATTTATTAGTAGTCAGTTTTGCGTAGAACAACTAAGCACAAAAGGCTTAGTCCTGAGCTAACAAGGTTCTACAAGTTAGTGAAGTACAGAGCTGTAATACCCTACAGCGTACCAGACATCTGTTCTGGAAAATGTATTAATATGGGCTTTATTAATGCTGCTTTTTCCCTGTAGTTTGTTGTCACTGTTTGCATATTGATAAATGGCAGTAACTAGATCAGTCTTGTGCAACCTGCATCCCACCATCCAAAGAGGAAAGGCAAGTTGTTGGAAATATTTTCTTCCCTCAACCCAAAGAAAGAAGCCCCGCACTCATAGGTGGTTACAATTGGTTGCTTTTGCATAGCTGCTTCTGTTGAACAGTCCTTGAGCTCTAACAGGTTTACATTATACACACAGATGTACTCACATTGGTTTGTTTTTAAAGGGATTATATGGTTGAGTTGCATTTGAAGTTCAATTTGCTATATCAGGTTGATATACTGATGACTGATGTATGTACTGACATACTAAATGACGTTTTCCCTTACGAATTTCTTTTTAAAGAAGGTTAAGTTTCACATAGTAGGTCAAATAACTTTTTTTTGCATAACTCCACTATTGAAAATCTTTAGAGTGAGTGTGTCATAACATGTCCTGTTCACCACAAACTATTTCAATTATTTCTACTGAAAATATTCACTTTAACTGTTATTCATATCAGTATGCATCTGCTATGATGAAGTGAACTTAGTTACAGTAAGCAGAAACAGATCTAATTAATGTCTTATAATCCAGTAAAAAGTGGGGGTAAAAAACAACTAATCAATGTATTATCAACAATCTTCTTCATTACCTACTGAAATATTTAATAGCACAAAGTAAGACTTAAACAAGTAAGCTGAAAAGGACATGAAACTGTACCTCTTCAGGGCAGTGTTGTGATAGGTTTAATGGTTGCATTCATTGACTTTTCAATAGTTTTGTTTTTTTAGACAATTGATTATACATTTGAAGTCTGTGATCCAATGCTAATTAAAATATATAAATTTTTTATAAAATTACTTTTAAAATGATTTTATTTGTAAAAGCTGAGTCCCATAAAAATATATATATATATTTTAATCTAAGGATCTTACTGAATTTCATACAGTGTCAAGAGAAGAGGGACAAATTTGAGTACTTGCAGTTGTAAGCTAACTAAAATTTTTGGTATGGGGATAGAGGACATTAAGATTTGTTTTAGAACTGGAAAGCAAACTAAGCTCTCTATCTCAATGGGCAAAATTTGCTTTGGAGCATAGCAACACCTTTTGTATCTTGAGTGAAGTTAAAAGAATGATATTCTTTAAATGTATGGTGTTTACATGTGGGTTTCTAGGTGTATCGATTACTAATGAGAAACTGAACTTTTGATCTGTGGTGCTTTCTTTAAAAGTGACTCAACATGTAATTGAATATCATAACAAAGCAGTCAAGGTTGCTTGACTGTAAAAATGGAATCGGATAAGCACATACTTATTTCAGAACTTTTAAAAAATGTAGTTGTGTTCTGCTAATTAAATAACTTCTCATCTTGTTAAGGGAACTGTTTTTCTGTAGTTTCTCTACCTGGTGATCAGGTAGAAAAGGTATTTCCCTTGTGCTCTGCTTTAAGCTTGTCTTTTAGTACCAGAATTCCTATTTCTTGTTTCCTTCTTGTATCATCACATTGGGAGGTTAACTGCACAAAAAGGTCAGGAATTTATTATTAATATAGAAAATACTTCCTTCATGTTTCTAAATTTAGTATTGCAGTGATCTTGAATATAGTCACACATGCAACAGCTCAGAATTACTGGGGTACTGTTTCTTCGAGGAAGAGGCACAATAACTATACGTTCTCCAGGTGACAAACAAGTTCACTTACTTTGTTATGGATTTTAATATTATCTTTTCATGAAACTTAATGGTTTCATGACACATCCTGATGGTTACAGAGAATGTGGTCTAGCAATCTGAATACCCAAAGTGGCCTCCTTTCAGGTGAAACTTAAGCATGAGATTTACCCAGGAGACTCCATGTCTGCCAGCTGCTATGGGGCTTTCAGGCTGCAGGACCTGTCTAGAACTTCTCTGAAGTAGAGTGACCAAATCAGACTGCAGATACTTGGCCTGCTGGGTCAGCCATGCAGTCCTGCTCCTACCTCCCTTGTTATTGCTGTGGAGTTGCTTTCTACCCATCATTTGCTGTACTGTCACTAGCTGTGCTCTGTGCAGCAGGCCAACTCCCTTCTCATAGGAATCTCCTGGTCTGCAGTTTCCCACTTACTGCCTCCCTTCTGGCTGCCTGAGGCTGTACTCAGGAGCTTTTCTAGTTTGAGCACATCCTGTTGCTCTCACAATGAGGTGTTCAACTTTCCTAGTTGAACAAGTGGTGTTTCTTTATCTAACCACAGCACTTATTTATCAGAATGTATAATATGCCTCCCTCAGAGAAAATACAGAAATTCATTGTATGCTGATGTTCTTCAGGGACAGTGGGTACTAAAAACAAGGACTAGTCAAACTGGAAAAAAAAAATGAAATGCCTGCGGACTGTATAGTTTCTGAGAAACTTTGAAGCTTAGAGAAAGTAAATCCTAATAATAGTAAATACGGCTGGCCACATGCTTTGTTTCCTGATGAAACAAAGGATGAGCTCACAATGATGAAACAAAGGTGAAGGATGAGCTCACAATGTGCAGGTGTCACTGCCAAAAGCAATAGTAAGTTTTATGGCAGTAATAGTTTCTGAACTGGGGGGAGAAACTGATTTTATGTTTACTCGTTTCTGCATATGGCTAGAACAGAAGTAATGGAGCTTTCTTTGCAAAAACATCATGTGGTGGAGAAGTTGTAGGGAGCTATACGCTGGACTGTAGCTTCCTAAATTTGGTGTTACTTTAAACTAGCTATGACACACCTCTGAGCAGAAAAGCAGGAAACTATGGCTAACACCTCTCCCTATAAACAAAGAGACTGTAAATCAGTCAGCCTGAAAGGTTAGGAGCCACCAGCTGCTTTCTGTTTATTTCCATTATATAACTTTATATCAGGGAACCAATTGCACAACCTATTTGTTTCACTGCACCCACGGAGATGAGGAAGAAACTGAGAATGAAATAATGTCTTAAACAACTGCAGGACATTGGATCCTCTAACATGAAGAGTGTATTTATCCCTCTTCAATTATATACCTTTTTGTAAGGTACTGCTCTAATTCTGATGTGAAGTCGTGAAATAAAACTGGAACTGGCAAAGAAAATAAGTCATGGGGTGTTGAGATTGACCCCACTGTGTCCTTCAGACTCACCTGCATTCTCATCTTAATTTCATTTTACTCAATGGTGAGTTACTTTCAGTTACTTTTTTTGCTGTAATAATAATAATCCCATTATCCTGCTTTCTCAAATAAACGGAATAATGTGGTTATATTGTGGAGTTTAAAGTTTCAGGACTAAAATATTTCATAGCCCTTTGTAGAGAGCAGGAAGTAGCATGGTACTATAAAAGCTGTGCTGACAATGGCAAAGTGCTCAACTGTTGAAGCAGGCATGGATTTTGTGTATTTTTTTCACATTCAGATGAACTGCTGTCACCTGAAGGGTTATTTCCTGCTTTTCAAATTCCCGGTCAGAGACTGTTCCATTTACCAGTGGATGTGTCTACTGACACAAGACAGCTTTTCCTCTGTAAATGATAGTCCTGTGTGACTATACTCAAAACTAATCCTGAAAAACATGTGGTCCGCTCACATGTCCTTTTTCCTGTTGTCTAGTTTCCAGTTACCTTAAAGAATGTCATTGTGCTTCATTGGAACTGCAGCAAGTTCTGCTGACAATGGGACTGGGGTGTGGAAATGATTATTGAAGTTTCTTTTAGTTCTATGGTATAAGATAGAATAAAATCTTCCCACTGGATTATATATGACCAAACATTTTCATGTTAGTTGTCTACAAGTGTTATTAACCAGTATTGTTGTGGGTAACTGAGAAAATAGGCACATATACTTCAGTATTAAATTTGGAAGTACCAGATTTTTTTTTTGCGTTTAGAGTTACTGTAATCAGTCATTTAATCAGTCATATCATGTAATCCTAGAAGCTGCTTTGTGAACAAAATATTCCTATTAAGAGAGAAATTGAGCAGGTTTTGGGAAAAGCAACTTGTGGGAGAAATCAAAGGCTGTAGGGTACCTCAAAAGGCACAGGTTCTGTGAAAGTATCTATTTTACTTTGTATATTTATTGTGCTTTCTAATGTGAACTGGTAACACCTACAACCTGTGCATCTTTGTTTAGGGGCTGTTCTAGAGTTTAAGAACCATCTTTACTCACATCGTGATCTTCTTACTCTGGTTAGAATATCCAGAAAGAGGTGGATTGAAGGTTCCTTCTTAGGAAACTAACTGAGCTCTTGCTCTAGTTATCCTCTGGAATGTTTTTTTACTTTAACTAGATGAAAAGATAAAGATTCAGAAAGCTCTCATAACAAAAGAGACTAATCAATATCACTGGTTGGCTATTATTGCATAGTCCGTTTAAAATCCCGCTTCACTTCATCCCTATAAGGCTTTTCCTCATTGAACATCTGCAGGTTTTGGATTACGTAACTTTTTATTTCTTATTGCTCAGGCCAAAAAAACTCATAATAATTTGTTCAAGGCCAAACCAGTGCAATGCTATATAAGGTATTTTCGTACTAGTTCCAACATGTGTCACAGAAAGCATTTGTGTGTACAGCTGTGCTTTCCGCTAATCATCATCGTATGTGTCAAGTCTGTGATGCCTAGGGAGAGGAGTTATGAAATCAAAAAGGGGTTGAGAGGAACAAGCAATCTTACTTCTGTCTCTCTGAAGATCATTTATCTGGTATCTCTCACACTTCATTTGTTGCAAAAAAAATTCAAACCCCTGAAAATTTAAACCAATGCTTAAACACTACCATAATTTATGCAGATATTTTATCTGCTCAGAAAAATATTCTTTCTTCAATAAGTTGAAGGGAAGAAGACTTTATATTAGAGGTTTTTATTTAAACAAATTGAGTACCAAAAATATTTAGTTTTGTAATGAAAATTTTTGGTTTAGGCAAACAAAGTTTCAGGATGAATGACTCTTAGATTTTATGATTTTTTGTGGTGAACAGAAAAGACATTGGTAAACTTCACAGGTCACAGCAAGGGGAACTCTTTATCCCTACTCGCTATTGGTGCTTGGAGATGAAAGGCAGTACAGATGATTTCATACATAGGAGTCAAATAAGTTTTAATTGCACCGTTCAGACTTTAATGAATACTTCCTCAAAATATGTGGAGAATTTGGGACTGGAATTTAGGTTTGGGCCCCTTTCAAATT
Organism: Chrysolophus pictus; assembly: GCA_037305975.1. Taxonomy (NCBI): domain Eukaryota; kingdom Metazoa; phylum Chordata; class Aves; order Galliformes; family Phasianidae; genus Chrysolophus; species Chrysolophus pictus. The sequence continues at coordinate 13,231,879 of CM074583.1, read as the reverse complement.
TCCCGTTCTTTGGAAAAGAGAGGAAGGAATCATTCATGACTGAGTGAAGAGAGAATCTAGGGATTGAAATAAGTTTCTGAAGCTGTTTTTAATCTTTTCCCAATGATTTCTTCAATGAGTTCTAGACCAGATCTGTCCTTTGAGTTTCTTTATGGTTTCTTGGTAAAAGCACAAGTGTGACATCATCAAAGTGGTGACGTGCTGAGAATAATAATGAACTAAAGACAGGGGTAGGAGGAATTCAATTTTCAGCAGAATTGGGAAGACTTCTCTCTGCAGAGCTGAATAACCATTGCCAACAGATTTTTGCGATAAAGAATGTGGCAAATCCCAGAAAGCAGACTATGTGGAAGACTGAAACTTTGACTACTAATTATTACCAGCTCCTTTCTACCATTTCCTCCCACACCAACCACTAACAACTAAACTTCTTTGTGGGAACCGAGGGCAGCAATTTCAAGTATTTTTCTGAGGAAAGTGTCCACATAAATGTTTTGTAATTTTTAACACAGATGATTTCGACTGTTGATGAGTCCAAGCTGTTGTTTTATCATTGAGAGATTTTCATTGGAAAATTTCTCTTGTTGGAGGGAGGGGGGGAAAAAGGAAAGGAAAAAAAAATAGAAGTTAGACTATTTATAGCTCTAGTGACTAAGCATATGGACTGCACAACTCAAGTAAGAGAAAACTCATGATGCGACTACATCTGGTCCTCCAGGAAAGAGACTGAAAGCAACTCCCAGTGCACATCTGCAGGCAATCAGATCATACATATCTATGCCAGGAAAAAAGAAAATGAAAAAAAAAAAAAAATAAGAGCTCCTCTTACAATAATCACATTCTACTCCTTTTTGAGAGGGAAGTCTTAAAGGTGCAGGAGCAGGCTGTCTCTAAGTGCCTTCAGATGAGCTGGCAGGGAAGAAGATCAGAGTGGATGGACAGGGAACTTTTGCTGAAAATCCAGGAGAAGAGAGTCTATGAAGAAAGGGACTGGTTACACAGAATATAAAGAAGTTGCTAGCATTTGCAGGGAGAAAATTAGGCAAAAGCCCAGCTTGAACTCAATCTGGTCACTAGTAAAAGACAACAATTTTTTTGCAGATATATTAACAGTAAAAGGAGGACTAAGGAGAATCTCCAGTTCTTAAGGATGTGGTGGGGAACATGACTACTGAGGATAAGGAAAAGGCTGAGGTTCTCAATACCTTCTTTACATCTGTCTTTAACTGTCAGACCAATTATCCTCAAGGTACTCTACCTGCTGACCTGCAATTCTGGGATGGGGAGCAGAATAAACCCCCTATGATTCAAGTGGTGACTGTTAGAGATCTGCTACTCTACTTGAACTGCCACAAGTCTATAGGCTGGGTGGAATCCACCTGAAGGTGCTGAGGGAGCTGGAGGAGGTGATTGCTGAACAACTTTCCATCATCTATCAGTGTTCCTGGTCAACAGGAGAGGTCTCAAAAAATGGGAGGCTTGCTAGTGTGACTCCCATCAACGAGAAGCATGGGTTCATGAAAGGTAGCTCCTGCTTGACCAGCCTGGTCTCCTTCTGTGACAAGATGACCAGCCTGGTGGATGAGGGAAAGGTTGTTGATATGTCTGCCTAGACTTCAGCAAAGCCACTGTCTCTCACAGTATTCTCCTGGTGAAGCTGACAGCCTGTTTCCAACTCATTCAGCTTCTATGGAGCCCTGGCTTTCAGGGCTTCACATCTGGAGAACACCTGCTACATAATTTGTTGCAGGGCTGGAGATCACTAAGTTGCCGAGGAAGGTTGAGATGGTCTTAGTTACCAAGCATGAACACAGGTGTGGTTTAGGGGTGTCCGGGTCTGTGGTCTACAGCTAATGTTGCAGTCTACTTTGCTCCATCTTGAAAGCATCATGCGTTCTCTAGTATTTCTTCGTAGTATTGTTTTGTTTCTTTCAATTAAAGTGACTGCAATGTCACTGAATGACAATGTTTTGCCCTCTCAAAATTTGGAGGGAAAGACAGATGTTTTCTTTTTTTTTCTTATATTTTAAGTTTTGAATTCTCAGTGGTGTAAATGATATTCAAATCAGACAAAAATGTATGATGTAATTGATATTTGTAGGTAAAAGCAGATAGTTCCATTTAAGAAGTTAGAATCTTGGTCTTGATGATGTGGAAGTAGTTTTCTCATGTTTGACTTCAGGTAAGCTGAAGATGAGAATTCTGTTGTTCTGAAAAATTTAGAACTTTAAGGAGGACAAAATTTGGATGTTACTTCCTAAAGACATGATATTCCACATTTCTTTTTCCTTTGGCATAAGAAAATTAAAAAAAAAAAAACAGTGATTGGTATTTCATTTCTATGTGAAAACTCAGTTAATTGAAATTCTTTTACGCCTTCATTTCATAAACCTATGGAGTTCTTCTGGATTATGTGTGATGGTTAAAAGTCAGATCAAGTAGAAATTACGTTTTTTCTAGTTACAAAAAGCAAATGTTTGCTTCATTCAGTTTATTTAATTGAGTTTACCAGGATTGTGCTTCCTGGTTTTCAGTGCTTTTCTTTAACCACCCTGATTAACATGTCACGCCATGTGGGACCATGCTTTTCCATGCAGCTACAAATGAACTTGGAGCTTGCCTTCCTTGTTTGATTTTCTAGAACTATAGTAAGAGGAATTTGCAGACACACACCAGTGTCATACAAAAACTCTAGTGTTATCATCAAAAATACAAGGTATTTCTTCTCTGAATACCTATCTCAGTCAATATTAGATATATCCTAGATGTTAAACCCCAGCAATAATTGTTGTTGTAACCAAGATAAATTAATGATATCACTTTAGTATTCAGTTATATCTTTATCCTTGAGCTAACTTCATATTTTCTTTATATTTAGATAATACTATTTTTTTTGCTTAAAACTGACAGAACGGAAGAGTTCCTTAAATGCTAATTTTAGTCAAGTTCAGTTAGCAGTGATGGGGTTTGGAATCATTCTGAAAACCAGAACTGCAGCAATATCTGGGGATATCAACTGTGATATTATATTGTATCTCTGTTACTAGAGTTCTAATCTTGCTTTCTCATATTCAGTGAAAATGTAGTGCTTGTTTCATCTGTCTTCAAGATTTGTTACTAGATTTACCTTCATAAGTATTATACACTTACGAAACTTTAAAAAAAACACTAACTGATACTTAATGCCTGATTGCTGGCTGTATTTTGTGCTCTATCTTGTATTCACTTCATAAAATTCATGTTAATTTAGCAATTAAAATTAATCCAATTGTTTGCTTTTCTTCCTGATCTTGCTTCCTTGTTTTCCTTGTTAAATATGCAAGGCTATTTAAAGTTACTGTAACATAAAGAGTAAAAAGTGAACAGAGCAGAGTGGATTTCACACCATTATTGTAATGGAGCAATATTAGTGTGTGTATTTTATATATAAAATACACATAAGAAAGCACTGCAAGACCTGTGTTTTTCTTTCTTGCAAAGTTCCTTTCTTACGCAAATTCAGAGTATTTCCAAAAAAAGCCAAACCAATTCTAAGAACAGTAGGCTTGGTAAGAAGTTGTGCTAGCAGTGCTTTATAGCAAACATTTTGGATATCCTTCTGCAGCAGAGTAGCTTAGTAACTGCTGGACTAAAGTCTTTAATGAATTCGAAATTTTAAGTATTCATTCCAAACAAATAATAACAAACAGAAGAGCTAATGAAGGGTTTTTGAGCTTCATGACAGAGCTGCTGTTCATCTGAGTTCATAGCCACAAACATGGTGACTATTGCTGATTTCAAAAGATCTATTCCAAGCTCTGATTTTTTTTCCCATGCCATCATGCATTACATGCTGAGTGGCTCTAAGTGAGTATGGGAATTCCAGAAATTGCCACACTTCTAGTGTGTGAGCCATGGTCAGAGCATGTGCAAAATTCCTTGTGTAACTACAGGAAAGAAGATGTAGAAAGGCTTCAGTTGCTTGGTTAATAGTTGGGCAGTCTGGAATTATCTACAACCCACTCCACATAATGCTTTCAGAAATAGGGTCTGAATTTTGGGTGGTCTGGTTTGGAGCCAGAAGCTGGGTTCAGTGCTCCCTTCCAAAGCAGGATATTCCATGACTGTATGATTTTACATAGATAATAATTTAGTAACTTATTCAGTTTATTACCTAGGCAGAAGTAAAATTTCAGCTCAGGATTAAATCAATCCTTAAGGCTGGTTAAGCAGCTAGACAAAGACTTTATTAAAAAGATATCTCCCTTCTTTATCAACATTCCTGTAGCTCACTCACGCTCACCAAAAAAAGTTAATATCATAGACTTGAACTTTAATTATTATTAGAAGAGCTACTGGTCAGGAATTTATAGTGAGATGTAGGCAGGTATTTATATTCTTACACAGATAAAAAACAACAGGATTGAGTTTGAATTTTGGCATGAATACAATTCTGTATCTTGAAGGGTAATTCAGAAAAAGGTAGAAGTGAAAGAGTTTCTTTTTGAATTCTTCCTCTGAAGGCCTCTACTTTATGTAATCCATTCTGCAATGTGAGGGCCACAGTCTTTTGCCATGAGCTGTCCAGGATCTCTGAGCAGCTCTTTTAGGTAGAGCACAATCTTAAAATTAAGTTAAAATTATGTGAACATGGATAATTATAACACAGACTTTTAAAGATCAGACTATATTTCTTTATTTCTTAGCACATGAAATGGTGTAGGAATTTCTTTATGCATATGATCATTGTCACCATTTATCGATTTGCAAGCAACAGACTGAAGAAAAGAGTGTAACGCTCTTCAAAAGCATGCCATGGTTTCATGCAGATCCTGTTTCTGGCCTGTGTGCACCATTCCAAGGAAAATAAAACCTAATTCTTTGTATTCTTTGGAATAACAAACAAAAGTTCACAGTGTGTGTAGTACTGAACTCCACAGTTCAATAGTCAACTGAGTTGATTGATTAATAAACAATATACCACTAAAACAAATATGAAAAATTAACTATCTTTTACCTGTAGTAAATAAATCACATTCATCTCTTGAAAAAGTACAATTTTATTTTATTTTTTGAGTGAGTTTATACTGGCAATATAACAAAAATACAGCAAAGTTATGTCAGCCAGTAGATAGCGACCAAAATCACACAGAAGTAATTTGGAAACACCCATTTGCGAAGTAAAGTCTAGAATGCATCCCATTTGGCATTTATACAAGCTTCCACAATACTGCATTTTACTCTGCTTTCCTCTTCTTGCAAATCAGCAAATGGGTCTGTGATCACTGGAACCAACCCCAAAATATCTTCCGTTTCCTCTTGCTTAATAACAGGAGTAGGCTTTATCTTTCCTTAATTTGTAATGAAAAAAGGCCTAATTCTTCAGGCTTCACATTTCATATTCTCTCTATTTATGCCTGGCTTGACAATTAGCTGAGTTGAGATGTAGACCCTTGTGAGACGGTTGGTAGAGATATGTAAAGTGTATCACCTGCCTGTAAACCAGAGCAGTTCCTAAAATTTTATTGGCGCTGCATGTAGCATAATCAGGAGACTCTGAACTTGACAGGTCAAGGACATGCAGTAAGACACTCTGAATTTCTGGGGCTTAGGCTGTTTACCAGTGTTGTGCTGGATATGATTCTATAAAATCATGCCTTCCTGGGGTCTTCTAATGTTTTGTTAATCCAAGGCATTGAATAAACATTAGATTTGGGTGCTGCTTTTATTGCTGGAGAAAAGCAAATAGAGTAAATGGGCTATCTGTTCTTATTTCTGGAAGAAGTAGGACTGCCTTCCATAAAGTCATTCAAATAGTGAAAAGCCCCAAGAACTTGTTTTCTCTTTTCAAGTGCTTTTAATCCCCAGACCTGTCACAGTGTGGTGGATTGTTGCCCCCAGGAAACTTCAAAATAAGGAAGCTCATCAACCATCTGCTGAACAACATGTACAAAACAGAGTTCTTGGGCCATGGACAAAATCTGCATTACCAGAGAATGTCAGCCAGCTGCAGAGGGTCTATGGGAGCATTCTGCTTCCCAAGGTATTTCACCAGTATTTCTGTACTACACTGCAGTCCAGGACTTTTTTCTCAAGTCCCTCTGGGCTACAGACACCTCCCTGCTGTCTTGGCACTGTTTTCTGCAGGATACTGGCTAGTGATCAGCAAGCATGGGTCAGAAGAAGGACAATATTTTTCCATTAACTATTCAAAAACTGTTTTCAGGAGCAAAGCTCATGCATCTCTCTCTTAAGCTGATTTTACTAGGTACCACAATTGCTGACTAACAGTTAATATCTTTATCTTTCTCTGCATGAGCTAGAAGTGTACATCATCACAGAAATAGCCTGTGTATTTACATCAACATGATGAACAGCATATAATTAACAGCTCAACATTTGAGTTTTCTCCTTACAGGATGCATCCCTCTTCTAGCTCTTAGCTGATAATCTGGTTCTAGTTTAAAGTAATTTTTCTTCAGTTATATTGCCTCTTGTAGCTGAAATGCAAACTGCTGGTGGCACCAAAATCTTTCTGAAGGTTACAGCCAAGTTGTTTTCATTCATCTTGCTCCATACCACCTTTGCAGTATGCCTTAGTTTTCAGCCTCCACATACATATAAATCTCTGCACTATCAAAGTACTGCTCCGAAGCAGGATTTCTGGGGCTGGTTTCTATAGATTTAATAAGTTTTCTTACTTAGAGCAGTGTTATCTGAGTTCTTTGCATAAACAAATCTGTTCTTCTGCCTCGCACCTCATACCCACAGTGTGGCATATCCCAGCAAGACATTGATCTGTCTGAGTGGCTTCCACCCCTTTGTCAGTAGTTGATCTCAAATATTTTTGCAGTGGCTTCTGAGTTAACTGTACCTTGTTTTTAAGAGGACTGCCCTGTTTCCCAGTGCCGTGGCAGGGGTTCACTCTCATGGGTTCACAGAGCAGAAACTGCTGCTCATTCCCTTGCTGGAATTGCTGTTACCATAACTGCAATGTTATGCATGGTGTTGCTATAATTGTTAACAGGACTGGTTTTCCTGTACTTTCTTTTTGGGCTTGCTACTAGTAATTAGTGGGTTTCAGTAATTATTCGTAGGCTTCCTTATTAATGGTTACACATTTGTTTCACCAAAATCTGCATGTTTTTTTGCTGCTCTTTCCCATTTGCCACATTTTCTGGATCTGTTTTTCCATGACCTTATTGCTCATGTTTGCCGTTACATGTAGGTAACTCAGTCCAGGCAACGTTTGTCACAGCTTCCACAGAAAAGCTTTTTGAATCTATTGTTAGTCAAACTGAAAGGAATACAGTGATTCAGCTCACTGAATGATAACACAGACCTTTTCAGATGTCTGTGCACCTTTGCCAGTTTGAAGTCTGATAAGAGAATAGCTCCCAGTTTGCTTCTATATCCACCTCCTTATACGTGGCTGAAGGTAGCCATCCCTGGGCCCACTTAGCCAGTACTTGGCAGTGTTTGTGCAGCTCCAGTCTCATCAGGCCTCTCTGCCTTACTGCATTTGGAGAGGTTCCACATGCCCTGCTGCAGTCCTCACAGTTACAGTAACACAATTATTTATTTTTTTCACACCAGAAGATTTTGAAATATTAATTCTTGGTAAATGCAGGAGAGAACATTCCTGTATAAACATCTGCTTAATAAAAACAGAGCTCCCATGTAATATAATAAAGGCAAATAACCCATGAAGTCAAACATCTAGTGTCAAGAAAGATGATAGTTATCCATATGACTCAATAACAGCAGTATGCTATAGCAGTACCAAAAATGGAAAAAGGGATTCTTTTCCAAAATAGTTCTGGATTTGTATACAAACTTATAATTAGACAGTAAATACTAGTTTAGTTACATAATGACCACTCTTGTGCTAATATTTACAAATTTTCAATATATGTGCCCAAATATAGAAATATCCAAACTATTCTTTGAAATACAAAGAGGCCCAAGTAATTTTACTATTATTTTAATTGGTTTAATTAATTCACTTGTTACTTGCATATTTTTTTTACATTACTTTTAAACATATGTAGCAGAGTATATGTTCAGAGAAGTACAGCAATTATACAGACTCATGTAGACTTATTGAGTACAATTGGTATATCTTGTTCCCAACAGCTAGTTTTCAGTTTTCCCAGGGCATTGCTGTCTCCTTGCTGAGTGGTTTGGCTGCAATTTCTAATTGCGTGAGTCAGATGTTCTTCCTTTTCTACAGCCTCCCACTTTGATATCAATTGTTTCCAGATTTATAGAGCAAAGAAATATAAAACACTTGAGAACTGAAAGGCATGCTCAAAGACACTAAATTTTAAACTAGCAATATTTTCATTTCTGAAAATGAATTAGTCTATGAATTGAAAGTGTGCAATTACCAAAAAGAAAGCATCAGATATTCTGATACCAAGGGATTTTCTTTCCATAGAATGACTTTTAATCTAAGAAAATTTTCAGTCATTTTCTTGGCATTGATTTTTTTTTTTTGTCTTCAATGAGATTTAACTTTTTTCTATTTTCTAGTACACAAAATTCCAGTCAGTTAAAAAAAAAAAAAGTCAAAGCTAATGAATCCATTAAATAGATGCACTTGGATATAGAGGATCCATATTTGAAAACAGCTGAACTTTCTTTTCCCACACAGTAAAAGGAAAAACTTAATGACAGACAAATTATTACTGTAGAATATGTTTCCAGTAGTATATACAATAAGTGATCAAAAGGAAACAGAACAGAGCAATCTATTCTTTGAATAGTGGAAGGGGCCAGACCTTCAGCTTCTTGTTTTCTTAGAAGCCCTGTTTCACTAAGTTGACTCAATCTTTGTTAGCTCCACCACAATTGCAAGTAGGTAGGCCCAGGAAAGTGCTGACGTCAGGTTCACTTGTAGTAGACAGAAACCAGATAAGGAATGAAGAGAAAGTACAGTAGTAGAAACAGTTTTGAAAATTGAAATTCTTGGCTTCCAGTGATTTTTCAACTTCCTAAAATATTCTATCTGAATACAACAAAATGGGCTGGCTTCTGACCTGTCATGCTTGTGTCTGATATGGTGAGTGGTCACAGATTTCTACCAATGTTTTTCCATCAATGTCGTGTACAACAAGCTTCTTCTTGGAGTGTGAGGTTTGCATCAGCACAATTTCTTCCTTTTTTGTCCTGTTTACTTCTGGCCTACCACATTGGTTACTTATGAGGGGAAAAAAAAACCAAAAAAACAACAAAGGTTGGCTTATTTGACTATGTTGAAGACATAATTTAATAAGAATATGTGAAGTCAGTCTTCTTGATAGAGAAGGCTGCATAGCCCCTTCTGTCTTTAAGCAACTGACTTGAAGTTTCTTGATTTGTTACTTTGATTTTTGTGTCCCACTTTCTGGAGCTTACCACTTTAATTTTCATTCTTTTATGTACATAAATCAAAACTACCTTTATGGCTGCGGAATATTGGAGTCACATGGTCATTGCAGAAATAAAAATGAATGTTTTTGTGTTGGTGGAAGAACTCTTAAAGTTATTCATTCAGAAAATGAAAATAGCAGTAACTAGCACTGGAGAGTGTGACACTGACTCAGGAAGCCAAGCCCCACCAACAGGCTGATGGTTGTCATCTGTCTCAAAATAAATAGATGTGCTGGAATGAACAAAAACAGATGTTTTCTTGAAGTCAAAACTCAGACAAACTTTGCCCTTAATATTTGATTGCTATGTATCTAGAACTTTGCCAGAGACCTCCCATCCCAGCAGTCTGTTCCTGAAGCATACAAAAAGGTATTATTTAATGGATTTTTGATTCTTCCAGTTTATTTGGAAATAATCAATTTGGAAACAAAACCTACTGAAAATGTTGCAATGTTTTTAAACAAAGATAAATTCTTTCTATTTGTTTATTTGGCAACGTGTAGGAAGCAACTCTCTTCATCCATACTCTACCTTTATGCTGCTTAGAGAGATATGAATCTAAGGCCAAGCAAGCTAGGAGCTTAATGAGTCCTATATCCTATAGTTCAGCCAGCTGTATTGCTGAAGATAATCTTGGTATGCATATTTCTGGTAAGGCACTTCAGTGTAAAACCAAGTCATGGAGAGGACTTGGGCTGAGTAGTAATATCTACATCCATGCTGCTAACAATTATTTTTAGATAGAAGATACTCAAGTCATCTCTTCCTAATATTATCAAGTTCAGCCAGAGCCCATGTATGAGAACAGCCTTGTGTTTAGAGAATCTGGGTACACCTGTTAGTTTAAATATAAACTCACACTTATAATTCTGCCTATATAGTATTTTATATATCAAGTAGCATAGAATAAACTTGTGGGTAAATGATTATATTTAGTAGATACCACACTTCCAGGAGTAGTCAGTATAATTCTCACTAACATTTCCTGTGCATGGAAAAAAGTTCATGTCTTCAAAGTCAACAAACCTAGGATTTCTTGGAAAAATCTTTGAGCTGAGAATTCTTTCTATTTATTAAGATCTGTGATGGTAAGGATGTCTCAGATGATTCCAAATTTCACAGCACTGCATAAAACAAATGTTTTATGAGAAGTCAGGTCCCAGAACGTCTAGTGTGTTGTGAACCTCAAACATTACCTGAAATAATGCTCAGAAATGAAGAAAAAGAATAAATGCTAGCACTGATTGGTTGTATTATCAAGCATCCGAATGTATTTTTCACTAGCATTACTAAATCACAAACTTTAAAATGTACTTAGTAGTCTAGAAAAATAAGATGCAGTAAATGTACAACCTAAATACTATGAGGCCATAGAAAATTGCAATGACTGTGGAAATTGTATTTGTAGTGTTGCTGGCCAAACTGAATGCACAGTAGTTGCTCTCTGATTTAGTGTTCAGAATCTTTTTCTTTGCACATTCTGATCACTGAATAGTTATGCATTATATTATTTGTTAGTCATAAACGTTCTTCCTGTGTTAAACTTTAAACTGCTTGTATATGTGATCCAAATCCGATTTTAATCAAGCTCCCAAATGTGAAGATTTTATTCTTTGGAGTACTGTTCTAGTTGCACCAATTCATGAGGAATCTGGTTCACAGAAACTTAAGGGCCTTTGCAAAGCCAGCTGCAAACCTTAGCTCTCATTATTAGATCTTCAGTCCTGCTGACAGCTGTGGTATATTTGCTTATATCTATAAACATGTTAATGTTTATATTTGTTATAAGGATAGTTGCATACTTTTTCCATCTTTGCTTTGCTCAAATATATTTGTGAGAGCTATAATCTTACAGTGCTGTAAAATTACTGTCCCGTGAAGTAATAATAGTATTTGATTGACTGTAAAGACACATCAAAGGAAGCAGCATCAGTGATTGTGCACTATCAGCAGAAGTTCTGGGTCAGTGAAGAAAAGTCTTTGGCAAATGGATTGAAATCAACAAATATAGGCTGATGTAGAGATTATTCTAAGTTTCAAAACAAATATATTTCCACTGTAAGAGACAGTGGCTAAAGGCTAAATAACTTCAAAAGGTGATATATTAAAACAGTAAAGTATATTCCCACTTGTCACAGCTGAATGTACCTCAACTCCTAGTTGCTGTTCAATATTCTAGTAGTACAGATTTTCTTGTAATTTTGATCAGTGTTACAGAGTTAACTTCATGCTTTTATATACCCATCTGTCATTTTTTTGGGTGTTTAGAGGTTATTTACTCAATAACATACTACCATAGCTTCTACATTTTGTTTTGTGTTTCTGGACGGCTTTAATTATGAAAATATTTAACCAGCAAAACAAATTAATTTACAGATCATCTCAATGTACAGATTCATATTGTTAATTAAGATCAGTTTCAAAGGTAAACTTTGATCTCTCAATACTAATACCCTAAAAGCAGTCACAGTCACATCAATATTTGTTCACAAACCTGTGGTGAGTAAAGATCCCAATTTTCAGTTTACCATGCTTTACCAACTTTGGGGATTTGGAGTTCACAAGGAATGCAGAAATAAGATGTGGTGAGCTTTCAGGAAGTCTTGTAGGCATTTAACTCTAAAATTTGTCTGTAATACAGGTTGGTTGAACTGCCTTTTATGTTTAAGAAGTTAAGTTTAAGTGATATTTTTGAACAGTAATAGAAATGCAGTACATTGTTATGTATTTAGCAGTATGTATGTGTATTGCTGTACACATAGCTAGACACATGCATGTCATATACTTATGTATGTACAAACATAGGTAGAACCATAAAGGAGGGGAAAAAATCTCAATGCTCTTTTCTAAAAGAAGAGTACTTCTCAGTGCTAAGAAATGTAGCAGTGTTCTATTCATAGCAGTCTCTGACACAGCATTTAGCATGATCATACAGAGACATCGAGACATAACAAGTGAAATAACTGGAAAAATAAAGCACTACTGCCACAGACATTATGCAATATGGAGTAGTATGATCTTCTGTTTGTAGAGGATGTGGTCTGAAAGAATAGCAAATAGTCTGCAGGAGTTAGAGAAATTTTTTTAAGGGTAGTATTACTCAGCAAGTTTTATATATATGAGTCAACACTTTTCCAGTGCTTTGGGGATTTCAGATGCTCAGTTTTAGTTGGCTCCAGGGTGTATACATGTATGCATTTTGTTGCTTGTTTTTTTTATTTAAACTGATTAAAATTTTTTTCTGAGGGAGGAAAAAAGCAAACTAGCAGTAACAACTAGGTGATGCTTTGAACTATTTAACTTCTGGAGTTTTTAATAATTTAAAAAACTGAAATGTGATTTCTCCCATGGCAGAAATCTTACTGCTCCCTGGTAGTAAAGATTCTTTTCTGCTAAGCTGGTGAAGAAGAGAATGGCAAATTGTTCAATCAACTTTGCTGCAAAGAAAAACATAGCATCAGGCTACAGTCTCTTGCCTCGAACACTACCACACTGAAGCAGTTTTGGTTCCTCAGAAATCCTGTTGTCTCTTGACACAAATGACTTTAGACAGCAGCGTTTTTTGTGCCAAGTGTTTCCAGCAAGGATCAAGGAGCAGAGCATGTTGTCACTTGTTCTGTGATTTCTTTCTTTCCCCCTCTTCTTTATTATTTTGTCAGGGGCATACAGCCAAGGTCTGGGCAATGCGATGTTTCATAACCTCTCAGCTGTACTGCTCCTTTTTTCTCACCACACCCAGGTCCCATCTGTGCCTGTCCTAGCCCAACTCATTAGCATCCACTGGGCCTGGCCTGGCAGCCATCCGCTGGGACTGTGAGCCTCAGCATTTGCCCACACTTTAGACATGCTGCCAGGGGCTGTCTTTTCTGTAGCTGTGCCAGGGACTTGCTGTACTCCTGGCCCATTTTGGTGGATCTCCTCAGCCCCAAGCCTACACCTCTGTGCCTGTCCCACATCTGAAGTAGTGCCATGAGCTGTGCCTCTTCATTATGCTCTGGATTCATTCTCATGGTCCTCCCTTGCCCCAGGTCTCCCTCCTTCATGCCTACCTTACCCCTGGAATCCTGCCCTAATATCTGCCTTCTCACCTCACCTGGTTCCCATCATACTCCCAGCCCCTAAGCTTTACTCCTCTGCATCTGCTCGGACTCCAAAGCAGCACTGTAGCAACAGCTCCTCGTTGCTGCCCTGCCTGTCCTACCACTTCTCTCAGCCCTGAACCTCCATGCTGCAGTCCCACTGGCACCACACTTCATCCCAGTACTCCAGGCTCTGTGCCTCCTGTCATTTTTGCCATTGCTGGTTAAGTACAGCTTTTCAGAAGCCAACATTACTTTTGCATGGATCCTCAAGCTTCACCTCTCTGAGAACAACATCCTGCTAATGGCAAAGCAGATGATGATTGTGCTCATCTATAGTGTAAGATTGAAAAGGGGTCGCATCTTATGGCTATTCTTCCATCTTGCACCATCTCTTACCATGTCTCAGAGCAAGACAGTGAACGAATTTGTTTTTCTTTAATTATTACTGTTAGCAAGCTGAATATATAAATGAAATAATTTGATTTCTTTTTTTGTTCGTATCCATTTTGCATGCAGGAACTCTTGGATGTTTCAGTTTAACAAAGCTGAATATGTCTAATGAAATTATCTGCTCAATATTTGTTCAAGACATTTTCAGACTCATAATCAGAAATAAACACCTATGCTTGCTCACACAGCTGAACCAGACACCAACAAATTGAAAAAAAAAGCAAAAAAAAGGTTGTTGAATAACTTCAATATAAAAAAAAAAAAATCGTAAATTAAGAGGGGCTGGATCAGATAAAGAAATCATTATTTAACCAGCTTCACTTTAGTAGGGAAATCTATACATCATGATTACTGTTGTAGTGCCTCAGAAGTTGTTATTATACTGTCTGTTCTGAGGCCATTGAAGAATGGATGGTATTGCTAAATAACAACCTAAGTATTTAAGCCTAAGTCCCTGCATCGATACACAAAGCTCCCAAAATATTTGTGGCATTCTGATAAAAGTGACTCTTTGTAGAGGTTCAGGCACAAGATCTGACAGCTACAGAATTAATGTTTGGAAACACCAGGAAAGACAGCAAATGTCAGCAGACAGCGTATCTTCTCTTATATCTTACTTTTGCCTTTACCACCATGAACAATGATGGAGAAGAGTCATACTGAATGTCAGGTGTTGATTTTGTTCTCAACCCTTACTGTTCTTTTGTTTAATATCTTACAATTACTAGAATCCTTCTGAATAGAATGACTGAATTTTATCTGCTGCTATATTTTGCCACTGAAATAATGACAAGCGGCAAAGCTTATGAGATTTTTGAGTTCATTCTGTCTGTATTGTGGTTAAGATACAGAGAAGGACAGCAAGAGGTCTTCTGAGGATTTGCTGCCCACATTCACAATGCTTGTTTCCCATTAATCTCTCCCATTAATTTTTCTGTTGTAGACCTTAAAGCTTTTGTTTCTCACCTTGGAATATTGAGACACCAGTTGTCTTGTTTTCTGTATTCCACTAAATTTAGCGTATGTCATACAATGTATATTAACTGAGTCAAAAGAGGAATGAACAACTGCATGAAGAAAATTTTTCAGTTAGTATTAAAAAGCGCCTTCTCTAGATCTCTAGAAGGAAGGAAGTGAGATTTACACATAAGGATTTCCAAACGATATAAACTTGCAACAAACATGTGTGAGCAATAATACCACTTCCTGCCAGTTATCAAAATTACTGATACTTCCAGAAATCTAGCGTTCTAGAGTACTGAGTACCAGCATTGTGTCACAGAAAAGCCTACTGCAAAAAAAAAGCAAGCTGCAAGAGGAAAGGCATGACGACTGGTTTGATTTACAAACGTATTAACAGGAGAGCTTTCAATCTATGGTACAAAGAAAGAAAGACTCCTTGTCCACACTTGCAGCTTAGAATGTTTGGAAAATAAGTATCCCGATGTTTTTAATTTTAAACAAAGGCTTCAGGCGCTCTGCAGTAACAAGACCTGAAATGTGGGGTACAGTTTGTTAATATGCATTAAAAGCTTGCAGCTACTTCCCACAGACCTGACCAGATGTCGTTTAACGGGCTGCACCTTGTTGTCCATGGCTGTAGCACTATTTATTTTGGACCACACCTCGTGGTTCATAACCCTCCCAGAAGAAGTGCGATAAGTAACGCAGACCACACATGCTAAAATTCTTTAGATTACAGCTGCTGCCCTCTTCAGAGTGTCACAGACACATACAGTATGTTTCTCTTGGACTGTGTCTTAGAGTGGAAGTTGCACTGTGCTGTGGAGAGCTGGCATGCAAAACTAGGTTTTTTCATTGTTTAAAAAAATGTACGTTCAAGGAAATCAGGCCCCCGCTGTGACTCCCACTGATGTGAATGTTGAAATCTCATTTAGATAGCCGATTCCTCAGCAAAAAATATCACAGTTGAATGTTTTTGTTCCGATTACATTATCTAAAATAAATACATTGTGGTTTGATGCTTCTTTCCATGTACAAAATTGAACATTTGATTTTTATTTTTATTTTTTAGTTTATCAGCTAGAAATAGGAGAACTGATGTACAGCGGCCACTATTTTTAGAACTTCAACCATCTTGATACATGAGTACTATCAGTGTTATAACTTATACATATTTTTCTCATGTACTGTGGTATTTATGTTCATTCATAACAGACCACAGTCAAGTTAATATAATGAACAAAACTGTGTGTGGCAAAGATAGCTTGCCTTTTATATAGAGATCTGAGGGTGCTTTATAACAGCAGAAAAGCACAGCAACTTCCAGTTTACTAGGGAGTGGGACTGAGGCAAGGAGAGGTAAAGGTATTTCTTTGACAGCAGTTAGTGAGGTATGGAAGAAGAACTGAAAAACTAAATGTTAGATCCATACATATGACTTCAAGTCAAACAATCGTATGGGAGCACGCTGTGAGTTCAAGTTGGTAGCACAACCAAGAGTCCTTCAAAATACTCCACTCTTGGTAGTAGGAGCTAAACCACTGCCTGACCTACAGGTTTTGATCATTTCAAAGAAAAGTCAGAAACAGAAGAGAATCACCTCTCGCCTTGAACTCTCTACTGCTTATAGTTATACGTGTAGAGCAGGATCAAATTTTAAATCAGTTTGCTGTGGCATGTTGTTTTCTGAGCCAAGCGTTGACAGATAACAGCATTACTATTAGCTGCATAACTGATGACGTAAATACAGAAATTTGAAGCATAAAGTTCAAAGGTTAATGGGGTAAAGAGTGGCATTTCGTGTGAATAAGACAGCATAATTAGCTCATAGATGTTAGTTTTTATGATGCCCACAAATTCCCCTTACTGGTAGACAGGAAGGATCATGGGAATTCCCAGGCACATGCACATCCTTCGTGTTTTATAAGCTTCATCAAAACAGCTAGCATTATCTGTAACTGCATGTTGTGCAAACACGCTACGTGAACAGGAAACGGTATTATATTGCCATTGCTCAGAGCATTTCAAATTTTAGTCACTAGAAAGGAGGTCAACATCCTATTTTCAAAAAATATCTTTCCACGACGAAATGTGATGATTGCTGCAAAATGTTGTTTCCATAAATAGCTTCTCAAAAAGATATTTTTGTCTTCCATCAAATATCACATATTTCCTAACAAGTTTACTTTGCTGTAATGGCACAGAGTTGCTAGGAATACTGTAACTCTTGTAGGAGCTACTGCTAAAATGGCAACTCTGTTTTACTGCATGAAAATTAATGAAGTAGCTATCTCATAACTTTATTGATTATGTGATGGATTATGGATACTGTTGTTCTGCTGTTTAATCTGTTTAATGTTCCTGGGTTTATATAAATGTTATGAAAATAATACTGCAACAATGCCTAAACATTAATGTACATCTTTCTTTATATAGATCTGAACATCTTCTACGAAAGTAATACTGTATCTCATTTTATGTAATACCACAGAAACGCTATACACAGTAATATTGCATATTATTATTATATTGCATATTATTATTATTATTGTAAATAATGCTGTATCAGCATCCTGTAATAAGCATTATCACCACAGTGAGTTAGTTGTTATTACAGAAGTGTTATTACTTGAAAGGAAATCTTAGAAGAGAGATTTAAACCTAATCTTAGATATGGAACATAATTAACTTCAATACTGTAAGATACGTACTAAGTACACACTGCTATCAGTGGAAACATTGCTGCAAAGTGCTTTGAAATCATATAACACTATATACCAATACCTTAAGCAGCAAGAGGCAAATGGCTGGAGCCCTGAAGAGTATGGCTGATCAATGACATAGAGCTGCCAGGCTTCTGTTTTTAGCATCCAACTGCTCTAACTAGCTGAATTTCATGAATTTGTGCAGAAAAAGTTGTTTCAAGACAGTCCGACATATAACATGTAATGATATATTTTACTTTATTTTCTTATGATAGGGGAAATTAAAATGTCATGGAAAAGACTTTACAATTCATGGTTCTTCACTCTGAAATGGTAGCATATAATGTTGGATTGTTAATAGAGTTTGTATTATTTCTTTATCTATACAACATTAAATTAGGGTTTGCAGAACTTGATGGTTCTTTGCAAGTATTTTGGTTACCTGACTCATCCTAAAAGCAGCTGTGCCTATAGGGGTTACTACATACTTTCTATGAGTTAGAGCCAGTCATATGTGAGAGTTTCACATCTGTGATACTGGTGCTGATTCAGTATAACTTTAATGAGTATGAATAAACTGTATGCGTAATCATGCCATCATACATTCTGTAGCGCTGTCAGATTGCTGGTTCCATGGCTGCCTCCTGCTCATTGTTGATTTTCTTCTCATGAGTAATTAAAGTGAAACTTTAATTGAGCAGGTAATTTATGAGAAGTCTTGACTTATTACAGTGAAGACTACAAAGTGGACTAATAACTTGTGTAAATTTCATTGCTGGCTGCCTGTGTTGTGTCTGGGAGTGTTAGTTTGGGTAAGTTTGAACAGACTACATGATCTAATGACTTCTCTGTATAAAACCTGTTATTTTTTAGAGGGGAAAAAAATATGGAAATATATGCTGCTGTCTCAGCCTTACTATGCAGTAAAAAGAAATACTTTTATAAAAGACAACCATCAAACACAGATAGAATTGTATACGCTTTTAAAGTTGTGTACAACAAATGTCTAGACAGAGTAAACCTATAAAATTAGTCTGTCTTAGTCACAAATGAAATGAGTGGAAAGCAGTTCCTGAAAGTCCAAAACTAAAATAAACAACAAAATGGCACTCAGGCCACTCAGATGATCCTGTAAACAAAAGGGTGCTCTGTGTCTGGGTTTGTTATCTGGAGTTCACGGTCTTTTCTGTGCTGAAGTCAGAGATCAGGGCTGACTGAGAGTGACATCCTGTGGGGAAAACTGTGGCAGCAGCAGCTGCTGGACTTAGTGGGACTTAACCCATGGGTGTCCTACCTTTTGGCTTGCTGGGCTGCACTGAGTGAAGCGGAGTTGTTTTGGGTTGCATATAAATATATAATATAGATAAGTAAATATATAATATAGATAAGTAGAAAAACGTTTTAATATATTTTTAATCAAAATGTAAAAAACAAAGAGTGACAAAAACATAAAACTAGTGGGATGTTTCTCTTTGTTTTTGCAAAACTAATGTGTCAATGTCTGGTTCAATGGAAGTGACTGCAATTCTTAGTGAACTCCTTATTCCTATTCCCAAATTCCTTTATCAAAATGGAAAGCAAGGTTGCATATTTTTCAGTATTCACAGGACTGTATTTAGGCAATATGTTTAAATACATGAAATTATTTGCCATAACTTGAGCTTTCCATCATTTCAGATTCATTTTGAATACTACTATGGTTTGCAACATAGCACAGATAAGTTGATTTTCACTTTGAAGATTCATGTTTAATTCATTTAAATGAGTGGTCAAATCCACAAAACTTGCTAAATCTGTGAGACATTTTTATCTTCAGTTTCTGGCACAAATTTTCCTTTTGATTCTATAAATGACTTGATTTCATTTTGCAAATCATAAAATCTTTTTAGCATTTTACCCCAACTTAGCCACTTTCCTTCAGAAAAGTAAATGATGTCCCTAAAACCAGCATCCATATTTTTATGGAGTTCCTGAAATTTGTGATGATTCAGTCCCTTGAACTTTATAAAATTCACAGCTTTGATGACAATTTGCATGGCATCATCTATTTTTAAAGCTTCTGTGCACAACTGTTCTTGAGCTACAATGCAGTGATATTTCATCCAATGTGAGTTGCTAGTGGCAATTGCATTGTCTTCTATTAATTATACAAGTCCCTCTTGTTTACCAACCACTGCCAAGGTGCCATCAGTAGCTATATAGAAACCATGTTGCCCTAGACTCCACCCAATTAATGGAATGCTCTCATCATTTTCACTCAGATCTAGACCTGACTACATTGGTCACAATGAACTCTACACAGTTCAGACCGATGCCTTTTGGTAACTACCTTCCTATTCAGGTTTATCCCAGGTTATTCTCTGTTTCCTTTGCTCTCTAGAAAGCCATCTGTCCTACCTTCCATTCAAGTATTTTACAGAACAAGGCAGTCCTTACTTTTTTGATTTCTCTGAGACTCAGCCAGTTCCCTTCCCTGGCTTTTGCCAGTTGTTGTGAAGAGCAGTGTATGAACTTCTCTTTCTCTGTATCGATGCACACAGGTATGGTGGTACGTCTGCCCTCTGGGTTGGAGAGGGACAATAACAGTCCTTCACAAGAGACATATTTCCAAATTAAGCACTTTCCTCTTATGACACCTGTGCCATTCACCAGTCAGAACATTTACCAGGTACACTGTAATTCTGACATTCCACAAAGCTGCAGCTCTAGTGCCCTTTCTTGTCTGGGCTTGTATGTGAAGTACCACCTAGTCCCGAAACAGTTCTCCTCTTGCCCTTGAAATGACTCGGCTCTGAGGTTTATCAGCTACAGCTCAGCAAACATGCTCAAAACTTTCCTAGGGTCAGACTGTACCCTAGCTTGTGTACTGACAGTACTGAACGGGCTCTTTGTGCAGATCTCTGCTTGCTTATGCGGAAACTGGAACAACTTAACTTCGTGGTGTTATGCTCCTTTCTTGAATGATTCATGTAGTTGGTCAGTCACAGCAGGGGTGGTCATTAGTGGCAGCAAGCTAAAGCTATGTAGCTGAGCTATAAGAGAGCCATAATCTGTTCCTCCGAATCCGTGAATAATCTACTTAGTAATCAATATCCTGAAATAGAAATAGAGCACTTGAGATATCCATGAGAAGCTGGAATGGATGTTCATTGGAAACTGGAAATAATAGAGCATATGCCTTATTGATTAATTATTAGCTTGTTAAATTCATGTGATTATTAAGACAGATATGAAACATCTCCAGAGAGAGACATTAAATGACAGGGAAAAAAAATGTGTTTAATATTATTTATTTTATCTTTTGTGCATTTTCATTCATGATTATCTGGGCAACATAGAGTAGCTTATTTTCCATCTGTAAACATATTCTTTTATAGATTTGCCAGGGGAGATTTCATAGATGAGGAAACAAAAGCTGACGTGGAGCACCATAACGACACTAAAATGAAATCCTCAAAAGGGTTGGATTCCCAAATACATACACAGTGTTCTGCCATCTGATCCAGTGGAGAAACAGCACTAGCAAGTTGATCAGAGACCTGGTAGGGTGATTTGAGTTGTTAGCTGGGCCAGACTGCAACAGGACACTTTCAAGTGAGCATTGTGGAAGTTTGCTGAGAGCAGTGGAAAGGTGATACTCTGGCTGTGAAAGGGAGTGGTATTAGCAGACCCAGATTCTTTTACTCTTTTCTCACAATCTTAATCTTTATGCATATTCAGGACTTTTGTTATTGCTTGCTTAATCCCCACATAGTTTTCATGCATCTCAGATCTACTCTCATCTTTCCTGGCCAGCTGTACACTTCCCTAACCTACAGCTGACCTCTCTTAGCTTTAAGGGTCCCTTTTTGTCCCAACCTCACCTCTCTTTTCCAGCCGTCTCCTCCTGGCTTTCAGACTCATTTCTACCTTTTATCCTGCATGCTGTCCTCTCTCTGTCATTTCCCTGCCATCACTGCCTCCTATTTTGCTGTAAGTCTTCTCGTGTCTTTGCTGAGCCAGTCCTGGCTTTCAGGCAGTCACAGCCACTGGCTGTGGCTCGACAGAGGCATAATGACCCACTGTGTAGATGGTTTAATGAGCTTTCCTGATGCTGGCCTTTATGAAGCTTATGATCCTTCTCAGAGAACTGCTAGGCCCTGATTTCCTTACTCACCAAGGTATTCCTTATCTACTGCAAGAGGCCGTTTACCACCAACAACTCCTCCTTTTGTTTTCTTTGCATTCACCTCAGAATCTTTCTTGTCTGCTGTGACTGAACACCATCAAGATAATCTCAGACAAAAAAAACAGTGAAAGTATGTGGCAGATCAGAAGCAGGTTTCACGGTAGTCCAATTGCATCAAGCAGAATCAGGAACATACAGTGCAGACAGTCTTCAGACTGCTTAGCTTCTTTATGGAATTCAGCAAGTGGACTGAGCCTACAGTGTGATATTTCAGTCATTTGGGCAAATGTGGATGCAGTTTCTCAGACATGAGAAGAAGCAGAAAGCACTTCTTGTCCACTTGAAATCTCTGGCCCAAATAATGTATAAGAATTTCTTTACTATTACTCAGAAAGGACACTGCATTTATTTAATACAGATACAGATAAAATGTCTGCCTTTCTGCTTTCATTTGTAGAAATGACTGAATAGTTTGGGATGAAACTGGCCAAAAATCTTTAGCATTCACCATGAGAAATTTCAGACAGAGTGGTTGAAGTAAGGAATGGTCGTAAATAACATGTTTTAGAGTAGAAATTGTCAGAAAACCTCACAAACAGCTTGAAGTTTGACAGGTGGCATTACATTCAGTCTTTGGGTGTTTTAGTTCTGGATATTCCATAGCTGTGCAAGAAGAACAGTGTCTGCTTATTAAACTACTGTACATAAGCACCTTCTCTAATTAGGCAGAAGATGTTTGCTTTCAGGGTT
Organism: Chrysolophus pictus; assembly: GCA_037305975.1. NCBI lineage: Eukaryota > Metazoa > Chordata > Aves > Galliformes > Phasianidae > Chrysolophus > Chrysolophus pictus. The sequence continues at coordinate 13,209,368 of CM074583.1, read as the reverse complement.
TGCTTTCTCAGTTGCTGTGTCCTGCTGTATTAGAGAGATGGGTCTCTGTGTCCTGTCTGACCCAGAAGGGGATACTGATAGGAGTAGTCATCTCACTTAACCAGTTCAGCCAGGCACTGTCATGCTCTCATGTAAAACCTTCCTCTCCCAGTCCACATTCCTGCCTCAGTTTTAACCAGGTAGGATTCTTGGTAAGGAAGAGGAGCTTTAAATGTGGATGGCATCAGGACTCATTCTCTGTGAATAAACATTGCCCTCATAAGGAATAACAAGAACCTTGTGATTAAAGCAGAGGCTTGGAGTCAGGAAGCTGGAGTTTGTCTGTTTTATTTCTATATATATTCTAAGTGACTTTGTGACAAACCCTTGAATTAAAATCAGATAGAACTGCCTGAGTGAGTTTTCAGTATTTCTCTTGCTGACGTTGATGAACTCGTCTGAAGCTCTTAAAAACTGAGTAATTTTGAAAATGTAAATGTTAATCTCCTTTCCCTTAGTTGCCCCATCACAGCATACAAAGCAGTTTGAATATTTATTGTTGAAATTCACAAGTAGATCATTGTGAGTTCCTGGATTACATTACCATGTGTGAATTATTAAGATCCTATGTATTTTATGCCTTTACAGGAAGCATTGTTTACACCAGAGAGCAGTGAAGGCTCCTAGGTGAAGGCAAACACACATCATACAAATGTCTCAGCAAAGTGTCTGCGGTAGGATACAGGACTTAAATGTAGCGTATTATAGAGGTCAGTGTCATCTGTGTGTAGACCAGGAGAAGGAGACCAAAGGCTGCAACTTATGCTTCTCACCAGAGGACAAGCCAGTCTAGCCAAGTCATTAGTGCTCTCATAAAAGGAACAATTCTGCTCTCGTAAAGGGACTGTTTTACCCAAACTCTATTATTTTATATTCTTGCTGTTTAGGTTAAACTGGATACATCTCACAAAATGTCAGTTCTAAAACTCCCTACTCCCAACTGAGCGCTCAAACTACTGAGCTGCAGAACCAGGCTCCTTCCTATGCTCTTAAAACCAAACATCTCTCTGTCCATAAAAAGGTCAACACAAATAGATCATGGAGTATTCTTTGCCTCAAAGGACATGCTGGACAGAAAAAGACCCTGGACAGAGCCTATTGCTTTCCTGCTCCAGTGCCAGCCATGCAGCTGTTACAAACGTGATGTGACCATCACCATTGGTGCAGATACCTGAGTAAAAGGTGGGACAGAAAATCCAAGCCGTTGCTGGACCTGGGCCATTTGGTCTCCTGCAGGATTGGATAAATAACAGTTTTCAGTATTAGATTTTGGACGTGGACTTTTAAACCTCTCTTCATATCTGAGCACTGCTTCCCGGGATTCTCCTCGACTGTAACGTAAAAACCTTCCTTTGCCAGGATTCGCTACTGGCAGCGTCAGGGTCTGGGCAGCGCCGCAGCGCCGCGCTGACTGCGAAGCGGGGGCACAGCGCCACCTAGCGGCATGTGCTGACATTACCCGCCTGCCGTCCGACAAGAGATGGTTCCTTTGAACGCCATCGAAATTCAGACACAAAAACAAACAAACAATTAAAATATTTTATTTGTGCATTTATTTTTAATCCTGTTCTAATCCAGATGTATTTTCTATAGTATATAAGTTTTCCTTGACTGATTGAAAGAAAACACAAATTTTGGATCTGCTCGGTAAAAGCAGGCCTTGCTCCCCACTCTGCATGTCATTAAAATTTTTGTTCCTCTTGCTGTTTTCATTTATGCACACTAAGAATGTAACGCAGAGCTCAAGGAGAATCCTTCAGAAAGACGCAGGCCAGCAATGGCAGCCAGTAGCAGCAGCTGGTGACAGCAGGCCGTTGGCTCCAGCATCAGCCTTAAGCATGGTGTTCTTTCAGAGGGATCTTTCTTAATCCTAGGAGGGGGTCACTGCTTGTGCCTGAGCTCCGACTCGGTAACACTTCTGTCGTTTTTCTACTCGCCCCTTCCAGGAAAAAAAAAAAAAAAAAAGCTTCACATAACTTTCACATTTGCATTTTGAGGGAAAATGCTTTTTTTCATTTGTTTTTAAAGTGCAGCAGTGCAAAGTGAAAGAAAAGTTATTTGTCCATTGAGAATCTACAGCCAGAAAATTACTTTTGCAGCGTGGTATCATTGCATGTTAATATTTTACTCAAAGTTTCACAAAATTATGAAAACTGTACAAAGTGATGAACGATGAACATTAAAAGGTACAATGCAGATAAAGAAAAGGGCCATGAGCTGGCTGGAAATGGAGAGGTTTGGAAATCCTTTTGCAGAACAGAATTTTTAGAAACCCTTATATGGTGTTTTAAAATATAAATCTGGATTGTACTGAGCTCTGTTAAATCAGTAAAAGTGAATTTAAGAAACACTGCACGGGTTAACTTGCTTAATGGAAATGTATTTATTTCCAGTTAGCTTAGAAGGAGCCTGCAGTGCTCTGCGGTACAGATCTACTCTTTAAACAACCAATCAATCGATCGCTACCTGTTCCTGGTATCGGCACTTCCATCAGCGCCACTTTGCCACCACCATTTCATTCTGCATTTTCACCCAGGCAATGCAGTTAAGTCTTCTTTTTTTCTGGGCAAAGCCAGCCCTGCGTTCTGCCCTCTGTACCAGACACACCACTTCTTCGACAGCTCTTCACGACAGCTCCAATTTAATTCCATTTTCTTGCAATTGCTGATTTTCTGTACGTGGAAGAACCCATTTTTCAGCTGACCAACGCGGTGGGGAAGCAACGACGCACCGTTACTGTCTTCTCAACGTGCAATATCGGCTTTGTCTATTTTACACCGATCACAAACTTTCATCTCTTTCAGGGTGCAGACGCAGCTCACGCGCACAGGCAGGACGCTCCCGCCGCCCGCAGCAGCTCAGCCCCATCCCGCAGCTCCGAGCTCCGCCCGCGCTTCCGCCGCGCGCCCTTCGGACCGAGCCGCGCTCGTGCCGCGGCGAGAGAAGATGCCGCCCGCGCGGCTGCGGCGGGACGGGGCGGCGGCGCCCATCCGCGGCGGCGGGAGGAGCTACCCGAGGTGCCGCTGCCCGGCCGGGGCGCTCCTCCCGGCGGGCCCGGCCCCGAGGCCCGCGCAACGGCCCGTCGAGCCGTCCCCTAGCGAGCGCCCGTCGCCTCCGCGCCGGCTGCCCACCGGGACCCGGCGCCGCGCAGCCGGGCGGCAGGGAACATGGCGCTGCGAGGGGAGCGGCGGCAGGTGAGTCGCGGCCGGCCGGAGGGGAGCGGCGGGTGAGGGGGGCCGGGCCGCGGGGTCGGGGGCAAAGTGCGGCCGAGCGGCCCCGCTCCTGGGGTCGGGAGCTAGCGGGCGTCTGGCAGTAACCGCGGGGTTGCGCTTGCAGAAAATCTGTGTCGTTCGAAACTTGACTTCGCTTTCACAGGTGTTTCGTTTGTCTTTCTTTCATTTTAGGAATCTGGAGATTGTGTTTCTGAACTAAGGGAATGGAGACCGGTCGTTTCTAGAAAGTGCACAGACCCTCTCTGGCTGCTCCTCTTCTTCCTTTTCTGGGCCGGTTTGGTAAGCGTGCGTTTCCCTGGCAGTTCGCGGAGCTCTGCGTGTGCGAACGGCGCGGGGCGCGGTGTGGGGCAGGGCTGCGCCGTAACGAGCCGCACAGGTGCGGGCAGGGCTGGGTGACGGGGAGCTCCCTTGCTGGGAACGAGTTCGGGCTCTGTTTGGACTCTGGTTACTTCTTGTCTAACTCTCTGCAGTCTTTCTCTTGCACCGTGTCTCTCTTCTGGTGAATCAGTTCGCTGTGTCCTGTGCCCAGGACAGCGTGCAGGTTTTTAGGAGCAGGTGTTGTGTCTGTAAGCATGAAAGATTTTCATGACGTCTCTGAGCCTACTGAGGAATAAATATGCTATTGATCAGTTTTGGATTGAATTCCTAAGAGCTCTTTTGATGGAAGCTAATGCAGAAGGGTATATGTGCATCCTGAGCTCTGTGTAAGCTGAACTTTGCAACTGGAGCAAGGATTTTGGATTTGTGTTTTCTCTGAATGTTCTTATTGCTCACTTTCTGTGAAATAGTTTAGTGCATAGATAGCTTTGTTTTCTTTTGTTTGCTCTGAGTTCTTAAAGATGACGTGAAAAAGGTGACACTGATTTCTTCCCACAGTGGAAAAGAAATGAAGCCACGTGAGTGGTTCTGTGTAAGTACGTATTGCTGGCGCATGGAGATGGACACGCCTCCCAGCAGTCACTCAGCCATCTCTTACTTGGAATATTTATGGTTGCTATCCAGCTTTCTGCACTTAAAAATAATACATGCATGCAGTGTTTGCCATACTGATGGCAGTGGACAACTTCCCTCTTTAGAAGGATTGTCAGATTTTTTTTTTTTTTTTAAAGTCCATTTCAAGTAGAGTTTCAGTGTCAGCTCCTTTTTTTCCTTTGGAAGCTATTTAATTTTCAACATTTTTTCTATGTAAATAAATAGGATCTGAAAATAATTTGTTATTATAACTAGCATCACATACACAAGTAGTACGTCAGCTTTAACGATGGCATCTCTGTGAAGATCACCATGTTAAGATAGTGTCAATGTGCAAGCATAATTATAAATAGCATTATTTAAATAATTACACTGTAAACACAGGCACAGATGAGAATACGTTGAGGACCAAGGAAGTACATACTTACTCATGTATGAAACTCAGTTTTTGCCTAGATACTATCTTTAGACACAAGTTAAAAGTAGAATAACAAAGGCACAGACCTTAATTAGTAAAGCTGTTGTGCTGGATCTGATATGTAAAACCTCTCTCCAGAACAGCTAATGTTCAACTGCTCTGTGCAGGGTGGTGGTGGTTAATGTGAGCTGAGAAGACTTGCAGCTGCCAGCAATTTGCATGTAGCCACTGAGCCAAGAGCTTTGTCCTTGGTATATGCGAAGTGTGGTTTGCTCTCCGTGGGACAGAGGGGATGATTAAATCACCAAGTTCTCCAATGGGTGGAGTGCTATAAATAAGCTGTGAGGAAAAGTGCCCAAGACTTAACCAGCTTCAGAGAAGAATTACTGCTTCTTGGCTTTAAAAGGGCGTTTTGGCCCTCATTACTCGGGCAGAGTTTATGCTGCGTTCCTAGGCAGAGTGCCTTATGCTGACCAAGTAAGTGTTGCTGCAGCTCAGCCAGCAGGGATGCTGCCTCTTAGGTTTACTGGGAGCTCACCTCCGGTGCTGAGGCTTTGGTACAACAACAGAGTATCTAAAAGCTCAGTGCAGTAATACTCAGGTCCACAATGTGGCTCTCTTGAGGTTTTTCAAATGCAGTCAAGAATACATATTCCTGAAATTTCAGCTAATCTGCATTTTAACTATACTTGTTTTTAAAGTATACCTTTGGTTAAATTCAATATTTCAGCAGCTCAGTATTTCAGTGTTGTGTTGTGCAGGTGTGGTTTAATCTGATCCTGTCTTTCTTCTGTGATACTCTGCTAAACTGTTTGGGGTGCTTTCTGCAAGACAAGAGGGAAGTCTAAGGAGACAGTAGGGCTGAAGTTGTCCTCATGACTTGCTCTGGCCTTGTTCAGAGGGGTGAATTTTAGATTTAATGGTTTGCTTTCACAAGACAAAAATAGTCCAGTTGAAAGAAATATTTATTTATTGGGAGGGAAAAGCTATCATAGCATGATTTCACATGAAAAAAACCTGTTTTTGACAGATGTTTGTATCTGGCTATGCTGTGATGGCTGGTGCTGCAGAAAGACTTGTGCTTGGATATGACAGCTTTGGGAACATATGTGGTAGGAAGAATGTTCCTGTAAAAGGAGTGCCCCTTTCTGGAAAGGACATGACTAACAAAAAGTAAGTACCTCAGATAATGTCTAATTAAAGGTACTGTACTTTAACTGCACCTAATTTCAGGAATATACATCATCTAGTTGTCAATCAGTATGTGCATACTTCAACTAAAAGGCAAATAAAATGGTGTGGGGATGGTGCAAAATGATGAGCAAAATGAAAATTTAAGGCAGAATTTGAAAATGCATGACACTGTTCTGCTTTGTGATGATTTCTTCTTAAGTAGGATCTTAGGACTTCTGCCAAACCAGCAGTTTGGACAATGTGGACAAATCTTTGTATTTATGGAAGTTAAATGTTGAGGCTACCTGTCATTCTGGAAAATTCCATGCAAGAGAACTAATGCTTGTAGAGGGGCACCCACGTTGGTAGCTTCTCATTCCATTAAAGAAATGAAGTTCAAAAATACAGCATGTTCTCAAATTCCTTCTTAACTTTTGGCTTCAAAATCCAGTTGTTTCATTGTAAGTGGAAAAAGTTTCATTTGCTTTATAGCACTTTAAAAAGATGGAAAGAAGGCTCAGAATTTAAACCTATGAAAACCAGGAGGCTTGTTTTTTGAAACGAGGATCTTTCTGTCTTTCCAGGTATGTGTTCTTTCTGAATTCATGCAGCCCGGAAATGCAAAGCCTCAAAATCAGTTCAGTTTCCTTGTGCGTGTCTAGTTGTCCACAAGAGCAACTCAACTCTTTGGAAGACCTCCAGAGTTTTGCAAGGAACAATGGTGTGCAACAGGGAATATGAGTATCTAATATATCTGTAGAACAGTTGAGAAACTTTCACTTTATTATTCTTATGTTTGCTACACTAGGGAGTCATTTCTGACCGTCAGTTTCCTGAACAGTCCTTAGCAACCAAAAATAAACCCCCATCTCTGCTTTATTTCAAAGCCATTACAATTTACAGTTGTTTCTAGAAATGGTACAGCTCTCTTATGCAGATTGAAAAATTGTTGATTCATTCCTGGACGAGTCTTGAGATTATCCAGCATAAAGCTGGCTGCTGACAGTGGCAGTGGGTGAACAGAGCTCATGTGCTATTTGAGAAACTTGTCTAACTGGTTCTTTTCAATTTCATTAAAGCTGTAGTAGAATTATTAATTCCAGAGATGTACTGGCAGTGTTATCCCTTTTGACATCAGAGCCCAAAGTTTAGTTTTCTGTGTAGGACTTTTTTTTATGCTGCAGCTGAAGATGAATACGATGTCAGGAGTAGCTGTTGTGCGAAGGAGGCAGCTCCAGTTTGTTCATTTCCAACAGACAAATGAAGTAACCTGTGGCCTAGCCCTTATTCCATAGTATACGTGTAAACTGCAGTCCATACAGATAGCAGTGGCTCTTTTTACTGGATGTTGGAATTTCGTTCTTTTTCGTTTTGTTGAATGTTTTGACAAGAGTTTCTATTTAAACTGACAACATTTGTTCTAGTTTCATTTTAGAATATTTTGTCATTATTTAGTTATGTACAGAAAGCCATGAACCCCTGTGATATATAAGTAGTTTCAGAGCAACTGAACAAAATTGCATGAAGTTCCATCCATGTGCTAAAACTGCTTGCATGTTTATGTCAAGGGAGGGGGCAGTATTGCATTTTGAATGGCTTGAATGCATACAGCATTTCTTTCCTAGCAGCGTTATGTAATGGAGCAGAGTATTGGTAGCAGAGTACCTGGCACTGTTCAGTCCAGAGAGTAGGAAATGTTAAGCTTCTGGATAGATATATATTCTGCTCTAAATTATGAGGGCCCTATTCCATTGTGGTGTGTGTCAGTTTAGGTTTTTGTGTTGTCTTAAGGAATAAAAGTTAAGAGCTGAAGTGTTGTACCATGGAACAAACAATGTGCTCACCCTCCATGAAGGTCAGTGAATGGTAGTTACAGTTAAGTCTAGAAGACAGAAGATCCCATAGAAGTTGCTATAGATTTACCTGGTAACTAATTTATTTTATGTTCCTACTGGAATATCAGTGATGAATATGGCCTGGTAAGGGATCAAAGCAGAAGTGTAAACAAAACTTAGTGTGTTTTTCTCCAGAACTGTAACTAATATTAATTTTCCATTTCTTTTATTTCTTAGGATCTTGTCTTTGTGTTTACAACCTGAGCATTTCCAGTTACACGCTAAATCCAAAGGCAGCTGAGCTGTGTCCCACACTACCCGTTCCAGCAAGGTAAGAAGTGCTGGATGCTTTACAACAGCCTGATGTCTGCATAGCTTATTAAGGATTCTCAGTTCCTCACATTCTGTAGATGACGCCATGTAAAATCAGAATGGTTGTGCATTGTTTATTGTTGTACCTATATCCTTATGGGTTTCTGTGTGTGCCTGGGAGCACGCCTGTGTCCTGTCCTGGAGAATGAGCAAGGACTGCATTCTCTCAGTTCCTCCACCCTTTAGAGATGTTTTCTCTCCAAATCAGGGGCAGAGCACTCCACATGAGAAGTGACTTATTTTCTGCACAAAAATTTTGCTCTCTCCCTTAGTGCTAAGAAAAGGAGCTGTGCTCTCAGACCTCTGTTATTATCCTGAACCCAGAAATTACTTGTCAGAGTTATTTCATGGCCAGCTGGCTTGAAGCATGGGTCTGTGGACAGCAGGATCTAATATTTTCCAGCGTGTTAAGTATGGATATATTGACTTAGTTGTATATTTTTATTTATTTTTAGTTAGTGAGTCAAAATCCTTAAAACCAGTATTTAAAATTCCACTTTGTGAAAATACAATAAAGAATTGGAATCTCCATGTTTGCAGAGCTAAGTCAGCTACTGCTCCAATGAGAAAATAGAAGGTGAAAGGAGGGAGCAGGGGACACGTGAGGCCATTACCATCACAGTGGATCAAAGGAAGACATGCAAATTGATGAAAAATATGGCATATTTGACTTTTTAGGCCTTTTCTTATTTGGCAAGGAACTCAGCATATTCATGCTGCACAGTAGTATTTCATCGTAGAAGCAAAGCTAGTCAGAGAAGTTTTAATGTTTTGATGAGCAAACCTCTCCACTTAGGTATGAATGTGTCTTTGATGCAGCACAGCCTTGCTGGAGTGGAACAATGAATATATTCAATAAGCTAGCTGGAGGAAGCAAATAGTTTTATATGTAGATATCTGGTGGTGTTACATGTACATTACAAACATTGTTTTGGAGCAGGTTTTAGAATACTTAAATATCCATCAAAATGATGTGAAATGTTCACAGTTTAGAATTACAATGAAGTTTACAGCCATGCTGTCATGAGTTTAGGTTTTATGTAAAGACATGGGAGCAGAAACAGAATAGGAACTATGTGCTGATGGTGAGTGAGATAGTAATCCACTTTTTTCCCCTTGTTGGTCTTGAATGGATGTTCTCACCCAGTATTGCAGGCATGGTGCCACCAAGAGTTTATTTTGCAGATGAAAAATGACGCCACTGCCTGAGCATTTGTAAGAAACAGCTCCTGTGCCCAGAGCCCTGTCCTGCTGGGTCAGATTCCGTGTGTATGGTGGAGGCAGGGAGGGGGACTGGTGGGCTGCAGGTGGTGGCTGTCAGCTGCTGCAGCACTGTGCTGGGGGGGGTTGGGGGGCTGCTGCAGAGGACTCAAAAGGAACGGAGGGATAAATCTCTGCGGGCTTGAAAATGTTTGTCCAGTAATGAAATCATTTTTCTCTATCTTTGTTTTTAATCTTCCAGTAAATCTTTTCCATTATTTAATCGGTGTGTTCCACAACATGCTGAATGCTATTCCAAATATGCTTCTGTCTTAATAAGTATGGTTAATGAAATGGATGTTTTTCACCGAATTCTGAGTGGAATATTGGCAGGAAGAGATACTGTGATAGGACTGAGTGTTCTTGCGCTAGGTAAGGTTGCAAATAAATGAGGTTGTAAATAGAAAGTGAATAGTAATATTCAATTAAAATGTGAAGTTCAAAATGCTTTTGTTAGTTTCATATTTTTTAATTTAATAATATTGATCTTCAGATTTTTCTGGACAGATTTATTCTCAAGAAAGAATTGGGTTTTTTGTTCTGATTAATGTAATAGACTAAAATACAACGCTAGGAAATATCTGAGGGTGATATGTCTTTTCAGGGGACTGAGAAGCTGTTGATAAAAAGAATAATGCCATTAACATTAATGTTTTGATTTTTAACTTTCATATCCCTCTTTAGAAGTAAAAGCCTGGAATTCTAATAGAACTTACCTATAAAGTAAGTAAGAGTTAAATTAAATGGGTGGTAACACTCACAATAATCTTACTTTGTGTATTTTTCAGCTTTCTCTTTTATAGTGGTTTTGACCTTCAGATTCATTCGGATGCTTCTGGTCCATACTCTGATTGCACTGGTTGTGTTTGGGTTGTTATGTAAGTACCTTTTATGAAAGGTATACCTTATGTAAGTTTACTTTTTAGCATTCGCTAAATGGGGCCATCTCACTGAACAAACAGCTGTCCCTTTCTTTGAGGCCATCCTTCGTAACCACAGCCATTTCCAAGCTGAGTCCTCCCTACCTTGGTGTGCCAGCATCTGGCTATGCTGTTCTAGCTGCTGAGTGTTGGGATGATTATCAGTTTTAATTCTTTATAGATGGCTGGAAATGACATTTCTTTTGGCTGATGAGTGCAGCTATGGAAATACTGCTGTTTCACAAGAAAGTGTAGTGAAGTTTTACATTGCCTGCTTCGGAGAGGGAGAACTGTGGGAGTGTGTCCAGTTAAAGCTTGCCATTCTGTAACAGCTTCTTATTTCCTCAACAAAATTACATGGCTGAGTTTTAGAATAACTGCAAGTAAACCAAATCATCTGCTGGGCTTGTACTTCAGTCTTACAGACCACGATGTGAATTTTCTCTGTGATCACTGACATTGTACCTTTCCTGCATGATAGCTCCTGAGCAGAGCTGGGGGTGGGCAGAGGGGCTGTGGGGAGGCACTGCCTGCCTTCATGCTGCTTGTTTGCTGCAGTTGTCTCTGGTGTCCTCTGGTGGCTCTACTATGACTACAGGAATGATCCCAGCATTGAACTGGAAACAGAAAAGGAGAATGTAAAATTTCTATTTGGGTATGCCATCTTCTCTACAACAGTTACAGTAAGTAGCATTTTACAGCAAGCAGTGATTGGGTTGTGGCTTGAGAACTTGAAATGCGATGGTTTTGCGACAATAAGAATAATCCCTTATTTCTTTCAGATTTGAAAAGCAGAATCAGTGACTGCTTATAGTCTTTTATGTAGTTTTGTATCTTCATTATGAAGCTCATTGGTCAGTTCTGGGCTCTGCCACACTTCAGCTCTATATAAACAGTATTGTCATCAGTATTGTAGAAATGCAGTTGTGTTCCATCCCTGTTGCCCTGTGTCTCAGCTAGCTGGAGAATCGTGGGTGAGCAGAGAGGCACTGGCTCCTTGTGAGCACAACCTGCACTTTCAGCCCACTCTGACAGTTGAAGAGAGGAGGGGCTTTGTTACACAACGGAAGGGGCAGGCAGAGCACAGGCAGCAGTGCCTCTGCCCCATGCTACAGGGTGAAATTCTGCTTTTCTCTCATTACCCTTGTTTTCCAACAGAAAACCTGACTCTGTCTTGCAACTTTTGAAGAGAGTTTCTTGTTGTGATGCAGTGTAAAAGGAGTCATTGCTCAGTCTGAGTGTACAATCTGCAGTTTGTCAAACGTTTGGCATCTCTGTTTTCTTAAAGCAGAATAGGATCCATAAACTGGGATTCACTGGATGTGAACAGTCTGATGCTTTATGAGTGAAAATAAAAATGTTATAGATCAGATTTTTTCATATTCTCTATAAGTTATCAACAATGACCTTTTAACTGTTGTTAATAAAAGATTAGGAAGGGTTTCATTTTGGTTGTAGGACTTGAGGAACATTCGTTGCTGCAGGCTGCTCTTTGCAGAGCAGACAAGAAAACTGGTGGTAAACCAACCAGCTGCCACTGGTTGCGTTTGTAATTTTATAAATTCCAGCCTTTTTTTTTTTTTTAATGCTGTTCATAGCTGTCAAATACAAAAAAAAAATCATGAGGTTGTGAGTTTTTTGCATCTTTGTGTTGATGGTTGGTTAGTTTTTGCTTTGGGAAGAAAGATTATTTAAACAAGGTTTCATTTTACATCTGCTTTGCCTCCATATATACCCAGCCAATGTGGTTTGGCTACTCCTACCATTGTGAACAGCAGTAAGCTGACTGGAGTGGAAGGAAGGATATATGAAAGCAGTGTGCTGTGCCTAAACATACCTCTGTGTTCATTGCTGTGAAGAAAAATAGATTGTTTCCATTGCATGAGTTACAGATTTCTGAGTTCCATTTTATTTTAAGGAAACAGTAGTAACATTTTTATAGAATTAATTTTGTGAAATCAAGGAGTTTAATTCACAGGCTCCTTGAGAATATAGGCAGTGTTTTAGGAAGCATTTCCAGCACAGAGTGTTTGTGAAAAATGCTTTGCTGTCATGTCTTTGTGAAAGCTATATCTCACGGACCTACACTTGACAACTTCTCATACTTTTTTTGAGGAAAAAAAACCCAAACCAACTAATAATTATTTCTTTTCTCTAACAGGTTGTTCTGCTTTTCCTTATACTTGTGCTAAGAAAAAGGCTTCAGTTCACTGTACAGCTCTTTCAGATTGTTGGTAAAATAATTGGCAGAATCCCTTTCCTTCTGTTCCAGCCGCTTTGGACCTTTCTGATTCTGATCATCTTCTGGGTATTTTGGGTTGCTGTGCTGCTTAGCTTAGGAACTGCAGGTAAGTGTATGCTTTGCTTCTTTCTTATGAATGCTGTTTACTAAGTTCAGTTCTTAAGTATGGGACCCTCTGGTCTTATGTGGGCTACCTTGTTATACAACTATTACCCTTCCCTTCCCTCTTTCTCTTGCTGAAGCCATTGCTAAAGTTCTGTGAGTCACAGCACTACAGAAGAGAGAATTTTTGCTCCTAGATTTGGGCTTTAGTTGTTTTCTTTTTCAGTTATTTAGCTTATGATCAAATCATGATGGATATGTGTGTATATTTGATGTATTTAAATGAAGAAAGCCACATTCTCATTTTGTAACTACGCTGAATGTTGTGTCTTCCCTCCTGTTCATCTCCTCTGATTATAAACAATGTTCAGTTGTCATGGAGGCAGTGCTCTGTGAGCAGTACTTTATTGACAACTGCTGTAATTATTTAGACTGGTACAGTATTATCTGGATCGATCTAGACACTCTTGAGATTGTAGGAGGTGCTCTATAGAGAAAGTCAATTCTTTATGAAGGATCTGTGAGAAAAGCAGATTATGAGCATAATATAACTAACAAACTGCTATCAGATCTGTCACTGATTGGACAGTGGGTAACTTGGTTGCTGTCCCTTGGCCAAGCATCACTGTGAGGGAGGGGAAGGTTGTCCTTTTGAACGTCATCTGAAGGAAGAAAGCTAGGCTGGTTGTGTGCAACTCTGGGGATAATTCTTCATGTAGATGTCAGCTTTTGTTTTCATGTGTGTCATGTGTATTAGTTTTGTTTTCTTCTGTTTTGTTTTCATTTTGAATTTCCGTAGCTACTGCTAAGAGTCAGTTGTCCTCTGGATTAGAATTTGTGCTGAACTGGTGCAGGTAGAGACAGCTGTTTGTCATAGAAACTTTACTTATTCAAGAGTTTGTTTTCTTCTGAATCTTTGTGGCACTTCGTGCATGGAGAAGTAAATGCAGCCAAACTATTCTGATGCTTAAGTCTGATTATTTTGTCTTGTGATTCTACCACTCCTTGAGCCTGTGGTCCTGGGCAGAAAAGCCTCCAGCTTTTCTGTAGTTGAAGCACTTTTGCAAAACTGGCAGTATTCCTGTCACTGTGGGGCAGAGACCTCACTCTTGCCCCATGGCACTTTCCCCCCACTTACCCACTTCTCTTGTAGCCAGAGACATCATCTCTCTGCACTGTGCATCAGTCACCTGCTGCTTAGGCTAGAGCAGAATTCATTTTCCTCCAATTTTCACTGGTGAACTATGCAGGTAAAACAAAATGAATTCTAAGAAGCAGATTTGCTAAATATATATTAACAGGTACTACTAGAGAAAGTACTACATGCCAGACTTCAAGCTGAGCTGACACCTTTCCCATAATCTAAACAAGCACATATAAGGATGTGAAGCTTGCCTTTGTTGAACATAAATTTAGACTATACCAACTGAATCTGTCATACTGAAATGTGGCAATCATGAAAATAATAGAAATGTTTTAGCTTGTGATGATAAGTGCTCAGATACTTCCTTAGATGTTTTTACAGATTTGCAGGAAAGCAGTGAGTTGCAGATTCCATGTGTATTTGCAGAGAAATAAATCCCAGTGAAAATTAGCTTTTGGAGGCTTTTTATGATTTTTCCGTGTTGTGCCATTTTCCCTTATTGAGTGTATACTTTGTGCTAGACAGTTCCACTCAACTCTTTTTTTCTGCTGGCTTGGGAAGTAGTATTCAATGTTTGGGAATGGCTGTAACATGCAGAGTGCAACGGACTTCTCCTGGCTCAGAGGTGTTTTACTTTTTCTTCTTTCTCAATCACAGCAGGGATGCTGATATTTCCAGAGAGTGATACACAACAGGCAGCATCATAATGTTGCTGCACTGTAGAGTGGTGGTGAAATTTCTAGCATGCTCTGAGTTTTCGAAGAATTGATTTCTTGCAAGTTCAGCATAAAAGAGAAAGTCATTTCCAGGCACTTAATTATCAGTATATTTCTCTCATGGGGAGTCTTGTAAAACATATGTTTTGACTGAGATCTTCCCCCACAAAGTTCTTAGTGGAGGTGTCAATTCTTTAAGAGTTTTCTGTTAGCAGTTAGGGTGTTAATATTTAGAAGGAAATGTGCATTTGATAAATAACCCATACCAGTTCAAAGTTACAGCCTAAGCATGAATGTGGGTAGAAAAATGCAACTTCACATGTTCAACTGATACTTCTGATTAAAGCTTGATGCCGTTCGTTTTATCATTTGTTTGTAATTGAGCTTTTTATTTTGCTTTCTGTGTGAAATGGTGGCTGTTGTTACCCAACAGGTGTAAACTGAGCTCTTGACAAAGTCGGAGGGCTGAGATCTCTGTGTAAGTGGCATGTAAATGCCCTGCAGCAGCCCTGGTGCCCGCTAGGTGCCGATAAAGTCGTGTGGGAAAGGTTTGTTCTCAATCTCTTCTGTTGTTTACAGCAGCTCTGATTACAGAGCAACTCTTGAAAGGAGCTTGAAGATAACAAAGGCAATTTTAGCCTTTTAATGATCTGGGGGGATGATGAAAGATTGTTTTATCTATCCCACAGATTGAGGGGTTTTGAAGAAAGTAGGTGACAGAAATATGACAGTTGTTCTGTCCCACACTCTATCCAATAAATCACAGCTTAGATTTTGTTTGTAGCTCAAGATGAGGATAAGCGAACATACACAGTGCTGTCTGGTTAATAACATGGTGATGGCTGAGCAGCTTTGTATTTTATACTGGTTTTCTCTGATCACCCTGGAGGTGAAAGACATTTCCTTCATTGTTTTTTTTGGGGGGTGTTTTTTTTTTGAGTTTGAGTTTGAGTTTTTTTGAGTGGGCTTTTTACATCAGCTGAGAGTACTTCTCTGAAGTTCTCCCAAGAGCTGCTCTCTTGGAACAATTGTTTTCTGTTGACAGATAGCTGCTTAGCAGGCATTCACTTTGTAAAATATAGCTGTTTTTGTCTTGTTTCTGACACTTTGACGTCTCATTAATGTGTTTTCTGAGGCTATGTTTGAAATGCAGATATATTAAGAAAACTGAGAAGCTGAAATGTTTATGGAGACATTTAGTCTAATAGTCTTTAGTCTAATGAGATGGGCAAATGAATTTGGCTTGCTACTGTGCTGCACCTGTTCTTAACATTTTCCTTGAACCTTTGTTAATTATGTAATATTTAAAGCATCTCTGCATTGTACAGCTCTGGAGCACCAGATCTTTACTTCAGCTGTGATGCATCTGATCTTTATGCCACCACACAGGCCCTTATTTACATCTCTCCAACAGTTAGTGTAACTGTGAGCAGAGACAGCCTTCTTGGGAACTGTAATAGATGTTTCTTAGAAAGGTACTTATGCACATGACTAACTTGAAACACATGGATAAGCCTATTAAAATCAGTGGGACTACTTATGCATTTTAAGGTAGGCACCTGCTTAAGTACCTCAGTAATTCAGAATCTGTAAGAGCAGCTGAGAGCAAGTGAATTCCAGACCTGGAAATCTAGGAGAAATGCCAGACTCTATGAGACTGGAGACAGTGCAAACAGTGGCACCAGTTAGAACCATTAGCAGGGTAGGAATGAAATTCATCTGTGCTTTAGAAAAGCTGATAGACCTTAGGGTTATTAAGTCTTACTGTTTGTGAGTTTGTGGTGTATTTCACTGCAGATCAGACTGTCTGGCACAGCAATACATGTCTTTCAGCTTCCTGGTGTGCAGGAGCTGTAGGGTCCACAAGGCATAAATACTGTGTGTGTAATGTAGGATGAGAAAGCAGCATAAGGTTTTCCTGTTGTGAAGGTGCATACCATATAGGCAGTGGAGCAATAGAACTGTTGTATCAAGCTTTCAGTAGCTAAACCAACAATCAAGACTTATTTCCTGCAGGATCCTTGACTTTCCAGTTACAGTTGACTAGCTTAGCTATAAATAACACGACATGGGAAAAAACTAAATAAAAGAACACAATAAACTCTGTTGGAGGACATATGAAGATTCAGTGTATGCTGCCAGAATCTTTCCTCGCTTAGCAGTGGGAAGTTCATGTTGTATTTTCATGTTAACAGGAACTGATAAACAAGCTCTCAGTATTTTCTGGGCTGTGGTTCTTTATTTGTGATAAGGAAACTGCTAAACTGGACTTCTCAGGAATTTTCATCCCTGGAAGCAGCCTGCTGCTCCAGGCATCAGCAAAAACTTGCAGTGGCTGTTGCCAAATAAGAGCATCTAACACAAGTCTTAAAGGACCAGAGTGCAGCTGGTGGTGCTGTGCATGCGCTGACATTGCTGTGCTGACTGACATAGTGGCACAGCACTGGGCTGCTGAGTCAGGGGGAGAAACTGTTCTGAATGCTGCTGCAAACACTTACAGCTGTTTGCGTTGTTAACAGCACTGCTTTGAAGTATTTGCAGCAGATCAGCACTTGTACTGATCAGAGGTTTCACATCTGGTGATTTGTCTGGAGGGTCCTCATTTCTTTACGTTCTTTACTGACTTAGCATCACCACTAAGAGTGCATAGTACACCAGAAAGACTGTTTATTTTTTTTGCACACTTTGCTATGACTATTTTCCTCTTATTGGAGGAAAGATATTCTGTTGACAAATGAAAACTGTCTTCCATGGCTTTGTTGGGAAAGTTTAGCTTGCACTAACAGTTAGATCACAGTGAAGTGATGAAAAAGATGCTTTTGTCAACAGGGTATCTCTTAAGGCTTATCCATGCTACTAGGAGTGACATATGACAAATAACATGGTGTTTTACAATATGTTACAATAGCATTGTAATTCTGTTGCCAGCACTGTTATGTACTGGGCCACATTAGGCCCATGAGAAGGGGTATCAGTCAGACAGATGTTTACACTGATAAATAGTGTGAGGTTACAAAACTAGTTCCCCTTAGCTGAACAGCAGTGATAGTGTTGAATTCACAGGTGGATGTGCCTGATTTCTGTGCAGTGCAGTACAGTGCTGTACCTGCTCTCGTGTGTCAGGCTGGTCAGAAAGGGCAAAACCATTGCTGCTCATACTTCAGTTGCTTATTTTAGAAAGCTGTTAAAAAACAAAAGCAAGTAGTTTACAGTACAGATTATTGTAAATCCTCATGACAAAGCTAGGGGTGCAAAACCTGAAATGTGCCTCCTTGATGAAAGAAATACCCAGGTGGATTGCATGGTGGAAAACATGGTGAATTCTGTTACCAAATGGCATAATATCTCTGCACAGAAATGGAAAGGTGGGAGATCTTCTTGTGCAGTGCTGACCTAGCATTTGCCCAAGTTCCTAAGGAAGGGCTATAGGCTGTGGCTAATGAGCATGTTGAGGGCAGGCTCTGGCTGTGTGTGCTGCAGGAAAACAGCAGTCTAGAATCCCTGGAGGAAGAAATGGAGATGAAAGCCCCCTTGAATTCAGAACAAGAAATGATATAACACACAGCCTATTTTAATGTAGTGAGGTAGATGAATCTATCCTCAAAAATTCATCTAAAAAGGAAGAACAACTTTTGGATCCAAACTTAAAAATGAGGTGGCAAGGGATGGGGGGGAATGGCTGGAAGTGTGTGATAGGAGATCTTAGATAACAGAATTAGCTTCTTCACAGCAAGTATCTTGCATTTCAGAGTCTTAAAATACATTTGAATATAATAGAAGCAGTGCTATTTCTGTGAATGGCCAACTTTACATCACTGTGAAGGGTTTACTATGCAAGTTAAAACTGGTAACTTTTCAGAAAATGGAAAATATCTGTTTGCACTTCAGCAGAGGTTGCCTTGATGACCAAGTCTGGTACCTACAAGCTCTGCATGGAGGCCCAGTCTAGCATGTTGATGGATGCAAGTCTTGATTTCCAGAGTGCTGAGAATAAGATTGGCTTAGCTCTGGGAAGAATGCTTAGTTTCTAGGCTATAAATCCATTCATAGATTAATTCTTTTTATTCTTTTTTTTTTTTTGTCCTTCAGTAGCAAATATTTTTTCTCAGAGAATCTAGGATAGATGGGTTTATTTTGCTATTGTTGTAGAAGCTAAATAATTCAAGTTTTTTTTTAAGCTGACTGTATAATAACAATTATATAACCAGGTAGCATTTTTTGATCCTTTTGAAGCACTTGAAGATAATTTTGCAAATCAACTATGGAGTGGATTCATATTTTTGTAATTTACAGGCAAATGGACTTAGATTCTGAAGGCTTGTATAGCTTGTCTCAACCTGATGGTGAAAACCAAACACTTATTGTTTCTACTTCTAGATATTATTGAGTATGCACTCTTTTATTCTACAAAAATACAAAGGTGGAATTAAGAGTACCACTTTGTAAATAGTTTGATGTCTGTGGTATTCTTGAAGATGGTGCACTTCAATACTGGTGTTAGGATGCTATTCCATCAGTAAAAGACAATTCTGTGTCTCCCTTTCTTTATTTAGTACAGTTAGAATAGGAAACTGCTCACCTCCAGAGCCCATTTTGTTCTGTCATCTTGAAGGGTAATGAATTAAAGGCCCGGTAAACTTAAAAACAAACAAACAAACCCAAAAATGGGGTGGTGGGCCTAGTGACCTTTCACTAGGAATGAATGTTCCTATGCCATTATCCCCTGACTGGACTTCAAAGTGAAGTGGCATAAATTGGATTGCATAGGAAAAGGTCTGATCACTCAGTTGTCTGAGATACACCTACCTTTTGTGAAAAGCCATCTTTTCAGTGTGGAATGAATTCTGTGTTATTAATAGAGGTAGAAGCAATTTTATTTAGCTTGAATAAATGTATTTGTCAGTGTTCTTCAATACAGTAGTAACATTGGATAATGTTAAATTGTAAAATTTCATTTTTCAAAATTCTATTTCAATTAAATTTTTGCCTCTCTGGTTTTTTCAGAGAGAATAGAAATAAGAAGCACTTATAATTTCATTGAAGAGAACTTAAGAAAAAAGGTGAAGTTCATTTTTTGTTTGTATCTGGTGATTTATATTAATATGATGGCATAATCTCAATCCCAGGTACTGCACAGACTACTTCAGAAGGACAAGTGGAATATAGAGCTTTTTCTGGAGTTTGCTACATGGCATGGTATCATTTCGTTGGCCTTATTTGGACTAGTGAATTCATTCTCTCCTGTCAGCAAATGACAATTGCTGGAGCAGTGGTTACTTGTTACTTCAACAGGTAAGTACTGCATTGCCCCCTTGGAGTTTTGGGAATTCACCAGCATTTGCTTACAGCCTCTTTCCAGGCAAGGTAGGCTCGAGTAGGTTGCAATTTATACCAGTATCTTGGCTATAAGTAGTGTAATATAAAATAATATTGATTGTTGCAGGATTTTGAGTACGATTTTATAGTGTGTATGCTATTAATATGACTCACCTCTACCTCTAAAGTTATTGGGCCAAACTAAGCTTTGATACAAGCTGTATGAGAAAACTGCTGTCTGAGGAAACTGCCATTCACAGGGCACGAGGCTGCATTTGACATCTTTTTAGGAGACTGTGTCATCTGCAAACGGAGAAGTAATATATAGCTCTGCAGCCATCTAATGTGTTCTTAGACTGTTTGACTTCTTCCTTAGTGTTTGTCCCTGTTCGGGGTTTTCATTTGTTCTTACTGCATAAATGCCTGGTCTCCTATGCTTTTTTAATTCGGTGCAGATAACTGTAAATGCTTTTACAGCACTGTTAGGAATTTAGAGATGTGTAAACAAACTTCCTTAAATTTTATACTGCCCTGGAAGATAAAGGAAGTGGTAATAAGGGGAAATCCCCACTTACTGGGACTTATACCTGGATATGATATTCTAAAATGAAATTAGCATAGTTTCATGCATTGGCACAGTGCTACCCAATGCTACCCTGCCACTATGGGGGGAGACTTAAATCTAACAATACTCTGCTGGGCCTTTTCACAATAGAGTATCCAGAAAACATCTTTCTTTGTGATTAATTTATGAGCTTTCTTATCCTCATTGCTCTGTTCCTCTACTCCTGGTAGTGAGATTTTCAGTGAAAAGCTCTGGCATTACAAGGGGTTTCTTTGTTTTTTGTCAGAGGAAAATTGTGATAATCTCAGTTTGTTGGAAAACTGCTCAAGAAAGACAACCTGAGGGTGGAGGGAGAGAACCTAGGGAGCCTGGAGCTCCAGCTACTGCCACCTGGCTGGCAGGGAGGCTGGGAAGGAAGCTTTTGGCACTTCCAGAACCCAGGTGGCATGTTTCTGTTGGTGCTCTTAAGAATGTATTCCTGGTCATTTCAGTTTCTGAGAAGAACCTCTTGCTGAAAGGTTTACTAGTGATCTCTTCTCCTCCACCCAGCAGAGACAGCAGTGCAGGTTCTTGCTTGCAGGAGTGCTCCAGCCACACCAGCCAAGCTGGAAGATGTGGTAACGGCCAGTGGCCCTGTTTTGAGTGATATTTTATCATCCCATTCAGTGATGCATGGGAAAGCAGTGTTTAATACGTGGATCAGGAGTGCTTCTGTGCAAAGATTCTCAGCACAGCCAACAGCCAGGCTACTGAACTGGGGCTAGTAAGAGTGCAGGCCAACCTAAAATGTTCTTTTTCAAAACGCTGGGGTCTGCTAAGTGACACTATTATTTTACATGCTATGAAAGGACCAGAGAAAGGAGGAACTCACATTTCATGTATCATCTCCTTTTTCCAGTTGAAGCTCTGAACACAAGTAACCAGCGTGTCTGTGGTTCTGTGGGTAGCTGGCTGCTCTTTTCTTCTAAGCAAATTTATGTTCCTCGGACAGTTGATTCAGCTTTGACAGCTGAACGCTGAGGCAGTAAGTGTTCATTAAATTGCTTGAGAAAGCAGGGGAGAAAAATATTGCTGCCTCTTACTGGATTGTGTGCTGCAGTGCACGTTTGTACAATACACTGTGTAAATCCCCAGGGTAAAGACACTGTGCATATCTTCTTCATGCAGAGCAGGGAAGCAGCTGTAGGAGTTGTTGTGATGACTTCTGCTGCTCTGCCAGGGTCTTCTGCTTTCCAGCTATTTCCTGCTGTTGCAGGAAGTGGCTGTGGAATACACCCAATTGTACTGAAAACATTTTAGTACAGCTACTTCAGAGCCCTCCTCTTGTTTGCCAGGTAACACGTACTGAGTTGAGAGACTTGGGCTTGGAAAAGGAAATGCAGCTTTTCTGTGGTGCCGATCCCTCTTCCTGGTCTGTAGGCTGTCAGCACAGATCTGCAGAGACACAGAGCAGGGGGAGAATGTTGAGAGGATGGTGAGCTATGAGAGCGATGGCAGCATTGAGGGCAGGGGTTATCTCAAGCTGCTCCAGCAATTCTGAGTTTGTCCGCGATGTGTTTTTAATGTATTCCCTGGGGCAGCATCATAAAGGCATGTCACAAGAGTTTGTTGATGATACCTCACAGTCAGGCTTTCTTCTTGGGTTGTAAGTGCTCTGAGGAAATGGCATGGCCTTTCCCTGCGGAAATCTCCTTCTACAGCACGCGCAGCAATCTGCTGTGCAGCCCGCAGTTGCAGCAAAGCTGCAAGCAGGGAGGGCAGGGTTGTTGCTTTGGTTTTACAAGTAATGTATGTTTGATCTGCTGTACTGCTGCCAAAAATGGATTTTGCCTTCTTTTGCTTTAGTTGAAGCATGAATTTGTGAAATAATTTATTAATTTGGTAAAAATAAAGAAGATTTATTAATGGTTATTTTTTATGACTTGTTGAAAAGGGCTCAATCTAAAAAAAAATTCTGTTAGTATTGCTGTCCTATATGAGGGTTTATTTTCACCTTGGTGTGCTTAGAGGTTATGTATGTGTTTGCCTTTTTGATGAGGTTTTTCCTCAAGATTAGAGTAAGGTGGTGTGGTAACTTGACTCATGTCACAGTGATAACTGTCCTGTCCATGGTTGAACTTATTTGGTAACTAATGCATGGATGTCACTGCACAGCATTGACACTAAGAAAGTGAGTAAGCCTTTGCAGGACTGGGGTTTTAAAACTTAGATGGTCAGTACTACAGACTTCCAATAGATTCAGTAAAGAGGTGAAATACATCTCCCAGTAAGTCAACGATTCAGCTTTGTGGATTTGCACCAAAGTCACTGAGATATTGAGAACTAGGACTGAATTTTTAGAAGATTCCTCTCTCCTTTTCAGTATATCTCTAGTGTTTATGAGTATCCTTTGCCCTGCTGACATACTTGACCCAACTCATGTGAAAGGGCTCTTGGCATGCATGTGGTTGGAACTACTCCTGGTCTTAAGTACAGGTAAAAGGGCAATTGCAGGTACAGACTGTGAGTTCAGTGTTAGCTTAATGGTGTCTCTTCTATTACAGATCTTGTAAATTATTGTTTTTGTTTAAAGCTGAAATTCATATTTACTTGAAGAACATGTGAGTCATTCCTTAAAGATTTTGAAGTATTTTACACTATATCTCTTTTTAAGCAGCCTTTGGAAAAAGATGAGACAGGATTGAAGAAAACTATAAGCGTAGCTTTGAAAAGGATGGGCTTTAAAAAAAAAAAAAAGTCATGGTTCTTTCAAATATAGAAGTCTTCTGAGTGTATCTAGATTGCCTTTTTTCTTCACACACACAAACAGTGGATTTAAAATGAAAGCTGAGATGTATGTGTGAACCAAGGATCAAAGGAAGTTAGTGTTAAAAAATATCAAATATCACAGAGCTCATAAGAAAACAAAGACAATTGGCAGCACTGAGGAAATAAAATAATTAAAAGATGGTGTAGTATTGAATACAGATGTAAATCCCTTGGGATTTACATGAAATAGGAATACCAAAGAAGAAAATCAAGGTAATCAGTCTCGTAACCAGTTTTATCAGGCAGATTCCTGTTTTCTTCCAATACTTTGCATGTGTTTGAGGGCACCATGTCTGCACTATGAAGTTTATATGTGCAGAATTCACTGAACAGTATAAACTGTGCACAAAAACTAGTGTATGTCAGACTGCATGTTTGTGCTAAAGTCATTTCAGATTGCAGCCATATAATGTAAAAAGCTGGGTGAAACTTCATCCTTTGAGGTTCTCGGTGTAGGTGGAAGACTGAGCCAGACTTGAGCTTGATTAGAGTCACAGACATCACCTGTTGTTGCATTTAGCTACCACTTCCCTATGCTTCCTTCCCTGAGCATAGAAAATATTCTTTCTCTATTCTGTTCTATTTGGAAGCAAAGCAGGAAGCTTTGTCAGATGCTGTTCTTGTGAGAATTCTTTTGCTAGGAAAAGAAGGTGTGGAAGAGCTTCCAAGTGTGTAGAAATCTATCTGAACTAAACTTCAAATTCTGAAATTCTGCTCATTAATCAGATCTGCTGAAATACCAACGCCTTTTTTTCTCATTCTTCTTAGTAGCAAGTAAATTATTAACATGTGAGTAAACTTTGTCCTTTTTGTATTTCTCAACCTTGTTAGCTTTTAACTTGCAGAAATTTAATCTTTTATATTTTGAGATCCGACTGAGGCTATTATAGGTAAGGCAGTGTAAAAGGGAAAAGGAAACACTGTTACTATATGGATAGAATAAGGCCTGTGTTTTGGTATGGAAACCTGATCACTTTTTTTTAATGAAGAGATATACAGACATATAGATATGTAGATATGAAGTAGAGAATTCCAGTATCCCTCAAGCAGTTCCCCTAGTGGTGAGACGAAAAAAAAAAAAAAGGAACAACTGCTTTGCTGGAATTTCCTATTTAAAATAATGTGGTACATTCACATATTCAAATAGAACTTTTCAGCTGTGAAGTTGTCAGTGTTCTGAATGAGCTGCAGTGATACCTTCAGGGTTCTTGCAGAACTGTGATACCTATCTTCAAGGGGTGTATGCGATGATTTAATAAAGATGTGTTTGTAGATTTTAGCTTCAGCCAGTCACCATCTCTTATCATTAGTTTCTCCTGCAAACTATTAATTTTTCAAGGTAATAAGCTTTGAAGGACTTGCTTATGAACACAGGATTTGTGCTGTCTGATTGTAACTGCTGATTCTGCTGCCTGAGGAAATGTTTCAGGGTTGGGCCTGCTGCATACATTTGCCTTTCAGTAAGGTAGTTTATGATTATTAATCAGTGCTTTTCTTGAACCTTCTGACATATATTATTAGCTATTTAGCTAGTGTTAATTGAATTGTGAGTTTTCTTTTTTCTTACAGCATTTGAAGAGGAGTGAGAGAATGGTTTTAAGTTCATTTCCTGTTCTTCCTTTAAATTCCTGAGAGCTGTGCCACTGTTCTCTGTAAATGATTGACGTAAAGCTGAACCTTATAAAGGAGGCAGGAAAATAAAGCTTATATTTGGAATTCATAAGCTAATTGTATGAGGTTATTATTTTGTCTTTCCATTTCAAATATGAGAGACACATCATTTCCCAGAAATGATAGGGGTTAGATTGCAGTGGAATTACAAGCTTTTTCTGCCAAATCATAATTTTAAACATACAACGTGAAATTTCTTTTTTGCATGTTCCAGTTTAAAACAAAACCTTGTCAGTGGGAAAAAGAAAAAAAAAAAAAAAGGCATCAGTTATCTGAACAAAGTTTAACACTGAATTTGGTCAAATTACAGCAGTGCAAGTAAACAGCAGATCTCAGTTTTGCATGACAGACTGTGTCATATTTATTTTTCTGCTTTTAATTTTACCACTAAAGCAGAAATAGCAGATTCATTCCTTCAGGCTAAAATCTTGCAGAAATAAAAGTCTAACAGAAGACTTTGGAGGATAACAGAAGTAACAGAAACTGGAGAGAGGTGTTGGAAGACACGTTCTCAGATGTTCTCTTCCGATATTTTCCGTAGCAGGTTTTTCTAGATATTTTTCCATTACTGAATGTGTCAAGATATTCATTGCTGAAGAGTTAAAGCAATCCAATAAAAGTTTTAAACTTGGCTGCTTTCCTTTGGACTAGGGTTAAAGTTCACATGAAGTCAGGAGGAAAACTGGAGTTGTTCTAAGCATGAAAGGGTGTACCAGCTTAGGTCTTTTCCAAATACTGAAATGATACCATGCTTATCTTCTTAAATAACAGTTTCCAAAACAATTTTGAATTGTTTATTTTTCTTTCCAGAAACAAAAATAGCCCACCACGTCATCCAGTCCTCTCCTCCATTTCAGTTCTTCTTTGCTATCATCTAGGAACTGTTGTAAAAGGCTCATTTTTAATCACCATACTGAGAATACCAAGGATTGTTCTCTTGTACCTTTATAATATCCTAAAGCAAAAGGTAAGTATATTTCTGTAACACATAGAAATAGTAGTTAAAAGGTGATGTGCAGGAAAAGAAATGTGAAGAATATACTTAAACTTTATATTTTACCCATTTTCCTCAGGAAGATAACCTTTTTAAGTGCTTCCTTTTTTTTTTTTCTCGACTCAGATATTTTTAAGAGGAGAAAATACCTGCATTAAAAAAAAAAAAAAGTGTTTTTATATGTAGATGTTTTTATCACAGGTAAATGAAAAATCCAGATTTGATAGAATATTTAAAATTTTTGCATCATAATTTTTTTTAAAAATAAAGGTAAGTAGGAATTGCAGTGTTCATATAAAATACCTTTTATAAAAAGATTTCATCTGCCTTGTGATGTGTTTGCAGTAGAAAATACATGAAGCAAGAATTATTCTGAGGATTTATATAGGTTCCAAATTGCATCTTTTACAGCATATAAAAATATATCTTGGTTGTTGTTACTGTTGCTCAAATTCCTGTCTTTCATCCATCTCTCCATCTCTTACCTTCTGCTGAAAACACACCAGCGCGGTTAGTTCTGGCAAATAGAATGGGCTCTTACGACTGCACAGCTCTGACATCAGAGGAAGATTTAAGCAAAGATTTTAAATATAGGCACTAGGATTCATTGGTTTTCCTCTAGAATACATATCTTGGCCCTGAAGTATATTATGTATAGCTTTGACAGGATATTTACATTGAATTTTGGGTATAGATGGTGGGTGGGTTGAGTTGTGCTAGAAAGAAAACAGAATTGTTTGTATACAGAGGAGGCAGAAGAAGCGGACTTATTGGGGACGAGTTTTTATAATCTGAATACGTGTCACAGAACTACTTTGCAAAGAAAGATTATTTTTCTCAGTGGCTGTGTGCTCTAAGCTCCTTTTGGACCAACTGCCGAGATTCCAGCTAGGATATGACATGACCGATAACTGTTCCTGAAGAAGCCAGCTCACGTCCCTGTTCCACAGAAGAATCCACCACAAACTAACATGGCTCCTTCTCCTGGCAGGAAGGATAGTCTGTGGCCACTTTCCTTAGCAGCTCTCTGTGCAGAGGGCGGGAGAAGTAGTACTAAAGGGTGGAGAACAGATGCTGCATTCTTCTAGAGCTTCCAGACTTTGTCACCTTTGCAAAAAAAACTCCTGTTTTCTGAGAAGTCAGGGGTCTGCAAGGTCTGCAGGTAAATTTGCTAGTGTTTCCTACACAGCAGTCTTCAAGCCAAATAGCAAAATAGTCCTCTGCTCTGTTTCTAATAAACAGTATTAAGCAAGACTAATATAGCTGTAGTAAAATCATCTCTCCAGCAAAGCATAGCAGGATTAAAGTATGTGCAGTTTAAAGGAATTATCCTATGAATATTTTCAGGCAGTCTGTGGGGAAAAAAGTTGGGTGGTTCATGGTTTTATCACGGTAGCTATGGGACATGAGGATTTCATACTGTAACTGGAAGATCTCTGCTTTCCAAAACAGAAGAACATTCTGCCTCTGAAAAAATAAGGTTAAAAAACTCAAATATGACTGAACTGAATTTTCTTTTGGTGAGAAAAACAGCCATTTAAAACTGGAATACTACCAGGGCTACCAAGATGTCTCTGTTGTCTCAGTTCTGAGCTCCTGATGGAGATGTGGGAGGTAGAGCAGACACTGAGCTTTTCTCCTCTGCTCTTGGCACGATATTAATGTAGATCAATGGTCTGTTCGAGGAAATAAAAGTCTTTTCCTCCTGTCCTGAATCATAATGCATGCTTAGTTCAACACACACACTTAAACCCTGCCTATTTTTTTTTTTTACATTTGTCCGTTAGCGTGCCAGTCATTTCAGAACTGTGAAGGTTTTTTTTGATAATCAGCAAAAAAAAGTTTAAAACAACCAAACAAAAGGAAAACAAATTGTCTAACTAATCACTGTCAAGTACTGTAAGGGTTACTGACTTGCCTGCCTGTTTTTTTTCTCTGTGCAGCTGTTAGCTCACCAAGCTGCTTACAGCACTTATTTTCTTTCCTGGAGAGGAATCTTCCATGCACAGGAAGGAAAAAAAAAAAAAACCAAAAAACCCCCTAGACTCAGCTCATCAGTCACTAAATAGTGTAGGGTCTGAATTAAAAACAATTCCTGTAATCCAAAAGGAAGTATCTGCTGTGTAAGTGAATACTTTGTTGGAAGAGTCAGTCACCTGCAGAGCACGCCTTTCTGAAACAGCAATTTTATTTCAGTCTAATTCTGTGGCCAGTAACCAGACGTTTCGTTTTATTGCAGGAAAGTACATGTGCAAAGTGCCTGTTGAAGTGCTGTTT
The DNA here is from genome assembly GCA_037305975.1 of Chrysolophus pictus. NCBI lineage: Eukaryota > Metazoa > Chordata > Aves > Galliformes > Phasianidae > Chrysolophus > Chrysolophus pictus. The sequence continues at coordinate 13,181,311 of CM074583.1, read as the reverse complement.
CTGCTGGTTGTGGTGCCAGGAAAGTTGCTTAAGATACGTTAATCAGGTACACTCTGTCATCTCTCTGTCACTCAGCCATCTGCACACCTGTTCTATGAACTGTGTGCATGCTGGCTTCATTCAGCATGATGAAAGCAACATGCGGAGCATGCAAGCCAAAGCTACCTGCTGGCCACCTAAACAAACCAACAAAGCCCTCAAGTGTTGATAAAGGTTGTTTGTCAGCTTGTTGTCTCCGTGATGCTTTGTGGCATCCAAGGTTACTGAGTGTGGTGTTTAGAAAACTTGTTAATACAGCTTGAGATGACCCCTCATAGGGTCACTTGCTGTTTCTGAAGGTAAGAAGATTAACATCTTGTTGAGTTGTGCCAGGGAGACTGCTGAAACGTCCGGGTGGAAGGAAGCAGTGAAGAAGTAAGAAACCCACCTGGAGATGTGCCCTTAAACTGGACACAGAATTTTTCACCTGAATGTCCCTATTGAAAAAAATGGAACTCGTGGCTGATTTGTTATCGATATACCTGGGAATATAATCTAAGATGGAAAAAACAGATTATATAATATTCTCTGTATTTGAAGGACATCTTTGTCTTGTTAGCAGTTTTGTTTCAGTAGGGTTTTTATTGGAAATAGATGATTTCTAAAGTGCAGCAGTTTTTCAGACACTTGATTCCTACTCTTTCCTTCCTGATCCTTTTCTGCAAGTGTATATACTTTTCCAACCTCTATATACATCATTGTAAATAGTCAGTTTTTATCAGTCCCCTTTTGTTATTTCTGGTGGCTGTGGGATTATTAATGTGACAAGGAATCAGATGTTCATGCTGATTCATAACTCCGTATCTGCTGCTTTCTTTGTTCTCACTGCTGAGAACAGTAGTGCAGTAAACAAGACGATGCCGATAAAGGGTCTGACTTCTCATTCTAAAGTAGGTGCATAAATAAAGCCTACTCTTGGACAACCATGAAGAGAACATTTTTCACTTAGTTCAACCTAGATTAAGTAAGTATTTGTGCAGTAAAATCTCTGCTTCCAGCTGATGAATTTTCCAGACTTACATTTTTTAGGTAGATCTTACGGTCACCAAGTTGGTGAGGAATCTCAGAGTTCGTTTTGACTCCAGGCTTTCCATTTATAGTCACCCTTTCCCCTTGGCTTCCTGCCTTCCAGAGAGATAGCCAGCATCATAACATTTACTTTCTCCAGCTGTTGTATGCAGTGTGTTTGTTACAAGGAGAATTAATTACTGTAACGTACTTTCTTTTGTTTTGGAAAGCTGTATTGTAGCTCTTGTTCCCTTAAAAGATTTCCTGTTTCCTAATCTATTGTAGGCAAATTTCTGTTTTTATACAGGTCGTGATTTTTAGTGTAATAATTATAATACTGTGTTTGCTGTTAGATAATTGTTTGTTTCAACGTCTTTTTGGCAAAGATGATCATGTTCTGTGTGCTGAAAATTGGGCAATTTGAGAGACTAAAAGTGAGAGCATTTTATAAGATTTTAAGAGAAATTTTATCAATATGAAGGGGTAATATTATTCTCAAGTTATTGTGTTTCATAGAGTAATTGGTGGTTTTGTTTTTTCTGTAAAGAATTTACTCCAGCCTGTTTAAGTATCTATGTATTGACTAAGAGTGAAGATTTTCGTTTCCAGAGGGGAAAAAGCCCAACAACCATGGCTTTAAGAAGCTTAACATATAGCTTGATTAATGGAAGGTGTGAACTTCAGAGCTCTCACTGAGATCAATGGCAGCTTGAAATTTCACATAGCTGTTGAATGGGGACGTGAGAGCAGGACTTTTGGGGCTTTTAAAAATTGCTTGTACACATTTCTAACACGTTGAACATACTTTTAGGTTTGGATTTTGATTTTGTTTGAACTGAAATAATAGAAATTCAGAACAGCTGTTACAAAAGCTGGTCCAAAGCTCAGTGGGTGTATTAGCATTCCTTACTGTGCTTTTGCCTTTTATCCTGCTATTATATTCTCCGTTGTAATAAGCATATAATTACCTTGAAAGGTTTTTGGTGGTGTTTTTTTTTTCATTGTTGTTGTTTTGTTTTAAGGAAAAGAGAAGCCTTCCTCTTCACTTCTGCAGTATTTTCTTCAACCTGTTGTTAGATTGCTTAGATGATTTAAATTCTTTCTGCTCCTTCATTCACAACTTTAATCAAGATTAAACAGAGCCCCTTGTTTCCCCTCCGGGAAACTTGCAGATGAGAAACAGGTGTTGGGGGAAGTAGCACTGGTGACAGTGTGTGAGCTTCTTCCTTCCCATGTGTTATCGACCAAGACCTGCATTATGATGTTGTCAGAGGGACAGTGTGCCATTTTTCAGGTGAGATGTAACACAAACTTTTAATTGTTGAGTCTGAAGCAACTCCTGTCCAGCCTCAGATAGATTGTGTTCAGCTCCCTTGCAGTTTAACTTGAGTGGGGCTGAAGAGGTCCCCGTTGTGATCTTTGTGTTAAACAGACATTGTGCTGGATGCTGACTGATGCCATGTTTCCAATGGCAGTGGTTGCAGGAGGGGTAATGCGTCCTATTCCGATTGCAGCGTGGGTAATTACATTCTGCCTTCCTAATTTTCTTTTGGATTTGCAACTGGACCCTGTGCTAAACTGTGGTGTCAGGTTGCTATGTGCTGTTAAACAGTTCACTCCTTAAGCTGTTCCATTTCAGTCATGGGCAAAGTGATTCATGTGTGTGTATAATCCATTAGTAGCAATTGTAAAGCACTCTGGGTTCTATCTGGATGAAAAGTGCTTTGTGAATATAAAGTCATTATCCTTACTTGACAGTTCTGTTTGCCAACACTTGTCAGAATTACCACAGATTTTTCATCTTCTGGCTCTGATGGTTTCAGTATGTTCCAGATAAATATATCCAATCATCTCGAGTAAAATCTGGGAGACTGAAACTTCTCTTCCACAAAAAGAATATACTGTTTTCTTTATGTGGTTTGGGAGCTACAAGGTCTGTCTGTCTCCTGCTCCCTTGAATTGTTGTGGCAAAGGCTTAATTTTCAATACATCAAAGTGGTCGCTTTTTTTCTTTACAGCCTTGTTGCAGTGAATATATATATATTTAACAATATATTTCAGGATAATTCTGCTTTTCTCTGTCTGTTTTGGGTTCATCTGCAGCCAGTTGGCAGGCAGCAGTTCCAAAGCGCAGCACATGGATTTCTGAAGGAGTTGCTGAGCTGTATGTGGTTTCTCTGTTTTCTTCAGTACAATTACTTGCTGTGCAGCCTTCCGGGCCCCGCAGTAGCCGTTGCTGATGAACAGTAGTGACAGCCTGCATTTGCTGAAACTGAGACCTGTCACTGATATTGAAAGCCAGCAAAAGTCTAGTTTAAAAAAAAACAAAAACAAAAACGAAAAACACCAAAACAAACAACCAGAAGTATATCTGTCTAACGGTCATATAACTGTGGCAGTTAATTCTCTTAAACATTGAATGTAAGCCTATTGAGAGGTTGTGTTTAAGTGCCTTCTGGAGAAATGACCTAGATAAAACCAAAATTCAGGCATGCTAATGTAAGTGCAATTCTTCTGTGCGCTGCCAAACACATTGTGCCTCGCCCCATCAAATACTTGTTTCCTCCCAAAAACAATACCTCATTTTAATATTACTGGCAAAATTTCCTCTAGGTATTAAGCTAAATTTTCAGTCATCTTTAAAATATTGACTAAAATTGGCTAAAACATTCATCTTCATGAAATCTTGTTTCAAATATGTTTGTTTTCCCACTAGAAGCTTCATGTATGCGGTAACAGGAGATAAATACCATAGGTCTTTACTTTCTCCATGGAGTGGCCCATGTGGGGGAAGTAGCTGGATGAGAATTATCTGTTTTTGCTTTGATGTCTTGAGTGGAAGTGGAAACCAGGTGCAGCAGTGGGATGCTGCAGGAGGGAACACCCTCCAGGAGAAAGTTGTGTTGGTTGTACCCACTGAAAGACAGCTATGGGGGGAGTACATGACAGAGTAGAAAACAAAGAAAATCGAAAGATGAGATGTTTTCCAGCAAGTCCAAGCTGAAAATGTAACATAGAATGTAAATAATGGAAAGTTGGGCTTTCTTGACTGTTGGGGGAAATTAAGAGGCTACTGTGTGGTTTCTTATGGGTGGTGTTTAGCCTAAGAATCAGTAGTAACCTTTTCTATATTAGCTTCACGTTTATTGGGGAAGTGATGGAATAGAATATTCAGAGTGTGCAGGTCAAGTACAGGGCAATAGCCTTTAATTAACGTGGCTGCAGAAGTGTCAGATTCAGTCCTAGGGGAGGTATGGGATTAAATACTGGTACCAGAAAGAGGGATGAATGCCACTGTACAAGTTGCTGGTTATGTAGCCAGACTCATCTCACAAGATGGGACTAGAATATATTGCTGTGTCTACTCTGACAAATAAAGGGTAAGAGCAAGCACATTTGCTGTCTCTCATTGCATCAGGAAGAGAAACAGCAAGTTAGGGTAAAAGCCAAGATGAGATCGGCAGAAGAATGAGTAGTTGTGGACTGTTCATCAGTAAATATTGTCTGGAAATTGGAAGAAGGATCCTGAGTACTAGAGGGACAATGGTCTGGAATAGCTCCAAATGTAAAGGCTGGGAGAGGGAACAGCCCTACGTAGTTTAAAGAGGGAGTTTTCCACTTAATATAAGAAATCGTAGCATGATAACCTGAAAAACCAGGGACTGGAGTGGCTGAATGTCTACTACAGGTTTTCATGTCTTCATCTCTCCAGTGGGGTCTCACAGGCCCACGTTACTCTAACTTCCTTTCTCCATCTGAGAGCCATGATACAGCTGTCTCACTGGCTCACCAGTGGCTTGTACAGCAGCCACAAATGTCATTGTCACTTGCTAGCAATAGATTTTGTTTTCTGAGGGGATTCCTACGGCAGCTGTGACATTTGCAGGCTAGGACATGTTAAAGCTGATCTTGGGCTGCATGGCATTGTACTGGCTGTAGTCAGGGCGGCCCCCAAGAGAGTTGGCAGCAACAAGAAGTTTGGATCAGCCTGAAAATATCAGTAGAGCAGAAAAAACTGAAATGGGATGTGAGACCAGCATGTCTCCTGCCTCTTTTTTAAGAGGGTTCTGTTGCTATGGCAATCCTGTCTTTCCCCAAGCTCATTTTATTAAAGAAAGCCCTGGAATGGAAGACTGAATTCAGCTGTTACACAAAGTAGCAATTATTCAGAACAATCAGAGAACTTATGGCCTGTATCTAAGCCACAGGGCCTTTCTCATGAAGTTGGTGGGTCAGTTTTTCCAAGACCCTTGACATTCTGTGTTATGAAGCACAGAAGGATATATTCTTTAAATAGTTTTTTTTACATACTGTGGTATTTGGAAATATGTAAACATTCACATTCCTTATTTATTCATCCGACACTGAGAAACCAGTGTCTAGTTCCCAGGCTGCAGGCCAGAAGGGGCTTCTGTTCTTCACAAAGTTGATGATAAAGTACCAACTTCCTGGTGCAAGGATGAGGACTGTTATTAACCCATAGTCTCCCACGCTTGCCAATCCATGGTACGCTGTCAGTCCCATTACCACTTGCTTGTCTCTGCAGGAGAGGCTGCCACTCTGAAACATCAGCAGGATTTAGTTATATGACAGTTGCATTGGGCCACACTGAACCTGTGCCTAGCTTGGTGTCCTGTCTCCAACAGTGAGTGGAGTGCAGAGATAAGAGAGTGTTGTTCCCAGTGCAGTTTCTGAATTTGTTTCTGGCCTAGAAACTTTCCGAGCTGAGTGTAGTTTCTGTGTGTTTAAAACCTCTCAGAGATTCCTTTTCTCTGAACTTTCCACCTCTCCCTTGAACTCATGGGAATTACTTGCAGTTAGAGCATCCTTTGGCCAGGAGCTCACATCTTGCAGACTGCAGTGAGAAGAGCTATCATCTTTTTCCAGATTTGGTTCCTGCTGCTTTATATGGTGCCTGCACTCTGCTCAGTCTGTGTATTAGAAGAAACAATGAGCATCTAATCCCACCTACCCTCTCCATGTTTCTCATGCTTTTGTAGTCCTCTTACCACATCCTTCTTCAGTCATCTCTTTTCCAGACAGCAAAGTCTGGTGTACTCAGTACTTCCCCAGACAGAAGACATTCCATACCTTTTGGATCATTCCTGCTGCCCTTCTCTCAAACATTTCCAATTCCATTAAAGCTCTTGTGCTTGGGGAAAGAGAATACAACAGCAGGGAAAACAGCACATTTTATTAGTCTGTTTCTAAATGATAACAGGCTCTTAGCTGATGGTGCTCTGCCACTTTAGCCTTCTCAGCTGTCATTTTTTTTTTTCAAAGAATGGGTTGCTGTACATGGCTTGCGATACAAAGGCTGCTCTGAAAGTAATGCCTCCTATGTTGGCTTACAATGTCAGAGGTGGATATTGATGGTATGGCAGTAGAGGCTGAACCTTCCCACCCATATTCCATTATATTTTGTTGCCGTGTGATGAATTGTAGCAGAGGGGCAGTCTGGCAAAATGGGATCTGCTACGAAAGTGCGTATAAAGCAAAGGTGTGTCACTGAATTCCTCCATGAGGAAAAAATGGCACCCCTTGACATTCATTGACTCTTGCTGAACGTTTATGGAGACCACACAGTGGATGTGAGCACAGTGAGGCAGTGGGTGGTGTGTTTCAGCTGTGGTGGCAGTGACAGGGGTCACCTCCACTGGTGCAGATTGTTATGAGCATGGCATGCAGGTTCTTGTTCATCAGTGGTGAAAACACATAGCTAGTGATGGTAAGTAACTATGTGGAAAAATAGTGCTTTGAAGCTGAGAATTTGCTCTGTCAGGTAGTGCTATTGTGTTCTGTGTATCTATTGTAATTTTCTTGGAAATATGATGCATTACTTTTGGAGCAGCCTACATTGAAAACAAATGGGATATATAAACTTCTTAGTCCAAAGTCCAAAATGATTTGCAAATACCGGAACTAGCTTATGCATGTTAGTTATTTCTGGGTGGGTTATGATGAGAAATCATTTCTGCTGATTGCTGTGCAACTCTGAGTTTGTAATGGAAATGTATTTTTCCCTTAAAGGCAGAGGTCGCTTGGCTGAATCTTCAGCTTTTGCTAGTAACATTCTTATTTCACCCATGCCAGTGTCTAGTTTTGCAGCCTTCAGGTACTTCCTTCATTTCTGTGTGTCTTCTGTAATGCAGGCTTACTACCTGCTTGGGTGTTAGGAGTGATTGTGACGTGTATGATTTGTTGAGGTGGTAATGGTCTTAAATGCCATTTCTTGGTACCTGGTTTGTAAATCATAAATGCCTATGCAGGCGGTATTTGGTCTCCAGCATTGTTTTCCAGTTTTTCCAAGATAACCGTTCTAGTTAATAAATATCAGAAATTCTTTTCGTTGCACATTCCTCAGATACCGAAGTGGCTAATTCCAGAATGCAAACAAGTAGTTATTTATTTAAAGCTTGGAAGCAGTGTTTGTACAAGGGCACATGCATTTTTAGCATTCTTTCTTAATTTTTTAAATGTAATTTATTTATTTTTCTATGTATAATGAATACAGAATCTCTGATTAATTAATTGGCAAAATGCACGCTGACCTCACTGGATGAGGATCTGCTTTGTGAATTCAGTTCTTATGGGACAGAAACAAACCTACAAAACCCATTTTTCAACTCTGTGTCTTGATTTCCTGTCTGCTAATGGAGGTGCTGCAACAGACTTAATTCAGTGTTATAGGTCTGACCATGCTTGAAAAATGTGGGGACAGCTGCAGACAGACAATGGAGGGGAGCAGCATCAGTGTAAATGGAAGTCAGTGTAGAAAGCAACTTTTTGTGTTTAGGAAAGAAGTGAACTTGCTTGTTTAAACGGATTTTTATGCAAATATTTGTTTCTGTAGAGCTCAGAGGAATCTTTGTGTTTCTTTTTTTAATTTTTTTTTTTTCTCTAGGAGTAGATAAAAAAAATCTATGGTTCTTATTTGCACTATTTCCATCTATGGGGGCACGAGCTGCCATCCCAGTACAATGTTTACAGAATGTCATTGCTTAATATACTCTTTGTTTGACTTACTAACCAGAGGGAAAAAATCCTTTATTACATATAAGATAAATAATGTTCAAAATGAAGATACAAAGCATCTTTGTGTTTAATTTCTTTGTTTCTGTGTAATATTTTAAGGTACAGTAATGTTGGTATAGCTTTGCTACGTTACAGAGTATTACAAAAATTGGGTAAAAGTGGACCCTGCAGAAGTAATTTTCTCTGCCTTGAAATATCTGAAGCTATTTTATATTTTGATTTATAAGTAAGAAGATATATATATGTAACAGAAAGTGTTTTATAGTAGGCCAATGCTCTTTCATCAAACCATTTTTTTCCACTGCCAGTTGAAGCAAAAAATAATCTTAAGACTTCATGTCTGGGGTATATAAATTCCTTCAGAATCATAATCCCATGCACACTGCAGTTCTTAATGACCATACACTGTGGTTCTTACTGACTGCAACTATTCTTTTGTGTCATAATCCACCTTCTAATACTTAGAGAAAAAGAAAACTATTCCTAAAACATGCTGGCAAAGTCCAGCTAACCTTATGGGTGTCTCAAGTGCTGTTTTTCCTAGCTCGTATTTTGGATGCTATTTCAAGACCTCATTGAGGAGTTCTGTAAATGGAACAGATACGTCCTGTTATACAGAGCAGGTGCTAAAATAATCCAAGATGGTCACCCCCTATCTTGGCAATTTTCCTTATAAAATTCCCCATACTAAAAAACCATGAGTGCTCCCCAGTCTGCTGTAATTGTTATTTTTTGTGATGTAAGACTCACCCAACTAGTCCATAGTCATTTAACTGCTCTTTTACAGTCATTGTCACAGTTCTTGTTGTTCATGAAATGATTGTATTTTATGGCTGTGGCCATAAGCTTGAATTTCAGTAGCGTGTGGATAGTCTAAAAGGGTCGTGGCTTTAATCAACTTTTAAATGACTTGGTAACTACTTAGCTAGACTGTTCCACTTACGTAGGCTGCCAGCAGTCTTGGGAATAGATTCACAGAGAAGAAGTAAGTTGAGATAGCGTGACTTCTGATAAGTGTTTTGTGGTCATTTTTATTAACAAAAATTAGGGCAGAGAACTTGGGTGTTTTAAAATAAATTGGTTAAAGGTAGATTTAGAAACTATTTATTTATGTTCCAGCATTTACAAACAGTGGAAATGATGTAGAAAAAGAGTTTGAAGTTAGAACTTATTTACTTGAAATAAAATTGTCATATTATTCAAGATAACTCTTTGTATTCATAAAGTCAGTATTTCCAAATCACGTTTCAGAGTTTTAATTGTGTTGAAGTAAAGCCTAGATTAAAAGCATCTTTCCTCTCTCATTGCATTGTCTTCTCTCATTTTAGCATGTGTACACAACTACTGCCATAAATGGGACAAATTTTTGTACTTCGGCAAAGGATGCTGTCTTCATTCTGGCAAAGAGTTCTGCTGAACTTGCATCCCTTAGCTGTTTTGGAAATTTTATCGTATTTCTAGGAAAGGTAGGAGTAAAGAAAGTGCTCTTCTGTAAGAACAAAGTGAAAAATCAGGGTCTCATTCCATTTCTGTATATCGGAAGTAAATAAGGTTTGTTTTTGTTGAACTCAGCATTAATGGTCAAAGCTGAGTTTGGAGAGAAAGTAATGTTTGAGGAACTTAATCCTTTTTATAGCCCTTACTGCTATTTGTGTGTGCTGTAGTAGTGTCCTTGGCACCACTCTTGTATTTCTGTTGCACAGAGCAATAGAAATTTTACTGTAAATATACAGTAAAAAGTTGCCTCTGCCCTATGAATTAGACACACTGAATTGAATGCAAAGTGTGATAACTACATGACACCAGAACCTGCACAGCCATTTCCCAGATGGGATGTACTGTTAAAATATCAGCTGTAATTTGCCTGTTGGTTTTGATAGGTCTTTTTTTTCTTATTTATTTGTTGTGTTTTTCCTTAAAACATTACTAACTTGTGACTAACAAGGCTCTATTTCTTTCTGTATGCCCCTTAAAGGTTTTTGTTGTATGTTTTACTGTTTTTGGAGGATTGATGGCATTTAACTACCACCGGGAGCTGCAAGCTTGGGTAGTTCCTCTGTTGCTGGTTGGATTTTTTGCCTATTTGATGTCCCACAGCTTTCTGTCTGTGTTTGAAGTGACACTGGATACCATGTTCCTCTGCTTTGCTATTGATATAGAAACAAATGATGGATCTGCGGAGAAGCCATACTTTGTGGACCAGGAACTGCTGGTAAACTTCAGTGATGACAGCAAAGATACTTGCTTCTAAGCTTTTGGGGAGTTTGTCTTTCCATGGGGTCTAGTAATCTGACCCTCATCCCATACTATTTCCTTTCCAACACCTTAGATCAGGGTGGACTCAGGGATGCAAATTATGTATGAATGTATAAACATAAGTAAATGAACTCCCAGTGGTCCCTCCGTGCTATGATCTGCTGCCTTTTGATTGATGCTGTAGTTTTGAGCAAACTTAATTCAAACTTGAGTTGCTCTGCTTCATCCATGCACAGATTCTTATGCCAAAATACCATACTGGATCTCTTGATTACATCCTTCTGCTGTAGGCTGGTTGTTCTGCCTCTTACTGCGATAATTACTGTGGTGTATTACAAGCTTTCCACAGAGAATTATTACATAGCTTATAGTGATGAAGAGCTTTAGTTAACAACTGTATCTGAAGCATTTGAACATACACTTGCCATTATTTTCATATGATGAAAATATTAGAAGAGACAGAAGTTTTTCTTTCCTTTCATACTGTTTTGGCAGTTGTCTTTTTCTTCATTGAACCATGTGACAAAATCTTGGTGATTCATGAAAAATTCCACAGCCGGAACAGTTCATATGATGTGAATCTTCTGGATGGATTTCTACAGAAAAGCATTAAAAGAGCTGGGTGTTTTTTTTGTTTGTTTTTAATGCTGCTCTTAGATTCCCGTAATGTTCCTAGATTTTCATTTAAAAACAAACAAAAAGGAACCAAAAGGCAGCCTCAAGATAGGCTTAACCCTTTCTACAGAGGAAAGCAGATAGATCTTTGGCCTTGATTCAGAACAGTATGTAAGCAAATGTCCTGAATAGGAATATCTTACTTAATGGAAAACTCTGAAGCCTTGACCTTTGTTCTTCTTCCCTTTATTTTGCCAAATGCTAGAATTCTTCTTAAGACAATTCTCCTTCATGAAACAGAGGCTTTCCTTTCTCCAGTTTTAAACTTTTTGGTAGCTTTCCTTTAACCCTGGTCTTAATTCCCTATAGTTAGCCATGCCCTGGAGTCTGGGGTGAGGAGAAGACTTCCCGCAGGGGTGAACAGCCTTCCCAGCAGGGATGGAAGTATATATAGCCTTGTATGGAAAAACTGGGGGCAGCACGTCCAAACTCCTCCTCATTGCATAATTAAGAGCACGTTGTTCACACAGCCCAGAACTTGGAGTTTCCCAACACATGAAGGCACTGACATGCGACATCTGTGTTTCAGTTGGGTGATAAACATCTGGGGGTGGAAGGGAGGCTCTGGTGGTGGGCGGAGAGCTGGAGAGTGATTCAGATGGATGAGGAGTCCCCGTTGCTGTGGCAGGAGAAGTAGTGGGGATTATTGATTCATTCTCCTCAGCTGCTTTCATCACCCTTGCTGCCCCTGCAGTCCCTCCCAGTATTACTGTGTCATCCAGTTAGTTGCATAGTCCCAGGTTAATTATCTTCCTTTATAAGATGATTGTTTTTTTTTTAAGTAATTATTACTTTTTAAATAATGGTTTGAATTCCCAAATGATCTCACCCTGCTTTCTCTTTGTAGATGTTTGTGAATCAAAATAACAAGCTAACAGACAGGCAAAAACACAGAACCATGAGACGGGACAGTGAAGATGGGACAGAGCTTCAACCCATGGTAAGGCAGGAGTGCAAGCTGGGAACTTGCCTGCCAGATAATGTGCTTGTCTTTGTGTCCTGAGAACAGATGTAGACTGTTACACGTATTTTCTGATGCCTCACAGCAGCCATCATGCCGTATCCCTCTCCCACATTTCCTTCTATTGCTTTCCTCTCTCAGGAAACCCTCTGTCTGGTACATAATGGATGGATCAAACGTTTGTACTCATCTGTCTTCCATTCCCACTCAGTGTGCCCAGCAAAGGATGAGAAAAATGAGACAACAGCAAGGGGGTGGGAGAGCAATGCTGTTTGGGTAGTCCTTCATGTATCTGCTGTAAAACAAGCCAAACAGCAGCATGCCACTTGATTTCATGCTAGAAATGTTCAAGTTCTAGAACTCTAATATTAGAGTTTAAATGGCTTTCCTCCCCAGGACAAGACATGCCTCTCGGCCCCCCACTCCCTTCTTTTTCTAGTAGTGTCTATATTTGTTTCCTCTCTTTTATGCTGGGGTAAAAATAACAAGATGCTAGAAGGGAGCACTGCCCTTCCCCCAGGCTCGGGAAGGTCCTGGGAGTAAAGTTCACTGACATCTGAGAAGCTGCAAATTGCCCAAGCTGAGGAACTGTCCCAACTAGTTCAGAATTTGGGGTGATCTCAGCCTCTCAGTGCTATAGAAAGGGATAGCTGTACTTGTTCTTTTCATTGTTTCGGTCTGTTTTTGCATTCTTCAGTAATACTTTGCCAAGCACAGAAACTGGGGAGCTTCTGATCCCTAAGAGAGGATTGAAGATGTCAGACACAAAAGAACCATAATTATTTTCCCAGTTTACTTTTACAGACATATAAATGCAGTTACAGGACTACACATTACTTGCCTACTTTTTTCTCTCTTTGTAGACTTGAATGGGAAATGCACTGGGAAGTACTAAAGCAGATCAGCGAGAGCAGAAACAGTTGCAGAAAAAAAGTGAAGGTTACCAACAACCCAGGACAAAGTAACAGTTCTGTAATTCTCTGCTGTACCCTCTGCACTGGTAAAATGACAGTCTGTTTGCATGAATGATGCATTTTGTGTCAGCGCATCTGATTTTTTATTAATAGTGTTGTTACAGTGGTGTATGAAAGTTGTTAATAAACAAATTTCTCAGAAGTTTCTGTGCCATCTAACTTAAATACAGAATTGACAGGTCTCAGAGCTGCCCTTTTTTATCTTCGTGGTGTGTCATTTAATGTGGATTTGTTTTTAAATTTTGTACTTGGACTGTGTCTATAAAACAATTTTATGGAGTCCACCTTGTTCTGGACAGGGGGGTAGTTCCAGATCTTATTCAGTTGAGCATGATTGTATTCTTTCTTTTAAAACTCCTTTAACTGTTTGTTTGAAGAGAGGTTTGAGGTAGAAAAATTACTCGAACCAGGGATTTCAGCATAGTACACATCAGTGTAGGAAGTAAGACACTGCTGCAGGTAAGTGACTCATAAATGGTCTCGTAACAGAATAGCTTGCTAAACCTTTGATTAGGCACAGCTTGGGAGTGACATACAGAAAAGTAAAGCTCATTGGTGGGCTGAATGCCAGATCTGTTTTCATCTGGATACTTTGTCTGATCTGCTGCTGAAAAGAGTTGCCTGCCAGGAGATGCTCAGTAATGCTTGCTTCTGATACCTCTGAGCCGCTTCAACAAGTCAAAGGATAAGGAATAGATGATGATAAGGGAAAAGGAAGATTAATTACTTTCTAGCTGTTTGGTTAAGTTGGATGGGGCCCTGGGCAATCTGAACTAGTACTTCATCTAGGGGCTGGCAGCCCTGCTGGTGCAAGGGGGTTGGAACATGGTGATCCTTGAGGTCAGGCCATTCTATGATTCTGTGATTTTAAACACTTGGGTACTTCTGGTGCTTGTGGATGCTGAATGAATGATAACTCTCCATTGTTGAGAAAGCATACAGATATGGTACTACAGAGGGACAAAACCTTTTTTCTTCCGCAGTAAATTGTTTCCAAATAACGGTGTCTGCACAATGTAAAAATGTTTATCAATATACAAAGTGGATGGGCTTTGAAGTTAGAAAAATCAGTTACTACAGAATGGAGTTTTCTTCTGTTTGTATTTGATGCTTATGCTGCATGTTTTTTGTGTTTTTGCATGTTTTTGCATGTTCCAAGCCCCTGACTTGGAAACTTGCTGAATGGTGGAAGAAAGGAGGGGACATTTTTAGAAATGTATCTCCATTTATAGATAATCTATATTGTGGACAATCTCTAAATGATTTCCAGTCTCAGAGGTTCTTTGGTTCTATTCATTGCAATTATTGATTCACTATTACTGCCTCCAGTGCAGCTGCTGGGTGGAGGAAGGACTTCTAGATGCTTACTAAGTTGTTTTGCTTTTTGAAGAAGGAAGTTAATCAATTTCCCAGTTAAATTGTATTTGAGTGTATTTCATTTAAGCAGTGTTGTAGCCAAAGAATTAGAGCTGTGACAATCTCATGTTTTCAGTTGTGGTTTCAGAGGACAGTTCAGAATGCATACTTTTTAACTAAATTAGTCCTTTTAATTAAAATAGCTTTCAGGTGTGACACGAGACTTCCTAATCATACACATTCTGCTAGTAATTATGTCAACAGCCTCCAAATGTAGCATTCCTGCCTGACACAAATCCTCACCTGAGCCAGAAGAATAAATTACCTTACAGAAACTGGTTGCTGTTCTGCTTCCCTGTAGGATACTATGGTCAGGCAGCTAAAGCAGGCTGGAAGTAGGGCTCCTGTGAATGCCATCAGTACTACTGATAATTGTTCAAGCCGCTTTAGACATTTGCAGTGTCTGCCCTGCAGAGCAGTCCAATAGTGAGCCTTGGAGTGATCGATGCAGTTTCCTGCAGCTACAGGTGACTGGTTTCGGAGGAATTTGAAGGTATGTTTGTAATTATTTCCCTTAAAAAAACAGGAGCTGGGGGCTATTTGAATACTGAGAGAAAACTACATATTGCAGTAAGTTTTAAGCGAGGCAGTTTGTGTTTGTTTGGTGTCTTCTTCAAACTCTCGCTTAATTAGGATTACCTTAAGTACCCCTGGTGAGTGACAGAAATGGGCACACTGAGAACTGTTTGTGTGTCTTGTGCCTCCTTTCAGGTACGTACACGATAAATGCATGCAAGCAGTTCAAAGTATGTTTTGGCTTCAGGAAGAGCAGGAAGGCTTTCAGAAGAGATCCTGCCTTTATTCAAACTATTGAAGTATTTTGTAGTTCATCATAGTACTGCTTTTCAGCATCTAATTCAGCATCTAACTTACACCCTAGGTGTAAGTTGCTGAATACCAGTTATCTTGAAGGGGACAATACATAACTCAAGAAGAGCAGATCTAAACAGACATCTTGGTCGCTCCTTCGCCTAAGGTGCAGGGCTTGGACTGATGACCGCCAGAGCTCCTTTCCAACTTAAAATTCTATGAAATAAGTAAGCTTAAGTCTTATTCAACAAGTAAGTCACGTGAAAGTCAAATCATCACACCCTAAGATAATATAAAGAAATGGATCAAGATTTCTAGCCTTGAGGGAAGAATCCTTTTCAAGTCCACTACTTGCAGGTATAAAACGTTTTATATCAATATAAATAACTTTAAAATACGCAGCAAGTAATTTTATGATACTTTCTATTCAGTGACAGTACTCCCCACCCTCCAGCAGAACCTTGTTTGTTTCGTTTTTTTCCTCCTTTTGCAAGGAGCCCAGGTGAACTAGTACAGCCTAGCTGCACTCTGGCAAGAAAGAGTTTCCCGCTTATGAATAAAGTTCTGCTATTAGCATCTAATGAACTCAGACCACAGACCAGCAGACATACAGATCTGGGTATCTCATTACATACTATGTCTTGTGAATTCTGCAAATGATGGTATGAAGGTTATAGGCCAAAGGAGAGGCAGTGTTAAATATCTGTAGTTCCTCATTTGCCTTGAGAAGGGGGCAAGGATTTTGTGAACTTTGAAGGATCTCTAGTCATAATCTCACAGTCACGTAGGGGGGAAGTGAACTCTGCTATGAAGGAGCTACATTCCTTTCTTGTTAAGTCATTGTCACTCACTCCCAGGAGATTTTTACTAGGCTGTTAGATTAAATCCTGCGGAAAAGAAAGAACTTGGATTGCAACAGACGACAGTCGTATATTACCCTTAACACAGGCAATGATGGTGATGATTTGGGAGTAATTTCCGTGCTCTCTCTTCTTTTAATAATGGTAGCATAACAAATGAGACAGGGCCTTCTACATACCTTTAAGAAAAAATATTTATTTATAAAAATACACTGGGATCAGTTTGAGAAGTGTGGCAATAAATACAGTTCAAGGAAGAAAAAGCACTTCTACATGGATATATTATGGCACAATAAAAGGTAAATGCACCATCAGACATGGGACTTCCATTGGCTCAAGACTTTGTACAAGCTCCCTTTTTAGTAAGACAACTATTTCTAAGAGTTTGGTCAGTGTGAATAATGGAATGAATTTGAAATCACAAATGCACACGTCTAATGCAGGACTTACCATTAGCAAACAATACTTTAAAAACACAGTAATGAGATTTAAATCACTCATGTGATGCCTTAGGCTTAATTGGCAAAGACCACATTTAACTTTGAGCATTAAATTCTTTGATTTCATCTGGAAAACAGAAAAGCTGTAAATATGTAAAATGAAGGCTTAATGTGGTATGTAAAAACCTACTTAAGTAGATTGTAAAAATGCATAGCTCCTTATTAGAAGACCTGGCTGTACAAGAGCACTCCCCCTTTCACAGTATTCCTTTTTACTTCATATGCAGTTATTGGTTATGCTGTAGACTACAACTGTTACAGCACTAAAGGCAACTAGACAGGGAAAGGGCAGAGAAAGAAAAGAGGAATGTATGTAAGGCAGTATTTCTTTAGGTACATTAAGTATAGTCTGTAGGAAAGACAGGTAACAATTCCACAAGGCTAGTTTCGTTCTTACTGAATAAAATAATGGACTAATACTGAGCTTCAGATGCAAATCTAGTAATCAATGCCTTGGTCACTGTACTGACCATGGTAATCTCTTTGATAGTCATCTTGGTACTCTCCGTGATAGTCATCTGGGTATTCTGCCTGATAATCGCTATCGCTGATTTCTGACCCGTTAGTTCCTGTTCCTTGGCTGCCGTTATGAATGACGGGTTCTGTAGGTGCAGCACAGTACTTGGGGTCGTACACTTGCCGTCCAAGCCCATACACACTCATTCCCTTCTGTGAAGCTACTTTGTTGGTGCCCATTTGTAATGAAATAGTCGAGTTATCCACAGGTTGCAATATGTGCTTCTGATCATAGATGTCTCTTCTGGTACCTGGTGCCAGCATACCAGCCTAGTAAAACAGGATTGTAGAGGTTCAGTAAGGTCAGGAGCTGTGATTATGGGGCTTGTTATTACAAGTTATACAACTCACTGGAAGTGCTAGAAACTACGAATGCGAGCACAGCTGAACAGCAGCAAGTGTTCACTAGTAAAAAAGACCCTGCTGAAAGGTCAATTTAATCTCTCTCTTTAAAAAGAAAATGCTTTCTGGTGGTGCCCAAGATGTGATTATTGTGTTTAGTTAGTGCTGGAAATAAAGCTATGGTTTTCTTCTGACACAACACAGCCAGATGAAAATTCTGAAAGTACAGCGTCATTTTTATGCCTGAAGTTTTCCAGCAGAATATACCAGTTAATGATGAGAAATTTAAGTTCTTCAATTACTGCATAGAAGTACAGCTGAATTGTACTTTCTTGCTGTTGTCAGCAAGACACTGCTGCTGCACTCTCCTCACTTGCTTAGGCTGAGTGCTGAATCTTTTCTGGAAATGTCACACATAGTCCTCCTTACCTGACTGGCTCCTTTATTAGTGCCCATCTGTAGGCTGATTGTTGTCTGGTCAAATGGCTTATCAGTTTGCATTTTTGGATCATAGAGGTGTCTTCTAGTTCCATAAGCAGTCATGCCTGCCTGACTGGCACACTTATTGGTGCCCATCTTTATTGGGAGAAGGAAGAGATGGACAGAAAAAGTGATTTATCTGTACAACAAGACAGTGTAAGGAAACAAGTACAGTTGCTAGCTGTGATAGCCAACAGAAGAAGTAATTGCCATGTGTGTTTTTCTCATCTAGCTTGATCACTACTTGTAATAAGTTACCACTTCTCCATAATGAGCTTCAAAAGGAAAAATAAAATTAACAGTCATCCCAAGGCATTTCAATGACTGGCATTTGTCCAACTGCATATACAGTAAGAAATAGATGTAGGTATCAAAATACAACCATCAGCTTCTACCCTGGACAGTACAGACTCAATGTCACTGCCAGAACTTGTCTGTCACAGGAATTGTACAATTTTGTTCAGCCTCCTTTTAAAGCCACTGTCAGGGACCAAGATGAACTGCTAATATTAGCTAATCTTTTCCTCCTTATTACTCTTACTGCAGATTTAAAACAAACACAAAAACCTAGGTAGTCACATGAGCATATAAAGCCAATCAGCTGCTTACAGGAATTAAAACACCACACCTCCTTCCAAGCTGACAAGAATATACTGTAACAGTTTTTGTTTTTTGCATTAAAAATATCCCTGTTAATCAAAACAAAGTTGTTCTGAAATGTAACTGCAAACAAGAATTTCACACTAACCTGTAGGCCAATTACACTTTGGCCAGCTTTTAGTTTTCCTGCATCAAAACTTCGTGCTTGTTTCTCGGCATATTTGACACCAATATCAATTGTAGTATGAAAACCTTTGGTTTTTGCCTATTTAGGGAGAAGGAAAATAGAGTATTCAGTATTAAGTAGATTTTCTGTGACTGGAACACTTTCTTTATAGCCTGTATGGAGACCTAGGCTGACAGACAAGCTGCCTTTGTACCTGTCCTGGGCTTTCAAGTGATGCCACAAGCAGGATTATCTCATGAGAAAATGTGTCAGGAGTGGGAGGAGAGAACCATTTCTGTCACCATTTGAACATGCACTCTGAAGCTACTTAAGTATTTTTGTCAGTGAGAAGGATAATCTGTAGGGATTAATGTTCTCCTGTGAGCCTCCGTAGTTCAGGTCAAAAATTCTAACTCTTAATTCCAAGCCTTTGCTCAAGGAACGACTCAGGAACAGTTTCTGCAGTTTTTCAGACTCACAATACTATATCCCCTCTTGATAGGTTGGACTTCGCCAGTGCCAGAGGTACAAATACTTACCAGACCTGCTAGTGCCACGAGAGTAGTCTGTACTTGAGTCATATTTCCATTTTCAAAAAGATCATTGGCTTCAAAAATATCATGTGGCTTCATGCCATAGACTTGGATCGCTTTGATAAAATTCCCAATGTTCTCCAGCTAAACAGAAACAAAAAAGCCCTTTTTTAATTCAGTGTTTCAATTTGAAAACTAAGTAACTAGTTTAAAGTGGAACTTCTTGGTATTGGCTTTTGTTTTGCTTTTTTACACATATTCTTTGCCTTGTGGGAATGGAACACCTCAGTTGGCATGGTTAAAAGTAACTACCGAATAGTTTGAGATTACTTTTGTTAGTTTTAATGTGGACTTCAGAAATCAGACTGAGTTTGTCTATTCAGCATCTCTCCATCAGTATCTATTAGAGGGGTGTTTTGATGACAGAATTCAACTGTGTCCATTTCAAGAGAAATCCTAATTCAGAACTTCAAGAATTGATTGTAAGATAATTAAAACATAGTTATGTGAGTAGTAAGAACATTTACTCTAGTCTGAAGGTGCTGTTTTGCTCATCTATTTGGACAAATTCAGACAAGCTTTTGGCCTTTACTAGCAGTGTATGCTGTAGAAACTGGGAAGTAACATGGAGTATGCGAGTAAGGACAATGTCATCTTTCCTTCAGGAGTCATGAGAGAGATTAAAATCCTCCACTGCATTTATTAGCGTTCAAGACAATAAAAACAAGAGACTGACACAGCAGCAGTAAGTTAGACTCAATGACAGCAAAGGCAAAAACCCTTCAAATACATGTTCTAAAGGCATGTTGTTTTTGATAGTCACAAGGGGATTTAAAAAAAGAAAAGTGCAAGATAGACTACCCATAAAGATCAAATCTGGATGTACTGAAGTCCAATAGCTAATGGATTTATTTGTTGTTTTCTGAGTTTTGTCACAAAACATTTCCTCAAAGACTGTTTCCCATGACCCCTAGGCATTTCTCAGGAGGATGCTGCACATAGTGACCTCGTATATCCAGGTACAGGCAAGCTGCTGGCCTAACAGCCTGCAGAACTGCCCAGATGGAATATGCTAGCTATCTGGTGTTAGTTAGGTGTTCTTGTTTGGTTGTTTGTTTTCATTTTGTTTATTTTCTTTAAACTTGAAAAAGGCCTTGCTTATATGGCTCTGTGTTCTTCCTCCACCTGAAACTTCATTTGTTAGCTAAAGCATTACTGTGAAATATGTATAGTCAGTGCCATTTGCAAACCATTTTAGCTATTAGAATTGCTTTCTATTAAATGATGTTCACATACGCAGTAACCTCACTCACCTGTTATGCATATATCTTGTTACACATATACAAAACTTGATGCCATCAGGATTTAAAGCATAGATATTCACAGGAAATTTGTTAATGGAAAAGAACTGTTTGGGGATTGGAGGGGTTAGAGGTATAGTTTTGGGTTGTTTTTTTGTTTTACCTGGTGCCAATTTAGTTTTGATTGATTAATTTTCTTCACTGATCCTGGCTGCAGCTTATTTATAAGCCTAAGGAGGTGAAAAAAAGGGAAATTCTTAAACAATATATCTCATCCTTATACCATCTCTGCAGGCATTATATAATATTTTCAGTGATACTTTGTTAGTTGTATTAGTTTAATCAGAATGCTTAGGCTTTTAATTGATACAGAGTGCCTAGCTCAGACCTCGGTCTGACACACCTAACAGACAAGTCACAAGAATTGTTAGAATTGTTGTGTGCCATTTTGTTAGTATAAAAAAGAGTTTCATCATTACATTCAGAAATATTTAGAAATCTTTGCAGAAATATAAAGGAGATTTGAGTTAAATTCTGATTCTTCTCCACAGTTTTAAAAAAGCTGTCTCCCACCCTCTACTGTCAGCTATCTTTGACTCCCATCGTTGATGTGTTTGAAGGGGACTCTTCAGAAAGTCCA
This sequence comes from Chrysolophus pictus, assembly GCA_037305975.1. Classification (NCBI taxonomy): domain Eukaryota; kingdom Metazoa; phylum Chordata; class Aves; order Galliformes; family Phasianidae; genus Chrysolophus; species Chrysolophus pictus. The sequence continues at coordinate 13,160,199 of CM074583.1, read as the reverse complement.
TCTGCATTCTGCAAATGTAGAAAACTGCTAAAATTATGTTACTTAATAAATGCTTACTCGCATAAAATGATGCCATCTTTCAGTCCCAGCTGAAAGTTTGCACCAATGCTCAGGCCTGTAACCTCTTCTATCCAGTTACGCAGATCTTCCTCTATCTGGGGATCATACTTCAGGGCAATCTGTAACACAAGCAGTCACAAAGTTACTTCACAAGAAAAAACTGCAACTCTTTCCCTAAGTGTTTCAGAGAGGATGTTCTATCATCTATCCAGTACTGTATTCCAGGTATCAGGGTACAGTTTTTGTTTCTTTTACTGTAATGGTTATGGCTTTACTAAATGTTTATTTGTAAATACTCCTTTGAAGCAGTTGAAGTTCTCTCTACTGTAAGATTTGCTAGAGCTTAAGCATAGTCTTTAGACAGCTGCAGAGGGATAATAACATCTTTGAAGAAGTATTTTACACATAAGTTGCACTGCAGCAGCAAGTAAAAACTGAAACAGTAGTTTATAAAAATAAAAATTCTAGATTTCCAAACCATCAGTACTACTGCACCAATACAGATTTCCAGACGGGAACTAACACATAATAGGTTTGATGTTATTTATGAGAAATTATAGTGGATTTTCTGCTTTAGCTAGATTATGACTAATGGAGATGGATTGTTAGGTTTTCTCCATCACCACAACATCAGCAGTTATCATTCTGGGGACTTAGGTGGTTGTGTGTGGTGACAGGGTTTTTTTTTGTTGGTTTGTTGTTGTTTTTCTTAATTTAAGAGTCAGGATCCATAGTGTATCTCTTCTGTTTGGGCTTACTGGAAGACTCAGATCGAACAAGCAGTGATCTGGTGTCTTAATTGCAAAGTTATTGCAAAGCACTGTTATGTTACAGAGAAAACCTGCAACAATCTTTGGAATTCAAGACATCAAACGGAGGCCAAGAGTTGTCAGCAAGGTGACTCTAAAAACTCCTTTCCCAGGCACTCAGACTTCACCACTCGGCATGTCAGTTGGTGCTGCATGTGCTGCAAGTCGGTGGGAAGCAGCACGCTCCAACCAGCCAGCAGGGGCCAACCTCAGCTCTGCCCTTTGTTTCCTGTTCCACCCAAAGGATGCTGAAAAGCAGCTCAAAGTTCCTTTGGTTTAAATCTGTTACTTCTGCAATGCTCCCAACATGGGCAAGTTGGAGAAAAGGGTTCACATCGCTGAAAGCAATCTTAGCCCTATGTAACTCGCTCCTTTTTGTGCAAACAGAACAAATTATCCAAGCACATGATTTTATGGCACAACTAACTTCCGCTGGTGCAGAGGTTGACAACGCTTCTCTGTGTGCAATACAGGCTGTCCCACCTGGCACAGCAAGCAAGGCTGGGGACGAGCGAGCTGCTCCACCAAGGCTGAGCAGCACCTGCACTGCTCCTTGCTGACAGCCCTGCTGGCCACTGCTTAGTTCCTCATGGGAAACCTGGCTAAAGCATTCACGTGCAGACCTGAAGTTTCACACTTGATGCAGACTGTCTTAGACTTGGACCTAGAAAAGTGAGGTATCAGCAACCATTTTATACTGCAGGAAACTGCAGTTCCAACCTACATGAATTACTTGGATTGAGGCAATTACTACATCTTGGCTAGCATTGCTATCCCCAACTCCAAACTGACCACACTAGAAATCACACAGTATGTCATTCTCTGCTTTCTTCTAAGGGAATGGAAAATTCCTGTATCTCTGGCTTAACTTCAGAAATTTATGTGAGCAATATTTATTTTCCTTTTCCTTGAACTGTTTGTAGCAGTGCTGCTGTGGTGCCTAAGTTACAGGTCAGGAGAATTCCCTTACTGATCACTGTGTAGAACTGTGCAGCGTTCTGCAAAAGCTCTGAGTACCTCGGTGCTTAGGCCAGTGGTGGTCTGACATCCTCGAGCTCTCGCTTTTCTCATAGCAGAGAAGAAAGCTCGAGTAATAAATACTGCCTCGTGTAAGGAAAGTGATTTTTTTTTTTAAATATCTTTCTGAAGTTAGAAGGTGAGAAATGGACTAGAAAAGTTAACTGTAAAGTTCACAGCTCCACAGGGAAAGCCTCCACACCTTTGTATCGTCTTTCTTTCTCTCTTTCTCTCTTTCTCTCTTTCTCTCTTTCTCTCTTTCTCTCTTTCTCTCTTTCTCTCTTTCTCTCTTTCTCTCTTTCTCTCTTTCTCTCTTTCTCTCTTTCTCTCTTTCTCTCTTTCTCTCTTTCTCTCTTTCTCTCTTTCTCTCTTTCTCTCTTTCTCTCTTTCTCTCTTTCTCTCTTTCTTTTAAGAAGATAGTCCTTTTGCCCTTTAGTTTAATGTCAGAAGCAGTGCTACTGTGTTTTTAGTGATTGTAGCAACAGTACAGAGCAGGTAGCCCCTTTTGTAAGGGGCCCCAGCCAGAAAGATTCATTGCCTCGAAAATGGCGATGAGGAAGCTGGTTATTGTCTCTCTCCTTCCTAACCTGGCAGTCAGCTCACAAACTAGTTTCATGGTTATTTTTGTTTCCTATGGAAACATGGCGTGTGTGATCACACCCTGAATCTGTCTTCCCAGTAACATCAGAACAAGCTACTTGAGTTCTGCCAAACTCACAGAGGAGCTGCAGTCGTGGACATAACTGAGGTTTTGTTTCTTTGTTTTTTGAAGTATTTTGGGCAAAGGAAAAAGATCCCCAAAGTCTAAAACATAGCATCATATCATTATTCCACACTGAAGAATATACAGAGGCCTTACTAAAGTGCCCAGACAATATATGAAGTTACATGTACAAACACAGGCAAGTTTAGAAAGAGAAAGAACCTGTGTGAAGGTCAGAGCATGGTATGCTCTGATATTCCAGTTATCAGAGAACAGGCAGTTGGGACTGGCTGTGTGGATGGAGGCAGTTTGTGCCACATTAAGATCACAGTTCTAACATGCACACAGTTCAGAGAGGGGCCGGAGCAAGTCTCTTCCTCTGTTCTTCAGTAATAGTTAGAAATGTAATGAATGTTATGCTAGCTGAACATTCAGGCCATTTGTTTCACTTTGGCTTAAAGACAATGCTAAGTGATAGTTTAGCCATCCTGCAGCTGAACTTGTCGTCTTTTCCTCTTTACAAATAAGGAAATAACCAGTGCACAAAACTGATGTTGCAGAAAAGTGGTGATTCCACCAAGGGACATGCTTTAAAGATCACTCGTCTCCTCCTTCCCCCAGTTTACAATCAGTGAAAATGGCAGTCAAACTAGTGTGAGTCCCACCAGCACTTGTGCGTTTGTGGCTGTCTTTGCAAGTATATAAAAGGAAAAAATGGCAAAAATTTTCCTCATTTAATATCAAGTGCATTCCATATTTGAGATCACAAATGAGATGAACACTAAATAACTACCCCCATTGCTTAAGCTACTTGAAAGGGATCGGATGGAATTTCATCCTGTCCCTTGAAAGATATTTACTTTGTTGGAATACTTTACATGCGTTTAAGTCCTCAGTTTTTCAAGAGGTGCTAAAGTATGTTGGGGGTATTGCTACTGCGCTTATCTACAGATGGGGAAAAAAAATCGCATGAGGAAACTTGCGTTTTTGGCACCAAAAGCATTACTATTAAGTCTGCTCATTTTCTGAATTGTCTTCAGTAAGGTACAGTTTGACTTAAACATGGCAAGGGGTTTGATGTCTTTAACAGGCGGGCAACGAGGTTACTGAATGTCAGGTGGTGGGGGTAACTTTTGTGAATTATACTTCATCTCTCTGAAATGATAAAAGACATGGAAATTTAGAATTCAGGCTAAGCATGTGACAAGAGGGATAAGTTAAGCTGGGCAGGCACTGTCAGTGCTACTGGAGGGGAGGTGTTCTGCTTGCTTTGGGTTCTTAGCTCTGTTTTACTCCCGGTGTCACAGTCAGAAGTTACATAACACTAAACTAGGGAATACTTCATATTTTCCATGTATCTATCAGTTGTTCCAGCCTTTCTTTGATTGCTATCTGTGAGAGGAAAGTTGGAAGCTTTGTTATAAATTAAATACTATGGCTTTTTCCATTACTACTATTCTACGTGCCATCATTTGATCCTTTTTAATGCTGAACTTTCATGGCAGATACTTAAATCTTGTATGTCCATAAAAGAAAACACCTTCTAGTAAAATGAAAGTGGTAGCTAAGCAGCTCATTTCACAGAATTAATCTTCTGTGCAATTGGAAAAAGCTGCTGTTTCAGAACCCTGTAGAAAAGATCAAATGGACATAAACATTTTTAAAAACTGGATATAAAAATTTAAAATGTGATTTAAAACCAGACAGCAGGAAGCCAACTGTAAATTTCTTTGTTTTGTTCTGACAAATCTTGAAGGATTCATAAAGCTATAAATGCTGCTGCTTTTGTAGACACTTCTGAGGTACAGATGTAGTTGTTAGAAATCTCTCTGAGACTGAAGTTTCTGCAAGTGGTCAAAGCCAGAAATGCTCTGTGGTTGTGGGAAGAAGCAAGCAGGTGTCACCTGCCTGTTAACAAGCTCCTGACTGCTAGGCCAGTTTGTAGTGTGAAGAGTTGGCTTCTGTTTCAGTACAGAAAAAGCTGTGTAAAATTTGGCAATTAACAGAAATACAAGAGTTTTTTTCATTAATTTTAAGTAGAAATGTGATAGCTTCACAATAGGTAGCCTTCAGAAGACTAACATTATATATTACCTTGCTACTTCTTGTAGTAAGTGTAAGTTACAAGAAGAGGCTGCAGAAAAATTAGGCTCAACGCTGTCTTTTTGGACTGTGTTTACTTAATGTACAAAATAAATTTAAAATTACCCACTTATTTTCAACTCAAGCTGTACAAAATACTTCAGTTAATCTCTGCAAAACATTCCCACTGTGTCTGAATTGTTGGGACAGGAGGTTGAAATTTGGAAAATTTCTGCATGCTTTACAAGAACATTCTGAGCTTGACTCTTGCACCAGATGAGATCACAGACACTACCTCTGACTTTTTCCTGAGCTTCACGTACATTTAATAATACATTAAAGTTGTATTAAGAATATAAATTTTAATTTACCAGAAGCTGTTTCAGATGCCTATGTGCTTCTGCTGCTGTACTGTCTGTCCTGTAGAGCCAGGATAGAAGAGTGCCTCATCAATGATGCAGAGGAACAAGCAAAACCCAGATTTACTAACGTAGTATGAAATTAAACTAAAATCTCTTCTGCCATCTTTTATTACAGATAAATTAAAGTAAGCACTTTACTACCTAAAATTGATGCGCTTCAGTCTTACAGGTGGAAGTCTTTTGGCTTTTGTTTCCTAGATTTGTTTTTTCCTTTGTGGAGTGGAAGGAGGGGAGGGGCAGAGCTGGCTTTAGAACTCAGGACACCAGTAAGTCGGTCCTTCCTGCCTTTTACTAGGCAATTCCTGTTTCCAATGCCAAATTTCATCTTTGAATGTCACACATAGATAATGCTAAGCAATTTGATACATGTACATTTATGCCAATATCCACATTAGGCTTGAGTCCTTGAGTAAAACCTGATTCCTCTACAGCCTTCACAACTCCTTAGATGTGGGATGAAATATTCCTTGGTGATAGCTTACACTGACGCTTCTTGCAGCATTTGATACTACCCATGCCTTCTTGTAATATGTTTATTTTGGCAAATGGAGAATTCGGGATTCTTGGAACTCTGATCTTCCTGTCTTGTGCTGTGCAGGTAGGACTGCTCTTAAAGCGTACAAACCCCAAGTTTAATACAAGACTAGTCATCATCACCTTATTTGTCAAGCGTATGGATTCCTTGTGAAGGTAACTTTGCCTTTGTTTCAAAGTTCAAGGGCCACAGGCAGATCATTAGAATTGCTCAGTGCGCCGTAGCATGCTGAGTTGGAGAGATGTTAGCCAGTATTTGCACCATAAATGATCTCATATGGACTTTCAGTTGTCCTTTCATACTGATCTTTTCCAAATTACACAGTACACACTGTACATTAAAAGCTACACCTGTGCCAAATCTCCAGTTTAAGAGTTCAGCTATCTTGCTGCTACTCTGGAAAAATACTGTAACACTTTTTCAAGATAAAGTTTAAACACACTCTGCAGCTTTTACAAGTCACTGAGGCTAACAAACACAAAACTCAGTAATTAGAAAGCAGTTATAAAGGTCATCTATCACCTTACAACAGCCAGCAACTGGTAGTGCTTCTGAAGCTTTCCCTTATGCTGCAGGGCTCACACAGCCAGCATGTGGCACATATGGCACGTGGCACACTGCATTCCAGGACCAGGGAGCACCTGAAGAAACTGATTTTTGTTAAGGTTGGAACAATAGAAATGGGTGCTTGCCCAAGTGGGAGTGAGGCAGACTACAGCGCTGATCCCAAATGATTCTCCAGCATTCCAGCTCTTTGCATCTGAGCTCCCTGTTCTGTTGTTTATTGTTCCGTAACGCGTTGCCAAATCTCACTCTCTTTTTTTAAAGATTGTCTAAATTTACATTTTTTTTTAAATTATACACCTGAGTTGCAGTTGAAATTCTAAAGTGTAAATAAGTCACCCTATATACTTAGACTTCAGATTCAAAGGTAAAGGAGTGTAACAATTCTTGTCGGAACCAGTAAGTTTGCCAACATAGAGGTTTAGCCATAGAATATAGAAGAGCGTGATCTTTAAACTGAGCCATAGAACCTACAGCACTGGGAAAATACAAAGTTATGATTTTATGGAATGTGAGGCAGAAGAGGCAGTGAGAGGAACTCACCATCGAGTGCAGCTCTTTGCCATTTGAACTACCAGCAACTCAATGAACATTCACCATAAGCAGAAATTAAAATTCCCTATTAATTGCATATACATTGATCAGAACTACATGTGAAAATAGATACTGCACAATTGTGCATAGAAACCCAAAGGTGAAAAGAAATGCAGAAATCCAGATAAAAACTGAAGAGAAACTTGAAAAAATGAAAGCTGCCATTAAGTATGCCTGGCTAGTTAAGCATTTTTCTGTCATTATAGATTGTTTACAGAAAAACAAGAAATCCACCGTGTTAACACTAATGCACCAAAACACTACCTAGTACAATTTTTTTTACAACTGTATCCTTTTTGCTTAATATTAAGTGGTAATCTTTTGTTATTTGTAGTATAGTTGATAACTCAGCAACATTTCACTGTTTCCTCTGTAAATCAGAACAATCTTTAAGAGAGAGATGGATGAGAATTAATCCAAATTCCCTGGCATTACTTCCACGTGCACCAGCTTAAGCTCTGCAAAGTAGGAGCAAGCCATGCCACACGGTTTCCATTCCTCTCCTGCCCAAGGCACCTGAGGGCACGCAGGGCTTCTGTTGCCAGAGCAGCAGTGGGAAGAATGCGGTGTTCTGCTCCATGGCTGTGCAGGAGGACTTTGTGATTGCTCACAAACCAGTCAAGATGTTCCCATGTCTTCCCTCTATTGCTCTAACAACTCATATTTGTGCCTGCCCTCAGACTGAACTGGTTCCCAGTTGTGCTGTGCTGTTGGATTACTGCAGCTCTCTCTCCCATTCCCATTTGTTTGCAGTTTTTCCACACATTCACATTATCTTGTCACAGTCACATGTCTCTGTGACTCCTTAGCTGTCAGCTCTGCTTCCAACTGCAGCAACATCTGCTCCTGTCATCACACATCCTTCTTGATACTGAGTCCCTTTGCGTTGCATTATTTACTCCGTATATTGCTGAATACTTAAATTGTGTCCTGCAAAGAAACTCTTGAGTAATATTCACTACTCATTATTTGAAATAATTTGAAATAATGGGTAGATTCAGGTTGGATATTAGGAAAAATTTCAAGTGTTGAAGAAACATTCAAATGTTCTACTAAGGGATATGATGTAGTGGGGCAATGGGGGTGGGAGATAGAGGGTTGGACTGGATGATTTTGGAGGTCTGTCCACCCTTGGTAATTCTATGATTTTATGAAATCACTCCACAATCATTACACAAAAAGCTGAAGAATATAAAGTTTCTTCTCAGGTAGGGCAGCACTGATTCCACACGATGCATAAAGCCTGTTATTTCTTGAGAACAGATTCTCCTTGCTTCTGAGCTCTGCCCAATATTACTGAACTGATACAACACAGATCAGAGCACAGCGTGCTATCAGTAACAGGAACAACTGTGTGGTTGCTGTCAGGCTGCTGAAATTTAGGTCCAGGCAGCCCCAGCATGCTTCTGAGCAGGCTCACTGAGGCACCCACAACAAATATTCATCAGGAAAATGTGTGTTTCTCTACAGTCTGGGACAAAGATCCTAGCAGGTGACAGCCTGGAAACACTGATCTGAAATGGTTCATTTACTTCTCTAGAGACAGAAATAATCTTAAATGGAAATTCTCTATTTTTTAAAGAAAACTACCCCAAGTATACTTATATTAATTCATTTGCTTTACTTATTCTTCTGGCATCTATCCAAATTTGCATCTCTATCTAAATCCATCTCTACTCACATCATACATACAGAACGAGCATAAAAAGGTTGGAATCAGCTAAGAATCTAAATGAAGATTAAGCTCGACACATGCTTAATTAATCACGCAAAATGCATGACTACTATACAAGGAAGCATTATAAAGTTAAAGACTGCGGTTTTACAGCAGCTGAAGTCCTTATGAAAATACCTACAGATCTGTTTGTATAAGCAAAACACATCCCTTGACTTATTTCTGCAGTTTCTTCCTGGCCAACTGAAGTAAATCTACCATGAGCGGAGATTTTGCACCAAAACCAGGCAGTTACTGGTCCTTCCCTACCACGTAACAGATTGCATTTTACAGTTACTGCCAGCTTCCTGCTGACTCCTTTAGCCCAGAGTGACTGGCACAGATCACACAACCTCGTTACTGCCACAGGATATCAGCAGTCAGTGCTGCTGGGGGTGGGAGGGATGCACGTATGCTCAGCATCCAGAACTCTGGGTTACCATAAGCTGCGGTTTCACTGCATTGAATTCAGGAATACAAGAAGCACAAAGTGCAGGACAATGCTGTATTAAAATGATGTGTAAGAGTGGTCCCAATCCTAAAATATTTAAAGTTCCATCCTTCTTCTGCAGAACGAACTGCTCAGGTACCCTGACTGAACTCTCCCTTTGTTGGTTATGTTTTGCTCTAATTCTTTCCTGTCCATAAGAAAACCAGCTCTGTCTTTGATTTTTAATCTTACTGCTTTTTTATTATTACTGAAACTGCTATGTTCATTCAATATTATTGAAACCATTTCCATGCCATCATTTATTAACAATAAAAGGCTGCTCTCAGGACAGGCTATAAAAAATGGACAACAATCTTCTAAGAAAGTTGAGCGTACTCTTTGCTTTTGTTTGGAAGTGATCCCTATGGTAATTCTGCAAGGTGAAGAGACAGTTTCTTGCAAAAATAAGCAAGCATTTGGTGACATAGGTCTGAATTACACATGCTTCATTGGTTTAATGTGTGTGTTATCATCCAACTTCAGGCAGCAGCAGTGTGGCATTACAGGAACCGCGGCAGCTCCCGGCTCTCCAGGCAGCAGAACCACAGCGTGCAGCCACCTGCCCTGTGTGCTGCAGGGAGGGCTCTGAGGGGCTCCCCGCTCACTGCCAGGGCAGAGCTGCCCCTGACTGAGCACCTGGGAGCAAGCAAATGCTGCCTGCATCTGTTTGTCTTCTGCGCCTTGTCTCTTGCTTGCAAAACTTGTAGTGTTCAGTCAACTGATCGGAGACAACAGGAAAGTACTTTTCAAGGAAGTTAGTCTCATTCAGGCATAACCAGGAATAAATTCAAACTATATGTCTGTAAATAGGAGGCTGTAGCAGTGGAAATATTGACAGGAAAACAGAGAGAGAAATCTTTCTCAGCAGGGAAGCTGTGTGAAGCGCTCCTAGGAGCGGTGTCCAAGCTGGGTGAGCTGGGGAGGTTAGTCTGGAACCATGCTGTGCTCCTCCAGCCCTCAGCAGCTTAGATCCCACCCTCATGAAAGCCTTTCAGAACAGCAAGAAAACTAAGGCAAGGAGATGCCAGAACAGTGTCTGCCTCGGGGGAGAGAAGGCTTTATAAAGGCAGCAGGGAGCTGTCGTTAGGTCTGCTCATAGCTACTCAACTCAGCACCACTCTAAGAAAAACAAGAGGTTGGCAGAGTTTGGCATTTATCTGTTTGTTCACTTTAAGAAAACAAGAACCCAGAACTGCCTACCTGACGGAAGTCACAACCACTGAGGAAGAACACTGAGTGATTCAATCCAGCTAAATGGAGACAACATACATTACTGAGGCAATGCTGCAAAACCAAAAATATTTACCAGAAGAGAACGCTGCTGCTGGATCTGGCTATACAAGTTAACAGTTGTTTAGAATCAAAGAGTTACGAAAGGCATTTTTAAGCAAAAGAGTCCCTCTTACAGAGAAAAGAAGGATTTTCACATGATCTCACTTAGAAAAAATCTGTTTCAAATTGCCCTACGTGTCCTGGCCTCAGGCCCACTTTTACTGAAGGCCTTTCCTGTACCATTCCGTAGGGGATGGGAATCTCTAAAAAGTTTTCCTTAAAAGGATGTGTCAGATGCACAGTGTATATGGTGTTACGGAGCTACAGAAGCCAGCAGTTCTGAATACAGAGAAGTTTCTATCCTTTACTCTCCAAGGCAAATCATAGCCCTCTGCATTCCCTCTGAATTAATATTCTTACAGAGGGAGGTGAGGTGAAAAACCCACTGATGTGCCATTGTCCTGAAACAACGCACGCATCCATCTGCCTCCTAACGGTACTGACTGAGCACGGGGAATATAACAGGGTCACTTTCTCTAAATTTCAAACTAGCCCTGAAACCACACAAAAAGAAATGAAAACCATTTGTACATTTTAAACAAGGATGCGTCATTGAAATGCAACTTAAATTTTCTATTTTCTGAGACTGCCATTAATCCCATTTAATCATCATGACTCCATGCAGATTTGATTTGCTGTCCTCAGAGGTGTTCCGGCTGTAGAAGGATGCAGAATTTAAACATCAACCATGCAAATGTTGTATTTTTCTACCACTAATGAAAATTATACAAAGAAGTTGATGGATCCAGCAGAAATAAGGTTGCTGTAATTCATTCTATAGATGTACAGAGCTGTGACACTGAAGGCACAGCCGAAGTGCTGCCTCAGCTTCAGCAGGATGCAATCTCCCATCAAGAATCCCTGCTGCTGCTTCCTGCAGCCTGCCCGGCTCCACCTCAGCCCTGCTGCTCCGGAGTAGAACCCCAGCTGCGTGCTGCCAGTCATTGCTTTCCTCCCTGAAATGATGCGGTAAGCCAAAGACGTGCTTGTGAAATCACAGCCGTGGCGTGGGGCTTTACTTGCGAAATCACAGCCATGGCGTGGGGCTTTACACCCGACAGCGATACCAGGCTTGTGGCTCAAGAGCTCCTGCTTGAGACCGTTCCAGGCAAGCTGTAAAGCATGTCAGGGCTCCAAGAGACAACTGTCAATGTGACGACAACATGCCAAGGATCACTGGGGACTTACACCACTGAGAAGAAGAAAATGACCCTCATGTCATAGTTTACAGCAATCACTGCGGGCCGTCACGAGGCAGCAGCCCGCTGGGCTGTCTGCACAGCCGGCAGCAATGCCACATGCAGGGCAGCTTGGGAGGCAGAGACCAGACGCTGGGAGGCAGGTGCTCACATCCTGGTCAGCTGGCAAGGAAAATGCTTCAGTGGCAAAGCACGTGCTTCTGCTATCAGAAAGAGATGTAAGTACGGACTGACCGTCAGCTACACAGGTGTCACCGCTGTCAGTTTGTGCCTGTTAGCAGGCCTGCTTATTGCTGTGTCAGTTTTAATGCTGCTGGGAGAAAGCTTCAGTTGATACATGCTCAGGAGAGCAGCACTGTCTGAGCAGGTGAACAGCCAGTGGGTCAGACACATGGAGACAGAGCCACAGACAGACAGCAAAGGGTGCAAATGAATAGTGAGAGCGCAGTGAAGACTCTCAACTGCTAGAAGGCCTTCCTACTTTAAAACATCTAAACCAAGTACGTACTTATTGATGGGCACTAATGCCACTGTAATTGATGTGAGAACTGTGCACAGCCAGGATGCTCAGATACGTGAGGGTTTCTGTCTAGAAAGGGGCAAACGTGTGACTTGGAAGCGAAGGGAAGAATGCCATCATGTATTTTGTGGTACACAGAACTGTTGTGCCAAACGTGGACTGAAGGCAAGTTTGGCTACCCAACAGCCACAGAACAGCTATGGGTTGTAAACAGTTTTGTGTTGACTTTGTTACCAAAACCACACCGTTAAGTGCCATTCTCTTCTTACTTCGAGCGCTTTCGATGTATCTGGTTTACAGATTTCTTCTCTAAATCTGTCATGGAAATGTTCAGTGTTCCTTTTATCTTTGTACATCATAATTGTAAAGGAGGTTAAGGAACAGATATTAAAAAAAAAAAACAAAAACAGAGATGCTTGAAGATTAGCACTCTGAGATTTCTGGAAGAAAACCAATAAAAAAGAAAGTTATGAGTAGTGAATTTGAATGGGAGATCTGTTACTGAAGCCTGAAGGCAGCTGGAAAAATTTCACAGTTCTTTGGAAAAACAAGCAGAGATTGGGCACAAAGAGAAACACTGCAGTCCTGCATGGTGAGCCTGATAGCTAGCTAGTAAACATTCACCTCAAGATCTAGAAGCAACTATCAGAAAGCGTGAATTAATTGAAACAAAATGGAGTTTGGTGCTTGATCCCTTAAAGCCCTTTTGCTGCTTCCTCATTCTCAGCATATCTATTTCTATTGAAGTATTTCTGAGAGATAGCATCAAAATACTGGAGTTTTCATTTACTCTCCAGGCAACAAATTGTGAATATACATATTATATATAAAAGTGATAGAGTCTGATTTTATTTTAAACTAAACACCTGTATTTAATTCAGAACTTGTACATTAAAGCTATTATTTAAAAAATATTTTAAAATAAAATAAAAGTCAGACTGTTCCATACAAGAGGACAGGAATGCAGAAACCCTATGCTCTGTTATCACCACCTGTGCACTGACAGCCAAGTGCTCATTGCCCTGATCCTCATTGTTGCCTTATCCTTCATTTTTATTATGCCATTCTAGATAATGTGAGTAGAAAAACACTTCAGCAGAAGCAAATATGCTTACGGACGGTTTTCTAAAAGAAACTCAGTGAGCAAAACTAGAGGTATCCTGAAGGAAAATAGCAAATACAAACGTGGAAGGGGAAAAATAAGTGTGCAGTCGAAACAGTTTGTTCTAATGGTTACTTTTTAAGAAGAAAAACAGTATTATTTCTATGTTGAAAGGAAGGCTGTGAAGAGGAAGGAGAGGACCTTGCAGACCAACTACACTCAGCACTTTACCTAGCTATCACAAGGAGGTTGTGGATGCCCCATCTCTGGAGGCATTCAAAGCCAGGCTGGCCGTGGCTCTGAGCAGCCTGCTCTAGTGGTTGGCGACCCTGGCCGTGGCAGGGGGGTTAAAACTATATGATCTTTGAGGTCCTTTTCAACCCAGCCATTCTGTGACTCTATGATTCTACGAATCACTGAGGTAAAGAACCTGAAAGGTATAGTCATCTGAACCTGGTTCCCAGTCAAATATCTGTTAAAATGTAACTCCTGGATTAAGAAATTAAATGTGGTTTTATTTGTCCTATAGCAAGCCAAACACCATAAAAGAATTTTCTCCTCGGCAGTTTCAGGAAGAACAGAGTCATGCACCTGGGCCTGGCTGGTCTCGTGGAGCACAGACATTGCTCTATACCAGACAGCTCCGGTTTGCCCTGAGAAGGGGAGCAGGACAGCATTTTGTTCCCGGGGTTCCCCTGCCTGCTGGCCTCCAGTTCCAAGGCTGCCCCCTTCCCCTCCTGCACTGCCAGCAGGTCACTGCTGCAGTGACTCCCTCCAGCTACTCGGCTCATCAAACATGCTGAAAGTGGTTGTAACCTGGGCTGGTTTCCTGACAGTGACAGTGCAGAAGAAATGATGGAGACTCTTGAGTCTCCAATTGCCAGGACAAGTTTAATTCCGCACACACTTACTCTGCCCGTGCTCCCTCACACACGAACAGTGATGGAGCTGGCAGAGTACCAGAGGTGAGAGGAAGGCGCAGATAAGCACTGCCCTGCTGTGTGTTCACAGGAAGGGCAGAGCGGGAGGAAGGAGCTGAGCAACTCCACACCTGCCCCTGTTGTTGTTTGCTCTCAGCCTTGCCCAGCAAGACAACGCCATGAAACCTTCTGCCACCTCCTCCCCACTTCCACTGTTAGCCATAAGCAGCTAACACAACACCAGCCTGCAGCTCTACTTAACGCTGTTATCGTCTGAAGCTATGCTAACCGTGAGGTACTGCAGACACTACCCTGTTTTTTAATAAGAAAACTATTTATTGCTACTACTATCCATTTAAATCAGCTTAAAAGGCTTCTCGCTGATTATTTGTTTGGGATCAAGTATCCTCTGCGATGTCATGTAAATAAGGAGTCAACTTCAAAGGGCTCGCCCTGCTCTGCCCGCTCCTGCAGACAGCTTCCTCCTGGCGGGCTCCCAGTGCAGATCCCATCTGTACGGATGGAGGGGAAGGAGAGTGGAGCAGGCATCTGGAGTCAGCCCAGGTAAGGAGCAAAACAACAGAGGGATGGAGCCTCAAGAGGGAAAAATAAATGCAAAAAAGTCCTGAACACCAAACTGAGCGAGGGTTTGAAGCTCGGAGATGGAATCTGGGGTGTAAATTTTAAAAATGTCTTACGCAGCATCAGGACGTGTTATATTCATCTATTCAAATACCACACCAAACAAAGGTTTCTCTCAACACCAACACAATGCCAAATGGGAAAACGAAGAACTGAAACTAAAACCAAGACAGCTTTCTGCTCAGCCCAGCTATCAGCATGTCTGCCTTCTGCAGGGGAAACTGCCGGGGCTGGCACCAAATGCTTCTGACATGGGCATCTCATACGGGCAGCGTTCAGCAGGGAGCACTGCAGCTCTGCGCACTGCACCAACACCACCGATAGCAGCACAGTGGTCTCCACCAAGGTCAGTGTTTCAGAAAGCCCAGTAAGACCAATGCAAAAAAGAGTCCACTGGGAGCTGGAAAATGGATGTACTTCCAGTGTTTGATTTATGACACTGCAGGAGTTGAAAAATGGAACTTCTGGTCTTCACAGAGCTATTCTTGTCTGGTCCTCTGGACTGGGGGAAACAACAGAGTCGGGCACAGAGCTACGCAACTCCAGCTCCAGGAGGGATGCAGTGTATCTGTTTATATCATAACGCTTTGAAATGTGATTTGTTATGGTAAGAACAACATTCTCAAACTTCAAAGTTATTTTTTTTATGGATTGTTTTTTAAGGGATGAATTCATGTGTCTTTGGTGTGTGTGAACAACTTTTTCTGGCTGTTCTGCACTGATGTTTCCAGGTCTGAAGAAGCCTGCACACCAGACATGGGAGCTGCCCGCAGAGCCTGCCTCCCTATACCTGCGCTGAGGGGAGTGGTGAAAGCCTGCAGCTGACACCCTGCAGGGTGAAGCATGAGACCCTTCCACCAGTGGCAGAGCGGCTTTGAGCCCTCCATCAGCATCACGCTCCAGGAGCCCCTCTTGGGAGGCCCTACGGAAGCTGCTGACAATAAGAAATTGCAAGGAAAGACAAAGAACTTCCCACCCTGTCTTCCTACAGGCACTGCTGTTAGGTCAATGTGATTCTGTCAGTGTGTTTTCAAAGCAGAACAACAATTCCTTTCTTCCAACTCAAGGGCAGAAGCGCACACCTTGCTGTCTCTTTGTGCCACACAGGTGTGGTGGGGCAGCACCGCAGGGCTCTCTGGCAGACATTTCCCACACAGCAGCACCCCGCTGCGCAGGCACAGCCCCACAGTGCGCTGGGAATGGCCTCCGCACAGCCACCTGGGCACTCCGCACACATTTTGATGCTGCAGGTGGTACTTTCTGCTCTCCTCCCACTTCGACTCAGCCACCAGCTGAGCAGGGTCGGGGAGCTGCTGAGGCCTGACGCCAGCAGTGTGGAAGATCAGCGGTTATGGAGCGTCATGCTGAAGGGTGCAGCCTAGAGCAGACACACAGCACCGCTCATCCCGGGATGGCCACGGATGTCTTTCTTACGGCTTCCCAACGGGCGGCCGTTCAGCGCAAGGCAGCGGTCTGCACGGCCAGGTACCGACATAAGCAGAAACAAATCAAAGCGACTCCGTGCAGCAACGCACAAAGGCGCGCGCGCATCTGCGCGCAGAACGGCAGCCAAAGGGCGCATCGACAGGGCGAGCTTTCCGTGATGTTTTTTAAACCACAGCGCTGCTCACGACGCGCCGGGGCCCGGCCCGGCCCGTCAGACCCTCAGACGGCACGGACACATCGCCGTCGCCGCCGCCGCCCCCGCGCCTTTGTGCCCCGCGGGTGGGGCGGGGCGGGGCGGCGCGGGCAGACAATGCGCGATCTGTGTGGCGCCCCGCCGATTGGCCCGCGCCGCCCGTGCCCATGATGTCATGCGGGTGGAATGCGCGGCGCGGGGGGCGGCCCGACCCAGCGGCACGGCACGGCTGCGCCCACCGCCCGCTGCCCTCGGCCCGGGTTTGTTCCGAGGGCCGGGGCGCGGCGCTCCGCGTCGGGGCACGGGGAGCCGGGGCGGTCGCCCCGTGCGCGGCGCGACGCGGCCCCGACGACGCTCCGCCGCGCTCCGAGAAACGCGCCGAGGGCGGCGCCGATGCGGTGGCGGCGGGAGCGGCCCTCGTGCCGTGCCGCGGGGTGCCGAGCCCGTCCCGCCGCCCGCCATCTCCCTGCGCGCAGCCGCGCGTCGCGCCCCGTCCCGCCGCCGGCGCGGACAAAGGCGGGCTCGCCCTGCGCCGCCGGTGCCGCCCGTACCTTGTTCTTGACCTCGGCGGAGAGCCCGTAAGAGGGCCCCTTGTTGAAGTGGGTCATGTCCGCGGTCTCCCCGCTGCCTGGGGGCGCTGGCGGCGGGCGCTCGCTGCGGCGGGCTGAGGCGAGAGTCCGCCCGCGGCCGCGGAAAGTTCTAGTCCCTCCCTCGCGGCCCGGCCCCCGGCCGCTGGGGCCGCCCGCGCGCCAATCGCGGCGCGAGGCGAGGGAGCCCCTCCCGGGACGGCCGGGGAGGGGGCGCCGGGCCCGCCCCGCCACCGACACGCCGCGGGCGGGCGCCGCTCGGGGGGAGCGGGCCGCGAGCGGAGGGGTCGGGAGACGTCAACGGGAAGGAATCCGCCGCCGCCGAGGGCCGCGGCGCGGCCGGTAATGCCTACCACGTGTGGGCCGGGGGCTCCGGTGCGGCCGGGCCGCCGAAGCGGGGCCGCTCCCGGTTAGGGGAAGCGGAGCTCCCCGCGGGGAAAGGAAAAGGACGGGCTGAGGAAAACGGCGGCTCGCGGACGCGCCGTGAAAGCCGATCGGCGTTTAGGCGCTGCCGGGACGGCGCCGTCCCCGAGGCCCCGAGCCTGCGGCCGGCGGGCACGGCGCCGTGGGCTGCAGCTGGAGCCGGGCTGCGGCTCGCGAGCTCCCAGGCGTTCGCCGACGGCGTGCAGCTCCCTAGAAATTACACGTCTCATCCGTTCCGAAATAAAACGCTCCCGATTAGCAGCAGACAGAAGCGCGGGGTAGTGTTTTCTCGTCGGACTATCAGGTTTAAATTACGCGCACGTGAATCGCTCGGAGTTTTTACTTTTACCTCATCTGCTCGCGGCACGACTGCCGTTTGGTGCGGTTCTTCCGACAGCCACGGGCCGCCGGCAGAGCTCCCAGCCTCTGCGTGACCGCTGCCGTACCAGCAGTGAGCTCAAACCCCGCGGGAGGATCAAAAAGGAAAACCTTTGAGCGCGGTTAGAAGCGCATTCTGCATGGCATCCCTCTGACCGCACAAAGCCGACGTCAGCGCTCGGCGCGGGACAAAGCAGCTGGGGCATGCGGGGCAATCCGGCTCATTATGCGTAAATCTCTTATCTTTGCCCTATTTTTCCACATTCTTTATTACCGGGGCTGTTCGTATGGAAAGAGGATTTGTACAAGAATTATTCCCCACCTGAAATCGTAATCCTCTTTGTGACATTGTAATAACTTCTTCAGCAACCACATGTAATATCATAAACGTGTGCTGATGACTTCAGCTGGAAACCGGCAGAAACGAGCCACAAGGAGACACAATCTGTTTTCTTGGAAACATGGACTATAATCTTGCAAACATTCTTGCACATGAATTATTGTAAGCATATGTGTAGTCCTATTAAACTTCCCAAGCCTAAATTATCCCTTGTGTAATTCCACCATAATCTATGGAATTAATGTGGCTCAATGGAAAACTATCAAATACACATTTCTATTTGCACTCGGCTCAGTGGCAGAGGCCGTGTAACAGGGCAACTCTGCAACCGGGCCTGGCCTGGGAGGGATCTTCTCTTTCCTACCCATCTGATCCTGATGAAGTGCCTGGGTTTAATTATCAGGCTCAGCTGGGGAGGAGCTGGATGATTTCTCTGAAGGACGGAGGTTGCTGGGTAGAGTCACACAGCATGTAAGAAGTTCATTTGCAAGTATGGCTCTTCTGGTGGGTTTCATCCTGGGGAGAGCAGAGCCCTTTGCTGGGAGAGGGTGCTGCCAGCCATAGGGCCGGGGGAGAAAGTCCTTGGGAAGCAAGCACAGTTCTACCTGGAGAACTGGGTTCTTCCTGGGTAGGAGTGACCCTTCTTGGGAGCTGCGTGGCTTGGGTAGTGCTACAGCAGGAGCTGTGTGCCTTGGTGAAAGCAATAGAGGGCTGTGCTGCTGTATGACTGGTGGAGTTTGCTGGTCTGTAGGTAACAGATCGTGAGCTGGCTAAAGAACATGTTTTCTAGTAACTCAGTGCTTTAAGGAAGGGAAGAAACTCTAAGTTCTCTGAGTCACAACTGTTCCTCTTTGAGTGTTGAGGGGAAAAAAATACTGAGTGAGTTCTGACCTGGTGAGGCAAAGGACAAGGCTGTGTTCCTGCTTCCCTCTGATGTGCTTAACTGAAAAGAAAGGCACTAAGACCAACTGCAGTCCCCCTGAACTTGGTGGCGACTCTCCTGGGCTGTCCTGTCCCCTCTCAGTCCTGGTATTGTTAAATAGCCTGTCCTGTCCCACAGTGCTGGAGATGCAGCTGCTTACTGAAATTACTGAGGAGGGGGATTGAAGTTATTAAAAGTGCTGCAGGATAGATACAGCTGGTGACTGCAGCAAGGCTCACATCTTGCTGGTTGATTTCTGTTCACAACAGCGTGCAGTGGCAAGCATTAAAAACTGCCCAATAAGAACTCTACAGAACAGGTAGTGGTGAACTCTGTCAGTATCCAGAACTGTCCTTCACCTTTCATTTACAGGATTCCTTTTGAAAACAATCAGTGGTAAGTTATATAACATCTGCTGACCTCAAAGATCTATTTAAAACAGTGCTGTATTCATACAGCTAATTGTAACTATTTTGGAGGATCTCAAGGGGCATGAAGTCCTGACCTCTGTGCTGTAATGAAGCACGGCACACTGTATGGCTGTGCATCTGTTTTAACACACTGTTCTCATCCCACCTGGGACTCGTTTGCCTTGTAGAACAATTACAGGTGCTATGAGATGTTTGTAGCCCACTCCTCTTTCCTCTAGAGCAAACTGTGGAAGACAACATTTTCTTGGTAGTCATTAACTCTACCTAAGAGGCTGGCATTTACAAGCGCTCCAAAATCAACAGCAAGAAAATTAAATTTGCTCCCTTCTTGCACGTAGTACAAACTGAAACATGGGGCCAGATCTAGCCTTGACAGAGTTACCATCTGACATCTATGTTTTGCCTATATTGTTTGAGTAAATTCCCTTATATGGAGATGTCTTCAGTGATCCGCGCAATGCCAAAATGTTCTGAGAATTGTAAAGGATCAAACCTAAAATACCACAGTAGAAAAAAGAAATATAAACCAAGGCTCCCCTGAGAGGGTCTGGTGGTGAAAATCCCTGTTTTGGGAAGGTATTTTAACCATGGCTTTTGGAAGTTGTAAGACTGGAATCCTAAGACTTCTTGATAGGAAAGATTCTCCTCTATATTTAACTTTTTACAATGTAAATGTTATCCATGTTCACGAGAAAGTAACTTCCTGAAGTGAAAGACTTAGACACCTTTGTATCTGTAGAGATTCAGTTTTCTTTAAGGTATAAAGTCTTAACATCTAAATGTTTGGTTCTTAATTCACTGCTTTTTTTCATTGAGTCTAATGCTGAAATCCTTTTCTGTTCTCTTATGAAAATATGGTTTTATTTTGCTTTGCATCAGGTGAGGAGAGCTGTTGACCAATAAGCTTAAGGTGGACGTTTGTGCTTTTATTTTTTATTTTGAGATTCACAACCTTCTCTTAAAATGTAATAGTTGCATTCTTATCAGTGGGAGGATAGCTTAACAGTAGTGTAATGCCATATTACATTCCTGGATAGATTAATATTAAGAAAAATATATAAAAACAACAGCAACAACAAAACCAAACCTTATCTACAACCCATTTGGTGTTATGGATTTCCTCTCCTCCACCCCACTCCTAAATGTGAATGACAGGCTTGCTTCTTGTGTTTTTTAATTTAATAAAACTAATATACGATTAGAAGGCAAAGGAGTACTTTAGACTGCTTGCTAAGCAAAATCACTGAAATCTCACAGTTTCCTTCTCTAAGGATCATGACAGCCAGTAGGTTTGCTAGCTTACAGCAGATGGATAAGTGAATCTCTGACCTATTTGGCAGCCTTCGTTTCCTGATCAGCAAGACTTAAAGCACTCCTAGACAACCTGTGTCACCAGCATATGTGTACTCAACTGTTTTATTCCATTTGTCAACAAACTAAAGGATAACAAACATCTGCTTTATTTCAGGGATATTTACCTACAAGAACACTGTAGCAAAGCACACAAAGGAAATGCATGCATGAGTGGATAATATGTTACCATTATTTATCTTTGTGACTTTGTAACAGAGATGAATCTTCCTTTTTCCTTTACGCTTGTGAAGGAAAGGACTGCACTTTGACATGTCTCCATAAAGCAGGCTTTGGTAGGCAACGTCTTGGCGCTGTCTTCAGGCTCTTGTTATAGAGCCATTGAGAACCACTAGACCCATTGAGAAACAGTGTCCATTTTTTCTTAATTATTTTGTTTCTGATAGCTCTTCTGACAACTTTCCATGTGGAGTGTTGTCTCATTTGCCCTGCTGCTCCCGAAATTCAGCAGACAGCTTCCTGGCAGCCGTCAGAAGGCCGAGCTCTGTGCACACTGAGCAGCACGCACAAGGACCCTTCCTCCCTGTGACAGGGAGCAGAGAATGTGTGCATGCCCAGCAGAGTGAAACATCAGGTAGCTTTGAGATAAATTAATTGATATAATGCTAGTACAGAATGCCTTTGAAAAGTGCTCCTGTGGCTGTGATGCATGTGAAGTGTACAGTGAATGTGTATCTGTAACTTGCTGTAGCCTGGAACTTTCCTTATTTTTCTATTAACAAACTCCTGACTATTTCCTGATTATTTATTTTCATGAGTGAGTTTTCTGTCCAGTTTCCGAGGGGATCATCCTTCTAGGGAGTTAGGGGATATTTTGTGCTTCCATAGTTTCTGGCACTTAGCTACCACTTAAACTTTCCATACGTGTAACAAGAGGCAATTGCTGGCTCTTCAGGATGTGGACAGACGTTTCACATTTACTACTTGGCTCCTGCCTGCTCGACATGACCTGAGCTTGATCCGAACACTTGATCTCCCTCCTCCAAACCCCAATGCTTGGTTTCCCTGCCACTTGAGCATGTTGTCCTTACTTTTGTTTGAGTACAGCTCTTACTAGGGTCTGGCGAAGTGGTCAACCAGTTCTTAATTTAACGAATTAAACTATATTGACCTATGAATAGGTTGGTATTTTAATAGTTGAAATCTTCACATTTGCTTATTGAAAACAAGGCTACACCTGAGCAGTGTTGATATTTTAAGGAGATGTTAAATTACACAGCAGTGCTTTTGTTTTCTTTGTCAAAATCTGAACGTGGAAAAGAGAAATAGAAAACCTTTTCCTTGTTGTCTAAGTCTGTGACTTCTTTCAATTTTAATTATCTAGGCTGTATTTTCTAGGTGAGACTAATTTCAAATGAGAAGTACTTCCCACCCCTGGCACAGTGCACCTAAAAACTTGAGGAAATCTGCTTTCTTTTAACCTTAGTTCATTATGCTTCTTCAAACTTCCATGGGAAGGCTTTACTTAGCAGAAGTTTGTATAAACAGTACACAAATAATATTCAGAGTCCCTACACAGACTGACATGGTGCAAAGGAGAAAAGGCTGACGAGTGCTGCACATGACGAGTGAATGGCTGAGACAGAGTGGCATTTAGCCAGGGGCTTACTGCCACAGAGAGGAGACTCAGTTAGCACAATAGTAAGGATCCCAAATCTGTTTGGATAGGAGAGCTTTCAAATAATCAGTGTCACTGTTAATGTACTTCAGTAGATGTCAGAGGATGTGATTCAGACTTTGGGGGAAAAAAGGGAATTTGCAATAGCTGATGTTCAGATAACTGAGACTGTACCGGAATACAGGATCATGAGGTTTTTAGCTGCTTCATCCCAGATCATTAATCTTGTCCATTTTATGCTTGTATTGTATCCCACAAAACTTCAGAATTTCCAGGAGATGTTGAGTGTGGGTGGTTTTTGGATTTTGTGTGTGTGTGTGTGTGTGTGTGTGTGTGTGTGGTGAGGAGAACTCTTTTCTTTCCCAAGCTGTTAGAGAAGCTTAGTATATGAGTACTGAAGTAGTTATCCAACCAAAAGTAGTGAACTTTTAATGAAAGCGGTACTGAGTTTTAAACAATAGGTGATATTAATACCATGTACTTTGTGCTAGGTGTGCTCGCTCAGTAGGAAATGCAGAATTGGAGCCACTTCTGCTCTGTACGTGCAGTTCTCCTGTGTGTTTTGCCTGTTGACCTGCCTCCAGAGCGAAGTGGGAGGGAAGAGCTGAATGCAAGCAGAAAATATGGGTAGTGTTTATGTGCAAATACAAAGGAAGCTTCTAGTTACGAAGATTAAAAATGTTAAGTAAACAGCTTTATTTTGTATCTTCATTCTGTAATATACTTCCTTTAGAGAAAAAAGCTTGGAAAACAAGCATGATATTCTAGAAGTATGACATTATAGCCAGCACAGCTCAGTGTTACAGACTGGTCATAAATTCAGCCTGCACGGTATGAAAATCTTAATTGCTTTGTGTTACACATCCTGAATTTTTAAAAAACAAAACTAAGAGAAATGGGGGAGGAAGGTGGCAAGGTGGCAGCAATAACTTATTTCTCTCCGTAATTATCTGTTAAATCTCCCCTTAAGTAGTTCTTTACATAGAAACTCCTCCCTGTATTTCCTCAAGATTGATATTCCACCCCTATTCTTATTAAACCAAGGTGAAAGCTAGATGGAGTTTGTCAGGAATTCTCTCCAGTCTGGAGATAAATTAAAAATATGCTCAACATTGTGATCTTGTTCTTAGATAATTATCTTAGCAAAGTAATGGAGAACTTCTAAATCTGTGACAGAAAAGCAGAGGATACCCACACCAGTAGTCTATCACGGAATCTGTTATATACCTAACTACACTGAGAAATCTGACTAGTATCCTTTCACAGACGTTACTTAATGAATTCTTATAAATTTTAATGTAGAGCTGTTAAGACACCACTTAAAGAGCTGCTTTTATAAATATTAGAGCATTATTTCTAGCATCTTGCTTTTCAACATAATTGTAAAAAAAACATTAACTGTGATTCCCAGCTGCTATGCTTTATCTTTTTTTTTTTTTTTTTTTTTTTTGGTGGTTGCCTGCAAAAACAGACCCTGTTTGCTTCCATTGAACTGTAATCTCTGAACTTCATCTTGGCAATGAGTGTTAGGGAGGTATCTTTTAAGCCACTGGATTTGAGGTTAGGACATTCATTTCTGTGTCAGCTGATATCCCAAGCTGGATCATAAATGAAAAGCAGTGGAGTTCAATTGCGCTGTATAACAATAAAGCAGGAAACAGTAATTGCCAAACTATTGGCAACACAAACTAGAATTTACAGTAGTGCTAACTGAGCAGATCACACTGATGTAATACTGCAAATAGCCATGCTTTCTGAAATGAAAGAGAGGGTTTTTGTTTTTAAGAATCTACTGTGCACCAAAGCAGGGAAGAGGCAGAATACTGCACAACAGTACAACTAGTTCTAGCTATCTACTCTCTTTAATTACTTCTGAAATTATTTATGACTTTTCCGATACCTGCAACTTCATAGCTTGGATTAAAATACTTCCAAAATTTTTATCTTGATTAAAAAATAACAATAAAGGAGTAATGCAATGATCTGATGGATAGTGCAAGAACAAATTCATCTATGACTATTACCTCTTTCTCTCTTTATGAATTAAGTCTATACAAAATCTGCTACAGCACTTGTACAATTAAATCTAAACTAAGTAGTTGAATCCTGTTCCAGAAGACCACTGTGTTGCAATCATGAGTATCTGATCTCTGTGGTTTGAGAAGAATTCAAATGAAATACTCTGGGTGGAACAGTGGCAAGAATATGGCATTCTGGATGGAGAGAACTGGGATGGTTCAGTCTTGAGATGAGGAG
This sequence comes from Chrysolophus pictus, assembly GCA_037305975.1. Classification (NCBI taxonomy): domain Eukaryota; kingdom Metazoa; phylum Chordata; class Aves; order Galliformes; family Phasianidae; genus Chrysolophus; species Chrysolophus pictus. The sequence continues at coordinate 13,135,529 of CM074583.1, read as the reverse complement.
GCTCAGGGGAGACCTTATCACTCTTTACAGCTCCTGAAAGGAGGCTGTCGCAAGGTGGGGGGTGGCCTTTTTTCCCAAGTGACAGAGACAAGATGAGAGATGATGGCCGTAAGTTGTGCCAGGGGAGGTTTACACTGGATAGCAGGAGAAACTTATTCTTGAAAAGAGTGGTGAGATATTGGAGCAGGCTGCCCAGGAGGTGGTGCAGTCACAGAAAAGGGTAGGTGTGAGGTTTAGTGGGCCTTAATGATTCTGTGATTAGTGTTTGTGCTACTGTTAATAAAGCATTCACTTGCAATAGACTTGTTAAATATGTATATTGTTTAAACTGATGAAGAAGTGGTGCAACTTGTTTGAAACAGGAAACATGCAGAGATCCCCTCACTTTCCCCATTTTTGTCTGTTTAGTACTATTCTTGCTTCAAGTCTCTCTCTGTTACATGCATATTTTGGTCTGGTCCACTAACTGGGCTGCAGAATGTGCTAAATGTTCTTTTATTGAGTATGGAGAGGTAGGAAAAAAAAGGCAAGACATTAATTGTGAAATTTTGCACTGCGAAACATAGAATTTAAATAATCATGTCGGCAAAGGCCCATTTTTCAGTATCACATGACATTTTCTCTCTGTTCTCCATTGTTACTGCAGTGCAAGGTGGAAATGCAGATGAAAAATGCTGTCCAAAGCCATTCCAGTGAAAGCTACTGGTGTGCCTATCCCTTACTAAGCTGTTTTCTGCAAGATGATTTACTTTCTATTGACTTCAACAGTACTGGTCACGAGACTACCATTATGCTATAGGGAAGTCTGGAAGTTGCATCTAAGTTCCAGAAAAGCCTAGGTTCAAATTGTGTTGCAGATAACCAGAATGGCTTGCTGTTTTCTTTTCTGGATCCCCACCTGTCTTCTGGAACAATCATTTATTGGCATCATATCCAACCTCAGCATGGGCCAGCAACAAGAGAGGAGTAGCAAAGTGCAGAATGAGCCAATGTTTCTTCAAACACTTTACATGGTGCTTTCTTGTGCTCTGACTGACCATGGCCAGGTACTAGCAGTGTTCTAAATTCTGTGACCACCAGATGTAGAGTAAGGATATAGCTTAATTTTGTTTAAATGTGAAAGGCTTTGCTTTCAGTGGTAAAATTTCAGGTTTTTTTTCCTGTCCCAAAATACAGACACTCCCCAGTGCCGTACTCTGCTGACAAATAAGCTACATTTAAGTTGTTTTTGTGTTCATCGCATGTAAGCCATTCTTCGTTCACATAGCATTATTAAATGAATGAAAGCTGGAACGATAACTAGAAACTAATGTCCTAGGGAATAGATATCTTAAACACTACGTTCAACAACCACTTCATAATTACTTTCAGATTCATTTCAGGAAATCAGGTGTAGATTAAATGTTGTACAGTTATTCCTAGAGCTGAGAAGTCTCTAATACATACCTCAATGATCAAAACTCTTGCTTTGTGGCTGGCGATGTCCCTTGTTTGACTGAAAGGGAAGAATGCCTGTGTCCAGACTAACAGCAAATACAATACAGCGATGGTTTTAACTCATTCTGGATTAACTCATTCTGCTCTGATCTTCACAACTCAGAGAGCAGTTCTACAACCAACTGTAGGAAATAGACACGAAAAGAATTGCATTGTTTATCCCTGATATACTGCCTTAGGTTTTGATCTAACATTGGCTATTTTAAATTTCAAATCTGCAAAATAAGTTGTAAAGCAAAGAAACAATCTTTTAAGCTTCTTTTCTAATCTAGAATCAACTCTTCTCCCATATAATTATTTTATTGCAGTCCAACTGGTTCTCCTCTTTTACTTCCCCCCCCTTTCTTTCTAAAATAAAATTACCTGTTTTTAATGCATATACAATATGTGTTCTCCCTTAGAAGACAACCAGGTAAAAAGTGAAACAACTCTGAGTATTTAATGCTTGTCAGCTAATGCATATCTAGATAAAACTATCTGATAACTCAAACTCATTTTCAATTTGGCTTCCAGGCTAGGACTCAGTGAAGGAATTTTTGGATGCCTTCTGTTCTCTTCTGAATTTTTGCCAGTTTTGATGATGATATTTCCATAAAGTCATATTTGTTTTCTTTGAAGAATGTATTTGTTCCCTACTTCGCTTTAGATCCACAAGATACTGCTTTCCTCTTTCAGAAATAGGGAAAGAAGAGATAATAGATTTTACTTCAAACTCTGTCACATACGTAACATGAACATATTTGTCTCGAAGTTAGTATTTAAGGGAAAAAATGATACACAGAAAAACCTCACAAGCTAAACATTAGGAATTCAGTCTGAAACTTCTAAGTTTTTGGAGCAGGCCGTCAGATGTTTTTTTTGTGTTTCACTGCTGGGAGCAGGAAGAATGCAGTTTTTCTTCAGAACAATGACAGTTTGACTGTACCCACCTACTACAAACAAAAGATAAGAGCTATTCAATAACAAAACCATGGCTTACTTGCTCTCCACTGTGCTTTTGCAGAGAACTAGTGGTTACATGAGATGATATTTTCAAGGAAAAGTTAATCTGGTTGATAACAAACTTTTCTTTTAATTCTTTACCAGAATTAAAGCCAGGAACTCTTTTCTACATTCTGTCCCTGATTGTTAGAAATGCAGTCTCTTGTTGCAGGCTTTCATCAAAGTTAGGCTGTGATGCATTCAATTCTGAGCTGTTCTAAGTAGTTCTAGCTGCCTTAACTTTACAAAGTGCTGCACCATTCCTAACACAAGTTCTTACTCCGACTGATTATAACCTGCAGAAGTTTCCTTAACTCAAGTTGGCAACTGATTCTGTAAGGAAAATAGTGACAAATACAAGGAAGTAAGTACTATCCCACTCTCTCATAGTCTCATATGTGAGGTTAAAAACTAGTTTAAATTCTCTATTTTGACTAGAATTTCCAGATTCACCAAACTGAGTAAATAACATGATTTTGGGCGGACACAGGCAGAGATCCTTTTGGCTTTGCTCTCCTAAAGGCTGTCAGTGAGGTTAAGGGAACAATGTCTCCTCAAGGGTGAAGATGAGACAGCTCCACATCACAAGGCATGGAGCAGTTCAGTTTTTCAGAAGACACTCTTGTGAAGAAATCAACTGCTACTTTCTGAGCTTTTACAAGGGAGGTAACAAGCCCAAGCAGGCAAGTGATCCTCAAAGTAGTTGCTGTACAGGTGACAGGTGAAAGAAAATCTTTGAAACTCTCTGGTGTTCAATGCCAAACTCATGAAGTTTATGAACCCATGGTTTGAAAGCACACCAAACCCCCAAATCCTGCACCAAGCAGGGGCAGTAGAGCAACCAGAGATGCTCCCACTCAGGGCTAAATCCAGAGCAAAGTGAAGGATAGGATCTGTTCTGCCCTACACTAACAGAAGCAGCCTGTGAATGCGGAGCTGCCTGAGCCGGGCCTGTGTTTGTGTGCTTGGCCCGGGAGCCTGCCTTGCTGCCAGGCCAGCGGGCGGCTTGGGGCGGATGTAGAGCATGAATGGGAGCATTCATTGCCTTTCTCTTCTCATGCTTCTCTAAGCCTTGGGGCGTGATGCTGTACCGCTGCCCTAACCAGGGATAGAGTAAGGGGCTGCCTCTATCCTCCTTCCCCTCTACTCCAGTTCCCTTGCAAAACTAAAAGCAAGGTTCAGCCCAGAGAGCGCTAATCAAAAATAAAGTACCATTAGTCATAATAAAGTCCAGCATATCTCAAATTTACTGAACTATCTGCAACTAGGCAGAAAGTCCTGATAAGACTCTCAGTTTGGGAGAGAAAAAAAGACATTAAGCAGGTCAAAGTCACTTTAGTCAGGTCATTTTCAAGGACCCGAGTATGTACTGCACATAGATTCCTTCCCACGTGTTCTTAAGCTATTAACTGCTCCTTAATGCGAGACACAATCTGGGGTAAAACCCACATAAAGTGTCTGTTCTGAGCTCACATGTGCCCACATCAATGGACTCTCATTGTGCCTCTCCCACTGCTAAGGAGCTTGTTGGACAGGTTGTAAGGGCTGGCTTCCCCGCAGGGCCTCGCAATAGCAATTTTCAGCATAATGTCTTCCAAAAAGCAAAATATTCCTATAACTCCTGTTTCCTGACATCGGACCTACATTTTCCCTTCAGCTAAATGCCATTCCCTGCCCAAATAATGGCTGCAACTTTTCTGACATCTGACTGAGATGGGGTTCCTTCCATCTGTGGTGGTGGTGAGGGCCTTGCTACAATGGCCCTGTGAGGCAGCCTTGCTTTTCCCTTAGATTTTTGCTTTGTGTATGTTTCTGTAGCCAGACACATAGCTCTGTGTGTGCACAGATGACAGACGTGTTTATATTGCTTCAGAGGTAGAACGGTGTGTAGAGCTACATTTTGTCAGACTAATGTGAAATATTAAAGTAGGTTTTCACACACTTAGCTCCAACAAAACATGTTTTTAAAAATAGTTCCTATGTATAGTACCATTTTCCGTAACAAAATCTTAGGAGCATTTCATACTGATGAAAGTAAGGTGCTCAAAACATGAAAACAGAATATTCTGAAAGACAAATTCACTGTGTGAGGTAAAGGAAAGAGAATCTCTGTTCCTCCCCCTACAACAGACAGTAACACTTTTTTCCTCTATATATTAGAACCCAAACAGGTTCAATTCTCCCAAGTGACAGTTTGTTCTCTGTGATATAAATCTGATAGGGACTTTGTTGTGTAGGCTTTGAAGAAAGTGCTTCTTACATCCGTAAATGTTGTGCCTGTAGCATGACACTTGTCACCTTTTTATTTAAGGGCTGGGCAAAAAATTTTCAGAAGGTGTGCTACAGATTATAAAGGACAGTTTTGACAGGCCCAGAGGAAAAATGATACTGGTTGAATGCTTTGCGGGGGGGGGGGTAAGAGGGGAGCTTGGAAGACTGTAGAGCACAAACTGTCAAGAAGCCAACTTAATATAACTGTTTCCTTTATACTCTAAGGATTCACAAGGGACTTCGCTGCTAGCATACAGGAAATCAAGTCTGTTGTGCTAGAACAAGACTTTGTTTCTTACAATTTAGAAAACTACACAAAGTTTCCTTACAGGAAATGTTACAATTCATACAAATTCCCATATTTATTTGTAGACAAAAATTGCTATTCACATAGCAGGAAAACTAGATGAAAGCAGAAACAGCATAGACTTACTGCCATTATGGGTATTGGTGCACAGACCTTCATGATGGCAATAAATACAACTGCACAGAAGTGTACTGTAATGTAGAGATATCTTTATTACCGTCTGTTTTTCCAGTACTGGCCTAATTTTTAACAGGAATCCTTGAAAATAAATTATGTTACACTATTGAATTTCTTCAGTGAGGAGCTTTAAGAGCTTATTTTAGGTAAAGCCTGTCCTCTGTTATACTATTCGACCAAGATAAACTGACTTAGGATATTTTTCCTTCAGAGCAGGCCATTGAACAATGAAGTAATCCGAAAAATAGTAAAGAATTTTTCCAGACAGGGATAAAGTTTCCACGCGGCAGATGCTTTCTATGTACACAATGATGGCTCTTTTCATTCCTAGAAGCCCAAGAAGAAGAGCAGATATACAGACAGGAACACATGTTCCTGGTCCATTGCACAATATCTAAAAGAGATGAAACATTTTACAAAGTGAAACATTATTTTTTTCATATGGTCAGGAATTAAAACTGTACGCATTTTTGTAATACTACATTTACACCCCCATCCCCTGTAAAAAAAAATTAAAAAAAAAATCCAAAGATATTTAAAATAAACAGAAGAGGCAATTGAATGCATTAAAAAAAAAGGGGGGGAGGGGAGGTGCAACCCAAAGGCATTATTTCTAAGTAGCTGCCAAAAAAGATATTCTTACATTACATGTCAAGGAAGAGGAGAAGAGTTCTGAAATGGTACAGTTTATTTCTAGGAAGGAAGCAGAAAGAACTCCTGGACTTGGATATATACATATATACTTACAGCTTTGTGCTGTATCACTCACGAGATTTGTTCCAGATTAAGGTGCAATAAGGCCAAAGAAATTTAATTATTATTATTAAACCTGGCATTCAGTTATGAACTTCTTGAACTTTGGCTTAAGTCAGCAAAACACTTGCAAGAATTCAGAAAAAAATGTGCTAATAAATTAGGATCTTCATCAAATAGACACAACCAGATTATTTATTTATTTCTTTTAGCATATGTTAGTATTCACTTATATGCCTTTCTTATGTATACTTACTTCTAGGTATATGTTGCATATTTGTAGCAGAGGATATAAAATTCACTTACAAATATTAACAACAAAAGAAAGTGGTCTTTCAAACTTAGACATTGGTAAACTGACAAAAATCTTGCTTAAAACAAAAAGCTTTAAACCAGGGTATGCATTACGTGCACTACTTGAGAATCAAAACTGATTTCAGGCAAGGAATTTCTTACTAAATTTAACAGCTACCATGCAATCAACACTTTTCTGCACAGCTGGGGGTTATGTGGAAATAAAGAGCTCTTTTACAAATCACGGCCCTATATCCTATGAACTTACATTTTTGTTCCAAGTTCACCAGCTTGTGAAAAATATTACATTAGTAAGGAGGGAAAAGAAAAACATCAGAATTTCTGTATCAGGGCTGTAGTGAATATTTCAGAACACTTCCTTTCCTGCTTTGTGGCAAGATCCCAGTGACAGGCTGGCTGACAGGACCTTGCCTCAGTGAAATGCAGGCACTTCTGATACTGCTGAGTTCCAGACCTGACTGCAAACACTGTCCTTTGCCTGTGAGATGGCCCCAGAAATTTAGCCTGGGGCTGTGATGACCATGATGTAATATTTTCTTATCAAAATCAACAAAACTGAATATTGTATGTGAAGTTATTCTGATTTTATTGTTGCTCTTAATCGAACTATTTATTCACCCAAGACTTGCTGAGTTGCCTGGCAGTCCCTTTGAAACAATGCACTGTCTACTGTTTTAATCTTGAAACACTTGTATAAGAAAATCACAAATACTTGCATAAGAAAATTCCAACAGTGTAACTTTTATGTCAGCAATTATTTAGCTAAGAATGAATAAGCTGAACACATCCAATTTGCATACAACATTTCAATCCATGTTGGAGCTTAAAAGCATACTCTACAATCTACTGAGAATGAAAATCTGGGTCTTATATATTTGGCATGGCAAATAAGGACACGAACCACAATCTGCCTTTTAGCATTTCAAAGCAACTGTTCCATACCTGTGAACTAAACCATGCATTTTGCCCTGTTTTTTGCCAAGTTTGATTAATTTGCTCTGATGTTGATCCTGTCACTGGTATACAGCTACTGATATCTAAATTTAAGCATATTTGGGTAATAGCATTTATTAATAATTGCATTCTTTGGTAATAACATTTGTTACTGTAGACCTAGGCACATGAATCAACCTGGAGTGTTTTTGGGAGTTCACAGAGTAAGAAAAAACATCAGGGTTTTTGTTGCAGAACCATGCTGTTTCAGGCAAATATTTAAGAAGCACTGAAACAGTTAAACAGTTAAAAAATAAAAATAATGTATTTACTGCTTTTTCTTGTAAGTTGAATATTCTGTCTGACTATTGCTTTCACGTTCAAGATTCTACTTTAAATAGACAGATAAAAACGCATTCCACTGCTAAACAGAAAATCCCTTATCCTTTCCTTGAGTAGAGCTACGTGCAGTACCAGCGCTGGCTTGTTCTTGCTGCTGCCCCACACCTTTCCCTGCTGCATTATGCTCCCGTCCCCTCCCTTGCCCTTCCCTCACTGTCTGCCATTTCAGCAACTCTGCGCTCTGCTCAGCCCATGGAGATGCCTCCACCCATTCTTTCTTCCCTCATCTTTTTGCTTTCCATGCTCTTCTCCCTCTGCAGCCCTGCTCTTAAGCAGACTATCTCCTGGGCTTGCACAGGCTCAGCCTGGCTGGCTAAAGCAACAGCAGTTTCCCATTACTCCTTACTTTCCATTGTCTGACACAAAAAGTAACATTAGGATTCAGGTCTGGTAGAAATCCTAACATTCTCCTTGTCTCAGAAGCTGAGAGCTGTAAAACAGGTTTTATAAAAGCCAAATTATTATAATAATGGTCTTTATCAACATACTGTGCCATACACTTCACTCTTCTCTAGGCTTTTTGACGTTTGGTATTCTTGTCTTTGGGTGAACACACACAAAACTAAATACTGGAATGAATTCAAACTAAGCATACTCACAAAAAATGGTGTAATGATATAATATTTAAATAAGTCTGTCTGCTAAGATCTATGTAGATCTGTAGACCACACTACATGGTGAGATGGTGTTTTTGCTTTGCTGAGGTAAGAGCCAGAAAAGAAAAGATCAAAATGAAAATCACAATGAAACCTCTTTACTGCATATATTTTTTGATATGACAATTTACATCTCCTACTAGCTGTTAAGAAGTTATAATCTGCTTCTCAGATGCCCTTTGATTTGCAGAAAACTACTGTCACTGGGAAAAGGATCAGGAAAATTATGGAGTTTCTAAAATAATCTGTAATAAAACATTATCTGACCATAGCTCTTAAGTCCCCTGCTCCTTCCCTTTCAAACAAACTGTGACAGGATCTCTGCATGCAAAATGTCCATAAGGTACCCCAGCTATGATGCTCACATTCTAAAATTCTCTGTTTTAGGAATCCTCCCCTGAAAGAGACTGGTATAAACCTGCTGAACTCTGTGGACAAACAGATCCCTATCTGACTTAAGGGTCGTGATCTGTAAGTCAGAACTATGAATCAACCTTTCTCATCATTAAGAACTAACCTTCAGTCAACCCTAAGTGCATGTGTAGAGACGTGTCATACTGGAACAATCAGAGTTGCAAACACATAGGAGTGGCAATTCCCTTCCAAAAATCTTGTCTGGCCAGTTCTGCTTACGCCTTCTCACAGTCACCAGGAAGAGCCAACAGCGTTCCCACTGCTTGGAATTCAGCGTCAGATGTTCATCAGTAGATATAAGGGGAACTTCTGAGAAAATAGCATGTATGTTCTAAGGAAGAAGAACCACTGCAGATCTGTAAGCTAGACATGCTGCTGTTCAGCTCATTCCAGTGTACAAACTTGCAAAGGTAAAAGGAACTGGATCATCTACAGCCTTCCCAAAGCTCATAACAGAAGATGAGCTGTCCTGATAGTGCATTTTGAAACACTGTTCAAAAGTAAATTTTGGAGAATGACTGATGTCTTCCATCTTGAAAAAATCAGGGCTTCTGTTTTTCCCATCCAGTAGAATCTGCTGGGGAATCTGGTAGGAATTATTAGTGTCCTCTGGAGCAGAAGCAGGCGCCTATTGGGCAAGAAAGAAGAAGGGCCTCTCTAAGGTCAATCTGACTATTCAGGGCAAGTGTTTCCCAATATCTATTTACTTTAGCTACAAGGCTGCATGTAGAATATTTGCATTGCATGAGATACGTCTCTGAAGACATCTCATTTACTTGGTTCAGCCTCCCTCAAAGAGGCGCAGAAAAAGAAGAGAAAAGGGACAGACAATTTTTGTGTGGCTTTTGTGACCTTGAGCTGCAAGAGCCCAAGGACTTCCTTGGTCACTGGCCTACCTCACCTTGTAGCCAACAAGCTGCATGGAATCACTGCAGATGTCAGCAAGGCAGGTCTCTTTACACATTTTGCATTCACCTTTAATGTAAAGAAGTTTCCAGGTAACTCTTAACCAGGCTGCCTGGCGTCACAGCAAGGCCTGTAAGCTAACGTCTACATACCACAATCCTCACACAGTTCAACATAAGCAGTCTTTTGAATGATAAACAAATCAATCTGTTTATTAATGGAGGCTTGAAAGTAAAGGGTCAGTATATAACATTTATACTTAGTGACTCGATACAACTGACTTCATATTCATTACTTTCACATGAAAATGGAATCGTTCTTGCCTTTGTATTTCAGATATTTTCTACAGCTGCTGAAAGAAAAGAAGCTAAGCTGGCAGGCTGGCATGTGGGGAACTCTGGCACACGGCACCAATGCAGATAAAAACTTCTTTAGAGCTGGTGAATGCAGCACTGTAGCAGAGTGACATTTACCAGCTAAAACACTGAAACACAGCTTCACTGGGACTAAATGTCAGGCCACTGGTTAAAAACAAAACCAAGAAAAGCAGAAAACTTGCAGTTTTTCCTGTAAAGATGTAAACATATATTTGCTGTATAACCTTAATGGACAAGCATTGGAGTACTGCTTGTACTCCCAAATTAAAATCAATTAAACCTCCCTGCTGCCCTGGTAATGCCCTTTCCTAACAGCACTAAGAAGCCTGAGAAAAGGATGTGGTTGGTGAAGACAGAGAGCTACTTGAGGAGGCAAAGGAGAGCAGAATGATACAGGAATCACCCAAACTGGGTTATTGCATGATCTTTGTTTATCTGTGCAATAAAAGAGATCTACTTTTTTTAACAACATAAAAAAAAAAAATTACAACATAAGAAAAATTAGGTATTTTATGCTCACTAGAAAGAAACTTATAAATTTTGGTTACTTATAAATTCTGTTTCCTTCATATTTTTGCTAGACTGCTAAAACTCATCTTTTCTTGTAAATATTTCATTTAAACAGCTTATTAACATTTGGGAACAGAAAGTAACGGTTCAGGCTGTGAAAGGCCAGAAGGTATCTCTGAGGTTTGTCAGAAAGGTCAAGGAAATCTAAACAGCCGTTCCTGATATTTTAAGGAAGGAAAGGGAAAAAGAAAGGGATTAAAAAAAAAATGAAAAGGAAAATAGGGGAGAAAGAGAGGAAGAGGAAAACTGGTTTGAATGACAATTGAAAAGCAGTCAGCACAGAAGACAAAGGAGTTTTAAAACATGACCATACTGCAATGTATTCATAGAACAGATTTGTGAAATAAGCTTTCCTCTTTGCAAATAGGACTTTATTTAAAAACAAACAAATAATTACATTTCTCTCTTGAGAGGAAGGAACATAAATCAATCTTGCTCAGCTCTGAAGAACAGCCTGGACCATCTATAGAAGTGACAAAGCTCTTTGGCCAAGGGTGTTGCCAGCAGACTCTTGATTCGGACCCTGATTTCTACAAGTTTCCCACTTCACTGTGGAATGCAAATTCTGACTTTGGAATGGGATTTCAAACATCAGCAAGAAGATGTACCGACTAGAGAAAGCTGCTAAAAGGCATGTCAAATCATCTGTGCATTTTCGTTTTAACTTCATGTTCTTAGTTGATGACAGACACTCAAATGTTGTGCTGTCAATAGTCTGACTTGCATAACAAAAATAAATTATGAAGCGCCTTAGCAAGTTATAATGTATAAAACCTTGGGAAAATCAGCTTTAGAAAACTCTTGAGACAAGGACAGACAAAAAAGCAAGCCTTTCACAAACTCAGTAGAAATAACAATAAATAAACACAATTCAATGAGACACAAATACAGACCTCTAACAGGGGCAGAATGCACTGTCTTGATACAAAGAAATCTCCTTCAGGAAACTGCAAATCTGACCATAGAATAACTTGAAGGATCTCTCAGAAACAAAGGAAATGGAGCAGAAAGAACGGTTACAATGACAGGGAAACTAAACAGTCAGACTTAGTGAAAGCTATGCAAAAGTCCTTGGACTCTGAAGGGAAAACTACAAGAAAAACCATAATAACAAACTTATTTTTACGGATGGGCCAGCGTTGGATATTTAAGGAGTTTATTCCCTGTTATGAATTCAGAGTGTAATAAATGTCTTTGTGGGTGTTTTGCTTGGGGGGAGAAGGAAGGGGGAAGTTAATGTTTTCTGTGGCACAAGAAGTAGAATCTACAATGAATTCATTTGTACTCTGCCATGCAAATTATAGAATCTCACAAGCTTACCACCACTTTCTTGTTTTTAGTATCATCTTACTGTATTGAAAAATCCACATTTATGTACTGTAAAATAAAGTACTCAGCTGAACAATTTCCTACTTCACCTACAGAAGTACCAAGCAGCTTCTTGGTCTAGGTAGGTAGATGTAATGCAGCTTCTTGGTCTCAGCTGTGTTACCTTGTCCTGCCTGAAGATCCTCAGGGACTTGATTCAACTCACCTGGAGCCGGTGAGAAACACAAATGAGTGCAGAAGCTGTGCTGCAGCTCTCTCAATTTTTGAGACTCTTCTAATGAAAAAGTTAATAAAAAGTATTGGTGAACAAATATTTCAGCTTTCAATTGTAAATATATTTATGTTATAAGCTTAAGATTGAGCTGCAAGCCTGGTGAGCCAAGAAACTTGGGTTGTGCTCATGGCTCTGCTGTGGATTCAGCATGAGATTTAGTATATGATGCTTTCTCTTGCATTGTTTTTTTATATCTTAACACCAGGTAACCAATCATTTACTTCTCAGAGAGGATGCATCAAAATTCCTGTATATCCCTCTCACTAAAGTTCTCCTGGTATGGTAAGAATTGCTTTTATGTGCATGCATTTGTATGGATGGCTAACACAGAAAAACTCTGACTTTTTCATAGCAAGTAACTCTAAAAGGTTTCAAAAAATAAATTGTTGGTGTATGTGGAGGTATTGCAGTTATGACAGTAATCAGATATTCTGGAAAATGTATGTCTATTTAGTAATCAGAAACTGGAAAAAAATGAAAAATGTTAGAATTTATGGGAGAAAAGGATTTCTACTAAGCTTAATGTAAGTATGGGAGAAGGAGCATCCTTGTTCAGTCTTCTCCTATTTTAGCTGTTTAACGTGTCTAAAAATTCAAGATTTGGACTTCAAGGAATACTACCTTAGTATTTTAAATCTTTTTCAAGTTTTTCTTTTTTTTTTTTTAAAGCAGGATCCTTTTCCAATAATTCCTTGCTATTACTGTTATTTGGGGGGAGTAGGGAGAAGAAAGTCACTTTCCATTTGAATAATATAAAGGTCAATGAAAAACCTACTAGTTTATTCCTTCTGAAGAATGAAAATACTACCCTGTTCACCTTCCCCTGCAAACTGTAAAAAACCAGCTAAAATTTCACACTATTTCCTGTTTAACTGTACCTACAGAACACAGACTAGAACAAAAAATCTATGTGTGTAGTCTGGTGTAAAACAGGCATTTAAAGTAGAATGGATTATACCTGGATACACTTTTATCTTCTACTCCCTCAATCACGTGTATGATCATGAGTACAAAAGATAGTTACAGTTCTCTATAGCAAGAGATTGTGTTCAAGCTAATCAGTGGTTACAGCCTGTAGAACTGCTGGGAAAATATTTATCGTCTACTTCTGGGCATTTTATTGCTGAGTTCCATTGTTATTATCATATAATATCCACAGTAGGTGAGGTGCTCTTCAGACCATGCAGAGACTTGTTGTTCTACAAGCAGATTACCTAACTAGGATAAATCAAACCAGTGAATACCAGAATGGGAGAGAGATGTGGAAGAGTAATGACTTAAATTAGAATGTGCAGTTGGTTTCTGAATGTGCAGTACCTTTTCTCTGCTTTGATGGAAGTAGTCTTCATCAAAGACTAAAAAAGGTTGGAGAAAATGAGACAGAAATCCTAGCTGGGATTTTCTCTAGGGGAGAAAAGCAGTAGTTTCATGAAACACTATGGACCAAATCCACAACAGGATTTAATTATGACAGCAGGAGGTATCATCACTTCTGCCTTCTAGGCACTCCAAGTTCTCGCCCACTGTACTCAGAAGCAGGGAGCCCAGATGATGCGTTTCATGTTGGTCTCGGTGCATAAAGCAGTGAAAGAAGCTCCCAGTTTCTGGATCTTAGCAAAGTTCAGGAATGTGGCTACTTGACACAGTCAAGATGTAAACAACTCAAGTCTGTTTCTGGGTGTGCCTAAGGGCTTAACTGCTGGAAAGAAAGATAACTGGGGCCAAGAAAAGCCTCTGGAGTTAGGCACAACAACCTGGGGAAGAAAGTGTTTGAATCAAGATTTAGATGCACGTAGAGATGTGCAAGTTTGACTTTTTTTTTTAAATGAAGCTAATCTTAAGCTTAATCATTCTGTATTTCAGACCAAAGGTGGCAGGTCCATAACTGGGAAAAAAAGGTTTTTGGAGAAGTAATTTCCATCCATATATGATGCTTGTGTAGATACATGGAAGCAGAACGGGACACGTGAGCTCAGTGTATTACTCAGCATAGTTGTCGTGTATAAAATAAGAATAACAGAACCAATCAGTTGAAAATAATAATGAAGGACAGGTAAGAAAGTTGTACTAATACCCAAATCTGTTAGAATGTTTATATTAGTTATTGCGGCTTTAATTCAACACCAAGACTGTCAATGAGACCAGACAACATCATTATCTCTGTCAGGAGTCTGCATGAAGAAACAGTGGCAGAAGTGACTCTCAAAAGAAACTGAGAGAAGGATAGAAGGTTGCTTAAAAAAGAACAAGATCACAACGGCAGATGCAGACCAGAGAATGAACTCCCTACCTACATTACCATGGAGTGGGTCTGTGGTTTATTGCCACTACTGCTAAATTAATGGGACGTAAAATTTTGACTTTGCGTAGAAGTTGCTCATAATGTAACTCAGCAAAGGGCTTTTGCCAAGTAAATGAAATAGCAGTTACCAAGCCACACCTTCAGCTACAAACAGTGAGTACTAAGTGTCTTTCAGCAAGCCATTAGTGCTCTAAGCATTGCCTGAGTGTCAGCCTGACAAAGCGCTTGGTCAGAGAGCCATGAGAGAGATTTCTAACCTTTTAGAATCTATTCAAAAGTAAGGCCATAGCTCATCTCCTCATACAAAAAAAATACTGCTTATTATAGTAGATTGCTTCTACTTGGAAACAGTTCAAAGATTAGATTCAACCATACATATTGCTAACTGACCTAGCATGAGCCTTTAATTGTAAATATCAATGTGTCTTTCATTAGCCAAGCATTCATTTAATATGAACTTGAAGTATGTGTTTTAGGTTAGCTAAAACTATTTTCTGTGCACGTTAATATCTTTGAGGCTACTGCAATACTAACTGCACTTGCTATAGCAAGAATCCACATGAAATACCTGCCTGAAATCTCAATTTTTACTGCTATTGCTATCACCTCTCTGAAATACAGTGTGTATAAGCATGTCCAACTGGCAGCCACAGGAGACAGAGCTACAAGCTGGCTTAAAGTTGGTAACTTGAACGGCTTTAGATGTCTCTGGGTGTTCAGCAGAGGGTAATTCTATATTGTGGCTGCAGGGTAGCTGTACACAGCATACATGGTACAAGGTGGAGGGGGAAATTAACTTCATATTCATTAACACCAAGAAGTTAAACAGATTTGGATTGCTCAACTTTGTTTTCTTTTTAGAATATACAGCTTATATCACTGACAGTGTTAATCTGATATTCTTGCTCTTGCCTGCTTTGATTGTTTTGATCTTAGAAGAATAATAGTAGATCAGACAGTGTAAAATCAGTCTGGTCTAAAAGAATTATAAGCAGGGGAGAAGGATTCAGTATACAAAAGAATGTACCAGATAGTCTTAATACTGCATTATACAGAGTTTGCTTGTTATGAAGTGAATAGAGAAAAAAATGCCACCACCCAGATTTTGTAGTTTTCCACCAAGTTCCAATAAGAACCGTGATACACAGGACAATAACTTATTATTCGCCATAGTAATTTGTTGAAGTGCTATGAACTTAAGACATTCTGGGCAGAGCACAAAGAACGGAAAATCTTAGCTAAATGAAATAATGATCTCCTTTCACACAGCATACTGTGAACACTTCTGTAACAACTTGAGAAACTCGTTGCTGTGAATTTAACCAGTCTGGGGACCAGGCGTGTGTAATGGGATGTGCAGGCCTCACATGAGTCATACAAGAATTGGTAGGCTGCTGGAAGCATAATCAGCTGTGCAGATTTCAGGCTTCTATAAAAGTTTAAAAGGGAGAGTCCCATTCAGCTGACAGCTGGTGGGAGGGAGAGAGCACAGCTTGCTGTACTTGCTGAGCAAATGTAAACTTCTTACTAGAGACTTCCCACGGGAAGGAGGCTCTACAGTGGAAGGACCGCCTTCTTTGCCTGGATTAACCCCAGCTTTTCCAAATAGCAGTGGGCTGAAAATATTTGCTTATCTCAGGCCCTGCAGAGTACTAAAGCAGCAAATGTAGGATGTGCAGTGCAGTAAAGAATGGACCCATGGAGCTTCACATAAAATTTCTACACAATTTCATTACACTGAAGGAGCCAAGCTCTGACCAAAAAGTAGACCTGTGGCTGAAAATGAGGGCTGGATGCAATCTCTGGACAGCATTCTATCATGTGGTGCACTTGTAGCCTTTGTTTTCAGCTTAAATTTCAAGTATGCCAGAATAACTGGAATGACTGTGAGCCACCCAGAGGGTTAGATCACCTGAAGACCTGCTTTCAGGGCTGGCAAATCTCAGACACAACAATGACAATGGTTCTGTGAGCAACAAGAAAACTGAAGACTAGGACCTTCTGAACTACTGACTGTAAGCATATCATAGTAAGGCTGTAGCATTATCCTCTCTTGGACATCAAATAATCTACACAAGATCCAATAATTTTCTCTGTCTTTGGGGAAATCTCAGTGTGGCTTGTCTACTTTCCTGTACCTGCTTGAGAAGGATTTGCATCTTTCCCTAGATAGCAGATCTTCTAGCCCTTTACTTTGGTTTTAAGTTTCTTCTCAGCCTTTCTCTCAGTGAAGGCAATAAAAATCACTCTTCTCTGACCAGCTGCCTGTTTTCATGGTAGGAGTTTGCAGTCTTTGAGGCTATGACTGCACATTAAATCTGGCTGTGGATGACGGTGTTACGAGTTTTTTGGGGGGAAAGAAGGTGTAGACAGAGTGTGCTGGCACAAGCCTTGCTTTCCTGGAATTTCAGGCCTCTGCACAGGAAGCCTATGTAAGGTTGACATGTTGTAAAAACTGCCCAGCACAGATGTGCCTGCAAAACATTTTGACACCTGTATTTCTGGAGTTCTGTATTTGGCTTTAAGAACATAAGACAATCATCACTTCTGATGTCTTAATTTTGTTACTTGGTTTAATATCTCTAAAGGGATTTAACTTTGCAGAGTGCAGATGCTCATAACTCAGATATGGGCCTCTTGAAGATGATCTCAAACTGCACAACTAAACTAACTTTTACATTTCTTAAACTCTCTGGAGGCCCATTTTAAGTGTGGGTCAAATCCTGCAAGACAGTAAAGGTCTCCTGGAAGTTGTTTAGTTCTTTCTGAACTCACTGTCTTGAAGAAGAGTTAGATGAAACTGCTTTCTCACGCAAAGTTACCTAAGAAGCTTTGCCAAGATTTTGAGAGATACAAAGGGGATGTAGTGCTCAAGTGAATAAGTACATATGAAGTAACTCCTGTGCAGCTAGGTTCGCTGTTTCCCCCTTACAGCTCTTTTGGCTTGATAGATAAGCTTGGGTTGGCATAATTAACATATCTGTTCCAAATCTCGCCTTTGTGCACTTAAAAGGTTTCAGCTCCTTTTGCAGTACTTCTCTCATCCTGCATTCCTTATGCTGAAACTGCAACACTTATTCTTTTCTCTAGATTTTGGGTGTCTGGAGAAGGCTTTATTCAAAGGATTGAGCCTGTATTCTTCAAACTTGCAAATGTTCCTGACAAACCTAAAAACAAGTGCAAGGATTTGGGGGCCACATATACATACAAATGAATTAGAAGCAATTCAAATGCATCATTTCCTCCTGCAGTTCAAGAAAAAATGGTCTTCTTGACTGAAAATATACAGTACCCGTAAGTTCTGCTGTTTAAAATGATGAAGCTCTCAGCATGATGTAATCATGTGCTTGTTTCTAAACTCAGCATTGATTTCCAGGCCAAAAGTTTTACATGGATCCTGTAAACTCCACCCTTTCTAGGTCTTTACTAATCATTTACATTCTGCCATCAGTGGGGGGAGAGCATTTTCCTCTAAAGGCGATTAAATATTAAGAGTTCTTTTACATATCATACAGAATCTTTTCACTCGCAATGGCGAAGCAATTCCTCTATCACTTTACTTTGATAAGTGTTTAAAAATCTTTATAGTTTTCTGACTTAATATGTTTTAAAGAATTCCTAAACTATGAGATACATACACAAGCGTCTTGTAGTAGAGTATACACGTAGTATACAAGCTACTCTGAAGCGGAATAAGATTTGGCATAAAGCTAAAGATGTTTCTGATAGTGGCAGTATCAGCTGCTGTCATGGGCAATGATGGTACCTGGCAAAAAAAATCCTCCCCTTCAGCCCACTTTTAATCGTGGATACAGAATCTTAGGACAGAATTTTGAACTAGTGGTTTCCTTAAAGACTGCAAAGGCCTTAGGTCTTACAGGCTGTGATAAAATGTATTCTTAATTCTATGAGGACAAGTGTTTTATGGAAGCATTTGGCTTTCACTTTAAATTTCTCCCATAAACAAAAGAACCACAGAATTACATTTGTAACTTCCTGCTCTTCTCCTACAATGTATCCTGTGGACACTTTTGATAATACAATAAAGCTACACAGTGGGATTTTCCAGTCAGTTTCTTTTTGCAATATTTAGTTTTATAAACATATATATTAAATGAAACCAGTGGCATAGCAAAGCAATTCCTAAACGTTTTATGCCTTTTAATTATAAACTGTCTGCTTCATGTAAACATCCCCCAACTATTTCCCCCTGAAAATGAAAATCACTGTAAAAGGAAAAATAACCCATCCCCTCCTCCCTCCCAACTTTTTCTCCGGTTTCCAAAACAGCCTTGGAAAACAAGGACTGGAAAGAAGCTAATTCTGTTGTTCTGCGTTAAACTGCTCTAAAATCGAGGAAGCAAGGAGTTTTTGATCTGAAAGGAGCTGACCGATATTGCTGAAACTGATGAGATCAAATTATTCACAGCAGCATCTCTAAATTTTCAAAATATCTCAGATACATTTGAGCCTCTTTATTAATCACCATACAGTTCACAGTTGGAGCTAAAACATTCTGTGTACAAACATCCTTTGTGTGTGTATATATATTGCTACTAAATTATGCAAAATAACTTCTAACTGCACAAGTTCATACAGGTTTCACTGAAATATTATATTTGAAAAACACATTAAAACATTCATTTGAAATTCTGTTAAAATCTCTTTTTAACCAGAGTTTGGATATCTGATTCCTTAATATGACAAACTCAGCAGAAGGTCAGCTTTCACTGAATTTTTACTTAAAGAATTGTAGGACTTAAACCTGGGAGTCCAACGTGTGACCTTTTGAAAGCTGCATTAATACAAAACTTTATTGATCAGATATGTCATTTACTTTATTTCTATAATCTGACAAACCTGAATTCTGACCTGATTAAGTCTGTGAAATATTTAAAAATATATTCCGTAGTTAGCATAAGATTGCAGTTTTGTGAGCAGCTTGAAAAGATTACTGAAAATGAGAGGAATCTGGTTGCCACTGCAGCAATGATGTTTTTGTCATCAGATGAGATAATTAATTGTCAGTCAGCCAAAGTCTAAGTAAATATGCATGTAGTTGAAAAGTCTAAGCAAACAGAAGAACTGAATCTGTACATATTCCTACTGCTATGAACCTGTCTGTTCCAGACTGGTCATACCATTTCAGGAGTGAAACCAGCTGACAGTATAACCAGGTTTTCAGGCAGAGTTTGTGCTGTTGCAATCCTGAAGAGATATGATCAAGAACCTGCAACCTTGTTAGTGCTAGCTTTGCCAGCATTAACGAGGGAGTGACAAGCTCTCTGGTGTTACCTGAAAACTCTGAGAAGGGAGACTGGTATTTGCTAATCTAATTCACAAACACTGCAACCCATTCTGTTTCTTGGTATATTGCAACTATTCTTTTAGCTTTTAAAATAAAAAAAATGTATGTCCTATAAAATGTACACCTAAGCAAATATATGAGATACAATCTGCAATGTCTTGGTATTCCAAACGCTTCTGTGATTAGATTATTAAGTTCTTAGTAAATTAAAATTTACCTACCAAATCTGGTTTCAGTCTGTACGTTAAAGGAAGGGAATAAAGTATGGAGTATGCAGTTGTTACCACGGAGGAGATCCAAGATTGTCTAACCTCACGGCTTCTGGGAATGCGATCAAGGGTGAACTGGAAGAGAGCACGATAAAGCTGAATTGTTATTTTTCTAAGAATGTTTTTATTCCTTCTATAGAGTTATTAGACCTGTCTGTGCCAACATTTTTTTAATTTTTAAGTCTGGTATGGAAATGTTTGGGTAGATGCCTTATTCAGTATTGTGCTTAGCGCTCCTGGTGATGAGGTTAAACGAAATACTAGAACTATATATCAATTTTTTGAATCGTTTCTAATGTTACTTTAAAACATTCCAACTTTAAAAACAATTCGGCTGGAGCAATTCGTGTGCTGTACGTTAACTTAGTGCCCCTCCTAGTGGCCACCGAGACACGTTCCCAGGTTTCAGAAGCCACGGTCCAAACTAGGTGGCTCTTTCCTATTACTTGCTTTGATTCTACGTGGATTTACATTGTAGAAAATATAACAACGTTTCTCAATTAATGTCTGGTGCATACTGTTAAGAATCTAACAGCAGATATCTCTGTCGTTTAAACGAGTACTCAGTAAGTATTCAGAAGAATATGAAGATGCATACACAAAATGCAAAATATTTGCCTAAAGAAACATCATTATAGAAAAAATAAGTTTAAGAAATGTTTTTCCTTTGTTCTTTTTTCTAGAAAAAGGTAAAGATCTTTCACTGTGTGTAACGGGTATCAAATTAACAAAATACAGATGTTTTCTGTTTGTCTGAGAACGCCGTGCACAAGCTAAATGTAGTCAGGCTAGTCAGGCTTCCTGTGCTCTTCTCAAGTGACATTGAGAAATCCCACTTAAAAATGATTGCTGCAGCAGAGGTCAGTCCTGATGCCAATTAAATTTTTCATTGTTTAGATGAACAATAAATACATAAAGTACAGTGCACTCCCCAGTGATACTGGTATTGTTTAGGTCTGGACATGGTCACTATCTCCCTTCACGTGGGACACCAGATCACTACTGCTCTGGCAGAACTCATACTGAGAGTGAGAGACTCTAAACATTATTATAAGCACTCTCCATGTAAAACTTCCCATTTATTGCAAATGCAACATTTCTAAGTAACAGAGCTTAGTCCTGGTGATTTCTGACCAAGAGTGTTACCAATAGCTGTACATGAAATACAAACTACATATCAGTCTTGAATAGCAGTAGCTGTGGCTTTATTACACACAGTGGAAAGAACTAAACACAAAACCTTACAAAGGCAGAATATTAAATTAACTTTCTTGTCTGAAATCTTGTTGCATTGCAATAAAGTTTTTTAATTGTAATAATGGAAGGCATTAACAGATGTTACAGACTGGTTGTTTTGCTCTATTTGCAGGTGTTGAAACTGACTGCATTAGTTTGATGACAAAATACAGAAAAACAAACATGCACCCTGCTCTCCATTCAACAGGATTCTCTCTCTTTTTTAAAGGTTTGGAACAGATCAGATGATAAAAAGAAATGCTCTTAAGTGGAGTTTAGACTTTTGTGTGGTATTACATCCTGCAATAAATATGTATGATAAGGTAGTTTTAGGCAGATCAAGCCTGAGTGGAACTATTCAGATGCTCCCTTTCACAGTAAGAATGGTGTTAAATAATGTCTGCCAAAGACCTGTATGTAATTTTCTTCATGATAAGAAACCGATTTCAGCAAAACTTGGAAGGGACCCCAAATACTATCAAAGTAGCAATTTACATGTAGCATTCAAGTAAACATCAAGCTGATTTCATCTGTATTATTCAAAATACACTTCTGAAACTTTTCATTCTGTGGTCGATATTACATGTTGGAACTTCAGCCCATGTATCAGTCAATTACTGATTAAGCTGGGGAAAAAAAACAGAATTTTGTTTAAAAACTACTACCAGGTGTTTCTGCAACCCCAGTCTCTCATCTAATGGAACACTGTTAGTATTCTGAACAAAGACCTCTCCTGCATCTTTTGCTGGAAAAGTGCACAGTGTGTATGCAGTATCAGACATAGACAAGCTGTGCTCCTATCTTCTGTGGTCTCATACTATTGCATTTATTTTTCAGCACTTGGACGCCAGGGGGAAATTCTTTACAGAGAGAGTGGTGAGGTACTGGAACAGGCTGCCCAGAGAGGTTGTAGATGCCCCATCCCTGGAGGTGTTCAAGGCCAGATTGGATGGGGCCCTGGGCAGCCTGGTCTAGCATTAGGTGGGAAGGTTGGTGGCCCTGCATGTGGCAGGGGGGTTGGAGATTCATGATCCTTGAGGTCCCTTCCAACCCTGGCAATTCTGTGATTCTGTGATTCACTTCTGTAATGGAGTCAGAGACCTTGCTGTTGTTTGAGGAAAAATGTTCCAGACTGGCAATTCAATAATGGTTGATGGAGTACTGTAATTTTAAAACTAGTAATGTAGTCTTTACCTAATTAATAGTACTCTTTTGCAAGCATGCAGAGAAAAGTTGATGAAAAATCACCCCTGCTATAAATTAATACAGTATCTCAACTGAACATTCCACAGACCTTCCAAATAATCTGACTTTATGCAGTCCTTTTTCATGCTGAGGAACAAGATTTCCTATCATGATAACTTTCATGAAACATGGAAACACAGAGTAGCATAAGTGATCAAATTGCACAAAGGCTAGTGAATCAGGCTCCTCTTCTCAGACATGGGAGTATAAGATCCTGTGAAGAATGTGCATTCTTCAGTCAATATACCTAAGTTGTCTTTCTGCTGCCAGACTAGGTCATTGAGAGCTCAAGTATGTTCTCTGTGCTGAGTGCAGGAGGTAACCTGAGTATCAGCTGTGGGGGCAACCAAGTACAACAGCTGTGATTATGGGCTAAAGAGAAGAAAAAGGTAAGTGATAGTGGGACCAGAGATGTCATAAAGAGGCTTTTTTAATTTTCTTTTCCAAAAGATTTAGTGGGTAGAGGTGCAGCATTTTGTCTCTTGTAAGGAAGATGTTGCTTCTGGCTTCCTTTCCCTCTCCCTGAATTCTGTGGCTTTTAGAACTGGGATGAGCCATACATCAAAAAGAGAAATTGGTTATATTTGTGGGTCTTTCATGCAGTAATTTGCTAAATGAATACACTGACTTTCTCTTCAATCATCATTATAACCTGTCTTCTGTTCAGTTCTTAGTTCTGGAAAATATACTTCCTGGACAAGAAGAGGAAGAGAATGACTGTAGATTGAAGCTGTCAGAGTCTTCCCCTTTGTTGACTCAAAACTACAAGAAGCCACTAACACATTATTTTTAAATGCATATGATGCATACGTATTCCAACACTCAGTGCCAAAACATGTCTTGGCTGAGAGCATACTCTGAAAGTTAGCAAATACATGTGATAGGCATGTGACGTTTGCTTTCCAAATTCATCTTCTATTTTTGCTCTGAATGTTTTTCCTCAGTGGAAAAAGAATGGCCAAAATAAAGAGAGCATCTGCTGTGCAGACAGCAAACTCAGATGTGGCCAACTATGTTCCTCTGGCTTTCAGCGCTCAAGGAAAATATAACTACATGATGTGTTAGCAATTGGACGGAGTCAGAACGTGAAGTTGCTTAGGAAAACTAAGTGGAAAAAATGCATAACCTTTTAAAACTCAAAATATTTTTAAGAAATGTAATGACCTAGGTTTGGACATTTTTCAGGTAAGTGAATTGGGAGTTCAGCATTCACTCAGGTGATCAGTCAGAAAGCTACTGGCAGTAAGATGTATTACCTTCTTTTTAAACACCTCTCTAACTAGTGCTCAGTTTTAAAACCATATCAAATCACAGGTCAGAAACACACAAGAGGAATTCCAAGTAAGTTTTTTTTACATAAAACATTTTAGAAAACACTCATCTCAAATAATTTCACTGAGGGAAAAGGCCAAACTGAAAAACACAAAAAACAGCAAACCACCATATTTCAGTCTCCATACTTTTATAGCTACAAGCAACACGTCTAACTCATTTACAAAACCAAAAGAAACTTATTCTTAGTGTGCTTTACTTAAGCAGTATATTTCCTTCTTTTTATAATTACTTTCATTACAATTACATTTCCCCATTGTTTTTTATCAGTTATAACACTGACCAGAGGTAAAGATCATTTCAAAACTAAGTAAGGTGGCAGTAAATGGCATTTGTTACTTTCAGGTATTTTGCATTTTCAGGGTCTATCTAGCTCAGCATTAATCAACTGTGTTTATTGGCTCACTTTTAGCAACATAAGAAACAGTATATACAGAGTGGCACTTCAGCTGAATTTTAGTAGCAGTGATTATCGCTCACTGGAAAATCAAAAGCACATGCTGATCTTAAAAATAACTTTTTAAAGAATTGCTTCCCAATTGCCTTGAATTAGAATGTCACATTAAGATCAAATTATCTTACAAGAATATACTTAACAATTTACCTGGGAATTGGAGAACCTTTCAGCCCTTTCTTGTTCAAAAGAACGTATTTTAGCTTCACTCATCTTATCAGAGTCTGCAAGGATATAACATCTAGGAGAGTATGACTCTGACAAACAACTGAGCAACCTCAGGATTTCTGTTGTGTGCCCTCCTGCAAAAACACAATATGCTGCTGTTAGTAAAAGAAATATTCTGTAATTTTCAATTTTTTAGCTGAATTAGTCACTTTTGCTTTTAAAGCTTATTAATACTAATAACATTGGTAATACTCTTCTAACAAGAGAAGATTCAATTAAAGGATGATTGAGTAACATGAAGGCAATTCAGCTCCCAGTGCAGCTAAACTGATAGAAGTGTTTCAGCTAAATGAGATCACACAGAAATGAGACCTTTAATGTCCTGTACATGATGCAAAATTAATTTGGCAGTTGCACTGTAGTCCATATTCAAAAACCACACCCTAGTGCGACTGTCCAGATAAAAATGCATGAGAGCCCACTCGTGGCTGCGCTGTGGAGCAGACACTCTCACTGAGCACAGGCAGAAATCAGGGACTGTGCTATCCCAGCTCGTAATGTTGAAAACACGCTGGCAATGATTTCTGAAACTAAGCCAGGGTAAAAGCTGAGTGCTGGGAAACAAACAGTCTGGCCCCAGCCAAAGGCTTCACCTACTGCCCTTGAATGGGTGTTGACAACCTTCTAACTGCAAGGTCACTTTGTTCAGGGAGCTGAGCTGGCAGTAAACCAAAGAGAAGGGGAGACCGTACTCTTGCTGTGACGTAGGGCTGATCTTTTTGTCAGTTTGGTTTCCAGAACTGAAGCCATGTGAATAACCATAACAATGAAGTGGGGAGGGGGTCACCCGGGGATCAGATTGGCTGGATCAGAACACCAAGCCCTGAAATATGTGCATGGCCATTTATTGGGTCTGTTACCTTTGATTCTGCTGGAAGCTGCAGACCAAAATAATGAACTGAACGTATTCCTGCTATCTCAGGTTGTGTTTCATCAGCCTTCTAAGAGACCTTTGCTGTCAGAGACAGGTGTGTCAAACATCTGACCAGCACGGAGCCATGCTGCTGGGCTGGCACAGGAATTTGGCACCTTCCTGTGTGATCTATGCAGTGTTTTACAAACATGGGAGGGCTTTTCTCTTGAGCAACGGCTTACTGAAGCCTTCAATAATTTCAGTGCAACCTTCCAAGTACTTCCAAGAGCAGGAGACTCTGAATTTAAAAAGCCTCGAACAATTGAAGATGACATAATGTTGGTCAGTATTCTGGCAGCAGCACGACGGCAGGGTTCGTTCCTCACCGCCAGTGTGTGAAACGCACGCAGTGCTGAGGTGATGAGCCCGGGGCTGCTCTGGCCACGTCCGCTACCAGTTTTCAGGGAAATCTAACTTGTTGGAGGCAACTGTCCAGCAGCCCGGGGGAAGTAATCGAGGAGGACCCGTAGAGCTCAAGAGGCGAGGAGCCGGGCAGGGCCGGGCCGGGGTCCGTCGGCCTCTCCTCACAGCGGCGCACCGCGACTACAGCTCCCGGCGTGCACCGCGGCACAACGCCGTCCCTGCGTTCGGCCTCGCGCCGCGCTGCGTGCCGGGAGCCGTAGTTCCCGCGCCCGCCGCGAGCTCCCCGAGCAGAGCCTCACTCACCGGAGCCGGCCACCACCAGCAGCCTGAGGGAGGCCGTCCGCCGGCCGCGGCGTCTCCTCGCCAGGAGCGCCCAGGGGACGAGCAGCAGGGGCAGCAGCAGGAGGAGGAAGGCCGCGGTGCCGCCCGGCGGCGTGAACGAAGGCTGCATGGCGCGTCCCGAGCGCCGGCCGCCCCGCACGGAAGCGCCTCCCGGCAGACGGCGGCCGGCGCGGCCCAAACCTCCCCGCGGCCGCACGAGAGCCGGGGGGCGGCGGGGCGCCGAGGCGGAGCGGGGCCGGGCCGGGTGCCGGCGGGGGCGGTGCGTGCGGGCGGCGGGGGCTGACCCGGCGCTGCCGGACAGCGGGAGCGGACAGCGATGCGCGCAGCCCCGCGCCCGTCCTCGGCGTGCGCCGCGCTCTCGCCTGCGTGCATCGGGAGCCGCACACCGCTGCCCGTCCTCTGGCGCCGCACGGAGCGCAGGCCGGCACGCAGGAGCGAGCTTTGCCCAGGTATGTGTGCGCGTAGCGATGCGTGGAGTAGGAATAGTAACGCTTTGCTGCCGCTCAGTTCTCGGTTTGATTTGCTCTAATGCTTCAGCCCCGTATTTCTGTACGAAGCCTGCGGCACCGGGTCCGCGTTCTTCCCATCGCTGCAGCGTCCAGCTTTGTGCGGACGGCTGAGCGCAGGGCTGACCTGGCGAGGGGTGCTGTTGCTGACAAAGCGAGGGTTGCTTGTGATTAGGGAGGAGGGACCTCCGTCAGAGCCGTCCTTCAGCCTCGCAGGTAGGATCAGCGCGCTCCAGAAGTTCTTGGAGCGCTCCGACACCGCGGCTTTGTGGATGGCGTGTCAGCCACGTGCCGGTAACTGCTGTGTGCGCCCACCTCGTGTGCACCGACACGGGAGGTCCGACGCTGCAGTTTTAGCCTTGGAAGCTGGACGGTTCTCTGTCACTTGTCACAAAAGCGTGTGCCAGCCGTGGGCTCGAGTAACTGCTGCGTCATTTACAAAGAAGGTGTGTGCTTCCCAGCTACCATCCGCCGGCTTAGCAGCCGAGTGAATCCTCCTGATTCATGGCCGGCAGTTCTTCATGTTATGTGTTGTCCTTTCTTACATCAGCGCAACGTGTAATTAGGCAGTTGACTGAAGCAGACTATTAAAAGTATTGCCGTAGCATGGTCTTCCACTCAGATGAGTAACTTGCTTGTAGACAGCCTCACAAAAGCAATTGCTACTTAATCATCACTGACATTTGGAAACAGCAAGGCTTTAATTAATAGTTCTGTTTAGGATGTATAAATCTCAAAAATTATTTTTGCTTTCCACTTAATTAACTTCATAAAACTAATAATTAGGAACAATGGTGATACATGACCTTAAATTACAGAAGAAAGGAAGAAAGCAATGGGGGCCTCTTTTGGAAAACAACTACTATGTTAAAATGAGTTAGCAAGTTGTACAGGCAATTTAATCCTGTTTTTTTTCTGTTTTGGTATCTTCTTCTTATGCTTGCTCAGTGAAAAGCATAATGTAAAATATATCCCAGATTACTACAGGGAGTGTAGATAACAACTGTTTTTATTTAATAATTTCTTTTTCCAGTGCTTTTCTTACAGCTTCCCTTTACTCTATTTTTTTTTTTTTTCATACAGTAAGAAGTTCTAAGGAGCTGCCCTTTGTTGGGCTTTGTATTCAGAAAAACAATCTTGAACTCTTAGCAGCAGAGAGTAATGTGAAAAACTTGAACTTATTTTCATCTTTCTGTATTATTTCCTCTGTATATGTATACTTCTTTCTATGCTGAATACCTCTGTGGGATGTTTTGGTGGAATTCGTTAAAAACTGTTCTAGGCCTGGTAAAATTGGAAGATTTATTTATTTGGTTGGTTGGTTGAGCGAGTTGTTTAGAAACAAGAGGAAAAGGTAAGAGTGATGCATACCTGTTCCTTGGAGTAGAAAACTGAGGATCTGATGATTGCTTGGATACAAAGCAAAGACGCTGAGTTTCAGGGAGTCTAGAAAGGTAACCATAAGCTCCTAGGACAAGTGCTGAAAGACTTCGTCATTGGGAATTCTGCTTGAATATCAGATATTGCTTTCAAGTAGCATACACAATCGATTGCAAAGCTTGAGGGAAGAGTCAGAGTTCGGTGAGGCTATTTAAAATAACTGTTTAAAGACCAAGTAGGCAATCTGCAAGCTGTAAACCTAAAGCTTTCAGATGTTTTATTACTTTTATTCTTTTTGAAAGCTGAGTAGAGTGAGCCTGTAAAGATTTCATCTGCAGTGTAACACTGCTAATTATGTCTTTTGTTTTTCAGTAGGACTTTTTTTTTTTTCCTAGTGCATTTGCGTTTTTTCATATTGCACAGCTCCCTGCTTACAGTCAGTGTCCTGGAGCAGGGAAATAGCAGGCTCAGTCCTGTAGGAGTTAAGTAGCTCAATAGATGGAGGGGCAGGTTGCTCTCCATTTCGCTGTGTTGCACATGCAGTCATCAGTTCCCACCTGTCCAGATGCCTTGAAGATGCTTTGTCTCAGCATCAGATATGCATGTGAAAGTTAATAACAGAAAGCAGGAGCTCTCCTGAAGATTAGCACGTTGTGGTCACGTTGACTAAATGATGTGAAGCAGGTGAGGTATGGGACTTTTACAAGGAAGACCACAGTTAGTGACAGACAACAGTTTTCAAGTCTGTAAAATGAAAAATGCTGCCACTGAATGCAGAACCTACTTGTGTGAGAGAAGCAGTATCGTCACCCCGAAATAATTTGTCAGAAAGTGATGTCAGTGCAGTAATTGCAAAGGCTCTTTCCGGTACTTCTGATGCATATGTGGAAAGTACCTTTGAACTTTGTCACTGAAGGAGAAATTATCCACTTTTATTCTGTGTAACTGATTGCTCTTATCCAAAAGAATACTTTGAAACTCACAGATAGGAAAAAGTAGATTTTAAAATAATGGTATTGCATTTTTTTTTCCTATTTACTATTTTATAAAGAAAAACATGCTGCTGTCCTTTGTGTGTGTGAATGTTCTCTGTGGAATATTCTTACTGATCATCCGGTGCATGTCTCCAAGAAACTTTTCCTGCAACTAAAGTACACCTTGTGTTCTTGCTTTCTTAACTGGCACTTTGATTGCTTCATTTCTCCTTCTAATGATAAGTTCTAGAAGTAGGCATAAAAAGTATAATGAGTATAAAATTAATTTAAAAAAATAGGAAAACGAAGTACTAGTACGAAGAACTTGAAGTGTTGTTCAGATAATATTTTGCTTTTGGTGCCTTCTTAGATAAATATTTTCTAAATTTCTTGTCTGTTTGATGAGGTTTTTTCAGGTTGTTCAGTCTGCAATTTTTACTCCAAAGTAACTTACAGGTAGGGTAAGTAGATGAAGTGATTCTGGACAAAATCTCCATACAGCATTCCTAGAGTTTAATGATATTACATTACAACAAAAATTCTCAGACTAGAAGGCTTGTTCAGGAGATTCCTGCCAATCCCAGGGGACGTGCCCCACACATACTTCTTGCACTTGCTTTCTTAAATGTGGTCATTTTGCTGTGTTTTGACCGAGAATGCAGCTCCACAAACATCTTCAGCAGCACAACTGGAGGGTAAACTACCAAAACAGCTTGAGGTTGGATGAGGAAAAGGGCAGGAACCTGTGAGCCAGGCTTTGTCACTGGAAAGATTGCCCTATGGAACAGTTTATCATGTTAAACCTCAGTCATGTTATGTATCTAAATATTCTCTGTTTCTGCAGGATGATTTTGTTTGTGAAGGGATTTGGAAGACAAAATGTTATATAAGCGAACAATTTCTGCAGAAAACTTTTTTTTTTTTTTACACGCTTCCAGTGTTACTTAGAAACTTGAAGAGAAGTGATATGTTCTCTGTGTTCTGTATCTTCTCTCATTAGAGAAAAAACTTCTGACTGGGTTCCTAATCAATCATTTCTCATGCTAGAACTGTAGAGCTGTGTCTGGAAGATTTTAGAACAATAGCAGCATCATGAATGTTGTGACAAATTCTGCTGTTGGGAACAGAAGGGACTGTTAAGGTTGTGAACTAGAGTGCTGTGCACCAGCTAGGGACAAGGTGGAGCAGGGAGCTGGTCAGTGTGCGAGTGAGAGGTGACCTCACGTAATGGCAGCACCAGGGTGTATCAGAGTCAGTCTGGCAAAATGCATCCCTTTTAGCTGCAGTTACTTTCAATTACTTTGTTTGGACTAAGTTTATTTTTACTTTTTTTGTGAGTCAGAAACTTAAAAAGATGCTATCATTGCAATTATAGTAACGCGATCTTAGAAGCCCTGATTAGTATTTGGGATCAATAACATCTGTAATATTTATGTTCGCATTACAGTTAGTGCTGTGTTTCCTGGCATAACAACATTTCTCATATATATTTAAGATGGTTCTCATTTGTTTAAGCACAAAGAAAAAACATATGCAAACACTTGAACAGTGCTTGACCCCACTGGCTGAAAAGCCGGAACAAAATCTCTCAAATAATGAGATTAATTCTCTGTTAAAATTGTCTTCTTTCTCCCATTCACATCTGCCATTCTTCCCATTTCAATTTCCAGTAGCGTGCTCTGGCGTCCAATGCTGCCGTAGATGGCGGACAACAAAGTGGTTGTTAGCTTACAGCTGAATAAGGAAGGTATCCTTCCCTCCAGCTGCCTGCAGATCTTCAATTTCTTTAGAAATACCCAGATTTCCCTTTCTGGCTGTGACAAGTCTCTGTATGAGGTCTGTGGGAATGGGCAGGGAGGGAAGAGGCTGCTTATGGAAGTCTCTGTGGGCCCAAGTACCACCTGTGAATTTGCAATTAAAATAGCAACTTGTAGGGAAAAGGTTTTTCTGTGCTAGGCACGAGGTACGCTGCTACCAGATGTCCCCTCAGCCCCGTCTGACAGCACACCAGCGAGCTGGTCCCATCGTGCCAATGACCCCACATTTGGTAGCAGTGTGGATGTGTTCTGAGTGTGGTTATAGGAAGCATAAACATTCATGGTATACAGCACCAAAAGTGCATACTGCAGCTTGCCCTGATTACTGGGTAGTACGCTTAGGGAGTGGTCCTGCAACGTAATGTAAACTCGTGTTCTTTGATCTATTCCAAGTGCTGGGAGAAAGAGGCTATTGTTTCACAGCTCAGAAGTACTGAGCAGCCTGGAGGTCACTGAGTGCCTCTTGCTGCTCAGCCTGGGTAAATAAGCCCCCCCCACCCCCCTTTCTTCTTTATGTATATTTATATTCCTAAAAATAAGTATGTGGTCTGATACTACCTTCCTGGAAATAAATCTTCAAGTCTGCTTATAATGTAAAAAGGAATTTGCAGCATACTCATTGGTGAGGTTGTAGGATTCTCTGCACATTTCCTGCTTCACTAAAACTGGTGAGTTCCCGTGGATCTGTGAGCAGAATGTGGGGACACACATTCGCTTTGCTTTCTTTGGATCCCTGCTGACAGGAGAAAATTGGCCATTGCTAACGCTGCTGGTGGAGGGAGACAGCCTTATCCATGAGCTCATCCATCAGCTTGCATCAGCATATTCCTCCTCCTCTCAGAGGTACTTGGAAATTGGTACTTGGGTGATGCTGCTGGCATCTCAGGTCTGTTTGTAGGTTCCAGTACTCTGCCCTCAGCATATTTGGGCTTTAGAAAAATGTTTCTCACCCCTTTATGCTCTCTTCATCCCCTGCTTATGAAGATATGAAATGTGATGCCCTCCACAGTAAAGATGAGTTCCTGAGATGAAAGAGGAAACATTTCTGAACTGTTAAAATTTCTGAAGATCTGGCATTGAATTAGTAAAAATATTGGAGCTGGAAAAAAAAGAGGGAAGAGATGATGTGCTCTGGTTTTGTTCTGTGCTCTATTTGGTTCTCATTTCTCTCCCTCCCCTTTTTCTTGTGTCTTTACATTTATATTTTAAAATGTCATTTATTGACTGTTGTTTTGGGGATGCTGCCAGGTATGGCTGGAGGTCTGGGGATTGGTCCAAACCCTGTTAAAAGCAATTTAGTGTAATGATTCCATGAGCTCTCCATGGAAATTGAATTCTTTGTAGGTTTACAAAGACTGGTCAAGTTACCTCAGTATTTTAGTTTGTACAAGCCTGTGTATTGATGTTGTAAGACAAAATATTAAAAATTTGGAATCTGCCATTCCTTCTTTTGCTATTTTCTGTTTTGTTACAAACATGTAAGATGTGAAGTCCAGCAAACTATTAATGAAAAGCTCTCACAGTTAACGATCCAAATAGAACAAGATAACTTGCCTTCTGCACTACATTTTAAGTCATCAATTATGTGATCAATACACCATCTAAAAACAGGTAATCTTTTTTTTTTTTTTTCATCAACCTCAGATGGTGCATAATGCTGTTCTCTCAACAAATAAATGAATTGGGAAATTATACACAATTTGCATCAACTATTGTGAATTTAATGCATGTGCCATGAGGGTTGGTCTGCTCGTGTTGTTGTGAATTAAACAATGATAATGAGACAATTGCTTAGAGCTAAGAAATTATGTTTAGTATTTTGCTGACTGACTTTTAATTTATGACTGAAAAGAAGTAAAACTTATCTCCTGAGTGCTTTCACAAGCATGTCACAGTAGCTCCTGATTTACTAATGATGGATTAAAGGCAAGTTTAAAAAAAAAAAAAAAAAAGTAGAATTTCAAAGTAGAGATCTTGCATGTGATTTCATATTATTTTAAAAACACTTTGAAGACAAATTATGTTTTCTTTTCTTTTGGACATTCGTGTCTGAGGTATGATTGTCTGAGGTGTGTCTGGTATGATTGGAGATCCCAGCAGTTTTTACACAGGAGGTAGCCATGCCAAGAGTGTGTTCAAGCACTGAAATATTTTTGTTTGTTTTGCATCTAATTGAGACACCATCAGGTAAACTGCAATCATCACCTTTCAGAAGTCCTGTCCATGGGAAGAACAGTTTGTTCAAAATGACATGGAGAAGTTCCTGGCTCTGGAATTCCCTTCCCTGTGTGTTTGTTTTGGTGGTCAAGATCAGCATCAGGAGAAGCCGTGATCCTTGCAACTTCCACAGCATGGATGGGGAATGTGTTCTCTTCCATATTATTTTTTATTGTTGCAGTATGCAGGAATTACTGGGACAGGTGCTGTACAAATGTAAGATGTCCCTGTTTAAAGGAGATGTAATTTTGGTTTTTTTTTTTTAAACAAAGATTAATTACGCAAAGAGCAGTGTATTGCCTGGCTTCTTGTATTTTCTTTAGGATAACTTGACAAATAAGTGTTTGTTTAGTGCCCAGATTGCCTATATTTATGATGATCAGATGCGCTGAGTTCTGAACATGGTGCACATGCACTGGTGCATGCAGCGAGTCAAACGCTTTCTGTGTGCACATGGAGTGCAGTGCGACCACAGCATCCCTGACCTGTGTGTGGCACAGTGCACGTGTGGGCCTTGGGGCTGGAACATCCAGGTCCTTGTACGTGTGGCCTGCTGCCCAAGATAGCTTGGATGTGAAGGCTCTTACTGTCAGTGGGATGCTCTTGTTTCTGCTGGGTATAGTTTCTATGTGGAAAGAAGAAAGAAGACATTGCCAAAGGAACTCCAGATGTGTAACACCTGTAACTCCACAAATCAAGTGAACAAGTGCCGAAATGTAGCTTCTTTATGAAATCCAGTAGTATTATTGTAGCATAGTGTGTATGTGAGCAGTAAAACAAGAATAAATGTACAGGGCTAGACAGAAAGAGTGGTGTTGTAATTGGTGAATATTAAATTTCCAGAAAAATGGCATTGTATACAATTGCATGGTGTATTTTTTACAATCCACAGAGACTTTTTGAACTCATTTACAATGTAAACATGATATGTTTTTATGTTGACACTTCCACCCTAGCTTTACTTATACATATTACATAGACAATTATTTTTCCTGTTTTCTTAACTCATTATTTATTATCTTTGTATTTTATATTCAATTTCTTTCCTAATATTTGTAGATATCTGAGTAAGTCAACCAGAGTGCGTGCTGCTTGTCTGTAAAAATGTTTATGGTGTTTGAATAGTGTCAGTGGAAATGGCGGCCTAAAAACTTTCCGCACTGGGTCTGAAAGGAAAGCTTTAGTTCTGTGTTTCAGCATGAAATGATGTAAATCCAGTGTTTCTTTTATTTTTTATCTTTCTTACCAGGGCTGTTGTTTAGATAAGAGATTTGCAAGTTACAGGACAGAGCACGGGCTCCTTCACGTGACCGGAACTGCACGGGGACTTGTTTGAAATAATGTGCAGATCAAGGCTGTAGACAGAAGGATAGTCAGAAGGAAAATCTCTAAACCTGCTCATAGCAGTGGAAACTAATTAAACTCTAGGTAAGAAGCTCATAATTGGTAAGAGTGCCAATACAAATTTGTTTTAAATAAATTACAGCGTTAACAATTCCACAAGCAGCATTTTTGAAAAAAAAAAAAAAAAAATCAGCAAAAAATAGAGAGTAGTACATTCTGGAGTTTTGAGACATACATTTAGATCATAAAGTATACTTCCCTTAGAAGCAATGTATTATCCCCATTAATATTTACCCCCCAAAAAGAAATTTGTGAGGTTTAATATGTGAGAGATCAATTTAAATATCATGTTGTTTTCTGGTAAGTTCACAGTAACTGTAAATATTTTTCAATATTGTATTAGCAAATCATGTCGAAAATGTTTTTTGGTTTTGTTTTTAATTTATTTAGGATTTTTAAAATGGATTGCAATAGTGCTTAGACATAAATAATGTGTGTGCAGGAGGTTTTGCTATTTCTTTGTGCTGCTGAGTAATTTTCCTTCATTTCCTCAAGATTCGCAGATCAGTAAAGGGTGGAAAACTCAGGGAAAATGGTAGATATGCTTTTGTAAAATCTTAAAAATTGACCAAAATACTTGGGAGGAGCTGTATTGTCTGAAGAAACTACATAACATTTTCAAATTAAAGATATTTTAATGTCAGATACATTATAAACCACTCTTTTTGCACCATGATACATTGTGAAAGAGGCCTCGTTGGATGCAGGGCAGCTGCTATGGCATGTGCCAAAGCTGAGGCTGATCTATGAGAGGCTTAGAAGCTGTCTTTAGCATGCAGATGAGTGATACTCTCCCAAGTGTGCGTTTTCCCTCATTACCTGATGTACTGCTTCTGAACATCTGATGCTGTCATGTACATACCTAGGGTGAACACGTGGTTTTATTCTCTACTTAAATTATGCTAATTTTAATGAACATTAAAGAGGCTGGCTATTAAAGAGGCATTGCTTTCTGACCCTTTGTATGTTGAATGGCTGGGAAATAATTTGCTTGGTTGTAGTGCTGCTTGGCTCCAATTTCATGCTTTTCAATCGCATAGAATCACAAAATACATCTCCCATTTTCTGCTGTTCTGACATCACCAAATTCCAGTCACTACCCCATTCCACAGTGCTCTTGTTGCTAAGAGCCTCAGCTACCACAATGCAGAAGGAAATATATGCATGCAAAGAAAATAGTCTTGAACGATCTCAGGCTTCCTCCTGCTGCTTTCAGTGTGCTTCATCTCGTGGATTAGGGAACCAAGAAGTAGCATTAATTTCAGTGCTCTCTAGGTTAAGCCTTTGGGAATTGAATGCTTTCTGCACCCTTAGTTTGCTGATCTTAAGGATGCATCCAGGTGCAGCATTGTTTATTAAAGGGCAAAGGGCATAAGTGACAAAGCTGCAGTGCTGCCTTTATTACTTCATTGCTCAGATGTGTCTTTCGGACACATCAGGGGAAAGAAAATGCATGGAGGAGTGTGAGGTCAATAGCGATAGAAGAAAATACTGGGATAGAAAAGGAAAAGGGGAGAGAAAATAGAGGATAAAGCAGGAAAGGCAAAAAGAGGAAAAGAAAAAAAAAAGAGTTGGTGTAATGCAGTTTGATGTTTTTTCATAATGCTGCCATGATGTGTCAGTGTAGCAGTTTGTACTGCAGGATGATAAACTCACCATATTGCTGTTTTACAGGTTCTCAGTAGCTTCTGGATGGTTACACTTGGGACAGTAACGCCAGTAGAGAGGGTAATGCTGCAGATGAGGTGTAACTAGATGAAGGAGGCAGCGTGTGATGAGAGATAAATGGAGAAGACAGAAAAACTGGAAGAAAAACTGAAGAAGGGTGGCTGAGATACAGGAAGAGGTTAGCAACCAGACAGCTTTCCAGAACAAGCCTTTGTTTGAGCACTGAGAGTAAGTACTGCTGTCAGAAATGCTGTTTCAAATGGGAAGGTGACTGGAGCTAGGAGAGCTGAATAAAGTGATCTGAGATGGAAAAGGGAGAGTGTGTTTAGAGGAAGTAAACTAGTGCAGGGGAAAACTAAGATATTGTTTAATATACTGTTACTCAGCTATGTGACAAGGAATGATATAGTGACCTGTGCTGGAAAGGTAAGATTTACATTCCATAGTACTCAATCTGAGTGTGTATAACACAGCATGCATCAATGTACAAAACATATGAACTGTTTGGAAAGAGAAGATATTGTACTTTTTTTCTTGTGGCTCGGTAACTATTAACTGGGAACAGTTATGCAGAGCATATGTGGGGGAAGCATACGGAAACAGTGTGTTTTCTCTGTGCATTTTTTGTTTTTGGGGTGTGGGGGAAGGTGTGGGTAGGAGAAGGAGTGTGTTGTTATTTTTTAAATGGCACCTTTTTTTTCTGATTTCCAATCACCATTTCCCTGCCATTTTTCAGCTATTTTAGCTAACATCAAATTTAGATCCCTTCTTTTCAGTGTCTTTTCAGCCATGGGTCGTCTATATTAAATGCTGTAACATTAGCTGCCTACAGTTACTGTGATTACACTCCAGGGGTGGCCTGAGCAATTTTCGGACAATGGAGTTGGCTCTCTTCTCACTCTCACCAGTCTAACTGTTGGCTGCAGTACAGTTGCTCTTGATTCACAATGTGAAAGGAGAATTGTGCTTGCTCTTTCATACATTCCTTCATCTCCACGATGTTTTTGCTTACATGTTTAATTGATTCTCTGGGAATATCTCCTGCTGCTGACAGGTAGATTTCCTAAGATGAAAAGAAATTTAAGCTCTTTTTAGGTTACTGAGTTCAATCCGTTTCTGCTACAGCACCATGTTATATAATTTCTTTCATAAACTGATCAGGTTGTGCTTTAAACATTAAGATTCTATTCTTAATTCAGATGGAAAGGTTAGTTATGTCCTAAGTTCAAAGCCAGAACTGAAATAATTTTCAGCTGCTCTGGAAGTATTGTGCTTTCTCACATATGCCTCACTTTTCAGTGTGGTGGCTATGATGAAAGTTTCATACTCTGCAGAGGCAAGCTCAGCTCTGAGACAGCACAGTTCTGAAATAACAGGCATACTTAGGAAGGGCGCCATGGGGTTTTCTATTCATTGTCACCTCTCAAATTTTAGTAGGAGGTACAAGCCATCATCTGACAACAAATTTCTGCCATACCTGGAGTGCCACTCTGTTTGTCAGTTACAGAAGGAGAAGGACAGGTGTGTACAACTTGGCTGAAGATGAGCTGTTTTCTTTGATACCCTATCTTAGCAGATCCACTCCATTTCAGTCAGATTTGTTCCTCATTTGTTGAATTTTTTAGCTAGTTGGCATGAAGGTTAAGATCATCAGTGTAACCAAGAGGTTTTGTTGAAAGGCAGAGTCCATTTTTTTTCTCTTAGGTAGTATAAATAAGAGGATTCAACTGAAACCAACAGAATGTTGTTACCTACAAATGTTACTGTAGTACCTCCTTGTCTTCCTTGCCTTCCCAATGCTCTTTCAGCTTATCTGCTCTTTTATGAAGATGGAAAGTCATTTCTTTTTCTTGCCTCCTGTTCCTTGATCTCTGTGCTACACCTCAGCTTAGCAACTCTGTTGCTGTTACTTCCTTTCCCAGCCGAAGCTTGGCTCCAGAAGTTACATTTGCTATTGGGGAACCTCTTGACAGTTACTATTATTGGGACAACCATAAAGAAAGTGATAAAAATGCACAGAAGGTGTATAGCAGCCAGTTGGCTCTGTCACTACTATGGATACTGTTTATCCCACCCTTTGGGTACTGTATTTCCAATGCAAATAACAGGTGCACTAGATGCAGCAGCAGGCCTCCTAGCAGGGCTTGGTGCAAATGCTCTGAATGGTTGTGCTGTGAGTTCATCAGTGACTTGGATGCTGGACAGGAAGGTGTACTAAGTAAATCTGTGGATAACACTAGATTGGGAGGAGCTGTTGAATCCCTCAAGGATAGAGAGGCCTTGCAGACAGATCTCGGCAAATTAGGGAGCTGGGCAATCACCAACTGCAGGAAGTTTAAGAAGAGCAAGTACCAGATTCTGCAGCTGGGACAGGGCAACCCTGGATGTGTGTACAGACTGGGGGATGAGAGGCTGAAGAGCAGCTACACAGAAAGGGATCTGGGGTTTCTGACTGATGGCATGTTGAATATCAGTCAGCAATGTGTGCTGGCAGCCAATAGGGACAGTTGTACCCTGGTGTGCATCAGGACCAACACTGCCACGGAGCAAGCGGAGGGGTTGTCTTGTTTTGCTCTGTGCTGTGCAACCCTCACCTCTGTGAGCACTGTGTGCAGGTTTTGATGCCACAGTGTAAGAAGGATGGAAAGCTATTATCCAGAGAAGGACTACAAAGATGTTGAAGGGTCTGGAGGTCAAGGCATGTGTGGAGCAGCTGAGATCCCTGGATTTGCTCAGCCCAGAGCAGTGGCTGAGGGAGGCTTCGTGGTGGCTGCAGCTCCTCATAGGGAGCAGAGGGGCAGTGCTGAGTTCTACTGTGACAGGGCTCAAGGGAACGGCGTGGAGCTGTGCCAGGGGAGGGGCAGATGGGAATTAGGAACAGGGTCTGCACCAGAGGGCAGTGGGCATGTCTCCAAACCTGCATGAGTTCAGGAAGCTTTTGGCCAGCACTCTCAGACATAAGGGTTTGGGTCCTGTCTGGAGGCAAAAACTGGACTCTGATCCTTCCAACTCAGGATATTCTGTGATTCATGCGACACTTCATGAGAATGTAAAGTTACTCTTTTGATTTTGTTGGAGTTTCCTTGCCCATGCAATACTGGCATAGTGTGTTTGCACGGAATACTTCTTGGGGTTTGCTGGACATAGGACATCCAAGTTGAAGCTGATGAAAATATGCAGTAATATCCAATTGTAAGTGTACAGGCAGTGCTCAGAATCTTCCTGCAGGACATTTCCAGTTGAAAAAGATAACCAGACTAAGTTAGCCTGAGCATACAGTAGCCATATTTAAACGTCTACAGCCTTTCCTTCTGCTGCAGTGCCTTTGTACCTCCTTAGCTGGTTCTCTTTTATCTGCAAATCCTTTTTGTCGGAAGGATGAGAGAGATCCCACAGGGAGAGCAGTTGCCAGCCAGGAATTCTCAGTGCATCATTGTCTGTCAGCTTTCCAGTCAGCTTTGCTCAACAAAGCACATGTGGCTGTTGAAAGACAGCATTGCTTCTGGTGTTCAACAGTGCTCACTGTGGGCCAAGGTGAAAGCAGCGAGGCAGGTCAGACGAGTTTCTCCCACACCCTGTGCTGGGCCAAAGGAATTGTTTGGTAAGATGTGTACTACACAGGCCTGATGTAGAGATCTGGGGAGTGTCTGGTTTGTCTTCTAGATGCTTCCTCACTCTGTAGGTGATGAGTTATTTTGAGGCTTAAAACTCTGATAGGTGGTCTGGCAGAGTTATCTGTTCAGATTAAGACACTACCATGCTCATCTGCCTGCTTTACCCTGCTGCTAGGTACTACCACACTTTGATGGAAGAGCCTCCAGGTCACAAGCTGGTGTATTAAACAATTACCTTCTTTAATTGCTGTGCTCTGCTAGAGCAATCATGACCTCAGGCAGCTGGGAGAAAGAACACCTTAAGACAAGGCTGAGAAATATACCAGAGCTCGTTGGTCAGAGCCTCTGGTTGTGAGCTGTGAGCAGAGAGTCTTTGCCAGAGCCTGCCTCTCCCTGTGTCCCTGCAGGCTTGAGAACAGCCATTGCTGCCTTTGCTGGTGCCACAGACCTTCTGTCACCCCAGAGGCCTACTGCTCATTTGAATGGAAGATGGTTATTGCAGTCATTTTGCTTAGGAAGGGCAAGGTATGTACAAAGTACGTACGAAATACGTACAAAGAAGCACATACAGGGTATGTACAAAGAAATTTTAGAATTGGTGATACAGGACTAAGCAAAAATAGAGGCCTGCTCATTGGAAAGTGAATTTTTGAAGAAAATACTCTTCAGACTTTTCTAGTTTGCCATTTTGAAAGTGTTCTATGATCCCACCATACTGTTCTTAGGTTTTATTGGCTCTTCTGTTTCATCAGAAACCCTAGACATACATAATAGAGGGCAGGTTGAAATATTCCACTCTATGAAGAATAAATTGATACAACAGAGTAAAATATAAGAGTTCTTTTAATCCCAATTTCGTTAAGAAATTGTGTGTATGTTCTATTGCTGTCTTTGTTTGTCCATCTGTTTGATTATGGAAGAAGGTTGGAAGCAGGATTAAGATCTCCTGCTTTACTCAGCTAAGTATGTCATGTGGAATTTTGTTACCAAAATGCTGCTGGAGTTGGTCAGCCGTAGGACACGAATCTAGCTGAAGTAAAGCTTCAGCAGTCCAGATCTTTACCTATCTGGTGGTTGATTTATTTGTTCAGCAATGGATTAAGCTGAAGTGGCTTTAAACAACTACAGGTGCTGGGGATGTGCCCTGCCCACCTCCCACAGGTTTCCAGTAAGGCAATGTCAGTTTCGATTCTGTCTTTGAGCTTTTGCATTCCTGCTGTGAGAGACATCTTGCAAGAGAGATTAACAAGCACAGCTGGGATAGATGGTTTCTTGGGCAACGGCAGCTGATCCTGTTGCAATGTACATCTGAATACCTTTAATGTTACGTTCGTTGAGAGAACTTATACATTTTTTATCTTAAAGATCAGACATCCTTGCTGGAAAATGGAAGTTGAAGTGGTTTAGGATGCATTTGATAAAGGTTTCAAAAGGAAACAATTCTGAGCATTTTGTTTCCTTGATAAGATTTACCATTTCCAGGAAGAAGTTAACCAAGTCCATTAATCTTCATAGTGTTTAATTTTATTAATGCAATTTTGCTTTGATTTTTTTAAAATACAATGTAACGGCTCAAAGATGCAAAATTAATAATAATTTAAACAAAATGAGAGCATTTGATTTCAAAACCAGCAAGTATCAGCAGTACCTGCACTCTGCACAACCGAGGATCACG
Source organism: Chrysolophus pictus (assembly GCA_037305975.1). Taxonomy (NCBI): domain Eukaryota; kingdom Metazoa; phylum Chordata; class Aves; order Galliformes; family Phasianidae; genus Chrysolophus; species Chrysolophus pictus. Next base: position 13,094,120 of record CM074583.1, on the reverse strand, counting down.
GGTACTGCACCCTTCATACGTACGGTGTGGTCGAGGAGCATTTTTCCCATGAAATATTTTCGGTGGTGGGGCTAGAGAAAGGCGCCTGGAATTTTGTTAGAGGATGAAACGCTCTGCATAGCAGCCCTTTTTCCTCCCTCGACACGTAAGCTTTTCTCAGCCCCGCGCTTTAGCAGAATTTGGGGTCCAGAGTCCAGCGCGGCGCGGCGCGGCGAGCCAGCAGCCTGCGGAGAGGCGGTGAGCGCGTTCGGCGGGGCGGGCGCGGTGCTGTCGGGAAGCCCCAGGGAGGGAGGCAGCGGCTCAGCCGTCCCTCGCGGCTGACAGCGAGCGGTGCGGCCGTTCCGGTTCGCGTCGGATTTTTGGCTCGGCGCGGCAACGCCACCGCGGCGGGGCGGTGCGGCTGGCCCCGCTCCGGGCGCTGCGGTGTGCCCGCACCCTGCCGCTACCGCAGCCGCTGCCGCGCCCCGATCCGACGTGCCCGTCGGCGCCGCCTCCCGCGGGCGCGGTCCGCCGGGGGCTGCGGGGTCGGGGTCGGGGGAGCCGCCCTCCCCTGGCGGAGCCCGGCGGCAGGTGGCGGCTCGGCCGCTTTAAGGCTGCGCCTGCCGTAACCCGAGCATCCCGTGCGGGAAGGGCCGGTCTCGCCGCCGCCGAGAGGCATGGCTGCAGCTCGGCCCCGATAGCCCCGCTTTCAGGTGCGGCGGGCCGGGAAGAGTGGGCGCTCACACCCCTTCTGTCTCCCCTCCCGCCTCCCTTAGCCGGCGAGGACGAGGGGACGGAGGCTGCGAAGCGGAGGTAAAGGCGCAGAGGCGGCGCAGCTCAGCCCCTTCGTCCCCACCCCTGCCGGGCTGCGCGGTGGCTCCCTCCCTCCCTTCCTCCCTCCTCTTTCTCTCTCTCTCTCTCTCTCTCTTTCTCTCCCTCGGCGACCGCCCCGCACGGGGTCGCCCCCAGCCCGCGGGCCGCAGCCGGCGGCGCTGGGGACCGCGGTAGCGCGGAGCGCAGCGGACGTCTTCCTCCCGCGGCCGACGGCGGGGTTGCCCTCCGCTCGGGCCGGCCCTGTCCCTGCCCTTACACCCGCCCGCGGGGTCCCGCCGCTCCCGGCTGAGCGCACACACCGAGGTAACGCGGCCCCGGGCCGCTACTCGCGCTTTCCTGCGGGACTCGGGTGCCGCGCCTCGGGACCGCTCGGGCTGCGCTCGCCGTATCTCCGAGAAGTTCTCTCTTTCCTTCCTTCTCTGTTTTCCCCCTTGCTTCCCCGCTGAGAACTTCGTGCAGTGTGTGAGGAGATGGATGTTTCGGATAAATGACATAGCAACACGTAGCTCGCCTCCGTACCAAACTGCGTCGCGTCGGGTCGCTGCCACGGCGCTCCGGAGCATTGCCGTAAGTGGAGCTTGGCGTGTGAATGTTCTTACGTAGAACAGAGAACGTCTTAAGCTATGATTGTTATTGTTTTTCTTCGTGTCTCCATTCTTCTGCTGCGATGTGGTAGGGATATTTCCTGCATTTCCTGAGGAGCTGAGATAACAAGTGCAGTTCCAAGCTAATCAGGGCAATAGAAACTGTGGTTCAGACCCAACGACACTCGAGCATTGCAGCTGGTTTATTATTAGGTTTATTATAAAGTGTGCCAACGGTCAGCAGTACCACAGTGTTCTTTGCAAATTACCGTAGTAAGGTTTACAAGGGTTGGGTTGAACTGTGAGTTTTAACCAGACCAGGAGAGCACGGTGCTGAGCGGGATGCCCTGGTATTGCTCGCAGTTTTATCACGTTATCTTGTTTGGAAAGTGATCCCGTTTGTCTTGCTGTCCAGCCTGGCAGAGGTGAGGGCTGTGGGCCTTGTGCCTCACACTGTGCCTCTACACTGGGTCTGTGGCAGAGCAGCGTGTCTTATCGTTCTGATGGGAAAGGCTGATGTGAGCAAAGGAACACCAATCTGAGCAGGACATAAATGCTGAGTGCCATTGGTGGTACAAGTGCTGGGTAACTCTCCTCCTCCTTGCTCTCAGTAAGTGCTGGTTTCTTGCTATCAGAAGTTGCTAGTTGTTTCATACTGGGGGTGAATGAATTCTGAGTTTATATAAGTCTATTTAATGGTTTTCTTTTTTGTTTTTTTTTTTCCCCCTGACTTTCAAGTAGAAACAGAATGTGGGGAAAAGCATGTGATATTAATACCAGATGAAAGGATTGTATTTTCAGCTCTTTCTGAGTACGGCTGAAAAGTGATGTTATTAGCTCTTTCAAAGTAAGTGGGGTTGGTAGAACAGTTCGATGTTGTGCTGCTAGAGGTGGTGCCTGACTAACACCTTTCTGACTGTTGTCAGCTTCCAGTGTTTGATAATATTTATTTACCTAAAGTCTACTTTGAAAGATGCAAGAGTGAAGTTGTAATTACTGTCTAACTGAATGGTTAAGACAATAATCTGGGTAAGCCAGGAGAAGACTGCTGTTCAATAACTAATGGTGAGGATCCAACATTGTTACATTACTCTTTTCCTGTGTTGCAAAGTAGTTAAACCAACTCTCCCCACTATCAGCTGGCTGAATGGTAATCAATGACTGTGCAGTTTGGAGGATAAAGTGTCTGCTCATATATAATCCATGCCGTTCTGTGTCCAGGTCGGACTTTGCTGGAATGCCATGAGAAAATACTGGGGCAGAGAGCCACAGCATATTTGAAAGCTGCTTTTGATTTCCTAACTTTGGCTCTTCTCCTTGGGGCAAAGAAACTATATGTAATCAGAAGTTGTATTATTATTATTTTTAAGTTATAAAGTTTTGTTCAGCAAAGTGAATGATATTTCTTATTTAAAAGAGGGCACAGTAAGCAACAGTTGATTTTCATGCTGAGTGGGACACAGTTGAAAACAACTTAGACATATGAGAAAATCTCTATAGCTGATCTGTTCTTCCATCTCCTACAAAACATGGTGTTTGCAGGTGGTCCTCGAAGTGAATTAAAACTCAGCATTCTTTAATTTGCTGAAGTAAAATATGGAATTATTCCTGGACTTTGGCACTTGAACAGTGTTTTGATAAGGCACGTACGAAATCACCATCTGAAATCAGTATTGCAAAACTCTTCTGAGTATCTGTCAGAGCAACCAGGGGCCGGGTGACTGGTTTCTCCTCTGCTGCCATGGTACCTTCCTCCCTTGCCAGCATCCCAGTTCTGTACTGCTGCCGTAAGTGCTGGGAGGTGTATATACATCATACTTTCAAAGTCTGAGCACACACTTTCCACACGACTGCTTTTTCCTAAATTCCCCATATGATGTCCATAGAAGAAAGATTAGAAGAAAGGTTAACTCTTCGAAAGTCATTTCTTGCAGTGGATGGTTGGGAGTCTTCTGTTTAATTCCATGAACTCCTGTATTAAGATGAACACCTGCCATGCACTGAAATATCACTTACCTAATGAACTCTTCAGATGCTGAGGAGTGCTGGTGCTGCAAGAGAAATCTCTTGGACAAAAAAACCCAACATGTTTATGTCAGTGCCTTTGAAAATCAGAGGCATTGGTGTAGCCACTGCAGACGAATACAATTGGTAGCATGAGAATTGTTATCTTTAGTTAAAAAGGATGTAGGAGATGTGATTGATGTTCTGTGGTTTGCTATTCTTCAGAAGAGTTTTGGCTTCTTTCACATGCTTTAGGAATTAGACCAACCCGATTTTTCCTTATGTGGTCCAAGAGAGGACTTCCTACAGATTAAATAGTGTGATAACAAAGTTCCAGCCCCAGGAGCACAGTCTGGAATGGGCACCGCTCAATGCTTCTCAGTGGGTTTGCACTGGAGGCTATAAAATTGAAGTGATTGATTTATTCCTTCAAACTGAGAAGTATTAGAAAATCAGACTTAGCACCCAAAGTCTCCAGTATTAAAAATTGCATAAAATTTGATTTGTTTTTTTTTTGTGTGCTCTTTGTCAGTGCAGAAATAAGAAGTAAGGAGAATGGTATGGAAGTGCTTGAGAGAACATGGGATGTACAGGCTAGTGTTTGAAACCCAGGTTCCAGTACAATGCCCTCAAATATGTTCTAGAGTAATCCACTGCTGAGCTAGAACTGGTCATCAGATAACCAGGGTGCATTGCAATGTGTATGCTTTCAAATTTTAGTTTGGAATGAAAGTGCTCTTTGTGAACTGAACCTTCTCTCACTTAAGTGCTCACTTAACTATAGTTTGGGTTGGGTTGCACTGCAGACCTGGAGCATGTAGACTGGCTTCCTGTGTTAATGTGAAATATGTATTTCCATATATTCACTCACCATCTACCCTATGTACTTAAATGACTGTACCTATTTTTCTTTTTTTTTTTTTTACAAGTTGCTATTTTAAATAAAGGACTTTTATTCCTTTCTTTCCTTTGTTCTCCCTGGTGCCCATTTTTTTCCATCTGCAATGCAGATATAATTCCAAAAATCAAATACACATTCCCTCATTCCACAATGCATGTGAAGTGAATGTGGACAACAGTGTATTATATCATTCTATCAGTCTTTTTCTTAATGTTTTGTTTTTTTTCTTTTTTACCACTGGGTTGTTGTAGTAAATCAAATTATGCTAACCTGTAAGTCTTCAATTTGTTTTTAGATGTGGCACTAGTTAGCTAAATAACAATCCAAATAGCCATCTAAATAGTTTAAAACAAACCATTTGGCTTGTGAGTTTTTTCCAGTTTGTGTTCAACTTAATACAAATGGACTTTTTTAAGAGTTTGTGGCCTTTGCGAGTCTTGGAATATAAAACATTTCACACACATCAAACCAGAGATGTGTGACAGATGTTTGGGACGTCTGGGAAATACCATTCTGCCTTGTGACGTGCTGGAGATGTATGAGAAATGACTGAAACATTTAGTGACTGGCAATTGTGTTTGGAGTTGTTTAGCTATTGATTTAGGCCTCATGAAGTAGCTGAGCGGTCCAGCATCTGAAATCGTTGGTTCTGATGACGGGAAGAACCTTGCTATGTCCAAAGATTAGGCTTTTGTGTGAAGAAGAAGAAAGCCCGAATGGCATTGCCTGCACAATATTGCAAGGAGAAGCCCTCAGTCAGGCACAAAAGTGCAAATCGAGAAACCCTGTCTCAGTAAAGGGCAGAAATGTACAGCTGCAGCGAGGCTGTTGCTTACTGAAGCCTTCTCAGCTGGCCTGAAAATCTCTGCCATGCTTATGTGACTTCACTGTCACTTTCTGAAGTGCTGTCGGTAGCACTTTAAAAACAAACAAAAACACTACATTAAAAAAAAAAAAGCTACAACTTTTACATTAAAAAAAAAAAGTCTGGGGACACTTTTATACTTTTAGTGAATAGTGTTTCCATTGAGAAGTTAGCTGTCAAAGTTGCTCTGCTGCTTTAAGTTGAATGGTTGATGGACTGAAATTAACAACTTCTTCTCTTCACAGGCTGAAGAACAATGGCTTCCTTCAGCAACCTGACTATTGGTATCGCTCTTGCCAGTTTTACCATATTCCAGCTCCTGTTCCATGTTTTAAGCTCTTGGGTATCCACACGGATAACACCTGGATTTAGCAATCTCAGCCAAAAAAGGAAGATTGAATGGAATTCAAGGTAAAGTGTTCAAAACAAATGGTAGCTAATGAACTACCACCTGTGTGCGCATGTATCGAAAACTACAGATAAGGATATTGGTTAAACATGCACAAAGATTAGCAGGACAGTTCTATGTGCTTAACAAAGTCTGCATGTCAAAGAAGAATCTTCTTGGACATGGAGTTACAAACACTTATATATTAAATGCCTCTTTAGATCATGATGCTCAAGTGAAAAAGGAAGTAAAGGAAAATAGTGATTGGTGAGAGGTACTAAGTTAATGTGGATTAATTTTAGATGACTTCTCTATGATGCTTCTAGTTAGAGAATGGGTACAAAATTCCTTTCACCCAGACATACATGAAAATCATATCTATTTCAATTTATTCTATGATCTTACTGATAGTATTTCTCTGGGTCATGCTTTTGTGTGCAAAGCAAGTTACTCTCATCTCTCACTACTACTACAGTGCATCCTGCTTTAGATAGATTTTCCAAGATATTTGCTAAATTGTCATTGTAGTGTGCCTCACTGTGGTGAGGCAGAGTTATACTACAGCTTCAGGACAGCTACATCTGTGTTTTGATGAGGAAGGGGAGGAGGATGCTGTGAGATGTAGGGTAAGTGTTCAGAAAGGAGTTGTGGAAAATTGGTCTAAAAACCTGCCTTGCTCCCTTTGTGTCTCTACAGTCCTGCCACTGGGATGTGTTACCTGTTCTACTCCTGTCCCTTTGGCAGGGCATGGGCAGCAGCTTGTGCAGCCCTGTAAACCTTTCCCTGGGTGGGTGCTTTCCTCTATTTTAAGCTCTAATGGAAGTATAAGTATAGAGTAGTAACTGCAAGCAGGATAATCGCTGAGGTTTTATTTCAGAATACTACTTTGAAAGATTATGTCTAGTACAAAAGTTTCTTCAACCAGAATGAATTGGTACAGTATAACTTCATGCTCAAGTGGCCTATTAAACTTTTAAAATATTTTTCAGGTGTTTCTCAAATTCTGTGTTGAGAAGTATGTGCTGTATGGCTGTTACTGCATTCAAAAAGCATTATCATTATCGCTCTCCCTCCCCTGTCCTCTTTAAAGGCATTATCAAGTGGATGCTTTTAAAGTTATTTCCTTGTCTGTGCAACATTAGTAACTCAAATAGTTTCGTCCTCCATTTGGCAAATGTCTGCCTGCAGTGCTTTTAAAGGCACCATCTTAATTTCAGTCCAGTCTTTGAATAACTGTGTATCTACCAAAACATCTTTCTAGATTGCCAGCTCATGATATCAGTGCAAACTGAGTTTTATCTCTGTGTTAGAAATCGACAATAAAGTCCAACAGGGAAACTAAACTTTTATCATATTGGAGCTGAACTTTTGTCTCAAAGCCACATCAAGTGACCCCTAAATTGCATAATAAGGTTTCTGAGGACATACCTCATGCCTGGTAGCATTATGGTAAGTTGCAGAGCTTTGCATAACAACACAGAAGTTGTTTCACAGATCACAAGTGTGCTGGAAATAAGCTGCTCTGTAATCTCTGGGCTACTTTGCAGTAAGTTGAAAGAGCACCTGAAGCAATGCCCTTCTTTTTAACTTCTTTCCACGATTTTTCTTAGAGTAGGACGTTGACGCACAGATAAGTTGTGGTTCAGTTCTGGAATTAAGAGGCATGAAACGTGAGGCACAGCTCATCAGCAGTTTGTTGGTTTTGTATCTGAGGAAGGCACAGAGTGAAAGAAGGGCTGATGATGCTGGTGATTCTGCAAGAGGTTAGCTGTTAACTCTGCTAGCCAAGCGCAGCACTTCACCACACTGCTTCCTCACTTCAGTGTCTCATTGAACTGAAGAAACACCCCAAGGAGTATCTTATGTGTTCATAGAATAGAGACAGACACATGTGTACTGTGCATATGGCCGTGCATGTGGAGGAAGTTACTATCTTCTGTTAAAATGAGTTTGATTAGCTTAAATGTTTTAAAAGTAGATGTTTGCTCTTCTGCCTTACATTCAGCTGCTCAAGGGAGGGCTCAGACAAATGGTTCTGTTGGCAGTCCTGAAGGAAACTGGCACAGAGGATGGTCATGCATTTTTATCAGCTCAGCTGGGTCTGGAAGACAGCATCTGCCTGAAATGAGCTGTAGCACTGAAAATATGTTGTTAGTTTTGAGGGTTTTGTGATTCGAACATTTAAGCTGCAGCTCTGGATCATGTTTTCCATATTGTCAATTTGTTTATTCTGACCTTCCAAGAGTTAAGAACCAATAAAGAAACTGATTCTGGGATCCCTAAATATGCACATTCTCAAATTGAATTAAAAGTTGCACTTCAGCACAGATATACTGTAACTTTCTAATTTGTCATACAGAAGTTCCTGTCACCTCTTCTACAATATATATTTGTACTATTATTATGCAGTTGTGAAAATACATAGATTTGGTAGGAAAAGAATAAGCATACAGTTTACCAGTGCACCTGTTATTTTTTTTTCTTTGCAGTTTAATGAGGAGTTAAAGGATGCAGGCTTTGACAGTAATTTCAAAGAAATGTACTGAGCTTGATAGCTTGACCTAGTTTCCATATTAAAATGGAGTATTTCTCTTCTTCTGTGGAGAAACTTCAAAGTCCAGAACTAAGGAAGAAATCTGCTTTTTTCTTTTTTCCTTTTTTTGTTTTTCCTTTTTTTTTTTCCCTCTTCAAGTGCTGTGTTTGCATATAGCTTGTAAGCTTGTCTGAACTAAGGTTTGAATAAACAGCCACTCCTAAGACAAACTGCAACTGCAAACTAATGAAGTATAAGCTAGGACAAATTTTACTTCTTTCAGTGCTGTGCTCTCCTAAAGTTAAAAAATCCCAGTTATTTCTCAAGCACTTATCTTGCATGCCATGTTTTATTTTTAAAAGGATGCAAAGTTCCTGGTCTTATGTAGTTCTGTGTTGTGAGAGTCGATGTTTTAATTAAACCACTAATTATCATTAAAATTCTGATAACAGAATTTTACTTTATTTAAAGTTTTATATATATTATATATAAAGCCTGTGCTATTATAGATATTAAATGTTCGCACCCAGCCTGTTGCACTTGGATATTCAGACTGTGTTTATCTCCATCCATTTTCTGGCATATGATTGAAAAAGCTGTTGAAAGCAGCACGATCACACTCCTTAAGCAAATGGTAAATAGGGACTTCTTTTATGAGAAGTGATAGAATTTTTTCATACCAATAGAAGATAATACATCCCTTGGAAACAGACTAAATCCCTCTTTATTCAGCAAACCTTCTAGAGGAAAAAAAAAAAAAGACAGGACCTGGCCATGTTTGGGGTCTCTGCCTCCAGCGCAGGATGTGCTCTGCAAGCGCTTGTGGGCCTGGCTGATTCCTGTGACTTCGTGTAAGACAGGAGGAGTATGAAATAGTGCAAGTGAGGCTGCAAGCTGGTAGGAAGCTGCTGCTGTTACAGCTTGGATATGCAGCTGCAGCTCTTGATTACACAAGTTTACTCTTTGAGGGCCATAATCTACTTCAGGCGCTCTAGAAATTCTTTCTGAAATTTTCACAAATAGGATTTTCACTTAATGCCCCTCTTTGCAAAACCCAGGCTCAGGAGAATTATTTTTGGGTCACCTTGGTGCCTGAAAGGAGGTACTCACAGGCCAGTCTCAGTATAAAATCAAGGCGTTTTCCTGTAGGTTTTCATTCAAATGAAGCAATGCAGTATTTGAGAACTGGATGTGGCTTTGTCTTTAAGTATTCGTTAACATATAGGTTAATTTGAAAAACAAAAAATACCTGTAGATCTCAGTTACTTTACTTTAAAACCACTCTTTCTCTTCAGTGCTCGTCCCCCGTCGCCCCGTCAGAAGATACTTCTTTATGACTGCCTTTCCCACCTGTCACTGTGTAAGCGGTAAAGCAGAGATGCAATGGGGCATGGCTTTGGATATATCCTACCTGCAGTACAATACAGACAGTTGTGACTGGCAGTATCTCCTTGTGACTGTGATCTGTTTTTCAGGACAGTGTCCACATTCCATGCCTTGGTGGTTGGTGGATTTTGTCTGTATATTTTGTTGTACGATGAAGCTGTTAATGCTGACCATCTCTGGTAAGATGTGTTACTTACATGTTGTGTTTACACGGTCAAATGACATAATAGAGCATGGAAAAAATATCCTGCAGTGTACTAATTAGTGTAGTAAATGTTTTATTTCCCTTTATAATATACAGTTTGATGTATTTACTTTTGTTCATACTACTTTACAACTCCAGATTATTTTGTCAGTGCTAATGCCCTCAGTGTATTGTCTCTGTGAAGTGGGATAGATACCATGCAGTCAATTGATTTGTAATTGCATATTACTAATCCGTAGGACTGAGAGTCTAACTCAGTTGGCAAGACTGAAACTATGCTACTTAGTACAATTATTTTTAAATGAAATTGAAATGCTCTTCCAAGTCATTGGGGAAGGGGGGAAGTGGAGCCTGATATCTGTATAAAATACATATGTAAAAGGTGAGAAGTTAGGATGTTATACTGTAGCCTCCCCGAAGGCTTCTACCAAGAAGTATGAAGGAGTTCTAAGGGATTCTATCTTTATAGGGAATAAAATTTTTAAATCAATAGATTTCAAATGTTTTCTCTATTTATCAAATATTTCATCTTAAGCTTCCTTTTTTTTTTTTTTTTTTTTTTTTTTGATGTCTAGTTCTATTGACTTATATTGTTTTGTTTCATGCTTACTTTTGTGGGACAGGACATGTCTCTTGCTTTGCTTAATTGGTATTTTGACATTTCATTCATTACCTTCTGGAACTCTCCCTCTGGATCCCTCCTGAAGAGTGATTAACTACTACAAGTTTCATTTCATATTTCTGCTATTTTTAACTTTGTTGTAGGTCTATAGTATGATTCAGTTTAAACTCGTGTAAATTTAACATATGATTCTTACTTTGCTCTTTTGGTACTGTAAACTAATGACAGTATGGTATGGACTAGACAAGATTGGGTGCTTAAATGAATTCTGATGGTATCTCTGCCACTGATTTCTTATGTAGCTTTCTTAAACGTAAGACTGATTCACAATGCAAATATGAACAACGCTGGCCTCTTACTTTCGTAGTGATACATGATTAATTTGTTGCTTGGACTTTTTTTCATTGTATTCTGGTATCTTTGGAGTGACTATATATAATCTCCAGTATCTTACAAGATCATTAACCTTGTTTAAAAGCAGTAGGTTATTATAACTTGATCTCTGTATGGATTGTGGTAAGCTTTATCATATACAAGCTTTTATCTTCGTTTGCTTGAGTAGACCTTCTAAACAGTACAAAAGAAGTAATGAGTGATAGAAATAAGTATCACTTGCTGTTGATAAATTGTCTGCATGCTTACTTAATTATCCTGGTGTATAAAAAATCAAATAGAAAACTAAGTTTTCAAAAATTATCTTTAATTCTTAATAAGTTTAAGAAAGGCCGTGAGATATTTTTGTGTACTGCTTTGAAAACTTAACCTTGTTTATGGAGCCTTAGCATCCTATACAATGTAAAAAAATACCATAGGACAAAATCAATTTTTTTGGGAGGGAAATTATTACGTATTTCTACTATTGCTTCTACATATTTCTTCTGTTTGGATACACTTACAATGACGATTATAATGAATTAAAACTTTGTGTTGTGCTTCTTCTGTCAGAAACTACCAGTGAAGCCAGAATCACAGGTCAGTTTCCTCAGAAATTGCAGGTGTATATTTTCTTCTAAGGCTGACTTTCATGTTACTCTTTAAAAGGAGATAGCTAGCATTTGTCTCTGCATTTCTCCATATGTTGTGCTGATTCCCTCTCTGTGGTGACTGAAGCCCTCACTGACCGTACAGAGCTTTAATCAATTTTCAGTCTGCTTTATGACCTGGATGTACTTTAAATTTTAATCTGTCATTTTTCCATTGATTCATAGTTGAATTCACATAGTTTTGAATTTAAGTGGATATGGCTGAAGAGGAAAAAGCAAATTCTAAGGACCTGCTATAAGGCTGTTCTGTCATGGAAATCAAATGCCCTTTTGAAATGAAATGCAGTCATAAGCTGTGGACCTCATATCTTCTGCAGATATGAAAGATGCATGAGTCTTTCATTAGGATTGTTTTATAAACAGTGAAGAAGCACTTGAGTCTAGTTTCAACAGTTTGTGTGTGCCCAGAAATCCTTAATGCTGCTTTTACTCAAGTAGTCTGAAAGCATCACACTGGTGCTCCAATTTTAGACCACTCACTCTTGCCTTCTGTTTATTACCACAATCTTTGTATACCCATTGACTGTATGATCATGTCCATTTATCCTCTGCAGGATTTGTATCTTTTATATCAGTAATGGAAAGCTATAGGTTCCAGTCTTCAACGTATATCAGCCTTAGTTCTGGGCTCATGCGAGGCTTAAATGCATGGTGATGACAATACAGGTAGCTCTCGAAGGGGATCAGGACTCCTACTAAGGCATTGGGTGCAACGGAGAGAGGATGTCGTGTTGCTTTTAGGTAGTGCCTGAAACTACATGCAGTAAGTCCTAACAAAAGATGATAAAGACTGGACCATGTGTATGCCACAGAGGTTCATCAGCCTAGTGTTTTTACAGCTTTTTTGATGGTCTAGAACTTCCCCTAACACTTGCCATATTTTCTATATGTTAAAAGAATAGCTAACTAGCATAAATAATGTAGAAATTGTTTCTGAGGTGATGAGAATAACATGGTAGAAAATGTGTAGGTGGTAGAGATTAGATAAGGAGAGGGAGAAGGTGTGAAGCTACGACTTCATTCATGTATTTACGAGAGAGCAGGTTTCTTCATACCACTCTCCACTTTGCAGTCATCAACCTTTTTTTAAGCTAAAGTATTTTTATCTAGTAGACTGTACCTGAAAAATATCTGCAAAAAAATCTTGAGGAAAGTTGACTGGGCATCCTTGTGTTTTATCTCCCTGTGTGTGTTCCTGTAATTCATTTGCTGCACATACCTCCCAAGCAGTCATAAAGGAGACCTCTTCTGCTTGTTCAGGTCACTCCCTGTTTGTCATTCCTGGCACTTGCTTGCGTCAAAATTGTGCTGCAAACACCAGGGCTCATAAACTTGACAGCACTTCCCATTCAAGCCGATAGATCAGGAAATCCAGAACATTTTAGACTGAATTCTTTATTTTTTGTTAACTGAGATAAATTTGGGATTGTGATGGACTTTTTTATTATTAAAAAAAAAAAAAAAGATCTTTGGGCAGAGGAAAGGAGAATTGCTTACTTAATTCCTCAAGGTAGAAATGCACAGACAACAGTGGAAGTAAGAACAAATGGTAGATACTTGCTGTAATGTGAGTGCTTCTTCTCGAGCAGTGTTCACAAGTCTTGTGATTTTGAACATGCTGGAGGGACTTCATTTTTTTATTTGCTATTAAGAGCTTTGCTGAATCTTTGGCACCAAAAGTGAGGGCACAGAAGATGTGAAACTGCTCTGAAAAACATTTTTTGCTGAAAGGTTCTTTGACTTCAAAGAACAGGCAAATAATTCCTTTCGTGTCTCCTTCTATTCTGTATTCATATAAGCATTCATCCTCTTACAAATATGAAAAGCACTAGCTGAGAGAGATATTTTTGTCATCTGTCACAAAGTTTTAATACTGGCAGAAGGAAAAAATGGAGCTGAAGACTGTCAGTCAGATCGCTGTGACACTGCCTGGGCTGTTTGCTTCTATTTGCTGTTGTGAAAGAAGCTGGCCCAGGGCAATTGCTGGGTTGCAGTTCTGGTGTGTAGCAAGGGGCAGGCCAGGGACAGTTAGCAGATGTCTTATATCTGCCTGGAAAGGAATCCATTTCTCTAACTTTGATCTGTGGCCAAATCTCACGATGTTTGTCCCAACAGTAAGACATTAAGTAACCTCATGGACATGATGATGTTTGATATGTGTATGTCCTCTGCAAATTACCTTGTTTTAAAGGTTTAACTGTGCATTTTTGGTATGTTTACAGGGGTGACCCTTCAATAGTGAAACTGAATATTGCTATTACCACAGGCTACCTCATTTCTGGTAATTATGCAACATCATCTTTATAACGCGCTCAACCTGTTTATTTATATTGAGTCACTATCCTATCTATTTACATTTATCTTGAGACACTGTTCTGGAGATGTGATGTGTACAAGAATTTTAAAAGCCACAGCAGAAGCTGTATTGTAAAGGAGTTGTGGGGTTGTCGTGTAATTGCAGGATGTGAAAGATGGGAATGGTGTCTCCCCAGGCAGTAAGGGAATGCCGTGGCGTGGCTTTGTGATGGTTTGGTACCCAACCACCACTTCCAGTTCAGATTGTACTTTAGCCACTTCAGAAGGTGTGGAAGTGGCTTACTTCAGAGCACCAGAAATTCAGTATGTAACCCTCAATACAAGTTAAGGCATTGGATCTCACTTGCCCACCTTCTAATCTCACTTCGAAGTAAAATTAAATTACATATAAAACTTGAAAATTTAGAATTTTTTTTTTTAATACATTATTAACATTTAAATATGTTGATGTTCTGAATTATTGACTTTTAACTAAAATTGCATGGGAATTTTGCAAAAAAAAACTATTTGGAACTTTTATTTTGTGTGGGGAATTGCTGACTTGCCAAAATGAAAACTCTTAAGCTTGGACTATTTTCTGGGAAAACTTCCCCTGTTTGATTGGAGTTCTTTCACCAGAGACTACGCTGTACACTGAATTGTCTCTTACAGTTGATTTCTCACTAATGGGATTGGTGATCAGCACATGCGGTTCAAGTCTCTGGTTTGTCTGTAAGAGGAACTTCATCTTCCATGTTTAAATTCATTGGTATCTATTTCTAAATAGTTATGCATTAGGCTTTCATTATGAATTAATGAATCTTGGCCTGAACTTGGCCACTCGTTCTCTTCCTTATGTAGTTAATGTTTAATTATTAATATGTAGTGGAGCAGCTATATCAGATAATACAGAGACCTGCCTGAGGACAGCTCATATAAAGAGATCAAGGCACTCACTGCAGATAGGAAAAGCATCATGGTAAGGTCTTTGATTCTGAAACTTGATCACTAGTATTCCATTCAAAGTACCCAAGTATTCATTTATTTGGAGAAAGAAGAGGCAGAAATTGCTTATTACAGTATAGAACAGAAAATTTTCTGAAATCTCAGACAATCACAGGCCAAGAAGAACTTTTCTGTCAAAGCTTTCTTTACAGCAGTAACTCAAGTACACTATATTGCTTTTGCAGTAGCTGGGAAGGTCTGATTAAACAAAGTGAGCATGCTTCTCATCAAGTGTTTCTTGCACAGGGTTAATGGTTCCCTGTTTGCAAGTATGAAGTTCTGACTCACTAGTTCTCCATAGTAGATTCTTGCTTTTATTGTAGGCATTTGTACATTGGCTATATATTTCCTTTCCCTTCCCACTCCTCTTTTTTTGGTCACTTGTTTCAAATTTGTGGATTTGTAAGTATGAGGTTTTCACATCAGATTCTGGATCCACCCTTTCCTTCCAGAATGCTTCAGCTAAAGGTACTGTCCCCATATTCCTGTTGATATGGAAGATAATTTATGGCAGCTGTTGGAATAATGCGTGCTTAATATTTTGTCAGAACTTTTACTGGAAAAAAATCTTTAGGATAAAGTGTGTTTCTACTGGTAGTGTGCACTGGCATTCATACCTCTAAAAACTAAGATAAACACTATTCTCAGGTAAATGGTAGTAGACTAACTTGCTTTTTAACGTTATTTATTTTCTCTCGTAGATTTGTTGCTTATTATTTGCTACTGGAAGGCAATTGGTGACAAGTTTTTTGTAATACATCACTTGGCAGCTCTGTATGCTTATTATTTTGTACTGGTGAGTGCTGTATTCTTTAGTAATGTAACAAGCAGATGAGAATGGAAACAATGCTTTTATGAATCTCATTTCCTTAATGTTAAAAATGTTATTTGCTGGTTGGTATGTTAACTTCATGACAGGCATACTTATGTCTTCAATAAAGAGCTCACAAAATCAGAGTATGAAAACTTAGTTGGAAAACCAGGAGAAGATGGTTTCAAATGTTTTGCTTGTCACTGTATTTTTGAGACCATTGGTCAGTGATGTCTCATTCTGGGCAGCTGGATGTGGTTCTTCTGTAGATTGTTCTTTTTATTTAAATGTAGCAACAAAAACAAACAAAAAAACAGAAAAATTTTGTTTTTGTACACACTTGTGTCACCCAAACATGAACGCTTTATTATTATGGTAGGTAGGATTATGAAATGTATTTCACTTTTGATTATTAAGCAGCTGGCGTACAGCACATGTTAATATGTAACATAAGTATACTAATCTGAGAAATGAAAAATCATATGAAGCTCCCAATTGCAGATGATAAATAAAGTAACTATATCCACTGTTTAGCTTAGACTAATTTTAAGCTTTGTTATAACCGAGATTTCTCAGTAAGTGTATGGTTTTGTTTGTTTGTTTTGTTTTATGAAGGTTGATGCTGACCCTCTGAGACTTTTTCTAAGATTGCTTTGGTGGGGAAGCAGTTGTTGATTAACTGTATATATCTTTCAATATCTGTAGCATATGTACATGCATTGATGATAAAAGGGGAAGAAAAGGATATTCTTCCAGGGCGAAGACTAACTCAATTACTCTTTGCTGCTGATTTACTGCTGGAATTGCTAAGATGCCTTTGTGATTTGGTAGAAAACCTGCTGACCTCCAGAGTAATGCGGCTAAATCTCTTCTGAAAAGCTCATTCAGTAAATAGAGAAATCCTATAAAATACAATTTACTTCACTTACCACGTCTCTTTCACTAGCTAGTTCATGAATCCCAGGCTTAAAATATTAAAAAATGTGTTGAGATGTCAGATTACTGCCAGATTTAAACCATCTAAAGGGAATGAAGTACACTGACAAGTAAATACTCTGTTTTGGGTTGAAGGTAATTAAATCTACTAATATTGTCATGGATAAAACTGAATTAGAACTGGATATTAGAGAAATGAAAATATCACTACAGAGACTAATCCCCGATGCAGAAAAATCAGCAGTTATTTCTGGATTAAATCATATAGCGTAAACTTTAAGCTCAATTTATTATTTGGGTCCAACTCTCCCACTGGATGTATATGTCTGTGCCAAGGGTTGTTCAGGAATAAGTCTGAATTTTCTTTATCTCTACACCTGCCAACTGCTGCTTGCCCAGTCCTGGTGGAGTGGGATACTATTTCCAGCTCATAACACGACCAAAAGATAAGACAGAGAAGCTTGTGTACTTTGTCACTTAGAGGGAGGTGTTCAGTTACAATGTGTTTTGGTGGAAAAGTTCCATGCTGTTATCTGGATACCAACATGGGGAAGACAAAGTCTTCCAGCTTAGGGGATGTGGCAGGGACTGCAACACAACTGGTGGAAAGGATTTTCCTTTCAGAAGGCAGGAGAGAATTTCAGAGGCTTTATGTGCCCTTTCTGCTGCCAAATGAGAGCCAGTAATTCATCCTGATGTAGGTAAGTTGCATTCTTAAAACAATTCAGGGACATTCTTCACCTTACTGATTTTGTTTAAGTTTGTTTAAACATGAGAAATCCAGAATATTTACAATCCTCTTAGGCAGTAGTGGTACCATCATAGTTATATCCTACCAAATTCTTGTGCCAATCTCCTCTAGCTGGCTTTCCATTTCCTCTTATTTCCTACATCTTTTAAAGATTTATTTAAAAACAAAAAAATTAAAAGCTACTGATTCATGGTATTTAACAGACAACAGCATCTTCTGTGGAAAACTTCATTTTGAAATTTTATGGAAGATTGCCACAGCTAAGAAACTTGTGTACTGACAATTTTAATCAGGCAGTTGGGTCATTGTATCATTCTGTGTACACTTGAAGACTTCAGTCAAGGTTAATCTGCTAGATTGTTGATCTCTGTGTCTGCTTTGTCTTTGTCCAACCAGAGCAAAGGTCTGCTGGCTTATTTTGGGAACTTTCGTCTGCTTGCAGAATTCTCCACTCCTTTTGTCAATCAGAGGTGAGTAGCTGTGGAGTTTTTATACAATTCTTTACGTTTTTATCTATATTATCCAGGAAGGATGTTGTCACTGAATAGCTGCTAAAAGGGAATTTTCATTTATTTAGAGTTTACTACCTGGAAATCTATTTTGCTATGAAAACATTTAGCTGCTGTTGCAGAGTTCCTTTTTAAAGCAGACCAACCTTCGTATGAAATGCCAGATTTTCATACTTCAGTTATAAAAATAGTTCTGGATTCTGAGCTCTTAAGTTAGAAGAGCAGTAAAGCATCTAAATGCAGCTGTGATAGTTAAGCTTTACACTTGTGATCAGAGAAGAAAGTGGCAGGAGGCTCTTTAGCAGACTTCAGTGACCGTGGAAGACTGCTGTGGCTTCTGGTTGTAGTATCACACTTAAACTGCTGCTGTGAGAATCAGGGAAGGCATGATAGTGCCAAGGAGAGCAGTCCCTGGAATTTCCCAGAGCTTTGGGCTGGGTGCCCTCTACTCGCTCTGCAGCTGCTGTGACCCAACTGGGGACACCGACCTGCCCCAGGACTTCATCTCGAGAGTGGGACTTCGGTATAGCATGGAGCTGCTGTCATCTCCTCCTTCTCCTCCTCCTCCTCCACGTTTTTCTTTTGTTTGTGGCGTAGGATCAGATCTTGCAGTACACTGCATACCCATTCCCATCCTTTTTGGGGTGTTTCTACTTTACTGATCATTTTTGTGTAGTGTCTATTTTCCTTTCCAGGTGTCAGATACAGAAAGGGTGAGGGTGATAAGAAAAAGGGTCTGTAAGTCTTCAAACAAGATGTTTGAGTATTACTAACCTATTACTAGGTTGCGATTGTCAACTCTAAAAGAGTTTTTGAGACTGTAGCATTCCTCACATTTCTAAGAATGTACAAAACAAAAAGGAAGGATTGTGCTGAAGACCCTTCTGAATGTTGGCAAATTCAACTTAGAGGAGGGCAGGTAACGGAGCTGTGCAGGGCTATTTCCATTTGTCTAAGTCAAGTAGGCTGTTGTGGTCTAACTCAGGCTGTGCTCTGCTTGCACGGAGAAACCAAGGAGTGAAGAAATACTTCTTCAAGCTTATTTTAAAGGAGAGTAAGAAAGTGGGAGGTAGTGTATTCTGAAGGTGGTATTATATTTTAGATTTCTCTATTGGTGCTCATGCCCCAGTCGTTCTCATAACTGACTTTTATCAAGATAGGATTTCATATTGGAAATGGATGCTTACCTTTCAAATTTATTATATTATACTTTTAAATGCCTATGGTGAGACTGTGTCCTTGAAAACCCACATCTACTGCTTTCTGAGAAAAACAGAAGTCTCTGTGGAGACGATAAAGTCCTTCGCACTGAGAGATGTCATCTCATTAGTGCATGTTTTTTTTTCCCATTACATTTGAAAAGAACCAGACACTTAAGGCAGCAAGTAGTGGATAACGATAATGATTTACATTAAACCTCTTGTTTGCCTTCTTAGTATTACCAAAAAAGAGCAGTATTAAAATATAAAATGATAGTCTAATCTCAGAACTGAAGTATTTTCTTTGTTTTGGTGTTATTAGGGGTATTTAATTGAAGGTTGTCCCTATGCCAAGCATTTAGATCTTTTTATGTTCATGTCAACATTTATGCAGTTAATTATAAACTGTGCTGGATAAAATGTTAACAATCACTGGGATTTACTTATAATTTTTGAATTTGCTGGGAGAGGAAAGTCTCTGAGCAGATGTCCAGTCACCCTTTTCTCCAGCAGTTACCTATCCTGGCACATTGCTGTGGACTTCAGAAACTTTCTTTGATGTTACTTCTGGAATCTGCATTATATATATTGAGGAAAATACAGGCTGTCTCATCAAACATGCCAGGTCTCTATCAGCCCAGCATTTTGGTGGGAAGGTGTCCAGCTTCCTGATCAGGCTATTATCGGGAGAGCCTGGAGTTCGTATCAGCTGCATTCTTAACTGATTCCAGGTGTATTTCTGTTAGAGCTGGATGTCTGGCAAGTCTTTTTAGTGTATCAGTAATTATGTAGGTTGCAATCTGCAGATAATTAAAGTTGACTTTATTTTTTACAAGTTTTTAACTTGTTATTTTGTTTAATAGCTTTACCCCCATATCTTTTTGAAAACAAATTGGTTATTCCACTTCCTCCTTCCCAATTGCTGCCATGAATATATTGATTCATGTTATTTTCCTGTCTTTTACCTGCCATTGTTGCTCAATTTTAGGAGGGAGAGAAGGTTCTTTAATATATATGTGTACTCAATGGTGAGATTAAGACACCATGGGTCCAATGTTAGCCTGGCCAGCTTATTACAAATCCTAGTTGTTTAGGGAGATGGGGAAGGGAAAGCGGGTGAAAAAGCAAGCAGTTTTTGTAGAAAGCAAGAGAGATGGTCACCACCATAGGTTCAGCATGGTTTGTAGTGCATCTGCTGATCCCAAAAGCTTGTCTAGTCACCATGGGGGATGGGAGAAAGATAGGAAGCTTTGCACAGTAGCAACAAGCAGGGCTCAGGAGGGGATTCTTTCCGAAGAGGTTTTTTTTCTCTTAGAGAATTCTTCTGCCAAATATTCCTTCTCTTTGGGAGTTTCTCTCCTCCAAAGGTTTCTTTTCTTTGGAAGTTCTCCAGAGTCCTTAGTTTAGTGGAAACCTTTCATCCCCCGCTTTTCAGTTTTTTTAATTCTTTTCTCTCTATTAGCACACTTGGCCCAACAGATAAGCCAGCATGGAGTGGTGCCTCTGTTGCCATGCACAAGCATTATTGCCTTTTGCAGTGGTCAGCTTCTTCAAGCTGCACTCCTGAAAAAGACTGCTTGTCCTGCTTCTGCTTATCTTTACACTCATAAGAAGTACTGTGGCATGGTGACACCCACCACTCACCCCCCGAGATCTATGAAATATTACACCTCTATTTTATTACCATATCCAAACACAATGTTTGGATTGCTTTCAGGGGATAAATATTTTTTAATTGTCTATTAATGCAAATTATAATAAAAAAGCAATAAATTTGAATTTACCACCTTAAAAGTTACTTTAAATTATAGTGTAATGGTCATTGGCATACATAGTGGTCTTGAACTGACTTACAATTTGAACTGGGATTTTCTACGTGTTATTCTACATGCAATGTTCTTGATATCACACAGTGTTTAACTGGGAAAAAAAAAAAAAAGCCAAGCTGAAGAATTTGCAAGCTAAGCCAAGAAACTGTGCAATAACTTAAAAATACAAGCAATAATTTAGAAATGCAAGGTAGAAGCAATTAAAAAATACATGCTTAATTAAGAGAAATAAAATCTTCGTCAATTAAGTGGGCTTAAGTATGCCTGCCATCTGTGAATACTTCTTTTGCAGGTGGTTTTTTGAAGTACTGGGATATCCCAAATCTTCAAAGGCTAACATGATCAATGGTGTGCTGATGACAGTTGTGTTCTTCGTGGTGAGGATTGCCGTCATGCCTATGTATTACAGCCGTGTATTTTCTTCGTTTGGAACTGAGGGTTTCCAGAGATTAGGATTTGCAGCCCAGAGCGCCTGGATTATCTCAAGTGTTGTCTTGGATGTTATGAACTTGATGTGGATGGTCAAAATTACGAAAGGTTGCTACAAAGTTATTTGTCTTGTTGGACAGGAGGAAGCCAAAACTCATAAAAATGGAAAATCTGACTAGAGATCATATGCATAAACAGAAATTTCTGCTATGAAAATTATTTGGGTTCACTGAACCAGTGCACATTTCTGCCATGGAATGCTCCTCTTAAGGAAACAAGGTATTACCTCTGTACTGACCTTACTCTTTCCCTAGCCACACTGCCTGCGCACCCAGGGCCACGCTTTAAGGATCTTCTCCAATGAGGAATAGAAGCAAACTTTCACAGAAATGAATGCTACATGTTCTGAGCACTTAACAAACTACTGAAATGAGGAAGGAGCAGACTGGTTACTTGGCTGTTGTCCACCAGTGTGTTTGAAGTGTTTCACTCAGGTTTCTCAGATTAATGTGTTTTATAAATCTAGTGAATATTGATATCTCTCTTTTATAAAAACATAAACAAAACTCCCCAAACTCATGATATGGTGCAATTTTCCTGGCAAGTTTCTATATTTTCTTCTAGGAATAACAATCGAGATTTCATTCTTGAGAACTTTTTAATTTTTGCAAGAGATGCTAAAAGTCTAGCTCTGATTTTGTGAAGTCTTTTACTGCTTTTTGTTCTGCCTTGTACGAATGCAAACCATTTGGGGAAATTTATGAAATAATTTTATCTAAAATGCTGTATTATAAGACCATACGAGATATCTTAAGAGTGGTTAAAATTCTCTGATTTTTATAGGAAGGATTCATTTCTGCTTTTTTTAGATTACATGCAAGAGCACATCTACTAAATCAGCCGTGGAAATGAGTTCATAAGTTAGTATGGTAAATGATGTTAGGGAACAGCATAATTCTTACTGGAGTGCTTTTTTTCCTTTGCTGCTACTGCCTTTGAGAAGTATTGCAACTCTGCTCAGAGTTAACCATTGACTTTCGGGATATGAAGCTTAGAAAAAGATAAAATTATTCTGTATATGTGCCATGGAACTTACAATGAGCCTTTTTTTTTTTTTTTCACACAAGTGACCCATTAGGTACGATTGCTGATTTTTATTGTCACATTTTCCTTGTTAATCACATCTGAGCTGTTGACTGAAGAACATTCTTGAATTAACAGTGCCAAACTTCTTTCAACCTATAACATACAGTGACAGCTCACATCTGCAGGCACAACATTTTATTTTCAGAACCACGTACTTGTCAATAGGCACCCTGTTCCTCCTTCTGCAGACTTAAAACTTGGAGGACGTTGGAGAGAAATCTTGCTGTCTAAGAGGAATGCCCTCAATCCAAATTGTATATAACTGGAGGAAATTCTGTTTTTTTTTTTTATGATTTGAGAGCAGTATTTGTGTATAGTTTTGGTTTTGTTTTGCTTATTTTTAATCATATCTGAATTGAGGTTGATTAACTTCTGTTTGTTTCTAGATTTTTTTAAAAATTATTATTTTTGAACATCGTGTTGTTAGTTATACCTTCTAACAAGGTGTGCTAAATGTACACGTTTTCACTCGGTACTTCAGTACACATACTAAGTATTGTAGCAGACTGTGTGTAAGAAATTTATTTTTAAACAAAGAGATAAATATTTATGGGATATTTTGCTTTCCTTTTCTCCTGTTCTCCTTAACAAAGCTGTGTGGAATCAGCCCTTATCTCTGCAGACCACAGTGTTAGTGCACCAATACTACGATGCTTTTTGGCAAGAAACAGGGTTTGTTTCCCAGAAATCAGATGTCAGTGAGCCCCAGAGAGAACCCCATGGACTATAGTGCCTTATAGCCAAGGCAGCTGTGTTGAGTTCCCAGTTCCAGGGATGTCAGAGAGTATTGTTTGAGATGCACAATACTGGCTTTTATCTGCTTGGTTTCACTGGGCAGACGTTCTCCAGTACTTGTTTCCAATTCTGCCCTCTTGAGGGAGATGTCTAAGATTGCTTGTTCAGTTCTACAATCACCTTCAAATTAAGTAAATTTAAACATTTTGGAGAATATGCTTAAAAGTCGAAGTATCCTTGTATTTTATTCAGGAAGTGGGAAGAAAAACTGGTAAGGAAGATGAGTTGAAGCAGCTTTTAAGATGATAATCCATGAAAGCTTCTCAAAGTTCATCTCATCTTCACATTCATTTTTGACATCTCAGTATCATTTTGTTTTGCTTTATTTTCAGTGTAGAGCATTCACTAAAGCAGTCAGTTTCCTTTACTTCTAGATAGATTTGTGCATCACAGGGGGGAAGTCAAGCTGTAATAAGGTTGTTTTATAAGTAGATTGGATATGAAAAAACAAGCTTGCAGAGTACATATCGGGCAACAACCCAAAATAGAAGGGCATTCAGATAATTATTTAGAAGATGCAACGTTTTGGATTGCTGCATGAAATTAATATAATTAAAACAACATTTTACAATGCATTCAGTTTCATTTTTCAATCATGATATTTCAGAGTATTACTGTTCAGTCCTGATTACATCTACCATGTGTGAGAAGGCAACTGTTTAAGAAAACACCCTAATAACACTTACATATTTAGCGAGAACTGTAGTCAGCAGTTTGCAAAATTGTATTGTAATGAATACATTAGGATAGAGCACTCTTACCTGCCACTACAAGCTTATAATACAGCAAATTAGATGGCCTTGGCACCTATTTTTTCAATTACACCTTCTTAATTTAAAAATGATGTTGAAATATTGACTCATTTTGCGTTGCAAGCTTGTCTCTTTGCTTTTTTTATGCAAGAAGTGCATGATTAGTAAGATTTTCATAAATTACATCCAGAATGTAATATTACTTTAATAGTAGCTTAAAACTTCTATTTTAACACTTGCATTGTAAAGCAGACAGTTGGTATATCACCGGGTGTCTTTGTCGTGGACATATCGAATGGATGGAACTAGCTTAGTAAAAATGCTCAAAAATCACATTTTTTTATATTCTTCTGTACCACATTACATAAGATTAGTGTGGTGATCATGGGAGCGTCTGTTTGTACCAGTAGGGCTGTATGTAAGTATGCCAGTTTCTCTTCTCCATGGTTTTACTTTTTCATCAGAAGATGAATAAATACTGCTCTCAGAGCTACTATAGGGGAATGGTAGGTCAAGCTTTGCTTTTATAGTTGATTTGTGGAAGCAGTACTTGCAGAGGGGAAAAGTACTTCAAATCCTCATTTTCTTGGTGAGCGTTCCAGCGGATTTCAGTGAAGTCAAGAGCCTTAGTGCTACGGAGATGTTTAATGGGTATCTGTACACATACTTAGTGATATGAATTTTATCTCTGAAACCTACTCTACCTCTATAAGTAAATGCTCTTTTGAGTGAGCTCAGTGCTTTCTTAATTACTTAAAAATAGAATCTACTGAATGTGAAAGATATTCTATGAGCAGGAAAAATGAGAGGAGCTGATTGATGTATATAAATTCTTATCAATTCCAAATTTTATGTCAAAGTTTATTAAAAATAAATTAATTACAATGTCTGAAAGATAGTTGTTTCCATCTTTACATTAAAAATTATGGTGAAGCATTATTCGTACTGAAAAATTAATGTTGATCTCTGAGTAAAAGCTTACACAAGTGAGCATATACATTCAAGCATGTTTAAAGAGGAGAGGTGGAGGAGATGCTGAGTACTGCTGCTGTGGCCGGGACAATGGTAGAATGACAAGCAGCAGAAAGATTATGTATTCCTGTATCTCTGTAACGGTACAAAGTGAAACTAAAATTTCTTCTCAAGCTGTACAAAAAGGCTTCTAAGTTGTTGATTGCTGTATGAAGACAACTTGTGTGTGTTCAAGTATATGTACATACAAGCTTTCTGTGAAAGGTCTTTTAGTAGAAAAGTTTGTAAAATTGTTTTGTAAAGCTTCTGTTGAGCCATTCAGGGGAAAATAAAGGGCTGACTGAAAATTACTCCAACTTAAGGTCTATTACGGTGTTCACCAACGGGGAAATCCATGTAGAGAGGAACTAGAATTTTCAGATGAGCAATACAAATGTAGAAGGCTATGAGAAGTATGTGTAGCCCTCTTTCCTATTTATAATAGCCTTCCATAGAACTTCATTAACCAGTTGCAAGGAACTTCACAGGGCAGAACTTGTTCCTGGTAGAGTGTCTCTACCTATGGAATGCATTTGACAGCTGGAGAAAGAACAGTACTTTGCTGCTGAGGTCCTGGCACCAGTCAAATGGAAAAAAAATTACTAATATTTACTAACTTTAACATTCATCCAAACCCTGGGTGAAATCTCTTTGCTGGACAGGTGAAGGTCATATGATTTTCCGAATGCAACTTGAAAAGTCTTTTTATGGAGGAAAGAAAGAAAGATGTGCTGCTTGGGATGTTTAGAGTTCTGGGATTAAGCATCAAATCAATACTTTTAGGTGATAACACTTATGATTTTTTATCCATTTAAAATCTCTACTAGCTACCTCCTTTGGCATTCTTGCTCTATTTATAATAACCAAGCACTTTATAGCTCAGTAAAGAATGGAAGGTAGCTATGAAGAATAACTTGTATTGTTTGGTATGAGAAATATTTTGTCAAAATTCCTTCTGAGATCAGCTTCATGGTGTGGTGTCTTAAGAGGGCATCTGATAACAATGTACATAAATTTTTAATCTACTTGTAATATAAAGGAAATGTCTTTAAGAGAGTGGTTTATGAGGAGTTCAGCATGCCTCGGTATCAACCATATAATGATTCAGTGTGCTATTTATAACTTCTTAGTCATTGAAATTGAAAATATAAAAATAAATAAAATATTCTGTAGTGTATCTTTATTTTTAATATGTGTGTGGGATGTCAAAAACTGTACTTGTCTTGTGGATGGCACATGCCTTTATGAGCCTATAAATATTTAAGTATATGAGAATCTGCACCCAAGCGAAACACGATGCATGGAAATTGTCTTCTAAGTTTAAAAATTTTGTTATTGAAAAAATTCTGATTGTTTAAATGCAACATTTAAATATCAACAGTAAACTCCAATACAGAGCATAACACTTTGAACACAATGCAGGAGATGCTGGTTTTGTTCATTGTAACACTATTCAAGTTTGACAAGAGAAATCCATTATATGATAGGGAGAGGGAGGAAAAGGGCTAATCCTGAGCTCTGGTATAATTTGCACACTTAATACGCATACATGCAAATATCCTGGATTTGTTTCTAGCATGCGTAAACCAAACAGTGTTTAATGTCTACAGATACCTATATGGGGAGAATGATTTAACATGTAAGCACAGTTAGACTGATGCAAAAGCAAATTACAATCTGTTGGGAAGAAGTAAGTTATGACTTAGGCATAAGTAATATCTGTAATTTAAAAATGTTCATGTAATCTTCAAGAGAGACTCAACAAATACGGTATACCTGACCTGGATGCAGAGCAAGGGTGAAAACTGAACGTTCTTCCAGACTGATTTCTGGAAAACCATGACAATCTGGTTTGTGGAGTAAAGACTGAAACTGTCACAGAATGTTAGGATCATATTATTAAGTTCAAATAGTACTGTGGCCTGATTGTAGTACCAATCCTTATCACTGCACAAGAACTTAAGAACGCAATATAATAATTCTGAAGATTGGTTACAACAGTGAACAGGTGTAGTAAGGTGAATGGTTAAATACAATACAATGCGTTTAAATTTTCCTTTTGCTATAAAATTGGAATTGTGTTTGCATTTCAGTATACTGTAGAGCATTTTTGTATTTGGTTTGAACAGTCTAGGGGCTTGCATTATATTGGCTGATTTTTTTCTTTGATATATGCAATAATGTCAATGAGCAATAAATTGCATGATGTATGCAAGGTATTGTTACTTCATAATAAACAAAAAGAACAGAGTTGCTTATTTTGTGAAATTTTCTTTCTTACTGTGGTAATAGCTTATGTACCTATAATAATAAACGCGTCATGAAAGAATGACTTGCTTTGGGTTAAGCTGAGAAACGGTTGGCTTCTACAATACCTTGAAGTTTCTGCACCTTGCTTTATGTGTGGAGAGAAGAAGGGGTCTAAGCCAGGTGTGTAGGGATGGATGGACTTAGAAAGGGTGAAATGCTGTGTAGGACCTCACTGTGGCCAGGAATGTGACTTCAGCTATAAATTGTTGTGTATTGTGGAAAAGCTTATGTTTATATCGGACAGTATTAATTATACCATGGTGTGTTATAATACATTTCAGAACATTAGCCAAACACTTCTCTGCAGGCTGTGGATATAAAGAGCTACTGTCATCTGTGTGTTATAGATGCCATGCATTACACAGTCCTTTCCTGAATACTGAGCTATGCAATTAAGTTTCTTAATTCTCAGTTTCACTATGGGCAGAGAATATATGCCTGGGAACCACAAACTGCGTGGAGAAGCCTGGTGGTTTCTCTGAGCATGCTCAGAGGAAGTTGCTGCTGTTGTGTACCTTAACTTTGGCAATTGCTTGTATTTTGAGTTATGCACTGATTAAATTTCTAGAAGAAAATACAGTGATTTTTACTATTTTTATCTCCTCTCCTGTCTTAATGGGAATCTTGTGCTACTTGTAAATGATATTCTTAGGTTACTCATTTTATACTTTCTGTAGAAAACTTGTCGTTAACCAGTCGATCTGTCTGCAGTGACTCAGGCTGGGAATGTCTGGAAGCCTTCCTTAGGGTCAGATGCTATATAGGTCAGATTTCCAACTGCTTGGGAAAGGACAATGAGGCTCGGTGGGACGCTGCTCAGCACCGGATGGCTTTTAGCACTGAATGGAGGAAAGGAAGGTCTGGAGGTGGCTGGGAACAAGGGATGCCGTTCTGTGAGCCGTTCTCAACCGCACAAATTCAACAAATCTTGTTGAAAGCACGAGAACCCCCACCTGAGATGCAGAGATGGATATACAAAATGCTTCCTGTGTCATTTTCTGGTGCATAGCTCCCCCATTTATATATGTTTTTTTGGTGAACTTTGTGTTCTTTCTGAAATTTTCCTTCGTTTTTGGTACTTGTATTGGTGCAATAATTCCAAATTAGGGGTTTTGTTTTGCTTGTTGTATGTCTTCACAGTAACAGGGTATCTGTTATTCTCTAAAGGATGGATACTGAATATACTCTGGTTTTGCTCGGCTTTTCTGGAGTCCACAGAGGGGGGTACTTCAGGGCAGCGT
Source organism: Chrysolophus pictus (assembly GCA_037305975.1). Classification (NCBI taxonomy): domain Eukaryota; kingdom Metazoa; phylum Chordata; class Aves; order Galliformes; family Phasianidae; genus Chrysolophus; species Chrysolophus pictus. The sequence continues at coordinate 13,065,757 of CM074583.1, read as the reverse complement.
GTGCTTCCTTGAGGCTGTCACCCTGTTCTTTGCAAGGCTTTACTCTGAGGTAAAAGTATTTGCTGCAGAAACACCGTGATGGACAACGGGAAGATTTACTGAGAACGTGTTCTTAAAAGCACTGAAAGATTTTTTAATTCGGGTGCTCAAAACGACTGTACTCTTACAGACTTGCGTGCTACAGCCGAACGCCAGCAGCCCTGACCAGAGCCGGCCGCCCGCTACGGCTCTCTGGCGGCGCAGGGGGGCTCAGCCCGCCTTCCCGCTCCGCCCGCAGCGTGGCGCTGTGCCGGACAGGCCGCCTCCTACCGGCGGCAGCCCGCGGCAGAGCCGGCCCGCCGCGCCGCCTGAGAGCTGTTGCGCAGGCGCGGGGCGGGCCGGGCCGGCGCTCTCGCGAGGCGCGCTTCTACGGGGTCGCAGGGGGGCGCGGGCCGGGCAGAGGTGAGCGCGGGGCCAGCAAAGCGAAGCGACTCGACGCGGGAAGCGGCGGTAGCAGCGGTGGGGCGCGGGCCGTGGCACCGGGCCGGGCCCGGCCCGGCCCCTACTGGCGAAGGGGGGCGGGCCTGACCTTGCCTGCGGGTGAGTGCGGTCACGGTACGTGTTACCGGTCACGGTGTGCGTTACGGGTCGCGGAGCGCTTCCTGCAGCGAGGCGAGGCCCGGGGCCGCCGCGCTGAGAGCCGGGGAAGGGACCCGAGCGGAGCGTCCCTCCTGTCCGCCGCTGTACGCGCTGTGCAGGCCGCGGCCGTGGGTTTTTATTCAGGCAGTGCGTTTATGGCTCACAGTGGTTTTTTGTTATTTATTATGGATGTGTTTTTAAGCGGTCTTTGGTGCCGCGGTATATCTGTATGTGCGTTCGCTGTAGTGAGTAATGAACACAAGTTTGCTTTACAGGCATTTGCTTTTTTCTTTCCTTTAGAAACTTGAACTGAAAAGCCTAATTTCAGCAGCCATGGGTCTGTCTGCATCCGCCCCAGCGGCCACAGCTCAGTCAGCAGCAGAACCTTCCAAACAGCACCAGGCAGCCTCTCCACCTTCAGAATGCCCCATGCATCGGGAGAAAATGGGAGGTAACAGTGCTTGAAAGCCAGTGAAGTTAGCTCCTTGCACTGAAAGCTCAAATGTACTTGTCAGGAAAGAAAAACAACTGCATTGAGAACTTGAGCCTGTCCCCCACTTGCAGGTAGCAATTGGTGACAAGAACTCAGCTGTTCCCCTGAGGAGGTGCCTGCTGCAGAACCCGTGGGCTGCTCCTGCTCAGCTTTCCCAAGAGAGGCCCTGCGGGGCTTTGGAGCACATCCACGTGTGGCCAGATTGGTGCCCATGCCCCTTTGGGGGTGGTCTCTGCGAGCAGATGGCTGTGCATCAGGGTGGGGGCAGCAGAAGGGTGCGATGAGGTCATTGTCTGGGGAAGGACGATGTCAGCTCTGTGTTGGCAGAATGATCACAAGTTGGATTCGCATTGCTTTGGAAATCTTGGTGACAAACAGCTTGGAGTAGCAGCCAGTCATGGAGCAGGGTGTAAGCATTCAGGGGCTGTGTGAGAAGCTTAGGTTTGAGCATGATATTTGGTGCTAAAACAGGCAAGACAAAAATATTTACAAAAATTGGAAAGTGTTCTAAAACTCAAAATAAAAAGTGAAATAGCATTCTTGTATTTACATTAGTATTTGATGAACTGTTTTCCATCTCTTGTCATGTTTCAGAGACTTCATTTTGTAACAAAATGTGTAATGCTTTTTCCTATATTTTAGGTTGTCCAATGCACATGAAGACTTCTGACCGTAGGGCTGAGAACACAGACAATGTTCCTGCACATCAGGAAAGAGCATATGAATATGTAGCGTGTCCTGTGAAGTCTGGGACATCTCAAGCAAACGATGACATAGATCCTAGCAATATGGTAACTTTCACTTGGTTCAGATGTTTTCTTCAGTCTCGTTTCTTCTGAAACGCCAAAAATGTAAATACTGATGCTGTGTAAAATGGGAACTCAATGGCAAATAATGTACTTTTTTTTCATTTTAAAACTGCTTTTTCTGATTGTTTATCCAAATATTTTTGGATATTTAATTTTTTAATTTAATTTTAGCTAATATAAGATTGAAGACTCTTTATCAAAAATGATTCAACTTTGAAGAAGAAAGTGATTTTACAGTTTGTAAATATTTTATGCCATGTATTTCTGTTTGTTACGTACAAGCATGGTTCTTAAGTTACATCAGTGGTTTCTAGGTTCTGTACAATAGTGGTGTGGTAAGTTCTCATTCAGGTCTTTCTGACATTTCCTCTGACTACAAGAAGAGTGCAAATTAGAAAGTTGAAGTTTAGACAAAAGATGTCCTTTGGTCTTTAGATGACAAACTTACACAAAACATTTTGTTGCAAAAAAGAAAGGTGACCTCAGTGGATTTAATGGGAAGGCTGAACTTCTTGATCTTGGCTGCTTAATTATTGCTTTATTTTTTCTCAAATCCTTAATAATTTCTAGTTTGTTTTTGCTTTTGTTGTTCAGGTGATTCTCTGTGTTTTCTAGATGCCTCCTCCTAATCAGTTGCCATCTCCAGATCAACCATTTCCATTGTCGACTGTTAGAGAAGAATCTTCCATTCCTAGGGCACACTCTGACAAGAAATGGGTCTACCCTTCAGAACAGATGTTTTGGAATGCTATGCTAAGAAAAGGGTAAATACACTGAATTTTCAGCTGGAGTCTTCATGAGCCTGGGATTTTTGAAATAGCATCATTAGTTGTTATTCATAGATGCTATTTTAGAGTTTCAAGCAGGAAGCAATTAACTTTCATTTGTAAAAAAATACTGCTTTAAAAAAAAAAAAAACCTTTAACATCACGTGTGAGCTGATCTCAGACTGTCCTCCCCCATCATCAGCAAGGTGGCTGACAATGTCAAGACAGCTGCTACTAACTCAGAAAATTTTCTTAGAAGTCACTGCACAGGTGCAAAAAGACTTTGTATGACTACCTACCTTCAAATGCAAGAGGCTTCAGTCTAATCCTATAAACTGATAGTAAAAATTCTGTGAATGCAAGGGCATTCATTTGACTCTGTAATGCTGCTAAAAATTTGAAAATTAAAATTGTTTGACTTGTAGATGTTTTCTGTCTAAACAAAACTTCAGTGTAGGCAAGATCGAACTGAATGATAGATGATTCATTGGCCTAAAAAAAAAAAAATCTCTGCTGCTGTTTCTGCATTTCTTTGTATTTATTTGTGTGTCATTCTGAAACATATCAACTTTAAATGCAGTTACTATTAAAACAGTAGTGATTCTTTGATACCACTTTTTGATGCTAGAGTCAATATATCATGAGCAGTTTATATTGAACACAAATTTTTAACTTGTAAATGCTTTAATGTATTCAATTTTATGCCTGTTGGAAAGGAAGCACAGTCACAGTGCAGATCAGAGAAATGGAAGGTGTTTCAAAGTGTATGCAAAATGTATTAAGCAAAGGACTTTTGCGCATTAAGAACGCAAGTGGGATTTTTCCTGAGCATTTTTACAAATACTGTGGATGTGCCATTGTTTGCACATCCTGATAACTTTCTGATCCAGTTAAGCTGTTAATTTAGCTAACCTGAAGTTGTGGATCTCTGTGATGATAACTTCAATAACTATCTGTTTACGCAGAAAATGAAGAAAATTCTCAGGATGCTTTAGCAGATGAGCCAGAAGTTTCCATTCTTGCTTTTTGTCTTTGCATAAACACTTAAATCTGTTGATTCAATGTCCATCCAATAAAGTAAGAAATATGGAGGAGTTACACAGTAATACTTGTCTTATTTTTTAGGTGGAGGTGGAAAGATGATGACATAACAAGTGAAGATATGACTAACATCATTAAGATTCACAATCAGAATAATGAGCAAGCTTGGAAGGAGATTTTAAAGTGGGAAGCTCTTCATGCTATGTACGTACACATGAAATGAGAAGCAAATAGTTTGGTTTAGCATTTGCTTTTGTAATTGTTTCAAAGTAGACTTTGTAGTTTTCATAAAAATATTCTGGTGTTGATTCATTTCAAAAGTTATGGTCTTCTATGATCTCCCATTTTGATAATCGGGGAGGAAGATTAAACAGAAGGGATGGCTAGAACTGAATAATTACACAGACAAAACGGATCAGCTGTCTAGTGGTGTGGTATATTATGTGGACTTGGAGGAAAAAAACATCTTATTGTATCTATTTGAAGATTACCTTATTTCCATCTTTGTTATGAAAAAAGAGAGGGACAAATTTTCTTTAAGAGGAACTTTTGTCACTTTCAGTATAATCCTTGTTCCTAGAAGACACAGACTAGTTAAAGATGATGTATCTAGAAATCATCCTCTGAAATTCCATGACCTTTGTTGCAGAGTGGTATCTTTTATGATTTTCTGTTATTTAACTGTTTTCACTTCTGTAACCTGTTACATTTGCGGATAACTTCTCTAGAACAATGCTATCATGGAGCATATCATGGATATCTTATTGTACTTGCAGAAAGTGCTATCAAAATGGGCACTTTTCAAACCTTAAAAAAAAAAAAAAGCTGGCTTAGATGACTGTAATTACATTTTTTACTGTTACTATTTCCCCTACTCCATTTCTCTATCACTAAAACAAATTATTTTAGTGGTGTGTAGGGGAACTTTTAGGTCAGGGCTTGAACTGGTGATTGAGCATCTGGTGAAGGGGTGTGGCTGTTCCAGAGAGAACAGGCAAATTGTTTGCAGCTGTGCCCCCTGTGTGACTAGAAGGGGTGGACTTGCTCTGGGCTCACAAAGGGGCCAGCTGCTGAAGGGAGAGCATCTCTTGGTCTTAGGTTGCTTCCTGATAAGGAGTGCAGCATAGCCAGAGGGCTTCTTTACCAAGTGGGTGAGATCAGCTCTTCTTTCTTTATGCGACTGCTGGTCTACCTGCAAATACTTTGCTTGGTATCACTAAGAACCTGTCAGAAGCAGTTTTCCTTCTTAGTGAGCAGAACATGGTGTGAACAGTTAAAATTCTGCTTTGTTTCAAAAAGTAGAAACTATTATCTCTGTTCTAATTGTGTCTGTAGGGAATGTCCGTGTGGACCGTCCCTGATGCGGTTTGGAGGCAAAGCAAAGGAGTATTCACCAAGAGCCAGAATACGTTCATGGATGGGGTACGTTGGCATGAAAACAGGACTTTTGGTCAAGACAAAAGGTAGAGAGGCATGTCTGGAGATGCATTGTAGAAGTAATTTAGAGATGATACAAAAGTAGAATTGCAAGTTATAATCACCAGACGATGCACGTAATGATAGGGAATCTTATTCCCAGAATGTGAATAAATAAATCTTGCTTCCACTCCCTCTCCCAGGTTCATAATACCTATCCGTTAAGTTGCACTATTATCTATCTTTCCAGATATGAACTTCCCTTTGACAGACATGATTGGATTGTTGACCGATGTGGAAAAGAAGTGCGATATGTTATCGATTACTATGACGGTGGTGCAGTAGATAAGAACTACCAGTTCACTATCCTGGATGTTCGTCCTGCATTTGATTCTCTGTCGGCTGTGTGGGACAGGATGAAGGTAGCCTGGTGGCGTTGGACTTCTTAACTACTCGTTATGCGTGATCAAAAAGTAAACCACTTATCTCTGAGGTTTGAGGGTATGTGACAGTAGGACGTGAAATAGAAATTCAGTAAAACTGTGATTGTTTTCATCACCACTGTTCTTTGGGGGCAGCATGACGAGGGTGAAGAAATGCATTGTGAAGTATACCAATGCTTTATGATGCTATAAATTATATAATAAAAGTACAGAAGCAAAAACATGTATCTTAATTTTCTTAAGACCTGGGAAATCTTTTATTCTGTTACAAATCTTGCATAAGATTTCCTTCTTTCATTTCATGCCTTTGGTGCTCTACCAAATACATTTTGTTGTAGTTTTGAGCACTACTTAAAAAATAGTGAAAACTGGAAGTTTCATGAATGGTTGCCCTTGGTTACAGTATTAGCATACTCAGATGATAAAGCATAGAAGTTGTGGACTGTTACAAACTGCATGTTTTACTAAGTATTGAAAACTACATGCTTGTTTTTACATGGGCACTTTACCTGCTTAAATACGTTTCCTCAGAAAATTTCAGTCAAATCTATTCTGTTAAAGAAATACGAGTATCGTAGTGTGAGTATTTCTAAAAGTGTGTTCAGTTGGAAATTGGAGAGTATACTTAAACCTTAATTAGCAGTTTATCTTTGAACAGAAGAACAGCTGCATTGTTAGAGGCAGGAAATGAATGTGTTGGCTTCTCTTAAAACGCCACTTCTCAAAGAAAGTAAGGTTGATCTCTAATGAGTATTTATTTAATCATTTAAAAAGTTTGTTTTCTGATGTAAGAAAGTTGTATTCTTTTTGCTGCACTTGTGTGTTTTTCTGTCTTTATTGTATCTTCTCACATATTCAGGACAGAAACTTTTATTTAAAGAATGTGTCCGGCAGTGCATCTGGATTTTCATCATAGTTTCATCACCTGTAGTATAGTATTTCTTAATTCCTTTTAAAATATATAACAGTTGCACAGAGGTGTATGACTACGTAGTCATAACACGTTCCTTCATAGCAGTAGCAGTAATAGTGAGGTGTGGTACAGAGGTGTATATAACTTGGCTAAAAGGATATCCAAAGTGCAAGTAAATACTTTGCAAGTAAGCAAGGTTGAGTTGAGCGTTTTTTGAGAGTGATGCTTGTTAATTCTGTGTGGCTGAACTGAGTGATGTTTGTGCTTAATATGGAAAATAATTTTTTTTCCTTTTTTTTAAAGTCTTCTACTGTAATAGCTTTAAATTTGCATGGCTTGGTAAATTTCAGTTGCCACATACATGAAATTATGTTACTCCCTGCCTTTCAGCATACAGTACTGTTGAGGATAAGTCCTCTGTGCAAAAGACTTGAGAAACTACAATATGGTATTTGGTTATTCTTTCTGTTCTCAAGTCAGAGTTTCTTCTTGTAACTTTAACTGGCAACCAGCTGTACTTTAATTTTCTGAAAGTGGTTATTTTTCACTGGTAACAGAAGCTTCTTTTTGTTTTCTCTCAAGGGGAGAACACCTTAGTACTTCAGTAAAGTAACTCTTCTCAATTAAGAAAATAGGCAGGAAATCTTCCGTGATTCTTGGTACTAATGGAGACTAATTACTACCACTTCATAGGCAACTATCTGTAGGGTCAGAATAAAACTTACCCAGAAGTCCAGAATCCTAAGAAATAACTCCTACTTTTACCTGTTTCCAATTTCCTATTACTTTTCCCCTTTTTTTCAGCGATTCATACGTGTGTCTGTGTATATTAATGAGAACAGTTTATAGCAAGAAAACCCAAGCCTCAGTCTGAGTAGATATAAGAAGTGTCTGACAGTAAAAGAGCTACTTCTTTCAGTTCTAATAGAAAAGACAGAAGATTGCTGCTTTTTGAGGTGGGCTTTTTGAGTTTGATGTTTGTATTTGGTAACTTGATCTACGCACAATGAAGAGAGTGCTTTGGAAGCTTCAAAATGACTAGTCTGCACTGTTGGTTTTGGAAACTAGACATTAAGTGTGTTATGAAAACTGTAATCGCTACTAAATCTGGTAGAAGATGTTTCATGCTGCTCCATGAGTTTGCTGTCTTCTGTTTCATCTTTCCTAGATTCAGAATTGTTCTTTTCTGTGCTGTTTTGTCATTCAAACAAAAAGGAGACTGAAATAAATATACTTTTCTTAACTTTGGTATTTGTGATCACATTTCTAGTTCTAAGAATTGTTAATATGAGCTCTTGCATGGGCCAAATGAGATAATTTCTTTAGGCCAATAAAACAGATATCTTTGAATATACGTTACTCATATTTAGGTGAAGACAGAATCAAAAAGTAAGGACTAACTTAAGCGTTAGCCAGCCAAACCTGCAGATTTCAGAACAAGAACATATGACAACAAATATTTTCATCCTCCGTCCAGCTAACTTCTGCAGAATGGAAGGTTTTTGTTTTTCAAAGTAATCATTAGAAATTAATTAAGTTTATATTGTACAAGCAGTGAGGCTTAAGGAGATCTGCAATTTTCTGTTTTAGGTTGTCTATAGTTTACCTGTGTTCTGCTTTACCATGTCCAAGCTTTCCTTCACCTGTTGTATTTGGTTCTTGCATTTAAAACAGCTGGTCTGCAGTTGAAAATGTGTTCTTCAAAGATACTGTGTTCAGAAACTGCAATCTCTGTGGCTCTTTCATGATCACTGGAAAAGGACTCTGGCATAGCAGTCCAGCTGTAATCAAGTCCTGGGTAATGTGCATGTAGCCAAGAGTAATGTTGATCTTCCTGAAGTATGAGACTGATTCAGCTCCTCTGGCCTCTTGCCATTGCATTGCTTCAGGTGGCTACCCTGCAGTTAGAGTGCCCGGCACTGTGTTGCCAATCTGGAGGAACACCAGATGTGCCTGCTGGGCCTACTCTGCTTTCCCTGCTAAGTGATGGCCTAGTTCTCTGTATTTCTACATTGTGTGCTCTTAGTATCTGGTCAACATGAATGCCTTGCTAATAGCATTAATTCAAAGTCTTGTGGTGGGATACCTGTAGTTCCTTGATGCATGGACTCGTGTTATTTTGCCACTGTGTTGTATTAGGCAATTTGGAAGAGGGGATGTATCTCTTATCACCTTTCTTTTCTCCCCCCTCCTCTAGAAATAACTTTCTCCTTTTCAGTATTATGTCGAAAGTCCTAACTCCTTTTTTTCATCCAAGCCCTAGAATTTCTGCCCTATTTAGCTGTAGAAGAAAGGGATTATATTGCTGATAAAAAGATATTTGTGTCCGTTGTTGATTTCTGATATATATATATATATATATATATATTTTTACTGCCAAAGCTAAGTGTTCTGGATTACCATTTTTAAGTTGTCATGTGAAAGAGATATGTTAGTTTAGTGTGAAGGGGGGCAGTAATGACAATTACATAATGTATTCACTCTCCGGACTTCAGTGTGCTCTGTAAACAGCTATTGAAAGACAAATTTTAGCCTATGAATATTGTTATGTCTCCAGAAGGTTTGAGAGCAGCCAAGGATCTTTCAGTGCTCTGAAAATGATCATAGTCTGTCATCTCAAAGAATCTTAATTTCTTTAATGAATGTTACAGCTGCATCTATTTAGTCTTAATCCTTGCACATCAAACTCTACAAAAACTTGTATGCAGAATACTAGTCCTGACTGCAAACTCAGATGTGTTCTCTTGAGCACATGTGCAGAGATGAGTTATTTACTGCTCCAAATGGTTGTGCTGTTTCCAGCAGGAGCTGCTCACAAGACATGTTTGCAGCATGTGTGCATATGTCTATAAATAGACTCTGAATGGACCAGATTTTCAAAGAGTAGTATAAATGTAAGTGTTGGGATTACTTTTAGGCCCCATGTAAAAAGTCTAAAGGAATAGATGCTGTTTCCTGTATTGACATTCCAGTTTGGATAGTAACCTCTTACATGCTAGAAACCATCACATTTGTTTTCAAAATATCAAGGGAAAAAAAAAACAGCAAGAAAGCATCACGGACTTGGTAATGATTTTTGCTTTCCAATATTTTGCCAATTTTGTGGTAACCTCATAACATTTTAGCAGTTTTTCTGACATGCTGCTGCTCTTACTTCTTTCTGAAGACCACAACCCCACAGGTCTCCTGTCTGTAGGGATAGCTAATGCTTTAATTGATCATTAGACATTCAAAATGAGTTTCCATCTCTCAAAAGATTGTCATAGGGAATTGACTTGGAGCAGTTTGATACATGGAGGATAAATATAAGGGCCTTTAAAAAGCACTGCTAGACCACAAATCCCTGAAAAACTTGCTTCTAAAATACTTAGAAGAAAAAGCAATAGAAAATGTGTTTATTTCTCTCAAATTAAATAGATCTTACATATATGAGAACTCATTAACTTTCAAAAACTAAGGAGTGAAATGCTATGAAAAGGCTGAATTTTACCTTAGAAAAAAATACTTCTTTTATCAGTTTTATTTACAGAGTTAAAATTACTTTATTCCAAGTAAAAGGAGCTACAGCCTCCCGCTTTGGGCTCTAACCAAAACATTCACATCAACTGATTTCACTAAGATAGATACTAAGTCAAAGCGGTGTTCGAGTCCAAACGGTATTTTTAGTATGTGCCCTAATAAATGTTTTTGTTGTGGTAACACTGTTCCAGTGCTTGTTATGATGCTTACTCTGAAGAAATAAAACAGAATCTTCCAAACTGATAATTTCTGGGTGTATGTTATAAATGATATCATAGAAGGCTGGGTGAGTTAAGGTAATTTTTCTCTTTTTATCCAAAGGTATAAATATAGCATATGTTTAGTATATGTTTTACTCTGTCCTGATAACCAACATAAAACATTGTGGAGTAATTCAAAGATGACGTGAATCACTTGAGTATTCTTATTATTCTTGAATTCATGAAGTTGCATTTGATAGGGCTCTAGAAAATGCTGTTATAATGGAAGTGGCCCTTCAAATTAGCCGTGTTTCTAATTTAGAAGATGCTGATACATGTGTGTATCTATGGAGGCAAATAGCTTCCTGAGTTTGTGTGTATGATTTTCTTACCTGTGTAAGCATATTTGGGTAAAATCTCTGTAAGTTCCTGAACCTAGCATCAATTCCTGGGGGTGCATAACCTTCTGTATAAGTATCTGTGTTTTAGGACCAGCCTCTATCCCAGGTAAAGAACTGGTGCAAGACTTAGGCAGGTGAACAGGTGAATTGGACCTGATCAGATGAATTCTTAATGAGATCTGCAGAGATGCTGTCCTTCAGCTCTCTCCTTCCAAGCAGCAGCTTAGCCATCACACCTGTGCTGTGGATATGGGTTTTTCATTATTGTTTGCTCTGTGATTCATGAATGGGCATCTTAGGAGATTTTTAGGCTCTTAGTGGTCCTTTAATGCCTTGTAGAGTACATACTTTAGGACTGCTTATAATTGTGATAGCTGGCACAGCAGGTTGACTAGCATGAAAATGATGGCAAAAATATGTAGATGGATGGTCCAGCTCAATGTTTTTTTCGAATGTCTGTCTTCTCTGTCATTCACAACCTGGTTTAAGGGGAGAGCAGGACTAAATGCATGCTTCTATATGTAATCGCTAGTGGTTGTCAGCTGATTGATTGGGAGTCATAATTACAGTGAGTGGAAAGCAAAGGATGCTACTTCTGCAAATAACACTGGGAGATTAATCTTTCTGATATATGAAAGGTTGTGTTCTGTTTGCCTTGTCAGGCAAAGTGGAAAATACTGATATCATCAGTGGTATATCAATTTATGACAGGGTGCTGGGGGTGTTTTAATACAGAGTAACTCCAAAAAGTGGGTTTTTTGAACTTTATTTGCCATGTGTTGATGGGATAGCAGCCATTTAGAGAAATGAATATAGCTAATGTTTATCTATCAAACACTGCAATGTTTGAAGAAATTAAAAAAAAAAAGGGGGAAAATTGATCTTGAGTTCCAATTTAATAGTAATGGAATATGAAGGCCAGATCATAACTGTAGAAGTTCATTTCAAATTTAAATATTTAGCATTTTCACTAGTCTGTGAATATAAGAAAATTTATTACATTAAGATAGAATTTAGATCTTTGACATGAAGCTGATATTTTCATAGTGTGAAAAATATCAAGCTGACATTATACTGTCTCATTTGATGACTTCCAAATGTCAGAGTGCAGTAACTTATTCATAGGGACCTCAACGTCTTGTGATAGTGTCAATTTAGAAGACATTTACATCGACTTTTTTTATTTAAACATGTAAAATGGAATATGCAAAGTGGATGAGGAGAAGGGGGAAAGACCAGGGGCAAGAAAGTTCTCAGTAATAGAATGAAGCACTTCTAAGGCTAATTTTCACAAAGCCTTCTGAACAGCTGCATGAACTGCTGCCTGGCAGCACTGCTGGCAGCTCCAGGCTTATTCACTCGTTCTCCATTCAGCATTTCTTGGTATTTCAACAGAACTTAAGGCATTAAAAATAGTATGATATGCTTTGCTGAAGAAATAAGCCACCCATCCCTTGCTTCTAAGTGACTTGTTACAAACTTCAATGACGCATGCCCACTGCTGTCTAACCTTTCAGCCTCTTGTTGCTTTTTCAGCTGGGGGAAAGCACCAAATAATACCCCTGAGATAGCTGTATGTGGTGTCCTGCCTGTAGTAGGCCTCAGCCAGCTGACCACCAGGAGAACCATCCATGCACCATCGCTGACTGCAAGAGCAAAGTCCAGTTCCACTGAGGCTGTGTTGTGCACTGATGCCAGCAGCTGGGGCTGACGTGGCTGACTCCTTGCCCACACTGCTGCTGTACTGATGTCTATGATGTCAGCATCTCTCTGAGTGTTTGCTCAGCTGTGTGGAGCTGAAGCACAGCTCTGATGGTGTTTCCGGTATGCCCACTGCACGCTGCGTTTCGAGCTGAGCTGCGGCTGCGGGGCAGCTCCGTGTTCCTGCGTGCGCCTGGGCGGGAGGGAACGGCCGGCTTCTGCCACGCGGGCGGTCATCGCACCAACCGCTCATCGCAAGCGCTGCTGTGCGGTATGGCTCTACGTAGAGCATACCAGAAATTGTCACGCTTACTTTTATACCAAGGAACCTGTTTTAGAAAAGTGCCGGGCGGTGCCGGAGCGGGGGTCCCCGCACCCAGGGCCGGGCCGCGGCCGCAGCCCTCCGCACAGCGCACGGCCCGGGGCTGCCGGGCAAAATGGCGGCGGCGGCACGCGGCAGCAGAGGGCTCTGCTCCGCCCCGGTGCAGCCCGCGGCCGGCAGCTGCCTCGGGACCGGCCCAGTTCCACCGCGCCGCTCTGCCGTTCTCGCGGCCCTCCGCGCACGCCTAAGCCGAGGGGTGGCGGACGGCCGCGCCGTGCCACCGCCCCCAGGCGCAGCTGCAGGCGGGGCCGGCTGCGGGCGGGCGCGGCCATGTCGGAGCAGGCGCTGGAGGAACTCTCGGCCCTCGCCGCCATCTACTGCGAGCCGGGCGCCTGCGAGGTGCTGGCGACCTCAGGTGAAGGCGGCTGCGGTTCCGGACGGCCCGGTTCCCGAGCGACTCCTGCTCGACCCGGCGCCGTCCCGCCGCCCCGGCCCCAGCGGCCGTTTCCACGAGGGAGCCGAGCGCTGCAGGGGCGGCGCGCCGCCTTCGGCAGCTGGCCGCCCGCGACGACAGGAGGCGCTGCGGGGCCGCTCCTCGCGCGGGGCCGGGCTGCGGCGCGGGCTGCTGGGCGGCTGTGCCCGCTGGGATTACGGCGGCGTGCGGCTGGTGCTGCGCCTTTGCCGTAGGCTGGAAGGCGAGCAGATCTGCAGCGCTCCGGGGTGCTGCAGGCCGGGAGCGCAGCGGCGCGGGTTGTCTCGGGGTCCCCCTCCCCGGATCCCCGGCCGTGGCCCTGGGCAGCCTGAGCTGGGCTTTGGGCGAGCTGAGCTCGTTGGTCCCCGCCGCTGTGCGAGCAGCCCTTGCTGCTTTGGTGTGCAGTGGCACGGGGCTGCCCTGCAGTGACTCGTTGTAAATGGTTACTAAGAAATTCATTGAATAAACCCCATTTTTTATTTGAATGTAGCCATCGAAATAGATCCCCGGAGAACAGTAGGCCGTTATTTGAAAGGAGGACGTGTAGACAGCCTCCGAGGGACGCAGACATCAATGCATGTGTGGGGAGCAATCAGCCGGGGTAGCCTACAAGTGGGGTTGGTTTGTGTCTACATCTGCAGCACGCCTCTTGCCCTGTTTCTTTTTTTTTTTCAGTTGGCATTTAGAGGTGTATTTTTTAAATGTAATTGATGAAACGCCTCAACTGAGTTTTGTTTTCTGAAAGACATTAAGTTTGGATGTGTTATTTCAGGCGCTAATTGAAAATACAGTATCTAGGCTTAACAGATACTTGTAACAAACATAAGCGTATCTGAACATTGTGTATGCACGGCTGTCTCTCCATTTCTGTGCTTCACATACAGCAAAATGTTTTTGTGTTAGTAAATTGCCAGGATGTAAAAGGCTTAGAAGTCTTCCAGGGACATCGTGAAGTGTCATGGATGCTCAATACAGACAGGCTAGTATATCTGTATTAGTGTTGTGTGACCTTGTGAGGTTGTTCCCGCGATATGTTAGGATCATGAATATCTGATTGATTTCCATTGTTTTCAGCTGGAATTGAAAAGGTTCCTTACAGGATTGTTGGAAGTTTTCTTATGCTGTGAATTTTTGTTTTGGAGTTACAAAAGCCTTAAGTTAGTCTAAAGTATGGTTTTACTGTATTTACAAGCTTATATTTGCTTAATCTCTTCAAACCATAGAAATTGTCATTGACAAAACAGTGCACGAGGGTAACTTCAGTGAGGCTGTTAGATTCTGCTCTCTCGTATGTTAAGAGTAATTTGGGTATAGATCTGTTGAATCAGAAAAGAGACTATTGAGGGTTTATGGCTTTGAGGAATGGAAGAAAATGCTTTTGCAGAGCTCTGGGTGTGCTAACAACCTCAGCTTCCCAGAATTTGACAATGAACTATTCGGAATATAAAATATGTTTTTATCCAAACCAACGTGTTGATGAATTTAAGTAAACTAATTACGGCATATCGTCCTTACCTTCCATGTCTATTTAGAAAGATTAGCATCAGAGATAGAAATCCATAATTTACTTTTAATCTGTTCTTTTCTGGTTTACTCATCCAGTTTGCTATAAAAAATATATTTATATATTCCAAGCTCGTACTTTAATAGATGCCATTTTCTGAATATAAAAATAGTCTGCATTTGTTGCACAAAATGCCTTTGGGCAGGAGAGGAGGGGGATATCTGTCTGGCTGTCGTGGAACATAAGAAAAAATCTGAAGTATGCTAGAGCTAAATATACTGATAAGCGTGCTGCTGTGGGTGAAAATAGGTTAAAATGTATTGAGTTTAGTCGTATTAGCACATTAAATGCCAACAGGGGTCAGACCCAAACCTTTATTTCAGAAATAATCACCATTTTGCTGTGAAGGCAACTCAGACCTTGTACTGTGTGCAAACAAAGGATACATTTCTTCAGAGCCTTGTTACAAAGGACGACAAGTGTCACTCTTTGTTCTGCCGGCAGCCTGCAGTGCTGGTGCAGAACATGGGCACCACCATGCTTAAATAAACTTTGCACACCACAGCCCAACACATGTTTTGAACAAGTTCTCCTTTTTGAAAGTAAGTCTGAAGCAGATGTAAATAGACGTGGCCAGGCTCAGAGTAATCTGCTTTGGGACGTGAGGCTGCACGGCTGCACTGGGACCACTCCATCGTGCAGGGAGAGGTGTGAGGATACGACAGGCATATGGATGCATGCAGGGCAGTGGGAGGTCCTTGCTGAAGGGGCAAGGTTGGCCTGGCTGCTTCTTCAGTTCATCTGTAGACTGTGTTTAAAAGTATATATGCAACATGGTGTAAAATGAAGTGGCTGTTGGACAGGCATCAGGTGATGCTGATGTTCAGCCAGAGGCTGGGGGCCTGGCAGCCCATGCTATTGTAATGCTGTACTTCAGTTATTGAGTTTGCAGGGTTTGCTCGTTTTATTTTGTGACTGCTCTGCCTTTGAGTATTCTTTGTGTGAACCAGGAAGGAAGTTTGGAAGCAGACCTTTGGCTAAGCTCTCTCAAGTACATCTCTCTGTCCAAGTCACTTTTAGTTTCTTTCACTTCACAGTGTTTAAATATAAAGTCACAGAGAGCGCTGAGGTTGGTTAGCAGTGTTGGCAATGCTAATCAGACGTAATTCAGCTGTTATGTGAAGGAAGATAAGGTGGGGGGGAATGCGGCAAGTCTCTTCAAAAGAGCTCCTCAGAAACTCAACTCAACTCTCATCTGCCTTTCAAATCTGGCTTCTCCTGCCCTCCTAGAGTGAATCAGCCTGACACTGTAGCAATTTCTGTGAGAATTGGGGTGAAGTGTTTGGAATGCATCAAAGGGGTGAAGCAGAGAACATCTGAGGAAGTTCACCTTTTATCTGATACCCTCTTTTTTGATTGCAGAGGAGGTTAGGTCCTTGTCCCCTCTTTTCACATTATCATGTTTTGTGTTGGTTTTTTTCTGTGAAACAAGAAGGGGTTTATTGTCCTTTCATATTCATTGATTTAAATTATGTGATTTATCAGGAGAGCATGGTCTTTTCTCCTGTATGCTTACGCTGTATACTTTTCATGTTGAATATAATTCTGTTCTGGAGTAGACTGAGAACATGTTTTGAGTACCTATGCAGGTCTATAAACATGAACTATGGATATATATGGATATATGTATGGATGTGTGTAGTGTTTTGGATCAGATGTACAACAGAGATATTTTGATTGTCTCAGTCCAACTGTTGAGAATGTGGAGAAGTTGACAAAAGAACTAAATGTAATTTCTCAGAAAGTTGTAGGGGATGAAGAATTTGTGACTTTTTTTCTTTCCTTGTCTCTTTTCTGTGTTAAAGTGCCTTTGAATGGTTAGATCTTCAAAAATGCACAAGGTTGTGCTGGTATTGATGGTAAAAACT
The DNA here is from genome assembly GCA_037305975.1 of Chrysolophus pictus. Classification (NCBI taxonomy): domain Eukaryota; kingdom Metazoa; phylum Chordata; class Aves; order Galliformes; family Phasianidae; genus Chrysolophus; species Chrysolophus pictus. The sequence goes on along the minus strand of CM074583.1, from coordinate 13,049,210 downwards.
ACTGTTTTTTCTAGGATCACAGTTATAGCAATGCTCTGTCCCTCCTTCCAGTTGTCCTTGCTGCTGTTACTGAGCTGTAGAAGCTGACTTAAGTTTTTAGGACGATTCTTTGTTACTGGCTTGAGTAGACTTTAAAGGAGCCAAAAGGTGTGAATGCTTTTTGGAATGTGTTAAATAATTTTCCTTCTAGTATGATATGGAAGTGTTTCATTTTAGGATTCTCTGCAAGTGAAGCTACAGTTATTGGTTGCACCTCCACATCCCTCCAAGAAAAACACCACATTTTTAGTACAGAATGACATTGAGTTGCATTGATAAAAGACGATAGCAAAACTTAATAATGTTTTTCAACTTCAAGCAAACTATTAATGTTTATTTTTTGTACTTTCCAGAAACAGATGGAGTCACATTTAGAATTCAAATCAGCGTGAAGGAGCTACGGGATACAGATATACTTTTAAAGCTGCTGTTTCGTTTACCAGTCAATTATCCATCAACTCTACCAGAAATTTCTGTTAGCTCAGACCAACTTACAAGGGCCCAGTGTATGGACATAAAAGATAAATTACTTGAACAAGCAAAGAAGCATCTTTCTGAACCCATGGTGCATGAGCTGGTTCTTTGGATACAGCAGCATCTTAAATATATCATTAAGCAACCAGCAACAGTTTGCAATGAAAAAAACACTTTGTCAAAAGGAGCAAGTACAGAGGATGCTATTTGGATGCTCCTTTTGCATTTAGATCACATGAGAGCGAAGGCAAAATACGTCAGAACTGTGGAAAAATGGGCTTCAGATCTAAAACTGACTGGAAGACTGATGTTCATGGGCAAGATAATATTGATTCTTCTTCAGGGTGACAAGAGCAACATTAAGGTGCAGGAACAATGAATGTTGACTAGTTCTATTGATTTACTACTGAAACCTGTGTCTGAATATTTTCTGTGTGTTTTTCCAAGATTAGCAATTTTGGAAGCAGATTGATCAATAGGAGAATTTCCTCCAACTTGATTCCATGTTTAAGAAAAATGCATTATTCTGTAAGAAAGAAAGCAGGGAAGCCTGTGGCTCATATTCCATTGGATTCCCACTGGAATTCTGCTCTTGCATTCCCTATATTTCCTGACATGTAGTATGTTAGATATAATATGCTAGATTCAGTCTCCTCTGTTTCTGAAACACTAGATAAAATAACCCCAAAGCCAGGAAATTTGTGATCAGAAAGTAATAATAGATACTAGTAGTTCATTCCTAGCTGTCTTCTTCCATGTCACCATGTGGTGCTCCTACTGTACTTTTGAACTTGTGTTTATGTAGTCCTGCTGCACTAGGCAACCCTTTATGGTGATACTGGAGGAGAACATTTTGATCTTTCAAACTCAACGTTTTCTAGATTATTTAAGACTGTGCTCAGCTTCAAGGTGATGCGTTGAAACAGGCATGCATTTTTTGGGATGAACTTTCAAAATGTGATTACTATGTTCTGAAAAAGATCTTTGTTTCATATGGATTTCTGAGTTTCACTAAACTTCAAAGATGCTGGCTGACATTTAATATTTTGTTCTTTTTGACACTTAGGAGTACTTGATTCTTCAGAAAACTTCTAAGGTAGATGTGGACTCAAGCGGAAAGAAATGCAAAGAGAAAATGATTAGTGTACTGTGTGAGACAAAAGTACAGTCACAGCATAAAAGGTATAATTTAATACTGTTGTGGATAGAAAAGTAACTGAATCGATAATTACATTCTGACAAACCGAGGCATATTCATGAGTTTCTCTTGTACAATGTAGGTTTCAGATGTTTGAAGTCAAAGAATATTCAACGCTGGATGAGCTACAAAAGGAATTTGAAACTGCAGGACTTGCAAATCTCTTCTCTGAGTTTGTGCCTCCTCTCTTAAAATAAAGCACTGGACTCTATGACAAATGTAGTATTTGACTGCAGATTCTTCTGGGAAATAAAGACTATTTTGACAAGCAAACTTATTTACAAAAAAAGAAAAAGAAAAAAAAAAAGCCAGAAGTTGCAATAAGGAGAAAACAACATATACATTAAGAATTGATTTTTTGACTTCCATGCATGGTATAACTTTTTCAGTGGAATGTGGAATTAATTATGATATTTGCATGGTAAATATGAAATATTAGGAGAAAATAGTGTTAGAATAATAAGCTTTCAATTAAACTGTTTTACAGTCCTGATTTTCAGTGTTTTGTTTTTTATCTCTTGTGATAAAACTTGCTAGAAATTGTGACTAATTTCGTTTTGGAAGCCTCTGTAAAGGTATTTTTCTAAAAAGCATAGCAAACAGATCTTAGTATGAGAGGACAGCATATACTTAACAACCTTTAGGTGTTTGCCTAACATTTCCTTCTCTATTTACTTGAATCTATATATACTTGAATATTGATTTAAAGAAAGAGCTCATGTGACTTTGGATATAAAAGTCCTAGAAATGTTTTTCTTAATGTAGTTTTTATTTTAAAATGTATAAAACCACTGAAGTGGAGAATTTAAATTGATTTTAAAACTGTATATCAGCTGAGATAAAGCCAATTGTAGTGTTTTCTTTGGTGGATGTATGTCCTCAGCCAGATCTTTAAAATCCTCTGGTGTTCTGGCAATAGAACAGTAAGGTACTTTGTCCCAGCCCATATCAACATCTTGGCTATTTAAGTCTAGCTGGGGCCTTATCCAGCTTGCATATAAATCAGCAGAATATTCTTTCTGTTAATTTTGGGAATTGGATGGAATAGCTTTCCTAGTCATGTGATCTCAAGTTGTGTATGACTGCAGAAGTAATTGAGGCATACAGTTATGGCCATCCTTCTTGCAAGTGTAGGTGCAGACTGTCCTCCAGCTTCTTCCTCACTACTGTAAAAGCTATGACATTTAGCTGCTTTAGAAAAGCCATTGGTGGGGTAAGCGGCTCCAGTCACACTTGGTTGCAAACTCTTGTATTTTCTGGAATGTTACTGTTTCCCGATGCCTTCTTGGTTAACTGTTTGGACTGGCTTTTCAAAGAAGCTAGGTGATTTTTGTATTCCAGGAGCCATAGAAAGAAATGTAGAAAACAAAACCACAGTGCCATTGTCACAGGTGACTTTGTTACTTACTAACTTACACTGGTCAAATCAACAAGTCTAGTGCAGAAAGGACTGTGGTATTTATGCTTGATTTGATGTGCTTCAGAAGAATTACAAATCTGATCAGCTTGATATTGTTCAGACAGCAAAGAAGAACATGAAAACTGATGTCAGTCTGATTCTGTCAAAGCAAACGTTTTTGCCTACCCGTCAATCAGTCAGTTATTTTGAAGGATAGGAGAGATATCTTGTGTTCAGACAAGTAAACAATATTTTTAAAGGTTGTTCTTTTGGAAGAATGTTGCAGCTGTCTGTTAACAGATGGTATGTTTGCATTTACTGGTAAAAGAGATGGGTAAGCCTGTGAGCCCCTGGGGCACAGAAGTCATCGAAATGCATGCTGTGGTGCATGTTCCTCTCTCCAAAGGAAGTGAAGCAGACACAGAAGTACAAAACGCAAGGAAACGAAGCCAAAGCTCCCGAGAATTGTTGAGAGGACATGTCTCAGTGTCTGAAAAGTAAGTGAAATATATATAGTTATTGGAATAAGACATTTTACTTGCAAAAAAAAAAAAAAAGGAAAAGAAAAAGAAAACTGCAAAGAAAAACGTTTTAACAAATAAGAAGCTAACTTTCTTGTGGATATTGCAATATAAACAATCTTTGAACAGCTTGTTTAGTAAAGTCTTATTTCCTATGGACTTGCTTGTGTCTAAATTGCACGCATGAAACCTTTCCTGTAGGCAAGGCACTCATGGCTGCTTTCTCAGGGGATTTTCCTGTGTCTGATACTGGCTACGATCTGCATAAATCATTAAAGGATCAGCAATATTTTTCTTCTCAGTCTGCTACCTGTGTTCATCAAACCTGTTAGAACTTCCTTCAATTGTTAACCTCATTTTACTTGGAATAAGTTGAATTTAAAACTTAAAGAAAAAGTGCAGTAAAAATATGCATGCTTCCTTATGGGCAGCCCAGCCACGTAACCATACCTTGCTGTGGAAGTCAGGCTGTAATGAAAACTGTAGCAGTAGGACTGATGACTTGATAAATCAAGTTTTTTAGAATGAAACTGTGGTTTAATTGGCCTCTATGAATCCCTTGTTTTATTAATCCATCTTTGGATGGATTAAGATGGATTAAGAAAGGTGCACTGACACTGGGGTAAAAACTCAAACTGAACATCAGCACTACTTGCACAGTTGTTCTTATGTAAATGCATTGCATCCAGAGCATCTGTTCTAATCTTGATGAGATGTGCTCTGCTCCACAGAAGGATGTGCTACCCCCAGCCTTGGGTGGGCGCCTGTTACTTCCAGAGTTGTATCTAGATGTCTCAGGCAGTTTTGTTACTATAAGGCAAGTTTAGAGGGAGGAGCCAGGATAAAACTCCCTTCTTTCTTTATCATCTTTGAAAACATCATTTGTAATATATATGGACTGTAGTTAAGGGTTGTAATTGGTAGATCTTGAAAAGGAATCTGTATGAGCAGCCAGCCATTCAGGACAGTTTCATGGCAGTGGAAGTAATGCAGAGTTCCAGATGAAGAAAGTACTTTTCCTGAGGGGCATCATCATGGGATTTGTGGGAATTTGTCAGTCTTTTTCCCCTCTCCACCTATTCAGTCTCATTTAAGATTATAGTTCCCTCCCTCCCTGCTCCCCATTTGGTTTTGTTATTCCAAGGGAGACGAGACACTGTAAGATGAAAATCATTGATTAAAAAACTAATTGAAAGTAGATTTGGTTTTTTGTGAATAAGCTAATTTTTGTATTTCTATAGTTTTATGTCATTTTCCCATAACAAGACTGTATCTTATTTCTGTGTGAATGACACACAATATTAGAATGAATTATGCACAGAAGAGCTGTAATGAGCCCCAAATTAAAACAAAACAACAAACAAAATCACGTCATAATAGAAAAATGTTTTGTTTACATGATTTCTTTTAGAAACTGTTTAATAGAAAACATATATGGATGATTTAAAACCCAGTGTCCCTTGATTTGTTCAGCTTATCTGTGAAAATAGAAACGTAGTGGTGTTAGAGTTCATTTGAAGTAAGATGAAATGTTGCACATAGTGTATTTCTGTCAGAGTTTAAAACGGAAATGTCTTGTATTATGAAATAGTGCCGTTGCAGGAATCAGCTTTCATATATCTCACAATATTATTAACCATTATTATCCTAGTTTCTTGTTCGTAACACATGAAGTGCTGGCTGCACTCTGTTCTGGTTTTTGTATTTTGTAGGTATACTTTATTTTTTGTTATATAAGACCATGAATGTTTATGTGCTTAAATATCAGCATAAATGGAGCTTGAAATGTAAATACACTAGTAGCATTTTGCAGTCAGTGTTCTGAGCTATTGTCACAGACATGCTTTTACATCAATGTTAGTTCATGTTTTCTAACCCCATAATATTAACCTGAAGCAAAGACAACTTTTCAGTGTGACTGAAGAAATTGCCTAAAAGAGACGTTTTCACATTCATTTAAGAAATTCTTTGTACTCTAAAAATGAATACCTTGTATTTTCAGTCGATTAGGAATTCAGATGCTTTAATTTTATTCTACTAAAGTAGCAATCACTACACTTTTGATTTTCTTTGCATTCTTTAAACAACATAATGCAAGTGATTGGTTTGTATCCTCTATTAGAAAATGGCTAACTGTGGAATTGTGGTAAATATTTTATCAGTATTTCCTATGATATAATAGCTTGGATGGGAAGAGCCATTTTAGGATTAAGCTCGAGACAAAAGATTTCTGCATAAGAACAACATTTTCTTATTGTCCACTCTGATGTTTCTGAGAATAAGAAATGAGCAATTTATAGTGAAATGATCACTGTTTTCTTAAGCAGACCTTAGCAGGTGATTCCCTGTACTGCTGTGGGTCTGCGTAGCTGCTGGCTGAAGGTGGGATGCTCTCTAGGCATGGGTGAGGCCACTCCTGGTACAGGTGACACCCCTGCTACTCACAAGGAACACTGCAGTACTAAATCAAGGCCATGATTTTAAGACAGGAGGTGCTAAAATCATTTGTGTACATTTGATGTTCTTGGAATGCACTTAGAAAAAAGAAAATGCAAAATATTTTTGTCGGTCTCTTCTTGAGCACTGAATTTGGAGTAGTTTACAGAAGCGGGGAACATTTTTGTGGAAGTGTATGAAATGAATACCTTTCAGCAAAAATAATAGAGAAAGCAGTTCTTTTTAAAGCAAATGGAGTTAATTGTGAGAGTGCTGCCCTTGTGAGAAGCTGAAGAGAATTGGAGAGATATGGATAGAACTGTGCCAGAGGATGGTTTTTATTTGGTAGAAGTGGAGGTATTAGAAAGGAACAGATAGCAACAAGAGCTGGTGATGTGGCTTCTCAGCCAAAAGAAGGATTATTTTATTTTATTTTATTCTTGATGGATTACTCCCTGGAAAGAGTTTGGGGGATATAAGCAAAGATGTTGCTACTGTATCTAAGCTTCAAATGGAAGTGCTTGAAATAAATGTGTAGCTTTATTGTAATTTTCTCTTTTTTAGCAGAAACAGCCCGTGCAACTGAGAACAAATAATGGAAAGTTTCATGGATATAGAGATGACTAACATAGCTCAAGAGCTGTACGTTGTGCAAAGGAATTGGAGCAATTCTTAGAAATTTTCCTCAAATGACCAAGGGATGATAGAGGCTTTGTTGAGGCAGTAACCTGAAAAAGTCTTACAAGCTGGGGAAAGCAGGCGTTCCAGGTGGCTGGAAAGATTGGAGAGGTGAGAGGCAGCTTTCAGGAGCTGGCTGCCTGCAGAGCACAGGCATTCTGCAAAGTAAGGATCAGGAGAGTTGGCAAAAGAAATGTCTGCCTGTGTATGGGATCAGAATACAGGTAAGTGTTTAATTTTTGTGAGAATTTCTGTGTAGATATTATAGAAACCTGGAGTGGAGATGTTGCGTTGTCCTTTCTCAACTGTGCAGTGTTTTGGGAGGCTTTTGTGCTTCGGTTCCACATAGATTGCAAAGGCAGTCTCAAATAATAACAGGGTGGTCGGTGATGTTACAGGGTTTAACTGCTGCAAACCTGTTATGGGTCAGTAATTTCATATGGGTGAGGGGTAAGATCCACCCTCTCAGAATGATTTAGGCACGGCATATCTAGTAAGAACAAGGTGAGAGGGGAAGTAATAGTTTTTTACAAAGGGAAAGTTTGTAAATCTCTTACTTAAGTAGCTTGTATATTTTTCCTGTAAATTCTTTGCTGAGTTGAAACAAATGACTTGTGGATAATTGTTTAGTGGCAAAAAAGTTTTCCTGCCTTTAGGCAGGAAAGTGTGATTGAGAGTCCTAAGAGGAAACGAACTGTAATGTTTCTTGTGAATCTGAAGTAGGAATGTGCTACAGCTCTCAGAATATTTCTTGCTAACAGCACATCATTAAAAGTGCTGAAGCGAATGTTACAAAATTTCAGGGCCTTTTTAGGAATTGTAACAAGGAGGTCTAAGTTTTTTCTGGGTAGAAATGAGGATTTTTATTCCTGAGCCAGCAGCAAGAGATTATATTTATGCCATGTAGTTGCCACCTCATCATTTTCCAATAGTGCAAAAGAAAGAAAGTTTGGGATGTACTTTTGGAAGCACATCTTGAAGGCGTAACAAAATTTTTAACAGATTTGTAGATCACACTTGTAATTTTTTTTTTTTCTTTTTTAAACTATTTAAAAAAGTCTTTTTGAAGGGTTTTGATTCTTTATCCTGAATGAAAAATTTTGTTGTTATGAAACAGCTTAGCTTAATGCTGGCTGGTGGCAAGCAGAAGAGAAACCAGAGGCCTGGGGAAGAATTACTTCCATGGCAAAACATACCCTGTGGCAATCGGAGTTACAACTCTTAGGTCATGCATGGCTGTACTTGAAAGGCTACTGTAAGGGCAAGGGTTTTTTATTATTATTTTTTGCCTAGTAAGGCTGGAGGGGATGCTGGAACACGCAAAACCTTTGAACAATAACTACTATGTGAACAAATAATCTGCAGCAAAGCTCAGGTTTTTGCTCCAAGACAAACATGATGTGAGTTGTTCCAAAATGTGGAACTTTACCTTTGGATACAAAGTGAAAAGGATGAAGTTTTCACTGCCGAACAGAAACCTATGGCTCCTCAGAAACAGGAGAAATAGAGTTGTTGCACAGTCTGGTAAACCCCAGAAATGTTACATATACTATATGGACATTATACAGTTAAATGTCCTGGTTATTACAGGGGTTGTTTCCATGTGAGAGCATTTCCAACACTGACACTACAGGCCATCTGAGGGCAGGAAGACCTCACTCCAAAGATCTTGCTATGCTTCACAATCCTGCATTCTTACTGTGAAATAACTTTCCTTTTGCCAAGTGTAAGAAAATGACCAGAGACAGAAAGAGAACCGCACAGCCAAACACAAACAGTGTGGGATACAGGCTGCCAATCTGTGAGAAGCCATACGCTGTCGCTTATATAAATGGGGCAATAATTGTTTGCTTCTCTTCAGAAATGCAGTATATGCAGTCTATATAAAGGCAAATTATTTAATGCGGTGCAAGGAAAATTCTTCTATTTCTATCTGAAAGCAATTTAATGTTACCTGATGAAACCATTAGAAGATACCGAGCCCAGTATGAATCCCTTTGGTGGAATATGCGACGTGGAGGAGTGGTTTATCTCACCAAAGCCTGCCTCCATTTCCAAGGTAATGCTTTTTTTCACTTTTTTTTTTTTTTTTTTTCACTTTCTTAATAATACAGGAAGGAGAGGGACAGATCTGTTAGAATACTGCCCTTATCTTCTTTTCAGCCTATGCTTATGCAGAGAGGAGTAGCTGAGAGTTGAAAGGGGAAAAATTCGGACTATTGTGCTTTCTGTGAGATAAAGAGTATTCTAGAATCCGTTGTCTCATGCATGAAACCCAGCAAAAGGGAGTTATATTAACATAAAGAAGAGTTTGGAGGAAAAGCGGATCTTAGCCTCAGGAGCCTGCTTTTGACTCTTGGTTTGTCTGTGTTTTGAGTGTCTTTGAAAATGAGTGCTGAAAAGGGACTATGAGCCATGTGGGCTCACATTCCTGCAGTGACCCAGAGAGGTGAAAGCACCAGTGGAAAGATCTATTTTAAATGTTTAAGGAATTAATAATTACTGAAAAGTGCAGGTTAAGAGAAGAACAAGCATCTTCTGTGCTGCATTACTGACAGATCCAGCACTCACGGGAGACATTTGTGACAACAGTCTTTCAATGGGTGACATTTATGTACACGATAAAGAGACAAGACCACTTTATGTAAAATTTACAATGAGCTTTCTAATGTCATCAGTTTTTTTAGGCTTAAAAAATCCCTTGTCTAATAAAATTAACTCCTTGCATGCAGCGATTGGTTGTCCAGATCAAGGAGGACAAGTCCACAGGTGTGTGCAAGGTGGGATATTGCTGCTGGTTGTGACTGCTGCTTTTGGACTGAGTGGCAAAAGAAATCGAGGGAAACGTGTGCCTTTATGTGTTTTTCTGCAAATATGTCTGAGGGCTGGGAAGGGAGGGGTACCTGTTGGCAGTATAGGACCCAGCCACAACTCTACTGACTTTACAGTGTAGAATTTGATAATAAGTTTTAATAGAAGGCCATAAACATTGTGTCTCTTGAAAGCAGCAAGACTTTTTGTCTCTTGAAACCTTATAATAAACTGAATCTTGTAATAACTAGAGGTGACCAATCTGAATTCAGTCTGATAGGATAAACCCTTTGCACTCATGTTTCTGCTGGGTGATGAATGGACAAAGCTTCTCATTCAGCCATCACCTTCTGTACCATCATGTACCATTCTTAGCTTCAAAAGTGAGTACAGAGTTTTAGGATTTCGAAATGTTGGAGTCTGAAGAACAAATCCTGACACTGTCTCTATAGGATGCACATTTCTCTCCCACATTTTGCGTGGAGTAGAGGATAGGAAGAGGCAGGCTGCTCTTTACCCTGTTCACCCCCTGCAATCCTGCAGCAGCATTCACACGAGAAAGCTTTGTGGCAGGAGGTGTGCTCCCACTGCTCCCCTCAAACATTGCCTTCTCACTGAATTTGCAGTGACCTTGATTTAATCCAGAATAAGCTACATTTTGGTAAGAAGTGACTATCCCATTCAGATACTGTCTTAGATCTGGCAGGCTGCAGTGCCTCAGAGTATTTTGATAAGCATCATGTCTCCTTGGAAACTACTACTTAGCAGAAACTTGACGCTCCGTTTGGAGTGTTATGATTAATTTAAGCCTTGCTGCTGCCAAGACACATGGTATGGGCTGCCTCCTACAGAAGTGAGTAGTCTTGTTGAGTTTATCAGGACAGCTCTCTTTGTTCAAATGCGTCCCTGTGGGGCTTAAGAGTTCTTCACCAGTGCTCTTCAGGCTGTGTTTTAAGCTCATTGGTTATAAATCTCAGTTGTTATCTTTAGGTATACTTTTAGGATTCTGATGTCTAATTCAATATCTTAAAAGCATTTCTAAAAATTCTACATCAACAGTTACGAATAAATGTAAAGCTCCTTCTGAGGCCATTAAATAGTATTTTAATTAGGCTGGCAAAATTGCTTTCGGCTTGTCTTTAAAGTCTTTAGAATCTTATTTCTATTAACAAAATGGTAATCAACATTGAATTCTAAAATGTAACCAAAGTAGGTCGTATTTTTATTAACTGAAGATAGATAATGAATGTGCCCTATATAAAGATTTGGATTAAATCATCTGAGATGCTGAGGATAGTATTTTAATTAAAGTAATCCTTATTTGCATCTAACAAACACTACTGCTACTTAGGAATTTAAGACCTCAGTGATGCATATTAGTGCATTACCTCAATGAATCTGATAGAGATTTAATACTTGTATTTGAAGTAGCAATCTGTCATAAATTAAAAGCATTTGCATAATGCATTTAAATCATGTTATTCTTTGCAGAGTTGATATAATTAAGGAATAGATTCAACTGTATTTTTAAAATTTTTTGTAGTGCTAGAAAGGTGTAATTTGTTGTTCAGTTAGTCCTTGTAATATCCTATGATATGCATGTCCGTATGATATGTATGGTAAATATCTTACAATATCATACAAAATAAAAATTGCTTGTAATACAGAAAAGCTCAGCTATTACAACAGTCTTACATCTGTGGATTAAATTTCTCCCCAACCTCCTCAGGTGGTTCAGAACATTTTGGGGACAGACTGACAGGGTGAGTTGCAGTGCAAGTTCCTCAGGTCTGCAGAGAAACAGGTCTGAGCAGACTATCCCACTGAGTTCTAGCGCAAGGCCATAGTGTCCTAAAAGCTTGAAGGAAAAGTTAATTGCATCACTGACTATTACAGCTCCTGTGTTTGAAGTAGAGACTGGGCCCATGATACTGGCAAAAGGACAGTGCAAAAGCATGGTACAGCCTGGTGGTGCAGATGTGTGCACAAGAGTGGTACCCACATGATTTTAGTGAGAATTGTCTTAGAAGTGTAAGTCATTTTCAAGTGTTAAATGACATAACTAGAGGCGTTTAAATTAAATAAATTCCAAGCATGCTTTGTCCCTAAAGACCTCATCTTTCCTTTGGTTTCTAGGTTGCATTACTTAATTTTTGAGCCCCCAGGAGGGGCAACCATGAAGATGACAGACACCTTGCTCGTTGCTGTGCTCTGTGTGCTGTGGCTCCTTTGCTCTGTGACACTGGGTCTCACTGGAGTTTAGTAAGAGTTCTTGTAATACCCTTCACTGAGTTAAGAGAAATCCTCGTTTCTGAGCCTGGCAAAAGAAATGGCTATCCAGAGACCACGGGGATCCTGCCTACCTTAGCCCTTGCCCCCTGAGAGCAGCCAGCAAGATGATTCTGGACTGAGTATAAGGAATGGGAATCATCTGCAGGGGGCTCTTCTCTGGTTAACCTCCTTGTGCTGTTTGCTTTCACTGGTTTCTCCCAAGGACGCCATTTGACATTTGGGTGATGTATGGGGCCTCTTTAGTCAGGCTTGCTATTTACCATCAGCAGCACCCCACTGGGAGGGAAGGGTGTCACAGCAAATCTGCTGTCTTCCTCCATTAAAAGTGCTTGCTGTTCTGATGTTGCATTTGCTATGCTAGATCTTCTTTCCATTTCACATTTGGGGAAGCACAGAAGAGACCCAAGGCAGCAGTGGGTGTGCTTTGCTGAGCTCCTGTGTGGGCAAGGATTTCCCTACTTTTAATTCTGCTCTTCTCCTTGGGAAAATCTGTACTGATATTTAAAATTTCTTTTTTGTTTTTGCAATTTAACCCTGCTGCTGTACTGGGAACCATGCTGTGTATGGTTGTGGGGTATATATGACCGTCACAAACAGTATCTTTCTTGATCACAAACAAAAAGTAAATCAATGGGAAGATCTTAAACATTATCTTTATTATCTTCCTCCCAGAATAATCCCACAACCATAAAACAAGTGTCCTATAAATTAACATAAAAGAATGCTTCTATTAGGAGTTTCATATGCTATATGTAGCCAAGTAATATTTAATACTTTATTTATGTCAATGTGATTGCACATAACGTTCTTGCTGTATGTAGATGATGATTACAGCAGTTACAGATGAGTCTCTTTTCAGGAATGAATGACTTTGCTGTATTATCTTTGATTTTCTATCTGTACTGTAGGGAAATCGGGGAGAAGAAGACTATGTAGCACAGTGGGCACATTACTTTATCATAAATGTCCTTTAGAATGGTAATTGATTTATGAAATTTATACTCATTTGTACTGTTTGCATTTGGCATCATTAGTTATCAAATTACAGTCTTTTCTATGTTATATTGTGGTTGCTGGTTGCAGCAATTCTGCCTCTGAGAACTGTTTATTTTAGTATTCCTTAGATTGATGCTGAAAATTACATGTTATTTTTTCTTTGTTCATAAACCTATGTCACAGACATAGAAAGACCTCAGATATTGAGATCAAAGGTTGCTAAACTTTGCTAGATAGCATGCCATAGAGTTCAGCTGATGAATGGTGCTGGGACTTGAAATAAGAGTAGCAAGTCTAAGAGCATGAGTCACTGTACTAGGTCTTCACGTCTGCAGAAAATTTGTGTGAACTGCTGGCTGAAAGCATTGACAATTCTCCATTAGTAATGAATTACAGTAGTAATTTCATTAATTTCTTCACCTCAGTCAGGATATGTTAGTGTAAGTTGCTTAACCAAGCATCAGAGGAGCCATTGCAGTTAACCTTTAGTCCTTTGCTGTGTAACCAGGACCAGTTAAGAAGTAAATTAGCGTAACACCCCTTTAAAAAAATTACTTTAGATAAGCAGTGGACATAATTTTTGCCTGTTTTTAATTTAATAGCAGGTTTATGGTTTTATGCAAAACCATTCACATTACATCTGACCCTCTGGGAGCTGGGTTTTTTCGTCTGTGTAATTTGGTGTCTTTAATAATCTGCTGTCTGTTAAATCCAACACAGGCTTGATTAATGAATTGTGATGAACCAATGCATTAATTTACAGGTTTGGTCTAATATCCTAAAAGGCTACATCAGTGCTTCTAGTTATTAATGCTAATAAATTTGAGAGAAAAAGCGATGTGAGGAAGGGTAAGGGAAGGCAATATGCGACAAGTCTTGTCTTTATTCAAGCATTTGTATGCAGCTAGTTTTCTTACAAGAGGGCAGCAAAAGCCTTTTACAACACACAAAATCAAATCAAGAACTACTTAGTACTGTTCAAAAATATTACAGAATTCCTGAAGCTGTTTGCGCTCCGCAGTCAAATCTTTATTGACTGCTTAAAGTAGTTCAATAGTTTTTCATGCTGTATTTTTAAATACTGTGTAACAGTTTTGAAGTCATTTGCTGTTAAATCTATGGCTGAAACACTACTGTGAATATAAATTTTGCTGAAAAGTCACAGCAGAAGCCTGGTAGATGCTAGGTAGTTATGCACACAGGTACGTATGTACATGAGAATGGTGGGCATTTGAAACTAGCAAGCAGCTCATTCCTAAGACAATGCCAAGGCTTTTGAGATGATCCTTTTCAAGACTTAAAATAAATGTATGAGCAGAATTATGTATATATATGTATATATACATGTTTTAAAGGCTTAATACTTCTATTGCTTGTAAGGTTTCAAAAAAGTAGAGTGTATTTTACTGAGTGAATCTCAAAGCAGGAAAGGAAACTGTAATTGATTTATTTATTTTTTATTGAGACAGTAGTGTTTGGGAATGGGATAGCAATATGGTATGACGGTTTTAGGCTGGTGTAAAATGTATGAAATTTTGTCTTTGATGCTGAGCCTTTAGATCTTGAAAACATCTTAAAACAGCATAGAAGTTCAAAGAAGGGTTTTTTTGTCCTCTCTCTGTGGGTATTAGCTCACAATACTGGAGCTTAGGCAACTTCAAATTATAATTCCAGCCTTGCCTTGTTCTGATAAATATAATTTAACAATTATTATTTTAGACATTGATGTATCCATCTTTCTGTCTATTAAAATATAGCATGACGTTTAAAGCCCATTTTAGCAATCATGCCTCAGGCATTTTCTTTTCTAGTGGGGCATAGGAGTTTTCACTTGTCCTTGAGATAAATGACACTGGTATGGATTTGGCATCTCTAAGTCTTCCTTTCAGCATCTATGGCTCCAAAGCATTGCTGGAAATCTTGGAATGATACAGAGAAACTGACACTGTTTAGATTAAGCCAAATCATTTATCCCTGTTTCTCTTGCTTCTTACACTTCCCTACTGATAGGGAGAGAATAATCTCTGCTTCATCTCAGCTATTTTAATAGGATTCAGAACACATGATCACATTAGATACTGTACCTGAGGCAATCTGTGTTTAGACTGGTGATAATTACATGCAAAAGTCATTCAACAATGAGGCAATTAATGCTGATGAACTTTAATAAAGTCAGCTGTCAGCAATAGATATTGCTGGCAAGTTTCCTAATCCTATATTTATAATGCTTTGAAATTCCCTTATGCTCTGTTCTATAATACGTTTCTGTTTAACAGGATAAAAAACCAAGTAGTTTACTACCAGAAAATATTGCCAGCAACATATTTATATATGATACAAATATGAACGAAGAGGTCAGAAGTCAGCCTAGTTATCAGATTTACTCCAGTGATTGGTGTTTACCAAAGAAGATGATAGACAGAACCAGACAAATCCTCTAACTCTCTCAGCAGAGGAGAAAAAAAGCATTAGATAAGGAAAGCAGGGCTTACACTTTGTCTCATTGTTGATTAACAAGCATTAAATTATGCTTAATGTCAGATGTAGACAGGTCATTGTAATGTGATGTCAGTGTAAATTAGAGGATCAAGTCAGTCTGGGATTTGCAGAATTCTGGAATCGGTACTCTTTGCGACAGATAAATACTTTTGTGAATTTCTTAATTATCCTAATTGGTTGTATGACCAGATTTACTTGCTGGAAAATTCCATTACAAAGCCATTATTCTTTAGAATAGAAAAGGGACAGTGACTCCTCAGCTTCTTTGCCTTTCTTTAGGCAACTGTGGAGTCCCAGTATTTGGCAAGGCGTAGTTTGAAGGGGGAGGAATAATGTCCTCCTTTTTGAAACTGTTGAATATTGTGAAGGCAGTGCAGAGCTGTGGATCCTTCCTGTAGATCAGTTGCTTTAATTCTGTGGGCTACAGCTTAGGAACCACTGCTCTAACACAAGGGAGGTGAAAAACACAAAAGAAATTAATACAGGACGCAGAAGTAATAGCTCATGAAAGACTACGTATAATTCCGTGAAATGATATATAAGCACTCTGAAATGTGGAAATAGATTTGAAATGGTGGAAATAACAACTGTCTCATTGTTAATCCTGTATAATACATATAAACCATGTGTCATAATAGGGATGTAGCTTGTTAGGCTGATGGCAGAAGTTTGCCCTGGATCCTGTGGAAGAGCTGTGCTGGCAGGATACCAAACACTGTAGGTTTGGAGAAAGACATATCTCCATATCATATCTTTAATAATGATGCTTTTCCTTTTCTGTTAAGAATGCAATGGGAAGCTTCAGTGTTATTTTTCTATTGTGTGTATTTTCTTATTATGTATAAAGGTGTTAAGGCCAGAGATGGCCAGAGAGAATATCCTGTAAATTTATATGTTTTTTTCTTCTTTTCCCTTTTGGCCATGGTTTCAGCCCTTGTCTGGCAGTGCTGGTGGCCTAAAACTGTGTGACCCTCCTTTTACCTGCCTGTGGCACAGGCAGTGCTGGTAGTACTGCAGGGTGGTGAGCAGCTGCTAAAGGCACGTTCAGTAGCTGAAACTACATGCCATTTTCTATTTAAGCTGTTGGACTATGTTAATCATGAAAAAACATGCACAGCCGAGGAAATCTGGTTACATCCATTGAAAGAGTGTTGTGGTAAATGTTAAGGTTACAAGTGATGGTTCGTGTGTACAAATCCTTGGTTTCAGATAGAAAAACTCGGGTATTTTGAATGAGGTTAAGTTTCTAGGGTGAAGCTGGAGATGAATCACAGCTGGATTTTGGCTTTTGGCTTTAATGTCTACTAATCTTTTTCTAGCAGCTGACAGAAAGATCATATTGAAGTAGATAAGCCGTACAAAATTCCTGCTGTTTTAACCTGAAATCATATGATAGAAAGGTTGAGAGTTGGAAATGAAAAATGTAATGGAAAATGTTCCTCATGAAGTGCTGGAGGCAACCTGCAGCACAGCCCCAGCAGGAAACAGACGAGAGTCAGGCCTGACTCACCTGGATCTGTATGACCATGGAAAAAAACTTGTTCTGGTCTGGGTTTGACTGCTGGTGTCTATTAGAACTGGAAAGGGAGAGGAGAGGAGGAATGGAAATACGGAGAGATGGGAATAGAAATTCTGGAGAAGTAAAAGGACAATGTGGGGGAGAGCTGTTCCTGTACTGGGGAGAGCAGGTACAGCCCACAGTCCAGCAGCACTCTCAGTTCTGTGCTGCAGTTTCAAGTGGCAGTTCTGCACCGAAGGGCTGACAGGGATTTTGCACGGGGCTGCTCTGAACAGACAGAGCTGTGCTGCTCCCCAAGAAAGGAAGAAATTAATGCTGTGAGAGAAAAATTCATGTATGTGTATGTGGGATCATCTATCTCTGACTGTGCTAAAGCAGGTGATAGTAACTTGGTATGGCTTTCACTTGCTACTGAGATCTGTAGCATTTTTAAACATCGATTAGATTGTGTAATAATGCCTTAAATTGCTGAGACATTTATAGCATGAGGTAGTGCTGCAAACTGCATAAACAGGCTCATCTCCACTATCAAACGTAGGATGTTTTTGTGGTTTTCTTGCTTTTTTTTTTTTCTGGGATGACCAGTATTTCCCTTGGGATCAGTGACTGGGCTGCAGTGACTTAGGCTACATTTTTTTTGTGTGTGTGTGGAAGGAAACAAGGAAAATTAGGAAAACAGCTGTAGAATTGAGCCATAGGTACCCTTTGAGCCCCTGGAATGAAAAAAAGCAGGTCTTTCCAAGATGTGGGCTTGAATCATGCATTGTGCTGGGGCAAATGTGCTTTGCCTCATATTTCCAGCTGGTAAAGCAGCCTGCAGCTGGCTACAGTGGCCCAGCAGCAGAGGCGTGCTACTTGAGATGTCCTGGCTCGGGGATGTGCCTTATTAGCAGCTGTGCCTGGCCCTGTCTGTAGAAGGGAAGTAGTTCAGTGGAGCAGATAGCGAGTGGTGTGTTTGTTCCCCTCACCAGGAGGCTGCTGCAAGCCAGCAAGCCCGCTCTGAGGTGGCCCCAGTTCCTGAGCAAGACAGGACCCAGTCCTCCGTGTTTTGGGAATTACATGGATGTAGGAAAGAGCACGTGGAGACACTGAGTTCAGGGGCTTAGCAGCAGCCCTCATGCTTGTGAAGGCTTCTGTCCCTGTGCCTTGAGGGACCTTTGATATGAGCAAAGCAGCAATTATTAGTCATCAGTTAGGGCTGACTTTGTTGGCCCTGTTTGCTTTCCGTATGTTCATTCCTCCCTTTACTGTTCAAATAAAGCAACATCTGGGAGAAACGTCCCGAGGAGCTTTTCATCCTCCTTCTATTTCATTCTCTTTCACATCATGTCAAACTGACTTTTGTAACTAGAAAGTATGTCACGTCCTTCATTCCTGTGCATGCAGGCCCTGGCCAGGACCGAGGCCGTAGGCAAATTTTGAACAGGACCGGCTTTTATATTTCTTTTGCGAGTGCCCAAGTGGAAAAAATGAGTAGGAGTGCAGCCCGTCCCCGCCGCGCTTCCAGGACGCCTCTCCGGCCAGTACGGGCAGCCGCCGAGCAGCCGGGCTCGGGCAAACCCTTCCCGGGCTCCGCTAGGGGGTGCTCCAGGACCGTGCCGGGCCCCGGCAGCCGCTCCCCGCCGCGCAGCCCCGAGCCCAGGGCCGGGCCGTCTCCGCGGGCCCCGATCCCCGCCATCACGAGCCGTGCGGGTTTTAATCGGCCCCCTGCCCCCAGCGTGGTATTTTTCTCAAAAACGTTAACGTGATGGTTTAAACGTTCAGTTCAAACCCGATTGCGCATTGGAAAGGCTCGAGTGTCACTCAGCCTTAGCGATAATCTACTGTCAGTTTATTTATAGGGGATAAGTAAGGTGTCTGCCTTTCTTAAGGCAGCACTGGGGAGGTTTTCATCCTGAGTGTACACTAAGGAAAGTGTTGTGATGCCTGATTATTTCCCTTCTCGTGTTCTAAGATCATTGGCTTCTTTCTGCTTATTTCCTGCGGAATATCGACTTGAAAAAGTTATTGCTTTAACAATGAAATTCTTGTGAAATGCCCTAAAAATACCTCTAGCAATGTGACTGCTCAAAATGTTGATGCATGACTGAGACAGCAGGCTTTGATTCGCTGCCGACGTTTGTGAGATAACATGGCAATGAGTGATGCCATTTCTGTTTTCACTGCACCAATCTCCCACTGCTGATGGTTAATGAGTTAACGCCGGAAAGGCAGAGGTACGAAAAAGGCAAGGCTATGCAGAGTTCAGTGGAATTCTACAAGGGAGATCTGGCGCCAAACCAAAATGCCGTTTCTTGTCTCACCGAGGTGAACTCCCGGTAGTTACAATGTTTTGATAAAATGTTGCACTTAAGTATTTGGTGTGGTTGTAGGTGTCTGTTGCTCCCGAGGTCTTTTTCTTCACAAACTTTTACGAAGGTTGCAGTGGGCAGAGCACTATCTAAGGTTTTTTGGGGGCAAAGCAGTTAGTTTCTTGCCTGAGTTTTGTTTCACTTCTGAGTAGGCTTAAGGAGCTGCTTTAGTAACAGGGCTGGAAACATGTTGGTAACTGTGTAATAATTGTGCACTCTGCTGTCAAAAAGCCTTAGCAAACCCTTACGTGAGTCTAATTAAAGCAGCCTTTGACAATAGCAATAATAAAGGATTACTCTAATTTACACTATAATGACAGGATTGTCTGACTAACTATTACAGGAAGCAGATAGAAATTGCATGCTGTGGTTTTATGATCTGAGCAAAGTCCAAGCAGTCAACTTCCATACAAACAGCAAGAACTTCAGAAATGAAGCAGTTCCTCCCTCTTACGAAGAAGAAAAGGGGGTGGTCCAGTTATCCTGGTTTGTGTTTCTAGCATGTATTACTTCAGTAAACCTTGCTCAAATGCACAAACCCAACAATTCTACTGCAGATAGAGCCTGACAGGTTTTGTGTTGTCT
Organism: Chrysolophus pictus; assembly: GCA_037305975.1. Lineage (NCBI taxonomy): Eukaryota > Metazoa > Chordata > Aves > Galliformes > Phasianidae > Chrysolophus > Chrysolophus pictus. The sequence goes on along the minus strand of CM074583.1, from coordinate 13,029,412 downwards.
GAACACCAAGTTTTTGTCTGGAAATATTGTAGATTTGCAGTAGTTTCTTTTTTGCTTTCCTTCCTCCCTCAGATATTTTTTTTTTTCTTTTTTTTCCCCAGTGCTTTGTTTCTTGGCGCCTTGTGCATTAAGTCAGGGCTGTTTCAGAGACATGAAATGACAGCTTCTTTTTCAGAGCATGATGCTAGATACCAATAGGATTGCCCTTCTCAAGTAAACAGGTTGCCAGCCTGTGAAGGATCGCGTGGTACGATAGTCATGTCAGCTGGACATATGGCTTTAAACTGCAGGTTAATCACTAGGGAACCTCATGTCAGTTCTCCATTTTTCTGCTGTGGATTCTGTTTTTATTTTTATTTTTATAGATTACTGAATTTTGTATTTCTTTTCATTGGATGCTGGATGAGATTAGAGTTGAAAATTCTTAAGAAGGGATAGAAGAGAAAATAAGCAATGTATTTTTTTACTTCATAAAGAAAACTAGAGTCCTGAAGTCAAGTTTCCTTTCATTTTCTGAACTTCCAGTATTACAGTGAATGAACATATGAAGTGACTGGAATGTGGTTAATTTGCACATTATACTACTCTGTTTAGATGATAGCTGGTAGAAGGGCTAAAAAGCTATATGTTTAAATACTGAGAAACAAGAACAACATGAGAATCAACAACCTTAGAACAGAATATAAAAGGCTGCTGCTGCCAGGCCTCATACTGATTCTGTATATTATGTGTAAAGAAAACACAATAATAATAATAATAATAATAATAATAATAATAATAATAATAATAATAATAATAATAATAATAAAGGATAAGCAACTGAACTGTGGATTCCAGCTTCACATTTTAGTTCTACCTAACTCTTGGTAACTTTACAATGAAAGATTCAGAAATTGCAGCCAATTACCATAATATGTGGTGGTTTGGTGGGAGCATGTTCTACATCAGACAGTTAAAAGGTTTTATTGCTATTAGGAGCTTGTTAATGCCCTTGATAATGTCTCTAGTTGCTTTGTAATGTCTCTTGTTGAAGTATAGAATTCTTTTATCTTCTTATTACATTATGCAGAAACTTGAATTGAAACGATATTTGCAGGAACATTTAAAGTAGTGCATCAATCAGTTTCAAAGAAGAGAAAAATGTTCTCAGAATAGCTTATAAAAGGATAACTGTCAGTTTTATTTTGGAGGAACAAAGAAACCAACGAAAAAAGCACTTTATTGTAAAAGCACAGTGTGCAATTCAATAAATATTCCATATAAATATAAAGGAAAAGAAAGTTCATAATTATCTGATGACTTGAAGGTAATTTAAGTAATACTTTCAGAATATAGTGAGCAGTGAAGTACCTTCTTTCCTGTGTATTCCTTCTCCCATATCAAGCACTCAGTAGGAGATAACTTAAATCGTCTCTTTGGTGATATGAATCAATAAGGTATGGTTATAATTTAACATTACCTTCCAGGACTGTGAAACTCACAAACCACATCACTGCATTAGAAAAACAGTGGCAGCACCATCCCTCACTTTTTCTTTTCTTTCCTTTTCCTTCCTTTTCCTTTTCCGTTTCCTTTCCGTTTCCTTTCCATTTCCTTTCCATCTCCTTTTCCATCTCCCTTCCCTTTTTTCCTTTTTTTTTCCTTTTTTTCCTTTTTTCCCTTTTCCTTTTCCTTTTCTTTTCCTTTCCTTTTCCTTTCCTTTCCTTTTTTCCCTTTTCCCTTTTCCCTTCCCATTTTTCTTTCTTTCTTTCTTTTTTAATGTTTCTTTCTTTTCTTTTAATCTTTCTTTTTTTTTAGTTTTTCTTTCCCCGAACATGATTTTTTGTTATTTGCTTTCCCTCTAGCCTTTCTTACCTGCTTTAGCACAGTTATTTGAATATTTATACATTTGGATTCCAAACCTTCTATATGACTTGGGTATAAAAGACTTTCACATGTTGTTATTATCCAGGAAAACAGTTGCAAATAGGATGCTCCCTGAACCAGTAGTATCTTGCTAGACCACACAAAATATGGCATGTTTCAAATTCCGTCTTGTAACTTGTAAGGCAGCAGCAGCACCCTTTAATTTATTTTCTGAAAAAAAAAAAAAAAGCAAATAAAAACAAATAAGAAGAGAAAATGTTGATGATTTCATATACAGAAAGGTAAATAAAAAGCACAGCAAATGCTTTCCAGAGAAATTTGACTGTGTTTTGTCCTCTGAACCTACAGATTTTTCAGAATCCAGTGTGCATCCCTGGAGTTCAACAGAACAGGTTTCTAGTGTAATAATGCAATGTTGATTTCTGTAGGTTTAGTAAGACAAATAAGTAATTGACTGTAAATACACTGATTAACTTTTTTAGTAACTGATTTCTATACATATGTGATTTGTAGCTTATTATTATTATTATTCTGAAAGGGTGCATAGATTAAACATGCATTATTAAACTATTTTTCATTGCTAAACCTTTGACAGAAGCATTTGTTTTTATTTAATTATCATTATCACCTTCTTCATGCCCCATTCTCAGCTTCAAACTATGGACATTTTTAAACACGCAGGTGTTTCTAAAAATTACATGTTATTAACAAAACATGGATTTTAAATGCTTACAATAGCAGCTCCAGTACAACCTGGTCCATCAGTTGTACGTTCATGGTTTGTTTCAGCTGCAATTGCATTTCTACAATTTTCCTGTAAGGGGCATCCCTTCTGAGCTGGTTTCCATGCCCGTGGGCACACTGCAGGGCTGGAGGCAGCAGTGCCATGCCTTCTCTGGCCCATCCTGCCTCCTGCCCTTTCCCTGTGCCGATGTTGCCTTCCTAGCCCTCCTTGGCTGACACAGCACCCTGAAAAAAGCTTGTTTGGCAACACCTTCAATGACTTCTGGGAAGGAGCCTTCATGAGTAATTGGCAGCAAGCAAGTTGGCGGGCCTACTTGTCAGTGTACTCTGCCTGGGAAGGAAAGGTTGTTGCCATGGCAACTGCAGATGCTATGGCCCATACTTTATGGGTGAGGCTTGGGCGTTGCATGCAGGCCCCTGTGCCCCGTGCTGTGCCACATGCTGTGCTCAGCATCTGTGCCCACCTGCTGTGCTGCTGAAGTGTTACACACCACAGGTGAGGAAACGGTATGGTTTAGACAAGAAACCTGTGACTTGTAAGGAGTTATACAAACATAGAGCTGCATAACATTGTTACTAGCTGAACTGGAATGCCTCTTGTGATATGTAGAGCTTCAAACTCGGAAAATAAGAAAGGAGGAGGGAATTTGGTGAGATGATTGATAGAAGGAAACAGCATGGCTCAGGTGCCAATCCTGTGGAGCTGCAGAGAACCTCAACACTGAGGGTTGTTTCTTGTTTTACTGGGATATAACAACAAAAACATTGAGTGTGTGGGAGCAGCAGCTCAGCACCCAACCAAGAAATAGCGAGATGGGAATCTGCTGCCCAGCATACTGACTGTTAAACAGAATGGGGGGGGGGGCTTAGGAAGGGAAAGGGACAAACAGAGGATCCTGGTCCTGCTCCTGCTTGTGCCAGCTGCTGACAGTTCTCCTGCAGGTGTGACCCAGCCTCAGCTACAAACCCTCCGGCACAGGTGCTGAGCATTGCACCACCGTGACAGAACTGGGCTCTCTAAATTACAGCAGAGAAGTGATGTCTTAGCAGAGAATTGAGTGGGAAGTGACAGATCTTGCTGTAAAGGAAGTGGAGAGCATATAAGAGTTAAAATAGATTTTTCTCTGAAATGCCCATGTAACTTCAATAGCTCCACAGGAGTTTTAGGATTACAAATGACAGCAAAATTTGTGCCATTCTGCATAATTGTATTCCCTACAAAGAAAGTTTCCTACATCTTTCAGCAAGGATGGTACTTTCCTTAGAAGGAAAATAATTTCCAAATGACATCTTTTTGTGCCAAGGATTAAAAAGGTCTAACAAGGAGTTCTAAAAAATAATGAAGCGTTTACATTGAATTCTTTAGTTTTACAGGTAGAATAATGGCATGAAAATAAGAGAAAATTTTAATTGGTGGAGGGAAGGTGTAACATGTTGGTTCTCGACTTGTCACTACATTCATCCTCTCTCGCAGCTCCCGCCATTTTTGCTGGCAATGTGCAGAGCTATATTTGTCTTTACTGGGGTTTAGTTCAGTTAAAACCAATCCAGTTTTATCATTGCTAACATATGATTTCAGCCTCGCTTAAGGTGGGTCTGTGACAGCCAAGAATGAATCAGAATGTCTTGGCTTGGTGTTGGTTCAATCTCTCTTAATTTTATTAATTTAAATTTACTCACAGGCAACACACTCATGAAATGGCGTCTCTTTTTGCCCCGTTGCAGCCCAGACTCAGTGATCGCTCGGTTGTCATAGCTGGTGAGCACCAGCCCTCTGTGCTGAGCATACAATTCTGCCTGCCATCTATGGGCATTTCTAATTACTTTGGAGGAGCTCCATTTTGTGGCACATGCATAATTAGTTAGTTATTTACATTTTATTTTAGCATTTTTTCTGGCTGGTACACTAATGAAATCCCGTCGTGACATCAGACCTTTCCTGTTGAAGTGGGTCTTCCCTTTGGGGATCAACTACCCTTTTAAATTAATGAGCAGCTTCATAACTGCTTCATAATCTTATGAACAGTGTCTGCAAGGAAATCTATAAATTGCTTGACTCTTTTCCTAGGGTCCAATCCAAAATCTGTTGAAATTAAAGGAAAAAAATATGTTTGTATTACATACTTTGGGTCACCTCTTGCGTAGGTTTTTGATTTCAGATATTTACAATAACTCAGTAAGGAAAGAGGGCCCTTAAACCTTCACTCTCATGAGCAGAAGTCCAAGTGGGAAGGAAGGGATGGACACAGGAAAACTGATGAACACTGGAGACCCAAGGTATAGGATGGACTGTAGGTATGAATTAGTAACATCCTATTAGTACCAAACTTGTTTGTTATTTGAAGACTGAGGAAAATATAGGAAATAATTTGTGCAGATTAGTCTCCTGTAGATCTGAGCTTTTTTTTAGTCAATATTTTGATAAAAACTAAAAAATGGTGAACCTTAACTTTTTTATTAGAGACTGTGTGATACCGTTAGTAAAACTTTAAGCAACATCTCTCTCTGCTCACATCCAACACACCCTGGATTTTTTTAAATGTAATTGAACCACGGGAAAAAAAGAAAAGAAAAAAAAAAAAAAAGAGAGAGAGAGAGAGAAAAGGTGTTGCTTAGCAACAGCCTCATTCAAATGATCTGAAATTGGTATACTTGCTGGAATTTGGGAGACATCTCAGGGAGCTTGCCAGGTATACAGGCTAAGAAAGAAGCGAGTGTCCAAAATGGAGAAGATGGAGAAGTAAAACTCTGCTGTGGTCAGTCTAAATAAGTGTACTTGATCCAACTTTGTTAGAAATTCTGTTGTAGGTGTGTGTTAAGCACATTTGGGCTTCCTTTCAGTAATGGAAGAATGGTTTTGTGGCAGGTAAGTGTTGATAGTTTCTTTGTAATGTTTGTAAATGTGTTTATTTCCCATCAATTTTAGATATGCTTCTCTTCTCTCACTTCACTGTAGTTTGCTTGATGAACACACCTGTCCTGACCACAGAGCTTCCCTTGCTGGTGTGGAAGGAGCTGCAGGGTGACAAATTTGCAGCACTGTCTGTTTCCTTGCCTGAACTCCCCTTTCTGACTGCAACTCAGTGCAAATGAAGAGCATAACCTCAAAGCCTGACTTTGTGTCTGCCTGGGTGAAATAGTATGTGATAAGGAGTAGAGGAGAGGAGGGTTTGGCACTGATTTCTCTGAAAGAAAATTCTGTGTGCCATTTTCTTCTTTTCCTAAGAGAGATCACCCTTCTGCTGCAGGCCTGTGCAAACATTCTTGCAGCTGGGTGGGCACCCACAAGACACAGCAGGGGACTATCTTGTGGGATTCTGGACGTGAGCTCCAGTCCTAGATGTCTTTGTTTTCCATGCAGTGCTATCAGTGCTTTGTGCACTGCCAATTTGATCAGCTCCCTTTTGGGCTGCTGTGAGCTGTTGTTTTGTGACTGGGCTTTTTTGTTTTTTCCTTTTTTCTTGCATTTTGAACTTCTCCCTCCCCCCTCCCCCCACTCCCCCACACTGTCTTTCCATGGTCCATGAAGGAGAGAGAAGTGACTCAGTAGTTCCTCTCCATGTACTCTTGATTTTCCATTCAGCAGTCAGGAAGGGATTTCCAGTCTTTAGTGACTTTAGGTCAGGAAGAATGAGAAGAACACCTAGGATGGCATTCCTGGGCTCAGGAGTTCAGGAGAGGCATCTGTGTTGGTATGTGTTATCCTGGTGTCACAGGTTAATTAAGTATCTTCTTTTTCCCCAGTATTTTAGGGAGTTCTTTAAAATCCCACTAAATTGTATTTGTAAGCCTGCTTGTTCTCCTGCCTGGAATTCAGTGGCTGAATTCCTGTGTGCAGCGAGAGCCAGAGCACATTGCCTCTTTGTGGCAGCATAGCCTTAAGTATAAACACTTACAAGGTACAAGGGAGAAACTGCAGGAATTTGAAACATTGTCTCTATTTTGAAATGGACCATTGCCTTATTCTTGCCAGATTCGCTGATTTTCGGGAACGTCTGCTTTTCCCAGCTAATGCACACAGCTCCAAGTAAGAAAACAGGCAGGTGAAAAATGAGTAATTTTTACCCTTGCACGTCACACAGGAAGGAGTTGTGAGAGAGAAAAAGTGACCATAGCTTCCAGACAATTAGAATGAAACTAGTTAAAATTCTGCACCTCACTCTCTTGTAGGGAAAGAATTGCATTCCTGTGTGGTTTAACTTGCCAATTCACTTGTAGAATCAATTATAAAATGCAAATATTTATGAATCACTGTATATGTTGTAATCTTATTTTCAAAACAAACATTGCTTTGTACTGAGGCGCTTAAATGTTGTGACTCAAGAGATTTTCTATCGTTTATCCCATTTCAAGTAGTAAATTGCAGGGAATAAGTGCTGCTGTTCTGATAGACGGGCTGTGTGGTGACTACTGGAGAACTGTCCCCATTCAACAATTATTTTAAAATTCACATTAGAGTTAAAATAGTGGTTTTTTTTTTTTTTTTTTTTTTTTTTTTTTTTTTTTTTTTGTTATTTAGTCACATCATAACTAAGTAGATGGCAATATTCACATTGAATTTGGCTTGTGAGCCTTGGACTGCACATGTCTCTCTGCCTTGAAAGGCAGGAGCCTTCCTGCAGGTTGCTGCTTGTGCTGCTTTACCCCTTCAGCTGAGTGTGGATGGTGAGAAGGGAGAGAAGCAAGGCAGTTTGATGAGAGAGCTCAAGACAGAAATAAATGAGAAGGTATGGACGATAGGAAGAAGATGGAGGGGATAATGGAGGTATAGTTTTTCATGGTGAGTGCCCAGAACATGGACATGCCCTGCTAGGAGTAGGTAGAAAATGCTCTGCATCTCAGCTGTTTTCAGAAAAGGATTACTGTGTGGTCAGGAGCAATGTGAGGTGTACAGGGAAGATCCCCTCCTGATCTGTAGGCATGATATTGGAGTTGGTTTTCCCCCTGAGTCCTTCTATCCAATGAGTCCTTGAATGGGGACTTGCTGGCACCCTGTGCATTGCCCCACAGACCCTTGGGCTGTACCAGTGCCTGGTTAATTACAATTAGCAATGGAGTAGCTACAGAGGACGGACTGGGAGAGCTCACTGTGTGTTACCCATGAGATGGTGACTAGAATTTGTGTTTTCAGCCAGAGGCCAGCTAGGTAATTCTGAGCAGAGAAGTGTCCTCATTCTAGGTTGCATTGGAAAACCTTAGGAGGAAAATCAGCTGGATTGATTTTGAGAGCAAGCACTTTGTGATCTGCTCTTGGGAACTAACAGGAAGTAAAGCTGCTGCCGTAAAGTTATGCGATTAATATCACTTTGCAAGATAGATTCGGGTGCCTTACCTTGATTATATTTCTCCCTACAAGAGAAAATAGCGAGCTTTTTTAAAAGGGCAGCCTGGCTGGAGGAAGCAGCTCTGTTTCTGCAACTGATAATGTGGCTATACACAAATACTAATGGCTTGTGTGAAGCCCAAGTATTTCAGGAGCTGGGTTAGGTACAGAGAATTAAGACCAGGCCTGATAGACAGATACAATGTCCTTTATCAAACTATAGCACAATAATAAGGGAGAGTAAATCAAAGTGTGGGGAATAACTGGATTCTTTCATTGTGGAAAATACGTTACACATTAATCATCAACTTCTGTTTGCTGGATAGACATAAACATGACAGGGATGGTTATTTCCTTCCAAATTATGTGATTTTATAAAGATAATTCATCCCTGTGCAGAAAGCACTGAAGTAGGTGTTGGCCTCTTGTACAGGGCACTCACAGTATGCAGCTTTGAGCTGAAGATTATTTTGCACTTATTAATTTGTCTGGATTTATAATTAAGCTCATCACATGGAGTTGGAATAAATCACGGTGTAAAGGTATTATTAGAATGTAGTTATATAATATGCATGTGTCTCCAATATTAATCTGCTATATATGTCTGTATATGAGGTCTATAGCTGCATGACACCGTGTTTATTAAGACCTAGCATTTGTATATTCTGGTAATGGCAGATCTTTCCTCAACTGCTTGCGAGCCTGGGGGTATGCAACATCCATTTGTCATTGTACGCTGATGAAATACTGATAAAAATGAAAATGCTGCTAAGAAATGTGGACCTGCAGTAATGTGAGAAGCTACAATTTCAGGGGCTTGTATGCTTCTGTATCTCACAAGCTGACTTATTCCTTTGATTATTTTCCAAAAGCTCTTCTATAAAATGGCAAAGAACATGTAGTCTCTGTTTGCACAGTAAGGTAGAAATAACCCAAAAAGCAAAATTGCTGAAATATTCTGTATTTAAGAGAGAAGAAAATAATCTGAAAAAAAAATGTATTTGGATAATTTGTCTGCTCTGCTTGTACTCTGTACTTTGTAACATTCTTAATAAATGCTGTTTACTTAATTATAAAATGATAGGAATGAAAAAGAGGGAAGTCTGGTGGTGTCTTTAGAATAATAGCTGTAGATGTCTTAAATTGCAGTTCTGAACGTACTCACTTTTCATACAGATATAGCACTTGGAGAGGGAGTAACAGAGAGAGAAAACTTCTCACTTACTTCAGAAGCCCAGAAAACCCCAAGGTGCTGGCTAGGTGGAGGATAGCTGAGCAATTATTGTTTAAATCAGTACACAAATCATGTGTGACTAAAAGTCTCCTGTCACATGCTGCCTGCTGTTGCAGAATGCTCTGCACATCTGCATGCATGGAGCTTCGTGGGTCACTGACCCTGACGGTGCTGCGTGCCCTCATCTTGCTCTGGTGCCCATCACTCGGCAGCGCTGCACTTCACGTTGGCTAGCGCTCTGTCTGGAGGAGCTGTGGCAGACTGTCTGGCTTTTTAGGCTGGTTTTGGTGCTCTCATATATTTCCCCAAGCAGTCAGACTGCTTAAGGAATAAATAAAAGTTTGAATTACAAAACCCAGCCGTTATCAGTAAAGATGACAAGGGGCAATAAATTGTTGAAAGTTAGAGAAGTCAGAGCTTTTCAAGCCTTTCCTTTTGTCCTCCTTTTTTTTATTTCTTTGTTTTTCTGGGGAAAGATAAAAATCAACTTGACAAAGGAATATTCTTACTGAATGATTGGGAAGTAGACCACAAAGATATTATTTAAATGAAACATATTTCTAACAGTTTAGCATTTGGAAAAAGTCTAAACATGTTAAACCTGCCGCTGTTTTGAGCAGCCTTGTAGTGAATTGGTAAAAAGAAGAAAGCCACCATCCTTCCCACATTGCAGTAGTCATTGTGTTTCTGGAAGGTAGAAAAGTCAACAGGCAGAAGTTTGGTTATGAATTATTAGAGGGAATAATCCACATGCAAAATGGAACTAGTACCTGCTTTCTGGAACATGATGGTATTTCTGTTCACTGAGGATTTCAAGTATTGTCAGATATTGTAGTTTCCCTTTTCACAGATCCAATGACTTCACAGGTCAGGCTACAAAGACGGACTCAAAAAATGGTCACTTATGTAATACTGAAAATAGAACAATTGCTATGACATAGTCCAAAATTTTGCCAGTCATGTGGTATCTTTTTTTCCCCTCTCTTATGCCAAACTACTGAATGATGAGAGCTGGGTTTGTGCTTCATCATTTTCTCTCACAGGAGCAGGGAAGCACAATGCGTTTTATTTTATGTTATTAGCTGGGCTATTGCTGGGCTGCTTTGTGATTGCAGGTCTTTTCCTCTTGCTTCATCATTTTCTGTCATAATGGAAAAAGCGCAGTGGTGATGAAGGAAGCAACCAGCCATTGGGATGGGATGTAAAGGCAGTAAATTACTGTTGGGCAAGAGGATCTGTAAAGATCTCTTGCTCCCCCTTTGCAGATATCTCTATTATCCTGCTTCCTTGGCGGTGATATGAGAAGGGAGTAAAATTTTAAATAGAACTGTTGGCTCTTTCAGCACATGACTGCACATATATGCAAGTGTTCAAATAATTCTATCTCCATGTCAATACTCAGAGCCATATATTACCCTTTTCTTGCAAGCTTTTGTGTACCTGTTCAGGAATATTGGAGTAGGCTGCAAGGGATGAAGATTTCCAGGAGCTGCTGTGGTGGTCTATGTTGCAAAGGGATGGCATGAAGTAGGTTTAGTTGGAAAATGCATTTTTCTGGTAAAAAATTCTAGAGAGTCTTAACACTGGTGTAATAATGAACAAAATAGGCAGATTCACCAGCTTTGTATTCTGCATTCAATATCAGATGAGCAAGAATAGAGGTTGTCCCAACATTTATAAGGCTGTTGATTTATGAAAACTGCCTTATGATTGCTTAAGTTCAGCATTTAAGCAAGAGCTTATTTAGATCTTGTCCATAATTATTTTCCTAAAGAAAGCTGCATTATTGTCAAAGGCAGTGAAGAACAAATTTTGCTGTAACTTTTTCTTCATATTTTTTCTAATTTAAAATGCTTTGTGGCTAAAACTTTTCTAAGTTTCATGGTTAAAACAACCAACAAGTATCTTTTCAGGAGTAAGGCTGCCTGAATATATCACTGTTATAAAAGCTAATTTTTGACACGACCTTGTAGAAGGCGAATAATAAACTGAAAATACTGTGCTGCTGTTGCAGTGAGTAGATAATAGTCCTTGGCTTGTGTTGTTATTTTTACAGAGGTGGGCACAGTGAGCTGGGATGGGAGAGAAATCCTAACTAATAACAGAAATACAAAAATTCTGGTCCAAAGGAACATGACCTTAAAAACCGATATTTCCTAATGGAGTTCATAAAACAATTGGTTCTGAACTGATGAAGGGTAAAATATAAGCCTTCATACTTATTTTTCTTGGGGGTAATTGTCACATTAGCTGTGAACTAAAAAGAAGTCTTAGTAACAGCATAGTTTTGTAACACCCCTCACTGGGATAAAACACCTAATTTTTGCATAAGAGTACAATTATATTGCATGTATCTGGACGTACAGACCTGTAGCGCTGTCAGTAAGAGGTGATGAACTGTTGCTTTTTGGCAGCCTTTGGAGATAAAATGCAAGACGAAAAGCATATAAAGAGGAAAGGCTCAGCATAGGCCTCAGTGACATGCCACTGACTGAAGGCAAAAGTATGGGAGGTCAATCCCTCTGACAGGACTTCAAGAAAATAATACTCAAGGCCAATCCACAAAGTAGTATTCTTGAGTAGCTGTAATGTAACAATTAAAAGATAAGCTGTTTGAAGATTGAGCAAGAAAAATCAAACTGAGAAAGAAAGAAATGGTCCAGAACAGCAAAACACGATGAGCCATGATACAAAAGTGTTCATTGTTTCTTTGTCATCTTGAAAATGCCAATTCTGAAACATGAGCAAGTTTTAAATGAACACCAAGAGCAAGAACTGCCAATCTGAAAACATATTATTAGAACTTTTTGCCAGCAGCACAAAATACAACATTGTGTAAGCTTTTAAAGAAAATAGCACTGCACTGGATCATAAGCTAAACTAATATTATACTGTATCCTCTGGTGCTAACCTCTTTTGTGCTTGACTTTTGAAACACTTACAAGTAGCTTCTTAACTTAAGATTTTGTACTCTGAAGGCTGAAATGGCCATCCCATACAAACAAAATAACGTTAATTAGTTCCTAGTTTTTCCATAAATACCCTAAAGAATTCCAAAAGAAATTCATTATTATATCCTTGCCTCTCTGTTCTCAGCAGACTTGTTTTGCAAAGAACTGTTTGTTACAGTCAACCCCCCAGACTAATGCTTCTGTGCGTATGGATGGGCAGCCTTTAGGTAGGTTTTTGATTTTTTGAGTTTATACCTTATTCCTGCACTGACTAGAACACCTTCTCGGAGAATGTATGGATTTTATCTTAAACCAATCCATAAACCAGTTATCTCTGCATATCCTAATTGTCATAAACATCTGAGCAGTGACACTGTTCTCAAATGATGTACTGCGTTGAATTTCCCTGCCCTCTTTTAAGTAACTACATCTTTATTTGCACATACTATGGAAATTATTTAAGTGGTTGGCACTGGGATGAAGCAGAAAGTAGGACACCAATTTTTAGGAATGTTGAAAAGCCAGACTGTGATTCGGACCTTACGGTGAAAATGCATTCTCATCTGTAAGTAGAACATAGCATGTACAAAAGATGGAAAGCTACCCAACAGATTTGCAACAAGAGATGTATTGGTTAGGGTGCCAGAAAGGCAAAGAAGAAATATATCTGAAAAAGTGTCTGAGCATGCCTTAAAAAATTAATCACTTACACCTAAGAGGTATAAGACCCATTCAAGTTGGTCTTTCTTCTAAAAAGCTGGTGTTGTCTTCACAGCCTTCTAACAGATGTCCAGAACATAATAACCATTCAATGTTATTTTATACAATGCTCAGCCCCTAAAACTGTATTTATTTTTTTATTTAATAAATGATGCAAAATCTACCAATCATCCATCAGTAACTATTCTATAACTATTCTATGATGTGGAGGAGGGATGCTGTCTGTGCTCATCACTGCTGGCACAACTTCCTTGTGTCCAGGTTTTCAAGAAGTGCCAAAATCGGAGTCTTGATTCTGTAGACGCCATTTCTGTCACTTTTGTTCTTTTCTTACTGTCATTTGTGAGCTCTTTTATGCTAGCTGTTAAACTCTTCATACATGTGGTTACAGCTTGCAGGCTTTTGATGCTTAGGCTCTCTCTATTTTTCTTTATTTACTGTAAGAAGCAAATGCGTTCCTAGATTAAAAAAGAGAGATGAGAATAGAGAGGTTGGGTCAGTGACAAGCAGGGGAAATAGGAAGTGTAGCAGCCTTGTTACTCTGAAGCCTTTTTTGCTTCCAGATAGAAGTCCTTTTCCTAATGCACACATTGAGCACTGCGGTGCTCCTGGTGTGGGGTGGGTGTGTGCCCTTGCAATGCTGCAGGGCCATTCCTAGTGTGGGCCACGGTGGCTGGCACTGGCACTGAGTTGAGCTCTGCTCTGCTTGTCTCCCTACTGTGCTGCTCTCTGGCTTCTCTGCTCAGTGGGGTGCCAAGGGAGTGTCTGGAAGCTGAATGCATGGAATGCCTCCTTTGGGGATTGGAATCTGAGTGCAACACTTTTGAGGAAGCAAACAAAATTCATACTGATGCAGCATGCGTTAATATATTAAATATTGTGTTATAAGCATGGCTCACAATTGTAATGGCCTTAGAAAAGGCAAACAGGCACAGAAGACTAACAGAGATAGAAAATATCCACACAGCTGTAAATCTAGTTTTTCTGTCTGGCATTACCAGGTACTGTAACACCTGAGAGCTAATCTTTTTGTGTAGCTAGCCAATAGAAATATGTGTCACCATAAGCCATTCAGACTCAATTGAAAAACAAACAAACAAAAAACACCCTTTTCTGTTAAAATCATTCTTTAAAGTACAACTTTGAGAATTATGTGTAGCCTGGAGCCAGTCTCGCTCCTTGCTCAGGCTCAGAGAACGCTGGCTGGGGCAGTAAGCTTGGCACAGAAATGGAAAATGATGTTGTGAGTGTTTGGAGTGCCTGCTTCCAGCAGAAAGAGAACATAATTCTGACAGCATAGGGTTTTGCTACCTCCATAAATGCTCATGCTTATTCTGAGGGTGAGAATTAAGAAAGGAGGTAGCATCCTTCCCCCCCACCCTGCACAAAGAGTGAGAAGGCAGTTTGAAGAAGCAGAGGCTTTAGGTGTGACAGTACAGTCAGTTATGCTAGGAATACTGAGGACTGATTCGATGAAAGTTAATTCTTTTTCTCAAAGCCTGAAGGTTGTATACAAGGGCACCAGAATATATTGAATGGCTTGGATGGATGCAGGGTTTAAGGAGTTTGAGGTGCTTTGTGACACATGTCATTTCTGAAAAAATGAGCCATCCAAAGAAACAGTTTGTCTGCCCTGATGTGCCAAGGAACTTTATGTATTGGCAACAGTGATGGAGTGAGAGTGCAGCAAAAGCTAAGCATTGCAAAAGACTAGAATTTTCATGAGGGACATGAGCAAAAGGCAGTCAACACTTTCAGCAGAAATACATACAACAGAAAGTGGTAATTTAGGGAGCCTAAGAGGTCAGAGTGGGGATAGTAACACAGGTGTACTATAGCCAAATTGAGAATGGTTAGTATCCACTCAATTACTTAAGAGGCCAAGAGAAAGCCAGAGAAGCTTCTTCTTCTGTGTTTCCTTTTTCTTTTTCCAACCAGTTGTTTGATTTCAAAAGCTTCTTTGATTATATTGTAAGGGAGGCATCTTCAAAAGTCCTTAGGAGTTGTATAACTTTGTTCCTATTGCAATTAATTATTAACTTCAATTTGATTTCTAGTTGACTCTTATTGAGAATCCTATCCTATCTATATTTGAGGGAGTAGAGATGGGAAAAAATAAAGAAAAAAAGAAATATTGCATACAGTAACACTGGACGAACTGATGTGTGATGAGCGGTGTATTTGTGGAAAAGATATGGGAATTAGAGGGACAGTGCAACCCTGCGTGGTGTTAACGTGTGAGCCAGTTGCTGGCTATCAGCTTTCTTGTCCACAGTGTTTTTTTTAAGCAGCCAGCCTGGGCAGTTCAGACTGGAGGCACTGCACAGTTCAGCAGGAGAATATTGACACCAACACAGCTTCTGATCTCCCAGAAACCTGTCATCACAAATCGTGAGAGGCCTTCTATACACATCTCACCTTGCCTCCCGGCTTCACAAAAGTTTAACAGGAATGGTTTTCAAAAACAGAGGTTCTTATTATAAGCAGTCTATCATTGTCCTCTAGAAAGATTTGAATTTCAGATAGGGTCTTTCAAAATGAAACTTTTAAGTTCTGTTATCTGCAGGTTTGGGAACCATTTCCACATGATGGAGACTTGGGTTGCCTCCTCTTTATGGCTGAAATCTCTCCCATCTCCTCAGCACATTAATCATTTAAGGATGCAGTGAAGTTTTCTAGCCACATGTTGTGCGTATCTGAGGAATGGATGAGCTCTCTTCTGTGGAGATTGCTCTTTTGGGGATTGCTGCTGATACTTGCATGTGGTATCTGTAGAGGTGAGGGGTTCTTGTGAGGGTGGTAGATCCATTCCTTGAATGACAGGCAAAGCACGTCATCTGGGAGAGAAGAATTTTTTTCTCAAATAATGGATTCCTATTGAAGCTGACAAGGTGAGAACTGAAGTCAGAGCACCTGCAGGGTCTGTGCAAAGTGCAGGAAGCAGGATGGAGGTGGTAGCAAGGATTTGATTTTTGCAATTGCTTTTTTTTTTTTTTTGAGGGAAGAGTATGCATTCATTGAAGCAAACACAACACAGGAAGAAAATACTGCAGGGGTTAAAGTAGAGCATAAGAAAAGCATAAATGAAAAAAAAACAAACTTCTAGCATCTCAGAAGCTTATGACTAGTTTTCAGCACAGTTTCATAGATCATTTCTTAGCAATGAGTCATTGTAAGTTATCCAGTCCCTTCATTTCCACATGGGCTGACTGAATGCAGCAGTTATCATTGTTTTTGATGCCTGTAGTTGGACTCCCTTTCTTTGTGACTCTGATTCTGGAAAATTTGATCTCTGAATTATTCCCTGTTGAGTAGAGGCTTCTATCTTTGAATCTTGCTTCAACATACAACCGATTAAAAGAAAAAAAGGATACTAGCATCTCTCCTGCCATGATGCATATGAAGTATAATTGGACACCACAAAAGGGTGCATATGTCCCCTTCTAAAATGGTACTGCAGGGCTAGAAGGATGTGCTAAATCTGGGCCACAGCAGATGACCACCTGGTATTAGAGGTTAAATCTCTAAACGTTTATTATCCATTCCCTACTATGCTATAAAAAATTTACTTCCACTCAGGAAGCAAAATGCAATTTGAAAGTTGATATTCTCAAAGTTCACGTTTTTGGCAATCTTTTTCTTAATACAGGAGTCAATATTCCTTTTATTAAATACGCACAGTGGCTATGCTGGTTTTTTTTTTTGAAGAACAACACATTACTTTTCTGAATATAGAGGTAATCAAAATTCAGTCAAGTGGGATGACTCTGTGAGTTCTGACATCAAAGGGCAATACATTTGATTGATATCAGTCAGATGGCAATATTGTTTGAAGAAATGTAGTCAGAAGACGGGCAATTTAAAGGCTGTAAAAAGTTACTGGAGATGCGAGTGCAGTGTTCCATACTGATATCCCACGTACAAGTCTGTGTATTAGAGAATTGGCAGTAACATGGCAATCTTGTCTCTCAGACACACACATCGTCTGAAAGGACAGAGGAAGAAAAATCAAGCTCCTACTTTTCAGACAAGATAGTAAGTAGGGCATTAAAGATACAATAGTAAATATTTTTTTCATTGTGTTTCTTGCAAAGAGAGACTAGGGTTTATATTTTGCTTGAAATATATAGAGCACATAGTATTACTGAACATTAATAAGCCACAAACAACTTTTTCTTCTTTGTCATATGTTTATTTGTAGAATTGTATTGATTCCACTGTCTGCATGGAGAGAACAACAACTCTGTTATGTCTTTCTGACAAATATCAAACATTAGCTATATAGATACAGTTGGTTTTACTCTATTTCCCTGTCTTGTTTTTTGTCTTTGTTCCTTAACATAAGTAATGCAGCGATGTCCTTTTACTGTAAATGGTTCCTTTGCAGAATATGTCACACAGTCATTACTCCCTGCAGGGTTAAAAACAATGCAAAAAGCTACCTATGGGATTAGAACACTGCCAGCAAAGCCAAGTGAAAAGAAATCATTACAATTACTAGAAAACATTTTCCACTGCTGGTGAAATGTACCAAAATTGCAGCAAAATGATTATAAAAAATGTTAGTCATGCAATAAAACATTATAATAAAAACCAGTCTGAATAGCTATAGAATATTGCACAAATTTAATGTTGAGGAAAAAGTCTATATGGCATCAAATAAAGGCTAGATACCATTTGATGTATAGATGTGAAACTGGTCTTAAACACTAATTCAAAATATGCTGGTCTGCGAGGCAGATGGAAGGTAGTGTTGAAGAGATTCAAGGCTTTGTTAGAATGAAGTATCATACTATTGTAGTATGGGTAGGGAAATGCCTAGAAGTTCTGGCTTTCAACTTGGACCTCGCTATGCCAGGGGTTGCTCAAATATGAAGTGAAAGGTGGCCTCATTAAAAAAAAAAAAAACAACAAACCACCAAAATATTTTAAAGATGGCTGTAGTTGAGCCAGCAGAGGTTCAGCATGGGCTCAGCATGGGTGGTTTCTTTCTTTTTTCTTTTTGAAGGAAGTAAATCAAAGCAGTTTTAAGGAAAGGTAGCTAGAGATATTTATGGGCTGCTGCCACTTGAGCATGAGGAACAGTTAGAATGAAAACAGTATATCTTCAGAAATGTAACACGTGGAAGATGGGGAGTCTTAAAAATACCTCAGTTTCATATTTTAACTTACCAGTTTTTTTTAATCAGTATTTTTTTTTGTATCATGAAAGGTAAGATCAGACTTGGTGTTTAGAGGATGCTGATTTACAGAATCACCAAATCACAGACCCACTGAAACTGGAATGGACGGCCAGAGACCCTCCAGCCCAGCCTCTTACTGACACTGGGCTAGCTGCAGCAGGTTGCTCTGGACCAGTGGGCTGCTGAATATCTCTGTGGGAAAATTTGGGAATTCTATTCCTATTGCCATATTCTTCCTTGCCAAGGAAGGGAAATGAGAGGAAGGTAGTTCAACGGCAAGCTGCAAAACAATCCTCTTTCTTAGTTGCTTTACCCTTTATTGTCTCAATTTCCTCACCTAAGACCCACAGATGGATGGCATTTTGAACATCAGCATCAGTCATTATAGCACTTCCAGAAGCTCAAACCTGAAATGGTTTGCATTTGAACAGGAGAGGAGAGTCTCTGGGTGCGGAGATAAATACTTTTGACCTACTATTCATCACTGTTTTACTCCAAATACAAAAGGATCAGAATAACTCCCTGTAGCCCCAGGTTCTCAGGTCAAGATCTTATCCAACCCCAGTGGACAATTTAGGGCTTCACGCTCCAAGTACATGTCACTTTGCATAAAATGTTTATTGCAACAGAGCTGTCAGTAGAACAGAAATAACAGTCTTACAGAATGAAAAACTTCTGAGGCTTTTCAGGGATTGTAGACTGTGTTGTTGCTGTTTAAGAAAAGATAATATTTCTTGAAGGCAAGTTACCTTTCATGGCTCTTGAATACTAAGCCGCGCAAACTTCTGTCTCTCCTGTAATTTAGGGATATTTTCATAAGTGAATGGAGATGCTAGCTTGGATTTTCAGTTGGGCAAAATGACCAACATCACTATGGAAAGAGACTTAGGATGTGCAAACTAGAAATACATGAAGACTGTAGCACTGTACACCTGATCAGTGGTCTGTCTTTCCAATTAAGCGCTAGTGAGCTTGTTAACCTAGAGTTTTTGTTGTCTCTGTCTCTTTTTTTTTCTTTCATTTGAGAAAAAAGAAGAGTTTGGAAACTCATTTGGATATCTCAACACAGTTTTGTTGCCAGCAAGCTGGGGGATGTAGGCTGACATGCATCCTGTTTCTAATAGCACACACACTGTTTCTTTATTTAGAGCCTCTTTACCAGTATCAATTAAACCCCAGTTAAATTTGACACATCTTAACCTTGCGTTGGATCCAATTCATTGCTACAGCAGAACCCATATGGCACTGAGACAGTTGCAGGCATCAATTCATTGCTTATGTAGAGTTACTGGCTCAGTGCCAAGCAGTAATCACTGCTTTTTGTTAATAGACATGTTTGCTTTTGCAGTCTTTTCTATACACAGTGCTCTAGATTAATTAGAACAAAATCTGTCATCCATCTAAGAAACAACCAGAACTCTTGCTTTTTTTTCTTCCCCCATTCCCCCTCCAGATTTAAAGATAAATGAGTACTAGCAACTAAAGGTGGGGGAAGAATTAATTCACTTATTCTAGAGTAGCCCATTTTGTGTACTAAACACACATGTATAAGTTATTTTACTTAAAAAAAAAAAAAGAAAGAGGGAGAAAAATACTGGTAATATCAAACAAAAACACAACTTGAGGCAGTAATTGCAGAAAGACTAATAGTGATTTTTAAGTTGACATTTTAGTAAATGCAAGACAACTACTGTTAAAGAAGTCATAATTATGCATGTTTTTCTGCAATTAAATTACTTTTTTTTTTTTTTTTTTCCTACAGAGACATTTGAATTATAGAAGTGTATGTGGAGGTGGACTTGTAGAATTATGTAAACATCTCTGAGACTGGAGATATTGAGGACTCCTTTTACTGGTCCCTGCTTACAGCTTGACACAATATCAACTCTAGTAGGCAGGTAAGGAAAATAATAATAATAATACATATATTTTTCTTGCATTAATGGCATTTTAGAGAAACTTTAACTTGCATCATTTGTCTTCTCATCCCCACCTTGATGCCCGAATAATTAATACAGTTAGGGGAACTCGTGGCTATGGAAGTTTTCTGGTTAGATCATTAGCATTTTAAGATCACATTACATTACCTCCAGAACTGCTGTTACGATGCATACATGCTTAGTAACGTATACATGCCTAGAATGCACTCAGGAATATTGCTCAGCAGTGAAACTGTGGAACAGTTTTAAGCTGCAGCACTATATGTTAGCTACACCATAAGCTTTTTCACTGGAGGTTTGTACCCTGGAGTTTACCGTCATCAAAATAGTACAACAGACCATTCTTTGCATGATATTTAATCAGTTGCATACATTTAAATGTATCCATAAAGACATCTTTGAGGTGTTCTCCTCAGGTTAACTATTTTTGCTTGCACGCACTTAAAGAAAACAATTTTGTTAACCTGATTTAGAAGTAAAGCTTTCTGGTTCCCAGTTCTTCCTCTCTCAGATATGTCACATAGGTCTGGATTAGAAATCCACTGGGGCTTTCCTTTAGATTCTTTAGTGTTTGGATGTTACCCACTGTCCTGATAATTAGTATTGCTTCTGAAAAGACCTCAGACTGCTGCTAATCACACTAGTGTTTGTTTGGCTAATGCTTGTCAACACTTTGAATGACCCAGTGTTAGAAGGAAGAGATCCACCCTTCAAGAACTCCAGTCTTCATTCAAAGTAGCCATGGTATTTATGAGCTTTGAACTCTTTGTTTACTTGTACTGTACACATTACCAGAGAATCCTGTTGTCACCCTTACCTCTCACTCAGTGTTCATGATTTATGCTCTGTACATGCTACATAAGAAAGTGTCTATGTGTATATACAAATGAGGGCTGCTCTGAAAGTAATGCCTCCTATTTTATGATGTTGGCCCATGATGTCAGAGGCAGGTGTTGGTGCTATGGCTGTAGAGGCTGAACCTTCCCACCAGTATTCCATTACATTTTGTTGCCGTGTGGCAGATGGCAGCAGAGGGGCAGTCTGACAAAATCGTGTGTGACATGGAAGTGCGTATGAAGCAAAGGTGTGTTGCAATTCAGAATTGAATTCATGCAGAAAAAATGACACCCACTGATGTTCATCTCCACTTGCTGAATATTTCTGGAAAACAATCAGTGGTTGTGAGCATAGTGAGGCTGTGGATGGTGCATTTTAGCAGTGGTGACAGTGACAATGAGTCATGTCCACTGGTGTAGATTTTTATGAGTGCTTCATGCAGCCTCTTGTTCGTTACTGAAGAAAATGCACAACTAATGGTGGTGACTATGTTGAGAAATAGTGTTTCATATCTGAGAATTTGCTTTATCTAATAGTGTTATTGTGGTCTTTGTATCTGTTGTAGTTTCCATGGGAATAAATAGGGGACATTATTTTCAGATATATATGATAAATATGTTTATGCACATAACTATCTAATTCCTCTTTGGGTGAAAGAACAGTAAAAATATCCACATTTTCCTACATTTTCTGGAAGTTATAATCTCTCTCAAAACTTTTTCCTAATGTTAAGCTAATGTTTTAGTATTCCAGTGCTGTTGGTCCATTGTTCGGAAGTACAGCTTTATCAGCAGAATGTGTGGCAGATGGTTTACATTTGCATTAGCCTTCTGGAAAAGGAATCAGCTCCCACCAACATAAGCTTCAGCTTTTCTTTTCAAAATTTACAACAAATTCGTCAGAATGGCATTTTTAGAGGAAAAAAACCAACAATTCTACTATCTTTGTATTCAGTTTTTGAAGAGGAAAAATGAGTCCTGTTCTAATGCCCTCATCTGCACATATATCTTCTATCCCCTCCCCCAGTGTTTGTTAAAATGATTTAAGTATTTCATTATGCAAAATGACTTTTATAAAAAGACCTTCCTTTTTGCCCCACAGTCATTCTTAATTTCGTTTGTCACTTGTTATAGACTGGAGTTATGTGAAGCTAGGATATATTATTTGTTCTAGTCTGTATTGGATAATTTATTACATTAAGAAACCAATAATTTTCAAATATAATCAGATTTAAGTTTTTAATAAGATTCATCCTCCCATTCACACTTGCTTAATTTAAGGATATTAAATCTGCTCAGGAATGAGCTGCCTCTCAAAGCCTCATGTGCCTATTAAAGGATTTTATTCCTGATGTGTTAATAGGATTTAATTATATTAGCCCTACAGTCCGGAGACACACCGCAATTGTTAAACTTGATGAACCAGACAAACACATGCTAAAAGAGTGATGACCAGCACCTTAGAAGCAAACAAAAAACAAACAGCAACTATAACAGAATCCAAGATGTTAATATTTTGGTATCTCTGTTATGTCAGTATGTACAAGCATCACGCTAAAATTTTAAATCTTGAATGCTTAATATTGAAAATGCTTTTTTTTTTTCCTCAAAAAAACAAAGTTGATGCAAACACTAATAAGGATTTTTAAAATCACACCTTAACCTTGTTTGTTGTTTCTGACTCTCAGATACTAATTTACCTAAAGTGATTTTTTTTCTCCTACAGCATCTTGTTGCACGCAGATAAAACTGCAGCAAGCCTATCTGAAAATCTGGTGTATTAAGAACTGTCTTGATTTCTTTGTTTCCTGTGGCTAATGAGGTTAATGGAATAGTGGCAGAAAGAGCAAACAATGGCCTGGGACATTTTACAGGGGCAGTGAAAGGGAGAAGGGGAAGAAAAGAGAGGTGCAAACTCCTGTAGCCTATAATTTTTGCCAAGTTCTCCCTCAGCAGCAGTGGCACTGATCAGAAGTGCTGGCTCTCGTCAAGCTCACACGAATACTAAATACACAGAAGTCAGCATTTCTGATGGCTGCAGACAACTCCAGGATGGGGGAAATGACAGGATTTGCATAGAATCACAGAGAAGGAGAAAAAATTAGCAATATGCCATTCGGTTGGACATTTTGCTTCCAAAATTAGATTGACGCATGTTATGGCACATTTCCACCGCTAATCACAGGCATTCAGCATGTATTTCAAGAAGATTTAGGCCCAGAGTTTTTTTCTCACTTGCTCAGAGCTAGACTTTAGGCCTCTCAAAACACAATGTAGGCTGCGTTTATTTGGAGAAGCTAAACATGTAAAGTAGGCTTTCATTTAAAAAGCACTAACTTTCTGGCACTTTTCCTTGCTATGATAGCCTTGGAAATGTAAACTGCTATAAACTGTTTTTTGGGTTAGGAGGGAAGTAGAAGCGAGGCTCTGCCCTGCCCAGAAAGAGCTTGGTGATGGTGCCCAGCCCGGGCTGTGACTCACAAAGAGGGGCTGAGCAGCTGTACCCTGAGATGCCAGACCTGGGGTCCTGTGGCCAGCAGCACAGGTCATCTGAATAAAGGTCTTCTTTAATTGCCCAAGGTGGGTTCTAGCTTACTTGTGCCTTTGCAACGTCATTCCTAATTTACACAAAGCTATGTGTATCTTTTTAAGACAACACCGTGGCTTTTGTGTTCATGGTTTGATAAACTCCTGAAAAAATTACTCATTCAGGTTTGCTATCTACTGTTTAAACAGTGTTATCGATCGCCTTGTATTGACTGCATTGGTGTATATAAAATGTTGTGCATATTTATTGAAGAAAAGCTAGACGACTCAAAGATGAGTGGCTGTAAACATGCAACTTGTCACCATTTGTACACACATTTGCTTTTTCTTTGCCTGCAGTGTTGTGTGAGAAGGTCTTTCCTAATTTAACTTGGGATTTATAGTTCTGTATTACTTTTTTTTTTTCCAGTTAGATGCCCATATTTCTTTTCACACAAACCTCCTTGGCAGTTAGAGGGGCATTAGATGCCTTGTGTTGCCACCAGACCCAGAAACTGAAATGGTAGCTGCCAGCAGGGATTAACTGAGTGTGCTCTTTTTCTGTATCAGATAACAGGAGCAGGAGAACAGCCTGTCTGCCAGACCTTGGGAGGTAATCACGTAGATCTGCCTCCACAATGCTCCCCTGGTTTTGTCACTCTGTTTATAAATTATGGCTGGGTAGGAAATAGGAATTCAGTCTCTGAGATATAGAATAGTCACCCAGCAAAGCTCATTCTCCCCAGGCTGTGGGGCTCATCAGAGATACTGAGGCCACTCCTTATGGAGTCAAAGTGCGAGAGAGATGCTCATGTGAAAGAAGAGTCTGAAACTAAATATGAGGGCTGTGACCAATGCTAAGGAATTCTAACATAAAAAATTAATTGCAATGAGAAACAGGAGAGGTGAGTGTAGGAGACTGTACCTCATGTAGAGTCTCAACAGTAAACTGATTTACAGTTTGAAAAATAATAGCAGGACTGAAAATAATCAATGTTATTGGACAGATGTAATGATAGAAATTAGGAAGCATTCTCAACAGAGATGAGCATTAGAATGTTTTATGGGTAAGGATAGATTGCTGTGCACACTGAAGTATATAAGTAGGATGGATATCATAGCATGAAGTGCAAGTACTCACAGTTCCTGGTAGGAAAAAGAAAGGAGGATTTGTCCAGGGGCTTTTCTGCTGAGACATTTTAGCCCATAAGGAAAGATGGCTTCATCTTAGAGGGGATAAAGGAAATTTAGAAAAACTCAAACCTCCCATTCTTGCATAATGTAATATAGCTTGGGAAAACCCAGCATCCTGATGCTCATTGCTAGTCTTTAATACAGTTTTGAATTTATTCTGTATTTCCTTTTGATTTGCACTGATTTCTCTCATGTGTAGTTTGGGGGGAGCAATATGAATTTGCAATTGTGATGCCATTGTTTTTCTCATGATCTGTATCACACACGTTAACTCTTGTGTTGTACAGTTGAGATCATTTTACTTATCTCTCATCCTTTCAGCACTGCCTTTCAACTTGCTTGTCAAGCTTCTGCTTGTCTTTATTTCTTTCTAAGTCTCTTTATCCTAACTTATGTGCAGGACATTATTGGAAATTCACATTTCAACGGTGTTTCACTACATCTTTCCTTGCCCCTTCCTGCACCCATCCAAGACACCTGCTCAGGGCTGAGTAGCAGTTGCTGTGCCTGCTTCCCCCCCCAGGCCGCATTTGTTGCTGGTGAATCTTGGTGTCTAGGGTAAGTGCTCTTGAATTCCTCTCCTTACTTCTCCTATTCTTGCAGCCTTAAATTGAGGCTGAGAAAAAGATCACATTAATAAGAGAAGTATTAATTTTTGTGCGACCAGAATAGTTCGCTTCAGTGCTACCAGGCACTGTTTCGTCCTGCTTGTGTGGTTCATGAACTACATGCTAATTTTCTTTATATTTAATTACCTTAGAATGTCTCCTGTGCTTCAGGGTACAAGCCATCTTCTAACTAATTAGGGCTTTCTCTCTGAACCTACTATTCCCTATAAGCCTATGAAGGGTTTCTTGTACTTGCTCTGCAGCCTGTGGCAGCTGGCCTGTCAGCAGTGCAGGGCTTTCTGGACAGTCTGCTCCCCAAACTCCTCTGTTATTAAACCCACAAATTTACACAAAGCAAATAATAAGCATAGCTAGTTGAGCTGGCTTGGATCAAATCTTTAGCACATAGCTAGGGAGTGTATACTGGGTGAGCTATTGTGGTTAAAAGGAAATAAAAATAATTTATCTGAAGTCAATTACCCATTATTTAGTGATAATTGTGCACTGTCAACTCCTCCCGACTGTGTTTTTGTCAGGCAAGTCTCCTTTGTAGTTATGCAAAAACCCTGCAGGCATCAGAATTTTACTCTCAGCACTGCTTGGTCAGTGATTAAATAAACCAGTGCATGCTGCATGGCACCACAACCATGCTGAATATTATTATTGATCATGTATACAGCAGTCAATACAAACATACCGTGTTTTGACTGCAAAAATGATCATCTTAATTATCTAATGATTTTTAGCCTGATTTCTCAATGAAATTAGACATTGTGTAAGGACTCTTTCTATCCGCCTGTGCTCCCTCTGCCCCATTCTTGACAGTCCTGGACCTCTTGGGCTCAGTCAGTGTCAGTCTGCTTTGGCTGAGGTTGGAGGTTTCAGAGTCATCGAGTCCTTATACATCTCGGTACGTGAGCGAGGGCAGCCCTGTGCTAAACCATACCGGGTGGCAGAGCTGTGGCAGGCACTCACTGTGGGGAGCAGGTGTGCACGGGAGCGAGATATCTGTGATTCTGTTACTCACTGGACGATTTACAGGATTTTAGCAAAACCTTCAGTGTTTGTTTTAGAAAGGGATCCTGTGTGTCCTGTGTTCTCTGCTGAGTATCTGAACTGCTGAGATCGTGCGAAAAGCTGAGTCATGGTTACCAGTAGCACAAAAGCCAGGCTTTTTTCTTTCCTATGTAATTCAGGTTATCTATTTCAATAAACAGAAACAAACACTGCTAAAGTCACTCTTTTAAAAAGAATAGGAGCCCTTTAATGCAGCAAACAGTCTCCAGCTGAAATGACAGAGTCCCTGTTGGGACAGGCAATGCCAGGCTGCCTCAGCCGGCAGCCGTGTTCTACCAGGAACAGCATCTCCAAAGCATTTGTACAGAAATACAACCAACTCATTTTCCAAAGCTGGGTCATGTCCAAGCATATGAGATTCTTCAAGCATGAAATTCCACTTGACCTTATTAAGGCTTTCTCAGCATCAGATATGTACACTGCAGAGTGGATAATGTTCATAACTCATTTCACATTACCCCTGGGTAGTGCCAGTGGAGAAATCCTGTCTCGTCTAATGCAATCAGAATTGTGAACATGAGGAAATTGAAACATCTGGCCAGGCTTCTCTGCTGCGCCCCAGGAGGTGGGACGTGAGAGGTTCAGGTCAGAAGGTGAGGGGACAAAGGCCTCTCCCAAGGGCCCTGTGTGCACAGGACGCGGTTCCCAGCAAGGTCACCAGCAGCACCAGAGTGTGCTGGCTGGGCAAACCACCTCGGCTAACTTCGTATGCTGCACTAGAGTTCAAAGGGGCAATTGCAGTTCATGTATACTTGTCAGAGTGCTCCTGAGAGCAGGTGATCTGTGCTCACACAGCCACATTGCTGCAGGTTGGTGGAGCTCTGCGCTAGCTGCTTGAATATTCGAATCTTCTCAGATGGTGTGTGTGTGTGTGGAGGGGAATAGCTCATCTATGGGGCTAGGCACTGCACATTGAGGCAGGCCCAAGGTCAGGGCTCACTCTGTACCCCTGCAACAGCCAGGGGCTCTATAGGGTCACAGCCATGGAGAGCCCTGTGTGGCCAGAGTGTGGGGCCTGGCTGCTCTTGTAGCTTTGTGCATGCATGTGTGGTTGTGTCAACCTCAGTGCAGACGAAAAGGACATTGCCTTGGGCAGCTATTTTCCTTCTGTGGCAAAACAGCGATGGCCTTGCATCACCTTAACCAAGAGGTAATGGGCTGGCAGCTACAGGCAGGGACTTCCTAGTGCTTGTCCCCACTGTGGTGCAAAAACAGTTTCACTATCTGGTATTCAAATCAAACCTTCTCCCTCCATTTTAAGCCTTCTTGACATGGCAGGCACAGCCAGGACCCAGCTTCACAGGCAGGGGATGTAAGTTCTAGAACTATGTGGTAAATCTATTCTTTCAAAATTATTGGTTATCTTACAGACTAAAGGTACAAAGCCAGCTGCTAAAGAAATGTAATTAATCCAATCATAATAATCGGTGAGAAAGCACATGTATGTAAGCAAAAGTCAGCAATGGAATCTAGAGCTGTGCTGAATGCATCTCATAAGGAAATAAAAGAAAGCACATGTCTTATTTTCTCCTAAACTTTCTTTGCAGGATGCATTTAATTCAGAATTAACCTTCCAGTCAGGACCCTCATATGCATACAACTTTTGCATCTCCTCCTAGTCTTGGAATTAGCCTGTACTGCCTCTGCTGCAGATGAAAGTGGCTTAGTGAAATTAGGCTGGTGTAATCCTCGTCTTTCAACATCCTGCTGGGGCTGGGAAGAAGATTCCATGAAGGCACATATAAATCCTTCTAGAAACTATTTCAATTATACTAAAAAATAATAGTTATACTTTTATATAATGTCCAAACCCTTAGCTTTGTTTTTGCCAGGTGTTCCTGTGTA
Organism: Chrysolophus pictus; assembly: GCA_037305975.1. Lineage (NCBI taxonomy): Eukaryota > Metazoa > Chordata > Aves > Galliformes > Phasianidae > Chrysolophus > Chrysolophus pictus. Next base: position 13,001,365 of record CM074583.1, on the reverse strand, counting down.
GTCTTTGGATTGCTACTACTGATTGTGTTGATTTTATTTTTTGTGAAGCTGGATTTCAATACGAGGGTCCCCAAGCCTGTTTCCCACTGAATGAAGCAGTTGGGGGAACTGCTCATGTTGGAGGTCTCCAAGACACACCGTCCATGCCCATCAGATACGTTTTTTCAATGTTTTTGCCTTACTGGACAATTCTGCTCATGCTCTTGTGGATTTTACCCTTTCTGTTTATAAACATTTTCAGCTCATTTGTTTAAAATTGCCATATGCAAAATGCAGGGTATTATTCTTTCATTGTTTTTATTAGAACGCAAAGCATTGCTCTCTGCTCACAAGCACTAAAACCTGGAGCAATCTGTTGTTCCCTCCTCCATAATTAGATATTTTTGCTAGAGTTTCAGCTGTTGTGATAAAAACAGTTTTTTTCTGAAACAGATGAGACCTCCTGGTGTGCCTTGAAGGGGAAGGGAGAAAGGAGAACGTGGTGATATCAGACTTCAGCTTCTAAAACCAATAAAATTTTTATCAGGTGTCTTAAGCTGAAGCTCCAGCATGGATTGATGACTGGATATTTCCAGCCTTACATTTTCTAACTCAGTGATTTTTGGTACAGAAGAGACCAAAAACATGGTCTCACACAAGAATCACGATGAACAGAGAGAAAGTAAATAGTTTGTAAAACTGCCCTACCTCCAAGTTTCTGAAAATAATTGTTTTACCATTTTTGTTTAGCAGAAATGACAATTGCTTACATGGATGCAATAGCTTAGTTGTATTTCCTTAATTAAGACAGTCATAATGGTTCTTCAGGAAGTGCCAGTGCACCTGAGCTATGTGTTTGAAAGGTATTAAAGCTAGCTTTCTGGAGGACGCTTTTTCTGTGGAGTGTTTATAATTCACTCTCTAGGTTCACTTCCCAACTGAACATCCAATTTTTTCAGTTATCACTGGCTGTTCACCACGATGGTGGATAACAATGTAAAAACAAATAGTTATTTAACCATTAAAAAAAAAAAAACACTTTCAAAACAAGCTTGAAGAATTGCTCACTTTGTACAAGCAGGGATGGGACATTGCCAGGCTGTCTGAACTGGAGCTAACCCGCTTCCCTCTGTGACAGAAGGACCCTGCTCTTGGGGAAGTTAAGGTTACGTGTTCCTGTCTTCTCAGAGCTACTGCTTTGAATCTGGGCTAAGATGACACCACTTGAAAGCTACCCTCAGGCAGCATATGAGACCATATTTGATGATTTTTGGGTTCAGTCCTAGTCTCTTTGGGCATATGGTCATATAACAAAAATATGCTCCCCTTCCCTTTCTTGACAGTTTTTGCTCAGCCAAGAAGTGAAGGATTCTGACTTTGATTTAAGCACATGCTTGATTCCATCATCCCCAAACCCAGAAATCAGTGTGAGATACCATATATTTAGTTACAAATTAGGGGCAGAGTATACTTAATTAGCATATGCTGCAATACTGTCCTGAAAAGGGACACTAACCTTATTAGATGTCGAGAATGGTAAGACAAAATGTGGGAACAGCCTGGGAACTGGGAACAGCAAGATTATCCGTGGGGCACTTCTAGAACCTCTCCTTCATTCTCTGTGTATCTCCTGCGGGATTTCTCTTCCTTCCCTCTCCTTAAATTAGCTAGCTGGAGCCTTGTGTACTCTGTGGAAATTTTTTTTCTGTTTTTATTTAAAACTGCCAATGTTGACTCTGCATCATTCAAACTCCTTTACTAGAACTACCAAGTCAAGTACCCTGTGGAAGGCTAAGGATATTGCCTTTCTCAGTGAAACTTGTTTTTCCTTAAGAAAGGTAACAACTGCCTGAAGAGATCTTTTTTTCTTTTCCATAAAACCATGTTGCTTGACATTACACCACCTTTCATCACTTTTTTTCAGCCTCATCCTGTACCAACAGCTTCATTATTTTTCCCTGGATTGATGTCAGGCTGAGAAGTCTATAATTATCTGGGTCATCTCATTTATCCCTGTTAAATATTGACACTAAATATTTAATATTAAATAGTGATACTAATTCATGAAATGTAGGCTTTAGGGATGTACCAGGTTCCTGGCCCTAGAGTTGACCACGCAGAAATGACTCAGACACAGGCCCATGTAAGAGGACTCAGCTCCTTTGTTGCTTGCTGTTAACCATTCTGCACACGCACCCGCTTTTTGTTTCGACAGGGTCTGAAAACTCCTTAGGAGTCATAACGACAGTGTCACGATTCCCAGTTGAATCCACGGTTGTCTTTGGTGTTTCATGGTTTCAGGCATTTCTACTGAAATTTGGAGCAGAAGGCAGATTCCTTTCTGATCAGCGTCCCTGTGTGATAAATGTAGGGCTATTCATCAGTGGTGTTAGGAGACAGTTCATGACTGAAGCAGCTGTAGTTACATCTATTTGGAAAGTGAAATCAGATCCCATAGGTACTTTGTGTGGATGAAAAATAGCCATAGTATTTTTTGTAAGGTTTTTCTCCTTTTTTATTTCCAGGTGTGTGTGTGAAGTGTCCAACATCACCAAGCAGGTGTTCTTAATTGTCCTGCCCTGTATTTATTAGTATGTTTTTACTGATACCACTCCTTCTATGGTATCCTGCTTGTTAGTCAAATTAAGGCTCTACAGAATCAGAAAGTCTTGTCACCAGGATGACCTACATCAGCTGGTTGTATTTAATTTCTGCACGTGACCTCTCGCTCTTGCATGGCAGTCTTCTAGTAGATGTTTTGTAGTGCAAAGGTGCTGAGAAAGGAAGAAAAAACAGCTACTCACCTAGAATGCAGATCATAAAAAACTTTCCTGGAGCTGGGTCTATCAGAAGCATTTCTGGTGAAAAGCGAATATGATCTGTGTTGCTGTTTCTAAACAATGCCTCCTTATCTGGTTATGTTTTCTTTCAGCTTCCCAAGCAATTCTACTCAGAAAGAAAAGCAAATCAAATGGCATTCTTCTCTTCTTTTTTCGCTTTCATATTATTTTCCTCACTGTTAGAAGAAGGAAAAAAAGCCTATTTTTTTTTTAACACTTACAAAATAATAATACTAATAGTATTATATAGAGATATCTTGTCTGTAAATCAGTGGTGAAAGTCAGCCTGGAGTCCACAGAAACAAATGTGCAAATGGCTGTATTGAAAATCAATGTGGTTTTATAAGTGAAGACTGTTTTTAAAATCCTTTGCGCTTATTGCTGCTCTTCTAGTTATGACACTTTACGTTGAATTCTTTGTTTCCAAGAGTTAGTCTGAAAATGTTAGGGCAGGTAACTGCATTTCCTCCCATTTTCTTTTTTCACCTGCACAAGCTAGCTTTGTGCTCCAGTAAAAGGAATGCACATAACCAATACCTCTGTAGATGACAGTATTGCCTACAGCACAGGCAAGACAGAGAATGCCCAGCAGTACATTATTTGCCAAACATGACTGGCCACCACATCCCTGTGCCTGTTGGCGTATCACACTTGTAGAGGGCATAATGTAAAACATGAATGTGGGAGAACCTGGTGCCAAGCTGCTTCAACACATGCTATATTTCCATGTATATAACACTTTTGACTCCATGGTGGCAGCAAGTTTTCCAGCAGTAGTTTAAGACATTACCAGCTCTGGTTGCTTGCTGTATACATAGAAGAAGAATATGCTTGTGCCTCAGCTCATCTAGTGAGAACTGGTGGAGATGAAATAGATGCGAAAGGTAGATTTGCACTAAATGGCAGGGCCTGAGGTGAGGCAGTTAAGGCACTAGCTTATGAACTCTGCTCCAATCCTTCTGCAGAGACTGCAGCCTCCCACCAAGCCTGGTAAGAAGCAGGTTGAGGAAAAAATCTGCTAAACTGGTGCAGCTGTGTCCTCAGGGCACGGGTCACAGCCCACCTGCTGGTACTAGGTGCTGGGAACTATTTAGGAATGGCTCTACTGAGTGGGTCTGGGAAGGTTTGAGATGTTTGTGGTGCTGCAGCTCCTTGTACTGGGTCTTCTGAGAAAAAGGAAGTCACAATTCTTTTTCTAATTCAGGTTTATGATTCTGTATTTCATTTGTCTGTTGGATGGTGGCGTTTCAGGAATTCCTGCTTTGTTCTATGTTGATGTGTGGTATCTTACCAAAATGGGGTCTGGCTTAGGGTAAGAATAGTATGGCCTCTGGTACTATGCTGTGGTTCAAATCTGATGGTCTGATTTATGCTTTTTTTTTTATAGTACATAGTTTCAGGTTCCATCCTATCATGCCCAAAACCTTTTCTTTCCCATTTGCCTCGAGTCTCTCATGAACCAAAGCTACCTTATTTTTAGATCCTGCAAGCTGATGGACTTCCAAGGTTGCTCCTCCTCAGTCAATTTTGTTCCTGTGTAGCTATTCCACTCACATATACACTGTAATCTTTAGCTTCCCTATGTGCATCTGTCAGCAGCATATGCGTGTCTACAGATGTTAAATCACTGAAATACTGTGATCAGGTCTGTGTGCTCTGTGCAGCCTCCAGTGACTAAGCCTTGCTAAGGAGTGTTTTAGGAAAGCAAGTAATAGAAGCTAAGGAAAAAATATTTCATAGGGAGTGTGGTAGTACTCTGTCAAGAAAAAGGAATACTCCAACCTTTCTAAAAGATATGGAAAAACTGTCCATCTTATGACTAGAGAAAGCTGCTCTGATTTTTGACTGATTACCTGAGAGGTTTCACATATACCATATGTCTGTGTTCTTTATGCTTTATATTTTTGTACACGATTTTGCATGTATGTAATATTACCTTATCTGTATTTTTTTTCTTTTTAGTCTTTACTATTCTGTATTTGAAGTGTAGTTTAACACACAAATGCGAAATAATATAAAATACCTGTTTCACCACATGAGTTTCAGCATGAGTTATTTTTCGGAAGTCTTAGCTAATATTTTTCCTTACATCTTGCTAGAAAGTTCACAGTTACATGCAATGTTGTGCATAGAAATACTTTCTTCAGTTATGACCTGCTGTGATTTGATTAAAAAAAAAAAATAGAGTGAATTAAAAAGAAAGCATAATGGTTGCTATAATTAAATTGACTTACGTTACCCTTGGTCATTTTATCTGAGTAACTTTACATATAAAATGGCAGTGTTCCTTGTGCACAAAAGTTCCTGTAGAATAATTGAGAAGAAAGGCAAAAAACATGTTACTCTTCACCTAGTGTGTGAAACATAAAATACATCCTCAAAGCAGGCCATTGTTAATTACATTCAGAATTTACGCAGTGACTGAAAAGGCTCCTATCACCTACTTTGCTGCCTAAAGAAAGCATTTTGGAAGTGTATTCTTTAGTTTCAGAAATAGTTCTATCAGCAAAGGAAATCTCTCTGAAAAGGGAATGAGAGAGAAAACAAAGAGAGATACTCCTTCAAACAATCTGTTGGAATGGTATTCTAGCTGCTTACAATATATCAGATTTCTAGTAAGGAAAAAATTCAGACAAAGCTTTTCATAGTGTACTCTCAGAGATATCACAGCTCGTTAGCACCTCTCTTCAGAGGAATGCATTAATGAAGGCTGACTTGGATAACACTATGATGGACATGGCATAGAAAAAGCAAAGAAGAAGAAACCTACCAAAACATGGTGAATTTGATTTGTATTATCCTTTATGGCTTAGAAAATGAAATAGAGAGCTTTATATAATCTGGCTATGTACAGTGTGTGTGAGGAAAAATATTGGTTCTCGGTCCATGTACTGGAATGAGCTGGTGCTAAGGATTTAGCTGACGGTACCACTGCTACCACTTCACTGAATGGCAAACAGGAGCTCTTTTGTGACTGAGATAGCGAGTCCCATGTGATAACTGGCAGGACTTCAGATATAACTGTTCTAAATGATGCAATTAGTTAAACTAGCTGTGAATTGGGTAGATAAAATATCAGTAATAAGTGAACTGCTTAAAACATTGTGTATGTGGAGATCTACTTAATCTTGCTGGGCAAACAAGAATGGTTCTTCTTTTGTGCAAGTTAGCTTTGTCTAGATGTACCTGTAGCCTCCTCAACCACCTACTACTTCTGAAAGTTTTTCTGCTATGCTTGTCAGTCATTTTATATGCTTTAGAATGCTATGCGATGGCTGTTTAATTATGCAAAGTGAAGGTGTAATTAAATTTCACTGGAACTATAGGGATTTGAATAGGATGAAATAAAATAGGTTTAGTTTTACAAGCTCAGTGTGCCACAGAGGAATTGCAGAGCTTGATTTTCTTTTTTCATATCTATAATTATCTTCAGGGGAATGGTGAGTTTGGGCCCAGTGTTGCTCTCTGTGTTTGTGACAGACAGTGTAGATGTTCACTTGTGAAATTTGTATGTTGACATATACCACTCTAAGATGAGATTTCTCTAAGAAACCTACCAGAGCTGCAGAGGGAAGAGGGGTGGAAAAAAGAAAGAGGAATCGTTCTACTTTCAGATAACACAGTTACTTCCATATTCTAGGTATAGCGGCGACTTAGAACTACTGAGAATATTGAAGAGTTACTATATCTTCACAAAGAAAATCATTTGGTATGTTTAACTTGACAACTACTAGTAGGCAACTACTTCAAGAGCCATCCGGGCTGGGAGCAGGGCTTTCTGCCATTCTGGCACTTCTCTCTGCTGTTTGTTATTCCCACTGGTCTTCCAAAACCTGAATGTGTTGACCTGCAAGTCAGGACAAAAATAAATAAATAAGAATTTATTGTCAACATTCTTACAGTGGGGACAGGAAGAAGCCCTTTTGGGTTCATCTGAATTTCATATTTGATACTATTGTCCTACTAGTTTCTTTAATACTCAACTTCTGTAAACTTTCCTTCATAACTGCCTTAGGTTTTCATTCTTTATGAGACTATCTTGAATAACAGCAAGAATAACTGCTGAATTGAACACTTTAAATTATTTCTGTCACCTTGCCAATGAATTCAAAATGCTACCCAGTTCCTTTACCTTTCCAAAAATATGATGTTATCTCATAACTTGAGCTAGCATATATAATGAAACTGATGATATTTTCTGCCATATGATTAAGCTTTATGAACAAAACTTTTTGGGGCTTGTGTATGCATGAGCTGTAATTCCTGCAGGGAGCTTATGGCCAAGCTTGCAGGTGACTAAATTGATTTGTGTTCAGAAGTGCTGAATGGGTAGATAGCAAGACTTCCCACCTGGTTCTTGCTTGTCTGATTGTTATTGTTTTATATGCATGTTATTTTTCTCTTGAATTCAGTGCAGATCCTTTTTAATGTTTTAATCTCTATCTAGGCAAGTTCACTGAGGTGACCTTATAAAAAGACTCATTTTTGATTTCTGTGAAAAGAGCTTGTCTACCAAAGAGACAACTTGGCTTGAAAAACTGTATTTGTATTTAAATGACACTTTGCAGAAGAATTAAAGAAATACTTAAACAAGAATAAATACAAACAAGTAAACTTAAAACCATAATAAAAATGGTTTGCCTACAACTGCTTTCATTCCTGCTGCCCAAATGTGTGTTGCAGTGCTGTTTGTCTTTATGCCTTCTCTCTACTCACCTGTGTTGTCCCAGCACCCATATTTGTGCTACAGCACGTGTAGAGGTAAAAGATTTGTGGTGGTGCTGGCTAGGGAGTGATGTGAGAGGAACACTTTCTACTGTACTGGAGAAATCTGTAGGGGTGCGGTGCATCTGAATGGTTCATGTTTTGTGTTAGAAGTGTCTTGTGGGGTGGAAAACAGAATCAGCAGTGGGCAAGATACTTGCTCTTTTCTGTGTTCTCTGAAGAAGGAGAAAAATCAATGATAAGCTCTGGTACATACACTATGTGAACTGAGATGTTTCATGACATGAAAGCACATCTTTATAAAGTCAGAATGCATTTCTGGTTTGGCTGGTGGTTGCCACTAAAGGCTTTATACTAATGCTGTTATTGGGGGCAGCTGTATTATAGCACTACTTACTTATTTATTCACTGTAGTGACAGTTGCATTTCATGTAGCAGCTGCTGAAGCCAAGACTATTCAGCAAGGGCAAAGTGTGATAAAACTTCAATGAGATTTTCTTGTGCAACATTAAGGTTTTTTTTTTTTTTTTTTTTTTTTGTACAGGAACAAATATTTTCCATGGCCATTTTCAAACCTTTCTGTAGTGTTATTAAAGAATTTCAGTAGCCACTAATCAGGAATATCAAATTCGCTTTCTTTGACTATCCTATGTGTGAATCTATTCTGGCTATATTATATTGCATGCATGTTTGTTCACAGCCAGCTTTATAAATGCTAAATGAGTGAAAGTCACTAATATAATAGAAACAGCCTACTCCGTGTTTGGGACACTTTCAGCTTTACTTCTCTTCAGTGTAATGAGAGCTTGGTCTCTGGGTAGTGGGTGGAGAAAATCCCAGCGTAGTACACAGATGATTGAAGAAACTCTTGACACATACAGAAAATTTTATGTTCTCTGGAAGGCTTATTGATAGCTTCTGAATTTTAACTAAGCATTTGATGGAGAAAGAACAAATTCTGCCTTGGAGGATACCAACAAGATTTTTGGGTTTGTGCAAATGTGACCAGAATGTCTGCAGTTCCAAGGATTTTATTCTGCTATTATTCATTCAAAGTGGTGTTTTTTTTTTTTTTTTTTTTTTTAGGTGTAGTGACTTCTATTTTATTGGGAACTAGATCAGACTTGAAAAGTTACTTTGTTGTTTGTGAGTTTCTATTGTTATTTTTTATTTCTTCATTTCATTTTTGTGTTGCTGTAAAGGGAAGTCCTGAGCTTTATTCCTTCTGGCAGCTGTATTCTTGTGAGTGGATACAGTGTGTTTAGTCACCAGAGTAAAAATGTCCGCGTTCTGCCTGGCTGAGGGGAGCCTGCAGTGAAGTATCCATGCTTGTACGTGCTTGTGCTGGGTTGTGGTGACTGGCTTCAGCAACAGCCCTGCTTGAGGCAAAGCCACTGGTGCTGTGGACCATGCTGCTTTTGGGCACAGAGTGCAGGTTAGAGATCAGACAGTTCATCATCTTTTGCCCTTCTGCCATAAGCTGCTACCCAAAATTTTTCAGGCTCGTTTACTGCTGCATGGTGGTAGCTCTAAGGGGAAGTGTTTTAATCCAGGACTCACTGCTTTGGCTCAGAATAAAGGAGGTGGAGTTGATACTTGCATTTTACATGTCAAAGGCCTATGAAAAGCAGTGCTGTTTTGTCTTTAGTACAGGTGATGTCCATAGGATGCCACCAAAGGGACAAAAGTAGATAGTATTGTACTATCTCCAAATATTGCCCTCTTGCATTTCAGTTTGCATGAGCCATTATGTATGTAGATTGCTCCAAAATTAATGCTTCCAGTTTGTTTTCTTGGAAATGATAACAGTATTTGATAGTGCAAATTCTCAGCTACGTAAGACCATTTTTCAACATAGTCACTACAACTGGCTATGCATTTCCCTCAGCGATGAACAAGAGCCTGCATGCTGCACTTGTAAAAATCTGCACCCGTGGAAATGGCCCACTATCACCAGTGCTGAAATGCATCACTCGCTGCCTCTGTGCACTCGCATCCACTGTGTCATCTCTATCAACATTAGCAAGCAGCAATGAATGTCAGTGGGTGCCATTTTTTCCCTGCATGGAGTAATTCAATGACACTCCTTTGCTTCATTCACACTTCCATGTCAGTTGCTATTTTGTCAGATTGCCCCTCTGCTGCCATCTGTCACACAGCAGCAAAATATAATGGAATATTGGTGGGAAGCTTTAACCTCTACTGCTGTACCACCAACACCCACCTCTGATGTCATGGGCCAACTTAATAAAATGGGAGGCATTACTTTTGGAGTAGCTCTTATAGCTGTAGTGATGGAAACAAGCTGTGGGACCTATCCCATTTGACAGAGCACGGACTTGATCCTGGGGAATCTTGAATATTTGGCTCAGATACATCCCATCAGGGAATGTGGAAACCTTAAATGTCTCCAACAGAACCTGTGTGAGTGTAATCAACCAAATTTTATTAAACTTTTACAAGTGCCAAAACCTCCACTGATCTCCCATCGGCTCTGTGATATAGCCAGCAGTGCTGAACCTTTGCAGTCAGTGGCTGTGCAGAGATGCCCTGGCTGCCTCATCAGCTTGGCCTGTTAAAAAAAAAAAAAAAACCCTCACACTCATTTAATTCCTTTTGAACACTGGATATAAAAAATAAAATGGCATCCCTGTTTGTCCTGACTTGAGCTTGTCTCAAAGAACCTAAACACACAGGAGTTTGGGCAAGCTTGTTTCTCTACCTAAAGAGTTTTATGATAAAGGAGTTTGTAAACATCTTGTTTGCAGGGAGGTGGACTAAAACAAGGGTGGGCTAATTTCCCTCAAGTATATGCATTTACCTTCTATTTTCTAACATGAAAAGCTGGCAGATTGTTTTCCTGTGGAGAAATCTTCTAGAAACAATCTTACCCTGTGTACTCTGAGACAAAATGTTTCTGTGGTGCCACCTTGAGAAGCCTGAACTTGGTGTGGTTGGGCCACCCTAGGTGTTCAGAGAGAGTTTTTTTTCTTCACTGAATTATGGGGTGGAATTTCTTCTTTTCATGTTTTTGCTGAGCTTTCTTTTAGGACTGGCAGTTCCCCTGTGCGATGTCACAGGCTTTTAAAGTAGCTGATAGCTGTTTGAACCCCCATATCTTGGCCATATTCTGTGCATCTTCTTGCTCCTACATGGCACAGGTAAAGCAAGCCTCAACAACTCTTTTCTGGCTCCACTGCTTGTTGCAAAAGTTCCAGAAAAATAGTGCTATATTTTCTACCTGTACGGCATCTCTTCTCCCTTCCCTTTCTCTTCTCCCTTCCCTTTCTCTTCTCCCTTCCCTTTCTCTCTTCTCCCTTCCCTTTCTCTCTTCTCCCTTCCCTTTCTCTCTTCTCCCTTCCCTTTCTCTCTTCTCCCTTCCCTTTCTCTCTTCTCCCTTCCCTTTCTCTCTTCTCCCTTCCCTTTCTCTCTTCTCCCTTCCCTTTCTCTCTTCTCCCTTCCCTTTCTCTCTTCTCCCTTCCCTTTCTCTCTTCTCCCTTCCCTTTCTCTCTTCTCCCTTCCCTTTCTCTCTTCTCCCTTCCCTTTCTCTCTTCTCCCTTCCCTTTCTCTCTTCTCCCTTCCCTTTCTCTCTTCTCCCTTCCCTTTCTCTCTTCTCCCTTCCCTTTCTCTCTTCTCCCTTCCCTTTCTCTCTTCTCCCTTCCCTTTCTCTCTTCTCCCTTCCCTTTCTCTCTTCTCCCTTCCCTTTCTCTCTTCTCCCTTCCCTTTCTCTCTTCTCCCTTCCCTTTCTCTCTTCTCCCTTCCCTTTCTCTCTTCTCCCTTCCCTTTCTCTCTTCTCCCTTCCCTTTCTCTCTTCTCCCTTCCCTTTCTCTCTTCTCCCTTCCCTTTCTCTCTTCTCCCTTCCCTTTCTCTTCTCCCAGCTGTATTTCTTTGAAACCGGATGATGCTGTTTTCATCATTACCTACATAGGATCTGACTTTGAAACACACATTTTCACTATGATGAAACCATCTGTTACACATGGAGAATTAGCATTACTAGGCATAATGTTTCTTTATAGCTATCTAGAAATGTGCCCAAATAGTGCAGTGTAACCAGAAATAATAGGATTTAAATGACTGTTCAATGCATAGACCTGTAGTAAGGCCCTTTGTACATCATCTTGCATTGGCTTACATTATGTTGTATTGAATTTCATTTTAGGTCTGTTTGCTGCTATAGTATAGGACCTGCTATTGTTATTACCTCAAATGTGTGTGCTTTTAATGATAATATTCTGGGATTCAGATATAGTTCAATTTACATGATCTGGACAATGAATGTGATATAAGCTGCCTTGTATTTACTGCACAATAAAAGCATGCATGTGGGTAGATACTACAAAGCAGTAAATGTGCTGTAAATCCACTTTTAACCTCCCAGGTGGAACCTGTTTGCGAAGCTATATCTAAGTGTTGTCAGAACTTAGAATAATAGTACTTATAGTCATTCTTTTCATAAATCCATAGCATTTGTAGGTTTCTGAACATGCTGTATACTTTTTCCACAATTGCTATCTATCTTTAAAGGTTTCTTTTTTCTTTTTCTTGTGCAAACTATATCACATACAAACCAGGATGCATTCTTTTCTTACTTGCATGGGCATTGTCAATTTTTTTTTTCCTGATAGCTGATATCACTATGTATTTTCAAGCCCTAGTCCATTGAAAAATATTAACTATTTCCTAACCCATTGTTTATAGGTAGCTACAATCTGTTATATGCAGAATTTAAAATTGAGGCAGAGAGGTTAATTTGCTGTAAATGTCAGTGATACAGAAATAAGCATGAATTAATCATTGCAAGCATCCTTGTAGAACCATTAGTGAGGAATCCTGTTAGACATCTAAAGTATGGGATTTCCCAGATCTCTAAGGTGTGCCATTAATCTTCATGCTTTTTCTTTTTCTTTTTTTTTTTTTTCTGTTTTCCCATTGATAACTGTTCATTGAGTGATGCATGTTAAGCTGCTATTTGTGTTTCCAAATTGTCAGAATATAAAAACTACTGATGATGGAAGATATGGGAACAACTTTCCCTTCCTCTCTCCTTCCTTTTTCTGCAAGCCTAGTTGCAAGTTGTCAGTATGGAAAGAAGGGAGAATGAATGACTGAAGAAAACTTCGGATAGTAAACAGCAGATGAACTTCTAATGTTTTTTGCTTCCTAGCAGGCTATACAGGATCAGGAACCTGTTTTGAACAGAGTGTTTTTAACTTTATGAACTGATGTTGGCTGAGAAAAGACTGCTGAGGCCAAAATGTTAGTTATAAAATAACTAATCCTCATCACTCTTCTTATTCTGACTGTAATGTTAAGAGAAAAAGTACCTATCTGACATGGGTCCTTGGTGTTTTAGGACAGAATTATAGAGATACCAACTCCATTCTTAGCACACGAGGATGGCAAGCTGTAGCTCACGTCATCACAGAGTAAGACCCTCTCTTACCAATGTGTTACTGTATTCTTTAATAGCACTTTGTATATCAGAAGTAATACATTGCAGGGAAGAACTCGAAAAAACCTTTCCCAAATCAGCCTTGGCTCAAGTAGAATAGGTATAGCTGTCCTTGGTTTCTGACTTGTTTTCCTTCCATAAAATTATGCTCACAATAAAGATCAAATCAATTTCATTTCTCTTTATATTCCCCCCTCTGCTCCCTAACGCAAACATCACAGCTCATGGTTGAAGCACAATCCTGGGTATAGAGTATTGTGAGCATTAAAGGTTCAGCTGAGCACTGTTCTGAGCAGTTGGACAACATTTTGCTCCACCTTTACAAAGAGACGGATGAAAATGCAGAAACCCGATGGGAATTCATGTTACTTAGAGGAGTGGAAGGGTTTGTAAGTCTTATAGTTGATAATAGCAAGTTATGTATGTCTGCCATTTGAAAAAGCAAGTGAAGTACTCAGGGAAGAAGGATAACTATTGGAAAAGCTCCCACAGTAGTGTATCAAAGTACACGTTGAAAACATTTTTATGTTCAATAGATTGGCCTGCATCAACTTTGTTCTTGTTATTTGAAATCGATAACAAGAATAGCTTTCACTTGGAAGGCTCCTGTGAAAGAATACTTCTTTCTGTAGCTTTGTTATCCTTTGAAACTGCAAAAACACTTTTCTCCTCTCTCCTCCAGATCTTTAAATACATTTGGGTCTGCATTGGACCTAAGCAACGTGAAGCATTGAGGCTTCACCTTTTGCAAGAAAGTCTATGACTTGCTTGTGAAGCATCATTCAGTTCTATTTTGGTTGCCTCTTGGCTGTGAGTGCTACAGCTTGTGAAGGAAGTTTGGGTACTCCAAATGCATTGCTCTCTAGGATTCACATGGACAGCTTCTTGGTAAGGGAGTGCTGTGAAAGTTTCAAACCTGTCATAGTTTCAAGTCTGTTTTATGCAAGCTGGTGAAGAGGCAATATGCTTGAATGCTGTTCTGTGACATTCGTAATGGTTACCCTGAGATGGGAAGATTTTACCCCATCCTGCCCCTCCCAACAAAATTTCCATGCCCCATCTTCCGCTCTTCTCCCATCCTCTGCTCCTTCAGAGCAGAGCTCCCATGTCTCTGGCTGGTATATGTATGTTGTCTCTTTTTTGTTTTTTAGTCAATTTGTTTTGTTTTAGTTTAGAAAAATGGTTGGCCACAAATTCGTTTCACGCTGATTCCTATAAATTGTAATAGTAGCCTGGCTGACCAAAGAGTAACCATGCAGATAGGAAAAAAGTTGCTGCCAAACACATGTGACTGTCACGGAATGCACCAAGAACTCTCTTACTCCTGTGTAGCCCTGCTGACACTGAACGCAGCTAGAGGTAGAGTAGACAAGATGTGAAGAAAAGAACATAATGTTATCCTTGTTGAACAAGATGGATCACTTCTGTTTATTCCTAGAGATATGTAGGATTGCATTTAGGGCTCTTATGAGAAGCAATCACTAATGTCAGCCCCTCTTTCCCCTAGAAAATGGACAGACTGTCTCTTTGTGACAAAGACTCTCTGACAGGTATCAAAGCAAGTGAAGCTTGCTGTGTCACGCTTTGCAGGAAATAAAATTGGACTCATTCTATCAATCTCCTTCTCTAACCTTCTTTGGTTTTTCTTCTGCACACCCCAGAGGATGTGATTGTTATTGGATGTATTTGTTTGCCATGTCAGTCGAGTGAGCAGCTTTACTCTGATAATGCTGCAGCTTGTTTCAAGCCCTGCTCATGCTGTGTCCACTCATGACACAGTCACGAGTGGATACAGTACCTCATTCCCAGCCTACAGGTGTGTGTACTCAGATGAAAACCTAGCTGTTACTGCTATGGCATCTCCATGGCAGAATTTCCTTTTTTTGTGTGGTCATTGTGGCTTTTGCTCCTGTTCTGGCCTCCATGGCTGCTTTTGACAGAGCCTCAAAAGCTCTGGTGTTCTGGATAGCACCCAGATAGCTGCAGAGTGGGGCTGGGAGGTGACCAGGTGCCCTGGTTTAAAGCACTAGGCAAAAATTGAAATCTTCAATCACTTGGATGGAAAGAGGATTTTCGCTCTTCATGTTTGTAGATTCCTTGAAATAAACCTAACTCAAATCAATTTTTCAGTTTAAAAAAGCTCATTCAGCCCAGTAAGTAGTTATGTAACACTTGCTAGTGCACGAAGTGCATGAATACAATTAGAAGCAATTCTAGCCTTGTTAACAAATACATATTGTGCAAAGAAAGCCTCTATTCTGAGAATTTTCCCTGAATTTTGCTTTTCTTGTACCCAATAAGATCCAGACACATTTCTGGATCCTATTTAAATCAAACTACTTGGCATTTGTCTATCACTTTGTTAACACAGCTTTTTTTGCATAGTGCCACTTCACAAAATGTCTGTGGCAGTGCTTGGGGCACCTGCTGCTAGTGACAATAAACAACAGCCCAGGTAATGGCACTGATTTGTGTTCAATGAAGAGAAGTGAAGGAGTTAAAACTTCTCAGAAATGGACTGTAGATGGAACTGAGCCGTGCCGATGCTGAGCCTCTGAGATCTATTAGTTTTGACAACCTCAGTTATTCTGGTGCTTCTCATCATCTGTAAAGTTAACAAGGGCTGATAAGAGATGATGAGGCACCACACGGGTTTGTATTTCAGAACTCATAAATATTTCACAATACCATTTTTCTTACAATCAGGTACATTAATTTGTCGACTGTAGATGTTGCTGAATATTCACTTGGTGCAGAGGTTTAACAAAGGCACTGCAAGGATAAACATTTTTAAATCAGCAGATAGAAGCCACAGGTTGTGCTGTGTGCTCAGCTGTTACATGTTTTCCAATGCATGTTTTAATTTTACTGAAATTGTTGATTTTTTTGACCTGCTTTCTTCCTTGAAAATATATTATGATTCATAGGCACTCCCCTCCTCCAGCTGTATTTTTATCCCTTTCTGGTGTGACTTAGTAATTTCATAGTAGTGAGGCAGATACCCAAGGGTGAATTTAATTTGAAACAAACCTTACTCTTGGCAGAATGATTTTTTTTGCGAGGGGATCAAACAATGCAACATACAATTTTCTCAGGCTGCACATCACCTGGAGATGCCTGCAACTCAAATTAAGTAAAGGTGCTCTTTGAAGCACAAAACATTTCTGTGAAATATAGTGTGGACAAACTCTCCAAAGTAGCAGTTATTCTTTCTCCTGCTATAATAAGATGGAGCACGCAAATATCACTTGATTAACAGCTGCAGTATTAATTTCCCTTTTTGGTTGCTTGACTCACAGCAAGAATCATGTCAATGCAGCAGAGAAGCAATTAAATTGATTTTAATCTTTGTCGGAGAAGATAACATGGCTCTTTCTCTTCTCATTTAAATAATTAAAGTTTCAGCAGGTATTATTTCTGGCTTTAAAGAAATTGGTATCTTAATGTAATAAAATCCTTGTAATTATACACTTAATGGGTCCTAATAAGTTAATCATGGTTTTTCATTTAAAATGTTTTTTTTTTTTTACTTATTAAACTTTTATTTGCTTTGATGGTTATTCTTTTAAGAGGGTTGAAAATATTGAAAAAATAAAGTTCTGAAGTCTCATCTCTTTCATATTCCTACATAGCCTTTCAAGTTCACAATCAGTGGAATAGTTACATTTCAATATATGCTTCAAAAATTCTTATCCAGTGAAGGTTTCTGTTATGTTACAGTTAATTATTTTGTTGAAAAAGCTTCACATAATGAGGAAAAACAAATATTCTTTTATGTTCCTGTAGCGCAAACTCCAATTCAGCTGGAGTACAGGGAACATTTTCATCCCCTTTGATCCAAGCTGTTAGGCAGTGTTTGGGGTCCTCCAGGTTATTCCCATTAGGTGGAAAAATGGATGGCAGAGTCAGGTGCACCTTTGATGTGATGCTCTGTTTGCATGGGGTGGATACGCAGTCTCTGTTCCTGCACCCAGAATGAAGGCAGTGTCTTGCCTTATTGAGCTTGGCAGCACTTTACCCCCAGCTCCTTCTTTTGGTAATGACTTGAAATGGTGAACTATTTTTTTTATTCTCCTTTTGTTTTGATTTCTCCATTTAGAGCAGGAGTGCCCATCCACCTCATGTTGTTTGTTCTTGTGTTCTGGCTTGGAAAGGCTTAACCCTTGTGGCTGAGAAAACAACTTAGCTGACAGCAGTCTGCGTTTCTCCTAACATGGAATTCTTTTGCTTTATAATGATTCATTTCACGCAGGAAAAGTCATAGCAAAAGGTTTGGTTGATTTTTGGAGAGGGACATTGGCCTGGGAAGGACTGTCCCCAGGTGATTGCAGCACAGAGAACCGCTAAGGACTGTATGTTCTTTGAGGGTATCTGTGGACAGTACATCAGGTGGTGCTAGAAGGGACCCTCCACGAAGTCTCACTGTTTTGCAGAAGTGATGGACCATATTCTCTGCCATCTCAAGGTCTTTAATGTGTGTTTGCCCAACACAATGGCACAAAGCTGTGTGTGTGCTTGTGTCTCACGCTGTAGGGTTGCCAGATCAAGGGGTTGGGGGCAGCTAGTAGTGTGGGCTGGCTTGTGCTTTGAGAGGCTGCAGCCCACCTCTCCCACGTTCCTTTTTCCAGCAGGGTAGTGTTTGGAGAAAGGTAAACATACAAAGGAGAAATTGCTTTATGAGTTTTAATACAAGAAGATTTAGAAATAGTTGAGATAGCAAATAATGAAGTTTGGTTTCTTGTAAGGTGAATTTGGCCTTGTTCTCTCAAAATTCCAGGTTGCTCAGTTACCTTAATGGAAAATGTTTTGTTAGTGATGGTATCATTCAGCTCTGAGTTTGAGCTGAAATTGAAGTAGTTTTTTTTCAGTGCAAATTATGATAATGATGAGTAACACCACACATAAGCAGCAGGGAGCACACCAGCATATGATTTATGTCCATGCTCAAGAAGAGCATTATATTTCTCTTATTAATTATTGTATCACTAGGATTCTTATGATTTTTTTCTTTGTCTAGAAAAGGACTTCATGTTTGCTTTCTGAATATGTATAAAATCTTCTCAACTAAAATATCTTGTTAGCACTGCTATGACTTGGAAGCTTTATCAAAGTGATGGATTTCTCTTTCCTCAAATTTCTTTACTGGAAATGCTCAACTCAATTTGGACAGGGGACTAGACTTAACAGACAGTAAAGTTACATGAGTGCTGCTCATGCAGCCTGTGTGTACCCTATATCCCAAGGTACTCGAATGGTTTGAAAACAATAGCGAGAGAAGCAGAGAGAAGCGCTTGTTCCCAGTATCTCTCAGCCTGGTTCTAATATCTCTGCAAGTAAAATTAATGCAATGTACTTGCTGGATTCAAGATTTACATTTCTTTGTTTGGGAACAATTTTCACTTACTTTCTGAGCTCCAGAAACTGCTGTGTGTGATTGCAGCTATGCACACAACAGTGGTACAAATATGTTTTCATAGAGCAAACACAGAAGTGAAGTCTGCAGTTCTCCATCTCCAGTTGAAAAGGAACTGTCAGGCTCAATGAGTGAGGTTATCAAGGAAAGAAAGATCCCCTTTTCTGTGGGCAAATAGCTTACATGTTCTGTTCCTCTGCTGTTCGGGCAGTGCCTCTGTGTTCTGCATAGGTGCAAAAATGTTCATAATCAGACTGAATCTGTTTCACAGGGTCTAATATGACCAATTAACTTAGTCTCATCTCATTTGTATCATTGTGCCATATGGTGTGTGTGCAGGAAGAGACAGCCCAGACAGGAATTTTATGGGGGAGAATTGCAAATAGGGAAGGGAGAGAGAAACAGGGTTATTAATCAGCAGAGACGGGGTTCTTGATAAATACGTACTGTTTACCCTACGTAGTGAAAAGATACGTAACAGATGCTGAATTCTTTAGCGTGCTTGGCAGTGTAGCATGCTTGATATCAACAGGAGTATGAACAATGTAAGTGATGTAGTATGTAGGAAAGGCTACTCTTTAAGAACCAAGTAGGAAAGGAGATTTCTTGTTGCCTTGCCTACCAAGTCATTACTGTGAACATTACAGGCAGACTGCAGATAAAAGATAATACTGTCTGAATGGACTGACATTAGCAATTATTGTCTATATTTTGCTCTTTGTTTTTCCTCCTTCATAATCTCTGCTCAAAATATGATTGCAATTGCTTTCCTGGTGTAAGTTTTGTAGGACAAATCTACTGTGCTGTGCATCCTCAATTGCATTTTTAAGTTCTTCATCAGAAATACAGAGATATAAACTTCTATTGGAGACGTTATCTTAAGAACAATATCTTTTTGTCACCTGGGACTCTTAAATGGTAGCCAGTGAATATTTACCACTGGCAGCCCCATGCAGGAATCGTTTAACTTATCTAGGCAGCAGATCTAAATGCTGATCTTCTTGTGATTAACATAAATGTGAACGCTTTCAGTGCTATGAGAACTTTGCAGGCTGAGATTTTCCTGTTTTCATAGTTCTATCGGTGCCTCCTTGCATGTCAGATAAATCCAGAAGCCCCAAACCAGGAACCTGAATTTTTGCTTTCACTTAGAATTTCTCTAATATTGACATGAAATTGTTTGTGCAATGGAAATCACGTGGTAACAGACATCACTTCTCTGATAGATGGATTTGTCGTATTTGATGAGGTTCAATTAGGAACCAAGTTGGCAAAAACCCTTTACACTGCATAAGGAGTCGTATAAAATATTACAGTCAGCAGAAATCCAAAGCAAATGCCTTTAATGACTCTTCTATATGAAAAGCTATGAACTTACATATCACATATAGCAATACCTCAAATCTTCATCACTGGGTGTATGAGTTGTGTGTTAATAATGCCCTCAGTAACTATGTGTGACGCACACCGTTATCAGAATGCAAAAGATTTTCAATCTTCTTTGTCACTTCACTTATTGGAATATTTTATCTGGAAGTTGGTGATTGAAATCAGCTGGTGTTTGTGTTCAGAATGAAGCTGTACTGCACCTTGCATCTTATCTGTGCTTGAGCTAAACAGCCTCTGCAGACACATTCCTTTTTTTTTTTTTTTTTTTTTTTTTTTTCCTCCAGTAGCAAACTCTGATGATCTGGCAGTAGCATAGAACCAAAATCTTTCTTAGATTCTGCAGATCCAATGGCTGCATTTCATAGTTGGCCATACCTTACTTTGTCTTCATCTACCTTTCCAGCTCTACCTTGATATTTCAGGTTAATTTTACTTTTGGAATCTGCAGGATGCTGGCAACTTGTACAAGAAGGAAGGAAACTGGAATTCCTGATCTCCATTGGGCTCATCATGGCATCTTGGGCCCCTGGCAGTCCTGAATTCCTTGGTAGAATATGTCACACTGGTGGTACTAACAGCATGAACAGCTGTTTGCAGTTAATTTGTGTGTTCCAGACCGAACATGACCACCTTGCTTTTGCCCTCCTTGTGAAATGGCCCGTTCTCAATGCTATGAATAGAGAGTGTTTAAAGCAGCAGTGGGAGGATGTAATGTGGTAATTATCGTGATGGAGAGCAAGAATCTGTTAAAAAAGGCAGAACTGTGGTTGCAGTGCACAGGCCTTTAGGGCACAGTAGTTACAGTAATGGTAAGATGTGAGACTCTGGGGAAGAAGCAGAGAATAGGTACTGACAGTTAGATTTGCTTCTCTCAGCTTTTATGTATTTGTCTGAAGTTTTACTAACAATCACTGTTTTCTTTGCTTTATTTTAAGGCTTTTTAAAAAATCCTGCAGTGCTTTGGTTGAGTGGTAGATGGAAGTGCTCAGTGGAAAAGAATGTGTTAGTTGCACAAGAGGCTTTTTGTACACAGAGTTGTATACAGGGAGGCTTATGATTCAGCAGGAACACAGAATGCAGTCCACTCACCTGTGTCTCACGTAGTCTGTGTTAGAGCAGTGGTTCATTCTGTGGTATTCCTCTTCCTATGAACTTGTCCCTCACCTACATGTCTGACTTCTGACATGACCAAATCAGCACCTGCCAGTTCTGGCCCTGCTCTGCTTTTGAAATGTTTAGCTATTCAGATCAGCTCCCATTCCCGTATCTTGTGTACACTTGGGCTCCAGTAGTCACTTGATATGGGATCTCCAAGAAGCACTTAGCAGCAACTGCTGCTCTTTTCACCAAGGACCCAGCAATTCCATCATTTCATCCTCAAAACAGTCCTAGACTTATTTCTAGTTTGCTGTGAGATCTGACAAGCATACTTGCCTTACAGCTTTGTTTACACCTCTTCT
The DNA here is from genome assembly GCA_037305975.1 of Chrysolophus pictus. Taxonomy (NCBI): domain Eukaryota; kingdom Metazoa; phylum Chordata; class Aves; order Galliformes; family Phasianidae; genus Chrysolophus; species Chrysolophus pictus. Next base: position 12,980,104 of record CM074583.1, on the reverse strand, counting down.
GAAAGAACAGGCCGATAAAGCACAGAAAAACTCTTCTTCAGATGATTTTCTCATTCATATAATTCAAATAAGAATGAGGGACTTTCAGGCTAGAGGAACTCACAAGGTGATAAAAACACCGTGCTTTTGGTCGCATCTTCACAAACCTGTACATTTTCTGCTCTTTGCTGCCCTGTAGGGCAATCTTTGTGTACCATATGCTGCTATGTTTGTGCAGTGGCAGCCAGCAGAATCATAACTGCATGAGCTGACCAAGAAGTGTGCAGCGGATGACTCTGCTCTTCCAGTGTGAGAAATAGCCACCGGTACTGGTAATCAGTAAATAAAAGTAAATTATGAATTGTCCTATTGTACTATTGTACATACTATTGTAGTAACTTCTGCAAACTCACATGTCACTCTTTTTGCTTTTAAATGCATTGCTCTATCATACCAATGAGAACACTGTGTAACACGACATCTTTGAAAAGATAGCTGCATAGATGCACCTGGCTGACCTATCTCATTCCGTTTATTAGTTTGTCATAATGTCATCTTTTGTTCATCACCTAACTATGCTAACTTTTCCCCTATTTCTTAATTGTTCATTGCAAAGACTTTTTCCCCCAAACTCGTAGTGCTTCTTGTTGAACCTCTCTGAACCTACTGTATTTCTACTTAATGTTTTTTTTTTTTTCCTCTGAAATAATTAACCATGAAGGAACATGGTATCAAAATGAGGAATAATGATAGCTTTAGTCTTATTTTTCTCTTATACAGCTTAATGGCTGTCACTGGTGATAGGATAGTATCTTCACTATTCATGTTTTCTCCACCAGAATCAGGTAAGAGAAAAGGAAGAAGGTAATAACAGAGGAATAATTTTGATGGAGGCAATATTCTTTCTCACCTTGCTATTTTTTTAGCTAGTACTGACACACTCGTCTGTTGTTTTCCCATCTATGATATTAATATTATGATATTTATCTATGAAATATCTATGATATTTACTAATATCATAGTAGCTAATATGTCTCAACTCACATGAGGCTGGGGACCACGAAATCTAATGCTTAGGCTATGTGATGTTTTATGTCACAGATGGTCATTCAAGTGAAGAAAAACTTCTTGTTGTGACCATGCTTAGCTGCTGTATGTGTAATTTCTTTGGGTTTATAACTCATTCCATCACCTGTATGAATTCTAAGTGAACCCACTTTTGAGATTTAGGAGATGGCAGAAAGAAAACGTGAATTAGCTTGAGTCTTGTTGACAGTCTTGCTATCTCCTACAGCCCTCCTTCTTCACCCAAAACTGTCTGCATCTCCAGAACTATCCCTGCTCAGTGTCTGTTAAGGGCAGTCCAGTGATCTCCTCTGCAAGGGATGCCGAGGTCTCATCTCCCACTGGCTGCTGCCTGATGGATTTTTGAACAGCAAATCAAATGAATTATTGAGAAACAATTGTGATGTGCCCCAAATAAGAGCATTTTATCTTCCTATAAATATGACTTCAACATTTATAGTTTTGGAGTCTAATTTAAAAATAATTCAGTGCTTTTCTGTTTAATTCTCTTGTGCTGTTGATCTGGGAGACTTCAAAGCTACAGCAAAAATAAGGTAATAAAAGCAGACAATGGCTATAGTTATGTATTGCGTATCATAAATATTTGCCTCTGACTGGTTGCATTTTAGCTGGCTGAGGAAATGTAGCTCACTGAAGGTGGTTACCTTTGTTTGAAGCCAACTGAGACAGCACCAGCACTCAGTAATTATAGCTGTACAGTTTCCAGGAGACTCCTTCTTCACCAGACCTGTCGTCTCATGTCCCCATTTGTAACACTGTTCATTATATCCAACCTGCTGCCGTCACTCTGGAGCTTTCAAAAGGTATTCTGTGGGCTATCATGCTGCAGGATGTGGATAATGAAATAGTTAGACGTGACTTGTATTATAATAGTCTCACCTAACTTTCATTTGCTTGAAAAGTAGACTTAAGAGTGAAAGGCATTTTATGTTTTTAATAAGGAGTCTCATATGGTATTACCTGCTGTTTTTCATTGTGTGCCTCTTCTCATGGTTTCCTTTTGAGGCACCTGATAGAAGAAGAGAAGTGAACATCTCTTAATCTTAGAGCTTTTTGAAAAACTGCAGCGGTAATCAACATTACTGATCAGTAATTTCCAACTGCAGTGAGAGTGACTGAAAGTTTTTACATCTGTATTTTAGTTCTTAAAGAGATAATAGTTTGTTTCTTGGTGAAAATAGTCCTTTCCACATACACACACACACACACACACACAAAACCTTAAAAAAAATCTATAAATCCCCAAACAAATAATATCTTTAATAATATATTAGTGTATTTATTTACAATATGTGTTTACAACCTTGGAAAAATTAATCTACCTTTGCAGTGTCTTAAGTTAGGCTGTGAAGGCTGCAGTGGAAATGCTAAGTCAGGACTTGAACCAGTGACTGAGCACTGGTGGGAAGGCAGGGCCAACCCAGGGGAGCTCAAGTGCATGTAATGACCCTGAGTGACTGAAAGGGGTGGACCCAGAATCCACCCTTTCCCAGACTTCATTTCAGGGTTAGCTGTAGAGGTGAGGGGATCTTGCCAGTAGTCCCTACATACTTAAGGCCTTCCAAAGGTAAGCAGCTTTTTCCCTTTGTTTCTGTGCTCATGACTGTTGCGTTTTGCAAATCCTCACTTGCCACAGTCTAGGACTTTGCTGCTCTGCTGTCATTGCTGCATGTTGTTGAAGGTGTTGAAGGAATATATGCTGTCCTGTGCTCCTTGTAAAGCTTCAGAAATTCTTACAAGTGTAATGAATGGAGAAAATATCAAATTACTTTGATAGAGGTGATCCTTAACATAGCTCCAGTCACATCCTTCCTGCTGCAGACCAGATTGGCACAGGGCTGAAGTTAGGATAAACTGAGAGTGAGGTTGAGCAGTGGAAATAATCTCCATAGGAAATTGAAAATATAAATATGATTTCTGAAGTTGTGTTAATAACTGTACCAGATCAGTTACAAGGAAGAAAACTCTGTTCCCCCAAATGGGCAACTGCACTGTCAGTGGAAGAAAAGTGGTAAATGCAGATACAATTGATGTGATTGGCTGAAATGTGAGCTGGCAGTAAAAAAAAAAAACATCTCTCTCTAGGAAAGTTGGACGTGTCAATGGAGCAAAGCACGTTGAGGAGTGAGCAGCTGGCTGCCTTCCTCCTTGATTAAGGACATCTGCACTTTGATGTGTACAACCTCCCAGTTCTGCTGCCAACTTGCTTTGAGTGGAAAACCAGGGATACCCCACCAAAAATGCTACTTTTCATGGCATTATCTGGTAATGGTCCTATTTCTTGTAAGCTTTAAACTTTTATTTTTTGTGCTGTCTTCTTCTTAGCATTGCCCTAAGCTCTACCTGAAAGCTGAAAGTGATGGAGCACTCTAATGCTCAAAATATGAGTTGATCTGAGTAGAAGGTAGCATTACTTCACCACTGGCTTGTTTTGACAGTTCTTGGTGGACTGGTTCAAGTACTCATGTCAATATTTTGTTATGTAAATTCTCTTCAGCTCTGCTGAAAGTATTCAGGTGATGGCTGGATTTCAAGTTTGTTTACTTGATATGGGAAAGACATACGTATGGGAGAAAAGCATACGCCTGACTATGAAAAGATCTTCATGTTTCTGTGTTTATAAATGACCAGGGAAGGAACTGGGGACATCCAAATGGTGATGGCTTCAGACAAGAGGAAGCCAAAATTATTTAATGAAAGAAATAGTCTACTTATTTGTAGAAACTGAGTGGAGTCCAGCCATTCCTCAACAGCCTTTTAATCACTACTTCTGCCTCAGTGTCTCATTCTCAACTTTGCTATTGATGCAGTTGCAGCAGATAATGGTTTGTTTTCAATTCCTTTAGCCTGGCAGTACCTATGCAGTATGAAAGGGACCACTGCCTCTCTATATTAAACAATTCAATGAAGTATCTTTAATTACAGGAGATTGAGTAAGCTGTAATGTATACTGTGACTAGTGGATGTTATAATACACTTTTTCTGGACCTGAAAATATTCCTATTGAATGTTGTTTTAAGAAAGGTGTCTGCAGTAGGACATAATCAATCCATTGAAGTCAGTGATGAAAATGTTTGAATTCAATAAGACCAAGGTTCAACGCATAGCTTACAAATCAGATAAACAGCTGTGAAATGATTAGATCATTTACAAACTACTCTCCTGGTGCTAAAACTTTATGTGACTTAGGCCAACTTGGTAAAGCTGTTACGTTAGAGCTGTGATTGGCTGTCCTGAGCTTCACTGCTGTAAGTGCTGATGGACCTCTCCACTGGTGGCGTTCAGTACCTCTTTAGTGTTTTTGCCTGTGTTGAAAAGGCAGGAGTGGTATTAGTCTAAAACCTTGGTCTATGGGGAAATGACTTGCTGCTCTCTACTCTGTGCAGGAAGACCTCTGGACACTGACGTGGATATACTTCACTTTATGTATGGATTTCTCTGAGGTCTGAGATACTTATGGAAGAAATAATGTTCCTTGGAAATGTCAGTCAGAACTCTTCATTTTAATAACATGCCTGGTTGAATTCAAAACTGGCATTTTATATTGACACTGCGCATGAACTGACATGTCATTATACACATGCTAACTGAGATTTATAAAATAATAAAATCACTGTGGTTTAAATTTCCACAAAATATTGATGGAAAAGGTGTTATACACTTATGGGAGTAGCTTACTTGCTAATGTGCTTGCCATTTTTTACTGACCTTATTGTGAATGCAACCTTGCTGCAGGCTCCTGCAAATTGGAACTCTGCTACAGTATTTCTGTTCAGTTAATACCTGCAGAACCACATACTTACAGTAAGAGCACTCTCTTCTTCCTCCCTCACTTCTGGAATACATTAGCCTAATAACCAAAATGACAGTCTGGAATAATACATCTTTATTTATTGATGTATTTCTTGGTTCTGTTCTATGATAAGAGGCATAGTGACTTCATTCAGGCAGTGTACGACATTGACAATTTCTTCCCACCTCGGTGTTCATCTACCTGAAAGAAAAACAGCTTGAATCAAGAAAGAGTTTTCCTTTATTTGTTATGTTAAAATATAGCTATGTTTAAGGGAATGTGAAGGTTCCTGAGGGACAATTTAGAGGAGGAGAAAATTCCAGGATTAATGTAATAATGATTCAGGAGCTTCATGCTCCTGATTCTACCTTCTGTTAAAATTTACTTACTATTTCAGGTACACAGCCTAATAATGTGGTAATGCTATTTCAGTTTGAAATGCTCAAGTGTAAGAAAAGTTAGATCTCTCAGGGGAAACTGAAGACAGAAGTCTGATTTTTGTATCTACTAAGTCGGAGGGGATGGGATGATTGAAGGAAGATGTCAAGGATGTACTCATTTGGAAAAAAGTTTTCCTTTATTTAATTCCTGAAATGTAAGAACCAAATATGGGAATGAGATCACTTCATAACAGCTGAAAAGCATTGTAAAGTGACAAAAAATTGGAGGAGAATTTCATCAGCTGTTTGGTATTTTTGTTTCTTTCTTTTCCAGTTGAACAATAAGGCTGACCTTTACCTGAGGTCTTCTAGTGTGTGTTGTTCTTCAGGTGTTCCTTTGACAATGGTATCTGGTGATCCTAGGCTGAGGATATCTGAGTTCTATAGGGTTGAATTACATTTTTGTAGTTGTGGCAACAAAGTTACTTGGTTTATCTTCTTTTTTAATCAGTTCACTGAAAACAATCATTCTAAAACTGTATCGGTAGCTGGGTATCAAAATCTTGATAATGCACTTAAATAGAAGACTGTGTTGTTAGAGGAGAGTGGGCACTCACAAACTACAACTGAGGAGTTTGTGCTGATTCTTCTGCCTCTATTAATTGAACTGTAGTGGTTTGTCCTGGAGACGGTTTCTTTTGTTTTGAATACAAACAACATGAAGGTTGAGAGTTGTGTATATCTCTGTGAACACTTATTTTTAAAAAGAGAGAAATGGTGATGTCTGCAAAAGTAACTTGTAATTTTCTTCTGAATTTTCAGGCTTTGTGTAATTTCTGTGTAAGGAATTTCTACTTGTGTTTCAATAGAGCAAGGTGAGATTGTAGCTGCAGAAATGACCTAACAAATTTTTCGTAGAGGTAATTAGTTGGCTATTTATGTGGAAGCAACAACTCCAAGAAATATGCCTCTGAAACTGGTAAAGTCAAGTTGCCCTCAACTGATTGTGTTGAACTGAGGGCTGTGAAAAAATACAGATGAGCCAGTCAGAGCCATCCTTGGCAGTAAGTGTCAGGGTCATTAAAGGCATCCTTCAGATACAGTAATGAATTAACTTTCTAAGATAGTAGAGACAGAAAGTGAGAAAGGAACTGAAACTGTGACACTTGTCTTTGAATTTGAAAAGCACACAGAAATTGAGGGAGAGCAGTACTAAGGTGTTAAGGGAGGCACAGGGAGCTTGTAATGATCTTGTCGCTTGTATTCCACGGTAATGTGCAGTTCTTCCCTTCCTGCAGAGATTTCTATTGAAATTACCTATATCTATTCTCTTCTAATAAATCTGCTTGTAATTAGTTGAACCCGAATCGGTTTCTGAGATTTTTTTTTGGAAAGAATCACAGAACTAGCTGTTATCAAGAAAAATGAATCTGATACAACTGCAGAGAGGCTGAACTGGAATAAAAATAGTATTTTGAGGTTTTTTTAAGAAAGAATATAGGATGTTTCATTTAACTTTGAAGAAAAAGGAGAAAGTAACTTGGTGTTTTTCTGTGCTGATGAAAAGAAACACTGCAGGTTGTATGAAACAGTGGTTTGTTTCTATTAGAATAGAAAAAGTATGTTGGTGGGTTAGTGATGTTTACTGAGCTTGGAAGCATTACAATATACCAGGGTTTAAAAGTTAAAGTCATTTTGGTTCAATAAGTTGCTTATTAGTAGCTTTGAAATGAAATAATGATGCTTTAGATGCAAACGTTATGCATCTTGAGGACGTAACTTGTAAAATAGTTCAATAGTTTTCACATGATTAACTACTTTGAGCTTGAAATCTAATAGATATTTTCTCCTTCCCTTTTAGAAATGTCAGAGGGGGCCGTATTATGAACATTAAAGGAAATAACAAGACAGACTGTGTTCCTCTAATTCTTTCCAGAATTATGTACAATTTTACTAATGTTATTGTTCTCCACTTGCCTGCCCCCTCTTTTTATAGTTGTACATGGATTAGTGTGCTAAAATGAAAATGTAATTTAGGGCTAAGCAAGCTATTTCCATGGAAATAAAAATATTGTTGATGTCTTTTTGTTTGGGGAATGTTCTAGAAAACACAATCTATCAGCTTTTCTATCAGAAAAATCATGATTCTATCTAGAAAATCACAATCTATCAGTTTAGACACAGACCAGAAATAATGATGATATTTGCAAAGGAATGCTGTATATAGGAACCTTTGTACTGGGATTTTCAGGACTGTAAAGAGCTGCTGTTCATATGCGTGTGTATATATGTACACACAGATACGAATGTCCCACCATTTAGAACTTTTTGTTACCATTTGAGTTTTCCTTTTAAGACAGTAGATGTTCATCAAACCTAAGCATATCTGTGGGCAACTTTCAGTCTGCGAGCTTCTCAATGTCATTTGTAGATTTAACCATATAACTCGTTCCACTCAGCAAATAAGTACCGACTGTATAAGTGTATATAATCTTTATGAGACTACTGGCTTTCTTGAGATTATTACAATTGAAATTCTAAATAAACTTAAATACTTGAAGAGTCAGTGATAAACTAGTATCATTAAAATGTCAAAATTCATTTTTCTGTTTCGTAATGATCTGTGGACATACAGTATTTTTTTTGATGGGTGCGTATTGATGGCTTTAGTGAAGCTGAGAAATTATACTGCATCTTGGCTAAAAGCATGTTAGTATTCAGTTTGCTTTTGCTTTATTCTCTTGAGTACTTCCAAATGGTAAAACCAGCACAGGAAAAGTAAACGTGCCATAATCTGATATAATCACTTGTCTTTATTTATTGAGAAAAATATTCAAAACTGTCTTCATATGCTACTGTTATTTGCATTGTCTACACTAATGAGTGTAAAACTGCTGGACCAAAAGACCATTGTTAAGCTTTATATTTTTATAAACAGGAGAGAAAGTGAGCCATTCCCTTCAATGGCAGTAGGTATAAAACAATATTTACAAAGACTTTATAAATTACAGTTGTTACTGATGAGGCATATTCACATTGCTGCTCAATTTATTTACTCAAGAGACCAATTTATTTTGCTACCTCAGTGCTAACTGCTTCCATTGACATCCAGGTCTGCTCTGACCAAGCAACTGTGACAAGCTGTTTATTGAACTGTAAACAGGCATTGTCTGACTCTAAACAATGGATTTATCTAATTATGAAGCCCCATGCATCATTTTAGTCCTCTATTGCTGGATATACAAACAAGATTTTCATGTTATTAAAAAAATAATTTAGGTCTGGGTACACCTGACAGTTCTGCCCTGCAACTTAATAGACTTGTAACTTGCATCTGAAGAGAACTGAATGTAATGTTCTGACCAAGGTTTGCTAGGCACTGTGAATTCCTGGAAAAGGACAAAAAGAGAATTGTTTTTATAGGAAAATATGAGGGAGATGGAATAACTGAACAAATTCATTGCTTATGCTGTAAATGAATCTTGTGTAATCAAAATGAACTCTTAAAAATAACACCAACAGAAGAAATACAAGTGTGCTTATGGCAAGCAAAACTCGATCCTTGAGAAGTAGTAAACTTTCTGGTTTAGAAGAAACTAGTAACAAAAATTGAATAGACCCACTTGAAAAAAACTTTCCATTCTTACCATTGCTTTGTGTCAGAAGATAATTGAGTGCAATCAATGTTTTTTGTCTTCAGCTGTTAGTAAGTCAGCTTCTCTAGGAGGGCTTCAAGCAATAATCCCAGATAGAAGAGTATAGACCCTGAATCCTGTGTTGACATGACTTTATTTTTTGGCAAGAGAAAACTCGCCCAAGATAAATGAAAAGTTTTGATACCATGAGGTATATATATAAAGTATATATAAAGAGACAAAAGAGGTAGAACTATGTGTATATTAAGGAATTGATCAACATACTAATGTTTTATTAAAATATATGTAATGTTTTGAGGGAGGGCAAATCTCCTTCCCAGTGAGAACTTGCACAAGCGGTGCTGTTTGTAAACAAAATTTGCTTAATTCATCTTTATCACTGAAAACTTCACAGATTTCTTCTCAAGGCATAGCTTAATGATCTTTTATAATTTGTTTCCCACATTAAATCCCTATTGGTAGTTTCACTATGATTTCCTTATGAAATATGAAACTCTTTAAATTTTAATGGTGAATTAATATTAATTTAATCAAGTATGTTAATATTAAAACTATTAATATTTCATTTTCTACATGGCCATGCAGGTTTTTGAAAACTGATCTAGTGTTTTCTGACAAACTGCTCTGTTATACAAAGGCTATTTTGAAGTCTCTTTGCTCACATGGTTCCTGAGTGGTAGCTAGACTGCTGGGGTCGCTGCGTATTTTAATTCAGCCTCTGCTGAATGCAGATGAGATGCAGGACACAGGGAAGCTACAGAAAGTTTACCAAGTCTGATAGAGTCTGTCGTTTCCATGTGCCTGGCTAGGATGTGCTTAAAAAGGGCCCCGCATGGTTTTGCAGGTTAATCTCTGTTTGCAGCAGGATTTGACTAGAATCAGAGCTGGCACGCTTTGGCCCCTACAGGCTGTCGCTGACAAGGGGCTGTGAGGAGATGGACTGCCACCGGCCGGCTCTAAATGAGCCAGTTGCATGGAGCTGATAAAACCACAGATTTACTGAAGTAGACAGGTCTGTGCTAGAACGAGCTCCTGTCCCTGTTGAAACCCTGCCTGTCACTTCCATCACTCATCTCCTGTTGCTGGCACTGGCTGAATACAATGGGGACACGAGGGATGTCTGGCTGTGGTGCCCTACTGCCCCTGGCACCAGGTAGCTGCCTGGCCTGTCTTGATGAGAATGTTAAAGTGGGACTCTATTCTCCAAGGGGGCACTTGCCTCGTCCTGTGCCTTAGCGGAGCATTGTTCTTGGGCTGACTGTGCTTTTCTGGCACTTGGAGCTGTCTCCTGGACAAGAAGGTGTCCAGACAGAGCTTGAAGACTCCCACCCCGTTGTAAGAGCAGTTATAAGAGTCCCACTTGTTGTAAGAGCCAGACATCTCACTGGGTTCTTCCTATGAAACTGGGAATCTTGCAGTAGCTCTGAATTGCTTGTTACAATGAAGTAAAATAGATGGCAGCATCCCATAGTTTTTACTGAAACAAGGGACATTCCTCAAGAGCTACCGGTGTCACAGAGATGTGAGTGAGGAGAGAGGCAGAGGGATTTGGTGCTTGGTAGGAAAAAGCTTGGTTTGGATGGGAGATGAGAAAGTGTCTAGACAGAACAAAACTCAGAGCATCTTGGATTTGTCTGTGCTCAGTACCAGAGGGGAAGGCCATAGGACAGCCTTGTAGGGTGCCCTGGAGTCATCTGGAGCTGCTCACATCTGGTGTCCAGCAAAAAGATATGAGAGGTTGTTGCTAGAGAGCTGGCTTGGAACAAGTGAGAGGAAGAAATGGGCTCTCTGTGTTTGGAGAGCAGGATGATATCTGTGTTAATGGTGGAATGGCAGCAGTGAAATGCAGAATTTATGGTTACTCTCAGCAGAAACAGTATGTGGCAGGCCAGGTGAAATATCAACTGATTGCTGGTGTAGTGGGTCACCTGTTGATGGGTTTGTCCTTTGGAGTTCAGCTCTTCCACCTTGATTTTTAACCTATATGTAGATGTTGCTTTAAGTGCTAGTCAGAATGCTCTAAGAATACACCAAAGCAGTAATCAAGTAATTAATCTTGATATAGTAAGGAAAGTAGATCTTTTTCTTAAAGCAAAATTGGAAATTTCAGTTTCCAGTTCTTCACATTTAGGAATCAAAATCTTTGGGGATACATATAAAATAATGAGAAATTGGGCAAATGTATTCAAAATAGCTTTGACTCTAGAAGCAGACTGTGGCAGGCAGATGTACTGTCCTGGAACAGAAGTAGTACACTGAATCATGCAAGGAACATAAAGTTAGCTCAGGCATTAATTAAGCACGGTCATCCTAAAAGAGGAATTCATGCTTCATCTTGGCAAGCTGCCCGTAAGAAAAAGATAGATCTGTCACAGTCTTGCGGACTGCAGTAATTAAGCTTTGAAATACTTCCCAGACTAAAACAAGGATAGCTGAGATGAAGCAAAGGGACGATCGAACATCCCTTATGAATTGACATAACTCTTTCACTTCAGACTGACATGCTTTATTATTTTTTTTCCTATAAGTTTTTTTGCAAAATGTAAAGAAAGAACAGAAATTAGGAAATAATTACCAGAACTTATTATTTTTAATTGAAGCTGAGAAGCTAGAAAACAATCACATGGAGTAGTTAGATCATTCTATGTCTAGATAGTGGAAAAGGTAGGAAATTAAATTTTATATCTCAGAGTAGTAAGAAAAAAGGTTATCTGTCTGGAGGTTTTGTTCTTTTCTGTCTGTGAAGAAGTTCTATGGATGTTAATTGGATCCAAACATCTTAAGACTTCAAGGATTTTAAATTTATTTCCAAATCCTGTCTGTCGGTTCAGATTTGAACCTGTGAATTCTGGAGGAGAAAGATCTCCATCGGTGTTTCAGCTGAACTCCTTTAAGGTTTGGATTAGCAAGTAAATACAAAACAAAAGGTCAAGTTGATTGCACATGCCTGTGACTTAAACAGGATAAATGCATTGTATGGGTGTGCAGTCTCCAATTATAATTTTGGATAACGTGCTATCTTTTTAGATACATTAGCTCATGCAACCTATTTTTCAGTTAGAAAGCTCAGTCTCATTATAAGGATGCGAGGTTTTCAGGGACCCAAGATCAACCTTTTTGTAGTGCCCTATTATTCTGTGCTGTATTTCTGGTGTAATCCAATACTCGTCTCAGAAAAGTCTGCCCTCTGGCACAGTCCTTCCACTGTCATAAGAGTTTTCTGTGATCTCGGTGGTATTTAAAAATAAGGTCTGAACTGCATGTTTAGTGGATGCTGTGGGAACATGGATGTCAAGTCCATTAATCATGGATTAAAAAAAAATCTCTCGGCTGGACTGTCAGCCAAGGATTAGCTGTGCCCCCACTGCAGAACCTATTCAAACAACCCACCGATTAGGTCAGCTTGTCCTTCTGCTCAGAGATTTTTTTTTTCTAACAGAAACTGGCAGCTACAGCTATAATCCTTACAGTACTCGAAGTTGTGTATAGATACGTGATTGGAAGACTATAGGCTGCTCCTGTACACTGTTTAGTTCCTCGATGTCAGGTTGACACAATTGCATAAAATCGATACAAAACGGTGTGTTCTGAGAAGCAGATAAATGTATGAGTTGGAATGTTTTCAGGGGTATTTTGATATTGGCTTAAAAGCATGTTGCTGTAACGCAGCAATTAATTTTTTGTCTATCTTATTTGGAAAGCAAATGTTAACTATATATGCTCATCGGAAGATAAATCAATTATTATCATGTTTTCTAAATATCATTATAAATTGGAAAGATCAAATTTTTGGTGTGATGATATGTCTAGTTATAAACATGCATGAGATGTACACAAGGAGATCAAGCATGTTCTGCAGACGTTTTGACTGGTTTCGCTGCTGTGAACTGGTGGCTAATGAGCATGAGCACTGCCCCCTTTGGTTGTGCCTGGTGAATTACCGCTGTCTTTTGAGTGAAGTGCTGATGATTTGTGGTGGGCGAGGTGGGGTGAGGTTTTACTTTTTATCTGGTTCAAGATGGCTAAAAACATCTCAGTGCTCAGTTGTGGCAGAAAGTTTTATTTTCCTTCACTGCAGCTCTCAATGTGGCTGTGCGTGATTAACAATACTGTTCCAGAATTCTATTACTTTGTGAAGTGATTTCAAATTATTTCACTACTAAATGCTTAGACTGTTGGATTTCCTGGTTTTCTGGATTTATTGTGAATTCTCAGAACCATTTGGCCCTATCCATTTTTATTTGCAGAATTATCTGTAATGTGGAAATAGGTGTTAATTGTTTCTCTAGCCACTGTTGTCACCTCTAGCCAAACCTGGTGTTTAAATCTGTGCCTTATAATCAATGCTGCTCTGGTGTGTTCCTGTGAGATGTCCCTCTGGCACATTCATTGAACTGGGCTCCAAGCTCAGTTTGCAGGCAGAGCAGGTGGGGATGTTCTCACCCTACATTGGGCTCAATAGCGTTCACTCCCTGGCTGGCACCTGTCTGGGCTTCAGGGGCTCTGGGGTGCCCATCTTGAGCCATATGGCATGCCCTGCTTTGTGTCTAGGCCTGGCAGGTTCTGTCCCCTTTGCCACCTCCAGCTCTGCAGGAATTTAATCTTGCTGCTGCTGGAAGTGGGCTGCTTGCTCCCAGCGCTGGCTTGGGATCTGGCCCTGGACCTGGCTGGCAGGTAGCAAATGTGGGAGGTGTGCCCAGGGAGCTGGCTCTGTGCTGGCTTTTGAATGCATGTTGAGAAAGGCTTTAGCTTGAGCTCATCCTTGTGGTACGAAATGTTTGTAAGGTGTGCTCTTGGGTTTGTAGTTTGACACGTTAAAATTTATATTTAAAATTTAATTATATGTATATTAAAAGGTTGAGGCAGAGGAGGAAAATGTAAAATGGGAACTGAAATTAAATGTCAAACAAAGGTTTTAGGGCTTTAGGGTCTGCAGAATTTGATGCACGTAGAATATAGCTTTAAAATGTATAGCAGCCTTAATGAGTTCTCAATATACCCGTGCTTCTGAAGCTCTTGAGAAAGCAGACTATTTTTTTTTATAATGAATACTAGGCCAAGCAGAGCAAGTTCTGAGATTTGATATTTTTCAAAGAACCATATATATAGTAAAATGATGACAATGGAACTTGTTTATTAAACTAATGCAGTGATTTTATCACTTCATTCTTGGTATCTTGGTACCTGATATGAGACGGCTGGAGTTGCCATGGTGACTGAACACACTGTTCCTTTCGTTTGACCTAAAGTTCAAGCCCCGCTGTTGCAGTAGAAATGCCAAGAACACCTTCACTTTTATTAAAAACAAAACTATCAAATACATGCAAAGAGAAAAATGGGCGAGAAAAAAAGACAATCTGACATTACACTGTGAAGCCAAAAACGAAAAGAGCCTGTTTTCAATGACAGGACCAAGAAATAAATAACTGTTAGGATGCATGCTTTTATATTGTGTTCTGTCCTCAAATTTAACTGCACTTGAGTTGATTTTCCACATCACCATTGTATTTGTTATTCAATGTAGAAGTGACTATCCCCTATACATTTGCCCTTATTCATTTGCTTTTAGAACCTGTTGGCTTATTCTGACCTGCCCAGCACCATGTGCTGACCTACTGCTGAGGCAGGAAGTGGTGGAGAGGTCAGAGGAGACTCCAATCAGAGTCTGGCCAGAGGAGAGCTTTTGCCAGCTGCTGTCTGGGGACTTGTGTGCTTTTTCCATCTGGCTAAGTCACTCCACATGACTTGGGGTCAGTGAATTTTTTTGAGGCTTTGATCCACATCCAAATAAAGCCTGTTTAGTTTTGGATAGAGCCCTGAAAATAGAGAAATTCTGGATATTTCTGGAGGAGATGCCCTCTCCCAAAGCCAGCTGAAGTGGGTGAGCTGGGATCATCTCCTGGAGTGAGGAGATAGTTACCAGTGTAGGGCAGGAGGGGCAGCTCAGTGAATTCTAGAGGGAGGCCAGGAGATCATCTGAAGCATGGGGCTAAACAGCAAGGAGGCTTTCCTGGAGGTTGCAAGGGGATGGGGTTGAACTTGCTACAAACTGGAAGTAATTGGAAGGTGCTGGGTCTCAGAACAAGCTAGAAGGCAGAGGCAGAGAGGGCAGACTGGAGGATGCTTTGTTGACTTCTCATGAGCCTTGCTCAGAAATCTGCATTTTCTTTCTGCAGAACAATGGGGTTGTAGTTTCCAGAGAAGAAATATATATTAAATTACAGCCATGTTGTGACTGTATGTAAGAACAGTTTCTGGAATACTCTGCTCTTCCCTTTGGGTCCAAATGAGCCAAATCTACTGATGAGAGGGAGGTGGGAAAGAGAACGAGGATTCAGAATGTTTGGTTGTATTCTCTATTGGCACCCTCCTAAATTCTGAAATAAATATATATCCTGATCCTGGCTCACTCAAGTCCCAAACTTTGGGTAAAGTTAATTGAGACGAGGTTGTTAATCCCAGACACCTTCAGGAAATACTTGGTATCTCTGAAGATTAAGCATGAGCCTTTAACTGTATAAGGAATTGAGTAAATCAGTAAAACACACAGTGTCTAAACATTGGTGTGGCCAACTTGATTACAAATTCCAGTTTTTGTGAGATGGTTCTAATCTGGTCATAAATTAAAGTTAATAAGAAAGCTTGTTTATGAAAATTGGGACTGATTCTTATTCTTCTGACTCCAGATTACAAGTGACACAGCTGACTGTCGTTTCTTAATGTTTCCAACTGTTTGCTCTAGGTAGAGCTGGTGTGAAAGAGCAGATATTTTTAGGACTTGTACAATATTTGAAAGAGGACAAATTAAGGATATGTGGACAGCAACTAAAGAATGACAAAAAAAGATGTTGCTGGTAACAAGTGTAAAAGGGAATAAGATAAAGATTTATGAGTATAGAGGAAATAAGAAAATAATTAAAAAGTTCAAGTTTACTACCTAATGGGGAAGAGAACAAGTAATGTCTGATATGGAAAATGATGGAATACTTAATAGTGTGCTTTCTTTTTCAACTAAAAAAAGTATAATAGTTACAGGCTGTTTAATGCAATAAGTCAAAGATGAAAAGAAGAACCATCTCAGAACACACTCTGAAAATCTGAGTGGTGGTAGGTCAGTGGAGTTTGAAAACATGCTATGCTGAAGGAAGCATCAATGTTACTGTCATTTTTAGAGATTGCTGAGGAAAAAATAAACCTATGATGTAGTAGAAGGGAAAACACTTGGGCCTTTCTGCCTTTGCTTATTTTTTTAATAGTCTAATCATCCCTTTCTAAAAATGAGCCGCAGATCTCATCTGAAAGACATTACATATGAGGGAAATGGTATTCAATTGTTAAAGACACCTATATTCATATTTATTGTATAGAGTGGATTTCTGTTTTAACCCTGTGATGTCACATAAACCATAAACTTTCCTGGGGTAAAACAGCCAGTTGGGATTTTGACCTGGAAGATACTATTGCCCTTAGTAATAGCATGCTACATGGTTGCTAGGACTAATCCACCATTAAAAAGCATCCAAATAATGAAACAAGAACTCAGAATATTTCAATCTGGTTTTATAGGAAATACTGTCTGGTTCTGACCTGGATTTTTATTATTTAATTTTATTTTTGTTTTTGTAATATCGGTATTTTGGCCAAAAAGAATACCAGGACTTCTGTGTTTAGGATGTTTTCAATTAAATTTTTATTGACTTTAGTTGTTCCTCTATCCTGTATGTGTGAAGGTGGCAGAGCTGTCTGTGACATCCAATAATAATAATAAGCACTCCCTTCAAAATAGTACATGCAAGAAAATTAGAATATTGTCATATTCCAGGAGCATGAAAAGGGCATATCTGTCAAGATATATTTCATATTAACCATCTATTCTTGTTAAAGGTGATCCAGGTTATAGCATGTTGTGCTTAAGTATGTTTTAGTTACCTACTTAGGTAAGTAACTAGTGGAAGAGCTTTATAAAAGTAATGATGTTATTAGGAATAACTTGCCCGGTTAAATGTGAACTTTAAAACACTTTCTTTCTCAGCTCAACTCTTCTGGAGCAAGTAAGGAGGGCACATCTAACTGAGTTTTCATGGCTTCACTGTGAAATCAGGAAAAACTTTATTTCAACCTAGTTTTAACTCCAGTCCCTGTGTTAGCTTCAATGAAGATTATCTTGGTACCATGATCACAAATAAATTTTGGAGTGCACAGCAAATACTTTGCAGTGTGCCAGGATTCTATACATCTCTATTAATGGCAAAATTCAATTATTCTTTAAAATGATCCTTCACAACTCTTAATTATTTCCACTGATATGATGTAAGCCAGCGGTGGTGGCCCTCCAGCGCACTGTGTGCGTGAAAGTGCTCCAGTAGCTCCTTGGGGTGGTGTTGACTGTCAGGAGGGGTAAAGTAGGATTACCAGAAATGTGTCAGTTCTTTCATTTCGTTCTCATCAAGCTATCTGATCACACAGTGGGCTGACAGCATAGCAGGTGATGGTCTGGAATAAAATAATTCTGAACCAGTTGGAAACACCTTTCTTGTTTTCTCTGGGTATGGGTCAGGCCCCACTGCAGCCAGCTCCTGGCCCCAGCTGTGGAAGCAGCATGCTCACCGGAGCCTTTTGAAAGGGGAGAGAGTAGGGATTTAATTGAGGAGGGCGATCCCTGCCACAGCTCTTGATTATCAGCGTCCATTGTGCTCCTGTCCTAAAAATAACAAGTAATGGGATGGTGCAGTAGCGGTGGCACATCAGCTGGTGGGTAGCACATTGGACAGGAGTTTCTCTCTGAGCACCATTGTTCATCTTTTCATTGAAATGTGCTTTATTAAGGAATATATTGCAATTTGCTTTCAGCATTGAAGATCCTCTTAAAATCTAGAGAAGCCACTATAAGTTGTACTGGGAACTTTAGTATAGCTGTTAAAGTCAGTGGCAGCTGTCAGCCTCACAGTTCAGGAACTTTTTTGATGGTGAACAAACCTTGAAAGCATTCTGTGTGCACAGCTCAAAATATTAACTCTGCTCCTAGGAAAGTGTAGATGAGGCCAGTGAAGTTGCCAGCTGTCATTTTATCTTAGTGTGCATTTATTTATTTATTTTTTAAGTTACCCTGTTGTCATCACGCAACTGTAGTGGTGGGTGGAATGGTGGCTCATTTTAGCTACTGATTGGTGTCAGGGCTGCATCTGGAGTTTTAAAGCAGTCCTGGTGCTGACGGAAAGATTTTACCCATCACAATAATCTGACATTCTTTTAAACATGGCTTGTATTTTTTGTCATGTCACATCTGTGAGAACAAATCCTAGTTTATTGTATCACAATTAGGCAGGTGTACTGTAGCCATTAGATTACCTTTTTAAGATCTGCCATGAGCGTGATGTGGAATTTTTGCTCTTAAGACTGTTTAAAGAAAATGCTTCCCTTATTACCAACAGCATTTGCATTTTCTGTGTCTCAAGCTTCAAGATGAGATTTCTGTAATGAAAATTGAAGGTTAGAGGTTTGGGGAAATGAAGGAAATACTAAAATAACAATGTTATAATGGTAGAGAAGTTAAAAAGCTTTCATTCTTAAGGAAATAGGCTGAGATGATTGTCCTGTTAGTGTCTTAACTTCTTAAGTGTCTGGCCAATTTAGTCAAATTTGATGGATGGAGAGAGATCTCAAAGGTGCTGAGTTTCTACAAGTTTTGTAAGAATAAGAGTCTGGAGGGAAGAGAGAGGTACATTTGTACCCCTGCTGTGGGAAGAGCTGCAGGGTGAGCTTGGATAATTATTGGACCTCAGAGAGCTGGCAGAGAGGAGAACTGCCAAGACCGGAGCTGGAGAAATTTTCCCTGACCTTGCTCTGTTATTCATCATCTCTAGGGAATATCCCAACCCAATAGAAGGAGAAGTAGAGAAATGAGGTAGCATGGAAAATACTTTCATTTGGAGACAAAGATGTCTGGTAAGGGGAGAGGATGCTATAAGCCAATCCCAAATTCAGGAACACCATGTTAGATTTTAAATTTCAATGATGCAACAATTTTGGAACAATTCTTTGTTTCTGTTCCTTATTTCCATTGGATCAGATTGGGCAGCACTGAGAAAATTTCCCTGTGATGGAAAACTTTTTCTGTGGGACTCCTTGCTCTGTAACTCATGGTGCTCTGTGTAGCACCATCTCTGCCACTGCTCCGCCCCCAGAGCTGTGGCTCCAAGGGGCTGGATTCAGTCACAGGCTGGTAAGAAAAGTTCAGCTTTCCACTGATGTGTGGAAACCTGTCAGGTAGTGTGCTATTCTTAATTTTCCTTAATTTTTAACAAAACAACAAAACAATGAAATGACTTCCACAATACATCTCATAAGTCTTGGCTCCTTAATGGATTCCCATGTAATTTTGATACACACCCTCTTGTGTTTGGCAACTGTAAAACAAACAGCTACAGCTTTCACTGTAGCAGCTTTCCTTCAAAATCTGTTCCATAAAATGGCGTGTTAAAGGTCTTCAAATATTTCCTTATTGTTACAGGCTTTCAAGGCACCACCCTGAATTGTTTACTTCTGCTCTTTCTTACTTTCTTTAAAGAGTGTATATACTTTTTTTATTAGGTCTTGTTCCTTAAGCACAGAGTCACAGTACGAGGCTTGTTAGAAATTTAATGGAGTTTCCTGTCACTTAGTCTTGTACATAGGCCACGGTTCTTCAGGAATCTCTGAAACTTAATGTTATTTAAGAAGTGCCTCCTGCTTCTTCTCTAATTAATTGCAATCAGAAAGGCTAGTTGGTGGACACATGGTGTCGCAGCTTCTGTGAAATACTGCCTGATGGCTATAAACACTGCCATATGTTCTCTGTGAAATATTGCCATAATCACTGGCAACAGGAGCAGCTGATGGGAGGTGAAGGATTAGTTCTTCTCCTTTATCTGCTTTATGTTCAAAATCTGTGAAGTACCTTCTGATCACCTTGGTGGCTTTTTGTTGCTGCAGTCGCAATGGCTTTATCATCTTCACAAATATTATTTCAGTGAAATTTTATACTTCTATCTTTCATGTTACAGCTGCCAGCAGTGGCTTTGCATACTATGTCCACTTACTAATACCACTAAGTAATCAAAGGAGGCAGTTAATTTAAAAATATTATTTATGAATTAAGCAGATATTTTGTTATAAAGCTGAACAGTAAATTAATAAGAATTCTCAAACTTGACTGCCAGTGAAATATAGTTTCTTATCTAATTAGGAAACTTCTGTTCTTCCCATTGTAACATAGAAGGGTAATTTTCAGGCTGAACTCTTAATCAATGCTTTTGATTATGTAAAAGTATAACCTTCAAAGCTGTGATCTTAATGTTGGTTTATTTTGGCCTGTCATTACAAAAGGGATCTGCTGCTGCAGCTTGTGGCAACATCTAACAGCATTAATGCATAAGGTTATTTCCATTGCTTATGCAACTTCTATAGCAGTAGTCTAGTAAGAAGTAATATCTTCCAGTGAAACTGCACATTTCAGATTGTTCATCAGTGTTTCCAAAAGGCTGTCTTTTGTATATTTTGCCTCTGACATTAAGTTTTTAACACTTTGGCCTCCATTACAAGGGGGCCATTCATTAGAAGCAGCAATCCTCCAATTACTACAACACAGCTAGAAGCCTCAGAAGATTGTTTCCACAATAAGTGTGATTCAATAAGAGAAAGGCAGTGCATTAAGCATATAAGCGTTTTTTTTCTTCTCTGGTTAGAAGCATAGGGCTCTCATGGAGGTAAGAAAACAGAATTGATTCTGCTCCTTTTATTAGAATTGTTTTTTTTAAGCATTGCTTTTCTGCCTCAAATTACTAATTCTAATAGAGTGCTTGGCTAGCTCTGAGAAAAATTTTGTTTTATTAAAGCAACAAATGGTTTTACATGCCTTTCTATACTTGGGGAGTTGTGGGCTATTGAAGCAAGTTTTGTCTTACACACACAGCTCAGGCTATTAAACTGTACACAGGTGATTGATCTCTTTAATAAAACCCTGTTCTTTAGTAAAGAGAGTGTGATAAAGATAAACAAATGTACTTGTTTGTCCAGTGCTTTGGAGATTACGGTAACACGAAGACATCAAGAATGCCATTTTAATGAATAAGGTAGATGAAACGCATCAATTTGGACTTCATTTTAGGCATGCCTGGAAACCAATATGCTTTAAGTTAATTTGATTCATGCTTTTCATTCGTTTGTAACACCATGTGCATTTTAACAGAGAACGCTTCATACTTAAGCAAAGGCAAGACCTGGCAGGTAGAAGACTGTCACTTTCTGCATGAGCATTGAGTGATGACTTTGTGAACCTGCTCTCATGCGGCACCAGCCCTGATGTGTGTCGATGGACACACATCACAAGCATGCCTGAGGGGGGCCGACTGCAGAGTTGGGTGTGGGAATGGATAGTAAGCTGCCCTGGAAATACAGAGCTACACAGATTGCTGCAGTGCCATCACCAAAAATGCTCTGCTGTGCGTGTGCTCGGTCTGATTGTTTGTTCATATTGATGTTTCTCAGGAATAACTCTGATGTCAATAATTTCAATAGTTAGATTATTTTTTTTATAGATAACTGTGAGAGAAGAATCAAGCCCATATTCTTCTGCTGTTTGCTAAAAAGCATTCTTTCCTTGGCAACCTCTGTTTCCATGGTACATGCTGTACTGCCCTTCCGAGAAGCTTTATTAAGGGACACATATACACACACATGCTGTCATGTGAATGTGGTCCCATTTTATAGCACTATAAAGGAAAACTACAGTAAATAGTCTTTTTTTTGAAGTTGTGTTTTTTCTTTATTCAGTGTGATGAAGGATTATTGCTGCCACTGCTTGGCAGTGTCATGGGAATGCAATAAATTGTGATTCTTTCTACTATTGTTAGAGGTATATTCTTCAAACTGCTGTATTTACCAGTACATTAAGATCATTGTTTTCTAAACCCTCTTTGGGTGAAAGTTAGCATATGAAGTAATCAAACTCCTTCTATTACTTGAAAAATTACTATATAATAAAGATTTCTTTTATTGTTAACTTCAGTGTAGGAAATAAGAGACCTTGTTTTCAAAAATTACCCTGAAAGATTCTTGCAAGAAAATCAGAGCAAATCATTTTCTCTGCAGAAGGAAGGAGACTTTCTTGTCCTCTGAGCTTGTAAATGTAGAATAGTAGGATAGTTCTTTCCAGAAACCTTCATGATGTTTGTTTTATTTGGCCACAGGAGTTGCAATTAGTGAAGTAATTTGAGTTCATATGAAAAAAATATTACACTGAAATATTTGGAGAGAAAGTCTTGAGGGTTCACCACATGAAAGAAGCAATATAGCTAAAAGCAGTTCTGATTGCTGGTGAGACTGGGAATGTTGAAGTAAGGTTATGAAATGTCAGGGGTTTATTTTGAGCATCAACATGTTACCTTCAAAGTTCACTTTATTAGTCAGTAGTAGACTGAGAGTAGTATACAAATTAGAGACTTTTATTTTGCTTTCAGATGTGATCATTCTACTTTCATCAGGAACAGAGCCCCTTAGCAGTGGCTTCATTAACAACTGTTAGTGAGATTTACACTTCCAGATAAACTACAATTGATAGTGTCATTTCAATGAACAGTTTATTTCCGTCCACATTATGTCCAAACAACTCTGGACTGATGTTTGTGGAAGAGCTGGAAAACACAGGAGTAAGATAAAAATTTTTATTTTTAAATTGCTGAATGCCTCCGTTGCTGTGCACTCTGCTGTAAGATTGCAACAGTGTGACACACAAATCATAGAATGGCTTGGGTTGGAGCAGACATTGAAGACCATTGAGCGCCACCCATGGATCAGGCTGCCCAGGGCCCCGTCCAACCTGGCCTTGAACACCTCCAGGGATGGGATGTACACAACTTTTCTGGGCAGGCTGTGCCAGGGTCTAAGGAATTTTTTTCCTACTATTTAACTTAAATTTTCCCTTTTTTAGTATAAAGCCCTTGTCATATCACTTTTAGACTGTGAAAACAGTCACTCCATCACTAGTGTATAGGATCCCTTTATGTACTGGAAGGCTGCAGTGAAGTCTTGCCCAGCTTCCTCAGCCTTTTTCATGGGGAGGTGCTCCTGCCCCTAGTGAGCCAAGGAAGTTGATGATAATGCCCTTAATCGTGAAGCTGTGCTAAATTTTCTTTTTGGTTTTATGGAGCCTAGGTTGACTGTCCTAAGTAGATTTTACCAACAGCTCCAGCCTAAGCCTATGTTGAAAGACCTGGAAGCTCTGGCAGGATTTACACAGATGTTGACAATCATTTCTGTCTGGACTCTATAACATTTGTGCAGACAAATGTCCTGCTCCCTCCAGTCCCTTTCGGCAGGTGGGAGTCTGTCAGGAGTAGAAGCTCTGCATGCATGTCTTGCTGTTCTCCTGTCCTGTGGAGATGGGAAAGGCAGGTGCTAAGGCCAGGACTCCCCTGACCCTGTGCATCCACCTTGCTGTTCCCTGTTGCTTATTGTGATCTCTTAAAGTCTGAACTGTGGAGGTTAAAATATAAGAAACAGATCTCACGCCTACATTTTTTGTAGCCAAAAAAATAGAATGTGTTTATGTGTTGAAGTAAACTTTCACTGGGTAGTTGTGACGTTCCTGAGGACTATAACTACATCCCTGTGCACTGTAATCAAGTAATGTGCACAGACAGGCAGCTCAGAGCAGTGTGCAGCTGGTGGGCAGGGGGAAGGCTGGAGCCTCCTCACCACTGCCTTTCTGAGGAGAAACCCAACCCTGCCAGGCAGTGCTCCTCCTGGGCAGCTGGCTGTGTGCTTTGCAGCAGAAACATTATGACATCTTTCATAATGATCAGTATGTCTTACGTCGGATGTTGAGAACTAAAGACTTATCGCATATACAGAAATTCAAATGTTGGAAATTCTTATAGCCTTGGTCTGGTTGAGAGAGCTTGAGTGAAATTTTAATACTGAAGATTAAAATCAATAGACTGCGCTCTGGTTATTTTTCAGATGTCTGTTGTATGTTTAATATGGTATATTTGTATCATGGGCTCTCACTGCTGTAAATCTGAGCTCACTTTCTTGAATAAAAGAAGAGAGAGGCAATTGAATTTGAAAGATACTTTATGCAACAGAAAAGCAATTTGGTTTCTGGTTATCAAAGGGCAAGAAGCAAACTAACAATTGAATGCTCTCTATTTATAACCCTTCAGTTGCTGGTTTGCCCCATGCCTCACAGGAGCTCTGGTTTTGGTCCCACTCTCTCCCTGTGCCGGGGATCCTCCCACTGCCCTGTGAGGGCTGACCCTGCCTGATGTGGCTGCTCTGGCTGTGCTCACAGAGCATCAGAGCTGCCCGTCGTCATATTGGAGCCCAGGGAATGCAAATGTGGCTGGATTTGGCACAGACACTGCATATGCCTGTAGTACTTTTGCACCTTAGACTTTGTAGTTTTAGGAGACTTGAAAAAAGAGTTAAAGTTACGCGGAAGTGGTGGTTGAGACTGAAGTTGTCTGCCGATCTGGGTTTCTGTGCAGTGGTGTAACTCAGCTGTGGGTGTTGACAGTAGGAGCTGGATGTGCAGACCTTTGTATAGGTCTGGAATAACAGGAGAGGTTGTTCAAGAGGGACCAATCTGAGAGAGAAAATTGTCAGCAACATAGCTTCACCCAGACAGTGGTCTGGAATGGAGGAAGGTAGATCTTGCTTAAGAACTTGAGATTTTTCCATCTGTCCTTTGCACGTGATGTGGTAGTTCTGGGTGTTTTGAGAGACAGTCTCCTACAAAGATGTCTTAAGCCCAGTGGATGATAAGGGCTGTGGTTGGAGCCTGGTTATGCTCACGGTGATAGCCAAGGGGTGCTGTGAATGTCAAATTTTAAACTCTTTTGCTGTAACATTGACTTTTGTTTAAAAGTTTTCCGCTTTGTCACTTTGATTCTGCAAGAGCACTTCCAAAAGACTAAATTATTCTTATCAGCAGTAGTTTCTTTACTGAAAAAATTAAAAATAAAAGCAAAATAAGAAATTAATACTATTTCTAAGAAGTAGAACAGCATTAGACATTTATTTGGGCTTTTTAATGTTAGTGAAAAAATTTCTCTTACCAACTGAGCTCTCAATAAAAGGAGGTGTTTTGCATAAGACTTCTTTTGAATTAAAGGATAGCTTTCAAAGTGATAGCGACAAGTGCTACCTATGGCTATTTTATTCACTGTCAGTAAGAATGAATGAAAAATGATTAATGCAAGTCAAAACTGTCCAGCTGTACTAAGAAATTAGTTGCCTCAATCACAGCTCTGATCCCTGTTTTAATATGAAGAAAATATATTTATTTCCACAGGGGTGATTACTGTTTAGTTAAAGCTGGTAAATATGGCGATCACATACTTCTTTGTGCAGCCATTTTACACAACACTCTAAACTCAAACTTATCTTATTTTGGATTGTTCAGTTAGTGGAATTGAACCCGTGCAAATACAAAGTTTAATTTGTTTTTGGTCTTTGGAGGCAAATAATAGAAGGTTTCATACATCATTTTCAAAACTCTTAAAAGACTTTAGAAAGTACTGGAAGTAAAATAAAATGAAACTTGTAAAAATAAAACTTGGTGTCTAAGAGGAAATTTGAAATTGAGATTCACAAAACTAATGCAACCTGCATACGTACAGTTTAAGTAGATGCATAGTGAGATTTCTGTGAAAAGCTTAATTTGATGGTTCTGTGCATTTCATTGTGATATTATTGCTTTTTTCCAATCTTTATTTTAAAGGATTCTAGAAAAATGCGGGTGCAACACTATGTGCTAAATGTTATAAAAATAACTGATTTATCTAGTTATAATATTTAACATTTTTTGTTAGTATATGAATGTACCCAAACTGTTTTTATATGAGAGGGCTCTCAGCGTGCATCTATATTAAAGCATGGAGCTATCATATGCAAATGGTGGTGCTGTAGCAAGTGCTGCAGAGATGCAAGTTTGTGTTTGCTAAATAATATTTACTAGTGTTGCCTAAGCTTATAGCTCTAAACTAGTTAACGGGACACATTCCTTCAGTGGCAAAGGTTTGGGGTATTTTTCAAAGAAAATGAATGCACTTTGCTTATCCTTTGTCAATGGTAGTTACAAATAGAACTACAATTTCATGTAATAGCTATAAACCATTACTCTAATGGTTTGACAAATACCTGTGAGGATAGACTGCAATATTTCATCTGAGAAAGGGCTGAATATTAAATAAATGTAACCTCCCATTGGGTCCTTCTTTAACCTCCTACTGGCTTTGGAAAGTGAATTTAAGAGTTGAAAGCATTATAGATTAAATGTTAGGGGAGAGGTTCAGCAAGACCTAGACAGCAGATTAGCACTTGGTGCTCATAATAACAATCCTTTCCCTCTTCCCATTGTCTCTTCACACACACCATTGCAAAGTGCTGAATTTAACGTGAATCGACTTGTGCTGATTTTCTAATAGTTATGGCTATGAACAATTAATGGTGTCTTTTCCCCTCTTTAATTTTTCTGTACATGTTATGTGTGGAACTAAGAATTGGAAATTCCCCATTAACTCAGTAAACTGAACTCCTGAGTTTAGTCCTTCAGGCCAGTATCTCAGAGAGGATGTTCCCAAGTGATGACATATTTTCCTTCAAAATCCAGAAATGATGAGTTATTTCAAATGTTAAACGTGATAAGCTGTTAATGCACCAAAGTAGGGGGCTTTAAACCATTTAGAGAATCTTTCTCAAACCAGAGGAAATACTTCCTATTCATTCTTTTTACTGAAAAATATTTGTGATGTTAGTTGGTGTCAGTTGGAGGGGATGAGATAGTGCCAATGTGAAATATATTTGCTGCATTATGAAAAGAAGAAATGAATTGTTGACTGCAGTAGAAGTATTATTTATTTTGTTTCTTTTTTAACTATAATGATGTAGTATGGAAATATTTGCATGCATATGCAGAGAGACTTTAGAATAATTCCTGGACATTTCAGTAGCAGCAATAGCAAAAGAGCTACTGGCATGACAAGAGCTTTAATTACGGGGGGGAAAATAGAAATATTAGAAGCTGTATATAGTATCTGATTTTGTTCTATATTTTTATTTTCTGACAAGAGAAAGGTATTTAGAAAGGATTTGATTTTTCAGATTGTAATTATTATAAAAGACAGCCAAGAAAAAGGCAATTTGTCTGTCTTAGAAAAATGATGATTATCAACTGTCATACAGAAAACTTACAAATGTTTTAAAATTGTTCAGGTGTCTTTCTTGCAAGCAAAGTTCAATTAGTAATGAGATAAACCAAACTGATGAGCAAATCTCTACCACTGAAACAAAATTGCTACCTGCTAAAACCTTTGTTTTTCCACTCTTCTGATACATTGCAGCACCTGGCTTGCACCTGTGACATCTCTTATAAGCTACTTGATACCTAGAATGATAATATCTTTAATGATAGATTAAAAACAGACCGAATGTGCAGACAACATACAAATTATGCTCTATCTCTGGGTGAAAGATGTGTAGCTATAGGAAAGCATGAAGATTTTCTCTCTGAACTTCCCTGGAACTAGAAGGCAGCCAGCTTGTTCTACAGTTGTATCAGCAGGCAGACCAGCATGGTTCTGGTGCCTAGGTGTTTCAGTGTGTTTTTGTTCTTCATCTGAGCCAAAAGCCAATCTTTTGTAAGAAATGAAAGTAATAGTGAGTCACTCACAGATGTCTCAAACACAACTAGAAGCTAAATGTCTTCCTATGGCAGCAATAATAACATTGTTTTAAGAGGTAAAGGCCATCAACCCAGTCAAATGAAATTAAAAAATAATCACACACTTTTTTTTTTGCTTAAATATTATTCATTACTTTGCAGATGTACCCATGATTGGCTAAGTGCTTTCTTGCAGCCATAATATTCTGGTCTCAGCAAGAAGTGCCTAATTTGACGGTTGGTAGTTGTTTGGTGAGGAGATAGAATACAGATAAGGTCGTACTGAAGAAGTGATGAATCCAAATATTGTGATCAAGTCTGGTTTCAGATAGCCTGACCTTGACAATTCCATGTTTTGCTTTCTCTGCTCTTCTGGGCTACTTAATTTCAATCTCCTGTAAGTGTAATTCCCCTGTAAGTGAGATAGCTCTGTTGAGCTTTTCTGTGTGGATGTCTTCCAATTTGCTGTGAAGAAGGCAGCATGAATCTTTTCAGGTTGAAGCCTGATGAAGATTGCACAGATATTGCAGAGGGGTCCCAGTTCTTCTCTGGCAGATGATGTGCAGCTGAAGATATAAGTCTTGGGGAAGGAAGCAGCTGTTGGAGAACAGCAAATTGGCCTCTCAGGTGCGGCTGTCTTCATGTCATAGTGTCATCTTGCAGTGAGGTGCATTTACAGTAGGAGCAACCTTGGGGACGGTAAAACCAGGAGCTGCAGTGGGAATGTTTGATGTACTTCTGAAAATGTCTGCAAGGCGGAAGCAGGCAATGTAAGAATTAGGAGTCTCCTATCAGAGGCAACTGCAATGCATTTTAATATAGAGTATGAAGAGATAGGCAAAACTTAAGTGCTTCCCCTCCTGCATTAAGGCCTGAAATACTCCCAGGTGAGAGATTTTTTTGGTATGAAATTATAACTTCGAAGGAACAGGATTAATGGAAGGAGGATAATCAGTGTGCTGGGTTGCTCTATCAGCTTTATAGGGGAGCTGAGGAAGGTATACGTTCAGGCGAGTGGTGCCATACATGAAGTATCTTATAAGTATAACAGCATAGAAGTATTATGGGAAAAGAGGACTGTGAAATCCTGTAAGCAGAAACCCTGTTGGGCTGTGTTATCAGCCTCCTGCTCAGAGCCATAATAGTGCTCAGGAAATGTGAAATGGAAGTAGAGAAAACCTACAAATTCAGGACAGGCAGAAGCAGTGGGAGGCTTCAATAGAGGCTGGGCTGGTGCCTCCCTAGGATGGGAGGCAGAGATGTTGCATCCAGATGTGCAAAGTGGCTGCTCCCCAGTGCACCTGATGCTCAAACCTCAGAGGTGGGAAGGTGCTGTCCTGAATGTGATCTTTTAGGTTCATGTATGTGGTCTGCAGAACAGTGAGGGAATTGGTCAAAATAACCCATAAAATATTGCCCCAAGATTATCATTGTTGTTTTAAGGTTATTAGAATCTTCCAAATATAACAACGAAAAGTGAAATCACTTCCGGAAGTCTCCACTACTCAGAATGGGGAAGATATTGTAGCAAAATGGCTGGCAGCCAGAGAAGGGGAAGCTGGCCTGATCTTATAAGTAGAAGAGGAAAGCCTTGAAAACGTGGCAGGTCAAGACCAAAAAGTAACTGAAAAATTTGCATAAGGAATTAGGAAAGTGCCTTACAAGGGATGCTTAAGCCATCGGGAAAATATTGTGAAGTATATCATATTTCAAACCCATGAAATCCATGGGACTGCTTAATGATAGCAGTGTAACTGGGGCTCTTTGGAAAATGTTGGGGTAGAGAAGCTTGTTGAATTTTCTGTGTTGAGCTTTGCTGCTGAAGGTGGGTGTTGCCTTGCCTTCAGTGGCAGAACCTGTCTCTACCAAGGAGGTCTACAGAGGATTTTAATTGCATACACAATGCCATTGTCATCTTCTTCTATTGAGGTTTTTTGAAGTTAAGGATGGGGTCAGAAACTCTGCTTTCGTTCTCTGTAGGAATGAGAATATCAAGGTAGATCTCTGATTTGTTTTTTTTTTTTTAAATCACAAATATGTATGTTAATCAGCTAAAAAACAGGAAAACTAAGTAAAATTTGTACTACTGTGCCGGCAAGCTTGAGAGAAGTGCACTTTGTGCTGCTTTTCACTTGAAAGATTTCTCAAGAGCCAGTATGTCTTAAAATATAAAAATAACAAAAAACCAGCTGTGTTAATTTTATTTGTTTCAGAAATCAAACTGTTGCAAATGAAAGTAGCTATTTGTGTTGCTTCATTGGGATTATAGGGCACAGGGCGCATAAACTTAATTGCAGAAATATTGCTATGAAAATAGCATTAAATATTGACCACAAGTATATAAGTTTATTACCAAAAGAGTGTTTTTCATTAATTTGTTTTGTTGAAGTAATTTTCTACCCCTTTCTCCCCTAGGCAGTGATGCAGTTTTGTTTTTAACACCATGTGTGGGTCCCAAAACCATATGGTGGTAAAAGAAAATTTATATTCACTAATTATAAGTTTAACACAGAGAATTTTTTTATTTTTAATTGATGCGAATATCTCTAAAACCCGCAGGCAAATCACCAATAGAAAGTCTGTAATCTTTCTTGACTGTTCAAATGGGCTTCAGTTCTTTCAGCCTGGGTCTAGCACATTCAGCTGATTCTGAAATGTTGAGGATATCCGCTGAGCCAGTTCTTTCATGTTTGTGGTCATCATGTAATATTTTCTCTTGCATGAGATCTTTCTATCGTGAGGTAGAAGTCAACATCTTGGCTTTCCTAAAATGAAATTCAAGTTTGAATTAAAAAAAAAAAAAAAAAAAAAGCAGCGTTCTTTGTAATATTTATAATGAGATTAGCTTTTCCTCAAAATTGTATTAATCATGCTTTTGTTAAAGGCATGTGTAAGAAATGGTAAATGAGACTATGTACATTCTGAATGCTTATAGAATGTTTATTTATTATCTCCAATATTCCAGATAATTTATGGGAAATGTAACTAAAATTGTGTTTTGGTCATGGTTGGTGAGAAACTAAAAGTATGTGTAACACAGGACTAATTGGGTGATGCCTAGGATGGTTGCATTGACATTAGATGCCTGTTGTTAGATACTTTGAAAAAGAGAATGAATTAGTTAATGACTGTATTCCTGAGTTTACAGTCTTTAATTTTCTTTGGTGACTACATCCAGCTTTTCTGTAGCGTGTAGACCATTAAAAGAAAGTTTGATCAACGTTTATTTTTCCATAAATGCATTTACTTATGTAGTATATCATGAACGTGATTGCTCTGTGCAGAAAACCTTGCAAGATCATGTTGAGAAAAAGAAATTACTCCAAACAAGAAATCATCTGATCCTCCTCAGCTGAGGGAAGTGTGCATACATCTTATATGTCGTTTCAACTGCTGAGTTTGTTAAATTAAAGATCTGTTTGAGGTGGAGATAAAGCACTGGATTTTATATACTTCGTACCCATAAGGGATATTTTGACATTGTTACTTCTTGCTAGGCCTCACCTGTCCAGTAGTGATATTAGGTACTTCACCTACTTTGTACTCCTTTTCAACCATTTCTCTTTCTTCCTTTTCCCATGTGGTTAGACTATCTGATCACAAAGTGGGTTTGGGTGGAGATAAGTAGGTGAGGTGGCCTTTTCTCATGTTTTTTAGCTGTTTCTGTGGGTTTAGAGAGAGGCAAAAGCATCAGAACTGGTGACTAAAATGTACCCAGTTCCTAACTTCTCCACATATCACTGTTAATTTTGTTTGTTGTGTTGAGCACAAAATTGTAGCAAGCTTGTGGGATAACCGTGACTAAAGCTACAGGTAATATTTGTTAGTCAAACCCAAATGTCAGAATGTTTTTGTGGAGCCATGCTTGGGAAATAATGGGCCTATCACTGTGCCCAATCTGCCCTTACTGATTCACCTTCTGCTCTTTTCTTTCCCTTCACTTTATGACTTTATGCCCGTTTGGTTCTCACATAATCCTCTTGAAAATATGAACTGACAATTCCTTTCGTTGGCTTTTTTTTTTTTTTTCATCAGTCTTAGTTTCATGATCTTTTGATTTCATTTTTCTCTTAGTGTTGCTATTGTTAGTGCCATTTACTGGGAGGTAAACAACAGTGGCTGTTTAAACTAATTCATCACTTAAGAATCCATTATGAGAACCAAAGAACATCTACTGTTAATTTCTTGGATTAATTTTATGCCTCTGACAACTATATGTCACTTTAGGAAATAATAAGCTTTAAATCCTGTAGTTCAAACTTAGTTTTTCCTAATTATATTTCATTGAGGAGTACATAGGAGAACGAAAGGTATGAATACAGATTATTTAGGCAGCTTCTTTATTAGTGTGCTAGAGAATTATCTCACAAAGCTTTCTCCAGTATCCATTTGCAGTTTTGGTTCTTCATGAACAGGGACTCTACTGAACAATGACTTACACTCAATAGCTTCTATTATGCTACCCTATATTTTGCACTGTGATTTTTCATTGTACTTGTCTATTTGGTAGAAAAGTCTCTTCCACTCCCTGAAAAGAGGCTGAACTGTCTCAATCCAAATCCCAGCTCTGCTCTGCAGTGATTATAGGAAGGCAGTTGCTGATTCAGGTTCTCGAGCTTTCCCTCCCAGGAGATGCACAGGAACTTACAAGAAACACTCTGACCAACACATCAGTTTAGTAAGTTCTGCTGTTTCTCCTCCCCAAATGCAAAATGTCCTTCAAGAAGCCATTTATTGCTTCCATTTGAGCAACAATCTCGTGTCATTATACTCATGAATACCTGGTCCTGCTCAGCCTTTGGAAAGAGCTACTTTAAAATCTGTACCTGTTTGTTGCATTCATTTTTCACTTAAGCAGTGACCTTACTTGTACTCCCATCTTCTCCCAGTTTCTTTTTAAAATCTTTGAACTTTACTGTATTTTTTGGAGTAATATCATTCTACCATCTCAAATCATGTAAGATATATTTCAAGAGATGTAGATGCAGATCAAAACAACTTCCAGCTTGGTGTTTTTTATTTTTACTTATTTTTTTTCAGCTCAATACAGGGTTAGCTGATTATCTTGAACAGCCTTCTGCTGAGCAGTAGTAAATGTAGCCTGTGTTTGTCCTTCTGCTTGTGTCTTGTCTGCGTATGTTCTCCCCAGTCTGAATTACGCTCAAGATGATAATTTTTGTAGGTTTGGCAGCCTTGGCTGTGTCTGTTTTCATCTGATGAGATTATAAATGGTGCCAATTCTAGAGGAATGATAGTGCCGAAGACCTGAACTTTGTTTCCCTTTCCACGCATCTTTCTGTAAATCAAAGGATTAGCTTTTTTCATGGAAGTGTGTAAGCAGACAAGACTTTATACATTGGAAGAAAACATTCAAGTGCATATTGTTTATAAGTAGGCAATTAAGAAAAGATGTAGAGGGAAAGAATATGAGATGACATCTCTGTATATCTCTTCTCCTGTTTATCTTTATCACTGGCCCTTTAGTCTTTCGTTAGGTCTTAATTTGGAAATGAGCAGAGGAGAAAAGGTTCAGTTAACCATGGCAGTCAGAACTTGGTGTATGTTATACGTATAGTGTCTATACACAAAAAGGAAATAGTGTACTACTCTGCAAAGGACTACTCCTACCATATGAGAAAGTGTGTTTAATTATAGTTAACTTCCGGTGTTATAAGAAATTAAAAAATGAGGGCTTTAAGATTTGCAAGAACTTTCTCTCACAATATAATCCTATGAACAGGTGGAAGAGTTGAGTTACTCTTTTTTCCTAATCATTTTCAGGACAAAGAATGCATTAGTTACCAATCTCTGAGCCCAGGACAGAAGCATGACCTCATCCATAGTGGATGATTGATGTAAATGGCTTTGTGCACTCAGTAAGAACAAAACCTGAAATACTTATTCATTCACAAATGTTTTTTTGGTACACATCTAGTTTTAATGAGATGGGATGAAACTGTTTTTAACCAATAATAATTTCTGTGCCTTTACTTGAGTTGAATGGATATAAAGAGGGCATAAGAAGATAGAGTCTAACTGCTTAGGAGTTTATTGATATCCATTTATTAGTGAAGTTAAATAGCCTTTTTCTTTCTTTAGATTAGTTAATAGACCTATGTGTATGAGAATTCAAATCTTTTCCATTGTAGCTTATTTCTTCTATTAATCTTCTGAACTTTGCCACACAGATACAGGGAGTAGAGCTGTAATGACTAATGTGTTTTTGCTATTTATTTAGGCACAAGCAGCACTTAGATGAAATACTCCTCCTTAGCATTACAGGAGTAGATACTGCTGACTTTCTGGGAACTACTTTCTGACAATAGTTAAATGCCTTTACATCTGGTTATTCATTTATCTGGATACATTTTGTCAGAAATTAATAAAACTATAAACAAATACTCAAGTGTATTCTTTTAAGATGCAGTTCTCTTCTTTTGCATTTTAGAATATTCTAAACTCGTACGATGCACTTAATACAACCGCATAACTGTGGATCTAAAATTAGTTTTTATTATTTGTGCTAGCTCCAAAGCAAAGAGAAGACATCCTTCAGGTGATCTTGCTATTGAAGCTCTTCACATTGCACCACTATTTGGAGTATAGGCACGAAGACTCAAACTGATGTTTTAACTGCTTGTATTGCTCTATTAGTTCTGGCAATTCAGAGGAGTTGCATGATTCATTTTGTTTTTGATATGCTTCCATTATAATATCCATGCTCACAAACAAACCTTTATGGTGGAACAGATCCTTTTTCTTAAGAGTCCCTCCTTATTCAAAAGTCTGAATCAAAACTGGCTTGTCATATTCACTAAGAGATAAATTTGATGTTGCCTGGTCCATCTTCTTATATAGACACATTTTGACACAGTGTATTTGAGTGCTAATAATGACATTAGAAGATGTTGGAAAGAGATCTAATTCAGCATGCAGAAGTGACTTTGCTGTCATTTTCTATTTTCTGCACAATTGACAGTAGATACTTGGGGCTGAATTTTTCTTTCAGGTCAAATTTTCATGGCATGAGGCTGCCTGTTAGAACCAGATAAGACCAAAACCAATACTAAGGTACTTGTTGGAATTGCCAGCAGTGCTGAGAGTTTAAAAAGGATGCTGCAGTTTCCTGTTTAGGACATGGCACAACAACATGCATCTTACTAGCAGTGAAATCCAACCAACTACTTCATGTGAGTTCAAATTTTTTAACTATGAAAACTTTATAAAAGAAGTCTTATTTTTGAAGAATAAAAGTTGTTTCTAACTAATGTAGCTCTTTGTCACACTCTTTAGTCTATATATCCTGAAACTTTCATTGTCAGAGAGCATAAGTCCATGTTTGTATCTCAATTTTAATATGGAAGAGTCTCAAAAAGAATAAAAAAATTAAGTTAAAGTCTTCAAACAATAAAAACTCCAGACCCAAAAATACAGCACCACAAAGTAAGTAAAAAAACAATCCTAGAAAGAATCAACACTTTCCAGTGATGCTGTAGATATTATAAACACAATTCACAAAATATCCATTTTTGTATTCTCTCTCTCCCTTTCAGGAAAAACAAAACAAAGAAATCCAAGTAACTTCTACAGCTCCACTTGTGGATGTTACTGTCAAATTTAGCTGTGGAAAACCTTGCTTGAAAGGCACCTGTGAAGAACAACTTCTAAACATCATATTTCTGTGCAGACACCAAGTGTGGTGCTGCACCATGCTGTTATGATCTGAGACAATCTCATCCAAGCTTATGAGTGCTGAGCAATGTGAGAGCAACTCTGCAAAACTTCCAGCTCCATTCCTGACTTAGTCCTTTCTGCCCTCTGTGGTGCCTTTTGCCTTACATTTCCCCTAAGTAAGATCAACTTCTTCAAGCCATAGCATTGGCTTAGCAGCAGTGTTTTCCAATGAAATCTGTACTTCATTATTGTAAATAGGATAAGTATTGAGGGTTTTTTTCAAACATTTTTTTCTAACGACTTAAAACTGTATATATTATAATGCCCCAAATACTGTAATACTAAAATCTATTTGGTCTTGTATTGACTTTCTGGAAATGGATGATATATAAGAAACAGCAAGGAGCCGTTTAGGGTTATAGCAGTACTTCCCTGGTACGTGCTATCCCCTACTCAAGATTTGTAGGTTAGGGCTGCCTCAGCCTGAGAGAACATTTTTACAGGTAATAGTTTTTGATAAATTTTCTTACTCTGACTCTTCTCAGCCTACATAAATCTTTATCACTTAGTTTCTGTAGCAGTCTGTTCCTCAGTTTAATTTTTCAATGGATGAAGCAACATCACTTTTGATATTACCAGTTTCCCTTTTGACCCTGATGCTTGTGTTGGAAGAGAATAGTGAGTAGTGATTTCTCCATCAATGTTTCTGTCACTTGTCGTTGTGTATGTGTCCATTGCTACTTCCATCACTTTCCCTCAGGCAGAGGCATTGTGATCTATCTCATCATCTTCAGAAAGAATTTGTTTCATGTTTTTTTTGGTTTTTTTTTTTTTTCCTGCCTTCTTACCCCTTCTAGCTGAAGTGCAGGGCAAACTTGTGCAGAAGTATTTGAATGTCAGCATTATATTTTCATAACAGCACATTATACAGCATTCTGTTCTCTGAGTCTTTTGCTAATAACTTTGATCATTGCTTTTTGAATGCTTCTGAAATTTTGCAACAGTCCTGAAACAGTGACAGTGTTATACATTATAACCCCAAAGTCTCCATTTTGATTGGTGATGGTTGGCTTACACATAACCATTTTCTATGGAAAGTTATTTCTGTGCTCCCACTCCCTACTGCCCCGTGAGTATCACTTCACATTTGTCTTCTTTTGAATTTAATCTGCTGTTGCATCCAGCACCAAGTCACTTTGTATCATCAATTTATTTTGGAGTGTTTTATTGCTAAGCTACTTGGGGTTGTAAGAAAAGGAACACTACAAACAATCATATTCACTTCCATACTTACTTTTTCCAGGCCATGGAAGTTGTGTTTCGCGCTTCTGAGTGCACATTCCTAAAGCCCTACAGGCGATCTCCCTATAAATTATCATGCTTCATCCTTGGGAAAAAGTTGCAGCAATATCTGTTTTGTCACTTCTGCCTCATGTATACCAAAACACTGCATGTAAATAAAACTGCAAAATTAGAAGAATGTGGGGAAAGTATGTGTTTAAATTGTGCTTTGTGTCAGGTGTAAATTACATTCTGCAAGGTAAGAACATAACCCTGCAGAAAGGATAAGTTCTTGCTGCTGGAAGACGCGGTAGTAACAGGATTTGTACTTTGGCAATATGGCAGGAAATCTTCTAGCTGAAGGATGTGGTTTAATCAGATGTTAGAGATTAATTTCACAATTTGATCTCATGAGACCAACAGTCTGCAAAGTGACCAGTCACAAACTAGAGCAGATGCTGTTGGCAGGAGTTCAGCCTCTATTTCTAGGAATTCATTGTCTGAAGCTAGATCTTTGTTCTCTGGAAAAATAGGATAGGAAAATTCTAATTAGTGTAATTAATCACCCTAATTAATTCAAATTGTTTAATATCAATTCCAATTCTTTGCTTGAAATTGTAGTGAAAATGTTCAAAGAGGAATTTTGAAAAGTTTGGAGTGATGAGTGGAAGATTGGCAAGTAAAGAAGGAAGACATTCTTTTCTATCTAGTAAATATGTTGGGGAGAAAACTGCAGTTCTGTCACAGTGGGGGAAGACTGGGAATGTTCAAGAGCTGAAACAGGTTTTTTCTCATTTGTTCTTTCCCTGTTTATGAAGGTAATGTTGGGGAGACTTTGAAAAACACTGAAAAGTTTTGAGATTTTAATAAAAAAAAAAAAATCCAGGAAATTAAAGTTTTCATCTTGACAGTTTCAAGATGAGATGTTCTAACTTTCATATCAAAACTCATTTTTCAACTTGAAACAGCTTTTTTTAAGCAACAGAAAACAGTCTTTAGTGCAGAGATGGTTGATCTTAATCCTGGATCTGATGTCCTGGTGGATTACTGGTGCAGGGGAAGGAGCTCAGCTATTGGTAAGGATACATGTGCTACGTGAAGAAATATGGTTTCTGATTTTGGCTTGTAATGAAGAATTTTTCTATAGTGGCAATAGCAAGGGGTTGACAGGAAAAAATAATACAGAGTTAGTATCAGAATAAGCCATCCTGGAAATTACAGACCACAAAGGTCATATCCCTCTCAGCAGGAGGGGTGGGGGGGACTTGTGCCTCACTCTGCGCTCATTAGCAGAGCTCAGCCTTAGACTGAATGTCTGCTGATGGTTCTCAATCTTGAGATGTGGGTCTGACTACAATATGCACACGAATTTTTATCTGTCTCTAAGTAAAGGTCGTTTGAGCTCTTTTCCTCTAAATGCCATTTTTTTTGTACTAAATTGTGAAATGATGAGATTGTATACTGTAGAGAATGTAGATCTGGATATACAAGAGCGACATAGCATGTGAACGTCTATTAAAATAGAAAATGTTCTCATAGAAAATACATTTTCCAGCTAGAGGGTAAATATTTGTTATGGGAGCAGTGAGGTAGTTTTTACTAGGCTGGTATTCTGAGCTGGTAAACGATAATCACCCACTCAAATGGCACCAATAGATCAAAGATCGAAATAGCTAATGTCATGCTGGAATATCATTTTACAGCCCTATAAATTTCAAATGTATTATTAGGGCAGAAAGCATAAACAGATTGAATATTTTTCATTCCATGGTAAAGAACAGACATAGTTGGAAAATAGTTTTCTCATAAGCATGGAATGTGACCAGGATACTCCCAGAATAGTTAAAATGAAGTGCAACGGGTATGGCAAAGATGAGGTAATAAATTGAGAATGCATTTTTAGTATATTTTTGTATGCAATAAAACTTTATTTCTTTTGCAAACATGTATTTACAGTGTTTTTTCTTTTTTTTCTATCACCTGGCTTGTAATACATTTTGCACCACGCTGTGCAGATCAAGCAATAAAACAGCCAGTGATCGGAATTGCAGTAAAAAGAAAGTACTCATAACTTTGAGACTGTGGTGAGCAGAGGGTTACTCATCCCTGTTTGGCCTTTGATCAAGCCCAGAAAAGATCCAAGCAGTGCAGGCATGGGGATGAGCTTGTTCCATAGCCTGGTTTCTTGGGATGCTGAAGAACCGTCTGTTACTTGGTTTGGATCTAAGTGGTTTGTGCTGTGCTGGGAGCTAGTGTTCTCTCGATCTGATGTCCTGTGCTGAGCATACTCCTTGTTCAGGCCCAAGTTCAGCCTTGCTGCTCCACAACCGTGTCACTGCTCAGGAGCAGTGCAGCCTCTGCTCCTTCCTGGGCTGCCTCTGGCTGACAAACAGCTGCATGCAGTAGTGAGAAAAGTGCCAGAGCTCTGCAGTGATGTCTTGCCCACCACTGTATTTAGACAAGATTAATCTTCTGGCTATGTGCTTGTCCCTTGTTCTGATACCAGGTTTTTGGGGGAGTCCCCCGGCAATGAAAGTGAGGTGTGTGTGTGTGGGCCTGGCCATCTCAGAGTGCAACTGCTTTTGTCGAGAAAACAGAACTAACCAGGATAATGCTTTTGATCTACAGATGTATTATTACTTTTTAAGACAACAACAAAAAAAGCTCTTCTTGAGCAGAAAAGCCGGATGTTGTGCATGCCTCAGGTGAGAGAAAGAACAGTCATGATGCATCTGTGTGGGGCAGTGCCCGCATTCAGTTCTTCCCTCCTTTCTATGTGAATCACATCTAGGGAGCAATGAAACTTTTTTCTCTTCTCTCCTATTTAAGCCCTTAAAGCAGCCATTACTTTTTGAAGGTTACCTTCTGTATTACTTAAATTTTAAGTCAGCAAGGGAGCCTATTCCTGTTTCCTGTGCTGGCAGGGTTGTGTTTGTGGGTTTGGTAACTGGCAGATCATTTTCTAATCACAGAAATGTTGGTATCCACTTGCTCTTCTTCTTCTCTGCCTTCTCTGCAGTTAAGCTAACGAAGCTTCTTAAGGTATGTGAAGAGTGAATCCAGATGAGTTAAACACTTTAATTTCTGATTACATTTAGTAAATGGTGGCTGATTGGGTTAGCTGCTGCCCTTCTCTGGGCAATGAACTACACTTCTGTAGTAGCTCACTTTCTGTAGGAGTAGGGGGCTGTGAATATGTCCCTTATTCTTTATTGTCTCCATCTTTCCATCTTACAGGCTCCTTGCTCCTGAGTGGGAAATGCTGGATATGTGAAGGGATGTGTTGGGAAGCTGCAATGGCTGTGCTGCTCAGACCTTCCTCTGTAACCTCTATGAGCTTCTGTGGGGACTTACTGCTGGTCTTTGTGCTTCAAGAGTTAGGTGTCTGTTCTGAGGATGCCCTAAACTTTGTCTATAGTAAGACAATTAATTCTTTTGATATTTTGTTTTTTACAAGACTATTATGACTTTGACTTTTTCTCATGAGTCATGAGATGGCAATTGGTAACCTACTAATATTGCTGCCCACAAGGGTTTGTAATTTTAGAAGTAATCACTTTGTGGCTGATGTAAATTTTGTAATGAGAAATACTAGATTTATGACTGCAGGATTTCTCAGAGACTGTTTTATTGCTTAGAGGAATTGCTTTCTCTGTTGGGAAAATCCATCATTAGATGTCTGCCTCAAATGTTTTGTGGAGCGTTTATGCTTGGAGAATGCTAATGCAATCATTGAAACAATAATGATGATTTGAGATAGCGTAATTGTTCCCTTTTTCTTTACTCCAGACACTAAATGAGCTGCCAGTCAAGTTATACACAGATTTGTAAGGGGACTTTGCAGCCAAAACGTGAGCAATTACAAGTCTGCTCTTTGGGTTCTTGGCCCACCTGATAGATTCATTCCATATTGCTGAAAAAGACACCTGGTTTCTGCACGTAGTAGCTGAGAAAAGCTGCTTGTAGTACAAGATCTACTGCCCCTGCCACAGTGATGGTAACAATCAATTCTGAAGAGAATTTTTATTGCTGCCTTTTTATGTGGAACCTGTCTACGTAAAAATGTATTTGGACCACACCTATGAGGCCAACCTTCTTAAGCAAGATGTAGGAGGGAGAAAATCCTAATGAGGCTTAGGCCTTGCAAAAATGTGAATTTCTCAGACCTCTGGAGATGAAATATTCCTTGGCATTGGGCTGCATGTGAAAATTTTGGGTTTCATGAGGAAAATTTTAGCATCTCCGGAGCTGGTTGATGAATGTTCTGAGGTTTAAGGTTAGAGTTTGAAATATGAAATATGGGTACCTAGTGCCTGAATTGGTTGGATGTGTGGCTGTTGCGTTCTCTGGGCATGTGATCCTCAGTAGTTTTGCAGCAAGCTTCTGCTGCATGATGCTGGCTGTGGGCACTGGTCAGGGATGCTGGATGTCCTTGCACTGGCTCTTAGTGGGGGGCACATTAGCTTGGCTGAACAGAACTTGGTTTACTCAGCTGTTTCCATTTCTCCCCTGTAAGAATGAACTAGCTTGTTGGACTGGGAGCGCTAGGCAACAACTATGACTACATTGCTTTTATTGCAGCTAAAAAAAGATGATGTTATGTATAGTTTTATTTTCTTATTCTCTTCTTCACTGAGAGTAGAGTATACGTATGTGTTTAAGTGAAGATAACTTAAGCATTCTATTATTTAATATAAATTTGTCAGCTCTATGCCAATAGCACATCTCAGCAGAGAAAAATGCTGCAGTCAGCAAGGTCTTTCCTTCATGGGTCTGTGTCTATAAAAAGAAACATAATGAGAGAGTGCTCTTAGAAACATCATGCTTTGAAGCACCAGCATGTAACCTCTGGTGCTGGAATTTCTCAAAGATGTTTTTCCTGCAGTGGTGATGCTTCATGGAGCACTGACCCTATGGCAGAGAGGGGAGGTAAGAGCCCTCACCTGTGCCAACACCAGCCTAGTCCATTTGTGTCCTGCCTCATTTGGCCCAGTGCTTGCTGTGAAGTACTGGACTGAAATACTTGTTAGTTCTCTGTTCCCATGAAGCTGAATTATTGTGTAGATTAACATTTCATTTTCTCTTTTGTGTGCAACAGGTATATTCTGAGTGGAAACACGTATTACTGAAGAACTGCCTGAAATGTACTGGAGTTTTGAATCTTGCTCTGATTTGGCATATTCTTACTTTTTATTGTAATACACTTCTGTGCTGCTGATCTTATTCCTTATTGAAACAGCCCATTTCTGCATGATTCAAGTTCATTTCTTGAAACTGGTTTCAATAACTTTCATTTACTTAAACTATTAAAATAGTTTAAAATATGGAGAACAGTACTACTCGCTTCCTATTCAAATTGCAGCTCTAACCATTGAAATAAGGTTGAAATAAAGTGTCTTGGGTTCTGCTTGACCTGATTCAATGTAACTGTTAAAATGTAGAATTATAAAAAGATAAAGTCAGATGCATTCCCTATTTGGCTCAAACTATTGAAATGGGAATGGTATGAGTTTGCACAGCTATTAATATGTTATTAATCCTGGATATATTATGTAGTACTTTTAAGCCTTATCTGAAGGACTGGATATTCTTTTGTAATGTGTTCTTTTGCTTTTCTATACTCTGACATTTTGTAGATGAGCCATTGCTCAATATGTTAAGTCTAAATGGCTCCTCTTATTCAATCAAGTGCTGTGTCATTGAACATGTTACAAAGAGACTATATGCTCTGCACATTAAGTTTTGAGTCTGGTGCTTATTGCAAAATTCAGACTTTTGAGATGCTAAATATGTGCTATATCTTGCAAGCTAAAAATGGCAGACTCCTGACAGTTTTGGGTTGTTGAGACTATAAATGACTCTCTTATGTCCATCCTTTTCTCTTTTGTCTACGGCTTCCATGTTAGGCCCCAGTTCTTTGCAATGTTCAGTATCCCTGTAGCTCCAATAGGCTAGAAAGCAGTAATGCCATCCTATTCCTGGTTTTCTGAATTGGGCTTCTGTTATTTTGACTGCCTGTAAAATATCCCTGGAGAAATGATAGGTTTTAACACAGTGATGGCTTATTTTGTCTCTTCAATTTGCTACAGAAGCCTTCTTCACTTATTCTTGTTACTAACTCTATAAGACCTTCACGTTGCTTAATATCACTTCTGCTTTTCTTTTTCTGTAGGTAGGTTTTCAGGTATGCAAATAGCAGATCCTAAATCATCTACATGAACAATCATTTCTGTGACAGGCAGCATTCATCAGTGAGACTGAATGCTTTCAATTTAAAGAAAGAATAAATAAAAATAATTAAACAGAAATGCTTCTACTAGAAGCAATATCAAACCTCATCTAATCTAAACAGTATCTTAAAAAACATAGAGCTCTTGTCTACAAATGAAAATTCAGAGGATCCCTATGGTGTTGCATAGGTGCACAAGGGTCAAAAATGTTCCCTTGATTCACAGGTCTTATGAAGGTGTGGAAGCTACTGCTGAACTTCAGCCTTATATTTCCTCTTGCAGCTTCCTCAGCAGCTGCTTGTCTGCAGGTTCTGGAGCACAGGTTTGGACAGGAGGAAGGTTTGCTCTGGTTTGGGGGAGCCGTTGGGACGGTCTCCTGATGGGATGGTGCTTTTAAGGTAAAAGCTGCGTTGATGGGATTTTGCTTTTAAGGTAAAAGCTGCATTGGCTAAGACTGTTAAGTGCCAAACTCAAAGGCACTTTTCTCTCTACTCTCTTTCCTCGGGGCACATGGCACGTGAGCACGCATGGTTATGGCACAGCATGGGCACTGTGAAGCTACAGGATGTCAGACTAAGCACATGCTGCTGCTGCTTAGGAAAGGTGAGCTGCCCTGCAGGTACTCTTGCTTGTTTCTTAGAAGAATTCCAGGATTGGCTTGACTGTGTGGCCCAGTGCCATGTCATGTAGGGATGCCTGAGTTAGCTCAAGAAGACTTTCCTTACTGTTGAAAACTGTCTTTTTAGTTTAATATTATGCTTATACCAATGTATGATGCTTCTCATCACACAAAATGCTTCCAGAAATCCTACAATGAGACAAGTTTTTAAACACTAGCTCCTGTACAATGGCCAGAAACATGCCTACTGCATGCCC
The DNA here is from genome assembly GCA_037305975.1 of Chrysolophus pictus. Classification (NCBI taxonomy): domain Eukaryota; kingdom Metazoa; phylum Chordata; class Aves; order Galliformes; family Phasianidae; genus Chrysolophus; species Chrysolophus pictus. The sequence continues at coordinate 12,936,449 of CM074583.1, read as the reverse complement.
CCAAAGCAAATGTCGCATGAAAGCTAGGAAAGCAGCAGTCCCCCATCCCTGAGGCTTATGGCATTTGCACAGAGAAGGTATATCAAATGCATCCCTGAGTATTCTGGTCCCTGTTGTATCCTCCTGGCACTACTTTCTGTGAGGGGCTGCCAGGTGTGCAGTGTGTGAAGGAGAGAAAAGCAAGTAACTGTGATACTTTTCTTGCTTCTGTTGCTTGATGCCAAATAATGACCATTATGAATAGTGAGTACTGAGTATTAAAAACCTTGGTAGGTAGCTACAGCATCTCCTTGCCTCCATGCAAGCACATAGTTCAAGATTTTTTTCTTAATTTCTTCTGATGGTAATCTTGTAAGAAAATTGCAGTGAAACCAAAGAATTTGTCTTATCTGTTTCTATGAATATTGACACTTTCACCCCCTCCTCCCCTCTTCCCCCTCATTATTATTATTTTAATTTATTCTCTTCCTGAGTTATAAATTTGTGTCAACAAACTGCTGATGGAAACTTTATGGTCTAGTAAAAGTGAGATAATTAGAAACAAGAATCCCCACTCCTGCTTTTCTGCATCCAGTTCAGCAAAACACTGGCAGCAGAGGCAATGTCCTTCACCCAACCTGGTGTTCAGTTTGCCATTCATCAAGATTAGGAATAATCAGGGAGCTCACTTATAGAGGGAGGAAGGTATTGATTGTCATTAAGATGTTGGATTGTATTTGAAGAAAGATGTGGATACTAGGGCTCCAACTCTCATTCTCTTAAAAATGCTTAAAATGTGAAAAGTATACAAATTAAATTAGATTGTTCCCCCTCCCCCCTCAAAAAAAAAAAAAAACCAAACAAAAAAAACCAACACTAAAATACCCCTAAACCCACCCCACAAAAAACCAAGCAAACAAAAAAACTCACCCAACTGAACAATGTAAAACAGACAAAGCCCAAACTCAAAAAACTCAAACCAAAAACCTTTATTAAACACAATTGTCACTTTAATTTTTTTTTTGGAGGGGAGGGTATGCTATGAACAAAATTGCCTGCATATCTGCTGTATGGGAACCGCTGAGTCACGACCTGAACCTCTGATTAATCACCTGAGGCGAGCAATGAGTCAGCCAGGGGAGCACAGGTGAAAGCAATTCACCTGTGCTGCAGGAAGGGGTGGAGCCTGGCTCCACCTCTCCTAGACCCATTTAAGAGCTGACTACCAGTGGGGAAGGATCTCTCTCTCTCTTTGGAAGATCCACTTCACTGGTCTTTCCTGAGCGAGCCCACGACACGGGTAAGCTTCCTATTTATTCTCTTTGTCTTGCTGTGCCTAACTCTCTTGCTTATTTCATTATTATAACATCTTAATATTATTTGATTATATAGTATTCCTTTATATAATTTTCATTGATAATACATCTGCCTATATGGACTTTGCTGGACAAACATGGCAAGTGGGTTGCTGCTTTTCCAGCAACTTTTTGTTCGCACACTTCTGCAAGTGTGTGAAAGAGTAGTTATAAAGTCACATCTCAGTTTATATATCAACATGAAAGAGTAAAAGTGTTACAACATAAAATGTATCTGGAACCTGGTTGAAAATTAAACAAACAAAAACCCCTCAATTTACAGAAAATGAGTGATTCAAATGACTAATAGTTTTAAATCATTTTTTACCAGAAGATCTCAACATTTCTTTGGAAAGCATTAATGCCTCAACTATCAGAGCACTCTTTATGAACCTATTCTGCTTTCTATCTCCTTGCATAGAGAAGATTTAAGCCATGAGAGGACTGCTGAGCAAGCTTGGGAATGCAGATTGGGCCTCAGCCTAAGTTAAGCCATCCTTTTCTCTTCTGAAACAGTGTGTAACTATTGGTTAAGATATTTTTGGTAATACAACTGAAATATATAAATATTTTGCTATCAACCACTTTGTCAGCCTTCGTTCAGACAATATAGACTGTTTGCTTTGTTCATTGCTGCCTAGCAGGAGAGCAGGTGATGTGGAGATGGGGGGAAGGGCAGGGGGAGTGGAGAAATGAGATGAATTCTCAGACTTTGCCTGAAGAATTGTCTTTCTTGATACACAGGCGATAACCATTTCTGCCCTTTTACTGGCTGCCTCCATCTCCTCTCTCGCACTTTCCACCAGCTTTATGAAGGAAGGGGTCTTCAGCATCGCAGCCATGTTTCACAAAGGCGGCAGTTGCCATGATCAGATGCTGACTCCGTTTAAGGCTAAATTGTGCATATTTATCCTCAGATGAAAAGCATCATTAGATTATGCCCTATGTTTGTATGAAGTCGACAGTAACACATGCAATGAGCCTGTCCTCTCTTTTATGACATTACAGAATCAAGTATTTTACTTGTAAATAGGGCAAGAGTGCATACTTCTTTGAGCTGGGAGACATGCATCATAAATCAGGATATGTGTGCGTAATTACAAGATATCAGAACAAGTCCCAGGGGTATTTTTAGCATTGTAAAATGTTAGATAGACCTGCTTTCCTGCAGAACATTATCCTTTTCGTTTCTCCACTCCTAGGTACCAGACAGTTTTGTTGGTTAGATTACTTGACGTGGAAGCAGTGTGATAAATTACAACTGCAGGAGTATACTGTGTTTAATTGCACAATCAGAGTTTAAAACTTCAGATTAAATTGTGCAAAGCCTCTGAACTAATTGTCAGAAAATATCTTCAGGGCTGAGTACTTTCCTAGCAAACAGTTGAATATGAAATCAAAGGCTTGTTTTTTTCTACCGGTGTGGATTATTTGGAGTGGGTAGTTGGACCTGTATGAATAAGTGGCTTTGGGAAACAGAAAGAACACAGTTACCACGATTGAATATCTGTATTTATAAGAAGTGTACGTGAAGTATTTGGAAGGATTTGACAGGAGAGAGGAAGGACCTGTTTTGAGTTTAAATACTCCTTTATGTTCTTTTCCTAATGTGTGTGTGAATATGAATTTGATCATAATTATACCTCTTATGTTCTTAAGGCCATTTTCACTCTTTTCTCTATTCCCAGGACAGCCTTGACATCACTGAATTTTGGAGAGATGCTGTTATTCTCCATGCACCTTGTCCTTGTGAAAATACTCACTGTTAGCTGTATCTTCTGGGTTGCCACAGTTCGGGATCAGCTTGATGAAAGCCATCAGCAGGTCTACAAAATGCCACAGATTGTTTGACACAGATCTCTGTCTTGGGCACGGTTCTCATGTTGATGCAATTGTAAAGCAGTGAAAAGCGGACCAAAAGGAGGGATGGAGGGATGGATAGCAAGGTCCCGTCTGTTTGTACTGTCTACCTGGGCTGCTTTAGCTGTGTTGGCAGACTGAAAATAAACAACCACTAATAAGAAAAAGGGTGTGACCTCAGTTGTAGGAAGAGCTGTGCCCGATTCGTGTAAAGAAATTTTCTGTACAACTCATGCACAAGTTTCTCTCATGCAGGGCTCACGCTTAGACATGTAGAGCATTTATGCTTAGAGCATTTACATTATCTTTTTTCCTAAGAGCAAACTTTAAAACTGCAGTTCAGTCAACATGAAAGCTAATATCGAAACATAAGGGAGAATTTTTTCCTACATTAGTTAGTGTTGAATTTCTAATAAAAACCAAACCAAAAAGCAAACAACTCACAAAGCAAAAATGAACAACAAAACAAAAAAATCACAAAAAATAGAACAACAAAAAACCAAAAACAAAAAAAGCAATCAAACAATCCCAAAACAAAACAGTGTGATAGGATTGGGGGCAAGTATGAGATAATAGGAAGCTCCAATTTCATTCACTTCACGGAAGAGGGTCTATACACAATACTAACTTGCTCTTACTGTGAAATACTCCACTGCTGCTACAACACCTGTAAGCTTTTGAATGAGATTCTAACTATGAATTACTCATCTTTTTTTTGTCATCTTCTATTTGGAAGATACAAATACAAATGTCTCTTAATGTGCTTCTAAAGTTCAAAAGGAATGACCTCTGTGCAGATTTAATTATCTGAAAGTCTCTTACTCTGCTGTACTTCTAATGTTTGTGGAGCAACTAGCTGTCATTTAGCTTGATTTAACCAACTTACTGATACCAGTTAATTGGATAATGAGCCACAGGCAAGCTTTAGGCATCACACAACTATTTTCCTCTTTTCATCGTTTACTGTGAGTGAAAATAAAATAAAATTTACCCAAATATTCTGACAGTATATGCCTATTTTAATCAATTCAAATTTTAATTATTTCATTTGTTCTTGCTGTCCTTAATTGTCCTCAAATCAATTGTTAGATGATAGTTTGACCACTCAGGATGTCTGAAAATTTCCACATGTTGCTTAAATGGCATGGCTGGCTCCAGCAGGTCTGTGGGTGTTTATCATTAGTAGGTATTTTTAAAGTTAATCATTAATCTAGAACATTGTCATTTTAGGAATGATTTCTTTTTTTTTTTTCTGGCTTTGTAAAACTCCCAAATGTTCTGAGATAAAAGATGCTGCACAGACCAATGGGAATATTACCAGTGTGTTTCCAAAACAGATTTTGTCCACTGCTTAAAAATAAATGCAAAGAAAATTCCTTGCAAAGGTATTAAACATTTAACTGCCTTAAAAATGGTTATTTAAATAACTGAGGCGCTCATTTCCTTAATCAAGAAGGCTTTTAGATTAATTTTTGCAAGATTTTAATTACTCTGTTGTATGTAATGGTAATATTCCTCTTCAGATATTCACATATGCTGATCTCAACATCAAAACTGTAAAAGTTAACTTTACAAAGCATTCAGCAAGCTTTCTGACAAATCTAATACTTGTAGTTTTGTTGTTGGTTGAATTATTATTTGACCCATATCTGCCTGCTGGCTTTCTGCTCCCATCTAGATATATTAGTGAGTTAAGCCATACTGAGCCCTACTGATTTTGAGAGGAGGATATGGCTTTCAGCAGCAGCCCATGGCTCCTGGACTTCTCACAGTGTGATGGGCTTCCAGAGTTCCTGATGTTCACACCCTGTGCATCTGAGAGGTATCTTATCTGCATGGAGATGATGCTGAAATGCGTGTGTTACTTCATATACTGCGATCAGTTTTCGGGAGCTGAAATCTCTCAGTCTCATAGCGTAGAAGTACTGGATCTGTGACTTCTGAATCTGTCTACCGCTTTTTCATGTGCAGTTTAAGTACATGCTTAGAGTAATAAAAGGTATGTACTGAAGGTGTTTTTTCAGACTTATGGGACTGTTGCTTATTTCAAAGTATGCAATTTAGACTTGTTCTTATTAGGGAAAATGTAGCAGTGAGAAAGTTTATGTTAATTCCTTCCTAAACTAGATGCTGAAAATAAGGGTGACGCTTTTAAAGTTATGTGTGTTGCAACAACTGGTGTTTTCTCTTTTGAGGGGTTTAATGAAACGCTTTAGAGCTGCTTTTTGTGATGGCCTGCAGCACATTATTGAGGGTTCATTATCTTGTCAAAGCCTGTAAAATATGGACCCTACAGGAGTGATGATGAGGCGCACAGTAAGTTGATAAGGAGTCAGTCCCCTCGCATGGGGCTAGGAGGAAAAATGCTACAATAGATACAAATGGAAAGGAAGATACAAGACCCTCTGAGAATCTACTAGCAGTACTGGTTCTAAATTTGTTTTGGACAAATTGGATTTGTTGCTTTTCAGTTTTCCTTCTGTAAACTCTCCTGTGACTTTATTGTCAGCTGAAGTGTTTATTGACAGAGAAGTGCTTGCATTTTAGTGAAGGATATGGTGATCCTGGTAAACACTTTGGGCAATACTGTGATGCAATATGCTGTGTGTTTATGTCACATAATGGAGTGGGCAGACACTTATTTAAATAAAAATTAGAATAGAAATCGCATTGTTTCAGCAGCCATTAGTTTCACTAAAGCTAGTATAAAGATGAGAGTTAAATGATCTGTGGATATATACAAATGTCTTAAAGTAGGAAAGTAACACCAAATTCAATGCCATTATTACTGGGAGAAGTGCCAGCATTCTCGTTATTTTTAACGACTTCCAAACTGTGCCCTTAGAGATTGATGAGGTAAGCGATTTCAGATGAGAAACTTGATATCCTCAGTGCTGAAAGGTGCTGAGCACTCTCACTTGTTAGGGAGCATGACCAAGCCTGGGATGCTCTGTGAGGCAGTAGACAAGAACCATAGGTTAAAGACAGCTGTGGCCATTCTTTTAAGTAGGGGAAAGAAGAAATATTGCATGGTGCACTACAGGAAAGCTGCAGAGTCCAGCTCATGTGATGATGAAATGACTGCTTTGGAAGTTAAAACTACTGGAAAGATGGCCTTGTGATAGCAGACCAACTCACAAGTTTGGCATATTTAAAGCAAACACAAAGCAAGAACTATATATACGTTTTTAATGCAATAGATTAGAAGGTGCAGATCACAATAAGAGACTGCAAACAGATAAATTTGTGAAAGGTTGGTTAACTGATGGCTACTGCAGCTGACATACAGCCCTCAGCTCAGAAGACTCATAAATCACTGGTTGTTCAAATTTGGTGAAATAAACCAGAAGAAAGTGTCTACTGTGCATCTCTCCTGGTTCCTTAGTCTCTGTTACTGACCACTACAGAGACCGGTTGCTCTGTTGTCCTCCCTATGGAGTAACTGCTGTATGGCTGACCCTAAATCCAAAGATTATTTGTGGGGTCTATCTTAGAGCTGTGAAGTTATTATCTTATCATGTATATTTCAGCTGGGTACATTGCACTTGCCACTAATGTTGATCTCTGGCATCCTGGCTGTGACTTCTCCAGCCAAGGTGGTGGGCTGGGCTGTGGGTGCAAGGAGGAGCACCTTGGCTATGTGAATGCTGTCAGAGCTTTGGAAAGGGCTGGGAAGCCCTGAAAAACCTCTCTTTTGTCTACCTGCAAACAAGGTTGTGGAGAGAGAGGGTGGGAGGGGTATGAGTTGCTAGAAGCACACAAAACATCTGTGTATTTTAGTTTCTGTTCTATGGTGGAAAAACTTCACCTGACCTGCTTTCTTGGGACCTGCTTTCTTGGGATGTGGATTTGAAAGTCTGCTTTGAAAATGGGACAGAAGAACATGTACAAAGAGACAGCTGTCAGCGAGGAACAAAATACCACTGCTCTGCAGTCTCAGGAGTAGTTTCTACAGCAGGACATGTGCAAGGAGAGCTATAGCTATTGGAAGTATAGGTGAGCAGTCTACTATGTAAATTTTCACTAACCTCAAGTGTAAGTTACTTTAGATACAGTAATATCCATAATTAAAATGCTCCCTTGAAGTAAATAATTAAATGAGGATTAAAATTATTAGTCACAAAGTGACACAGGTGACGAGCTTTCCTAAAGTAGGACAATTAAACTGTAAATTAAAATTAAATTTCTCCATGAAATTAGAATATTATGCAAGGTAATTATTTAAGAGTAATAGGTTAGGTCTGTATATTGCAAAAATAAATCCTTTCAGAGATCTCCAGGTTTTTAAAAGTATTTCCTAATGGGAACAAAAGACCAAATTAAAACTTCATGATTCTTGAACAAAAAATGATATTTCATGGATGCAATTTTGTTTAAGTAAAGTTTTCCCTTATCAAAATCTTCCATAATATTTTTTTATTATTATTTTTTATCCTAGCAGGGATACTGTCCTCTGTGGGAATATTTCCTGCTGGAGAGATGCTCCTGTGCCTGGGCAGGGCTTGTGTTTAGCCCTGTTCAGTGTCAGCAGGAGGAAGCATCATCTTTGAGGCTTCTCCCTTGCTGTGTGAACAATGAACCATTCTTCTTATTGTCACCTTTGTACATGCTCAAAAATTATCTAGTACACAAATTGCTTAATTTGTTATTTAAGGTATTTTGCCTTCAATTTTTTTGTTCAAATTGTTCTTGTGAGAATTAAATGACAAACTTTTTTTATCCTTTTCTAGAAGAATAGATTTCTTTGTCCAGATAAGAAGTGACCATAAATCTTGGCAGTCCCTAGATCAAGGGATTATGGGCTGTTCCAAATATTCTGTAGGTAATAAAGAAATATACAGAATAATTTCTTAAATTAACTTTCTGGAGCTCTGTGGCAGAATTAGGATGTCTGAACAATCCTAGTGGCAACTTCAGAGCTGTTTCTGGAGTTAGAGAAGTCTGGCTTTGTGTCCAAGGTAACGAGGCAGCATGTTATGGGGTGCAGTTAGGGTTACCACTGCATGAGAATGTCAAGATTTAGCAAATCCTTACTTGGATTAGTAGTCCTTCCTCAATTATGTAGTCTGACTTATTTCATTGAGTTATTTTTGTGAGAAAGAGTATTCAGAATATGTAAAGGATCTTAGGGGCTTGGCGCAAAACTGATCAGTGGCACATAAGCTTGCTGCTGTAGCCATTACAAAGGCGGGCTGGGCTGGGTGGTGGCTTCTTGGGAAAGATGGGCTGCTTGCTGCCCCACTGGCCTTGCTGGTCTAGAGCTATTTTAGATATTTCTTGGGATATGCAGCATTTTGTTTTATTAAAGTAAACAATCAGAAATTCTGAAAAATAATACATTATTTTTAATTTTTAAAAATATTAATTAAAAACATTGAATTAATAATAAATCAAAGTTCTTTGATAACCTGACGTAGTGAACTGCATGAGCCTGCTGAATCAGTATCAAAGCATCACAAGTTTTTCTTATTTTACTAAATTCTTCTATGGTGTATTTTTTAATCTCTACTTCTAGTAATATTTTCTATCCAATTCATTAATAAGACAAACAAGAATTAAATTTTGAGAGCTTTTTTACTCCCAGTTCAGAGAAAAAGAGAAGTTTTTTTCCATCTTTGAATATTCAGTCCTGGAACAATTTAAATCACTTTTTAGATACTGTACTCCATTTAGTAAAATATTTAGTGCTATTATGGTAGTGTAAACCATTAGACTGCAATTAGAGTAACACAGAACAGAGACTAATAGTTCTGCTGGAACACAACGGAGAAGCACGATTGCCCTATTAAGATCGGAAGTCTTTTAAGCACAGAGATTATTAAAAAAAATTAATCACTGTTACAGTCTTGACTTTCTTAGATTGTAATAAAAATACCTTATTTATGGATAGAACTACCACTTTGTCAACCACTTAAGAACTAAAAAAAAAAAAAAAAATCTTAATAAGAATCCTTTGGGTTATGCTTATACGGTCTTTTGCCTTCTTGCAGCTGCAGATGGGAATTCAGAACTTCATCTGTACTTTCCAGAAGGTCTCAATCAGATGGGTTGTACTGAGGAGTGTTCTCAGGAACCATCAAGGGCTTTGTCGTAGGTATTTATGAGAGTAGAGATTTAAAGGACCTCAATAATTTTCAGTTATATTGTTGTCTAAATTTTCTCTTATCCAGGTGTGCACCAAATACATTCACAGAATTCTAAGGCAAGTGCAAGTGAAAGGTGGGATTAAGTACTTTTCCTACCTCATTGATTTTGCAAGGTATTTAATATGCACAGAAGCATTTTAAAATAAAAAGTAATCTGATTTTAAAAGTAATAAAACTAAAAGCAGGATCAGGAGCTGCATTAACACTGGCAATAACATCTAAGTAGCAAAAACCAAAACCAGTTTCAACACAAATTGTTGGCATTCCTCCTGTGCGTGTGGGTGGCAGCAGCATTTCTGCATATGCTTAATATAATCAGAGAAGTGAATTCAAAATGTCTGAACTATATTCACCACTGAGGTAACAGTTGGGGACTGGGAACTTGCAGATATTTGAAGATAATTTTCTAACAATCCATATACTGAAAAATAAAGCAAAAAATAATCATTATCAGCTGACACGCTCATTTGAGAAACTCACTGAAAAGTTAAGAAAGCGTTAATTTCTGAGAATGGAAGGTAAGAAAGATAGTGAAAATTCTGACTTCCCGTGGCTATTAGGCATAGTTAGACAGAGCTGCCTGTACTGGATTGGTCCTTACTTTGGTTGACTTATCCCTCGCATTCAAAAGTAGTTTGTCAGTGCAAATAAATCTACATTGAATAAACATAGTTTGACTTGCGTGTCATCTGCCTGCATCTGTGATTAACCTCACACCTTCACTGATGATAAATATTAATCAAAACCGTAATTTCAACAGGGCTTTAAATAAGTGTGGGCATAACTATTATAACACTTAGTGAAAAAGGCATGCACTGAAATGCAGAATTAGCAAATATGACTCGAGGGTAGGAGGTATTGCTTTAGAGAAATGATACCATTTAAACATGGTACTTGAAAATAACACGTTAAAATGTCTTTAATATTATAAATGCTCTCAATTATCTATCAGCTCTCCAGTGGTATATTAGGAGCTAGTCTGTGTGAGCCACAGTACATGAGTACTGGACCCTGTGAAAAGGTTGGTCTGGTGTGGGGGTTTCTCTGATGTAATGCAGAAAGGAGTGTGAGCCTCTGTTATGCAGGATCACATCACAGCCTGTGTTTGGGGCTGGGACCAGCAGCTGGCTGAATCCACCTATAGGCTTGGACCTGACTTGGCTGCATAGGGACAACCCAATGTGATGGTGATCATCTGCTCCAGTAACACTGCATTCTGAATGTCAGAAGAGCACAGGGTTCTTGACGCTGATGATTCTGACTTATGCAGACTGCTTGGAGTGTCTGTTTAACGTCACGCTCCGCACTGATGTGCACTTTGCCAAGGCTGCAGGGAGGGTGCTGAAGAAATGCTGAAGTGGAAGTGTAGTTTTAGGCAGAGAAGAACAGTTAGTCACAGCACCCTATGTCTGCTATCAGAAACTGCGTGTGAACAGTATCCAATAGCACAGCAGACACTGTTTCTCTATATTTTCCTCTTTGTTTTCACCCTGATGATAATCTGCCCCTGGCAGAATTGGCAATTCAAGTGCACTTTTTCAGAAAAGTGCCCTATTTGATCATTTTGACCTTTTTTTCCCTCCTAAATATTAGTGCTTTGCAAATCATGGTATCCCTAATCAATGTATGATTCTCCATTTTTACAACCTCAGTTCTCTCTGGCTCCCTGCTCAAGCCTAGTCCACCCTTGTAGGGCAAGTCTGATTGCTTTCCTCTGCCACACAGAAGCACTGGTAACAACTTTAAGTGAAGTTTGGACTGAGTCTGTGCTTTGGCAAGTGGCTCTGCTGTCTGTGCCTTGGCTTCTGTTGCATCCTCTGGCTGTCATCCGTAGTAGCTTTTGCAAGATTTTGAATCTCTTTTCTTCACTGGCCTGTTACGTTTTGCTGCTTAAAATGATCCCTGGCTTTGAATACTGCAGCTTTCTGAAGTTTGATCTTTCAAAAACTGTCTCTTGCACAGATTTTAATTTATTTTTATTGTTGACAGGCTTTCTAGGGAAATGAGGCAGATGCAGCCAAGCTGTTTACCCAGTCTGCGTCTCCTAAATAACTGCTGAATGCCTTGCTGTGTTTCAACCCCATTCAATGGTATGGGACAGAGCTTTGAAGGAGCTGCATGCCCCTGCATGCTTTGCTGGTGCCTTGTACTAGCACAGCTAATCTTAGCTCTGCTTTTCTTGACTCCAGTCTAACGCAGTTAGGTTCCTAAAAAAAAAATTGTAGCTTAACTTGTTTTTTCTCAAACACCAGCTGTCAGAAGCTCACATAGGTCTTGTGGAACAGGTGCAGTTTCTGAACTGATTTAGATGAAGAAGGGAGAGACATTTGGTAAATATTAATTGGCAGGCATTCTGAGCAAGGACAGCAGACAAAATGGAAAGCATGTGAGTTTGGTTCCATACCTGACAAATGGGATCATTTATTATTTATTTATTTTAAGAAAAGGAAAAGAGGATGCAATTAACATTTGATTCTGCTTCTATGGAGCCCTTCACGAAGGCCATACCCTTTGGCTCATTAAGTGTGCTGCCACATTTTTTAACTAGCTGTGTAGCACCTCACAGGCTTGCTCTGCACCATCAGAATTGCTCTCGTTCTTAATTGCTTCCCATGCTTTCTAATATTTGAAAGAAGTAAAAGCATCAACACAGGAAATAAACATAGGTATATTTTTTCCCCTTAGATAACGCATGGTGCACAAACGATATCTGGGAATTGTTGAGTGTGGAGAGTTCCCATTCACTCTAAGTGCTGCCATGGCTTTTTGACAACTGTATTACAGTTTTCCAATGAGTGGACCTACCTTAGAGCAACTACTTGCAGGTGGGATTTCACAGATGGAAGGAGTGGTTAGGAGGGTGTCACTTTGATCTCTGATGATGATGAAAACCTGCAAATACTGTTGCCTGTCTGAACAAACAGGAAAATAGGTAGTTATAATACCTAGTACATTAGTAAAAGTTTTTCAGCATGATGGTTATTACAGACCACAACAGATCTTTGACATTGGAAAGAAGAACTCGTTCCCAGACAAGACGGATAAGGACTGAATCAGACTTTTTTCCCTGGTGCCTTTTCTTCGTCTGCAGACCAAATCCTCAGATATTTGTGTGCTCAGTACTTCATGCAGAGTACTTCAGCACAGCATGCCTAGTGGGAGCAGGAGGTTCTGCTTCTAACAAGTGTCCTTCAGGTGGAAAAAGTAGGAAGGTGTGTTGCTGTGTATCCACCTCAGCTCATGCAGATAGAGCCCAAGGTAACTTCCACAGTTCAAGAAAAACTGTGTAAAGCAGGAAGCTTTACTCTATCTGTTCTGCATAACGATGCCTGTTTTTTTGCTGCACATGGATGCCTGGTAGTCCTGGGATTTTGTGAAGGATGTGGAATACAAGTGGATTTGCTGTACCTATTTCCAGCTGATAGCTTGGAAATGGAGTGAGTCAGAAACAAATGAAGCTTTTTGGATCATTAAAAATCCATTTTCATTAAAAGCAAAGTATTGCTGTGACATACTTATTTATACATTCACCCTCTGTCTGTCTATGCCTTACAGAGTGAGAAGGGAGACTTTACATAAGTTTTAAAGCATTCTATTTACCTTGAATTACGTGCATGGCATCTTTTTTTTTTTCCCCATAGCTTATTAGATAGCAATTACTCTGCATTCTTTCTTCATAACCAGTTTTTTTTTTTTTATCCAATATATCTATCATTTGTTTTTATCTATATCTTCCACCTATCTATTTCATCTTTGTGCTTAGAGTTGGTTGCAAATTATATTTGTGATTCACAGAGCTTTCAATCTGCCTGTCTCGATATTATTTTATGCAACCGTGACTACTGTAAGAATTGGTTTTACTGCCTCTTTTGTGTTATTGATTCAAGCCCATTTCAGAATTAACTTGTTTGAAATGATCAGGCAATGTTATGTGCCCCAGAATCTCTCAGTAAAAATTCATATCTCATAACTAAATGCAATAAAATTTTCAAATATATCTAAACACAGTTATGTTTTGAATTTAGATGAAAACCTCATAGAACCAATCAAATATACAAGACATGCACAAGTGTGTTGTTCTGGGCTTACAAGTAGCATTTACAGAGAAAAGTACTCAAAGACGCATTTTCCTAGAGATCTGTCCTGTTTGTGCACTCTGTGAGACACTTAATCACATCATTTGTGTTTCCGTCCCAGATTAGATGGACATCATTTTGGCATTTTGACTGTAGGACTGTATCTGTAATTTGAGATAATTGACTTAACTTCAGTTAGGGATTTGGTCTTTCAAATCTTAGCGTTGCAGTTGTTCTCGTGGTTAGGTAGAAATGTTTGTGTGCTGACAGTCAGTGGAAACTGATCTACAGGAAAGAATCTTTACTCTTTAATAGCTCATCTGGTTGATCTGCAACTTTGTGTAATAGAAAAGAATAAGCAGCAAGATTTGCAATATGAGTTAGCTGGGTTTAAAAACCCTAGAGTTGATACATCCGGTCCCAGTCCTGAACGTCCTCATCTTAACAATAGAAAGAACTATAGCCTAAAATGTCCATCTTTGATTAAGTTTCCTTTTGGGTCCCCGAGCATGTGAAATAGAATTTGAAGTACCCTGTAATTTCAGCCTTTCTACTTCATACATCCAGCCAGCCCTGGGCCATGATACCAGCATGAAGGCAGAATCTCCTGAGCTGCAGGGTGCAGGTGTGATGTTGTCCCCTGAGCTGGTGACAGAATCAGTGATAGGACTGCCTGTCCTCAGCAGGGTGTGAGCAGCACAAGGGGTGCTGGTGGCATGGCACCTACCTGCAGAGCTTTGTGCTGGTGGCATTGCATGAGTTGGGTGCCCTGGAGCTCAGCTCTGTGTCAGCTGCCCTTTAAATGTTCTGGCAGTTGTGGACTTGGAATATAAATTCCCCCTTTTTTTTGTTTCATTTCACAGTTCTTTTCCTTACTGATCTCTCTCAGTTCTTTACTAATCTTTTTATTGTTTTTCAGAGTGCAGAGCCTTTCTTGAGTGTGTTTATTAAATGTAGGGAGAGGAAACATCTACTCAGTGTGAGTACAAAACAGATGCACATATATCCCGAGATGAGTGCATTATGAATAAAGAACCATTATCATTCTTCCCACATCCAAGTTTCCATCTACTTACGAGATAGATACGTGTGCCTTGTTAGCAATGATGTTATAATGCAAAAGCTAAAGTTTTCATATTGGAGGAAACATATATTGTTAAATGAACTGAGAACATTCTCCCAAGGGTTAGCATTTCTCTTGTATGTGTGAAATCCTACAGAAATAAATGGCCCTATTATTTTAATTGGATCTTTTGCTATTAGAACATCTTTCTTTGTACTGCGGTAAAGAACCTTCTTTTCCTTCCTTCCCTGAAAATGTGAAATAAGCAAAAGCAGACGATGCATTTAAACATTTATGATTTCAGTGTAGAAGACTATACACACACACACACATATATATATATATGCACATACTCGTATAAAAATTAAATTCATATTTTATGATGTATTTCCCTCTTCTATTTGTATATTTTCAGGGAGGACTTCTAAAATAGATATATTTAAAATTTTGCCTTGTCCTTTTGACTGATACCTTGCTTAGAATATGAGTGACTCAGGCACTTAGAAATTCACAAACAGCAGTGCTGTTTTTTAACCAGAACATAGTAGAATCTTATTTTTTTACTGGAAAAAAATAGTATCTGTTTAATAAATAAATTAATCCATAGGCTCTAGTGCTCCTAGTAGCTAAGGATAGACTTAAGCGCCACGGTATGTGGATTCCGTGCTTAATTTGCCTCAGTGAGTGAGGGTTCACACAGTATAATAAATTAAATGGCTTTGCCCCTTTCTAATCTGTTTTGTAGCAGTAAGTAAGGAACTTGGTTTTCACGTGTTGTGACCAAAAGCACAATAGAGTAGAAAATTTCCCATGAACGTAGGTTTGAAAACTAATTTCTAGGTGTGTTTGTTTCCTCTTTCTTTTCTGCAGCTGTTCAATTATGGAGGGGTAGTGCTGGTAGGAAAACCAAATATCTATTCTCCAGGGTAGTTACATTGTACTCCAACATTCGAAGATTTGGTTTCTTTTATAATTGGAATGAAATATTGATTTCTTTTTTTTTGGAAAGGAATTCTCTGTCTCCTCCATCTGAATACTAGCTGAATATGCTTACATATGTATGGATTGTGTATTTAATGTGACATGTGAATACAGTAAGAATTTAAACCTGAAAACAAAAATTGTAATTACCTAAGGGAAAATAAATTTTGATTGTGCAAAAAAATGTAGAGGAATGACTTGTTACGAGCAAAATGAGAAAGTTGTAAGGCTAGATCTCGATGGGTTTACTAGTTTGTTTTTGCCAGGTCTGTTTAAAATTTAGGGGGGCTAATAAGCTCTTGCTACTGAAACTTTCAGGCTTTCAGGGTTCACGTTTGTTGCTGTTCAGCCCAGTGGTGAGTGGAGGCTGTGGAGCCGTGCAGTATAAGGGTGTGGGATGAGGCCCTCTGGGCAAGTACTGGCAGATGGACATTGCCTTCGGGTGGCATCGTGCACCCATGTAACCAAATGTCTGCTGGTAAGCTGTCTATTGCCTAAAAAAGAAAACATAGCTGCAAGGAGAAACACCAAATTGTCTAGTTATGGAGGCTTCTCCCCCTAGTACAGATGATGGATTTTGTTTCCCATCTTTTCATACACTACAATCTGCTTTTTTGGGCTGATAAACAAAGATACCTGGCTGCTTACCAAGGTGACTCGCACCAGTTCTTGGGGCACTGATACTTCCTCCCTGCTCCTTTCTACACTAACCAGATCTGCTGCCGGGCACAATGCTTGCTGGGTGTGGGTGTTGGAGGTGCCCCAAACCCATGCTGGGGCTGCACGTGCACAGTGCTTTGTGACAAACGGCAGCTCGCAGCTGTTTCCATAACAACACACTTGTTGGAAAATAAGTATTTTCTCTGCTTTCAAAATTGTCATTTTGCTGACAATTAATTGATATTAATGCCTTCTTCTGTCTTTGTGTTGGAAAGCATTATAGAAATAACGCAGAAATGTTTATGTGGTGGTGAGAGCGCTGTGGCCAGCTGTGCCCTGCTGTGGGTGCAGGCTGAGGACATCTTTCAAGCTCTTTCTGTCATCCCAAATCACTTGGTTACTCATGTCAGTCATCAAAAGATATCTCCCAAGTCTGGGTAATGTACTGGGGTTGTTCTGTCACAGTGACTGTATGCTGAGCTGTATTTTTGTAATTTTAGGGTATCGTGGAAAAGATAGTCATACAAATGTGCAAAAGATGGTTTCTTTCTAATACTTCTTGTACTTTCTAATTTGAATGCTTAAAACTGTGAATTCTTATCTTTTAAGGAATCAATTTCTTCAAATTTCTGGAGTTTAACCAGTGGTACAATCATTCAGGCTACAAATCTTTTTGGAGATAGTGATTTAGATTCTTAATGGAGGAAAGTTCTCTGGTTGAGGTAATTTTTGGAGTCTGGCTTTCTCTCTGAAGCAGAAGCCTGGCTGAACCACGACCTGTAAAAGGGGTCTAGAAGCTCAGCAATAGCAGCTGTTGCAGCACTGTCATGTGGAGTGTACTTAGCTGACATATATTCCCTTACCTTGAACCATTACCTTCTCTGCTAATAAGTTGAGCTACTATTATACAAAGCCAAATGTGTTTTTTTGCTCTGTTTGGAATATTTATGTTGTGCCCACCTGCATGGTGCCATAATATGCCAGAAATACCATAACTTGCATCTGTCGTTTGTCACAACAGGTGAAACTGATGTAAGTAAGGGACCAAACAAAACGCAGCCACCAACATGGGATCTTTTGATAGAGCTGAGTGCCATGGCAGTTAATTCATCCCATTCAAAGCAGGCATTACTGAAGTGGTTGAGTCGTTGTTTAACAGTGGCTCATTCCTCAGTGTTATGGAATGTCTCTTATCTATCAACCACTCATCTACAGAGACACAAAGCAAAAGCAGCTCTAGAAAAAGACTTCAGCCCCGAGAGACAGGAATAGCTGAGCTGACTCTTGCTGCTAGTCAGACAGTAGTAAATCACAACTGGTTTAAAGGAAGAAAAATGTAAAACTTGTAAATTGGAGTGAGAATTGGTGACAGTAGAAAATAAGACTTATTTAAAAGAAGTGGATCTTCACAGTCTACATGTTTACATTGAATAGGTGATTTATGTAAAAATGAAAGGAAAATACTTTTTACTAAACGTTGGAAGCACTTTTAATGTCTGTGAGTGTCTGTTCTTACTGCAGGACTTTTCATTGAAATATTGTAGATCTTGCAAAAGACAGGAATTTGTGTGGGAGTAGGTCCTCTTATTTGAGAGTCATGACATCCACACTGCACAGAAGCTTTCTGAAGATGGTCTGAGGCATTCTTGTAATTTGATGTACCCAGAGTTAAGTGAACATTGACCATTTATGGAAAGTGAATGATAAGGACACAGATGAATTCAATAGTTACTAATTTGTTGCTTGATGCTTTTAAAATTTTTCATAGAAATTTTTAATTACTTTGAAGATTGCTGCAAGAATTAGGATAAGAGAAGATATATTTCACTTAATGAATGGGGGCCACCTTTTGCTCCTATTTATGCATACCATATGTTTTACATGGGCTGACACTGTAACAAACCTGAGACCTGTGTTTGATCTAGGGGATCTTCTTGTATACGGTTAGAACAAGCCTAAGGAAAGCTATCCAATCAGACTGGTACACCAATATGTTGATATAATATACTGAGTTAACATAATATTAATCTTGCTAGAACTTGCATATGGCTTCTTTAGCACTCAATGGTTCTGTCAAGAAGTTGTTTATGTAAAATATATCCTGCTATTTGTATTGCAGTCTAAGCCACTAGAGAGACAAGGCCACATACCTAAGCTACTACATGCTGCTGAGCATTGACTTTAAATATTGATGTAGCTGGAGGTTGGTGGTTCTTTTTTTTTACTGTGTAATTTTTTCATGTTAGTGTTTAAATTTAACAATGTAGGAGGAGATGAATATTTTGTCATCTCAGTACTGTATGAATGTGAAGCATGGAGTTGAATAGGAGCATCAAGAAAGTGAAATCTGCTTGATAGGCAACAGAATAATGATTGGACCTGAAGGGTAAGTATAATTTGCTTTGGAAAATGAAGTGGACAAAGAGTGTAATAAGTTCTTATGGTAAAATGTCTTAGTTTTGAAATCACGTTTAACATCTGTTCTGAAAATATGTTCCTTCACCCATGACTGGGTTTTCCTGGGCTTGGGCTGGACAAAAATCTGCTGTTTTCTGGTGGTGTGGAGAGCAGGAGCTTGACAGATGGAAAGAGGTGGTTGTGGTTGGGCACCCACTCTGAGGGGACAATTAGTGAGCAGTAGGACAACATAGCTGCGTTGTGCTGAGACGATGTGCAAAG
The DNA here is from genome assembly GCA_037305975.1 of Chrysolophus pictus. Classification (NCBI taxonomy): domain Eukaryota; kingdom Metazoa; phylum Chordata; class Aves; order Galliformes; family Phasianidae; genus Chrysolophus; species Chrysolophus pictus. The sequence goes on along the minus strand of CM074583.1, from coordinate 12,917,650 downwards.
AGGGGCAGTGGTCGGGGTGTGTAGAAACTGTACTTTGGACAATGACAGTCTGACTTGGGACTTGGTTTACAGGGGGCTAAATATGGAGTCCTCCATAAACATTTTAAAGAGAAACTGTTAAAACATTTCTGTAAAACATGTGAAGTTGGCTTGCGTTGTCAATGCAATTCTGAATTTTCCTACTAGGAATCATCTAGTCTGAATATCATCCTTTCTGATCTTTAGTTCTACCCACTTGATTATTGCTTTTTTGTTTTTCTTTAGCCTATTGTCTGAATTGGTGACACTGGTAAGGAAAAGCTGGGAAGACAAAAAGTGAGATTGCTTTGGCACATACAAGATGACCCTGGGAGTCAAAGCTTTGGAGGCATCATGGGATCCATGCGCTGCTGCCGCTGAAGTGTAACTGTGGGTCAGGAGAGGTGATTTCACTTATTGTAGAAATAAATAACTGGTGCATTTATTTGAATTTTTGAACAGTACTCTGCCTGTTTGAACATCTCTTAGAACTATAACAGTTCATTCATTTGTAGTCCCTTATTTCAAGTATGCTTTGGAAAGTTAATAGAGAGCAAGGAAAGCAGCAGCTCCCAGACAAAGATTGGAAGAAACAAAGGGCATCATTTGAAGTCAAATGTTAATGATAATAGTATTTGAAATATGCATTAGATGAATTTACATAATGTGGAAAATGAAAGGTTGTTGATTTTTTTTTTGTAATTTATCCTTTTGGATCTATATTTTTGGTTTATTTTCCTTTTAGCTGTCACAGTACTAGATACCTACTTTTCCAATGGGGCCTCTAAAGACTGTTCAATCTGGGGGTGTCCCAGTTGACTCCAGAAGGAATTTCTGTTCACTTTTGATGATTCAGATTTCCAAGTATAGGATTCTTGGTCTTCCATTATGAAATTTATTCATAGAATTGATCTCTCTAAGAAATATATGTATTTTTATCCCTAGTACTTGTGCTAAGAAGTACATCACAACCTATAATGAGCATAGTTGATTAAGAGAATAATTTAAGTTTAGCAAGCCAAACTTTCTCCACAGAGGGGGACTACCAGCAGGTCTGTGTTTCTGTGATACATGCATGACCTGTTTTTACCTTGAAAATACCCATTTACAAGAATCCTACATCTTATTCACCATTGATTTTGTTCTATTGTGCAGTGTCATTTTTTTTCTCTTCTTTATGCTAACCCCTTTTTCTCTTCTTCCTCTTCATTTTCTTTGTTCTACACCTTTTTTTTTTTTTCCCTTTATATAGATTTCCCACCCCTCTGACATTTTTACCATTTTAAAACATAAAATAGGGCCTCTCCTTTGCTTCTGCAGCTGTGACCCCCATCCCCTGCTGTACCAAATTGACACTTCTGCAAGCAGCAGCTCCAGCCAGTCACTCAAAGGCTGCTGCTTTCAGAAGTGTTGATTTAGTGCAGCAGGGGATGATATGCCAGCTGTAAAACGCAGGCAAAAGTAATAACAATAAAACAACCCTATCAAAAATCTTGTAATGAGCGGGAAAGATAAAACTTGTGGGACTGAGAAGAAGAGAGGGGAAAAGGAGGAAATGGAGAGTGGTCCATGCAAGCAATGGGATGCTGGCTGCTGATGAAATGGGCAGGAAGTAGCCCCTGAACAGATGCTTTTCCTCTTCCAACTATGCTGTGTGCTGGCAGCCCTGGGATTGCTGGGGCAGAGTGGCATCTCTGGGGCTCTTGGGGGTTTTGGGTTTCTCCCAAACTGGGGAGTTATTTTGGGTTAAAAAGTGTGATTTAGGGACCAAGCGGAACCTGCACTCTAGGGTCACTTAATCTTTGCAAATGGCACTGTTGGACATCAAAAACTTGGTAATTTCATTCTTACAGATATATCCTGTATGGTTCGTGCATGTGCAGGCTGAATTTCTTAAAAAATACACAAATAGCCCATTGGTATTTAAAGCACATAAATGGAGAGTTCCTTCCAAAACAGCTCTCAGTAACGCTGCTAGAGGAAATCACTTACAACTTATTGGCAGAAAAGTATTTAATGAGAAGTTGTATTTGTGCTGCTGAACTAATAAAATTCCTTAAAGCTCTAGATGGGCTAGCATTTTCTATTACAGTCTCCAGGTGCTCAGAGTAAAGTCTGTTCATCCCTTTTGATTTGTTCTTGCTTGGTTCCCTAGGTATTTTCATAGGGGAAGCAAAACCCTGGCTTTCTGCTTGCTTCTGCTTTTGTGGTAGCTGCCAGTAATGCCTGCTTAGGAATCATATCTGTACAGGTACCAGTGTGGTTACAGCCAGGCACCACTGCAGCCCATCTACAGGGCACAAGGTCTGTGCCCTCCTCCAGCACTGAATGAATGAAATGCAGTAAATGAAATACACTGTGTGCTAAATATTGATGCTAATAGTGACTGAAATTTGTGATAGGATGATTTCAGGACGAAGTTGTAGAACACAATTCACAGACTCTTTCCCAAGGTACTTTCACCATCTTTGTTTATGATGTACAAGTCAATATAACAGGCTGTAATATTCATTAACACTGTTCACGGTGTCAGGTTGGTTAGATTAAACAGGAATCACTGCAGAAAGGTGTGCAATTTTGACCAGTTCTGAACTAACTTAGCCTGTCCTTGTCAATAGTGGGTTTGAAAGGTACTAATAAAGGTGCAAAAGGCATTATTTGCTTGTTTAAGTTTGATCACACAAAGCACCTGCCAATGTTGTGTTGAGGATGGGAAACTCTTCGTAGGACTCTTGGAAAATTCTTTTCTTACAGGCATGTTTCAGACCATAGGTTTGGACTGTCTTTGGATTAATGGGAGAAAGAAAGCACACTTAAAATTAAGCACGTACTTGAAAAGAGGATTGAGGTCATATTTGTCAAGTCTTGGGGAAAAACCCTGTTGTCTGAAAAGCACCTGCTTTTCAGCATTTAAAGAAATACTTTGTGATAGTCTTTCACAATGACCACCTTTGTAATCTTGTTATCCATCATATTAATTGAATGAGCTCCTTTCTGATAACCTTTGACTGTTTACAACAGGTTAGCAAATCATCAAAGGCTGAAGCAGCATAGAAAGAGAAAAGACAGGATGGCTTATTCAGTCAGTTTTTCTGCCAACGTAGGATTATTTCATAGAGAACATTTTTTAGTCTTCTGTCAACTTTAGTTTTTAAAATCCCGAGTGAAAGCTTCCATATTTCTCCTTGGGAGACTATTTCACAAGGTAATACATCTCACTGTCAGGAAGATTTTCCTGATACTCTATTGAGATTAAGCTTTTTCTTTCCACTATTTCTGGTTATATCCCTTTCCCTTGATGGCTTTACACACTTCAAATATTTATAGATTATTATATTTTTCCCTTAAGAAGTTGTTCTTGAAACTTTCTTCAGCTATCAATATCCTTTTGGTTTTGAAAAACCTACCTAAGACCTTCTAGGCTGAGAATGGCATTTACTATCAGTAAATGTGTACCACAGCATTTTCTTCAGGTCTTTTTTTCTCAGGGTCCAACATACACATGAGATTCTAGCTAAGAGAAATCTAATGGGTAGAATACTTTTATCAGTTCTTTGAGAATTGTTCCTTTGCTTTACTTTGCTTCTTGATGCGCATCTCTTCTGGCCATGGTGGATGAGGATCCCCTGCTGCTATTCAGTTCTTCTCACATCTTGGTGCCCTGCTGCACAGAAGGCTTGCATCCCTATTAATATTTGTGCTTCTGGAACTTCCAAAAATTTGCTTCATTCTTGTAAACGTAACTGCTGTGGTTAGGCCTCAGGATATTTCCAGGGAAAACAGAAGTGAGAGGAAGAGGGTAATACTCTAGTGTAGTCTAAAGTGGCTTCTTTGCATCCCCCTCTGCTGCAGAAGGGAAAATCATCTGCTCTGTGCTGAATTGAAATGCATTCCATACGTTTGGAGGTGTAACTGTTGTTGATGATATGATTTCTAACTTCCTTTTCCAAGGAAATGCTGTCAGCCTTCTCTAATAATTTTTGAACACAATGGTAATTTGCACAGCTGAGTCTGGTGGTGGCAAAAGTCCCAAAGATACCAGCACTTGTGGCAGTCCCATGCAGTCTGGGAAGTAGCTGGGTTTGTCTGGAGTCTGGGTTGGTGGCAGTGAGTCAAGGCACATCACAGCTCAGAGCCGTTGGGCTGAGGGTAGCAAGGGGAAGGTGGATGTGGAGGAGAACATAGACACTTGTGGGTGTCACAGGGCAGGAAGCACTGTTGCTGCTCAAGGAATTTGAACCTTTCCCGGAGATTTCTTAGCCCCTTGAACACCTGACACTGGTTCAATAGTTCTTTACCCAAAATCAAGTTAAACTCTCAGTGATTTCTGCTGACACCGTATACTTGTTATTCCAGTTGTATTTCTGAAGTTGAGATCTATCTCTGTGTCTTGCAGAGGACTAGTTGCAACAGCAAATCACACCTTACATAGCTCTGAGTATGGGGTTCCCTGAGAAGTGCACGGCATGGGAGCACCACTGTGGGTGCCACCGAAGTATTGGTAGGTGCTGCTGGGCTCTTGCTTCTCCATTCATGTCACAGTGAAAGCCTGTGCCTAGTGTGTTTATTGCCATACCTGCATCTCTTTCTCATTCAGATTGGCATCTTCCTTCTCTCCTCTTCCTTTTGACTTTTTCAGAGTGTTTTCCCTAGATGTTTTAGCTGGTACTTACCCAAGATAATTTTTAGTTTATTCCTTCTTGAGGAATAAACTAAATTTCTGGAACCTGCTGTGTATGTTTCTTCTTTTCTTATGCTTGCAATATTTTCCAGTTTTACATCTTCCATGACTCTTGACTATGAGATTTACTGCTTAATACAAAGAATTCAGTGCCTTTATTTCTATATTTAATTTTTAGAGATAACTTTCAAGTGTATTTCTAAAACTGGTATAAAGAACAGTGTTTATTAGCAAGCTCTCTTAGCTTCTTTCCATTGAGAAATGGAATAAAAGGAATAATGATGTTGCATATCTGCTGACTACTCCACTTGACTGATTCACAGGGTATTTGCTCTTAACATGTTGCAAGAGTTTAAAAAAAAAAAAGTGTCAAACTTTTTTTTTGGCACCCAGCTACAGTAGATGCTGTTAGAAGAAACATATGGCCTCACACTAACAGTGTTAAAGCACTGCTAAAGTATTGCATGCATGACATTGACAAATTTCCTCCAGGCTTTTTGTTTTCTGTGCTATTAAGCATTCAAAGTCCGGTATTTCATTACCACTGATGATACAGAGAGCCTTATTGACATTCTATCCATCTGTTCATAACATGCATTATTAAATATGAAGCAACTAGTAGGTAGGAGTGCACTTGCCAGCTGTACAATGAATTCTCACCAGTTTAGTGCCCTCTATAAATTTTCTAGTATACTACCAGTTTTTCACCATAACTTACAATGGGATTTTTTTTAATTGCTACAGTGCACTGTACATAAAAAAGTTGTTTCAAGATAATTCTTTATTTCATAATCCTTAGTGTGTAATCTTCAGCTATAGTTATATATAAATATAAATACTACATATTGGGCTACATTGAGCTTGATACATCCTCACTGTATAAGGAAGAGGGGAAGGGGTTGCAAAAGGAGTCCTTAATGTGCAGGGAGTGTCTCTGATATCAGCTCTCACTGACTGCATTATATTTCCCTAGGAGCAAATATACTGCATTACCTAAGAACAGAACAATGGGACCTCAACAAGTCACCCTATTCATGTATTTTTGGAACCCAGAGGACTTGGTTTGACTATTTACAGATTATAACAGTTGGTAGTTGAATGTTTTATTTTCATTCCCAGTTGGTACAATATGTTCACAGCTGATGTTAATGGCTTGCCCATTTGATATCACATATGGTCCACTATTTGGGTCTCCTAAAGCTTTCTTTTGTGGTCAGGCTATCTTAAAACTATCATATATTTAGGTTTATTCTGTCTGCTGGGAAAATGACCATGGAACTCTGTACCTTGTCAGCTGTGGAGAAAATCAGTTATTCTGCTGATAGAGGTGCAAAATATTTGGGTCAAAATGACCAAGAAAGAATATTTTTCATATAAAATTTAATACAATTCTTTTACTAGATCATGTGAAAATTGAATAGAAATACTCTTATTTTTCCCCTTATTTTTGAAGCTGTGTTTGAGTATCTTTCAAGTGTTACTATACAGTTGAATGTTATCAAGACTTTTTTTTGTGGGTGTTTGTTTGCACTGGAAAACAATTTGTGCAGAATTTGTGTTATTCAAATCATTATTTATATCTTTATTTTGATTTTAGATTTCTGGTAACATTTTACAAAAGGAGTAGACCTGAAAAACCAAAGTTAATTTTGTTTTGACTTCTAGAATAAGAGCACAGGAGAAACGAACAGAAATAATATGAGAGCGAAAATTAAAATTGCAAGCTTGTCTGTAGTTCCTATCCTGTGATACACAAGTGTTTATACTGACTCTAAAATATAACTGATAAAGCCACAGTCTCATGAAAAGATTTTTTCCAAAACTATTACATGCCCTCTGAGAGCAGAAATTCTCATTTATTCATAGGAGTAGATCATAATAGCTCTAATTCCCCGAGAAGTGGGCATTGTATGATAATTGAGCAGGCTAGTACATTAATTGTCCTCCACTTCACCTCTAGACGTTTAACTCCTTATCTGGTCAACCAGTAAACAATAACACTTGCTTATTTCTGCCTCATAGTTCAAATAATTTTTTGACTGGGTAATTTATGTGAAATAAAGCAGAATAAGTATATTCTTGTGGAGGGGGCATTGAAGTTGTTAGATTAACATATTAAATGCCATTGGTTGGTAAGATAGAGTTTTTAAGGCTGTAGCCTTTCAATAGTATGATTTTCACAGTAACAACAGATAATCTCTCACGCAGGGCAGATTTAGCAGTTCTTACTGTATGGCTATTGCCTTTTATGGCCTCTGTTACCCCTCACTGCTGCTGGTTAGGAAAGCAGCTGTGTGCGTGTTGGATATAACTTATGTGTCTACGATGACCTGCCTGTTTTTGGTAGGCTGAAAGAGGCAACTGGTGGTAGGGGTGAGCTGCTGGCTTGTTTAGCTCAAGGTGATAAGGTAAACTGATCATTTGTAGTTGGCACCTGGAAGGACGTGGAAATGGAACTAATAGAGGAGGTTTTTTAAAGTAAATAACATCAGAGCTGATCCTGGGACAATATAGAGGGAAAAAAAACCACCAATAATAAAGCTAATAGATAAGAAGTAAAATTGTGCCCTCTATTATGAGCAATTTCAATGAAATAGAAAGTGACAGTAACACTTCAGCATGCTAATAGGTTCACCTACCTTGAAATGTCTTATAAGAAAACCAAAAAGAAAAAAAAGAAGACTGAGGAAATCAAATTATTCTTGAATAATCACAGCCAAAGACAGGTGGTTGATGATGTGGTACAATGCATTTCTTAGGCAAATCTTGGTCATGAGAGAGCTAATGAAGTTAGCAACATGTTGCCTCTTACAACTTATTAGATGGCAATTGAAAATTATGCAGGAAGAATTTGGACTTACTTGGGCACAAATTAAATGGTATTAAAAAAATATAATATTTCTCATAGATAACTGAACTAAATGTCAAGATCTTGAAACAATGCTGTTGAAACATTATTTTCTTTATCTTATTGGTCTTCCTCTGCCACCAAACTCTGTAGGCAGAAGTGGATAGGGATGTGACTGGCCATTGTTTTATGGTACATCTATACATTATGCTTTCTACTTCCATGTAAGTCTGTTTTATCCAATAAAAATGAAGTCACCTTGTTCCAGTCAGGCTCCCCTGTTCAACAAATCAAGTCTATCCTCACCATTAAATCACTGGTACTTTGGATAACTCCTCAAATGTTATGTATAATGTTGAAATCCATGCATTCCATCTTACTTTACAGGAAAGGAAAATTCGTCTGGTCCGTTTTTATTTATGGTTGCCTAAATCAGGCTTTGTGGTAGTATCCAGCCTATTTTAGGAACATGCAAGAACGGGATCTTTTCGAGTTAACAGTTGGATAATATTAGATACCCTGGGAGATATTTTTCCTCAATTTTTTTTTTTTTAATATTATATTATTGTAGTCACCCAGAACGTTAGCGTAACAGCAGGAGCTTCTTCCTAAAATATTTTCATCTTCTCAGAACCTGCCGCAGGGGTGAGTGGCACTATTGATAGCAATAAGATCTTTGCAAATCTCCACTAAGTGTACTTTCTCCTTCTTCCAGCAGAGGAAGAGCCTGGGATCTGCTGAAGCTTTGAGGGCCATGTGGGAGTGATTCGTTCAGCAGCAATTTGTACACTGTGCATAGTCAAGGGTGAGATGGACTTGATGGAGCCCCATTCTGGGAGAAGGTAGGTTAGAAAAATGTCATTGAGTTGTAGCTTATCATCAGTTCTAGATGTGTTTTGGGGTGTTCCTTCTCCTGATCGAGATTAAATTACATATGGTGCTAATGCAGTCTTCTGCAACAATGTAAATGAGTTGTTAACATGGCACTTCATTGCTATAATAATTCAAAGCTAGTAGCAGGTTTGATGGTTCTGCAATAAATGCTTTATTATTTAGGAAAAATATACAAGTTGCAATGCGCCATGCTCATTCATGCTGTAAATCAACAAAGATCAGCAGACTGAATAGAAAAATGAAAAGCTTATTTAGGAACTGACACAGGTTTTCAGATGAGCAGGGATGGCTGAAGTTAACTGCATTCATTTTTCTTCGCTTGTCACAGTTGCCACTTGAATTTCACTGCTAAAGATTGTGGGGAGTTTTGCTTTATGAAATTATATCTACAGAAACAGTATTTGCATTTATATAGGCTTAGTTATAATAAAGTTAAACATAACATACCCCCTTGCCTGCACAAACAAACAAACTGACCAGCCAACCAGAAACCCCTGTTAAAATAGTATTTATCCCTTGGTTTTTGTAGGTCTGAATAGGATTCTGCTAAATGGATCCTATCAACTGCTTTACAGGCATGAAACTAGTGAGCAGGTGAAATGCAAGATTGCAGAGCTACAGCCTTCACTGCAGCTTTGCTCTAAGGCTCGGTCCTCACATGGATAAAATCAGAGCTATCAAAAATGTGCTAAGTGAAAGCACTTAAGATAGGGTACAAAGTTTGGGAGACTGCAAATTAACATGGTCTTCATGGCATGAGTTAGTGAGTGAGTGACACTGGATTAGGTGTGATCCACCAACCTCCAGGAGCAGAGGTGAAACCCTGCTGGTAGCACTGGCTGCTGAACTGACACCATCTCCTGGAGATGGGCAAAACTAATGCGTGGGCATTGTCCCCTGAGATGGACTTCAAGACCACCTCTGAATATTTATCAAATAACCCATTTCCTTGATGCTTTGCAGATAGCATGAGGCTGTCCTTTGCTTATTCTCTGCTATCTTACTCATACTAAAGAATACAGAAGGTGAGATTTTTTTACTGTTGGAAAGGTGTTTTTTTTTGTTTTGGTTTTTTTTACATTTGATTGTGTTTTAAAACTGTATATTTTCAATTACAGAAACATCATATATGTGATGTGTAAGAGTTCTTTGGAAGTGACATGTTTTGTTTCCCAAACTATCTGTCTTACTTGATCAACTTGAAAAGTTAAATGCCTTTACTGCTTTGGAAACGTAGCAAGGATTTTGTTCGAGACTATTATCTCAAATAAAAATAGAAAATTGAGAGCTGTCTTACACTTGCATGATAGTGGATAAACTGAAACTTTTGAAATTAGGATCATTAAAAAAACACAAAAGTCAAAGATTCTAAAAAAGTCAGAAGTTGTCCATAATCTACATCTTGAGTTTGTTTCACAGCAGAAAGGCTTTGCTTTTGAGCCAGCTACGTATATGCCAAGGAAAGTCCAATTAAGATGATCGAATTGTTAGTGTCATAAAATAAAGAAAGCAAAGGACATTTAATTATAGCCATGCTGCCAGGTGCTAGTATAACAAAAGAAAAAATGTTCTGTTGCACACAGAGCTGCTTAATGCATGTTGGTGTAATAGGAGAAAATATATGGTCCAAACAAGTACTTTTAAATAGTTCAAAAAACTCTATCTGCTGATTTTAATGTAGATATTTTCCAATTATCAACATGGTTTAAGAAAAAGTAGTATTTTTTAATATTAAGACCTTCAACTTTGTTCACAGGTTGAAGAGAGAGCGTCATGCATTAAGACAAAAAGGTTGCCTAAGAAAATGTATTTGTGACCCTGAAGAATGTATAATTGATGTGTGTAGTTGTCTGGACGGTAGAATAACAATAGCAACCATTAGAGATGAGAGCTGGAACAAGTCAGGCAGTGAGGCAGGATGTATTTTATAGGTCATCTGGGCTCCATTCAGATCTACAGGTTGCTATTTCTTCTCCATACTTGAAAGCATTTAATGGATTATTATAAAAGGAAAAGGATGGTATGCAATAATGGTTTAAATTGAAGCTGTGTGTATATATCACCACTGTGCGACTTCTAAATGAATGCTTCATTTTTAAAATTCTCCCATGGCATACTTGAAAGTTTGCCAGAGCATCAAGGAATTAAAACAATGAATTCACCGGCAGCGAGAGTAAAGGACACTTAATAGTGTCATTTTTCTCTTTCATGACATGGACCATTATAAATAAGGAAAGTTCACCAAGAAAGATTTTTCCAAAACTACTGCCTATACTCTTCAAGACAGATGAAGTATTTTTGTTCTCTGTTGTTTTATAATATTAAAAAAAAAGAGAGAATTTTGGAAGCAGGCTTAACAGTCAAACAATCAAAGCTGAAAGCACATCACAGTGAGTTCAAAATCAGCATCCCTGCTTGCCTGGAAAGTGCTTCTTTCATATCAAAATTGATATAAGTTAAAGGGTGGAGAATTTTTCTGCTTTGTTTCACATGAACATAAAAGTTTTATTCCTGCTTTTAATGGGTAGTATTTTACAAATGTAATGGAACATAATTTTACCAGGCTTCCCTAAGGGGAAGTCATGACATGATTACGCAGGCAGTCCCATCTCATTTAGTATAATGCTTACAATATACATGCAAATATACTTAGGCAACTCAAGTTAGAGGTAGACTGAATGGTGTTCAGATAATCATAGAGTGGTGCAGATGTTGAAGAAAATTTTACAGGAGAAATATGGATTGAATGGCTGCAGACATACATGCCCTCAAGTAATATTTCTTTGTGATGCAGAAGATTCAGGCAGTGCCAGACGGAAGAACTTGGCATGCATACATTCAGCAGTTTAGGCTGAACATCTCAGCTTGGTCCTGTTTAAAGACCCACTGACAGCATAGCCCAGCAGAGGATGAGAGGGATAGATCTTGAACCTTTGTGGCTCAAAGGGTCTCCTTCTGGGAGAAGGAGCTGTCCCCTTCCAGGGAGATCTCTTTCACCATTCCCTAGGATACCTGACTGCAGGATGTTGGGAGGGATGCCAAGGGGCTCTGTAGACATGGAAGGTGTCAGATTGGCTCAGATAAAGGCACAGGGTGACAGAGTTGTGAATTTAAGACTAATGGAGTCTGCTCTCCAGAGAGTCATTGCGTGCAGAATTTTTCAGCTCTACCAAAACCACCTGTTTTTTTTAAAGAAATGAATTAAGGCAATGCAGTTCAAACTGCAGTCCCAGCATGTTGGATCCAGTTGTTGTGAAAATCACAGACAAGGAGGAATCTATGTTACAAAAGCTAGTATGAAAGGACTTATATTTTTGGAGTTTTAGGGGTGCTTTTTCTGGCTTAGCTTGCGCATTAGTGAAGGAGAGCTCTGACAGAAAATGCACCAGAACTGCCTGTTTTCTTGCAACAGGTTTTCCTTGGTGAAGTGTTGTAAGGCTCTGGTCTGCAATAACCTAGATTTGTGTGGAGATTGCATGGAGTTAATAGTAACCAGACTAGATCTGAAGTAACAGCAGATTCTACGTACTCGTGTGGGACTGCTGGCAGCAGACCTCGGAGCTGTGCCTGTACTTGGTATCTGGGTTGCAGGTGTGGGGTCAGCAGTGAGGCTGGCACCTGCAGGCCTCTGTGGGTAGTCACATCCTTACTCTTTGGTTTTGAGAAAGCCAAGGAATAATGAAGGCAAGTAAAGAAATAAGAAAAAATGAAGTATAGGAGCTCTGTCTTTGTTAGATTTCTCTTAAACTTTCCCACTATCACTGTTTGTAGTTCAGATCTGTAAGGAGTGACAATGGATATGTGGGTTCAAAATATATATTACAGATATGTGTCTGTCTGCTATGGAGCAAACTATATGAAGTCAGTGTTTAAAACAATTTTTTTTTTTTTTTTTTTGCATCATTATTAGTGCTCTCTGTTCCCTGAGATGTTTGAAACCAAACTGCTATGTAGCAATCAAAGGGAATATTTGATTAATATTTTTTTACTTTATTTTCTTTGTATTTATTTGCTACGTCACAGTCACTTGGCATTACTTGGGAACATGAATTGCATCCATTTGCTTTCAGTCATATAAAATTTATCATTCAGATGAACTAACACCTGAGTTGGTAACAGGCTGTGAAAGTGTTTGCTTTTCCTTGTTCATTAGTTAGCATTTCATCTGTGAGCCTGGGATGGGTAAATTTCAGAGTGCATCTTATTTAACCTCTAAAAATGTATCCTCTGCTCAGTGACAAGGGGCACCCAGTGCTGTGCCTGCCCCACTCCTACTTCTAGAGGACAAAGTTGCCAGATGCTTCCCATTGCAACCTTGTCCAATGAGGCTGCCTTGTTTGCCTGTCTTTTTCTATCTAAAGAGATCCTTTCAGATGGGATGTAAGATTGATTTAAGGTTTTGTTTCTTTGTTTGTTTGCTTTTCAAGATTAGGAAAAGCTTAGTCCAGCACTGCAGTTGGTGATCTGTCAAATGCCCAAAGCTTGGGGTATGCTGCTGTCATTTTCCTGTACAAAAGGATATCTCTGTTTCTGCTACTTGCAAAACAGCTTTAGTTGGTTTATTTTTTTATTTTGCACAAGACATTTTTGATCCAAGTAACCAGGTAATGCATTGTAATATCAACCAGAAATATACAAGAGGGGAGATTTTTATTTAACCGAGGATTGTTCCAATTGTAAGAAAATCCAGATGAATGAAAAGTGTGAGTAAGTACACCAAAGCTAGAGGGCTTTAAGCTGCTGTGTGGATGATCTAATTCTGAAGGAGAATGGCCTCAGTTCATGGTAGCTTAATCCTCTTTTACAGTAAAGTCAGACCACTTCTCAGTGAGAATATCCACATAGGAATTTAATGCATTTTAACTTACATGTATTATTATCGTGGGTTTAGTTGATTTATCTAAACTTTCCTGAATTACTCCTTGTAGAAAAACTGCTAGACATAGATGTATGGTACTAGCTTTATTTAAACTGTAGTCATGCCCTTAACTTGATGTGGGTTTTCATGTAACCATGTGAAGTGATAGATGAAAAGTGGATCATAAGCTGCCCGCCTTCATCCTGATCCCATGGCGTAGCAAAGATAATTCATTATTTGTGACTACGTTGCCCAGAAACATTTGGAAAGCCTCAGAACAAGTGTTTGGCATTTGTTCACATGATGGGCAACATCAGGGACTTTTCTTTATCCAGAATTCGGAACTCTGAGATTTTGGAGCTTGAGAGTCAACAAAAATAATTTTTGTGATTAGTCTTTGTGTAATGTATCGTGTCCTTTTTATTGAAGGCTAAAGATATAAAATGATACTTATCACTGTAGAGAAACTTTGCCTAGCATGGTGACAACACCAGAGAATCCCAGAAGCATCTCTGAATGCTGTAAGATCGACATCACCGCACAGCCACTGCTGCCATGGTGCGCTGCCTTTCATCTGAGTTCCTTCTGTCATCACACATGAGGATAAGGAAGCACTAGGAGCAGAGTTCCCTGCTACAACAGGAGGAGCAACAAATTCTTTGCAGGTCTGTTTAATTTTTTCTTGTTTCTCAGCTTCATTTGAGCAGTTTACTTTATAGCAAGTTTGGCCTGAAGCTTAGGACACTAATAAAGCTGTCAAATGAAAGCATTATTGGTATTTGAAGAAGTAAGCCTGTGTTTGAGAAGTTAAAGTTTGCCTTGCGTTATTTCTTTATTTCTTATTTCAGCACTGTTTGCATACCATGTCTTTTTGAGTTGATGCACAACAACTCAAGTTGGCTAAAAGTATACGACATTAATGAAACTGTGAGCCACATAAAAGATGAAATTGCTTTTTCTCTTTCTGTAATTGCCACCACAATAAATGCTGCCTTTACTGTAAAATTTTTCAAGGTTAACCCCTGCAGAGCTCCCAGCTTGATGAAGAAGTAGTGTGATTAGAGGTGTGTATGGCAGGCAGAAGCAGAACAGCTGACTCATTGCAGTTAAGGGTGTTCAAAGGCTGTAGGCAGCAGAAGGCAAAAGTTGCAGCTGTGCTGCCCAGTGCCCGGATGAAGTGCAGCATACTGAATGAGGGTCAGCTGTGGCCCTGCAGCCTAGCAGCTCAGGCAGCCCTGCCCTAATGTGCATCCTTTTCAGTCAGCTTTGCTGAATGCTGTAGAGAGTAGCTGGAAGGGAATGACAGTTTTTGCAATTCAGGAGAAAAGGAGGAAAGAGTTTTTTGTATTCTCTGGGATGGTCATTGTTGTGACCAACAGCCATTAATATTCTAGAGTGAGAAGGCAAATGTAGGCAGTCCCTTTATGCAAGACCTGAAAACAAAGCTCCTCATTTACAACTTCTTTTTTAACTCTAAAATATTCTTACATTTGACTGGCTGCATTCATTCAAGTAATTATGCCACCTTTACATTAATCCTCAGTCTAAACAATTCCACTTCCTTAGAGGCATCAGCAATGTGCGTTTAAGTATTAAAGCATCTTCAGCATACTGTACTTTGGTAATGTAATACTTTGCTGAAAGTTTAAAAGAATCTCTGCCGAAGATACAGGCATTAAACTGGTTTTAAAATCTACTTTTATTTTTAAAATGTAATAAAAAGACTGTATAATTATGATGAGAGACCATCTCTGGTGAGAGAATGAACACATTCTTGTTAGTGCTCACGTGGTCAGACATAGCAAAATGCGAACAAATACTGGTGATAAATGCTTCCTCTGCTTTCAGTATCCTATATGATTTGTTCTGTGTTTTTCTTTTTTTTCTTCCTGTTAGAATGGAAAATACATTTAAGAGCCTGGAAATTAGTGGATTTTTAAAATGTCTTGAATACCATTTCATCTGGAAAAAAGGTTTAGAATAAGTAACCTGCCGTGTTAGAAAAGGTTGCTAATTATCTGAATTTCACTGTGGTTTAATTAGCAGCATCTACAGTAGAATGTGGAGGTGGTGCTTGTCACCTGCCAAGGAAAATGTTGTCTTTCAGAGGAGAGTAAATTATGTCTACCAAAATACAGCTTGATTTTAGATCTGCAAAAAGAGATCTGCAAAAAAACAAACAAACAAAAAACCCTTATTCTTTTGATGGGCAGAAGTGAGTGGGCCTTAAGCAACAGGGTTCAGAACTGAGGAACCATTGCCCCCAACCATCAGCAGCCCTCACCTGGGGTGGGTCTAAGAGCCACCAGGTCAGTGCTGGCTCTGAAAGCAGATTGCAAATACTGGCAGGGGCATTCAGGATGCTGCTAGATGGTCTGTGCTGCAGTCAGCACTCCTCATGGTTAGGGGAGAAATTAGCACACGTGAGAGTGTCAGATCACGTGTACCAGACTAATAGTGTGCTCCCTATGAACCAGATGCATGAACATGAGTGAAACATGCGTGATAAAGCATGCCTCATCTTGAAGTTCCGCTTTTTTTGTTGGCCTTGTTAGCTGTTTTAATAAATGCAGTTTGTAATTTGCTTTTAATGTACTTTATAGCTAAGGGAATTTTTACAGATATTGGCCATTTGTTATGGACAGCTCTGCCCACAGTGGCTGGATGCTTGGAAATGCTGGAATTGTGTTAATGAGGTGATGGGTCAGAGCTGGACGTTGCTGGGGTCAGGAGAAAGGTGACATTTAATGTCGGCTGGATCAAATAAAAGGGGCTGGATCCCTGTCACAGGCTAGACTTAGTCAAGTTTCTGTAATCCAAAGGGTTATTTTCCTGCCCTCTCTGTGTTTCCAAGCATTTTTATCCTTCCTCCAGACTTCAGATGCAGCAAGTTGGTAGGCACAGTTGAATTAGTGAGTAGTTTGTGTTTAGTGATTATTTCACATTCGCAAAGGTGTTCTGAGCTCTTTGTTTGGAAATGGAATCATTCTCATGGCAAGGAGCATACATAATACATCTCTTCTTTGTAACAGAGGAAAGTAAAAGAGGGCATTCATTTCTGTGACCAACAGTATTAAATTTATATGAAACTTTCTCTCTTAATTATTACAGAAGAAATTATTTTTTAAAAAGTTACAATCTTTTCCATAGGTGTATTGGAATTGACTTTATAACAGTGTCTGTAATGATTTTGAATATATTAGGCAAAGCAGAAAAGATCAAACAGTTGATCTGCAGCTCATAGGTAAATTATTTTTCACTAAGGTACAGAAACACCATTATCACAGGATAAACATTTTCAGAAAATAATCTGCCTGCTCTGGCATTCTGGTGCTCAAAGCAGATTTACAAAACAACCAGAAAGAAAACTTGCAAGTGAAGATACTTTATAGCAGGACCCAATAGAGGGGCTGATGACATACTGTCATTTCCACTCCCTTCCTGCTAACTTTTCAATTACATTCAACTGCTGTCTGGTTTCTCTGTCTCTCACTTCTCTGTCCCACTGGAGTGAGTGACCTGCGTGTGGCTCCCTGTGCTCGAGCTGCCTGCTGCTCCAAGGTGCTAGTTGTCCTTTCCTCTCATATCATCTAATTGATAGCATAATAATTTCATCCCAGAGCACATCTTACCAACATGCTTTTACTGCAGTTTGCAACCTCTGTTTCAGACCTGACAATGGCTTATTTGCTTGTCTATTTTTCCCCCAACTCTAATAGCTGGTCTCATAAAAGATATTGCCTCTCCCCATAAACCTCAGCTTTCTACCCTACATACGTGTTCCTTGGGGGAAGTGAGCAAGGAAATAGCCTCAAGCCTGGAATTTCACTGTGAGACCAAACTGTATCCTTCAGCCATGTCCCCAGAATAGGGCCTGCATTGCAGGTGGGAGCTGCAGGGGCTTTGGACAGCTTCTTGCTCATGGGAGTTTCAGGGCCAGGTACTGGATGCCAGCCACTTGTAGGAAGGTGGCTGTGGTCTCCTTGCACGGCTCTTGGAAAACCCTCCTGGTGTTTTCTCCTTGAAAAATCACTAAGGTAATTCTTAAATAAGACAATGATTTTAAACTAGAAGAGGAGAGATTTAGACTGGATATAAGGAGAAAGTTTTTTGCAGTGAAGGTGGTGAGGCACTGGCACAGGCTCCCCAGTGAGGTGGTGGGTGCCCTGTCCCTGGAGACACCGAAGTTGGGCTGGATGGGGCTCTGAGCAACCTGATTGAGTTTTGGTTGTTTCTGTTTGTTGCAGAGAAGTTGAGCATGACGGCCTTAAAGTGTCCCTTCCACCTCAAAAGATTCTATGATTCTGTGATAATGACATTTCTGTAGATAAGTGTCCACTATGTAAAGCAATGTTAAAACATAAGCATAAGATAAACACTCTTCATCAAGTCAGCAGCCAGCCCTATGATGAAGTTTGTTCTGTGACTTCCTTGCGGGCAGTTTTCTTTGAAGTTTTTTAGCAGTATTTTGGGGGTAGTGGTGTCTCCCAGCGTGAGTCCCCAGAGGCATCAACAGGAGCGCACAGGGCCGCTCCACTGCTGCTGTTTATCGCCTTCCTGTATTTCTGTTTCGACAACTTCATGGGTGTATTTCGGGGCAGAATCGGCAATCAGGACCACAGATAGCAGCAGTGCCGGCCAAGGCGCGCCGACCCAAGCCGCGACGGCCGAACCGCAGGCCAAGACAAAGGGAGAAGCATGAAAGCTGGCGAGCTGAGACAGCAGGGAGCAGCATGGAGCCGCGCTGGCGGCCGCCCACGCCGCGGGGCCGGGCCTGCGAGGAAATCGTGCAGCGGGTGATGGCGTGAGGGCTGCTGTGTGCGGAGCTGGGCTCGGTGTGAGGGCGGCTTCCTCGCCTGGCAGCGCTGGGTGTGACTGCAGGGCGCACGCGGCTGTGCCGGCCGAGCCCTGCGCAGCGCGTCCTGCTGCCGCTGGCACTGTGGGCTCTGAGCGCTGCAGGGAGATTTCTGAGCACCCCCTGAAAGGAATGACATGGTATCGTGCTTTAGGGAACGGCGATGATCTCTTTTGGCATTGTGCTGTTATAAGAAGTGCGTGTGTGTGATTTGTCCTAACGACAGACTTAAGCCAGAGAAATGTCTGTAGATGGCACGGTCTGGTCCCGTCTTTGTTTATCACCACTGTAATGCATTGCTGGCATCCTAAAACGATGAGCCTGTGTTACTTGATGTCAGCACAGGCTTGGCCAGAGGAATTAAAAGGTGTCCAGTAGTGAAACAGTCTGAGCATTTAGCAAGGGGATCCACAGCTCAGGTTTGCTCGCTCCTTCCTTGCTTGGTTTGGACTTTATTTTGTTTATTTGTGTAGCAGGAGGAAGGAGATGAAATACAGAAGCCCTTTCTTGCCATGAATGAAAGAATTATCTGCTGCATAAGGCCGCCTCTATGGAATTAACATAGGTCCTTTCCCTATGTGTATAGAGTAAGTTTTCAGATCAAAGCAGACCTCGGAAGGAATATACACCAGTGCATTAAAGAAAGAAGCTGCAATATTCTGTATCAAAAAGGTTAAACTCGTGGGATTCTATGTAAACACTCATTTTACCCTAGCTAACCTGTAAAGATTTCATTTTGCTTCATTTATCTTTTTCCTTACCGTATGCTATACCATCGTGAGCTTCGATGAAAGAATCATGTCTCCATTCATTTCCTATCTTGCTGAATTGCCTTCGCATTTCCTATCATCTGCACATAATCCTATTCTCTCCATTATTGTCTTAATACCAAGTACAGCACAAGATAATGGATAGGCACTGTAATAACAGTGTGGCCTGTAGGAGCCCCTCGAGGGAAATATCTTTGACGCTGGTAGAATATTAATGCATCCCAGGTCCCTGATCTTCCTCTTTCACTTCATCTCCTGTTTTCTAAACTACATAATGACTTTCATATACATGACAAAAGCATTAGAACAGAAAAAGACTCATTGATGAGCGGCGGAGCTGTGTGATATTAAGAAGCACTATTCTCAGTTCTTTGTACAATTTTTGACCACCATCAGAGACAGTGTGTGCAGGTAATTTCTGATTTGAATAGATATGGGCACAAAGAACCATTATCATACTCTGTTAATCCAAATGCCCATCACAGGCACTGCATGAAAATAAATTAAAATGTAATTCTTCAATAATGCATCTGTCTACAGGATGATTTTCAGCAGATTAAAAACAAACAACTTGATATCACTTAGAAAGGCTAGCGGATTGTTTTTGAGAAGCTTAATCATCAGCAGATTATGGATGGAACAGTAAATCAAAGCAGGGTATGTTAAACAGTGTAAATTGTGTTGTAGCAGCAATTTACTGTACATAATTTTTTAATAAAAGCGAAAAATTGATTTTTGTGAGCGTAAACATTGAATCCTGAGAGAATTTAGGTGCTATTATCAAGAAAGAGAATGTTAGAAAATGCTATTCTCGTCACGTGGGAACAACAACCTTTGGTTTCCTTTACCAGGAAGAGAAGTTTGCTCCTTTCAGGACTGCCTTTGGCACAACTCCTTTCTCTTCCCCTCCTCCAAAAATTATCATTTCAGTATTGCAGTTTGCTAATGTACACCGGAACCATTCCTTCCCAAACCCAAGTGTGTGCCCTAACATGGAAGAGGAGCCCCCAGACCTTCCTTTGTGCCAGTAGGAACTTGCCCAACCCATGGGTGCTGGAAGGTGGGAATCTGAGTGAGGAGTGAGATGTATAAATGTATAAAGTATTGAGGGAGGGGCATTCTGAGGTTCAGAAAGAAACAAAAAAAAATGCGTGAAAATTAATCATACTTTAAAGCAATGATTAGAACAACCTTCCTACCACACAGAGGCACCCAGGCTGTCCTCACACCTCCAGCTATGCAAGTGCTGAGCAGTGCCTCCAGCTTTCCCACATGGCTCCCAGTGCTGCCAGGCCCTTGGAGCCCGGGAAATGTCACAGTGAGAGACTGAAGCTGTGCTGAAGGAAATCTGTCCCAAGAGGGAGTGAGGAGACGGTCTGTCTGTTCCTGGCCTTGCTTTTGTTTTATTTATGCCCTAATTTTATTTTCAGATGATTCATTTGATTTATTTCACTGCTTTTAATGCTGTTTCTTTTCTGTTCTGAGCTTGAATGGTACTGTGAAATAGTCTAATATTAAATTATGGTGATTCTGCATTTTAAAATGAGCTCGGTAGGGTGGAAGAATGCATGTGAAGCTCAGAGACATCATGTTTCATGTTGGAAAGCTGAAGTTGTCCCTTTGAATCCTGGTAAAAACTACGTTAGCAAGTTCTGTTGCTGTCATTATAAATGTAATGCCTTTTCTTTCACATGTGCTTACTTGCCAAGAGAAAAAAATGACATCCTGGGTGACATTGGTAGTGTGGGATCCCAGTCTAAGAGACTGTAAACAAGAGGAGGTGAGAAAGAACTCAGCTCACTACTTTAAGAATTCACTTAAAACTTGCTGTCTAAATTTAGGTCTGCAATAAAAATATTATTGTTCCCCTCCACACCTCCCCAGCACACACATGCTTCCCCTTCAAAAAGGAGTTTGACTATGGCTCCTCCATAGTTGCACTATGACACAGTCAGTAACTGATTAAAATAGGGTTCTAGGAAGCAGACCCCCAGACCAGTGCTGTGGGGTGCATAGGCCCTTTTCTGCTTTACTGGTGTTTGTTGCCTTTACTGGCTCTGTCATGCTGCGTTGGGCTTAGCGTGACGCAGCATGGCAGGAATTACTAGTGACATAGTGACAAGAAGAAAATCTGAGACCCTAACAAATGCTAGGAAAAAGGAAATAGTGCATTTTATTATTATTTATCTACAATAGTGAAAACTGATGGCCACCACAGTCCTGGCCCTCAGAGCTATACCACTGATCACCGTTATCAGAGGGAAGACTCTGAAGGAGTTCACATTGCCTTAAAGGAAGGCTGAGATCAGTGCTGTCAGGCTGGGCACGGGTCAGGTTAGCTGGGTAGGGCAGGAGCCTGTTGTAGTTGGGAACTTACTGGTGTTTTCATACTACTTGAATGGGTCCTCCTGCCTAGGATCTGGTGATGAGTTGCCACGGCTTTGGTCTTGGGGCTAGGCTTGAAGAAGAATATATCTTGTTTTTCCAACAAGTGAATAGATTTAAATTAAAACACTGTTTTAAAAAATATTTCCAGTCATGTATTAATTAGTCCCTGTGATGCGTCCCATTTGAGTGTGGTGGGCTTGTGGCTGCCTGCAGTTACTGTCCTTTGCTTATGGGGATTTTGTTAGAGGGAAGCACAGCATATGCACCTTGAACAAGTCTCCAATTTGCTGGACCCTTCTTCGTTGCTTTGACATGCTGACAGGACTTTTTTTCGCTTAGAACCACATTCAGGATTTTGATGCTGAATGGTTTTATGTTTTTTTATTTTTTTAATGCTAACGATTAGGTTACTGCCATGAGTCTGAAAGTCTGGGAGGATTTACTGTCTTTGCAGGGCTGAAATACAACTTTGATGTCTTTGTATGCTGTGTTCCTCCTGTAACTTTTCGCATACAGCAAAATTATCTTTTAATTGATTTCTAACAATTAAACTCAATTTTACTATTCAAATACAGTTTTGTGAAACAACAGACTCTGCTTACCAACCTTATGTTGGTTATTTTTGAAGGGTAAAAAAAGATTGAATTATGTAATTGAACTTTGCAACTAATAAGAGAAGTGGTACAGATTTTATTTGTCATTTAAATATTGTATCTTGTTCTACAGGTTATTGTCTTTCCTCTTTTTTTAAAAGTATATTGCTAGCAAGCAATCTAAATAGACCACAACTTTTCTCTATTCTATGTAGATGCATTTCCAGTATTGAGAAAAACATGCTCTCCATTAGATTATCTGCGATGTTACTTTATTATTATTTGTATTTTAGAAGATATAGCATGCATTTTGCTTGAAATATACTTGGAAGGATTTTATCTGTGACAGCAACTCATGTTGTTTCCAATCTTAATCCCGACATCAGTAATTTTATGTTTATGAGTAAACATAGTAATAAATGAGAATCTTCCTAGAATGGTAATTGGTGCTGCTCTTTTGTATGCTGGGTTTCAAATCTGCATGTAATTGTCGGTGCCCTGTAGAAATGTTAATTATCTTGGATAATTCTGTTTGCCTCGATCGGTCTAGTGCAGTCCCAGTTAGTAAGAAGGTGTCACCCAGGAAAGTTAGGGAGCAATACAGCACTGAACTGATGCACAAGTGGGGGGAGGTGCAGCTGCACTGGGTGCTGCTGTCTGCAGGACATGCAAGTGCATGCTCAGCATGTGGGGCATGATGTCAGGCCTGGCGTGGTCTCCTGCTTGGAATGATACTGTTAGTATGTTTATAATGAAAAATAGAGAAAAATTAAACTGCAATTTGGCATTTCCATGTTTCAGGTGCTGTGCTGACTTGTACAATTATGCAGGCCCCTATGCTGACAGGCATTGCCCTGAGAAAACTGCCAGCCATGAAGGAAGGACAGCTGCCTCTACATGTTTGGGCAGCCCCAAAGACATGACCCTGAGTAGTGCGACGAGAAGTGCCCCGCTGTCATTGTGCCCGCATCCCCATGCGTGCTCCTCTGCGGGGCCTAAAGAGGCTGTGGTACTGCTGCTGTCCTGTGCCCAGCACACAGACCTGATTCTGCCTCTCTCAGCAGTCTCCTGCCTCGTAAAGGAAACTCCTTATTTTTATATAGACACTGTGTCTTCTGACTATAGCCCTTGTACTGTTGCCATCTCCCAAAGAATATTTCATGTTATCTTATACCATTTTCTTAGATAACATTTTCTTTTCTTACAAAGTCCGAATATAAATAATCACTAATAGCACATCTCCTGAATCAGTGAGGTTCTGCAGGCAGGAGCTAAGCTTTTATAAAAACACCATTGTCAGGCAAGGTTTGGTACAGCTCCTACAGTCTAGATGAGGAAAAATTTGAAACTGTGGATAATTTCTTATCTACATATCCCTGATGGCTGAACTGTGCAACTGTAACTGGGAACACTTCTTGTAATGCTGCTTTTAAGTGGGAAAGATACTGAATAAGGCAAAGAAAAAATCAACATATAAAAAATCTTAGCTATAAAATAAGTTGAGTATAGGTTTAGAAGAGGGGATATGTAAAATGCCTAATTAAGAATAAAGAAAACCCCTGTGCTGAAGTTTCAAAACCCAAATGAGCATTGTGTGTGGAGATAAAGCATTCCCAAAGGAAAACACTGCAAGAAAATTATTCTTGGCATTTTCTATTCATTTCTATTACATTGATTTTAAAATCAGCTCTTCTAAAATATGGCACTGTTTTATATACATCTTGAGTAGTATCTGCAGCAAGCTCTGTGCAGAGCTATGTTGCACCAGGCTGGGCTGTGCTCAGTTCCAGATGATGTTCTTGGATATCCAGCCAAAAAAAAAAGCAGTGACTACAAGTATGTGTTGGAAATGCCCACTCATTGTCTTCTGTTGTGATTCTTTAACTTTCAGAGCATGTTTTGGGCATTGCTGTTACGCAGCCATCTGGTAGCCCCTGGATTACTGGAATCTGCCAGGGGGACATGTGCTGACATTCAAAAGAGAGTACGAGACTGTTAGCCAAAATATTCCTTTTGTCTTATAGATAATATTTGGCTTGCAGTTGGCACACCAAAAAAATCTGCTTTAGAAGTAAAAAATAATTTAAAAAAGACAAATTCTATAACTAATTAAGCTGTGCTCTTACTACTGCTTGACCTGCTTTTGTATGGATGCTCATACTGTCAGATTGAAGCAATCTTTACATGCAGTGGTGCAAGCCCCGAAGTTCTGCGTAGAATGTCTATACCTATCATCTACTTGCCTTCCTGTATGAAGGCTTTAAACACACCTTGATCAGGTTTTTGTCAGAGTGAACCCTGTAGTGTTGCCCATGGGCAGGACATGTTGTCTTTCATGTATAACTCTCATGTGTAAACAGATGCATTTAGCTTATTATTTTTCTGCTTCTTTTAAGCGGTGCAACTAGGAGAAAATAGTTTTCCAGATATGAGACCTCTAAAGCCAAACACTTCACCAGTGACATCAGAATGAATTTGAAATCTCTAATGGAAACACAAGGAGAGCCTTTCCAAGGATAGGCTTCTTCTTTCCTGTAGCTGTTGGTATCTCTTATGGATAAGCTGTGAAGTCTTCCATTTAGTCCTGAATTATTTTACAGATGTGTGATTGAGTTTGATTTTTCTTAAAACTCCTGGAAAGTAAGTTGCTAACTTTTTAAAGCTAATTTGCTAAAGACTAATAAGAAACGTGTCAAGCTACCAAACATTAGATAGACTCACTATTTACAGATGTCTAATTTGCATATGTATGTGTGCTGCAAAAGCTACAGTACAAACAAAGTGATTTTAATGCTACTGTGGTTTTTAATATTGATGGCAAGAATCAAAGCTTCAAAAAACCTATGGCAGTGGACAAGGATCATAGGATCTCATTGCTCAATTTTTGCACAGGCTCATTAGCAGACCTCGCCAACAGCAGATGACACTTCAGCTAACCTGAGAGTAGTCTGGAGGCAGTGGAGGAGGCACCAGGACCACGCCATGTGCTGAGCCATTTCCCTTTCAGAAGACTTTAACAAGAGCCCTTTGCCTCTGGGTAAGTTGGTCTATGATGTGACTGTGTTATTTTGTGGCAGGGTGATGGAATAAATCGCTGCTTTCTGCTAAAAATATCAACTGAACCAACCTGTGCTGGTGGATTTTCCCTTTGTTCTTCCACTATAGCTGGTGCACCAAAGCCACATGTTCTGCATCAGCATCTGGAGCACAGCAACCTCCTCTTTGGAGGACAGGGAGAAGAAGGGAGCTGCCTGCTTGCCAGCCTTGCTGTGTGTGTGGGCAGTGAGCTGGGATGGATGCACCAAAGCACACGCTTGCAGGCTGTAGCAGGGTAACGCAGACTGTACAGCTCTTCCAGCATCTCTTTGTGACCTCCAGTAATTTGTGGGCTGAAGGATACTGCCATGAGATTGTCAGTTTAGATTTAAGATGAGAAAAGAGTAAATAATTAATCTGAGGGTAATAATGAGGTCATGTTAGTGCCCTGGCAGAGTGGCGCTGTGCGAAGATGGGCAATCCCAGGGGCCGTAACACTGTGGGACATGGGGCTGCTGTCAGCAGCTCTCTGTTCTCCCTTACTTTTACACAGTTCCCTACTGCAGTTTGATTTGTGAGTCTGATCATGGAAAAATATTTGCTTTAAATAACCACTTTGTTTACCATTCATGTTATGTTTTGCTATAAAGTAGGCCAGAAACCTAAGCAAAATGTATAAAAATAGTGCCTTCTGCTGGGACAGCGTAAGTGTAACTGGTAATAGCACCAGGGTCGTCTTGTTCCTCAAGATTACAAACAGAAACTTCTCTCAGGTCTAGTGGTCTTCCAAGGGATAGCACATTTGAACTCACAGCAAGTGCTCTGGAGATGCTGGACTGGCACATCTGATTCACCACATCTCCACTTCTGAGTTTTAATTCAGATGCATCTTTAATATCCATGGAGACTGATGTTCTCAGCACTCAGTATTAAACAAATACGGAGTTAAAACAAATCTTTGTATCTCTGTAGACAAATACTTGAATTATCCAACAAATGTGCATTTTCCCCCTTTAAAACAAGCTTCTGACCATATTATTTCACTATTTTATTTCTGGAGATCCAATGGTCAGACAGGAATGTGGCTATTAACACCTCCAGCAGCACATTCTAGGTATAATGTGATAACTGGCTCTTGCCAGGATGGGCCGCTTAAAACATTCATGCAAAGAGACAGTAGTATTTTATAGTACTATTGTCAAAAAAGCCACTTCATGGTGCGTGTTAATATTTTTGTAGCAATTTGGGATGCTAAAAATAAGTAAAAAGAACCCCCACAGTATGTCTCGCTGTGTGGAATCACTGCTTTATAGAAACCAAAATTTTTGTATCCATCTTTGCTGTTAAAATGACAGGGGCACAGGCATTCCTTGTTTTACATATGAGCACAGACATGCCAAAATCTCAAGTGTGTTTGTGGAGCTGTGCAAAGAAGATACCAGCCAGAACCTGAGGAGGAAACCGAGGCTTCCAAATAGCCTTGGGATTTGTTTGCTTTTAGTTCCCCTCTGGGTAACTTGTTGGCAAATCCTACATAGCACTGAAGGCAAAATGACACTTTTTCTCATTCCCAGGAGAGGCAAAACATGAGTTCCATGACAAAGTGCCCTGTGGCCAAGAATCTGCACGCTCGGGGTGATGCAGCCTGTGACTGCAGGGAAATGGGGCTGAGGCTGTCCAAAAGGAAAGAATCTGTTCTATGACATGCTGCAATCCAAGTGCAGTCTGCAGGAGATCCTCCAGGAGAAACGCTAAGACTGCAAAGGGTTGCACAGGATATTACAGACAGAGAGCTGCACAGGCACTGAGGTAGATATGTCTGCTGGAGAAGCTGATGTCATTCCAGCATGTTGTTCAAGGCATAGAATATATTATTTAAAATGTGCTAAAAGTAGATGGCATGCAAGTGAATTGTAATATGTTGAGGTGAAAATGTGATAAACTACTCTTAGCCTTTGACAATTCTCAGTGCCACTTCAATTCTTGGAGAAAATGATAAGCTTTTGATAAAATAATAAGAAAAACAGAAGAAAATGCAACCCTATCTTTCATCTGACTCAATCTCTTTCGTTCACAGGAGTGAATGCTCAATGAGAGCAAAAGGCAGAGGGTAGAGGGGGGACTGAGATGGGAAAGATTGTGATTATACTGAGAATACAGGGTATGACCAAGAAAGATAATAATCAAGATTAAAGAAGAAAGAATACTTTAAATAAAGCTCAGATGGGGAGAACTCTGTATGTCGCAAAACAAGGGAAGAATAACTGATTGTTTGTCTGTGGTATTTCTCCCAGAACTGTATATGTAAAATAGTAATATAAATAAAGTGTATTCATCTGTCCAACGGGGCTGCAGCAAGACTGTTGCTAAGGGATGAACTGGCAGAATGGTGATGAAGAGTGTTACTATAAATTCTCTTAAAACAAAGAGGAATTTGTTTTGTTTGTAGGAGGGATTGTACTAGCGTGCTATTTCTAAGGAAGTTTTGAGAATAATTTTTCTTTTAGAGCAATCGTTGCAGGTTACCATGAGCCTGAGAAGACAGAATCAGCAAGCCCTAAGTTGCAGTTAGATGTGAACTGCTGCCAATATTAAGGCTGAGGCTAAGAGCAATACCGATGTAAGCAGAGGATCATTAACAGAGTTCCATCTCCCCTGTTCCCAGCTTTTGGAAAGAAGGTAGAAGGGCAGGAGGAGAAAGCAGGTTCTAAAGAAATCAACTAAAAAACAGTAACTTCATGGAAATGATAGCAAGAAATGCACAGAATGTGGAAAGACCTGAAGGACTTGTTCCTAATCAATAGTACTTTCAAGGTATGAACAGTGCAAAAAGACAAAGGAATAATTCATTGTCTGAGCTGGAGACAGGAACAAGGGCCTGAGGTAAATGAAGGAAAAGTTGGGATAAATATTAAGAAAAGTTCTCAAAAGCGTGGTTTTCTCCTGAAACTGTTGCTATGCTCTGTAAAGCGCAGTAGTGTGGTAAAATGCAAAATTTACTCTTGAATGCATTTAAAATATAATGTCACATCTGTACAAAGGTTCTCCGTCATCCTTTGCTCAAATACTGCTTGGAGTCCACGTATGAGGGTAATGTCCTCCCTCGTAGGGTAAGAGGGAAAGCTGAGCCTTTCCAGTGAAGAGCAGAATCATTCCTGAGAGGTGTAGTTGAGAATGATGTGTTAAATACACAGTTCAGGTTAGAAACACTGTGGTTTTATGCAGGGTTTTGGGAGCTTTCCTCCTGTGGTGATGAACTTTGTGCACCTTGTCCCTACTGTAAAGACGGTTACTGCATGAAACAAAAAGGTTAACTATCACCTGGAATTTACAGACTTAAAAATCAGATGAGCAGATTGAGTAGAAAGGGAAATATAATACTGCGTTATCTTCAAACCTGTTAATTTCAGCATCTTCACAGAAATGCTTTTCTGAGCTTAGACCGTTCAAACTATTTCATCCATACAACGAATTAGTGATGGTGTGCATGGTGTACAAAGTGGAACAGATTTCTAAGAAATAAAAAAAGCACAACAGATTTTTAGCCCTAATCAGCAGATTCTAACTTGTATCGTGTCACTGTTGTAACCTGATGCTATGCTCTGCGTTCAGGGTCATTGAACAAAGTTCTGTCCTGGAGAAGTCGCTCTTCCCTCCCTCCCCCAACCCCCCACAAAGACAACTGCGAAGAAGTTAGGAAAAATTTGTTCTATTGGTAGGTTTATTTTCTGTTCCTCTCTCCTATAACACCTCTTCAGTACTAAGGATGGAAGTCCTGGCAAACTGTTGTTGCTGCATATGGAAGGGGGCAGGCAGGCATGTGGGACAGTGCGCATACAGAGAAAAAGTCCTTGAGCAACCAAGCTTTGATTTTGTGGGGCTCTTGTAGCAGCTTTATATGAGCTCATGTTTACATAGCAATGTAGAGAGTTGTCAGGAGAAGGGGGAAAATCAGGAAAATGATGTTTGGTTTATAAAGCAAGCTTGCCCCTTGGGTGAGGAACATTGGTAGCTGTACCAGGCTTTCAGGCGCGCAAGAAGATTTGTCTGTAGGGCTGTACATCCTTGGTTGCGTGTTAAAGATTAAGGAAAGGCTTCGACACCCTGAGCTGCCAGTCTCCCTTTGTGTATTCCCACAAGCATTGGCTTGTGCCAGGAGTTTGGGTGATGCTGTTTCATGTTCAACACAGCTATCGGCTTCTTGGAGAATCCATCTTTTCCTCATATCATGATTAAATCGTACAGGGAGAACATGTGTTTCTCAAATCTCCCTGCAGCCTTTGGGTAAGACTGTTTCGAGTTTGACAAGGAGAGCTGAGGGTGCACGTGAAAGTGTGCAGTTCTGAGTTTGTTCTTTTGGGTGCTTTCATATTGCAAAAATCAATTATTTACTTCCTGTCAGGTGAAAGCAGAAGATTAGTTGCATTAATTTTTGAATGCTTGCATAGAGTGTGTGTGTAAATTGATCTCACCTTGCTGAGGTCCTGTTTGCAGCCTAACCAGACATCACTGGCAGGGGAGCTGTGCTAGAAGTGTTTGCAGCTTGTAAAGCACTGCATATGGGTAAGCAGGCGGCAGGGAAGAGAGGGAAACATTGACAGACTTATAGTTTGATGGGGCTGGGTGCTGGTTTGCTTTAGGCTGCTCATTGGATTGGATTGATCACCCAAGGCAATGTTGCATCTTCTGCAATACTCCCTTTGCTCTTGGTTCAGCTCATCATCTATACATACAGCACAAAGTTTTAGAGTGATTTCTAGTGCACTCCAGAAAGACAGTTGGCCCCTACAATGGCCAGTGCTCCCTGTAAACAACAAGGCTGCAGAAATGCTGTGCTCACGTGCTGGCAGGGTAAATATGCAGCAGAACATGGAGTGGGTGCAGCTGCTCATCCTGGCAGCAGTGGCTGTGGCACTACGTGGCTCTGCCTTGCTCCACTCCACTGGTCCTGGCCCCCTTCTGCCCTACTGTCTGCCTCAGGGACATAGTCTCAAGTGCTTGTGACTCCTCCCAGCTGGTTGCCTGTCTGTTTGGGGTTAGTTTACAGGGTCTATATTGTTTTTTTCTTTGTTTGATGTACCAAAGCACAGCAGTCACAAAGGAATTTCTACTGTCCAGTTGCAACATGTTGATGTTCTTACCATGTTAAAATTGCCCTTCCATCCCTCCCTTACCCTCAAGACACGGAAAGGGATTTATTCACCAATTTAATATTTACCCATTGCCCTGCAGGCATGCTGAGCCTGGTTGTAGGCACATGCTGCAGTGGAGGTGTCTCAAGCCATAGCTTTTGTTCAAAAACTCTTGCTTTTCACAGAGGGCAGCTATCCACCCTGTATCTGTGTGTGGTGCTACGCTCACTGTGGGCACGTGGCTGAGGGAACAACACCTGCACCCGGCTCCCTGCCAGTGCGCTCCCTGGGCACCACAGAGGTTCCTCAGATGTGTGTTTTGCTCTGTTATCTCTTTGCAAACACTATGCCTGGTGGATATTACAGTGCTACCTAAAATGTTGCTTACTTACATTATTCTGCAAAAATGCTGGTAATAATCACCTAGCAGCAGGCAGCCTTTTCCTCTGTGTTCAGAGGAATCAATTGCCCGCTGCTGCGCTGCTCTCTTCCACCTCTCAGGAACTGCCTTAGGTTCATTGCAGTGCTCTCTGTGCTACTGTGAGTAAATGTAATGCTCTGATCACATCTCTCATTTGTGCATTGATTTCGAACTAATGATGTGTTTATGTGTGCATACCTGGAGAAAAAAAAAATGCTCTCTGCTAGAATGCCTCCTCCATTTTGGACTGTGTAGCTCAGGGCTGTCATCGCGGTACTACATGGAATGCTGCTGCTGGGCTTTGGTTTTTATGAAGTCCATGGAAAGATTTAATTAAAATACCTTCTAGATTTCATCTTCTTTAGGAATGGCCCTTTACAGGTTCTACCCATGGGGTACTGTTTATCCAATTTAAGGCATTTAAACACAAAATGTTATTCTGCTGTATTTATTCTTTGCAAACCTATGTTTTTTTCTTCCCCTCCCTCCCTCCAGCATTTTGCTGTTATGTGAAGCAGATGCAGGCTGTATCCCGCTAATCTGCACAGCCATGAGAGATGGGTTTGGAGCGGTTTTAACTCTTCGGCACTTTGTCAAAAGCCTGCAGGTAACTTGGGCTCCCCACGTATGAACATTTTAGGTATTTCTTATGGTTCTACTGCGGTTCTTTCAAACATAACACTGTCATTTATCTTATTCTGTGTTTAACAAAATACATTTCTCTCCTTGGAGACTTTCTCCACCTCTTTCAATATAGTTCTCTTTGCAAGCTGTTCATTCAACCTCTATTATGTGTTTGTGGGGTTTGCTTTTGTATTTAATATTGCCATGTTCTCAGGTGTTGACACAAGTACAGCATGAAAACACATCTCTTGCACTGTCATTGCACTACATCAAGATTCCCACATTTCTCAGTGTGAAAGTCACAGTTGGCAATTCAGTCTAGCTGTGAAGTTACCTGTCTGTGTCCAAAGAACCCACAGCTTGGGACCCCTGCCTTGGAAGCCCCTTTGGCAGACTTGTTTACCTACAGCTCATTTCTCCATACATCTTCATGGGTTTGCAGTCTCCTCAGATTCGGTGAATCTCATTGCAGTCACAATTAGCTTTTCTCATTGAAAACTGAGCAACGGCAAATATCTTACCTGATCAATTCTTTTCACCCACAAGGTATGACTGGCCCTTTTTCTCAGATCCCAGTAAATTCCTCCTCTGTTTGACTTGGTTCTATTTTCTGTCTTATTGTTAAAATTCTAAAATGTATGCATCCAGACTGTTGGGTCATATTTAGCTCTATTAAAGTGATCAGGCTTGCACCTCTCCAATGCAGGACGCTTCTAAAGTCAGAAACATTTTCTTTGAATGAAATTCTGTCCTTTTCTTTAGTCATTTTAGACCTCACTCAGGCACCTGCTGAGTAGGTCTGTACCAGCCTGATTCCATCTCTGCCAGACTCTTCCCACTGTTGCCATGCATGAGGCACCTTTACAGAGGCCAGGAGAGAAACAAGCTCTGCTCACCAGGGATGCAAGTAAGGAGCAGAAGCGAGCTATGGCCCCACTGAAACAGCTCGTGATGTGGCTCCATGGCAGCCGTGGTTTTCACTCTTCAGTGAAATAACCAGAGCAATTCCTGATATTTAATTTTGAACTCATGTGATTTTGAGTTATATTGAAGAAAAACATGCAATAGCTTTTAATGATTGCAGTATAATTTCTTCCTGTTAGTTTTCATTTTCCAGTATGGTGCAAGTTTTATGTTGTTATTCATTTTATGTACTCTTTATCATATTTGTCAGTAAATCTCCAGCAGACAGAAAGCAGTGGGGTGTGTTTGCAGTACTACAGCTACCAGGGCTTGGCAAAATAGCAGTGTAAAAATCATTTGCATTAGAGCTAATAAAGACAGCTGGAATGGACCCCAAAATATGTTCAATAAACCAATAAGACTGACTGCTGATTATACTCCTACTTCAGTAAAAGTAACTGGTTTTCATTCAATGTTTAGAGTACTGTAATTGTGCAGTGTAGTATTTTACCCGCAATTTAAATCTAATATAACGGTCAATGCTTGCCTTTAAATGCTGGCAGTTTGCTAACAATTTCCAGGCTTATGCCTCTTGCATTTTATTTCCTCTATATAAGGGCAGGGTAAATTTCTCACCATGTAGTTTACCATGCGTAACTCTTGGTAAATGTTGACTCTTTTACTGTGACCATTATAGACATCGCTTATTATCGCTTAGGGATTAAAGGTGTTTATTTTGTTGTCTTGTGTTTTTCCCCACTCTTCCCGCACTGCCCATGATCCAGATTTTCCAGAAATCTTCTGGAGTTGTTGAGAGATCATACTTGGGAAAAAGAATTACATGAATTAATTAGCTAATAGAATTATTTAAAAATCTAGATGCTAAAATAATGTAGTAGCTTCCCTCTCCGTTTTTCCCTAGAAAGTTTGGCTTCCCTGCTCCATGGAAATGATTTATTTAAAATAGAAATGTCTGACCTTGAGACAATAATATCCTGCCAACCCTGCATGTCTTCAAAATGTGTGCTCACTCTGAAACATGCATATATTGGCGTTGCATAAAAGAATGTGCCTGTTTTCCTTTTTGCTTTATGTACGCAAGCAGTTTTTTATAAAAAGCTTAACTGATAGACATTCTTAATGGTATTGATAAATAAATAACATCTCTTTCCTGCAGTACTTGGCAATAGAAGGATTCTGCCCGGGATTATTATAGATAAAAATAACAAGCAGGATTTTCTTGTACCCTGTGCCATACATGAAACAACAAATCGGTCCATCCCAAGTTCATTCAGCCATATTTTACATCTTCTAGAACTGGAATTGTGTAGCCTACAAAACAATTTATATTTTATCTGTACCATCTAATTAATTAAATGGCCCCGGAGTACCAGACTCACAAATCTCGTTAATAGCTGAATACTGAAATAAAGGCTGTTCACCCCTACTAGAATAATATTTGCATATCTCCACCTGCGATGGGTAATAAGTACCTGCCACAAATCAGAATTATGAATTTTGTACGCCTAACAAAACCGCAGGGGAAATTATACCTCAGACATTCCATAATAATTGCAGCTAAGCTGTTTAGTGCCATCCACTTATTCTGCCTGAAGTGTTTAAAGCAGCAACAGTTGTAAATGAATTCAGGCACACATTCAAGAGAAAATGTTTTAAAAAGTTTTTCTGTCTTGCCATATGTAATTATCTTTATAGAAATGTTCAGTTACAAGTTATAACATGCTCACATTTAAAATTGCAAATTAAAAAGTTCTTCTGATTAAAGAATGTTTTGTAAGAGTGCTTTTTTAAGCGTACTATGATAACATAGAAAGCTGCTAAGGCCATGTTTATCACATTGGTCTCCCAGAATCAATGATCTGCTGTATGAACAACCACAGTGAGGAGTCTGCTTTTGCAGTGCTTCTTTCTCCAGTAATGTTTGGTTCCTGGGGGAGAGTTAACTGCTAAAGGCTTGGACAGAAATACGCTGCGATGCAGATAGTCTTTCGTAGACCAGGGAATTGGGACGTTAAAGTAGGCAGCACAAGCTGCCTCTGGCTTGTTTATTTTCATGACAGGAAGGGAAACTGCATGTAGAGCAGAGCTGGGGAGGAAGAGCTGCGAGATGCTTGTGGCTCAAGCAGCCGGCTGGAATTGAGGATGGATAATAATACAGAAGCTAGCATTTAAACAGTGATTTGTGTTCAGTAGGACCTCAAAGCTCATGATAAGTACAGGTTCAGCTTTGTCATCCTTGTAAGGATAGCTCTAAGGGCTGGGCCTGTCCTTTCAAGAAGCTTGTGGGTGATGCTTTTACATTTGTGGTTTAACTTTTAGGTTGCCCTGTTTGGAGGCATGAGTTGGACTTAATTATCCTTGTGGGTCCCCTCCAACTCCAGATATTCTGTGATTTCCTTTGGGATTCCAGAGTGCTCTACAGATATGGTATGAATCCATCCTCTGTGTGTGTGTGTGTGTGTGTGTGTGTATGTATGTATGTATACACCACTTCTGACAATATGTGATGATTTCTGGTTTATCATGAAAAGATAAGAGGCTTCTTTGGCATAAGTCAGAAGGTGGAAGGGGGAGCAAAAAGAACAAATGTAGTTGTAGGCCATGCTGGTTATGTTACTGAACCCCTGTCCCCTCAGTCTTTGGCTTTGTTAGTACAGCTGAGGCAGTTTGAAGGGTATTAGATGGCAAAGTAGGAGGAGTCCTGCTGCCTCTTGTGATTTGAATGCGTGAATTGTTATGTTAGTGATTTTAGAGGAGGCAACATACCGACAAACATAACGCGTCTATGCCCTGGTTCTCACTGAACATTTTGTTGATTATAAATAGCTAGGTTTCAAGCCTTTGCAGCAGAGAAGAACAGAACCTAAGCTGTAGCCTAAACCAGACACACAAAAAAAATATTATTTGTGATCAGTGGAATGATCCCAGGTTTTCAAGGTTACCCTCAGGACACTGGCAAATTGATTGTACAGACAACCAACCTCAGCTAAGGACTTGGTTTAAGGCATTTGTAACACTGACCGCTGTCCTCCTGCATGATGAGGCTGTAGCCTCGCTGTAATGCTTGCTACCCCTCCTCACAGGACGAGCAGGGGAGGTTAGAAGAGAACTGCTGCTGGGAGGTGGGGGTTTGTGCTGAGTGCCGCTGGGGACACACAGCTCACTGGACAGGAGGGCCTCT
Source organism: Chrysolophus pictus (assembly GCA_037305975.1). Lineage (NCBI taxonomy): Eukaryota > Metazoa > Chordata > Aves > Galliformes > Phasianidae > Chrysolophus > Chrysolophus pictus. Next base: position 12,882,427 of record CM074583.1, on the reverse strand, counting down.
GAAATCCTAGCTGTGGTTCCTGTGCACATCCACATTTGTATGCCGCAAGCATAGCAGTCGTTTTGCCAGTGTTCTAGCAAAGGATTAAAAAATAATTAGGATTTATATATGTTCAAAAGGAAGGGGCACGGTGCAGTGAGTCACAAGGAGGTGATTAAGTCAGGATGTCTGACTCTTCTTAGACTGACAGTGGTTAGTCTGAGTGTTTAGAAAAATAACTGATACCTTATATCATGGTGGGTAGTGTAGCTTAAAACTGTATTTTATACTTTAGAGGACTAACTGACAAAGTCCCTATGGATTTTTTTTCATATTACATAAAATGGCTATAGAAGTTGAACCATAATATCTCACTAACTTACACATTAGCCCAGGGCAATAAAGATGTTTTTATTGGAGGCAGATTTCATGAAAAGTTGTATGGTTTTTATCTTCAAATATTGTACTTTGCTGAAGGCGTTTAAGCGTCCTGCTGGGACACTCTGTCCTGGAAAGCCGTTACTCTCAAAAGGACAGAGAGGTCATTGGAAAAGCTGCCCGATTTGCAGCATCTTCCACTTCCCCTCTGCTCCTCTCCCACTCTTTGCCTTTGTTGCAGAGACAAAGCTACAGTTTCAGGCTGCCACCTACAGAAGCTGAAGTCCTTGCTCTGATGGACCCGAGAACCCAGCCCAGACAAAAGGGAAACCCTGCTCTTCCTGCTTGCCTCCTCTGGCCTTGCCACATCCTCCTTGTTGTCTGCAGGCAGTGCTAGGAACCTGCCTTTCTCTTGCAAGGTCACAGCCCTCTGACTTTGTGCTGATTCAGAGATCGACAGACTGGTTCCCTGCCTGATGCTGCCACTTTTGTCCTAACTCCTACCATCTTATCTTGATTTTTCACAACATCCTGTTCTCTAATCTTGATAATCACAGCAGTGCCATCCATCCAGACTGCCGCAGCAACCACCCTCTCCTTAGCATCTTGTGCCAGCCATGCTACCTCTGTGGATGCGTCCTTCCATTGCTACATCCCTTGATATTGCTGATAGCATAGCCTGATGTTAGCCTGTTCTACTTTTCATTGACCAGTCAGTATCAGCCTACAACTGTCTCTTGGCATCTGCTGTCATTACACAACTCTTAAGTTTTCCCATCAAGGACCTCACGCCTTCCCCTCTGATTCTTTCCCTTTTCCTCATTGTGGTTGGCAGCGGTGCCTCATAAATATCCATAAGCCTGACTGCTAGCTGTGATTCAGCACTGCATGTTTGTCTCCATAGCTTGTACACTTGGAAGAGCATTTGCAGTTCGGGGGTACTCTGTGCCCAGTGGCAGTCCCTGCTCCCCTGCAGGGGATGCTCCCTCTATGCTTCTGTGTCTCACTTTTCTGTTTGGTTCTTGTAAAAGCTCAGTTGTATGCAAAAGGAGAGAAAGCATCTCTCTAAAGCCAGAGGCTTTGGGAAGTGGCTAATGACAACAGAAAATAGATTGAAAAAGAACTATTTGTATGGTTTTCACCACAGAGGCTGCCCTTCTTGCACTGCTGTGTAAGTGCTGCAGTGTAAGGCATTAGCAACTGAGTTATATGAGTTTATTGCCTTTCCAGCTGTATCTGTATCAGCTTGCTGTTGTCTAGAAGGCAGATGAAAACCTGGCGTTAGTGGTTTCTTTCTATAAACTATTATGCAGAGGATAATCTCTGATTGATGAGGTCGTGCCCTGCTACCTTACAAAGAAACACGTATTTCTCCTAGATTTAAACCTAAGGCTGCACTTGACAATCAGCAGTTTCTCATTGATTATGACTGGCAGGGATTTTTATTATGTTTATTTTTTTTTTGTTTTATTTCCTTCATTTATCTAAATCTACCAAATGTTTCTGTTTAATCTTTCAATCTATACAAAGTACAGATTTCATCTTATGCTTCAGAGTCTATGATAAAAAGAAAATTTTCCCTTTACCTTGCAATTTCCATTCATATTGTAATTTTTTGTTCAAGCTTAAGCAGTCCACATTTCATTAAAAAAAACCCCACACTATTCATACTTCTTTCATCCCTATAAGATGGTAAAAGCAATGTTGCTTTGATGAAATTTGGCAGGTAAGAGAATCGAGTTGAATCATCTCAAACCCCTGGAGTTTTGGGCCTCCAGCTATTATAGTAGAGCAGCTATGAGTATTCAAAAATTGGTCCTTTGTTTGCACTGAATTTCCAAGCCATCTGTAGCACACAAAAGCCACAGCTCTCTTTATAGTTCAGAATGAATATTTAAAAGTTCAGTTTTAGATTTTATTTGTAGCACTTCAGATCTATCTATCCCATCTGTCTCATGTCTCAGCGCTGTGGTATTAAGCTGTACTTGGTGAAGTCAGAACTTGGTGTTAGAATTTAAGGTAAATGCTCATTCCTTTATAATTTGTAATATAAAGTATCCACCTGCATAATCAGGGTCTGCACAGAGGACTGATAACCTGGTGTTATTTATTCACGTGCTGCAAATTATTATTAGAATATTAACAAGCTGCTGCAGATAGCAGTTGCCCAGTCTGAGCCTTGCTGTAGGCAACTGCAGGGTGGGCTCCACGTGCTCGTGCTGGGAAGCCAAGCCCAGGCCATGTACTGAATGTCTGCCTGCACAGGTGGCATGATGGTGGTGGGTGCCCCAGGGAGGGGATGCGAGAAGTGTCACAGCGAGCAGGGCCTTGTGCCGCTGGTGTGGAGGTGGGGGAGCTGCTCCTTTCAGACAGAGCATGCATGCATGCTCATATAGATGAGCCTGCCTATTTCATGGAAAATTTAGCTAGCAGCAACAGAGCTTCCTTAAATCATAGGAAAATATCTCTTTATGGTAATTTATTCTGTAGATTAGCATCACCTGCTTGAATGATGATACTAATGCGATGGTATAGGAATCTAGGATTAAATGAAGGTTAATCTGTGAATATCCTGAACCATGTCTCTGGATTTAACTGGAGAGCTGAAGCTTGAAAAGCCAACAGTTTACATTCTTAAAGCAATATTATATATCTTTTTCTCATCAGTTAAAAATTAGAAGGGTAAGAATTACTCTGCTTCATATACAATACAAGCAGCTCTGCCTTAATAGCAATATAAAGTACATTCTTGTAGTTATTTATTTAGGTCCTTACAGACTGATGTGTGCCAGTCTGATGGGGGTGTGTTCAGCCTCACTCACCCTTCAGGAGGCTTAATTATTGCTTTCTCAAAGACAAACCTTTATTTTAACTAATTTTTGAGTTAATCCGTGCGGATTTCTATCATTTTAAAAAGCAAGCTGTGTCATTGGAAAAGTAATACATTTTGCCAAATTGATTAAACCACAGATTAAGCAACTGTTTTTTCTACTACTGCACCTAGGGCTGGCTGCCTTGGCAGTAGTTAATTCCAGACTAGGGGAAAAATCCACAAAACTTGATCCTCAGGGGCGCTTGTTCATGGGGAGAAGGGATGTTTACTTAGTGAAAGTCAGACTTGCCTTCTGAGTTTGCATTTCCTTACACCTTCTTTCTTTATGAGATTTTTTCTTTCTTTTTTTTGTCTTCCCTTCAGAATAATGTGATTCTTGTTTCCACAGACTTCTGTCATCTACTGCTAGCTCTCCCTGAAGAATTGACTGTCATGAATGTGACGAGTCCATGCTCTGTCCCTGCAACCATTCCCATAGCTTCAAACAAGCAGTCCTATGTGAGTGCAAAAATTTGACTCCAAATTTTGTTTTTATTATTTTTATTCATGATTTGAGGAATTTTTGTGTGTTACCACGTGATGATAGACTGAAAAACACAGGCAAGTAAAATCATTTAATGTACCTATGTTGCTTCTTGCTACATCTCATTTGGCTGCGGCGGTATCACGTGGATGAGAAGAGAATGCAGAGTATGCTTAAGTCCTGAGTGGGGCTGGGATGGAGGCTATCCTAGGAGTGGGGGTGGAAATGTCTTCGTAAGTACGTTTCTTGATGGTAAAATACTTCTTGTAAATGGGCATCTGTTCTATAAAAGCTGCACCTCACTGTGCTTTCATATGGAGACTGGAAGTGAACTTTGGGATTTGGATTGTAAAATGCAAGCTAGAAAATGTTTGGAGGTAGATGAAAAAAGAATAATTGAGCTGTTCTTTTTGGAAATTAGTGGGGCTAATGAAAGGATTCAAGAAGGAAGGGTTTGAAAGTTCTTCCAGCTGATGGTCTGACTTAGTTTGCTGAAGACAATTTGTAGAGTGCTGTGTCTGTTAACATAGGGCTAGCCATTGTTAAATGAGTGCCAGAACACTACATAGTTGCAAAAAGCTTCAAGTCAGGGAAATAGTCAAAAGAAAGAAAAATCTCTCTAATTTCCCCACAGTGAAATCTCTAGGCGGAAAACATGAGTGAGTCTCAAACCAAAGTCTTATGAAGAAGGCATACACACAAAACCGATGGCAACAAAAAGAGTCTCTCTGGGGAGCTCTGTACCCTTCAGTTTCCACCTGCCCTTCCTTGCCCTCTTGCAAAGGCGTGAGCTCCTGGCAAGCAGCCAGGGCTCCGGCAGCATCTGGCAGCCTTTGGTCTGACTAATAATCCTCTGAGGTCTCTGGGGGTCTCTGCAGTTTCAGGAAAAAACAATATATATAGATATATTTCATTTATTCTTTTATAAAACTTTTGTTCCTTGGAGATGCATGACTTCATCCTTTGTAAATCTTTGTTTTGTATAATATTTGTAATCTTTTCACTTAGTATATAAAATGCTGCATATTTCCTTTGCTGTGCCTGTCTTTACCCTCAGCAGTGAAGCTCCATCCACACCAGTGGGTCGGAAGGCTGGAATCACAGCTCTGTCGGGCTGCAGCCTGTTTGTGCAGCAGTGCAGGGCTGTTCACTTTTGCTCTTGTTCTGCAGTGCATTTAAATATCAAGATGGGTTTGTTTCTAGTCCAAGATTTCTAAAAATGAGATCCTAAAATTAGATGCATTCAGAAATACTGAATGCACAGCATTTTTGACTGGCCTCAAAAAAAGCTGTCCAACAGCCTAAATTTCTTGAGAAAATGGTTATTTTTTTGTCATGCACTGATGTAAGACCTAGTTTCAGCCATCCAGCTTTTGGATCTGGACCTGCACTCCTACAGGTACATAGCAGGACACTGAGCTGCAGATTATCTAAGTAGAAAGATGATGGAATAGGGCTTTTTCTCATTCAGGTGCATGTGTGCTCCCTGTCTCCTCATGCACACACTGGGAGCAAGCAGACAATACCAGTGTTTTGTATCAGGTTCCTGCTGGCTGATTGTATAATCCAGCTGCTTCAGTGTAAATAAGAAAAGATTCTAAAAATGCACAGGTTTCAAATGCTGACAGAACAAGCATTTAAAAATGTGACAACTGCAAGTTTCCAAGAGAACATCTAATCTGAATGTGTTGTTCAACACAGCCGTGTAATTTGGCATTGTTGTGGTGCAGAAATGAGTCTTTCTCATGCAGATCAAATCTAGGTGTTCCATGGAAGCCATGGAAGCTTTCCCTGGGCTGGTGATAAGAAAACAGCACTGCAGCAAGCCTGGTGCTTGCTGTTGGAACAAAACTGAAATAAAAACCATTTTGGCCATTTTTTATCCAATGCAACCCAAAACCTCATGAGGTTGTCGCTCATCCTGCTGTCTTCAGCACTGCTGTGCTGCAGCCAGGGCTGCGTGAGGGAGGCAGACCATGCCATGGTCCCTCAGCAGCCCAGGGCTGTGCATTGTTTCTGTGTAGGAGTGAACACCAGCTGGAGTGACCTGGTCCCCTGGAAGAGAAGAGCCAGGAGTGTGTTTTCAGCTGGGTTGCAGTTACAGAGGAATACTGAGCTCAAATGCTGCTTTTTCAGTGTTTTGTTAGGACAACACGCAGTCACCTTGTGTCTGTGATTGTGCAAACCTGAAAAAGTGAAAACAGATTAAGTGCAGGGACAAATCCCCTTGCTCCAGATTATTGGTGCATTTATTTATTTTACTTTTTCCTTTTAGCTATCAGAATCTGTAGATGGGGAGGACAGGTCAGATGTGACAGCCTCAGCTCCGCCACCGCTCAGTCTCCAACCTGCTGGTTGTTAAAGCTGAGAAATTTCCAAGGTCTTCTCAACATGAAGAGAACAAGAAGTATGTGAACAGAGGTGTGTTTGAAGTCCCAGTATTAAGATGCTAAGTAACTAATAGCCTGAGATACAATCCATGTATTATCATTTTTATTTGCACTCAACTTATCCTTTTTATAGCAAAACTTGATGCCCTGTAGCCACAGTTTAAATGAATATTAATCTAAATTTGGAAAAAAGAATAAATTATAGGCAATGGGGAGTTGTTTGTCCATGGTTACTGTTACCAGTGGAAACAAGAGTGTGTACCTCAAACCTTGCATGCGGGTTTCATAGGCCAGATTATGAAATTGCAGAGAAGCACATTCAAATATTTATTTGTTGCATAAACCCAGGGATATTTTAATCTGTGTAGTAGCTGAACTTCCAGGCTTCCATTTGGCTGCATGTATGCACTTATAAGTCCATAAACTAGTAAGATATCATTAAAACATTCATTTACATAGTCACTGTCTAGTTTAGCTAGACTTTCAACATTACTAATTCAGGTATTTCTGAATTTGCATGCAGCACCTCAGCTACATGGCTTTAATGCTGTTCTCTGTTTTGTTCTGCTGTCAGGTATTCAGCTCCAGTAGAGGAATTTCTATATTACAGCTCTGAATACAGTCTGCTTTGTATGCTCATGAACTAGCTCTAGGAGTTGAAAAAAAGCTGTCATATATTCTACATTGGTTAATTTTTCATTTCTCTGGCACCTTGGTGAAAAGTAGTCAACACAGTTAACAATATATGTTGTGCAACAATAAATATTTTATTGGATATATAATCTACACAATTTACAAGTTTGATTTTTCTCTAGGAGTCTGAATAAATCTATAATTTTGAATATTTGGTGAAAACTCATTTTTACAGTATATTACTCTATAATCACTTTGAAACATATGATTGACTTTTTAATAGGAGCTATAGATATTACTTCTGCTTTTTTTCTAACGTTCTTATATTCTAATAAAGCTAGTATTTTATGGAAAGGGTGGGCTGAGCAAGAAATATGGGGATTTCATCCTGTGATCAGTGTGTAATTCATATGCTAGTAAATTTCTTACACAAGATAACTTGAAGTTTTTTTTTTTTAAATATGTCTCTCAACACATATATCTGTATAATCTATATATTAATTTGATATATGAATTTGATATACAGTTGTTCTATTGTATTTTCTATTTTACTCTGTTGGAATTAATACATTTATTTACTTATGTCTAGTTTGTAGCTATTATTCTTGCTTTAAGCCCATTGTAATGATGGAACAAATTTTACTATCTCTTACTCCATTATTTCCACTCTATGCTTACAGGTTTGTTTTCGTTCATTGTTTCATATGTAGGAAAGTATGGCTGGAGATTGTTTGCTTTCTTTATATATTAATAGATTAGGCTTTTACCTAGAAACTCTACTTGATCTGGGAGACAAAAAGATAAATGACTCTGTACTGAGGGTATTGAACTTCTATCGCTATATTGTGATACATTTATTCTTCTTTAATGTATTTATCCTCACTGTGTGCCTGTGAGATAGGGCAGCTAAGTCATACTTATCTCAAAGATGTGGGATTAAGCCACAAAAAAAACCCTAAGCAACTTGACTAAGGTTGCTCAGGATGTTGTAGCAGAATAGTGAATGATCATAGCTCTGAGTAGTGATGTTAAGTGTGGGATTATTCATCTTTTGTTTGATGGCTTCAGCTCTTTCTCAGCAGCTTTGCTTTCTTTTTGATTAAATAAAATTTCATATGAAATAAAGCAGCAGTTGTGAAAACAAGTATAATAGTCTGCAGGCGAAGAGGGAAGTTTTAAATACAGTGCTGCTTGTTGTGCAATTTCTCATTGTTCTTTTCCTGATGATTTTACCATTTTCAAAGGATTGACCAAGTCTTTTGATGGTGCATTGGCTCCTATTTGTACGTAAACAAGATTATGAATAGACGAAGTGGCAGCTGATGATTGTGGATGGGTTTCAAACATGTAGAGAGCAAAATATCCTCATGTCTTCCAAAAGATGAGCTAAAAAGAAGATGGACAGTGCATATTAGAGAAAAGCCCAACAGAGTTGGCAGTATTTGGGCTGTTTCAGAGCAGAAATGAAAGCTCAGGTGCTCAAACAGTTTGAAATTAGACTGTTGAATGTTTTCAGAAAATGATTTGTGATTAAAGCAGGTGTGTGAAGATTCTAATGTTTGTTTCTGTGAGAGAAACTCACTTGTATCTGGTAATGAATGCATTTGTTCCAAAACTGGTGACCTAAATACCAATGCATGTTTGAACAATTGTATTAGCTCACGGTTTAGAATTGCCGCGTATCACAGGAGCTATCGGTTATTTCTCCAGATGAAGATGAACGTATTTGTTGTTGACAAAACAGTCGTCTTTATTTTTGTAACGGAGAATTTTAATACTGCTTCTTTTAAATGTCATCCGCCTTCCCAATATTTCTCTTTTCCGGCTTATCTGCTCTCAGAAACTCAGGATGAAGTAACCTTACTGAACACAAACAGTTCTTGAAGTTTCATTAACCTCCTCTTGCCTCTTTGTGTGCGCTTAGTGACTAGGAGATCTTTACAACCACTTTAAAAGTGATTATTGTTCTGACAGTAATCTCTGCGAGGCTTGCTGTCTCGCTGTTGAACTGAATGGGCTGAGCACAAGACATTATCTTGTGTTTTAGCTAGGAACAGTAAGACGGAGATAAAGGAATTCAATCATCTTGCTATGCTAAATAGTACAATTTCTTTGATTTTTAGACCCATGGATCTTCATGTAAAACTACTTTTGTGATTTCTTTTTCCTTTGGTACTGCCTTTTTTTTGTCTCCCATCTTCCTTTTCCTCTTCTTTCTTTCCCTTGTTTAAATACGTGGCTGTCAGTGAGCTGCCCCTTGCTTATCATCCGTAAGCCCACCTTTCAGAAAGATCTACCTTTTTGGCGTGTCTGAAGTCAGTAGGAGTTAGCCTTGTCATCCTTTATGAGAGCCCCATCATTGACTGTAACCCCATGGTTGACTGCTGTGTTATGCAGAACGAGGCAGGCTGCAAGGATGTCAGATGCAGTATCGAGTCTGTGCTTTGACAATTGGAAAAGACACCGAGAATGAGATTTCACAATCCCAGAAGACCTTCGAGTGATCAATGAATTCTGAGTAAGTGAACTAGTAAGTGAACTTCTGCTTGTATAAGGGCAAAATCAAATTAGATCCATCAGCTGTTTCTGTCCTGGATAGCCACTGTCACCTAGAAATTATACAATAAAGAAGTAACTAAATCTGATGCATGAGACAGAGGATCAATGATGTGTTAGAATAAATGCAATGTAGCAGTAAATCAACCACCTAAAACACAAAACATACTGTAAAAATATTGCCAATAAAGAAACATTTTCTATTTTCAAAATTTGTGAATATTTGCAGTACTCAGCAGACTGTTTGGGGAATAAATTCTGTTCAGAGTTCACTTAGTAAACTACTTATGTTCCCAGTCTGAGCTTTGATGCACTAATATGATACAGGCTCATCACATTACAAGGCAGTGTTCTGATGTGAAAACGCTTGTCTAGTTATTAATAATTGACAGAGCACATGATGTTATTCACTACAGGAGCCTGTTAACTGAGCATTGGCAGCAGAATACAGTTGCGGGGAATAGCCTATTCTTAAGCATAAAGCAAAAGTCATCAACTAACCCACACAGTTTCCATTCAGCTCCTGAGGCAGTGTACCCCTGACATAGTGGGAGCAGATTGTTGCACTTAGTCTGGAAAATGCCATCTCAAAGTCTCAAGTCAGATCTTGGGGAACCTCCACTGTACCAGTTTGTTAGAGGGGGGAATTATTGCAGTTAGGACTCAAGTGAAGCCCCTAACAATAACTGCCATTTATTAACTTGTGTTGAGATATTGTAGAGAATATCCATCAAGACCAAAGCCACTTGTGCTTATCTGTACACCGATGTTCACCAATGTGGTGCTTACTTGTCTGCCTACCTGATGTACCGATGACAGTGGTCACAAAAGAGTTGGTTGAGAAGGATCTGCTGATGGCTATGGTTTGAAAAAGCTGAAGTCCTGGTTTGCCACTCAGATCTGAATTATCAGTTTCACCCACATCCTAAGTTATTATATAGAGAGGCAAGAACAAGGCAATTCTTTTTTTCTAAGAAAAATGATATTCACAACTTAAAGCTCTTTGGTCCTTAATTGGTTCACAATCAATCTGCAATTGTTCTTGGATCTTCAGGGACAAGAATGTCTAAAATATCCTGGTTTATCATTAAAATTAACAGATTTATAGAGCTAGTATTTTGTAATCAGTATAGCCTGTGCTCCCAAGTGGCAGGCGATATTGATGACATGTCTGCAAAAGGGGGGTTAGATGGTACAAAACTGCTGTATTGTAGCAACAGTATTGATATCAGTGAAATGGAGAATTTTTTGTAGTAGTAGGGACCTTGGGAAGGGATGTGTTCTTTTTGTAGTCTTTGTGTGTGTGTTCCTCCTTCAGGTTAATCTTATTTAAAAATGATTAACTTTACGTCAACTAACTGGCAAGATGAAATTTTTTCTAATAATAAAACAAGAGACTTGTAGACAGTACTGAGTTGCAGCATCTATGGCATCTCATTATGGTGTGGCAAAAGGTCCCTTGATGCTATAGTATATTCAGACCAAACATGTTCTTCTTCAGTTCTGTTCTTAATTAGCAACAGAAAGATGAACAATTTTGCTGTCATTGCAACACAATAGCAATCTGGGCAAGGCAATGCCCAGTGAGGCTTGCCTTAAATCCTGTAACACTAAATGCTCAAGCAAAAAATGCCCCCACCCCCCACCCTTTATTTTGATTTATTAACTTGAGATAAATGATTTGGCTGTCAAAGTCTGTCAGTGCTGTGCAATGAAAATAAAATCAGTGGCAGTGCCCTATGTGTGAAGCCACTCAGGGTATGTAGCCTTAGACATTAACACAGGAGCTCCAATCCTAGCTTTCTCCCCACCCCCATTCATTAGCTTTCTAAATCCTCCAGTCTTTGTGGAATCACTGCAGCAAGTTGAAAATGATATATGTAATGAAAAACCCTGTCTGCCTAGTGCAGAGGGGTGGAGAAAAAGCCTATGCTTGGCAGTCACTGCTGTGCTGATTCCAGCAATGATTAGTACAGACTTTGTTAGGAAAGCTCACCAAGAGAAGAATATTAAGGCACAAAAGGGAACCTCGTTGTTTCCAGAGATTTTGTGTTTGCCTGCCTGGTTTTGTTTTCTCTTTCAGTGCTGTGACCAAATGCACTCGGAGTGGGAAAGAAACGCAGATGTTTTTGATGTTTTGTCATAGTTTGGGGCTATTTTCAATATTATGATACAAATACACCATTATCTTTTCAGTATGGGTACCTGAAGAGCAGAAAACTGTGCAGGTTCTGTTTCAAATGCAGGCAGAAGCAGCAGCACAGCTTTCTGTTTTAATGCTGTTCAAATTGGAAAATGATGTGTGTGGGAAAATACCAAAGGATAAACATTTCTCAGATTTTGTGAACTATGTGCACACAACAGTAATTTAAAGAAATGTTTTTATACTCTTCTGCATAATACACAAGATTTGAGTTTTCAGAAGTACTAGATTTCAAAGCATCAAGTCATTGAGAATGTGAACGTTCAGCATCTCTGAGTGCCAAGCTATAATTGTACTTGATAAGCCAGTGTAAGGGACATGGGTGATTTAAAAATCTTGAGTACAACAGAGGGCTCAAGCAGATTCTGCCTCACTGTGAGAAGCAAAATCTGTCTCATAACTCTACAGCGGGTATTTTCTTGGTAGGAATGTAAATTTACTTCAGATACAGCATAAACTAAGAGGCCAGCTTTAGAGTTTGAAGCTCTGTTGTCATTTGATTTCAATGAATCTATATGTACAAGATGAGGTTTGGGCACATCAGGTTTAATATATTTACATTCACTCATACTCTGTTAGACTATTCCTTCAGGTTTCTGGGCCCAATTTTGTCCGTTTCTGAAGATCTTTTGAGTCACTGGGTGAAGACAGATGCTATTCTTGACTACTGGACGTTATAATCAGATTGTGTTAGTGAAGATGCTTTTTAATTGAATTCATATTTGCCCCATATAATGACATACAATAAAATTGTTTATATCCTGATATACCTAGTGGTACAAACGGAGATAAAAGCTTGCTTAGTGGCCAACATGCTGGAAACTTGTATTATGAAAAAATCCTTGACCCAAGTGTTATGTAGTTTCAACTGATGTGATGTGAGAAAGGAGGAAGGATAATGGAAAGCATGGAGAAATGAAATGAATTGCCAAAGTTCTGGCTGTTGGTTTCCAGCTTGTAATCCAGTCCCTGAGCACTGAATCACACTGCTTACCGAAGACCAATTTGTGAAGGAATGAGCTCCTACTGGGAAGCAACAGGCTAGTTCATGCCTATTGACTTTTCTGCCAAATCTTCCCTATCTTGGCTTTGTAGCGTGCTTTACCACTCAGCACAGTGTCCAAAAAAAAAAAACTCAGAGGTGCAACAACCTAGGAAAAAGCCACAGCAGACCCATTTTTTCCATGTCTTCTGGATACGTACATGCAAGCTCACTGGGAAGGCAGAATATTGGTTAATGTCTTTCTCAAAATCCAGCCTCGGGTATTAAAATGATAGGTGTGTGCTAATCAAAATTATACATATTTTTAGGGTATAAGAATCCTGGACAAAATATGCCTTTCAAAATGCCTACTGCTTCTCTTACTCCATTGTATGTTTTACTTCTATAATCTCAGCACTTGATTTCCTGGACCCAAAGGCATTGTACTTTTGTTAGGGTTTGTTGTCGGATTCTGCAGAAGAGTGAATTGTTTCTCCTTTTGAATTGAGCAAATATGGATATATTTTTGCTTTCAAGTTCTATGTCTTTTAAGTTCTTGTGATGTTACTTGAGATTCTTTTAAAAAGAGTAATTACTGTCAGGGTGGTAAGTAGCAGAATTCACTGTCTGTGCTTTCTGGTGTCCTTATCAATGTGATTACTTCATTACATATATTAGATACTGTAATTTTTTGCTTTGAGTACAAACCTCAGAAATATTTATGCTGAATGCTCTCAAATTCTGACTCCTATGTTCTATTCTGAAGACTGGAGGATGTTCTGCTCTGTTGTCTTTTCCCTTTCTCCCCCTGACAATTATATTACAAAAAAGCTGAGAACAGACCGCCAAACGGAAAGTCCAGATTGCATGGTGTCCCATCCTCCAGCCCTCAGCCTCTTGTTCCACCAAAACTCTTTTGCTTTCCCCTTTGATTCACACAAATCTACCTTCAGAATCCTTCAAACATTGCAGTGCATTAAACACTACAGCAGATGGTGCTTTTTGACGATGCCTTTCTACATGAAGTAACATTTTGTAGTGTATGCTGCATTATCAAAAAATCAAACATGTAATTATGCAAATATGTATGCCTTTATAATAATCAAGTTTTATTGTAAATGGTTGATGCACATCAATTTGATCCTGTAGTGCTGCTTTAAGTGCAGTTTAAGTGGCTTTTCAGTGTACCCAGAGGCAACACAAATGCATCTCTGGAATATTAATAAAATTCTGAATCTTTGAGACACCAACTGGTACAGCATTGCTTATACTGATTGAAACTAAATGCTAATCCTTTCCTTTATTTAAAAAAAATCCCCTTTGTTATTTAAAACACTGATATTAGTGCAATATGAAGGGCCATTTTATTTTAAATTGTATTGTAATGTAGGTGTTAAAATAATGCCTAATCATACTACATTCAGATTCCACAATATAAATTTGATGAGACACGAATCCAATCATTGTAGAGCTACGAATGCAGGAGTGTATTTTAATATGTCCAGTTTTTCTAATTCTGTAGATTTATTAAGGAGATATCTGTTTTCAGGTTTCAGTGCTGAATGCTAGAGCTTCCAAGTTACTGATTGCTGAATGCTCACTGGAGACGATTTTGCCTGTGAAATTCAATAAGCTAAATACTCATGAAAAAAAAAAAAATCAGCAAGGATTTTGACATCTATAATGAAGTGTAAACTTTATTACTGATCTAATCCTGGCTTTTATCTGTTGGTTAACTTCATTGGTCTAATGACAGCCATCTCTCTGAATGCACACATACGCATTCTGCTGCGGTTCGAGTAAGCAGATGGGCTGTGGCTACAGATAAACCAAGACTGTAAATTACATTTTGCCTTGTTGTTCCTCCTGTTCCGAAAGGCAGGACACAAAAGAAGGAGATTACATTGCTTGAGAGAAGGCCGTAGCTACATGATATCCTTCTTACTAGTTCCAATAGGCTGGATGCTTATTTTTGGGTTGCTAAATAGCACAGCTCTGCTAACATGAACACAGGTTCAGAAGGTAAAGGATGTGTGTGCCTTGTTCCTTGTGATTCCCAGGCTTTCCCCACAGCTAATTTCCTGTGGACTCGGTAGAGTTCTATAGGGAGAGATTTAGCTCTGTAAACATTGTTGCCTTGATTTTGGATCTCTGTTTTTAATTTACTTTCTTTACTGAATCTCTTTCCCTACTGATGTTTCCTCTGACTCTACTCTTTGCCCATTCCCTTCCTCGTTTCACCACAATTTTTTTTTTTTGTCTTCCTCTAGTGTTTGTCCTTCACTGCCTGACTTCTATGTTTATCTTTTTATTTTATTTAGTTTAAAATATTACAGGAAAAGCTGCTCTTGGGAAATTTCATCCAGATTGCTTTCAAACCAGCTGCTGTCCTGGCGTTACCAATGCTGAGACAATCCTGAGCCCAGCGCATAGGTGGTCCTTAAAGGATCAAAAATCAGCTTCAGAATACACCCGAAATGTTGGCAAGTGGAACATGGATATAAAGCCACAACCAGCAGCATATGAAACCTTCCCACACTTCTATAATGATCTGGTATTTTAAGGGTGTGACTGATTATTTTCTTCTCCCTTGAAAGAAGGGATTTCTTTATCCTTATTTAGCATTCTTATGATACTAAAGAAAGGGAGAGACATCATGCGTCTTCAGAAGGCATGAAGGCCCCTAAAATTTGCAGTACATTTTTGCATATTTTCTTAACACACATCTCATAAATCCTAATTTTTGAAAAGCTGTTGTGAGAAAATTCTGGGTCAATAAACTGCCTTCTCACACTGAGAGAGCAGCTGGCTTAGAGGAATCAGGGAGGCTGAAAAACAGCTCAGAGATTTTCTGAAGTGAAAAAGCTCTCTGGGAACTTCAAATTAACAGCAGCGTTTTCACAAAATTTCAGAAAATGAAGTATATAAAGAAACTGATCTGTTGAAGTAAATGTGATTACCTTCAAGTGTTGCAACTTTTTTCTCGTGTATGCAAACCAGAAAATAAAATTCATTAGCAACAACAATGAAACTTGCTGACTTGCTGTTTTTATCAGCCATGAATACTGTGAACCTTGTTTGTTTTTTGCACAAGATGCTGTTTCATTTTCTTAAATGAAATTTATGGTAAAGCTACTTGATTTTTAAAAGCATATCTTTTAACCGAATAGTATCTCTTTAAGTATAAATCCTGCGTGTTTGTAGCATTGAACTACAGAAGCTGCCTGAGTAAACTTATTTGATTATTCATAGAAGAAAACATCCAGATTGTTGAAACTCAATGGGCAAATGGTTTTCATCAGTTCCATAAATCTGTTTGTATATGAAAAATCTATATGTACTATTACCTTTTGATTGCATTTAATATTCAGAAACCAAACAATACCCTGCTCAGCTTCCGATTTTATTTCACTTGTATGGCATTTCAAGCTTAATTTAACCACAATAATAGCAAAGTCTACATCTAATGCCTTGATTTCAATTGCAAAGTAATTTAGTCCAATGTATACTTTAAGAAGTGTTTTTCCTTAAAGGTTCTATGTCAGGGTGTGCTTCAGATATGCTTTGTGTAAGTCTTATTTTCAGCAAATCTTTAAATAGAAGTCCATAATACTTTAATGTAATTTTGCGCTATTAAAGAAAGAAATAGAAATCAAAATATGTCTTCATAAATGAGAGTTTTAAATATATAACTAAATATCTGTAAACTTGTAAGAGAAAGTATTTTTTGGAAAAAAATCAAAAATATTTTTAATGCCTGTGATTTGATATATATATATTTATATGTATACAACATATATACATGCACACAAACACAAAATATTTAATAATATGCAATATTCTTCATTAAAGAAAATGTTGAATTTGAGGTCAGTTAATACAGTATTTCACAAAATATTTGAATTGCCAGGCTGCATTGGTCACAAAACAGTGAATAAACCATGAAGTAAATAAAACTCAGTAATTGCCTGGTGTTTTGTTCCATACATGAAAACATCTGATTACGGATGGGTCTAGCAATTTGATGCAAAGTCACATGCAAGCAAAGAAGCTTGGTTCAGGCACAAGGGATTTTAGTTGTAGCTTGTAGGTATATATGGTGTATAGGCTCTCTCTGTCTCTTGTTTTTTGTTGGTTTTTCATTTTTCAAATCTTCTTGCAGCTTTACCCTCTATTCTCCCTGCTCCACTGGTCTGTTCTAGACTGCAGTCACTTATGAGTAACATGTTTTAGAAAGAATTTAAGCAAGGTTTGAATGTGGTTAGACCTTGCAGAGCCCAGAGCCTGAAGAATAATCCCTCCCTGCTTGGCATGGTGTAGAACAAGCTCTTAGATTTTTGGAGAGGACATCCAGGAAAAAGAATGGTAGAGGAAGACACTGAAGAAATAGATTCTGGTGAACACTACCAACTCCCACTTTATCATTTCCCTCTTTGTTTTTTTCTGCAGATAAATTAAAGATAAATACAAATTTTCTCCATGGAGAAATTTAAGTGTGGGAATTCATTGCTTTGTACTGATTACTTTCGCTCTCATTTTATATATGTTTTTTACAGATGCATTATAACAAATCTTTTTGTCACTGAAATGCTGTCTACAAAAATCAATGATAAAACTATTTTCTCCTCTTGCAGTTTTCCAACAAATTCTTCTGCCACAGAACTCCACGTGAAGTTCTCTGCTGCATCATCATCTGACTTGTAGCACGACGGAGGAGTCTGGAGCTGGTTGTAGTTCGTGTCCCATGTGGAAGCCATCTTTGCAAGGCAGTGCCAGGCTCAGTGCACCCTTCTCTCTAATCCTGGAGGATCAGCTTGGCTCAGCTGCTGGCAGCGTGAGCAGAAAGTCTTTTCCTTCTCCTATGTAACCTATTATATGAAATAGTTTCTCTGGAGAACAGAATTGAAGCTCGACTTCCTCAAGTTCATGTACCAGAATGGTCAGCTGCCCATTGGCCCATGTATTGGTGAGTGATGAAGTCAGGCATGGTTCTTTCAATTGCAAATGGATGGCTTTGCAGTAGTAACACTGCTCTCTTCTGCTTTTGATTTAAAATTGGAAAAGAATGAATTTTCTTCGGAATACCACTCTGAAACAAGTACTGATATCTCTCTTATGGAGAAACATCTCTGTTTTCAGACTAATCCTGTATTTCAAGTCTTGGGTCTGGATTTTTTCTGATTTTTTCCTAAAATTCTGATGAACTTTCTAAATGTCTTTTTTGCAATGTTCTTAAAACAACAAACAACAACAACAATAAACAGAAGCTGAATTTCAAGAGAATTTTCATTGTTATTTTCTGAGAAAGAATTGTTCTACATGGAAATTTTTTTTTGTAAACTCTCACTTTGCTTCTTTATGAATTTGGTAGTAGTGGTTTTTTTTTTACCCCTCTCCCCCCTGCCCCCCCAAAAAAAAGAAGAAAAAGAGAGACCTGTGTGGATGAGCTGATTTTCTTTGTTCCACTCTTCCAGCACCTTCTCTCAAATAACTGTGGAGCTAATTGGTCAATTTCGATCAAGATTTATGCTGCAGTACTGCTCAGGAGCCATTTGGTTGCCTGTGCTTGGGTCACTGCAGTGTAATGGCAGCTGTCTAATGTACTTTAAAGAGGACCAAAGAACATATCTACCTTGGGGTGGCTAAGTTAGCCAGAACTGACAATCAAATGTTGAATAATTAAATTGTTTTAGCTATTAATTGTAAGTGAATGTTGTTTTTAATTGCACTTTAATAATGCCATGCCCTTTATAGCCAAAATTAATGTTTTCTGTCTCTCTGTTTTTGAAGTACATGTCAGTTTAATTAAACTATTAATGGTAGACAGATTTTTAAGTACTTTATATTCTTCATTAAATTGTATCTGTTCAACAAGCATGAGCAGGAAAATAGACTCAGTTACGAGCAGATTCACGTTCTGCCTGATAAATCATTCATCATCAGATAAGATGATGAGGCATGCTTGTTTTTCTGTAGGCTCACAATGATAAACAAATCCACTTTGAAATTATAATATTTATTGAGTTTGTAGCAAAATAAACAAGACTGTTTTTTAATATTAACAACAAGCCTGAAAGCTGTTTTTGTGTTTATGGCTGGTCAGTGAATGGAAAGCAATATCTTGATGGTCTGAGGGTCAGTGTTAGTTCATTTTGCTTGAGGTGCTTGTTAGTAGAATATTGCTCTGGTCTAAGATATAGTTTTTGCAGGACCATTCAACTGCAGTAATGGTGCATACTTCTGTTATTTCTCCAGTGTAACCTAATTGCACCTGAAAAGAATTAAAATTTCTATTTGGCAGGAATTATATACTTATAAAGCAAACATTGAAAAAGTTTCAATCCTTATTCTTCCAATCCTTCCAATACAGTAAGTGTGATGAAAACAGCTTTTTGAAGATTGTAGAAGAGTGAAGTTATGGCAAGGTCATTTATTCTCTGGTGGTAAAGCCTACAAATCATAATGGGCTGTTAATGGGCTAACAGGCAGAAATTTGGAAACAGTGCAGCAACTAACTGCTCATGATACATTCCTGCGCATATTACACAGGCAGACAAAGATGTAACTGGTTATAATAGAGACAACAACGTCCTTCCTTTGTGTGGCAGATCAATCAATAGCCAGGCATGTGATCTTGTTCACTATTATGTTAGTAATGAAACCTTCTTGTGATGTGACAACTGTGGAATAACATTTGGTCACAAAGCTGGTGTTAACAAGCACAACTGGCACTCTGGTAATTAGACTGATTTCTGGTCTACTTTCACAGATTGTCGATAAATGCAGTAAACAACAGGCTGCTTTCTTACAGAACAAGTTATATGAAGTCGTCATCCATTTGGCGGTGTGTACCGTACTCTCCTTCATTTTTTCATCAGACTGTGGTAGGGTGCAGTGTGCATACATTTCTTTATAAAATCATGTTTTACCATAGAAACGTTACGTGTGTTATTCTATCACTATTACATGTAGTGATCACCTAATTAACCTCAGTTGTTTTTTTTGTCCCTTGGGAAGAACACTAATTTCTCAGTTACAGGTATGCGTGTTAGTTAGATGGAGATGTTCTTCCTCAAATTTTCAATATTATCCCCTCCAATAAAGCTGTGTCTGTTGTGGACAGCCATTAATATTATTTAGAGAGAAACTGAAATTTTAGAGGCTATAGATTATCCTTGGTTTTAAAGGTCAAGAAGATAGAATTCATATAAAATTGTAGTATAATTTGTTGCATTAAACAAAATAACTAAATTCAGCCAAGGATGTGCTAACCAGCTTTTCCACCATCAAGTTAGATCTATTTTGGCAAATATATTTTGGTGTTTTTTGTTTTTCTTTTATACACAAAATACTGCGATGTAGTTTGGTCTTTCTATCTACGTGGCAGAGTAAGATGGAGCAAGAGGTCCTTCTCTGGGTTTGGTACCTCCTCTAAGCCTGTAGCCTGGCTCTGCACATAGGAAACGGGTGAGTGCTATAGATCGACTTGTCTCTTTTCCTAAGATGATGAACAATGTGAACAGAGACATGTCGAGGATTGTTTCTGTATTTATTTTGCATGGACTACAAGGCACAGCTTAAGCTGGAGGCTCTACCACAGCTATGTCATAAACCAGCATGAGTTCCTATGTTTCCTGCCCTTTCGGGTGCTTTCAGGAGCTGGAAACAGTGAGTGAAGGGTGATGAAACAGTGTCAGTGTTGTGGTGTGCCTGGGTACTCTGCTCAGAATCCAGGCTGAAGTCCAGCTCCATGCAGATACTCAAGGATCCTTACTGATACTATTTGACTGGGAAGTATTTCTTCCTCATACTGAGCCATGTTTTGGCCACTTGCTGTAAGTTCACTTTATAAGATCAAGAGAGCAGTGAGCATATCATCATGGCCGTTATCAATGGCTGCCAGATCCTAATTCCCTGTAATCGATGGAAAGTGGTAGGGAGGAGCATTTTACAGTAGGTACCTAAATTTATTCAGGATTGAGGCAGGAAGATGCCTCATTAGCAGTCAGTGAACATAAGAACTAAAGCCACACTTGTAAACCATGGAGGGGATTTTGGACAAGATTATCCTGCAGATACCAATCTGCAGATATCAAGAAGTCAGAGAGAATAAGTAATAGTGAACATGGAATACTAATCTGAATTGATGGAAACAAAGATAAGAGGTGTTTCTTGATCTTCTCTTCAGAAAACTTACTGTTCTGAGAAACCATTAAGAAAGGACTTAAAAGTGGCTTTTTAAGGCCTAAAGATTTGTGTGGCTGAAATGCCTACACTCTCCTAGGGTTACAAAAAATAAAATGGGAAGATATGGCGTTTTGTCTGATACAGCAGATCTATGAGTGTACCGAAATCCCATGTGCTCAGGTAATGACAGGTCTAAGAATTGCTTCTCTAACTGGAGACTGCCTGAAGATGGTGGTGTGATTTTTGAGTGAGATTTCATGTTGCACAATTACATGGTAAGTTGGTGGGAAGGGGCTGCAGGAGGGCTCGGGTTGACATCCTGTTCAAAGCTGGCTGGCAGCGAGGCCAGGCCAGATTGTTCAGTTTGTTCTGATCTTGTCCTGTGAACCTCCAAGGATGGAGACAACACAAGCTCTCAGATACCCTGCTCCCCTGCTGATCTCCTGCATAGAGATCACATTTTTGAAGTATAAATGTTTCTTTTCACCAGTTTCTTTGGCTCCAGAGTGACTTTGTTTGAAGCCAGTACTTCTTAGAGCTGCACAGAGATTTCTATGGTCAAACGTATTGATAAAGGACTGAAACCTTCGGCTGATGCAGCGTGGAGACTACATTTATCTGTCAATGGGAGTCCATAAGCAATGAATCTTTCTTGCTGCTAGAAGTCAAAGAAGCCTTAGCTGCTAGAAGAGACTGGACTCAAGCACTTCTTGCAGTAGGTAAGAAGTATGGTAGTGCAGTTTAAAAAACATATGTGAAAGTGTCATGTATTTGGAGGAACAAGCCACACACTTGGAAATACCTGAAAGAACTGGACAAGGAGAGATTTTAACGTTCATGTAATTTAGGCTCAGCACATTTGAAGAGGGTTTACAACACAAACAACTGTGGCAAAGAAAGGGAACGCTGTTTCCAGCTATGTAGCTAGAAAATCTTACCTATAGCATTGTATATTGAGATCTCACCAGTGCACTGCCTGTAGAAAAAGGTTTTGGTTGGGAAAAGAACATCGTTCTCCCTTCTTAGTGTATATTTCACATACTAAACTGATTTCTTTCATAAAATTGAATAAATTCTATTTCACTAACTTTGAAAGGAATAGAGTACAGTTAATGACAGTGAAGTTGCTTTGGCATGGAATGTTTATTTGCCATCAGCTGCTTCCATATTAAATTGTTCCATTTACAAGCTACTATAATTTTTTTTTTCCCTAAGTGCCTGATGCTCTGTCTAGTTGTGGAAAATGAAGCTCAGTTGTTTATGACCTGTGTTGCACTTCATCACTAACCTTCAACAAGTGTACAAGTTCTGGAATGAGAATAAAGCTTCACTGGAGTTGACACAGCATGAGGCAAAATATAATGCATATTGTTGCACAACTGTGCTGTCTTTCCCTTGCTTATTTGAGATCAAAGTTTGCCTTGCTAGCAGACAAAATAGTAGGTATGGCTTAAGGAGCCAATATTCTCTAAATGACATACCTTGATCATATTAATGTTACTGAGCAATATGGACATATACTGACAAGTGAGTAGACACTTTAGTAAGCGCATAACCACAGGAACAAGGGTCATTTTTCTGACTATAACACTGATGCTGTCTGCCAGAGTATTCCCCTGGGGAAGCTGGCAGCCCATGGCTGGGACAGGTACACTCTTTGCTGGATAAAGAACTTGCTGAAGGGCTGTGCCTGGAGAGTGGTGGTGAAAAGGAATAATCCAGCTGTGGTGTACTGTCATGAGTGGTGATCCCCAGGGATCGGTACTGGGGCCCATTCTGTTTAATACCTTTATTTATTGGTGATCTGGATGAGGGGGTTGAGTGCACCCTCAGCAAGTCTGCAGATGACACAAAGTTGGGAGGAAGTAATCTACCTGAAGGTAGGAAGGCCATAGAGCGGGATCTGGACAGGTTTGAACACTAGGCTGAGACCATTGGGTTAAAGTTCAACAAGACCAAGTGCTGGGTCCTGCACTTCAACTACAGCAGCCCAAGGCAATGCTGCAGACTTGGGACAGAGTGACTGGAAGACTGTGTGGAGGGAATGGTCCTGGGGGTGCTGGCTGACACTTGTCTGAACATGAGCCAGCAGTGCGCCCAGGTGGACAAGAAGGCTGATGACATCTTGTATCAGAAATAGTGTTGTCAGCAAGAGCAGGGGAGGTGATTGTCTGTACTCAGCTCTGGTGAGGCCACTCCTTGAGTACTCTGTTCAGTTTTGGGACCCTCACTATGAGAAAGACGTGGAGGCACTGAAGTGTGTTCAGAGAAGGGCAACAAAGCTGGTGAGGGGTCTGGAGCACAAAGCTTATTGGGAGTGGCTGAGGGAACTGGGATGTTTAGTTTGGAGAACAGAAGGCTCAGGAGAGACCTTATTGTCCTCAACAACTACCTGAAAGGAGGTGAGGTGGGGTTTGGTCTCTTCTCCCGGGTAACTAGAGATAGGATGAGAAGGAATGGCCTCAAGTTCCAGGGGAGGTTCAGGTTGGATACTAGGAAAAACTTACTCTCCAAATGAGTGGTCAGTTACTGGAATGAGCTGCCCAGGGTGATGATTGAGTCACTATCCCTGGAGGTGTTCAAGAAATATTTAGATCTGGTACTAAGGAACATAGTGGTAGTAGGCGAATGGTTGGACTAGATGATCCTAGAGGTCTTTTCCAGCCTTGGTGATTCTATGATTCTATTTCTTGAGCAGCGTATAATTGGACTTCTAGACCCTCTACATATAAAGAGTGCAAGTGTTTGTATTGTTTAATAGCAGGCAAAAAATCTCATGAGTTAGGCTACGTCTGCTCTTGACCTTTGGGAGAACAAGTTGTGAGATTCTCCCCACTCGGTGCTTGTCAGACTTGTCCTCAAAGAAACACTTCTTGACACTCTACCTCACTCTTAACAGTTATCTTCCAGCCTTAATCTTTCCTGTGGAAATGATTAGTTAAAAATTTATTAACAAAAAGCTATCTGGAGATCTCAGGTATTTTTTCATCTTTCCAGTCTGGTTTTGATGGCTGTAGATGCATAAAAGCCAGTGGAGGAAGGAGACTGCTGATCATCAGTTTTCTTATTACAACTCTCCACATTTTCCAGCAGCCTTCCACATAGCAGCCATGCAGTCAGACCTGCTGGCAGAGTAGGTGGACCATGGTGGCTGGACATAAGGGACCAGCTCATGCATTTCAGAGTGTGGTGGGAAGGAAATATCTCATGGCACCAGGGTCCGTCCCTGGGAAGCTGTTAGTTTGTATTTGTCAGACCCATTTGGGATGCATTCAGAGAGGCAGGTCAAATTCAGTACCTGCGGCATGCCCGTGTTTGTGAGAAGTCCGACTGCTGTTCAGATAGCAGCTGGGAACCGTTTCCAGGGTAATTTAGACATTTTCAAAAGAAATGATGAAGGTGGCAAGTCTTTCAACACTTAATTAGAGAATTAAACTCTCTTTCTTCAGAGGTACAGTATCTGTCCAATTTCCCACAGAGAGTTAAATCCTGAATTTCTAACTTGTCTGGATAAGGCAACTAGCCAGAAGAAATAAGAGATCAGCTGAGGAGGTTTTTAAACTAGGTTTACTGGGGAGCCTCAGGCTCCTTCTGGCTATTCAGGCTGAAGCAGTAGCCAAGAACATTTATTCCCATTTCCACTTGGCAAAGATTTTTTTTCCCCCAGATATGGGCTTCATTGCAGTTACTTCTTTTCTGTCTTTCCCAAATTCAATTACTGAAAAGCTACTTTCTGGATGCCTTTAGCTAATACTCTGTCCATTTCAAACAGATGTACAAAGATTTGATATATAACAGCTTTTTGGCTCAGTGATGAACCTGACCCAGTTCAACCTGAATGAGACAGTTAAAATAGATTTTTTAAAAGTAAGGGAAAAAAAAAAAAAAAAAAAAAGCATTTTATTCTACTTCCAAAGAAAAAGAATTAAGTATTTTTGAATTTTTTTTCTCTCTTGTTTTAGTAAGTATCCTTTTGCATTTTCATTTTAGAAAGTTGTATTTAGGAAAAACAAATCACTTTTGTATCTCGTTTATAAAGTGCTGAAAAAGGTTTTAACATTCTTCCTGCTCTTTTAGCTCCATAACAGCAGTGGTCTGTTCTGACAGTGACCATGCCATGGGCCTGGGAAGGGAGGGCCATCTGGTGATGGTTGCTAGTGTAGGCACTGCTGTGAGTGCCATTGGAGCCTGCACAGTCCCACATGCGCTGCTGCTTTGCTCCTTGGCCCCTCTAAATTGATTTCTGACACTTCCCATAGTTGAGATGAATTTCTGTCTATGGAGCTGCTGTGGTTACAGTCTAGGCAGGGCATGATAAAAGAAAGAGGTACTTAGGTCCACAATTCCTTTAATGATTTTATTAGACTACGATTTCTTTATCTGAAAATGGATCTGTGGAGGAAATCTTTGCTAATGTAGCACAGTGGTATCTGCATATGGGTGCAACCATCTTGGATTGTAGGGGCTGCTGTGGTGAACCTAAGCTGTGTCTGCCCTAGAAAGATGTGCAGCATGAGAGGAGCACACATATATAGTGAAGAGCTTATATATTGCTGAGTGTGTTTTACTTCCTTCCGATCACCTCAGCGTGCTCCTTGGACAGAACACACATGAGCAGCTGGAGCCCATGAGGGCATTCTTGGGCTGTATCTTCCAGGTTAGTTTCACCTGAAATCCCATTTGTGTGCTCCAAGACTGCTTCTTAGTGTGCACTGCAGTGGGGACAACTGTCCCCTGCTGTGCCTCAAAAGTGTGTCCCCCTCTCCAAACTGGGGCATGAGCATCCCTGCTCACAGAGCCTCAGCTGCTTGAGCAGGCATGTCCACCAGGATAAGGAGGTAGTGGACACCTGCATGGCCCCCAGCCACCTGGCAGGCAGACCACAACCTCCATGTGTCCTCTGGGTGCTTCTGCTAGCAGCTGGCATGGGGTCAGTACTGCCAGGGAGGAGCATGCTGAGGTGGAGACATGCGCTGCTGCTCTCCTGGTTGTCCACTGTTCGTCTGAACCTCTTGTGTGACTGAGGCTTTTCTCTAGAGAAGCCAGATCCTACCTTCCTGTAGCCCAGCTGAGTTTCACCAACTTTTGGGTAAATTGCAAAGCCTAGTTTGTTTGCAGAGTTTCTGTTGGGGGATGACTTCATGAGACATTAGAGTTCCTGTATCAATTGGAAACACTGAGCCAATTTAGTTAACATTTTAATTTTTCTTGGATTTATAATTGTTCTCATGTGTCAAGGGGTCGGTTTAAATGGCTTGGTTAAGCTGGAAAAGCCAGCAACAAATCCAATCAAGTGAATATCTTTCAGTTTCAATGGCTTTTCCTCTCCTTGTTTCAAGCCCAGAAGGAGGCCTTAAAGTTGATGAGAAGATAAATTCAATTATACTTAAAGCTGACTTTGGCTCTTAGCTCTCATACTACCTTTCCCCATCTTTACCATCCATCCTATCGTAATCGTTTAAATTTGCCCCAATAGTAGTTTGCCTATTAGCTTTGCTAATGAATTTACTAGTGCAAAAGACCACTTGCAGGGCTGTCCTAAACATAATGAATGTAATTATTTAGCACAAAACCAGGGCAGCATCTTTTTCTCTCTTGACAAGAATAATTCTTTATTCTCTCATTAGCTATGTGCCTTGGTCTCAGTAAACTAGTTATTGACCTGCTCATTTAAGGAGCTTCACTCTAAATGCTTCTTCCCTTATTTAACTCAGACAAGTTCCTATAATTTCCCCTCACCATGCAGTGCTAGCCTGTAAAATGTAACCATTGTTCATTTGTTGTGAAGAAAGCTGGAAGACAGGAAGCTATTCTTAGATGGATGCTCAGGCTCCCAAGCCCTGCTTGCTTGTCCCTGGTTATAATGGATACAAAGCTGTATGGGGCTTAGTAGACATCATGTAAACTCTATAGGAAATCTGAGCCAATGAATCATGGAGACAGACCCCTACTGAGTATTGTGTGTCTGAACAGACTGCAAATAGATAGAAAAGCAGCTTAAGCAAGTGGCTTTCATATGACAAGAATGCATAAATTAGAAATGAATTGAGAGTATCTGTTGTTTTAAGGCTGTTGGATTTTTACTTTCAGTGCTATTGCGCCGTTGTAACAAACCACTAATTGCTCTGGCGGCTGATGGAGGGTGTTCTGCACGTGCGTGGTTTCCTTCAGTCTTTACATGTTATGTGCAGGATCGAGTGGGCTGATGCCTTAGCCCAGTGGTGCCATTCCCAACTGCCCTCTTATCATGGACTGACAGCTGGGGCATGCTTGGAGGCTACTGCTTGAAGCATGGCACCTGGAGAAAGCTCACTATAACAATATCAGAGCTTTCCAGGGATGACTTGCCTCCTAGACAGGGTGCACAGGTCCCTGCTCTGTAATGGCTGTCCCATGGCAGAAGAGTCTATTTTCATCTGGCAGCAGGCTCACATCTCCAGAGTTATTCCAGGTGCTTGTGTCTTCCAGAGTTGGACTGAAGCTGCACCCACCAGGGCCTCAGCAGCAGCAGCAGAATTTTTCTGTGCTGTGTGGCTGTGGATGCAGGCAGTCAGGGAATAAAACACCACTGGGGTCAAGGGCTCCGTGCAGTGACTAACCATAGATTTCCTACTCGTTTTTTTTCACTATTTTCTGGCTTTTTTAAGCCTCATTTTTGTAAACTTTACCATTTCCTAAGAAGAAATATCCTGTCTATAATTGTTCACAGATTGTGATAATCATCTGTGGGCAGATGGCCCATAGTCTGTGGTCCAGCAATTGTATGAAAGAGACAGACAGCAGCCCTCGGTTATGTTTATAAATACTGGCACTGCAGCATTGCTGTTTCTCATGGCTCAGTGTGGGCTGCATCATGTCCTGCTGCTACCATCTCTGTTCTCCTCTGACTCATTTGTGCCAGAAACCCATGTGAAGTCCCTGTCTGTGTCTTCTCTGAATGTCCCCAGTGTGTTGGTAGCAGCATTGCTGTGCTTGTGTGGGCTGGTGCTGCTTCAGCCCAAATATACAGGGGGCTATAGGGAAGGGCTGGTGGGGTCCCCAGCTTGCCAGACACCTGACTGTGCCCTGCACCTCTGTTGATGTATTGAGTGTTATGCCTACCATTCCCCCAGCCAAAACACATTTCAGCTTCGTGTGAAATGCCCATGAGGTCCTGCAGTGTGCAGGCCCTGAAAGGAGTGGTGGGGAGTATGGACAGCTTGAAGTACACGACATGTGGTGGCTGCGGTGTGTCTGTGTTATTTCACCTGCAGCAAATCTATGGAAATGGGGCTTGCACAGCATAATGTAAAAAAGCATCAAATTTTGTTTTAGGAGTGCATATAAATTCCAAACCTACTCACTGCAGAAATTCAGTGCAAGTTATTCATACTTAAGAAGGGAAAATAAGGTGCTGTATTTTAGCTGCCTCATTTTCTCAAAATTATTCTTAAAAATCTACTGTTTTTAATAGAAAAGCTTTTAGGGCAAGCATTTGCTATGAGGCAGCTTACTTGCAAGATGTTTTTCCATTTCTCCTTGGTAGATTCAGAAAATAACTGCTTTATTTTAGCCTAGCGTTTGTCTGTTTGAATGTAATTGTACTGCAAAAACTTAGCAATAAACACCTTCACCTTAGGGAAAGCTGGTTAACAATTTCATTGCATTTTTGTGTTTGAATAATGATGCTTTAATATATCTTTTATTGACTGTAATTTCCACTATCCTTAAAAGAACAACTTAGCTTCACGGTGGGTGAATTCTGAACTAAAAAAGAGACAAATTAAGAAGAAGTCTGTTGGCAGTGGAGAATGGCAGCAGGACAAATTGGTGTTACTTAAAAGTATTGTTCAAAGCAGCAAGGTCTTCAGCCTGAGATTTAGAAGGTTTTGTGGCTTAATTTCGTTCAGAAGCGTTAAATCACAGCTTCCTTGGGTTTTATTGGTGTGTGTAAGGCTCACAGCTGATTGTGTGGATGAGCTCTGGCTTCACGGTCACAGCTCACAGAGTTGCCCTGGGCTGTGTGGCTCTGCGGAAATACGGGAGATGTGCACATGTAAAAAGGGTGCGCTGGGCTCTGGATCTGTCTCTGCTGCTCTGGAGGAGCTGAAAAAACAGAGTCGCTGAGGAAATTGCAGGAAAGCCTCATTACTTCTTGACTTGCTGTTCCTGAAAGGCAGAACTAGTTTTGTATAGCAGCGTTCTGCTAACGGCACCAAGTTTCAGTTGTAACAGCAGCAGATGACATGAAGGCAGCATGTATAGAATGCAGTCCCCTCCTGTCCTTGGCTTGGTGATCGTGCTTCTGCGGCACCATGCTTTTCTGGCCTGTCCATACTTTTCTAGTTCTGGTAGCTGCTCTTTGCAAATCCTCATTAGTTATGAAATATAGGCAAAGAAAGGAAGCAAGGAGATCACAGCCTTGAGTCCTGCCTACAGATCTTTCTTAAGTCACTGTTTCTCTATGAAAAATGATCTGGCAGTGAAATATTATATTGCAAATTGCAAGGGGAAGATTAATATGTCTATTGTCTTGGTGAGTTTTCTTATTATATCATTAGTGTTGAGACCTTATGTTGAGCTTGTTTTCAGAGATTTGATGTAACTCAAAGAAATATGAGGTTAGTTTGATTTCATGAGTGTGCTCATAGAGTGGTCATTAATGCAGGTTTATTATATTTATTTATTTGTATTTTGACAAAATCAGCCATATATGGAGCGATCATTTATAACATAGTTACTGCACTCTCACAGAAAAGTAATCACTAAAATTAGGAGTAGGACAAAACACTGTGTGTGTTAGGGAACAGTGCTCTTATGAGGCCTGCCAGTGCAAGACAGAAGAGTGATAAAGGCAATAGGAAAATGTATTCCCCGAGCTTTATATTTGAAATTTGAACACAAAAGATGAAGGGCCTGGAATCATTTTTACTTCTAGAGGAAATGTCCTTTTTGAGGGTTAAGGTGCAAGCTGTTTCTTCATCTCTAGCAGTGGGCTTTGCCTCCCACCCACTAAGAGAAGAAAGTACCCTGTGACACTGCGCAGACCTTTGGTGAAGTTGCCTCTTTCAGTTGCACTTCAGGAAGCCTTTTCTTTTTGCAGCTTGTGAGGCTCTCGGGAAGTCTCATTGGAACTGTTATTTCCGCCTCATTGTCCACCTCTGGCATGGTACCTGAGCTAGGACCCTCTGTACAGCAGCAAACACAGGTGTGTGTGTCCCCTGTCACAGGCACCCCATTACTTAGTGAGTGGAAAGCGAGACAAAAAGCCTGGTAATCACAAAGGCTTATGCTGCATGCTCTGTGATAACTTTGAATCTGTGATTTATTTTTTTTTCTGCAGATACATATTTGTATCTAAGCCTATCCTTTCAAGCTCCTCTCACAAGATTGATCATTTCTTGGCATCCCAGGAGAAGGGGGTCATTGGGGCAAGGAGGAGGAGCCCAAATCACGAGATTATACAATGCATAAACACTTTAAGAGTCAGTAAGTGAACGCAATGTGCTTTGCTCCAATACTCATCAAACAGAAAGAGGAATCTGTCTCAGTATGCCGTAGGATGATCATTAATTTTTAATAGTGTTAATGTTTATTAGTGACAGATGATTGACTTTAAGTGCCTTACAAATAATAAATAAATTATGTGGATTTGGGGCATCTGCCTCAGATTTGTATGCAAAGCCAGTGGAGCTAACCTTCACGGTTTTAGAGAAGTGTTGCTTCGATTCCCGAACATATGCCATGGCACAAACTGTATGACTTCTCAGATTTTAGCTCTGATAAGGCCTCTCTGGCCCCTTTCTGAGTCCACATCGATTATTTGGGGGCTCAGGGTGACAGGAAAGCTACTTGCAGTTATTTTGGCTAATGCGGGACCACTGGAAGGTGCATTATTCACTCTGAGACTCTGCAGGATTTCATAACACTTAAACACCTGTGTCCATCAAACAGAACACACAGGATCTCAGCTAGAGCCGTTCTTGACTTTGTAATTTCATTGACTGACAGTTTAATATCTATTTATTTTCACATCTGACTCCAGTAGAGACAGGCTGGTATCCTGAATGTCAGGATATTATGCTGACAACTGTGTTTTTACATTACTATAAGAAAAAAAAAAAAAAAAAAAAGAAGATTCTTCATAAGTAAAGAGGTTCTTTTCAAGCACAGAAACAAGCAAAGACACTTCATATAAAATTGGTAGTAACTAGCAATGTGTACATATTTATAGAGGAACAAGGGCACTCTGGTTTTAGACTTCTGTGCAATTTGTCTCGTATGCTGTGAAATGCTATCTAATTATATTGTTTAAATAGCTGGAATGACCGCCTTTACCATGGACTCTCAGAAATAGCACTATTTTTTCTAAGAGGAAATGTTTAAAATTGGACTCATTTTGATCAAATTTTGTTTGCTTTCTAAACAGAAACAAGTGGTTTATCCCATCCCAATTGTGCAATATTGAAACTCCTTAAGAGAATGTTTCAAGAAAAGAGAAATGTGCATGTTTCACCAATGTTCAGGGAAAAGAGCAGAGAACTGCTTCCATGTTGGGCACAGGCCAAGTGCCTGATGACTCTGTAATAATGTTCTCCAGATGTGAGGCAATGAAACCAAACCAAAATGGCTGTTTCTAACTTACTGTCATTCAGTGCATACTATATAATCAGAAAATTTATATTCAATTCCACTTTAGTTCAATGGATTGCGATTAATATTGTAATTATCTTGATTCACAGAACTTTTTAGACCCAACTCTTCTGGGTTTTCTGAGAGCACAGTACTACATATCAGCCCTAATTACACGGTGTATCTGACGGGGAGCTGCTCTGTAATCACACACAGTTGCATTACCTGAACTACTGGATGTTATGACAGTGAGAAAGGAACACAACAGCATTTGGTAAAACAGTTCCAGGCACTGAAATTTAATTCCACCTTATCCAGGGGAAAAAAATGCCCCTTTGATGTTGGGAGCGGGTTTCTGCATTGCAGTCTCAGGAATGATTGCCCAAAGTCCATCCTAATTGAAACCTGGGTGCTGCACATCTTTTGGACCTGCCGTGGACTGACTGTGTAGCTTGTGTTGTCTGGGTGCAACCACCTCATTGTCATCAGCCACCCAAGTGTCTTCAAAATCCTCTGGCGGACGTTGGTGTACCTTGCTATCATGGTACTGTGCCAATAAAGACTTACATGGACTCATCTTGGTGATCAGAGGTAAAGAGAAACATTAGGTTGGCATGTTTTTAGGTACGTAACCAGCAGGGTGAGATTTTACAACTTGAAAGCAAAGATTTCTGCACAGCTAATCAAAGGGGCAATACATTAAGCACTGGTAAATCTTGGTGTTCTGCTTATATTTACCAGTGTCAAGAGTATAGCAAGGACAAATGGGAATCTCACATGATCCTAATGTTCCTATTTATATACACATAAAATAGAACAGGGTTTTAAAAGCTAATGCAATTTTCTATTATAACGATACCCTTAATAACAATATGGTTTCACTGCAGAGATATAAACAAATATGATAGAAAATGAGTTAATGCTATAAAACAGATGCGTTGTTTTTGGAATTTGAAGGACACTTGCCAGAAAGCATTTACCAACTTATGCAATCTGCAGCAAATGAAATAAAAACTTAGCTTCTGCTGTTGCCTGGATATAATGTATTTATTGTGCGGTTTTCTTATTGCTGTGGATTTCTAACATAATTAGTTGTTTATGTTGTCTGGTAAACAATATATGACCTAGAGTTTACTAGAACTTGCTAAACAAATGTAGGAATCAGAAAAAGGATAATACACTTTTTTAATCCATTGAAAGATGCAGCGCTGATAAATAATGTGTTTCTAGCACTACAGCCAGTGTTAGATATGCTGTGATTATCTCATGCTTTTTATTGAAGTCTTCTGTTCTGATTTTGCATATTCTTTGCTGCCAGCTGAATTGAAATGAACTGTAATATCCAATTAAAAATTAAGTTTGTCTGCCTTAGATTACTAATGTTAAAAATATTGCAGATGAAACTAGAATTGACCTGAACCTAAAACACATCCTATGAGCATGTTGTAACTAGAATGTATTTATAGAAAATGTTATGGACTTTATTTATGAAATTAGTCTTTTCTTCTTATTACTTAATCTGTCCTTTCTATCTTTGCTTCTTTAGCTCTAGCTGTAATTGTAGCACACTCACATTTCCACAAGAGGAGCTGTTTTGGTAGCTTTTGTCTCAGTTTTTTGCTGTCTGTGCAAAGAACTGTTCTACTGTTAACCATTTAACTGTATTTTGTTGCATAAATGACCACGTCATTCTATTTTGTTATGAAAGCCTTTAAGAAGAGCCATGTAAACGGGTTCCTGGATGGTATTTACTACTGAGCTTGTCCTTACCATGTCTTCATTTATCTATATTTTTGATATGTGAGCAATCTGCACTGGTTTACACGTATGATGAGCTGCAGGTAGTGCAGAGCATCCCTGTGCCCCTGGGACTACGTCTGCTTTCTGGGACTCCCACTTCCCTCCCTCTGGGGCTGTAAGATGCCTGAAGAAAGAGACTCAGTGTATTGCTGAAGGGCAGGCGAATCATCATCAGGTAAGAAAATTAGCATTGTCCTGGTTTCAACTGGGGCAGCTGATTTTCTTGTGAAATGGAGGATTGCTTGTACATCTTCTGTCATGGCTGACCCCTCCGGCTTCCTGTCCATTTGAAGGGCATCAGATTGTGAACTTCTCTCCTCCTTTCTCATTCTTTCTTCTGTTCTGCATGGGCTGGTGGGCATGCTGAGCCTTGCTGCCCTGGTAGATGGCTGCATGAGAGAAACAGTACGTATATCTGTACTTAAATCCCTCTGCCTTCCTCTTCTTAATGGAACGGACTTTTTTTTTTTCCCTGGTGCTCCCAGTTGTCTTAATTTCACAGATTATCAAGGCAATATAGCACAGATGCTCTCCTTGTTGTAAAAAATGTGGTTAGGTATGTAAAATGTCAGTCTGGATGCTTCCCTTGCCTGTTTGATGCAGGTTTAAATCTCAGGCAGGGTATGTGATACCAACTTGCCTTGAGTGTAATAAGGAAGTAATTACTCAGCTGCTGGGAAAGGTCCTAATATCCTTACAGATAACCTGAATGTCCAGGCAATATCTGGCTATTATTTGAAATGGTTTCAAAATGTTTTTTTTTTTTTCCAAATCTCTCATTCAAATCCCATGGAACTAATACGAGTTATCATAAAGAGTGATATGAGATAATTCTAAATGTCAGTTTAGCGTATTTTAGCCCATTGGATCTTTAAACAGAGTTGAGTAACATCCTTCATGAAGTAAATGTCTGTTTGGTAAACTGAAAGGGACAATAATATTTAAAGGTCAGTTAATGTGGAGAGTTGATTCTAGTTATTGTTATTAAAGATACAGCTGTATTACCTTTACACAACATTATCCCACAAATCCTGATTAAAATGTTGAGAGCAAACCACATCTTTTCCTCCCTCTCTCCTTCCTGCCATGACTACAAGATCTTTGGTTTGACTTTCTTTTTTCTATGTGTAACAATTTCTCTAGTGAATAGTGCAGGATGATCCTCGCTCCACTTCTGCCTTGGTGCATCCAAAGGAGTCGTACACTATCCTTGCTGTCAATGCTTTGAACTAGAAAAAAACCTCTCATTTCTACCTTACGTTTCAGCCTCCCACGTATGGCATGAGCCACCCTGCAAACAACTGTTTAATAGTTTGAAGCTTCTTAGGATATGGCAGTTGATTTCAATTTTTTATTTAAAGAAGAAATTGCAGTGTATTGTATAACTGCTACTGCATTTAATTGAAAGCAGGTAGGTTGTCTGCCCATCTGTCTGCCCATCCATCCATGGCCCGTTGGCGTTAATAGCCTGAAAAATGCAACATTTCATGGACACACAAGCACCCCAGCATTAGCCTGCCAAGGATCTGCTGGCAGGGTGTCCCAATGCCATGGTACTGCCTAAGGGGGGGTCCGAAGGAAATTGCTGTAGGACTCCTCTGCCCCTAGCTCTGTTAATTTGCTTTGTGCTCAAGTTGTGCTCTGCCCACGTAGTCTGGCTCCTGCTCCTTAGCCACCTCTTTACAGAAACTGTTGAATATGGAGGATGGACAGCTGACTGCTTGGACAGAAGATTTGATCTGTGCTGAAGTGTGTGCCTAGATGCTACTCAGTG
This sequence comes from Chrysolophus pictus, assembly GCA_037305975.1. NCBI lineage: Eukaryota > Metazoa > Chordata > Aves > Galliformes > Phasianidae > Chrysolophus > Chrysolophus pictus. The sequence goes on along the minus strand of CM074583.1, from coordinate 12,847,578 downwards.
CTGAACTCAGTCCTCTTGTTATGAGCCGGTCCTGAGCTAAGCAGTGGTGCCAAGTAGTTAGTGCCCTGCATTCTCTGATGGGCAATGTAATGTGTGGTTGGTGAGATAGCTTCCAAGGGCACGCTGCTGGCTGGCAGATTTTTTTTCCTACATCACCTCAAAAAGAAGTTATAGTTTCTCTTTACATCAAACCAGAAATATAAAGCAGTGCAGGCAAAATAGCTTTTGTGAGCTGTGGCTTTGGTGGGGCATACCAGTGCCGTTTTGTCACCTCTTGCTACTTGTAGAAGCCAAGGTTTGGTGGGCAGTGCTCTCTGAGGTGGGCTTTTGAAGGGGGAGGCAGTTCCAGCATAACAACACTGCCTAAAAACTTCATACTTAGTGTTGTGTTGTACTTGGAGAAAATGAGTTTGTTGTTAGTTGCCTTTGGGTAGGTATTGTTATGGAGTGGAGCAAAATGCTTGCATCTCACCAGGAGAGGGAATACTGCCTCAGAACTGGACCCATGGACATGGCCAGCACCCAGCCCTGCTCATTGGCCTGCTGGTGTGGGCTGGGAGCATGGCAGGCCCTCGGTGCCAGGTGCGGGCTTGGGCACTGGTGAGAGCAGGCAGTGGATGGGTGGCATGGTGCACACTGGAAGCTGCAGGACCTCACTGCTTCTTCTTCCAGATAAGTGATCTGCCCCCTGCCCTCTAGATGCGAGGAAGAAAATGAGAATAAAGAGTTGAAATGCTTTTATTTGTGAAATACTAACTTTCTGTAATATATATTCAAAAGCAGGTACTCATTTAAAGGTTATATTTAATATAGTGCCGCAACAGTTTTTCTATTTTATTATTATTTTCTTATACATCTTTCCACTTTCTGAGGCAATGCTCCAGTGACTACTGCAATATAATAGCTGCTTTCTCTCTCAGTACACAATTTGACAGCATTTATTCTTTCCTTCAGTGAACATAATTACTTCACATATGGAACCTGTGATAGCCTACAGGCATCTGAGAGAAACCAGAATCATACAATCTGTCCCCTTTGTGAGCTTAATTTACATTCACAAGTGTCATTTTAATAGTGCTGGCAACATGTAGGATAAAAATTACAGGTCAGCTGCAGCATGTCACGGGGAACTGTGCTTAAGTCAATAACATGGTATTATTACATTCTGGATAATTTTACAAGGTAGATCTCACAGGAGGAATTTGACCCCTATTTCTTTAGTTTTCTGCCTTTTGGTTTCCTCCATAAAGTAATTCATTTAGAAATGGATGTTGCAAAGCTGCAAACATGTTGACGTGGAGGTTAGTCAGTAATAGGCATTTCCAAATCTGAATGCAACACCTTTCCCTTACAGTAACTTCTAGCAGCAACTACACCATGCATCTGGCATATTTTAAATTTTACACTGTTAATTATTATTATTATTATTTTTTATCTGTATAATAAAAATACCAAGAGTCATAGCCTTCTGTTTTTAATTTCATACAGTTGGTAGAAGTTTGGGTTTTCTGCAGTGGATTAGTTTCTAGCCAAGTAATGCAGCATCAGGCTAGGTGTTTTATAGAAATTTTATTGGAGAAAAATAAGCGTCACAGAGACATGTTGTGTACAGAGCTATGTAGAACAACTTATTTAAATTATATTTTTATAATGTCTGAAAGTAATATCTAATTACTCATCCTGGCACCTGTAATAAAAATACAGATGTGATAAGCAATCTAATAATGCAACAGCTGATTGTTTTTGATAAAATATCAGTTTGGGTACAGAGCCAAATCCAAATCAATCTCAATTACCATTACTGGTTGCATTTTTTTTCTTAAAAACAAAACAAAACAAAAAACCAAAAAAAACCCACAAAAACAAAACAACAAACACACACATTATTACAGTTTAAATACATTTTCAATTTGTTTAGAGGAATTGCTCAAAGACTTGCGTAGTATGACTATAGTAGTCTGATATTCAAAAAGTCCATGTACATACAGACAGGAAAAATACATCTCCAGATGCATCCCTATGTGCAGGCATACCCACACATGCTTACTCTCTGAGTCACGCATTCATTCTCTCCCCTGAATTTTGCATCCCTTTCTTGCTGTAAGCATTTTTACTCCCTCAAGCAACATGAGGGGAAAATGATCTTTTATTTAATGATGCATTTTGGTATCACCAACAGTGTTGGAATTTGAGTGCAGAACCCTAATTAAAAACCAAGCAAATGAAAAACTCAGAGCATTTTGTTCCTTTGAAGAGGCTAGACAGATCGTACTTGGATGTTCATCTATTAAAAAGTGTGACAAACCACCAGCAAGGAATTGGAATGACCTCCATGTATTTTCTTGGTGAGGCGTCTGCTGAAGTATTCTGTCCAGGCAAAAGATGGTCAAAAATTCAAGTAGGTTCTAAAGAATGGAATAAATGGTTTGAGGTCTGGGAAATGTTTTTCTGTGAGGGCCAGGTCAGTCTATTAACTCGACTATATAAGTACCTATGTACTGTGAAGATGCCTGCTACCTGAAGACTTGGAATATAGCCAAGGATGTGAAAAGTATGAAGTATGTATAGAAAGATCTAATGATTGCACCAGGAAAATTAAAACTGAAATCACACATCTTTGAGAGTGGATATAATTTGGCAGTGGAAAGGACTTGTACTGGAACTGGTGAATTACCTATCAAAACTCCGTGTCTTCTCCCTGATCACCAAGGCCAGGATGCAGAGGAATGGCTCAATACTGCCCCTGGAATCAGACTGCATATTAGGAAAAGTGGTCAGACTCTGTAACAGGCTTTCTAGATAATTGGTTGATGCCCTAAATCTTATCAATGTTCAAGAGGCATTTGGATAATGTCCTTGATAGCGTCAACATTTGGTTAGTCCTGAGGTGATCAGGTAGTTGGATTTGATCATCTTTGTAGGTCTCTTCCAATCGAACTGGTCTGATTCTAAATCTGTTAACCATTGGCTTGAGTCGGAAACTAGTGGGCTCTGTTTCGTTGCCCGTGTTTCGCTGGTCAGACCAATTGAAATCGTTCCTCCAGGCCTTAGTCCCTCAGAAACTATACAGCCAAACTCTGAAGTATTTGACCAGCCTTTCCTTGGGAAAGAAACTGCCATTTGGGAGAGTGGTAGATTTTCCCCATTGTGAGGACACTTCTATATTGTGTTCTTCAGATTCTGGAATAGCAAAGTGCTTGCCTTTCAGATACTTTTTACTGTATCAGGAGGTTCCAGTTCTGTTTTCAGCTCTCAATTGGTGCAAGGGTGCAGGCTAGGGAACAAACAGCTACTGGAGGCAGGCTGGAGATACTCATTGTTCATCTGGAGCACCCTGCATTCCACACACCTCACAAACCAAAACATCCTGTGACCAAAGTATTAAATATACATATGCATACATGCACACGTATTTTATGTTCCTAATGATCTACACGCTGAATTGTTTTACCAGTGAAATACCTGTCAGATAACAACTTTCATACTTTTTGATGATCTTTTATGATCTACAGTTCAGTTGCAGGTGTAGGATCTTTTTTTCACCAGTTACGTGAGAGTGTCTTGTCCTCCTCTCCTTTAGATTCTGTTTTCTCTCCCAGCTGACTTTAAGGTTTATTACTTGTTTGATCAATGGTCACCATACCTAGTTTTCCTGTTTTGGAAAGGAAAAAAATAAAAAGGTTTACAGGTAAGATTTTGCAGACAGGTGAAAACCAACTGTGAGGCGAGGAAGTGGTGGCATACCGGCCTGTGGGCATCACTTGTTGGTGCTGCTTTAGCAAAGCGAGCTGATCATTATGGTTCTGCTGCCAGCACAGATCTCCTCCTGCACTAATAGAACCATGTGCTGGGCTCGGGTTGCAGCACCCAGTGGGGTTTGCCAGGCAGCTCTGCCCTGCTGCTAGCTCTGCCCACTGTGACAGGCATGAGAGTCCTGATTAGTATGGGCGGTCTTTCATATTGTGTTTTCTGAGAGATGGATCAAGAAAACATCTACAGATAATGCATATGCCATTTTAATTTATCAGAGAGGATGAGGCTGAACAGAATGTGAAGTTAATATATGTTTTAAAAAGATGATGAGGTGCTTTTTCTCAAAAACTGACATGCAGTCTTACTTCCCTTAGTTCTCCTCCTCCTCCTCCTCCAAAAAAAACCCCTGCCTTGTCTCTGATTTGTTCATAAATATAATATCAAACACCTCTTCTGTGCCTCTGATGTACATTAGAGAGTCCACGTGCCACTGTGCTGATTCATCTGGAGGATGCCCTGCCTGTGAGTGGCTCGGCACAGTGTGGGACAGGAGAGGAATCCGATAGTGAGAAAGGCAGAGGTGACAGCATAATAATGAAGGAATTTTTCCCTTCACACCGCTTCTGGTTATTTATTCTTCTCTCCATGTTCCCCTTGGTTATTTCTCTTCCTGAAATGAAAATAACCTGGCAAGAAAGCAATGTTTCCACTCCCATTATTTTTTAGGCAAGAATCTAGGCATGTTTTGTTGTTGTTGTTGTTGGTTTTTTTTGAGTGCTAACTGACGGTTGATTATTCACCAATATTTTTTGTAGAAACAAGGCTTGTTAACCATGTTGACATTCTTAGTGATGCCATGATATCCCCATGTCATCACTGCTTGATTTATCAGCGTCTAAAGGATTCTTTTGCTGAAAAACTTACTATGGCTCTTTTGTTTTGAGGCTGACTTTATATATGAATGAGCTTGCTTGTAAATCTGTACGAAAATAAGGATCGCAACTGTTAAGATGCTTCCTCTTTTTTGGGGTTTTGACTCTGCGTAATAACACAGGAATTCTAGCCTTGAAGTTCTGTGCTTTAAAGCAATATGCTTCAAAGAGAACTGTTGTAATTAAGAGCAGTTCAGCTACAAACATCCTACACCTTGCATCTATTTACTCCCCTACAGGTTCCTGACTCACTTCTCTCATTTCCATGTTTCTTTCTTTCTGCAGTTCCTAGCAACCTTCCCCTCCCAACATGGATGTATGCTGTGGTCCCCAGCCTGCTGCCCAGCACCCTGCAGCCCTTGCTGCTGCCCAAGACCGTGCCATGAGACTAACCTTGAACCTGCTGTCACTCAAAGTGTCCCCATAAATGGTGATGCTTGCAGCAACATGCCACCAGTGCCACATCTTGTCCCTTCTACCTAAGTCTTTTGGTCTGGTGAACGTACATACTGCACACAACCAGCTACACCATAGAACATTTTTAATCTTACTGCCTTTTTTGTGGCTGTCATGGGTCTGTGAATAGTTGAAGTCCCACACAGTGCAGTGGGAGCATTGTATTTGAGTCTGCTGTGTCACCCTGGCCCTGAGGGAAAGGGGCCAGTGAGTATTCCCCGATTTTGATTTATTGAAAGTGTCTGGGGTTGACAGTCCTGCCCCAGTTCAAAGCTGCTGTGGGTGCTTCTGACTCCCACAGGGCTCTTTGGGAAATGCAAATGGTTTCCAGCATTAAGTCCACATTGGGTGTTTTGTAGTGTTAAATCCAGCTCATGAGGATGACATTGTGTAAATAAAAGGAACAAAGCTCCTTCTTGTGTCTGAATCCCTCAAATCATGTCATCTCTTGAAAAATCACCTTATCCTGCTATGATCAGAGGTGGGAAAGCACCTTTTAAGGGTCGATTAGGAGCCCTTTATGTGGCCTGTGGCCATTTAGCCATCAATAAAACTCAAATGCTTGCCATGGCAACCCTGGTGGCACATGGCGCACAGGCTACCTCTGAGGCCACCAGTGTCTGACACAGGCAGAGCCCTACAGGAAGCCTCACAAGCACAGGCAGGCCTGCAGAAAATAATGGCCTGTCTCGGACAAGCATCCAAGTTCCCCCAGCATGGTGTGAGAGGTGCAAGCTGCCAGGCATCACAGTATGCATTGCTGCGCACCACCCTGACACCCAGACCAGCCACCCCATGGGTTTCCCCTGAGCTCTGATCCCCTGCTTGACCTGCAGGAAGAGCAAACTGTTCCGCAGCGCCTCTTTCCCTTAAGAGGTCGCAGAGGTGCTGGACAAAATCTAACCTTCAGTTACCCCTAGAGCAGACCCATAATCACTAGCAGGTTTTAATCGGAAACTGTGGATCTGCCTCCTGCAAAGGAGCTGCTCTGCTGTGTGAAATCTGAAACAAAATGTTTATTGAGGAAGCATTAGATAAGTCACAGATTAATTACGATTGTCAGGTATTATTCATCTCTAATAAGAGTGAATTCTTCACTCAAGATTCATAGCAAAATAACATTGTTTTTCAAATAGAAGTAATTTAAATTGAAGTAAGACCTTCTAATGCCACCATCTGTACAAGTAAATTACTTTCAGAGTAATTAAATATGCATATCTGGGCTGTGTACTGTACTGATGAACCAAGTTTTATGGATGCAATATGCTTATAAATCCCCTAGGTATTAAAGATGAAGAATCCATGGCATTTTGCATTCATATAACCGTGAATAAGAAAAAAAATATTTTGTCTGTTGCATAATTTTGGGGAATATATTTTTATTAACTTTTCCTAGTTAATTAATATTTTTGTCAAATAGCAAGTATGATCACCATATTTATTAGTCTGACATTTCACGGAGACTTAAGGCTCCATAAGATATTTTAACGTTGTATGTGTGAATTTATGATTGTGACACACTCGCTTATCTTCTGCAGGTTCCCAGGAAGCAGAGCAACACAGTGAAACTGAAATCATTATGTTGACTGAATTTGTTACCACTGGACTCGCCCCACCATGAAATAGCTCTGTGCAGCCAATTGGGATTCATGGTCACAGCCCTTTATTGGATCATCAGGGTTTATAGTCCATAACAAATACAAATACAGAAAGGAACAATAACAGTTTGATACATCTGACCTATTATCCCACCTTACCAGACTCTGTCTGTGTCGTGAGTACCAAAATAGCGACTGGCTGAATGCTTTCTAAGGGCTTTCTGTTGTACAGACAGATGGGAGAGTTGTGTAGGAAATAGAAACTGTGCCTCCAAACACAGCGCTCTTGGCATAGTCTTCAGTGACTAAAAACCACCCTTATGCTTACAGCACATTGTTTGTGATTTATGTAAAATAGTGGCTTGTAGGGAAGCTTGGGAACTTTGCTGAAAGCATCTGAACATTGCAGAAATGTTTGGTTTAAGAAATAACTGAAGATTGTTCTGTGGAGTACTTCAGAAGAAATCTGTAATCCCAGCAGATCATCCCCTTTAAAACAGCAAGTATGACTGACTACCTGCCACCAAAATGCAGGAGCAAACTCAAGCATAAAAATTCACAATTGGCACAACCTTTGTTTGCAAGTCAGCCACCCTGTTCTGCATGACTTGTCTGATCTTTACATATTTTATGTCAATCTATCATTTCTTCTAAAATGTAAAGAGGGTCCCTGTAGTCAAGAGATTTAGTCTATCTATAGCACTTTCACAGTTATCTGTTCCGATTAATCTTGGGAGGCTGGTTATAGACACAGGAGTTGGATCAGTTCTTTTTGTAACTCAGTGGTAAGATAAAAAATGATGATTTAAAAATCAGATAAACAGGAAATGATGAGGGCTTGGTAATTCCACTCTAAGCCTTGTACTGTCAAGTACGAACCATCTAAGGCTCATATAAACATACAGGAAATGGCAAACTGTGTGTCCTCAAGGTCAGCCCTTTGGGAGAGGCTTGTATGTATTTTAAATCATATGTCATGGTAGTTGGAGATACATGTTTGTGTATGTGTCCAAGAAGAAAACTGATAGAAATGTGTGTGCCAGTTGACATTCCTGAAGTTATCTGAGTTTGAACTACGTATTTTCTGATCCAGTGTTAAGGAATTATTTATCAAAAGAATCAATTCTATTCTATATAATCATTCACACATATTATACTGAAGGTAGCCACTCTCTGCATGTATAGACTTAATGTTTGGGCGTTGCTGCCATCTTTGTGCCCCTTGGCCACAGATCATGCCCAGCCTGCAGACAGGCCCTAGTGCTTTCACATAGTCCATTTTCAGGGATTCCTTTTCTAGAACTATCACTGAGAAACCAAACATTTTTTTTTAATAGGCTTTTCTAGCAGAGTTGAGGTTTGAAAGAAAACAAAGCAGGAATTTGGGTGTGGATGAGCTTGGTGAATCCTTGAGAAATGTGCTTTGGTGGATAGTTGTGTGGAATTGCTCCTAGGAGAGCTGTATATAAAAGATTTTTATAGTACCTTTGAGCAGACCTGTTTTTCAGGTCAAGCTTTGACCCATAATAGACAATATAAACAATATATACAATCATACTTACAGCTTTAAGGCAGTGGAGTATAGGTTGGAATTTAAAAGTAGTGTAGAACAGCAGCACTAGGACAGGAAAGCATGTGAAAGAAATTCTGCATATTGAAACACAGATTTTTGGTTTCTGAATGTTTGCATGTGTGTGACCTCTTTGATTCAGATTCAAGTTTATGCTAAAAAATTCTCAGATCAGCACTGTTAGGGTAAAGTAGCACAATTTCCAATAATTTGGAAACTGACCTCCCAGTGTATTTGAAAATGCGATTGTAGGACAAGAACATAAAATTCTTCATGTCTTCCTCTGTCTTGGGTGCCCCATAGTTCTCACAGAAGCAGGAGCATTTTTTTCATACCCTTTTCCCCCCATTTAGCTCCTAGGTACTTAGACAAAATTGAGTAAAGAAGCCTTTACCTAAGAACCTTTTTACTGGTTGCCATGCTTTTAAAGCTTTAAAAGCTTTTGCTGAAAAGGTGCCTATTTTCTTATCACTTTTTTTTTTCCCTCCAGAAAAAGGGCATCATTTGAAGTTCTTTTTTGGCAGCTGTATTTCATCATGATACATTATGTCAGGGCACATCAGTCACATGAAGATTTTATGGGTAAAAAACCATATCCTTCTTAGATGCCCCTCTCTGCAGCCCCCTTCAAAATAGTGCTTTTTCAAGAAACTCTTCAACTATCAACAACATTATGATACTTGAAACATCATGGTGTAATGGCTTCATCTTACTCAATTATATAAATGCTACTTAAAAAGGAATATAGAATTTTATGTGGTGAATTTAGTCATTCTAAAAAAAATTGACCATTTTCACCTTTTACTGCTGTTTACTCTTCAGTGATGGGGAAGGGCTCCTTCTGTTCCTTATTTTACCATAAAATGAAAAACATTCTGAATTCAAATGAAAATGAGGTACCTTGATGAAAGTGGGCTTCAGGTGTTGCACACTAAGCATTGTACATTTCTGTTTGCTCTGATCCTCCAGCACACATAAGATTTCACCTCTTCACCTTTGAACAAGATTGCAATAACTTTGATCTTTTCAATTTTGTTCAACTCCAGGGAAGGAGCAGCTACTTGAAACATGTTATCATTTAGATGTTCAGAGATTTAAAAAAAAAAAAAAAGAAAAAAGAAAAAAAGAAAAAAAAGAAAGCTGTACCATGAACTAAAAGCTGTAGATTTTTAACTTGAGCAGTAGCTTTTGTAGCTGGTGTGCTATGCTTTAACATCAAAAGCTATCTCTATATGTAGAACAAAACCAAACAAAATGCAGATTTTAAAAGCACTCAGAATTATTAAACATGAATTTCATTTTATGTAAACTTTTATCTGCAGTAGCGACCTGGTGATCCTTTCCCAGGTCCAAGCACAAGCTTTGTGTTCTTGCTTCTTTACTTATGGCCTAAGTCTGTTATTGGAGCCTCTGTACCACCCTGATATTAATTCATGATACTGACAGTTAATCTATTTTTATAGCTGTTATTATCTGAGCAAAATAACAAACTCAGTTCTTCATTTTCTCTTCAAGTCTGAGAACACACAACAGTGGGAGCAACGTTAAAGTATATTTTCAAGATCTCACATGGCTTAGCAATAGTTCTTTTAATGATTATCACCATGTGGCACTCAGGTAGGTTTTTTGTTTGTTTTATTTTTTTCCTATTACAAGGAAATTTTTCACCTTGATACTTAAGAAATTTAAATAACGGAACTTTGTTTCAATCTACTTTTCACTTTCTGAAAAACAAAGTGTCTGTAATGTCCTAGGAAGTGCTGAAGATGACCAAAAGCTTGCATTTTCATTTTTCTTACCAACTGTAGTCAGACTTGCATTGTTTCATCCCATGTAACAAGTTTGAAGTTCTTCGGGACTGTTCAATGTGCACTCACTGTAACATTCAGCTGATGGATCTTTTTGCATAGCAGTGCAAATTGCGACAGTTTCCCTCTTCCAGGACAGGCTGCTTGTTGACTTCCATTGACAAGCCGTTGGAGACATTAACTTGCTATAACATCTGATTCTTCCTATCTATTCTAAGGATTACTTAGACAATAGATTGTCTCTTAAATGATATCTACAAAAAGATGTAAAGTCCATTTTAGACCAGTAGTGAGCAATTACTCATGGTTGATGTTTGGGATAAATACAAGTTGAAGTACATGTTGGTTCCCATTATGTTGCCCAGGTACCCAAAACTGCAGCATCTGGCCAGAAATTATCTGCAAGTGAGACACAGACTGTGGCTCACAAATCTCAGAGCCTAGGAAATCCTCTCGTATCTCAGTTTCTGCTAGCTGTAGGTCCAGGCTCTGTCCGTAGATAAAGGATTGAGCTGTCTACGGTGTCCTTCTGAAAGTCTGCTGAGGGTATGCGCCCCCAGGAAACACTGACATTCCCTGGATACTCCAGCAGTGAAAGCTGGTGAGAAGAGCTCATAATTTTGAGGTGATTTTGAGGTGGCTGTCTCTGTCCAGGTTCAAATGATACCACTCTACTCTATGGAAATAACGTTCCACTTTCTTTCCATTTTACTGTTTTTTCCAGAAAACTGCAACAACAAATATTCAGTCTGAAAGACACCTAGTGTAAAGATTATAACAGCACGACAGAATTTTCTCAGTAATACATTATAATACTAATTTTCCTGACCATATGCAGGAACAGTGTACGGTATCTTTTGAAAATCGCTATTACCTAGATTTTTTTTAAGAATAGTTGGTAGTTAAAAGCTGTCCTTATCGTACCGAGGAAGTAAAATCCACACTTGTTAGGCTCTTATTTCATCCTCTTTCCTAAAGCCTCACCTTTTTGGCCCTGCTAACTTTCATGTCCATAATGAACTCCATTTAGCTTCCCTGCAGTAGGACCTTGTCTTTGTTAATCACTGACCCAGCGGCATGAAGCTGCATGGGAGAGCGGAGTGGGGTTTTTTTTTTCTGGATTTTCTCCACTTCCTTCAGCAGTTATAACTTCTAAGAAACTGCAGAACAAACAAGTATGAAAGATCAGGTAGATGGCCTGGAAAAAAAAAAACAGTTTAAAAGATGTCTAATTCACAGTACTCAGCTTTCTGCAGCTGCTGACTGCAGACTGACAGCTGACATCTTAGAAAGACTTAATGAGATTAGCTCTTCAGCAATTGATTGCTCAGTACTGTCTTCTCATTCAATAATGTCAGTCTTCTTTTCTTCACGTTAGTAACCATATTTAAACTTCTCGTGGAGATCAGCTGGGACCTTGTAGCACAAATCTCATTTAAAACAACTGGAAATGATTTCACTTTGGCCCAAGTCACAGTATAACACTTCTCCTCCAGCTCTGCTGTGAGTCAAAGGCATTTTTCTGGGCTATTACTTTTCTGTGCTGAGCAACTTCGAGCAGCTTCCCACCACCCCTTCTTTACTTGGCTCAGCAGTCAAGCTCTTCATAAACACACACACACATGTTGTCCTTTGCAATGTCCCCCTCAAAAGCTGGGGATACCAGTTCCTCCTCAGGCAATCTGTTTCACATGCTTTAGTTCATAGAAGCTGGTAGTACTTTTACGTGCTCCTCGTTATGAGGATCTTTTCTACCTGATGAAAAATAAATTGTGTCAGATATGTGGTACTCAGCTACTGGTATACTTCTCAGGGTCAATTCTTTTCTGCTTGTACTTGCACACTAAATATAAATCAGATGAACAAGTAGAGCAGTACCGCTTTATTCTTGTGTTGCTGGGATGCAAATGATGCTAAGATTTGTCAGGTGGAGCAGAGTCAGCTCACCCTGACTCATAACACAAATGCAATGCAGCTGGAGGAGCTTGGTCTGGGCTGAGGTACCTCCCTGCCAACTGGGTAAGCTGAAATGCTGATGATAGAGCTTGTGTTCCGTTCCAGGTCAGGTGGAGGTCAGCAGTGCACTGAAATGCATTAGTCCTTTCTGAAGAAGAGTGGTGATGTTCCCTAGGATGCTGTAGAGATAATGTTTCTTTGCACGGAGAAGCTCTGCTGGGGAGCAAAGAGCAGGCTGAGTGGTGGGAGAGATGTGCAGAAACAGCAGCAGTATTAGGGGTGGCAACAGGCTGGCAGACGCTGTGGAGCAGAATAGCTACCTTTTGTTCTTTCTTTTTCCGTATTTAACATCTTGGAGATATTCCTATGAAGCAAAGCCACTCACTCTGTGCCACTGACTGTCTCCCTGATCTTCAGACTTCCACTAAAAGGCTGCACCAGCCATTCCCTGTGCAGTGTAGATTTCAGTACGTCTGAAAATAAGAGTTTAGAATTAGAAGAAGGCAATGCTGAGCGCTGTGTGATTTCTAGCTGATGTGGTGGACCCACTTCTTACATTCAGCAAGGTAATTCAGCACACATGTAACCTAATAGCAAGTTCTGCTAAAAAAAATGGGGGTTATTTGTGTGTATAAATACATATGTGTGCTAAAGTGCTCTGTTGGGCTGGGGCCAGCATGCCCAGCAGTGCGCAGGCTGAGCCCTTCCAGATGTCTCTAGAGATAAAAGGAAAGGAAAGCGACAGTCACTCCTGCTTACATGGAACCCAATCCAGCTTTTAAAAGGCTGCTTTTGATAATGAGGTATTTTATGTACTGTAGCAAGATGTGAATTATAAAACCACTAATAATAATGTAGTTCAGTCAGGGTAGCCTTGAAATTAGACCCCTAACAGAGAGGTTGCACTGCATAATGATAGTACAGTACCATTTGTTTCAACACATTTAGCACTTCAGAATGGGATTTTTTGTTAAACACCAGATGTTCTAATGACCTGAGTGTTGACTTTAAAAGAAGACACAATAGAATAGTGCATCAAGGTCAACAGCACAAATTAATCTATATTATTGTGCTGTCATATTGTACCGTGTGCCATATATGAGCAAGATCTATAGCTAGTGCTTTCCTTCTGTGCAAATATTTTTCTACATGAGTGGGGAGGCTTTCAATATAGAGATCTCGAGCTTATCAAACCTTCATTTCTCCATGAAAGAACTCTGATTCTTGCTTTGATATTTTAAATTGTAAGCATAGAAACCTTACAGAGGATAAGGAATGAATGGGAATGCAATAGTCAACTAGCAGAACTGGAGAGTGACAGCAACACGTTGAAAAGTATGTCTGTCCATTGCAAATTCAGTTTTTAAAGACTTTCAAAAAAATGATCGGTGTTCCTTGGTTGTGTCTTTTTCTGGATTTAAAAAGTTATGAGGCAAAAATGAATAATCATTTACAAACAGTTCAAGTAATGGTTTATCTGAAAGGGACCCAGTGTTCCTCCTCTTCTCTGCCCTGAAACTTCTAAGCTATTGCTGCAAGATGGCAGGATGTCAATGCCCCCAAAATTGAACCTGTGATTTGTTTTTCTTTGATTTATGGGCTTGTAGTCAATAAACTTTATAAAGGAAAGTATCAGACTGAGCAATCAATCAAAGATAAGCAGATTCTTGTCCTTTAAAAGCATTTCACCCCAGTAAGCAAGGGCCTCATTCATCTTTTACAACCACTCCTGGAGCTTTCAGCAGAGAAAGACTCGCTGCTGACTACAGCCAGTTCTGCTAAAAAGTCCCCTTGCTGCATTTGAGCTGAGATTTTTAAAATTCATTGCAGCAGTATGCTTTGCTTCTGCATTATTTGCTATTTCTAAAATGGTAGATTGTTTGCGCGTCATTCCAAAAGGTAGATCTTGCTATGTAGTGAGAAAAATGCTTCTGTTTTTGACTGTCAGGCATGGACTGTTATTTTGTGAAAATAGTATGCGTTTTCTTTGTTATTTTACAAAACAAAGTAGAAAAAATGTGTATTCATTTGTTCTCTTAGTAGTACGTGAATTTCCCTTTGAGTAACACAAATGTTATCTTGCATGTTTTACTTCTCTGAAGCACAGATGGTGTGCATATGCAGATTGGCGATTTTCTAATCAATACAGTGACACTTGGGAATATATGTAAGTATTGTAATAATGCATTAGTCAGGAGTGATGTTGTAACACACTGAGATCATACACATAAATCTAAGACACCACGTCTAGACACCCCGGGGAAGATGGCATGCCATGGGTTCGAGCAAGCATTAAGGAAGTGCAATATTTCAAATATGATGGGAAAATAATGCAATTTGCAGACTTTAATAAAATCATTGGGGAATTAATTTCACTAAGGGTGCGCTCTCTCCCAAAACATTCATGTTCCTATGTTTGCTTCACGGATAATCATAACGAGAGACACTTTACCTGCTATCTCAGGCATAAACACAGTGCGATATCTATGAATTGTGCTATATCCTTAATGTGCTGAATATGAAAATAATCCCTTTATAGGCAGTGCAGTAGCAGCGTAAAACTGCATTATGCAAACAATGCACAGACAGCACAAACCTTGGAGATTTAGAATTTGAAGAGCTTATAAATTAATCTCATAAGTGTTGATTTGAGCATGCTCGGGGAGAGCACTCAGCTGTAAAACTTGACCAACCTAACCTTCCTGGTTTTAATTATTAGTTTTTGATGATCAAATATTAAACAAAGATGTGAGATTTACAGCTCTTCTGCTTGTATAGGTTTCCTTTTTTAGAAAATATATGTTTTAAGAGAATCTTTCCTGCCTTTGGCTGCTTTTGGTTATTTTGTTGTTTTTGTGTCGCTGTGGGTGTATAATTTCAATCAGCCAACCTCCTTTTAAATATTTGCCAGCTGATAACTACTCACAAGCAAGTAGCTTGCAGTACCATGCTAGGAATGTTGTGATAAAAATGCCTGTTTGAACCTAGTCAAGGATGACAATCACAACTGTTTCAAAGTGAGAAACTTGAACAGAATACATAACACAACAGTACATTTAGCTTTCTGCTGGAAGTTGAGAGGTTCCTGTAGCAATAATCCTCACAGGTAGCTCCATCAGCCTCATCACTTCTTCTGAAAGGCTTATAGTAGAAAATCTTTAATACATCTGAAGGTTTTCTATTAAAATGTAGTCAAGTCAAACGCTAGCTGCAATCAATTTCATTAATTCTGCAGCTATAGAAATTAATAAATGAGGGAGTTCAGGCTTTGCAAATAGTGCCAAAAATTTGTGTCCTAACTGAACTCTGTTTCAGAAAATAAGAGGTGCATTGAAATGGAGTAAACATTTCAGTATCAACATTTCAGTTTCAACATCCAAACATTTCAGTATTTTCCCCTCCCCTTGTTTCTGTATTCCTCTCTGTTCTATAAGGACAATGATCCATAATCCCGTGTTTGGTTAATGACATAAAATAAAGATAATTTGAAACCAAAACCTGAAATGCGACGGGTTTAAAGGTCAGTGGTATTTAAAATGCACAGGAGATTGTTGGGTGTGGTAGCAGGGCTGTGAAGCCCCTCAGCAGGCAGACGTGAAGATAGCTCGCCTCCTTCAGCGTGGTAAGACACCACTCATGCTTGAGTTCTTCCCATTTTAAAGGCAGGTTTCATAGTCCAGGATCTTCAGAGATTCTGAAAGGGCCTTAGGGCTTGTTTAGGGGCAGAGATCTCTGCAAAATAATAATAAGGAACAGCTTTCATGAATCTCCATGGAGATTTCTTCCCCCTGAGCATCTTCCAAGGCCTTTGCCGCAGTCGAGGCAGAATGTCTCTGTTATTAGACTGATCTTCCCGTTGCCCTCTGCCTCTTCCCATCTAGCTAATGCTACCCAACTATGATTATTATTCTTTATTATATATTCATTTGCACAGTTCTCATTAGAACTGTGGAGTGTTAGTAGCACATTAATAATCATGTTTTAACCTTATTTTTGCCCTCAAGAAATGTCCTCTAGTCTCTTCCTCTTTCCTTCACCTGCTTTCACTCTGACACTTGACCTCTGTTGAATTTCTGTTGTGTTCTTACCAATACTTTATCCACATTGATTACTGTCATTCTTCATATTGCAGTATTCTGAAATTCACCCACTTTAATCACTATCACGTAAAAATGCACTCATATTTTAATTTGGAGATGTTTTGCCAGTTCTTGTGAAGGAAATCACAAATCACGTTCAATAAATGTAAACCTCACTGCTTTCTAGAGTAGGAACCAAATCCTAGGTTTTTTTTTCCTTACAGTAGCTACTCTTGTGTAACATCAACATTTTCTTAAAAATCTGTTAGATGGATCTTTGCAGTATTTCTTGTATGCACAGAGAGCTTCCACACAGCTCCTCTGGGCCATATACATTTTTGTTTACAAGCCTGGTTACATCCCACCATGTCTGTTCTTCAGTGACATGCTTGCGCTCCTTCTCATGGAGGTCTGCAGCAGGGGAGCTGGGCTTACTTTTTCTTCTGGTTATGTACCTGCATACCCTCTTAATGTGAGGGTGTAAATGGTGGTGCTGTTTTGCTGATGGGGCTACCCACTGGGGCTCTATGGAGCCGCACAATGATGGGTGGTGGGAATCTCTCAGAGCCTGCTTACTGCAGCACCATGCCTAGGGAGCATGTAGCCTTCACTTGATGGCCAGAGTCGTCATTAAAGCTGGGTGTGAAGAATATCTTGTCATCCTGTAGCAATATTAGGCACTAGGCAGAGCACTTTAACCTTGCTTGCCCTTTCAATGTGCTCTTTCACTAATTAGATGAATAAGAGTTTTATTGGTGTTTCTTGACCCAGATCTTTTATGTGACAATTGTGTTTATCCATGCAGTCTAATGCCTTACATTTTGCTAATCAATACAGCTTTCTCTATTTTAAAAAGCTGTAAATGTTTTTCTAGGCTTACTGTCAGATGCTATAAATAATGTTGATTTTGCTTGTCCTGAAAAACTATTTAATTCTGAGTCGGCTTCTCAAATTCAGTTCTCAGGTAAGTGCAAACATGATTCTATTGCATCATACCTCTTTTTTCCTCTGCTTATACACAGAAATGATATAACTTAGTGGAAAATGGGGACCTTCTGTGCTTAAACTGCATCTGAATTTTTCTCCAAATTTTTATCCAGTTTTTCAGGGTAGGATTTAACTGACAAATGCAAGAAAACAATCTTTAACAAGCTGTATATTCTCATTTTACCTCAGATAATAGAGATGGTTATGGGAATGTGTAATGTTAAGCAAGTCCAAAAAAAATGTTACATGAATTGATGCGACCAGGATAAAAATAAAAATTAAAAAATTGTTTAAATCTTCAGTATCCATTTCTGGTCTCCACTGCAACCTCTCCCTTCCCCCAAATATTCTGCAATGTGTGTTGTTCAAAAAATAGAATTTTAAGACAAGGTGACAAAATATTAATATTCAAGGTTAAGGTCATTGTTCCATCTGTTGTCTTGTTGTCTTCTGTGTTTTACACAACTAATGTTATATTGCATGTGGAACTGGAAAGGACCAGACCAGTGCAGTGATGTTCCCTGTAGTAGCCTGACACACTTGTAGAGGCACTTTTCAGTGTAACTTCTGCTACCTTTGACGTTCCCTTGCCGTATGTTCCAGACTCTGTACCAGCTTCTTAGTTTCCATTCTGAACACAGGTGAAAAAAAAAAATCCAGTTTTCAAAACCAAATCTGATGAGATAGTACTTTAAAAGGCATTCCTTATTAGCTGGCTCAATGTTAAGATTCCTATATGAGCCTTTGGATTGTATGATAGATAAATTTCCATTTAATCTATTTGTATATAAGACATGAAATCCTGTTTTGAATGTCTTCGCACAGCAAGCATTTGACACTTCAGATACAGAATAGCAAATCTCAAGACAGATTCCTTCTATGAAAGTATAAAATCAATTCATATACAAACTCAGGTGTGATAGTGGCTCTAAAGGCTAATTTTTTATGCTAGCCTTGTACAAATGTAGCTGAGAAGGCAATTGTTACATTTCTCTTTTGAACTGGCATGTTTGTTTTTGAATAATTATTTACAAGCAGCTTTTTAATTTTTACTATTATTTGCCTTTCATTGTTACTGAGAACAAAATATCAGATTACTCAATTGCATTTTATGTGGGAAGAAAATAGGAGCTACAAGAAGGTCAGTCTTTGACTTTTCAAGGAAACAACACACAGAAGCTAAGCAATTTCAATTACAAGTTACAGAAAATAAATATTTAATGTTTTTTTCCTTAAATGCAGCATTATCTCATAGTTTTGCGTTGACTTTCTCCATGAAAAGTACTTACGCCTATTTTGCATATAAACTAAACAGAAAGTATTCATTTCTTCTTGTCAAAGGAGTATCATAAGAATTTGTGATAGGCGTCTAAATGTGGAGGTAAGTAATAAGCAGGTATTGACTTCTATTGAGATCAGTATCGAGATTTGTTGACCCAAAGAGGTTACAATTGACTGAAGAGTGGGGCAGTAAATCTTGTTATTGAACAGAAAGCAAAAGTCAATATATGTATTATTATAAACATTTTTCTTTTGGTAGAGATAATAAGGGTGGAGTGGTTTAAGATGCTAGATTTATTTGACCATCATAGCGTACAGCTTCTGTTATTCAGTCAAAACATAGAATGCCTTCTTTGTGTGTGTTGATTACTTTCGGTTTGTTTTACATTTATTTATTTTTAATACATCTTCACCAATCATACCAAAGCAGTAAAGTCTACATCAACTTTCACATCGTAAACCCTTATTCTCATTGTTTTATAACTCAGCTATAAAGATTATTTTCAGATTGAAATTTGGCCTGCAAGCTCTTTGCCTAAGAATCATTCTTTTCCCCAGAAGGGTGAAAGGAATAAAGAAGATCTATTGAACTATTTATTGAACCTTAGAGGAGCAAAAAAAAGATGTGTTGTGATTTTTATATAATTCAAAATTTAGATTGTATTCTTTATTGAATACTATTTTCTGCATAAAGCAAGGATTTACTTGACTAGGAAGGAGGAGACTGCAAATGTTATTCCAGTGCTTTCAAACATGTCCTAATATTAATCCAAGCTTTGTATTGTAAACATGTATTTTTATGATTCTTGCTTTTTAGCCCATTCAATTATGGTCTGGTGAGTGCGTTATATTTTAGTTTACTACTTGGAAAAACAAAGAAGAGACAGAGCACAGAAGAAAACAGAAATCTATCCAGCTCAAAATATTAAACTTATTAATTAAAATCACGTATAAACCATAGTCAGAGTGCCTGAAGAAATAAGTGTTGAATTACTAGTCTATAACCTTTATATATCTTGGTATCTTGGCTGCTAGTAGAAATGATCCTTCGTACTTCCAAAAGCCTCTAACAAAAACCACTTGTGGTTTTCCACTGAGAAAACCATCTGCCTACTGCCTTCCTTCACTGAGACCCTCTTATATTTCTTTAGGATTCACGAGCTTCAGCTAATTTAGAGTACTTCACTGAATCTCCTTAGCAGCTCAGGCTACAATAATCGTATCAAGAATATTCTCTGCTCTTTGCACTGTCTTGCTGTGAAATTTAGAAGTAAACCCAAGGCAACATTCCATGCAGCATTTCATACTGCATGCAGTGCGTGGCTCCTCTAGCTGAGCGGCACTGTGCTGGAAGCAGAGCTTCCTGATGCAAAAGACAGAGAGAGAGCGACTTCATCCAAAATCCTGGCACAAGTTCTGCTCTGCTCTG
This sequence comes from Chrysolophus pictus, assembly GCA_037305975.1. Classification (NCBI taxonomy): domain Eukaryota; kingdom Metazoa; phylum Chordata; class Aves; order Galliformes; family Phasianidae; genus Chrysolophus; species Chrysolophus pictus. The sequence goes on along the minus strand of CM074583.1, from coordinate 12,827,729 downwards.
TGCTGAGAAATGATTTTCCAAAGTAAGCATCCCCCTGGGTGCATGCTGGATCATCAGAAAAAACAGCATCTACCTGTGTTTTGCCCACATTCTTACTGTTTCTGCCTATTGACACTAATAAATCAGTTTCCATTTTTATGCTATCATAAAGGCTGTTGATTAAAACCCTCTGTGGCCACAAAGTGTCCACCAATTTATTCAAACCTACAGAAACTTCAACGGTTTCTGCTCATCAGATAGTTTGCAAACTTCCTCTGTGGATATGCATGCTGTTTAATAGCACACAAATTAGCATGTCTTCTTGACGGTACTGATATGATGCTGGTGGCAGTTGCTGATACAGGTCATTAAATGGAAGAAAAGGATCTCAACTATATTAATGGTGAAAGATGTTTGAATTCAGTAGAAACGGGTCTGAGAATATCAAATGAACCTTTAATACGAGTTTTTGCATTGTCAGTTCTGAGTTATGACTTCTTGGGGGGAGATGGATTTTCATCTTATATTTTTGTATTTTTCTTTCAGAAAATCAGCTGCTGTTTGGTCTGTAAGCTGTCTAAAGACTTTTTTTATGTCTGATGGTCTCTATGTAGAAGTTGCTTATAGCAAGTGAAGCACTGGCTTTGTGAAGTAAATGGGAAAATCCACCTATGGTAGTATTCTTTCTCTGATACTCAGGTAGAGTAATTCCAGCCTTTCTGAATGAGGTATCTCTTTTCAAATGTTATAGAAAGGAGGCATCGTATTAACAGATACTAAGAATAATAAAAGTATTTATGGAAGTGCTAAATAGTGGTTTGAATGTCCCATCTGAAAAACAGCTGCGTTTCTGGTTTGAAAATAACATTTCTGTGGCTGTTCCCAGGTGTTCAACGTGACCTGCTTTGGTCACAGTGAGCCATTTTTTGTTTAGAGCATAAGGTAGCATGGTACCAGGGTAGCACCGCATAGATAGAGAAAGCAACTTTTAAAACAAACGTGTTTATAGGATTTATTAGCTAGGTGCTCACAAAGATCATGGTTGTTTTGACCATAATTGTTCTTCCTGACTTTTCACTGTTCAAAAAGTGCTGTGCTTAAACTAGAGGCGTGCTGCTCTTGCCACTGTTTGCCAGTGTGATTAATAGTAGAATAATGTCAAGTCAGACAAACTTAAACCAGCACAGTAACTTACTTCTTAAAAAAGAAATGAGAGCAGTGAGTTACGTGGGTGAAAATCTTCCCAGTATCACAAGGCTGGAAAGCCCAAAGGATGTTTTTATTATACTCAGTGGAGGATGTAAGAAAAATGAGAAGTTGAAGAGCAAAAATGTGATTCTAGCTGACTCTTGATCTTGCTGGGTGAGGCTGTGCTTTGATTTCTTCCAGACAAGCACAGTGCACGTTTGTGCTACTGCATAAAACACTGCATAATTGTGAGGGTAACACTCCGAGGTTTCTCCCTCTGGTCCTGGTCCAGCCCAGCCGTTAGGAAGAATCGAGATATGGTGGCCTTCACTCACTTCTGCCACGTGGCCTGCACATGCTCCCATTCTTGCTGCCCTTGGCATGTATTTTTTGGCATTGCTCTTGGATCTTCTGGGGAGAAAGAACAATGATATTTTGTTGAAACAAATTCACGAGTCAGACCAGATTGTAGTCTTTTCTTCTCACCTGCACTTGCAGCCTTATTGTATTTAACAGCGCAGTTCAGGGCTTTCCCCTCTCTGCTCCTTGTCACTCAGAGATATTGAAAAAGGATGTAAAATGACTATTTCTTGTGCTTAATCCTTGATCCCTTCTGTCCCCTGCCCAAGCTCACTTATTCACCAGAAATAGCAACACTATTCTGTATTTTTCAGCTCTGGTTTATAGCAATTTTGTCTTTTGCCTTGGAGAATAAATGATTGTTCAATTCAGACATTCAAAATTAAAGTGAAGTTGCCAGTGGAAACTGGTAACTCATTATACAATGAGTGAGGACAAATAAAAGGTGCCTGCGTATAATAATCAGAAGATATTGACTTTTGTTGAGGTCAGGATCACAATTTATTAACCCAAGAGGTAAATATTGAGCGAAACTTTGGGCAGCTTTTTTTCTTTGTAGTTCAGAGAAGACAGCACAGGATTGACTAAATAACTTCATCTGCCTGCACAGTGAGACAGAGACTTCTGCATTTTGCCAGCAGTTTTGTGCTCATCTGTTGTTCTGGCTCTCCCAAGGGCAAAGAGATTTATTGTGTGTTTTGGAGAAATATTAAAAGTTGGCTCATTGCTGTTACTTTGTTGTTGATTCTGCTCCTGATATGGGACAACTCATCTCCTGAAGCAGGTTTTTGCTTCCAGCTCCTCTGAGTGCTCCAGCCCCAGCCTAGCTGCATCTTCCTCTTCCTTTTGCCACCTGTTTCCTCCTCTCCCCCTTCCCTTTCTTTCATCTTGTGTTTTGTTGGATAACTTGTCTTCTCTCTCTTGGTGTCCTCATTGTCCTCCTGCTTGTTTCTTTGCACCTGCATGTTCCTCGCAGGAAGGACTTCTGTTGTTAAGAGTTTGATTTTTACGAGGCAGCACCAGACAAAAGTGTGTTTCCATACATCTTTAAACATTACAAAATAACTCCAGTGAGTTTTTAGTGGGCAAGAGCTGCTTAGTGAAAATTGGAAACGTGCTTTGAAAGCAATTTCTACAGAAAAATCCATCTGTGAATAAAGAACTGCACAGTATTAGTATTGAATTTTTATATATGAGAGCAAAGTCTTAATTCAGCTTTTATTTGTGGATTTTTAAGGAAGTTTGTGTGGAGGGGGGGGCACCTGTATGACAAGCATAAGCCCACTGAAAATAATCTTTTCCTTGTTATTGTTGCAGAGCCTTTAGAACAAACTCGCAGTTCCCTGAACACCCATGGATGGCAGGCAGGTTGAAGACAGCCACCTCCAGGTAGCTTAATGCTTGGTGAGGTCTGGGAGGATCTTTCTTGCTTAAGCCCACATTCTATGGCTTCTCTGAGCTGAGGAACCCAAATGGTGACAGAGACTGATTGAAACATTTTGATCTTTTTGTGGGGTTAGAGACTTAACTGCATGTTGCTTCTCACTGACCTACCTGTGCCTGGGGTGATGCAGCTTGCCTCACCTGATCCTGAAACACCCATTATCTTCACAGATGAGGTCCATAAAACATTTTCAAGATCAGATCAAAGTGAAAGGGCCAAGAGAAATAGGTTTAAAAGCCTTAACACATCTGATAGTGGACACAGCAGTCCACACTGCAATATTTATACGCATAATTTAAAATAATTGGCAAATTTAGGAAGTAGAGCAAAGAGCAAAATGAAGCTACTTAGCTAATTATTTATGAGTGCCTTGTATCTCAGATGCTTCTATAAGGAAAATCTTGCCCATTCAGTACTTCAAATCATTAAATGCTAAAGCTCAAATGTGCTGTTCCTTGCTCTAAATGAGGATCACACATTCAGTCCCTATTTAGCAAGCAAAATTTCTGTGTTTTTAAATTTAAATAATTTGTCTCCCTTTACTTCCCAGTGCTCAGATGAAATCTCTATCCCTCCCTAGACTCTGCCACTGCTCAATTGCCCTCTAAGTATTTTGTATGAAGGGTCATGGTCTCACAACACTGACTCTTTGCAGAGTTCAACTGGTTCTTTTTTTGTAGGATAAAGTCATTCCCCATCTCTGCAGCAAGGGAGATCCCCTGGCAGCAAAACAAATGTGGTTAGTTATGTGTGGCATGAACCTCAGCTGCATAGGGAGCTGAGGTCCAGATAACATGTAATGGCAATGTATGTAGAATTTCAAAGCTAACCCATCAGCCCCTCTCAAGAAATTAAACTATGAAATGTTTTATTTTGCCTAGGGAAAGTCTATTTGGGTCCATCATCTAGTTTCCAGCACAGTGCAGTAATCCCCCTCCCCCCCATTCCTTAGTAGGATGAATGTCATATAAAGAGGTCAAAAAGACTACCAGTGTCATGCCATAAATCAGTGGTTCAGCTTAGATGAGAGCCCAAAAGGCTTCCGCTCATCTGGTGTAAAATGACTCGTTCAGCTGCAGTCAACAGAGATTTGACAGCAGCTGACTTGCCCCAAGAGCTACTGAATTCCCACTTCAGATTTATCTAACTGGTTTTTCAGATACCACTTTCTCTGCTGTCAATTCAGGAGATTTTATTAATATCCTTCTAATAAATGTTTTTCAACTACAGCTTCATAGGCTATCCATACTTCCCCTCTGCCCACAGATAATATATTACATGTATGCAATTATAAAAATACCACTAACCAATTTAGTTTCATTTAAATTTAGATTTTGCCCTAAACAAATACTGATGTGCCCCATATATTTCTAATGCCAGATCATGATTTACTAACTCCATTTTGGAGGTTAAGGAGAGCATGACCTTGCTCCGTATTAATATTTAAAGATTACCTTGCGCATGAAATCAGATGCTGACACAAGTCTCACAGGACTAAGAGGTTTTTAATCTTTTGAAGAAGCAGTGCCACGTTGAAATATGTATTACTACATTCAGAGCAGAGCATGTAACAAATGTCCCACTAGCAGGCATCAGAGACTGCAAATTTTGTTCAGTGCAATCTGCTCCGCAAATATCAACTTTTTTCCTAGAATGGAAATTGCCGTGCCACAAAGGCTGATGCTTGACATCACAGCAAAGGCCAGCAGCATAATCTCAGACATTGCAGTAAAAAGGGTTTGCCATCCTGTCCTAAATGCAGGAGCCATTTAGTGCCCTTTTCAAAGCAATACATAGATCTTACTCTTTCAAAAGGTGAAAGTTTACTTACATTTCTGTATAAATGCAATTTAGAACAGTTAAGGAACCATGTGATTTTTTATTTTTAGAAGTGAACAAGCCTAAAATGTGAAAAGCTCCTGATTTTCTTTTAATATGGTTAATTGAAAAGCAGAACTGTTTTAATAGAAATTATAAATAGTTGATGTTTGACATAAATGACTAATTTCAAGACATGTTTAAACATTGCCATTTTCTTAGATTAAGCTTGAATGTTTCTGTTTTTATCTATCAGCATTTTAATTCATTTCTATCAATATATTTGAGCCTCGGACAAAGCACAAAGTGGCAAGCTGTAGAGGAGATCCATTTCTCATTGCATTTTGGGCGTACTCAGTTGGCACAAAATTGCCATGGTTGAGGTCTTTGATTACAATAGCTCCTGTATTTTGTAAGCATCATGGAGATACTACAGGACTTGAAAAGAATGAGAGAACAGCTCTTCTGTTCTCCTTTGGGACAGGGACAGAGATCAGGGCAGGGACAGAGATTGGCAGCCTGCTGTGCAGAATACTCTGCTCCTGGTCTCTTGTGTCCTATTTGATAGGTAATTGCAGAGGGTCCCCAGCTGTCTGATGCCTCTAGGAGATTGCTATAGTGCTACTAGAAAACACCAATGTGGTTTGGAAGAAACAAAGACCTTAGATTGACATGCGAGAATTTTCAGTATTAGAAGATTCTAGCCCTAGAGGAGTTTAGAGCCCATGAAGATGTCCCTGCACACTTTTTTCCACCATCTGAAACCAACCTCTGTATTTGCCTGTGAGTTTTTATACACTTTCAGCAGACATTAAAAGCAAAAATAACAACTTCTGCTTGGAAGTTACAAAGGCTGTGCAGATAGAACTGGTGCAAGGAGGGTGAGACCGTCCCCCCTGGGACAGATAGCGCTGCTTGCTGCCTTGTGCTGAGTGCTCCTAGCCCAGCAGCCTCATGGCACTGGCCAGGCTGCTTGTTGAAGACAGGGTGGTCATAACTTAACCTTCACCTGGCAATTGCCAGAGCAGAGTGCATCATATTTATTCCCTTTACAGTCTCTAGAATCTTGTCACCTTCATTTTCCCATAGCATGCACACCCCAGACCTCTCTTTCACCCTTTGTTCCCCCCCGGCAAGATAATGAGGCCTGGGAGCAGATGCCACAGAAATGTGTGTGCCTTATAATTGAGAGTATAAATGGGAACAGTAAAAATAGCGCAGACTTCTGCTTTTAGTGCATCCCAAATGTTTGATGTTCATCAGCTACCCCATTTTCTTCTAAAGCTAGATTATCCTCTCAGATATTTCTGAGTTATCTTCTAAGATAATTCTTTGGAGACAAAACTTACTACAGGTGAGTTGGTCACCAGAATTTGAGCTATTTTATCCTAGATTAGTGTTTTTCTTGGCATGACTTACTCATAGCATCATACTGATAAGTCTCAAAACAGATTTTCAGTGAGTCATGAGTGCAACAGTACGGCACAATTCCCTTCACAGAAATAACAACTGCAAATGCATTAAAATATAGAAAGAATTTGAGAATCTGGAGTTCTTTGCAAAATCTGCAATACTTTTATACTCAACATTGCTGATAGTACAAATGGGACTGAACCAACTGATAAGTGTTCTGTCTGGTCCAATGAATTCACTTACTGTTTATGATCCCTCTAGTCACATTTTTAACTGTTTTGTCATTCCCATTAAACCTTCCTAAATATTCTTCTTACTGGTTCAGTGCTCTCGTCCAGGAAGCTTGTGAGTTCGTGAGGATTTGTACTTGATCATGAATGATTCATGAAACGAGCTTAGAAAACTAAGTTTAACATCTTATTCAACGCTGAGGAAAAAAGAGCATCTTCTCGCAGACTTGTAGAGACTTGGCTGAGGAGGAAGCATCTCAGTGTCTCATTTTAAACACTGAAATTCAGAGCATCTGTTGCCTTTCCAGCTAAACTCATATCTACTAAGAAGCAAGAGGAAGCATTTTTATTTGCTACTGTAGTCAGGCTAAAAATAACGTCATTTTGTTTTTCATTTTGCTAAAGCATTTTACCGTACACATGATGACATGGCGTAGTCAGACTAGCAGTGTCCAGCTGAAAGGCAATAACTGGTTATGTTGGCACTTCTCCTGCACATTAAATCACTTCTATTTTCCTCTATGAGTTATATGTGATATCAGCTGGTCTTATTTTAAATTGTTTATGGTTGATTTTGCAGCAACATTTCTATCTTCCTTAGGACAAAAGAAAGCCTATAAGCTGCAGTGCTAGGTGCCTTTTCTTCCTTCTTTCTCCTGACCTCTTTGTGCTCTGTAATGCTGCCCAACAGGCACAAATGCCCTGTTCTTTACTACATCCTTTCTAAAATATACATATGGCATTCATATTCTGGGAACATTTCCCTGCTGTGCGTATTCCATATAGATGATGTTCATGTCTTAGTTTTCGCACCAGTGAAATGGGGATAATTGTGTCTCTTTGATGTACTGATAAAAGTGCTTTGTGAGAGCTAAATATTTCTTTGTGGAACGGGAAATAGTGTGTTTGGAAGCTCTGTATAGCAAGGAGTAGGAGGAAGAGACACAGATCGGATGTGAAAAAAACAGGAGCAAAGAGAGGAGAAGACTGACTATGGTTGTTCCCTTGCTGTTCTTTGTCTCTCAGCTCTGAAAAGGATGAGGATTTTTCCTCTTCTTTTACTGAATGAAAAGAAGAGGCACCCACAGAGAAAATAAAACACAATAAACATGAACGTGCTACAGTGAAATATATATTTTGCTTGTACAATAGACATTTTGATCCAGAGTTATAAAAAGTTTAAACATAACCCATACATTAAAATCAATTCAAATACTTTTGTTACTAAACCCCAGGGATTTTTTTTTTTTTTAATTGTTGTGCTTTGTATCTTTAAGCTGGAAAAATTCTGATCTCGTGGTTAAGAGCATTATGATAAAAAAGAAATGGAAGTGCTTCTAAACAAGGTCTTCTAAGGTGTCCCCTAGGACTCTGGTTTTAGACTGGTCTTGCATTAATTGCCATTTCTCTGGCCGTTTGTCAGACCATTGCCGTGCTGTTTTAAGGTCTTGATGCTTTTATCTGCCCTCCCCTATTCTCTTTTTGTTCTTCAGTGAGGATGAGAGGAACGCTTACAGTATGCAAATACATACTGCTTTCTGTGCTTCTTTATTTAGAGACATAAAAGGATTTTTTTTAAAGGCAAGTTGAATATAAGGCAATAAAGACGTAAATCTTCAGAGGCAGGCAAGACACACTCCCTTTGCACTTCACAAATGAAGCATGGTTTTTGCAAAGAAAGAGTTTGTTAGGAGAACCACAGAAAGCAGGATTTCAATAATGATTTGCAAGAAAAAATTCTGTAACACATGGCACCGTGCTTCCTTCAGAACTGCAGTTCTCTTGGGACCAAATTCTTTACTACTTAATCACTGCAGTAATTAGAGATGATGTTGGCAAGTGTTCATTGAACGTTGTGTCATTTTACATCTTAAAACATTTTGGCGTTACTTTCCGCTTCCTTTCTTCAGTGTGTTCTAGTCCACTCCCTGGCTGATTAGGCACAGCTGGCCTTTTCTTTGGTACCAGGTCAGTGTTGCAATTAAGAACTCTGTTGGTCTGCACCGATAAAAACAAAGACTAAATTATTAGATTTATGGCTTCAACATTAATGTTCCACCAAACATTTTTTTACAATTACTTAGATGTGAGCAACGTGATGTGAAACAGATCTCCAAGTGAAATGAAAATTCCACAAAAATGGCCTTGTCCTGCAGAGAACACTGAAAGTGGAAAGCTGCAGCAGAAGGGTGTGAATGAACACCAGTCTGAATGAGGCAGGGCTCTGTAGGTGCAGAACAATAATGCAGCACTAGCCACGTGTGTGAGAGGCCCTGGTGATGGGAAGCAGCTCCATCGGCAAATGCATGCTGAGCCTGCTGAATCCCAGCCCCACAAGTGGCACCCTTGTGTCATTGTTCCTTTCTCTCATCGCTTCCCACAGAAACCTGACAAGGTGATATTGGGAGAGGAGAAAGAAAAATAAAAGGACAGTTCGCTCAAATCTGCCACTTGAAAATCAGCTGGTGGGCAGTGCCCTGGTATTTTTATTATAATAATAATGTTAAAAGATGGTGGTCTGACTGTTCCACATTTCAGCTCTGTGCCTGTAGCTGCTACTTCAGAAACATGGGAAAGAATCTTCTTACAGAAAATCACAACAGCTGAAAACTGGGTGTTTGTGAAGCACCATTCAGTTTTCTAAAGTCCAAGAACAGTTAACAGCTTTAAACAACTTATCCAGGCAGCAGTTCAGAGTAGAAGAACTCTGCACTATTATTTTAGATTTAGTGTGTCCTTCTGCACTTCAGATCCTTGCACTAATGTTTGAAAATGGTGATAGTTGCATTTTTAAATAGACTTTTGTGAGGGTGCAGCAACAACAAGGCTGTGATGGGCAGCTCTCCCCGACCCCATGCATCTGAGTATCCTTCCAGTTGGGTGCACCATCAAACTCCACTGAGGTGTCATTCACAGTTTGCTTTGGTCTTGGCCAAGCAGTGATCCCTAATTTCCTCTTCTTACAGGTCAAAACAGAGAATCTGTAGAATTTACTATTCAATTAAATGGCAATCTGTGGGACTAATGACCTTTAATAGGAACAAGGTGGTGGATTATAATGTCTTATAAGTGCTTTCAGTAGAGAAAAACACACTGTAAAAATTATATGATAAACATTTAAAAAAGGGGGAAAAAAACAAGCTTAGTAACACAAAGAAACAGGAACAGCTATTATACTCTTAAATTATCTCTCTGCAGCCTGCAAATCTTTGCTTTGACTCACGCATACTGTGCATCTAGCAAAGGGATAAGTAATCATTTTTCACTGCTCAATTATAATTGATACACTACTATATCATTTTAAATGTATAAAAACTGAAATATACCCACAAAAACAACAAAAAAAGGTAGCGAGGAAAAGCATATGAAGTGTGGTAGAACTTTCTAAAGTGTGTGTGGAGATTCCAACTATTCTATCAAGAGCTTGAAAACTCTGTTGTCAAGTGTGCGTATACTTCTCTATGCATAATTTAGACAGAATATAACCCCTATATATAATGAGGCATGCCATGACCCAAATAGGTAATGATGGCATAATACAAACACTCTGCAAGACACTGAAACTCTTGCAAATTAACAGCAGTCAGATGTCTTTGAGTTAATATGCTCTCATACATACATGACTGCTGACCATGCCATGTGTGGAAAAAACACTGGCAAAGTTACCCAGACATCAGCACTGCTCACCAAGATGCAATGGTAGCACTGAGGTCATTCTGAACCGCACACGCCACTGAACAGATGCTATAAGAAAGGAAGAAAGTTTTAAAAAACATATCTGGGAACTGTAAAAGAAAAATTCCTTTCTATATAGGTGAACTGTGAAAGTTTGGGGACCTGAAATCTGACAGTCTGTAACAATTAATTTAGAATTAACCTAGCACTCTGTGGTCTGGGAGCAGACAAAAAGTTTTAATGAAGATTGGTAGCACGTAACAGCTCAAAGCTGATTGAAGGAAATTACTGTGCCTTTTAATTCTGCTTACAAGCCTTTTCTGCAATCTCAGTTACATTTCAGAGGTAAGAGATAGCATCTATTCTTCCTGCAATTAATCCATATGTTCAGTTTGCATGGTGTTTTTAGAATTCCACTGAGAACAAGAATTAATGGGATACTGGTATCTCCAGAATGAAACTAGCTCTGACAGTTCTGAGAACGTTCTGGTGTGAGGCAGATCATTCTGCTACTATGATAAGGACATCTAACAGTCTATTTGTGGCCTGATATACTAGATGACAAGTGCTGGAATTGTTTGAAGCTGGAATTTAGATTGCATCTGGCTGTTTCCTTCCTTTCTCTAACAGTAGTTCTTAAAATTCCAGAGCTGTGGGTAATCAGAAAATACGTGTGAAAAAGACATTATTTATGATTTTGTTTTCTACCCTGAAATAAATTTGATTTATATTTTTTTCTTTCATTTTAGAGTCTCTCATACATATAAATCTTCCTAATAACGATGCACTAGTTTTGTGCTGAAAGTTATCTCTCTCTCTCTTTGTTACATTTAAAACATATGCTATACTGATGCCAGAAAGGCGTAGATTTTGAAGGTTTTTATGCTACCGTTCTTAGTGTCCCTCCCTAGATACCCAGGTGAGGCCCTGGCTAAAGCTGTCTAGAGGAGATGTGGGTGCCCCATCCCTGGAGGTGTTCAGGGTCAGGCTGTATGGGCCTGGGACAACCTGATCTGGTGGGTGGCAACCTGCCATGAGAGGGGGTTGGAAATGGATGATCTTTAAAGTCCCCTCCAATCTCAGCCGTTCTATGATTGCTTAAGAAAAGCCTTTCAAAAATGCTAGGTATGAATACCTCACCTTAACTCTGTCTTTCATCCCTTGCCTCTAGACTAATTGTACAGCAGGTGAATTTCTGCTCAAATGCAATGTTACAGGCACAGTCCCTGTCCTGCCCGATTCTAGCAGGAACCAAGCTCCAGCCAAATTCAGCTGCAGAGTGGGCAGCCCTCCCCAGCACCAGCTTCTCCCCTGGGGAGAGGAACAGACTCACACCATCTTCAGCACTCTGCCATGCTGTGTGCTATTTTTTCACTAACAATAAGAGCATCCTTGTAACACTTGAAGTTTGAGATAAAAAATCAGCTTGGAAAGGCAAAAGGTATCCTCTCCTCATTGAAATAAATATATGGCCTATTTTGCCTCTGGAGGCTCACTGAAACCCTTCTCACTCTCCCCCACAAAATAGAATTTGGATTGTGTAACAAAAAAGAAAGACAATTATGAACTGGATTCTTCTTTTGTTCGTTTTAAATCCACATGGTATATTTTGTACGCTATTCCTTATGCTGTCAGACATGCAGGATTCTATCACGTTGCAAAAATCTATACTCTGTAAAAATGAGCTTTACTTTTTAAGTCATGTCACAATAAATTGCCTGTGAGTGTGTTGTAAAAATTGCCATACTTCCTGCGGGAAAAGTGCTGGAGAAGTAAATTTCCTATCCTATTTTTTTTTTTTTTAATTTCTCTCTGTGGTTTCAGAAGAAAGGAAATCTTCAAAACTTTAATTGATTTCTATTCACAAAAGCAGTAAACTCAAAACTGTATCTTCTGTATCTGAATGTATTTTACCTGCAGTTCTATGTTACAGCAGCGGCACAGTTTCCAGATGTGTTTCATATACTCATGGATTAAGGTAAACATAGCACATTGAGCTAAAATTACCAACTAAAATCACAGTACTTTGGATTATTTGGTGTCTTTCCTGATAAAAGTTTAATGATTTTTGTTTTTGAGAGTTGTATCCAAACTGCATGCTTTAAAATCAGGAGGCCAAGTGCAGCACAATTGAAAATCGTCTGTAATTGTACATGGGCTTGTGGTTGTGTTAGAGTTATTAATTGAACCTCTATATGTACTCTCTCAAGAAGCGTCTCTCTTGTTGGGAGTTGCAGCAGAGAGGTCAAGGACTCCATATAGAGGGAGGCTGAGTTACCTTCTTGGTCTTTGATGGACCTTACCAGGTCTAGCTCTGTTACCATAGTTTCCATTTTGTTCTGTAGAGGGCAAACAGAAGCATTTCAGTGTATAGTTTGCAGAAGCCTTGATCAGTTGATTGACATAATTTTCCTGCCTGTGGTGAGGTTTAAGAGAATGAGAAGTAACTATGCAGAGGTCTGTTTTGTGCAAGTAAAAATAATTTTTTTTTTTTCTTGCTTGCTTTCAGTCATATCCCTCTAGAAGCTTGAACTATACATTTCAGTTACCAGCTAGGTAAATATTTTCAGTGCTATTTTATGTCTAGTTATTGCATATTCTGGAAACAGCTGCTGTATGTCCTTTAGTGGGCTTGTTGAGACTGATGCCTCTTGGCTATGGCCAGTACGAGGCATCCTATAGACACTGTTCTTTTTTCACTGCCTTCCACTGTCTGTTCGCGTACTTCCTGCAAGTCCACTTTACAATTCCATAGAAGTTCTTCTTTACTGAGGCACTACGAAGTTATAAAAGCACTGGATGCAGTTAACAGTAATACCTCTTCTGCAGAAACAATAATTGCCTTCAAATATCCTTTCCCTCCTCCTTCCTGAAATCGCTGTTCCTTCCAACACAAGTAAGGCTGTGAGAAATACATGGACAAGTCTTTACTGTCTATCACTCTCCCTATTTCACCATCAGTGGCAATTTCAAATCACTTTATTCTCAAGCCAGTGTCATTCCCCCTTCCTTCACCGTCTCTTGCTAGTGGTCAGGACTTCTGAGTTAATGCAAGTATTGTTGTGTAGAAGCAGTATTCTCTGTCACTGTTCCTTTTACCTTAATAAATAGATGCTATCTGCAAGAGAAGAAAAGCAGTATGTGTTTTCTTTTAATTTATTTTGTAGCCACTGTTAAAAGGTAAAGAACTCATTATGTTCCAGTCAGACAGGAAGTTTTATTTACTATTCCTTACCTCAATGCAGCCATGGCAAATTATATCAGCCTTTCAATTCCTGCATTATCGTTACTTCCCTACTTTCATACCCTTTCCAGAATTACACTACCATTGACCTGATGAACCCATTTTCTTTTAAAATCGCTCCTATTTTATGTTTAGAAATTGCTTGGGAAAGCTCAACAGCAGCAGCTAAAAAAGCAGGAAAGTTTGCCTTGTATAATCAAAAGGTCAGAGTCTATTTTCAGGTTCTTGTTTGGGGCCACTGCTGAAGAAAGCAGGGAGCCTCCTGAGCTCACTTTTCCTGAAGCCAGGGAGAACATCCACTGATTCACCTAAGCCTCCTGTTTCATCCTAGCTGCTGGAGAGGGCTGGAGCAGATTTTACTCCCAGGACACATCCGATTCACATTCCACATTTCCAGAAGCTGCCATTCAATTTTGTGCAGTGACTTTGAAGCAAAGGGACTCTCATCCTTTCACAAACACTGTCAGCTAGCCTGATATATGAAGCTCAAGTGAATGGATGGCAGTATGATAGGGATCAATGACTCGGAGGTTTATTTACTTCTTCTACAGAGATCAGAACTTTCAGTATGAACTGCCAACAAGAAGTTTCTTCCATTTCAGTCTGCTGTTCAACTACCCCTGTTAACTAAATCAATATGGAGCAATAGCCAATAATCTGCTGGGATACGATTCTGTATCCCTAGCCTCAAATTCACTACTTGTGAACTAAATCTATTGCCCCAAGCCCTAGCATCTCAGGATCACTTTCCTTTTCTTGAGGTTCCTTTGCCTGCTCGTCTCCAAAGCAAGCTTTAGCACTCTAAATGCTCAGCCTCCAACTTTCCAGCTGAGCACAGCAGCATGAGGACTGAAAATTTTGTCTTTTCCTGAGTTTTCAATAACTTTTCTTCTCCAGCCTAAGCCTCTACGTGGCTCCCTGCATCTCAGGCTTCTTCCCACATCTCTACTCCTACTCTTTCTTCTACTTCTCCACTCTTTCTTGACCTTTCTCTCCGTAGCACTGGGCAATATTATCCTAAAGACTGTTATTTTACATGCTCAGCTGTCTTGTGCATGGGGACAAAGAACGGTCATTGCTGGAACAGGTCAGTTTAGAGCTCATCTGTGTTACCTAGCTTAACAAGGTTGCACTAAAAGCAACCTCTCATTCTTTTCTTTTTCTCCTAGAAAATGACTAAAAGCTTGGTTAGCTAATCTTAATTATCTACCCTAACTAATCATGCTGTCAATAAATAAATAGGTTGCCATTATACAGCTACTAAAATGATAAATTATTAGACTCTTGAAAAAATGTAGTCTTCTGTTGAGTACACTCCGAATTGTTGCTGCTCAATTTGCTATGAGTTGTGAATTTGCTCTGAGTTATTTTTACCGTTTCTGTACTGCCAGGCTTTGTATCATGTTTTGCACAAGGACTCAGCTGACCTTTTGTTTTTTTGTTTATGGCTCCCTCCAAGGAAGCTGCCTGCTGTTCCCAGGTTTCTCCTTTCCTCTCAATATCATCGTTAGCTATGAGTAATGCAAATGACTGATTTAAAGTCTTTATTTTGCAGGAAAACTTTCTGCTGGAACTTGGGTCTGGCCAAGGGATACCTTTTCCCCCCTTGGAGAAAACCTTTATCCTTCAGGTGATTGCAGATGCTTAAAAGGAAACCTTCTTGGTCTTGGGATGATGGTGAAAGAAGTTAGTGCAAGCTGCCATTTGGTGCTACCCGTGAGACCACACATTAATTCTTCATGGTGCTGTTTTTCTTGCAACAGGACAAGTCTTTGATGCAGTTCAAGATGCATCAAGTGATGAGTAGAAATGTGTTTGTCTCCAAAAAGGTGACAGTTCAGCGTTAGCGTAGATGAAAGACAATTGCTCTATTTCTATCCTCAAGTCTGAATGATTTTCATTAGACTTGCTGTCGATCGTTCTTTGCTAACCAGGAATTCAGCATAATGCTAAAGCGAATATTCTGTTTGGTCAGTTTCCCAACACTTGGTCTTTCCTTCACCTGTGGTAACTTCTAGCATGTTTGTGAATTTTTCATTTGAATGAATTTTCTCTCTGTCTGTTGGCAAAATATAGAAAAAATCAATAGCTATTAAGATTTGTAATACTGTAGAATCCAACTGGAAGAAAAACTGGAGACTCGTTATTTATTCACATTTCCGAGTGCCAGCATTTGTTAGCTGCCCTCACTTCCTCCTGCTTTTCCTCCAGATTTTAGGTCAGATTTTGTTGCCAAAGGCTGAGCAGAGGACCATTTGCCCACTTGCATTCTGCACTAGTTCCTTGTGAAAGTACCTCCAGGTACTTTCCGAGGGCTCATACTTTTTGTTCAAGAACAAGTTAAGGAAAAAAAAAAGAGTTACTGGGGGTTTTAAAACCCATTTTCTTTTTATCTAGTGTTCTGTTAAAGCTTTTCTCCTAAGCAGCTTACGATAATATAAACAACCTGCAGAAAAACTCACTGCCAATCTGCTGCTATAAATTCCTACAGGTCCAGGGGCTTCAGGAGCTGGATATTGCACCTACAGGCCTTGGAGTCAGAGATAAGTATCAGATAATTCACTACTCCAGAAAGTACTGCCTTATATTCAAAATGGAGAGTGGGAGCAGGAAGGGGGGGAAGGAGCAGCAAGGAGTTGTGCTGGGAGGATGGCAGGAGCTGGGTACTCAGCATACAGCTGGGGAACAATGCTCCTGGGACTCTCAGCCCTACAGATGGGTAAGTGCTTGCCTCTCCCCACACTCTGTAGCTGCACATCTCCTTCCTAACTGCAAAACATAACTCTCCTTCCTTCAGTTTGAGTGGATCCAGGCCATCTCCCCAGCCCTGGGGCTGTTTTAGCAGTGGCAGCAGCTGCACCAGCCACCCCAGGTGGGTGAAGCATCCTCCTGGCATGCAGATTTGAGTTTCTCCAGCAGCACTCTGCTCTTAGTGGGCTGATGGCACTGGAGTAAAGCTGTAGGAGAGTGAGGCAGCACAACACTGCTGTAGTTTTTGGAGGTTTTCAGGAATAATGAGCAAAATCTAATTAAGAAAAGTGAAATACGGTAGGCTAAGCCAGCTGCATCAGTGTGTGAAATGGAGCCATGCAAAACAAAACATTTTACAGTGGCAGAGCTCTGCAGCCTTAGAATGATGCTGACAGACTTCTCTGCTATCAGAGAGCCAACAGTCAGGCAGGAGCTGCCAGGACATAGGGCTGTTACTAATCATACTAATCTGTGCTGTGCCTGGAGCCCTCTCTTGCTCTAAGCAGCTCCTGCTCCAAACCAGGGTGGAGCGGGTCTGACCTGACCACGGTAGAAGCAACAGAGGAAGAATGGCAAGGGGGTGGTGGGGCAGCATCAGGGTGACAGAAGGATGAGGGAAGTGAAAGAAAAGCTGGGCAGTGAGAGGGTGAACAGAAAGGATAGGTGGGAGTGAAGCTGAGGTAGTAACCAGCTGAGGGCAGAGAGGCTGCTCAGAGCAATCTGTGTGTTTGTTATCTGAAGAGCTAGGTTTGGCCTGGTCTGCTGGAAATGACTGCAAGAAAGCTGCTCTGCAGGGCACTAGGGGGAACCATGCTGAGCACAGGCACAGGGCCACCACCCCATGGAGCTGTTGGAGTGTTTCAGTGTGTGCACATGTGTGCTTGTCTCTATAGTGCCACTTTCTGTGTTGCACAAAAACACCACTGAGAAGGGATTTGCACCAGATGAACTTCAGATGAACCTTCCAGCTTCAACTATTCTGCAATCAACAAAAAAAACCTTCAAAACAAGCTAATTGTACTTGTTTTTCATGATGTTACAATTTATGAAATGGTAGAAATAATTTTACTATTTGAGTTGTCCTGAAAATTTGAAAAAAAATATTTTATTTAATTTTGCTGGAGTTGCATCTTTTGAATCAGGTAAGAATGCCTGCAAAACCCTTAAAATGTTGTTAATGCTATAATTGCAGTTCCTTCTATTTAAAAGTTGGAGAAAGGATATCCTGAATGTTTGACAGTAGGTTCAGCACAAGTGAAGCTGCTTTCAAGTGTGCTGGAAAAGATATCCACATTCATAGGATTAGTACAAAAAGAACATATCTTTATATCTAAAATCCTGAGGCTAATTTGTCTTGGTTCCATCTCTCCAACATTTTTTGTAACAAATTGCTTTTGGCAGGAACACTTAATAATGTTTCACTGGTAAAATGCTCACAAGAAATTCCCTGCTAGGAAAATTATCTGCAGTGTCTATCACAGGATGGATGTGAAATGTCTGAGGACAACTTTACATCTCTCTCCTTCCTCACACTTCCTGGATAAACTTTCCTGGAGTTTAGTCTACTTGAAGAGCTGAACAACTGCCGTCATCACCTGACGGACAACAACAAAGCCAAGATAGACCTGCTGTTGAGAGCTACACAGGGAGATCTCACCCCAGATCTCACCACTGCAAGTATGGTGGGAGGTGATACAGGCATGGACGTTTGGCTACAGTCCTTTTTGGTTCAGTGTCAGTACTCTGCCATTCCTCTACTCAGGTAAAAGTGTGTTTATACATTTCAATCTATTGCCCCAACAAAACCCAGTGTATTTATTATGCTGATCTTAGTCTTAGTGGTACCTCATAGATCTGCTCCTGCATCCCAAAACCAAGACACTGCAGAACCACCTTAAGATTCATATTCAAATATTTCTTTTTGCTTGTATGCTTTATGGAAGACTTTTATTTTGAATAGGTAAAAAACACCTAGATGTAAAACAAATTTGTGTTTGATAGGTGGAAATATTTGTGAATGTGGTTGTTCACGTAGGTTGGATATCTACATGTGTTGTTCTGTTATTCACAGAAGGGTTTTGCAGCAATGCAAGCTATGGCTTACAGCTATCCATGTTGTGTGTCTAATCCCACTGCTTGAAAGGGAAGTCCTAGAAGTCAGTTCAGAGAGGCTGGGTGACTAATGAAAGGACGTGTTTTGTGACATGTCCTGGATTTTTTCATTGGCCAAGAAACACACTAGTTCTGGTGTCTCATGTAGCATCTTTCCACTGGGAATTGCCACAGAAAACCCATTATGAGAGTTTCAATAATATTCAATCATATTCAAAGGGTAAGTTATAATTAATTTGCACTATTCCTCCTCTTGAGTATGCTGAACTATGCACTGATGTCGCACAATAAAATACCCTACTGTACCTAATGATATCTGCATGCTAAGTAGTTTTGCCCAATGCAATCTCCCTTGATCAATAGGGTGTTTCCTATTTTGATGTTCCTGTGAAAATTTATTGTGTCTTATGTGATATCTTCAAAATCAGGTTTATTGGCTTTAGCTGATACAAGTAGTTTGAACTTGCAGTAAAGACTTTTGAAGAATGAAATTTTTTGCGAAAACCAAAGGCAGTAAAATGTATCCAGGTAGTGTTTGATGTGTGCCTCGTGTATGCATGTTCTTATGCACTGTTTTAAACCAACTTTAAAATGCTATCCGGAGCTATTCTCAACCTCAATGAGCAGCACCTAAGTGAGCTGAGTTCTCTGATAACAGAAGTCATAGGTGGAAAAATTTCAGATAAGAAGCATAAGCACAGCAGGCCTCTGAAACAGGGGGGCTAAAAAAACATTTTTAAAGGTCAGAATTACTATAGGACATTAATTAGCAATCAGATAATGCTCAAATTGCCTTAGCAAATTTAGATGCTCTGTAAGGATGCATGCTGCAGAGAGTGCAGCCACATGCAAAGAATTTGGATTCTCTAACAAAAATTATGTCTTGCTCAGAACAAAACTAGAAGAACATGATGAGAAAACAATATGACTTCCTTGAAGTAATTAGGAGGTTGTAGCGAGAGTGAATAAGCTTTTGCAGAATGAAGTATTAGTGAACGAAATAAGAGTAAATAAGATAAGTAAATAAATAAGAATCAGATTTCTGCAAGTGCTGAAAAGAGAAGGTAGATAATCTTTTATTTTAGCAGTATTACTTCAGGTGTTAGCAAAAGGTAAAGAGAGAGGATATTAGAAAACAGATGAGTATGTTTAAAAATTCCTGATGTCAAATGTGGTCAAATCCTTTCTGCTGCCAGCAGTGATGTCTTTATTTGGTTCTTAGAGTTCAGGTAGGTTACAGAGACTTCAGGGACAGTGGATGATGTGCATTTTTAGGAGAAGTGGAAAAGCTTACTGAAACTTTGCATATGTTTATTCATTACTCTTAAATTCAAAGTAGAACAAAGCCAGATG
Organism: Chrysolophus pictus; assembly: GCA_037305975.1. Classification (NCBI taxonomy): domain Eukaryota; kingdom Metazoa; phylum Chordata; class Aves; order Galliformes; family Phasianidae; genus Chrysolophus; species Chrysolophus pictus. The sequence continues at coordinate 12,808,162 of CM074583.1, read as the reverse complement.
TGTACCTATTGCAATATAAATGTTGCTTTACCACTATCTTTGACAATATGATGTTGGCTAAAGACATAATTTAATGATTTCTGTGAGTTATTTGCTCTTTATTAATTATATGTGTATTTTAACAAGGCAGTAGCTGTTGGAGGTGAGTGATGCTCATGTTCTAAGTTTTTCTTCTTATGTGGGGCTGAATGGCAGAACAGAAGCTGAGTTTTGAAGATATTGGTATTTAGTGAGTTGGCCCCACTGATTGTAGATGGAAAGAACTGAAACAACCAAAACTTAGGATAGAATTTGGCTTCTGTTTCTAGCCTTTCATATTGCAAAAATGAACAGTGCAGGGTATCTGAACCTCTTTGTATTGAACCTATGTATAAAATGTAGATGTTTTATAGGTTTTTTGGTAAATATTTTGATACATTTGGTATACTTTGATAAATATATATGCATATAATGTAGTATATATTCCCCTAGCAGTATTTGCCAAGAGATATTTTCAATATTGAAATGAAGTCTTAAGCTATGTGTTATAGGGGGATAGGGAAACTATAGCCAATTTGTCTTTAACTGTGAGAAGCTTCTAGTTAGCATTTTACTGCAAATACCTAGGAAAAGAGTATAACAAGAGTTGAAAAAGGATACATCTTCTAAAACATGGAACAGAGAACTTAAAGTTAACTATGTCTGTTTTCCATTATGAAGTTCCACTAAATTGGATCAACAGCCTGAGATAAAAACAGCTGAAGATTTCTATTAATTTTTTTGTTATTTTTGATAGGGACATGTAGACTGAGGTGAGAACTCTCCAAAGATTATCTGACAAGTGTCAGCTTTTAATGAATCCCATTTGTTTTCTTGATTAAGTCTGTTATCACCCCAGTTTAGTCTTGTCACGAGCCCATTAACTGGAATTTTCATATCATGGATTAGAAGGGAAATTAGACTACAAGAGTAGCACTCATCATCAGTCAGTTTTCAGCGTATATAATAAAGTTTGCAATATGCAAATTTGAGAACCTGTAGCATTGTACATATGATAAATTTATACACATACACATATGTAAAGCAACATTTCTTTGCAGTGAAATTCATAGATCAGAAAGGGTTGCAAATACCAATTTGGGGTAATAATGTAGAATATCACTAATATATTTGCAGTTACAATGTTTCTTCAGTAAACTTGCATTTGGACAGGATATGTCAAGTCTGTGATTTGTGGAACAGAAGTTTCTTTAGAAAGAAATTACTCAAAAGGTTTTAAACTCTTATTTCCAAGAACATAAACATCCAAGAAGCCTTGTGGCCACAAAATACTCAGGCACTTTGAATGTGCCCGAAACCCATGCACTGAGTACAGTGAAAATTTGCACAGGTAGTAGGGTTTTAAAATTCTTGACTTTATTGAAAACATTGTGAGACTAACTCTTTAGGACATTTAAATACTCCCATCCTTTTTCACATACTCTAAATGAAGAGAACAGACTGGACTGAAATGTACTTTTTAAATTGTATTTTTCAAATCTCAAGATAAATAATTTCAGCCTCTCCTGGATGAAAATTTGGACAGTGGAATTTGCAGAGGTGCTACAGTAGTATTTCATCAGTGACAAGAGGTGGAGGGGATTCATGACTGACTCACTGAGTGATGCCCTGGCATTATTCTATAATGGGAAACCTGAGTTTGGCAAGTACTTGGAAAAAAAACATTGCAAATATTTGGACACTATACCATTACATACTATTAGTCATTGTTTGTCCTCTTTCTCTTTCTGTTGCTTTCTTTATGGTATTATAAATGTGAAGGCTAATCTGCTAGCCTTTCTTTCTTTCTTTCTTTCTTTCTTTCTTTCCTCCTCCTTTCTTTCTTTCCTCCTCCTCCTTTCTTTCTTTCCTCCTCCTTTCTTTCTTTCTTTTTCCCCCCACTCCTCTTTTCTATCATCTTTTCTGCAGGTTCTGAAACAAGTGGGATTTTGATCATTCTATTCTCTTCAGTTAGAGCTCCCACATCATTTTGTATTTGATGAACGGTGTGAGAAACATCCTGTAATCAAAGCAAAAACAACTCCTATCGTGTCACTATTCTACAGGAGCTCCCAAAGATGCCTTCAAGAATTTGCTGCATTTCTGGGCCCACAGAGTTTTATGGAGAACACAAGCTGATTTTCAAGCTCTTTAAACTATCCAAATTACTGGAGGAAAATCCTTTTCTATATCTTTTCCAGGGTTGTATGGAACACATGAATGCATTTCATACCTAATCAAGTCTAAAAATTCATCTTCCCACTTCATTTCTTGGATGGATAGAAAATAAATACCTTTATAAAACTGGTAAATGACAGTGGCAACATTTCTGAAGAATTATTTTATAAGAAAAGGAAAAGGAGAGTTCCTCTCACAAAACACAGCTTTTCCAAAATCCTATTGTTTCCCAGTGTAATATTCTCTCTCTGGCTACAGGACTCTTTTCTTTCAGTAAATGTACTATAACCCTTTCAGTTTGTTCTGTTTTACGTACTTGACACCATGAATCTCTAAGAAGGTTAGGGGTGAGTAACAATTTAAATCTACTTTCAAATACACTGAAAAGCCTGTTATAGATGCAACCTTGAACTTTAATTGTATAACAACAGCTACTTTCTTAGTATTCACAGAAGTGACAGAGCTTCTTGCATTTAATTCTGCTTGGACTTCCTGGCTATGTTGGCAACTGCACTATCTTCTGGCTCTACAAAACTACAAAAAATAAAAATAAAATGCCTAAGACTACATAATATAGCATTATAACATCTATTGATATTTGTATTGATGAAGGTTCTTAACATATTTGAGTTGGAGAAGTTAATCTGTCTAGTTATGTCTTTCTTCCTGCTATTTTACCAGGCTACACAAGAGGCTGCTGAAATCCAGCATTTGTTTTCAGATATACATTGATGCTTTTTAAGGAAATGATTGTAAGGAGCCAGGGAATACTTTGAAGCAAAGTTGGTTATGTATTCTCCAGTGTTATCATGAACTAAGGAAACAAGAGCAGTAACTGCTAGTGACTGTAGACCTGTTCAACCCCAGAATAGCTGCATAGAAGACTGAGATTTAATTTTTTTGTTTGTTTTTGTTTGCTTTATTTTACCAGCCCAAAGCAATGTTATCTTAGGCCTGCTGAGTACAGATACATAAAAAGCTGCCTTCAAAATATTTGATCACATAATTCACCTCTTGGTTAGATAAGAACATATTTGCTGTTCATTTTCATTAAATCAAGGATGACATCTGAGTGGATCTGCCTTTACTGGATCTTTTGCTCAAAGAGACAGAGTGTACAAAGGAGAGCTGGTAGTCCCATAATTCCAGTTCTCTCTGGAATAGTACTTGAGAGCCTAAGTGACTTTTTGAGTTGTTGATTCTTGTGTGGCAGCATTTTTTCTCACTGTTAGATGAAAAATTAAAATAAATTTGTGGTCTTTATAGTTTGACACTACCATTTTTGGCCAAGATAGCCTGATTGTAACTTAGTAGAATTTACAAAATAGCACTTGCTTTAAAAAAAAAAAAAGATTGGTACCCAGAGCTACACTGAAAATTTGTGGTCTCTAGGTAGAAATTTGAGATCTCTGTATCTCCCGCCTCCTCATTCAGAAAATGAGAAATGATTTTTAAAAATGAGACATGTTTTGTAAGGTTATTATCTAATTTGGCAATTTAGCTAATGAAATGCAGCTAAGTGAGTATGGCACATTGTATTATTTAGCAATAAGATATGTGTCCTCTTTAGGAGTTTTATCAACAGTGTCAGAGAAGGAATGTGAGAAGGAGTACAGTGGTGTTAGAACTGGGAATGTTGTATTCTGTTGCATGCCCCAGTCCTGAATAACTCTGACTTACACCAACTCCTTAGTCAGCTCAGCCCCTCCCGCTTACCCCGAACTTCCCCATCTGGAAGTGAGATTCATCTCTGGGAAGAATGTAATGAGACATTCATCATGGCATGGGCTTTTGACTGGTTAAACAGTTACATGCAAAGTCCCTTTATGTTGCCACAGAAGGAAGAAAAATTAATAAGTAAGCTGCATCTAATATACTATACTGAGTACAGCATAGCTTTTCAGCTACCCTATGAAGCTGCTAGAAACTTCTAAAAATGGAAAGAAACACTTTAATTCGTTAAATTTTTTTTTTTTCTTTTGAGCTATATTGAGCGATTATGCTTCTTCAGAAGTGGTTCATTTTTGTGAGCAGGATATTAATAATTTATAAGTGTGCTAAAGGTATTGATCATGCAGGGGTAGAAACATTATGCTTGAGTTCCTTCTGTAATCCATTAAAAAAGGAAGTAAATTGCTTCAGTTTACCATTAAAATATGAGGCTGGCAGATTGTAGTAGGAAACATATGTAAAGCTGTTTTTCCACTTTAACTGCAGTCATCCATCGTTGATCTAGTGGTAACATAAAATGGTTTGTGGGCCTAAGTTGCAGGCATTTCAAACAACAGGCTCTTCCTCTTCCTTCTGCCCTGTCCATGTGATTCTGTAGCTCTGCCAATGTCTTTGGGTTGATTGCTGTAGCCATGGCAGAAAGTCTTCATTTCTTCTATTTGCAGCCCTGTCTCTGGGCTTGTGACACTACATCTGGTAGTCAGCAGGCTCTGTGTGAGTTCTCCTGAGGAAAAGTTGAGGATGACTGCTGAGGGCTGGAGCTCTAGCTGATCTCTGTCTCCTGCCCTGACCATTTTCTCATGTTGAAGCCAGGAATCGACTTGTGTGAGACCTTTTGTTGCATCTGGGACTTAGCATTTTTCTGACTGAATTGTTTCCTGATTTTGTCATAGTTGTATAAATAAGGCTTCAACTCTGAGGTCCAGGACTGTGGGATGTTTGTGGCGGGAAGGGACATTGTCTTTAATGCAATTCTGATAATTCTATTCCAGTTCTAATGGAGAAGGAAGAATGATATAAGACAAAGGATGTAAATGATTGGTGAATAATTTTATTAATCAGATTCCTTCTGGAGCACAAGTCTCATTATTTGTTTATCAGCCAGGCTTCTACTAAATCTATTCACAATTAAAAAAAAAATTACCAAGTGAACAGTATTGAACTGGTCTTTAATTAGGGCAGCTGAGATGTCTTGTATAATTAACTGGGCTTTGTTCATAATTATTTCCTAGTAGTTGAAATTGTTTTCTACAAGTAACCAAGGAATGGTAATGGTCACACCAAGAAATGATTTTCAGTGCAAAGTAACAGCCGTGCTTACAGTGCTTAGGTTCTGTGAGATCTATTTGTTCCACTGACAGCTACAAGTAATCGTGTCAATTTGTCTCGGCCACAGGGAAGATTATTTATTTATTTATTTTGTTTTATAAATCAGATCTTTGTAGAAGTATGAATCCAAATCTTTAGAATGTATCTCTTCTATCTTGTGCTTTGTGATGGTCAGCATGAGCTTATTCCTCAGGTAGACACACCTGAGTCCTAATATATACATAGCATGGCAGGCTGTCCAGAAGTTTCCTCTCTCACAGACCTGTAGATAATAGTAGTGGAAAAAGGACAGAGCCAATGGCTCTTATTTGCATGCTATTGCTTCTCCCTTCTTCCTCACTTTCAGTGCTGGCTTAGGACACAGCTTCAGAGAGCTGGAGGAAAGCCATGCCATACCTGTGTTTTATTAGCTCAGGGTACACCTAGTCCTTCCTGGGGAGGGTGCAGCAGACTCCACTGTACGGGCCCATTGGAAATAGGCTTTTGGTAGAGCACTGCTTGTTTCCAAGAGAACCAGTATCTGCTCTAATCTAGGCAAATCATAGTCATGTTACAACCTGAGGTTTTCTGGGATTCATTATGAAGCCGCGTGAAAGAGTATTTGGGTTAAACAGGTTCATCACTAATTAACACCTTTACTTCTAACAAAGTACCTCTTTGCTCCTAGGGTTAGGCAGAATGTGAGAAGAAAAACAAGCAGGGAGCCGTCTGCCGGCTCTTTCAGGGCTGAAGCAGAAAATGAGCATACACAAAGTTTAGGGAGCAGAGCATCAGCCACACTGCTGAGCAGGGAAACAGCTGTAACTCAAATGCTCGACAGTAGCTGAGGACCTGACTCTCAGCACCAAGGAACGAGGATTGAATTGGTACGGCTAAAATCAGTTTGTTTCTAGAACTCTTGAGTCCAAAGTACCTGCAGTTTGGTTCTTGTACAGTTTTCGGTGAGATTTGGTCAATGTGAGTAGTCACCTCCCCAAGAGATCTAGGGCTGTACTACACTGCATTCAGACTAGAAAGTGGAGAATGAAGGTCATTAAAATTATTTATTTTCTCTACCTGGCAATGGATCTTTTAAGCTGCTGGTTTATAAGGAGTCTGGTGAAAATGGCTCAGTGTCTCTGATGACTGTGTAGCCAGCAGTAAAGCTGAAGTCCATAAGCAGTAGAAACCTTTCAAAGTGTCAGGAAGATGTGAACAGTGCAACTAGTTACTCCAAATCTTAATCAAAGGAAACGTGGTACCCCAGAGTGCCCTGTCTGTCATTCTCATTTTGGTCCAGTGTATGAATCAACTGACTCTTTACTTATGTATGTTTTGTTATTAACTAATGACTAATTATTTTTTTCACATTTGAATTACTTGCAGCTCTCTTTAAAGTTTAGTCAGTAAGAAGATTAAAACATAAATGCCATTAAATATGCTTTAAATAACAGACCTATTGAAATATTTCCAGGTACTGTATCCTCTTAAAAAATAATCCCCATTCAAAACAGAGAGAAAATGTCATCTGCATGAATGTCTTCTGAGTTTAAGATTGGATTATACGGGGAATTATGTAGAGTAGCTTTGGAAATCTGATAATTAAAAATCTTTGGGCTCTTTTATTTATGACATTTTAAGCTCCTGTAACACTTGTGGAAGTTTTCAGTGTTGTACATGAACTGTTAACCTCGTGTAAAATTTTCCTGGATAACTTCATGTGTATTAAAAGTCATACCAATGGACCTTTCTGAAAAGCTGGATTTGCTGGGATTTGAAAGTGATACGTGGATGTGTGTGGTTAAAGTGGGGGTGAGGGTAGATGGGGCTGTTACTCTCAGCTATCCAATACAGGATGTTTGCTCCATAGCAAACACAGTCAGAGACTTGCCAGGTGTTATTGTTAACTGTTACAAATCTCCTCCTGAGCCACCCTGTATGAGAACACTACGTCATCCCTAGATAGAAAATCTCAGCACTTCATTTTTATTAACTTATTCATTAATTTATTAACAAGTATTGTGAGCCCTGGGAGTCCCTCTGAAATGGGCCAAATAGTCCCATTACATCTACTCCACTTTTACATTTCAGAGCAGTGGAAAAATGCTTGCAGAGGATCAGGACAGGACTTCTCAGCTGCCCCAAGCTCTGTAGCTCATGCCAGCATGGAATGCCAAAGCATCTATAGGGTGTCTGAGCCAGTCCCAAATACTTTCCCCACAGTGCTGACACCACAGCAGCACAGCAGGAAATTAAGGGATCCTCAAGTCAGTCTGATGAGCCAGGGATGAGGAGTCTTTTCCAGGAAGAGCAGAATGGATTTTTTCCGCAAAACTTGGATATTCTGCTTTTTGAGGCAGGAAGTAAAATCTTTGAATCAGCTTTGCCTTTTGTATTTCATATATCTTTGGAAAAATGCCACATAATGTAGGGAGGGAGACGGGAGGGCCATGAGCAACCCAAGAGCTGGGGTTTGGGTTTGCCACCTTGCTCTTCCCAGCCCTCAAGATGGAGCAAGCACCTTGCAACCCCAAAGCGGAACATGTGTCTGTGGTTATCTGCACAGCCAGTGCTTCTGGGGGCCATTATTGCATTGCTACTCATGCCCTCTGTGAGGCAGGACATGAACTGGAAGACATCTGCTTATGTAGAAGTGCTCCTGATAAGTATTGACCAGGGAATTTATCACAAATATAAAACGAACCTATGAACTAGCGGGAAACATTAAAGCAAACGTGTTTAGGACAGAGGCTTTCAAAGTAGGCAGGGAAAATTCTTATTCCAGCAAGATGTGACACACGCCTGTTCTTTCTTCAGCTGGCTAAGCAACAGCGGGAGTGTTTCCTACTAAACAGCCTCATTAGCATAAGAATAACTACAGGGTAAATTTTCAAGCTCATTCCAAGTGAATTCAAGGGGAGGGGGGAAATATTCTTTTAATATGCGCAACTCATGCAAACAATGATATGAAACTAATTCATTTCATCATATTATCACCATATCATATTAACTTAAAAGAAATAATAATGCAACATGGAAATGTTTGCATATTAGAGAGAACTCTCATTGTACCCTATTAGCACCATATCGTATTAGTATTGCATTAGGCTATTATGCTCCAGTGCTAAAATGATGAAATCCCACTGTGAAAACTGATATTGAATTCTTGTAATGTTTCAGAACCATTTTTAGCACTGCATATAAATAATTCATGGAAGCAGATCTAATGAATTGATGAACACCCCCCCCCCCCCCCATCCCTTGACATTGCGAGAGTATTTATGAATGTAAAGTCATGAACAGGCTTTTATTTTTTATTTTTTTAATTATTATTTTTAAAGGAGATGAGGTTGGACTGAAATGTCTGGCTTATCACCAGACCCAGTTTGCCCATGTCACATAGAGCAGCAGGCTGGGTGGCCACACTTCCCTGTGGAGGTGATGCCCAAGAAGCAACTGTCCCAGGGCAGGCAGAGCAGTGCTGAGCTCTCCCACACTGAGCTGCAGCCCTGCCGTGACATGCTGCAGTGTGTGGGCAGGGAGTCCTGCTGGGCACTGGGACACCACCTCGTTGGCTGTCAGAGTGGTTGGCATCTGAGACTAATGGCAATTTGTTAATGAGAAGTTATGTATTTAACTTGGAAGGTTTGTTAGAAATAGCCTGTAACTAGCACAGCATTTGTATCCTGCAGTGTAACTGTTACGGTATTTATTAATGAATGCTGTGCTGAACTTTGTTTTATATAGATGTGTTCCTTGCAAACAATATCTCAATGACTGTTTAGGAAACCAGTGTCCTGGAACAAAGGCAGGTGTGATGAACTAGTGAGAATGAACTCAGCTTTCAAAGGCCCCATGAGGAACAACTGAACCAGACAGCATCACCCGGCTCTGTGCCCAGGAATAGGAGGAGTGCTTGTTCTGCCACTTGCAGCAGATGTCCTGCTTGCTGTTCTCTGAGTTAGCTGCCTTGTTTCATTCTCTCTCCAGGCTTACACTTCAGCTATCTCTAGCTTTTCTGCTGGGAGCATGTTTTCATGTCCAGTCCCATACAGCACTGGTGACTCTTTACAAACCACACATCTCCCTGGGCTACTGGAGAAGCAGAAACACAGGACCTCTTCACAAATCTATCAGCTTCCTTTTCAGAGGGGTGTAAGCTGAGAGTAAGAGATACATGGAGGGCAAAGCTAGCTTACTATTTCCTTTGCTTCCCCAAAGGACATGAGAATGCTGGCCTGCTGTGATTCCTGCTACTAGCCTCTGGGATGGGAGCCCTTCTGGGTCCAGGGATGTCATATCTTGAAAGTTTATAGTGCTCTTCAGGACTGTACTTTCTTCAAGATACCTCTGCTGTGCTTGCAACAAGAAATATAGATCAGGCAGAGGGAAAGACGATATTTTTCAGTGTAAGAAGCAGCAGTCTGGGGGAAGTTTCTCTAAAGGTCAGCAGGAGTCATGCACTCTGAATGCTCTCCCCTAGTCTAGAGATTTCATAGAAAAAAATTCAACACAGAGCTATGGGATGCTTCTGGTTTTGCAGGGTACAAGGTCAGCATGTTTTTGACATTGTTTTCAGCAAAGAAGTTGATGAGGAGTGAGATGCCAGGGACAGCACTATGCAAAGAAAGAGTAGGAGAGATGTGAAATTTAAAGTATGTTGTGACTCTTCACATATATGTTGTACACACAGCTTTTCTTTTAAGACTGAGTTGAAAAAAGAATCAATTCAGGAGAAGTTTGATACTATGGTAGTAGGGAAATGTTTGTTTTCTCTCTGCTCCTTTTTTTCTCTCCACATAGTTTTGGTTTTCCACCCTTTCCTCCAGAATATATGGCTGCTATTGGTGCAGAGATGCTACAAGAGCTCTATTTAATTCCTATTTTTTGTGTCCAAAACTTGAAAAATGAGCAGTGCTTGGAGTTCATCCCAGCTGCTTCAACCATTTCTAGTTTTCACTGGTGGTATTAAATTACATGTACACATCACTAGTGAAAATAATTTTAGTTCTTTCTATAGTTGGTATATACATTTTATAAATACCATGCTAAAGAGAGTTATTTTTGGTGCATTTTTCAGTTGAATACCCGTCTTCATGTTTGTTCATAGTTTATGTAGAGGAGAAATTTCCTATGAGCTGCAGAATTTCAGAGATGTTTGCATGTTCCCTTAGTATGTACTAAAAGTAATGCATTTTTACTGTTGGCACGTGAACCACATTAACAGCACATGCTGGCTCTACTCCAGCAGACAAAAATATTTATTACACTGGAATATTTTTTAAATGTGGATGGGAAGCAGACCTTCAGTTGTCTAACTGAACCGTCAGTAAACTCTTCTTGCACTGTGATGCCAAAGTATTACTTTAAATAATTGCAATAGCTTCTTGTAGCTTACTGAATTTGTTTATATGGGTCAGTATGGTCTGGTATCTCCTGTTGAAGGTCTTCTCTAACTAAAACTGTGAATCCTTTTAAGTGAACATGACAATTTATGAATAGTTTCATAGCTACAAATATCAAGTGTTTAGGAATACAACTTAACCTCCAAATGCTTACTGCTATAATTACCACTGAAAATCACGGTAAGACAGGAACAACTGTTGCTGGTGGAGAATGATATTTTTTATTTCAAGTGTGAGGGAGAACATTCCTGAGATGCTCCCAGTGCCAGAGGAGCGCACCGGTAAGACAAAATAAGGAAACTGTCAACTGTGCTTGTGCATCCACAAGAGTCCCTTCTGTCCTTGCTAATGGCACCTGCCACATGTTGGAGGGGTGAATTTCTGTGATGGAGAGGTACCAAGTCTCCTTGAATGGATGGTCATGATGAACTCAGTGCACTGCATGTCAGCCAACAGGTAGGGCACATGATAAATTTACGAAATGTTTTTTACGTTATTAACTAAAAAATTGTGTGTGCTTTAATGCAAATCTGGCAGCTGCAGTGGGATATCTAATAGGAAGTGTTATTACAGATTGGACTTGTTTGGTGCTGAAGTTGTTTTCAGCATTCATAAGCAACTCTTCCAATAACTTATTGAATCTCCAGCAGAGATCGATATTCAAAGAACATACTATTTTCTGGGCACAAATGTTCAAGACTATTTGCTGAAAAACATTTTGGTCATGAGTTTGGAGCTTGGATATCGGTTCTGCTCCCCAGTGAATTAATGCAACTGGTGTGATTTCAGTTTTGTCCTTCCTTGAATTTAGCTGCTGTGGGGACGGAAATGGTTGCAGTGTAAGTAAGGTAGCAGGTCTGAAACTTTCTTGGTTATTTCAACCTCTTCACAGCTCCATGGTTTTTAACATCGCACCTAAGTACAGACAGCAGGTCTCCTCCCTGCTTCTTCATGCTTAGGTTTCAGTGCAGGTGAAGGATATGCATCTGCTTTGTGCATTGTAGCAGAGTATCAGGAGCAGCCTCGTGGGGCTGTGAAGGAGCCATCTAGGCTGGATTTCCAGATTTCCCTTCTTTTCAGATAGCCTGAGTCTCTACATCCCAGTGCAGTGCAAAAATACTTCAGCATAACTGGGTTATATTTCTCTAGGAGTTGTTCTCTGTGTGTGCTGGTTTTCCTTCATCCTGCCAGTGAACACTGGGAGACTGGGGAAGGGCCAATGTCATGGCTTGTTTGGGGTCAATTTTTCTATGAATATCTGTCCTACACTTTTTGTTCTTTACCTCAGATACCTCTGTCTAGAATCCCATAGCCTATATTTCCCTACTAATTCATATTTCTGACCCATAGAAATTTAAGCTGGACCACCAGTAGTATTGATCTATACTTATCTCAGTTTCTAAACAGCAGAGATGAACAGATTGAAGATATCTATAGCCCCATATAAGCTAGATTGCAAACAGCTAAGCTCCTTAAATTTTTGTTTGCTTCATTCATGTATACCTCAGTGAAGCACTCCCTGTTTTCCAGAGCATCTCTCAAATGTGTGTGCTCAGTCACAAGGACAGGCCTCAACCTAAGCTCTCAAACAAGGACATGAAGCTGGAGGAGCTTGAATCCAGTGGAGCATCTGTCCTGTCCATCTGTCCAGGGTATGGCAGCACGGAGGTAGCGGCCTCAGGCTGACAGTGGAGCGAAGACAAAGCACCATCCTTTTTGTTAAAGAAAAACAGGGTCTGCAGGAGCTGTCTTTGGGTTTTAGAAACAAAAGCTACAGTGCCAAGAGGCTCCAGGAATCTGAGCAGCTACTTGGACCATTTGGCTTAGATGAGGAGGAGTCATCAGCGTCTATTTTTTGTGTTAAGTATTACAAGCGTACATCTGATGAAACGCTAAATGAGCCATCCCATGCTGCTACTAGAAAGATTTCACTACTTGGAAAAACAGCCGGATGCTCATTTACTACACACACAGAGGCAAAATTTATCAGAAGAGTGACTGTCTTCAACAGTGCTAATATTTAAAAGAAAGATCAAGACTGGGGCTGTGATAAGGAATGAGCATAAGTTTGTGAACTGGTGATGAATGGAAAGGCTATCCAGGATGGGGAAGGAAAAGGGTATGAGAATACAGAGGAATACACCAGTTTGGCAATGAACTGCATGGAAGACGTGCTCTACAGAAAAAAAAAAAAAAAAACATGGAGGAGGAAGATAGGGAAGCAGCTGTTTAGTAAGTGCTCTTGGAGGGGGAGCAGAAATGCCATTTATCTGTTTTGTGTACCATGGGACCCTGTTCCTTCAAGGGTGCAGGAACAAAATTATGGATGTGAAGTGGACGTAGCTGCATCCAGAAATCAGTACTTGTAAGGGTGGACCTGGTAGCACCACAGCAGCTACATTTGTCTGGACTTGTTACTGGCAGCGTAGCCCAAAAGCTCTTGGGACAGGGCTCCAAGGACAGGACTCCTGGCAAAGTGCAGGGACGGCCCAAGCTGTAGCAGAATCCTGGCGAGCAGAAGATGCTCGGCACCTTCTCCAGCACAACTCTCTGCCAAGTAATACAGCAAAGCCCAGTGGTAGCATGCCTATGGATTTCATATGGATTTCACGCAGCTTTAACAGGCTTCTGTGCAGAGAAAACATCCTGCCTTTGGCAGGAAAATAGTTGAATTGCTTGAAGTCCAATTACAATCAAATCTTGTTAATTTGTGCCCATAACTGGAAATTCAGTGAGAATGACAAAACTTTAGCAAGTTACAGAGGAAACGGTACACACATTTTAAGAAGTGTGGCTAATGCATTACAGAATTCATTATCACCTTACAAACTTCTTCACACTGTGGAAAAGGATGAATGCTCTTAATTCATTTATTTTGATAAGGTTTGTTTCTTAAACATCTTTTGTTATAGCTGATAAATTTGTACTGTAAAAAAAAAAGTAATGAATTGTAATTAAGGAGACATTATAATAGCCTCTTCTTATCAAGTCTGTGCCATTTTTTTTGGTACAAACTGCAGCAGGCAGGGGTAGAAGTGAATATGCTTCACTTCATTTTGCTCACAAAAGCCACTGTCTTAGCCAGCGCTTGGCAAATCCTTTCTGCAAAGTGGCAATACCAGGGACTTCATTTGTCATCCTGTTGGGAACTGTTGCTTTTAAAAGGAAAAAACAAACACAAAACAAATAGCTCTGATTTGGTGTAATATGTTTAGAAAATAAAATAAAATGAAAAGGAATCTCTATATCAGGAAAAGGGCATCTCTGTCACACTGAGAATTGACACATGGAAGAAGTTTGACTGTTTATTACTATTCTTAAAATCTTACCAGTTTTTTTCACTGTTAACATATTGTATCTCATTGAATAAGTAATATGGTTTTGAGGAAAATATGTCAGATTTGCGGATCAGAGGTTCTGCAAAAATGGGATTTGAACCTAAGTGCAGCAACCTTGAGGCAGAGCTGCCCTTCCTTGAATACCAAATGTGAAATGAGGCTAATTACCATAGCCTGCACTGTCTCTTTGATTCGGATGGCAATTGAGGCAAAGGTCAGCTAATGGCATGAATCTTTATACCGATACCTGGGCCAGCTCAGGCTCCAGACAGGCATTTTCCTTTCTTGCTGGTAGCACAGTGGTTGCAGATACCTGTATCTGACTGTGTACCACTTGTAAATCTATAATTAATTACCATAGGTTAAACATATTGAGGAAATAACCAGAGTCTTTTTGAGGAAATGTAATTGTCAATACAGCAAGACCCCTGAATTATGGATTCAGCAACGATTGCTATTGCAGAGATGGCGTTAGACGAGTATCATTTTGTCAATTAACCTTTTACAATTCATAGTTTATTATAGCCTAGAACAATCCATTTCTAAAGACTTTTTTTTTTTTTAAACACGACTCTTGCTGCTTTAAACACTTACTACCTGCTCTTTAGCCTTTGAACATAGATGGTTAGACTGCTTAGCATAATGTGTAACCCTGGGTCACAAAGCTAAAGCAAACCCTTTTAATTTATGGAGGATGTCATTTTAGCTGAATATTTTGAAGATGGCAGAATTTCCTAACTTTCTGATGGCACGATGAGCAGACCAAGGATACAAACGTATCTGTGTCCCTGGGTCCAACCACTTTACCCTACTATAATTTAAGCTTTAATTTTGCAACCTACAGTGCCCTGTCTACTTAGCCAAAGAAAAAAAACATTCTTAGGACTGTGTAATAGAGACGACTTCTGCTATAGCAGATAAAATGACAAAGTAATTATCATAAAAATGGTTCTTCTCTAAAAATACTTAAAAAATTCTCTACTGTAGGAAAGGGAACAGACAGTAGTCTTGATGAAAAACGTGGAAAAATGGTGTACAAATACAATTATTTTTCTACTAGAAATAGCGTTGCTGTATAGCTGCAGAGGTAGAAGGGTAGAAGAGAGACAAGATTTGAAGAGAGGTAATATTTTTTTATTAGAACAATTGACAAAGTTGAAAAAAGCAGAAATGCTTTCAGGGGGCTTGTGTGTCTGAAAGCTTTTCCTTTTCCCCCCAACTATAACAGCTGGTCTAATAAAAGATATTCCTTCTGCCTGCAATCCTTGCTATTTTTGTGTATAGCCATCTCGGCACGAACCATGTGACCACTAAAAGGACAAAGAATTCGGCAATTCTTAAAACTGATATAATTTGGTTAAAATTGACTCTGCAATACTAAAAAATGTAAATGCTTCATTAAAATCCTGAGCACTTGGGACTGACTTTGTGTTTTAAAGAGAATAATTGCAACTTATTAAGTAACCACACATATATGAGAAAATGTGGTCAACTCTTCCCTTCAGTAGCTTTGAAGCAGCAGTAATCTAACAAAGCACCTTGCTCTTGCTGTGCTGACAATGAGTCCAGTGTACAAAAAAGAAATTAAACAAAAAAAGACATTTTAATTTCAAGGTTCACTGGAAAAAAACATGAAAAAAAATCAATGTTTGCCAAAGAGAAAGACAAACTCTAAAGGGAAATGAAAAAAATGTATTTACAAGATTCACAGAGAACTTTATAAATAATGGGACAACTAAAAAAGAAAAAAAAAAAAAAGTCAGTTTTAGCTCTAAATGTGTGATTTATATTCCCAGTAAATCCATTACAATGAGATGACCTGAAGGAATCATCAAATTATATTGTTAACAGCTCCGGAATTTATTACGAAAAGCAAAAAAAAAAAAAAAAAAAAGCAAAAAAACCCCCACCAAACCAAACAATAATAAAACCCAACAAAACAAACAAACAAAAACCTACAAGAAACAAAACCCAAACAAAAAAAATCCAACCAAAAAAACCACCCAAGTAGCCTACCAAAAAGACTCTGAACAACCAACATCAAAATCCCCTTCTGTGAAAGCATGAATGATTGAGGCTGAATCTGGGCTTGATTTCTCCTCACCCCTCTTCTTGCTCCCAACTGCTTTGTGGCAGTGGCCTCCTCTCCTTGTTCCCTCCAAGGGCACTGCTCACTCCTCTATCGTGAGCATGAGGATGCTTGCAGAGCTTTTATCTCCCTATTGCACCGCTGCATCGCCCAGAGTGATGGTCTCTGCAGCCCAGCACTTGCCTGGCACCACAGCACCCTGTGAAGGCATGGTGCAGGGCTGTGCCCAGGTCCAGGAGAGAGAAGTGCTGAAGCTTATTCTCTTATGTATACTCTAACAATGCTTTTGGTTAGTTAGCTCCCAGTCTGTGTCCCCCTGTGCCTTGAGTGTGGGCCTGTTGCATGCTCCATCCCCAGCTCTGCTCCAGCCTCAGACCCCACTCCAGTCCCAGACCTGCTTTCCTGGCATTTACCAGGCAGGCACAGAAGGAGCCCTGTGTTGCTGGCTCCTGCTGCTGGGAGCACCAGACTGCGGGCAGGCAGTGGTCACAAATGTATTTCTTTCTCCTAGTTATTTTTCCCCCCCATTTTCCACCTGGTCACTCAGTTTTTCTTCACAACAGAATGATAAAAACTCACTACACTGAGACTCTCTTAACCCAAGGCTTTCCAGTGCATGCTGAGACCAATGCTGAGCTGAATGAGAGAAGATCAGGATCCCCAGGAGAAAACTGTGGATTACCGCATGGGTCAGGCTTTGTGCTTTTGCCACGCTGGCTCTCACTGCACAGTGACTGTGCGTGAAGCCTGTAGAGAGAGCTACAGCTTCAGCTATCCATGTGGCACAAACATGTGCTGCACTACCACTCTGCTTTCAGCCAATGTCTGGGAGCTCTGAATGGCTTTGGCATTTAATGCTGTACGTAAATCAAACCCCTGCTTCCCAGCAGCATGTCTCTGCAGCACTGGTGGGACTGAGGCTGCAGGCCCCTGTGTGTGGGGGGCAGGCGGGGTGGCTCTGGCTGCCCCTGCACCTATTGCCCAGCTGCGTCTGTGATGACAGGCTTGCTCACTGCATCAGACTGAATAATGGTCTGCACATGGCTTTTAGATTACATTCCCCAGGCACGTGGTTTTCTCCCAGGAACCTGCTCCGGGGTGGGAGATGCAGGGATGAACAGGGTTGGCCCAGGATCCTCCACTCCCTGCAACTACCCTGCACCTCTTTCCCAGGGCTATTCTCCTCAGGGGTTAAATTGGTTTTCCACAAGAACTAGCGCCCAGGGTCAGGCTTGTTCTCTCTTCCAGGCTGGTAATGCCTTTTTCCCTATTAGTTTTCTGTTATTCAGCTATCAGGGCTTTCTGTAAGGATGTTTAGGTTTTATATGTACTTTGTCTGATGTATAAAACACTTTATAAACTTTATCCATTTAATTCTGCTACACTGAGTGCTCTGCTGTAGGAGCATTATCTTCACTTTACAGATAAGGAGATTTACATTCACACAAAGCCATACTGGAATTGGGGTAAGGACCAGGCTCAGGGCTCCAGATATGACGATAACCTGCTGTGTGCTTAAGGTGGCAGATTGTACAGCTCTTTTCCTGCACAACACATCAGGTCAGGCCATGGATTTCCTTCTTTCGGGTTCCTTTTGGTTTCAGATTGGGTTAAACCTCATTGGATGTTTACCCTTCATTTCAGGGAATAGATCAGGTAAGATTCTTTATGAAACAATAGCAGCTCCAAACTGAAAAGCAGGAATGTATCACCCACCACCCACAACTGCATGCATAGATTAGTTCAGAAATGTGAAGTGGAGGTTTTGCTTTGTAGAGTGATGTGTTTATGTGTGTGAGAGGAAGAGAAAAGAAGAAAAAGGTCTGAAGCATAACAGCTCATGGAGGGAACTGTGCAAATGCTTTTCATTGAATTTTCCCACAACCACATCTCTGAAGAAAGAGACCTCTTGGCTAACTGTTGGTCTGTAAAGTACTCCAGTAAAGACCTCATCTCTGGTGTTTAAGTAGGTAAGCAGGAATGTATCACACAACTTAAATACTTCATTTGATCTTCCCAACTGAAAAAAAGAACAAAAACCCCAAAACCTTTCTTTGTTCTTTTTTTTTTTTTTTTTTTTTTTTTTGCTAATTGCATGTGTCAGTAGTGATCACAGTATTTAATTTACAGCCATTAAACCAGACTGCCAGATCAGCATAGAAAACATTTACAAACTGTGGGCTCATCTAAGCACATCAACTATGCTTTGCTAGCCTCAGCCCTCCCGAGCATGCATTGATGCTCTTGGGTTTGGAAATGATGTAGGTGCTGCTTGGCTGGTTTGCATCTTACTCGAAGAAGGTTTTAAAAAACCCAGCTCCTGAGATAGACAGAAATTTAATGATTTAAGTGAAACGATGTCTTGTCAGCTGTGGAGGGTTCAGGGTCTGTAAATCTGATCAAATGCACTGAACGCAGTTAAGGCTGGATTCACAACTCTGGGAAGAGAAATCATCTCTTACTGGACAAGAGGATTTTATACCCAATAATTAGGCTAAATGAAGCTGTTACACAGAACAGTGGAAAAGAGCCATATTTTGCTGGCGTGCTATAATATCACATAATACATAAATGTGGTGTAGGTGCTGGTTTCTCCTTCCAAAATTTTTGTTATAGCCCTAAGTGACACTTCTTTGCCAATTCTTCTGCTCCCTTCTCTCATTCTGGCAAAAACATAGCAGGACACCTAGAACTGTAGACCTTGGCAAGATGGTGTGAATATGTTGAACACATATAATAATTCATTGATTAATTCATTGCCTTAGCAACTGAAAAGTCTCCGATTATTTTCTCTTGTTTATTGGCCCTTTCAGAACTAATGCAAAGAGTGAAGATCATATAGCAAAATACAGCATCCATTAGCTGCTTGCACATGCAAGGACAAAAAATCTTTGATCCCAAAAGAATACCTTTTTCACAGGAGTCAGGTAAGTGTTCTTTGAAACACCAGCCTAATAGCCCTCCTGTATACACTGAGTACACACTGTTACCCCATTAAAATTTCTATTGCACCACCAGTAGCAATGTGCATCAACTTCCTGCTGTGACGTGAGTGTATGGATGGTCACACAAAGTACAAAGGAAAAAGGACCCATGCTTATGGAGAAGGGTGTGCAGATGGATCCCTTGAAGGTACATCATTGATTTCTGTTGAGAGACATCCAGAAATGCTTCCCCCTGACATTCTAATGTCAACCTCCCCCTGCGCAGACAGCTGAGGCCACATCCTAGCAGTGCTTGTCTCGTCTCATGCTCCTGCACCTATGCACCATATTTCATTTGTTTGATTTTTATGATCACACACAGCACGGACCTCGCAACAACCACGTAGACATGCCCCTCCAGCCCTGCTCCGGCTAAGCTAAACAGTACCACACTGATGTTCACATGACTGATGAGAGCAGTGCGGAAGTGCTGGTTGAGTATTGGGCAAATGAAGCAAGAGGAACTGGCTCATTAGATGGGAATGTCTCTGTTCAAGAGCAAACATTATGCTAATGTTTCACTTTTTGATTTACTTCTCATTTTGCTCAGAAAAGTAACTAAAAAAACTTTTTGCTGAAATCATTGCTACCAGGTGAGTTCACTGCTTGCATTTCTGTGGGTATGAACTATGGCAGCTATGTTCTTTCCAATTCTTTTTGAAATATTTTTCCTATTCTTTTTGAAATTCTGCCCGGTTTTCAAGCTAGAGCAACACAGTGTCCCTCATTCATTTGGCTTTTCTTTTGCTGCTGAGCAAATCCAAAAGTATTACCTGAACTACTCCTCCTGGATACCCTCCCTGAATTTCTGAAGATTTTCACATGTGCATCTCATGTGAGAGACCTAACAGTAGTACTGACAATTTCTTCTGGAAGACTTTCCAAAAAGTCTCCTTTTCTACATCAATTCACAGTTTCAGGCTCTCAGTGCAGCTCTCCTCTGTCCCCAGACACATCACATAGAGTCTTAAAACTTGAAAATGTCCAGGAAAAAAGGTGTTCCTTGCATTTTGCCCTGGCATGCTTTGAAGTGCGCCTGCCCTGAAGAGGTCTTGCAGACCTGTTTGGGTGAGTGCACCTCAGCAAATGGTCCCATGTCTCCCAGAAAGGATGGGAAGTCCCTGCTATTTATGCCACCTTCTCTACAATAACTTCACCACCTTTAAAGTAGCTGCTCCTCTATTTTTCTATTTCTGTGCAAACACAAACTGCCTTTTGGTAAAATGAACTTAGAAACATCTAGCAGTGCTGTCAAGAGGAATCTACACTTGCTTCAAGGAAAATACGTGACTCATCTCTGAGTCCCTTCTGAAGCTGTCTAGAGTGAAGTCCAAACCCCTGTGACTGGGATAAAGCCAACTCCCAGCAATACTTCTGCATATATTTTAAGTCCAATCTGAGTGCCTACAGACGTTTCACAGACTGAACTCAGAAATGTACTCCTTGACACAGAGCCACCATCTTAAAGGTGTTGAAGTACACGTTGTGTATGCCTGAGGCAATATACAGAATTAATGAAAGGAATGCTGCATACTCCAAGCTTTGTAGATCATAACATGAAATAATATTTGGATTTTTTCGCACACAGTTTTTTCACATATATGAAAACCCTGATTCAAATATACTAATAACTAAATAATAACTCTAATTCTGGTGAGACAATTTCATGCTAAGAGATTTTCTTTAAATTTGCAGCTGTTGGTGATTAGAAATGTTTTGGGAGTATTGGTTTTGAAGCAGGCATTCCTTTCCCACTACATACTGCTTGTGCTGCCTTTTCAAAAGATCCACTGCTTGATGTGAGATATTGGGGAGAAAAAAAGAATAATATTTGAGTTTTGGGCTATGAAAAACGTGTTTTTATAAAAGGAATGTAATACATCCTGAAGCTCAGAGCTCACAGATTTCTACTGATTGATACCCACAGAGGACTTAGTCTTCTACCCTAAACCACTCCCGTTCCTGCAAGAAGCATGGAATAATAAGAGGGCTGTTGGCAGAGTACCAGGTAAACGTTGCCATGGGCCCAAGAGCTTTCCCTGTCCCTAGAGCTCTTTTTTGAAACAAGCAGATGACTATCAAATACAAGCATATTTACTTGATGCAAACAGCAGTGTGATGTTTGCAAATGCCTCCTTCTGTTTCCAGATGCAGTACAAACAACAATTTGCTGCCTGTGATAGATTGATTTCCTCCAAATATATTTTTACCCTTTTTTTGGTTGTGAGTAGTTTCTGGTGGTGGTTTTTGTTTATTTATTTATTTTTGGTGCGAGGAGGACTGGGAAGATTTTTTTTTTTCTTTGGCCTGGTCCATTTGGATAGTACTGAAAACCTGGTTCACTTATTTTGGTCAAGAAGCACTTCAGGAAATTACCAATGCTGCTTTGAAAGCCCTGCCTATTTTACAGAGAGGAAATACTTAAAATTCAATCATATGAAACTAACTAGATATATTTGAAATATTGATTACATATATCTTCTGGAATAGGATAATGGGATATTCCTGGATGCTATATGCATGTTTATACATCTCTGAAATGTTTGATAAATGTGCACCCAATCTTTCTTTCTGCTAATAGACCATCATATTTCTTACTAAGAAATGAATTATTTGACCAGCGATTCAAGTGGCTGAGAGAAGGCCATTTATAATGCTGCATCTTCAGCTAGTGTTTCCTCAGTAGTAATCCTTAACCTGGAAAACTGTTTCACTGAAAATGACTAATTTTGTCAATTTTAATTGTTGCTTTGACAATGGTTTCCTTATGGCAGTCTTATCCATCCTAAAAGACTTAATTTATACTAAAATATTGATAAAGCATAAATACAAAATAAATGAAGGGAAATCCTCACGAAGCAACACCTGAATAGTATTTATGGAGATGCTATTCCTGAACTTCAAATTTGGAAATGCAAAAATGGCATATTGGCAAAAATAAAGAAAATACTTTAAAAAGTGGAATTGGCTAACCCATCCTTTTCTTTGTTCATAAAACATGTCATTCTAGACTAGTTGATTTTGCCTACTATTTCTCTTTTAAGATTATCTCACATTTGACTATTTTTATTTGTTTTCTGCATCACAAAAAAAGTAAGGCTACTTTTTTTGTTTCTGAAAATTGCTTACTTAAGAGATTTGACAAATCACAGGTTGTAATAACAATAGTTACTCTCCGCTGGCCTTTCTTGTCTTTATTAGCCCCAGTCTTGTCATTTGTACACTATGAGCAGCACTTCTTCATGCAATCACAAAATTGCAGTACTAAACTTTAGAGAACAGAGATGTTCACTGCATTTACACACAGCCAAGAACACTGAGCATTGGCAAACAAACCATGAAAACTTACAGTTCTGAGACTGGATGAACTTTGCAGAAAAGCTGCTGAGGGTTAGCTTGCTCCTTGGCAAGTTTTATTTAAAAAAAAAAAAGAGCATTCGCATGCATACTTTCAAAAGCTCAATAAAGATCAATAGACTGTATAACACTATGTCACTATGTCAACCCTATGATGTAAGTCCAGGCACACTGAGTTTGAGTCACAGCCCTTAATAGAAGTCTTATTATCCAAATTTTTTTCTAACCAGCAACTAAAAAGTGGTGATTTGGAATTTCCACCCACTTTAATAAACAGCGCAGATTTCTGTTTGCCCTGCATCTGACATTTAGAGTTGCTCTAAAGAAGGAACATTTTCAAATGGAGGCCTGCTTTCAAAAACAGAGAACACAAACTGCATCCACCTATCAGCAAAATCCAGCCTTGCATTTTAATAGGACTTCAGGCTGAGGAAGCCTGAACCTTTTCTGTTGTAGATTTTTCTGGAAATTACATTCACATGAAGTAGCAGTAGGTTGTACAGCATCTGTTGACACTGCTGTGGAGATTCTTTGATCCATATTACGGACTAAAGTTCTCCCTATTGTGTTAACACTGTATCTTTGTGTAAGGCAGAGATGAAGAACTTCACCTAAGGCACTATTCCTGTCCCTAACTCCAGGCTGTAGATTTCCCAAGAGCTACTGGGAAGTTGAATGGAGATAAATACTGCTATGACTGAAGGAAGCAATGGATACTATCGGTCCCTCAGTAAGGTATGTACTAGAAGCTCTGTTAAAAGAAAAATGAATGGAAATAGCATTTTCAGAAACTGACAGTGTAGAAAGAGCCATCAGGCAAACTACGTTCACCTGATGAACTGATAACTCCTGCTTCTCCCTTCCTTCCCCCTCTGTTACTTGAGAAGGTGAGCAGGATCTCTAGTGGTGATAAAGGTTAAGAAGAGGATTTGGTTTCCTTTTTGAATCTATGAATTTGTAACTCAACGACCTATTCCTGAGCTAAAGGAACCAGGAAGGAAAAGCTGTCAATGGAGTGAGTACACATTATGGCTTAATGTTGTCATTTTCAAGACTGGAAGTACTGTAATTTGCTGTGTGCTTATCAAAGTTAAAACAGTCAGTCTTCTAATATATGGAAAGTTTTATGGGGAAGTTTTTTCTTTTTTTTTTTCCTTCTCAAAAGCTTCTGCTGAAATAGAAAAATATCTCTTTTTTAAGTGAGAAACATTCACTGTCTTTCCCCTTTAGCAAATATCACCATCTAAGCTTGTCTGGAAGCCAGGAATGTGTCTCTGCTCTGTATTTTGAGGCGTCTTGTTCATTCTTGGATAGTACATATGAGGATCCACTATAGGTCTGTGAAACTGCAGCTAATTGATAAGCTAAAGTCCTGCTGGTGTTTGCAAAGGAGGAAAAGATGAGTTTTGTGGGTGTACAATCAACAGCTGCTGATACCCAGCTAATTTAAGGAAAACCTTGGAAAACAATGATAAGCTTTTGAGTTAAAAGTCCAGGTGCAAGAAGCAGAGAAGTGCAAATACCTTCAGTTTTCTGTATTGCTTAACTATCTGCAGTTTTCTCTCTGAGCAGTGTTTCACACATTCACACCATCTCCTTGGGATACTCGTGCTCTTCTCAAGAGAGGCTGCAAGCCCAGTTATACATCTGGACCTCAGTTGTGGGCAGCAGCAGGAATGGTGCAGAGGCTGAGGACTGGGGTTAAAGCAGCCCCAGCAGCTGCTCCTGGCCTGCAGGAGCAGCAGGTAGATCTGTAAGGCAGCACAACACTAGCCTCCTGTGCAGACTAATAGACATCTGCCCACAGGGGTGAGTCTTATTTCCTTGGAAATAACAGATTGCCAACATTTTTCATTTCTGTAGGTTCTTTTTCTCTGGTGCCCATATTGATCTGTTCTGCTTGGCTTGCTTTCAGAAATAACATTTTTATGCATGCAGCTCATCACCCTAGGGCCCTTGCTTGTGCCCATAGGGCAGGGTGGGCCAGGGTGGCATTTTGGCGTGTGACATCAGCACTTGGGGGCACAGGTGCATCTCAGACTGCTGATGTTGAGAATGATCCCTAGAGAATGTACAGACAATGCTTACGAGAGGATAGTTGTGCTAAGAATAATGAATATCAGCTACTCCATAGGGACTAACTTAACTGGATACTTAGGTGCCTGATAATTAAGGAAAATGAAGATCATTAAGTAACTGCTGACACTACCCTTCTCTTCAGTGTGGCTTCACGCAGGAAGGGGGCAGGGGATTCTATGAGCCACCTGCAAGGCCCTCACATGTCACAAATCAAATTTCTGTCCACCACCCCCTCAGGTAGAAGCTCTTTCAAATGACAGTGAAACATTAGAAGGAGGGAAAGATTTTTTTATTATTTTTTTTTCCCTTTCCTTGCTGGTTTCTGAAAAGCGTGGTTTATAAGCTGTCAATCATTTCCAATGATCTCAGTCCGGTGTTTATTCAAAAATCACGTTTGGTGTAGCTGGAAGTGTTGTTACTACCTGATGAGCAAGTCTGAATGCTGAAAATGAAAAATGATTGACATTATTTAAGGCAAAGAGGGAGACTCTTCATCCAGCAGAAGCTGCCACTGCAACAGATGCTGTTATAGCTTCTGACACTGATCGTGATGAGTGGTGTGTAATGTCAGTAAAAGATGAGAGGCTACAACAACAAAGTGAAAAGGAAGCCTCTGAACACGAATCCCATGGCACCCTGGTAGCAGTTAATAGCCATGACTTTCCTAGCTAGAAATATGACTAAAAAGGTCAGGCATATATTGGTTAACTTATCATCTATTCAGTAAATAAACACAAGAACTTGTTAATTAGCAATCTATTACTTGGCTCCAGGTTAATTTTTTTTATTTTTAGTTCCTATTTCCCATGGCTGCTGGCAAATATGTTGTGTGCTGCTCTTTTTTTTTTTTTTTTTTTCCATTTCAGGTTTTCCTTTTGGTTAAATATAGTAGATATTTACAGAGAGTATTTCATAGCAGAGCTACACATGGTCCTGAATCGTTTGAGCTACTCAGGGGTAATACTGCATCTTGGGCATCTTTCTAGCAATACTGAGCAGAAAGTTTCCTTGTGCAGTTGTATACTTCCTCCCTGAACAGTAACATAATTTTAGGTGTAATACCTCCTCCCCCAGATTACTACAAAAAATCCCTTGCTAGATGTACTGCAGCAACGTGAGTCTGATGTGGGCAAGGCTAATGGAAAGCAGCTTAGGAGGCATGCACAGCTGGACCATGGCTTCCAGAAAGCCCCTGAGCACTTGACAGCCATAGCACCTGCCTCGATTTACCATGGATGAGAGTCCTCTGTGGAGCGGCCTTTCATTAGCCCACAAAATGTTACAGTTCACATTTCTTAGGTGGTATTTTTCTTGTGCTTCCTGGAAGACTGCTTATCTTTAAGCCATAATCTAACTCTTGTCCTCCCAGTTCTACTCTTGCAAGTGAAATTAGGGTCCCTATTAAATCATTTCGTAAGTGGTATTAACATTTACACTGCAGTGAGTGAAACAGAGCCTCTAGTATACATTAGAAATGAAATGCGATAAGGTTATATACGCCTACTTTCTTGACGTGTGCACACATGACCAGAGTCAAGCAGACCCAGTCGTGAAACATTAAGCACAATGCACTGCTGTGCCCCGATTCACAGCATAGCAGCAGTCACATACCTATCCCCAAGACGTATCTGTGGGATGTGCTGCTCTGCTCGCTGCCTTCAGGGAGTTGGGTACAAAGTCAGGGATGTGCTTCAACTCCTTCAATTGCTGAATTTATCATTGGGCGATAGGTCACCATATTTCTGTTCTCCTTAAATGCAAGAACTTTCCATGTTGTTCTTCTGGGGACAGTGAGTTCAACAATGCAATATTTCTTCATTAAAGTGCTTTCTCTCACATGGAGAATTTTACATGTGTTTTTCAAGCAGCTACCACAAATCTAGTTTAAGGGTACACATTTTCATGTGCTCAGAATTTTTTAAAAAAGAGAGAACAGTTGTCTTCATTTTCTCCTTCCCTGCTTGGTGTCCTTTAGGTCTCTGTGGGATATGTGCCTGTATCTATGCTCAGGGCTTGCTGGGGATGTGGATCTGCTGTGAAGGAATGGATTACTGCTTCTGTCACTATGCTACCCATGAAAGTTGATAGGGAACCAAGTGCTATGCTATTTCAGTATGTTAAAGCATGACTTAAAAGGAAGTTAAATATCTGTAATCAACAAGACAAATTTCCTCTTCCAATATTGTGGATGGCTTGTCACAGGGGGAATATTTTAAAGATGCTGTGTGACTACACAGATGTCCACAGATGAGCCAGGATGCCTAATTCATTTCCTTTCCCCCTGACCTTTCTGGGTGCTTGCCTTACACAGTGAGCTCCACTCTCCGCATCTGCAGGACCACACTGTGATTTGTAAAGCATCTACTCCTGGGTCACAGGAATCGGTGCATATAGGCTCTTGCAGAGCTAGTGTGTATGTTAGCTAGCCTTGTGCTCTACATTCCATTAACCTGGCATTTCCAAAGCTATCTGTTGCGTGGTGCCTGGAGGTTACAGTTATTTTAGACCATAAATTCCAGATTCCTGTTGTATTTCTGCACTGAAGGTGATGCTCTGTACCATCTTCTCTACTGCAGGAGATGGTAGTAGTATCTTTCTATCATTTGAGAAACACGGAGAAACCTCTTGCAGAAACCCTGAGAGAGCTCTTTGGTTTCCTATGAGATGTGACCACCTCTGAACACTGTGCATCTCTGCAGTTCGTGTTGCTTTATTCGCACCAAAACACGGTTTTCCTTCTTACTCCATCCTTCTCCTCAGGAATTGCCCTCAGCTCAAAGATTCTTCTGCAAGGCCATGACTCTTCAAAGGGGACCCTTCCTTTGTACAACAGCTTTGATACAAATGAACCTGGGAGGTTTAACTGCCAGATAAAAGTAGAGTGCATTAACCCACACAATCGCTCTAATGAAGTCAGGGGTGAAGCTGTGAAGTCTGGGTCACAACTAATGGATGAGGCATTAACACCTCTCAGGCATAACGGCACTTAAAAAATATCAAACAGCAAATACATTTAGTGACTTTCAGGTGTAGAACCAGTCACAGTGTTTTGAGAGCAAACAGTCACAAAAAGCTTGCAATTTCACTGTGTCTCCCCTATGCTGCTTTCTACATTTAGGTGTTAAGGTCAACTCAATTCTGGAAGATTTTTGCCATCATAACCTATTGGATGACAGGTAACTTAAAAAATATATATATTTTTTATGTGCTTTACATTTTGAGAGCTTTGATCCAGAAACATTACTTCAGAACTCCAGTTCTGATCAGCATTTCCATACTGGCAGGTATTTTTACTGGCGTATTCACTGAGTTTATTGCAAGAGATTTGAGATTCTTACTCTACTAGGAAATCCTTTTCAATAGGGATAAAGTAATTTCTTCCTCTGATGCTAAAGGACTGGATTAAGAGCTGTTACTTTGCACTGTGAATCTGAGCACCATGGTGGAGAGGCTGGGGAGGTTATTCCAGCAGACAGTAAGGTTTGTAGATGTTTTGCTGCAAAAGTTTATGTTCCCCTTCAGATGCTGAAAAGCCTGTGGGCAATGCAGGAGCTTGCTTAGGTAACTAAGATGTTGCTGAATTCTGGAGGCCCTTTCAGAGGATATCAGACTCTTACCAGCAGGCATTTGTCCTCTTGGATTGGGCTGCAAGATTCTGTGGAGGAGAAGACCAACAAAAAGGCTATGCAAAATTTGTTGAAGTTATTTATTCTCACAGCATCCTCTACAGAAGGCCTGATTGTGCTGCACACCTTGCCCTGACCCTCTGTGCTGTGATGACTGTTGCCTGTGCATTTTCTCCAGAAAATAGGCATGCAACAGCATCAACTTATGCTTCCTGTGCTTACTTATGAGGATGTTAGAGGGAACAGTGTCAAAAGCCTTGCTGAACTCAAGGTAGACAGCATGCACTGCTCTCTCCTTATCTACACAGCAAGTCATTCCATTGTGAAAGGCTATCAGATTGGGTAAGGAGAATTTCCCCTTGGTGAGCCTCATGATGCTGCATGTGCTCCATGTCCATGATGCTGCCACTCTTCTCATCTCCGTGGTCCTTCTGTCCTGGGCACCCTGGGGCATGTTTTCTTTGTGCGTGGGGAGTGCTGCCTGCCCACAGCCAATGGTACATCTGCATCCAAGGTCTTGCTGCAGCTCCAAGAGTTCACTATGTGCACCTCCCAGCCCTAAGAGCCCAAGAAACATTTGCAGGTCAGGAAGGCATCTTAGGAAGTTGTGTGTTTCCATTCCTTCTAGCAACTTGCTGGTGTAAAACTGAAATACTGAATTGCTATTTAATTCTTCTTTGTGTCGTTGTTTCTACACTGAGCAAACACTGCATGCTAAATTCACAAAGTGGGACAAGAACATAGCAGCTGTAATTCCTATAAAAGTGTTGCATGGTGAGAAGCTGCATTTTGTGTCTGATTCTCCACTGCTGTCTTGAATTTCTACTACTACTTGTGTTCAGAAGGAGCTACTGCTGCAAAACTGCTAAGTGTTTAGGCTTCCTGATGAATCCTTAGGGTATAATTTAAGGAAACAGGGTCATGTGTTGGACACTGTATCTTGCACAATGGTGTCATTATCTCTTATGTATTAGCTGGCTACTAAAGCTGACATCTAATTAGCACCAAGAAACTGATTAACTCTCAATAGGGTCAAGAGAAAGAAGAAAAATAGATCTCAGGCAAGCAATTAGGTCATTTATTTAATAAATTAAAATACTTGTGATTATAAGCCCACTCTAGCATTTTTTTTTTGTATTGCACAGCTGATGACAGAAACAGTGATAAAATTCAAAGAGTAAACACAACACTGTGTTAACGGCAGCAAAATCAAAACATGCAGACAAAAAAACCCACATCTGAGCTTTCTCTAATGGACAATTTATCATCCAAAACAGATGCATTCATTAGGAGAAAAATTGCATTCAAATATCAGTAAAATAAATGGAGTCTGTTCAGATTTCGTATTCTTGCAATTGGACTATTTCATGCTATGGAAATTAAGTAGAAGATGATTCAATGCATGCTCGTGACATGGCAGACATTTACATTTATTATGTACCTTTTGCAAAATAATCTGACCTGCCATTTTTGAGCATTCTGATAGATGTTGAACAGATAATAGTATCTTTTTATATGCCAACCTCGGCAATTAATTTCTGCACTTTTTAAAAATAAGGCAAAATATTTTTTCCCTGTGACAATGAAATGAAAAACACATCTATGTATGCTAATGGGTGGTGCATTCTTCTCACAGAGCTTGGTGCTTTCTCCCCTCTCTGCAGTGCCCCACAAGGGCTTGTCGCTTTGTGCATTAGCACTCTGCAGCTTTCTAACAGGCAAGCCGCCCATACTCCCTTCTTGCATGCTCAGTTTAAAGCATTTCTTAATTGGGTTCATTTAAATGCTAATTTTATTGAATTCAGACTCCTCTAAATCACTGAGGTGAGTTCTTGCCAGGCTTCTTCAGTAATAATAATATTTCAAAAGCTTTGAAGTTTGGAGTAGGTTTGGACAGGGACTGGAAGGGCTTCCTGTGCACCCAACATTACTGTGGCCCATGAGGATTCTCCTGTTGTGTCTTCCCCTGGCCTCCTTCACAAGCCCTTCTCCTCCCTGCTGCAGGCTCACCTGCTTCACCCACTGCTTCAGAAACCTCTTGCTGGCATTCTCTGTGGTTCTCTGTGGAGGCTTCAGACTGTGCTGGAGACTTGCATGCTGCAGTTTCCATTTCCACTTACTTAAAAGGTAAAGCCTGTGTGTGCTGCAGGGAGCAGCTGTTGGCTCTCTGTGTTTTTCTTAGCTGCATCAAGGGTATGTTCAACTCTTGCTCGAAACAAGAGATACAAAAGCACAGTAAGAGCTGAAAGGGACACCCAGCCCTTTCCTAAGGCTCTGGGCTGCTTTGGAGCTGGCAGTGGCAGGTGAGGGGGCAGCTTTCTACGGGCACTGTGGAGTGGTGGCTTGAAATCTGGCAGGGTCCTGCCCTGGCTCCTGCACCATAAGCAGCCACTCAAGGATGTGCTCATCTCAGTGCTGCTGTCTCTATGTTGTAGGTGGTCCTGCCTGAGAGACCCGTTGCAAAACATAGCAATCAATGCAGCAGTAGCTCTTTAAAAACAGGAAAATAACCACACAACCTTTTTTTCCTCTCCTTTTAATATTATCCTCTTGTTATTAAAACAAATTTATCAAGGACAGAGTAGTGTATGCAGCATCAGTGAAAAATTCATCTGGTATGTAGTCTTAAACACTTGATTTTTTTTTATTATTATTTTTTTGAGACTGTCTTGAAAAAGTTGTCATAAACACCAACAAATGCAAAACAGTTTTCAAGATGACTTTTTGTTATAGGCATATTCCTGAACTATTCATCTGTGTTAAATGCATTTTGCCTTGAATCATATGTCATGTTGCCAGAAAAGAGTTGTTTCCATGCCAACTCATTTGCAACATGGGGGAAAAAAATCAAAGCTACTAACATCTGCAAGATGTCAGTACTGATATAAGCCACTTGCAATGAAAAACACAGAGCTGCGGGAAGGTTTGCCAAATAGGCACTATATATAGGGTAGAATGTCATAAACTAATCACCGAACAGTGCATTTCCATCCCTTTTTTGGCTGTATTCTTGAGCTGATCTCTTTGCCAAAAAAGGCTTGCAGCAAAAGGAGCATCAGTGGCTTCCACGTGCATTCCTCCTGTAAAACAGGAATTACTTGGATCTCTTTTTTTCTCGAGCCCCCACAAAAGCCACTTAATTTAAAACACATAAGAACTAGCACAAGAAACTGCTGCTTCACTTTCCATACTATTTCCTTTCAATTCTCCCGGCTGTGGGGTCTCCTTTCATAAAGATCCTATTCATCAGCAAGATTAATGAGACCTCATGTCTGAAACTGTGGATTCCATTTCACAGCCACTATTTCCTCTGCACTCTTCCCACCCTCCCCCCCCCCCCCCTTTTTTTTTTTTGATAAAATAAGATTGTTCGTTTATTACCTAAGTATTATGAAATGCCAGAGGCTGAGGCTCTGGAGCCCGAACAGTTCAAATATCAACTTATATTTAATTTTGAGATGATCCAGGCACTGCTGTATTGCGTGAGCCATCAGAGGCAGCGGTACTTCTCCTTTTTTCTTCCTTGGAGGTATGAGAACTGTTTTAATTTCCTAAACTATTCCACAATACTGATGCAAATCTGTTATTTCTATCTGGAGCCTAGCCAATGCTCAGTGCGCCTGTTGCATGGCATCTGTTGTCCCTTTATCTCTCACTGCACTGTGTCATGGCACTCTTGCAGCGATGGATGGGACCGAGGCAGCCTTCCCTAGGTGATGCCTGGCTGTCTGGTGTGCTGTCTGGCAGAGGCTAGAGCATCCCCTACCCATGAGCATCCCTTTTGGCTCCGGGCTCATGAGCTGAAGCCCTGCTTTCCTGCTCAGGAGTGGGGCTGGAGCATTGTCTCCAAAGGGCTGCCTGTGCAGCACGACCCATCACACAGTACTGCGGCTTGTGCCTCCAAGTTATTTGTAATTGCTGAATTTCACAAAGGAATATTCATGCTTTCTGAGTATTGCTTACCCCATGAAAGCAATTACCAGAGTTGTCACGGAGATGTTACGCAGCAGTGAACGGAGAGGAGTTAATTTCATGGGAGTCGTCTTTGCATAAGGGAGATTTGAAATATCAAATTGAAACATTCATGGCAAACCTTTTGTAAAGGAAAGGTCCTGTCTTTCGTTATTGGTAAGATGGGGGTGGGGAACAACTATCTGCTGCATTTCAAATATCTCCATAATTTTGCGTCTGCTATTGTTAGAATGATAAAATTCTCACACAGATCATCTTTGTACTTCATAAAGATCTCAATCCAAACTCATCTACTTTGCTTTATTAAAACTCCTCTGCTAAGGCTCTTTAATAGAAAGTTATTACAGGAAAGCAGAGTTGAGAGCAATGTAGGAACAGATTCCTACAGCAGCTTATTTATGTCACTGAGTTTTGCACGATAAAGCACAAATAAGGCCACTTAAGGATTTTCAAAATTACCTGGATCTGTTTTGAGTGACAGTGAGATGCTGTGAGCTTTGCTGCTGCTGAGCAGAAGTTACAGTTCTAACACTACAGCCATGCAGCACTCACCTGGTAATGTCGTTTTCCTGTGCAACTGAAGTGTGTGCATTGATACGTATGTACACACGTACGTATCTTTCACATACATAAATCTATACGTTAATGTAAGTAATGGGCTGGGTAAACAACAAAATTGGCTTCTGTCTGAAATATGCTGTAGTTAAATCTGGGACAAAAGTAATTGAGAGAGATTAAGGCCGTTTCCCTTTTGCTTCTTACAAGCCATGTGCTTTGTGCAGCTAGCAGCAGCACCCTGTGATGGAACAGGTCCTTTTCCCTCTGTGTGTACCACCTCAGCAGAGCAGGAAAGCATCTTCAGAAGAGGAAAATACAACTGTAAAATTCTTAAGAGTTCATTGGAACTCAGTCAGGCGTAAAACCTAAAAATGCTATAAATTGGATTTTTTTAAAAATCAGATTTCAGTTTGGCAGTGTCCTGCGCTGTTACATTTAGAATTCTAACTTGGATGTCTGTAGCAGTTTGCCTATCTCAGCTTTCCAACGAGCGCAGCGTCCCTCTCACTCAGTGAATGTAACACGAGCAGCAAGGTTTGACACGCTGAGCCTTGAAGAATATCGAGCATGTGTTAAGCAGGGGTTCGGCTCCAAGCTGCAGTGCAATGGGACACCAACTGCAGAAGGGGGCCATGCTGTGGTGGGGCCGTGGAGTGCTGCCGAGGTGCTGGATTCACATGGTACTTCAGGCCTTGTCCAGTGCCTGGAGGCCAGCCTGATGCAGGAGTAGGGCATCACAGCACAGACTGCCAAGCAGCCCCAGCTGGTGGCCAGGAGCTCCTGCATGATTCTCATTCTGTAGAGGTAGGCAGTGGCAGTCAGAGCAAGCCTGGCAAGCATGGCCTGGCTGCTCACCCAGCTGAATGTTCAACCACCTTGTGTTCACCGCAGCCGTTTTCATCTGAATGTGAAATGTGAGCTTCTGGCTTAGCTGCTGTGCAAGCGCTGTGGCTGATGTGGAGCACCGTGCTCCAGGGTAGCACATTCAGTCTTTTTTCTCTTTTGAGAGCTGTCATCCAGTGTGTATTTGCTATATAGGACACTGCCTGTACTCAGCAGCAATTGTACTCTGCTGGTTGGGAGCACAGGGTTAGTTGTAAATTCACATTTGTCTGCTACCTATGTCACCTTGATGAAGCCAAGAACTACCATTAGCCCTCTTGTTGGAAATACGAAGGCTGTATGGCACTGATCTGGTAACGTTGCTTTCCTCACTCCTGCACACAGCAGGGTTAATCCAAATGGCTTTTCTATACTTCAAAGAAATAAATTAAAATTTCAGGATCATTTGTTTTTAACGAGAAAAATTATTTGTTTCTACAACTCAGCTGCTGTTTCTACAACTCAGTTGCTGAGTCTGCAACGAGTTATTTTACTGTAATTCTGATAGTGGTGGTGAGGGCCAAACCTGCAGGTGGGGGCAGTTGGTGCCTGTGGGGTGTGAGGATGTGTCATGCACACCGCCATCCAGTCATCATCTTCAGTGCATCCCCCAAGACTCTCCTTTCTTAGCACATCGCTGTGATTAGATTCAAGTTGGTTTCTGTGATCTTTTATGTCTTCTCTTTATAATAAGAAACTTTCATTATGCTTCCACCTGATAATTTAGTATTTTTGATCTGTTTTGGATCTTGCCTTTGAACTTGGAGCCTTTGAGCATGTTTTTCTGACTTAGTTGAACTTTCAGATACACACTTCAAGAAAATCCTTTTCAGAGGGTTTCAAACTGACTATTCAAATAAGATCTTTCAAAACTAATGATTTGTATTTTGATTGAAACTGACTTTTACATCAGAGTGACTATTTCCATGAAACTGAGTACAGGATGAGCACCATATAACTGTTCTCTTCAGTCTCCCGGTAAGATCACACACTGTAGTCAATGTGAGCTTGTTTTCTTTGTGTGGTTTCTCTAATGCTTCAAGTGAAGGAATTGCTCTTTTTCATTCAGAGAAAGCATGCATGGTCCTGAAGTATCCATGCTGAGCATTAAGTCTCTTGGATAAATATACCAGCTGCTACTACTGGTACTAAATCTCAGCTTTTTACTATTTAAGTGCTCAAGATGTCAGGTGCTATCTTAGGAAATCATTACCTTTACTGTCAATATTTTTTGCTAGAATTCTTTCTGAATAAGTCTTTAAAAAACAAAAAACAAAACAAAAAAACAACAACAAAAACTCCCGAAACATTCCAGCTTCCAGGAATGATATGGAAGTCCTGGCCCTTGCTGCCTTATTCCTACTAAATCTCACTTCTTTAGGTTTGATTTGATCTTGATGAACTTCAGTGGAAGAAAAGTGCTTCTTCAGACTGCAAAGGGTTGCTAAGGCTCTTATTTAAGTGTCATAAAGATCTCTCTTTATGTCCTACTCTGTTACTGGGGAGGAAAAAAAAACCCACGAAAACAGAACAGTAAATCAGGTTGTCATTAGTGATACACTCTTTCAAAGTAACTGCAGTGAGATTTCCATACTAGCACTTTCTTCAATTAAAACTTAGTTTTAAAATACAGTAATCGGTTGTATGCTCTTCTTCCAGCTCCTCCTTACTGTCTGGATAGTTTTTAAGGACCTTGCATACGATGTTATCTTTGTCTTAATTAATTGATTTTACTTTCCATGATTTTGTGTCGTAGGAACCTTACATCTGTTTTGGAACAGGTTTTCCCGAGTGGTCAATCACAACTCAGCTAAATGAGGTTTGTAGGGAGATATATTTTAATATTTTAAAAACAAACAAACAGAAAAGCAACAAAGCAATTTCTGAAGCATTTCTTGTCTGAAGAAAGATTTGTATAGCCAAACTGCTTTTATCCATCATCTCTATTTGCATGTCTAGCATAAGATTCTACTTTGACATACAGGCCTCATTTTGCTTGCATTTTTTAGGTTGTTATGGTTATAATGATTCTCGTTGCTATATTTAGGCACTTTGCTTGTTTTAGTTCTAACAGTGCCCACTACATGTAATAAAACTTTGCAAACACTTGAACACACAATTTTGAAACATTTGTAATCATCTGTTCCCAGGAATCAGCATCTGACACTTGTTTAAATGCCTTCCTGCCCACATAAGGAAATATTTATGCTTTAGAACCACACAGGCTCTAAGGGTATTTGCATTCCCTCCACCTTTAGTAGATGACAAGTATCTCTTGTGTGTCCCTCAGGTGTGTTTGCTTTGTAAGAAAAGCTGTGCATCAGATGGTTTGATCAAGCACTGTTGGTTTAGCATGCAGTCAGTTTCAGATTCTACTTGGAGAAACAATGGTTCAGCCATAATTTCTGCAAAGACTGCCTTTCTGAGACGTTTCTGAGATTACTAAACCTCCAAATACTCTGAGTCAAATAATTATTTAGCTGTGCCTTCATGAAATCAGGCTTTCACTTCCTGGTGGAACTCCTCATTGCATCGCAAATAGCACTGCTTTGCAGAGATGCTAAAAGCACTGTTTCTACTTCACTCTTGTAAAATCAGCACCATTCCACCAGGCTATCTGCTGCATGTAGGGAAGCCCTACATCAACAATAAATGTTACTCCACTTTTCGCTGGTAATTACAAATGTATCTGCTTTGATTTTCTCCAGAATTCTGTGCAAATGCTTTGTTATTCATTGTTTCAGCACAATTAAAGTTCCCTACCCTGTTAGCAATTTAAACTGTCAGGTTGGAGCACAGGTATTATGGAGGAGAATCAGTGGAGGAGGCTAGAATTAATTCTGTGCTGAAAGAGCTGTTCTAAACAGAAATACTGCTGATGTACTTTCCCTTTTCACCTTACTGAAGAAGATTATTTATGCATCACCTTGGTTTTACTGTAGTCTGTGCAAATATCATTCTTGCAACAACCTCAGGCTATGTATGCCATATTTTAATACTACAAATATGCAGTTGTTATGAGCATGCTTTACTGATGTTAAATGCTTTGATCAAAAGTGCACTAGACATTGTGTCTGAGCAGCAAAGGAACACACAGAACATTAATTGCTATTGCCAGTGTAAAAGAAAACCAAACAAAGCCAATGTTACATTGCACAGTCAGCTCTGGATATAGCATTCCTATTAAGAGAAGGACTATTAAATTTAAAGAGACCTAATACATATACTTCTTTTTAAAGTTTAATCTGGTCCTTGAGAACCTTATGAGGCCATTAATGCCAAGAAGAAATCTACTGTCAAGAAACAGCAGTAAGGGACTAAATTGAAAGCAGAATGGGAGAGTCTCACTGCTACACTGCACCAATTATATCGCCACGTTGTTTCTTGACTGCAAGACTGATAGGGATCTACAAATGCATAGATCCCAAGGGGCTTGAGCATGTCTGGTGAAAATTGGAAATCAATAGGAGTCTATAATCGCAAGCAAACGGCATCATTTTCATTGGGGTGAATGATGGCACATATCCACAGTACAATGCCATGGATGTTGGTCCATCAAGAGTATTTGTTGAAGCTTTTTGCTAAACATGAGAAGCACAACGACCTTGTTTTTCTGGCATATTAAGAACATTACTTGACTCTTAATTAGCAAAGCAATAGGAAAGTATTCACTGACCTTTCAATTCAGATGGATATTTTGTAGCTTAAGAGAAGAGGATTCATTTTCTGGATGTGGATTTTCAATATATTGGCAGTCCTGCTGAGAACGCAAATGTTGTTTAGTTTCCAGTTCTGTCAGTAGACTGCAAATTCATCTCAGGTATGGCTTGAAACAAGCTTCATCTCAAAAGCTGAAGTAATTCAGTGCCCAGGGTTATTTTGTCCTGGCTTTTGCTTAAGTACAGGCTACCAATTCAATGTGACAATGAGAATTACTATCCACTAGGGGCCAAACTATGCCCACCAAATGCTCGATTTCCTTTCTGAAGTACTTTTATTCTCCTAGTATTGAAATTTGCAAGGTTTTCTGGCTTTTTATTTTTCTTTTTTTAAGCCCACTACTTCATGTATTCAATTCCAGGCTGTCCTTGAGCTTTCTAAGGTATAGTTCACTCATTCTAGAGAAATACGTAACAATTATGAATATTATGACCGTATTTGTCTATGGGGCAGGCAGGCAAGGTATAAAAGTCAGGTTATTGTTGGTGAACTTAAAAGATATGTCAGTTTTCAGAGTTGGGGAAAATTATGCCTATTGATGGCTCAAAACAATTTTTTTCCTGTATTGTGAAAGGTCTCAACAGGAGATGATTTGGTAAGATCTGATTCAAAGCTCCATGAAGTCTGTGGGCAGCCCCTCAGACTAGACCTGCTCCAAGAACATGTGCCCCCTGAACAACTTATGCTGTGTTCAGTATTTGAGAAAGCTGACAAATGGAGGAGAGCATTTGCTCTGCTGAGATACACTGGACGGCACCTTTAAATCCCTGTTTAAACGTAGATGTTCTTCGTGGTCATTTGCAAATAAAATCTAATGCTGTAGGCTATTAGCAGGAATTTGGTATGACTGCCATCCTGTATCTTTTCACAGACTCTAAAAACAAGAATTCTGAGGTCATTCTTGAGCTTTTCTTTCTCCCACAAGGTACCAGCAAATGAGCTATTGGATTAGTTACAGCTTTCATTAAAATGTAATTAAAAGATGTCATACTTTTATAGTCGGACTCAGCTGTAGCCAAACATATGGGCACAGTAAAACATTTCACAGAGCTGAAAGATTTTGTCGTCCTGCTGAGAAAATGATAGCCTTACAGCTTCTCACTTAATTATTCTAAAATTAATAATAACAATTGTTAAGGTTCTCCTCATTCTAACAGAGAAGCTTTTAATATTGCTAGCTGAAATGCTCTGTGGTGCAGGTAGTTAGGCTGCTATGCATATAGAGATCCCAAGCAGCTCAGAGTCCTCCTGTGTGCTCTGTATTTCCAGGTGCCTTACTGCATAGAGCACACATATGAAACATTACATGTGTTCCAGGAGAGGGACTTGAACCTCTGCCACCCCCAGTCTGAACAGAGTGACCTCATCACCGGCTCTGGTGTGCTGTTTTGATTTCTCACTTTTGGAGCTGCTCTGTTGGATGACTCTTGCTCTGTCCAATGACTTGGACTCCAGAGCAGGGAGTGGCCGTGAGGCTGTAGGCATGTGCAGTTTGATGCCAGCTTCAGGATGTTTTGTGCCTTGGCAGTGAATGCATGAACTCGGGGGCTCTGATGGTGAGGGGATGTTCCTGGGTTGGATGCCTTGCCCTGGGCTGCTCATT
Organism: Chrysolophus pictus; assembly: GCA_037305975.1. NCBI lineage: Eukaryota > Metazoa > Chordata > Aves > Galliformes > Phasianidae > Chrysolophus > Chrysolophus pictus. The sequence continues at coordinate 12,769,314 of CM074583.1, read as the reverse complement.
AGCAGTGGTTCAGCTCAGCTGGCTCTGCCCAGCAGCACCAGTGCAGTGCCTGTTGGCTGGGCGGCTTGGTAGTTGTTCTGGGGACATCGGCAGGCACCCAGCAGTGGGACCCACACATTTATAAAGCAGTGGATTAGTGTTACTGCTGATCCAGACTGCTCCTCTCTGTAGAGCTGGCTTTAGGCATAAACAAACGGTAGAAGATTGAGGAAACCCAGCGTTTGCAAGACGTGGGCCTCAAATCTGATTAGAAATCATCTCCTCCTTTTCTCCTACTCCTCACACTTGGGCAGCTGAGGAGGAGAGCCAGGCAGCTGCTGTCCTGCTCAGCCAGGTGCTGTGGAGCATTGCTCAGGGACAGCACTGCCTCTTGCCCCATCTCTGAGCAAACAGCACCCAGCTCCATGCCCTGCATGGGATGAGTATAAGCCCTTTCTTTTCCAGAAGAAAATAATGTTTCAGCTCCTCTGAAGGTCCTATCTATGCGCAGTGTTTTCTGTATGCCTGCGATCCAGTGAGGGTATTTCTGAATTACAAGTGCAGGGGGAGTTTGTTCTCTGAAAGTAATCAGTTGCCAAGATTTGGGGGAAATGCTCATTTCTTCTAAAAGCTTCACAAAATGTAACATAAATGCAAAAATTTAGCTTAAACATGCATTGAATATTGTTATTTACTTTTTCCACTTACTTGTAAAATTTGTTTAGAAATGAGAAATCAAATCATGAACCCATAGCAGGTGCGGGAAAAAAATAGGATGTAATAAATAGCCTTAGTGCAATCTATTTGCATGGATTACCTGAACATTTATAAGTAACTAATCTGTTCAGATGAACCAGAGTCAGCCTGCATATGTGAAAAGTGCAGAAGCTGCAGAATATAATTTGAGACAGAATTAACGACTCTGCACAAGCATCAAATATTGCTGGTTCCAAGAAAAAAAGACTTTGTGTCACCTTGTGTATAGTGCTGGAATATTGAAAGCACTTGTTCAGCATTGACACCACATGCTGTATGCGGGCAGCATGAAGAGCTCTACTCTCATCGGTGTTAATACGAACTAATTGGTGTCAATAGCTGGGTCACAAAGAGGTGGCACTGAGGCTCAGGACTCTTCTTGGTGCAGCAACTCATGCAGTGTAGCTGTGCTTGTACCCGTGCCCTTGCTGTAGAGCAGCAGTATCCCTGCTGCCATGTGCCTGGCTCAGCTGGCAAGCAGCCTACTGCTCCAAACACCATGTGGTCACACGGTGTGGGAATGGCACTGCTGCAGTGCTGGGATGAGATGAAGGTCTTGGTGAGAGAGTGAAATCAGTAGCGTTGGTGGGATTTGAAGTAGGGAAAAGAAGTAGTATGTTCTTGTGCTCTTTTGACTGGTAAACAGAGAATGTTTCCACTTCACAAGAGCTGCTTTTCCATAGAAAGCCATCAAAGTATGACCTCAAACAAACTATCTCGTCCAAAGGACTGTACCAAATCCATTTCAATGGGAGCATGCCATCTCAGGAGGCCTGGCTGTGAGCCTGGCTCCTTTGAATGCCATGAATTCAGGAGGGACAGAGGGCAATGCAATGGTTACAAAACATGCAAGTGGTGGTCAAGTAGTTTTATTGGGTGTACAAACTCCAGATAAATGATATAGTATGGGACTGACTGTTCGTGGACATCTGTCTAGAGATTATTCCCTAACAAAAGAGTCTGAGAAATCATTCATGTGGTTTGTATTCATGTCAGGTTTTGGTCACAGACAAATTCACACATTCAGCAATGTAGTTAATCTCCTAGATACCCACCACAGAAGAATAGGGATTAATACATTTATCTTGTAAAACAATGCAGTCCTCCTCTGAATTACAACCAGAAATTACACTGTAGTTATCAAATATGCTCAGTGAGGTTATGAATCAAGTCCCCACATTGTTCAAATTCCCAGCTCTTATCATTTGGGAGCCTGCAGACACCGGTGTGCCAGCTGCCAGCTGGGTGTGCTGGAGGCAGGGAGTGCCTCCTGCAGCAGGGAAATTCTGCAGGAGGGCAGGCAGAGGGCTGTGCTTTGCAAATGTCATCCAGAAGTCCAGAAAAGATACTGGGAGACGCCCTTGGACGCGGTCATCCATAAAGCCTTCATGAAAGTCAATGACTGTTGCAGCGCAGATTGAAGCCATCGCTTACATGGCATGCTGCTGTAATAAATCTGTCCTGTGGATGTGCGTGGGGCTGGCGGCTGTCGTGCTGCACAGTGCTGAAGTCTCTGTTAAATCCAGACAAGCTTCCACTAATCTAAACCTAAAAAATCCCCCAGAAATAGAAATCAAAAGACCACGGCTACTTAAAAGTGAAGGAAATCCACCGGCCTGTAGTTTTGGAGAGGAGAGAGAGGAAGGGCTCTTTCTTTTCCTGCTCATTCTAAATGTATGTGGCACATATATTTATAGATCAGTGACACCTTTGAGGAAATGCAAGTCTTGCAGTGATTAACAGAATATTTATTTTCTACAAGCAGTGTTGTAAAATCCACATATTTCCTGCCTCCTAAATTATAATTAATCTGCTTGCACGCGTTGCCCATCTCAAGACTTCCGCAGTGCAACATTGGTGTTTCTCATTAAAATGAATCCTGGAGGCACTTTGTTATTGTTTAGACTGTGAAAACCACTGACAATTTTTCTCCCCTCTCTGTGTGTTTTGTAAGTGCTAAACGCAAAAGGAATTTAACACATTATATAAAAGACTGTACATTAATAATACATGCCAGACCACAAAAAAAAAGAAAGTAAAATTGTTGAATGGTAGATGTATAAGTCAACAGCGTTCAGGAAAAGGCACTCTTCTTTTAATCTTTGCTACAAAGCAATGCCCTCATAGTAGACAGTATCATCTCGAAGTCGACCGACTCTTGCTTTCTGCGCTGCTCTGCTGTGCCTTTCCACAGCGCTTCAGGGGTTATTTCGACAGCAGTGCAGATGACAAGTCTTGGATTAGTGAAACTTTTCAATTCTATCTTTGTTTTTAAAAAGGCTGCCTGCTGTATGAGAGCGCTTGTATGGCCTTTTATGCATCCCTTTCTCTTGCCATAGGTAATTATTTATTAATGTAAACCCTGCAAGAAAGATTGACTATGTCAAGAGGAGAGCAAGGAAATAACAATCTAATAAAATTCCATCTCAGTGCCCTTGTCTCATTCCAATGAGAGTCAATAGTTCAGGTTTGTGCTACATTGTATTGGCTAATTCCCAAATTGAAAACCGGTTTTGTTTAATAGTGCTAAGACGACACCAAAACAAGCCTGCTGCTAGGATCCTCTTTCTGCTAATTGATCAGAGTTGATAACATTAGCGCTTTTCTGCATATAAGCCTGTGGCAATTCTGCAGTATTTACACAATGCTGAGGATTATGGTTAGCGGAGCTGATGGCTGTTGTCTGGAACCAGCTGTCACGTGATCTAGATGAACAAGGCAATACACATTAGGAAAGAAGACTGACTTTGGTTATGCATTTTGTTTTCTTCCCTGATGTCCTGTAGTGCTGTGCGGGTCTTTCAGGAGTCTCTTGACTCTGACATTTTTTGCTTTGCCCCTGCTGCATGCTGGGGCTCTGCGCCTGGTACAGAGATGTCCGGGCAACATCTCGAGGCAGCAGCGCTGGGGCTCAGAGAAGGCTGGAAGATCAGGCTTTGAGTCGGCAGCTTGCTTACATTTCTGGCTGTGCATCTTTCTTCTGAGCTGCCATCTTCTGCCTAGGCTTTGATCTATCTGTTTGTGGACCTTGTTCCCCATGAATTCATTTTACTGCTCCTCGCCTCTGTAGATGCGGTCCATCCACACTCCCCTGTGACAGCAGCTTCCAGACACTTGGCTGCTCTCTGTGTAAAGAAGTGCTTTCTTTCATCTAAAAGAGGTGAATCTTCTTTACGGCCCACTAGGTGCCTCCTTGTTCTCACCGTGTAGGTACGAATTAAAAAAAACAAAACAGATGCAGTTGACAGGCTTCCTTGTGAACTAAATCTGACTCTTACAGTGTCCTGGAAGGTCAGTGTACAGCAGGCTCTGCACAGACTCGTGAAAGATGGTGATGTTTTGAGTTATTGGGAAGCTTTGCGAGAGCTGTTCCATTACGTCTACATTCTGTTGGTTTCAAATAACTTCTAATGACTTTCAAATGACATTCTTTTGGACATTCAGGGAAGGTTGCTGGGATCACAAATGCAACAGCTCTGTAAGTTTAGTTCATTTTGAAATAGCAGGTCCTCACTTGTGTATGGGAATGGTTGTACAGCCGATCAGGTAATGTTTCCCTTATGCCAGAAAAACTTTGTGTTAGCTACCGAGAAAAACTTCATGAATTCCTCCTTGGGTTTTTAATTTTTTTTTCCATCCTAATGGCAAAATGCCCAGTGTGAATCAAATCCTTCAATTCAGTTTCCAAAAAGGAAGGAACTATCCTGTATGCCTGAAGTATTAATTAAAAAGAGGCAAAAAAGAAAGATTTGGACAGGTCCCAAACCAGCTCCTCGAATATAAATGTCTGCAACTGTCATATGAACTTCTCAGTAAATGAGACTATAATCCTTCCTTCCTAAAGTGGAAATACTACTTGATTAGCCCAATTAAGAGGGGATTTCTGACAGAATATTACTTCAGGGTATAGTTTCCTAAAGGATGAAAAAGTGCCAATTTAAAAACAACTGTATGTCACTAACATTATTAAAAAATGGAAACAAGGCCTGACATAATAAATTAACTACTAGAATTATATATTGGCCTTCAAAGCCATATTAAAGATATAAAGCAATTAGGCTATTTTTACAGATTGAATTGGTAAATCAATATCCTCTATACAGCTTTTAATTTGCACAAGTCGAGAAGTAGAGCATGATCACTGATGCTGTATTTTAGTTTGTTCAGTTATGGGCTTTTTTTAGTTATTGTTTTGCTTTTGCTTGTTTGTAAATGTTATTGTAAAGTCTTCTTTTAGCTCACTATGTTACAGACAGGCTCAGCACTTGCTGACCTGAGACCCTTTTCTCCTGGCACATCCATTGATATGCTGTTTCTTTTTTAAGAGGTCTGCAGTTTTTAAATTCTGGTGAATGCTGGCAGAAGCTGTTCTGAGCAGATGCCTATCCATCTATCAGCACTTGAAAGGCTGGGCCCATTGCTGCTCTGCGGTCTCTACCTTTGGGTTTGAATCCTGGAATCCCCATGCCCATTCCCCAACCCACCTGTGGTGTGGGACAGGTTCCCTCTGTTTAACTTTCTCAAGACAAGGAGTATTAATTTTCCATGAAGATTTCTGTTGCACATCATCCATGGGTTTTCATATTGAAAGATTGTTTATCTGTGCAGCCATGCTTATTTTCCAGTTGCCCAAATTAAGACACTCTATAAAGAATTGTTCGTTTATTAGCAACTAGTGTTTGACAGTTTATTTCATGTAAGCCTCCAGCTTTCCTTGGCAAGCTGATTTGCATAATGTGTTATTATGTCTAAATGGAAAACTAAATGCCTCCATGTGGTCTTTAAATGACAAGTGCTTGTCAGCTTCATGCAATATTCAGAAGTAATAGATCCAAATCACAACTGTGCTCACTGTGATGTTTAAGGAGAAAAGGAAACACAACCCCAAAAACTTGTTGCATATCCTTCCTTGACAAATTTACACTTTGGTGCAGAATTGTCAATTCAAGTTTTAATGTGTTAAACACTTTAGTTCAACTGTGAAGGAATTTACTTACTGTAGCTTTATTCTGTGCTTCTTTTGAGTAATTACAGTTCACACCACTTTTTTTTTTTTTTTTTTCTTTTTTTTCCCCCTGTTTATTTTCCCTCTCAAACAATGCAGTTCAGGGAATAATCTTAGAGTGGCAAGATATGCCCAAGAAATTCTGCCTTAATTACTTTTGCAACCATGAATGCTCTCTGGAAGTGCTTATAATAGCTTTGGAATATCTGTTATGAAGTTCACATCTGGAATAGTCCTTGGGTTTGAAAATTGCAGAGCTGCATATTGAGTTTATGCTGCCTTAAGGTGGGAAATGGGCGTGTTTTTGTATGGGTACAGGCTGCTGGAGGCTTCAGAAATGAAAGCCCTGTGAGTCAGTACTCAGTAAGAGTTCCTTCTGCACACTTTGCTTGCGTATTTGTGGTGTGCTGCTCGTGGCCTTTCAGACTGCCTCCATCCCAAGCACACCTGGAAGGAGGAAGTGCCTTCTGCTGAAAAAAGGAAAATCCTTAATTCCTGGTGCTTGACGAGAAGGGAGTGTGGGATGGTGGGTTTCCAGGCTGGCTGTGCTGCAGCTGAACCATGGCACTCAGCACAGGCAGGATGGCTTGGGGCTTAGGTGAGGCCACATCCTCTTTGTGGTGCTGTTGCTTGTATCTCTCCTGAAAGGTTAAAATGTACACAGTGTTTCATATTTGAGATTAATTTTTAACATTCAAAATGGATGGATATCTTGTTTCCTGCTCATTGAGCTGCAGAGGTTATTTTCTGTTGCTGCTTTTGACATTGGTAAAGGCTTTTAAAGGCAGCATCAATTGATTGTAATGGTTTGGAGCTCAATGTTCGGTCGCAGAAGTTTGGCTTTTCTTTTTCTTTCTTTTTGTTTTGTTTTGTAACAAAAACCCAGATTAACAATAGGGAGAAAAGAGAACAAGGTGAGAAGGAACTTTCTGTCTGGGATAAACCTGCCCCGTGCGTGTAGAGTTATCACCAGTCCAAGCCTCAGCAGAGTGTTGGCATATTTAATTTTTTGCTTCCAACTGCATCTTTTGGTTGCTTGGCATTACAGGACAAGGAGCTAAGGAGAAGTAGTTAGAGGGCAAGGGCACAGATGAGAGAAGTATGCGTCACATATTGTCACATGAGGCAGGAGAGTGGCCAGGGCTTGTGTCACCCCTTGAGTTGTGGCAGGTGTGGGGCATTCGCAGCACTTCCCTTGCTGGGGGCAGGCAGATAGGTGGGTCACTGTGTGCTTTGGCCACAGGAAACGCTTTGACTGTGCTCAGATATTTTGAATAGCGTGTATGTCAGCCATAAAAGCCCCAGGATTAGCTGGCAGATAGGTGACAATTGGCCCAAAAGAGCTCTGTTTCCATGGAGAGGTATTTCTAGTGAAGGATTTAATGTCTGTGACGGCCGTGCAAACAGCACCCTGTGTCATAGCTGCAAGAGGTGCCCTGCATGTGCTCTGACATGCAGCAAGGTGCATGCTCCACATCCTGCTGCTCTTTCACATCTTTGGCTCAAAATAAAACCCACCCTGTGCTTTTTTGTAGCTTCATTTTTGTGTCCTTTGAGCACAGTTTGTGTAAGTAGAGCAAGAATTATCTCCTTGTATCAGTGCAGAGGGATGTATGTAGGTGAATCGCTGTGTATGGAGGTGTGAGGTTAAACTTGCCAGTGCCAGGAAGTAACACTGGGCAAAGCTTTCTGCTGCCTTCCTGCACACCTCACTCTTTTCAACAGTTCAGGTGAAATTGTCAGAAGGAGACGGCAATCAGGCTGGATCCTAAGGCAAAGTGTCCAACAGAGAGAACTTTTAAAAGTGCCACGACTGATTTTAAAGCTATTAAAAGCGAAGGCAGTTCTTAAAAACTCCTCACCTTTCTCAGGGTAGCCTTAATTATGTATGTAAAATTGTCAATGAAGAATGCAGCATTTAAGGAACTCATGTTGAGTTTCAGTATTTAGTCCGGTGATATTAAAATGAAATAGGACCAACTTTGCAGGGGGCAATTATAACACATTACGGTGTGAATCGCACACTGTGATTAAACTCATAGGAGGTACTCAGCATCAGCATTTGCTTTGAAAGGGGCACTGATTACCATTTGTGCTATGCATTTTGGTAATCAGAAATCATTATGGAAAGTATTACATCAACTAAACAAATACCCCCTTAGCAGCATGAAATATACAGATTTTTAATTAAAAAAAAGAAGAAAGAAAAAAAGGCAAAAAACCATAGCTAGCCTTATGCATGTAAATACACAGTTTTTTTCTGCACACTTTTCCCCTACACTTGCTCAGCAGGCTGGATCCACACACCATCAGACTGAAGCAGGACTACGTGCTGCCAAATGAATGATTTGAAGTTAAAACACCTCTTGGGGTTGGGATTTTCTTTCACATCTTAACTTCAGACCAGTTGCAATTACATTATAAACCATCAATTACTTGTGATTTATAAAAATAGCCTTGTGAAAGAATTAAACTAGCAAGAGGTGTTAACATTTGCTTTAGAAGTCCTGAGTTATTTCTATTAAAAGGCTTTCCATAGGATTTAAGATAGAGGAGTCTTAAGGTTCTTACTGTCATAAGATACCAATGTGCCTGTGTTGTGAAGGCACTATATTTTTCTGGCATATTTTGACACCTAGATCTACTAATATTGTCAGGGATTTGGAAGCGAGCCTTTGTATCAGGGCGTTAAGAACTTGTATTAAAGCATTTTTGCTATTGACTTCGAAGGACATTCAACCTGGGCATGCTGCGCTGCTCCTGACCCACCACACATCCGCGTGGGCACTGCAGCAGCATGGGGCAATGGTGGGTGCCAGGAGATGCCATTGCTCACAGCAAAACTTTGTAGCAAGCCAACAGAAAACAAATAGCTGCTCGTTCAGGGCTTGCTTTCTGCTTTTCTTTGATAGAATGCAATCTGGAGAAAGTGTAATGTTAATTCCATAACATTTCTGGCAGTTGAGCACTCTGTGATTGCTTTAGAGATGCAAACTCATCTTCACTGTATCTTGATCATCTTTCCTCCTTTTCATCCTGCCGTACCGTTTTGATTGCTTAACATAAGGTCTAATGTCAAGTAATAATAAAGCAATTACAAGAAATACAATTCATTCTAAACTGCATTAAGGAAGAACTAAATTAAGGCACATAATTAACAACAACAACAAAAAAGATACATTCGGGACAAAATGTTTTAACCCCTATATTTCTTCCAGTATTAACTACTGTGGTGTTAACTCAAAAATGGAAAAAAAATATAGATTATACACACATACACAGTAGGGATTGTGGTGATTTATGCAGGGAAATTCACAGATCTTTTATGCATGATTCTCTCTATGTACTAGTATACTCAGTTTAAACTGTCCTGCTAATTTTTTTTTCTTGTCCACCTGGCCCAATTATTAGTGAATTGTACTGAAGGTGGCTCCAGTGAAAAACATGAAACAGCTCAATATTTCAAGTTGCCAGTGTTTCTCTCATATTTGTTCTTTTTAATTAGAGAGCATACCAAGTTCCAACCACAGGACCCAGTCATTTATTAAGTGATAGAGAAGCAGCAGTATTTTATTGACTAATTCCCCAGGCTTTTATTATGTTTCCTAGCAAAATGTGATTTATAGGAAAGTTAATAAAGGTATCTTCACCTGCTGCACCTGGAGACAGGACATCTACAAGAGGAAGACATTTAGACTAATAAGTGAAATCACAAATCTGGGAGATGAAATTGGATTTTATTTCTGGGAGTGTCAGAGAATTGATGAAGGCTCGAGTGTTTAACATCTCCATTCTTTGCTGGTTTGCCTATGAAATGAAGGTGATAGTTACCCTGGATTTTCAGAAAAGTTATGCTGACTGATTATACATTACTTATGAGTTTTTACAGATTGAATGCTGAAAAGCTCCATTAAAGTGTTTTTTCTCCTGTATTACTTTCCATTTCCCCCTCACAAATGGTTGAAATAATTATTTTCATTTACCTCATTCTTGAATTGAAAGTAAACTCTTCAAAGCAGTGTTCTGCTTGGATTGATTCTGACACACATTTCTCGCTTTGTTTCCTTTTCATGCCACTCCTGCAGTGTCCCATGCATGAGTGCAGCACTGGGGTTACGGGGCTGGGACCTGAGATCGGTGTTTGCTGCGTGCCCTCCAGGCAGCCCCAACCACAGTCAGTGTACAATGGGATTGGACAAATGCAATTTAAAATAAATACATAGATTCTGATTCTTAATAAGGTTAGGCATGCAATTGTGTGATGACTAATTTGTGTGCCTAATTACCATGATTGTATGTGCAAATTGAGTAATTATGTAAGTAAATAACCATAATCAGTTATTTTCATGGGTAATTATTCAATTTTAAGTACAATGGCAATAATTGGGTGTGCAAATTAAGCATGCAATTGTGCATGCATATTCAACACACACTTGTGTGTCTAATCTTTTCATATACTCTGCCTGCTTCTGATGCTTTTTTCTCAATTTCTGTTGGATTTGTGGTGCAGTGTTACTGGGATGATGCTGGGACGAGGGTTTGGGAGTGCTCAGAGATCAACAGTCGTGCACACAGCCCACTCTCCTGAAGGAAGGCTTTGCAGGTGTGCATTTTGCTACTTGGGCAAGGAAAACTGAGAGAGATTGAATAAATACATTGCATTTTGTTTGAAATATACAAATATGTAACTTTGTAAACTATTAAGAACTTTTCACATATTTGTGCTTCTATATACACAACTAACTTGTTTTTCTAAATGCTAATAACAGTGTCTTTTCATGCTGTACAGAATGGGAGGAAATGTCCATAAGCTGTCGCAGAAGAGACGCATGCTGTACCAGCCCACTCACCATACAGATCTGATTTACAAAAGCACTTCATCACTGACCTAATTTGGGTCCATTTAAGGTATGTAGATAGAAATCCTATTGACCTAATTACAAGTAAAGTTTATCACTGCCAGGTTCTTTTAAACATGTCACTCTATTCATAGAATCATTAAGGTTGGAAAAGACCCCTAAGATCATCTAGTCTAACCATCCGCCTATCACCAATACTGCCCACTAAATCATGTCCCTAAGTACCACATCTAACATTTCCTTAAACACCTCCAGGGATAGTAACTCCACCACTTCCCTGGACAGCCGTTCCAATTCCTGACCTCTCTTTCTGAGAATAAACTCTTCCTAATATCCAACTTGAACCTCCTCTGGTGCAAGTTGAGGCCATTGCCTCTTGTCCTATCTCTGTGACCTGGGAGAAGCTGACTCTCACCTTGCCACAATCGCTTTTCAGGTAGAAGGTAATAAGATCTCCCATGAGTCTTCCCTTCTCCAGACTAAACAATCCCAGTTCCCTCAGCTATTCCCCATAAGACTTATGATCCAGTCCCCTCACCAGTTTTGTTGCCCTCCTCTGAACATGCTTCAGGGCCTCAATGTCTTTCTTGTAGTGAGGGTCCCAAAACTGAACACAGTACTCGAGATGTGGCCTCACAAGAGCTGAGTGCAGGGGGATGATCACCTCCCTGCTCCTGCTGGCAACACTGTTTCTGATACAAACCTTTTTGGCTACCTGAGGATGCTGCAAGCCAGCAGTGTCAGATTCTTTTCCTCTGTACAACTTTCCAGACACTCTGCCTCAAGCCTGTAGATTTGCGTGGGGTTTTTGTGACTAAAGTGCAGGACTCAGCACTTGGTCTTGTTGAACTTTATCCCAATGGCCTCAGCCCATCCATCCAGCCTGTCCAGGTCCCTCTGTAGGGCCTTCCTACCCTCAGGCAGATGGACACTTCCTCCCAACTTTGTGTCATTTGCCAGCTTACTTAGAGTGCACTCAATTCCCTCATCCAAATCATCCTAATCAATAAAGATATTAAGCAGGATGGACCCCAATACCAACCCCTGAGGAACATCACTTCTTCTATCTTAATAATATGCCCATACATTCAGGTGTTATCCTTAGACATATATACTCAGATCCTGGAGTCAGGAGCCAAAAGTTGTTGCTGATGGCACAGCACAGCCCCTGGAAGCAGACCTGGTCATTCTGGTGCTACTGCAGTTCAGGTCTGTTCCAGGGGACGCTGCTGTGCTGGCCCTGGTGGGGTGGTCTGTGGTTGGGATGTGCTGTGTGACTTAACCCAGCGGGCAGCAGCTGCTCTGACACCTTGGCTACAGCACTCTGTGATGTCTAAGGAGCTGCTCTTGATCAATACCTCTCCTCCCCATCTCTGTGAGCAGCGGGGAGAGAGAGGGAATAATCTACCTCAGAAAGTGTCTCACTGTTCTGTTTAGCTGAGGGATTTAATTTCCACTGTTTGTCTCCTGTGTCTCTTTCTGTTCTTGATAGATTTCCCCAGTCTCACTGATGCTAATCTCATTGTCCAGGAATCAGCAAAGGGTAATTAGCCTCTGTGATAATGATCTATCTGTCACAAGATCATGCCCTCTCATCACACACCATCTCGGATGTTGTCTAACCTAGCACAGGAATATGGAGCACAGCCATGCACAGTGGTGAGCAGCAGCTGCTGTTCTCTGCTCAGTGGGTCTGGACTGCCTTCACTGTTGAGACAGGGAGAGTTCCTGATAGGCAGAACCTGGCAACAGCAGAAAAGGAAACCAAATAGTACTTTGTGGCTAAAAACATGACAGTAACAACAAGAAAAAAGTCATCTTGTTTTGATATAACTGTGGAAAAGTGTTTGATTTTTTTCCTTTATTTGTTAGCTATGCTATGAAATTACTTCTCACAGCATGGCACGTCTTCTGCTTTTGATCTTTCTATTCTTTTAACATAAGAAGACATCTTGTTTTCATTGAAATGAAAGTTCTTGTTCAGGAGCAAAGCATTTCTCCTGGCCATTTCATTTCATAGGTAGTATTTGAATTTTAGGTTTGGAAGCACTGTGAATTGAAAAGATAATGTCTGCAAAAGCAGATGGGTGTATACAAGTAAACAAACCAGTTTGCACCTCCCAAACTCTTTGCTCTCTAGAATGTAGGCAGAGGTGCCCAAGTGTTCCTTCAAATGCCTCCTTTATCCATTAGATCAGTCTGGCCTCCTACACGCAATGAGAACTCACACACATCAGAAAGGGGCATGCTCAGTCCTTTATTTCATTACACTGAAAAGCTGAAGAATCCATTCTTTATGAAGTACTGGAAACTTTCTATTAAAAATTCAATTATACCTTCACAGTAGGGCTTTATTTTTAAATTGCACGTATCCCACCCATAACATAGCTGTCTTTAAATATACATAGACTCACAATGATTTTGAACTGCAATATCTGGGAGAATATAGTTTTCCAGATATCTATAAATGAGGATGATTGCACTGGACTTCTATGCAGTAATATGGACACTGAAGCTGAAGTGGGGAGAGAAATCACCAATTATAAACAATAAATATTGGGTGTAGTCATTTTACAATTCTGCTGACTTCACAGAGCTGCAGCTGCCTTACGGGAAGTCTTACAGAACCATTCTTTGTGTCAAAACAATTCTACTTATGTAGCCTATATTTTCCGTATTTCCTTATTCTGTGTTAATAGAAGCATTTGCATTAAAAAAGTACCTTTGTTTCTTAAGAGTTCATCTGTTCTGCTGCTTAGCGTGCAGTGCTGAGAAAACAGAGATCGGCAGGAACGGCAAAAGCCATTTCCCCAGGTTAAGAAGTCTATTGCCATAACAAACAGGAGCAACACAAGATTGCACCTGACCTGCTGCCCTGCCTTCTCCTTTCCCGGAGAGATTCAGTCAAAGATATTGCTCAGGTCTGACAGGATGTGACCTTGGGGTACTCCAGAGAATTCAGGACAGGTTGGAATTCCATGTAATTTCTTTGGAGGTAAAGTGTTACTGCAGTCATTCATAAAAACCTTCCATTTGAAGGGATATTGATCTCCTGTAATGGCAGAATAAATAGCTAAGCAGGAATCCTGAGCAAGCCAGCTTGTAACGTTATTCTTTCTTAGCAATGGGCGGACACTGTAATTTTATGCACATTCAGGAGCCTTTTCTGAATGACCTTATTGTAGGGAGGCTGGACCGCAGCTGTCACACAGCAATTTGGGGATGCTACTGAGTATAACTGTGCTGCACAAAAATACGATGTGTTGCTGCTATTTCTGCAGTGGCAACGCTCCCCCAAAATTCAGTATCGTCATCCCTGATGCAGCATCTCCAGGTATCAATGCCTGCCTGAGTGCACTGCTATGCTAACAGGTAGCAATGCTGCAGCCTGCAGCCAGTGCTGCCTGCAAGCTCCCTGCTGCCTCATGCCATGGAGTTCTGGTACAGTGTAGGGCTTGCTGTGGTGGGAATAGCAGGGAATGCTATGTGTGCCTGAAAACAGTCTACAAGTAATTTTTGAGTGCTTATCAGTTGATGAGCAGATGCTTGCAATGCAATTGGTTTTGTGGGCAGCAAGGAAAGGCAGGTGTCTTCCTGGTGGTGTTGGCAGCACCTTGTGTGTCTTCATGGCTTAACCAAAAAGTAGCAGAAGCCCTTGCTGGAGAAGCATGGATCTTGCTCCACCAATTTTGATTCAGAAAAAAAAAAAACCAAATCATTTGTGAAGAGGTAACAACAATGTTAATTTAGTAAAAAGTATTTTTAAATGTTTTTCTGTGAGAGGCAGCTAAAACCACAGCCAGTCGCGTGTCTTGGAAATTGCTACTAATCAAATTGTGGCCATTTTCCCCAGCAAAATGCTTTCTGTCCTGCTGTTTGTCACGTCTTGTTACTTCTGATTATACTGTTTGAGACTTATGCCTTGACTTAAATAGAACAGCACTATTACTGCAGCAAAGCTGTTCCTTGTTTCTTTAAGGCCACTTTTAGGTATCCAGTGGTGGAAGTTCATCCTTTTGTTTGTACAGTGCTCAGTTCAGCTGATGTGGTATTGAAATGTGAATTGTAAATGAGTCAAGCACCCTATTTCATACAAAGCCTTGCCCTGTTGCTGGTAAATGGGAACTTGCTTACAATGGTGTCTGAGACAGCAGTGAGCAGTGTGACCATCAGGAGAACAGCACTAAGCCAATCATTTCACTTATTTACAGTGGGTTTTTATTTGAATTTCACACGTGTTTAAATTGTTACACTATCAGCAGGTGGCTGTGCTCCCTAATTCTCTCTTTTTTTTTTTTTTGTACGGGACTTCTCTGTTTGCAATGGTTGTATTTCACATATGATGAAGAACTGCAAGGAAGAACTTTACTGTGACAGGGTACTGGAATAGGCTGCCCAGAGAGATTGTAGAGTGTCCTGCTCTGGAGATATTTAAGACCTATCTAGATACTTTCCTGTGTAATCTGCTTTAGCAGGACATTTAGAAGGGACTAGATGAGTCCCTTCCAGCCCCTACGTTTCTGTGATTCTGTGATGTCTGTGCATTTCTACATGCATAGGATGAACGAGAGCTCTGGAACAGGGCTGTAGTTCACCAGGAGATGAGACAAGGCTGAGATAAGAACAAATAAAATAATAAGAGCAATGCTAGTAATGAGTTAACATAGTAAACTGGAAGACTGTGAACTTGTTGTTTGCTTGTGCTTATGCTACAGTCTCTGAAACCACTCAAGACGTATGAAATGTGAAGCAATATGGAAGAAATATGTCTTTTTTGGTTAATCCCAGAAATTATAACTTCAAGAAATAGTAGAATTATTTTAATTTGTTTATGTTGTGAAGAGCTTGGAAATGGGATTTTTTTAAATTGCCAGGGGTGCATTAGCAACTGCTAGTGCGATGCCTGGTAATGCACATGGAGGATCAGGGGGAAAAATCCCAACCTTCAGCCTGGGGAGATCCTGAGGTAGCTTCCAGCACTGCATGTATGCTGCCCTGGCAGCTCAGGACAGAATCCCTGCCCTGCTTCATATGGATCCTGCTTGCTTCCTTGGGATGCCTTGGGGAACAGCCTGGCTCCTTGGCATGGCAGCTGGAGCATCCTCTTCTTGTTCTCTACCTGCAAAATAATTCAGGGCACCGCCTGCAGAGAAGCACTGTACTGGGAAGGCAATGAGGAGACTCTCCATGGCCCTTTGCTTGAGGGCAGGATTTGCCTCTGCATTTCTCTCTGTTATCATCTAGCTATAAAACACAGGAAATAATCTTTTCCTATGTCATAGGGATACAGGCAGCTCAATTAAAGTTTATGAAGCATGATCTGAAATCTTTAGAACTAGAGCATTATAGATATGCAAAGCAGGACTTTAAGTTATTCATCACCGTTTATTATACTTTGCATCTATTTTCTTTTTTTTTTTCTAGAACAGAGGCTTGATCAAGAAATATGTCTGACTTCCTGAGAATTAGCACGATTTTGAGGAGAAATGTGGTAATTGTTATTTATATATTATAGTCTCCTTAGCACATCATTTCATCCACATACTTAGAATAAGTTACATGTACTGGATGGTAGGATTTTTTGCTAGGATTTCTTTCTAGTTCCAAAAAAAATTTGATGCTCTTGTATACTTTTTCTATTGAAATATGCTTAAAGGTATTTTGTGATGTAACATTATTTTTTCTATTGACAGTGATTTGTTTGTGGTGACATAAAATATCTTCTAGCTTGGATCTGACAATGAACATTAAGGATTTGTTTACTAATGATTCAGAAAAGAAGATTTACTCTGCTTTAAAGGCAGCTAGAAAGACTCATTTGGTTGGATTATAGATAGTAAGAAAGAAATAAAACTCAAAGCCCAATATTTAATACATTAGTGTCACAAAAGAAAAAAGTAACTGACAAAACAGGATGCAATAACCATAGGGCTACTGGTTGCCTGCTTAAATGGTTGAGCTAAAAGAGTGGTAAACAGAGCCCACCTGCCTATCCTTTTTTTCAGAAAGCCCAGAAACAGAAGCTTTGAATTTTGCCAGGTAAAATGTTTTCTGCTTACTTGCCCGCTCTTTCTCATCTCACTGATTTGAGTAGTCCTGCCAAGTTTCATGAAAACAGAATCTTTAACTGTCTCCAGATACTCTGCTGGATCATTGTAGCTCCATTATTTCAACAGAGCTATGTAATTTTGCATTGGCGGAGCATTGGTCCTCTGTATTTATGTTCACCATTAAACCAGGAAATCCTTATCTAACATATCTGGTTGTGTAGCAGTTATGACATTATTAAGAGCAGGTGAAGCATCTCCAGCCTTCTCTCATCCCCAAATTGAATCTGAGCTTTCTGGTTCGTAGTTTGTACAGACTGTAATGCTAATGTTCTTTTTCTAACTTGATTTGAGTCGCTATCACAGCCCTGAATCAGCTGTGGAGCCCCTGTAGCAATGAACAAGGTAAAGTATGTACTTGGACTAAAAATAACAAGGTAATACATTGTGACCTATCACATGTTCTTTCTGTATTTGTATGAAACAAAATGCATTAGCAGTGAATAGCATCTCGCTATGGAACTCTAAGAATTGACATAAAGCATGTTTTGTTGGCGTTGTCACAGTAAGAACCGGGATCACGACAACCTACGTGATAGCACAGCAGAAGCAGTAGAAAAGTTCAGGATTCTGCCTCAAAACTTGTTGACATTTTCTTGAGATGAAATAACATCTATGGCTTGAAAAAAAACATTTCTATCTTCTTCTGTCTCACATTGATAAGTCCTGATAATGAATGAATAGCTGCTATTTTAATGAAACATCAGGCATTTACAGAATTGGAGGACTGTGTTTATAATTACATTATAACCACATTTTTTCAACCATTTTTTCTTAGATTTTGCATCTAGAGATGCCACACAAAGGAGCTGCTAAAGGCACTTTGGTTGTAGGCTTAGTGCTGCCTCTTCAGCTTTCTGGCTTTTGAGCTGGGATTTAATCACAAAGCTCCAGCTGAACTTTGTGGGCTATGTACTTAAAAGATGATCAGGCACCTTTAAATCACTTTAGCCCATGGGCCCAAAGGAGAGAAAAGTCAGATCGGGAGTGCATACAGATGCGCCAAAGCTTTTTCATCCACATGTGGGCAAACTTTTATGCTGAAGCTATATTAAATTGCTTAAGGCAAACAAAGCTACTTTGTTAGGTATACTTTTAGGTAGTCTTAAAGTTTATTTTTACTTGATGATGACATTTGCATTGGGAGTGAGGTACAGCAATACAAAGCCCACAAGGGCAGCATCAATAGAATAGATATTGAAAAGAGAAAAAAAAAAAAATCCATTCTTTTAAAGTCTTCTATACTTGTAAATGCGAGACCTACTCCTGCAATAAATGAAAGGGTCATGAGCAAATGTGCTAGAGAATGGTAAAATGACACAGGTCTGTGAAGTTCCATACTCACTTCCCAAATTTGTTTAAAAAAGAAACAACAGAACACATTACAAAATAAAAATAAAAATCCCAGGCAAACAGTACAGTCAAATTTGTTCTAGAGCAAGACGTCTCCCCTTCTTTTCCTCTGGAGTAGGGGTTACAGGCACAGTGGTGTAAGTCCACACCCAGACTTCAAACCTGCCATCTACAAGTGCTCCTCAGGAAGGTCTGCAAGGAATCTCAAGCACCAGGTGATGTGCAGCCCACATGGCAGGGACCATCTGTAGGACTGCCCATGTCCTGGGCAGAAAGAGTCTCTCACAAGGAAAAGGTTTCCTGTCATTAGTGCCATACCCAAGTGGCATCTCATCATCCCCCAAGTTTAGATTGCTATGGATCAGGAGAGCTTAGGCCAAGGAGAGAACACAACTAAACATGACTGGATTTCTTTATACCTTAGAGACTGTGTAATGCACAGCCAGGCATGAAGTGCAATTAAATACTGTAGAAATGCTTTCTTGGGGTGTTTGGGTTAGTGTGAAGTGACAATGTATCTTAATTTCAGATGGGATTAAATTATTTTCTTCATAGTATCTGGTATGATGCTATGTTCTGGTTCTAGGAGAAAAACAATGTTGATAACACACTGATGTTTATAGCTGCTGTTAAGCAGTGCTGTACAGAGCCAAGACCACTCACAGTGAAGGGCCCTAGGAGCAGAGAGGGAACAGAATTAGGACAGTTGACTTAGACTGGCTGAAAGGATATTCCATACCATATGACATCAAGCAGAAGGAATTTTAAACGGAATGGAAGCTCATTTCACTCTCTTCCACTGCTCAAGGGGTTTGCTGGACATCAGCTCTTGGGTGGTGAGCCATTGTTTGTGTGTCACTTGTTACAGACAAGTATATATATACATATACTTGACAGGATATATATACACACATAATTATATACATATATATAGTCGTAACTATTATCCTTTTCTTTTTCTCTATCTCAGCAAACGGTTTTATTCCACAAGTTCTACATTGTTTTCTTTTCAGTTTTCTGCTCCATCCCACTGTGAAGATGAGAAATGAGGGAATGACTGTGTGGTTCTGAGCCACCTGTGGGGTTAAACTGCAAAGCAGTGACAGCTTGGGGGCAGCAAAAACCCCCACAGAGCTTGGCCATGTCCTCACATCACTCTTCATTGCATCAGCTACCTTTTCTCCCTGCAGAAAACCTCCAGAAGTCAGCTGTGACATCTGCAGTTTTTCGATCTCCTGAGATGAGATTGGGATCCTGGCTGAAGGACTTTCAGGTATGAGATAAGGCAGGCAGGTGTGAGACAAGGCTCTGTTGATCCCTCATCCTCATGTGTGATAGTAAGGAAAAAAGCTATGAATTACAAATTATGAATTTTGCTTTGGGTGTGGACTCACTATTGGTCACGTGAGTGAGGCCCTCAGGTGCTTCCAGACTGGAAGGGAAGAATGGGGCCAGATGCACATGAGGCAGTCAGAGCAGGCAAAGCCTGCTGGTGAGCACTGGGTTTTGAAAATGGAAGAAGGTAAAGACAGTACTAATGCAGATAGGCTGTGGCTGTTATACACATGGCCATGGTTGGTTCCTCCCTATAGTCTCTCTAGCGAATCTTGCTTCCTGGTTCAGTGTTTTCATAATTAATGGCATATTAATAACTACACAACCCACTGTCTTTTCTATCCCTGTCCCACTTCCAGAAGCCCCACTCTTTTCCATCCCTTCATGCCCCTTCTTGCTACTATGAGAGATGAAGAGAAGCTGGCTCTCCTTCCGTCTCTCTGGCTCAGGTGACCTTCCCACAGCTGCCACTTTGAACCTGCCTCACTGAGGGGGCTCGTGCTTTCTGCAGATCTAGAGGAGTGGGACTTGGCTCCAGCAGGCTTGCAAGTGCACCCCTGTAGAGAGGAGCAGGGATAAATGGGAGATTAACTGCAGCTACGGGTCTGCCATCAAAATGCCTGAAAAGCCTGTTTTTTAAACAACCTGATTGCATGTAGGAGTAATTTCAGTGATCTGCACTTCTTAGCTCTTTTTTTGTATTTTGTGGTATGTGTCAGTGAACAGAACTTAATAATACTTCACCCATATGAACCTCTGTGATTGCATGCAGTTTCAGCAGAAAAACAAAATTAATTCTCTCACTTCACAGTAGTTTTTTGGATAATAAGCTGACCTCTTGTATTTATTTTGTACATAGAAAACACTACTAATTCATTAAGATAGAGATCTGCAGATTAACATTTTAAGTGTTACTGAAAACAACAAATTACGTTATTTATAGAGATTTGAAATTATGCCTATTTGAGGCTGTGAGTGCACAAAATTCAAAACATAAGAATAAAAATATCTGCGACAGAAGAGTCAAATCTTACAGGTTTTTGAAATTTACATAATATGAAAATCAACAACAGCAATGCTCGTGAAGAAAACAGATAATGTAAAATGGTATTGGTTCTTATTCTGATTGCAAATCAACCATTAAGTCACTATCAGTCTATTGCTTTAGTTTAAAAAACCATTATGTAGATGAAATATACTTGCTTTCAGGTAATTCTTTTAATGATTAATTTTGCTGGTACATCACTATGAGATGACACAGTATGATGATAACTAGTAAATATAATAAAACAGTAGCTAAACATAACAAATACTATTGTAAGTAGATCAACACTGTTTTCTATGAGAGACACTGTTGAGGTTTGTCTAAAGATTCAGTATCATTTCTAATTTTTACTATTAAATAATTGTAGCTTGAGAGAGAGAAGTTTCTAGGGATGGGAGTTGCATTCATTGTCATAATCAACTCCAAGTGCTCATCATTGACTGCTCTGGGATATTTTGGCTCACAGGGCAGTGTTTGCACCATTACCTCAGTTACGCCAACGTTTGCACCATTACCTCAGTTGTTGGAATTCTCTGGTACACTCTTTCTATTAAAAAAGGTCTAGATACTCTGAAACATAGCACATTTATAAAGCAGATGAAGAAACTAGTCAGGAGGCTTGCTGACAGCAAATTTCGTTTAGCTAGTTTTACTATAAGCAATTTACTCTACATGTGCATTTCTGCATTCAAATTGTTCTTTATTAAGATCCTTCCCTAATAATATAAAAATGTGTTTATAAAGCCTGTAAGTGGTTTCTGTAATAAGATTTTTAATGAGTTGGAATATTAAATTAAGTTTTGTAGAAATGCTTGAGGTGTTGTTATAACTAACTTACAAACTGTACACCATTAACTTTATCATATAGAGTAATTTTGGTTTCCATTCAAGCAATATACAGCTCCAAAGTACTAACTGTCAGATACTTTGCACTGCAAATGGAGTTTTGCTGACTATTTAGCAATAATGTCTGTGGTTATGACATCTGAGCCCTGCTGGGAGAGCAATTCAGCTGGTTGGTCAGCCCAGGGGTGGGCTGTGTTGTCAGGTCCTGCGCTCCTTGCTGGGTGGCATAAAGCAGAGCAGCCCAGCAGAACCACAGACTGCTTAGCTGGCACTTGTCTGACACTGGCTGGCTCTCTGGGGTTTACATTCTCTCCCCTTTGCATGCATCTGGGTTTCCTTAAAAGTAAGAAAATGTGCAGAGATCCCCAAACATTTATTGTCTCAATGGACAGTGCGCAGCAGACGAAGCATAGCTAACCTTAAGCTGCTCGTGTGTAAATAAAAGTGATTAATGTGATTGCAGAACAAGCAGCAAACTCAGATTTTTTCAGTTGTGTTTTTGCACTCTATACTTAATACAAAATCATCTAACATAAGATGTATAACTTAGATTATGGTTCTTCCTTATCCCCACCTTTTTAAAAACTTCTACTGATAGTACAGGGAACTCATGCTCCTAACCTTTGAAAGGCAGGGAAACTGCCACCTTGAGGTCTTCCAGAACAACTGATTTTTGCTTGTGAGTTGCTGCCCTCTTTGTTCCTGGCAAAAATGCTATGCGTTGATGCAGATGGTGGTGTAACTAGGACCCATATAAGTCTTATCATCCAGCCAAATGTGCCTTTGCCATAATGGGCAATATTTTTCATAACCTGGTGATGGGGGAAAGGGTTGTGCAGCTCTTCACTGTTTGGACAAGAGGTCAACAGCAGCTGAGGAGTGAAATAGTGCATCACACCTCATTTGGATGGCAAGAGTTGTCTAAAACAGATGATGTGGCTACTTTTCTTAGAGATCTTTAATCTCATTTGTAAATCTACAGATGCTTTTTGTTTCTTATTCACATTTTACTTCACTTTATATACTCTTCATTTACCTTCTCCCTTCTTATTCTTCTGACTTATTCAAGGTTTGTCATATCAAGTGGCAGGTCAGTGAAAAAGCTCTCACTGAGTTGGAAGAAAATGTGTTTTGTCATTATTTTGATTTTGACTTTGAGAAGTTTGAGCTGGTATAAGACAAAATCTGCTCTTCCAAACCCTGATGATGTGACAGTGGGCCAGTCACAACAGCTTATCCTGTCTCAACTCCTTCATCTACAAAATGATGGTAAGGATACGTACCTCTGCCAAGTGCTAGGGGAAGAAAGAACAGCATTATAAATAAAACCAAAGCATTACTATGATCTATTGTGTAGATTTAGCATCCAGCATTAGTTGAAGCTTCTAACCCCAGGGAAGCATGGAGCTGCTGGCCATGTAAGCTGGCAAGTGAAAAGCTACCTGTCACTCTGGCAAATTGTGCATCCCAAGTGGAGATAGAAATGGATAGAAAAGGCACTACATGCCATAGGGATAGCAATGACTTTCTTGTTTCAAGCAGAATTTGGTTAAGGTATACTGTTATTACTGCTTGCTTTAAATTAAAATACATTAAATGCTGCCAGTAAACTGAGAGCTGGCAGCACTGAGAAACACAAAGCTGCTGCTGAACATTCTGCAAGGCTAACTGCAGTTATTGAGGCACTTACCATTGCAGCAAATGGGCTGCAACACCAGATTTTAAGATATCAGGACAGTGCTGTTAAGCTGTTGGTGCATCTCAGATGTGCTGTTTCTCCTCATGAGATTGATGGGGATTCTGCTGTGCTCGCCACACTCCAGTGCAGAGCACTGCAGGGCATTCTGCATGTTGAGAAAGGTCAAAACAAGACTACATCAGCCTCTGAACCTAAAAACTCTGAACTCTTTGCTACCTATTAGGATGAACGAAGAAAAGCTGTGTTTTGATATGTGACATCCCAAAGAATTGCTTGAGGCAGATGAGAAAGTTACTGCTACTTAAAGGAAGGAATGCTGTCTGTAAGCAGGATCTCTCAAAGCACAGAGCACAGCCTGGATCCAACAAGCTGTCTTCTAAACAGGAGCTATCCACACTGAATTGGCAGTAGATTTGGTAATGAAGTGCTCATCTCTACAGTCATTAAAATGTTTCCATCTTTTTAATTGGTTACAGAAAAGTCTGTTGTTCATTGTAAGGTATTACAGAAATAAATGGTGTTTAAAGAAAAGGAGCATGGCCTGGTGTATGCTACCAGTAAATGTTACCTTGTACAATTCATAACCTGTAACTTGCTTTGTTGCAGTTTGTGGAGGAATATGAGAACTGCTTTTGGCAGAACATCGAAATAAACCAGTGCAGCTTCCCAGCTGCACTGCCACAAGCCTGCACTGTGCCCAGCTGTGCAACTTCAGCTCTCTAATTCAAAGATGGGTTATATAAGCTCTTGACCTGTGCTCATTTGTAAATATTACAACTTGCTACAAGTCACTAACTGCCCTGCTTGAGTTCAAAAATATTTTTTCTTGCTTTGTTCTTTTTTTTCCCTTGCATGAAGACGGTTTTCTAGACGTTGGTTTCTAATATCCTGGCTGCTATGTTATCAGCATTGATATTTAAAAAAAAATAAGCAGAAAAAAGCAAAATATTTTATGTATTTGCTCACGTCTTCACCCATGCACGCTGATAACTCTGATACAGTACTTCTGTAAGCTGTAATTTTCTTTTTATACCACATTAAATGAAGGATGCCCAGAGAAAATGAAAGATGACTTGCGCTGATCTGGGAGAGGAAGGTGGTACACAGTGAGCCCGGGACTGATCCTCTTAATGTCATGCTGATATTGATGATATACTTAAGTACTGTTTCTCTCTTTATATGGATGTAGACTGGGGAAAGGCAGTAAGGTGAAAGACTGCCATGGAGTGTGACTCAGGGGATAAGTATGTAACTAAAAGCTTGCTGTGTCTCAGCTATGGTCAGCATTGTGACTACTAGGAATTTCTCCTGGCAGTTCGACCAGGCTGTGAAAGCCAAATATATGTAAAGTTACTGTTCCTCTGCTTTTCCTCTCACCTGAACAGAAGTACCATTGTGTAAATGTAACAGTTTCACAGAGTGGCTTCTGATTCTCTTCTTCTTGCTCTTTCCAGGAACGTTATGTTCTAGATTTTGTTAAAATCTTAGTGAAGGATGAATTAATACAGTATAAAATGTTTTTCAAGTCAAGTCACAATTAGAATTGCTGCTGGTCCAATTGGTTTTGAGGTAAGTAAAAACCTGGACATACAACCTGTTTGCCTCATCTTCAAACTCTGTTTACTCTTGCAACGTTTAATAAGGGTCCTATGTATCCAGAATTAAGAAGCCACATTCTGCAGCAAGTTCTGTGAGCCTGAAATGCACCATTAAGGCAACATTTTCAGCTTAATTAAAATCTGAATGCTTTTATTAATAAGCTATGACAACTGCAAACTTAGAGAACAAACCAGAAGATAACTTTTTGAGCTGTTTCCTTTCTGTGTGTTCTGCTAATGCAGGTTGCCCAAAGGTATCTCCTCCCTGCAGAGCTCAGCATCAATACTATATAAACTGTGCTGCTCACCTTTCGATAGCTGGAAATAGGTGCTGCAAAAGGGCTCCAGTAACCTGCATTTAAGGATTATTACAGTTGCTGAGATGTAATGCTGCGATTTTAGTCACCGTTCCTGCAAACTCTATTAACAGAAGCCATTTTACAATGAAGTATCTTGTTGAAGCCAAATATTAATTTACAAAATCCAAAATTGGCAATAGTAAATACAGAAATAAAACTACACTTATACTAAAATCAAATGCAAAAGCTTGTCCTTCTTATTCTTGCTTCTCTATTTTCTGCTGACAGGCTAGGGGTGGCTACCTATTCCATACTGCAAGGAAATGTGCTCCCTGAGTTCCCAGGCTGCATGACAAAAGAACCAATGACTGGGAGATTGGCCTGCTGGCTTCCTTTCTTCCCCCTTCCCTGTTTTGTGGATTAATCTGTGAGTCACTTATAAAGAATCATTTTGCCCTTATACTTTGTCTTATCTGTTATTTACTCCTAACTCTTTTAGGAGGTAATTTCAAAGTTTCCCTTCTGGATGATCCAGTGTCCTTACTTTTTGGGAGATGCTATTTCCGTTCAGTAGACTTGGTGTCAAAATCCCTTCTGTCTAATGTGACTACTGAAATCGTCGACCACTAAGAAGTGAAATACTTCCTTTGGAAGATGACATCCAAATCTGCATTTAATCTATAAATGTGTCATACTTCATACAAGCCTGTAACTGGGATTGATGCTTGTGGCTTATTATTAAATCTTCATAGACACTGCATATGATGGTGTATAGGAACTGTTGATCATGGCCTGAACCTATGACTGACCACCTGAGGCAAGCAACGAGTCAGCTGCAGGAGCAAAGGTGAAGGCAATTCACCTGTGCTACCGGAAGAGGTGGAGCTTGGCTCCACCTCTCCTAGATCCCATTTAAGTGCTGACTGCCACTGGGGGTGGTTCTCTTTCTGGCGATCCTTGTGGAGTTTATTGTGAGTCTACAATGTTGGTGAGTGTTTTTCATTTATTATCTTTCCACCGTGATAATTCTACCTAGCCTAATCTCTGTACACATATTGATTGTACAGATGGTAATGAACTATTTTAGGATGATAATAAGTTTGGGTTGGTAGGCTCCCCATCATATCTTTTACAGATACTCTGACAGTCACTCACTAAACAGTTGATAACAATCCCAATGTGTATATACTTAGGCTGACTATTCAGCTTGAGTTTAGTAAAGGAGCTTGAGCTTCTCAGACAGCTCATGTGTCAGGCTGTCTCTGCCTCCAGCCGTGAAACAATTTTAAAAGTATTTTTCTGACCAAAATTGTTGGGAATGCTGAGAATATACTGGGACACCACCACAGAGAAAGAAGATTGTAGCCGATCTGAATCTAGGCTTTCTTGAATATTTGGGGATTTTAAATATAGCTTTTTAATTTCCCATAAAATAAGTGTTTTAATTTATTTCTATGTGGAGTATTTTATTGTTGGAGATATTGAATTCAAAGGCATGATTGTCCTGTTAACAAAGAATCCTGCTGTTACTATGACAACTCTTAAGGTACTGAGGTGGTGAGAGTGGAACCCTGAGCCTCTTCTTCTTCTGCTACCATGCTGCTCTATGACCTGAAATGAACTGGTATGTCCAAAAATAAAAAAAGTATAATGATTACTACACATATAATGGACGTTATACACATATAAAGTCCTTTTATGAAGGACTTGTGAGAATTTTTACTGGTACCACATTTGTGGTCTTTGGATGAAAGCTAATGCTCAGATATATTTGATTCAAGAAAAATAAGGCCTCCTAACATCTGAATGCTGTTAACTTGTTAATTCTGATAAACTCTTACAAGGAAAATAGAGTGAAAGTGACTGAAAGGAGAGAATGTAGAAGAGTATGAGTATTACTCCCGCAATTCTTGTTGGCTTTAAAGTTTTCTACTGTAAAGCTGCACTATTAAAGCATTGTCCAACTGAGCGTGGTCTTAACATGACGCTGCATAGGGCGTCAAATCTAATTCTGAAAGTGACAGTGTGAGGAAGCATGCTATGAGTAAGTTAAGGAGCTGGGTACTGTGATAGCCTTTTATTCTACAGTTTGCCAGTAATGAAAATATGTGGTCTCCAAACAAGAACAAGCTGTATACTGAAATTTTCCCTTTTCAACTGAGCATGCAAGTCTACTGTTTCTCTAGCACTAAGAATATGCCTTTAGCTTTGTTAGATAATTAAAAGCTAGAGACCACCAGACCTAAGCCCTAAATCTCTAAGCTTTAAGCCTGAAGATCGCAGCAATATTTTGAGATATGAATACAGCTGAGAACAAAAACAAATGCAGGGCAATTGGTGTCTGGAAAGAAATAACAATTCCCAGAACCAAGAAGGAAGCTGAGAGATATGTAAACAGAGTCTCTACAGCTCTTAGGTTTGTGCTTGTGTAGAGCCCTGTTTTGTTCAGCAGTGCGTGTCTGTAACAGGAGGGAGCTGCATTGCCTCAGGTTGGGTTGGAGCTGTGAGATCCCTCGCGCCTCTGAACATGCTGCTCATCCCTGAGTGGGGTCAGCAGCCTTGCCTCCTTCCCCAGCCAGAGAGCTCACGTGCCCCAAAGCCAAGGCTTAACTCTGCCTGCCCTTGTGTAAAAGCCAGAGGAATCTGACTATCCCTGCACTCAAGTCCCCCTGAAAATCTGCAGCAGGAGCGCAGCATAGTAATGTTTTGATTGCTTATCACGACAGCAACTTCTTAGACACTCGGTGCTTATAATGGCTATAAATTTTGCCCTTTTAATATCATTTTTTACGTCTACTATGTCACCACATCAGACAGCAAGCAGACTCTATATCTGAAGTGAAAAATAAGTAGATGCTATAGACATGTAAATTTGCCATAAAGAAGATTGCTATAATCTAAATCTTGAAGACTGGACTACACAACTGATGGTATTTGTTGAAGTTGCTGCTATTCATGAAAGAAGTTGAGATGATAGGTGGTGTTTATTCACAAAATGCAAATATCTTTTTTTAGGTTTTAGATATTGCAAAAAGTTAATGAGATATTAAGTCACAAGTGGGCAGAAATTCTCTGAGGTTTACCAGCAGACAGTTAATAATGCAGTGTGACAGGCTGCTCTTGTTCTCCAGCTACATCAGCAGTCCTAAATGACAGCAGACTACACAGAAGATTACTCTCAAAATTATAAAGTACTTTAGTTATTGGAAAGGCAAATGCAAGGGCTTTTTTTGTTTGTTTCATTTTTTTTTTAATGACATCCATTCTGGAGGTGTAATGAACTTAACAGGATTATTTCAGACTTACTAACTTGTTGCCTTCCTATCCAACACCTGTTTTCAGATTCTCAGAATCAGCTGATGCGCCTTTTACACATAACATTTCTGAAAGTGTTTATGTCACATAAGAAAGAAAGTTGCGTCCATGTTATATGGTTGATAGGTAAATTACAAATTTCAAATGGAAAACATCATTTAGGTGAGAGAGCAGTATTTGTGCCCTCAGAAACATTTGGGGTTTTCTATTATTTCCGAATTCCAAAGACAGTGAGGGTTAGACTTGACAAGGAAAATTACTAGGTCAGATTTGCCTCCTATGTATACATACTGAATCTCCCACTAACACTACGAGAATCACAGTTCTGTGAAATTGATATGCTAAAAAGTATTTCAGATGAATAGATCTGAAAGAATAATTTTATCCAGAATATTTAATACAGAAAGATGTTTAAGTGATGCCAGTTAATCTGCTGCTAGGCAAATAAAGGAGTGGGAAGAATGCATATAGCAAAGCAATTAAAAACCAGTCCAGTCTTACAGTGCGTTACCTCAGCTTCATTTTGTTAAGAGTGTTTATGGTTCTCAAAACCCAAAGGGAGGAGGGTGTGAGGGTAGCATAAGAAAAGACTGTGGGAGAGTTGGGTAAGCACTACAGTATTCAGTATCTACTCTATTTATGATTGTATGAAGGTAATTGTCACCACTTTAGGTCTGCATGGCTGAAGCGATTTGTGATCGGGATGCTGCAACCAAGAACCTCATAAGTAAGAGGGAAAATGGCCACTCAGGTGGTCCAACATGTATTTTATCATCTAATTTATCAATTGGGAGAAAAAAAAAAAACAAAAAAACAATTGTGTCTCTTCGGGCTTATGAACTCCAGTGTCTTGCTCAGAAAATCATTTTGGCTTACCCTTGACTGTGGGTCATCTGCACCTCATTCACACTGCAATAGTGAGTGCCACAGCAGTCAGACCCTTTGAGTGACACTGTAGGGTAACTTCCTGGCTTTGATCAAAGAAATGCTTTAACAGAAATCATTTTAAAGGCCATCATGTTTCAATGTGACACACTGTACTGCTCTACTCTGCACTGCTGCAACCTCACCTGGGGCACTGTGTGCAGTTCTGGGTGCCACGATATAAGAATATAAACTATTGCAGGGACCAAAGGAGCGCTATGAAGATAGGGAAGGTCTGGGGGCGAAGACATACAAAGAATGGCTGAGGTCACTGGGTTTGCTCAGACCAGAGCAGAGGAAGCTGAGAGGAGGCCTCATGGTAGCTGCAACTCCTGGGCAGTGCTGAGCTCTGCTTTCTGGTGACAGTGACAGGACCCGAGGGATCCACATGGAGCTGTGTCAGGAGAGAGTGCTAGAAAAAGGTTCTTCACCAAAGAATGGTTGGCATGGTACAGGCTCGTCAGGCACTGGTCATGGCCCCAAAGCTGCTGGAGTTCAAGAAGTGTTTGGACAGCATGTTCAGACATAGGATTTGGGTGTTCCTGTCCCAGGTCCTGGTGCAGCCAGGAGTTGGATTCAATGATTTTTGTGGGTCCTTTCCAACTTGGGATGTTCTATGATTCTAAGGAACAAGTTCTGTCATCTTATTGTTTCCTTTCTAACTTATATCAAGGTTAGATACTTGCTCTGTTGTGACATTTGTGCTTCTACATAACATCAATGTAAAGCTTTTAACCAGAAATGATTTAATGGGCTCCAGTAGCTGGAAAAAAAAAAAAAAAAAAAAAGCATTTCCTTCATGGAAAAACAGTCAAGACTAAAAACCACTGTTTTCAACTGGGAAATGTACTGAATACCTGCATTTTCTTTCTTTCTTTTTTTTTTTTTTTTTTACTGTGAAAAGTCTTACTTTTAAGAATTCTGTTACTGCTTAGAAATGCAACTCACACAAATATTGCCTGTCAGCTCTAATCCATGGACTCCCTTGTGCCACTTTTAAAAATGGAGAAGCTATTTTCAAGTCTGCAGTATCTATGAAACTACCTGTCCAGTGATGAAAGAGTATACAACTGCCAAAGCTTTTGTTTGAAATATTCAAATAATGTAGTTTTGTAACTTTGTCATTATGTTAAGGCTTTTAATGATCTTAATTCCTCTTTTTTAAAGTAAGGGTTGACTACCTCCATAGTTAGCAACGATGAAGTCATTTCCCCCTTTAGTAACACTCTATATCAAGGAAATATAGCCTTCAATTTTAGGAATGGGTTTTAGTTTTCAAAGCTTTCATATAGGTTAAGAGATTTCATGTTCGGTGATTCTCACTCTGGAGGAATGCCTCTTTGAGGATTTCCTCACAAAGAGATGCCTGCTTTGAAGATTTTCGTTTTTAAAAACAGTCACATTTCTGGGTCTCTTCTTTGAAGATACTTTTCTTAAAGCATTTCCGTTTCACCAGTGTGAACAGCATCAGTCTGAAAATATTTTCCCCCTATGATACTCTTTTTGAAAATTCACACGTTCCTGTAGGAGTCTATAAAATAATCTCCGTTAAATAAGCCCAGGAACCTAATATTGCTTCTATGTAAGGTGCAAAACAGTTTGAAAGAACTTGTGGAAGATGGGATGTTGTGAGAGCGCAGTTTTGAAAAAGTTCTGCAAAAATAATTCCATTTTGACATCAAGCAGAAAGGTGAGCCCATATATCACTTACATGACCTTTTAAAAATTACTGTGAGACACTTTTTACTCCTTTTAAATTGTAAAGAGTTCAGAGTTCAAGTTGTGGATTCCTGAAATCAATAGGAAAATTCCCATTTCAGTCCAACTGTGCAAAGACCATTCTTGGAAACTGCTGTTAGATTTCTTTCTTTGTTTGAGAACATATTGCTTTAATTTACTATGTTGCTGGGGATTTGGGCTCCTTTAATTTCTAATGTGAACACTCTGTTCATTTCTTTTTGTAAAAAAAAAAAAAAGTTTTTTTTCCATCTTTTTACTAATTATAGTTACCATGTTTTAAATCTATGTGATCTCAGGCCTTGTACAGGCATGGGATCCTTGAAGACATTACATTAAGTCTTCTGTCTGACACTGGCCTGTGAGTTAAGAGGACGATCAGAAAATACAGCTAAGCAGCCCATTCAGCTTACATCTATGCCTAATTTTGTGATACAAACTGTTAAGCAATTGCAGTTTATTTCTCCAGTATGCAATTATTTGCACACTTGGGCTGTGGTTTAAAGCTCTGGTGTGAGTCTGCTCCCATCAGCAGGAATATAGACCTAGGCTGGCAAACCACACATCAGAAGGGCAGCCGTTCTCAGTGCCTGTCAGTCATACTACTCATACAGTCATGGGAACACTAGCTTTTCACAGACTACTAAACAATTTTGTTAACATACTCAGAAAGCAATCATTACTTTGGTGTTGGGATATTTCAGCTGGTTCTCCTAGAATGCCAAGCCAGCCTTTAGACATCTATCAAGAATCCATACATTTAATTAGATCGAGAAGCAGAGAACTTCCTACCCTTTGCCTTATAACCTCACAGACATATCTTTGCTTTCAGAAAAAAAATCATTCATTTCATCTGTTTCCATGACAGAGCAAAGTAGAGGGAAGAGAGCTGCAGCCCTGCTTTTCCCATGACACAACCCTTGCACTGCTATCAACCAACTGAGGCAAAGAACAAGCCACCCTCAGTGTATGAAAGACGTATGCAATCATCACATGTGTAACAAAAACAAAAATTGATCTCCAGACCTAATGAAAGTAAATGGACATATGTTTATAAACATAAAAAGTGGTGGAAAAAGGTGTATCTGCTCTCGAAAAAAATTTCCAGGTGGATATGCTACAAACGAGAGAAAGGTGAGTAGGCAAATGATGATCTAATTGCCAAAATCTGATCTTTTGATCTATATGAATGCTTAGTAAAGTGCAGTATGAACTGTCACGTTTTGGTATTTAAGACTGTAACACTCCTTGCCCTTCCAAAATAATCTGTCTTCTAGGAGAAATACTAGAAATAAAATGCTGGAAAATATCCCGTGGGACTTGAACCAGTAAGACAAGTTCTGACCTGAACTCAAAAAAAAAACCAACAAAAAAACAAAAAAAAAACCTTAGGGTACAGTGCTTGTAAGAATTACTTGAGTAGCTTTAAAACTTAGTTCGATAAAAGAAAGTAAATCAACACAGACTGTTGGAAAGAAATGTTGGTTAAGGACATCATTTGCAGGAGTACAAAAAGAAGATGAATAGCTACTAATAAATTTTAGGACTTTGCTCAAAGGCATCTAGGGGATTTATGAATTATGAAGTTGATAAGAACTGATTTAAGATAGAATAATTTGGTTGAATGCAACAAAAACTGGTAAATGGAATGATCAACCTTTCCAATAATATCCAGAGGAACAAATGTACTAAGCAACCCTAACCATTCACCCTTAACATAAGAAAAGCAAAGAGATGGTGATAGAGGTATCTAGTTTTGGTCATCCAGACAAGTGAAAAGCTGTTAATGTACAAGCATATCCAGCAGCAAAAAAATTCAAATTCTTCACAGGAGTCAATATGTTTGTGTTTTAGGATTGATTGGCAACATGATATAGTCTCAAAAAAAGAATTTGTTGAAGTTCTGTGCCCAGATCCCTTGAGACTAAGGTGATACAAGATTAGCAGGTACATTCTTTGATGTATGAATAACTTATTATTTATCAATTATTAATAATAGATTACTACAAGGTTTTATGTGAAGGTATGAGAAAAAATAGTGTATATTTTTACAGTAGAGGGAGGTCACTTGTAGCACACCACTGGGACCTGTGCTGTTCAGCATATTCTTAAATGATCTGGAAAAAGGAGTGATTATCGAGGTGACCAAGTTTGCTGACTATGCTGAATTATTCATGGTAATAAAAACAAAAGCTGACTGTGAAGAATTGTGGAAAGCTCTCATGTTACTCTGTGACTGAATGATAAAATGGCAAGTTAAATTCTGTCCTGAAAAATGAAGTAATATGCAAGGGAGGGGAAAAAAAAAAGCTAAACTATACATGCAAAATGCTGGAATCCAAAATGAATGACTACCAGACAGGAAAGAGCTTAAGTTCTGTGAAAATATCAGCTCATTGTTTAGCAGCACTCAAATGTGGAAATCAGATTGGCTTTATCAGTAAATTAATAGAAAAACAAATGAAACAACAACAAAAATTATATAAAAGCATTTGGTTTGTAACGAATAATGAGGATCACCACAAACTTCTAGAGTAGAATTAGGAAGGGTGTAGATTAAGGCAAGATGAATTACTGAAAATATGGAATGACTTCCAATAGAGGAGAAGTTAAATTTACAAAGACTCTCAGTGTAAAACTGAAGGTGGTATGTGCATTCATGAATGGTATGGTTAGGATAAGAGAGAAAATTACCCATCTATTTTGTTAAGAAAACTAGTAATGGATAATAAAGGAAATTATTAGGCAGCAAGCTTGAAACAAGCAGCAAGAAATATGTTTTACACAGTGTTCAATTAAATCATGCAACTTGCCATTCTGCAATGTTGTGAATGCCAAGAGGTACTCAGATAAATGCTTGTAAGAGATATCCTCTGCAAATACAGATACTGTTTTTTCCTCAGCAACTCTAAACTCAGCACTGAATTTGAGACAAGGTACTTGAGACAGTATCTCTGTGTGCTTTCTAATTCCTACAGTCTTTCACTAAGCATACGCCACTAACCACTGAATTGCTGCAGGACTATTCATTATTCACTGCTCTTGAAGTAAAAGGGAAACAATCAGTGAAAGAGAAACATTCAAATACAATAGTGACCAGAGGAAATTATTTTGGAAAATAATATATTACTGCAGGAGTGTGTATAATCAACGAGTATACAGATGTATAATCAATAAGTATATAGAGAAGTTAAGCTGGAAAGATTATCACTTTACAGAGGGATAATCAGAAATGAATAGAAAGCTTCCCCATGTCCTGGGCTTGCAGAAGAAGACTCCAAGAGGAGCAATCTCCAGAAGGAGACCCTTTCTCAGTGGCAGTCAGCCCTTAAATGGGGTTTAGGAGAGGTACAGCCAGGCTCCACCCCTTCTGGTTACACAGGTGAATTGCCTTCATCTGTGTTCCTGCGGCTGACTCAGCGCTTGCCTCAGGTGATCAGAGGTTCAGGCTGTGAATCAGTAGTTCCCATACAGAGTGAGATTAATAGAATTTAAAAAGTACTGAGATTTTCTATCGCTAATAATAATCTACACGCTTAACTTCCAGTTAGAATAAGATGAGCACAAGGTGAGCACCCAAGTGTTTCATAATATAATCAATAAATGTGGACGATTCTGATAGAGGTGTTTTACTGAATGGTTGTCTATTACCAAGCATTTGCGCCTTCTTCTGAAATACCTGGTACTACACCTCAGCAGGAAGTTAACAGGGCAGAAGGAAAAGGAGGTGCCTGAGGCAGCTTTTTTTTTTTTTTTTTTGACCTTCTAAACTATGAGAAAGATAAAGCAAAGACGTATTACAGAGAAAACAGATGACAAACTCATTAGTTATACTGTCAGTGTTCAAAATATACTAGACAATGGTGTCCAAAAGCATAATGAAATA
The DNA here is from genome assembly GCA_037305975.1 of Chrysolophus pictus. Lineage (NCBI taxonomy): Eukaryota > Metazoa > Chordata > Aves > Galliformes > Phasianidae > Chrysolophus > Chrysolophus pictus. The sequence goes on along the minus strand of CM074583.1, from coordinate 12,734,571 downwards.
CTTTTACAGTAAAAAAGACAAAGCTACTTGAAGTGGAAAATGAAATACTGTATTGAATAAGCAACTGAATGAATTAATGCATTTTGATAATTTGATGTATTTTTTTTCCTTCTAGGATTAAATGCTCTTTGTTAATTCCAAATCAATTATTTATTTTATTTCTGGATTCAAGGTGACCAGAGTTTTGCTTTACAAATTCACATCCATTCCTACCTCTCCCATCCGTTCTTTGCTAAGTAAACGTTTCCCAAATATATGCAAACTCAGTTCCAGTTCCTGTTCTGCTGTAAACATTTACTGCTTTCTCCTCCATCTCCATTATATGGAGGAGCAAATCACTCAGAGGATAAACTGAGCGAGTACTGCTAGTTCACTTAATCAGATGGCTTCTGGTGGATGTCACTGAAAAAAAGAGGAAACTGGAGCATCACAGAAGAGATGCGCAATGGGTTTAAGATGACACTCTTTAATGTCCTTCTATGCCTGGGATCTTTTGGGCACATTAAGGTCATTTTCAGATTTCCCATCACAAGTATAAAAACGTTTTTTTGAATGCAATTTAAGACTGTGAAGCGAGTACTGCTTTCTAGAAACCTCGCACGCCCTATGAAATGTTAAGACCAGGCAAAAAAGTGGGCAGATGAAGCAGGTCCCCCAGCAGCCACGCAGGGCACGTGCTCTGCTACGGGAGTTGCTTGTTGTTGGAACAACAACTACCGGCACGTCCACCTTCATTTCCTAAAGAATACCGGTTGTCAGCTATAAAGCAGACAACGGTCCGCGTCTCTATCAGACAGACTCTCACGCAGGGCAGGGGCTCTCCCAAGCGAGACGACTTCCCGCGCTGCCCGAAAGCCCGCCGCCAGAGGAGCACCGCCCACTTCCACAGCCCGGCGCGCCGAGCCGCGGCCCCGCCCCGTTCCCGCCCGAGGCCTGGCAGGCTCGCGCCGCCTCACGGGCCGGGCAGCTGATGGCAGAAGCTTCAGGCACGCCTTCTGCGCGCGCTCGGGACTCTGGCGCATGCTCCGTGGCGGCGAGGGACGAGGAGCGGAATCCGGCACTCGGCAACGTTCGGCAATTTCCGTGCAGGCCCCGCCGCCATTTTCTCGCAGGCTCTCCGTGCTCGTCGGTTGCGCGGCTCTCCGTCCCGCTGGTCAGCGCTTCGTCCTGCTCGGCGATGGACGGGTGAGAGCGACGGCCGGGGCCGGCGGGGGTGGGACGAGGCCCGGCGGCGGCGGCCGTGCCGCCCGCTCGGCGCCGGGACCTCTCCGCGCGCCGGGTCCCGTCGCGGCTGCGGGGCGTGGGAGCGGCCGCTGCCCGGCGGCGCGGGGACGGCCGGGTTCCGGCCGCGGGAGAGCCGGAGCGCGAGGCCTCGCGCCGGGGGGGGGAAGGGGAGCTCGGCCTCCCCGCATCGCGGGCCCTTGCTTGGGGTCTCCGAGGTGCTTTGGGCCGCGCGATCCCGCCCCCTGCTCGGTGCGCTGCTACCCCGCGCCGCCCTCGGGCGCCCCTCGGCCCCGCCGTGGCCCCCGGGTGCGGGGCGAGGAGCCGCTCCGTGCGGCACGCGGCGTGTTTCCGAGCTGGCTGGGAGGAGGAGCGATACCGGCGGGAGATCTTTTGTTTTCAGACGCTGCCCGGTAGCCCTCTGGCTTCCTCCCCTCCCCAGGTAGAAAGATGCCTTTGTGTATGCGGGAGACGGGCTGTAGGAGCCAAAGAAAGGAACGCTCTGGAGGAGCCGAGAGGCAGCGAGGGCCTCGGTCTGGCGGGCAGAGGGCTCAGCGCCCGAAGTTTTGGACCCGGGGGGGAGGGAGCTGCTGGCTGCTGCCTTCATCAGTATAAACACAGCACCTTCCTGCTGCCAGATGCCCGACAAGTTATTTGTTCTGGCTCAAACGCAGAAGCAATCCCTTTGGTATGCTTTAGGAGTGTAACCTTTCAACTCTGAGAGTTTTAAAGGCTTATTATGGTTACTTCTGGCTGTAATGTTGGGAGTTACAAGTCCAGCTGAAGAAGTCTTGGCACTGATGAGTGTTATTACGCTGTGGAATGCTTTCACCCGTTCATATTTTGCATTTTTCTTTTTTTTTCTGGTAGTGTTTTCTGCTCCCTTTGGAGTTTTGTTGCGTAGTGTAAGTTACAGTGTTCTAACATCTAGGAATCTGCATCTAGGAAGATGGCGTGCCTTGGCTACCTGTTGCAGAGTTCCATGTAGATAGGATACCTGATGGTTAAATTTTGATACCAGCCAATGTGTTCTTTTTCCAACTCATCTCAAAACCTATTTTTATTGCTTCCTTCTGTACGGAGATCTCTTAAGTTGAACTGGATGCCTACTTACAGGGTTTGTGAGAAAAGTTCTGTGTTTACTTTTAAGTTCTTCCTTTTTTCACCCTGTTTGTGATCTCATGTCATCCAGAAACTCATGTTTCCTGAGTGTACTGCCTAGTAGCGTGTTGCATTAGAGTAATGTTTACCTGAAACTTTGAACTCCGTAGAAACCTGTGAACAGGTGGAGCTTTCGTAGTTTTTTCCTCTATACTCTCTGTCATCTTTTTTTTCTTTGGCCACATTTTATGGATTGGGAAAGTTGTTAACTAATTTGATCCCTAATTACTCTGATGTTGCAGAACAAACAACAAAAGCCCTTGGTTTTATGAGAACAAATTTGTTGACTTATGTTTCTTTTTTTTTTCTTACAGCATTGTCACTGATGTTGCAGTTGGTGTGAAGGTAGGATGTGCACTTAACAAATAAGCGGGTACACTGCTGATACAAAATGAACTGCTTTGAGCACGTGTCATTGCAAATTTTAAGACTTTAAGCAGTCATTGTCAGCTGATATTTAGTCAGCAGTATATGGCTTTATTAACAAAAAATCCCTAGAGATAAATTGGAGGCCCTACACAAAAGACTCTTCTAGGCACTAGACTGTAAACAGGAGTTCTAAATTAATGTAGTGCTATCAGATTCCTATTTTAAAGCTTTATTTTGCAGATCACTTTTCAAAACAATGCTTTCTCGTGTTTTTTGTTGATGTTTTCTTCTCCCCTTGTCCTTTTTCAAAATAGTTAACGCTGAAATTAGAAGAAGTTGTTGTATCAGTACAGGAAAAAGAGAGTGCTAGAATTTACGTAGACAGAGAAGTAAACATTTTCCTTGCTTGACTTTTTCTCTCCAAGTTTAGCTATGAACTTGTCATATTTGTTAAAACAAGGAAGGAGTTTCCTGTAGGTTATTAATTATTGATTTTACTTCTGTATCCAGTTTTGTTGCAAGAACTGGATCAGTACTTCATAAAGACAGCTTGAGAAATAATGAGAATGGAAAGATCTGTGGGAGAAGAGAACTTAACTTGTTAATGCATGTAATAAATCCTATTTCAGGGGTATGCATGAAAGTTTTCTAGTGAATATGTTCTCTCCACTTGTTTGGGGAGTTTGTAGCTATGCTACATAGCTGCCTTTTCACCTGAAGCTGGTTTATATTAACTGTTTGGTGAACCAGGTTTTGTGTAGTAAAGCTGCCTGGCTCAGGTTCAGTAGTGGTTCTGCTGGATTTGGGCTAGCTCTTACATAATACAGTTAGCCTTCAGATAACAGCGGCTACTGTGTTGGATGAACCTGCATTATGTTTGAGTAAGCTCTCTTCTAGGAGAAGTTTTAATAAACTGTATGTTCTAGACCTACCCGGGTCTATGTGTGTGTTCAGTATTGCAGATATATCATTCTTGGAGTCAGAAGTACAGTTATTGAAAGTACTTCCGTGAGAGCTTATTCCATTCAGAAATACAGACTGGTACAGTTGTTTCCCCATTACCTGGGAGGACAGTGTCAACTGCCTACAACTGTAGGAGTATATTTGACAGTTAAATTCAAGTCTTTCAGAAATAAACTGCGCCACACTAAGAACTTTGTGGCAAAACAATTCATAAAATCACTCTCAGTCGTTTCTAATGAAGAAGCGATTTCAGACAATCCGTGTATTATTTGAACATAAAATTCTGATGTTCTTAATTCAGAAGTTGATTCAGTATCAATTCTTAGTACGAGTAACTTAGAATCGTACAAGAATTTGAACATTCCTGAAATACTTTGTGTGTAGAGCAATTTTGGAACCATATTTTCGGGTACTAGCAAGGCAGTGAATGAAGGCACATCAAATGGCATAACTACTTCTTTCTGCTGATTGTAGAAATCGTGGATGTAATATAAGAAATGCAAGGGAAGTGTATCAGAAAATGATAAAGTTAAATACAGGGAAATGCAAGCAAGTACATAAAGACATGATCTTTGTCACATGAAAATGGTATTGCTGATACAAAAGGAAACAATCTGTACATAGGAGCATAGGGAAGAAAATAAAGACAATGGTTTTCTGAAGGAAGCTGTTAATATAAGTGGGATAAGGTGGACTGTCTCCTGGAGCTTCTGTAACTGTCTCAGGACACCAAGAAGAATGTGATGTAGAATTTCTTACCAATTCATATTCATGGTTTGTGTAAGCAGTCTAATGTTGGCTCTCGTCATATTTTCTAGAAAGCATTATGAAACACTTGTGTGTTTCTTTTCTTCGGTGGATGTTCATTGTTGTTAAAAAACCTAATGCTGTAAAGCTGAGGGATGCTTTACCTATTAATAGGTATAGAAGATAGGGAAAATTCATGGGCTTTAACTTAGCTGTCATCTGTTCTTAGGGGTGTATTGGGAGTGGGTAGAGAGCAGCTTCTGAGTACCAAGGTCTTGCATCAGCAGATTGAATGCTCTTTTATACTGCTTTTATCATGATTGGACAGCCATTAGAAGCAGACAAGGATTTACCTGTACTTGCACATGATCAACTTACCCAGGCTGTTTGTGTGGCCTTACGTTCTTGAGGTTTTTTGTACCTTCTGTATGTATGCTGATCAGCTATAGAGCTTATTTCCTTATGCTTGGAGAAAATGCTCTTAGAAAATACGGTTTATCAAAATCATCATCAGTGATACAACTATGGAGATTGTATTAACTATTTTGTGGCAGGCTGCTTTTGTAAGCAGAAAAGCGAGCTTGTTAGCTGTGTTTTAAACCCATTTGTTAAGACTAGTAGTGGAAGTTGGCAAGTGTAGACAGGGAATTGTCTTTGAGTTAAAGGGGAAAAAAAAAAGGGTTTCAGCTTTGGGAACTGTATGTAGGCGAGAATAAATAAAGGGAATATTTGCTTGTGATATTCTCAGTTATATTCTCAGTCTAACTGCAAATTTCTAATGAGGTTGTTAAATTTAAGTTATTATCGTTTATATGCAGCATGGCTTGATTTAAAGCATTCTTGTTCAGCAAACTCTTCAGTGTTTCATCTTTATTTTATTTGTGTGCTGAGTCAGAAGAAATTAATACCAAAAGCTGAGGAAAGCATTCAGCACAAAATGAAGGAGTGGAGAAATGATGAATGTTATTTGAAAGCTTGGTTTACGTGCTGTAAATGTGGTGTTCTGTCTAAAATCAAATGTGTTATGAGAGCATACTTTCCAGCTAATATCTGTCAGAGAGGCAGTCTGCTTATTTTGTGGAAGGATTAGAATATGTCAGAATGCAGATGACTTGTGGCCATAATGTAAAGCAATTCATACTTGATTTGATATGTGGTCTCTTGTTTGGCTGACTTAGAATTCATGGTGTGCCTTTGCACAAAGTACACCCCTTACAGTACAGTTTAGATAGCAATATGAAAATACTGAGTTTTAACTCTGTGTCAAATGTTACTTTGTGTACTCCCACTGTATATAAACAGTTGTGTAAAGTTTTTCGAGTAGAACAACAGATTTAAGGCTTCCAGTAGTGACAGTAATACTGTGTCGAATGTTACTGCTTCAGGTTTTCATTTCTTGAAGAAATTCTGTACATCTTAAGTTTATGGATTTTTTGTGTACACTTTTGAAAGCTGTCATGTTGTATAAAATGTTTTTCCTAACTGTACATTTTAGTTGCTCTGTTTTTATTGCGTGTGGTCTGTAGTTATTAAAACAAAATGGCATTCCAAATTTCAAGGAGTTTCAGAGACAAGCTAGCATCTTATGTCTGTAGTCAGTGAAGAATGTCAATTTTGGCATTTTGACATCTGGATCTGATAGCTGTAGTTAGAATTGCTGTCTTGTGTTCTTACAGTTACGGCGCTTTAATCTGGCCAAGTAAACTTCCTTGGTACTTGGAGTGGTGGAGGCCTTTCAACGCAGTGAATGTAGGAAGTATATAATCTATCTTTTCTCTGGAGAAATAACGAAAATCTTCAGAGATGCAGAAGCTGTGATGGAAAGAATGTACCTCGCAGAGATGTAGGAAATAACTATACAGTGAACTGCTAGTTGGTATTGATAGTTCTGTTTGTAAGTGTGGGCCACTTCAGCTTAATGTATCATCTTTCTCCTGATTGGCACGAGTATCTGTGCAGTGAATGTGGCCTGAACAATTGAGTGACTCATTTGGGGATGTGCCTTGCACGTTTCAGGATGGCTACAGTCAGTCTGCTTATGACACTCTACCTGATGAGCAGAAAAAGTGTGGGGGGGAAAGGTTTCCTTTCTTCGTTCTTTCTTCTAATACATTTACGTGGTACATAGCATTTGGGAATTTGTAACACTGTGGAGCTGCTTTGGGTTACAGTCTGGCCAAGAGCGGAGGTTCAGCTGCCAAATGTGAACAACCCAGGTTATGTCTAGGAAAAGAAAGCTCATATGTTACTGTAAATGCAGGTTTGTTTTGAAGATCTGGGAAAAGGATTTTTTCCCAAGAGTGAGAGCGTCAACTTTTTTAGAAGGCTTAAAAAAAAAAGGAAATTCATTGTGGTTTTAGTTGGTAATGTTAGGGTTGAGTGGGAGATGCTAGAACATAGCATACTAGTACTTTCTATTAGCTTTCTGACAAGTAGTGTATCACAAAGGTCCTCTTTTTCCTGATTGCTGAAATTTAACAGTGTGGAGGAAAGGCAGGAGCTAAAACCAGCACAAAGTTGAAGGAGAGAAATAAGAGAGCAGTGAGTAACAGCGTCTGTAAGTACTCCCTAAGCAGTATTCAGTTCTTTTTTTTTACTCAAATTCTGAGATATTCTCTTCTCCTAGGAAATTATAGAAAACTGACCAGTTTTTGCTACTAATAATGGAGAGCTTCATTATGGTGGAAACACATTTTGGTCATATTGTGACTTTTTATTTAAGCTGTTTGTAATATACTTTAAAAAAGGAAGCGTAGGAATAATCTATTAGAAATTCTAGCAAGTTAACAAAAGATAAGTTTAGCCTCCCTTTAGGAAAAGAGAACATGTATTTTAGTAGATTTTTCCCTTCTTTTTCTTTTTTTTCTCTAGATCTACTGTTTCACCTTGATGGTCATCACTCTTAGATAAGAGGAGGGCAATGGAAGCACGGGAAATTGATTCACTTATACAGACAAATGCCATGTGATGATCTGTTTTATTTTTCGTAAAATACTAGAGTGTTTCTCATACCAATTGGGCTGTTAGTAGGTTAGACAAAGTGTCTGCTAGGGGCAGTGGCATGAAAGCTGTTTGCCTGTGAATTGGAGAAACTGTTAGCTGGGATAATGTTTACAATTGAACTTTTATATTCAGCAATATTTTGTTATAGTAGTGCTAGTAAGCAAAAATACTCGGAACGTTCTAACAGCGAAGTGGGAATGATGTGTGATTGAAGTTTGTAAGTGTGGAACTGGCATCTGGATTTATTTCTTCAGCAGGAATATGTAAAGTATGTCCTTGATGGCAAACGCAACTGAAACAATACAATGAAAGACACCTGCTGTTTATAAAAGATGTTAAAATGGACCCTGTTGGAGGTGGTTTTCATATTTGTTCTCAGGAAAGTCTGCTACAATTCCTCCTTTTTATTTCTGTAACTTTTTTTCTTAAGGTGACAGAGTGGTTGGGTACTGTGTCAATTAAAAAAGAAAAAGCTGAAAGTGGAGAGAGAATAAAAGTATTGAAGATTTATACTGTGAATGCTTACTGAAAATTTCTGTTGTCTGTTGCAAATTGGAAGTCACTTTTCCTTTGCAAGAGAACACCTAGACTTGTGTATTAATTGAAAGGACCATGGGAAGAGAAATATGATCATTTGCCCAATTTGAAGAGCTCGATGAATGTCAACATTAGGATGCCTTTCCAGTTTCTTAGAGCTCTGAGATCTGTTTTCACAGGCAAACAAAGCTGCATTCCAATTTTTCCTGCCTCTGTGACACCTAAGGCACAATTGTTTGAATAACCATTTCACAAACCTTTCTTGGGAACTTAACCAGGTTGAAGCTGAGCTGACATGGGTATGACTTACATCTTCTTTAATGCTTTGGGGCAAATCTGACATGGCTATATAAGCTCTTGTAGCAATATAGACTTTATATGACTTGGGATGGGCAGTAGAAACAAACTGTTTAGGGCCAATGACAAGGTAAGGCTGTTGCTTTTGGTTGTGGTGTTGGTTTTAATGAGGTTGTGGTTTTACAACCTACTATGGGGACTGATGTTTAATTTCAGATTTATGTGCTGTGTCTTTTATTAAGCTGCAAATACATACAGCTGTTTTTAGGTTTTCATAGATTCAGTTCTTCCTTGAATACCTAAAGTAATTATTGCATTAAAGACTTCACAGTAGCACTGGAACTTTGCATTCATTGTTACAAAAATAGTAGATGGTCAAGTAGGAAATTCATTTCTGATGGCTCTTTTAGGGTTGTAGAAACTGCTACAGAACAACGCTTTACTTCCAGATGCCATCGTATGTATTCTGACTGATAGGAGCATATCCAAACGATATGTGAATATCTCCTGAGTGAGCTATTCTTGCCTGTTCCAGTTTTCTACCGGTTATATACATCTGCTTCAGAGTAACTGTTTCTGTGCTGGTGAAAGCAGAATAATAAATCTGACATGCTGAAATAAATGATCTTTGTACTTCATCCAGGGCGTTTGAAGTGTTGACTGGTCTTGGGCTAGATTTCTGACTGAAGTCTTTCATTACAGTTTCAAAGTTTGAGTTTTTAGAAGTGAAGCTGGGTGGCATGGTTTAAGTGAAGGTTCTTAACACTTCAGCTGCCTGGTTAAGTATGCCCATCTTGATTTTGGATGCTTTGAGAACTTTGGCTCTTTTTTCACATTGTTTTGATTGAGAGTCTGGAGGCTTTTCACAGGAGTGGAGGCTTGTCTCCTTTCAGTTTTAAAGGCTTCACATTCCCTTGATTGTGCATGCTCAATTTCTGAAAATTCTGTGGTATGCGTTGGGCTTATAGTTGAAAGAAAAAAAAGCGAACTTAGTTGTTTCCTAGGTACATCCTTACTTTAATATTTGTGGACTCATTATTTCAGTTAATTGTTAGGAGATGTCCCCAGCCAACCATACGTTGTTTACAGCATGGAAAAGGATTGAAGTAGAGGGGAAAAAGAATACAGAGGATAAAGCATGGGAAGGCAGACATATTTTATCCTGTTAGTTCACAGGGAATTTAAGGCCAAGTGATGTAATAGGATTCTTAAGCACTCATGAAGACATACTCCACATATGTAGGGTTCTGATGAAGAGAGAAGCTTATAATTGAAATTACGTGCTTTATAGAATATCATGAAACAGCAGCAAATTTCTCTTGGGTTTTATGTATTGACGTGGTTTGGCCTGTCCTGATTGAGTCTTCTGTGATCCTGTATATGTGAGAGGTGTAGCAGTCTATTCATTATGTAATTTGGTGTATGTGTTTTGATAGCGGTGTGCAAAGTCGGAGAGTAAGGCAGGTCAAGTATTTCCTCTTCACCAACAGTATTTATGAAGTGTATTTATGCAGTGTTGCATTAGAAATGTATCCTATTAAAATAAGGCATTCATTACATTCTGTTCCATCACGTATAAAATGGGGAAAAAAAACAAAAAAAGAAGAGCTCCATATTTGGGTGTTTGAAGTGTGTTGTCCTGCCCTTTCTAACATTCATGCCCCAAAGTTAATTCAGCTGCTGGATGCTGAAGTAGTTGGCTTGCATCTATGTGTCTTGGAGAGGGATGTTGCTGTCTAGGTTAGAATTCTCATTACAGTCTCCGTACTGCCAGATTTCTGGCTCTTGCTTTTAAATCGTTCCCAGATGTTGTTAGAAATGAAATATTTTACAGTGCTGTTAGAATTCTTTAAATCATGTGCTGTCTTCTGGCTTGCCAGAGCTATTGGGATGTTCCTGCGCAGCTCAGGTTCTCCTTTGCTCCCTCATATGGAGGAGAGGGATGGGGGACAGGAAATTATCCTGACATTGGGAGAGGTTTACAACATCTGCATGTTATATACTACAAATCAGAATTTAATGAAGCAATATTTTTCAGTATCTTTTTTATATTTTCTAATGAGACGTCAAGAAATTATTTTAGCTGATGCTGATGACTTCTTAAAATACAGTTAGTTTATTTGCTTATTCTTTCTAGTATTATTAGTTCAGGGTTTGTGTAGTGTTAGAAGAGCATGTTCACCCACTTCCAATAAACCTTTGAGAATTCAGAGTTTGTCATGTTGTCATGTTATGTGCAGCTGTAACTTCTCACAGGAGCCTTCGTAGCCTTGGATTATTGGAAAAAGCTGATAATATTTCTCTTCTATAAAAAGTTGTCAAAAATACTCTGATACTTGAAAGACTAAACCTCTGGTGGTTCTCAAGCAAAAATTGAAAAATTTGGTGTCTTTTTTTGTGGTTTGGTAGCCTTTTTTTTTTAAAGGATGGTGGTAGTGGCTGTAGTAAGGTCTGGGGCGTTTTTGAAATACTTAAGTCCTGTCTGCAGTGTGAGGAAAATCATTGGTAAGGACTTGTAAATAGTGGTTTTTTATTAGCCTGGAAAGATTGTATGACTGTGACAACTTCCTGAAATGGCATAGGTACATAATATAATTTGTGATAGCATGAAGTCTCAAGTAATCTGTTGTGGGTGAGTTGAGGGGTTGGAATCTGGAATCCAGCTACGTAAATTTAATTCCATAGTGAGGGATTCTGAGTTAACAGTGACTGCTAAAATAAGGAGCTAGAAGATTCATTTGCTAAGCTAGTTACTTAGTATAATGGTTCATTTGAATTGTGGAAGAGCCAGAGTATATACAGCAACTGTATTTACTGAAAGATTTCCTTACCAATTAACTGAAATATAAAAATGCTCTCTTCAATTTAAAGTATTGAAAGATTTTCATATATGTATATTTAAGTTCCTTTGAAATACGTATTCAGAGTCTTGAGTTGACAACTTATTTTTGTCTTTTTCTGAAAACGTCAGTTTTGCATAGTTTCCATTGGTTGGTTAGAACCATATGTTAACATGCTGTTGCCACACCGTGCTGTTAGGAGTACTCGGTGACAGTGGGCAGGGTATGATAACGTTGCACTCCTTGAAAGGGCTTTGATTCTGCAAGAAATCTAAAATTTGCTGGCTGTAAGAAGTTAATTTGACGATTCCCTGATTTACTTTGCTACAGTACTTTGGCAGATGTTGAATTCAGAACGTTTATCCATGAATATCTATGGTATAGCTAGTGTTTTAGGTTGTACACAAGACCAGTACTGCTTAATGTTTTTCTTGACATTGGTAGGAATACAGATGTACATTGAAAACTTCTGCTCTTGAGGACAGGCTGTGACCTTTGAATAGTGTACAATAACAGTTTGTACTTCTTTTATCCTTTGCAATCTCTTTCCCTTGTGCTAAAATAAATGCTCAAATAGTTTCTATCATGTTGCTATTGTAGGAAATTTCCTTTGCAGCCTATGATTGGGAGGGAAGTTGTTGCAGTGGCTTCAGTTTGTTTGGCTTATTTATTTTTATTTTTAAACTTAAGTTTGGAATTTTCTGTTCATCTGTTTGTGATTTTCCGTCTTGAACTTGCTTGACGCACAGCAGCTTACAAAGATGGGGAAAAGAGCTAAGTGAAAATTGCTCTTGAATCTTCCATTCTTTATTAAATTTGATTCACCACATTCTTCAAAGATGTGAGCTTGTTTTCCTTGTTTCTGAAACGCTCAATAGAATTGACCTGAACTTGACGGTTTATTCGCATTGGATGATTTGACTATTGGAAGTGGTGTGCTTGAGAATAAGACTACTCTGTGCACGAGATACTTGGGAAGTGAGCTGTAATTCTGAAATGCACGTACAAGTGGTAGAACTTTTGCCCTTGAAGTAGAGTGCAAGTTCTTTTTGGCCTATCTTCCTCTAAAAGAAAATACACATAAAAACTGGTCCAAACCCACAAGTTGAATAAAATCCTACCTTTGCTGAATGGATGCTTAAAAAAATAAAGAAGTTGGCCTCTGTCATAATTTTGTAGGTGCTTATGTCATTATAGCAGTGTCAGTTGGCTTACTTGAAATGCTTACATTAAATTGCTTTGTAAAACAGCTGTCATCTTATGAGACCTTTTTGAAGTAAATAGCAATTAACAGCCAGCTAACTGGCTTTTGATTTCTGTAATTACTCTGTTTTTGAGTAGATCGTGACTTCTTTTGCTGCAGAGCTGTTTTTTAAGTTACATATTTAATGAGGTAGGGGGGTTTCTATGCTGATTAAAAACCAATGAGGAAAAGTGATGTTATATCTACATCGCAAAGTGGTCTGCTCTGCTCACATTGTAAGGTATATATTTGTTTTACCAAAAGCTTGGCAAGCATGTATGGGAGTTTGCAGAAATTTGCCTCATGCTTGTGGTGTCATGGTGAACATTGGTTTATAACAGTAAAATAAGTGATGTTTATAGTATGTGCCAGTGTAAGAAACTTGCATGTTCTTCTGAAACAAAATTCATAACTTTTTCAAGTATAATGACAAAATCTTATAATGGGCTACGTAAATGTTATTGTGAGGTGTTAAATGTGTTTCAGAACGAAAAGAGAACTTTTAAAATTGCTCCTAAAACACAACTGAGTAACCACTCTGACTGTTTAGCTTGGTGTTGATTTTGGATTTTTTTTCTGCTCTGGGTTAATCACAGAATCACAGAATTGCCAGGGTTGGAAGGGACCTCAAGGATCATGAATCTCCAACCCCCCTGCCACATGCAGGGCCACCAATCATCCCACCTAATGCTAGACCAGGCTGCCCAGGGCCCCATCCAATCTGGCCTTGAACACCTCCAGGGATGGGGCATCCACAACCTCTCTGGGCAGTCTGTAAAGAAAAGTATCAAGCTTTTGTAACATGTTTCTTAGGAGGCAGAAGTTTATGTAGTCATTTTTACATTCTGCTAGTGAGAAACTGCTCATTTAGGCAACTTCTTGAAGCTGAAGACAGTTGGAATAAATTCTAGATTTCAGATCTTTGGAGTTCCTGTAGGGTTTGGGAAGAGCATTCATTCATCAGTACTGGGGGTGTTTCAGCTCTTGGTGTAGCATCTTTTGTACTGTTGCAAATTGATGACTGGCCTATTAAGGAAAACCAAATCTACCATTGAATTAATTTAATTTGCCTAACTCTGAATGGATTCTGTCTCTGCTGCCTCTGCCTGTTGAATTGAGCTGTCCAGGCTAGAGATGAGAGCTTTTGAGCAAGGCTGGATGAGTAACTGTGAGCAGAAATAATTGTTGTATTACTGAGTGAGCAGCAGTGTTGGCAGTCTTGACCTTCAAGGTACTCTGTCTATGTAAATACTAGAGAAATAGGCTTTTGGAGAGAAAGTTTGTGTAGCCATCTGTACTGATTTTTAGTGTAGGATACTAACAATATAGAGCAATATAGGCTGAATGATAAAAAGTTTCTGTAACTTTTCTGTCATACGTCTTTGTGATGTCCAGCTACATTTTTCCTTAATTCTATCTGATTGGATATATACCTTTGCACTGAGAACAAGAAGGCCTCTTAGTGTTAGCCGTTATTTATTTTCAAAGGAAGTCAGTTGGTGATGTGACAGACACATTTTTGTTTGTTAAGAGTGAAGAGTCTTCCATAAGCTGTATAAAGATACTACAGAGCTGATGCTAAGAGTTACATCTTTGATATGTTTGTATGCATATGTAGAACTTAAGACCTCTGGATGTCAGGTGCCATTTTTTTTGTGTATATATGCGCACAGAACACTGGGTTACAATGCTAAAGGTTTGATTTTATGCATCTTACAGCTGTGTGACATAGAAAGAAAGTATTCTCAGGTTAATTCAGAATTCAGTTTTGAGGTACTTGGCAGGACATTTTCTACCTAGCATGGAGATTCTGTTGTAGTGCCCATAACTAAATGAGAAGCTTTCACTTTTAAAAAGATGAGCTGCAGTTGGTTTCTTTCCTCTTTTGCACTTTTGTGGTGACGTGGACTGGTGTTAAGGCTGTTGAGGAAGTACTTCTGAAGTGGGAAAAGATCTAATTAAAAATGTTTAAAGGTTGTCAAGTTTATTCCTTTTTAATAATTTCTTTTTCTTAAGTGGAAGATAATTTTTTTTGTGTGTGTGAAATAAATCTTATTGGAGTAGGACAAGAAGAAAAAAAAAAGAGGAGGAAAAACAGTAGGCGAGAAAGAAGCAAATGCCTCTTCAGCTTTGCCAAGTATTTGTCTTGTAAATAATTTGAGGAGAAGTTTATTTTATAAGTTTTCCATATAAATCCTACTCTGTTTTGCAGCCTGCTACTATTCAAAAAAGATCATTAACTTGATAATTGTCATATTTTAGGAGTTACAGTTGCCACCTGTAGATGCTACCTCTTGCTCTAGGTTTTCAGGACAAATGGATGCCCCCAGATTGAATAGCGATAGTATTCTCTGAAGATAAGTCTTTTTTTTTTTTTTTCCAAATAGGAATGTTAGAATTGAGCTGAACTCACCATTTCTATCTGTGTAGATTTCCCTTGTAGTTTCATCTGGATATAATATTTTAATTTAACATGAAATATTAAAATAACTAACTATATCTTATGGAAGTAAAGTAAACATTTAATTATAATGTTTAAATTTGAAGTGCTGAACAAAATTATTGTTCAGGACTTCTTATTGTGTCTTAAGGTGGCTGCATTTTGGCGGTGGGTAAAACAATTGTGCTTAAGCTGCTCTAATTGCAAAGTTTGCCTTGTAAATATACTGCTTTATGTAGACTTCAAATTGTTGCACTTATCTGAAATGAGAAAGTCTGCCAAATCTGAATAGGTTTGGTTATGCTTGCTTAAGTTCTAAAGGTTTTCCCTGTCAAACTGACATTTTTAATATCATCTTTAAAAATCACAAAATAGAGGAAAAAAATCTCTTACTGTCTCTTTCTTTTTAGAGAGGATCTGACGAACTTCTTTCAGGCAGTGTACTCAGTAGCCCGAACTCTAACATGAGCAGCATGGTAGTTACTGGTAAGTGATGCCCTTTCAAAGGAGAAATCTATCATTTATTCTTGGACTCATTTCCTGTTTACAAGGGGAGAACGCTGAAACGAGAATCCACTGTGCTATAGAGGGATAAACTGTTGGCATGCATTAGACTGTAGTGACTTTACATATAGTCAAAATCCTCAGGAATCTGAGAAGAGTAATCCCATGAAACAAAGAGCAACTTTCAGATGCCTGTACAGTACACCTATGGTGGATGACAGAATGAAAAATTACACTTGTCTTATACTGCTGCCTTCAAAGTAAGGAATCAGAACTACCAGTTAAAGGTAAACAGATAACAACTCACTATGACTTCTGTTTTTTCACATGTAGCTTCTGTGAGCCTGGGCGTTATGGGAAGAATGCTGCCCTATAAAAGAGAATTTGGTTTGTTCTCATTTAGACTGCAAAAACAGTGAATTTGACTTTACTTCTTCAGTCTGACATGGCAGTGTTACTAAAATCTCAATGTTAGGTTGTTCTTTAACCACTATAGTGTTACTAGATAGAAAAGCTTTTAAGGAATTAGCACATAATAAAATGCCTTTCATTGCAGTGTATGGTCCTGACATTTGAACTTTCTCTGAGTTCCTTGTGAGAGCTTACCTCATAGTCTTGCTTTTTCTCTCTGAGAACATATAACTTTTTTTTCTTTTCTCAGAGGTAAGGAGGAATTAGTTCATGGTATCAGTGTTACTTAGTCCTTCCAAATGGTTGCTTGGTTCACAGCTTCAATGTGCAATATACAAATATATATATATATTCCCATCTGTATTTACTTGTTGAACAGTGCAGTGTTAGTACCAGATTTACTACTATATTAAAAGGAAAGTAAACAAAGATTAGGATTCTGAATACAATTTCATGACATATTTAATATGCTGTGATGGCAGATGTTGCCAGAGTGGACGTTCTCTTCCTGCATTCCTAGTACAAACATGAAAAAAACATGCAACTGTTTGTGTTTCTGCCCTACTCAGTGCTGGAGTGTTCATACTCTTGCAAGACAAGCTAATACAGCACTAAAGTGTACTGCTAAGAAGAGCTGCTTTTCATTGGAGCAGCTTAGAGATTGGTAATATGTGCAATTTCTAGATTGTGTACAGTGTAGGGAGAATGAGTGGGATGTCAGAAGAGAAATATAATGTATTTGTGGTCATTTTAGAGCCCCTGGAACACTTACTTATCTCCTCTGTTTTTTGTGCTTTCTTCTATTTCTGAAAAAGGTACATCTTCTCATTTCCATTTTCTTGATGTCCTCAGCAATACTGCTTCAGCAATTTGCTTTTCTTAAATGAGAAACCACAATTAAAGGGAGTTGGTGTTGTGTGGGGGGTGCATTTGGGTTTGAGCATTGAGTATGGGGGTGGAGTGTCAGTGTTTACTGGACAAGTAGTTTTTCCTGAGCATTCTGAAAATTTCCCATATATTTATAGAGAAACTTGAAAATTAGGAAAGCTAAATGGAAGTTTACTTATCAAAAGGAAAAAAAAAAAAAAGATAAAAGGGGTAAAAAAAGAACTATCTGTTTGGGCTTTCAGAAGAAAATTTACAGAAGCTTTTCTAAGACACCTTAAAACTTGAAGTCTGAGTTTGTCTCATCTGAGAGTTCTTTGGAAAAAATGGCTTTGATTCCATAATGTGGATGGAGGAGTTTGTGTGTAATGAATGCAAATTCTCCTACCCTCCATCTTGGTTTTGTTCCTCTCCTCTCTTTTTTTTTTTTTTTTAAGCACCAAAGAGACAGTTTCCAAACAAATTGATTCTCTGTCTTATACAAGCAAGAGCTCTTGGTAGGTTTCTAGGCATCCACAACCGTAAATGGTTTCCAAGAAAAGGTCTCATTATCAGCTGGCAGTGGTGTGAGATGAGTTCCTGTAGTGTCTGTTGTTTGTAACAGATTTTTGTACTAACTAGGTATAAAGGAGTATTCTGGAAAAATACCCAGAGGAAAAAACAACAACAAAAACAAACAAAAAAAAACCCCCACAATCACAAGTGCAGTGTTTTAATTCAAGTCATTCCCTACAGAAGTGTGTGGGAAGGAATCTTGGTTTGTGGAAGTTTTCTTGGTTTGTTTTCATGCAGTTTCTTGACATTGCATTTAAGCTTCTGTTCTGCCTGCCTTTGTTAAATAGCATACAAAGTCTGTAGAGCAGGTTAAATCAACATTTCAGTATTATTTCTATATGCATATGTTCTTGTATCTGTCTTGTTTATCAGGAACCTGGAAGGTACGTTTTCCAGTTTTGCACAGGTTTCTTTTACAATTTCGGATTATAGATGCAGAAATGATTGGGTCTGAAATGGAAACTGGTATGTTAATTTTTTGTACCTGTCTCCTGAAGCCAGATGAGTTGAAACATTCTTTATGTCCAAACAAATGCCTTCCTTTTGCTTCAGCGCTGTTGTATTTTTTTTTTTCTGTAGATGAATTTAAAACTTCAGGGAAAAGGATTTATCAGCTGTAGCTGAGCCATTGTAGCTTTCCAAGGCCTATTCAGAGAATCTGTAGTCACTGCTTAAGCTCTTGGTAAAGGAGGCATTTCATAGAAACTGATCTACTCTGTAACTCTTTAATGCCTTCTTGAAGTTTGGTGTCATTTTATGAGACCTGTCCATTGTGGTTTTTTTTCAATACATAGAAACCTACTCTGGTTTAGTCATTCATCTTTTCAACATAAGATTCATGATATTTTCTGAACAGATACTGTGCTTAGAGCCTTGTTGGTAAAAGTACACAATCCAGAAAGCAGTTGTGACCAGCACTGCTCTAACAGGCTCAAATTTAGAAGAAAAACTTGCAAATTGTTTCCTCGTTTCTTTTGAATTTTGCAGAAATATATCAAACTTCCTATAAAACAATTCTGCCGTTAAGCAGTGTTTTTAAAAACTCATATTTTTTTAAAGAGACCTATTCATGGAAGTTGACACTTACTGTCTAACTGACCTATCTTTAATGGCTCTGTGTTTAGACGTAAAGTTAAACCTAAATTTTTAAAAAATGGTTGTCTTTTTTATCATAGTAATAGTCCCATGAGAATTCTTTTAATATTCAACTCTTTCAGATAGAATACTGTAGTTTAATGCTCTTAAGTGTATTCTTGTGCTAATTCTTCCTTAAAGGCATGAAAGATATGTACCTTTTCTCCTTTGCAGGGTCTTGCGTATGAATTCTTCTCCTCTTTTATTTAAAGAAAAAAAAAAACCTTGCAAAATTGTTGGATAGGCATTTGTTTTGCGTTTGAAAAATGTATAAACATTTATTTGATAATTTGAACCACTGATAATTTGATAAATGGTATGAAATTAAAGCTGATGCATATTAGGCCAAAGAAATTGCTGAAAATATGAGTTGTGATCCTTGAACAATTTCTGAACGGTTTGGTCATCGTTACCCATCTTCAAGGCTGTATAGATAAAGGGAAGTTGGGAGTATGTTATATAATGATTTACTGCAAGTTGCTAATTTAAGTACTTTGTGTATCTCTAGTAAAAGAACTGCCTCGAAAGGAAGACAAACTTGGATAATTGAGCATGACTTGTGTGATTTTTTTTTTTTAATGTTTACTTCTGACCCCTTGCATCTGCACTTGATGACTGTTCTTACCCGTAAGGAATTTCATTTAAACGTCTGTTGTAAAGTATACGAGATTTTTTTTTTTACTACAGAAGAACTTTATAAGCAACATGAAAGAACATCTGAGGGTAGAATCCCATCATAGATTATTGCTAGGAAAAAGAACTTGTAAGATTCTGAGTCAACAAATATCTGTTCTTCTGTGTTTTTTTTAAAGTTATATTTGACTACACATTTTCTCATCAGCTGACAAAGATATGTTGAATTTGCAAAATCACAGGCTTTGTACTATTAGTATTTTCTTTCAGCTTTTTTGAAAATGCTATCCAAGTCCATTCTTACTTTGTATCGTAATCGTGCTCATCTCTCATATCCTAGAAGAGCATAAATAACCTTCTCGTGAGAATTGTGAATTTGTTTCTTCATGAACACAGCAACCAATGACTCAAAGGACAGTTTGATAGCAGAGTTCTGAGAAACAAGAGCTGAAGCCTAGATATATAAGGAATATCTTCTTGACACTAGACTCTCTTCTTCAACTTCTAAGAGAATCAAGTCCCTTTTTCTGAAGAACTACAAAGGTTATTTCCTTTATGAGGGGTTACTTTTATGCCAAACTTCTTGTGTGACTTCTTTCTTTCAGGTGAAGGACTACTCAATGGAAGTTCTAGGAACACCTGTGTGTATGAAGGTGCTCATGCCATGAACTGTATTTCTGAAATCCACAAAAGAAACAATTTTTAAAGGGATATAGATAAAAAGCGAAAGTTGAAGAAAGTTTTATAAAAGTTAGCAAAGACAAAAGATTGATGAAGAAAAGTGTATTTTTATACTATAGTTACTGTCACTTTTATTAATTATTGTTGTGTGTTTTAACTCAATTAGTAAAAACATTTCAAAAATTGTTTTGCAGCAGAGCTCACCAAGCTCCTTTAGCTTTAAATGGTGGTATTAATCTTCATCTCATTTTTTACTTTTGTAGGGAAGGTTAGCAGCAACTTTTATAGGTAATTCATTGTATTAACAGAAAACTTAAGTGCTAAGGCATGCAAGATACTAGTGTTGTCAGTGCCCTGTTTAACTTACAGTAGTAACATAGATGTTCTGATTTTGATAGCGCATTAAGTGAAGTTGGCTATTAGTTAACACTAACCTGAGCACAAGTAATTTACTTCTGAATTTTCAAATTTATTATAATTCACAAAGTCACTTATGATTAGAAATACTACTGAGATTGTCTAGTCCAACCATCAACCCATCACCACCATGCCCACTAAGTCATGTCCCTCAGTGCTGCATCTACCCTTTTCTTGAAAGCCTCTAGGGATGAGAGAGGGAGAGGGAGGTGACTGTCCCCTTATACTCGGCTCTTATGAGCCCCCTCTGGAGTACTGCATCCAGGCCTGGGGCCCCCAGCACAAGAATGGCGCAGAGCTCTTGGACATGGTCCAGAGGAGGGCCACTAAGGTGATCAGAGGGCTGGAGCACCTCTTCTGTGAAGGAAGGTTGAGGGGACTGGGCTTGTTTAGCTTAGAGAAGAGAAGGCTCCAGGGAGACCTCACTGTGGCCTTCCTGTATTTGAAGGGAGCATATAAACAGGAGAAGGAATAACTGTTTACATGCGTTGATAGGGATAGGACAAGGGGGAATGGGTTTAAACTGAGACAGGGGAGGTTTAGGTTGCATATTTGGAGGAAGTTTTTCACTCAGAGGGTGGTCACGCATGGAACAGGTTGCCCAAGGAGTTGTGGATGCACCATCCCTAAAAGCATTCAAGGCCATGCTGGTTGTGGCTCTGGGCAGCCTGGTCTGGTGGTTGGTGACCCTGCCTGTGGCAGGGGGGGTTGAAACTACAGGATCTTTGAGGTACTTTTCAACCCAGGCCATTCATTCTATGATTCTATTATATGGTCACCTCTCTAGTCCTGCTGACTGCACTGTTCTTGATATGAGCCAGGGTGCTGTTGGCCTTTTTGGCCACTTTGGCACTCAGTCTGGTTAGTAGTTGGAAAGATTTTAACTGCACTGCATGACTGTAAAGTGTCATAATAGACTAAAATTTACATAGCTCACTCTTAAAATAATGCCTCCTATTTATTTGCATGGAAACTACAAAAGGAATGAAGAGCACAATAATATTATTTGATAGAGCAAATCCTCAGGTACAAAACACTACTTTTCGGCGTAGTCACCACCACCATTAGCTATGAATTCTCAGCAGCGGTGAACAATAGCCTGCATGCTGCACTTGTAAAAATCTGTACCAGTGGAGTTTACCCATTGTCACTGTCACCACTGCTGAAATGAACCACTGACCACCACATTGTGCTGACATCCACTGTTTGCTCTCCATAAAAATTCAGCAAGCATTGAGGAATGTGAGTGGATGCCAATTTTTTTTTTTTCATGGAGGAATTCAGTAGCACATTTCCATGGGTGATGCAGTTTTGTCAGAGTGCCTCTCTGCTGCCATGTGTTACGTACACAGCAACAAAGTGTACTGGAATATTGGTTGACCTCTAATGCCACATCATAAACATAGCAAAAAAGAAGGCCTTACTTTTGGAGCAGATTCATGTGGGCGTTTGTGTGTGGACAACCTAAATTTTAATGCTCAGAATGTTTGAACACTGTATCTTTCTGTAAATTAAGAAACTTTGGGAGGTGAACAGCAAAGGAAAAAAAAAAAGAACCACAGACAACCAACTGAAACCACATCTCCGGATGCAAGAGTGAGAATACAGCTATTAGGATTAATTCAGCTAATGTATCTGCATCACTATGCCGTTTTTATTTCATTTTAGTTGCACTGCACTCTAGCCATAGTATTTTTATATTTCTTAAGGGCACAGGTGATTGACATTTGTTTTGGATGGTCCTCTGCAACTTTGAACAGCCAATATACCGCATTATAACTGTATTATAGTTAGAAAACATAAGCAGTGGATTTTGCAACAGCATCAGACTGGATGCAGATGTGCTTGTTCTAGTTCTTAATTAAAAGCAGTATAGATAATCTTTTATCTGCCTGACCGTGGTTATCTATTTGAACTCAAATTGCTGATGGGCAATATTCTCTGTAGTTTAGGATTAGTTTCATTACTATTTGGTCAGGATTTTCCTTTGCCTTGTGGCCTGTATCTGGAGTAAGGCTCCAGCTGTTATTACTGATGGGATGCTTCATTTAAGGGGTAAGATTTCTGCAATGTGGTAGTGGCCTGACAGGACAAGGATAGTAAGATATAACATACTTTTAAAGTTAAAATCTTAGAGAATATGCTCCTCTCTCCTTAGAGATCCTCAAAACAACAAAAGTCCAACAGAGTTAACACAGAACATATAACCTGCATTTTTAGAATAAAAAAAATGTGAGCTTTACAGAACTTCATATTCTCATAGTTTTTTATCTTTTTTGCATGCATTATTGACTCTTTTATTCATTTCAAGCATTCAGAATTCCAGATTTTATCTTTAGCTTGGATTCTGAGCTATCTGTATGAAAAATAAGAACCAGTTGACTCCTGCAGCAAATCTCTCACTTGATCCTACCGAAGATCCTCTCTTTCTGTCTTCTGTCATCCATATCAGGCCAGGTACATACGCTTAGGGGAACCTCAGGAACAGAACTGTAGTGCTCTCTTTGTGTTGCAGCTTTTCTGTTTGTGGTTTTCTTTCGTTGTTTAATACAGGTGATTGTTTTCAGTAACTACTGTGGTATTTAATCTTTCTGACTGTGGTCAGAATCCACAATTTTAAACTAAATATTTTCATAATTCCATTGCCTTCTTTTATTTATGTATTTCCTATGCGATTATATGCCTTATGCTACTTCTTAACATTGAGTTTCATGTATTCAACTTAGGTGGAATAAATATTGTTGACGTTAGCAGCAACTATTTACTAGAGTAAATCTGCTATAAATAAAGGATCTTTTCTATATGAAGTGATTGTATGGTGAAGATGAAATAAGTGTTCCAGGAGAGCATGGAATACGTAAATTTCTTTCTTTTGTAGTTGGTTGTTGGGGTGTAGTGATGATTGTGATCCAGCGACTTGTGCAGAAATCAGGTTTATCAATTATTTCTACTATTGCAGATATAAAAGGTTTTATAGTTAGCCTTTTTTTCTTCCCTCCTTCTGTCGAAGAAATAACAAGTTAAACGTTATTGTATGTCAAATCTTAGCTCTGAACAATTTCTGTACTGGGAGAAATTGTGAACATGAGAGGAGGAACCTTTGAGGAAAATGAATGAAGAAGAAAAGAATATTTACTGCTGTAACTCTTAATTTCTAGATAAATGTTCATTACAATTATTGTTATAGAAAATTACACACATAAAACATAGGATTTGTATATTTTCAAGGTAAAACAATGTGTATATTTTCCAGCTCTTGTATTTTGGCTTCAGAGTATTTCAGGTTGTATTGATGTCTATCTTTGTAGGGGAGGAAGTGTGCAAAGAAAAATTCCTTAGGATGAAATGTAATTAAAATGTTTCCAAAATTAGTTCTCAGCAGGTAATGTTACTTGTTCTTGTGTAGGAGTTACGTTGAACTTCAGAATTTGTTTTTCTGTAGAAAAAACTACCTGTAAACACTGAATCTTTATAACTTGAATGATTGAATGCCATGGACTTAACTTGTGTACCTTAGGCTTCATTTTGCTACTCATATATATAGGTTTTCAGTCCTGTTTTAATAAAAGAGGAGTTTCTAACTACAAATGTCAGAGAATGCAGATTGCTTAGATAATGCCCATTCATAGGCTTTGTCAGCTCTTACGCCTTCAATTTCCATGACTTGGTTTTCTGTGCAGTAGGGATGTGGCTTATGTGTCAATTATGTTTAGACTGCAGGATTCTGCTTAGATTGGAGAATAATGATTTTGAATGCCGTTTGTTGCAACAAGATTCTGCTTAAAATTAGCCAACCGATGTTGCATGGAAACTGGATTTTTCTTTCTCTCCTTGCTGGAGAACCAAAGAGGATTTTTGCAACAGTGCAGTGGCTATTACGGAACAGATCTTATTCTTTTGGTGGAATAGCTTCTTGCCAATGAGCTTCCACTTCAATAGCACTTCTTTGGTAATAGTTATTAGCTGGCTTTTGAGATTGCCCCATCCCAATTTTCTGAAGTTTTGCCTTTATCTAGAAGCATCTTTCAGATTGTCTTGTGTCAGAAAACAGATTATATAAATAATGTTCTTCTCAGTGCTTGGCCTTTTTTTATTTTGCTAGAGAATGACGTTGGTGCTTTAAGAGTAGTTTACCTTTCAGTGGTCTGAACAACTCGTGTTCCCATGTTTTAAATATTGGTTTTCTGTACCCAAGTGTAGTTTAAAGATGTCTCTGACTGAGAAGTGTTGCTTGAACTGATATATAAGAGAATGTATAAAATTAGGGAGAGATGCTTCATGTGATGTCAGAAACTTTACTGTTTGTCCTAAAAGATAATTTCATTGTTTGACAGATGTTTTGAAAGTTCATGTCTATGTACATACATGTTTAGTATATGACAGAATTTGTTACTGCCCTTATTGAAGTAGTAAGTTTGTGTTAAGCTATACTGGCTGGATAATTGAAGATTACAGAAAAGCGTTCTTTTCTGTGTTCAAGAAAAGCAAGATAAGTAATCTGTTTTTTTTTTTTCCATTTTCTATCCAATATTAAATGTTCCGGGGTAAATAGGAAATCAGTGGCTCTGTCAGGCTTACTTGCATTTATGTAGCACTGTTGCTAGAGATCCTCAAGTGACTGCCCGTGTTTTGTATTGCATTCTTTAGTGTAATACTTTGTATATTTTTGCGTGTATTATTTTCCATATATTTATCTACCTTTTATCTTCTGAAAGTGAGCATTTATTCCCTTAATCTCCACGCATAGGAAACCAAGCCATAGTCTTGAGATATGGCAGCAGATCAAAAGAAAATGTATCCTCTCCTAGCAATGTCTGTTGGATACTACACCCTCAATTCTCATCAGTGCGTATGTTGTAAGGTTTTTGTAGAACAAATAGAAAAAGACTTAGAAAATCTTCAGTGGTGCAAGAACTTGGAAAGCAAAAACACTGAATTAGAACAGAAACTTTAGCTGTTAGGAAAAGATATAAGAGAGTGGTAGAAATAATTTGCGATGTACAGATCTTTTCTTTTTCCTTTCCTATTATTTCCAGTAATGAAAACACAGGGAATGACTGTATTTAGTGAAAATAGGAACTGTTTGTAGAGAATTGGTCAGAGAACTGGAGTTCACCTATTATGATAGAAGTGTTGAGAAGTTAGTGAAATATGTTACTTGGTTTGGCTGTTTGGATCCAGAACTGAAATGTAGGTATTCTTGACTTCTAAAAATGAATTGATTCCATTCTCATTGCATGTGTTTTTAATGTTGACTGAGTTGTCATGGTGTAGGCAAACTGAGCTGAGAGCTTAAATTCTTAATTTTAGTTTAGGCGTATTAAGCATAACTTACTATTCTCAATTTAGGCACTTATGAATGAAATATTTTTATGCAAGTGATCAGATTAGGTCTAAATAATTTTCCTGGACACAAAATCTGAGCTGTATTCTGTAGTTATAGCGAGTGATAATTGAAAGCTTCTTTATTCCCTTCCCTCTGGAAATCACAGTCATCGGTTTCTTATGAAGGTGAGGCTTTTGGAGGATTTAACATAAATGCTTCGTATTGATTTTTCCCTCTTCCTCTTATTTCTTCTAATTTTTTAGTTAGTAAATAAAGTTAGTTGTGTTCATAAACTTATTTTTTAAATCCTCATCAACCCATGAATTTGAACCCTAATAATTAGATATATTTTTATTCCAGTTTTTAATTTCTTTTTTAGAAGAGTACGTAGCTGTTGAGTGTCTTTTCAAAGATGAAATGAAAGATTGAATATCTCACTGCGTATTTTATGGCCAGGAATACAAAAAAGGAAGTCTTAATGCTTGTTTTTCTCAAATCTAAATGTGTTCTGATTTTCAACATTAGTTCATTAATATCCTTGTATCTTAAGACAGTATTGTGCTTTAGCTTTTAATCCTTTCTGATGTTACTTCAGTGACATATTTTTAGGCAGTGGTTTTATTATTTTATAGTCAAAGTAAGCAAATATTTCCTCACATAGTTTTCAAAGCAGAACTTTTTCCATCCAGCTAGCTCTTTATTTCATATGTTCCAGCTTGAGTTGGTTTTTTTTTTTTAATGAATTTTATTGGAATTCTGTACAAACAATTCTGGAAAGCATTCAAAACTATCTCCTGGTGCTTCAATATTGATTTTTTTTCCTTGTTCTAGTAGAAATACTTGTCTTGCTTTTCCATCCCTGTTAACTGCATTATGTCATTAGCTGGTCTTTCTTATGAATGAGCCCATGGTTCAAAATGGTTCTTCTTAGCATTAATTGCTTCTCCTGGATGTGCATCAGTAAATTTGCTTTGTAACTTTTCTACTTTTGTGCCTTGTACTAGTAGTGTTTCTAGTTACTTTATTCCATTGCCATCTGTCTCCATTCAAGGTGAAAACAAAGCTAAAAACAGAACTGGTTTACCTCTGACTACTTTGTAGTTCTTATGCCATTCTGAGTCTTAGTATTCATATACAACATTATATGATGTGTCACAGAAAATGAGGTGGAAAAAAATGTAGTCTGCTTTTCATCTTGATTAGGAAATGAGCTGTCACAAACAGCTGTTGGGGTATCCTTGAACAGTCCATCTTTCAAGAATCGTAGCATCATTAAGATTGGAAAAGATCATCTAATCCAACATCACCACCATGCCCACTAAGCCGTGTCCCTCTGTGCTGCGCCTACCCTTTGCATGAAGGCTTCCAAGGCTGGTGACTCTACCTCCTCTCTGGGCTGCCTTTTCCAATACCTCACCATTCTTTTGGAGCATAAATTTTTCCTGATGTCCAACCTAAACCTCTACTACCACAGCTTAAGGCCATTAGCTCTCATTGTGATGCTAGTTACCTGGGAAAACCTCTCACCTTGCTACAACCTCCTTTCCAGTAGTTTTTAGTGAGCTATGAGGTCATCCCTGAGCCTCATGTTCTCCAAACAAAACAATCCCAGTTTCCTCAGTTGTTCCTAGTAACAATTCCAGACCCCTCACCAGCTTTGTTGGATGCGATCCAGGGCTCCAGTGACCTCCTTGTAGTGAGGGACCTGAAACTGAACACAGTACTCGTGATGTAGTCTCACCAGTGCTGAGTACAGAGCGACAGTGGCCTCCCCAGTGCTGCTGACTGCACTGTTTCTGGTGCCAAGCCAGGATGCCATTGGCCTTCTTGGCCACCTTTGCACACAACTGGCTCACATTCATCTGGTTGTCAGCTAACACTGCCAGATCCTTTTCTTCTGTGCATGTGACAGTTTCTTCATGTTCTTCTAGTTGCCTCTTTAGAATTTGTTAAAACACTCCCATTTTCTTTTAGACAAGACAGGGTGGCTCTAAAAAAATCTTACATTTATAATAAAAAGCATTTTTAAATGAAGCACAAATAATGGCAGTAAACTCTTCAAATAGTCTTAATTTGTCTTTCAGCTAATGGTAATGACAACAAGAAATTCAAAAGTGAAGATAAAATGGATGGGGCTCCTTCTCGTGTTCTTCATATCAGAAAACTGCCTGGGGAAGTGACAGAAACAGAAGTTATTGCTTTAGGCTTACCTTTTGGTAAGGTAACCAACATCCTGATGCTGAAAGGGAAAAATCAGGTAATTTGTTGCTGCTTTTTTTTTTTCTCATTTCAAAATATTATGTTAAAATACTATTGAAATAAATCATGCTACAGTAAGTATTAATGAGGAAAGAAGAGGAGGGTAAAAACCTTCGTTTCTTTCTTTAAATCAGCTTATGCTGTCTTGTAAATTCTGTTTGGGAATGTGGATTGGTTAAGAGCTAAATAAAGCAGGAAATAGAATAAATACTATAAGTTAAATACTCAGTTCTGCATTCCTTCAGATGAATTTTTGGAGGTGGCTTGGCAAATAAAGTTAGTAATTGGAGGATGACGTCATATAAAGATGTATGTTTGGCAAAATGTGTTCTCAAAACTCTTTTGTCTTCTTTCTTGTGCTTCTAATACAAAGGTTATCTACTTGAAATTTATCTGTTTAACTTGATTTTATAGGCTTTTTTGGAACTTGCAACAGAAGAAGCAGCTATCACTATGGTTAATTACTATTCAGCTGTGACACCTCATCTTCGTAACCAACCTATCTATATCCAGTATTCCAATCATAAAGAACTGAAGACTGATAATACACTGAACCAGGTATATTTGTTATTAAATGGTATTAGAAATGCAGACAGTAGGGTATGTGACGTATATATCACTATCAATCAGGAATACCTGTTATTTAAATCTATTTTTGTCCACATTCAAACACTACTGTAGTTTTACCAGTGGTTTTTGTAATGGAGATTTGTTTTCTCTGTGATCCTTCAATTAGGATGAATTTACTTAGTGTGAAAGGAAAGATTGTGAAGATGTTTTAACTTGAACATTTTTCACAAAACAAATTTACGTCTTGGTTTAGAAAGTGTAGGATGAGAAAATTTAACTTTTTAATTCTGTCACCTGAGATTCTAATATCTCTTCCAATTTCCCTAGTGATAATGACTAATGTGAGTGGCTACATTTCAGTGCTTTGAATGATTACTCTGGTAGCACTGGTGGGCTCTTCTCCTGTGATCTGCTGTTCCTGATGAAGAACACATTAATGCTCAGTGCAGAGATAAATGTGCATGTTAGCGGAAGGAAAAAATACTCAGTTTTTGCCTCTGCAGAACCTATTTTAAAAGAAAGATAAATGCGTATACCTGTTTCTAGTACAGAAACTTTTGTCTTTTTTCTAACAGAAAAATTAGCAAAAATAATGTCTTTGCAAAATAAGTTTTCCTAATGTGATGACCATTTTTTTTACAGAGGGGAAAAAAGCATTAACTTACCACAAGTCAATGATTATTTCAAGATTGCTTTCTTATGTTCATCTTCAGAAGGCTATTTATATAAATCCTAAATGTGGTTTTGAACTTTTTTGAAAAAATGCTCACTGTTGTGTTCATTTTATAGATGATCCTTGTATAAGAATGTTAAGTCACACGCATTCCTTCACTCCATCATGTATTTACACTAACTTTAGTGCAGTGAAGGATGATGTGTAAGCATACATGAACAGTGCTATCAAGAGTTGCATGTTAAAAGTAACCTCAAAAGTTTTGGTTCTGTAGGTTTCACAGTTCAACATTCTCCAATCACTTAAAGACATGAATTTTAATTGGTGTGCTTCTTCTGTGCTCACAGACGGAGTAGGAAATAATTATGCAATTCAGCCAAATATCTGAACAGCTTGAAATTTGTGTTTTTCATACACTGGAGAGGGGAAAATGTCTTTATCAAAAGGCATTTCTATAGAGTTACAGTAATCATTTTTAAATACAGAGTTAAATTTGATTTTCTCAGGTAACGTTCATCAGGTCTTTTTTTTTTTTTTTAATCCTTCCTTAACTTGTTGATTCATTTCAGTTTGAAGAGCATCATGATGAAATTATGAGATAGCTCAGATACCTCTGAAATAATGCACTGATTTACTCTAATGCTTATTACTAGTTAGTTTTGCCTGACATGCTCACTGTTATTTTGTATTGTTCTAATGGAAGTAGTAACTGAAACTGAAACTTTTTTTTTTTACCCAGTACTTTCTCAGGAAAAAAAATTGTGATACTTTCAGTTTTGGCAGCAGCAGCAGTTGTGTAGATGTGTGTTTTTGTGATGTCATCATAAACTTTTGAATTCCTAAAACCATGCTTTTGATATTTAAAAAAAACAAACTAACTAGAAGGAAACAGAAGAACCCGTGGTGGAAGAGGAAGAGGATTCTCTGTTTCTGTTTTTAGTAAAAAGAGTAAATAACAGACACCAGGTTGTTTACCTCTCTATGGATAACACTTTCTGATGCTGTCTATCTTGTGCTTATTTCTTTGTTACATCAGAGAAGTTTGATAGTGTTCAGCATTATCCCTTCTTCACAGAACTTTCCACATAATTAAAGTGGCAGTGAAATATTAACTGTAGTACAGACTGTTGAAGAAACAAGATTAAAAATTACTGGCTTCTGCACTTTTTCCCCTTTAAGAGTCTGTAAGGAGTTTTGACGTCCACAAATCCTATGGGTTTTTTGTTAATAGTAGAACAATAAGCTTGCTACTAGAAGGGTTGATATTTGTGCCATTTGAAGGCTTAATTGAGGTATTTGTTTTTGTTTTCTCATAGATTGGACTGCATTACATTCATATTCTGCCTCATTTTTTTTCTGAATAATCATGTGATTTTCTAATTAATTTCAAGCTATTGTCTTGAGATAGTAAAATCTTTGTAATTTTCTTTTCAAGCGGGCCCAAGCTGTTCTTCAGGCAGTGACAGCTGTGCAGGCAACAAATGCTCCCATAAGTGGGACCACTGTTAGTGAGAGTGCAGTTACTCCAGCTCAAAGTCCGGTGCTTAGAATAATTATTGACAACATGTACTATCCTGTAACCCTGGATGTTCTTCATCAGGTAAGACAAATTTCATTTTAATTTGACCTTGTAATTAGCAGGAACATGTGTATAAAACTTTGTTTTTGACAGATATTCTCTAAATTTGGTGCTGTATTGAAGATAATCACATTCACAAAGAATAACCAGTTTCAAGCTTTACTCCAGTATGGTGATCCAGTGAATGCACAGCAAGCAAAACTAGTAAGTATAGTTTTCTTTTAAGGGTAGATATGTTTCTGTGCTCTAGACATTTGTACAATGTTAGCAGAATGCTGACTACTATAGTTGTAATAATCCTCCTCCATTTCTGAGAGTTCTTTAAAAATAAAAAATAATTGGGAGTTTATATCATTTTGACAAAGATCAACAACGTGTCATCAAGACCAGACATTTTGAATTAAGTGATAGTGATGTGACTACATCCATGACAATAAGAAAAGTAAACCAAAGGCAAAAACTAGATTTTGCGTGTGCGTTATATATATTTTTACATACATAAAATTTTTTATTCTAAGTTTTAAGAGTTAAATAGAATTAATTTAAATTCTTTACCATTCCCATGAAGTTTGGGTTTTTGGAAGGTTGGTTAAAATTGATGTGCTGGTTAAGTGTTGCTTGGCAGCATAAAAGGAGTGACTCACCCAGAGGTGACAGAATAGCTGAGAATATCATGTAAAAGTGAAAAGCTCACTCCTCAGATGAAGTTGATGAAGAGTACCTGGTAGTAGAGGAAACAAAAAGTGGACTTTGGTTTGTACTGTGCTTCTTAAAGAATGACGACTATTGAGATATAAACTGTCATTAGAAAGTGGAGGATTGTTATTTTCGTTCTTGTCACCATATGAATAATGAACGTTGATTAAAAGTATGAGGCCACCAAGACAGGGAATCGCAAAAAATAAGAGAGAGCTTTTCAGAAGGCAGTGTATAAGTGCTCTTCCTTTTGAGAAAAAGTAATGCTAGCATATATTTGTAGACTTCGGAGTCCAGTTTTAATTAGAGATATTGTTTACTGACACGTTATATATAAAATATTAGGTGGGAGGGGTGTGCAAATGCATTACTGTAACTAGTGCAGAAAAAAAAATTGCATGGATTGGATGTAGCTGTCAGGTTTGTAAATAGACTTAGAATGACATAAAAGCTAGGTCTTTAACCTGCAATTACTGTGGGAATTGACTGTAAGTCAGTTGGATTCACAGCTGAGGTACGTTTTGATCCCAGGGTTCTTCAGGTATTTCTTGCGGATGTTGTAATTCAGTTTTGATCAATATTTGGGAAGTTATTTTTCAGTAATAGTTGATATGTTTTACTTTACATTTTTTACTTCATTTTTTGAATCTTAAATATGTTATCAGAAGATTTAATGGAAAGACGACATCTGTGAAATGAACTGTAGCAATCTGAAAATTATCAGTATAATTGTAGAACTGTATTCTAAAAGAAGTGACAAAATAACACGGGATGAGGTATGTAAAAGTATGAAAGGAAATAGAGAATCTGCTGATGCTGACTTCTGATAAATTGATACTAGCTTGCGGGACGCTATTGGTCATAATATTCAAAACAAAACAACAACACATGTATTTGCTCTGGTTTTGCATGTTTTAACTAGGGTAGCTGTTCATTAGTGGCCGCTCATATGTGAATGACTAAACTTAATTGAATAACAGTGATACCTGCATGTGCAGTTATTGTCAGAGTTATCTTGAAGCCTATCTTAGTGACAGACTGAAACAGGAATAGGTTTATAGCTTCTTACTTTAACCACTTTCTAGGTAAATGCTTTTGTGAAGGAAGATTTGATTTTTATTTTTTCCTTCCTCTTTTCTCTCCCACAGATAGGGTAAAATTAATACTGTTGTTACGATTAAATTAATGTGATAAAAAATGAAGTCACCAAATCAAAACTGACAAAAGGAAAGAAAGTCACATGATAAGGAAAAAGCTTACAGCTTAAATTCAGCTGGAAATAGTGGTAGAAGCAAGAGGATGTGATGGCAACATTTAAGTTACATGGCATTCAAAATTAAAATTGTGGTAAAAGAGTAAAGAAACTTTCAATTTGTTTTCCATCAGTTGTTACTGTAGAAGATAATGGGGAAATTTAATTTTCCACTGGCACTCTTCACAGGAAATCAGAATGTGCTCTTAATAGAAATTGAAGACTTTATTAAGGAAGTTAAAGAGCAATTTGAAAAACTCAAGTGATGTAAGTACCAAGGAGAGATGTTATTCATTTGAAGGTTCTGAGAAACTAGTGACACTGGCAAGAATGTACAATATGAAGCCTCTAGCCCTGTGGGACTCCTGCTATCCAAACGAGCAAGTAGTGAAAAATTGCATTCCTGCTCCACTTGCTGTGTGAGAAACTCATTTCCTGTAAAAGTAGACTATGGCTACACTGATTCATGTTTCATCACCACCTTCAGATTGGGTCATTATAGTTCATTATATCTGTAACTAAAGGTGAAGACAAACTTGAGGTTACTTTCAGTGCAGCAGTCTAGCCATGGTTTGGAGAAAGTGTTGAGAATGAGCAGCATTAAAGCACACTGAACTTCCTCTATTCTGGAGGGATATTCTGGAGGTGTCTGTATTCATATGGAAATTTTTTGTGCATCAAAGCCAGCACATTTTCACAGTCAATGATAGTACCCTCAACAGAAGCAGAAAACCTGCTTAGGTTGCTATGAAAGTAATGCCTTCTATGTATTTCCATGGAAACGACAACAAATACAAAGAGTACAGTAACAGTACTTGATAGATCAAATCCTCAGCTACGAAACACTGCTTTTCAACAGTCACCACCATTAGCTATGTGTTTTTGCCAACGGTGAACAAGTGCCTGTGTGTTGCACTCATACAAATCTGTGCCAGCAGATGTGACCCATTGTGCTGTGATGGCATTGTTGCTAGGAAAACGTTGCCTGTGAAGTCTGTCTTTCATCGGCCTTATAAGAAGGAAGTCAGAAGTTGCCAAATCTGAACTATACGGTGGGTGTGGTAAGACAAGCCAGCCAAAATTGGTCGTGTGCTGCATGGTCTTCAGACTGCTGTAGGGCCTGAAGCTAAGAGTATGGTCATCTTCTTCTCTGGCAGACTCAAAAAGTTTGAGCCTTTAGCTTAGTTGGTGTCATGATGTAATGGTTAGAGTTGATGGTTTGTCCAGGCTCCAGGAAATCCAGAAAGATAACCCCTTTCCTGTCTTAAAACACAGCAGTTTACCTGCAGAGGGCTTCTTCAATGAGGAGTTCGCACGTCACTACTCCATAGACTGCTGTTTTCATTCAGCTTAGTGGTGACATTGTGTCTCATCACTGGTAACAGTGTGATCCAGGCAAACTGTCACCTTCAGCTTTGTATTGGTTCTGTAGATCCTGACAGGCTTGCATACCATGTTCTTTCCCTTCCTATGTAGGCATCTGTGGGACGCACACCTGATGAAAACTCGGATATTCCAGTTTTGCCACTATAGTTTCCAATGCAATTAAGCCAATATTCAGCTCCATACACAATTCCCTGATCATAGCCTGCCAGTTTGCCTCGATGAGCTGATTGAGATGCTCTCTCACGTTTGGCGATGTGACAGATGAGCGTGGTTGTCTGGGAACGTGATTTGTTTTTCACTTCACTTTTGCTGAAATGCACCATCCACTGCCTCCCTATGCTAGCATTTACTGTTTGGTCTCCATAAATGTTCAGTAAGCATTGGGGTATGTTGGTACAATTTTTTTTCTGCATGGAGGAATTCAGCAGCAGTCCTTTGCTTCATGTGCACTTCCATGTCAGACACCATTCTGTCAGACTGCCCCTCTGCTGTCATCTGTTACACAGCAACAACATGTAACAAAATATTGGTGGGGAAAGTTCAACCTCTCCTGCCATACTACTGACATCCATCTCCACGTGGACCAGCATAATCAGATAGGAGGCATTACTTTTGGAACAGCCCTTGCGAACATTGGAACACCACTGATGTCTTCTTTTGGTTTGATGCTGGGAGTAATGCTATGCATGTAAGTCATCTTGACCCAGTATGAGTTAAAAATATCACATATCTACTGAGTTTCTGTTGTCTTGGTCATTTGAACCGAAGATGGCATGTAGGTGTTCTGGAGTACCAAGAATTAGTTTCTCTACAGAAGTTCTTTTAAGGTCTGACTCCACACTGGAGATGCGTTCTTTCCAGTTTCTTTGAGTGACTGCTTCATGGTGGCTCTTCTGCCAGCAGTCTGCATAGAAGACCTCTGCCAGGCTTTGTTACTATAAAATCTAATGTGAGCTTCCTGTGGTCATTTTCTAAACAGAAAGCAACAGCATTTCCAGTTAAGATATTTAGCTTCAGGACAGTTACCCTTGATTATTATGTTAAGGATTTTCATGCCCCCTGAATCCTGAAGAAGACTGTTGTGCTGAAATGATAGGCAGTGCTTGGATCAACTGAAGAGTGCCAGATCGTGCCCATTGTGTCAGAAAGCCCAGTAAGTGCAGTAGTAGTGTTTGTTTCATAATGCTCTGGCTTTGTAGAGAAGAATGTGATGTGTAACTGGTCTTTTAATGAAAGAACTGCATGCAAATAATCTTAGTTTTGAATAGTAGTCTGTGATTTATATACATTGTTTAGCCACAGTAACTTCTTGTATCCAAGGCATTTGTCTGAAAAGAAACAGTTTTCATTCAAATATTATCCAAAGGATACACTAATGATACATCTCTCCCAAGAGAGATTTACAGTATAACCTTTGAGCTGCCGGAGTTGGAGTATGTTTTGTGAGGATCACTTTGTCTGAATCTTAAACTATTCTGATATATCCTTTTGAAAATATTGTTTCTAGTTTCTTTTTGTAGTTTCACTGTGGCTTTTGGTTACTTACGTGCTTCTGTTAAGTATTAACCTGTTTGGAAACTACAAACACAGGTAGCATTTTTGCTTGCTACTTTTTTTTTTTTTAAGACTAAGGATATTTATCAACATCCTTCTGCTAGCCATAAATTAGAGTGTCCACAGATTCTGTATGGAGGTATACTGAGAGTCTTGATTGCATTTTAAATACTTAGTGCTTTCCTGTGATTTGGAATTAGCTAAAAAGGAGCTGCCTTTTGGTTCCAGTCATACCTAGTTTTCATTATTATAAGAATAATGTTTTCTTTATGGTAATTGTATTGTTCCAGAGTAAACTCTGGTTGTGTAAACTGAACTTAATCCCTGTGTTAGTGGATTTTAGAAGGTAGGTTTTGCATTACCAATATTGTTTCATCTGAATTTCAAGCAGAAGTATTTGTTGACACAAATGGCTAGTTTCTTTTTTTATTTTTATTTATTTGCTCTGTGTTCTTTTATTTTCCTAGTACTTGAAAATTCTAGTAGTATTAGCTTATTGTTCTTGTACATTGGCTGCTAATGCTGTTCATTCTTTTAAACAATTTCATAAGCCCTGGTGATATATTAGCTGTGATAATACATCTTGTAGGAAAGGACAACCTTACTAACCCAGACATAGTGAGGTGTCTATGGGACGTTCAATTCCCAGATTCATTGTTGTATGAAAATAGCTATGTTGCTTTCCATGGCCAGTGGGTCTAATAGCTTCATGCAGCACTTAATTCAAAGTAGAACGTTTTTTCAGAACTTGAATGTGTTGGAAAGTTTTGTAGGTGTAACTAAACTAGCTTGTTTTGGTCCAGAGCTCATGTATTTCTGTCTAGTATTACTCAAGAGAAACAAAAGATTTCACTTTCGTGTTTGAAAATCTGGAGTTTCTATTGAATGATCTGTGTGTTTCTTGGAAACTTAAAATAACTTGCTTTAAAAAGTTTTTTATTTCTTCTGTGTAGCATTAACGGTTATATGTACTATATGAAAGAATGCTCAAAATTCACATGGAATTAAATTAGTCTGGTATAGAATGAAAATGATCGAAACATATATAGTTAGGTCTTAATGGAGAACTTTTCCACATAGTTAGATGTGGTACCATGGTAAGAGCTGGTGTGAATTCTGTTGTAAGTAGGCATCCACTGAAAAGTAATAATTGTGAAAATAGGATTTTTTTTTTTAATTATTAACGTGTAGCATTAGACTAGCAGGTAATTTTTTTATTTTCTTTCTTTTTTCAATTTTGGCACTAATTACCTCTAAGGGGAGAGTAAAAGCAGGCAGGAACAAATATGCTGGTTTGGCACAGAGCCATCTAATTTATGGTGTGTAAGCCTAGATTTTTTGGTATCTTCTTAAGTCAGCTTTTTATAGACTTCTAGTGTGATTATTTTTTTGACTTTTTGAGAAATGTTTGGCATTTTGCCTGCATTAAAGCTATACTACGGAATACAGGTTAAATTATATTCAGCAGAAGTTTGACTGTGCTGACTTCTCTGCGCCTTGCTGCATGAACAGTCTCTTGGTAAGATAAACATCAAGCATCCTGGAATCATGTTAAGAGATGTTAATGCATTGTAATCGTAATTGGTTTGAAGCTAGACAGTAAGAGGGATAAATAATTACGTACTGACCAACCCATATTGTGTATTATTTTAAGTAAATTGTTTCCTTTTTGCAGGCCCTAGATGGTCAGAATATTTATAATGCTTGCTGTACTCTACGGATTGATTTTTCCAAATTGGTGAATTTAAATGTCAAGTACAACAATGATAAAAGCAGGGACTACACTCGTCCTGATCTTCCATCTGGTGATGGACAACCAGCGCTGGACCCAGCTATTGCTGCAGCATTTGCAAAGGAGACTTCTCTTCTAGGTATGACTCTGACTCTATTGTTATGTGTTGCAGAGTCACTTGAAGAAGATATTAATTAGTCTTAAATCGCAGTGGTGTCCTGAGGCCTATTCAGTTTATGTTGCAGTGTGAATTGTAGTAATACAGTTGCATTATCTTTAGAAGCCCTGGAGAAGTGAATGAGAGAATGCATGACAAATGAGAAATGCACAAATGATAAATAAGCTCTCACTCTGAATGCATGTCTTCAACTGCAGTGTTGTCCCTAACAACAGAAAAATAAAAGGGATGTGACACAAGTAACTTAAACTGCAGTTCTTGGACGTGCCCTGAGCATAAGTGAAGTCAGTCATATTTATCTTGGTTATTAATGGAGATTTTATATTAGAAGAGAGGGAGGTAACTTTTCTCATTCTGCTAATGATCAGTTGGGTGAGTTTTGTATATCTTAACTTTGCTTCATTTGGCAAATACAAATACTCTGATCTTTGTGTTAGTTTCTTCTTTCATTTTTATTGCCTCTGCTTGCCTTGTTATCACAGACTTCAAGCTCTACTGCTGAAAAACTTCATGAAAGGGTTCTGTTAGTATTATTGTTGCCTTAGCCAATCAAATAGTTGTTGTAATGGGAATTATACTTGTTTGAAAATGGAAGTGTGAGGCTCTCTATGCAAAAAAACAAAACAAAACAAAAAAACCCCACAAAATACATGACATCAATATGAAAAAAGAAAACAGAAAAAACTTGAAAGCCTGAATGGGTTTATGGCTCTGTTTTTATTCAGATACCCAAAAGGAGAAAGGTGAGAACAGCTGTAAGTTCAGAGAGTTGTAAGATGAAGGTTGGGAAACTATGATGTGTGAAGTATGGCAGAATGATGGCAGTGACCTTCCTTCTGCTTCTTTTTTGTCTTCATATTTTATATTTTTATTTGCTTTAGAATTGTCTTCTCTAATGTCAACAGTGATAAAGATAGCTTCAGAGTGTACTTAGGTAGATTATCTGCCATTCAGTATTCACTGATGGTTCCCAAAGGGTGTGCTTCACCACAAAAGAGTGGAGCTTCATTTTGAGCTTGATGTGATGCTCTTCAAGTAGTAGTACGTTTGCAGCAATGCTATGTTGCACCTGTGGCATTCTTGTTAAAACTCTTACTGTAGCTGTTTTTAGTATACGTGTATGAGATCTCTAACAGAAAATGTGGTAAGGCTTCAGTTTTGACCTTGATTTCTGTTACATTATACTGTTATATAGTGGATTGTTGTACAGCTTTGGTACTTTTTTCTAAAGTGCATAAGGTAATTCATATGTCAGAAGTGAGGTTTAGGTTAAATATTTTGTGAGTAGAGGTTTAGTGACAGGATGACACTCTTAGTCTTGGTGCTTCAGTCTGTATATTGAATATTGTGTGTGTGTATATATACACCTCAGTTACCTTCTACATGAGATTAACCCTCTTCTTCAGAAACTGTAACTTCATGATGTGCTGTAGCAAAACCTAAAATGTGAAACTTCTTGAGCTACTGAGCATAGATTTTCAAAGAACCTCCTATTGCCCCCTTAAACACTTTCAGGCTAAGTATAAGAAGGCAGACAGCAAAGTAATGAGTGCCAGGAGGTAGTGATTACTTGACATAAGGTCACAAAGAAGTTTGTAGCCCAACTAGGGACTAAATCCAATTCAGTCATAGTTTTACATATCTACATTAAGATGATGATTTGTTACCTATTGTTTTCACGCATAATTTTTAGTATAGCTTTAATTTGCCTATTAATAAAATATCATTAGTAATTTGTACTTGAGAAGTCACACACAAAAAAAAAGCTGGGAATAAGTAATGCATGACATGCTGTGTTGAGGATAAAGGCTCAATGGCTAGGAAGAAGGGTCTATAATGTTTGTATGTTTTCATTAATATCCAGAAGAAGCAGAGTCCTGTTATCTATGATTGTTGGAAGCTAAAATTAAGTTAATGATGATCAAGCTTTACAATGCAGTGCATTTCTTGATAAAGTAGCAACAGTTTCTATATAGTTGCAGGTAAGTCATTAAATAATCAACAGTGAGTTGAGTGATGATCAATATCCATAATCTAAATTTTATTCATAAAACAAGATTTTTACTTCTGTTGAGTGGCAAATTTTAAAGACCTACAAAATAAGCCCATAAAAAATGCAAATCTTGTGATATGTCTGACCCTTCCAGGAAATGAGAGCTGTGTGCTGTATAACCAAGTAGAAAATTGTTGCATGTGTAGATTATCCAGGCTCACATGCATTGTTACTTGTTCATATACTGCATCCTCAGCGGTGATAAAGCTAACTTGTCAGAAATCTTAGAGACTGTAAATTGGACATATTTTCAGTGAGTCTTAATATCTTTTGAATGAAGGGCAAAATTGCTAATGAACCAAATGGGCTGCTTTCAAATGACCGTCATGGTCATCATATCAGAATTGGGCTTTCTTTTTTTTTTTTTTCCCTGAAATGTGTTTCTTTTTATATGTGAAGTGGAGAAAAGTTATGGGAGATCTTTCAGGGAAAAAAGCCTTTTGTGTAAATAGCAGCTATATTGTAATGACCCACTAAATAAAAATGAAATGCTAAATAAAATGCTAAACAAAAACTACTTATAATTGCAAGATATATAATAGTTTAACTTCAATTAAGCTGTTTACTACTACAGCTCGAAATATGCTGTTGTTACGACTCCTGCAGAATTATTTCTTGCTGTCTTTTCAAGGCGCTTTTGTTATAACTTTTCACTAATTTCCCCTTCTTAAAATTCTTATTAAATAAATCTGTTTCAGAGGATAACAATTGAAAACATTTCTGTATGAATGCTGTTAAATTAATCTTTGCTTTTTACTTCATCAGTAGGACCAAGAGAATTCTGTAGAAAATTTAATGCTAGGAAGAATTTTGGCTTCTAAAGTATCAGTTGTGTCATTACATCCAATTATGGAAAAAGCCTTAATAACTTTGTTAGGCATCTTCAAATTCCTTTATTTCTCGATGTGCTGGACTAGCTTAGAGTTTCTAAAGCTATGGAGAGTCTATGCTTTAGACCCATTAAAAGACTTGAAGCACACTAATATTTTGACATTTTCTCGTACCTAAATGGTTGCTGCTAAGCTAGTATAAAGCAAGTTGTTAGCTGAAAATCTGTCATACTTTACCATTATTCTTCACGTTTGTGTCTCTGTGACCTCCACACTAGTTGAGTGTAAACAAATTTGAAAGTCAGTATATGTGATACAAAACACTTAAACTACATTTCCAAAATATAACTTGTAGAGCAGAACTTTAGTTTTAAAAACTGTTACTTGAGAATTGTCATTTTATATTCCCAGATTTTCCTTTGTATCACAGTCTGCTTTTGGCAGTAAGCAGCTTTGTTTTATCTGGAAGGGTACTTTCTTTAACTGTCTCTTTTATAAGTAGGTTTTTCTTGAGAGTAAAGCCATATTCTTCAGTTATACCCCAAGAACAAAACAAACATTTGTGTTAGGTATATAGGATTGTATTTATGCTTTCCTGTATCACAGAGTTGGTTTTAGGAAACAGTAATCACTACGTGTTTGTATGCCGGCAGTGGTCTAATTTGATATCCTCTCTCTGACAGATGCTGTTACTTCTATGTTCTCGCATAGAAGACCTAGGACAGCCTTATAATGGACGATCGCGTGTTAGCATGCCTGAGAGAAGTACTTTCCTAGACCCAAAGTAGCTAGTGCTTGGCTTATGTGCTAAAGCATATTATATATCGCTTTATTTAATATAATTGGCTGCTGTTTCCATAGACCATCAAATACTGTTTAAAATGCTGATAAGGGCTTTTGTCTCAATGGAAGAAGGACAAGGTTTTTCTTTCTGTTTTGTGTTACAGACAGTTCCACAAATATCACAAGCGATGTGATAAAAAGATTGTATTTATTGCCTCGATTCAAGTAAATTTTCCCTTTATCTTGTCCTGAGAGATTACTAGAATTTTCTAAATATTTTCATTACTTAGTACTTTATATATCCCTGATTTGGTCTGTGAATACTAACGCTACGCTATTGATTTATCAGAAAGCATTCTGTATCTTTAATTTCCTTTTTTTTTGAATTTTTGTTTTTATTTTTGTGTGGGCTTTGAAAAGAAATGACCAGAACATATTTTTTGAATCATAATTGATCAGTAATACTCCTTAAGCACTTTAGAAAAATAGGGATTTATGACCTGTTCTCTTGGAGAAGACATTTGTCCAGCCTGGGAAAATCTCATTTTTTTAAAATTGTTTGATTTTTCATCAATTTGTTTAGCAAAAGGTAACTAAAGAGTAGAAATAAATATAGATGTACTTTTTAGATAATTAATAATTGTATAATAACCTTTTTCCCCCCCATGGTAACAACCTTCCTCTCCCTCCATGTTTTCCCTTGTGATACTAAATCTGGGGTATTTGTCATTAGTACAGATGACTATATTTACTATTTTCTGCTTAATATTTGGTCACTGACTGAAACTGAAGAACTTCACTTTTTCCTGTTATCTTCCTCTGAAATAAATCTGGGAAGAAAGTGTTGCATAGTGTAAAAGATGTTTAGGCTGTCTACCTGGTTTGTTGGAAGACTGGTCAGAAACTTTGCTAGCTTGGCATCATCATACATCTGAAATTTTGCCAAAATGTGAAATCAGAGAAGCCAATTTCAGAAGAGAAAATAAAACACTTTAAGTTCTATTCCTGTTCTTTTTACATATTTTGCTACATAAATGTCCTTTTACTGGATTCTGTGAAATATGCAAATAAGAATTTGATTAAAATATAATAAGGATATTCTCGTATGAGCTGTCTGCAGTGCACGTATGTTGCAGAAATCTTTCACAGCTCCTGTAATTAGCATACTTGCCAGGTACAGCAGTGACATCACTATGTGAAACATTCAGATTTCTGTAGGATCTGAGTTTCCTTGGAAGTGTGGTGAAGTGGTTTTTTAGGGAATCAGATTATATAAAACCATGGAATAACCAGTTTGGTGCAGCCTTGTTCCTCCTCACCTCATTTATGGTGTGAGAGATGGATAGGCCTTTTCTCTTGACCAGCTCTAGAGTATAATGTATGAAGCATGAAGTTAAAGTGAGCAGTACCTCTCAAAGGGTGATATAAATACAGTGGGGAGCAGTTCTGCTGCACAAGAATGCTTATTTGAAAAGAGGAGAGAGTAGTTTTCATACCTCATCTCTTTGAAGACTTGATTTGAATCGTATTTAATGTTACTATTCCTCATGTTCACTTAATTCATTTTACAACTCTCTGGACATCTACAGCAGCTAGAATGGTCTGCTTTGTAGAGTATATTCAACACTTGTACTGATATAGGTGCTGTTTTTGTAAGCGACTTGTGTGTGTTTCGTAAAATATGCTTTATTTTAAAATTAGGGCTTCCTGTTGCAGCTGTTCCAGGAGCTCTAAGTCCTCTGGCTATTCCAAATGCTGCTGCTGCAGCTGCAGCTGCTGCTGCTGGCCGTGTGGGAATGCCTGGAGTCTCAGCCGGTGGCAATACAGTTCTCTTGGTTAGCAATTTAAATGAAGAGGTCAGTGAAATAATTCGACGCTTTTTTTTTTTCACTCTTTATTCATACTTCATTGGTCATCATTTTATTTCTTTGCATTTGGCCTCTTATGTTTGGATTTTAAGCTCATAGTATTTTTGCTGTTATATTTATTATCTTACTACTCTCCCAAAGTTAATTTTGAAGTCGTCTTTGTTAAATACTTTTGTTTTCTGAGGTAGCTGATGACTTAAAATGTCCTTTGATAGTTGGCTACCTATTTTTTCTTAAAGTATGGTAACTATTGCATGTTTGACATTTGAATTGAAAGTTTTTTGTTTTATTTTGCAATTATGATCATTTAAACTAGAATTCCTGTTTTGTTTCTTCTAATTGTTTGCTGCTTCATTTCATGCTTGTATCTCACATTGTAAGGTCTTAATTTACGTGAACTACTCTAACACATTTTTCTTTAAAGGTTCTCCCAAAGATCTTGACGAAGCACTCTTCCAGTCTCTCTTAGTAATTTTTTTCATTGCAGTTTCTCATTTGTCTAAAAATAATAAGGAAAAATTGACAAAGCACTTTCACCTTAACTATATCTTTCTTGCTAACTTTGAAATCTAAAGGAGTTTGTTTGGTTATGCATCTTTACCGTCCTTTATTTTTATTTT
This sequence comes from Chrysolophus pictus, assembly GCA_037305975.1. Lineage (NCBI taxonomy): Eukaryota > Metazoa > Chordata > Aves > Galliformes > Phasianidae > Chrysolophus > Chrysolophus pictus. The sequence continues at coordinate 12,691,171 of CM074583.1, read as the reverse complement.
GATGGCTGTGAAAGCTGGTATGAAATGTGGGAAGTTTGTTTCAGTCTAGCTGTTCCATTTTTAACTGGCCTCTGTCACTAGAAATCATTAAGCTTATTTTATCATCTGGTACTATTTTGTCATCCACAGTCTTGCATGCTAAAATGTTTTAGGTCAGAGTGCCATTTTGAAAGATTTTTTTGCCTGCATTTCATAACCAGCCATGCTTACGCAGTTGAAGTTTAAATTTCAAAATTTCTATTGCATGCTTTTTTATTTATTTTCGTGTTGAGATGAAATGCTGTAGTTTACTCTTGATATGAATGTACTTTACCCATATTTGTCTTGGGTGACTACATTTTACTCAGTTTTTCTTGTACAGTACATAAACCAACCATTTTCTGACCAAATTCCTGCATTTCCTATGTACTGACCTATATTTTATTTTTTTGTTCCCCACTTATTTTTTTTTCTTCTGCATTGCTGTTTTCCCCTCCCCATTTCATCCTTTTCCCTTTGTGTTCAACTTCCCTTTCCTTGTCTTTGCCCAAATTCCCATGCCCCTCCCCATTTTACCCTTTTCTCCTCGTCTTTGTCTATGTTCCCTGTCTTCATTCCCTATGTTCATGCTTCTGTGCTTGAACAAAATGTTCCTCGGACCAACTTGCCCCAATTAACCGCCTTGAAACCATGATCCATGACCACCTCACCATTCTGCGGGAACCACCCTTCGTTATGGATGATCTGTTCATCTCCGCTCTTCCTCGACTCTTCTCTCTTCTTGTCTTACGCTGCTTGCTCTTCTCTCCTTCTAAAGATGGTTACGCCCCAAAGTCTGTTTACCCTCTTCGGTATGTTATTGTTAGCACTATACTTTTATTATTGATTTGATTTTGTTCTGTTTTGTTTTGGTTTGTTTTTTTTTTGTTGGTTTTGTTTTGTTTCACCTTAATTCTTATTTGTAGCTAGCACTTTGGCTTAAAATTGAGTAGTAAATCTTTTGCTGTTTTTCTTTTGCTGTTTAAAACTCTCCATAGACACAGATTTTCTTTTAATGCATGCTAATATATTTTGCATGGTCTTTAATTTAATATCACTCACTTAGCTTTGAGGGTTTATCAGAAATTCTTTTCAAAACTCACTATTCAAAATCTTTATCTCCTTTATTCATTTGTGAGAGTGTTGAGTTCGAGAGAGTGATCTTGTTGTCTGAATGTTCCATTGGTATGTGAAAATATGTGACTTAGTTGACTGGCTTTAAAATAACCTTTTCTTTTGGGTTACCTTTGACTTTGAAAAGGTGTTTATGGTGATGTGCAGCGTGTGAAGATTTTATACAATAAGAAAGACAGTGCTCTTATACAGATGGCTGATGGAAACCAGTCGCAGCTGGGTAAGATTAGATTTCTATTTATATTCCCCCAAAAAATTAAGCTATGTAAAATCAGGTGAACTAGGGATGCTTACACCTGAAAGTTCTTGTATCCTAGTTACTGACAAGATCTGAAACCTTATTTCATCCACATGTATTTCAAAAGCCTGACAGTGTAGAATAATTCAGAAGTTGAAACTGGCTTTCTAAATCCTCGTACTCTGCAGACCTAGTTTTCAATTAGTCTTCTGGCACACTGACTGATTTTCTTGTTTTTGTTCTTGTTTGAAGGGCTGTGTATAATGTATCACGTGCTACTGAAAAGTAATACAACATTGAGAAACCTGTTGTCTCTTTCAGCTATGAGCCATCTTAACGGACAAAAAATGTATGGGAAGATAATTCGTGTTACTCTTTCTAAGCATCAAACAGTTCAACTACCTCGAGAGGGTCTTGATGATCAAGGGCTGACTAAAGATTTTGGTAATTCACCTCTGCATCGTTTCAAGAAACCTGGTTCAAAAAACTTTCAGAATATATTCCCTCCATCTGCAACGCTTCATCTATCCAATATTCCGTAAGTCTTGCCTGTCAGGAAGCCTGTAGTATTTTGTGTTAATTATAACGCAGTGAATTAAATTATTTTCTGATTCTGCTTGTTTTTTGTCTGTAGACCATCAGTAGCAGAAGAGGATTTACGCACACTGTTTGCTAACACTGGAGGCACTGTGAAAGCATTTAAATTTTTTCAGTAAGTAATTTCTCTGTACATAGTTTTAACAAAAGACAGACTAATTGCATTTTTTTGCTGTGTGTCTTCAGGAAAAGTGCCTAGAGCATAGCAAACATTAGAAACAACTCCTGTAGTGTTCGAGTTCCTAATGCCATTATTTTGTTTCAGAAGAGATCACAAGATGGCACTTCTTCAGATGTCAACAGTAGAAGAAGCTATTCAGGCTTTGATTGATCTTCACAATTACAATCTTGGAGAAAATCACCACCTGAGAGTTTCTTTCTCTAAGTCAACTATTTAAAAAGGCAGATTGAAAATGAGGGTGTATTGCATTGTTTGGTGTTGTCACCTATTGACTGTTCCGGAGAGTGGGGACCAGAGTTTGTCTTCTATTTTTGGATTTTCTTTCTGTTTTCCATGCTGTTATCATTCCTTGGTTGTTTAAAAAATAAGAAAAAAATTTAAGAGCAGTGATACTAACTGCTGTTGTCCAACTGTTGTTTAGATAAACCATCACTTTGTTTAAAAGATTTCAAGTTAATACCACAGTTTTTCAACTTAGTTGACATACGTGCCTTATAAAGGAAAGCTAGTACTGCTGGAATTGCATAACTAGTGAAAGTGAATTTGGTTGTGTGGGGCACATTGTTACATGATAATTTGAATATGTTTAGGCAGGGGTGTGTAAAAAGGTTAAGCTTTTGTTTCTCCTGCTTGGAATCGATTTCTTTATCTGCTGGCTTGTCACTGAATTTTCTTTTTATTTGGTAAGATGCATCGTACTGAAAGAGTAAAACATTGCTATCTGATTTTGCTACTTTTTGCTTTATGCTTTTTTTTTTTTAAGAAAAACAAAAGAAGGCCTTTAGTATTTTATGATTCTGGTCTAGATTCAGTTATGAATGTAGGCATTTGTTAAAATTACCAAGGTGCAGAATATTAATTTCTTAAAGGACAAGAAGTGACTTCTGTGACTTTGAGCCCTATGTGGAAAGCATTGTGGAATCTTAACCTTTTTGTACACACTCTTGTGGGATGTATCATATAAATGTCAGCACTAAGTAATGTCTTGTTTGTGGCTGAATATTTTTCGTAGATGTTTTTGAAGTTGACATGACTTATGTGCATTTAAATATATATTGCCATCTTTAGTTTGTAATTAAGATATGGAATATGGTTGTGGATTTCTGAGCATGTACAGACCGGTCAAGCTAGTTCAGGAAATGGTGCATGTATTTTTCAATGATAAAGAAAGTTCGCTGCAAACAAACACTTGCAGGAAATTTTGTGGCAGTTTTTTAAAACTGACAACCAGGTGGGACCAAAGTTTATGTGCCTTTAGTCTTAATTTACCTTGCATTGTAATATTCAGTTTTAATAAATCTCTTCAAAATATTTTATATTTAGAAATTAATCTGACTTTACTATAAACATGGCTCAGAATCTACAGATCCAGTTAATTTGAAAGCAGTTCTCTGTCAGTCTGAACTGTTACCTTGATTCTGTTTAAATGACCAATACTTTTTGAAATTGATGTACTTAGTTTCAAGATTCATAGATTCTGTTATCTATGTAGAGAAAATGGTCATGTATATTTTCTATTAGTTAAGTTTTTACATCTTTAGAATTGTAAAATTCAGTATAGTTTGAAAGTGGCACAATTAAAAATTAATTTTCTAACAAAGTTGGGAGGTTTGATGGTTGTTTAATTTCATTTTGTGTGTACTCTGCTTACCTCTGTAGCATGCTCAATAAACACTTCTGTAGCTCTGTATTCACCTTTTCTGTCTTTCTCTGCTGCTTTCTCTCTCCTCCTCCTCCTCTTTGTTTTTCACTTCTACTGTGCTTCTTAATTCATGTTTATTCTCTGCCAGGGTGGGAAAAGCATAAGAATTAATAATGCTATGGCTTTTAGCCATAAATCTGATGCTGTGAAAAATACCAGATCTTTCAGAAAGATAGTGACCCTTTTGCAGGCATATGCAAACAAATTAAACATTTCCCACCCTGTTATAACCTGTTGCTTTAAAGACATAACTTTTATTGTAGTTTGTTAGCTTTCTCTTTCTATCTTTTCAGTTTAAGCAGATGTATGCACTAATAGGTCTCAGGTTTGCCATGCTCTCTTGCTGCAATTTCATTTTTCATTTTTTGTCTGCTAAAAAGTTTCTACTAATCATACAGTATACTCATAGGATGAAATAACAAGGTTGATAGCTTAGTGGACCATGTGTTTCTAGATCAGCGTATTTCAGCCTTTTAGCGACATGGGTTCAAGTGAATGTAAAAGCAGTTCGGGCACTTTAATAGTGTTTCAACGTGCTATTTTGGATTGTCATTCTTTTTTGTGTTCCATTGGTTGTTTTTCTCAATTAAAAATAGGATTAAAATTTTTGCACAGCCCCGTGTTAGGAGTGAGTGTGCAATCTGGAAGCATTACGGTGGCAAAAAGCTATTACAGTTTTCAATTCAAAGCACTTTTTTCTGTCACTTCTCCAATACAACTGCTGTAGATTTATTGATGTCCGATTACTTTGACCCGTTGCCTGGCTTTTGGGTTGGCTTTGAAATCATTAAATAGCTCTCAGCTATTTAGAAGTCACGGTATAACTAAGGGGGGCTTTCATTAGTCTTCACTGTGTGAAACAGAATGTGTTAAGCTTTACCTGCTTTATCAGGAATACACCCAGGTTCTGAATTATATTTCAGATATCACAGTGATCACCTGGTCTGAAATACTGGTAAAATCAGGCTTGTCTGTAAATTAAACTTCTGAATCAAAATATCAAGCCTGAAATACCTAAAGGTGTGGGTGCGACTGTCTCACAGCTGTCTTGAGCGATAGTTGTGGAACTCATGGAGGTGCTGAGTTCAGGCTTTTCATCTGTAAAGTATGATGCTACATATGTGCTAAAATGTTTCATATTTCAGAGCATGGTCACATGTTTCAGATTGTATTTCTATTTGAAACTTAGTTTTCTGTGGGTACTCTGAAACATCTGTCTGCACTACTTGAGTGTTTACAAATACAGGGTGGTGCTTTGTTTTGTTTCTTACTTTTCATAGGTTTTTCTTAAAATAAATTTCTGTACTTCTTTTCTCAGATTAAAAAGTTCTGTGACAAAGGTCTCGAGAAAGAACAGATGTTGATGTTGATTTGATACAAATTCAGTAGTGTTTATTTTTTCATTTATATTTTTATTTGTATCAAAATTCATTATGTGAAAAATTGAAAGCAATTATTGTCATGAAAAGTATGGAAGAGGTTTTTTTATGAATTCAGTGAATAAAACCACTGTTTCTTTGTTGATACTTAATCCTTAAAGGATATTGTTAAATATCTTCAGAAATGCAGGCTTTCTATCCAAACTTACCAAAGCATGTTGGTTCTTCATTTTGTATGTTAATTTGTACATTTTTCTTGTAAAATATATATACAGTACGTATTTCTAAACGCTTCAGAATGTGAAAATGCAATGCATCGTTATTAAAATTCTGAATAAGGATTGTGAATAACTTAATCCATTCCATGGAATGAGTGTTTAGATTATTCCTGGTGTTTTGCCATAGGCATATTGATAATCCAAACTCACTTTCAGGTTTTTAAAAAATGTTTTTTGATACTGAGAGAAAGTGGTTACTGATTTTCATTTTCTTCACGAATTGTTTGGTTTTTGATAATGGAACAATGAAATTGATTAGATCATGTCCAAAAACGTTAGTCAGGAAATATCCACTGGCAAATACAGCATGCAGATGAAGTAAAACAAAACTTGGTAGCATTCTGACTAACAATTGTGGTAATTCTAATACTTCTGAGTTAAGTGAATGTAATTTGAAATACTTGTATTTATTGTGATTCAGTGTTTTATTAGCAGGCACCTTTGCCTTGCAGGAATAACAGCTCAAATGACTGTTTGTAGATTGTTGTTTTTAATGTTTTACAATAATTTTGTTTCCTAAGCCATCTTAGGAAAAAATTCTCTTTGATTCATTGTAAGTTTCCTTATTCATTATAGTGTGTCACAGCATGAAAGCAACGATACTGATGTTTATTTTCAGAATTTAAGGCACTTTGATTTCACAATGTAGTTTACTCCGGATGATTTGTTTAATTCTTTGCCTAGAAAAGCAGTTCTGATAGAACACCAGAAAAATGCGCGGAGAATGTTTCTGTACAAACAGGTATGTAAATCAACTAGTCCATCTCCAGCAATTGTTTTTCTTGTATTAAATGCTCTATATTGAGTTTCTTTTTATTTTTAACTGAGTTTGCTTTAGGTGAGGCTGAAGTCTGTATGTTACCGTACTCCATTCCACATAATGGGGCAACCTGAAATTGAGCCTGCGTTTCCTGAAGTGAAATAATTTTCTTTTAAATAATTTGGCAAAGTGTCCCATCTCCTGTAATCCTCGCTTGTGCAGAAAAGACAATATAGTTTATGAATGTGGCTGAGATTGTATTTGAAGATATTTCCTTAAAGCTTTTCCCAGATCTTGGTCATGTAATACCTCCAATACTTCTTACCTGACTTTGTCATAAGAGACATCTGCATCGTGCTGGTGCACTTCTCATCCGTGCAGGTTGGTTCCTGCCTGACTGAGGAGTTGTATGCAACATTAATGAAACTTTTAAAATTTCCTTTAATGTAAGATCTGATGTGGAATTACCTAATCTGAGTCTTGTGAGCTGCACACATCTTTGCAGTGCATCTCCACGTGAATACACATATGCATATGCACAGAAACACACAGAACAATGTGATTTTATCCTGATGGCTTACAAAAGCAAACTGGTGAATTTTTGTCCTGCTTCACTTCTCAAAGTGCCCTTTTTATCTCATGGTGTAAATTCCTTGTAGATTTCTCAGTAGGCTGCGATATCTTCCGAATTTAGTTTGATGATGGAGCAGTGTGTTGCTTTTGTTTCTCCTCTCAGAGTTTGCCACGTGTCGTATTTAAAATGGGTATTCTTTCTTGATCAGTTCTGCACACAGACAGTAAAGGAAAAGCAAATGACTTTTCTGTGTCTTGGAAAACATGAATTAAACGTGGATTTGCATAGACATCACTCTGAGAATTTAGCTTAAAATAGCGCTCCTATTATTGCAGAGTTCTGCATGTTTTATGAATTCTGTCCCACTTCCTTAAGGAAATGACACCTAATCACTGTCTCCAGGTGTGTGTCGTGTTCCCTAAACTCACTGTTCTGCTTGCTCCTGTGCCCCTACTGGGCAGCTTTGTCAGCAAGTTGATGGTCTCAACTATGTTGCCATTTCTGCGTTTCAACCATTAGCTGGCTTGTAAGATGAAAGTCTTTACTTTCACTGCTGTGGGAAAGGGAATGGAAAAACAGCCTGTTTTTCCTGTGTTGGCATGTGTGTGTAACTGGTGGCAGCCTGTGACGTAGAAAACATGGCAGGAACTGGGGCTGTTCGGTGAAATACCTGGGGAAATTGGAGGAAGGTGTATTGCAGGTAGAGTTGCTGGACAGAAGAGAGTGAGGGAGTTTCTGTATGCGTATGTTCCCTTTGTGCATAAATAGCTCAAAATCATTGGTAAGGAGAGAATATTTCACAATTTTTTGTTATTTTACTAACAAGTCATGTCCAAACTACGTAAATAACAGATGGTTGCTGTAATTTATCCGTTCTTGCCAGCTACAGAGTTGCTGGAGGTGCAACTACTGTAGATATTTGTTGATCTCCCTGGGCTGAGTGATCATGGCACCTAGAAGCTGGCAGAACTGAAAGTTCAAAACCACTGGTCATAGGATGGATTCCACATCTGCAGGGTATAAGACGATTGGCACTGAGAGCTTTCCAGAGGGCTGGATACCAGCATCTCATAAGATCTAGTAAGAGAGTTCTTAAAGCAGTCGTCAAAGTGACGTGTTAGGAAACCATTTTTTTGGTAGAAAAACTGTCTGCTTAAAAGGTTCCGAATATCTGTAACCTATGGAACAGTGCAGTGTTTCAGTATCCTTTGTTCTGACCCAAGCCTCTTTGATTTCTTAATGCTGTGGGTTTATCTCTTGTAGCATCAACATCCTTTGAATGTTTCAAATGCAGCTGACATCATGCTGGACTAGTCTGCTTTTCTCTGAAGCGGGAGGGGTTTCTTGGCAGCTGCACTTGACAAGCACCAGTGGTGCACTGCATGTACTGAGTGAGGACACCAGCCCTGTTCTGCTTTAAAGCATTGACAGTCCTCAGGTAACAATTAACCATGGTACTGCACCAATAAAATAGTCTCTTCAGCATGCTGTGTCTTGGAATCTGAACATAACCTTCAGGGGCTGGCTTTAAGGTTACTTGGGTGCATTTTTGTGAACGGCGGTTTGTGTTGAAAAGTGCCCCATTTCCTTCTCTCCTCCTCTGATTGTTCTTGTAGAAAGGTTTACCTGGGATCTTTCCCCAGTGATGCTGATTGAAAATAATCTGTTTCCCTGGTTTGAAGCAAATTCTGATAAACCTTAGCCATTTTTGGCATAGTTGTCTAATCTGTGTTTTTAAACTTCGAAAGAAGTTGCACAGCTGAGAATCTGTTAGAATCTTTTGTGACTTAAATTTCTTCTTGACATTTATATTCATATACGAGCACCATATATAAATCAAATTCCTCTGTTACAAAGGTGAAGTTTAGATACATGTGGTTTAGTTACTTCTAAATATATGGTTTATAGTAGATTACTTTTTTTTCTCATAGGTGGCTCTGTAAGATTCGTAACTTGCAGATTCAGTGACTTCTTGGACTTTCCCCCGTGTTCTTTGTCATCATTCCATGGCCATAGCAAGTTGCATGATTTCAGAACTCCTAGGGTACGTTCTGTGGAGTGAAATGAGTGCTGTACTCTCTTCTGACTCTCTGATACCCTAGAAAAATGTGGGTGTCCTCTGCTCTTTTTTTGAGATAGTTTCCTTATTGGAAGTCTTTAGATCTGATTTAAATTTCAGCATCAGCTAATGTTTATCAATTGCTGGGATTCTGATTAACCAACAATCTTGTACTATGACAGGAACTTTTCAAAGGATTCATGTTATGTTTTGAAATGTTTTAGAAACTATATTAAGCTCAGAAAATTCTTTATAGTAGTAATTAAAAATCAGATGTTACACTTTCAGTATATTTGTTAGTCTAACTCAGTAATGCTTGATGTAGAATTCAATGAACTTTCAGTAGGATTTTGGAACAACCAGTATTTGCTGTGCAGGAAAAACTGAGTCTAGACTTCTGCCCTTTAGGAAGTTGTTTCTAGGCAACTGCTTCTGAATGCTGCTATGTTCTCTTAGCAGATGTCTGTTCTGCTCTGCCAAAAGGAGAAAAAGTTCGTCCAGATGTAGTGGCTGAGTATGCAAGGGAAAGGAAGAAGAAAGAGCAATACAAATATTGAGTTGTTGTACAAGAGCTTCAGCTCTCCGGAGATTAAGCAGTACTGGAGGCCTTCCCCTGTGAGAGGTGACAGCACAGGTAGGGTGAGGGGGCTGAGATATGTGGTGTCTCCTCCTATGCCTCCCTACACATCTTTTTAAATAGTTTTTCTGTTTTCAAAAATGAGTTGGAATTTTTTAAATTATGCTTTAAGTTTTAAAGCTCATCAAGCAGCATTATGGAGACAAGCTGTGTATCATTACTGGACCAAGCAATTCAATTAAATGAAAGTTACCTAAAACACTGAATTTAGTTGTGACTTAGCAGACTGATTTTAATAGATTTTTGTATGGATTATTGACAACCGCAAATACAACTATGATCTGGGTTGATATGGTCTGTAGTACAGAATCTCAACAGAACTTTGTAAATCTATTGAACAAATATCTGTGCACTGAGTTGTCATTCTGTCAGGTAGCCGAATGCCTCTTACTCTTTTATGCATGCTGTTACTTGGAGGCATTAGCTCCTTCCACTAGTTCAGAGCTAATATTTTAATCTGCTTGGTTCATGTGAAGGTACCAAGCTCTTTACTGACTTCTTCATTGTTCACCTGGGACCTTTATTTGGTAGTTTTGTAAGTGTTAAAATGCCTTACGCTTATTAACATTTAACCTTCCTCTTTTGCAATCATTTTAAGCAGTAAGAAAGATGGTACAATTCAAATATTTTGCATGTTAGCTTTGTTCCAAATTTGATATTGCTGCTTGCATTTAGATGATAATCCCTGACACTGCCTCACTGCTATGCTATAACAAATTTCATTATTTTGGGCAGATAATAAAGTTATTTTATTATCCCAGGAAATGAGACATTGCTAAAACCTCTAAGAAACATGTAACAATTCTGATTCCTGCACAAACTATTTTAATGCTAATAAGACTTGGAGTTTTATATCTACACACTGAATATTTAAAGTTGATGTAGGTTGTTTGCAACTAAAACTTTTCAGGCTTCTCCTTTAAATCAGTGCATTATGATGTGCTAATCTTTGGTGAGTCATATCCATAGGAAGGTGGCAGATTGCTATCACCTGGAACTTCCTAACATTATTTTCAGAAAATGCTGATTCAGTGATTCTGAAAATGACTGGTGCGCATCTTGCACTAGTGAAACTGAAAGTATTCTAGGGACTGATAGGTGGATGGCAAAAGCAATATACTTAATGCTTGTAAAACTGTAATTGGATTTTTAAAGTCTCTAATACGTACAACTACCCAGTTTGCTTGAACAAAATGCAATCCTTCAATAAACAAAATGCAATGAGTTGCATTCTAATAAATCAAATTTAAAAAACTGTCCTACATCCTTCTTTTTAATACTGTGTTATATTAAATGTTTAGCTACACACAGTAGGCATTTCACTTGAAATATGTTGATGCTAACAATGTTAGTGTCCCCTCATTAGTATGGCTATCAAGGATAGGAAGGTGTTCCAGGTACACCTTTTGTGCTGCAAGAAGCGCACTGGAGCTACTAACAGTATTCTCATTCTAAATTCAAAACACGGTAGGAAGGAAGTGAACTGTCCCAGCCAAAATAAGGGCAAATCTGAACTTTTAAATGGCTTTATCAGGCTTTACGGCAGAACTGGTGTGGATTTTAGATATTGGTAGAAATACTGAGTAGCTCTCGGCTTTAACCCACGGTTCATTGACCTAAATGCCCATATGAAGATGCTGAGCTTCTAGACACTAGTAATTACTAAAATACTGTGTATTATACAGATACGACATAAGTTAATGTAATGAGCGCATCACTTTACAGCAGCATCTTACGAAATGGTTTGCCACGTGCTGCCAAAATAGTGAATTACATCAGCTTCGTGGGCTATGCTGAATACTTTAAGTAAAGTTATTTAAATTCCTAATGCCTTTTTTCCTCTCAGTGAGGTATAAAAATAGTTTTAGCAATGAGTTAATGATGATAGTCTTGGGGATGCTGATTATTCTACACAATATTTACCTTATTGTGGCACTTAGATGTGTTACTGCTACTACCATTCCAGGTCCAACCATGATTTTCCAGGCATAACTTTTTTTAACCTAAAGAAATTTCTCCAAGTACTAATAGCTGCATTGTTTAGTTAGTTAATTGAGGTCTTAAGTGGACTGAACATTAACTTAACAAGTTGGTGCTAGACTTATTTTGTCCTGTCTGAAATCCTGTGTTTTCTCTCTGCTTCACTCCTTCTCATGTCCTTTCTCATTTTTCTGTCTAGCTCTGACTAGATACACAAAACCTTAAGTAAAAAATGAATGCTTTTTCTAACACCTGTCTTCCTTTTTCACTAAGAAACAAAGGAAAACAATACCAGTACCTAGAGCATTTTATGCTGTTTATACTTTGTTGCTTCTATTTATTTTATTTTGGGTGCATTCTCCTGTTCTCCTGCCTTTTTGTCCTTGAGTACTACTTTTCCCCTGTGAACGACCCCTGCACCCTTGCTTTGGGCTGTCTGTGGTGGTTGGAGAAGGTGTAATAGTACTTGGCAATTCAGGCTTCCAAATTGTGCTTTTAGCCATCTGCCAAGGAAAATTTATTAGGAGCTGTTGGGTAAAGGTCCAGAAAATGCTTTGCATTCCTTGGCTGGGATATTCTCCCACTGGGGAGAGCTGAACCCAGAGAGCATTACCTACTAATGTTCTGGTCTTCATCCTGCATACAGTGCTGGCTCCAGGAGAGCTTACCTGCAAACACATCAAAAATTGTGTGATGGGAGACGAGAGCAAGACCCAATACTATACGTGGAACATTGCAATATTCAGCAGGGAGGAGCAAGATAATGCTAAAGTGTAGGGATTGAGAATGTTTGGGGTCATGCTTTAAATGTCTGCATATGCATGATAATAAGAAATTTTAAGTTTTGCTTGATACTGTTACTGTGGTGGCAGCAACATTTGAAAAACACGCCATAAAGTGTTCTAATCTATTGATGTGGAAAAGCCAAGTGAGGCCTCTTGAGGTTCTGCCACCTACCATCATCATTGCCTGAGCCTGCTTCTCAGGCTAGGTACCAACTGGGTATTGCAGATTTAGTGATTTCCTCCATGTTTTTAGATCACAAGAATGGTATGGATAATACTAAAAGGAAGGGTCAGCAGTGTGAAAGGATCGATTGGCAGAAGGGAGGATGATTTCCTCTGTCAAACAAGGAGGATGCGTGTGCTCCTCCTTGGGAGGATTTTCTGAAAGCAGTTTCATTCAGCATGTTTGCTAATGACCTTGAAGGTTAGGTTAATTTGGTATTGATCAGATTAACAAATGTAAAACGTAGTAAATGAAAGCAATTAATTACAAATACTGGGGAGGACATTAGCTTACTATTGAATTATAGTGAAGGGAAGTTTAACATAAGGAGCAAAATGCCAGAAAAATGCTCGTACTCCTGATATCCCAGGATATCTTATGACTGCTTTTTTCTTGTTGAAGAGAATCATAGAATCATAGAATCATTTGAGTTGGAAGAGACCTTTAAATGCCCTGTAGCCCAACTGCTGCTGTGAGCAGGAACATCCACAGCTCAATCAGGTTGCTCAGACTCCAGTCCAGCTTGGCCTTGAATGTCTCCAGCGATGGGCCTTCCACCATTCTCTGGACAACTTGTGCCTGTTTCTCACCACCCTATTTGTAAAAAAAACAAAAACAAAAAACCAAAAAAAAACCAACACCTTTTCCTTATATCTAGTCTAAATCTCCCCTCTTCTAATTTAAAACCATTTCCCCTTGTGTTATCATAGCATGCCCCTTCTTTATTACAGCTCTGCTTTAGGTCCTGGAAGGCACTTTTAAAGTTCAAGTGTCCCATGCTTAGCAAGCTTGCTTGAGATTCTCTTATCAGAAAAGCATAAAGAGAAAGATTGTGGTAAAATGCAGTTTTACATTTCTTGGTGCAAAGACTGCAAAAACAGCTCCAGAAGACACTGTTGCGCAGAGCAGGCATTGAAGCTGGCCTGCATCTTCTCTGAGAGATCTTGGGCATGAAGTCCAGGCCACAGCCCCACAGCAGTACTTCTTGAGAGTGCTGCCTTCTGTCTTTGGGGCTTTAATTTGCAGTAGAAGCTGAAATGATCCTTTGTACCTACATTTTAAAAGCTTCTATTCCAATTGGTCTGATGTGAGGTCTGCCAGTACATACTGCTATTTGTTGGCTCTTCAGCTCAGCAACATTCCACAGTGCTAACAGGAGGATGTTCCTGTTTGCGTTGGCTCTAACACTTGTGTGGATGCTTTAAGCAAGTCCTTTCTCTTGCTCTTGCTACTACTTATGGCCTTCACATATATTAAATGACTAACTGAAAGAAGTGAGGCAAGCAGCCTGTGCACCCCCAGACCTCTGGTTTTACGCAGCTGGAGACAGCACAGCAGCTCTGCCTGCCTCTGGTTTTCCCTGCAGTCCATCCTCATCCCATGACTCAACTGAAGAGCCTTTCACGTTTGCTTATCAAAATTAACATTAGCAGGGAAAAAAAAAATCTCTGTTACATAAATTGCAGCTGTATCGCCCTTTCCCAGGTGCCTGTTTTGTTTTTAAGGGAAATGATAATAGAAATACTGGTGGGGAAAGACCGAGCACAAGCAATTCCCACTATTTTCTTTGAAGTGAGCAGTTTAAAAATTGGCTTCTTTTGTTAGAATTCAGGGTAAGTGCTTTTCAATAGATGAGATATACTTTTGCTCAGTTCTGATGGACTCCACCAAATCAACCTCCCACTCAATTCAATTAATTCCCTCCCCCCTGTGTGTGAGGAGCAAGGTTTGGATATAAAAACACCGAATGTAAGATTAAAATGTCTACAGAGATGATCAGAAGGGAGTCTGTTTTAATAACCCTCTCAGATTGCTGTGCATGAGATGTGGAAGTAGGAGGTTTAATCTCAGTGCAGTGCCTTTACAATTATAATCAGAATTGAGCAGGGTATTGGTCAATAGGAATTGTGCTCCTTGGGGTAGGGAGAGTACTGTAACAAGAATTAAGCCTCAAGATGTTAGGGAAGGAAACCATCTGCAAAGAATAATCAGCTGCAGTGGTATGGATCTCAGGTTCATGGAAAGAATTGTTCAAAACAAATAAAACCCCCCAGCAACAGCCAGCAGAAAATTCATGGAGACCAAGGTAAAGAAACACTGTTTCCCAGTGCATAACGCTTTCTTTGGTGGATTTTGACTTTGAGGTACTTACAGCTGGTGTCAAGGTAAAAGGAAGAATTTTTTCATTTTGTTTCCTTATGGCCAAGACTGGTTCCTATAAATCAGCGCAGGGTGCAAAAAAAAGTTGTCATTCATTTTAGGCGAGTCATGGAAACATGTAAGGTGTTAATTGAAAATTCTGCAGAGTTCTTTCCTTCTTAATCTCCTAGGCTAAAAGCTTGCTGAGTTTTTTTTTTTTTAATTTTTTTTGTCACATAGTGTGTGTCTAGTGTCTTTTAAATTATTCTTGGGCTGCTGCTGGCTGAGGTATTACATAGAAATCAGGCTTAAGACATGGTATTAGATAGTTCTTGATAGTTTTCCCTTTTTTTTTCCAATCCACATCTCTTATGTGCATTATTTGAAATGAGAGATTTAAGTGTGATTAACGTGAGTTCACTGTTCCTCAAGTTGTACTTTGTGATGGGAATCTTACAGTATCTCTTAAGACTCTTAGAGACAACAGAGATAAGGTGTAACTTTATAAGGTGCTGTAATTCCGTGCTCTACAGATGCCAGTAACTTAAGATTCTTGCTAATTCAAACTGAATGATCATTTCTTAAGTAATTAGAGTGAATTCGAAAGTTCAGCAGAGGAAGAGGATAATTTAGAGTTTTGTAACTTATGTTTAGATACATAAGACTAATAAAATGGGGATAAAGATTTAAGATGAGCGTTATAAACTGTGTGCTTTGTGCTGAGAGGGTGTAGACACAAACTTATGGAGTGTTTGACCTTCCCAAATATCTGATTAAGGGTCTATGAACACAACATGAAAAACAGGAGCACTGGGTGTGTCTGTCTCTTTATTTTTGCGCAAGACATACCTGCACAAACATATCTTCTTGTATCTTTTTTTCACACTTAGGTGCAGTTCTGAAAGAGAAGACATAAATGATACAGATGTGAATTTTGACAAAAGATGTCGACTTATTTTTCATACTCAATAAAGAGGAAATTTTATTAGCGGAGGTCACTTGACAAAACAAAATTTACTGAAGTTACAGTGCATATTTGCATTTTGGCAGTTCGCAAGGCACAGAATCATAGAATGGTTTGGGTTGGAAGGAACCTCAGAAGTCACCTGGTTCCAACCCTCTGACGTGGCAGGGTTGCCACCCACTAGATCAAGAACTAGATCAGGTTGCCTAGAGCACCATTCAGCCTGGCCTTGAACACCTTCAGGGACGGGACCATCTATATTATTCAGACTTTAAGCATTCACAGGATTGTGCAAAAATTAAAATTTGAGTTTGTTGTTTATGCAAAGTCAGTTTTCTATGGGAATGTTTTCCTTAATGTCAGATAAGTTTGATTTTTTTTTTTAATATCAGTCATTAATCATTGTTGGTCCTTCATTATTTAAATTTCACAGTATAGATGCCATATTTTTTATAAAGACAATGTGTATGTACAGTGTGCAGCTTAGTGTTTTCTTAAGTTAAACCTTAGTCACATGATTAAGATACTTGAAATTAGCATTTCCATTTAGAAGTAAATTTTATTTCTGAGAACTGGCGGCTGTCATGTCTTTCAAATAATACATACATATAATATAATAACTTCAGAATAATAAAACTGCTCACTAGTTGCAGTGAAGCAGGATGGGGCCTCCCTGAAGGGCTGCCAGGGAATGTGTAAGAGGATATCATAACACATCTTACCTAATTTTTACAAGTGTGGCGTGCAGGCTCTTGTTCATCACTGAGGAAAATACTTAATTTATAGTGGCGATTGTGTTGAAAAATAGTGTTTTGTAGCTGAGAATTTGCTCTATAAAATAGTGTTACTATGCTTTTTATCTGTTGTAGTTTCCATGGAAAAAAAATAGAAGGCATTCCTTTTAGAGCAGCCAATATATGTATGTCTGTAGGGCTGCAGGCAAATGACAAGGCCTGGTTGTGAGGTTAAGATAACTGAAGAAGTTGTGAAAAACAGTTTGGATCTGAAGTAAGAGGTTGCTCTATGTGAGAGCTAATCCTGAAGTTAAGATTAGCAATAACTGTGAGGATTATCTGGATTTCAGAAGGTGGGAAAGGTATGTTTTTTTGGTTTTTTTTTTCAAAAAATTCAGAAATGTGTGAGAGAGGCTTGGCTGGGGGGAGCACAGTTTCAAGGCTGACAACAGCTGGGAGCTGTGTCAGAAATGCCATCCATGCAGGGCCAGGGTTACCTGGGTAACAATGTCAGAAACCAAATTGGGGCTCAGAAGCTGGTGAAACTGGGACTACTGTGGGAAGCATCACTAGGGACAGGTTGTTTATTGTATGGGACAAAGTGGGAGAGTGAAAAAGAGGGTGAAATACCAGGACAAGATCTTATAAAATACACATTTCTTGTTTGGAAACCAGATGACAGACTCAGTGAGGGCACTTTCCCTCCACCCCGAAGCATGTTGTGCCCATTCCCAAGGCTCCCACCATTCTCTTAACAGCTCGAGATGCCTTTGAGGCTTTTCATGTGCTGTATTATTAGGATTGCCCTGGCGTTATGGAGTGCAAACCCACGCAAAAGCATGAAGCTGACTCTTGTAGAGCAATACGTAAACCCGCTGGATGGCAGGAACTGTCTCCAAATGCAGGACTTGCAAGTTGTGGCCAAAAACATGTTGAGCTGAACACAGTGTGAATATTTTGGAATGAAAGTAATCTAATTATCAGAGTTCAGATTTAGATGATATCATTTTTGTTTTAAAATAACATTGGTCTTATGGAACTTTTGAATGAGCTATTTAAGGAATTGCCATATTAGGGAATTATTTTCTTTAAAACTTGCTTTCATGGCAAAGATATACACTGCCCCTATGTCCCAAGCAACAAATAAATGGCTGTCAGCAACACAGCCTGTCTGCAACCAGTGTTCCTTCTCCTGCTTCAGCTTCCCCAGAGCCTGAGGGTGCAGCAAGCTGTGGTGCCTGCCCGTGCCTCAGCACCAGCTTGAAACACAAACAAAAGACAAAAGACTGCGTGCAGTGCATGCCCCGTATGGGGCGAGGACTGACTGCAGGTCTCACTTGCCCATCCACCAACACTGATGTGTCCCACTGGTAACCAGGGCTCTGCTTGCAGAAAAGAGAACAGGGCTGCTGAGGAGGAGGAAGGACTGAGCGGAGCTTTCAGTTGCTCTGAATATCCCTGGTGGGGGATTATTTGGATGATTGCAGGATCATTTGGTGGCTCTCTCTCATAACACACCTTTGAACCTAGACTGCCTTAATCTAGTTCTGAATGGAAGTTAATTTAGAGCTATTCAGAAGCTAATTTAGAGAGATTTACTGAGCTCTCTTCAAAGGAGCAGTCTTTTAAGATTTCATTTCTAAAACATGATTTTTCTTTTTTTACTGTGATTTCCAGGCTCTGTCTCAGGGAGGAAAAAAAAAAAAAAAGTGTCTTAGTTGCTATTGTAACACATTAGATGATGGTTACTTGATATTTTTTTTAGGAGTTCTTCTGGAAAGACCAATACTTGAGGCATTGCAGGGACAAGCTATTTGTGGCACACCAGTGTGACCTTTGACCCCGCTAGTATAGGCAAGGACACCTTCCTGGGCTATCCCATGGCTTTGGGGATGCACTCATTCTCATGGGGTTGGAGAAGACCTTCTGTGGGCTTCAGGCTCCAGGCTGTAGTCTACTTTTGCAACCACATCACACCGATCACTGTGCCTACCCAAAGCCTTTGTATAGTTTAGTGTATTAGACTTTGAATAACCAAAAAGTTTCTCCTTGCTGAGGCTTGGATCAGTTGAAGACATTCTGTGAACTATGCTGACAACCCCCAGGCCATCTGAAAGGAAAATCTCTTCCACTGTCTGCTCAGCCTGGGGAGGCCAGAATCTCATCTACTGTGGGGACTGCCTTGACTGAATCCATAAGAATGTTAAGGCTGGCATTGTTCCACAGGTTGCAGCTGAGGAGGAGTAGCAGAATGCAGCCCCAAAGAGATGCTGGCAGCAGATGATGGAGACAGGAGTAGCTTGGGTTGCTCGGCAGTACCCTGTTGGCACAGCTCTGTGAGCCCAGAGGTTAGAATCCTAGAATTATTTGAGTTGGAAGGGGCCTTTAAAGGTCAGCTAATCCAACTTTCCTTCAATGGACAAAACACTGGGCTAGCCGGGCTTTTGTCATTCCTTGTACAAAAAATTCACTAAATGTAAGGGAGCCTTTTCCAGTAGAACTGTAGGATCATACAATGCTTGGGTTGGAAGGGACCTCAAGGATCATTAAGCTTCAACCCCTTGCCACAGGTATGGCTGCCAACCTCCGTATCTAATACTAGACCAGGCTGCCCAGGGCCCCATCCAACCTGGCCTTGAACACCTCCAGGTTGTAGAAGGATGGGCCATAATCATTCTGTGAGAAATGCTCATACATTACTTCTTACAGGCAGATTAGTAACTTAGTAGAAGGGGAAATTTTTAAGAAAATGCTTTGCATCGGTTTTAAAATGCAGAAAACATCCACTTCCTTGTAAACTTTGTTACTTAAATATTATCTGAAAGAAATGTCAGGCTGACTCTTCACAAATTGTTTACTGCTGATTCTCATGTTACTTTATGGATATTCTGAAAGTTTTTACACCAGCTTCTTTGGAAAAATTGTAGATCTGGGGGCAGGTTTCATTCAGTAGCATCATTGTTGTGGCAGGTACACAAAGTTGAGTGGGCTGGTCATGTGCTTCCTGTCTGTCAGCTCATCACTGTTAATAGGTGCTTGAAGGAAAATTGCAGTTATTTTGTGCAGCACTGGATGCTGAAAGTTCATGTGTCAGGAAAAGGGGGACATGGATGAAAAATCTTTCATAAGACTATCTTTTTTAATCTGCAGAATTTCTTTTTAAATGCTACCCTTTTAGGGGCAGTTATCTTTTGCGATCTTGTGTTAATTTGGACATCCTGATGCTCCTTGAAGAGGACATTATACTCTGTCTGGATTCTGCCTACTCTGAGACATTGAAACTCGGGTGGTTGCTTTTTAGAACTGTTGAAGTCCACATGAAGGCTGGTGAAGAACTGCGGTGCACATTTTCCTGACTTCACGGACATCCAGCTCATTCGCAAATGACAGCTGTTGACATCTCTCTTTTAACCACTGTATATGTTGATGTTTCTTAGCCATAGAGTTGTGCTGCAAGGTCCGGCAGTATTACAAGAGCACTATCCACCACAGATACAGGTACCTTGAAAGTGGGTTAGAGCTACAGCTCTATATTTTTAATGATGGAACAAACTTTCCTGGCTTTTCTTGCCTGAAAACAACTCTAACAAGCCAAATTACCCACACAGGTAGCTGCCTTGGATGCAATTTGTCCAAGATGATAAATGCAGAAAGCTGTGCTAAACCTGGATTAGAGGCATCCTGGAGTGTTTCAAACAGCTCAGTACCAAAGGGTTTTGGTATGGTGTGTTACAGCATGACAGTAACATGACTGATTTGCTAAAACGGCCAGTTTACCATTTATAGTGCAGGACTCAGACTGAAGTCGTCTTCCTATTGGCTGTAACTGCAGCTTGGTAGGCTCATTGGTGTGATTCATTTCTCCTAAATTTAGCTGCCTAAATAGTAGGCATCTCATCTGAACCAGTCATCTAGCTTAGCCTCAAAATTAGTCATCAGAGATAAGCAGCTCAACAGGTCAGTCTGACCTGTGCTGTGTTAGGGAGGGTTCTAGCAGTGACTGGGAGGTAAGTCAGCTCAGGAGAAAACTATTTTTCACTTGTGACTCTCAATTCAGTGACTTCTAGCAGCAAGGCGAGAGAAGGCCCATCCTTTGCTCTCTGTTTTCCAGAAATATCTTTTAAGCTTCAGTTATCAATATCTTTCCTCGTAATTGTGAAAAAAACATGTTTGTTTGAAGCACTGAACTGAGTTTTCTTGCTGTTATTTTTTTGATGATTCCTCCTTTTTTTTCTTTTAGTGTTTCTTCTGTGGATTAGAATAATTTCCATGGTTGGATGAAAAAGTGGAAAGAGATGTTCTGTACTCTTTATTTAAACACATTTTTCCAGTAATCGATAGTTGAACTAAAGCTATGTGTTTCAATGCTTTCTCTTTTAAAACATAGATCAAACAGTGCTGTGAACCCATACATCTTCCCTGTCAAACATTTAATTTATTGTGCTGTTCATTTGTAACTTGAGACTAGAGAACTATTGGTTGACAAAAGAGGATGGATGGCTTTTTTATTGAGTCCTTACACAGCTGGCAGAAGATAGCAAATGGAGGAAGGAAATGTGCAATACTCATTTCCAAATTTCTAATAAATCGTGGGTGGATCACAAAGAGTTCATGCTAACCTGTAACTATCACACTGCATTTTCAAAGGGTTGGGGTTCATTATCATTTGTCTCGTTCCCTGTGGTTAAACTGAGCATCAGAAAGCAGGTTAATAAAACTTATATAGTGACATACAGCAACTGCTATTATGGATATGTACTATCAACCATTTTTAACTTAGTTTTAGCTCTTGCCTCATCCCTCTGGAATTAAAGTAACGTTTAAACAGTTCTTGCTTGGTGTTACTTATCCTAATATATTGTAAGAGCTCCCTTTTCAAGTCCTCAGAGATGTTCAAGAAATGTGTAGATGTGGCACTGAGGGGTGTGGTTAGTGGTGTGATGGTGATGGGTCCATGGTTCAACCGGATGGTCTTAGTGATCTTTTCCAACCTTAATGATTCTATGATCTTGGGAAGATGCTGTCAGCAGCTCTCTTCTTTGGTAGCAGCTCTTGACACTGAGCTGCTTCACGCATGGGATGCTGCTGTGGGCAGCACTTGGGAGCCAATATGGACCCAAGATCTTGAGCTACATGAAAAGATAACCATTTTATAACATGCCCAAATAAACTGGTTTGAGCTAATCATTCCCTGGTTTAAATCTTAATTTTCTTCTTTTTTTCCCCCCTCTCATAATGAAATTGTAAGTTCTACCTCAGGCCTTGGGGACTTTCGACTCTGCTTCTCTGTTGCGTTTGCATCAGCATATCTACCCCTTCTTTCTCTATATAGGTAAGGACCTTAGTTCTGTTTGGTAATTTTACCTATTCATAATGTTCATATCCCTACCAAATCCAAAAGTATGGACACTCCGACCCTGAATTTTGTCTGCTGGGTCTCTTGCACTCTAAGCATTCAGTGTATGCTCTAACTATGATTCCTAGTGGGGAAAAAAGCCAAATACCACAACAATTACTGGATTAGCAATCCAGGAGAAATATTTATTGTTTATGAACTGAGAATGTTTTATCACTGTGGTACTTGAAAAAGGGAAAATCAGTGAATTTCATCCTTAACATCCATAAATTTAAAATACGTATATTTTTTTAAATGATTTCTTTACCACAGGCTATCAGTGGGTATAATCCATGCAATCAGTACTTCAAAGTACTTTGTTATCTAATAACAGTAGAAGACTTGTATCCACTCACTCACTAAAGGGGGACAAAACCTATTTAGCATAGTAATTAGAGATTGTGATAAGTGTCAAGTTATCCATCTTGATGGGTTGGTTAGAATATGTATTTTACATTTCTCTAACATTCCTGACGTTTTTTATGTTTCCCTTTTTCCTCTAGTTGATTTTGCATGTAGGTGTGTTAGTTAAAGATGTTATTGCAGTTTGCACACACGTGCACATGGTGTGTAAGCTAAATAGCAATTAATAAAGAACATTAGAAAAGTTACTATGCTAATAGAAGTGTTTCTACTCAGCAGAAGGTGAATGAATGTATTATATGATAGTTCTCTTAAGAATTTAGGACAGCATACATATAAAGCAAGTGCAAAGAAAGGAATATCTGAGCTTTTCAAAAAGAAGTGAAATTTCTGCTTGGCTATGCCTTAATGAACGAGCTAAATCATGTTGCTTTTACCTACACAACGTGAATGGCCCTTCAATCAAAAAATCCAGTATTGAGGACTAAATGGTAGTCAGTTTATGGCTGCAAATGTCAAACACAGTATTTAGAAAAACACATTTTTGTATTTGTTTATTTTTTTTAGACAAAATATACTTGCATAGTAATTGGTATGGATCATGGAAACAACGTATAAAATTAATATGATTGATTTTTTTCTTGAAGTAAAAATTGCTTTTATACCACAACTTCATTATCTAGAAATCAGCATGATGAAAACTTACAATAGAGCACACAAATGGAACAGCTGAAGTTAAAAATAAATGCATTCACTCTTATTTCATTTGGAAAAGTTACTATGTACAACAGGCAGAATGAATGAAGAGGAACAAGTAGATCTGATCTGCTGTGACAGAACCTAACAGGTTAGCTGCTTCCTTACGTTGCTGACCCCACTGAATAAGCACCACCCAGACTGCTGTTTGAAAGCTTTTAAAAATCCTTTTAAATCTTAAAACTTTAAAGACAAAGGGAGAGGGCTATGCAGCTTGTAGGAATTAACACTTAAAAATGTCTTTGTGTATACCCCTACATGGAACACTTGTCACCTTGTCTTCAGCAGCTAGTTTGTAGAATCTGTTGTTAGTGTATTCCATCTGGCTTGAGACCTTATTTATAAATGCATTCATGTGTACAATTCCCCAGCCTTTCATCTGGAGATAACCTTTGAGTTTCTGGAGATTGTCTCAGAAATTATTGCTTCAGATTTCTCCTCAGTGTCATCATGATGTACCCAGCTGCTCCCTTTCACACTTTCCTCAACAGAAAACCTTGTAGAGCTTCTCTTATCTAGTGGTAACTCCAACCCAGGCTAGCAACTTTTTGATTTTCTGTGAAACTGAGCCTGTGGTGTTGAGCCAAAGCAGTGTGCTCTGGGACAGCCCGTGTGGCAGGCCAGCCTGTAGTCCTCATGTACCACAATGTCTTCTGGATGAGTCTATGAGCAGTTTGTCACCTTAGCCAAAGGGGAAGCCGAACAGCATTGAGGAAGAGCAAAACCATGTGACAAGCAGTATTACGTTCTCATTCTGGATGTCAGCATTGCTGGAGCTGATTTGTGAGAAGCCAAAGAATTTGTCTGGGAAGTATAAATTACTGGACAGGTGCAAAAGTCAAGTTCTTCACTTTGATTTTCACCAGATCTACATGGCTCATCCAGATCTACAGGGCTATCACCAGTACTCATTAATACAGTGTTAATGACCATTCTCAGTAACTGATATATACTTCTCCAAATTATTCCTGCAGTTGTCTCTAAAGGGGCAGATTAAAGCATGTTAAGCTAAAAGGTCTGCACTAATACCTTTGATGGCTGTGTGGACACCAAGATGTAGGTAGGTATCAGGAATTAACTGCTGAGGGACTGCACCTGCACACAAGGATACCCTGCATCTACAGATACATTCTTCAAGGCTTGCATAGCTCAGCGTGTTAAGAGACTTGGTAGATGCAGTGTCTTCACAAGGAAATTCTAAACAAAAATTATGCTCCAGTTACTTCATACAAGCATGTTGCAAGTTACTTTTCCATTCTTTTTAAGGGACTGTGCTGAACTTAGAACTAAGTAAATGGAAAAAAAATACAGTTGAGTAAAGATCTGTTAGAATTAAGTTGCAATTACTGTAAACTGTGTCACACTTCAAATATTTCTAGTTCCTACCTTCTTATTTTATTTCTTTCAATACATGATGGACTTGTTCAGTAAGTGAAACAGACTTCTTCTGTCCATTGTGTACTTTGTTTTTGCTAACCTTTTGTCTGCTTTTACATCTTGTCACTTTAGCAAGGAGAGGTATGGGGAAAGCCTTCTTTCAGACTATTTTTCATTTAAACTTGTTGCAAATTATTTGACAGGCTTTGTTTGTCCCAAATGCATCTCCAAGTTCGTTGTAGTGGGTACCGGAGTCCTTGAAAGCATTGGTAGGTAAAACATTGGGTGTCTATGGGATATTTAGATATTCAACAATAGTTTCTCAAATTCCAGACATAACCTTGGCCACACAGCATTGCTCTTCTCCCTATAACATTTTACAGTTTTACATACATTCTCCTTTTTTCCTCGCAAGTAATATAAAACTACTTCCCCAACCTTTTAAATGTCAAAGATGCACACTGGGGATAGCGCAGAAAAGGGTTTTGTTTAAAATAGACTCAGCAACACTGAGGCAACTAATGTTTTATTATGTTGCCTGGGTGAACTAACCCTAGAGCAAATCGTGCAGGAAGATGAATATGTTTTGAAGGCCTTTGAGAACAATGATTATTCTTCAAATGTATCCTAACTTCAGAAACATGCCTAAAAAATAAATTTTTTATTTACATAGAGAGAATACATAAAGTGTTCATTATCTTTTAGAAAAGTTTCATTGCTTGCTTTATATGTGAGCCAAAAAACCTAGCTCTGTATTTGCACCTGCCTAAATATTTCATAAACTCTCTTGCTGTAATTCTGGTGGTTTCCAAACTCATGTTGATGCTTATAGTCAGAGTTTCACTGGTGTTCAAGAACATACACTTATATGTGGCTTATATGTCACAGCTGTCTCCATGTGTTGGAGATGAAGCAAGTCTCTATCCATACATTAGATATTGTGTCCACCACTTAAATTTCAGCATGCCATTGCAATGGAGTATCTTCACACAGAGGTGCAAATGATATCCCTTCAAGGTGTTTCATGGCTGAGCTCCAATCACACAAAGCAACATATCCTTTTTGTTACTGCCTTCATATTTTCTTTTTCAGTATCCATGATGAACTTTTTCCGTAAGTCAACATATTTCTTCTCTCCCTGAGCAATACAAATTATTAAGAGAATAATAGTTTCCGAGGATAAAAAGTATACTAGACTTGGCTACGTGTTTTAGAGCTTTGTTGGATGCATGTAGAATGTGTGCTTTTTGTTTAAGTGTTCTTACTTTGAAAGAGTGAGATGGATTGTATTTTCTTCATTACTGTCTTTTTGGTGCCTTTTCACATAGGAATGTGTTTGTCTCTTGGGAAGTTGGCAGTGTAAGTGACTGAAAAACTAGCTAATAAATCTGGGATTAATAGGGCTGTAGACAGCGAAGTACATAGGCGTAGGAAGGATCACCAGCCACTGAATGCTGCACATCTAGAAGCTGTCAATAGAGAGTATGAAAAATGCAAAGGACAAAGCAAAGCTAGCAGAAGTTCCAGCTTGTTTTTTCTGCTTGCTGAAGCAATCTCTCACATCAGCGTATCCTGGCTCCCTAGGGAAGAGTTGTTCTTAGGGCTTGATCTTGCTTCTATTCACAGCCGAAGAAAGTCTCCTTTTAACCTAAAGTGGGTAGGATCAGATCATTAATGATTGTCTCTCCAGAAGTAAAACCAGCAAAAGTAACAATGCATCGTGATACACTATACTCTGTATACAAAGTAGCTCTCTATTCTTTTGTGAAAATTTGTTCAGATTTAGAGGTATTTAGAGATAGGTATTAGATCTTTAAAGCTGATTTTTCCAGTTCTTTTAGTTAGTGGACCAAATGACAAATACAGCTGCTGTGCACTATGTGGTACTGAGGACAAATCCTATCTGAGGGGGAAAAAATGTGAAAAAATTTTCTGTGCGCTGAATTAAATCCCTTGAAGTTGTTTGTGGCCTGGAATGTAAATAAATTAGCATGGTGCTCTTGAATTCAGTGGAGCCACACTGGTGGCTGTGATTGATAATCATTGAATAACGTGATGAAATTCCTTGTTTATTAACACAAGGATAAAACAAGAAAGTGAAAAGAGCTGCTGCATTTCTACCAAAACTAATCAAAGAAATGAGAACTACTAAAAATTTACATCTTTGATGTACTCTTCTTTTATCTAAAACTGCCATAAATAGCAACCAACAAACCTATGAACCTCAGAAGACCATGGGTACACAGAATTCTTTCTGGTTGGAAGCGCAATGTGAAGGGAGATACTCATGATGTAAGGCAAGCATAGCACCTTGTTTACTATTACGTAAATAATCCTGCTGATTATAGACTGAATGAAGTGTGTGGTTTAGTGCTAGACTGGTGATGCTAGGGTTGGATCGAAAATCTTGACCTGTAACATCATCTGAAATAATACTGTTACGATTTGCTCTTAACCAGAGCTGAGGTTCGCTGATGGACATTGTATTGCCATCTAGAAGAAGGTTTCCACAGTAAACAATGAATGAGGCAGAGTCAGAGCGTTAGTGTATTTCTCCGGCAATGGGTGAAAAGAGATTATCATAACAGAGGTGGTTATGCTTCTTTGTACCCTAGGGATTCAAATTCTGTGACAGGATTAAGATTTGTTTACGTCAATCTAATTTGGCACTTGAATTTTGCTTTCTCACAGCCACACTCATCACTAAGACTTTGTATAACAAGCAGTAAATGTGCTGATCTTTGTTCATGCTGAAAAGTATGGTGTACATCTTCACAAACACACACTTGTACAAAAAGACCTACCTTGGATTTAGTGGGTTATGAAGCTTACTGCTCTGGCCTCATTGATATTCTGTAGTGGTTCTTTGTTTAGTTTTTTACCTGAATGATAAGAGTTCTCACAATGTGGATGTTGGATATGCAAAAAGTGCAACTTCTGATATTTTCCAACACTAGCATAGTGCCAATGCTAGAACTTGCTATAGTTTTCTTTTTAAACTTAAATTCTTTTAGTGAGCATCAAGTATGGACCCCTGTGTGAGGAGGGAGACAAATTACTGAGCGTTGGGTCTGAAGCAGCCTGCTCCTTAGCTTTCCAGAATAGGAAAGTCGCATTTACACTAAATACTGGATTTACAGAGGCTTTTTATTTCCAATATTGCACTAATACTGAATTTATTTATTTATTTAGAATGCATGCTCCCTCATTTCACTTTCACCTTCTGCAGTGAAGTCATGCTTCTTGTGGCTGTGACCCCAGAATCAGTTGCTAGAGAAATAAATGTGGTGGCACAGATTAAATCCAGGACTTCAGCACAGAATTGAGTGCATGGACAAAGCAGGAGATAAGTGCCTTTCTAAAATAGAAACATTTATTAGAAAAATCCATTTGTTTTTGTCAGCTCTGTTGGAACAGATTGTTCCAGTATCAAAATCTCCACTTAATTGAAATATATATATATATTTAAGTTTTGTAGTGATCTTGTGCTCCTGGGTCTTGCCTAGTTTCTACTTAGATAAGCTGAGAGGCTTATGCTGCTTTCAGTGGACTTTGTTTAAAACCTCTGTTAGAAACTCCTCACGTTTGGCAATTCTAAACTGAAAAGGCAGTATTGAAAGTAGGAGTTTGTCACGTAACTCACTATCAGAGAACCCAGATCCAGAGTGTGCTGGACTCTGTGCTTTTCTTTTCTCTCAGCCTCTCTTAAATGCAAAGGGAGAGAATCTTTTCCTAGAAGCACTTAGAACAATATTTTAAACCATGAGTTCTGAGGTATCAAAGTTCCTTATTACCCAAATATCTGGAAATATGGCCTTCCTTGCGAAGTTCCTACACGATTTTAGCACAAATGTAACAATGTCTGCAAATGAGAAAAATATGTTCTGCAATAAGATTTGCCTGGACTGCAAATTAAAATGTTTAAAGAACATCATTCTTTAATTTTAGGCTCACCTGTAGTGGAATGTGATTTAGTAGATTCTTTGTCTACTTCTTGCTCAGCCTTTGCTGTCTAAATGTAGGATGTGCTGCTCAGGTCCATGTGCTTGCTTTCACTGTTAGGGAGAAGCTGGAGCTCTGAGGGAAGCAGGGTGAAGCCAAATACTGAACTGCATGCTGGAGGCTGCTGTTGACTGCAGCAGAAGGAGTTGAAGTGACCAGCTGAGAGCAGCTTCTAGATGGGTAAAGCCAGGTGAGATACATACTACCTCTAGCAAATAAGGAATGTGTTTGGAAGCCTTTTTCTCTGATCTTCAGGAAAATACATGCTAAGAAGCTGCAGTCCAGCTGTCAGCCAGAAGGTTGCATTCTCACTGAAAGTGGATTTGATACTTAAAGGGGAGATGGATAATTAAGACTTCATCTTCCAAAATATTAAATATTGATTTGTAGACATTTAGAAGCAGGCTTAAAGCTCTCCTGAGAACTGGCAGCAACTGTAAAAGATTATAAAAGATTTTAGTTCTCCGTGTAGAATTTAGCATTTATTTTTTGTTTAAAATTTATGAAACGTGGGTGAAATAAATCAGGAGGTAATGTCTGACCCTCTCTGTGCCTACAAGTCCTGCTGCATGTGACCATACAGAGGCAAAATGGATGTATGGTTTTTTTTTTTTCCAGTTTTGTATTGGCTTTTGGTTTATTGAAGTGTCAGGGGGTTTATAAGCTCTTCAACTCCAATTTTTATTGTTTTATCCAACTACTGTCACTTCTTATCAGTATTAAAGGCAGAAATCAAAGCACAGGACCCATGGGAAGCGACGTTTCAAATGTACACCATTGCTTTTCTTTGTCATTGTTCTGAACTATGCACCCTCTGCTCCTGACAGCACACCCACAACAAGATAAGGAGGTGAGTTCACACTTTGTTAATTCATTTGTGAATTAAACAAAGGTTTTGGGTTTTTTTTAGCTAGAATGTTGGGTTTTTTTCCCACCTCCCTATTCCTTTTTTTTTTTTTTTATGATTAGGGGAAATTGATGTAACACAAGAGGCCCTATACAGGTCTTCAGCCTTCCACTAATTTTCAGCTGATAATGTACATGCTTGCATCTATTCAAGGAGGCAAAAATAAAGTATTCTAGCGTAGCTGTTTCTTACAGGTGACTTTCCCTGAGAAAAAATGACCCAGCTTTATTAACTGGGTTAGAAAACCTGGCTCTAAGCATGGAGTGTGTTGCTCTGAGTCAAGGCAAGCAGGTGCTGAGCTGCTGTGCACAGGACACAGCCTTGTGGAGAGTTCCATCTGCGAGGTTACTTGGATAGCTGTGCCTCTGCAGGAAGGAAATAAGTTGAAGAGGAGTTGTTAAGAACTTTTTTTTGCTTTTACCTTTTCTTTTCAGCTGTCTGTGTGATGGAAACCAAAATGAATTTTACCAGTTCATTGTATTTGGTTTAACAAGTATATTGAATTTAAGAGATGACATTTTCTGTGTTTTCTTCACAGTAGCTTCAAGTTGATCAAATCCATTTCAGATTGTTCCCTAGCTTATGCAGACTCACTTTAAATAAGTGTAAACAAAATGTGTGTTCATTTTACCACTGGCTCCATTTATTAGGTTTTAAAGGTGCATTTCCACTATGCCATCAAGTGCAGTAAGGGGGGAAAAAAGGGAAGAGCAGTGACAGAAAATCTATTTGACAGAGTAAATAGTCTCTTTGCATATGTGTGTATATGTAGGTGTATGGGTTTATGTGGGTAATGGCAATGGCACTGATAGAGCAGACGTGTTTTAGCATTACAATGACAAATCAGATGACACACTTTAAAAAAAAAAAAAAGTTTATTGGAGACATGATTATTTCCTATCTACAGCAAATGGAAAATTGACTGAGAAGAGAAACAGCAAGTTAAGGTCCAAATTGAAACACTAAGTTATATCCATGTGGCAAGTAAGAAGTAATTAAAAAAAAAACAACTCACCAATTTTAAAGGGGAGAAAGGAGAGGTAATACAATTAAACTCAATATTTAAATCTTACTTAAAACTCTTCAATTGTCAGCAGCTGATATTTCATTACAAAGATGCTGCAGTGGCATAATCGGGGGGAAAGACATTAAGGCGAGGCAAGCAAATCTATACGTTCACACATTTCATATTTATTTTTAAATAAGCATACAGGATATTTTTAAATCCTTGGAATTAAATTAAATTCTTTACCTTCTTTGACTATTTCAGCTGGGGTATTGAGCCAGGAGGGAAATATACTTCATGTTATTTTCATTTTGACATTTTTATTGTCAAATGTTATGCACTGAGTTGAATTTTGTTGTGCTCAAGTTTAGATATTTGAATCTTGAGGTCTTTTTATTCATCCTGTCATCTGTCATTGATGTAACTGACTTCTGTGACAGCACTGACAGGATTTATCCAAGAGTTTGCTTGATGATACTTTATAAAATCAAATATAAATAAAAGGGCCCATCATCTGGGGGATATGGGATTGGAAACCAGTGGGTGTTGATGGCTCACAGTTTTACAAAGAGCTATTCAGGAACTCACCCAACCACCTCTTACAGATTTATCTCTTTTTGTGTATGACCGTGTTCGTATTCCCTTCAGATCGAGGTGCAAAATGTCATGTTTTTTCTTTTTTTTTCTTGTTCTTTCTTTCCAAAGACCTGCCACATGATCAAATATGTACCTGCGTTTTTTTCCATGACATTTCAGAAATACTAAATATTGTATTCTGGTGATAATGCTTTCCCAAGAAGGAAGGAGATGGCCCATTTAATAATGTATACTTCATTTACAGCATGGAGTGTTAGCCAACTACTTGTGATGATACCTCTTCCAGACATAATACTGTTATATGCAGAGTTCTAACTACATTTTTAAATAGAACAACAACTGAATGATACATTCAAAATAATTCATGGAGAGGAAATAGAAGTATTTCAGCATGGGAGAATATTTATGCATTATTTAACAGCAATAATGTTTGAATTCATACATTATGCAAATGCCGTTGTAATCAGGAAAATGAAAGAACTTGGACTGCTGCAACATCTTTAAATCTACCATTAGGTACTTATTTGTGCATATCATTTAATACTGCACAACATTACAGTATGTCACTTGAAGGGAGTTATCAGAGACCAACAGGTTATAGAAAAGAAAGCTGATGAATTCCAGATTGCTACTTTGATGCTAACACCTATAAGTTTATCAGTAAACAAAAGTAAGGGTTTTAATGGTAATTTACATAAAACTCCTGTTGTGGAGACAAGTTACTGGGGTTTTACGTACAGCTCACATTTTGCATTGTGATCCTTGCCTGTGCTCACCCACACACAACAGACCAGCAAACAGTGTGGGCTGACACAGAAAGAAAATTCTATTTATTTTCTTAATGTATCAGCAGCTCAGTCCCTAACTATCAAAACCAGCATGCCTGTTCATCTAATGCCAAATAGCTTTGGCTTAGTCTCCTATTGTCTTCAAGATAAAGTATAAAAATATCAAATAGCCTCTAATTTGATGAAAGGCTTTTATAGACCTTCCTTCTTACTACTTAGATCAATTTTATCTTTGCTTAATTAAATATAGAAAACCTCATGCATACGTGTGCGTACTTATTGCAGCATCCTTGAGTCACTTTTCCTGTATGTACCATTCTTTGTGATTTTGCAGTTTGAGTGTGCTTACGTGTCTTCTGTGGGAAGAGGAGCAACGGCTTGCCATGAAAACGGCTTGCCATGGAAGTAAGTGTTGCATCTAATTTTATTTATTTTTCCTAAAACTTTATCCGTGTTTAGTGTTTTGAGAGGGCAGATGAACGAAGAAGGAGCTTCCAGCCAGCCATGGGCTCTGCCAGGTGCCTCCTTGCCTTTTAGGTCAACATTTGGGAAAATGCTACTACCAGCAGTCCCAAAGATTCATAGTGATGGAAGGTTTTTCCCTTATAGTCCATGAGTGAACAAAATTTCTTCCAAAATATTTATGTTACAAAACCCTTAATTCTTATTAGTATTTCTGTTAATGATAACACTGAGAGCAAATAGAAATGAAGAACATCTGTACAGAAGTGAGCAAACCATTTTCTTAATCCATTAAATGAAAGTGGCCCATCGCTTGTCATGGAGTTATTTACAGAAATGGCTAGTGGAGATAAATTTATACTCTGATTTCCATGTTGTATGGCAAGCAAGAAAATTTGCATGCAGATGCCATCAATCCAGCATGTCTCATAAACACTGTATTCATGTAATAGCTCAGAAAATATTGAATAGATCTTCCTGCAAGTGAGTGGCATTTAGACTCAGTCTGGGTACTCACCAATTTGAATCCAGTCCACAGCCTGGAATTTTCACTGTGCTAGAGTCTTCCAGAAATTATTACTTTTTATAGCAGACTGGATGCAATACTGTTTGCTCCTCCATCACAAAGACTGTGCCAGGGCTTCTGCTGTAAAATCTCTTACTAACAAGAAAACACAATTCAACCAATATATTGTGCTACTGGCTAAGAATTGGCATACAAAAATTCATCCTGGAAATTTTTATTAGTAGCAAACAATAGTAACTTCTCAGAGTGCAAAATAATGCATGAACTCCCTTTTGCTGAGCATTAACTAATTTTTATGGCATTGTAATAATCAGTTGTTGTAAAGCTGGCTTGGAAAAGAGAGGGGCGGTTGGATATAGCGGGCACTAATGGTGCAGTGACAACATGTACCCACTTCAGTGCCAACTGGATAAGGGCAGTCCCAAGGTTGTAGAAATGGGAGTGTCTTCATTTCAGCTGGAACAGAGCTGATTTTTCCTTTGGAGTATCTGGTATACTTTTGCTTGAAGAGAAAAACAGTGTCAATAAGACACTGATCTTTCAGTTGTGCTGAGAAGTACTATACAGGGCCAAGAATGTTCTAGTTACTGAGCATCTATTGTCCTGACAGTGAGGTGCTGGGAGGGGACAGAACCAGGACAGCTGACCTGAACAGGCCAAAAGGGTATTCCATTAAGATATGACATCATGCCAAAAAAAAAAAAAAAAAATAGTACACACTCGTACATGCAAGTTCTAACCAGAGGAAGGGTGTGCTTTGCTAAGAAAGCACATCCTCTTACTGCAAACTTGTGGGAATGGTACATTTGTGTAAATTTAGAAGAGGGTCTACTAAATGACGACCACAAATTGTACAAAGCCAGAAAAGATTGTGTAACTTGTTTGAGATATTGTTTAACAGTTCAATAGAATGCCTACATGTGAAAAAGGATCTCCAGGTTGTCTGCTTTCCTTAGGTCATCTTTTTTTCTTTCTTTTTTTTTTTTTTTTTTTTTGGAGAACTATCATTTTTCTTGCTCCTAATAGTTTCTGATTGCACTCAGGACATGCTCCAAAATCCACTGAAGTCAACAGAAAAATTACCTGGAGGCCCCCAAACACAATTTCTGTGATTCCTCCTCAAAATCATCAGTATCCATCTCCAGTGTGCCAGAATAATTGTGTAAAATTAGATCTGACATGAAAATTGACACCGACTTCAAAAGATACCCCAGTGAAATATGGTAATTCTTGTTTAAAGCATAATCTTAACGCATGTTAAGTTTCATGCTGATAGCTTACATATTCTTACAGTGAATAAATAAGTATATTTATGTATACCATGATGTAATGGTAATGTATCTCCCGTATGATCATCTGACATTGTTTCTTCTAGGAAGATATAATGAACGCATCTTCTCTACATCAAGAAGAAGGCTACTCAAACTTAAGACAACATTTTAATCTCAGTCAAAATGGGACATCTTCAACATAAGGTTGTCTGCAGTAATGGTATGGCTTTCCTAACTTTGCTATTTCCTTTGGGCTTTATTTAGAAACACTTTAGCAACACTTCCTAAAACATGCAGATGTTAAGGCTCCCACTAACAGCATTATTAAGATAGCATCTTAATTCTTTTTTCTTTGGGGGCAATATGTTTCTCTTCCAGTTTATTATGGCAAACACTGTCATTTCCACTTCTTTCAGTGTCTGAAGCTTTCTGCTTTAATAAATGCACATATTAGATGCTATTCTTTCTCAGCTTGATAGGTGTATAGTGTCAGAAAAAAGAAGGTCACAGTGATGTTAAATTTGCTGCTGAGTAAAGGATCAGAGTGTAAATGAAATCTTGAAAGATGGGAAATGAGAATGTGCAAGTGTAAATAATGTATTAATTATTGACAGCTAAGGGACCAAAGAGTCCTATTTAGTAATGACATCTTCATTGTCACGCTGCCTGACAATATCTCAGGTATTTTTACTTTAATAAAAGGTTTTCCCCCCAAGACAGTAAGTATTTCAATTTTCCTGTGTAGCTTTATTGATATTTTTTATTTTCTTTGGCTTTTCTGTATCTTACTGTATTCTAAGTCCTTTATTCTAAAGGGAACTGGGGGAGTAGAGAATTCCCACCGGCAAGAGATTTTAGTACAATACAAAATATTTTTTCTTATAATAAAAGATCACAATATTGAGGTGCAAATGGAAATTCCTTGTTGGTTGTTTATAGAAGTTAAAATACAGTTTAGGAAGAGATGTGAGTTAGCTAAGGGCTTGGTTTTGTCAACAGGACTTTATGGTAATTACTTGTGCTTAGTATGCTGGAAGCTGAATTGCTTTCATTGTGGCTTCCCATGGTGGTCTGCTTTGCTTCCCCAGCTCACTGGAGCCCACCTGCAGGCAGCCCAGGGTTGGGGAACCCAACCCTCTGTGCAGTGCCCTGGAGGACAGGAGGTACTGCTGAGGGTTAGGGTATAAAGTGAAAGAAGAGGTATCTACTGCAGGTGCTCTCCAGCCCACTGATTGCATTTTCTTTGTCCTTTTGGAATAGAACTGGGTGACATCTTACAGTCAAGTCCTGTTATCTGATAAGAAAGGCAGATTCTGGTCTATGGAATTATTTAGCACATTTCTATTTAATTAATTGTTAGAGATAAATTCTTGCATGTGGGAGGATGGGGAAAAAAAACCCAACAATCAAAAGAATTCTAATTCATTGTTTTCAAAACATTGTTTTGATGGAATCAAAAAGACGGCTCATCTGAAGAAGTTCAATTTCTTTGCTTAACAGATATTGAAGTTTTTACATAAGATGCAACTTATGAAACATTTGTCTGAGATTTCCCACGCGTCAGTTGCACACAGCCCAGCTGTTTTTCCAGCCGGCAACGCTGCTTACCCATGGAGCAGTGCAAGTGCTCTCCTGGCCCGTGGTTCTGCTGCAGGGCTCTGTAGGGAAGTAGCCATCTTGTTACAGGGATGCTCCCACCTGCATAGCCTGTTTCCAAGGTGTTGCTTACAGGTGTTGACACCACTAGGAGAAAATATGCTTCCTATTTAAGTAAGTCTGTTGTTTCTTACAGGGCATGTCTCAAACGTTAACAAACACCATATTTGGTGCTTCTTCCTCTGCCCAAGAATATAACTTTATCAAAAGGAAATTTCCTGCTCATTTGAGCAGTCTCCATAGCAACAGTACTGTACACCTGTGATATATGGGCACAAGCCGTTACAACCTATGAACTAGCTGGAGTGAGCTGTGCCCCACCCCCTGCCAAAGCCAGAGTACGTCTGCCATGTATCCATGGCACCTGGTTCTCCATGGTACGTATCTGCGGTCTGTGCGTAAGATTGTTGTGTTTGGAATCGGTGCACTTACATTTAGTAAATAAATACAAACGCGCTGCTTACATGAAGTTATGCACTTGCAAATATTCAATATATTCCTGTCCTGAGGGAGGACTTTATAATGCAAAAATTATACAAAAATAAAAGCTCATGCTTACATTTGCTTCTGTGAGAGTTTCCTAATTCAAAAAATTCATAAAATGCCTCGCTCTTGCAGATCTGTCAACCTGTTAATAGTATATCATTAAAAAGAGAATAAAGCAACGGCATGCTGAATTATTTAAATATCGTTTTAATAGTGAACTGGAAGTAATTATGCACCTTTGGCGATCAATATTGCAAAGAGCTTGTTGCCATTCACTCTGTAACTTTTAGTGAAATTGAGCTCACTAGTAAGAAACAAATGGTTACATTTTAAAGAAACCCAAAATTATTTCCCCAGGTCATTCATAAGGTAGGTCATTACACAGAAACATTTTCTTATGCAAAGGTGGAAAAAAAAAAAAAAGCAAATAGATTACTAATGCAATGGAAATCGTATTTGGAGCTTCCTGAGTTTATTAGCTTATTTAAGAGGAGGCAAATCGCAAAGAAGATCTTTGTTTGAGATATATGCTGTATGAAACCCTACATAATCATGGGTATTACTCTCTGATGTACTATATATGGCTAAGCATAGCACTTCCTGCCTGTTCCTGTGTTCTGATGTGTCTGCGTGTTCTCATCTTCATCTTTGCTCTCAGATTTGCCTTCCTTTTCATTCTTAACTCAGTATTGCCCATTACTGAATGCAGGGCAAGCGAGAAGCAAAAGGAGTGAAATACGATGGAAGATACATGTGTATTTTCAAAACTGATAGCAGGCTGCCTGATTTTTTTAGTATCACTCTGTGTTGCAGTGTGCTTATTTTTTTTTTTCCCCCAGTTTTATTATACTTCTCATTTTTATGCCAGTGATTGTAGGCTTTCTGCTCAAAGAGCAAAATCTCTTGTCCTTGTTCAGCAAACTGAGTGGACAATATTGTTCTCCTCTTACTGGGGAAGGAAGTCAGGGGCTGGTGACTCACATCATGTAGGCTGCAGCTATTGAGGCAGTTTTGGTTATGGCTGAGGACTGGAAGGGAATGGAGTTTTTGCCTGCAGTTTAAGGATAGGAGACAACTAATTCCCATTATTCTTGTCTTTTATAATAACTGTTTTTTTCCTCAAGTGTAATTGTTTTCAGGTTTTCTACTAGGAAATATCTGTCTTTTATAAGCTGCTAATACTATGCTTTAGGCAGAACACAGTGCTTGGAGCTTACAGAGCCTGATTTCAGGGAAACTAGCAGCATTATTGATTTTCATTGGGCTTATTAGGATCAGCGTAACATGCACTTTTGCTATACTAGATTGTATTTGGCTTTCATCATGAAATCTCATTACACTAAAAAGAAATGGAAACAAGTTATGCAAGTAAAAGATTTTTCAGAATACTATAATGAAATTACTTTGCATCTGTGAAAACACGCTTCGGATGCAGGTCGTTCAAATGCTGAATGCTTCTGGTTAGATTCTGCTCTCTTTTGCTTTTGAAAATTAAGAATAGAATCTCCAGCATTAGTGGAATTATTTTAGATTCATGCTAATGTAAATAAAGGTCTAGCTCGGTCCTGGAGGTAGTCGTGCTGACTGAATCCTGAGAGTGAATCAGTGGGTTCTCAGGAAAAGAAGCTCCGCTTGTTTGCTTGCAGCTAGGATGGAATGTATTATAGCTTTATAGAGGTGTGTGAATTGCCTGTAGTGTCAAGTGCATGCTCCTTGTAAACCCCAAGCCAGGATGAGCAATGGACAATAAGCTCGTTTTCACCCTTTTGTTACAGCAGGGCATTGGCTTGTTGCAATCTGTCTGATGATTGCAGAGGAGGCATGAGCTGGCAGCTCAGTATTGGCAGCAAGTCACAGATTCTACTCCCATTTGCCAGGGCTGTGCTGCGAGGTAGTGATGCCATCCTCCTGCATGGGGTAGCAGCCTGCCTGGGGGACATCTCCATGGGCAGACCTTGTCTCATGGTATGCTGAGCCAGTCCACAGGACTGAGGAAATGATTTTTGTTCACTGGCTTTCATTCTTTCTTTTTTAAGCACTTTAAATTGGTGAAATGGAAAATATTTTCCCCAAATCTACAGTTATTCTCTAAGAATGTCTCAAGATTCTTGGGCTCTCAGGAAAAAATATCCCCTGGCACGTTTTGATGGTGTCTCCTAGAATTTCATATGTTTCCTGATGACCAGGATGATGATATTTTTGGAAGTGTTCTAAATATGATTAAAGGCATGTTCTTTTGAGAAGGCAGAGAAAATTAATTTTGACGAAATATAAAAGGTGGTATTCAAGCTTCCTTTTCAAATTCATTAGCACATTTCAGGTCATTGAGAACAATCTACGTAAGGAACCAAAACCAGCAGGCAGCACTCAGTTATAAACACTTATGCAGAATAGATGTCAAGAAGCACAAATTCAAGATACGAAACCGCAGCTTCAAAGTTACCTGGAGAATCACCTAAACTTAGCTAAAATCAGTCATTGTATACCCAGTCTTTGGGTAGACTTGAGTCCTTCCCCCCCCCCCTTTTTTTTTTTTTAAAACAGAGAAACTTTAGTATCTTTAATATCCTGAGATGGATTGGTCATGTCGTAAGCTGGAAAGCTCTTTTCGTAGTTTTTCAAACATAAAAAATACATTCCTATAGGGGAAGGTCTCCTAAATATACCTACTATTGTCAATTTGTGAAAGAGATTCTCAACCTGCTGACCACACTGCTTTATGGAAAAGAGATCTCTTCCATTGTTGTAAATGACACTTTCCTCTAATGCTACAGAATAATAATAAAACTGCCTAATCCATCTGATTGTCCAGCAATCCAACGGTTTCCTATTGGACTCGGCAGACCAAATGAAAACAATTAGTAA
Organism: Chrysolophus pictus; assembly: GCA_037305975.1. Lineage (NCBI taxonomy): Eukaryota > Metazoa > Chordata > Aves > Galliformes > Phasianidae > Chrysolophus > Chrysolophus pictus. The sequence continues at coordinate 12,652,332 of CM074583.1, read as the reverse complement.
GACATTTCAAGTAGAGACTCTCCTGCAAATTCTCACATTAATGGATTTTAATATTAAAATAAAAGAGAGAATTGCACATCAAAAGAGAAGTCATCTCATTTGCTGGCGCAGCTCAGGGAGACCTATTGCTAATGTGTAGCAGGAGAGATTTAGTTCTCTAAGTGCAGGTAAGGACTTCATTCAGATCTCAGCTTTAGAATCAAATTAACTGAGTGAAGAAAACATCATCTTTCTGACCTCTTTCCAAACAAACGCAGCAAAAAGCTGCCTGAAATAAGGTAACTTACTAAGGCAATGGTAACAGGTGCTACGGGTAGCTGCTGGGATTCTGTTTAATATTAATCTAAAATAATTTAAACGCCATCTTAATAGCCTTATTTTATGTCTCTTATCTTGATTTTAAAAATTGGAGCATTCCCCTCAGTGCAGTTAATAGGGTCAGTCTGTGAGCCTGTGCTGGTTACCATGCCTTCAGTCATGTGGAATCCAAACAGCCATTATAATTTGTTTCTAAACAGATCAAGAGCTATTTACCATCTCAATGTTTTGTGCACAGCTGGGTGTCTGGCAAACATCCAATATCCATTAACATTTAAAAATTAGTCCCATAATGCATCTTTTCCGTGGCTTGAAGAGTATACACACTGACACATGTTGGGAACCAATTATATTTGCACCACCATTAGTCTGGCTGCATTCAACTTCCCAGTAAATGAGGGCTAATTTAGTTTCCAGAATAGTGTATCTTAAATTCATGCAATGACCTTAGAGAAAGCAGAGTATCTGAAGATATAAAGAGAAAGGAAATGTTCAGATAGAATAATGCTTCCTTTTTTCTACCAAAAACATAAGAGTGTGTTATTATATATTCCCAGCATCCATGCCTGTCCCTGAAAACCAGATTTCTCTAATTCAATACTTCTAAAATTTGTAAGCAGGATTTATGTAAGAAGGAATCAGACCGATACAGTAAACTCCAAGACCTCCTTGCTCAGATCAAACCTGCTAATGGACCTTTTTACAAAAGCAATTGAAGGCCTGCCTGTAGCAGGTCTGACTCTTTGTGTTGCCAACTGGTTTTAAGTGTTCTGTTTTCCCACCAGCAAGAGAAAACAAGTAATACAGGCTTCACAGTAAGTGCTACCTACACTGCTTGTAAAATATAACAATGCCATGAAAATGAAATGACCTCCACAAACAGCAGTTTGGCAAAGAGGTTTAATGAAAACAGAGAAATACAAAAATATTTCCTGAGAATTATAGTTTGCCAAGCCTCCACCACCATGAGAAACTCCTTCAATAATATCGGGGGTGAAATGGGGTGTCTAATTTGGCTGGCGTGTAAGTAAGAAGAGGGATTTTCAACATCTTTCCTTTCAGTGTGTCTCTGGGCAATCAGGTTCTAGACTGATGGGCGGCTGCTGCTGACTGCTGCAAAGTGCTGCACCAAGCTGAGCTCAGCTCGCTTCATCTGTGTCACACTGCTTAATAAAACTAAATTGCTCCTGCAAACAGAACACTGCTCTGCAGCCTTTTGGAGTTCAGACGTGGATCAAAAATGTAGTTGTTCTTCAGAATTCCTCAGAACTTAAAAACTCAGAAAAACTGGACTTAACTAACTGGGCATAAAGCATTCCAGCAAAGCAGGGTCTGAGTGATGAGTGTGTGCTTCCTGCTGCAGCAGTGAGCACTGAGGTAACTGTTCTCCTGGCACAGTTGTCTGAGTGGAGCAGCTGAAGAAGTCTGGCTAGTGTCAGGCTGCAGGTTGATAAGTGAGTTTATGAAGGCTTAATGTATAAAAATATTTACATACCTTTACAGTGCAGTATTTATGTGTATAAACAACTTCTCACATTAACTCGGTATAGTACCTTTGTCAGGTACATCAGCATCAGCACTGTTTCTTCTGTTTTCATTTGTGCAAGAAGTAGCTTTTTGATGAAATGGCTCCTTGCAGATGCTCTCTTGAAACCATTCATTGTGCAGTTAGTATTTACAGATGCTGTTCATACTGCATTTGTCTCTAAATACATAGCTTTGTATTTTATTGGTTTCAGCGGAACCCATGCTTGTAGTCCACAACAATAATATATTTTCATGCATCATTGGCAATACAAGGCTTCATTTAGACTATTGATTAACATTCTGATTGTATTAGGACTTGTTAGCTGTTCATACCTTTTTATTGTTTGGTGATTTCAAGAATTGACCTTTGCAGATTTACGGTATCTAAGCAATTAGCCAGTAATAGATTAAATTAATAAAGAAGATTCTATCAAATCTGGGGGCTTCACAGATCTATCATTTAATATCCCTGTCCATTTCTTTGCATCATGTGCAGCCACTGTTGCTAGCAGAAGGCTAGGTATGACAAACCCTCTAGGAGGCTCTTGAGGTGCACTCAGAAAGATGTTGCTGAGCAGCACGATTGGTTAGCTGTGCAAAAGGTAGGGATGAGGGGTGGCAGGAAGGTTGCCATGTTTTTTTTTTCTGTCTTGACAGTCTCTTTTGTTTTTCATCTATGGATTTAACAAAACAAAACTCAAGCTAATTTTAATTTTTAATTAAAGTCAATAGCTTATGTTTATACCGATGTGTTTGGTGCAAAGAAGAATAAAAGAAAATACAGAGAGAATCTTGAAAGAGAAATGCATTTCTTCAACTTAATTATTTAGTTTCCAACTAAGAAACAGCTCTGCAGAGGTTGATTATCCTTCAGGGATATGTTAGAATAAGTGAACAATTAGCTTGATTTTCTGTTGAATATGTAACTTGTGACTCAGTATGTGATCTATTAAAAAGATGATAATTCCTCTTAAACTATGTGCTAATATACTTGGAGTCTGTTACTGATGGTAAGAACCAGTGGAATAATCTTGTCCCTCATCATAAGACACAGATGGCTGTTTTGTTGCACAATCAATGGGAATTTTAGGTCTTCTAAAGGATGTATTGCTTATGCACCAAGAAAAGAGAAAAGTAAAGCTTTCCTGTTAAAATGTAAACTGGCACACTACACAACGGTTCAGTGGCTTGAGAGGTGACTTAGAGAGCTGAACATGTTAAAGGCTGTGGAGGGAGGCAGGAAAGGACGTGGCTTGCTGTTAGCTTTGTCCCACCACAGGTAGACCTGGCCAGGACAGAGCTGTTGCTGGGGCCACCAGGCAGAGGTGCAGTGCCAGAGACTTGGCATGGTCTTCACTGGACATGCAGTTAGCAAGAAAAGCAGGATTGGAAGGCAGATTTAAGAGTTGTATAGTAAGCACATTTCCAAAATACCACTACTAGTGCAAACTTGGTCTGAAGCCTACTGCTCTTGCTTCCATCTTGTGGATGGGTTGTAAATATCCAAACCACTGAGCCATTTTTTTAAATGTCTACTTCTGTCTTGTGGCTGGATGAACAGAAATTAACAAAATATCCAAATTTCACATGAGAAAAGCAGAACTGAGTTTTGTGGTTTGTTTGTTTGCTTCTTTCTTTCTTTTTTTTTTTTTCCTGTGGTACTGTGAGATGAACTTTACCACAGGGAGAAACCAGGACGTTTGGACTTAAAAATGTAGGTGACTTGAAGGAAGACAGAGTTTGCAAAAGTACTGCTAAAATTCCTGCATACGTTGGTGCCACTTTGCGCACCTCAGTCTGTCAGACTGCACTCCTTCAAACAGCCATGGAGCTGCGCCTGCCTGTGATGGGCCTAAATTAGAAGGCACCTAAATTTTGACATTGAAGCTCCCGTAGTATCTGAAATCTTGCTTCTGGTCATATGTTGAATCATCTCAGTTCTCTCAGGACTGAACAGTGTGGTACTGAAAGTGTGTACCTTCATCTGCAGCATGAGCCCCGTGTTTTAATATACCAAATCAGCAAAATCTAGGACTCGTCACTTCAAGGCCAGACTACTGTAAATGCTTCCTAAATCTTCCCAGCACACTAATGTAAGGGAGAAAAAAACCCGACCTTTGTTTTCTTTCCTGGAATTGTGGCAGAATGTTAAATAATCCCTCCCACACTTAACTTTTCAATTTGGATTCCAGGTCCTACATTAAAAAGAAGCAGTCACTGCTGCTGGTCTGGGCATAGGTTGGCTCAGGGCAGTCACCAGCAATTGGCACACAATTGCATGGCTGCCTTTGCTCCAGTCCCATAGTGTTGGATGTAGCCTTGTTGGAGATGTGCCTGTGTGTAGGGGTCTGGCCAGCCTGCCTGAGAAGCCTCATCCACCTCCTGTGGCTTCTCCTGGTGCTGAGGGGCTTTTTGAACCAGAAACTTGCAGGGTGGAGGTGTGCCAGGGAGCCGGTGGCTGCTCCATGGTCAGGGAGCAATCTACCCCAGCTTCCCTAACTTAGTTTTGTTTTTTTGTTTCTTTTTTTCTTATTATTTTAGCCACCTCACAGTGTCAGGAAGTTGCAATGCTCCAGTTGCACTGCATCCTGCTGCCACAGGCTATGTGCATGCAGCAGCATCACCAGAGGAGATGATCCAGAGTTCAACTCCTGAGCATGGCCCCTTGGTCCTCAGCACTGCGCCCTGCCCTCCAACTCCCACCTGAGGATTTGTTCCCAGAAGTTGTGTCACAGAAGTCACTGGGAGGTAAAAGGCACATAGACTTGCATTTCTTTTCCATTTAAAATGTATAAGACGGAAGCTTTTTTCTGGTTTCCCTTTGTTACTCAGGGCATGCAGCCTGGGAGGCGGGGGCTGGTGCCATTCCTGAATTACTGTGGTGTTACTTTTTGGCTTCCATTTTCTGAAGGAAGCCAGTGATGAGGTTGAAGCTTGGAGGGATTCCTCTGCGCTGGGGCAAAGAACACCTTGCATAGCAGTACACATCTTCTGCAGTTATTGCATGTAACATACCTTTTCCTTTTGCTGTGGCTGTGCTCACTGACAGAGAAGGGCTCCAACCCCTCCCAGCTGTGATGCACAGACACTGGCACATCACAAAATGGACACATTTGCCCCGAGCATGATTTTGTTTGTTTTGGCTCAACTCCATGGATGGATTAAGCCCTGGTGGGGTAAGCAGAGGCTCCTGAGGAAGTTATGGTACATACTGGAGGCTATACTGCCTCAGATATAGCTGCGCAAAACTGCACACCGGAGTCTGGATTCAGGAGGCGTGGGGTCTGGTGTGAGATGGCACCACTGAGCCCCTGTGTTGGCCAGCATTTGTTTGTCCATCTACTTTCTGTAAAGCTGAAATTAGCGAATGGGAGAGGCTCAACCTGTTTTTTTTATTATTGTTTTTTCATTTACCGTGTTTGTTTCCTGAGTAGTGATACCCGTGGTAAAGCTGTCTTTTTGATTTAGGATGAGAATAATGTTGATAACAAACGAATAACAAACAAATAAACAAACGAAGCACTTGGTTTAGCTTCTGTATGTCATTGTAGAGGAAAAATTTTTCATGACCATAAAAGTTTTCTGACTCACTTTGAGGTGAACCATGCATCGCTGTGGCTTGTATCTCCACTCTTGAACAATGTGTGGTGAGATCACTGCCTTATATGATACTAGAAATTGTACTTGTGTGTTTCAGCTTATTCCAGACTGGAATTTAAGGGAAGGCTTTTGCAGAGTATGTGTGTGTAAGTGTGCTGAGCTGAGGGTATGCAGTTGGAGCTGCAGGACCAGTGAGGATCATCTCTGCCACACGTCGGTGTTAGCACTCCCAACACCCGCCTGGGAGACTGAGTTTGATGGCACTCAAGTCCTACAGCTCCTTTGTTGCTTTTCTCTCAGTCTTTTTGGGCTACATGAGCTCTAGGTGTATGAGAAAATCTAGGAATGGTGTTCTCAGGATAAGAAAAATTGAGTTTTCCATGTCATAATCTCAGCTGCAATTAGACATTGGTTTTCTTGTGAAAACTGAAACTTTTTGAAATAAGGAATATGCTAGCATACAACTGAATGTGTGAGGTACCCATGAAAGGCTGCAATGAATTGCAGAGCAGAGCTGGGATCTGCCTTAGCAGGGAGTGCCAGTGACCAGTGTTGAAAGCACTGCAATTAGGGCACTGAGCAATGGGGCTGTGCTAGAGGTCCACAGCACACACACTGCATTGCTTTTGAAAATCCTTATTTTACTCTTGAGGAGTTAAATTAGCATATAAGCCATTGCTATGTGTTTATGTTGAAATGTTACAGTGGAAATGTTTTGACCTGGGAAAGCTCAAGTACTCATTTTTCTTTAAAAGCTTTTGTAGACGATCTATAGCTTATTTCCTGTTGTATATCTAAGAGGCTTTACAAGAGAGTTAAAATTGAAAAACAAGAAGAATATAGAAAAATAGGACCTCTGTCTATTCAGATTGATTCAGGCTTAAAGATATGTTAAGCTTCATTTTCTCATCAAGCATCTCTTCCGTATAGAATAGCGGAGTGAAAAAAGTGCAAGGATCTTTTCAATTCATTGAAAAATATCTTTCTGATGTTTTACCAGACTACTGAAAGATGTTCCAAGGCAGTATGGAATTATATAAACATGTATATATGTATATGACTTTATTAGAGGTGATTATGGAGGAAAAAAGATGAATATGGAATTACTGTAAATAGCACAAATCCACTGAAGCATGCAAGTGCCGAGAGGCTGCTTCTGTGTTGAATAAAAGTTCAAAAAAACCTAAGGTTGCTTCCAAATACAGAACTAACCTGTGAGTTTGGATTTAGCACTGACTGGGCCTGTCACATTTCCCATTAATGAGGCTCAGCTCTGAAGAAAAGGAGGGAATAAAAATGGTCTGTGTGATGAGCTGTGCAATGCAGTAATTGGATCAAGCTGAGACATTGGTGGCCTTTAAGAGCAGAAGAAGAGATTAATAAGAGAGTTGGCATATGCAAATGGTTTGTTCTATTGAATTCTTTCAATACAGTTTTTATCTTTTTTTCAAATTAGGAGAGGGAGAACATTCAGGTTATGGATTCTGGGAACATTACCTATTTTACTTCTCAAACTGGTAGGACATTGGTGGTTACACCCTTACTGAAAGAAAGACCTTTCCATATTAATTTTACCACAGAACTTTGGGGACCATCTCCTGTGTGGCCCAGAGGCTGTAAGAAGGCTTTGAGGGGTCTGAGTTTTGGAATGAGGTGCCTACAGGAGGAGTTAGGTGAGAGCTGCACAGGTTGAATTCTGGCAAGTCCAAAACCATCAAGTGGATCTAGAACTCAGGGCAACATGTGAAGCAGGAATATTCTCTGTGGATGTTTTCTAGCTCTTATCAAAAGTTTACAGAGCATATGTCTAAGTATAGTATAAGTCAAATTTAAAAGATGCCAAGGACTAGTTATTCCTGATGTGGCTTCTGAAGTGACTCCACATTATCTTCGCTTTCAGTGTGATAAATTTACTTTATAAACTGTGAGCATCTGGAATGGACAATTCCAGGTCAGCCAAGAGAACACAATTCTATCCCTGCCTATCTGCAGGTGCCAGTCTGCCCTCCCAGCAGTGTAGATTTGGTACAAGTCAGTTATACTGTGGAGGACCAGTGTCCTGTCTTGTTCACTTTATCTTGTAGAGAAAGTTATCTTCATTAAAAGTCTGAGTTTGACATTTACTTTTCCACACACATAGGATTTCTAAAGCTGTATCCTAACTACTGGCCCTCCCTTTAGAGCTCAGCATCTGAAGTGCTACAGGCTGGCTGTACAGGCTAGCTTACCTTATTAACACCATTTCCTATGGGTTTAACTTTCACAGAGACTTAATTTTCATTTGAGTGAGAGCAGAAGTGATCATGTTTTGGACAAGCAAATGAGCAGTTTACTAATCATTTACTAGCAAACTTGTTTTAATAGTGAAACTGGTTTTATATTTGTTTAGTGTGTCTATGATATCGTGTACTGTTTCTCACTGGTGGTTTTAAAAATTGCAGAGGTTGCACCAAGATGTTTGGCTCTCCGTGCTCTAAGCTCTTAAAACATACAGCAGAAAAAAAGCTCAAAACACTGGCAGTGACATTCTTTGCTTTTTATTTCTTTTATTCAAAAACTAAATGTAGTATTTTCCACTGGATAAAAATGATTGACATTCCAAAGTTGCCACCAATGACATTCTTGAATCCTCAACACTTCTCAATAATTAAGTTATTCTCACACAGCTTCTTCAGGGATCAAAGCAGTGCTGTTACTGCAGCTCCATTTCCCAAGGAAAGAAGAGCTATGCTCTCACGCTACAGACTTGTTAGCTTGCTGCTTTCCCTCTTTTTGAACTTTTCAGCTGTACCACACAATTTCAAATCAACCTGACAGCATAAATACCTGAAAGACAGCAGGCTACCCCAGGCTCTGTGGCAATCTGTAGTGCCACCACGTAGGGACATGGGGTTGGCACTGCCGCGAGGTGGCAGAGGATGCAGGAAGGGCAGAACCAGGATGGCCCTTGGGGGGTACAAGGGACAACTCTGGCCAGAGCACGTGTGATCAGCACAGCAGCAGCCTGGACACTGCTCCCACAGGGCTTGTCTGAGAGTGTTTACCCAGCGAGGAGATCAGGCAGTCTTCTTCCATGTCTTTCAAGTGGCCCATGATGTGTTTTTAACTGAGAACTGAAACCATACACAGTATTTTAGTGGATTTTTGTCTAAATTCTTTTTTGGGAAGAATGAAAGTATTATAATAATGTCATCACTTGGGAATGTTTAGAAAGGACTGCTGGCTCAAATTAGGCCTTTTATAAGCTCTAGATTTTTATAACTATTTCAGTTCAGTTATGACTTTTTGTTTTAATAAGATGCAGTGCAGTCATTCCCAGTGAAGGCAGTTAAATAAATAGCATAACACTTTGCCATGACTCAGTTTTTTATTCCGAATTATTATTTGGGCCATACTGATAGAAAACAAGAGAAACGTTGGGATGCTAGCGGTGCTTATGTACGCCTTTCTTGCCGAGATGTGGCCTAAGTAGAATAAGAAAACTCTTTTTGTACACAGAATTTCTGTTATATCTTTGTAGGGAAAGAAAATGTGGATGCCCATCTCCATATTATATTACATTACTATAATATTACTCCTGTACTTTATCAAACATGATTTTTAAAGTGGTTTTGCCAAATAAAAAGAACCCCACAACACATGAATCCTTTTTCACTTGTTTGACAAGTGCAGTCTATACCACCTCCAGAAGCACAGGCTCCAAGTGCTGATCCCCTGTCCCCAGCCCCATGGCAGCGGAGCACAGCCAGTGGTTCACTGCCCCTTGTGTGTCATGTCTTGCTCCTGTGCCTCTTCTGTGTAGGCAGCAACGATGTGCCATCTGTTGGGGACATTAGCATACCCAAGCTGTATCCCTGCGATGCTACTAGACAGTATAAGGAATGTATTACCGTGATGTGGCGACTTCCATTTGCATTTCACACTTTTAGCTTTGCTTCACACATTTCTTCCTCTCAGACATGATAAAGGGAGGAAGCGCTCTATTTCTTGTCAGGGTGGATGGATGGCACCCCTAGAAGAATATGCATTTGAAGCAATATGTTCTGCATCACTGACGTAAGCTAAGATGCTGTTAAGGCCCGGGCAGGTTTGTTTTCCCATTCAGCGCTAGCAAGCAGGGCACTCAGGGACTCGGTGTCCTTGAATTTAAAGAAGATTGAAATGTTGCATTGTTCAGGCTGAAGGGAACACGGATGGGAGCAGAGTGATTCTGGGGCAGACAGTAAACACTTGATTGCAAGTGCGGTGTGAGCTTGGCCTACGTTCTGAATCTCGCTGTGGTCTCTTTTGCTCACTCCATTCATATTCTCTGGCTCTTTCATCAGTCCCAGGTTTGCTCGGCACCTTCTGCCATGTTTTTATTTAGGTCTGCAATGTTGAATGTGCATCTCTATGGAAGAACAATCCATGCCCAAGCACTTGTGAATGAGGGATGCCAGGGTAGTAGCATATACAACATCATTTCTCTTTGTCAATATTTTGTCTTTTTAAGTTTGAAAACTGTCCTCATGGGATTCATTTGGTAGATTCTGAAGTCATCATTTAGTACCACTTTCCAGGTCTCCAAATTTCAAGATGCTGACATATTTCTGGATTTCTTAAAGTGAAATGCTACCCTAGCAAGTCCTGTCCCCCGCCCTGCCCCAGCTGCATCCATCGTTTCTGTTGCTGGCCTCTTTCGCCTGGGTGCATCCCAGCTCTGAGTGCTCATCTCCAGCCTTATTTGTAGTGTGCCAGGTGCTCGGCTTCTCCCTATTTACTGCTTTTGTTGGAATAGCTGACAAAACCTGCAGAGAAAGTTGTAGTAGAGCTCAGTGTAATTCCTTTAAATATCCAGATTTTTCAAATCTGGCGCTGGAGACCAAGAAACCCGAAAAATCATAGTTGAAGATAAGATGGGTAAAGAAGAATTTTGTTTTCTTTTTCTAACTGATATTAGACAGAAATAACCAATTTTAAATGCAATGGATTGCTCCTTAGTCCTTGCTGAAGCCATGGGAAAGAAATGGAGACAAATTCAATGCAGTGCATTTTTTAAGAGTTTTTTTTTTTTTTAAATATTCACAGTGCTTATCAAGTATTCTGTTCCTGCAGAGAGTCTCTAGAACAGTAAAGCATAACTATGTGCTTGAAGGGACTTCTATACATTGAAGGGATGAATAGAATAGCAAACAATTATGACTTATTTAGCCTTTTGCCCTGTACATACAAACAATTTAGTCAATACCTTATAGTTTAACTCTAAGGTATTTGATAGACATATCTTTGGGAAGGATTATCCCTTAAAATGGCACCTTATAAATGTATAAACTAATATTTGTTACTGTTTGCATATAAATGCATGAAATACAGAGCATAAAGAGTGTAAAATGAGTGGTACAAACCATGCTTTGATGTCTTCACTCTTTGAAAATAACAGCATCTGCCAAACCATCTTTAAATTTCAATCAAGTTCTCTAGGATGGGTTTACAGCTAAGCCATCAGCCCCATGCAATTCCTGCAAATATTTCCCTGCTAATAGCTGCTACTATCACCCTTGCCATTTGGCTGCATAATGTGCAGGATCCTGGAAAAGATTAAAAATATCTCAGTATAGAAACTATCAACAGCTCTCTGATCTTCATTTCATGTATCTTTCAGGGACTGAAAGCAACACAGTGTTTGCATTTGCCAAAGCTGGAGAAAACATCAAGGCACCTGATAGTGAATTGCAGGCAGCATGCCTTCAGGCAAAAAAAATGGGAGGGATCTGATCGGTGGCTCTGCTCTCTGGCCATGCTCGTGCTTCAGATGTGCCTTTCTTATGGCTGCTCAAAGACGTGTTCAGGCCTATGCAGCAACCCCACACACACTGCAGCCTTGGGGCAGAGTGGTTGGGGGCTGCATGGAGGAAAAGGATCTGGGGGTGTTAGCTGACAGCTAGTTGAATGTGAGTCAGCAATGTGCCCAGGTGGCCAAGGCCAATGGCATCCTGGTGTGTTTTAGAAACAGCGCAGTCAGCAGGAGTTGGGAGGGGATCATCCCCTTCTGTTTGGCACTGGTGAGATCACAGCTTGAGTACTCTGTTCACTTTTGCACCCCTCACCAGAGAGGGCCCAGGAAAATAATTGAGACCTTGGAGTTTGTCCAGAGAAGGGCAACAAAGCTGGAGCATAAGTCTTATGAGGAGCATCTGAGGGAACTAGGATTGCTTAGTCTGGAGGAGAATCAAGTAAGACCCTATCACTCTCTACAGCTCACTAGAGAACACTGTGCTGAGGTGGGGGTCAACCTCTTCTCCTAAGTAATGACAACAGCATAAGAGGTAATGGTCTTAAGTTGTTTCAAGGGAGGCTCAGGTGGGATACTAAGAAAAATGTATTCATAGAATCTGTGGTCAGACATTGGAACAGGCTACTCAGAGAAGTGGTGGAGTCAGCATCCCTGGAGGTCTTTAAGAAATGTGTAGGCAGTGGGGTAGTATGCCTGGCAGCCTCCTTGTGTCAAAGGGCAGCACTTCCCCTGACTTATGCCTCTTTGGCCTGCAGTAAATGCATCAGGATGACCCTGGAGGGTGCTAGTGGCAACATCACATCTTCCTGTCCCTCCACAGCCAGGCATTGGGGGCAGCTCTCGTACCTCTGCTAGGAAATGAACCCAAGTGGGGCTGAATGGGAAATGATTGTTTTGATGGAATTAAATTTTTTCATAAAAACAATAGACTTTTGTTAAATTGATGTTGGATACAGACCTGAACATTCTGATTTAATATGTTTTGCTTGGAATCTTTCTGTTTTAGAAAAGTAAGCAATGATTTCACTTACAAAAGTTTATTTAAAACTTTTCGATTTAATATTGACTATGGTCATCTTTTTTTAGGAAATAATATAAACAACCATGTTTATCTTTCAATTTAAAAGTAATTATAAGCTCAACTGCTGAAAGGAAACAGACGCTGGTCTAGACAAAACAGTGTCTTACAGTGAGTTCTAAGAGGCAGCCATCCTCGCTGCTTCAGCAAGTGATCTGAAAACAGGAAACTTTCGGCAGTTATGTTACTTGGTGATACTAACAGATGATGCAGTGAACATCATCACCTGTTAGGACACCATAACACAAAATAATTGACAAGCTAAGATTCAAAGTGAAAATATGAAAATAGTCCAGATCTTTAGGAAAATAAACCTTTGTTTTAAACGAGTCCAAGCCTCCTCCTGTAAAAATGTCCTGCAATCCTCTATTGCACCAGACTGGCAGTATGGCAGCGTGGTCCAGCTCAGCTGGACTCAAAAGGAGTATGAGCATTTGATGACATAGCGGAAAGCACAGCTCAGGAGAGAAAACAAAAGCAGAATGCAGAGCAGTTGCCCTGCTTCTGTGGTGGGAGGAAGGAAGTGGTTTCTCATCCAGCCACATGGGCAGGGACAGCAGCCGGCTCTCCCTGCTTGGGGCTGCACGGGGTACTTCCATCCCACAGGGCTGGCAGCTCTCAACCCTGTACTGTGTATGCATGGCCTTGGTGACCTTGGGGGGAGAAACCTCATTGGAGACAACAGAAGCCAGCAGCAGGAGTACTCCTCTTGCATGTACTCTCCTGCAGCCATCTGCAAAAGGCAGAGAGCTGTGTGTTAGGTGCGTTATTGAGATGGTTTTGGGAAAAGGTTTGCATCGTTCCTTTAGGCAAGGCTGTGCTGGAGCAGAGTTGAACTGTGTTACTAAAGGCATCCAGAAGCCAGTGAGGCTGTTGCTGACCAGTCTCTGTGGGACGATATCACAGTGTGAGAGTTTACAGCCAAGACGATGTGCTGTGGAGCTGGCAGTGCTTCAAGCCCCAGCCTACTGCTGTAAGCACAGAGTTGCTGCCCACCTTCTCCTAACAGGATGAGGGGTTAGGTTGGGTGGGAATAGGCTGTCACTACCCCATACAGCCCTTGTTGGTATCTTTAAGGGGCTGCTGTTGGGGAGAACATGAGCTAACAGCCGGCATTGCTTTATGAGCAGTACACATGGTAAACAAGATTATCTATAATGAGATTAGCCTTGGCCAGGCTAAAGCATGGCTGAGTTCATCTTGCTCTGAGGCAACCCTAAAGCAATTGCAGCACTAAGTGCATGTAAACATACACATGAAAAAAATTAGAAAGAGGCAACTGGTTGGCAGAGGGAAGCCCCTCGCTTCAAAGGAAACTCCGTGTGCCCACATTAGATCTCCATTGGGATGGATGCAACTTCTTTGGAGGTGCTGCTCACAGGGAGCGGTGCTGAGAGGCGAGGCCCAGCCTGCGGTCTGGGAATGGCAGGCCCATGGCACGTGGAGTAGCAGGCCTCTGTTGGTGTGACTGGTGTCCTATGCACTTATGGCAGCCATTAGATGTCTATGGCCTTATGGTGGTGCAAATTAAAATCCGTCATGCTGTTGTGATGAAGGACTGATCTGGTGGTGTTCTCAAGCCAGCGTGGTTTGAGCCATCCAGTCTGTCGCAGTAGCCCCTGCTGTGAGTGTGGCTCCCTTGGCCTCGAGACTCTGCTACAGTAGAACATGCAGCAAAGGGAGAATGGCTGGCATTTTAGCAAACATCGTTTGCATTCTTGCTGCTCCTGCTTGCAGGCTTTGGACTCTTTATTTCCTTGGTCAAATCTCATTATCATCCATCAACTTACTGATATTCAAAATCCAAAGCAATTTGATGATTTGTTTCCCATCAGATATTAAATGGATATTCTACTTTCAGTAATTAGTCTTTTAATGCATATAAATTCTCTTTTTAACAGAAGAAAAATATGACCTAAAAGTCTTTAACGCCAACCTACTCCTTTTTTTTCCCTGCTTCTTTTCACTAATCACTGTGTCTGTAGTGCCAGATTAAAATTATGCTGCTTAGACTTAGTAGAGTACTGGCTCAACAGCAAAAATGGGAAAATAAGACAGAGGAAAGGAGTGGAAAGTAAAAACCTCACAGTACAGCAGGAATGCTTTTCTATTCCATTTCATATTATGCAGTGTGCAGAAGCATCCAATTTGATAAATTGACTCAGAACAAACTGCTAGCGAGAGAGCAGGAATAAAAGCAGACACCGACCTGCTAATAGACTCAAATTAAGTGAACTTCTTGCTAGCCCCGCCACCTCCCCAGAACAGTGCAGAGCTGAGAGTCAGGCACACTGTCAGACAGTGTGTGTGCAGGGCTGAGGCCTGGCCATGGGGTGGGTTTCAGTGCCCTGCATGGCCACCCTGGCACTGGTAGTTGCTGGTTGCCTTAGTAGTGGTGCCAAAAAGATATGATGAAGAGGTAGGCCAGTTGTGTGCATTGGGTTGGCTTGGTGCAAATCGAGAGCATGTATGTGAAACGGAGGTATTTGCATTGGTATTTGTGATATTTCTCTTTCTCAGAAGCCCCATTAGTAATCTCCCACTTCAGCTCTTCACTTGTTGGTTATTCCCCATTCTCCAAATGCTATCATGTCACAGAGGGGATATCAGCCCAGAAATAATTAGTATGGCAATTTGGCTCTCACTCTGCAAATTGCATCTAGCAGTTGCATGCAAAATTGTCTGTAGAAATAATCTGACTTTTATCAAGAGTTAGTTTAATAATGGAACTTTTTTGTTACTGTTGCTGTTCTGCTGAAATTTGTGGTTAAGGATTGTTGCTCTGTTGCTGATGGAAACATCTTCCAGCAAGAGATAGAGATGTTAAACCTTTTCTACATCTGTTTGTTGGAGTGAGGTGTCCTGACTTAGTATCTGTTCAAAATACAAGTGTTCTCTGACAGCTCTCTATGGAGCTCTGCCAAATTCTGTATTTTATGCACATGATAGATTATCAGAGCTCTTCCTCCTGTAATTAACCATTAATAGGTGCAGAGACAACAGTGAGATCTCCCACTACT
This sequence comes from Chrysolophus pictus, assembly GCA_037305975.1. Classification (NCBI taxonomy): domain Eukaryota; kingdom Metazoa; phylum Chordata; class Aves; order Galliformes; family Phasianidae; genus Chrysolophus; species Chrysolophus pictus. The sequence continues at coordinate 12,637,016 of CM074583.1, read as the reverse complement.
AAGGTGGCTGCTGAACCTAAGCTGAACTATAATGCCTCCTGGTGCAGAGTAGCAGAGGTGCCAGGAAAGGCTAGAAGCCACTTCTGGAGCAGGGGGCAGCTTTTATTGCAGAGAGATATGGTGCCCTGAGCTTGAATTTGAAACCTCTCCATCCATAACAAACATTCTTAGGACAATGGTGAGAGAAGTGCAGATTAGATTTCCTTCTGCCAACAGCCCCATCTTGGACCAAAACAGTACTTTCAGCAAATGTAGGTTTTGCCCCACTCTGCAGGTGCTCTCCTCTGGAAAGCTGCAGCTGAGGATGCTGGCCCTGGCCCAGCCCAGTTCCCAGCCGCCTCACTCAGTGTCGCCAGCCAGCCCGTCCATGGCAGCAGGAGCCTTTGCAACACATCTAGCCAATGGGATTTAAAGAGAGGAATAATAGACAGACAGCAGGCTTCTGACCATGGAAAATCCAACATCCTTGTAACATGAGTGGTACTAAGGTATGAACAGTCATGGATTGAGGTGTTGGTCTAATTGTAATACTTTTCTTCCGGCAGCCTTTAGCTCCCTTCAGATTAGTGGTTCCTTTAATAATTATGACTGCCAAACGAAGCCATCTGTAAATGCTAAAACTCGCAAGCTCTTACCAAGTTCATAACAGTCCTGTTTGTGAGATAAGTTCTGCATCTTTCCAGCTGACTGCCAGTAGAAATGTCCCAATGACTGGCATGTGCCCTCTCCCCTTTCTCCAGAGCAGCCTCTCCTGTGCTGTCCTGGTGTGTCCCCCATTGGGCACTGGGCTCCCTGGCACATGCACGCTTGGTGGCCTTGGCACGGTGCAGTTCACTTGTGCTGGAGCCTTTCTGTGAACATGTTTTGGCAAATACTATAAAGGAGTCATTTGACAACCCACCCATTTGAACCCGAAAGGCTAAAGCAGAAGTGACAGCATAGCATCACCACTCTGCTACCGCTGGCTTATTATGTTTATTCAACATATGTTGTTATTGAATTAAAGTGATATTTTTCAATTAACAAGTGCAGCAAAGAATGAAACCCTCCTAGCTCGTTCCTTTTTCTCCAGCCACATGTACAGCTGCTGCAGGGTGCCCAGCCTGTGGAAAAATGAATGGAGGGGCTGAGGACAGAGCTGGGGCATCACATGTGTCCTGTGGCCCTGCACAGGGCTCTGGCTCCAGGGCATGGCATACCTGTCTGGACTCTTGTGGAGGCTGTTGGACCCAGGGGTCATCCTGGCGCCCTGCTCGGAGACAGCCGCTGGCTTCGGCAATACACAAGGTGATGTTAATTTTGATTTGAAGTGTGCAGTAATGAGCAAGCAGTGTGATTAATGCATAAAGCTGACAGAATGCACAGGCATCTTCAAAGAAGCAGAGTGTATGAGGTCAAGAAAGGTGTGTGGGGTGAAATGATGTTTCAGAAGCAGAAAGCACGCCTGGCTGACTCATGAGCTGAACTGTGCAATAATCACAGGTAATTATTGCACACCAGCCATCAGAGTATCTGCATGCATGCCACACTGACCTGCACCACAGTTCCCATTTTGGCTCTAGCATGCTTCATTCACAGTGCAGAACAGAGATGAGGAGCCATTTCTACCAGAGCCAATATTCAGGTTGTTTCCCCATCCCGCTCCCACAGGTGACATTGAGACATGTCCTGAAATGGTGAGGAGAGGAGAGCCACTGACTTCAGAGCAATGGAGAACGAAGATACCTTTGTGTTCACCCTCAAATACATCTGTGCTACAGTAATGTGCTTCTGAATCAGTGTCAGGGAGGTTGCTTACAGTCATGCTATTTTTACTGCAGTGAAAGCAAAGGAAGGCATGCAAGGCTGTGAGCACAGGTAAGGCAGGGGTTGTGGGTTATTGGGTACAGCAGGCTGCAGCCTGTGGGCAGAGCAGTGAGGTTGAGCCCTGCCCTGGGTACCGCAGTGGCAGCAGCCTGGGGACTTCACTCAACCCAGGGGCAGCTTCTGGGGCTGTCTGTGAGCTCTGTCCTGGTGGTGAGGAAGCGGCCTCAGCACCTCTTTTCTTGGTGGACTGAGTGCCCGTGTGAGGTTAGGATTTCATGTCAGTACTGTCCTGATGAGTTGGTATTGGTGGCAGTGTGCTGATAAGTGAAAACATCACATAGAGGGATGGATCCCTAAGGAGTTATTTGAAGCTGGAGGATAGCACAGATTTTTTGTGTTATTTTCAGTCTAGACACAGGCCTGGCCTTGGAAAAGGAGCAGACCTACAAGCTGGTAGTTTAAGGGCAGGAAATTCATCTCGTATAGTGAGTAGAGATTCCTCAGGCCTTGACAGCCATTCTGTTACCCCCATAGCAGGGCTGCACACAACTTCAAAGCAAAGCTGGCTCTCATCAGGCAACTCAGGGGCGCATCCTTTCGTGCTGCTGACACCCACCCCCCTTCAAAGCTAGGCTTTGGGCTGCATACGTTACAGACAAAGTATTTGGAGCTAGCCTTGGAGCTAGATCCACAGATAGCTTTTTATCAGTGTTTCAAGTGATGTGCTTAGAAACATAGCAATGAGTAATAATTAACATCTGTCTAGACCTATATGAAATTTGTACTATATAGAACGTACATAGATAAACATGTCTATATTGCAGATGAGTACATATAAGGCACTGTTTATACACCTAACATTTCATGCAGCAAAATACCATTTCAGCTTAAGTAGCATGAAGTCATCCTCATTCTTCTATAATACAGACATCTCCCATCTATTTTTAGCTCCGTCTGGCCAATTCAGCAGCACTAGTATAAGAGTAACACTTTCCTTTCTCTTCTTGTGATGTTAATTTTATTCTGGTATCCAGACCCTTGCTGGTTTCTTGCTTCATCCACACCCATGTGCACTGGAAAGTTCAATTAACGTTGTAACGAATGGCCCCACACCTGATTTGTTGCAGCAGACAAAAGGGAGCTGCTGCCAAGTCCCAGGTGCTGTGGTGAGCTACCAGGGGGAAACAGTTTGCTTCTAGGCCTCAAATCCTACTATGGATAACTGGGATGAATCCAGGCATCCAAGTAGAGAAATTAGTTACTCATCAGTGTGTGCTGCCTTAACCTGGAGGTTACACCTCTCTTCATTACCGAAGGGCAACGCAAATGGCAGGGGAAGGCGGTATTCAAAGGTTTATGTATGGCGAGAGATGCGACGTCTATCACAGCACAAACGTTAGGATCGTGGGTACCGCCTCAAGCCCTCGGGCTGTTGGGAAAATAGTTAAGCTTGGAAAGTCCTGCCGCACCGAGTGCGCAGGCTTTCCGCGGTACTGGCTAAGGGCTGTAAGGTAGCTCGCATCTCGCGTTAGGCTACTTCTGCCTCCAACAATTAGCTGAGCCCAGCAATTAGCGGGGCACCTCGCAGCCCGCAGCCGCTGAGCGGGCGCTCCCCTCTCCTTTTAGCGGGACCTGGAGAAACGCTGCCCTCTGCTGCGGGAAAGAGAGGCGGCCGTCGGCGCACGCCCGCAGCCGCTCCTTCCCCCGGCAGCGGCCCGGCCCGGGGCTGGCTCTGCTCGTAGGCGGCTGCCGGCGCTCCGACAGCGCTCTAGGGCAGCAGCCATCGGCCATTCTCTGTGCCTGTTGCTGGGCTGTAGAGAGTGCCTTTAGCGGCTCTCTTTTTCACCTGGTTGTTTGGCTTTGGGCCAGCCACCACGGCTTGATTTATAGAGGCTTTGCTCTAAATGGTGAAATAATATTCAGCTTGGAACAGACGCAGCGTATTGTTCAAGTGTTAATCAACCATACAACAGCCCTCAGGAGAGAGGCAAGCAAGTTTTTAACCTTCATTTTACAGATGCAGAAGGAGATTAAGAGGGGACAAGGACTGCCAGGTTCCCCATAGCAGCGATGCTGATGGTGGGCACTGCATCTCTGGGCAGTGCCGCTCCTCAGTCCCGAGAATCCGGAGCCTGTGCCAGGAAACAGAGAAAGGGAAGTGGCTGTGCGGCCCTGTTCTTTGGGTGTCTTGGCTTTAAATGCTATTTCTCCTCTTGCCTGGACAAGAGGAGTTCCAATGGGCTGCAGGTGAGTGCCTCAACCCAAACCACTCTGCCTTATTTATCAAACATTGGAAGCACCTATCTGTTATTTTAAGAAGTGCCATGTTGTAGTGAAGCATAGGAGAGAATTGCAAAGGTTGAAAAAAACCCACAGGCATGTGTATGTCCTTGTGCCACTGCTAGCCTCTGCGTGCAGAAAGACCTCTACTATTTGGCTGCAATGCTGTTGGAAACCACAAGCTCTTTGTTAACCGCTAAAGGAGATGTTCTTCTGGCTAAACTTGCACCAAATCACAAGTTGCCCAAAAGTAGGCTATTGATTCAAAGACTTATGATTAACACAACACTCACTCATTCCAATGCCTCACCTCCAGCATCACAGTGAGCGCCGGTAAAATTAAATTAGTGCTGTGCTAGTGGGCAGCTGGGAGAGTGCTCTCAGTGCACAGAGAAACAAAGGCAGGAGGAGGATGTGGCCCCAGCGCTGCCTGCAGCACGCACAGAGCCTTTGTGCTCAGGTGCTGTGTGCAGGGCGGGCTGTGGGCCTTTCCCTTCCCAGCTGCACAGCGTTCTGCTCCGGGGGCTTGGGGCACATCTCACACAATGAGCCACGTAGGAGGAAGCACTTACCATGTAATTCAGGTAGGGAAAGCAGCACATGTGAGTGGCATAGAACCTACCGGCCCTTGTAGATTATGTGATTTATACATTCACTCAAACAGCAATGAATGAACAGTCTTACAGAAGGCAATATGCTATTGTGCAGTTACTTCTATGCCTTGTCTTTTTAATGAAAGGGATTATATATTCAAAGTTAATTAACTCATTTCTCAAAATCATTTACACATCTGCTCTGTTTCCAGTAAAACTCCAGTTTCACGTTGCTAACTTCAGAAATCTATGAAGAGAAAAAAAAATGAAGACAACCAACCAACCCAACCTTCTGTATTAGCTACTCTGTTTCATTTGCAATGACTTCAGATGTGGAATTATTAATACTAATGAATTTCACAGGCTGCACTTTGGCCCATGAATTTGCACCAGTCCACGCTTTGGAAGGGCAGTCACTTAAGTACTAGCAGACCCAGTCTTGGAGTATCACTGTCACCCAGCTGGGCACTTGGCTGCTGACACACAGCCAACACATGTCACCTGGCCACACTGCCACTAGCAGGAGGCATGTGCCAGCTGAGGAAGTCTCCGATGGCAGACTGTGCCCTATCTGCCTCGGTAGTCCTGCTTTTCATCACTTCTGCTGGCCAGAATCTGAACTGGAAGGGACGGGGCATGTCTCAGCACAGCCCCACTCACGCTGCACCAGCTCTGCAGGGACGAAGCACAGAGGAAGAAGAGAAGTGGCCCTTCTTGAGAAGAGCAGTGTAAACACAGGCTGGTGTTGCCTCTGCCATGCCACATGCGTGGAGCACTCCTGCTTCCTTGTGCTGATGGTGAGCTTACTGTTTTAATTAAGCTATTATTTCAATAACCATCACAAAGTGTGGGCATGGCTTGGGAAACATTAAAACCAGGGTAAACAAAGAGTGTAGCACTCCATCTGCTTCTCACACTGCAGTTCAGCACCGGGAATGTTTGGGCAGCACACACAGCTGAGTACTGTCAGTATTTGCAGTAGGACTCACCACGCCAAGCCCAGCCTGTGAGCTGCGCGTGGGCAGGGGGCCTTCAGTATTTTAAATGATTTGTTCTTTTCTGTTGTGAAGAACACCTCTGCTTCCTCGCACCGAATGCTGCCTGTGAAGTCTGCTTTGCCACTTAAGGGATGCTAAATGGAAGCTAGCCAATGAAACGGAGGTAAATTTAATTACAAAAATATAACATTCTTCAAAACCAACAGCTCACTCTCTCCCCAATGAGGAAAAATTAAAATAAAAGCCCTTTGGAAACGCTGAGGAAATATCAGGGGCTGAGGTGAAAGGGACACAGCTTGACAAGTATGCTGAAAGCTGAATGTGGATTACCCGTGAGTGCAAAAATGAATAAATGTGTTTTATTCCATTATATTAATGAAATGGTTAATTCGGTTGCTATAGCAACGAAGAACAGCCTTGCTAAAAAGCTAAAGGGCTATACATAATGCCTGCTACAAGGTCTCTCTAATTCTAAAGCTGATTTTCTTAGCTACAATAGAAGTGATATGTGTTTTCAATATCATCTTAAGCTTTTGCATCAAATCCTGAAGCTAATCCAATAAATAGACTGGTAGCATAAAATAGCATATATGTTTGCACCTCATAAAACTTACAAAAGGGGCTTACCTACACACAATCAAAAGAAAAGATCGATAGAGTGCAGAGTGAGGCTTTTTAAAAGACCATTCTTCATGCGATGGTGAAACAGCAAATATATACAATGGGAAGTTCCTGCAATTACACATCACGTGACTGTGCAGGAAATCACTGCAGAGCTGGCTGAGACACCAAGACATAATTTTGCTTACCGCCCCGATACATATTTATCCTTATGCAAAGTAGAATTTATTTCTATTTCACTTGCAGTTTACATTATTTTTTCAAATAATATAAATAATTCTTAAAGGCTTCAAAAAAGGAATTCCACAGTGCTTGTTTTTGTTCTAACATCAAAGTGATGCAAGGGCTGACCGGGGCCCTGCAGCAGCGCAGAGGACAGACTGAATCTCACGAGGCCAAAGCAGAGCAGGATGGCCCTGGGCAGCCCTTGCAGCCCCTGCTTGGGGCAGTCAGCACCATGTGGCCCTGCTGCTTCCATCGGGATGGGGATGGCCATGCAGCCAAGCATCTCTGCTCTTTGCTTTGCCTCTTTGTTAGCATCAGAGTTGTCAAACGTCCTATCGCTCACCCTTCCTAAAATAAATGAAAATGCAGTACACCCACACGAGTGGCAGAAGGCTCTGACTGTTGCTAAACTCAGACTTACAGATCTCTGTCATGCACCTCACAAAGGAAGGGCTGCCTCTCATCTGCAGGCCATGTCATCTGCATGACAATGGGAGTTTGGTTTCCCCAAACCCTATTTCTCAACAATTACATATGGAGCAGAAGGAGGGCTGTGACTCTGGACCATGCAGGTGAGAAGTGTGGCTTTGGGGAGGCCTGCAGGTATAGAAAATGTGAGCTGCCCATGGAGGCACCCGACGTGTTTGCCTCTCCTCTGGCTGAAATGCAAGCAAAGAACTCCTGAGGTGGCTGGCAGTCATACCAAGAAGCAACCTTAACTGTGCTGTAATGTCATGTGCTTGGTGTAAAACAAGATGAGCTAGGGAAGCCCAGCCACAAAGGCTGCAGGCACATTCTCTTGAAGAAATGACCACAGAGTGCACAGTTTCTCTGAAAAGAAAAATAGCAACAACAGAGACGAGCGACCCAGATGGCCCATAAGCAGCCTAATTAACTGAAAGGCCCAGCAGCGACACTACAACTACCAATCCAGCTGCCTACAGATTCTGCCAGGTTGCCAGATGTTGCCAATGAAAACTTATCTTGCACAGTTCATCAAAGAAGTGGCGCATCCTGGTGAAGGGAAACTGTTGCCAATAAAATAAATATTTTATCTAAAAAAATATTTTCTACTAGGAAATGTTGAAGAATATAAAAATTTAACAATGTGCCCAACCTCACTGTTACAGTAGATAAATTAGGAAACATATATACAGAACGTGTTGGCAGGATCTTCTTCTTGACAGGAAATATCCATGCTTACCATTATATTTCTAAGTCTTGGACTGTGTTAAAAAATGTGGTTTTATGAAGCATGGGGCTGCTGCCACTCAGTTGGGGTTTGGCTAGTTCGTCTGGAACTAGCAAGTTCTTTTGCCACATTGAGATAGCAAAGTTGGAGGAACCAAAGTGACTGCAATACATATGGAAAGATGGGGAGAGGGATGCAGGGGCAGTGAGCTACTCTGGGGCTGCTGGCTGCTGAGACATCTCTTCCATGGGTGCCCTCTCCTGTGTCCTTGAAGAGACAATGTAGAAGGGCAGTGACTCCAGACAGGTAGCCTGTGTGTTTCTCCTGCCCAATTTTAGGGACCAAGCAAATGGGTGTCTGCAAACGAGTCCTCTTCTAAGAAATGGTGAAGCATCAGAGCAATGCGCAAATACATTGGCTGCAACACTGGAAATACAGGCTGCCCATCAGGTTCGTGCACAAACACTGGTTTTAATTTTGCTAAGAGACCAAATTAATGTTTCATTTCAAATCATGAAAAATACATATTTTAAAAATCCTCTGTAATTTTTCAAGTGCAGCTATTATTGTTGCCAATGCTGTGCCTTGGAAATACTGTGTATGTTCATCCTAGAGGCCAAAAACCAAACTGCCTGTATAGCCTGTTAGCAAGGCAAAACATCTCTTTTTCCAATGAACGTGTATGAGTGCACTGGGATTCACACAAGCAGATTTGGCAGACTTTTCAAGTATTTCTTGGACTGAAGAGCATGCACTGAACATGGGGAGCTTTTTCTGCTCAGGAATATGATGTGAATAAGAATGTGCTAGTGCGGCAGAGGAGGATGGGCTGTGGCATTTCTATCATTATTTAATTTGTCAAATACAGTTTACAATATTTTATAACAGCAATCAACAGGACAACATGTCTAAATGCTGTGAGGGTCAGGGTTGCAGGATCTGGCTCAGTATGCCTTTAATAATACATAATTCCTTAAATGTGGAGATAAATCATTGAAATATATGAAATTAATTTGGAACCTTTTATGCTTTGAAAATTCCTTTTTAAATAATTGGTTACAGCATTTGCAAAATGGACCAGATTTTACTGATTCTTGAATCAGATTTTCCTTGTTCTTGAATGTGCTCAGTGGGATGGATTCCCCAAGATGAAGGCATAAACCTACAAAACCCAGGTCTTTTGTATCTTCCTCCACCCACTGTTAACACCTCACTTGACTGATGGCTGGAGACCTGTAGGAGACCTAAATGTGGCCATTTCTCTAAGTTCCAGCAACACACAGATATATCGCTGATTGTCAGAGGTAGAAATTATCCACATTCCTGGAATGCATTTCCGGAAACTGTTAATGGTGTTGGGAGAGGAGGAGTGGAGAAGAGGGTGGGTGGCAAGAAAGAAATCTGAACAATATAACTTGTTATTCCTGTTTTAGTTTAAAAAAAAAAAAAAAAAAAAGTCTTGTTTCTCATCTTGACCCACAGAATATCACTAATCATCCAAAGATAACTTTATAGCAATTTAAGAAAATTGGATATCCTGGGAATACTGATTATCATAAGAAAAGCTCTGATTTTTTTTTGCTACGTTTGTGATGTATAAGTACCTATGTTTCTATGTTTAGCAACTTAATTGAATCAGGTCTCACAGCATCGTCCATGTTTGAAAGGAGCCATGCTACCAGATGTGATGTTTTCAGTAGAGGAAGGGACAGCATCTATCACATCTGAAGATTGTGATAGGATACAAAGTAAGAAGTAGATGGTAACAGTCTGGGATAGGATAGACATTGTTCCTTGTGTCTGCTAACTAAGCATATAAGAACTACCTGCAGAAAACCTGGATTTGATTTTTTCCTGCCCTGCTCAAGAGCACAGTACTTATTAACCAGCTTCTCAGAAAGAAGACTGAGACCACCCAGACCTCACCCCAAACACTCACCAAACAACTTGTTCTTACTCTGAGTCTCCTATTACTCGTGTGAGAGAAGGAGCTACCAGAAGACCAAGAGCTTGAAATGAGTTTCAGGCAAATATTTTCTAATCAGTATCTGTTACTACTCAAGTGTGAAAAATTCACAACTGTGAGGAGAAGTATGAAGAGAAAGCTATTAGTGGAGACTTTGGGCTTGAGCCTGCCAAGGGATGTCACAAGGTGAGCCTTAAGCGTGGGGAAAAGGATGCAAAAGGAAGACACGTCAATGGGAGACAAAGAAACACCAAACAGGGGCAAAGAGCACGCTGCATTCTGCACTACAGGCAATTAGTGCAATAATGAACACGTAAATTAATTCATTAATGATTCCTGGAGTGCGTTACAGAGATCATGAAACACCACCTGACAAGTCTCTGAAATAAAATTCTGCTTTGTAAGTAATACGAAAAAAAAAAAAAAAAAACAACACCAACAAGTTGGTTTCAACATTTATTTGTAATTTGGTGCACAAATCATAAACCAGGAGAGTTAGGGAATATTTTTAATCAAAGCTTTTGCCGATTGCAATATGGGGTATAAGAAATTGAATGAATAGATCATTTATTATTATTATGAAACTAAAGGCTTTATATTCTTAAGTGGAGTAAAGCTGACAGCAATACATTCATATTAGAAAGTTCCTACTGTGAATGAAAAATGGATTAATACTGAGATGTTGTTCAGTAAGACAGACAAATCTGTACTTCTTTTTGGTTGTGAAATCACTGTAACCATACGTAACCACTAAGTATGAAGAATTGGCAATGGGGGAAATCATCTTGCCAGTTTGCCCTATACACTACGTTTGGCAAACATGGTTTGCAGGGTGTGCATTTATTCCAATTGCACCTAATCAGATCTCTGACCTGTATCATGTACATTCCGGAACATTAATTGGCACAATTAAAAAGTTATTTAGAGGATGAGCTTGGACAAAACACGTTGCCCCTTCTTCAAATCTTAAAATGAAACCCGGGCTTTGCAATAAGCCGGTTTAACTGTTTGTAGATAGATGTTATAAGTGTTCACTGGGGGAAAAAAGTAAGGATGATGCTACCCAGGCAACACCAAATCTGAAGAGTTCAGCATGTGTCAGTGCACAGCAAATTTATTCTTATTAAGTGACTGGTGTGAGAAAGAATTAGAAAGGATTATAAAAATACACTACCATATGCTGTAGTAGTTGAAAGTGATTAATCCAGTTCTTAAATCCTATTTTAAATTCCCTTTCATTTCTTCCCATAGAAAAATAGAAGCAACATCGCTTTGTTTGAATGCTGTGTAGTTAATTACATCTTCTAAGAAACTCTTTTAAAACGAAATGTAATGTTTAATTACAAAATGCCTCCTTGAAAACAGTTAGCTTGTACATTGATTTGTAGTTCATTAAAAATGGTTTCTTAATTATATTTACAGCCAGAAATTACATAGAGATTAAACAGTCTACAGAGGACTTTTGAAATTACGGCACAAATCGCAAGGAAAAAGTTACATTTCAGTCAGTGGACAACTGACAGCTACAACCACCTAATTGCTGCCTTTCTGTAATTTCAGAACCTAATTGTCATAAAAATAATAACTGGAAAAAAGAGAGTTCACTGTAATGACTCCCAGTATCACTTTTTTTTTCACAGAGGTTGATTTTGAGGTTTAATTAGAAGGCAGATCAGTGGCGGTGAGGCAGCGCAGGGCCGGCACGGCTCAGCACGGGGGGCTCAGGGCCAGGGGCAGCCCTCGCCGGGGCTCATAGGGGGTGGTCCTGGGAACCATGCGGATGCAGTCGATGATGGGGCAGACGCTGAGGCACAGGGTGCAGCCCGTGCAGCTGTCTGTGACCGTGGGCAGGTGGGTTTCGGCATCGAACTGGATAGCCTGCGGATGGGAGTGCACGTTATTGATGCCCCTTGTGGGAAAGGTCAGAACCGCTCCCATTTCAGTGCCTGCATTTCCTGCAGTGCAGCTCTTGGAGACATCTTGGTATGCTCCGGTGCTGCAGCTATAGCAACTGTTGGGCTGGCAGGGAAGAAGCCCCCTGACTCTCTGCAATTAGGAACGCCATCTCAGCCTCCAGGACGGGCTGCAATGGATGACTCCGGCCCCTGCAGCTCAGGCTCACAGGGACAGTACCCTGTCCAGAGGCAGTGTCAGCACAGCCCTCTGCCAGGGAACACTGGCACACACACGTAGCCACAGAGCAGTGCTGACAGCAGGCATCTCTGGGCTCTTCTGTTTTTTTATTGTCAGCAAAGCACAAACAATTTAATAAAAAGAGGGGAGAAACACACCATGCTGTGCCTTCTGTGATTATTTTCCTTTGCAAGTCTTCGAAAGGACTATCTGAGTTTTGGGCAGGCAGAGCTTTCTTTCTTTCTCACATTTCCATGCAGTGAATCCTCATTACCAATTAGTGTGATAAGTGAATTTGAATGTGAAATAACAATTGAAGTCTCAATGAAATAAGCTCCTGGTATAATGGAAATGGCAATTAAAAACATAAACAAAAGCATCACAAAACCACAAAAGCTTCAGTGTCTAAGAAACAAGCCTAAGAAAGTTAAAAAAAAACAACAAAAAAAACCAGTAGAAAATCAAAGAGTTTTAGGAAGACAAGGTCAGGCCTGGAAACCAAACTCTCATGTTTGCAGCAACCAAACTGGGCCTGCAAATGTCCCCAGGTACTGCCAGCAGCCGGGGAGCAAGCGGGCGGATCTGTGGGGCAGCTCCAGGGTTTTGCAAGGGAGAAAGTGATGCAACGGATGCAGAAAAAGTGAGGGCACAAAGTAGGTACAAAACACCTCGAATCTGTGTGTTTTAATTCAGCTTGAGCACAAAGAAAACTTTGGTTTGTATTTAGGACTCCTTCCTTTCTCCCCAGTAACAATGTGCATCATTAAGGAGTTCAAAGAGATGGAGTCCTGGACTGCAGTGCCACCTTCAAGATAGGGAAAGCTCTTCTGTTGGAGCCCTACAAGATGGAAGCTCTGCTGAGCAGTGTGGGTATTTTGAAACAAATATAAGCAGATATTTTGAGGTATGTGGGGCTTCTGACTTCTTTGCAATTAAGAATTTCTTTGCAATTCTCTGCAATTAATTTATTTGCCATTTCCTTAAGCAATTAAGGAAAAATACTTTTTGTGCTAAAAGAACCTCCTAGGCTTTTATACTTTGGTGCCTTTGGTACTGAATTTTTCCAGTTATAGAGAAGCAAGCTGCGCTAAATATGGACACAGTCCTTTGCTCTCCAAGAACTATAGTCTCCCTTTTGCTGGGAAATGTGATGCAAGGCAGTGAAGATCTCAGTGTCAAAAAGAAATTTAGATAAAGACTACTCTAATCATCTAATCTTGTAGAAATGCAGCATTGGATTTCTCATATCAATGGAAAAAAACTTGTCTATCTTTGTTCTGACAGTTGTTTTAATCACAGGAGCTGATTTTAGATGGGAAGACTTCCTTCTTTGGCTGTATGTAGTTAAGTAAGTCATCAGACAATATTGATTAAACTGAATTAAGGAAAAACAAAAGGTCTTGGTGTTCTGAGGAGACTCACTGCTCAGTTAAAGTGTTTGTCTTTGACAAATCTTTCTGTAATGCGACAAATGGAAAAAATACTGTAGAAATCATTGTTTAATGCACAATAGATTCCACAGAGACCCTCCTAAAGAACCTGTCCCCTTCTTATAGCCCTCGTTAAGATACTGAAAGGCTGCTCTCAGGTCTCCCTGGAGTTTTCCTGTCTCCATCTGACCCTTCTAACATGGATTTCCTTCATTTTCTTCCTCATAGGAAGAACCCCATTCCCACTTGTGGTTAGGGAGAGGCCAGGAAAGTGACCCAGATTGAGCAGAGAGACGCGGTCCCATCCTTGTGCAGCCCCCCAGAGAAGCTGCACTGGGTGCTGCGGAGCAAATGGCTCTGACAGGGCTCGTATGGCATAGCCTGGGAGCGCACTGGGGCGCAAATGCGGTGTTTTAGACATCTGCTTTTGCCACCTGCTCATTAACAGAAGGTGGATTCTTTCTTCCCAGCAGCAGAAAGATAACTCATTGTGCCTTCCTGCTAATTACAGCTGTGCTCTTACCTGGTAGCCGGAATCATTACAGGTCATGTAACATTTGCCACAGTTGATACACATTTCCTCGTCAATCAGAGCCACAACTTGCTCTGTGTTGCAGAGCTCACCATATGTTCCAATATACTGCAGTGCTTTTCCAATTACATCCTAGGGAAAAAAAAATTATTGACTCATTTAGAAGATACCTAAGCTGTTTCTATAGCTGCACAGGAGCACTCTCTAGTACTTTAATATAGAAAAATTGGCCAGGTATTGTGAGGATGTTCATGATTTTTCTTATAAATTTCCAATTTGTTAACTCTCATATATTCTGTAAAATACAAAGAAACCTTCATAAAGGTACATTCTGAATGTAGACAGCAGCTCTAAAAGTATGTATCTGTATATAAATACATTGTACAAATAGCTTACATATGTGGTACTTTTGAACATACTATTTTATATGTCCATGTTTTACCATTACTGTGTGACATTTCAGGAAACAAAATGGTGCACAAAACAGGACTTACATGCTGCAGACAGTCTGACTATCCTTGGTCATTTTTCATTAGCACAGATTTGAGAACTCATAGTGAGAAAAGTTCGAATAAACTGAGAATAATAATTGCTTTTCTTTCTTTAGTAAGAAAGATGCACAGATGACATGAAGATCATCAGATTATTGCAAATATTGTACAGAAATAAGATGTAGGTCTTGCTCTGCAAGTTTGGGTTCTGTTCTTTTAACTACATAGGAAAGGCTTTTTTTGGCATCAAATGTGCACACCTGTGCTGCAAAAATAAACGTGCATGGCAGACACACACAGTGTAGGTACACACCACAAGAAGAGGACGTGCCCTCTAAAAGAAATTGTTGAGGACCTACCTGATGCAAATCATTTGCTCTTTATGTAAAGGGAAACTGCACAGTTCAGTGGCAGTTCAACTGTGCTGAATGAAAGGCAGGGATGGGACAAGTCCCAGGTTCTATAGACGATAGATGTCCCTCAGTTAAATCAGCTTAACTTGCGGACGTATAGCACAGATGGTGAACATCGCTGCATTATACAAGATTCTCTCTGAGGTATGGTATTGCTTGCCTGGATATTTTCTGAGTTTGCTAAGTATGCTTTGACAATAATTCTCATGCTACAAAACAAGCTAGATTTTAGGTGCAGGGTTCTACACGGTTAAAATAAAGTTGAGCTCAATAAATGCATGTTATGTGATGCAAGAATACATTCTACATTTGTTTTAAAAAGGGGCACAACTGTTAGATACTTCAAAAATCTTACTGAATTTTAGGTGCACAGACCTGGCTTCAAAGTCACACTGCTGTAATAAATGAAGAAGTCATTATGATTTTAATTAGGGAATTTGATAAAAGTCAATTGAAAAATGCTAGAGATCAAGCCAAAAATCAAAAATGAGAACAGACAAGTCTACCTAGAATTACAAGCCTCCAAGTATTTACCTTTGGTCTTTCATTGGCAAGAAACATGGTAAGAGTTTATTTTCATATTGTTTCTCAATATTTTTTGAGGAAGTAACAGTTACCTTATTCCCATCAGTCAAAAAAAAAAAAAAAAAAAAAGGACTACCAACCGTTTTCAGTGTCTTCTAGCATACCATAGTTAAACTGTGTAATTTGTAATCACACACACACAATGCTCACTATAGCTTTCAATTCTCAAATAGAAAAATGAAACTCTGGATTCCAGTACCTAACATTTTCACTGCATATGTTGTTCTGGGCAGCCTTACTTTCAGATGAACTAAGCATCACTAATCCTTCCTATGCCACATCAAAGGAATAAGGTAACACAGCTTTATCAATGTTAATTCTAAAGAAAAGCTTTGCTACATGGATTAAATACAGAAATTGGTTCAACCTTTTCTTCCTGAGACTGCTGAGAGCTTTGAACGTCATCTCCATTTGCCTGGCCTTCATCAACTAAGTTACAGTAGTGTCTTTACACCATGAGATAAATCTTGTATCTCACTGGATGCAGTGGTAGGATCTATGAGGTTGCTGTTAATTTTTGCTGAGGTAGGAAATTCAGCCATATCCTAAACCCAGGAAGAAGGATAGGGAAAATATACTCTTCTTGTTGTTCCAAAAATGTTCATTTTTTTTCTCTGTGCCAAATCCTAACTTGCTTACAAGTGAAATACCTTGGTTGCATTCAGCCAACGCTAAAAGCCTTCCAGCTCTTCTCTGCAACACGTAAAGAACATTAATGTTCTTCCAGTATAAAATGTCTATGGCACATTGCTTAAGGCAGCATGATGAGTGTGGACAGACGACTGCAAGTGAGCAAGTCATCACAGCTTAATGAGTTAGCACTCATCAACAGAGCTGTGCAAGCTGATTATGTGCACGGTCCAAATTCACTGCAAATTTGGAGTAAAATCTGTTTGCTTAAACCACTGTAAAAGGTCAGTTAACTACTTTGAAAGTGTTTAAGCTAATACTTTTTGCTTTGCTATTGCAAAGGGCTAAGCTTGAACACACAGCCCTTTCGCATACCCCCTCTGATGAACAGTAACTCAATCAAACATAATTCCTTAGGAACTGCTCGTGCCCCTGTGTTTTCTTTTTCTTTCTCAGAAAAGTTAATGGATTTACTGGGAATTGTTCAGCAGTTTTCAGGTTGCTACAATTCTCAGGTTTCTGCAGTTGTCTGTATCTGCTGAAAAATTGTACTTGTCGAATTCAGCTCCTGTTTGTTTCAAGTCTCATGTAGGCTTGTCTGTACCATACCTGTTAGAGGTTTCTTTGTGATCTACTGCCCTCAGCAATGCTAAGTATCCTATAAGCCTCTCTCCTGTGTATACAGCTCCCAAACACTGCACAGCGTGCCACAAATACATTTGTTGTCTACAAGTATGGGACTGTGCTTCTGTCTTTTAGAATCTGAAGCAGTGTTATAAAACCTGTGCAACATACAGAGAAGAAGCTTTCCATTGCCTGCTCACATTTTAAAAGGGTCTACACAGGGAGATTCCTGATAGCGAAGGGCTTTTTAATTTAACAAAGGCAGACATTTAAACAGCATAGGTAATTAACAATTTTCTCAGGGAGTTGCTGGATTCACATTTGTATACTTTAAATACGGTTTGGATGTTACAAAAGCCAAAGCTCTGGCAGGTTGCAGAGAAGGGCTGGTCATAATCAGGGGGTGTAGGGCCTTGCTTACAAGAGAAGACAAAAAGCGCCTAACAAGATGTTTAGCCTAGGAAGATGAAGGCAGAGCAGGAATATGATGTCACTTTATATATACATCAGGGAAGGAAAAGAGCTATTCAAGATAAACGACAATGTTGGCACAAGAACACATGATTATAAGCCAGACATGAATAAATTCAAAGCTGGAAATTAGAAAAGGTTTCTTTTAAGCAGGAAAGGAGTGAGGTGGTTAATGGCCTTCCAGAGAAGCAGCTGGGGGAAAGGGTGGAAACAGTCCAAGATTTAGGATACCATTAGGTAAGCTCAGGAAATGGTTACTAAGCAGAACATGATCAAAACAGATTTTTCCAGCTATAAACTTACAAAGGGAATAGCAAAAACAATGCATATGACATGGTGATTTCTGAATTTGTAAGCAAGTCTCACTTCTCAAAGCTCACAAAATACTCTTTTGGGGACAGAGAAACCCAAACAGGGAGGGTGCTGACATTTTGGAGGCTTGAAAGTGATTTCAAATGACTGTGTCAATGATTTACTTCTCATTTATGCTTCTGGATGCTGTGTCTTTTATGCACTTCCTTCTCTCAAGGAGAAAGCACATCTTTATCCATTTGCAAAGTTTGAAGACTTTATTGACTAAAATAACACTGGTACTTAAAAGATGTTCTGCAGGTGCACTCTTTCACAGCGTCTCGAGCTATCTCTGAGTTTCTTGCTCCCATTGAATCATAAATGTTTGGAACAAAATAAACAGTGCAGCAAGAAACAATCAGCTTTCACAGTTTAAAAATGCAGTTTCACTCCAATAAGAGTCTGTCTAAAATGGCACTATGGGATTCCACACTTGGTATATCTCAATGGCCTCCAGATCAAATTTGCAGTGTTTACAGTATAATGTTTTTTTTTTTTTTTTTTTTTGTGCCAAATGCCAGACCTGCAAACAGAAGCCAGGTTTTGAACATCAAGCTGTGCGCTTCTGGCTTGTACATTACCAGCAGCAATTAACAAAAAAATGAGAAAAAATCTGGAAGTTGAATTTAGCCCTAAGTTACACCTTTGCAATCACTGGGACCTAGAGCTCTCATTTGGTTACTGCTGTGCTGTCCCACTCTTCTCAACAAAACTGTACCGAATGAAATGGGAGAGGAATTTAGTCCTGTAAATGGAACTGGCAGGGAATTCAGTTGCTATGGAGAGAATCAGAGCAGAATCCATTAGTTTTATGTTACTAATGAGTATAGAAAAAATTCATTTTGTCACTAAGCTAAGCAGATGTGGTTTTGAGTATACACAAGGAGCAGATCTGTTCTGTAGGATATTATTTTTACAATGCTACTTTTCTTACTATAGCCGTATTTCTAATGTTCGTGTATCAAACATTTAATTGAGATCAGCGTTTCATTAGCCATCATATTAGTAAACCTATATTTCTAAATACAATTCACAGTTTAGGCATAGCTCTCCCAGATTCATGCAGACTCCACTGAAAAAGACCACGTGCTCTGGAGATGCCAAACATCACAGTCCTACTCTAGTCTCCATTTAGGAGGACACCACATAATGCAGGCACTGTGAGCGTCTCATAGAGCGGGTTCAAGGGGTGCACATGTGCTCGTCCTCATATCGCACATTTTGCTTCAGCACAAAACTCTTAGCATGTCCCACACGTTCAGGAGAAATGATCACTCAAAGCTGACAGCAACAGCAGGTAAGGAAAGCAGGGAAATCTTTAGATTAGTAGAAGTAAAGACCCGCTGGTTGTGAGCGGCAGTCTGTCCCAGGGACAGGCCTGTGAAGCATAAAAGGAATAAATAGATAAATGGTGACCAAACATTACAGTATTGGCTCTCAAGCACAAGAAACTAAATTATTGAGAAATAAACTATAGAAATTACATAAGGAATAAAGATTAAAGAAAGAAGGTGGTAACCTGAGGATGGCAAATACATATGTGGGACCCGTGCAGAAGTGCGACAGAAAATAGAAGATCTGGGGCAAATATCCACCATTCAAAGTACAGAAAAGTGAGAAAAGAAGAAACAAATCTGCCGAGTGTCAAAGTATGCAGTTTTGATTAATACTGAAAAATAGAGAAAATAAAGGGAAAAGCCATGGGGAAAGCTATCCAAAAAATAAATTAAATTTTGGATAATCACAGAGGGTTTTTAAGTCTATAAAAAAGGCATTTTGGCAGCATGAGGACTTTAAACAAATGTTGGAATTTACATATCACCAACCCAACAGCAGATCAGACAGATGAGGGAGTTCTGGGCAAGCATCAGGAAATCTGCAGCACCCTTTCAAAAATGCAGCCAGCCAAACCGAGGGTCGTGGCTGTTCCATGGGCAGCTGACTCTTAGGTGCTCCCAGCTTCTGGTCATATCACTGCTCCACAGGGCTGTGGTTGGGCTGGGATTAGTTATTAGAGCTGACCATTCCCACTCCCCTGATACGCCAGTCTGAACTAACAGAATGTATTCTCCTTGCTGTCCAGAGGGTCAGCCAAGACGGAACTGCTTGGAGACAGTTTGGGATTTGTAATTCTAAATGTGAATACTTCTAGGACAGCTACAGATAAATCACTCAACTCTGAGCTCATCTGCCTCTCTGCAGAGAATCCCTGATCAGGGAAGGGTATCAGATAAGTCACCTTTTTTCAGTAAGCTTCACTCAGCTTCTGTAATGAATATTCTCAATCTTCCTGGCAGATTTTTTCCACAATGTGTTATGGATGGGTCATTTAATAATAAACGTTATCAACGCATCCTTTTGTAGAGTGACAAGCTCCCTAACATCAAGCAAAATCCAGGTATTCTGTTATTTCTTAGTGGATATCTCTCATTGCTGTTTTTCTCACTATGATTAAAGCATACCTTTCTAAGATGCTAAGGCTGAAAGATTGTCTCGAATCAGCTGCCTTCTAATTGCTAAAGTCTTTTTCAGTCTTGTTTAATTTAAATGAAGGTGTGAAAAAGAGGCTAACCTGATTTGTTTGGCTGAGAAGCTCCTCAAAGCCATCACATACAAAATTATACAGTGCCTTTATGAACAAAAGTTTTTGTTTTGGGGAATTCATTTTCCTCTTCCCTGCAGTAAGGCCTCTTTTCTTCTTTTTAACCTGTCTCTGAGTGCTTGGCTCTTTTTTGCTTTTGTAGTTGGAACTGGGCATGATAAATTATTGACCTCAACTTATTATTTATGTTTTTTTCAAGTCTTTATGTCTGTTTTTCCCTCTTGCTAAAATTTTTCCATCATTCAGTTTATTTGCTTTTGGACAGTATCGGTTGTTTTTTTTTTTCCTCCTCATTTTCTGCTGTTTTCAGAAGCACACTATCTCATTGAAAATGCAGTTATTGGCTGTTGTTTCTTCTTTCTCTTTTCTCCTACATCAATACTTTCCTGCAAAGAGAATAGAACCATAAAACCTCTGAGGTCAAATAGGCTTTGAAAATGTTCGTCATAGTGCAGGGAAAAAAAAAGTACATTGTTGTTCTTCGAGACTTTTCATATACATAAAGAAGGGAACCTCTGCACAAAAGAAGGAGAAAGATTTTCAGTAGCAGGATTCATCCAAAATGATCTGTCCAAAAGTGAAGCGAGGTCTACAGCAGTGGCAAATAATTGAAATTAAACAAGATGACAAAAAAATTCTCCTTAGCTTTTTTTTTCAGTTCTATCAGCTAGCTTGGAAGGCTGTGCATGGCAGCAAATGTTGCAAAATTTCCTTGGGAATTACATAATTTGAGCCACTGCCTGTGTTGTATGTTATGGTTGGCCTTACTTTTTGCAGGAATTCGTACAAGACTGATCACACAAAGTTATCAATCTGTGAATCTGATATTCTTCCATATCTGATAAAGACTGTTAATGGGTTCAGCAGATATTTCCACATGGCTTCATAAGAGAGCCTAAGGGAGATTGCTGATAGAAGTTTTCCTTTTGTATTTAATTATTTTTGCCTGATTTTTTTTTTTTTTTTTTTTTTTTTTTTTCTGTTTAAACATGATGTTTAAGTAGGTTTTAAAGAGAGTACCTAGAATGATTAGCTGATGACATTTAATTTTATTGGCTATTTAAAGGAAGGGAAAAGTTCCGATGTATGGACTATGCAGTAGATGGGGGCACAGGTTTTATTTTCATCTTGACATTTACTCACTGCAGAGGGTGGATCAGTTCCTTAGACAAACATCTTCCAGCATTAAAAGTTCAGTTTGAAAACCTAGGACTCAGCTCTCATGTGTATCAAACACCAACCTTTTCCACTGATTCTACATGAGAGATGGAATTGTTTAATACATCACAAATAATCAAGAGATATCACGCAAAATGGAACTTATACTGTCGTGTTCAAATTAAGAGAAATTTTTAACAATCCAATTTCATTCTTCAAGGCATTCAGAGTGTTTTACAATTACTTTTCCACTGCCTGAATATCTTGATTTTGAAAAATGACGTTAGGAAAATACCTATACATGTACATCACAAATCATTTCCCATCGATTTTGGTTAAAAGCTAGAAAGTCTGCATAAATAGTTGTCTTTGATGCCCTCTAACAAGCTTAAAAGCAGTAATAACTAACTCAAACTGCTAGAAATGACTATGCATGTCAACTGCCTGATGGCTGATCACATCTTACATATAAACATACTTTTTTTTTTTTTTTTACCTTGATTGCCAGAATGGGCTTCTTTGGAATGAAATGCTTTTTTTCAGGAAGCACAGCAGTTGTGCCTTGTTCCTTCAGTTTCATCTTGTTCTCAGCTATAATTTTTTTGCGTTGTTCCAGGTAAGGCCCAAAACTGGGTAGTTTCTGAAAAAAAATCAGGAAACATTATTAATATACTCACTAAGAAGGCATAATAAAATGAGTGTTGAGTGTGACTTGCTTCTTACTCAGGAGATTGAAATAAAAATCAGTGGGACTGTACCAGAGTGAGAAGTGAAGAAAAATCAACCATGAACTTCAGGATCTGACTTGAAAATCAATATTGAAAATTAAAATATTAATATGGTGCAGCAGAAAAATAGCTGAATTGCATGTCAGCATCCAACAGACTTCTATTTCCCTACTGCATACTTGCTTATATATAAAAATGTACCATGTTAAATAATTCAAATGTATAACTTCATTTCTATAGAAAGTGGGAAGGTATCACAAGATTATCAGTTTACTTAGAAGGGCTCTAGCTGTATTTGAGACACAAAGCTATTTAGAGATACCTGTGTATTTTAAAAGCATACAAACCTGTATTTCAGGTTCTGATAGCACAAGGTTGTCTTGCCCTGTCAAAGTAAGGCTCACAAACAGGCTAAACAAAGTAAGGCTCAACAAATAAACAGAAACACATTCTAATCTCATCATTTATCTCCATGAAACACTTGTAGTCTTCTCTGTGACATTTAAACCTTGATCCCAATCAAGCAAATCCTAGAGGAAAATTTCACTAAATTGCAAAACTCACGTGTCACCCAGGAACATGGAAGTGCTTGTTCAGATTTCATAAACCTGCCAAACTCCCACATTCCTGAAAGGAAAAGTCCCTTTCTTGGCACAGCAGATATACGAAGAAATCTAGCGGGCCACAGTCACAGATTTGATTCAGGTGAATAAATAACGGTATAAAATATGGATTTTTGCTTGATGCAACAGATTGTGCCCTTCCTGCCCTGAAACTAGTTCTTCAGACTGCAAAAAGTATTTTATCCATCTGACTAAGGCCTGTTCAGAAGCTACTGCAGTACTGTAGAAACTAGCAGGTAGTAACAGGGGATACATAGCCTCAGTAGTTGCTAGCATTAATTCACACTAATAATACAACCTCAAAGAGCATATCAAACAAGTTACAGTACTGCTGTGGTTATCAATTTTTAAAGAGGGAATTTCAATGTGAATTTTAAAAACAGAATTATTTAAAAATTTAGAAATTATTATTTTTTTAAATGAAGTAAATCCAGAAGAGGATACACTGGGCTCCATGAGAGAAAAATTCCTCAATGAGCTGTCAGTCAGGATATGCAACCACGGGACCTCAGGCCTCTTGTTATGACAAATAAGAGCTTTCCTGGCTGCTAGGTTTTTGGCACAAAGACCAAAAGTGAGGTCCATGAAATGTTTCCCTGCTTCCCAGACTTGGTCTGTGGCTGCAACAGATTTTTATCTTCAGGCCAGAACTTGCAGTCTCATGGTGATCTCCAAAGGAGACCTGCTGCACGCTGGGAATGCCGTATGCTGGGACAATCTCTCAACCTAGGTAAATGCAAGACCAGAAGTGAGGTGATGCTGCAGATCCCAGACACCATCTGTCCAAAATCTAGCTATAATTATCTGAATTTGCCTGATGATACAAAGCACTTTTTTCATCTGTTCAATGGGAACTTTGTTCCTATATGTCATGTTCAAAGCTTCCCTTAAAGACATCAACAAATCCTTCTTTTCTGTGCAGTTGCCATATATTTGTGATTCATATTCTTGGGAATAAAAAGGTCTGGGATAGCTTAAATTAAGCTTTTAAATATTACTGCAAACAGCAGTAACACAGTGGCCTTATATACCAAAGGAACTAAGTACATAGAAGCAGTTATTTTTATAAGGAAAATGAGTAGAAGTAAAAATTTGTCTAATTTCAGTCTAAACAACAAGCTTCAAAGCACACACACAAAGATTGGATTCTTTATAAAAACCTTTAAAAAGAACCTAAGACTTTTAAAAGAAATCTAAAAAAATACAAACTGATAGAAAGCATTCATGTATACCTACTAGGCTGCATCAATTAGAGACATATTTTGGTTGCAAACAAGCAGTAACTGTGCCACTATTTTGTCTCCGTGATGTATGTGCTGATGCCAGCAACTTTGGACTTGAGAAGGAAGCAAACCTGATGACAAAGAGTATTTGGACTCTTTCCTGCCTAGCCAGGAACTGAACTGGAGAATAGGTAGCAAAGCTAATTTTGCTGAAATTTTCACTAAAGTAGTAAAGAATAAAAGACAGTTGTTCATTGCATGACTGATTGAAAATCAACTTTGGGAAGTATAGCCAAATCTCTGTAGAATAAAGCCTTTATTTTTCTATTCTCTTAATGTATATGCAATCTCTTACTTTCTACAGACACAAATGTTGAGCTTATTGAAATGAAATAGGTGATTTGATAAGTACAGAAAAACAATCCATTTTGTTATATAGACAGAGGCAATTCTTTTTCTAAGAAGCAGATTTTAATATCTGACACAGGTGGAATGCACAAGGGTTGCTCTGAAAGTAATGCCTCCTATTTGATTATGTTGACCCACAATGTCCCAGGTAGATGTTGGTGGTATGACAATTGAGGTTGAATATTCTCATCAATATTCCATTTCAGTTTGCTGCTGTGTGACAGATGGCAGCAGAGGGGCAGCCTGGCAGAATGGCACCTGTCAAGTGCGCATGAAGCAAAGGTGTGTCACTGGATTCCTTCCTGTCCATTAACATTCATTGATGCTTGCAGGATATTTATGGAAACCAAGGAGAGGATGTGAGCAAAGTGAGATGGTGGGTAGTGCATTTCAGCAGTAGTCAGTGCAATGTGAAAGACACCCCATGTACTGGATGGCCTTGCAAAGCTGTCACATCACGAGATGACGAGTGTCTCAATCAGCTCAACTGTGTGAACCAGTGGATTATGACCAGGGAATTGTGTACTGAGCTGAATATTGGCTTCAGTACCTTGGAAATAATGGTGGCAAAGTTGGAATATCACAAAGGTGTGATCCTTTTGGATTTCCTAGAATCTAGACAAATCATCTCTGACTGCTATATTGCAACACTGACTATGCTGAAAGCTCAAACTTCTAGGGTCAGATCAGAGAAGAAGGCAACCTTTCTCTTGCAATGTTATAATGTCAGGGCCAAACCATGGAGCACATTGCCAATCTTGGCTGGACTGTCCACCATACCCATCACATAATCTGGGTTCCTTCTTTTCTAGGCAATGAAAGATGGACTGTATGGGCAATATTTTCCTAGCAATGATGCTGTCATAGCAATAATGAAACAGTGGGTCATCTCTGCTGGTATAGATTTTTATGAGCATTGCATGCAGGCTCTTGTTCATTGGTGATGAAAGTGTACAGCTAATGGTGGTGACTATGCTGAAAAATAGCATTTTGTGCCTGATAATTTGTTCTATGCGATATTGTTATCTTTGTGGTCTTTGTAGCTGCTGTAGTTTCCATGGAAATATGGAGGAGGCATTACTTTTGGAGCAATCTACATACCACAGACATTTTGAAAAGCATTCAACACCATCAGTACCATAGCCACATTACTTCAGATGTTTTGAAATGACACGCATGTTGAATTAAACTATATAAAAACTGTGTTCTTTCAAACAAAGTGAAGTGATGATTTATTTAAAATACTAACCTCCAACCTGAGTTTTTGCTGTGCACTGCTCTATTTCCATCAAGAAATTGATTAAATGGAATGTAAAATAATTAATGGAACATCTAGATCCTCATCCAATTTTGGACATGCACAGTGAGCTTCTACTGTCTTAACAGAAGATGACTGTGCACCCATACAAATGATCTGGTTATTTTGTGCTTAGAGTCTAGTGGTTCACAAGCAGCCAAGCCAGATTTCATCAAACAACACTGAAAAGCAGTAATATTTCCTATAACAATAAATAATACATGAAAATGTAGCCTCAGGAGCTTGGGAAGGACTTATTGAAGGTTTGCCTTATGAGTAATGCACAGATATAGAGAAGGATGATGAGACTTCTTATTCAGACCTGTAGTTTCAAGCAGTTTTGAGACAAAGACCACATGAAATGGGAAGCAGTATTTTAACAAAGTTAGTTACTGGATAAAGCAGAAATGAAGACGTTGAAACAACTGCTAAAGAGCTAGATATTTAAGAAATTTTAAAATAAAATCACCTCTAATCATTGTAGGGGATGTCTTCCAAAGCACATGGGGGATTTAATGGCACAGCTCCCAGTGAAAACACAAGTAAAATGCTGGTGATTTTAAATCCCTGCTTGTTTTTTAATTCTTTCTGCTCTATGTCTTGAAATTTATTTATTTTCCACATATCTCCACATCACTAAATTCTTTGTATACTGGTATCTTTGTGACATCAACATCTGCCTAGAAAAAACCAATGTGAATATGTGGATCACAGCAAGTGTTTAGAAGATTGCAACAAGCAGAGTAATTAGATAATTCTTGTCTGCTTATATATCTGTATCAATGGTGTCTATAGCTGCATTATTTGTATCCATCTGTCTCTATATAGCCATAATTTAATGTGTTTCTATTGGAGAGGATAACATTAATAATGGAGCCAAAATAAATATATTAAGTGGTTTTGTTTCATTGTTTATAACTGCATTATCACAAATCTGAAAGCTTGAAATATTATGCTGAAATATTTTACAGAAAGAAAGAAAAAATCCAACCCTCCCTGCTAAAGACTTCCAAAAGCTGCCTTTTAACTAATGAACTGTATAAATCTTCGGCAACATTGTGATTTTTGTTTCAATAGTTTCTCCAGGGATTCATCATTGATGAATTTGTTCTCACCAGAAAAGCTAAATCCTACTCATTTAGAGATAACAGTATCTTCCACTAAAACTGTCTCTATCCAGATATAAAAAAGCATTACTCTGCCAATAGAGAACTGACAACATAATGAATCAACAATGAAACCTTAAGCCAGGAGAGCTTTAAGGTGAATAAGTCTGTTTTGATTATAATTTATTCATGGATCAATCTAAAGGTAATTGAGCATATTATGAACTAAAAAAAGTGCTTGTTTCCTAATGGTAAAAACTAGAGAGTATCTTTCACTTCAGATAGCTGTAATTTTTATGAGTGCACCAGCAAGAAGTGTAACTGAATTGGAGGTGGAATAGGCTAGTGAAAAGTGCTTCAGATAACCAAGTCTTTATATCTAACTTAAAAATTGATATTCTCCTTATTCTGGAAAAGTCCAGCTATGTCCCCATGCTGTAGTTGTCATTTCTTTACTAAGGAGATGTCTCCTGCTAAGGGGCTGGATGATACCTGCTGTTAGAGAACCCAGATTTCGGCTAGCACAGGGATTCACCATCCTAAACCAACAGTGAGCAACAGTCTCCTACAGTACTCCAGCAGTTCCTGCTCATACATGCTAATGAGATGAGGCAATGAAAAGGACACTGGAAATTAGTAATTTTCATGAAAGGGATTTTCAGGGAGAAGTGATGACAAGGTAAATAGAGAACTTATAGAAGCAAATCTCACGATCACTGTCACGTGGGGATTTGGGATAGCATTATCTTTTAGCCATGCGGTAACAGGATTTAAAAATACTATTTCCCTCAAGGTTAAAGAATTTCTCGTTGTAGCAGAAATGCAAAGTCACAGCCTGAAGCAGTGATTGAGCACTTGGTAGAAGGCAGGGCCAACCCAGGGGAGCTCAGGTGAGTGACTGGAAGAGTGGAGTCAGGATCCATCCTTTCCCAGACCACATTTAAGAATTGGTAGTGAAGGAAAGGGAATCTTGCTGGAGATCCTTCTGTACCCAAGGCCTTTTGAAGGTAAATAGCTCTTTTCCTTCATTTCTGTGTCCACAGCTGCTGAATTTGGGCTCATTCTCATTTGCTGTATCCAAAGACTTTGTCACCCTGCTATTATCATGGTACTTTCCATCCCATTATAGCATTATGCTCATGTTGAATGTATGAGCTATGTCTGAGGTATGAAGAGGTGTATGCATTCATTCTCTAAATTCCCCTTGTGCACTTCTAATTTGTAAACAATTTTAAGTGATGCTGTGATGTCTCTCATAAATCTGCAAGTGGAATGGAAGCCAAATTGTCTTATATAACATACTTTGCGTTTTTCAAGTGTAGATGTTTCTGCTTGCATATAGGAAAACTAGACGAGAAAAGGAATGAAGACTGAATACTGTCTGACAAGCCAAGTTGCTAAAAGTTCAAACTGATGTACTGAGATACTCTATGCTCATTGCAATAGTGATGCAATAAACAAAGGCCCACATACTCTGTAGTTATGCAAATGGGTGGATAATGAAGGTGGGGTTGGCAGGTATACATCTCCCTGGCCTTGAAAAAATGGGGAAATAAGCAGCTGAGTGGGTAAAAGCTAAGATGGAAAACTCCTGGGAGGTTTCTCAGTCAAGGACTGCCTCAGACACAGTGAGTATTATGAAAACTGCAGACAAGAATGAATAGCTTTGAAGGGGGTAATAGGTGAAGCAGGATCCCTGAAACAGGGAGCATGGTACAGAAAGGCAATCAGATCAGGGAAACATTAACATTTAAGCAAGGTAGGCAGCTGCCCTCACCCAGAAGCTATGAGAATTTAAATCAGGTTTGTATGGGTCATTTTATAAGTCCTCAGTACAAAGGTTTTAGTAAGGTGTGACCTCCATTTGTTCATATGGAAAACTTTCTATATTTGATCTATATAGTTTTTCAGAGAAAGCAGTTTCACTTTTAATGATTATTCAAGTTGCTTCTGAATCCTTCAAATTTGTTTTTTCCAAAGTCAAATATGCTCAAAATGTCTGCATAAGTCTAGAATCCTTATTACGTGCTGCGACATCATGTGCCCTGACTCTACCTTATACTGCATAACAATTCCCCTTCCAGTGGTCTGCCTCCAGCCTCTTGCAACTCTACAAATACCTTTGCTGAAATTTTCCTGGTGTGAGATCTGCCTTCTTGCTCTCTGACAATACAGCAACACTTAGCTCTAACATTTCCAGAGAGTTAGGAAACACAAAGTCCCAGTACCAAACAACAGCAATAATAACAACAGCAAAATCTTGTCACAATTTCAAGTATCTTGAGCTTCTTCTGGAAAGGTGAACAATAAAGCTAAAAGCTGAATTCTGTCTCAGCAAATGTGAATAACGTGTATTTGTATTAATGGATATATGGGGAAAACGTTTTGCACAAGCTTTTCCCACTAATCACATAAACTGTTCAACTAATGAAAACTAACAATGTACAGTAAAGCAGAAAATGAAGCTTTTGATTCTTATTCCTTTAGATGTTCTTTTTTAGATAGTCAAAGCTAAATTCTCTTATATGTTCTGTGTTGGCCTGACAGTTCTAATGGATGGGGCTTTCCTGAGCACTGCACAGACTTCAGCTATGTTATGCAGGAGTCATCCATATGCATGCAGACTTCACCCACATACATACTGGCACACTGAGATGCCACAGTGTGGCATACTGGCCACACTGGCAAGCTCCACTGGGAATCCCACCAGGGGCCTCCCCATGGCACACAGGCAGGCAGTGTGTTGTAAGGAGGACAGGACACATCTCTCTGTCACTCTCCAGCTGACAGAGTATCTCAGGCCAGCAGAAAATTTGGCCCTTGTATCAAAGCGCTCTCACTGCTCTGTGCTCAGAGCTGAGTCATTATTGGCATCACTGCCTTTAATTTAGTGATACAGAACAGCCTGCAAAATAAAAGGCAGAACAGAATATTTCTGCAGGAAAAAAAAAAAAAAACACCAAAAAAACCCACAAAACTCTCTCTGCCTTTCAGTTATGTTGATTCTTTTCCTTGGAACTTTTATTTACTTTGTAAACAGTGTCGTCTCAGTAATCTGTAATTACTGCACATAGTCTGTGTGTGTAACATTTGGTTACTCAACTATTCTGTCCACTCTTTAAGCCATGATTATTTAAAGTGAGTGAGATAACCCCCAGCCCTGTGGTAATTCCGAAGCTAAGCACAACGTTAATGTGTGTTCTAGGAAAACATACTGCTGTCACCTCATCAGGAGATACATGATACCATGCTTGAGCATACTGATAAAACCATTATTGAAAATAACAATTATTTCTTCTTTCATCGTATCTCTACCACTGCCAAAGTTTTCTCTACAAGCTCAGTATTGCCAATGAATTATTCTTCATGTTCTACCTCAACCACCTGGTTTTTAGAAGCTTATATTGAGTGAAAGAAAAGATTTTAGGATTATGGGCTTACTATAGTGCAGCAAAAACTTACATTCCACAAATGTATTGAAGTCTTTCTGTCATGAAATATTCATCAATAAAACAAAAAGGAGTTAATATTTGAAGCAAGCTTAGACATTTACAATCAAAAGCCAGGATGACATAGATGATAAGGAAAATGCTACCTTCTGGGTTGAAGAAAAGATACCGATACACATTACTCTGCTACTTCATGAACATCTGGCAGTCTGTCACTTAACAGACAACAACATCTTCTCTAAACAGAAGAGCCTTGAATTCATCAGGGATTCCTGTAGTACAGTATGTGCTTAACTTAAGTACCTGCTTTCTGTGATTTCCATACATTACCATATTCATGACACTGTGGAGTGAAAGCATTCTTCTCACTCTCTAACCAGTACATGCAAAAGAAATTAAAACATTGGCAGGCACTTTGTCTCCAGTTTGTTGGACATGTGAAGAAAGGACTTTCCACCCATTTATGCAGATGAAATTCTGTCAGCTAAGAAGCAGCGTAACAAAGATGTCAGCAGAATGGCTATTAGCAAATATCTGACAGCTGAGAAAATACAACTATTCAAATGTGTTTAGGAAATGTGGATCTGTATCAGTTGCCTTAGCACTGGAAAAACTTGGAAATAACATTTTGTACTTCTACTGGTAGAGAAATAAAAATACATCAATCCAGCATTCAAATTTTCATGTGTATGTATATACTATAGTGTTTATATCTGTATTTTCAGCTTATGTGCTTCCCATATCAATGTTGTAAATTACCTGATCACCTGAAAAAATGCCAGTGCTAGGCACTTATAGCTGCTGGTAATTGAGCTTTTCAGAACAACCACAAAATCACCTGTTTCTTTGGGTTTGACCATCCCCTTCTGGTAGTAAATTTACTGAGGAGATTGAGCTCCAGCAGTACTTAATGGCTGTCCATTTTCTCCATCCTTTCAAAGAAGCTTTAGAAGTCTAGCCAGACTATTAGAAGGAAGAAAAGAAGTCTTTCCTTGCAGCTGTGAGAAGGCATGAATATCCTTGCTTGTACAGCTGCGTTGGTGGCTACCGTCTGGCCTGTCCATCAGAGATGCTGCTGACCCAGCCAAGTGAGTGGAGCTGTATTTAGCAGACTTGGCTAATTCTGGTTGTGTTGGGTACCAGAATCAGCCTAGCCCTGTTTCTAGAACTGTGAAACTGTAACCAAAGTGCCTATACAACCCATGTAACCGTTAAAATGTTCCTTGAGTAACCTGATGCTACCGCACAGCCCGAGTGCAAATACACTATGCAGGGATTACACAGTGGAAGTCTATGTTTGCACCAGGGATGTTTGTAGAAAAACATACCGTTTAATGAGTCATGCCTATGAAATATGTGCTGTCAGGGGAACGGGAGACCAGGCAGAGTGGGTGACCAGCACTACCTCTTCCAGCCTCTGGAAGAACCCTAGATTTTGAAAGCCATTCTGTGAAGCTCTGAGTCTATTCACTAAAATAACCACTGTTGTCACTGGGCATAAAGAGAAGTGCATTTTCACCATTGTTGAGTGTGTTTTAGTTACAAGTTTACTTGTTAAATACTTTCTGCTAGCACAGCTAAACTTGCAAAAGAGGTAGGAGCACCCACGTGTTCCACTGCTGGAACCACTGAGGATTTGTTTCTTTCTTTATTTTAAATGGAAGCTCCAGATTTATTATCAACTTGCCTATTGTAAGCAGAGCATCATTTCAATATATCTACCACTTTTCTCTGGTAAATTACACACCACAAAACTACTCATATATTATTGTAGTAATAAATTAATTAAATATAACCCATTACTAATAATTTCTTCTACCACTTCAGCTTCATTGTAATCCATCTCTTGTCAGAGGAACTACAGCGCTTATCCTCCTTCTGCACAGATTACAATGCTTTCCCTCATTCATTTCTCACACAGTAATCCTTCCATCTCTACCTCGCAAAATCCTAATTTAAATGTAAAGTATTCAGTTCAGATAAATGAGCTCTGGTGAACTCTTGAAGTTAAGAGCAAGATGACCACCACTATCTTTTAAAACCTTCACTCAACAATACAGTGGTTTTTATCATCACCTCGATAATCTAAGCTCACTATATTTCATCCTTAGAGTCATAATACAAATGGTTTTCACATTAATATTAAATGCTTCCACACTTAGATAGTCCACCTGAATCAACTAGAGAAAACACTGAATGTGCTCTTGTGAGGAGTTTGGGTGTTCTGGCTTGAATGACACCTTCCAACAGCTTCTGTGTGATATTAAAAAAAATAATAATACAAAAGAACCTGAATATATCCAGATTGTAAAATTGGAAAGGTCCATCAAAAGAATCTTAGGATAAACGATTTTGACCATATGAAGTTGTTTAAACTTTAAAAAAGATCTGCAAATAAATAATTGGTGACCTATTTATAAGTAATATTATATCTAACTTGCTGCCAGAATAAAATACCAATAATGTGTTATAAAGTGTTATAAAAGTTCATTAAACAGGGATAAATGTTTTATGTATCAACATTAAGCATTGAGGAGATGCCAGTGTGTAAGTACCAAATCGATGCTATATAAAAAACCTAAGTTACACAAAGAGAAAAGTACTCATAGAATCAAACTTCCAAGTCTCCTGTAGTGCTTCTCTTGCATGGTTATCTGCCTTTATAACAGCTAAAGTGTGATATCAAAAGTATAATTATATTCAGAAAATGACATTACAATAGTCATATATTCTAAAATGCTAACTTGATTAGATTTTCACTCAAGACAATTTGAGGGAGAATTTGTTTTAAAAATCTAATCTGCAAATCATTAGACATACATATAACAGGCATATATCACTGTATTTTTAAAAACCAACTTGTTTTAAATTACTATAATAGCCTTAAAATGAGTTCTGAGCGTCTTGTTACTACAAGACTTTGCTCATTTGTATGCACAGTTAGGCTTGCAAGTATACGCATTCAGTTTTCACTCTGCTATTAAAATACAACCACGGTCATATATTGCTTCAACATGCCATCCACTTTTTCACTAGTCATGTGATCCTTACATATATACAACTGATATATAGAACCCTCTTCTTTACATAAAATCTTGCACTGTGTATTCATTGGGCTTTTTCTTTTCTTCTTCTTCTTCTTTTTTTTTTTTTTTTTTTTTTTCTTTTTGGCAGCTTAAGAGAATCAGTACTGCACAGCAAATGAAGTAACATATTCACAAAGAAACTCCTATCCTGATCCTAAAACCTTTTGCACGTGGCCGAACTCAAAGCACGTGGGGAGTTATCTGGGGTTAATCCCTGGAGGAAGAAGGACCACGTCCCACTGTCTGACCATAGTCCACTCCCCTTGGACACACGCAGTTCCACCTGACATCACCACATGAGTTACAGGTGCCCAATGAAAGGTAAAACAAAATCCCCATCTTCCACGCTGTTTGAAAAAGTCACGCCTTCAGCTGTTCTGCACCCAGATAGTTCCCAGTAACATACCTCTTTGTGGATGAGAGATCATGCAAACCCCACAGAGCTTCTGTACTCAGAAAGAGTATTTTAACATCACATCCTCTTTTAAATTCTAAAAAAATTATTCTTTATATTCTTGACATAATCTATCTTGCTACCGTTATGCCAGATATTTATAGTGATCCAATCTACAGCTCAAAACTATCATCTATAGCTGGTCCTACAAAAAAACAGAAAGGGAAACAAAATTTTCTTAGTGCAGCTTCTGTACATTAATGCTGCCTACAACAGGGCTGCTGCTATAAAGGTCACAGATGACATAATTTATATTATTATAGATAATCTGGGTCTTCTGTGTGCCCACATTTTTCCCTCTGTATTTTATAGAGGTGTTGCGTATTCTGATGGATAAAGCTCCTAGGAGAGCTTTAGTCTCAGGCTTAGAAGGCAGGTGCGGTCACCACATGGGAGATTTGTTGCTTCTCCTCCAGCAGGATAGAAACATTTCCTGCCTCCAGAGAAGATGCAGTGAATGACCTTGCATGAGCAATAAGTTTGCTTTCAAACATCTTTCATTTTGTGTAGACCGCTTTGATGAAACACACAGCACAACAGGACAAGCTGCTTCCTATCTTTGGGGGTGTGCCAGGAGTGGGGTGGGCAGGAAGATGTGCAAGGTAGCAAACCACATGGGTGGCCTTCCCATACTCTTTGGCTATGGGAAGTACCTGAAGCACCTGCTGGTGGGGAAGGGGAGAGGGAGAAGGCTGTGAAGAGAGAGCAGGAGTCACATAATTGTAGGGGTTGGAAGGGACCTTTGGAGATCCTGTTAAAGTAGGTTCCCTAGAGTAGGTGACAACACAATGGCTGGTGGGGCTCTGCTGGGCAGTAGCAGCACCCCCCTGTCCCATAAATCTCCTGTGCTACCACAGCCACCTCAGGTATTGCTTGATCCGATGTGACCTGATGGAGAGGCTTGTGCTTCTCAGCCACCATTTCAGGCTATCTGCAGACTCAGACAAATGTTTATTTGAGCTCAAATGCCAGAAGAGGGAGAGAGAGAAGCACCTCACTCCAACCTTTAATCTCTCTCCAGATGGATAATTTTTTTTCAACCTCTTATTTTGAAGCAGAGCTCTCTAAATTTTCCTGCACACAAATGTGTTTATGCAGGACTAAGAGAACTCTCTGTTGTGACATTCCTCAGTTACATTCAGCTGAGATGGCATTATTAAACATGAATATAACCACTCCCCACCCTTAGCCTGGGAAACATCACAAACAGAACTTAGTACTTATTACTAGAAAAAAAACAGAACTCAATTTACTTGGCAACTTGGTTTAGAGGATTAGTCTGTCACCATCAATACTGCAACAAATGTGACTTGCTAGCAGCATAAAGTGTGGGTGGGCATTTTTTTGCACAGCCTGCCTCTCACACAGCTGTTGGAGCAGTGTGAAGTTTCACAAGCCAGCTATAAAGATTTTCAATGGGTTGTTCATCAGTTTGTTCCATTCTGCTGCCAAGCCCTGGTAAAGAAACTGCCACCTTATCCATTTCCTTTGCCTCCTGCTCATCATGTGCAGACATAGGGGGTGACACTAGAAAATATGTTCACCCACTCCTACTTTATACAAATCAAAAGGTTTCTTTAGTGTGGGCGGCTTGTGCTCAAGTCTATGATTTATCTTCAGGGAAAGGTTTGGTATTAGCAGAGTCCTTGTTTCTTGGTGGCTGTTAGCCTCTGGATTTCCCTTTTTTTTTTTTTTTTTTGTTATTCCTTTCACAACTGCCAGCTGTAATGCCTCCTGAGGCAACAGACACTGAAGTATATAAGTGTCTTGACATCAGTACAGCATCAGGCTACTGTGAGAGCCATTTTTCCATTGGAGATGTCTTGTCTTGCTCTGTGCTGGTTTCTTGAAAAGACTGGTCAGTTTCTGTTCTTGACTCAGTTTTACCATTTGGCTTGCTGCAAGGTGATGATAGTGATAGCAGAGCTAAGAAGTGAACTAGATTTATATCGCCAGGTTATTTGCATGAACAAACCAGAAACAGCCTATGCTCCACAGTTTCAAAGTGCAGTTCAGGTAGTGGGGAGCCACTCCTTGTGCAGGGATTGCTGCAAGATGTCTGTTAAGCCATACAAGTCTGACTGATACCAAAAGGTCAGGTTCTGAGATTTGCTGTTTGAAAGTCAATTGCCCTACTTTTCCTCACAGTCTATTGAGAGCATAATGAGTCTTTATGCCTTTCCCTTCTGTTAAGCCTATGTTTCTCCAAGGGTAATACACAGCTCGATGCTCCCCAGCATACAGTCATGCTTTTGAATGGAGGATTATGTCCCAGCACAGCTGTGGCAGATGCACAATGGCATTTGTGCTCAGTGATGTAGGTGCTATAGCCTGAATTTAGTATTGTGGACCTTCACTCACCTGCAGGGTTGCAGTATTTCAGGAGGCTGATGGGACTTCCCCTGCAAATATGGCCAATGTGAAAGATTGATAGGCATGAGCTAAATCTTAGCTTCATTCAAGTAGGGTTCTTTGTAGCCCCTGCCTCAAACTGACAAATACCTGGCTTAAATAATATTTATGCTGAATTTACTTGTCTTCTCTATTTCTATTATTTTGAAAATCTGATGTTCGTGTTCAACAGTACTGTTTCTATGCAAACCTCCCTCAAACAACAGTGCCTCCAGCACCCTGCATCCTGCAATAAAATGGCCTCTGCATTTGCATGCTGCAAAGCTGCGCTGTGGGATATTTTGTACAACTCTGTTATATGTGAGAAGACTGCAGGGAATTACAGTGGTTATATTCATAGCGTGGTTTTGTTTAGTAATCACCTCAGGAGATTGTACAGATCTGGAAAGCTTGGAATAGTTCTGTGAGATGGTTTATGAATCCTACTAATCTTCAAACTGACTTATCCATTTTCAGGTGCGGGTCTATCCTGCATGGTTTTTACTTTTTAGGAGCTAGGTAATAGCCTTTGGGAGGTCAGCAATTATCCCAGTGCTCCAGGAGTCAAATGCAATTTCATCTCATTTTATTTCATTTTAGATTTATTGCCTTGGTCATTTCAAGCAGATAGATGAGATTGTAATCATGATCGGCTACAGCTTTTGCTGTTCTGTTTCTGCATCTATACAGCTATGGCAGCAATCTCAATAAGCCCTGTTTACTCTTCTTGCTTATATTGGTGGTATTTTTTACAGCAGGTTTGATCTCAGGTTACTTTTTCTTCCACCTGTATTGCCCGCAAAGGGTGCTCAAAAGGTTCTGAGGTAGTTACTTTCTTTAATTCTTATATCTAATAATACATTTGCAAATTTGCAGTGTTGCATCAGAAACTGATGCTACTTGTACTTTTGTGAGTGGTAACCTGCAGGTCTGTATAATACCTTGCTTGAATTGCTTACGAATATGCATATGTTCCTCTCTTTACAGCTGGCTTGCCTCCCATGTCACCTGCAGCTCTGGAAAAGCTCAGCAATGAGACTTAAGTCTTCCTTACTTACTCCCCTCTCTAAGCACAGAGGATGTTCTATTAAGCTAGAGTTCTACTGGCTGCATCCATTTCTAGCTCTTCTATGCCTGCAGGACATTCTAGACCTTTAAAACACCATGCAAGCACTGCTTCAGGTATCTTACAGCTTACTGCCCATGGCTTTTTGCTTGTGACTTTTATGAATTGCTTGCCCCAGTTTGGCCACATGCTTCATTCATTCTCTTGATTTAGTTAAAAGCAGTGTATTTGTGTATTATTATTTCCTGGTATTTTGTAATGTGTCCACTTCTCTTTGATATCGTTCTTGTAATTTACATTGTCCTATGGCTATTTCGATTGTTTTATTGTGTAATGGTAATCTGTATTTGTTTTTCTGCAGTTGTAGATTCTCACAGAAGACCCACACAATCTCTGTTATCTAACATTTACAGATGTTCAATTGGCCAACTGGCGCTCAGTTTCTTCCCTGTTTTTGTGCTGCTGCTCTCAGTTTAAAGTTCATGCTTGTGCAAATAGCACCAAAATGTTTTTTTTTTTTTTACTGTTTTGTAATACATCAAAGCCAGATACATTCAGAAGTACATTTTCTGAGTCTGTTTTCTTTCTATGATACATTTTTATTTATTTTGCTATTGTGAGCAAGCTTTGGTGAAACAATTTTCTTGCTAGTCCATAGAATTCCATATGCGAAACCACTACCAACAGAAGCATGGGCTTTCCTTCTCCGCTTTGTGCTAATGCATTTATGCTTGCACAGATCTTTCCTGGTCTAAGCAAACATTTTCTTTTCTGCGTGGTTAGCAGCTCATGTCTCTGCTCCACTGCTGGCTGGCCTCGGCTTGCTCACTAATTGCACACATTAGCTCTGCACCGCTGTGGTGCTGCTGCATGAGCTCTCCAGGAGCCACCACATTAGTGGTTCAGTTTAAATCAGGTGTACACTTCTGAAGGGAATGTCCTGATTATCCCCACATACTGTGCTTTGGTTCTCACTGCAGAGCAGTCTCAGAGAGCACAAACTCGGATTTTATTTTGGATTAAATGAAACCTGAATGTGTGCAGCAGCAGTACTTCTAAAATGAGCTCAAGCTGCTAATGGGCATTTAGCTCACGAGGCCAGACTAGAGCTAAAACACAGTAAAACTCCTCTGAAACACATATTGTATGGACATCAGTCTATAGCAGCACCCATTTCATTCTGTGACTCCATTCCTACTTGCCTGCACAACTTCTTAATGTAAAAATAGCTTCTGAGGGCTCTCATTTGAATTACTGCAACTTTGTCCAACTCTTACTTACAAACCGAGTTGATCCATTAGGATGCAATGAATTCAGGGGTTAGCTGTCTTATTCTATTTAGAAAGGTAGTGAGCTATAGTTTTTCTAGACTATCCATACTTGGATTAGTCACATCATACATAAATATGTGAATTAGTCACACACATACTACATTACATTAAATTCTATTTTATTTCAGATAGCAGATATTTTTGGAACGCTTCTAAAAATTCTCACTGGTTTTCTTGATTTTGGAGCCTCAGGCTGTGAGAGCTCTTTTTCCCAGTGCAATTTTCACAAACTCCCAATATAGCTCATTTTTATGTCCATCTGTCCGTTGTTTGTGCCCACTCACATAATGCCATAATCACTGCTCTCTCCCTTTCTCCCTCTCTCTTGCTTTAATACTGTTGTAAGAGTCTCAGTCTATATTCTCAGTAGTAAACAAGTCTGGGAGTGTTCCTGGGCAAAAGGGTGCTGTCATCTATCCTAAAAAAGTGTTACAACGTTTTCTTGCCTGCTCCATGGCCTGCACTCACTATCAGCACCCCAGCAATTCCTAGAGAGGCTTTGGAAGTCGGCATGCTCCAGGAGCTGCTCCCAGCAGGCAGCCTGCCTGCAGCCAACCTGCTTTGGAGACTAACAGCTTCTGATCATTGGCACAGGCTGCATGGTGCCAGCTGGCCTCAGTACCCAGGAATATTCCCGGGCACGTTTAATTTGAAAGTACAGTCATCTCTCTACTTTCTGAAGTTAGGTGCCTATAGGAATCTAGTCACTTTTGATGTCATTGCCCAGGCAGATTGAAGTAAAATACTGTAACATCCAACTAGTTTCAAAAAATGTTATTCTTCGTCATTAGAGACTTCCTGGAACCAAATTCACAAGACTTAATTTATAACCATAAAAAGTAAGTCCTAGCGTGGCATTATTTAACACTGCAGATATCACTGCAGTTTTTAACATTTAAGGACACATTTTTTATCTTCAAAAATGGGAGAAGTATAAACGCCATTTTCTTTTTTCCAAAAACAAACAAACAACAACAAAAAAACCACAATAAAATAAACAACATTTCAGCATAAGCCAAAGTCTGAGATATATCTTCAATACAGTCCTAAAGTAAGCTGCTGCTCCAAGCGTATCCTTGAGGTACATGATTTCTCAATTACCACCAGGGTTTCCTTGCATAATCTGCATAATGCCAGTGTACTCTTAATTTGGAAGCAAAGCATCATCAGGATAGCATTAAGTTTTCTTTCAGGCACATTCTCATAGGTATCAGTGACAGTAACACTGGCACAGATAGATCAAAAGGTAATAATATTTTAATTTGATCTCTAAGTGAAAAACAGCTTTAAAAACGTGGTGTAGGTTCCTCCTTCCATGGCAACTCAGTTTATCTAATATAATTTGCTATTTTTTTTCCTTAGAAAATAGTTGCTTCAAAGTCTTTGTATATTTTCCTCTGTAGAAATAAGTTATGGTGGGGGCTCTCTCACTGATTCTTTTTATAACAACAAAACAGATCTGAGCTATGCCAAACACTTGGCAGGTTCTAATGGCAATCCCAGGAGTATGGAAGTATTGGAGGAGTAGCCCTGCCACCTGGTCTGTCTCTTCAAGAATAAGAAATACTTTGAGAATTCTGGTTTAATGTCTTACTTTTTCTCTGAAAATAATACAAATTGAGTGTGCACAGAATCAGCCTGGGCAGTGGAACTGGGAACTAATTTTCATTTCTTTTCAGTGTTTAATTAGGTTTTTTGAGCCTGCCTCTCATGTCTGTTTCAGAAGACAAAAGAAATGAGATAAAATGGACACTTGCTTCATTTTGTTGTCTCCTCTTGCAAAAGTTTTATTCCACCTTCATCATTACAATAGTGTCTGCTAACTAATGAACTCCACCTATCTTACATGGCTCACCTGCTTTCTCATTTCCATTCTTTGGGAACCGGACAGGCTGTTTTGTTTTGGTAAGATTTTACTAATTTCCTTCCTGTAAAAAGAAAAGAAAGCAGTAGTGCAGAGATACGCTCCTGCAGAGATAAGGCAAAGTTGAAAACGTGCCTTTTACTCTCAGCATGAAAGGCAAAAACACTAATTGATTCTTAAATTCTGTGGGAGCTTGTGTCACAGCTTAGGACGTGCCCTTACACCACCTCAGTCACCTTGGACAGCTGTATTAGAAAAAGAGCACTGCTGAAGATCCAGCAAGCACATGAAATGAATGGAGTCATGCAGTACAGCATTCACCCTGAGTTTTAAGCTAGTGTGTAAAAAGCAAAGGATCTTTGGTACTGACTGTGCTGCAGAAAAGAACAAGACCTGCCTTGCTGTTCTGTCCTGGGACAGCCCACCGAGGGCTGCTGCACCACCACCATCCTAGTTTGTGCTGGGAGGTGGGGAAAAACAAACATGCTGAAGAAGTGGAGGTGATAGAGGAGGTCAGCACTTGATCTGAGATGGCGGATGGGTCTTCCCTTTAATAGGTGCTGAACCTTGCTGCTGAAGTGACGTGCCAGAAAATGCTGGGAATCCAGCCTAGAAAATGGAAGGAGGATGGGTCTGGTGGGCTTGCTATAACTCATGCTTTTGAGCATTTGCTGCACACTAAAGTTTTCTAGGAAATAATTACAACTGCTGCTACTTTATACTTTCTTTTACCTCACAGTGGAAGGTAAATCACAGTCATAAATCCTTCTATATAAATGCAAAACAGAGCTAAAAATGAAATTGATGTCACAATTTTAATTTACCTCTTTCGTTGTTGTTAATTTATACGCAAGCAGTGCGCCATAATTTTCCCTGGAAAACAGTCTAATTCATTTTAAGCATCCTCCCATGAAAATCCGGTGCAGGTACTCTGGTTCCATGCTGTATTTTTGTATATATTAATGGATGTATATTATCTCTCTCTCTCTTTTTTTTTTTTTAATTTGTGGAAAAGAACATACCCCTATAGTGAGACAAAGCAATGTAGATTTCAATGTTTATCTGAAGTTTCTGATTGCTGTCATGTAAAATGAAAAATAATCTAAGTAGTCATCTTAGAGTCTTACTGTCCTTACGTATATGTGCTATCAGGACTAAAAATAAAATCAAACTTTGGCAAAGCTCCCTTCACAACTAGAAGCTTTCCAGTGAAAACCACCATACTAAATGTTATCTTTCAAGAATTCCTCTATAACTTAAGCCCAGACAAATACTACAACACAACATTTTTACCTCTCCTTCTAAATTATGCTTTACACACAGTGGTCAGGACCAGGACATGAGGTCCACCAGCTTCAGGACAGGAGGTTTCATGGTGAGGTGAGTGGGAGCTGGCAGGAGGGCCATGCAGGCTGAGCCAGGAACAGCCACTATGGCTGTCATGGGAGAGAAAGCACTGAAACACTGTGAATTCTTTTCTGTGATTTCCAAGAGACTGTTTTCCAAGAGAAGAGTTCATGTGTATCGTATTCCATCTTATTTTGGAGAGAACAAATGCCCACAATTTGAAATGAAAATTTTGAGGTGCAGAACATCCATCTGGAAAAACATAGGTAAACTATGCTACTCTAGTCAGCACATTATCCTGCTGCCCACTTTTATCTTTAAAATGATCATGTTGTATAATATTCACCTCTAAACAGAAGCATGAGGGCAGCATGACCGAGACGAATCATGTTGTTTTCTCTGCTGGGTTTCCAGAGAAAGAGGACAGATTTTGGTTTGAAACTGATTTCAGATAAAAAAAAAATCCATAATTAGGACATCACCATCACTGTATTTTATCTTTCATTGTAACATTGCTTAATTAGTTAACATTTCAATATATGTGAGTGAAAACTTTCATGTCTCAGCTAAAATATTTTTGTAAAACCATTCAAAACATTTTAAAAATCATCAAGAGTTGGATTTATACAGAATTAGTTAATACTAAATAGTTTTCAGCAAAGTTCTGAAACTATGTGTATTTAAACAAATGTTTACAGTTACTGTTAAAATCAGATTTCTTCTTAGTTTTCTTAACTCTAAAAAATAACTCTACCTCTTCATAACTGTAATGGCCAATTAGAAACCAAATGCTAGGAAACTATCCCAGCCTAATATTTTAATTCAGTTGTTCAATAAT
Source organism: Chrysolophus pictus (assembly GCA_037305975.1). Taxonomy (NCBI): domain Eukaryota; kingdom Metazoa; phylum Chordata; class Aves; order Galliformes; family Phasianidae; genus Chrysolophus; species Chrysolophus pictus. Next base: position 12,594,704 of record CM074583.1, on the reverse strand, counting down.
TTCTATTTCTTTGCATTATTTTTACTTTATTATCCTTTTATAATACCCTCAAATATATCTATAAAACTTTACAGCCCTTTTCCAGTGGCATATGGTGTATGTTGTGAAGAGAAGCACGTTTATGAGCTGCAAGAAAAGAAGAAAATTGTATTGCCCTTGTGGGGCTGAGACAGAGAGAGCTGACTATAGTTATGAGCAGAAGTACTGTTGTATCCACCACTACCTACCAAAGTCTTAATTCTCCAAGTTTTCATTGCAAGAGAATTGTCTTGGACACTGCACTATGGAATTATCTTATAAAGGACTGATAACACTACAATCTTCTGATGCTCAAAAGTGAGTCGCGCTGTGCTGCAACACAGTCCCTCTCACTGCAGTACCAGGCTAACTGGGCACACCTTGCCTTCAGTGAATTTTAACTGAACTGACATTAATTTCACTAGAGATGGGGAAGTCAACATTCAGCACACCTAGGTACTGTTGAAGAGCGACTTGTCACATACTGACCCAGCTCCACTTTCTAAACAAACATCAGTCAGTAGGAATAGGCTCTAATAGCTTTGAGTTAGATGTATGTAAAGGTTTTGGTCACAGTTCTCAGTGCTGGGTTTCTAAAACAAACTTTCAGAATGTATAAGAAGCAAATCCTGTTTTTCTAAATGGAGGCAGACTTACAAGTTTTCAGACTGTAAGTTCATCCTCAGTGTTGTAATAAATAACTTTGCAAACAATTCACACTATGTAGACTAAAGTACATCAGAGATAAACAACAGAAAAATAAATTAAGTCCTACGGAAAACTGTAAACACTAACTTTCTCCTCCATCTGCTTTCTCTTTGTAATTACGGCCAAAATCCAGCAGCAGGCACAGAAGTCCACCCACAGATCAGACAGGGAAGGTCAGAACCACGATATGACAAACTTGCTAATAAAATGCCTGCAGTCTATCAAATAAATGATTATGACTTTGTTGTGAAGAGAAAGAGAGGAATCCTGGAGCATGAGACAATAATTAAATGTGCTCTGTACCACCCAGAGCAGCAGCCCCAAAAGACCACGCTCCCTCTTCCTGGATGCTCTTTTATAAATGTTGCTTATGAATACCACACTCATGCTGCATTCACCAAAGGATTCTTGGTGCTATTGCTTTAACAGGTACATTTAGAGGCTTCATAATGTCATTTATGCAAATATAAATGGCATGTGAGTTGTTCATAGTTTAGTGATGCATTCTGAGCAAAAGAAAACATGTAGAAATATTTGTGCTCATAGCGCTTTGTGGTTTATGATGAGCTTCCTGGTTTTCATAATGCAAATGGAAATTTTTGAAATGGACACTTCAAGATGTCAGAAGCCGTCAGCATTGGAAAGAAGGCTCAGTAAAGGCAGTGAAAAAAGGCTGGTAAGCCTGGATTAGACTTCTGGCCTGGAATTGGAAAGGATGCATTTTTGGCATATCTTTTATATCTTACATGAGAATGTAACTATTTAGCAAATAGTAAGTAATGATTAGCATTTAGGATGCAGTGCTCTATGGCATAAAGACGGGTAATATAAACAAACAGAATTATGATATATAGGTTCTGGAATTGAACTATTTTAAACTCAACTGCAAGGTCTTGGATGCAAAAAAGATGTAAAAAAACATGCACTATTTCAGCGCTTTGCTTCTGGGTTTCGTATGAATACAGAAACACTGTATAAAACAGCAAGGTACTGGATAATTTTTATGCATAAATAAATCAGCAACTTGGAAGAGATACAACATAGTAATAGCAAAATGTGCATTAATTATTCCAAGCAGACAAATAGGAAAGAGACGAAATGTATAACAAAAGAATAGATATACAATATGACATATACTGAGTAATATATGGGCTATATAGTATCTTAAATTCGGTAGTTCCAAATGTAGCAATCAAATCCAGATGTGGCATAAAGAATAAAACGGAGCTATTTCATTAAAACTTGTCTGCTGAGTTGAATGAAGGGCAAACAAGGTCTTACCTATGTGAGGATTAGACCCACCTTCTTAATAATAGCTAGTGAAGGTGTTCTTAAACACCAACCATCGGAGTACCCAAGCGCAATCAGTCTGAATGAGATCCCAGGAAATCAATAAAATTCTTGCCAGGCCCCTTCAAACTATTATAGAGCCCCAATGTGCTACAGAGCTGCAGATTACAGGCTGGCTATAATTGCTCCCTGGAACAACCCAAACACGGTTCCAGGGCCTTAATGAATTCTGTGCAGCATGGATAGGTCAGCAAAGTATAGAAACCTCTTTTCTCAACTCCTACACGTAGAAATGGTGTGCCCAACGTTTCCTTTCACTTACTGGAGCAGTTGCCCTCTGCCAAAGTATGACTAATGTGCAGTGAAACAGAAAGACATTTTTAATCCATTTGTCTGTAAAACCCCAGAAACTGCCGCTCTTGGAGCTGAGGCATACATGCGATTGGAAACAGATGATTACAGAAAAATCTTCACTGTTTTTTTTATAGCAATGAAAATAAAATGTGTGGCAAAGATCATAATCAAGATCCTTAAATATGTTCTTAATCTTTAAGCAGAAAGACATTTCAATTGCACGTTGCCAGGTGCAGTTGGCTCCAGTGGTTTACACTGAGCCACTGAAACACTCTGTTAGGATGCAGTGGCTTCCAAGGATAGCTGCTAGGGCTCAGCTGAAATGCTCAAAGGGCCATATGCTAGCACGTGCATATCAGACAGGAAAAATCTAAAGCCCAGCACATACTCCTGGCAACCTGAAATGTCTCCTGGCAGGATTTTGCTAGACTTCATGCATTCAAGTCTTAAAAGTCCTCCCTCTCTTTAATCTCAGCAACACAGCATGAAGCCTCCATCACTTCAAAAAGACTTGCCTTCCAATCAGGATATTTTTTCTGCTGCTTTTCCTGAACACATCCTTTTCTTTCAATTCAGTGTTGGCTGAATTTTCATCCTACATCATAAAATTCCGTACTCTCGATTGATTGCAAACTTCAAATATTTGTAGATTTGAGTTCTTCACCTGTTATGTTTGCGTGCATCCTTTAGAAAGGACATACAGAAACTTTCAAGTTTAGCTTCTTTAGCCTCTCTGCATAAGTCACTCCTGGATTTCTGATACATTTGTGCCTGTGACTACACTTAGGGCTCCTAAATAAACCTATTTTTAAAGTAAGAGATGTTTTAGTAAAAAAAAATGAAGTGAGAAGTCATAAAATCTCTCTCAAAACTAACCCAAGAATAATACAGTTATTAGAAAACAGCCTGAAAAGCAATATTTAGTCTGCTATAGCCAATTCCAGAGATTTTGTTTTGTTCTTTCCTTATGTGAGCATTGTGGCTCACGAAGCACCTTTCTATCTAAGTAGACAGCTTCCTCAGGCGCTTGAGGGGCAATGTTTGTTTCAGAGTCTAAGATCCCAAGTCTTTGCATGCACATCAGTAAGTGCATCTGTGACTAGTACCACAAACAAAATGGAACACATAAATAAATGAAGCATTTGCTAATAATAGTTGCCTGGAGGTACAGAAGAGACTTTTTTGTTTGGCTAGACGTTTCTAAGTCATCTGAATACTGGTAGGACACAACCTGCATCTCCTTAAGACTACACCTCAGATAATATCAAGTATTTTACCAGTGCTTAATGAACAATAAAGGTAGTTAGAAGTACTGCTTAGAAATACACACTACTGTTAATAAATGGCTTGGCTCACTAGGGGTAGATTCTAGAGGAAGAATTTCATATCATGAGGTCCTCAGACTTGTAATTATAGCTTACATTTTGAAAGGCACAACCTTGCTTTCACAGATGCAATTTGCATCAAAATCTGCACTTACAAAATCAGAGAATGGTTTTGCACATATAAATTAATTGCTGACATTTTCTGGTGCTTGAACTGCAGACAATTAGCTATCAGTCACTACTGACCGGGGCTTTGCCCAGCAAGGATGCAAAAAATAAGGCTCTGCAACTAATACCAATCCCATGAACACTGCAGCATCCTAAACATCCCCAAACTTGGTGAGTTTCAACTCACAAAGAAAAATCTTTTTGGCTGTAAAAGCTGATAGAGAACCGAAGGTTGAAGGAAAAGAGGCTGGGGGAAGGGGAGAGAGAGACTGATTTGCTTTCAATGAATATGAAAAAGCTGATCTCTGCCATTGAGGAAAATTCTTGCACCAGCAAGTGCTGACTGATTGCCATGAGGAATGCTTTATCACCAAGATCCAGACACCCTGTCATATGGTGATTATTATTCCTGTCATGACCCTCTGGTCATCAAGCCACAGTGTCTTTTGTCACGAAACAACTATCCAATAAGGAATAATCTAGGAATAAGCCTGTGGCATAATATCTTCTACTTGCTTATACACACAGCAGGAGTAGGAAAATCTTCTTCCTATGAGTTATTACCTGCTCTAATCCACTTTGGAAAATAGCAGTATTTCCTTAATTTTGTGAAGCACGCAAACATATTTTTCACAAGCCACAGCAAGCTGAATAACTCAGCCCAGAGCTGAAATCAAATCTCAGCATTCTCTCAGGTAGAGACAAATAGTCCAACATCACCATCAGATCCACACAGAAATTATCAAACGTTCCTATTAAAACTTAATAAGGACATGCAAAGGCTGAATTGGGCACCATCTTGTACTGCTTTTAATCTCACATTGTCTACAAAGCTGGCCTAAATCCTGCTTTTGGAGCAACAGCTCTGACACACAGAAGAAACGCATGTTCAAAGCCCCAACAAGCACATGTGCCACCTACCAATCTTAGCTCTGTTTTCATTCCTAAATGCTAAAGCAACACTAAATTCTTCCCCATTATCCATATTAATATTATCCAACTATATAGTTCTGCAGAACTAATTAAAGCTTCCATGCACTATTTCCCTGACTTTTCTAATTCTGCTCTCTGAGAATGGAGCTAGCGCTCTGCATTCACAGACAGCACACTGCACTGAAAGCATCCCAGGAGGAAGGGCTGGACAACCCTCCTCCAACAGCAGACAGGAGAAGCCATGTCTGGCCATGCCAGCCAATTCTTTTCATGTCTTTTCTGTCCTTATTGCTTATGTAGATCACCTAACACAAGGACTGTTTTGAACAGTTTTATCCGACCAGCAAGATAAGTAACAAATACAACAATACATATACAACTGTACAGAATAAAAAATTAATGGTGTTAGAGGAGGATGATGCACACAGACATTAAGTGTGACACTGGGGAGGAAGTAGGGGTAAGTGCGCATGGTTAATATGAAAAGATGTCAAAAAAAATGAAGCATAATAATAGTGCAATTTATCCTTGCTAAACGTACTGCGCCGTGCTATAATTAAATATGAAAACCTAAATTTATCTCTATGTTCGGCTGTCATTAACTTAACAGGGAGTGCACATGTTCTAATCTAATGGCTGATTTTTTTCTCCATGTGCAGCATATTAAAATGTATATTAGCCTCAAGGTGCATAAACACAAAATAATAGACCAAAGGTTTTGGCCTGTGGAGAAAAAAATCCATGCTCAAAGGCCGTCAAGTAGCTGGTGATGCAGGGGAGACACTCACTTAGCCTCATTAAGCCAAAGCTCTCTTTTGCTTGTCTTTTGTTCTGCATGACAGCAGCCTCTTTGTTGTATAATAATTCATTCCAAGTTCGTTCCAAGCTACCGAAACTGGTGAACTGTGGCCATTTTAATGAGCAGTATTGGTGGTATGCATAATCTGGAAGCCACGTGGACCAGACAATCACAGAGCACTGCAGCCAGCAAAATGAGATACTGTCGAAATCACAAATTTGTCAAGTTGTTTTTGGACAGGGTATTATAATAAGCACTAAAATATGCATCTTATTACTCTGCATCTGCCAGTCAAAGATCACTGTAATGAATGCATGCTGCAGGGTATGACCAGGCCATTTTCCTAAGTAAAACAAACTGCAGAGTACAAAAAAAGAATTATGTATTTTTGGCAGTGCCTGGATTTTTTTAAAATCCTTTTGCAACAAGAGCTGGATTTTCCCGGCATGGTGTCTGTTGCCAGCAGTGAAAGCACTAAAACCAACACAGCCAAGGAGTTAATGTGAATACACTGTTTCTTAATAGCCACATTCACTAGCTGTGAATATCAAACTTTAAACTCAGTGCTTAAAGCAAATTTAGCATACAGTACATATAAAACCTAGAAAGATTAAACTTCTTACCTTTACCTTAATATTCCTAGTTCCTTTTGTTTTATCAATTTCTACTGAAAATGGCTTCTCTGTTAGGGAAGGTACATTTTTTATAAGAAACTGTGGACTGCATAAGAAACAACACTGTAGATAATCACAACATGAACTTCCATAATAGACCCGTTAAGAAAAAACTAACATTAGAGAGGTTGTTTCTTCACATATTGTTTAGGCTAGTGACTTTTATCTAGCCTTGCAAACTCTGGGGGATTTATCAACAACAACAAAGCCACGTGACTGGTACCGCAGGGTGCAGAAGGTTGCTCTGGTAGCGCTCCCCAGACCACTCCTGAGGATGCTCCGCAGACAGACCATCAGACTCCCATGGGGAGCCATGTCTGGGGAGGCCCTTCTCCACCCTGGGAGAGAAAGTGAAGAATGGAGAGGGGGGAACAGGAGGAAAGGACTTTTCATCTGTCTGCAAATATATTTATGTAAAACCATATTTTTGGTCAATCCAACAAGCATGGGCTATAATAGCCCCTGAGTGCACTGATGCACATTTAATACCCTAAAAAAAGAGCCCTTCTTTATCAACAATGGCTTACATTTAGAATCATACAATCATTAAGGTTGGAAAAGACCTCTAAGATCAACTAGTCCAACCGTCCACATACCACCAATACTGTCCACTAAACCATGTCCTTAGGAAGCTGTGACTGGCTGAAATCTATATTTCAGGTGCAAGCGTTCATGAATAGGAAATGGAATCAATAGGATCAGCCTAAGATTCATCTATTCTCTGTCTGAATCTTCAGAACTGTTGATGGGAGTAAGGGAAGAAAGGTTTGTCTTTAATGTAATCTCTAAACTAGCATTTGATGAAGTGCTCTGCGTTTCTGGTCAATGACAAGTGCTGGAAACAAGAGGGCAGTTCTTCACCATTGTGGAAAACTGTCTTCCCAAACAACATTCCACAAAGGGCACTTCCAAATATAAGGGGTGAACACCTGTGCTCACTGAAGGTGGTCACAGGTCTTGAAGAATCTGAAAGCCGCCAAAACTTAGTGCATGCATGGCAACAGTGTTCTTACGTAGCTGGCAGTTTACTTATATAGTAAAAGAGCCAATGTAATATTTTATATGAAGCCTTCAAGGTTTTGCAAAATTTTCTCTTTGTCCTATAAAAGTCTGTTTAGATTTGACTGCAATAAAGTTAAAATTCAGCAGAATCTACTACTCAGAAGAATCAGCTTCTAGTACCCATTGATATGCAATGGAAAGCACATTTAGTCATAACAGGAAGTCCTTGTATTTAGAGAACAATTTTGTTCAATTGAAGTTTGTTGAATTTAAGTTACAAGAATTTTCTATGAAGTTCTTACACTGAACTGTGCATGTTCAGGATCACTCTCTTTCATCTCTTTGCTGAAGAAATTGTCTATGTTTTTATCAGATATGGCTTTTACATTTGCATTACAACACAATCCCAACAGATGAGGATGATCACTAGGATAAAGAGTTTGTTTGGGTTTTGGATAATTCTGAAATGAAGACACTTTGGTTAATTATTTTCCTTCTTATTTTTTTAATCTTTAAATGCAACCAAACAAATGTCATTGGTTTTCAAACTTCTGGTGCTGAAAGAAAGGTATGAAATGTCTGTATATATTTACTCTTTCCTATAAACCCATAAACTGCCACATGTACCTGGCATGTGCAGAGACCACTGTGTTAAGTATGATTTTTATAGCTGACATTAGGTGGAAGTTTATAGAGAAACACACTACACCACTTCTGTTGCCATCAGCTGACACCAGTGTATTTCTTGGACATAATCACTTCAGCTCCCTGGTGTAAGATCAGTGAGCAACTAATAAAAGATTCCTGTAATAAACAGACAAGGTGAGACAGTGACTACGCAGTGGAGATCAAATTGCACCTCTGGGGAATATTGTACCCTGTCTAGATGCCTAGTGAGAACACAGTTATCTTTATCACTCCTGTTGATATATCTTCCTAGGAAACTCAGAGATATTATTCTAAAACACAATTCAGTTAATTTGGAATTGTAGGGATACTGCAAATGTGCCCTCCCTCTCTTATGCAGCCACCCTAATAAGTTTGGGTTATAAGAGCACGCTTAACTGTCTGCCTCATTGCATCATGCTCTTGATCTCTATCTAAATTCATGATGAGGCAAGCGTGCTTTTACAAAAGTTCATCCTTGAGGGAGTCAGTGAGAAAGAAGTGTAGTGTCACCATTACCTTGCCACTCTCTCATCTCACTGTCTATATTTGCAAGCTGAGATTATAGCTGAGACAAGCTGACAAGGTTTATTTCATGCATTCAATAGAAAGGTGATTCAGAGGTGATATTAATGACAGCCATCTGTGTCAAAGTTTCAAATGTCAGGTCCTCTCAGAAGAAAACACCTAAATAAGCCATCAGAAAAGCAATGAGGAAGGAAGCCCTGAAGACTGGCTTTGTCCACTTTTGTGAGGCAACATGTATGCTAGGACTGTCTTTGGAACAGCTGTGGATAAGGCTGCAGTCCTAGTAAAGTGTGAAAAAAAAATTAGTGGAGCTATGGGAAGCTATGGAAGCCAGTGAATAGAAGCCACAACTGAGTTTAGCATTTCTAAGTAGGAATCTCACTGATACGACAGAAAGTGTTCTATCACAGGTCACATCTTGGGACAATGGCAAGTACTGACTGCAGCAGCAACCACTGCACTAGCAAACATGGAATGCTAGTGTTATGGAAGAGCTATTGGTAAATATGTACCAGCTGCCTCAAAGACGAAGCATTTAGAGTCTACAGACCAAAAAACTCATTATGCAATGTTGCAAAGCCAAAAAACAGCACTTGAGTTTCCAAAATATTTGTCAGAGCTATGATGCTTCTCATTTGTTAAGGGCTTGAAATTATCAGATGAAAGTATTTGTAGCATTAATGTAAAAGCACGAACAGGTACTGATCAAAATCATTCTCCTTTTTAGCTGAAGATGGGTGCGTCTGCTCTTAAACTGCTTATTCACACCACTTAGCACAGCATTTTTAGTACTCTTTCTGTTTACAAAGGAAATGATTGTGATAAATGTAACAACCAACAGAGATAACTGTTCATTTTGCCATTTATCTGGTGTCTGCAGGGCAAGACAGCTTCGCTTTGATGTCAGGTGCTCTGCTTAGAAGAAAGTGTTTATCGTTTCATTGACTCTGGTCATCAAATACTAAAAAAATTCATGACAAAATTCTACTGTGTCACTCTCCTGTGGCAACACTCTGCACTCAGCATCTATTTGATGCTGATATAAGGAAAGGACACGAATTATCTGAAGACTAGAGCACTGCTATATAAAAATACGGACGTTAGCATTCAGTATCACACTGTGAGTCCACATAGATACCATTATGAACATATTTAATTAGGAATAGGCCCAGTCCTAATTCTGTAATATAACGAGGACTGGAAAAGGCTTAATGAATTTTTATACAATCAGAAAGCAAGTGGTTCTCAAAGCTTTTGAAAATTATACTTGTTCCACAGTTCCTTATCATTAAATTTTCAATTGCCTGAATTATCTCTATGTTTCCATATGAAAATCAATAGGAATTTCATCACTTACAAAATGGAGAATCTTCCTTTATATTTTTACATTTACTGCAAATAAATCAACATTTTAAAATGGACATCTTCACTTTTTAAAATGCAAAACTTCATCAGTATTTGCTGTTTAGCTTCTTAAGGGGTTTTACCAAAGAAACTGCATTTCATCTCACAGTACTGCCAAAAGAAACTTGGACATTTCCTTGGAAGTTTTTAAAAACTGGAATGAAGGATTCTGGCTGTCACATTTTAGTGCACATATAAGATATGGTCACGCATTACTTTTATCAATGAGAACATACACATCACATCAATAGGCTATCTCCTCTTTTTCAAGAGGGAGTAAGGGTATGCTTTTCAGTGAATTTATTTGAGAATGAAAGTCAGGATTACACTCTGTTACTTGCTGCCCGGCAAGCTAGATACTTGTATTTGAATCTAGGTGGAACTGCAATACTTAACTGAATTTAGGCACAAGTACATGAAATCCAATATTGATAATAATTTATGAAGGTGAGAATACTGATTCCTATAGTATCGCTAACTTAGTTTATGATAACATAATTAGTTACACTAATAACACTGCTTAGGCACAGTGCAGCTAATTATGATATTATAAATATTAATGATATCAAGCCTTTGTATTTGATTGCCCCTAGTAGGATCATTTGTCACAGTACTTCCTTTTACCCGTCTGGTGTTATTTTTTTTCCTTTTCCCTTGAATGCTTATTCTTGGACAGTCATCTTGAGCTTCAGTTTAAAAAATATCACTGCTTTATCAATGGTGCAGCTTTATATTTTATTATTTAGTAGGAATGATCCAGTGATATAATTCTGTGCTAAGGGCAATCAAATACAGAATCGGTTATATTCTGAATATCTCGCTCTTTTTAAATGCCTAAAAAAGCCAGCCAGCCATGATTACATCGGGCTTTGTTTTTCATTCTTTTTCATGTGACCCGTTTCAAGTTAAGATTGCTTTGAATTATTAAATGCTCCCTTAAAGCATCTTTTCACACTACCTTTTTCAACGTTAACTATTGATGTAGTGACAAGCAGAAAATTATAATCTTTTTCTTATTCAAAAGGAAACATCTTTGTCAATGGCTGGCTGTTTAGTAAAATGCAAACTTAATTCCAAGAGCATAGAGTGCTGCTTTAAAGAAGAATTGCAAAAAATCTCTGTCACACGAATTGAAAATGCTGTATTTCTACAGGTGTTACAGAAAGGAAGTTTGGATATAACCCTCTGAGACTGGCTTAGCTGCTTAGCTTAAGTAGATGAAAATGAAACTGCTTATATCTTCTTTTATTTTTAAGCAGTGTATTATTCAGAGCTTTAGGAATGGGATTGTCTTTTCTCCTGAAAGGTAATGTTATAATTTTCAGAGCTCCACAGAGAACAACAATTCCGGAGTCTTTAATCTCCTGCTAAATCCAACTCCAGTCATCAGCAATGATAAGCAGAGATTTGGAGGCATTTGACACTCCAAATCCTATTCTTTTGTAATTCTTTACTTTCTACAACATTTTCAACAGTGTTATATCAGATTTTTAGAAGGATAATCAATAGGCATGATGTATAACTGAAATCAGTCTTCAAAGGGATCCCCTCTAGTAACCAGAAACAAAAGCTCTGCCTTCCTGCTGTGCAGATATTTTGCTTAAAGCAGTAGGCAGCAGGGCGTCAGTAGGAAGCCAGTTACACCTCCCTGCTTCTCAGCGAGGATCAGCAGGTGTCCCGGTGTAGGGGTGAGCAACACTGGGCCTGCTGCAATCTATTGTATCTGCCAAAAATCTCCAAAGATGCTTTTGTAGTAGGGAACTACTAGAGCAGAGAGGAGGGACAGTCCAGAGGTTAGGAATTCACGCAGACCATAGTTTACATTCCTATTGCACCACTGACTTTCTAGGTTTAAATGATCTCATGGAATTTATTAAATTATTTAGTTTTTCTGTTCATCACTTGGAACTTCCCTGTCTTGTAGTAGGTATGGGAGTCAGTATCCATGACAGACCACGAGGTGCTCAGGCATGATGACTGTAGGATCATCTCCTACTTGATCGAGCGTTCCAACTATCAACTTGGTTGTGACAGAAGCTGTCTCAGATGGTCAAGTCTAGTGCTAGGGGGCTTTCATATCTCTTGAATATTTCATTATGGTGGAACACCCTGGCACAGTATCAGTATCTGTCTAAATAGAGTTGAGTTTCACTAAAACAAGCAGTCCAGAAATTGTTTCAAAGCATTTGTTATTTCATATTCTACACATTAAAACTGGACACACTCCTACAAAGAGTGGAGACATCATGTTCAGAGTAAAAAGTTATCCCATATCAAGGCATTTCAAATCTGCCTCCTTAAGCTGCCCTTAGATATTTGCTAATACACTGAACAAAAACAAAAACAAACAAACACAAAGCAATTAGCAGAGACTGTGTACAGTGAAGATGGAAGTTCATAGACATAGTGTTATACAGGAATAACAATGAAACAACATACCTTTCCTATCAGATCAGCAATTCCGGATACTGGTTTTCCTTTCTGATGGCGCATGGTTGCAGGACTCTGTCCATTCCAGTCTCCAAGTTCCTCAATGCTTTTCAGGTAAAGAAGAGCTCGCAGTCCAGTGCAGTAGTCATCAATAACAGTGAAATCTTGATTCTGGATTGCACTGCATACCTATGAAATGTAAGTCTAGTTATCAACAATATCCAGGCACAAGAAGAGCGAGCACAAGAAGTTAGCAAACTTTTTGGATCTATTGATTACCAGATGACCCTTATTGCAACTAAACTGGCAAAGAACTATGAGAATTCAGGGTATTTATTGGCTGCTTGCTCCTATGTCAGTTCAGGAAAAAAAAAGGACTGTGTAACTCTGATTATGTCTAGGTTTCCTGATGGAAGACTTTAGACCAGATCTGAAGGCTGTTTAGAAGCAAATCTACAAGAGCAACCACAGTGCAATTCCAGGACTCTGCAGCCCCACACATATGCTACCTGCAGATGCTGGGTATTCCCTAGCCTGCTTGTTTGGGAAGCACAGATAAATAGATTTAGACCCCAGACAAGAAAAGATTCTGTAGACCAGCCTTCCAGCTCAGAGAAAGGTCAATTAGAGGAGGCTATCCAGGATTGCAACCAATTGGGTTTTGGGTATCTCCAAAGACACTCCACAACTTCTCAGGGTTTACTGTCCAATTGCCCTCACAGTTTTTTCATATATTTAAATTGAACTTTCTGTATTCCAATTTATGCCCATTGCTGTTTGTCCTTTCCCTGGATATCTCTGAAAGGATACTTTAGATGCTTTAGAAACACAGATAGCAGTATAGCTCTGTAAGCATACACAGCAACAATCTCTGATCTGCAAGGCTTAACATTTAGACATAGAACTACTGATAGCATAAAACTGCCTGATAAGTTACAAGGTTTTTATTAAACTACCCTGTGGGTATCAGCTCAGATTGAAAACCACAGAGATCCCAACTAAACTGACAACAAGTGAATAAAATGCTCCATCTCCTCTCTGAACACATTCTCATTAGCTAAATCCTAACCCACCAGCGGAGAGTTACAGGCTTGGTTGACTACTGCTAATTGTCATTCCCTGGAAATGCTCATAAATTCCAGATGTGTCAGTGTTTTCAGATTCTGATTCAGCTTTTATTCTAAAAACTAAAAACAATGCTCCTGATAAAACTGGCATTTACATACACACATAATGAGCAGAAAATTGAAATAGCTATCTACCTTTGAACATGAATGTATGGATGTGCACAAATGCAGGCACACTCTTTGGATATGAAAATATACTTCAGACCACGTTTGATATCAACACAATAATACAGGGAAAATTAAATGCAGGAACTATATAATTCTTTTTCACATTTAAGATATGATAATACAACTTGCAAATTTGCAGAAAGGTGCACTTCACATTGTAAAATACCATACACTATTACTATGCAAGAGAAAAATAAAGACAAACTACAATTTAAGCAGAAGAACATTTTCAATGCAGTGCATTTACATTACACAAAATCTGTTTTTCTGCAGAAACAGCGTGGGCATTAATTAGGTCTGCTATGCCTTCCTCAGACTTCAAGATTTTTTTATTATTATTCCAGAGAAATTACAGAGAACATCCTAATAATTTCTGGTACAGGATATTTAACTGCAAAACTCAACTGCTGCTTATTTCAACCTCTTTGTTCACCAACAAATTTTCTATTATTTTTGCGCACAGGTATCCCTTTTATTAGCTATGCTTAAAAATACTAAAACTGTAAAAAAAAAAAAAAATCAGTTAAAAGCTACATTATGTCACTTGAAATAAGTTCAGGCACTGTTGTCAAGATCTTGAAGTATTTTGACAGGATGTATACACATGAGATACACTGGAGGATACCTGTAATAACCTTATAAATAAGGAGGCTTTTACTGTTTTCTATCTTATGGTGCAGTGTTATGAACTGCAACAATATAAAAATGTGCAGAAGATGATATCACACTAAGACCCACTGGGATCAATCCGAGTTCTATGTGCGTTGCACTGTTTGTCTTCAGTGGGAAACCAAGTAGGTTCCAGAACTGAAGGCAAAAATATAGTGTTTTTGTTTGTTTGTTTGTTTGTTGTTTTGCTTTTTAATAAAAAAAAAGAATGTAAATCACTGCACTGAGGAAAAATATTATCTGAAAAAGAAAGTCTTAGAAACTGAATTAACGAGTGTTTTCAGACAACCTTGCTCTTCTGTAGAAGCCTTATGACTTTGGTGCCCAATGATGCAGATAATTCCCCAAAGACACGCTTTTCACCGATTTCATTGTGATTAAAGCAGGGGAATATTTTCACAGCCTTTTCCTGGAACAAGGAGTATTCAAACATCACTGCATACAAAACCAACAGAAAGAGTTTTGATCATGTTTCTGGAGAATTCCAAAACATTTTGAACTTCAAAATTTCTTAAGCTGTATATATCAGATGGTGATAGTTGTGTTTTAGTCTTATAGGATCTTCCATTGATCTTCCAATCAATGCAGAAGGCTCTGCTGCCTTTCAGAAGGGGTTGAAAAAGAGAAAGGGGCACTGCAGCATGTTAGTCATGACAATTTCTACACTACAGAGATAACTATTTAGCATCACACCTGGCTGCCTCTGTTTAGATGACACTGTGCCCTCTTCTCAGCACAAGAGAGGTGGCAGGGCAGCAGACCAGGTGAGACATAAACTCACACTTCCAGGAAAATCTCAGAACTGAGCTGACCTGCCTCACTGTACCCTTAATATTCTGAAATATAAAACTGTTCAGTATAAGTTGCAATGGTAGGTAACAATTCTAATCTATACAGACATGTCTGAGATACTAAAAGACACACAATGCCTGCTTTGCTGCTGGTAAATCAAACATACACAGCATGATCTCACTGGGGAACGTGGGTGCGAAATGAATCACAGGCTAAGGCTCTAAGTAAAACTGCTCTGCAGAATGCAGCAACGGAGGAAGCATTCAAAGGTCCCTGCTGATGTCTTGCATACAAAATGACCTGTCTGCTCTATTACTAAATAAACATAAATACTCAGTCTAGCTTTGTCAAAGGATCTAGAGTCATTACAAATCTTACTTGAGGAACTGGAATAAATTGTCAGCTTGTTATTATTGTGTAAAAGGAATTTTACAGAATACATGATTTTTTTTAATCATTCACATCAATCTGAAACTTTTAATTTGCATACTATGAAGAAAAAGTTCATTATCAGTGTAGTAGGTTCTACTACAGCAGTTATACAACACTGTAAGTGCTTCTGCTTTTAGCAGAATCATTACACAACAAAGAGAAGGCAATTTCTGAAGTCTTTCCTGAGACAAATCCCCTAAGAGATCTGTGTAAGAACTTTAGGGTTTAGCCCATAACCAATGTTTCTAGTAGGAACATGAAGAATATCCCCACGCTGCGTTATCATCCTGCCCAAACTCCAGCATAAGCCAGGGGGCTGTGTGCAAGACCTGTGCCATTCGCTCAGTGCCCTGAACAAAGCGGCTGAAGCATTTCCAGCCAGATCATCCACTGAAACAATTTCTATTCAGTGCTTTTCTCACCTTTTCCAATGGAGGATGTTGCAGATGACAGAATAATTTCTATAAAACTAGAAAGAAGAGATCAGCAGGTCAGAGAATTTGGTCTGTTTAATAATGAGTTGCTTTTCAAGAAGTCTACTTGGTGTGATTAGATCTGTGAGAACAAGAACACTGCAATGTCTAGTAGCAGTCATGCTCCTATTTGAAACTGTCTGAAGATCACTGTTAAATCCCTTGGCATTTGTGGTAGGTGGTTTAAGAGACAATAGCTTGGAGAAAATTTTAATTTTTACACCCTCCAAAATATATACACCTCAGAATACAGGTGTAAAATAGTTGCCATTTTTAAGAAACCAGAAGTAACAGTAAGGAGGCATATGTGTGGCAGTGATACACAGTGTAGAAGTAAGAAGATTGATGGATATATGTTTGTATGCAGAAACGCAAAGCACATAGTTTGACTGTTCTACCATATTAGTTTCCATTTGCTGTAGCTGTACAACATCAAAGCAGCGATGTCCTCATATACTGCATTTAGTGATAATGTAACTGGCTAGCAATAAATAAATAAATAAACAAACAAATAAATAAATAAAATCAAAGTGAGAGTTTCTAAGTAGTTTCCTGGCAATTGAGACAGCAGGCTCTTTCATCTGTGCTGTAACTGTGGCAGTGCATTGATTTAGACTCCTTCTGAGATCTCAAATGCTTTTATATTCTTAGGTCTTGCTGGCTGCTTTCTTTTTGCTTTTTTTCCTCCCTTCAAATGATAAAATTCTAGCATTTAGCAGAATGCCATCTTGCTTCCCCAGAAGACGGAGACTTATTTCAGCTTTGGTTCTAAACTGCACAGGATATCTAAATAAAATAGCTCTCAAAATGCCATCCTATTAGGAAATCAGTCTTTGACTTCACAGTTTCTAATATTCTTATCATAGCAAGCGGATAAACAAATATTATTCTTCTTGGATACCCAGGAGAGGTTTTACAATGAATTAACGTTTATTTCCTATTAATTTGGCTGTCTTTGAAGTATTTTTACTGATACATCTAAATGGTAAAGAAAAGAATTATGCACTGTTTTGATTTTATATTATAATACATATTCTATTTTAACATTATCAATCACCATTTTACAGAAGCTTTCTTTTTCTACTAAAATTCTTCCTGATAACTACTGAAGACATAAATCCTCCTTCCTGTTAGAGAAATATTTATGAATGATTCTAAGGTGTTTTTCAATGTATAGTTTAGGCTACTGACTTTTTGTTGTTGTTCTTTTTTTTTGTTAGTCTAAGGACTAAGATACTGGTGGAAGAAGACTGAAAGCGTAAATGAATACATAGTGATTCAGGACGGATGCTATATTTGCCTATCTACCTATCTATATAAATCAACAGCCTTCCGAAAATTAATGTTATTGTTGTGGGCAGAAGTGTGATTTTAATCTGGGGAAGGTATACATAAAATTTTAAAATTAGTCTCAATAGCAACTGGGAAAAACTGATTCAACTAAAAGGGAGATCTTACTGGGCCATGCAATCTATCTGCTGCATAGCCCTTGGCTATGGAAATTACAGTATGCTTTCCAGCTCCTTTACAAGAATCTACATGTGCCCAGACATGCAAAGCAAAAAGCAGTACACACTGGTTGCCCAACACAGTGCTCAGAATAAAGTGGAAAGAGCTGCTACCTGACTGAAAGGAGACATAAAATCTTCTCCAAGGGGGGTTTCTGTACTTACAATCTTCAGGATAACAAAGTCCATGGAAAAGCTGCCTATGTAGTGGTAGTTCCTCCTCCTCTTGTCTCAGTGAGCATGACTTAGCAGTACATTAAATGCATAGCCTAAATTATGCTTTCTATCAGTAATTATTAGTTTTGCTGAAGGGTTGTAGGATTAAGAAATATTAGTGGAAGTGGATTATAGACAATGTGGTGCACTCCCTGGAAAAAAACAAGATTCTTTGTTACAAAGAATAAATTTGTAACTGAGCGAAAGCTTTCCAAATATTGATACAGTACAGATGGAATGATTTGATTCATTCACATTAGCTGTTTAAATGACTCTAGAGATATAGGTTAGCAGATGGGATGTTACTTAACAAGGCTTCAGCTACTGGATCAAGATGCAAAACTGATTTGGATGATGGCTGATAGCCTTTTTAAAACATTAGAATTGAGCTACATGAACTAATGAACTACTGTTTGTTCCAAAGTCCAGGACAGCTTTCAAAAAGCAATCTGGTGGACTTCTATACTGTATCTATGAATGTCCTGAGCTATGTGAAAAAGAAAAACAACACAATCTTTTTTACTGAGTTCTAGGCTTAACATCCTAATAAGCAGAGGGCTTAGTGGCAGCACTGAAGGGGAAACATATAGCAGAAAAATTCAAAGATGATAACTGCTCTGTGATTTGCAAGTAGGCAGCCACTCACATGTGGGCTTAAGAAACCTGTACTAAAAAAAGACTGAATGGTAAAACATCATGTGAGTGTCAGTAATGGAATATTTTAGTTATTTTAGTTATGCGAAGAGAGCTCATCAGTGAACTGTTATTCTAATCAAAGGTATAGGCTAATGTCAGTAAATAATGCAGCTCAAAATGAGCTCAAAGGAGATGGAGGTCTTCAAGAAAACTTGCAGGATAAGTGCTCTACCTCCTCTACAGCTCAGATCCTCTCTGTAGCAGGACAACAGAGTGCTGAAGTGGTGTTGAGCAGAGCAGAGCTGACATTTAATGAGGATGGGGGCAGGAAGCACAGGTAAGGGAAGCAGGCAGCTGTAGGCGGGCAGCAAGAAGATGCACACAGCTCACCGCAAAGCCACAGAAGCCTGCTGAGATAGACTGTGAGGAAAAACTGCCTTAGCACCAAGGTGACATCTCTGCTGGGACCCTGAGTACAGGGCACAAACCTTGTCTAGCAACCCTGGGCACTAGTGAGTGGCTAGCAATGTCAGAGAAGAAGGCTAGAATCCTCTGGTGTGGCAGGAGATAAGCGCATTGTAAGGGAGCTATTAGGTATGTTATTCGATGCATTAATTCATAGCTTCAAAGTACCTTTCCTCTCCTTAAGTCTTCTATGACAGTTAATGCATATTTTATCTAAATACCTAAACTGGACATTTAGAAGTGGGAAACTGGTACGTATCAATGGATTTGAGTGATGCAGTTCTGTATCCCAAATCTTTGAGAAGAAAAATGCAGAAGAAATCAAGAATTTTCAGAAGGCTCCCTGTGGTAATTGTATTTTGGACGTTTTTTTTTTCTCCTGTCAACCATTCCTAGAGGAATGGTTATATTTCCTTATCTCACCAGAGCATTCTATCAGTACTTGGAACAGCAAAGTGGACCTTTATGCAGTAGGTGGTCAAATATACTGATAAAAGTGCTGATCGTGATCATCTTCACCCAGAAAACAAATATGATTCCACATGCCTTGAGCACTGAGCAGTGTGGAGACAGCTCATAATCAGCCATCTACAGCAAATTGTATCACTGTACTCTAGATCCATAAAATGAAAGATAGCATTGAAAGCAGATGAACTAACTCCCCTGTGTAAACAGTGCAATCACAAACACAGGCTCTCCATCTTTAAGTATATTTTGAATATCACTTCATATTTCGTTTGTTAACACTTAAAGGTCTCACCTTTCTCTTACAAGTTGTGCTGTGGAAAATGAAATCCTCCCTTTCTCCCAGTGGTTCTGCAGCTGCTGGCACAGAATCAGCAGCTGTGCCAGATAGATGGAGATTCACTCAACACATTTCAATGTCCTATATCCCTCCAGTTCCTCAAAAGGTATTTCTAAAACAGTTACTAGTTAAGTTGCTCAGACCTAGAGGTTTGATGTCAAAAGCCAGACAGCCCCATCACACATTTAGTCAGAAGTTAGTAATATTTTTAAGATTATTTACTTATTTATTTACTTTGTGAGCTAAACAACAGGAACTCCATCCTATCTTGACTGGAGTCAGTAAGCTTTTCCATTTTTGGAAATGCATGTTTGTCAGAAGCGAGAGTGGCTCTAGGAAAACACGCTTTTCAGAAAAGAACTGTATCCTAAAAAAATGTGTGGAAAAAGTTTCAGAATTGCCAATATGTGCTGTTTGACAACATGAAATGCAACAGCCCCATTTAGCTTGAAAATGTCTGTTTTGCAATCTAAGTTAATTGGAATGAAAAGGTCGAAACTAAAATATGCTGCAAGCGATTGAAACAAAATTTTGATTCACTTAAATAATATTTTTTCTTTAACACACTTTTTTAGAAATTTTATTATCAGTTAAAATGAAAAAACATTTCCATCATGAAACTTTCCTGTGACAGAATAACTATTTCTTGGTCATCGGCTTCTCCCTGTGCAGCTTTCCTGTGGCCTCTTATCTGCAGGAGGGTAAACACATCAGTAAAGCAGAGGCTCATTAATGCACAGAAGATCCAGGTTAGAGCTTCTAAGTTTTTCAACCCAGGACAGTGAATCAGGCACAGCAGGAGCTTGAACCCAGATCTATTTTAATTAAATAAAATTTGTCAATGAGGAACAGTTTCCTCAAAGAAGTTTTTAACAAACTCTAATGAGAGCCATCTACTGAGGGACGTCATCCTGTGACCAGAATTCTGAAAGCTTCCTACTTTTCAAAATCAAACAGAAAAGCAATTTTTTCATTTTGGAACCTCAGTTCAGTCCTGCAATGATTAACCCCTCATCCTTGTGAGTCTTTCTCTCTACTACTGTCACATTTTATTTCAGTTAAAATTACTTTCATCCTTTATCAGCTTGCCTGTACGAATTTGTGCAGCAGCTGCTGTGTCCATTGAAGAGTGAGATTCATGTGAATAAAATAGTTCTGACCCTCTGAGTCCTCCGTGTCTGAGATAAAAACCCACTTCCACATTTCCTTGGGGATTGTTTTACCTATCTCTGTCCAAAAAATAAATATCAGCAAGAAAAGCAGTGACATAACTCAGATACTGAAGGAAATTAAACCCTTTCTTAAATGTACTGCCAGTTTCAGAAAAACGGTTTCTCTGTTTGTTTCTTTCATTCAAATTGTGTGGATAAAAGGACCTCTCGGCAGACAGATCAAGCTGTGTCAGGGGGCTTACGCTGTAGCAAGAAAAATACTTCAAAAGGCACTAGGGCCCCCAATCCCAGATTGCTTCCTCCATCCTGGGCAGAAAAAAAGATTTTTCTACTTCTGAGGAAACCAATGGAATGGTCATCTGGTCTTGTTAAACTGCAATCAGCTCTGCACCAACCCAAGCTGGTGCACCGCCCATAGACTGCAGGATCAACGGAGCTGTGACAATACAAAATAGAAAATTTCTTGCTTGCGTACATTCTTTGTATGGCTGATAATGTTTCCCAGAAAAACGTCTCTGACAGCAGAGCTTCGCAATCCTGAATGTTTTGCGTTTTCCCTTGTAGGAAAATCAAGCTCTCTGCCAATAAATCAGTGTAATTTAAAAGAAAATATTGGAAATTCTCTAATTAATGGAGATGGCAGTAATAAGACAAGAAACTCAGCATTTTCCACTGTGCTTATCTTTCCTTCTCTTTACATTTTCAATATCCAACATGAGTTGGATACATTTTTAGTTTGATTTCCAGTCACTTCCACATTGAAAACCAAGAGTAACTTCGTCTACAACAAAACTAGAGAGCCAAATTTCTTTTGAAAATCATCTCCATGTTTCTTCTACTTTTTAAACTTCTAAACAAAATCACTTGACATCAAGTCACACCATGTCCTTTTATCTGCAGAGAGGACAGGTCTGTGCTCGTTCAGACAGTGGCAGTGTGAATCCACACCAGTAGTGTGTATCCACGTTAAAAATAGAAACAGCATTGGAAAGAGAAACAGTATTGTGGACCCTTGGGATATGGAAGGAGAGACAGTGCTGCTAAAACAATTACTATTTGCATGTATTCAACCCTGAAGTCACCAAGCCACCAGACCGGGAGAGGACACCTGGGTAGAGAGGGAAAGGGGAAACTTGGTGTCCCCAGTTGCAAGGGCTGGGAACAGATCCTCTGCAGGGGCTGGGAGCAACTGCCACAGGACAGCATTTGAGCTGATGCTCCATTGAGACCTAATTGTTATTAAATAATTATTACCATTCAGTGATAGTTAAACCTACTTTGCATGAGAATCCATTATAAGAATGACAAATAGCAATTGTTATGGAATGAGCTTGAATTCATTCTTACAAATTTATGAAATAACAATCCTATCTACGCAGACCTCATTTACTAGCTAGTGAAATGAGCAGAAAAAAAAGGAAAGCTAATAGATAAATCCCTTAAGCAGCTCCAAACAAAATGTAAAACTACTGCAAAACTGCACAAAAGAAAAGGCGTTATTAGCTTAGAGTTTAGTCCAGAACTTTATGACATGATGATTTGAATGCTGTAACTTTTCATTAAAAGTGGCAAAAAAATAAAAGTAAATATCAATAATGAAAACCCGTTATTTTTATCCATGACCAAAGAACTTTCTAGAATTTTTTGTCTGAGAAATTGAGATTTCCACTGAAAGGAATTCTCAGCAGCAATTAGCGATTTCCATTTCAAGTAAATGTATAAAGAGCAAGCATGGCAGTCCTCTAATGACTTTTTTTTATTAACAAAAGAAGACAGACAGTTTAGAACAGGTTGAATCTCTAATTAGCAGTGAGCAGAGAAAAAAGCAGAAAATAACGAAATGTTTATTAGAAGGATCACTGTATGTATCTCTGTCCCAACTCCTCTCTCTTCCACATTCCTTTTTCTTTTGATTCTTTTCGACATGTTCAAACAGCACTTTGTTCCCTCTTTTGTTTCTCCATGTACTGCAAATTTCAGCTCTGCAAAGAAGGGCCACTCCATTCAGTGCCATGGCCATTGAAGACTTTTTTAAGCATGCGGCTCTGTGAGCAGCAGAGCTAATGATACCTGGCTTCCAGCAGGTCTGTGTCTCCTGGTTGGGTTCTCTGACGTCTAATAAGGTGTGACTGCCAATTAAAGTCTTTCCTGTGGCTGACACAGCCCTGGCAGTGCTATCCCATGTGGATTCTCAGAGGTCTAATGGAGCTGAGCCGATAACATGATCGTTCTTACAGTGAAGGAATGCAGGTACATACTCTCCACTGACTGACTTTTTCATTTTTCCAAAACGTGTTATTGTAAAATAATTTCTATCTTCTCCCAGATTTCAAATAAATGGCTGCAAAGTTCAAATGCGTCTGAGGATACTCAAAAGGATATACAAACACATCGAGCTTCTTTGGAAACATAGGCTTTAGCATTTTTTAAAACTCTGCTCCTACCTGAGGATATTCTTATCTAAATCAAAAGACTTACATTGAAAGGTGTGTTTGCCTTAAGTGGCATTTTGTTTCCTTAAAATTATTGGCAGACATAAAGAGCTATTTCTTGAATCTGTCTGACTCTCAGTCATACAGCTCTGGTGACCTGCTACTGCATCCAGCAATCTATCTGTTGGTGAACAGCTTTGTACAGGTTTTGTTCTTCTACCCCGAGTCACAGTGTGCATCAGAAGCTGTGTGCTGCCAACTGATGCTTAAGCACACCTGTTCTCTGTCACCATGGCCAGCAGAGCTCTCTGATACAAACCTCCCTGCCAACATGACGAAAAGCCTCTGTTCCCCATTGCAGTGTATGGGTGGCAGGGGCCGAGCAGGCTGGGCAGGAGAAGCCCAGCCATAGAACTGCACCCTGTGCTTGAGGCTTGCACCTGACTTCACATTCCCCACACAGAGCTGAGATTAGACACAGGGAATCACTGAGCCCTTTCTCTGCGTTCAAAGTCACTGTTATTCAACACAAGATGAAATAGTTTTCAAGTGTCACTGGTAGAAACTTGGAATTCCAAAACAGTGGGCCTGTCCTACCACTGCCCTGCTCCATCAGCCCTGTGATTATGACCTCTTATTCGCCAAACCACTAAATGGCATAAGCAATAATTCCTGGATGAGATATTTTTGGCCTTAGCTAGTCCTCACTTATCTCAATATCAATGCCTTCGCTGACTTGAGCAGACACCAAGATGGGCTTAAAAAAAAAACACTAATTAAGTGCAAAGAGAACTGGCTCTCTGTTTCACAGTTCTGTAGCCTATAAAAACATGGAAAAATTGCATCAGAGACCTTAAAAAGAATTAAAAAAAAAAGGGGGGGGGAATATGGTAAATTATTACAGGATATATTTACTTCAGAGATTTTGTGAGTTTTTTTGTTTGTTTTGGTTTGGGTTTTTTTTTTGAGTTTGGGGATGAGAAAATGATAGCATCTAAATATTAAGATATGACATAATGTTTATGACTTTTTTCATATCATTTTAGTGATTATATTTTCAGAGCCTTGCTTGTATTTTCTGACACCCAGGACACTTTATATTTCATGGAAGTGTTCCTTGCAGGGTTTCATATTTGTACAAATAGAATAACACCACTCTCTTGCAATTCATGTCCCACTGCTTTGTGATGGGAAAGGTTGTTTATTCATGCACAAGGGTCCACCCCTCTGTTATAAAATCTCCCAGCTAAAAACTTCAATAAAATGCCTGCTGAAGAAAAAATAATGATCTAACTGTCCCGAATCCCTTGAGACTCTGGCTCCAAACAGGTACCAACAAGAAATCTCCTTGAAAATGTTACAAAAATACAAGCAGTCTCATAAAAACAACTGTGTTCCACACTGGGGGCAGATTTTGTCTTGCAGAAGCAAAAACCGTCCCTAGTGGTTTCCCATCTGGAAAATATTTCCAGAAGGGGTTTTGATCTTGGTCAGACCCTTGAGATGCCATGCAGAGCTGGCAGTACACAGGAGAGGAAGGCACAGGCAGAACCAGCCTCACACAGCTGCCCCAGGATACAGGCACTCCCACAGCACTCCCTGCCTGCGAGAGAAGGTCCTGGTGCAAGGAGTGTGCAGCAGCACATGCTGCCTTGCTGCACTGCTGCAGTGCCTTCACCCAGCCCTGTTCCAGCTGGATGCCACGAGCAGGGCTTGGGGTGACACTGATGGCTGCCCTCTGCCTGGTGGGACCACAGGAGAAGGCAGTAAATGGCTGGATTTTCAATCTTGGCTGTGCAGAGAGCCTCCTTGCTGGAAAAACTGGGGACAGGTATATTCTCTGTTTTATAAGAAAAGAAATATGCTTGAAAAGAAACACATATTCTTTTCAAGTTAATGACTAAAATTTGAGATTAGCGAACGTGTTCCATACCAGAATATAATGTTAAAAGACTCTGCCATGAAAAATGTATACTTCAGAAAGTACCCCTTTGTTCTACCTTCTTTTTTTTTGTTACAGCTGCTAGAAATAATGACTACAGAATCTCTTTCAACAAAAGGTCATTTATGTCAATGGACAGAACACAGAGGATCAGATCACCTGCGGTAATTGCAAATTAATGCTCTACTGCTAATGCATTAACTACACAATATTGATCTACAATTGAATCATACAGGCTACTGTGAAGTGATTTTTACTTTAATATTTTTATGCTTTTATTGCTTTTTCCATAATGCATTTTCTCTTTCCACTGGAATTTTCTATAATTGTCTCTATTTTTAATTTCCTACAGCAAGATGACTTTGAAAAATGCAAGTCTGCTTCAAAGCCTTGTAAAAATCTGACAAACCATCAATGTGACATGCTAAATCACATACATGACGCAAAAGATGCAAAAAATTCAATATACATCTTATTTTGATTAATTGTGGCTTTAAAAAAAAGCTCACTTATAGAAAAAGTCCATATTTCAGCCCCACTGGAAGCCTATAGTAATGAACTGTACATCAAAAAGTTGCAGCTAGACATCTCTGGAGCTCTGGAGCTTGTGTATATGAGGAATGCAGGATTGGATAAAGGACTGCACGACAGAGTTATTTTTCTATTCCAAGCTTATACTTAAAAGGTGTTGGGGTTTGGGTGCCTTACAAAGATCTACCATCCTAAGGAATCAGCTAAAAAAAAAATCACAAAAACATTTCAGCATTTTACTGAAAAATGTTAAAAAATGTTGCTTTTTTTCCTCACTATATCATAATATATGGAATAATAAGGATAAATTGCTGTATAAATTTTTAATTCCAGCTACAACTCACTACAATGATCCAGTGTGCTTTAGATATCTGATGCAAAACTTCCTCAAATACAAACATTTTGTCAGTAGTAGCCTAAAATGCTGCTCTGTTTTCTAAGGCTGGAGACAGAATGCACAGTGAAAGAATGACATTCTTTCCCAGAACCATTCCCTAACATACCTGATCAATACCACTTGAGGCTGTTAGAACAAAATATGGGTTCATCACCTGACTCCTTACTTGCATTCCCGTGTACAACAGTTTTGTAAATGGAAAATTAAGAATTTCCATTTTGTTAACAGAAAATAAATCCCCACATTTTAAAATAAAAGCAATTGGAAAAAAAAAAAAAACAAAACAGTGGAGAACGAATCACAGGTGGAATAGCTGCAGAGGCAAACCTGATCTTGGCTTTAACGGTGGTACATTTATTATTCATAAGCCTCTTCTCTAAGAGATATACCACATGGCAATTAAATCAACTCACACAAAGCCTTTGTATTCTCTTTGCTTCTGAACATCATCCTCTCATGGCAGAGAAGACACTGGATTCTTGTCCAAGCAAAACAAAAAGAAGCCAATGGCCACAAAAGCACCGCCATCCTGGGCTCTCTAGCTGTCCTCTGCAGATGGATCACTGCAGTCTGTGTGCTTAATTGTATCAGACATAATGTGTTTAAATGCTGGATGAACTGACAATTTGCACCCCATTAAAACACAGCTAACAAGGGCACATCCACACACTATTCTTTGTAACAAGGTGGTGGTAGCAGGGCCAGTGGGCAGGTTCAGGTTTTTAGCTGGAAGCAGGTGAGGAGATTGCTCTCATTTGGCACAGCTGAGTGCAGAATGCATGTCCACACTGCCAAAGCCTTGGCTGTTTGCTTTCTGCCTCTAGAGCAGTCTATCACTTTTGCTGAGAAAGCAAAAGTGACCTGTCAAAGCAACAGGAGTTTTCACTGTTCAAGACAAAAGAACTGAGGCATTTGGTACCAAGGACGTTTTAAGAGAGAAATTGGGATTCAAGGAAAAGTATGTTAGGCAGCTATTTGTATGACCTTGACGTCAGAGATAACTTGTTCCAAAGATAACTTGTGAAGATGAGGTTGCCTTCTTCTGTTTATCACAAAGTATCTTTCCTGAGCAGTAAATGGATGCCTCAGTCTAGCCCCAGAGAAGTGTATTCCTTGTATAAATGTCTATACAAATTATCTGTTTCCCTCACTTTTCCATTTGCCTTTCCTTAGATGAGAGAAATTTATGGCATACTCACAATCTAGCATGACGTTTTCTAAAGACTTATTTTTAAATAAATGTAATTGAACTAGTTCAGACCTTACATACACAGCACTTTCAGAATCCATTTACCTCAGATAAGTTTAAATGACTTCCTTACTTCAGAGAAACAAAAATAAGCCAAACTGAGGATGGGTTTGATCTAGAGGAGTTTTAAATCAGTTCTAGAGCTAATTAGACTGGTGAAGTCTGAATATAGTGAGTTTTTTCATCATCTCTGGGAAAGGCCGGTTGGAAAAAGAAATTATTCTCTGAAGCATAGAATACCAGTATAGATCCATTTCTGGAAGCTAGTTCCAGAGAACATAACTATTAGTTAAAAGAAAATAATAACAGTGTATCTAAAGGGAGGCTAAAGGAAAGAAGGGGACAGACTCTTTAGCAGGGTCTGTAGCGATAGAACAAGAGGAAAAGGCTTCAAGCTCAGGGATGGTAGATTTAGGTTAGATATAAGGAAAAGGTCTTCTACAGTGAGGGTGGTGAGGCCCTGCAACAGGTTATCTAGTGTTGTGGTTGATGCCCCATCCCTGGAGACTTTCAAGGGCAACCTGATCTAGCAGTGGTGTCCTTGTTCATTCCAGGGGAGTTGGACTAGATGGACCTCACAGGTCCCTTCCAACACTAAGGATTCTATGATTCTATGAACTATGTTGGTAATCTTGTCATAAAAGAAAATTACCTTCACCACTGTCTCATTACCAATGGGGCAAAGTAGAAGAAGAAAAAACAAAAAAGAGAATAAACAGCTACAGAGTCCACATAAAGGAAACATGCATAAATGACATTTTAAAACTTCGTTTTTAGCCATCCAGAAACAGATGTAGTAGAGGTAGAACAGGAAATCATTCTGCTATGTGTAGTTGAGATCATGTAACATTGTAATTGACAAAGTCATCAAAACTGGAGCATTATTAGCAATAATAAATGAAATACATAGCACTAAAAACATTCCCTTGCCAATCCTACTTTTTTGTTGACAAATGCTGCTCTGTAATTTGTACCATTACTTAGTACTTATATTGAAGAAGGTCTCAGAACATTGTGTAAAAAAGGTAGATCTTTTGTTTGTTCATGGGAAAAGAAGTTTGAAGCATTCTCAAACAAACTTAAAAGATGGGAAATAGTATTAACAAAGCTAAAAAAAACCATAACAAATCTATAGAATACCAGTTATCTTCCACTTCAGCTCCCCAAAATACTAACTTTAAGCATATTAAAGAATAAACAAACCAAAATACCAAATTGCCCTAGAATTTTTAATTATTTTTAATTGATATAGTGAAGACATGACTATCGTTGGCAGTCACCATAGCTGTACATAAAGGATGATCACACTGAATCTAATTTTTAATGTTGCAGAATTGTGAGAATGAAACCACTCTAGTCATCCCATGGAGTGACACAAAGCCAATATCCACAGCTGCTGTCGTCTTTGATGGGAACTCCACATAGAGGGGGACAAGTATCTACCAGAATATAGTGTTATATAATGGAACTATCTAACTTAACTACCATGCGCTCCTTATCGATCTGTCTAACATATGCTGCAGTGATGCCCTGACATACCTATTAGAGCAGATAAGGGACTGATTTCCAGCCAATTTTCTGGTATCCACATTAACAAACAAGATTCCTTTTCACAACAGGGACTACCTGACTGAGCCAGTTTGTTCAGGGCTTCACAACAACCCATCAGGCAACGTAAACAGCTTCAACCACTGTGTGCAATCCAAAACCTTACTCAATACTATGGCCTGCGATGACAACACCATATGCAGGAGGTGCAGCTCTGCACTTTCTGTTACAATAAGCATGATTAAGAGGCACAGATTCCCAGATTAAGAAAAGTTACTTTAAATTGACTCCCAGTGGGACTCAAATAATGCTTTTTTGATATACTTCTGTCCTTGAAAAGGCTCTTTGCAGAAGACAAAAAACAAGAATAAAGTATGATTGAATGGCTCAAGCTTAACACTGTGTAAGATTGCTTGTATGGAAGGGGAGAGATGTTTGAAATTTAAATCCTACAGATTATAGAAAGAAGTGATAACATACTCATGGACAGCCTTCTCCTAGATTGCTATTGTAACATCCAAAGTCTTCTTTTGGAAACTCCAACTTAAAATGAATGTCTTTTTGCAAGGTCTAAAACTTGAAAACTGCTTTCAACTGTTGAAAAAGGCCACTATGATAATATTTGAAAGGAAGATACATTATAGCTTTAATTAAAGTTATTTTAATTTTAGTGTATTAAAGAAATAAAGATACCTGTAAAACTGAAGCTCCACTGTGCAGAAACTGGAGCCCGCTTTCAGCAGAGTCAATGCCTCCAGTTGCTAAGATGGGAAATCCTGGAAGAGCACGGGCAATAGCAGACACTGCACGGAGCGCGATGGGCCTAATAGCATTTCCTACAGAAAAACAGAACATTGTGTTAGTAACATCAGAACACTCCCTTTACATATCCCTCATGGTAGAAAAATCAGGAAATAACATTTAATCATGAGATGCAGAGGTTATATTAATTATAAAATGATATGAACTGGGTTTCAAGTGGTATCAGTGCTTGCAAAGTCTTATGAACTTGGGTGAAATAAACCAAATTGCAAAAAGATTTGGAAAACACTGCAAAGCTGCATAGTATTTTAGCTATTGCTCAAAACAAAGCTTAGCAATACCTGAAACAGAAAGCAATATTTTACCATACACTGAAGACAAAAGAGATCTATCTTTTCTTACATAAAGAATCAGGGTGGGTTTTTTTGAACACGTACGTTTCACAAGTAAGAGGAAGCATCCCATTTCTTTATGCCTGGCTAAAAATTGTTTAAAAGCACCATTTCACTGCACTTGACACTTCATCTGTCATTTAATATGTTTTCCCTTTGAATGTTTGTAGATTCGGATAATCCTTTAAGTAAGACCCCTTAAACTATTAACATGACAGTCAGAAGCTCAAAAGAGTAAATTCATTTATGGTTGAATCTCCAAGGCCACAGCATACATTTTTCAAATGTTATATAGAGGCTGAGTCAGACAACTTCCTGCCGCATTTAGAGGAACTATGATTAAAGTCACAATACATCTGCTTTGGCTACGGCCTATTGATGGTATGCAACTATTTTAAATACTCATATAGATGCTGCTTTTTAATTGATGGATGACGTAGGCAGTTGATACATTTAGCAATTTATTTTTAGGCTATTTGGGATTTCTCTGAAAAATTCCTGCATTCTTAAAAATTCTACATTATGTATAGAGAATTTTTAGGATTATTTTTATGTTATCATTGGAAAACAACGGTGTAGTTTAAGGAAGGGATACATTATTCCCAGAGGAACTGGCTGGCTGTCACCAACCTACACAAGGAAATGGAAATATACTGTGTCAGGTAACTTGGGGAAATGCTACGATGTAAAATACTTCTGAACACTTTTCATGGGTATTGCTATAACCTTTTAAGATTTAACCTTCTAGTAGGGCAAATAACCAAAGGGTAAGAAAGAAAGAAAACCAACGTAATGAACAAAGCAAGTGGAAGAAGTAACCACAATTAAGAAGTGCAGGAAAAGAACAAACATAAGACAATGCATCACAACTCTGCTTAAATGCCTGACAAATGTCCTTTTTTTTTCAGACAAAACTTTCTTCTTCAACCCAGCTGATCTGTGGTGACATCGTTTCTCTACCTCTCCTGAAGCAGAAGCATCACAGTTTGCCAGCCATAAAGGAGATGACTTGTTATCATATGGTACTTTTCCATAGCAAAAAAATGGAAATTTGGTTTGTCTTAACCACTAAAAATACTCTGCGTTCGGTTTACATTGCCTTTTACAACATGCCATTGTACCTCACTGCAACTCTAGCAGACAACATTGAATGAACATGTGATCCTGGCTTATCGATATTATGCTCATTCACATTAGAAAGCCCAGCTAAGCAGCCTCTATCAACAGCTGGCCTGGATTCAATAACAAATTGCCTTCTTAAACAATGATATCTTCTGGCTTAGGACAGACACTGTTCTCAATCGCCGACCTTCCATCAGGACTCATGTGATATACTACAGTGTTGATGCCAGTGACCAGGACTACTCATAGACTTTACACAGATAGTTCTTGCTGTTTTAACAGAGGCTACACAGGGATATGATGTTTTCAGCTTATAAACTGCAATTTTCTTCAGTGGGCAGCCTAACCCAACATGAACTATCATTCAGTTTTGGTGGGATACTAGAGCCTAGTTCATAAACTACAAATCTCACCAAAAAAAAATGTCTATAAGGAATCTAAGTATATAACAGAAAGGATGACAGAAAGGAGCTGGAACTAAACAGGAACTTTGTTATGGATGATAATGACTATTTGTCATCAAATGAGCTAGATTAATTGTAATGAGTTTCAAAAACGAACAGAATGATACTCTGAAAAAGGACAAATGCTAGTACCCAAACAGCAAATATTACAACAGAATCAATGGACCAGTCCGAGAGAAAGACCTGGAAAAAAAAAAAAAAAAAAGTAACCTGGGTGTTACTTCTGATGAATTTATTTGTAAAGTCTTTCAGAGGTCATAAACGCTAAGGCATATACTATATACTTTAATGCCAAGAGCATTAAAATAATCTCAGTGAAATACACCAGTTTGTGAAATTTTTCCATGTTTGAAATTGAGGCTACAGATAAGTATCAGACTTGCTATATTGCTTTCAGGCACTGACACAGCTACTCCAGAATCTCACTGTGATGTGCTAGTTATTTTTCATAGAGGTGAATGAATGCAGAAACTAGGAACTTGGAAATTATATGTCTACAGGGAAATTTCTTCCCAATCTGCATGAGTTAAAAACTGACATATGGATTGAGACCATGAAGGATGAAGGTTTATATTCTTTTAACTGCAATGTAACTCCAAGAGTTTGCATTCTAACAGTTTTTAAGATTACAGATCCTTGACCTAAACTATATTCCATAGAAAAAAGTTCCACAAGAAAACATTTACAGGGTATAATTGTTCCTTTTCTCAGTCTGATTAAATTAGCCACCTTTTCACTTAGATGAAGTTCTCTGTACCATGGTCAGTGAAGAAAAAGGAACAAATGACAGTTTATTTACATTTTCAGCACAATAGATAATCAGAAAGGCCTTCAGTCAGCCTAAAGAAATCAGGTACATGATTTGATGAAGCCTAGTAGATGTAGCAAAGAAACTTAGAATTTCTTAAGAAATACATACTTTTTAGAACTAGCTGCACTTGATATCCAAAACATAAGTTATTATTACATTTGGTGATTAGTAAATTGGTGAAAAATTGGTACAATCACAAAAGTGTTCCATTTACCTCTAATTCAACTAAATAAATTTAAAAACATTTCAGGAGTGCTTCTGATGAGTGCAAATAAGTGGCCCTCCCGACAATCAAAGGGTTGACTGAGGTGTCAGCATTCATCTCAGCATTTTTTTCTTTAGCATTTGAGTCTACAGAATACAACAGAACACAAAACCATTCTCCTAGACGTTCATCTTCATCAACAGTTCAGGAGCCTCCTTTTTGCAATAAAAAGCACTGTTCTGAAATACAATGTGTTTTACTTTCAATAGCAGATGGCACTGCCTAGTGAGATGGTGAGAAAACCTTCAGATTACAGAAAGAATAAAAAAATGTAGTGAAGCCAAGCTATCAAGAAAGAAACAAAGAGAAATAAAATAGGAAGTGAATTTGACCTGGAGTTTCTATTTTCCTGCATTTTCATGGGAGTATCATAGAAAGGTGATAAATTTAATTATAGAGATTTGTGAAGAAGGAGTTTTTAAAAGTGAAATAAAGGAGATTTAATGCCAAATTTTAAAGGAGTTGTAAGTACTGGCTGGAATTTACAGAAAGTTATCTGATAAATCCAGTGGTATTTTAGAAGCTGAGATCCAAATACAGCATGCATTTGAAATAGATTTCACATACTAAAAAATAAGCATTCACCACATACTTTGACATGTTGAGACCTGTAATTTCACTAGTTAAGCACCCCATAGCAAGAAAACTGCTGGTATAGTACTCTCTTGATAGCAGTGCTACAGATGCTACTAGACACTAGATATGTTTATCATTTGCCTTGCTATAAAATAATGAGATTTAATAAACAAAGTCAAGTTATCCAAACCTAAAACAAGGGATGAGATTTGAAAAAAGAAGACAAAATTATGCGGTGGAAATGCTATGCTATTTTATTTTGAACACTACTCTTTCAAGTCTCTCATCTAGAACAAATACTGTTACATAAAGATTTAAGCAATGAAAAACTGTGTAATGCAAAAGTCCATGATCCATTTTCTTGCTGTAGAACAAGAAAATTGTTTCTTCCTTTCTGTTTTTCTTTTTTTTGTTTGTTTGAATAAAAGGTCAGATTTTTCATTACTACCAGGGACTGACATAGAGGAAATTCAAGAGGCAAAACAGACTGCAAAGTAGAAGCAGAACATACAGCAGTCAAAAACCTTGACCAGTTCAGCACAGGTAGGCAGCGCTGCTTTTGTCCTAAGGACAGAAGGCTGATGGTAAACTGATGAGAAGTATTCTACCTGCTTATTTGTTTCATCATTTAATTTTCTGTGGGAAGTAAAAAACAATTTACCAATGCTACAAGACATGTTTTAGTAAAACCTTATAATTCCTTGGAATCTCTGTAGAACTCAGTTCTACCAAGCACCAAAAACATTCACTCGATTGAGGCCTGAGAGCCAAACTTAATACCTTCCTCAGTGAGAAACCTACTGTTACCTTCAAGCAACACTGTAGCTTTGGAAGTTCTGAGACAATTTAGAACTTCTTGACCCCAATGATTCGCTCATGGAGAAAAAAACATTCTCAGTAATCTTCAACACTGGGCTATATTGTCACTTGCAGTATTCTGCACCAATTTGGAGTCTAAGGGCTTTAGGGTAACTGCAACAGCTCTAAATAGTTTAGTTAAAAGTGATCCACAACCAACAGAATTGAAGTGAGTCAGTTCAGACTAATAACATGGTGTCTGAATCTTGAAACAGTCTGAATGTATCTACAAGATGGACAGATTTACAGGAAAAGGACACTCTCACACCTTTGACATGCTTTGGTGAAAGCAAATATTGTTATCTATGGCTACTAAATGGAATAAAGATTAATTTGGGTCATAATTCTCCCCATTCTGTACATTGGAAAGTGAAATTTATTTTTAATTTGCATTCTGCTATACTACAGTGCTGTTTTACAAATTTAATATCAAATTTAAACCACAAACAGTAAATATTACAAAGAAAAAAAAAGCTGATACAAAAAGCAACATTATTCGTGTTTAATAAATTATCACTAAACTCTGTGCTACCAAAATAATAATAATAATATAATCTGAGCAACATCACTCTCCTTGTTTCTCTAAATTCATTCTCAGAAGACAGCTGATGTTGTTATCTCCCTGACAGACAAAATTAATACAGCTAATGACAACAGAAGCCAATAAGTTCAAATAGCAGATTTGGGTGAAAAAGCTTTACACAAGGGAATTGATATGGGAAAGTTCAGGTAGATGATCAGTCCAATCCTGCAGAAAGCAACTAGATAAGGAAGTTTGAGGGTTGTGAAATAAACACAGAAAACATAAAATCTTTTGAAGAAATTTTATGCCAAATATGTGGGCTGTCTCAAACTGGTGATCACAGTACCATGTATATATTTATTACCTGTATTTGCAAACAGTCAAGGGAAATGCACAGCACATAAAAAAAAATTCATTTGCATGACGCTTCTTCTGATTGCAATTATTCTGTATGTTCTTTCTCTCTCCCACCTGTAGGTGGCCACCATAAGCTATGCTTATCAAATAACTCATTAGCAGGGTTTTCAATACTGTCATATCCAGATAATTAGCAATTTATTTAAATAACCAATTTCTGTGGAAATAATTGCCATGGAATGCCCTGAACCTACTTTTTATAAACTATAATAAAAGTGTTAAGATAATCCCTGACATTTGCAAATGCCATTAGTTCACCTTTCCTTTTGATAGTGCTGTGGCATTATGTTTAAACAATTACCCGATAAGGCAGCAGTTTAATGAAACAGTGTAGCAGGCATATTCTTCAAAACGGCCAGTGAATGCATTTATGTAGGTTGCTCTGAAAGTAGTGCCTCCTATTTATTTCCATGGAATTTACAACAGATGCAAAGAGAACTGTAACACTATTTGGCAAAGCAAATTTGGCAGCTACTAAACATTCCTCTACACAGTCACCACCATTAGCTATGCATTTTCACCAGTGATGAACAAGAGTCTGCATGCTGCACTCATAAAAGTCTACATGGCTATTCAGAACATGGCTTGCCTTTCACATTGCTGTCGTCACTGCTGAAACGCACCACCCACCGCCTCACTGTGCTCACATCCACTGTTTGGTCTCCGTAAACATTCAGCAGGCATCAATGAATGTCAATGGGTGCCATTTCTTTCCACATGGAGGAATTCAATTACACACCTTTGTTTCACATGCACTTCCACATCTGCTGCCATTTTGTCAGACTGTCCTTCTGCTGTCATCTGTCATATAACAACAAAATGTAATGGAATATCGGTGGGAAGGTTCAGTCTCTACTGCCTTACCACTATCATCTGCCTCTGATGTCATGGGCCGATATAATAAAACAGGAGGCATTACTTCTGGAGCAGCCTTCTTTATTGCAGAAGAAAATCCAATGAATAGACATTTAGAAGGAAAGATGATCCACAATGAAGTCCCAAAATAGGGCACTCAATATTCAGTGCACTAAAAAGTACAGGATGTGCCAAATAGCAAACTCACAACAGACCTTGCCAAAGCTCTGATGGTACACAGCCCAGTGTTTCTTGACTCAGCTTAGGACCAGGAGAAGAGTCTATCACTGATCTTTATGTCTTTCACAGCCTATTCAGGCCATTGCTACTTACACACTGTCATTTGCCAACATTAGTAATAATAATGCATGATTTATTCTGGCTCTGGATATTATCCAGTAGAAATTTTATTCATTTCACAAATAGATCATTTGAGATATTAGTCATTTTATGGCACAACATAAAGCCCAGCTTCAAATCAATGGCTGCCTAAGATTTCATTTTATTGATAATTTTTGAAGGGTGGTACACCAACACCTCCAAATCAATGGCAAAGGTTCTGGTAACCATAACAAAGTCAAGATTTCACCATTTTTTATGTCACTGCCAACTCTGGCTCTAGCATCCACACTGACTGACTGCATTCTATTAGTTTTCGTTAGCATATCATGACTATATATAACATTTATGCACTGGGACGGTGCATATTTTCTCCGATAATTATTTCTCTTATTTTCCTTTTCCTTTTTTTTTTTTTTTTTAAATTAATTTTAATGCTTACTTCTCATTTGATTGTATTTGGAATATCCTAGCAATAGTAATAATAAAAGTACTGCTGATGACTGAGGTGTACTCCCAGCATAACACAAGGAAAAAGATGTGAATTAGACCAGCATCAAAAGGGAATGGACCATCTAAGGAGTACTGTCCACAGTTACTAGACAAGATCATTGTAACTATCACAGTAGCACAAAGAAGCTGATGATAAATTCTGCTGAAAGACATGTTTCCTTCCAGCACACACTAAGATTTCCAGCCCATCCATCCTAGTGCAGAGGCAGTTGTGTTTAACTCAAAGTCTAGTAGAAGTGTTTGTGGCTGTTTACTCAGAAGCTTAGAGATTTGTTCAAAGGCACAGTTGCCCCTGTCAGCCTCAGAAGCAGCATACCTTTGTTTGAGACAGCTTTAACCTCCTCAACAAACAACTACAGTGGTCAACATGACCCTCGTGCCAGGAAGCAGGATGTGTGTGTGACCAAGCGCCTGCATGGGTACTTTAGTGCATGCAGAACTCAGGTCATACAAAGGCAATGTAGTGCTTCTGAGTAAGGACATGCTGGCAGAGTAGCAACTGACTGCTGAGCTGGATGTTGAGGCTTATTTTAAAAATAAAGACATTACTGAAAAAGGTAGTGATGACCTTTGTAGCTTATCTACAAAACCTGAAGCATACCTCATACTGTTCAATACCCATTGGTCCAGAAAGTCCCTTACAGCAAAGGAAGCAGAATGTATAAGAGTATAGCAAAACTAAAGAAATTAAGAACACAGAAAGCTGAAATGAGTATTTCCTTCCCTCTTCACATAACCCATTGTCGTGCTTATCTCCTAATGAGGTTTATGTTTTTTTTTTTCATCCAGTTGGTACTACTCAGTAACACGAAATTATATGTATGGATGTATTTGTATCTATTTATATACACAATATACAAATAAAATATATAAAAAAAACACATTGGATGGCACAAACAAAAGTTTTGTTAAGCAAGTTACTTCAGTTCAGCTGAAAATACTGTATTTGCAGGAGTAATAGCATTTGTCTATGCACACATCTGACATATTATTATTACATATCTGTATAATCTATGTGAGTATATATACATACACACTCAGTAGATATATTTCCATATTCACATATACATAAAACAGTGGATGACACGTCCCCTGATAAAACCTGTTATTTCAACACTTCAAGTGAAAAGTGTTAAAATAAATGGCTCATCACATACAATGTGTTAAAATAAATGTTTATTTCAGCACCGTGTGTATCATAGCCATTTATTTCAACACTTCCCTTTTCTCAAGACTCACGCAACCAAAAGTAGGAGAACTGATAGTTATAGCTAAGGTAGTTGAAGCTTACAGCCTTAGTCACCCACTTGCCATAGGATGAGTAGGAAGTTATCTGACACTTTTTTTTTCTGCTGATAAAAAAAGGGAAAATAGCTACCTTGATTGTTCATGGGGATCTGCACGTGTCTGCAAGCAGGTGGGGCACATCATCATTTGGAAAGAAAAACAGCCACACCAGAGTTTGCTGAGATATGTGGAAAGCAAGCTGTTGCTGTCAGGGTAATGTTTAGAAAAGAAGGGAAACGTGGCACCTTTTGGAAATTTCACTTTGCAGCTTTTGAGTTTGACACAAAGTGATTTGGGCAGATAAAGAGTCACGTGAAAAAGAATGAAAATCAGAGCAGTTAATAATGAATGCTGAAGGTGATATGATGTTTGATGATCAAATTACGAGCCAGGAGAAAACAGCTGATAATAGTTTCTTGGAAGGATTCTCCAAGTCTCAAGATTTGTCTTATTCATTTTAATACATAGTCTGTAAGATCTGGGGCAAATGCTTTCCAACTTTTCCAACAACTGCTAGTTTATAAAGTACCCATACAGTCATTGGGAACTTCATGTTAATGTGATAAAATGAGATCAGCTTGTCAACTTGATCCTACAAGCTGAGCTTGGACACTACATTTATGGTGGTGTTAAAGTAACATTACTTTCCTTCTT
Organism: Chrysolophus pictus; assembly: GCA_037305975.1. Taxonomy (NCBI): domain Eukaryota; kingdom Metazoa; phylum Chordata; class Aves; order Galliformes; family Phasianidae; genus Chrysolophus; species Chrysolophus pictus. The sequence goes on along the minus strand of CM074583.1, from coordinate 12,556,005 downwards.
TGCCTAATTCTGGGAGGAAGGCACAAGAAACTCACATTCCCTAGCAACTTCCACTGGAGCTGGAGGGCACTGTGCTTTTATAGACCGGTTTCAGTAAAGTCACATCTAGAGTGAGGGTGGAAAAATTTTAATTCTCAAGAAACATGCACAAATACTCCATAAACTACCAGTCCCCTAAGAGCGTTATTTACGGTCAACTTGCTGCAATGTTTTCTTACAGTTTTCCTCCTTTGAATAACACAAAAAGCATTGCCTAGGCTCAAGCAAGACAGCATGGCCTTTAGAAGATAAACGCTCGGTGGGGAGGTTCTCACTTTTTTTTTTTTTTGTACATTTCTTTCATTGAAATTGCAGATCTGTGCAGAGCACAAATCCACAAACTAACAAAAAGTTAGTGAAGACTTCGCAACCAGCACACCCTATCAGAAGACTGCTTTGCACCCAGGCAACGAAAGAATGACACCACAGTTCCATCAACTCACAGTTAAAGTCACTGCCTCAAGTCAAGCCATCCCGCAGTGCTAGTTGCCTATATTCAAACATCTCTCTTCTTGTAAAAGCTGTGATTGTCCAGTGTCATATTTGGCAGATAAAACACTATAATAACTCAGTAGCAGAACAGTGTACAATGCAACGAAAGTTCTGTAGAGTTAAATAAGTAAATAAATGTTTTTTTCACTTTTCACTTTCTTCAGATGTGATTTGTTCCAGAAAAAGGAGGTATCATCACTCCTTTGAAGGCACTGTAGGTTATGAGATTGGTCCTCGGAAGCTGGCAACATGTAATAAAAGTGCTTTATTCCTAAACATCAATCAGTTTCAAGCGTGGCAGTTGCTCACAGAATGGTAATAATGGAAATATTCAGCTAATAACTACTGTAGACATTAAAACACTCTGACAGATGTGAAGTACTCGTTACACAACCAACACTTTCTTATAATTACAGTTTTATAACTAGGTACATAAGTTTCTAAATATTTAGTTCCTTACAACTCTGTATTTTTGTAATGAAATTTGCATGACAATACTTCATTTTCTGTAGAAGAAAAGGCCCCTCCGCCCCCACAGAGTGTTAATATCTTGGCATTAGCTGAGACCTTGGCTGTGCATGGTTGACAGTTGCAAAGAAGAACTTTTTCTGCCATTCCTTCTTTTTAATAACCTTCACAGCTATTATAAGAGGTTTCATGCCACTTCTCTAGCTGAGGGTGTACGGTGAGGTGAACAGCTAATGTCTTAATGGAAAGCAAAATAATAGCATGTCCATGCTGCATAAACCATCCACGGCATAAAGGAAGCACAGACCTTATTTGTGGAGGCCTTTACTAGCTCTAGATATATAATCAAGGGTTAGTAATTAAAACACGCTTATATCAGTCCAGCCTTTGTATCAACTATGCAACTCGGTGCTGGTTTCAAGATGAAATTACACACCTGCATCTTAACACTGCTTTCTGCATTCATAAAAAATAACAGCATTAATAGGCTTAAACACTCATTTGTTTTATGTATTCAGAGCAACATAAGGGGATGCTAGGGAATTTAGTGTGTTGCTCTGTCAGATCATTTTAATTGTTATCCAATGAGGGCAGCTCAGAGGGTGAGTAAGGGACTTAATTTATGTACTTACTCATCCCCTTGGCTTCCACTGAAGAAAAATGATAGTAACACAGCCCTAAACTGCATTCACTGGTCTTCAGTGATCAAAGTAAAGGGCAATTAATGCAAAGCCAGGGGCCCACATGTGTTTGTTGATTTTAAATACTGCTCAGAGCACACATAGCTGTTACCAAAAAGAAACAAAAAAAAAAAAACAACAGCAATATCTGGCACTTATGCAGTGCCTTTTAGTAGAGAATATAAAAATATCATACAAAGTTATAATACTTTTATCTCAAAAGAGAAAAGAACAGGAGGAGACCTGGAGAGGAAATGTGAGTGTGAAAAGTAATTTCATCTGGAGAGAAGAGGCAGCATGCAGTCCACCTGGTTACAAATCCTTTGTACTACGTCATCATATTGCTCATTTCTCTAAAATTGTTGGTAATTTAAGGAATACTATTTTACAGATAACCTCTCTAAATCAACTCAAGCAGACTGCTCTTAGAACTAAACTGCATACTAATGTCCTAGACCTTGGTACTTTATTCTGTGCATTTTCATGGGTGAATTTTTATGCCCACTCAAAACACAACCTCAAGCTCAGAAGTCTACCTGCTCACAGAAGAATGCACGACTGTTGTTGGCTTGTATCTCCCACAGATAATTATGTCCCCCTTCCTTCCTGTTTTCTTTTTAATCTAAAATAAAACATACCTGAAAATTGATTCACTCTGTGGAGTGAAACTGGCTTGCTTCCTTGTCCTTCTTGTTGATGGAGAATTATTAGGAATTCTTAAGTTTATTTTAAACAGTGAATATAGACATGATAATGAAGAGATTCCATTTGCATGGGCTATCACTAACATAATGCCGAGCGTGGAGTGCTCAAAGAGGAAGACTCACAAAAGCATAAATGTTCCACAGGAAATTCTAACACATCTGCTCAGCACTGAAAAGCCAGTATTTTAGTCCAAAGCACTAGAAAGCATAGACAAGTGCAATTTTGGAATCAAAACAAATGCTGCTAATTTAAGAAAATACTATGAAGCACACAAAGACTGTACAATGCCATATGTTGCACAATGCATCTGGTAATCAATTTAGTCCACATGCCAAATTTACTAGAAGCCCAAATAGGCTTAAGTTCTTTATTCAGAAATTCAAAAAGTAAACCAGAAACATTATAAACATGCTGCACTCACAATTAGGGCGGGAAAAAAAGTGGATTTTTCTTTTCAGTTACATAATACAAATAAAAATTAATCTCCTAAATTATATCCCATAATGAATACATGCCCAAGCTTCACTTTTGATCAACAGCTTTTACAGCCTCACAGTTTTAGGACATGGTCTGTTACCCAGCATAAAAGAAAAATGTGATTTTTAAATTATTTTACATCCAGTGTTTGCTTCTGTTCTGAAGGTTTGAAGTCATGAAGGCTCTATGCTGTCTTTTGTGATTCCATTCACAATACATTACTGAAGATGTCAGCAAACACAGATGTACAATGTGTTGCTGTCCTAAATCAAATATGAATCCAAACTTACCGTTTTAAAAATACAGTCGAAATCCCTAATATAAGTGGTCAGTATCACCTATAAATCCAAAATAAATGAAGTAGGATAATAGTTTTTAGATTTGGGTTACAGTGTCAATGCAGAGACTCGAGCTGTGCTACCTCACCAAGCCAGGTCTTGCTTGCCCGAGCATGCTTGTCAATATTTAGCACCCAGGGAGCGTGTCACGAGCCTTTACAAAAACTAGCTTAAATACAAAATACTATAGCAGCTGCTGTGATCCTTTTCCTAACACTGAGATTAAACTGCTGAAATTCGTTTTGAGCTTTTTAAACCAGAAAATGTGTGCCATACACCTACTGTAACAAGAATATGAGAAACGGCATTAAGGGATTGCAATACTGTTATTAGGGTTTATTAAAATACAGAAGAACACCAGATGCTTTACATTAGCTGACTGAAAGATATTTCAACATTAAGCACACAAGTATCACTTTCTCTGGTGACATCAGATTATAAAATGGAGTATGCTAAAATCAGAAACATCTGTGTTTTTAGGAAAAAAGTGTAATCTGCACCAAAAAATGATGAATCATGAACTTGCCTAAAAAACGCAAGCCCAAACTATCTAAGCCATTTGATGGGAGTACCTAAATTAGAAATATAAAAACCTGATGAAGTCAACGGAGAGAGAAAGGACCCTAGCCCTGAGAATACCCATCTCCTCCATAGTGACAAGGCAGAAGAGTAAGAGCAGCCTCCCAGACCCATGCATGTTTCCTGGGCTAAATGGTGAATGAAGGTGTAAGTCATCTCTCTTCAGTCTTTCAATAATCTCGATTGTCTCAAGTAGCAGGCCCTCTTAAAATAATTTTTAGGGAACCACCAGCTCCTCCTTGGAGGTCTGAATTCTTCAAATCCCATATTCTGAGACTTCTGAAGAAGCTCCTTAATTTAAAAGAAAAAGCAGCTGATTCTTAAATAGTCTCATCTGGTAACACCTTCCCTGAAAACACTCCTGATAAACAGAATTTATCAAGGACTAGAATGAGAAGATTTATCTCAGTACTCGCTATTAAAATCCAAACAGCTCTTGAATGGGCATATATTCAAAAATCAGTTAAAATGCTGCCAAAGCTGGTGTAATCAGTACACAGGCATCTAACATTAATGGTGTAAGCATAACAATAAGTGACAGGGAATAAGATAAGCTCAGCTCAGCCAAAATGTGGACTAGAGTAATCATACACACTTTTGAAACAATATGTCACTCAGGAGGGCCATGAAACATATATAAATGGCCAGACACAACCATAACACAGTTAACTACATCCTCATTGGCAGGCCTGTTTGTGGAACAAATGACAGTTTTTCCTCTTTTTGAGCTGTCAGAAACAAAGTTCTTCACAGCATCAGCCTTATCTCTGTGCTGAGTCAGATGTGATACCACAGGTTTATTCCCAGACCTCACTGGCATTAAAAACACCTTCCCTGCACACCTGCCACCTCTGCACCATGGATTTGGGCATCTCATTCTGGAACAATGTATGCTACACTCAACAGTTCTCACTCTCGCTTAAACTAAATAATGGAGGCTAAAACCCTCATTCAGAGCATCCTTTGGGACTTAAAAAGGACTTAGCAAAGATGGCCACACACTGCATGTTAATAGGGAAGATATTTGCAATTATCTGGCACCATAGATATTGTAAATTTTTCATACATTGGAAAAACAAATTACTACAGCAGACTTCCTAAAATATTTTGTAGGAGATGATTCTGTATACTATTTGCAAGAAGATATTTGTATATCTCCTACCATGCAATGACATACATGCATGAAAATACACATTAAAATGTAGATCCTTTACCTGCCTACTATACAATGGTTGCATTCTTTTACAAGGAAAAAAATAAAAATAAAATAAAAAAGACATGGTTGTGAAATACTTTTTTTTTTTTTTTCATAATAACCCATGAGGCGTGAAGTAATGTCCACTGAAATACAAACCCACGTTCTATTCAGTTAAACAAATCTGCCATAATTTGTGTTCTGCATTTTATATGTGAGGTTGACTTTAGGATTTATTCATCATTCACATAGGACACTAAAAATACAGAATGTTAGTAGGATTTAGATGAGTAAAGATATATTCACTATGGTTAGTTCATCATAAATCACAGCAAACCAGCACTATGAAGGTTTCTCCTATGTGGAAGCAGGACAGCAGCAATAACTATTTAATTACGTTGTTTTGGCATAGCTGGATGTAGAGCAAAGCCCTGGGTTTATTTGTTCTAAAGATCTATTCCCCTTCCTCAAAATCCTTTGTATCTGATTGTCAGAATATCCTGCAACTGGATTAACCTAGACAAGTGCGGTTTCATGTCACTGAACTCTTCTAAACACTTCCTGATTCGATTCTGAAACTCATCAATCCAGAGTTGTAGGTAGGGAGAATAATGGGAACTCCAACACCCTCACAGTGATGCTTAAGACACTGGGGCTACCAAAGCTACTGAGTGAGGCAGAGGAGCCAGCATGCAGCATACAAGTTGGGGTGTACTGACCAGAGCAGTGATATCTTGAGACAGTAGTCAGTTGGCCTTTCTTGATGTCCCACAGGAAGGAAAGATGAAAAACATAAACTTCATGTTAACATATATATAGAGAGAGATATAGATATAAATAAGAAGACATTTTACTACTTATTTCCTAGCTCATATTTTGACATTAAATATATTGCAAAATCTTTATTTTTCAGCTAAATCAACCCTGCAACTGATTCAGATATGAAGAAGAAAGAAAAGTGGCAGAAAAGACAATTACAATCCCTGCACAATCCAGCAAGTAGTAAATTTGGAACCAGTTTCCTTTGTCACGTCTTTCCTTCTGTGTCCTACATTGAAACTCATGAAGGTCTCATAACCTGTATTCATATCTGAATCCTTTGAGTAGCTAATGCTGCAACAAAGCTTTGCAACTTGAACACTGCCAGCTAAAATAACCTTCTTGTGCTCTAGACCACAATCATACGTTTAACTACTTAGAATTACTGCTTCTATATAAAACATTCTCCTATACATTCTGCAGCAGTTAGAGCAGAAGGCTAGACTGGATTGCACGACTGCTGGAGACTGGCCAGCATGCCAGTTGTGCCGTGTCATCCTTCTTCCCACTTGCTGAGTAGCCACTGAGACATCATAAGGCACTCAGTTCCTGCAAGTTATGTACACTTTTATAGTGAGCAAAACTTTTTACCAGGCTTAGCTCTATTCTCGGAAAGCATATATGCCTTTCTGTTGTATGAAAGACTTTAGAGTTGTATTGCATGCAACCAGAGTCTCTCGACCTTGCTCAAGCTGCATTTGGGAATTAAAATACCCATATAATACAATTAAAATTTTGACTTCACTGTGATTATCCACGGAAAGAGGTGAGAAAGATCAGACTGAGAGAGTTGCTGAGACTTACTGGTAAACAAACTCAGCAGTGAGGGCTTTCTCTATTTTTATCATTGTAATTATTATCTATTTGAAATTATTGTTAATATTTTAATGTTTGTGTTAGAATAAACTGAAAAGTACTTAAATGGCAAGTATTTTTCCAATAAATAATTCATTAGATTTTTTAAATGATTATACTTAAATAACTTTCAATACGAATTGTATTTTTTATGAGAGAAATACATCTTTTTTGTCAATACAGTGATCTCCTAAAGATATGGCATGAAAAAACCCTGAGAGCTATTTTTGTGAGCAGTTGCTTAAAATTGGATGAGGTGATCATAAGAGGAAGAGATAACATTCTCTCCTAGACCTGGCAGACATAGAAAGACAATCAACCAGTGCTGACAAAGACTATGCCAACGGGTTCAGTCTTGATATTAGCAGTCCTTAACAGGTCACAGCATGCATGTGATACATTCATCTCTACCCACTACTGCAAACAAGTCTCAATTCAAGCATTTGTACTATCAGCCTGCTTTAAAATGCTTCCATTTTTCTCTTAATTCATCTGTTCGCTTCCATCCTTTATTAATCAGACTGTCTAAATAGCTAACTGCACAAGCATTTTTTGCTTACCATGGCAATCTCCATGATTATACGAACTTTTTCAATCCTTTCCAGTTGCTTCTAGTTGTGTGCAGAACAAAACCACAAGCTCTTTCATCCATGCTTGGACAAGCTAGGCCACAGTTTTTCTCTATTTTTGTTTTTTTTTTCACCATATTACATCTGAGTAAAATTTATGGATTTAGCTGAATCATCATTTGCATCAGCCTTTGGTAACCATCAGTAAGATTTGAAATCCTAATGGTTATCTATTCATAAAAACAAACAAACAAAAAAACCCAAACACCACAAAACACATTCTTTTGGGAAACAAATTGTTTCACCTGGACATATTACATACGAGCTTTAATGTAAATGGCAAATTCTGTGTTCAACGGCAGTGGTTTAATGAAATTACAGGCTATTAAAGCAGCAGAATATACCCGGTTACATTTTAGAACATTGTGCCAGCAACAGCTAATGATTTGATGGTTTTCTAGGAGTTTTGAACAAATACTGGCTTTTAGTCTGAGAGTAACGCTGGACATTTCTGTCTCATGCTCAGGGATTCAGCCAACTAACAGATACATTTGGTGAAGAATCTCATTCTAGTCATGCCCTCCCTTCCTAATTTCCCTTTTCACTGTTTTGTCGTCTTTGCCTGTTCCTCAGGGAACTGAGTGATTGATAGCCTAATCCAATGACTGTATTACAGCTGCCTCAACTTGGACTCTTTTCCTTATCATTAGCAGTTAGCCTATGGTTAAATTCACAGCTCACTGCTTGGTACAGCCCCTGAGATTTAAGGGTCTGGCCTTTAGAAAATATTTAACATAAAATTGAAATCTTGACATACTGAGAATTCAGTTCTCTGCAAGGCTTCTTTAATTAATCCAATGTACTGTACCATTGTTCTATATGAGACTGTGACATGGTGAACTGTTACTGAAGCTCACAGAGATGTGTAATTCTAAATTAAACACTCTCTTACATGTACCTACACTGCATTTGTTTCCCAAGAACACGTGCACGAATGTGAAAATTTAAATGCAATTTTTAACAATAATAAAACACAAACCAATTACATTTCAGGAGTAAAGACTTTTCATTTATTTCAAGCTCAGAATGAGAGATTTTTGAAGTAAGAGAAGACAACATGGCTTTGTTTAAAAGCTTTGTGTAAAGACCCACGCTTCATTCTCTTTCAGGACTCGTTTAATCTTTTGGCAAATGAAATCAATTACGATCATTTTTAATCAACTACAAATGGCACCTGTGCTAGAAGTGTAAAGTGTTTTCTTTGTAGGAAAAAAATTGGCTCAAAAATACTAAATGCAGAGAAAACGTGCTTAGTTCTCTGACCCTATCTGGAAAATAATACTTATTTATAAATAGCTATGGAAGGATGTAGACCTTGATCTATGCTGTAAACCTTTGCCCTACTTCCAGTCAGTCAATGAGCTGCAAGCTTCTATGAAAATGGCAGCTGAGTCCCAGATGAAAAATTATGCATCTCATAAACTGCTATTCTGCTGAAATGTCAAGCTATGGCAGGGCTGTACCTCAAACTCAGCACTTGGCATTTTCCTTCTGTCTGCTTTGTTGCCATGAAGCAAACATGAACAGTGAGGATTTGTGTAGGGCAGGTAGCAGGCGAGCTCCCTGTCAAAAATCTATTATTAGGGCTCTGATCTCTTCTGCACAGACCAGTGACGGCAGAACACTAAGAAATCAGACTGCTGCAAGGACACCACAGAAAACAGAGGACTCTTTATGAATACTGACATAATATATGCAAATAAGGGCTTTTAATGGCTGAGCTACATTTAAAAGAAATAATAAACCAAAATTAAAATCGTACTATGATGTTTTTTTATTCTCATCCAAACTGTTTTACAAATATATGTTAATATAAATAGCACTTAAATCTCAGTAAATATTTACACTAAACAGAAATGCATATGCACATATATATTTTTTTTTATTTCCAATGATGGGCAGCTTTTCATTCTCTTGTGGTGACCAAAATCAACAGAGCAGTCACTGAGAGAACTGTGATTATGACACTGAATACTCTTGATTGTTGTTTTTTTTTTTTCCCCACTTTTCTTTTAAAGGCAGCTATTACTATTATATTATTAAATTTACCTCTGTCAGTATGAATCATACATTTCAGATTATAATATATGCTCCTTTTAATAATGTCAATTATTCATATAATGTATATATTTTAATTTATGAAATAACACCTGAAAATATTCCCTTAGAAGTCACAAATGCTGTCTGATAGTATTTTTTTGTGTGTGTATGTGTGTTTTTTATGTGTTGTTGTGTTTTTTTTTTGTTTTTTTTTTTTAAGAGACAGCTACACTAATATGCTTCAAAGGTAACTGAAATTAACCACCTCCTCTGATTTTCAACAATTATACTTTCCCCCATTTAATTATGGAATCCTACTATCCCGCTATATTCTTTCTGACCTCTCTTGGGGTCAGCTATGAGAATAGAACACAACTTTTTGAATCTCTCTTGTTTTGGAAAACATACAAACATGCACACATTAATATGCTGTACCATATATCCATGCAAATAATGTCAAAATGCTACAGCACATAATAATTGGACAAATCTCTAACAGCACATAGGCATGAAGTGTTTGAACTATTACTGTAAAATACTGCAACATTTTTGCAACAAAGCATTAAAAGGATACATAGTGAGTGCACAGCAGAGAGATATGCTTTTAACCTAAGTTTTTTGCTAAGTCCACTGTATGGTTTTGTAAATTTATCCCCTAAGGATCTGGCTTCCAGACAAAAACAAAGAAACAAACATGTGACAAAGAAGAACAAAAAAACATGGAAATTCACACAGAAGCTCTATTTTGCTTGGAATAAATATCCTCTAGCGCTGCAATGTGATGTGTGATATAAAACACATCTGTAATATGAAAGTATGCTCACAAAAGAAAGCTTTTTAAAATTAAAATAAATTTAAAGGAAATAAATGTTAGAAAAGCATGTAGCTGCTGACAGTATGTTAGCATTTCTCTGGGAAACCTGGCATCCTACTCTAGTACCTACAAAACACATTTTCAAAATCATATATTTTTATACCAATGAAATAATCTCCTTCAGAGACTGTGATCATTATTCATTGTGAGGATAAATAACAGTATTAGCTTCTTTTTAAGAAATGAATACCCTGTATTGCATGCATACAATAATCTAATGTATTATATATTCTCAAAACTGAAATACTGCTGGGTCAATTGTAAAAGCTCATTAATGGAAATCAAATGATGCCTCTAATTCTGCAGATATGATAGTAATACAGTCTAGGGAGCCATATCTTAATTGCAATGTTTTTCTTCCATTCCAAGGGCTTATTTCCATAGCTATGTTTTGGAGGCTTCATCAGGACATTTTCACTTTTTCAGTAAGGAGTACTTCCTGGAAACCTATAAAAAAAGGATGAACACCTGGCCCCTTTAACTGCATTGTCTTCTCCTGTAATAGGTCCACAAAAATAAGAAGGGCTACAGTAGCTTTGGGCTCAGCTGAAGCTCTGTGGTGCCAATTAGAAAAGAATTTTCTTCAGAAAATACAAATTTGTCAAATTTACTGTGATTTTTTTTTCCCTGCAAAGATTTTATGGCACCAGAAGAGAGGTAGAAAGTGCAGAAAAACACAGGAGATTTCACCATGTTCAATAGTCAGTGGATAAACCTTGTATCCAGGAGACCCGGGTGGGACTCACATCAGGGATTTAAAACTTGGTCTCCCAAATCACACAGTCATACAGGTCAGCAGGCTTTGCTACAGATACTGCGTATCCTGTGAGAGCTGTTTCACTTTGTATTAATAATTCAATATTTGCAGGGAAGAGGGGGAGATAGAGAGAGACTAATTCTACAGTCCAGTGGCCAAATGCTCACCTGGGATACTGAAATCCTCCCTGTCAAAACCACCCAGCACACAGCAGGGCAGGATGGATGAAACAGCCATGCTTCTCACAGTTTAGTAATTTTCAGCTGATCGAATTATATCAGAACAGGAAGGTCACTTCCTGAGCACTGGCCGGGAAGCAAACACTAATTGTGGCAACTTTAAATTAATGGGGTTTTTAACTAATCTCATTAAGTCTACGCATCTTCGAAATACATCATATTCTATAACTTTTTTTAAAAAAACAGATAAATAAATTTTTTCCCAAATACAATTCAGAATCAGTCAACAATGCTAATATGCTAATCACTTTTTTAGTTTTTATTGATGTTGGACAAACCACAATAAACGACCTGTCATTTATTCATCTAAAAAGAATTAAAATGCCAATCCCTTTCCAGGGGCAATCTGTTCTAGGAAGAGGAACAACAATCTTCCTGCATTGCTGCCTCACATGCAGCTGATGAAGAGCGAAGAGGACAAGGGGAAGGCGCACATGGAAAATCTTTGTTCAGTACATCACCATCTATGAGCACGTTTTTAAACAGCGGAAGGTAGGGAAGACTGCAAGTCAAAATGTCAGGCTGCTGCTAGGCAAGGAGATTAACAGACTTTCATTATTTGCACTTCTATGGAAACCTTGATCAAACTCACTAGAGTGTTACACTCACTTGGAGAGGGTAAGCCGCACTATATTAAGAAATGCGTGGCCAGTGCCCAGCTTCCACAAACACTACACAGCCCTGCTGCTGGGTCCCAGGCAGCACTGGGCACCATGTTGCTCATTCCTCCCAGCAGCCTGCTTCAGGCTGTCAGCAGAACCCTTCAGCCAATGGGCAGCAGCCAGTCTACTGCCCTGTGTCTGAGGGTAGAACGTTGGCCTTCACACTGGGAACTGAGGGTAACCTCAGGCATTCCATTGGCCACCTGCTGCCGCCTCCACTGCAGTGTCAGTGGTGAAGCACTGGCACAGGTTGCCCAGAGAGATGGTGGGTGCCCTGTCCCTACAGACATTCAAGGTCAGGCTGGATGGGACTCTGAGGAACCTGATGAAGCTGTCAGTGTCCCTGACAGCTACAATGCATAAAGATGGTGGAGAAACACAAGATAAGCTTCTTAAAAAAAAAAAAATAAAATACAGTTTAATCCAGCACCAAAAGTCCATTATGAACTCCTCACAGCAGGTGATCCCAAGGGCCACCAGCTGCAAGCTGAGGTGGGTTTCCAGACCCCTACAGGTCCCCTCATGAGAAGGCTGCCATCTCTTGCACCCATACCACACAGCACTGGCAGTGCTGCAGCCCTGTAGGTGCAGGACCTCATCTCATCAGCTCCTGTGCTGTAGGTCCCTGATACGTAGGGGCCAGCTGCAGGCCAGAAGAGAAAGAGAATCCGTGCAATTGGAAAAAATCCAGAAAGCAAGATACAATTTGGCTGTGCCCTGTATCTGCTCTAGATTTGCGCACTGGAAAACATAAAACAGCCGTGTTTTGGAAGAACATGCAGAAAATAACCCAAACTTATCCCTTCTGTAACAACACTTTCACTACACTGACTTTCACTTAAAAATGAATTATATCTTGAGAGGAATTATTTGAAAAAACAACAAAAGCCACATATCACAACAAAAGCACTATATCAGACAATACAGTGGAACAAAATAGAATAACAAGTTTAAGCAAACGAAAATGAGAGAGTGACTTTCACGTGAGGAGCACAAGGCACTCTCCGGGGAGACTGCAGGCACGTAGGTGGTGTTACTGCCATTTAACCGACAGGAGAATGGCACAGTGAAAGGTCAAGCAGCTGGCTGCAGGCCATGGCCAGGGACAGAGCTCAGGACCATGGTCGCCCACCCCTTGCTCCGACAAGGCCAGTGCTTTCCCATTTTTTGCCTTCTCACAAGCATGCTAGCTCTCCTGATTTGAAATTGCTGTCCTGGTTTTGAAAATTTGTATACTATTATACCCTGATCACTGAGCAGAAAATACTGCGATGTGTGTGCAGCATCTATTGAATTTATTGGCTATGTGGCTTTCTTTTGCGCAATGAGTTGTGGGATTGGAACCTACTGATGTCAATTACCAGCAAGAAACCTTTATTTTTCTGCAACTGTACACTCTTTGAAAACAGCAATTCCAATGCTTTTCATATTTTTTAAATATGCATCAGATTTGCATCATAGGTAATAACGCATTCCAAAAAGTCATCTTCTATTTTCTTTGATATGTGCAAAACTTTAGGAAGAAAAATACATTTTTATACTTACATACAAGCACCCACACATTATATAAATAAAAGAAATGGAAAACTTTTCCTTGTGTCTCATTTATAACAGAATTACAAAACACGGAAATGCTGAGTATCCAGGTATCACTATAATTTACACTACATGCATGTTTTAAATTCATGAGACACACTTTTCATAAGGCAGCCATCTTATAGATTTTATTAGACAGACTTATGGTTGGAAGGATTATTCAGAAATTGCAACTTAAATGAGAAAATGTGAATGGTCTTACTTATATAAAATACTACTGCAATAGTTCTTTTATTAATTTTTAATGCACAGCACCCACTGTGACCTCCTTTATTCTTTTCCTGTCAACATGGCAGGCTAGAGAAATTGAAATGGGCTGTAGCCATTCTTTCCTTATTCCCCTTTTCCTCCCATTTTGCATAATATTAAAATTATGACATCTTATTGGACTGTCACTGTGAAATAATCATTATGCAATAGGCATAACATTTTTTTTTCTGATTGTTATCTCTTTTTTGCCTTTTAATGCTCTCTAAAAAATTCCAAATTCCATGCAGTTATCTAAGGCAATAATGCAATTTTCCAATGAACACACTTGTCTGAATTAAAGTTTGTTTAAAAGATGTCTTTTGCTGCATTTCTTATGGTTCTCTAAGGATAACATCAGTTGCATAAAAAGCATTTTTTGCCTGATTTTTTCTGTTATGTTTTTGGGGTGCAGTGAGAGGCGAGCCTGATAAAATAGTGTTTGACGATCATGAGGACACTTACTTCTGTTACATTTATTTACTGCTACCTCTATCACCAAGGAGACTAATCTCCATACCAGTGAAGTCAAGAAGTTCACAGCATTGTCTTTGCAGGGCCAAGTTCATGTTGTCACAGCAACGGAGTGCATAGGGTCAATAGATTAATTCATTAGTGTGTACAAGCACTGAACTGGAGTGTAAAAGTTTTGTTGCTGGTTTTAAAATTGAACTGTGAAGCAGGACTTGGAAATACGTCTATGCAAGTTCTGAATATATATTTCAAGGAATAAACCACAGAAAATGCATATATTTGCCTAATACGATATATCATTTTTCCCACAGTAGGAAGAGGATGAAATAATCTACTTTGAAGAGGTGCATTCAGTGGGAAGGCAGGAGGATAAGCCAGAGTTCGGGCTATGAAATATACACTGCATTTGGATTGTTGATATTTCCTCCTACAATGCCCTTTCATTAGCCTCTGTCTAACGCGGGGCTTGACAATTGTGACAGAATGAAAAATTTGAGGAAAAGCGAGGGTCACAAGAGAAGAGATTTTGCTCCCTCTCCAGTGACCCTATCACAGTATTCTGATGCAGCGTTTTTACCATTAAGGAAAGGGCAACACAAGAGCCTTCACACTTAATCTGTTCCATCTGTCATGACTATTAGAAACATTGACCAGCAGTGAGCTTTAAGGACTCGGTGCGACTGCAGACATGATATTCTAGCTCACTACAAGGACCTCCCGATGTTCTGAAAGCCTCCAAGGAAGCAGTATGCATCAAAAAGGGCAACACCTACCTGACACGCCGCCATATGTGGTCCTCAGTCCTGCACCAACTGCTGGCCAAGGTGTGCCGTCTGCTTTCAGTCCCATCAGTCCTGACACCGTGTTGGTGGCGGTAACACCATCTGCGCCACCTGTGAAAGAAAAGGTCAGTCACTTTTTGTTAAATAATGAGTATAAGAACAAGAGAGGAAAAAATACAACAGAAAAACTGTGAAACTGTAAAATTACTAGAATTTCAAATAAACAGCTGAAGACATAAAGAAACAAACTGCACAGGGATGTGCAGAAGGGTCCTTAAAACCAGTCCAGGGCTGAAAAATTTAACATTAGCTTTTCAGCAGGCTGTATCAGTTGAAAGAGGTGTTAAGGTTACAAGACAGCACCAAGGAAAATAGGGGTAGACAGGCAGATCTCTGCCATTCAGCTGTGTGAGTTGGAATCTACTACAGTGGCTGTTTGACACTGGAAAGTACCCCAGTACTGAGGTCACCCCCTCCAAGCTGCCAACAGCAGCACTTTATTGACCAGGCAGCCCTTATTCTAGCTTCTTACTGTGAGAAATACTCAACAGATAAAGAATGACTGTTTCTAAGAGATGGATTAATAAACCCACTTTTAAATTAATTTCCTACCCTGCTGTATTTTAAGCTGTAAGGAAGGAAAAAAATAGGTATAACCCTCAAATGTTGCGTCTCTTATTTCTCAGGACACACTATTTTTACTACTAAACATAAGAATAAGGGAAGGTTCAGTGGTGTGGTAAACACATATGATAACAATGATAGAAATATGAGTAAGCAAACAAAGTTAGATGTTTTAGTGTTAATCTAATAAAATTCTCTTTATATATTGCTATATTCTAGAATAAAACATGAACAAAATTAAGAAACATTTGATCACAGTATTCATCTAAACGTCAAATAAATTGTTTTCATATTTAATTCTGTTATTTGTTATTATTTCTGCAAGTCCTCCCATGTCCCCTCCACATCCAGCAAATTAGTAAATCTGCACAGCTTGTGCAGTGGAGTCAGTTACCTTCCTGCGCAGCCATCGCAATATTCACAATATCAGTGACATTTGGGGTCAGCTTGGCAAAGAAAGGAATCTGAACAGCTTGTCTAACCCAGCGACAGATGTTCCGCACCAGCTCTGGATCCTGTTCAAATAGGTCAGATAAATATAGAACATAATTAAAAGTAATATGAACAAAAGGTATATCAATGCAATAGAAAACTCCGCTATAAATGGCTGTACGGTGGTTTTCTGAAATTACACCTCGGGACCAAACATAATCTCACTAGTTAGCTTATTTAAGACACATTCAGTAACTGCATATCCATTATGGAAAGGTTAGCCCATGAAAAGAAGAAAATTTGCTTTTTTGCACAAGACAACAACATCACAAAATGTTCCCTTGCCAGAGCTGGGAACAATATATTTTGGAGAGAAAGGGAGTGTCCTTATCCATATATTTTAAATATCACTATTCAATTCTAATGGCTTACTTTATGTAAGGTGAGATGAAAATAATCAATACCATGTAAAATAATGCAATACTGAGTATTGGCTGATTGTGCCTTGATCAGAACAATAAGGATGAGTCAAAGCTGAAAGGCTATCAGAATGCAATTCAGCATTTCTGGACTCCTTTCTGACCATGCAGACTAACTTGGGACATCCAAAATGTAAATGAAAGATCAAAATCTGCCCTTTTAAAGCACAAAATCAAAATCAGTTGTTTGCTTTTTATGACTTCCAGGCATTTAATTCACTTATGGGAAGCATACCATGTAGACAGTAACCAGCTATCCTCTGCGATGAAAACACCTCAGTGAAACTGACACTGTAATTCTGGCACATACAGTGATTCTCCAATATTCTTAGGGTGTGTATTGCTGTTTTTTTTCACTTTTTTTTTTTCCCTGTTGCCTATTAATGTTTTTCAACAAATATCTTAAAATTTGCAGCACTAAAGCATGTAGAACATGGTGCACGATCTGATTCAAGAAAAAGAACTGTTACAAGATTTACTAGAAGTATAACCTGTGGGTAGGTTAATTGGTATTGCAGCAATTATTTACATTTGCTAAATCTTTATCACTCTCACAGATAATTAGGTCTGTCATAAAAGAAAAATTCTCTCCCATTTGGATATTGTAAAAATTCAGAAAGCTGCATTGTTATGAGAACGGGATAAGGCTAAATGAAGTTTAGCTTAAAACAATCCAGTGGACATCAAGAATCTTTTCAGTTTAGTGAACACACAGGAAACGTTCCCTTGCTGTTTTTGTCATTCTACATCAGCAGTTAAATGCAAACATACAAAATACAGGCTGCATTCCAAGAGAGTACACAGTGCTGGACGTGAATAGTAAAATCTTGAAACTTAGCAGAGCCATTCCAATAAAAATGGTCATCTCCCTACTCATGAGCTTCGATGAAATATGGATGAACACTGCACTGGCAGTATGAAAATAGTTGCATCTTTGACTTTAATTTTTCTTTTAAGTTTTATTGAGGCCAAATACAGAAATGAGAGACCCTCTAGAAGATGTGAATTGTATATTCCTTATGGAAATTATTCTTCTCAGAAAACCTCACAAAAACGTTGACATTGCATAACTCATTATGCTGACTTGACAATGGTTGTAGTGCTGTCATATAAAATCTGACTCCAACACACATTAGCACTTTAAAATTTTAGTTATTTTAATCTGTATTCAATAATAACTCATTAACAGACCTCTTTAGTTCATATTAGCCCATTTTCCATCCTATCTAAGACAGTTTAGCCAGTCCATAGGAGTTTACCTTTGGACAGAGAGGGATTTGAAGAGTTCACACTAGAAGACAGCTTTTGAAAAAGATTTAAGTGATCAGAAAGATAGAATTTACTTTTAAGTGCAATCATTGATAAAAAAAAATTATCCCAATTTGAAATGCAGTTCTAAATTTAACTTTTCTAGGAATTTTTATTTTTATCACATTCAGTACAGTTTTAAACTCAGGTGCAAAATTAACAAGGTAAATAACCTGGTACCCATCACTAGTTTTAAAGCGGTCGTGTACAGATTTAAATTTACTTACATATTTTGCTGATTCAGGCCAATTTACAAAGTCCATTTAATTATTCTTAGCAGAGACTGGATTTATAAAACATTCAAAGGATGAGAATGTAACTTGTAAGGAAATGGACCCTGAGGCACATAAATTATGTTACAAAAATCTCTCCTAAAAATACTTACGTCACTGCTAATACAATATAAATAACTATAAATACTTCTTTTTTTTTAAACTCCAATTCAACTTTATGACAATGCCTGTAACCTCTATCAGGATAAAAGTGATTTGTGAAGCCTGCAAAGTTAAGAAGCATTTTCTAAATGGCTTGATACATAAAATCAGATATGTACAGCTATTAGCTGTAAAAACAATCGGGCATTTTCATTTGCAAAATCAGCAATCTGAATCAAATAAAACATTATTCTGCTTAAGCTAGTCCATTTTTTAATGCTTCTATTACACATATTTAGGTTTTTAAGTTTTGTTATTAATGATGATGCAGTACAATTTATATAGAATTTGTACCACAATTTTGCTGCTTGCGTTAATCCAGAACGACCATATTCTTCAATGGACTTTGACATCTACTGCTACCACCCTTAATTTACCTGCTGCACCTTTATTTTTGTTTGTTTTTTAACCAGCTAAATGAAACTTTATGAAGTTACTGTCAACTAAGACATAATATTGATTCATGCACTGTGTCTATAGGAATCTGTTGGTAATTTAATGTCATATATAGTCTCTTTTGGTATGAGATGAACATCAGTGTGTTTTCTGTCTTCCTGTTCTTAATCAAATATTGCTTGTTTATTGCAAAGGCACAGGAGATTTTAATGTTACAGAGGTTGTCTTTTTACTTCCCCAAACAGCAGTACAGATTCATTTTTTCCTGAATATTCATTATAGCCTTGGGCTAAAAGGAGCTTTTAATCCTAACTACTCATTGCCAATGGGTAGATATACTAGAGGAAAAACAACTAGTCCCCTTTTTTTCCTAAATGATCACATGATAACTTTAACTACAACTATACCTATAAGTACTCAAAAAATTAAAGCAGCAAGTTGCCTTCTGATTACATTTGGCATTGGTAATGAGATGAATCCCACATTCTATTGTCCCTAAGGCAGATACATCCTGCATATTTAACAAGGAACATGAAATGCTATGCAGACAGTATGTAACCCCTCCATGTATTTCATGGAAATAAATGAAACCATGAAGAGATTACAACAGAAATGTCTGGCTGTACTAATTCTAAATTGCAGAGAATTAATCTTGCCTTTGAATTAACTTAACTTCCATGAAGTTGATACGGGTTTCTTATATGTGGTTGATAGTCAAGTGAGGTGGCAAGTACCCCTCATCAGTGCAGTCTTATGGTGACAGACTTTCTTTCTGCAGTAGTTCTCCAGAAAATAAATCCTGTATTCCTCATACACCTATTTCCATTGGAGGAATTTTTTGTGACATGAGAAAATATTCTACACTCGTACACCACAGTAGATACATTTTCCAAAATAGTATGGATTGCTACAGGACATGGAAAGAGGCTTTTATGTTCAGGAACAATGACACAAAATGACTTTGAGTAAGAATTTGCAAGATTGAGCTTTTAAATTTGAACCATGTATAATCCTCACTATACTATTTATTCAGCAATAGTCTGAAAAGGACGGGTTAAATCTGTTATCAACTCGAGTTCTGTTTGAGAGCCCACTAGGTCTAACATGCACTCTCTCAAAAAGAAGGAAGAAGAAAAAGTCTCCACCATCTGCAGCTACCATGTAGATTTTCTTACAGACCATGCTGTATTTTCCTTGTCAACGTTACAGTGGCACTACCTCCCACAATCTGCAGTGTGAGCAGGTGTTGGTGAGATACATTTGCAGCAGCTTTAATGAGGGAGTAATGACAATTCCTACAGATTCCTCACCCATTCAATTCACTCCATAAACTAAAGGTGTAGATCTGGAGAAAAAGCTTTTACAGAGATCACATATATCCCATATATCAAGTCCATAGGACTTGATAAGCTGATATACTCTTTTTTTTTTTTTTTTTTTTTAATGTCTATCACATATTTCTTTTCCAGATCAAAAATGGAGCTAGAAAAAAATTAGGAAATAGTAAATAAACAAACAAACAAATAAATCTCAACACTCTTCATATGTGAAGAATTACTGTTTTGTCATTCCTTCAAATATGAAGGAAAAATTAAAGTGTGGGAATTTAGCTTAAAGCATCTTTTTCCGTATTATTCTCACTCGTTTACACATTATATGGAGCAAAGATTGCTTTTCTCCATTCTCCTATGAAATGTCCAACACTGCCTTCATAGAACTGCTTGAAATACAGAACTGCAATCAATCAGCAAAGGAGACAATATTTCTGAATATCCTAGTTAATTTTACCTCTGTTATCCTAGAGAGGGACACTTTAGTTTGTGCACTCATACAATTTCAAGCGATTAAAGCTAAAGTTTTGTTTAAAGACTGTCAATTTAATGGGAAGGATTTCCCAAGATAGAAAACAAATAACTCTCATCTAAAGAAAAAAAGTTTCATCATTTTTCAAGAAATTTGACAGCTTTTGGTCAACATCTATTGACCACAGCTGTCAAAAAGAAAAAATTGAGGCAGTTTAAGTCAAGGCAGGAATAACAGTTTTCACAGTTGTATGTGAAGATACATAAACAATGAATGCTCCGAAAATAGTGCCTCCTATTTTATTATATTGGCCCATGACAACAGGGGAAATGTTGGTGGTATGGCAACAGAGGTCAAACCTCCCCACCAATATTACACTATATTTTGTTTCCATTTTGTTCTATCTGTTGTAGTTTCCAAGGAAATAAATAAAAGGCAACACTTCTGGCTAGCTTACCTACGTGTATGAATATATATATATACACACACACCTCTTTGGAGGAAGAATTTCTAAAAAAAAATCAATGATAAATATAAGGAGAATTAATCAAGGTCCCCACTGTCACCGTTTTGCTAAACTTTCAGAGTGATAATATGTACCATGACTACTGTTTACTGCTTTAATTCATGAATATACCTATCTTTTTTAAAATGCTTTTTTCCTTTAAGAAATACTCTAAGAGAAGTCTGCAAGGTAAATATATGCATTTATATATTTTTTTCACTTACTGTGTGTTCTTTTTATGATATGAATAAAGCCAACAAATCTATTATATCTTTAAACTGAAGAGATATCATGTGGCTTCTATGAATAAGCTTGCAATGCTAATGAAATAAGTATATATTTGCTTAGAAAATATGGTGAACTAAAATGTAGAAATATAGCTTAGGAAATTCTTCTTAGGTTTCCCAGCTTATGTTCTCTCTTTTTGTTACAAAAATTTCATTTATGCAAAAACATCACCATTTGGAGACCACATACAGACTCCATTTGTATTTATATTTATTTCTATTTAATTTTCTGTAGCTTAAATTTAAATTCATTCGTATTATTAATTATACGTATTATCTATCTTTGTATACAACATATTTATTAAAGCCTCTTATTTTGTATCTGCTTTTGACCATGTGCAATTCTAAGCAACAATCTCATAACTTTATTCAAAAATTATTTATTTTCTCTTTTATATTATGTGAACTGAAAAAGTCCTCCCTCTTAGCTTTGTTCTTTCATGCTAGGACTTCATTACTTTAAAGTGGAGCTGCAAGCACGGCATCGTGATTTCAGCTGCTTCTCTTCAGATCAGTCACTACAAGTTCCACTTCAGGAAGCCTAATGTAGATTCTCCTTTTTTTTCCAGTCATACCAGTGTGCCACTGAACAAAATCAAGTCACTCAAGATTAGGTCCAGGCTTTGGTCATGGCTGAGCAGAGAAGTCAAAGCTCTGAAACCAAGTCTACGCTAGCAAAGATAGCAGCAGCAGGTATTGAGAAAAGCCAGTGTGAGACACTACTGTATTTCTCATAGTTAGGCTACTTCAAAAATTTGAAAAGAAGTTTGGTGCATGTAAATAGAAAACAGCTAGCCAAATCAATCTTAAAAGGCTAGAAAAATGTTTTCATAGAATCTGAATTTCAAAATAAGCTTCAATTTCAGCAGATTTCCATCCTGTTCTTTCTTCCCCTCATTTGGCATCACAGTCACTATTTGTTAATTCTCCAGCTCTTAAATTAGAAGGTTTAAAAGATGTTAAAAGCATAGTAACAAACAGCCTTTGATCACCTCTCTCTATCCCAAATGAAGAAAAGAGGCACAATAAATTGTTACAGCATTTCCTTCTTTTAGTACATTGCTAGATATAGACAAATGAACAATGCTTAGCAGTATGTTGAGGAAAAACACTCCAAACCCACCCACAGAAAACTGTACAGATAAGTGTTTAATGTATCTCATCTAATAGCATCCAGTATTAACATAGGTCAGTATCCAAATTCAAAAATACATTTATCAAAGGGCTGTGTGGGAGATCCACTTTGGATTCCTTATTAACAGGATGGTACTCCTACACTTCTTTCATAATGTAGCACTTAAGGACTGTGAAGATAACCAACACGAAGACAAGGTCAAGAATGAGCTGGAAATTTTTGATTGACCGATACACAACAGTACAGAACACAGATTTGTACTGGGGGTAGAGAAATGATAAGAGGGACGTCAAGATCAAGAACAAGTGAGACTGGAAAGGTTTGTGGCTGTCTCTATTTAGTTAGCTTTGCAATTATTCCCTTTTTCAGATCACGTAAAAGCTTTTTGCTTTCTTCCCACCACAAAGAGAAAGACAACTAAATTTATTTTCAAAACTGAGTCTTATCTTTAAGTGGATAGTTGAACCACAACATTTTTCTTCATTCTAAATTTCTTACTTTTTTTTTTTTTTTGTACATTAAAAATGTAACCTAAAGAACCAGAAGAAACACCATTGTTAAAAAAAAAATCTACTTTTAAAACAAACTACAAGGCTTAAAAAATGTTACAGATATATCTAATTGAGATAGGTCAGCTAAAACTGTAGGAATCACTATTTACAGCTATTGATTTTAATGCAACATAACAGGACTCGGACATAACCATTATTTTTCTTTGTTGTCAGAATAGAGGTTAATAATTGTTGTCCTGAAAGGGTGAAACACAGACTGCCAATTCAAATCAGATTTTGTTCCGATACCAAGTGTTCTAAACCTTCAATGAAATATGTGAAACAGCATACCTACCTTTAATAAGCATCTTAGAGATACTAACCAGGAAGATTTATTTATCAACAGTGGTGGTGTATTTAAAGTGCTGATTAATATGTACAAATGCTTTTATATCCTTGACAAAATATTTTATCTTGGTAGTTTCTATCAATCAAAACATTTTTTCTCATGTCATTATAAAAAGCAGTATACAGAATGATTTAACAACATTCCACTTCCTTAGTTCACACAGGGTTTACTTCCTAGAATGCATAAAGGTTTGATAAGGTTTATACCACATGCAAAAAAAATTTCAAAGGAAAGCATATAGCTTGAATGTACGAGTGCTGCAGCTACAAGTAGGTTTTTCTTGTGGTCATCCTGGTAAGCTCTTTGTCCCTGTTCTATAACAAAGAGACAGAAAGAACCAGAAACTTGAAAAAACAAAAAATAACAAACAAACAAACCCCAACCCCCCCTATATTCTGAGGATTTCCCACTAAGTTTTAAAACAATATTCATATGGGCCCTAATTCAGATTTGATCTGCTGTAAATAGCAAGCCTTCTAGTGCACTAACTTTACTAGAAGGTGAGGCAAATTTTTTCTAGTATGAATCTAATCCTGAAAATCTTCCTTGTAGGCAGGAAAGAGACTTAGTTAATTACTTTTATCAAATGGTAGCATAAAACTTAAAGCATAGAAAGAAAAGCTATTAACATGCACAGTGTAGTCAACTTTTATCGTGCACCAACATGAACAATCTGAAACTGCTTTATTTTATTTGCAGATAGGTATTGCTGATCTTTTTCTTTTCCAGAAATCCTGTTTACTGGACATGCAGGTTAGAAACAAATGCAGTATGTTATGCAGCAACCACGTATCCAAAGCAGCCGACAGGATCAGTAAAAACACAAACATCTAATGATTGTAGACTACCGACCCGAATTTTCTGTATTTCCCTCTTCTGAAACTTTCTCAGTGCATTAAAACAACTGCACAAATAAGTATAGGTTGCCATTTGTTTTTTAAGAAAATCATGCTTTTCCTTCTTTCTGGAAAGCACCAACAATATATTCTGTCATAGTTAGGCCACTGAAGTGCCATTAAAACAGCCCAAATCTTTTTGATTTCTTTTTAAAATGGTAGTAGCTCACTTATATTTTGGAGGAACTGACCTTCTTTGTGACATTTGTTATCCATAATGTGAACTTCATCTGAAACGCTTCCATCACAGTGAGACTGAAAATAAGGTTATCCCCAACTTACTATCATATCTTCATGAATTTCAAGAAAATAGAATAATTTTTGCATTTTCTAAGAAAACTGATTGTATAGAGAATGCTTTCCATATGCAAATAAAAATCACTGCATATAAAAAATACGTAAATTTTTTCAACACCCACACCATGTCTTTAAAACATTGCAGTAAGGTGGTAGTGCTGTTAACAATTCTTCCCTGTCTATAATCTCGTTTTTATTTTCTATTTTGAGTTTTGAGAAATTCAATTAAAATTTTTTCAAAGTAATAGCTGTGGGTTAAATGTTGTCAAACAGCAATGTAAAATTACAGAACGGTTTTCTGATGATGAAGTTATTAAACTATGCATCTCAATTCATTTCTTCTCAAGTGTATGAAAAACAGAAGTCTTAAGACAAAATAGCAATTAACAGTCATAATTCATTATTAAGCATTGTCTCCTTTTATGTGCTGCAAAAAGCAGAACACATGAGCACTAAAAGGACATATGGAACTAAAGACGTGGAAGAAATCCATTTAAACCACGACATTTCCTCGCTCCTGGATCCCATGAGACCAATAGGAAGGGAACGGAAGGCAGGTCCCAAGGGAGGTGGCTGAGCTCACCAACCAGCGGTGACCAGAAAGCTCTTTCTCTTGAGAATCAGCCCACAAAACACACCTTCTGGCTTGAGAAAAAACGTGCATAGATTGAGATTTGCATGAGTTGAAAGAGGCAGCCAGCAGCAGCCTTTCTCCTCGCATGTCTCCCATCCCCTCAGCGACATGATGCCAAATGCTTTGTCCCTGCAGTGCACCAGGGCCTCTTTGGGCCCGGCAGCACTTTGCTGCAGAAGATCACTTGGGCTGGGTGGCCCTTTGCTCTCTGACCAAAGTGCATGACTGGTGAACAGCTCAGGGAGAAGCAGCACATGCCATCACCTCTGCCTGCAGTGACATATGAGCAGCACCGTCAGCACCTCAGCTACAAAATCCTTGTGTCCGAGTCTGCACCTAGAGATCTCACCTCCTGCATCTGACCAAGCTTTCCTATGCTCATACCCATCAGTTAGGGCAGCAGACAACTTTTCTTCTCTACTCAGCTGCCTAGTTTTATGAAACTTATGGAAATGCAGCATCTTTGAAACAGTTTCATCTCTGAGAGATTTGACTGAAACAGGTCACTTGGCTAAAACATGCCCCAAAGCAACAGAGTGGACTGAAAGACATAAAGGCAGTTATGCCTTATTCTCTTAAGACCCAAAAATGATGAGAGCAGCCAATCCTGGAGAACAATATAAAGCCTGAAACCTCGTCACAAACATCAACAGTAACCACGGTTCAGTTATATGGGATTTTGGGGGGACAATGTTACCACTGCTTTTACAGCACAGCACACCACCACCCTGCTGTACTTTGCATTAATTTATTGCAGTATCTGATACAAAAGAGGGGGAACTAATTCTGCCTGCAGGACTCAATGAATTATACTTAACCAGCATATTATTGTAGGGTGATACTAGAATGCCACATGAACACAGATATAATCAAATTCTGTTTGGGGCATCATTTATTTAAAATACTTCAAGCTCCTTGCTGGCAGAGCAACAGCGAATTATCATGCTATGCTGTGCACTTCAATTAAGAAACAGCCTCATCTTTCCTATTTCCAAGGTACAGCAGAGCAAATCTAATTGTTCCATGCAGCTAGTTTTCATCTTTCCAGAGTAACCAGGGCTTTTGTTACTTTTTTTTTTTTTTGCTTTTTGTTTTTAACAGACTTCTCTTCTGAAAGAGGCAATGTGGTCTTTTATGAAACTTGCATCCTAATTGCAGGCAATAAACACAAACACAGCAGCAGAGGCTGTAGCAAGCAGAGTTTAAGTAAAACAAAAATAAAGGTAAGAAAAGATCTATGAAGCAAGTTCATTTTACATGTGATCTGAATAGTTAAATAACCAGGATCTGCATTTCAGTGCTCACAAGAGAAATATACGTCTCCTTCAATATAAAATAAGAAAACCAAACAGTCTCTCAAACCTATAGCTTTAATGCTGAGATAGGCAAATATATTTTATATATTAGAAGTTAGATGGTATGACTAACTAATGAGAAATATTTATCAGCCAGGATGTTATTAGCTTTTAAAATATTTGCTCATGGCATAAAAAAATCTCTGTTCTTGTGCTTAGGCTGAGATATTTGATTGTCTTTTTTAAAAAGTACAGAAAGTTCCTGTTCCCTTTGGAAATGCAACTAATGTGTTCATTTCAACTTGAGATCTCTATTTCATACTGAAGATCTCACCCCAGTGAACAAGTATTTGTGCCTCCCCTTATTCACTAGTAGGTCGCTGTCTCCAATAAAACAATGCAATACCTTTTGATAGAAATTCTGTAGACTGGAGCCACAGAAACACAGAAATGTTGGTTTGAAATGACTTCTGGAGGTCAGCTAGACCTAGCTCTGTTCTGAGTGAGAACAAAGCCAACAACAGATGAGGTTAGCCACAGCTTTACCCACCTAAGCCCTGAAAATTCCAGAGACGGTGGTTACACAGCCCTGCTGGGCAGCATACAACAGAGCTGCATTACCTCCTGGGTGATTTTTTTCCTGATGCCCAATCTGAAACATTTGGGCTGCAATTTGTTCCTTGCTGTATCACCTACAGTACACCTTGCCTACTTCATAGCTACTCATCTGGCAGCTTTGTTACTGCCTTTCCAGTAGCTGCAGGCTGTTCTGCTCTTTTTCTCCATGTTGTTTTTCACTCTCCATTTGGCTACAGAGACTTACTGATATTTTCAAAGTATTTGTGTATCACTTGTCCTAGTCAGTTTTGTTGACGATTCTATGTATATGCACAGTGCAAATACTAAGCCTGGGGTTTCATTTGTACAGCAAAGAACAACACAAAACTTAGCAGGAATGAAAAATAAAACCCAGGTTATCAACTCAATTCAACTATTTATTCATTCTTACCAGAACAGCTGGAGGGAACAGTTGACTTTTGGACCAAAACCAAGAAGTCAAGCATTGAAATTTGTAGATTTCACATCATAGTAATGGTTCTGAATGTTTAATGCCACTTCTTGAGATTAGTAAAAGAAAAAAAAAATTGAAAGAATCTTTAAATGAGACAAAAAGCACATCACAAATAGAACACCTCAAAAGATAGACACTGTCATGCGAGTGCTACCTTCTGAGGTATTCAATTGATTTATTATTTTTATGATTTTCTGCTACAGTTACTTCAGTAATAAATTATGGTGTTTTTAATAATCTGCAGTTCACCATATTATCTTCAGGTTTACTATTAAACACAAAACGTTACTTGCTGCACAGAAAATCCTTGCCTTGATGTTCTTCAGGCTGATGATGGAAATTCTGTTACAATTTTTAGTGATATCAAACTTCTATACAGTTGCAGATTGTTATGAAAGAACACAAACCTTGACTTTATTATCATTAATCAGCATTAGTAAATATAATTGACATTTTATACAGAACCAGCTTTAAGTAACTTATTGGCAGCGATACAGATGCCTCTTAATATTACCCTCTGGCTAGCGGTGCTGTTTAGGCGCCAGAGTGTCTGTACTAATGACTTGGAATTAAAATCAAATAAAACCTGAGAACTGTAATTCAGTATAAAGAACAACCATCCTTAGCACCAATTCTTTTTATATATTATTTGGATATATCTGAAATTTTTAAAATTTACAGTGGGTATAAACAGTGGAAGTGTTTGAGAGTAGATAACGAAAAACCAAATCCAATGTTCCCAGATTTCTATGTTCCCCTTAGGCACACCACAGGAATTGAAATGAGGAGAAAAAGTAGACAGTGTAATTAACCTTTCCTTTACCTTTAGGGGGGAAAAAAAAAAAGAAAAAAAAAAAGAAAGAAAAAGAGAAAAAGAAAAAGAAAAAGAAAGAAGAACATTTTAGACATTTGAAATAGTAAAAATATGCATGCATGTTTTTCTGTCATTATTCTTAACTAAGTAATTGTAGTTTCCTGAGGATTTTAATGTGCTTAGGCATGAAAATGGACCAAATTCCTTAGAAATTTTCCTATGAAGATGTGGATTATTTTATCAAAAAAATTTAAGAGAATCTGCTTTACTTGAAATCTGCTCTATCTCTCAAAATCTCACACCCCAATTTCTAGTAATCTCAAGTTTGTTAGTGTCCAGAATATATCTGAGCCCCTTGCCCCACACATTACCTATATATGACCTATTTGACTTTAGCTCAAGGGACAAAACAAAAATTACACATGGAGCCAAAATGCTTCCTAGCACTTTGGCATCTATACTGGGGTCTTCCAGGACCTCCACACTGGGTCGACCCACAAGGGCTACCATTCATCCTAGCATTCATCATTATTTTACCTCTGGTCTATCCTCATCCTTTGCTTTGATAAACTACATTAAATTTATCTTAGCCAACTTAGTGGAAGAACCTCAATATTAAGTCCTCTAAGGATCACTTTTATTCAGTTATTTGTCTAAAGAGCTAGATTCTTTTCTAAACTCTCATTTTTAATAAGACATCTAAAACAGCATTAATATATTTAAGTGAGATAGTATGTATTAAGCATTCAAATGAATATATATATTGTATGGGAAAGAAATATTATTATACAAACATGTACGTTTATATAATGTAATCTTCTTGCTTTGGATCTGATGTCCTCCAAGGAGAGCCACAAATCCACATGATAGCCCTGAATGCTCGCATTTTGCATTTGGTTCTCTGATTTTACAATAGCTGAAAGATATGTAAAAACTCATGTAGCCAGACAGCTCCCTACTGACTACATATCCAAGCAACTTCACATGCATATATTATTCTAGCCAGTGAAAGCAAGAAATAGTGCATGCCAAAAAGGAAGAAAAAAAAAAAAAAGAAAAAGAAAAAAGCCCTCATGCTTGAAATGAGCCTATTTCAGCACCCATGTAAATTTTCAGGGCACTCTCTGGCTAAGCTGCAGCCTTCTAGTGAACAGTATTGCAATCTCATGTTGAGACAATCCAAACTACTGGGTTATGCAGTGCAGAGTGAAGGGTGGGAATTGCTTCATAAATTTATAAAAATGACCACTACAACTGTTTGTTGTTAAACAAGCTTTTGAAAAAAAATTAATAACTTACTATTTTACTAGTGTGGTCCTGGAGGGCTTTTATAATTTGTTTCTCTCCCATTTTTAATCATAACTTTGGAAAATAACCACTGGCTATGACAAGCATCCATATTACTTTCATTAAATATAATAATCTATAGCATGGAATTGATTGGCATCATTTTGATAACAAAAATAATAAATTAGCTCCATGCACTGTGTCTGACAGTGCTGTTATGATAAAGTTTCAGCTAAAGTGTGCATGCTGCTGCTTTGGAATGATTACAGCTCCTATTGTCTTCCTGCTAATAGTTTTACAAAGTTAATGGTTTAGTTTACCAACCATACCATTCAAGTTTTATGTTTAGCTGAGGAGGAAAGGATGAATTAAGATGTCTACTAGCACAATCTAAATGGATGAACTGAATAGTATATGTTGATTTTAGCACATGCAATCATGATTTCCGATCTGCATTTCCCTTCTCTTTCTTTCCTCATCTCAAAATGTAGCAAGATGGGAAATTGAGTACAAAATTCAAGTCAAGCCAAACAAATGCTCAAATACACAAGCTCATTGTTATTACCCTTTGGAATGCATGCAAAGGTAAACAGATTTCAGACTTGTGAAAATGTAATGACCGAACTCTAGAAAATCTCTCCTGGTATCCTATGTGAACCAAGATTTTTCAGAGAACTTCCAAGTTCACTTCTAAGCATGTTTCTGAACCAAAACAAATTTCAAACTATGGACAAAACATGCAAACATCTGAAAACTAGAAAAAGAAAGGAATGTGGGAATAGGCTTTTGAGCATGTTTGTTTTCTTTTCATGGGCAAAATAACACGTATGCTCCTAAATGGAACCAGAGGATGTATTGAAAAACTGTATATCATGTTTCTGCATGACAGAAACGTGTGATACGGATAATCCCAACCTAAATTGTACACATCCATCAAATCTATAGGTTACACAATGCAGGCTAATAAAAGAGACAAAGTTAACTGTAGATGGCACTACCAGAATGTATGCTCTGTGATTCAAGAATACAGTTGGGTTCAAAAGCAAAACATTATAAAATGAAATGTCTGTATATCTCATGTCCTTCAAAATCATTATTGATACAGGCAGTTTGCAGCAGGTTGTGATCTCAAAGATATCTAAAGAGCTCTGCAGTGAAACTAACAAATTCTGTTCAGGCACTTTCTGGAAATTATTTGTTTTTATATTGTTCCTTGTCAAATACATAATGCATTTTTGTTCTGAGCAAAACTAAGCATTTTTTATATTCTCAGCTTTTCTTTCTTTTTTTTTTCTTTCAGTGCTAAATATTTAAACACATTCAACCTAAAAATCTCAGGCTAGTAATCTGCTGCTTGTGTCTTCCCCCTGAAGTATAACTTGCAATGTGTTGGTGTAGAACTGCTGAAGAGACACAAAAAAGATTGCTGTTGCAACCTACCTGCCCACAGGCCAGGCCCATGCCTCTCTCCCCCATGCCATGAGGACATGATAGATTTAACTCCAGTGCATCTGCACCAGCAGCCTATGCAACATGCAGAAGGAAAAAAAAACACAAACAACAAAATTAACTTTGAGTAATGTACTTTTTCCTGTGGCATTTACTTCTAATGTTAAATATATTTCTTCATATGTTTGATTATTCTCCTTAAGATAAAAAGAGAGAGAGAGAAAGCTGTTGTTGTGAAAGACCAAAAGAGAAATACGTTGGCCATTACAAAGAAAATTTTCAGACATTCTTGTGGCTTTCCAAAAATACAAAGGAAACTAAAGTGAAAATAATGTAAATGACATCACCATAATAAAGAGTTTGTTCTGCATAATGCTAAAAATGAAATTTACTTACAGTGCCTTATTGCAGCAGTAAAGGCAAGGTTCAGGAGTCAGTGACACAGGGAATGGCTGTGCTCTGAAGAGCTGGGGTTGAGGAATAAATTTCCCCTTTCTGCTTTAACGCATTTTTTCCCTAGATTTTGTGCAGATGACTGCACTGTGCCATACGCTTTGTTATTAAATATTTCTGTTTCTGAAGTCAAGCAAGGTCATTGGGAAAAGTGCGTGTGTGCTGATTTCTCTTACCAACTTCTATTACCTAAAATAAAGGGGAAAAAAAGCTGTGGTATACACTGGTAGCACACAAACACACTTCGCTGAATTGCATGGGCCTGAGCTAAGGAGCTCTCTGCTTGTATTCTGAATGACTGTAGCTGGCATTTTGCTTTGCATTTGCATTTTGTTGTGGCTTGTTGAACTGGGGTGCATTCCCCTGCTGATGGCCATGGCTTAGGAGTGCCCAGCATGAGGGTAACAGGAGCAGCCAGAATGCACCTGGGGTCCTTTCCTGCCTGGCCGCTCAACAGGCCCGGCCACCCTGCATTCCCAATGGCAGCATGGTGACAGGATGACTGTGTGAACAGGTCATGGTCCACAGGATGCTGCTGAGTCGTGGAGGCTCCCGCTGGGACAGCCTCAGTATCACCTCCTCCACAAGGCCTCAGGCATACGATAAAACATGCTGCCCTTTCGAAACTGTGCAGTACCCAGTGCTTTCTGTGGAGTGGGGGCAAACGTCAGCCTTGCAGCAGAAAGGTGCATATGGTGCATGTTATTGCGTGCACTTGAATAATTCCTTTTTTTCCTAAAAGGGGCAGCATAAATACATACAGATGAAAATATTTGTCTTAAAACTGGAGGGCAGAGGAGCAAGCGGCACAATTCATCTCAGTCAGTTTAGAAGTGCCGGGGCTCGTGTCAAGCACAGATCCCACAAAAGATTTCATGGTCAATTGGGTAAATACAGGTATAACATGGACTACTGTTGAAGATCACCAAGGCACTTAATTATAATGTTTAATTTCACTTCCCTAAGTCCCCAAAGTGATTTTTTCCATCATAGGTTTAAAACACCCAGACAACAGTGAAGTGTCTTCCCAAATAGCCATATGAGGGTTTGAAACACTGAATAAAGAAGAAATGATGTCCAAATGTACATGTTCAGCTACATGGAAACAAAAAAAAAAATCAAATGTTCCACACTTATCAGTATATATGAATGTATCCACACAAAATAAGTATTATAAATATATAGGTCCCTCTGAAAGTAATGCCTCCTATCTATTTCTATGGAAACTACAAAAGATACAAAAAGCACAAATAACACTACTTAATAGAGCAAATTCTAAGTGACATAATGCTGTTTTCAGCATAATCACCACCATTATCTGTGCATTTTCACCAGTGATGAACAAGAGCCTACACATCAGGCTCATGAAAATCTGAAACAGCAGAGGTGACCGAATGTTTCACAGCTGCTATGACAGCGCTGCTGCTAGGAAAACGTTGCTCATGAAGTCCATCATTCAATGGCCCAAACAGATGGAAGAAGGCAGTACCAAATCCTGACTATTTGGTAGGTGTGGCAGAACAATCCAGTCAAGATTGGCCATGTGCTTCATCATCTTCATCAACTTATACAGGGCCTGGCCTTATCATGTTGCAAAAAAACCCTCATCTTCCTTACTGGCCTGGCTGTGGAAGTTTGAGCCTTTAGTTCAGTCAGTGTCGTGATGTAGCAGCCAGAGTTGATGGGTTTTCTGCGTTCCAGGAAATCCAGGGGATCATTCCCTTCCTATCCCAAAAGACAGTGCACATCACTTTACCCACTGAGGGCTGCATCTTGAACTTTCTCTTCAGTGGGGAATTCACATTCCCCATTCACCTTCCAGGTTGTAGTGGTGACACCATGTCTCATCACTAGTAATGATGCAATGCAGGAAACTGTCACCTTCAGACTCGTATTGGTTCAACTGGTCCTGGCAAACTTACAGACGGTGTTCTTTCTGGTCCTGCATGAGCACTGGTGCAATCCACCTAGTGCAAACTGTGATATTCCAACATCGCCACCATAGTTTCCAACACACTGAAGCTGATATTCAGCTCTGTACATAGTTCCCTGCTTGTAATCCACAAGTTCATGTGGATGAGCAGTTCATTTCGTGGTGTGACAGCTGTGTGTGGCTGTTCAGAATGTGGCTTGTCTTTCATGACTGTCACCACTGCTGAAATACATCTTCCACTGCACTCACATCCACTGTTTGATCTTCATAAACATTCAGCAAATGTTGAAGCATGTCAGTGGGTCTTCTACATGGAAGAATTCAAGGACATAACTTTGGGTCATACAGATCAGATGCCATTTTGACAGATTGTCCCTCTGCTGCCATCTGCTACACGTCAACAAAATGCAACAGAATATTGGCGAGAAGGTTCAGCATCTACTGCCGTACCATCAGCATCATACTCTGCCATTTTAGGCCAACACAATAACATAGGAGGCATTACTTTTGGAGCATCCCTTGTCTAAAACTTAGAAAACATATAGATTTCTGCTAATACTATCAATAAATTAAAAAAGCAAACAAACAAACAAAAAAATCCACATTTTTTCTTTACCTAGTGTGTTAGATCTTCATTCCTTTTTTCCACTTTAAAACATGTTTTTATTTCCACTAGATAGTTTAATCTATAAGGAAAAATCTGTTTCATCAAAAACAAGAACATTGTGGTACATTCAGATATTGGCACCTTTCTGAATGAAAGTATTACTGCATTAATCAAATATTTCTTACACTATTCCCTATGGACACAGGTACATGTTTTTAAGTAGGGTTTTTTCCTTCAAACTGAATCAAGATTTCTGGTGCACAGGCTGTTTCTGCAAGATTGGATTTATATTATAGGAAGAATGCAGGCTGCTATTATATACGTTGGCTTTCTCTGCTATCATTTTTGAAAGTCTGTATTAAAATTAGAATAGCATTAAATGAGCCTTTTATACTTTAAATATTCAAGAGTTTTATATTCAAAATTTCTTTTGGTGCTGTCAAACTAGTGTGCCTGTAGGCAAGGTAAGATCAAGTTAGGCTCTCAAAGGTAGAATTAAATTTTATCATGGCATCCGTCATAATATACAGTTTGCTTAAAATGCAAATAAAAAGTGTATAGATTCAAAGACTAAAGGCTTTCCAGGTACAGCTTAAAAATCCAAGGGACCATTTTTAAGGAATAGATTTACTTTAAATTTACATTTCCATCATTTTAATGAAAACACAGAATAAACAAATTATAATGGACGTGCTTTAAATTCTCATTTTTCACTTTGAATCTGTTTTTTTTTTCCCCCACAAATTCCATGTTACAGTTCTTGTTTATAAGGAGAATAAAGAAAGATAGATGGAGTAACATATTTAGAAAACCATTACCTCAGCCATTTTTGAAAGTTCTGTCCAGTCATCCTTGCTATAGCTACACATGATGCTGGCAATCAGGATCTAGAAAAAATATAAAGGCAATAATTTTCAGCAGTGCTATCAGATTCTTTAACACCACACCTCAGCGTGAACATTAACTATCTACGTGTGGAAACTGTGAGCTGCATGCAATAGCAAGTATAATGAAATAGAGTTCTATATTTCATTGATGATTAGAAAATGCACAGGAAGTTACATTCTCTTCAGCACCAGAACCCAACAAATCAAACAAAGGCAGTCCTAGAGAAAAAGTGTCAAGGCTACTCATTTCTGAGGTCAGAGCAATTAAGCTATTTACTATTTATACAAGACAAGAAGTAGTTAGGGCTTTTTAGAAATGAGTAAGATGTAAGCGTTGGGAGTTTACTGTCTTTAGTGACAACACGTGACCCAACATTCCAGCTGAATTCAGGTAATATGGACACATCAAAAGCAGCCCTGAAATCCCATGCTATGCAAGTTTAGCACTGTGACAGGCAGCTGGGAGTATTAGATGTAAAGGAAAATGGGATGAGACTTTGAGGAAGTAGGGAAAATCTGGAAGGGCCAAGAGAGCGGCAGGGAACTTTGAGTTTTAAACAAAAGAGGTTCCCAGGTTTTATGGTTTCAGTTCCCCAAGGATAATTTCTGTATTTTGCCCTTCCACCCCGCTGCACACAGCACCTTCCAAGAGCAGCTGCTGTTTGTAACCATGGCTTATTGTAATACCTTTGCTGAGGTTAAAAATTTTTGGTGGATCACTCTGAATTCAAAGAAACTGCCAGAAATAAGAGAAAAAATTTGGCCACATTCTTTCCTGTGTATGAAAGATTTGCATGTAAGTTCGATTCACAGCTTTTTGCTTACCAAACAGCTTTTACTAGATGCACTCATGTAAGAGATGAGCTTAGTCTTTCACTTTCAGTCAGTAAAACACTTTTCTTCTACTTTTCCATAATGTTGAAGGTTACTGACTCAAATCATATAAGGCAAAATAATTAAGTGTGGTTTATGACAATCCATCTCCCTAACTACCTGCAGACTCCTGACCCATTCAATTTTCTGGCCATTGTTTTCAAGATGGGAGTCTTCTGACAAGGAAAGTGTTTGCTGAAGTGTCTGCCTTACCCTTAGGTTCCCATTTGTTGTCACTTTTCACATAAATATAGGACGAAGTTTTTCATTAAATACACATAACCATTACTGATTATGCTTTTGTACTCCCCTTGACAGAAGAAAATATTGTCTCTTATGTACAATACTTCTGTCTATTGCGAATAGCTTTGTAGGTAAAGTTTATGAAACAGAATTTGCTCTCTATTACTCTATATTGAATATTTGAGATAATTTGAGTACTCAGAAACACAAATTTCTTTTAAAAGATTCTAATAATTTCAAAACCACAAATCATTGTGAAAAATCAGTTTATGAAAGGGTCTATGAGAATTTTAGAGTTAAAATATGCACTATCTGGAAGTTAGCTAGAAAGTATATCTTGTCAAATTCACACTTCTTATGCATTAAATAAAGTCAAAAAAAACAACATAACTCAGACGCTGACAACATGATAAGGATCTTCACAGATTGCAGACATAATCCAAAGTATATCAGAAATCTACAAAACTGAGCTTTAATATATACCAAATTTTTCAGCAGGGAAAGTTGTAAGACAAGGGTGACTGACTGTATTCACAAGTAGCTGAGTTGGGTTACGTCAAGTGTAATTAATGAAATTTGAAAATTCTGCTGGGAGTGTACAAAAGAGGAGGGAAAAAGATCTGTGTTGTTTCAAAGAGCTGTTAATTAAGACATGTCTAATTAATATTGATTAGTTTTAGCATTCACGTTGAAGATTAAGTAGATACTTTTGACAGAAGCAGTGGTTTACAACAAAAATAAATGAAAGCAAACATTACATTTCTACTGTGTATGTTCACATGAAAACTATGATCTCAGAGGGAATAATGGAAATTTAAATATGGTAAGAATTTTATTCTCTTTTTTATTTATTTTTTTTCCCCTGGTGTTCTCACAGCTTGAAATTGAACTCAATTCCTAGGTGGAGCACTCTGCATTAACAAGCTGTCCTTCCTCAAGTGGCTGTTCTTCCCTCAAATGCCTCTACAGCCTTTTCATTTGGGATCAGTAGAGGTAAAACAAAAAAAACACAACTAAAATAAAACAGCAAATTGTATGTGGACATATAGGGACACTACCTGTGATGTCTGAGGTCAGAACCTACTCATAAATCTTATTCAGGCATTTAAGAAGGAAAAAGCAATACTATCTCTTATTATTTACAAAAAGAAATACAAGGCAAATAACAATAGGAAATGATAAAAATCAGTGGCCTTACTTGAATGTAATAAAGAGAAAATGTATCACATTTCAGTTGATTTTTTTTTTTAACAGCTTTTCAAAAGGCATCCTAGCCTGACAAGCCATGTACCACATTAGAACCCCTGGAGCCAGTATCCCACAACCCACCAATGCATGGCCCTGTGCAGGAGTCCCCCAGGCAGCACAGCCTTCTCTTGCCAGATCTGCAGTGGCAATACTGACCTGAGTTTATGTGCAGTTGTTTGAACCAATACTGCAAGACGGAACAATGCTTTCCTGCCTTACAAAAGGGGACTCTGACAGATCTTACAGTTCTGCCACTAAAGTGCAGTGAATGGTAAATGAAATGACTAAATTGCAGCTTTGTCATTGCTTGAATGAGGGCTGCTGTAAAACTGTGCACTACTGAAGCACAGTGGGATCCCTGGCCCATTCCTTACTCCAGATCTGAAGCTTGTCTCACTTGTGCTCCTCACCCAAACAGCTATTGAGCCACAGTGCAGAGACACTGCCCAATCACTGAGAGGTTGTCATCACTATACAAGTAATGGGCAGCGTCTCCTAATATCTGTAAAGGGACAGATATA
Source organism: Chrysolophus pictus (assembly GCA_037305975.1). NCBI lineage: Eukaryota > Metazoa > Chordata > Aves > Galliformes > Phasianidae > Chrysolophus > Chrysolophus pictus. Next base: position 12,518,247 of record CM074583.1, on the reverse strand, counting down.
CGCTTGTAACATCTGACCTTATTCTTTGGAAGGGAATGTATTAGTGAGGGAAGATCTAAAAAAGAAAATTTTTGGTGGAGGGAGGGAAGATGGAAAGGGGAAGGTATATAATGTACCATTTAGACAGGATTATGAGAGGAACATACCATAGTTAACGCACTTAATGAAAAGCTACATTTCACACAATCCTATAACCCACACATTAGTAACTATTCTACTTAAAAGGACACCAACAAGGTACTTTCCACAGTATTTAAAATACTTTTTCTCCCTGTTTATAATACTCCCCTGAAAGCTTAAACTAGAATCTATTTCCCTTGTGAATGTTTTTCTTTTCCATTATCTCTATATAGATGTCTCATATTAATGCAATAGCATTAAAAAAAAAAAAAAAAAAAAAAAAAAAAAAAAAAAGATGAGGTTCACCATTAGGTATATTTTCAAATGATCTTTCTTCCTTAACACACTGAATTCACTGCAAGGGACTTCAAAAACAAAAGGCAGGAGAGAAAAAATAACTGGGCCCACTTTTGATCAGCCGATCTTGAGAACATCTATTTAAAGCCAGAAAACAGCAGAACTCTTGGCAGACAATTACCATTTGTCCTGTACTGCTCTGTAGGGAATAAGGGAGTTCCAGGACACTCAGAGTCTGAAAAACTCTCAGGGAGTTAGATTTAAGTGAGAACTCTGGCAATTCCTGCAAATTTAAGAAAACATGATCCTCTAGCCTCATGCCTTCTAACATAGGCTCTTAGCTGTTCCTAAAGGCCCACAGCTGTTCCTAAACCATTCTTCCAGGCCTGTGCATGATCTACCTACACTTAAGGGAGATCAGACACTCTCAGCATTTCTGCTTCTCACTGATGCACCAGGTTTGAGCATCAAGTGTCTGCATGCGATCCATTTATACACTGCTGCTGGCTTCAATTGGTGCCTCATTCCTATTGCTCAAACACTTGCAAAATCCCCAGGATTTTGTTTTTGATGTGCACAGTCCTTGCAGAAACAGATTCTGAGCACTTTCATTAGGAGATTGTTCCCCTGAAAGCTGTAAAATCAACAGTTTTGAAGAAGGCAGAAGGATTAGTTTTGTGACGGCTACCTGTTTGGGAGAGAAAGATGTGAAACAAGATAAGTGCTCAGACTGGAGGCTACATGAAGACTCAGATTTCAAATACCCACAGAATTATTCTTGATTGATCTAAACTTCAGAAGTTATTTGTGATTTGGTCAGATGGAAAGATAGCGATCTTCCTTTCAAGACATTTTTCTTATTCCTACAGACCATAGCACAGCCTTGCCACATGACTTGCTCTGTCTGAACCAACCTGAGCATTCCTAACCAGAATTCCCCAGGAGGAAGTATTTACTAGGAAGAAGCTAAGCACTGAACATACTATCTGTCTAAAACAATAGCAAAACAAAATATTTAATTCATCACTCACCAGAGGAAAGGATACCTACAGCTACACCAGCAAATTAGGACAGGAGTTGCTCTTGGTAGCTGAACTACCGTGTCAAACCATTAAAATCCCCCCTGTCTGAATGAGGATATGTGCCCTCATCTCTGACCTACATCCTCCTTCACCCATGCACAGCAATAAGGTGGCACATTTGGAGCCTTTCCTAAAGGTCCAGTACATGTGTAGGTATGTGCCAGAATCTTGGTCATAAGTTAACAAAAAACAGTTGACTGAGCATTCCTTAGCTGTTCCAATGAAACAATAAACAACGTTGCAAATATCTAACAGAAAAATATACGTGCTGTATAGAGACTTTTTTTTTGTAGTTTTTATTCGTATACTAAAATGAGCAAATGAAACCTAGGCCAAACTCTGATCTATCCCCAAGCACCCCAGGACTTTAGGGGTTGGTAGAGATTTTTTCCACCTCACTGAGACTCGTACTGCTAGTCTGTCTTTGCAGAACTATAGAGTCATTATGGTTGGAAAGACCACTAAGATCATCTAGCCCAAACATCCACCCATGTCTGTTATTGCTCTAAACCATGTCCCTCAGTGCCACATCTACCCTTTTCTGAAAAACCTCCAGGTATGGTGAGCATCACCTCCCTGGACAGCCCGTTCCAATAACTCATCACTCTTCCAGAGAAAAAATTCTTCTAATATCCAACATGAATCCCCATTGGTGCAACTTAAAGTCTCACCTCTCGTCCTATCACTAGTTACCCAGGAAAAGACATCAACCCCCACTTCGACGCAACCTCCTTTTACATAGTTGTAGGGAGCTATAAGGTCACTCCTGAGCCCCCTCTTCTCCAGACTAAACGATCCCAATTCCCTCAGCTGCTCCTCAAAGACTTGTGCTCCAGACCCTTTAACAGCTTCATTCCCCTGACTCCCATACTAGTTCAGCGTCAGAAATTGTAGCTATGCCACATTTTGCCAGCAGAGATTTTTAGAGCTTAATTAATCTGCTGCTACTCACAGCAGTCCACTGCTTTTCCAAGTGGCCACTGGCTGATGAAATGACCATGCATGAGCTCATCCAACCAGAGAGAGAATATACAGAACGTTGCTAATACATACCTCACAAGACGGAGGATTATTGCAATAAATATTCCATATTTCAAAAACACGTAGTAGTGAAAAACAGTAGGGGCACAAAGACTTATGGTTATTAAGTTGATCCTCTTTAAACCAGCTTGATTTTGATGCTTTGTAGACTTAACTAGCTTCCTAACTAGGTTATCTACGCTTTCTTGTAATTTTTGATTTGTTGCAGAACTGAAGTAAAAATAAGCTTCTTATTAAAAACTACCTAGAACATCAAATCCCATTCAATAAGAAAGTTAACAATTGTAAACCCTGTTGTGTCTCTGAGAAGCAGAGGAATTATCTTGTTATCAATTTAATAATGGAACATTGAAGTAAATGATGCCATCCACTGAAACCAGTAACACCGTCTCTCCTGGGAAATTCATGTCTGTAGAAACTGTCAATCTAGATGGATGTGGACATATTAAACATTGTACCTTCAGTCCATAAATCTATTCTTTCTATGCTGCCTTAGTAAAAAGATTCTGCATGATGATAAAGACAAGTAATGCCGAATATCTTGACATTGCTGCCCCATAATTCTCTTTCTCTTCTCTCTTTTCAACAAGGAGAGAGCAAATATTTAACAATTGCTAACCATCCACTGTTTTACTCCTTAACTTACAATTAAAATACATTTAAGATAATTTTAGTAAATGAAAATAAGACAAACAGGGAATATTAGTAAAGTTATTACTTAGATTTTTGTAGAAAACCTCTTGAGTAAAGCTCTATCTTTATATTGAGCTTTATATGACTTTATATTGAGCTCTCCACTGTTTTTTTCATACTGAAGTGAAAGTAAGATACAACAGACGTACACAAAAACAGGCCGAACATTATCAGCAGGCAAATATATTTGGAGAAGTTGATGATAGGAGTACAAAAATGTTACCATTTGCTCACCCTACGTGACAGGCAAAGTCAGTACGAAGAGGAAATAGCAAAGATTCTCAGGCTAAATGGAAGTGCTCATTTTCAAAGGCAATTATTTCCTTATGATGACTCTACTTCTATACTACCTATGAGATTTCATATATTTAGTTATTTGATGGATGTCAGTGAGGTAGGATCTAATGCCCTCAGACAAATTTTTAAAAGCCTATTTCTTTGGAAAACAACGGAATGCTTTTGCTTTGATAGGATCGCACACACGCACACAGAATTGTAGGAGTTGGAAGGGACCTAGAGATATCTGAGTCCAACCACCCTGCTAAAGCAGGTTCCCTGTAGCAGTTCACATAGGTAAAAAGCTAAACAGATCACCCTTTAGGATTGGCAGCACCTGTAGCAAAACAAGGAAATGGCTTAGGTTTTACCTGCTCTGCCACATGAAACCTGGCTCTGCATCAGGCGGCGCTGGGGCAGGAGTAGAGCTACTCTGCCTTTGGCCTACACATAAGTGTGTAGACCTCTCACAGAAATGGCTGCTAAATGAAAAGCTAAGTTTTCATTAAAACATTTCAAGAGAAGCTTATCAACTTAGAATACAACTAAAAGCAAAGTGAATGGACAGAACAAAAAAAGATCTGATGCACTTATACCTCTCACGCTCGAAGGTACTCTTGATTAAGACACAGTAATTCTTGAGGACAGGATAAGAGACCCTGAAATGTAAATTCTCTAGACAGATACCTAATGAAAGAAAATGTAGCTCTTGTAGAAAGCAGTTCACATATTTTATGGGATTAAAAAAGTATGTCCATTTCATGATGGACCGTTGAAAATTTCAGTGCCCCATGTAAACCCTTCAAATTCCACTGAAAATTATCCATGCAGCTGGAAACTTTGCATAAAATTCAGCAGAATAGTTACGATTTCATTTTGGACAAGGAAAACAATGTCCAACCATTAGTCTCTTCAGTAAAGTGTGAAATTGAATATGAGTGAATAGAAATTTGCATTACTGAAAGGAAAATATTCAAGTTAACAAAGGATGTTAACAAAGTTAACATCCAAGAGAAGACAGATACTCATTTTCAGCCATATTCCTAGCAAAGAATACCTACAAACCCTTGTGTGTCTGCCATACCCCTGCTGTATTTCTGTACTTTCTGCACTGTCTTAATATAAAGAGAAGCCAGAGGAGGCCAATACAGTATTGGAGTAGCTAACAGAAAAAGGGTATATCTAATTCTATGATATTTCAGATGCATGCTATGACCTGTAACAAAAGCTTTACACCAGGGTGCTGACATGACTTTTTCCTTAAAAAACACATGGAAACAACACTCACAAGAGGCAACACAAAATGGTTGATTTTTTTCCTCCATCTGTAGACACTTTTTTCTCATCAGATTTTCTACTGAGATATATCCACAGTCCTTTTTATAACAGTTCTTTGAGTACCTCACTAATCATTACTGTTTATTCTCACAGAAGCAAGGGCAACTTTCTGCAGGGTGCCCCTCTGAGAGGGGAAACCAACTGGAGACGAATATGTTCAAGGGCTGTAGCCTGCTCCCAAGGAGGGAATGAGTGACCATTAGGTGAAAGGTACTCCAAGATCCCTCCTTCAGTTCCTCCAGGCTCTGATTCCTTCCAGAGGCATGCAGATTTCATAAATTTCCCCTATTACTTAGCAATAAAGCTGCCTAATTTATTAGAAAACAAATTCAGTTGAAAATAAAAAGAGACAACATGTACACTGAATAACTTTGTTAGAGTTCCCTGACTCCTGCAATAAGTCAGCCAGCAATTCCCCAGGACATATCTGTCTCTTTCTATCCCCAAGAAGTCCATCCTCTCTATTCCCTTGTTCCGTCACCCCCAGGGCTTCCTTTAATTCGCTTCCTTGCATTTGAAGGCTCAGGAAAACTAGCAGACTCTGTGCAGGTAGAAGAGGAAAATGTAGCTCAGAGGAGGAAGAAAAAGCCCTCCTCCTCTTTACACTACAGCTCTGTGATCTATTTCACCATGTGACATTGCTAGTACCAAAACAATGTTTGGGAGCAATAAGTGATTTTGTCAGCCTAGTTGCATTCTCCCCAGCTTTTCCACTCTCTCTTTGCTCTATTACTGCTGTAGCAACACTCTCAAAAGCACCAATAATTACCTGATTTTGCACAACCAGTTCTTAAGCTATGCAATTCTGATAGATGAGGGTATGCTCATCAAAAAGGTGTGCAGGAACAGGCTGTAGGTCTTGTCCCCTTTTCAACAAATTATCTGAAGGCTTTGCATGCCAGCTGTGTGGTGGAGACCTATTGATCTCCTAGCTGTTTTCTCCTTTCTGGTTAGGTATCTGACTTCATAAAGAGAGCTTCCTTGCTCCCCAAGATCTGCCTGCTCAATGGCACTGCTCATGAAGGGAGACAGCCTGCAAGTGTTCACAAGGTTGAAAACAAGAGATGTTTTCAAAGGCCACAGTGGGATCTGTGGGATGCATCTCCACCAGAAGTTCACTGAGAATCATTTTCAAGAAGTTCTTCTGGATTACTTTCCCACTTAGCAGTACAGCAGAGTGCTGCAATACACAACAACAACAACTGTTCTATCATCTGTTAGTGATGCTCCATTTTCTTGTGACACTTTGTCTTTCTTCTCCAGAGGCTAGAATAATTCTGCTGAAGATCACTTAAATTTGCACTTCTTTGGGCATCTTCCCTGAATCAGTATTGCTTTCTCTGAATGTTTTGATTCCATAATCACTCTGCTTTGAGCAGAAAGGCGGACTAGCTCACCTCACTTCCTGAGGCCCCTGCCAAATCTGAGTTTTCAGATGATCCCATGAACACTCCCTGCACAGATATGCGTGGTGTTCTTGCCCCATTCTCTTCAGAATCATCTCATACTCTTGCATTAAGCAGAGCCACCTATCTTAGCCAATTCTGACATTGTTGAGACTTTCCCTGGCAGAGGAACCTGCTACAGTCTTGCATTTGTTCAAACACATCTTTTATCTCTATATTTTGCCCTGTTCTCTCACATAAACTTCAGCCTATCATCTCTGCTCCCTTTTGAGGTCTGCTTCATTGCTGTCTGTACTGTTTCACTCTGTGGTCTTGCATGGCCAGTTTATTTTTCCTCATTGTTACCTACTTCTGGATTTTGTTCTCTCTCTTTACTGTGTACTAAAGCAGCATTCTTCAGTTCTACTTCTTCTGCCACAACCTGAACCAATGCAGCTCTGCATTTTAACAAGAATCAGCTGTTTCAGAGACAGAGATCCACAACTTAGCAGAAAGGCCACTTTCACAACTACAGTGTACCATTCACCTCCCCCACAGAACACACAAACCTCACATTGCAGCAAAGCAAAATACCAGGCAAAAAATACCAATACTTCATTCACTCCTTCTCAGATTTCACCTCTCCAAATGAACAAAAGTAGCTCTCATGAGCTGGAGGAAGACAACCAGTTCTCATTAGGCTCACATTAATGGGAACCTTAGGCTTATTTAACAATACACCTGTATCAGTAGAGGTATTCCTGTGGTGCCTTAACAGCGATAGGCAGCACCAGACTTTGGCACAAGTGAAGTGCTATGAGTGTTAGAAACACTATCTTGAAATTTAGGGCTATGACTTTTTCCAAACCCTAACACCTAACTATTCTGTATAGGCTGAAACAGTACATGTAATTAAAAAATTGTTAGGTATAATTAAATGAAAATGAAATTTGGAACAGGTTAGAAACATTCAGCTTAAAAAAGAATAATATGTAAACATAGGCCAGCGAAAAACATTTTTCTTAGGAGCTGAGACTGACAGGCCCAGCAGCAGGGAACAGAATAGAAAAATACTGTTTGTTGCTTACAGCTCACATTGAACTTCAGTGACTCATAACAAAGAATGTATTTAGGTCTACTTGAACAAAACCTTGGTTTTACTTGTTTTAAATGTTTAGAAAATAAGTACTTACTGTCACATTTTCCTTTGCAATTAAATGACTGTTCCACCTCCACTAGATATGCACCCATGGCTTATACATACAAAAACATTTCTATTGATTTAGGAGTTACCTAAATCAGAGCACCTGCAGCAATTGACTATTTCAGAGCTCTTTCAAATTGCATAAAATATCAGACTAATACCATAAGAAGGAAAGAGTTCTGCTTTTTTGGGGGCTGGCCACCTAATCTTACTTGTTTACTACTTGCTACCTAACCATAACAGTGAGTACAGTTCATTACTTTCAACCAGAATTTTAAAAAGGACTTGAATATAAAAACAGTGAATTGATATCTAGAATATGGGAATGTGACACCTACAAAAAGTTTCATGTCATAGAGTTTTGTAGAAGTTTATGATCACAGTTCTTAAACTTGGTGTCCATAAAAAGTTAAGAGGATATTAACGGTGTTCAGGATATAGACTAAGATCAGTTCAGAGCCCTGTAAAAATTCTGCTTATCTACATCTTTCTCTGAGGATAAATATACATACATACATACATATATATAAAACCTCTTATTCCCATATTTTGAAAGGAATTTGAGATCCTTTCACAACCCCCTTGCTAGAAAGCACCGGGAGCTGGGATAAGGTCCAGCAGCTGTCAGCCAAAGAATGGCTCCAGCTGTGGTGGTGCCTTTGCCTTTCTGGTCTAAGCTAGAACATGTCTGTGCAGAGCTAGCTCTCCTCCTGTAGTACAGTTCATATTGGTGAAACAAACACTTTACTTGATCCTGAATAAAAATAAACTCTTTGATGGCATAGCTGCATCTACACTAGGGTTCTGCTAGGACAGTACTTAGATGTGGTTTTATTTTTAGTGTTTCTAGCCTACATAAGTATGTGAGCAAGACTTTTAAATATAGACCTAGCCTTCATATTTTTCTTCATTAGAGCTCTAGAAGAATGCCTAAAATACAAACCACATCATAGAAATTAAATGCAGAATATGGGCTACAGGAACTGCATATACTTATTACTTTTACCAAGTATAAATTTGTTTTATTAGTATTGTAGTATACAGTTTGTAAAAGAGAAAAAAGCAGAATTATCTAAATCATATAAGCTCAGTGCCTCATAAAAGACTAAAATCATATCATAGCCACTAAAAATGAATGTCGTAGCTACTGTGCATTTTAAAAGATCAAATTTTGTAATGTAACCCAATTGTCTATGAAAAGTTTGAAATGGAAATGAGGAAAAGTACTAGGGGTGGGGAGAGGTAATTGATTTGTACAGGCAATAATGCTAGTGGAATTTTGGCATTTCTGAAAAGTTAAGAATTTAATTTTGACAAATCACTGATTGCTAATGATTTTAAACCAAAAATTTTTGCCTTTTTTTTTTTTTTCTTAAATTTTGCCAGAAGGTCATTTTCTCCCCACCCAATGGCAACTTCTACATCCTAATTTTAAAACAATAACTACCCAGCAAAGGGCATTTCCTAGGGAGTAATGACTGGCTGGGAGGAGTTGATGGCCCGAGGCACTGCTGAGGGCCATTAACCCTGGCCAGTTATTAATTGCTGGGAAATGCCCTGCACCAAGGTTGTTATTGCTATTTTAAGCACAGATTTGGGGGTGTGGAGAAATGGACATCTTAGCATACAGATTTTTTTTAATGCATGATGTAATTTCCTTTTTTGCTTTTTATGGAGGACATTTCTAGAAAGAATGACTGCTCTGCCTGACACACAACCAGATTTAGCAGATCATTTTGCAGCGCTTCATTGTGTGCACAGTAGCCTACAAACCCCAAAAAACAGTTGGGGATTTAAAAAGTCTTTCTATTCCCTGTAAATAATAGTCTATACAGAAAAATAAAAGGAAGTTTGAGCCTTAATAAGATGAATAAAGATATACAACTATTCATGCCAGCAGAATTACATTCTAGAATATTTTTTTTCGTATCATCTTTGCATCTTTACATTTACTGCATCTCCTTCATTGAGATTCCTGATTAATGACCACTCACATCTCTCGTCAAATAAAGAATTTTTAGCAATGGCAATGGCCAAAAAACAGCCTGAACCAGCTCCAGCTGATGCTGGCTATTAGGGAGTTTGTCTTTTCCAATAATCATGAAGATTGGGTCATTTTCTAGGAGATAGCTGGTGAAGTATTTCAGAAACTGCTTTAATTTTCTCCTAGTTCTTACCCTAAGGCTAAAGTTTTAAAGATGAGCTCATAGTCCTCACTGAATTGTGAAAATTGTTCTTTTCTTTCAGAGATCAATAACTCACTCTCCAAATCAAAAGGATATTCTTAGCATACGTACAAATAGTTCTCCGCCTCACTGTGCTACTTACTATTTGTCAAACCGTAGCTGTGAAGGTAAAACAAACAAAATAATTCACGGCTTTATAACATGCATAGTAAGAAAGTACAGTTCTGCACAAAACTAATTTGACAGGTTTCTCAGCAAAGTGGTTGCTTCCAAGTGCAGAACATAAAAGATCTTCTCACATTTCTCCTCAAGGTCCTTATTTGTCACCACCACCATGTACATTTGAATCACTGATTGTCAGAATCTCACTGAATTTACTGTGAGGTCATACTTTCAGTTACAAGTTGCAGTCTGCTGAAGAAGGTATGTGCTTTATTGAAATAAAATTCACTTGAGTTGGTGGTAGGAATGTGTGTTTCCAGTCTTTGCCAGATTAGCAATCATATTCTTAAAAACAAAACACATTTAAGAAGGAGATGAATGTTGTGGCAGTTAGGACTAATTGATCAGACACATACTGCATGATCAGTTGAACACACATGAACACACATTATTTCTGGGTAAAATTTTAGCAGACTTCCTTGTGTTTCTATACATGGGATCATTGATGGCAACTATAGCCTTCTCTAAATCATTTCTTCCAGTAGGTTCTTCTTTAGTCCCTATCTACCTTTGGCATGAGTAGTGCCCTCTGAGAGCAAGATCCACAGTCACTGTGACCTGTGGAGGAGCATCTCCTGCCACTTCCTTCCACTTCTCCCTTCTGGTTCCAATCCAGCTGTACCTTTGCTGAGAAAAATAAATCTGAACTATTCAAAAAAGTAGAAGTAAAATGAACCAGTATTGTGGCATAGTGAAGGTTTTTTCTTTACTCTCTTCCTTTCCTATAAATTCTGATATGCTTTATTTCAGTGTTATCGAGCATTAAGCTGAGATTTTCATAATGCTCTCTGCTACAACTTTAGTATAGCTAGCTTAGAATCAATCACTGCATATATAAATTTAGAACTGTTTTCTTCTACGTGCATCACTACATTTGTCTTCGTTTAATTTTATCTGGCAGTTCATTGGCCAGTTATTCAGTAATGTAAGATCCTCTGCAATATCCTTATAGTTCAGCTCTTATTGTCTGCCTACAAGACTTACCATTACCAGCAAAGTTTACATTTTTAAAATTCTCTCTCTTTTCCAGACTGTTAAAAACTATTTTAAATAGCATAGAACTCAACACAGATCCCCAGAGAACTTAACTGTAGCTCTTTATTCAGGGTGAAAATTAAGTATCTCGTCCTTAACATTGTTTCCTGTCTTCAACTGGTTGTATATTCATGTGTGTTTTTTTCCTCTAATCTTACAGCAGCTGTCTTTTAAATCTTTCAGTGAGGGACACTGTCACATGCTTTTGGAAGCCAAAGCTGCCTTCATCAGCTGAGTCTCTTTTGATGTTGTCAAATCACATTTTTTAAGGTATGGCCTACCACAAAAGGCTGCCCTCCCACCCCCCATTTTGGTTTTTTTCCCTTTTAGTAATTCCATTCTTTAGAAGCGCACTTACCAATTTGCATGCAAGGTCTGAAGATCTCTCCTGGAATAGAAGCGTTAGCTGACCACTTGCCAGTCCTCCACTGCTTTTCAAGCCTCAAGCAAATTTGCTACAGCTAACATTATTGTAAAAATCAGAAATAAATGCTGATAACAGATAAAAATTTTCTAGTACTATCTCATTTCTTCACTAACACCTAAGCATCAAGAAGTTAAAGTCTACAGAATCATATTTTGTAGCTCAGTCCCAACTCTGTTAATATTTTGTTCATATGAGGTTTGAGAATTTGTTATGAAGTGTGGAAGTGCCTTTCCCAGAAAGCTTCCTTCCTTATAAGAAAATGTGGTCTCAAAGGCCCAATACATCAACATTTCTGTTGCTAGCTTCTGTTTTTGTTCATGTATTTTTGCAAATAGAAACTGCTGTGCATACAGAAAAGGACCTCTGGTGTAAACCCACTGGGTAAACTGAAGTTCTCGATGAATTCCTCCTTAGACTGCAGAGAGCAAAATACGTTCTGCAAGTTCATGAGGAGCTGAACAGGTGTCAGGAGAAATGAGGACAGCCTCAGGAGCTGGGAGAGTGAGAACTCCCAAGGAACATGCAGAGGTGTATTTTTCAGCTCTTCTTTACAGCAGCTCTTTTCTCCCCCTTTTCTAGGTAGCATCTTTCTGTACTATTTTTCATTCTCCCTTTTCGCTGTGGTGAAGGATGAAGGGAAAAAGGGAAGGCAGTTGTATGTTCCATGCGCTGAGGCCTCTTCTCATCTACCCATCATAGTCGTCACAGGATATGGATAAGCCTTGGCCATTCTTGCACCCAACGTTCGCTAGGGACAAGAGATTTAGTCCCTGGGCAAGGTAGCTAGTACAAGCACTTTATTGCAACCTCGTCCTCCCTTTTCAGCTAGGATTTCCTCTGATGTTAAGGGACTAGGCCTGCTGCCAGCTTTCTGTAGTGAAAGGGATCTTTTCCATATGGTGAATTTAACAACTGCTGTGTGGGTTTTTTCACCTCCTACAAAGCATCCATGATGGTTGGCTTTAAGAAATTTAAGCTGCAGCAATAACAACTTCTGGAGTTTTCAGTGTGATCAGTGGACCTGAAATCAGAGTATCCAGGTAGCTGTTCTGCACTGCTGGGCAGTTCCATGATAAGCAGTGGTCATGTTTCTGGGTAGCATGGCTTCTCTCTCCCTCACTCTGTTCTTTCTAGTTGATGTATGAGGGTCTTCTTCTGGGCATTTACACATGGCATTTGCAGTCCTCATTCAGGTCTAAAGCACACGGTCGCTGCTGGCACAAGGTGAGATCCACATAGGAACAGCCCCACCTGCTTGTTTTGCTCTGAGTTTGTAGATACATCTTCCACAGTTAAGCTTGTCAAGGTGTCTGTGACTTTACAAGTGGATACATATATGCATCCACTGGAGTGTAAAATATGGTTTCCCTGTGTGGAAAGCTATATCTATCTATACTAGCTCAAGAAAGAACAGGTATGTATGGAAAAAAGCCAACTGATAATTTGACCTTCATTTCTTCTGAACATGACTCCTGAAAACATGGAGAAGAAGGTTCTGCCTTTCACTTTCCCTAACTACAGAAATTACAAATGTTGTTCCAAATTCTAAATACAAATGTTAAAAAAATTAATACAGTACATAACCCGAACCCATCATAGTGACTGCTATGTCAAAATGTAAGTAGTGTGTACAGCACACAACATCCCACAGACCTCTGAACACTCACCAAAAGTAAAAGTCATAGCAATCCCTGAAATAATACTAAAATTATTCCTAACATGCCTAGTGAGAAAGACCAGCTACAGTTCTTTCAGTAAAAATGTGATGTCTATGAATCCTCTATATCTTAAAAAAAAAATTTCCAACCTATATCCCTTTTACATTTCAAAGAAGAATCATAGCAAAGATTTTTACAGATATATTGGTCAATTCCTCCCAGTAACCAGATTATAGAAGGTCTAGTGTTAGTGCAGAAAGAGAGGGTAAAAGTTTACAAATAATAAAATGTTTTTCATTGTACTAGTTGCCTATCTGCGTAGATAAACACCAAGTATAGTGTAATATAACATTACTAAGAACTTCAGGATATTTTTTATCTTTTTTTAGACAACGATACAAAGAAGTCGGTTGTCAGCCTGGAATCCAATGATCTGCTCTTCTCACTCACACTCTGGCATGGCTAGTCCTGACAGGTGTTCCTAGGACATTCTGAACAAAATTGCTGAACAAAAATACATCTTTAACAGTTTCAGCCTTGAGAAGCTGCTCTCTGCTGACTAACTGTCAGAAGGACTGTCAGCAACATTCCGCATGCAGCAGAACAAACATTAGGAAGACAAAATGTTTCAGCTTAGTTTTGGGGTTTTAGAGTACTGACTGTTTCTGGCAGAAGAGGTTTCTCAATTCAACACATCACGACACCAATATCTGAATTACAGAATCAGTGTCACAGCTGACAATTTGGTATCCTATATAAATTCCTTAGAATCATACAGCAGCTCAAAACTCATTCATGCTCAGAAAGGAGACCAAAAATTTACTTCTAGGACTTCAGTATACAGCTACAGCAATACTGAAAAATACTTAGTACAGCATCTTCCAAGATCCCAGTTCTTTATTTTTCAAATTTCTCAGATATTTTCTGGTTTGTGATGGACTTCTCTCAGCCCTATAGTGAGTGACATTTCCCAAGCAATCTATTTTTCTTCTTTAAATATCATTCCAAAGGCCTTTATCAGTAGTGCTGTAACCTCCCCTGCATGTGCTCAGACACAAACAATTTATGTATTGAAATTTTTAAAATGAATTTGCTTACTTTTGGGTACCAATTATGAGTTTGGGAAGGTGCTGAAAGACTCCCTGGCAGTTGTGCCCACCACCATCTCCACAGTATTTGGTAGATAAGTGTTTTACCACTTTCAGACATTTGTCTCCTCAAGTTTTTCTCCCCAGTGCAAATGCTGAAGAGGCTCCAGGGTGATATGAAGCCCTAAAATCTTTGACTAGCTACAAGATATTGTAAATACACAGACCTGCTTATGGGAGTGGAAGAATAGACATCTGTGTAAGTAGCTGATTAACCAACTCAAACGAGCAGGCTTAGCTACGATAAGCAAAAGTTTTGGATGAGGGCCAGTTTGTAGGCTTTTTCTGAAGAAAAAAGTGCTACCGGCAATATATCCTATTCCTCTGAAATCACCAAAATGATTCTCCAGACTTTCAATCCCACTGTGCATACAGCTCCTGGTTTTACTGACACATAGAGATTTACTGCCATGACAAGTATTCACAGTTCCCAGCCCAGATAACAGCTACGTTGTAACTGATGTCAAATAGATGAATATTAAATACCAGCAATAAGTTCTCTTGCAAGGTTCTGTAGTTCTTTTTCAACTTTCTCAGCCAGTTTCTGCTGATTATTATAGCTTGCAGACTTGCATAAGTGATATTTTGCCCTTCAAATTCTTTGTCCCTGATCATATCATGGGGTGAAGTCTACTTGCCCAAATTCATATTTCTTAAGTCTCTTGTTTCTTGAATATATGATAAAATACCATTTTGTCTGGAAAATACAGCGATACAGTGTACAGTCAGGTAACTCCTTAATAAATAGAATACGAAAGCTAGACGTATTGTGACATCAGTGTTAGATCTCTTGTCCAGCTATCTAAAGCACTTCAAATATCACATGTCCAAGCAAACAAATCCTCAGGGAGCATCCATGCAACAAAAACTTTGGGGAAAAAATTACCCATTCCTAAGTCCTATTCCTGAGCAGAATATCCCCCAGTTTAGTTAGCTGTCCCTACTGTGAACCTCAAGGGTCATCTTGCCTGTTTGTTGTAGGGCAAAGGGAGAAAACAGGAAGGCCCTGACACTGAGCAAGCACAGCTCAGCATGAGTTGAAACATTTGTGGGTTACCAACAGTGTTTTGGTCACAAATGTACAATACAGTACCACGCTGCCTGCTATGAAGAAAGGTAGTTCCATGCCAACCAGGCCTGGTACACCACCAAAAGAGGAACTTTTCACTGGAAGAGAGGAAGCATGGGTCTGTGGTGTGCTATTTCTGCTTGAGTCTTTTGAAACTCTCACACGACCATTTCAAAAAACTCGAAGTAGACCTTAGGGGAAGTCTTCCTCGTGCTCATTATGATGTTGAGGTAATATTTGTATTACACGGTGGCAGTGTTTATTGATCTTGCCCCAAGTAATCCCCCTACAGCAGGAAGGAGTGAGAACAGACTAACTGACTACTTGAGGTTGCAGAAGACATTTATCTCAAACAAGTACTAATTAGTGTTCAATCAGAAAAGTTTGATTATCAGTATTTTTCCTTCACTTTTTTTCTTGAGCTTCAGATTAATATATCATGTGACAAATAACTTGCTATCTTTTGGGAGGGAGATGCAAAATTTACCAATAAGGGATCAGCTTTCCACTAATTCAGAAGGGATATTTTCTTATTACATTAAGGACTGTGAAGTTAATAACATCATTGCTCTGAGTTTTCTCAGTGTCAAGTTCTCAGCCTCTAGCACTAAAAAAATATCAATTTTATTTTGATTATTAATTGCAGAGAATTATAAATCCTATAGTATCAGATATTCTGTGTGGTCAAAATAGAGGAAAATAGAAATATTTCATAGATATATTAAAAAAACTTAGTTAACCATGTAAGGAAGATGCTTGGATATAACAAAGGCAGGCCAATATACATAAGTAAACACAATATCTGGGAAAGAAAAAAGAGACGACAAACAGAAAAAGACCTATTTCCTTCTCACTTTCACAGCTCTCTCTGACTGAAAGGATGTTTTCTGGGCATACAGGAGATCTGTAGACACTTTTTCATGCTACCTTCTTTGAAAATTTAACTATAAACAGTGATGAACAAACCCATATGTTTTAAGTGGTATCAAACAAGTTGCTAAAGTACTAGCTCACTGAGAGGACTGAAGTATCAGAAGGAAAACAATCCCATTTTTAACTGCAAATTTTAAACAGAGAAGCATCTAATGTATTATAAAGTATATATATTTATTGGGCCTGTGCTGCGAGTAACACCTAATTACTTAGTTTTTGTTTTTATTGTTTTCTGGAAAAAGAAACAACTGTAATAGTGATATTGAATTAACTTTAAGGGAAAAAAAAAAAAAAAAGCAAAGTTGAAACAGCAAAGATTTTGATGATATTTCAGAAAGAAGCCTATAAAATTCAGATAATTTTTCTTTCTTTCTCCTCTGCTTTCACTGTTAAAATATTTAATCACACCCAGTAGTATGGATGGAAGTTTTTGCTGTGGGCAGTTTTTGCCCAGGTCCACTCAAACTGGATTCAGGGTCAAAGAAGAGAATACTGGGGAAGGCTGCAGACAGAAAGGACTCAAGCAGAAATCAGGCTGCCTGCCAAAGGGTAGCAGACAGCACGTTTGTGCAATGGGGGTGCTAATTCCTGATCTAGAGGCAAGAATTCGCAGCCACATGATATTTTCCATTGAGTTCTGCCAGGTGGTTCTCTTTTGCAAAATCCTTTGTAAATTTTACTTTAAATCTTAGGCTTTATTAGGAGAATTGAGTAGCTTCTTTTGCATTACAGATTGCTTCTTCCTAAAAGCATGTAATACGATACTGTTGCAACATTGGCTTCCAATGAGGTAACTATTTTGCTTATATCTTTCTAACTTGTAAAGAAAATTTGACTTTAAACTGCTTGCATTACAGAGCAGAAGTGATTACATAACAATTTTGAGTCATCTTCAATATTCGCTGTAGCAAGGTAAGTTTCTTTAGTTACTAGTGTTCTCATCTGCACTTAGCTTTTATCTGAGTCAAAATTGTCATTCTCTGTTTGTTAATTAAGTTCACCCAGACAGAAACTTATTTTAGTTTTAATAAAAAAAACAAAACAAACAAACAACCCTCACATTACATAAAGTTTAAAAAGCCTTTTTAAAGGAGAGAACAGGATTGAAAATAATAATAATAATAATAATTCTACAAGTTCTAATTATTCAGATTATTTCAAAATAAGCACCAAGAGATTTCTACTCGGCAAACAAAAATCTGTTTAAAGTTATGAACAAATTTACCATTACAGTTATGTGGCAGTTCTTGGTTGAGTTCACTGGCACATATTAACAATCTCCATGAGGAAAGACAAGGTGCAGTGCTGGGTGTTGTGTTCCCTGCCCAGACTGCAATAGCAGCCCCATGGAATCCACAGCAGCAGCCACAGCAAACGGGAACTTAATGCACAATAATTCACATAAAAAGGGATGATCAGAAGATGTCCACCCTGGGAACTACAGAAGAGTGAGACTTCTTCATCCCACATGCAGAGTTAGGTCTTCTAAAATTAGGATTTTCCTTTTGAAACGGTTGCTAGCGCTTTCACTCATGGAAGAGAAGAGTTTAGTCTAAAGCACAAAGTTCCACGAGAGATTTTTGGTGAAGATTGCAATAGGAGATGATTCCCACAGCAGTCTGCCTACCTGCAATATCCAGGACTTAGACAAAGGGTGTTAAAGTCAGAGAATTACAACATTATCCTTTGGTTCACACTTTCACTATCATGATGCCCAGTCATGGTAGATAAAGTGATGTGAACCTGAGCAAAGCAGCACACAGCCCATGTATAATGAAGTAGGACACACTATACATGCAGCATTTCACTTCTACTGTCAATAAAATGTGTTTAAGCACTCTTATTTCAACTTCAGGAAGAAGAGAAAAATCTGTCTGCTTTCACGCCATAATGTACTCAGGAATGCTCTCATTTTGTTCGTAGCTGAACCACGGAGGTAATAATTTAAAGACAGAAGATACCCAAGCTGTGGGATTTCAGGCTTTACCCATTTGAGATGATAATTGAGGTGAATTTTACTATCCACCTTGCTGTTCTTATTCAGTAGAACAGGAGCTAGCTGGTGTCACTGCTCACAACTTTCATTATTACCTTCTAGACAGATATTCCCCATAGCCAAGAAGGCTCTAAAAAACCTCTCTCCATGTAGCAAAGTTAACTTAAAGTCAGTGTTGTTTCTTTCCTCCTAAAGCAGGCAATTACTTATCTTTCATATTTGGATTAACTATGAAAAGAACAAAGACTGCTTTCATAATCAAATTCAATTCGCAATGAAAATGAATACTATAGATTTCATCTTTAAATATGATCTTAAATACAAACTTATTCACAGAAGCACTGATAAATATCCATACTGGGATCAGCTTTTTCCTTATTATGTACCTGAACATAAACATCAGCTTAACTGAAAACAATTGTTCTCTGTTTGTGTAAAAAAAAGATTTCACAGCATTTGATGTCATAAAAATTATTTGGATGAGCTTTTGTTTTTTTGTTGTTTGTTGTTTATTTTTAATAACAATCATCAGTAAAGAAATTGGCATTCTATTTACTAAACATTAAATAGATGAGATTTACAGATCCACAAACGGGGGTTTTTAAATATACTTCACGACTGAGTGGTACTTACTTGTTTTGGAAAGTCACTCTTCAGTTCAGTAATACTTTTACACCAATATGCTGCTGTTTTCTCACTGATCAGTTCAATGTTTAGAAAAGAGCCTTGGCCTGGGCCATAGGTGGGACCTGAGGTAACTCCACGCACAATCCTCGGAGAAACGTTGGTCACAATATCCTGGAAAACAGTGAGGCCTGATCAGAAGTCAGAGTCACAGGTCCGGTCCTCAGCAAACCCGTACATCAGACTTCACAACAAAGTGAGATGATTAAAAGAGATCAAAATTAAAAAATTGAAACAGAAGTGGTTCAAATTAAGATCAATGCTGCAATCTACAATATTTCTGAAGGTAAACATGAGGTTAGCAAACAATTTTGAAATATACAGTAAACATGCAAAATGTTGACTTGTTTAGTAGTCTTAATTAAGCTACAATGTCACCATATCTATATTTACAAAGGACTGTAAATTCTGATATTATTTAAAACTAAAGAGAAACATATATGGTAAAACATTCTTTTTTGCCAATTTCCAATTAAAAAATAATTTTGACTAAAGGTCATTTATTTACAAATGTATTGGAATTATTTGTTTAAGTATCCCTCCTCACCATCTTGTCATTTTTAGTGAGATAACATGAACCTCCATTAGTATATAGCAATTAAGGTCAATTTACATATTTTAATTAAGAACCATCCCATATAAAACAATTAGGGTAATAGGCATACTAACTGGATTTCATAACATTTGGACGTTTTTCCAACTAGATAGACAGGAAACCTTAATTAGCATTAATTAGCACTGATCTGCATATGTTTGATAAGGCATACCCTTGCCACAAAAGATTATTTATTCCTAAATCTGCCAAATGCTACAGTTACAGAGGATAAAGAGACTTTTCTTCACACTGTATGTAAATTCAGGATAATCTTCATTTGTTTATAAAGTTGAATTACTTATTATACAGTAAATATGCATTAATATTTTATAGTGATAGTTAATTACGTGTCCATTTACATATGTAGAAATGATTCAAAGTAATCTCCCTAGTTCATCTATTTTAAGGCCTAATAACAAATCTGAAACCTGGGCATCACAATAATTCCTAATTTTCCTATTAAAATATTTTCCCTTAATCACAAAAGCTTCACCTCCCTCTCAACAGTTAAGCTATATTTTCAGGAAAAAAAAAATCTGGAACGTTTTCGGAGTTGATGCAAACCCAAAACAAACTGCAAAGTACACTCCTCTCGTTCCCAAAACAGTTTACACAAATTGCAGCTTATGCAGAAGAACCATTTATATCAGTTTGCAGAGGAAATTGCTGTTTGACTCCATCCCAGAAAGCTATTCCTACATACAGGCCAGTGTTATCGCACCATCCAGCATAGGAAAACAAGTGAAGCTGATGACCAGACTCCTGCAAGCACAGCATATGCTAATTTCCAGCAAATTGATGTTATTCTGACCATGCTTCAAGTTGCCTGGAGCTTCATTCTCCCTTTCTTCTCACTCTGGATGAGTCAGAAGGTTTGCAACCCAAGGAAGCACTAAGTGCATGCCACCAACCCATCCCCTGGGTCAGTGAATGGGACACGATTCCCACCCTGTGGCAGACTTGTGGCTATGTGTGCCAGGCAATGCTTGGAGCCTTCTATGGAATTGGTTTTTATCTAAACATGTGCCTGTTTTGTTCTTCTCCCACTCTCCCATTTTACTAAAGGTAAGAATTCAAAGATTGATATATTACAGCTTTGAAAAAAACGCTTGTGGGACAGTCACAAAGCCTCATTCTGCTTCCACACAAAAACACTCTGAAGTTCCTGCATCTGCCTTGGATTTCTCTTCTAAGAACAGAGACCCTTGTTGAGACCTTGCAACTGTTGTTGAATCCCTATGGCTTCAACTTGCTTCTTCCTGCAATCATTGCCAACATCTGAGGACCAATTTATCTCTGCATGACTCCATGAAGTTGAATCAGGTAATGCATAGACTTTGCAAACTGTCTCAAATCCTTCACATTAATGACCACAAGAGATGCACAGAGCCACATGAAACAGTAAACACACACGCTTTTTTTTTTTTGCCTAGATTTCCTTATTCTCTTGAATTTTCTTTGAGATTCTGTGAGATCCCCTTTGGTGCTCAGAGCCCTTTCCCTGCTGTCCCCTGCCAGCTCACAGCTGCTCTTTCAATCAGCAGCTCCCACTGCCTCCGCACCGCCTCAGTCTCACAGGACCCCTCTGCTGTGCCCTGCATCACTTTGTTATCTTTCCTGACCAAGCTGCTTCTGCTTCCAAAATTCCTTCTTGGCTTTGAAATCCAAACATTACCACCTGGCTCTTTTGTCTTGGTTCCTCCCGAGAGGGATGGGCTGTCCTTTTTCAAGATCCCATTACTCATTTGCCTCTCCTAGCTCAGAGTGAGCAGGATGGAAAGAGTTTGTGATGACTGACACGCTGGCACCTCTCCTGGCTCTTGTTAGCACATGACAGCCCCAGACACAAGGAGACTCACAGTTCAAGGAAACAAAATGGAATTTATAACTTATGTGATGATTCAAGGAATCTGTCTATGTACATACAGAATGAAATCACACAAGTGACAGAAAATTGTCTCTTCGAGATAAGTGTGAAATACCCATACAAAACTTGCCTTACTGTTGACTTCAGTCTCATGCCACAGCTATGAGAGCTAAGCAGGAAGATAATCAGGCAAGGCATCTAACTAAGTTTATTTTGCTAAGGCCACGTTAGATGGACAAACAATTGGTGACTGGCCAATTGTTAGGGTTTGTCCCCAAAACAGCAGGCAACGCAGCTGTAGTAACCACAGTGCTCCAGCACACCAGGATTAGGACATGGAGTCTTTGGTTGTTCTGTTTGAATTCTGATTTTCTCTGTAGAAATGGGGTGGACAAATGCTGGTGCTCATCATTACTCTTTTGAAACTTCAGGAAAAAGCAGAATTTTTCCCCAGTTATGCACTCAACCCTTTCACTCTTGATATGTGAATAGAAGCTACCACAGTACTGATGCAAGAAACTTGAGAGGAAACACTCTGGCATATGAACCTACAAACTTTTTTGACTTTAAGAAGAGCAAGCTGCTACGGAGATGACCCCACTGATAAATTGCTCTGGATGCAGGTAACAGTATATGTCTGCATATAGAAAAAGCAGAATGTCCTCAAACTCCAAAATGAAGCAAATATTTCTTACCTACCCATGAGAACAGAAGCAATAAACAATCCATCAGAAACATGGCACAAAGCTTTCATGTACCATGAAGTCTGAGGTTAAAAAACTCTTAACAAAGTGGGAGAACAAATGTTATCTGTGACCACACAAAAATACAAAAGTACAGGAAAAAAGACTAAAAAATTAATCGGTATTGGCAAAAGTAAACAGAACAGTCCATAGAAAATTCATTCATTTCCTGGGGAAATGTCGCAAATTAATGTGGATTTCAGGATTAGGAAAATTCCACGCTAGATACCAGCAAAACAACTTACTGTTGGAAAGTTAATGCAAACCAGAGGAAACAGGGAGAACAAATGCAATCAAGGACCAACCCTCAAATATTTCTAGCTCAGGAGATCAGCAAAGCCGTTATGTTAAACAGATGAAAGCAAATATCCTTCTGATTCGGAGTCCCCTTTTCTGCTTGAGAACAACTTTCCTATTCTTTAGAATGACTATTCTTTAGATTTAGATAAAGGATATTTCCTATTCTTTAGATAACTTTAGATTGTGTTAATTTGCATTATACATATATTTTTGTTCCTGTTGGTTAATTAAAATGCTAATAATGATCTGAGGCATTTGTTTTAATAATCCTTGAACTCTGCAATCGGATCCTTGAATTACAAACTACTTAAGTCTTACAATCTGTGAGTTTTGAGACAGGATCTTTTAGATGAACCCCAAACACACCTATTTTCTATAATCTATATTTAAATGAAGGTGCAAATCGAGATAGCAGCTCGTGCCTTACTATTCCCTCTAAAACTTGTTCTATTTCACATTTTGTACATATTTACAGCTAATGATTGCCACGGATTTTTGTATTGTCAAGACATAACCATGCTGTTTAAGCATGAAAAGACCGTTATGTTTGGGCAGCAGTGACATTCTGAGTTTTAAGGGACACAACGGGGTGTCAGGCATAGTGCTAGATCAAGCAATACACACATTTACTGTGTGTTTCTGCTAAAGTGATCAGTAGAGAAATAATTCACATTGTGAATATTAACATTGGCATCTGTAGGCGTGAAAGTTAATGACCCATTGAAATGAATCAAGCCATTCACTCCTCTCTCAGAGTTATTGTTTTGGGGGAATCAAAAAGACAGCTCTTCATTAGCAGGGTTCACACATTTTTTCACAATCATCTCTGATAAGAATTAAAAATAAAAGAGTTTGGAGAAAAATGTTGCTTGAAGAGATGAGTTACTGTGAAATATAAAATAAAAACAGTCTCCCAAATGGTATATCATAGCCTCATGCCAATACAATTAACGTAGGTATATTAGGCAAATATAAGAACCACAAGTGTAAAGCTATATTGTTTTTCATATAAGCTCTAATATATTTCTATTAATCTGCAGATCTTGAAGCATTCTTTTGCATCCATTTTTTCCCAAAATATCGTAGCTACTTGTATTTTAATAAACATTGGATATAATAAAATAGCTTTAGAGAGCACATGCTTTTGTGACATGGAAAGAAAACTAGAAATGGTACCTTAAATTAATATATTAACCAGTTGTGCAAATATTCAATCCTGAAGTACACACGGTCAGCAGTGCAAAGATCTGCAGTACAACTAAGGTTCCTGGTAAGGTTTAAGGATTTTGTAAATGCATTGAATGACACTACACCAAGTGTTAACTTGTTTTTTTCACCCTGGAAGGCTTCTGAGACACAGAAGAACTTGCCTCACAGTGTCGGCCTTCAAAGTCAATGAAAGTCACAAAATAGTTCAAGCATTTTTCAACTTTAACTTATTAAAGCAGATAGGATTTAGTGACCTTTGCCAATTTCTTTGCATTAATATGAGAAAAAAAGATTTAATACAATGAGTAGATTACTACTTTTTATAAAGTTAATTTGACCTTTCTTTCTTCCAGTGAGCAAGGACATTCTGCTTGCCAAGTGAAGTATCTGTCTGTACAGTCCTGGGGCTGCAACTCTCTTAATGTCAATATCAGCCAGGATGCAGCCACACTGTCCTCATCATGAGAGGAGATCTAAATAAATACCTTGTTGAGAAAATTGTAGTTGAGTATCTTAATACAGCATACATAAGGTTAGTAGACAGTAATCTGGGATATGAATAAAAGCCAATGTGTAAATTTCTGCTTTGTTATATTCAATACACAACCTTCACTGTTCAAACAACAGAACACATTATATGAAAAATGCAGGCATTTAAGCAAATTCCAGTGGACTCCTTTTCCCCACATAATCAAAGAGCTATTGAAAGAGTTGCAAAGATTTCAAAACACAGTACAAGTGAACCTTTTTTAAAGTTCATTTGCTAAATGCTCTTATCAGTCCCTCAACATCAAGTTTTAGTTTTCTCTATAGTTTTCACTAATTACAGTAAAAGTCAATGTACAATTTCACAAATGTAAAAATAAGGAGGAGAAGGAGAGGTGCCCTTTTCTGCCTAATATTGCAGTCATTACAGCATTCTGGAAATCTGGCTCACTGCTGTTTGCACACCCTCGCAGATATGAATGGCATCACATACTTATGTCCTCATAATTCCCTGCCAACTCTCATTCGAGGTCTTGTGATGATTTGCCTCTTCTGTGACTCAGCTGTCTAGCCAGACTGTGTCTAGTATCACCCCTTCTGGAGTTTTAACCATCTACAAAAAGGCAAGTGAAACCTGAAGCAACAATACTACTTCACACAGCACCATTCCTATACATCCTTTATGAGTTGTTTGCTTTCTCTCCTACATCAGAGCTGTGAGGCATGTGATATTTCCATAGGGTTGTTTTTCTGAGGCTCAGGTTAGGGACTTGCTCTCTTGAATTTCTCCGTAGCTCAGTATTCTTAGAGCTCCTTGTTTGCTCCTTTTAGCAGAAAGCTAAACCCACAGCAAGCACCTTCACAAACAAATTCCACCCATTATAACAGGTACAACCATTCAGATTAATGGAGCTCATTAACTTCACTAAAGACCTTACCTGATCCTGCTGGATTTTTATGATGTATTGCCAGACTGGTTCACAGAGCAGGGCAGGTAAGTTCAAGTATGACTACTTCCCAAGGAAGTTAGGCATGGCAGATGGCACCTCGCCATCCACAAACCATCATGCTGTTTTGTTTCCCAGGTTATGTTGCACACACAGTGCCACCTGTTGATTTTCTAATATTTGTATGAAGTATTTTACTTTGGACAAGGAATTAGACAGAATTTATGCTATCTATACAAGTAAAAACCTCAAAGTCGCTTTTGCATTCTCTTCTCCTCTTCCTTTCAGCGAATACATAAAAAACAAACAAACAAAACAGAAACTACCTTAACAGAGAAACTTATCTCAGAACATCCCACCATGCAGAAACTTCTCTAATCTCTCCACTGCCAGCTATAAGCAATTTAGTGCTATACAAATGCTTCCTTTTTTTTCATTACCTTTGTGAGTGAAGTCTAAACTTAGCCTGCTCTTTCCTCTTCACTGCTTTGCTTCTCTTCATGATAGAATGATGTAAAATAATTATTTTTTAAGTTCTTCAGTGAAAATAAGAACTGTATTAAAAATCTATTATTTCCTCAGCCTTCCACAATCATTCACATTGGTGATTTAAAGCATGAGACTGCTGATCTCTCCACTAATATAGAAAAGATCTTGAAAAAGAGCCATGCTTTTATTTAGCAATTACACTTCTTCATATTTTACTTATAAGATCAATATGCTATGGAGGGAAAAGAATACTTCAATACATTCCCATCTGCCTTTTGATGGATTTTTGTCATGTGCTTGCAACATAGAGTTAATCTGATTTGCCATTTGTCGTTGCTGGTTTTTTTCCCTAACAATGAAAGCCTGCAAATACCAAAAGTCTGAAGTAGAAACAATGCTTCTAAATTTTCCTTAATATTACACTCTATTTCTATACTGAATAATCAGTTATGCAAACAATGAACAGGAAAAAAAAAAACAACAAAAAAAGAGCATTACTTCATCATAAATGTTTTCACAACATTAAACTATGCCATTTGTGTTTATTAAACCAATTTAACATTACAGCTCCAGCAAGTAAGCTAGCTTTCCAAATCAATAAGTTAGCAAAGAAGACTGGAGCCCCATAAGGGAAAAAGTAATGCACCAGGATTTTGGAACAGAACTGCTGAAGCACTTACATTGTGTGAAAGACAAATGACAACTGCTTAGAGGTTTTGTTACCGTGCATTTGACATTTTTTATACTGTCTCATTAGTGCTTTAAGATATAAATGTAAGAATTCATGAGAAACTTCAAAATTTACAGACGTCTAACTTAATTTCAACCTAAGCTTTTGCCATGGTTGCTTGCTCAGCACACCACCTTTCTTAGCAATGCAGTTCAGACAGCAGGCCATCACTACTGATAACTTATGATTAAGAAAGCAAAAACCCAACCTCTTTGGATAATCTAAACAGACCTGAGTATAGGGGAAGAGTTTACTCTTTGCACCTTAGAACAATCTCAGGGCAATGCCATCCCCATCCCAAGTCAAGTAAGAATCATCTGTTGCACTGGCTTAAAACAGCAGCAGTCTCCCAGTGCTTCTTTAATTCATACATGACAATTTGGCTGGAATTCTTATTTTCATAGCCCGAAGTTCCAAAAAGTGATAAATCAGGTTAAAGTACAAAACAAAATAATTCAAATTATGATGAAAAGTTTAAAAAAAAAAAAAAAAGAAAGAAAACAAAAACAAACAAAACCCAACAGCCACACATAACCAAAAGCAAACAAACCAAATCTGGAACAGTAACTTGAGCATTTATGGCAAATGTACAGCTGTGTTATATATTCTACATGAAAATGTTGTTTTGAATCTTTCTATACAATTACATTTTCTTGGGTAGTTGTACAAAAAAAAACCTTTTTATAATGTGTATTTGTTACACTTTAAAATTAGTATTTAACTAATCCTTAAAATAAAATTTAATACCTTTCTAATTTTTGATATATTTATTCTTCTTTTTAGACACGGAATGCGGAAACATTTGTACTGTAACTACAAAAGCTCATTTTTAAACTGCATTACATCCTACAGTACTTTGCCTTGAAAAACAATGTCTAGATATAGCATTCAACAGAATACAAAAAAGCAATCTTTATCACAAGGTTAAAATTAGTCTTTGAACAAAAGATGCTTTCAAAGCAAACCCAAATTCTCATCAGCTGTATAGCAGTTTCTTTGGGAGAGACAGAGAAATGAGGGAGGAAGAGAAGAGAAAGAAAAAAAAAGCCTGAAGGACATCTGAAAAATTTCTTGCTAATGTGTGCATACACTTTATCAGTTTCCTGATAAAGGTATAAGCAGTAGGACATGATTAAATTTCTGCTGTCAAACTGCACTGTGGTCAAAACTGTAGCTGTGGAAAAGATCTGCAGCTCACGAGTGAGAGTTCTATCTGTATTCACTTGCTTTTGAAATTGGTTTTTTTTTTTGCGTCCATATGAGTTCAAACCTTTTTTGACTAATGATAAAAATTAACCTAAAACCCAAATTTTTCCTTGGTGCAAGTGTTGGGTATTTTTTTGAAGGCTTTTGTTTTACTTTAGTTAAACACTTAGATCTTTCACAGCATAGCATTTTATTCTGGGCTGTGTTCTGAACTTCCATGAAATACAATCACTGACGAGAAGTCAGCAGCAGATGGTCAGTGCTGCGTTTGTAATTGAAGAACAAAACTCAAGAAAGCAAAAAAGTATCACATTTGGAACTATTTGAAGTAACCACAGCCCGAGGAATATTCCTGCAATTATTTATTGTACTATAAGGATTGTACTGGGATCTCCTAAGAAACAAGATATTTGAGAAATCATTCGTTCAGACTCTATGAATTGAGCCTACTCATAAGCAACTCACAAATCCCATTCAAAATCAGCCTGGGAAATCTGGAGGCTGGATCACCAAATATTTCTGAATAAGAAAATTTACTATATAAATATATAGCTATATATATATATACCTATATATATACATATATATATATATATATATATACATATATATATACACACCTAATCAACGTTGTATGGCCAGTCCTGCATTTCATCATAGATCTCATTTAGAATTAATGAGAAAAGAGCTCAAGTGCTATAGAAGCAATTGTTAGCTGCCTTCATAGCTGAATAACCAAGTCAAATGGGTGGAACTCAGGAGAGCAGGCAAAGTTAGCTTAAGGCAGAGCTATTATTTTGACATCCGTGCTGCCATTTGCTGACTAGGAACACGCTAAAATGTTGATGTGAAGCAGCCACACAGCTGTAACTGTCCTGTTTACTCACTTTGTCCCAACTAATCAGAGACATGAACACAAAGGTTGCGTTTTGCTGATGTAAAATGTTATCGCCACTTGCTGTCTGCCCAAGGTCTTTTCTGGAGACCATATTCTCTACCCCTCATTGTTTAACTTGAGGTCACCATTAGTTTACATTCAACTTCTCTGACTCTTTTAGACTTGCAAGATGACATTCTTACATTACCATAATCATTATTTAATAATGCCAGAGCTTAAAAAAAATAATAATTCATGAAATGCCTTCTCTTGCAGCTGCTGCCAAATAACCAAAGTTTAAATTTTATCTAACTCAATTGTTTGCAAGCCATTCTCATTAATATCAATGTCATCCAGATGGCAAAATTAGAAGTATAAGCCTTTGCAAATCCATTTCCAACAGTAAGATTCTTGAGACTACCTACAATAAAACAAAATGCTACATAATAGCAGCACAGATAATCCCTGAAATACTGGGGTAGCATAACTTGAAACTATGTAAAAACTCAGTCTACTCTCCTGCAAGTTATATATTTGCTGCCAACAGGCTATTATTTGTATAGCTTGGATGAAGTACCTAACAAGCTTTATTGAAAAACTTGAACTCTGCATCTGTAACACACTTTTGTTCTTTAAAATACCAATGAAGTATTTCGGGAAAATAACCCAGAGAAAATGCTTAAAAGTGATCAAATGGATTCTATTATTCAACTGCAGGGAAAGCAAAGCATAGCAATACTAATTGGAAGAGAAATTAATGGAGTAAAATAGGAACACAGATATCTGCATAAACTTTATCTTTTGATCTGTATCGTTCCATGAAAACTATGAAGCTCCCAAGGCCCGCCCTGTGCACAAATTTTGAAATTTAATGCATATTAATTAAAATATGATAGTTCAGTTTATAATGCTTAACTTTAGGAATTCTAGACAAATACTGTTTGGAATGGAATGGTCCATGAAATGGGAAGGAAAAGGCAGTCTGAAAAATCTAAGAAACAAGATATCTAATGCTTCACAATGAGATCTATCAGAATTAAAAAAAAAAAATAGAGTCTAAGGTAACCTCATAATTCTAACAAAATTTTTGAAAGAAACAGCAAACATTGAGAAAATGGAGGTGATTATCTATATAAGAGAATATACCACAAGGATTTAAAAAGCTCCTGTCAACAACTGTGGACACCTGTATCAAGCTCACTTATTACCTAATAAAATATTAACATGTCCTGATCCAATTTGTGGTAAAATTTTAATTACTGTTTTCTCATAGGGAAACCATATAATCAATGTATTCATAGCTATTCCTAGAGGCTGTTTTGTAAAGCTCCATTAGTAAATTGTGAACCAGCACTAAAATATTTTCCTCCAGATTGCTTTAAGTAAATCAAGACTATTATATTCTCCTAGGAGGAGGGGAGAAAAAATGATTCCCTTTCAGGGTAGAAAAAATATGATTTCTTTACTAAACAAGAAGAAAAATGTTTTACGTACAATCCTATTTAAAGAGGAGTTAAAATTCTTGCCCAAAGAATCAACACTAGGGAGTTACAGAATACTAAAGTTTTATTGAAATTTATGCTTAATCCAAAATATTTTTATTCCTGGATTAAGTAATTAAAAGAAGAATCATATTATTCCCTTGAAACATGTATTTAAATTATCTGCTGAGGATGAATTACAAATATGAAGGTATGTCTTGAACATACATGCAGCACTTTTTTTCCACTAAAACTAAGAACACTTAAATACTGTAAGAATTGAGTCGTATCTGGCTATATTTAGGGGTTAGAAATTCAAGGAATTTATATCAGTTCTGTTTGGAACATATTTAAATAACTATTATAATTATCAAAATATCCACTCTTCAGGTGGCACTAAACAATTTCAAGTTACATATAAGTACACAGGGGTGGTGGAAGGCTTTCTGCATCTAGGGGTATAATTTATTATACATTCCAAAGAAAATCTATCCATAGAGATACTTTGGTAACACAAGTCCCTTAAATGTAAACTTTTTTTTTTTTTTTTTTTTTATAACTTAGTCCTTTCATCTTTTCCTGTTCATAAGTTCTGTTGAAGCCAACAGATCTTTTGCCTGAGAAGACTGTGAGACTGAGCCATTTACTGCTCTTAGAGCCTGATTAAATGTGGATTTGGACACTTAACATAATTGTGGGGAAAAAGAAATTGTGAAAGTATTAACCAGCACTTCAATACCTTGTATGAGATTCAAAGAAAACTTAATTCAGAACTAGTTTTAGATAGGATCTTTCAAATAGATTGTGATTTTTGCTAGAATGCTCAGCTACTTAGAAATTCATGAAATAGAACTAGTATTCTTAGTCCTCTATGTGTTGACTATGAAAATGGAGAGGATACATAAGACTACATAAACTGTTAGAATTTGTTTTTTATAGACATATATATGGTTGAAAGAGTATCAGAATAGTTTTAAACTAAATAAACAAAACTGAGAAGTTGTTTTTTTTTTTTAAATTTCTCTACTGATAACTTGCCAGAATTCTCAACTCTTTTGCTCTGAATTGAACTATCAATCTGAGTTAGTTACATTTTTTTGAACGACTAACAGGCTTTTCCTGATCCCCTGAATGATGTGATTTGTGAGGATGCAGAATAGCTCCTGTCAGAAAGCTGAGAGTGAACTTATGGCATCACATACACAGTCCTGGAGGGACTTTGGGAATGCAGGGGCCAGGTGAGCCATATTCCAAAGGGCAGAGCCAGCATGGAAATGCTTGTTCCCTATCTTGATTATTGATAATTGTATTCATGACAAATAAGTGTCATATGGAATATCTTCCCATCCTTTTTTTTCCTATCACAGAGATATGGGGTTTAAAGCACAGCTCATTACAAAACCTCACTGAGGAACAGGAACACTTGCTACTGACACATACCAGATCAGACAAGCATTCTCACTCCTCCTTTCCAATGAAACAAAGTTTGCATAAGGACCAACAAGAGCTCCATATTACATAGAGTTACAATTCAGCGCTATAAAAAAAATCCCTGATATTTGCTTCTCGGACCAAATTTGTATTTGTATTTCTATGTGCATAGATTAAAATACACAGTACAGCCAGCGATCACATATCTTAACAAGCAAAACAACAAAGTATATAGGCAGGCATGGACTGCATGCTTCTGGTTTTGTAGGCAGTAGGAAATTTATTTTTACATCTTCACTTATCTTAGAAACTTTCCCCTAGATGATGTATTGGCTTGTGAAACCAATACAGAGCAGGCCTGCACAGGCTCCTTTGCACGCAGTGATGCAGCAGAAGTTTTATTCCTTGTGGTATTTAAATAGTATTTTGTAAACTGCAATGCAAAATATTCAAGTGCACTACCACAAGAATGTCAACAAATGTTTCAGAAAACTCTTAAACTACAGTCACAGAAACTAGAGTTACTGTGGGTGGCAAGCCAATTGGGCATTATATAAGCTCTTAATGCCACACATCTTTTCAAGACGTGCCTTCATATATTTGAATTTTATTTAAGCATGCATGTACTATATATACATAATTGAAAAATACTTTTCATAATTTTGTTTGTGTAATTTGTACTCCAATGAAACATCCCTTTACTTTTCTATTCCTTCAAAGCATTCATATGTAAATATGAGTGCTGCTTGTATTGCTGTTCTTTAAACACAGAAGCCATTTTGTTCTGTAGTAACGCAATGCATTTGGTTTGTGAAAATACATTCATAAACTTTTTATTTACAGGTACTGTATTCCATACCATGAACTCACCTAATTTTAATTATGCATCATTACCTACCTAAACAGACGACAGTTTCTCCCCAGCTAAATTGTGAATACTAGCACTTCAAAAGAAGTTTTCTTTTTTTTTTTTAAGTGAAGATAAGTTAGAGCATTAAAAATAAATGAGCTATTTTTGTCAGTTGATTGGACACTGAGTACACATAATAAATCACCAAGAGAATTGTATGCTAGTCTGTGTGCTAACCTTGAGCTGCAATTTTTCTATTGCCTGCAATTCAGAAGACAATAAGATGTTTTATCCAATCAGCTGATCAGCTGAAGGAACTCAAAAGACTGAAATGGCTTAGAAATACGCAGGCTTTTAGATATCAAATTACCTCTGGAACCCTCTACCCAGAAGTAACTCTAACAAAACCCATTTGAAATACAGCTTCAATATTCAAAAAAATCAATAATTTAAACCACAGGTTGAACATTTTTACTGCTTTCACTGCAGACTGCCTTTTTTTTTTTTTTTTTTTTTGAAATGAAAATGCTAATGGCACCAAAGGGAAAGCTCCAGCCAGAAGAAATACATGTGTGCAGGCATGGGTTGGCTAGGAATGCTGGTTTGCCCTCCCTCCTCTTAGTTATGTACACATATACACATAAGATCTCTTAAAACCAAAAACTCTCATTTCCATCACTTTGAAAAAATATGTTTTACTTCCCTGCATTTAATTCTTCTGTCCATGAGAGTTTAGCTATATCAAGATGCCCCACAGTAAACATACATGCTGAATACAAATGCTACAGCCTCAATCACGCTATTAAGTCACATTGTTCTGCAACTGTCACCAATGTCGTAATTTTCAATACCTGAATTGTAAGCTCTTGTGCAGAGACAGCAAAGCAGGAATGTGGGTGATGCTGTGTTCCAACATCTACATCACAAGTGGGAAGCAGTCCAATGCATCCTGCAAAAAATCAAGTACGGATGGTCTGCTCCCTGTGATAAAAGCTCAGTCTCTGGCACTAATTTTTTCTTAAGTTTTGTTAAAGAAAGAATGTAAGAGGATAAAAAATAACGAAAAAACAATGAAATTTACCCAAGACAGTGCTTATGGATCTCTATGTAGGCAGCTCCAAACATACAGTAAGAACAATTTTTGTTGCAGTAGCAAAGCATTACTTTTATTGATTAAGAGGTACACAAGAAGTTGTGAGATGGGTAGTCTTTGGTTTATAGTTTTAATGCTTTATCCTCGCTTATGTGCTCATTCTCTCCTTAAATACTTTTTCAATGTTCTCCAACCAGAGGGCTATAATGAAAAAGCAAATATAAAACATATCATGAGGTAAAGGTGCTTAAATAAAGAAAACTATGTATTTGGATACATATGGCTTTATTGTAAAGATTAAGTTGGCATTTCCAGGTTAAAATTTCAGTTTCTAGAAAAAAATGATAATATAACCCTTATGAATTTTCTGGCTGATAAATCTGGTCAATTTTAGTCCAAGATAGATGCAGATTTTTGCCTGGAATAAGAAATAACAACAATACAACCATTACAAAAATGTGACACTCAAAAATGTGTACTCCACAACTTCAGAGATGGACTCCAATATTCTGCTGTCCCTGAAGGCACAAAATTTCTCTGGATGTCAAAGAAAGAAATCCATAAGTAAGCAGAGAAATTCATCTGAGTTTAAATACAGGAGACTACAGGAAAATAAGATTTTGTTTATTTATGTGCTTGAGATCTGCATTACCCTCATGTGCAACCACCCATTCCAGGTACTGCTGGCGGGCCTTAAAAGTTATCTCTTACACAACCAGCAGCAAGCAACTGACCTGAGAACAATGCCCCTGGCAGCATAAACAGAGCACCTGGAAATTCAACATTCATCCTTTTCTTAATTTTGCAAAGCTAAGGAGGAAAAAAAGTTCCTCAAGTTTGCACTGGAGTTAACAGCCTGGCTGCTGCAGATTACCCTGGTGCAAGAGCTCTGAGCATATGCATTAACGGTGTTCAGAGGAACTGCCAGCATCTCCTCCCCTTCTGGCCCAGCATAACTGGAACATCAATATGGGCAGGGAGCATTTAAATTCCCCAGTGAGGCACCTCATAGCATCAAGGCATGTAATTTGTTACCACCCACAATATTTGGATAGATTTAAAGAGTAGTTCCATATAGAAAGCACTGGCAGTAGTTTAATCTTGAAATGCAAAGCATAGATACCTTTAGCAAGGCCTGCATTCAGAAAATAAAAGGGGTTCACTCTTCTGGCTCTTATCTGCTGCTGCAGTTACAGCCTGCAACAGAACTACAATGCTCAGCCGGAAGGACTGATAATTGTCTTGCTGTAGCCTCTGGATATTTCCTCTAACAATCCTAGCATTACTCCTATCTTGGCAGGACTGACTTTTGCTCAGCATGCTCTCAGCCATGCCCCAGTCTCACACAAACACTGAATAATGCAATCAACTGCTCAAGCTAAATCAGCTGAGAACTATAAGGCTGAGTTTCGACATATTGAAAACACTTCAATCAATGACACTTTGCTAAACCTTCTCTATGGCTTGGTACACACATTAAATGAAAGGGTAGTGATCAGGAACCTCCTGAGCCACGTGTGGAGAGAACCCAACGAGCAATGCACCAGCATGCAACACCAACAGCGCACTCGCTATGGGCTCCTCCAACCCCACTGCTTAAGCACCAGGCTTTGCCAATGAACAACAAAAATGCTTCAGGAAAGGACATGGCTGGGAAAATACTGCTTGCAGGTACTTGTGAAAAGTTTCCTTTTTTGATCAAGCACAGAGTAATACACATTTAATAAGATGCAGCTACAACTGCATATGAAAGCATTAATAGTTTTTGAAACATAATTCATCAGAACGTTGTTAATTGCTATTTAAGAATAGCATTATTGTATTTTCTTTTTAAGATTTTAGGAGCTTTACGTATATGTATTTACTACACAGTGTGAATTACCTGATGTATTCTCTATGTTTGTGCAATTTATTACATCAGAGATCATACATAGTAGCATGTGCCAGAAATTCCTTCAAAAGGATGCAAAAAGGTAACAATTATCCTCTGAACTCCTTTCTCTGTCTTCAGAGAATAAAATGCATTAGCAACATATCCGTTTTCTGTCCCATGACAGACAACGAAAGCAAGTGTGATGGTTGCACTTTGTGCTTTCAGCTCCTGCAGCTGGCTGGTGAAGTGAGCTTTGTTCTGAATGTGCTGTCAGAGACAAAAAGAATAGTTTCTCTAATACATTTAAGGAACAATTCTTAAAAAATAGTACAGAAAAATGAATTGAGGAGGTCTGCTTTTGCACATGTGCAGATGCAAACAGAAATGTGTGCATGTAAACATCAAATACAAATCTAAAAAGTATTTTATTTGAAAGAAAATTAGGTACGTGTAGCTTCCTTGGGTACTTTTGACTTGAATCAATGAACTGCATTGGTTTTATTTTGTGAAAAGAATCTCAAAACCTCATGCAGAGGAATCACGGTGTTCTGGTCTATACAAATAAACACAGAGAAGCAGAATAACAAGTATAATTATAATCCCCTCAGACGAGGGTCAAGGCCCCTTAGATTGGCCTCAGTGCTTGGTCTCACATCTTATGACTGCCACAGTGGAAATCCTCTCAATTGCTCATGATTTTGCTTCATTGTTTTTAAAGGAAAAATCATAAGCAAAGCCACACAACATAGACAGAACTACACAAAGGCACTGTTAACTGTGGAGGTGAAGCATGAAGATCATGGCATAAAAAAGGCTTCATTAATTCAAAGAAAATATAATTCACACCCTATTTTATTTTTAAAATATTTGTGTGGAAAAAGATATGTGTTTAACCAGCAATCCTGGTCTGGAATTCACCTTTTTTTTTTTCTTCTTTTTTTTTTTCCCATTAAGACGACGACATTGTGTCTAAACAAAATATTGCACTTGCTAAAACGTAAAAAGGGCATCTGTGAAACACTATATAATTTCCAAGACTGAAAGTGGATATCATACTTTCCTCTGCTCAATTGACATCAAAGCATTCTTTACGTGTGTGTGTATACGTGTATATATATATATACACACACACACTTTCTGAGATTGTTTAGGATACAGAAAAGAAGAATTATTTTCCTTAGATTTGCTGATAGCTCAAATTAAATCTCTGCATTATGTAAAGACCTAATCCTATGCTGCATTTTCTTCTGATTGTGATAATTAACTTTAGAGAAGCACATATACAAAGGTACTTCTCTGAATTAAACTTAAATCACAGAGAACTGACACTTTTGCTGAATTGGTGTCTACACTCCTTTACTGTCCAGACTCTCACTGTTTAATACTCTTAGCTGTTTCCATGGTCTTTGGGTCAGAGCCTGGAATCCAGATACTTTCATTAACTGTATTATAGTTTAGCATAATTCACACATATTTAATTCAGAACACCATTATGACCTGTTCATACTCTGTCACATCTAGGGATGGATACAATGACTAATGAGGATTCAGAATATCATAGATGATGGTTATGGTGTTGGTGAGTATCCTTATTAACAATCATCCCTTTTCAACATCAGCATAAAAATGGAGTATGCTCGGGACTCCAAACAAATCACAACGCAGCAATTATTGCCCTAGTCAAATGTACTGTTTGGTGACGTTCTTTACAGAATCACTCTGGCATTCTTTGTCTATTAGCCAATATTTTAAAGGAAACCATGTAACATCCAAATTCTGACTAACACATGAGAAGAATACACGCTACTGCTTTTAGATTATTACCTGCCTAAATTGTATTTTATTTACAGCTTCCAATAGCTTTAAGATAAATTTCTCATCAAGCCTGCTTCCATGTAGCTGGAGAAGGCTAACAAACCCCTTGGTGCTCACATGACAACCTTTGTGCAAACGCATCCTTATTCTGTCATCTGCTGGCAGCGTGCTTCCCAGTCCTGTTCCCTGCCAGTCCTTACCAGTTTGCCAATTACACAAGCTGCTTCCCAGACATCAGACAAAAATTCCACAAGACTGCTGTGCGAGTGTACCCTAATTAACCATCAGCTTAATTAGACAATTTACTGTGTAATTAGCAGGCAATTAGTCAACACCTCTCAGATCTTATTGACTGCTGTGACAGCCTTTCTTACTCCACACATTCCAATACGCTCCCACGACCACGATCCCAGCACCATCCTGTACAACAGCAACCTTTGCAAAGGAAAGGAAATCATATTACATAACAAGGGAAATGGGAGAAAATCAATATATAGCCAGTTCATTTATTGAACTGACTTCTAGCCAAGACACTTTTTTTTTTTTTAATAGCAACAGCAGGTCAGCTGCTAATGAAAAAACACTCCGCTACAACATTATGTCATTTTCATTTCTAACGTGTTTTAGTGATTTTGCTTGGAAACTCTTACATTCCACTGAATTATCAAAGAAGTCAGGCAAGAAGAAACTCACTGTCAGTTTACACACATGGTAGAGAACAATGAAAACGTATTCAGAGCTGCTTTTAAAAGCTATAGCTAACATTGTAATTCACTGTCTCATAGTCCAAGTTGTGTCAGCAAAGTCAGATAAAAGCAGATTAGCTTTAATAATAAAAAGTCAAGATTCAACAATAATTGTGACACTAGTGTAATTCAGTAGAAATATTTTAAGTAGCATGAAATCCTTCATGCAAATCTGAAGTTGTATGCTTCTATATTACATTATGTCAAAATGTACCATTAAATGATTCATAATAAATATATTAAGAGCATTAAAGATGTGTGGTCCCTTTTCTGTAGACCAAAAATTGGATTTTGCAATTATCTGTGACAGCTTATAGAGTAACAATTCCAGAGTTCATATGGAAACACTTGTCTCCAGCCACAATTAACTCTGCTACAAACATTCTACATGCTACAGACAAAAATCCTACAGTTTCCTTCTGAAGGAAAACTACAGTTGACTATATATTTAGACAATGACAACACCTCAATTAACGATAACAAGCATTATTTAGTATACAGTGACATACATATTTCCGTTGATAATATGTATTGTAATAAAAGAACCTCTCAGATTTTTTAAACATAAGAGACTTCATTCTGCTTTTATAGAAACATCATCAGGAGTAAATGCAATTATATTACTGCTTTCTTAACTTCTTGTGTGGGTAAATCGAGCATTAAACACACCTTACCAGTTTCACTTATCAATTGGGAAATCATGATCTGAGCTAACCTGAGCTTTTAGATGATGCATGCTGCCCGCATCCCTAAGAGGTACTCTGGCATAAACAAAAATCACTTGAAAAATGATTAAGCTAAAACCCTGTAAATCCATGTGTGGAAATATATGCTATCTTGCAGACAGTTCCATCATTTCAGCTTATGTCTGCAAGCTCATTAACACAAGTTATGTACCTAAACACACATGTTTGAAGTTAAGATTGTCCACAGAGAGTCAGTCTGGGACCTTATTTCTGCAGAAGCTCAAAGGCTGTATGGGACGCTTCAACCCTCTTTTTCCCAGTGCAGACAAGTTCTCATCCGACAGTCAGGCTGCCATTTACCATGTGCAGAGCAGACCAAGAAACAGCTATAGCTGATGGTTGGGGGAGAAGGCATGGTGTCAGAAGTATGCCTTCCTCAACACATCTGCAGCCTGTGCTGTTAGTAAGCAAAGGTGGAGCCCCAACATTTGTTTTCTGTTGTTTTCAGTAAACCAAAATACTAAAAATAGCCTGCTACAAATTTTAACAGAGACTGAAAATTACAGGTAAAAATTCTAAATTTCAGAATTACATTTGACAATTTCTGCCCTACGCTGAAACTGTCTTTCTGACACAAAATTACATGAAGTAGTGTCAAAATTACCAATAATCTTACAAGGGCATAAGAAATAGCTGAAGAATATTTTGTCTGGATAATACTTGACACAAGTATGTTATGTACCTGATTTTGAGAATCTTGTTTATTCAGGAAGTGATATTCAAAAACACTGAGTACTTCAGATACAGCTATCAGGAACTGCAGATCCTTAGCAGTTTTGAATAAAGCATGCATGTCTGCATTCTTTGTTTCTCTCTCTCTCTTCTGCTCAATATTTGAAAACATTTTAAGAAGGAAGTAAATAAAGTAAAGGTAACAAAGAGCAAAGCATCTTCTTCACCATAAAAATTAATACTGGTTAGACTTTTAGCTACCTGTCAAACATCCATTCTGTTTTATTGGCTAGTAGTCATGCTGTTATTAGAAAAGATGTCCCCTCTTAACTACTGGTCACTTCACCAGATGACACATATTATGCAGAGGAGGGGTGTTCCCTCCTAACGTACTTTTGATAAGCATTCTTAATAGAAAGGCTTATGTAGCAAAATACTCAGTATTAGTCTCTACCCTTTTCCAAATTTTAATAAAACTGCTTCTCAGTTGTTCTGCTTTAAGTGCAAAATGTTTCATGAAAATACTGGTTTACTACTATAGACTTCTATATACAAGTTGTCTAAATTTAATTGTCAAATTTAAACTGTGTGTTGATCCATTGTTACTATAGTGTTTTAATCTATTGGTTCAAAAAGGAAAAGGAAATAAAATGCAAAACATCTCCAAACACCATGTAAAAAAGCCAAACAGATTAATGGAAAATGCATCCCTAGACAATTACAGGTGAGGAATCTGTAGCCTACCAAGAACCAGCTTTAAGATATACAATTAATTTTTCCTTCAATGGCCAGCTTTGTGTTACAGCCTTCAGGAAGGCATGTTATTGCCTTTATGAAGCTTATGAAATGAGCTGAAGATGCAGAAGACAAATGTTACAGCCAAGCTCACTCTGCCCTTTGAGCATGAATGGAAGGAGAAGGGAGATGCAGAAAGTGGCTTGTTGCTCCACTGTAGAATTCTCTCCTTTAGCATGAATGTGAATTTACTGACACACTGCTCACACCCCTGTGTGACAGATCCCTCCCTGCAATCCACTGACGAGTTGTCATACTGTGCTCCATACCCTGGGCTAACAGAGTTCTCCACAGAAGAGCAAACTGTGGCGCCCAATGCAGAAGAAATGTACCTCTGCCATATTTAGTGCTACCTGGTTAGACATTTGTTCAAAGGTTTTTTTTTTTCGGTCGTGGGGTTTTTTTTGTTTGTTTTGAACTAATAAAACCCCTTTCATTTATAAACTAATATATTATAAATTCCTTTCACCTTCTCAGATTTATAGAATGTTTTTTTTCTTTTTGCAGCAAAGTAACACATTTTCTGTATAAAAGTATTCAAGTAAAATAATAATGTTGGTGTTACAGCATCTAAAAAATAAATACACCCAATTTCATTTCTATGGCCTTTTACCTCCTGTGTTTGATTTTGCTAGTTACATGATAGGATTTAAAAAATGTAAAAATTGGGAAACAATAAAGATGATACTTCTTATTAACATTCCTTCAGAAATACAGAACAAAATAATGTATGTAAAGAATACATAAGAATATTTAGACCATTCATAATCATTTTAAAAATTGTAAAAACAATAAATAATTCAACCTACAGAGCTTTATATGCAAAGGAATCCTATAAAATGCTCATTTTTCTCTTCAAATAATATAGTTAATAAAAGTTGTCTGATGTTATTTAGTAAAAAGGCACAGTCCTTTTCATATTTGACATTAACAATCTGATCATTTGTCTCCCCAAAGAAAGCCCATACAGCTTTCATACAGACCACACAATAAAGAATAGTAATATTTCTGTTTACTGAGATATCAACTGGCATTTCGTTGCAAGTCAATGGTCTATCTTTGCTACAGCATACTAGACCTCAATCTGGCACCTACAAATGTCAAGACTATAAAAAAAAAAAGGTTGGAAATCAAAAGCATGTTCTAAATTTCTAAAAAACGAAACAAAGTTCACCTAAACATATTTGCTGCAGAAATCAGTACAATATTCAGCTGTCAATCTCAAAAAACAATGAGGGAGCGATGCTGTCAGTAGGACAGGATAATAACATTTCAAGCAGATGTTCAGGCAAGGCTCTAATTCTCACTGAACTCCCTTGGTAAGCATTTAATTTCTTTATCATATGCAAGCTAGGCAAATTGTACTTCATCAAAACTGTATTGTGAAATATTAATATTTCATATTATAGAAAAACTCCATAGAATAACCTTTGTCATATTAAGAACATCAGAATTTCAAATGTCATGGTTCTGCATTTTAATGCATCTTAAACAGCATTTTGGCTTGCCACCATAAATTATAACTAGTTTAATCAAAATTACTATGCTGTAATATAATACAAAAATATACATTTTTAAAATACAGATTCACTTCTGTGAACTACTAATGTTATGGAAAACAATATGTCATTGTTTTATGGTTTTTTACCACTTTCAAATATAAAGTGAGGTGCACATAGTGCAAATATACAGACATAACTGGTTGATGGCAGAATCTGCATATTGAAATAACTGCATATAGATATGCTATATATCCTGTGTAAATTAACGAATTCTCTACCAGGAATGGTTTTCATTTAGAAATGGTTCTGAAAATATACTGCAAATTCTGCTTCAGTGATTGGTATAAACATATATTATGACTAGAAAGTTTTCTCTGCTATGGGTTCATTCAAATATAATCTAGTTTTAATTGTAGCTTTGTTTTTAAGATCATCCATGCAATTTGCTTCATATACAATAAAAATACATTAAAGATTAGAAATGAAGTTAGTCTGCATGTTGATTTCTGCCTTCTCTCATAATAAAGGCAACTGCTTCCACATTATTGAAAGCGACAGCATCACAAATCAATGCATGTCACAGCAGAATAAAGACAGATGTATCTGATTAATCAGAATTAAATTTTACAAGTGAAGGAAGCATCTAAAAATCAAAGCAAATATTGCTGTTATCCCATGATTTTCCCTCTTTCTAAGCAGCCCATACAGTGCACTCAGAGAACAACAAAGCTAGAGTTGAGTTGATAAAAACCAATTTCTTATATAAATTCAGAGTGGTAGTGGAAATGTCTAGAGAAAAGACATGCACAGTACATATAATCCCTGGCTTGTTTTGATACTGTGTTTGTACAAACTTTCTGATTAAAGGTTTTAATGCAAATTTTATGTACTAAAAAGTATTCAACAATAAATTCTAAGTAAATAAACCAGCTCAGTACAACAATTCTACTAAAAAACCTCCCACTCGTCATTACTTGTTTAATTAACACAATATTTCTCATTCTGCAGGTAGTTTTGTGTTCTTCTAAGTTCTAAAAGAGGTAATGATTGATACTCATTTCTTTGTGGACTCTATGATATGCAGCTCCTCCATTCCCCTTCAATAGCTTGCCGACAGAATTTACAAATAATAATTTGTAGCACAGAGTTATCTGAATAAGACAGAAGCTCTGTTTGAACCAACAGAGCAATGAGTTATTGATTCTACACTGAAAGAGCGAAGACATGAGTGTAGAAGAAGGTGGGTGTAAGGGGGCATTTTTATTCTGCTACCGTTTTTCTTGCCTAGTGATAGTCCATGTTAAAAGCAGGTATTCTAATTTCTGGAAGAAATCAAATCTACTCGATATTAATGGAGCTCTGCATATATGATTATTTTCATAAATACAGTTCTGCAAATCATGAATCATTACCCCCTCCTCTTCTAAAACATATAGACACATACAGGTATAGTACCATGTAATTAATATTTATATTACACTGTAATATCCACCGTTTTCTAAAATACTCCCTATGCTATATACCCCCCATATATATATATGTGTGTATATATATACACACACACACACACCAAAGCTATGCACTTAAAGACTTATATAGATGCACTGAAGACATTCCATGTTTCTCGTTAGCTTTTCTTTCTTTTTTTTTTAATATTTCAACAATAGCATATCAGTTCTTAGGAACTACTATTTGTTGAATCTCTCAGAGGTGAAATCCTTACCCTGCAAACAGGTTGTCATGAAGGCAATTATGCAGCAAAGTGTGGGGGTTTTTGAAAAGGGAGTGAGCACAGCATGAAACAGTGCTATACTGACACCCTCTATGGCAACACGTTATGCTTTCAAGGAGAGGTCAAGACAGATAATGGTTAGGAAAACTTGGGAAGTAAATTATGGTCCAGCAGCTACTATTGTTGCTATCCAACAGTCGGCCAATATAAAAATGTAAGGCCTGTCTTGGGCTGTAGGTACCCCAGCCTAGCGTTTTACAAGACTTTGATGTGCCAGGCAATGAATGAGGAAAATGAAGTTCACGTCACATGCTCCTTATGAGAATCACTCCTCTCCAACTTAAAACCATTTATCTCTTTCCTTGGATATCCTTCTTCCGTATTTCATCCTGCCTTTCTCTCTGATTTTATTCCATCACACAGTACTTAATGCATGTGTTTCAGCTGTATATGCTTTTCAGTAGTCAAATGTCATTCAAATTACCTCGCATCAGCCACTTGTGCTAAAGTGCCAAAGGACACCAGCGCTCAATAGGGAAGTCATTGGTTTCCCTATCAGTGACTTAACATGGTGGTGAATTCAGCAGTCAGTCCTAGAAGAGGGAG
Organism: Chrysolophus pictus; assembly: GCA_037305975.1. Classification (NCBI taxonomy): domain Eukaryota; kingdom Metazoa; phylum Chordata; class Aves; order Galliformes; family Phasianidae; genus Chrysolophus; species Chrysolophus pictus. Next base: position 12,474,662 of record CM074583.1, on the reverse strand, counting down.
TGTTTCTACTGCTGCTAAGCTCCCACTGTTGCACAAGCAGTTAAACCTAGCCAGGACAAATTAAACAAGGAGACAACAGGGATAAAAGCAGAATCCTGATTGTACCACATACAACCAAGGCTGAAGTAGCTGTCAAAAGCTGTCAAGCAAGCTCCCTTTCTCCCACAAACTTTTACTCACTTCAGGAAACCTTTGTTTCTGGCCCTTCTGCGCAGTCAGCTTTTACTAGCTTGGAAGGAGAGTGAAATCAGAAATCTCTGCTTCCACAGGTACTGCAGCCCATGAGAGCATACTGATCCCTTCTGAACAGTGCATAGGATTTTTGTCTATGCAAGCAAAGCTACATGGTTTTTCGTTGCTTGTTTTTTAAAAAAGCACATTATGCCAGCTTAGATTAATCAAAAATCTATTCCAATTGCTTATTTCAGCATTAAGTCAACAGAGCAGTCCTTATGTAATACTCATTGTTCAAAGAATAATTGCTGCATCTCATTGTGCATTTCTTCTCATTTGAAATATTTATTTTTGTAGCATTAATTTTCATGATGCTACTATAAACCAAGCAGTTTTATGTCTTCAGCACCTTCTACCCAAGAATCTCAAATCATTACAAATACTAAGGCTTTACTGCTATAGGAAGACTATTGGGAAGACTACAGTGTTAGAAAAACTTGTTAGTATTTGCGTGGGAATGTGTTACTGCACACTGCAACATACAATTCAAGACATCATCTCACTTGAAAGATCTCCATTGGAATGATACCTCCAGAGCATGGCATCCAGGTGCACTGGATTTCAACCACTGATTCAAAAGGATTGTGAGAATCTGCTGTTTACTAGACTACCACCATCACTTCCTACAATTGCTTCCTTCTTTCTTTCTGAACTACTACTCAAATCTGTAACCAGACAGTATCTGTTTAGCTCTCGAAATACCCAGCAATCAATGTGTCGTCTGAGAGAACCGCAAGCATATCAGCAATAACACTGGTTAATACATAAATCTCAGGACTTGCTGTAAGTTACCTTCAGCCTAGGCACTGAATAATTACAGCTGACAGTATGTTATGCACATAAGTCAGTTATAAACATACTTGAATGACATTTATGTCCTGAAAAGTGTTTTAATAAGAAATCCTGTGAAGTAGACTAGAATCTCCATTGCAATCTGTAGGAGCACTGACTTCCTTGGAATACTTCTAGTGTGAGAAGAAGCCACTCTGACATCTTTTACAGTCTGCTCTAGTAACACAGTCCTTTGTCCTTATAATTTTCTCATGTTGGAAGGCTACCTGCTGAGGTAGCAGAGCAAAAAATCTACCTTTTCTCTCCTGCTAAGGTCTCCATCCACCAATCCTCTTTTACATCTCATATCTGAACAAAGAATGAAAGTCTCTTCCTTCCAAATACATCTCAAAAGCTCTCTTCACTCCATGATACCCTTTGTCACTAATTGACAATGCATTACCACCATTCACACCATTACTCAGACTTTACCTTTGATATTCTTCCTCCCAACATCAGCCAAACTGTGTCTATGCCCCAGCCAAAATCTCGTTTCTTTCCTCTGCAATACATTTCTCAAAATCGCCCTTTTCTTTCACAGTCTAAACTTCTTGCTTAGAATCTCACTTCGCTATTTTGAATATTGTAACAGAAAATCCACTGCAAACACAAATCGTAGATCAAACTATCCTTTACCTCTTCAAGTTAACACAAAATACTTTGTGTTAACTTGTGTGAGAATTTTAGGTGCCACACTGAGCCAAAGTCTTCAAGAATTTAACTCCTTCCTCTTTCACTACATTTTACTGAAGCTTTGTCTCTGAGCTACAAACCTCCAGCAGAACTACTTGCCTCTCCATAGGCTTGTTTTACAGTGCCTCCATTTCCCTCATCCACTCAGCCTCAAGCTCATGCCTGCATTATTAAATTGCAATTGGAACTCAGTTTCAATGGCTTATCTTGGCAGTCCTTGGCAAAGAACAGCCTTTCAGGAGTTGCTTGATAAAACTGTCATTCACTCCCTCTAAATTCTGATCCCTCACAGAAAACAATGCTTATGACAGTACTACTATTATTAGCTCAATAATATTAAAAACATTGTTGAGTAAAATGGAAGAATATGCATATTTTAATAGCAAAAACAAACAAACAAACAAAAAAAACCAACAAGAAAAGAAACAAAACAAAAAAAACACCCTAAAAACAAATCACAAACAGAAATTGTTTTACCTTTACACTGCAGTGTTGGAACCTTCAAGATACTTTGACTTACATGATGCACTGTTTCCCTGCTTATCCTTACAGCCTAGATTGTGAGACTTCCGAAAGATTTAGACCTTTTTCAAATATACAAAAAAAAAAAAAAAAAAAGTTATGTGCTGAATATGACTTGAATTATATTCTTACCTTGTCCAGGGAAAATGTTTTAGTGACAGCAAAGCCCCATCCAGCTTCAAAAGCTCTTCGAATCATTGAGGAACTAGTAGCAGGAGTTGCACTGGCAATGCCAAAAGGATTTGGAAACTTCAGTCCAGCCATTAATACACTGATGTCTACTAAATCTACAGGAGTCCAGAAGAGTGGTAGTTCTGGAGTAGCAGAAACTGTAGCACCATATAAGGACTGTAAAAAAGAAAAATATCACAGTAATTTTTGCTGATTCATTTTTATATAATTTACTGTTAACCTTGATAAGAGTTAAAAATAATAATCATCATCATTCATACATTATAACCAAATTTCAATTATTCTATTTTATATTCAAGTATTGCAAAACAGGAAAATATCCTAATCACTTGCATGTGGAACATCTTCTGTCCAAATAGGCCTTATGCTGAAATATGAAAGTAACACATGAAAGTAACAGAACCCTGATAATGAAACAGTTATTTCATATCTTCTACTGCCAGCCTGATTCAATCCAAAGGTTTGCTGTTTTTGTTTTGTTTTTTTTTTTTCCACCATTCTGAATAGCCAGTTCTGTTCCCTACTTAGTCAGTAACAGTGAGGATCAAAAAGCAAAAAAAACCCAACAAACAACAACACCGAACATGTACAGACAGGCCCTTTCCAGTGTTCTTCCCAGATGGTGACCTATGAAAACTGCGTTTTAGAAAAAGGTTCTGCATCAGAGAGTTGTAGGCACAGAACAGGTTCCCAGCGCAGCGGTCACAGCACTGACCTGCTGGAGTTCAAGAAGCGTTTGGACAATGCACTCAGACATAGGGTTTGAATTTTGTGTGGTTCTTTATGGAGTCAGGATTCAAGGATCCTTGTGGATCTCTTTCAGGGTATTCTATATCCAGTGTACAGGCAAGATCACTTTGTAGGCTGTCACCTCGACTCAGTTTACTTGGACTTCATGCACTTTCCTCTAGCCCCTATTTAAGATTTTATTTAATCTATGCCTTGGGATACATATCAAAATATGCAAATCTACTACCAAACGTGAATACTTCAAGAGTGAAAAAAATTAGACTCTGATTCGAGATCAAAGAAGAACATATACTTTATGCCTGTGACACCACAGTCACTTTTGTTTTCAGTTTTAAAGGTGGCATTTTCTCTGGAGAGTCAAAGTGAAATGCTTTCAATGTAAAGGTTGCATTTAATATTGCAAAAATTTTACTGAGAGAATCTTCCATGTACAGATGTTGAACAGCATCCTAATCAGGCTGCGGGAGGCAGAATTTAAATCTTTACTCACTTGGAAGTTGGAGCTGACATAACCACAACAAAATGAGGCAGATATTTTTAGTACATAGAAAATCCCCACACAGTCTATGTTCCTAGGAAATCTCACCACAAGATCAGCAGAGTAAGACAAAAAGTAACAAACACTTACAGCATTTGTTAGTGTTTTCTGTAGCACTGAAAAACCTCAACTACTTAAGAATTGCTACCTCTGTGTTTTCTGTTGTTACTTATTTACCTCTCTTCATCCATGAAAAGTACTAAGTATGAAGGGAATGAAGTTTCTTCCATTGTTTCGCTTGATTTTTGTTTTAGCATCTTTTGTTCATCAGACTGTTACCAATCTTGACAGTTAATTTGTTGGTTTTGCCTCAGAAACGCCTGGATTCTTGTCTCAGTTTCTGACCTTAGATTTCCTTGGACAGAGAGTACGCACCTGTGGGCCAAATCTTCTGATGGCATTAAAAGCCACTATGGAAAGTAGTGAGAATTACTCTAGTCTAAATGATGTCAACCTGCACATGTCCCCACTGGTGGCCAATTTGTAAAAAGCTAATTTTTGCATAACCCTACCACTTGGGACACACTCCTTTCAGTATCATGACCACTACTCCCAGGCAGCACCTGATGTAGTCACTTTATGATCCCCCTGGATCATAAAACAATATAGGAGCATTTTTAAAATGGTAGCACTTTTTTTTTCTCTTATATATTTGCAAGCGGCGATACCTGCTGAAACCAACATCAATATATTGAATTCTTACACTGAACTCTGAATTCGAATCTGGCAGAATGACAGCTAAGAGACTTATGAAAAAGCTTTTGGCCAACTCCCCTGTATTTGCACATTTGAGCAATAAACCCAATTTTCCATTTTGAAAGCAGTCATTTGTTAATTTATTATTATTATTATTTGTATCCAGAACTGTACACATGTTTCTCTGTGGGTATATTTCAGTGGATGATTCACAAATTACTCTGTCATTGTATAACTGTAAATATTGATTGCCATAGAGAGATACACAGATAAATAGGTGAAGTGTTGCAGCTTAAGTTACATTGTACCGTTTCTTTTCCCGAGCAGGACAACATAATCTCTAAAGCTGCTTTCAGCTAAAAGGAGTGTTACATGAAAGCGAATCCTAACTAGCAACCCAAAATGAGCATCCTGTGATAAAACAAAATAAATACAATGCCATAAATGCATAACCAAATAAAAAATCTACTAAAGAAGAGAAAGACTTGAGTGAGGTGACTGAATATAGCCATGCAAATACAGGCCTTTCCTCCTGCATGTAAATTGCCCAAACATTTCAAACAAGCCTATTCTTCCCACTGAACTATCCTCATGAAGAGCAAAACCACCAGCAATTTCATCAAGGATCACTGAAGGACCTCAAAACGTGCCTAACCATTTGTTTGTGTTAGAGTGACCTGAGTCTGCCCAGGTAGCAGAACAGGCTAAGAAGAAGAAGAAGAAAAAAAAAAAATCTATGGATGAATCCAGGTCTTCAAAAACAGAGGCAGGATGCAGCTGGAGATTCAGTAGCCAGTAGCTTTATATCCCTGCAGATTTATCTTCCTCTATCCTATCACTTCACTTTTAGCTCTATTTATTTTTGCTGTTTTTTCCTCTCAGCACAGTGCTTATAAAAGAAATAAATTTAGTAAGCCCTGATGTGTTGTTTTCTACAAAGCAAAACTTTTGGCAAACTATAATGTTTTATAGGTTCCTGAAAGCAAAATAATCTTTATAATGAAGGATTTCCCTGACAACGCAAAACAAATAGGAAAAGAAAGCCTGCAGGCAAGAGTTTATTTATAATAACTCTTCCCTTGATTTTTAAAAGCAGAGGACAAAGAGTGTGGCTCACTCTTCCTCTAATTTGATGCCAACCAGCAAAGCTAACAATATTGCAGGTACTTATTTTATTGTTTCAGTCATGGCAATTTTTTGGACACTGCAAGAGCGTGGTAAAAAAATCCCCAGCACACAGTGTGCAGTGTCCCTGTCCTGCTCTAACCAGGATATGCCCAGAGGCAAAACAGCACAGCCTGTAGTGCAGGGCTGAGACAGGGACTGAGCGTTAAACCTGATAGAATTTGTGACATTCATTTTCTTTAGATGGAGAAAATTCTTAACCACAGTGATATGGTCTAACTCCATTTTTGTGCCTTTAACAAAGACAGACTATGAGACTGAGTAGTTGTATTACTGGTATTTTTCACAAAGAGTCTTCTCTACAAATCCTACTGCTTGGGAGTTTTCCTGAATGCTTTCATCTCATTCCTGCTTTCACTCTCTTTTTAAGTCTGATCTTAAAACACAGCTTTTCTCCCTTACTTGTATGTCTTCTAACCTTTTTCCAATTATCTGTTACATGACTTTGTTTTATACTCCTTGGCTTTATTAAATATGTTTATGTTATTTCACAAAAAAATCATAGAATGATTGGAAGGATGCCTGGAGACGATCTAGTCCAACTTCCTTGCTCAAATCAGGGTCACCTTGAGCAGGTTGCTTAAGGCTCTGTCCAGTCAGGGATTTTCTAATGCTTCTTTGAGGCTTTCTTTTTCTGGTACAGACACGTTTCTTAGTCAATAGTAATGCAGTTAAAATACCAGGTTCCCTGCGCGGGCACTATGTCTAACTTTTTCAAAATGTTTTCTTACTTGTCTCTTTGCTAGTGTTTTACATGGTGTTTTACAAGACAAGGGACATTCATCTCTTTTCTTACAGTTCTCATGAATAGAAGCAGACAGTATAATTAACAGCTTCAAAGACAAGTTTCCTGGGAAACACCCATCTCTGGTATCAATTATGAAATCAGGTACTTCCTTACATGCTTGAGAAATATATGAGAAGGGTCAACCTCCAAAAAAGAATCAACTGCTATACTCTTCAGATTTATATTTTTGACAGCATAGATAAAGAAATACAATAATAAATACGCAATACTGGTTCAGAGTTGCACAGAACACAGAGATGTGTTCAAAATTCATATTTCACCTAAGTGAAGTACAATTTATATCACATATAGGATCTGGTCCTCTATTCTTTAAGTGCATAGTGTACATGCTAGTCTTAAAATATGAAAGATACTGGCCACACTGGGCCAGTAAAAATATCAAACAAATAAACAAAGAGATTTAAATTAAAAAAAAAAAAAAAAAAAAAAAGCTAATTGTGGGAAAGAGTGGGAAAATCACTTTGTTAGAAGGATTTTAGTGAGAATAAGATGTCATACTGACATCCAAATATAGGAAAATGCTTCTCAGGTAAGTGTATGAATGGAGGAGGAGTATAGAGTCAAGGCTGGTGTCTAAACTTCCTGATCAAGAAAGAAAACAGTGCAAGAACTGTGATGGAGAACTGTGATGGGAGAGCTGTCTTGCTTTCAAAGCAGACATAGAAAATTATTAGTCCTGCAATAATTGTAAATTATCCTGACTATAGCTACTATGTAATAGTTAATAATAAATCCCATTCACTGACCAAGAAGAAATGGAAGAAATGGATGCTGAGGCACAGAACAGAATAGCATACTATATTTCTCTGCCCACTATTACGAAGTTACCTCTGGACAAAAGCAAGGGCTATTGTAGTCCCCAAATTAAATTCACAAATTAAATACATCACCAAGACTAATTTAAATATGTTTTTACATCATCCCTGGAGTAACAAAAAAGTCTGAATCCTGAAAAAATGGGAGTAGTGCAAAGTTACAGTAATTGAAATGGTTGTGTTTGGACCCCTACTGACCTGCAGAGAATTGTTTAATGGAGACTGCATTTTCAAACAGGTTCTACTTCATCTGCCCTTGGTTAGGTTTTGACTGGTCATCTTTATAGAAACTAAGCCAACACAGAGATGCAGGCAACAATTTCTGAAATTAACCCGCGCTTAGCAGAGTGGGCAGAAAATGTTAAGAGGCAGAAGACATTTAGGCAACTAATGATGGAAAGTTTCCAGAGAAAGAGCAGCCAAGAAGCTTCTGTAAATAATTCCTGGTTTTGAACATAAGGCATTTCTACTGGAGAGTTCTTGAGTCTAGATCTCATGCTTCACTTGACCATGTGCCAGAGCTTGAAATGATTGGAGTTTCAGGGCACATAGCTAGCCCATCTGTTTGTTTAGCCTTTTGTCTGGAGTAGGTTGGGATAGCAGAAGCACACTGTTCAAACAGGAATTTCTGCAAGGAGTTGGGGCAGTGGGGGGTTTGTCTTGTGTTGGTAGATACATGTTATGGAATATTTCTATTTTACTAAAGACTAACTGCTTTATTTATAGATTTTCAGAGAGCTGATGATTTTGAAAATGGCTACCTATTTCTGTAACTAAAATGCAAATGAATGGATGATAATGTGTTTAAAACCTATCACACTTAATTCAGACACTCAGTTCACACAAAGATTGCTTACCTTAAGAATCTCAAAGTAAAGAGAAAATAAGGTACTCTTAAAAGGGTTCTCTTCATTTCACATGGAAAGTTTTCAGAATATGGGGTAGTGGAATGAACATGCAATGCACACAAGAATATGTACCCACATACATTATCTACCTCTATCAACATGAGGGTAACATTATCCTCTCATAAACAACTTCTTTAAAATACAAACCCTCCACCAGGTCTACCAGGCCCAAGAACTGGTAAAGCAAACTGCCAAATTACAGCGCACTCCACCAGAGCAACCAGATTTTACAAGGGCTGCACATCCAAATAAATGCCCCTGGGCTACCCATTCATCTAACAGCTGGAAAGGTGACACTTGACATTTGGAAACTTTCCTGTGAAGATTGCTGTAAGGATTTCCCATTAGCTTCCTGGTGAGATTGTAAGGTCGAATAAGCTGCCTTGAAACCTGCAAAGGGTAACGGAAATTCTCTAATATCACAAGCCTGCTTGCTTTAAAATTCTAATTCTCAAACCAGACCATTCAGATTTCTTGCAAAGCATTCAATACATACCAGGGGAAAAGAAAAAAAGGGTCATGGTTTTATGAGGAAAGCTTTGAGGAAGAAGCAACACGAAAAAGGAGGGATTTCAAATGATAGTTGTATTTATAGGGGTTAAAGAGGAAGGAGGCAAAAAGGAGATGTCCCAGTATCACAGTTACCCAAATTCACTGTGTACTGAGAAATTAAGCAAGTAGGTCGGGATTTAAAGATGTTTCACACTCAGCATTTTCAAAGGGTTGAAGAAGCCAGGACACAAATAGTGCTTTAGATCAAGTGAAAAAAAAATATGTACAGATACTAACAACAAGCTTTCAGTTGAAGTATTTTTAGGAAGTGAAATCAGACCCCAACAGCATGAAATTGCACAAACATGCAATCAGAGAGGCTTTGAGCAGATGGATGGGGGAGAAAGACATCGAGCTGTTACAGTCCCAACTTCAGTTGTTCAAATCTCATTTGGTGGAAGAATGAATCATGTATCATATTTCTAAAAAGTTCCTTACACAATGAACACGGTCTTTGTCAGCTGGCTGCCTGCACACGAGCTGTATCTTGTCTCTGACAGCTCCTTTACACTTAGTGCTCTCTCCTCAACTAGAAAAGGCAGGGCTCACAGTTACTAGGTTTTTCAAGTCTATACCCCTTATATTTTCATTACTCAGATAAATTCTCCTTTGTGTTATTTTCCTCTTTGCATTCAGTGACTGTTTTGTCTTATGTTTCCATTTGATCAGCCTCAGTAAAGCCAACTTTGGTTCTCATGTAGATCATAGGAGTTCTCTGTAAACTGTTAATACACTTGTACTCCAAAAATACTAAAAATGTCTTTCCCTATGAATCAATGGTAGCAGTATTATTTTTTACTTCATGCAGTATTGAGATATTTTACTTTTTTAATAACAATGGACTCACTTCCTTTTTCCCAATTACCAACTAGGACATGTACTTGCATTGTGTATTTTTCCTGACTGGAATTCACGGCTGGAGCTCAGAAATAGTTTTTTAGATTTCAATGTTAGGATAATATAAGAGAACTGGATTCAACTCCTCAAAATCAAGTATGCAATCTAAGTTGAATGACTATGTAATGTACAAACCACCAAATAATCTAGATTCAAGACTTGCATATTTAACCTGTAATAAATAAATAGTTACCTGTATGTATCTGTGCATGTACCAAGAGGCTTGTTTTCCATCATTTACTGATTCCACTGTAGTGTTAGCATGACCACTGATATCACCGCCTGCAAAAACCCAGGGTTCACTCGTTTGCATAGTTTCTGGATCTACTTCAGGAAGACCCCATCTGTTAAACTTGATAGGTGCCATGGCCTCTCTCACTGCAATTAAAATGAAGGACAAACATGTTAACAGAAGAAAGAAAAAAAATGCTGCCAGAATCTCTCAAATACATTCTGATAACAATTAGAAAAGCAGTTCCAAGGTCTAATTTTTTCACTTAATTAAATGTGAATTATGACAGAACCGAAAAATTACTTTCTATACAGAAACATTAATGTTGAGGTAGTAGAGGTACATAGCCAGAAGCACTCCGAAGAATATCATCTACTATATGGAGCAGTTCTTCAGTAACATCAGTAAGTGGTCGGTTCCTCTGTGCCCGCAAAACCAGACATTTGTACAAAATACAAGTAGACAAAAGTCACAAGAAGTGACTGACTACAAGAAATAATTGCCGTTAGTGTTCTTTTGCTCTCTCCCTGAAAAGAAACAATGTACCCCAGAAGTTACAAAGTCTTTCACACTTGTACTATTTACATCCAAAGGAAAAAAAAAATCCAGTGCCTCTGAAAACCCTACTAAGAACAACGCATTCTACTAAGAACACACATTTCTTAATGCTCACAACAGAAATGATACACTGCTACTTTTCCATAGGTCACTACCAAACCTGATAGAAAACATTCATATGCAACATTTTCCCTACCAGGAAATGCTATGCTTTGACAGCTTTGGTTTTGAAAAAGTGTATTGATTTCGAGCATTTTTTTTTTTTTCCCCTGGAAAAGATACCTTACAACAAAATAGAAAACATAACATTGATAATTTAAGCTGAGTATATTCTGAAATTAAGGCTCAATTTGAAGCACATATATATAAGGAGTGAAATTATAGAAACAATAAAAATAAAATGTTTACACAAAGATGATCTTTCCTATATTTTTCACTGAAATTTCTCAATATTTAGATCATTAAGATACCTTAATTTTTTTTCAAGCCAGTAAACAGTATATATAGGCATTCTGTGTGTGAACTAATATTGTCCTTAAAAACAATGTAGATGTAATGACTAAAAAAACAGACAAACTGTTTGAGAAATAGCATTGACTACAAATAAATGATCTTAAAAATAATCTTTCTTTCTTACCGCAATTTTGATTATGCAACTTCTAACATTATTTTTATTATCGCTGAGACACTCCAGAACAGCTTCATGAACAGAATCACATTTTCAATAAATATTTTCAGCAAATGTTGATGCCATATATCAGAGTGAGTTATTTTTATGTGACTTTAAGTCTAAAGGAACTGAAGATTTTGCAATAAAATGCAGCTTAAAACTGTGCTGCCCCTGAGGGACACACCGCTAGCAGATGCAGATTGCCAAGGTCAATTAAACTGATGTTCTTGTGCTGTCATATATGTAAAAGAGAAACCTGCTAGCTTAAAACAAGAATATTTCTCCTACACCAACACAAGGGCAAATTCACATTACTGCCCCAGTGTACACCCAGGTGTACAGCAATCTTCAAAGACATTCTAACACAATGTCATGATGGAATTTTCTTCCCAGGCTCTGCATCTCCCATCATTTCCAAATCAAATATCACAAGGGTATTTCAAAGAGGAGAGCTGTGTATAATAAGGGGCAAAATAATAAAATCAAAAGCAAGATACAAATATTCAAATCTGCTTATCCCACCCATGCTCTCCTTCTTATCCTTGGCAAACACAAATGTCCATAGGACACAAACCCAAAGTTTTGGATTTTATTTTTTTTCATCTGCTTCAGAAAGCAGAATCACAATTTTAAGCTGAAAGCAGAAGCATTTAATCTATATTCAAGACGTATTGCTTGCACAATCCCTCCTACCCTGCAGAGTTTTGGCTTAACTTGGCAAGAATAATATTTGCCTAGTAGCAGAATCAAAAAGTTATGAAATTGCTTCCTTTAAAAATATTTAAATTATTGAAAGGTCACACCAAACAGAACCTTCAGAGGGAGAGACTATTCAGTCTGGAAATGAGTTTGTTGGGTTGGGTTTTTGCTTTTGCTTTTTTTTTTAAGGAAAGTGCCTGTAGTTGCTGACAGTAGTCCTGTTATACGTCAGTAATATTTATAAATCAATATGTTAACTTCCTCTTTATGTCTCAGACTGTACGTCAAGACAACTTTCAATCATCAATCAGCCATACGTAGGATAACTTACTGACTGCAGTGGTGCCATCTCAGCATGTGGTCTAGACAGTTCTCACAAGTCAAATACATACAGACTTGTAAAGGCATGTTCAGAAGAAAAAAAAATCACAGTGGAAAACTTGCCGCAGCTGGGTTTGGTACTGGGGTTGGGACTTTTTTTTTCTCTGAGATAATACCAAACCACAGTCTGTGTATTAGAGGGCAACACACCACTGTCCATGTAGTTTTTCCACAGGAAATTATTTACAACTACAAGTTATGACTACTACTTTCTTTTCATCTTGGGGGGAAAATGGGTATTACCTCAGCTATCCCAGATCTGCTGCTTTTCTCAAATTCATCTTTGGATTGTTTTGTGCTAAAATAACTGTATGGCCATAATTACATCAAAAGCTTTTTGAGTGCCAAAAAGTCCAACATGCATCTGCTTGAAACACCTCCCTCTGGGGACTGAGGATTTATCTGCCTGATTCAGTGTTTTTAAAACTGAGAAAGCACATTTCCCTTGTGGTATGGTTGACATGGTATCCAGCAGCTATCCCTCTGTTTTTCTTATAATCTCCAAGATTTAGGTTAAGTAAAAATAAGGACATGATTCAAAGGCATCTTATAAGAGTTCCTAATGTCCTTACAACTAGGATCTTATATCCAGGGCGATTGAAGGGACTATTTTCTATACTGCCTGCAAGAAAAAGGGAATAACATCGGTCTTCCTAAGTGGAAGCTTTTTCTTTACCTCTGCAAGGTGTGAGAAAGAATCCTGGAGCCTGCCCTGAGCTTGTAAGGAGATGAACCTGGCTATCCGTTCTCTGAGCTGCTGTTTGCCATTGAATAACAAGCTTTCTATTTTTGTTGGTGCTCTGTTTGGGACAGAGTAATGAGATAAGTGTCTTTCTAATGCTTTCAGTGTTACATTCTTTAAAGTTCCAAACTAATACAGATTTTTTTTTTTCTTCAAAATTCAGAGTGCAATCTCGTGCCTGTGTTGCCTTCTTTATATCCTGATATTATACATAAGTTGCTCTGAATGTAACAAATCCCATTTATTTCCATGGAAAACACAACAGGTACAAAGAGTAAAACAATACTATATGATAGAGAAAATTCTCAGCTACAAAACACCATTTTTCAACACAGTCAGCACCATTAGCTGTGCGTTTTTGCCAGCCACGAAGAAGAGTCTGCAAGATGCACTCATAAAAATCTGCATCAGTGGAGGTGACCCACGTCACACAGCTGAAATTCACCACCCACCACCTCAATGTGCTCACATCCACCTTTTTTTTTGTCTCCATAAGTGCAAAACAAGCATCAACAAATGCCAGTGAGTGCCTTTTTTTTTTTTTTTTTTTTTTTTTTTTTTTTTTTGCGTGGAGGAATACAGTGGCAGATCTTTACTTCATACGCACCTCCATGACATGTCAGATGTCAATTTGTGAGAATGCCCCTCTGCTGCCATCTGTCACACAGCAACAAAATACACTGGAATATTGTTGAAAGGTTCAGTCTCTGCTGCCATACTACCAACATCTGCGATATCGAGGGCCAACATAGCAACACAGGAGGCATTACTTTCAGAACAGCCCTCATCTATAATTGAAATAAACTTTCTGGATGATAAATAACATACAGTTGAATTATTCTAATGCTATCAAATGATGCTAACACAAATAATACCAAACAAAAGGACAGTTCTGAATATATATTCTCCATTTGCTATATTCACAGAGCAAATAAACACAAATGGAAAAGCAGCAGCAAATTATTGTGCTTGCAAAAACAATATTAAAATCTAAGTGAATACAGAAAAAATATTTTAATTAACAAAACAAATCAAATGGAAAAGATTCCTCAAATAAAGCTTTAAAAGTGAATCTGTGTGTTTGACTGCCATGACTAATTATGTATCCATGTAATGTGTGTTCAATTTGGGCTTATTTAAATAGCAGAAATGCTCATTAGCTGCAGTATATCTGTGAAGCTTCAATAAACAGTTTAATGGTTTTTATGTTTAACCAATTTCATAAGTTCCTGTAATTTTAGCTTTAGTAGCTCATTAATGTTATTTTTGATATCCATCTTACAGACTTCCTTTACAGAGAATAGAGGCACTACTTCAGAAAAATACAAATACACTGTATCTTTCTTAATCTGAAATGTAAAACTGTAACTATCACACACACCAACAGCCTCATTAACTGCTGACACTGCCTGGTCTGGAGGCCCAGAAGACAAAGGAAGGCACGATCATGCTTCCCATCATCTCTGCCCCACTAATGTACTGAAACAGGAGTAAATGTGCTTTAACTGGTTAAAGCTGGGCCCAGGTATACTGGGAGAGGCTCCTCCTGAAAGACTGCTGCCAATCATTTTCTGCCTGTCACTAGCTTGCTGAACAGAATGTTGAACTGAACGTATGTTGCCAGTCTCTACGCAGTACACTTGTCTTGCACTCCATTTTGGAGCACGTCCTGACCAAACGTACTATTTTCCACAATTTTCTCATGGTTCTCTACATAAGGTCCAGGTTCTCCACAAAAATATACAAGAATATATGAGAACAAAGACATTTGTTCCAGAGGAAAATTTTGCAGCCCCAAAATGTTGTTCCCTTTTGCTTATTAGGAAAAAAAAAAAAAAAAAAAAAGTACTCAGTTTAGACTTTAAAACCAACTAGACCTGTTTTGAATAGGATGTTGAGGCTGCATGCAGTACTAGGAAGTAATTAGCATTATATGTGTATATGTTGATTAGCTGCAATTTAGAATGGTGCCAGAGATATTTCAGTAATACATTGCAGGGCTCCAAAATAATAAAGCAGGCAAAAAAGCCGGAGCATCAGAAAGGGTACAAAATTTTCTTTCATCTTGTTGATTTATGTTAATCAGTTATGATGGTTGAAGAGTTTGGTAATCTATGCAATAATTTTTAAAAAAGCAGCTTGTGCTTGCAAGATCTTTTTATAACAAAGAAAAACCTTATTCTTACTCTATCTGTAGTAGATTAATCTAACCTTTTTTTTTTTTTTTCCCCAACTGGTTTCAGTAAAATACCAATGATCTTATAACAGCCTAGAGGGCAACACTCCTGCTTTGTCTATTAGCAACTTCATGAGCATAAAATGGATTTACAACTGATTTCTTTTTAATGAATGCATTTATGTGATTTCCAATGGGAGGATGAATATTTACTGAACTGTTGTTTAAAAACACAATTAACATATTTTTTAAGAAAAAAGAAAAAAGGCTAAACATCTACTGTGAGTGCACGGAATTTTTGGTGGAAATGTAATAGGTTCTACGCTAGAGAATACGAAACAGCTTGATGAGGATAACAGACTAGAAAAAGCTTTCTAACCTATAAACTACTTCTGCTCAGTCCAGCAGCACACGTCTTTGTGTTGTGTTAAGCAAAACAGGTATATCAAAGAATGTCCTACACTTCACTGAATAGGGACTAAGTCTCATTTCATTCCCTTTGGTTCTCATAGCATTTTCTTTATTCTTACATCAGTAACATCAGCATTAAACATTATTAATAAGAAATAGACAAATCCTGCAAGTTTAACACATACCAATACTATACCACCTATACCAGCATCCATTTTTGCCAGAGATGCCTTATAAATTAGATCATTGACAGAACTCTGCATGTGCAACAAATAACATGCTTATTCAACATGCAATATGAGTCATCTAGAAATGGAAAATTTCAGACTGTAAAGGCCCTCTGGAGATCACCTAGTCCAAACTTTTCTTTAAAGTTAGATCAGATTCAAAGCCAGATTGAGTTGCTCAGAACCTCGTCCAGTTCAAGTATTTCTAGTGTTTTCTTCTCAAACTCTTATTGGAGAAATCTGAATATTTCCATCCTTTGAATACAAAAATATGATGCCTTTTAGAAAGACATTAAGAATATAAGATATCTGGAGGTTTTTGTGTGTTTTGCCGTAGTCCCTTTTTGTGATATATGTCTGAAGATTTGGTTATAATTCAACTCGATGGTGAAAAGTAAATTGAACTTTTGTTAGGCCAGCTTAGGCAAAAAATAAAGGTTTAAAAGCAACTGAAATGGTGTGCTCAGAATAAGTACTTTATTCCCTCCAGTCTTAGTCTTTTCACTTTCACAATGTACAAAACAAATGCTGATATTTCCTGCCTCTTTCTTTATAATCTGATTTCCGTTTTAATAGCAGTTTCACCAAAAATACATTCTGAAATTGAAGAGTGTTGCTCACAGAATCACAGAATTGTCAGGGTTGGAAGGGACCTCAACGATCATGAATCTCCAACCCCCCTGCCACATGCAGGGCCACCAACCTTCCCACCTAATGCTAGACCAGCCTGCCCAGGACCCCATCCAATCTGGCCTTGAACACCTCCAGGGACGGGGCATCTACAACCTCTCTGGGCAGCCTGTTCCAGCACCTCACCACTCTCTCTGTAAAGAATTTCCCCCTGACGTCCAACCTAAATCTCCCCTTCCTCAACTTAAAACCATTTCCCCTCGTCCTGCAGTTATCAACCCTTTCGAAGAGTTGATTCCCCTCCTCTTTGTAGGCTCCCTTTAGGTATTGAAATGCTGCAATGAGGTCACCCCACAGCCTTCTTTTCTCCAGGCTGAACAAGCCCAGCTCCTTCAGCCTGTCCTCACAGGGAAGGTGCTCCAGTCCCCTGATCATCTCTGTGGCCCTCCTCTGGACCCTCTCCAACAGCTCCCTGTCTTTTTTGTACTGGGGGCTCCACACTTGGACGCAGTACTCCAGATGGGACCTCACAAGAGCAGAGTAGAGGGGAACAGTCACCTCCCTCACTCCCAAGAGCAATGATTTTCTTCTTTCATGATCAGATTGCTACATGATTTTTTTTCCCCTCAAATTTTGTGTTCATATTTAAAAACCTCACAACATGTCATTCAGAGAGTGAATGCATAGCAGAAAATACAAGGCTGGCACATTATCACGGCTAAGCAACACAATAAAGTTCGCCCTTTACATGAAGCAGTTTGCAGTGTAGGAGAAAACAGAATCACTCCTTTATCACAAGGTCTATGAATCACAACGAAACAAACTGATTGCATAGACTAATATTTGATTTATCACATGAGGTTATAGAAACTCTTCCAAAAGACTTACACCAGAAGATTTTTTAAAATTATCAACAACAAAACATTCTAGAATTGTTCCTGTTTTTACTTTCCAGTCACCTTTGATACATGCATCTGAACTCTTTAACCTGTGTCAGAGAACACAGTCTGAGCTTTGCTCAGTTCTCGTGTTCTTAGTTGAATTCATTTTCCTCTGCTCTCTTTTGCATCTGAGTAATATGTTGAGACACTGAAATGCCATCTACGTACCAATTTCTTTATACTTATTATTGAACTAAATACATGCTTTCCCTTTTTATTTCTTCTCTTTTTTTTTTTTTTTTTTTTAAGATCGAAGTTTGTAAAGTACAAGTAAACAATGAGACATACTGAGAAAAGCACAGAAGAATTTAACAAATCCTGCATGTATGAGAGAAGCCACAGTTCTCTTGGGTATATATAAGAACTGAGTGATATCCAGAGCAGCTAAACCAGAATAACAAATCTGTCTTAATTCTTAACTAATTCTTATTTCAACAGGTAAAAAAGGTTTCAGAGATCAGATCAGTTCAGTCTGAAGTTGTAGTATAATGAGTTTCTCTAAGGTTAATTAGTGAGTCCAGGAGAAATACCCAGGAGTATTCTTTGTTATCCCTTTTGCATTGAGAGGAAAGCAAGATATATACTGAGCAATTGTACCTCTAATTTGGGTTCCTGCTCTAGATAGTAACATACAGAACACTGACGTTAATCATACTCTTAGTTTTGTCCTAAGAAGTATAATTAAAGGGCAAACAGAATTCTGTTGAAAGGACTGAATCACAAGCTTTGTAATGTCCTGAGGACTCATTTCACAAAACTACCAAAGGACACAAAATGGCTGCAGCTAAAACAACAATTTGGTATCTATGAAATGCATTACTCAGGATTACCTTCAGCATCACGCAAAACTGAACCAAAGGCACTGATCACCACGTCAGCTTTCAGACGAACAACCTGATCCTCATCTTCTTTCCAGTTTCCATCACTGTCCTGTTCAGTTCGAACAAACTCCATTGCAACAATATGTCCACTTCTAAGTACAACTTTCCGAGGTGAGAGGAAAGGCAGAAATTCACACCTCTCTTCTTTTGCAAGTTCCATCTGTAGAGTAGAAGTAATGAAATAAATAAGCAAACATGATAAGTTTTATGAAAAGTTCACTCAAGATGTTACCACACGTTCTTC
This sequence comes from Chrysolophus pictus, assembly GCA_037305975.1. Classification (NCBI taxonomy): domain Eukaryota; kingdom Metazoa; phylum Chordata; class Aves; order Galliformes; family Phasianidae; genus Chrysolophus; species Chrysolophus pictus. The sequence continues at coordinate 12,456,249 of CM074583.1, read as the reverse complement.
TTAAGCAGAAGGCACTGAGTATGTTATACTGATAGGCATCTTAATACTAATTTCTGTGCTACTCAATCAATCAGTTTCTAGACAGTGGCACTTGTTAGATTTGCAATGCAAATGGTTTTCTGACACATTTACGTCCTTTTTAGGAAAGACAGGCTGGTGAGGTGAGGTGGTGGAGTTGCTCTTTATGTGACAGAGAAACTAGAATGTATCAAGCTCCACCTGGGGGTGAAAGTCAATCACGTGGAGAGGTTGTGGGTGAGAGCAGGCTAATAGTGGTGACACTGCTGTGGGTGTGTACTACAGGCCACCTGATCAGAAGGATGAAATTGATGAGGCCTTCTACAAACAGTTGGAAGTTGCCTTGTGATCCAGGGCACTGGTACTTATGGGGGATTTCAATCATCCTGATATTTGTTGGATAAAAAACAATCCAAGCATTCATGGTCCAGGAGATTCCTGTAATGTGTTGAAGATAACTTTCTAACACAGGTGGTGGAGGAGCCGATGAAGAGAGGTGTGCTGCTTGACCTTGTTCTTACTAACAAGGGAGGGCTCACTGAGGGCGTAAAAGTTGGAGGCAGCTTAGGATGCAGCAATAATGAGATGGTGGAGTTCAGGATCTTATGTTGAAGAAGCAAAGCAACAGGAAGATTGCTGTATTTTCAGGAGTGCCAACTTTGACCTCATCAGGGACCTTCTTAGAGATCTGGCAAAGGAGGTAAAGGATAATAAAAAGGAGGAATAACCACATGCATCAGTACAGGTTAGGGGCTAACCTGCTGGAGACGAGCTCTGCAGAGAAGGACCTAAGGGTCCTGCTGGATGACAGATTGGCCAACAAGGCCAATGGTATCCTGGGGTGTATTAAAATGAGCATGGCCAGTAGGTTGAGGCTGATGATCCCTCTCTACCCTGCCCGGGTGAGGCCATATCTAGAGTACTGCATCCAACTCTAGCTCGCCAGTTCAAAAAAGACAGGGATTTCCTAGAAAGAGTCCAGTGGAAGGTGACAAAGATGGTAAAGGGCCTGAAGAATCTCCCATATGAGAAAAGGCTGAGAAACCTGGATCTGTTCAGCCTAGAGAAGGCTGAGGGGATCTTATCAGTGTTTATAAATATCTAAACTGTGGGAAGCAATTTGATGAGGCCAAACTCTTTTCAGTGGTGTATAGTGATAGAACAAACAGCAACAGCCAAAAACTGGAACATAGAAAATTCCACACTGGAATCCACAGCACTGGAACATGATACCCAGAGAGGTTGTGAAGCCACCTTCTTTAGAGATATATTTAAGATCTGTCTGGATGCCTAGCTGTGTGCTGTACTGTAGAGTAACTGCTTTAGCATGGTTGGACTTGATGATCTCTAGAAGTCCCTTCCAACTCCCGCAATTCTGTGATTTTCTAATTATCTTATTCTTCCTTGTCACTTTGAATAACTTCTCTGTGGGCAGAAGACCTACCTTTTGCAACGTCTGTGCTTTAAGAGGCATAGTTTTAATTAAGCACATGATCCAATTTATGCTTTCTATGATTGTGTTTGTTATCAAATACCAAATACCATGTGCAAATAATAGCGTAACAGCCAATACTTAATATTCTCTGATGTGGTAAAATTACCAAAGTCTAGCAGTATGCCTTAGTAGAGACTTCAGTATTTGATTGTCTTTACTTGACAAATAATGTAAATCTAATCTCTTTTACATGTAATATCTTACAAAGCCTGACATCATTCTAGCATGGCCATTACTAGCCAAAGCTATTTTTAATTTATTTTTTTCAAAACTGCTGCATGATGTGATAACATGAACATTGATAACTTTTTGGAATTGACCTAGGCTGCTAACAAAGATTTCGGTTCAGAGTGACAGCTGATTCTTTATGAGGAAGAATCTGAATAGCATGAATCTTTGCTACAATGACTTCAGTAATTTCACAGTGTTTAGATGTCTTATTTTAAGTGCAACAGAAAGATAATTATGCTTCAGAACATCTGTCCTTTCTTTTTCCACTTCCATCCACTTTGTATAAGATCTCTAAGATGTCCACCTTCTTGAAAAGAGATGATCAAATTCCCATAAATCCCTTTTTAAAGATGCTATTGAGGTACTACTAGCTAAAATCTTTCAAAAGTATGGAGGATGCACCAAAAAAAATTATAATGGAAGAAGCACCAAAATAAGAAAATCTAACCAGAAAAAAAAAATTTCTTGCTATACAGATAAATTGAGGAGGCATATCAGTTTCAGAATTTGTAGATGTCCTGATAAATGCCAAAGTGCAAAGTCAAACTAAAAATCATTTTGAACACTGAAATATGTGATTAATGTCATTTCTCTATTGCCATTGGCAGTGATTCAAACAAAAATCATCATAAGTAATTTCCTTACAAGAATTTAAAGACTCCCAAAGCTATGTCAAGATCACTGAGATTCACTAGGCAGCAGCCATAAAGTCCATTCCTTGGACCTGAAGAGCTACCTATAATACTCAAACGCCTGATGGATCTCTGAGGTGCCTCCAAGATTTTCAGACCTTTACAGATTCCTACTTTACAGGAAATTTTACCCTTTTTAGGCATCTCTCTGACTTTACAGGGTACAACAGAGAAGTGACTTCTCCAAAGACTACATAAACTGAGCTTTAGAGCTTAAATAAATTTTTATATACATTGTAAGAGCATTTTTAAAAACAAATATTTTAGAAGATCTTTTAAGTACCAACACCGCACTTTCAGGCTCTACAGAAATAACAACCATTACTCCTTCTTATAAACAGTGTTTTTCACTTTTACCTCTTCTGGGACAGCCCTGATATTAGTGAAGCCCTTTCTGAAGACCACAAACACACGACGAGCTCCACAGCGTAAAGCAGATGTTGCACAGTCAAAAGCAGTGTCTCCTGCCCCAAGTACAATCACAGTTCCATGTATTGATGGCAATGGAGAGTGACAGGCACACATCCCTGAAAGATGAAAGGAAAAACCCCATTTTCAAGTATGAGAAACCATTTCTGCTTGACAGCTCAAAAGGTACTTGTACTCAAAGCAGTGTAAAATTGCATCTTACAGTTTCTAAGCATGGAGTGTCACTATCAAATTATTCTGCTTCACTGAAAGACAGTTTTATTCCCATTTTTAAGATACTCTCATATACGTAATTTTATAGTCAGAACTCTAAGGAGCAGCACCTTTCTATCTGGAAAGGATACAAATGATGCAGTTCTAGTTTTGTGAGTCCTTTTGGGTAGAAATTAGCATTGTAATATGCTTTTATACAAAAATTAAGCTTCTCATATATCAGACTCAGTATCATGATGGCTTAAAAAAAACAACTCATTACAGATCATAATGACTATCACTTGCTTTTTTTTTTTTTTTTTGAAGAAAACTTTTCAGTGGTTGATAGATTTGGATGATAGCTTCTCAAAGTTAGCCCCTTAGTCACAGTTTTCTGTAAGGCATTTATGCTGACGTTGTTCACAGAAACTATTCCCTATGACTGCTGAACATCAGGCAGAAAGATTATTATTATACTAATTCCTAGATGTTGCACTGGGAAAAATAGTTGATCTACAGTGGTTTTCACAAAGTGTTTGCAGAAAGTCACATGCAGAGAATGTTGACACTGTGTGTTTGTTACCCATAGCTTATATTTAAGGATTCACTCTGTGTATTCTTTGCATTAGATTCCACTTTGCTATCAGTTTAAGTACAACTATTTACTAGGGAAACTACTGCAATTTAAAGACAATGCCATAAACAGTATAACGTTACATCCTCAACCAGCCTGTGATAATTTCAGTCAGGAGAAACTAACCGTATAATCATTGCACTGTGACTTGAATATCCTGCTACAGCAGTAGCAGCTTTCCAATATTCTCAGTTATACAGAAACACACAAATTATTCAATAAAACAGTAGTTTTAATTTAAACACAGAAATGGATTGGAAATATATATCCTCTCTCCATTTGTAAAATGCTTGATAAATGGTAAATGCTATAATTTTCCCCCATGTATATGGAAGTGCATTTGCAATTTACTTAAAAAAAAAAAAAAAAAGCTTCCTATTCTAAAATTCTCTCTAAACTTTTTTTCTCAGGTTTATTTTTAATGAATTTAATCCTCCACAAATACTGCACATTGACCAACAGAAAAAGAGCAAGTACAATAGTGGAATGGCAGCTCAAAATGCCATGGCAGGCCTAGCCTAGAGTGGATCAGTTGTGGTTGCCCACTTTGTTCTTTATTTCTCCAATAGCCCATGTCTCAGTTTTCTAAGTACTTTCAGAAGGCAGGAAGGGTGCAGTGAAACAAGAATTTGAAATATAAGCCAATGGTAACAAAGCCACAAGTTAAATGACTGTGTATTTACCAAAGGAATCCCTTTGGAGGAAAGTATAACAAGCTTGCAGAGTACTGTCTGTTTTAAAGTGGGTAGGTCTGTTATTCAGAGAAATGTCATAGAAAATCTGAGGACAGAGCAGAATATACAATTCACATATTATATTTAAAATTTTCTTCTTTAGAGAGCAAGAGGTGACTACAGCAGCAGACAGACTCTAGGAAAATTAAGATAGTCGATTAACAAACAACACTAAATAGCAATCTATTACTACCAGTCAGAAAAAAGTTTATTCTTCAAAGTTTATCTTTTTATATTTATTTTAGACTTAATATATAAAATATAATTACATACTCTGGTAAATTGGGAATGCTACATCACAGCATTTAAAAAGATGCAGATCAGAGTTTTATAGACCCTCATTCGGGCAGATGCCTTCGAGTACACTATTTGTGTGCATATATATAGAATTCTATGAAGCGTCTTTAGTTACATTATTATGAGGGGGAATTGGTTTTGAAGACTTGCTTTGCTTTTGTTTATCAAAAAATGTTTTGAAGTGCATATTCTCAATCTGTTTCATTTTTAAAAAACTCTTCCAAAAAAAAAAAAAAAAGGTAAAGAAAAAATGCAACGTTTTCTCCCAACTCATTTGAGCTCACTGAGCTTAAGAACATATATAGAAAAAAGCATTTGATCAAAACCACAGAGAGATAGGATAGACTGGGGATAGGTGCAGAATTTCCCTTCCTAAATATTTCGTATAAAATGGAGTAATAAACATTACTTCTACATGCAGAATACTTTGCCACAGGAGGAATATTCTTAAACACACTAATAAAGTCTTCTAAATAAGCAGGAAACCCTATTTGACTGAAAGAAGTTTCAGAATGGTTCAAATAAAAATGTTTTGCAGATGAAAGTGGTGTATGTGTGGTTAAATATGTGGTCACCTGCATAAAACCACATACTACACTAAGAACACACTTCTATATATATCCAGAAAATTTTATGTGAAATTTCTTTTATTTTTTATCAGCACAATGGGGAATCTCAACTGAGTGAACATGGCATAAAAATCACAAGTCCCATGTCATCCATCCTTCCACAGCTTATGACATCACTTTCAGAGCCACTGAAAGTATCTACACTCCCTGGGTAGAAAAATCAGCCATTTCTGCACTCAAAACAAATCCGTAAAAGCACAAAAGGCTGCATTTGATGCCAGTATCCCTAACTCCTATCATGCCAATGCTGTCCTGAGGATTTCTGGGCAGAGAACTACTGACCCTTTAAAGGTGCTTGTGAATATTCAGCGCAATGACTGACTTGGGAGAATGGTGCAACAAGTAAAACAAATTATCAACAACATACGAAGTAGCTGTTCATGTGGGTCAGCAATACTTTAATATCAGATCATTTCAAGACCGTCCTATATTTACCATGTGTTATTTATATCAATATATACAAATGAGAAGCTTATTATATCTATAGAATACAATTCAATATAACAAATGTAATTTATTGTGGGTAATAGATTGCCAGGTTCATAGATTTTTATATTTTATATGACTATTTGCTTTATAGTCTCTGGAACTGATGTTAGTTACCACACTCTCCTGAGGTTGCAGCTCACCAGGAGAAAACCTTGGCCCCAAAACTTTTCACAGGGAGGTGCTGTGTAGGTGGATGCGATGCTGTATAAGCACCTGTGCATTTTGATACCTCAAAAGCTGCTAATGACTTACTGAATATGTTTACAATAGAAGTAAAGTATCACACACCTGGCTTACTTGCCACAGCTACCAAAGGTAGGAAGTCTTTTGATGTGTAAAACCCTTGATCCATTTTCAGCCCTTGGAATATACTGTCTCTGTTTGGTTCTGGTAGACCTGAAACAGATATCTTAAGTTAGATCAGAACTGTCAGGGAAATTTCAATAACAAAAAATATTTCACATTACACAAACACTCTCAAAAGTAAACACAAAACAAGTAGTCATACAAAACCTCAGATGTTCAAACAAACAGAAGAATATCACAAATGACTGCAGCATCTTGTTTGTTGTCAGCAGCATACAGAATGGTTGGTCTGTTAATAAAACCAGCATTAGAAAACAGGGTTGTTGAATAACCTGTGCACTCAGATTAACTCATACCAAAATAAATGCAAAGAATAGGGTTAAAGAAAACAAAACATACTGGATACAGAAGCAGAGAAGTTACTGGGAAAATCACGACTGACTCTCAAACTTTTCCTACAAACCTTTACTTGCATGTACAACTCAAACTGCTGGGGATCAGTTGTGTTCCCTTTGTTTTGAGGTATTATTCAATACAACTAGTTTCCAGGTAACACAACTGAGGCAATAGCAAATGGCCTAATTTATTAGTAATGGGGCATGAGTGGTGATGCTGTTTAAATTTCTCATCTCTGACTACTTGTATATCATCATTTTTTTTTGTGGTGGTTGACTGTTTTCTCAAAACCCTGAAGTCCTTGTTTGCTGACATTTATTTGTAGTTAATTAACAGCACAAATTTATCCAAAAGCAGTAGGATACAGACAGCAATACTCTTCACAACCAATGAAATAAACAAATATCTTTCGATTAAAACAAAATAGCAAAAAGTATCTTCCAATTGTCAAAGACAGACAATGTGCTGCTGTTTATACTTCTGTTTATGTATTATACAGCACAGAAAACTGTCCAGCCAGCACAGAAGTTAAAACTTCTTTTCTTGCAAATGAACTAAATTAGGGTATTTTCAACATGGCTTTGACTTTCACATTTAAATCTAAAAAAACCCCCATCATATTCCCATGAAAATATGCCAATCAATAATTAAATATTGAAGTGGAGTAAATGTCAATATTTCTTTCTTGGAATACAAAGAGTAACCAAGAAGCCCTTAGAACCAGTAGGCAGAAATGGAGTAAACAAAGTAACGCACTTCCCTCCATTCTCAGACATGGATGGCAGCACTGATCTTTCACCTCTTTGAGATATATTGGCTGCTGGTAGAAAACCTCAATACCTTTAGAAAACCTTTAGCACCAACAGCAAAGCAGGATTGTACTTTGAGGAATATTATTTCGAGTAGGAAAGGGTTAGGACCTTTTTCTATTACTGAAGCACCAAAAAGCTGCCTCATTACTGAAGGGTATCAGGACTCAGTTGTAAGAATCCCAGGATTTTCTCAGGAGTCACCTCACATGGGGTAAATTTTCTGACCCTCCACACCTCTGAATGAAGTTAGCATAAGTCAAGGGAAAAAAAGTATATGTTTAGCTTCAACAGTTTCTGTGAAAAAAAAAAAAAAAAGAAATTTGACCTCACTGAATTCAAAAGGCAGGCTTACAAACCAAAAAGCAAATGAAAATCAGCTTTTTTTTTTTTTTTTTTTTTTGCATTTCAAATACCTCATCGTTTTGAGTACTTCCTTGATCTCTGCTGATAAACAAAACTATAAATCAATTGCTTTCTGAACAGTGCTACTCTATAGTAGATACTGAGAAAAATATGGTTAAAAAATACAAGTTTCTACTGAACATCAAGAACTTTGAATGCTGTACTTCCTATGTAGACTGGAATATCAGCTAATTAAGAATGAATAATGGATATTTTAAGAGGCTGACAGAAATACTTCATGCTACTGAAACTATAATATGTAAGAGCCATTAAAGAAATTATCTTTAAAAATGCATAAAACCTGTATATATTGCTAAAGTACCTATGACAAGTGCACCTTGGCAAAAGCTTTCTGTGCCTACTACAGGCAAAAGACAGAGTAGTGTATCTACTGCAATTGATATAAATGCAGATCACCACAGTAGTCTCACTTTGATTTCAGGAGAAACACTTTTGTCACTACTGGGAGGTGCAGAGTGAATTAAAGATATTTTCCATTCTATCTTTTGTCTACCCTCTTTTGAACACAAGGAGAAAATCTCAAATATTTTCCCACGTATTTTTGACATTTATATAATCCCCCTAATAAAAATGATTCCATCTCTAACAATATCAGTAGTTCGGCTCCCACTGGTTGAAGAAAAAAACGGAATTAAGAGAAAGTTACAATGTCCAGGATGCAGGTTTATCGTAAGTGCAACGCTGCTGAAATCAAAGGATTTATATTATGAGTGTTCTCGATCAAACAACATTTAGTCTGGCTAATATAACCAACCAACAAAACAAAGCTCAGACAGTACCATGGCATTTTCTGCTATTTATTTTACTATTTTCATTTTGATTATAACAACATGAAAATTCATTTTCATTTTTCAATATCTATATCTGAAGGAAATGCTGGGAATTTTCCTCCTCTTCCTACAACCACCTGGCACAGTTTCACTGCAAGTTGTACTGGATTCTGATGTATCTTATACTACTGCTTAGTATTTACCTTTAAAGTGATAGCATTTAGTTCTGTTAAAATAGAGATTACATACTTTTTAAAGCTAAAAGCTAAAAAAGCTAAAAGTCAGGCAGGCAGAAAGATATCAGAAACTGATAAGATTCACTTTTGAGAGATATCATTTCACAATAAACAGCCACCTTACAGAAGTGTGCTTTACAGAAGGATCAAATACTGATAAATAGCCAACTGCCTCCCAGGAGAGAGAAGATGAAGAAAAAAAAGCTACAGAGAGAAATACAGTTCTGTGCAAATAATTTTAGAGAAGAAATAAAATTTAAAAAAAAAAAAAATCATCTTTGAAAGACATAATTTAGGTCAAAATAACGAAGGAAGATAAATACCCTTTGAAGAAGAATCAGAGAAAAACTTTAGCAAAAGGGAATTCATACATTACAAAATAGCCAAGAGCCACCCAAGAAGAAATGCTTGCAAAAACATGAGGTCTTTCTTTTAGGTTTTAGGCTAAAACAAATCTTAGTAATTTCTCTACTCTCCAAATCCACCTGCAAGCCACCTAAAAGTGTTTATTTATTACTTGATATTTCTTGTACTAAAATGATCTTTTGCTGTTCTAGATCTCCTGTCTGTAAATAACCTATACCAAAATCTAGCGATAATAATTTCCCTCACTGAAACTGAAGAACAACTCTTCTGAAGGGCAATCAAAAGGAGGTAGCCTGGAATTACAATTCCACTGCTGACACGTCAATGGACTCTGCAAAGGTACAGAAGCAGCAGGCTACTGCCCAGCTCCCTGCCTACAGCAGCCAGAGCCCTGGAGCTCCTGCAGCCTCAGTCCCTTTACCTGCTGATTCCGGAGACAAGCTTCTGAAGCAGCCAATATCCAAACCACACACAGCCTACAGGAAAACATCACATGCTAAGAAAGCACAAACATTGTGAAAATAACTAGCATGGTAGATCTTGGTAGATCTACCTAGCATGGTAGGTCAGCTTCTCAAAAGCTAATCTAGATAGTCCCAGTGTGGTTCAGGTACGGTGTAGAAAACAAATGAACTCCACTCCTGACCCTCCGGTATTCCATGTCCTGCCTTCTCTCTCCAGGTTCTCCAGCTATCTCCCAAGAAACATCACTCTAAGCATGCAAAACCTTCCCTCTTCTTTCTGCCCTTGAATCACCATAATCCCTTCTGCAGTGGGTTGTACCTTAACTCTTAGTCCTTCTATCAAGTCTGACCTATCATATAATTTCTAAAATCATACTAGTGGCATTGTAAAACACAGGCTTTAACGACCCACTTTTAAAATCCCTTATGTATATACATACATATAAACAAAAAGATAAATATTAGAAGAAACAATATCTACTTCTTATCATTTTAGTCTTTGTTCTCACAATACAGATACATGCTAATTTTCTTAACTGTAGGTGTCAAGTTCTTCACCTCCATCTGAAGAGATACAATTTAGACCCTTTTACAATCCTCTAGTCCAGGTGAAATATGAATCACAAAATTATTAGAGTCAATCTGCTAGATATACAACGGCAATCTAAAAGAGTGATGCAGACACAATGCAGTGGATTGGGATGCGAAGAAATGCACCTAGTCCACTTGGCTGCTGCACCAAATAAATCAAGGCATGTCAACATATCAGTCAACAAAAGGAAATATGCACTGCTGCTATTACTGCAAGCGTTAGCCTGGTCTGGAAAGGAAAACTGATGTGGGAGCAGAGGCACAGCATGTATCTCTTTCCTATTATGATCAAATCCCTTCTCCCCAGAAACAGGAATGCCTTCTGAACCTGAAATCACTGCTTGAATTACTTAAATCTGACATGTTTGGGCAGATTTGCAGTTTCATATGAACTTCTCAGCCAGTCTTAATAACTGACATACAAAATAAGTCCTGTTCCTTGGAAAGGGTCAAGTGCAGTTTTCATTGGCAGCTGACTGAAAACAAATCTCCAGGAAAAAAAAAAAAAAGGAGCTGAAGCGTAAATATATAAAAGCCTATGGGGAGCAAAGTTACTACAGCACTGTCAAGTTTTCTTTTTTTCCCCACACCAGGCACTGATGGGATTTTTGCTTCATTTTTCATTGCGTTAATACAACATTCTGGAATAATTTAGGCTGCATCAGGTAAACAAATGAGGAACTGAGCTCTGTCAAGTAAAGATCGCACTCGTTGTCTTAGCTATTACTGTTGCAAGAGTAGAGTTTTCAGGCAGAGAGCTGGTTGAATTTTTTTTACCAACCCCACATTTTAGGTAAAAATGTAAATTCATTTTGGCTAAAGCAATTTGTTTGGAATACACTAAGAACTTTTTTTTTTTAAGCAAAGATGCTGAGTTTCAACATTTTTAAATAAATCTTTCAACTGCTCCAAAATGACATTACGTTTAAAAATTCATCCAAATTTATTTCAAAAGAAAACAAAGAAAATTGAATGTACGCACATACTTTTTTTCTTCCTTTTCAAAACCAGTGGATGCAATCAGAAGAAACATACGATTAGTTTCATATCTGCTTTTATGGCAATACAAGTCTGCTGAAACAATATCTGAGAAGCCAAGCCTAGACAAACCAAGACCCAGTCTGCTAATCAGCATAAGAAACTCGAACACAAGGAACGAGGCGTCACAGGTTTAGCACTAGCAATAGCTCACCTTCGGCAGACTGAGGAATAAGAGCAAGTTCTGGCCACTCACGTGCCTTGTGGAAATGAACAATGGAGGTCTGGTGGAGAGACTGACACAAATTCAGAGAGAATTGACATGGTCTGATGAGCTATTCATTAATACCATAATAGCATATTTGTGTTTCTTAAAAATGCTCTACAGTAGATACAGATCTAACAACCACTCTCTGAAAGTAAGTTTCTAAATCCACCATTTCCCTCCTGAAAGTGACCTTTTGAATTAAGGCACACATTTTGTCTCATCTTTCTGCTCTTTTACCTACTTAAGTGTTTCAATTTTCTTCTTGTGTTTCCATATAAAAATATTTTAGGCGTAACACTTCGATAGCATTTCTCACTTCCCAGAGACTTACAGCCACAGATCCCATACAGTCAGAGTGTCTACGAAGGGGCACAGCAGAAAAGAACACACAGTAAATTCCAAGCACGCAAGCATCCTTCAATATTTCTGAATGTTCTGTTCTTCAAGAAGTCTGGCTTGTATTCTAGGGATGTGGAGATCAGAATCTATGTATAAAAGACAGTTTTATTCTACATCTCACAATTCATGAATTGTATAAATTGGACCATGAATTTTAAGTACTTTAAAGTGGTCGCTTAAAGATAACATCAAAACAGTAGATTCTTGTAACTATCAAATTTATAGTATTCCCTTGACATGATAGAACCTAGTTGTATTCATCACCATACACACTATTTATGAACCATATTCATTCATATTAACATAGATAAAATTACTGCCCATGGATCAATATTAAACAATAATTTAGATATGTGAACTCCACTGAAACACACTATACAAATATGGTACCAGAGCTGTGTCACATGCCTGATTACAGCAAGCGCGCCATTACAATTCACACTATACTATTCATAAGAAATGGAACAGAAAGCCATTGGTATCTAAAGAGCTGCTTTCTGTACGTTTTAAAGGTAGTTCTGAAAGAATAAAAGCCCAATAAAGTTGCAAATGCTCTGCAGGTGCTCAGCTTCTTTCAAGGTCAGTCCATTAGTGATTAACACATTAGTAAACGCATTCAAGGCCTCTATTTTTAAATGATATCTCTCTCATTTTGGTGGAGGCTTGGTGCTTTTTCTTTTTTGGTGGCAGCTTTGCTATTTCCTGTTGTGAGGTTCAATGGAGTATGTTTCCTAGGTGGTTGGGTTTTTTTGTTTGCTATGTATGTTGATGGAGATAAGTGTTTTAATTACTTTTTTAATGTCTATGCTTTTGTATTTTCTTTTTCTCTCCATTTATTTCCTGCTGCTGAGATTACTGCCTCATCTCCACAGCAGGTGGCTCTTTCAAATTTGTTTTCTTTGTAAGCCTGGTAGATTTATTTTGTAATATAACTTCTTTTTACTGTTTATTTTTTTTAAAGTTTATTATTAATGATTTCTTTGCTTTGGAATAGGTGCTCTAGCAAGGTCTGTAAGAGTAAATCCCCAATGATTTCTAAGGGCCTCATTCATTGAAAATAAAAGTAAGGAGAGAAAAGCAAAAGAACTACAGGACACTTGAGTTAGCATTTTCTTACCCTCATGTTGGAATGAATAAATGTGAAAAAAAAATCCTTCACATGTATTAGCAAAATCCCTATACAATTGCTGCAATACACTGTAAGTTGAACAGCACTGTTCACACCACAGTGTCTTCTAGAAATGCCTGAATAGATAGCTGAACCTGTAAGTAACACAGTCCATACGTCTCATATCTTACTACATCATTAAATTGCAGTAATATCTGAGCTCTTACAAGTGGTACTGAAAAAAAATAGGACTGCAATAGTCAGACCAGCAAGAACCAAACCTATTTTTATAATCTAATTGATGTGTGAACCCAGTTGTCCTGTCCCAGTTTAGACACAGCCAAAATTTCAGAAGATGTAGCCAGGAATCAGAAACTGCATACAAGAAGAGCAGATAGCTTAAAATTAACCCATGAGTGATGGAAATTAGGATTAGTGATGTATTTATGAGCTTTGGTCATAAAACACTGCAAAATTATGGTTTGTGCTCACAGCATGTAGTGACGCTACAGTCAGATTAGCTTGACAACTAATGTCATAGATATGTTGAAAGTGAAAGACAACACTTTAGCCTCCATTAGATATAAACTCCACCCTTAATTTGGTTTTACGATCATCAATTCAGATTTTCACAAGGCTTAATCTAAAGCCCCCATCACCAATGTCTGAATTGCTTTTCTTAGTTTTATTATGGGCAACTCAGGGGATCTGCATTTGGAATACTATTGGGGTAACAAACAAGTGCGGCTAAGGTAATTTTTAGTGAAAGTCATCATTGTCTCAGGATGACTTAACAAAGGTCATGTTCTTTCTTAACAAAGAAAGAACATGGCAATTTTGCAATCATAAATATCTGGGTATTCAGTTAAACACCACAGAGATTTTCACCTCACAGTTCGACCTGAGAAATTATCCTCCAAAAGATTTTTTTAAATGCACAACTCAGAACTGAAGCATACAGTATCACTAAAAGCTTTTAAAACATAATTTTTAAAGAACACCAGAAAATCAACAGTAAATTGGACAAAAATATTCAAGGTCCTAAATTAACAGAAGATAATTGCATGAGGGCTGCTCCAAAAGTAATGCTTCTTGTTTTACTATGTTAATCCACAATGTCACAGTTGGATGTTGGTGGTGAATCAGCAGAGACTGAACCTTCCCACCAGTATTCTGTTACATGTTGTTGCTGTGTGACAGATGGCAGCAGAGGGGCAGCCTGACATGGAAGTGTGTATGAAGCAAAGGTGAGTCTTTGCTTTTCTCCATGAGGAAAAATGGCACCCACTGACATTCACTGACACTTGCTAAATGCCTGTGGAGACCAAAGAGTGGGTGTGAGCACTGTGAGGTGGGTGGGTGGTGCATTTCAGCAGTGGCAACAGCAGCAGTGAGTCACCTCCACTGGTGCAGATTTCCATGGGAGTGACATGCACGTTCTTAGTTGATAATGCACAATTAATGGTGGTGAATACGCTAAAAAAATAGTGTTTCATAGCTGAGTATTTGCTCTATTAAATAGTGTTATTGTGCTCTTTTCATCTGTTGTAGTTTGCATGGGAAATACAAGGCATTACTTTCAGAGTGACCTTCTCAGATTAGAAAGCAATATTTAATGTTACTCACATTTGAAGTAATCGTCATGCTAAGGATGCTAGCAAGTTAAATGGAAGTTCTGGTGAAAGACTTGCTATGAAGTAAAGCTCATCATAGAGATAGATGAATGAAGAAGTCTGCTTACGTTGCCTCTGGTTCTATTCTTCCATGTATTGTTTACTGCAGGTCTTAAAGCACTGAAACACTTTGCTATGAATCTTGATTTGCAGAACATAAGAATTCTGTAAATTCTAGCACAAAGTAACTGAAGAAACATCTGCTATAAAAATAAAGTAGAATATTACTGCTAACCTTTCTTATGTCATCTTGGTAACATTTATTATACTGGCTACAAATCTGAAAAGGTCACTAGCTAAAATGCATTTAGTAGTCTCAGTCAAATCCATCTCTCACATAAGAATGTGCCTTTCCATCCAGGAAAAGAGCTCTTTCCAAGCAGCTTACAACACAGCTGAATTTGATTTTTAGTCCTGTCTGGAATTTGGCCACTTCACACCACTGGCGCAAGCTGTCATTATTCAGGAGCATCCTTGAACTGGCATAGCAGGGATGCTGAAGTTTAAGATTTGACATGTTAATGTTGTCAGTTCCTTTCTCTCTTCCTTTTACAAGCATGTTCCTAGCACTAACATGCCAAAGGAAAGACACAGGGGGCTGTGTTTCCTCCAGACACCAGCCAGATACTATTTGTCAGTGTGATACGCTGCACCATACTAGAAGGGAAGAAAGCCACAAAGGTTCCTCTCACTTAATACATACTGCTGAAGAAAACTGGCTGCAAAAGCAAGAAGCTTGCTTCTTTGGGGGTAAAACTGCAAGGATACAAAAGTAAACTTGAAGGATACAAAAAAACCCACCAGACTATGTGTCATGTTAAGGGTGTTTAGACACAATAGAGAAAATATGTATATGTACAAGTGAAAGCAAAATAAACTGGAAGGAAAAGAAAGACGATATAGGAGCAGCAGAGTTCTAAAAAGTAAAGAAAACAGAAAATAATAAAATAGTTGTTGGTAATAGAAATTATATATTTCCTCCATCATATGTGTCCAGTATTATAGGTAGTCATGTTGGCACATTGGAATAATCATATCCAATAAGAATTTACACAGAGAAAATCAAATTTATTATTTGTGTTCAGTTTTGACATTAAAAAAAAAAATGGAAAAAAGATCTTGGAAAGCCAAATTGATAGAAACTGCATATGGAAATGGGAACAAATCTCCAGGAAAATACTCAAAGAAAATAGCCACAAATAGTTGGCATCAGATAGAAAATGCTAGGCCTCTGCAAAGGAACAGTAGAAAATCCATTACAGACATATAGTTACGTATTTCCTCTGGAAATATGAGGAATAATTAATTCATTAATAACCTGGAATAACATCTTCAGTCAGATCTCATGCAGTGTACAGTGAGGAAGCTGCAGTGAGGTTTACTGAGACAATTTGTACTAGCTAAAGTATTTTCCTCTCCAACAGTAGTATAACAGCCAATTGGTATTAAAGTGTTACAAATACAGACTGATTTTATAATGTTGTTTCCTGAAGCTGAAAAAAGCCGAGTAGGTGAGAATTACAGAAAGCATCTAACCACAGCCATTCCTCTTAAACTCACTGCTATTACTAATGTGGCATGCTCCTTCCATAAGATCATTGCTATATGAATGTAATGAAACAACAGGCTACGAGTGACATATCTGCACCCTTTATCAGAACTGTATCTTCATGAAATACTGATAAAATCCTACTTGTTTGGACAGAAAATCTCCCATGCTAAATATTAGTTGCAAAACATAGGTCTTTCTCGTTATTCCTATTTTGAAAATGTAGTAAAGATTCATTCAAACTTTTAATTTTTATTTTTAATTCAATTAGCCTTCAGTGTAAAACAGCAATGTCTTATAAATGCTACTAAATAATAAAGTACAATCTGAAAATTCAATATAGGAAACAAATGCTTCTTCCTAGTTCTTTTTAACATGTTATATCATCTTATCTTAAGTCTCAGAATATTAACAGAGTGGTTTTGTCCACACGAAGGAACAAAAAGATGCTATAAAGCTTATTCAGTAATTACTCCCATATCATCCCGCCCACGCTGCATTTTCGAATCACTTCAGGTAAACCATCTCTGCATATATTTTAAAGTGATGCCTCATAAAAAGACTTCCAAACACTATTCATTTTTTTGCAGTGCAGATCTACAACGAAAAACCTATCATCAATGCATTCTGATGAATAGGTAATAATTAAATCTTTTTTTCCTCTTCTTCTACAGCACGTTATTTGACCCATGATAAAACAACCTATCAGATTTCCATTTATTATTTCTACTTGAAGGTCTTTGCCAGCACACACAAACATAAATCTCCATTTGTCAGATTTAAACTGTACCTGTCCCAGCTGCTATGAGGGTTCATAGCTCTTGTCCCTTAAAAATTACCAAATAGCATCAAACAACATAACCTCCCTCCAGCCTCTGCTGACCCTTGCAATCAATAATATTTGTAACCTGTACGCACACAGTTAAGTAGAACAGAAGCCATGCACTATCCCAGTTAACCACATTGAGCTGTGATACTACAATCTGCTCCCTTGTGTCCTGTGTGATCAATTTTAATCTCTGGACCAAGAATAAAAGAATGCAACTCCTTGTTTCTGAATTCATCTGAAAAGGATGTTATAGATTTGCAGGGAGCAGTGGATTTAATACAACCAGCAGTTCAAGGAAAGAACACATCTAGGTTATCATTCATTCTCATTATCCTCGGTGTATTTCAACTCTTCACAAGACAACACAAAACACAGAAAATACACATGTACCGACTCAAAGAAAGCTCTCTTTGTTATAATATCATCAGGCAACAGTTATTGTTGTAGCTGTATCCATTACTGCCACTGTGAACGAGGTGAAGGTCAGCGATTACATTATGATCGTTTTGGTTAAAGATTTATAAACAAACTGCCAATATTCATTTCTTCTGGTAAATGTCATATATAATAAATTAAACAGCCTCCCTCCATAGAAGTTATAAAGCCTAGTTCTGCTCTGTGAAAAATAAACAATTATTATGGAAAGAAAGAGCAATTCAGGTTTCTGATGATATTTGTTCTCTCTCCTCCAAACGAATTTTGTTTAAAAGGAGGAAAAATTGCCAACCAATTAGTCTAATTAGACAACTGTATCTGAATGTATAACAGAAAGAAAGCAACGTTAGCTTCTGTGATAGAAAAAGTGCTTTTTGAATCTGTCACACCACCAGAATATGTTTCCAGAGTTCTCAAAACTGCATATTTATAGGCTTGGCTACAGTGGCTCCTTGACAGCAGCTCAAATGCAATGAATCATCTATCAAAACATTTGAGAAGACTTTCTTACTCTTTTTTTTTTTTTTTTAAAGAAACATTCTGAAAAGATACTTTTAACATGATTATGCACCAGTGTTCAATATCAATTAAAAAAATAGCACACAGTTTTATAATTGATGGTGAATAGTAAGTGCGCATTGTCAGAGGCATTATCTTCTCAGATTGTCACATGCTGCGTACCAGTATGGAGTACGCTGCAACAAATATGACATTCTTGTAGCATGCTGGAAGGTCAATGAGCTTTCTCTCTCAGGTCACTTACCCACTTCACATGTCCTTATCATTAAGCACATATTTATCTGTCTTTCCTTTTAAAAGCAGCTGTAGCAAGGGGTTTTATGTAAATACCTTGTTAATGCGACATTCTCCTATGCAAGTAGATTGCCTCAGAAATATTAGCCAACTACAAGTACCCCCTGCACACATACTGGAAATAACTAAGCATGAGTTTACAATGTCCAAACCATTCCTGAGTAAGGGTCAGTGAAAAAAAGAAGTCATAAGTTGTCTTTTAGGTTTATTTAACCATCAACTAAATCTGAATTCCTTTCCTAACATCAGCATATATTGAGAATTTATATGAAGTTTGAGTTCATGACTTTTTTTTTTAGCTAATTGTACCACTTGCCAAATGCCTGTATTTTCCTTGGTGTTTCTTGTATTGCCGACAGAGCACTAAATTTGGTGCTTTGGATCAGAAACATAATGTGGTTGTAATTCAGATGTAAGACTACTACTTGGAAAAAAAGTAAAAGGGAAATGATGAGGATCTCCAAATGTCTACACAAATCACAGAATCACAGAATGGCCAGGGCAGGAAGGGATCATGAATCTCCAACCCCTCTGCCATATGCAGGGCCACCAACCTCCTCATTTAATGCTAGAACAGGCTGCCCAGGGCCCCATCCAACCTGGCCTTGAACACCTCCAGGGACGGGGCATCCACAGCCTCTCTGGGCAGCCTGTTCCAGCACCTCACCACTCCCATAGTAAAGAACTTCCCCCTGACATCCAACATAAATCCTCCCTCCCTCGACTTAAAACCGTTTCACATAAATCCTCCCTCCCTCGACTTAAAACCGTTTCCCCTTGTCCTGCCAAAGCTTAATGTTAAAGAACTTGAAATGAAACTTTGTCACAAAAGTACTTGGCTTGTGAGGGCAGCACTCTGTGCACATCATACACGCACTTTAAGCCATACTTTAGGTGGCTAGTATGAAAAATTAAAATGGAAAATCTATGCTTCTAATATTAAGCAACTAATTTTTGGGATACTAAAATCATCGAAGAGGTAGAAGCCTACATCCCATTTTAGTCCACAAAGCAGTAGCCAGATCCAGAGAAATGACTATTACAAAAAGTTAAAACTAGCTGCTTAAAACAGCCTGCATGCAACAGTGTAAATACTCCCAAGAGAGCATACACTTCCCCTGACACAGGCATTTGACCCAGGCTAATGTCAGGCCAATCACATAAATGTATCAAGGAGTGAGCACAAGTCCTTAATGCCTTCTTGGTGCATAATTTTGTGTTTGTGATACCACAGCAGGAAGATTCACTCCCAGTGGAGCTACAAATGGTAACAAAAACAAGAAGCATCTGATCAATAAATAGAAAATCAAGTTACACGGTCCCTGTAGAGTCCTCTAACAAGGATTTCTTTCCAAAATGTTCCTGCTTGTCTAATGCTCCTGATTTTAATCCTTTCATACCAGTGGGTCCTACATGTGTGCATTAGTGCTAATGTAAAACAAATGAACATTTTATACAAGGATATCCATTCTCCCCAAGTAAAAGGGTTAATAACAAAGTAAGCTTTAGGAATGTAAATTATTTTCCCCATGTGGATGAAAAACAACATGAGTTATTCATTTAAAAATTATTAGCATATAAAATCATTATTATCTCTACAGTTAATGTACAGTTCACTGACAACCTTTTGGACCATTACAATTAAGAAAGGCAGCATCCCTAATGAAGTTACAAAACACATTGTTTATTAAATAGAAAATTGCATCTTTAATTACTTTAAATATTATAATCTGATGAAGAATTATTTCATAAACCTCAAGACAAATTATGTCAAAGATGGAGTATGCATTTTGATCTTTTATGAATCCTAAACAGCACTTTCAATTTGCTTGCAGGTTTCTGTTGTATGCAAATCTACTACTGAAATTGCTTTCAAGTGCCTAAATACAATGCCACTAGCAGAAACTTAAGAAGCAGTTTGTATTATTCTTTCTTTTTAAACAGATTTAATTTTTATCAATTGTAGAAATTTGCATTTCTACTAAATGCAGTTTTTGTATTCATCCTCAGAAGCAAAACCGAAAGATAGGTTTCTGCAAGGGTTCCAAAATCAGGTTGACTGAAATAAAGGCAATTTGGGGTTCTGCTGTATTTTATTATTGATCTACTTTGAACTGAGAGAATTTTGTTCAAAACCATCAAAGGCTTTGAAGCTATGCTGTACATAGTAACTTTTAAATATTCTATCTTCTTTATACAAAGTAATCTCTACGCATTGTCAGGACTTTTGCTGTCTGTCCGTCATAAGACCTACCTGCTTAATGTGCTGACCAAGATTGGAAAAGGGCTGAGCTGCATACTTAAACAAATGTTTATTGCCTACTAAACATAGGGCATTAGGCCATCCATTATGCTTTAGATCAAACCTAGACAAAAATCAGTATTAGAACATGTTGATTTCTGTAGCACTAAGATGAAATTAACGTAGCCACCTTCACTTACTATTACAACTTTCTATTGAATATTTTGTTTGGAAGCCCTAAGAGCTATTGGGCTTTCTGAGACTAATCAAACAAATCAGAAAAGCACAGAGATTTTCAATTCCTTTATGCTAAAAAATTGCTACACTGGGTTCATGTCTTTTTGAGAATAAATATTGTCTGTGCAAATCATGGCAAGCAAATATTCTGTGTAGTGCCATAATAGTAAAAAGAAAAAGAATAACTAAAGAAGGACAAGAGTCAGTGGCCAGTAATTGATATGCATTTTATAGAAGTATAAAATGCATTACGTAACTGTAAAATGGCTAATACTGTATAGATTTAAATAAATATATATCCTGAAAGTCAAACGATAATAAGCATACTCACTTGTACAGTTAGTACACAAAACTTGGAACAGAGTAGTTTGTTCAGAAAACTACTCAGCAGTTTCAGAGCAGTACCTGTGTGCCAGAGAAAAATCTGGCTGGGATTTTCAGGCAAGTAAGATAGTGAAAGTCAGGCACATTTGCAAAAGTATTCAGAAAAAAATTAAGTTTTGAAAAAAGTTTTCCTGCAGGGATGTACTGTTAACTGTAAAATAGCTAAAGATGTGGAAAAAAATAATTCAGCACTTGAAATAAACTCCTTCCTGAGTGTGCACCTGCATATTCTGGTTGTTTTGGGCACAAGAATCTCTGAGGGTACATCGACTTCCAAAAGATCTGTCTGACTTTACGTTATTGACATGCAACTCAGCAGAGAGACTGCCTTGGAGGCAAAGGACCTCAGGAGCACAATGTTTTCAGAGCAAGCCTTCTTACATATTCAAAGATGTTCAAAACCTGACTGGATACAGTCCTAGGCAATCTGCTCTAGCTGACTCTGAGCTGCAGGGTTAGAATAGCCAATTTCCAAGGGTCCCTTCCAACTTCAACTCTTCATGATTCTTTGAAATACTCCCTATTGAGGTCCTAAGCCACTGAGAGATTTCTGAAATTTTTATTTGGGATTGGAAAAATAAAACCTACTAATATACTTAAGTGAAAGAAAAGTATTCCCTACTAGAGAACAGGTGCCAGACATTCACATAAAATTGAGAGAAATTCACAGGTAGGCGCAGGCATTTCTTTGCCGCAAGCCCCATATGTTTCTATGACAGAGACCTTGTAGCCAGGGGCAGTGTACCAGAAATCAGACCCCTCCTTCATCTCCCTCGCTACAAAGAAACAAGGCACAGGGAGGGAGAGCTAGGAAATACGTCTTTCACACAATGTTGCAAAGCTAATTTTTGAAACTTTATCAGTTCAAAACTGCCTTTCATGCTTTCACTTCATAATTCACTGACTTGTTTTCAGACACCACATCTTAGCACTCACAGCCAGTTTCCCAATAAGTAATGGAATTGGGCTTTGCCTTATTCATCAAGAATACCCATCTTTTGAGATAGGACTGTACAAAATGGCCAAAGGCTTTAAATTTAAACCTAATTACAATTCCATTATCAGACGATTAAAGTATTACAGTATAAATGCTTACTTCGAAATATTGCTACCTATAGTCATTGATGTTGCAACGTGTAAGAGTAATTCTCACTATAAATCAGAATAATCTTTTGATGTCTTTTTCTAACAGGTCCCAATTGCTTTATGTAGAAAGTTCATGAAAAATCCCACTATCCATTAGAAAAAGTTAACCTTACACATCTTATGCCACATCAAAAAGATTATGTTTCAGAAATTCAGCATCACCAACTGTTTGTATAAATCAAGATTTTCACCCTAATATTTTACTGATAACTTTGATTAGTTTTACTACACGTACAAAAGCAGATCATGCCTGCTTGAACACTTGCTACAGTGTGACTTCATTTAACTTTAGCAGCAACAATAGTTGTATGAGAATGAAGAGACGGAGTTAAAAAGAATCCTCTGCTAAAAATAGAAAACCCACCCTCTGCATTCTGGTAACCACCAATTTATTTATGATAGAAAACAAGTATTCAGTTATGATTTCATGCAAAATCAGCTCTGTATATTAAAGGCAGAATGTGTGTGGTGAAAGCTACTGACTTGATAACCCCACGCTAACAGTCACATCTCCAAGCACATGCACAGATGCAGCTCCCTACCTGTAAATACAGTTTTAAGAGCTCATGCCCTCATATATTTGAAGGGAGGGATTAAGATTATGACATCTCTTAACTCTGCAATCAAATGCTGAGCAGATATGTATTTATATATCAGACAGGCACTTATGTCACAGTCATGTCTATAATCAATTTAAGATAAAAAAAGACATTTTCAGAAACACAGAATCCAGGAACAAATTAAACTAATTTTCAGAATATCTGAATGAACAAACAGCAGAAGAGGCATGCAAAAAAATTATTTCTAAATGCAGTTTTCTAAGATTAAAAAAAGATTACTCTTGAGGCTCCATAGGGGAATTTTGGGGGACTTAATTATTTACTTATTTATTCACTCAATCCTTGCACAAACAGTTTAATGCACTGTGCTGAAGCACAAGATTGCCAATTACATAGATTTTACAAGGTAGAAGAATATTAATTAAATTTTATTCATAAATCCAAATAAGATTGCTTGAAAATCTGAAAAGAGATAAACAATGATACACTCAACAACTCAGAAATCTCATGAGTTCAGTGATACTGTGATAGTGAAGAAAGGAAGAAACAATATTTAAACTTTCCAGAGCTCTTTCCAAAGACCCTCTTAGACATTGCCACGTTCACTGCTACCCAATCATCCGCTTTACTCAGCATGGGACACATTCTCTGTCTCACCATTATGAGGCCTGACCTGAAAGCAATGCCTCCTATTTTATTATGTTGGCCCATGATGTCAGAGGTGGATGTTGGTGCTATGGCAGTAGAGGCTGAACCTTGCACCAGTATTCCATCATATGTTCCTGCCATGTGACAGATGGCAGCGGAGAGACACTGACAAAATGGAATCTGACGTGGAAGTGCATATGAAACAAAATTGTGTCAATGAATTCCTCCATGCAGAAAAAATGGCACACTCCGACATTTGTTGATGCTTGCTGAACATTTATGGAGACCAAAGAGTGGATATGACCACAATAAGGCAGTGGGTGGTGCATTTCAGCAGTGGCAGCAATGGATCACCTCCACTGATGCAGATTTCTGAGCACAGTATGCAGGCTTTTGTTCATCGCTGATGAAAATGCACAGCTAATAATGGTGACTGTGTTAAAAAAGGGTGTTTTGTAGCTGAGAATTTGCTCTATTAAATAGTGAAATTGTGTTCTTTGTATCTGTTGTTTCTACGGAAATAAATAGGAAGCATTACCTTCAGAGTGACTTTCATAATTATTTGTGAAGTGTTGATTTTTGAAACCTTCCTTGTTTTAATGAGCTGAGTCTTATCTACAGACCGTGTGTGATTCTCTTGCTGGTAACCTGCACAGCGGACACAGCTAAAAAGACTCACGCATATCAATGGACAGCCACAACTTCTGTCTTTAGGAGTCACATGCGAATACCTAAGAGTGATACACTATCAGAGTTCTTCAGAGAACAAATCAGAATTTGTACCTCGTTAAAAGTCCTCCTATTTCCATTGACTCTGCCTGGAGTACTAGGAGCTCAACACCAGAAGCAGAGCAGGTGATTATTTAATGAACCAGGTATTTGGATGAGATGGTCATTTGATGTCACCACAGAAAATAGTAGCCTTCCTTCAAGATTACTAGTTTTCACTATCTTTTTTTTTTAAAAAAAAACTTTCCTAATCATGTCTTCTCTTGCCTGTCACCTATCAACTTTAGCTGTTATTTAATTATGTTTTGAAATAAAGTATACAGTGATTGGCACAATAAAATGCTTATTGAATTAACAAGTAATATAATGAAAATCTATGTAAAAATCCTTAACATATATACATTTCTCCCATTTTCTAATTCACTACAGCTGAAGGAGAAACATTCATAATACGTACTTTCTCAACTTCAGCTGTTACTTGACACTGGATGTATGTAACAAAAGAAAGAAAATTGTTGAAAACGTGGATAGTTAACAAGTATTTTGCATTATTTCAAAATTCAATTTTTTATTGTTTTTATGTATATTTCTCATGTCTTCTAGCTTTTAGTTCTTCTATTTGCTTTTTTTGAATACAATTTTTTTTTCAGCTTACGCATTCTAATATATCAAGTTTTTCTTCCTTTACATTTCCGTTATTTCTTCTGTCCTATTTCCCTGTGATTTTCTTGTTTGCCTCCTCCACTCTACTCATGCTTTCCAACTCTCCCTCACTCCCTTTAAGGTTTTCCCCTTCAACCTTTTCTTTCCAGGCTCACACCATCAGCATCACCTCTGGAGCAGCCCCAAGCTAACAAGACTCAAGCACCGCTTGCCTGGGGGCTCAGGGGTTTGTCAGCTAAAAGATGCTTTGGCAAATGTACTTTCTTATTCCTTATTTATGTAACTGCCTTAAAAAAAAAAAAAAAAATCCAGTAATACTGAAAGCATTTCAGATTTCTACTTTGCAGTATCAATAATGTGTATTAAAAAAATAAAAATTAAGACCAAGAAAAGAAAAAAAACCACATAGCTTTGCTTTTCTAGCAAAGCATGAAGACTTGAGGAACAGTAATACCTCATGTATAAGATTTTGAATTTTCCCAATCTGTAGATCACTACAACGGCTTACTAAAGCTACAGAACTGGCTCAGAGAAGAAGTTATGATGCTGTAACAGCTGCATATGGCAATATCTGTCATTGAGTGTTATACCGTAGGAAGTGTGGAGATGGCACGAACATACTCGATACAAGCAAAAAATGTCATAAATTCTTTGGCAGGTGTCCCATTAGCTTAAAATTCTACATAAAAAGATGTACAGTTTATTATTATTTTCATAAAGCAAGTTCTTTTAGAAGTTTTATCATTTTTCTGCAAACATTTACAATTCATACTGAAGACTATGTATTGTATGCTTAATTGTTCTGTTGACAGTATCTGCTAAGGTAGACCTTGAGTCAAGACCTAGTTTGATCCCCATGAAGCAAACATAGTTCACATAGCTCTCATTCAAATGGGACACAGTGCATGACATGCGTACAGCCACTCCAGTTGCTATATCAGTGCTACATAGACATAGTCATCAATGTCAGTGGAACTACTTAAACTGGAGAAAGTGAAGTGTGTGCATAAGCTTTTGTGAAAACAAGGTCTAACTTAGCTTTTCACATAAAAAACATTTTACATGACTCCTCCCACACTCCTTAAAACTGCAACTAATTATGGAGCATGAAAATCTACTATAAATGATTGATGTTGTTTTGTATGTTGTTATGGAAACAAACCAAGTAGAAGTCTGTGCTTTGCGTATAGAATTTTGAGACAGATTTTACAGTAAATAACTAGGCTTTCCACTGTATAAGCAACAACACCATATGGCCATTAATCTCCACCCAAATACTATATCCTTATGTGCCATTAGTTGTTAAAATTAAAGGGTTTTCCAGTAATACAGTAAAAATCAATGGACCTGTTCCACCCTGTCACTGGTCAGTGAGAAAAAAAAAAGTGGTCATCTCAATTAGGCATGCTTTAAAACTGCAAATGTTTTACAAATAAAAAAATCATACAAATGAAAAGATTCATAAAAAAATGTTTAACTCAAACTCAGTAGCACTCACGACAGATCATCTGCCCCAAAGATGCTACAGCCGTACACAGGAATTATAGAATCTAAGTTTTCATTGGATAAAAGATATGTCTACATTAAAAGATATTCATTCATAAAGCACTTTTTATTTTGGTATTCAACATGTGACGTAGGTACCCCCCCAAACAAAAAGTAGACCAATGTCACCTAAAGAACTTACTACACAATGACCAGTTACTCAAAAAGTTTGTGAGTTAGAGGTGTGAGACACATGAAGAACAAAAGCATCAAAGGGGTGGAGCTGAAAACGAAAAGAACAAAAATACTTCTGCTTCTGTTGGAGGCTAAATGACTTGAACAGCCTGTATCACAATTCCTGTCCTCATCATTTTCAGTTTGTGGATACCGAGTTAAACTTCAGCACAGCATATCTAAATCCAGAACTGACCTCCTCTCCCTGCACCTGACGAAGGGACTGACTGTCTCACTTTTGTTCCTTCTTCAAAGACTACTATAATCTCACAAGGATACTCTCTACCAGCATTGGGCTTATCATGAAGAGACTATCTTAGTTCTTAATTTGTACACTCCTGGCTAGGTTCCCAAGCAGATAAAAGTGTCTTCCCCATTGTCAACCAGAAAGAGATATGACATCTATTTACTGATGCACTGTCGTAGCAAATAACTTGTTTGTAAACATAGTCATAACCAGCTCATACATCAATGGAAGTCCAGTAATAATTTCCTGTCTTTCCTATTCTGTTGTTCTTTTCTTGAATCACACTAGAAGCATTTCTGAGTGGCCCAAAGTGATCACTGTCAGCCCTAATGTACAATAGTTGTTTCAAGAGGCTGTTTCCTGTCTGCTAAGCAATACCATAATGACTTCACTTGGCCTAAGAGGCACAACTTGATCCAGTCAAAACCCATCCTTCCTGTAAGGCTCATCGGTAAAATCCTATGCTGACAGGCTGTCTTGTTTGGGTCCAATGAACAGTCATAAACACATCACAAATCCAAACATTTGCATTTATAATATGACATTTTCTCCTTGCCAAAAAGTCATCCACTGCACCCCACAGAGCATGACCACTTCCTTTACTTCCCAGGGATCTGCAGGAGAGAGATGGAAACTGCTCCAGTCTCATTCCACAACCATCTGGATCTGGTTCTACTGCTAGTCCTAATTTTTCTTGCTTATATTTTTGTTCTGAGGAAGTGTCACATCACTTTGGTTAGGGTGACAAGCTTCCTCACCCATTCCTGACCAAGAGACCCTTTTGCCTGGAAAAACACTAATAACAAGTTTCTTTTGACACTGGATATTTATGCTGCCCTAGCGCCCTTTGCTTCATCCCTGGGTGATTTCTAACCAGCCTTTAATGTGATCCCATTAGTTATCCTGCAGCTTCAGGGACCTCTAATATACACCCTGCCTGAGTACAGCTACAAATGTAAACCCTATGGTTCTCTGATGGCTACTTCTAAATTTTCTTACTGCTAATTCAGACATCAGGTTGGAATCTTCCTGAAAGACTGGGCCTAAATATATGTACAGGTGTACAGAATAACATTTAGTCCATCGTCTGAATAGATTATGCAAAATGTTTTTACAGTGAAGCATTCAAGAGATCTAGGCAAAATAAGGAGTTGCTTTTTGTTCAGGCTTGTTTGTCTGAGCAGTGTTTTACAGTCTTAGGGCCAAGTATTTCTTTTTATATTAGAAGGGAAAGCAATGCCTTTTAGATGGCACAGGAGGTGAATCATAGAACTTGTAAAATTACAGAAGGCATGTAATAAGAATATTATAGGGTGTTTTATAGGTGATATAATTGCAGTTATTTTTGATAATAAAAATCCACTGAAATTAGGATTTGAATTACACATAAATGTAGCCATAGGGCCGTGCTTCTAAAATCTCAGCTGAGCACTCAATTCTCATCTAAAAGTGAAACCAGGATTGAATAACCAGCAGCTAATACTATTTCCTCTACAGTAAGAATAACTAATACAGAGGGAGTGAAATGAAAAGAGCTAGCAATGCATTTCCCCCCCAGCATATCAAGCAGGTTTTCATACGGAAGCAGTGGTCATCAATCACTACCTCATTACCAACCTGTCATCTGGGTTTAGGCTAAATGTATTCTGGCTTGCTGCCATACTAAATGTTCAATGAAACATCCTTAAGGCTCTCTACAAGTTCAGCTGAAGTCGCACATGCTATACATCAAAGAGGAACATTAGCGTTATCATAGCTTAATAAATAGTGCCATTCTGGCAATGTAATCCTGTGTTCTAGAGCTATCTTCCATTCCCAGTATTATACTGCTTAAGTAAACAGTCTTGCTGTCTTGTGTGAAGTTTATTTAGTGATAAATGCATGTGAAGATAATTAGTCATATTGTTATAGGATACTTCTATCCTTGCTGAAGAATGTAAACAAAAATAGCATAGGATTTTAAAAGCAACAAATGATGTTATTAACTTTGTGTTGCAGTATTAGCTCATAATTTTTGCATATTGTATTTTTCTGTCCAGGTTTCACTGTGTTGAGAAACCGTGATGACAGTAGAAGGACCCCAAATAATTGTCTTTTCAAAATAACATTAGCTTGAATACTGGGAACTTCTGCATACCTCTGGGATGCAACACAGCAAACATGACAGCAGTAGAAATTCCAAGATCTGTGAATGATACTTGCTTTGGGATTACTCCAGATTGCTGTAAGGATATTCATAATTATTCATTCATTTCCATGCACACTTGGAGCACTAAATTCTGAATTTGTTTTCAGATTTTAAAATGTCAGTAAAAATGCATAGATTCTGAAGCAGCAAAGCTTCAAGAGACTCAGTCAAAAAAATAGCCCTGAATACCCTCATTTTTATGTGAACCAATTTTGCCACTAAGAATTATTTTAAAATAATGCAAAATGAATTGACTCTGTGATAGAACTGGATATGAAATACAAAGTCCTTACTTCAAAGTCTCAGTGCTTACTATTATGGAACAAGCATTAAAAGTATAACCCATTTGAGAAGTAGGGAAAAACATTATCGAGATTTATTTCTTTTCTTTCACCTTCAGATTGCAAAGAATATTTCCACGTTCCAAAACACAACTCAGGCTTTTTATTTTCTGGCATGGACAGTGTTAAAATCTCAAGAGAGAGTTGTATCAAAACCAACAGTCTGTTCTTTTTAGGAATGATATCAGACCAAACTACAAATTCTTCAATGCGCTGTTTACCAATATCAGTTTCTCATTATGGAAGGTAAAGAACTGTGCTAAGCTTTCTGCACATTCTCTTCACAAAAAAAAAAAAAAAAGCTTTAAATCAGCTTGCACTTTTTCTATATCACACAGCTTATAAACTTAGCTGCCTGATCAAGGAATCTGAATCCAGGTCCTTCGGTGCAGAATCAGGTCCTTCATATCAGATATTCCATGTTTCAGACAGCTTTTGCTTCTCATGTTTTCTGTTAGACTATATTACTGGAACATCCATGTAGCATTACTATAAGTTCTGATTACTTAATTCTTTGAGTTTCTTTCCTCCACTTGTTCCCCTACTCCAATACACATGCACTTCCCTATAGAAGTGCTTGTATCAGGATCCTCTGAGAGTTCAGATAGTGTCCAGCTGTTCTTTCATATGTTCTCTAGGCCAACAAGTGCTGTGGAGATACTACCAAGACCTCATAGTTGGCAAGCTGCTCTCATTCCACTTACAAGTAAGTTGAAAGGTCACTCCTTTGATGTACTACGTTTGTCACTTTCACATCAATGAGAGGGAGTTGCTATCATTGCTGGAGCTCTCTTTCATGAAATCCAGTGACAGTAAAACCAGATGCCCTCCCTTTCATAATTCCCTCATCTGTATAGTAAATCTTAGAAAAATAACTTCTAGTACCTGATGAGAGGATGAGACTACATCTGCATCAACAAGAGAGCCTTCTAACTCAAAGCTATGACATTATGCATGGACCCTAAAAGAACTGCTGCCTTCAGTCATCTGAAAATCTCCTCATGTTATTATTTTAGAGTTACTGTGAAAAGAGAATTGCAGATACAGAGTCCCACTATAGAAGAACCTGTAAGATCAAAAGAAAATGAATAATTGAGTAGAAAAGGCTCTGACTGAAGAAAGAAAATTTGATGAATAGAATCTACCAGGATCTTAAACAAAGCTATTGATAAACAATGATGACCGTAAGTATCTAAATACAATGTGTCTACTATGCTATAGTGTGCTTCAGCACACTGAGTTCCACAGGGCAATCAGAGTCTGAAAATAGATTCAAGGGATATAACAATGTACAACTATACTAAGAAATGTCAGGCCTTATTAAAAACTTTACCAAGTTACAACTTTCTTTACACATCAGGAAAACATTTTGCTTTTTTTTTGGGGGGGGACTGAAGATTATACATCTGTGCCAAAACCCAAAGCAAAAAAAATACTTCAGTTGCTTATTGAATTGGACTGAACAGAAACGTAAAAGTGGGGGTTAAGGTCCACACAAGTCCTAGGTATATATTTATGGAACAGTGTTTCCAGATAAGAATTTCCAAGTATTTCCCTGATCCCACAGAAGATGCTAAAATAGGAAAGATGACTATCTTTCTACTGTCCCACCTTACTTATTTCCAAAAACTAGTGGAAAGACAGTTCCATGTAATGTAAGACTCAGGGCAGTCCAGTTTGACTGAACACACATTGTAGTTGCATGGAGGGAAGTCCGCACCATCATTAATTATCTGCGTGTGACTCAAACTCCACAGCAGGTCTGAGCAGAACCAGGGGAGCTGGCAACAGATCAACATACATGGAAACGTATACCACAGAAAAAGGAATGCCGCTTTACAAACCACTGCAAGATTAACCTGGAACTGTAAAAAGTAAAATCTCCATCTACAAGTCATTGTTTGGTTACAGACATAGAATTAACACAGGCAGAAGAGAATTACACCCTTGTTCTTAGAGCCTCTGTCATAGCAAACGTAAAAAAACAAACATTTCTTTTAATTACAGATTAATCAAATGAAGTTTCCTGATTTCAATGTTGAAATTGCATCTATACAGTTTTAAGCTTTTACTGTATTTCTAAGAAATCAGACTTTGTGCTCATATGCGGAGTTTAAACAGCTGTATATAATGCAAAATGCAAACATTCAAGGGAAGTTCCAGCATATTAAGCTTAATCCTCATTTCTGTCTTGGGTGATAGATGCAGGAATTCCAACTAGGTTGACTTTATGAACCAGTTAAATGATTTGTATTCAGAGCAACATTAAAAATCCCCATGACAAAGTGTACTTGAACAAAAATACCCTGCTTGTGACACATCCTTTACAACTAATGTGTTTTCATTTTTCACATGTTGCATCTCATTTATTTTATTCAGGCACACACAGTTAAATCTACAAGATACGGTAAGCTTCCAATACCTTTGAAATAATAAATCATTTCTCACAGACGTTTTCACCCACTGCAAGTCTGCTGCTCATTAATCAAATATTATCAGTATATATCACTGCCCAGTGCTAAACTGGAAAGGCACCTCAATCTAAGTTTTGACTTTTATTCACTGGTTAGTCCCTGACCCTTATACTACTACACACTTATTAGAAATATGGAACTAGATTTTACTACAAGAGATTTTAGAATTTTACGTAAGAGGCTTTTTTTTTTTTTCCTCTGAGATCTGGAAGAAATAAAGTCAAGCTGCTCTTCAAATTGGGAACATAAATGCAGTTATATTGACTTCAATTATTTTTTTTTCAACAAGTGAGTAAAATGCTATCATGTAAGCAAACTATTTCTGGTCTAGATCTCTTCATATTCAAAATGCTGAAATAAATCTGTATTAGACATTACGCAAGATGTGCTGCATTTTAAATTATTAAAAATTATTTCAGAAAACAAAGAGTTAGACAATATATTTCTAACAAAATGATGCTGAAGGAAAACAAAAACGTGCAAAGTAAGAAGTTGTCAGATAAAAAATATCAAATTCCTCATGATCATTCACAATTTGCCAGATTTGTGCTCATTTATCAAATTTGTGCTCCCTTTATCAAATTAAGTTTATATTGACTAATGTATTATTTTGATTGCTGTGCATCTTTTTAAAAATACTGGAAGATAAATGAAATTTGGTGGAACAGCAAACATTGCAAATAGCTAGGAATGGTTTGAAAGTTTGATTGCAAGTATACAGTCAAGCACCTTATTGCACTTCCAGTGCTGTCTCACCATTCCCATTAAATAGCAGAGAATGAAGAACTGAGACTGCCAGGATGCCAGTAGCTGACAAGGAAACATAAGGTCAACAGGCTGAGCCTAAGTCTTATGCTCAGTAGAGCACTACATCTCATTGCTTCTCTCTGTCGATCCACTGTAGTGCATGGTTTATATTTTTGTTATTAACCAAGTGAAAAATTAAAAGCAACAAACATGGCTTCCAGTTAAAAACCACCACCATTGCTTGCCACAGCTGCAATTCACTCAATTCTCTTTTAACTAAACATTTTGTTTGCATATTCTATAGCTTTCTAAATGAACACTGAACACCACACTTGTATCTATGATTATTCACTCTGCAAGGCTGATTAAACACATCCCGTTCTTGCAAGCATGGCAGGTCTACAGAAGTGACTGAGCTACAATGTGTATTTTCTATGCTTCAATACAATAAAGGGCACATTCAGCACATGCAAAGACCCATATTTGCATCTGAAAAATAAGGAACTGACTTGCCAGTGTAGTGGGTGTATTAAGACTCTACGTCCCTATGATTTAAAAAGTGCTAAGATTTCAAAATTTCCTTAATTTTTTGGGGCTTTCCAGAAAAAGCTGTGCACAAAGAAGGCATGGCTGGTAACAATCAGGGTGATTTCTTCATATTCTATGTACTGGAGGAAGGAAATCAGTTTTTTTAATGTAAATTAACTCTTAAGTTTTACTAGTAGCTTTGAGAGCAACAGAACAGGCAGGAACTTTCTGCCAGACACAAGTACTGACACCACAGCTGAGCACCTTCTGCTTCCTGCACAGAGCAGTCACTCTGTCCCCCAGCCCTACAAACTTCTTTCTGCTATCAGAGCAGAAACTCTGAATACAAGGAAATAAACCAGCAATTTAAAATTCCTCAACATGGGACAACTTCTGGATCTGTAGTCGTCTTGAAGTTCATCACATTCATCCTTGGCACATAATGCCATTGCCATACCTGTGGTTCTGTGCTGAAGATGCAGAGGCAGCTGCTGGCACTGAGTGCCCATGCTGGGAGAGCTCTGACACCTCCCAAGGCCATCCTGAGCCATGCATGGAAATAGGCACCTCATTCAGGGCAGGATGAAAACACAATAAGCAGTCTAAAAATCTTTTCAGAGCAAGCATCACAATACTCCACATTTTGAACTTTTCATTTTAACTTAGCTGCCAATGATTTCTTCTACAGTACAGTTGCAAAACACCAAGCTGAAGAGCTAAAATGTAAACAGCTGTTCTTTGGTTGACCAAGTATGCAAACATTTCTTAGGAGCATTTTGCATTGTCTTTAAAGCAATTCTTACTGAGGTCTTTAAATGTTAAGAAACCTTCTTCCAGATAAAAAATTTAACCATCATTTTTCTCATGCAAAAGATTTGTATTAGTCCATAATAGGGGCATCAAGCCTGTTTGCTAGTGAGTAGAAAAGCAGTAATGCTTAAGTCACTTGTAAATTGATATAATGAATTGCAAGGATTTACTATGACTAAATGCTATGCAACATACTATATATTTATATAACTATAAAATTAGAATAACTTTCTGTTAGAAGACATGTTCCGTTCTCATGAAAAATACAATAATTTGAGAA
Source organism: Chrysolophus pictus (assembly GCA_037305975.1). Lineage (NCBI taxonomy): Eukaryota > Metazoa > Chordata > Aves > Galliformes > Phasianidae > Chrysolophus > Chrysolophus pictus. Next base: position 12,422,050 of record CM074583.1, on the reverse strand, counting down.
AAAGCAATACATTGTTATTGAGAAATGGTTTGATGATGGCTAATGATGTCACCTAAATTTACATAATAACCAGGCACTTAAATTTCACTACCTATTAATTGTTGGAATCTATTTAAAAATACACATTATATTTGAGTAAACAACCATCATTAGTCAAAAAACAACAATGAACTGTTGCTAACAAGAAAATCTTAAGAAATCAGCAGTGAGTTACACTGTTTCCCATTGCATTAATGAAATAGCAACAACACAAAACCTTGACAATTCTTAGAAATGTAGTAATACTCTACTTTCTAAGTAACTGGAAACAACTGGCATAGTGGCAGTATTACCATTAAAGATGAATTGACTGAAACACGTTGATCTCTGAATTCTCATTACCAGCTATTTCTTCCTATGAAACTAATCACCAAAGATCATTAGAGGGAACGTTGATTTGTCTTACTATCTGTTGAAATGCATTTTTGCTTTCTCTAATGGTTCATGTTCATCTTTCTACATTTTTAGCGTAAATGAATGAACAATAGCCAAAGGATTGCTTGTGAATGAAAATACTGTCAAGGACAATTTTGGGAAAATATTTCCTTTGTTAGATAAACATGTAATTTAAATTAGCATTATCTGAACACTCTGAGTACTTAGGATGCTTATTTATGTCTTCTAATCTCGTAAACATTTTATAAATATAGTTTACTGTAAGTTTAACTATAAAAAATGCACAAAGGACTATTTGTCCTTTGTCCACACAAGGGACATCAAATTTGGTCCCAAAGCTACACGATACCCCAGCATCTTACCCAAACCCACAGCAATATTTACATACATTAAACTTGCTTTTAAAAGACTTGCCAGGTTACTTACTACAGTAGTTATATGTGCTATCCTAATTACATACATAGTATTAGTATTCATTATTAACATACGTATTCACAGTGTCTTTTAATTTCACAGTAAAAACAATTATAGGGCTGACATCTCTGAACAGTATAGATTAGAAGAGCAAAAAGTGATCCCTATCCACTCAAAATTCAGGAGACAGCAACAAAAAACTGTTGCATAGCTTCAATTAAGATTATTTTATTCACTGAACATCTAAAGCTTTCTTCCCAGATATTTGTTACCATTAAAATTTTCCATCCCATTAAAACCAAAGAGACAACATACAATGCTGGCAGGTAATGGATGTTATTTCCCATAGTGGTAGAAGCTATTACACACTAGCAACACTTAAATAGTATTAAGAAAATTACAAATATTTATGGCTTCTTATGTGATGACTTTGAAGGACAGAAGGATTCCCACTGGCCCAGACTGATGTGAAGGAAGCTGCAGGTCACAGGATGCCCTGTGTATCCCACCCAGACAAACAATCACTAGGAAACACCCCAACTGAAGGACCAAAAGGGACCTCAAATACACCAACATGGCAGGAAATTGCTCTGAAATAATTTAACTGCCTTAATTACACCAAACTGTTTCTGTACCAGCAAAGGCTTGCCTAGCAAGAGGTGATAAAAACAGAAGCAGATGAATGAAAAGTGCAAGACAATCAACAGGTCAGATGGAAACTGCATGCCCTGCCCATGCCCAGCAATGGATGCCTAGGAATCAGTCGCCCTTAGCAGAGAAGTGGTAGAGCAAGGTGGTTTCCCATGAGAGTTTCTAAAAGTACACTAAGTACTACCAGAAATCCAAGCTTCATCTAAACTTGTCATTTCAGTCCAATGAGCAAATATACCTCTTGTGAGTGGACAGAAAAAAGAATGTGAATACAGAAAGACTACAGTTGAGACATAATGGTGTACAAGAAAGCTGCTTAAAACCTTATTAACATCAAGAAGCACTTGCCATTTTTTTCACCAATGAAACAAGCAGGACTGATACACTTCCTACTTCAGTACAATTCTACAAATAAATGCTAAGATTGCAGAATTTATCTAGCCTAAACAAAATGAAGTTAAAGGATTTCTGAACTCATTGTCTAAATTTTGTATTATGTCACTTCTCACACAATGCAAAGAACAACATTTCACATGTCTGCTTACATTTCTATTGGACCAAATACATACTCCTTCCAGGAGAAGAAAGTTCAATCATACTAAATGGGTATGTATCAAGTGACAGCTGGGTTGTATTTTGGTCACTGATTCTTCGTCTGGAAGCAAAAGTGGAAGTAGAAAGATAGCAGCATAACTAATACTTTTATCATTTAGATGTACAAGTAACTGTATTGCCCACGTGGAATCAACTTTTGGAAACAACAGAGAAGCATTTCTCTTCATATATGAAGCAATGACAGGTATAATATCAAGAATATAGAAACGCAGTATCTAACACCACCGTTTTCTTCAGCAATTTTTTATGCATTTCTCAGATATAGAAATGCATAGAAATAGCTGCTTGACTAAATGCCACAAAACTACTAAATAATCGCAATTAATCTTCCCATATAGTTAAAAAAATAACTATTCAAAACAATATGTACAAAATTGATTTTGTCATATTTAGATGAGCATTTCTTCAGGGAAACAGTCTGACAACTTAGGAGGAGACAGGAGAGAGTTTTGTAAAACATGTGCAGCAGAGATTGTTATGCTAAGTAGTTTTTTTTAGTGGGAAAGATAAGCAAATAAGAGCATGAAAATCTGCGTAATTTGCAAGTGAATAAATTAAGGATGCCCAAGGGTAGATTATTAGTATTTTTTGAAAGTTTCCTAAGATTATTAATAATAAATAAGCTTTTGTGTGCATCTCAGCCCTAAAAGCTTTCAACTGCCTACTGCTTCCGATGTCTATTAGGAACATTCCACCAATAACCAGAGCAGCAGTAAAGACCACAGAACTGGAAGAACAGATTACTACAAATGCCAACAGTAGAAAAAGATGCCTCAAGCATAAAAATTCTTGGATATATGTACATCATTGGGCTCCAGGAAAGATGGTGCACTGGGAATAGAAGCATGTTCAAACATCTGTTATAAGCATGTAAGAACAGGTTCTTTCACAGATTTCCTTTTCTAATGTGACTATATTCGTTTTGTATTTTAATAATCTTTTTAGAGCCAAGAGTTACAGAAGATGAGAACAACATGAATATTGATGATAACTTTTGTATTAGAAATGATTTATGGTGCAATTCACTTATAATACTCTTTCCATGAGATACGAAAATTATTAAAAATTGCAATATTACAGAAAGGTGCAGGCATTCTCCAAATCTGTGAACCACAAGCTAAAGTTCTGCAGGAGGTGGACTAGAAAGAATTCTTAAAGCTGACTGCACAGATTTGTGCGGACCTTCTTCCTTCAGAATTTGTTTCATACAGTTGTAGTTCAACGTAGTTTAATGTACAGCTTTGATCATGTTTTCCACTAAACTGCAAATGCATATATCACTAGCCTCAAGTCCCTTATTGAAAAAGGATTTTAAAATTTCTTCATCTTATAATTTACTCTCCTTACTGTGTGGTAGTATTAAAATATTTGAAATTGGGTTTGCCCAGATTCTGCCATTGCTATCCTTGCACCATTCTCTTCAAACTGTTCAAAATTCACTCTCTGAGTTCATGACTCAACTTGATTACTTCATTCTTATAGCAAATAATGAAGTCTCACTGCTTTTTGCAGCTAAATAAATCTGAACATTTGCTTTTCTCACTACTTGAAAGGAGATTGTAGCAAGGTAGGGGTTAGTCCCTTCTCCTGGGTAACTAGCAATAGGATGAGAGAGAACTCTAGGAGAGGTTCAGAATGGATATTAGGAGGAATTACTTCCCCAGATGAGTGATTAGGCACTGGAACAGGATGCCCAGGGAGGTGGTGGAGTCACTGTCCCTGGAGGTGTTTAAGGAAAGGTAGATGCAGTATTAAGGACATGGTTTAGTGGACAATATTGGAGGCAACTGGATGGCTGGACTAGATCATCTTAGAGGTCTTTCACAACCTTAATGATTATGTCAAAATGTAACTTTAAGAGTTTACCCTAGTTCTGCAGCCTGTTTTATCTTCTTTTACTGAATAACGATAGTAAGGCCTGTAAGGCCACTTTCTCACCATTTAAACACTGAGTGAGAAACTCTGCTGTAGAATTATTCTGAAGCAATGACCATACTTATCTACAATTGATATTAAAATCAAAAACCATCAGCACTACTTCCGACATGTTTCTCTCCCCTGCTTCTTGTATTTTATTTGGTCTTTGGGGTTTGGTTTTCTTACAGCAAAAACTGCATCACCTACAAAAGCATCAAAATACTTCTGAAATTATAAAATAATAATAATCAACACCAAAAATAATATGCTAAGGCTGTGTAATTCTCTGTACTACAGATCCAACTTTAAATAACATGCATTACATTTTGTGACTTTCTACATTACTGCTTTGCAAACAGGCCTAAAAGCATAATTTTGGGGGCCTCTTACATTCTAAGAAACAGAAAACAATTTTGAAATACAAACAATCAAATAAATTCTAGATATGGTTTCTAAACTTTACCCTTTGGAGTTGATAACTGAAAATAAATAAGACTCATGAATATAAGGTAAAACAAAACAGAGAAACAAACAAAATTCTGTTCAAAACCTGAAATGAGAACCATTTTGAATATATTTCTCCCGTAAATATCTGTTGGCCATGGGCCTATGGGCCCCATACACAGATTTCATGCTCTCCAAATTTAGTTTATGAATCAGGAATACGATGCACAGTTTTTTCCTATAGCACAAGCAAAATGAACATCTGTTCACTTTTTGCCACGTAGGTTTATATCTGTATGGGTGGGTGTGAACAGAGATCTTGATGTGTAATATTCTTCCCATCTGCACACCAGGTGGCACTGCATAGTTAATCAGAAGATAATAACAGGCATGAAGAGATTACTTACTTTTTTGGGGAAGAGGCAGTAAATCAATCTCAGAAGTCTTTTTCTATTATTATTAAAAACAAGGTACATCAATGCTTGACTTTTAATTTCTGTGTGTGTGCATACGTGTGTGTGCAATTTCATTCCAATCAATGAAATCATCTGATTATATTATTGTTTGAATGCTATGTTAATTAACTATGAATGACTGCAATTATCACAAAGGTTCTTTCCACAAGGGATTTATTTATTTATAGCTTTAACCCTTGCAAGTAGGAGATACAATTTAGGATACAACCCAGTAACAGTCTCTTGAATTAAATCTACATGCTCATGAAAGCTACAATTCTGCAGCATTTAGTAAAATTTCTAAATATCCCAACAGTAAAACTGACTATAGCAATCCAAAGTGACAAGATGGAGGAAGAAACAAGACAGACTTGTTACTAGTTGCAATTTGCACTATAAGTGAAAAATAAATTAGAAAGTTAGGTAGGGTTTCCTGTTTACTTGCCAGTCTACAGACACTAGAGTGTCTAAGTAAAACATTTATTGCTTTTAAAATATATTTTACATAATTTAAAAAAAAATCCTTGAAGATACAGTTTTATTTGATCTCTCTAAAGAGAGAATATAAACGTTACATAAAATCTCTACGTTATGACAAAATGCTACAGAATATGTACACAGGTTTGTACATATTCTGTACATTTATAGTGATATCATTTCTACATATTTGTTTTGAAAGTTACATCAGACATTCTCCAACACAAAGATTTAGGTCAATAATTTTCATTCAGTTAAATAACTGTACAAAGATTTCACAAAGATTACACAAAATGCTTTGTGGTGTCTTAAAGGAGAGCTGTAGAAACCTGTTTTGCAAACAACGTAGCTGAACTTCAAGAAGGTGAGCAGTAAAAATACAGTAATTCCACATTTGCTCTGAAAGCTAAGTGAAAAGCATACATGCAGGTTTTTTTTGAAAATCTAGGTTTAAACCTGAAATACTCACTTGCCCTCAGTTAGTGGTTATGAATAAAAACAGAATACTGAAAGACATAACAGAAAGATGAACTGAGTTTTAAAAAGATAATTTAAGGACTTTGATTTAAGAATCTCTTATCATTCTTAAGTTATTGTAAACAAGATAATGTCTGCCACCAGATGTTTCTAAAATACATGCCTTTGTACAAGAGAAACTGAGAGGACACAAGAGTAAATGATAGACAGATGTAGCAATTGGACAGATCAATACGATTGAAAAGGCATTACAACGGAGGTGTGATGGACTGGCACAATGGAAAGGTGCTATAAAGGAAGGAAAGAAGGTTGCTCACCTGTATCAGAAGATTCCTGGTTCACAGGGGAATGCTTTACCAAGGAGGGATCTTCAGGAAGAGATCCCAGTTACAGTCAGCCCTTCAATGAGGTCTAAGAGAGGTGCAGCCAGGCTCCACCCCTTCTGGTCACACAGGTGAAAATTGCCTTCACCTGTGCTCCCAGGGCTGACTGGGTCCCTTCCCCATGTGCTCAACCAGTGGTTCAGGCCATGACTCAACCGTCCCCACACAACAGGGAAGAGGCAATTAGCATATTGATCCTCTACAAATTAACAGAAGTACATTGTTAAGAACTAGTTGGATGGAATACAGTTTAGGTAAGGAAAAAAAAAAAAAAAAAGAGATGGAAGGCAAGAACTTCAAAAAAAAGTCAACAAATAATCCTGTAACTGAGGTATTTGCCAACTGTTTGTGCTCAGGTTCTGTTACGTATGTTGGCTCCCAGTGTGCTATTGCCCAGACGATCTCTTTCATTGCCACTTATCCAGTTAACTATTAAAGCTTCTACTCACAACTAGTCATTTGTCTTTGTAAACCCAAATTCCACATCAGTCTCTACCACCTTATATACGCATAGCTGCAGCCCATTTAGAAAATTAAGATGGTGCAAAATAAAACACTGCAGAGGTAAGGCATAACTGTCAAGCAGAGACACCAGAAATTTGGTGGCATGCACTGGCCATCTGATCCTCTTCAGGTCTAGTACATGAAATTTTTCTGAGCTTCAGGCTTACATCCTGGAGAGAAACTTTCACCTCAAGATAAACACCACTGTAGTCTCAAATGCCACCGTAACCAAGGGCACGAAACTACGTATAACTTTATATTACTATGTATGTTAGACCAATGCTATTAACTTCTTGGATACTCTACGCTTTTCAAGTCTGACAAAGAAAAAAATATATTGACTTCAGGACACTTTTAATACCTTTCCATATTGCATTAACAGAAAGAAAAAAACATTTCACAGGAAACTGAAGTAGGCTGTAGAGTTTTAAGCCATGCAAGTCATACGGCTCATATTTCATTAAAAAAAGATATTCTGTTCATTTTTCTTTTTTTCCCACTTCACGTTAATTTCCTTTATTTTCAATGCACACAGCATATCTAGAGTTTTGGAGAGGTGCTTTTGTTATTTTTATTATTGTTGTTGTTGCCTTTTCTGACAGTGCAGAAACGTAACTGTAGTAAAGAATAGTGAAGTTGCTGCATCTGTTCCCACAGAAACCCTTTGTTATTCATTTATCCTCAGTATGGTCACTTGCCTCAGTCACCTTGACTTTTACACATCTATTCTTTTTTTTTCCTCTCCTCCACTACTACGGAAAGCTGAAAACCACTACATTTATAATTAATCAAGTTACATATTCATTCAGAACCAAATTTGCAACTTCTATTTTATGCAAATAGTATCCTTTAATTATGTCACTTTTAAGATTCAGGGAAGTCCACAGTGGCATTGTCCTAAATACACATATTTCAGCAGGCAAAAAAAAAAAAGAAAAAGGAATTGAATATGGACTTACTATGGAATAACAACTGCTGTGGGGAGTCTATAAATGCTCTATTGTTAGTACATTTGATACCAAAAATCCTTTGGTTGCTCCTCCACCTTTCACTACCAGATTGCAAGACCACATTAACAGCCAGTGTCATACAAAGTACTGTAAAATAGATGACACACATGGAGGTACATGAAGGGACCAACTTTATCATGGATACAAGTTAGCTTCTCATAACAAAATTTTATATCCTCCAGTAGCATTTTTACCTTCTGTTTACTAATTATTCTGGTGAACAAGTGGTTTACAGAAGAATTATATTTCAGACAACTTCTCTTGTTTAAAGCTCTGTCTCTGCCTCTTTTCTTAGTATTTGCATGGCACGATACCTACATAAATGGTTTCTGGTTAGAAATGTATATTAGGATGACTTTATTAAGAAAATAAAGCCACATATATAATACAGTCCAAACATATGCTCAAAATTCTCATTTATCTATTTTGCTAACCTTTAAATCAAACATTTTAAAGGTCTGAGTCAAATTATGGGTAAATCATGCTGAGATTCCAAAATCTGCTTCAGAAAGCAAACATTCATTAATCTGTAATAGGTGAGATTTCAGAAAGCAGTTTAAAAGACAGATTAAAACAATAAAGAAGATATACTGGGTCCATTGCCTTGCATACGGTTATATCAAAACATCGCACAACAAAAATTCGTCCCCATAGATCTCTAGCAATGTGAGGATTTAGGATTAAATAAACTACAACAGTCTGCAATCACATGACAGAATAGACCTGCAAAGCTTATACTGCATACCCAGATGGTAAACAACAGTTGTCGCTGTACTAAGAATTACATCTCTGTAATCAATAATAGGAAGGAGGAACAGTTGGACAACTTGTTTCCTATTATGTTCACTTAGGCAACGTCTAGATCAATAAAGAGCATTAAGCCTCATACCAACTGCAGACGATGCCTGCTCAACATTCCTATCATATGGTAGCGATAGGTCCAGCTGTACTTCAAAATACTTGTAAACAGATAACAATTCTAATCTAACATTAAAAGAAACAATGGTTCAAACAGGAGGCAGGTGCAAGACTTCTTAAGCGTATGAGAGAAGACAGACCTATCATGCCAGTTTTAGTATAACTCAAAGTCAGTTTATTTTGTCAAAGTATCCCATAATTACATTTTGCTACACTACAAAATATGTAGAAGATGCCACAAGTTTTAAATAAATGAAAGAAAAAGCAATCAAGCATGGTATCACTGCCTTCCATATAGACTCAGTAATTATTTGAGCATAGTAAGTTGTTCACAGAAATTGAAAACTGAACTTGTATATCACTTTTAAGCCAATAAGGCAATAAATTACAAATAATTTAATTTTTTTGTTTATCTATTTTTTAAATATTTAGATTAAAAACAACAAGGCATTATAGTAAATTCTTGACTTACAAATCTGTCAGACACATATGAAAATTAAAACAAAGTGCTATATTAAAACCTCAGCTTTAGCTTCTTTGAAAGATAAATTAATCACAATATACTATGTTTTCTTAATATATCAGATTGAAGTAGTCTAACGCCATGTAATAAGTCTTAAGTTATTCTTGGACATTCTTTCAATTTATAGATGACAATACAGGAAAATGAGTTGTTCTTACCTATTCCAATGAAGACTGCTTCATAGCCATTTTCTTTCAAGGTACGTAGTGTCATTCCATCGACAGCAAGGCCTTTACTAAAAATTATCTAGAAGAGTTAAAATTGCCTTTTATTTGATAATATGAAAATAATTTCGACCGTGTCCTGCATACTGACATCTTACAGAATCTTCTAGTGAACAACATAATTTTTATTATTATTACTATTTTACTTCAAGCCAGGCTCTAAGTGGCCCAAACTACATTTGGGCAAAACATAACTTTCAATTACCTTCATACGCAGCCAACATAAGCTAGTTTGAATTCTACTGTAAGCTAAAAGGGATAATAAAGCAATCTAAACTAACAAAATCTGCCCATGGAATGCAATACTGAGGTAAAGCTGAAAATGGCAGTTTTCTACTGTGACTAAATAACTCTATTCAGTGTTGACTACAAAAGGTAATATTTCTGAGTGAAAATCAGAATTTAAGAAAAACGATGTTGAAGCAGGAACCCAGCTTAGGGAACGTGTGTGCTAAGTGGAACAATCACCCTATACAGTAACCAAGAAACCCAAGCGATTTAAGTTATTGCAAAAACAACAGTGAAATCGCTTACAGAGAAGTAAAGAAAATAAAAGGCACCACTATTCTGTGTTAACAACGGTTTTGAACAGAAAAACAAGATGTGTTTTCCCACACAATATCAGACACTTGGCATTTATGCAGAATATAGTATCAGGTGTTTCTTTGTGCTGTGCCCTGGAAGCTCATGGCCTGAGTTTTGCTGAGACCACTAGCTAGCTGGAATACTTTTACGCCAAGAAAACACTAGGCAAAATAAATGGTTTTTTTGCAGATTCGGACCTGAAAAACTGGGGCAGAGATGGACAAGTCTGAAGAACATTCTGTGGAGACTGCAGCACACCCTACTTGCTAGCACTGATGTCAGCTAGTTTGCGCAGTAAGCTAACAAAGATTTTCAAAACTATAAAAGAAATCAGTTTGGATTTGAATTGACAATTGTTTAATTCTAATTTAGCAAATAACAATACATAGAGTGCAGTCACTGACATTCATTTATTGAATAACTGCAAAGTAACCTTCCACCTGCAATCTTGCCTTGAGTGGTTGAGGGTCTACAGCTGTTTTGAGAATGAAGGGGAGGAGTGTTTGCTGTGTGTTCAGTGAGGCAACTATAGCAGTCACCCGTTGGAGGTCATGCAATTAGAGATGCACAAACCTATTGTACATTTCTGTCAAACCAAGGGCTTTTGAGTGCTTGTGATTCCTCTTCTGATACTTTGTACTTTTTGACATGGCTACGTGTCTTTATCTCCCAACTTCAGACTGACTTGAATGTTTCCCCCAAATTTTTGATATATCACTTATGTATTCTCTTTATCAAAATGCCAAGCTCCATTGTATAAGAACTGTGCTTTGTGATCTGAGTTCAGTCTTCATGTCATTGCATATCTTGTTTGATGTTGAATCTACCTATATTCCATTTAATGTACTTTTGAAAATGTGCTTTCCTCATAGCTGAAAAATGACAGATATAAGACACAGCATAGAATACCTAAAACACAGACTCTTTATTTTCCTTTTGTAGACTAATTTCTATCAGAACTGAAAAAGCCAGGTACAGTTGTAATCCTTTCAAGAATACAGGCTACAAGCTCACTGGCAACAAAATGCATTCCATAAATTGTCATTACATTTTTTTATCCTATTGTGTACATATGAAAATCTAATGAAGGAATTAAAATAGCAATATTGTTTTATGTAAGGATTCATAATACTCCTAGGGCCCAGCTCTCTAATCCTTATTCACCTGACTAATTCTTACTAATTTCAGTAGAATTACTTGAATAAACAGCACTGTTGAGCATTTAGACAATAGAGCACTTTCATTTGAAATGCTTTAAATAAACACTAGAAAATATTTCCAAGCTTGTAGAGGAAAAAAGCTAGAGTACTTAACCAGCTTGCAAAGGGGTCAATTGCAAACCAGTGGCAGAGCTTGGAAGTAAATTTATACTGAGATTTTCTGCTGCATCTCAAAACAACAAAGGACTTGCACATCAGGATGACACAGTGGCTCACCTTCTGGAGACTTTGTCATAGAAGAGCACTCTGGGGATCTGAGTTTTGTAGAGGCTTCCCAGGAAACAATACCCAGCAACTTTATTTAAAATAGTCTCACTGCTTTGGTTTTTACAGAATTCCTAACTACATGTCCAGTCTGTCAGCCTTTAAAGTTTGCTTTGTAACCCAGGAAGAGTGAGAAAATGGATCTGTAGCATTTAAGGCTTTCCCTTACACCTAATCTGGGCACTATGAGTTTCTCACTTAGTTCTTGGGACAACAGTTTTTACAATACAAACAGCTTTCTCAATATGAAGATTTTTACAATATTTTCTTGCTTGACTGAATCCTGTATTATTATGCTAAAAATGTTTTGCCCCTCCTGCTACTCTAAAACTTGTTTCAGTGATGCATTCTGTACTCCTACTCGTACACACTATCTAAAGTTTCAGCTCAAGCCCTATATTAACGACAGAGTAACATAACCATTATTTATAAACAATACTCATTTAAAAAAATAATGTGCAGCAATTGCTTTCCAAAAAGTCGAATGACTGCTATTGTTTATAATAAATGATCACATTAACAATTTTATAATAAAATACATCAAATTAATAAAGTAACTCATGTACAGGACTGTATTATAGGCCACTAAGGAAAAAAACTCAGGAAGAGGGAAAAGAAGAGAAGGGAGAAGTATAAAATATGAATGTCTTAAGTACTGCCAAACTTGCATGAAAAAATTCGATTAAAAAAAATCAAATCATTCCAATAGCTACATTGAACCCCTAAAGCAATTTAGGAATTTGTTTCTTACAGACAATTAATCACATGCAGACATGTCAGATGAGAACTATTGATTGCCCTTTTCTAAACTAGTGGCATTCAGACGGGAGACAGACAAATGCCCTGAGCAAGAGGAAGCATCTTCCTGCCTCTGTCTAGTGCAGCTTTTAATTGTTCTTTACTAATGTGCATGACATTTTGCTGTTAATCTTTGGCAGACTCCTTGTTCTTTTTTTTCCTTTGAGCTATACATAGGCAGGATATATTTTTCATTACCTTCACTCCGAGATCCTTCATAAGCTCAGCTTCAAAATTCACTACATCATATGGCAATCTGAACTGAGGGATTTCAGATGCGCTGAAATAAATAAAGAAAGCTTGTGATACACTTTCAGCTATAAGGAAGAAAGGTGGGTAGTGGTTTTTTTTAGCTGTTAAAAAATTAATACTTATAACATACTTCAGTTAATTCTGAGGTATTTGAATGGAAATGTTTTTGAGTCTCGGCTTTTTTAAATCTTTGGAGTGACAAAATAGCACTTTTTACACAATACTAAAAATCCAGATCAGAAGCAGTTAGTTGAGGTCAATCCTACACACATTTGTAGATCATTACTTAATGAACGTTAAGCTCTGGTACAAAACAGCTTCAGCTCCACGCCTTTTGTTCACCAATCATATTTAACAGTAGATAAAATTATCATCTTTTTAAGACAAGGTCTTGTAGCTGGAAAAGCAAGGTGAGCTTCTAGTAATCTACACAAAAAGAATCAAATTTCCCTTACCTAAGAATAGTGATATATTGTTTTGAACAACGGTACTTAAAACTGTACTCTCCTCCTCTTCTGCTTCATAACTTCTACAATCTTTCAGGAGATACAAAGTCAGTAATTTTCTATCAGCTCTTAGTTTCTTGTCCGTTTGTTTTTTTTTTTTTTTTTTTTTTGACATCTATTATTAGTTGTCTTTTTTTCTCTTGATTAGGATTAGGAATGACTTTAAGGTCCCAACACAACAGGTCTCCAGTAATGGAAAATTGTACCAACACAGAATCCAACTTCGTATTCATTGGTACAGATCTTTATCTCCAATGAAATGACACGTAAGCACATGCCAGTTCTCTCTTATGGAAGCAAGTTAGAGGTAAACACAGTGAAGCCCTATTTTTTGAAGGAGATAGGAAGATAGAGCATGGAGAACAGTGAAATTTTCTCCGTAGGTATTTCAAACCTTTGATTTAATCTGATGCCAATTAATGGATCGATTATTTTAATAACAAAGCAAGGGTACAAGAGATAGATTTCGGTTTTATTTTACATCTTGCTAGTGACAACCCCACCTTTATGATCCAACATTGATAGGCCAGAAGGATTTATTTAGTTTCACCAACTTTAATTATTTTGATAATAAATTGGTGTTCCTCCTTATTGTTTCTAATATGAAACCTTGCATCTTTTCTGACTAAAGAGCAAAGAAAAATGCTCTAAATATCAAATATAATGGATATAAAATGACAAAGCAACTTTGATAGGTCATGCTAAGCAAAAAAAAAGCTTTCTAAGGAGGAAAATAATGCATCAGTACGATACAGTCGAGATTGAATAAAAAAATCTAACGAAAATAAAGGAAAGTTGTATTTTATCAAGTTGTCTGTGCTTTTGTTGAAGGCCTGTCATATCTCTAACTCTTAAAAGAACTCAAAACAGACCTGGCTGTGCTATGTCACTGTCACAATTCGTAAATGCTTTCTTGCTCTTAATAAAACTTAGTTACAGTTTCATTCCATGGAGTATAGATTTACATATGCCTGTCCTGTTTTCAACTGGAGTTGGTTTTATCTTTTTCTTCATAGTGTCTGGTGTCATTTAGCTGTTTGCGAAGTTAAACCACAATAGTGTTCATAGAAATATGCCTATATGCAAGTACGCATGATCCTGTGGGGACCCATGCATGCACATTTATCACGAAAAAAAACATCTTATGAAAGTCAACTTTTAGTAGAATTACTAAATCTCTTCCAGCAGACAAAGACAATCTCTGCAGTGAAAAGGCAGAGATAGGAGAAAAAAGCAAAGATACAGGAGGGTGAAGAACAACACTCTTGGATGGGAACATAGACCCATGAATTCATCTCTTCAGCAATTTCATCTAAGTTAGAGGAACTTGGATAGGTACTTGGTATTTCTCACAGATCACAAGTTGCTTTTGCCTAAAGGACATCCTTATAGTCTAGCAAAAGCAGGATTTTTTCTTATTTTGCATGCGAGTGGCTTAACTAGGAGGAGTAGTGAAGTTTGTTCACTGTCTCTAAGCAAGAGTATGATCTGCTCATGTCTTCTCCAAACGTAAACTTAAAACAAAGTAATGAAATGTAAGAAAATCTGCCTGTGAATGTGAAAAACTGACATGTCCAAACAACTACAGAGTTGCGCTAGGCTTAGATGCAACAATACTGAAACTGAAATCACTGAACAATTTTCTGTTATTGAAATATTTGTAAAACTATAATCTGCCACACACACAAGGGCACTTCCTAGTTAAAAACACTCAAAAGGGCAGAACAAATTTTAGGACCAAGCACTGCTCTTCCCTAATAAACTGATTCCAAATACAAAATTAATTTGATCTTGCTGGCAATTTTCAATTTACAAAGTCTTGAAAATATATCCAACATTAACCTAAGCTTCTTAAAAGATATACTGCAAAGATATACAACTCCAGCAACGGATGATTGCTGCCTCCTTTCTATTCCATTATTAAAATCAAGATGAGTAAAACTGATGCCTTTAACCAAGTTGCAAAACTTTCTGCAATGAATGGAAATAAAGCTTGATTGTGACTGCTACATGTTCTTAAAAGTAAGATAAAGCAAAACGCAATGCTTGACCATAAAAACACTAAACAAACAAAAAAAAATTGGTGTAAGCTGTCTTTTCTCAATAGGACAAAAATTTAAGATCAATTTTAAACTCAAATTAAAACAAAGAACAGATGAAAATTAAGATAACATTCTTCAAATATGAAAGCAGCAGGGAATTACAGAAAGTTCTGCATTTTATTCTTGAGTCCAGCATAAGCCTAACTTGTCATCAAGTTTCATTTTGTAAAGAGAGTTCATTATTCAGAAACACTTTTCAGCATCAAAACTGATTTTAAATCCAGTATTCATGAAATATTATTTGCTACCAAACAGGTGAATAGGTACTTCATGTACTAAATATGAAATCATTTTATGCGAACTAGTTCAAGTGAAAGAGCTTCACATAGTTAAATGTCCATGCATTAAAACCTTGATAATTACATAGCATACTTTTGAACCTCACTGTGAAAAAAGTAATCAGTTCAACTTTTCCAGCATTGATTCTCTATCTTCCAGAGCTCTGAATAAGTATTTGACAGTATGACATTATGGATCAAATTCATTAACAGTGTCAACTCTATTGATTTCAGTAATGTTGCAATGAGAGAAATGTGAGTGCATCACCCTTCTTTCTACTTTTAACAAGTTAACAGAATAACAAGTAAGTGGCTTCATCTTCAAGGTATATAATTTAATTTTGATTTTGAATTGGTTTCTCAATGGTTTCTGAAATACTTTCTCTTTTATTTAGCAGTTCCAACAAGCTTGTAAGATACGACTTCAACCATTGTTGAAGTGGTAAAAATTCATCTTCTGGTATAGAGAATATAAGACTGAACCTGAATCATGCAAATATCAGCCAAGTGTTTACCATTCAGGCAAAATGCAAAGGTGCCCTCCTTTGTGTTCTTTACAATTTGTTGAAGGTTAAGAATTGCAGGGGGTTGATTTCAGTCATTTGCATTTTAAACAACTACTAATTATTTCACTACGTAGAGCTACAAGTACTTGTTTTCGATGCTTTTTTCTTTTTTTATTTACCTTAAGCCACCGACATACTCCTGCTTTTCAAATATGGTGATGTTTGAGTAGCCCAATCGAGCCAAAAAGGAAGCACAACTTAAACTTGCAGGCCCTGCACCAAGAAGTGCTATCTTCACATGATAAGATTCAGGCATATCTTCTGGAGAAGGTAAGGAAGGGTTTCTGATCTGAGGAATGTTCATGGCTTTGAACACCTGAAAAGCAATACATTCAACAGGTTACATACATACTTCATATTCCCTCTTAAAATTTTGAGTAACGTGGAGGAAGTTTCCACTAGTACCGTCACATGGACGTAATATTTCAGAATGCTTCATAAAACATTATCAAGACTCTCATCTGACAATGTGTGCATTTATGAGGAATACTATAGCTAGAGTTTTGTACTTCTATGCCTTAAAACAGTCTGAAGTCAGCTCTCTTTCACTACCTTAAACTTTAAAAAAGATGGGACAAGTCTGACAGCAACAAAAGAATAGTAACACAAAGTCAGCCAGATGGCAAAGAACATCTAGAATATCAAACGTTTCCTTCCAAAAGAGGTTCAGACTACTCTTTTACCCACTAATAGAATGTTATTTAAATAATGAAAAGGATTGCCCTGCTACTGAAGGGGCTCTGCTTCTTTCAGATACATTCTCCGTAATCCTGCAAAATTATTTATGGTTTGAAAGATATAGGCAACCAATACATCACCGGGTAACTTGGAACTTTTATTAGAAAATGTCTCTTGTCTTCAGCATTGTTTTTTTACAGTTAACCCCTACTACAGATTAGTCCTCCTACATAATTCTAACACTTCAGATTAACTGACCTTCTAATTCAGATATCAAACCACATTATAACTGAGCGTCCAATGGTTGTATGCACACCTGAAATTTAGGCTGCTCTCTCTATGCCTCAGTTTTTCAACTGTTAAATGAAGATGATCTCCTCCGTTCTACCTTAATTATTAAAAGTACTTGGGAACAGTCTCTGACCACTTCTCTCTGCACAAAATTCTTAGCACATCACATTTTATTTCAGATTTGTTCCAAATCAGTTCTTTACACAGTCATAAAGGTAAGAGGATAAGGCAGAGATATTCTGGCAAGATTTCACTGTCCTCTGCATGTACATACATCAGCGGGGAAGGAATTGAGTCTCTACCTTGTATAACTTGCAAAAAATACAGAAAAGACTCATGGCCCTTATAGGCTACTAAAGATCAGGAGTATGGAAGAGTAATGTCTTCATTTTATTTTAGATATTAGTGAAAGTATACAGACCCCAAAGAGTATATCTTTATAGCAGAAGCACAGTATTATATCAAAAGAATACAAGAGTTCATTGCCTTGGGATTTTGAGTCCTATCACAAAAACTTCAAGGCTGCCCTTGGATACTACCAGACTTTTTCCCACCTACTTCAACACAGGAGTGCATTATAAAAGCACTAACTAGCCCTTTAAAATATATAAATTTTATTTGTCTTATTAAATAGCTTAAATACCATATTCATTAAGTTTACCTAGTTTTTTTTTACTATCCTTAGAATCATAGAAGCAGTTAAACTTTCAAGTTAAACTTTGACCATTTCCCATAAATTTTTCATTTATGTTTTGAATCAGTGTTCATTTTCTTCGTGCGCACTTGAGCACCCATGCTAGGTAAACCAATCATTAGGTTCTTCTCCCCACTAAACCTTGTGTCAAATTCCACCAGTATTAGTAAATTGACATAGCATTTAAAAAAAACTGCAAGAAACAAGAGACAGATAATTGTTTTTTAAAAAGAGTCATTTAAACCTGACAATTCATACAATATAGGAAGGTTTAATGTTGTTGTATTAATGGAATTTACAGGCTGAAAAGCTTACGTTATACTGTGAAACTAGACAGTGATAACAAAAATGCAATAGGATATTCATAAAATGTCTGCTTCATTACATTCATATAGGAAAGGCTTGAATTATACCAAATTTTCATTGAAGTCTCATGCAGTTGTTTTAGAAGGTTACTCAGTGATGCAAATTGTATAACTTGCATATTTAATGTCTACATTGATCACTATGAATATGCACATAGTTAATACATTTTGTACTGAATTTGCATTGTTGACAACATTATTTTTATATTTATTATTGAATAGTCATACCTAACAACTAAATGTTATACTAAGGCCCAGCAGTACTGTAATACAGCGGTAGGCTTCAGAACCAAGCACTCATGCAGGAAATGCTAGTAGTTCAAGACGAATGCTCAACTTTAATTCTGCCTATTTGCAAATAGGTTGAAACTGCCTTTATGCAGCAGAGCCAGCTTGTGTTGCAATATCTTGCCATCTGGAATTCCGTGGCAGTTTTGCATATTAAGACTGGCAGGGTAACTGTGTGAAAATAGCAAACTGCTTCAGTGCATTCCAAAAGATTTTTACTCACCTCGTGGTGAAGTTTCACTACACTGTAATTCATCTAATTAAATATCACTGAATTCTTCAGTACAGTACATTTGTGTACAGAGATAACTGTCTTGCTAGTATGTGTTCAATACCACAATACATGCAATTGCCCCCTCCAATTCTTTTTATCCTATAGTCAGTAAATTCTAATCCTTTCATTTTGCTTGTCCAACTTCCTCTTAAAAATGCGATTTCATTTTTGTTTGAAGTTTTTTAGGTTTTTGTTTGTTTGTTTTATATTTCTTTGCAATCAAATCACTCAGAAAAATGAGACTATACAGTGAATTTTAAAGCTCAGCCTTTCAGCAAGAAGACTTAGACATCAACCCCATATCTGCCTTTCCTTCCAGTTCTCTCACACAAACAAAACAAATTAATAGCATGCTGTAGAAAAGTTTATATAATTTGCCCAAACACCAGCAAGTCTTCCATGCTCAGCCTAGGAAGCCAAAACACCTCAGATTCCTCCCTGAACTATCATGCACTCTCCATCAAAATAATAATAGATTACAATCTGACTTACAGTAGGAAATAACTTAAAGACATGCTACAGTAGAAGCTAATGCCAGGAAACAGAGCTGTCTTTCTGTCTGTCCTGGTGCCTCAGCTCTGCAGAGCAGTTCTCCTCAGCCAGGGCAGCGTGCCCACCTCTGCAGGCGGTGCTTAGGGGCCTGCAGCCATGTCAGGAATCACAGCATCCTGGGTGCAGCATGGCAGCGGCCCAGAGCCAGCCAGCAGCTGGAGCTCCAGGAGAACCACCTTACATTAAGGCTCACTAAAGGTGTCAGTGTGCAACTAAGAGCAACCCTGGGCCCATGGGTACAGTGCACCCTGTGAGGACGTTCCCTCTGAGCAGCCGCTGCCCCCTCAGCTGCAGTGGATGAGGGAAGGAGAGGCCCTCAGTACAGCCCTCCAAGCCGACCACCCTGCTGAGGTGCCCCAAAGGTAAAGGCAACAGGAGAAAAAGAGTATGAGATTTCCTCTTCCAATTGCTTTCTGCTGTAACAGCTAAAAGACATCTCCGAAGGGGAACAAATCACTAGAACTGTAGCTGGTATGAGTCTCACAGTGCTAAACGATCTAGTATTTAAATTGAGTATGCAGAGATTAAAATAATACATTTTCTATTTAGATTGTGCTGCTCATTTCAGAATGATTAACCAGAAACACGGGAGACACTTTCGATTCAGAATTACCTTCAGAAAAGCAGAATTTTGAGGGCTTCTTAGTAATAGTACTTCAGAATACAATAGACCATGTTTCCTTTTCTTCCACAGTCTTACAAACTTGTGTTCCAGTAACCAGTAATTTCAGTTTATTTTGTGGGACTGACAGTCTTATAGCTCATGCCCACGTGTATTGTCACTGCAGTCGCAGTATATTTTCTCTGAACTTATGTTCCAAAAAACAGAGATGTTTCCTGATTCTAAAGTACTCAGGCAAAGGAGACAGATAAAGACATTAATATAATTTTGACCTGTGCAGCAGCAGGTGTAACCTGCGCTTGACACTCATCATTTATAATAGTGAGCTTTTACCTCATGTTATTCTCTAGATGCAACAGTTACCGTGGTAACTGCATCCCAGTATACACATTCTATATCACACATACAAAGGACATTTCCTTTAGTATTTTTGTTCCTTTTTCAACATTTAATTGTCAAAATCCACAGTTTTTCAGACTGGATTATAATTTATTCTGAAAATGAGGTTAACATAAGTTACAAAACTATACAAAAGAGTAGAAGGAAAAAGCTTGAGTGTAAGGTGCCATGTTTTTTGTTCTACCATGTGCAAGGCTAATATTTAACAATTAGGGAGTTTTATCTGCAGTATGAACAGTTGATCAGTCATTGTTCAGAAGCACAAAGGGGCATACGTCATACCCATATATTTTCCATTTTAAACCTATATTCCTGCTTTACTGCAATTTTATCTTTTATCTAAGCTAGCAGTTGTGCCTTCTTATTATTGCTCTCTTGTAATGCAGCAAGTGTAAGATCCTCAGACTAATTCCAAGGGAAAAAAAAAAAACCAAAATTGGCTTTATGCACAATGGAGTTTTCAGTAAATAAGTCCCTGTGGGACAAACTATTACACAGTGCATGAGAATTATCATGCAGCTCTCATTAACAGTACCACATGTTGCACACCTAAATCACACAATTTGCTAAGTTACTCATAGGTAAAGCAATGAACATGCTTCATTCACCATATCTGGGACAATTTCTGTAGCAGTTATGATTTTCTTCAGTATTTAAATCTGTATTTTAATAATAATTGCTTCATGGAAGCCCTCACGCTATTGGGTTTCTGCACTTATACATATATTCAGTGTAAAAATGAACTGAATAAAAGCTAAAAAAATATTTACTACTAAAGTGACTGCCTATTATTTCTAACTATAAGCACACTATGTATAACATTACAAAAACAGTAAGGAGAGTAAAATTTACTAAAATGTTATTTGTGTTAGAGTGCTAAGTAAAACTGTACACCAATTTTATTTTGTTTGAACTGTTGACACTGATATATCATTTAAACAAACTTGGTACATCGTGAAGAAAGGCATTCTGAGCTATTCATCCTTTCCGCCATTTCATATCAATCATTGTGCTAGCAATGAGCTTTTTTAATAGATTTCTAAAGATTCTTGAAGAAAAATGGTAGATATTTAGTATTATCTATCAAGACATAATTCCTCTCTATTAATCATAGCATTGGGCTTAATGGGAGACACAAATCAAGTTTTACCAGATATTATTTGTATTTCGTTCCTAAACAGTAATATTTCAGTATTATATTTATCATCTACTTGACAAATGTTTTTTTTCCTTAAGTTTTCTGCTTTTCAAGAAACATTACGTTTTCACATATATAGAATAAAAGCCATTAGAAGCACTGATAAAATAATCTCTTAACTGATAAAATTCAATATATAGGAGTTCAATATATAGGTAGAAAAATGCAGTTCAATGTCTACAGCCTCATTCCTGCAAAAAAGAACTTTGATTCAAACTATACTGATTCTTACTTCTGTATGTTCAAATCCCATGCACATTTAAGTAGATAAGTACTTAAGTAACAGAGGCTACAGAAGGTTCAAGCTAACAGAAAAGTTAAACAGGTGCTCCAGAAGATTTACAATCTCCTGGAAAGAAGACAGATCTACAAATAGATAAAGAAACCTGCATCAGGTAGCAATATTTGCTTGGTGAATCACGACCCACAGTCATTGAAAAGAGGGTGTGAAATCTACAAATGACAGCAGAATAAAAAACTGTTCTTACAGACATATCATCTGTTACTTCCAGATTGATTTGCATTTCTATTTTGGTTTGTCCTACAAGGGCATTTCTGTAGTCTTTGTAAAGGTGACCACCATTTTGTTATATGTTTGTAAAAATGACCAGTCAAATGGCTCAAGATACAGAAGAGAGGCATGATCATTAGTTATGGATTGTATAAAATCTGCTATTTTAATATATGCATACGCTTTTTTTTTTTTTTTTTTTTTTACATAGCCAATTATGTAGACTTCCTCACTTGCATGGAGATCAAATGAGAAATTTTACAAAGATACTTCAGACAGTTCAGAAGAGGTACCACATGAGGCCATCAGTTTGATACAACCTCTCCATGCCTTCAGATGAAGTTAACAAACAAGATGTAGCCTCCACCTTCTTCATGTAAATTTCAAGCACTAAAATCTGTACAGAGGCGTAAATGACATGCATGTGCTCCTAGCAGAAACCCTTGAAAAGCACCTTATCATCAAGTGGCAAGTAATGACTTCTGTGGCTAAAATTGTAGAATCATAGAATTTTTAGAGGTGGAAGGGACCATTAAAGGTCATCTAGTCCAACTCCTCTGCAATGAACAGGGACACGCACAGCTAGATCAGGTTGCTTAGAGTCTGGTCCAGCCTAGTCTTGAAAGTCTCCATATACATTTACATTTACTAACTTATAAATATATATGTATATACATGTGCATCTACATATTTCTAAATAGATGAACTCAGGCATTTATTTCAGGCCAACCTGAATTATTTACACAGTTATTGGCAAAACAGGTCAGTAAAATTTCTAAATCATCTGAAAGTTTTCCTTTGCCCAAAAGAAAATACAAATGCACACTAATCCTGCACTTTGGGGAGAGGAAAATGACAAGAGAATAGTTTCAGGAGCTGCCACACATTTGTCAGTATGTACCATATTACACTGCATATATATGTTAAGGAGAAATAAATGACACCCTGTTTTGTCTGTACTACTAGCAGCACCTGAAATTTCTAAAACATGCCCCTTTCTGAGAAGTAAATGAAACCAATACTTGGGCATGGATATCTTTTTTTACTATTGATCCTTATTGAAAACAGCAATTTTGGGGTAAAATTTAAATTGATTTCTCCTTTTTGACGTTTCAAAAGCATGTATTAAGTTATATACAGCAAAGCTTTGTACATATATAATAATAATAAAAACCTTTCAAAAAGAAAACATGTCAAAGCAAGATATCCATATGCAACATTAAAACAAAATGCAAGTTTTAATCAAGGAGATGAGAAAGCCCAGTATTTCTAGATAGTAAATAATACCTACCAATTTGTAGCGGGAGAGCAGTTCTCCCTTTACCACCAGACCTAGCATTCTTGTAAAGTGTGAGGCTTTACAGAGAAGGGTTTATTATAGTCAGAAGTTAAATTCTGTTGTAGGAATTACCATATGCTCAGAAGAGTGCTGCAAATACTTAGTGTGCAGCTACAGATGCAGATATATTTGATCTTTTTCCCATTGCAGCCTGCTTCAGTAAGATCCATGTTTTAACCTGGTTTATATAAATCTTCCATTTAAAATAAATTAACTCAACTTCTAATGTTTCTTGTTCACAGCTGATGTTCCTTATGTTCCCATAAAGTGTTCCATTAAAAAAGCAGTTTTAAGCTTCTGAATGTGCTGTTAGATAAAGAATAATTATTTTAACTTCCTACGTCTTTATTTTATTAATATAACTTTTTTTTAAATCATTAGCAAAGGCATTCACTTAGACAATATTATTTGGTAGATACAAAGCATTTCAGGCATTTGCAAGTCCCACCTACCTCAGTAGCAAACTGCTGCAATCCACCAATATTAATTGGCCCCTCCTCAGTAGCATACAAATTACAGCCACCAACGCAAAGGTCTGATGTGGGACACACCATTCCGCATGTCAGACCAAGTGGATTGTCAGAAAAAATCATTTTGGCAGCTCCATAATAGTTCTGGAGAAAAGAACAAAAAGAAGAGTCATGCATCATGGAAAAGAAAAATCAATCAGAAATACAAAATGTTTCAACTGGCTGGTAGAATAGTATATAAATATAATAAATAAGGCTAACATTTTTTAAATGAACCACATTACACAGAATTTCAAAGGTACTGCAAAAAAAAGTCAACAAAATTGTTGATTATGCAAAGAAACACTTTTCTTTTTAGCTTGCAAAATTATCTTCAGACTTAGGTAGTTGTAGGATTAACAAATCTGTGTTAGACAACTTGTAAATACTTTCTCCATTTGTAGGTTAAGTAGGCAGCAGCTGAGTTGTAACCTTTGCTGAAGGTCTGACCAGACAACACTAGTTAGACTATCAGTTCTTTATGACACAGGGAATGAAAGGTTTATTCTACACATCTGTGCACGCTATCTCTGCAGATGTGTCACACCAGATCAGTAGCATCAATTGTCCCAAGCCTGTGATTCCTATGTAATTGCCTGCAGATTTGAGCTACTGAATTGTTTGAACTCTTTCCTCACTCACAGGCATATAAGAGCAAACACTTATTTTCCCATTTCCCTAAGCAGCAAAACAGGGGACTGATTAAAGATTCCATGTAAAATTTACAATTTAACACATACTCAGTATTCAGTGTACAGCTTCAGAAAAGGAATGGTTTCCTGATGTATATGATAACTAGTAAGTTTTGTTCCCATAATAAAAAATAATGAATATTCACAGCCTCATAATGTCTGATGTAGTCAGAAAAAAATTTTTTTTTTTTTTTAAACACTGAATAATTCTCCTAAAAGGGAGCATTAGACAAAACTTCAGGACTGAACTGAAGTCTCATCTGGGAGGAGAGAACTACTGATGAACATTCTATACTTATATTACATTTATATCATTGAAATTAGGGTGTAATTAAAGCAAACATTTAACATCTTTTCTCCTATATGGTAAATATAAAAGTTAATTTAATTGTAGGCTCTGTTTTCGTCTTTATTTTACCACTTCTCACCTCCCTCTAAAAGCTTCACCAAGAAGAACTCATAAAAGGGTTACTAATTTCTTAATACTGGAGTTTCTTTTAAAGGCTGCTGCAGATTAGAAGACAGTATTTCTTAGAACTAGCACACAGTTGAGGTTCCACAAAAGTTTTTTAGTTGAGAAATTAATGCAGGGATCTCGTTCTAGCTATTTCCAGATCAGTAATAACTGAGGGATGAAAGAACAACATGTACTCTTGTTCCATCCACTTCTTCCTCATTCCAATCTTCAGTAATCATCACTATCATGAAACTCTTCCTATAACAAATCACTTTATCACTCTGTCCCAGGGCAGATGATGCAGAATAATCCAGGTGTAGAATTCGAAGGACATGAAGGACTGAGTCACAACAGATCCTGTCCAATGCCTCAGTCCCATTGTGTGCCACGTAAGCTAATGTATTGAGAAGCATTTAGTAAAAGTGAATATTATACCTAGGTGAGCAAGAATCCAGATATGAATAAAGAGTATCGAGATCTAACAGTATAACAAACAGTGGGCAACAGCAACAGGACTTCAGGTAACAGGAAGCTCAAATTCACCAAAAGGCATATCAGAAGTCTGAATGTAAATTTTTTAAAGTTAAATCAGATGCTAAAGACTCCGCTAGAAATTCCCAAAAGAATGCCAATTTTTAAGAAATATACTTAGACAGAATTGGAACTTTTGCTTACACATGCACAGCATGAGAGCCTGTCCATCACCTGGAAACACAAAACAGCTACCCAGTTGTATTTTAATAGTGTCTGAGAAAATCCTACGAAAATCCATTGAAATTCTAGTCCTAGCTAAACAAGCAAACCCTTCACAAGACTGTTCTGGGAGAATTTCTTTCCATCATTTTGCCTGTAATACCTGTGGGCATTACCATGCCCAGTTCTCATTTATTCCAACATAAAGAAGCATTAGATAAACATACATTCCAGATATCAGCAAAACCTTTTGCTCTGCCAGATAGATGTTACCAGTTTTGATACAGAGACTGCAAAAGCTGCTAAAAACAACCAGTAAAGACATTATAAGCTCAATTCATAAGCTAAAACACAGAAGTCTAGTTATACTGGACATACCTCTGACATAACCATGCAGACAACAGAGCTGACAGTCAATGTAAGAGACCCATGTCTTTCTGAAGCAGCACTCAGAGGCCAGCCTAGACACCACAGAGCCTCTCAAATGGCAATAGATTCCTGTTCCTCAAGCCATTACATCTAGTCATTCCTTTTCCACTCCAAAGGCAAAAATCACAAACTCGTACTGAGGATTTTCCTTACCAAATCAAAGAAATAGTTTTCAAAGAATTTTTAAGTTTGATGTCTCCCGATGTACGAAGATCATGTTTTTCCTTTCTTTATTGTTAAGGATTATTATTTTTATTTTCTGATCCAAGGAAAACAATTATTATCATGTACATTCTTATTTAAGTAACTTCATTACAAATGTCCTAAATTTTTAGGCTTTATAATTAAAATCAGTATACAAACCTAGTCATTATACCTAAAAAGTAAATCTGCTTGAATTATTTATATTTAAAATTAATTTATTATATATCTGTTAAGTACATAAGAATGTCACACTTGAGCTGTGCCACTACAGGCAGTGTCAACACAGCTGGCATGTTTTACTTGCTCTGCAAATCCAAACTGAAATTTAAGTACAGCTATGCCACAGAGCAGATAGATAGGACCAGGTTCATTGTGCATATAGGACTGAGATCATGACTTACTAAGGGAACACCTACAGAAACCTGCCTCAGGACTTCATGTAAGTTCAGCATGTAGGCTGAACTCAAAGTAATGGGACTTAGGCCAACTGGGGCCAGACTCCTAATCAGGAGGAAGTGTGGTGGAATACAATAAAGCAAGGCTCTAACTTGGGGAATTATGAAGAGTTGCTGCCATGATTGTGAGCTACTGATGCTACCACTAGTAGTGGCATCAGCTGAGCAACTAATGTTTAAGAACCCTCACCTCTTACTGAAATATATATAGTACATTTTTATCACATTAAATATAACAATCACACGGGTTAGAAGGAACCTTTGGTAATCATCTAGTCCAACTCTCTGCTAAATCAGGTTGGTTAGACAAGTTTGCACAGGAAAGCACACAGGAGAGTTTTGAATATCTCCAGTGGAGATTCCACAGCCTCTCTTGTCAGCTTTTTCCAGTGCTCTGGCACTGTCAAATTTCTCCTCATGTTCATATGGAACTTACTGCATTCCAGTTTGCTACTTGTCCTGTTGCCGGGCTCCACCTAAAAGAGCCTAGCCTTATCCACTTAACTTCCACCCTTTAGATATTTATAAGCATTGATAAAATTCCCTCACAGTCTTGTCTCCTTCAAGCAGAACAGCTCCAGGTCTCAGCCTTTCCTCATAAGGGCTCCAGTACCTCAATCATCTTTGTAGCTCTCTGATGCACCCTGTCTTTACTGAACTGCGGAGCCCAGAACTGGACACAGTACTCCAGAGGGGGCCTATGCAGGGGAGAGTAGAGAGGGAGAATCACCTCCCTCAACCTGCAGACCATGCTCTTTTTAATGCACTCCAGGATACCATTGGCCATAGGTATACACTGCTGGCTCATGGCTGACCTGTTGCCCACCAGAACACCCAGAGCTCTGCAGAGATCATCTCCAGCAGGTCAGCCTCCTAACCTGTACCGATGTATAAGATTATTCTTCTCCAGGTGTAGGACTCTAGATTTGCCCTTGGTCGAATCTCATCAGCCTCCTCTCCGCTGAATTCTCCTGCCTGTCTGTATCTCACTTCTGGCATGTCAGCCACTCCTCCACACTTTGTAACATCAGCAACATTAAGACATCAAATAAGCGTATCAAAGAGTATCTCTCTTCTAGTCTTATATCTGAAAAGTTTTAATGATAAATTAATTAAAAGGCTGTCACAACTGAAGTTCAAAGCATTACACTTATATTCTGGGAGAAGGGCAATACTGACAGCAGGGCAAGTCTTCTGTATTATCTCACTAGCTGTGCTAACGGGGACACCTCTAAAGATGAAGGGGAAGTACAGGTTAAGTGCTGACTTAGTTTCCACATCTGCCAATAAAAAAGCCACTGTGTTATATATATAGGAGAGCTGTAGCTCCCTAACTGTCCTACTTCATGCCCTGTTCCAGCTTCCACCTTCCAAACCAGCAGTGTAACCGCTGTTCCCACTGATACTATTCACTGCCAGTGACAGAATATGGCCTCATGCTGCCATTATGACTATACACAGTGGTTTGAGAGCAAGCCTATCTGCAACCTATGTAATGCTCACACAGGGATAAGGCAAGGGCAGGACTTCAAGAGTTCTAATTCACTTTATTTCTTTGTCCTTTCATTCTATTTATTTATTCTGCTTTCACTGTGCTGATTTATTATCCGATGTAGCAAAGTTTATTTTAAAAAAACGATTTGCAATACTTTGCAAAAACTGAAGAAATAAATTCTAGAAAGTTACACTAAATGGTGGTATATAGACTGTGCAATACCACTGCAAACTATCATTTACTGCAGTAAAAATGAGTATTTTCAGAATATGCGCAATAACTTTAACGTTTAGTTTATGAATATTTTGGGCTTACATATTTTTTCCCCAAATTGAAAATATATAGTAGTGATCATTACAATTACTAGTGACATTTAAGGCGGAATACTCAATTCATTATTGATCATTTATTTTCAGAAAAACGGGGTGTAAGCTAGGCTGCACACAAAACAGATGCGAGGCACAAACACAGCAAGCTGGTAACTACACACCGCATGCAGTACATGAGAGCAGAGTTAAAGGCAGGCAGAATTCATTAAAATCACTAAGTTACTCCAGCATATGGAATGATGCAAACTACCTTAATAGTTTGGAGTGTTTTTTTAGCTTCTGAGACAATGACTCAGTTGGTTAGCTTCTTACAAACATCACAGAGGAAACAAGCCTAAAACTAGAATGAAACTAGAATGTTTCCGAATTCTTAAATGAGATAAATGTCTGCTCATGCCTTTGTTCATAGAATTTCTTTTCCTGTGCACTTCCATAGAAATAAATTAATCTAACTGGATAGGATGTTTTGTGGTTTCCTATATCAAAATGTCAATAAATACTACATTGCTAAAATAGGGAACAAAAACAAGCCTTAAACAGACATCAATAATCAGCAGAAACCAGGCAAAGGAGGATCTCCACATGTATCATTTGGAGACATTATATAATTTGCATGCAAATGAGACTGTTTTTTGCTTGGAAAAAAACTATTAAAACACATAGGATCAATACAGAGAGACCAGAAGAAATTGCATTTACTATCAGGAAATGCTTATAGCATCTTTTCTTTCATTTAATTTAAGAGCTTTTTCTATAAATTCCTTATGCATCAGGGTATTTTGATATTGCAGTTTTCTCAAAAAAAAAAAAGATTCACATTGTTGTGCTTTTTGTAATAAAAATGAAAACATTGACTTCATCAGGATTATGGGATAGAGTGAATATATTAAAAAAAGAAAGAAGTAATTTCCTTTTCTGCTGGGTGAAGCTTAAAAAAAGAGGCATACAAAGAAATGTGGGAAAATGCCACCTCCATCTTTATCCACATTCATGCTTCACGATAGCCTTAAAATTTACTCAAACTCTACTGGATTAAAATATGTCCATGTCCAGAACCACTATTTAAAGAACATTGTTGTATAAATAGCATTTTTCACATTGACACTCACCAGTTCGAACATAACAAGAAATGCCCCCAGTCTGTCAGCTCCCCACCAAAATATCTTTCCAGAAGAATGAACAAAACATAACAGCTAACCAAATCATACATATTCTATACAATAATGTGGATGATTTTTAATCAATCCAGAAATCTTTCACATCATTTGACTTATGTCATCATAACAGGACTATAATTTCACACAGTGTCACTATCTTTTTATAAAAAAGAACGGAAGAAATATCTTGTACTGTCATTTTGTCCTTTGTAGTCTAGAATGTGAGAGATTCCTTAATTGACATAGTGTCATCGCAAAAGTCTATTCTACATAATTACACTATGGCAACTGAAACCAGCTGTCAGCCATTCCATTACACTAAGTACAAACAGACATCTCAAGAAAAGTCATTGCTTCAAGTACATCAATTTAACACCATTACTACTTTTCCTTTTAAATGTTTTGTGTATTCGGTGACCTGAAATATACAAAGATTAACATAGAAAGCTGAACAAAACAGCAATTTCAAAAGCCTGCAGAATCAAAGTAGTACTTAGAAATTAATTGTGATGCATATCTGTATATAATTATTACCAATCATCGAGCAGCTTTCTGACTTCTACAATATTTCATTGTATTAACAGTATCCCTCTCACAGTATTTTACATATAAACGCATGATCTTCTACAGTCTTTCCAATAGCACATAAGATGTCCTTTGTTAATTTACCTTGAGTTCCTCTAGAACAGAAGATCCATTATTCCGTTATTCTCAACTGTCATACTTCTAAGTCCTACCACCCTTTTTCTTCTCCTTTCATTTTCCTTTAATGATCCCAGTTTCCTGTCTTTTGTCTTCCTTTGTCAACACACTTTTCCTTCTTTCTCATTTGACATATATTGCCACATACATTTTCTCCTTTAATCCCTCAATCTCCCAAAATTTGGATTCAATTGGATTCACCTTAACCCCTTGGGTATCCATCTTCTAGCCTCCAGCTTGTTTGGTCCTCCTTTCTCCTCGAAAATATTTCTTTACTTCAGTTTCATCTTAACCTAAATTTTTAATCTAAAATCTAAAAACTTGATACTATCCAGAAAGCAATGTGGCTTTTTTTCCCTCCATTAGTTTTTGTTGTTTTTTTTTTTTTTTAAATGATTGCCAGTGGCTTATGTCTACTTATCTACTTAAAGCCTGTTAGAAAATGATTGACATGTCAGCTCTGACCACATACAGGAGATGGTCCTCCTGAACAAGGAGAAAACTGCTGGATCAACATCAAGAATCAAGACACTAACTGTAAGACCTGAGAAAAAACATGAGAGCTTGTAACATGAGGCTGCAGAGACAGAGTGTGACTTTGAATACCTATATCAAAAAGATACTTCTGCATCCCCAGTTCTTCATTATAGACTCAAACCATAGAGGCTGAGTCTCTCACTCCTTGTGTCTGTGTCATATAACACAACTTAATATTCCTATGTCTGAACTGCACCATCAGTTTTTCAGTGCAACTACTCAACCGTGAAGGTGTCCAGTAACAACAAACTCTGAGACCGACTCACTGCACAGTACAAAGTTAGACTGGTGAGCAACTGCTGGCAGCTTCCTCCGGCACTCTCCTAACAAAAGAAGAGCTGGACAGGCAGTCAGCCCTTAGGCTGAGAGCTGTAGGATTTCCTGCTGCTATAAAAAACTTGGTTGTACCAGCCCTAAGGGATAGAGAGTATTGGAGCTCCATTTTATCAAGTTCTTCTTGCTTTGATATAACAATATAAGGAAAGAAGGGCAAAAATTCTTAAGTTCTCTGCCGATACTATTTTACAGGAGATAAGGAAGCAGGGGAAGCTTCCTTCTGCAGAAGTTAAATGTATTTTCTTTTTCATTAATTTTTTTTAATTTTAAAAGAAGAGAATGAAGATAGCTCTTGTCCATTACAAATCAAAGAATATACTCTTTGCTGTGTAAAGGTTGTACATGAAGGCAGGACAGCACATCACCTTCTGATGTTCAAAAACAAACGTAGTGAGTGTATGGGGAATTTGAAATTTGGTCTCTGAGAGACACATGCAAGCAGTCTGCAACTGAGAAAGGATAACTGGAAAGACACAGTAGACTAGATTAGACCTTTATAGAGTGGGGTTGTAATCCAGTTTGTAAGGAAACGGAGAACGAAAGTTGTGGCCTCAACTCTACTGAGTCACAGTGGCCTAGCACAGCGCACCGTAAGTGCCATCCTTTTCTCAAAAAGGCTCAAGGCACATTGAGCCTGGCAACTCAATTACCCTCTCAACCCAGAAACAACCATTCCTTCCCTCTCTCTCTTCTACTCTCGAGGTGAAGTCTAATGGCAGAACAGCAATGAGTGACTACATTGTACATGGTCTGTAAATATCTAAAAAGCTGCAGACTTTAGAGAACAAGAATCCCTGACCTTTTATGATTACTAGAGCAGTTTGCCAACAAAGCAAACTGCATACAAATACCTAACAAAGTAATTCATTTTTAGTATGCTGCTATCCACATACATGTGTATTAATAATGAATAATATTTAAATACCTGAGTTCAATACTGTTTACTGCTTAGACACATAGGAGGATGAGGAATTCATTGAATTGCATCTTCTCTAAACAACTAGAAGAATAACCTGCTGCAGGGAGTTTTCTGAGAGAATCAAGAAGAAAGATTCAGAGGTGGGAGAGAAACTACTTGGATTTCTTGGACATATTGACCTCAAATACCTAAATATTGTACTCTTCAACATTTATTTTGTCTATATGTTTGTAAAGTATTAGATTAAGAAAGTATATTTTCAAGGTGAAAACAACAAAAAAAACTTTGAAAACCATCTTCAAGGACATTTAACAAAACCTTGACAGTATTTACAATAATACAAAAATGTTCAGCAAGCATATTACTGAATGATATCTGAATGATCATTTTAATAAAAGTCTAGAAAAAATACACTCAACTACTGAATAATGAAGTGAGAAATTACTTTGTTTCCATTATAAACTTTCAAAATTATAAATCAGAAGTTTGTGTGGTTTCCAAAAATGCACTGCATTCCAAAAATGCACTGCTCTTCTGTCTCCTCAAATAGCAGACAACGCAGGTACCTCAAATACTACAGCAGTAGAATGGGGGAGAGGACAATCC
Source organism: Chrysolophus pictus (assembly GCA_037305975.1). NCBI lineage: Eukaryota > Metazoa > Chordata > Aves > Galliformes > Phasianidae > Chrysolophus > Chrysolophus pictus. The sequence continues at coordinate 12,389,301 of CM074583.1, read as the reverse complement.
AGTACCAGCCACACCAGCAGGCTCTCATGTCAGCTCTGCCAAGGCCAAGACTTCAAGTGAATCATTTCAACTTTCTCTATCTCCTTCTTAACTTCCACCTTAACTCTAGCAATTAACAAAAACATAGTATACTTCTATTAAAAAAAAAAAAAAAAACAACGCTGCTTTAAACTGGATACAGAAGCTACTGCCAGGGATGGGTCCAAAAAAGAAAGACTGCAATTACATTTTGGTGATCTGAAATACTTGGGTTTTCCTTTAAGGAATGTTAAGTCTCCCAGAAGAATAGCAGTATACTGCAATTCTTTTCTAAAGCAGGATTTCCTCATAAAACAGCAACTGATTGTATCAAATGCTCAGAGCAAAAGCACAGCCTTACCTAGAAGCTGAAGCTTCCAAGATGCTTTAAAAGTTATCAAAAAGCCCAAATTCTATAGGGTTGACCTGACTACTACCCACCTACAAGTAAAATCTGTCTCTATTAAAATCCTGAAGAATGCATCCATTGTTGGTAGTGTGATAAAGACTTCATATCTTCAAGGTAGATTCCTCTTATTATTCCAGTATATCTTTGCCAAAATCTAACATTCCAAGCTCTTCAGTCAACCCATCTCGACTTTCTCTGCTCTGCAATGGATTTACAGAATTCAGAGTGAATCAGCTATAAAAATAACTTGCCCTTTCTGGCAAGTCACAAAAGGGCATCACGTTTCTGATGGCGATAAGTTTAAAAGGGCCACCAAATCTCATTCCAGGATGATGCTGGTGCCAGTTCTTATATCTCCTGCTGTAATATTCAGTTTGCCTTCCCTGACTTTTTACTCCCAGCTTTCTTATTTCAATTATCAGGCCCCTATTTTATCTTCAACAACACATCACCCTACCCTATTCAAGACAGTAGCATAACTAATCCTTGATCAAGTATGACAATTCTGGTAAAACACTTTCATAAAATTTGCTTTACACTTCCTAAACAAACTACTGCGCAATTACAAGACTAGAGCTTTTGTTACTGCCTTGTACCTTCCTTGTTCAGTTCATCTGCTTCACAATGCCTGGAGGATATAATAACAAGCAATATAGCACATATTATACTATGGTTGAAAACAGATGCTGACATTCATGGAAACCAATGCCATGCTGACAAAGTATAGACACTGTAAGGAAACTGTCTATTTGCAGATGCTGATCATAATGCCAATTCTGTAAATCATATCAATTCTACATTATAATTTATGCATGTATCCTAGATCTCTTCTCCTAACATTTCTTGTGAAGGTGCAGTGCCAACAAGGCAGCTGTCAACTCATGCATGGCCACACTGCTGCCATTCGCTTCTCTCCAGCTCCACCTGTACAGCCACCTCCAGCTGCACCCAGCAGCCAGGTGAGGCACAGCACAATGCGGGGCTACACAATCTTCTACCACCTCTAGAACATTACGAATTTAGATAAATAAAGTTTCTGATAAATAAATCAGACTGCAGCTAATGATTTCACAGATAGAAGAAAGTTTTGAAAAGTAAGATGCATCAATATCCAGTCCTCTCTAGACTGTCTTGGGCTGCCAAATGAATATTTTATATCAATTTTGCAGGCATCTTTGTTTATTCCTAGCTCATATAGTTAAAAGCCATTTGTAAAACACAAATATAATACATATTTTTTAGAATTTTGTTAAGATTGTAGTAAAAGAAGGCAGCACAATACCTCCAAAGAAGTAGTTCAATTTATTCCTGTAATATTTTCCTGCTAGTCTACGTGACAGACCACATTTGCATTAAGCGGAAATTCTTCAAGTAAAATGAGAAAACATTGCTCGAGACAGCCACCTTCATGTCATATTTCTGCCCAAAGCCAACTTAAATTTTAATAACTTGTTCAACAATAATAACAACACCTTTAATGAAAGAGAAGTTTGTACCTGTAACAGCTCAGGTAAGAGCAAAGTTAAATTCTTATATTGTAACACTCAGTTTGTTGAATACAAGTACATTTGAAAACCACCAAAAGCAAAAACCTTCACAGCAAAATTGACACAAAGAGACTGATTTTCAGTATATGCTATCTCCATTGATACAGAACTGCTATAAAAGTAATTAAAAATTATATGACTTGAATTTTAAAGCATCTGTTGTAAGCACTTTATTTCATTTCTAAAACTTTACAAAGATAAACCTTGTAATACAATAGCACTAGCCAACCTGCAAGCAACTGCTGCTCTCTGCTTCTATGTACTACTGCCAGTGTGATTTTACCTTGTTTGCAATGCTTGTGATGAATGACTTGATGTCCAGATTAGTTGGGCAACTCTTCTGACAGGGGGCATCTGCACACTTCAAGCATCTGCAGGAAAAAAAAGATGTGTCACACAGATATGGAATACCAATGCTGCCAACAGCATAAGGTTTTCAAGTGAGCGTGGTAGAAGATAAGCTGCAAATGAATAATACAGAACATATTCATAAAATTTCTGTTTAAAAACTCAAAGTGTTACCTTGTTATTATTGAATTAATTTGCACACACATTAACTGCAAGAGTCCTACAGACAATACACACAAAGAAATGAAAAGTAAATTAAAAAGAACAAACAAGATTGAAATACCTGCAGTGAAAAACTGGACTAACTTTGTCAGTCACATACATTGCTTTTGTTTTTGTTTGTTGGCATGCTCTTTTATTCTTTCAATTACAGATGGAATAAGTGAAAAGGCATAGTCTGTTAAGTAGAAGATTAATTAGCCTTTCATCTTCCTATTCATTATCATCTAGATGGGTGTTGCAGACACCACTAGCAATACTGTAGTTGAATTTGAAGGCAATTTTGGTAGCACTGTTTGATTTTCCTCCTAGATCTATTCACGCAAAAAGTGTTGCAAAGGAGACATTTAAAGGCAAATAAGTCTGATGGATGGCAAAGGCTAGGAAATGTGGTAAGCCAGACTTTAGGTTCAACAGCATGGCAGTTACTAGTTCAACTAGCCAGGATGTCAGAGGGCTCTAGCAGACAAGTACCAGCAGATTTAGCTGTGGCTGTTACATGCACTGCTGCCCTGCACAACAAGCGTGTGTTATAAATGCCTTACCCAGAAAAGACAGGCCAGTGGGAACTTCAAACTGTTTGTGTGCCCAGAGACTGAGCCAGGATGTTCTTAGCATTCCAAAGAGATGAAAATACAGAAAAGCACTAGGACTAGAAGCCAGGAAAACAGGAATTATGCTAGAAAAAATATCTGACTTGATAAGGGCTTGGATAATCATTTTGTCTATGTAGACAGTAAGGAAATAAGAAGGGGAAAAAAATCACACACTTTAAAAAAAAAGCAAAGATTAAGCAAAGATTTCATTATGACTTTTGGCTCTTCACTTTCCTGAATGTGGTTTCCTTTAAAAATGTAACAGCCCTGTACCCAAAGATCAGAAGAACTGCATTTAATATAAAATACATTTCTACTGACTATATATAGAAAAATCTCATGTCAAAACTGACTAGAATGGCACATAGCAGGATAAGCAGTACAGCAGTTACCAGTTGTGGCTATTAAGCATCTTTGTCGAATTGCATCTTTTTTGAATTTTGAGCTGGTTCACAAATAACAGCTGTTGAAAATGTCAGCTATTTAATAGAGAGCGGGGGAGGCAACTCCAACTTGAATGCTAGCTTTTGGGGAGGAGGGGAGAGGGCCATGAATATGCCAGTCCAGACTTTCTCTTATAATAATACCATCTTCCCATTCTCTGAGCACTCTGCAGACTAAAGTGCACCAGGCTGCCATTAATCCCACTTATCACCCTGACAGCTCTGTAATTACACTCCTGCTATAGCTAGGTACTGTAAGGTACTGTAGTCCTAATAAAACATCAAGCACTGTGCAAAATGCATGCTGGTGAGGTGTTTTATTAAACTTGGGGGGTTGATCATCAAGTGACATTCATGTTGACCTATTTTTCTATTTGACAATAAATTATGCTTTGACCATACCATAATAGATATTACAGAGTGCATTTGCTGTACCAAGGAGCAAAGGTACTGCATTCTAGTGAGCCAGGCAAAACGCGTAAATACAATTGTAGAATCATTCACCAGAAAGTTATTACATAAATTGCTGCAAGTGATTGATCCTTTCAAAAAAATCACAGACAAAATACCATGCTGAAGGGAATGTGGCAACAATTATAATGAGCTTCAATTCAACATGCACATTCCCATATAAAGAAACATTAAATATTACATTTCTTTACTTTTCTTTAACTGCCTTCCCATTCTATGAAATCTCCCCTTTCATTTTAAAAGATTATTCCATAAGCATGTTTTTAGCTGAAAATAACATTATGAATATATAAATTCTTTTTTTCTAAATCACCTACTAATTTCCACCAAATATAAATGAAGAGCTACATGCTTACCAAAAAAAGTTATTTTTTTAAATGGTCATGCTATTCTAGACTGCACAAAGTTACAGAGCATTGGACAAAGCAAAATCTATGCTAATCTCTAAGAATAGTTATGTCAGCATTTGTTAGTACAAAAAGAAAAATAGCTGTCGATTATCAGAGAACACCCTACTGTCAATTGCTTCACCTTCATAGAACAGAATCTCTTTCAGAAGAATATGAGCTATACTGAGTCTTAAAAGATACTGCAATCCCTTCCAGACTTCTTCAAGGTCTTTGACGTTGTCCTGCAACATATCCTTAACTCTAAATTGGAGAGATATGTATTTGAATGGTGGATTATTCAGTGGATAAAGAACTGGTTGGATGGTCATAGGCAGGGGGTTGTGGTCAACAGCTCTATGTGTCTCTGGAGACCAGTCACGAGTCACGTCCCCTAAAGGTCAGCTCTGGGAACACCGCTCTTCAGTATCTCTATCAACCAGATAGACAATGGGATCAAGTGCACTCTCAGCAAGTTTTTCAATGACACCAAGCTGAGTGATGCAGTTGACACAATAAGGCGGCAGCATACCATCCAAAGGAACCTGGACAAACTTGAAAAATGGGCCAATGGGAACCTAATGAGGTTCAAAAAGGCCATATCAGGGCAATCCCAGGCATGAATACAGCCTGGGAAAAGAGCTTATAATAAGCATCCCTATGGAATAAAGGTGGAATGGCTTTAAACTAAAAGAGGTGAAGCTTAGTTTAAATATTAACAGGAAATTACTTACTCAAAGGTGGGGAGCCTCTGGCGCATGATGCCCAGAGAAGCTATGAATGCCTCATTCCTGGAGAAGTTCAAGGCCAGGTTGGATGGGGCTCCGGGCAGCCCCTAGCTGATGGCAACTCTGCCCATGCAGAGGGGCTGGAATGGGATAAATCTTTAAGGTCCCTTACAACCCAAGCCATTCTTTGATTCTGCCACATTTCATTTATTTGCATGCAAAAGGCAACACACTCCTTGTACCACTAAACCTAAGTTGAGAAACTCAGAGAAAATTAATATTCTTCATTTTTGAAAGCACTCACTCATTGGTTCAACTCATTCTTATTGAAAAAGGCTAAATTAATTAAATATAAAACTCCTAAAAGCACTATGCAAATGTTCTTATATTTATGCAAATATCATTATTTGGCAAAGCCATACAGACTTGCCCATAATTGTGTCATGACAGAACTTTGTTTCCACAGATCTAAACTCAAAATTTACATCTCTTATTGAAAAGTGTTAAATTATACATACATATCCCCAGTGAACTTAACATCTTGGACTTCTTGCTTTCAAAAGTGTTGCAACACTAGGGTTATTTAATATTTAAGGTGAGCATTCTTGTAAATCTCTATCAGGAACAAAATGCCATATATGAAAGATACTTACCTAGTAGCCCAACATTATCAGCTATCAGGTTTGTACCTAACAATTTTGTCAGTGCAGAATTGGCACTGGAAATTGTGTCCTCACACATAAACTCATTCAATCCACCTCTAATAGCATAAAACAAACAAAACAACCACAACAGCAACAAAAGGAACACCGAGAACAGTAGATTTCAAATGTCTAAAAGCAATAAAAGGAAAAAAGCATTTCAGAAGTAGTGATTTTTGTTTCAAAGCAATAAAAAAAGAAAAATGGAATAGACAAATAGACTGCAAATTTCTGGAACAAATACTACTCTTTGGGGAAGAAAAAAAGATTCAAGAGAACTATGAAAAGCGTCTTGTATTAAAAAAAATAAAGAGAAAACAAATGAGGAAGAAAAAAAAAGAACTAATTTCTGTACCAAATTCTTTCCTCTGGGACATAATGACATCAGAAAATAGTTCTATATTTTAGTTCACAGAAGGGAAAAAAAGAAGGAAACCATAGCCAAAGCTAATCTTCAGTTTATTTTCATTTGTCTACTTGTTGAAACATTTCTAAGTATTTTATTTTAAAGTCAGAATATCTGATCAGACTAGCCTTTAACACGTCTTTGCTTCTAAACAAAGATGGGCAATTTAGTTATTTCATTACCTGAAACTGCAGTGAATAGTTATCTAACTAACTGGCAATAATACATACTATCTGAAGTACAGTCATATTTGCTGAAAGACCAGGGTGGAAACAAATATTCTGGAGTAATATTTAACAATAATTGCTGATAACCTGTCAAACTTTCATATGTCACAAAAAAAAAATCCAACTAAATAACATATATCATGGTTACTGTTGGCAGACACTTAGAAGCATATTAAATCCTAACCCAATTATGTGAGTTCCAACAGGACAAACACTGATTTTGAAAAAGAGCTTCTAGCTCTATTTGGAGAAGTTTCTAAAACTTTAACTGCTAGTCAAGGAGATAGCCCTGATAGTCAAGACACTTACAGAGATATTTAGTATATACATCCTTTGGTTGGCCAGTTCTAAGAGAATGGCAGAGGAGTTGATTCCACTTAACAAATCCCAGAGCAGTTCACATTCAGAGATTTGGACATTAATTTAAGAGAGATGCTGGGATAAAGATCCATAAGGTTTTTCTACTGCAATGAAAAGAGGCTGGTAAGAGCCTACTTCTGTCTTACATTGCATTTCACAGGGCGCAGAAGAGCAGAAAGATTATAAAGCAGCAGGGAGATTTTGTTGTCAGGTATAAATACTGAAACATAATAAAAATTGATGGCAAAGTTTGATGAGTACCAAAACAAATGAGACTTGCAGGAATTGTGTTCATTCAAAATCAAGAAGCAGAAAAAGAGACTAACATGTAACACTGAGAACTCCGCTGTGTACGTGTACTTTTAATAGTGAAGACAAAATGATCCCAGAGTCAACTGCAAGCACATAATTTTGCATAATGCCTCTAAATGGAAAGAGCATTAGAAACTGTACAGAAAAGCAGTTAACATAGACTGTACAAAAAAGTATTGTGGTTCTGGATATGAAACACTGGCATCTTGGAAAGACCGTGAGCCTTAAGGGACTGATGCAGACAAGCATTAAGATGCCACACCCATGGTTTGAAGCAATTTACTGGCTACCTAAAGACCTAGCAAGACAGAACTCATAAGGAAAACAACATACTAGCAGGAAATATATATAAGGAGGTACAGAACTTGGAAGGAGACTTACAGACTGCAAAAAAGAAGAATTGCAAGAAAATAATAGAAAAAGCAGCTTGTGTGCCTATGACTCCTGACACTTGCATTTCAATAATATATTTTTTTCATAAATAGAATAGCATATTTAGAAATACCCAGCACACGGTTCCTGCCAGCACAGCACTTAAAAATAAAAATATTCAGTATTACATAAATTGGTATTAAAAGTTCATATCTAAAGAAAGGGAAGGAAAGTTTCCCACATCATCGTTGTCTCTTTGGCAACCCGTGGTTTCTATGAGCTTTCTGCAGACTCACAGAAAAATGGAAAGACTTCTGTCTGCACATTAAGATGACCAGAAGCAGCAAATTTTAAAACAGGCAGTCCACACAATCAGAAACAGGTAAGATGTTGCTACTGGCAGCAGCAGGAGGTGTAAGGGAAGTACTCTCCATTGGAAGGACAAAATGCTAGTTGAGAGTTAGCCTTGAGAAAAGAAAACCTCCTTCCCAAGTACAGCATAATGGCACTTACAGACAAGGTTATTTTCAGATACATAAAAGACAGTGAATCGTATGGACATAGATTCCAAACCATTCAATTCATCAGTGACTCATCTTTCTTCCTTGGTCTCCACAGATGACTGTATTTTCTCATCTACCTTTTGAATCTGTCTTGACAGCAGGAACCCTTCTCTTCTCATTATCCTGGCTGTCTTGTTTTCTGTATTCTTTTGTCTCCATTCATCTGAAACTTCTTCACTTCTGCTCTACAACTTTTTAATCATTGTTCACTACATCTTTATCTTAATGGATGATGCTGATAAAAATAAGTATGATCCAGTATCTGACAATAAATGTCTCTGACAGTAAGAGAGAGCTTGCACCAGCTAGTTTGCATCTTCTGATTTCTTGATACTACTATTTCCATGTTACTTCTTAAAATTTGTGTTCCTTCAAGTCCCTGAAAGCAGCACTTTATTTGCCATCCTTATTTGCCATCCCGAGCACTTGTGGCTCAGCCACACCTAGCCTTAGAAGTGTTTTAAACCAGTACATTTCCATTCACCACAATAGTGATCCCTTTCACATAGAAGACAGCTGTTACATGATGTTCAATATCCTTTTAATCCTCTATAGACCTTAGACAGAATGGGTTGACAGAACTGACAGCTTTTATTATAGCTTGCCCTGTACACAATAATCTTCTTTCACCTGGACTATTCTCCCAGAAGTGATGCTGACTTTTTGACTTATATCAAGGATTACCTCTAGTCTTTATAAGAGAGAAGAAATTATTTTTATGTGGCATGACTCTTATCCTGTGTAAGTTACCTTTTCAAAATACGAAACACTTTGTTTGTCTTAATGTCAGTGAAACTCTTTTGGGTTCATGTCAGGAAAAATACAGTTCACAAGTTAAGTTACAGATACTCTCACAAAACGCTTTCATTGCCTACATCCATCTTACCAGTGGCACCATACAACACATTGTTAACAACAGGAATTCAGATCTGACACTTATTTGTACTGAAAGCTTTCAATACAAACATTTTATGAAAATAAGAATGTATATAAATAATCATTGAAAGTAACTGAAGTATAATGCATGCATTGGTAATTAAATAAAGTGTTCTAGTTCAAAACTATAAAGCCAGAAGAAACATTCATTCATTACAATGCCACAGAGATCTGAACAATTAGACCAACAGTGCTAACGCTGATCCATCTTGCTGTTTAGGCACATCAACAATTTCAGCAAAGTTAAAGCAGACAAAATTTAAAGAAATTTTGTAAAGCAGTCATCTTGGGAAAGGCAGAAAACAAGATAAGCTAACATTATCATTACTTTTAAGATCTGATCTCCAAATAATCTTTGACTCTTTTTTGCTGCCTTGCCAATGCAGAACTGATACCATGTTAAGACTGATTCTGGCCTCATCCAAGGCACACTTCAGTGCTCTGCGCACAATGAATTCCCACCATTTCCAAAGTCACGATGCTATTAGCAAATGGTAGGAATCATGGAAGAGGAAATAGGGTAAAAGACCAAGAAGATTTGCAGAGACTTTGCTGATGCTGTCACCTGAAGATTTGATCCTACGTTGAGCACAGTCTGAAGCAGACAAGAGCAGGAATTATTTCATTGAATTCTGTATTCAAAATAAGAGTTTCAGTTTGCCTTATATCCACACTTGGAGAAAGATAAAACATTTTTAGCTAGCACTGCAATTCATAACTCCAGAAAAACTACATGTTCAGCCATATTTCCACCATGAACCTGATAGCTTCTTCCCACGTAGGAGGTATTCATCATCCCCAGTCAAACAGCTTTTCCTATTTTTTTTTATTTTTTATTTTTTTTTAACTGCTAGAGAATCCTCAGTAAAAACTCCTTCCTGAAAGACAGTGAGCACCCTAATTCTTTATCTGACCGCTTAACTGTTCTTTATTTTAATATGACTGTAGTCCCCAGTGGAACTCAGACCATTCATTTGCCTATAATTTAAACCCTTAAGGGATTTGTTAAACCAGCCTAGCACAAGACTTCCAGAAATGAATTCCCAGAGCCCAGTCTAGCAGAAACATCTCCGGCATCCTCACCCTTATTCTCACCTGAAAATTGAAACAGCTATATATTTGAGAATGACATACTGCTCCTCATGTCCATTTCTCGAGAGGATTCACTAATGTGGAAACTGCTAGGATTCAGGAGAAATTCTAAATCTTAATATTTTTGATAGAAATTGCATGTGTGCAACCACAGTCTTTCATTCTCTTCTGCAGAGAAAGCTTTCTCACGTGACACCTCACTAAGTGACACAGGGTAATCATGAAGTTTTTTATTCTCATTTCCCAAATGTCATTTATATATTTTTTATCCATAGGAAAAAAACATACCCCTGTTTAAAATATATAAACATCTTAAAAACGTGGCATTTTCTTGCATGCTTTGCTGTTACAGAAAATATTTATTTTCCTCTCTACCTTACATTTCTTCAAAAAGTAAAAATTCAAAGCAAGTGTCTTCTTAGTGGGTTAAACTTTCAAGACAGAAATCACATAAACTGCAGAGGTCAGCACAGAGCAAAAGAAGCCCTTTATAAGGTTACACAACAAATGTTGCATTCAAAATACCCTGAGTTTAAAGACAAGCAACATTCCACAGTATACAGTTTTGTTTGCTATAAGTAAATACTCTGGCTCATTAAGACTGAACAAATGGCACATGCGCTACATCAAGATTTTGCTCTAACCACCTTCACTGTGGAGAATTTTACAGTATTCACGTTATGACGACATAAACAAAAGACAGTCACTCTTCAGGCTATTGGCACTTACACGAAAGAAACAAAAATTAAACATGAAGCTTTTTAATTGTTTTTTTGATGCTGTTGTTTGTTTTTTAACTGAAAACTGATGGAAAGAGGTTGACTTCCTATGAATCTGATAGGGCAAGCAGATTTACAACCTGATGGAAAGGCTGATTCACAGAATCACCATTCTGCACATTTTCTCTCCTGTCGCAGACTGATTTGTGAAGAGTAAAGAAACTCCTACACGCAGTCTACTTGATCAGGGCTATAAGATAGCTGGCCAATCTTTAATCCTCACAGAATCACAGAATGGCCAGGGTTGGAAGGGACCTCAACGATCATGAATCTCCAACCCCCCTGCCACATGCAGGGACACCAACCTTCCCACCTAATGCTAGATCAGGCTGCCCAGGACCCCATCCAATCTGGCCTTGAACACCTCCAGGGACGGGGCATCCACAACCTCTCTGGGCAGCCTGTTCCAGTACCTCACCACTCTCTCTGTAAAGAACTTCCCCCTGATGTCCAACCTAAATCTCCCCTCCCTCAACTTAAAACCATTTCCCCTCGTCCTGCAGGGACGAGTAACCAGAGTTACTGTAAAGTTACCCTGAACAGAAGGCTAGTTGTGATGATCTAACAGGTTTAAACTATCTTTACAATTTTTTCCAGTGTCAAATAATGGCCTTTAAAAAGGGCAAATTTATGCCTACTTACTAATCTGCAGTTGAGGTTCTGCACAGAGGTAAGCAAACTTTATAGAATTTAAGAGTATACATATTTCAAGTTATTTAGTTTTACAAGAGTGACAAGTATCAAGTAATATTTTCCATATACATTAAATACTTTATTTTTTTAAACCATACAATCCAAAATTAAAAGAAATAAGAGTATTGTAGTTAAAATAATAGCACCCAAAGGATCTAAACAGGTGGGTATTATACACCAGGATTTTCAGATACAATTGCCTGAAAACACCTTAAATAGTTTGATTTCTAAAATTATCACAGATTTTAGAGGGAAATATATCAGAAAAGAAAACTCAATTTAGTGGCTAAACATAGAATAGGCACTGGCCTACTAGTGTCAAGCTTGAGTAGGTGTGAACTAGATCACAATCGGCTGATCTGCATTTGCAACAGCAACATAAACATTTGTTGCTTTAAGGAAAGGGAGAGAAAATTCTTCCACCTCAGGTTCTACCTTTACAACCTGAGCAGAAAGAATTTTCACACCCTCTTAAGAAGATTATATAAAAGAAAGCATTGGTCACATTTCCTCCCATGCCAAAGGTAATAGCATGAGAATGAAGACATTTTCTAGAATGGTTTAGCACTCATTTTGGCAAATATTTAAGAGAAACACAGCTCAAAAAATTTAGGATGGCTTAATAAAAACAATCTGTTAATCCACCATTGGTTTGATATATCACTTGTTCTTGAGTACTGGGCATTATACCACCTTGTGAATTCTCAAATTGTTAGCCTCATGTCAAATACAACAATCCCAGGACTGCAAATGTAGTGCAACTGAAAAAGGGTACTTTTCCCATCTTGCAAAGGCACTGCATTTTCAAAAATCTGCTGGAAGGATTTAAATATTCTCCTCTGATAGTGTCTTTTGCTACAAATGAGAAGATGTCTGCCTTTAGGCAATTCTTTTACATAGTTATTTGAAAACAATTACAGAAAAACATTAAAATTGATTTATGTAAAAAGTACTCCTCAAAGATCCAAATAATATATTCTTCACACAGACAGCCGAGGAATCAGTATAAAATACAGCTTCTTTTTCACCTTTCCTTATTACCTGCTTTCTCTACACAAAAACACACAGTACTGATGATTAGCAAATTCTCAACTGCTCCTACAACTTAAGCTGAGATGCTATGGTTTTAGCATTTCTGTTTTCTAATGCAGAAGCATTAAAGTTTCGGTGACTAGATCTGATAATTTCCAGTATCTTCATGCCTCAGGTTTTCAAGAATGCTGTTATACAGCCTGTGTTATCAACACAATCAAAAGCCTAATTTCCTTACCAGTCTGCCTTCTTTAACAGCAAGGGCTGCTGGTTGCTTTCTTACTGTATTTGAATGCCAAAAGAAGCGGATACATACAGACTCATGCAGCTCCTATTAAACCTTTTTTGCAATAAGAATCCCGAGGCTCACAATCACACCTCCCTTTTGTCCTGAGCACTAGTGTGGCTAAAAACCTTCTATGATTCCCTGGATCTCAGTTTTCACTATGAAGGAAGCCATTAGGTGAACCTTCTCAATGGTTACTCGTTTCAGTCCCTGGCATTCTGGCTCAGGAAAGTCAACAGACAAGCCTAATGTTCTCCTTCTCCTCTACTAGAACCCAATTGCATCAGAATGTGTTCAAATCTTGCATTAATGTAAGAATTGATGAGTGAGGCTGCAGCTTCACCAGATTACTTTCTCAATCAGGACATGTCTTGCTAGCAACTTCAAAAGCAGTTTGCTCACCTGCAGGAAGGCATCTTGATGACATCTTCTAGATTGTAAGCAACAGTATTTTCTGTTAGAATTCCATTTCAGCTACCTTCCAGGTATATTCTGGGGTTATATTTTCTATGAGAATGTGAATACAGTGGAATTCTTCAGTCAAGATAGGCACATAAACTACCTGGTTCCAAACTCAGTTATGTAGTTCAATGAAGAACGCCAACAAACTCAAAAAAAAAAAAATTGTTAAATTATTTATTGGTTGTGCCATTGATATATATTTGGTTATGCAACAGGAAGCAGTAGAAAAGGAAAGGATAAATTAGTGTAAATACACTTAGTCAATAGTAATTCAGTCAATAAAATTTTTCCTTTGCAAGCCTGGAAAAGCAGAAAGATACAGTTACTCTTTAATTACCCATTTCACTATGGGCTTAAAATGTACTGGTTGTGCATCATGACCAGTAATACATTCTCGGGAATAGACCCAACATGTTATTTTAAACACTTATCTGACTGAAGCAATTTTCTTCATAATCAGAAGACGGGATATTTTAGCAATCATCGTAAGTATTTCATTCTGGATAGGAATGGAGAACAATAAAAAATTTTTTCATAACTTCATTTTCATGACTAACTCCTATGAAGACCAGGAGATTTACAAAGAGAGGAGATGAATTTGACTGCTATCTTTCAAAGAGAAAAAAAATCAAAAATCCTCAGATGTCATAAAACTAACAAGGAACAAAAAAGAAGTTGTTGAAACAAAAAGAGAAATAAAATTATTAACAAAATTTGTTTGCATTTTTGAAAGATCTCTCCATAATCAATTTTGGTGATTTCTGTGTACTGAAATCCGAAGGAATTCTCCTAATTTTTGTTTACAAAATACCACTACACAAAACTTAATCCACAGTTTTGAACAGAAGATAAATACATACAGCATTAGACAAGGTAATATACCCCTCCATTTTTTGTAGCAGAGGAAGCAGTGACACTGCTCTGTCAATGTTCTACCACCTACAGTGCATGGTATTTACTAAAATACTTGAGTATGTCTTCTGGGTTTCGTAGTTCAGTGCATGATGATACACTGCCATCAACAATTAGCACTGAACAACAAATGTCAAAGCAGATTAAGTACATTATGTTATGCATTATTCTTTTTTGTTTGTTCACTTGCTCATTTGTACAATGCAGTAATTCATAAAAGGGTCTTCCTAGCATTAGTGTAAATTAGTAATTTTCTAGAATGTAATTAATTTTACACTTTACAGTGTTGCCTCTGTGAAGATAAAATACATCACAGTCAAATGAAATTCTAGGGTGATCATTCTGAACCTGAAATCAGCTCTACATAAATTTCTAACTTATTTCTCAATATTAGCCTGATAGGTGTACAGTATTAACACCAGCAGTTTCCTGATTGTCAGGAAAATATAATATTATTTTTATTAATTTCTCTGAGAGTGCCACCTATTCACATATTTTAAACTGAAGTCATTCCTACTCTAGGTGAATCTCATTACTTTCAGACCACTAAAATTTCATCTGTTCTACTCCTTCTCCAACGCAATCTTTCTATAGTTAAAGCCAACGTCACTTACAGAAATAAATCTCTAGGATCAGTAACTTCCATCAAATAATTTAAACTTCAAATTCCATTTTTAGATCCAGAAAAACTAATTCTTCAACTAGTACTTCATATCACTGATTTTTAAGAGCAACACCACAAATTTTGGAGGGATGGGTGCTATATTTAATGCATCTATCTCGTTAATAACAGAGTTCATAATACAAATATTACAAACAATAATGAATAATTCAAGCAACTTCCACCTATGAACAGAAAAAAGTCCAACTAGTTTTGAGATATTGTGATTTAATTTTTCCTTTCTAGGTATTATGACAAAAAATCATGAATTCCAGTATTTCCTATATACTCACAATGCAGGCAAGGTAAATTATGAAATACACATCATCTTAACTAGAGTTAAAAATCAGTTCATTTGGTATCTGTGTGATAAATGCCCTCAAGTATTACACTTTCGATCTAAGCAGTTCATAACTGCTCATGCTACTGTGTCATAAATACATCATATTTAATAATTTACCATGACTATAAATGACAACTAAGGACTAAGGCACAGAACATTTTAGCAGCTTTCAGCAGCCTACACCTTGAAAATCTCTTGTATCCAAGCATCTTAGCTAATACCAGAACAATTTCTGGGTACTCCAATGGACCATTATGCTATATACTGTTTTCTTAATCAATTTTAAAAAAGCCTTCTGACTTTTTTTTAAGCTACCATGGATCAACAGAAGAGCCCTCATTTTGCTGCCACGTGTAAGCAAAATCACGGCTGCAGTGAAGTTTCTAACTTCATTGTACCCTAAGGTGAAATTACGGCAATATTTTCTGCTCGTTTTTACTCATGCTTGTTCTGAAGAGTGAAGGCAATTTAGCAGTTACCTTGATTTTAGAGGTAAATCATTGATCATAAGAAAGATTGTTGAGTTTCAAATAAGCAGCCCTTACTGAGAGCATTAACGATGATTAAAAATAATGCATTTTTAGGCTACTGTTGAAGTTGGAGGCCAATTTTAAAGGAAGAATAACCTGTAAGCAGAAGCAGTAATTTTAGAAGTCAGTGAAATTCAGAGTTCCTCGATGACACATTTTTAAAATATCTTTTGAGAAAAAGAATACTGCTTTAATAAATCACATCAAGTAACATCAATTATTGTTTTTCATATCATATAATTGTGAATGAACATTGACCAGAGCAAAGTAAATGTTCTGATTTTAATGCCTGCATGAGAGCAAGCTGCATGCAGCTGTTAAACAACAAACAAATGTTGTTAATGACAAAAGAAAGCATCTTTCTAGTACAAAATCCTAAAGCACTGAATACACTATTTTTCAGATTTTGCTAGAGATAGGTGTAGACTCAACAATGAATATCATTGTAATGACAGATAATAACACATTTTCTATTTAGAGTGTTATATATATATATATATATACACAAATAACATATATATATATATAAATAACAGAAGTGTTATTTGTGAAATACCTCATTAAAAGAAACTTTGGAAAAGATTTTTTTCTAATAATTCAGACAACTTTTATGACAAGCACTGCTAAAATTCTCTGACAACTTCGAAGATACACAAAATAGCTTTCGGTATTAAAAGAAATTAGTTTATTATTTAGCATATTTCATTTTTAGAAAACTAAAAAGTCTTATTTCATGGACAAGAGGTTTATTTGCATTTTAAAATGTATGAAGCAGAAAGCACGTTTGAAATTACCAATAATGAGGAAAGACTAGACAGCTTTAAAATGTTCATAATATTCAGTTCACTCAATATTGTCTCCAGTGCATCTAACTACAACATTAATTATTGCAAAAAACAGTATGTTCACACACTAATGAGAAATCCTACAGATTAATTTTTAACGTATCTTTCCCTAAATGACTCTCCTATCAATTTGATCTCTTGGATCTAAAAATCAAAATAGCAATCATACACAAAGGTTCTCTATTCATTTCAAAAAGAAAATAAGGTGTAATTTAGCATGTACACACACTACATCATAACACTAAAGAGCCATTTTATTTTACATCTAATTCTGTTGGCTTTTTTTCCTTAAAATACCAGAAGGGTAACGAATGTTGACAGACTGCATTCAAAATATGCTGAACAAGAGACAGTGATTTGTACACTGTGATCACCACATGGAATAACATAATTTAATCCACTCAATATGTTACCAAATGTATCAGAAGCAGTATTAGCATAAAACTTTAGTTTTGGGTTGGTTGTGGGTTTTTTTTTGTTTTTTTTTTTTTAGTTAAATAGGAAAAGAAACAAGGTATTCATATATTTATTAGAGAAACAAAAAGTCTTTTCCAATTGTATGGAACACCTTGAAGATGTGCTCTGCATGGTAACATCTCACTTTTTGTCTGAATTCCATGTTAGCTAATTTTCTACTCAATTTATAACACTTTATTACAACATACTACTGTTCTAACTGGTATTCATTGCACACTGCAATAAAAGAAATAAGGATCCTTCTTGTTGATAAAATAAGGTGTGATTGAAGACAGCAAGAATGTGCACATTTGTTTACAATAGAATGCACAAATCTAATGTTTTATTTGTATTGGGGCTGGCACAAATCACTTGCTAACAGAAGCATTAGTGCTATCCTGAGGCTGCAGTCTGCAAATAAACAACTTTGAAGAGAAACTATCCTGAAGGAAACCTCCACTTTCACATGTCATATAAAGCATCCATCTGTCTCATGCAAACTTAAAGAAGTGCGACTGTGCTATCCAGTAATTCTATTGAATAGCTTTGAAGGTATTCAAGAGAAAAGGAGTTAGTAAGTAGCAAACAAATCCCTTCTAAGCAGACTTTTAAACTCAGTAAATTCGAAGTACCATTTCTAAATTAAACAAGCTACGGTATTTTCACAAAGAGAGGAAAAGGAACACTAGACCTTTGAGTTTCCTTGTTTTCAGCCAATATGTTAACAAAAAGATTTTGACTGAGTTTACCCTAAGAATAACTAGAAAACAGCGTGCCCCAGAGAAGACTGCCCTATGCACGCCCCTAAGCCATCAGTTCCTTCTAAAAGCTGAATTTAAGGGTTACTTTAAAAGTTCTTCCAGTTAAGGGTAACTGAGCAGGAAAATAGACAAATTTTTGCAAATTACATCACCAAGTGAGATTCAAACTCTGTGTTTTTAAGAAATTCTTTACTCAGAGATCATAGAATCCTTAGACTTAGAAGGGATCTTTATAGGTCGTCTAATCCAACTCCTCTGCAATGAACAGGGAGAGATACACGGCTAGATCAGGTTGCTCAGGGCCTGATCGAGTCCTGCCTTAAAAGTCTCCAGAGATGTCCCCCCTCCCTGGACGTTCCACCACTTCTCTGGGTAACCCATGCCAATGCCTTACCACACTCACTTTAATAGTTTTTTTCTTTATATCTAACCTGGACCTTTTCTGGATGTGCTTCAATAGGTCTGCATCTACCCTCTACTGAAGACTCCACATCTGGATGCACTACTCCTGGTGAAGTCTCACCAACGCAGAGAAAGGGGCAGGATTGTCTCCTCCGTCCTGCTGGCCATACATCTTTTGATGCAGCCCAGGATATGGATGGCTTTCTGGGCTGCAAGGGCACATTGCCGGCTCATGTCCAGCCTGGCATCCACCAGTACCCCCAGGTCTTTTTTGGCAAGACTATGCTCTTATCCTTTCATCCTCCAGCTTGTATTGGTAGTGGATAAAGACTCCATGGATGTCCATACAATGACTAGCGTAAGAATGACTTACAAATTTATTGAATTTAAATAGTTTTCAGCAAATATTTCTAAAAGTAGAAATATTTCACATCACATTTTCTGAGTTCCTACAAGTAAAACAAACAGCTGATTTCTTTTAAACCTCAGAGGTAGGAGAAGGCAGAAGGAAGGTATACACTAAGTGAAATGTCTTTTGCACAGTCACAAGTAGTTTTGGTTAATTACTCCTAATGTGTTAGACTACTGAAGTTTTAATCAACACAGCCCTACTCTGGTGCAGATGTTGACATCTGTAAAAGTTAGTGCGATTTTACCTCCTCCAGGCATTGCAGCACCTGGAGAAGCCATAGGGAAGGCAACATGGATTCTTACTGAAATTAAAGCGGCAGCTGTCAGCTCAGGAGGAGGTATATACCAATGCGAACCAGAAGGCAGCTTTGTATGAACCCGCTCTCTTCTTAAATAAACTCTTTAAACAACACTGAGAAAAGCGTGATGAGAACACAACTTGCCAGATGACAAAAAACTAAGGGCAAATATACTTAAAGCTTTTAAATTTGCCATGCAGATATATAAACATCAATTTCCTACTCGCACAAATTAACATGACAGATACATAACAATGCCATACACAGCTTATGGCAAAGTACCTTGTGTGAAATGATACAATATCTTAAGATTCAAGAACCGGGACTTCGACATTTCCACACAGTTCTTGTTTAATACCATAGCTAGTAAGTAAAAAAAAAAAACTCCTTATCTCCTCTCTTTTTTGGGTACCTATAAGAAATAAATGAGGAATTATAACAGACTGAGAAAACATGAGTGCAAGAATCTGATAAACATATTGCTAGATACTATAGAAGCTGTTTTCCCTCCGGCAGTCCAATCTTGGAGCAAAGAACTAACTGACAACTTACACTTCTATGGCAGAAAGAAAAAAATGCAAAGCTATACATCACCACTTGGCTGTTAGTTTGTCTTTCAGGTGGTTATGCAAATACTTTCCAATGACAACAACTGAAGTAGGGATTCACAGGAAGGCTAGCATCATCAGCTCTGTGCCCTAGAACACTTGAATTTAAAAAAAAAACTTATGCTTTCCATAACATCATAATACTGGAATGCTACAAACTAAAACCCAGCAGAATACAACACTGGTCATTTCAATATGTATCCTATATCCTCCTCAGTAAAGGCACTGCTCATCATGGCTCACAAACTTAAAGTAATCTTGCCACGTATCAGTGCAAGAAGAACGATATCTTCCTTGCTTTTATAAATAAGCTACTGTCAACCTCTTCCAGCTTCTACAAAAATACTCTGTAAGCATTTCCATTACACAGTAAATAACCAGAACTTTAAAGCTAAGAGATGCAATAAGTTTTACTTTTTTTTTTTTTTATTGTTAATACTCTCAAAGTCAAGATACTTTTGCAGGAAAAAAGGAAACAGCTTCTGGACTACCATTTGCAGAAATTTGACACAGTAGGCACAAGGGTTTAGAAAATATTTCCTAGAGATAGACTGATTTCACAGATTTAGGGCAGCTCTACAAAAATTATCATGCAGTGATCAACTTCTATTCTTAATCTCAATCTATGAAAACAAAAGATAGAAGTTGAAAACTGTCCATCTATATTCAAACACCCACTGATCTCAATAGCATGCAAAAAAATCAAGAAAGAATATTACATGCTATTGAATTTACAGATTATCCTCTTTACTTGTTCAGTGCCTACTTAGCATCACTTGGGGGGAAGCATACTCTTCAATTTGTTAAATGATGCTTTACTCTACTGTACCTTTCACTCATTTCTCTGCCTTACTTTACTGTTTCTGAATTTCTCTGCTACAACTTTGCGGATGTGTGCCCCCAGAAGATTGATTTATTAAACAAATGCATACACTGCATATACTAAAGAGATGCACACTTAATAACAATCATTAAGTGTCAGAGATGATCATTCCAGTGACATCAGCATGGAAGTGTTGTACACACTCCTAGCTATTTCCAATGCAAGTCTCCATGGCAGCATATAAAAAAGATGACACTGGGATAGCCTCTATCATGAAGGCCCTCTCCTGTGTTCCATGCTAAGTACTGCATCCAGATAACTTATTTTTAAAACTTAATACTAATGGCTTAATGAAATTATTATACCAAAAGAACGTGTTCAAAAATGTCTGTATTCAAGTTTCAGAACACAAAGCTGTGTCACATTTTTACTTTGGATGAGGTAAAAATGAGTTTACCCAAAGTTATCATTCTACTATCATTTGAAGATTTTGAACTGAATTCATAAACAGAAACAATGATCAAATACAATCATGTCTTATGGACACAAAAATCATAGAATCATAGAATCATAGAATCACAAGGTTGGAAACGACCTATAAGATCATCTAGTCCAACCGTCAAAATAATGCTTCTCTTACATTATCTTTGTTTCTCCTTTGCCTTTTGACAGGATCATTGGGAACAGGAAGACCCTTAGTTTGGAAATTCATTGCAGAGTTCATTCAACCTTTAGTACAGGGGTGCCCAACTTTTTTGCTTGCCTGCGCCAGATCAAGTGAAGAGGAATTGTCTAGGGCTGGATCTATGATGGTTGTTCCAAAAGTAATACCTCCTATTTATTTCCATGGAAACAATAACAGATACAAAGAGCACAATAACACTGCTTAGCAGAACAAACCCTAAGCTACAAAAAAAAAAAAAAAAAAACACCAACATAGTAACCACCATCAGATACGTATTTTCAACAGCAACGAACAAAAGTATGCAGGCTGCTCTGTACCAGCAGAGTTGACCACTGTTGCTACTTTTGAAACACACCACCCATTGTGTTCACATCCACAGTTTGGTCTCCATAAATGTTCAGCAAGGGCCAATGAATGACAGTGTGTGCCATTTTTTCCACTTGGAGGAATTCAGTGAAATACCTTTGTTTCATATGCACTTCCATGTCAGACACCATTCTGTCAGACTGCCCCTCCATGGCCATCTGTCACACAGCAACAACACGTTGAACCTTCCCACCAGTGTTCCATTACATCTGCTGCCATACCACCAACATCCACCACTGACATCATAAACCAGCATAATAAAACAGGAGGCATTGCTTTTCTGACCAGCCATCATAAAATATATAGTATAATTAGTGTATATGAGTAACAATTTAATTTAATTTCTAATGTTTTCATTATTAAAACATTAAAAATAGAGCAACAAAACCACAAAACTAGTTTTACAGACAAGATTAAAAGATCCTACCAATGCATCAGTCAGGTTGATGGCAGCAGTTGCAATTTGTAGTGAGTTCTCAAGGTGTTCAGAGATTTTGGATGAAGTTTTACTCCCCTTGTGTTTCATCCTTGAAAACAGCTGTTCACAAATGCACAGACTGCCAAAAGTGATGACATGAATAAGGCATGACTGTGAAGTGAGAGATATTTCTCTCTGCTAAGAAAGGGCTTATACAAGTCTGGTAAAGAGACACGACCAAATTTTGGCTTGCAACTCTACACATTCCATTTGAAAATTCACATGTAATGTAATACCAGCTGAAAATGGAGTTGCAAATAAGCCGAAAAATTGATTTTTTTTTTTAATCTTAAAACCTGTTCTCAAATGTATTTATCACAACAGAAAGTAAAGCTGCATATTTTTTGTTGTTTACAGGACTGTGTTTAGGCAATATATCAAAATGCAGAAACATACTTGCCGTCACTTGAGTTAGCACTGCAACCTCCCTATGCCCTGTTTTCAGCCCAGAGAGGGTTAATAGCACATCAGCATTAGGCTGGGGTTGAGTGATGGCTGTGCACCCAGGCCGGGCCACTTGGTAGGGCAGAGCTACAGCCATGATGGCAGCGTTGCAAGCTGCGCCAGGCTGCATGCAGCCTGTGTGCTAGACACGCTTGCTCTTACATTGCAGGGTAGCATAAATGCTCTGGAACACATTACGTGGTTTTAGAAACTTGTAGAAGCAACACATAAATGGCTTTATTTATCACCAGTCTCATAACTGCCAGTTATTTTTGACAGAGTCGGTCATCTAAAAAAGTATTCTCATGTTAATAATTTTCTCAATATAAAAATTAAATAATTGGCCCATTTAATGACAATATTCTTATTGTCAATAACTTAAAAATACATATATTCTTCTGAACAAGTGTATATTATCTCAAAATCAAATTATCAAAGGAAAAAAAACAAGTCCAAACCAACACTTCCAAAGATGCAAGCTAGATGTTGCATTCAATAGATGTATCTATTTCTACTTAACATGACATGAAGCACTTTTAGACACTGTTTTAATGCTATATATATAGTACATTACTCATTCTGAGAAATACTTAGCATAATATTTTACAAATGGAAGAAAATAGCTACTTGCACATACATTTGTGAATCAAAGCCTTCATTTAAACAATGACACCCATCCATCACAAGTATGCCATGGTGCATGCTTTTTACAATTTTTTTTTCATGAAATGAGGGACTCTAAATATCGAATATGTTTATAGCACATCAGGCATTCCTGTCTGCACATCAAACTAGTGCTGATATTCGACAATTTCTTCAAAGTACCTCACCTATTTCATCGTACATTAATATCTCTATGGCTTCCAAAAAGAGATGGATAATCTTTTCTTGAAGTCCAATACAAGACTGTCCTGATGGGTGCCAAATGTGATGTCTAAACCTTGGGTGAGCATAACCCAGTAAAACACAAATGAGAACTGATTATCTCCTTTCTTTTAGAGCATCATGGAAGGCCATTAAAAATAAAAGCAAACAGAAAAACAACCTACAACTGCCTTTATGTGGATGCATATATACACACACACACACAAAAGGCAGTTTTGTTAGATTACATTTTTAAATGATTAGTTGCGACTATTTGTAGTTCCTTCTCCAGTTAGTTTTTTTTTTTATCAATTATTCACCTCTGATAGGTACACTATTTGACAGCTAAAGACAGATCTTTTCTAAACACTATAAAATTTGACATAACATCCGTTTCCATATGTCCATGATCTAAAACTAGGAGTAGAGAGGAATGTAAGAGAGCCGTGCAGGTTTTACATTCATGCATGTGAGATTCTTTTAGTTTTGAAGTTTAGTCTGAAGCTACATGCTTAGTCTGATTTGAATTATTGCAGTGTTCTTGTTAAAAACTACCATCTGTCAGAGATTATCCTATTTTACACAGAGGGAACATACATTAATTATTAATCCTATTTCTTAGAGAAATGTACTTACAAGATCAGGACTATCCTTTGTGTGACAGCAGTATTAATGTTTATACTGGATAGTCGATAGTCTCTGGATGAAGCTCAGGATGGATCCCTTGAACCCTCACAAAAAAAACTCAAGCTACGTCAGGTAGGGCACTGGCCTCACAGCAGGGCATCATCACACAAGAAAAAAACACTGCATTTCCAGAAGCTGAGTTTATCTTTATGAGCCAACATAAAATCAACATGTAGTATAGATATTTCACTTGCAGAGTTAAGTACTGCAGCCCTGCATTATACATTCGCTGAAGCATTTAAGTTTAAGCATTTGGCTTAAGTTAAAAATTAAGTGAAAGAAGTAGGAGCTTCTTTGGTGTTCCCCAAAGTGCTCAGCGCTTTCCTGACTCTTCCGCGTGTGCTGAGGGAAAAGATTCATATCTGCAAATAGCACACTGATGTGCAGATTTAATTTATCCACAACAAGAAACTGATGATTATTAAAAGTAGAAAAAGAAAGCTCTTCAGTGATCTCAGAGAGGGACAACGAAAAGATACCTTTCCCCCCAAGGAATTCCCTAATCACATATTTTCTAGAGAAGCTGTTAAGCTTCAGGTTTCTTCTTTAAGGCTTTTTTTTTTTTTTTTTATGTTTTGTTTAACCTATTCTCTACTGTTTGAGTGTACAATGTCATATATTATCTTCAATTAAAACTTAATTACCACTTAAGTACGTTTTCTTGGTCAGAGGGAAATTGTCCAAAGCATTTTTGCAAAGCAACTTCTTGCAGGTTTAAGTATTTCAATGAGAAAATACTATTTTCTGCTCAGTTGTACAGAAAGAGTACTGAGCAAAGCAATTAACAAAGAAATGTGACATAGAAGTAGCTGGTATTTAAAGAACAACTCACAGTCCTAGGCTGAGTTAGTAAAATGGATGCCAGAAGTTCTACCTATCAGGAACAAAACTGAAAGTAGTGATTCCTCAAATTCAGTTCCTCAAAACAAGAAAATGGAGAATTCTAGATGAACTGAAATTATCCTGACATCCATAGATCCTGAAACGTTCTATTTTTGAAGCCATTTCCTGTGTTACAGTGCATCTTCCTGGGCAAGGAAGAGGTTAAAATCTTTCTAGGACCAGAAAACGTTCCACTGAAAAGGTGCCTAAGCTGCCAAGCATGAAGGGATAGCATTCCAGTTGGAACTCATTACAGAGAAAACATAGGAGAACCAATCCAGCTTTTTATTTACAGTAGAAGCAGAAATGACATGGACATCTTTCTATGTAGACCTAGAAAAATACTTTTGCCAGAACATTACCAACTTTGTCAAAATGTAAAAGATCTGTTTTTGCTTGTTTCTGTTTGGTGTTGGCTTTATTTTTTTATTTACCAGGGTTGAGGAGTGGTGTTTATTGGTTTAGTTATTTATTTTTAATACTGATTTAGAGAATTTCCCCTGGAGAAGAACTATTACATTCTTCAAAGCAAAGATAATGTTTAATTTTCAGCAGCCCAATGTATAGAAATAGGCTTATCATAAAATGAGAGGACCACAGTTTTTAAAAGAGAGACAATTTCTTGTAAAGTCATTTTTAAGTTTCATTTGGTAGGTGGTACTTAAAACAAGAAATGTTTTATCTACATAGGCACATATCCATATCCCTCAGAGTCATGGGCTGTGATAAATATGAAGGAACATGTAAGTCCCATGTCAAAACCTTCCATCAAAAGAGGCACAACTAAGGACTTCTCCCATTCTTACATGGCTCATTTGCCTTCTGGGTACAGCTAGAACACAATGAAACAAATGATGTCAATAGTAAGAATAGAAAAATAAGTGTGCTGTCCTTAGACAACCTGTCCCTTGACACTGCTGAAGAATGATTTTACTCACGTCATCATCCAGCCACTATGCACACCCTTTGGTACTTATAGTTCACAATATAGCTCAGATTTAAGTTGCCACACCAGTTTAGGTTGCCTATATCTCTGACAGGAGCCGTGAGAACCTGCTGAAAGACAAATCCAGGGCTCTGCAGAGGTTTGCACTGACTACACAGCAGGAAATCAACTCCGTTTTTATGTAGGTTTTGACACCCTATAAGTAACTAGGTATGAATCTGTTTCCCTAGCAGTCAGATCTAGGCTTTAGTTCTCAGTATACATTTGCTGAGCACTTTGAGCTCTCATTACTATCTAGAGACTGGAGGAGGCAAGATCAGTCTGGAAAGTCACAACCTTTATGACAACTACTCCATAAACAAAGGTGGCTCAGTCCCTCTTAATGAGTGAAGTCACAGCTGGCCACATAAATAACAATGAAAAAGGTATACTGGAAAAAAAAAGGACAAATATAGGTAAGCAGGAGTATCATAATTTTACAAGGGAGAGCCAGAAAAAGATCAAAGTGCTTTATCTTAAATGTGGGAGGTGGTTTTTTTTATCCAGATGGTTAAAATCAAAATAAAGCCCACTTCTCCCTCTTGTTTCACCACCAGGGTAGCTGAAACTGGTCACTGAGTGGAATAGAGGAGATTAGAAATCCATGAAAATACTGAAAGGCTAAGACAATTCCCTTACTTGAAAACCTGAAAGAGGACATGTCACATGCAACACAAAATCATCGCTATTAATCCAGTAAACCTATGAAACCATAAACAAAATACACCAAAACGCATGCAATCATGTCTCTTTGCAAGTAAATTATTCCTAATTATCAATGGACAGTTTGCCAGACATTTTTACACAAGCCGTTCTGGAGATACATTGCATGTATGTAATAATGAAACAGTCCATCATATGGAGTTTATTGTTTATTGGAGTTTATCATGTAAGTTTATTGTTATTATTCATTAATATGAATATTGGTGATATTACAAATGATTATATTGATACAATATTAATACAAATAATAATAAGCAACAGCTTTATTATATTCACTTTCATTAAGAAAATCTTCTCATTACACACTACATATACCTGAGCAAAACTGCTTGTTTGGATCATCAGGTCTATTAAGACAACATTTGATTTTTATGAACTTGAGCTTCTTGTTCATTACTAACAGCAGTGAAAGTTCCCCACAGTACTACAACAACACTCCCTAACCTCCCTGCTCCATCCAAAACTGGGCCAATGAGCACACCTCTGGTGGCTCTAAACCTTTAATGACTTGCTTCCACAAGGTTGACTCTTAAGAACAGCATGCAAGGATTGCAGCAGATTTTCCAGAAGCTCTTAATTAGAACAAGATGTTTCTTCCAAATGAAACTTATATGGGTTAAGCAGCATCAAACCTGAGCATTACTGTAGTGTTAAATATTGGCTTAGCTCTTGAATAACTAGAAGTGACACAACAGGAGGGTAAAGGAAAGGAAAGTAGATTTTTAGAGTACTCTCGCAAAGTCTCACTAATATCCACATTAATTAGTGACCTCCTCACACTGCAATAAATATACTTGTCAGCAAATCTCTAAAAAGAGTGACGTACAATAAACAGAAGTCATTCCATGAAGCCAGTCCATTTATTACCATATGCTTTTTCACCATTATTCATTGTATAGATAACAAATGAGCAACATCATGAGGTTTATTTATGTTTTGACTATTTCCTCCTAGATCATCAATTGTAGGATTTACATTCATGTGCTATAGTCCATCAGTGAAAAGCCTCAGCAGGTTGTAACAACTCAAAAAATTCATGAAAAGGGAGAAACTGGAACCTTGCTTTCTTAGTGAAGAACACACAACTAGCAGATTACTGGAAAAACTACTGCTCTAAATGATTCTCCACCAGGTACTACAACTCAAATATCAGTAACATCTGCATCAGTGTATGTGCAACCTACTGAAAAACAATGTTTGATGGGGGACAACATATTGCTTTGTAATTTTGTGATTGTATAGTTTTTCAATTGCCTTAAAGAAATGGCATCAGAAAATTGTTTGTTTGAAAAACACTAACATACATAAATTGCTCTGAAAGTAATACCTGCTATTTATTTCCAAGGAAACTACAACAGATACAAAGCACACAGTAACACTTCTTCTTTATATGATCATCACTATTCATTGAACATTTTTGCCAGCAATGAACAAGAGTCTGTGCTGCACCAATGGAAGCAGCCCATGGTTGAAAAAGGACCACCCACTGCCTCACCATGCTCACATTTGCTCTTCAGTTTCTATAAACATTCAGCAAGCATCAATGAATGCCAATGGATGCCATTTTTTCCCCTCATGGAGGAATTCAATGACATTCCTATGCTTCACATGCATCTCCAGGTCAGATGCCATTTTGTCAGACAGAACAACCAGAACTGCTGCCATCTGTCACACAGCAACAAAATGTAATGGTATACCGGTGGGAAAGATCAGCCTCTACTGCTGATCCTTCATCCTACATCCACCTCTGACATGATAAAGTAAGATGTGTTACATTCAGAGCAGCCCTTGTATATTTGAAGACTGACACACAGAATGTCTATTTCCTTTATACTCTGTTATCATTTGGGTGTTCCTCCTCCTGTCTCAACAATTTCTCTACAATACTTTTCATAACTTCAAAAAAAAAATACAGGTATCTCACTCATAAGAAAAAAGGTGTAATTATAATTTAACGCAAATTTGCAACATCTCTGCAGCTCAAATCTTGGTGATTCAGTACTGATACACTTTTTGGAAATGCTGAGGACATAGTTCCTTCATAACATTGTTCGTATTTGTGTGCTTATCAAGCTGTGCTATACTTCTGTCAATGCAATGTAGCACAAACTAGGGAAATTTAGATTGCAAGCTATCAAATTTTTGAAAATGCATCAAATTTAGTTATTTCATTTTTGTTTACTATAAAATATAAAATAAGAATTAAAAACCAAAATCTATCATTCTATTATTAGGATTATTTTCCAGTGAAAGGTCATTGAATACTTAAGAAGAAATAAAGCTGCCATCTTCAAAAATCCTGTACTCTAATGAAATTTACCTTGAACTCAATTTTGATAATTGGAAGTTGTCAATATCTATCCAGATTTTTACTTGTTACAGATTATTTAATCAAGTGCTCATTCATTTCATATAATTGTAGCTTTATTATTTTTCTAAATGATTTGTCTCTGAAGTTTTCTTTCTTCTTTAGGATTTAACTATTCCCATCAATTTTGAAAGTCTGGTCATTAGCCACTTATTAAAATGGGAATTTTAAAAGGAGTTGAAGGTGAGATATCCATATATAACTGCAAATTGCACAATCTAAGCTCCCTACAGGGATTTCTGAAAATCCCAATCGAAGGATGAAAAAAAAAAATCACTGAGATGTCTTTCTGAAATATGTAACCCAACCTGTAGTATCCCAAGAAATTCTTAATTATGGTATAAGGCGATATAAGGAGCACCTATGCCAACTCCACCACAGTACATGGTGGAAGACAGAAGACCTTGTCTTCTGTCATTATTATGCTGCAGGTGTTATTTTATTGCAGTTATAGTTGTTTTTACATACTAGGACAATCTTGCTCCAGTCATATTTTCCTACCTATTGATATAAGAATATGCAATGTAATAAAAATGATCTATCCCTTCCACCAAATAGTTTCCACAAAGTGGCAGCAAAGAAACCTGAAATCGTCTCTTAATAAAAGTAACTATCACAAAGCTCCCTTCTTGAAGGAAACATCCCAGTTTCACACTGGAAATAATGGAAAACTAAAAGCTTGATTATTATTTTGTTAGATTAGCATACAAATACAGCTATGATTCCAGCTGATAATAGACAGCAGGGGACTTGGGGATGGGAGTAGGTCTCAAGTATTTGTGGGGCTTTTTGGCTTTTTTTATTTGAAGACGTAGCCATGTTTAGATCTCAGTTCAAATTCAAAGCACAGCTCTAGTACATAGTACATAAAGATGTCTCTGTAGCACAAAGTACTGAATCAGAGAAAGGAAAGCACATCCCATCCTACAGTGGTGACATGAGTTATTTGCATAGTTGCCACAAAAGTAATAATTACACTGTAACTCAATGGGAACAATGGTAATTTCACAGTAGCTTGTGTTGTTGTTATCACCCTATATCCTGATAACTGTGAAATTAATTTGTGGCACCACTGTATGTGTCAGCTTTAAGCTGTTCCCTAGGTAACATTACGCTACCATAGAGAAGGAATGCTTGGCAGTAAAATGGGTAGCAGCAGATTGATTATACAAAAAGAATCTTCTCTCTACACACAAATAACTTGGCAATCAGTGAAGATGAGAAAAATCCTTTTCCTATAAAAAAAAAAAGCAATAAATGTAATTCTATTAACTGACCATTATCCACTGACTGAAAAAATGCAAAGGTAAAACAAAACAAGCAGATTGTATTTAGTGCCTTTGACCCATTGTTCTAACTGCAGCCAGGAAGCAGAATAAAAATGCTGAGCATTTCTTCTCCCTTCTGCTAGTCATTTTCCATATTAACCACTAAATGACAATTTAAGTGCAAAAACACAGCACTAAGTTGCATACTCAGGACGGCAACAACAGCAGAGGTTATGCTTTCACAAATAATTCTAACTTCAGCTAGAGAAGCGCTGTCCTTTGACCTCCTGAACACTCCGCGTTATTATGCTGCGCTACTACAAAAATGGACTTCCGTACTGAGTATAAAGGATGGCTTCTGCCACGCATGGAAATGATTATAAGTTTGCTGGTGAAAATTCAGTGCAATAAGGACTGAAGCTCTGGAAAACATTAAATTACAGGATTGAAGGAGGGAACATATTACTATTTCATAACAATAAATAAAATGCAGTTTAATCTTTCAAGTCTGCTTGGTGATGCAGTAGATATGTGTGACACTGGATGGAAGATAGATATTTTACAAAGAATTTGGATATCTCTTGCTTTTAATCCAGGCATGTTTACATAGCCTTAGAAATCCATACAGTAACACCTTCTCTCACTATATTTTCGGCCATAAGAAAAATTGGCAAAAAAAAGTCACAGCATGTTACGTACACAGATGCAGTGGTTCAACTGGAGTTTAGTGACAGAAAAAGCAGCACCTCTGTGTCAATGCCAGTCATCAAAGCAAACCAAGGTGTTGAGCAAATACTCTGATCCAGGATATCCAGGGACAAGCATGTTTTGTTGCTCTGTAGTTTTGATCTTTATCTCTGACTGATCCTCCTTTTGTGATTGCTATCACACAACATTGTCCCCAAAACCCCTGACAGGTGATGTTCAAATGTGTTGAGTTATTTTGTATGTGTGGGGGGATGTTTTACCAACCTGAAATAAAGCTCTCAGAGCTCTAAAAGCAGCTGTAGGGGCATCAAGCCAGCTTGGAAGGTCTCAAGTGTGTATTCTTCATTAAATGTTGGCACATGCCATGCCAAATTATGTCACTACTGAGAGGAAAATTTTGACCAACCTATACTCAATTATTCATCTGGAAGGCACTCTTGATCACTGCTGCTACATACCAAGTTCAACCTGTATTCTTGCCAAATCAGCACGTGCCCTCAATCCACTCAGCTCTCACTCTTCCGCCCCTCACCACTGTGTGAGCCAATTCCAACGAACAAGGACCCTTAGACTCAGACAACATTCACAACACACTTTTGCAGCCAGCAAGCTCGCTACATTAACTGCATGGACATTTGGCTTGTGCTCTTGATGCTGGTAGGAATTACTGAAGGATCCCCTTTAGTACCGATCCCTTCTTCCAGTCCCATTAATAGCTGTCCTCTGCTTTGTTAGCCCAGTGCAAACCCTCGATGCTTGGCTAAACCACTACTCACTTTTCCCTCACACATGACACTATCTCTTTAAAGAGCATTGGCCAAGACCATTGGATGTTTTTTTGTTGTAGTTCTTGTTATTTTTAACCCTGTGATTTTTCTGTTCTTTTTTTTTTTTTTTTTTTTTACATACTTATACATGTTCAGATGTCAGTGCTGAAACTACCCAATCAGCTGGAACAAATATACTTCCTGTAAAGATAAATGCTGCCAGTGACAAACAGTCTTCCACTTGCTGGATCAGTGCTGTCAAAGGCATGCAGAAATACTTCAGAAAAAGACGCGTGTATGGAACAACAGATCTCTGAAAAGCTTTAGAAGCTAGTAGCAGTTACTGCTACTACTGTAAACCCAAACTCAATACTGTGAAGAACATTCCTGTAAGTTATCAGATACTCTTGTTAGAAAAATGATTGAGAAAAGTAGTAGGGTTTCTAAAAAAATATCTAAGATTAGAAATTTTACCTTAATAATAAAATATAACCAGGCAAGTGCAGAGCTGGTATTATTACCTATAGCAGCACTCAAAAACCTGCTCAGATTAAATGATATCCTCAATCTGGTGCTCACAAAAAAAAAAAAAAAACATTAGGAGCAATTTACTAAAACACCTTTAAGGAATAGTTGTTCCACATTATGCTTTAAACATGCTGGGAGATAGCAAGGAGGAGCTTTTAGAACCACTCCCATGCTATTTAAATGTGTGTGTTTTGCTGACAAATAATTCTTCAAAAATGTAAATAATATTAACACACCTGCATGGCAAAAGGTAACAATGACAGTGCCTTCTAAGAGGATACGGACACTATGGAGCAACAGAAGGTAACAAAGAAGGAAAGTTGTCTCAGCCCTTCCAATGACCAGTGGCAGTTCAAGAGGAGTGCAATCTCTATCCAGACAGACGCTGCTCCCTCAGCTGCCAATCCTTAAATGAGCCCTCCAGGCTCCACCCCTTCCAGTCATTCAGATGCATTACTTGCCTGCCCTCCCACCTGATGCTAAACCATTGGTTCTGGCTGTGATCTGGCAATTTTCTGTAGCACCTTTGAGAGAATTGTAGTGGGTTGACTGCTAAACCCAGTACAAAGTAACATTGTCTGCCTTGAAGTTAAATATTTATTTGGGAGATGGCTCTAACATGATGGAAAAATTAATAAAAGTTATACCAAGAGCAAAAATTCTAGGATATTCTCATCTAACTCTCCACATCTCAGTGGAGAAGACGCTACTGAGAAAGATACCTCGCTACCTCTAGTTTCTTCCTGTCAAACTGCTGATTTGTTACTAGATCTTCTAAGCATCAAGAAGAAATGAGACAGCCTGTTGACATTTTTCTCAAATAATTTGACCAAATTAATGGAGCAGTTCTTTCAAGTTTCATCAGATGCAGTAGGCTACTGGAAAAAGAATGTATATGAGCTTTATCCATATATAAATTATTCTCAATCACTAAAAGTGCAACGTTGTAAATGCAGCATCTACAGAGACACTTGTTCAAATGCCTCTTAGAATACTATAATGTCTCAAAATTAAGATACAAACTCTTTGCAATGAAACATCAAATAGATTTCATAAAACAATTATCTCACACATTCAACCAGAGTTATTAGCCAGCACATGAAGTCTTAGAGTAACTTCCATTGCACTTCCAGTCAACTGTAAACTTGATGCATTACCTTGGAAGAATGCCACATTCCCCACTGTGCTAAACTTACTGAAACAAATGGAAAGCAGCATTTCTGCGTTACACCCCTATTCTACTATTGTGTAATTGGACCACACTGCAGGAACAACACTTCATTTTACAAACACTGAGTTACCATTATCAACTCCTGGTTTCACACTCTCAGCACAAGAGTAATGAATTCTTACCTTACATTGAGAATTAAATGAATATGATAGAGAAAATATTAAAAGGGTTACATTCCAAAGCTCTGTTTGCAGCTATAATTTTAAGAAAAAATACATTTCAGATGTTATTACACTGTTATTCTAAGTACACAGTAAGATGTTTAGCAACACCAACAGCAAAAAATGTCTCAGGCCTTTCCAGTTTAGGGGTAAATTCTCCACCCATACATAATTTAAAAAACTATCATAGAAACAAGGAATATATAGCTTTATATTCACTGAAATATATCTATTTCAACTAGAAAAGAGCAAAAATTTTTATTGCGTAGCTCCTGCTGGATAAATGGCTTCCTGTATTAGAAAGAAAAAAAATTGGGGATTTTATCTGCAACTAGATGAACAGTGGTCCTCTCCTGGAGTATTTTAAGCAGCACTTCCCCATGACTTTACCAGCTAAGGAAGGTGGAAGGTACCTCTAAAACGGTTAGGAGTCTGGTGACACATACGCTAGAACAGCTATACCCACTTAAGCAAGCCATGTGGCACCTAAGTGTTTCAGGGCTTACTTGAGTGCCAAATAAATTTGCAACAGCAAACTCTGATAAAAGACATTCTCCTTTTAAGTAGCTCCTTTTCAGCACTGCAGATGGAAAGTGTTTCCCCCAAATTTTGTAGTCAAATAACCAATGGTACAGTACTGATGTTAGTTTAACATTTTATACAACTAAGTTATTGAATAAAAAAAATAGGGTCTTACTATTTAAATTTAATGTTCCACCAGAACATTGTTTCATTGAAAAAATCTCTTCTTACTCTCCTAAATAGCCTCAAGTATGTAAACAGGATTTAGGTTCCGAAGTCCACAGTAGAAGCAGAGATTAACTTTGATGAAAGTTAAGTATCATGGGGCACACAGTTGGACCCAATTTGATCTCTGGAATGCCTTCATCCCAGTACAGAAAACATTTTTAAGAAAATGAAGATTTGTTTTTATCTCCAGAACCTCAGCACCCAGTATGGTATAAAGTAGCAAAAAAAAAGTATGTATAGCTACTAATTTTCATTATAACCAAAGTGTTCTAAACAATTATGATAACTATGATCTGGTGACAATGAGCACACAAAGCAAAGACATCACCAGATGATAAAGCATTTCTGAATGAAGACTAGTTTATCCTTAATACCAGCTCTGCTTTGTATGCTGAAGTCCAAGGAGAACACAGTCAGATGCCCAAAGCAATGCAAAGCCCAATAACTTTAAACAGGCACGATGGAGATAAGAAGAGGAAAAACAAATCATGTTTTCAGAGATACTTGAAAACTACAGTAAGTGCCTGGAAAGAAACCAGAGCAGATATTTAAAACAGTATTTGTAAGGACAGACTGGTTTTTTGAGTACGTGTGTAGGCTGACTACAGTAGTGATTAAATTCACGACTTACAGATAAAACAGCATGAGCTTCGACAGCTTGAACTGAAACACCAGGCTCCTTTGACAAAGCTGTGACACACCCAGCTTCTGCTTGTGTCCCAGACATTTTTTTTTTAAAAGGTCTAAAATGCCATAAGCCACTTTCTAACTAAATTGCCCAACGATTCGCAACATAAAAGAACCAGTGTCAATGATCTACAGAGAGCCATTGTTAATGGTAGCAAAAAAAAAAAAAAAAACAAATCTAAGAAATATTCCTAAAACCTTGCATTTTAAAAGTAACATAAAGGGAATCCGTAGAGGGAACTCAAGATTCTGTAATGCAATTTTCTGCTCTAACAGTTTGCAGATGAGTGACTATTAGTCACTGAAAAAGGTATGACACTGCACCCACTGCATGGCATCTTTGGAGTCTTTGTGGTAAGCCATCTGCCACAGTGGTTTTCAAAATCTCTTTCAGAACCAACATCAGACAACATCTCCTGCAGTTTGCTAAAAGCAAAATTTTTGACTGTCACCCATTTTTTTTCTTTAAATTATAAAACTAAATGGCTCAAAGCAGAAACAGGCTCACTCTCCCTTGAAGTGACACAAAAGTGAGGTGTTTTTTTTTCCTCCTCTCCCCCACAAAAGAGTTTGCAGGGACAGTACCGATGTTTTTGCTGTGCAGAGCACATGCAGAAGCACAAACAAGCAGGTTCCTCAACATTTTGCAGTTTGCACTGCATACTTGTTTTTTTTTTAAATCCCCAGGCTTTATCTGCAAACCAGTGTGTACTCATGAAATCACAGAACCCCTTACGGTGCAATTTCTTTGGGTTTTGCCCAGCCATAGAAACTATTTGTCAAATACATCTGAGAGTCTAGACCATATTAAAAGCAGCTTGATTATTACTAACCCCAGCTTATACAGTTGTCAAGACAACAGAGTGAATATCATCATTAACAGAAACTGCTTCTATAAAACTGGAAATCATAGCTGAAGCTTCACTCCCATGCTCACATTATCCAAAATATGCAAATATACAAATGCAAAAGAAAATTCCAAATGAAGTTTGATGCCTTTTTAGACTGATCTAAACAGACAAGCAAACTTTCTCTCTCCTTTCCCACTTGTAAATATGAAATGTGTTTAAATTTTCCTGTATTAACACAGAGTCTGTATAAAAATATTCAGCTTTAATTTTCACTTGCAAAGCTTTCATGCATACTAATTCAGCCAATGTTCACAAGACAGATCGTAGATTTATGCACCTACATGGAAGACCCATTCACATATATAACGTCTCATCAGTCTCACTGATGGCTCGCTGCCATAAGCCACCACACTGCCAGACTCAGAGGATTCTACCCCCTGTGGCTTCAGTTGACTGACACCAAGTTCATGCAACCTACACTAGACATAGGCCTAAAGCATATTGCCAGTAGAGTGTTCAGGACCAAGGTACCATAATTTAAGATGCAGTACAATATGCGTTGCCTGTCATGAAGCCATGCGCCTCAGGAAGTCTACAAATGTACAATACTGTGAGGAATGGCTGATACACTGTGCTGCTCTTCAGAGGGCATTCACAAGCTCACAGAAATAAGCTAACAGGAATCTCATGAAGTTCAAAGAAAAAGAGGTATGTTACATCCTGCCCCTGGGGAGGAACAACTCCAGGCAGCGGGCATCTGGAAAGCAGCTCTGCAGTCACCTCCTTCTGGGCCTGGAGGAGAAGGTGAAAGTCAGCCAGCAACACCTCTGCAGCAAGGCCAGCAGACCCTGTGCCATGCTGGGCAGTGCTCACCAGCAGGCCAAGGAGGGGGGTTATTTAAGCTTTGTCATTACATTAAAATATAGCAAACAAACTTTTTAGACTATATTAACAAAAAACCACACTCAAACTGAATTGAATGCTTTATAAAATTACCTGCAAATAAAAGAAAACTAAGTTCTTGCAACACCACTCTATCCCAGCTAACCTCATTATTTCATGCAAGGTCTAAAATATTGCATGAAGTAAAACTAGAGAAATTTCACATTTTATGATTTTCCAGAAAGTTTATTTTTGTATATATTTAAATATAAACAAGAGCAATGATTTTCCTCTACTCCTTAATTTGAATATCATCTGAAGAGCTGGAAGAAAACAAGACCCCACTAGGTTATTTGTGCGTTTATGTGTAGCACAGTAACATTCATAAGAGAGAAATATACTGAAATACATATTAAATTGACCATTTTTCTCTAAGAGAAATTTAAAAGCGTAAGGTCTAGTTCCAAACAGGAGCACTAGAGAAAAACATTCATTGTCTCTCTCATCAGGCCAAACAGTAGTACTACTCTGGGAAATCAGAGAGTATTTGGGCAGACTGCCCACTCAACTTATGGCTCATCTGAGATCCACGTATATCTCCTCAGCTATCCAGCTAGGATTTTCTGTTGTTGTTTTCATGTCCATATGATTCCATGCCTCTGTGCAACATGGAGCCCTCTTTGCCTTCTTTCCTAACCAAAAGGAGGCAAGTATCTCAATACCTGTATCAGCAAATCTATATCCTCCCACACCTGGTCTGAAGTGAACTTTCATCTCTCAAAGATGTATTGCTAGACAAAAGTAGGCTGCAGGTAATCTTGGATCCAAATAGAAAAAAAAGCAGTCATCAAGGTATTGTGGCTTAACCTGGCACATGGCTCAGCACCACACATTTGTTTGCTTACCCTCCCCTTCCCAGTGTGATGAGGAAGAGAATTAAAAAAAACTATAAAGTAGAACCTGTGGGTTGTGATAAAACTAATTACTAAGATAAAAAAAAGGAATACAATAGTAGTTATGACTGCATATTATCTACAAACACATAAGTGATGCACAAGCAATTCCTCACCATTCTCTGATCAACAAAGAACTACATTACATTGAGGGCAATTAAGAGAACTCCGGCACTGTCAGACTTTAAAAATCAATTACTATTCCTCAGAATGGTTTGTGTGCTACCAAAAATGACCAGGATACAAATGTATGGGTTAGTAGTGCACTTTCTATTTTGCATGATGTAGAAAATTCTTGTGATCTTACATGCTCCTTGTAACAGATGCATGACCTTTGAAACGCTAAAGATCCCTCCTCTAGTGAATGTTTATCACCAGAGAGCTGTCAGCTACCAAGTTTCTAAAAGATTAACTATGCTGAGTCATGTACTGCAAAACACTGCAAACCACCCATGGAATGTTGTTACAGGAGACCAACGACATGAAATCTAGCTTGGGGAAAATACTAAAAGTAGCTTCACACACCATATGTTCCCTAAATCTTTATTATAAGTCATTTTTCATTTACTGGCACAACAGGAAAGATCTATGTATACAGAGGACTGACCACACAGTCAGTCCTTTAAGCATAGGAAACAAACAACAAGAAATCAAAATTAGAAAGGCTAATTACTTTCAGAACGGAAAGAATATAATTGGAAGGTAATAAGTAAGGCTTTTAAATATGCAGGTTACATTTCACATCACACTACCTTCACAAACAGTTATTCATAGCAGTGTTCATAAGCCAAGAGCATCATGAACATCAAGTCATTCAGAGTCATGAAAATAAAGTCATTCACAATCATCCATAAATGTAAAGGGATTACAAACAGAATCAAAGCAAATGGCTTTAATTAGTTTTTCGAGCTTCTCCTCAATATTGTTGTTTGTACTTTTTACTGTACAACTCTAAGAAGCTACTCATATCAGGCAAGTGAAATGATTATATATTTCTACCCAACTTTCAAAACTTAATAAAGCATGTTTGTCCAATTTTATCGCACATAGATAATAATAAAATTAATAATCTTTCTGAATGTATTTAGCAAATTATTTTAGAAACTCTCTCTATTCTGCCTCCTTTCATCCACTGATCATTCCCTATTTTGGGCACTCATGAGTTTCTTTGGAGTCCTGTACCAAAATACTCTGCAATGCAAATAAAGGCAGCAAGAAAAGATTGACTTACTGACAAACTTTTAACCCCCCTCTAATAAGCATTAGATGATATGAGAGTATTAAGCAGAATATACATCCCTACAGTATATGAAATACTATATGCATTTTAAAATTCTATTCACAAAACCAAAATCATGTAAAAACAGTGATCTGAGTACGTAGGCCACCACATATTAAAAATCAAATCCAATTTAGAAGCAGACACAGGTTTGTTCAAACAGCATTGTACAATTTCTTTAACACTTACAGAATTTAGATGAACAATATTTTCATTCACTCACAGTTTAGTATAAATATAAAGCAAGGCACCCCTTAAGCATTTTAAATAACAAATTAAACATTTACGTTTTTTACTGTGCAGTCAGGCTTAACATTTATGCAGCTTCAAAACCAAAGTACAGCCTCAAGGGAAGCCTCTCCACTGACAAATTAATACCTTAGAGAATAGAGCTGAATGGTGGCAATGAACTCATTTGTTCCCCCAATAATGAAGAATGACTCTTTCTTTACCACATCTGTGACTGTTGCTATGGTGACCCAGACTTACCTCATTGCTTCTCGAAGTGCTCCTCGCTCACTAAGAGTCGTGTGCTTGATGTCATCAAAATTATTTTCTAGTTTCTCACAGTTCTGCAACAAATGCAAGAACCCCTGTAAGTCTCTGCAGCGGTATATTGTACATATATTAGCATTATCCAGCATCACGCAAACAAAACTGATTTATATTATGTAATCTCACAAATTATGCATTCTGTTTTAATTATACAGTAGTCATTAAAAAGGCACTGAGAACTCAGAAACAAAGTAAACATGAATCTTCTTACATGGTTGTCATGGAAATCATCTTATAAATGCTCCATAATTAAATGTATAGATTTTACACTTAAAGAAAATAAAATTCTTCTTTACAAATACACAAAGCAACACAACATACAGAAAAGAATAAAAACCTAATTGCAAATTTAAAATAACAGAAGTTATAATTCTGTCCCAATGAAACAGGCAGTGCTGTTAGAAGAAACCAACCATTTTGAATATGATAAGAACTAAAAAGATTGTTTATAGAGACCTCAACCACTTAATATATTTTCCAGATTAGAACTCACCAATATTTCTAAAGAAGATATGAAGACAAAAATTTTGTGACAATAAAAGAAATAAAATCTCCCTATCTTCTGTTACTTATTTTTAATTATGCAAATGGTTCCATTACTTCAGAGTGCTGACACCTTCCTTCTACTCCCATACAGGCAGTAAAATTGATTCAGAAGATGCTGGGTAATACAGAAATTTGCATCTGTACAAAGTGAGTGTGAAACACAGCAAACGAGTTCTCTGATCATCTGCATCATCCATAGGATTTTATATTCTCGAGGCTCTGCGGTATCACCATCCTCTGCAATACCTTCTGCCAATACCAAAACTTACCTCTGGGAGGCATAACTTTGCCACATGGGTTGAGAAGCAACACAAGTTGCAAGCACCGTTAACAGTTATAATCGCTAACAACTAGAAAGGCAGCATTATCAGGCTCGTTAAGCAGGATCTTTAGATAGAACATGTGAACTGTTAGTTGGTCATATGCTTTCACTCGTCTTAATATCTGAATTAATTTTGAAGTCCAAATCTAAAGTTATAATAAATACAGTAAGTTATCTATTATTTCTTTGTATTGATTCTTTATAATTATATTCAATTAGAAGTTACAAGAGCATTATTGGAGAGGAAATAATTAGATATTTATAAATGACCTAACAAGACAACTTAGTTTGTCCAGTTATTTCTAAATTTAATTGTAGATGTTTTAATACAAAGTTTTAATACTTCAACAATATATTTCTGAACAGTAGAAATGAAGAAGTCTACATTCAGAACTCTCCATTCTTTTCTCCCATACAAAAATGAAATCATAGAATTGTTAAGGTTTGGAAAAATCTCTAAGACAATCCAGTCCAACCGCACACCTACCTCCAATATTACCACTAAACCATGTGGTTAAGCACAACATCACCCCTTTCCTTAAACATATCGAGGGTTGTTGACCCCACACCTCCCTGGGCAGTCTGTTCCAGTGCCTCATCACTCTTTCTGAGATGAAATTCTTCCTAATATCTGATCTGAACCTCCCCTGGTGCAACTCAGGGCCATTACCTCTGTCCTATGATGCATGACTTAAGTAGAAGTAGTAAATCCTATGGCTAATCTGATATTTTTGTTTATATTACAATCAGATGTCCTTTGTATGGCAAAATCCTACTCAAAAAGTCAAAGGATTTCACAAAACAGGGAAGCCCATTTAAATACGCAAAAGAAACCCAAACTGACAATGCTAATATAGAAAGAATTCCAGATTTATCAGTACTAAACTGAAAGCATCTGTGCAAGCATACAATCAAATTTCACATCCTTCAGGAAAACAGATCAAGGGAAACAACATATGGAATATTGCTCCAAGCACTGACAGACTAAAGCCCGTTTATTAACAGTCTTGTGCCACTGGCAACTCACCACAGGTTCAGGAAAATCTGAGCATGATGCAGTTCATTTCTCTTGACGTTATGATATAAAGCATGTAGAGAACTGACAAAGGATCGAAAGCTCACAAGATTTTATCAAGCAGAACTAAATCCTCTCTATATCCTACAATCCAAAATAACTGATGGTGTCTAAGTGGGAAATGCTAAAATGAGTAAGTCACTGAATCCTTTTCAGTTGGTGTTTCTCATTTGCCTATACAGACCATTCTGTATTAATCAGTTGAAGGGCAACAAGGGTGGCCAGTACCTAAAGAAAACTCTGTAATCACATACACTTGCACAAATATTCCTTAAAATAAAAAAGCGCATAAGAATGTGGAAGTAAATAGAAAACCCAGAACAAACAATGGAACATAATTTAAAGATTCAAATAGTAAACGTTATAATAATTCATTTGGCAAGATGATGAATTTTTACCAATTTCACAAGCTATTCTGGACAATACCACATCTACCTTTCTCAGCTACCTTCACCTAAATAGTTCTCATCCAAAGTACTGCAGCTGGAAAGCCTGTAGTTTCGCCGTTAGGAAAAAAAGACTTAAACACTAAGGCAGATGCAAACCCACTAAAGGAAGATGACCTCACAGTACAATCACTTACTGCTTAAGTATTGAACAAGTGAGTAACTACTGACAATAGCTACTATTATTTTCTAGTTACAGGTGCAGTAATCCAGCTTGCATCTCTCAATGAAAAGAGAACAGCAGTCTGAAAGTCTAAAAATAAGCACAGCCACATGTCTATTGTCTATTAATGTTGTTTCTTCATGGGTATGGGCATCAGTTTGCACACTACATTTCTAGACCCTCTTAAAAGGATATCAGTCGATAAAAAATGTCCCAATATGTATGAAATTCTGAGTACAATATTACTCCAAAGAACACATAAATGGAATGGTGGAACTTCAGTAGACCATGACCAAGATGAATTTTACATTTCTAAATATTAAATCAGTAGCAAAACCTGCACTCATTTTATTATCCACATGTAACATGATGGAAATCATAGCAACGGCAGCAGAGTAGCAAGGTTCTAGGCTGCAGCAAGGGAGGACTTACTCAAATGTAACAGCCATGGGCTCAGAAATAAAGGAAAGCTGTTTACTTTAGGAAGACTTCAAGTACATGGGGATCTCCAGCAAGATACATTTACCCCCAGTGCCAGCCCTTAAATAAGGTCGGGGAAGCAGTGGATCCCAGCTCCACCCCTTCTGGTCACCCAGGGGCATTACATGCACGTGAGCTCCCCTGAGTTGGCCCTACTTTCCACCAGATGCTCAATCACTGCTTCAAGCCATGACTTAACATTTCTTCTACACCATGCTACTAACTAGATTAATATGTGTATATATATCTTGCAAAGGGCAAAGTGTTTTGGTCCATCGTACTTCACAGATTTAAGTATAATGAGCAATTAAACTCCCAGGTGTTTAGTTTTCAGCAACAATTCAAGTGGAAAATTCAAAATACAAACAATAAAAAAATTGATTTTAGAAGCTTTCAGCCAATTAATTTCTTTGGGTATAGATAACATCTACAAATTTTAATTCTGCAGTTGAATAATTATATTTTTGTCTACACCCTCTGTATACTATCACTTTTGGTTTTTAGATTCATAGTACTGTATGACACTAAACTAAATAATACCTTTGAGAGGTTCAGGATGAAAAATAAGTAGACAGATACAATTAGGGACATGGCTATCATAAATCAAACTATCATTGCATGTCAAAAAGCCACAAAAATCTAAATTCTTTTTTTTCCTATAGCATAAACACTTTGAGGTTTTTAAATGAGCCAAAAATCAAGAGAGGGGAACCATTTTGATACATATAAATGAAGAGCTTATTGATCATTTGAGATCTTAACTAAAGCTACATGACAACTAGTTAAAAAGGCAGCTGTGCACTAGATGTCCACAAGTATGAGGCATTTCACACAGTGTACTGGTGGAGCATCTAATCAGAAATTGGAAAGATGAACAATGAGAGTATGAAGATAATGAAGTAAAATTAATGCACAAATTGGAAAGCTTCTTTTACTATAAACATAAGGCAATGACTTTTTCCTTACTTCAACTTATTCCTGTTAAAAAAAACAGTGAGCTTTAGGAGGAGGGACTATGTGCTCATAAATCTATTTTTTCAGACATGGCAACTGATGATTGTAACATCCTGGCATCACCTTAATAGCATTCTGTTTTTAAAAGTCTGAAGTCAGTAATTACCAAGTTGAAAATATTCATACTTTTTGGCACTTGTTGAACTAAACAGTTAGCTCACACAACAAGAAAATAAAAATAATCACTATTTCTAAATAAAATTCTAGGATTCTGGAAAAAGTGAAGTCATACATTTAAAAAAAAGGACTAAATGTTTATCAGATTAGTTTCCTTATTTCCCCGTGTTTCTGTCAAATCCTCTTTGCTTGACTGCATCAGAGAAAGACAATTGTTGATTTGGGCTAGTGGGTCAAATGCAAAACTCAGAAACCAAAATTGGTCTATTGCCAGGTATCATCAATGAGGATAACCATGAAACACAAAAGCTGTGACAGGCCTAAAACCTTCGAGATGGCCACAATTTAAATTCACCCATTCTGCAATACAGCTCTGATAAAAATGACCTCACTTCCATCAAAATCAACTACAAATCTTCCATCCTGCCAAAGAAGAGCAAGATCACACTAAGCCATATCCTGCTCTATCCTGAAATACTTCACATAACACTTTCAAAAGCATTAGTATTACAGATAATGTCTTGCACACATTTCTAGATAGTTGAGAAATAAAATCTTTTGATCTGACAACAGCGTAAGACCTATTCTAAGACAGCCTGCAACACCAAAGTAGAGTAGATCTTTTATCCTAGTTGATACACTGCCAAATCAGAAGCCTTACTTAAAATACCCCTTCCCCCTCCTCCCCCTTCTAAGACAGAAGTTTTTAGGTAAGGAGAATTGCCAAATTCTTAGAATTTACTGCTTCCACGTGATTTTAGGAAAATTTCTAAGGAAGCTTATTTGTAAACATAAATCTCACATTTTTACTGTTGAACATTGTGTACGTAAACCATAAGAAATGAACAAAGTTAGACGAGCTCTCACTTGTTAAGTTTTGTTCTTAGTATTGGTACTAAAACACTTTTTTCCTCTCATTTTTTCATTTTTCCTTATAATACATTAGAAAAGTTCTGAGTGTATCTCAATTTTCTAATGCTCATACAACCAGTTTTTAAAATCTTTACATTAAATGTCTTCGTATCCAGTCTTTGGATTGCTTAAAATGAAACTGTCTGAAGAACATTGCCATCTCTCTTTGATGTTTTGGTTGGCTTCCTTTAAAGGAGTAGACTGTAATGACTGATTTCCAGAAGAAAAAAAACAACTAC
The DNA here is from genome assembly GCA_037305975.1 of Chrysolophus pictus. Taxonomy (NCBI): domain Eukaryota; kingdom Metazoa; phylum Chordata; class Aves; order Galliformes; family Phasianidae; genus Chrysolophus; species Chrysolophus pictus. Next base: position 12,344,448 of record CM074583.1, on the reverse strand, counting down.
AGACATCACAAATTCTGGCCATGTTAGCTTGCTCTTCTGAAAGTATTGACTATATTGTAGAAAGGATTTTTTTCAGAAGCTGACTTTTTTCAGGGGCAGAATAAAAAGTGCAGAATGGTTATTTCCATATTGATCTTATTTATATATAAAATGTTAACACCAATAGATCAATATGGAAACTTGTGTTATTCTGGAAAACTGAACTATCAGCAGAAAACTTTAGAAATAACTATCTTGTGTTTTATAAACCTAAAGCAACATTGTAATAGTAATCTAAACTGTAATATATTGCAGCAAGGATAATTATTAAGGGAAAACACAGCTGACATTTTCTGATTTACGCACACAATCAGAGATGGAGTCCAAGGACTGTGACATAATTATCTCCATGCTAACAATTTTTGTAAATCTCTTGACAGAATTTTAGCTAATTTTAAAATGCCTTCTGAAGATTAGCACTTAAAAGTGTTGGGGAAAATAGCACAATTTATTAGCGAGGGTATAATTGTAAACCTTCCAAATACTCATAGTGAATATCATTTAGACAGTAACTCCTGCTTTAGCAGCTGGTATATAAGACTCCTGTTTATCGAGTCTTGAAACAACAGATAGAGTAGAATCTAATTAAACAGGATTACACGCAAAAGAAAATTTATTAAAAACAGACTAATATACAACTGCTATGAATTTGGAACAGCACATCTAGTTCTTTTGATGTGAACTCATGTAACATTGTGCTTTATTACAATAAAACCTTATGAAATACTCTTACCAGACCTCTCTTGATTTGGAACAGACTGTCTTTCTACACTGAAGCAACACAAAAAGCTAAATGGTTCCATTGATCTCCTCTCACAGACTTAAGCACCCATCTGCTATAGGATAAAATGTCTTTCTGTTGCATTTATTATAACATTGGTACAACAATTCATTAAAGTTACTCAGTAGCCAATAGTAGTATTTCACATAGGAAGACCCTTTAAACTATCTTTGTATTGAGCAACTAAACAAAACAGATGCCAAAGGGTTTCCAAAGTTAATAGCATTTGTTTCATCTACAACAGAGCACTGTTGAAAGCTAAACAAGAAAGAAAAAAAGACCAATGACTCTATCTGGAAGATATTACAGTCTACATTATATCACCTAAGCTCCTCCATTCCATTTGTTGCAACTCATTCTCAAAGGGTTCAGTCCAAACAGCAGTAAAGCAACTTAAAACTGGTACCTGAGCAATTGCTTACAAAGGAAAGATAAGTATTTTTAAAAAACACGTATATATTCTTAATATCTGAAGAAAGTATACTGAACCCTCAGGTATTTACATAACATTGACAGCATGTCATTCATAATATATGAACATCTGTTACAGTCATTTTTTCATCATGTGACATAGACACCTTGGCCAGACAGGCTCCTTGAAAAATACTTATATTAATATACCAAAAATAGCGGACTTCCAATAGAAAGCCATCCCTAAGTGTTAGCAATCAAATAAAAATCAATTGAGAAAAATATTAAGTAGAACTGTGGGAGGCTGTAATCAATGCCTCCTTAGCATAACCATATTAGTTCTTTTCAGTTTCTTCAGAGGAACATTTTTAAGACACACAAAAACATAACACATTTTCTCCACAAACAGAAAAATATTGGTAAGGCAGGATTGAAACTTCAGCACGAGGTAGTTTCTGAAATACTGCAAATGTGTTTTGTTATTAATTACCAGAAATCCTGCTCGTGATTTTGAAGTGGAAGCTGACAATTTCAGAGTTTGTATTGCTCCTCCAGCTTAAGAAGTGATACATATAATCCTTAAACACAGGTAATTATCTGGAAAATAATTACTTACTAAACATACATGACATTTTAGTTTGCAATGTTACTGGGACTATCAAAGTTCTTCTGATCTGAAATGGCATTTTGCAAACTTCCCTTTCATGCTGTTTTGTGTAAAATTTCAAAAGGCAAATTTATAGCAGCCTTTGTGTTCACACAAGGTATAGAATCTTGTTTGCATTCAACCTGCTGTTTTCAGAGCAGATGCAGACACCACGTGTTTCGACAATAACAATACATCTGATAGGAGCAATATGGGGAAGACGAGTGAAGACATAACGAAAGCACCAAGCACACTACACAGAATAGCAGACGAAAGAACTGAAAAAGGTTAAAAATCTGGAGCCATGCAAGACAGCAGAGGCACAGCTGGAAATAACAAAAGAAGTAGAGTGCAGGTGATGCCACTAAAGACATTTTATAATGCTGCTCCTCCATGACTCAGCTTTAAAAGATAGAAAACTCTGAAAATATAAAGGAAAACCCCTCTCCCACTTTTTTCCTCCTCTTCCTAGAACAAATGTTAAAGTTGCTCAATAGAGGAATGGGAGGACTTGGCAATAAGCTACTCATCCTTCTGCATCCAAATGGATGCTCTTACAAGTGCTTCCCTGCATGGGATGGGGGTCACAAAGCAGGGAGAAATACACAGCATCTCTTAGAATATTATAAGATCTTCATCTAGACATTGCTGTCTAATGAGGTTGTTGCTCTGCTTTCTTCCTATTGGAAAGGCTGAGCGCCTCATGAGGGCCTTCACAGAAGCTGTTTGAGGTACTGCCTGCGAGCAATCCTCGACAGCTGAATCCTCAGGTTTTCCAGTGCTTGCAGCATGAATTTACAATTTAATTCTTTTAGGGCTTACAGGCTGCCTAAGAGAGACAATCTCTACACAAAATTTCTAAATACACTATTTTCAATTGACAATGAAAACTTAACTGAATAAAATTTACGAAGAAAACAAATACTCAAATGCTATACACCCTCCTAGTATTTTCCTATACCTCAACAAATCTTGCTTTTCCTTTGGCATTCTTTATTCTGCTTTGGCAAGTATTGTTCCCCTGATTTACTGAGATTAAATAAGTGAACGTGAAGAGCAGAATAATATTGAGGAACAACATTTACAGAGCTCATAACATGGAAAAAATCTTAAAAATGTAGATAGAAATGCACTCCTCGGAAACAAATTGTGCTCTTGACCTTCAACAAAGAGCACAAGAAAAAACACATACTCAAAAGCCCAACCTCTTTTTTTTTTTTTTTATTTGCTCCTATTATTTGTTTTTAAAGAAATGGAATGACCAAGAATTTAAGGAAATAATCCCACCTATATGAGAGTACCAACTTACGGAATCTCTTATTTTTCATCCACAGCAGTGGAATTATTGAATATAAAAGCTTTTGAACAATTAAAATTACTATTCACATAGCACTTGAAAACACCCAGGATAAGTATTATAGCCTCAGGTCTCAAGTCCATTTACCACCTACAGCACCTAGCAATCCGACACTTCAGTATTACACTGTGCCCTCTTTAGTTCTATGCTCCATTTACTGTCCTTCCTTTGGAAGATTTCATGTTGCCACCCGAACAGCTTTCCTCTCCAAACTGTTCTGGCTTGCCTTTAGACACTCAGTATTCCTGTCCTTGTCAGCATCTTTAAAACTACCACGTTCAAGATGGGGTGAGCAACACCAACATGCTATGCAGCACCGAGAAAACCCTTTTCCTTCAGTTCTCAGGCACCAAGTGCATCCGTTTTACAGAAGAGAAGCCTGGAGCAACACTCCCTGTTATAAGCACTGTTTGGAGAAGTCCAGTTTGGTCTCATCTTCAAGACAAAACAAAACTGAACAGCTGGCTAGGCAGCACAGCTCCTGCTGGGGTCTCTTAGCCCTCTCATAGCATTTTCCTCACACAACTGTGTTATTTTCAAGTCTAGAAGTGGGGTCAGCTATTGCCAGAAAGGGGCTTTCAGTTCCCAGAATGCTGAACAGGACAGAGTTGCTGCTGCTTGTGTGTTTAACTTGGGTAATTTGAGCACTCCATTCCTTCCCTGCAACCAGAGTTTATCCTGGTGCCCTCAGTGCAATTATCCACATTTTACAATAAAAAGCAATAACCTAGTTTTGAAAATGCTATTTTCAAACTTACACCATGGAATATTTTCTAAATAGCACAAAATCTTGATATGAAGTATTTTTCCTCTCTACAATTAATATTGGACCTATTAATCAACCTCTTGCTCCTGAGCATATCACAACCATTGCATATGTGCAAGCAGAGCAATAGGAGAGATCAGGGCAATGACAAAGCAAATAGAAACAAAAATTATCCTCTTAAACATAATTACCAAATTTTTTCTTTTTCTTCCTGAAAACATCTTTACGTTCAATTTCTAAGCCTTATTCTTATGCAGCATTTCCCCTATTTCCCTCATGTATACACTGTTTGAGCTTTCAGTGTTTAATTTTTATCCAGTCATTTTCTTCTTTCTTTTCTCCTTCATTACTTGGATTTTCCCCTACTGTTCTATTTTCCCTTGTTTAAATTTTCCCCAATCCCTTCTAATTATTTCACATCTTCTGCTCTGTTTCATTATGTCACAGCTTTTCCTTGCCTTGTTTTCCTTAATGCATTCCTTTATCCCACTCCTGCAGCTCTGTGCTCCCTTCCCCACCATAAAACATCTCCAAGCAGGACACACAGCTGCAGAACAACAGAACCAAATCACTCACGGGGCACCTAGAAAGCCTCCTGAAAGCACCCACAGAGGGTCCCACACCAACTGCCACTCATGGGTGGAGGTAAGTGCAGAGAGAGCCTAAGAAAGAAGGAAAAACTCCCAAGAGTAAACAAACAGCAACACTTGAAAACCACAGTGAACAGTTGGGGGCTGCCTCTTGCTTTCTCAACTATGCTGCAATACACTCATAGATTACTAATACCACCAACGGTACAATAATTGTGAAGAACGTAAATATTTCTCACAGAATTTTGGGATAGATGTACTTAACTCTTGTACAACTCCTGGGAAAGCCTTAGCGGCTACAGCTCATTGTCTTCTTACACTCCTGCATAACTGTTGCTGAAAGCTTTGCACCAAAGTGAGTAGTTCCTTTTGTACACAATGGGAAAAGTGGTTCAGGCACTGTAAAACCTGAAAATACAGTGAAATTATTAAGGAAGTGATGTCTGTTCCTAGAGCTGATAGGAAGAATCTTAAAAGCCATTCAATACCTTATTTCCAATTACTTCAGACGTGACAGAAGTAAAAGTTACGCTTTAGTTTTTATTCTTTCTCTCTTCCATTCAAAAAAAAAAAAAAAGTTTGCTGGGCTCAGTCTTCAAAAGATAGAAACAAATGCTCAATAAGTCCATACTTTTAAAAATGTCAGCAGTTCAGCATCATCCAGTTCCAAGGATAGGTACTAAGACAGTTTCCCTGTCCTTTTGTTCCACAGCAGTGCAAGATTCCATCCAGTCAGTGGCAACTTCTTAGAAAGAAAAGTCTTTAATTTTGGGATTGAAATAAAAGTTTTTCCTAGAAACTAACGTTTTAAGGGTATTAGGACTTCTGGAATGGGAGTCAAGAAATAAGAAATGCTACAGCAGAAGATAAATGCATAATATAGCTGAGCACCCATCTGTGATGAAGTCCTAAAGAATGGTAAAAAAAAATGTTCAGCTAACATTCATCTTTATGAAGGGCATCAAAATCAGTGCTATTACTTGGGAATTTCTGACATAACTAAATCTGCCTCAAAGCAATCTGATGCCTGCATAGCTGAGTACTGGTAGATATTGAAAGACCATGAAACAGAATGCATATCTTAAAAAAAACCATTTAACAGTATCAGTCTACATCATACAGCTACAAATGATTACATAGTAAGTAGAAAGTTCGAGCAAAACAATTCACACAGGACAACCTAACATTCAGGTAGAAAATTCCTGTTTATTAATCTTATTCCCACAGAAGTGTCTGTAGGAATTCCAGGCTGAAGGGTACACAGAGCTGGATGAAGAATGAAGCAAAACTCTAAGTGATACAGGCCATCAAAAAGCAAACTGTGTCAATTATCTAAATTCAAAAATAGCTTTAAAATGTTGCTCTTCCAAAACTTGCTTCAGCCCCTTCACACACATACTTTAAAACACTGGGTTAATTACAGGACAAAACGCTATCTTACAGAGAACTGCTGCCTGACTAGGAACAGTGTTCACCTCACCAGCAGCCCCGCAGCTTCGTACTTTACATGCAGCCTTTTTGTGCTGTGTGGGGCCTTAATTGAACACCATTCAAAACCACACTTGAAGGCAGGACATATTTTTCCTGTGATTGTTTCGATGGCACTCATCACTTTGGTATCTTAAGTGATTTAAAAGCTATTTATTCATCTGTATTCTACAGATATCCTCTTTTGACAGATAGCAATCAGCACAGAAAAACTATGCAATAACTGTGAGCATGCCATGTCAGACATCTATGGTACAAAATTCTAAAATATATAAGAGACCAGAAGTGACAACCTGTGCTAATGGATTTACTCTTGCACTTTCACGTTCAGTTGCATTACGTCATCTTTTGCATGTGCTGTTAGATGTCTCTTCCCCACTACCACTACAGAGAGGCCACAGCACAGCATTCCTCTGCTCTGAAAAGCAGCAACATATTCACTCTCAGCCTTTATTTTCTGGCAGCAAAAAGGTATCCTTGTGTTATTATGCTAATGTTACCCTCAAATTATATAAAAAAAAATCCATAATTCCCTGAGCACAACAGTATATTATTTTGTTCTGCTACACTGTCCACACTCTTCTAATCTCATCTCAATAAACAGCCCCTTGATAACTTTGACAGTTTATGGGGATGACTGAAAATAATAACATACCTTATGTGCCCAGCACCACCAGAAGCAGTAGGTCTGATTACCCTGACACCACACTTGACTTTTTGGCGTTCTCATCCAGTTGATGGAACAACCACCCTATAATCAACTGGTATTTCTAAATCACCTTCTCTCTTAATTTCAACTATTAACTCCTAGTCATCCTTATCCTCAAGCGCTTGGCTGTACAGTCTCCTAATTGCACTATGAAATCTATTCTTACCTTTTATTATTATTATTATTCTAACTCCAGTGTTATAGAGTTCTTTTTCTATGATGTTCTACTTCCTTCTGTATTGACAATTCCTGTCAACTTTTTTTGTAACATGCTCCTAATATTTATGTCAAGCTCATTAATAAAAATATTAAACGATATAATCTGAAAACTGATCCTTCAACAAGCTCTGTTAAAAGCCCAAGAGCAGCTTTTTCAGCAGTAGACAGTGTAATTTCCTTAAACCAGGTCCTAATCCACATTACTATACTAATCCAAGCAGATGATACTTAACAGGCAAAAAAAACCCACCAGCTTGTCATTGCATCACATTCTACCCTTAAGGGCCAAGAGAGCAAAATGTATTGTGCTTTATCTTGCATTTGCTTCTAATACGAGACTAATGGAGTTACAGCTGCCCATCAATTCTTTTTAAACAGAGATAGTATTGACTATTCTTTAAATATGTGCAAAAGCACACAGCTTGATTTATTTAACAGTCTCACACTTAAGCCTGAAATTTCAAGTGTCAATTTCTCTGTGATTCTTTTATGGTCATTTTTCTGTCCTATTGACTTCAGAGATCAAACTTCTCAAGTTTCCCTCTGGCCTGCTTAGCGTAATTTCCATTTCTGAACTTATTTGCCCATTAGCCATCTCTTGTTTTAGTCTCATTTTATTGGAAATGGGACAACAGCTTAAAAAGATTTCAGACAATACCTAGGACATATAATCCTATCTTCACACAAGTTTTCCTTGTTCTTTTAAATCACATAGCTTTAGAACCTTTTACTATTTGTTTTATATAGCTGAATAACCTTTTACTATTTGTTTTAATTTCTTTTGCCAGGTGTGAATCAACTTGACTTTTCAAAGTTATCACTTTTTCCTCTGTACTACCTGCTTTGCTTATAAATCTCCCATTTTCCTCCCCTTGACTTATCATAGTCCTAATATTCTTTCAGAAACTGCTTACCAAATTAGTTTGAAACTCTTCCTTACAAGTTGGGATGCTGATTCCAAATAATTTTTTATATATTTCACAAAAATAACAATCTTCTCAAAATTCATGCCCTTGAACAAGTAGGTTAGTTCAGTTCAAAGATCTGAATAGATTCATATCCTCAGTCTTACAAAATAACTTAGAAAATTTGCTTATTCTTCCGATTAAAAAGCTTGATTAACATTTTATGTGATTGTCTATTTAGAACATTAATCCTTGCTAAATTTAAGACTACAGTCCACTCAGCTTAACACTTTATCCCTTCTGATTTAATGACTGAAGTTTGTCAATTATTACATCAAAGAGTACCTGCACCTTACCATTATTAGAATGTGTGGTGTTTTTTTTTCCAGACTGAATATAGAAAGTTCAACTGTCTTACAATAATTTGCCTCTCTAATAACATTAAGCATAGAAAGTTGAGGGGGTAACAGGATGAAAACAGTGAACTTCACAGATCATCTTGGATCAGCTGAAAGATATACTGATTGATTAAAAAAGCAAAATAGAGGGCAAAACCCAGAAGACATAAATACACAGAATTATTTCTGAGCACAGTTAAGAAAAAAGATGTGCTTAAGAGATTTTTGAAATGATACCATATCTCTCCTATGGCCTTAAAATCAAAATCATGAAAGCAGGGAAACTAAGATACACACTTAAGTATATAAATTTCTAAGTACAATTGAACAGCACAAGCACTCAAGGAATAAATTCAGAAAACTAAGGCACTAAGAAAATTTCAATTAGCAAAGAATGAGAAATGAGAAGATTGTTCTATATAGATGAGAAGTAAGAATTAAATTAAGAGAAGTAATTTGCTTGGATTGGCACGTATTCAACTCACAGCTTCAATGCTAACCCCTCAGTTTCTCTTGAGTTTTAAATTCTTATCTCACCTTTTAAGATATTTAATATTTCCTCCTTCTCCATTTCCCTGACCCCTCCAAACATTACACTTGTAGATTAGTATATTGCTTTCCTCCAGATATCCAAGAACACTTTTCAGCAATTGACAGAAAAAGTAGGTTTTCTTTCAGTAACCTATTTGTACACTCACTGGATACTGTTTTTAAATAGACTAATTTATTATTGGCTTTTAACAACATAGTGTAGAATACTTATTTTAAAAAGTTAATATTTAAAATATATATATATAAAATGATAAATTCAAGGATTATAATATGCATTTCTTTCAGCAAGGATAAATGTTATCATATATAAACATGTAAACCACTTTATTCTACTGAAATGATTGTAAATGCCAGCATATGGTATCGATACGAGGAAATGCAGAGTAATTAGTAAATCTAAAAAATGCATGAGCAGGAATTTGACTGCTAAATGATTAAACTGGTACATTTTAAAATGTGTATTAATATTTAATTATTGACACTGTGAGAAAAGAGAAAATCTCTTGATGTTACTTCTTATCTCTTTCTGATACTCAAAGTAACCCATGTATTATTCATATGAATAGTTTGTGCATATACAGTCAATCACTAGTTATATAAAAGAATCATTCTCAAATTCCCTAATCACCTCAATAGAACCTAATGCGATATTTTCCACATTTGGGAATCAGAGCATTTTATTTAAGAAATCAGCCTGGCCACGATGAATACAGTGCAGTCTGAGCAGACATCAGTTCAAAGAATCAGATGTCAAAGTGCTCCCTCTAATGTCCCTTAATCATCACACCAATTAGTGGTTGAATAGTGATGTGATTAAAAAGACTGCTGCTATCCTATACCTATTCAGACTAGTAGATTTCTACATATGTTCTACCAATTAATGTTTGAATAGAGCAGCGATTAGAGAGACATCTGCCATTGTATATCCATTCAGAAAAGAGCTAAGCTTACATATTCATATGCAATGAAGACAAAAATAAATATTTGCAAAGGTAAACTATACATTTAGATTATATATATAATTGAGTTGATTTCTGTTAATGAGCATTCTCCATTTTACAATATGTGAGATTATTTTTTATTTATAAATATATACTCTTTCATCAATACAAGTCTAGAAATGGTCAAATTATTCATTGAGAAAGTATTTATTCATTAAGGTTCCTGATTTTAGGCTTTGGTGAACCAGGTTTCATATCTGTTTGCAATTTGCACTATTTCTGCTTCCAGCCATCAGTTACATGAGAACTGCTAACTTGATTATTCAGTGATATCTGATTGGGCACAAAAATCACATGACATTTTTCCATCTAATTGTAATGTAATACTTAAGGTAACAAATTGATTACAGCTGTGAGAATCATTTATATCCATGTTTTCCCATACAAGTACAGATACCTGTATAGCAGAAGGTCCAAGTAAACTTTTTTTTTGTACTTTAAATAAGGTTGTTTTTTTAAAACAGATTTTCATATGCAACAGTGACAGCCACTGAAATACTGCCAAAATTAAAAGTAGTTTGAAATTTTACCTCCTAATTATTACTGTTTTAAGGGAGTAAACGCATCCTCTGAAATTAAAGAGCAACATAATCTGTTACATCTTACACCTAAGCGCAGGTCTCAGCACAAACCAATCTGGTAGCTGCATCATAACATTGCACAGAAGACAAGGCAAAGAATTCGGTTCTCTTTGATGGCTAGAATGAACTACAGAACAATGAGAGAGTCTTGCCCCAAAATTAAAAAAAAAAAAAAGGCTGAGCTTAAAAGTTATTTTGTTCAAAAAAGAAAAGCTCATGTTGCAAAATGTTGATCAGGCTTAGCAAATGTAAGGACAAAGAACAATGCTACTACTGCCAGAAAATCAATACTGTTACAGGCTATGGCAATTAGCTACAAACCAATTTAAACCCCATTTCCTTTTTGTCTTTTTACTTGAAATATTTCCAACTCTTCCATCTGGAACAACTTCTACTATTATTTTTTAATGCAGAATCTGAAGAAATTCTGAATACATAGATAGGTTTGTATCATCTTCTACACTAAGTAGGTACCACAATTTGTCTTTCTTTAAAAAAAAATGCTGCAGTACAACATCCTATTGAATTATCCAGCAACAACTTATAACATTTCTATAAAATTGTACAAAAGCCACAAATCTGCACATGTACACAGACGAGCAGAATTTAGCCCATAACACTTAGAAACCCTAATCACAAGCAAGGACTTCAGCATGGTGCTAGCCGTAATGCAAATGCGCACAGTAAGTGCCCTGCTAGCTCCTGACTGAGCAGTCATCAAGCATAAAATGCTTACCAAAATTGAAGAACAGCAAGATGGCAACCATAAATAGAAACATAAATCTGATATCTAAAACAACCCCTGAATTGTTGAGGAAAATCTTGAAATCAAAATATAACCAGAATCAAAAACTCACAGCATCCACAGTTCATTCCTTTGCTCAGGTTTTATCTATTAAATTGATGACCTAATGTGACCTAAATCTACCATCCTTTCCAAAGATCTACTGTCAGTACAGGCACCTCAGAACTTTTCTGTCTTGAATTTCCTCTGACGAAGTGATCTTTTTTCCCCAGACACACTCCTGAATTTTATGCCACCTTCCAGCATGACTCAGAAGATGCCAACTAACATTTAGGTTTAGCATTGCTACCAAGGGTGACCCATGTACTCTGATCTAAAGCTGACAAAATTTTTGAAGTTGAATGATTGTGTATCTACAGCAATAAAACACTTTTACAACAAAATTTGGTTGCTAAACACACTAAATAAACAACAACACTTACTGAAACTGTAACTGGGCCATCCTTGAAGAGCACTGATGAAAAACACTGACATTCAGTTTCCACTTCAGAACTCATTTAATGGGCAAAAGTGTCTCAGAGCAGACGAGGAGTTAAAATTCCACTTGTATAATTATTCTGAAGAAATATTTAAGTCTGCCATCTGGAAGTACATTAGACATTACCAAGGCACTGTGTGCATGCCTCAGCAGATGCAGCTTTTGTTCAGAGTTTTGAGAGCTGTTAATTTAATTAGTTTTGTATTTTCATACTCCCACCTTCCCTCTAACAGTAATTCCGCTAAGACAGCATCAGCCATGTTTCAAAAGAACCCAAAGCTAAAAGGCAAATTCCGATTTTAAGGAAATGCAAAGCAGTACACTTCCTCCTATGGTCTTTCAGAAGAGTCTGATCTGTCCATTAAGAGGTGCAATTGTCACTGCCAATGGTTTTTTAGACTATAACAGGAATTATGCTCTCTACCTTTTCCTACATTATAGTTTTCATACTTTAAGAAGGCCAGGAAAGCATTTTCTTGTTTTTGCCTACTTGTCATTGGTGACCTGGAGAATGTAAAAGTCCCACTGTCCCCACAGATCTCCGTGCAGTAACGCAGAATTCCAATGATGGCGTCTTATGAGGCTGCTCTGAAAGTAGTGCCTCCTATTTTATGATGTTGGCCCACTACATGAGAGGGAAATGCTGGTGGAACAGCAGGAGTGGCTGAACCTTCCTACCATTATTCCATTACATTTTGCTGCCATGTGACAGATGGCAGAAAAGGAGTAGCCTGACAAAACAGTGTCTGACATGGAAGTGCATATGAAGCAGAGGTGTGTCACTGAATTCCTCTACACAGAAACAGGTAGATGTCCCATTAAGTGCCATGGTGGTGATGGATTGATGGTTAAACTAAACAATCTTAGTGATCTTTTCAACCTTAATGTTTCTATGACATAAGAGTCATTGCTTTCAGAGCAATCTAAATAGATTGTAAAACAATTAAGAAATACCACCATACTATATTTGAGGACATTCAGAATTTCTTTTGAATCAAAATTCAGCCAAGACATACAAACTAGCTATGAACTCAAGATCCATGCTGTTTGCATGGCCCAATAATTTCAGGCCTTAGGGCTTCAAGAACTTTTAAGACAATGAGGTACACATTACTAAGAGTAGGAATGTGGGAAGATTAGGGAGCTTCTAAAAAGCTAGGCATTTTCAATTACCAAAAAAATCTTCAAATATCCGGATTTTATGAACTGAACATATAAAGATCAAATGGAAAAGTCAGAGACAGCAACAAACACTTAAAGGCTAAGAGCTTTAGAAAATGTGTGAACACATTCATCAGAAAAATATATATACATGCACTATAACTGGAGCTTCAACCAACTATGTAATGAATAATTTCCATAGGAACAGCTGATGAGGTTACTGCAGAGGTGTCTGCTACCCCTACTGCATGGATACCTAAGCCTCTTATCAAAGTTTCTGAAAGCACAGGAGTTCACAAGCTCAGTATTGATTTCAGGTCACCTGAAAACATCAGTATGTAAACTGCAGCTGCCCAGGAGCTGCTTACTGAGCAACTACCTGCACAACACAGAAACAGTTGTGGGCAATAACTGCACTGCACATCCTAAAGAAATCATCCCTGTTCACAAACCCAAGCTTTATGTTATTGTTGTAACAACTGGGAAAAACCTAAACTAACAAATAAGAAAAAGGGAATGTTAGCTACAGTAACGCAAGATTCTTGTCATTGATTTACAAAGCTAGGAATCATTAATAGAGGATGGCTGGAACACTAAGGATATCCTAGGTTGCTTTTCCCTGCAAATATTAGTTGGTCATACTGGATTTATTTATTTTGAGAAAATTTTATTTAAAAAAAAAGTAGATTCAAGTTGACCCAAATTAGTCACAGAAGATGTTTTGTTAACAATATTAAAACACATCACAATTCTGTACACATGCGGGAAACAGTTTAGAGATGCAGAAATAGTGTTCTGGAAGTAGGACTTTACTCCTCTGAATTTAGAGGATTATCTAACAGAATCTGTAGGAAGACCGTAAAAGCCCTACAGACCTTCTAATCAGCCAAGAGATCAAAGAGACAACCATGTCTGATTGGATTAGCCAAATATCACACTGAGACTAGGAATCTAAATACCTAGACAGAAAAAGGTGATATTTAATGGCAGAAATTCTGAACACTATAGCCATTTTATAATAAAAATACATTTATTCCAATACCTAATTCCTGAAAAAATTTCAAAGTAAAAAATTTTAAAATTGAGAACTATGTTTTAATACCAGTTTCATATATTTATAAAATATATACGTCTTCATGTACATATATGGCACATGTATATATACACATACTAAAAATGTGTATTGTTTCCCTATTTCTGCACTGAACCAATAGTTATAACTCAGAAAAAAAACAACAGAAGTGCTACTCTTCCCGGAGTTACTCATGGGAAACAGAAACAAGAGGAGCAAGCGGGCAGCAGCCACGCAGAGCGGGAAGGAGGCAGCCAATGCTGGCAACCCAGGGCAAGCAGTCCTGCAGGGCTCAGGAAAGTGGTTAGATGGATGCCATAATCACAGGTGCTCAAGACTGATCTAACTCCATAACAAGAGGGTAACAAATTGCTTCAGAGATGTACCACCTCCAAAAAAGAAAGATATATGGCACGTACCGGTTATGAAGGATATTGCTCATCACAAAGTAACAATTTATCTGCAGGAGCAGAACTAGAAGACAACTTTGGCTACAGAACACCACAGGAAATTCAAGTTCAAATTTCCCACACAACTGAGATTTCAGCCTCAATAATTTGTTGCATATTTCAGATGCAATAAGTGTCTACTTACAGAACAACTTTTGTCAGAATTCCTTTTCCAATGCTTCTTGACTAGTTTCTTTGTTACAGTTGAATGAAGAGTTGCATGAGTCTGTGTTCGGGGGTTTAAAGCCAGGAGGTTCTGTAAAAGAAAAGAGAAAATACAAAAAAACAGATTTGAATTTTCCAAAAATACATTTGAAGCTTCTTAAATCACAACAAATATTTATTTACACTGCTATTTAAAACCAGAACAACAGCATTTTAGCATAACATCATAGGAATCTGTTTAGATTTTCATTGTCCACAATGCTTAGTTTCTGAACGTTTAAAAGGTATTCCTGGGATATCTATAAAGCAGCATTACATCAAGCAGCCAGCCACCTGTATGATAACAATTTCCACTCCCAACATTTCTAATCTAGGCCACATGGAAACGTGTGATTCTACTTCATTACGATGCTCCAAACAAAAATTGTACAGCAAAGCAAAACATGTAAAAAGATTTTAAAGCACTCATGCTGTTTTTACATATTTTACCACGTCAGTATGAACTCCAGCTTTTCCTTCACAAGAACTTGCTTTTGCACATGGTGACCTGATAAGTTACTCTCATTACAAATATTCCTTTCTTCAGTGTTTTTACTTGCAAGGACACAAATGCTGGAATACAGCAGTACTTTTAAGTGACAGTTGTAGTCAGAAAACATGGGCAGATTGAACTTTGTGAAGTCTTTCATTAGAGAGTAACTTGAAAAATTAAGTCAGCCTTTTGGAACTCAAGCTTTTCTTCAGCTTAAGCAAATGACAGGTTTCTGTAGCAAAACTGACCTCGTATAATTCAAAGGGCAAGTGTGAACAGTATGCAAGTGACAGATCAAGAATCAGATCTGAGATAGAGAACCAAAACAGACATACTCTTTGTTGTAACTTTTGAAATTGGTTTTTGTAAGATTTCCTTTAAAAAAAATTCCACTTTAGCACTATATGTCTACGCTGCAGTGAATAGGGTGTACTCACTGTTGCTATGCATCAGAGACATACAAGACTGACTTATAGAGCTAGAGACAGAAACTGACAAATGTGATAGGTTACGTATATCAGAATGCTTCCTGATTTTAAAAGTTCGCTTGAGTACATCTGCTTGTGTGGGTGATAAAGATGAAAAAGCAACCTGCACTGCATTTAACAATTGATGTTTATGTGGTTTGTGTTTTTAGGGGTTTTGGGTGTGTATTTTTCTCCCTGTGTTTGGGTTGTTTTGTTGTTGTTGCTTTTTAAGGCAAAGAGTTAGTGTTCTAAGGAGCTGCTTACAGGGTGTAAACAGATGCAGCTCCACAATCCCAGCAGGATAGGTTCTGCTCCATCTCTAGGTGTTCCCCAGCTGAATATCTCAGGCAAGATGTGGCAACCAACTGCATTCAGTGGTGGTTTATGCTAATTTCTTTCATTCTTAATTAAAACAGAGCAGGGACATTCACATAAGGGATGTCACTTACAGCATCTCTGCTGCTACATTAATTTCTCAAGCTGATCAAACTCAGTTGTCAGAGCACATCTGACTCGCTGTTGATAGGCCAGTGAGTGCCCAAATCACCCAAACCGGACAGTAGGTCTTGAATCACACATGCACTTGAGCAAAATCTTGCCTACTATCTTTTGTAATTGCTTAATGCAGTACTCTTGGCCATGAATATTATAATTATTTTAGCAAGCTCTGAAATGAATTGCAAATTTCTAGTAATAAACCGTAACAGATGTACTCCACTGGGTACAGCACCAGTTGGTTTAAAATGTGGAACAAATGGTGGGGCAAGCCAAGGACGGAAGAATCCCCATATGTTTGCTCCTGTTGGAATTCTGCAACAGGAGTATGGCTCCAAGTGCAACAGTTGCAGAAATCCAAAAGGACTGCATAGTCCAGTATGTTCCAGAATTAAATCTGAAATAAAATTGGCACACTATTAAGAACATACTAAATCACATATACAACATAAAAATTGCTTATATTCCCATTACTTAAATAATATACTGCCAAAATCTGGGATTGCTGACCTAGGTGACTATTTCAGCTGCAAGTCCCTGATGTTTAAAAATAACTCAGAAGTTAACTGCTTGAATAGAAAAGTAATGCAAATGCTTTTGAGTCTTTTTAACTGTCAGAAAGGAAAATTGGTGAGGGTATTTTCTTCCTATTCATTTCAGTTCCCTGGTTGGCTTTCAGCAGCTTATGGCTAGTCAGACATTTAGTAAATTTAACAAATACATTCAGGTAAGTCATCCAATAAGTGGAAAATTACTGAGAAGAAAGTCCTGGAGGGACTGTTGCAGCTAACACTTAATATATGCATCTAGCTAAACAAAAATAAATTGCATGTGCAAGAAAAGAAACCCAAGGCCCTGATCTTTCAAATACACTGGCCATCACAAAACAGGGGAGAACTCTTTGGTAAGGATAATTATCTGGGCATCTGTTATCTTGCTTGTCCCAGTCCCACACTTATTCTGCTACATAAATTCTCTCTCTTGCCAGATGAGCTGTCATTTGATCTTTCCAGATGTTGAAAAGGCAATATTCAAACTCCCAAACAGAGCTGGTGGATACATACTACATCCCTTTTCAGAGCACTGTGAAGTCTGGACCTCGCTTTAAGATGCTATTTGAATAATCAAGTACCTATAAATTATATATTTACTGTTAATGTACGTGATTATATTTATTAAAATAAAAACAAAGTAGGCATAAATCCATTTTCATTAACGACTGCTAATCTGAACATAATGCTGGTGCATTTTCACAGAAATCTGTTTAGGTACTGTGTTGATGAGGAAAGAAACAAGGTTGTAAATACACAGAAATAAATTTGGCTCACATCGCGTACATCCTCTTGGCACATCTGAACACTATGCATACTGGAGTTAAACTAGCAGCTTTGTACCACAATGACAGTTACTGGCACCAAAGTATTCTTCTATTATTTACCCAGATGAGTTAGAATACTGCCTCTACAGATTCGCTCAAAATCCAGTACAGTAAGGAATTAATTTAATGATCATCCATGACAGTTTGTTCTTTCATGTCTTTTACAATACTAAAAAATACTAACGAATAGTTTCTTTTTCTAATATATTCTAATATTTTCTAATATATTCACTTCTAGAATGGAAGGTATTTGCTGTGAATAATATAAACTAACTTAAGTTGCAAGTATCCCAAAGTGCTATGAACTACTCATATCTAATGTACAACATGTGGCATGTTGTCATGTACACTGTCAACAGCAGTCATAGTTGCTGTTTTTAAATTTTGAGAAATTAACAATAAATGGTTTATGTTGATCTGTGCCAACACTGCTTCTGAGAAAGAATAAACTTGCCATAAGCTATTCATTAGATGTTTATTGCTCCATTTCTACTTTAAAGTAGGCTATGATTAACAAGTCTACATGAAAAAAATACTTATCTAATCTTCACTATCATCTATTAATGAAAAGGCTGTAGAAGCTTTTAAAACAGCATGTTATATTACAGTGAGTAATTTTTCAAGTCTTTGATTTAGTATTACTCCAAAATAAGTGATTTCAAGGCAGTCACTTGGGATAGAAACACATTCTGTTATTGGGAGTCTTATTTCTGGTGCAGCATTTCCAGATAATTGAAGACAGATTTCACATTGTCCTGCAGTAATCCAGTGTTAATATAATTCTCTATACCAGATATTTATTTCATTAAGGAGTGTCATAGCCATTTTATTTCCATCTTATAAGTCATCCTTTTAGCTGAAAATCTTAAGAAGCTATTGCAATTAAATGGTCTTTAATTAAAAGCATATTCAGAAAAATAAAATAGAAAGTTTTGGAAGCATTATGCTTATTAGCAATGTTTCGACGCCAACTAGGGAAAGGTAGAAAGGGATTTGACTTCCAAGGATGATGTTCTAGCACGGCATTAGGAAAAAAGATTTGAGCAATATTTTCCTGCTTTCTTACTGAACTTCCTAACTGAAGGATGGGAAAAACAGTAAAAAGTAGAAAATGGTGAGTGAGAGAACAGGGAGGCCCAGTTTGTGTAGACATTTCCACAAGTAACAGGAAATGTTCTCCTTAGCTTGAACTCCTGAGCTACACAGAATACATTGAGTTCTGCCATGAACAAACACAGTGCATACACAAAGGCAGACTTTCTTCTGTATTGTCTTAAGATAAATTCCTGGAAACTTTTTTTCTTTTTGCCTCCGCTTTCAAATTGGATTGCAGTCTTTTAGAGGATGATGCCACTTCTACTTCTAAGGCATACATTTTCTTATAGCATTATATTGCACTGAGGCTAGATAGCCTTTGTTCCTGACAAGTTAACACATCAATGAAAAGCGTGAAATACACAAGGCTCTTCCATCTTCCAAAACCCACATCCTAAGATTGAAGTCTGTTTAATGGGCCAAGTTCAGACAATGATGTTAAGAAAGTACAGTTTACATCATCAATGGGACTGCAGTACCTCCAAGGCAGTCTTAGAGAAGTCCTTCTCATCTAGTGCAGTCTTTGTAAGATATATGGAGTTTTTAAAGCTTGTCTTTACAAATTCAGCTTTGAAGTATTCCACATTTTTTTTCAAATTAACAACCCTAGCAAGACATCCCGGTCACCTGGACCATAGCTCTCACTTAAAACAGAAAGCCTGGTTAAAAATTGAACACTGAAGGTTACTCTCTGTCTCTGGAAGAACTACAGCTAACACCAATAAGTTACATCAGGAATATTTATTCCTAAATGATTCTCATTTTTGCAACTGGTAAATCAAAGGTAGAATAAGGATTAGAAAAGATCTCTACAGGTTCTGACACAGGTCACAGTATTAAAACTGTATAGGTTTATTGATAAGACAAAATTGTTTTCATGGCTTCTGTCCACTTCCTCCAGCACACAGGGAAATTTCTTATTAACAGCCCCAGAACACCTGCTGAGGCTCACCATAGATCAATAAGCATACAGCCATAACAAAGTCACTGAAAACACAACTGTTCATATACAAACTATGAGCATAAATGTGATTTCAAGCATTATTTGGTTCATTTTACCATAAAGTTCAGTTCAGCCCCTGCAATACATAGGTTGTATCCTATTTTACTCCAGCTGCTTTACTGAGCATCCTTAGCTAAATTGCTTTATATGAAGGATGCTCTGAAAGTAATGCCTCCTATTATGTTGGCCCACAATGGCAGAGGTGGATGTTGGTGGTATGGCAATAGAGGCTGAACCTTCTCACCAATATTCATTACATTCTGTTGCTGTATGGCAGCTGGCAGCAGAGGGGCAGTCCAATAAATTGCAAGACAAGGCCCACAATGCACAAAGTGCTGTGCACTGTTTTTTGGGGTAGAAATGGGGCTGATTCTTCTGGATTTCCTGAAACCTGGACAAACCATCAACTCTGACCACTATATTGTGACAATGACAAAGGCGAAACTCCAGAGTCAGATGAGAGAAGACAACCTTTCTCTAGCAACATGATAACGCTAGGTCCCATACCAGTTTGAAGACTGTGGAACACATTGCTAATCTTGGCTGGACTGTCTTACTGCACCCACCCATATAGTCCAGACTTGGCACCTTTTGTCTTCCATCTCTTAGGGCCACTGAAAGATGGACTGTATGGACAACATCTTCCCAAATACAACATCCTCATAACAGCTGTGAAACAGTTAGTCATGTCTGTGCTGGTGCAGATTTTTACAACCACAGCTTGCAGGCTCTTGTTTATCACTGGTGAAAGTGCATAGCTAATGGTAGTGACTGTGTTGAAAAATAGTATTTTATCACTGAGAATTTGCTCTATCAAATAGCTATATGTTTCTGTTGTAGTTTTCATTAAAATAAATAGGAGGCATTACATTCAGAGCAGCCTATATGTATATATATCAATTAAAATTCAGCACTGGGCTAGGCATGCTAAGGAATGCATGTGGAGAGCAATTTAACCCACCCCATTCCATTAATCTACCCAATTTCCTTAAAAAGAGTTGTAATCTTCCTCACAGCAAGTAACATTAAATGTATTGCAAGGTACATATGTTCACCAAGTGAGCATAATGAGAACATATTTATTTTTTCTAAGAGTAATGAGCATACTAAACAATTAATTTCAGAGCTATGCAAGTGTTGAACTACTGACAGAAGCAAGTAACTAGAGTCTTTCTCCTGTTATTTTCTAGTACATGAAACTAATTTTATTAAGTGCTCGTCAGTGAAAGACCAAATAACCTGAAGTAGAAGTATTTGTTTTCATGAGATTGGATGACCCAGAATAATGAGTGTTTAAGAATTCTGTCAGCTAACAAAAAGATGACTCTATCCACTAATACCTCATTTTGCATTGCTTAGTTTACTTTATCTTTCACATCTGCTAGGCCTTCAGGAAAGCTGCATGAAGCACAAACAGATGCAGCACTTCAGCCATCATGCAAAGTCCCCAGTGACTACAAGTAGAAATTCCACAGCACCAAGTGAGCAAGGAAACATTCGAGTTCACAAACAATTCAAAATATTAAAAGATAATCAAGATTTTAAAAAATAGTCATGATATTATGTTTTCTAGAAGCCAATTTATGTCATTTTTCGTTATCTGAGGACACGGGGAAAGTTGGGAGTTTCTCTGTCCTGCTATTATAGGATCATAGAATGGTTTGAGTTGGAAGGAACCTTTAAGATTAATAGAGTGCCTCAAACAAATACTTGCGTCAAATTTGTATTTCTTTTTACTGAAGTCTTGAACCAATGAGAAAAACATTGTAATCTACTTAACATATAGATAATATACAGCTTAGACATATTTGGATGACTTCCTGAGATATTTCAAAAAAGAATAACGTGCTTTCACATTAGTCAGGCCTGATTTAATTGAGATGACGAAGGTCGGAGAAAGTAAGACAAAATGGAAAACTACAACAGCCAGCATGGGAATAGCATGGTCAACTTTCAGACATTCCTAAATCTAGAATCAAAAATTACCCCAAACAGCAAGGAGTTTATGAGGGAAATCCCCCAGGATTTTTTTCTGTGTGTAACTAGATACATTTCTGTTAAGACAAATGGCTGCACGTATGGACAAAGGCACACGCTGGTTGTGATCCCATTTATATTATAATGTATCACAGTGTGGCAAGATACAATCTCTATAAACGAGGATAAACTCCTCAGGTAAAATTTTCCATGACCAATGATTTATATTACCATTCTATCTTCAAATAAGAGTCCTCAGCATACAGAGAGTTAGAAGAGGGGTTCCCTTCCTGGATGGACAAACAGCTTCTGACCATGAAAGCTGTGAGCAAAGCAGACATGCTACAGGCAGATGAAACGAAGCTGAGGAGGGACAGGGGCTGGGGTCAGGCACTGAGCCCTGGGGCACACTGGGCAGGGCAATTAGGCCATACCTGGGAAAGTATCCCACTTTGAATCACAACACTTATTTCTTCTCTGAGCCTCATGAGTTCAGAGACTCAAGATCAAGAACTTGATGTCAGTGCATTATCTTATGGTAAGCATGTTCTAGCTCTGCACTGGTCACTGGCTTAACTTAGCAATTAGATGCCACATTTTCCTCTTTACATTTCCAAGTAGTTTTACATTTGCCCATGTGACAGACTGCTTTTATACCAGAACAAATTCATTTCTGGCATCTTCCTCTCCTCACACGGCCTGTGGTATGCAGTGAGATTAAAAGTACTCTTTAGCAATAACATCAGAATGTGCAGTCATCTTTGAGGTGCAGCCCTAGATCCAGCGTCAGTTATGTAGAAAGCAGCATTACCACAACAGTTTTACCACTAGATCTTCACATTCCTCAAATGTACATTATGTAAATAGTCTCTTAAATTGAGTAGTTCTCTAAATCACCATCAAAAGTCAGTGAAGTCTTACTTTTCCATATACCTATGTTAACAAAATGTTGAATACCTCTGGAACTTCGTTATACGAGCAAAGATAATGCTTTAGCAATTAACAAAGAAGAAATATACACAACCATATGCCTAATTTTGCAGATACGTTAATTTTCATATTAAGAACTTGATTTCTCCACCTCAGCACTGTATTTATAATAGATACTTTTGTAAAATATAAAAGGTTTATTAAAATGGGAAACATAAGCATTACTTGCTTCCCATAGATAACAAACACTGTTCTCTATTAGCAGAGCTCTGGGTGGTAAATTACTCCTTTGGAAGCTCAGCATGTGCTTGCCTTGACATAACTCATCTCTGCAGAAGTGCCTTGACCCTCGCAAAGAAAGCTGAAGTGAATACTCACCCTCTGTGCTTGAAGTTAAGTATCCAGGTAGTATCCCAGCATTCAGTGAATTATTCATATATTCAACACATTAAAAGCCATGCAGATTAAAGTGGGCTCGATGTTATAGCACCACAATCCAAAGTCCTCAGACCTGAGGTCACTCCAGAGCACCCTGCTCTGTGATAAGGCCTCATTTTCACATCATAAACAATACACCATATCAGAAGCTATTTGTGTTACCACATCAAAATCAGAGAAGGCATAGCTGGGCACAGTTTTAAGAGCTCAGCATGGCATTCTGCATTCATCTTATTAAATATATAGTTTACTGCCTTTAAAAATAGAAAGGTTTAAATTTTGGTGCAGTTGTCCTTCTAAGCCTACATTTAACTTTTTAATACATTTTATCTCATGAACTGTATAATCTTTAATCATCCAACTGATTGAATAAGTGCAAAAAAAAAAAAGCACATCAACTCATCATCACAGCCAACTCTGGCTCCTTCGCTGCTATTTCTTTCAAAGCAAGAACAGGCATGGTCCCCACAGCCTGGTACCTTCTTCATCTTCCTAATAAAAAATCTTCCCTCTTTACATTTTTTCTGAAGCTTTAAGTTTACTTCAAAGGTCTAACAGAATTTTGTTGTTTCCTCACTATATTTCTCTACGTCTCAATCACTAGCACACGGAATTATGCAATTGCTGTGTTACTCAAGGACTACTAAATAACATTTGTAACTGCTCACTCATATGGAGAGTCATTTTAAGTCCACAAGATCATCGTACACATACATCTACATTCTACTTTCACTTTTCTGCAAGATGACAAACCATCTGAAAGAGAAGAAAAGCTTGGCTGCATTTGTAAATAGCTTTAGTGCCAAAACCAAAAATAAGCCATTGTATCCCAACAATTGAACCCCTTAGATTAAACCTCCGCTCAATTGCAATTACAGGTGTTTGTTTGCTTAACCAGAGAGACCAAACTCACATTGGAGACATGTCAGTTAATGAAAAGTGAATGCTCTGCTGACTTTTGATCATAGGAGAGAAATTAGCATTAAAGTTATTACTGCTTTAAATTTAATCATTGGCAAAAACAGCAGAACTAATTTTAGCTGAGAGAAGTAATGTTCTGAAAACTTTGTTAAAGGTGATTTTCAAAGTCCAACAAATGAACTTGAAATGCAAGGCTGATGGTGACAATGCATATGCGAAAGATCTAGTACGTTCACTGCTTGAAGCATGTGTGAAGAATTTTTATACTTATACCAATGTGCCAAGCATATCTATATTGACTTTCTAAATCTGTTGCAACACTAAGAAGGAGCAAATGAGAAAATTTCAGTGGCAACTGTTTAATGCAATGGTAAAAAACAAAACTGATGCTTTCAGCTTCACTACTGTAGTTTCACTACTGATTTCCTAGTAAACTTGTGCATACAAAAGAGTATCTAGCCAAAAAGGAAATCAGCCTGTAGAAGCAAAGTCAAAGCATGAAGAATTTGCTAATTATTTACTGTAAGGAGTAAGGGATTGATACCTGAGGTTACAAATTAAGATATTTTTCACTTATCAAACATTTGATAACACATTTTCAAGGAATAAAAACTAGCATCTGATGCAAGTAAGGCAGGAGGACTCTGTGGCCAATTTTTCCTTTTTTAATATCTCTTTTCCTATGCAGAGCTACAGATTATTTCTACGGAGTCACCTTTAAGCAAAGAAATCCCATATGACACTCCATAAATAAATAGGGTGTCACATGCATTTTAGATGACAACAAAAATGTATTGATAATGGGGAAAATGAAAACAATTCCTTGGAGTTCTTCACTTGTATTCAACAATTTCGATTTTTAAATCTGACACTAAACATTGCTGAACACGTGGGCCAGAAGCAGTTGTGATACTCTTAAAAAAAAAAAACAGGATAACCCAATTAGGGCTCTTAAATTATAACAGCAAACATTTGGGTTCTGATCTACCCTACTTTGTCTCATTCTTATAGACAAAATTTTAAACATTTTATGAAGAGCGTTTGATGTTGTAGCGTTATTTTTCAAAATTACTTAATAAGCCAAATTACATTTGTGTGATGACATCTCTGAATGGGGAAGAATGATCACTTTTATCATTTCTAAAGGTTTATAAAAACACAATCAATTATCCTATAAATGTACAGTAATGATTCTAAAGCTTTGAATTTCCAGTTGCTAAAAGGCAGACTTTAAGCACTGGATTTTCAGAAAAAACAATTCCTCTCTTTTTAACAGGACAAAGCCCTCTCTCCTAGACTACAATATACATGACCCCAAAGCTTCATTCATTCATTTAGAATGGAAATGTCTAGGAAAACTTGTCTCAGATCAGCATCGCTTTCTTCGTGGTTTGGTAAGAGCAACAGCACATACTGAAGAGTATCAGAAACAGCTGCAGCATAAGCAACAATATTTAGTAGACCAGGAATGATACAAATGAGAAGTACCCAGGTAACCATTAGATAAATGCTTTAGGTAATTTCCTGCTCTTCTTTATCTGACAGAACCTCCTCTCCCAGTGCCAAGGTTTGAAAGCAAGCAAGCGACTCTGCTTCATTTGAGAGTAAATAATTCACAGTTCTGAAAACTTTTTCTTATCATACCCTACCAACAGAGCACTTGGCCCTTCAGTCAATAGTATCAGTTACCTCTGCCACATCAAAAAGCTGGCATTTACTCAGCCGGGAGGTTTTCTGAGCAGATAGTATTTTTGTTTTTTTCTGCTCTGCTGTATTCGTTCCTGCATTTTAATCAGTGTTCTAGACCAACTTCTGCTGTGGTTATTTCACTGGATTTTTTTTTCCTCCCAAAGCCTTTTGTTACTCTCACTTCCATCTGTTTACAAGAGCTATGTACAAGCTTCATAAAATTGTTAAAATTTTGAATTTTTAATTGGAACCAAAGAAAAGGCATTATCAAACATGGTGTTAAAACAGAAGGGGAATTAACAGGTCTGGAAATAATCTCTAATCACCCAACTCAAAATGTTCCCATCAGCATGCACACATGTAAGCATGTATTCAAACTCATACAAGAGGATGTTGCCCCTCAGTTTGAAAATTGCTGATATTGACATGGAGTTATTATACCCCTAAAGTTGATGAATAAATTTATCAAGGTTGAAATCAGATCCTATATTCACATGCAGTTATATTCCAAAATACTACACCGCATGCAATACACAGATTCTCACACCAATTACTGAAAACATTCCTTGAGAGTCAATACAGGGACCTAAAATGACATACCAAGAAAAATAAGACCATCCAGTTTGAAATCTGTCAGCACTAAATCAGTGGCAAATCTGGTACTCACTCCCATTCTTACCCTGAGCAGTAAGTGATGGAGCATTTCTTCAGTGCTGATTTAATTTACAATTAGGGTGCAGCCATTGCATTTAGGAAAATTCTATCTCAAAAACCTCATTTCTAACCTTAACATGTGACATAATATGAAAACTGCTGACACAAATAATTGACTGCTTCATTATAAATAAGAATACTAAGAATTTTTAAATGCCTCATAGATCCATATTAACTCTATGCTATTGATTTCAGAAAAGTTCATTTCATTTTCACAGCAATGTTCCATGATCCGAGCACTTAAAAAAAATCACTTTTCTCAGTTTTAACTGTCATTGAAATATCCTTCATTTCACAGATATCAAGAAATTATCACTATTCATTTTCAATACAAAGCCTCTTACATTTCAGCTGTCATTTTCAAAAAAATCATACTGAAAATAGTGTTTCTAAGCAGAGTTCAGTTGCAGCGTAATAAGTAATAATTTCATCAATTAGCAGTATTCAGCATCCACTGAGAGTTCTCTCACTATTATTTTATTCATAGAGTCCTTTGTGGAAGTAGCATACTAAAAAGATCCATTTATCCTTCAAGGTTTTTCATAAATGTGTCATACATCTTAGAAAACAATTGGTTATTATTCTCACTCAATCTAAATAACTATAATAACTTCCAGGTGTAAAACCTCTTTTTATACCTCCAATCTTCTTTAATCACATTATGGGTCTACATTTTTAATAGCCTATTCTAACACTTCTACCTACTTTTACACATGCATTCTGGAGTTGTGCATAGATGCTAGACATGCCTGGATGGGAGGGGAGCTGCCTTATTGTTAAGAGCAGAATAGAAAGGGGTTTTGTACAATGCACTTCAGAATCAAGGCAAAAACAGGCATTTTATAATGAGCTAGATGGTAGCATAGATGTTAATGGTGCAAAGGCTGTAGAGAAAAATGCTGCAATTGTTAAATTCTGTGATAGCTTGCTTGCAGCCTTGCAGATAAGAGCCTATTTTATTTCTCCTTTTCCCTGGATCCCTCCATGCATCAGCCCATTTCTCCACACCCACAAAGACGCAACCTGGCTTCCATCCTTTCACCTCGAGACTGAAAAGTTTCCCCTTCAAAGCAGTGCACCATTCCGTAAGGAATGCTGGAAATGTGGCTGAGCAACACAGTGACCTCTCAGGGCTGGAGGAGAGCACAGTACAGAACCAGGAGCTGTAGTTGGAAGGAGCAGCCTAGAGCCAAACAGTGCTGCATTCACTCCAAGTCACTGAGATGTCCTAGTGGCTCAGCAAATCCTAACCAGGACAGCTCATTCCAACAGAACATTCAATTTAAATAAAACCTGAGAGCATACTTAAAGTCACAAGAGCATAGGAAAAGCGTGCAGTAATATATTTTATATATATATATATATATACACACACACATACACACAGCACCACAACAATGTAACTATCTGAAAAAGGCACAGTCCAAACTCCATAATAAATATAAAGCAAATTATTTTGCTCATTTGCCTAATACTTGAAAGAAAAGCATTGCTAGGAAGAAGATATTAACTAACATAGTTATCAAAGCAGCTTTCAATTTTTACACCTCATTTCCACATTCCCAAAGCAGCATGCACAGGTACATCTGTTAAAAACCTGCACGCACCAGCACAGTGCACGTAAATCAGGCAGTCTGGCTGCCTGGATAGTTTTCCCTTTAATTACATATGTAATTGGTTTTGAACCCAAAATTAAAATGTCGGAATGCATCATGATTGCTTTTAACTAATGACTACCATCCCATCTACATAGAAATATTTAGATACAAGAGATATTTTTTTAATTAGCTTGAAGTCACAGGCAAGGATGTCCATCTTCCCCCATTTGCGCTGCCGATGTCAAGACAGATTGGAAAGGCCAACCATTTCAATGAACTAAAGGAAACGTAATTTTAAGGTCAAGCCACTTGTAATACTTCAGGCAGCAAATGTCATACTGAAAATAAAATTGAACCTTGGCTTGAGCAGAGATGGTATTTTCAAGGACTTCATTGTGTTTATCACTTTAAATTTACTAATAAAACAGTCATCGCATATTAATAATTTATTGTGCTATTAAAACATTCTGGAGACATACATATAAATACTGGAAGCATTTTTAAAAACACAAAATACTTTTATGCATGGGCTTCATCCATTTTCATATCATGAAGTCTTTGCTGGACCTAAAAACACTCAAAATTTGACATCTGCTTAGACAGGCATCTGTGACCAGAGTAAGAGACCAGGTATTTCATACAACTAAGTATTATGACAGCGGGCAGAAGTGAAATTGCCCAACTCAGTCCACAGCATGAGAAAATAAAAGGTTTATTCTGTTTGTTCTGCAGTTACACACTAAAGGTCTGGGAGTACTTGTCCTGAGCAGCACTACCCAAGCACTTACCTCTCTACAACTATAGGATAGGGAAAGTCACTCCAACACCTTCACTGTGCAGGAGTCAGGGATGCCTGAGCCAGTTGAGACTTCCAAGATCATCCAGTCCAACCATCCACCTGCCATCAATATTTCACCACTAA
This sequence comes from Chrysolophus pictus, assembly GCA_037305975.1. NCBI lineage: Eukaryota > Metazoa > Chordata > Aves > Galliformes > Phasianidae > Chrysolophus > Chrysolophus pictus. Next base: position 12,315,716 of record CM074583.1, on the reverse strand, counting down.
ACCATGTCTCTCAGTACAACACTCAAACATTTCTTGAACACCTCCAGGGACAATGACTTCACTATCTCTCCAGGCAGCCTATTGCAGTGCCTGATGTCACTTTGGAGAATGTTTTTTTTCCTAATATCCAACCTGAACCTCTCCTGGCACAACACCTGAGGCCATTCCCTCTAGTCCTGTCACTTAGTTATGTGAGAGAAGAAGTCAACTCTCACAAATGCACTTATTGGTTTGACATAGACAAGCAATTCATTCAGATGATGTGGTTGTTTGGTGTTGTAAGGCAGCTGTGAAAAGTTAGAAAGTGGTTTCTACACATTGGAATTGCTTTACAAAGATTTGCATTCCTACTACTTGCAAGAGTAATGATTGATCCCTTTGGGCTGAGGATGGTGACTCTACCACAGCTTATTCTGTAATAGCTTACTGTAAGGTTAATATTAAGAAAAAAACTATATGCGTCTTGATCTAAATAGTCCCCAGATGTACTCACTTTGTCATTTCATCCTTATTATGTATTGTGATTTTTAGTAATGAAAGTGTTCTCTGATATTTAAAGCAATTTGTCAACTTGAACATTATGTTCTTTGTCATTTGCAACAGCAAAAGAGATTCGGGCATTCCTTATAGTTGTACCAGTCTATGAAAAGAAAAACAAACACAGAATTTGAAGTTAAACCTAAGACCAAGCCTGATTCACCTCTATTCATAAAATACAACCAGACAATTTGAAGGCAAAATGTTCTTATTTCATTGCGAGAACCAGAAGATTTAGTTCATTTCCTCCACTTAATTTTTTAACTTCATCTTGAATTATGGCACCACATTTGAACTGCATACAGACCACCAAGATCTGCATAGACCTCTCTTGTCATTTAGCAAGCTGATGCTCTCTATGTTTAAGAGTGCCAGAGATTTATGCCGTGCTGATCCACAAGAATTCTGCCCTTCATGCAAAAATGATAGCAAATGAAAATGAATTGATATTGAATAACATGCCCACACAAATGCCATTCTCTGAGTTTGATAAGACATCTGTAGCCAAAGGTTTCCTAATTCCAAATCATCCTTGCCCAAGTCTTACATAGAGGCACAAATCCTGCTCTTCACAAAGGCAACAGCTCAGGGCAGGGAGCAGCGCATGTAACACTGCACTGATGAAATAAAAAAGGCATAGAAATCATATGCTAATAAGAGCCGGGAGGTTGCCAGGCAACCAGAAAGGCAGAGAAAGCTGGTTTGATATGAGCCCTGTGCTGCCAAAGGGTGAGTGCAGCGCAGCAGGCAGGGCACGCGCAGCCCCGTTCTGCTGGCAGTGGTGATTCCGGCTCCTCTCAATGCTTTATGCAGAAGCGTGTCCCCAGGTTGGTGCCAGCTGTTTGTGTTCCCAGGGTCATTTTACAGACATGGCCACAATGGTATATGATAGGATGGACAACGAATTTTTCAAGACATGCACTTCTGAAAAGCAGCAGCATGTGCTTTTGGCTAACATGGATTGCACAGTGCACACATACTGGCTTGTAGGATGGAGACAGCCTTGGGTGCAAGCAAATGAGCTCCAAAAGCTCTACAGACCTGCCTGCATGACAGCCAGGCTCCTCCATGCTCCCCCCAGCAGTCTGCCCCTGCAGCCAGGCACAAACTCAGCCTCACACACCACATCTTCCTTGACATCAGAGTTCCACTTTCTTAAGAGATGCGACAGCTCTGCATGGTTACAGAAACACTGACAGAGGAAAGAATAACACTCACATCCAGTCTACATTAAACCATCATGAACTCCATTCATGTAATAAAAGGAAAAATGAATTTGTTCCTTTTTGTTTTCAAAATTGCTCATGACAGCGACAACTACAAGTCTCCCCAGAGCAGGCATTTCTTATAAATCCCAGCTATGACAAAGGGTGGAAGTAGCAAGTCTTTTTTTAATGCTATCTTATGGTCATCTTACAAAGAGAAAAATTTTTTAAATGTAGAAAAAAATTGAAAGTTTACTTCATGAACAACAGTAAAATTCAAAGGCTGAAGAACAACAAAAAGCACAAGAGGTTTTTTCTTTCAATATCATTGCTTCAGAGGACCTGAGTGAATTTCAACACCGAAATTTTGCAGACTACCTGCAGTGAAGGCATGAATTTACATGTCTTTGAACATCAGCAGGATTTGAACATACAGCACGAAAGGACAGAAGTGCCACTTGCAGAAGCCTGCTTGCCACACACCAACCCAGGCTTTCACCTCAGGAGTACAAGAAGTACTGTGTTGTTCAAGACATACCCGATCGCTGTGGTCTATAAGGCCCATGAGGCCATCATGCAGTCATTACTGTTCCACTCAGCTAAGACTATTACAACAAAGCCACTCACACAATGGAAGCTTCAGAGAAACTCATCAAACAAAAAGGAAGTTTTGTTTCCTCACTGACCCTCAGCAGATGCAGCTATCAATCAAGAACAGCCATCTGATCATCATACCGAGCTACAAAGCATTTACCTAAAATATAATTTGATGCTTTGAAACTTCATTACGGAACTTCAAACAAATCACAGGTACTTCTAAAACAGAGAGAAACTCTAACAGTTGGTGCTTTTAAAATAAAAGTCTGGCCCCGATCAAAGAAAGCTGCAGCTATTCATTCACATAACCTTTCCCTAGCAGTTCTCAGGGCCATGCTGATGGGTAAGAATCCCCACCTTACTAGAGGCTTCCTGAATTTTATTCTTACACTTTTCTTTATTTTTCAACCCTTACCTAACTCATGGTTTACAGGACTTAGGGCTTAGCTCTCAGCTGTAGCTTCATTTCCTATGCTACACACAGTGTTTTCACTCTTCTAGTCCATCTATCCTTGGAGAAGAATAGACATGTCAGGGGAAACTTGCTTAACTTATTCTCACAGTGAGCACTAGAAGAAACAAGCTAAGTAACTATCCCAGCAAAAGAACCTTCACTGCTGTCAGGTCTGCTGCTTCAAGCAGTGCAGGGACTGCAGGTTGCAAAATAAAGCTTCCTTCAGGCTGAAGGGCACCTGGTAGGTAGCAGCATAGACCACTGGACCAGCAGGCCATTTCCCACCACTCTCAGCCTTGGGACCAGCTGCAGTCCCAGAGTTCAGGGGGTGCTGACTGCACAGGCCATAACCTCAGCAGTCCTCAGAGAACAGTGTGTACCTAGCAGCTGAGCAAGATCACAGCCTACCAGCCTGGACACAGCCTCCTGTGTCCTCCCTTAGATGAGCATCCTCAGGAAACTCTGCCTTTACCTTGAAGCTAATGCATCCTGTAAAGCTTTGGTTCACAATGGGCAACAACTTATTTATGACAACACCACAGAAATACACAGAAGTACACTACAGCAATAAGTACAGCAAACATCAGCTAACATAAATGCAAATAAAAGTATGCAAATGAATTTTACAACTTTTCAAACAGGTGTTATTTAAAAGCTATCTACACTTTCTAAAGCCAAATGAAGAGAAAGCTAGAAAGTTATAGGGATGACATTTGTTATTTTACACATGCCACAAACATATCCTGGTAACTCTCAGACGGCCAGACTGCTCTCAGAACATGGCCTTAGCAAGAGATTACAACTCTCCAGCATTCTGCCCCTAATACACGTCAACAACAGATGATTCATTGGAATGCTGGATTTGTGGAACACCAGCATACCCTCTCTCCACCCACTGCAAGAATAATGCTGTTTCATACTGAGGTATGTAGTAGGGTGGTTGCTAATTTGCTGTCAGTGCTTTAGGCTGGTGAGGAGGAGCCTTCACCAAGGAAGCTTGAGAGTCCTACTCCAACTGTCTATAGAGTGGTTGACAAGCACCCAGGAAGGTACTTAGCACCCTAACATCACCAAATGAGAAGACAAGGAGAAGTGCAGGGACCAAGAACCTGCCAGCCACACACACACAGACTGCCCAGAAGAGCAAGCAGTCATCCCCTGAGGGATGTTTGATGTTTCTATGCATCCTGCTTGAAAACGTCCAGAACTCATCTAAAAAAGCTCATTATTGTGGTGAATCTGGACTTTGACTGGAATGCAATCAGGAAAATATACGCAGTTGTCTCATCTTGCTCAAAGTCAAGAAACTGAATTAAGATTCTAATCAGCATTTTGTAGTTTCAGCAGTTCATTAATTCCTGAGTACTTGATCTGACAACTCTAAAAAACCCTCAAGTTTCTACAAGAAATAATTGTGAATGGTTTGCACGCGTTGATATGAAAGAAATAGCTTAAAAAAGGAAGGTATGCTTTCCTAGAGTATTCCTGGAGGAGGTATGCATGAGGCCCATAAATAATGCCTGGGTTATTTGCAAACACTGACAAGAAAGGAATTCTTTGAGTTTTGTGGATTTTTTTCATTGTTGTTGGTGGTTTTTGCTTTTGAATTCTGGGGACAAAGTATGTACATATATTTTAATTGTAAAGTTCCTAGACTTACGCAATTCAGGAAGTACATCTATAGAACAATATCTTCGTGATTTATCTCCTTCAGTAAGACAGAGGTCAACAGATTTCCAGGACAGGATGCAGCTGAAGCTACTGGCTAAGCCAACCAGGGAAAAAGAGATTCCTCAGGGACAGCTTTCTGGATTTATTTTTAACAATTTGAGAACTGACTGTGATTTTAGCAACTTCTAGCACAGCTTCTTGGCTCTTCTTGAGCTAATGATATCAGTTTTTTTATATGGCCTTAAGTATATAAACACATAAAGTAGCATCAGCACTACAAAGGTCATATTTCATGTTAATTTTATGAATCACTGAGATAAGTGTTCTTAGAACTCTAGTTGTTGAACAGAGAAGAGGCAGCACATCCTGAATGTTTTGATCACTTTCTGGTCTGCAATATAAGAGCTGAGCAGGGTATTTTATGAAAATTATTTCTCTACATTGATATTGGTTTTACTAATACATGCTTTCCCAACTTCAAAGAAAAAACATACTACATTTTTATAGAAAATATACTAAATGTACATTCTTTTTACCCCAAAAAGTCACATGCAGGAAAATAAATAAGAGTTGCAAATGGACTATTAGTAATTATTGATATATTCATCTAGGAGACAAATCATGTAGTGACTAAATTTAGTCAACCAGATGGGGAAAGGACAACATGTTTCGTTAGAAGTAGATTGCCATCATTTTCTTGCAACTGAAATGAGTGCTGAAAACAAAAGTAATCGAGGAAGAGCTGACCAAAGTTTGTAACTGTAACCTGAAAGCAAAGAAAACACTGGTCTTTCTCAATATCCACCTTCTAAATCACATTGTGCTGTATACCATTATAAACATGTGATCCCTTATCTCATTATTCTTTGAATGAGTCGTACTTAGCTGGAAATGCAAAGTAACAATCCTTGAAATATTTTGAATAAAAAAAAAAAAGTAACCAAGAGAAGTATTCAAAAGTCTTTACTACTAAAATCAAATGGAAAACTGAACTCCAATACAAAGTAAAGTCACAGATCGGCTACTTTGAAAACAAGCTGATCTGAGCTGATAGAGCAGCACCAACTTCACACCACAGTGCCACCCTCACACCCAGGAGGACTTCCACAAGTTTGTTCTTGCTGCCCATTCCACAGCTCGGTTTGTCAGACCACCTGTACCAGTGTCAAGAATGTTAGCAGAGGTCTGAGTAGTAGCTTAGCTAGGGGATGGACTGGGCACAAGAATTCAGGAGAACTGGTAATACAACTGGCACACCTGAGCCAGAGGTGTAGTCAAACCACTGCTGTGCATTTTTACATGTGTGCTGACTCCTCAGCAAGCAGAACACCCTAAACCTAATATTTTAGAGTTCAAGATATGCCACTGAAAAGTTGTGCCACACAAGAGAGCATGAGACAGCCGGCTACAAGTTGTAATATTCCCACTGTGTTTCTGCTGGACTTCCTCAGGCAGCTGAAGCCCACAGACAAGCAGGGCGCAGCAGGCAGGAGCAGAGGCAGCACCCACTGAGCCACTCACCCCGCTCGGCCTCTTTCCTACGTCGTGCTGGACCACGTCCATGCCCTGTCCCAAAGCCGCAGGCTGACCCTCGGCAAACTCGCACACAACTTCAGGGCAGCAGTTTCAGAGCAAGGATGCCGCTGCGGTCTCGCTGCGCCACGCGCTCAGCCCGACTCGCAGAAGGGCACCCGAGGGCAGAGACCCGCGGGCACTGCACCGCCCCCCCTCTCCCTCTCGAGCCGCTCCGCCTCGCTGCGCCGCACCAGGGCGGCTGACCTTCTCCCGGGGACGCGGGCGCGACCCTTGGGAACGCGGCTGCGGGAAGTGTCGGACTGGGAGGAGGGGAGGCACCGCCCCCACACGCCCATCGGCTCGCAGCCGCCCCATACATCGGGCCGAGCCCGGACGCCTCTCGCAAAGCGGAGCGGCGGCGCCGCGCAGCACCGGAGCCGCCCCGACGGGGGCTGCGGAGCCGGGGGCTGCTCCGGGTCGGCACGATGAGCGGAGCCGCGGAAGCACGGAGCTCACAACGGCGGCGAGACTCTGCCCCCCGCAGCCAAACTTTGCCGGGCGCTCCCGGCCGGGCGGAGCCCCCTCCCCGCCAGCCACAGCCGCCCGCCCCGGCAGGGCGAGTGGGTACCTCAATGTCCACAGGGTCCCGGCTCAGCACCCGAGCCATGCCGTCCGCACCGCCACCGCCTTCCCCCGGCTCCCCGCAGCTCCGGAGTGGAGCGGAACGCGGGAGGAGGCGGAGCCGGCAGCCCGGGCTGCAACGCCCCAGTGGGCGGGCGGGCGGCCTCCCCGCAGCGCCGCTCGCCTCACGGGGCGCCCTGAGGGCAGGGGTCGCGGCCGCCCCGGCGAGCGGGTTCACCTCGAGGCCGTGGAAGGGAGGAGCGGCCCGGCCCGCCCCCGCAGGAGCTGTGCGCACCGCCTCACGCACGCGGCAGCGCCCCGGGCTCAGCAGGCACGCGCGGCTCCGGCCGCCTTCGCCTTCCGCGTTTGGGAAGGAAGGGCTCCCCGGACAGCAGCAATCTGCCACCGGCGGGGCTGTCGAGGGCCTGTTATCTCACCTCCATGAGAGCGTCGCAGCCAACGGCGCTTGAGACGGCCCGAGACGAGCCTTCCCCCTCCTCAGCGAGGACTAAACCTTCCCTGCGCCCTCGGGAGCAGCTCCGGCCCGCAGCAGCAGCCGCCGTGCCCAAGGGTGCCCCAGGGTAGCCAGGTGCTGCGCCTGTGTGGTTTGAAGCATTCTCTTCTCCCCAGTGTTTTGGTGCTTCGACACCTCAAAGACAATATTTACAGTATCACTGAAAAGCATTCCCACTGTAACATTGTATGCAAAGGTGTTTACCTTCCCTGCTACCTTACAACAGCAAAAGTATTCAGCATTTAAAAAAATGCTGAACAGCTGATCACATCTATTTCCAGGCACCACACCTGTGATCTCAAAGCACTTCAGAGCTGTTTTCTCAGCTTCACAAAAACAGAGGACTTCAGCATATACCCAGTCTTTGATTTTCCTATTTGTGAGCCAAGAGATTTACCACGTACTTTCTCCTTGAGAATCCCAGATCCAGCTCTCAACATGCTTTACAGCACTCATATTATCCAGTTAACTTTCAACCCTACTTTTCTTTATTTTTAAAATTTCAACTCTTGCTTGCTGAAGAGGTGCAAGTAGCATCAACACTGTGCCTTTGGGTGCTTTGATTTTCTTCCTTTCACATATCCTGAGAGAGTGCCTCTTAGAGGCACAAAAAATCATAACTGTACTTACATTATGTCTACCTTCACAAATGAGCACTTTTGAGATGCCCAGTGGAGACTGCTTACCATATAAAATGTGGAGAAATAAGGCTGTGGCCCTGAGTTCTGAGCAAGAGCTGACTTTCCCCAACCCTTCTCAGCATGACCACATAACAGCACTTGCGAACAATTGTCCATGCCAACCAGCCAAAGCATTAACAGGAGACCCAGGAGCAGTGCCCCTGCATTGCTAGCACCTTTCTGTAACCTTTCATTAACACTGGCTTTGCTGGATCATCAATGTGGGTGTGCTCCTGACCCACAGATGTACATTGGATGGAGGAGTGCATTAGGCCCACAAGTCATTTCCACAAGGGATATTTTCCATATAAATGAAACGCACAGCTTAGCATCCAGCTGCCTGCAGCTCACATTCTAATCCAATTGTTCTAAATACAGGTTTTATTAGCAGAGCCAAGCAGCAGCCACCAGACTCCAGCTGTTCTGTGCCCTGCCAGGTTCTGAGCTGTCACAGGTAACAGCTTTTCGAGGATCTCCCACTTTTGGGGGAAGATGTCAAAGCCCTTTTCTCTTTTTCTCAGCAGGTTACAAATCCTTGGTTACTTTCACATCAAGGACCAGGTCAATGGACCAGGCACCCATAAGACTGCTGCCCCACTAAACCCAATGAATAGTAACAACATTTACATGGATTCTTAGTTGTGGCAAATTCTGCTCTTACCAGCACTGAGCATCTCTATAGCTGAACTTTGTTTCAGGAAATAAACGAGCAGAAACAGGGAGGCACGTGCAACATCCCTCAGAATACACATATTCTGAAGTTCCCATTTTTCTAAATAAGTTAAGAAATTTTAAGAAGTGCCACACAGCCTAAATATACTTTTAGCTGTTTTTTTTCCTGAATTTCCAAGCCTCTGGTTTCCCCTCCTCCTCTCCCAGAAGGGTTTCAAATGCAGAAACAGAGCATGGGTGCTAAAGACCAAACCTTCAGTGCTAGCATGAAATGCCATTGAGGTTTGGTTGAGTTATAGGCTTTTGAAAAATTGCCATTAACCTTTTGTTCCACATGCTCTTCAGGTAAAATTCACTCACATGTCAAAGAAATAATTGCATGTGAACTTTCTGTGAAAGCTTCCAGCCACTGCCTGGTACAAGGACAGCTGCTTGCTGGGAGGGCAGAGCAGCAGCAGAGCAAGGCCATGCCCTTCCAGTCTGAGTGGTTCCAGGAACACAGCCTGCAATCTAAAACAAACCATTCCTCCTCCAGCCATTGCAGCAGTTAATCTGTGAGTTTAAAGGGTAAGCTGTAGCTCTGAAAGTTCAGCATTCAAATTCTGGCAGTGATGTATTAGTGAGCCTAGAGGTCTTGGTGTACTGACATCTCATGCAAGCAACTCCCCAATTTTTCCTCAAAAACTGCCCCTAATTCACATCAGTTCACATGTCAGAAATCAGGATATTCCGGACTATAATTTGCTGTGCAGTTGTAGCTTGGGACTGCTGTACTATCTTTAATTACACACAATCTTTAATGTAGTATCAGTCTCCTCACTGCACACAAAAACTGACAGCTAGCATCTCCCAGCATCTAAACTTCTGATTTCTCAGCCCAGATTACTCACCTGTAGGGAGTCATCTCTCAAATTCACGGGGTTCAAGACAGACAGAACTGGACCCACATTGCTCTCCTATGCATTCTTTAGCATCTATGAGAGTGCACAGATTTGCAACTCTGTTTTCTTCTTTTCAGTTTGGCTTGTCAACTCACACGTTGACAAAAGATGTTCAAATTAAAACATTCATACTAATGATCTTGCCTTTCTAATCTGCCCTGTTACAATTGAACAGTTTTTCAGGAGTAGCACACAGGGTAACATACAGTGCATCACAGTACAGGAGTATGAGCACACTAAGCGTGGGTTGTACATAATTATGAATTCTGTTAGGGGGAACCCCTGACCATTACTCAGGCATAGCCTTTAGGCATGGAATTGTAAAGCCCAAATAGATGAATAAATAACAAAATGGCCACCATGTGAGCTTTGATAAATGTCCAAATGCATTTAAAACTAAAATGAACTGTTCTTTAGCAAGTCCACTAATTTATTCCAGCCATCTGTGCCACTGTAAACAAAAGCTTGTTTCCCTAAACTGCTTTATAATTTTTTTTAGATGTAGCAAGGACTACAAGTTTCAACATGATTATCTTGGGAAAAAATAAGCAAAAGGAACCCACATATTTTCACACCACAAACATCTTTGATAATCACTATCAAGCAATTCAAAGAAATATTAAAAAAATAAAGCTTGTATCTGGCATCACATAATGTTTTCCTATTTAAATGCCACCAAATGTTTCTTTAGGATATTTTAGGAGACAGAAATCTGTCTCTTTTTCCTCCAGTCTCTAGTGATGAGATCTGTAGACAAATCCAGTATTTTTTACTAAGCTTGAGAACTGCTAAGTTGATGTCCTGGGTTTGCCCTGGTCCAAGGGTCTTTCCTCCATATGCACCTCATCCTTTTCAGTCTCCAGTGTACTTCTCATATCATTGGACCTAGTCTAGGTAGAAGAGTCAGGCAATTCCTGCATTTACAAGTTAGAAGATATATACATCTAACATGAGAGTCTCCTGGATAAAAGCACTTGCAAATCTCAGATTAAGATGGGACTGACTTGGGAGCATTCACCTCCCGCTTTCCCAGTTCTAAGGTACTTTACACTAGAGAAAGGCCACTAGAGAAAGGGCTACTGCATGCCTAAACTCTGGCAATGGAACAATACTTCTCCACGCAGGTAAACACTAGAGATGGCGACTTACTGCATAGCTTAGGGCAATGCAAATCCAACTACCACCATGCTTACAGTTTCAAAGGGAAGCAAGCAGTGAGATTTATTTATTCACTGAATTGCTTGTCTGAATTTGCCTTTTTCAGCAGTTGCAGGAGCATCAACAGAAGATTTTTTTTAATAGTAGTTCTGTAATTGTTTTTTTTTCAGAGACACTGACGAAGTATGAAGTGGCCCTTTGCACAGTTATATCCAATCTACAAGTTGCATGCGGCCAACCCCTGTCCCTCACTTCAAAGTCAGAAGGTCTTGCCTGCACAATTATTTAAATATATGACCTGCACATTTTCATGTTTTGATTGAAAATGGAGCTGTAAGTATAAAAAATTGATTTTTTTTTTTGCAATCTTGAAACCTGTTCTCATATTTCTTTATAAAAACAGAAAGCACAGCTGCATATTTTTTGCTGTTCACAGTACTGTGTTTAGCCAATATATGAAAATGCATGAATTTATTTGCCATAACTTGTGCTGGCACTGCATCCTGGATTCATCCCAGAGGGTTAGTAGCACACCGATGTCCAGTTGGTGCTGAGTAACAGTTGCATAGGGAAGAGCATACACCTTTATAGTGAGAGGTAAAGATGCCCAAACCTTTAGCTGTGCCAGGCTGCATGAGATCCATAAGTTGAACATGACTGTTCTAGTCCCGTGATAAGTCAATATGGTAGGCTCATTTACCAGAGAAATCTGACTTGCAACAGTAAACACAGTTGCCACATTGCCCAATTTCCTAACACTAGCATTTTCTTTCTCCCTAGCACATCTATAAATGCATTGCATTCCCAGAGGACACCCTGCTTGCTTGCATAGAGATGACAATTCACAAGTCACACTCATTGTTTAACTATGTGAGAGCATGCGTTAGGGTTATCTTAGCAGACATCTTTCTATGTAGAGTTATCATTGTACAAAGATTACATTTGCTCCATGTTACTTAACTGCATGCTGGACTGCTATTAAAATATTAAAACTTTCTTCCTCTACTAGAGCTCTACATAAATACTGAGGACTCCACATATTCTTCAAAGCTCTTTGCATGCACACAATTTACTTCCTATACTCCCTATAGAGACTACCACCTCTTTGCAAACAAGTGGTTTACACTGCCTGTGACTTTAGAAGTTGTGGCCTTAGTCACTGAAAAGCTTGTACTGCTTCTTTGGAGAGATTTAAACAGCTGAAAAGCATTTTCTAAATAGAAGATAAAATATTGTGTTCTTACATGCAGTGAAAATACTTTTTGCTTAGTTATCAATTGGTGTTTAATTACTGCTTATAACTTTTTAATCTGACCCACTGAAAGTATTAAGATGCACAAAAAGCATAGGTTAAACTGCTGTGCACATTTAACTTTCATTAATAATAGGAAGAGGCAAGTTTTACTAGGAAGTTTAGAATATTTGCACATGTGTATATACATGCAGATATGTATACTCATACTGTGGATATTCTTTTAGGAGCTGGAATGAAACAACAAATACCTACTTAACAAGCACTCAATTCTAGATCTGTCCTTTCATCAAGGTAGAAAAAAGCAGAAATAATGTATGCATAATAATGATTCTTATTTGATGTTCATAGTTTCACTTTCTAACTTGATTTTTCATCTTAGGCTATCATTCTTTTTACTCAGAGGATTCAAGAAAGTAGGGCAGAAAGGGTAAAAACTTGACTAAATTCCCCATTGGAGAGCTCAAGGAAATTGTTCTTCCCATCTTGCTATAGATTTGACTTTGTGCACAGTACCCATTAACTACTCAGGCCCCCTGAATTCCACTTAGTCTTGCATGTGGCTGTAGCTCCCACTTACTGGTTTAAGCTGATGGATAGAGACTAGACACAGCCTTAGTAGTTGACTGGAGAACTGATGTTCAGATCATGTGAACATCCTCTGAGTGCATCTTTATGTCCTTGCTAAACTTCTAGGCTGATGGCAAGCTGGTTGTTTGTCTTGAACTGTTATGAGCAAACTCCAGAAGACTATTTCACCACTTCAGAAATAGCAGACTTCACAATCAGCAATAGTTATTGCCTTCTTGGCAAGGTTGAAATGAATATAAGAAATTAATTCTTACCCAAGGTCTCTGAAAAATATGGGAAGACATTAATTCACTTGCACCCTATCCTAAGATAGAAATTGTCAATAGGATGAACAGCCTGCATCATCTTTCTCCGTAATTTAACCAAGGTCATATAAGATCACTACCTCAGACCAAGTGGAGTCAATTTGATCAAAAAAACCTTTCAGTTAAACCAGTTTCCTTCTGAAAATTAATCCTTTACAATAAACATTATCCATCAGTGCAGACCATTCCACTGAAAATAAATACTGCAGTAGAAGACAAAGTATAAATCCTCTCTCACAAAATGAAGATATTATTTAGTCTTATACCCCAAATTGTGAACTTCATTCTTATTGAAAAATTTAAGTGTTACTTTTATTTTTTTTCTTCCAAAACAAGTTCTGCATTTCTATTCTTCTATACCTATGGTTAATGCCCATAATGCTAGTCAACCTTATGACAGCTTTTGTAGAAAACCATATGTTGAAGACATTTGTCTTAATTCTTCATCATCTATCTTTTAAGATTTTCTTTTTACCAATATATTATTTGAAGACTCATACAGGAAAATAGAGCTATCACGGGGAAAAATAAGATGTGCCCTACAAAACAATTTTATTGAGATGAACATGCAGTAATATTTTAAAAAATATCGTAGTATGTGTGGATCTGTCAATTTCTTACACAAAGAAAACATCACAGTAAAGGGTTTGAGGATTAGTTCACATTTGAACATTTGTTTTTATTATTATATGCAGTACAGCTTCTTCTCCAACTTTGTACTAGTTACCACTCTACACATCCAACATGTTACTCTAACTACATAACAGACTTACTGTGACAGATTTTGTCTAACTTACACTCACCTTCCTGCAGAAATTCCTGCATCTGACTAGTCTACAACCACAACAGCTGACTTGCAATGTCTGTTCTCCACCCAGCTGGACTCACAGAAAAAGAGAGGCAGATAAAGTCTTCTAAGCCCACACAACAAATTTCTGCTTCAAACATTCCAAAAACTTGAAAGATCCCTCCTACATGCCTCAACACCTACATTGATAGCTTCTATAGCAAAAACATTTTTTTAAGCTTATCAAATACTGACAATTAGATTATATACATACGCATACTTGTCATTTCACACTTACTTGCAGAGGGAATCAGTATTTCTGACAGTGGCTATATTCACTATAAACCTGAAAAGATCATAATATCACAGGATTTAAAAGGTATTTTTCCCCCTCTATTACAGAAGAAATTAATCATCAGCATATAAAGTTACCATAAACACCAAACCCAATTGAGCTATGGCAATTAAGATTGATTAAGGAGCTCCCCCCACACACACAGCCAGACCTGCAGTTGAACCACGTTGTAACAGACTGGCTGGCCCATCTGTTTGTTACACTTGTTTGTTATTCTCCCATCATATACTCAACTGTCAGCTCTGTTTTTGGGTTATATGCCTTGCAAGTACATATTGGCTATCTAAAAATGAGTCAGGGCCCACCATTTAAGCCATGGTAACAGAATCTGTTAGATCTGCTTTTATACTGCTTGAGTACTGTGACACTGAGCAAGTGCTACTCACTACAGATGTAGGTTGTAATCCTGAAAGAGACAAGCCTTAAAAACAGCAGGATGCATTGGAGAGGATATAGAGTCATGCAGAGAAACATAGCTGGCTTTGTTTCTTCCAGTAATATTTTTGTTCAAGTCTGCACCTCCATCTCTTGCTGCGTCCACAGAACAAAATCAAGAGTCAAATATTTCTAGTCTACTAGTCTTAAGTGTAACCTTGAAGCATTTCTGGAATAGAAATATACTTGAGTTAACAAGTGCTGTACGTTCTACATACTTTTATTAAGCTGTTTTGAAGGGCTTCTTTTTTACTTTTAAACATAAAACAGAGCACTTTGGAACAAAACACAAAGAAAATCCTTCACTCAAACCAGATTTAACTGGAGAATATGGTTTCCAAATTAAGATGTCACCTGCTTTGGCAGGGGGGTTGGACTCGATGGTCTCTAGAGGTCCCTTCCAACCCCTACAATTCTGTGATTGTGATTTCTGCAGCTTCATTTATTTTTAGATATACAAAATTAATGTCAAAATCAGTTTTGTTATTTTTGCTATCTATCAACTATGAAATGTTATGTTTTCCCACCAAAATTATATAAGGAACCAGCAGTTCAAGATTCAACAATGTATACACCAGTGAAGTTGTAATTTTCTCCTGCCCAGGGTTGAGAGCACTTTATTTTACTTTCAAAGCATATCTAACACCACAGAAAGTCTTTCTAGGTGTTTGATGATAAATGGCTAGAAAATTAGAGCACTAGAAGCATTATTCATCAAAATACATTGAGTCCTGGGAAGACTGTAGGCCTCAATCAGAAAGTTTCTCAGAGGCAGGCTGCTTGGTGCATCAGGTTAAAATTACATAAAATATTGATTAAAATCTTTCTCAATTAACTTTTGAGAACTTAAAATGTAAACCAGACTATTTGCATGTTATTTTACAGGATTGTCTAGCTACAGATTCTTCTCTCTGTT
This sequence comes from Chrysolophus pictus, assembly GCA_037305975.1. NCBI lineage: Eukaryota > Metazoa > Chordata > Aves > Galliformes > Phasianidae > Chrysolophus > Chrysolophus pictus. Next base: position 12,300,510 of record CM074583.1, on the reverse strand, counting down.
AGGGCTCAGTTGTACTACTACACAACAGTTTGAGAACCTGCTGATGAGAGTGATTATTGCAATTCCACCCTGGTCCTGCAGGCCTCAAAACACAAGTAGAGTTCCCCCACAGAAGATAACCTAGTGCCCATTAGCTGTACCTTTGTAGTGACAGAAAAGGAGGTACAAGTGAAGAAAAGCAGTCAAAATATGAACCTTATTGGCTATAAGCACCAAGTTTTAATATCATAGCAATTTCATTCTTAAATTGCTCATGAAATTTCTACAATACAGCTATCAGATATTATCAATATACAGACTACACAAATTTTCCTCCCTTTTATGCTTTCTAAATTACCTATAACACACATTAAGAGCACTGAATCAAACAACTGAGCCTCAAGACAACAGAAACATTAAGCTGTGTAGCAACTGGACAGATCAATATGATGGGAAAGGCATTACAACAAAGGTGTGATGAGAGAAGAACCAGCACAGTAGAGAGGTGTTATAAAGGAAGGGAAGAAGAGAAGAAGATCACTCGCTTGTATCAGAAGACTCCAGGTTCACAGGGGAACACTTTACCAAGGAGGGATCTCCAGAAAGAGATCCTCCCCCAGTGGCAGTCAGCCCTTACATGAGGTCTAAGAGAGGTGCAGCCAGGCTCCACCCTTTCTGGTTACACAGGTGAATTGTCTTCACCTGTGCTCCCAGAGCTGACCAGGTCATTTCCCCAGGTGCTCAATTAGTAGTTGAGACTGTGACTCAACTGTTACATCTACTTGTGCTTTTTGTATCTCTGCATTAACATTAACAGAGCTATAGAATGTTTTGCAGAAACATGGGAGTATATACAAATAACCAGAACTTATGCTTTTCCTTTCTACTCTTTCCCAACTTTTTTTCTACAGTCTGTTACACCTCCTTTTCTTCTGATTATCTTTATTATCTCTGAAGGTTAATCAAACCTCTTCTGCTTTGTCACTGAAATAACTCTGGGACTGCACGTGCCTCTTTGGCATAAGTTTCTGCCTTTGATACACTTGCCCTTCTTTTATTATTTCTCAAAGCTTTTTCCATTCTATCTCCCCTCTCTTCATCTTTCCACCACATACAGCTTCTTCTCTTCCAACTCTCACAGCATTAGCAGCTTCAAGTTTTCTTATTTCTCTGTAGTAAATTGCTTACACTGGGATATAAAGTCAATCTACTTTTGTTATTTTTCAAGCATACTAAGACTTCTTTTGTAATGTTTAATTTTAGTAATTAGTCAGCCTACAGAACACAAAGACAACTCCTAAATTGAAATAAATCCTAAGAAGCAAAGGAGAAGAGTCACCTTCTGTCTTAGGGAATGATCTACATCTGTTATGGGGTGGAATTATACTCCTGCTTGGAGAAGGTTCAGACCACTGGAGAAGAGAAGGCATGTCATGGCCAGACATCCTTCTGATAAAGATGTTTCAGATATAATGAAATCAATCGAAGTGCATTGCAGAACAAAGAAGTCTTTTCCACCCAGTTCATCTTATGTGCCTTCATTGATTCCAGGTAATTACAGAGAAAAAGGAAAGCTTTTAGTGGAAGGAAAATACTCTTCCTCAATCTTGCAGGCATAGGAAGTACTTTTTCCCCATACCAAGATACTCTGCACTGCATTTCACCTCATATTACCTTCAGCACTATCGCAGGCTGTGATGTTAAATTGATGTAACATATCATGTTTTTTTTTTTCTTTGCTCCATGGGGAGCTACAGCAGTATGTATGTGTTAAACTGTTATTAAAAACATGAACACTGAGCATCTGTATGCCTGCATTCCTTGTGATCAGGGCAGTTCAGCACATTTCTTCTTAACAGATGCTTAGAGAACACTAGTCTTTTTTAGTAAAAAAAAAAAAAAAAAAAGACGAAACCTAAAGCAATTCAGATGTAAATTTAAGCAGCCAGCACCTCAGTTAAATTTCAGTCAGACTCTGCTAAAATTGATACAAATCGACACTTATTAAGAAGATGGCCTAACATTAGAATGCAAAAATAGAAAATAAAACCAAAAGGAAGACTTTCAGATATGGACAGTGATCTTCATAAATTATATAATAAAAGTGACAAACATGTGCACGCACATAGGAAAAGCGTTTGATTCAGAACAAAGCAGGTCACTTCCTTCTAGATCCTCAAAAAGCATAACAGTGCAAATACTACCGAATTGAGGGGGATAAAGTTTTTCATTACTTTTTCCTGTGACTTTAAGTTATACAGATACATGTTATATAATTTATATATAAGTAATATGTAATATTGTAATAAGTAATATGTAATAGTAATATATAAGTTACACATATATTATTTAGAGATAAATAATAAACAGACAATATAACTAAAGATATCTATTTATCTATATGTAGTCATAGAAATATGACTACAATGTTATTATCTTATCATCAGAGTTATCACAAAAGTTGAAAATTTGAAATCCCAGATCCTAAGTCAGTTGTTAAACTTACCTCTAAATCTGTGCTTACTCCAAGTCAGCAAGAGTCTAGCAGAAACTGAAGAACTGATGAAGAAGGGCCTAACGTAATGGTATACCTTTATTATTTCTTCTAGCTAGCCTTCATGGTGGAAAAAGCTCTTGGGCCAACAAAGAGCTACCCTTCTTCACCTTGAGCTATATAAGCTTTTTGGTCCTGCTAGGAACTTACTGATTTCATTGGGAACAGGTGTTAGTTTCAATTCTTGACCACATGTGGGAAGACAATCAGAAGCAGCACCTGGTTTAGAATGCAGATTTGCTCTAACCTCATCCACTTCTAGGGTAAAGTAAATGATATAAGAGAAAAGGGGTAGAAGCCTTGACTCTTTTTTTGTTGTTGTTGTTAACTTGAGAATTATACAGAAAGACAAATCCTGCCTTCTGTGCTTTTCCATTACATTCTGCCCTTTGATCAATGGAATGTTGACTCAGAGGCTTGCAGGCAGTACAGAGAGCTTGTGTGCAGTGAGCATGCAATGCAGCAGCTGCATACTCCTGACTCATCAGCTGTAAAGTAAGAGTAGGCAGCACCAGGATAGAAAAAAGTAATCGTGTGAGTCTCCACCAGTATGAATCCAGTGAACATTGTACAGCTGCTTTTTATGTATTGCTCCTAAACTCCGTCCTAGAAACAGTGGATTAATGTGGATCATGGTATCTGTCCAGGGTTGCACAGAGAGGTAGAACTCACTGATGTTTTCCATGTCTTCCCAAGGTCTTTGTGCTCATCATTTATCGAATTAGATGACGTAATAGGACCCATTATAATTCATTTCCTCTCTTAAGCCTGTGTTTCAGATCTATAAGCAGCATCTAAGAGGTCCTGTTTGCCAACTTCTCGTTATAATAAAAATGACTTCTATAAAACATTTTTAGAAATGGTAAGAAGATTTTTATTACATGCAACATAATATCAACTATTTTACTTACTTCTTTTAACCATGTGGATTCAGCCACAGTTGCACATACATAGTGCAACCTGTACACTGTGATACCAGAAACATGCACTTATTACTCTTACTGTTCTCTTGCTGTAATAAAAATGTATTCACTCAGAATTCTATATGTAGACTGGGCAGGCATCCCTTGTGAATGCAATTCTTAGGAGAGAGCTTTGTTTATGTGATATTGCATAACATAATATTTCATGTGCTTTTGTGTGTCTCTGACTGAGTCAATGGGATTTCAGAACCACTTTGCTTTGCCTTCTGTCCACATGTCTCCCAAAAGTCTGGCACATAGCAGGCAACTGGGACAGACTCAGTAAATAATTAGAAAGAGTTCCCTTGTGCCAGCACTTTTCCTGTAATTTATTTTTTCATTTGAAGTATAGTTCAGATACACTATCAAGAAAAGATGCTGTTCACCTAGTATCTCTGGCATAAACAGAAAATGTGTTAAGGTTTCCTAATAACTGCTATAAAATGGATTTCTTGAGCAGAATAATGTGTTATCTATGGGTAATTTCCCATGAAAGTAGAGACTATAATTCTGATTAGACATGGATATTATCTTTTCCAGTATGTTTCTGTCAATGCACTGATTCAGCAACCATTTAGACCCCAAGGTCAGGGCTGTTCATAAGTCCCATTGATTTCAAAGTTGAATGTCTGCCCAGGATTAAACACAAAGAGTAGTGTTTTCTTAAATCAATTTCTTTAAGTCCGTACATAAGTGCTTTATTGAGTTATGCCCAAAATCAGCAACAAATCAGAAAGGATGATGAATTTGGGACAAATACAAGGTGTGTTTTGGTGGTCAAAACACATAATGAAGCAAGAAATATCATTCTTATTTGAATTTGAATTTGAACCACGCTCCCCAAATGTATAAACTCCCTATATCTTTAACTTGCATTTCTTTTGGAGCTCTTAGCTTCAGTCTAAATGGTGAAACAGGTTACACTGGATTGTCCTTTAGATGTATTGTGCCATGTATATGGACCTACTTCCCAGAGAAGTCACAATATTAAATTGAGGGATGATGCCTGCCTGAGATTTGTCTTGTGAGGATGATAGAGAAGATATACCCAAAGCCCAGAGCAGGGAAGGACTCCAGGTCCCAAAAGCTTAGGATTGAAATCTTTTGTTCTGTGCAGTATCTTCAAACAGAAGTTTATTTGGGGTTCCATATAAAGCAAATGGAAAATCATCTAAGCAAACACGGGAGATTATGAGTTTGACAGAGCACAATGTAGATCAAAATGGTTTTAATCATACCCACTGTTTTAATTATTGCTTGACACATTATCTCTTCTGCCCTTCTACAAGTCTGTCTTTTGAATTAAATATTAAAGGCAAGTCACAGCTGAATATATATGCAGTCTGGAAAGAAAATGGTTTGAACTATTGGAAATGATTTATTGTCCACATTTCTTTATGAATATTTATTTGCCATAGTGAAAGCAACTCAATAAAAAGAAACCATGAGGACCAATTAACTAAATATTTGCATACTCTAACAGTTAAGAAATAGAAGGAAAAAAAATACAGTGCATTAGAACAACACTAACGCCATGCTTCTCCTATTTCCAGTAATCAGTTCTAAATATCGCATATGTGAGAGCAAAGAGCTATGACTAAGGCTTGCAGGAGTTCAGATCCTGAAGAGGAGATATAAACAGCTTACAAATAGTTTACCTAACTTTTTGTGTTCCTATTCAGAAGGAAATAGATGTGGTTTCAAGAGTATTGTTAAGGCCAGGATGGAGTTTATCCTTTTGTTTTCCTGCTGTTTCAGGTAGCAGGCTATGAAAGCTTGCCACAAACATACCTAACCCAAGTTCTCACCTGCCAGGGCCAAAGACCCCTGGCTCCCTGACGCTTCACTGGAAGCAACAGCTATGCATGCTTATCTAAAGCAGATGTGAGCATGCTGAGTATTCTGCCATATAAAACCTTTAGTATCTAATCATTGGTACATCATGTATCACAAACAAGATTATCCATGAAACAGGGATGCTGCTTTCCTGCACTGTTCAGTAGGGAAACAGAATTTTTCATGTTATTTGCCCTCATTTCACCCATCTTGAATTATTTCCATAGACAAAAAAGCACTGTGTTAGACTTGGAGACAACTTTGTTCCTCAGAGCATCTTAGTGATATTCTGATATGCAGTCACAGATGGGTCCTTGACAGATTTTGTTCTGATTTTCATCATTCCATTTTTCTTTTTTTCTTTTTTTTCTTTTTTTTTTTTTAAGCAGGATTGTCACTGCTTGAGGATTCAAATGCAAATGGAGATTGCGTTCATAACGAAGCTCAGCTGCTTGGTTTTTAGAATTCATGAACTGAATAGTATGTCACGTACAATATTTGGAAAAGGGCACACTTAATACACAGTAATTCTATAAAAGGATGGTTACAGCAGTAAAACAGACTTTGGACAAATACATAAAACCTCTATGCCTCAATTTTCATTTCAGAGCAAGAATGATGGTATATATTTGTAGCAATAATTATCATTATTATCTACCTGAAATCTAGCTGTGAGGCTAAATCATTAATATTTTCCAATTACTTCATGATCCTCAACTGGAATTTGTCCTAGAAGTACTAAGTATTATAATTTGATCTATGTACATATTGCATTTTTTCTCTGGAGAAAAGCACACTTAATGTGTTTCTCTCTTTATGTTTTTCTAAATACCACATTCTAAAATTCCAGCTGTTGAGATTTTCTAGAAGTTAATAACATGCACATTCTACACTACTGTATTCTTTGCTTATTTCTTGTTCTTTTCGCATAGCATTTAACCCACACGTAGATACTGTGGTGGCTGATATGTACTGTGCAGATACACCAGTTGAGTCGTACATCTGCTACTTTATTTACTTGCCTGAATTTGGAGCTGATAGCCACATCTGGGTTTTTCAGGATCTGACTTCTCTGGACACACGGTTTAAAATGTATGGTGAATAATTAGGGAATTTCTTTAATTTATACATAGTCAAAAGCTGACATGTATTAAAAGTCTGATCATATTCAAAAAAAAAAAACTTTTCCTTCTGGCAGTTTACCAGGTCCTCAAATTACTGGCAACAATATATCAGTTATTCGCAACTGAAGATTTGCAAGTCCATTTCCTCTGGTTGTTATCTGTTGGATAGCCAGATGGTTATGGCTAAAATCTACATCTCCCTACATAAAAGCCACAGGACACGACAGTGATATCTTGTGATCCCAATCAGCCTCCCAGTGTTGCAGTCCTACTATTTATCTAACGACACTTTTAACAAGCTCAGCCTGCTCAAGCCACACTTGCTGTTCCACGTTGCATTTGTGCTGTGGGTAGCGACGGAGATGGAGGTGTTGGTGGTGTGTGGGCTTGGGGGAAGGAGGCAGGTGGGCGGGCAGCAGCGAGCAGGTGGAGCCGGCACTGGCAGCATCTCTGCTGGGTCAGGGTGCCAGCTGATGGGCAGCTCCATGCAGCGGCCGGGCACACGGGATGTTGCTCCATCTGCGCGGTGTGGCTGAAGTCAGAGAGTGCCGACCACAGGCAGGTCTGGGGCTCACCTAGAAAATCACAGGAAGAGATCAAAAGCAAATTTGCTGTCATGCATCCACCAAGTGCTCCCGTCCTTTGCGCGTGCCCTCCTGCCCTTTGGGCGTGTGCCTCTCCCTAGGAACATCTAAGCCAGCATGAGCAGGGAATCATTCAGATATTTTTTTTATAGTGTATCAGAGCTGCAGCAAATCTCAATAACCGTCACTTGGTATTTCAATGCTCCCAACAAAAATTAAAACAAATTGCTTGTATTACATTAGTAGAATGGGGAACAGTATTTCCTCCTCTTAGTTTGTGCAGAAAAGAAAAATGCTGGAAATGTAAAGTGAAGAGAATACTGACAAAACAAGCTGTGGCATGAAGAGAGCTATTTCTTGTCTGTACTTTTGGTTATGCCTGTGCAGACTGAGCCCAGCAGCCCCAGCTGAAGCCAGTCAGCAGGTGGCCCGTGTGCATGGTTGATTTGTGCTCTGGGGGCCCTCACCTGTGGGAGGGGTCCAGAACAGCAGACTCACGGGGTTCTGCAGAGGGGCTCAGGAGCAGCTGGTGTGAGCAGCACAGATGAACTGCCCGGGGCCCTGACAGACCTATGCTGGCTCTAGGCAGGCTGTGCAGAGCTCTGACTTTGCCAGGGTGGCTTGGTGTGACAAAAGTTGGTCCAGGGAACAGCACCACAAGGCTATAATAACGGAGGTTGAAGCCTCCATCAGCCAGGACCATCCCTGCAGGGCATGGCTCTGTCCTGCTATGACTCTGGCCTTAGCTTGGCTCAGCCACACTGTCCATCCTATTCCAAAGGTCCTGCACTATGTCCCAACCCACCATGACTAGGAGGTCGGCTCCCAGAATGTCAGAGCATCCAAGGCCCACTGTGGGAACGGGAAGGAGTGCAGGTGCCAGATATGCAGTCTGGGCCTGTCAGTACCTGCATTTCATGGCTTTCTGCCAGCAAGCGCAGCCTTCCAGGACTCTGTTAGCTGTCTGCACTATGAGCATGACAATATGTACACCATGCTAATGGAGTGGTATCATCCAATTCTGATCCTTAAATATCCCTTAATGTCTCAGGCATGGGGTCTGTCACTTTCCTTTCACTGTTCTCTTACTTTTTTTTTATATCAAGTTTTACATAAAGAGTCATCGGGAGTGAACTAATGATAGAAAATTAATTTCCATATTTGACTCAGTAGTAAAATGTATTTTTTAAGTCATCTAAGATAAACACTTTAAAATAAGCAAATGTCCTTCTCAGTTTACTGCGGACAATGCCATCATAAGGGTATCACTTCTGCATGCTAAATGTTTGTCTTCACCAATATCAAATGCACTAAGCAAAACCACTATAAGAATATAGGTTTACTGTAAAATTGCTACTGTAAGGCTGCCAGCTTTTGTATTAATTCAACAACAGATCTACGGCTACTGAATTTTACTACAAATCAGAATTCCTATAAATGAGATCAGAATTCTTATGAGATCAAATCCATGCCAGCATATTAGATGAAGTTTCTATTAAAAAGTTAAATTATAAACTCTCTTCAGACTCCTTAATAAAAAAATAAATAAAGTTGAAATCTAATGAGATTTTCTGGAAGCATTTTAGAAGGTTGCAACAGCAGTAAAGTCAGCAGGCTCCACAAAGAAAAAGGAAGTATTCACTCATTGGAAGATGAATGCCTTCTCCCCCAGAGTTTAACCATTTTACCGCAAGGATTTTAAAGAAAGAGGGAGGGAGAGCACCAGAATAATTCCAAGCCCCTGCTTTCCATCTATGAGACATCACATTTGTTCCTGATCAAAGCATTCTCATCCTTGTGCAAGCTTTTTTTCTATTGTGACCGAAAACTCCTCTCTCCCCACCTTCCATCTGTTCAGACTGGGGTTTGGAAGCACTACCACACAAGGAGGAAGCCTGAGCCCTCTTGCCTCGGATGTGCTGTTGGAGCTCATTAATATTCCTCTGGCAGGTACCCTGACCCCAGTGCCCTTAAACATGCTTGAAAACATAGGGTATGCCTGAGCCTTTGTCCCTGGGAGGATTAACAGGGTTGCCCTGGAGCCAGCCTGAAGGTGTTTAATAGGTAATACGGGTGGGCTGCACAGTCTGACTGCAAGCCTTGCCTCAGGCTGCCCCTGCTCAGCAGTACGGATGCAGCTGTTGGAATTAGGGGGTAGAGCGTGGCTACATGTATGAGATGGAGACTGAATCCTAAGAATTTCCTTCCCCCTGTGAAGCAGGCATCCTGTCAGAAGGGGCCCAGGCTAGAGATCCACTCTGCTTCTGCCACAACCACCTCCTTCATCTCTGAGTCAGTTACTCACTGCTCTTGCCATTCTTCTGGCTCTTCAGCTTATAAATTGTCTGAAGCAGAGATCACGGCTCTCTATATGGTTTTGCTGTGCTTGGCACAAGTAGGTCCCAGTCTCAGCTGGGTCCTCTGGGTATATCTTTGTAAGAGTAAATGGATAGATAATAGAAGTAACAATTGTTATTTTCTGTACGAACAATAGGATCCTAATGGGGGGGAAGCCTTTCCTCTGAGGTGATTTTTATCTGCAAGTGAAGGTCTCTCTTTCCTTGCTCAGCTGGAGAAGATACTGCCTTTGTAAATCAGACAGAACTTATCATATAAAGTGGAACACACCTTTGATTATAGTGAATGCTACTTGCTGTTGCTGATTAAGCTAAGAAATGACAGACTGAACATTTTGTGTTGGAATGGAAAAAAAAGGTATTTCCTTTCTAAATAGGAAACAATCATCAACAAAACAGTGAAAATGTACAAAATGTTTCTACATACAATAAGAAGTCACCCTGCTGCCTTGAATTTTATTGTTGCACTTCTTGGTCTGATTGCTGCAGCAACTTCCCCCGTAGCCTACAACATTACATACTTTAAAAATTACCCTACAAATGGTCATGATTTTTAATGAGGTGAATATCCTTCTTCTCCTCCATAAGCGCATATGTTCCACCGCACGCTCGCCCTGCCAACACTTTCGTGTTTCACTGGGTGAGTCCAGATTCTCTAGAGACATTACTTAAATTGTAGATCTGTGCTGTGTATTTTCCTGGAGCTGTTAAAAATATTGCTCCTTCACTTAATAACAGTGTTTAGCAGTACAGGATATCACTTGTCACTGGGTATTCACCACGTGCTCTGCACAGAGGGAGAGGGGTCATTATTCCCATTTTACAGTCAGGGAAACCAAGGCACTGCGTTTGGCAGTGACTCCCCAAAGCATGCTGCAGAACACGTGACCAGAACAAGGGCCAACTACTCTTCAGATCACGTTTTATTCTTCAACACTTGTTTCTGCTTTTTTCCATTGCTATTACCACCTGCGAAGCTATGCTGTCCCAGTAGCATCGCAGAGCAGTCGCAGCGGAGCCAAGTGCTTTTGTGATAACAAATTCAGAAAATGCAGCAAACAATGCAAGTAATTTTCCCAGTTTGGGGATGAGACTGACATGTATGGTGTTTAGTGACTTCTATCGTGTCTGATGATTTCTGGGTCTGATGCCAAAACTGTGATATGTTGCTATCCAAATTAGCATATGATGCAATTTGTGCTAATATTCAGACAATAAGATCTGTTTGATGTACCCATATAGATGTATCTTTGACAAGAAGAGCAGTCCTATAATAAGCCCAGGATGAAAAGCCCATCAATTGAATTGGTACTGCATTACTATGGCAACAATATAATGCTAATGAAATTGTGACTGTTGAACCTTGTTTATGGAATGCTACAAAATGGGCTTCATAAAAGGAAGAATCTTGTTGATGACTAAATGTTTCAAAGCATGATAAAAACCTTATAACTGCATATGTTGCAACTTAATAGCCATGTTATCACCTTCATTTGAGATAACACACTGCTGTTTGTAAAAGCAAAAGCACTGTCAGAAAAGCAAAATTTTACTGTAAATCTGTTCTTTTCTGGGTTTCACTCTACACCAAGTGAAGATTAACTCACCTCCATGCCCCAGTTCAAAAGCCAATTGGCATAGGTACATCTCCAGTCATGCAGTTGTTACTGCTTGTTTAATCTCTCATAATTTATGAAATACACTGCTACTATCAATACAGCAAACACCTTTTCTGTAAGAAAAACATGGCTTTGTTTCCATCGGAACATTCTACAGAACTCTACCCCATGCACAGAGGAGGCGTGGGGCAGCAGTTGTCTCTGGTCTACCCCTACCTTTCTGCTCACCGTTTGGCACCACTGCTGGGCAGCCTGGGGTGCAAAGGCCCACAGTGACTGTCCCAAAGGGTTGGCATGCACTTCACAGTGTAGTGAGCCTTGCCAATGGCCCCTGGTAGTATCGCTTGTTTTTAAATATAAAAATGCAGAGCATTCAGATTTTTGACCGTGTCTCTAGGAAGCCAACAGGCTTCTGGTGAGCTGCCTCACCTTCAAGCTTTTAGGACTCCAACATCCAGTTTTGTACAGAAGAATCATGTTTTTAGCTAATGGATAATCTTTCCCACTGCTTTCATCTTGGGATAAAAAGTGTAGTTCAGCCCACAAAGTCCACTTCAGAACATGCCAGGTAAATCAATAGGGAAGAGCAGGGAAACCAGCAGCCATGAGATTGGTGAGGAAGGGAGCAGGAAACACATGATAAAACATCTTTCCCTGAGCAGACCAAGAATACTGTGAAGTATTTGCCACAACACTACTATGCAGATATATAGCACAGAAGGAGAGAATACTGCTTGCTTTAGTGAAGTCCTGGCCTACATGGCACTGCAGTCAGCATGAGTCCTCACCGCATTGCATTTAATGGGCTTTAAATCAGGGCTTTAAAGGGTCATGTTTGAAAGCCTCACTTTTCAGACTACTTGAGAAAAGAAGCTCTGTGTAACATTTCGTTATGCCCACGGTTTGTGGGAAAGAAATGCACAGAATTTCTGAGTTGATCAAAATGTAACGTAATGTAATTTAACTTAATATATATTTTGCGCTAGCTGACAGTTTTATTAAGCAGAACCAATAATCATCATTATTCAGTGTAATAACCACCTCATTAGAAACGGTCTAATTTTCCCTAATTTTAATTTACCTCTAGGACTGAGCTGTTCCAGAATTACTGAAGTGGCTACAGTTAAGTTTGGTGAGAATTAAAAGGAAAGAGTCTTCAGACATCTACTGCTGTCTGCTGATAAAATACTGATATGTCAGAGCTTTATAAGAGGTTAAGTACAGAAATCCAGTTCGGGAAATTATGACTCCACCTTTATTTTCTTGCTGTCTTTGGAGTAATATTGCCACACTTTTTCTGCACAAATAATGATGATTTTTTGATTGCCTGCAAGCCTCACATGCACTTGCCTTTAATGAAGAACCTGGCTAAGGACCGTGCTGAAGAGTGCCAGTAAGGAGATGACAAGAAGGAATATTTCTTAGAGACCCAGAGAAGGAGATGAAGACACCAATCAAGTTTTGTTATCCTCCAATGAAAATAGGATGTAAACTGTGACATTCAGGCAGATTACATATTCAGGCAAGCAGATGTGAGCAGAAAAATGTAGATGCTAAATCTCACCAAATAGGCTTACCCTGTGGATTACTGTCAATGACCAAGGCTATGTTAACTGTAGCTAACATACAGGATATAAGAAATATGTATTCAAAAGGCAATCTGGGGACATTCCCAGCTGTGCTGAAGTTAATGCTCTTTGATATACCTTGGAGCATCCTAAAAGCACTTTGGGTGTCATACACATCTATAGAGTCATAAACAGTATTCCAGCATATATCTTTAGCCCAAAATTTCAAAGGGGACTCTGTTTTCTTGAAAAATGTGTCTGAAAAATTTTATATTCCAACAGCACTTCTGCGTACAAACTGCTATAGTTGCTGGGCTCCTTGATTTGTTCATGCCAGTTCTGAAAGCACATTTGATCAAAAGAATATTGTTGCAATCACAGAGAGAAGTAACCTCATATGAAGAAGAAAGCACTTCATAGGTTATGCTATAAAGTAGACAAACTGTCTAAAGGATTTATTTATCATAAGATGTTACTCTGTGCAGTTCCAAGTCATTGAAATAACCACATTTGCTTTTAACATTCCCCAAAAAACACACAGAAACCCTTCTCTCTCCTGTGGAAGCGCTCTGCTCATGAAAGCTCTTTGAAATTCTGGTCCTTTGCCAGCTGTAGTATTATTTGCTCAGCTATCAGAACACACAGTACAGCACTGAAAAGCATTACATTATTATCCCAAGATAATTTGATAGTTTATAAATGTATTTTCCTGCCTGTGGTTCCAGGTATTATGCTCACACTTGAAGCGATGATTTGCAGTATCTTATACAGCTCATGTTCACCCACATTTGTTTCACTTTTAACATTTACCTGCGCAGTACAAACAGGGTCGATTTGCAGATTGTACAAGCTTGACTAGAGCCATAGTTTGCAGGCCAGAAAGACAATGCTGCAGCATGCTGACCACAGGCCCCAGGTTCAGGAGGAAGCTGGGCAGTGACTCATGGTGGCTTCCTGCTGCCTGCGTCAGTGTTATCACACCTGTGCATCAGCATGAGTCTGCTGGAAATGCTGAATTTCAAGTCTGACATAAAACCACAGCTCTGGTCTGATGCAGTCAGTAAATATAACACAGTACCTTCCAGAAGTACTTACCCCACTGCTCTCTTTGTACACAAAGCACAGTAACTCACCTTCAATTCCTCTCGCATTTCTGGTGCACACAATACCACTCCTCCAAGCTGTCCCGTGCTAGATGGGTTGTTCTTCTCTGATGTGTCCACACTTCAGCACGATGCAGAACTGGTAACGTTAGCGAGCGTGGACATGAGGCTTTGGTTTTGGAGGGGCTCAGATGTCACCCCTCACCCTCTCTCAGGAGCCTGTAGTGGGAACAGATTTATGTAAGGTGGCAACAGTCTGCTCCTGGCCCTGAGCAGGTCAGCAGCAGCTGCAGCCCTAGGCAGTGGTGCTGGCAAGAAGAGAGCCGTTTTAGGGAGAAATGTTGGGGTATGTCCAGGAGCCACAAAGCCACTGAGCTGCCCGCTTCCCTAGGCATTTCTCATTAGCACAGGATATAAAGTATGAGCTATGCCTTCTGCCTCTACCCTTGTAACTTCTGGATGGAGGCCCTGGTTGGCATTTGGAATGGCAGGGCAGTGGCATTGTGGCAGCCAGCAGTGCGGACAATGCAGTCAGCGCTTCTGGCCACCACCAAGCCATGGTGCTCCTTATTCACTGCACCTGGGCCCAGAGGACACCCTGCAGCATGGCACCAAGGCATAGAGACTGTGTGGCCATGCTGTGCTCACTTAGGCACCCGAGATCCGCAGAGACCTCATGAGTGTCTGACAGGACCCACGCAGTTCCCAAGGCAATTTCTCCAGTGAAGGCACTCCAAGTCTACCAGGGCCCCTTTCTTTGCTGCACCCATCCCAAAATAAGAAGGCAACTGTTGCACCGAGTGCACTACTCTGACTCAATACTCCCTCAGGATCCAGAAATCAAAGGCCTAGATAACAGCTGAGGATCTGGACTGATCAACAGATGCAGAGAAAATTTATAGCTATCAATGATGAGAATTTAAGAGCAGTAAGACAGCAACTGGCTCTGGAGACCAGGGCCTGTAATGTCACTGTTGTCAAGACACCTTCAGAAGGCATGATAAATCTTGCCTTCCTCATAGATGGCTTATAAAGTAATGGGCTAAGATTCAAATAAAGTAATAAGGGCAGCATCTCAATTGTCAGGAGTTATCACATTGCTGATTTCTCTTCCCTCATCCGTGCGTGGCATCTTGGATTCTGCTGTGATGCTTCAGCCAGTTACTTCAAAAGTAATAATTAAAAACACAGCAATACTTCTGTGAAAGTTAGAAAGACTACTTACATTATGCTGAAAATCTTTAAGGTTCCTTTTCTGGGAGTACAAACTGATATTAAAATTGTCCTTCAAGGACAGAGTGAAGCTTAACCACAGCAACACTTTTTAAAATCCAAGAGTCCCAATTCACCAACCTGATGTCAGCTTGTAACGTTTAGGACATTAATATAATGGATTATGACATTTCTTGGCTTATCTGACTGATAGGTGCTCATATATTACGTGAGACTTATCACCTCGGTCCTTTCATAACAATAATCACTTCAATTTTCAAGTTGTGTCATCAAAACACATGCTCATAAGTGTTGATCTCACCTCTTAGAGTAGAACCAGGAGTGCCTTTGGAGCTTTGTGTCACATAAAACCTAGAGTGAAATTCAAGCCCAATTGCAGAAAACTATCCTGTGTCTAACTGTATTCCATAGGCTGTATAATAGCAGCCCTTATGATTTTAAATGCTTTACTGAGGCCAACCAAAATGGTGCACTTTCTGTGTGGAAGCTATTGAAGTTTAGAAATGTCATTTCTCTCCACTAGCTGGAAAGATCTTGAGGAAATGCACAATGGTGTGTTAAAATTACTTACCATAACCTTCTATTTTTTTTTTTTTTCTCTTTAACCTCAGAGTAGACAGAATAAAATATATTTTCTTCAATATTTAAGGTAAAACTTTGCTGTGCAATTTACATGTGCTTCAACTGTGCCCATTTCCGCTAAGCATGGTGTCAGTATATCTTTTCAGATTACAAGTTTCATACGTATCATATATAAAAGATGACAGAGGAAGGTGAGAACTTTTGGCGTTTCCAGAAATCAAAGACTTAACAAATACTGACAGCATTTGGGTGGATGAAGTGATGCTCAGAAGACATAGGTTATGCACTGATGGCTGCCCAACCCTGCTCCACAGCCCTGTTTCTCTGTTTGTCTGGGGCTGCCTGGCCTGTCACTGTGACACTCCCTAATGTCCCAGCTGGGCTCGGACCATGACTGCAAGAAAGACACTTGCACTGCAGGGCCAGGGCCATCACAGCAGCAGCTGGGTTAGTCAGCACTGCTCAGACAGACCTGGAATTGCACTGGGTGCCTCACAGCAGCAGTGGAGCACTGCTGTGCCATGCAGGCAGCAGCACAATGCTCTGGCACACAGCAGGTCAGCGTGCACCCCTACAAACAGCAAGCAGCACTCCCCATGCTCTGCAAGGCATCCTCATGCATGAGCAGGGAATCAGCTTGGCAATACACACATCCATCAGATAATAAACATTAAGTAGAAATATTACTTAGTTAAGCAAGCCAAACCATTGCATATAAGTGTCCATGGGCCTCTGGAAAGCAAGATTAAGTGCCAACAGAGACAGGATATCCACATTCAAGACACATGCAGATCTCACCCTGCAGCCTTTACTTCTCCCTTGCAGCATCACACCCTCATCTTGGCACAAGCATCCTGCTGACAGGATTCCAGTTCAAGAAAGCACAAGCCTGCACCTCAGCAAGGTGAACAGGCAGATTTGCAGTGTAGCTGCACACACAGTATTGGGTCCGCTACACAGCAGCTGAGAGATGTGCCCTGGTACTCAATTACCACCTTCTGAATCTGCTGTGAAAGTGGTGAATCAAAATGGTTCCTCAAGAACAGATCCTGGCTGGGTTTTTCAGTCTGGGTGCTGACAAACAGCCGTTTCCATCTCTGCATCTGGTGAATAGTTTTATTCAGCTGAGAGACATGTAGTTGGACATTGCTCATGGTTTCTGTGAAAAACATGGGCTCATTTTCTTGGTCTATCAAGTGGGACATATGGGAGCTGGATTCCATCTTTCATTAGATCTTGGAAATTGTGTCCTCCTGCAGCAATTAATTAGCATGATGTTCTTGGCTGCTAATGTTTGCTTTCAGATTTTAGTGGCAATAGACTTGGCAACATAAATTTTTGGAGGATGGTCTAATGGTTAGCCCAGGCCTGCGCACAGCTTTCTTCAACCCATTAGCTTTTATAGAATTCTCTTACATGTACAGAGAGGTCCCTTCATTTCTGTCCTTGTCTCGGCTCTTCCTTTGCAAAATAAATATATAATAGTTCTTTCTTGCATCCCAAGGCAAATACTGAGCCCCTTCTACTACAGAAGAGGTCAAGTAGTACCAGGTAGTCCTCCACCTCCTTCTCAAGATGGAGAATCTATTCTGCAAAGCGTTTCTTTGATGCTTCCATATTTGAAATATTTGCCGGTTGAACACTTTTCTGTTTGTTCACTTTGAGTTTGTTCACTGTAGACATTTGGAGGCTGTAAATATCTTTATCTGTAAAAAGGACAGCTATGGAAAAAGGCATACTTCTCTATTTCTGTAAGTAATTTGATCGAGGTTTGTATGAGGTATGTGTCCCTCAGGTGATACCTCCCTTGTGTGCTCATTTCCAAACTGCGTCCTCCCTAAACTGCTGTGATGAACAGCAAAACCACACACTTTTAACCTCTATATGAAATCCACAGATGTCATCCTTAGCTATGTCAATAATATTTATAATGTTATAATAATTCCTGGCTGAAAAATAGTTACAACTACAAAACATTTCATGTTTCATTTATCTAGGGGAGATGCAAACAAAACATAAAAGATATAGCCAGATGGTCCTACAGAGAATAACACATCTGCCATAGGGAGGAACACAAGCTCATCTTTGGTACCCACTGAACACTAACGCGGGGCTGAATTTTCAAGGGGAGGGAAAAGAAGGAATATATTTCAATGCACAAAAATATTAGTGCCATTTTATAGCTGTGCTGGTTAATACTATTGCAAATAAGTAGTTGTGTGTGTAGCAGCTCACTTAAGTGGTCATTACTGTATGCAATTTGAACTCACAAAAGGCATATTACAAAGCTTTTTGAAACAGATGTGCTCCTCCCTCCATTTAAAACAAAATTAGTCTGTGGTGTTAATTTAGGCAACCTTTGCAGTCACTAATATACAATCACACACTATTTAAACATGTCTGAAAAGGAATTAGGACAAGAAAATGAAAGTACCACTAAAGAGTAGTTGCAGTGTTTGATGTTCCTTCCAGATAGCTTGTTCTCATTTAAATAAGAATGGGCTGAGAAAATGCAAAACATTACCGTAGGACTGTCTCCTCGCTTGGTGTAGCTAGGATTTATAACAAACACTCTGGGACTGAGCCTCGATTTCACACCTGCCAGACAAATACTTTCCAACCCTCTATTAATTAAAAACAATAAAAATACAAGAAGCGGAGCTGAATAATTGATGACAGACTAATCCTATACGACCAGTATTTTAATGCAACACTTTTTCACACTTGGTGCTCCTGCCCTTCCCAGCCCCTGGTACAAAGGGCAGGAGCACAGCCTTAACATAGCACTGATTCAGTCACCTCGATTTCTCCCATCAGCTCAAGTGCAGCAGTCTGCTCTGAGCTGGTCCTGTACTCAGCATTCAGACGCCAGCTCCGTCACTATCAGAACTGCCTTTTACAGATCACCAAAGAGGAATTTGCCGAGCGCTAGCTGAAAGACTTATTGTACTACTAATAAGGAAGGTTTAAATACTGTTACAATTCTGACTTGTACTTTAAATGCCATGAAATCCCAAGTTAAGGCCCTGCCTTGCTTCCCCCTAAGTACTGCCAAGGCGCACTCAGATCACAGGCTGCAGCAGCTACTGGATCACACAGCACTTTGGGCAGCTCCAGGTTTTTGCTCAAGCTCCTTTCCCAGCAGCTTGGTCACCATAAGGGCTGCAGAGGAGGACACTGAATAGAGGTTTAAGCACTGAATTATAATTCCTGTCAAGCCTAACTCTTCAGACTATTCCTTTCAACCACTGATAGAAAACAACTTGGTGATTACATACATTTATATAAGGCAACCATGCATCTTCAGTTCCCAAGTGGCTTGTGGGATAGAATTTTAAGACCCACCATGTGGATGTAAGTTTATATTTGAAAACTGAAACCACAAAAGGCTGTACAAAAAAAAATCCTTATGATTAAAAATTGTAGAGCATCAATATATATTACCAACAGACAAATGCAGACCCTTCATTTTATGGGAAAGCAGCCTCCTAGTTTGGGCACAACAATCTTCAAAACCATTTGTTCTTTTCTTTGCATTTTTTTTTTAAACTGTAATTAATGAGATATGAGAGAAATATTGTTTAGATGTGGACTATGGGACTATAATATGCAATGCCATCATGAGAAAAAAAGGCCTAAATATGACAGTAGAATTGCTCACATAGCCATCCACCAGCCGAAAAGGAACTGCTGTCACTATGGGTATCTATGCATTATGTAAACTTCTTTTTTAGTGAGGGTGGCTTAGTAACTTCTATTGCAGGTGGGCATTGCAGCCTTAATTGATTTCTAGTGGCACAACTGTATCCTTCACAAAGACATGTCCATTTTGCAAGGTTATTGGCTTTCAGCATACCTCATAAGATGTTCTAACGAGACAGATGTTTCACACAGATTGATGTCTATTGATATTGCATTAGTTCATCGGGGTTACAAATCATATTGCATTGCACTACATTTCACATTTGCTGTATCATGACAAGAGGTTTATAATATTCACTCTGGGGCACATAAAGTGCCTGCTACCTATCTCTTGGATAAATAATTTAAGAAATTGTTGGGAAATCATATCTAATTAGTAGGATCTGCACTCAACAAGTGCCCTTTGATTTAAATTGCATTTGTATTTTGATAGGTATTGATTTTATGAGTAGGAGAAATGAATAATACATTTTGCATTTCTCCACAGTTAGCAGCAATACTCTGAGAGAAATAATGGAGGGAAGTTGCCTCTTTGGGGACTGGATGCCTTTTGCTAGAAATCTTTGGGGCAGTTAGAGGCACCCCTAAATTGCACGGAGTGGCCTGATCCCTTTTTCTTCTATTGATTTGCTTCATCATCTTGGACACATCACTCAGCTTCTCAAATTTCCAGTTTGCAGGATGGAAATGGAATGGTTTCTCATCAGTCTGCAAATGGCTGTAAGATACAGGAAGAAAAGGAATACCTGCATCCACGCAGGTATTATTCAAACCCAGCATGCCATCACCACAAGGATGAATGGTGTGGTCAAGTAGCAGTGAGGTAGGGAGCCAGCAGGCCTCCGTTGGTACTAGAAGCACACTCCATCACCAGGGTGACCCTGTATACCTCCACAGCAATAGGGTGGCATGAACATCATGTCACATATTTGAATCTAACCAAGCCGCTTCTGCTCCTGCCACCAGCACCCAGCTCTGGCTACATTAGCTTCATACTTGCCTGAGTGAATTAATAAACAAAGATTATTTTGTTTTCTGTGACTAGACAAAAATCCCTCTGAGCAGGATCAAAGAACAAGGTGCAGGCTGTAGCACGCATACCCCTGCCATCTCCCAGGAGAGCAACCACCCCACCAACGGGTCCATGACCCTGCTCAAGTGTGGTCAGAGAGAGAAGCAGAGACAGGCAAAACATTACCAGAATTAAAATGAAATCAGAACATACACAGGTATATACAAACATAGGTTTCCAGCACCCACTCACTATTACAAATGCAGACCCTATGAGATAACCATAATTAAAGAAAAGCTTTATTTTTTTTACCCAGTATGCTAGCTCTGATTAGAAAGAAAAACTGTAGGCTCAACTGTGCTGCACAATAAGCATGGCATCAGAGCAAGCATCAAAGTGGCCCCACAGCTGCTGGCAAACAGTTCTGTCATAAGAGAGACAATGAAAATACAATCAGTAGAAATAGCATTTCCCCCGTAATATAAACACCACAGACATTCCCTTAATACAAAGAGAAGAGGGATCAACAGTGACAGCTTTAAATTTGCCAGGTATCATGGGAAGACTGCAAAACACATCCTCCCTGAACCAAGCCGAAGGAGCAGAACAAGCCAAGTCACTCTGCTCACAACAAAGACATCCCTTTCATATATCTCAGGGAGTCAGCAGGCTTAATTTTTTTGTTTGTATTTAACATCTGCTTCAGCAAGATGTGCTGAAATATCTATTAGTGCCTGTTTGTGTAGACACAGCCCACTGCCATCAAATCACTTTAAAGTCTTCAAAAAATAGAGATGATATTTAAGATGTTTAATTATTGTTTGAATCAACACCTTCCAAAAAGGGCCCAGAACAGCCAAGTGGGAGCTGGGACCCACAGCTCTGTGGCGGAGGGAACGTTGCTGCTGGAGGAGCATTGGAGCCCTCAGCCTCACAGGGAAAGGCTTAAATAATGCATGGCAGGCTTCTTTGTGATGTCTTTCCTCTTCTTTATTTATTTATTTATTTTTAGTTAATATTTTACATTCTTTCAGAAGCATTACCTGTATGTTAAGGCCCATATTCATATCAGCGTGAACAACAAGCAACTGCTCTGCTTCGCCTATTTAATTCCAGGCAGATTTAGAGAAATAGAGGACTGGCAACATGCAGCTGAGGTGCACGAGAGCACAGAGAAGAATGGGTCTGTTGAAACATTTTTTTTCTCCCTTTTCTCATTAAAGTTTCATCTGAAGAATTTTTGTGGGAGTCTTAGCAGGTAAAACAGCACTCGTCACTTCTTGGTTCACAGGCAGCAGCAGCACAGAGGAGGCCAGCATCAGGCAGACAGTATTCTGATGCCCGCTGTGCCTCCCTGCAGCAATCATTCACCCTCCTCAGGGTCTTTTCACAAGAGTTGAGCAATATTAATTATCTTGAAGTATTTTAGGAGGGCGGATACTGGAGAAGTTCTCACTCATTTCACAAGATATTTTACTTTCCAAGTAAATTACAAATGGTCGCAATGATCTTCCCTTTAAGGGAAGGCCCGATACCTCCTGGGTAACCCAGCTGCACAGTTCAGTCCCTAGCGAAGCCAACATGAGAACCATATATGCTTTTATGAATGCTGAAATGGTCCATGAATCTCAAATACTATTGCACCCTGTTTTAGAAGTCTTTTATGTGCTTTCCTTCAATAAATACATGTATTTGGCTCTGGATCTCAAGGCCCCTTTCGAACTGCGTATCTCTTAGAATCTTAATAGAAAATTACTGACATGAAGCTGAAAATAAATGCTTTTAACAAATAGGAAAATTCTATATTTCACTAAGGAAAGTGTGATTTAAAGGAAAACACGGGCTTTTGCGACATCTAAACCCTGCATATTTTCTGCAGAGCGTGCCACAGCTATTGACATACTGTTGGTTTTATACATCCCAGGATGCATGAATTATTACTGTTGCTTGACATTTTATATTCCTAGTTCCACTGCCTATAGAACACTTACCGCTGGCTGGTGCAGACTATAGCAGACCTCTGGCAATGCCTCTTATTGATCAAGCACTGCTCAGTATTTTCCTGCTAGTAATGCAAAGACATCCTAATTCTCTAAGACAGAAAACCCACAAGTTACCGTGCTTGTGTTCTCCAGTCCTTTTCAGAGATGTGAGACATGAAACACATTACAGATGCCTTCTCCCCCGTTGGGAGGCAAACCGATAGTTGTCTTATAAGCTTCAGGTACTACAAAAAAGACATACACCACACAATAATGCTAAAGAACAAAGCTGACTGAGTACGCCTAACGAATAGTGCCAGCATGCGAGCTGGTTATGAAAGGGACCTCGGGAGTGAAAGAAGCATCCTGATGAGATTCAATGGGCTTGTCGTGACAGGTTTATTAGCTTCTTTAAAAGGACCTTGCAAAAGTGAATAATACAGAGACCGCAGCAGCAGAAAAACTACATCCAAGGTGTCTGCATTTATGGATTCACAGGAGGTGAACTAGCTCAGTGCTTACCTGGGTGAAATCCCCTGAGGACACCAAGAACATGAGTTAGTGTAAATAATAAAACAGGCACTGCGAGTCACAGGGTAGCAAGGGCACCACGACTACACAGAGCTATGGTGAGCTGCCCAGGGCTCAGCACACAGCCCTGCAGGTAGAGGGCTGCCCTCACTGCCCAGAGCTTCTGCTCTGCTCAGGGAGCATCCAAGCAGCTGCAGCTCTGTGCAGGGGCAGAGGGGAAAACTAGAAAAGCAGCAAGTGGGGAATCAAGGAGTGGCAGGTGTTAATGCAGGCACTTTAACTCCTTTAGACAGAAGCTGCTTTATTTCACATCTCTGTGTGATTTGGGTTTTTTTTGTTGGTTTTTTTTTTTTTTTTAATCTTCAAGTTCTAGCTGCAGAAAAACATCACCATCAATACAGTTTGTTACCAGCATCTTTGTTTGTTACATATGCATCTTGCAGTTGCTTTCTGAAACTCTTTGCTCCTTTGCAGCAGCACATGAGCTGGATTCACTTGATGCCAACACCTGGCTGGGGCAAACACAGCACAGCACCACAGGTGCCCAGAGGGGAGGAGCACAGGGAAACATTGGCCTGGCCAACCTGAGCCAGCTGAGAGCTTGCCCAGGGCCAGGCCAGGTTCTGCCCCTGGCCTCATGATGTCTTTCCTTGTGACATACCCTGAGGAGCATCTGCCTGCTTGTCCTGGAGCTGCAGCATATCTGTGCCTCACATAGCACTCCCTGGTCACAGAGCCAGTTGCACATGGGCTACAATAATCTACCAGCACTCACTTTGCCAGTGACCAACTTCAATGTAGCTGCGCAGTGAGAACCCTGTGTGTAGTCCATGTCCCTGCTGGTTGCCACCCCACTCCTTCCTTTCCTTGAAGAGCCAGCTCACTCCTGGAATGTGCGCTGCCAAGGGCTCTTTCTCCAGCCCTGAGGGCAGCTGTGAGGCTGCCATGGAGCAAAATGGTCTCCTGTCTGGTCCGTGCTTTCTTCCTCACTCTCCCCATTGTCCTTCCCCGCTGCTTCCCACAGTATTGCTCCCACTCGAGGAGGTCCCAGCATCTCTTTGTTCCCTGGCTCCATCCCTTGGGAGGCATCAGCGGGTGATGAACCATTTCATCCAAGCGCTGACTGCATCTGCTGCCTTTGCACAATGATAGACCGGCTGACGTGCTCCCAGCAAGCCACTCTCCACCAATTTACCCAGCAAGTTTTTATCATCACTTGAAATACAGCACCATAGCTCTGCATCTGCAGCTGTCCCTGGAGTCCCAGCAGCACGGCCATTGGGACAGCTCCGGTCGAGCTCGGCTGAGCGCAGAAGGTGACTTCTGTCGCTGAGGCATTTGTCATCGGGGTAAGCGGGCAGCGCTGCACTAGCGAAGCCTCTTCTTTGACATCCAAAGAGGTAAGCATGGCTGCACATGAATTAAACACTTGCCAGCAAACAAAAATATTTTGCTTTTCCAAGACATCATCCTGGTGGTTTCGTTACTGCCTTTTGAAGGCATGGCATTTACTCAACAAATCTGTTTAGTTCTTGAGCCCATCCAAGAGGATCAGGTTAATGGCAAAGGCCACCCAATCAGACCCAGGAGCACGTCGTGACTCTGTGGCTGCCTTTGCCCAGGGGGAAGCAGTTCCCCACTCAGTCCCACACTGATGAGATGCACAAACCTACTGCTGAGGGCAGCTCTCCATTACTCCCCAGGGTTCAGCCCATCAGCCTCATGAGCCCATGGTGCTCACACCTGGCACAGCACTACTCTGGAGCACACAGAGCAGCCCATGATCACAAGAAGAGAAAGAGGAAGCTCCTGCTGTATCTCCAGTGGCTGCCAGAGCCACACCCTGAGTGGGACAGCCACCAAGCTCTACATTCACTGCAACACCATACATTGCATAGTCCAACACAGCCTTTGGGTTGCATAGCACAAGGCAATGTGTGTATGTATAAACACATATAGTTACATAAATGTACTTTACATGCATGCTCAGCCGTGCATCAAATATATGTGTATGGCACACGTGACAGTAGTCCTAAATTTTCAGTAAAATATAGAACACATTGTATGCATTTGTGAATGTGTGTGTGCAAATAGATCACAACATCTGCAGATAGTTTACCAACTGAAATCAGATTTTTAAAGCTCTCCAAATCCCTACTTTAGAATCTTTCAGTGTTTTACGTGTTTGGGAAAAATCTAATTTTGTCTCAATAACATCATTGCAGTTACCAAGATACAAGAGCTGAGGCTCACCATGTTTTTCTGTGAAACTTCATATCAAATTGAATAAAATGTATTCAATTTCTGCAAGCAGTGGATTAATTTTTTTTCCATAAAGTGCCTTTCAATAAAATACTTCACATTACTTAATGATTTGTAGTTATGTTTATGAAGATTAAAAACACCTACTGTCTTTCCATGATCGATAATCAATTTTTAAGCAGCTGTTATTTTTACAATAAATCTATGAAAGTAATCCAAGCTACTGAAATCCTGTACATACAGCCGAACTATATAGGTCACACCAAAAGTGATGCCTCGTATTTCCATGGAAAGCACAACTCCAAAAAGCACAGTAACACTATTTTATAGATCAAATTCTCAACTACAAAACACTATTTCTCAACACAGTCACCGCCATTAGCTGTGCAGTTTTGCCAGTGACAAACAAGAGCCTGATGCCGTGCCCATAAAGATCTGCAACAGTAGAGGTAAACTACTGCCACTGTTGCCACTGCTAAAATGCAGTGCCCACTGTCACACTGTGCTCACATCCACTGTTTGATCTCCATAACCATTTAGCAAGTGTTGATGAATGTCAATGGATGCCGTATTTTCTGCATGGAGGAATTCAATGACACCTTTGCTTCATACGCACTTCTATGTCAGACACCATTCTGTCAGACTGCCCTCCTGCTGCCATCTGTCACATGACAACAAAAATGTATGGAATATCGGTGGGAAGGTTCAACTTCTACTGTCATAATACCAGCATCTGCTTCTGGTGTTGTGGCCTGACATCATAAAATTGGAGGCATTACTTTCAGAGCAGCTCTTGTATTTCATGCTCTGAGAAAAAAAAGTACACATGGGGAGGTGTGAGATGCTGGAGCTCTAGGTATTTTGGACATACTAAAATCTTTGGAAGCTGGAGGCCTCCAGCAGACCATGCAGCAAGGAGGAACCTGAATAATGACATTGGTTGCCCATTCACCTAGAGACATGAATCCACCATGCCTGGGGCTAATGGCATGGTTCTATAAACAAGTAGTGAAGTAGTGAAATCTAGGAGAATGATCTCCTAGGTGCATTGTGAACATTTGTGCCTTTTGTCTGCAAACGCGATGCTTCAGCCAATAGATAAAAACACAAGAATCATTCCTCTTCCATCTGCAGCTGATGAGGCTTTTCCTCCTCTTCATTTCCACCTCTTTCTGCCTGACTCCTTCACCTCTCACCCAGGCTCCTTAAGCTTCCTACCATGCCAGACTTTAAAGCAATCTGTGTTAACCTATTGTGGCTAAAGATGCTCTTCATCTTCCTGCAGCTCAGTAGGAAGAAAATGCAATGGTGCCACTTTAACTGATGAAGGTTTATTCAGGAATGGCACAAGCTCATTCAGAGGCTTTGTCCTGCAGCCCTGTACAGAGCAGCAGCCCTACACCATGCAGACCACTGTGGTGTCTGGCAGCACTGTCAGCAGTTCTCCCTTCCCTGATCTGGGCACCTTCACAAACATTAACTGCATTAGGTTGTTATTGCTACACCAGGCTGTGCCCTGGTCTCACTATGTGTTAGAATGGCAGGAGCTGGTTGGGCTCAGCGCAGCACTTCTGATGCTTGTAGATCTCCTGTCATCCACACAGTACTACTCAGGTCCAGACACTGTGCACCAGCTAACACGGCAGCTCATAAGCACAGCTGTATTGTTAACACCGCAGAAGCCATCACTGCATCATCTGCCTTCACGGCTTTCCTGGAATATTCTTTATATTCTGTGGTCTGTACCAAAGGCTGCACCTGGAACATTAACTCTCTCTTAGCAGACTTGACATGTTATTCCTGCCCAGAGAGAAATGCACGGCCTTCCTGTTAAATATAACATATTGATTTTTAAATCGCTTTGATGAGTTGGAAAGTGATGCGGAAATGGGATCAGAGCATTTATCAGAGCTCTCCTCTGTGAGAGCAGCTGATCTTTCAGATGATCCAAGGACAGCATTTTGGCATCTCCAAAAGACAAGCCCAAGGCACATGGAAGATGTGCTATTAACTTTCAACCAGCCCAGGTCCAGAGCTGACTCCCAACAGGCCGAAATGCTGAGTGAAACATTTTCACATCTCATTTTAAATCTTTGTATGGACACTTATTCATGGCTGAGGTTTGCTTTCATTTACAGTAGTGGGGTGGAACTTTTTGGACTGCTCTTTCGCAAGGATGCTACCACTTAACTTCATACTGAAGTTAATGTAGGCTTTGGCTTTTTTTAAAGCAAGAGAGCAAGTAATTGCATGGGAACATGTTTTCATCATTCCCATCTTTTTGTAATTGTAAGAGGGCACAATAAGAGCTGATATATTCTACAAACACCTCAAAAAAAACGCTTTTGTCTTTGATAAAAGTGCACTGATTTCAGTAACCTGGTTATCACCAAATCTTTGGATGAAAGCACTGAGTGCATATTAAATTTAAAACCCTCAGCTCCTCTAAATCGCAATAACTTTTTTCTTTCTGACAGTAACAAAACACATCAGATAGCTCTTCTTTTTTAAACGGAAGGGGAAAAAAAACAACAAAAAAAACAACAACAAAAAGACCTACAGCTCAGTGTATGGCCAGACAGGACATTACTTCATCTTTTGTGATGGTTTTGTGATAGAACTGCAGAGATTCAACCAGGACCTGGTGCCTGCTCCTCACACACCCTGAGCTGAAAGGAGAAAAGCTTTTGCGATAGCGCCGAGGGCTCCAAATCACACAGTGCTCCCACCTGAGGAGCAGGAAAACAGAAATATTGAGCTCTGTCCTGTTTATCCATTATTTCATTTTTCTTTTTTTCCCTCTCTCATTTCCATTTCCTTATCTTTATTTCTTTCTTTTATGCTTTCTCCTATCTCTTCCATTCCTCTGCTATTTCTAATCATTTCCTTCCCTACCACTTTCTCCTGCTCACTTATCCTATCCTTCTCTTTCGCTGCTTCCTCTAGAGGCAAGGTGGGCAGTGCTGGGAATTAGCACCACTTCCTCAACTAGCCCAGGACAGGCCACAGCAATAGCAATACAGCAAGTAGTACTTGGAAAATGTAAAAGACCTGCTCCTTCCCCCCCTCTCCCCACAGAAAAGGCAATTTTTAATTTACTTCAGATCAAAATTCAGAGGTACAACCCCCGTGCATTTCAGCCAGTTTGAGAAGACTGTGGGACATGGGAAACGTTTTCTCGTGCAATTCTGCAAAATTAATCCCAAGAATTATTTGGTAAGCTCTATCACACAGACTGTACTTCATCTTATTTCTCTTCACATACTTATTCAAACACTGAATATATAGGTATATATACAGAATATTTACTGGAGAACGTCTTCCTAAGCATTCTTAATGCCATCGGTTCAATTTTCTGTCTTAAGTCACACCTAGGACAAGGCAGTAAGAGCCAACAGGGGCTCCCACAGGAGTCCAAGCTGAACTCTAATCATCCCCCACCACCACGCCTTTGCCCAGGCAGTACCGTACACCTCAGAGTTAACACCAGCAGTGCACTTGCAGGTACAATGGCGCCCAGCTAAGAGCATTCAGATGCACGGAATGATGAAGGTGCTGGCAGGGTTTTATATGCTTCCTTTAAGCACAGGAGCTGCTGCTTTTTGTCCCTCACATCCTTTGTGTCAGAAGCAGCGCAACGCTAATAAATCTAAAACATTTTGAGATTCATAGCAAGGGCTGCAGCCTCCGGATGGAATTCATAAACATGTGCTGTAATTGCTTCTGCACAAGGAAGTGCAGGGAGAAGGCATCTCTTTTCCCTCTTCATGAGCACCCGAGCTGGAAGCAGCTCCATTTCCCTGCCTGGGATGTCCCTGAGAGCCACAGCCCCACTCATGCCCACACCAGCCCACAGGGACAGCTCCACTGCATCATGTCGATCCACTCAGAGAGCAAAAGAGCTCATTGGGATGCTGCTTCTGGGAGTATTCGTGACTATTTATATAAGGCAGCAGCATGGCTTTCAAATCTGGCAATGCTTAGACTTTGCAGTACTCAGATCTGCTACGCAATTAGGATTCGGGGTTAGATTTCTTTTTAGAGACTTACATAACCTCAGACAGTGCTTTGCTCAGGCTGTCAGTCATACGGTTCCCAGGATCATTACTTAAACATTAGGGAATTTCACACCCAATGTACAGCAATCTGTTTTACTCTGAAAACTAGACCATGCTGTAGTAAACAGGTTTTTTTCCTGATCTTGTGCCATGTCATTCGGCAGGAATACTCAGGTGTTGGAGGCTTGCATCCCGCCTGCGGGCGCAGAATGGTGCTTGGGTTACACTGGGGGATTGGGACAGAGGGAAACATTAATTTCTTGGCTCATCAGACTATCTCCCTCCACCTTTCTCCACCCACTTGCCAATCTGGTACCTCCAGCTTCTCAGTGAGGGAGCATGAGAAGGGACTGAACTGTAGGGATTTACTTTGTATGACAAACAAGTTTGGTTTAGTGAATGTAGGCTCATACCTTTCTATAGATCTGCCCTCTAGGAATAATAATCAGATTTCTAGAACTTTAGAGTAGATTTTCCAGCACTATTAGGGAATCCATCAATAGAAACATTGACAGGTCTGTGAGAAAGGGGATCAATCTGCAAATTCTCTAACCAAGATCCTGCCTTTTCACGTTTCCCGGTGACTTCGTGCTCTCAGACATTAAAGGCGATATTAAATTCCTGGAAGAACACTTTAAGTTGTGAATATAAACATTTACCATTGAAAATTACTTGTTGGCTTTTTCTCCTCTCTGCTTCTTACAATTAAAAGAAAATATAGGTAAATAGTGGGGTTGTAAAATCACAGTTTGAACCCCAAACAGCATGGCTAGAGGATGCCCCTGGCTGCTGCACTGGCCCATCAGATGCATACTGTCAGGGAGCTCGGCCTTCACTGCCCCACGCAGCTGGGCCACCGCACTGTGTGCACTGCACAGCCTCACACATGGGCACACACTTTCTGCAAAACACAGTAGTTACTCTTAACACAAACTTGTTTGAATTGCATAACACCAACAGAGTGCCTCAGCTTGAAAAAAAGTCACATTTTGTATCCTTTATCAATCACAGTGCTCAAGTTTGGAGCATCCAGATTGCGTACTCACTGGTTCTTAGTCAGCTCCTGCATTTGCATTTTGACAGTGTTTTTCAGCCCAGGAGCTGGAGCGATGAGCAAGCTATGATCTGGCACATTAAAAACAGGAACCGTTGCTCACGTGTCCTGCGCAGGAGCAGCCCACCTCCACGGGGACAGCCAGGCAGAGCTCCCAACAATACGGGTGGGATGTCTGCCCACAGAGCGAGGCTCTGCCTCGTTATGTGGGGACAGGTTGCCATATTGACAGCCTTCTGGCTTGTTATTGTCCAAAGAGGGAAACTGTTTTCTTACCGCTTTACCCCAAAGCTGTCCTTAGGAAATAATAATAGGTAAAAAAAAAAAAAAATCAGTACATGATTTGTTTTTCTATGTAGAGATACGCAGAAATATCAAAGGACGTGGGTATAAAGGAGAGTCAGATCATGCTCACCACAGTCCAGGTCAGCCAGGCATAGCCATATCCTAACACTGGCACTACCTGTGTCCATGCTAAGGTCTGTTTTGCAGACCGTGGAGCCACCCCAGCCAGCACTCCCCACACATCACAGACCAGAGTGTGGCAGCCCCACACCTGTGTTGGCTGCAGGAATGCTGGCACTGCAGTGCCTGCTCCTGGCTCTGCTGCTTCCCGCCCACAGCACCAGGGAATGGGGCCTGCAGCACAACAGCTGCTTGTGCACAAAATGACCCAGAATGCAGACCAAGCCTGAGAGGGCCGTAGGACCATTTGCTTCCAGCCAGGGCCACATCTCATCACTTCCATACAGCTCAGGGGAACTGCATAACAACTACCTCTGTCTGAGGCTCATAGAAAATCTGGGCTGGAAGAAACTTTTCCAGTCTTCCCACACTATACCACTTCCAGCAATCACAGCATCATTTAGCAGTCCTAGATCCACACAGCAGGTCTACAAGATATGAAATAGCTCTGTAAACCCAATGATGCAGCTGAAGGAGGCCAGGAGCATGGGTCCCTGCCTGTTCCCTAGCAGTCAGCTTCAACAGATAAGTGACCCTCAGCGCTCCACTGCAGCTAACTGCAGCCCTCAGCATTTGGTAGCCATTTGTTCTCTATTACCTCTTCCTAAGGAATCTGAGTTGTTACATCTATTTTTCCCTTCTTTCTGAAGCAAAGCATCCATAAAAGGGTTTACAGTGCATCAGCTGTCCATTCCCAAAGAAACAACTTTGCGTCCTGGTGACAGTTGGGTGTCACGGGTGCACAGGCACTGGCAAGGACCTTGTCCCATTGAGAAGGGCAGCTCCGAGACCTGAGAAGACACTGAGGGGCACAGGAGGACTCAAAAACACATAGCCCCTCCATGGGAATCTGCAGCTTAAGGCCAAGCTGAACCTAGGGCGGCTCCTCCACAGTGGGGACATGAGGAAAGGAAGCTGCTGCACACTGAGAAGCCTAATTGCATTTGCTCTGCAGGCTCTGTAACATCAGTCAAACAAGTATGCCACTGCTTTTACTGCTCTGCAGTTGCCATTTACTATTTTACTGGGAAATTGTCCAGAAAAAGGGATGCTACCTAGAAGAAAGCATTATACTAGCAACAGTAATATTTCTGAACAGCCCTACAGGTACAGTGTCAATTCCCACACCACAGCAGAGCTGCAGAAAAACCAGAAGAGCCCCAGCCACTCAACTTACATGTGAGACCTGGGGCAGCAGCGCAGAAGGAGGTGCCTCAGGACCCCACAGGCACACCTGAGCTGATTTGAACCAGAGCCATGACAGCCCACACAAAGAGCATGATTCAGTGAGAAAGGGAATAAGCCAAGCCTGGGCTCCACAACCCAGAACCACTGGGGTTGTTGAGGACTGAGGGAAGCAGATGCTGCCCACCCCTCAGCCTCAGCCCTCTGCAGGGCTGGCACTGTCCCGGGGTGAAAATGCCACAGAGCAGGCATGAATTTGCCAAAGATCTCTCTTCTCTCACAATGGCTCCCGCCCTCTAGAGAGCTCACCTACTATAGGCAGCACCTTAATTCTTAATTATCCTTCTGCTAGAGACTCAAAGTGAGCATTAGAGTTATTTAATTTTTATAACACTTCAACAAGGTAACGGTGAAAAAAGAGAAGAGCAGTTCTGATTCATCCCATTTTTATCACTATTGTATTTTCCCTGCCAATCAAAAAATAAATTAATTAAATAGGGCATACTTCCCTTCTCTGCTGCCTACAAGGAAACACACATTTACCTGGACTACTTCCCATCAACATCTAAGTAGATCTTGATCAACCAAGTCAACATCTTCCCTTTTCACAAAGAAGACCAGCCACAGAGCAGCCTCTCAGCTCTACTTATGGGCTCGGCAGGAGGGAGGAGGGGTCATGTTCAGCACAGGTGAGAGGGCACTTCCTTGATGCAGTGTAAATCAGCTTAGCCAAGAAAACCAATGCCTGTTACACCAGCACCTGGCTCTGCTTTGCCAGAAAGATCAGCATTCATTTTTCTTCTGACACATTTTCGTTTTCATCACCTCATCCCTTGTACTCAAAGCACCTCTGCAGAAAAGTTCTTGTGTTGCGGTACCCAGCCAATGGCACTGGGCAGAAATAACTGAGGCCACAAGCACCCAGCAAGCAAGGGAAGGGGACGAGGAGGCCATCACAGCTGCTGCCCAATGCACAACAAATTGCTCTGCCTAGGGCCAGATGTGAGCTGCTGCAGATTACAGAGCTATGTTCGTTGCACCACTTCTTCACGTGTTCTGCTGGCTCTAGCTGCATAGCTCCTGAACGTATGCTGGTTGAATTAACATTATTTTTTAATTTTAAACAAAATTAACCCCATGTATTATTGTCCCTTTCTCCCTCTGTCTCTCAGATGGAATTTCTTAAACTCATGTGATTTCATTTTTTTCATAGCACATGTTGTCCAGAGTAAGCTGTGTTTAAATCATCAAATGATGAGAGGGAAGCGAAGATTTAATTTCATGGTGGAATTAGGTCTGACATTTCCTTTTAACTCACACTACATCAAGGGTTAATAAGGTTACTATAACCTTAATCTTTGATAGCTCAACAATAGAACACTCTGGGATTAGTGCAAAAGCTGGATTTTAACTTTTAATCCCATTATTGTTGATAACCTTATCAACACTGCACCCCACCATGGAGATGGAACAGAGGAACCTTAGACTCGACAGTCTCTTTCCATGGAGAAACATTTGGAGTTTCAGCAGAAGAGCCAGGGACAGTTGCTTGGTTGATGCCTGTAGTGAGGTTCACAGTTTGCAGTAGGGCTGAAACACAGCTTTTAAACTGCTTGTCAGAAATCTTTGCCAAGAAAAACACTGGTCCAGTGGCATATGTTGGTGGAGCAATGCAAGGTTGCTCTAATTCCCTTACTTTGTTTTTCCCTCCTCCCATGCGGCAGCTACTCCAAGAATCAGACCGCCAGTCTGGAAAGTTGAGATCCAGAAACTTACTGCTAATTACCGTGTTTACAATTCCCAACCTGTTTGTTGGTGCCAACAATCAAACTGCATTCTCTTGTGTGCACCAAAAGACACTTGCTGGCAGGAGCTTCCTAAGGTTCCAGGCTGGCTACATTAATTACTGTTAACTTAATTTTGGGGTACTGAGAAGTAGCTTTAATTAGCAATTTTATGGATTAAAATGAATTTCAAGGAACAGTGGTTTGACTTATAGACTGCTTACCAATCCTATAAGTACTTTATATAGAAACACTAGTAGTAGCAAATTTATATGTGGTCTGACAAATAAAATAGGCAGAGGTTTAATGAAAATCACAGCAGGAAATGAAAGGTTATACCTTCCCTTTGAAATCAAATAAGCAGCTCTAGAAAGGCAGAGACATTTTTTATCACTTTTCAGCAAACATTTGACCAGACAAAATAAACCTAATTCTTGCAGTGTATCGTTGAATCAGAGTATTCAAACCTTAGGTAATTTATCTCTGTTTAATGAATGCCTTTGGAAAAAAAAAAGTCACATATTCTATGAACTCAGTGAAAGAGAGGCCGAGCTCAAACAAGTACAGGGCAGAGCCCCAGCAGGGATGATGCCATCTATGCCCTGTAGGTCCTAGGCTGGGACTCCTGAAGCCATTTTTCTACTTAAGTACCACCGACTCAATTAGAATCCATTCTAACAAAGCATGGATCCGCCGGAATCAGCTGAGAGCCACACACCCCACGAGGGCCTCAGAGCAGCATGGGTGGAAGGGTGATACCTCAAAGCCCACCACCACTTTGTCTCTGACCCAAATCTTCCACAGTAGGCCATGGTCAGCCTCTCTTTCTGCCCCACAAAGTGGCTTCAGCCAGAACCCTGCGTCATCATCCTGTGTGTGGGACAGCACTCAGCTGCTGGGGAACAGGCACTCCAGGACAAAATTTGGTGGTGTGAAAATCTGTGTGGGACTGGGAAAACAGAGACAAAGAAGGCAGTAAGCCAAAAAGTAGAGTACTAAAAACCAATACCGGCTTTGACTTACAACAGGAAGAAATGAAACAAAACACATCAGTGCTTCCAGAGAGACAGCCTGGATTTACCCTGGTCCTGCAGGAGGGAGTTGGAAACCAGCACCTGAGAGCAGTCAGCTTCTACAGGGTGAAGTGAATACACTGAGCAAACATATGCCTCTTAGAATGGTCCCAGAGGGGCTGATGGACTCCTGCAGCATAAGGCTGCTCTGGCCTGCAAGCTGTGTGTGTGGGTTCCATGGGGTTGGGGCAGACCCTTCCCCACACCACTGCCATGCCCTCAGGCAGCCCCTGGCCCAAGTGCCTGCACCCTGTGCAACCTGCAGGCCTCTGGAGGGAGTCTGCCAGCCTCCACCCCATTTATAATGCAGAAAGCAGAGAAGCTTCGTTCTTCTCATTTACATAAAGCAGACATAAAACTGAAAGCAAAATAGCTTCTGAGCATATGGGCAAAGCACACAAGAGCCAGTGAGGAGAGGAATGAGAGAGGACACAGCAAAATCTCTGTTTAGGTTGAGATTCACTGAGGGCTTTTGAGTGCCTTTACCGCTGCTAAGCTTGGGGACAGTGGGCCCCTGCCCCAAGGGCCTGTGTTAGTATCTCAGCTCAGCCCCATACCTCTGCCCTGTGCCAAAGCAGCCTGATGTGGGATGGGACTTGATCACTGATCCATTTTTCTGGGTGAGAAAAGCATGACCGTCAAAAACCTTCCACAACAACACAGCCAAAAGGCAACAGCAGGCTTTAAGCTGGCTATGCCTTACCACTTTTTCTCTTGAACTCTCCCTTTCCTCATACAACACGGCAGGCCTTCCCCTCTGTGGGAGAGGCTGGACCAGCAGTCAGCAGAGGGGCACTGCTGGACCCTGTTCACTCTCCCCATGCCCCTTCTCCCAGCACAGCAAGCCTCAGCCATTTCTCCTCTCCTACATACCCGAGCCATCAACAAAAGCCCCATGGAAGCTGGTAGAGCTGTGATGCCTCCCCGAGCCATGTGCGAACCCAGTTATTTCCTGCAAGTAATATATAAATAGATGCCGTCTCGTTATTGATATACATTGTGCAGACGGTTGAGCTGGGGATGAAACTTGCTTGCTTTCCTTTTATGGCTGAGAAGCAGGATCCCAGAGCCTTTATCTGAAATCTCTGCACATGTCAATCAAAGCTCACCAGGAAGGAGATTTTGCACTCTTAGGTCCTCGTTAACTGCCAGGCACCACTGCAGCCAAGTGGCCATGGGAAATGTCCACAGGAATGAAATGCAGCTCTGTACGTGTGTGCATGTGCATATAAGCACATTTACATACAACAAACTGAAACAAAGCTAAAGCGGAATATTAACATTTTCAGCCTAATTTTTTAATTCTTTTTCATATCCCAAGACCAGGCTGTAATCTGGGCACAAATTTCATTTGACTTCATTATAAACCACTGATTTACACTAATGGCAGAGCTGGAAAAGCAAAGCTCGGAGGATGGCGCCAGGCCCAAGCCTTCTCCCATCCTGTGGCTGCAGCGCATCAATACTGTGAGTTCAATTTGATGGCAAGCTCTAGCAAAGACAAGTTATCGATATTTCGGAAAGCTGTTCCTCACACTTCTGAGCAGCAAACGGCCCATCACTAAGAAGGCCAAACCCTTGTCAGCATGAGCTGACTTCTATGAAATGAAATACCGACCTTACTGCTAGCTCCAGAGCTAATCACAGAAAAGAGATTTTATTAGAGAAAGCAGAGCTATTATTCCCAGTCACTCTACAGGGCACATATTTAAGTTTTACATTCAGTGAATGTGGAATACGCCAAATATAGCGGCGTTTGCTAAGAGTCAAAACGTAAAAACTCCTGCTAAGCACTTTGTGCAGGGCTTTGTTTGTCTCTCGTTACTCAGATTTTGCATCAAGCCATTCGGGCTCCTTTCCATTGCTGGAGTTTTCCTCACTTTGTAACAGGGAGCTGGAGCTGAGCAAACAGCACTGACTCACTACAGCTCCCACAAATGAAAATTAAACATTGCTATTTTCAGCTCTAATGAAGGGTCTGCACCAGCCCTATGTCCTGCACTAGAAAGAATATATTTACATACACACAAAAGACAAGCACCTGAATACGGACAGGAAAGGGAAAGTGGTTTTGTCTGTGGCTTCTGAGAGCAGGACTCACAGGTCCTGTTTCACTGGGCACTCCGTGAATGGCTGAAAACAGATGCATTTTTGTCATCACATGTACAACAGCATCATAATGTCATGGCACAACAAAGGGCCGTGTGATATACACAGTCAAAAAGAAAAAGACTATACTGGTACCTCAAAAGTAACCATTTTACTGTCCTGTATGTAACTCAGATCCATGGGAAACATGCAGGAAAGCACAACTCTTTTGTAAAAATGGAAAAACCATCACTTCCTAAACTGAGGGTTGAGAAAGTTTCCGCTGCTCTTCTCTACAGCTCAGGACATTTGGAAAAATAACTGTTGGAATAATGAGATAAATACTCTCTTAGAGAGTAATTGTTGAAAGTTTAGTTCCCAGGTGGACTGATACAACAGTGCACCAAGCCTTCCCGATCTTACTATTTCCCACCTAATTTAAAAAATAAAATCAATTCTATGGAATGCAATAATGACGGTGGTGCATCTTTGAATTTTCTATCAACTTGTTAGCAGAATGTGAATACTCACAAAGATATAACTATCAGATAATCTAAAAGAAATTACATGAAATCTACTTTATTTATGTAAATTCCTCTGTAAGATGCAGTGAGATTTATTTTTTGGTAACAGGCTGCACAATTAGGTGCTGCATAGTTCTAGTTCAGAATGTCCCTTGATCTGCAATTAAAGAAGATCAGTCCCACAGCGTTCACTTTGTCATTGATTTTGAGTGATGTAAAAGATAGGTCAGCCCTGTGAATATTATTAAACTTCCTGATATTGTCCTGTCTTCGCAAAAGAACTGCTAATATTCCAAACAAGGTTATGAATCAGCAATTTTTAATATTGAAGATAATTCAGCTGTATTGTTCCAACATTTCATGCCTAACATATAATAAAGTGAAACGAGTGTACATTATATAAAATTCAGATGAACTGATACAAAGCAGTACTGTAATGACAACTAATGAGAAAGTAGATAAAAGGTCAAGTCTGACCAGAGTCTCTGAAATACTCCATGAGGCTAACCTGGGAAGTTTATGTTTGCCTTCTGGGCCTACCTCTTTCTTCCTAACAGTAGCAAGTATTGGAGAATTATCAGACCCACAGCAACCCCACAGAACAATAATGCAGAAGCCAAAAAGTCTCCAGCCCTGGCTCTCCACCTGCAACGCCCTGACCAAGCTCATTTTCCAATGCCCAAGCAAGGGGGTTCCTGGCTGCTAACTGTGCTGTTACTTTCGATTGTCTCTGGTGCTACAGCAGCTTCAGGTTCCCTGACAGGGGCTGTTCCTGTCTAGCCACACTAAACAGTCCCCCTACATGGCCTCTCGGTTTTATTGCACACACCAAGCTACCTGGTGGCTTTCTTGCAGACCAGTAGCAGTCCAACCCCATACAAATCAGTGGCAAAATTCCTGCAGACATCTGGAGAGAGATTCTGGAGAAATATTTCAATAGCGGTATGATTATTTCATTTTTCTGTGCAAGCATGATTATGTAACTTTGGCTAGGTATTTGTATATATGTATGTGTGTATATATAGACACACACAGACACATTGCTCCTTCTAACTGAATAGTCAGGGCTCTTATTTTTCCCAACACCAGCCAACCCCTCCAAGTTCTGGGACAATTAACCTAATTTTCCTCCAACTGTTTTAACTAGATTTGGTTTTACCATACTACAACACTTGTATAATTCTATGGCCATGGTTCCCAGTGCTGGAGCACACCTACCCACCCTACACCACAACACCACCCCACACCCATTGCAGTGTATCACCCGTGGGCTACCCTCAGGCCCTGCAGCCACTCCCAGCCAACACCTCCAGGCCCTTGCCTTCCCTTGGAACATCTCTGCCCTTCCATGTCAGGTTCTTTCCATCACTTCTTGAGCTCTACGTTGGCTTTTAACTTTCAGAGGTCTTATTTTTGGCCAGTCATTTAAATTCCTTTTGAGTCATTGTTATTATTGTGCCAACATTTATAAATAGCTCTGTGAACTGCAGGTACATGATAATCAGGTCCTTTGATTTTTTTGTGCAATTTGGTTATGAAATGATAGCAATAGAAAGTGCAAAGCATTAAGGGATATCCCAGCTAATTTGGTAAAAATTATGTTTAAATATTTTAATGATATATGTTACCTTTACACCAAAAAATGGTGAGGTGCCATAAAAGCTCTCCCCTTCCCCCCCCCAGAAAAAAAGAGTTTGTTTTTTAAAAGAAGAAAAGAAAAAGCCTTCCATGTATGTGAAGGCTATTTATCAAAAAATGCATAAACCTCCAGTTGTACAGATTATTTCTAGTGTGATATTAAAAAAAAAAGAGTAAAGAGAACAAGAAAGGACAGAGAGCTTGTTCTTATACCTGCAAAATGTATACATATCTGTGTGTATATACAGGAATTATTTTTTACCTGTTTCTCCAAGAAAACTCCACTATCATTAGGAACCATCTAACCTGACACAAAAGACAAAGACCTGCAATGGGAGGAAATCTTACACACTCTTCGAAGTCAGGCATGGTCTTGAAACTGGGAAGAGCAGACCTCATCCCAATGAAAGGCACCTGCAGAACCACATGCATCGGCAAGCAGTAGTGCATACAATTCTTTCAGAGCACTTTGCAGGCAGCAGGAGGAATCCCTGCACTGGCCATAAAGGTACATGGAACCTTTGCAGCCCCTGCTGAGGTGGGTGGGGTTTGTCTCTCAGAATCTGTAAGAGAGGGGCTCTGGGTGCTATGTGCTGCCTACCTTCAGAGGTGCATGCATGTGTATGTCAGAAAGAGAGATATATAAAGGCTGTAAGGCTTAAGTGTTTGTGCGAAGAGCATGTGAAATCAAATGGAAGCCCTCACCACGCAATTTGGGGTCTGGCTACAAGGAGCAGTGCTTCCTGCTACACACAGACCCAGTAAGATCACCTCTCACCCATACAGGGACCTGCACCCAAGACCCTTTGCCTCTCTCTTCTGGGTGGCAATGGGGACCATCCCAGAGTGGGCAAAGCCACCCAAAGTCAGCAGAGCACAGGGGCTGCTGCCCCGCTTCCCGCTTTGCTGCTGCTGCAGGGCCTGGCACAGCCGAGACTTACCAACGTGAGCAGCCTGCGGGGCCGCTACAGCACACAGAGAGACCCAGAGATGTGCAGCTTTGGAGGACCGCGGCCTTTACAAATAGGCTAAGCTCAAGTAATAATTTTGGGGCTGGCACTTTATTTAATTTTCTACCAGGATGCAGATTACAAAAACAATTTTAGAACAGGTATTTAGTATTCTAAATTAATTAAATATGCACTCACCAAAATAGCTGTTAGCACACAGTGCAACCACAAACCTCATTCTAAAATGTCATCTCAGAAAACTCGCGTACTGGTACAATTAAACACCCTTATTTATAGAGCTATTTCTTATTATGTTGCTCTACAGACCTCCAGTATATATTTTGCTGTTAATAAAATATCATTAGACTATTAGAGGCAGGGGGCCTTTAGACTCATTTTTTTAGCACACGGGATTCTGGATTTCTAAAATAAAAAAAATAAGGAGTGTAGGATTGTAAACATCCCTTTCACCAGGAGTCTAATCTTTCCCGCAGTGAAATCGACTGGGGCTTTGCTGTGGCACTGAATGGTAGGATCTGGCCCCAGATATTTTGGGTTTAACATGAGCAACCTGTCCTCAGGCTGAGCAGCCACCAGAAGCTCCGAGCATCCATGGGCTCAGGTCCGCAGTACAGGCAGCCTCCTCTCAGGGATATGGCATTCAGAACCCAGTGCTCCTGCTCTTAGTAGCCCTACATGGCGAACCCAGCATTGCTAACAAACCTGTGGAGAGCAATTCTGAGATCGAGACACTGGGAAACATCACTCTAAGAGCCCGTATGCTGTTGAGCGTTTAAACAGTATTTTACAATTATTATCATGAGCATATCCAGTATTCCTCCAATCAGACCTTACAGCTACCCTCCTTTAAACCCATAACATGACAATCCACTGAAAGATTTTAAAGAAAAGAAATCTACAATAATCAAAATGTTAATTTTGACTATGACAAAGAGTGCATGCATTAAAAATGCATCGGCTCTGTCATTAAGGCATTATTCAGCAAAAACAGCTAATCGTGCTAGATGGAAAGCAATGACAGGAAAACTAGGTATAAAGAAACATTTCGTTAAGCTTGTGTTTATGGGGAATAGTCCAATCTGTACTGCAAAAGATACTCAACTGAGCACAGAGCTAACAAAACCACAGCCTTTATGTGATGAAATGGGAATTCCTGATAATACTCTCAGTCATGACTCAAGGGAAAATGTCAACCAAAAGCTCAGATCAGAGGAAGGTTTGTAATACAAACCTGGATGTTTAAAATAGTGTTTCCATCGCTGTTTCTGCAGCACTTGTGAATGTGGATGTGTTACAGCGCTGAACTGACTATGATTTAGCAGCTGATCATGTCTTTAAAGCATAATTTAACATTATTTCTGAGGCTGTTGAACATACTAAACTACAAGAAAAAAATCTGCTTTCAAGTAGTATTAGAGAAACACAGGATCAGAGTGCTAGCATCAAAGATGTGTCTATAGAATAACAGATCCACGTCTGCGTAACAATGAGAGCTCCAGTTGCTACTGAAGGTAGCAGAGTAAAAATCCTTTGGCAGTTGCTTGAAATAATTAAGCAGAACATAGATGGCCTTTCAATTGCTAAGCAAGAGACAGAGGAAGACATTCTCCATGATGCCGCCTTACACTCACAACAGAGCAATCTCCCTACATCTAGTTTGCCCACATTAAAAACCATTCTCAACTTCTTCCACGCTGAGTCTAGGGAAGAAGCCATTCAAAAAGGCTAGCTCATCACAGTGACCTCAGTCCTGCCTTAAAATGGCTTCTGATCTAATTCATTTAAGCCTGGAATCTGGTCTCCCACTTGCCATTATGTGGCAACGAGACCTGGGATTACAAGGTGTGCAGAGAAGTCTCTGAAAAGGGAAAGGCAGGAGCCATCACTTCTAC
This sequence comes from Chrysolophus pictus, assembly GCA_037305975.1. NCBI lineage: Eukaryota > Metazoa > Chordata > Aves > Galliformes > Phasianidae > Chrysolophus > Chrysolophus pictus. The sequence goes on along the minus strand of CM074583.1, from coordinate 12,258,788 downwards.
TTTATATTTAACAGACTTGAGGGTACAGGAGTGGGAAAAAATACTATGCTTGGGTTTTCCTAAGCACAATATCCAAAAGGCTGGCTGGGCTTTTAACCAAAGCCCATGCCCTGCTGCTCAGGTTGGCAAAAGGGATGGAAATATCCATCCTACATTAAATAAATGAGGCATGGCTGGGACGGTAATGAATAGCCTCTTGGTCATGTCTCTCATCTGCATCTACCTCTGGGGAATCCTGAGCCCTTCAGTGGGGACCAAGAAGCCATGGCCTGAACACCAGTGGGGAACCAACCTTTCAGCCTTGGTTGCGGGCATGTGTTCTAGCCCAGGGCCTCAGGGGCTCAAGAGTGAGCAGCCAAATTCTGCCCTCACAAGGTGGTTACCATGGGGCAAGAGTTCTCTCATCCCCTGGAAGTGTTCAGTCACAACTGGCTGTCCCAAAGCGTCCTTGCCGGGCGGCTGGTGCCCTCTGCAGCCGAGGCACAGGGGCAGGGTGCAGGGTGCCCCCGCCTCACCAGCCCGCTGCTTGCCGGCTCCCAGCCTGTCCGGCCGCTGTGAGCACGGGGCCGTACTCTGAGCCCGGCAGAGGAGGGGAGCATCCCGGTCCCGGGCACCGCCGGCGGCGGGCGGAGTCGCTGCCCCTCGGGCATCCCGCATCTCGGGGGTGGGACCCCGCTACAGGCGGGGCCGGCGGGCTCGAGTCCCCCATTCCCTCCCCACTCCCCCCGGCGGAGAGGGGCAAAGGGCCGCGGGCTGGGGGCTGAGCGAGCCCGGGTGGGGGAGAACCGGCCTCAGCCCCGCAGACCCCTCCCGTAGCCCCGGCCCCGCACCTTGCCCTGACCCCGTGCCCGCCCCACGCACACGCGCATCCAGAGGGCAGCCCCTCCGCGGGGACGGGCCGGCCGAGCCACCCCCGCCCGGGTAGAGACACAGACAGAGCGACACACTGCGAAGCGAAGGAAAAGATGGAAAAGGTGCTACCTTGGCAACTAGAGGCTGTAGGAGCCAGCTGGAGGGCTGGGGGCGGTCGCGCTGCCTGCCTGCCTGCCCGCCGCCGGTACTCTCCTCGACTACGCGTATTCTTAAGCAATAACAACGTAATCCGTATTATCCACCCAAGAATACCCGTCACCGAAGAGAGTCAGAAAGCTGCTGCTGCTGCCGCTGGTGGAAGTGCTGCACCGGGACAATAAATCCATAACTATAATTCCCCTCTTGAAGAAGGAGAATCCACAAGGCTGCGAGATCTCGTTCCATATCCAACGAGCGCCGTTCCTCCCCGTCCTGCAGAGGCAAAGGAGAGGACGGGTGGTGAGCTCACGCGTAGCTCCCTCTGCTCCCCGCCTCGCTGGGGGCGAAGGCTTGCAGGCAGGGCGGGGGGACATAAATCAAAGTAAGGCTGAGTTTACCTGGTAATTGCCTGGCGTCTCCCCTGAGCTTCTCCAGCATCTTATTCCCTAGCTGTATGCTCCATCAGTTCTCTCTGGGAGCTCGCAAGAGATGTCACACACGGCAACGGATTCCTGTAGAAGAGACGCACTGTTAAGCACACAAATATTACAAATCTGTTTGCATAGGTGGGCTTGGAAGAGCTCCGATAAAGCAGCAGCCACGCCTGAGAGACTTCTCATCTGGGCTTTGGAAACGCATTTTACAAGTCTTGGCTCTCGATGGGCTGCCGCGAGCAGGCAGGGCGGAAAGCAAAGCGGTGAAGAGAGAGAAAAATCAAAGAAAGAAAAAGCGGAGGCTCCGAGCCCGGCAGAGACGCTGCCCCCCGGGCCTCCCACAGTCGCCAGCACCGCTCCGAGAGCGCTCCGGGCCAGGCCCCGGCCCCGCTGTGCCCGCGCAGCCCCGAGCGGGGCCGCCCCCGCGCCCACCTGCAAAGGATGAACCGGGAGAGAAACCCGAACGGGGGAAGTTCTGTCCGAACCGCGCCCGCGGCTCTGCCGCCCCCCGGAGCCGCTCCCGTAGCAGCAGCGCTCGTACTTGGGGGAGGCGGGAGGGGGAAGCTTTGTCTGGTGATCTGCAGCGGCGATAATAAACGTTTATTGTTCTCCAACTAAATAGAAAGGATCTCTGCAACGTCACGGCACGGCGCGCTTCGCCTGGCGGTGAGGAACTTCTCCGTCTGATCTTAGCCCAGCTCCCTGCGCTAGGGACGGCTTCGGCGTGAGTGACGGGAGGGGGACGGGAGCTGGCGGTGCGCGCTCAGAGCCGCGCTAACGGGGGGACCCGCGCCCCCCAGGCACCGCGCGGCGCGCACAGCCCTCATCGCACAGCTCCCCGAGACCGCCCGGCTGTTCTTTGGGTTCCGAATAGAACTGCCACCCGGTGCTGCCTTGTAGTCCACGTTCCTTCCTCAACACGAGCTCTTAGCTTCCTTGCCGTAATACCACTATAGTCCCTATAGCACCGAAAAGCTACGAGAGGACAGCATTTGTTTGCGTAAATTTGAAAGAAAGGAGAAAAACAAAGAGAAACAAGAATGCCTTGATAGCCAAAATGCCTTAAATAAATAATAAGAAAAAATCCAGCTCCCTCTCCTCTATTTTAATCTCATTTTAGGCGCACTTTCCTATATTTCTCTAACACAGCAGGCTTTGAAGTTACGTTTGAAATGGCACCTAGAAAGTAAATAACAAACACTGCAATTTTCCCCGCTGTGCAACTGAAGGCTGTGGCCCCATTCCTAGCGGTAGAACTAAAAGAACCGATTCGGCGGGTTTTCTTTAACTTGAACAAAAGCCGTTTGAAAAAGTAAAATACACCGAGTCGTGGCAAAAACGCTCTACAGTGATCCACCTAGGCTTGTATTCTCCGAAATCTGGAGGCGCTCCACATATGCATCAAGAATTAGGCAGAAATCCAAACTTTACGGTTTTTTTTTTTTTTTTTTGAAAGAAAAAAAAAAAAATAACGCGGTCCTCGCGGAAAAGAAGCCCCGCGCGGCTCCAGCCTTACCCTAGCTCCGTCCATCCTACGCCGCCCTTCCCTCTCCTGTAAACATCCCCCAGCGAACACGGCACCGAAACTTCCCTTTTCCCCTGCCCAGCGCCGCACCCACCGCCCGCGGGCCTTCAGCACCCGCCGCCCGGACAGCTCCTCGCCCCGCCGGGCTCCGCCGCCGCCCAGCGCTCCCCTGCGCACGGACAGGCGGACACGCGGACAGACGGACACGCCCGCTCCGGGCACGCTCAGCACGCGGAGGGGCGCCCCGGCGCGCTGCCCACCTCGCCCCGCCGCATGCGGGCAGTGCCCGTGGCGGCGCGCCGCGCGTTAAATACCTTTGTTCGGCGGCTCCCGATAGCCATGTTTATCGGCGCGGCCGCCCCGTTCCCCGCCGCCACAGCCCGGAGCCCGAGAGAAGGGCCCCGGGGGCATCGCCACCGCCCGTGCCGTGCCCGGGGAGCGGGGGACTGGATGGAGGGAAGCGGATGCGGGGAATTAAACAATTAAGCTGCCAGAAGTGGAGCTCGGGTTTGCCACGCAAAGCGAATTTCAGAGGGGGGAATATCGATCCCATCCGTCAACAGAGAGCCGCGATGTCTCCCCATGCAAGAAATGGTCCTGATTTTTTTTTTTTTTCGGGGGGGGTGGGGGAGGTGGCGATGGTAAGGGGTGGGGTAGGGGGGAGCGTGAAAAAAAAAAAAAAAAAAAGAAAGAAAAAATGAAAGAATAAAGGAAGGAAGAAAACATTAATCCTGTCTTAAAGGCAGCTCTTTTCAAAATCGCCGGGAGCTTGCTCTATTCGCCACCTACCCGAGTAACCACCAGAAATCCACCTCTAGTGAAGCGCTTACCCTTTAAATCCAGGTTTCGAGCAGAACTCCAACCGTGTGTAAAACCAGGGAGTCATCTGACGTGCGCTGGGGACGGGCTCCGGGCGGCAGAAGCTGCTCCCTCCCGGCGCCGGATTAGCACGGATCCACCCGGGCAGGACCCGGCGCCTCCACGGCCGCGGCTCGCTGCTTTCGCACCTCGGCGGCTGCTCTCGCTTCCCGTGTCCCCGGCGGTCGCCTCTCAGCTGAATGTGGGCTTCCAGAAAAGGAGTCGGGGGGGAGAGGAGGGAAAAAAAATCGCCTAATGCAATCAAATCGATCTGATCTACACCATCTGTCGCCTGCCACTACACACAAGCGTTAAAATAGGAAAACGGGAGACACTGACAGCTCAGGAAGGTTGTTCTGCAGAGTTCATTTTTAGCAGAGCATAATTGGGTATGGACAGCGTACAGTTACCAAAGCTGCTGTTAACCATCCAGTAGAGGATCCCAAACATGCTAATGGTGGATTAATTGAGGAAGATCTGACGTGCAAGCTTCATAGTCTCTTATTCATGACTTCCCAACGGGAAAGGACCAATGCCGTGTGGGACTATGGTAACGCAGAGTCAAAGAGCTGCTAAGAAAATGGCTCTGTGTTCATAGCACTTCTCTCTGATAACAAACATATGTCGACCAGAACCGTTTAGCAGGATGGGGGAAATGAAATTTCCTTAGCCGAGGTTAGCAATTCCCATCGCATGCACTTAAAGACAAGTAAAAAATGGACTGCGGGTCTGAGACGCTTTCAAGTGCTGGTCCTGGGGTTCACAGCCAGTGAAAGCAGACGGCTCCTGCCCAGATGGGGGCTTAAACCCCAAATCCCTGCCTCCTTACTGTGACCAAAGTGCATCCATAGCAGTCCCTAAACATGCGGCGCTGCTAATTTCATCAGGAATGACGCAAGGTCTTTTTAATGCCAGGAACCCTTTTGACTTTTTCCAGCGGGAATTGCTTTTGGGCAAGACATTTCCGATCACTGAAATTTGACATAATCTCAGATAAATATGATTGGGGGGGGGGGGGGAGGGGGGGGAGAGAAGGGGGCGGCGAGTTGAGAAGAGACGGAGTGTGCATCCAGACCTGCAATCACCCCTGCTGTCAACACTCCGATTTGCTCGCGTTTTCTAGTCTTTCCTGAATAATGAGGTTATAGAGATGTATATGTAATTATTAAAGCAGTATATGCACACGAGCCGCAGACGTCTACGGCTGTCGTGTCTGCACAGGCAGACGGAGAGACAAAGTACGCCCGTCGGGGTGCGCCTTTCCCTCCCTAACAGCTCCCCTACCGAGGGGGGACGCGCTGCCGGGGGACGCCCCCAGCCCCAGCCCCCGCCCCCAGCCCCGCGCCGGGCGCTGTCCGCCCGCCCGGTGCTGAACGGCGGCGGCCCGGCCCCGCGGCGCAGACAATGGGCACGCACGAGGCGCCGGGCTGCTGCGTCCCGCTCGGCCGCGTCCTGCCGAGCGCCGCAAGTCGGGGAAGCTCCCGTCCGTTGCCACCTCTCCCAGCTGATTAGTGGAGAGCGATAACGGCGTTGATACAAATCCAAACGGCTGATGTAAATGTGGCAGTAAACAATTAGTGTTTGGGGGTTATTCTGGAGCTAACCGCGTGCCTCTCCTGGAAGTTTGTGTTAATGTCTTTAGAATAAATCTAACGGTTATGAATTAGATTAGCCTTGAAAACGTAGCCTAAAGACAAATCAAACAATTTACCCGTTCTTTTGTTTCAATATACATTAATTAAGCGCCGCTGCCTACCTACACAGCGTTCTTGGGTCCCGGCCACGGGGCCGAGCCTGGAGCTTCGCTGCCTTTTGTCAGCATTCGCGTCCAACTATTGCCCTCTGCAGGTCAAGTCCTCGCCGAGCTGCGTGCGGCAGGAAGGGGCTGCCGGGCCCCGCGCCCTAAGCCCCCTGCCCGGAACAGGTCCGATTTCTCTTGGGATCGATTCCTCCCCGCGAGGCTTGGATGTGTTTCTCCAACGGGGGCACAGGGTGGTATGGAGCGCTGCTGTTCAGCTGCCCTGCAGACCCTGTTCCAACCCCGGCTGGGAGAGATGAAGACAGAAGAGGCAAGGTGCCACTCTGAAGACACCTTGTTTTCTTGCTCTCCTTCTCCCCTTTTGACTATGGGAAGCTTCCCAGTCAAGGCCTGCACTTTCCCACGTTCACATTTAGGAACAAGGCAAGATCCAAGCACCAACCATGGCCGAGCTGGTGCCAGCACCCGGGACTCCGCCCTACCACCTCCATGCAAGCAACTTTCCCACCAGATGCAGCTCAAGAGTTTGTCCCTCCAGCTCTGGAGTACCCGGGGGCCATGGCTTGAAGGGGCACTCCGCAGCAGACCCCCACTTGCCCAAAGAGGACAGTGGCAACTTTCAGTAATGCTACTACTCAGAACGGTTCACCATCCCTTAATGCACAAATTGCTCTACCGTAGCAAAAACAAAAACAAAACAAAACAAAACAAAAAATGAACACAACATTTAAACGATCTAATTATTGTTGCTTAGAATTCAGGAGCTTCAGACCCCCCTCCCTCCCCCCCCAAAAAAAACACAGCTCCCTCTTCTTCGTCCAATAAGTGAACAGAGATGTTTAACGACTCGCTTTCTTCCCCCCACCTCCGCTTGCTACCCGGGGTAACACCGCTCACACGGGCTTTGCAGCCCCTACAGCCAGCACAGCGCCACTCCGCCCGCGCCCCTCCGCCCTGGGCACCCAGGGCCGCCACTGTGGCTCTGAACCCGACGGGCTGCCTCTCGGGTCGCCGCGGGGAGATCCCGACCCTACCGCAGCCTGCCCGGGGATAGGGCGGCCTCGCGCTGCCGCAGAGCCCGACAGCCGGCGGCCTTTTGTCTCTGCGCCGCCGCCTCGCCCTGCCCGCGTCGCCCCGGGGTCACGGCTGCCTCACCCCTCCCGGCGCGGCCAGAGGCCGCGGCGGGGTGCAAGTGCTCAGTGTGCTATCGGCCCGACCTAGCGGATTTGCGGCAGAACGCTCGCCTCGGGGCGGGGGCCGTCGGGCGGCGCCGGCCACGCTCCGGGAGCAGGGCCGAGCCGGGTCCCCGCGGCCGCAGCCCGTCCGCACGGCGCGGAGCGGAGCGGCGGAGCCCCCTGCTGGCCGTGCGCCGCCACACCGGGTCGGGACGGGTCCGGCCGAACGGGGCCGCAGCGCTCCTCCGTCCCCGCCCGGCCCGGCGGTGGGAGCCAGGCGGATCGCCAGCAGCGGGAAAGGGAAGCGGCTGCACCGCGAGCACTCAGCTCCAGCCCCGAGCTGCTTTGTCTTTAGCCCAACAGTGTCACGTGGGAGCAGGTAAGGGTTACCTGGAGATGCTGTGGGTCTCACGTGCTAGGGTAGAGGGAGAATCGGGGAGCTGAAGGGGTTCTCTCAACGGAGCAACCTAAAAAACAGAACATATGTGGCATAATTTGTTACATATCGTGTCTGGCTACTTCTCTTTCCCAGAACATCACCAAGGTGTCCCATCGTGGTGAAGTTCCGGAAGTTACTTAGAAACAATGGCCCAAGATGCTAACACTGGTTTCCCAAGCATGATGCCCACTTCACAGAACGATTGGGATCCATTTAAAAAGCACTTGCTGTCCTGGTCCCACTATTCCCCTTGGAAGGCTGTTTCAGAATCTCATAACTCAGCTTCTTAAGATTTCCAGCCTACATTTATTAAGGGACCCGTTTATATCCATTTGTTCAGATGCCAATTTTGTCCTTGAACTTAATTAGTTCTGATATTTACTCCCCTCACAGTGTACTAATATCCCTTCTCATCATTTCCTTTGTTCAAATCAAGCTTTTTAGTCTTGTCTCATAAGATAGAATCTTCATTTCCCTGATTATCCCAATATCCTAGCAACTTATGAAAACTGGGTCGTGCCCAACACCCAGAAAATATGGGTTTCAAAGGGGTTCATTATATTCCATCCTTTTGCAGCTTGACCAAGACACAAGCAGGGGGAAGGATTAGCATAAGGTCAGACAAACCACAATTCTCCTGACTTCAAGCTCTCCCGCAATCTGTCAGGGACATGAGTTCTGAAAGGCCTGTGGTTTGTAACTTGGCTTTACATCAATGCGCATTTATACATCTATAGATCATCTTCTGGAGAGGAAGGATGGCCTTGGAGTCACGAGGGACACCAGAAATCTGGAGATTTGGGTTTAAACCCAGGTCTGCCTGGGTTTGGGCAACAGAAGTAACTTTGGCAAGCCCCTAAACCTTCTGCTGCATTTCCATAATTTTAGAAGAGGGACAGTAACATTCCTGTCCTCTCCTCTTCTCCCCAGCACACCTGCCTGACCTGAGTGCTGGCAGACTGGGTGCCTCCTTCTCCCTGTGCCCGCCACCCTGAAGTGCAAATTCATCCAAGCTCTTACGCTGATGGTTAAAAATAGCCATCGGTCTTATAGATTTTTTTAATTAAGCTGCAGCCAGTGGCCAGCAGTAAAGTCAGACACATTAACTGCAAAGCTGTACCCTGACTCCTGATTCTCAAGTCTTTGCCTGGCTGACGACAAAGTCAAAGCTGTATTATTATCATACGTTATTTAAACATTTGCACAATTTGACACATTTTCTTTGCCAGATTTCGTTTCAGATAGCAATTTTTGAACAGCTAATACAGCACAGAAACTGGGCCAGAAATGGACAGACCCTCAGCTTGGATGGTCATGCAATAACAAATACTGCCATCATCCTTCCACCACTGTCAGGGCCTGGGAGGCTGGGACTCTGCACAGAGACAGAGAGCACTCTGCTGAGCTGAGGTGAAGCAACGATATTTATGGGAGTAATTATCACAGAGAAAAACTGGAAAAATATGATTACAGCAAATTGTAACTCTCTCCAATATGTTCTTCGTTGTTAGAAATAGCTCAGCTGAGACCAAACCAATATGAACAACAGCCCAGGAGCACCAGACACAGGTTCTCTGAAGGCTGATACAACCAGAGCCTGAGAGCAGGACAGGATCCAGCTTCAGTGTGCTGGGGAGTAGGGTGTCACAGCCTGTGCCTATTCCCAACCCTTCTTGTTGGTTGAAGCCAAGCCAACAAGGGGAGCGTGATCTGCCTGCTGCTGGACACACTGACCAGGGCTGCTTGTGGCTGTTTTTCAGCACACTTCCATGACAGAACAGTTTGCATGCTTGCATCTTGCAATTGGTGTCTATCAGTTTTTGAAGAAAATAACCAAGCTTATGTAAAAGCCAAAGCCTCATTTAACAAAGAGTGAAATGTTCTTATTGAAATGTACCTACCCCATGGATCAAACGCATCAAAGTTCTTCAGTCATCTCAAGAGCTCTGTAGGTGTTGTTGCTGCTCTCAAACAGTCTGTGAGAAGAATTATAAATGGTATTTACCTTTTAATTAAACAAAACATCTTGCAAATTAAACACATGCTCCTGCACATCAAAATTTAGTTAGCATCCATTTTTATTGTGCATCCTATGGCTCTCTGACAGCCTATTGAGTCCACAGCCAAATGTGAACACACGTTGCTAGTTCCTTTTTAACTTACATTTTGGGCATCATGTGCAAGATTTTATCACATATAAGGGGAAAAATCCTTCTGTAATTGACTGAAAATAGTTAAGCAGACTCCTGCTTAATATTCTTGTTGCTTAAAAATAAATAAATATATATATATTGGTGTGTCCTGGCAGTGGCAGGAAATCAGTTTTGGACACTTGCATGACATACATCTTATTATCTTATGTAGAAAATTTGACAGTGAATGACAGAACACCTTAGAGGGATTTAAGAAGATGATAAAAGCAACAGCTTTCACATGAATACAGAATCTAGTTCCTAACAGTTACAAGCTTTTTTTACATGCATCCTTGTAATTTGACATTTATAATTCACTGTAGTGCTGGATCTCTGTCATTTTCCCACTGCCAGGTTCTCTATATGTGGATGTACACGTCCTTTCTAATTAGTATATGTATTTGATCCTTTAATAGCATCCTCTCTCCACCTTATTATGCAGTTACACAGTTATCTGCTCTGTACCAACAAATACTTTCGATAAAACAGAAACAGCTCTTCATTGCCTCCTCTTTAAACAGGTGTTCAGTAGTGGTTTCTTTTTCCTTTTTTTTTTTTTTTTTTTTTGGGGGGGGGGGGGGGGAGGGGGGAGGGTGAGGGGAAGGCTATAGAATAATTTAATCTAAAGAAAACCAGTAAATCATAAAGGATTTCCTTCTAGATAAAAATAAATAATCTGTGGAGGAACACTAACCCTCTGTCTATCCATCTCACATGCATCTCTTGTTGTGCATCCCATCTCTCTCACAGGGAGCTCCAAAGATCCTTCTGGAGGCACTGATGCTTTGCAGTACCGATGATCACAACACCTCCCTTATACTGGAAGGACCAGCACAGACTTCCCCCAGGGCAGTTTCACAAACATTGAGGCAGCTGCAGAGCCCTGGGTCAGTATACTGCCCTGAGAGCCTGGAGACACACACTGGAAGAGAAGAGTTTGTGCTGCAGGATCCTGGCCAGGGCTGACCTCTCACCACGGCTTCTTTGCTGAGCTTTGGTAACAGAAGTGGTGCCAAGCAGTTCCCAATATTACAAGTTATTAGGAACGATTTAATGCAACTGGAATGAAAACCTTTCAGTATCACGTTGAAATGGGCTGTGAAGGGCATACCTTCCAGTAATGCTCATACTGATGCTGAAGTCAAAGGAAGTGCTTATTCCACATGTTTTAAATATTATGGCTTGATGCTTGAAGTTGGAGATGTTCGAGTGTGTAATGCAGAGAACAAAATAGAGTGAGTTGTACTTTGTGGTCACATTGAAATGTTACCTTTACTGGTATCTAAAGAGGTAAGATAGGAACAAATTCAAAGCAAACTTTTCACAATTCTCTGCTGTTCGGAAGTAAACACATTAATACTGACAACCATTTTAAATGTTCGCAATGTGATTTCTGGCTTTGATAGATACCAGGCTTACTTTGGGAGGAAAACAGAATTTAGCATCAGTACAGAAAGATTCACCCAGACTGCTGAGAAGAGTGCACAACAGTGATAAGGGCTATTTTTAGGAGTCAGACATGGCTGCATGTCCCTTGTTTGTGTCATTCAGACAGTTGCAATTGCCACCAATGCAGGCTTGGACCCGTGGACCTGCCCCTGCCTGCCCTGAGACCTTTGCTGCCCATCAGGAAGTTGTGTTGGTGCTGCCATGTCCCTGCCTGCTGCTGGCACAGAGCTCCTGAAAGGGACAGAGGCTTGTCAAGACCAGCAGTGGCCACAGAGATCAATCACTACCTCTACTGCTATGCAAAATACATCTGGGCATCAGCCAAGAAATCGGAAGTATTTTTTCCTCAGGTCTAATTATTGGTGTGTGACTCTCCACGTGGTTTACACCAGATTAGTGCAAGAAGAGAAAGCTTTGCTTTCAGAGTTTGCTGGTCTGAGTGCCTTTCCCAAATGACCTCAGTGGTGCTGGTTTGAGGTTTATCTCTTTGTATTGCTTCTAATATCTTCCAAAATATCTCAGGTCAGTAGTGACACTCATTGAAAAAGATAATCTGATGAAAAGCTGCTCTGGAAAATACAATCAAATGGCATCAGAATGTTTTAATTACCAAGTGTGGTGAAAGTGGCTCAGTTATTTATGGATTTAAAGTAAAAATATATGCATTTGTTTTCTATTTATATTCTCAGTATATTTTTATGTTAATCCTTAAGAACCACAATAGAAATTCCAGTTCTCCTTTAATTTCTTACTTGATATAGACTCCCATTCAGGCAGTGAGAATTTCCAGCAAGCAGAAAACAATTCAGGATTTCAGAATCCACTGCCCGGGTCACAGAGCTCTTTGGAATCAGCACAAGCATGTGAAGCTTCAGGATTTCTTCCTGTGGAAATTGAATATGAGTTGGAGTGCTTCCAGAGCCAGGAAGAACAATGCCTTGCTCTGGCTGTGCTTACAGAAGGGTACTGCCTGGTGTTGAGAATCTATCATCTTTTTGACGGTTTCAAGTACAGGACTCTGAGTAGCATAACAAGGAAGGTACAAAGTTGGTCACGAATGCCACAGAAATGCTCTGTGCCCAAAGGCAGGCAGCCCCAGTGCTGCGGGTGGGAGGGCTGCAGGAACACGCTCGCTAGTGTGAGTGCATACTGCATTCTCTTTGATATATATCTTCTATTTTCTGATCCCATTACTTCAGATTAGCTCTAAGTCTTATATCTAAACATGCACTCCGAAGGGAAAGTCTCTATTTACAGGCTGGATTAAGAGCTTTAACAAAGGGAATGGCAGAAAGTGATTCATTTACAACATAAGAAAAAGGACTGTTTTGTATTTTATCACTTACCAGCATCTCCCAAATCTTGTTCCTCTCTTCTTCTCCCACCCAAACACAACAGAGGCGGAGAGGTTCCCATCTGACTGCACAGCTGTGGGAAGCACAGCATGCCTCTGCCCCTCGCTGCCTGCCAGGGCTCTTCTGCTCCCACCCAGGCTACTGGCAGCACGTGGGCAGCCCAGCACTGCGTTGCCAGTCCTTTTTTTGCCCAACTGCTTTGGGGCTAACCAAAAGTTACAGCATGTTACTGAGGGCATCATCCAAATGCGTCCTGAGCACTGACAGTCTTAGGGGCATCAACCACCTCAATAGGAAGCCTGTTCCTGAACGCCATCACAATACAGACATCTTCCTAATATCCCAGACCTCCACTCTGAACCTCCCTCAGTGCAGTATCATGCCATTCTCGCATGTCCTATCACATTGTGCTTAAAACTAATTAGCAGTGTGTAAAAATGGACTTCCACAGAGAAGCTGTGAGTGCTACTGCTGAACTGGGGGAAGTGGTAGGAAAGCAGAAGATTACTTGTTGAGTCTTTACCCAGGCTAATTCCCAGCATGGCTCAGATCTGCAAGGTTTGGTCTAAGTGAGATTACAAAATAATTTCTCATTAACTTTTACTCCTGTACCTGCCCCAGGAACGCGCAGTGCCTGCAGCTGGCCAATGAAGACCAGCTCCCACAGCACGGAGGCACGAGCCCTAAGCCACAGCAGCTCATCTCTTGCTGCAGCTGTGCACCCAGCAAGGCAGCACTTCAGGATGTGCACACCCAAAGCAGAGACCCCATTGGAACTATTTAGCCTAGAAAACAGATGCATAGAACTACTCTGTGGCATCCTACACAGCCTTTCAACCCCCCACATGCCCCCGTCTCTCACACATACTTGCTGTGTTCTCCTTAGAACTCAGACCCAAAGCTCCTCTCATCAGCACACGCATTTTACTTCCCTGTCCTGGTAAAATTCCCCTGCTCCAGATCCCATCTTGCTAAGTACAGCTGACCAGAGCAACTCAGAGCCTGCTAGCCTCATTACTGTGAGTGTTAACCCAAGGAACCTGTGTAGGAGACACCCAGAGTGGAAGATGATTGGATGATTCTATGGTTGATTCTATGATCCTCAATTCCCTTGCCCTGGTGGTGGATAGCACTATCCTGGTATCTTAGGGTGTCTTCATCCAAATAGATGCTCACGTGCTAAGAGTTAATTGTGTCATTGTGGGTGGATGGTTTCAATGGCATTCATTTCTCATGGGTGCCTGTGTGGTTTATCCTACTTTTATATTCACGATTAAAAGAGTTAACAGTTCCAAACACCAAAGGAATTTTCTTCTATATTCTCCCATTTTTTTTTTCCTCAATTCATCATGACATTGGCGGGGTTTATTGAGGTGACTTGCTCCTATCTGTAAAGTAGAGCTCCAGCAAGCCGTACATATTTTTCATCTCAGACCCCTAGCAGGAACCAGCACGTGGCTGCTGATCTTATTCCCACCTAAACTCTTCTAACGGCTGCTGTTGGTTTCAGTCTCTTGCTCTCTATCTCCTTTGGTGTGAGGCTCTGAGAGGTTGCACACAGCTGGTGTTCCACATCTAGGCACACCTGACTGTAGTGGAGGGAGCTGCCTTTGGGGTTCAGCTCATGGTGTCCCCCGGAACCTCTCCCAGACTCCAGCTGAGCTCCTGCAACACCTCCACTTATTGCAGCAGAGTATCTGCCCAGGATGAGAGCATCTCTTGTCCTCTGCTTTCCTCTGTACAAGCATAAAGAGCAACAGGACCTATGGTCACTCTGTTCCCAGAAACGATAACAGAAATCCTTCATTTTGTTGTACTTTTCTTCTCAATGTGAATTCCTTTAATATGTTGCATAGCTTCTCCTTTTCTTAAAAGTCTGTTGCCTTTTTGCAGAGCTAGAGGACCCATTAGTACTTCTAAGTGGTCACAGGCAATGCAAAACAAGGTAGTATATTCTGCATTAAATCAGCATTGTAGTGAGGGATGAATACAATCAACCCAACAGATATTTTATCATGAAAATTATTAAAATTCATAGCTTAGAGGTGTGAATGCTTCTTTAAGAAAGGTACTTATGTTATCCCCAAAATAGCACCAGTACCATGTGATGTTCTAGTTGCTATGGTTACCACAAATTTGTTATTTAATAGCAAAGAAAATAGATGCACAAAACATGCTAATTATAACTGGTACAAATTTTTCTAAATGTTTTATATGAATATGCATGCATGTTTTATGCATAAGGAATAGGAATGCCCTTTTTCAAATAATTCTGCAAGTTTTTAGAAACATTTTAGTAGCTGGCTGGGAAGTGCATTGTGTGGCTCTGAGCAGAAGGAAAGGAGACTGAAAATTTGAAGATGGGCTATTTGTGTAAAACAATGCAGTTTTGTACTCAAATAGCAAGAGAATCCAAAAAACCAAAGATGTTTAAATTTGTTGAGCCCTTATACTTTCCTGGTGGCATTTGCTTTGCTTCTTCCTCTGCTCCTCACTGCGCTTTAAGTGTTCCCTCTCTGGTCGGAAGTCTCCGGGAAAAAACTGTAGAAGGGTAGAAGCAAAGTTATTAAATGTTGATGTTAATACAACCCAAAGACAGAGACTGAGGTGCTGCAGTCACCAGATCCAAGCCTGCTTGAGGCTGCCCCACCCCATCGCCTGGCCTCGCTCAGAGTCCCAGGGCCAGGCAGGTGGTGACCTTGGTGTGCCTGGCCATGTCCTGTCTGTGGGAAGAGTCCTGCTGCAGCCCCAGAGTCCCCCCCAGGCCGGCAGCTCAAGGGCATTTTCAGCACAAAGTGGTGCTACCTGTGCATATGGCAAAGAGGAATAATCGGGCTGGATCCAGGTGGGAGGAGGGGTATTCATCCACACTGGAAGGGGTGGGTATGAGAACAGATCTCCCCTTTCCTTTCTATTCTCCACCAGGTGTTCCCAGACATAAGTCTGGGGGACATGGTGTGTGCAGCACCATAAGTGCTGGAGCTGTGAAACACGGCAAGGCTAATCAAGACCCAGGATGGCTGGGAGAAAACTCACTCCTTCCCTCTCCAGTTCTTGGCCATGCTGAAAAGACTCTTGATCCCAGCCTTCCATTAAACAAACCCACACCTGCAAGCTGAGGGGCTGGCACTAGGCTGCCCTCCTGTGTCCAGCTGTGCTGTGCAGTGCCATGCTGTGCTCTCACTGGTGAGCTTCTGGATCCTCCTGGGGACGGGGGATGGAGCACACCCCAGGGCAGCAGCATCGTGTAGGAGACCCTGCTGCACTTAGGGGCAGCTGTGGAAAATGTCATCGCTGTCACCAAGAATCAGGCTCACTTTGCTTTCACAGGATTTCAGCCCTTTTTGCGACGATGCGACAATTGCAGGCAGAATTCAAGTTGCATGCCCATGTTTCACTGCCAAATGACCACACGTATTGGCATGGATACTGAAAGCACTCCTTCATGCCACTGGTTTTTCACTTTCGCACCCAAAGCACATGCTGGTTGGTTGCTATATTTCGGATGATGCAGTGTGTCAGTGATGCTGCCCAGAAAAACATTCTCTGTAGCTTGCTGTCATGTCATGATTGATATCGGCTGTAACAAGATAAAATGTTATGGTACTGTAATTCTGTCTGATGCAAGGTAGTCTTTGATCTTTACCATTTTGAGATGATTATAATATATACTTAGTTTGATAAATAATACCCTTTCACTGGAGTCACAAAAAGTGGAAGGAAAATTGGCATCTGAAGTTTTGAAACTTTCCCCGTGAGGATGCTGATGCTTTTAAAGTGAAAGGCTAAATAACAGGGAGACAGTCCCACTCACCTCGCTAGGAGTAGACATAAGAGTCATTTTCTTGATTTTGTTCTGTATTTTAATTTGAACAGTTACTTGAGCCATGGGAAAAATGAGCAAAAATCAGCACCACAGCCATCAGAAAGTGTTCTCATCAGGTAATCATTTATTAAAACATTTCAACCAGCTGGTATAAATATGATTGTCATCAGAACACAACAGGCAAATATGTGCTCCCATCTGCACAAGCAAATCAGCAGCAGTCCCTGCATGTCCTCTGTCACCTGTGCAGCCTGCGCCCAGCACAGGGACACCAGCAGGGCCCCACGGCCAGCATAGAGCACCCAGCAGGACCCTGTGCCCTGTGTAAGACACCCAGCAGAGCCCACCATCTCACTGTGGAAGGGCAATGGCCCATCAGGTTGTGTGGCAGGAAGCAGCCCTGTACTGTCTCCAAGCTGAGGGACTCTGGGGGACCCGTCAGGCACCACCAACACCCTGGGACACGGCTGGCAGTGTAGTTGGGCTCTGCCAGGAGCCCGCAGCCCTCATGGCCTGCACTGTCCCACTGAGAGCTGGGCTCAGGTTTTGGCAGGGCTGTGCCAGCGCTGTCTCGTGGGGACAGCCGTATGCTGGCAGTGGGTTTTGGCATCAGAGGGTGCTCTGCCAAATCCTGAAAGATTCCGCATGGCAAGAGTAGGGTGTAACTCCAAGGCTGTGATTGTTTTCCATGTAAATGTCTGTTTTGGTTTGTGCTTAAATGATTATCTGTCATTGATTTGTGTGCCTAACTACTACTGCTTCAAGCTGTTTTCAATTATTCTGTTCTCAATACGCTGCAATCCCAAGGATTAGCAATACTGAGTGCCACAAACCACCTTGCAGCAACAGTCATAAACTGAAGAGGCTAGAAAGGATTTTAATGGGAGATTAAAGGCAGAAGTGACTCACAGAATGGCAGCGGGGAGGGAGCGTGCTGCCTGGCTGCAGCAGGGCTGCTCCACGGTCCCTCAGAGTGCCCTGAAGATCCCAGGTTAATATAATAATTCTTTCCTTATCATGCAGATTGCTGGTAATGATTTCATAATTAGGGATGTGTTTTAAAGAGAGCTTGAAGTGAAGCGTGTGCTCTCCCTTTTGCTCTAGGAGGTGCGGAGCTGCAGTGTAGCATTGTGCACGGTTTGTTTCCTTGCCTGCTGAATTTTCCATGTAAGTTTTGCCTGCTTTCTCTCTGTGTATTTTTAATTGAAAAACTGTACCTTTGGAAAAAGCTGCATTTGCCCTTGGCAGCCCTCTTTCACCAGAGCTGGTGTTCCTAAAGTAAACAATGTGCATTTACACCAAAACCGGTGAACTGAGGTGGAATGGGCTGCCGCACTGAACAGCAGTGTGTCTTTCCTTATTCAGTTGTAGGTGCTCAGACATCAGTTGCCTTTAAAGCTGATTTTTGTGCACTGCTCTCTCAGCCCTGATGTACAAGGGTTGCACATGCACCAATGTGGTGGTGCACAGGGATGGTGGGGGCCAAAGGTTTGACTGGTGGCACTTCCTGCCCCGTGCCACTGTGATGGGAGCCTGTAGCTGGTGTCAGCTAAATGCCCCTTGGTGGTGCCATGACCTTGTAGTGCTGTCCTGCAGGTTTCTGGTTTGGTGGGAGGGGACAACCTAAAATCCAAGCCCTCACTCCTGGATTACACACCATACTGCTAATGTTGAACTGCCTTAAGATTTACCTGTTAGTAATATCAGCAGGCTTTTTTAGCTGTCAGGGGCTGAAGGTGCTTCATTGCTTCTCCTCACCTAGACAAGTAGAAGTTTCCCTATACTTCATCTATGTTCCTAATTGTTGCAAAGTAATCAACTACGTACGCTCATGATGTAGCCATTTGTGACGGTATCCTTCAGCTGGAAAAATGTTACTATTACTGAATTTCTAAGAACTGCCATTAATATTCTGACTTTGAACCAATTTAAATATTTGAACTTTTTGAGAGCATCGTTGAGTTGAATAATGTGGAGAAGCACACTCGGATTAAATCCTCTCTGGATTTTATCAATACAGGGAGTAGGAAGAGAGAGAAGCTATTTGTCTGACATATATATGTTTATAGCAGATAAAATCAAATACGTTATCGCTATACACTTTGCTATGTATATTTTAAAACATTAAAGGTGGATGGGTACATACACATCTCTAGCTTACAAGAGATACCATCATTAATTTCCACATCGCTATACGTTTTCATGGTCCTTTTAACCTTTTCATATTAAGTAAAATAACAACTAAAGCACTTATTTATGTCCTTGGAAGTACCACACTTGCACACAGTTCCTGTTTGGAAGACAGGAAATGCCCCTGCAGGAAAGGGAATGCTCAGCCACCCCCAGCCTGAGTTTGCAACAGGAGCTTCTGGGTGTTAGAAATCTGGTGGCAGAACTGAGAGGTAACTGAAGACAACTGGCTTACCTTGAATGAGAAACTTTGTGTATATTTTTCTAGGCCAGCATTCAAAAATCTATCAGATGTCTTTAATCTCTTGCATTTTGAGAAAATTCAGGTAAAATAAGCAAGTCCCCAAAGCAAAGCTAAACTCTAAGTATCCCGGTACTGAATCTATTAGATCAATAAAAACATGAGGGATGTCAGCAGTAGCTTTTGCAGAACACAAAGTCATTGAGTCTCAGGCAAAGCGTTTGTATTACTAGGCTTTTCCCATGGTACACCATACCCTTATAATCAGTCTCCAATCTGTCCTTTAACTTTCAATAATATTAAGCTGCAACAAAGCTCACCCAAACGAAAATAAAAGAAGTACTCACAAAGGACTGAGCATCCTCATGGGACAGTGTTAGAAATCATGGTGTGAGACGGGACTTCTAATCTGATACTCCCCTGTTGCTGTATCAGAGGGATAGCTGAAAACTATTTTCCAAAAAAAAAACAAAAAACAAAGAAACAAGACAGCCAATCCCAGTTGCATTTCAACTATCCTGGTTCAACATATTGCCGTATTTAAACTGAAGAGAAAGCCAGTCTGGATTCCAGAAGCAATTAGTAAGAGGGACATGGCTGAATAACTCAGGGGGATGTTGGAACTCCATCTGCAGGAGGAATTGCCGAAGTAACATCACTTACTTGCGTTCTCCAAATCAGTGCCAAGCTTTGAGTATCACCATGTTCAGAACAGCAAATGCCACTGCAGATCAGGAGGTGGCGAGCCCATGGAGCCAGAGGGCATCTTCCTGAAACAACACGGCTATGGATTGCTTAGAGTTGACATGAAAAAAACAGAAACATCTCAGACATGCACAAGTATACACGTCTCTTGAGAAC
Source organism: Chrysolophus pictus (assembly GCA_037305975.1). Classification (NCBI taxonomy): domain Eukaryota; kingdom Metazoa; phylum Chordata; class Aves; order Galliformes; family Phasianidae; genus Chrysolophus; species Chrysolophus pictus. The sequence goes on along the minus strand of CM074583.1, from coordinate 12,239,473 downwards.
AGGGTAGTTTGCCCTTAGAGGTACTTATTTGTAGAACAATATTTGTTTGAGAAAACTCTTGAATCGACTAAATAATTTACAAAGCAAGAACTTCTGTTTTACTGAATGTTTCATCACAGGAAAGTCACAGTCTCCTCACCTTATCACAGAGCTCCACTGCAGTCACAGCCACAGGGCTGTTAGATAGCTCACTCCCGTGATACACTATAATGGGTGTCATTCCTTTTTAGTAAGTCTAAACAAAACAGTTAATAAATCCTCAGGGCCTCCTATCGCTACATCTATAACTCTTGGCTTTCCCTTCCTCAGTGGGGTTGATCTTCTTGAAACTCGTGGCATTCTCATAATTCTCTTTAAATAACGAGCTGTGTTTCAGGCTCTCATTCAGCGCCGATGTGTTTTCTGCACGTTTGACTGTGCAGTGTCTGCTGATGAGTCACATCTGATTTACACCCAGATAAACTAAATCATCCCTGGTGGCACGCGGCTGAGCACAGCACCCTCTGATCCTCTGATGGTGCCAATGTGGTTTTCTATCGCTGTCGGTTTGTAGGATGTCACCCCACTTTGAGTCTCCATGGAGACTGTTCTGAGATGCAGGAATCCCCCAGCTATTGGCTCCTAACGGGACCTACTGGGCCCAGGATTTCTCAGCAGGGACAGGGGAACACTGTAAGAAATGGAGACCTTTGCCGTGATTTAGGGGAAATATCTGGGTGAAGATAGCTCTCACATGTGTGAATCTTTCACAGTAATTTCTCCTTTTTCTCTTTGGCAAATTTTAACACTTTTCTCCTACTGCTTTCTGGTGATGCTGCAAAACATCCACAAGAAAGTACATTCTTTTAGGACAGTAAAATAGCGAATAGGTGTATTTTAAGCAGAAATCTAATTTATGTCCAAGCACTGGCCAAACCCCAGAATGTGAACAGCAACTTGTGGGAAAGGCAGCTATTTCATACCCACCATGAATGAGAGCACAAAGTCACATCTCAATATTTGCCAGAATAGAAGCAAGTTTTAAAATTTAACTTTGATCTGACTTATATTTTTAATCATGTAAACCTGACATTTTCTCCAGTGCCACACTGACAGCAGGTGAGGCTCCCCACAGGTTTCCAGAGACCCTCCCCAGCCACCCTTGTCACAGCTCCACCACTGACACCATGGGCTCTGGGTCCAGGTGGATCTGGCCCTCAGAATGAGCTCATTGATGCCCTGCCAGCTTTAAGTTCAGTTTTTTTGCTAGGGTGGGCCAGTTTGCAGACTGGACACTGAAGCTCCCAGCCACTAGAGGGGACAGGAGCCTTCTGACACATGTCATACAGTGAATGAGTTTCCCCAGCACGCTTCATAGGCTATGCAATACAACAGCAGAACTTTTCTATGATTTCACTTTACATCTGTAATGCAACCTGTCATGCCAGATCTTATCTTTAGGGTGAAAAAATAACGTTTGAAATCCTATTTTCTAGATCAAAGCCTCTCTTGCTTGTTTGTAATTAAACACTTTGACTCTTACCTTAGTTTCATGTTCAGATTATCCAAGAATTCAAGTGTTTCATTATGATAGAAGAAGAAGTTGCTTTGATCTAGAAAATAATTCATACTTAATAGCTGGAAAAGTTAGTTATTCAAGTAACAATAATAATATAAATATTGAATACACTAAAATAGCAGAATATTAAATAAGCCATAGAAAGGCATGACCTGATATATGCTGTGCCATGTTCTCATACTGACAATATTAATAAAGCATTAGTTAAAATAAAAAGAAGGTGCCTGCTGGAGATGTGGACAGAAAATGGGAGCGTGATGGGCTAACAAAAGTGTATTTTCAGTATTACTTTCAGTGTGCACCAAAAGGCCAAGTCTGCATTTATCGAGGCTCAATAAAAAAAAAAAGGTGACATTTTAATTGAGGCATGGATAAGAAGAGGAGAGACGAGGGTCTTTGTCTTGGTTCTGACCAGGAAAGGCTCCCTCTTAGAGATGCTAAGCAGGAGGGGTCTGTGGGATTATGCCATAGCTGGGATGCGTGGACCAGGGAGAAGGGTCTGAGTCAAAGCTGACACACAAATTATGGGCCTGAATGACAGGCGGGATGGTGAGGATGTCCACAGTGATCAAAGAGGGGAGTAGCAGGGAAGACATGATGTGGGGAAGATTACAAGGTCTGTCTCATTCACATTGAGTCTGAGTTGACAGACAGTCATCTACAAGAGATGTCAGGGAAGCAAGACCAGAGCTGAGTTGGACAGAGGAGACAGGTTGTAAGCACAGGTGGATCCGCCACTGGCTGCAGAGTGGTGGTACCTGTGTTTGCGTTTGCAAGTGAAATTACTCAGAGATATGGAAAGGTGAAGAAAGAGGATGCAAAAAGGGCAAGGTTCCATGCAATCACCACAGAAAATAAGACTGCTGGTGACATACATCAAAATGAGGTTACAGCAATAAATACACAAGGATTTTAATGTCAAAATTGCTTCTAGCTTGCAATTTCATTTTACCAAATAGAACTTCCCAAATAAATAATTCAAAAAATATTCTTTTTTATTATTATTATTTAAGAAAATGTCATCAAAATTAATGTAATTTCATGTACCTAGCATTTTAGCATAAAATATCTTTTGCAGGAGAAAAGATGTTTCAACGACAAAAGACAAAATTTGGAGCAGCTTGCTTTTAACTCTAAACATAGCATCTTCTACTGTCAAGCAACATATTTCATATTATCTTCTTCAAGTCTCAAACCACATTAAAAAGAGTAGAGAGGTTTTGCTGATTCTGTTGTAATCAATCCTGTCAGAGTTGTTATTGGATTTATCTTGGAATCTGAACAACAGCATTTTTCATTGTTGTTTTAGATTTTCTTTGTGATTGTACAACTAACATGGTTAAGAATATAAGAAAATCTAAAATATGCTAATCTGAACAAATAAAATTGCTAAACGACTATAAAATTACCCGTGAAGCCTCCTTGGCTCCAAATAAACATCCATGACTCTTATTTAGTGGACTTTAATGAAATGCAGGGCTATCCAGGTATGAATTAATTCTAGAATTATGTCAGAGTGAAGCGGTCTCATATTTACCTGCCTTCATTTGGCATAAAGGTGTTCAAACATTTATCAAAATAAAAGCATACAGGCATAGCAGAGCCAAGTGGCGCCGAGAATGAAATTGGGCAAAATTCTGATGCTGCAGAAAAAGCAGCCCCAGAAGGAGCCTCACACGTGCCTCAGCCTCCCTGAGCCCGGCATAAAACCACTCAGCTGATGCACACCGGTGTTTATAAATCACGCACACATCTCAGAGCCTTCAGTGCAGCACGAACAATAAAAGGGAATTAAGATGCTTAATGAGGTGAGATACTTCCTACAAACGGCAGTCTGTCTTTCCTTCCTTCTCACACTCTTTGGGATATCGTTTTATTTCTTTTTCTGCCTCTCATCGTTACTCTTGCTAACAAGGAGCCTGGCTTTTCCTTCAGAAGAATGTGATTAGCAGCAGCACTAGGTGTACACAGACAGTCTGTATTCCCATTCCCAGTGCGTGGATGTGCCCTTTGAGCCCCAGAATGCTGCCTCTGTTGCACAGGTCAGCAGACACTCTCCAGAGCTCAGCCTATGGGGACTGGGGCTCCAGTTGCCCCTGCCCACAGGCACAGGGGGGATGCCCCATGCCTCTGCGCACCACTGTGACACACAGCGTCATGAAACCTGCATCAGAAACAACGTGACAAAATAAAACTGAATTACCACTCCAGGATGCAGCTTGCTGGAGCATTAATACATTTCTTGGGCTATTGAAGTCATTTAGCCTTCACAGGCACAGCTCAGAATGGAACCAATGTATTATTAATGTCCCAGCAAAGCACACCCCATTGTGTCTTAATGCTACAGTGTAAGATGCCTGCAAAGGAAACAGTCATGTAAGACAGGGAGCAGTGCCTTCTAGGAGGATGGATGGACGTGATGGCATTGCCTGTGGCTCCAGCAGTCTTAGAGATGCCTCAGTAGTGTTTCTCTCTATATCCTTCTACAGAGGATTTTTTCCAAAGCATTTCTAAACATCTATTATTTATAAAGCACTGTTGCTCTGCGTGGTGCTTCATGGGCAAGAAAGGAAATGCTGCCCTGAGGAGCCTGCAGGGGCTGCTGGCAGTGCCATGGCCATGCAGGCAGGGCAGGCACGGCTTCCTCCTGCCTGCAGCCCCTACCCCATTGTGCCCATCTTCCCACTGCAGCCCTAGCAGGGAAGGGCACAAATAAACTCTGTTGTGCCAGCCTGCTGCCACTTTCACACCGCTTGTGCAGAGCCTACTCCTCAGAGGGGCCGTCCCTCTCCAAACCAAGAGCTCAGGTAACCCACATCGTCACACAATTTGCCGCTACCTGGATTCCCCAAAAAACAGCCAAGCCACCTCCTTGGGCACCTGGAGCTTGGGCCAGATGGAGGGAGGAGGCTGGGTGTAGGAAGTGCAAAGAGCAGTAGGGCTGTGCGATGGGAGAGCACTTTGTGCACTGCCCAACACACCAATGGCTCACACGCACCTGAATCAAAGCCTGTTTTATAAATAACCCTGGGAAGAAGATCTCCACAGTGACAGCTGAAAAGATCTAAAGCAAACCTTGCACAGGCCAGGCAGCTCTGTTTCAGCAACAGAGCATCTTCATTGTTTGATTGGAGATTGGTCATAGGCACGCCCAGACTGACCTGGATAAGCCTTCTGGAGAAGCCTGACACCCTGAATTAGGAGATGGTTAGATCTTGTAATTCAACCCAAGGCACAATGTTGCTTCAAGTTTGGGTATTCTAATCCTTTCCTATAATTTTTCTATTCTTGTGGTTCAGTTTGTAATTGAGAAATGCATTTCAAGGCAGAGGAGTCAAAAGGCTCATTTTTTGAAATGTCAGAGTGAACTGTCTCAAGGTTTTCAGCATCTCTTGCCACCTGCCACTTCCCTGATACTTTTTCATTGGCTGAAAATTTATTGAGCCTGACCTAATTTGTTAACAGTTTAGATACCCCCAAATTTCTTTTTTCCAGAAAATTTACTGCTTATCACAAAACAAAGTGAATTATTCCCTCCACCCCCCGGGGAGAGGCAATATTGAGGTGAGCGTATTGGTGGCCAGTTGTGAACATAGATGGGGAAATTGATTAGCCTGGATGCTGGTGGGGGAGAACCTTCCATGGGGAGCTGCAGCAAGCAGGGATAGAGCCGGGGCCGGCTGAGCAGGACAGAGGGATGCCAGGAGGCTGCTTGTGGGATGCGTTCAAGGGGCAACCATAACACCTGTGGATGGGAAGGGATGACAGTGGTAGAGCCATCAGAGGATGAGTGGCTGGGTGAGAGCTTTGGCAGTCTGGAGAGTGAAAGCTCTGAAGCACACAGTGGTTATAAAGGAAAACCCAGCAAAGGCATGACCTGCTCAGTGAATAAAGCGTGCGGTAAGCACACAGTCTGTGCTCTGTACTGTAAAAAATGTCGTAAAGCAGCTGCTGAAAGAATGCAATGATTAAATCAATATATTCTTCTCCTATTTCCAAAGCCTTTGCTTTCAGTAGTTTTCTAGTTCAATAATGTATGTGCTGTGACAGATACAGAACAGTCAATATTAACAGCCCCCTCTGGCTGCTGTTAAATTTATTTAAAAATCTTCACATTTTCATATATGAAGTAGATGTTTGAAATTGATCAGAGTTTTCAGTGTATTTAAATTAAAACAGCTCCTGTTTTATCAGGCTCTTCTAACCACTCCGATGGTTAGGGCCGTGTCCTTCAGCTGCAGATATAGTTGTCCCCTGACAGGTAACCGATTGCTGCATATGCAGACTCTGCATGCAGAAATGAAGACCTCCACTCTCTGGCTGACCCTCTTCCTTACTGCTCTGCCAAGCCACTACATCCTGACACTTTGGCATTGAGCAGCACATTGGAGAACAGTGCTCACACCCTCCTGCTGCATGGCCCAGGCTCCAACATTACCCTTGGTTAAAAGACAGATGCACGATCAGCGGCACATGTTCATCTTTCAGCATGTTTGCATGCTTCTCTAGTCTAATCTCTACAAGAATCGAGCTGCCCCTCGCTCAAGCAGTGCTTTGGCAGGCCCAATCCCACCTCTAAGCCTTCTCTCCTGGGGCTACAACCTTGGGCGGCATGCTGCCTGCAGCTCCTGGGCTGCTGGGACAAGTGGCCAAGATCACTGAACTCTCAGAGTGACAGGTGATCGATATGTCTAACAATTAGTATCAAATATACAGTAAATGATGCATAATATCATTGGTGAAAAATGTTCTATTTAGGCAGAATGTAGATTGATGTCAGAAAATGCTCTTTAGTGTGTGAAATAATCAAGTCAACTGCTTGATGGATGTACTCTATAGTCTATTTACATAGCTCAGATTCAATACACTTACACGATATTTGCATCAGAAACATATCTATAGTCAACCAATGGGGAAGAATACATGATTTTACCAACATGCTTATACATTAATAATATTACTTGGCAATCTGATGTTTCAAGACCCAGGGTGAATTACTTATTAAAAACCCATATACAGCTATCTGTCTTTATCTTTCTTTCTGTGTGAGCCATAATGGCCCTGATTGTTTTCAAAATTACATTTGGCCAGGATATGACTGTTACATGAAACCTCTTAAACCAATATCATTTCCCTCACTGATAAAATACATTATACTGCTGGATGCATTGAGCCAAACCATTAACGAAGGAAGCTTAACCTAACCTTTGTGCTTTGTGACCAGCCGTTATGGCAAACTAACATTTCAGAAATTGTTTCAAAAGTGAAGTTGACATGATTATGAATATGTATATTAAGTTCACTTATAACTTGGAGCTTCTCCTATCATCCTCATTTCTAATGGTTTGAGTTTTGCAGGAGACTTAGTTACTCGGGAAGATAGAAGGAAATGTACTCCATTTAGCACTGTTTAGGAATGCAGGCCTATGATAAATTAGCTAGATAAGGTCAAATTAAGCAAGGTCGGCTTTAAAGCTTGAATTCAGGATGCATGAGAAAAATAAATACATGTCTTCAGTTAAAATTTGAAAAGAGATGTGGCGAAAGTCATAGAGAAATCTCAAGTCAAAGTATTCATAACAGTTGCAGTATTTCAATAAAGCATCTCAAGCTCTGCTGCCTCTTAAAGAAAGGCAAGACTCTCAGACCTCCTGGCTGAGACAACAGTGTCTGACAGAAAGCAGGTGATGCAACATCAGTGAGAAACACTGCTCTGACAAGGAAATAACGAAGTCATTTTTCTGAAACTAATAATGAACTAGATGTTCTAAAATGATTCTATGATTCTAGATCTTCATCTTGACTTCTCACAACAGAAAGAGGAGACTTCATCATTTTCATGCTCAACAAGATGAACCACAGAGCAAAATTAAAGGGCAAGACCCACCTGTAAGCAAGAACAAGACTTAGCTTTTTTTTATGGCACCTGTTCTCTTTGAGTGTCTCTCATACTTTACAGAGTATGTCAGGACCTGTAAGATCTTGGGGGCTGGCTCATGGTATGTCCCCATGGCCTGGACACAAAGGCTGGCTCAGGATCACCAAAAGGAGAAGGCAAACCCAGGGATTCTGGAAGGAAAACTGCATAATTCATTGTATTCACAAGTTAAAGGTATCACAGAGTATTGCTGTCTTGCCACAGCAGTCTCAGCCCACCATTCTGAACAGTTTCCAGAGGAAAACCATTGCAGAGGCTTGCTTCTCTTTATTTTTGTCTTTTGTTTCTCCTATTCATCTAGTCTTTTGTCATTTCTGAAAACATTAGAAGCACTGAGTACATTCCCGATGTAGGCAGACGAAACAAAGGGATGCACTGCTAATTGTAGGATACAAAAGGTACATAACAGCATCTGTACTTGGCAGGACAGAACTATGTGTAATTTTAGTCTACATGCAGTTTTATCAGTGTAGATAACCAGTTTACAGCAAGTAAAGCATGGGGTTGACTTGTTTGTTTTATCAGCCCTCTGAAATTGGGCACTTACAGCCTAGTTTGAACAAGTTAAAACCTGTTACTGAAGGTTCTGGAGGTGTGAGGGACACATTGCATTTACAAGCATTTCAGTGGCTTGATGTCTGATGACATGAAGAGTTTTCTGGTGAAATTCAGTTAATCTCTAGGAAGGGCACTGAGGACTGCCAATCCACAGGAGACTATGGGGCTTTAGGCCATATTGTGCTTTCCTGACCCTTACTCCTGGGAACATGCTCAGACATCAAGCAACTGAGTATAACATAGGTGGAGAGGAGTGCAACACTGCTCACTTGGAGGATGACCATGAGCCAGTATGAAAATGTAAATGCTGTTTCATCTGAGATGTTTCTGGTGTGAATGGAAGGTGGTAGCAGTGGAAGATGCTGGTAAGATTTGGTTTGAAACATCTAGTGATCGAGTACAAGAGGTTTAAGCAAATGATGTGCAGAAGCATAGTGCTGTTCCTCGGATTTATCAGGTCACTTGTGATTTAGTGCAGGAGATGAAGCTAAAGAGATGGGCTTGATGAGATCAACACTGGGGAGGGACAGGGAGCAGGACAACTCTGTATCAGGATGAGGAGAGGCAGAGAAATGAGCTAAAGGACAGTATTGTTGTAAAAATATAGATTTAACCTGGCCATCGGTGCTCAGTAAACACCATAGTAAAGAACGCATCATCACCTGACATCCTCTCCACTCGTAATCACCCTCTTCAAAGCAGCACCCACTTCCCTTTCTAACTTCTTCTCCCATCTGCAAATGATGCTCTGAACCCCAGTCTAGTGAGCTGCTCAAGCTGAAACGAAGGAATGCTCTTAGTGCTCTAGTTAGTGCTGTCAAGCAGTCTGAAATGGAAGCTAGCAGTTGTCTTTCCAAATGGCTATAGCTACATGTAGCTCAGAAGTGGTAAACTAAAAAATCTTTTTGTATTTGAACTCCTTCCAATTTCATTCAGCAGGATACTGGCAGACCACTTTCTGTGTTAATTATTTCTGTCCTGATTGCCTGGCCATACAGAGCACTGGATCGACAATATCACACTTCACCATTTGTTAATACTTCCAGCTGAACACAGAAAGAAATTGAAATAAAGGAATTTCACCGAGAGACAAATCTCCGAAAGACGGAGAAGGGGAGAGAAGATGCCACTGGAGTCAGAAGAGACACATATCTCACCGATCTGCAACAATCTCTCCTACTTTTAGAAATCCTTAAGAGCAGAAGAATGACACATTGTATTACTCACTGGAAAGCGCTTAATGGGTCTGATCCTGGAATGAATTACACTGGCTTAAATCTGGAATGACTCCAACAAAGTCAGAGATTAATCAAGAACTTTTAATGCCTGATTAGGAAAGACTGCCTCTGTGTTGCTGGCAGGTATAAATGAGAAGACCCGGGCATAAAATTACCTCATTGCTCCCACAAATCAGTGAGCTAAATGGCCACATCTTGACATTCGCACCATCAGTAAATTATAGTGAGGCACAAAAACCTGGGAACAATTCAATGCAAGTGCAAAACCGAAGCTAAAAGCCAAAGTACATGAAGCCCACTAACACAAATATTACCTGCTTAAGCATAGCACCAAGCCTCTGGGAGAGCACAAGGGAACACAAGAGACAACGTTATCCAAAAAACATGTCCTGGAAGTCCTTTTACAAGAAATTGCACCAGAACTTTCCCATGCTTTGAGGAGAGTCTCTTGTTGCATGGCACTGACATGCCCAGGTACTGGTTGTACCAGCAGGCCACAGCAAATCTGGCAATCCACACATGCCACAATGCACTGTACTTCTAGATGTTGAGATAGATGTCACCTGAGATCAGCAGATTTCTCACAAAAACACACAAAATTAAGTGAAATCGTTTCAACTCTGTGGCATGTCCTCTAAAACAGCAAGTACTGGTAAGAGAAAACTAAGCTCCCCACGCACACACCAAATGCATATAATAATTAAATTCAATTATAGAAGCTAATCAGAACCATTTGGAATTAGGAAAAACAAAAAAACAAAAAAACCTCAGACAAAAAAAAAAAACACAAAAAAAGATGGGTTGTTTTCTGACAGACAAAATCTGTGATTTTCTCAATAAATCTTAAAACTGCAGTTGAAAGGTTCTGGTTAGAAAGATTGCAGTCTCCCTCCGAAGAACAAGCTCCTTGTTTTGACAAGGTGTGGAACAAAGGGATGCAAAGAACCTGATGATGGAATATTTTAAAGCAACTTCATAGCCCTCACCATTATTGCTCTGGAGTTCTGTGGGACATTTAAAAAAAATAGCTCAGAGAGCTGAGGGAGTCTTGTTCACACACAGGAGGAATACATCTTGGCCAAGGCCAAGCTTTTTTGGAAATCCCAGTGAAAGCATATTGCTGTGCTGTTGTGTCAGGGGGGCTGGCTTTCCCCACACAGCTACTGAACTGACGCTGCTACTGATACTCTAGTGAAAGTACTCCAGAAGTTATTTGGGAAAGATAAAAAAAAAAAAACACAAAAAACAGCATGGAAAGCATCAGCAGCACCACAGTGCTGTGCTTCCTCACCCATAACGCCTACATCACCCAGCCAATATTGCTTCCTGTCTTGAATCCTTTCTCAGGACTTTTCTCCTACTGCAGTAATTCAGCCAGGAAAGTTTATAGTAGTAATTACTTCTACTGGGAATAATAATTTGTGACTTGATATGCAGGTGCCACTAAGGAGTCAGGAACCCACTGCTGACCCACAAAGCCCCTTCCCTCAGTCCCAGCTCCCACTTTCTGCTGCCTGCATCCATGCTAGTGCAGACCTCTGTGGTCCACACACAGTAGCTGAACACAGGGTTGTGTTTAGTAAATAACAGAAAGAAGAGTGAGGCAAGCTAGACAGCCCTAGAATTTACTGCCCCAGCACAGGTTTCCTCGCACCCAGCCTTGGGCATCACAGGCACACCAATGTGTCACAACGGCATGTCATACTGATGCGTCACCACACTACTTTCCAGAAGGCAACACCTCCCCGTGGCACACAAACTGTGTGTAGGCGTGCGAGGTGAAGATAAACTTGTTAATGATTGTGAATTGCCCATTCACTGTACTGTAGGAATTTTGTGGATACTGAGGTTAGAATTTCATCTCTTCTGCTTTCATGGATTTAACTAAATCTCTCCCAGGATTTTGAAACATGCCAGGATTAGAGAACAAACTCTTTAAACATAAGCCTATTTCTTACACTAAAATTCCTCCAGCTGGGATCAGCAATAAAAGGAACAGTTTTGAGGTCTCCATCCTCACTGTGGCAGCCTGTAACAGGCACAGATTGGGCCTGGGCAGCCAGGGCTTTTACTGACCTTAACCGGGCTCTGGGTTCTCACTATGGGAAAAGCCAGATCTTACCTCAGCTGAACCCTCTACCCCCACATACAAACTATTTGAAGAGAAATATTATCAGGTGACTAGACTGTAAGCTCCCTTTTTCAGGAAATCATTTTGTCTCAGTGCTCATGAGTTTGGATGGAGCACAGTTCAGCTGCAATCACCTAGCAAGCAGGATATGTGAGCAAAAAGTGGGTCCTTGTGGAAAACCCACAGACCCAAAATTATCCTTGAAAAATGCTTCCAGGGTTATACAGTGCCTACTCAATTTATGATAGGAAACACACCTCACCCTTCAGCTGCAATGAAAACCAAGTGTGAAACCTTGCTCACAGAGAAGGCGGCTGCTGCAGCTCCATAGGTTGGAAGAGGCAGGTTATACAGGTCACTTTGTGACACCTGTTCTTTTGTCCGTGTGCATCCAACTGCATGGAAGCCCAGTCCCACCAGACCTCCTTGCCAACACTGGCCCATTTTCACTAGATAGTTAAGCACCATGTCTTAGCATGCCCAGTAGCCCCAGCTGCACCCGGAGAAGTGCCCAGACACTCAAGGGAAAGAGTGCCCAACAAGCAGAGTCTCTTCTCTCAGAAGTGATGCCTCTACCACCTTGGGCCTACCCACAGCCATGCAAGGAGCCACAAGACTGGTCATGGCACAGACTTCTTGGTGCCGCCAAGGTTTTCCCTACTGCCAGCTCATTGCAGAGCTGGGGGGAGAGTGCTATGAGCTCTCACCTCATGGCAGATGACAACCTCAGTGTTTCAGAATAAAGTCTTCTCTGCCCGCTGTCCTGTACCCTCATTCTGCCTTCCCTGGGGCTCGGGGAGAAAGCACCATGGCCTGAGAGCTCCGTGCGGGAGGTCTGCGCTGCAGCCCTGGAGAACAGGAGTGGGGAGTGCAGTGCGCGCAGAGGCACTGAAGTCTGGTTCAAACATACTTCAAAGCTCGTGGAAGCCAACAGGGGTCTTACATGCCGCTACTGATATTCACATCAATCCAGAGCACTTTGTCCAAGTCCACACAGTGGGATCTCTACAGAGTTATAAATAGACCCCAACTCTCAGGACTCTCCCTGCCATGCTCAGTCCTGTTCTTACCGCTCCCTGGCTACACATGGCACTTGTGGATATTGTGTCTCATTTTTCCATTGACTACAATTCATTTCTCATCTTTCTAACTAAAAAAGGAAAGATCCACAGCTTTGCTGGGACACTTGTTCATCTTTCCATCATGCTGATCCTTATTGCAAAAGAGCTAATTGGGCAGTGGACTGTCAGACAGACAGCTGAAGGAGAGAATCTCACCAGAACATAATATTATGTCTCTGAGATCTCAATAAAAATGTTCATAGAATTTTACCAGCTGATTTTGCTAAATACTGATACTCTTGGGTCCAGCATTTTTGGTTACTACTGGTAGATTTTGTGTCACCTTCATGCTGTCTGAAGACCAACTCCATACATGGCCAAACCAGGTGTCTGCTGGATAGTACAAGTACACTTGGGGCTGGATACCTCTGGTCTGCAGCTACATTACTCTAGTTTTCAGTGAGACAAGGACAAAGCATTGTGTGTTCGTTATACTTAAAGCTAAGCATAATGTCTAACAACAGAAACAAAGAAAATATACAATGCAGTCAGTTTTATCCAAATTGTTGCGAGTTTTTATAGAACTATAAAGATCTGCAAAATGGTCTTTGTGTAAAACACTGCAACTCCAAACATAATAAAACTAAAATCAATGAACATTCTTTAAAATGAGTGAATACACCCACATAGTTCAAATTTCATTGTGTTTAGACACGCAGTAGATGTTCTGATACATCAGCTTTGATTTTGTCTTCCCCCCCTCTCAGATATTCTTTTTTATCAGGTTTCCTGTACGAAATACAGGGGGGAAAGCAGTATTTGGTCTTAAGCATTCATTAAACATCTGTAGGAGTTAATACAAAGGAAGAATCTTTGAATAAATCTAAAAAATTAGGAAATTGTACTTCTGATCTTGACTTCATCCTCATGCATCAACTAACACATTTCAATTTTGTTCATCTTTATTGTGTTTAAACCAAACACTGAAAACAACAACCCTCATCCAACTGTTATATATAATTTCTAATGACAGGGTAGCTTTTGTTCTAAATGCACATGTAAAAGACTTTCACTTTAATATTCTAATTCTCAGCACTTTAACTTAAAATAGTGCTTTACAAGTGATCTCTACCAATAATGACATACATTTACATTAGAATTCCAACTCGATTTTCTACCTTTCATAATCTACATATATCTTTTGTTTTGCTTCAGATTCTTTTTCCTGCAGGTTATGTAGATTTGGCTGCAGTAGATTTTTCCCCCAAAGAATATCCAAAAATACATGTCTGCATATTATAGAGTTGGAAGAACTGTTTGTCACAGTCTGCTTGACAAAACAAGTCCTTTTTCTGTGTGCAAATTATTCAGAAGGCATCCAAGTAGTACAAACGCATTCATTATTAGAAATTATTCCATGAATTTCATAATTTGAGGCCAAAAAGGGACTATTAGTTCATCTACAGTTTGACCTCTTGTACCACATGGGCCACTACATTCCTCCCACACACTAAACTCAAAGACTTCATTAGACTAAAGTATCTCAGTCCTCAGATTAAATTGTGCTTCATTGGTTGAGAACAAGACAAAGCTGCCAGCAACATTGAAACCCCCTGCAATAGCAAAGAACTATTGAGATATGTCCAGATCATCCCAGTAGGTGAGACATAATTTTAATGAGCAGTAGGACATAGATATCTGAAGATCATAGGCTGCACTATAGCAGTCATCTACTCTCGCCTCAAGGCAATTAAGGAAGGCTGTGGGTCTCTAACCATAAATGTCTAGTGCCACTTGACACTTCATCTGAGGTATCCTGTCCTGCGTTCAGACAGCACAGCAGCAGTACAAACCTGCACACCGGGGAGGAGGCTGAAGACTAGATGTGTAAGGCAGTGATAAGTGGCGGCAGACCCTCTACTTCACAGCTGCTATGAGTCCCTGCACTAAGACACACAAGTCCAGGTTCTCCATATGCGGCTCCATGGAGACTTAGGCAATATATCAGAGTAGTCCAGAAAGCTGTTCAGCCCACCCAGATGTAGGTACCAAAGCTTAACGTGCAGCCTGACAGACTCTCTTCTCATTAGCTTTCTGCCATCCAAATCACCCTGAATGTCTCTAGGGCTTCAGAAGAACATGAGGAAACAAAGAGTCCAGGAACCTCTAGGCAGATATGCACGCAAAAACTGTAATCCCAGACCAAGAAAGCCTGACCAAAGCCCTGAAGCATGAGGTTTCATTAGACACAGCATCTCAACCGAGGAAATGGAAATGTAAAGATAACGCCTATGGCAATGCTGGCAATCCCACCAAGCCCATGTCAGGACACACCAAAACTCACCAGATCAGCTGAGCACCCCTAGGCTGTGCAAGCAAGTGGCATTCCTGTGACCTGCTGCCTGAACAATGCATGGCTTACTAGTACCCTGCCTACTGTGGAGTTCACTTGGAAAGTCTTCCCCTCACTGTGACAAGTGAGAATCTCAAATACTGCCAGTTTCATGACAATACATCCTTATCCTCTACACCTCAGGCACATTACAATTGGCTTTAACAGTTTGGTCCCTGCCTCTTGTAGGCTTTGATATTTATGTTCCCTCTCTTTCACTACCCTGCTGTTGTGGGTTTGCAGATTAGGCCTGGGAGAAAACAAGACCGTGCCCATCTCTATGTACGAAATACTGTTTCTCCATGGCAAACAGTCAAATTTCACAGTCTGCAAAATCCAGGAGATGTGAAAATAGTGCAGTCGTGCACAGCTCTCCTCTCAGAAGTGCTAAGCAGAGAGCAGCTCTCCATAGCCCCCACGGCTACGCATTTCCATAAAAGACAAGAATCGAGACCTTACCAAGCATTAGAGTTCTTTAAATCATAGGTAAAACTAATCTGTATTCCAATTTGAAGAAAGTCTCTGAAAGGACAAAACATGCATGTTGATGGCAGAGAGAAAAATCATATGTCTGTTCATTGGGAAAAAAAATCCAAGAATATTTAATGTGTGAAAATAGGACTCCAGTTATGCTGTTAAGAATAATGAAATCTAGGGTGCTAAGTACTCTATGTGTTGCTGTACAAGCTAAGCTGCCTGAGGCAGTTTTAATTTCTCTAGCCAATTTTTCTTAAATTCTCTTTAATTTACGCATTGACGTGTCCATCACAGGCAGAGGAGGGGATGGCCAGAGTGCACCCTGAGGCACTGCCTACCCCAGCCAGAGCTGAGCAAAGAGAGATGGAGCCAGGGTACCCAAGGAGTAGCCTCTCTACACATGTATGGGGCTTGATACACATCCCGGCAATGCAAATCAAAATAAACCTCATTTCTTTGCAGGTTTGGGTGGGTATGGTGTGAGCAGAGGAGAGGTGAGAGGCCAGAGCAAAGCAGGAGGAGGAGCAGACCTTGCCAAGGTGCAGGACCAGCAGCTCCATCCACTGCCTCATCCTGCTGCTCAACTTGCTTGGGTAGGGCTGAAGTAGTGCAGCCATTGCATTGAAGACCAAGGAAGGAAATACTTAGACTATTCTCATACTGCTCATTTAGGAATTTTTATCAATATTTTGCCTTTTTTCTGGTCCTTTGGTTTAGTCTCTAGGCTCCACCTTCTAATAGCACACAAATTGGCTGCCCCAGGACCCCCTGCCATTTCTCACCAGCATAGATGATATGCACCTTTTTTCGGGCAAACAAGATGCACTTCAATATTAACATTTTCAGTAGTCTCAAAATGTAAGTAGCTTGCCATACAGTATCATGCTATTACCTTGTCGGAGCATTTCACTCCTCTTTTTTTTTTTTATTCCTCATAGCTACTTTCCTTGTCAGGAACAGACTGAAATTAACTTGTCAAAATTATTAAATTTGAGAGGCAAACATAATTCAAAATTGGATAGACACAAACAAGTGACAGCAGCAGGAGTGTGCACTTTGGGGGACTACACCAGGCGTATTTGCATCTTACTTGTGAAATATGTATTTACCTCTAAAAATCACTGTGGAGCTTGCTGGGGTTTCATTTCACAGGAGTCACTTAGTTTAAGGCACACACTGACTGTTTGCAGATTTGTGGGTCTGCCCAAATGCCATCAACCTCTGCAGCTGGGATTTCTTCTGGCATGCACCTGAAAGAGCAAAAATGGTGGTTGTGAGACGGTGGAGACCATCCCTTTCTCTCTCCTGTGCGCAGTCAATCTTTAATGAAATAGCCCCTAAATATGTGGTTTGCCTATAGACTGCCAGGAGAACAATACTTCAGATTTGCATGATCTTCACTGTGCTCTACCAGGCAGAGCTGCTGTGCTTGCAGCAGCACACAGGTTAAAGGGGAATAGCTGTGGAAGGGCCAGAGTGTGTTTTGGGGGAACCCAAGGGCACACCTGAAGAAGCAAGGGCTCATGGTGACATCCTTGTGGGGTGCTCCACGTGGGAGTCAGAGCCCTTGTGGGCAGCAGAAATGAGGGATAGATAAGTGTGCATGGCTTTGCAAGGAGGCATGCACAGTGCTGGCATGCAGGCGTAGCAACCATGCTGCTCTGAGGCTACATGTGCCCACTGTGCATGACACCGGCAGGAGCAGCAATGCTGAGCAGCACGTTAACACACCCCTGGGCCTGAGCAGTTCTTTCACTCACAGCAAGCAGGGAGAGAGATGCAGGGATAGAGACGCACAGTATGGTCAGATCAACACAGTTCTTCCCATTACAGCCAAATCTGAAAGCACCCAATACCATTTTAGACAGCTCTCCATATTTAACAACTGAAAATCAACAAACTATTGGTACTGCAACTGCAAAGAAGGACCTGCTCAACGTTCTCCATTTTTCAGAGATGAAAACCTGAGTGAAATGGGTTATGGATGTTTTTCTCTGTTTCAGTGCAAGATCTCCTCCCTCTTCCCCACTCCTATCAGCAACCAGAAAACGTCCTCAAAACTTGATAGAAAGACAAGACACGTGAGATAGTACGTTATTCTCAATGGAGTTTTTGGAGCAGCTGAAGTTTTGAGCTCATCTACTGCTCTCTCTCTGATTCAGAATCGCATTTTTCCAAAATTTCAACCGTGATGAACTTTCCCAAAACAGAAGCAGCAAGCTGCTTCCCACCATCACATACTTGGCCTGTATCCCGTCTATCCATATGCAGCAGATGTAAATATAATTTACTGGCACAAGCAGCCTTCTGCACATGGCAACATTCTAACTCTTCTTTAGCATCCATGTGAAGAAATAAACCATTCTACTGATACACTCGAATGCCCCAATAATGCTCCATAATGACCTGTGAATTGTGATCTTTCTTAATATGCATTGATCAATTACTCACATAATTATGTCCCACAGCATTTTGCTGAATTTTTAATAATTCTCACCAAAGTAACAATGGTTTCTTACAGACAACAGAAGTCTGCGCTTTGCTGGCTTCCATATATGGTAGACCTGTGCACAAATAGACTCAGTGCCAACACCAGTTGCATCAGTTAATTTTGGGCATGACCTCTTCCAGCTGTGCCCAATTACTGCAGGTAAAGCTTGAAAATTCTCCCAGCAATATTAAGGATGTTCAGAGATGCTTTGGTGAGCAAATTGGAGTACATGCAGATGATCTATCTTTCTACCCTATAGAAATTAAATGGACAGAATGATGGTGCTTTAATCAGGGAGAAGAAGACTATAAAGTCAGAATGAAGTGTTCTGGATGGAGACAACCTGTCTGGTGGCGATGGGAAATCCTGCGTATCAGCACATTCCTTCTTGGCTTCGTCCCCGCTCACTGGATGTGACTCAAAGGAAATGCTGGGCTTCAGTTTCTTCATCAGCAAAATGGGGATAATATTTCCACTTATGCAAGTCACTTTAAGTGGAAAGCACTGCATTCATGCAAGATAGCATTATCGTGCCAGTACACCAGAGTTTTTCACTTTCTGCCTGGAACATTTCATACAAATCTCTCCACATATGGAACAGAATGAGGATTGCAGACTGCAGAAAATGTGATTTTTCGGGAGCTGACAGTGCCACTTACATTTGTGTGTTTTTGCATTTCAAACAGTCAGCCTTGGCAATGATATTCGCATCATCTGGTGGCTGTTCTGAACTGAGCTGACCGCAGCGTGCTCCTGGCAGGGCTGGGCAGCACAGGGCTGCCACGTGCCATGCAGCGCCCACGCCTGGGAGCAGGAGGATCAATGCTTTGCGTTCTCTTACCCCACGGGCACTGCCACAATGCCTGGCTGTTGCCCACGTCTTCTGAGCCCGCCGTGCCCCATTGGGGCTACTCATGAAGCTCAGTGAAGCTCTGTGAGCTCAGGACCAGACTGTGGACATGCATCACATGTCGTGTGGCCATCAAAGAAAGAGGAATTATATTTTAATTACTGTATTTGTCTCAGAGAACACAACGGTTAGCTTTTCTAATGAAAATAAATGGAATAAAGGCTAACAGACATGTGGTAGTAGGGCCATTAAATGTTCCATCTAAATAGGGTGTAGATATCTGGGGTGCAATTAGGCTCCCGTGCTGAGTGCTTCTCAGTGTAAGTGTGCGGATGCACTCTAACCTGAATCTAATTCTGCATGGAGGCCAAAGCAGAGGAGATCTATTTGTGTTGTAATGATTTAGTAGAAATGGGCAACATTACATTTCAGCTCCCTCTTGGTCAACGAGCACGTTAGGACTTTCAGCGCACACTACTCAAGACCTAATTGCTTTTAGCAACTCCTGCACACAGAAGATGCATCATCACAGTAAATGCAGTGCCTTGTGTGAAGCAGAGGCAGAGAGAAGCAGTGGCCACCAGCAGCACACAGCACACAGTACAGGAGCCTTGGAGCTAGCTCCAGTCACTGGTATGCCACCAACGCTTGTAAAAACAGAACTGAACAAATAATTCAAAATGAATAACCTATTTGATTAATTTTGCCACTCTTTGATCAGGGAATACATACATATATATATATATAAAAGTCAATCACACCATCTTGGATTTATTTGTTATTCAAATATATTCAGCAACATTCTTTTCACTATATATTTTGTTTAACTCTATGGATTAATCATTAAAAATGCACTGTCTTGCTGTGATTGGCCAGATGTGCCACATGACACCAGTTTTCTTCTGTGAGCAGCTGAGGATGCCAGAACTTCTGGAGTAATCCTTATGCACGCAAAATTGAAAATTCAGTTTTGACAAATATTTGCATGTGCATCTTTAGAATTCACTTGCTGCCAAGAAAACTGTCAGTAAAATTCAGCACTTCTTAAATTTGTAAAATGTGAGAACTAAAACATGCATTTTAACATTTGCATTTATCTTAATTAATTTTTTCCCCCAGTTTTATCTGGAACTTTTAGAAGAATGTATCTCCCCTTAAAGGCTGCAGCACTGCTCACTCTGACAGAGTTATATTTCCAAGCCACTGCTTCTGCTATCGCACAGCTCTCCAGCTATCAGCTTCCCTAAAAGATGGCCTTTTTCTAAATGGACAAATACTTCATGAATTGTATGGAAGCTCTCAAAAGTCAGGTGGTTTGCCCTGATGGATGATACGTGTGTTGTTCCTGCATTAAATATTCCCTCAATTATTGAACGGTTCCTGTTGCACTGTGGATTTGAGAACAACTCACTGAATGCATCCACGATGATTTAAGTATCAGATGTGACTTAAGGGAAAAAGCCAATCCACCAGAGAAAGTTCTCCTCTTGACTTCTTGCTTTACTGAAGCAGCTGCAGGAGCAGCACTCACTGCCCTGCTCAGGAGCCCCCTGCACTGCCTCCAGCCCCCATGGCTGTGGGCATCCACCAGCCCAGCCACGTTTCCAAAGGCTCCTAAGGCAGCGATCGCCCGGCTGTGCAATAAGCACATCTTACTTCTGGATTTTTATGTTAATAGGTTAGGTTTACCCTAAAGCAGCCTCCTGGTGTGCACATGCAAGGACATGCATTACAAAAATTAGAGTCTGTCTGCTCTTCAGTTACACCTGACCCACTGCTGGCTCAGGGCAGGGTTGGAGCAGAATGTCCCTAACTACACCCAGCAGAGCAGTAACTCTGTATACTTGTTAAGATCCTACGGGATTCATGGCATGGTTTGGCTCAGCTTCCACTGCCCTGGATGCAGATGAGCACTGCCTGAGGCCCCACATGCTCTGCAGGAAAGAGAGGGGCACTGCCAGCATGGCAGGGCAGCTGGACCACAGCAGGGCTTACTGACACAGCAATAGTCAACAGCCAGCCCAGGCACATGAGGGCGTCCCATCAAAGAATCATTCAGTTTTGAGAAGACCACTAAGACCATCCAGGCCAACCTCAACCCATCCCACCATCTCCACTAACCATGTTCCTCAGTGCCTCATGTACACAGTTCTTGAACATCTGCAGGGATGGTGTCACCACCACCTCCTTGGGCAGCCTATGCCAGGCATCTCACCACTCCTGAGAAGAAACTTTTCTTAATACCCAGCCTCAAGGATCAGCTACAAACCCACAGTGGGACATTAACTCATTCAGCAAACAAATCTGGTGCTTCAGTTGCCAAGCAGGACGATTTAAGTGCCTTAATTTACACATCAGAGCAAGCTTTTCCTACCGCAAATCAATACACTTGCATACGATCTTAAAATAATCAGCACCATGCTCCTGCATATATTTCTTAAATAGGTACAAATTCCTTAATGAAAGCTAGAATCCCATTGCCAGCCCCATTTTCAGCTCGCCTGCAAGCTACGCTTACAGTGAAACACAGCTGCACCAAGGCCCCGGCAATGCAGCATCCCAGGCCACGTACAGGTGCACAGGGTCTCCTCATGCCACCTGCAGGAGGGGAACCAGCAGTGGGGCTGTGCCCAAGGAGGCATGAAAAGGGAGGGAAGGATGGACAAGACACTATTTCCCCTAGGAAAGAAACCACCCTGATGCTTGCCAAAACCCAAACTGAAGCTTCTAACCACGGTCAGCTCACTTTCCATGTCTTGTTTGATTTCTTGTTCTTCCACCTAGAAACAGTACAAAGAACCACTGATGAGGGAAAGAGGTCCCTGTGGTGGCCATTTCCTAGCAAGGTACAGTCCTGTTGTTCCTCATCTCTTTGCATTTCTCGTGCTTAATTTGGTTTTCACTGAATCGTTGTTGTTTTTTTAATATTTATTACTCATGGTTGAAGCATGTCAAACTTGACAAAACTTTAAGCAGAGAGAATGATAAAAAGTGTCTTGAAAATCCTATTTGCCCCTTAATAATTTAATTCTGCAGAAAGGGAAATCAAAGCATCACAAATTGATTGCTATGAAACAAATTACAATTATTTCCACACATCCAAATAAATCTACTAATTTTAGGCATCTGACTTCAGGCATTAGATGGAATATGCAAATGCACATGTTGAAACGATGGCCGTGTCTCTAGAGCTCCTTTCTGATCCCTCTGTTCTTACTCGATGCCTGATCATTCTAGACTGCTACTGAGACATGCAGTAAATTAGCTGCTTTATTCTTTGCCCGTTAAAAATGTTAAAACGCGTGGCTGCAAAGCTCCACTGACAGCTTTAGGCACCCAACACTGGCTCCTCTTTTCTGGAATGCAGACGCCAGTGTCCATGGCTGTTCTCCCCAACCGTGCCTCCAATTAGGCCGTTCTGCTGCTGCAGCCATTAGCCAGAGCCCTCTGCCCTGCTTTTAGTAAGAACAGTGTGCAATGAAATGTCCCTGTGAACACAACTTTTCCACATATATTTTAAGAAGTGAACTTGTTCCGCTGTCACACTTCTTCACGTAAGAGAAATCACCTGATATTGTTAGTGACATACTAGTCTAGCGTGGCATTTAATATTAGGCTTCATATAACTCACAGGGATGGCAGAGCAATCTCAGGTAATCAAAATAAATGAAGACAGCCTGAATAATGCATTTGTTAAATCTAAATAACATACAGTGGACACCTTTTTGCAGGAAAATGGGACTCAGGTGAAGTATTGATTGAGAAGATAAAGACAGGTGTTTTCAATTCCTATATTGTGGAAGCAGAGAGGACTTTGATAATGTAACAATCATCTTTTGTTATTTTGCTGCAGCCCAATACAGCTAAAATCAATTTTTCATTGTACTCATTTACAGGAAAAGGGGATAATGGCAGGGACAACACGGCTTTAATAGAAAGAATAAGTCATGATTTAATTCAGATGTTGTACTACAGCTACAAGTTGGAAGATATATTTGGGCATACAGAAACAGTACAAAAGAGGCTGCACACCTTCGAATAGAAGTCATGGCTCCGCATTCCTATTTATTGGTAGTTAGGTG
The DNA here is from genome assembly GCA_037305975.1 of Chrysolophus pictus. Lineage (NCBI taxonomy): Eukaryota > Metazoa > Chordata > Aves > Galliformes > Phasianidae > Chrysolophus > Chrysolophus pictus. The sequence goes on along the minus strand of CM074583.1, from coordinate 12,216,697 downwards.
GAATGATGCAGCATTATCCTGACAGAAACAAGAAGCAAGAACCTTTTAAAGCAGAAAAAAAAAAAAAAGAGCTGTAGGATTACAAGCAACCTTTATAGGAAAATAAAATAAAAGGCAGCAGTAAAGGGCACATTTAGGTCTTCATTAATATTTGTATTTAAGTAAAAATGACAAGCAGAAAAATCTGAAGAGAGGCTGAGTTCCCAATCAATGTGAGGCTTCTCTGTGCAATTGATATCTTTCACAAATATCTCAGGCATTTTTTGATAAATTTTGTTCTCATGGAAAGTACTCAGGATGATGATAAAATAATGATTTTTTTTTCTGGCAAAATAGATTGCTTCATGACTTCTTGAATGAAACACAAATCTAAGAGCGATAGTGGTCGGGGCTGGATTAGTCCCCTGGGGTTACATCCAGCGTATGAAATTTCATAGCTTTTCCAGGGAGTTCAATAGTGCTCTTCTCTGTGGTGAGATGCTGTCAAACGACCCCTGAAAAACCACCCCACAGGCTGAGCTTTGGAAATGTTGTCACTGGAAACCGCCAGGAGTTAATTTAGCCCAGGTATAGACCTGAAACCTTCTGCATGGCGCATTTCTGGGGAGAGCTCATTAGGCCCATCTAAATCTGAGTTTCATCGCTGACTTTGGAGTAATTCAGGACCCAATGTCATGCTTTAAAGCTGATTTCTACATCTCATAGATCTACGACTGAATCTTAGCCTCTGCTTTTAACAAGCATCTTCTGCAGAAAAGCAGACAAAAGGGGTAAAATCCTTGCCTGGCATTTCAGGCTTTCCCTGAAGAGGAGCCTGGTCTAGCCCTAACGCTCTGTAAATCTGAGCTCATGCTTCTCTCTGAGGAGTTAGGGAAAATGAAAAGAGTAAAACAAGAAAAATCAGAGAGCAGAATTAACCCCTTCTCCAGCAGCAGCATCTTCCTGCTGAAGGAGCTCCAGTTCTGAAATGGCCAACTCAGTGCTGTTTAGAAGGTGCAGTGTGGGACAGCTCAGGAGAGGTGCAGGTGTCCCACCAGGTGGATCTGTCCCAGTTCGGGGACACCATGCTGCAAACACCAAAGATTTCAAATATAGAAAGGCAGAATTTAAATTAGAGTTTGATCCTATACAAGCACAGCCTACTGCCTGCTCCTGGCCTAGGTTCTCAAGGCCAGGTTCTCCAGCCCTATACTCATCCATGTTGCAAGACAGAAGGACATGGCATATCCACCTTTTCCTTACTGTCTCAGTCCAGAGGTGGGTATCCGTCTCCCCATGGCATATGAGCAAGCACAGGCAGCTAGTCTCTCCTCTATGCCCTTTTCAAGGGCCTGAGGCATTTGAAGGAACGAGCTCTTGATCACTGCCTGTCCAGCAGCTAAAGTATTACCTGACAAAGACATATGGCCTTTTACATACGTAATATATACCTTTTAATAGAAGGAAAAACCCTCCCTTCACCATTAGAAGGGAAATTCCAGCATTCTTCACTTCCTCATCCTTGAAGCCAGAGCTGCCTTTTTGGATAAACTTAATCTCCTTTTCACTCCCTTTCTCTCCTCCCCTTTATTTTTTCTATTCTGCCTCCTTTTTTCCTCCTCGTTAAAGGTTTGTTGATACCAGTGCATACTGTTTAGTTTGAAATGACATAGTCCAGGAGGGAATTCCCCACGAAAACAAGTTCTTGGGGAGGAGTTGGCATTCAGGTTAGTACCTGATCTTACAAGTCAGGGATTTCTCTTAATCCTTTCTTAATGTGGAAGAAGTCTCTAACCAGCTTGACCTAGCAAGCATGTGAACACAGTGAAAGCTGTGCCCTTCCAAATATTGCTCAGTGCTCCCAAAAGACCCTTCATGCCCTGTGCAACTAAGTAGAGTTAATTTTAACAGGAAATTTCACACTGCAATCAGAAGATAGGATAAAATAATTAGCAAACTTTTCATAACTTGAATCTGTGCCACTATCAGTGCTGTCTGTGATCTGAAGCATGTTAACAGGCACACTTCTGAGCTAGAAGGAATCAAAGATTGACTTCCTTACACATATAGGTGTTCCAATTTCCTGGCAAGAAAGCAAAACTGATACAAAGCGCACAAAGGACACCAATATCAGCAAGAATGTCACTAGCAGTGGAATGCATTAAAGAAGATCATTGCGACAAATCAGGTTCCTAAGCGTGACTTTCCCTTTCACGCAGAGAATGGACTGATTTGTTCCCTAAACAATGGAAAATTTCGTGGAGGCTCTGGAACAGATAGTTCTGTTTGCTCCATTACTCACAGATCAGCTCGCCACACTCAGCAACAAAGGCAGGGGCTAAACTCATCTTATTTATTGTCCTCAATTTATGAAAAAATAATCTAGCTCATAGGCAATGAGGTGCTTCAAGAAACTTGCTGAAATGAAAGCATCTTTCCATCAGTATAGATTCAGCTTCAACATGACTCATATGATCTATGCACTACTATGTTACACCGTCTTGACCTGTCTAAGAGTAATTGTGAAGATTTTACAGGATTTTTTTTTTCTTTTCTTTTCTTTTTTTTTTTCCTGCTAGAAAAGAATACACTTAAACTGTGTTGCCTGACTGTACTTTGACTGGAGTTACAAATCTCAGTAGGATACAGGCATCACATTTTTGGGGTATGGGTACGCCCACTGTATGATATACCAACAGTCCAGTGACATGGTCCTGAGATATGTGGAGAAAGTATCACTTCCATGTGTATGACATTTCTGTGCACCCACAGATACTCATTTTTTATATTTTGGCTGCCACTGCTCAGTGTTTGTGGAACATGATATGAAAATGCAAAAGGAAAAAAATAGACTTTTCACACCTAATTCATTCAACATTATTGGCTCTGTACAGGAAGCCCACAGCAGCCCACTGCCCGTAGGAGTTCCATGTCTGGGGGTTTCTTTCCATGACCACACACTCCCAATAACCACCTCTCTCTGTGCCTTGTTTCAACAGCACTGGATAGACTACTGAAGACCAGCCACAAGGTACAGCTGATTGCCCTTTCCCCAATTGAATTTAGTGAAACCTATTGCCTAGAAAAGACAATACATGAAAGGAGATCATTCTTCAATCTGCTTACAGATGTACATAGAAGAACTGGATGTTCACTTTGATCAGAAAAATAAATCTTTCAGAAACAAGTTCTGAGGCTCTTAATCATATTGAAAAAGCACAATCCTAGGAAAAAGCCCACAGTTACCCACGTTTTTACTCAGAACATTTTCATTGTTAATACATCAGATTTTGCTTTTATCTGGCTTATGCTCAGTTATACAATAGATAGTGTTTGCATACAGAGGAGTAAGAAAGGAGCACTACAGCCAACGGAGGAAAGATGGAGGATGGCTGGTTTGATGTTCTCACTGGTAAATAGTATTACACGAAATCGTAAAAGCATTCAGGTGCATCTTGTTTTGCTTCCATATAACTAAAAAGGAAGCAACTGATTTGCAGCTTGGGATTTGAAATAGCTGATAAAAAGCCAGAAAATTATTGATGATCAAGTACTGTTGAGCAGCTGCAGCATCATGCTGCAACCTATTGGGCCAGTGCCAGGCTATCTGCTTAACGTCTGGAGATGGATAGCTGTTTGGAACCTGTTGAGTGACAGCCTGACAAGGTATGTACACTGCCTGGACCATAGACAGGCCTAAGGATAAGATTCTTCTAAAAAAATTGCGAGTTCTAATTTAATTTAAGACTGATCAGCAGTCTTCTGTGTTGCTCATTTGTTATTTTCAGACCTGAAGGCAGTCTGAGTGCCTGTTGATAGCTTTCCTGAAAAGAAATCTGCTCTTTGTCTCCAATGAAATCCAGGCAAAGCCCTGTTTGAGATGCCCAGAGAAATCTGGAACACTTAGATCTCACAAAAATCCCACGTATCCCAGGCACCTGATTCCTCCTTTCTCCTGCTCTACAACATATAGAATCATAGAATCATAGAATTACTCAGGTTGGAAGGGACCTCAAGGATCACCAAGTCCAACCGCAGCCTAACCATAGTACCCTAACTCTAACAACCCTCTGCTAAATCATATCTCCGAGCACCGCATCCAAACGGCTCTTAAACACATCCAGGGACGGTGACTCAACCACCTCCCTGGGGAGCCTATTCCAATGTTTAACCACCCTTTCTGTAAAGATGTGTTTCCTAATGTCCAACCTAAACCTACCGTGGCACAACTTGAGGCCATTTCCCCTCGTCTTGTCACCTGTCACCAGTGAGAAGAGACCTACCCCGCTCTCACTGTAAGCACCTTTCAGGTACTGGAAGAGAGCAATAAGGTCTCCCCTCAGCCGCCTCTTCCCCAGACTAAACAGCCCCAGCTTCCTCAGTCTCTCCTCATAGGGCTGATTTTCCAAGCCCTTCAGTAGTCTCGTTGCCCTTCTCTGGGCAGTACCTGCTCCAGTACCTCCACATCTTTTTTGTACTGAGGTGCCCAAAACATGCCTTGTGTTCAGTTCTTGTGCAGAACATACAAACATGCTCACTCTCTCCATCAGAGTTCAGGGACCAGAAGCCTCCCTGCTCCCAAACCTGCCAGCCTGCAGGCTCTCGGAGCACCAGCCCAGACAGACCTGTTCCACGTCACCCTTTCTCCCTCTTGTGTTGGCAGCAGCACTGTTCTGGCTTCTGCACAGGACACAGGTGATGGTAAGACCACTGGTGCTTGTGCCTCCGCAGATGGGAGGAGAGAATGCTCCTAGTGCTGTCAGACACTTAACAGAAATGCTCTCTGGGAAGACTAACATGCAATGAGAAGGCTCGTTCCTTACCTGCTTCAAACTGCATCTCTTGACTGACTACAAGGAGCCAAGGTAACTAAACTCCTATTTTAGGCTTGAGAGCAGTCCTTCTTGCATGAATGAATCGACTAGAGGATCTCTGCTCAGTAGGACCGCTTGGCAAAATGAGCACACGTGCACAGGAAGACAAGCCCACACCTGCAGTACTTGTGTTGTCTCATCTCATATCACGAGGGTACTGCAACCATCAGCAAGGATCTGCTTGAACACCACCTGTGTCCCATACACGATGTGCTGTACCAGTGCCTGTGCTACCAGGCTGCTCCTTGTTCAACTTCAGGGAGGCTTACAGGCACTAGGCTAAGCCAGGTGCTGCTGCACTCAATTTATTCTACAGACACAAGCCTGATGTTATTTCACAGGAATCCTGTGCCTGCCCTGAAGAAAAATGTGTGTGGGAGACATTCTGCATCTGCAGCTTCACCTCAGTGTCATTAATACAAAATAATATAAATTAACTAATACAATACAAAAACAAACAAACAAAACAAAAACAAAACAAAACAAAGAAACAACAACCAAACAAAAAAAACCCAACATATCACAATGAAATAAAACATATAGCTTTGAGATTTTTACATATATACAAGCGTACGCTCACACATAAGAGGCTTGGGTAAAAATTTGATTTGAAATGACTACCTGATATCTCAGTACCACTGGATTTTTCTTCTGGAGAATTCTAGCACTATTTCATTGAAGCAAGTAGTCAAGAAGCTGCTCAACGACTTTGCTGGCATTAACTCATGCTTTGCTTCACCTAACCTTTTTGTTTTCAGTACTGTCAAATAGTAGAGATGCAGAAAAAGATGGAGAATTCTAGCCTAATAGCTAGTTTTCTCTGTTACAGAAAGATACCGTTAAGGTCAAGGATTGTCTGAACCAATACTGCACTAATCTCAGTAGCCCCATTTGAACAGTGAGTCAGTTCACATAATCCAACCTCATGTCAGCTGGAAAAGAATGGTTTTGGAAACACTTTGCAGTCATCTGTGTTTTAGAATTTAGTCACAGTAAATTATTAGATATCAGTCCATTGTTGCAACCATATATCTTTATGCAGTAGCAATTTTTTCTTATATTTTTCTCATGCTCAGCTGCTTATTGAGTATTTTTATACACCCCATATTTATTTTCAACTACTATTTAAAATATGTACTGGATTTTTTCCACCTACAAAAGACAAGTGGCTCAATCCAGCCACAGTTCGTAAGTACGTTCCAAAGGCAGTAAATGCTGCCACAAAGCATTCAGCTGCCCCACTATTTCAGAACTCACAATGACTTAACCTAGCTGAATTCTGACTTCGAAACTGCCTTTGCCTCCCAAGCCAACTGCATGAGCCATTCAGTGCTGGCTGCTAAAATATTATCAGAACAATAAACATTGCTATGTATGCCATACAGCATGGGCCATCTGAAGAGCTGTTTGTTTTCTTTTAAAAAAAAAAAACAGGGATTGTCTCTGCAATTTTATGTGAAATCAGAAATCAAACTAATACATGTTTTTTTCCTTAATAGTTGATTTTAAACAAACATGAAACCTGATGGGAAACAGTCAATGCAGAAGTAACTCCCTGCTGAAATGTGCCAGCAATAGAAGAGATAGTGACACGCTATTTCAAGCAGAAGGCTATTGAAACTGACACTAAATATGATGCAGAATTTGACTAATACAAGGTGAAATTTGACACAAACATCAAACCAGAGGGATTTTCAAAGTTGTGTGAGCAATGCAAATTATGCTAGGAGTACTTAGTTCTTAGTGTGGATATTTGTAAGACTGTTGCACCACAGCTGGGTTCTGGCAGCCCTGCTTTCCTGCTCATTTTCAGCTTCTGTAAATCCCAGTGATTATGAGCTACTTGGTAAAGCTACCTTCTTACCTCTCAATTGGCTGCTGTGGAGACAGATATTCCAAGTTAAATTTCATGTTGCTTAAAAGTCATCCTCTTTTTTGCTGTGTTCTAAGGTCAACAGACTTAAAAGAAGGCTTCAGACAACCAGAGTGAAGGAAAGCAAAGCCCCAAGCTGAGCTTCAATGCCTCCTGCCCAGGCAGGGCCCTTGGCTCCAGTGGCTCTATTACTGACCTCATGGAGATGGCAGAGGAGGCATGGCTGGACCTTGACAACTTTTCATAGCTCCTTTAGAGGGAGAATGGTTGTAATTTCCAGAACAGTTGGAAATTCTCAACGTTGCAGAGAATTTCTGGAAAAGTGAAGTGGTTTTTCAATGTATTCACTTAAAATGTACAAAAGCACATTTCACCCTTCTCCCAGTAATGGGCATCAAAACTGGAGGGGACAGCCAAGGACTGGGGTTGGGCTGGCTGCATTTGTGGGCTAGGGTTAGGCTCACTGTGTGGTTTGAGACCCTACTATTACACTCTGCTCTTTCAGAGATTTTTCTTCCTTGAAAAACAAAACCAAAGTTGTAAATATATTCAGAGTAAAGAACCAAACCATTTCATATTATAATTTTATACTTGCATTTCTATGAGCGTATGTATATTTATGCCTTTGTTAGTATTTTATCTCGCCATCACTTAGAGATTCTAAAGAAGAAATTGTCATGACTTTTTCCACAAGTATTTCTGTATGGAGCAGTGTAGTTAGATGTAGGACTTCAGGCAGAGAAAGAATATTCTGCACTGATCACTGAATGCATACAAATGCATATGAAAACAGGATGAGCTTCATAGTTTTCAAATCAGATCTCCAAAGATTATTCCCACTAAGAGCTGTTAGATGAAACTGCCCCATTGTTGCTTTATGTCTGCTGCTTTAAATTAACACTTAGAAAAAATATGCATTGCAGCTCCATCTCATTAATGTTTGAGTAACAGAACACAGTTTTTAAGCTGGCCTATGTACAGAATTTCAAGAACAAAAGAAATCACTTGAAGAGTTGAAGAAATCAGCCGTATGCGCTGAATTCCAGCTCTTCAGAAGGACAAGTGGTGGTAAGAACATTGTCTTCTATTTAAAGCAACAAGACCTGATCCTCCATAACACCCTGGTAATTAAACAGTCTCTAACATCATCACTAGAAACCTGAACAGAAAGAAGTGCCTGGTTCCAGGTCACAACAGCAGGGCAAGGAATTGAGCCTCATGACTTCAGATTGCAAGCAAGGTATTTAGAGCGATAATTTCTTCTTTCCTCTCAGCTAAAAACATCTATGCACAATATGAAATCATAGCATTCTAAGTGGCAGGGCCACCTTTCTGCCTTTTACAGCACGGAAAGCTTCTAACTTCCTTTTTCTGATTCCTAAGTCACGTATAAAAACTACAATCAAATTTTAAAATAAAAATATGAAATTGTCTTTACAAAAGAAAATCTTTTTTTTTTTTTTTTAACTAGGATTTACCCTCTATAAATTTGCCCTGCGAAGAATGGAAAGGGCATTAAAAACAATCACCAATTATTCTAAACCTCACATGGTATAGATTATTTAACAAAATCACACTGCTTCTATCAATAACAAGAACTGTTCTGAAGAACAGTACAGGAAGAACATACAGCTCTCATGCTGTTGGTTGCAGATCACTGTGTCCCACCACTTCTCAGAAGGTACCCGCATCGCTTTACCTCTGCATCACTCTGAGAAAAAGATGACAATCATATGTTTGCTACTCGGGCATCTCACACTGTCTGCTTCCCCAGAAATACAAAACTGAAGACAAGCACATTTCACACATGAGCTTCATGCTCTACAAGGATTGAAAGGTCAAAGGGTAGCAGGCAAAAGCTATTTGCCACTCAGTTCTAATTTCTCTCATAAATTATTAAGCCATCCCTTACGCATTTCCATCTTTGATAGTCTTGTGGTACGAAGTGTAAGTCAATGGATAAGATAATTGCAATAAGCAGAAGTGATATTTAATGCACTGGACACTTTCAATAGCAAAGTAGTTCTAATTAGTGTTTCTAACTGATGTGACAGCAGTTTACAGAGCGCCAAAATAGTTCCTCATTTGTCAAGTGGGTCTGAAGCTTATGGCAGCTTTCTGATCATCTCCCTTGCCGCAGGACCTGAAAGCACCTTCAAAAAGCTTTCTCTCATTGATCTTTAGTCAGATGCTGACTGAAAGGCACACAGCTTTGCCAGAAAGAAGATAGATAGATGCTGCACCAGCATGAAAATGTCACTTGCTTAATGAAAAAGAGTATCTGCTCAGAACCTCTCTGTATGCATGTATATGCACACACATGCACATACACAAGCCCAACAATGCTATGCAGAGGCAGTTTTATTAAGCAGATGAATACACGTGAAGTGCTGAGTAAACCTGTCACATCACTTCATATATGGCAGCATGCACACATCTATGCATACACTATGCATGCACAGAGATGATCATACAGCCCATGACTGAAATGCAGAGATTTTAAAACACACATTAAGCTCTTCCCTCTAGACTTCTTATTGAGTATTCGGGACACAATGCAGGCAAACTTCACCATTAGTTTCAAAATGTCAAAATTTACTTTCCTTGTTTATGATTTTTCTTCTAATATATTGATAGTTCAGCAATCCTGCTGTTCTCTAAGGGCTGAGGGAGTAAATGATGGTGTGTCAGATAAAGAGCAAGTATTTGCCAAGTAGTGTCAAGAAAGTTCAGAACAGTTTTCCCTTTGTTATACTCATTTTTAGCCATCATTAAATAACTAAATATTGTGATTCATTATGGGAAAAACTATGACAATTTCCCATGCATTTTAGATAACACTCAAAAGGTCCCTACAAGCATTCACAAATGTGAAGAAAGAGGGACTTCCAAAAATTCTTCATAAATCTTCTGCAAAGCAGATCTTTCAAAGGCCATCCTTCTTCTAAAACAGGTGTACCAGATACTAGGAGCTGGGCTGATGCAGTACAACTACAGTTGTTTTCGACGGCACAGTGAACAAACTTACTGGATCTATAAGTAGCTCTGATGCAAGCACGGTACAGAAGGAAAAGACTCTCCCATCTGAAGAAGAGAGCATTGCCTCTCTCAGTACTGCCTACCCCTGCAAATATTCAGTAGGTTGTAAATATGTGCTTTGACCAGCTGTACTAGCACAACCATTTCAGAACAATCATCAAGGCAGAAGCAGATAATTCTTTCCTCTTGCAGGAGACCACAGCTCATAAAAACATGGAAGGCAATGTCACTTAGTGCAGCACAGGCAATTAGGAGCATGGAAGGGACTGGGTCAGAACACGAGTTAGGAATAATAGAGTGAGCACTAATTGGAGAAGTTTTTTATTAGCACTTGCACATCAAATTAGTCAGATGGCTCAGGCACTCACAGAGCAGCAGCAAAGAGCCATGTGCATGGTACATCCTGCTGCCCCCTTCTCCTCATGCTTTCTGGGCCCAGGTTCTCTTGCAGTTCCTGTCTGTGTCAGCCCAGTCACCTTCCAAAGCAGGTGATGGATCTGCCTAGCTAATAAAGGTAATAAGAGGTGTTTTTTTTTTTTTAAGACACCATCTGGAATTCATTACTGTGCCAAATTCAAATGGCTGAAGCCTGGTAACTTCAGTCTGGCTGCTCTTCAGTGTAAGGGGAGGCAAGGCACATGCAGAGCCACAGGGTGACATGACCTACCCCAAGCTCTGCACACACCATGATGATTAGAGATGAAACCAGCAGCACCTGGATGAGGGATACCTAACAAAGTGATTATCTCCACCAACAAGCCACAAACCTGGTTTGAAACAAGTAGGTGCAGAAACAGTTTTTAACTTCCATCACAACACAGGTGCTTCAGAGGCAGGAGAGTGGTAGGGGAGCCTGTGGTTACTAAGCAAGGATTTGCATTTGCCCTGATTTGCTTTAATTTTAGGTGTTTTCATGTTGTCTTTCATGGGAGGCGGTAGATAATTAGTGGCCCTTCCTTCCTTTGAAATTCTCATTCTATGAAGGATCCATAATGTCAAGCAACATTGTTTAGATTAAAAACAAACTGCCAGGAAATTTGCTTTTGTAATACAAGTGTGCTTTCTGCTGCTGCTTCTGATATTTGTGTCTTTAAAAAGCAGACAGCAAGCAATGGAGGAGAGGCTGCTTCACAGAATCCTGTTCTTGTTTGTCATTTCCCAAAGAATATTATCACAGGACAGAAGCAGCCAAAGCATCGTTTTACCATGGTTTAGGATATTATTTTGGACAGAGACCCAAATGCCATGAAGGGACAAACAAGCTCTGCTGTATATGAAGTTGCATTTTCTATTATTTAAAAAGTTATCTTCCCATTAATTGTCTCAGACCTCTGCTATTTCACCGTTATCTTCCCAGTCCCTTTCTGCCTTGTTTTCCCTGTATTTTAGGAATTCGTTCTTTTACCACTTGATCCAGTTATTGACTTTTGCTCTGATCCTATTTTATGTTGTCCCAGTGAGCCTCCCTACTCTTTTATCAGCTGAGGCCCTATATTTTCACGCTAATTTCTCACTAAACAATAGCTCTCCGATTTCTTTTGTAACTCTAGATCTGTTGTGAATATTAATAGCTTCTTTCAAGTTCCACATTTGTGGGAGAGAGCACTAGTGTTTGATCTCTGGCTTTTCTTGAATACACTTGTACTTCTGCAATGAGGGCTTGGATCTCTTTTATGTTTTCCTACCAGATCCCTCACTTCATTTCTGTCTTTCTGTTTTATTGCAGAGATGGAAGCTGTGGTGGACCTTTAAGCATTTTTCCTTATTAAGCAAGCCTCCTCACACCAGCACAGTCTGTGGTGATTTCTGCCCTCATTGCAGACTATTTCTGTACACTCCCTAAAGGCATCAAGCCATTCAGGTAGTAGCATGTAATTTGTTTTGTACTGTGGAATTCCTGCCATGCCTATATGTATTTAGACCACAGGCAAACCAATAAAGTTGTCATAGAAACAAAGCATTTCATGAATAAATCAATTCATAATAAACTTGTAAACTTTGAAGAACCTGCTGTGCTTTAACAACACATCTATTATATACACGCTAATCACGTTTGTAATGAGCAATGTACATATACTACACATGTCCATTTGTTTTGTCCTGTTGAGCATCTTATAAATATTCTTTAACACTTTCTTGTGTTGTTCATGTCTCCACAGTATGGAAGGATAGAATTGGATGCTTGCATAATAACATAGCAGCAGGAATTTTTCTATTTCTTTTTTGATGTGTGAGGTGGAGGTTCAGTAAACTCTGAAAGCTTTTTTTTTTTTTTTAAACAAGACAGTAAGGATTGAAAGTATCAGTGCAGTAATTCTTTTTCTTGGCACAGACAACTTAGTAGGACTTCATTCCCTGTTCATGTAATTAGAAAGAAAGCCCAGAGACAACAGGAGCCTGATAAAAAGCAGCCCAGCCATGGAGGAGCTTGAAATCAGGCTGGATAGGGCCCTGGGCAACCTGATCTGCTGAGTGGCAACCAGCCCATGGCAGAGGCTTGGGGCTTGATGATCTTTAACATCCCTTCCAGCTCAAGCCATTCTGCGATTCTACAATACCCATTCCAGAATGCAACATCACAGAAGTAATAACACTCATTATTATTAAAAAAGAATGTTAGCACTCAAGCAGGATAATTTCCAGCTGACGGACACATGATTAAAACATCATCCCACACAAGGACAGCCTTATGTGTTCGGTCAACATGGGGGCCCAGGGGCCACCACACGTCCCTCTCTAGCACCACTCTTCCCACACTTGCAAAGCAAGGGGCAAGCTGAAATATCTCATTGTAAAGTGTTTTCTGCATCCCCCAAAGGGCAACACCAGTGGAAATATAGGAATAGCAGGCCTGTCCTAAGCATCTGTCCCATAAAGTGTGTCCAAAAAAATCAACTCATAACAGCTATACATTAAAGTATGGGGATCAACCAGATGTAAGGCAGTTTCAGTCTACTGATCCCAATAATTAAACACTAACTTATGGGTCAACATCCCTTTATAAGCCATTAATGTGGTTGCTCAAAGCTGGTATTTGTAGGCAACAGTATAGATCTGTCTATATCTATATCACTTCAAGGTGCCATTCTGAAACGACAATCTGAACAAATTGAAGGAATGTTTTATAACTGCAGGTTTAGAATGGTCTTTTCTTTGCAAGAAGCTGTTTTAGTGCAGTTTGGCATGTTTCAAATATTCATTGCTTGCCTGGCAGTTAAGAAAACAAGCACTTACTTTGTTATAGTCTGGGACATTTGCTAGTTAACCAAGAACAGAAAAAGAAAACTGCAAAACATTTAGTGACCCACTGCTCCGCAGAACTCTCCCCACTCACAACAGGAAGGCTACAACAAAAAACCAGCTCCCAGACCCCAGCTGCATGCTGGATTACTTCTGTAGAAAAGAGCTCCATCAGCGCAGCTCAGGAACACTGTAGAGAGCAAAACCAGAAAGCAAAAATCATCTGCCTCTGAACGCACAATGCCTTGTTTTAACTACATATTGTGCAGATATGTTACTTCTGTAGAACAATACATTATCCAGTAATTAGGTTCATTTATGGAATCAAATCAAGGCTGTCTACATTTCTGCTGGGTAATGTTCTTCACAAACAATCCTCTCTCCTGGCTCCTCTGATTATTTTATGATTCCTCTTGCTTCTTGTCAGTACAGATTAAAGGTAACACATACTGCTGGGAACAAACAATTTTCCAGTGGTAGCATTTTGTTTTCCTTAATAATTAACAAGTGCTGCTGACTAACCTTCCAGTATAAAATGTGTACCTTATTGAAAGGGAGCGGACACAGGTTAGGACAGCTCACTTGGGATATCAAAATAAGAAGTGTGATTAAAGCATTAAAGATTTAGAGGCTGACATTAAGGGATGAAAGGTGGAATTACTGTAAATATAAAACTGTTCAGCGTTAAATGGTATGTGTTGCACTTGAAACAGTCTTTCAAAGTGCTAACATTTCAGCATTAATTATTAATAGAAACTGGCAGCTCATTTTTAATTTGAGCCTAATGACAAGGTTCCTTAAAAGATAAATACAACACACGGGCCCAGAGGGTTTGTGGATCTTTTTGAAAGGCTCTAGGTTGTCTAGGCCTTCATCTACAAAAATCATTATTTTATAATATGCTTTCCTCAGAAGTTAAAAATCCCACAAAAGCAAAAATCAACCAGCAGCCCATGCTGCCAGTCCAGCAAGACATGGAGAAGATCCCAGGATACACCCCAGCCTCTGCTCTTCCTTCCACAAGTCAGGAGCTCTAGAAAGAAGCTATCCCTCCTACAGAGAGCTTCCTTAATCAGAAGGCAAACACTGTGTTCATCCACTGCTAATCACCTCATGTTTTGTTTTGAGGGCAAACAGCCATTTCCTTTTCCCATTTGTCATCTTTGCAAGTTGTCACCAAAACAATGAGTTATATGACCCAGTTCTGATCCCACCTCAGCTGCATCTTATGGGGGTGAAGTCAGTACAGCTAGGAACCCCAGAGAAGACATGCACTTCCAGTGCACTGCCCAGGGGTCAGGATGGCTGGAAGCACCTTTGCTAAAAACTGCTGTTACTGTATTTCCTTCACTGCTCAAAAGGAATTTTGAAGTGTCAGTGATCAATAAACAAAACATTAGTTGTTTCTTCTAATGAAGCATTTATGCCTAAATTCTTCAACGCAAAAAAAAGACATGTAAGAAACAGAACAAAGTATATTAGATAACATTTGTATTATAGAGAGTTATATTCCACTTTTTTTGTTAATAGGAACGTTTGTAGTAAGATCTCAGATGCTTCTTGGGGACATTAGAAATCTGCTCAGAGTGTGAAGCTCTAAATAACCAGCCAGAATGAGGGTCAAGCTTATCTCATTAGCTTTGGCAGGTGTAAAGGCTCATGAGTGACAGTGTACTTTTCCTCCCAGCCATGCAAACGATTTGCAGCAGAGACTAAGTGAAGATATATGGCCATTGCTTTCCTAGTGGGGAAGCAAAAGATAGGAAAGAAATTGGATGGGGCAAGGAAGGGGGAAACAAAATGAAGAAGAGCACCCTCTGTTGCAGGATATCATCAAGAAAAAACATCAGAAGTAAGAAAACAGAAAGAATGCAATGGTAGTTTATCTGCTTTTACCGACACATCCAGAATTCCTCGGGGGGGCTGAAAAGAAATAAAGCAGTTTGCAAGCTGGGCTTTCACCATGCTCAGCCCTGTCATACAGCATGATGGGAATTAACTTGTGTCTATGAAAAAACAATACTTGGCACAGAAGGGCACTGAGGCCATGAGGCTGTTAAATTTAAGGGCATTCAGTGGAGAAAAACACTTGTACCCTGATTTAATTCAACCATCAGCGTAAATGGAGAGGAAATGAGAATAATACAAGAAGGAAGCAAGAGAAATTGTTTGAAAAACCACCAAGATTTCACCAGAAAGTCAGTTGATGTTAATCTTTCTGGGCTTGGCTTTTTGGTTTACCTAGTGCTTTTGCCCTGCATTAAAGGCAGTTGTGCGGGAAGTGACACTTAAGGAGTGTCACTTAAAGAGTGCCAAAGATGTAAGATAGTTTCTGGGGAAAACCTAAGGCTAAAATTAGCTAAAATACTTTAGACTTCACTTCTGGTATGCTTGGTGTATGTGTTCACACAGTTCTTACTTGGCACATGCACCTCTTCAATAACTGATAGCCCGATGAATCAGATGCTTCTCCCCATTAGTGGAAACCTAATTCTACCTGCTCATGGTAGTGCTTAGATACAGTGCGCCTGGAGTAATTTATAATTTGGGAAGTTAACATCAGAGGTTTTTACATGCCTTAGATAAAATGCTCCTGTGGATGATCTCACCCAACAAAGCACATGTCCTTAGCAAGAGCTAAGAAAAGTATAGCAGATTATATAGAAAATAAAATTCCTAAATTCACTTCAACAAACAATTTAAAGCAATTTATTTTTCCAGGCATTTCTTAGTACTGCTTGCAATTTAGGAGTTGTTAAACAAGTATGAAGTATGCCTGATGAAACATAGCTATACAGAAGTCAAGGGCTTTTTTCAAAAAATATTGTATAATGAAAGATTAACTTTTAGAAATATACATAGCAATATTTTTACAAAGTATATCAAGAAACGAACAGAAAACATGATGGTATGCTGTTTCATTGCACATTTCCTTGCAGTCTTGAAGAGACTCGGACAGCACATCTTTCCTAGCAAAAAGGATTGTCCTCATTTGATTCAATTCCAGGAGTGAATAGGCAGTTTGCAATTTCAGAATGAACCACCTAATTTTTACAAAAGGCAGAAACAGCTTCAAAGGGTCAGCTCATAAGCACAAAACACTTTTGAAAGTTTGTCTTTTAACTCCCAAGCAGTTGCTTGAATAAAGTGGTTTCAACACACACCTTGCTTGCAACAAGAACATTTAGACTGCAGGCTGCATAATTGTCCTGGCAACATTTCATCTTGGCTTTGAGAATCTTCCAGGTTCCCATCGTATATTACATATAAGCCAAACCTAAAATGCAGGTTTTCAAAATCCCCAGAAGTACCTTCATATTTAACGGGAACATGCATGTGCCACGTCATGTATTTGGGTGCTACTCATACTTCAGCATGCAACTGCATATTCACCTGCTAAGGACAGGATTTACATCCGTCCTTTGGCTCCATAACAGATGCACACCACTAAAGGGCCCTAATATACTGCCTACACAGCCTACTCCTGCAGAAAGCACAGACATCCCATCTTCATGACATTTTAAATAAGGGCAGCAAGTGTTGATTTTGCACATCTTACTACATCACAGCCCTGCAACATCCTCTTGAGGGCTTTTAAACTAGCAACTCATACTCTAAGTGATTTGCCTTGCATGCAAACTAGAAAATATCCCACATCTCTCACCCCTCCTGCCTTCACAACAACCTCAACTGAACTTCTATAGAGGAAAAAAGGTGACTTTGAACAAAAGAGAAATGGCAAGCGACTGTCTCAAACCTAAGCTGGAAGAGACTTGAGCTCTTTTCTGGTTTATCCACTGTGCCAAACAGAAGTAGACCAGCAAGTCTCACGTAGTTACAGGCTAATGCCTCATGCTAGGATTTAGAAGGGGCTCTAAGTTCATGGGCAAAAAACATTTTGATAATAATACACCCAATGAAATATGTAAAATAGTTCTGTAAATACAAAGCACTATTGTGCACAGATTTCATATTGCAGCATTGCTTCCACATCAGCAGCGAGTTTCCATAAGAGGTGAAGTGGCCCCATTATCTATTTCCTTGCTTAGTCTGCAGCCCTCACTCAAGGCCAAATCTTCAGCCTGCGCAGACCCAGACTATATCACTTAATGCTACTAGAGCTTTTCTGCTGTGCTGTAAACAGATTTGGCTTTTGCAGCTCTGGTGTACGTGATAGCTGTTTTCAGTACATGATGCTTTATGGAGACAACATAATGCAGACAACTCCCTGCTCTTTGAAAGGCAGACATCTCCTACCATCTGACTCTAAAAATTTATGTACCTTAGGGAACCCAACTGAAATGGCAGCAGAAACCTTTTTATTTCATTTTGTTAAGATTAGATTAGAAGGTATGCATTTTGAAGTGGAGCACAAAGGCTGTAATAGTGGGAGTTTCAGAGGCTCTGCCAAGGAGGGAGAACAAACTGCATTTGAGGCACTCAGCAGTAGGTTATGTAAATCTCTAGGAAGTAGCGAGACATGGAGATGAAATCAAGCAGAAGACAGCTGTGAACCCTGAGGGCAAGCAGGGAGCAGCACAGGGAAACAACCTGGGAGGAAGGCAAGAAACTGAGTACCAGTCCCTAGTGCTGAAGGGCAAGGGGATGTCAAGGCGGAGCTTTCTGGGAGACAGTTGATGCTGAAGATCTAAAGATTTGGTGTGGAATAAAGAACTGATTGACTTGAGAACTGTCAAATAGGAACAGCAGGTTGAATCACATACTAGAATTTAGTAAGGAAATAAATGGTCCTGCAAGCCACAGGAATCAATAAAACAGTTTAAAAAGAAAGATGCTACTTATAGCAATGCTGACAAATAAAATTGGATGGGACAGTGAAAACCAAGACAGTTCAGCAAATAAATATAAGACCTAGTATATAGGATATAAATACAAGATCCGTATAAAGATGTAGTATGCATTTCCAAGAGATGGAAAGATGAAATCTGTCAGCATAAACAGACAGAGCTCACCAAAAGAGAAGGATCCCCTTCCAGTCACTGAACCAGCCCCAGTGACACCTTCAGACATTGCAAGGCTTATGGTGGAGTCCCCAGCATACTGTTGCATGCACCACAAGCACAGGCATACAAGGCTAACAATGGTCCTCCCAAACCTTAAGTGTCCATAAATAGCATGTGCAATAGGTAATAGAATGGGAGGAAAAACATTCGTATTGACCTTCATCCATTACTGACAGATGTTTCATAAAGAATAAAATGAGGCTTATTGTGTAATTGTCATCTAACACAATGATTTAGTGAGCAATACAGCAAAGCTTATCATGTAACTTCATTGTTGTACTCCCTGATTTACCATGAATACAGCAGAGCTTATCACGATGTAACTGTTCTGTGGGAAAAAGTTGGCACCAGCTTGGGGTAGGGTTTCACAGACCATTAATGACTGACAGGTTCATATCAAATGAGTTATAAAAGAGTTCACTGCACAAAATTATCATGCCTGTGTGATATTCAGATATTTTTACTTTATGGCTGTGTAAACATTCCTTGCTATCAAGAACCTACCAAACAAGCACATATATTACAGGACTGAACTGGTTTACATTTCTCTTGTATTTCGTACATTATTTTTCATAATCAGCCTCCATGTTTTAACAGTCTGTATATGGAAACAGAAACATCTCCCCTTTCCTTCAAATTGGACTGGATATGTATAACACTCCAACCCAGCTTAGATAAATATATTCACAAAAACCATACATTTGCAATTCTGGAGGTTAAGACGTCTGAAACAGACAAAGTAGATGCCAGATAAGAATCCCAAAGCCCAGAACAAAAGGTAGACACCACTTAACTGTTCACCTATTTTTCTTTCCTCAGTTGATCTTAGCAGTGTTGCACATGATACTTGGACCAGCATGATAAAGCCCTGGTCTCCACTAAATTCCTGTCCCTGAGGGGTCCTGCCAAGAGACTTGAAGCCAGGTACTGACAACTGCTGGTGAGAGGGAAGACCCCATCAGATGAGTGGCTCTCTTTGGTAAGAAAGTACAAAAAATGGACAGAGGAGAAGATCGCTTGAGTTAAGTTGTGTTGAATGTTAAAAATGCAGAACTGAAAAGATTATCCAGCAGCTACTGTGCGTGCACCCCATCCACTGCCAGGCCTTGCCTACAGAACCAGGAAAAAGAAAAACACCTGAAGTAGTCTGCAGGAGTCAACAGCTACTCAGTGTGCTTGTAAATACCAAAATCACCTTCCCTTCACCATCAGTAACAAAGGGCTTCACACAAGATAAGTTCTTCATCTAATTCAGCCACACTACAAATTCTATACTCTGCAGAGGAAAATTTCATGTTGCTTTCACCTTGCAATTGTGAGAAAACAAAATATCAGAAAGATACCTGATGACCAGTTTACCTCTAAAACCTGTGCACAACATTTTACAGCATGATTATTGGGTCTCTATCTGTTGTTCAGATAGATAGATGCCAAGACCTCTGTTCACTCTGGGGAACTGAGTCAGACTGGTCACAGGCTCTAATATCCCGAGTGCACACAGCACTGCTAGGATGCCCAGCTGGGATCCAGGAACCAGGGCTGGCTTCCCTGGAAAGCAATGGGCAACCCACTGAACATGAACCAAACACTCTCAAGACAGGCCTGAGCCAACTGCACTCCAACACCCTGCTCAGTGCAGATACAAAAGGTTACTGGCCCAGTCCTGAGTTAATACCTGATCCTTTTCCCACTACAATGACATGCAACCTGGTCTGAACTTAGCAGCAGAAGTTGTAGCTGAAAACGGCAGCTTGTGCTCATCACTGAATGTTAAGAAAAAATTTATTCTCTGAAAGAGTGGTGGTGCATTGGCACAGGCTGCCCAGGGAGATGGTGGAGTCACTGTCCCTGGAGGCGTTCAAGAACCGTGTAGATATGGTACACAGGGACATGGTTAGTGGGCACTGCTGGTGATGGATGGGTTAGGTAATCTTGGAGATTTTTTCCAACCTTAGTGATTCTATGATTTTTTTTTTTTTTTTTAAATCTCCAGCAACTTGCTTCTTGTCCTCAATTTAAGGCAGCCTCTTAAGTACCCACAGTGATTAGGCAGCGTGAGGAGAGGCATACCAAAAGAAACTATCTGCGCTGAAGTTTTCACACAACCCCTACATAATGGAAGCAAGTAAATTTGCTTTAAAAACAAGTTAAATTGGCTACAAAGGTGTTTCCAGACTAGTACATGCCAGCAACACACATGCTTCAGCTCAGGCATGTGACAAACTGTTCTACAAACCAGAAACAAGGAAGAGCACATCAATGCATGCTGCAGGTCCTTCCACAGCCCATTGCCCACCAGCTTCCTCATCTGCTGACATGATTCACTGCTATTTTGCCACAGGACTGTCTGACCTATTAAAAATGTATCTGGACACACAGCTGTACCCTGTGATGTAGTTAACTTCAGTCCATCAGATTGATTTAGGGAAAGGAATATGCTTATCTGGGAAGCTAAGAACTACACAGGAGGGAAGAAACAGCTGGCAAGCCTTAAAGACAAAGAGGAGGCTCTCTTCAGACTTTTCTTGTATAATTTATGCTGTAGACATTTTACTCTGTCTAATTGCCCCATTTCAATTTAAGGCCAGTTAATCAATGACTTCTGCATAACAGAGATGAGCCCTGGATGCAGAACAAATGCATAAATTTGGTGTGCCTTTTTGCAGGCTCTACTTACACTGCTTTATCTTCTGCATTTGCTTTCTGGAGTTGAGATTTCTTCTCTTTTGACTCATCCACAGCAAACACCCACACTCTCCCTCTTTTGAGTCACTGTTTCTGTATTTTTAAATCATGATTACACTTCTGTAAAATGTAGATTTCTGAAGTACCTCGCCATTGCTTTTTACTATGATTGTTTTATTATCCTGCTATTTTTATTTGGAAAGTCTGTTTCTCAAGCCTACCCGGGTGGCAAGATCCCAGATGTATCATGAAACAAACGTTGACTTTTTGCCTATCTTCTAAAGTCTTGTTTTCATGCTTTTCTTTCCCTCACACAGTACACGCAACAGAACTTTTTAAGTAAGAATATATTAATCCATGTGCTTGGAAGAACCCACAGATTTTCGAATTTGCTAGACTAATCTGTGTAGAGCAGCTGGAAACAACAACATTTAAAGATTATGCCAATTAATCCCCATATGTAAAGGGTCTCACTTAGCAGGTACTCCAAGCTACAGCTCTGTAGGATGAGGCCTGTATTATTCCACTTTTACACTGACACTACATTTGAACAACATCAAAACCCCCTTGTAGATGTCCTGATGGAAGAAGCTGCACTACCCCACATGGACAGACTCCCCTCGCCTCAGCTTTGCCCTGTAAGAATCTGGTGAGAGAGTTTCCTATAGTTCAGGAAGTCAGAACTTTAGAGTAACAGTATTTGGAAAGTCTGTCAGAAAAAGAGTTTAAGTGACTGAACAGGGTCACTGAAATCAATAGGCAGTTTTCCCCCACCTTTCTCTAGAGGCTAGATTAAATTCAGGATTGGAGCTATCCTAACAGAGACACCACAGAATATAGGAGGAAAGACGACATCATCAACCACATTTCTTCCACACATTGGAAAAGAACTCAATAAGGTGTTTTTTTCCTCCCTTTTTTTTTTTTTAATATGGTCCACAGATTCCAGTTGCTCTGTTTAGTCTCTGAAAGAGTGCCATAGGTTGTGCAAAAGCTGATATTAATTGAGAAGAGGTATTTTAGGGACTCCTAGCCAATCCATTCTGCTAAAAATCACTGGAGTGATTCTCCTGAACTTCCTAGGATTTAGATCAACTTATTACCCTGTACACAGTATTGAAAAGAGCAAACAACTGAAGCAAAACAACCAGCTTTTTCTCAGCTCCCAAATAATCTTATGTCCTTATTTCTGATGTAGACTCCAAGGATTTATCAAAAGTTTCTCATGACTGATTAGAAACCAAAGATATATTTGGGCATTGGAGCAGAAGAGAAAAGGCAGCTTCAGGGAAGGCACACAGTCAGATGGCAGCTCCCATCCCCAAGGGTGGAAAAGGAGCTTAGGCTCACCAAAACTGACTTTGGCATAATAGACACCCTGAGATATTAAACTTAGCACCTATAAGTGTCCAGCACAAAATATAAAAATACAGACAGGGCAGGTTCTTTGCAGTTAAGAACACGTTTAACAGAGTAATTTACCTTAACTAATCCATACCTTATCCCAGCAGGACAGAGAAGCAGGAACTGAGAGCACCACCAAGGTAGTTCCATCCCATAGTATCAAGCCAGGAGAGCAGTGCAGTTCTGGGGATAGAGCCAGCATCAACCACAAGCCCCAGTTATTAGAACAACTCACAGGATGGCACAGGTCTGAAGTCAAGATAGGTGGTCAACCCACGATGCAAGATCAGGATGAGAGAGAATCCACAGACTGTCAGACATGCCCACAGTGACAAGGCAGCTCTGCAGCTCAGCCAGGAGATCCATGAACAAGCCAGGGTCTGTAGACAACTACAGCTGTAACCAAGCAGAGAACCCACACTCCTACAGCATTATGAAAGAGAACAGGTGTGCCTGGGCTGAGATTAAATAGAGCTCCTGGGCCCATCGTTAGGGAGTGGGAGGCTCCAGAGGAGGCTGGTCAGGGTCGCTGAAGGCTATTAGTACCTATGGGCACCTGACAGCTCATGAAATAATAAACACCTGTGCATATTTACAGCAAAGCAGTGGTTTAGACTGTATTATGCTATGGGCTAAAATAATAATAATAAGTCAGCAACAAGAAAGATCCCAGGTACCCTGTGAAAGTGTTGAAGGAGGTGTCTTAAAAACACCAACAATGACATGGGGCCTCAGTCAGAGTTGTTAGTTTTATTCAATATTTCTCAGTAGAATTCAGAACTGCTTGGGGAGATGCAGCACTGCATGATAAAAACGTCTTCTTACTTACCACAACAGACTATTGTACTGCATCAAAATGCTGCTGGTACCAAAAATATTTAACATCAATTTTGCAATTGAAAATCACAGCTCCAAATGTTTGCATGTGTTTTATCAACACGTATTATTATTCAATACACACTGAACCATTATGTTCCTTGTTCTAAAGTGGGCAAAATTTGCCATAAAAGGTCTGATCAAAATCCCATGAACTCAAGATTGCCCTTTTCTTTGGAGTGAGCAGAATAGGACTACCTGGGGAAATTTCTTTCTATTGCCAAAAGAGAGTCAGACCGATGATGGTTTGGGTAATCAGGAAGATGTATAATGTATTTCATCTTCAGTTTTTGAGAAAACCCTGTGTCAGAAACGTGTGCTGTAGGTGGAATAAATTCACCACTGTATAAAATTAGAAAGCATTCTGAGATCACATGTAAAACAAACATGGTCAACAATAAGGTTGTTTTAAAAGCTATTGAATTTGCGGTAATATTCCTCTTTTGAATACACTGCCATTAGTATTTTATTGATCCAAAAGTTCTTGGTATTTCAAAGGCTCTGATTACAATTTTCTCAAAATCTGAGAAAAGATATATTGTGCCAATTATGTGAGCAATCTGAAGTCTATAGTGTGCACCTCCTTTACAGGACAAAACAGCAGCAAAAGGAAATAAAGGCAGTGTCAATCTTTGATGAAATTAACACAATTTAAAGCTGCTCCAGGCAAAACAATGAAATCTGTAATTTATCAGCACTGGATAACATCACCAGGGGAATTATTTAATGATTAACTACAGTGGGCTGGAGCCTGGGGTGAGGCGTGGTGGCTTATGGCTGCACTCAAGTGTGCTGTGCCTCCAGAGCCGACACGGCTATCCATTTCCGCGGGAAAACAGCTCTAGCATGTGCTAAACCTTGTACATCCATCCAATGGGCCGGGTGCGGGCTGAGGGCAGCAGGGAGGTGAGCTCTTGGCTTTGCAAGTGTATGAGGATGCTGGGCTTACGCTGAAAGCAGGGATGTATTACGACAGCTTTAAATGCAAAACCAATAAAACCACTCACCGTGCTGAGGGTAAAAGCTGCTCTGCCGTTGATGCAGATTTTATCATCGACTCTTGTAGAGTTGAGATTTTCACACCCAGTATTTTTTGCTATAAAGAATTGAAAAGGTGAAAGATCTACTTGCTACTATTTAATATTGTAGTGTAAGTACTGGCAAATTACATTTCTGCGCTTCATGGAAGCAATCTGCTTCTGTGACTAAACAGATTTCTGTGGTGGAGCTTAATGACAGGGCTCAGGATGACCGAAAGGAAATGTGGGGAGATGTGCTGTGTGTACCACCCTCCCATGGGGTGCAAAGACACAGGCAGGGTTCAGAACTGGAGGCCAAAAACCTTTCTGCAGCCTCCGATATAAGGAAAGTTGGACTGATTATTAATCTACTGGAATTAAAGGCGGGCAGAACTTAATTAACCAAGGAGGGGTAGTGGCTCATGAACAGTCTAACATCTTCTCCCAGCCGCAATTGAGCTCCAAGACATGCTCATGGTACCATCACCAGGGTTTGTCCACAGGGCCACCTGTTCTTGCCCAACAGCATGAGTGCCCCTCAGCTGCTGGCTTGATCTTGGCATCCCCCCACCACAGAGCTTTAGGGCCTGGATTCTGCCTGTGGGCGTGTCGGAGCTCCTACCAGGATGGAGCCACAAATTTGGAGCAAGTGCGCCTCTTCTCCCAGGAGCAGTGCTTCATGAAGTTGCACCACTTTCTACAGCAGATGAGCAAAGGAAACGCTTAATTCCCTTCATTATGTTTCTCAGCCTGAAAACAGTGGAAATGATGAGCCAGAAATATCCTAGATCAATTTATGCATCATGGTAATCAAATAGCACATGGGTTGTTGATTTAATAATACATCTTTGCTATAAAGATATTGCAAGTGTGGGAAATATATCAGTTTTTTAAGTATTATAGTCATTATGATCCATTGGGATGTTAGCTGCATTGCCTGGGCCATTTTGTGTCTGGGTTCTCTTGAAATTTGTCATTTTTATGCACCTCAGAAATGTCTTCAAATTGGCAGATGCTACTGTGATGAACACCGAAAAAGTTCTTGTTGCTGCAATTAACAAAAGTAAGGCTGTGTCCCCAAAGTCTGTCTGCAATATTCTTTACAACACAGATTGTACTATTCCCCCTCTAAATCTTGCTGCTGATTAACAGGTTTGTTGGTTTGTTCTGTTGTTTTTTGTTATTTTTCCTGAAGAATATGTTGTTTTCTAGTTTGCTACTAGCCTCCACAAGTAACACTGTGGTTTAGCTTTGTGTCTCCAAGCCTATAGTAAATGAGAAACATTTTGTAGAATTTTCTTTTGCTCTTGAATTTTTCAACATGCACATGGGATAAGAATGTAACAAGACTCCAATAGAATTGTATAATTGGATCAAAACACACTTCACCCACATATGAGCTGGATCGGTTGTGATAGATGTCAGGAGAAACTCTAAGGCAACACTAAAATTCTTTTATTCCATAACTGCCAAATAAAATAGTACTAGAAGCCTGTGAGCAAAAGCCTCCTGGTTTGTTTGGTGTAAGTGGGAAAAGAGCAATCAGACAGCTGATAGGGCAACAGTGAAATCGCATTACGGGAAGCCAAGTGACAGGACTGCCCCACCATCCTCCCTCCTTCATTTTTATTTCAAATCTGAACACACTAGTCATGGTTAGGTCATTTGCACCCTCAATCCAAACCAGGTATGTAGCAAAACCCCAACAAGGTGTGCATCAAAGGAAAGATGAGACCTCTGCACCACGCTGCAGGGCGGCAGTTTGCAGAGTCCCCCAGGTTGCAGGTGCCTCAAGCTGGAACCCACAGATAATGCCTGTTTCTACACAGCCCCTCCAAGCAGTGCCCTCAGTGTGGCAGAAAGGGGAGTGTGGCGGTGAGGGGAGAGGTGAGCGGCCACTATCTGCCTACGGTGTGCAGCCAGAGCCCTGCATCAGCCTTCCTCTGTGAGATGTCATCCAGGAGAACAAACAAAGTGGGGAGGGCAGAGTACTCGCCAGGTCCTACCAGCACCCCGATGAAGCTTACAATTATTGCATGTGGTGCCTAGATTTTATGTCAGCGATGCCATATAATTAATTAGATTTAGGCTAGATGAGAATACATTAGACACAGTGAGACGCTACCTTCCTGCCTGTCCATCCTTGGAGGAGAGGGGCACTGTTTCTTTCCTTATGCATATTCCCTTAATAATATATTTGTCACAAAGATTCTTCCTACACCCATCTGGCATATAGATATTTTCCCAGATTTGTCATTTTTTATGTTCCAAAACCTATTTTACTTCACATGCTTTCATAATGAAGCAGCAAAAGCCTGCCATAACTTGATATATGGAGCAGAAATCACATCTGTGCCAGGCTTTTCTAATCAGATAAAGCACTGAATACCCGCAGTGCTTATTCTTCTGGCCTTTGACTAGATGTACCTGAGTGACTTCCAGTGCCAGTCTAGCCTTGCATTCACAATTAAACTACAAAATACCATTATTTGCTTTAGCTTTTGGGTAATTTCAGTGCTTTTAAAGTAAAAGAAAAAAAAGGAACCATCAGAAGTGCCTACCAGCAGCCCCCTGCATGACACACATCACGGAAATCCATTCTGCAGCTCAGGCACCAGCCCAGCTAGCAATTCTTGAACTAGAGCATACCTTTCAGAGCGCATCTGCCCTCACTCTTCCTTGCACAGCTGACATGCACAGCACATCGTGCAGCACTCTGTAAGTCAGGACCTGCAGCGAGAGAGCACTGCAAGTGGACAGCAGGGCTGGGGGCTTCAATGAGACTGAGCTTACCAAATATGGGCCCTGAATAGAAGGATAACCAGTGTGGCAAGGAACTTTGTTTAACCCAGACAGTCACAGGGAGGTGCTGCCTTCCACCAAGCCTTCACCTGCCCTGCTGTGACCTGGCTCCCCGCCTCTGCCTGGCTCCTTTGCGTGCACGTTGCTGTCAGCCAAGATGGATTCTGCAGGAGATAATTTCATCTGAAGCCATATTAGCTCCCCAGATGTGCTGTCTGCTCCTCATGGCACATCCCAGGAGAGGCCACTCTGGCATGGCAGAGACAGGAAGGCTGATGGTTTGTGGCACTCCCCTACACCAAATCCCCAGAGAGAGTTCCTCCTACTTTGAATTTCCTCTGTTCATATAAAGCAAAAGGACAATCTGAGACATTGCTCTCAGTATAGTTCAAAACACAGTTTGAAGTGTGAATTTTTCAATATTTGAAGCATTGGCTTTTATGATTTATTTATTGATATTCCAGGACAAGCATTGCAGAGTGTAGCTGGTGCCTACTCCAGTTCCGACATCGACCGAATGAACAGCAATATTTTCACAGGCATTTTGTCCATTGCTATGCAGATAGACCGTGCCTCTGAATAATAACACGAGGATATCAGCAGGTAAGATCAAGCATTCTGGAGAATCAATTAAAAAAGGCTCTGAAACACAACGGCTCGTACTGTTTCATTTCTGCCGACAGCAGGTATGAGCAGGACCTGGCGTTACCCCGGGTATGACTCAGGCGTGGGAGGTGTGCGGGGTTGGCTGTCTCTTATCCCTGGAGTCCACCTTGTAATATTGCCGGTATCCGTGTGTAACAGATAGTGTTGTGCACTGGGCTGGAAGATAATAAATAGATGTGAGCCGATGATTTACAAGAGGGTGCTTGGAACTCCTTGAACCACTGGGAAAGGCAAACTGCGCTGCTACAAGGTTGTGCTGTCAACCTCGCAATAGTTTTTCCTCTCTCCTGAGGGCAATTTCTCCAAGATGTAACTTGCTTCCTGCCTCATCATCTGGAAATTCACAAATCAGAGGAATTGTGGTTA
Organism: Chrysolophus pictus; assembly: GCA_037305975.1. Lineage (NCBI taxonomy): Eukaryota > Metazoa > Chordata > Aves > Galliformes > Phasianidae > Chrysolophus > Chrysolophus pictus. Next base: position 12,188,850 of record CM074583.1, on the reverse strand, counting down.
ATTACTAAAATGGCTGATCCATAGATCCTTAGCTGTCAGAGCCTGTCGGGGGGGAGGGGTTTAATTGTTGTTTTTCTCTGAAAGGATTTCTCCTAAAGTGATGAAATAACTCACATTAATGAAGATTGCAAATAGAAGACATTTGTGATTATTTCCAGTTGTTGAAAGAATTGCTTATTTAAAATGCATTGCTTTCTTCCATGAAGAAACTTATATTTCTCCAAACTGCCAGAATAAATTTAGCCCAAAAACATTCATAACGAAGGATGAATGTGTATTCAGGCTAACACTGTATGTGATCTCTGATCATACAGTAGTTAAGTTATACAATCACAGTGATTTATGGTACTAAACTGTGGAGCCTCATATCTGCAGGGGTGTGGGTAAAGGGGTGGAACTCTCATCAATCAAAAGACTACACTTGTTCGGCACTGGGATAATTAAAGCAGACAGTAAAAAAGCAGGAAATAATATTTAAAAAATGAAATCTGAATTTCTATCTGCATAGTGTTATTAAGCAATACAGTACTGAGCCACCTCTTTAAACAGCTTGCCTAGAAATCCTCTTATTACCTTGTAGCACTTGATATATGTGTTCTTCATATTCATGCTGAGGGTATGTGTAGAGCAGTTATATAATGCGCACACTGTCCTGGGCTTAAAAACCTGTGATTACAAATAATGGCCATCTTTCCAGTTTATGCCTAGACAGCGTCAAAATGAGAAAGAAAATAGATACAACCAATATTGAAGTGCAAATTTCCAAACTGTCCCTCATCTCACTGCTAGTGCTTTTCTTCTGGTTCACCAATATCAGGTAGAATCTGCTGGGCACAGCAAGGGGATAGCACAGAGGAACTGTATTAATCAACCAATGTTTTAAAAAAGTTTAATTAACTGCATATTTTGTAAAAGCCACATTTCATTACTGTTTGTTAGGAAGATGGGAGCATGCACTGGAAAACACTAATTCTAATTATTACTTCAAGTGGGAGTTTTTGGCACAAGGTCAAGGAATAATAGAAGAATGTGTGAATCTGCGCTACAGCGTAGCAGCAAGACTAATCATTTGAATAAAGCCAGTTGCTTTTTCTTGGACTGTCTGTGTGCTGTTCAATGTTCTGGATGAATCTAACACAATCAGCCTGTTCTCTGGTGTATATCCACTTCCTGCTGACTCAGGGCAGCTTGCCTCTTCTGCCATTTATTAAAATGAAACATTCCCATTAAAACACCATTTTTCAGAGAGATGACCAAACAGATATTAGTAATGACATTATTAAAACTATTTTGTTTAAAATGAACTGTCACACTTGTGTGTTGCAAAGCAACACAAACAAATCTATTAAATTTAGTGAGAGATTGCTTTGAAGAGCTGGCTTGCTTGCTTTCTATTAGAAGGTATTGCAGAGGGGATGTGATGTGTGCTCCAGGAAACCGCCAGATTTTATAGCCATTAAAAAAGAAGGAATACTGTTCCTAGTACTCTCTATAGCAAATAATGTATTATTCATGGATTTCATTAATATGCAAATATGATCCATGGTCTCCTATGTTTATATCTCCTAATAATCTATTAATGGTTTTAAAAGTAAAGGGTAATAGAAACATTTTGTATGAGCAACATTTACTCAGGCTCTCTGCACTTTTCTCTAGTTGTATCTTACAATCTCATACAGAATTAGAACAGAAACAATGGAAATTAATTTACCTCTGATTATCAAATAAATATTAATTGAACATAAGGCCACAGGCCGAGTATTTTGTGATTCTGCAATGAAAGACCTTATTATCATTAGATGTCAACGAGCCTTAGAAAAACCTGTGCTAGGGAGATGGAAAGGTACTTGAAATGACCTCTAGATCTGGAAATATAATTTGGATTTTAGTTTCAACTCCCGCATCAAACACGAGCAGAACATGAAAACAAAAATCAGATTTGTTCTGAAGACTTGGAGTTTTCCATTTTTTTTCTGTAGTAGGAGCGAGTTTCCAACCTCATGCAATCTTGTCCAGAATTTTAGGATCAGCTACACCTCACTTCCATACTCCAGTCAAAATGTTAGGGGTGTCAATCTGAAAAAACACCAATACCCGCTTTGTTATCATCAGAGTGTTGTTTCTAAAGCATTGGCGGGCAGACAGTTCCAGATGATGTCTGTTTCTGCCCTGGGCTCCTGCTGCTCACAGGTTCACTCACTCTTCCTCCCTCCTTGCAGTGCCATCTCCGTGCCATCACACAGCCCCAGCACTTCTCCCTGTGCTGCCACTGCACAGCCCATCAGCAGCTCTCCTTTCCTTCTGAGACATCACTGAGAGATCTGCCAGGCAGTGACTTCACTCCTGCACTTATCAAAACAAAGAGAAACAGTGCAGGACATGGGCACATCTGCTCTTTGTAAAAAAAGAAAAAAGGAAAAAAAAAAGAACACATATAAAGCAATCGTGCTGTAGGCAATAATAAACCACTTTAATTAACTAATGGAAAGAAACATCCTGCCAAGGACAGTTCTGATGATTTTCATATTACATCCCATAAGCACCAGGCAATATTTTAGACCAGGGTCAAAGACCTTTTGTCCGAGCATAAGGAGAAAAGGCAGCTCAGAAAACATCTATGTGCTATGCATATTGACCTATATGTATCCATAAAAACCTGATATGTTTAGTAGTGGCTACCTGTCAGTACAAACAAACACAATCGCATTCACAGGGAAAAAACACCCATTTTACACAACAAGAAAGCCTGTTGGTACATACACTTCACAGTTCGTTACAGACTTTCCTAATTAAATGAATATAACAAGTTGATTAGACTTTAGAAGCTCCGAGAAAAGTCAGATCCACTTATACTGAAAAGTAGGACTCAGAAATAAATTATTCACAGTTGATTAGACTAAGACAAGCATTTCTCAAACATTTCTCAATACTTCAGAAAAAGCGACATATTGAACTCTATTTTACTGTGAGGCTCAAAATGGCAATTAACAGTCCTAAGCTGCATATAAAACCCACTATGAACCACATTTACAAGAACATTGTGTGTGAATCAAATTACGTTATCTTTGGTTTGAAGAACTTAGAAATAATTGCCAATAAGTATTCATGTATAGGACCAATTTTTTGAAACAAGTTATTTTAATTACTACTAGTGTCAGGAGTACATGTAGGCGATTTTATTAGATTTAATGTGTTTAGTGAAGCTCCCTGAACTGTAGCTGGTTTATTTCTCTAGAAGATGAAATATTTAATATATCTTTATTATTCTTACTTTCTAATATTGCATTTATTTGTAAATGAGTTCTCAATATCTTATGCTTACAATAATTTCATAGAAAATACCAGTGTGAAGCACAGTAATACATCATCACCAAAGAAATCAGAACACCATGTAGATTTGGGTTTCTATACACCACACTGATAATATAAATATCTTTCAAACTGCATGTCTTTACAGCCATCTGCAGTTGTGCCCACACTTGGATTCAGTGATGTACAGGAGCCTTTCCATGAAAGATATAACTGGAAAAAAGGGAGAAAAGAAGGAGAAGGTCCATAAGAGGGGAATGCCTTGGTCTTGAAAAGCAACAGAAATCATTGCTGATTTTAGACCATCCAGGTAGCAGCTTTATCACTTCTATTGCCCTTGCTCTCAAATATGGAATTCCTTGAACCTACCATTTTCATTTTATTTAAAAAAATATCAAATGATATCAGTGACATTGTCAATAAGTGATCCGAAAAGGAATGCCATTTCCAGATATTCATGCACACAAAAAGATCAAATCTTAACAAATACCACACGACCCTTCAAGTCATACTACTCATGGATATGATTTCCTTTTCTTGTCTTTCCTCATTGCTGAGACCGTACATCCAAACAATTTCAAACACTGCAGTGACAGTCAAAAGGCATAGAGCAAACTGCACAGACCAATCCATGCAAAAATGTTGTGCTGTGCACCTGGAAGCTGGGCTAGGACACATCCTGCCTGGCATGCCAATATGCAGCACATGACCACAGGCACAGTACCGCTGCCTCCTTCCCCGGCAGGAGCAGACCCTGCTGGCCCTACAACAGAACAGCTCGAGGAACAAGGCAATAAAGATAAAGCAGTGCAGCTCTTTGTGATAATCAATATTTTACATTCATCCAATTTCAAAGGTACACCTATTTCTTAATATGCGATATCTTGAACACGTCAATCCCATGCGAAGGTTTTACAGACATCTGCACATATTCATACTTCAAGGACACAATACTTAAGCACTTTCCTGAAGTGGTATAAATAAATAGTTTCCCGCTTTTCATTGCCATAATAAATACACACAGAAAGAATTGCTGGTATATACAACAACATCAAAGAGCCCGAAATAGATGTAGTGAACTGTGGTTATAAAAATAAATTTCTAAAAAGAAGAGAGAAGAGAAAAGGAGACGAATGTTCTAATCTTACCTTCATCATAATCTTATTAGCATTTCTCAGTGAGTAGTTCAAGTATCAGTCTATACTCTTATGAATCTGTCTCATAAATATGTCAAGTGCAAAGTATAGTTATTTTAATAGTCTGTGTTGGTGGGCCATCATGGATTTAATTAAGAGACAACTAGTGTATGAAATATGACACAAAAGCACCAGACTAAATGGAGAAATGTTTTACTGCAGACTTAAATCAGGTCCACACAAGTAATGATGATCTGGCCTTAGAAATCCTACTTAAATTTAATTAATGCGGACCAGCACAGACCTGTTCATATAGGAACAAAAAATAGCAGCATTAAAAATAATGATTTAAGCTATACTGTGTTATTTATAAAGACATTTGCATTATCCCCAACTGCATTATGTTATTTATAAATGTGTGTTGGTCTGTGGCTCTTCAATTAATTTTAAGAGGCTGAAAAGGCAAGTCCAGTAAAAACTGTTAAAATACCGTCAGCTGCTTTTTGTATTCTCTCCAAAATAAAACCTTCATTAAGCCTCATGTCTTATTTTGGAGGTTCTCTGAACACTCAAATCATGATGCTACAAGATTGCAGATACCCTTCTAAGTCTGCAATGAAAACTGTATTATCTTCCATCCAACTCTTCTCATCTCCTCTCTCTCCATCTTTCTTTCCCTGTTTTCTCAAAAAGCAGAAGCATAATCAGCACTGTGAGCAGGCAGGATGAGATCTTCCAGCACTGCACAGTCCTTCCTGCTACCATTTTGGTGCAGTGTTTTGACTTCCTAGGAAATCTGGCAAGATACAATGGTTTTCAGAAGTAATTGCAATTTGCAAATGCAAATTCCTTGCTACTTCTTTGAGTTTAACATGATTTTAGAAAGAATCCCCTAATTTCATTAAACTATTCCTGTAGCTCAATCCTAGCTTGCAAAACCATTGAGAGACAACAACTTCAGGTGCACTAAAGTTGAAAGCAAGGCTTATTATCGATTTACAAAGGCACAGAAGTAGATTCCAAACAGATGCAGTTAAGCATATGCCTGTCTGGCAGTAAGAATTGATACCCTGGTCAACTATCGGGACTACATTATGTACAGTTTCATGTCTAAGAATTCTCATTTTCTTAATCTGATCCAGAAGGTACCAGTCATTGCATGTTAACTTTTTTGAGTGGCTACCAGTCATTTAGATCTGAATAACCTTTAATTGGTTGGTTGCTTGAGCAGGACATTAAAGTATTCATAGATTTTATTAACCTTTTATTACTGTAGGAGGAGAAAAAAGGCAGTGGCCAGAAAGCATCATTAAGTGAACCTCATCCCTATTTTCAGAAAACTCTGAGCTGGGGACTCTAGCTGCTCTCCAAACACCATAATTTGGACTGCCAGGAATGTAATAAAAACTGTAAATTGACACAAAAATGAAAGTGCTTGGGAGAAATAAATTCATAACTACTTTTATTTTTTGGTGAAGAAAACATCAAAGGTTTGCAACTCAGCCTGGAAGGCAAAAATGGATAAAAGGAGAGTGCCTATAGTTTCAAAATATTTTTCTCTTTAATGAACAGTTGAAAATATCCATAAATCTCTTCCAGTATCACTGTATTTAAAAAGCAGTCAAGTCTTTTGTGCCTGACATGTTTATAGTAAATCTATTCTCATCTGTCGTGTTTGCATAAATTGTCCAAAAGTTCATCCTGTCTTGGCTGTCTTTCTGTATTCATTAGTCATTTTTTGAGTAAACGAAGGAAAAAAATGCCCAGAAACTCAGGTAATGCATAGAAAGAACCAGACTTCTGATGACTAACAAGGCAAATACAACTTTATTTGGCTAAATTTACAGAAATTTGTTTCTTATTGCCAGGGATGAACTAAACAGTGTGAATTATGTGTACAAGCGTGTAGTAAATAAATATAGGCAATCAGAAAGAAATTCTGAATAATATATGATAAGAATGTAGTCCCAAACAAGCACTTATGTGAACACCTACCTAATCAAAGAGCTCCTGACAGAGGTCTGGTGTGAGCCATCACATGGATTTAGGATACCTTTGCACTTTACTCTAATAGTAAAATTTACAGTGCAGCAACACGATGTCAAAGCCAATCTTCCATCTTCTTTCTCAGTAAAGGAGACATACATTACAAAAACAAAGAAGTACTGCCATCCGGTACAGCCTGAAACACAGGGCTGGCTGATGCCCCTGGGGAAAGATGAAGGAAGAGAGACTTGGTTTTTCCATGGAATGGAAGATTGGGATGCCAGGGGTGTAAAGGCCTGTCCCCCACCTCCTGCGCCCTCTCCGCCAGCCATCCTCCTGTCTGGCAGTTTGCCCAGCTCCCATGGCCTGGCTCTTGCTCCCCAGCAGCAGTGGCTGAGGGTGACCCCATGGCCTAGAAGCAGCACAAAATGTTCACTTGATGAGAAGGGATGAAGATCAAGGCCATGATGTGGTCAGTGGCTCAAGTAATCAGGTGAATAGATAAGAAACAACCACACAACTGCACCACAGCCAAAGAAACAAGGCAAAAGAAACTTTCCAGTCTAGACTACCATGGAATCAAACCTGAAGATGTGCAGACAGAAATTTACTGTGGCCTACTCAGCACACAACACGTTCATTAGATTTACGAGTAGCAGGGCACTATATCTCTTAGCCCCAGGGCACGTTTTCTGTGATTGCCATTAAAAGTCTTGTTGACAGTGGATTTTTCTGCTGAAGTGCAAATATACAATGGTTTTGTAAGGAGTTTTATATAGAAGGTTATATTCACAGAAAGCTACCCACACCTCTGTATCAGAAACAATTTGCAGAATTAAATATTTAACAAATAAGTTTGAGATCTGCAGTGATTAAATTATTGAGGTAATTAGCACAATATTTAAGGTTAATGTTCACAGGTAGGTTAATTATATCCTTTCCCAAACTTCTGTTTTCATTTCACTTGACACATGTTGCAATAACAGTAAAAGTGAGACCACACTTACAGAGATGGTAGATGAAGCAGCACGTATCACCAAAGGTATCAAACAATAAATGCACACTTCTGAGAGAAGTATCCTTCAGCACCAAGTCTTAGAGCTTTATATTCATCATGTACCAACATTTCTCTTGTCTTCTGGCGTGAACTCCCTTGAATAATACTTCCGATCTGCATAAAAAAAAAACAACAAACATCTTCTACAGGACTTGTGGGATTTCTTAGCTTCCAGACCTCATACAGCTCTTATGTTAATTACAAAAGAGATAGCGTTTAATGCTTTATATCGAATTCAGTCCACATGCACAACTCCTATTTGCAATATTGCAGACCATAAACAACGTACAGCGCTGAAATTCTCTCTGATTGGACTTCAGTGAGGTTACGCCACATCTACTCTAATCAAATTACGGTAAAAATTTGCTTCGATTATCAGCAGAATGCCTTTAAAGAATAAAGAAGGGATTCAAGTACTACAATGAAGTTTTAGAAAACTGCTCAGTGCTTACTCATGCTGAGACAATAGGACTCTGCACCCACATTTACTTACATAAAGCAAATATCTTCTGCTTTTCCTCAGATTGACTCCCAGACCAGCATCTCCTCACACAGGCTCCTCAGAAGAATGATCGCTGCACAGCCAGGCCTGGTCTGTTCATCTTCTTGTTTCCCTTTAACATGTTGTAATAAAGCTGTTATTGAAAAAGGGAAACAGACTCATTGCTCTCCGGGGGAAGAAGGAAGCCATGACTGTAAGAGACAGAAGAATAAAATGTTTTGTGTCGAATTTACCATTTTGCTGAGCAGGATGAATCCGGAAGTCTACAAAGGATGTGCTTTTTTCCTCTGTTACGACTATAAAAATCAATCTTCTGTATAGAGGAGCGAATCTTTTAACGGTAGCTAGTCAGAACATCTCATTTTCACATTTCATGATGTAAGAAATTCATAGCAGACTAAATTGCAACTTTGATTTTTTTTTAATGCAAAATTTTATTCTTTTTTTTTTATTATTTAATTCATATCTTATTTTTTATTTTATTTCAGTATGGTGCTGTTATTTTCTAAATAATTTGATTATTTTGCCACAGCATTGCAAAATGTGAACATGCTGATGCCTGCTGGACCCTGCTGATAAGCAGGCTTGCTAGAAAGGAGCCGGTGAAAATCAGTCTCTGTCCTTTTGAAAAATTAGTTGTAGTAGTTTCACACTTTTACTTTCCCAAATAGACACTGCAACAATTTTTCTTCCTTTCTTATTTATTGTTCACACCACTGCAACAAAAACGTATGCTTCTCTATCCCACATACACAGCGCTACAGATAGAGCCCTCTTCTGTATCACGTCAGCGGTGAGCACAGAGGTAAGGATGCTCTGGGCTGCACTGTATTTGCACAAGTGGCTGCTGTGAGCATACATGCAAGCAGAGAAACTGATTTGTGAAAAGCAGTTAGATACCCAACCAGTAATTGTGTGCACAATTACTGTGATTACACATGTAATCACGGTCACTGTGCTTCCAAATGATGCATATGTTATTCTAAACATTCGCTCCTGTGTTACTAAAATTAATGGGAGCTTTTCTGTCAATTTGTATTGATGGAGGATCGAGCACTGCATATTGTTAACAGTAGTCTTGATACATCCCAAACCATTTGCAATTTTTGCATCCAAAACGCTCACTTTTCATTGCTCCTCCAATTAATAAAAGAGAGAAGGACAAAGTTTTTTAGAATGTGCAGGTATATATTTATTATGCATTCACAAACAAATTATCATTTTTGAATAGGGTTCTGAGTTTGACTCAAACTCCACTGATATTAAAAGAAACAGGAGACTGTATCAAGTTCCTCCTTTAATGTTTCTGCTTAGTTTAGGTTACAGAGCTGTGTGTGCATCTATTGATGGCAAAATCTTTCACTTTTGACTGTCTTGGCTTTCAAGAGTTAACTGGGATTTTGTAGAGAAGATGCTGCAAGATACAGTAGGCATGGTGATAGGTAGTATTTCACATCTAGTCTTTGTCCATGTTCTAACAATGTGCATCAAATGTCTTACTATTGTCTCTTTTTCAGATTAGTTTACAGCCCTGTAGTTCCAGCTGTTTTATTCTGAAACTCTAAAACCCTATCACTAGGGAGTTCTGTGTAATTGACCATAATATGCACCACATTATCCATTTCAGGAACTGTGCTGAAAGACAGCAGCAATAAGGGGTTTTCTAAAGGCAGTCTGGTTTACACTAATGGATCTAACAGGAAGGAAATGCAATTTGAAAGAAGCTGATGCATATGTTCTATTGTTGAATATAATGTTTGATTTAATTATTAACTGTCTGTGATGGAAAGTCAGATCCTGCTCAGTTCTGCTTACAGTTTGGTATTCTGCTACCGGTAAAAACAGACAAGATTCAGTCTGAGGATTTAAGAGTTCTTTGTAAAATGTTGACGTTTAATTGTGCTTTTCTAAAATATCAGCTGAGGAACCTCATTCACATGCTTCTTCTATAAAGGCGCGCTTACTTTTATCAATCCAAAAATACAATATGGAACCTGACTCTTCCTTTTTTCACTTGTGTAAATCAGGAGATTATCCAAGTTAATGAACTGCTGTAATTATTTAAATAAATACCATCTGAATTGAGTTTATATTCACTGCTGTTCCTGAAATTTTTTTAAAATTATTTTATGCATTTCATGTCGCATACGTAGCACTGCAGTCAGTCTCCTCCTTTCTCATTTAGAGAGTGCACAATGGACCCACGGGAAGTTTTAGGAAGGAGTTAAAAAGTGCTGGCATGACTTTACCTATCCTTCTTTTATCAGGGACAGAGGATTTGGCAGCCAATTTCAATCCAATTCTATAATTGGTGTTTTGTGATTTCTAGTAAATTGTTGCACTGTGTTACAGAGGTCCTTAATTCCATGTGTGGGCGTTAACATGGTGTAAGGAGTGAATTCATTATGAAGATGTCTTACCTGAAAATCCATTATTTCTTTCCTCACCATGGTGACTCCTATCAAACTCACTCATAACGTAGTCTGCAAAGAAATAGGCATTCATGCTAAACTGCTGCATTTTCAGAGAAGTTTAAAGGTAAAAATCACAGCTCTCCTGCATGATTCAGACAAAAACAGTAGTTTAACACCACCAGTAAACAAAGTAATTGGGCAAGGTAATTTCAGTTTTGCAGTTTGTATCTGTCTGGGGAGATTATTATCTCTGACACTATCTTATGCAGATGCAGGACTGGAGCTGATATTAAACAATAGTAATGATATTTGGAGTTCATCCAGTATGATCTTCATTGTTTGTGAGAGTGGCTTCCACATAGTTATTTGATCCATAATTTCTCATCTTTCATTAAACATATATTTCTACATACAGTGCACACAGCATTAGCTCTGTGGGATGCATTTTCCTTTGCAAAGTCAAAAGGGATTGGTTACATTTCTCATCAGGATAGACAGAGAAATGAAGTTCCTAGAAAATACACTACCACACCTCAAACGCTTAATTGATTTAGACAGATTAAGAGAAAATAGAGACCCCCCTCCACAGTGTATTTCCATTCTTGGTGTCAATCAGCACACTTCAGTCAAAGAGCTGCCAGTGCAGCAAAATCCATCTCAGATTAATCCGGAGAATTCTGCTTGTAATCTGTTCTCAGCTGTACGGATCTGAGAAGATTTCAGAGCTTTTTAAAAACCTCACATATTTTGAATATTTTGGTTTAAAGAAGTATTTGACATCTGAGATCAAAACACACCCAAGCTGCTTTACTCCCTGACTCCCACCAGAAAGGATTTCTGCTGGGTCTTTCCTGAGTCAAAAACACCACAAAACCAACATTTCTTGCCCTTCTTCAGGACACCTGCTTGCCAGAAGCCAACAAATGCCAAGATACGCGATTTCTCTTCAAAAGTGAATCAAGCTCAAGACAGGTATGAGCCAAGGTCAGCTCTAGCTTTGGCTAGACTTTCTCTTAGTTTCACCGTTACTCCCATTCCTAATTAAAAGTTTATTGAAGCACTTTGCATACTTTACCGTATTAAAGAAGCAATTATCAGAGTGAAAAGAAAAACTGTCAATTCTGAAAATAGCTTGGACTGTTCATGTGTCATTCTCAGTATATGCTGAAACATCCAGAAAAACGTGGCTCACACTGTGGATTGCACCAGATACCCACACACGTACAAGTAACCCTCCCCCGCCTTCTCCACCTGAGGCTCATTTTTTGCAAAACACACACACAGAATTGAGCTGTGCTTTCTGCTGGTGGAGTGAACTACGATGGAGCAGAGCACAAAGGAGTCTATTTTTTCTGTGGCATACATAGGATTTTCCCGCAGAGCACAGTGTGAAAATTAGGATCAGATGCTCCTTGTCACCTGCACATTGCAGGCTCAGGGGGAAGCAGGCTGGTTCTTGTTCATGGATCTCATGACCAGACCTCAGGTAAGGCCCCATATATATTGAACACTGAATCATTTGCAAATCAGGAGTACCAAATTTTTACCCAGCTCCTGACAGCTCATCCTCCTGTCTCAGCCGTGCCAGAACTCGTCCTGCCTGAGCCCCCAGTGCTCCTATGCCATTAGAGTTGGTGCTACCAGTTCACATTCCCTTCTCCTTCTCAGTGTGCAGCTCCCCGCACTGTCTGTGCTTTGTCTCCATCTTGAAGTACTACCCTGTACAGCTCACACATATCCAAGAGGGAGACTGAAAAGGATGTTAGTGGCTACACGCAAGGGCAATTGAAAAAGCATGCTACGGAAATCATATTCATAGGGAAAAAGAAATGAACTCACACAGGTGTTTCACTACTTCTGCTGTGACTCCTCTAGGCATCAAAACAGGTGAGTTTGCTGCATGCTAATCAGGAAAAAAAGAACATCTGAAATATGCATCTGCACATGAGCATCTGTGCAGAGTTTCTCCAAAGCAGTTCTCTAGTGCATTTCTTTTCCTATGTGGGCCTCTTTTGTACTTTGTTGTGCCAAGAGGCTTATTTTGTATAGGTGAAGAGACCCCCATCTACCAGCCATCAGGGAGTGCTATTAATATGCAACATCTTGAATGCATGAGCTGAATGACAAGCTGGCAGAGTTTGAGACTGTGTGGTCCAAGTTTATGTCTCTCCCTGAAGAGGTGAAAAGCCCCTTCCCCATATCTCCGCCAAATTGTGCCAGAGCTAAAAGAAAGAAGAACGGGCAACCTATTTTTTATTTATTTATTTTTTGCTTTTCTCTTCTTAATACCTTATTTCTCCTGGCTACAGTCAATGTGAATTGGCCTGTATCACACAGGTTGCTACTTAAGTTTAATTTCAAAACAGATCACAATAGCAGAGCTTGTGGTTTTGCAAATTGTTTGTGGAACAAATCAGAAATATCTGTTAAGACCTTTTATGCATGTGCTGTTTTTTGGATGTGTGAACGCTCTCTATGTTGTGTCCCTAGAATACTGAGTTAAAATATGGTCTTGAATTTTAGGCATGTTTACAGTTTTCTTTTAGTTGCCCAATATCACCATGCAAGGCTCAACTTGCCTACATTTTCAGCCTATATTACACGCCTGCGTAGGTAAAAAGGGCAATCATGGTATTCTGAGTAACTTTGTCCTATCACCTACTGCTCAACTTTGAGGCATTAAGAAAGAATTAGAGAAACAAATAGACAAATTAAAACAATTGCTTCAGAATTCTGTGATAGAAGAGAACTCACATGGGCTGGCATATGTCCACCCAGCCTAATGGCAACATCTAATATGTGAGTAGGACTGAAACAAGCCCATCCTGGACAGCTTTCCTTGGTGGGGCTATTCCCACTGAGTCCAAGCTTTCCACCTGTGAATGGCAGTGTGGAAGCAGGCACCAGCTTTGCTTTGGGATCTCACAAGCCACGAGTTTCAGACCAGCAACCTGTCAGAAACATCCTTCTTGCTGGAACGTGGCCTGATCAGCACAGTCTACCCCAGCCTCCATGCAGAGGTACCAACAGAAACAGCAAACTGGCCTTTTTCAGATACCAGCTGTTAACCTGGCATCCCTGCTTCCCTCTGTGCACGCCTTTGTCATTCACTGAATCTCTGCCTGCTGAACAGCTCTTGGAATGAGTTAAAATGACTTTTGGGATGTTTTCTCTTGCCTTAAAGGACTCATCTGCTTTTTTTTCTTTTCTCCCCAGTCACAGCAGAACATAGAAAATGATCTACCCACAAAATGTGAAAAATGGTTTCTATGTAAATTGAAGGTAATGTCAGCCAAATTAATTTGTTAATTTAATGTCTAAAAATCATTTCATATTCCACACTTACAACTCATACTCTTTCTTATTTTCTACATAGTTGATCCTCTTTTTAACTGCTGCAACCATTTTCCACCATTCCACAAAGCAGGCTCAACTTACAAATGATGCTTATCAATCACAAGGGAAATATCATCCTTTATTTGTTTGTATGAGATTTAAGTCCTATCCCTTTCCAGAGAAAATTTCCTAGTATCTTACATAAGCAAAATGCCTTTTGATTCAGCAGTGAGGGCTCATTGGGAAGGTCAGTGCTAACAGAGAAACAAAATTACTAGTCAAAGACACCATTTTGTGGAGCAATGTGAGAAAAACAGAAAGCTAGATTTGAATTTGGTAATGTTAAAACACACTTACAAATACACATTTTTATAATGTTCTTGAAAATATGTCTTTTTTCAAAAATCACTCATATAAATGTGTTAAGATTTAAATAAGATCAAGAACCTCACAAAATAGACAATCTATTGATAGGCTTCAGCATGGGCATACAGGAGAGGCCAGCAAAAAACTCTCACTGGTACTTGAAATTTAGGAAATATTGATTTTGAACAGCTTGCCCACACAAACAGTGAAGAGATTTTCCAGCAGAAGAGTCACCAGGGTAATTTAAACTTGGGCTGATACATCTTTGTTGTTGTGTGCATGTAACCTCCGTGAGATCACAGACTGATGCGAGGCGCAGGCCTTCCAAAGAAGCAAAAATCAAAGCTTTGAATCATGCATTCATGGGCTTCTTGCTGAGAGAGAACTGAAATAATTTTAAATAAAATTCCTAGGTATTGAATAAATGCTGTGGCAGTGTGGATAGCAGCAGCAGAAACCGGCGGTCCCAGGCTGCTGCCCTGGCTCTGCCCTGCATCATGCGGGCCCAGGGCAAGCAGCCTCTGCAGCAGCGGCACCCGAAAGGCTTGTGGCTACCAGAGGGGCCTGCTCTGCATGGACCCACATACCCTGCTCAGGCTGCTCTCTCATGCCATTGCAGCAGGGAACACCTCTCCTCTGCACTTGCTGTCGGCTAGACAGCTGTGCATTTCCTTAAAATAAGAGGCCTGGAAATAGAAGGATATTGATTTAGGTCATCTTGTCAATCACAAGAAAGAACATCCCAGCAGGTATTACTTAAGGAGTGTTTGTAACAGGATGCCTTTGTTTCTAGACACCAGTGGATATAGCTATTTTTAATGCTGGTCAGATGAACTACGATCTTCCAAAAATTTCATCTGAGACAAAATATTTTGCAGGATTTAAGCAAGACCAAGCAAAATAGGTTTTTGGCTGGGCCAAAATAAATTGGTTTCACCAACAGCATCACTGGTACCTTCAGTGGCAGCAGCAGCTGGAGGGAATGCTGAGCAAGGTACTGCCCAGCTAGGCTGAGCTCAAAGAGCACCTGGGCTCACAGCCCTCCCACACTGCTGTTAGCACCTGTACTGTCCAGGTTCCTGAGAGTGATGATGTGGTGAGATAGCTGCTTTTTCTGAAATGCTACTCAAAGAATCACAGAATCATTAAAGTTGGAAAGACACTAAATCACCTAGTCCAGCCATCAGCTCATCACCACTTTACCACTAACCACGGCTCTCTGTGCCTCATCTTCCCTTTGCTTTAAAAACCTCCAGGGAAGGCGATTCTGCCACCTCCCTGGGCAGCCTGTTCCCACAGTCCACCACTCTTTCTGAGAAGAAATTTTTCCTAACATCCAATGTGAACCTCCCTTGGTGCAACTTAAAGCCATTACCTCTTGTTACTGACATAAGTCAGCAGCCTACCACCATTTGGATCATGCTATGCTACTTCCTATGCATAGCAGAAAGGATGCTGCCCACCCAAGACCTACAGCACCACAGCCCCTAACATGTATGACCAACACTGGCACTTGCTGCCAGCCCCACAGAGAGGGCAGCACAGGACCCACAACACAGGGCTGCACAGCCAGGCTCATCAGACCCATGGCACAAAGGACTGCCAAGCAGCTATACTGAATATAGCTTCAAAGCAGAAAAACTGCCAAGGACCTCCAAAAAATAGAAACAAAAAGGTCCTTTTAATAGTCCTACACTGCTCTTACCACGAGCTCTAAGTGCTTAGTGAGGAAGTGACCTTTACAAAATTATTGTTTATGATATCTCGGTGTGTGCCAGTGTAGGCACAAAGAGTATTCCAATTTATTTAAAAGGTTACATATCAAAACTGAATATGCAGTACAACCATGTTATCACATTGTATAGCTTTTACACAAGAAATCCAATCCTTTGCACGCATGCCTTCTAGGCACTTGGGCTAAATTCCTTCAGTATCAAAACTAGAGATTAAGTAAAATGTAACAAAATAATTTATTCATTCTTATTTTCTTGTTTATGAATTGTCTACAAATCTCTTCGAAACCTCCCCAGATAATTCCTGGTTTCAAATTACTCACAAATTTCTTGCAATAAATAATTTTCTAGCTTGCAGACTATTCAAACATGGGATTCAAGGTGCTCAGCACCTTTGCAAGCAAAGCATGCTGAATAATTCAGTTGTCTCAGTTTCAGAAACCTGATCTGATTTCTTTCAAGCTGCATGACCCTCTTAGGGTACCTTATGCATCATAAACAACCTTCCCCCACCCGCTGTGCATTGGAGGCTCTGGCTTTGCTGGCTGAGGGGATGACCCAGCCCTACCCAACACCTGCCCTCAAGCTGACTCCAGTAACTGAGTGGGAGCAGTGCTCTCTCTGCACAGTACTTCAGTTCTTCAGTCCCCAAGAAAGAAAGTGCCCCAAACCAGCCACAGAGAATGTGCTTTTCATTTGACAGGATAAAAGATGAAATCAGGAAACGTTCCAGCAAAATAAATGGCTAGGCTCTTAGAATCTCACAATCATTAAGTAAATTTGGAAAACACCACTCGACCATCTAGCCCAACCACCATCCCACTAAACCATGTTTCTCACTGCCACATTTTCACATTTTCTGAAAATCTCCAGGGATGGTGACTCCACCATCCTGGGCAGCCTGTTCCAATGCCTTAACACTCTGAAAACTTTTTTTTTCATAATATCAAACTTCTTATGCGCTACACTGGTGAAACTTGCAAAAGCAAAAACTAAACTAAAATTTAACAAACAAACGAATGAACAACAACAACAACAACAAACAATTCTAGACTGCAATTATTAACAAACACCCTTCCTTGTCCTGGCAAAATCAGCAGCACAGTGGGCTGCTGCAAACTTTGTCCAGGCTATTCACTCAGAGCGGTGCCCCTTCCTTTCTCGGGGTGTTTTCACCTCCTCTGAGCCAGCCCAGGGTCCTGTGGCAACTCTACAGGCTCCTGGCATCTTTACATGTCACAGTTCAGGTCTTAACCTGTTCTACCTGGCTCACAGAGGGGTCAGGTATACTTCTCTTCTCTCTTAGTATCTAGGATACAAACATCAGTGTGCCATGCAGGACACGTCCTGTCCTTCTACTCAAACACTGACAGGTTTCTTCCCCTTGTCATAGAAGAATTCCTCAACTGTCCCTTCTATTGTACTCCTTAATACGAATATTTTTTGCAGGTCATGCTGCAAGCCACAACACACTCAAGATCACACTTACACTTGATATATCACAAGAACTATTTAATATAAACATCTTATTGGATTTAGAGCTTCTTACAAGTTAGAAGAAACTTATAGAAACCACAGATCTCATTTTGGAGTCAAATGACAGTAATCGATCCCATGACACTGCTTTTTCTAAGCTACTTCAAATTATCAGCCAATGCACTCTATCATGACTCTTTTGTCTTAGGCAGTTAAAAACACCCAACTACTTCCTTAAAATGATTCTGCCTGGACGTAGTCATGGAACTTACTGGTGACAATCTCCTGACAAAGCAAATGAGAAGAAGCCAGCTTCTAAGATTCACTTCATGCTCAACTACAGTGTTCAATACATTAAAAAAAGAAAATCCTGAAATAGAAATCCACACTGTTTCTTATTTTCTTACATTTGTTCTTCTCATTTGTTTCTTCTCCTTGCTGATTCCCACAGTTAACAAAGTAAGGGTCTCCACACAGACAAAACCTCCTTGTGTCCTTCAGATATGCAACATGGTGTGAAATTCAAATCTCACAATTCTAAGAATTTGTTGCTAAGCGTTTATTTTCTGTATCTGAAAAGTCTAATTGAAAATTTGTCTTTGCAAATATTCATGAAAGTTAATTTCAAGTGCTTATATGCTCATAGACAGCAAATTCACCAGAAGTCATAGACATGATCAATTTGGAGTTCATTCCTGAATTTTAATGAATATTCATAGACATTTTCAACCATTTCTTTACCTTCAGTAGAGACTCATCAGCACTCATTTGCACCTCGTTTTTATTAGTGCAAATCGGAACTAGAAACACTGAAATCAACAGTTAGAATTATCTGAAAAATGCCTAAAGAACAGAATGAAGCCATACTTTCTTATCTTCAAATTGAATAAATCTAGTTTCTTTGTTATTAAAAGCTGAGAATAATCTGTGATCTTCTGAAGTTATTGTTCTACTGTCAGCTAGAACTATTTATATGCTCTGATACCAAACACTTCTTTTGCTTCTTCCCAATCCCTAAAAAATTATTCATCTGCAATATTTTTTTCCCATTTCCTTGGATTCAGCTTAAATAAAGTTTATAAATCTCTAATAGAATGATCTAATATGAGTTGGTTTCAAATACTGCAAAGTTGAATATTAAGAATTCTTTCATCCATAAAAACTTTGACAATATCAAGAAAATGGTGGAAAGTATTTTAGAAACAAATGTAAAAGGTTGCCAGTCACTTTGTTGTTGAAACACTTTCCTCAGGAGCAGCAATAGTAATATTTATCAGATTACTTATAAGTTTCAAGTTGCTCGTGTGACTTGCTCTGTCACAATCGTATGACAAAATTTTAAAATCACATTGTTTTGAAAAAGTTTAGACTTGGAACTTTCTCTTCTTCACATCTTATGATTTATTATTTCTCAGTTTGAATCTCAGGAACTCAGCCATTCCTCATTTTTCTTGACTTTAAATTTATCTTGAAATTCTGGGATGACTCCTCAAACTGTTTAGAAAGCTGGGACTGTATTAAAGGTTGCATTTTCAAAGATATTCTAGATGATTTAGAAGTATAAAGGTCTATTGACTTGTAGGCTTCAAAATGCCTTAGTCATTTTTTATAAGAGGACCATATATCTGGGGTTATTTGGCTCTTTCAGCTTTCTTCCCAACATTACTTCATCAAAGCGATGCACAATGACATACATTGAGTTACATCACAAAAGCTAACAAAGGTAATTATGTTAGAGCTAATCAGGCTTGTGCTCTACCACGTCAGACAAAACCCATTCCAAAACGCCAGTGATGAACGCGATGCCAGTCATTCCTGAAGACTAACTAAGCCCTTCTCCATCCTTTCTCACAGAAAACAATGTGAAAAAGTGTCTTTTAAGAGTATATTCTCCAGTATTGCTGTATAGTGTAGAAGTTACGGATGCAGTATTCGTAGTTATTGTTTGCATTTATACGGAGCTAGTTCTTTCCCTACAAAAGAGATCTCTTGAAACTCTGGGCACAAAACCCAGAAAGCTAAGAAATCCAAAATGAAGTAGAGATGGGCTTTTTTCTTTTTTTCTTTCTTCTTTTTTTTTTTTTTTTTCTTTTTTTAGGTGGAACCATTTTTGTTAGATTATCCTAACATCTAAAATCAATATTTTTCTCCCTATTTACTCTTTTTCAGTGCCCAGCTTCTGGGCATGTTTTATACAAAGCAAAGTGAAAGGTTTGGCTTTGAAGTCGCAGAAAACTCACTGGCCAAGTGCATCAGCAATTCACAGAAATACACATGAAGGCATAGAGCAGATATTTGGTACAGATCAGAGAAACTACAGAAGCCACTGTTTCAGTTCAGCCTCATTTATTAGAAAGAATTGACATGATACTTTTTTTTGGAGTCCCTGCTATATTACTTACGGAACAACAGGTCAAACTTTATGAGTAATTTCTATTCCTGCCTTTCGCAGATGCAAAGGTCTTTACCACAATTGGATCATTTACCTCCCCAGAGATAAGGCATTGTAATTCCATCCAGCCTGATTGCTCTTCACCTTTATTTCTCAGATCACATTCTCCTGTTTTGCAATAATCACTAATTACCTACAATTCTGAAAATACAATCAAAACATGATATTTATTTCCTTGAATTTCTTTCTGTATCGGAACACTGTGACATGGATATACTTCTGATGTTGACTTATTAGATAAGATACACCTTAGTTGAGGAACCTGGTTTAAAGCAGGCTTTAATTCTGACTGCAAAATTATGCAATATTCTTTAGTACAAATAGCTTCCACCTTTGTCCACTTTCCTTCCTTATTCTCCCCACAGCCATTTACTCAACCCTGGGGCTCTGAAGATTGTAGTAGCTGTTAGTCTACATGAAGAAACTGTTACATTCACACCAAATACGATATGCAAATACTCCATTGTAATTCATCTGTTTCTTTAGGCTAATTTATATTTTAATGAATTTGGTCATTGGGAATTCAAGTACTTTAGCTTCAAAAATAGAGCTTGTTGAAAACCTTTTGCTGAAAGATAATTTTCAAGCAGGTTTTTAGCCAGCTCAAATCATTGCTGCCTTATTTAGCGAAACAACACTTCAATAAATAAGACAGAAATGTGACTTAATATAATAGCTCTTAATCTCGCATATAAGATACAGGGATAGCAGAAAAAGCATTTCACAAATAGGATAATAGTCAAGCTACTTCTGAGGTACTATGTAGTTACAAACCACGTTCTGAAAATTATTCCAAGATGACTTTGTCATTATTTTGTTGCAGGAATAGCTTTTTTTCCCAGAAAATAATTGAAATTAATTTCAAAAATGCCATCAAGATTTAATAGACAAGCTCTGCTCAAGCAGCCGCAGGAATGGAACGGCAGGCACAGCCATAAGGCGAAAGCAGTGCTGCCCTGCGTGGAGTCACCATGGCTGATGTGAACATCACCTGTATCAAACCTCCTACTGACCTGAAGAAACTGTAAAGAGAGCACAGCCCTGATATGGGCAATGACACAGCGTCGTGGTGGGGATATCCAGAACTCACCTGGTAAAGCAAATTCCGACACTGAAACTTCCTTGGGAAGGGATGTAAGCCTTGCCCGCACTGGGTGTGGCACTGCCTAGCTGATCCTTCTGAGTTCACACAGAAGCTTAAAGGCAATTTTCCTATAGAAAAGCATCAAATTTGCATTTCACCTAGGCTGAATTTAGTCTGACGTCTGTACAAACCAGATTTTCCATAGGCAACACTCAGCTACAGGAAATCTGAGCTTCTAAAGAAACCCCTCACACAACGGACATTTTGGAGCCCTTTCATTCGCCGGGGATTGCTGACGGGTGCTGCCTGGAAGCCTGCGGTGCCGTGGCCAGGCTCTAGTCCTGCAGGGTGGCAGTTGTTGGCTCTTTAAATAGATTACTTCAGTCTTGATGGAAAGAACATGCAGATTCAAGATCACAGTCGGGAGGAGGGGGAAAGACAGAATGAGATTTGAGAGAGAGATCACTAACAAACCTCACATGCGGAAAACAATGGCAGTAAAATCCCAATGACAGAACAATCATTTATGTCATACCAGTTTGAGAGAGCATCGATTTAAATGGTGTAATCAGATCCATTTATTGCAAGAACTAAAAATACATGGAAACTGTGAAAGTAGATACAAATACATCCTTTGCTACATTTTAAACCAGTAGCATAGCTTTACTCAATTAGAATGAAATTCATCTTTTAAGAAATATCTAATTGGGTATGGTAAACTTATTTTATTTTAAAAGAAAGACATTGATGACTCCTAATTATACACATACGTGTTCCCTAAGTAAATTAGTTATTGTTAAAGCCATTAATGCTGAGCACGGCGTTATACAACAGTGTCATCTAGTGGTCAGCAGTCGGACTCCCCACTTCAGCTGGAAGATGGGGACGGTCAATAAATAGGTAACAACGCTGAGCTCGTCTATCTGTTTGTTTAAAAGATTGCATTGTTTCATATAGCTAAGTAAATCACCACTTATTCCATCCAATACGGTGGCAGGTATCTCAGCACGCTGGCAGGAGGCACAGAAGGACCAGCACTTGGGCAATGGGAAAAAGCAGGGCACGCCTATGCCACCTATCACTGAAAGCAAGGGCTGTGCCAGGTGCTTCTGCCATCACGGCAACAAGGCAGGCTTGGTTTGTTTCTCTGCCTCCAGATTTGATTTCTAAACTCCTTTTGCTCCAGATTTACTGTTCAGGTTGGGGAAGTTTGGGGCCAGCTGGGGGTGTACAGCAGAAAGCGGTCCTGGCATGCCCCAACTACCCCTCATCACATCAGGGTTCAGCTCACCTCCTGGCTCAGGTTTGCAGTCCCTCACATTGAGCTCTTCTGCTTGACACCGTGTGTCCCTGTTATATCCAAGAAAGCTCGCTAATACTTTGCTTTTTACCACCCAGCCAGCCTGCACTGGGGAGGATGCTATTAGCTGTGCTGCCTCCAATTGCCACATTTGAGACAAAACACACAGCAGAATAAATAATTGTATTTCACAAACCTGCATCCTGGAAGTATTTGTAACTGATGGGAAACAGAAAAAAGTAATGTGATGACAACATGCCTGAAAACCTATGCACCACCATGGCCCTGAACAATCTGCCATCAACACAGTCCCATATCTACTGGTAGATCTCACTGTATCAAAAAGAAGAAATGTATATTCTAGAACTTGCTAAAATTTCTGATAATGAAATGACATTGTGAGTGTAGCTTTGAGAGGAACACCTCCTACAGGATTTGGTAAAAGCCGTGTTCCATTAGTTACAGACCTCTAAAATGCAATACTGATAACAATGGTCAGACACACAGAAAAAGTATTTCTCAGCTCATTGCTGTAACAGGTTATTCTTCCTCCCAGAAAAGCCTTGGGGCCTGATGCTAGCAATCTTGACAAATCAGGACAATCTGACATCACAAAGTTGTCAGACTGGCAAGCTGTGATCTGTAAGATAACCAAACAAAATTCAGATTTCAGCTCAGTTTGCAGTTTGCACTGCTTTTTTCCAGATGAGTCTACTGAATAAACTAACATTTTCCTGAAAGAACTGAACCTTTATTTCTCGACACAAAAATATTATTGAGATCATAAAAAGTCTGGATTAAATTTGGAATGTGTTGTTATGTTCTACAAAAAAAAAAATCAGAATATATTATATACAGATCTTCAACATTAATCAATTGCAACCAGTATTGTATTTAGTACTCCCCCTGATCAATGATATTATGAAAAGAAAAAAAGAAAGAAAGACACGGTAGAAATCGGCTTCTTTCTCAAGTTTTTTTGGAGGTAAGAAATAAATCAACAGCTGGGCTTAATGTATCAAATCTGATCTCAACCCAGTGTGGGCTTTTCCCTCTTTTCCACTGCTGGGTCCACTTACTAGGATTTTTCTCTCAATCCAACACACCAAGAAGGGCTTCACTAAGTCAGCATTCTTCGACTGGATTGTTCCAGTGATCAATAGAGAAAGGACAATGATTTATTTATAAAGCAGCAATGCAGCACTGCAAGAATTAGTTCTCTTCTGGAAATGTTTCCCATTTTATGCATTGCCCACATAAAGGAATGCACAGTAAACTTCAGTGTGAACCGCAGTGCAAATCAAATCCTATCTGTATCCTTTCATTTGTTTCTCTTTTGAAGCATTCCTGTGCGTTGGGTTTTGTGTGCGTGTGAGCATTTTGTGTGTGAGTGTTTGGTTGTTCTTTTTTTGTTTGTTTTTATTTTTTGTTTTTAATGTAAAGCTTGTTTTATATCGATTTAGCAAGGAATAGGTAATAGCCATATCAATTTTCTCATAGTGAGATGTATCGGTAGAAAAACAGTTTTATAACTAGAAACAGAAATGACTAATCTATTGACTGTTACAAGCTATCCTGATTATACTTTATATAGATGATAAATAACACAGGCAAGTTTTGTATTTGTTTCAGCTAATGTTTCAGCACTGTTCAGTAACAGAAAGTCCATGTCTGCAGTATAACATAATAGAAATTGACATTTTGCATAGGAAATGGCATGTATGTCTTGGAGTCTCCTATGTTGTAGATTATTACATTTGGAAGGAATAACATTCTGTTTTATGTTTTATGGCAGTTTGAAAAATAAAAATGTATCTGAATCTTTAAAAAACAGAGCTTATAGCAATCTGGGCACATACTTAAGAGTTTCACAAAAAGTAAATGGGATAGAAAGTATGTTTTACGTCTTCAAAAGGAGAATTTTCCCCCTTTTGAGTTGCGTGTTTCTTCATAATCATCATTTTGCAATATAATGTCAGAATGAAGCACAAAAGGGATTTTTTTTTCCAACAATTGGAATTGCCATGGCAACACCCCAGATCTCAGTTAAAGTTTGGTCCTGTACAGATAGTCACATTAGCATTTGTTTTTGTGCTGAGTGCAATGCTGCATGTGAAAAGCACTTCGGTCTCTTTAGTTAAGTATATAAGGTGTAATTTGATTATTTCTGAAATCTGAACTGCAAGATTTTGACAGCTCAATAAAAGGCTTCATCTTGAAAAACATGTATTTTCAAAAATGACACAAATCATCAAAAGAACATCAGGTACAGCTATCGATACCAAGAGCAGTTGTTTGCATCTCTAATCTCAATTATGCTGAATGTGAGTAACTATCCACTGTCTTTTTTACAGCAGCTCTTAACTTTCCCAAACATATTAATCCTGCTGTATTCACAAGCACAAACACACAGAGACAGGTGAAATTAAACGATGCATTTAAGCTACTAAAAAATCAAAGAAACTATTTTTCCCAGACATCTTTATGAGGATCATTCCTTTCCACTACTGCATAGAATCAGTTGAAGGTAAATGCAGACATTTCTTCTCTAACACTTCAAAATCCTATCCAAGCTTTAAGGAAATTTAAATCCATTAAATTACAAATATTTCATTCTGGTAACTCTACATACTTGCAGAGCATGTACATGTAAAGGTATCTGGATGTGTTCATGAGGTTTTAACACTACCTTCCAGGTCTGTAGAACAAGCTACCAGAAATAAAATACAGAGGGAGAATAAATGACCATTCTAGCTGGAATTTGATTCCTCCCCAAGCAGAAAACAAAACCAAAAAATACTTTCTATCAAAGTAGCACATAGTTCACGTTTCAATTACTGATTTTTCAAACAGTGTGGAGACTGTTGTCTGAAACATGCTGAAAATATATATGAAATAACTGGAATTGTTCCTAAATAAACTGGCCATTTAAATAGGTGTGCCATTTAAATAGGCAAAGTGCCAAAGTACCTAGTATGAATTTTGACAGTTCTGATGATAAAATAAATTATCTAAAATGCAAGATGAGACTGAAATCCTACTACAAAAAAAAAAAAAAAAAAAAAAAAAGAGAGAGAGCATTCAGAAGATTTAATCATTGGGCAAATGTTACGAACCATACAAACGAAACAGTACAAATCTGTGGTCTTGGTATACTTAAGCAGATATTATATACTCTGGGAAAAGTACAGTGAAGAATGTAATAGAAATTACTTTCACGCAGAGAGGAAATAACTTAAAAACAAGACCTGTATCTGCTTTCTGTTTAAGGGTCAGCTGGATGAAGAGCGCTGGTTGGGAAAGGATCTTCAAGGTGGACGGTTGGAGTGGATGATCTTAGAGGGCTTTTCCAACCTTGGTGATTCTACGGTTCTAGAATATGGCATTTAATGATACGGTCCTGGTTGTTATTGGAAAGAGCCTAAATTCTAACGTTTTGTGAATATACAGAGTCTGCTTGGAAAATATGCTGGTGTTTGAAGTGTTATATCTTCCTGTTCACATTATAGATACCACTTCCATTGCCTTCATGGACCCAGGGTGACAAGCCTAGCTGCTCAGATTAAAAAAAAATAGAAGTGACAAAGTGTGAGATGTATTTAAGGGTAGAATTAGCAAAAGTAAAATAAAAAATGATAAGGAAAAAAGCCCATGGCCAGATAGTGTTAGCTATTGTGGGACTGTTTCCAAGCACGCACCAGAACTTTAAGACCTATTTAACTGCCCTAAGTGGTATGCATAATATTGCTGCCTTAATACACTGGAATCCTACTCCACATACAAAGCGCTCAGAGCCAGGCAATGTGTCCCAGATGCTTTTAAAATCAATAGCCTCAACTGTTGCAAAACCCCTGGCAGATGAGCCCTGTGTGTCCTAGCCCTGAGAGGCCAACAACCTGCTGCAATGTGATCCATTTGCAGCTGGATGTTAGCATAGAGAAGGGAACTCTTTGCTACAGTTCTTCAGTATCATTCCACTTTGTATAGGAAATAACTTGGATCAGCTTGAAGACATTGGTATATTTTGAATTTGCTTTTCCAGACTTCGTACTGCTAGGCAAGAATGATTATTCCCCTTAATGAGAGGCAATAGATGAGCTGAGCTGTGAGAACTCCATACTTTGAAGACTGTAAATCAAAACAAAAAAGAGGGAGGGAGCTGGGAAGAAGAGGCAGCCAGCAGTGAGACCACACCACTGCGCATCTGGGCTTTTATGCTTTTCCATGCCGCTGTACAATTTTTCTACTAGCTCCTCTTTGAAGGGAATAATTTGTAGGTAGCTGTGTCACTGGTAGCTCTGTCTGCAACCATGCGATTTTATTATTCAGTGTTGTGTTTTAATAGTCATTTGAAAGCGTTATTGAAATATCTCAGTGCACATTATAGTGACTCTTGTACCAGTAACTAAAGATGCAGCCCCCAGGAAGTGCCATTTATTTCAGCAGAGCACAGCTGCACTAGAGGAAAAAGCCTGGGGCACCCGCAGCAGCAATAAGGAAGCAGAGGGAATCAGCAGCTTCTGTCTGTTCTGCAAGAGGAAATATCTCCTTTAAAGTATTTATGTGCAAACGCTCTATACAATTACAGACATTTCTAGAGTTGTCCCCCATTTGCTTTATTTCTGAATTTATTTTTCTTCAGGTGTTTTGATGATTTTGCTAATCTTTTCCTCTGCAAAGAAATCTATTCCTTGTAAAAAGTCTAGCACCTCTTTTTTTGGTACCCAGCATGCCCACGCTTGGAGGTTACACACTATGAAAAACATATGCCCCTTTTTGACTTGTGCCTGTGCTCTAAGGGAGGAAAAACAGTGTTCACAAAGATTTTCTTCCTGTGCTTTTTTTTTTTTTTTACACTTTTAAAAAATTACTGACAATTCAAAAATATTATTTTTTGAAAAACATTTCAATGAGGTTTACAATAGCTGCTGGAAATAGTTATTTACATAGAGAAGCAGAAATGGGATAAAAACACGATTCAAGTCAATTTTAAACCTTCCACCTATTCCTAAAAATGATGGTTACATTTCTGATGACTCCAAACTTAGTACATTTGGCTGTGAACCTCCTTTTCATGCTGTCAAAGTTGTGTGTTGTGATCTGCAACAGGTCACCTAATCTATATCAGCTGCTTTTCTTCTTCCTTCCTTGGCTGCCTAATTGATACAGTGAAATAATCAGGATGGACAATAGCACTCCGCTGCCGATACAGCATGGAGAAAAATGAGGCATGATATTCCCAAACACAGTCCTCAATTATAATACTGGCGTTAGAAATTCTTTACCATTTTATGATGCAAATAAAAAATCCAAGTTATGGAGGCTACATTTACACAAATCACAGTAGCACAATTAAGAACAAGCAAATACACGACAAAACAGGAATCTGAATAATGATTAAACTTCATGGGGGTGAAAACCTGATCATGAAGGACACTTCCTCCCTAGTTCATAAGGGGGGGGTAATGTGTATTTATTTACTTAGGTAAATTTTCAGTGTGTACAGTTTCAGTAACTAGAAATGTGGATGCTACAGTTACCATAAAGAAAAATAAATAATGAAAGTCACCAAGACACATTTTTTCTCTTGTGCATTTTTAAAAATCTGACTTAGATTTTTTTTCCTATTTCCTTTATATGATGTCAAGAGACTAAAGTCCAAACCACCTAGCTATATCACTGAGAAAATAAGTCATATGACACGCTCAATTTTTAGAGTCATTAGCTATCAGCAGACATCATCTTAAGCAGTGGAGTTAAAAAACCTAAAGAGAAAAAGACAGAATATATTTGAGAGTAAAAAGCCTCTGTGGGTGTTGATGGAAGTATATGGAAGAAACCAGCAAGAACAGTGGATAATGGAAGATTGCTTGTGCAGGTAGTGGGCTTATCTATATGACAAATTGATGAAGAATGAGGAGAAAAACTATGTTGATTTAATGCTGGCAATTTGAAGCATAGGCTGCACAGCAGTTTCAGACAGAAATACCAAGATAAATTCAGAAGCAACCCTTGCTCTGACAGATTAATAAAATACCAGGAATTATTTGAGCTTCTTAGAGGAAGGGATCACTAAAGAGCCCTTCGAATACCCAAGATATTGCACATATGAATAAAGGAACGGCTCATCCAGCCCTTGCCTGCCTGTTATCAAGAACACGCTTTAAAATGATATCCAACCTTTTCTAGAAGGCATGAAAAATACATATTAGAAGTGAATAAGAAAAGAATAAAGTGAACATCTGCTACTGATACAATTTTATGAAAAAAAAATTGCAACGGTAGAGCCTTCAAAGAGGAGACCTAAGAATGGCTTACCTGAAATAAGAAAAATATGTTATACTGGGTCTTATGTTTCAACTCATGCTTTTTAAGCTTGTTATTTGAAATAGGGATGTTCATCCAGCTAAATGGAAAACCCAGAATTTTTATAACTTAAAAATAGGACAAAATGACTTACTGTAAACATTTCACTGCTCCTTTAATCACACCTGTGAATGTTGAGTTCTTCAGTGTTTGAGCAAATATAAAAGACAACATTTTCCAGAAAAAAGGCGTTGGACAATTTCGGGTCTGGCAGGTATTAAATATGTGGTCTGTATGCCCATGGCTAATAATGTCAGTATAACCCTGCCATTAGAAATTATACTCTAGCACATTTTAACTAAACAGCTACTTGGCTGGATTTCTGAGAGAAAGACTGACCTTACCAGCATTTTTATTGAATTCCAAATAATCCAACATTCTCAGAAAGCTTGTCTGCTCCAGAACCCTTTGGAAAACAACAGGGATTAATTTACATATATTAAAAAAAAAAAAAAAAAAAAAAGTGGTCTTAGTACTCCTTTCCCCAGAAAGAAAGGATTACTTCTCTGGAATAGTCAGTGTTTTGCCATACTATGAATTATTCACAGAAAGGTAGGACTCACTTTCTTTCCCAGGGGTTACACAATGTCAAGTGAAAACTGGTCATTCTGCCAAGAAACACCAACGGTGCGGAATAATTCTACTGCAGATGACACAATCACCCCTTCTAATGATAAGCACTTTTGATGAGTGTATCTGAACTCCATCTCTGCAAAGGATGCAAAGAATTACCAATAATTTGATATTTAATTTTGGGGAAACTGGAAGATTAAAAAGCTTCTATGAACAACTTCTACTCCCAGGTTTTATTTCTAATTTATCAGCACTGCCTAAACTTATTATTCACTGCACGGTCCTCTTCCAGCTCTGTTTTCAACAGTTATAGGCACTGTAAGCATTAATTTTAACAGTAAAATAACTCGTGTTCTAAAAATGCCCCATATATTTCATCTCAATTCCATGAAGAACTGCTCAGGTCTCAGTCCAGTGGACTATCCCAAAAGGCCTGGAAGAACACACATCATGAAATGTAAGAGTCGCTTGTGTTCAGGTATTTGGCTGAAGTCTTTAACTGCCCATTTTTTCATGCAGTGCATGTAGATTTAGTACAGAGAGTGAGGCAGTTAGGATGCTTCTAGTCAAACTGTTAGTTCTGATAGTCAGGAAAGAATTTCTTTTATTAGGGAACATTTCTGGGAAAGGTCTGCTGTGGTTTTACACCTCATTTGCAATAGCATTGCTAAAATAAAAATATTTTTTTTCCTCTAAATAATTTGTTGTTTACAACTTAATGCTTATGCTTAGTGCCAGCACAAGGCTTACTTTCCAGAACAAAACTTGAAATTTGCCTAGCGAGCTCAACTCTTACAGTTCATTTGTAGATTCAGCTCAACTCTTATAGTTCATTTGCAGATTCAAATGCCTTCCTGGTAATCTCTCAATCATTCTCCAGAAGAAAGTTAAGATCATTATGTAGAGCTAGCTGTTTCCATAAATCAGCTGGAAGAGAATCTCATAGAAACTCCATCATCTGTGTTCCATAATTCAGTTCTGGTTACTCAACACGAGAAAGTTGTAAATAAAAATTTAAATCCATACTTGTACAGATCTTGATACACCCGTTCTGTACCAAAACTAAGTTATGGGCATGTAGTTAAGGAGTAGTGCTAGACTGATCCACGCACAAAACACTTTAAAAAAGGAAGAATTCTCTTCAAATTTGTTTTAAGACCTCAAGGTCAGACTAACGTACCTATAATCACCTAGACCATATTTCCTTCTCCTTTAACCACTGTTTATTTGATATACATATCAGGTACGAGAGTTCATGAGCCAGCCCCTTCCTCTTTCTGGCCAGGAAACAGTTGATCACTGCCCTCACTATGTGCAAATTTTCACATTTTGTAGCTCATCTTGCAATGATTGATTTTTATTTTAAGGTCTGTGGACACATTCCTATTATGCAACTTCCATTTTCCACCAAATCCAATATCATCAGCTCCAGAGGACAGAATAAAGTATCTTCGCACTCTTTAGGTCTCAGCTTCTGAACAGTGCTCCTATGCTCTTCCTAGTGATTTGTTTCTGTGAGCACTTACTTAAGGCCGGGTAATTTTATCACGCTCAACATCCAGCATAAGGTCTAGTTCTGCTTGTTGCTTGTTCAATTCATCTTATTCCTATGCTTCTTTACCTGTTTTGCATAGATTTATTTGCTGTCAGGCTTTTTCTACAATCTTTATTTCATTCAGTTCATTTATTTTTATTATATAGCTATTTGTCCAGTTAAGAGTTTTTTTCTACAATGCTTCCTTTTTTTTTTTTTTGTTTTGGGTATTAACTCCATATAGCTTTCAAACTTCTCAGTAAGAAAGTTCCAGATATTTCTGAGCTGTCTAGGTGGATTTATTCTTCCAAATCCATCTGAAATCCTCAGCTACAGACCTACTGGTCTTAATCCTATCATTTAACTTTATCTGAATCACAAAACATATATTCCTCAATCAGTTCATCTAGAGTATCTTCATTACTTAAGTGAAACATTAGAGTTGGCCTCTAATTGGCAGAGTGGGAGAAAAAAAAACAGCATCCAAAACAACAAAGCCAGTCAGCTATTACCAGCAGAAATAAACAGTATTATTAGTGTTTGTTCTCCCAGCTATCCTGAAGAAGTTAAGTACTCCCATGTGTAAGGCTGCCCAACCATCTGGTCACAACCGCTGGTTGCATTTAACGCTTTAACCACACACAGAACACTAAAACATGGAGTGCTTTAAAAACATTCTTTTTGGTAACTAAATCCAACCCCAGAATATCCTACAGACTTACAAGATTAGTAGAATTTTACTAGTCATTCCTCTCTGATTTTGAAGTGCTTTTTATTCAAACAGAATAGCTACACTAGTTACTCTTTAACCTACTGTAAAATTAACATGCAATTCTATCCTTTGATTGCTATGTCCCATTCAAGATCTGTTTTCCCACTCTTTTTCCAATCCTTCTAACACCCTGCATTTTGCTGCTCCAGCTCATCATATTTGCATAAAAACATTTAAATTACTCTTTCCTGACCATAAACATATTTTATCCAGATTACTCAAAATCCTTCTGCTGGTTACAGAACCTAACTACAGCCTGAAGCACAGATCTGGCTTGTGCAGCACTTGTCTCTCCAAACATCCAACCCTGCCCTCCCAGACACACAATGGCTGCTTCTGCTCAGCTGAAGAGATGTCACATGCACTGGTGGCACTTATCACTCATGGGTGCACCCATCAGTGAAGGAATGGCAGAACAAGGAATCCATCCATGGAAAGCGCAGAAGCTGGATCAGACTGGTCTCCCCAACCATTGCTATCCATGCCATTCTCTTCTCTTCTTGTTCCCCATGCTTCTGTGTGCGGCTAGCTCCTTCAGCACTGGAATACATCTGAACTCACTATTTCTGTTTACTAGAGGTAGGTTTGGCAGTTCAAAAAGCTGTCTTAACTCCCATTTCTCAGTTTCAGGCTCATTTTACCAATTATGTCAATCTCAATCTCCAAAAGCAGTTTACCAATGCTATTTCCTTACTTTCAGCTTCCTCACTATGCAGCAGTATATTTCATTATTTACCTTTTGATCAATTGTGAGATTATTTGTATCCATTCTGCTCAAATGTCAGTTACCTAAAAATTGTCTGATTCGTTTTTAAATGGGCATAATTTTGTTTTAAAGCTATTAGCATTTCAGGCTATATTTTTACTGGTGACTCATTCCTTCAGTTTCTGTACTGAACTGCATATTACCTGCTTTTCCATACTACAAAAAAAAATGAGAAGAAATGCTTTATTCAATAGATCATACTTTTTTAATAGGATGATACCCAGAGGATTATTCAGACTTTTTCAGCTGGACTTAAATTAATGGCTATCATGCTTGTTTTGGCCATCTCCTTTTTCCTCCTTTCCCCACATCTATAGGCAGATGTTTGCATTCAGGTGTGCAGGTAAAACCAAGGATAAAGGCAAAAGCCATTCACATACCAGTCACATGTTCCCAAGGGAACCTCAGGCCAATTTCTTCACTGCTTTATGAATAATTTGCATTGGTTCTGCTACAGCATAGAAATCTTGTCAGAGGTTGATCCTAAGCCCTAAGAAGGCACAGAGATGGCTAAAGTGATTTGTTCCAATCTACCTGATAGCTCTTATCAAGCAGAGAGGATAGCTGAATGCCAGGATGGCCTTCTAGTGCTCCAGCATGACACCCAAACCACTTGAGTTGCCTTATCCATATCCTCAGACAGAAACCATGTGGCTTACTAAGAATTACAGGAGATACTTCGGTAGAGCAGGAACCAAATAGAAGTCTCCTGTATCTCACATAACTCCTTCTGGTAGCCAGAATGGCTTTCTTAAGCACAGAGGTGCAAATTCAGGTGAAGATATTTCTCAGCTATTATAACCCAATAAAAAGTTGAAGCAATTCCCAGCTGATTCACAAACTGACAAGTTTACCTGTGATTGTTTTCCTATGCTTGGCTACCGAGCGCTGCATCAGCAGAGCTTGCTTATCAGTTCAAGAGAAGCCAGAATGTATAACGTGGAGCTCTCCACTAAGCAAACCCAGAAGTCCCCTCAGAAATGCATAAGGAAAATGAACCCTTTCCACCAATTGTTCTCTGCTCATTGCTGTGCTTAATAAATATCTCTTTTCCTCATGTATGTCATACAAGAACAGTTACTGGCCTTAAATTCTAGCCTGCTTCATATACAAAATAGAAATGTGAAATTTGGTAGTACAAATCATTAAGCCAATTTAAATAGGAATTCCTACAGAACATCAAATCAACTCCTGTAGCACATATGACCGCAGGCTACAATCTAGTAGATAGTCATTTGCTGTCTTATGTGATAGCACACAGAAAAAAACCCACATATTATCTGTTTTGGCTTTTGAAGTTCAGTGAAGTCAAACAAAAAACATGCAGCTTTAATTCACAGATAAGGAAAGCACAATTATACACCTAAAGAAAGAAGAACTGACCTCTCTAGCTCTACCTCTTCCTTCCTCTTCCCACAGCATCCATCCAGCAAATGCTTCTCAGAAAGGTGAATACAGAAGAGACCTTTCATACGTGTACAAGTTCATCCAACATAGCAGGAATTTAACTCATAGGAGCTGAGAGGTACACCCACTCTTCCCTGCAATTTCATCTTGCCTAAGAGCTTTTACTTTTTCTACCTGTGGAAAATAAGCAGCAGAGCTGCAGAACTACAGAGCTGGCTGCAGCCCACCAGAACACAGTACTTTAGCACCTCAGTCCATCCACAGATCTCACTGAAAACACAAGTTCTCTTGCAAATCCACTGGGTCAGCATCTCAAATGCTCTGCCACCACATCATCCCTAAGTGCAAAATCAGCTGAAGAAAATATGGATCTAATTCCATTGTTTCCCCTGTAAGAAACAGGCAAATCTGGCCCTTCACATCTATGGGGCCCAGTCAAAAACTGTTGACATCTAGTAAATCAGAGCAAGCTGCAGGAAGCATATGAGTGCTTGCACCACTACCATAAATTGCATCTATTGAAATATTTCCTTTCTGATCTGGTCTAGAACTCCTGCAGCTGCAGTCTGACCACACTGTCCAAAGTCACGCTGCATCCTTGATGATGTCTTGGCATAAAACCTTGACATTTAATTTGTTTCCTCAGCTACTCTTTTCTAGCATTTGGCACCAGTGCCTCTCAGTACTTGACAGAAAGTCTCCCAAATTCTTCACAGTAAAACCACCATGCTGGGAGGAAATGAAATGGAAGAATTTTCTTCGTGGGGCTACAAAACTAGTGAAGCCCTCTTTTCTGTTTTCTTGTGTACGCTGCTACATCTCAATATATGGCATTTCCCCCAGACACATCACGTGCCTCAGCTAATCCTAAGCAATACATGCAGTGGTGACAGACCAGGGAATAGCTGGTCTTTGTACTTCATTTGTTCTGAACAGAAGGACGCAAATACTGTCTGGCGCTTCTCTGTCCACAAGGACCAACTGATATTTTTAAAGCACGAAGCTATTTTGGCACACTTAAATACAAAATAAGGGAATTATGGTAGAACAGTTGCCTACTATGCTATTGGTTTCGTGTTTTCCAGTGAGGGATTGAGCTGGAAATATTCTTACATCTACAAATCTGTCTTGGCTCTGTTTTGGAGTTGGGTATATCTTTTAATGGCACTAAAACAACGTTGAGCTATTTAGGAACATTATTGCAAACCTTGCAAGGAGAGAAAGTATATTCTGGTGGACCAACTGCCAAGTTATGCAAGAGCTCTTCCACATCTTAATATTTGGTGAGAAAACTTCTAAAATGTTGCAAACACAACTGTTTCCATTCTAGGGTCTATGTTGGGCAAGGTCAGCATTCACAAAGTACTCTAATATTACCCCTTACATGTTTTATTTATTCCCATGCCTGCATCTCTAACATTCTCTAGCCGTATCAAGTCAGACATACTTGTTTTGGTCACTTCTGTAACTTTCTGGTATTCAGATTTTCAAAATAACCTCAACTATTAACTGGCTTGTATCATTTCTTTACAAGGAATAAGTAACAAACTGACTCTGCCTTTGTCTTGCAGGCTGCAAAAAGATATAAATAAAAGAAACCCCACTGTACTCCTCATAAGTGGCAAAAAAAGGTATCCATTAAATAAACCAGAATTTACACCTGAAGACGCTTCAGTTCCCCTGGCAGGCTGTAATTGTTTACTTAATCTGGATATCGATTGTAGTTAGACTGCTGGCTCACTTCTTTCGGCTGCAATTTTCATTTTGGCAGTCTCACATACGTGCTTTAAGATTCCTCTCTGTGGCTGCATTGCTTGCATTCTTTCCTCTAGGTCACAATCCACCATCCAGAACTATACTTTCTCCTCTGCATTAATAGTTTTTTACACTTTCTGATCTCTGTAGAACAAAAAGGGACATACTTTACCAAGAAAGACCCTGAGACACTGCCCTTTACAATGATACAGCACCCAGGATTTAGCCTTCCAAGCACAGGCAAGTAGTGCCCATAGAAGGCTGAGAAGCTTCCCTGGCTGCAGCAGTAGGGTGCATTGCCACGGGTGCCAGCACACCTCGGGGTCCCTGGCAGCAGCTGGTGGCTGCACTGCTACCCAGCTCCTGGCTGATGGTACCAGACGGTGAGGCCGCTACAGGCAGTGTGATTCTCCACCTATTTCTAGCCAAAAAGACTTCTGCAGCAGATTGCCAGCATTCCGTCAGGCCTATTGGCCCCGTGACACAACGCCCAGATCAATTTGCTCAGCTCATTTCCACTCCAGGAGATTCTTGCCACAGATCACACAGGCTTGCAGAGCATGTGGACTGCACTGCAACAGCTCAGATATTTCATTCTTCAACTTCAGTTACAAGCAGACATCTGTAAATGCGTAACATTCCTATCAGTTGCTGTCATTTCTTTCCAGTTATTTAGCAGACAGGACCACACCTGGTCATAAACAGGCAAAACAGAGGCCCAGTGTTAATCTCCTTCCTTCTACCAAAAGTTCAGAGCTCCCAAACTCGACATCAGGAAAAGTAAGATAAGAACTTCAACACATTTATCAAATTAATCTGATAAACCTTCATAGGTATGTTAAGTATTAATGTATTTCTTGGATACTTTCAGACTCAGAGGCACTCTAATATTTCACGCCATAAAATATAGATTGCTAAACACGCTATTCATCAAAAATGAGAAGAACAGCAATTATTTGGAAAAATGAAACTATTCCTTCAACAGAAGAGATAATGCTACATCAGAACAGACCGACTCTGACAGCAGTTCAAAGTATTACCAAAAAAATCAATGCTTTCACATCCAATGAAGCTCAGCAACTGTTTTTAGATGTGGTAAAAAATTACAAAACCCAATAATGCTTTACCTGGAATATTTTCATGTCTAAACTTTGGCAGAGTCACATAACTTAAAAGGATAGCAAGTCTCTAGGTATCGATCAGACATTCAGCTGTTTACAGTTGTCTCTGCTCCTATGCCAGAAAATTGGTGACAAATTCCTGAGTCTGTAAAGAGCTCTGTCTACTAAATCCTGCAGGGCTAAGAAGTGCTGGTAGCTGGGCTTTGCCGGGGAAGGGAGGATGCCCTGAAGCCACAGCTGGGTTCCCTGTGCCCTCCCATTGTTAGGCACAGCTGGGGTAGGCGTGGGGCAGGTGCTGGTGAGGGCAGGAAAATTTCCTGCTGTGTTCCAGCACAGCTTCTGTTGATGACTGAAATTTTAAGGGACTCTTAGGTGCAGTGCCCATTTTCCCAGAGCAATGGACAATGAATACCTTTTTTGCACAGACTGGTACCTCAAATATAAAGCACAGAAAGCAAAGCACCGCCACTGAGCAATCTAAAAATACATTTTGTTAAGCTTGATTAATGAGATAATAAAAAACTATAAAAAGAAAAAAAAAATCCAATTAAAGTATATTCTGAGATTTCTCTCCAACAGAAATAAAGAACCCAAGAGAATGGTAAAACTTTGAAAAATTAGTATGATAGAGATGACAGCCTTAGTATTCAGGACTGCAGTAGATCAGTTTTATACTTTTTTTGACTGCTGTCCCTTATTTATCATCCCTAACGCGTGCCGTCTGCATTTCTAGTCCTTGCTAAGTTTCCTTTTATTCCGTTACTGCCTCACGAGTATAACACCTGAATTTAAATACAAACACATAAAAAACGTGGCATTTTACAGGCTGCGGGTGCTTCATTCAGAAACACGGCATGTCTCTGGCACTTAAAAACAGAGGAATAAAAACAAACCCAGAGAGGGCACAACGCTCATCCATCACCTCTGCGGAACAGCAGTCAGAAGACTGCCCCTCCCTTACTGCCGACGTACGAAGAACCGATTAGAAAGGGAAGTAACCTCGCGATACCGGTTTCCAATCAGCAGCTGGTACGTGAGGGCAGCCGGAGGCCGGGAAGGAGCAGCACGGACTGCAGGAGCCGGGCGGGCAGGCGGTGCGAGCGCGGCCGCACGGCGCGGAGCCGGGCGGGGCACAGCTGTAGCTCCCCCTGGTGGCGGCTGACGCGCAGCGCGGGGCAGCGCCACTTGGCTGCCTGCGAGCACGCCGCTCTCCGCGGGGCCTCGCCGGCAGCGCGCTGCCCTCCGGCTCATGTTTGTTCGCTTTTTTTTTTTCCCTTCAAACATCAAGGTGTCTTACTATACATTGAATACATACGCATACCCTCTTTCTCCTTAACACGGTTCAGTGAATGTTCAGTGTTCATTTTCCCTTTCTTTAAATCTGTGGCTCAAGACTCCATTAAGATGCACGACATGAATGTCCTCACCAACTGCTCGGGGTATTACACAAATGAGTGGTTTTTGAAAGACCTTCATCTGATTATGGGTTTTGCCCTTTCTAATTTGACAGATTGGGAACCACGGAGCAGTACACTGTACAGCCTGCCTGCTGGAGGACCTGCAAAGAAATTCACAGCAGAGCTCCCCCTCTTTGGGCTGAGCCCACACTCCTTTTCATGTGACATTGTGCTAACGTGTCTAAGTAAACGTCAAAGTCACCTCCAATTCTGACCTCAGACCGGCCACCAACAGAAGGGTGACCCAGAGCATGTGAGGATCCAGGAATAAGTTTTGCTTTCCGGCTGGGCTTGCAACAGTGAGACGGACCCGGAGCAGGGGAACAAAACCCAGGCACACAGTCCGTGCTGAGACACTCCGTGAGACTTCCCAGGAAACAAACCGGTAACCGCTTCTTCTAAGCTCAACACGGGACTCACCATTTTGCAGAGACCACCGCTTTCACCAACACCCCCGGTGAGCGGCTACCAGCCGGTGGCCCCGAGACCCCAGTGACCTCAGAGAGACCCGCTCAGACGCAGCCGTCACCCAACACCTCCACGAAACCACGTACGGGCGTTTTGAGCAGCGACCTCTCCCGCCCCGCAAGCAGCCCCCGCGTTCCAATGCACTCCGCAGGGACGCTCCGTCCCCGCCCGCCCGCGGCACGCGCTCCGCCCCGGCCCCGCCGCATCCCGCCCCGTCCCGGCTGCCGGGCCCTCCCGCCGCCGCCTCTTCCACTCCTGCGCACTGGGCGCGTCCCGGGGCTGCCGGGGGCCGGGCCGGGCCGGGGGCGGCGGAGCGGCGGGCGGCCGATTGCGGCGCCCCGGGGAGCGGCTCCGGCGGGGCCGCCGCCCGCGCTCGCGGGAAGGATGGAAGCGGAGGGCCGGACGCCGGAGCCGACGCTGTCCCCCGCCGGCGGGGAAGGGCTGGAGCCCCTCGCGGGTGCCCCCGGTACGGCCCGGGCGCCGCTGCTCACCGCCTCCGCCGAGATGCTGGAGTTCGACGACGACGAGGACGACCTGGAGGTGTTCAGCAAGGTACGGCCGTGCCCAGCCGCGCTCTCCCCGCAGCCGGGGCGGGTGCGCGTGGCAGCGCCGGGGCCGAGCGGGGACGGCTGAGGAACCCCCGCTGCCGACGGGACGGGGTGGGATGGGATGGGATGGGACGGGACGGGACGGGACGGGCGGGGCGGGCTCGCGCTCGGTCTCGCCTGCGTGGAACCGCTCTGCAGCCCTCGGCCGGGAGTGCCTGAAGCGTGGCGGCCCGGCACGGCGCGGGGCAGCGCCTGCTCTGCGCGTGCAGACAATGCAGCGGCTCGGCGGGACGCTGCCGGGCGCTCCGCCGCGCTTCGGGGCTGCGCCGTCCCCGCGCCCCTTGGCGCACTGGCCGCACGGCGGGAGGCCGGAGGGGGCAGCTTCTGCTTGGGCGTCTTCTGCGAATTCCGAACTGCTGCGTGCCAAGATGTGCAACGGGGAGAGAAACTGCGAGTGTTTTTCCTGTTTGAAAAGGCGATATCCCGCTTCTTCATTGGGACCAATTGTTACTGGAATTAAAGATATATCTCCTATATTTCTATGGAAAAGAAGCAATTTTTTTTGTAGATGTGAATAAAAACCATTGGAATAAGAGTTGATTCTTGGGAGCTATTTAAACTGACTGCAGTAAAAATCCTGAAATTGATGGATTTTAAAGCCAAGGGGACTGTTAAGTGATTTAATGGTCTGTAATGGGAAAAAGGTCAGGCTACATCTTACCAAGTTATCTGTGCTTTTCTGAAGCCTAACTGGAGTTAGCTAAATCACATTCACTGAACTTGAGCACAAAACCAGTGCTCAGTAGTGTTAGCTGTTTCTCACCTGGAATCCTTTTCCTTTTGCCAGGCAGGCACAAGCCTGGGCAGCTCTGCGTGCAGTATCAATGCCTGTTAATACAACACACTGACATGCTTGCTTGTGAAGCGTGATGTTCCTTGAGAACAGAAAACAAAACAAGTGCTGGTTATATGAATTACTCCTGCTCTCTGACAAACATCTGTATCCTTAAATATCTTCCATGTAGATTCATGCAAAATATTTCCTGCTTTTAGTAAATCTTAACAATTCTTACTGCATGCAGAATGATAACCTTTCTCTGCAGACAAGAATATGCCATGTACAAGTCTTGGGCTCCTGTTTTTTTGGTTGTGTATCAGCCAGAAATTCAGAGTCTGCTTTCAGCTTCAATTTGAGGGCTGATATTTCAAGATGATGAAAATCTGTGGAGGTGATTTGGGATCACAGCCTGTTTGCGTGCATCCGTTATATGAAAGGGACTCTGACAGGCTAAATGTAGTTTCGGACCGATTTTTGTAAAACTCATTTGTCCGTAACATACTGTTCTGAGACCTCCTCATGTTTAATTCACACTGCTGTCCTTAAGGCAGTGGTGTAATGTGGGCAGGCTGAACTCTGCTCTGGGATGCAGAGGCAGTGCAGTGCTCAGTGCCTGGTGCTGCATCAACTTCATTTTTCTAAGTTTAGTCAGTGGAACGGACCAACTATCTCAATGATGAAAAATGAGGTTCTTAAAAAGTTGTCAGCCTCAATACCCTCAGTTATTACTCAAGGCGTAGTCGCCAAGTTTTTATTGTATGAAAATTCATAGACATTTGACCTGGCACTGTCATAACCATTGAGCCAGCATCCTGTGACATATCTCAAATATTACAGACTGGTTTCTTAACTCGGCAGTTCTGATAAACCATTTTCTGATGTAACCTGCATTTCACTTTATCCGAGTTTCTGTCACCATGGAGAAAGTTCTGAGGTCATTTTAGCAGAGACGACTTCTCAAGGTTGAATTATGAGTCACACGACAACCTGCTTTCTTTCATGAGTGTCACAGTACCGTGTGTGTTGCAATACTCACCCTGGTAGTCCTCTTGTTCCTTGTTCCTGGTGCCCTGGCATGGCATTGACAGATCTGGTTTGGTTAATGCTTAAAATATTAAGAAGTCCTTTCAAAATTCTGTTTTAGAGTTGGTTCTCTTCCATAATTACAGAAAACTTTCTGCATGGTGTTTGTAGGAAAGATGTATGTGCCACTGCAGAATTGCACAGAGGCAATTTTTTTTCTGGAACAAGTGGATCAGGGATTTGAGCCTGATTTAAAAGTTGAGTGTTCAGCCAAGGAGCTATCCTGTCTTCCTGAATTTTTCTCCTCCTTTGAAGAATGCTCCAGCAACTGAGCTGTTCTCCTAACAAGACACCCTGCCATCATGTCCTCTGATTCCAGACCTGCAATGGATCCCTGGCCTCAGATGCATGCTCTCTCTTCTGCCTGATGGCGATAGCCTTGAGTCAAGTGTCCATGCTGGGTGGGAGCAGTGCTTTGGCAAACTCCAGGGCTTAATGTTTTCCCCAGCGAGATGCAGGCTCTGTGCTCAGCCCACCTTGAGGCTGCTCCCACTGCATAAGTGTTTCTATCCCGTATTAATTTTGGAGTCTTAGTGGCCAATTTCAGTCAAATGAAAAATTTTTAAAACCAAGAATGGGAAGATTTGCTTGTTTTCTCTCCTGCCACAAAATTCCTTCCACCCACAACAGATACACAAAAACATAGTTCCAACTTTAATGTCATAGCTGTATGGAAAAACAGAAAACTAGCTTTAATTTTTTTTTTTACCGTGTTATTTCAAGAACTGCTGGAAGTAAGCCTGAAGTAAAGAAGAAGCATGCTTACTTAAAACTCACATGCACTCATTCATGTGCAGATGTCACAATGGGCATAGTACAGTGAACCAGAAGACTTGCTTGTTCCATGGATTTTTTTTGCTGCTGTTTTGTTTCTCAAATCACACACTTGTGAGCCCTTGCATATAAAAACATGCTTTCCAGAACCTGCCTGTACAACTTTTAGTAACAACTGAGGAGGAAGGAAACATGAAGATACTGGTGACCTGTAGGAAATTAGACAGTATGAAACACATTTACCTTGATTAGACTTTGCATTGTCATTATTCATCAATGGCCATTCAAGTCCCATGCATGCTCACATGCATTTTTCTTTGCCTGGAAAATTCCTGTCCTCTCAGCACTTTGCTTCAAACAAGGACATTTGGGAAACTGTGCTCATTCTCCACATAGAGCATTGGCAGCTGGTGCTGTAGAGCAGAGAGAACACAGCTTTTGTGTTCATCCTTCACTGCTCTGGTCAGTACTGACCAGAGCATAGAAATTGTGGGCTGGCAGTCTGAGTAAAATATGTCAAGTAACTGACAGACATACAATTAAGCTGCTATATAATATTAAAACCATCACCTTTAATCACAGAGTCATAGAAGAGGAGGTACTTTCAGTGCGTAATTCCCAATATGATTTTCTACTCCATGTTTGAGAGTACATTGATAGATTCAAAAGGAGAGAGTTTGCAGTAGAAAATGAGGGTTAGATCAGGAAAAGGGGGAAGAATATGTCCCAAAGATAGTTTTGGCCTGGTTGAAGCCAAAGGAAAAATTCTTGCCAGCCTCAGTGACACCAGTCTGGTACTCTCCAGTCCCACATGTCAGTACACAGCTCTGGTTTCTGTGGACTCATACATTCCCACTTCTGACATCTTACAGTTTTCTCATCAGCAACATCTCTTTTCTGCACACTCCATAGTCAGCAAGGCATTACAAAGGGCTGTTTTTGCCACTGGGATTATCTTGCTTGCAGGAGAGCAGCCAGCCTTGCGAACGGGTTGCCCAGAGCAGCTGCAGGTGCCCCATCCTCAGAGGTGCTCAAGGCCAGGCAAATGGGGCTTTAAGTAACCTGCTCTAGTGGGAGGGTTGGAACTGGGTCATCTTTAAGGCCCCTTCCAACCCAAACCATTCTATATTGCTTATTCATTGGCTTAGACAAGCAATTAATTTTACTGCGTTGTAAAGCAAGTGGAAAAGTAGCTCAAGCGAGCCTGAAACAAGCTGCAGATATGTTGCAGAGAATTAAGGATGCTTCTGCCTTGAGAAGCCCCCCAAAAAGAAGGCATCTTCCATTGCAGACGGCCAGTGAGGTGCCGTGCTGTGTGAGGTGAGCTCCTCAGCACCCCGCCAGCTGCCAGCAGGGGGACAGGGCCTGGAGCTGCCCAGCCTCTGGTGGGCCGACAGGACAGGCGGCTGCTCTTCCTCGTGCTGACCTCCTTCAGAAACCTTCAGCTTTTATCCAATTTTGCATATCAGCTTCTTAAATTTTGCAAAAGAGAAAGCAATTTTCATGCTCTGTAAACTTGAAGAAGCGATTTCCCACTAACTGGGCCCATTACACTATGACCTCTTTGCTTTAAAAGAAGTGTGTGCATTAAGCATGCTTCCTCAAGCAGTTTTACAGTTTATTTTTGTTACACGCACTTCTATTTTTTATTTATGTCTTGCAGATTTTTAGGAAACTTTCTGAAACCACCGATGAATATTTAAGTTTGTTGTTCATTGAAATATTTCACTGCATTTGATATATTAGAAAAGCTACATAAAATGTTTGATATTTCAAATATCGTGATTGTTTTAATTATCCTCATTATTTTTAAACATATATTATTTATATTATGCTGTTTTCTGTAGTTAGTGGATTTAATTTAATTAAGAAATTAAACAGCAGTTTTATACTACATGCATACCTATTAAAGATTAAATTCATGTCTCTGTAAAAGCTTTCTATTTCAAGTTCTATTTTAAAATATGCATGCTGAAGTATCTGATTTCAATAAAAACTCAAAATTGGATTTTGTCTTGGGCCTTTAAAGTCATCATTTCTTATAGTACAGCTTACTAGAAATAATGGAAACTTTCTCAATCCTGAAGTAATGCTGCAAACAATGTTAACAAAGCTGGTAATCAAACTGCACAAGTACTGGCTGCTTGTATTCGTAACTCATTTTAGCATCTACAGGCAAGTTCTGTT
This sequence comes from Chrysolophus pictus, assembly GCA_037305975.1. Classification (NCBI taxonomy): domain Eukaryota; kingdom Metazoa; phylum Chordata; class Aves; order Galliformes; family Phasianidae; genus Chrysolophus; species Chrysolophus pictus. Next base: position 12,145,050 of record CM074583.1, on the reverse strand, counting down.
CTCTAGCTGTGCATAAATTTCTTGTCAGAAGGTACTGTTTTGCTTTGATCAGTTCTAGAATAAATCTCATTCCTTACATCCTCACCGAAGCAAATACTGAAGAGAATAATAGACTTGTCACAGATCATATTATTCTTTTGTCTGTCCTAAGTTTTATTTTAAAACTTACCATTTTGGCATCCAAGATACGTTTGATTGTGTATAAATATGTTTCAACATGGATGTTCTCATGTCCTGTCTGCAGGATACGTCACTGGCTGAGGCGAACTCATTCAGTCCTTCAATGCCAATATCCCCCTCATCTATGATAAACCAGTATAAATTTGAAGATGAACCAGAATTAAAAGATCTCTTCATTACTGTTGATGACCCTGAAAGCCACATTACAGCCATTGAAACATTTATTACATACAGAGTAGTCACAAAGGTAAGCATCTATTAGATGAGGATCAGGGTAAACCTCAGTGCCTCACAGAGGTAACAGTGATAGCATTTTCAGCCTTCTTGTGAACCATTCTCTAGGTTACTACCCAACTGAAACTGTGCTCTGAACTCTGCTATGAGTTATAGACCACTATAATCATATGTAACTGTGCAGTTGATTCTGAAAACAAAAAAATCAGTGTAAGTATATACACACGTGTATATCGGCATGATTTTTTTATACTGAGAAAAGAGCTGCCTTGCCTGAAGCTCACCTGCTGCAGTCTTTCAGCTCCATTCTTCAGTAACTGTAGTGCCGACTGTCACCTGGAAGTTTGTTTCCAACCTGCAGTTGTATATCATTTCCCAAAATTCTCAAGTGAAAAAGTAATGCTAGCAAACAACATAGTGCATTTTTAGCTGTCCTGAATGCAAATTGTTTACTGGAAATAAGGAAGAAAGACAGCGCTGTGAGACCAGCCAGCTCTTTTGGGATTACCGGCAAATATTCTGCAGGCTGTGTTTTGAGAATTACTGTGTTCATTTATTTGACTTTGAGTTCTTTTTAAAAGATGCATTTAAAACCAAATTTTCAAATGGGAATTATTCATCTTTAAATAGAGAACTTACCAATTCCTCATAAAATATTTAAAGAGTAGGAAGAGAACTATCTTCATTAGGTTGTGAGCAATAATTTTCACTTCATGCATCTTTTTGTAGACGAATGAACATCTTTTTCCTCAGGCAAATACGGAAGGGCTTTAAGGTGGATTGCTTTTTCTTCTTTATCTCTTTCATCCTTCCTTATCATATTTAATTTGAAGTGCTGGTTGTTGATGATAAAGTAAAAGCATTCCTCCCACATACCTTGAAAAAAGTTTATTCGGTCCTTAAAAATGTTTAGGTTACAAGAGTGTGAGTTCTTTTTCCATTATGCTTGCATCACACTGTAAATCTCTGTGCAACAACGAATGCTAAACAGCTGCATCACTTTGCTGAACACCTGGGCTCTTTGTAGTTTGACTCCAGAAGATGGAGCAGTGATAAAATCTTGCGGTTTGACGATTTTGCAATGCTGTAATAAGCATTTTTTCTAAGTATTAAAGAGTTTGTTGGCGAGCTCTGACAAAGAGCTACAAAACTGCGATTGATGGATTGAAGAATCCATTAAACAGCACAGGCAATGTGCTATGATATGCTGAAGTTTTCATGCGTTGAAAGCAGGGATTGTTGGATGGTGTCAGCAGACCTCAAGGACATATGTCAGCTCTTTCTGCTTTTTTCCAAAATGCTAAAAAATGGGCTTTCCTCACTCTTTGATTTTTAACTCCTTCAGAACATAACTGTGATTGTTAAAAGGGAAACACCACACTAAAGTAATGATTGAAATCTTTTGGAAGCACTGTCAGATTGATTACTTGAAGTCAGTCTGTTGTGTTGTCTTTTTTTTTTTAAGTAGAACTCTGGTTTCTTGAAAAAATTATGTTTTATCTCCTAAAACAATTAATCATTGTGCTTTAAAATCTTCAAGCAAATAGCGTGGGCAAACTAGAATCATGTATGCAGTTTTATTCAAAATGTAAAATGATATTGTCCTTTTTAGCCACTATTCTAACTTCCTGGACCTGTGTTTTCTGTTCATTGTTTTCAGACATCTCGTGGTGAATTTGACTCCTGTGAATATGAGGTCCGACGACGATATCAGGATTTTCTGTGGTTGAAGAGCAAACTCGAAGAAGCACATCCAACACTAATTATTCCTGTTCGTTTGCTAAAACTTACATTATTTTTATTAATTTGTGTTCTGGCCCCAGCTTTATACAAAGATGTTTGAGGTCTTTCTGGGGTTTCTAAAATCTGACAAACATTAAACTAACATTTTCGTTAGTAGCTTTATATGCGTGTGTATGTGATAATTAAAAATTCTGCAAGGGTACTTCTTATGTTTGTCTTTGAAACAATTTGGTTTTTGCGTGATGAATTTTACAAGGTCATAGCTATGTTTTCAGCAAGTAGAAAAGCTATTATAATATCTTTGATACTATGCAAGTTATACAGTATGTTTTTTTCTTTCTTTCCTTAGCCATTGCCAGAAAAATTTGTGATGAAAGGAATGGTGGAACGATTTAGTGATGAATTCATTGAGACTCGAAGAAAAGCTCTTCATAAATTTTTGAACCGTATTGCTGATCACCCAACCTTAACTTTTAATGAAGACTTCAAAATTTTTCTTACTGCACAGGCCTGGGTAAAATGGCTTTATTTTTATCTACAGTTACATGGAACCACATGATGTGTCAGTAGTGGTGTGTGAGGAGCCTCCCTAGATCAGTACTCAGCAGCATCCTCTGATGGCTTGTTACAGAAGGGTCAGAAGAAGATGTGGAATTTCTGAAATATTCTTTCCCCAAGAAAGCCTTTTCTTCTGTGCATTTAGCTATCTTGTGTGCAGCCATAATTATTACTGTATCTTCCGCAGCAGTTTTTGTTGCTGTGTTTGAATTTCTGTGACAAATTCACAATACTATATGATGTATGTGAAGATCTGAGTTTTGTATTCAGAGCCATCCTCTGAACTTTAGGTTATTCTATCAAGATGTAAAAATAGTTCCAAACAAATAGCTGGATTACTTCTTCCTGTAGGAACATTGTTTGCTTTTCCCAATGCAATCTTTACCTCTGTTTTCCTGTTCTAGAGGCTAAATTGCAAAGTAGTCAACTCACTGTATGGAACAAAAGGGTAAAGGTTTTCTGCCATCCTTGGTCATTCTTTGTAAGAGCACAGTGCACGGTATCTTTATGTCTGTTCAGAAAGTCTTAGAGTAAGATTTTGCCTCTAAAAAGACATCTGAATTGTCTTTTTTCCATTGAGGTGTATGCAGTTTTTGTTTAAAAACAAACAGACAAAAAGTTTTAAATCACATATTATTATTTCTAAAGAATTTAAATATGTATGTGCAAATAAACACAGTACATTCTGGTTTTAGGAACTCTCCTCGCACAAGAAGCAGGGTCCAGGTTTGCTGAGCAGAATGGGACAGACCGTAAGAGCTGTAGCATCCTCAGTAAGAGGAGGAGTTAAAAATCGTCCTGAAATGTTTACAGAAATGAATGATTATATGGAAACATTTAGTCACAAAATAAACGTACTGGACAAAATAGCTCATAGAATTTACAAGGAAGAAAGGGGTAAGTAGAAAACAAATATATATTTTAAATGGGTTTAAGAAGTTGATATATTGGCAAATGACTTGCTGTAAACAGTAAATTTGTTTTCATTGTGCCAAGCAAAATAGTTATTTCCAGCAAAAGGGAGATTTGTATTTGTACCATGTTTTCCAAAATGGTCATTGTTCTGGCAGATCTTCAAGTAAACTTGAGCAACTTGGTAATACAGAGGGTTTTAACACATCATTGACCTGCTTGAAAAGGAACTTAAAAATAAGAAACATAACAAGTATGGCTATCTTTTTACTGTGCTTATTGGAGAGCTGTGTGACATTTTGTATTTTGAATGGAATGTAAAGAATCAGTTTTCTGTGCTTACAATGCTGTGTAGATTCTGGAACTCTATATGTGTCTCTTTTAGTTTCATTCTGCATTCTTTTTTTTTCACATATTGGCCAAGTAGATTATTTTTTAATTTCAAGAGCTTTACTTTTGGCAGTAGTTTCTGTCATGGGAAACTGTGTCTGTTTAGAGTTTTAGAGAGAAGGATTACTTAAGCTCATGTTTTTCCTTAAATAACAGCAGCCTGCACACCCACTTGCAACTCTAAATTATTAATTTTCTGAGCTTAACACTGATCTCAGTCTAGGTCTGTTGATTACTGCTGATTCTACTGGTCAGCACTTAAGGGACGTTACTCTCTATATAGTAGAAGTTGAAGTGCTACACTGTGTTCTCTAATAACTGAGACTCTGTGCTTTAGTGTGCAGAGCCAGATCTCAGCACATCCTTGCCAAGTTAGAGGGGTCTTAATAAATGAAAATACATCTTGCTGAAAAACGTTCTTTTTGATATGGCTCATTCCAGTGGAACTAGCTGGCCGAGGTCTTTAGATTCTAGTCATCAGCACCAAAATATTTCTTGGAAAACCTTATGATTTTTGACGTGATCCCAAAAGCTTAATAAATCTTCTTTCTAGATTTTCCAAATAGCAAAAGGCAGAACACTAGTGTGGAGGGTGTACTGATGAGGATGTGAGAATGTTCCTGCTTGTAGAATCTTAACATGTGATTTTCAGGTCCATCTTGCATGGATGCTTTTTTATTGAAATGCTTTCATAGTAGATGTTGGATTCTTCACAGCACATGGCTTTTTTGGGACATTTCTTCATTATAAATTCAATTGTGTTAAAATTATGCTTTCAATACATCCTGCTTTCAGGTAATATTCAGACTTGCCTGAGTTAAGTACTACCAAACCTCACAGTGACTTCTGGGCCTTCCACAAATTATCACTTGATATAGAGACACAAGAGAAACAATTCTTGTGGTATCCATCTGTTTAGATTAAGAAAAAATTCTAAAGGAGATATCAAATACAGAACTGGAATGAACTTCCTTGAGTTGTCTGCACCTTTTGGGACTTTAAAATAAAGCTGGTTCCTTGCTGTGTTCACACTAAATAAGAGGTTGCAGTTAGTATCACTTAGACATCTATTAGTGAACAAAAGACTAATCTGTGTCTATGTCCCTGTTAAGAGTATTTTAATGAGATGAAGGAGTATGGCCCCATCCACACGCTCTGGTCAGCATCAGAAGAAGATATAGCAGACTCCCTAAAAGGCGTCGCCAGCTGCATTGACAAATGTTGCAAAGCTACAGAGAAACGAATGGCCGGGCTCTCTGAAAATCTCCTACCAATCATACATGAGTATGTTCTCTACAGTGAAATTCTGATGGTAAGGTTTCATTAAGGATTGCTTTTGGCAGTACGTGAAGTTTGTCTTAGGCCATTGGCAGATTCTGAAAGCAAGTCTGGACCTGATGAAAAATATTTTGTGGCCACTGTTCTGCTGTTAGTAAATGTGCACAGCAATGGGATAGCTGGTCCGTTAGCAGAGAATCTGGTTTGTCCTGTTTCCCTGATTAAAAATCAGGCAAGAGGCACCCATTTCATACAAGAACTGCTTAGTAGTTTGTGTGGCAGGGAGCCTGTGGTAGCAGTACAGAAGTTTGGTTTTAGAGCTGTGTGCGGTAGAGCTGGAGCACAGAAAGGTTCAAGGAAAAGCAGCTTAGAAAGACCTCTTCTGACACTGCTGAAATATGCAGTAACAGATTGTGCGGGGGAGAAGGAGTGGAGAGGTTTCTCCTTTTCTAGGAGATGTTCCTAAATTACTTCTTCTTTTTCTAGAACAGCAGGGAGCTTCCAGTCCCTGTGTCACAAGCCTGTTTTAGTCTCTGCATAAGCTGATGCTCTCAGTTCCCTCTATGGATGTATTTCTTACACTTCGAGAGAATACAAAAAATCTGTCCTGATTGATAATCAACGTAATTCCGAAACTGATTTCAGCATGTCATAATTCCCACTCTTCTGCCTTCAGAAAGCAAAAAATGTCTACACACGCATCTTTGTGGGATTTGCCATCCCAAGGGAAGCTACAGTATCTGTTTTTATGTCTGTGCTAGGAACCCAGCTCACAGGGCAGCAGGAGCTGAGTGTGCTACAGGCCATGCGTACAGCAACACCCAAGCTAACTCAGCCAGCAAAGGCCTTTACTGGCACTGGGCAGAACATTGTCCATTTTTCAATAGGTTCAGCTTCTGAAAGTTAGAAACCAGTGCTGCAGTGACTAGTTTCATTGAAAGAGAGACCATACAAAATGTCCCATATCTCACAGACTATATTACTTAAATGTGCATGCAGGTAGGTCAAGATAGGTATTAATGTACTTAAAAGCATGAAGAGATGAATATCTTAGCAAATTGCAGTATTTCCTCCTTCAATTCTTATTTTTCAGACTTCTAAGTCTGTTACCTGTGATCCTTTCCATCCCTCATGTTATTAAAGACGTGCTATCTACAGCTTGGCTCACCTTTGTACTGGTCCTCCCTTTTGTGCCTAGCAGGGAGATTTCTCTGTACAAACCACAGAATGACACCCTGGCTCTTAATGCACAAAGTGGCAAGTTTCTATTGCTCGTTGCTAATTTTGTTGTGTTTATTTTCTTTTTATTTCTGGTTGCAACATCCAACTGCTTGCAACGCGGTGTTAAGTTGCCAGAGGATTAATGAGGAAAGTCTCGCTCCTCTAGCTCATTCCTGTTCAACCACTGCTCTTTTCCTTTCATTGACCATGGATTTATTTTTCCTATAACTTACTTGCGTCTCACAGTTTGGAGAGGAGGCTGCTCATACTAAAAATACGATAGGGGAAGTCGCACACTAATAAAACCTGACTTCTGGGGTGTGTTTAACCCCTCATTGCAGGCACCTTTATGTGCTGCTGCACTAACATAATTGGCATATGTACAGAAGGTGTGATCAGTACAATGGATTAGACTTTGTATGTTCCAGTGCTGTGAGTTCAGCCGAAAACTGAGGGCAGAGATGAATTTGTAGCTAAATATTTACATCGAGACAGGCTCCTTTCTAGCTGACTCAAGCAGAGGCAGAGCAAATCTGGAGAGCGTAACACTGTCCTGCTGAGCTTCAGCATACAGATTGCAGCAGTAAGTTAGCTATGGGTCCACATGCAATTATTTGAGGATTTTGTGTCAGAATAGCATTAATTAGACAAAATATTATTAAAATGTAATAATATGTTTATAAAACACAGTCCCTCTATTTGCAATTGGAAGTCAGCGCTTGCCTATGGTTGTAACATACCGATGTTAAAATCATTGGGTTTTATCTTATAATTTAAGGAGTATTTGTGGTAAAATTCAGCATATAATCAAAACAATAGTTTTTTAAAAAGGCAAAAGAAATACAAAAAAAAGAAAAAAAGAAAAAAAGAAGAAGAAAGCATTTGTAATGTGTTGGACAGCTCTTCCAGACCTATTTATTTTGCTTCTGTGCTTACAGCTATACATTTTCTATATTTATCTAAACAAAAGATTTTCTGAGCTACTGAAAGGTAGATTTATGTGAGTACTTACTGCCAGTGTATCACTCAGAGCTGTCCAAAGTCAGGTTTACCAGGCTTTTCTAGTGAGTGTCTGTTCTAGAAGAAACATTGAGAAATTATTTGAAAATTCAGCTCCTATTTTTTTGTTCCATTTTTTATGTCATTCGTGTTGAACTGAGAAGATATCAGAGAGAACACAGTCAAACAAGGCAGCTAGAGAAGGTAGACCTGCTTGGGTTCTCTGCTGGTTCAACTGGAAGTAAAATCAGTTGCAGCAAAGTAGTGTAAGAGGAGGTATTTTAGATTTGTAATTATATTTGTCCTTCATTTGATTATTTCTTTAAAAGAACTAATGCCTTCTGTGAGTTAATCACACCTGAGTATACTTCTGCAGATGCGGAAACTCAGGTAAGGAGAAATGTTCAAGACTTGCTCAAGGTCACAGAGGAAATGAACATCAGAAATTAAAATTTAATCTGTAATACCTTTCCTGTTTAGTAGTCTAGTAACATTTCCTTCCCTTTCTATTTTGACATTATGCTAAAAATTCAATACCTGTAAGGCAGTTTTAGAGGAGTAAATAATTTCATACACTGGAAATAAGCACATATATCAAAGTTACTACAGCTATCATTTTCATGATAATTTTATCTGATTTTACTCAACTAGAGTTCAGTACTCAAATAACTCAGATAACATACTTCTGGACATTGGGTTGCACAAACTCATGTTGCTTTTTCAAAATGAATACACTGTAGGCTGTGTTGATATGAAGTTAATTGCTACTGCTGGTTTCTTCAGCCATTTAGCAGTGATACCTATATGGCAGATTCCTGGACTTTGGACTCACTAAGACTCTTAAAAAAAACATGTAAGATAAAAAGTAGATATTGAAAAATAAGTATTCACTACACGATTTTGAATTGCTTTTTAGGAAAGTACTCGTATCATGCCAAAGTTTTTGAATCGTGTCTTCTTTAATTTATGTTGTTGTGTGGTTTTCTGAATATATTTAGTTTGTTTTTCTTCTTTTTGTATTTACTTTTTTTTTTTTTATATTAAGGGTGTTTTGAAAAGGAGAGACCAAATTCAAAGCGAGCTTGATTCCAAAGTTGATGCTTTAGCCAATAAAAAGGCAGACAAGGATCTGGTGAGTATGTCTTTGTACAGAATGCTGAAATATTCCAGGCCTTACTCTAATTGCAGAACAATGCATGTCCTGTGAAGCCACGCACTGTAACTGTATGGTGTCTCTGTGTCCTGTACTTCCTCTGGGAAACCATGGGACTTTGCAACTACACATGCCAGGCAAAGGCAACCTTGAGAAAAAAGCAAAACTTCAGTGGATAGGCAGCTACAGCAAAGGACTGAGAATAGTGGGCATTCATGGAGCGTGTGTTGTCAATGCAGGTGGCACAGCAGCTTATTTTTAGCATTCTTCCACACTGAGAGTTAAAGTAAGACTTGCCGCAGTGCTCTTGTAGCTGCTGCTCCGTTGACATAAGAGAGGAATAGTAGGTAGAAAGAACAAAGCCATTCATGAGACATATTTAAAATGAAAATTTCTGGATCCTGTTCTTTCAAGATTGGTTCTTTTTTAGGATATTTTCTACTAGGTCACATCTTCATTCTGATGCAGTCATACCTATAGCAAATGGACTTGAGCATCCTCAAAGCCATCACCAAAGCTCAGCAGGATGAGTTTGCACAGCCTCAGTAGCTCGCCTTCCTGCCACTGCCACCAGCTTGCTTCTGGTCTTGGTCAACGCGTGTGCAATGCAGCACAATGCAGTGCTGGTCTTGAGATGGTTTCCCACGCTGCTCTGCTACCACGTGTGCATATTACAGATTCAATGAAGAACAGAACTGGCATTTTGAAAACTTTATTTTTTAGCTCTAATGCCTAAATAATGTCCTCCAGCACAGTTAGCACCAAGTATCATACAGTGTAAATAATATATAAAAAATGACTAGATGACTAGTGATTATTCACTGCAGCTGTTTAGTACGCTGAAGAAGGTCCTTGACATTTCAGATATTTTTTATTAGTTGCTGCAATTAGCTTTCATGTAAAGATGAGCCGTTTAGATATCTTTTGGCAGTTGAGGTGTGTATTTTCATTTGATTTCCTGTCAATTAACAGAATAAGTAGGAATATATTACTGCTATCTGATATCTGTGATGTCTGCACTGTATTTCATAATAATTTGCCTCTGTATAATGCAACAGCCAGCAAAAACTTTTTTTTTTTCCTGAAGCAGAAATTATTTGCTTACACTGTCCTTTCATTTTACTGCCTTTCTCCTCTTTTATCTGTTTTGTTTCTCTACTTCTCCTGCTGCTTCTCCTGTCCTTAATCTGGGACACAGTCTGCAGCAGGCTGGGAGCTGGGCAGCAAGGATGGATCTTGGTCCTCTGCTGCCTGTGGTTGCCAGCAAAATCAGCAGATTGCCATGCTGTCCTTAGAGGGCACAGGCTGACCCACTGCCCGCTGCCCGCTCCCCACCTGGCCACCATGTTCTCAGCTCCCTGGCATGGTTCCCCACCAGCTGGCAGCCGTGACCCCAGGCTGGCTGCCTCCCAGCCATCCTGCCTACCCTTGCGGGCAGAACACCAGTGCGAAAGGCTCAGTGGGTGCAGGCAAAACCTGTGAATCTGAAAGGTAGGGATGGTGGCAGCCTCTGAGCAACACAGAGAGTGGACGATGAAGGAGATCAGGGGTTTGTATGGTTTCCTTGGCCTGGGGTCATGGGGATGTGCAGGGGTATCACCACGTCTGGGAACCAGCTTGTAGGCTCAGAGAGGTCACTGGCTGCCAGGAGAACCACTTCTGCTTTTTGCTTCTAAAGGTTTATAGGGAAACTATAAACTACTCTTTGTAATAAATTAACAAGTTTCATAACATTTCACATTTGTAGGAATCAGCAAAGACCATCTTCAAGCAAACCTTTACTTAATTATTTCTATTCTCAGTCTGTCTACAAAATATATGTATCTATGTACTGTCCACTTAACGGGTAAGTGAGGTCTCATGCTGTCTATATCATGGATCAAGTCTCTTAGTTGCACTGCATGTGAAGATAGAGTACATATTAAGAACTTCATCTGGCCAGAAGGTGTGTTATAAGTCATTGCTCAAGTTATTTGTATGCAGTTAGTTAAATCAATTTTGCATCAGTATTGCATCCCTTTTATCAGTTCTTCCCATTTGTATAGTTTGTTGCTAAAAACACTTGCATTTGCACAGAGTGAGTCAGTGCTGAAGTGCAGTTCATAAAGCTTGGTTAGCAGCTGGGACACTGCCTGGCAGGACATGGCCTTCTAAGAAAGCATTTATGGTATAATCTAATGGAGTCCTCAGGCAAGATGCTGGCACTTGGTTTTCTTCAGCTGTTATAGACAAAAAGGAATAATTTTCCCTTTTGCATTGCATTGATAGTACCATTGATTTGATATTGACAACTTTGTGCTCCATAATGAGATGTTTGTCCTTGCTTCCACTGAATCTGGTCTTTTTTAACTGTTCCTGCATTCCCTTGGTACCACTGTGGTAAAAGCGTGTGGGTTGTGTGGTTACCCAGGTGTTCAGATCTTTGCTTTATCTTTCCAGCCTCTCTATTTCTTACTCATTTCAAAAAAATGCTGAGATCTTGACTCTTCTTACAGTCTCATCAGAGCAGCAAAGCAGATATCTGTTAGTCTGATCATAAAATCCTGTCTTCTCTAATTGAGTGGCGGCTGCATCCTGCTGACTTTTTTCTTCATTGGAAGTGGAAGATTTTCTCCATTAATGGTAGCTTGGCCACAGAGAGTTTTGCACTGCTATTTTTTAACTGTTCAAGTAACTTCTAACTATTTTCTGAATCTGTTGTTTAGTGTTTTTTAATTTTTATTACATGTTGACCTATTTGCCTGACACTTCTATCCAGACTGCTTTCAGAATGAGAGGAGATTGGAAAAAAAGCCTGAAAACAGAGGTGCTGTTATTGGAATTGGTGTCAAATGCTGACTTTGGCTTTATTTGCACATTCCTGTTTTTAGACATACCCCATGAAGCTTCTAATGATCTCACAGACATCAGATTGAACTTGTCAGTGCAATTTGGTAGCCAGAAATTCTGCTGACAATGACTAGCAAGAACTCTAATCTTATTTGAAGTATACTTCTGCCATAGATAAGGAATCTCAGCCTGTCCTTAGGGCTGATAAAAGGCAGTGAGATCTTTAGCAATGGTCACAGCAAACATTAAATGATTTAGCAAGCAGGCAGTTGTACAGCATGAGAGTGCAAAACATTCCCAAGGTCAGTGCAACTAACAGACTGGAATCACAGATTAGACCTTGTAAGATGTCAGGTTCATTGGCTAGGAATAAACATTTTCTTGAGACATGCTTCTCCTGCTGGGCTTTTAGGACAGGTACTTGTGATGCTTCTAAAAACCCCAAAATTATCCTCCCACATCAAAATGTAGGTGTTGGAGGTGGCCGTTATTCAAAGTACGGAAGGTCTGAAGATTTTGATTTTGGATGCAGCCTCCTGTCAGAGATTTTTGGGAGGGGTGTTTGAATGCCCTCCCACTCATCTAGGCCTTTCTTTCCTCCAGAGCTCTGGCTGTAAAGAGGCTACCATTTTGGCTTCACTGCTCCTATGCTCTGTTCTGAAGGAGTAACCAGTGCCTCCTTCAGTGTCTTGGGGCTATTTTACAGATTTGATACTGCTGCGAGTACTAATACTAATTCTGACAAAAGGTTGGTATAATCTGCTCCGACAGAACCTGACAGGTTTAAATGCCGACTTATGGATTCTGCTATTCAGGCTTGAAGTGAAGAAAAGAAATGCTAAATCTATCACATTCTGAATGTATGTTATGTTTTACTCCAGGCTGAGCAGGGTTAGTATGTCCAAGTGAAGGATTAATTCATGTAGTAGATACAAGGTCTTGCTGTTTGGCATACTGAGATACTATACAATGTCACTTACCAGGTAATTTTGCTATTGCTGCAAGTCCCTTTGGCTACAAGTCACCCTGTTCATGTCCAGGTAGCACTCTGCTCTGGCAGGTCTGTCTTACTGCTTCTGTCCAGTGGTACAACATCTGGTGAGCACCATGCTGTCCTCCTGCAAGAACCACTGATGTAAGAATTAATTTGTTGCTCTAGATGCCTCAATGAGGTCAGTGTAAGAAAATGAATCTAGGATCATATTTAATTTGTAGGATAAATTGTAACAATGTCAACCTTGTAAAACAAGTACGCACTACGTGGATGTACTTGTTCAGAAACCAAGCCATTTGTTGATTTCTGCTTTCAACTGAAGAAGATGGTATGTATGTTTCTTTTCAGCTGTGAAAAAGTAGATCTTAAACCTTTCTAGTTGAGATGAAGAAGGGTGGCATAACTTTGTCTTTAGACCCTAAGTTCGGCCCCCACCTTGATACACTGGCGGGCTTTAGAGGGTGATACTTAAACCACATATCCAGGCAGGGATGTAGAACAGTCTGCCTGCCCACATCGCACTGTAGTTACACCATGGAAGAAATCTATAGTTCCTAGAAAAGGCAAGACAAAAACAAACTGTAAAATAAATGCCTTAAAGATACAAAGATCAAGATAAAGGGAGGATGATGCTGCCAGGACTTTGAAGCCAGATTTCTTTAAGCATGCGATCTAGCTCATTTTCATATAAGAATTTTTTTTCCTTGCAAAAGCAGAAAAAGTGATTCAGCTGCCTTTCTTACTTTAAATCATCTATAAATAGTCACTATTTTCAGTATTCTGTGTGCATTCATTTTTAGTGTTAGAAGGAAAGGCAATTGACTTGGGGCATGCCCAAGATACCTAATCCAGTTGCCTGTAATATCTTTAAAGGTAATTTCCCCATATTTAATCTTTGGATTAACCTTTTCATGTTGAATACACTGTTGGTAGTTGATGAAATTACTCTTGCCCATAGTTTGATTACTGATCTAGCTGGATAATTAAACTTTGGCTTTTAAACCTTTTGGCTGGTAAAGTGGAAATAATATTTTTTTCATTTTCTTCTTAAATAGTGTCCAGTATTTCACGAATCTAGAAATATGGCAAGGAAAGTCAATGTAGAAATAAAGTCTAACTAAAAATGTTTATTCCTCTCTGTATCATGGAATGTGGGAAAAAAAAATTGGTTGAAATTTCTTTCATTTTTCCTAGCTACTCTGTTTTTGCCTAATTTGAGCATAAGGATTTTATTTTGTCCAACTCTGAGTTGTTTTTTTATGCTGACTATATGAACTGTGAACAGGACTTCTGAGCATTGCATAGTGAAAATGTACACAAACAAGAGTTACTTGGTTAAAACATGTGTCTCTTCTTCACAGCAGTCACACAAGCAACGTGTATGAGCTGTCATCTTCCCCTGATACCTCCAGTTTTAAGGATTGGGCTCAGGTTCCATCCTTGTTCCAGACAGAATCGCTTAGTTTGTTTCTGCTGTTTGCAGCACCTCCAGCTATGGCACTGGAGAGCTGCCCTCTGTGTATGGTTGGAGCTGAAGGCTGTGGACCACAGCTTTCCATGTCCTTTTCTGACACTCGGTTTTCTTGCAATGTGTGAATAGCCTAAGCATCCCTTGAAGATCTTGTAGAAGACTTGGAAGTTCCTATCAATGAAAGCACCAGCTCTGTGGCACTTAGGAGGAGAGCTATCCAACTTCACAGAGAAATTGTATGATGAAAGAACACTTTGCCTTATAGAAGAGTAAAAAGAATAAGGTGTACAGTACCTGAGTTGCAATGGAAACAATATAAGGAGATCAGCTTTTTCTGCTTTATGATGTTTATAGGTGGTGTTTGTGCCTGACCTCCCTAGGTTTGCTTCAGGCAGATGCTATGCAGTCCTAAGGCATTAATTCACACTGTAGCTGCAGAAGATTTGTCTCATTCTGCAACTGGGTGCCAGCCAGCACTGACACAGCTGATTAGCAAATGACAATAGGTACAAAATTAGTGACAAGACTAGAAGATTCGCTAGAGAGAGGCCCTTTATCTGTTTCTAATTCCCATTAGCTTGGAGTCACTTTGTGCATCTCCAGCAATTAGAGAAAAATAATGACTAAAGGTTTTGATTCTGGATCTCTCAAAGAGGCCCTGCTTTGCTGAAATCCTCCATTTTAAGTTCTTTCTCTACTTCAGTATTTCTCGCTCCCTTGTAGGGTCGCACCAGGGTTAGTTCCACACCAAAGGACTGCAAGGTGATGGGCAAGAAATCTGAGTATGATTTCTGCTGTCTTCTTCCCCATTCTGATTTCTCCTAAAGTCATCAAAAGTTCTGTCAGAATTTCCTCAGTCTTCTGGCCAAATCTCATTTGTAAAGTTGATTTTGCTCCAGTAAAGCCCTCAGTGTTTTCCTTTTTAGACGCATTACTGTTGGGTACCAGCAAAGAGGTGCCAGAGTCTGTAACCTCCCAGTCAACAAAAGTATTTTCAGCAACATTTTAGTTCTTGTCTCAAATTTCTGCTATTAATATTTCAGAATTGTACTGAGCTATTCATTAGGAATAAAATTTTAAATTATTTATCACCAGGAAATGATGTGCTAATTTTAATATCAACTTGCTTCTGCAGTTCTGTTCACTTTACTGCACTACAGTCACTTGGTTTCAATCAATTTTAAAATGCTAACTCTACTGATATTTGTATTTTTATTTTTTATGTTTACAATTTGTATTTAGTTCTCAGAGGAGATTGGGAAACTTGAAGATAAAGTGGAATGTGCCAATAACGCTCTGAAAGCAGACTGGGACAGGTGGAAGCAAAACATGCAGTACGATATGAGATCAGCGTTCACTAATGTGGCTGACAATAATCTCCGTTATTATGAAGAGGTAAAACCCTTTCTCATAGCAATAGTTATTATTGACTGATTATTTTAGCAGAGAAATCATTGCGTTTTATCTAAAGAATAAATGTTGCATTTTAGTTTAAACTTGTGTTAACTTCAGAATCAGTTTTTGTGGGAAGAAGGAGGCAGATTCCTTAACTTGAATTGTTTTAAGCAAAACGTATTTTATTTGTGCCCAAGTGGTTGATCCTGAGTTCATCAACAACAGAGGGCAGTCTTGTTTTACTAACCACAGGAATTTGGGAGATATTTTTGGGTTGAATGTCAGCTGCTATATTTCAGCTTAGAAGCCTTTTGCAGTGACTGTGTGAAGAAGCCCTCTGGAAGGCTCCATGTTTGTAAATTACTTTATATGTGAAAAACATTTAAATGTGGTTCCTTTTAAAACAGCACACTCACACAGTTCTCATTGTTATTTCTCTGAGGAATGTGAACCAATCAGACTTTACTATGATAGCAGCAATATAAGTTTGAGAAGTCAATATGAAAAGCTCATGGCACATTTTTCAAAATGCACAAATCGATACAGTTACTAAATCAAATCTTTTTATAACTGACTACTTTGGAAAGAAAGCAAAATTGTTGAAATACAATTTTAATTTCAATTCAAATGGCATAGCTATTACTCTTGGTAAAAATTCCAAGCAAGATATTCTAACCAACAGAACTTGAATACGTGTAACAAAATCTCTTAAGCATTCTGTGAAGTTTCTTCAGAGGCAACATGTTGCTTACATTGTGCTTGTTTTGAAAGTATCCCAGTCTCTTGATTTTTTTCAGGCTCTCCCGTAGTAAAACAGTTGCCCATTTACTAATCAAAAAACAGTATTTTTCACAGATATATGTTGATATCTGTGTCTTCCAGTCCCACGTTCCAATCTTTTTGTGGGTTGTCCATTAGCTTCAATGTAAAATCACTGTCCTGGTTTTACAAATCATTTTGTTAGAACATAATTGAAAAGACAGAGCTCTTGATCATCAAGTCTAGTTAATTAGGATGCAGCCTGTGAGATGTGTGGACATTGACAATCTGTTGTTACATATGAAGATCAAAATATTTTCTGAAATCAGGCAGCAAACTTTTGGCATCCTCTCACATTTTTTACAGCTACTGATGATCTCTGCTTTCTATATCATGAATATGTATGTTAAATCAGAGCTAAATATATTGGAATAATTTGTTCATGAATGATTAGCTAAATTAAAACACAAAAATAATTCTTTTTGTCTCTTTCC
The DNA here is from genome assembly GCA_037305975.1 of Chrysolophus pictus. Taxonomy (NCBI): domain Eukaryota; kingdom Metazoa; phylum Chordata; class Aves; order Galliformes; family Phasianidae; genus Chrysolophus; species Chrysolophus pictus. The sequence goes on along the minus strand of CM074583.1, from coordinate 12,128,440 downwards.
TGTCTAAAAATGCTTTTCACTGAATTAGAATTTCATTTCAGAATGTCAAAGCTCATAGCATACATGAAATTATTATCACTAAGTCAAAAATGTGAAAAATGGTTCAACTGTTTCTACAGGTACCAGTCACTCTTCTTAAATAGTCTCTGAAATACTGGACAAGTTAATTTACACTGAGACATTATTATTTGTTGGTGCTATTCTTGAAAACTTTCAGTGGTTTTCCTGTTACATCCTGAGAGATACAGATTTTAGAAGAAAATATTTGCTGTAATAACAAAGATTAGGCTAACCTGGCTGAAACATGAGGGCTTATCAAGTTTTGTTTCTGTTTTTTTGTTTTTGTTTTTAGCAGAAAATCATTATCTCAATTCTGGCATTCAAGAGATTTAGGTAAAATTAATTTGGAAAGTTTGGAGAGTTTTTATCTAAAATGTGGTGGGTTTTGGTTTTTTTGTTTGTTTGTTTGTTTTTGAGACCTGTTGTTATTGCTAATGGTTAATTATTGGAGAAGACCTTATATTACAAATGATAGGTCCTTCAGTCCTGAATACAACAGGAAACAAAGAAACAGATAAAACATTAGCATCTTCCTGTGCTTGCTGCCTAGAGGTAAAACCTTAGGAAGGGAATCTCAGAAATCTGAGCATCAGAATATGATTCTTATGCTTTCCATAAAAAATGAAGTCCTACCTTTAAGATAAGCATTTGAGAAAGAAGTGTTCCTTTGCTTCTACAGCTATGGAATCTCAGTCTCTTTGACTCTCTCAGTGTAACAGGCACTAATTAAAGCCGAATGTTTCAAGTTTATGGGGTGCACCTGTGCAGACCTATGAGAACAAAGTCTTTCCTGTGATATTGTAAAATCTGCACAATACATCTGCATATGATGCCATTTAACAGCCCAGTATTACCATGCCTGAGCAGTCACTTGCAGTTCCTGTAGTTGGTCTCAGGAGTTCATGAAGTTTTCTTCCTTCTCTTCCAAAAGAGGTGAATACATGCTAAATCTCTCCATATGCAAGATTTAGAACTTACTGTATTAAAAACGAGTGTAATTGCATTGCTAAAATAAGAACGATTTTATGAAAAAAGAAAAGAAAAGGTTTTAATTTGAAATCAGGACCTCTCATTCTGAAGAAGAAAACATCAGTTTGTTTGCCTTACAAAAGAGTCCTTGAATGAAGCGTGTCTCAGTGCCATACCATTTCTTTTACTGCTTTTTCCCATGCCCTAGGTACAACACAATGGCCTGAATTAGCACACCTCTTAGCTCACAGGACATACAATCTTCCCAGTGGTTGAAATCACAAACTAACCACAGGGCAGAGCACACAGCTGAGAGAGCAGATTGTCACCAGGTCTTTCCATTAAGTTAGGTATAGATATTCTCCAGCGCCCTTAGGACAGAGCATTACTAAAATCAAAACAAGATACAAAGTTCTTGTTACTTAACTAGCGTATCTGAAGTCATCCTGGTTCATATTAGCCAATCCAGGCACCCAGGAATGTACTTTGGCTTCAAAGAACAATAGCAATTAAACATTTACCAATTGCTTTTTCCTCATGTTTGCCATAATCTCTAGGATATTTGCATCAAGGAAAAAGAAATATTTAATTTTCTCAGCAAAAAACTTTGTTAACATATTCAGAGAATATAAAACAAGACTGGAGTAAGCAGGAGCACTGTCCAAATACTGCTCAGACACTGTAAATCCAGCAAATACACCAGTTTGGGTTTCCATTGTTTATAAGGCACTCTAATAAATGCAGGAATAATGTTTTCCCCCTCAGCCCCCCATAATGTAGAATTATATCTAATTAGTTTTGGCACTGAAATAACATGTTTTTTTCCTTGTGCTAAGATACATCTTTTTAAGTGTAGCCTCTGGTTTTGTATTTGCCATGTCCAACTGTTTAAACATTTGCAGTCATTTCAGACATGGACATTTATTTTAAATACTTTCAGGAATTTTTTTTTTATATATATAGGGGGAATCAGCATTTTTCTATTAGTATAAACTCTAGTTTTTCTTTTCTTGTACCCAAAAACTATAAACATGATTTCTGTCTCTCTCTCTCAAAAACAGAAGACTTCATTTTCAGATTCTAGTCTAGGAAATGTCATCACAAAGGATATTTTTAAGGTATTAACCATGGAAAACAGGGAACTGGAACACATGGCATATGACACATTGCTTCTGTTATCATCCCTACTACATGTTCTATTTTTAAATCTCCTTTTTAGTTAGATATGCAATTGTATATGGAAATCTTTTGCTGCTATTTCTAAAAATGGTGCTGCAGAACAGATGTGCAGAACAGTAGTAATCAGAATACTTTAGGTAAAATAGCCTATTTAAGCTCTTTCATTTTGTATATTTAAATTTTCTAATGTATTCTGCTGGGCTTTTACAAGTAATTGGATTATGAATTTCAACACTATGCATGCACATTTAATTTCCTGGGTTTGGTTTTTCTTTTTGTCTCCTTTCTGTCTCTTTTGTGAAAGTGGGCATATCCTGTGTTTAGATCTCCATTTTCACCCTCCCAGGAGAACTCTGTAAAAGCATTCTGTAATAAGGCTGAAGTGTACATCAGTAACAAAATGTCGTTTATGCAGTTCATGCTTCACGATATAAAAAGCTTGAGCCTAAGGCACAGAGACCTACTTTTGTTTTGGTACGGTTAATTATAAAACTTGTCAGCTGTAGCAGCACTGTGATGTCTGACAGTGAAATGAGCCACCATTGCTCTTACATTTTTGAAAATGTGTTTTGGTTATACAAATGGGGATAAATTAAAAACCAAATAACTTGTGTAACTGAAAAAAATGCTCTGCATCCTTGTGTGGAAAGACTTTGGTAAGTTGTATCTATCTGGAGAAGCAACGTAGTGTGACTGTGTTTTAACACGTGTTTTGGTCTGTTACAAAGATAATAGGGATCCATTTTTATATTCAAGACAGTAAATATGATGTATGTACTTTAACACACATTACTGAAATTACAAAATGACAAAACATGAAGTTACATAGTATAAATTAAACTGTGGCTCATAAAAAAAAAAAAACAACAACATTCATTCATTGCCAACAAAACACTTTTCAAGAAACTGATTATTTCTTGTCTCACACCTAGAAAAAGCTTAGGAAAAACAGATGTGCCTTGCAGCTTTCTAGGATGGCAATCCAGTCTGGGCTCTAGCAAATAGAAATCTGAGGATGAGCACAACAGTGAAAACACATTGCTAGCAGCTGCCTTGGTGACATTTTTAAACCAAGAAGCCACCTTCCAGCTCAGACACCTCAGATAGATGCAACTGCCACAGTGTCACATGAAGAAAGGGAGACTCCATTGAACAAACCTTAAAGGCTTTCAACAAAAGGTCAGAAAGACCTTTTAAGTCAGAAGTCAGTTTGCAACATTTGCAGATCACTGTTCATGCTAGCTAGTGTTACTTTCACTGCTCCTCCCTGATTTACCATTGCAAAATAACATTTCTCCAAAAGACCAGTGAAGAAATGCAGATTTTCTTGTGAGTCTTATCCAGTTACTCCTCTCTTTTCACAGTAATTCAAACCTTCAGTGTGCTCTCAACAGCATCACAATGTGCAGTGCAAGAAGCAAAGGAAATTAGATCTGTCAAGATCACAAAAATAAGCTTGGGGGAGTAGGTTTATGGTTTATGTAGTATGGAGGACAACATGCAAATAACATGACATATCTGATAATGACTTTCTAACATGTTTGATGATGACAAAGGACTCATGTGAAAGCAAGCTCCTACATACTTTTTCTTCGTGAAAATCAATCAGATGTTTTAATCTCTTGCATTATCATGCAGCCCCTTTTTGGTTCTGTGTCTTCAGAGGCATAACTGCTGCCATCTTTTGTTAGATTCTATTGACATCCCTGATTCTGCCCCCTCATACCATCACGGATTCTTCCAACTCCATTCAACCTCCACTCATGTGTCTCCTTCATTTTGCTCTTAAATTTCATAAATTATCATTATTTGTGATATCAGTCCAATTGTCTTCCTCCAGGTAGGTGCGCAGTAGTGCATTACTGTAGCTTGAATGGCTTATGATAAGAGTTTTCACTTAGGAAATTATGACGTTTTCAGGGCTGAGTTAATTCAAAGTTTGAATTAACTGAGTATGCTGTTCAGGTTTTAATATAAGAGAATTTGTTGAGATTTTCATAAGAGTTACTTATTATGAATATTTCAGATTTTTCATGAAAAACCTATACAGTAAGAAGCAAATAAGCTGCATTAAGTATGAGTGTGTAAGTCAAGGTTTTATTAGAATGTTTCCATTTCAAAACAGAATTAATGTATGAGTTTGGCTGCACTGTTTTAATGACAGATGTGAAATGGCAGAAACCTGGTATGCTGAGTAACAGGCATCAGCACATCATGGGTTACCCAGCAATAGGCTTGCCATGATCCTCAATACTAACTTCTGATTTATAAAGGTTTGCCAAGCTGCCAACACTCATTTAAGCCAAATTGAACTACAATTCATTTGGGGATTTTTATTATCATTATTTTTTCACTTATATTGCTTCCAATAATATATATATATAGTTTGTACAGTTATTAATATGTTCATCCATTAGGAGAGAAATACATTTGCTGTAAATATGGCAATCTCCCCCCAGCCCCCTGCCTTTCTGGTCCCATTTCTTTCTCACTACTCAGGGGAAAAACAAATTATATGTGTGTTTAGAAAAAAAATGTTTTAATTTAACTTGGAAAGAATATTGGGTATGCTATAGGAATCCATAGAGATTACCAAGGAACTGTGTGTGACTGTGCTTTCTATTTAGAGAAGATCTTTGCCTGTAACTAAAGGGAGAGATTAAAGAAGAGCATAATTAATGTTAGCATCTCCCATGCTAACACATACAATTGCGATGCTCACACTGTGTGCTTGTCATTATGTAAAAGTGACCTTTACAGCTCACCCAGCGTGTTGGCTAACATTTTGCATATCACTGAGCTGCCTAGGAAACCATATTTTGCTATTACCACAGTCCCACAAAAACAGCTTTTGACAATGCATATGTACTCTTTTTTTTCTGCTGCTTTTTCTCCTTGGCTACCAGTTTTACAGAAGTCAGTCTGGTATATTAATATGTATCTGGATTTTTTTAAGTGCCTTGCTACATGGGAGTCCTTCCTAGCATCTCAAACAGTGGATCATCATGGGGAAGAAGATTCTGAAGACAGGCCTTGAGTAATATCTCTGCTTGATCTCTACCGTTTCCGTGAAGTTTTTCTCAGCCAAAGAAGTGCTTTATATGAGATCAGATACGTTATTAAATGCAACTGTTAAAATCAGTGAAACGCAGGAAACCAGCTTATTGAAAACTCAGGTATTCTACTCCTGAAATACATTTTGGAACATGCTATATATTGCTTTATATTGCTTAGTCATGATTTTACATATTTTTATGCAAGTGTTCACATACAATTTTTTCATACATATTGCATAACTTGGATATAAAGTATTTTAAATATGTAAAATAAAGCTCAATTTTAATAAAAAGTTTAATAAGGAAAGTCTTCATTCTGCATTCTACTCTGTCAGAATTATTTTGGCACTGTAGCTTCTCTATACTGAGTAATTGCTTGTATTTGTAAAATTCTGTATCATGGATTTGAAGGAGCAGTTCAGGATTATTTTAATAGATCTAGTCACCTGATGGCAAAGTGGTATGGGAAGATGCTGTTCTGTGAAATTAATACTGCTTTAAAGTGCTGTTAATTCAGCTTACAGTTTGTATTATTTACAAGTCAATTAAGCATCTTTCATTTGATCTTTTTTAAAAGATAAAAAATTGACAGTTCATGAAGCAGACTGTATCTGCAGAGACATCATGTTAGTCAAAGCACTGATCCTGCCAACGCCAATGAATAGCCTTTTACTCCCACAGCTGACCTTCCCACAGTGCTTAAGTTCCCTTTTCAGAGAGCTGGTATGGAAGTGAAAGGGAAAAGAAAGGAAAAGAGTTTTCTGCTAAAACGATTTGCTCCTGCAGTAATGCACTGAAACATTCTGAATGATTCCACCAAAGGTCTGACACACTGCACTTAGAACTGCTGTAGTGGTTCTTTTTCCTTGGCAGTTACAATGGGAGCAAGCCTAAGTCTGAACCTGAGGAGCATGAAGCGCAGAAATCAGACCCCACCTCACCATGGCTCTGGCTTTGGGAACCAGCAAGGCATCAGCCCTCATCTTCTTTTGGTGAGAACCTGTGATCCTGCTTGGGTCACTCAGCGAACATCTACAGCTTCTCAGATCTCAGCTGCAGCTGGGTGGCTGTGGACTTGCCCAGGCTGGATGTTGTAAGAAACAAATGATGAGCATGGCCTTTTAGACAGAACAAGAAGACTGCTCTCATGCTGCCCTATGAAGCTTTAATGAATGTTTGACTCACTTTTCTGAGCTATAAAATAGCAGTTAAGATGCTTGTGAAATACTACAGGAAGCATGCTTTCTCCTAGCTTGGGAAGCATAAAAACTCATCATACAAACCAGGACCAGATGCACGGGTCAGTGCTCACAGGGCAGGGATGGTCAATACAGTGATGTGTGCTCCTTCCCTCTTTCCCCAGAATATCCTTGCTGCTCTTTTTCTTTTACATCAGAGCTTCTATCAATGTTCTTAAAACCCATAAACCTTTTTTATTTTTACTGCATCTAAACTTTTACGATTTACCACGCTGAATATCAATGGATTCACATTTCAATTTGCAGGAAAAATCAAGTTATTGTGTGATTTCTTAAACCAGCTACCCAGTAATTTCAAATCATGCCCTCTGCATCTTAAACTGAGAGAAGAGCTGACAGTTGTTTCCTGTTTGACTTCCCCATGCCACAGACCTCTAGCATGACCTCCAAGCACTGCCCCTTTCCCAGAGGAACTGCCTTAGCCTGATACCATCTCATACAAAAGCCATTTCACATCCATGCTCATAGATGCTGCTTTTCTCTATAGTTTCTAGTTCTGCTGCAACCAGTCATCAAAATGCAGGCACACCAGACGTGCACACATTGCCACAATTATACTTTGCATTCTTTCCTGTTTCAGATTTATTTTTTAAAGTACCACTGAATGCTGAGCTGCCATTTCATAACACTAAGAGCTATTCTGAAGGTTACTAAATAATTTAATTTCCATCAGTGTGTATATATAGGAGAATTGGCTTTTCCCCAGTGTGCATTAATTTGCATTTATTAATTCTGAATTTTGCTTGCTGTTTTTAGCTCCTAATTTCTCAGTAGTGTACAGTCCTATAAACAGGAATCCAACAGGACAGGCAGCAGTAACACTCTGAGTGCCAGAGAAAAGAACGTTCGAGAAGGAGCCTCAACAGGCTTACCTGGAAGGACACAATCGTTTAAGCTTAACCAAAAATTAAGTAGCATGCATGTAATTTAAGCTTCTCTGAGAAAGGGCAATGCCTGGTTCGTTGGGATAGGAATAGCAATGTGCTGTGCATTGATTTTTACCAGCATGTTCTGCCCAAGCAGAGAGCTGCTCTCTGAGGCACTTGGAGATCAGAAGCAGCAGCAGATATTTCACATCCTTCCTGAAAACAGCGGGCTACAGTTCATTATGTCGAGGATTTATTTTTCATTTACTTTCCTCTTGAGCTAGGCCATAACTTATGGAGGAAAACCTTAGTAGTCATGTGGAGGTTTGAGTCTGAGTTGTTATTCTTCTGATTTTCTAGTAGCAGTATCAAGGAAAAATGAGGTCTATTATTAAGTACAATCAAACATTGTTCTTTTTGAGTTGTGCCAATATTTCCAATACTTACCATTTTAGAAAATGTATTGTGTCTTTAGCACAATTTCCAAAGATTTTTCTGTTACGGAGTTTCAACTTCCTTAGGCTAATGCTTGAAAGTGTTTAAACTATTCTATTACTCAAAGTCAATCTGCTTATGGTCTGGATATTCTTTCTGCTGTTTTCAGGTAGCTGTGTGCAGACTGTTAGAGCCCTACCATTTAAGATGATTTCTGAAGTGCCAAGAATTCAACTTTCAGCTGTTTATAGCCAAGAGCTTCGTTCTGGACACCTCCTTTTCCTTTTGCAGATTTTCCCTCTGAAATTAATTAAACAGTGAAGAAGTGATTCTAAGTGTCTAAAGAAAGCAGTGCATAAACAATGCAATGTCAGCGTCTCTGTGGAGAGCCCCAAACAACAGCTCTGAGTACTAGAAAGTTTCCCATCCAGTTCAGCGTGGCTTATTCTCAAATTCACATGAGATCACTTTTTAAAAACAGTGTCATTGTTTTATCATAAAAAAGAAAATTCAAAGTGTATCTGCAGTTTCCTAGCTAGGTAATCACCATCTAGAGGATATATAACCACCATAGCTTACAGGCTTCCTCTGGCAACTGCAGAGAATGGTTCCTAAGGACCTTCCACCGTGTCTCAAGGCCTATTAGAAGTATTTGCCATGAGCAGTGAGCTCTGACACGCAGAAGGACTGACAGGAAGGTGACTGCCCAGCAGCGTGCCAGCTGTGCCTCTCACTGGGCCCAGCAGTTCCAGCTTTTGCAGTGACGCCTCGTCTGCCCGGTGCCAGGGACAGTGCATTGCCTCCCATCTCATTGCCATAAGATACTGGTCAGGCGCTTTTGAAGCACTCTCAACTTACGTACAGACACTTGGAAAGCACAGATCAAAATATTATTTAAAAGACTTTTTTTTTAAGCTGCCTTTTTCTCAGAACTTGGTGTGCAAACCTCAGCTACTGGTAAGCCACAGCCTGGGTAACCAGCTTCCTCAGGCAGCACTGTGACTGCATGGCCATCAGGGCTGCCACGTTTAGCATCTGTGGTCTGTGGCTTGACCATAAAGAGGGAAAAATTCCAAGAGACAAGAAAAGGTCACTGCCTCTTTCTGTGTTAGTGCTTCATAGCTACAGCCTGTAAACAATGCACTTCTCTTTTCTGCTGGACTGAAAACACATGCAAAGAAATGACCAAAAGTCTTCTCAGCGATGGAGCAGATGAGCTGTCACCAGCACACAATGCCACTAAGAGAGGTACAGCAGAGTCTGCTGTGAGGCGTCTGTGGCTGTGGGCACTGAGAGGCCGGAGGTGGCTGCCTCGTGCTGACACTATCCCTGTTAGGGATGACAAGCCTGAAGTGATCTGTGGAGAGTTGCCCAGCCAGAGGAAGAGGAAATGAATGTGGGCACAACAACAGCGCTGCTGACCCCTGCTGCTCTCAAGCTGCAGTTGAAGTAGGAACTTTTCAAAATATTCAGGCTTTATATGTGGAAATTCTGATTGCTATGGGCAGGATTTCACTGACAGACACTAAAATAAGATAATGCTGGCACAAATCACTCATGAAACCAACCTTCCAGCAGCAGCTTTGCAGGCTAGGAGGAATATCAAGGAGATCTCTTTCAAATGCCCAACTCACACTATAATATTATTTATCAGCACTGCCTCCTGCATTGCATGCACAACAATCCCCTGTAGCTTAATGAAGAATAGATGAGGGCAGAAGTGTATATAAGAGGATCCTCTGTCATGTTATTAAGATTACTCAGAGAAAAAGAAAATGGCCAAGTAAACCTGTTCTGACAAATGGAAGAGCACCTACCTGGTACCTGGTAGGACTGGTGACAAAAGGATCAAATTGTACAGTCTTAGTACAGTCTGGACAGCAAAGCATACTTAAAGCACTGCCCAGCTTTCAGGCTCCCACTGAGACCATCACAACTCATTGAGGGGCTTTCTGCTGCCTGTCCCCAGCCCTGCCAGCACTGCGATGTGAGGAAGGGCCCTGTCCCACAGCAGCATCTGCTGAACATGGAGTGCTTCGTTAAAATGCTGCCCGACTGAGAGCCTGAGACTCTCAGGAAGTCAGGGATGACCACTCAGTTGCACCTCAAGGGGACAGCCACAGACTTCTTGGGCACTTGAGAATTTTTGGAGACTTGGAAAGTGAAACTGCGTCCTGGTTTAGATAAAGATACATGGCTAAGGAAATGCAGAACTCCAAAAGAACGTCTTTGTTTAAAATATAACAGGAGTAATGATGAAAAGAATGATGTCAATTTTCCTACAGGTGAAAATACACACTTCTAACATTGTGATCTAGACTGTGACACAACACCGGGTTTTCAGCAGGACTAATTCCTTTGATAACTGTATTGCTTACCAGGTTAGTTAAGAATTGAGCATTATGATGTCTGCATTAATAATCAAGAGTTGCAAGTGAGCCATTAGTTGTTAGATACAAACCGAGATGAATTGGTTCCTTCCTTTTAATCATGTCAACATTGATACCGTGTGGTGGGGAGGTTTCACTGGTCCTCAGGTAATAAATCAACTTAAAGGGCAACTGAACTGCCTTTTGAGTTGACAACAAGAATAAATGCTTGCAAAATTTTATAACAGGATATTATTTAATCCTTAAAATTAACGTAAAGTAAATCTTCTCATAAGGCTCTTTTGCAACTGAAAAGAAATAAGATTTATTGTTATACGTTGTCTGGAATTGTGTTCACTTAAATCAAATGATTTCACTAGGTGTTGAAAACCTTGTCTCTAAAATGAGAGCAGAATGAGAAGCTCTGTATGTGTACAACTATCGCAAAGTTTCTTACTTTCATGTGCAGAGCTGTTCATATACTCAGCATGCTGTGTTTGGCTGTTCAGTTATAAGCCAGAAGCAGACATCCTGATCACCTGTGTCTCCTGCCCAGGAACCGATACGATTTGCTGGGACCCCACAGAGCTTGTCCTGAGCACAGAACACTGCATACTGCCCAGATGAGCAGTTTGAGGTTTCAAGATACTAATGCTTTTTTATCTCTTTTTTTTACCACTTGATAGTTGAGTTCATTCAGTTGTCTTTAGTAGTATCTCACACAAGAGTGCAAAGTTTCTAATACAAGCAAAAGAGAAACCCTTTGAACCTAAAACTCAGCCTGTGATTCCATAAAATAAAGCAAAAATGGAGAGTAATTCTTTAATAACCATTATGGGAATCTAGCGCCTTGTCTGCTTTGGTCCACTAGCAATACCTTTTGCAATAAATAAAAAACCTGGCAGATAATCTGTTTACTGACAGAAAAGAAATCTAAAGCAAGGGTAGAGAAAGATTTAATCCATTTTAAATTGGGTTCAAGAGAAAATAGCTGAGGCTCTTTCGAGACTATGTGCTAATTCACTAACAGGACAGTACAGATTTTATGTGCAAATTAATTGTGACAGCTTACTGTAGAGAAGTAAGTTGTTCAATATTTAGGGGTGCCTTTGAGCATGTCATTTCATTCCTATGGTTGCACATATTTTGTTACCATCTCATTGTGTGGAAGAAAAATAATGAAGAATTGCAATAGGGAAGACGCAAAAACAGGAAAAGCAGCCAGTTTATATTCTGTGATGATGATTGTGCCCTTGTTGGAGGCACACATTTTTAGACAGCACACAACTGTTAGAAGAATGTAGAATTATTACACAAATGCAGTTGTGCCTCATTCAGTCACATATTGGTACAGCTGATGAAGAAATAGATTTCTGCTGAAGATTGAACCTAACTTTTCTTTTGTACCTGCCTTTTCTCCATTCCCAAGTTACTGTCAAAGCAGACTCTCGATACAGAAAAGCATCTGCCCTATGCAGAATATCTAATATTCTGGGTCAAACCAGGAAGTCTTATCTAACTCTTGTTAACAAAAAGGGCCATGCCCTATCTGGCTAAAATGCAGAGGCATCAATATGAGAAAATCTCTGATTTCATTTTTCTTCTCCTTTGAGCATGCCTCTAGGGAGCAAAGCCACTTTCTACAGGTCACACACTGCCTCCTGCTCAGGCCTAGCAGCTCTCCCAGGTTCAACCAGGGCTTTGGCAGCTGTGCTAGGAGAGGGGATTGGGCCCATTATGAGAGGAGCTGGCAGTGGCATGGAGAGCAGGGTGTGCTAGGGTCAGGGCATCCTGCATAGCAGCACCTCTACCATGGGTTGGAGGGAGCTGGGGGGCAAAAGAGCACTTGGTGGCATTTCTCCATGGATATCACAGTAGAGGCACAAAGATAACTGTCATCTGTCACTTGCATTGCAGTCTATGTATAAATTTCAGAATACAGAAGAGAAAAAATAGTATGAAAGGAGAAATAAACCTCCCATATAATTAAAGGGTATTTGTTTTAATGATTTCCATTACATTTAGGTTGTGTTTTAACCCTTAACTCAAATGCTCTCGTTCCTCATTTATACAGGTTGCTACATATACGGAATGCATGTTACACCTGGAGTTTTAAGGGTTGCTATGGGAATTTTGACTTCCCTGCTCAGAAAGTCATCCGCAGTTTGACAAAGCTGGTGAACATTATTGCTATATATAGAATTAGAATCATTTGTTTTACAGCTGACCTTTATGGAAAACAATATTATCTCATATCTGCTTTTTACTTTATCAAGAGTATTTATTACAACAATATTGCAAGGTTCTGAAGATTTTCCTTGGGAAAACCCTAATAACACAGATCCAGATGTTATATTGTTCTAATTCATTACTTGTGGGAAAGCTAGTTTATAGCATGCATGTAGGATTACAAGTAAAATTTCATAAAATGGCCAGCCGAGCATCACATGGGACCACCACGTTCCCATAAGGCCAGCAGGTGATGTTTAGCTCCCTCATCTGTGTGGAGAGCTGAGCAGTGAAGGAAATATTTATTTTTAGTTTCCAAAAATCTGAGACCAGCTCAGAGCAGAACAGTTCCCTAAGTAATTCTACCTATGCAAACCTCCTGTTTTTTGGTTTGTTCATTCATTCTGGCATACATGAATATTCCTGATGTGATTATTGAGCATTCCATCACTACGCTGTGATCCAGAACCTACTGAAATGAAGGAGAACATCAAGGCTTCTATTTAGCTCTTCTAATATGATCTCCCTATTAAGCAATGTCCAAATTATTAATAGTATTTGGGGAAAAACTGCTCATTAAAAATAAACTGAAGCAAAAATATGTAATGCATATCTTGACTTCACTCTCTGGTAGTGACTGCAGTGTTGTGCCATTTCTCAGAAAAAGATTAGGGGGATATTTAGGGAGGAGAGTATTTTCCATTGTCTCTTCTTAAGCATCTCAGCTGCTTTCCAGCAGTAGCAACACGTGTTTAGAAGGGAAGCAATAAGGCATTAATTACAGGGCAGTGTAACAGCTACAAATGCCTATTCTACTGCTACATGTTCTCCAGAAGGATGTAATCAATTCATACTGTTTTTGAACGATGTTACATATTGTGATCTTGTAAACAAATCTTAAAATAGCCAGCTTATAAAGAAAACTAAATCTCTATAATCAGGAGAGCTTTTGAGTTTTCCAAATTAACCCTAAAAGAAAAGTATGAAGATGGAGGTACCACAGTTTGATTATGTACCCCGTACTGAACTAAAAGAATGGTAATAATTTGAAAGGACATTAATTTTTTCTTTTTTTCCTTTTTTTTTTTTTTTTTTTTTAAGTGCACAGTCATTAAACAGCACATGCAACAACTAAATGTGTTGTCAGAGATTAAATTAAAATGATGTTTCTGTAATGCCAAATGGCCACAAATTATTTGGGGTTGTAAACAGTGCAACAATGTTTTGGATTTCAGTGAAAAAACAAGAAAACAGCATAGCCATTGAACCAACTTCTAGTGGGCAGCACTTTGCTTGCTTTAGTTTAGCCCATCTTCTTTGCCACATGCCAACAAGACTGAGCAGAGCTGTCAAAAAGCTGATCATCGCGCTCAGAGCTTCTGCATTTGCTACAGGAGGTAATCATTTAATTTAAGGAGTGCTTCTCATCTGGATCTCCCCTTTCACAAAACTTGAGGATCCTGACTATCTTTCTTATTGCTTTACAAAAACAAGTCCTTAACTATGCTAATGAACAGGGCAAGAAGGTACATCTGTATGGGAAATATTCGATCTTTTTTCAGTTATAAGCTCCTCAACAAAATGACCAGAACTAACAGAATTAACTACAAAGTGTGTTCATCTAATCTCTTGAAGTTGCCTGTGACACAATGATATCCTCACCCTGTGGCAGAGGGCAAAAAAAGCTTCATGCTTTTCTTAGTCTTCAACAACTTGCACATAGGAAGGAGAAAGTCTGCCGGGTCTCTCAGCCTTTCCTGTATTTTAAGTTTTATCATGTACTTCTGTAGCATATGGGCATAACTAATTACATTTTCGGAGCAGATGTGCAAAACATGGATTGATATGCCAAGGCTGGGAAATGTCCAATGAGGAGACTGATGCACCCATGACATATTTTGTAAATGAGACATTTGCAGAAATGACGAATGTAAAGCATTTATGTCATTTTAGTATGCTATTCTTGAGGTCATGAGAACTATTTATAGACATCATTAAGTGGAACTTATTTTATTAAATCGAGTTGAGGGATGGCATTTATCAGAGTGTGCTGCAATGGAGAAAAATATGTAATGCATCTCCCTTTCCATTCCACTTTTTGAATTTTTTTTTTTAAACTCTGGAATATGTGTTTTGTTCCATTATTTAAAACTTATTTCCTCTCTTCTCTCTTCCACTTTCTATGCACTGTTAAAAAGGATGGTAACAAGGAAGGGATTTGGAAGGTAAAAGAATTAACTTCCTCTCCCCCATAAAAATAAGATCAAAAATAGATATTTAATTTTGCAACCGTTAAAATGAACAGTCAGCTGATAAAACTAGTTAGAATCTGTACACACTGCACCTGAGTGAAACAGCAACAAGAAATTAATGACATTTTTGCTTGAAGCATTATGTCAGAGCAGATTTGCCTGACCACTCAGACATGCTTAATGGCACTGCTGCTAATGCTGCGGGATGAACCTACTCAGAGCACACCAGGAATCTTATGGAGTCTGTCTTCAAAAAACAAGCTACCCCATCATGCTAGTTCAGTATTAAGCTCCTGAGAAAATTCACTTTGCAAACTAAAAGTATAGCATAATTTGATATTCAACATGTCCGTTCTCCCCTCACTCCCCCCCCCCCCATATGTTAAGCCATTTTGCATATCAGTTCTTCTGCTCTCATAATTCCCTTTATTCCGATTGAGGTGTGTCCCCATCCAGCTATCTTCAGCAGTCTTCTTTCATTTTTAAACAGAACCAAAGAAAGTCTGGGAAGTCTGTATATTCTCTGTTGAGAAAGAATCAAAGAGAATGAGCATTTTGCCTCTCAAAGTGATTCGTACTTGTCATATTTTTTCTCTTGGAAATCACTTCATTATTATTCAGCTCTCTCAAATCTGGATATTCACCTTCACCAATTTTCAGATGCTTTCTCTTCATACTAAATTTCTTTCTTCATATCAAAATCTTTTATTTCCCTCCAGTACCATGTAATATTTATTATATTAATGGTAAAGCTGCATGAAAAATTAATCAACTATTTTGCCTCTTTTCCTAGTCGAGTGTGGCTCCTAATAATTTATTTGAAATATTAATTATTTGAAATATGTTACTGAATAATTTTTGCAACAAGTTCTTGGCCTGTGCATTGTTCAGAGGTGCTAGCAAAAACCCAAGTGGTAATGATTCAGCACTTTCATCCACCAGTGAATAGAACACATTCCCCACTGGAAACTCTTCTTGTGATCCAGTGCTGAAACTGCTCTTAAATATTTACTTACAAGGTCAGAAATAGAGAAAAATATACACACCCAATAAGTGCATATTTTTAGACTGCTTTGAAAGGAAAGACATGGGAGCTAGTGGCCAAAAGAAAACCATTTAGCAGTGGCATCACCAGGGAAACTGCTGTCTGTCCTGTGACTCAATGAGCTGCCTCTTCTCCCTGCACTCTCCAGCACCACAGCACATGTTACCTAAGTGACAAGCTCCTTGAAGTGAAATGCTGTACACACGATTACGTAGCCAGCTTTGAGGAAACCTGAATGAGGTAATGCTGCTGCTAAGAGCAGCAGTGCTGCTGGTTGTTCCCCTTGTGGACACTGATGCTGGCACCAGCAAGAAGTCAGCATCAATGCTGGACTGAGGAGATTCAAATGAGAATCTCCGGTAATATTCAGGCACATATTCTTCAGACATAACTTGCAGCCAGGGTCTGGGTCTGGTGCTTACAGGGATGAGGAATACAGAGGGCTGAGCTTTCAGGAGGCTGAAATCCAGCAGGATCAGCAGGTCCTGTGCAATGCTCCTTGGCTGAAAGCAGCCCAGTCTGCTGTCACCCTCTCTCTCACAAGAGGAACAGCCACATACAAATAAGTGTCCCTGACTATAAATCTCTCTATTATTGAGACACTCAAGGGAGTGTGGCCCCTCACCTGGGAAACGCCTTTGTCCCCAGACTTGGGATTGTTTCTGCACCTTTTTAACAGGTGGCAGTGCTTCCTTCATCGATTTGGCTTCTTCAGTGAGAAAACTGTTTCCACAGGAAAAGGATGACTACAAATTTTAGCAATATCATAGTTATTTCTTCAGGCATTCACGTGAGTACCTATGATGTAACTAGTGCACTTATTCAGATGGCCAGCATTCAGGGCCGGGGGAGTGTTTGAGTTTGCTGTTACAGTGGAATTAGTATTTACCTCTGCACATGTATTTTTGTATGGCTCTGGGATGTAAACTATTCATGCGTGGAGGAGCAGCAGTCACAGCAAACACAGGGCTAGGCCCCAGAAAATTGTCACCTTTAAAATTCAGTAAAGCTGTTTGCAAATATTGTCAAAGTTAGTTCTCAATGACATCTCCCTTGCAATGAAGAGGTTCATTTAATCTAATTGCTAATTAAAAGATCAATCATATACTGCTTAATATTCCCAATTTAGTACTAAATGAATATTAAGTGATATAATTGCTGTCAAAGTCCCTGACCAAACTGGAAAAGGAGGCATGAGAGGCCATCTGTCCCAGTGTCCTGGCTCGCTCTGCGTTGATGCCAATTTCCCACCTCCTCCTTTGGTTTGCAGTGCTGTGCAGCAAGTGCTGGATCTCTGGGTTAATTTCTCTGGGATAAAAACTAGGAAATTAAATCCCTGCAGTTCTGCCACGGTCCAGGAGGGGCTCCTGGCCTCTGGGAGGGTGGTCAGGGCAGCAGTAAGCAAAGGACAGCAAGGGAGAGGCTCTGCTACCATGGGGATTGGGCTTTGGGGAAGGCAGAAAGCAAGGTGCTCAGTTACACACCAAACAAGTGGGAGCTACTGGGAAGACAGCATGGAAAACGTGCATTTTTTTTCTTGCTTCTTAACATGAACTTCTAATCATGTATTGATGTACAGATATATAGATAAGGAAGACTATGAAGTATGCAATTAATACTGAGAGGTAGTCTGTAAATGACTGACTACAGAAACTGTGACTTTTTCAAATCATTTTTTTTTCTGTTAGGCTGAGCTGTCACCCACTGTGGCCAGATTCCACGCATGAATGTGCATCCTGCAATTAATTATTCTTTTTCTGTCTGACCGCAGGAGTTGGTTTTTATAAACTGCAAATTGTCAGCATCTGATTCGCATTCAGTGCTCCTGACAGTGGTAATAATCAGAAGAATTCACTTAACAAACATGGATGATAAAATAAAATGTCACATTTTATTACATACTTTTGTTCCATCTGTCTGAGCAATTTTGAATGCCAGATTTAAAGACGTGCCAGCAGGCCATGTCTTTCAGGATGCTTGCACATGGCTGCACTGGCTTTTAGCATTTACTTTCCATTGAAGGAATCATTTGATGGCTCTGTGCTCTCTCTCATGGGGAGACACGCATGCTGGCAGTGAGACACTGACCTGGGCTGCCTCTCACGGCTGACACACACTGCACAGTGCTGTCCCAGTGGGGTTCTGCCTCCTTTTCTCAGGTTACATCTGAAGGTCAATACGAGAGCACCCCTGTGTCTGTGGGCTGTCCCCCTGCCATGTTTAGGACCAAAGAACAGTGAGGCAGTTCCCTGTATGTACACACACACACACACAAACACACAAATGACCAGCTGCTTGGAAATACAGGCCATAAATATTTTTTTGGTGGCTTCATGCAAATTCCAGTTGCATCTCAAAGTTGAAATTTGCACTTATTTTCAAATATTCACGATATTATCTTCCTTTTTTTTTTTTTTTTTTTTTTTTTAATTTCTGTTATTTCAGTTCATTTAGGTGTTTATGTGGAGATAGCTTCCACAGTGCCCTCACACTTTTGCCTCTCTTCTCCCTTCGGTCCTAATTTTCTGTATTGAATTAGAGCTGAGCTTCCCAATAGCAGCAAGTTAAACATCCATATCTGTTTCAGTGAACTAGAAAAGAAGATGGCAAATTGCTTTGGCTGGCTTTGAGACATCCAGTGTATTTTTCAGCCTTTCATTTAAAAACTGGCTGTACAATAGTAATACCCAGAGGAGGAAGTACTGGATATTTACCAAGTTAAAGCTCATTTTAAAGAAAAATAGATCAGGAAACACAAATACAGGAGCCAAATATGTCTCACATTTTAACAACCTTTGAGCAGAGATTTGCTGAAAGATGCTGAACTGAACTCTTCATCCAACCACACTAAATCTTTGAGAAGACACTGATTTTTTTCCCCATCTAACCTGCTATCTTCATGCTTGATCTCTGCAAACAATGCCAGAATCAGGGCTCTTGCTCTAGAAGTGATGTAGGTTATGAAGGGAAGAAACCACAGAGTACTGGGATTTAAACATAAAAACTTTGCTAACTGCAGGCTGCTATTCGTTTTGCACGCTGCCAGTGAGCAAAGCACGGATTAGCCTCACAGAAATCCCCCTGACTGCATTCCTGCCTCGAGGTGGGTTTCGATCAGACTGATTGTTCCATTAAGCTCCCAATCCGGTGAGAAGTCACACCAGTAATTTGCATGCTCATAAAAGAGTAAGCAGAGCCGTTGCTTTGAAGTTCAATTATCCATGTGCTTGTTTAAAGCAGAATATTGAAAATGCATTGTGCTGTTTGCACAGCTGCAGAGCTAAATACACAGGATGTTTGCAGGTTTGCTCTGGGAATTTCCACACAGCCAGGGAAACACAGAACTACTGTGAAGTCTGCTGATCTAAATCACGGGCAGGCATTGAAGCAGAAGCAGAGCTCTAAAGAAAGTTTATAGCTTCATTTGTGGACACTGAGGATCAATACAACAGGCCACTTAAGTGTTCATATTATGAGGTGCCAGCTGCAACTCTATAGTTAAGGCTGACTTTAAGGCTAACTAGAGCATTGAATTTAAATCAGAGTTTCGACTACATTATTTACGTGGATTATGCAGTTTCTTTTTTCCTCCCCTCCAAATTTACAGTACTTTCTCATTGAGTACATGATGGACTTCCCAGGAACTAGCAAGTAAGTCAAGTAGCTAAGGGTTAAAATTTGAAATAAGATTTTGTTCAGAACACTACTGATTTTTTCACATCATTTTCACTGTTAAAACTGTTATATGATAGAAAAAATAGCTGACAAACTGATTGCCAGGTAAGCTGCAGATACTATTGTCTATGCAAGTTACTTTATATGTATTTATTATTTTATTTACCTAGGTAATTGCCATAGTACTTCATGGACCCCTATTTACTGTTTTTAGCCACTTCACTACTTTTTGGTTGTAGCACTGTTGCAGACCACTGCAAAAGAGACAGGCATGACACATAGTGTTTATCTGTAAGTGAGGAAGATATTTTCATATGACTTTCACAGTTACTGCTAGTGACTAATCGGAGTTCCAGCCCAGCATCTGAGGATCAGCAGCTCTAATTTGCTGGCTGCCTGGTTATTAATCACAACAGCATCTTAACATCTGCAGCCTATTGCACTTTTTAGGATAGTGTGCTTCACTGAAACCTGAGAGAAACAGACAGATCAGATCACAGGGAAACAAAAATATTACAGTTCTGATCTTATCAAAATTAAATGACTGCCTTTGAACACACTACTCTTCCTTTAGTAAAGACAATTACAAAGGGAAATACAAGTAAGGAAGGTTTTTTACATGCAGTAAGGAATTACGGAAGTCTCACATATGAAAATCCAGAGTGCTTTGTACAATTTTACACATTGACGAATCTTTGCCACAAAAAAAACCAACCAGTATTCCTTACATATACAACTCTACGCATAATTAACCACATCAAAATGATAATCCATGCAAAGCTAAATTTGGGGTCGATCAGATATTCAGCAATTTATTACTTTGTTTATCAGTTATTGGGAAAGCATCAGGTCCAGGTGCCATCACAGCCCCTGGTTAGACTGCACACCAATACAGAAACTGATCCAGTCTGTCTCCCCGTACCACACTTCTCACTCTCGCTGAAAGTGGAAACATTATACAACTTATACTAACTAGCGCAAAGCACATTAAGGTTAGAGCTCATTTCTAGCAATTGCTAAGCATCTCAGAGATAAAAGATGAATCTTGCAACCTATGCAGAAGACTAGTAGGCGAAACTGATATTGAATGTGATAATATAGGAAGATCAGACAGTGCTCAGCTCCAACTTCTTTATAGTCTCCTTCCTGACCTGTCATATTTAAATTGTCAAAATTAAATGCAGAGCAATTGTGGATGTTGTCTAATCCCATGAAAGGCCAGGGGAACATGGGATACCATGGGAGTTACTCCAACGTCCACTCCTTACATGATGCCCTGCTATGACTTATGTTCTATTCTTTACCTGTTTATGTACAATACACTATTTACTAGCTACACAAATCACGTTTATCCAACTTGCAATACTGCCCTGTTATAGTGATCATTCAGCTTGTACTTATATTACTAACCAAAAGCACTTCTACAAAACAACCCAAACAAAGAATCTATCAGTATGAAGTGTTTGTATGTTTAGTGAGGCAGAAAGATGAAATGATGCCATGCTATTGATTTGCTCACTTCCTATCCGAACAGACCAAACTGTAAACATTTCTATTAAGTCATTTCATAGCCAAATTCTGATGCAGGATTTAGAATGCAGACTAAAACCAACCCATGTAGTCCAGTGTGTTATCGCTGGTAGGTATCAATGCTGGATTTTCATAAAAGCTTGGGTAAGAGAAAACATAAAATCCTATAGAAGCCCTTTCTTCAGTGCTATGGTTAGTTCCTCAGTTAAATTATATTGCAAAAAGCTTGAAATCCCATCTACAATAATCATGAACAATTTCACCATCTATACAACTGATTCATTTTCTTAAATCATACTAAGCTCTTTGCAGCAGAAAAGTCTTATGGTAATAGATGCCTGGAGTTAATTTAAAAAGTCATCAGTTCTGAGCTTGTCTCACAGAAGAAATCCTTTGTACATATGTCAGCAACTCCCTCAGAGTTACGGCTTCTCCTCTTCTCCCTTGCTTATTTTCACCATGACCTCTTTCATTTGTTGCCACTCTAAACTGAATTCAGGCTTACTTTGGAAGGAAATGTCTGGTTTGCAAAATTCTTACTTGAGAAATGGATACATTTGGGAGAATTCCACATATAAATACAAAGGCTAATCTCATTATATGAGTTATTCACTTCAATTTATACAGTCATTTCTGTGAAATTACTCTGTACTATATTCTGAAGAGGACAAATTGATATAGTCTTATTTCATTATCTCAACTTGAAGTGTTAATTTACAGCATTAACAAGCAGGATTTCTGTGGGGATTTTGCACTGAGCATGGAGACTTACCATGTGCTGTTTGTATCTCTCAATAATTTTCCTTTTTTTTTTTTTTAATAGAAATTCAGTTTTCTAGACAAATTATTTGCCATGGCACACAGTGGAGTGGCTGCTGAACCCACAGGAAGGAAGGGGAGGCAGGGGAAAATCACCAGAGCAGAAGAACAAGCAATCAGAAGCCCCATAGGACCTTTGTAGAAAAGAGGAAGACTGTTGTGACACCCATAGGTACAGAGAACTGTAAGTGGTTATGAATGTACACTGCGCTCACTAGTGTCAGCAATAATCATTAAAATAAATACTCAATAATTTGTTGGAAATATCTCCAGAAAAGGAACAAGGTGGATGATTGAGTAAGGATGGCTTCCCCGTTTCATTTCTTGCCCATAAGGCACTTTCTACTCCTAGCTCCCTTAAAAAGTGAATTTTATTTTCTACCCTAGAGGGGAAAAGGAAAAATATATTATTCAGTTGGCAGCAAATTTAGTGCCACAGAAAATGTATTGATGCTGTGTCAATAAAAACAAAACCTCCACATGCTCTGTTTGGTTCCTCACCCACCAGACTGTTTCAGGGAGGAGGTGTGTGGAGGGAAACAATAGTTTAATTGGACACTGTTACCTGTAAACTGCTAGGTAGGCCCCAAGGTGTTACGAAACCACCTGTAAAACAAAAGCATCTGCAGTAAAGAGCATGGAGAACATCATTCTTTGCTTATTTACTGCTTAGAAGTATTCTAAATCTTGTTTTTATTTCCAAGTGTTCTCAGGCTGTAAATGCACAATGTGCCATTATAACAGCTGCAGCTGACATGAAGAGAACAGAATTGCAAGTACACTTTGGAGCACTGCAGTGAATCATCTATGAGCACTGGAGTACTGCTCCTGCATTATTTTGAATGTGTACATGCTATCAAATAAAACATAAATATTGTTGTTTCCTGGTATTGAATTACAGCACCGTGGGCAGGTTGGACAGAAACAAGAAAAGGATAACCAGGGTAAGTCTGTAGTCACAATACTTTAACAAAGTTTATGGGGGTTTATGTTACCTGAAAAAAAAAATAGACAAACTGATCCCAAAAGGAATTTCATTATATTTATTACACTATAGAGGATGCTCTGCTTTTGTGTGATTTGGTTGTTTTAAAGTGTAATTGCTACAGGGTTCTATAAATTAAATGCTCACTTGTTTGGACAAAAAAGCATAAATGACCACAAATGTGGTCATTTTATTTTTAATAAAAATTTTTAATAAATTTTATTTTTAATAAAAGCTTGCTAGTTTCTGTGGATGACTGATGGTGAGGACTGTAAATCTGCCACTTAAATGAACACTTGAACATCAGAGAAACATTCTCATGCTTGCATACAAGCACAGACTTTTTTTCTACCATAGGAGTATTGTTCTGTAATGAAATAATGGTGAAATTGCCATAATGTGTCATAACCACTATTTTTTTTTCTATTAGAAGAATGCTTGCAGACACAAAGAGAAAGTTATTACAGCAGAACCATTGGTGCTTTCACAGTTAGTGCCTGATAAAATTTTCAGATTAAATTGTTGTGTTTTTTTCCCCCCCCAAGATGAGCATTTTCTGTAACTTGACAAATTTCCCTTGTGCTGAAACACGGCTCTAACGAACTAACAGTGGGGACCTCATTTAACAAAATTACTTTTAGGTATGTATTTCTAAAATGTGAGGAAAACTTGTTTTGTATGACTGAATCATGATAGTACACAACAACCATGAAAGAAGCATAGGAAACTGATAGGATAATTAAAATCCAGTTTGTACTCCAAAGCAGGTTAAACATTACCTTTTCTGCTGCATCATGAAAGCTACAAATATAGCTCTGGAAATCAGCTTTTGCTTTATGTCACCACTAAGAGAAAATGGTGGCACTGGAAAACATGAATGATCATGTTGCAATTTTTTTGTGAGCAAGTAAAGCACCAAAGACTCTCTGTCCTCCAAAGGGCCATCCATCCTACAGTAACTCCTCTTGGATGTGGGATGAGTCACAGGCTTTCACTTCCCACTGACTTGCACAGGTTTCCATAGATAATACACATTTATATATATATATCTCCAGCCTTCAGCCTACATGCCAAACAGGCATTCAGCTCTTTCAATTTCTCTCTCCTTCTTCCAAAAGATACTGGTCTACCTAAACTGTAAGTTTCAAAGGAACATCAAAGGAAAATTAAGCCCTCTATTCTTTCTAGTTTATTCAAAGACAATCAGGAGCAGAAATATTGCTAAGTAGCTCAAACTAAGTACACTGCAGCACGAGGTTTACTGTCTAGCCCTTTCCTGCTGCACTGTAACAGAAGGAAATCCAAAGCAGGTTAAGGAAATCCCTTCTCTTATAGTGCAGCAGGAAAGGGCTAGACAGTAAACATAGTGCCATACAAAGTAGGGGAAAAATGAAGATTTCTTTACTTCACTGGCAATATTTCAATATAGGGCTTAACAGATTTTTTAAAAAATCTAGAAACTGCCATGTCAACAAGGATTCTACAGAATTCATGACGCTTCCACTTAAAATTCTCAGAAGAATAGTACAAACTGCTTTTCAAAGGCACCTAAAAGTTAATCTGCCTAACTCCCTCTGCAAACTAAAGAGTTTTGACATTTCTAGAGACTCTTTAGCAAATCCCCCAGCTATGGTATATAAGCACCTTTTATTGGCCCAAACGATCTGCCTCCTGAAGAACTGCCCATTTTTGCACCATACTGCTGGAACGAGGTATAATCTCTGCTTTTACACTCTTCATTCCTGGGAACCTTTCCAGGATAATTTGTTCTGCATGGATCATTTGGGCTGCCTCTGCCCCCACTATGTCAGTGATGAGATCCTCACTGCCTTCAGCCCATGCTGGCTGTGTCCAATGAGCTCATCAAGGGTTTGGGATATATCCAAAATCTCAAGTTGAGTTCTTCAGAATGCATGGAAGCCCTTTGCTGTATCTGTCCTAAGTAATTTATTTCCTATGCAATCATATTTCTCTATGTAGAGCCAAAAAAAGAAGTGAAATCATCTTTCAAGCTGATGCTGGTAAAGTCATTCCATAAGTGCCAGCATAAAGCCCAAATCCAAGTGTTCAGCTTAATATTACCTGCTCCATCCA
This sequence comes from Chrysolophus pictus, assembly GCA_037305975.1. Taxonomy (NCBI): domain Eukaryota; kingdom Metazoa; phylum Chordata; class Aves; order Galliformes; family Phasianidae; genus Chrysolophus; species Chrysolophus pictus. The sequence continues at coordinate 12,103,618 of CM074583.1, read as the reverse complement.
GATATAGTTTCATTCATTTAGATATGGGCAGTTAATAACTTTGAAAAAATCACTAATCTTCAGGGGTTAAAATGCCTTTGAAAATTTTGGCCTAAACATGTAGAAAGAAGGTAAAATTGCTACAAAGAAATTAGAAAAGCCCAAGACAGCAGTGCTAACTCTGTGAATATAGTTCTACTAACATCTGTTTAGGCAAAATATAAGACCAGAGTAATCAGAAAGAGATCTGTTGGTATAAAAGTAACTACTAAGTAAAATCATACGCATTTAGAAGTAACATCTAATAGGTGCTGAGAGAACTTCCAAACTTCTGAGTTTGCAAAATAATAAATCTCAACTCCATACAAGATAGGAATTAGAATGTGATTTTTCTATAAGGAAAGGCTTTTAAAGCACAAGCTACTAGTTTTCACACTCAGAACTTTCCAGCCCAAACATCCTGCATAAACACACTTTCAATATTCCCAATTTTGTACTCTCCGCCCGCCCCCTTTGTTTTTAGAATAAGTATTTCATTTTATGTCTTTATTTCACTATCCCTCATTTCATTCTATTTTCCCAAGACTGAAACCAAGGTGAAAGAAATATTAGCCACCAATCTCTGCCAGATTTCAACCAAACCTGGAAACATGCTGCTAAGTAGGCTGCAGAGTATGCAAATAGAAAACAGAGGAAGCTACTAGCTACCTTTTTAAATGAATGTCCGGCTCTCTTTTCGCACAGATGGAGCTTTATTGTTAATATTTCTCCACTCAGTTCTCCTTCATGGTTCATGAAAGTGTTTCAAAACAGGGAAAACATGAGACAAATTTCATGCTCAAAGAGCAGTCTGGACACAGATTCTGCATCTCGCACTCTTGTGAAAGTAATCTAAGGACCTTGGTAACAACATCCCCTGAGCTAGCAAGCCCTGATCCAGTACAGCATCACTGGATACTGAGCGCATGATAGCACTTCAGCCATCACCATTTTTGCCCAGTGACTGTCTTAGATTAGCTGCTTTAGTGGTGCATAGCAACATGATACCAGAGGGGAGAAGAGGGAGTGAAAACTGTGTCATTCTGTTGGCAGCACAGAGTAAATTAAGCCAGGCAGAATATACTTGGAATCTAGCCAGAAAACAAAGTGTACTACAGATCTTCTCATCAAAATGGCTAGGATCCTGGTCTGAAACTCAGACTAAATTCCATTTAGAAAAGCAAAAGACATTACTAGAAACTTATATCTGCATCAAAGGTGACCCTTACAATCCCACTTTTGAAGAATAGGGGAAGAAAAGGACAGGGTCAGTTCTCATTTTTGCTGAAAAGCTGTGCTTTTTTGATAGTACCTGAGACATGAAAAACCAGAACAGAGAAATGAAGACAAGAGTAGCATTCAATTCCGAGAGCTGCTTCTTTGCTACTGAAAAGAGAAAGTTTCCTAGGGTTTGATTCCTAGGTGTTGAGCAGTATTTCACCAGAATCAGGAAAGACCAGCCAAGGGACAAGGCCTTTGTCTATCAACATGAATACAAAAGAGCCAAAGTAGTTGTTTTGGTTGAAAAAGTAGTCAAACTTCAGTATTATCCTATTATTTGGGCAACCATGTTAGTCAACATCCAGCAAGTCAAAATCATCTGCCATCTAGATACCACAGTCACCACTTGTGTTAACAGATCACCAATGTGGATGCTCTGACAGCAATTTCTCACACTTACAAAGGCTCATAAGGCAGAGTACCTACCTTGTTACTTGAAATGCTCAGTTAGCTCTTGTGAAGCTGCAGAACTACCTTCCTCAGGTCCCCACTGTTTGGCAAATCCATCTTCTAGATCTCTTCAGAAACAAATGAGCAGTGAGAAACATTAAGACTGCTATACTTAGAGTCAAACTCCACCTGAATTGCCTGTTCATTTATCTAGAAGCTTCACAACTGCATAAACTATAATGTTATTACCAACAGAGGCAGTTTCTCTTGCTAAGGTAGAAAATACAGTGCTTTGGCTATAATCTCTCTTTGCTGGAGCAATTCTGTGTGATAAGAGTCAGTGAATGAAGGATTATCTACTCATCACCTCCAGCCCTGAAGCTACTTTTTATCTGGCAAATATCAGAAGTCTCAGCAGCATCACACCCATATCCAGCAAAACCCTTCTTGATTGCACACAGTGAGCATGATGAACTCCATTCAGGCAACAGCAGGTCAGAAAACAAATCTCTAATACATAAATACTGTAAATACAGTCAATTTATACTCCTGTATACTGATAACAGACTGCAATTTTCTGCACAGGATGGCAAAGCAAAATGTTTAGTCTAAAAAGAAATGGCAGAAATCTATTTCCATTTCTTTGCATTTACATGGTTTCTTCAAGAAAATATTTGAAAAGCTGCATTTTGGTGATTTCTCTTAAGCTTTTGTTTGTTTTTCTTAATTTCAGTGTATGGTCAGAATCTTATCTTAATATCAGAATAGCTCTTAGTATTTTTAACTAAATTTCTTTCTCACCTTTTACTGTTTTTGCACATGATCCATTTCACAGCATCACCATTTTGCAGCACGACTCATGCACCCTGGCCTGTTCTTTCATGTGCACATTTTGGCTTGCAGCATCTCAGTGCCATGTCCACAGCTCCATGTCTGCAGACACTGTGCACAGCAGTGAGACAGACACAGTGTCTACCAAAGATTTGATATGATATTTAAAGCTTCCATTTGTGATGAAATCTCAATTCAGTGAGGCAGCTTGCAGGTACAGCCAATTAATTTTAAAAAAAGAATCTACAGTCTAGCAGATACAAATCGCATCACACTTGTAGTCAAATAAGTAGTAAGAAGGCAAACTCAGTCATAACCAGTACTACTGCTGACGTGTATTGGTCTTTGTTAAAATGCAACTGAAGACACAGTGACTAACAGTAACAGGGGAGTGATCACAGCAGGGGAGTAAAACAAGAGAAGAGAGTCAATATTGTTCTCCCTCCTTGGTAAAAACATGGACATCAGTATCTGAGAAATGGATATGAAAACAGATAAGAAAATACTTGCACTGATAAAGCATCACCATGCATGTTTGCATGAAGAAGTAGACAACAGAAAATTAAAAAGCATTAGGTAGCCTCTGTGTTTCCAACATTACTTAATTCTGATAAAGAAATAGAAGTGTTTAAAACAGCACAATACAGCTATCACTGTGGCCATCATTTTGTCTAAGAGCAAAGGGCTCCCAAAGGACCATTCTTGCCTATAACTGAGCTTCTTCCATCTGTGTGACTGCACAGAGAGCCACAAGGACACTGAGAAAACACAAAAAGAGACATGAGCAAACTGCTGCCAGGACAGGGAGGGCTCTCCCTGCTTTTGGCAAGTCTCACACTTCTCTTTGTCTCTACCTCCACATGGAAAACAGAACTCATATCCAATCTCATGCAAAATAGCAGAACTTGCAAGTTCTGCCACTGCCAGAGGGAGATGAGTGCCTAGATTTTACCTGTGGACAGCAAAACTATCTACTTGTCCATTATATATTTTAAGACAAATACTGATCCGCAAACAAACACCAAATGCTGCTGAAGCATAAAAATCAGAAGACACACTGAAGGAAAATGGAAAATTTTTAAAGCTAGATTAATGTATGACACAAAGCTCTTTATGCCATCTGGTAATAAAAGCAATAAAAGTCCAATGTGGAAGAGTGGATAAGTTCAAAAAATAATCAAGAATAAGAAATGGGCACATATATATATATATAAAAGACAGCATCTGTTACAGAGAATTGATGGAAATCACATCTATCTCTTATTCAAGGAATAAGAAAGAACAGACTAAAAGCCTATTCTGCCAACATACTGTCCTGTATACTGTCCTGGAAGTGGACTATGCCAGGACATCTTAAAGCTTCTGGGAGACACAGCTGATAAATTCACATGATAAATCCAGTCTCCATCTGGCAGGTGAAAGAGCATTTCCCTGTTCCGGGGCTAGCCACTGACTGCACAACTTTGCAGCCTCCTGTCACAGCTAGGTCTATCAGGAAGAGTAATACCAATGTAAGAATACAAATGTGTAAATACCCATCAGCAACTAAGACCTGGTCTCCCAACAATCTCCTTTTACCCTAGTTGGAGGGAGGAAGGCTGCTTATCTCTTTTCCAGCTATCCAACAGCACTGACAAGGAAGCTGTCCTGCGTCCTCTTCACAGCTAATGCAAAAGCTGTGTTTGAAGCCTTGTTAACGGCCTGTGAGTGCAGGCTGGAGTGGAGTTTTGGGGAGAGGAGAGCTGCGCAGGAGAGGAGGTGCTGGATTCACATCTGGTAGCTTGCATTGGAGCTCTAATTGAAAGCCTGACCAGGGTAGGATGTGGTTTCAAACAAGGACCTCTCAAATTAGAAGGACAAAAGTAGGCTGAAAGGGAGGAATGACGGTTTGGGTTTTTCTGTTGTCTCTTGCACATCTTTGGTGGTCTGGTGATTTCCTTTGAGTAGCTCCACAAAAGAAGCTTTCTTTGGAAAGGGCCATTCATCATATCTGAAGTTCTGCTTCCAAATATCACATGCATTTGCAAGAATGAAGAAACATATGGTCTGAATTGTAACAAATAAAAAGTTGTAGAACACCCCTTACTCTGTCTCCTATTTAAAACTGAAACAAGGCCTCTGACTCCCACCAGGAGCTGCACAAATGAGAATAGACTGAGCATTATCTAGGCCTTTCTTGACCATTTTTTTTTCCTGCTCGATTGCAGAAGGCGTAATACACATGGCCCTGTACAACTTTGCCATCCCTTTAGTTTGTCGCTGTTGTGACAAATTCAGGTCATTTTTTATGCCTGTAACACAACTGTTGGATGACTATCTGTAGGGTCTGCACTTGCTGGTTATTACACAGTGTGACACAGCGCTATGCAGCATCTAATGAGAAAGACAGATGCCAGAAGCAGAATGAAAAAGTGAAGACAGCACAGAGCCGTATAATAGAAGGAGCAGATATACAAAAGACCCATGAGGATGAAGACAAGTTTAAATATTATTTCCTTGTGTGTTACATGTATATTTCTCAGCAATTTTCCTTCCAAATGAAACAATAATTGTACTGAAGTGCTATGTCTGTAAATAAAACCACTTGAGATTAAGCATGCCACAAAGAGCCTTGTAGGTGAATGAAACCTTGTGATACTCAAGGAAGGCTGGCTCTTCCTTTCAGCATTTACACGACCCTCTCTCTAAACTATGAGCAGCTTTTACTTTCAGTTTTACAGTATTAAACGAGTTTCAATTCAAATGTTAAAAATAAACTGTACAAGAGAGATTTTCTTAACCTCTGCACATAGGCGACCAGATTCCTGAAGAAAAATTCCACTCAAAAGGGCTGCATTCTGCTTTTTATCTTAAATATGCTGTGAAAGCAGGTCATCAGACAGAAAATAAAAAGCAGCTTAGTGCCCAGTGCCATGGGAGCACCAGCTTCTCTTAATCTGACAAAGAACTGAAGATCAAACATCTTGTATTTGATCTCATAAGAAAAATGTTAGTTAACAGAAATGTATACATTATAAGTAGAAAATATTTCCATAGGAGACACAGGACAACAGAACTGTCACATTATCAGCTGATACTAAGTCCCTGTTCACTTGGTTTACTTCCAAAAAAGACTCAGAGTGGAAAAACTCTCACCCTCCATTGATAATACATAGTTTGTTTAGTATTTCTATTCCTCCTCTTCTGCACAGAGTCTCACCATCTTTGAGTGTGACTCTGTGGAACAAAGATGCAAACAAGGACATTCTTTATTTGTCTCTGGAAAACTGTATGCTCCAAGATTACATCTTAATACTGTTTTCTCAAAAAAAAAAAACAACAGGGTATTAAACTCAAAAATATTTATCACCATGTCTTGACAACTTTGCAAGTACTGTCAAAAGGCACGGGTCTTGCTGTATTCCTGCTAGGGCTCGCTTCAAACCCTCTGCCTCAAGTGAGAGTCAAAAAGGCTTTTGTTTTTTGTTTTCCAAAATGATTGTTTCATTCTTATTGCATCAGACTTATTTTTAGAATATTTGAATAGATATGTTTAAGTTGTCAGTTGCTATTGCATAAATAGAGGTTGCTAGGACGGAGTAGTAGCTGCTTCTTTAAGAAACAGTAGCAAAAGAGGATGAAGCAGCAGACAATTTAATAGCAGAAAGAACACGCTAAGAATAGCAGTTCTCTAATGCAGTATTTCAAAAATGTAGAAATGCCAAAATTTAGATTTTTAATTAGAAAAATGCAGCAAATCTACCTGAAATTTGCTGAGTATGAGAAGGCATTTTCCATGCTACCGAAAGTCATCCCTTTCTCGTTTTACATCTCTTTAAGTTCTTACTTAACAGTTGTAGACATGATTACTCTCTTTCTTAAGGATATCTGCCTACTCCAGATCAATCCTGAGTATCCAAGAATCTCACTCAGAACCACATCAAAGATAGTTAGCAATATCATAAGATCCCTATTGGTACAGAGAATTTGTATTTACGCATAACACTTATTTAGGGAGAGATTTACCAGAAGAAGGGTTTGGTTTCTTATTTTTATTTATTTAAATCTGCACGTTGCCAAATGAGAAGACTGATGCACAGAATTTGGTTTATGGGACTGTAGTCCTTGCTGGGAGCTCTCCTGAAGCCCTGTCTCAGAGGACAAGTTCAGTGGTCTCACAGGTGATCCCAGAATGCTATATTCAGTTCCATTCCAAGCACCAGGCAGTGCTTTAAACCCCACCTACTAAGAAAGCCTCCAGCAGCTGCTTAATGTTGTGATTATTCTGCTGATGAAATCACTTCAGGAGGCTGGTTACCGCACACTGTGGCTTCAGTCACTGGGGAAGATATTAGAACAGCAGAGCTCCTCTTGCAAAATAAGAGGCTTAGGACTCATCCACATAGGGGGAAAATACAGGACAATCTATCTGCCAAGCTTTCCTTTACTACTTTCCTTTATGGAAGTCTCTGAAAGCTAAAGAACTAGAGAAATGCCTTAGGAGATGAAGTCATGACACATGCCCACCCTTTTGTCCTGCTGGTCCAAGAGAAAACAGCGGCCATCGGCTCCAGCTGCAGCCACATTCATATAGCACCTCAGATTAGGGCTGCTATCTTGCCTGATCTGTCCAGCTTCTCCCTTCAGTACCAGAGGTACCTGAGGGGAGATGGCAGGTGTTGGGGTGTGACAGGAATACCTGGCACTCAGGTCAAATTATCCATCAAAAGCAGATCCTTCGGTGCACTTGAGAGAGGCTACAGGGATCCAAAAGGGCTGAGGAGGCCTGCTCCACCATCCCAGCCCTCAGCCCTCCTCCCTATAAACACTCCTGAGCATCCCTGAGGCCAAGGCAGTGCAGATGGCAAGGGATGTATTTGCTCAAAACAGACTTAGGTTGGCTCTTTCTAAAATGTACTGCACTTTTCTTTCAATGTGGCAAGGCTCAGAAATATCAAAATTAGACTTCACAAGAGTATAAAAAGCTTCCTGCTAACATAACATGCAAATGGACTGTCACACTCGCAATCTTGGACAGCAACAAAATTAGGCAGCAATAGCAAACAGCAGAGAAAATTGCAGCTGAAAAATAGCAACATTATCCTCTTTCAATAATTGTTAAAATGAACATTTCTAGAAGCTGAAAAGATGTGAGCCCAGATGCTGTTGCCGTATGTCTTATGCAGCTCATGATTATGAACAAACAACAGAATACGTATAAGGGAATCTAAAATGGTATGGATATGAGCCCAGCTGGTGTCCCCATATGCCTTACGAATTCCTCTTTTAGGAACACCGCAGCATATACATTAGAAATGCTTATTTTATTTATAAATAGAGTGGAACTGTTTAGCTGAAGCACATATAGAAAGATCCATAGGGATCATAAAAACAAAAGGTCCACAATGATCATAGAAACAGATGCGCTCAAACCCACTGAAATAGTTCAAATACCAAATTTTTACTGGGAACAACTTTGAGCTAGAATCTGATCTGAGCAAGGAATGATGCTTGTTTTCTTCACTGGGATTTTTCTAAAAAACAACCATAAAAAAGCTATGTTAGTTAGAAAATACTGACTTACTTTTGTTTCGATACACTGTTCCTATTGAAAGTCCAGAGAGGAAGAGTGAATGCCCAAGCTCAAGAGCAGCGGAGCCACTGCAACCATTGGGAGAGGTAAACTCTTGCCTCTTCTACAAATCACTCAAGGCAAGATCTGGAGCTTGACCTGCCCACATCCTGGAGGGAGTCCTTCACCAACAGGCAGAAGACACTTCTGCAATACAGCTCTTCCACTCCTGCTTTTCAGTGTCACCAGAACAACCTCTAAGGGAAGGCAACTGAGAACTCTTGGTTAATTATGAAAATACAGCACCAAATGCAGTTTTCCTTTAAAATCATCATTTCACTGTATGTATGCTATGAACATATATCTACAACAGATATCTAAAAGAAATACACTGCATATGATTGAAAAATTATTTTATTTAAAAATACATTATACAGCAGAGTGTCTCTCTTTTTGTTTTCTCACTGCTGGTTCACAGAGATTATATGATAAATTTAACCCAAATATTTGACTGGGAAAGATCCTGAGAGAGAAAGAGACCAGTTACAAGTTGATGATATACAGTACAGTGGAAAAGAGTCATCTCTTTTAACATAAAAGAATCTCTTGGTAATCTTATAAATCAGATATTAAAAAAATGTAGATTTGCTACCATGCAAAAATGAGTGAGAATTTCTTTTAAATCTACACACAGAGATCATTAGTATCTTGGACCCTAAAAAGCTATACTAATAAGAGAAGGGTAGGTGTGCCTAACATGGTGATACAAACTTTGGACCTACTACAATTTTGTAAACACATTTGGTAGCCTAATAAAGGTGGGTTTTCAATCACCTAAGTAACACTATTGTAGCTAAGGGCTCTATTCTAGGACTTCTTTCCCTGCTGATATATTTCTTTATTCTCTAATTCTCAGCTTAGTACGATGACCTCATGGGATATACTGCTCTACTGCACTCAAAGAAGACTTGGCTTTGCCCTGCTTGCCAAGCAATATTTAGGTAGCTGCATTTAATGAAAAGAGAAGTTGAAATGAAAATGCACGATAACTATGCAGGAACGCAATAAAATTCAACATAGAAAAATATATATCCAATTCTACAGTTATACTTTAAATATCTTCTGCCTGTGATTAATGCAGAGGAAATGCAGTGAATTATGGAAAACTTAAGGCCTAGAATTCTGTACTCGTTTCAAGGACCACACTGAATTTCTCTATATTAAATGTATCTATAGTGCTAGCGTTACAACTGCAGTTGCCAGAGGAAAACATTCTGGCAGTTAGGAGTATCTTCAGCATCTACAATACTTCACTATGAATAGTCAAGTGAGGCTGTCTTTTAAAGGGGAGGCTCAATTTGATTTTTCACAGTGATAACAGCGATATAAGAACATCACTCGAAGTTGAAGGAAAAAATCCTGTCAGCAACGGAGAGCCTGAAAGAGGATTTTTTGCAAGAACATGGCCCTGAAAAGGAAACAGGGATAGAGATGATTCCTAGAGATAAATTCTGCCTGTCTCAGTCACTCCAGTTGAAGTAAATTAATGCAGCCATTGCTTATTTCCATAAATGCTCCAACAGGAGGGCAGAAACACACGTGCACTTTTCCTCACTATATCAGTGACCCTCTTCCTGTCTTAGCACTCCATTCTCCCAGCACAGTATCTGGGTGTACAACAAATATGAGAAGATGCAGGGCTCCTTCAGTAACTTGTTTAAATGATCTGTGATAGCAGGGCTTCCCATCAGATATGCTGAGCTAAGAATGGAGCCCTTAACCTCTCATGGGATAGCATTAGTAATAAAGAATATATCAATGATCAAAATTTCTATATAATTTTCATTTCTTTTAACCTAGATACATATATATCATTCAAGACATTCAAGAACTACAAATCAACAATTCAACTACAATTATGTCAGGAAAATATCCAAATAAATAAACTTTTAATTATGATACAATACTTATTACAGTAAAAATTGGCATTTTTTTTCTCTTCAAAAGCAGAAGCACCAGTTTTACATATAACATTGTTTGAATGATATCTTACATGGAATACAGCGTAATACAATGTGCAAACAGCATTTTCATACAGAAGGTAATATTTTTTCTAGTTTTTATACACTAAAACTGCCTCAAATGGAAACAAATTCATGCTGAATTAAAAATGCAGATTTTAAAAATCAGTTTCAAATCAAAATATGGAGTACTACTGGAATAGGTACATGAACCATTAAAAAACAACAAGAAGCCAAAATAGAGGGTAGTGTCAGATAAAGGTAATTAGTGCTTAGTTTGTCCCATTCCATCAAAAAGTAAACAGTTAATATTTTTGCTAGAAAGTAAAGTGACGTTCTAATATTTAAGAAATCTTCAAAATGTAGGTATCATTTTAACGATGTAAAAATCAAGTCAGAAAGAGGACTTTAAAAATTTCTTGATTTTGTTACACTGCAATTATCGTGAGTGGGCTGTGAAAAGAGATGAAGTCCAATGGAGTGAATATACCTCAGCATCAACATCATGTGACTTCTGCAAAGGCCGTGATGTGGTTCTACAAGTTAAAGGAAAAACAAAGAAATAAAAACCCAGAAACCACACATGTAGACATCAGTCACCACTGTGAAAACTGTAGCATCTTCTGTGCTAGTGACAGCCTCATGCCTGCTGTGTATTGCAGGCAAATGTAAATAAAGCTGGTTATCACTGTAGTGCTCTCACTCAATTCCACAGTAAATTCTGGTCAAATGCTGGATAACTGTATACGTAACTGTACTGAAGAAAGCACTAAGATGTAAGGGTTCAACGATATTTTAGTTTTATACGTATTTTTTAAATAATGTGAAAAATTGAACTCGCTGTAATTTTATTCTTCCCTTATTCATAGTTTAAAGCAAAATGCCTAGAAATGGACAGTTTCTAGCAGGCTATAATATTCTATTTTGGTGTTAAAACAATTTTAATGCTCTATATTTTAAAAAAAAATGAATTGTTCCCCGTGAGTTTGATGGCATAGAAGCAAGTAGTGACATGGGACAATTAAATGGCATTCAGCAGTTGAGAACTTGTGTTCCAAATTTATTCTTCTGAATCACTAGCGTCCTCTTCACTTGCAATGCTAGCTTCCTGTTTCCTTCACCAGAACAATCCTTATGAACAAAATGTGTCTCAGGATACTACGCAGAACTCTATGCATAAAACTGCAGAATCCTAGAGAGCTCTGCTACTTTTTCTTGCTCTAACCTAAGCAAATATCTCTGTTGACATTTCGGAGGAAGAGACTTGAATGTAAGGTCTGAGCTAGCTGAAGAGAAGGCAGGGACTAGGTAATTCCTAGAGAGTGGGATGCATCTCCATTTTCTTGTTTAAGGGAAATTGCTCTAAGTCCTTCAGCAACTCCCTTACCACACACCATAGAAAGTGCTGGAGGGAAACTGGCCACCACAGAAGTTTCTCTTTCTTAGTTCTTCTTTAAACTCCCTGGATATTTGTCTGTCATTCTTCAAAGAGCGAGAGGAAAGAAAATGAGCATCTTCAATTTTCACACTACAGAAAGGAATCTCTCTTCCTCATGCATACCCATGGCCGTATGGGTTATAGGATGAGCATTTTTTTTCTTTTTTTTTTCCTTTGTATACTAAGGATTTTAACTCTAGCAACGTCCTTGCTGTATTTTGTGACAGCCTCAATAGGTGAGGAACACCAAACAATATGCATCTATGTACTTTTTTTTTCCAAAAGAGAACTTTTCTTTTTTAAAATAAGCAGCAATGATTAAGCCATAGCTAGCAGACATTTTTTAAAGTGTGAGGAAAGAAAACAATCAGCATGCAACTTCCTGTGAAAATGTTTTCAGTAAACAATATTAGCCATTAGTCATTGTTTACAGATTTGGATTCTGAAGCATAAAAGCAAAGTTAGATTTCCTAATTGGAAAATAAAATACAAGCATTTCAAAGAATTTCAGTTGTTGGTCTGCTTTCAGCAGAGCAAAGAGAATGTGCTGGGCAACCTCAATGAGCCTGGAGTTACTGTGAGGCTATTATTAAGTTTGGCATTTTTCATTGTTTAGATCTGAAAATTATCCTGACAACTTAAGTCAGCATCATACTAAAATTACTCTTTTTTTTTTTTTTAATAAGCAAAATAGTTGAAAAATATGGAATTGGAATTGAAGAAAAAATGTGTTTTGATCATTATTTATTCTAATCAATTATTTCACTTCCTACTACACAATACTCGTTTCTCTAAGTGGCACACATTTTCCAGTGATGCAGAGAACCAAGTAGTATTTCAAGTGCTATTAACTCAGGGTTTGGTAGCTATTACTTGAGAAAGGTGGATGTGGCACTCCTGCCAGCTATACCTCCAAAATGAACCGGTCACCATTTGGAAGCGTATGCAGAACACAGAACAGAATCACACAGAAAAAAAAATCCCCATTCCTCAGTAAATCCTCAGGGAGAAATGCTAAGCTCCCAGTTGGAGAGCAATTGATTTGGACTGTAGTGAAGACTTGTTGATTCCTTTCCAACGGATTAAGCAAGATGATGCATAACTAGGTCAAAAGTAATGACTCTGTAATGACGAGAATCACTGATACTGATTCATGCAACTGTCTGGTTATTCGTGTCTTTTCACATGCTTCTCAGCAAAACCATAAACAAGCTTTTCTGAGACAGTTCACACACACACACACACACACACACACACACACACAAAAAAAAAAACAAAGTATCCTTCTTTGAAAAATTTCAGTGTGAGATACTAACCATCACCAGCCAAAGAGTCACACAGGTGCAAGAGACAAGCCAAAAAGCATGCACAAGACATTGGCTTCTCAACTCTGTGGGAACCTACAGCACTCAGAAGAGCTTGCTGAGGGTCTGCTTAGCAGATACAGTTTCACAGATAGACATGTCAGATTTTGTATTGTTTGTTCTAAACCGACAGCATCAGCTTGGTGTCAGCACTACAAACAAAGCATGCTTCATAACCATGCTCCCACACCACTAGTAGAAAAACGAAAGTCTAAAAGGCCAAGCCTTGAGTGCAGGTTTCTGGGGGAAAATTATCCATATCTGTATATCTTAAGATTGTAATTAATTTCTATTTACAAGCTATTCTAAAAAGTTAAAGAATTGAAAAGAAAAACCACAGTAAGTTTCTTACTGGTTTGCGACTTTCATTGCACATATTTAATATTTTTAATCTGTTTTCTTTTTTTCTGTTGTGCACTCATTAATACAATTATAAATATTTGTAGCAGTCATCATCTTTAAGATTTTTTCCAATTTCAAAAACAGGATTTTGAAAAGTTGCCTGTAGTCCTTCATACAATGGTGTTTATTAATTCAAAAAATAGTACAGTAGTACTTCTGGCAAAAAGTAACTATAGATTAGTTACTGGAAAGATCTTCCTGCTCAGCAAAGCATGTTTTATGCTTTTGCTGAACAAGTCACATTTTTAGAGAAAATAATGAATTCAAAGTGAAAGCCCTCTTTGAAAAGATGGCAGACCTGCACAGAACGCTGCCAGCACACTGCATCTGCCTCTGCTTTAAGTCCAGACACAAACACTTCAGTGCGCTCCTGCGCACGTACGTTTATTGCCTTATGTGCAGGTGGTCTAAACAGTCCATTCCTGAGACCCAGGAGAAGAACCTAATGAGGCGTGCTTTGAAGGAGCTTTGTTGCAAGTGATCTTCTTGGTTGTTACTAATACTTTGATTCTTTAACACCTACAACATGCATATTTGAGGAGGTCACTCTGAATATATTGTTCCTTTTTCTATGTTTAAATATATTCCATTTGAAAGTTAGATATTGTGATCACAGTATGCATTCAAAAACAAATATTTCTTTTATAATCCCCTAATATGAATAGATTGAATCAGAAAAGTAGGATATGAATGCCAATTGAAGTGTTGAACACTGGAACAAAATTGCTTAGAGTCTTTTTGTGTTGAAACAGTGTTGTACACTGTCTTCTTTAACACTGTATTGTTAAAGAGAACTAATATCACCACAGATAATCAGAAAACCAGCCACAAGCTCATGTCAGCACGTGGGCTCTAGTCAAGCTGTGCTGGAAACACACATGCACATACTATAACACAGCCTGTATGGATATCTGTGCACTCTCATGGATGACAACACAACAGTATTCTCTCATAGCACGATGACCTAAAACATCTTTGTGTTTTGCATTCAGCCTGCGAGGCATCAGCCTCACCAGAGAGCCCGGGGACCAGGCCCAGGGATGAGCCATCCTGTGCACACAGAGCACCAGTGACAGACTCCTTAGTACCACAGAGCTGAAGACCTCTATATCTCATGATAAATCAAGGAGGAGTAAACAGAAAAGAAAACAGTACATTTGAAACACAGAAGGGAAAAATCTTCCCCAGTCTTAAAACACAATCAGAGGAATGCATGTCTATATCTATATTTGCTATTGTTAAAATGTTTCATTTCCACCATTACCTTAAGCAAAACACAGCAGAACAAATGTCAAACTCAACAAGACTTCTGAAACAATTAGTCCTAGCAGTTACTGGTTATTGGTATGAGAGCCATCAAGAAGGTCACATTGAATGAAATTCCAAATACTTACCATCATCAAAACCTGAAGCCATGCTTCAGAGAAAAAAAAAAAAAAAGGGCAAACTAAACCACCACTCCCACAGCTGGCCCATCTGTGAAGGTAAAGACTGCAAACTACCTGTTTCTATCTCAGTCACCTAGAGAGCAAGTGCCACTGGTGAAATACAAGCACTGCAACAAAGAACTGTGTTTGGGGACATGGCTTGGACATTGCCAATAGAAGAAACAATGCAAAGGAATGCCAGGCAGATGCTCTGGATATGAATTCTGCTCAGCAGCGAAACAGAGCAGTGTGCAAATAATACCGAGCAGATGCAGAGCCCTGATGATCAGACATAGAAAACATCCCATAGGAGATGAACTACAGTGCCTATCCTAACCCAACACTTTCTTCTAAAACCTATATAACCTATTTCATCTACTTCCTCAGTTCTTCCTCAAATGCTCCATATTTCCTTTGTATTTGATTTTTCAAAGCTACAATACCTCCATAAAAAGTCTAGCAGGGTCAGCAGCCACTACAAGACATGTACCAGCCCTCTGTAAATCCTGCCTAATTTCAGGTGACTTTGAGCATGAAATAATAAGGTGTGACTCCCCCTCCAAAGAGGAAAAAAGTTTGTGACTGTATTGGTTGAACTTCAAACTTTTCTGAGTGCCACCCAGAATATCCGTATTTCCCAGGAACTCTTGCAACAGAAAAAAAAAGTAAAGAAAGTAAGAAAAAAGAAAACCCTTGACTGCGGTGGAAAGTGGGCCTCCCATCTGTAGCAGAGTGCCAGCTGACTGAAACACAAATTGCCTTATAAGAGATGATGAAGGTCAGAGACAGAAGAGAAAAAGGAACAGATGGGTGAGTGATGAGGTTTCTTGGCTTTCACTCTTTTCATTAATTCTAAGGATGAATGTAGTTAAGGTGAAAGCAATAAGTCTAAAGTCTGCACTGCTGAGCCAGCTCTGGCAAGATACTTCCAGGAGACACTCTGCAACTGTGTTTTATTTGAGTGCATAAGATGTGGGTTCCTCTGCAGAACAACTTAATCATCTGCATACACTGCAATTGAACAAGCGGGATACAAACAGTGATCTACTCTTGTCACTGACCAGCAGAATATAATTCAGAATGCTCCAAGTACACATATTCCTGCTTAAGCGTACTTCATAGATGATTCCTGACCTCCCCCAGAACTCAGACAGTGATAGCACAGAGAGCATACCAAGCACATTCATTCTTCAGCAGGAAAACAACACTGCAACAGATGAGTAGCAGACCTTGAAACACAAAATGAGGTGCTTCCAGGTCTGTTTGATGGACCACTTGCTTATTCATTTATGAGTGATTTTCAAACAAAATAGCAAAGAGAAAGGTCCCATCTGGTATGCATTTCTAATGAAGTTACTCTTTATGGCAGCATCTTTGAATTGCTCACTCCCAAGTGCCCATATCATTGTTATTTTTAAATAGTGGTAACAGAGGAGCAGCTCTGCTTCATCCCAGGACTGCCTTAGCCCATGACTTCAGCCCTAACTTCAGGCAGTCTTAACTCTTAGTAGCTAATTTATGATAGGATAATATAGTATTAATATAGCTAATAGTAGCTAATTTTAATGTTGTTACAGAAGCTCTCAGACTGAGAATAGGGAAAAACAAATATAAAATAAGCCAAATAGGACTGTTTATGAATTCAGATTCTAAAACTAGAACAGCACCAATTGAGAAGCAGCAAAAAGTAATTTGCACATGGTTACAGTAGGTAAAAGACAAGTAGCACACAAATCATCCAGTGCCTCTCTCTAGAGGAAATTAAAGAACAAAAATAAGAATATAGTTAAAAAGGAAAGACTAACTTATGAATTCTTGAAGTGATGGTAGTTAATCAGGATGGCTCAGTTTAGACTCTACTTCCACATAAGTATTATTCTTAGTGCCTTTTATTTAATAGGTTCTGGCTTCTGTACAAACCTTTAGACCAGACATTTAAATGAATAAACAAACACCTCACCACCTGCAGCACTCAGATAAAAGCAGATTTTTCATCAATTATTTGCTAATTCCAGTTCAAGCTTTCTGTAGGTGGAAACAGAAGAAAAGCATTTCCGAAATACTGCACGTAATCATCCTCCCATTTCATCTTCTCGGTCTGGAGAGAACAAAGACTTTGCAACAGAAGGAAAGATGAACCCATACACTAAGATCTCATCAGCTATAACACCTTGCTGGCACTTCCCTCCCTGATTTAAGTGAGAAGTCCCATGACAGCAAACAGCTACCCTCCACTGTCACAGAAGCCCAGAGAGTTCAGAGGGAAAGACTCCCATTCACATAATAGAGTTCTGGGAAGTTCACAAACATCATTTCTGCAGCCTCCCTCCCATTGTTTTCCCCACATCATTTCATCTTTCCTAGGCCTACTATTTGAAAAAGAAAACAGTTTGTCATGGATGAGAAAGTGTCAAATTAGGTAGAAACACTAAGTTAACATTAGATTTTAATCCTCAGGATAAAAATAAAATAAAATAAATTTCAGCAGCCAAACACTAGAGCTCTTATAAGGAGAATTTGCAGAGAATGTATACTTTTGATCTATGATGGCTTTTGAGCTACACAAACAGTTTTTATTGTAGGAAAGCCTACCACATAAATAAGACATGCTTATTAATATGGTATGTCCTAAGCCAACTGACATCTTGTTTTGTTTTGACATTTTACGGAGAGTTTACTGAATGGATTATTTTGAAGATACACATTCATCATCTAAATGCTTGTTCTTGTTCAAGCAAATGATACTGTGACCTCCTTATGACAAAATGTCAGTAGAAGTAGCTTAGACACATTTGGTTCAAAAAGACATGTTGGATTATTCTGAAAAGAAATCTTTCCCTCCAAGCAAAAAAAAAATCTAATGCTGGCAGCAATTCTCAGTAAAAGACAACTTCTGCCCGTTTCAAGTGACAAGCACAGACTAGGAAGTGGTTAAAAACATTTATTCTTACAATTGATCGTAGAAAATGTCAGCAGTAATAAGGATTTAAAAGAATGCCAAGGAAACACACTTTTGGTGACCTAAAATGTTTAGGATTATTTACTATCTTCAAGCATGGATATAACAAAAGAGATTTTAATAAGTAATGATGGAAAGTGATTATAAATTAACACTGCTTTAAACTTTGTTTGTAGCTCTAACTTTACTTCCGGTAAAAATGCCTGAAATGTTTTCTTTATTTGGATATTATCTTTTTTCAGTGACTGCTTGCTCTCAGTATCATTTAGACAGAACCTTGCCTAACACTTGCATCATCTTTGCAAAGCCAGTTTTTTTACTACTAGAAACAAAACCAAAACATTTAATCACACTGCAGTAGTTACTCGTGCCCAAGAGACTACTGCTAGCATGTTGAAGTACAAAATCACATTTTTTTATAATATTTTTAAGAAAGTGAGACATTACCTTTTCTAAAGGACTTTCTACTCGAGGTATGCTGATCATGGGCATCTGGGCCAGATTATCCACATGAGAATGTTCATGTTCTGGCTGACGTCCCCTGAAATTATTTACCACGCAAACAACCTAGAAGGGATTAGAAGATAAACAGAATTGCTAAGGAACAACTGAGCTTTGATCCTGACACCCACAATTAGGAGGAACTGACACTAGCTTTAGTCACTGCTTACAGCAGAAATATAAAAATGTGAAGTTCATGTTCTATAGGAAACCCTTAATATTACAAAACAATAGATTTTTAAGCAGTTTTTTTTATACATGCATCATCTAAAAACAAGATCGATCTCTTATCTAAAAGCAAATCCATTACTCAATCTAAACAATATAATACTAATTATCATCAGTGTCGTGAATTGATGCCACAGAAGCAGAGAATCAGGGGCTGGACAGGGCATCTAGAAATCATCGAGTCCAACCCTCCTGCAGCAGGTCACACAGGTAGGCATCCAGGAAGTTTTCAAATATCTCCAGAGAAAAACTCCACAACCTCTCCAGGTAACCTGTTCCAGTACTCCATCACCCTCAGAGTAAAGAAGACTTGCCTCATGTTCATGTGGAACTCCCTGTGTTTCAGTTTGGGTCCATTACCCTCATCCTGTCACTAGGCAGCACCAGAAAGAGCCTGGCCCCATCCAATTGACTGCATCTTTCTGATATTTATCAGCATTGATAAGATCCCCACTCAGCCTTCTCTTCTGCAGGCTGAACAGCCCCAGGACTCAGTCTTTCCTTATAAGGAAGTGATGCCCAGGGTATGTATGAAATATGTGGCAATCTTATGGTCCTACAAAGAGCTAATGCCATGTAAGTTTTGAGCAGCAAAGAATTTCTCAAGCAGAGTAAGAAAGGGAGGACAAGAAGGCAAGGATTGCCCCCAGGTTTGAACTAAACTCTAAACTTGCTCAGGGCAGCAGCAGTGTAGCAGTGAGACTCACACAGGCATTTAGGAAAGTGGCGTGCAACATTCTTTTGCTTGGGGGAGGAAGGGGGTTTTACTAATTCAGACACTCAACTAAGGCAGTATTTTTCAATTACATTGTCTGCGAAACACAACTAAATTTGATGCCATTCTATTTAGAGAAGTTTATGCAGCACACATCAAAAAATATAAGAAAAAGTTCTGGAACAGACTTCTTGTCTACTCTCTTTTCTTGTATGAGTTTAGGGACAAAAACATAATACAAAAAACTTAAGAGCACACAACCAAATACTACACCAGGACACCTTGTGTAGAAAGGAACGTTTGGAAACACAAGCAAGTATGTTTTAAAGGAGACTTAAAGCTGCCTTCACATTTATCAGAAGAGTGAAAAAGTCCACCTCAGCTATCCTGAGCAAGCTTGAGATTTAAGATCTTGAGATCCCAGAATCAATATCAAAAGTATTTTCACAGGAAAAAAATCAGTTATTTTTAGTACTAATACAAGCTACCAGGCAGACAAACTTAAAGGCAGTAAACAGCAATGAGTACATTATGCTGCAGTTTTACACTGAAATTATTGGTGAAGGTGATTAATACTTTAATGGCAGCTTTCTGACACAGACACTGGTCATTAATAACTGGGACCACAGATTCAGTACTGGAACACAACTCCAGAAAAATGAGAAGACTAAACAAGAATTTTTGACTGGATAAAATGGAATTTCAATTTAAACTTGAATTACTATGAATTAAAAAAAATAAAAATCAGGGGGGGCTACTTTAGAGCCAGAAAATAAATGCTGCTCACTCTTTGAGCAGTGAAGGCATCCTTCTACTGCATGTAATACTTTAAAATAGGAATAGTTATTATTCTAAGAAATATGTACTTGTTTAATGTGGGGCTTAATGTAAAATAAATTAGTGGATGAAGCCCTACAGTTTGGTTTATAAGGGAATCAAAACAGATAATTTGATCAATTCTTTTTTTTATTTGACATTTCTGAGTGTACATAAATACACCTCAGGAAAATGATAATTAAAAAAAATAGAAACACCTCGTGGATATTTGTCTGAAAAGTCAAACCTACCAACATGGACTAGGAGATACAAACTAGTATGTTGATATTTTTCAAAAAATAAAGTGACAAATACACACTTACCAAAAATACTGCTATAGATATTCCAATTATAAATCCTGCTATTACATCTGACCAGTGATTTCGATACTCTGCTACTCTGTTGATTCCAGTAAGGAAAGCCAAGCACATTAAGCCCAAACACAGAACAGGTTTTGCAAGCCTTGTTCCTCTGGCTTTTACTGTGCTGGTGATATACATCTGAAAATCAGAAAAGAAGCAAGTTTAATACCAATGTGTAATACATCCCACTAACTGGTGAACAGAATATTAGAGAAACATTAGAGGTTTGAATAGAATATGCATCTTGGGGTTTGTATTTATTTATTTATTTTGACAATCCTATCCTATCAAACTATTTATTTATGCAGAGATGTAAATAGAGGGACTACTTTTTCACTGTCTAGTGTTGGCAGTGATAGAAAAAATCCTGACCTGACAGGGGCTACATCAGACCCTTAGTTTTATTAGCAAATGCCTTTCTTCCTCACATGCAGCTTCTCCAAGTGATTAGCTTGAGACTTACCAAAATGCAGTGAAAAATGAACTAGATGTCAATATCTGCTTTTAAAAATGAAATTTGACCAGTACATCCCCATACTTCACAGAGGCTATCTGAGGATATTTAGTACCAATTCCCCACAGTACACAAAACCAATCCAAATGTAGGAGTTTTTTATACATCCTCCAAGAAACCGAGATCTCTATCTCTGCCCTGCTTGCAGTTTTAAGGTCTGCAAGTACTACTGGATTAAATGCAATGCACAGAGGTGCAGCAGCTCTTTTGCCCCAAGGTTAGGTGCATTGCAGAGCAGGGTTTAAGCCAGTGCTTTCCAAGCTCTGACGAGCCAATGGAGGAAATGAATTTCAAAACTCTGAACTTCCATTCTCTTGTTTATATTCAATATTGACATTAAGGCTGCTTTAAAGTTCCGCTCTATAAAATAACACTTCAACTAAATAGGGTTTTGAGGAAAATTAGTATTTATATTCTGCAGCTAACCCACTGAAGTCCTTAAGCTTCATGTTTAGGTAAAGTACTCTAGTTCTAAAAAAGGAAGAATTAAAGTTTCTTTGTGAGGTTTCCCTTGAAACTCAAAGCCTGTAGTGTCACCATTTTGAACTTGAAAGGTGAAACAGATGAGTCTGCACTAACAAACTGGTACTTCCTTGGTTAACAAACAGGCAATCCTTTATACTGTCTGAAATTTCACCTGAATTTCCTCAGCAACAATTTATGCACTAGCACAATAATTTAGTCAAGGATTAGTTACACTCATAGTAAATCAATCAGATTAAATGAAGGAAGTACTGGTCAGATCTTGTCTGAAAAGAACATCCGCCAGCTGTTTTGTTCAAAACACTAGGGAAATATTCATGGCAGAAAGAAAGAATCACAGTGTAACCAGGTAACTTAAAATCACAGCAGCATACTGCAACACATCACCAATGGACCTCATGCAATGAACAGCTTTCCAGTAGTTGCAGACAGAGCAAGGTTTTAAAAGGAGAGATTAATTCTTTATTTCCAACACTTATTTCTCCTTTCCTCTTACTAGCTCATTTAAGACACAGTATTTCTCCCATTGCTCTCCCATTGCTTTTACTGTTGCTCCTTATAGTTTAGCAAACTCTTCTCATTGAGTTACATGGAATGCTGACAAGATAACTTCAAATCTCACTTCCACTGTTTTAGCCCCACTCTTTTTTTTTTTCAAGCTACAGAGCAGCCTGTGCTGAGTTACTCAGCAGCTGTTTCACTGTCCTTCCAGATACTACCACCATTACACTCATTAATGCTGTATGTTAGAACATCTGGTGCTCCAGAAAACATTTTGAATAGGCAGCAAGATCATCAAATCTCACATACTGTTTGGGTGAAGTTGACACAAGAAGTTGGCAGTAGGCTATCCTGCATGAACTCCTGTTTTAGGTTAAGCAAAATCAAAATGACTACTGAGAAGGAAAAATCAACCAATAGGAAATTGTTAGTTTATTTAAGGCAGGTAGTAGCAATGTGTTTCAGTTATCTATAATAACTAGTCATCACCTAAGATGATGACCTAAATTTTTATGAAGTTAAAATGCATTGCAATGCAAATACTAGTAATTGATTCTTCAGTATTTCAGTCAAACTTCAACAACTTTAATACAAAATTAAACTGAAGAGTACTCTGCAGAAAATTCTCTGAACCACTTTTTAGAGTCAAGCTCATCCCTCAAATCCTTATTTAGACAAAGCACTCAGCAAGCAGAAACAACTGCAGAAACTCCTGGTGACTAACAAAGACTTCCACGTGCCACATCCCTTCCTATATACATAGTCAAGATTGCCATGTTCAGTTCATTATTAACAATAATCAGAGGGTTCTGACAGCATAGATTACTTTTTAATTTTTCCTTTAAAGAACAGCCATCAAGATGTTCAGGACAGTATTCCACTAAAGAGTCAAGAGAAGTACAGCAAAACTTCTGGAAAAATGCAGCCTATGCACTTGCAAAGCTCTGCATAAGAAACAGAATTCTGCAAGTCAGGACTTACAGACATCCATTTTTAAACTTACAGTTCAAGTACTGTATTAATGCAGTCAGTTCAGTTGAAGTTCTGCATTGCATTGAGAATAAAATTTAATAAAGTAATTTTCTTCTTGATTCTAGAGGAAAAGCAATGCACATACATGCAGCAAGTCCCAGAGTCCCATCTTGGCTAGAGTGGAACTAGTCATCAGGCTGGACACACCAACCAAGAGGAAGGTTAGTTCTCCTATCTGTTTCATTAGACTGAGTTTCCAGGATATGGGGAGGAAGATGTCCTCCATGCTTGCTGTTTTGGTCCTCCATGAAGCAGATGGTCGGGGGAAACTGACAAAGGGACAAACCAGTCTGTTAGTGGGCAGAGAACAATGACTCATGAAGTGACAAGTGGAAAGGAGATCGGTGCCTGTGTAGTGATTCCTCCCAGGCAGAGCTCCAAATATACATTTCCAAATTTTGTTTTGCTTGTATAATTTAGTAGCAAGAATTGTAAGTCATAACTTATACACCTTCCACCTTAGAAGTGCACAGATTTCAACATTCCTCATGATAGGTACAGGAAAAAGAGATATTCAGAGATCAAAAAGCTCAAAAAGTAGTAGATGTAGCGGACAGCAGACTACAAGCAAGTTAAATAGTTAGTCAGAATCCTGCCTGACAATGTAAAAGCTCTTCAGATCCCTTGATTAGTAACTATTGGGTCAAATTACTATCAGAGCAAAGAACAGTCCTATTCTCAAATTATTTGAGCGATACTGCATCCAAAAATGCTCACTGACGATTTATTTGTTGTTCTTTTGAGGCTTTCTCCTTTTTCTTTCATATGTTTTGCAGCAACTATTGATAACATCAGGCAAACTTGGGTTTCAAAGTCAAGACTGTGGATTGGAAAAAGGAAAATAAACTTCTAGAAATGCTGGAATTCACTGTAAATTGTTCCACAAAGAGTTTCTTACAGATGTAACGTGAAACAACTGGAGGAGACAGATATTCTCTGATGTATCAAGATCGTAAGATCACTAAACTATTAACTAGAACAGATTCAGGCTACAGAGGTTATTATCTTGAGCAACTGAATTGTTACTAAAGACTGACTGACAAGAAATCTCCAGTGGTCTTTAGATAAATCTCTGGAACAAAATTTTAATGTTAATTTGCTATCCAATCCGAAGCAACCAATGCATCCATTAGATGAAGACCATTATATATGCTGTACAATCAGTGTCAGTGGATACCTTTCCTCACTGAGACAGACAGTGAAAAGAAAATCCCTGAAAAACAGCCAAAAGAATTCTTTTATCTTTATGTTAAAAAAAAAAAAAAAAAAGACAACAACAAAGAAAATTCTATACGATGATTCTCTCAAATCTCAACACTCAAAGCCTATCAAACAGAGGCTCACCATGCCACTGTCACCTACCCATTGAGTGGGACCCACACTTCAAGAACAACATCTTCACAGATAACATGAGACCTCAGGACTCAAAGACCGGATCAAGGAGTGACGCTAGGCAGTGTTGTATTGCCAACACCGTGACCCAGAATGCCTTTATGTCTTTCTACAGTGACTTAGAAACAGACTGAATAGCAAGGGTGATGCAGCAGCATACTAGAAGCCAGAAGCTTGCCAAGCAGAAGATCAAGATCTCAGCAAAAGCTCTGCATATAGGGAAGAATTATTTGTCA
Source organism: Chrysolophus pictus (assembly GCA_037305975.1). NCBI lineage: Eukaryota > Metazoa > Chordata > Aves > Galliformes > Phasianidae > Chrysolophus > Chrysolophus pictus. Next base: position 12,079,156 of record CM074583.1, on the reverse strand, counting down.
GCTGTATTTGCTAGCCCTGCCTGAGGTTGTAATTGCAGCCAGTTCAAAGCAACAAAAACAGCCTGCACATCTAAGGGCTGTATTAATTATCAAGACATGAAACCTTCTCCTCTATCATTACAAATCCAAAGCAAGTCTAAAACGTATTTGATAGCACCAAGTTCAAAAGCTGTGTTTCAGATAGGTCAGCTGTCAATTCTTCTCATCCAATGCAGCAAGAAAATGCAAAGTTTTGTATGATTAATTAAAATTTATTTTAAACTACGGCTATGAACAATCCCCTATATTTGTAGCATCAAAGGACAACTGTTAGTCACTAGTCTCATACTGAATCCATAGGAATAGACTGACTACATCTTCACAGATCACTTTGAAATCCTACCAATAGAAAGACTCATGACTTCTCATTTCTGAGTGTTGGTTGTTGGGGAAAACAAAGAAACAAGCAAACAAACAAAACCACCATGGAAATACATACACAATTTCATAAATTCAAAATGTATCTCTAATCATCTAGGCTGTGTTAGCTTATGCATCTTGAAATGGGGCTCATACAGTTATATCAATTTAATGAATTTGGAGTATTTGCCTTAATATCCATGTCAGCAGATGCTGTACCAACTGAGAAAGGATGAACTGCAATGTTAATAAGAAGTGAACTGACTGCACTGAACTTAGTAATCCAACTCTAGCTCATTCACACACAAAGGAGACTTAAGATTAGCTGAGCAAACAGCTAAGGAGATATCCAGCCATTTTGGGTAGAGATTTTGAAATATATTTATGGTAGTTCATTTTGAAGTTTCAGGTATGCAAGGGATAAATTAACCTGCAAGTCTTAAGAAAATAAGTTATGAATCATTGGAAGCATCCACATTTGGATAGGGTAGAGAAAAAAACCTAAGCACATTGCTGCCATTTCAGTTGTTAAGTCTTTCTTGATAGATACTCAGAAAAGCAGTGGAGGCAAATGCTAGAGAGGTCTAAATATTAGCAGTATAATTGTTCGCAAAAGCCTGTACTTCCAGCAGGAAGGGAATTCAGAGTTACCATAGCAGCCACCCACTCTCAAAAGAGGGGAGGAGTGAAAAAGGCAGGCTTAAGAACTTAGATGAAAAAGCTGTTGCTAACAAGATGCTAGGTGCACGTTGCCTATTTGTATCTTTAAGCTGGTTTTGGTTTGTGCACAGCTGGCTGAAATGTCCAGGAAAGATTCTGTAAAAATCTCGCCCTCTCACCCAAACATTTCTGTTAAACAAAAAGAAAGCACACTTTGTATCAGAAATTATATGCTTATGAAGTACTAGCTGAGTAGTATATGAAGGTCTTTATGTCCATGCTCTCAATAACTTTTGTACCACTGTTCATACAAAGACTGGGCTACTGTTTAAACATTCTACTCCAGTGAATAATGATGAGAAAGTTGTTATTCAGAGCCAACTTTCCCAATAAACATCATGACACTGTAAGGACATGACCCTAGATACTGGAACATTGCATTTCTCTGCCTGGTGTGTAACAAACAATATTTTTAGCAGCAACAGTGCAACTGGATTTTAAAAAAAAGAAATAAGAAAAAAAAGAAAAAAAGACTGCCAATATCGCATCAAGGATCTAAATGTGTAGGCTAGCAGTCAGCAGATACATCACAGTAATTAGCTCATCAGGCAGCCTACAAGAACAACTCATCAGTCCTGTCAGCAGTTTACAGTGCTTTAGTTAAATGATGACGCTGTCATGCATCACAGTGATACACTAATGACACAGGATATATCCTTTTCTGCTGCTACTGAAAGACTATAAAGTCATGAAACAGATCACACCAGCTTCCAATTTTGATGTTGTTAACTGATTATTGATCACAGACAACGTAAGTTTTACATAAGGCACTGTAGCTCTAACAAAAGCCATGATACTAGGTATTAAGTCTTAGTAATTGCCTACTTTTTATTTTTTAAATGTATCAATACTGGTTTCCTTTCTACTCTGCAGTGCTGAACAGTTGGGTTCCTTCAGTTTTCTGTGACTCATGGCAACAGTGGAAATCCAACTTTACAGATGGATGAGAAAAATAGGAACAATTAAAATGTAGAATGCTGAACATTTTCTAAAATAGTTTCCACCAAATTTGGATGTACAGTTCAGCGAAGCAAAGCCTCAAATATCTCCCAAATAAAGATGATACTATTAGCAGTCTTACATTTAACACAAGTTAGAACAGAATACTATATTGCTCATCTCTAATTTGCAGCTAACACCTTCCTGAGCTAATTGTTAATCTAAATCTCCAAGAAAGCATTGCCCACAAGGAATTTAAAGTAAACACTACTGTCAGGGATGCAGATTTTAAGCACTGGCACTGAAACCATACCGAGAAGCATGGCGTTGGTGCACTGCCACATATCAATTATCAGCTGGCATGTATCAGCTTCCAGATCAATCAAAAATTAAAAGTCAGCTCATTAAATATGTATGTTCAAAATTTATGAACACTCACATGTGTCTACATACATATGCAGACACACACACCACTATTCACATACTGAAGGAATTGAAGGGCTGACTCCTGACCAGATGCACACACTAGCCCTACTCCCCACTGACACCATGAGGAAAGCCTTGGGCCCTTCCAGTAGGCTATAAAGGCCTGTGGCTGCAGCCCAGGTCAGCTGGAAGATTTCCATAAGGGTGCCCCAAGGAAAATTTGGTGAAGAACACGTGCTGCTGCTTGCAGATGGAACAACCTGCACTCCAAACTAAGCCAGAGAGCACTGCACTGAGCTACCTGAGCAAGGTTCATTCCTACTGCTCTCACTTCTGAACTACCTCAGCAGCAGCTCTGATGCCACCCAGCAAACTGCAGTTTATCCCAGCCCTACTCATCAGTCAGTTTTACAAAGAAGAGAGGGAAGAAGGGCTGGATTGTCTTGTAGCCCACTTAAATGCAGAATAAAAGCCAAACTCACTGCAAGAGAACTGCAGTACCTATAGATATCAGTTCTGGTACCTGTGGATATACATGGTTCCTAAGGAAACTTGTAGAGATGAGACATTTTCATACGCCTAGTCTTCTGCTTCACCCCACCAACAAATACTGCCACATGCAATTCCACTAATTTGAACTGGGTTAAAACAGAGGAAGAGACTACTACCAGTTGGTTACAGACAATCCTTCCCCCCTTCTTTTTGCCACACAACAGAGCCTTCTCCTAGATTGTCTGGAAACAGGGAAAAAGTAAACTGAGAACCTGGTTATCCTAAGTTTATAACCACTCCTGAACAATTTATCCTCTCTCAGCATGGCCCTATACATTTTTTTTTTTTTTTTAGCTTTTAAGGCTTACTACATCTGCAAGGAGAAGTATACCTGTAAATGTCAGAATTAAGTCCAGTGAACCAAATTCTCAAAGCTTTCACAGGAACACATACAAGGATTACATAGATAAAATTGATCAATAGCTGTCTTACCTTCCCTCCATTCTTCCCCTCCCAAATAGTTTGAGTCAATATTCTCTCAAAAATACAGTGATATTAAACAGTACAATATACTTACAGCCAGATACATAGCTGCATATATGCTTAGTGCTGCTTCTTTGGACGGGAATGTCTTTCTGGCTTTCATGATAAGGTCTGGGTTTCCAGTACAGGCATGTGCACTACTGATGAACTGTGTATACTGTTTACATCCAAGTGCTGTATAGTTGGGTTTACAAAGTGCAAGAAAATGTGGTGCAAGATTCCCTGTTACTACTTGTCCAGCATTTACAAAGATGTCCGTAGCAAACAGTCCAAACGCGTAAATTCCTAAAGAGGGAAACAAAGAGTTAAATTTCCTGACAATTTCAGTCCAGGACAACATATTATAATATTTATCACAGTAATAAATCAGCTCCCTTCATTTAAGAATGTGAACAATCCTCAAGCACATAGGGACAAGACCATACCCTAAAAATCCTTGATGTTGGAGATGATATCTTCCTATCCAATGGCAGAAGCAACACTGCAACATACTCACACTCTTGACTCTATCTCCATTCCTCAGAGGAGTACGCTCATCTTTCATGAAAAAGCCTGCTTTCCTGGTTCCCTAGTCATGCATGCCCATCTATCTGGAGCAGTTAGCCAAACATCTAGTCTTTGCCCACATTCAGTTAATAGAAATAAGAGGCAAATTCTCCACCCTATAGCCCTGTTTGAAAACCAGACAAGTCAAGCACTGAATGGTGAAGTAACTTGAAAAGTCATCTCACATACTGGACAAACATTTTCCTTTCTCTCTCAGCTGTAAGTAAGTTGGAGTACTGAATAATTTAATATTGCCATGCACAAGTTGTCTTTATCTGCCTGCTACTGGGCACATCTCTATGCACAACATGTTAATCATAATATCAACACAATGAGTTAAAGATCCTTATATTCAAGGAGCTACTTACACTAACGCTTTTTTTTTTTTTTTTTTTAAATCAGACACATCAGCAAAGCATTAAGTATGTGTATTTGTTCGTAAGAATAAAAATGCATTTATTTGATTAGTGGAAAAAGAAAGCAAAATTAGATATCCTATTCTGATGTCTCTTTCTGGTTTTTTGTTTTTTTTTTTTGGAAGCAGAAAGCAAACTCTGGAAGAAAATACAACCACAGCAACCACCCTGACTAGGAAGCCAAATCAGCAGATATATTCAAACTCTACCTTAGCTACAGGATTCCTGGATTCCATGGGCAAATCAGTTTACCTTTCCCCTAGTTCAACTAGCCAGCTGTGAATATCATGTGAATTCTGGCAGTTCCCAATTCACATAGCACCATGAGGATGAGTACATCAATGGACACACACCACAGTAGATGTGATACCACAGAAGTATGTGCATCTTTCAAGGCCAGTTTTTTTCCCTCTGCAAAGCTAGAGGCCCAAGAATGGTTTCTGGGATTCTGCCTGGTCAACAGTGTCACACTAATGTTGATTCACCATGAGTAGCTCAACAGTAATGAGCACTGGCCTGTACCCAGTCCAGGTGCTGTGCAGGATGGCCCTCCAGCAAGCCCCAAAGTGCGTGCAGACCCACCGCAGGCAGCCACATCACTTCTGTGAGAGTAACATGAAGTGACACCTCGTCTGGTGCAACAGTGCGGAAGCCATACTCGTCCCTGGGAAGCCATACTCGTCCCTGCCCTACCCACCACATTTTGGCTTCACTTCTGTGAGCAAGGAGAGTCCACCAGGTGGGCTCTGGCCACACACAACCCCTGTACAGAGCAATAGGAGCAGGAGGAGCTCCTCAGTATGACTGCCCACATACTCCAGCTCTATGCAGGGCAGTCTCCCACTCAATGACTCCAGAACTCCCGTGCGACAGTAAGTAACTCCCGTGATGCTGGCAGACGGCATCACGGCTGTGGCACAGGCACAGCACGCACAGACCCAGCTGCAGCCCTCCCTCCCCTGCATGGAGGCACACGGGATGAGCTGCCCTGCAGCTTTGCTCCCCAGCTGCTGCCCTCAGATACAGCCAAGAGGGAGAAACACACAGCAGACAAATGGAGTCTGGCTGCAACATCCCTGCACATACTAAAAAGCAGCATCTGTGAGTATTTAGCAGACATTCTGAGAGATGGTACTTCCCTCTCCAAAATACATTTACAATGAAATAAGTAGAAAGCACAACATCTCAAATTTAGTGAAGTCAGGGGAGGTGGGTTTTACAGCTGACCTCAGTGGTTTTCATACAGTTATCTATTATAGATTATAATACATGCTCCAGGCTAAGAAAGTACCTAAACTAGGCAGGCTTTGAAAACACACAATTATATACTAATGTCCTCAGCTTTGGCTGCTGTATGTGTGCATAGCCAAAAGAGAACTATTAACCACAGATTTGGTTAAAGATACTTCCCCTCTCCATCTCCCACTAGTCAAGGCCTGCTGGTTGTTTGGTTTTTTTTCCCCTCTTTTGTGATCCCAAGTTTTTCTGTTTTTAGTACTGTTTCTGCAAAGCAGGTGTTTTTTTTGTTTCTTTGTTTTAATTCAGACTTCCAAGACACTTAATTCGCTGTCCAAAAGGAAAGAATTCACTGCACCCAAGTTAGGACTATACATGAAATATTGTAGTGTTATCTGAATAGTTTCTCCAAGTCAAACTTAAGACATATTTCATCACTTTCAGCATTCAGAAAATGAAAACATTAATTTTGCTCATACCAAGGAATCTGATGGTTCTGCGCACCAGTGGATTTATATAACAACAGTCTCCAGTTAATATTGTTTTTTCTTGATTTTCAAAATCCTTTGTAGCTAACTGTAGACAAAACACTGCGGTTTCTCCAACGATAATCTTAGAGGGAGGAGAAAAAGGGGAGAGAAATGGTACATCAGATTACAGTAAATAAAATATACTAATATTAGAGTTGGCTATCTCATCTTAAGGAAACAAACCAAACCAAAACAAAAGACAACATAAGTGAATCAAGTTCTATATGTTAATCTTATGAGACAAATAGGCCATATGACCCTCTTTACTTTATTTGCATTGAGAGGGCTTGAAATCAACATAACATAGCCTAGTTTTCAGGATGAGGGGAAAAACAAAGAAAAGTATTAGTTCAAGAAAAACAAACTGCACAACACACAGGATGGGAATGAAAGTAAGGGCCAATCCTGGAAGATGCTCAGCACTTCCCCACATGGCTCTCACCGACATTCAGCATTTCACAAGGGTGAACTCTACACTTTGGACCACAGAGGAAACATTCACAGCAGAGCTCCAGCCCACATTCAAGGAATGGTTTGCCAGTAAGTACTCTTCAGGATTTGATTCATAATTTGCTAACTAAGTTTATTAAGTCTGACTTTAATTATTTTGTCTATAGCTCATACATGTTACACTTAGGGAAAATTAAAAGGGCTCACAAATAAGAAAACAAAAACGTAGACACTGAATGTAAAATATTCCCTATAAGACATGTATTTAGCTGTAGAGGAAAATGTGACTCCTAATTTACTTATGACAGTTATTCTATTCAGCTCTACTGCCAACTACAAACTGTAAGCATGTATTAAGTCAATGGTTAAGTTGAAGCTTTACTGCAAGTAGAACATGCATGATTGAAAGTGGCATAAAAGAAATCACTATATTTCAACTTTCATTCTCTGCAGAACTTAAAGGAAAGGTATTTTCTCTCTTCTATATGAAAAGTAGCAAATATTATTGATACATCAAGGCACATAACACTTGGATAATCAGGAACGACAACCAGCAGATTAAAACGTTAACATTACACAAACTCAAGAAATATTGTTGTCAAATCAGACAACCACCTAGGTCTTCCTAAACTTTTTACTAAAAGAAAATTATAAATTTTACCATGTATTACTATAGATTTAAATAGTTCTATACACAGCACCGCACAAAACAAAGAACACACAGTAAAACAGTTTAGTTTTTAGTTCAAAGAAAACTATGGACTTCAGGTCATATACACATTTTGTTGTCAACAAGAAGAATGCAATTAACGGCCTTACTTAGATATTATTAGGTCTATGCAGATGACTTTTAGCTAAATTATGACATACAGAGGAAGGAAGTGATTCTCATAAATAATGCGGCACAAATAACAAAATAATTCTGCAGTTATGTGTAACAGGCAAAATTCAGTTTGTCACAAAAACGCTCATCTTTAGACTAGTTTCAGATCACTGTGGCCTCTTTAGATGAAGCAGAAATGTGAGCAGCTGATCCAACAAGTAACCACTTTACTACAATGAAAGAAAATTTTCAGCATACTGAAGTACAATTCCTTCATCTGTAATTAACGAACTCTCAGTATGCTTATGAAATATAACCCAATCTTGAATTCGAGTTCAAAGTTGTGACAACAATAAGGAATCAGCCCAATGACTCCTACAGGTCTCACGAGAAATGCAACAAAACAAATAAAAGTAAAAAACAATTCTAATGCAATTCATAAAGATGAGGAACACTAAGGTTTTTCTGGTGAGTCACACTAATTTCCTCCTTTCCTCTGGAATGATGAAACATCCAGGGCTAGGTAACCTGAACATTCTGTATTTATCTGATTTTTTTTTTTTCCAAATCTAATAATTTCAGTAAAATTACTGCATATTTCCAGACTCGAGGAAAAAGCAGAATCCAGCACATATACGTGATTTATAAGGTCTGCTCCAAAGCTAATGCCTCCTATTTTATTATGTTGGCCCAAAAAATCAGAGGCAGAAGTTGGTGGGATGGCTTCAAAGATGGGATCTTCCCACCAATATTCTACATTTTGCTGTCATATGACAGATGACAACAGACGGGTAGAGTTGGACAAAATTGAGTCTGACATGGAAGTGTGCACAAAGCAAAGGTGCCACTGAATTCCTCCATGCAGAAAAAATGGCACCCATCACCATTCATTTATGCCTGCTGAACATTTACAGATATCAAACAGTAAATGTGAGCACAGTGAAGCAGTGGGTGCTGCACTTCAGCAGTGGCAACAGTGATGTGAAGGATGAGCTGTGTTGCAGATGGCCATGCACAGCTGTCACACCATTAAATGAAGAGCATCTCAATCAGTTCATCTGTGCAAATCAGAGGATTACAGCCAGGGAACCGTGTACAGAGCTGAATATCAGCTTTAATGCGTTGGAAACAATGGTGGAAACATTGGAATATCACTAATATAAAATATCTGTGCCAGGTAGGTCCCACAAATGCTCGCAAAGGAACAGAAAGAACACAGTATGCAAATAGATCAGGACATATTGAACCAATATGAGGCTGAAGGTGACAATTTCCTGGATTGCATCATTGCCAGCAACAAGATGTGTTGTCCACCATGAGCTGGAGTTAAAATGGCAGTCGATGGAATGGCAAATATGGATGCCCCATCGAAGTTCAAGATGCAGTCCTCAGTGGGTAAAGTGATGTGCACCGTCTTTTGGAATGGGAAATGGGTGATCTGTCTGGATTTTTTGGAATCCAGACAAACCATTAACTCTGCTACATCGCAACACTGACTAAGCTGAAGGCTCAACACTCCAGAGTCAGGCCAGAGAAGAGGACAACTCATATCTTGTGACATAATGCCAGGCCCCATAACAGTTTAAAGGACATGGAGTACATCATCAATCATCAATAGATTGTCTTACTATACCCATACTATAGTCTCAAATTGGCACCTTCTGACTTCCTTCAGTTTGGGCTGATGAAAGACAGACTGTGGTAAACACCTTCCTAACAACGATGCTGTCACAGAAGCTGTCAAACAGAGGGTCACCTCTACTGGTGCAGATTAGCAAATGGTAGTGACTGTGTTGAAAAATAGGGTTTTGTAGCTGAGAATTTGCTCTATTAAACAGTGCTGTGGTGCTCTTTGTATCTATTGTATTTGCCATGGAAATAAATACGAGGCATTAATTTTGGAATGACCTATGTACAATGCTCAATCTCTTGCAAGAACATAAACAAGGCATACTCCAGCAAGCTGAACTCTCCAGTTTTGGGCAGACTCTCTGAACCTGCTGATCACAAACAAAGGCTCTTATTTCTGGCTTCCATGGAAGCTAGGATAGCAAATAAGACAGCTGCTCATTCAGTTATACAAACAGAGAACATCCCTTCCAACACCTTGTCTTCATCAGCTTCATCTGTGCCCTTGCTGCTAGCAACCATTTCTGCTTATTACATTCCCCACGTTTGATGATGACCGGGATGAAGAAAATTCACTGCTCCAAAAATTGCAGGGAGCAGCATTCACATTCCCAGCTGAATGAAAATGCTCTTAGAGAGGGTACACAGGTGCAAGGGTCAGAACAATGAAGAATTCAGCAGTGACTAAATATTTGATATAATGGGCTAGTGCTCTATTCTCAGAAGTAATGTGAGTGGGATACGCCGCTGAGCACAACAGGCATTTATCTTCATGCTTCTGTGGCTTTCGTTTGATAGAATCCTTCTGGAATTTGGCAATAAATACAGATTCTGTGTTTTTCTGTACTGGCAGCTCAGGAAAGCAATTCTCCCTTCCTCCATCCTTCTGCACAAGTGCTGCTCATCTCAGTAATCAGCCTAATGATATTTCAGAAATGGAAGGAAAATCTTCAGCCTCCTTAAGTCCAAGGGGACCTTTCTCCTCCTTCTCTCTGGCACCACTTTTCTCAACAGCATAAAGGAAAGGAACAGCTCTCTCCTTCTCGCATTTTACCAAGACTGTATACCTGGTATATTTCAGGAGAGAATAATTTCTGTATCTTCTTGATTGCAGAGACTATCACTGTCCCTTGCATTCCATGTGTGAGTCACAAAAAGTCAACAAATGGCAATTAAGGCAACAGAATTACTTGTGCATTTCTTCATTAAGTCTTTCCCCTGAACAGTAACAATATAAAATGCAGTACTGGATATGTACTGAAACAGGCTGCCCAAAGAGGTTGTAGAATCTCATTCTCTGGAGGGATATTCAAACCCCACCCAGATGCTTTTCTGTGCAACTACTCTAGGGAACCTGCTTTAGCAGGGAGTTGGACTAGATGACCTCCAGGGCCCCTTCCAACCCCTATGATTCTGTACATATGTTTATACAAATAATTTTCCCAGTCCTTAGATAAAAATGCAGTTCACATAGCTTCTACAACAACAACAACAACAACAACAACAAACATCAAATCAAAACAAAAAAACAGCAAGACAAGAAGGACCAACCAATTGGCACTGGTCTAAGTGCTGATAGGCAGAGGCCACATCCTGATCCTACCGCAGCTTCCCTGTGTGACTGTGGAGAACACCTTTAGACTCCGTTCACAGCATGAAGAGTAATAGAAAGAATACAAATCATCCTAGATGAAGATATTTAAAATTAATATATGCTACATTACTAGCATTCAGATTATCCTCTCTTTTTATGAAAGCATGGAAAATAAGAACTAAGCAGAAACAAAACAGAAAATCTAAATCACGAAAAAAGTTCTCCTAATCATCTCCATGGCAATCGTACCCATTCTGTGATGTGCCAACCCTTTCATCAGACAGCAATTCAGTTTGGAAGGAGTGAGATCTGATATCTAAAATTAATACTTCTTTCACCTCTGGCTCCTGATTAACTAACTTATTACCTGATGTATTTCTATGATGGTTTTGGATTAGCAATATCTGTCCCTTTCCTTGTTTACTGCATAGGATGCTTGCAGCATTTAGCACACATTCCTACACTGATTTCTTCCTCCCAAATACGTTCATATTTTTTTCTGTATTAGTCATTTTTAATCCAGGCAAACTGTTCCCAGTTTTAGCACTGCATGTCATTTTAAAAATCTGATTTTTCCTTCCCAAAATCATCCTTCCAGTATAGTCTTAACTTGGTTCTACACATCCTGAGCTTTCTCAACTTGAAATGTCAAGCCTTACTCATTCCAAACATTAGAGCTCCAGCAGCTCTGACCTTGTTGATTTTCCACTAAACTGACTCCAAAAAACCTTTCCCATGTCACATATTGTTTATAACAGCATCTACCTATGCAAATCAATGACCTCCAATCGACACTGAAGAGATACTAATGAGTTTTATTTTATGGATTACCCTCTCTTGTATGGCATAACTTTCTATGAAACCCCAAGGTTCAAATTAGCATTAAATATGCATTTGATGACAAGATATTTGAAGACACAGTTACTTCAACAAGAAAGCCTGAAACAAGGTTGATAATAGTGACCACTTTTAATTGGGATTGGGAAAGAAGTTTATGTGTATGTATTCACTGGCATTTCCTGCTAACATCTGCTTTACAATCTACGATTATTCATCAGATATTTAATGCAGGCCAGGGAACGTGATAGAATACATGGTTCACTTTCTGCCAACTCTCAGGGTTACACTGTAGCTACAGCAACCGCTCAGATAAGATGAGTAACACTGAAAAGCAGTTATTGCATTAGAAAGACTACTAAATATTCATCTGTGTTTTGATGTGTTTGAGTTGAGAACTGTTGACAATATTGTACACTCTAATTTCTCTTCTCACTTCCTTTTTTCACGCATTGTATTTCACTCATTCAGGCAAGACTCAATCCCCAACCAAGGCTTCTGTGAGACCATCTGCAAGAAATAACAAGACAAGGGTTTCTCCGTAACAAGAATGGGCATCTCACTCAGCCCACAGATCCTCCTTTTGATCTAAAACAAACTTCCCCACACCACCTTCGCAGGCAGAAGGGAAGTTGGAAATCCAAACCGAAACATTGACAGTTATCTTTGGATCCCTACACAAATTGTTATCATTTAAGTTGCATGGTCTTCCCATTAATTTCACTTACGAGATTTCCACTTGAAAAATTGGGGTAAGATTCTTCTAAAAATACAACTTTGATAGGGTTTCTTGCTCCTGTTCATTATCCTTTCTTCTTACCATTTAGCAATACACCACAGAGCATAGCGGTCTCTAGTGTTTGGAGAATCAAGCCACATAAAACCTTGATCATCAGCTAAGCTCCACTCCCTGCTCTAAGCTAAAATTCCTGTGAGGTGACAGCCCTGGCAAGAAAAAGCAGCAACAGTATTTCTAGCAGTAGCAATTTCAAGTTAATTATGCAGAGCTTTCCCTTGAGGCCATTTTCTTTGTGTTTTTCTTGTTTTCATTTCTTCTTGCTTCCTTAAACTGACAGCAAATGCTGGGTTGATTTCCACAGAAGCACATTTTCTGCAGTAAAAAATGACCAGTAGTTTTGAAGAAAATGAAATAATAAATCTTAGATAAGTCTGCCTGCTATTGATTAAATACAAAACATCCCTCTTGCATTTAGCATGATGGTATAGTACCATATTGCACAGCAACTTCTGCAGACCTAGGGAAAAGGTATAGGGAAAACACTGCTTTTGTAGAGAAAAGATAGTGGGGGAAACAGCAATTCTTTTTCCAGTAAATTTTGTTTTAAAACAATATGCCCTTCTTTTTTTTTTTTTTTTTTTTTTTTTTTTTAAAGAAGAGCATCAAAATGTTAATATGGTTTTTGGCATTCATGGCCATTTATAGAAGAAAAATATCAGTATGTCTAGTGGTCCAATAAAATGGGGAGCTTCAAGGTAAGCCTGGGAGTATGCAAACACAGAGACCTCGCCAGCTTCATCACTCACTTCTCAGCGTCTCCATTCATTATTTTACTGTATAACAGAAAAAATGGAATATGTAACTATAGTGTCTCTAAAGCTTCCTTTTTTTTCCCCTTTTTCTTTTTCTGTAACTGAGCAATTGATTGTATATTTAAATCTCTCCTCCTCTAGAGTATGCATGCGTCATCTGGCAGGCAGCGCCGGCATGTCAGTACCGTCACCGGCGCTGGAATCATACACAGCACTGTGCAAAGCTTGGTTACGTAGGAGATCATTCTGAGAAACAGTCACCAAACACCGCTGAGTGAGCAGCCTTGTACCACCGCATAGAAGGCCCATCTCGGCTATGCTGGGGATGCTGCAGCAAGGAAAGCAAGTAGCACCAGGAGAGTGCCAGCACTGCCTGCATCCCCTGCTCTCATCTGAGTGCCTTCTGTCACTGGGAAATGAACAGTGATCAGATGCTCTCTCCTGCAGTTCTCAAGAGGATAGGACATGGCCAGGAACTGGGAAAGCTCAGTAGTACTAACACAGCAGTTGGAGAGCCGACTGTCTGGCACCTGGCTCCAGAACTAACTTACCACTGGCATGGTTTCACATTACTGAGACAGAGTTTCTTGAAGAACACATCCTAAATGGCAGCAGATAACAGACTTAGGTGAGAATTGTTCTATTCCCCATGTGACAAAGCTTTCCTATTTAAAAATAAATAACATCCATAAAAGCAATGATAATTTAGAGAAAATCATTCACATCTAAAATTTTGATCTGAAAACACTGATGGGGAAAGGAAAGAATGAATTCAAAACTGCCTTCTAAAAACAAGTAGAGCAAGTGATCAATTAACTTTCCAAAAAGTACAGTTATTTCAGGCTGAAATACTCCAGATAAAGTTAATATAAAACTTAAATGAGTTCCTTTTAAGTTCTCATCTACTTTTTGGAAACAAACAAACAAACAAAAAACCTGAAGGAGCTATTATCCAAACTTTCCAAGCTCCATACTTCCTTCAACTGACACAAGAAGATGACTTTTAATCTGATCAAAGAGCAATTAATTTCAGTTTCTGGATGTACAAGTGGTTACTAGAAAAAAGTCGTTAGTACATGTAATTATTTCATTTGGGATTTTGAATAGCAGCTTTATGTCAAATTTTTCCACACTTTTTTTTTTTTTTTTTTAAGTGTTTTGCTTCAACATTTAATATATAATATTTGGAAAGGAAAAACAAGTATGTTCAAAATCCAACCATTTCTCTTCCTTATGAGAATATAAATTCCATGCAGCATCACTGTGATGTTTTCAGCCCTGAACCAACTGCAGAAATAACATCTTCTATTCAACTTTAAGTGAAATATGAAAAAAAAACAAAACTGTAGCTCCTTATGGCATGGTCTTGGTAAATCCCTCTCACTGTCTTGACTATCCAAAAAACAATTTAAAAAATTTTTTTTTCATCTTGAAAGAAGTTTGTTTCTTAATCCATCCTTACATATTGAGAACATTATTCCAAGGTGAACACAATACTAGTGCCAATAATACCCATACCAATGATCATTTCCAGCAGCTATGTCACTTCTTGCTTTAATGCCTCGATGGTCTACACAGCTACGGTTTCCTATTCAGGATGAACATCCAATGTAAAATTCAACATAAATGCTCTTTCATCTCTGTTTGAATGAAAACTGATCACGTAAAAAGGCATCTCTTAAAGATTCTGGTCACAGACTGGTGGTTTTACAGTTAGTATATGACTAGAGCCAACTGTTCTCAGACGCTCAGAGGAAGGAGACCATCTGAATTTTCTGATTTCACACTGTCTTACTTCTACTCAAGGCCAGCTACACCATACAGATGTTATTCCTGAGATCAGTTCAAGGAAATTCATTTTCACTGAAATTGCATAGACATCAAGCAACTAAAACTAAAGGACCAACTACCCTATCAGCATAAGCACTCTGGTGTTTTAATATACCTACGATGCAAACAGGCTGTTCGTATGAGTAACACCTGGAAGATTTCACAAAAATTGTATTCTGGCTTACTGTGACAAAATACACATCTGCAAGACATATATCTATCATTGTTCTTGACTTCTTTGTTACTGTCCATTACTATTTGACCTATAATGATAAATTTAAGTAGATAACTCAATAAAACTATTTTATGTTTTTTTAAATTAAAAATTATCTTCACAATCAAAGAGCTTTGAAAGCACGACTAGCTCCACTTGAGTTATAACAGCCTCTGTATAACTTTATCCTCTCAATTATAATCTTGAGGATATAACATAATTGCCAGCCAAAAACATAAAGGTCATTAACTTTTTCCAGCTGAAATCAAAGGTAAAAACCCCACTAAATTTAATAGGATTAGTCATGAAAACCTATGGCACTGTAGATAAAAAACAATATATCAAAATGGGAGATATATTTTAGCTATAAATGACATACCAAGATAATAAAACCAAAAAAAACCCTATAATTTCTACAAGGGGGTGGTACTACCTGTTTCAAAATAGGTATTTTAAATAATGTAAGTTAGAAAGAAAAGTCCAGAATTGTAGTGCTCACACATAAGCATATTATCTAAAAATAACTCTTCTTAAAAAAAAAAGTCTTCACACAGTGAGCAACAACTGCAGAAGATCCAGATGTCATTAAAAATGAGTTAAGAACACTCAAAAAAACCATTGCATGCAAAAACTTTGATCTAGAACTATGAGAACTTTATTCTGAGTTGTCTCATTTCAGTTGTATAAAATACTAAGTGTAGAAACAGCACTAGAAATAGTGAGTAGAAAACCCACACTTCTACAGTCAAAGAAGGCAGGAAAAAACAAACAAACAAAAAAAAACAACAGCCATCAAACTAGCACAAATGAACGCTTTTATAGAAAAGGGGACTACGACTTGTATGGATAATTCTGGAGTATAAATGAATGGAACCATTCCACATCTGAACTGACTTGCAGGAGACCCACAGCATAATTCCAGATGTAATCACTAGAGATGCTGAGCAATGAGAAAGGATCAGAAAGGAAAGGAGATAAGACCCTCTCTAAGAACCTCCCCCAGCAGCTGATAAGCACAGGTAGAAAGTGCTGTTCATCATTCACCTGCCTCTCTGTTCTCAGTCTTGAGAGTTGTAATTTGACAGCATGCAATTATTTCTCTTTAATAATGTTATTGTAATAAATGAATAAGCTCAAGTGATGTTTATTAGAAACAGAATCTTAATGAAGGCATAGAAGTGGGAGCAGAGAGTGTTTGATTATCAGAGGTTTTGATGATTACTTAAATCTCCTTGCAAAAATGCAACGGCAAGGAATGAGCCAACAAGCTTTTTTCAGAGCACATCCCATTGCTCTTTATTTGATACATATGTATGCAAATGCAACGTCTCAATAACGATTCTGTACGTACTGCAGATCAAATATGGGGCATTTACTTTAGGGTTTTGTGCAAATATGACTTACATTGCTCTTGTCTCTCTTTCAACTCTGCTACACCATGTCTATTTTAGCGCTCCTGCCACAAATCCAGATGGCTGCAGATGTGCAGCTGGCAACACTATGTTGTCTGACCCTGTTTAGGAGTTTATACAATGCAATGCTTGAATTAAGAGGAAGTCCCAAGTGCCCTCATTAGCACAGCAGCCAATGAGCTGAAACAGAAGCAGCAAGAGTGGGAAATTTCAGCAAAAAATTCCTAGTACAGGAAATGCCTACAAAACAGAGGGGAGATTGTATACTTTGCTGTGAAGACAGCAGAGCATAAAAACGGCTCTTTTAGGCAGGCTACGGTACTCTGAAAACTAATTGCAAAGTCTATAAGCCAAAAAAAATCCCAGCTACTATTCTCCAACATGTGTCTCTATTTCCTTCCACTCATATAATCATGCATGTTGGTTTCCTCAGCAAAGCTCACCTTCTTTACATAGAACTACACAATAAGCTAACAAGTTGCTGTCTTTATCAAACAATTTCGAAAAAGCTCAACTGGCAAGAGACATGTTTGAAGGATGAATTAATCTATTTCACATCTATTTCGTGAAGTTCTGACACTGGCTGTCTTTGTGGTAGACTTTACAGGACATGGCATTTGGTCTTCTCTGTGAAGACAATATATGAGTATTTTATAAAATACGTAATTGTTACGTAAATGTATTTACATATATTCTGCTTTTAATCAGGGTTGGATGTAATCTTTCATTACTTGAGCAATTTAAGCTCAAAGTATGCTGTACTGAAAGGCGCTTTTACACACTCTGCAATATGCTAACCTCCTTAGGTATTCTGGTGTGGTGAACTAATTTTTTCAGGCTTCTTTTCCACTACTGATATTCAAGGTTAAAAAAGTATGTGAATTCAATTATAAATATAAATCAACCATCTAAACCTGATTGTTTCTGGCTGCACATTTTACATGCACATGTATGTAAATATATCAAGGTTTTGAGTTTGTTTTTGTCATTGTTTGTTTTTCTTAGTGATTTTTTTTTTTTTTTTTTTTTAAGAAATAGCCTCTGCTTTATGATTTCTTCCACTGTAGAAGTCACACAGCCATCATGATTCAATTCAGAAACAAAAGAAATTCCTACTAAAACCACAGTGCTGACTCGTCAAATGGTTCAATGAAAAGGTGCTATCAGCACCACACTCATTCATACATGTCTCTCCTCTCAGGAAAGCCCTTCTGTTCAAGGCAGCACTGAGTCACATGATGAAATCCCACCAATGCTAAGATATTTAATTAATAAATAGTACAATTCTTTCTACACAGAAATCTCAAAGCTTTACAGAGAAGCCCAGTTTCACATTTACCATTTCACACCCAGGTAGTAAAGGCTACACCCTGCTTGGGTGCCCAGAGCCTTTCATCACTGCACAGCCTGACACAGTTCACAGCCTACTCTGCATTCATTCTGCCAGCTACAAACATCCACAAACTACTCATACACCCTAAGGTCAGCCTGCTCACAAATCTCATCTGCCTTTGCTAAATATTCTGGAAGAGTCCCCATGAGTCACCCAAGTGCTGATGTGAGCCCAGCACAAGCATTTGGCACAGAGGGCCCCAGCAGGCAGGATGCCCCTCTCACTGCCACATGCGTATCTATGGCATGGTGCAACACAAGCCCCTGCTACCTCCCTGGGCCTCTCAGGCACTCGGGCTCACACCTGTGAGATGCTCAGCAGCTGCAGCCTGAGAGCAGCCTCAGAAGAGCATGGGGGCACCCTGATCCCCCCCCCTCCCCCAAGGGCAGACACCATAAAATGGTGTCAGGATGCCCTGGACACCAAGCTCCACTTATGTAAACGTGACCAAACTGCTAAAACTCATGCATGTCCACATGCTGCTCTGCATAGAGATGAACATGGCTGTGAACAGGGAGGGCAGAAACAGCAGGCAGCAGCAAGCCAACCACACTGGAGCACAGCTGTGAGCAGAGCTATGCTTGCAGGCAGCCTGTGCACCCACACCACAACATCCAAAAAGGTAGCTTACATTGGCTGGTCTTAATTAAAGCTGATCAAGCTAAAATCCTTTATCTCATCCTCCCCACGGCTGTAGGTAGGCATGTGGTTGGTCACTGCAGTTCAGCTGACCCATAATTAACAAATCTTTAAGCAGAATTAATTCAGTCATGTCTGAGCACTAAATTGGTGTGGACATGTCACAGAAATCTCTTTTACTATCCAAAATAACCACACTGTGAAGCTGAGTTCCACTTTGATTCTAATTCTTAAATCTTGATTTACAAAGAGACAAGTTACAAATTGACCAAAGAAAATCCTCATAAAATCATCCACAGATTGAATGACAGTTAATGACTTCCCTTCTAGAGACAACAGGAAAAGTTCCAGCCTAAAACAACAGGTGTTTTAAAATGTTTTGTAGAGAAAGAAAAAAGAATCAGAACAGCAGAACAGTTGGGCTGGCTTTTTTTTTTTTTTTTTCTTGAAGTCCCTAACCCTATGTGTGAAGAGGCAATAAGTCGCATTTGCAGAGAGGAAAAAATGCTATTCATGGAGAAGAAACCCCTTTGAACATATAAGTGGTTGTACATGAATGCAAATATATAAGTTATTAATGAATCACCATATTATAGTTGTATAGGGAGTAATCAGAACATTAATAAAATGCATGCAAAATTGCAAGTAACAGGGTATGTTGTTGTCCAAAATAGCAAGCAGAAGTGGAATTCACAGCTTACTGCTTTCACCAGAGTTTAACAAGAGTGGTTTCTTTTTCTTTTTTAGATTTATGGTGCGTCCTACCCAGGAAATAGAATATTGGATCAAGATCCAATTTAGAAGTGGTACTGAACAAATTCTGAATTACTAGTAGATTTAGATTTTTTAAAACTAATATATTTAGTAATTTTTTTACTGCAGATTTGTTACTGCTTTATGCCGGATATAATTATGTAGGTTGCTCCAAAAGTAATACCTCCTATTTCTCCATGGAAAATACAACAGATACAAAGAGCAAAATAACACTGTTCAATAAAGCAAATTCTCAGCTACAAAGTACTGTTTTTCAACATAGTCACCACCATTAACTATGCATTTTTTGCCAGCCTGCATGCTGTATTTGTACAAATCTTCACCAGTGGAGGTAAACCGCTATTGCCACAGCTGAAACACACCCCTCACTGAGCTCACACCCACTCTTTCGTCTCCATACATGTTCAGCAAGCATCACTGAATGTCAGTGGGTATCATTTTTCCTGCATGGAGGAATACACTGATACTTCATGCGCATTCCCATGTCAGACACCATTTGTCAGACTGCTCCTGTGCTGCTGTCTGTCACACAGCCATAAAATGTAACAGAACACTGGTGGGAAGGTTCAACCTTTACTGCCAGACCCACATCCACCTCCAGCATCACAGGTCAACATAATAAAATAAGAGGCATCACTATCGAGGTGGCCCTTGTACATAAATACCCGCGGGGGAGGTGAAGCGATATGAACAAAACCAGACTTCTCATCAGAAGTATAAAGTGTCAGAACTTTTGCCTTCCTTTTCCAAAGCCAGATTTGCTGTACGATAAAACAAGCATTAAGACTAGTATGTACACGAATATTCATCATTAGAACACCATGTCACACAATGCTTTCTGGATACCAGTGATGTGGTATATCCACCACAGCTAGGCTCTTCATTTGTAAGATATGAGGCATTGCACCTTAGCTAAACAAGACCCGTTTATGGCGAAAGCAAGGCCACCAAGCACTTCAACATATCTGAGAGAAGCTACAAGAACATGGTAAGGATTTTTAAACATCACTGTGCTTAAGGCTGAAAACCACTGCTAAAACTACTTAAATTTCTGCTTTGGTGGTCTGTTATTTTGCATCATATGGACACTCATCTCTTCAATCCTGTACGACGTATAATGGACATGAACTGCTTGATGTAGCAGCTGATTATTACTTTGAGCCTACTATTTCAGATTACAAACTGTGCATACAAATTCCCTAACCATATAGTGCAGGATCAGTTGGATTAACAATTTCTCACTTACATATAAGTGCATCATTTATAGGACAAGCAGCCATTCAGCTGCTGCAAACAGCACTCCGTCTGCCTTGCTCACATCTGCTTGCCACTTTCCATCCAGAGAGCCCATCAAGGGATGAAGCATATGGCCTCGAGATGGATCATGTTTGTAAATGGTGTGCATAGCAAGCACAGCAGAAATTATAAATTCAATTGGAAGTACAAACATGTCGTGTTGGCATCATTCATGTAACCCATCACAGAATAAGAGGAAGACAGACAAAGAAGAATTGCAACAAAGCCCACAATGGTTCTGAATCTTTTTTTGTATCTCCTGGTTACAGCGCTGTTAGATTAGTGGTTTCACTCTTGGATAAAAACAGCATCAGACTATCAAAGCATGTATTTGTCTTGCTAAGTGCCCCAAAAGGCCAGAACTGACATCTGGTACACAAGGTTACTGCAGACCTTAACTGCATGATGTAGTTTGTGTTCTTAAGTAAAGTTGCAATGCAATTACCCCTTCACAAAGGAAGAGGATGATGTAAACAGCCCCTTTGCTTCAACATCTGCCAGCACTGCCCTCTGCCAAAAAAAAAAAAAAAAAAAAAGCCTTTCTGAAGGAAAAAAGTAGTGAGAACAGAGGAAGAAAAGTATCAAAGAAAAGAAGTTGCACCTGTGTACGCAGGTTGAGTGAAGAGCTACAAAGACCGAGAGCAAAAGGTCCCTTCAGGAACAACTCGATCACAGAGAAAAAGGATTCTGGCAATTGCTTCTTCATGCAAAGTCTAAACAGCTGTCTGTCAAATGCACCAGCAAGAGAAGGACACACACATAAGCTCTCAAAGATGTTCCAGGACTGCTGAAACACCTCACACAGCAAGAGGCAGAAGACAGTTTCTGATACAACTAAAAATATTTCTGTTTGCTTTCAGAGGATAAATTTGATCTACTAATAATCTCCAGCTGCATTTTCATTACCATATTCAAGACAGAATGCAGAGACACTCAGATATTGGAGCTCAGTACCTAGCAAGAGAACTCACTGCTTCCTAGAAGAGTGTTAGGGGTAGGCTGAGCACTTTGCTGGTCAGTTCCTCATGTTTGCCTTAAAAAATATGTATGAAAACAACATTTGAATACCTCACTATGCTTTCTTAGATTTTTTTTTTGCCCTGTTACACAGAGCTGCTGACAATTGTGCATCTCTGCATTATTTATTAAATTTTCCTGATTTAGTTCCAGCAGAAGTGACAAAACAGCTTAGTTTCCTTCAGGATGCATTGAAGTCACTTCTACTTGAAGAAGCAGAACAGGAGAGAAGCCTTTTATTCTGCCCTTGTGCTGTTGGTTAGGTTTGTTTTTCTTCCCAACAGTACTAAAGTGTCCACAGAAGCAATTGTAACTTAGTATCAGCCAAGAAGCAGGGAAAAAAAACCCCAAAATAGATAAAGGAAACATTTGTGATGGTGATGCTCTCTTCTGACTGAGGCCAGGAATGAAAATCATTTGAAGCTCTCAGGTGTGAGGGGAATTCATAGACTGCTAGCACAACAAATTCCCAGAAATATTCCTTTTTCAGAACTCTCAAGTTGAGTTTTTTTCCTTAAGTTGTAAGAGATAACAGAGTACTTTCATGTCCCAGAAATGCATCACAAGACAGCACCCTTTTTTATGTGCAGCACCAAGTTATATCAGAGTAGAATCATTTCAGAGAGAACCACAGCTTAACTAAGGCTACTCTGACAAGAACATTTTGAAAACTCAGACTGACAAAATCAGCTCAGCCCTGGTATCACACTCCATGATACTGTAGGTGTAAGAAGGAAAAAAGGAACTAGCAGGTTCAAAAGGAAGGGAGACAGGCACATGCCCAACCACATCAGCTCTGTGTGCTGGAAACAAGCAGTGCATCCTTGTCAGGTCCTTGTCCATCCTTCACCTATTCTTGACCTGCCCAGGACTGTAACTACTGAGAGATCAGCAAAGGCACTAGAGATGACATTTGTGCTGAGCCTTCAAAAGGTGGCTCCTTTCTCTCTTTATTCCCAGTTACCTTGTTGTTTCTTTAAGAAACAACATACCATATATCCTATAGGTGAACAATATTTCTCTTTTCACTTCTCAGGGTTTTTTGTTGGTGGTGGTGGTTTTTTTGTTTGTTTGTTTTGATTTGTTTTGGTTTTTTTTGACAGGTTTCAAAATTCTTCTCACTGAACTTTGAGGAAAGTTACCGGCCAAACCTAATCTGAAGGCCAGAACATCTGTCATTTGTTGTTGTCATTTTTACACCAATTTCTTGCCTGAAACATGTCAATTTAAAAATTCAGCTGATCTAAAAAAAAGTACACCACTTTGTCTAAATTGAAGATATTGTTTTCAATGACGCTATTAAGAGGATTATGCTTTCAGTCTTTAATTGGTTTATAGAGAACATATGAGTATCTAGGCAAGTAAAAGTGTATGTTTTATGAGTAAGTACTATAATTATCTGCTTGTTACTTGAAAATAAAAACAAACAACATTAGCATAATAAAACTGTTTACACATCCTAATGAAAATGTGTCATTATCTTCTCCTGACTTTTACAAAGCAGTCAGCGTACATCATCAGTCCAATACTGAATTTTACACCAGGTGTTAGATGAATTTTTATTTTTATTTTAGGCGATGCATATTAGTGTTTGGACTCACTGAAAGAGTCCTTGAGCATGGTTAATGGTATCATAGAGAGGTCAAAATTAATAAGATCTACTAGAAAGAAGCAGTGCAGAACTGATGGCTCTCTGGATTCTGAGAAGAGTTTTACAAATCATTTCTATCTGGAAGCCGAAGGATTAGCCTGACGTAAATTTCCCAAGCTACATCTGTCATAAGAAGACTAAAAAAGAAACCAGCCCACTGAGCAAGAACTGGCACTTTAGGAAATGGCTTAAATAGCACAGAGCCCTCAACTAACACATCTACACTCATTGCATATTTGAGTAGACTCAAATCAAGAGCACACTGCTTGTCACCTTTACACCTGACTTAAGTGCTGAAAGAAAATGAAAAGGTATTGAGCATTCCAGCTGTCATTGCTACAGACAGTAAAAGCACAGGCATGCCCAGCCAGCGCTCACTCTTTCAGCTTGTGTCACCAAGACAAGCGGGAGGTCCTAAGCACATGGCAAGTGCTGCCTCTATGGGAGTCTCATCCTCTCTTCCTGGAATCTCCTACGTTGGATTTCCACATACTTCTGAGAGCAACAGCAACCTCATCAACATTACATAGAACATTCTACTGTTTATCTGCCTTACGCTTCTGATGTAAACACATCTACCCTCTCAAAGAATTACTTTACCAATGCCCAAAGGTGACTTTGTAGACCTTCCATAAATATTAGCATTAGATTGGAATGGAGCATGTTTTGTTACATGGCAAGCTGCATCTGTATACAGCCATTAAAAGAAAGAAAAAAAGACATCATTCAGGCCATCGCGATTCTCCAGTGGAAGAACTTACAGCAACAGAGTTAACAGATATATACATCCATTAGAAATAATCCATAGAACACAGTCTGAAAACCAACAATAAATGTGTCTCCTGCTCAAAAGACTGGAAATCAACTGAAAAGAGCAAGATGAAATTCTCATCTTACAGAATGAGTGCTGGATTCCTCCAACTGCTGTTATGCCTATGAAGTTACAGGCTCTTTGAGCAGTAACCTCTATAAGTAGACAATAAATTGTCCACCGAAGTGAACAGCACAACATTTTAACTTCTTGCTAGCTGCAACATGATATAGGAAATATTTGAAATACTTGACATAAGACTACAGATTCAAATTCAGCAAGTACCAAGTGCAGAGTATGAAACTCCTTTCCTTGAGACCCAGTTTCAGATCCCTATATTGGAGCAGTGCAAGCCAAGTGTTACAGTTCAGCAAGCAGCCTCTGCTTCTGGGCAAGGGCTCCATTTGCCAGATCCAAACCCTGCAGACCTGTGACCTGACAACCAGCTGCGGCTGTCCTGGCATGACCTGGGGCAGGCAGGCAGGCAGAGGAAGCAGCAGAATTGAGAACAGAAGTGTGGCAGTGATGTGGCACTAGAGCTGCAGGAACGTGTTACTAGGAAGCACCATCTGAAAGACTAACCTGAGAACTTCCAGGATTAACATAGTGCTCACAGGTACAACCCTATCAAATGATCCAGATCCTGACTGATGCTTCAGCACACACTGTGCCCTAGAAGCAGACAATGCATATCTGTTGCTGCAGGTCTGGTGTGGCACGGGAGCAGTGGAGAAGCAGCTGTGTCACAGCTCACAGCACCCACTGCTGAAGAGGTGCTCACCAGGACAGACCAGCTACTGGCACTTTACTTTTTCAGATTTTGGACAGCAAGTACGTGGAAAGAGCAAAGTCACTTGCAAAATCCAATTTTTCTCATTTTAGAGCAACTTAAATAAAATTCAGTCCAATGGATTCCTTCATGGAGTCACATTAGGGAAACCTGAATTGAAGCACTCATAGCTCCAATGGAAGAAGTTCCAATCCTACCAAAAAAAGAAAAAAAAAGAAAGAAAAAAAAATGTTACCCTGAACACCAAGATAAAGAACCTCCAGAAAAAGCGTTAATTCCACAACCCAAGTGAACAGGAATAAATAAATAAGTATTACACTGGAGAGTGCAGCTAGAAGCTTTGGACTAACTGAATACTGTGTCAAAAAATGCAACAGAAGAGGAAAATTCAGAAAACGGAAGTGAATTTTCCAAAAATCATGGTACTTTTTCATTGATTCAAACCCATATTTTTATAGGTCTGTGTTTGTATCCTTAAAGGCAGAAATATAAAAACAAATCATGCAACAAATACGTACTTCATTTATTAAGAAAAAAATACACAGAGCATCTATGTTCAAAACATCTTTAAACAAAACAGAAAGGAAATGGAACAGAAGCCATTAATCCTTGTGAAATCTTAACAAGAGAGTTTTACTACTGCTAAAAGCACACAAGCAGCTTTCAGCAGAAATATCGCCCTCCCCACTGCTTTCAGTGAAAGACAATTTTCATCTCATGCATGACAGAGCAGCTGTCTTATGAAGCACTAAACCCAGGAAGACTGCCCAAGGAAAATCAGAACAGAATTGTGTCTGTAGCCTGAAAGATTTTGCCTTCATTTAATAATGTTAATGATTAGATTTGCTGCTGCTGAAGTCATAAGATTGACATTCTCAAAGGCTGAAGTCTCCACTTGGTAAAATAAAAGTTAAAATCAGAAAGTGCAACCTGCAATGTGACTTTCCATGCCCCGACCCACCAGTGCATCTCATTTGCCTGAGACAGTTAAGATAGCAAGAGGAAGAATAGTTAAATATCATTACATTCCATTACTAAGCGTCTACTGAGGCTAATTGCAAGACTGGCAAACCAAAATGCCATGGTGATTTCTCTGATGTAACCATCTAACACCCAGGAAATGAATGGAAACAACCAATCCATTTTGCTGACACACATTAGGAAAGAGTGAGCTCCTCGTGAACATCTGACAAAATCTTCATGATGTCCAGAGCCAAACAGAAGAAATAATTAAAAGCAAACCAAACATTACACACAACAGAAAAACAACACCAACAAAATAACCTTCAAAATCTCAACAGCATTTAAAGGTTGAAAAGACCAAACAAGCAGACAAACAAAATGGTCAACTAACTGATATTAAAACAAAGAACAGCAAAACAAACATCTGTACAGCATATTTTGCTAAAGATCGTTCATTCTCTAGAATGAAGAAGTTCATTCTGTAGAAGAAAAAAAGAATAAATCCACTGTAAATGACTGCAGTCTGATATCTTAAACAGTAAAGCTGAGCCCAACCATGTGATTTTGTTGGATGCTACCTCAGTGCTCAACAGAATGCTGTCTGCAGTTACAGCAGCATCAGCTTCATGAAGTTTTCTGTTCCCAGATTTTATTTTATTTCTATAGTTTCCTGAAAAGGTACACAGCCATTAAAGCTACTGCCTTAAGAGGCCTCCTCTTCCTGCAAAGGTGTGTTGCTTTTTCTACTGACAACAAAGAGTCCACTAAAACGAACTCTTTACAGGGAGTTTGTGTCCATGTAACTGTGTGTGCACCTAGCAACACTGCATCTAATCCAGCCCTGATGGCTGCATACTCCCATCTCATTCCTTCCCAGTCAGGGATCTTTGAATGATGCCGATGCCCTCGTTCTCTGACAACACAAATAGTGCATGCAACAATTCCCTCTTAGCTTTTTTTCCCCAAACAGAAGAAAAACAATGAAATAAACTTCTTTTTCGATGCATCCATTTAAACCTGACTGACAGGTCACAGTGCATTAGAGGCACAGATTCAGCTTGTATGTACATCGGTAGTTGTGACATATGGAGACGACTGAATTGAGCAAAAACGATTCTAACCCATTGACAACACAGTTCATTTTCATGATAAATAAATACGCTGTCAGAAGGTTTGTATTTAATTAGTACCAGGTGAAGTGCTCGTTGTGGTAGCCAACAACCAGATGCCCCCGCAGGTAGCCACCAGCCTGCATCTGACACACGTTTCCAAAGAGAAACAAAACCACCCAAATGATATTAAAAAAAAAAAAAAAAACCCAAAGCCAGCCAAATAGGACCACCAATACGCGATCCCGTGGTTATATAAAGCGATGCTAAAAATAAACTTCCGAGGCGCGGGGCAGGCACAGCAGCTCCCTACTGCCGTGCCCCGGGCAGCCCCGCGGCGGTCCCCCCGCTTACCACCAGCACGGGCACGCCTGCGGTCAGCGAGTAGAGGAGCACCGGGGGCACGGCGCTGCTGTCCTCCGGGCCCGGGTACGGTTTGCGGTACGCGCCCTCGTAGCAGAAGAAGCCTTGCACGTTGACCGCGAAGGTGTCCGTGTATTCGAAATAGTAAGCCAGCATCACGGTCCCTGCCATGATCACCATCTGGAAGTAAAGCATGCTGGTGAGCGGAGAGGGCACTCGCATGTACGGGGGCTCCGGCGGCCGCGGCGGCCCCGCTCCCCGGCGGCATCCACCGCGGGCGCCGGCGGGGCGGGGAGCGCGGCGGGGCGGGGTGGGGCAGGGCAGGCGGGGGCCCGGCCCGCCGCTTCGGTACCGGCTCCAGCGAGGCGCCGGCTCGAGCAGCGGGCGGGCGGGCGGAGCGCGGCGGCGAGGGGGCGGCTTCGCTCCGCCTCACCCCGCCCCGGCAGCACCGCGACGCCGGACCTCAGCCCTCCCGGGAGCAAAGGAGGCGAATCCAGAGCCCCGGCTGCCGCGGTAGAGGGGCTGCCCTCGCCTCAGCCGTCCGCTTGCGGGGCGGCCCGCCCGGAACGCATCGCGACTGCCCCGGCCCCGCCCGGTAGCTGTGTGTTCCGGCGTCAAAAGCCTCAAACGGGCAATACGTGCTCTCCCGTATACGGATAACTTCTAAAGGAATTCACGTTGAAAGCTTTCATTTAGCAAACGGGTAGCTGCCGTAGCCCAAGTAGCATCTCCAAATAAAACGTGAGTCTACGTGTCAGAAGAAATCATACAGACTCAAAGCGTTCCACTTAAAAATACCTATCTGTCTGCACATCCAAAGAATGAATAACTGTGCCCTGTGCTTGCACAGAATCACCCATGTGCAGGCTCTGGTCCACATGCTGAGCATCAACAGGCAAGAAGTTACTTCCAGACACCCCCATCCCCGCACCACACCATGCTACCACTGGCAGCAGCCTGTAAGAGACTCCCTAGCATCAAAGATTGCACTTGGCCTACTGAATCACAGCTGTTAGAAATAACAAATTGCGTTGGATAGCCCTGCTTTTGTAACGTGCAATCATTCTTCTCGCATTGCACTTTGAGTTTAACTGTTTACTTTCTTCTCCTTTCTGGAGAGATTTGTTCATCTTCAGTGCTGTCAGTTCCCATGTATTTATTTTTAATTGACCCTTGAAGAACATACTTTTCCCTTCTGGATTCCACATCCAGTCTATTTTTGTATGCTCTTAACATACCCCCCAGAATAATCTGAATCATGCCATTTGCATTGCATTCATCAGTCTGCTCTGGATAGTTGCGTACCTTTGTGAATAATGTGTAGTGAGACATGAGACATCTTGTGGTGAATTTTGCCTAGCACAAACTTCATTTTCCCCTTTTCCTTAATGCAGTGTCCAATATCCATTATCAAACACACATAAATCTTAATTTCTCCCTGTAGGTTGCACACAGATAGCTACATTGTGAAATTATAAGGCCCAAATCCGGGAGCAGGACTGCAGTGTGCTCAGCTCTTCAGCTGCAGTCAAGCAATGCCCCACAGGAACACCGGGAGCTCCTCATGTGCAGCTGTGACTATGGCACAGTATGCTGCTGCACGACTAAGTTCCAGTATCCAGCTAATGAAATATTTCCGAGTTTTGCTATTAGGAGCCTAAACCTGTGTTACGAATACACCTGGAGTGCCATAGGAATGAGAGGACAGAAAAAGTCCTGCTTTCGAAGTATTGTGAAGCTGCTGTCAAAATCCTTGAAGGATTTTGGAAAGAATCTCTAGAGGTTACAAAGCCCAACCACCTTGACAATACAGCTCCAGGCAGAGGCTTCTTGGGGCCATGCCATCAGCTGTTAAATATCTCAAAAGCCAGAGATTCCAGAACCACACTGGACAAACTATGCCAGTGTCCAACCCTTGACAATATTTCCATTCATTAAACCAGAACATCCTGCATTCTGTCCCAGGCTCAGACTCTGCTCCTGTTACTGGGAACCCAAAGACAAGAATCTGACTCCATCTTCTCCACACCCTTTCAGTCTAAGCTAAATTACTAACACTGCTGGCTGTACCTATATCCATATCCTCAGTGCTCTGCCTTTTCTGCTGTTACACAAATGTCAGCAAGTAGATATTGACTGCCATTAGATGAAACATAGACTCTCCTTATTGTCATGCCTCTCAATTTCTTTAATAGTCTTTCTCCATGCTTCTCTTTAACTTTACAGCAGTGATGCTATTGAGGCTCTAAGGTCTGGCTTCCAGACATTTAAACATATAGTATGCAACAGGAAGGGATAAATCTACTAGATGCGGTATTCACTTGTATTATTGGCTAAATCTAGTGCCCCGTGCTTCAAATACTACAAGTGAACTTGTCATTTGCTGATAGAATTGTAAACCAGAAAGCACAAGATTTAAGTCACAGAGGAGTTTTAAAGTTACCAAGTGATTTAAAATCTTCATTGATACAAGACTCTGATCACAATGAAAGAAATTGAAGAAAAAAAAAACCCTTTAAGTGTTGCACAACCACCACAACAATCCCAACGGCACTACTAGCACGTGTTAGACCCTGAGTAAGATTTCTTGTTCCATTGTTGTCCTTGGTATTTTTAATAGCACATTGATTTGTTTGCATATTGCCAAAGGATTGGTTCAGAGCACTCTAAAAGGCTTAGTTTCTTGCAGCTGATAAATTGCATGGTTTAGTTTCTGTCTCACTTGCAGACAAAAAAAAAATCCATGTAATTGATGGTTGCTAAAGTTCTTCCTATATAAGTTGATTGCTGCACTATGTTGAATACAATCTATTACAAAATGAATATTTAAAATGCTTAAAAATGCATAGGCAAGGCAAGTCCAAGCTCCAAACAACACTGAAAGTATTATGAAAGGCAGAAAGATAATAATAGCAAATATTTTAATAGTCACAAATTCCCATTGTTGCAAACATATTGCAAAGCATGGCATGCCTTTGTATCACTGACTTGCCTTTGTAAATATGCATTTAGCTGATCAAGTGAAGCCAGAGCTATACCTTTTATTATAATGAACACGATATTCATTGGTTGCCCAGTTAAATACGTAAGCATGTATTAGATCAAACAAATAGAAGTGAAAGAACACATTAGCCTCCAGTGACTAACACAGGCAACTAAATATATTCTGTAATTACAGCATTCCCTGCTGATTTATATCAGTGATATGCAGTGACAGCAGAATGGCAGAAAAAAAGCCCAGAACCAATGATTTTAGTTTCAGAAGGGTACTGGCAAAATTGTCTGTTGACCTTTGATGACAGACAGACTGGTTTTGAAACTGACTTTCTTGGGAATAGTTCCTCTGATCTTAGAGCAGGAGTTTCCCCTCAGAGTAGTCATAGATCCATCTTATTTTCATTTGCTACTTAATTTTAAGTGCAATACCATCTCAAGAGACACAATGTAGAGCAGTGCAGACAAAAAGAAACCTTAGTTTCAATGATTTGCAATACTTTGAAATCACAACCTCCATAACTGGGACATACTTCCAATTCAAAAACAAGTTCATTAATCCTTCATGTGTTCTATATCACCATTTCTTTTTAAAAGAATTTTCTAGTTATAAATCACTGCTATGGCAAAAGGCAGTAAAGATATACAGTCAACACAACAAAGCTTTCCTAACGGGAAGACTTGATGTCAAATCATCCAACTGTTTTTACTTTTCTCTTTCATGCTTTATCAGAATGATAGCATTTAGCAACCCCAAGGAAGTTTCCCTATTACATCTTCACATTACACTAAACCAGCCTGTTCAGAAGGGAATATTGCATCTATGTTGATGATAAAACAACAATGAAGAGAAGGAACAAACTGAATTTTTAGAGACCTCCTGGCTTATTGAGCGAATTTGGCAAATAGAAGGAGAGAGACTTGCATAAAAACTTATCCACAAACTAACTTAAGAAGCAAAGGGTATCTTTGATTTAGGAAAATCTTTTCAGAAACTTCATCCAATAGTTATTAAAATCCTTACGGCTGGGGCATTTACCAAGTTGGATGCCACCCCAGACAGCCTGATCTAGTGGCTGACAATCCTTTCCACAGCAGAGAGGCTGGAACTAGATTACCTTTAAGGTCACTTCCAACTAAACAGCATTCTACAGTTCTGTGATACTACCAAAATTATGTTCATAGGAGCATCATAATGCAAGAGAAAAATAATTTTCCAGCAATTGGAGCACAGCGAAGAATCAGAAGTGGAATCTAATTCCCAAAACATCCGCAATATGATTCAGACAAATTAGGCATCTAACGTAAGCTTTTCATATGGTCCTAGCATGGAGTTCACATAGAGAGACAGCTCCAGCAGGTGACTAAGCTCTACTACATTAGGGTAGGATGAATCATCCTCTCTAAGTGCCATTCATCCCACCCTGAGAAATACCAATGCCTGATGATACCACTTACAACAATAAATCAAGCTTTGATGACTAGCTTAGACTACCACCCATCCTTTAAAGGGCTGCAGTGAGATGCGACCAATTTTACTCTTAACTTTCACCTGCACATCACTAAGTTAGTTCCAAAATAGAAATTACACTTCTCCTGAATCACACAGGGAGGGAAAAAAAGTAGTAAAATTAGTAATAGCATAAGCATTAGTACTGTATTTGCCTTGCAGTGTTATGTAGAGCTAGACCCTGTTTCCACAGAAGGCAAGATTTTGCCCCAGTAATCTTGGGCACCTCATACATTGCAGTAAATGTACATGAAAGAATGAGCAGATGGAGATGAAACAAATGAGGAGGAAGACAACACAACAATGAAATGATTGAGTTGGATATAATGAGTAGTACCCACATTACATTAGTCGCCTAGTCAGCGTTTACATCAATAAGATAATTAGTCTTCATAAAACTGCTTGCTATCTTCAAATTAAGGAACAGTATTATTACTCACAAGTTCTTCATAGGCTATAACAGAACATTTGAGATGCCAGAGGCACACTGCGTACCACCAGCCTGCACATCCTGAGAACTAAAGTCTGCATTAGCACTTCTACTACTATACTACCATGTCAACTTAAAATAATAAAAATAATTTTAAAAAATAAAAATAAAATAAAAATAAAAATAAAAAACAAACCAGAACATGCTTTTGTCAATGTAAAAATAAAACACTGACATCTAAATGTTCTTAGAAAGATTATTTAATCTAACCTAAGATAATCTTAGGAAAAAGCCTTCTACTTAGAAAATTGTTACCATAACTATGAAGTTGAGATGGTTTCTAAAAACGTTTTCAGTAACTGTAGTATTATACAAACTGTCTGCAAACCTGTTAATCTTTAGAATAATTGGTTCAATAAAAATAATACAAATTAGGAATAAGCATCTTCATCTCATTCACCCAGAATGTTATCCTCTTTAACAACTCTTTGATGGTGGAACCTCCTATTCAAATGCAACCGGTGATACCTCGACTTACTGATGCAGCAGATTATGGAATCAGTAGCTGATATAAGCAGAGCACACACTTACTCATGGTGCAGCAATCAAGTGGAAAGAAGTCACATGGGCCTACCCTATGCAGTGTACTGTATGCATCCGTACAGTTAGAATTTATACATAATTCAAAATTAGTTCAGACGTTTGCACAATGCCTGAAGGTTTTATAGACCAATTCAAAAAATTCCCTTTACATATTACTGAATTAATTTCACTCGTTTGAATATGGCAGTCTTGCCATTCTACAATTTGTCTTCTTTTGTACTTTTTTTTTTTTTACTGTAAATAGTGAGGCCAATTAATACAACTTCTCAGTTAAATATTCTGTATATCAACGCTACAGGGATGTGCTTAAAGTAAATGTTTACCCACTCATCAAGATTCTGCCTTGTATGAAAATTTTGTACAAAAGCACACAAGCATGAAGAAAAGAAATCCTCAGTACATCCAGCCTCCTTTTTGCGTTATGCTCTCACCCACAGTTTAGCCACCTGTAGTATAGTAGCATGCAGTGCTTTTAAGCATGCAATAAACATATTGCTCAGAGATGTGTGAGCAGCAGCTGAAGTTGCTAGAGAGGTTGTAGCACTTCTGGATTAACTAAAGGAGATCTGGTTTATCTGCAGAAAAATTCACGTGAAATATCATCCTCTGTGTGCTTGTAAGATTGATGTCTTATAACTTGGACTCTACCTGGATGAATCCAACTTCTGATTTTTAAATTCCACTCTTAAATAGCATCCCGAACTGCATAAAATAAGTTAGACTGTCACACTGGCAAGTCAGTACACAAGTGTAACGTCATCCTTCTGATACTGAGGATTCATCAGTTCAGAGGCAGGTGCATAGTAAAACTTGCACAGATATCTCACATCATAACCAGGCTTGGCTCTCAGAAATAGTATCATGAACAGGTAAATTATAAAGGACTCTAATGACACTTTCAAGCACAAGCTTGTACGTTAGATTAAATCAACCCACTTGCTAACTCTCTCTCAAAAGGGAAAAACAAATAGACTAATATCATAAATTATGCACAACAATCACTGCATACTTCCAGATCTGGTTATCATTAAGTGTTTGCAGCTCGTCCTGGCAGACATCCAATACACTCCTCATTGCAGTTTCTACTGGGTAAGCTCGCATGCAGTTGTGTAATAGAACGACTTATGTTCTTACAAATTATACTAGACATTTCTCATTAGCATTACACCTGAAATCACATCCCCAAGTTCCATTCCTTCATAAAATTAAAAGCATATGAAAAGCGCAGAAAGAGGAATTTCAGGATATGTGAACTGTGTTTTACTGGAGAAGAAAAAGGAAAAGCCCACAGAATTTATCAAACAATTAAACACAAAATTCACTGCTAGCAGATATCTGTCTAATCAAGCTAGTAGTAAAGATGATGATTTTCTTTGATTGTTCTGAAACTTTACAATATTAAAAATATTTGAAGACCACTTCAAAAAACTCACTGCTCAGGACACAGCTCATTTATACCCTCATACAGCCCTCACCAATCATGATCCCGAGAGCTACAAGAAACAAAGGTATTGCACATTTCCATTCAACACAAAGATACACGACGT
The DNA here is from genome assembly GCA_037305975.1 of Chrysolophus pictus. NCBI lineage: Eukaryota > Metazoa > Chordata > Aves > Galliformes > Phasianidae > Chrysolophus > Chrysolophus pictus. Next base: position 12,044,679 of record CM074583.1, on the reverse strand, counting down.
TCATGTTTTCATGAAAATCTCTGCTCTAAATAATACCCTTTCCTTTATAGCTTGCTCTTGAGCACCCAGAAAAGGCTGAAAACTCAAGAAAGAGGAAAACTTGAATTCGAATGACAAATACAGCTTCAAAGGCACAAAACATTCATACAACCCCGCTGTCAGCATGCCAAGGATACCATTTCCCACAGTGGTTTTTCACCAAGCCCACTCATGCCCACTGCAGGACAGACACCTCGGTACTTTGGGGAGCTCCCCCTGTGTTGCAGAATGTCACTTCCACAATATCCCTTTGGGCTCTGTGGCTAAGCTCAGAGAAGGACTAACAGGGCAACCTCCATAAGGCATTAGACCTGCCCATGCTGCAGGTAGTCAGAACTTCTCTGAATGACTAGACTCTACACAACAACTGTTGCAGAAATCATCCATTTCCAGACATCCTTATCTGGATACTTTCCTTCTATCAGGGTATATTCATCCTTGGAGATATTCCAGACTGGACAAGCCTTGGAGCAGCCTGACCTAACACTGAAGTCAGCCCTGCTCTGAACTAGCGGGTAGGTTACATGATCCCTAGGAATCCCCCAAAATCTATTTCTGGTATGACTCTCTGATTGCAAACTTACTACAACCTACAGATTTGTAACCTTTAATCTTAATGACTACAATCCACTCTAGTGGTGATTCACTGCAATTACTGCAATTCATTTGATCATTATGTTTCAAATCTAAAAATTAAACCATATTTCCTCTAACTTGGTGTCATGGTGTTATGATTTTTGTTATTGATATTCCTCATAACATCATATAATGCACTGGGAGTTAAAGAGTTAATGCTTCAGCTCTACGGATCATCAATAGTTCCAGATATACCCGTCTCAGAAGAAAAGGAGAACTATATATCCCACAGGACTTCTTGTTTCCATTTTCCATTCAGAGGGAAAGATAAAACTGTTCACAAGTCACAGGACATCCCTTTCTGTTTGTCACTGAAGTGCATGCTCCCTAACCCAATTGCCTTCAGCATTAGAGTAAAGCCTTCAGTTTTTGGACACTCTCTCATCCATTTTATTTGATTTATTAGCTTGAATTTCAGTTACATTGTATTATATTGTGTTGTCTTTCATTCCAATATCTTATTCAGTAAATTATTTTTCCTCCTCAGATTGTTGTGGCTTTTTTTTGTTTTTAGGCCCATCTCCCTATCCTTTCCCCTTTCCCCCCTATGCCTTCCCTGGGACATGGATCTGTGGGCCTCCCTGGCCCATTATTCACAGCACTGGGCTGAACCAGCCCATAAGCCATTGACACTTGGTGAAATGTTACAAAGTCAAAACGGCTCATCTGCTTATCTACACTGGTAGAATCATAGAATAATAGAATCAACAAAGTAACAAAGATAGCTCCTAATGTTCCATTTTTCTAGAGAAAGCAATAAGCTGCTACATTAAACCTGTTACAGGATTAATGCTTAAAAAAAAAAATAATAATCTGAGTCTATCCCTATCACATGGTCATCATCACTCACTATAAATTACCTTCCAGGCAAAAAGCGTACTGTCAAGCACTGGAAAAACACCTAGGAAGGCAGCAAGGAAGAAAAACTCCAACAGCTGAAGTCACTTCTGAAATACCAATAGTCCTTACTGCTTTGAGAAGTGAATCCTGAATTGCAAGGAGTAGCTGGAAAGGTAAAGAGACAGAGTAATAATAAATAAACCAGCTTATGAAGGTCCTTTGAGCAACTTGCTAGTATTGATATCATAAATTATTAATAACCAAAGTTTTCAAGATCTTAGCTAAATTATCTTGAGATTGTTTCTCATTTAAAAATACTCTGTTCAACAACTTGCTAGGCTAAGGGGTAAGTTATATTTAGGAGACACTGACAAAGTATTGCGTAACAAAATAGATGCTTGTTTAGTTAATACAGAAATCTTTACTTCGATGACTGCTCTTGGAGATTCTTACTTATTTGATGCTTCATTCATCTAGCTAACCAGCTTAACTCTGAACAACAGACTGTACTAAAGGAGAGAAGAGGCAAGTGATTACGTGGACAAAAATCATTAAAGAAGTGGGAGGAGAGATCATGCATTGGCAAATTTGACAAGAGCATCAGAAGTTAAAATTACAGGTTTATCATGAGGAAATGCAGTAAGCAAGTATTCTGTAGGCTCCTGTCAGAGCAGGATTAAAAGACAGCAGCTCAATAGCTCACACAGCATATAGCATCAGGCATGACAGTAGGAAACTATGAAGAGAACTAGATTATGTGCAGACAGTGTGATTTGGCACATCCAAGACCATAGGCTGGGCAAGTGGTTGAGGGATGGGAAGGCCAGATTGCAGGAATAGAATCAAGGAACATAAAATATCTTCAGTATTTCTTTTTGGAGAGGTTCAATTGCCACCTGTCAGAACGACTCCAAATATTTCTTCTCATATGTCTATCTAGTGACTTTATTCTAATGGCCTCAAGGTATTATGCAGTTCTTCCTCACTTCACATTGCAAGAAGTTATCAATCGTGGAAGTATCTAAGGTCCATTTACTTTGAATAGACTGGAATGTGGTAAAGCAGTAAATGTGAAGTACATCTCAAAAAAGGAGTGACATTAAAATATTCTTAGCATTTGGTCTTTCACTCCCATAAGACTTCTGCTAATTTAGAGAAATTAAAAGCAGTCGGAGATGTGAGGACAGAACATAAGGGCTACAGGATCAGATTCCCACTAAGACAGCACAAAAACTGAAATGGAGTGAAATGGAGTGGGTGGTTGCTAAAAAGATACAACCATCTTAGGACACATCGTTTTTATGGCATTAACCTCTTCATTGAGCAATGCTAATATCCAGCATACTAAATACTGCTTCTAAAGTAATCAGGACAGTATCCAAATGGGATTTAAGCAAGATATTTAGCTTATTCAGCATCCTGGTGTCCAGTATTTAATTTCATTAGGAGCATTTCAGTTAACAGATAAAAAGAAAAATTACCCCAGAGAAACTGCACAATTTCAAATCTGTCCCAGTTGACACTGGCATGAGTTACACACTGAAGTTAGAAGTAATTTTAGAAAATTTAGAAAAAGTCCATGTGATGATAACACAGAAACATGCATATCTTCCACACAAGTTTTAATCATACGCTCACTATTCGATATCACAGCTCTCCTGCACTCAGGTTGCAACTAGCAACGTCAGAAACAAGGGTAATGATAGTAGTGACACAGAGCAGATTCTGTCATAAACTCTTGCCCAAAACAAAACAAAAAAATAAATGGAGGGACAAACATTCATTGCTATTAATACACATCAATTTATTCCTACGTTGATAACTGTGTCCTACTAGATTTGTGTAAAGAATAGATACTCCCTGAAAATCTTTTCATTTCAGTTTTCATGAAAAACATCACTAGTGTGGGAGTTATGAAGAAATACAGAGCATTAAAACTTAACAAACCAACTAGAATAGTTATGACATACAAGTTCTTTAAAAATACTGACACTGTCTGAAAATATCCCTACACATACTAAAAATATCCTCAAAACAAAGGAATGTTGTGTGAAACACATAACTCCCTTCTTCTGGCCAGAAGGAGTATTAAACCAAAGTACATTCACTCAATGCTAAGAATTTTCTTCTTCCTGTATTTCTCATGGTCAAGGCTGGAAAAAACACTGCATCAGAGAGAAGAGCATCTTGAAGAATCTGGAAATCTCTTCAGACTTCAAGATAATTCTGGATAAATTCATGCATGGATTAATTTCCCCTAAGATTACCTCCCTTGGATGCTGCTCTCCTTATCATCCCTTCTTTCTGCCTTCTTGTGCTTTCTTGTGCTTTGATCTACTTCTTCAAAGTAAAAGAGGCATTAAAAGAAGCAGGAGAAATTGCACCCTCTTTATTTTATTGACTACTGCAATTGCTTTCATCACCAGCAGGTGAGGATTAATACAGAAGGGGAGCTGGCTATTTCTGCATCACCTGGGGTGACTAACACAACCCTCACATGCAGGACATTTACTTGCATCTGGTTCTCTGTTACACAAGTACTTAACAACATAAACAATATCTGCAGTGAAGTTGCTTAGTAGGGTATTACTTTTTTATTGGAGCCAAGCTCAGAAATTGCTTGAGAATAAAAAACATTTACTGATTTACTGTGTTTCATTCATTTCAAAGAAGCTTTTCAATATTCATCTTGTCAGTAGAAGATATTAAAAAGTTTTATTAGCTCAATTAGTGCTTTTCATAAGCATCACTTCTTTCTCCTACATTTGCATTGCTCCCAGTGAACAATGGGTGTTAAAATGCCCTTCTCTCTGAACGTTTACCATCCTGTTAGATATAGTTAAAAGCTTATTTGATGGTGCCTCAAAAGATTAAAATGTGTTGCTTTTATTGAAAAGAAAATACTACACAAATAGCCAAAGCTTCCTTGCAGACCATTTCTAACAGTGGACTACTGCTGCCTATGAATATGGAACCAATTCGTATTGTGGTACACACATTTCATATTAAAATGTTACTAAAGTGAACTACAGAAATTAGCAATTTAAAGGAAGTTGTGCAAGAATAACTCACATGAAGTAATTTCTACTCAAGAGCAATTTAAACAAACTGCAGTAAATACAGTCTGATCAATATTTGTCAATAACATATACAAGGCTCTCTGAGCAGGAAACTTCTGTTTCTGCAAAGGAAGAGAGTCTGTTGGAATGGAGGACTAACAAATTCTAAAGAGGCATTACCCTACAAGCCCTTCATTAAACAAGCTGTATATAAAATTCAGCAAAATTTTAAAAGGTCAAAAAACTTTTGTTTATTTGGTTTTGGAAGGGGGTTATAGGATGCAGTCAGTCATAACTCTATAGTGTCCTGGAAAAATTTAATGACTGCCAGAGCAATTCACTTACTCCTTCCTTCAAAACTCAGGCATTCCCCCCAACACCAATTTGAAGAACTACCTGTAATTGAAGGATCAGGTTTCCACAAAGCAGCAAAAGTCACTGAAAGCTATATTTTATAAGAGGAGTTTTCAGCTTTTTTTTTTTAAACTTTCTTCTTCCTATTAAGTCTCCGTATAATTTCAATTCCAAAGATTCTGTATATTTAATCTTGTTCTGATAGTTCTCATTTTTATTACTATCAATGGGGTAGAGTTGCTAACAGAATCTTGGTACTTTGTGCAATTCCTTTCAGGATCTACATTTTGCATCCAAGTGGCTATGCAGAATGTTAAGAACTAAATCATGGAGAAGAGAGCAAAAATGCATAGCAGTATTATTAGAACCAAATCTGCATGTCATTTTAATACTGCACTTCCTCATTTATGTGCCATTTCATTTCACTTTGAAGCATAATGTTATCAGGCATCTTGCTCCATATGAGAAAAGGATTACAAGTCTTTGAATGGAAATAAATAAATAAACACCAACAAATACACTTAAAGTCAGAAACAACACTATGACCTTGACTGTCTAAATGCAGGTTTTAATATACGTATTTAGTGAAATATGTTAAGGATGCAATGGGGGAAAAAAAAAAAAACAGTTTAAAAATTTAAAGAGAAGATATATTTAAAAGTTAAAAAATAAAGATGCTTGACAAGTGGGGCTCTGAAGCCTGTACTTCGATGGAAGATGTGAAATGCTTTTCACTTCTTTCTTTTGTTGGCATTTCAACATCACCACAAATTCAACTGCATTTTACCTATTCATATGCAACTACTTTCTGCATCTTCCACTAAGTATTTCACTGGCTGTAATTTTTAAGACTGTTGACAAGCTACTTAGGTATTGGAACCCAGGAAAAAAAAAAAAAGAGAGAAGAAATTCATAGACTGAAAATTACACAAGAGAGATATGATACATAATGCTCTTCTTAGGCAGAAAATAAATCCTTAGAACCCAAAGGGTAAAGGAGAAACTCAGATTGACCTCCTACTGTTGAATCAGCCATAAATTGTCTGAGTCATCTTTATTCTCAGCTATGAGAAAGCTCACAGTTCAATGGGGAATAAATTGCATAAATAGTCCTGCAGAGTGTATAACCAAGACAAAGAGAAATGTCAGCCAGAATCTCTTCAGAAGCATTAAAAAAAAAGCCACAAAAAACCCCAAACACTGCTGTATTGCCACTTCCCCAATAAAGACTGAAAAAAAAGACAAAGCCACAAAACTATCAGCATAGCTAAGCACAGCTCAGGGCTCCGTGCTAAGAAGATGGAAGTCCGTTATGCAATAAGGTAAGTTTTTCACAAAATTTAGAGTGGTAGTTTACGAATGCAGCTCTGCTATCTAAAGTACAGAAGTCAGTAACAGTCTCACAGATGCATAAATTAAAGGATCTGCCCACTGCCAGAGTTAGAGACATTCTAACCCCGGTGTTCAAAAAAGGTAATTTTAGTAATTTCTAGAGGTGAATACAGGGTGAAAGAATTACATCTCTTAAAATTTCAATAAGTACATCTATATGCATAACTGGAGGTGGAAAAAGAAAACAAAAGATAATATCAATTGTGATATTGTGTGATTCTGTTTAAATAGCACCACTTAATGTTTTTCATAGAAGAATACCTAAGCCTAAAATCACAGAGAACAGCAAAAGTTTGCATCTGGTGATACTAGGTCATTTTAAGAAGGAAAAAAAACCCTCTTTTAAAAAAAAAATTGAGAAGTGAGTGCTCTTGGACAGTAACTGGCCTTAGGAATCTACAATGGTAGTCTGTCATCAGTTGGTACTGCTGGAGAAACTAACTTCTGATATTGCAAGGATTTGAGGAGATTAATTTCAAAATCTGATGTTTTTTAAGTGGGAAAATTGCTAGAAAGAAAAAAATAATGAAGAAACATGTCATAGGAATTCAACATCTGATAGAAAAAAATAAAAATAAGAGAGATTGCATAAATAATGCCTTGAACTAGCAGAAGCTCTTGACAATAACAGGAAATAACAAATGTTTACACAGCTCAGGTTCTGCCATACAGATTCAGCTTTTGAGCTTTCAAAGTCTTACAGAATGCATATTTTTTCCTCCAGCTTAGGTAGTTGGTTTGAGACTCCAAATTCCATCCACTAGGATCAAGCAAAAAAGCAGGGTTCATTGCTTTGAATAGTGCTAATGAAGGTATCTGGTAAAGGTGACAGAATACCCAGGTGCACATTCTCAATAAATTTGTGAGTTGAAGAGGACAGATGTTTTCTGAACAGTTGACAGCAGTAGCTTTGAGACTGCTCTGCAGAGAAAAGCTAACATTCTGAAAGCTGTAGAGCTTAATATCACCAGAAGAATGAAGTCTGTTGAGACTGCTTTTCATACTACTGGAAGTTTCTGTACATCTTTAGATTATTTTTCTCATTAGGTTAGAAATAAGTTAGGGGAAAAAAATCTACTATGAAGTAAGCTTTGCTAGAAAGACCAAGTGAATAGCTCTAACAAGTACATTATCATCTGTTAGTCCGTTGACTATTGACATCCATTGAAATGCAACTGCTTAGCAGAGTTGAGCCAATGATTGAGAGCAAGCTCTAAGTGTAAAAAAAAACTTATTCTACTTTGTTGCAAGAGAAACACTACATTTGGCATTCCTCTAATGTTAATCACTCTTATCTCCACCTTTTCTTTTACTCCTAACCTGCAGGCTGCTCATGAAAAAGTCATGTTTCTCTGCAAAGAGAACCTGACTAACATGTAATGTAAATATTCCCTGCTGTTGTTTACAGCCACATCTTCAAGTCTTCTACGGCTGAGGTACTGACTTTCACGTAGCCTTCAACCAGGGCTTGGCCAGGCAGAGAGATGACCGGGGGCAGAACTGTGCAGAGCAGGCAGCTGAGGCTAACTCCCTGTCACTGCCAGTGAGCTCAGGGCAACATACTGCCAAGAAATAAAGGCTAACAGCTTTCCAGGAAAAGTAATTTTTCCTTTGTCTCACTCAAAAAAAACTCTTGAAGTACAGGCTGAGAAGCTGTGCACAGCCAGCTTAGCTGTTAATGCATCCCTGCAAATAAACAGTCTCTCTGCCAGACAATCAGATCTCCACAGGGAGACAATCACCACCAAAGGACAGTCACCACCACTGGCACCTGGTGGTTGCTGTTCCCTTTTATCAGCAGAGAGGATTTGGTTGCATGGTTGTGGATACTTGAATCCTCATCCAACACCTTGTTTTGCTCTCCAGCTACCACCTAAGCAGAAGTACAATTGCTGTTTTACTATGTTTTTAATGCATGTGGTTTGGCTAACTTCTTCTGCTATAGAAGTAAGGAACACACAATGAGACTTTTAAAGAAAAGCTAAGACATCTCACAGATCTTCCTTCTCATCATCCAAATGCCTTGACTTAGGTGTTCAGATACTACATACTTAGCTTATCCAGATACTTTAAGAAAGAATTGTAGCTGATACACATCTGGAGCACCTTTTCTACCCTGAGTAGCCATGCTAATAAATGATTATAAAGTACTGCTACTGCATACCTGTTCTCCTCTTCTATCTGTGTATTTTACCAGAAGTGGGCATAGAACTGTTCTTTAGATTTTACAACTGATGAGGCAGAATATAAATAAGGCCGAATGCTCCTTCCAACATTCAAGAATAGAAATAATGTCACCTTATCCCCATTTATAGATTTGGATGTTCTTTACTGTCTTCCCAGTGGCTTCTATGACATGTAACATGTAACTTATGTAGCAGTATCATGACAACATCAGGTTTTTGGATCTTTTAATGCAGTTAAATTTTATATAAAAATCACCCGCCCTGATGCTGTCTCAGCGTGACATAGCACAGGCAAAAAAGCCAGTGGATCCGCAGTGATTTGTGTCACAGTGGATCACAAACATTATTTGAAAAGAGTGAACATAAATTGCCAAGCTACAACACTAGCTGAAGTGATGTGACAGAAATAATACCACGCAATGAAGCAATTTCCTATCCACATGGAAGCAACTTCTACTTTCAAAATGTGCAAATAAAAAAAAAATAATCCATCCAATATTTCATGAGTGAAACTTAAGTCACAATGTCTATGCCTCTCACTTTTCCACGGCATGTTGCTATATTGTACCTCAGTTATTGATATCATCCTTTCTCTGATTACCAGATGACTCAAAATGTATTATCAGGGCATCCCACAGTAACCAGTGCTGGCTTCCCAGAACTAGTTGTAGATGTCTTGCTACCCTCCTCCTTACCTCATATCACAGAACTTGTGTGACTATAGCATAATAATACCCTTGCATCTAAATGCTTGCGTAAGATTTTCCACTGGCGCTGAAGGGCTATATCAGCTATCACCACACAGATGTTTGCAAGCAGTGTGCTCCTGGCCACACTCACAGACACGGCTGTGCAGTATCCTTATCCATACCTTTGCTGGATCTAACCCCATCTAAGCTAGCTTTAGCACAGCTATGTTAACAGTTGGCATTTAGTCATGGGAGCCACTCTAAAAAACCCCACACATGGCAAGTTCTGCTGAATTCTTGGTGGGGCTGAGTGATCCATTCTAAAGCGGCTAAAAGAGAGCCCAACAGACCTATGCTGTACTGCAGCTCCAGCTCCACTGCAGGGCAGATGCAATCTGGGTTGTGCCTGCTTTAATTAATTATATGGAGAATAGTCTCAAAAATAAAATCAAGATTAAAGGAAAGTGTTTTAAATGGAGCTCGATACTCAATATGCATTTTTCCCCAAATGTCTCTGTAACACTGCAATGCAATGGGAAGCACAGTGATGACAGCAGATTAGCAGAGCCCTAGGCAGCAGCAAGAGAGGACTTCCTCAAACACAACAGCCATAGGCACAGAAACAAAGAAGCTGTTCACCTTCAGAAGGCCTCACACACACAAGGATCTCCAACAAGATACACTTACCTCCACTGCCAGCCCTTAAATGAAGTCTGGAAAGGGGTGGATCCTGGCTTCAGCCCTTCTAGTAATTCAGGGGTATTGCATGCACCTGAGCTCCCCTGGGTTGGCCATGCCTTCCCACCAGGTGCTCAATCACTGCTTCAAGTTGTGACTTAGCATTTCTGCTATAGTCTCCCATTACTTACAGACTGAAAGACTTTGAACAACCACTATAACATTCTGTTCTACTGCTCCTCATCTTTAAGATTGATAAATGAAACATCTTCCATACTGATGAAGTATTATTAACAAGTCCTTTCCACCAATATCCATAAGAGTCCAGCTCAGAGGTACTTCACTTTGTTGGATTCTGGAACTTCAGAACATTAAATCCACATAAAATTAAATTGTAGAGTTAGAGACCCCTCTTCACACGGCCTCTCATAAAAGCACTTACAGAGACTAAAATTTTATTCACAACTGCAAAAAAAGAGATTGTCAACTAACAGATAACACTCCATATTGAAATAAACATAAATACATTGATAAATATAAATCAGTTGCTGCTAATAGCATTTCCTTCAAAAATACACCCCAAATACTTAGCAATTTATCTACAGTTTGTTTTACCTCAAGTAGCGTGAAGCACGGCAATGCCGTGTGGTTTCTTTGAGATGCATGCCTGCTGCTTGTAATCACGTTCATCTGTAAAGAGAATAAAACTATATCACATCCACCTGTAAGAGGCCAGCATTGCTGAGAATAGTGTGCCCACAACAAACTATAATAGGCCTAAATAAAACATAAGCCTATCAAAATAAGAAATGGTGAGAAATACAGCAAGCAGAGTAAGGAACTGCATATATTGTTCTTTTCTTTTCCTGGTATGAGGGAGCTTCAAGTTAACTTAGATTTTACTATTACATTGAACTGATTCCAGCCATTTTTCTCCTAAATAAGAGTACCTATGCAATGATTTGTACATAAAATTTTTTATTCATATCCCTAATTACTTCGACCTCTTCTATTTTCAAACAAATCTTTTATTTCTTTTCAGCAGAATTTTTCTAGGTTTCATTGACTTCAAATAAATTGAAGCGTGCTTTTAAAGTTTATTTTACAGGGCTTTGTTGAGGGGCATTAACTGAATGAAGGCTTAAAAGTTTTCAGTCTACCAGGCTTCCACAGAAGCATGAGAACGCAGGACTACAGTGAATTACCAAGCTGTGAAGTCATGTCTTGCAATCACAATACAGTAGATTTCTGGTTCTGAAGGATCCACAGACTATTTATTCTTAATATCACAAGTACAAACAATTTCATAGTTCCTTAGGGGGAAAAAAAAAAAAAAAAAAAACTGCTGTCAAAGAAAGAGGAAAAATAAAAGCTATGACTGCCTAGATGAAAATCCTGCAGAGCTAATCTCTTCTGCAAAAAAAGATGAGCAGAAGCCACACACCATAAATATGATGCTTCTAGGAGCCAGTCCATGAGTCCAATATTAAATTAACTAAAAATCTCCAGAGGAGTTAGCATCTTTAAGAACTAAGAACACGCTTTTAAGTGCTGGGCAGCCCCTTGAGATCTCTCTTTCTTAAAATAAATAAAATAATTGCTTTGATTAAAACTGGTGTTTTAAATATTAAATAAAAATAAATTCTCTCTCCTATCTTCCCAAAGATACAAAAAGAATCATTTAGCTTTCTCTTATTTTTCTCAGCCATCACCCATTACTGCTCACTCCCATCTCATCCCTCTTTTCTATGATCTCTCTGTCTTGTCTCCCTGTGTTTCTCCTCCAGTTTCTTTTCTCTTAAACTTTTTTCTCATTCTTCTTCCCTTACGTAGCACATCCATCTCCCTGCTTCTCCATTTCTCTCTTCTGTGCCCCTCCCAAATTCCCTCTTTGATTTTCCTTCCTCTGGTGTGTCAGTCAGCAGCAACCAACCCTTCTTTAACTTCTGCCTCTGGACTTCCCTCATCCTGCGCTCTGCCTGCATGTGTGTATTTCATACAGGGCTCAGGGCTGAGCAGTATGGGCTGATGCTTCCAAGCAACACTGGGAAAACACACACTGCTGTGTGTGTGCAGTCCAGCACCAGCAGTGTGCTGAGCAGGTCAGACATCCCCTCCTCTCACAAATATGGCTGGGGAGTGTGACATAGGGCTTCCATCCCACCTGTCAGTAAAATGTGGAGACAGAGATACTGTTCTGCTCAGTGAGACCAGCTGGGGTTTTCTTGGGAGCTATTAACTTATCAGTTGGGAATTTGTCAATCCAGGCATTTTTAGTACAGTCTTTGGTGCTATCAAACACAGCAGTAGTTTTCTGTATTCAACTTGTGTTCACTCAAAGCAACAGAACAGAAAATGCTTCATAAGCAAGCAGTATGGCATATCTTCTTGAAATCTTTCAGACTGTTAAAGACTGAACTTATTTATCAAGCAAACAGAAGACAGTGGCTCTGCTATTAATCAATTTATTTGTATGTATCCAGGGCAAACTCTGTGGTCATATTCCACTGGATTCAAATCTTCACTTGGTGAGTCCCAGGGACTTATTGACCCTCATAAGACTTAACGCTTATATAAGCATTAATACTGTATAAGGAGATGTGCATGTACAGCTATGTACATTGGGCTATAGGCTCAGCTCAATAAAGAGATGTCAACATAGCCATTATTTACTATTTATTGAGTGGTTGACAGCACATAGAAGAGACTAGAACAAGCTCTGGGCATTAAGGAGCTCTGGCTGCTCTTCAGCTGTTAACTCAGGAATAAGAATAAACAAATATACCTCTTCTCCAGCACAATATGAAAAGAGAGACAATTTTGCTCATGTCACTTAAGTACTGAAGCTGGATGGGTGATAGCCAATACCTTAAATTCTCAATGCACCAAAATGGGGATGAACTGCAGTGTATCCCAAAGCTTCCTTTTCTGTAACATGGAGGCAGACACTTGCTGGAACACACACATACCATATATGAAATTGCCTTTCCACAGTTTGTTGCTATGGGTTTGGAAGAAGATGAGTAAGCCCAAATGAGACATCAATAAGCCACCTGCAAGAGCATGGCAGAAATGCTACAAGCATCCCTATAAATAGACCTCAGAAAAGAACTCCTTCTGTTTTAGTAATAGGAAATCTTTTCTTGTAACTAGTTACTAGGCAGCCTATGAAACAATTACTTTGGCAGTAACTCACTGTATGCATTAGCATGCCTGCCTCCAGCTGCTGTTCTGGGGATATGCCTAACCACAGCCTACAGGATCAGTCCCCAGACAAGCCTGCCCTTGCCATATGTCATCACCAGTCTGCTTTGCTGTTAGATAAGGGATTCATACTCATATCTGTGCTCTCCCCCTTTTTTGGAAAAAATACTGTAGGCACAAGCTCTCAGGAGGAACTCAGGATAGTAGTTTGGCTGAAGGACAGCACCTCTGCAACTTGGAATGAAGGCTGCTTATGAGCCACCACTAAGTTTTCCATACAAAATGAACTCAAGTATCTTTCACTCTGAAAAGAAGTCCCCAAATCTTCTCAAATCTTTACTACTTGTTTTATCCATTGTTGTCATTTGTATGAATGTTTTCTCCCATGTCCCTCTTCTGGTGAAAGTCAGCCTGAAGAAAATATGGGAACCTGGTATTGCCCACCTTCCACAGCTTGTTATACATGTGCCAAAAATTGAAAGAGACCCTCAAAAAGAAAAAAAAAAAAAAAAGAATCACCAGATCTAACTCCTGGTTCCACACAGAAACACAGAACCACCTAAAATTTGAAGCCAATGTCAGAGACCAATGCCAAAAGCTTCTTGAATTCTGGCAGCTTAGTACTGTGACCACTGCCCTGGGAAGTCTTTTTCAGTGCCCAGTATTATAGTTACATATTCTTTCCTTCCTGTAACTCTTCCTCCTCTTACTGGGAGTTTTGGTTTTGTTTTTGGGTTTGTTTGTCCCCCCCCCCCCCCCCCCCACACACACACACACACACACACAGGTTTTATCTACTTTCCTAAGCTTCCAGCTGGTAGTTTCAGTTAGAGAGCACCAGCAGATATCATGATCAAATACCAGGGAAATACATATATGGCAGTAACCTCTTGAACGATAGCATGAAAATGGGATATTTTCATCCTCAGAGAACTGTTCCATCTGAAGGAAGTCAATATGCTCTGCGTAAATCCCTAGAGCTCTTGCTGCAGAAGTGTTTAAAATGAAAGAGACAGGGTCTTATTGTATCTGGAGTCAATAATGAAACAAAAATGCTGCACAAACATGGCTTCTGTGCTGTTTGGTCTGTTATTTATCTATTTTCAATTTTATAAATGGCACTTATCAGTATTTCTACTTTTTTTTATAAAAGGCAATTTGTGCACACTTTTAAGAATGTTTTAATGGTAAGAAACATCACTGGATGGAAACATCACTGGACATGCAGCAAGACAGTGGTATGAGTGTGCTAAAGGAGATCACAATCTGATGATGCAATTTGCAGACCTTTATGGACATAGGTAGCATTTCACTTAAGAACACATTCAGGGTATTTGGACAATTAAGCAAAATTTCTTATTGTTTTGAGACGCTGAATTGTACATAACAATAACAATCAGAGTGTTGTTAGATTGAAAATAATGCTATAGTCTAATCAGCTTTTACCTTACTCCCAGAAACCATTATTAGCAAACATTAATAAACAATAGGAAGGACAAATGAAGAAATTCTATTAGCTTTATGATGGCAATTTGAAAATAAGGTGCTTAACTGTAATATCTTGGCATCTATGCAACTGCAATATTTCTCACTTTGTTCCACATGAATTGATTCAACTGTGGTTTTGCTTTGCTGCTATGTTAATTCCCACCAGCCTAAGTAATTCAGAAATTCATCATTAATACTGCAATTAAATGACAAACTACTTCTTGCAGTAAAATACAAAAAACAAAAACTTGAATAAATTTGTCAAGTCCCAAAGCAGGTTTCTCCATGACAGTTTCCATAAAATCAACACTATCTATCTGCCTGCTCATCCACCCAATAAATGTTGCATAATGGAAAAAAAAAAAAATAGCTCTGGGAAAAGTTGAAACTGTCTTCAGCAAATCTCGGGGAGACCTACAGGTCTCTTGGGTTTCCCTGTAACATAGTATCTCTCATTTCAACAGTAAATGCTAAGGAATGTGTACTCAGCAAATACATGACATTTTTACAAATCATCTTTCTCTTACAAAACAATTAAAAAATATATCTTTCTTTCAGGCTCCAGATCTGCCAGAGTAAGTAAAGAGAAAGACAAGAGCCAATTCTCTCCAGTAGAAAAATTTTATCGATCTCCTAGAGTATTGTAGCAAAAGGATGTAGAACACAGCTCATACTGACAGTCAAGATGCTGGAGAAATATCTGCTGTTTCAGGTAGAATACAGAACACAAAAATCAAAATCAACATTTCAATGTACATCCAAAAGCGAAGTGTGAAGTGAATGAAGTCTAAACTATGTAAGAGGCAGCTGCTATCAGCTGAGAGCAAAGAACAATTGCAAATCGCCTTGGTAAGAGCAAGAAAAGGCATGTAACTGCTTTTGATACTTCAAAATTAGTAAGTGCTACTAACTGGTGAATCTTTGTCATAAACTTCATGACATCTTTCCTTCTGAAGCTGAGCAATTACTCCGCCACTTCCTCCAAATACCTTTTCATTTCACAAGTGTATCAATCTATAGCCAAGAAGGGCCCTATGTCAACTGTCAGGCCCTCAATGATTACCAAGAGACAGCAAAATCTGGGTCGAGAGTAAATAAAATGCAGAACAGAATGTTATGGGTACTGGAGGCACAATCACCATCATATTTGCCCCAGTGATTTCTACATATGTTGCATAAATAAATCCTGTTTCTTCATTCACTGCTGGACTTCTGAGGAGTGCACGTATGTAGCAATACTGAGATCTAAATGGTGCACCCTTATCTTGAAATTTATAAGAATGAGTTTAAAAAAAAAACTGTGAAACAAACAGTTGAAATGATACTGAGAGGAAATCTTATTACTTCAAGAGATGAAAGCTAAAACTGAGAGAAACTATCCTTCTGCTTTTTAGATTTTATGCTGTTTGAAGATTAATATTAGGAGGACCTATAAGTCTGTCAAACAGCAAATCAAAATCTCCCACAGGACTTTAAATAGTAAGAAGTGTTATCAGGAAGAAGAGGATTCACTGGATTATGTTTGTAGTGATAGGATTTAAGTTTGCCCAACAAGCTGCATTATCAGAAATAACAAGGTCATTTTTATGTTAAGGAGATGAAGGAAGAATGTACTTATTTTGCAAACAGGCAAATTAATATGGAATTAACCAATAAAAGAATTTCATAAACTGACTCATGTGTGAATCAAGGCAAGTCTTAATCCTATAGTTTTGCATTTAAAAAACAAAAACTCCTCTACTGGAATGAAGGAGCAAAATCCTGTGCTGACATGAAGTTCCAGCTCACTGGGTGTAACAATGACTGCCCACCATAAGAGCAGAAAGTACTTCCCATTCAGAAGGCATATACAAAAACACCTTCCCACGGTTAGGCAGCTGACTGCAGGAATCTGCAGGGAGACACTCACAGAAATAGTTATTCCAGACGGTTACGTTATAATTCCCCATACAGACCCTAGAATAATTTATTGTCTTCATCTTTTTCTCTTTTAGAATCAAAATATTCAAATACGTAGAACTTTTAAAGTACTCTGCATCTTGCTGGGCATTCAGGAGCAGATTAAGAGTCAAGACTAAATCAACTACAACCAATGTACAAAGAGGGATGAATGACAAAGGCCATGCTAGAGGGTAGCAACATTATATCTGCCTTAAACCCAGCGCAAACAACTCTTGTGTCCCAGAAGTCCTGAAGGAATAACTAAAAAAAATAAGTATGAGATTTTAAACCATTTTTCTACTACAAGGTTCAGCTCCATCTTGTACCAAACAGAAGTTACTTCACATGCCTCCCTATATGTGATTTTTGCAAGAAAAAAAAAAAATCACCTGCTCTGATTATCACCAAAAGTAACACACAGAAGAAAAAGTTGCTATGGTCACACACACAAAAAAGTTTGTATTTATTAATGGCTGTGCCTCAAGTCGAGTTGAACCACTGATGGGTAATTTTTGGGAACGTGAGCTTAACAACTGCTTTACAGTTCCCATTGTTTAACTGCTGCTATTCTTTAAACTGTACCTTAAAATAATGTTGAGTACTTTCCTCTTGTGAAAATGTAAGCAAATTCTGTACTGACAACAGGATGTGATGCTATTGCAGATGGGAGAAGATGAGTTTTTCCAAATTAAAGAGTTGCACCACGTCACCAATGTGAGTCTCTATGTCACTGCAATCATCTTTTTCTCATTTAGATGAACATGATAGAAGTTAACATCTATAAGTCTCTATAAACTATTCCATTACATTCCATTTAGTTTTTCTGTTTCCTTCCAGCCAAATAAATCAGTTCACCTCATGCAACGTTTAAGACTTGACATTATTTCTGAACAGATAAAATTTACTGACAATTCTCAACTCCTGAATAAGGCCTAATTTATGCATAACAATATGTGTAAAGAGACACAAACTTCAAAGATCTTAAGTAGGAAAATCATCTTTATACTTCATTACAACAGAATAATTCTGGAGACTTAAAATTTTACTGCACAACTGTAAAGATCCCAGTTAGCTTATTAGTAGTTTTTCTCTTTTTTTTTTCTTCCTCTGAATCACCATTCATTAAATAAACACATGTATACATACATACTCGCAGTCAGTAGAAGTCTTAGGGAACAAAAAAGAAAAGACATGAACTTCTTTCACAGGGAAAATGTAAGTGCAGACCAGTAGGTGGAGGTGTATGAGCCAACTAGCAAGGTATTCTGGGTCTGCCTGAGCACTGCCTGCACAGACCTTCACTGCAGATTCCTACAGACTCCTCAAATAAATTCACAGATTTCACATACAAAGGTGAAATAGGAACTGTATGTTGAGTTCATGTTTTTCACTGATATTATGTATTTGGGCCACTGGGATACCTCAGTAGGGACAGGTGCAAATCAGAAGATACAATGTCTGCTAAATAACAAAATGTTCACAGGAGAATACGGCCATACTGTAACTTTAGACCAAGTAAACAGAAAACATAACCACAGCATGTGTATAAGAAGGTCATCGCAGTTTTGTGCTGTGGATCTATCCATGAAAGATTCATTTTCTAAGTATGTCACTGCAGACGGTGATTCAGAAGTAGAACACTTCCATCTGGCAACAGATGGCCAAGCTACATCTTATTTGTAGGAGAGTACTCTGCAAAAAGAACTAGTCCTCTCCACAATCTGTATTATCAGAAAAGCAGCTTCTTTCTAATATTACTAATGTGAGAAAACACACTAGCATCTTTCTCATGAGATTAATCAACCCCGTATATACTTACACCCCTGCTTAACTATTAAGCAACCTTCTACCTGTAGTCATTTCTGCTTTCCACTCCTACTTCCACAGTTGATACTGTGCTATATACTATATGCTATAACACCTATGAAGTTACCACGATGTGCTAGCTGGTGCTCTGAATTTACACAGCATTCAATCATATACTGTCATGAGCTGCTTAGTAGCTCTTACTATCAGCACTCATCACTGCCTTCCTACACTCACTGGAGCAAGCTGTTCTTATTGACTGAACAATGCTTATATCTCCTTAGGAATATTTGACAAGGGTATGCAAAGCCATCCATTGAGAGCAAACCTGCTGCATTGTTTCACGTTTTTAACCACTCAGGCACAAGGCAGCAGTTTCTGTGGGAGTAACAGATGGCTGCTAACAAAGTCAATTTACTTTATTTACTCACTCACCATCCCAGATACGTGTTGCCTATTCCTGGCTTTCTTCTCTAAAGGTTCTGGGAAGAATACCCCAAAGCTCAGTGCATCCTAAACAAATGTTCAACATCTACTTTCCAGAGAGCCCATCCTCCGACGACATAGTGGTATATCTGTCTATATTATGTGGAGACAGAAGTGAGAAAAAAGAGTAATACTGATCAAAAACTCACCATACAAACACACACCATTTTGGAAATGCCAAATGCAATTCAACTGAATATATTTGTCTCATCTTACTCTTAGAAATACATGAGTATAGAGGGTACATCTGTGAATGCATTTCTGAACTGTAATTAACGCTGGTCAAAATAGAATTTACAACCATTTCAGGATATAAAAGAAAAGTCTTTTACAACAAAGAGTCAGGGAATAGGCCGAATATCGCATTCTGATGGAATATCAAATTAGGGGTATTCCAAGACATATGTCAAGAAGCAACTCAGATCTTCTCCTAGAAAGCAATTGGTAAATAACCCCCATTTGTGAAAGAACAAATTCAATGTTCAAGGAACGTTTGGATTTTGTGTTGAGGGATATAGTTTAGCGAGAACCATGGGTGATAGGTGGATGGTTGGACAGGATGATCTTATAGGTCTTTTCCAACCTTAGTGATTCTGTGATTCTGTGAATTTGTAAAAATCTAACAGATTGTCTGACAATAACAGAGAAATAATAATAAGAAGAAAAGGAATATAACCACTATATTCCTTAAGAGGTCTTAACACGGGTCTTAGAAAAAGGGCTCAGTTTTAGAGGAGAGTCATCAGATACGAAAATTCAGCTTTCCCATTTGTATGTGACTTGATAAATAAGAAAAGCACTGAGGAATTAATTCAGCGCTTGCTTTGGTTACAGAATCTGAAGTGACTGTTGCCATGGGTACATGGAATCAAGTTTATAAAGGGGATTTAAGGACATGACAGAGAATAAAATAAAATACAGCATGAAAAATTCAAGAACTGTAGATCCCTGAAGAAAATGAGGATCTAAAACAGTCTCAAAAAAAGGAAAAGTGGTCATTGATGCCATGAAGATGAGGCAGTAGAAAAGGATAGCCAGTTGAAAGAGCAGCGTGAAGAAAGAAAGGGAAGAGTCTGAAAGACACTTTGAGTGGAAGAGTAGTTAGCTATATAAGAAGAGAGGAAGAGACAATGCAAACAAGTACAACTGGATCACGAGACCAACCACGTGATACAGTAGATTAGGACAGATCAGAAAATGACAAGAATAGTGTTTGAAGAAATAACAGCTAAGGGAAAAGTGAAGATGCACATTTACAGAATGAAAAAAAACAGATGCAGATGATTAGAGATTTTTAATAAGAAGAGTCAATAGGCAAGTAATCAGATGGAGGGAAGAAAGATATGTAGTGTGACAAAAGCAAGAATAGATGTTGTTTGAAACTACAAAAAAAAAAATCATGCGAGGAGAATCTACTAATCCTACTTTATGTTGAAAAATTCCACTGAGAAATTACACCAAGAAAAGGATCCCAGATGCCTCTGTCAGCTGTGAAAGACTAGTTTATCTGTTCTTTAATGGAATTCTTCCAGCCACAAGAGAAAGAACATTTATAAAATAAAAGATTAAATATAACTGCTAGATGCCTCAGGTCTTAGAAGGAAGGTTTTATGCTGTTTGGCCATATTAATTAGGCACTTTTTCTGATGAGAGGACTTTTAAAAAGAGGTGACAGTAAAGAGAAAAAAGATAATATTAAAGACAACATCTCATGAGTGAATGACGTGGCTAACGAAATCTGACTTCCAAGGAAACAAACATAATCATGTAAAAAAAACCAGATCGTAAGCAATACATGAGATTTGAGTGCATAAAGAAAAAGAACCTCTACAGGAAAAGTATCTTGAAACAGTGAATGTGACTAGGATACCAGCATCTAAAAGAATCTGCTGGCCAGGAAAGAGATATAAATCTAAATATAGTGAGATATAATTTCATAGAAAGATGTGGCAGACTATAGAGAAATTAGAAGAGCTACTGCATGTGAAACAATCAATCTGGATCAAAATCAGTGTGTGAAAGAAGTCCTACTGAGTAGTGTCAAGAGTGAGTGATCTTTGTTCTAAAATCAGTTGCTAAAAATGTCCATTTAAGTGTTCTTACCTCAGGAAAATATACGGCTACCTGCTCTTCACTGAAGGCTTACCTCCAGTGCATTTTTCAGCCTGAGAGGTAGTCTGGCCTTTTCTTCTCTTGCTATCATAGGGCTAAGAAATGAATCACTGGTGGAAAATGAATATATTGTTTCATAAAGGCTTTTGAGAGAGTTTTAGCTTCTTGGGGAAGCTAAAGTTATGAAAAGGCCCCTGGAGGTATTTAGACTCATGAACTGAGGACATGATCAGCTTTTCAATGTGATGATCCAGCTGAACTTTCAGATTCTTAATCACTTAGTTCAGGGCATCTGAATCATTCAAGTATACTCTCTCTCCTACTTTTCCATTACGCATCTTTTAATGGTCACAGTCAGAAACCAGAGACAGACTAGATGGCCTTATGTTTTAACTCTGTGTCTGTGCTTGGAGGCTGACATTGAAACCTGAAACATGCTTTTTTTCTTAACAGAACAAGAATAAAATTAAGAACATTTACAGCCCTGTTACTGATTGCCTGATTGTCCTTTGGAGCATGGATAGGAGAACACAGTGTTCAGTGAGCTTTCACTCCATAATTCTGCAGACGAAGAAGCATAGGACTTTCTTTGATACTGGTAAAAAAGACCATCCGCTTTGTTTTCTGTGAGAATACAAGATCTGAGAGTTAGAAAGCTGCCTGGACTTTACAGTGCCATTCACGGCTATCTCCAGGACAATACATTTCTGTACAGTTCCCTTTTCTGGACTCTGTATGAACTGACAGAGCAGTTTAAAGGGACAACCCTAGAGTATATGTATAATTCATAAAAGTGGTTGAAAATAAAGTTTGAGTGATCTGGCAGAGTAATGCTAACCTACTATTTAGACTGGTTGTCTTTTTTTTTTTTTCGCTCCCTCCATGAAATACAACATGGGAAAAACCTCTTTCTATTGATTAGCAATTAATATTTTATTTCTTCAACACTGTTTAACTACTTCTTTGCAAGAAGATTGCTGCATATTTACCACATTACACAATCTTTTCCTACAGGAAACTTATTCAGTACATGTGAAATTAAAGGCTCTCTGCTATTAAAAATAGATTTTTTCGCCTACCACTACTGTCAAATAATCTAAGACAGATCAAAGAAAGTTAAAGCATTCATACTAGAACATCTTATGTTATTAAAACACCTCTTTTTTTCTTTCAGAAGAATTGTATGGCTTTCTTCTGCAATCAATAGATTTTCAGGTAGTTAGGTGAAAAACGTTTCAACTGGCTGAGACCTGTTAAGTGCTGTTAGAAAACACCTTGCTATGAACTATGTGAGTTTCCTTGTGATAACGAATGTTGCAGTGTCACCCATCTGTTACAGTTTGTAAAGAAATTGCGTAATTAGTAATAGTCACAAAAGTTTCAGTAGTACTCCAAATATATTAGCTATATTAGCTTATGTATCAGTCCAGACTGATAGTGAACGAGAGACACTGCTGTAAGGACCCTGTAACTCAAAATCAATAACAATGAAATAGGGGAAAAAAAAGCAAAGGTGTTGTCTCAGATAAGAGTATCCACACTTACAAGAAAAAAATATTTAGCTGGAAATGTTTTTAAGAGAATTTAGGTTAGCTAACAGAGACCACTGGGACAGAGTACGTGAAAATGTGCAATGACCTATATTCTATATCTGAATGAACCTCTGACAGCTTTAGCATGCCCTGGAAGAACAAATGTGTGGGAGAAGGGAAACACAAACCAAAATGACTTTCACACAATTAAACACACAGTTCATAATTTAGCACATATTCTATTGAAAAATGACCTTTGAAAAAGTTTTTTTTTAAACTACAGATATAGCCATGATCCAGCTTCATAGTTTAGCTATAGCTATGATTTATATTTCTACTAGGGTTCTAGCTAACTTTCCTGAAAAACATGAATAGTAAACATGACACAGTAAAAAAAATAATGCAAATGCATACTCTCGTCTCATATAGTCACCATTTTTTTTTTCTTTTTTTTCTTTTAACTAATCTTAATACAGTGCTTGTTTCCAAGGCTTAGATGCTACTGCAATAAAAGCAGTACAAGAGATGTATGGAAAGACAGCTTAACATTCTTGCTGCATATTTTTATAAAGAATGTATTGTGAATAGATGTTTTTCAAGATAGGCAGGAGTTGTAGTAATAGAACAGGCAGTGACTATCTGACGCTGACATTTTAAGGATAACTTCAGTTATGATACCTGAAAGATTCTGACAATGTTTCTTGATAAGGATTTATCCTCACTGTTCCCACTTTCTTTTCTTCACTTTTTCCCCACTGTTCTTTTCTTTCAGAAAGAGAGACTAGAGATCTCTTCCCTTCTCTTAAGAAAAAAATAAATTGGAATTCTGGCAGAATGTCCAGAAAAATACATCTCCTGCTATGTTTTAAACAAATTTGCATCTTTACTTTGAGCATATCACTTTGTATATTTTTGTGTATTATTCAAAATATTTGGTGACATAATTTCTTGAGATATATCTTTAAATGGCCTTTGAAGCAGCTAACACTGGTGCCATTTAGACTTACTAGCTAGCAACTAGCTAGCTAAAGTGCCATGAACATCTACGTTATTTGTACAAATAGTGAATTTTAAAGTGTCTTCAAGATAACAGAAGGAAGAATTGACTCCTGCAAGACTTTTTCGTTCTAGATGCCGTCATCTCCCAGAGGACAGTTCACATCCTTTTACGCTTCTATGTATGATTTTTATGCAATTGCACTCTCGGTACTTCCAGAGCTCTAACCTGTATCCGTCAACATGGAATAAAGTACATATATCAGACTGTTTTGCTACAAAGACTCCTGCTATCTCCCCTAAAGCCAGTTCTGTTCTGGCTCTCACTTTTTATCCTTAAATTGTTAAATACATTGCTCAAAATTTTGAGAGTCTGCTGAAAGCCTGAGTGGGAACACAAGACACAGTGGAGATTTCTACCATAAGGCTACAGATTTTCACTGAAGTAGCTACAGCTCTTTTCCAGTCAAGCAGAAAGCTATGCAAGAATGACACAGGTGTGCACATCCCATGCCAGCTTCACCACCTCAGACTGCCAGCTCCAGGAAAAATAAAGGGCAGCATAAGCTTGTGCAGGCTCTCAGTTTCCCTGTCTATCTCAATACAATTCTCACCAGAAGCAAAAAATGAGACAGAATGAACTGATGTCATAGGTTTTGGGAAAAAAAACTAACCACGTGGCCCACTAACCTCCTGAGAGGCCTTCAGACTCTTTGATGATCATAAAAATAAAAGAAATTTGAAAAGCACAGAGGAGGGCCGTGCAGGTAAAAACTATAGTATTATGCCTAGGATACTTTTACTGTCTTCCTAATGAGAATTTTAATAACAAGAACCAGAAAAGTAGTTGTTCTAACATTTTTCTGGAATAGAAATAAAATCCTTACTTTACATTTTGTCAATCTGGGAAGTGCACTACAGTCATATATCCAACTAAGAATATGCCTGTTAGGCCTATTTTTGGTCATTATTTTAGGTAGAAAAAAAAAATAATTCAGCAACCAACTTAAGCTACCCCCCTTCAAATTGTCCTCTGAAATCCCATCCAAAGTTGCCTAGCTATCACCACACAATGCACCAGGTACAAGGGTGTCTAGCTTGGAGTAATGCAGTACATTAGGTAGAAGAGCATCATAGTTATCTATTGCTATAGCAAGGCAAATCCAGAATTTCAGTAGTAGCACACACAAATATTGAGTCAGTGGTGCATTTAATAGGATTGCTGCTACTTTTCTATCTGCAGATAGTTTCTATCTGCAGATAAAAAGGTTCTGTGCGAAGGAATTTTTGGTGGCTAGAGAGAAAAATATTCTCATTTTTCTGATAAGTATTACAGAACACAATCTAATATTTTCCATGTTTATAAAAAAGTTACATTGTGCAACAAATCCTGCTACATTAGAGATTTTGTCAACTACCTTCTGTGGAACTTTTTGTGTAAAGGCAGCAAGTTTTCTATTGATCAACAGTTGCTACATTTATTCTTATGTTAGTTTTCCGTAAGAACATAGGAACCCTAAGAGCAATATTGAAAAAGGTCAGAGATCATCTAGGTTTATTATTCATTTTTAACAACCACAGCCACTCCAGAAAGCATTAACTACGGAAATGCACTATTTGATAAAAAGATGAACTTCTTCCCGTTCTGAGCAGCTGATCGTTTTATGCCCCAAAGCTTTCTTGGTGTTGCTGTGCATGCAAAGAAAACCCCAACAAATGTATATAAAGTTCAAAACAGAAAAGCACCAAATCCCTTATGCATTTCAAGCAGAAATTCTACTGCAGAAAGTATCTTCTGCCAACATATACTATTTGTGAGTTTGGAATCATACATTAGAAGAAAAGTCTATTGGAAAAAAGTGCAAATATAGAATATTTTATTTTAAAATCTCATCTATGCCTTCCAGTACACTTCCTTTCCTACTCATTAAGCTCTTTGACATCAGTGAAAGTCCTACTGTTTACATCCTGCAAGCTTTGCACAGATTCATCCTGTTAGATGAACGCCTCTAGAAATCAAATTCCATTTTTCCAGGGGAGTGCATCCAATTTTGCTACAGCTGTGATGCGCTGTCTCCTTATCTACATACCAATTCAACACTCACTGCAAGCAAAAAGCCATTTCTAAGCCATACAAATACCCTCATAAACCAGATTTCAAAAAGGTAAAGCCTGTTTTGTGTCCTATGCGCTGAAGATTTCTAAAGATACAAGATTGCATATCATGCTCAGTAGAGAAGTCTTCAACTGCAATTAGTCTTTCTAAATACTCATCACCATATTCATCTATATGAGTTCTCATAATATATTCAGTCCCCCTATGTATTAAGTAGCATTTCACAGGTTATTTCAATCTCCTTGGTTCATCTCTCTTAGAGAGTATAAGATTTCAGGTAATTAGATAATTTTTAAACTGCTATTATTCTTCTTAGCAATATTTGTTATTCTATATGCTTATTAAATCAATATTAATTGAATCAGGTGCAAAGTGTGAAGCCTTTAGAAAGTTTCCATAAGAATCAGGTACCCACGTAGGCAAACTAACTTTTGTGCTTCAACGAAATCAAATGCTCCCACTGAAAAAGAACACAATGCTCAAACATAAAGTGAGGTGACACCAGCTGTGCTATGCATGCCTACGAGTGCCAAGCTTGCTCTGCTCAGGAGTGCTGCACTGGCTGGGGCAGCAGACCGTGTGCTCTACCTCCTTGGTAGAGGAGGGCCTCTACCAAGCTCCGATGACATGTTTCTGGCCAAAAAAAAATAAGCTTTAAAAAACTTTTTTTTTTTCCCTTCTAGTTCATACTGAGCAGGCCTGATGCAGATTCACTGCTGTGTTTCAAGATGCACTGTGTCAATGCTGTAAAAAAAAATCCTGACAGGGATCTTCATTGCCAACTAACATACAAGCATGCACTTGTGGCAGAGGGACCCTTGTTCCTAAGGAAGAAGCAATGCAAATCACTGCTATACTGATATTTTACAGATCAATACACTTCAAAGAGAGAAAGAGAACATATTTTTATCTCCCATAGCTGAGTTTCTGGTTGGCTGTTTCAGATACCAGGCCAGAAGTGCAGCTAGCCCTTAGTGTCCCTGTCTCCACATCCCAGCTGCCACTACCCACACTCACCCTTGCAGTTCCAGCCCGGACCTACTGCACCTGTGGCAGTGCTGCCCAGCCACCTTCCCTCACACCCTCATAGCCCTGCCCTAACTGCAGGCCCAGCCCAGCTCCACCACTGCTGCCTCCTGCTTGGCCACCCCACACCATCTGGGGAAGGCAAGCAAAGGCAGAGGCCACATGAGAGCAAGTCAGCCATGCCGCAGCAGAGCCTGCAGTGGGCAGGAGTGCTGGAGCCTTGCTGAAATGCTATCTACTCTCTGGCATGGGTTGATGCTGAAGCACTCTAAGCCTACTACAATGGCACTGCACTAATTTTCAGAACCAGACCGGGCTCAAGCTCTCAAGCCTATCTGCATGGCTGGGAGAGCAATCATTTAAACTCTGCTGTTGATTCTAACATGTACACTCCTAAGCAACAACGAGCTCTGGTACTGGCATCTTTCTGCCATAATAAAAACAAAAATCCCCAGACCATCACTTCCTTGCCTCCTAAAAGAGCATTTCTACAGGAATGTCTGTGTATCTAGAGCTTGCTGTAAGATGAGCCAATACTGTCATTCCACTAAACCCCTGTACTTTACCAACACATGAGAGGCTGGATAAAAATACTAACAACATGCTCTTGCATCATTAAAAAAAAAAAAATAAGAGAAATGGAGGAAAGTCTGAAATGGCAAAAAAAAAAAAAAAAAGTGAAGGTGAATTCAAAGAGAAGACCAGTGTGTGTACTCTGCTTGCAAGAGCTCCATGCTCAGCAGAGGGCTCCAGCCCTGCATGCAGGCAGCTGCTCATTGCTGTCAGTGGCCAGCAGCACTGCTGGCAGCCTACACACAACATGGCAATTGTATATTTGTATAATTTCAAAAAATATACATTTCTGCCTTGAAATTAGTGTTAAAATATTCATTTACCACAAAGGAGAAGAAACAGGCTTTAAAATTTCTGTTCATACAATTTTCTGGAAATCACAATTATTCCTCATAGAAAAAATTATCTATGATGTGCCTGCACTGAGGAGCTGCAGAGCCTGAAATAAAATGGCTCATGTCCTTCTAGTTTCTGGGCAACAAACACCACAGAAAAAGGAGACAGCAGAGTGGGAAGCGTGACTGCGTTCACGTGCTCGTGCACTTTGCATTAGTGACATATCACAACTTGTTTTGCTCGAGTGCACCGAGTATAATGCTCATCCTCTGTCTCATTAAATGCATTCTTAAAAACATGCTTGCATGTCAGTCTCTGCATCCATCTTCTGTTTCAAGTGCTCTCTAGGATACAGAGCAAATTCTGAAAGAGGCAAATACATACAAAACAGAGCCTCAGTACGGAAGAGAAGTATAGCCTTTTCAGGCCTTGACAGTACAACCATAAGGGGTAAATATTTGAAACAGCTATTTAATTGAGTCTGACAAGAAATAAAATAGCAACCCGACTGGCCTGATTTTGAGATGCGCTGGGATTACTTCACTACAGTACAGTTGTGCCTGAAGTGTGCCACTGCAAGTGGATCAGCTCCTATTCCAATTTAAATCCTTTTCACAAGAATTGAGTCTGTACCTTACCTCTCAGTGCTTTGCAATATATACTGTCTAGACAATATGACAAACAACTATTACTACTTCGCTGATTATCTGGATGCCCTCCTCAAAAGATCTTTGTGCTTAGTTCTATATACACATACACACAGCCCCAGTTAGCCATTCACCTGCTGGTAGCTTTATGGTCATTAACTGCACAACAGAAGGCAATAGCACAATACAGGAGACATGTATCATTGTACCACCTTTCCTTCCTTTCCTCCCATACACTAATATTTTTATTCATCGAGTTCCAACAAGCAGACTAACTACGAGTGCACAAATATGCTCTTGATTCACATGAAACAGTGAAGTTACAAAGAAGCATCCTTAGTTGAAAGAATATGCCTACAAATACTCACTCCAGTGTAAGTGTATGTAGGCAACATACAGTAATACACAACTGAGAAACAACAGGTAGAGATATGAACAGACATAATCAGAACTGAAGGTTGTCTTATAGCTATAACCCCAAAGAAGAACCCAAGAGTCCCGACAGGATAGTGATCCCCCATCAGAAATGCCCACTGAATTAAATGTATACTAAAAATACTTTGTACTGTTCTGTAATATTATAGAAAAAAAAAAAAAGATATTCCTGCTGAATTTCAAATGATGTTTAGTTTTCAATCCTGAAAGATCACTATGTCATTTCTTTACAAGTTTGTCCACTTCACAGAAAAGTGTTTTCACCTGCATCAAAATTTAAAGAACTCCAGGCTACCTTACATTATCAGCAAGACTTTTGCTCTTTAGTAAGAAACAATTTCTCCTCCTATTAAAAAAAATAAATAAATCTAGCAAGGCTGAAATCAAACTCAGAAATACTCCATTTATGACAAGTTACCTGGAGATTAACTTTTTGCTGGTAGAGATGTTGTCCAACAAACTGAGGGTTTACTCCTTATGACAGTGATATGCATGACAAATTCTTTTGTTCATGAGGTAAAAATATTCAAAGGTAAGAGAAGTGCCCTAATGTGCCATGTAACAGAGCACCATACAGCATGGACATGTAGACAATGCACACCCTGATCTCACAACTGTAATTGCAGGCAGAGACAATAGAACATAATAGAACAAAAACATCAGGCTCTCTCTTAACAGCCATTCAAGTATCCATGCCATGACTAGCATTATCATCATTTTTCTTTTTAGACTATAAGTAATGGACAATTGCTGTATATTCATCTCTGTGTTGAATTGGAAAGACTGGAATGAAAAATTACCAGAAAGGGAACAACAGAGCATCAGGATTGAAAATTAAAGGAATGGTACAAGTCTTGCATATTCCTAACCAAGTTATAAACAGGAATTCCTTACTCTTTTGCCTGAAAGTTGTATTTATTTCAATAAATCTTTTTAATTAAAACAAGATTTGAAGCACATCATTCTTAAAATGTACTTTCCTATCTTTCTCTGACTGAATTTTATTAAGCGAAAGGGAGATGTGGAGTAGCCATGAAGAGAGCACATAGCAAGTTACACATGCAAAAATGAGCTTTTCAGTGACTATATAGTCATAACAGCTTTTTACAAGGTAGTACATTCAGGACTTAAGACTGTCACATGCTAAAGCATTTCAGCATTGTTAAGAATATGTAATCTCAATAAAAATATCTTAATTACAGCACCAGCAATTTGAAATACAATTGTGCCGTTTACAGCTAAAGACAAGAGGTGCTAAAACACATAGTACCATACCAAGTATATTTTCCCCTTTGGGGAAAGTTGACAGAGCCCTGGAATAGGTTGACCAGAGAGGTTGTGGAGCCTCCTTCTACAGAAATATTCAAGACCCATTTGGATGCCTACCTGTGTGATCTACTGTGGGGTACCTGCTTTATTGGGACTCAATGATCTCTTGAGATCCCTTCCAACCCTTGCAAAGATGTGATTCTGTGATTCCTGGTGTGCTTTTACAGTTAGAGTACAGATGTATCCTGCACACGCTGCTGTAACAAGGAGGTCACCATCCTGTGAAATATGAGGTTGTGATTTCATATTTCCTATGAAGTTTCATATATATGTTTCCATTAAAAATATAATTTGGCATGACATTAACTGAAGATAAATTCTAAAGATCACAACTCACAGTGGGTCATAGTTTAGCACAGAACATGTAAGATGCATCCTTCTCAAACTAATACTCACACTCTAGGAGATGGGATTTCCCTGGAATAACCTACAGGATAAAATGTGTACCAAAGCTTGAGTTCATCCATATTTAGTCACTTAACGGTAGCAGCTCACTCAGGAACTTCTAGCTCCACCAAAAGTCAGTGGAACCTCATCCAGTCCCCTTAAAAACTAAATCACTTCCTGGAGATGCCTTTTTCCCCTCCCTCACATATGCTCTCTCACCTCTGCCTCAACTACTTGGAAATCCCAGAGACTGAGTGCCTAAACTTTGACAGAATTAATCCGCATTCAGATGCCTGAGCACTGTCTGCGGCTTCCACGTCATGGAGGAATACAGCACTAAGTGAGAATTGAGCCATAAAAAGTATGACAGAACGAAGAGATCACAGATTCTGCAAGGCATCCAAAGACAACGCAATGTATATGCTACTCATATCATCAGTTAAATAATAAATTTGTCCCTTAATTCTTCTTCAAAGGAGGTCTCTTATAGCTTAACAATGAGCACCTTTCTCCTTATACAGCCATTTTTATTAATCAGAGCTCACTGCACTGCAGTGCTGATAACACACAAAAAAAATCAATTGGTCATAGAACATTTCATAATGAAAATTAATAGATGAATGATAAAATGAAGTTACTCTCCACGTCACCTCATATACTTTCCCCATAACACATATCCCTAAGTGTAAACTGCTTCACTAAGTGAAGCTCTATAAATTTGTAGAATTGCTAATCCTTTCCTTCTGTAATACATAGCCTAGAGACATTAAATTAAATGCTAAACTGTACTCCCAAATCCTACTGAAGATTTAAGAAGCTACTCTGGAATCCGAGAAATATATGGTTCTAATAGTTTTTGCACACAAGTTGGTGATGTTCAGAGTAGTTCATACCAAGAAGATATTTTGCAAGACTCATTAGATTCATTGACTCCAGTCTTACATTATTTTCACTGACTTAAAAATGAAAGCAGAATCAAGCTATTTCCTGCTTCAGAACACAGCTGTTCTCTCTGATGGCATAGCTAATCCATTTAGTAATATTCAAAACATTTTACAGCAGCATGTATTAGCAATTTCCAGTTGTCCATTTTTTTTTTATACAGTTTCCCATCATAATCAGATTTAACCAAGAGAAAATGGGAAGAAAAACATATACATTATGCATGTGCATAATGTCAGATTTATGTTGACATTGCCCTTCATTCGTGCAGAGAGATGGAAGGATTTCCTTCCTGTTACACTGTCCTTGAGTTTTTCATTCTGCTCAGAAAAATGTTTTATAGTAATGATCTGACACTGTATGGTACTGAAATGAAGGATGCCATATTGGGGGTAGGAATTAAATATCATTATTACAGAAAAGTCTACCAGTAAACCAAAGTTTCAAGATGGACATTATAAAACTTTTTAAAATACTCAGGCAACTCTAGAAATAAAAACTGCATTGCCACATCTAACAAAATGAATACAAGTTTTCTGGACGTGCGATTTAACTTCTTCCCTGTTTGTACCTTAATTAAGTAAGCCATTTCACAGGGACCTCAACTCTTTTGTCTCTGGGAAAATACTTTAACTGATAGTTTGACTGCAGTCAGTGGGAGCCTTCTCATTAACTTGAGCTGGGTCTGAATTCTTACTTCTACCACAATACCAATTAGCAGACACTGAGTAACTTCCACTGATCATTAAAAAAAAAAAAATCACTTAAAAAAAACTAAGAAATGAAAGATACAAATACTTGTTTTGCTCTGCTTACTTTTGTTTTGGCGGGCTTTTTTTTTTTTAAATCATTTTTATAATTTACTAAGCAATACATTTTCAAAAAAATCATAGCCGTTTTCCTAAATATCATTAGTGTCCACAGGCTCTAAATATAGCCCAATCCCCTGAAAACAGGATCATACTGGGGGCAAGGTCATCAAGTGAAGATGTGAAGAGAAAGCATTTCTTTCAGGCATCTCAGTGAAACACCACCATTTCATAAAGATGACTTAACGTAACTATTCAAAGAAGCAAAGCCAAAAGACACAGGTACACAAGCTTCATTTTGCTTCTCTGTAGCCATTTAGCCATGCAAGTTATTCACTGTTGAGCAAAACCAGCTGAGAACCAAAATAAGATACACTGAGCAGAGGGCACAGCTAAGTACTGACCAATCTTCCACGTATACCCTGCTGGACATTTGGACAGAAGTGCTTGGGTTTTACTCCCATCAATAACTCTATCACAAATCTGCAGAAGGCAAACAGCACAGCACAGGGATCAGTTCAATAAAATGTAAAGGGATTGGTGTTACCAGCTACAAATGAGTAAGTCTCATCTGCAGCACATTAATTATAAATGAGGTTTCACTAGAGAAAAAGACCCAGCATGACTTTACCTCTCAAGGTGAAGCACTCAAGATTGGAAGTGAGGTTCCTGTTTTTCAACTGTTCTTACAGGGAAACTACTGAGGGAAATGATGTTGTCCTAAGAAGTTTAGTACTTAGAGTTTCCCAATGAGGATGCTGAATAGGTTATTTGAGGGAACTGGAAGAGGGCAAGACTGAGGAAGAGCTATGAAGACCTTTAGTTTTCCTATTTAATGCAAATTTAATGCATGCCACATTATATTAGATATAACAGAAATCCACACATTTCTGCTCTGTACATTACTACAAGTCTCCCTTCTAGTAGATTAACTAGCAGCAAATCAAACTAAAAAAAAAAAGTTCTTTCACTCTTTCTATAAAGTAACCTACAAATTTCAGATTTTGTGGTAGCAGGAGTGACCTGAAAACCTACGCAATTTACACCTACAGAGACATGGAGATCATTCTCTCTGCTGTCCCTAGAGATCCTACAGAAAAAAAAAAAGAATTTTACACTTAACCTTCAAGCTTATCTTCGAGAACATGTACTTTTTTTTGCTTTACTGAACATGCAAGAAATATATATATATATATGCTCTTAGATATGTATACATATATATATATTTTTTTTTTTTTTACAGTTCACAACTGAATATATTTTTTGTTACAAAGCCACATAAAAATCAGCTTCCTTGGGGACCCAAAGAAGGTTGAGGAAAAATGTACTCAAAAATTCAAATTCAGTTATAATTTCTTTCATAGAGCAGTATAAAAATAATCCATATTTCTTCCTTGCTGTGATATATCTACACAAAAAGTCATCCCTTTGTGTCATTAAAAAAGTGCCATTGCATCAAAAAATTACTTGCCATAGAGAACACCTATTTGAAGGCACAATCTCAGGTCCTCCATATCCCGGGGAACTTTCTATATAATATGGATATTCTTCTGGTGACAAGGAAGTAGCAAACAACTGCCATATTGCTGTCGCACAACAGTTTACTGGAAGAGTTTTAATGGAGTAAGGGATGAAGCTCTTATCACATTTGATTCTAAAAATTCTAGTAGAGGATCACGATAATGTCTCTGGGAAGAGGACTCTGTCTGCAATTGACATTTACAGAGAGGAAAATTTCATATTTGTTATATGTTCCAATATCTTCACAAGTTCCTGAAAGATCCTAACTCCCATCAACCCTGTTAAACAGAAATTGTACTCAATCTTTAAAGATCAGAATTACAGCAGTGTCAAGGTAATCTTTAATGATCTCACAGAAAGTAATTTAATTATGGTTTACATAACCTTCATGACATCTCTTGAGATCAAAAAGGACAATGTAAAAAGCACAAAGTTCAGCACAGAGAGCTTGTAAGAAATCAAAAAAAACCATTATGGGACAAAGTTAATGGAACAAACAGCAAACATCTCATGTACTTTGCCATTGCCACCTTCCCACTTTTTGAAGAGTTTTGTGATGCTTTTAGTCAGATTTTTCTGAGTTTCAGAAATAGTCCTTCAACCGCTCTTAGAAAGAATTATATAAGCAAGTGGCAAAACTGAGGAGACACTGGAGAAACAAACTGACTGCACACAAAGAATTCTCAGATGTACAAATTAAGCACACTACAGAAATCAATACTTCCTCTAATCTGCATAGAGATGTTGCTTCCTAAAACAAATTGTGAAAATACTCTAGACAAGAATAACCATTACGTAGTTGAAAATACCCATGAAAATAAATACTGTTTTAAGCAGGAAGAGGCAAATGTTGATTCTTTGTAGCTGTCAGTGCCTCTCACCACATCTTTGATGCTCTACACTAGATATCCATTACATTAATTTTAAATGAAAGGTTAGGTCAACAGAGTGAAAAAAAGAGTACCCAGGTGTCAGTTCCAAATGTTGATAGCAACGCAGAGAAGTGCATTTTAAATGAATTTTCTCCAACACTTGAAAATAATTAAACTGGATGGTATGAACCAGATAAGAAGCATATCTTCATATCTAAGAACTCTAGCTAGGCAAGCAATTAGGGAAGCAGGACACTGGTAATCTGTCTGTAATTCTATCTCCTTGGAGAAACTGCATGTTCTTTCTGCTAAACACTGCAACAACAGATATTGCTTTCTACTAGGTTCCTTTTCTTCAGCTAAAGTTGTGCCTGACCTGCCCACAATTCTGACTACAGCACCTTTAGTCTGCTATCCTGGATTCTATCAGCAGGTCATAGATCAACAGATACCTTCCCACAGTGGAGTTATTAGGATGAGAGAAACAAGAAGCTTTCTGGTTATGTCTGCACTCAGCTCCTTGAAAAGCTGAGAGCAAAGGAATGGAGGGGGTAAGAGTCTGAAGGACGGAGTAGGACAGGACACAGCAAGCTAGGCAGCCTACCTTGACAGCTCTCAGCACTACTTCTGCCTACAGAAATGGAAACTGGTGTTACATCAGCAGTGAACACTGCTGTACTTAATATTCAGAGGAGTACAATGAAAACAGTCACAAGTAAAAAGGAAAGTGTCATATTGCTCCTCTCATCAGGGTTTGGTCACTTGATTTCTGCTTACTGTCTCAATTAACTAATTACCCTAAGAAAGGCTTGTTGGGTGGCAATATCCAGGAGAAAGTATGACAAGGAAAAGGAGCATTATGTAGAAAGGCATAGGGAGTTTGGAAATAGACATGGTGAAAGTAAACAATAGAGGGCGAGATTAAAATAGAAAACCAAAAGAGCTGGATGAGAGAAAAGGATAAGAAAGGGATGACAGGGAAGGAAGCAGAATTATGCAGAGAAGAGTGAACAAGGCATGAAGATAGAAGAAAAGAAAGATAAAGTGTATAGAAGATAGTGATAGAACTGGGACAGTGAAATAGCAAGAAAAAAAAAAATGGGGAAATGATAAGGAAGATAGATGAACAGAAAACATATAAGCATATAAAGAGCATTAAAATAAAAGGAAAACAAAGAAACAAGTCGTAAGAAAAGGACCCACATTATAATGATACTTGCTTCCAAGTCACCACATCCTTTTTAATTACCTTCTTCAAACTTCCAAATCTTATATCTATATCCCAAGACAAATCAATATTCAGTGGTTCAGGAACCAATCCATTAGCAAATTAATGTATCCGCTTAGAGCTCTGTAAAGTTGCTAATACTTTCTATCCTCTTAACAGTGGTCATAATCTTGACACCGTGATGATTAAAAGTGCATGTATTTAACCTGGTTTAATTATGATGATAGGCGCAGCCACTGCTTTTAATTTTGCTTTTGCACGATAAATAAGCTTGCTGATCATATCTAAGAGTAACAAACAATTTCCATCTGGTATCTGAGATGGTGACATGTTCATCTGCATATTCATCAAGTGGTATCCATGTAAACAAGAAAGCTTTGCTGATTACTTACCTTACTACATCTGCAATGAAATCCTTAACCCTTAGGATCTTCTAACAGCAGGTCAGACTATCTGAACTTCAACAGGAACAAAGGGAAGTATTCCCACACTCTTAACTAATTGCCATTAATTTAAGGTAAAATTTCTCATAAGATGCTAATCCTTTCTGTGGCCAAAGGAGTGTGTTAGATGCAGAAAAAAATGGAAATAAATTATTACTATTATAGAGTTAAATGAGCTCATTTAAGGAACAGTAAAACGTACTAAGCAGTAATAAAAATATCACCTCCATCATATATTTTCCCACTTTTTAAGCATGTAATTTGTCATTGGTCACAGACTCCTAATTATCATTATAATTTGTATCTGGAAAGCATTGTACAAGGGCAGAAAAGCAAATAATAGTAATGAAAAACCCATGAAAATTACATTCTACCAAACAAGAGCTGATACTGATGTTCAGTTGTCAGAGCCTCCTAAATCTCAAACAAATGCCTCAATCAACACATATGAACTGTTGAGGGGGGGTGGGGGGGAAGATGGGAAGATGAAGCAAGCTTCACAATTGCATATTCAGATTAATTTGGAATTAAGAAAATACTGTTAAGGGTTTTGTTTCTTTTAAAATCCAATAGTTTCTCTTTTAATTTTAAGTAGATTAAATATATAAACAGTTATATTTTTGTGAAATATAGGGGTCATGCTGAAAATTGGGCAGGATGATATCCGTTGGTCCATACAAGAAAAAGAGTTTCTTAAATAATTTCTGATATCTAATTAAGTTGCACATTACTTTGAGATCCCAGTAATTTAAATACTGCAGGATTTTTAAAGTAATATTCCACAGAATGAATAACATGCTTTCAGTAGATTCACAAGTGCTTGGGTTAAATAAATTTTAATAACACTTTTTAACAACGCTTTTTAACAACGCAAATCTCCAACAGTTTCCTGAACCTACAGCATTCTGCAGCAGCATCAGATCAGTCACTTTTCCTTGCTTCATGGTCAGATGACAGCTTACTTGGATAGTTATTCCATGGAAGCCATTTTCTTGTTTTCTTCCATATTATTCTAAAGGAGCATCTATCTTCTTGTAGATCTCAGCATACAATTCATCAAGGTTCTCCTCAGGTTGAAACGCCCTGGGAACAGCTCCTGAAACTTCCTGGGCTGCACAGCATTCCCTCCCCCAAATCAATTCAGATGATCTACCCCAAGCATCTTCTTTCCAGAAAGAACAGAGCAGAGCATCAACAGCATCTGCCTTCAATCCTTCCACACAGACAACATTTACAACCCAATGAAATTATGCTGGCCCAATTTATTTGAAGTAGGTGTTATGTTTGTTATATACATCTACAAAAGTGATGAGAAAGACTAATTTCTCTCAAATTACATGAGCAAAGCAGATGAGGAAACAGTTCTCTGATCATACAGAAGCTATCAGGAAGTCAGACCTCAGTCTAGAAACACATCAGTAGGTGGAGGAGCATTCTGCAGCAACTGGATAACTCTCTACCAACTAACCCACAGGACAGAGGAGCAGGCAGAAGCTACGGCTGTTAGAGTGCTTCTATTATTTAGCATTGCTGAGTTCTTCCTCAGGAAATTACCACAGGCAGCAAAGAAGTGTACTTCAGTCTACCTCACTTACATTAGGTAACATTTTCACCATGAACTTCTCAGATTATATATGTAGACATTTTCTTTTTAGACTGCGTCAAATTCAGGAACAACCGCTTAGGGATAGCCTGATGCTACATGTGGACAAATGTGAAACTAAAAGTATTAAGTCATCAGATATGGCTAATCTCCTGCTCATCTTTGGTTCTTTTTTATCTCACTGTTGATGTTTAGAGGAGCAGCTATACAGGACAAGAACTTACTGCCAAATTGTGTCGTAAACTGCACAACTGCACACAGCTCAAGCAAATATACAGCCTCCACTTCTGCTTTGCCCTGTTGCTAAACTACTTAACATTTTCCACATATTCTACAAACTCTACAAGCTATCACAGGACAGGCAGATGGAAACTGAAGTTGGAACCATCAGCAATAACTGCCTACTCTTAAATGTCACCTGAAAAATTAGCAGGTTTTTGTAGGAACATATTAGAATGAGGAGTGAATTTAGATGCAGAGCTTACAAGTTAGAAATTGTATATGGTAATATGCACGTGCTCCCAAGCACACAAATACATCTATTTATCACAGCAGTCTACTTACTTAAATGAACTACTCATCAGTAATTGAGTATTTTTTAAGACAAGTTTTGAATGAGTACAGTCATAGAAAACACAACCTATTAAACTTCCAAGCACACATTGCACAGGCACAACTGTAAGCAGAACATGGTCCACATCACTCAAGTAACAAGCAAACATCCCCATTTTCTGTGCAAGTTGCACCTAATAATTAACATCCCTAAAAACTCAGTGAAAAAGTCACAGAGGCTTGAATGCATTTAAGATATTCCAGTCAGAGAAAATGAAGAATTGCATTAAGAAAAAAAAACAACACCACCACAATACTATCTTACACGATGGATGTCTTCTCATTACTACTTTCACCATTACTTACGATAATTTCCCTTCAGTTATTAAGCTAATACATTTAGTCTCTATCTTATTATTCTTTGTTTTCAGCTTCTGGCACAGAAGAAATGGAAATTAGACCTAGTGGTCCAAGACAGTGGCAAGATTCAGAAGATGCCAGGTGTCATAGCCATTTCAGGCAAATTGTAATAGGACAGCTTACAAAATATGCATGTTTTCTACTTCAGGATCTTCTAAGGCAGTTGTATTTTATACTAGCAGAAAGTAAGCTTCATAACTAAAATAATACATTCTTATTCTCCAAATGAAGAACCACAAACAGGACTATTCTATCAATATCATTGAACCTATATTGGACTTTTATTAGCTTAACTATTCCAGGTATATCTGATCAAATAAGCTACTCCAGCAAAGTTAAGGTCTTCTGAAGGTCAGTCATATTTCATTTCTTCAGATACAAAGTAAGAGTAGTTTATGAATAAATATACTAAATCACGAGGTGCTTATTTACCATGAGTGATGTTGTAATGCAACAGTAAGAGCAGCAAGTTTCCAGGCTACAGTAAGTGAGGACTTGTTCAAATATAACAGCTGTGGGCACAGAAACAAAAGAAAGAAGCTACTCACCTTCAGAAGACCTCAGGTATACAGGGATCTCCAGCAAGATACCCTCACCTCCACTGCTAACCCTTAAATGAGGTCAGGGAAGCTGTGGATCCTGACTCCATCCCTTCCAGTCATTCATGGGCATTACATGCAGCTGAACTCTCCTGGGTTGGCCCTGTTTTCCCACCTGGTGCTCAATCACTGCTTCAAGCCATGACTTAGTATTTCTGCTACACCATGATAAGTTAAATCAGTATTTTAGATTAATAATATAATAAACCTGAGCCTGAACGCAAATTATCAGGATTCTCTGCTCAGCTTAGATGGAAAGCAAGTCCAATGTATTTGTTACAAAGCCTTTCACTTCCAGCTGACTTTAGCAGGCTGAGAGTAATTGCTATATTGCAGAGAATTCAACTTCAATTATTATAAACAATATTGTTTACTATAATTATTGTAAATAATTCACTATTTCCATTGAAATCACTCTCGGCATAAGAATTAAAAAAAAAAAAAAAAGCATACGTAATACATTCTTATGTGCTTCCCTGCATAATTCTAGAAGAGCAGCTTTATACACGGAAGCAGAGAGTAAATATTGCCCACAGATTTGTTCAGATCAATAAAAGGAAATTTTGAACACTAATGAAATCCCAAAGCTAAATTCCTGGATTTATACTACTTCCTCTTGAATCTGTTTAACTATAACAATGTCAGGCAGATATTGTTCAGAATGACTGTTTCAGAACCACTGCATTTAAACTTTGAATAATTTTGAATGCCTACCAACCATTCCACGTTGTGTCCTATACATAATTTGTTTTTTATTTCAACACTAATAAAAACTAATTATTAACTGCTGATATTTTGGTAACTACATACAGCTTCCCTTTTCTTTAAGGCCTTGTTTGTTGCTTTTTACCTAGAATGTTTGACATAACAGAGCAAAAGATTATTTGAATAACAGATAAACAGAGAAAAAAAAAGAGCCCAATTATATCATTTCAGAAACCAAATTATCAGCAATCAGTGATAATGCAGGCAATCTTGACTTCATTTTGAAAAACACATACTTTTCAGTTTCAAAGGCAGGAGCTGCTGCATTAGAAAAATCAAAGTGGCATAAAATATAAGGTTACATATTTTTAAAAATAAGGTTATGTGCATAACACCCCTACTCAGGACTTGTGCTCTGAACTCCAGGAATATCCTTATCTGAGAAGCCCAGAAGCTTCTACTCTCCCATTACTCTACTCATCACACAGGGAAAAACAAACAAACAAACAAACAAACAAAAAAAAAAAACAACTTTGATGTAGAATAAAAAGAATATTTATCTGGCTGTATTCAGCCTTTATTCATTGATAATGTATAGGAACTGGAGCGTATCCAAATAACTACATGCACAATTAAGGGTCACAGGGCTACACACACTGCACATGGGCAGTGTTATCGACCTCAGCGTGTAGCAAGTGCATATTCCCAGGAAGCACTGCAGCTGCTGAATGCATGCAAACAGCCAGCAGAATACATGCTCAGTAGATTCCAGCATACGACAACAGGATTGCAATCTGCAGCTTCTCCTGACACTGAAAAAAGATTGAGCACTGCAGTGTTAACTGTTGAGCCAAATGTCTTTCTGCCTGACCTTCATATTCCGCACTAGAAACTACCCAGAGTACCACAGCATGTCTGAGATGTGTACCTATCAGGCATTAAGCTGCTCAGCAGGCACAACTGCTAGACAAAATTTTGTAACATCAACTGCAAAATCCTCAGTTATTTTCACTGATGGTTTTTGTGCAGCGCTATATGTGTCTAACATTTATTAATAATGAGTTTTTCTACTGCCTGATGTAAAATTTTTTCATGGAAAATGTCATGTACATTTTTAAAAATATATGCATTTCATCATTTTCCTTTCTGTACTAGTTCAGTGATAGTTTTCTGGTGCCATATGCTATAAACAGTTAATGTTAACACATAACTGAGTGTTATTGTGAAACTGCAGCCATTTTCAGCTGACATTTTCACTCCAATATCACTTTGCATCTAAGCCTTAAGACTCCATACATGCATAAAAACATTTTTATAGCACGCATAGAGATACAATAGGTTTTTAAGACATTGTTTTAATAACTAACAGTGAAAATGAGTGATTAATGGTGGAGGAAAGGAGTTTCCTTCAGTTCTGAGGCCACCTGATTTATGCCCTTGACAACTAACAGCACTGTAATTACAGGCTTTCAAAATAATTGATGCTCTCATTGGAAAATTAATGTTGGACTTCAATACTGCAAAGATTAAAAAAAGTCTCTTGTGAACTTGAAACATCTAAGAACACTCTGAAAATAAATATTTTAGTATTTTAGATACTTTTCCTGTTACCTCCTATGAATAAGTCACTATCTTGCTTTTATCACTGAATGCTAAATTTCTTTCACAAAGCCATGCACACGGTTTGTCTTGTTCACAGAATTTGAAGCATACATTTTTTCATTAAAATCTACTTTAATATTGTGCTAATGCATACTACTTTAAGAAAAACATTTTTGAGAGGGAAGATATTTAAATTGGAAAACCATAACAGAATCTGAGAAATGGCAAAACTAAGGTCATATACAAATATGCAGTAATCAGGACGGGCTAGATTAACATCAGCAGGTGACCGTAGCAGCACTCCTCCAAATATCAGATGTATATCAGCACTTTTCTGACATGGTGTTTGATGCAAACTTCAGGGCAAACAGGAATCCTGCTAGACCTCTGCATTTCCATTTAAACCAGTGTGTACTATGGCTAATTACATGGCTGCAGTTTTCCACTCGACCTCTGCCTCAGCTCGTGCAGCAAATGGCTGATGTTTAATTAGCTGGTTAGAAGCAACTTGCCCAGAGTCAAGCAAAACGTATGTGGCAGAAAGCTACTGCAGAAATACAGATTTGTAATTCATTGATATATACTTGAAGTTGCATATAAGAGCCAATGATATTCCAGAAGCAGTGTGGGATTTTCACATTCTGTGATGTATGCAGCTAACCAAGTATAAGCTAATATTAGCATCAAAATAAAAGCTTATCAGGCATGTCGTATATAAACTCATTTTACCATATTCCATATCAGCCACGCAAAATGCAGCTTCACTAAAAGCCACATAAATGCTCAGTGCTAAGCCTGACACAAAGGGGAACCGTTCATACAAACCACAGTCCAGCCTTATATTTCCACAGCCACACAGCTTCCAAACCAAAACAGGCCCAAGGCCAAAAAGCGCAGGCACATATGTCTGCAAAAACACTATATAGGTGTGTTCATAGATGGTATTTAAAGCCACAG
The DNA here is from genome assembly GCA_037305975.1 of Chrysolophus pictus. Taxonomy (NCBI): domain Eukaryota; kingdom Metazoa; phylum Chordata; class Aves; order Galliformes; family Phasianidae; genus Chrysolophus; species Chrysolophus pictus. The sequence goes on along the minus strand of CM074583.1, from coordinate 12,002,139 downwards.
ATTCAGAAGAATGATCCCACCATGACTCATGCAAAACATGCAAAATTCCTTTTCTAGACCAAACACTGCAGTGTAAAAAGCAGCAGAGAAGACAAGAATCATTCAGTCATATGCTGCTTTAAAGCTGTGACCTATATCTAGTAGTCAAAGAAAAGACTTCAGAAAATAGAGCTTTACAGCAACAGGAGATTATTAGGCATGGTAGAGAAACAATTGCTTGACGCAATTACAAATTCAAAGCAGATTTTAACTCCTCCAGCTGCACTGTGGATCTTCTGTATGTTTTAAACATGTTCCACTATGGATCTCCCAGTACTGTCAGAGACTTTTATCCAAGAGTGCTCTGCGCTGCACACACGGGAGTTACAGGTGGGTCAACAATTTTGCCTTAATATGAAAAAAAATCAGGAAAGAAGAATCTTGAATCTACTAAAACCTAGTGCTAATAAGTAAAGGGATGTCCTTGCTATCATTCAGCTATCCAAATTTGTTATATTTTCCTTTGATTTTTCCCATTTATCAGGTGCATCTGCAGGATCCCTTGATAGGATGCTAGAAAGGATGTTGGCTTTGTGGTCTGACATGGATTTTGTCTTGGGAGCCACCATTTTGTTTCCTCCAAATCTCAGGCTATATCAAAGCAGCTGCACCAAAGCTTAGAAAGCCTGTAAATGAAATAATTTTAAAAACTTCAACATCACAACCACAACAAGTCTTTAAATATATGACTGTAAAATAACCAATATATCTCACTTGCACAGGGCAGACTTATGGAGTAACATGTGAATTCAATACTCAAAGCAAATTCCCCCAGCCAGACGTTTTCCTGAGGGATTGAGGGAAAAAAGAAAATATATATATATGTGTGTGTGTGAATATATAAATATATACACACACTTCTGCATTTCTGAATTCAGTTGTGTCAAGCAAAGCAGAACAGCAAAGACCAGTTCCCATATGCCACTTTTTCTCCAGAAGAGGATTACTGTTTTAATATGAGCCCATATCATCTATTCCATGCTTAGGGGGAGGAAAAAAAAAGCACAAAAAGGCAAAAACAAAAGCAAGTAATCCATCCCTACAACATGAAAGTGTTAACCCTGGTCCATGCCCTAGAAATGACCTTTGAGCAGGAAAATTGAGGGGCAGCCAGAGGAAAGGAGGTTTCCTTTGACTATCAAGCAACAGTAACTGCAGCTGCAGCCTCTGGCCAAACTTCTGCTTTCTACAAACCATTCAGTGTCATTGTCTGATCAGTGGATCTGCGGAGCCATGGATCTGTTGGCTCTCTGCCCATTCTATTTCTTTCCTCAAATTATTTCATTCTGCACCTGCAAGGGTATTTATCCAGTGATATAGCACAGGTCACTGCTTATGCAGTGTGCTTTCTTTTCCCATGGAAGCAGTGGCACTACAGTCACTGCCTGTGCCCAATGCTTACCAAAGCCTAGGAATAGACAAACTTTGATTCAGAAGGAAATGAGTAGCTGGATAAAGAGATGATGATCTGCAGTTGAGTTCTCCACAGTGCACCTTTGCCAACACACCGGGCTATGTGTGTATATGTGTATTTCATACCATGTTTCTAACAGCTGTCATGGTTGCTCTCTGCCTGAGAACTGCAAGGAACAGTTCTTTCTTCACTTAAAGAAGGTCCATCAATAATACTTCTTTAGCAGGAGGATGGTTTTGCATCAAGGAGAGTTTTTACAAATCAGCTTGAAATCACCAGAGGCACTCACTGACAGCCAAGTCTTCTTTTTGTTGGAGCAAGAATAAATCTCTCGTCTTAAAATCTTATTCTAGATGAGTCAGAAGAGGCTTACACTCCAAATCTTTGCATTTTATCTTCTAGTTCCCTGACTTCTTTGATACTTAAAATTCTTCCAAGAACTCAGTTGGTCTTGCTGAAGCAAAGCATAAGCAGTTTTATGCTTAAAACAAACAAAGAAAAAAAAGAAAAAAAAAAAAAAGAAAAAAAAAAGGAAAAAGGAAAAAGGAAAAAGGAAAAAGGAAAAAGGAAAAAGGAAAAAGGAAAAAGGAAAAAGGAAAAAGGAAAAAGGAAAAAGGAAAAAGGAAAAAGAAGAAAAAACAGTTTTCTGCTTTATGCTCACATATTTCCATGACACTTTCTTGTTACAAAGATTGCACAAAGGTGGGTAAAAAGCCATTAGCATTAATACAGATACTGCACTTATGACTATCCTGCACATAGACAGAATGCATAAGTCATGCATCATCATACTTCCTTCTAAGACTATCTTGACTGAGATAAACAGGAAGTATTTTCTGAATCTTTTTACTACCAATACTTTTTACTTTGGGAAACCACACAGCTAAGATAGTCTTTAACACCGTGACATATCCTTGGCCAGTGCTGACTACCTATTTCCCCCACCATACAGCCACCTTCTTTAGGAACACACATGTATATTATTTCCTACAGTTGCTTCACTTCTGCCAAATCATACACAAGCCTCCTCTTAACTCCCTCAACCAGAACATTTACAAAATAGTGAGATACAAAACCAAAGAATTAACACAAATCTTCCTGCTCCTACAGCATTCACACACCTCATACCACACACCTATTTATAGCAAAAATTTGCAAAATAGAGGCAGGCTCCCTGTGTTTTACTGTACCTGTCACAGTTAGACTCTTAATTAGCCTTTAGTTACTACAATAACAACATAATTAACAACAGCTTTTGTAAGCTTCTAGAATTAAATAACCATGTGAGATCTCAGTTCATTCTACCACAAAGCACCGTCCTCCGTATTCTTCCAGAGTGAAGCAATCCACGTGGTAAACAAAATACTCATCAGTAATTTTTGATAGATTGCACTCATGACTTCCAAGCCAGACTCATGACTTCTGAACAAGTGAGGCTGATACAGTAAGTGCAACTCTAAGTGGCTAATCAGTCATTAACTACTACAACTGGGAAACAACGATTTGACATTAGCAAAATCTTGCTGAACTTTTGCTGTTTTTATTTGGAGTAAGCCAACAGCAAGGCCAACAAAAAGGGACATTTTCAACTTAAAGGCTAGAATACAAATCGGTAAGAACCAAAACCAGACACCCACACACTGCCCAGAATCATGCCCTGGAATATGGCTGATAGCCAAACACATACCTCCTCTGCTCCTGGAATCCCTCCTGGGTACCTCCTCTGCCCAGAGCCCCCACTGCCTCCTCTTTTCCAGACACCATAAGCCGCTGGTACCTTTGAGGCCAGGAAAGCCCCAGAACTCCAGGCTGACAGAGCTAGGACAAGATCACACATCGGCATGGCAACCTGTTGGAGCTCTGAAGAGTCTTTTTCAATGGAAGTCAGATTATGGATTTGCTTTCCACACTTTACTGCAGGCATGAAGAGTGACAACTGCATTTGTACATTTAATATCTCGTGAAACTTTGTTTGTCTGAGGGACTGCTGGAAAAAAGACTGTAATCTTTACCTCCTCTGCCACAGCGTGCTGGCTACAGCACTAAGGTCTATTTGGAGACCAAACAAGGCAGCACATTATTTCCCATATTTTCCAAAGCAGGAGGCACAGGAAATGAAACAGGACCTTTTGAGTCACACTTCTTTCATTGACTGGTAAAGCTAAATGCCACAGCAAAAGCTTACAGGTACAAGATGAGCAGTATAGCACACATCATTAATGTGCTATAGTGGAATGACAAGGCTACCTCATTCACAGAAGTCTGCAGGCCATATCCAGGATACCTCTCACTGACATCACCAGAAGTTCGCCTGAGAAAAGGCTGCAAGCTTTGATCCATAGATAGGATCTCAAAGTACCACACTTCACCATGGAAACAATTGTTCACGTTAACTCCATTCCTTTTAAGGCTGCAGCGGGAATTGCATCACGTACTCCACGCATTAGAGAAACCACACACTCGGTTTTGCCCTGGGTCCCATCCCCACGTTCCCTGACTGGCACAAGGGCTGGGTGAGGTGTCATCAGCGAGCCGAGCTCACGCAGAGTGCATCCGCCCGAGAACATCGGCCGTATAGGAACGCTGTTCCCACTGCTGTTTCCCAAAGACCGAAGCTCCAGTTTCACCCTGCATCAGCCCCGCGCATCCCCACGCCCGCCGGGATCTCGCGCAGGTGTCTCAGTCCCGCACCGCCCATCTGCCGCTCTCCCGCCGGCTGCAGCCAGAGCTCCCCTGGCTCTGAAGGGGGCTTCCCCTCCCTCGCGGCCGCCCGCGGACCCCGCAGCGAAGCAGTTAAGCGGCCGGGCCCCCGCCGCTCCTGACGTCAGCCCGGCGCGGGGACGCGCTGGCGGCGGCGGGCGGAGGAGACCGCGGCGGGCGGCTGCCAGCGGCCGGGGAGCGCTGCCGCGGGGCCGCCCGCAGCGCCCGCCAGCATGTCCGCCAAGGAGCGGCCGAAGGGCAAAGTGACCAAGGACAGCGTCACCCTCCTGCCCTGCTTCTACTTCGTGGAGGTGAGTGACCGCCGGGTGCCTCGGGGAGGGATGGCTCCGGGTGCGGGGCTGGCGGCGGGGAGAGGAGGGCACCGCGGGGCGCTCCGCCGGGCAGCGCCGCTCATCACGAGCGGAGGGAGCGCGGCTCAGCGCAGTCCCCGCAACGCGGGGTGCGGCATCCTCGCGCCGCGCTTTGCCTTTCCCGCAATCAGCGGCGAAGCCCACCGCGAAGAGCTGGCGTTTTTTAGGGGGAATTATTTCTCAGAGTTGCTCGGACGCGAAAAAGCTACTTAAGCAAATGGTGCCGTGTGCCCAGGGACCTCTCGAGAGGAAGACATGTTTCGAGAAGAGCTTCTAGGCGAACGCCACTTGCATTCCTTTGGCAGAATAAAAGTCACATTCGGAAAGCAATGCTCAGGAAAATGGAAATGTTCTTAAAATGATTATCAGTGGTGTCCTTCTGTCGACCCCTGGATTACGTGCTATCTCTAACAGAACTAAAAATGCATGTGCTAGAATGGAATGAGGTTCTGTGCACATCTTAAAGAGCAAAACCTGCTATGGCTGCTCAGCTGGTAGCAGGTGCAGTTGCAGAGGCATTCTGCTCCATGCGTCGCTTGCAGGCATTACGCTGCTGGGGAGATACAGCCGGGTAGGTGCTGCTAGAAGATCACAGGTAGGCATGGACTAAGCTTAGGAAGTAAAAATGTTTTATGGATTGTGCACAGTGTTTCAGATGACCTCATTAACAGGAAGGTGACTGAGACACGGTGAGGCATCGTGTAACATCTCAGGGCAAGATGGTAAAGAATTTAATGGTAAAATATGGTATAAGAATTAATTATAACTGGTGGGTTAAATAAAGATATGAACTTAAACACAGTACTTAACATATGAAATATAAAAACAATAAAATATATTTTAAAAAAAATGAGGAAGTATAGAGAAAGAATTACTTTAAGCTACATTTGAAGGGCTTTGGAGGCACTCTGGAAGGTAAAAAAGATAAATACCAGGAGTTTCAAATGACACAGGCATCTCTATCACCTTCCCTCTCTGAGCACCTGGACGTGACTGGGAGCTAACCCAAAGTAAACAGCACCCACTGGAAAGCTTTGCACAGGCTCCTCATATGGAAGCATCATGCATATCCTATCACTATTCTAGGCTTACTCAAGAAATACTCTTTGATGAAAGGAGGTTGCTGTGTCATACAACTTACATTAGGTTTGTATAGGAGGGAGAATTGAAAATTGGAGAAGTTCCTACAAAGTCAGGGGCATCCTAACTCTGCACCATCCTTGTTTCTTGGGGAATCCAAAAGGATGAGAAATTACTAGAACCTCATCTTGGGAATAACTGTGATACAATGTAGGCACAATGTAGAGATTCTGGAAGACACAACAGAACCAGTGGGCTGTGCTTTGGCCTGCAGCAAGATGAGATGAGTTACAGAGTGTGAATTACAAAATGAGTCCCTGCTGCTCACAAGAGTTGCCTTTTATAATATTAATGCCATACTTGTAGTTCCCCTAGAAGCTCCCCGTAGCTGTTACAAGGAATAATGCAAATGATCCTGCAAGAAGTGCAGAAATTAGACTGCGCTCTTTGTACTGTTCCCACAAGAAGCAGGTGAGTTTTCCATTCTACGTTCTAAAAATCTTCAACAGGTCACCTACGGTTGGAAGTCAAAAGTAGGGAAAATTGGTGCTGCAAAGCCTCTTCAGTGCCCCACTGCACTGAGAGGGAGTAGAGTTCATGGTTAAGTAGTGGGCTACTAATGAACTGCTAAGACTTCTACTCGATTCCTTCACAGGAACAGAACCTAGAAGCTGCAGGAGCCCTTTTCCCTGAGGAGCGAGTTCTAACTGTTGAACTGCAGACTTATGCCCCCTCTTGAGACAGTGAACATTTAGGTATTCAATACAAATAAGAGCAACAATTAGGAGGGGGAAAAAAAAACTGCCATCCACCTGAGTCTATCCATCAATTAGGAAAATCTGAGCTCCTCTCCAATTGCAGAGCAGGAGGCCTTGAATCAACTTCCCACATTTTAGGCAAGTACACAAATCATTTGAGTGAACTGGTGGCAGCAGTTCAGATGGTATTTAAACAGTTTGTATTTCTTATGTACACCTACCCTGAATTTACCCACATGCACACTAATTCTGATCAGACTGATGGCAATGCCTTCCTGGAGCTTTGCAGCACAGGCAGATGCCATCACACAAGCAGCATCAGAAAAAGGAAAGGATGGCTTACATTCCTCTGTTGTGACTGGCTCAAGGGGAACAAAAGACTGAGTTATACTTATATAAAGGGATTAAATCAAATATAATTTCACTGGCATTAGAAATTCCCAAGTGCAATTGACAGAGGGATTTGACTGATATTGCTATGTCATATAGATCTTCTTTGTAAGCAGGAGGTTAGTCCCTACTATGATCCTACAAAGGCCAACTAAATAAAAACAAAACTTACCCAATTTGATTAATGCTTTCTCAATTTTAAAGCTTTTAATATTATGAATTGGAGTTGAAATGATGATGAGAAATGAGATTTTTAGCTCACTCCTCTAAATGCTATCTTTTTTTTCCCCCTCTGCCACCCACTCACTTCCATTTTGCCTGTTCTGTTCATATCAGAAAGTCTCTCTTCACTACAAATTGCAGTGAATAAGCACAGAAAATTAAGTTTGCACCTCCAAACAAAAAAAAAACAAAAAACAAACAAAAAAAATCAGTATTTTGTCTCCCATATAGCATCACGACCTAGAAAATCCAGGCTAAAGAAAAAATAACTTGTTTAGAAAATAAGTTATGATGTACTTGTAAAATACATATTATTTTTCTCTCAAGCACTATACAAAAGTTGAGAAAGAATTATGTTGGGACAAAGAGGAAATCTTCCAAAGAAGATAGTATACAATTAAAGAGGAAAAATAACCCTCTATTAACTGATGTATTTCAGGCATGAGAGAGTAAAGAACAGGTAAAAAACAGATTTTCTGCTTCAGAAGGATTTGATATTTAGAAATAAGAGCAAATACAGCTCTGACACTGAGGTTTTCCTGCTCTTATGATCCTTATGAATATGTCATGTATGAGAATAGAAATAAATGAAAGTGTTTAATGGCAGCAACTTCAGTAATTGGAAAAAATGTAAGCAGTCCAATTGACAGTTAACTTTAAAAAAAATATATTGTGGGCCCAATTTTCATTTCAGTTTACTTTAAAAATATCAAACTAGCAGAATTTAATACAACATATTTATAACTTAAAATCAATATGCCGTTTTTAAAATCAAAGTTATCAATATGGAGCTATTCCTTATTTACACAGGAATGCAAAAGGAGAATCACATTAGAGCTTCAGAAGGCATAGAAATGAAAAGGAAATAAAAATTTGAAAGGAAGAGATGGAGCTTCAAAAAAATTTGGATGGATCATCTTCCAAAAAAAAATCAGAGACAAAGAAGTGAGCATTATAAAATCATAACACATTTTCAGTAACATTTTCGATTTCATGAATCATAAAATAAAAACTCATCAATTTACCCTACTGTACTATAATAATTCTTTAGAGGCATTTGAAAATGCTGGTAAGACTTCTGCTTAGCAGTACCTCTGATCCTGAGAGCTGAATAGTTTTATATTGCCTTGTGCATCTCAATTACCTGAGGAATGTGGTAATGAGCACTGCCAGGCAGCCTGGCCTGTTTTATTCCTAATTACAGTTGTGACATTTTAGGGTTCCGCAGACTCTATGGGTTGTCTGAGCTTTGTTTGTATAGCTGGAAAAGTCAAAGCTTGCAATGAAAATTCAAAGTCTCTCTGGCTTAGGGGGATGCGTTAAGAAGTCTGCCTTTATGGGAGATATTGAAAATCAGTACTTCCTGGAAAACGTCCCACTCTTTGAAATTGTTTCTCTTCAGCAAAGAGTACATCCAGAGTACATTATACCTATATCCACTTGCAGAAAAAAATCTTATAACCTATGTTATAGAAGACCTTCAAGGCCATCAAGTCCAACCACCAACCTGAACCTACCAAGTCCTATCGCCAAACCAGATCCCTTCACGCCATGTTCACACTTCTCTTGAATACTTCCAGGGATGGGGACTCCAACATTTTCCCAGGCATCCTGTTCATTTCTTGATTAAATATAAGTGTTTCCCATTTTAATACAAATTTGGAAAATGTCCAAAGCTACATAGTTTCTATTACTGAGAGAATAGCCATGATTTAGAGGCAGGAGAGATATATTCTTGGTGAAATAAAAAGACTCTTCACCTGTGCCCTCTCACTTCAAAAAATCCTGGTTTATATACCTTAAGTCACAAAGAATTTTGTCTTTGACTTCAGTGGCACTAGTGCATTACTGTGTGTCTCACATGTGGGAATGCTAAAGGACATAGTGTCCTGAGTGATCACTTAGGTTTTCCCAGTCCCCAAAGGGGATGGAATTTTTCTGACAGTGGCATGAGCAGAAAGCACAAATATCTGTTATGACCATAGGAATCCAGCCTGCAAAACACAGGTCATCAGCCTCCACTGAAATAAATATATGCGGAGAATATTCATTGTGTCTTAGCACCAAACACTTCCTTTCCCTCTGCTTCTAATATATACTGGCAGAGCTAGGTTTGAAATGTCAGATGTTTGTACACATCAGTAGGTAACTCTATGCCACCTCTCAGTCACATCTGGAGGGTTTTATGTAGCTTTTCAGCTATGCATGACCCACCACATTTAAATTATGCATTTTTTCACCTCAAAGTTGTGCACAAGAGTGATTGTACAAGATAAAAAGTCAGAGGAAGCGCAGTGATTAGAATAAACGCATAGGGAGAATGCGCTCTAGGACTAAATCTTCCTTCCTAAGAACAAAATGTTTGTATCTAGTGCAAGAATTAAACTATACTGCTGTTACTTGGAGGCCCATTTCTATCTAAGTAGGTTTTCTGCTATATTTGAATTAGTCTTAGGGGAAAAAACTCACGCACAAACTGTAGAAAATGAAATTATCCCCAATGCTTTACGTGTATATTGCTTTTTCTCTCAGAAGAGCCTACAATGTGCGAGGGAATGGGGAGGAGAAATACGTTTAAGAGTCTGCTCATTGAGCTGACCTTGTGATGTGGCTGACTCACACAGGATAGACATAAGATTTGCATATAACATTGCATTAGAGACCAGCATCCCCAAAATACTAAGGGCCAGTCTGAGGCTTGAAGAAGCTGCTATTCAGAGCAACTGCCATTCACTGACTAAACTGTCAATGCTATATCCTCCCCATCACTTCTTTATCTACAGAAGAGCTGTTCAGCTTGCATACTACTAGCTTTTAGCAGATGAGCAGAAAAGAGTGGCATAAAGGAGGGGCCAAGGCTGTGCTGATATTGTCCTGAGAAAAAAAAAATAATAATGCTGCATGTTAGATCTCCCTCTGTGTTTTGCTACTTGCTTTGCCAATGTAGAGTTTAAGTCATTCATGGTGAAAGAGAAGCTTGTTCTTTTTTCAGTCCTTCATCCATCCTAGATCTTCTGGATCTATACCCAGTAGTAAAAGGGGGACTTAGTATGTTAGAAATCAAAGGAGATTCATTTTCCAAACAATTACATGTTCCAAAAATAGAAATATTTATAACCCTTTCTGTGATTTCCTTCTATAGTTGTTAAAAATCGGCAGCCAAAATTAAAAATTAAGTTACCAAAGAGCATGGGAGTGAGCCACTGGAGAAAGGTTGACACCCACAGATTTTATTTATTTATTTATTTTTGTATGAGAGCTTCTCTGAAAAGAATGCCTCCTATTTCATGATTTCTCACAATGTCAAAGGCAGATGGTGAAGTTATGGCAGCACACGCTGAATCTTTCTGCCAATATTCCATCACATTTTGTTGTTGTGCAACAGATGGCAGTAAAGGGGCACTTGTGTCACCAGTATGAGACTGAGTCAAAACAGCAGTCCATGGAGTGGCACCATGCAAATTCCTCATCAAAGATAAAGTTCAAGATGCAGCCTTCAGTGGGTAAGATGATGTTCACTGTCTTTTGGGATAGGAAAGGGGTGATCCTTCTGGATTGATTTCCTGGAACCCAGATAAACCATCAACTCTGACTGCTATATCACAACACTGACTAAGCTGAAGACTTCCTGAGAAGGCCAGAGAAGATGACAACCCTTCTCTTGCAATACAAGAACACCAGACCCCATACCAGTTTCAAGACTGCAGGGCACACTGCTAGTCTTGGCTGGACTGTGATATCACACCCAGCAGATAGTCTGGATCTGATACCTTCTGACTTGCTTCTGTTTGGGCCATTAAGAGATGGACTTTGTGAGCAACATTTTCCTAGCAACGATGCCATCATAGCTGCTGTGAAACAGTGGGTCACCCCTGCTGGTGCAGATTTTTATGAGCACAACACCCAGGCTCTTGCTCACCACCACTGAAAATGCACAACTAACATTTAAAAATAGTGCTTTGTAGCTGAGAATTTATCTATCAAATAGTGTTATTGTGCTCTTTGTATCTGTTGTAGTGGAAATAATAGGCAGCATTACTTTCAGGGTGACCTGTGTATGTATGAAACTATTTTGGAGAGTAGAATAAATTGTAACATTATGTAGGGACATGCAGCTTTAACTGCTAGATCTTTTTTCTTTTTTGAATAAACTTCTAGCTGAAACTTAGTAGCACTTCAACCTGCAAAAAGCCACCTTTTCAGAAATGTTGCTGTTCTTGTTTTTACTATAACTCCATAGTAGCAACTGTAAAAGAAGTCTCAGAATCAAAAGGGTGCGCAGTATCTTAAGTCTCATTGTGGTTACCCATTGATTATAACTCATAAATAATCATAATTAACAATAATCAAAAGTAATGTAATGAATCATCAACTATTTCTGAACTCTCACTGAAGATGAACGTGTTCATGGTATTTTTCACGTGATGTAAAATTTCTAAGAGTTTGTTTCACATTTAAGTTCATATACTTAAGCTGAAATATTTTTAAAATTATTTTAGATTGAGAAATAAGCCATTTTAGAATTACTATACATTAGTTTGACTTTTAAATTTACAGGAGGAAAACATAAATTTTATCACTTATGTATCAGCTTTATTTTTGGTCTTACACTTTGCTGAGAGGTTTTCCATCAACATTTGGCAAAAGATGAAGAGATTTTAGGAGCTGCACAAGGATATCTGGTGTATTTCTAAAGCTACATTCTATTTGGTAGTCACAGAACAATTCAATTAAACTCTAAAATCAATGATGGAAATAGGCATAATTTAATTTTCCAAAATGGTAATGATAATAGATTTCAATGGCACCTGGGATTCTAAACTGTGAGTCAAAATTAAATCCAATAGAGTTAATCTGGGAGAAGAAAGACCAGATAATGTCTCTGCAATTAGTTTTCACAAAACATAGACATGGTTAGGTAAAAATTCTTCAGAGAAAAGGCAGTTCCTTACATCTAGCTTTGGACTACATGAAGTGTGCATCCAAAATCAAGTACAAGAAACAGCAGAAACTGGAGTTGAGACAAAAAAGCAAAAAACAAAACACCCTTTAAACACATGGAAATCTGAGCTTCTAAAAAGCTTGAATGTCTAATATTGCAAACATGAGCATACAAGAATTATTTTAGAACATAGCATCAAAAATCTACAAATCTGACTTTTAAGTTAAACAGGTTCCCTGTTCTACACTCATCCTGTGTTTTGTACTGCCTCTAAGAAGTCCTCATGACATCCCAGTTTGCAATGCAGTTAAGCTCGTGCTTGGTCTTAATCCCAGCTCAGCACAGCAGTCTGACTAAGGGCAAAGGTAGAGCACTGATTAAGCTAAGCAGGAGCCACACTGGGGATCCTACAAAGGAGCCAATGGGTTCTAAAAAGCAAGAGAAAATGGCAGCATTTCGCCTGATATTATTTTTCCTGCTTGTCATATTTCTGGAAGGTATTTAGACATCTTAGTCATGACCTCAGTATTCATTCCTGTCAGAATAAAAGAGACCTGTCCTTCTGTCTCAAGAAGCTCTCAGCAAAGTACGACAGGACAACAGCCACAGAGGTTGAAAGCTGCAATCACTGCTGGCAGCTAGCTAAGAACAGATATACCTTGCCTCCTCCACACCACCACAGCCCTCTCTTTGTCTCATCCATCTACTGTGCCTTGTCATTTAAACCATGAAGTCCTTGTCATGAGGACTGACACTTATAATACATTTTAATAGAATCTCCCACAATTCCACAGCCTTGCAGTGAAAACACAACATAATTATTAAATAGACCATCATTTTTCCAACTGCTTGTCTGCTATTGATTTAATGAGAAACTGGTGGCATTCATTAGTTATATCTCTGTGGCAATCCTCTGTGTGTTTACTTGTTTGCTTAAATAGATTTCCTGATTACCAGAAAACAAGAGAAATACCAAAAGGCTGCTGTTGTGTTCAGGAATTCTTTGCTTGTTGTGGAAGAGTTGCAAAACAACCTACGGATGGAAGGATTCATTGGCCACCTGAGACTAGAAGTTATTTCCAAATATATCCAAGCATCCTACCAAGTACCCCTTAATGCTTTCTGACTGATGTGTGATAGCAATACTGTCTTTCCACTTCCACTTCTGGCTAGTTGTGGCTTGGTTCTTCAGATCCTGCTCTGTTCTCTTTTCTGCCTGTCATACGTAGTCATGTAAAACAAATAAATTCCACAGCTTCTGTGCTTGCATCCTGTCTCACAAAGAATCACTTAAGTCATTCTGGTTATCACACTGCACAAAAACATCAGTATTTACCTAATAATACACAAGAGGCATCTCATTTCTCCCCACTTTGCTTGACTGAAATATAGCCCATGCTAATCGTGTTTGTAACTTATATTCAAAGTGTCTGCTGGTAGCCACCAACACAGTCTAATACAACAAGACAGGATCTGGACATTCATGAAAAGAGATAACACTTGTAACACATTTAAGCAAGGCAAAAAAAGGTCACAAAGCTGCATCCCAGGGAGCATGTTTAGCCATCTGAGTATGTGATACTCCTCGGTTACACTCTCAAAAAAGCTCATGGATTTGAAGATATTCTCTTGAAGATATATATGGACTCTTTGCTTAGTTATGTGCTGGCAAAAGTGAAAATTAGATGTGCAACTGCAAGCATGCAGTTTTAGGGAAAGAAAATTTGTAGAATCTACTAATTTTCATAGAGATTTAAATAATGTTTGTATCCAATTGCATATTCTTTTAATGTAGAGAAGAAATAGGGATGGGAGTAGAGGGCAATACTTATTTGTGCCTTTTTTTTGTTTGAGCATCTATGTCTCAATGGTGTTATTTAGGACACTATCAATTCCCACTGACTTGCTTATGACACTTGCAGAGAGAACCTGATTACAGTGAAGTATTGATCATTTGGGAATTCTCCAAGGGGAGGATTAGAAATCTCCTTCAATTAAAAATGTAGAGCTTTGTAGAGACTCCATGGAATAGTAAAGATCCTATGTTTAACTCCACAGCAAACACTTCAATGTTTCCCTAAAAATGAGAGTGTGTCTGTCGGAAGATCAGAGGCAAAACTGAATGCCCTAGATGCTGAGCTGCCAAAGGACAACCTCATGCTATTCAGAGATAGATGTCCCATTCCTGGAGGCATTCAAGGCCAGGCTGGATGTGGCTCTGGGCAGCCTGGTCTAGTGGTTGGTGACCCTGCCCATGGCAGAGGGGTTGAAACTGCACGATCATTATAGTTCTTTTCAACCCAGACCATTCTATGATTCACTCCAATAAGGGGATTTCCCCACTAAGGCTTGGCCTTTTACTGCCTCATTTGCAAGATGTCTGCCATTATACCAGCTCTTTGTTCCTGCACGATAGGGAGTACAACATATAGAAGTACAGATGTAGGGTAAGGAGATGGGACACATGTTGGTACTGGATATCTCAAAGACTGCAAAGAACTCTGCTAGGTCAGATAAAGAAGTGGAAACTCTTAAAACTAATTTAACAGTAACAAAGTGCAAGAACAATATAAACTGTGTATATCACTGGGGTGTAATATGAACATACAGATCAAGAAGAGAAAAAGCAAGATGTAAAAGAGCATTTGCAAACATAAAAATGAACTCAAGTGCATCCTAGAGTAAAGAAGAAACCATCAACATCATACTGCATCTAGCAAGGCCTTTGGAATGCATTAGTATTAATGCTAAATAAAGCCTTTTAATTGTTGAAAAATTACAAGATGAAAAGGAGAAATACTACTTAAAAAAAGAAAAAACAACAACCAAAAACCTCCAAATCAGACCATTTTCAGCAGCAATGCTGATTACTATGCTGATTACAGTCCTGACTCCCTCACACGCTAAAGGGAATTTGGCCATTTGGGTCAAACTCTACATTTACAGATATATTTATTCATTTACAAGCTAAACAAGGATCTTAGTCCATTAGCCCATCAAGAAAGTAGGAGTATATATATGGAGAGTTTATTTTTCTACTTAGGAATAGGAAAATTCCTATTCCATTTTGTAATTAAAACAATACACATTATAACATCTTAATTATATTTGGCATTTTCAAGGTGTTGGGAACTGAAGTCTGTAATTATGGAACTATAGCTGCCTTAAGGAGAACAGTCCATAAATATTCATACATTAAGTAGCCACTTATACTGTTTTGTAGGTTTTAGAAATGTTTCATTTTCTCTGGCCTTTTTTTTAAAATGAATTTTATATTAATATTTTAAAGAAGATAGGAAGAAAAATTTCCTGTGGGATTTGACATACTGTATATAGCAAACTGACTATAGCCTATTCATTAGTATTGTAAGCAGTTATGTTAGGGATTCATAGTTCCTTAGAGTTATTTCTTTTCTTTTAGCAGAGCGATTAATTACAGTCAGAAATAATATAGGGGTCCTGTAGTGGAGCTGTGAAATGGATTTTCACGATTCCTTAATTTTTGTAATTGACAATATGATTGCAGCTAACTTACAGCAGCTTTTAAAAAAAAAAAAAAAAAAGTTGTCTGCATCTCGTATTTCAGTGATTCATAATAAAATGTCACTTCAGATGTCACCTACTTACGATTGTTCAATATTACCACTTAAAACAGTTGCTTTCCTAAGAATACCATAACCAGATCAGAGATGGACTTATGGGTAAGTTAAGGTCCTGTTGTTCAGGAGAGGCTTTCCTTTTCTTGATGTCAGAGTAAAGGAAAATTACACACTGAAGATGAAACTCTGAGTGCAAGGTGTCCCATGCATCTTCCTGCCCTGCATTTCTACCATAGGAAATTAACCTGTTGGGAAGCGTAGATGAAGAGACATCAGAAGGGTACTGGACCTTTTTCCCCATTTTGGCCATTTATCTCACTGGGACCCTGATTCTGGCCAAGCCATTTAGGTATGACTTTCAAATAGGTAATAATGAAAGAAACTGCAAATACCTTAACAGTTAAATGCTGTGCAGAACTGAAATTGCTGTATGCATGAATTCAAATGCTTTGCAGTCTCAGTGTGCAAGGAAGAACGAGAGAGACTGAGCAAGACCCCACACACCAAGGAAGTGTCCTTCTGTACAGGAGTCACCTTATCACAAACAATTGCACAGTCTCTGTACAGTACACAAAACAAAACAAAGAAAATTGTGAAGCATGAAGACTTTAAGGAAGTCCTCTTTTATCTCTGTACATCTGTATAATGACTAGAAACAGTCATGGTAACTAATCATGCAGGTCTGCAGTATAGTCAATAGGGACTACATCCAGCAGGAAGTAAGAAGCAAAAAGGAATTATTCATACAGCTAAAGAATTAGACATCTTCCTGTAATGAGTAGGAAGCAGAACTCAATTTAGTTACATTTTATGTAATTATTCCAACATAACTGAAGTAAACATATGTCATGCTATATAACATGTATCCACATAACATATATTTCAATGTTACGTGTTTTGTGTATTTATTACATGTTACACATTGTATAAATATATTTTAATACAGTATTTCAGTGCATATATCATAGAGTCAGAGCGTATCCCAAGTTCAAAGGGACCCATGAGGATCAACAAGACCAACTCTTAAGTATACCTATATATTAAGTATACATAAACTACTTATCGAAGCAAACTTACTAGATGCTTAGTCTTATTTTTTCAGTGTTCATAGCACTTAGCTTCATTTAGGGTGCCAATAAACAGTCCCCTTCTATACAATCACAGCTTCTCTACCTAGGTAAGATTACTACGGAATCAACTTGAGCAAAGATAATGTGGTAGACAAAATTTTCTGTTTTTCACCTTCAGAAGATTCAGTTCAGAAGAACACTGTTGGTGATAGCAGAATCTGTTCATTGCAAACAGATCCTAAGGTGTACTAAAAAGTCTGTTTCAGAGAAATTTAGCAAGTATCCCTCTTCCCTAACCAAACAAAATCACATTTTATGTACAAAAACCTCTACATTTAGAAAACACAAGGTTTGAAAACCTGAAAATAGCTAATTAAACGCAAGAAATCATTGTCCCTCTGCCATATACACTTCACGTTTTTTTAAGTTTTTATTAATCATTTTTCCAGTACACATATTTATCCAATTTTATCATTTTGTTTTATTTTAATATAGAATGGGGTAAATGATACCAATTTTAATCAAGCAATTAATTTTAATTGTTTGTAAATACTGAAGACTGCAATGGTAATATAGCTTCATAATGCCTGAAATGATGTCAGGAAAGTTCATACTCCTTATAATGTGAGGTGCTTGATGTAAAAGAGAAGTATTTTTTTCTCAAGATGTATGATATGGCCTCAGCTGATTTTTATTATTCTACCTGTCTTAGCAAATCCATTCAGTGGTTTCAAGCTTCTCATTTTCAGCAAGAGTTAATAACAAGGAAAAGTTAATGTGATAGCCAAAATAAAAATAAAAGAGGAAAGAAAGCAGACATTTAACATTATCTCTAGGTACCTTAATTATCACAGAGACACGAAGGGAGTCATTGAATTGCAGTGGAGGCACAGGTAGTGGCTGCAATGTTGCCTTCTTGACTGAGAACTCTGGGAAATGATAAACAACAACAAAAAAAATTCTGATCATTTATTATGCATTCACTAATAGGAAGCAGAAAAATCTAACATGCTGCTAGTCACCCTTCCCACTGGCCATCCTAGGGAAGGGGTGCCCTCTCTACTCATTTATCACCCAATGGCTTCAAAATGTCTTTTTGCTATTGTTTCTCTTGTAAGAATTACTGGTTGCATCTATGTTTTCAGGACACAGTGGTAAGCTGGGGTAAATTTATCCCAGGAAAGCTAACTTCAGTCTTAATAAATTGCTGTGAGTAATTGTGAAAGTTAAATTCACTAGCAGCTAGAGGATAAAAGAATTGTGATACAGTCATAATATTCTACACAGACTGAATCTTGTCAAAAGTAATTGCTTTTTGATAGAATTACAAAATGAATGTGTCAAGGCAAAACACGCCATTATCATGTATTTTTCTTTAAATGTTACTGTGAATCTTAATAAAAATTGGTTTGGGTATAAAAACTGCCATATACGTGGCAACTAAAGTACCAAAAAGGGTGAGGATGAACAGCAGAAAGCTGACACCTCACAGGGGAGATTGTGCTGCTGTACTTACTTTTAAAAACAAAATTAAATTAAAAGCCTGTCCATTAATGATTCATGGATGAAAATGCTGAATTATGTGGGCTGAAAATTGGAATGGGTATTTTAAATAGCTTGGTAGACAACAGAGTTACTTGATATCAACTGAACAGTATATTATCTCTAGAGAATTAATTATTTATAGAAGGTAAAACAAATATAGCAAGGAACAGTGGGATGTAAATAGCAAACATTAGAGTGATTTATTGAGAATGTTGTCTCTGCAAATACAATGCTATTCTGTTCCTATAATTTTTTGTTTTCGTCTTTTCTAGTTGCCCATATTGGCATCTTCTGTTGTTAGCCTATATTTTCTTGAACTTACTGATGTCTTCAAGCCAGTTCATTCTGGATTTAATTGCTATGACAAGAGTCTGAGTATGCCATATATTGAACCTACACAAGAAGCAGTTCCCTTTTTGATGTTGCTTAGTCTGGTTTTTGCTGGACCATCAATTACGGTAAGTTTGAGGTGCCACCATTAGTTACTAAAGATTTTGAACAGTTTCAGTTGGCATAAAGAAAGTAAGTGCTCTGTCTCCAGTTAGGCTGCAGAGTATCACCCAAACTAATTACTTTAGGAATTTAAATTCAGTTTTATCCTCCTATAGCAAAAGGAGATGCACAGGTCTCAGAGCAGTCCCTGTAGCACTTCATTTACTCACGCTATCCTAACTGCAGACACTAAGTTAAGAAAAAGCATCAACAGTGGAGTGAAAGTAGTTACAATCATTCATTGCTGCTGTACAATATTAATAACTGTTTACAGACAGAATATCACAAGAAACTGATACAACACTTAAAAAAAAAAAAATCAATTTTTTTTTCGGCAGCTTTAAGTTTACTGCACTGAACATATCACTTTTTTTAGAACTAGCTTTGCTCAGTAAGGTGTATCAGCCTTGTCTGTGAACTCAATTTCATTTTCCCAAACAGCACTGGGACACATCTGAATTGAGAGTTAGTTGCTAAGAGCAGACAGAAGGAGACTGGTTTAATGGCTCATCCAAAGGGAGAAGATGATTTCAGCAGAACAGAAACTCTTGTCAGAATATGAGCAGCTTGGTAACACATTATTAATGAGTAGCAACCGCTTTTAACCAGGTCTGTACTGTAGCCCAGAAATAATACAGAAAATTGCCATGTGTATTATTGGCATATGTCTTATGGCTTGTGGGGTTTGAGAAATTTTCTATACATATGCATAAAGCACAGGAAATGTCAGTGAGAGAGCTTAGTGTGCAGAAACATGGATCATTATAATGTCAGACTTTTCTTAATTCAAATGCTTTAGCATTTAATTGTACTGTATGCCCTGTGCACAGCCTACGTTACTTTTCATCTGCTGATAGACCATGTGAATTTTCCTTGTAGTGGTGAGAACTTCCCCCTCCATTTCAATATTTCAACACATCATTTTTTTCTGAATTCTAACAAGTCCCACACAGATTTTCAAGCTGCAATACTTAACAAGAAAAACAATAAAACCTGAAACTGCGAAACTATAAATAGATCTGCATTCTCCAGCAAATAACACTTTGTTTTCATTTATATTCTTCTTATTTCTGTTTACAATTGCCTGTGTCTTAAATCATGATCTCTTTTCAGAGCACAATAAGGACAGAACTTATTCAACTGCTGTGGACCTGGTTAAAATCCAAGCCAAATTAAATAATTATGGAAGAGTGGGCTACCATGTAGTTAGAAGCTGCTAGCAAATACTAAGCATGAGGCCAAGACTGATGGCTAAAACCACCTTAAGAGCAGTTAAGATATTGCTGTGGTTCTGGATTATGTGAAAGGCAAGAATTGCTGATTATTATGTTTTTACTGTAGAAGAATCCAATTTTTGCTGTGGAACAAGGCTCTCGTTCCACTGAGAACTTTATACAGACATATTAATAAAAGAAAAGGTCTCCTTTCAAAACTTTATGGCGCTTGGATTTAATGTCAGTGCCACTTTCTCACTGCCCTCACACAGGCTAAATTGCATTACTGCATGTTTACATATTGATACATATCTTTTCAAGGAATGTATATGTCAGTGGAAAACATCAGTTGTGTCAGAGTAATATTTCAGCCCTTTAAATTCTACTGCTGTCTTATGAGTAATTGCTACAGCTAAATTAAGAGCTTCTTTGTCGTTGCAGATTATGGTAGGAGAAGGAATTCTCTACTGTTGCCTGTCCAAAAGACGAAATGGGATTGGAACAGAGGCCAATATTAATGCAGGAGGATGCAACTTCAATTCATTTCTTAGAAGAGCTGTCAGATTTGTTGGTGGGTTTCAAATGTTACTCACAAAGAAGAGCCTTCTGTGTACATTCAGTTTCCACCATGCAGATTTCCTTTTCTGAAACAGCCTTTCAGAGCAGTTGCAGGGCTGTCATTGGCACAGATTTTTTTTTTTGCCAGAAAATGTGAGAAGAAACTGTCAAGTGGAGCAAGAAACCAGCCCCACACTCAGTAAAGTAGTATCTACATTCTCCATTTTCCCCTTCTTCTTCTAGTCCATAGTCAGTCTTTCTAAAATAATCACTTGTTTTTCCTTCTCTGCTCACTTTGCACTGCCTTCCTTTTAATGGTTTCAGTGCACAGTTTCCTCTGCCTGTATTCAGTATATCAAAAGTATTCAACCCAGCTGATACAGCATTCAGCATGACAGTAACAACCTGTTAGAACCTGTCAGTAGACCTGATATACTTTTTCTGTTACATGTTTATCTACCTCTTGAAAAAGGGCTAGAATCTGGCAACATAATGATAGAGAGGGACATGATGAATTGTATTTTTTGGTATTTAATAAAGCTGAGCTTGAAAGGCTGGCTGAACTTTGCTCCACTCTCACAATTAAGTCCCTCTGCCAATGAATGGCTAAAGGAAAGGTTGTCTCTGTTCCAGAAAGTTTTCATCAGTGAGGGCAGCAAAGACAGGCTGCAGGATAGCAGATTGAAAACTTCCTAGGTGGACTATGCGTTAGGTATCTATAGGCTGGCAAGAAGGAAGGCAATGCTAGGAGAGGTTATATATATATATATATAACCCAATAAAGCATATCCTGCTAAGAGCAGCAGTGAGGAGGTGAGCAGAGGGAGTTGTAGGTTGCAGCAGTAAGGAGAGCTAATGATATCCCATGCCATCCACCTCTCCAGTATGGCATCCTGTTCCATCACCAAAGAAAGCTCAAAGATGCATTAATTTCATCTTTGACTCATACCCTGAATTTGCAGTTTATTTTTGGTAGAACAATTACTTCAACATTCTTTCAGGTCTGAGATGAAAATTTGATATAAATACAAGTAGAAAATTACAGGTGGATCTTTAGGGAAACAGCAATTAGAAAATGCTCAGTTAAAAAATTGAGCTACCTGCTTTGTGAATTTGATATTATTAATCAGACAGGAACATAAAATAGATCATTGGCAAAGAAGAATTTTTGTAATTGTGGTGAGGACTTGGTACTCAAGAAATGTAAGATGTGTGAAGATATGCCAAAGTTATTGACAGCCGATGAGTCCCTGGTAATAAAGAGAGATCAGGTTCTCAGAGCAGTGATCTAATGGGCAGCTGTGTTATTAAAATGTTCCAATGGGCAAATCCAAGCACAGAATGAGCACTTCTGCTCTGTTTAAATAGATGCTTGTACTACAGGCAGCTAACATTTGTTTTCTAAATAGAAGCAGCTCCAATGTAGGTTAGTTTTGTGAAAAAAAATATTGGAGGACATAAGGTCATCAAAACTAAATATTAAGTATCCATAGGAAGAAAATAAGCATAAATAATTTTTATATTAAAGAATTCATCTGAAATAAGATTCCATAAAGGAAAAAGATCTTATAATACAGCTAAATTCTCACAAGCCCAATGACAGGAGCCACAGATCTCTGTAAAATGTTGAGTGCATTTTACACAATGATTCATTTAATTTATAAATACAATAAACTTAACCAGCTTTATTGCTTTATTTCCTAGGTGTTCATGTGTTTGGTCTTTGTTCTACTGCTCTTGTTACTGATATTATACAGCTATCAACAGGATATCAAGCACCATATTTTCTGACTGTCTGCAAGCCTAACTATACATCCTTAAACGTATCCTGCTCAGAGAATTCGTATGTTGTGGAAGATATATGCTCAGGAGCTGATGCTAATATTATCAATGCTGGAAGGTTGGTTCTGTCCTTTACTTTTTCTAGATAAAGTCTGTATGAATTTTGCTTTTTGCTTTAAGTAATAAAGCAGAGAACATTAGCATTTTTAGTGATGTTTAATTTTCTTTATGAAGACATTAGGCCAAGTGTGGGCTTTGGAAATCTCTGTCAGATTCAGAAGCATGTTAAAAGTAGTTAATTATTTTCCTTCCTTCAAAGAAGAAATCACAAAGCACTTAATTGAATGGAATAGCAGTCTTGTCTTTTCCACACCAGTTTAAGCTCTTCTTAGTCATTTATATCACATTTCTTTGCATTTTTTTTGCAGTCCTTCAAATTTTTTCTATATGGTGCTTTTTAAAAATTTCCTGCTCTCTAATAACATTACAGCAGAATTACAGAATGTTTGAAATGACGACGATTTCTGTTATTGACTGAGATGCATAGTTTTCTTGTGTTCCCAATTAGCAGGCATGAAAGCAGTATTCTTTTCTTCTCTCCTATCCACTCACTAAAGCTTTGCAGTATTTTCTGGTTCTCTGTGCAGGTCAAGATGCTAGCTTCTGTTTTAACTTTATGCCTTATAGCATTGCATTTTTGTCACATGGATATTATTAAAACATTTTGTCTGTATCACCAAGGCATAACTTCCCTAGTTTATTTGCTTTTACAAGGGTTGTTCTGAAAGTAATGCCTCCTATTTTATTATGTTGGTCCATGACATCAAAGGCACATGTTAGCAGAGGTTGAACCTTCCCACCAATATTCCATTACATTTTGTTGCTGTGTGACAGATGGCAGCAGAGGGACAGTCTAACAAAGTGGTGTCTGACATGGAAGTGTGTATGAAGCAAAGGTGTGCACTGAATCCCTCTGTGCAGAAAAAAAATGGCAACTACAGACATTCACTGATGCATGCTGAACATTTATGGAGACTCTTATTGGATGTGAGCACAGTGAGTGGTAGATGGTGCATTTCAGAAGTGGTAACAGTGGGTCACCTCCACTGGTAAAGATTTTTCCAAGGCCAGCTTGCAGGCTCTTGTTCATTGCTGACAAAAACACAATGCTAGTGGTGGTGACTATGTAGGGGGGAAGAAAAAGTGTTTTGTAGCTGAGAATATGTTCTATCAAACAGTGTTATTGAGTTCTTCGTATCTGTTGTAGTTTCCATGGAAATAAATAGGGAGCATTACTTTCAAAGCAACCTATATACATTGATTTCAGTGATTGACATGCTTGAGAATCATGAAATCATTTACACTTACAGCAAATTTCCTAATCTGTCTCTATGCACTGAGACAAACCAATCTCACTAACGTTTAAAGATTCTCAATTATTTATTTGATCTTAAGTATGTTTGGTCGGCTGAGGCTTGTACACTGATTCATTTGCCATCTTTGTTATTTATGTATCTGGGCATGATTGTATCTTCATTTGGCTTAAATAATTTGGCCTTCACCTCACTCCTGTAACCATCTGCTGTTACTGTGATACTGCCATTGAATCCTGATGTTTGCAAGCAATGTCTTGCAACTACACAGTTTCCCAGTAAAACTGGTGCAGATTTACAGGTTGAATAGGAAGGAAAAGTTTGACAATTGCTCTCATTCATTTTGTTATCATCTCAAATACAATGCCCTGAATTGGCTGTCTGTAGCCATTCCAAAAACTCCAATCATATTCATGTTTAAATATCACCACTCTAAAAAAAACAAACACAAGTGAAACAGTTCTAACAGATTAAGACTAAGCCGTGGGTTTTTGTGTTATTATTTCTCAGGAAGACAACCATATAATAATAAGTCAAATTTACTCCTATCATAAAGGACATATTTGATTAACTATATATTCTGATATATCTGATCCCACCCTCAGTTTTTCCTTACTAAAATTTTATTGTCATTTTCCTCTATCAAATTCTTGTTTTCATATAACTGTGATAACTTCAGCAAAGCGAACAGCAGTTGCTACTGGTTCAGTACTTCCTTCAGTCACCTAGTATGGGAGTTACAATATGACTTCTCTAGCTCAGGAGATTACTTTGACTTCAGCAATTTCAGTTTTTAAGGGACTTGTTCTTATGACACTTCTAATAGCCTTCATTTTTAAATTTGTACATTCTAGAAACTTTGGCTCTAGAAATTTTCCTCTAGACTCCCCTATGAATTAATTTTCTGCAGCATCTTTTTTCTTTCATCCTTTTACCTCTGTTAATCTTCAAAGAATCCTTTCAATCATTTCTATTCAGATCTCCAGTGAGTTCTCTATCCTCTGCTGTTTCTGATGTTCTGACTCAGTATGACTCTCTAATCGTTATTCCCCCTCCATGCATTCCTCACGCATGAGCATTCAGAGTGATATACTGTCTCATGAGCTCAGGGCATGTTCTCTTTGAGACCTTTGTTCACCTTTTCAATAAAGAGCCAAGCAAAAAGCCTACATATTTTTAGCTTGAATTATTTTCATTTTAGATGAACAGCAAATAGAAAAGACCAAAAGCAGCATCACCATTAGAAAGTGCACATACTGTGCTAGCTCTAAAAGCATGTGAATAGAAAACAGAACAAACAGAAAACTGACTGTAGCATAGTGACGTATCTTGTCAGCAAAATGCCATCAAATTTAGGTTAAGTTCTGAGTGGTATTAAACTTCACAGAATCAAATCTACAGAATAACTCCACAGAGACTGTAAGTAAATGTATGCTTATACTAAAACCTGCACAGAGTAAAGGAGTTGATAGACATTATATGCACCTATATTTTTTTCATATATTTACCCTCTTGTCCTCCCCTGAACCAGGGATACAAACTGAGAAAGGCTTGCTCAGGAGAAGGAAAAAAAATAGGTCTGTCTTTTTAAGTGAAAAAAGAAATCATACTGATTTTATCTTGGCCGGAATCAAGGAGCTGCTGGAACCACGAGCTCAAATTCAGGTCAGCAGCGTGGCATTCACACTGACCTACATTCACACATTTCATTACGAATGAATTATTTAGAACAGACAAAGCAGAATGCATAGGAAATAAATTTAGAAAGCAGAATCTGCTCCTTTGCAGAAAAACTGTCTATGGGCAAAGGACTATATTTCAATCTCTGCTATTTTAACTTAGCTGAGGTGCTGCTAGAAAAAATGGATGTAGAAACATGGAGCCCAGCTAGGTTGTCAAAAACCACCTTGAATGATTGTTCAAGCATTTATCCCAAGCTGAGCTTCCTATTTCAGCCTATCTCAGGTGAAAGTGGCTCCTGTGACTGCAGGATGGACGTACTCTTCTTCACCAAAACAGCCAGTATGTTACACATCCATGCCATTTAAAGAGAAAAATGTACAGCTGTAAACTGATATACATCTGAAGTATTCAGTTCTAGAGCTCAGAATTTTTTTAGGGCTTGCACAAGCTGTAGACTAGATGTCTCCCATAGAATAGGTGTTACTGAATCCACACCCAGCTAAATTTTTGCCTCTACTATGTAAAATCTCTCCTTTACATTTTCATCTTTTTTTTTTTATTTTTAGCCAATTGAAATGGGTTTAGAAGAAGAATAAGATAAGAAAAATAAGATTTTGCATACTGTCTCACATAGTTTGGACAAATTTTCGTTTACACTCCTGTTCTGTGCTTCAGGAAGGGAGACTTGTTAACATCTAAAAAGTCATTCCATGTTTTTGCACTCCATTAACTCCTACTGTGTTACAAAATGTTAAAATTAAAAGAAAAAAAAGAAGAAGAAAAAGAAAAAAAAAAGACTGAAAACACAGCAAATAAAGATGAAGGTTAGTGACTGATTATCCAAGTTGTATACATGGCTAACAAGTTCTTACATCAAAAGGTCCAAGTGAAACCAGTAGGAGTAATCGTAAGAACCAGGTTCACTCATTAAATATTTTTTACAATTAGAAAGATGCATAAGAGTTATTATGGAAATCTATCTATAGAAACAAATTTAGAGAAATGTCCCTCTTAAAATCAAGCATCCAGTCTAGAGCTCATTCACACTCATAGTATACCTACCACGCTTAGCACACAAAAATAATTCCACGCTAAATATTAACATCAGTTCTTTCTCCAGATTATAGAAAAGAAATCTTGAAAGTAAATATTAATGATTGATCATATATTGCTTAGGAAGTGTCAGCTGAAATTACTGTATTATCCAGTGTATTTTTTCAAGTGAACACTAGCACAGTATATTTGAACTTAGAAGCATAATTTGAGTGTCCTTCCTTGGCAGAAAGTCATTTCCATCTCAACATGCCACCCTGGCAGCCTTTGCAGCAGTGTACATTTCGGTGAGTAATCAACTCTATTCATTTTCATTTAAATAAGACAAAAGTCAGAATGTAATTTGCTGCACATATTACAGTGATGTATTGCCTGGACATTCTGAACAGATATGAGTTTTTATCCTGTCAATTTAAAAGCAAAATGAAATTATCAGCAGCTAAAATAAAAACAGTTCTATAAAGAATACAGAAAAGATGCGACTGCTTCACACTCTGTTAAGAAGCAACATTATCCATTGTAATATTAAAGTATTTAATGCCTCATGTTATTCACATATAAAATGCAATGCTTATTTATCTTATAAGGTGATGGTTTTAACTTACCATTCAAATCAGCCTTTATATGTTTTATCTTTCCTTTGCTGCTCTCTTCACTTGACTCATTGTTTTTAAACTTCAGGCATTAAGGCACAAACATTTTACGTGATTTAGTTTCATTTGACCTCCATAGAATTGCATCATTGATGAACTGGCACAGCCACCCTCTGAGGCCTCAAAGATGCTACTGCAAAGCAAGGGAATAAGAACCAATAATTAGCAGGAAATATTAGGACGTGCTTCAGTGATTATAGCTCATTTCCCACATCTGACCACTGACATTTCTTCAGTATGGGGGCCCATATACGTATGAGTAATAACTTATTTGAAATTTAAAAAGAATTTTCCATCCTTTATGCTATAAAACCAGAGAGGGGTGGGAAAAACAACAGCAACTCACTAATCAAACTAAGTAATAGAATTGCACAAGTACTGGGAACTTGCCAGTACTTTTTCAGCTTGGGAAAGAGTGAAAATTTGAAGTATTTTTTACCTCCCTTTACCTCCCATCTTAACCCCCAGTTGAGAAATGGCTCTCTAAAGCATCTGGTGATAAGTTATTGCTTTCATCTGGCTTCTATATTTCTGACACAGGGACTCCTTAGTCCCTAACATTTACATTTAGGTTCTGAGTGTGAACATTATTTAGGCATAAAATCTTTATCCTAATTGACATCAATAAGCAACATTGCCTCTGCTTCCAGAAATCCATTCCTTGTGATTTCAGATCTTCCTAGGGTAATTGAGTAGATTTTAACAAGGCTGCTAAACAAAATTAAACTGATTATCTTCAACATTAGTGTAACAGCAATTTAAGTGTCCAAGAAACATTTAATATGAGAAATTCATATATCTTCTGAGGTAAATTTCAGTTTCTCTAACTGTTTCTTCATCTCTTTCTTTTTTAAGATGTACTTCAATTCTACATTAACAGACTCCTCAAAACTTCTGAAGCCACTTTTGGTCTTTGCTTTTATCATCTGTGGAATTATATGTGGTCTGACTCGAATCACTCAATATAAGAATCATCCAGTTGATGTTTACTGTGGCTTTCTCATAGGAGGAGGAATTGCTCTCTATTTGGTAAATACAGCATAGATATCGTTATGTTTTAGAAAATAAAACATATGTATACAGTAAGGGTATTGGTATTTTAAATAAAAATATTTTGTCATGGTAATGTACCATAATTAAGAATATAATCCAAATGTGCTGAAGATTATGGTGTTGAGGGTAATCACTTATAAGAAGAAAAAAGGAAAAGCAAATATGTATTTCAATTCAAAGAGCCATGAGAATGCACAAAGTGGTATATAATAGTCAAGTACTATATGCAGAAACAGCTCTAACATGATGCACTTTATTTAAGATACACATATTTTCTACTCCACACTTCAAAGCATAATACATGGAAAATAATGGATTAACCAGTACTTGCTGCCACAGTGCCTAAAAAAATGGTTTATTGTACAGCAACTCCACTGAGTGAACTACTAAACCTGCAGGAAATCAAAGACAATATTAACCCCTTGTGGTTCTTTAGAGCATTTGGGGAAGTTTTGCAAGGGAAATAGGATACCTAAACCAGGCTACTCCTATGCACTTCATCTGTACGGTACTGAAACAGATAGA
This sequence comes from Chrysolophus pictus, assembly GCA_037305975.1. Taxonomy (NCBI): domain Eukaryota; kingdom Metazoa; phylum Chordata; class Aves; order Galliformes; family Phasianidae; genus Chrysolophus; species Chrysolophus pictus. The sequence goes on along the minus strand of CM074583.1, from coordinate 11,973,623 downwards.
GCACTTCAGAACAGTGCTGAAAGGATGCACGTAGGATAGGCCTGTTTGTATCCGACTGCAGGAAATATTGGATGCTTCTACTTGCTGCTTGAAATACATCTCCAACATGACTGTGTCAATCCACGTACCTGTGAGCAATAAGGAACTTCTGCTAACAATGTAATAGCGAATAAGATAGTCATAACAACCACTGGGACAGCTTTTGGCCCCCAGGGAAGTCAACAATGAATTTTAGTATAATCATAAGTTCAAGATCTGTCCCCTTTTTTTCTGTGTTGTAATAATCTAAGGCACATGTAGGTCGCCTACAAAGGTGACCAGGGAAAAAAAATAAATAATTTCACAGTGGCAACAATGACAGCAACCAGAGAAGATAATAAAAACTCCACAAGCTACTAAGTCAGATCCTATGATTATGCTGTGAGCAGAAAGGCACTCTGTTGAGTATATAATTTCAAACTACTAAGCTGCTGCAGACTCTCATAAATGCAGTTGTTGTTCCCATGTCTGAAATCTACAAACAAGTATGGTCTTTGTTAGGTCATGCAATAATACATGGGGAAGACAACACACATCTAAAAGGCACATTGTCTTGCAAACCCAGTGGTCAGTAAACCTGCACTTAAAACTAAACATCAATGAGAGGAAAGATAGGTGAAATATTGTGACACTACAAATAACTCTAAAAAGGATATACAGATCAAGTAATCTAAATGATTAAGTCAGACATTTGAGCCTTTCATAGAACGCTTTCTCAGTGGAATCTTTAAACTGACAGCGTTTTACAATAAATATATTGAATAAGAAAATGCTGTATAATTAAATCTTGTAACAGATATGCACAGCTTGGAATGCATTTGATTTACAGCTGATAAATTGTGCTATCATGTAGATATTGTATTATATGGTTATTATGCAGTGAAAAGGGCACAATCACAGCACAACTTGAGCGGGAACAAGATTCATTAAATCAGAGCAGACAGTATTGTAGATGTTAAATAGCTTCACGCAGTAGACTACAAATATTTATTTTCATATTTTCATAACAAAATATTCTTTCTTCAGCAGTATCTGTTGTTTTATAAAATGAAGAGCACTAAAGGAGACTAAATATTTTCCTTAAATGTTTATAGCCAAGAAATATGTTCTCTTGTTATCCTACTAAGACCTCTACCTACCAGATTGAGAATACATAGAGAATTTAGAATATAAAGATCGGAAGGAACTCTCAGTTAAAGTGATCTAATTCTATCACTCAATATTTAAGGCAGAAGAATGTAATTAAGATGCCTAAAAATCTCTCTCTTTTTCATAACTACTTGTTAATGATTCTGTTCAAATATCAGGGCCTGTATGCTGTGGGGAACTTCTTGCCAAGTGAGGAGAATGTGTTTCACCCGAATTTTCACAGAGAACCTCTAAGGTCCTTGACAGACCTCAGTCAAGATGCCAATAGAATCCTGCCAGGTAAAAATGGTAGCAGCACTGATGGTATTGTCTCTCACCGTTCAGAAAGCATCCTGAATAGAAACCACAGAGATTCAGGTTCTCTGACTAACATCAAGAGAGCAAATGCTGATGTAGAAATCATAACACCACGAAGCCCAATGGGAAAGGAAAACATGGTAACTTTCAGCAACACTTTGCCAAGAGTCAACACACCATCCTTGGAAGATCCAGCAAGACGAAATGCAACAATTCATGCATCTATGGACTCTGCCCGCTCTAAACAGCTGCTTTCCCAGTGGAAGAATAAGAATGAAAGCCGTAAGCTGTCACTGCAAGTAATAGAGACTGAATCTGGCCAGTCACCACCAAGGGCTATAGAAATGAGGTCAAGCTCAGAGCCTTCCAGAGTGGGTGTAAATGGTGATCATCATGGTCCAAGTAGCCAATACCTGAAAATTCAACCTGGTAGCGTACCAGGTTGTAACAACTCCGGTCTTTCTGGTGGGCCAAGGGTCTCTATTCAGTCACGTCCTGGATCTTCCCAGTTAGTACATATTCCTGAAGAGACTCAAGAGAACGTGAACACATCACCCAAAAGTAGTTCAGCTAGAGCTAAATGGCTGAAAGCTGCTGAGAAGAGCGTTGCATGTAGAAGCAACAGCCAGCCAAGAATCATGCAAGTAATAGCCATGTCTAAGCAGCAAGGAGTGCTTCAGGGCAGTCCAAAGAGTTCAGAGGGAAGCACAGTCACTTGTACAGGAGCCATCAGATACAAAACCTTGACAGACCATGAGCCAAGCAGCATTGTCAGAGTTGAGGCCCATCCAGAAAATAACAGACCTGTAATTCAGATGCCATCAGAAGGTGAAGGGAGTGGATCATGGAAATGGAAAGGACCTGAAAAAGTCACCCTTCGTCAGACATATGAGTTAAATGATCTCAACAGAGACTCTGAGAGTTGTGACTCCTTAAAAGACAGTTACGGATCAGGTGACAGGAAAAGGAGCAATATAGATAACACCGAGCATCACCATCATGGTATCACTACAATAAGAGTCACACCAGTGGAAGGAAGTGAGATTGGCTCAGAGACCCTGTCCATTTCTTCTAGCAGGGACTCAACACTTCGAAGAAAAGGTAACATCATTTTAATCCCTGAACGAGGGAGCAGTCCAGAAAACACCAGAAACATCTTCTATAAAGGCACATCCCCCACACGGGCATACAAGGAATGAGAGGAGACATATCAGCTGGTCTATACCACCACAAAGGAAACAAATCTTCACAGAGGTTCTGCTCTCTTTGTTTAGAGCTGATATTTACCTTTATGTGCCAAATGATTGACCAGCAGCACAAAAGTTGTTGAACACTGCTGATCTGCAAAGTGCATGAGCCTATGGAAATCATGTAGTGGGGGAAAAGCACAACACCAGAACCTAACTAATGTGAAATGTTTTCATACAACTTGCTTCTTCAGACTCGAAGCATTTATCTGAGGGCAATGTTGAAACAACAGTCTTGAACACAGACACTTTAATTCCTGAATGTGCCAACTTTTTTTTTATTTATATTTGTGTCCAAAATCGACTGAATTTTTCATAGCAAATGCTGTATCAGTGGTATATATTCACCTTTGCAGAATTTGCACCACATCTTTAATACAGGATGGTGCTGATAACTTTACATGTTTTGAAAATTTGCATACTTATTAGACTCTACAAACACATGACATATTGATGTGCAGTTACTTTAAAAATAATATTGCTAATACTATGATGATGCTGGCTGCATTCATTTAGCGTAAGAAATATTTACAGCTTTGTTATAGTGGATCTGTCACATTCAAAGATTGCAAAGGTTTTGTGTAGTTCTTTAAGATGTCTTCTGCAACAAAAAATGTGTAGGTGACGTTCCATTAGAATGGAATAACTATCTATTTTGAATAGTTTTGCTGCTACTGCTCAACTTTTATTTAAGAACAGGTGCTACTAATGAAGACGCTGCTTCTTAGTGGGCTAACTTGTAGAACTGTTTTAAACTATGTTTTTAAGGGGTCTTTTAAAGTACTACAAGTAATTAAGATCTTGCATTTTTAAACCCCCAAGCAACCCTTCCATTGTTCTGTTAGTTTTTAACTTTGTAATGTGTGACACCTACAACTGCAAAATGTGAAAGGTGAGCCATGAGTAGATAAAAACAAACCACTGGTTTCCTGATCAGCTTCAAAGAAGACAGTAAATACTGTCATAGCCCACAACTAAAAGCAGTCATTCAGCTTACTTGCTTAGCATGCCACAAGAACAATCACAAATTTCACCCCAGTCACCATTTAGGAAATTAGTGCTGTGCTTTGCTTTAAGTAATGGAATGACTTGGTATTGCAAAATCACTAAATGAGTGTTGCATTATGCCACTACTTCTGTTCACTTTCCTTGAGACACCCTCCAGAACCTTCTTAGGGACTATATTTTTTCCCTCACCACTGCCACTTAAGAATATGGAGGGTCTCTGCACCTGAGAGAACACAAATTACTTTCATAAATTAAACTTAGGATGTAATAAAAGAAAGCTTGTTTGCTAAAGCCCTCCATTGCCAAAACTTGTTAAACTGATGAGCTTTGAAAGGAATGCACATAGCACATCTTGGGCATACTATAAGAAAAGCTTAATTCAATGTCTCTGACTTAAAGAACAAACCCAATTACCCGTGGAGGAAGACATGGGTAATGTTCATCCAGTGTAGCTCCTTGTTCTTCTGAAGAGCTAATGACAGACATCTGCCCGCTCCTCCACCAAGAAGGGTGGGAATGAATTTGAAGTCCCCTTACTGAATAAGCTACTGCTTAATCAGGTAAATCAGGTCTGTTATGACTTATTTATTTTTTCTAGGTCATCTTCTTATTTGGGGTATCAGACAACCAGATACACATGATATGGCATAGCCAGAACTTGTCACAGGCCATACCCCACAGATCTTTGAGGAAAAGCCCACCCTACCTGCTTCAGCCAAGCAGAAGAAAGAATCATCCCATTGCAGGAAAATAAATAGCACAACACACACAGACCAAAAAATAACAACAAAAAAACTAATCACAACCAAATCCCAAATCTGACTCTAAGTCTAACTAATTATATAAATAGGAGGGTGATGTTTGCTAATCTGCACAGGAGAATGGATTTGTAGTTGATGTAAAGCTTTACATACTTTCCCGGTTACACAGGTGCTTCAGGCTTAGCTATCAGCCAGCTCTATCAATGCTTCCCCCACCTGCCCATCACTCAGTGCTGTGAAGAATGTTGGCCCTTAAGGAAATGACCACAATTTTCCTACTAGTAATAGACAAAGATCCCATCATGCATGTGATGGTTAGGGGGAAACGTTCTGCAGGTTACACATAAGGGGATAACAGGTTGGGTTGCAGGGTACTTTGTATGTTGAAGGTGTGCTTTAAGGCATGATAGCTGGGAAATATAATCACAGATGCCAGGGATACAAAAAAAGCAATTTTTTTTAGAAATGCGTTCTCAGATTCTAGAACTTACAAATCAGGATTTTTTTGTTGGTGGTGGTGGTTTTTTGTTTTTTTTTTTTTCTTTTTAAAATAAAGTATCTTTATTCCTTGGTATTTAATACCAAATTTTGTATGAGGTTCCTAGGAATTATGAACACTTGGATTGCAATGAAAAAAAAACCTTTGGATTTAGTTTAGTCTGAGTACGTGATAAAGCACGTAAAATTAGCTTTAAAGGAATAGGTAAGACACAATCACTGTTGGCCTATCAAAGCAGGGAAATAATATGCAATCATTTGTTAGTTTGTGAGTGCAAGGCAAAAGAACATGAGTAGATGAGCCTGAAAATAATGAAAAATTGAAATGGAGAATAATGGCAATAAAGAAAAGATTAGAAAATATTCCCTCTGGCAATTTAGCTGTTTTGGAAACTGTAGGATTCCTGGTGGGAGTGTTTGTTCTTTATTCCTTGGTTTTATTCAGATATATATTGGCATATGTGTTGCTTTTACTATTCTAAAATTTGCTGCACTATTTCAAGTGCAGTGTGATATTTTTCCTAAGGTTTCCTATTTCTTAACAAAAGATTTTAAAGCTCTTGTGTAATCATTGAAATTGTGTTCTTTACATAAATATTGATATATTCTTTTTTACTCAAAGTGCCAAAGGCTACTGTTTTTAATAAAGGCTTATCAAATTATATTACGTTAGAGAGCAGAAATGTAATAATATATACATTAGAACTCAGACCTCTGCATGTATATTTGATAAGGAGCCTTTTGTAAAATTACTCTTTGTTTACATTCCACTGATACCTTAATTTAAAATTAAATAAATTTACAGGTGACATCTTAGTGTTCTGATTTTCTTACTTGCTAACAGGCACGAATTTCTTTGTTAGGCTATGCTTTACTGAAAAGAGAAAATACTCAGAAATATGTTTTTAAATGAGAACTCTCTATATAAAGTATTGTGTTTAATAAAATGTTATGCAATGTTTTAAAATGAAAAAGAATTTGTAAATTGCTATAAATGTATTTTGTTAAATAAGTACAGATCAATGCTACTGTGTTTATTGTGCTAACATCATGAAAATAAAAATAAAATTCTTCATTGATGTTCAGTCATCTCATCTGTGATGAAGCAGAATTATTTTTCAATATTAGGTTTCTCATGATGTGTAGAAGGGGTCATCAGTGGGAAACCTCAAGCCACAGCATTGTAGTAAGAAATCCTGGAGAACGGTACCAAAACAAAGGTCTCTCTGAAAAAACAATATACAGAAAAATAAAATGAATTGAGAACTTCATGCTGTTATGACACATCTACCAGATCATTTTGCTGGACCAACTGGAGTGCTATGCTCCCAGTGCCTCTATATCACCTTTACTAGTTAGTGTGGGGCAGAGCTGCCAGACACAATGAGGTCCTGACTGGATTGGTGAATGAAAACAGGCCAGGTGTCAAGGGCAATCCTGAGAGGAAGGACTCTCCCTAGCGGAAGAATTTAGGATGCAGAACACAGTCATCAGAGTAACAAACACCCTACTGCTGGCAAAAGTGAAGAATTTAAGTATAGCAGTCCACTGTCAAAAACACTATCTGATCTATAAGCCACACCTGGTATGTAAAAGAAAACATTGCCTCCAAGCCTGCCTTCAAACAGTCCAAAAAGGGGGCACCAGCAGGGCCGCTAAGTGCTGGGGATGGAAACTACCACTCTAGCTGAGACTTGAGCAGACACTGCCAATGGCATAGTACGGACCAACAGAAGGGCCTCTGCAATACACGAAGCAAACTGACCTTGATAAGCTCTTCCATGTGTGCACAGGACTTCATGCAGACTGTGCTTTGTATTTTCCTGCCTTTCCAGCACGGTGACCCTCGGGTGGCAGGGGGACAAGGCAGCAAAGCACTGCTGAGGGGTACAGTGGCATTGCATACGCACACACCACACTCCCAGCCAGAGCATTCTAGGTTTGACCAGTGTCATCGCAAGCTGTGAGGCAGATCTGGGTCACCTGGCAATCTGCCAGGACTTTCATGATAATGTAAGACAGGGGCCCTCAGGCAAAAGAATTAGGAGAGCATTTGTTCCCTCTGAAGGGAAAGGAAGTTCATGTACAGATGTGTGGCTGCTCCTTCTGCGGCTACTGTAAGAACACTTTGCTTGTAGTCAGGGCTGGTGAAAGCTCTGGCTTTCACCATATAAGCAGCCAGTTTCATGAGAGGCAGGCAGCAGACCCTCATGGAGCAGCAAGTTATGCGCCTGAGCAAAAGGATGCCTTGAATGAGGTTGTGCAAAGCATAATGTCTGGGGTCAGAGGGCAAGGTCTGCCTCATACACATGTCAGTATCCTGGAAAAGTTACAGCAGCAATGACCATGGCATGGAGACCCTGGGAAAGAGTGCAAGAGTCTGGGTAACCTCCTGATGCCGACTGGGACACTGCAAGGCCCCAGAAGTGCACACTTTCTGATCGCTGAGCCAGGAATGCTTCTCTGGAGGTCCTGCAGCAAGATGAGGTAGTCTTTGCCCTGGGCCTAACAGCAATGCTGGAAAGGGAGGCAGTAGGAAAGGAGGGAAAGAGGGAAAAAATAAGCCACTGTTGATAAATGTATAAGATGCTCTGTGTTCTATATTAAGAAATATAGGTGGGAGTCAGAATAATAAAGAAAGCAAAATTAAGAAAGAGACAGTAAAATTTGATGCATGTACTGAATAGGAAAATCAAAAGATGATACAGTGTGGCAAAATGCATAACAGGGAGCTCCTAGGTGTTTCATTTCTGCAATTTGCAATGGCACATCATTACCCTGCTTGCATTAGGTGATGTCATGGTACAGCAGTTTTATAGTAATTTTGTACCAAGAACAATCAACCTCATTTTATTACACACAAAATTGAACTGAATGTCACCTTAGGGGTCCCATTTCACACATGTTGCAATCAGGCTAATGCTAGACATTACATCACTATGCAACTTGTCATTGACTCAGACATGTAAAGAAGCCCAGCAGGACAGAGGCTACTGTGAGGTACACAAAGTCTTTCTTCAGCTAAGCACCACAACTTGAGAGGGGCACTTAAATTTTCATCATGAGGCAGATTCATCTTTTCACTATACTTACATCAGCTATGCTAGAATACAGCAAGCCTCCCACCATTATCACTTCAAATCCAGGGTGTTTTATTTTCATGTTGTATTTATAGTAGTGATTGTATGGAGGAATAACAATATATAGCATTTTTTTTCTGGATTTTCAATTTTATTTGTATTTAATCATACACAAACATATTGCATTTGTACAAGAAGTTGACTTCATGTAAAATGCTTTTTGTCTTTTTTAACCAGAAAGAGTAGAATTTATCCAGCCAACTGACTTTCCATAGTTAATGGTCATGTCTTGGCCTGCCACATACATCCACTCTGTAGCCTGTAGAGTAAAACAGACCTTTCTAGGACACGACTGCTTAAAGCTGAACTCTAAGTCTGATAATTTCTCCTCTGGGAATGATCCTTTCAATGGATTAGACAATTAGTAAAAATATTTTGAAAGGCACATTTTGTATGTCTACATTTAGGCCAAAAATGAACTTTTTCTATGAAGGGTACCTTTGATGTAGAGATTAGATTAGTTGTAGAGAAATTATTTCTACTGACAAACTGTCTTATTTTCTTAGATCATTCTGGTTACAGCAACGGCGCCCCTAAGTTAAGTGAACTGACTCCAATTCAAATTGCTGACTGTATTTACTTATGCAGAGTTTTTAGATGTATGAATGATTAAACTGAAACTTATACCTATTTTGTGCTAAATTTTAAAAGAGCTTCAGAGGTCCCTGAGGTAAGAACTCACGTAAGACATGAGATGCATCTCCCCATTCAAAATGTATTTTCAAAATGAAAGAAAGGAAATCCTACTCTAGCACCATATATGTGTATACACACATACACACAAAGTTAATGTATGTCTTTGCTCAAGCCAGGCTTTAGAAAGAGAACATTAAACAGTTACTTCAAATCAAGGAATAAATCGCATACTCCATACACTCACAGTTCCTGATAGAATTCTGATGCTATCATTTAAATGGGAAGAAGTGACAGGTTTGAAAATTATTCAGTTTTGCTCCCTTTAGTGAGATCAAAATAAGGTGCTTCATTTAAATGCATTCATTGCATGATGGCATTCACTGGAAGTAGCTTACACAGTAACGCCTTATATTAAAAAGCATGAATCAATCTTACGTAATTGTTCCCCCCTTAATGAAAAAATCGTTCATCATTTCAGAAAAGTAAATTCAACTGAATTAAGAAGTTACTAATCCAGAAGTTCAGATATTTGTAATGTTCATACATCCCTGATACCAACACCATAGAACAATTCATGCAAGCCTCTGGATATGTATCACAGACCTATCACATTAAGCATAAACAAGCTGAAAGTACTTTCAAATTTCATTTTTAAGATGACACATACTTTCCTGATGTTGAATAAACATACATTTTTAGACATTTTGCTGAGCACCCGGTGGATTTTGCTAATTCCCCACCTTGCTTTTTGGTTCAGCACTGTTGGTCCATGGAATTTCATTACTCCACATCTCTGCTGATTACAATAACTCTCCACTGAACACAAAGTTCAAATCTACATCATCTTTCAAATGCTCTTATTAACTGCTTGAGAAGAGTCTTATAAAAGAAACCTCCACTTGGACTGGGCTTGTTTTCACTCTTAGAGTGTGATTTGTATTGACCAGAGATAAAAGTGCTAATTAAGAATGTAATTCAAAAGGACAGAAGCAAAAAAACCCCTCAGCCCAACGAGATGGCGTTAGGACCCACTCTATTGGCAATGTTCAACACTAGTAGCTTTATGTCCCTACGCCTACAGAAATAAAAGCTGATTGACACACTTCTGGAAAGCTATACTGTTTCAAGGTAGTTATTTTTTAAGGCTCTCAATTTTTTCCTTTTCTTTCACAAAAGTGTAAATAATGCACAGCACTTAGCACATGTAGCTTTCAAAAGGACAGTGTCTTTGAAAGCAGATCAAGTAATTAGCCTTAAAAAAAAAACCATCAGTGGAAGCAGGGCTAGTTAGTAACCCACACTAACTATATGCAAGTAGTAGCATTTTTGCTCTCCTCTCAGTGCTAAAATTCAAAACTTTGAAATCAAATGTTCTAGATGGAAACAAGGATACGTCCTAATCCTCTGTCCTAATCAGTCTGTCTTTCCTGCACATCAGATACAACTGACTGGCAGAAAATTTGTATGAGTCTTTGTTCTCTGTAAGCTCTAGTAATTCCTTCTTTTGGAAAGCCTTTCATTCCTACCTACTGTAAGAAGAAAAAAAAAAAAAAATCCATGTGAAGAGAACAAGGAAATCTGGCAGAAAGCAACCCATTAACTCCCATTAGCACTACTCTTGGATGTGGAAGATAAAATGAGCCAATGACCATAACTGGCCACTTTCTCATCATTTTACTTAATCTCTTGAGAGACAGTGATGTGATCTTATTGGATCAGCTAGCATCTAAATCTTATCAGACTATCTTATCTCAAACATAGTTGAAATTGTTTGGACAAATGAAGCTACAGAGCTAAGAAATACTGAGAATGACATCTTACAACAAGAATTGGTAATTTCTTCAAAGAATGATTATTTCTCTTTTACCATTTCCTTAGCAACAGGGAAAATCAGGGGTTCTTTTCCATTTATTGGAGAGCCTTGATTTCACAATTGCTGGAATACAGAAGCATCTGCTTGTAACCAAGGCACCTTCTGAATAGCACAAAATTTTCAGTCAGAACTCTAAGAGCTTTTTAGTCCTTATATCTTATTATGACAATTATTTCAGATAAAAGGAAATTACAAAGCCTGAGTTATGTTAAGACTTTCATCGCACCATGTAGTGCTCATATGGTAATCCTTCCCTAGGAGGGAATTTGCTTGACAAATACTATAAATAGGAGCCTACATAAAAGGATAAATAATCACTCATCTGCTGATAAATTCTGACAGATCATCTTTCCTATGCAGCTTGAGTGAAAGACATAATCAGAAAGTCCTTGATCTATTAATGGGTGAATTGCACTCTAAATCCAAACTACCTTGAAAAGTACTGAAATCTTTACAATGGATATTTATATTTTCTGCTTTGTCCATGATGTAGTTGCTCGAAACTTGTATTTACATAGGACTGCTTTTTTATTTTTAATATTATGTAGCAGAGTTACTTTCCTTCTCTTCAAAAATACCGAAAGCCCACAAGCAAAGCTTCTTCTCAGGGAGTGCGGCCATAAGTGTGGCCTCTCAGTTGAGAGAAAGGGTTAAAATGAATCACGATTATTTCACAAATCAATATTTGAAAAATTAAATTTCTTATTAACTTCTACACTTGCTCTTTAGTCAGAGAGACTGTTGAATTCAAATGGACAAGCAGATAATACTAGAGAAGAAAAATCTGCAGCCTCCTACGAAATCCCACTACATAATGATTTCTGAAGTCTAAAAGCTAAGAGCTAGACTCATTTCTCACAAAGAAGTCTTATGAAGACCAAAGAAATGTTTAAGCAAGGCTTTCAGATGGTCATACAAGTATATGCCATTAAATAGAGCCTAGAAATGGAAGCAGATCCAATCTCCACAAATCCTTTACTTTTGTCCTGCAGATGTGCAGATAGTAATGGTGAGTAGCATTAAAAATGAGTAAGATAATATTTCTTCTTTCCTCTGAAATCAATTATTCTTTAAATCGCTGTACTATTGGTAATATGTAGCCTGCTATGAACCAAAGAAAATCAGAACTCACCTCCAGTGTGCAAACAGACAATATATTTTAAGAGATTTAAAAATATATGAGTTCATATATTTTCACTGAAGCCATGAAAAAAAAAGTCTGATGTTTGTAGATATTTTGTGGGGACAAGTTAGGTGGGTAATTTTTCTGTTTTTCTTTTCTTGCCCATGAAATGAAACATTTAAAATAAAATTACAATTGTTCATGTTCAAAATGAACCTTCCATGCCACATCTTCAAAGAATAAAGAAGCTAAAAATAAAACGTTACCAGGGAAACTGAATGGAACGGTAGTTAACAATAGGGCCTGATCTAAAGTCTCAAAATAAATGGGAACAGGATCAAACTTCAGTGAAGAAAATAAATGAGTGTTCCAGGATTTCCTCCATTCACGTTTTATTAGTTCCTGTTTCATATTTGTGAGGAAATCAGTTTGAACTGAAATAATACATAACTCATCAATAGATGATGAATTCTTAAAATTCACTGCGTTGTGAACTCAGCAACAGGAGATTTATACTGGGATTTTTAGAGAAGTCCAGCCTACTTTGCTCTCTTATGTTTTAAGGTTACAGACTACAAATGGTAAATGGGGACTTCTACTGAGACAACACTAGAGCGTAACAGAGGAGACAATATTACTGACTACATGGGAAACCTGCAAAGTACATCTTAGCTTGCACTTCACCTTGTGGAAAAAATGCGATGACAGATAGCAGGCACTGGTAACGTGCTGGAATACCAGAAAGCGAAGGAGAATACAGCTGATTGATGGAGGAAATTATAGAATCATAGAATGGCTTTGGCTGGATCTTAAGGATAATCCAGTTCCAACTCCCTGCCATGAAATGGTTGCCAACCACCAGATCAGGCTGACCAATGCTCCGCTCAACCCAGCCTCAAACACCACTAGAGATGGCTCATCTACAGTTCCTCAGGCAATCTGTTCCAGAGCTCTGGGTATAGGCTTTCCTCCTAATATCTAATATAAATCTTCCCTCTTCTAGTTTAAAACCATTTGCCCTTGTATAGTTTATAATAGTTTAAAAACTTGTTGCTTGGCAAAAGGTATAATAATTGGTCAAACATTGTAATGATTTTTTTTTTTTCCAATATAGTCTTCCTAGTCTTCTTTAAAAGAAAAAAAAACACTGCATTTTCACAAACTTCAGTAGATAAACCAATAGCAAAGAAGGCCTAATTCAAGATCCACTGAAGTCAAAGGAAACAAATTTTAAAAAGAACTTTGGATAAAACTGTGAGAACTCAAGAACCAGTTAAGCTGAATGACATTTCTGTTAATTTTTTTTTTTTTTTTTTTTTACGAGGAATCAAAATTAGTTTTACATAGTTATTCACTGTCTACATTTGCACTGTTGCAAACTGACATTTTTCATAGTGGCTTTGAATTCTCAAGTTATGCTTGTCACTTAGACACAGAAGTCTGAAAGCCCCCATAGGAACATGCTATAAATTAGCCATACTGAAATAATGCTTACCATGAAGTATTACAAATTTCATTTGAAAGACTAGCTTGCATTAAAGCATCTACACAATTATCACAGGGTGTATCCAAACACAGACAAAACTGAGAGCATGATGATTGCAATAAAAATGAAAAGCCAATCTCACAGTTTGATTCCATCATCATCTTTAAGGATTATTAAAGATTAGAGGTTCCCATTCTTTTCACTTTAAGAGATATTGGGAAAAGCAGAAATACAAATTTCAGTGCAGATATTTGTCCAAAGTAGCAACCATTGACCCTAACAGACTTGTTCAACACATGATGAAATAGTTACACAGGTACGGTAATCTTAGTGAGGCTAGGCACAAATAGTGCCATCACACTGCAATGTTGAGGCTTTTTGTTAGTAAAAGTCATCACCACTCTCAGGAAGCAAAAAATAAACTAGAGAATATCTGAACAGGTGAAAAAATGTTAGAAATCCTCATTCACATGCCTGCATTAGATGTAGCTGCTTTGTCTAAGCCTAGAAAACATGCGTTCTATCTCGCAAACAATACCAAGTACTTGATCTCCTAAGAATCAAGTCAAATTTTAATATTCAAATTAAGAATTAATTTATTTCAGCATAATCTGAAATAACTTTAATGCGGTCAGTGAAGCCCTACAAATTAGAATGACTGTTATACCAGATTCATGCTCAATGATTTTGTAATTGCTTTAGTTTAGTTATCTAACAATTAAAACGATGTTGGCAGCTCTTCCAGCACTATTTTCTCAAAAATGTAATTGGATTTTTCTTTTCTGGAATCTGACAGAAAGGTTCACAATATAGGTGTTAATCCATGATTTTTAATGTTTATTCATTTTACACGTATTTTTGGTTTTTAGCACAGACATACATTTCCACTTCAAACACAGCTCAATACTATTGTTATTATTAATCGTTTATTCAGAGCTGTCATTATGGGTTAAATCTTTTCAAGTTGATGCCTCAGGGTTCATATGTGAATTAGTAAACTCAACAGTGGATTTTCATAATACATTATTGACAGCATTTACATCTCTGAGAAGAAATCTAGCTTGTATAAAACGTAGGCATAAGGAAAAGAGTACAAAATATTATTTCTTCACCTTTTAAAATGTTTGTATTGACTTTCAGCAGAGAAGATATTTTTGAATTAATTTGAATGTTATTATTTTTTCAGAAATACCATTTTAGATTTACAGACATAACCCTTTATTTGGCTTGTCTGCCAACCTTCTGCTTGGAAAAAAAAACAGTAAGTGATTTATACCTTCCTGCTTTCATTTTTCGTTCCTGTATATCCCCAAAACATCCCCAAATGCCAAGAAAGGCCTATGTGGTATCAGTTCAGCACGCTACATTAAATACAACAATTCCAAATTGATCAACTTTGAGTCACATAGACAGGAAAAAGCTCAGTGGTCAACAGCCCTCAAGAAGAGGTTAATTAAGATGAAAAAAATCACATTAATATGAAAGTATATATACTACATACAGGAAACACTGGCAGCTTTGAATTGACAGTAACCTGAAGTACTCAGCAACATCTGCTTCTTCTCACTTCAATGCTACCAAAAAAAAAAAAAAAAAAATCAATACAAACACCTCTTTGTCTTCATAGCATAGGCATTTGAGCTTGTTCAAAGTTTTAAGACTACATGGGTAACTTTCATGTCTCAGCTGGGAGAGGAAAAGGAACCTTTGCCTTAATTCCCACAGTCCCACTCATAAGAGACTGAAATGACATGCTGTGGGTGATTCAGATCTGTCTCTTTCAGACAAAATCAGACATTATTCACCAGCAGGTTTTATTTCCTCTGAAATTTGTCATCTAGCACAGCTAGTTGCAGTGATGTAAAGAAACAAAGCATAAGACAAATACTTCCAAATGCAAACATCTGTCTGCTCTTCAAAATTAGTTAAGGTTGAATTTACAACCTTGAAGCAGGTCATCTGCCTATGGTCCCTGATTCTCCAGAAATAACCTCAACATTACAGGTGGCACTGCTAGCACTTCCCCCAAAAATACTCCGATATTTCACCCCCCACTGGGAGTTCAATATGATGTGGCCTATTATATGGTCTGCTCTTAAAGAGGAAAGTAAGGCTGGATCTAGGCTGTGTCCTCAAAGTTGGATCAATCAGCTAATAATATTATTCAGTGAAAAGCCAGTGTTTTATAACATTAAGAACAAAACTAAAGCTAATACTGCAATTTAAAATAACAAGCTAATGAGGATGCAGGCTTACAGCATTCACATTTTGAATAACTAGGGGTATAACAGTCTTAAGTGAGTAAACATAGTTCTGAGCCAGATCTTGAAATAAATAAGATTAAATAAAACCCTTCATATTTTCAGTGATTTGCTGATGTACAAAAACAAAAACAAGTTACCATTCAAACGAAACATCCTGAAGTCCTATGCAATAACCCAAAACTACAGAATGGAAATCTAGTTGATGAAATATTAGACTTTGTTTCTTATAAAGACTATGAATTCCTGTAAAATATAAATAATCTGTTTGTATACACACATACAAGTTATCTATATCTTCCCTTTTATTCCCATCTAAATACAAATTATGAGCCATGAACATTTCCTGTAGTCATGCTCCTGTCGTCACCAAGTGAGGGCACTTATTTCCTTCATTTTCATGCTTATACCCTTTTCTATACATCACTCCATAGTCCATATCTATGTCTTTTCTGTTTATCTCCATTGTCTGCAATACAGGTCTAACCCAGCAGTACTGAAGGATACTAGATAGTACACTTACTTACACAAAGAATTTCAGCCTAACACCAGTTTACTCATATGAATATCTGAAAAATTTCTGTGAGATGAAGTACCTGCAATGCACTGTGCTGTCAGTACACTCAAGTTGATGGCATTAAACAAGAAGTTCACATAAAACAATAAACAATCATGAAGTGAAAACCAGTCTCACAGATTAACTAATGTGCAACTTCATATTTTCAAATAAATTGGAGCCCATTGCTCTATCTTCATCTTTCTGTTCTCCATGTACCTTTCACATGTGCCACATAATGACTGAATTCCCCTGCATTCTAGTAAGTCATTCTCAACATTAACATCACCTCATCTTGCTGCACCAATTCCTTTCTTTCATTTCACAGTTCATGGCAAACTACCTTTTGTTCCATTTCTTTTAATTTATGTTCTCACAATAATCTTCTTTACTAGACACATTCAACAGTAAGAATTCATTTCCTTTAAATGCTTCTAACAGCAATCCTATGGATTCCCCATGCGTTAGTATAATGGTCTATCAAAACTTAAACGTGTAAGTGAAGACGTATTGTTAAAAAGAGGAAAAATGCCTGTTCATCTTTCAACTTTTATGCTCTTATTTCAGGTCATAAATATTAGCTGCAAACTCCATTTGTAGTTGAATTAGGATGTCTCTTTCAGAGGTTTCTGTAAACATAGAAAGGCTTCCCTACATACATCAATTGCATTTGGCTTTAATGCTTTGATTAACTTGATCTCAAATAATAGAACTGACTCAAGATAATTCATAATTCATTCCATGAAATGATGGGAATTTTTTGCTTTTATGTCTTATTTAGAAGGATATGCACTTGAAAACATAATTGTTAACAGAATTAGGCATATTAAACTGTAGTAGCAAGCCCTACTGCCAGCAGTGAACGATTGTATACTAATTATGGCTCACAACAGCCAACAATAGGATCCAGGTAGCAGAAAAAAACTCCTGAATGTCAGCTGAATAGCAAAAGAGTCACTCACCCTGTCTGAATCAACCAACAGAGCTTTATAGCTTTGTTCTTTTCGATGCTATATACATAGAAAGCACAATGTGCTTGGGCTTTCATGTATGCGGACACCAAACGGTGCTTGCTGGGCACCAAGGCTCAGAGCAGCAGCCTAATAATTCACTGCATAATCTTTCCCATTGCATGTAATATATGATATGTTAGGCTGGTCTGCAAAGTCATAACAAGCATTCCGCTCTTCCTGAGAAAAATAAACGGATCTTCTGGGTGCTTGGATGAAAGTCATTCTCTTCTAAAGGATGCACAATCCAGCTGCAGAGCCAGAAAGTGCTCATGTTTTATAAGTTACGCTATACAGTAGGAAAGGTAAGTCATTTTCTCATCAAGGAGCTATTAAAAAGGAAAAGATGTTCTGTTGATGTGTAAATAAACATAGTTAGCAAAGGCAATTTCTTATTTTATTTATTACACATAAAACTCAAAGAAGTAATCTTATCCTGAAGTATTCAAACACATTTTATTTAAGCGGGCAGGCTACCACAGGATAGCAATGCAGTAAGCTACATTTGCCTTAAAAAATTTCCCTGGAAAGGCAGTATTTGAAAGAGAGAACATCTGATCTGGGTGATTCCATTAGCAGCATATTTGATACTTCAGTATGAAATTAATTAATGCCTCCCATCCTCTTAGAAAAAAAAAAAAACAGTCTAATTTTTTTTTAAGTTATTAAAAATATGCACATTCTAAATTGCTGTTTAGACTTTAATTCACTTTTTATTTTAGTTTGTTATTGTTATACTCATTATTTCAGGATATACTGAAAACAGTTGTAGGGCATAATTTTAAAAACCTCTTCAAAGTCCTGAAGTCAAGGCAAAAGTTGAAATATTGTAAGTTTTTAGCAAGTATAAAAAGTTTTTCCAAATGCTTTGCACCAAATTAAAATGAAATCACAACATAATGTTCTTTATGAAATGCACATTCAAAGCTTTAGACAATACAGTGCCAAACTGAGAGGAGTGCAGAGTAAGCTGTGTCATAAGGAACACCGGTATGCAGCCCAAATACAGATTCTACTCTCCAGCCTGGTCCACATAGAATTAGCTGACATTATCGCATGACATATTGTATTTAGACACAAATTTACATATCCAAAAACGCAAAAAAAAGTGCTGAAAACTGATTAGACCCGAGCTTAGACCCAGTAACATTCAAATTACTTGCAGGCTTTTACTACCCCATATGCAAGTGCAGATGCTGAATCCATTAAATGCAGCCAAACGTCAACCCTTGTGTTGATTTCACTCCCAGAAAAGGCAGCTGGGAAGCTTTTTTTTTTTATTTCTCAGAAAGATGGAGTAAGTCCCATGATGCTAATTCTTTTATTCTCTGCAATTTATTTCTTTAATACTGAAGTGCAACATAGTGGAAAAAGCAAGCTTCCTAACTTTACAAAAACACATTTCTGCTTGAGATCAAAGAAAAAGTCTGGGAGGGAGCAGCCTTGCCTTTTCCAGCAACATAGCTCTACGGTGGGAAATAAGTACAGCACGTTCACAGAATGGACTGAAGAAAAAGCACTGATTTCTGAAATAGATTGAACAGTCTGAAAGAGAAACGCAACGTTCTCTTTCTAGGCAGCACAGAGGCAGCAGCCTCACTGCAGGCAGAACAGATGGCTGCACATCCACCTGGTGGCTGAAATAATTATATCACCAAAATATTTGAATTCCAAAGGACAGTACCATGCTAAACACAGTAAATAACACGTACCATCAATATATTTTTATAGGTGCATTAGCTGAAATGAAGGCCAAGATTAACGCACATTCATTGTTGATAATTACCAGCTGGCTGTTACAAGAGACACATAAGAAATATTTCTGTAAATTCAGGACTCATCTTCCCCTTTTGTTTACCACCATTCCTCAGCATTCTTCAAATGTGTAATTCTGTAAAATGGAATTCAATCTTTACTGCTGGCTATGACTGACACACAAAACACATCTAACGTACCATATTCTGTTTTCCCACTATTTATGATGGTCTTTGAGAGTAACAATCCTTTGTACCTGTGTATGTTGTATCCAGGACTGAATAGAATTTCAAAGTAAAAATCAGAACTGTCTCAAGAATTAACGAATTAGTGCTCAAGTGGTTCAAGGGAGGAAAATCTCTCAAGATATGGAAGACCAAGCAGAAATATCAACAAAATAACATGAAAAAAACCTCAGTTGCACAACTGTGTGGTTCAGAGACTTCTCAAGCAATGTCTTTATGGCAAAACACTGGGCCTACTTCAAACTGTATTTAATATAGGCATGTTAAATGACTGCAGTATCCTAAACCAGAGCCACCTTGTACTGGCATCTGACATCAGTCTTGCAAGAACATTTACCATCCCATTTCCTTACAGTTTCTCTATAATTTATCATAATCAACATTTTGGACATAGATGTTAAGATGATAAAAACTTGCTTCTTTAAAAATGTACAGCATTTCTGCTCTTACATACCTGGCCTGTTTTAAGAAAACTGCAGCTGTTACAATGCCACATGAATACAACAGGGCTTCATAAAATCACTGTCCTTAAATACCTGTCCATAGAGAGGTGTGACACAGAGCTATAATTTTTGTTTTCATTCTTTTAATTCCTATCAGTTACAAATTAACTCACAGACATTCTGTAATATCTCTGATGAAATGGGTTATTCTGGTGATATCTTTCACTTTTAAGAGCAATTGCAATGTATGCAAAAGACAGACACTAGAAATAAAAATGATCAAAACTTGACCTTATTTTTCTGCAACGTTCCTCTTAGTTAAAGAAATCCATTATCACTTCTGTTTACTCTTGCACACTGACTTAGGATTGTACCAAAATATTAATGTCAGCTTCTCTTTTCTAGTTCCAGCTGAAATCTTGTTTATAGATCCTCTGGTAGAAACCCTAAAATGCAACTTGGGAAACACAAGCCATTAAAAAGCTGCTCTTCATGACTCATTTAGAGCAGCAATATGACATTAAAAGCAGTTAAGTGCCTGACAAATTAAGGATTTACAAGAAAATTGCTTCAACCAGTTACTACTTAAAAGGCAGAGCTTTATAAAAATATAAACTTGATTAAAAGCAAACATACACTTTGCATCCCCACGATAGCTGAAATGTAAAACTCAAACTGAAGACAGTAAATAATT
This sequence comes from Chrysolophus pictus, assembly GCA_037305975.1. Classification (NCBI taxonomy): domain Eukaryota; kingdom Metazoa; phylum Chordata; class Aves; order Galliformes; family Phasianidae; genus Chrysolophus; species Chrysolophus pictus. Next base: position 11,953,402 of record CM074583.1, on the reverse strand, counting down.
TGATTTTCCTAAAACTTGTCTAGTATTTCCCTTTATGACTGGACAGAATCACCATGAATCCACTCAATTCTACTGGAAAAACTGTCATGTGCATGTAGATCTCACACAGAAGGTATTCCAGTCCCGTATTTATAGCATGTTATCATTGCTAAACTTCATAAATTACTCCAACTAATAAATTAATTCTTTACGTCCAGTGTGTCAGTAAAAGCATGTTAGAGTAATAGAGGTTAATTACAGCTTGCAATTGTAGGAAAATGCATCTGAACACATCACTGGGAGGACAGGTGGTATGCCCATATCATGTCTTATCTCCCTTCACAAGACAGGATGATTTACTGACGCATTCAGTTTAAAGCTGTGAGATACACCTGATGAAATAAACCTAAAAGCAGCAGCAAATATTGATTTGTTTCAAAATAGGGCGAAGTAGCAAAAATAGAGTAAATCTTCTGGTCATCCTCAGAGTAATCATTAAAACCGTGAAAGCAATATTTTCCAAAAACATCTAGAGCAAACCAAGAATCATAGAATGGTTTCAGTCAGGAGACACCCTAAAGATCATCTAATTCCAATATTCCTACCAAGGGAAGGGACATTTATTTGCCTGTCAGCGACTGTTGAGAGGTAGGAAAAGGGGGAAGAAAAGGAAAAGGAAGAAAAAGAACAAAAAGGAAAGGGAGACAAGAGAATCTTACGAGAAGAGTGTTTAAAGTAGTGCAGATTTACTGTTACTGCAGAAGATCTGTAACTTCCACCATGGTCTAAATGACATAAACTATCAGTTGTGCAGAACACTGATTGCAAATGGGGCTAAAGTTTCCAGTATTTACATTATTTTGTATTCTTTCTTTTCATTTTTCAGAGATGTTTCAAAATTGAATTAATGAAACACAAAGAACGTAATTAAATATTTAGTATGTTCATCAAAGGTTTGTGTCTTAAAATCATGTCTCTCATGGTATTCATCTGTATGGCAATAACTACAAAACTCAGCATTTGTCATCATTTAACTGGTCTTACTTATGATTACAGTGGTTTCCTGCTGTAGATAATGATAAAAAAAATTTTAACCTGCTTTCATAACAGATGGCTTGAAATCACATTTGCTTTTGCTATGGTTCTGCCACTTACATTTCAGCAAAGGAGAAAAGAAAGAAAGAAAAACAATCTAATCCAGCAGCTTCTTTCAACCACAAGAAAGATTTTTTTTCTCATTTCTTAAACTCTGCCACTACCTACTGCAATCCCACAGCAGTTAGCTTCACCTCAAGCCCTGCTTCCACCTGCAACGTTGACTGCAGAATTCAATACCATAACACAGATTTCAGATGGATTGCCATTCAGAACAGGGAGGGAGTCATGATTTAAATTCTTACTTTCTAATAGAATATTTCCACACCATAATGTGAGAATGAAGAATTTTGCCTCTTTCTCTTCAGCACACTACATTTCTGCTTGCTTTTTAGCAGTGAATTTCACACTATAATCACTCAAAACATCAGAAAATTTTATTCTAAATTCTTCTCCCATTTGCTAAAAGAAAAAATCTCAACTCATAATTGCACACCTATTTTCCTTCATGTTGCAAAAAAGAGTTAACAGTTTAATATATTACTATTTATGTTCATTTTTCTTTTCATTTAAAACCTTCTTCTGTTTTCTCAAGAGTGATTTTACATGTTCTTCCACTATTTTTAGAATAACACAGTTATTTTCATCCAGTGGTTCTCAGTACACATTAAGGTGAGTTATTACCTTGGCAGACCAGATGTTTCAATTACATAAGACATTCAAGTTTTGTAAGCACTTCCAGACGCCTACACAGACTCCATAACATATTTCCACGTTTCATCCACAAAGGACGTGCTAGGGCCAACATGCAAACATGAACAGCCCACTGTGAAATCATATACAGCTATAGCCAAACATTAAGCAGAAAACTATTGACAAATACCATTTTCTTCCAGCAGTAGTAAAACTCTCAGTAGCTTCAATGACAGAGGCATGGCTGAAAAACCAAGACCACAGCAGTATATCAGCAGCACACCACAAGTCCATTTCATCTCCCTACTGAGTTTGCCTTGAAAAATTGAAGTGTAACTGTGATCTGAGCCTACTGTAAACCAAAGCAGCCTGTTATCCCTAGTCAAAGTGTGAGCGTTATTCAAGTGCAGCTGTTAAAATACAACTCATCATTTGAAAGTGAAAATTTATACCATTGATTTAAAAAAAAAAAAAAAAAAGCCATGTAATACCCAAGTTATAGCTGTGGTATCCAAGATTCAGTTTAAGGAAATATACCATATTGCAGCCCAATTTGGGTTTCTATCTAATGCTCATTATAATTCTGTGCTAGCAATGTTCTCAGCATTGCCAGAATGATGAAATAAGGCATGGGATACCATGCAGTTTCTAAACAAGATTAGTGATTCTCCTTTTTCCTACACATCGTGCAGTCTCTCTCGCAGTCACACAGCAGGTATCATGAGTAAGTATCACAGACTCCAAATAAATTTTTCATAAATAACTACAAAAATACAAGGCAAGAGAAAATCAGATGCAACACGTATGGGAACACGTAGGCTTTCAATACTTTTTCTCTCCAAAAATTAACATAAAAACTTGCCCAATACCCTACATATCCAGTTTCTTAGTGACCTAGAAAATTTGTAATTTTATTGACAAAATATCATTTGAACCCTCAGCTTTGTTCAAAATGAAATCTTACATGCCTTTCCTTCTGTCTTCTACTGCAAGAACTCTCATTACAGCCGCAGTCTCGGAAGCAGTGATGCTAAAAGCACTAGCCTGACAGCTCTGTCAGGGCAGGTGCCTGTCATATGTCACAGTCCACTCATCCACCCACCCACAATGACACAGTCTAAACTTATTATTTTTAAAAAATTTAGTGTTATAAACATTTTTTATGCAGAAGGAAACATAATTTTACAAATTTACAGTTACAAGCTGTTTAAAACAGAATTCCTTATAGGACACACCTGTTCTCAAATCCATTTGAAAAAGCCAGGGCTCCAACAAAAAGACATTTTCTCTTCTGTTTTTGTGAGCCTGCAATTGATTTTCCCTTTCCTTCTTTGTAACCACAGGAATGAAGAGATAAAATAATTTGGTATTAGGTTGACACACTTTTAAGAGCCCTGATTTTATTCATTCAGTGTTACAGTGGAAAGTTAAACGTAATTTAATAGCCAAATTGTTCAATATGAGTACTAAGGTACAGTAATTTTGACCTCAATCATTTGTTCACAAAGCAGGTAGCAGTAAGAGTCCTAGCACTGCTGGAAGGGCACGAGGTCACTCTGATCAGCTAAGAAAAATATTGTACCTAAGCAAGAGTGCTATGTGCTGTGCAAAGCCCCCACAGCTGAGAATTTTTAATCTCAATTCTCTAGAAAAATACTGACCAACAAAACCAGCAAGCTATCAGGTATGTCATTTACCACTGGTACCTTTTATCACAGCCTCACTAAAAATGTTTGAAGGAATGTTCTAAGTAATGTAAGTGAAAAGTGGTAACAGCAAAGAAGAAACTTTAAATACACAGGAAAGATCAAAAACTACACCATCAGGAACGCAATTTAGGCCAACACATCCTTAAGTCTTATATTTTTTCTGAAGGGCATACATGTAAGCACCAAAAGGAATAATTACTATATATATTATAGTAAACCCTGATTTGGGCATAGTAGAAGGAAGAACACTACTACATTTTAATCTGCAATTAAAAACTTAGAGGCTTTTACAAACACTAGTGACCACTGTGTTTATGCACGTATACACTTGTCTTTTAGGCATTAGGAATAAATGCTTATTTTAAGCCAGCCATAAACGGAAACAGAGTTAAATATTGGTGTTCACTTTTAGTTATTGAGTTACTTTTTTTTTTTTCCCCTAGTTCCTGGGTTTTCAGACTAGGTTTCTTGAATGTGGGCTATGAGGACGTTTCAAGCATAAATAGCATGCATAAGGCTGGTGTCCAAGTTAAATCACAATGCACATCTAAGTATCTAGATTGGATTCATGGGTCATCTAAAGCCAAGTACATTTTTACCTGCTTAAAGCCAAAGGAGCAAAATTTCACTTTCAAAAGTTCTGGATGTTTGCACCTTCTACTGAACTTAATGAAAGCATTGAATGATGTTTAGGTTTCTTATGTAGGTATCTGAATTTGCTTTAATTTTGAAAATAATGAATTTTAACTTACAAAAAAAAAATATAGAAGGGAATATATGAACTGGGAGGGATCAAACCAAGGGAGAAGGAAAGACTAGAATTATCGTACAGGATTTTATCATTACCAGACTTTCCCATGCATTTGACAAATGCACAGAGATTATGATTCCCTGCTCAGGGAACTGTATAGCCTAAAGTCACGAAGGATTTGCTTTTCACAAAGGGCGGCCCCAACAAGTTCTGATGAACTAATAAACCTTTCTGTGCTTTTTCTTAAAAAAATAAATGAATAAACAGTTTCCTATGGGCAGCTGTGAGGACCAGGGAACAGAAACTGAAAGATTTATGCTAATCAGAACTCACTTTAATCTTCACCACACTTAAGTAAGGATTTACATGAAATCCTCTATCTAATATTTTAATTCTAAGCCAAGAGGAACAAATTCTGACCCATGGCATCTATGAAAAAAACTTAATCCATTTGAAGTCCAGAATTTGTCATACCTACAAATACTAATCAAGTTATGGCGTGAAACATAAAAACTTTCATTAAATATCATTCTTCAACAGAATATTTAACAAGTCTGTCTGGGGATCTTCAATTAAAGATTTTTACTTGTCTACTGTATTTTGAAGGGCACCTACCAAATCCATTGGTTTCAGAAGCCCAGGAGGTCAGAAAAAATGCTGACCTACAAGTTCAGTTCTCCCACAAAGACATAAACACACCCTATGAGACAGCATAAGGTAGTGCTTAATGGAGCCGTAAAAAGCGAATCTGGAGAGGAATCCAGCACTGCCACACAAACCAAACACTGGTGCCTTACAAACAATATATTTCTGAGGCAGAACACATCTGGTATATTTGAAGTTTTCTTGTCCTTCTTCACCCAATGAACTCCATACAAAATATTTCAGTGATGATTCTTATGTGAATGCTTAAGCAAGGGACTGCAGCTCCACTTTTCTTGGGAAAAAAAAAAAAGTGAGCAACAAATAATGACAGCTGATTGACTTAAGGAATTGACCAAGCAGAAATATCTGCAGAATAGTGACTTCAGAGCAATCTTTTGAGTAGCCCTCTACGTGAAGGTGAGGCGCAAGCCACAGTATATAGCTAAACACTGCATTCAAAGAATCCAACTATAATTCTAGGCCTTTTGTTCCACTAAGGTCCTGGTTTTGTCTGGGGCAGAGTTGATTTTCTACATGGTGCTGGTATGATGCTATGTTTTGACTTTAGGAGAAAACCAATGCTGATAACACATGGATGTTTTAGTTGATCCTGAGGAGTGCTGTATGATGCCAAGGACATTTCAGTTTCTCAAACTGTTCTGCCAGCAAGTGGGCTGAGGGGCACAAGGATCTGGGAGGGGACAGAACCAGGAGAGCTGACCTAAATTGTTCAAAGCAATATTCCATACTGTGACGTCATTAAAAAAAAAAAAATCTAGAAAAAAAAAACACACTATGAAACTGAGGTGAGTTGGTTGTGATCGGCAGCCACAGGCCTGGGGACTGGCTGGGCATCAGGCAGCAGGTGATGAGCAATTGCTTTTTGCATCACTGTTTCTGTGTATGTGCATATATTAAATTAAATATTTCAATTGTTCTTACCATATTTTTTCCATATTTTAATTTCATTAATATTTGCAAAAGTCCAAATTTCACTAAAATTTTAAAAAGGCATTTAGATAGTGAATATTTACAGGATGGGAAAAGCAATTTCCAACCTTGTTGTAAAGAATTATTATTTTAATTAAAAATTACTTGGCTTGATTGAAGCAGTATATAAAACCATATTTTTATTTTCTTCATCAAATGCATCAGTGAATAAGAACTCTATCTGCACAATCAAGCCTATTGTAAAGTAAGTGCTACATGTAGAGGGGAAAATTGTCATTTCCAACAAGTGAGCTGCCGACAGAGTATCTTATGCACAAAAAGCCTTCTTAATTGCTTCTCTTTTGCACTTGACTGAAATGTACAATCACTGGGGAAACAAAAACAAAAAAAATCTGAGGTGGATAATGATAGGTGGGCTAAGCACAGTGCCACTGACAGGAAAATTTCTAAATCCAACACATATTGCACTTAGCTCTTTGGATACACATTACCTGACATCTGTACTGCAAACTAAGAAAGTATTCTGGAAACAAGCACAATCTTTTACATTATGTCCGAGTTCACAATATTTATTTTGTACAGTCCAATCGACCGTTTCTCAAACACTTTGTTAATGCTTTGTGAGAGCTGCCTAGAGACCCAGCTGGTAACCAGAGCAATAGTAAAGCCTGGTAGAAGCACTCAAGAAACAGCTGAGAAAACAACAATAGAATCAGAAAACAGTTTTACCACTGAAAAAACACAGCTGAGATTTCATATCCTTCCTAGTTCACAGAATTGCATGAGAAGTTTAGATTTTAGTAATATAATGCCAGTTCCCTGAAATCCTTAAGCTAATGCTTGTGCAAATCAGCCCAAAATTCTCAGCTGGAATTTTCCAACATGATGGGAAAGTATATAAAGACTTGGAGGATTAAGTACACAAATTTTTAATCATTCTGTATCAGGCTAAGTCCATGCTGTAACTTAATTTGCGTGCAATATGCCATTCCCACACTCCTAATCGAGCCTTTTCCCTCCAACTATTTTTTTTTTTTTTTAATTTTCTCTAACACTGAAAGAAAGACTTCCATAATGTAACATCCCACCATGCTGTCTGCACTTGACAGTGTGCCATCCACACTGATTCATACAAGTAATAAACACACAGTATTCATAAGCTCTCAAACTGTAACTCAGAAAAATATTAATAGCTGATGTTTTTCCTTGCTTCTGCATTCATATTTAGTAAGATTTAAGAAAACTACAAAAAATTATCAGTACAGATTATAAGAAAAGATGATAGCAATACAACTGTAGCCAGCTAAATACTGGAATGGAAACCTCAATTCAAAGGCCTCTATAAGATCAGCATCCTAAGCCTCTAAGCCTGTATCCTATGAAGTGAGAGCATCCTCTACCTCCAATTTTTACTTCAGAATAAACGATTTTTGAGAGCAGGGACTATTTGTTACAAATATTCCCTGTATATATACTGTGTTTATGTGTACAAGGCTATGTTTGAACATTCAAATTAATCAGAGGCAACAATGAGAAGATGTTAAGACTCCTGCTGCACTCTTGAATACATAATCCACAATTCCTGCCTGTAAACTATTTGCTTGCCTTCTTATATAATGAATCTTTCTTCTTCCCGTCACTGAATTGACAAATTTTCAGACTATTGCCCGTTCACTACGTGCACTTAAGCATGCAGAAGTAAACATGATCAGCACACACATACACTTGGGGTACTCAGACCTGATGCAAACGCACTGCTTCCTTTGCAGGCAAGCTGTCAGCAAAGCAGTGAGACTTGGCTGCAAAGTAAGCTTAAAGCCTAAGGCTCAAAAACACATTAAAGTATATTGAAGTGGTTCTAACATATGTCAACTGTTAAAAAAAGTTTGAGTAGTTGATTTTTCCTGTTTACTGAATTCATGCATTTGTGTTAGTTTCGCTGTTCTAGTTATTCCCACACCCCAACAAGAGAACAGAACTCAGGAGATAGAAAGTTTATAATCTCTTCTAAAACTAAATGGCTAGATTCTCAGGAAAAAAAAAAAAAAAGTACATCAAGTAGCTAGTCACAGCAGTAAGAAGAAAATCTCCCTTGTAAAGATGAGAGAACAAAGTACTCCATTTGTGTTGTAAGGCTAACAGAAAACCAGATCTTTTTGTTATTTAAGGCCTTGGTTAAGGAGCCCAGAAATACTAGAAATGTAAAAATCACCAGTGAGGGGAAAAGTGTGAATATTGCTAAAATTAAAGGGAGACTCAACAAATAAATAGAACAAGTAGGATTTTGTTTATCTGTAATTCAGGAGGGATTTTAAGCAACTCATTACTTCATTTTTGGTAGAAAGGTAAAAATACATTCAAAACAAACATTCTCTGTGCAAAGTCTTCATAGTCATCTCTACCGAACCTCTCAAATGAGTTACTGCTCTGTAGCTCTCACTTCTCCAAGCAAAAGGTTGAATAGTGCCAAGATGCAAATTAAAACAAGTAGATGGACAAATTATTTTAAGAGATAAGATGTGACAGTCGAATTAGAGTTCTGCTTTAATTCCATTAACACTCACAGTGGCTGCACCTGTTAGCAAGGTAGCAACCAGATGTCTAACAAAGGTGGCACTGCTTATCCAACAGCCTGACAAAGCAAGGGGGAGAGCAATAAGCAGCCCTAGTGAAGAACAAGCAATGAAGTGAAATGTGTTTTGAGGAAAATGAACTGAAATGGAAATCACAGAACTAAAGAATGTCTCACAGCACTTTATCGGATCAAGTATTGCTGTCATTTGGTCTCTAATTCCTGGTAAGAATGTTACCAAGTTTTGGAGGAATGAAAATAGGTTCAATTCACAGGCCTTGTGCTAAGTAACTAATCTATTGCTTGTAAATAGAGGGAGGGAAGAGTTAATGTTTGGTGATACCGTTATATTGATATGAATACATTGTTATACTGATATTGTTACTGTGTAGAGGCACAGATTCCACAGCTCATGTGATTTGTGCTTCTGACTGTAATGTGCCCTCACTGCCAGGCTTATTAGACATCACAGGAATTTATCAGACCACATGTGCAAAAATGAAAGAGCAATAAGCCAAGAGAAGGAGTTCAAAAAATAAATTGACTAATTAAACAAAATAAAAACCCCACCACAAAAAAAAAAAAAAAAAAAAAAAAAAAAACAGCAAGAATCAATTATTGGAGTGTAAATATAGGAGCATTAAAAAAAGAAATTAAAAAAAAAAATCAACAACTCATTTCATACCAAAGCATCTCAAGTGGGGTAGAGTACATCAGCATTGCATTCTACCAGTGCAGTACATGATTATTTGCTACAATTCTCAGGGTGAATTTTTCCCTTTTTTTGCCACTGTTACAGAAGGCAGTGCTGTAGTGCAGCAACAGGTGCATCTCCTCAACACAGCACGTAACCTTAACAGCATTTCCTCTGAGCCACTAACTTGAGTGCAACTGCAAGAAAGCACTCCTACCGCTCACATAAAAATATTGTATTCCTAGGCTGTGTATTCAGCACTCCATTTTCTAAAGCTCCCATGTAATTCCACTGTTTGCACTGTGGCTATCTTATAGCCAACTTGTACATACAAACACACTCAAGAAAAATGCCATACCTTTGCGTTTAGTGTTTGAGGCAAAGCCATTCTTTGTTAAGCCCACTGGAGGTAGCTGAACAAGGACAGCAGGCACTATTTTGCAACTGCCTTTCAACAGATACGGATTGCCCTTATTATAGACATTCTAAAACTCCTGCCACCCCAGCCACGCTGACATAGGCAGTTGAAATTCATTAATTATATATTTAGGAAATTAATCAGTGCTGTGTGCATATGTAAGGAATTAATTTGTCCCATTCTGATTTTAATACTACTCTTTATCGTTAAAGTTAAAAAAAATGTCAGCTCTGGAATAAGCATTATTTCATATTTCACTGTCTCATTTACTTGTTGTACTGGTGAAGAACTTGATCAACAGCGTAAAAATCTTAATGTAAGGAAATTATTACCCTGTGACTTCAGACTTAATTAAAAAAAATAATCAAACAAATCGGCCTTACAGTCATTTGCACATAATGTGAACGATTAATTCTTCCTTGGTTGAGAAGAGCACCAATGCGTTTGTTATGACAAGGCTCTTACTGACATTCTCATACACACTTCACAGCCAGACTGAATGCAAGTCTGAATGAAATTGCAAGTTGAAGAAAAATAAAAAACTTACTTTTTTCTTATTTTCCCCTCTTGAGAGTTTTAAAAATCAGTTTTGGAAGATAGAAAATACAATGCATACCTTTACCACTCATAAAGTTCGATCTTATGAAAACCTGAGTCTTAAAAAGCAGAAATACTCAGGGATGCTACAGTCCACCTTGTTTGATCTAAGTGCTACTTCATATACTATTATGCAGCATTCAAGATGAACAAATCAACTGTTCCAGGAATACTGCTTTGAACAGACACCTCAGCTCTGAAGCATATCTTCTACCTCACTGGCCTTCTGCTGGGGCCTGCAAGGAGGTTACAGACACAGAGCCAGGCCCTTCATACCTGTGTGTGGCAGAGGAGCAAGAGTCTCAGGCTGTTTGTTAAGAAGGACATTCCCACTGTGAGGCAGCCAGGCAGCAGAGCAGGCCCCTCAATGAAGCTGTGCCATCTGCATCCTTGGAGGTCTTCAAGATAAAACAGAGCCCTGAAGAACCAGCCATGAGATGATGGTTAACTGTGCACTGAGCAGGAGGTTGGACTACAAACTCTACTGTCCTAGTCTTTGCAATAAGATGCTGTGATGAAAACATAATTTCCTTGCAGATGTGAACATTGTACCAAAGTTTTCTTTTCCATTTGTAATTCAAAAGACAAAAGCTCTCCTGATATTCACACCAGTACAAAGCATACCAGATTCCATAACTAATAACACAGAAACAAACTGCATAATTAGCAATACAAGGGCTTACTTCTGCTTCCCTAGACCAAAAGACTAAATGCTATTTACATATAGCTCATTCAAAGCTATTCTTAACAAGTCCAGGGTGAGGCTTGAGCTATAAAAAGAAAAACTAACCATTCCGCTTTGTGCACCCCCATATTACTGTTATCAATCTGAGCTGAAATCAGTCACATTATTTATCTACACATTTCTTACCCTTGTTTCAGCGCCAGCTTTATTTGACAGAATCCAAGAGCACTGATTGCATTTGTTTTCCACTGCAAACATATACTATTTAGGGACTGATCAAGTCTATTTTTGTCATGGAGCAGCATAATTATCCTATAATTATATTAGAATCCCCAACAGGTAACCAGCACATCCTTGTACCTGCAGCACATGGTCATTTCAACACAGAAAGGATTTTTCTTCTTAAATATACATTCCTGCCAAAGACAGCCTACTATTTATTTGCCTAGAATCCTTCAGTGTGCATTGTACGTCATCTTGATCACATGTACAAGCTACTGCACTAAAATTTCAAAATCCCAGAGAAACAAGAGGTCAGAATATTGTCTACAAAAATCAGTATCCTTGCAAGCACAGCAAACCACAGAATTATTATTTCTACCCATTCAGGATTGTAAGGCTTGGCTATGCAAACACAGGAGTAGATGTTCATTCCTAATGGTACTGCATGAGCTGCCGTAAAATAGGCTCTAGAGGAAGAGCAGTGAAGCTGAAGTGCTATAAGAAAATCTCAGGTATTGTATAATTGATGTCTCTCTAGAGCTACCACATGTTAATGGGTAGTATAGAAAAGCACAGAAATACCAGCTCTCTTCTGAATATTTCATCAGGGATGTCTATCTCGGAGTTCTTACCAACTTCAGGACAATTGTGTTAGATTCACTTATAAAGTACACTCAGTGAAATGCATTTCAGATGAATCACTCTGCCTGGCTGCCTAAATTTTAAAAAGTAGATAGAATTGTGCCAACTGAGTCTAAAAGCACTAGCCACACCAATGGCTAGTGCTCTTCTGCTTGGTTGGCAAGCATGCAGACATTTGTCCATTGAAAAGAGACAATTTACCCTATGGTTTTTGTTACTTATTTCACTTCAGTGAAATAAAATAATGAAAAAGATTAAGCTGATCTGATGCAATGGGAAGCAAAAACAAAGGTAGCTACTTAGCATGGAAAATTTTTAGAAGTGGGTACAGATCTTTGTGGGAGGCCATAGTAATCACCACCATTCTGATTTGTTTGTTTTTTTAAATTTTTTGCATTGTTAACTATTACCTCAGGAAAATGAATTGATTGCAAGATCTTTCTCTTGCCCTTCCCATGTAGCAGTAAACCTAATCAGTGCACTAATTTCTAGCAGGTGATCCCTTTCATTCTCTGCAAAGAGCAATGTCTAGTGAACTAATACGTTATTTTGTTCAGTGAGCATGGCTGCCTCTTAGCAATTTATAAGGCAAATAAAAATTTCTATTACATCAAAGCATTATCAAGACACTGGAGTTGAAACCATCCAGCTTTACTTCAGTATTATAATGAAACACAGGTTTAGATGGTATACAGTTGAAAGAATACAAATAGAATAGGAGGATTCTATAGGGTTAAAATATTGCTTCATTCCTACAAAACCATATTTTGGACCTTCTCATGCGATATGCACGCTGGGTTCTAACTGCTTATATTGAGGATTCTTGTAGATTAAAAAGTAAGCAATCACTTCACATACTCCCACTGCAATCATGAGTGTTGGAATTTGTGAGCAAAATACAATCAGAAACAGAATCTCCCTGTTTCCATCTGCAAAAGAAAAAAGACGTTTCTACATTGCTGGACAAGCTTTTATCAAAGACCTGCGGCAAAACAACATTGCTGATTAATGCTCTGCTAAAAATGTATTTTTTCAGAGGACTGTTATTGATATAAGCCTTACAAAGAAAGTGCTTTAAAGCACAAAGAGAAAAGCAAAGGAGTCCACCTTGTTTGTTGGGAAGAAAGTTAGGCTCCTTTTCAATGATAATGCAAAGAGATCAGCATGCATCTCAGCGTGCTGCTGAACTGAAAAACACGCATGCCCTGTTCAGGCAGCCATCACAGTGCATCGGTGCTTTTTCTTACAATAGCTATTCCCATCAATATAAAACTGAGTCTCCAAGAGTTACAGATCTTCATAATAAGATTGTCAGTAACAGCAGACATTCATTACCTAATGAATCTCTTATCACAGTTAGGGCATGGCATCCGCTCTGTAACACGACAATGCCCTACAACTGCCTATCAGTTCATTCTCTTTATTACTATATAAAACATTAAATAGTCTATCTTCCATTTTCCACATCTTCTGGGAAGGGCTTACAGCTATTACTGCTCCCTCCATTCAGTCCATGGCTATAGGAAAGGAGCACAGCCTTTATGGGCAGGCTACAACAATTTAAGATTTTGCATTCCATCTCATACCAACTCCATACTGCTGTGGTAATCTGAACACATTTTGCACAAGAGGAGACCATATGGGCCACTTCTGTTTTGTTCATTTTTTTTCCCCAAAAGCATCTCCTAGGGAGAACAGTTTTGAGCACCCTGCTGTTCAAAACAGTCCATCACAACAAGAAAACATAGTAACAACTGAAGAACTGCTTACTGCCGTATAGAAAAGATTTTAAATTTCAATGGAAACAACAAAGAGCAGTCAAGATATCCAAACTGACAAAAGCATGGGCACAAAATTACTGAATTTAACAACCCATTTCTCAGGATTAGGAATGAATTAGCAGATGCCAAAAGGGAAAAAAAAATGCAATGTTGCATATTGAATCTTCTTATGACAGATGGTTTGAAAAGGATTAATGAGGTGAGTGCTGAATTTCTAGGTTGCAGCAGTTAATACTTAACCTCCAGCCAGCAGACACCACTAAGGTTTTTACACCTGAGTTGATAAAGAGGTCTGCCTAATTGAACTGTTGAAAAAAACCTGTGCTAATTGGAAGAGTATCTTCCAAAGGGGGGAAAAAAAACAACCACTAGATTTAAAAAAAAAAAAGTATAGAGATCTTGTCACAACACTGGTGCAGAATTGGTTTTATGGGTACAGAGATTCTTTAAGAAAGAAAAGACAAATTCAATCTTTTTCTTCTCTTTAAGAAGCTACGATTATGAAAGACACACAGACTAGATGAGCTAATTTTATGCCAGTCAAATGAAGGAAAAGAGAAAGACCAGTAAGAGAGACAATTTTACTTCACTTCTAGACAATTCTAGACAATGGGAATAAAAAATTTCTCTTTCAAGAAAAAAAAAAAAACAATGAAAGACTCAAAATAAAAAGAAAATTTCCTCTGCAATAATTAAGCTTCTCATTGCACTTAGGACATCACAGAAGTTACTTGTGTGATATAAGCAGCAGACATGGCATGTTGTCACTCCTGGTTTAACTCATGCACAAAATCCATTCCAGACAAACAGATCATGTGTTACAGGATCATTTCTTTATTTGTTCCAAAAAATCTTCACTACTACCATGTTTTGCGTAGCAATAAAATGGTTTCTTCAATGCTAACAAAGTACAAACATTCAAGCTCATCACCTCACTGGTATTGAATATTGCTGTTCTTAGAGATATAAACTTTAAAAGAAGATGGCATAACCAAATCAGGGATTGCTTGGGGTAGCATCAACTGATAATGCTTTCTGACCATGAACATTGCCCTGCAACTGTCCATAAATCATTTTACATTGACATTTTTCAGCAGGAAATTCTGTTATTTTAAAGAAACCTGGAGTTGCACTTAGCCTTCAGTCTGCCTGTGGACTCCAAGTTCCTTCACAAAGAACTCAGGTCCATGTTAAGGTACAGCTTCACAAATCAACAGTTTTCCAGAGTCCAGCATCCAGTACTGGGCATCTCCTACTACCTGTGAACCCTCACACACCGAGGGCTTCTGCACTCTTTCCTTAGTGTGGTGATTGCATTTGTTCTTATGGAATTGCTTCCTTTACTTTTCAGATCTCCATTTTGCCAAGTCCATCATAAACTCTAAATCTGTCCTCCAACAATGTCCAAGTCTTTCTCAGTATGATGTTGTCTGTAGGTTTAATAAGCATACTATCTTTTTCATCGCCCAAATCTATCTCTGTTCTTAGTGCAAAAGCACCAAGAAAAGCACAAATAAAGAATCACTGCAGAACAAGAGCAGAACCCACACACCTCTTCAATATCTTTTATGTAGCTAACAAGTCACAAAGGAAGAAAGAGCATAACTTTACAGTAAGCTGATCCTTTCAGACCATAAACTAAATCTGAAAAAAAAAATTGTAAGCAAGGCCTAAAGTGAAGATTTGTACCTAGAACAATTCATATTGAGCTTACGTGCGTAGAGCTCCTGGTTAAACACTTCAGGGCAGCTACTGATCTTCACTGTCACTTATATTTTGAACTGTTAGAAGTGCACTGTGCAACAATGTCTACAACGCAGCATAAATATTGAATACCCTAACAAAAGTAGTTTTTAGAAAGTTTCTTTCCATAATCTTTCTCCCATATTTATTTCCTGGAATACAGATGGAATTGTTTTAAGATATCCACCTGTCTGACTGAATACCCTGCATTTCTCCAGCAAAATAGAGAAAAGAATGCCTGATCATACCTTATTACTGCAGTTACTTCCACAGAACCTCAATCCCAGAGAGCCTGTATGCAGCATGGCTAACTCCATAGCGTACACTAAACTGCAAGGAGCAGAGGAAGGTATTCATTATTCTCCAATAACCTAAGAAGGAGACCAAGAAAAAAAAATAATATAAAATAAAATAAGGAGATGTTAAAGAAGAAAAAAAAAGTGTATTTAAAGTATTGAAAAGAAAATCTTACCACTTTTTTGTTGTAGTTAGTAAAACATTCATAGGCAAGTAAAAGAATCATACTGTGGTAACCATGGATAGAAAAAAAAAAAAGCATTTATCTATATCTAACCTTCAAATAGTCATCTATAAAAAGCTAAAATCAATAGAGTTGCACTTGGAAGGGCCTTTTCATCTTTCTGCAGTGTGTGAGAACTAATGAGCAATGCACCACACCCAGGTGCAACCAATTCTGTCAAATCAATGTAGGGCTTAATATTGTAATCACCTGTTACAGAGTAATGAGAGGTAGTCAATAGCTGTGTCCAGGACAAGCTGGGCTTTGTATCCAGCTCATAAAATACTCCTGAAGGTGTTGCTCTTGGTGAGGTTTGTTTGTTTGCTTGCTTCTTTTGCAGGAAGGGGTAAGAAACTCTTTAATATTACACTAATACTGCTGAGTAATTAGTGAGAAAATGAAAGCTTGATACTTCAATTCAAACTGTAGTCTATATACCTGCTCACTTCTTTGTACTTCTTCTATAGAAGTATGCCACAGAAATTGTTCTGTATTATATTTCTGTAGCTCTAGGATAAGAAAAAGTTACGTGTAATACACGTACAATATATATTAAAAAATCATGCCACATATTTTTAGATAATTTCTATTACATATATTTTAATATAAATAAAAATATGTTCCTTGATGATTGGCAGTATTCACAGCATTTAGCAAATTGTAGGTGTTCTGCTTCAGCATATCCCAGGTAAAGCAATTAGGCAAACTGGAATACACTGTGATTATCCAACATGGTACTTAGAATTCTGCTCTCATAAATGTGATGAGACCCTTAATGACTTCAAGCAGTAGGGGAAGGGGAGTCGAGGGAAGAGAGCTGGAAGCTGCTTTCATCGTGAAAACTGACACTCTTCATTCTAATTTCACCCAAACTGCCATAGAGATGAATATTTTCCTTCAAAATAACATTTTTGTAAGAGATTACATTTTCCTCTAAAAGCAGAACTGCTCCATTCAAAGATATGCCCATTTGTTGTTGTCAGATTCCGCCTACCCGGGCTGAGATCCTACTGTAGCTGTGTGGATCTGTGACCTGCACTTCACTCCCTCCAGGCACTATAAATAATTTCCATGGAAACAGCACTGAAGAAGATATCTGCAAGCCGAGAGGATATCTATAGCCTTTCTGTTAGATTCATGTTTTTTCTTTTTCTGCTGTTTTCTCAGTAACATCAATATTAAACATTTATTTTATAATATACTTAACAGACAATTAAAGTTATAGGAGAACGGAAGACAAAAAAATCTGAAGGAGATTCCAGCCACATGACATACATGCATTTATCTATACATTATCTTCATACTCAGCATTCCCACTCCCCCTAAGGAAAGAGTACATTGCATCTACGTTGCACTTTTTCACCCAAGAAAAAATTCTCCCTCAGCCATCAGAGCCTTTAGCTGGAGCTAATTGTATGTATATTTAATGAAGCATCTAAATTCATGCCTTAATGACACTGAGAAGAAAAGCAGATACGTGTGGAATCAACTCTGAAGAGCTCTGAAATCAGTCCATATCAGAGCCCCAGGGAGAACCCGGCCACTGTGGCTGCACTGCAGGCAAGCCAAGTGAGCGATGCAGGGCTGGCCTCGATCTGCCACACACAGGCAAACAGCTACCTTTGTAGCCATTACTTTCAGCACATCAAAGCTAATGCTTAAAGAGTGGACATTACTTAATAAAGATTATATGGAACTCTATCACACCCTGCTCCCTCACAACTCCCTAGTTAACAAGAGTCCATGCATACTGGAGCTGTGCTGTTCTGCATCCTTCTACTTACACCTAGCCAAGAACTGGGCTTTGGACCCTCTCTGCAAACTGCACAGCTGGTGAATGGCCCACTGAAAGTGCAGATGACTAGCCCCAAATTCTAAGAGTCTCCTTACCCTGAGATCCATCTATACGTACAGGGAGAAAGAGAGACTGCACTTTTCCTCCTCTGCTGGGCTTGTCCCACCTGCCTGTAGCTCAGCAGACAGAGGAAGTGAGTCAAGGCTTGAGCACAAACTCAACAAAAGCAACCTGAGGAGAAGTAACTGTAACACTTCATTGTGTTTGTGTTGGCATTGGTGGACTTTTCAGCATAATAACAGTTGTTACTGAATGTAACAATACATTTCTATACTCACTGTTACCTGCCTTGAAGGATTTTTTTTGGAGTTCTTTCTTCCCTCCTAATTTATCCTGACATATGCTTTGAGAGCTGACTTAATGGTTTCTTTTTTTCATTAAAATACAGCAGAGATTGCACACAATCTTTTACATTTTTGTCAGTATTTCAATCTCTTTTTTTATGATCCAAAATATAACTCTCATGCTAGAAAGAATTCAGACAGTTCAGAATAGAATCAACGTTAGCATTATAAATAATGACAGGCATCCTTAAGCCACCTTTCAAAACAAATACAACTTCCTTGAGAGAGGACTGCTTCTAATAAATAAGCCATTATCTGCACCCATATGTCAAGGCTTCTGCGTGTAATACAACTTCTAGAAAAACATTTGAGAAGCCAAGACTGTCTTGAAATTATTATTATTATTATTATTTTAATCAGAAGAAGTTCAGAAAAATGCCCCATGGAAGCTAATTCTTCATAAAAGATCTTTATACTTACAACAGTCCCCATAGCTATGGAAATTCAGATTGCTCACCTGACATGTCTGACAGCTTTTTGGTTCCAACAGTCAAAAGAATATCAAGATCAGAAAATGATTTCTTGTTCTCAAATGAAGATACCCTGAAAGGGGCTATTTTTTGTAGCCTGTTCATAGATCCTAACTCTGCCAGAATTCGCACAGTAACTACTCCAGATACCAGCAAAGTATTTAACATTATGTATAATGCTTCTCTGTGCCTTATCGCTCTGAGTATTGTGCAATGATTATCCATCTTCCTTCACAGATTTATTAAGAAGGTTATTTAATTAATATTTCTAGCACTCTTGAGATTCTCAGATGAAGAAACAGTACGTGTATGTAGGGCTTTGAGGAAACTTTGAATTAACTGTCGTAATTACAAAGAAATCAAGGACAAATTTTATAGTGTTTCACTCAGTTTTTCCTCTGTTAACTACTTTTTTCCTACAGCTGACCATTTACTGCCAACTAATTAATCTAATCTTAGTTGTATCTAAGGAACACTGGTCAGTCAGACCGTGTTTTCAAGCCACCCCTGTGCAATGAGACGGACTCAGGGCTGCACCTCCTTCATGCCTGAAAGCAGCCACGGTAGAGCACCAAAAGAAGCATGCAGTGTAATGGCTCCTTCACTTCTGACACCAACATCACACCTTCTTGGTGACACTCTGAACAACTCACAGCAGCCTATGTTAAATTCCCCCCAATCTTCCCATCATTGTTCTTAGGTAGATTAACTTCCAATCCTTCATTTTTCCTGTCAATTATTTTTAATTAATAGCAAAGTAATATTTTTAAAATATATATATATAAATGGTGTCCTTTTATAAAAGAATGGACATTTAAAAAAAAAAACAAAAAAACAAGAATACATGGATTATGAAACAAACAAGAAAAGCATTTGAACTGCACTGCATTGTGAATACCAAACTTGTGCCAGCTTCTTTCCAGCAGGTTTCATTGTAAAGGACTCTTTTGCTTTACCTGAAGTTAATAACTGAATGTTCACAAGTGACATCCATTTAGGGCCCATAATAATTATCTAAGAAATCTTTTGAAGTATTGTAGAATAAATAAATTTCAAAATCCACTTCAGAGCTAAAGATCATAACGTTGGATTTGTGAGAGTTTACAGACTGTTAGGAAAAAAAAATAATAATATTTTTAACATTCTGAATACTTCATGTTGTCTAATAAGCTTAAATAGCTTAATAATCTGCAATTAACTTACAAACAAGATTTGTTTTATTTTATTTTGAGGTCCAAAAGGGTAAGATGATGCACATTTGATCACTGAAACTCACACCTTCAAGAAATATCTGCGTTTATGCCAAAAGTGTGCATGCTTTCAGTATTCTTTCCACTTTTATTTACCACTGAATCTGAGGTCAGTTCTGATCTCTGCTGTATCCAGGTAACCCCACAGATCTACATCACTAACCTGACTCTGATCTAGCTTCATAATTTCAAGGCCAGGCACTTATTACTTAAGCATGTCTTAGCCATGTTTATATATTTTCTTGCCACCCAACAAAACTCTATTTGCCTAGCAGGTAGATATTTATGAGTTCACATACTACCTGTTCCAGCTCACCACCTGATGAGGAAATACAGAGCAATTAAGAGTATCGGAGCCTTCCCTGCCTTCGAGCACCCTGAGCAGCACCGCAGTGAGCCGCTACCACCACCCCAGTGCAGCGCTTGGAAAGCCCCAGGGAGAACAGCAAGGAATAAGGCACAGATAGGACAGAACAGAACAGTCTCTGCAGCTGCTTTGGAAATTTTCAGTTGCCTGCCAAATGTTTTTAGCTGAAAACTTTCTGAATTTGAGTTTCAGCCAACTCTTACACTCCTCCACACAAAGAAACTTTCTGAATTGTTCTACTGAGGAAAAAAAAAATAAAGAGCTGAAGTATTGTTTCTGGCTTGCACTTTGTATAAATATTTAACTTCTGGAAGTTAATGCATACTAACACACCCAAGGAAATTTTCCCCTTTAGCACTTTTTTCCACTTTTGCCTTATCCAGACCTCCATCTTTTCCTTGCTCACTCATTCCTCTGAAAATAAAAGTACCCAGGGATTCCCCTGCTGCACCCTCATTACAGCCCCGATCAGTTGTTGGAGTAGCAGAGAATTCTGGAAGAATGGCATCTCCCATTACCCCCGTTAAGGACAAATCACAGATTTTATTTCTTTTATTGTGAAGCTTTTAACTTCAGTAGCCAGTGGGGGAAAGCCTAAGATACAAAATAAACACAACTACAGCAAAAGTGAAGGGAAATAAGAATCTCAGTAACCGTTTTAATCTCATTTGGAGGGCTGACTAATGCTTTTTGAATGAATAGGGCCAGGAATAATGGACAAATATTTCCTTTTCTATCTATTTATAGAACTTTATATATATATAGACAATTTTCAGCTCACTAAATCTAAGCGTCAGTTATCTTCCTTTTTACTACCAGGCTACAACTGTTTGAGACAAGTTACTGTTTTTCTGCATTTAAATACAAGAGTTTTCTGAGGAACTTTCAGCACAGTAGTACAAAAATTGCTTCAATCACTTGATGTCAGAAACTTCTTAGTATATAATTATAGATAATTTATAACCTATCACAGAATCATAGACCATCTTCCTCTGCCTTGCTTTGCTGATACATGCAGAAATGCATCCCTTAAGCCCGGGAAAACCTTTGGCAAATCTAAGCACACAATTTACAGTTACTTTTTCATTGCCAAAGTGAAGAGGTAGGATGGTTTCTCATTCCTGTACAACTCTATGATGAATGAAAGGCCGCTTATTCTCACCACGGTTACTGGGACCTGGCAACTTTGGTAGGATACATGTAATATGGCTGCAAGCAATAATATACAGCTATCCACAGATAGCAGCTACTGGCTTCACATCTCACACATAGATTTGGAGTGGCCTAAGAACTACTTAATATAATTCTGCTCTTGGGTGATTCACCTCCTCTTACATATACTACATTCTGTAGTGCAATTACTGAAAAGACTTTCACAATCTTCTTGCTCAGAGCTGAGCACTCAGATCATCTGGGATTAGGCTATAATTAATTATGAACAGCATTTCTCCCAAGCACATCCACTTCTGCATGAACAAACCTAATTTTTGCTCTTCACAGCTACCTGTATCATGGTTGGGCTAAACAGTCTTCAGCCAGTGGTCCCTTCCATTGCTGCACAGTGGGTCACAACAATATGTCAGAAAGTAGGCTGCTGTCTGCATTATTCCTAGACACGAGTAATGCTTAAGATGTCAGAGTCCTCCTGTAATTGGGCATGGCATAAGCCTTAGGCTCCTGTGACTGTGTTTTTACAAAGGACAATATAGAGCTGCAGCCTTGCATTGAAGTGCCTAGGATAATCTCTAAACTGTGCCCAGGAAAAATAAGAGCTAAAATGCTACAGAAAGGATTTAAAGTAACAGCCAGCTTTTTGCAATATGGAAAAAATTCAGATTTATGATATAGTTTTATATAACATTAAAATGCTCATGCTTGTGAGGAGAGAGTATCTTAGAAGCAGTAATACACGTACATTCACTGAAGCAGAAGCCAAGCATTGCTTACAAAACAAAACAAAACAAAAAATGGGGCTTACTTCTTTCACTCAGCTAGCCATACTGCTGCAGGGACTGTGGTTTTGCAGAAACAGAAAGGAACAAACATTAAAAGCAGGGCTATTGCTTTTTTACCCCTTAATATCTCCTTAATTTTTGTCTCGTCCTGCCCCCTGGTGGGAATAACGGCCAGGAGTCTGTTGGTTTCACAAAGGCATATTCCTACAATGCTGCCCTAAAATATTCAGCATTGCTTAGAGAGATATTTTCACCTCTTCCACACATTCAGCCTATTTAGACTTTTTTTTTTTTTAATCATATGCAGACTTAAGTCTCTATTCTGCCCATTCTAGCTCCAAACACTGCTGTATACTCAAGATCTCCTTCAGACAGCAAGTTCACTCCCTGGTGTGGCAGGCAGCTACTTTCATCTTCCCAGAACTTTGGGTGCTGCAGACCCTCATGGCTGGCAGCAGAACATTTTGCTTTTATCTATGCTAGAGCTGCACTGGAGGTGGAGAAAACCATCCACTCCTATTTGGTTCACAGGTGGTTTTACATTGAAAACACTAGCACTGCAGTGAACACACCTGGGCCTTGAGGCAACAATGCTTGCTTCATCACAGGTGGGTCACCAAGAAAAAAAAACAAAAAACAAAAAGCACGTACTTCCCTTGGTATTCTTAGGTGGCCTATTAGGGTGGCCTATTAGGGTGGCCTGGTTCTCAGCTGGTACAGAGCAGCATAATTGGCACTACCTTCAACTTAACTGCTTTGCACTCACCATGAATCTTTCTGTGTATAACAGCTTTGGGCAAAGGGAGATTAGACACCTTACTGCAGTTACATAACAATTTGCTTATGCTGTGAATCTGCAACTTGCAATCAGAGAGGCCTCCCTGCAGAGGCACACCCACGTGCATGTGAAAACACCCCAGGCTGCACGGTGCAGTTACATCACATCTCTGATGGAAAACGTGGCAAGGAGGGGCAGCCTGCAGATGAAGATGACCCACCAACTGCAAACTAAAACCAGAATATTTAGAGAACAATTTCTTATGATCGTACGCTATCACAGGACAACTTTTCTCTATTTATCCACCTAACCCAGACTAATTTGTGCCCAGGCGTTTAGGGATTACCTACCTTTATGAGCCCCGTGCACTGAGGTACACAGGATTGCCTTTGCAGGGCTGTTTGATGGCTTATTTTAATAACTCCTGAACCACACAATTAAAACCTGATGAGATCTGAGTTTGGTTAAGTTCTGTTAAATTGCCAAGGGTACAAGTAGTTGCTGTAACATCTAATTAAAAAAAAAAAAAAAAAGGGAGAGCTCTCTCTCTCTGTTTTCATTGTAACACAGTGTAACACAGGAGGATGTTGGTTCACCTCCAGTCCCCGTAATGGATTTAGTCCCTAAGTTACACACGTTTGTACTCCATATAGCTCAGAATAAGCCCTGATTCTGCCATCCAGATTTGCGTCAAGACACACTCAGGGGAATAATAAATTTTATTCTTAATAATAAAATAAATTAATAGGGAGCTTTGCAAGGAAAAAAAAAACATCTCCTATTTTTTGCTGTACTTCAGACCGTAAAGCATTCACATGCCTAAAATGGCTAGGCTGGGACACCTGCCCATAACCAGCCTTCCTAACGCGTGCAAGGAAGATGTGGGAAGACACACACCACCTACTCACCCATCGCACGGCCGCAGCCATCTTCTTCCGAGCCACAAAACGGAGGCCCAGCCTTAGTGCTACGTGCTGCAGGCCCTGCTCCGGCACCAGCTCTGCCCTCCTGCTCCGACCTTGCTGCTTCCCACGCTTCTTTCCTCCCCTGCGCGGCGCTCAGCACCAGCACTGCCGCTGCCCGGCTGCGCTCTGCCTGCAGGGGGCGCTGTGGCACCAGGCGGGACCGGCTGCGGCTGCACAGCGCTCTCTAGAACCGGGCAGAACCTTCTAGAACCGACTAGAACGTTCCGGAACCAGGCGCCGCTGTAGCCAGACATCTCGGCGCACAGCCTAGTCCAAAAACTGGTAATAAAGAGAAAACTCGGGACAACGGGCATTGTTATGGATCCAAGGAAATGCACTGCACTACTGTAAGAATGGCCATGGTTTGCTATTCCTCCATGACCAAAAGTAAATTTTTCTTATGATTGATGTGTAAGGTCCACAAAGAGTCAGTAAATCCTCTACTATTATATTTAGAAGCCCACAGAACTTCAAAACCAACAGGAACTCATTTTTGACTTGAAGGACTCAAGCCATGGATCGGCCATCTCTCCCTTTCCTAATAATTCATTGCAGTCATTAATAAGAAACCTACAAACACCAGAACACCACAGACCCACAGTACACCTACATGAGCTGCCTTTCTTACTGCAGAAGGGTTGCAGATCAGAAGTATTCCTATCAGAGCTGCAGAGATACAGCCCAGCTTCCTAGCACTTTGCAATAGAGAAGGAGGTGTTTCTGCCTGGGCAGGGGTGGCAGATGTGGGAGACTGCTCTGCAAATCAGGTAATGTTCTGTCAGAGCTGAGCTGACAAGGAGCCCAGATTCCTTTTCCTACCTTCCCCATGGGCACCACGACTACTGTATATTGCTTCTTACCAGCACAGAAAGTCTTTTCTGTTGCTGCTGTTTGGTAAATTCATGCTTTCATTTGTCATTAGATTTTCACAACTTATTTTGCTTGAAAATCTAGATTTTCACTAAAGTGAGGTAATGAGTGAGGTAATGAGGTAACTTCTATACCTGCTTTCAATTATTTAAAAAAAAAACAAAAACAAAACAAACAAACAAACAAACAAAACCACCTACATCTGTATTTAGGAAATAGCTTATAAAAATACGTCTGGGTTTGTTGTTTTTTTTTTTAGGAAATATGTTATAAACATGAGTTATATCATTATTCTTTCATCACTGTGACTTCTACGAGGAAAAAGATTGTTACTTGTACTACAGCAGTGATTGTATCTCCCTGACAGTGTCTGACTGTGCTAGGTAGGCACAGTAAATGCATGAAATAAAATGACTTCCTGCCTCAAAGAGGTTACACTTCAAGCATATATGACAACAGATGGAGAAAACCCTGGAGAATTAATATTGCATGCACCAGAAGAGACTATTCGCACCACGCTTGAATTAGGCTGTACACTGTTGCTACTTGTATTAAGAGTCCTTGGTCCAGTACCACATCTTTAAGGACTGGAGATGGAATTAGATTTTCTTTCAAATTCTGCAGATTGAGTGCTTCCTGCCACGCATTTCATTATACTGCTGTCAAAGTTCATTCTCACTGGCACTGTCATTTCTATTTTGAAAATGTTTTCAGATTACGAGAGGCTGCAATGGAAAGGAACTAACACATATTTGGCATACTTTTCTGTTAGCAGCAAAAACAAATTCTGCCTTCGTTGCTGGCATGACAATCGTCATATCTCCCTTGTAAAAGTATTTGTTTCCTCAACTAAAGCAGCACAGAACATAGCTGCACCAACATTGTTTGGTTTTGCATCTACATAATGCTGGTCAGCAACAGAAGAAAAGGAGAACTTAGTAAAATCCATCTTGTTCTGCTTGAATATACAGTGTCTCGAGTATTACTGCAGCAAACTACTGACCTGAAAATCCAGATGGTTTGTAAACAGTGCTCTTACAAGTGATTTTCACTCTGACCAAGCCAATTTATAATCTGTTATACTTGTCTCTACTGAGAAGTGCTTCTGGCATATCTCAAACACATCACAGAGTGGTTTTCATTTTTGAGCAGCTTTGCTTCTTCTTACATCTGATTTATTTGAACTTCCATTGAAGGACTAATCAAACCAAAAGAATTTTCTGTTGTAGCCTGTGTGTGGACCAGATGCACTTCCACTGATTTTGCTGAGAGATTTCTCCCAGTGGATTTGAGCTGGGAACATGAACAGGCCATATGGCAGTAAAGATAATTTACATAGAACTTTTTATCGGGAAATATCACAAAGCACCTTGCAAATCACCTGCTGTACAGGAAGGGTTTCACTCAGAACTGAACTGCAAATACCTTTGGGGTAAAACTTGGCAAATATAACAGCACGCAATAATACTATGAAACAACTTGCAATGCTGTGAAGAATAAAATCATAGCATGTGAGAGAAATATAGGTCGACAAATTATAGTCACAAATCAGTTTTAAACTGAACAATTTGACCCTTTATGGGAAGCAATAATTTATGAAAGCTAGTTTCTTCCTTTTGATAAATGCATTACTTAAAATGATCTGCAAATATAAGACACTGAAAACAGAACATAAATATATAACTTAATATTAGTTTTGCAGACTTACTGTTCATGTAAGCAATAAATGTATATGTATAATTTTAACATCATTGTCCAAAAAAGTAATGTGGCCAAGAAAAGCTATACTATTTCTTATATTTAATGTTGGGAGGTAGTTTGAGAGGTTCTGGACAGTTTCTGGTACTGTCATGCATATCACTACACATTAGAGTTATCACAACAGCAGTTATTTCAAATAAAGTATTCTTTCTGTCCATCCTAAGGAAAAGAACAGAAGAGAAAGAATGCAGGATATAGAGTGCAATGTACATCAGAATTGGCAATGAAAATAGTATCTAGTTTTCAAATGAAACAATGTAAAATTGCTAAGTAAGGTCCATTACACAAAAATTTCACTTTCTTTGGATACCATTCTACCCCTTTCAGATTGATGTTTTGTTTTAGCCTAGAATCAGTCTTATCTCCTGTAGATGTATTCATGTTATATGTATGTGCTGTAAAAAGACAATTCTAAACACTATGCAAAAATCAAAAAGTAGAGATAATAGGCACACAATTTAATTTATGCTG
Organism: Chrysolophus pictus; assembly: GCA_037305975.1. NCBI lineage: Eukaryota > Metazoa > Chordata > Aves > Galliformes > Phasianidae > Chrysolophus > Chrysolophus pictus. The sequence continues at coordinate 11,926,619 of CM074583.1, read as the reverse complement.
TGTATTTACAGAACCCCAAGAAGAACTTGCTACAAAGTCATTCACTGCATTTAAAATGAAACAAGAATTGTAGTTTCATTTAAAGGGATTTTGTGATGAAGGTTTACAAGGAACCCAAGAGCTCAGCTGCCATCTCCTGCCTTCTGATTTTCTCCTTTGAAGAACTGCTGTCCTCCACGTGCAGAAATCCAGGCCTGGTCACACGGTCACTAGGTGTAACAGCACTCTTAATACTGTGTTTAGCTTCATAAACTAGCCACTGTGGTCCTCCTCTTCCTAGAAAGCAGAAAAATGTAAAGACAGTGTTACAGCTGCCGTAGGACACCATCAGCAGGTGTTGTCCTCCATCTAACACACATTACCTTTTGTAGCCAAGAGCGCAGCATTATCAGCACAGCAACGTGTCAGCTGCAAAACTTCTGCATATTGAACCAGCTACAAGTTAGGAGCAAATGTTTTCTTGGAGATGTTCAACTACTTAAAATTGACTGTGGCGAGATACAGTGTTGGGATTTCCTGTTTGCTCTGAAGGAGAGACTGCACAACACAAACACCAATGCTTTGCTGTCTTGAAAATTATGGGTTAGAAGAGATTGCAAGGATGTCATGAATAGAAACAGACATCTCCGGAGGGAACGGCACAGCTATATGTTGAGGTTCTGTGTGCTTACCCCTGACATGTGCCTAATTACCATTCCTGGAAAACGTGCACTGGCAGTGTCACTCCATAATTATGATGCCCATTTTCGTGGTCCTGTTTTGTTCACTCTCTTGATTGTAGTACTTGCAATCAGAGATACAGAATGGCATGAATACAGAACACTCAACCTCCAGGAGCAATTTTTTAAAAATTATTTCATTTTATTTTTAAAGTAAAAGTCACATTCAACCAAAAGGATGTGAAAAGCTATTATTAAGCTGCATTTTAAAACGTTTAATGGCACCACATGCTGACTCAGAAATTCCTCTCCTTGAAGCATATACAAAGTATAGGGTCTAATTATAAATGCTTTATTACTGTGTTGATAAATGTACCACATCATTCATTCTTTTCCAGAAAAATTTCACACAAGTCTCTTTTTAATATGTTTTAAACATAAAATACCAATGTATCTATTTAGGAGAGCAATCTTAGCTGCTGTAGTAAAAATAAAAATAATTACACTATTTTTAACTTAAAATTCCAGTGTGGATATTAAGCAATTTGTCTCTATTGGCAAGGTCTGGTTTTAGTTTGTGCTGGAGAACATGTAGTAGCAGGTGTCTTACTTTTTTTTCCATTAAGGAATTTTCTCCTTCCTGTTTTATTATATGTATGCTAGATGAGAGCTTAGCTTCTCTATCAATAGAGATTGCATACATCATTCACTGATGCTACTGCATGGTTTGAGTTTGATTTTATCAGCCAGAGGAATCCATCAGACATCTGTTATGTGTTAGATCTCTCAGGACTGGAAAGTCAACTTTCTCTGAAACTTGCACTTTTCCACTGAGCTGCACTGTGTAGGTTTCACAAGAGTCAGCTCAGCTCTAGAAACTAGGGTGGCCAACTGCACAGTAACTGAGATGTACAGAGCCAGAGCCAGTCACCGCAGCAGTTCAGGAGTCAACTATTCCAGAAGACACTTGAACTTGTGAGGGGAACAGTGCCAACAAACTTTATATTAAAACCATTGGAGGAGCTCAGCTTCCGGAACCTGTCACAAAGTTGAGAATTACCATCATACAGACGTACAATTCCACTTCCAAATGCTCCCAGCACAGAGGTAAGGCATATACATAGCAGCTGTGAATGTGCTGTAACCTTGTGTTCCTGCACTAACTCATAACATTACATATCTTGAAAACACTCTCCTACATGCTTGCATCCCCTGAGATGGTGTGCCTACCTCTGCAGAAGCAATTCTGAAGGGTTGTATTAAACCCCCACTACCTCCTTTGGTGGCCAAACCAGATTTTGAGCAAACAGCCCCTGCACAGTGATCATCCTGCCCTCTGCCAGTACAATCAAACAGTGCTCCAGTATGACTGTCTGGGTTTTTTTCCACAGAGATTGCACTTCTCTATCACAGGACCAAAGCAGGTGTTGGTTTCTTAGGCGACCGAGTCAAGCATCTATGGTTCAGATATTGGCTGTTAAGCTTTTCATTTGAAAACTAATGTGTATTCAGCTTGTATTTCTCATTTTACCTAGAGATGTATTCTAAATTCTATCTTGGAGACTGCAGACTGCAGTGGTTACAGACTACTTTTGCTGACAAGAAATAGCAAAGTAGACTTGTAGGCAGTAGGATTTTCTAGAAGAATTTACATTGGTAAGGAAAAAAATGATTTCTGAGTCTAAGAGAGTCAAGCACAACTGTTTATCACTGACACTACACGAAAAGACTTCAGAGCTGATTTATTGCATAGCTTATGAAAGATTGGCACATGAACACAGAACACAATAATTGTCTTCTTTTCTCCTTCCCATAGCCATAAACCTATATCTCAAAAGCCACTGCTGAAGTGAGGGATGAGATGGAAAGATTGAACTCTGACTCCATTTTCAAGGACAGTTCTGTTGCTACTTAACCTAGGAATTTTCTCAGTCTTCTGTTGCATTCTATGCTGCCATCATCTGGTTCCTTTCATAAAATCTGACATTTTATAACTCTTATCTCTACACCTGCTTTTTTCCCTAGGCAAAATATTCAGTACTTTTCCTGAAGATATTTCACAATTAGGATTTATCTTTGTCCAAGCAGCAATCCATTCTCTCCAGCTACCACAATCCAAGCGTATTTACCCAGCCTCCTAGTAAGGCAGAGAGCTCCCTTTACCTAACTAGCACTCAGTACAGAGAGGGATGTTGACTGATGGTTCTTTTCATACTCCAATCAACTGTTCTGATGCCAATGCCTCTCAACCATCCACCAAAGATTTCCCAGTAACAATCTAGTTATCTTTAGCATGACAGCCCCTAGCGTGCTGTCATCCTTACTTGAGGAATGCAGATATCTGCACGTTGCACTTGGATCAAGGCCATCCCAGATATGTATATAGACTGGGAGAACAGCCCTTCAGAGAAGAACTTGGGGTCCTGATGGACAAAAAGCTGAACACAAGCCATCAGTGTATGCTTGCACTCCAGAAGGCCAACAGTATCCTGTGCTGCATGCAAAGAGTGGAGGCCAGCAGGGAGAGAAAGATGATTGTCCCTCTCTGCTCTGCCCTTGTGAGGCCCCATCTGGAGTACTGCATCCAATCCTGGGGCCCCCAGGACAAGAATGTTGCAGAGCTATTGGAGCAGGTTCAGAGGAGGGCCACAAAGATGATCAGAGGGCTGGAGCACCTCTTATTATATAAAAGTTGAGAGAGTTGATCTTGTTTAGCTTGGAGAAGACAAGGCTCTGGGGCCTTCCAGTACTTGAAGGGAGCTTACAAGAAGGAGGGGGTCTGACCTTTTACATGGTAAAAACATAATGGTAAAAGGGCATCATGATAACGATAGGATAAGGGGAAATGGCTTAAAACTAATAGAGAGAAAATTTAGGTTAGATGTCAGGAATAAATTCTCAGAGGGTAGTGAGGCACTGGAACAGACTGCCCAGAGAAGGTGTGGAATTTTTCCAGTCAGCTTGCACTTGGTCCAAAGCCACACTGCTTCAAAGAGGTCACAACCTTCACCTCCTTCCTTTTCAACTGGCAACCAAAGTGTGCACAGATTCAGAAGCACTGATCAGACTGTTTTCTGGAAGTTTTCTGATGGCTGTTAAAACTCTCAGTGAACATGAAAGCACTAACATTAAAGCAAGCACAGGGGAGGAGAATATACAACAAACTTTGCTTCATCTCTGGATTATAGCACACCACTGCGTGTCCTCTGGAAAGTCTTTTCTCTTTCAGCATTTACAGTGCTCTCTGTTCTTCATAAGAGCCCTATGGTCTCTGCCCATGTCAGACAAAAGTCTACTCAGCAGAACATGCTCAGCTGCTTCCAAAATTGTTGCTGCTTTGTCTACCTGCCAAAGGATTCGCCCAACCTGTTACACAGGTAGCAAGAACAGGGAAGCAAGGTTGCCTGCTGACTAGCTACACTTCACCTGACAGTGCAAAACAGAAAGATGCCATGCTACATTGTGTGCTTCTGTGGTACACAAACTGCAAGCTGAACTGCAAACCAATAAACATAACACATAGCCTCTGCCACACAACACACACTGACAGAATCAGTTGGGCTAATGCTTGCAATTCTTTCAAGGCTCTAATTGATCACCATAGGAAGATAACAGCATGGTTTTACTGGGAGACATTCCAATATGCTTTTCTTCATCCTTTTTCTTGAACTGTTGCCTGCCCCTGTTGGAGATTGGTATGCACATTTTTTCAGAGTATGGGAGTTACTACATACAGTATAAACTTTCAGGCCTGTAAATCAGAATTAATAAGTCTTGGGGCAAACCAGAAAAAAAAAATTAAAAATAAAAAGAGGCATATTTACATACACTAAGGAGAGACAAGCCTATCCCAAGACAAAACAAAAACAGAAGAGGAGGAGGAAGACTTGATCTTAAAAATCTAAATAATTTCTGCTTGTGTTTAATTCCTGCAGCTGAATCCTGAAGAATTCTTTAGAATCAAAACTGAAAATAAACAGAAGCATATTTAATGAACAAAATAAAACTGTGGCTAATATTGAATATGCAGGAACCACCAGGTATTCTGTCTGAATACTAACTTCAAATGACAATGTTCCGAAATTTTCAGATTCACTATTTGCTATTCATTTTTGTATTGACAGATTAGAGGAGGGGAAAACAGGCTGGAAGACATGAGAGCTGAATCTAATCTCCATTTTGAATTCCAGTCTGAAATAGACCTGAATCAATCATGTCTTCAGCACCTCTGTGTGCCTCGCCTAAAATGCTCCAATTAAATGAATGCCTCCCTCGTGCATCCTGGCAGAACTGGGCTGAGGTTTTCAGACCAATTTAGAAACTGGCAGAAATGGAACTGGGTTCTCAAAGCTTGAAAGTCCCAGTCCTAAAGAAGCAACAAAAAGAGCAAATGTGCAGTTCTGAAAATATATACTTAAGTAAGGATAGATAAATATTGGAGACTTTAGGAAATACCTTACATTCAGGTGTTCAGGTGTTTGCAGAGGAAAAGCAGGCAGGTTCTATATCAGCTGTATATATCATCTCTAGTATTTATTTCGTGCACAGCCAATTTTCCTAGCCTTAACCTACAAAGGTTAGGAGGAGCTTAGGACATAGTGAAGCAAACAATGCAGAGATCAGTTGTGCCACATATTCCTTTAGCTGTGGGTTAAAGAAAACAAAGAATGCTTCACTTCATTTTTCAAGCAGGCTGTTTGTGTTTCTGGAGAGTGCTGATGCTCTGTGATATCTGAGGAAGATAGCATTAGGACTGTATACTCTGTATTCCTTCTTGCTTTCTTAATAAAAGAATAATGAGCTCAGTGGTGCAGAAGCAACACAACATGCTGCTATGAAGGAGACCTCAAAGCCCACTCAGCTGCTTCACTGGTGTACATTAAAATTAATGAGTTTCTGCTACAGAAGGAAAGAGGTGTCCTTACATGGGAATGAGATCTATGATCTATGTATTGTAGCACAACTGCTGAGTAGCATAGAAATCTGCACAGCTCAGTCTCAGAGAATAAATTTCTTTTAATAGAAGTGAGGACGGACTGAAGATTCTATGTATTAAAAGAGGAGGTAGAAGAGCTTTCCATTTGCATGTTAAACACCTTCCTATTAGTAAAGAACGGAATGCCACTGTAGCTCACTTTCCATCCCATTCATATAGCTAACAGAGCAAAAAATTTGCAATATTGAATGCCAGTCTGCACCTGAGGCTGCTAACTCAGCCAGTGTAGCCGCAATTTAATGGATCTCAATTACAAAGCCCTTATTTTTGTGTATGGGAATATCTATGTGGAGGTCATCACATTTCATTAGTAATTTTGATTAACACATCCTTCACAGTGGTTTTGAGCTTTTAGTGCTTCCCAATTAGTGAAGCAAACTTTTGAAGAAGCTATTAGCTTGGTACACAGTATAGTTACAAAATAGTGCTCTTTCATTAAGACAGCTCAATGTTATCTGAAATTTTTCAAGGCTTCATCCAGCTGCAAAGAGGAGTTAATAATACACTGCTACACTAACATCTCCATGAGGCTTATTTCCTGCCTCAGAGTCCCAGTGAGGAACAAAATGACTCAAATGTCTAGAAGCTGAATTTCAGGGGGACTGGCATCCAACAGATCTTTTATTTAAAGCTCTGTGGTCCTGACTGCTGTTAGAGGACTCCCTACCTATAGGCTGATACCATTTCAGAGGGAGAACCTGCAGTCTTCTTACTGAGGACTCCCTACTCTCTGTGACTCGTGCATTTGAACAGCCAACATAGCATCCTTTGAGGGGCTCTGAACCAACATCAGACACTGTGAGGCAGATTTCAGAAACCAGGTGCTTCTGCTGAGTTTTGGTTCGAGCACTTTTGCAGTCTCCTAAGCTAAGGCAACTAAAATAAGCAGTCATTTTTGTGAAATATTTGAAAAAAAATAATCCTCTGAGTCAAACACTGAGCCTGCCCTGTCGCCATTCAAGCCTGGAGACTTGGGTCTTTCAGTTCCAGCATACAAAAAGTCACGCAGTGACTTCTACACGCAGTCAGAGCATGTTTTGTGTCTGAACAGCACATAAAAAAAATTGGCAAGTTCAGCTCAAAGTATTTGTTTGAACAGATCTTCTGGCTGGAGAATGCCTTTACTATAGGTACTTAACCTAAATATTTGCCTCAAAAGTTAAGGAACATCAATTTCTTTATTTAAGTGATAGAGATACATTAACCTCAAACATCTAAGCTAGATTCAACCATAGTATAGAATTCCAAGTGCAAAATCATGGTAAAAATCAGAAAACCTGGGCCACTTCAAACCTACTCTGAAATGTCCTGTAGGCAACAAGTATTACTGTCTTGTTTGGGATCAAATGTCTTGAGCAATTCAGAGTTGACATTTTTGCCCATTCCATTTCAGAGTTCACTACAACCCATGGGAATTTGAGTTGACCTTTTATAGAGGGAAAATAAATTTAAAAAAATAAACACATGAAAAAAAATAAACATGATGAAGCATCAACAACTGGCTCTGCTAATATGGACAACTTTCAGATATATCTTTTTTTTTCCTCCTGTGTCTGTGATTTGTACCTGGAATCTTTGCCATGTCATTGACTTTGAACTCAGTGTTTTTACAATTTATCTGTCTCAGTCTACAAACTGCTTCTGTTCTAATTTAATCAGGTTCAGCCTATTAACAGTATGATGTAAAGGCCAGTTATTTTGCTTATCTCATTAAAATCCAGAAATTTGCTACGCTGCCATGGCATTAAACTCCAGTCCATCTAAGGGCATTTCATTAGAACTGCATTAGTTCATCATTACTGAAGTTTATTTTTCATTTAGACATGTTAGCATCAAAAAGATACCACATGAAGGAACGTGACATTCAAAAGTCAGCCTCTGTAACTTCTTTTTGGAGGAAGTTTTTGGGAATGTACGAAAGAAAATGAAAACGGATCCCAGAAGATTCCAGAGGTGGTTATTTACACAGTGTAAGAATACTTCTTCTGTCATTTCCCTGTTGCTTGCTGGAAAACATCTTTTTGCATCTCTCTCGGCTTCCCTGCTTTCTTAGAATGGATAAGTCTGAAATTAAGCTCCAGATCAAGTACCTGGGAAATTTTGGAGAAACCTGATACCAAAAACAGTTGATTCCATCTTTTCTAGTTCAGGCAATTCAAAACCCCAACACTGAGCATCCTGCTGAGTATTTTGTAAAACCTCAGACTTGGCTCTGGCAAAGAACCAATTTTCTTTCTCCTTCTCTCCCAAAAAAGAAAACATGCCACACGGATGTGTGAGGTCACAAAAACAAAACAAACGAAAATGTACTACAAGAAAAAAAAAACAAAACAAAACACAGAAGCAAAGACTGGGCTTCACTAGAAATAGATCTGTAGAATGGAAAAGTTGTTGCTGACTACCTGACATTCTTGCTATACGTGTTTTTGAGGGTTACCTCAAACAAGAACTTATCAGGTCCTATTATGGGCTTAATGCACTTGGTGAACATGAAATGTAGTTCTGGGACACAGTATTCTCTTCAGATTTATCTGAAAGAGATCCGGTGAAAGCACACCAAGACTTCTCCACGATGGAAATCAAAGCATGTTTGGGACAAGAACAGAACAAGCAGATTGACTTCAAAAGCGCATTCCTGATCCAAACTAGAACACTAATCTAAGCACACTAGAAGTACTGTACCTAACAGCTGAACAGACTGAGGAATAAAATATATTTCACACCATGCCCAGAAATACACCTCTGAGAGTGGTATCAGAATGAATCTTCCACTGTGAGATGAAGCTATGTGAAAGACAAACTAGATGGGCAGGAAATATTTTAAATTAGACATAATGGAATAAGGCAATTTGAAGCAGCTTTACTCCCTCTAAGAATAAAATTTGCCTTCAAATTTTAGTTGAGCAAGAACAGCTATGAGGTATAAATCACAAAGCTGTGCACTCAGAGTGTGTTAGTCTACACGTGCCATTTAAAAACCAGCACTCCCTTTCTCCTGGTGTCCTGGATCTTCCTCCAGTGTTACTCAAACTACAGAAAAAAAATGAGGTTTTTTACATGCTGAAGATCTTAACCACGCTCAGCTTGTCCAGGCTTTGTCACACAGAGTTAACCAGAGGTATTTTGTTATGTCTAGAGAGAAATAAAACTCTTCTGTTATTCAGACAGAAATGAAAACTTCAGTGCAATCTATTTTCAGCACTCTACAATAGGCTGGAAAATATTAGCCATTGTATATATATTTGTATATAGAATCACAGAATTATTAAGGCTAGAAAAGACCTCTTAGATCATCTAGTCTAAACATCCACCTACCACCAATGTTGCCTGCTAAACCACATCCCTTAGTACCACATCCGCACACTTCTTGAACATCTCCAGAGAGGGTGACTCAGCCACCTTCCTGGACAGCCCATTCCAGTGCCTGACCACTCTTTTGGAGAAGTTTTTCCCAATATTCAAACAGAACCTCCCCTTGCACAACTTGAAGCCATTGTCTCTTGTCCTATCTTGTCCTATCACCAGCTTCACTGCCCTTCTCTGGACACGCTCCAGGGCCTCCATGTCTTCCTTGTAGTGAGGGGCCCAAAACTGAAAACAGTTCAGTGTTTTGCAGCCTCACGAGAGCTGAATACAAACGGATGATCACTGCCCTGCTCCTGCAACACTATTTCTGATACAAGCCAAGATGTCATTGGCCTTCTCAGCTACCTGGGCACACTGCTGGCTTGTGTTCAGACAAGTATCGACCAACACCCCGTTCTTTTCCTCTGCACAGTCCTCCAGCCACTCTGTCCCAAGCCTGTAGGGTTGTCCAGGGTTGTGACCAAAGTCCAGTGATCCGGCCTATCCAGGTCACATATTTGGAAATGTTTACACACTTCAGAAGAGTGCAACTAGATTTCTACTGCTGCAAATCAGCTTGAATCAGAGCAACACATCAGTCTCAGATGAAAGCCTGGCACTACTGCTTATAGGAAAATGACACAGGAAATGACACAGTGAGGGTGGGTCGCTTTCACACACTACAAAATTAAACAAGATATTATTAAAGATAACATATAAATTAATAACAAGAATGCTAATCTGAGAGATGATGCAGTGCCAGATGAGCCATTCTTTATCCATTTGAGCGGCTCAGTTCTGAATGATCAAGAAGATAATATTTTCAAATCTGTATTGATTTTTGGTCACGACGTGCATTTGCATTTCAACATTGTTGCAACACACCCCAGTTTCAAAGGTATACGTATGTACAGCACTTGACTGAGCGAGATACCATTTTATGCTGACATGTAGAATCCCACGTATATATTTTCAGAGATATCATAACAGACACGAGAGAAAAATACTCCAAACCAAGCTACTTTGTTTCTATCGCAGTAAGAAGCACAAGTAGTTCAGTGAATTCGGACTCTCACACGGCTCCAGCCGTAACTGCACTCCGAGGCACCAGCAGTTAACGATTAAGCCCGCCGGCGCCCCGCAGCGCCCAAGGACACGGGCAGCGCCCAGCCGGGCACAGCGGCCGCGCGGCGCGGAGCTCCGCCAGGGGGAGCCGGCACTGCGCTGCGGAGCGAGGGGCTCCTGCCTGCCCGGTCAGTGTTGCGGCCACGAGTCAGACTAAAGAACCCTTTTTAAAGGAAAGTCTCTTTAAAGGACGCCGTCCTGCGCCGGAGTTCAGAGGTTCGCGCTGCAGATTTCCCAGCCCTTGAGACTTTCACTGCAGACGGCAGAGGTCAGTCGATACTGGCCCGTGACCAGCCTGCCTGCCTCTTTAGCTCCTCGTGCTTACTAAAGCACTTTCCCCGACTTTTCAATCTGTCTGACATACAACACCAATATTTGAGACCGCATATTCTGTTGGGCAAATACTTCGCAGATTGATGCAGACATTCTGTTTTGGAGGTACATGGTGAACCTCCCCAGTCTGAGCCATAGCCCCAGGAGCCAGGTGTGGCATCCTGGCAGATGTGGAGGCACATTTCCTTCCATTCTTCACATACCACAAGAGCTGTAAATCAACGTGGCGTGGAAGTTGACACAGAAAAATTGAAGAGCTGCCATGAAATTATTGCCTTTAAAGCAACTTTGCATGAAGCAAAGCATATTGATTCCGCATCCAGTGTAGCATATTCATCATACCTGCAAGAAAATTTAACATTCCTGATCACATTCAATTTTAGAATGCATTCATTCTGATTTTTCTAGAAGACTGTTCATGATACAAAAGTTTTTCACTTGCATTCAAAGCAACTTTTATCACCTGCCTAACATCCAGCAACTACGGTAAGTCATCATGCTTTACCTCACCCACTAATTTAGTTAGGCTTTGTCCAGAACAAAGGGCCACAATAAATGCCAAAGTAAGAGCTACACCTGCTTACAAATCACACAGACCTAAGTTTCTTATGCAGCAAGTTAAATATTTACTAGAATATAACCAGCAAGCAAATCAGTAGGTCTCTTAGATAATGAACTGATTTTTAGAGGAAGTATCTTTAGCAAGTATTTCTCAGACCCACCACCGCCATTACTAAAATCTCTCTCTCCATCTGCTTTTCTTCACAAACTGGTCAGACTTTGCCTGGATGCGTGCATGAATAGAGCACCATAACGTAGCACCAAGCGGATTTATCTCAGACTGTACATCTTTTGGTCCTCTGCCATCTGCAAAGTGGTAGTGAGAAACGTGACATCAAAATACAGGCTGATGCTTTTGTTTCTGAACACCAAGGACACAAAAGGTAAGGTCCCCACTTCTTAAAATCTTTTTAGGCTGTATACTGCTCTTAGGAAATGTGACAATCAAAATCCGCCTTTCCACTGTATTTGGATTCTGCTCTTTATTGCGCTTTTCTCTTTCTTATGAAAAAAAAAAATCCTGGCTTATACATGAACAATTATGATGTGAATTTGGATTTTGAGTTATGCTTTTGGATACGGGAGGACAGGACAAGAACAAATCGGATTAATCCAGAACAGCTTTAATGTGTTTGTGCCAGTTCACAGTAGACAGAATTTATTTCAAAGTTAGAACTAAACTAATCTTAAAATATTGGTGTGTCTGTAACTGTTCTTGGGAGATGAGCAAAGCAGAAAGAGAGGATGGAAAGACAGGTGGCAAACGAGACAGGAATATTGAAACGTAGCTAAATTTAATCCAATTGTTCTAAATCTACTTCTGTTTGTCAAATCATACAAAATAATTTCAGGCAGAGAAGAATGTGGTCTCTCAGGGAAGAAAGGTAACCTTAGTCATTTTTGCCTGTTTTATCATAAATTATAGCCTCTGCTGTCAATAGTTTTGGTAGAGAGATTTTACATTTTATATAAATAAGCAGATGAATTACGAACCAGTTTAGAATTTAACAAATTCCACACATTTTTTTTTCTTCCTCACTAGTTTAACTTCAGCTGTTACTGGCTGTTACTGGTTTTTATTTCATTTTAATAATGCATATTGCATAATATATGGAGTTTTTCCTTGATATGCTTAGGTACAAAGTTAATTAATATGTTCCTACATAGATTCCTATGGATTATATCTACTCTAGGAATGCAGAACCTCAGTTCTGTTATCAACACACCATACACAACATAAGAGATACTGAAATTACTCCACAGAGGGATCCAAGCACAGAAAGCAAACAGAGGCAGTGATGAAAAAGAAAAATCAAAGTCCATAAACACAAAGTGTGAATTACCATCACACTTTGTCAAACCCTGAATTAGTGATAGGTGAGCTTATATCACAACTTTTGCTCAAGAAATGGACATCTGTGTTATTTTACATCAGTGAAGATATAATTGTGTATACAGTTGTAGCAAAACATGCAAAGATGTTATAAAAGTGTTGAAATTATGAATAAAAATTTTAAAATGCATTTATAGAAGTCATTGACATAAATTAGTCTAAAATAAAATCATGTATTTTTAGAAATGATGCAGAAAGGAGCAGATAAACAGAGGAAGATAAATCCCTAATCTGTTTACATCTCTTCAAAAACAAGGAAGAATTCCATAATAAATAGAAAAACAAATATATAAAAAGAAGACTTCTAGTATCACTGTCTAAACAATCTGTTGATAGGAGGCTGCTGAAATCTATGACTCCATATTAAGAAAGGGACAAAGTAGTTATTTCCAGTATTTTTAGGTACAATTAAGACATCAGTTTCTTTTGTAAGAATTATTTAAAGTTTCAGAATTCAAGCCAAATACTAATTACTACAGATGAGGCTAAACCTCCTGAGAGAATGAGAAACAGCAGATTACTCCATATCTGCCTGCTGTGAGGCTCACAGAGCTTTGCCAGAAATATCAGTGCTGGACTGTGTATCATTGCCAAAGGGTTAATAGACATCTTAGCACCAGCTTGGTTCTCTTTCAGGATGGCATTTCATTTTTTTTCTAGATTTGACAGTAATCAGCAGTTGAAGTAGAGTTAAAAGTACTGAATGCTCGCATTAGAGGTATAAAGACCGTACACATTAACACGAAAATGCTTGTGTTCATGTTGAAACATTCATCTAAGATATTTGCAAAGCCTGTGGAATCTAATTTGCCTACACATTAGAGTTGTTATAACCTGCATTCAAAAAAAAAAAAAAATCAAAAAAAAACCAACAAAAAAAACAAGGATATTGTTTTGTCAACAGGAAAATTAGCACAGCAGAAAGAGGCTCTGTAATCAGCAAAGGGAATCAGCCACTTTCAGAGTAATTCATCAGTTTCAAAAAGGTAAAAGTGCCCTCCAGAGGTTCCCATCTCCACTTACTGCATGCAGCAGCAATCTAAAATCTAACTTAAATCCATTATAAACTACAGAAATTTTCTTACCGAATTGCTGGAATGACACTATCCAAGAAAATCCTAATCAACATTGGTACATAATTAGTTTAATCTCAGAATGTCCACCTCAACAAAGAACGGATCTGCTGACTTCATCTGGGAAGTTTTAAGCAGATGCCATTGAACACATAGCAAAGATCTTCGCCGATCACAGTTGTGTAATTATCATCCACTTAAAAAATGAAAATAAATCTAACTTCAGGCAAATTCTGTTTTCAGAGAAGGCTGAAATCAAATTCTGGAAGTTTCAGTCCAACAAGCTGCCACTGATACCCATCCTTCCCTAAAGAAAGAATGCCTGAAGTTGTTCTAATGGCTTATCTGGTCCTGCTGGCTGAAAGTCATGATAAAGTCATCTCAGAAATCCAAGATCTACAACAATATAGAGGCTTTCCAGTTTTTCAGCAGTGATCTAGTGCCATTCCTCTTCTAATTTGCACCAGAAAAATGATTTTTAAAATCACATCTACAATTATCTCCCGTAAGTTATGATATTCATTGGCAAGCCCTGACTCCCATAAAGCTTAGTCTTAGACTTGCCCTATAAAGCTAGCAGATTCTCACATAAACTGCAACACTAACACAAAGTCGATTCACAGTGATTTTGTATCAGAAAAGGGAATGTTCGGAAGGATCAGAAGGGGAAGATATTCCATATAACAATCTCCAACAGCACACTAAAACTTTCCATAACAATGAAAGACTTTACTAATACACACCTGAGAGATTTCATTTCATTTTGAAGTTCTGAAAGAGTTTAACTGCTACTTGCATGTCAAAACAGACAGACATTTACAGCAACAGGACTCCTTGTGGGACTGTGTCATAAGTACACAGAATGTGGCTATATAGAGCAAAAGTCAGATAGCAAAGAGCAGAGCTGTGATTGTCTGGCACCATCCACATCACCATCAGAATTCAGGCTAGAACTTGCTGCTTCAGAGTTCAGGCTAGGACAAATGCTGCACAACTGATAACAAAGCTTATCTGTGCACAAAGCAGTAAGAACTTTCGTTAATGTAAGTATTAGGAAGCAGCAAAGAAAAGGTGTAACAGGTCACGTCATGAAATCTGAAGGTAGAAGTGTTCAAGAGAGGAAGGCTGGGCACTAAGAGGAGTCTGGACTGACTCAGAGTGACAGTGATAACAGCCTGTTTGACTGTAGTCTATCAATGCACACAATTTCCAGCATTGTTACATAGCAGCAGCAGTGCTGGTGATCACAGTTCAACACATATCCAACTGTTTCCAGGTGGTATTTTCTTTTTTTTTAAAAAAAAAGGTAGCTTCATGAAGGCGTTTGAATCAAAGTAAACTGATCTGCACAAAACATGCTCAGAACTACAAATTCAAGAAATCTTCATCTATCTGTTCAAAGACACTTCAAGTTTTGGAATTCCAAGCAGAACTCACAATCTGGTATGGAAATGCAGTTTCAGATTCTCCACCACTGTACATTTCCATACAGGTCTGTGAAGAATGTCATTCCTAGCAAACACCATGAAGGTGTAGTTACAGTTTTTTTATACCTGTAGCAGTGAACCTTCATTTATCCTTTTGGAAAGGTTTCCTTTACTCTGCTATAGCCAACACAGTTCTTTTATTCTATTTAATACTGCTTGTGCACACTCTAAAATAACTTTCCATACTGAATGCTAAATAGATTGCATAAATCAAGTTTCTCAAAAGCTAGATAGCAAGCATTAAGTATGAAAGGGAAACCTCTAATCAGTAGCACCTATTAACCACTAGATTGGAGGACTCAATCATCCCACTTCGTATGCTGACTTGGAGGCACCGTAACAGCATCAGATTACCCAGCTCCAATAAAGGAATATTCCTCGCACTTAAATAGATGATAGTGTTTAGTCCAACATTTAAAAGGTGTAGAGCAGTGCAAACAAGTTCAGAAGTATTAGATTATGGATTCATTGTGGTATACATTGAACTAAAGCTCAGTGATGCTATGCTAATAGCCTAATTCTTTAAATTCATATCATTTTCTACTTTAGACAAACCAGGCATTAAAAAAAAAACCTTAGTAAAGACTTCTGGACAAATTAAATAATGAAAGAAGAGGTGACATTTTTCCTGCTTTATTTTATAATATTGTACTTTAGCCTGTAATTAAATCCCTGAAATGAGCATACCATAGCAATTTTGAGGCAATTAACAAGTACAGGAAAGGTTTTAGAGAGATCTTTGACAAAGCACTTGACAGGCCTTCCAGCTAATGTTCTTAATGAGAACAAATAGGTAAAACTGAACTTCTCAAAAATCTGTGCTGAGGGCCAGCTATCACGTGGTGGATGACTGGTCACTCACTAATCCTGCAAAGCAGCTATTTCTAGCAGTGACATAGCTCAGACAAATATGCAAATAAAGGTAAATGAATCTGTGCTTCATGCTGGTTTCTTTACATGTTCTTTTCTGGCAGTTGTTACATAAATGTTACAGAAATGTGTGACTAACTTTATAAGCTAAAATATAAACTATTTGTTCAGCTGATATTTCCCTTTTCTACTCTGGTTTTAAGAACAAAGAGAGATCATATCAATTATCATAATATGTAACTATGAAATCTGGTCTACCTAAAGCTTGTTACACAAGATTGGAACATCTTTGTGTGTCCTCTTGTAGCTTCATTTCTGTGGTTCTGTATGTTCAAACTGAGGCATTTCTGAATCTACAAAATTGCTTTAACTGTAAAGTTATTCCATACAATAAATACTTCTGAGAAATTATCCAAGAGATCAGAATTTTATACATAACAAAATTTAAACATAACACTCTGCCACACTGTGGCTGTAGATTGCAAGGAAAAGATGAAGTCAGCAGGTATGCTGTTTTGAGAGGCCTGAAAATACTGTCTAGAGGGAAAAAAAAGCCAGATTTGTAGCACCACAAATCCCTGGCCCAAAAAGTACACACAGCCTCTCTGCTGGTAGGTTACAGATAGCTCTGGCACTGCATCCATAATACCTAAGCATTACCATTCACAGAACAAGACCGACCAACCAACCTACGAGGACACAGGCTCAAAGAACTTTGCACCTTAACAACTCCACATGGAGGCGGATATGTGGCTCCTGTGCCCAGTTCTAAATTTCTGCTGATGACAGCAGCCGAATTTGGGTGTTTATCCATTCATCTTCCATTACTCCATCTAGAATGTGATAAGGCCAAGCCAAGAATTCAGGCTACAATCAGGTTTCTTTCTTAAATGCTTCCTTTCCTGTTTGACACATTTCCTTTTCAAAAGGCCATCTCCTGTGAGAATAAAAAGCTCAAGTAGCAAAATAAGAGATTTCATGATTAGGTGTTAAGGGTACTCATCCTTCATTACATTCCCAATCCTTTTTCAAGCTCACAGCTATTTCAAATACATGTTTAAGATCTGGGCATAAGCAGAGCTTTGCTTCTATATTTGTAGTAAGATCTTATTTCTTTGTATATAAAGATTACAAATGTTTTCCATTTTCAAATAGATGACAGTGTAACGTGCTTCACTCAGAGGAAAGTTTCCATTAGTCTGGAAATAGCTAGTGTTGGCAAAGCTAGCTGAGCGAACAGAGAGCTGGAAAATATAGCACTATTATTTGGAAGAACAAAGTGGGAAAACTAGCAAACATTTTTCTCCAAGATTGAGTTTCGTCCACCAGAGTTTCATGTGATGGCCTTAGGTAAGTGTTCACATGCTACACGGACTGGAATTCCAAGTATTTGCAACTTGTTGTAGGTTGTAAGTGATGTCAATCCTATTGGAACTACGTAATGCTGAAATCACAGTATTGGGTATTGTCAGATAAAAAAGTTTAACTGAAAATTGAGAAAAGGCAAAAACAACCCTGTACAAGTGCATCTTTTGAACAGGCAGGACAGTAATTCATAATGAACGATGTAAAGCCAACCTAAACACTGCATTCAATTAGAGAGAAGTTTTCAAAAAGAGATACTCCTGCAAGATTCAGCACAAACAATATACTAAGAAATTCGGACCCTGATACAACTATAACTCTTCAGACTTCAAAACTACCCAAAGAATTAATTTGGTCCTCTTTTGGTAATAGCTGAAAGAGTCTCCCGTGATGCAGTAAGTACAGTGCTCCCAGCTGACTGCAGAATAGCCTGGCTGATGTGTACCTTAACTATCATTTGACCATGTGCAGCTGTTAGAAATTAAAAATTTCTCTTTTCTAAAAAACTGCTTGGCAGATAATTTCCCTGCAGAGTATTCAGTGTAGCCGAGCACATTAATGAAGCTTGTCTTGTACTTGAGCAGGAACAGATATATTCCTTTATAGACTTAATTCTTAACTATCATTTCCCATAAACCTTCTCTGTTTCAAGACATTAAGCTTGACCTTGAATCTGTCCAGACATAGCTTGTAATTAGATGCTTTGAGCTACAAGCAGCTCATTTCTCGGTGCTCTTTGCCACCTCAGCCCTTACACAGTTGAGACCACCATGCCCTAGGATTGCTGAGTAGAGTCCAAAAGGAGTCAGCAAATTCTTTAAGAGATTCCTTAAACTGGGGCTGAGAAATAAGAAAGTTTTCTAATTACTGTGTATATATCAATGTGTACTTCCATATATTAAAACAGAACCTAAACCATATATACAAACTTATTACTTAAGAACTGCGTTTTAGGGATGCTTATACTAAGGAACGACTGCTATTTTGGAACATGTATTCAGTCTATGCAGACCAGAGCATAGTTCATCCTCTAAGGGAGATTTTTGGTTGATGTTCAAGAATTTTTCATTCAAAACAAATGTGTTCTTTCCAAGAAGTTTACAGAGCACACAGAAATGACCTTCCTTGAGGTGAAAATTAAAGTGCATTAGAAACTGGTTTTTCCCATATACAAGGAGCTTTTCAAGGGCTCCTGTGTGGAGGATAGATAAAGGAGGTGGTTTATTATTCCTAGCATCCATCAAAGTAACAGACAATGATACTCAATCTTTCTTACAAAGTCAATGCTGAGAAGGATAAAGTTGGTATGCGTGGTATTAGAAAGATACAAGAAAAGTTATTTTAGAAAACTATCCCCAGGAGACTATGAATGAGCTAAAACCTAACTTACCCACGCCACTGAAAATCACTTATAGTTTTCAAATCAATTTTGAACATTAAAAGAGTAATGTTCTTTTTGCTGGCTCCCTTGGTGCAGATGAAATGCTAAGCTGTTTAGCTTTCCCCTCCTGCAGCCCAAGCTTGCAACATCCCAGGGGATGTTAAAAAAAGAGAAATTAAATTGCACAGCCAGGCCTTTCTTTAATGACTTTGATCCCTCAAAATAATTAAAGCTATTTTTTCCCCTCGAGAGCAAACTCTGTGCTGTAACTCAGGGGATTAAATCCCTCTGAAATCTCATGGTGGTCAACAGTATTCATTGCCCCTCACAAATAGCCGGTCTGATTCTGTACATTATTTACAGCACACATAATCATGAAGAGTGGGAGATAGGCTACATCTGAACAGGTGATTAGACATAGAGGATCAGGCTCTGTATAATGAGGATCAGGTTCCATATAATGAAGCCCTAGCCACCATGATTGTTAATGCTAATTTCGCTGTGTTGCAGGCTTGAAGGATCAGGATCATTAACTGCAGTGTGTGTTCGCACTCACGTGGTTCTCAGGGCCATGTTTTACAAGCACTTATGGACTTCTCCTTAGAAACATTAGTTTCTTCCAGTACAAAAACACACAAGGAGAATTGCTACACTCAGGAAGCAGCATTATCATGTCAGGACCTCAGAAAAGGGAGGACCCTCTCTTAAAATCCCAGCTCAAACAGTACCTTTCTGCTCTCACTAAGATTCATGCAGCCTGATGATTGTGCCATTATGTTGTTTCCATACTTAACCTACCGTGTCATCCATTCTTTACCAGCCAGAACACAAGCAACCCCTCTTCATAGGCAGTGCATACCCTGCTAGGATCTGACAAAACACGTAGAATACTCATCCACTTCAGACAGCTGACATGTACAAGACCTAGCAGGTTTATCCTTGGAGCAAGGCCAATTTCTGTCTTTCTTTTTTTGATAGTTCACCCTTTACTCTAGCTGAGTAATACTAGATGTGCTATTGGTCACCCTTCCTCTGCTCTTACTTCTCCTACAAACAATGGTTGGTGGAGGTTTACTCTTATTATTCTCACCGATGCCACACCAACTCCTGCTCCATATTCATCCTGTAACTCAACGTATGCGTCAGAATGAGTATCAGCTGAGCAAGCCCTGCCTCATTCCTAGCGTGGGAACAGAACTGCTGATCAAAGAACTTTCATGTTGTTCTTATGTACCTGCTCTTGGCCAGACAAAAGACTAACCTGTGGGTCATGGTCCCTGCTTCTTCAGAAACTTACTTTCTCACACATCAGTCAACTTTTCCCTAGAGTTCACCACAAACTGATTCTCACAATCTCTTTTTGTTTTATATGTTCCTGAGGTTACCCTTGTAATAAGATTTCTTCCAAAATTTCAAGCATGATCTATTTTGATGTTTCCAGACTTGTTAAGACACATTCATAAGTTAATCACTGATGTGAAAAGGTATTAACTATAAAATGAAATCAGAGTAATCAACAGGAAATAATGGGCTTCCTGTATATTTTTTGTTGTTTTTTTTTTCCTCTGGTCTGTGATACCCTTTTCTGGAGTTACTTCTTCTTCCATCTCACCCACTGTTAGTACTACAGCCCAGCCAAGTCTCCCAACACCAGAAGTTCTTCTGTCAATCCCTATGACTGTTCACAAGAAACTTCAATTTACTCTCATGTAGTGTGTGTTTGAGACCATGAACCTCCATGCCCCATCTCTCCCCTTACATTTTGTAATCCTTTAGGCAGTGTTCTGTGCCCTTCCACAATAGGGAAAACAGTTTGGGGAAAAAATACTAAGTGCTATAAAATAAGTCTAGAATAAACAGACATTGGAGCTTAAAAAAAAAAAAAAAAAAAAAACTGTTTTAAAATGAGTTATACAGTTACAGTTAAAGGGAAGGGAGTGGAGGCTAAGTCCAAGTAGCTCCAGATGATCTTTGATCACACTAAGCATTAAATCATATAATGTTATTTAAGGTAGATTAAATACTTGTTTTCTAACAGCACACTTTGCCCAGCACAGATAAAGTTTCTAACATTATTGGAAAAGGTAGCACATGAACAACATCACCAATTCAGAGATAAATCTTTATGAAGGCCCCCTTATTTTCTAATTTTTAAGATCACTGCAGATACTACTGCCTGTCCAAGGGTTCACAAAATATCCAGTATCTTGAAAGAGACTGCACAGACTGCCTTCTGTCAGTGATCAGTACTTGGATGAAGAGGGGGTAGTTACAGAAATGTGCCTAAGAAAAAATCACAACATACACTTTGCTGATATGCACAGGCAACTAGAGAGGTGTTAATATCTCTTCTACTCTACATTATGTTGCTTGTGTTGTATATACACCGTAATTACCACTGACTACCATTTATCAAGACAGCAGGAATTAAATATCTGACTAGAAGCTCAGAAAACATAGATTCACATTTTTCTTTTCAAAAGCCAATTAACAGACCCTCTAAACACAAGAGAACTTGTGGTGGTTCCCTGCATGAACAGATTATTGTTGCACAGAGAAAGAGACTTCCCGTGCTGCTGACAGAGGCAGAGTTTCTAGAGCTCTTCTCTGTTCGGAGCTGCCTGTTCTGGATCTTCAGAAAATAGCCCATAAGTGTCACAGCAGTTGACTGAGCACTTGTGAAAATCTGCCTGTGTGCTGAACATGATGCACCCATGCAATGCTTTTGTATAGAGCAATTGTGCCTGCTGCAGCAAACAGCCTTGGGATTAAAATGAGGCAGTGACACTGCTGCAACTTAGCTGAGATGGAACTTCTGCCAAGTGAGAAGCGCTATCCCTTCCAGGCAATTCTTCTTCATGCCATTGGGCTGACCCCTAAGGAAACCCTGAGTGCTATAGGAGGCTCAGGATTTAGCAGAAGCCCTGCTTACTGGGTTGCATCTTCTGCTCTGTCTCAGAACAGACAAGGACTCTTGCAGAAGAAATGACAGAGGAGAAATGCAGCCCCCATCTCAACCTCCAGTCTCTCAGGGTGTAAAATGCCACTCCTCATCACCAAACTAAGCACTGTCATCTGCCAGTGCATAATGAGCCTGGTTACTGATTTGGAAGGGCACAAAGATGAAATCTGAACTGAAGCCCTCTATGAAGACAGCTTGCTATACACAGTCTCAGCGCACAAAGAACGAAGTCAGCCAAGCCACAATGAGACATTTTTTGAGAGGTACTAAATCACAGCGGAACCTCCCCTTGGCAAATTGACAGGGGCAGGTTGCATTTAGCAAATGCAGCTACTCCCAGAAAAAGAATGGTGATATCATAGAAAGATTAGCATAGGAGACTGTTCAAGGGCAAATCACATTTGCTAATGATGACTATAGTCTGTTAGCCTGCTGCTGGGTCTAAGCCATCCAAAATAATTCATGAAAAGATAAGCTGTAAAGATCAGAAAGGCACAGGAGCCTATAGCAATGGAAATAAAAGAGACACCCTTTGAAACATAAGCAGTTCATACTCCCTGGTAAGCACTTGTTTAAGAGTGCCAGGGCTTTCAACGGGAACTACAGCCATTGTCAGTTGCAATCCCTATTTTGTATGAGTATCTGGAAGCTAAAAGTGCAGTTTAAAGTGATCTCTTCAACGTCTGTTTTACCAAATGAGTAAATATTATTTTAGCTGGATTCTGAATAACTCAAATTTCATTCAAATTGTTATGCTCCAGCTAGGCTTCTGGTAAGATAATGAAGAGACACACCATCCCTACACTTTCATTACTAATATCACCAAATTGACAAAAACAGTCCGCATTTAAAAATCCATTGTTCTATATTATAAAGACAGTTTAAATTGTCCAAGTTTCAAGAAAGAAGGATGGAAGCAAGTGCATTCAATAGCTGTCACAAAAATCATGTTCTGCATATATGGTCTTTAACCTATACAGTGGGATTGTAGACACCAAAATACTCTCATTTGACTGCCAAAAAACACCACCTACCTGTGACAACTAGCAAATTCAGACATGCTACAATTTTTCAAAATTCTTACAGCAGTGGGAAAGGTCAGAGAAAAACTGACAAAAATTCATAAGGAATCTTTTAAAATTTTCCTGTAAATGGCATTTGCAATTATACAGTAAGACATTTGTTTCTAAATAACCTGAATAACTGTACTTGATAGGTTAAGAACTGAATATAATTATGTTGTTTAAATAAAAGTCAAATTTAGTTTAAGGTATAAGTGTGTTGTTAAAGGTACAAATTTTATACTAGTTTAGTTTAAGTAGTGAGTCTCCTACTCCTACCTGCACTCTTGTCTGTGTACTTCAGTTACTAAACAGATTTATTCTCAAAGAAAAACAAGTGGTATTTCATTAAAGCCAGAAAGTGATGGCTGAGTATCTAAGGAAAGCTTGGTTGTTCCCCAAACCTGAAAACTGCTCTAGCAAAGTAGGAAAAGAGCAAAGTGTTTCAGTGGGCTTGGGTGGCAGAGTGGCTGGGGACATGGGAATAGCAGCTCCACATCAGAAGTTTTTGAAAGTCTTATTTAATGGCCAAAACAGTATTGAACAGCACAAGCAAGTTTGGCTGACGCTGTATTAGTCCATTTCCGTACCACCTAATTTGTCATTTTCCAGACCATGCTAAGAAATTTTCCAGTTTCTGCCACAGATTTCATAATTTTACTTTACACATTCCACTTTATTTCTATAAAGTCTGTAGCAAGACAGTGCACAGATCTTCTTAAATGCTCAGCATTCCTAATAAAAATCTTTTTTCGTGTGCATAAATCTCACCTTTCAACATCCATTCACCGTATTCCATTACCATTTTGCTAAAGTAGGAAGATCGTTTATGTCAAATTTCCATTTCGTATGAAGTGTTTCTGAAGAACCCCTCGAACTCCTTTTCCAGAACATGGTTTCTTTTTCTACAATTCCAGTAAGATTTTAGCATCCTCTTGGAAACACTGCCAGCAAGATTGGCATTTTAGCTACGGGCTTGCTATTAAAATTAATATTTATGTGATTATCCAGCATGACACAGCATCAATATTATTCAAGACAATGCCTTAATCTTATGAATTTTATCCTTCCTAAACATATGACTCTCCACCTGAGATTACTGAAATGACTGTTGTTTATGAGTACATAGCCTGCTAGTGTTCCAGTTCGTGCCATGATAGTGAACCATTGTCTTTGCTTTTTACCAATCTCTGTGTTCTTGGATTGTCTTTATGTAAGCTTGGCTCTTCTATATCAACTCTATTTGCCTTCCCAGAAGAAACATCAAATAAGCATGACTAATTATTTTTCCCTTTACTGGTACTCACTACATCACCTTCCTTTAATAGATTAGACCTTGTATCAGCCTATCCAACACTTTACTTGTAAAAGACTTCAGGATGATAAGCCAAAAATTCTCTGGATATTATTTCTCTCTTCTAATACCACCGTACATCTCAGTGGAGAATCTTAAGCTATACTATACGCTGCAGTTTAAATCAATAACTTTTTGTGAACAACTGCATTTCTACTTATCATCCTAAAGAAAGGGAAAGAAAAAAATTACTCCTCTCCATTCAAGAGTAAATTATATCTGCAAAGAAAAGAAACTCCAGCCAGGGCTTCAAGATTCTGAGGCTATTACTGTCTTCAAACACCATGAGAGTTCGATAACACAGTCTGTTAGAAGCCACTAGAAATGCTGTTAAGCTTTAACATGATGAAGTTGATGTATGAACTGCATCTTTCCCATGTAGCATCACTCATTTTTCATTTACTGTAGGACTTTGAACACTAATTCTGATCCCTCATGGTGCTGGGGAAAAAAATAACACTCAATTCTTCTTCAGAATGATGTCAAATTCTTCTTCTACCTCAGAATTTTCTATTGTGAAAGGCTTTCCTGCAAAAGTAAAGATAAGAAAGTAGCATTTTTTTTTTAATTCTTACTGAATGTACAAAGAAGGATTTGCAATGACATTATTTTCCTATACAGTATCCTAATCCTAAAGCAAGAATTTTGATCAAGATACCTAAATAGGAAGATATTACCAACTGAATCAGATGGTTTTAGATATAGTTTCTTTTATTCCACTTCTATTTTTTAAAATGCCCCATCGATTAAAAAACTGAGGAGTACAAAAGTCCACTACTTACAATTTGTTTTAGCACACATCATCTTCCTACTGTGTAATGGCATGTAAAACCTCAACCACTGAATACTGTTCTGTTGTATTAGCTCGAGGGTCTACTAGGTTTGAATTATAGTATTGTCATTTTATTATATATTACATACATGTTAATTCAAAAAACAAAAAAAGGTTCGGTTTGTTAGAAGAACACATGCAGAATTTGTCATTTCTGAATTGCACAGTGGGCCATAGCAAAATTACATTTGCTCCATACAGGGATTCTCAGAGAAAAAAAGTAACACAACATGCTTCTATTGGAGAATTTTCATGGTATATGGAAGAATATAGATCTTCAGCTATTCCTACATAATGTTTTATTGTTAATGTGAGACTTGCAAACCAGAATTTGAAAGGGGAAAAAAAAAAAACCTGATTAGACAACTCTGTTTTGTAAATAAACAGATTTGAGGCAGATGTCCTCAGAGACTTTCTGTAAACTTTAAACACAATGAGATTAACCCAGGCAGACTACCAATTTAACCTATAGGTAAATGAGAATGCATAGCAGATCTGCAACTATATAGTCATCGCGCATCCACACAGAAAGACATGGCTCTTTATTCATGAGTTGTAAATATTTTCATTATCCAGGAGGATCCACTTATTCAGAATGATTAAATGGCAAAATAATTAATAATCAGTGACATACAAACCAAATAATTAAAATAATTCTTACCCAATTTCATGCCTGAAACTGAGCATAGGTACTAGAAGTAACTATGAATTCGAGTGGGTGATCATCATCTTACTAGCTAGGAATATTACTGTAAACCAGACCACAGTTTGTTGGCTAGTAATCAGTCAAGTAAGTAAATTAAAGGCAAAATCAGATTTGAGATGTTAATCTAGATAATTATATTGTAGGATTCATACACAGGGTGAAAATAGGATTATAAGGGGGGAAAAAAAGGAAGAAATACCAGAAAGTGGATCTGAAAGCATTGATTTAGCACATAAAGATTTATGGCAGTTCTAGTATATTTGGTTTTCATAACAAATGTTTCTGACTGCAGATATCTTTTACCTCAGGAATTAGAAAACTACAAGTGTATAAGTACATCAAGGAAAAAGCTAATTAGAGAATTTAAAGTAATATTCCAGAAGCGAAACAAGAGTTCAGTCAAGATACTATGCTGATTCAGTTTTCTCTTTTGATAGCACTGTGTGACCAGAATGAAATCCTCACTGCTTCATTCGTGTTTATGATATTTTAAAGTCTGTCCTATATATCTATTTTTGTATTATTCGTGTTGCTTTCAAAACTGCCAGTTAATTTTACTCACTAAAAGAGTCCAACACCACAAGCATTAAATAGCCATTATTCAAAAGACAACCTAAGGGACTAGAATGCAAGGAATACTTTCAGAATGCCCTATGAGTGCTTAAAGCTGCTCTGAGGGTTTAAGTGGGGACACTTGAAGCAGGGGATTCAAACTGCAGTCCCTAAGTGCAGGTGGTGCACGCTGAGATCTGCCAGTGCCCTCCCCACCGAACACTGATAAAGGTAGGCAGATTTGCTGAGGGTTTATAGGATTAAGAAAGGACAGGCGAAATACTGAGCATTAGGATAATGTCTAAGTGGGGAGGAGGAAGAGGCTCACAAGGTTTTTTGGAGAGTAGGCGCTGTCAGTTTGGCAAAAGTACCACATAGCAGCACAGGAGTTGATGTTGATTTTGCTAAAGCTGCAATAATAATAAGATAATTAAGGCAAAAGGATGCAGTTGGAGAAGTAAGAGCTTGGAAGAAGAGCTGTTTTCAATCCTCTAGCAGGAGTCACTGAGCAGATACATTTCACTGCAAGCATCATCAATTACAACTGCTATTTTGCAGATGGTAGCACACAACAGACAGCGTTAGCTCAACCATCACCAACCCAGTTAGTACAAGGATGTAACACTCGCAGGGCTCTGAAAATCCCCAGTACACGTCTTCATGTGTTTTTTCAGGAAAGGTCCCCCAGTCAGTATCTGAATGCTGACAAATTCAGCTGAGCATAGTTAAATACTTGCTCATAATGCACATAAATTGCTATTTTGCTCTATAATGCACTTTTTTAGAATTCACACAATTTAAAAAGTTGAGTTTTATATTTTTAATTTTTTTTTTTTTTTTTTAAGAAATTTTTAAAGAAAGTCGATGACCTACCAGCTCTGCTAGCAAGGGAAATTTGTTTCTGAAGTTCTCTGAGGTCAAATGAATACAAAGCCATTTACTGCCTCTGTCAAGAAGAGGTATTACTCCTCGAGATCCCTCTTAACCACAAAAGCTGGTTAATTTGTGTTGGTGGTAGGATATTCTTAAAAAAAAAAAAAAAAAAAAAAAAAGTAAATTCATTTTTATTTTATTTCAGCTACTTTTACACTGATAGAATAGGAATTTGAAATAATGGCCTCAGTATTTTATTGAGATATTTACAGAATTATGAAATGAATGAGGGGCTGAGAGATAATAAAGACACGTGCCTTCATGATTATAAGGCCTGAAGTTCTCTAGGTATGACCAGATAAGAAGTGGAACAGCAGAAGAGCTTTTATATTCCCTGAAATATTCTTTCAATACAAAGAATGCAGCTAGATTATTATTTGCATTATCCATGGATCAGAATAAAATGTTAACTTCTGATCTGCCAAAAGATTTGAAAAGCCTTTTCAGACTTCAAAAAAGAAAAAAAGAATTACAACATTCTCACATTGTGTTAAGGTTAATTTGCATGTAACAGTGAAGCTTATCTAACAGCCTACCATCATTTCCTTTTCTTCCCACTCTTCCCACCTCTTTCCACCCCCTTTTGTGTTTTTCAGTAGCCAAACAGTTTCAACCTCTAACCCTCTTTCTTTGCCATATTTTGTCACTCATCAGACTTCTCTGGGCAACGATGCGACTCACCAGCTCAGTAATAGCCACTTTCTTTGCTTGGTTGGTCCCCGCCAGCTTAGTGAGCTGATAGCTAAGTAAGCTGCAGGAATGAATGTCTGGGGAGAGAGGTTGTGAGAGAGAGAAGCAAGATGCTTCCTCTCAGCACCATGCAGTCATTATATCTGTTCAGACTTCTCATGTAATTTTACCCTAAGGAACTACAAAGCAAGCAGTATAATATTACTCAAGCTATCCACTTCAGATTCAGGTGAAAAGAAGGAACGTACTATTATCCTTCCAATAAGGAAACTTAGCTATGAAAAAAATCTACAGTCCTGGCAATCAAAATATATCTTACAAGAAAAAAAAGAAAATCCTATTACACCAATAATGTTTTTTCTCTTGTTAATAATTATCACTCTGAGATAAGGGGTTAACTGCAGGTGCTATTATCTGAATGTTGAAAAATCTAACATGGTGACATACTCTCCCAGGCACGCAGATGACTATTCAGCTTCAGCTCCTGGCACTCGGTATTCCATTTGATAGGCTCCAGCCATTCACTCAAAATCCCAGTGTTACACAGACAACCTACCATCACAACGAAGGAACACGGAGCAGCTGAAGTTGACAGTCTTAATGACTAATAAGTTCCAAGTTTTCTCAGCCACTCCTACCAAATAACAAACCTCTCAGCATGAAATAGGTCTGGTCCACTGAAGAAAAAAGGCCCACATTTGCAACAAGAGTTATCTCCCATAAATAATCTTATCAGCTCTGCTAACAATATAATTTTGCATAATCTTATCATGTTTATTTCCACATTAATATTGGGAAGGGCTTACACAAAGCAAACTGTATGAGGATACTTTTTGCCCACCCACAGGGCAGAATAATCTGAAAGTCCAGGAAGGATTGCTAGAGTCTGAAGTCATCATGTTTTCACAGCGGTGAAAAGTTTCAAGTTTCTGATAAATAGCTAAGCATACATACTTATTATATATGTCAGTGTAAGAGCTCTCAATCCCTGGAATAAGTGGTAAGGCAGGCCTAAGGTCTGCAAGATGGCTGAGTTCATCCAGCAACTTATTGCTGCCAAAAGTCACATCTCTGTCCATCTCTCCCTGCCCACCTTCAGCCAGAATCCCATTCCCTCTTAGTCCTTAATGGTTCTCAGGGAGCCTGTTCAGCCTGCTGGCATAGTGGACTTTCAAGGATTTGGGTTTTTAGTTGTGGTGGTGTCTTGTTTTAATTATACTCCTGACAGATTAGTGAATTTAATTAGTTCACAGATGAGGAAGGAAAGTGGATGGAAAACATGACTGGAAGTGTAGGTGGAGAAAGAACCTCCTCCCGTTGAGGAGCTATCAGACAAGGTTAATCCAGTCCTGCAAAACACCCAAGCTCCAGCATTCAGGGTAAGATCTTGCTACAGGCACAAGCTGGTTAGGCAGCTTCCCAGGGGAGCAGAGCTTTGCCCCACGCCTCTGGAGATGGAAATCAACTGATGTAACATATGTGGCTTCCAATCTGCAGCAAACAAGAGGCTAGTCATTAGGAATGCTTGCTGAATAACTTCACCATCATTAGTTTTGTTCTGGCGTCTTCTGGTTTCCCCCAGCTGAGGAATTCTTACTTCAGCTCCATATTCTATAGCAAATCACCCATATGTTCAGGACTTCCACCAGCAGCACTTTTACTCAGTGCACAGTACTTGTAAACACAGAGTGTTAATCTACACGGCCCTAATTTTACTCTGCTCTCATATCAGTCCAAACACCATTTACAGTTGTTTGTACTCTCCAAGAGCATCAGCAAACAAGAATCAGAAGAATATGTCATGCAGTTTCCATTACAACAAACTGCAACCGTGTGAGTTTTGTTACTTTCTCCAGAATTTGACCCTGGTCATGAGGTATTTGATTTCCTGTAATGAAACAACTTAACTGCACAACTAAAGCTAACTTTCATAGCCCTGCTAAAAATTCCCCG
Organism: Chrysolophus pictus; assembly: GCA_037305975.1. NCBI lineage: Eukaryota > Metazoa > Chordata > Aves > Galliformes > Phasianidae > Chrysolophus > Chrysolophus pictus. The sequence continues at coordinate 11,896,988 of CM074583.1, read as the reverse complement.
CACAGTTGTCTGGGTAGGATTTAAAATTCTGCACTATTCTTAGACATGCATATCTGCAGCAGCTGGAAAATGCTAAGTTGCAGTCAATGCATTCCACAATGTTTAAGGCTGCAATCCTGAGTATTTTAAACTGTGTTTTTATTTACTTTCATTACATATATACACATAATATAATAACAAATACACTATCACTTATGTAAGCACTTGAACCCTTCTATTAAGAATCTCACGCTTGTTGTCACTACAGTAATTACATTTAAACTATTCACTGAATCGTGATATTTAAATGAGAAACAATACAGTTTGCTAAAGCTGCTTTGGAAAGCCTCCCACATTCTGAATTTCATAAAACACTTCTAAGATACACGAAACCAAGAGCAACAAGTGCCTGTGAACATGAAATAGGCTACCAAAACACGTTTAATTTACTAAAAAACTATTGACAGACTGACAAATTTCACTGTGTAATTTTAGAAGATGGAGCAATATTTAGCACAACAGCATTTATAGATCAACTCCATTGCGCATATAATGCACATTACACACCTGATGTGGAAGAGACAGAAAAGCCCGTGCTGTCTTCCAAGAACTTCTCTCTAATATTGAAAGATAACCAAAACAAGAAGATTTATTGCAAGACATAGAAAAAAAAAAATCAATGTTTTGAAAACAATTGAAGGCAATAACCAACAGCTGTTTCTCTAGTTTGATTTTTAAAGACTTATATATTCATGGTTATAAATAGCAACAGGAAGGGAGTTGTAGCAACAGAAACACAATAGTTCAAGGCTTTTCCTCACAGAGATTCAGGGTGTGTGTCTACTCAAACAAGTAAATATGGTAGAATTTAGCTTCATGGAACTGTAAAAACTGGGATACTAGGGCATTTTTTGCTTCAGTGAGAGGATGTAAGAAATACATTACAGTAGAAGACCTGTCTGGTAGGTAATAACATTTTTCAAGTGTTGCTTTGCCAAGATAGGCCTTAAAGGCAAAAATTTAGCCTCTGCCAGCTCTCAAGAGGGATTATGTTATGAACTTTCTCTAGAATCCTAGAAATATACACAATTTATTTTTATATGATTTCTAATATTGTGTAATTAAATAGAAGGACATTTATGTGGGCTTTTTTCCTATCGTTTTCACCTCAATTTACTTCCAATGTACAAACTAATACAATCTGGATTCTAACTAAAGTATTAAAGAAAGCATCATTAATTCTCATTCACTCAGTAATGTCCAAGCAATCCTACATGCTAAACAGGCTGCTAGATTAAAGGTGTAGAGACCTACAGAAACTGATAGAATTGTAGATACTTTAGCCAAGGAAGGAAAACAGTGAGAAAAGTCCCCCATGGAACATGCTATGCATGACTATTGTGGTAGTTACACATAGCCCTACCTGCAGTATTTACATCTACATATATTCCCATAAAGATACCGAGTATCTTCTTTACTAATTGCTAATATACATGTTTGCCTATATGTACTTAGATATGAAATACTACATTCTGGGATAGCTTTCAACTTTCTTTCTCTCTCTAGGTTCTTCTCATTTTAAAGCTTCTTTCTCCATTAAGAACAGGTATTATTCCATGAAACACCTGTTGGTTTAGCTTAATATCTACAATTTTATGGATGTCTGACAAAATTATTTATAATGTAAAAGAGTTCAGTTTAAAGTAAAACAGATGTAATGCAATGGGTGCTGCAACTGAAGTCCCTCAACTTCATGTATTCCATTTACAGATGGGTAAATTTTCCATTCATAATTACTGTTACACTTTCTAGTCAAGAAAATTAGCACCACAATGAACCCAGCAGAGTTTATCTGGACACTGTTTTCTCCTTACTGTGCAACATTAACATGCTGCTGACTGAACCAGCTGGAAGTACTTTGCAGACTAATGGTGTTAACCACCTTCAGCTTTGAAGACATTAGACCAGCATTTGAATAAAACAAATGAACCTCATTCCTTTTGAAAATACTATGAAATAGCATAAAGCTGATAAGAAAGCCTTTTACAAAAATTTCAGGTAAAACTGCTTAAATATGTTAGCTGTGCATTTATACTTACTTCATCAAGAATAAGCGCAAGTTTTCAGATTTTCAGTTTTTCTAATTGTTATCTTGAATTCTAAATTCATTCTAAATCTTGATTCTGAATGTTAGACCTCAATCAAGGCATCTCAAACACCAGGGCTTTGGGTTAATTTACAGGGACCTTCCGTAAAATTTATCCCTTCTCCATTCCTCTGCTGTCAGAAATTCAAGGCTACATGCACAGCAACAGTGCATTTACTCACTGTAAGAGTACTAAATTCACTCCACTGCTGTGTAAGAGAGACCCTTCTTCTATTCCTAAAAAGAAAAAGGAACTATAGAAGCAGCTCTACAAAAGCAGCTAATCAAGAAGCAAAACAGTTTAAGACATACAAAAAGGTGAATCATGAAATTAGCAACCAATTGTTCCAAAAAGTACAGGCTCTGTCTCCAACAGGTAACATTCTGCTCAATGCTATTCATTTCAAACTCACTTCTTTGCATGTATTTTCCAAAAGGTGTGAGAAAGCTTCTCTTTACCTTTAACAAGGTGTTTGTTCTTAGAAGGAACAGTTTACTACAATAATCTATAATTCATCATACAGGTGTTATCTTAGGTTAATGATTTTTTTTTCCTCCAAAGAAAATCATAATGTGACAATAGTAGAATTGAGGATGGTTTTGTTCAGAGGGCACAGCTTACGGAGGGACAGCTGCATCAGTTCTGAAGAGAAGGGATTTCTCTATGCCAATATTCAGTCTTTACTCTAGAAATGAACAATATAATCTGCATTTCCCACTGAGATAGTCCTTCTGTAGTCCTACTTCTGGATTTGTGATATTCCATTCTCCTACATTTAAGCCCACTTTTCTGTTTCATAATTCAACCACTTTACCACGTGCTTTGCATTCTCAGTATTAATCCTGTATTAGGTATTCAGTACAAAACAAAAGTGAACAAGGGAAGAAGTGAAGCCACAAAAATACAACCTGTATCACACAGCCATACAATAAACATCTTCTGCATAACTCAGATAATCAAGAAAAAATACAATTGCCAGTTACAGAAACACAGGTTAATGAATCTTGCCTACTAAAAACACATCTGTTAGTATTCACTCATCTGACAACATGACCCTGTGGATACTCCCATTGGTGAAGCGGGCTTAAGCAGCAGACAGAGTGACAGCTGGTCCATTTCTTCTCTTGCACATAAATCCCATTTCAAATAGGATTAAGATAACTGGAAAACAACCTACTGAGCGAACAACAGAGCCTACCTAGAAAGAGAATATATATGATTTAAAACATTTTAAGAGGGCTTTAAACAGCCTTCTTCAGGTTTATTAAAAAACCTATGTTTCAATTTAGGGAATAACATTAAATAATTTTCTGGTCTGTAAATATGTAACATATATAAGTTTTGTTTTGTTTTGTTTTTTTAACATTTAAATTATTAATCTTATGCTCCAAAACTAAAATACTTTAGATCACAGAAATTCAAAGCAATGTAATCCCATTTATTTAAAATTTGAACCTGTAAAACTGGTCTCATTTCTTCATGCACTGATAACTGAATCCCATTTATATCAGAACAGATAATAATATACTTCTCTATTTCTGATGTAATCATTCGCTGCTTTAACTATGCTTCAACACTTTGAAATCCACATAAGCACTTCAGTATTAAGATGAACTTTAAAGAACAAAAGAAGAAATGAAGTCCATACTCATTTAAGAAAGATTAAACTGAAAGCCTCTACTGGCTTCTGTAGCAAGAGTATCTTTAATTCAGTAGAGTGGTTGAACTTATTCTCAAATCCATGAACTAAATACATTTAAATTTCCACGTAATCTAGGTCTTGATATAACTCAATACACTTGCCTTTGAACTTCTCGTTTGCTTTTATGTGGTAATTCTTTTTAAATTTCGGGTGCTGAGCAAGTGAAGCATATATTAATATTTACAGAAAATAATAATCTTCATTGGAGAATTAAGCATGGGGTCTTGCATGTTTGAACAAATCCTCAGGGAGGATCACAGCAGAAACAAAACATTAACGCATCCTTAGTCTCTGTGTGGAGAACAGGAGTCTGCTCGGGTACGTGGACTGGGGATGGCATAACAGAAAGGTGGAAATGGAAATTAAATATTTGTTCATGTTGGATTATGAGTATGTAACTTCAAGTATTCAATCTCGCAGCACCTTAGAGAATTTGTTAGTAATGAGCTTGATTTGCCAAGATTGACATGTAAAGTAAAACACCTCACCCAATCCTGCTGAGATCAGTCATCTCAATGTATTAGTAGAAAGAAAAAAAAAACAAAACATGCTGACTCTCATGCTGGTGTCCTTGTACCCTTGCAAAGACTTAAGTTACATGATACGAGAGTAAGAGTCCAGATTCACATTACCACTTCGTGCTGTTTGAATTTATCTTTATCTTGCTTTTGTGTCAGTATTTTTTCCACAACTGGATTTCACTACAGGCGGTTCCACTTGTTTTGCAAGTTTCCTAAGCTGATGTTGAGAGGCTGACTCCCACTCATGGAATTGGAAAGGTCAGAATGTACACCTTCCTTTAAGGGGCATAATGCAGTTTTCAGCAGAAGCACGCAGCAAAAAAAAAAAAAAAAAAAAAAAAACCTTCAAGTCAGCAGAATGGAAATTCAGTGTGAGAGTCATTTTGCAGTCACCTAACACAGCACTGTCGTTTTAGACACTGAAATGATGATCCCAAAATCCTTACTTAGACAAAGCTTCCACTGAGTCTGAGATAATCTGAGTAATTACAGCTCAGCTAATACTAGCATTCAACGTTACAGCTGACTATTAAAAATTCATTTCATTTAGGTTAGTATCTGTAAAACATTATTCCAGCTATGCATACAGCTTCTCTAAAAATCCATCTTGGAAATCAGGTTAAAGGTGCTGTCTCTACAAACCCCACACCAGCTACACTGCTAGCATTACAACAGGTTAAAACATTACAGGTAAGACAAGCTTCAAAAGAAATAAAAATACTTAAGTTCAAAATATCTGCTTGCCACCAGAGGCATGCAGAAAGGAAAGAAAGAAATAGAAACATAATAATACTTCTACCATGGCCCTGGCAGATTCTGTTTTGGGCATTTAACAGTTAAAGTAGCAATGGCATGCTAACAGAGCACATTAAAACAAAGAGTTGGCAGCTTCTGAAGGAAAAGGGTTTGTGCTCCACTGTTCCAACTTGTCAGTCAACTCATGCCAGCACTCTTCACGTCTGCCTCTTCTACACACCCTCATTACATGCGTCTGTCTGGACTGATCTGCTCGTCTGTTCAGGGACTCTCCCGACAAGTCAAAAATTCTGCCTTCCCTCTGCTCTAGAATTGGATTAAATCACCTCAGCTGTTTTTTGCAGCCCTAGCAAGAGGCTTTTGCTTATGGTCTCATTCTGTTTTTCTCCACTACTTGTCTGTTTTTGATTTCTAGAATGGAGGAAACTGAATTGCTGAAGGAGAGACTCCAGGCCATAACAGTAAGTGCTTATAGTTATAACTTGCTTTTAAAAATCAGCTTAGAAATAATGTATTAATGAGCTACTGTGCATTTCCTGAAGAATGTTTCATATCAGAAAGAAAAAATACGTTCTCTGGAAAGTCTTTCATTTTGATCCTGGTTTATAAGCTATTGATCCAAGACAGCTAAGTTGCCTGCACTGATCTTACTACTGATTGTGTTACACTTTCAAATTGAATTTAAAGTAGTGAAAGTATGTGTACAAGCTGCTACTGGGCAGTCTAAAATACATATTACTATCATCACAATCGAATGTTTGCTTGAAGGACAGCAGGTCAAAAGGCAGATAGAGAATTCCAGAACTCAGTTTTACTATTTCACAAAATGGAGAGGTGAAAGATCTTCCTTTCTGCCTTGTGGAATTAAACAAAGTTGCTGAACTGATGCTCTACTACCTTAAAAAGAAAAAAAGAGAAGCTCAAATTAAGCAAATTCCTACCTGTCATTTTCCAAAGGGGGAGAAATAAGGGCTGAGTGAAATTAAAGCTGGAGACTTAAATAAATCTTTACTGTTTCTGAAGGGGAATCGACTTCAGAAGTCTGTGTTTTAAATATACTACTGAGTTACTTAAAAAAAAAAAAAAAAAACATATATAAGTTGACTCTGAAAATCAATGGCTAATTCCAAATTCTCCTCCAATTTCACCTCCACTCCAAACTATTCAGTTGCCAAAGTATTAAACAAAATGAGGCAAAATTAAAAACAAAACTTATTAGAACTGAAAGGTGCGAGAACTCAGTATCTATATGAGTTGCATAAGATTTGGATTGTTTTTAATAGATAACAATTGATAAAAACAAGTAGGCCCATTTATCATATTTAATGATTGAAACCCACGATAAGATCATTAGAAATCTTTGGGGGGGTAGGGGGGGGAGGATGTTTGGTTAGAGAATTTTGTTTGTTTACTCTAATGGTGCTTAAGCCCAACTCATAACCTGGACTTTGTCTCTAGTGTACGGGCTCAAAAGATAAGAAATGTTTTAGAGCTGCAGAGAAGAAATCCAGGCCTTGCAGTATTTTAATATTTCCTGGTATCTGTCAGGATGAAAGGGGCAGCACTCTGCCAAGGATTTCTGTGCACATAACAAGGTTAGCATCCTTTGGCTGCAACTTTGCTACCAGAGGAATACTGGATTTTATATTTATATATATATATGTATGCATATAAAATTAGAAGCCTATGGCAGCTTCCAGTGTCTTACAGGAATTCATGCTTGGATTTTGGCCACAACTTCATTTATTACACCTGCTGCATGAACTATTTGCTCTCTAATTTGGTAGATGTCCATCAATTCGGAACATTTAATTGAAACAACTCAAGGTATTTGCTTCAGTGTACTGCAGAAATGAAAGAGCTTAAAGTGAAGTTATCAGCTTTGAGAACCAACAGTTTGAGTTGTGTAAGCAAATAATGCACTTGAAGTGCAAGTTATTCCATGGCTTTAGGAAGATTTATCCCAAACAACCTATCTTAAAATCTGAAGAGATACCTACAAGATGTTCATTGTGTAAGATCTAAAAGAGAATAGCAAACAGCACTTGGGTATACATAGCAGTGGACAACACTTGCACTAAAAGCTAATTGGTTTCTGCTGTTAAGTGTCTGACTTGTTTACAACATATGACTCTCACAGCCACTAGGGGGTTTCAGATTCTTTCATGTCTTCTGTGTGTAGCACAGCAATAACCAAAAACCCATTGTTCCAAATTTTGATACTCTCATGCTCTGGAAAGAAACGCTTTCTCTATGTAGCTTCCATGTGCTTTCTTCATGGAGAGACTGTCATATCTTAAAATAAAACCATAGCATTTGCTGTAGCAAACACGTTGAGAAAAAAACAAAGAAGAACCGTAGGCTCAATCCTCTCTCAAATACTTCTTCTTACAGGAAAAATGAATATTAATAGAAACACTTAAAGATTTTAATTACAGTATTTCTGCTGTCTTATGCCACTAGACACACACGTCCATACCTCCAGGTAAGACCTCTCAATAACCAAGCACCACTTCTGGAAAGCGGCATGAAAGCAAAACGTTTGCTAGAACATGAGCTGCTCTATTGGCTTTAATAGCATATGGCATCTGCCACAGGACCAAGCACACCAACATAGGCATAGCCATGGAAAGGTGCCACAAACTTGCAGACTTGGCACACAAGATAGCTAGAAAGACACCGGTCCGTAGGCGTGTTTCCGTTTTTTTCAGACAGGCCCACTTTGAAACATGATTCTTTACGATCAAAAGTGAAGAAGTCCTACATGTTTCAGTAGGAGTGAAGATTAGGACAAAAGATCAAGTTTTAAATTACACTGATGTGCAACAGAAGGAAAGTGATGAAGCAGTCTTCTCCAAATAAGTAAATCTTGGCCACATTAACCCAAGAGCACGAGAGAACTTCTGTTCAGGAGCACAGTGTGGAGTTCAGAGGAAGCATGGATCACTTAGGTACATAGAGGCAAACAGCTCCTGCACTGTATGAACAGTCAAAACTTTGTACAGCAAGATGTCATTTGTAGACTACGTTTCACAGTGTGCACTGTAGGAAATGTCATGTAACGTTCTAAAATTTATTCTGGCAACATAGGGTTCGCATGCTGTACATCTTTTGAATTTAGTTTCTGGCATTGGATCTTCAGCTTTCTTTGACTAACTATACAAAAGACAACCTATTTCAACCTATTTTGTATGGATAATTGTGTAGTAGGTGCTTATTGCCAACTAGGAAAATTGAAATACAGCTAAAATACCAGAGGACAGAAGTAGAAAAATTCAAGAGAAAAAATGCAGAATGGAAAAGTAGTATATCACTCTAATATGAGGAACAGACAAGAGAACCCTTTATTGAACAGATTTCTAATTTTACACTCGCTTATAATGCGGATGCCTTCAAAATAATCTCTTTCAGTGCAGTATTTTTATGTACTACTTTGCATTTCAAACTGAAGACTCTTAGCATATATCTCCACTGGTATTTATTGAACATTTAAATTAACTTGGAATGTTTTTAATACCATAAATCAAGAGTTCATTCTCTGGCTAAAACCTTATCCAAGACTTTACTTTCTTTAAATACTATATCAGTCTGTAAGCAAGTTCTTGTCATGCTTCACTCAACTAATGATCAGTTATTTAAAGGCCAATTATACACTGAGATCAGGAATATTTCCTAACTAAGGAAAGGCATGAAAGTCAAAGAATAGATTATATGTCTCCAAAACATCAGCTCTTGGATAAACTGTCCCTTAAGAGGGATGCATTAGTGTTTATTCTCATCATCCTAACAAACAAGCCACACTATTTTTAGCACCAAGTAAACCATTCTTCTGTTCTCTTAAACTGTAGGACAAAAGAAAACTGCAAGAAGAAATCGCACAGAAACGTCGAAAAATAGAAGAGGAAAAACTGAAACACCAGCATTTAAAGGTAGGTTGCTGGATTTATATAATTAAGGATAGCTTTAGGTTGTTCAACTTGAATAAGAGTTTTGGAATGCAAATCTCCATGCATTTAAGTCATGCTTTTACTATCAAGTTTTCAGGGCTTTCTGAAATCTTGGTGGGACTCCATTTGACTCTAATAAGCATCAAGTTTTGGTGATAAATAAATAAATGGAAATCATACTTAAAAGCTAATGCTATTCAGTCACTTTTGTGGCATAAAATGAGATCCAAACCAGAAAATTCACAGCTGAAAAATAAGCCTGACATTTCAGACTGGATATTTTCACTCCCTAATTCCACTACAACAACATCACTTAGTTTGGAAAATGACATAATCAGGAGGTATAATTGTACTATTTTATTTTCAGGCAGAGGGAGAAGGAAAAAAAATACTATTTTTGTTTCTAGAAGTAGGCAAGATACGGTATTTTAAATGCACTACTATGTAGGAGGAGATAGTTTTTCCAGAAAGATGTGGAAGGCAGTATTTAGGGTGTGGCACATCTCATTGAGCATATTTAAAACATTATCCCCTTCAAAACAGACACCCGCTCTCAGGTTTCATCTACCCTCTCTCTTCTGTTGAGCCAAGTTACCATATGTTAGTTTGCTGGGACAAGCAAGCCAATGAGAAAGTGCTTCACACTTAAGGTTTTGTTACAAGATAGTGACCGTGAGGACACGCAATTGTATAATTTTTTACTTAAGTGAGAAAGGAATATCTTCCAAATCTCATAACAATAACAAAATTGTGACTAATAACAAATGTGTGACTGTCTTCCTCCACATGTATAGAGTGCTGCAATTTATATTTCAAGTTTGACTTACCAATTCAAAATGACTCTTTCTCCTTTCTTTTAAGAAGAATGAATTATCTGTTTAGACATCCCCCTATTCCTCACTACTGTTTTTTACAGAACACAAGAGTGATGACCTAACTCCCACTGTTATACAGATCACAGAATGGCCTGGGTTGAAAAGGACCATAATGATCATCTAGTTTCAACCCCCCTGCTATGTGCAGGGTCACCAACCACTGAACCAGGCTGCCCAGGGCCACATCCAGCCTCCAGGGAGGCATTTGTTTCTCTCAGCAAACTGTAAGATAAACTGCTATTATCAATGTGAGAGTAAAGCCTGTAAATTCAAAACACCTGTGCCTTCCAAGGGCACAGCTGAAATCTTTCAGGGTTGGTTCAAACTCGTCAAGAATTAATTACAGTGGACTTAAACCAGCAGCACATTTAGGACATCATTCACAGAATTTGCATACATTAGTCACATGAGTGACAACAAACCACAGAAGAGAAGGATCACTTTCCAGAATTCTGGACATTTCCACGGTCTTGTCAGATCAGAGTGTATAGGCATCTTTTCCCTTGAAAGTAACAAGACTTATATGAAATGTGTGTGTTTTACCATGTTATAGCTCTAATATGAAAGCACAACCTAGTACTGCACTGAAAATGCTTCACAGCAGAAGGAAATGCTGTCAGCAGAAAAATAAAAACCTGACAGCACCACTGTGCCAGTGCCTCCACAGAGCAGCCCTCTCTGACAAACACCTAAAAGTTCTCTGTTGTTCAAACGGTTTTTCTGCTATGTAATGTGACACTCTTCCAGAAGCAGCTAAGAAAGTTTGTGGGATTACATATGTAGTTGTGAGCAACAGCAAACTATTCTAGGAAAATGCAAAAATAACATCATTGTGTTACATCTACATTTAGGGAATTTGTTTTCTTGGGTCTAACCTGAATATGCATATTTTATTGATTTGATTTCAGTGGATTTATTTCAATGGATGTTATCAGTTTCTGAGGACTACAGTACCAGCCTTGCTGCAGTTTTCACAAGGAATCAGAGATTTATTTTTTGAGTCAGCAGTGCAAAACTGTCAGTTCCAAGCAGAATTAAAATCTCACATTTTCAGGAGTACTTCCTATCACTAAAATCTATACTTTGACTCAGAGATGATAACTGTGCTCCCTCTGACTTGGGAGAGCGATGTTTTTTGTGATCAGTAAGAATTATGCCAACACCAAATTACAGGCACTTACCAGATCGTGTAAAACCACCCTATTAAAATATTTGCAACTTTCATCTAAGCCTAAAATACCGTTGCCATGAAGTTGGAAAAGGCTACCAAGGAAACCCAGAGGCTCAAGACTGAATTCTTGAGCAGCCTCTGCTTCCTGCAGATATCCTAGGATCCAGCATTGTGAGATAATACTGTCCTGCAGGGCTAGCATGTCTGTAAACATTGCTCCTAATTGCTGCAAAATAATACTACCAAGGAGTGCCACAGTTCCCAACAAGCCTGTTATACCTGCAGTTTCTATCAGAACAGTTGTGTCATGTACAAAGCCAGTTGAAAATATGCATTTAACTGCAGCAAGGTTCCATACGCATCCTCCACCACCAACTGGCCCTCAGTGTTAACCTCACATGAAACCTCACAGCAAAAAGACAAGGAAGAAATGTTCCAAATAATTCAGTGTGCAGGAGGTAGGTAGGGACCCCAGCTACCCCTCCAAGCAGCTCTGAGAGTAACACAGACTTCTCGCTAGTGCTGGGTACTACTCTTCCTCAAAGCTGCAATAGTCAAAATCCAATTTAGTCTTCAGCCTTATCCTACAATTAACAAAGCTACATAGAGGGATAAAAAGGAAAAAGCAAAAACATGGCTATCAGACAGCTCAAGGAATCTAAATTTCAAAGAGAAATCAGAGTTAATTAAAAGCTTTATGTGCATGCGTTTTCCCTCTTATTGATGAAGTTTCACTGAAGAGCTCTGGCTCTTCTTCCCCCAAGGCAGACCTGGATTTATATTCTCAAGTTAACTGAAGGAAGGGAAAAGAGAAAGAAAGCTTGGCTTACAACCTCTAGCCTACCAATTTGAAATTTATCCCCATTAATATTTCTCTCCCCAAAAGTAACTGAACTATTGAATTACTTTCACATGCAACTCTTGGTGTTGTGGAGTGGCCATAAGAATCAGTGTGTACAACCAGATTTTTCAGAATCTGAAGACAGATCTACTTAGCTAGACTATATACATGCACACACATAACACTTATTTACAAGCCACTACTATACAAAAATCTCCACAGGCGCTGAACAGATCAGAACATAGATATGTGATCCCTGGAATGACCCAAGAGTAGGGATTCTAAACATGTAAGAGGTCTGCTGGTACATTAACTAGATATCAACATCACAGGTTTCACATTTTCAGTCCCACTCTTCACAGATGAAATTCTTAATTACCTAAGTTCTCTGTAAACTCAGGAGATACCATTGCATCACTCACTCCCTGTAGATCTCTTCTCCCCACCCCATCTCATTTACAGAAGCTTTTCATCTTTTATCCACCTCTCTCAGCATTTGTGTAGCACCATCAGCCAAGGAACCAGGTGACTTCTGACTGAAGCCTTCTACATAAGTCTGTAATATGTATGTTTGACCCAAGTATCTGCTTTACTAAGTGGTGCTCTTATCTTCAGAAATATTAATCTGTTACAGGTAGCAATTGATATCCTCCACCTTTTCACTGGATGAACAAATCAAATGTGACAGTGTTCTTACTGAATTGGTTTTTAAGTCAACCTTGAAACACTTGAAAGTGTTTTTAGTTGTTGTTTTTTTCAGCAGCACTTGCCCCATCATCACTTGCCTTATGCTAGATACAGCACAAAAACACATCTATGACAGCAAGACAAATACAATAAATTTCTGACTAGCCCAGTTTTTAAAGTACAACTCTATTTTTCCCCATCAGAAAAAGGCCTTACGAGAAAAATGGCTCTTGGATGGCTTCAGTTCTCTCACTCCAAAAGAGCAGGAAGAAATGCAAAAGCAAAATCAAGAGGACCAGCAGCAAACTCGTGAGCTGGAAGATGACATTTCCAGGTAGGGCAGTACCGCTGCCCCTCTGTCTGAGTTAAAGTGGTCCTTCCTTAAAAATCTCTCTCTTCCTTGTGAAAGATTACAGTGTCAGTGAGGGCTAAATAGAAGTGGCTCGACGTGCAGCATAAAGCAATCTGCTCAATTTTCTGGTCAACTACAATTAAGCCCACAAAATGCAGATTTCTATGTTGTGAATTTTCTTAAACTGCACGATATTTTGAAGAGTATTGCTTTCGTCATGCTGTACTTGGTGGTAAGCCAGCCACAGAGCGTGGTTTCACTTTGAGATAGACATTATTAAATCAAAATTTTGAAATAACAGTGTCACGCAAGAAGTTCTGTTTCAGTAGATCCTGCCCAGCTTTTTGTACCTGACTTCTTCCAGAACTCAGCACTTCTGAACAGGACAAGCTGCCTAGCTTGCCTATCACTTGCCTTATTTTTGCATATCCTCCATACAGTTGTGTCCTCACTTTAACCCCAGAAGTCTGTTGCAGTGAAGGTCTTCTTGCAACCTTTATAAAAATGCTACTGTAAATCTCATTCCATAGTGCTGCCCTCCCACACAGGGCTGAATTTGAACCACACAGGCAGTCCGCATCTCCTTCCTTTATTTACTACTATGCAATTGTGGATGCTTTTAGACAAAGGTAGCTTTTCCCAAAAACAGTAAGGCTCAATACACAAAACAAATCCAGGCGCACCGATGGGTACTTCCCATTAGCAACCACTGCCAAGTGGAAATGTTTCTATTGTTTTAGATTCAGAAAAGAATCATCACCCTTATGTCTTACTCTTTCAGTTCAGGGGTGCCTTCCTCCATACTCTCCTCTCCCCCCACTGTCCTCCTACACAATTTTGGCAAAGTTGTCACCTGCATCTCTCTAATGCAGATGATAATTCTGGTTTGTCCTATAATTAAGCTGACTTCTTGCTAGAAAACATTTATCAACAGAGCTTTTCAGGTACCTCTGCAGAATTTTCGTTGGAGCAGTAGAAAATAATGTGCTCTGGAAAACATCCCATAGGTGGTGATTATGAAGATGTGAGATGAGTCCCCGTGACAATGTGATCACCAGGAAAAGGAGCTGTGTGGGGAAGGGCTGGCTTCAGAGTGCCAGGGAAGTTGCACAGAGCAGGCAGCTGCTCTGCACCAGTCCACTAGCAGTTCAGCACTTCTCTGAGTACTAAGGAGGATAGACCAGATTTTTAAAACTGCTATGACTCTGAGTAAGAGCTGGACATTGAGCTGAAGTCTCCTTTGTGTGCTAATAATTTTGGTGAGGAGGGTTTGTTTTTTTTGAAGACATGAGCCAGATTTGGTGTATGGATTGTTGTGGGAAGGATATCAGCAGAATAAAATATAATCTACTCTGCTGCCAATTCATTTGATGACACCTAAGAAAACAAGCAATGCTGCTACAGTGGAGATCTGTAAATGTTCAGAAGTTTTCTTTTTCAGTGGTGTAGACTTCTGATACATACACCTCCTTATGAACACTGACGTATTTATATCATCAGGAAAGGTACTAATCTCCAGCATCTAAGTCTAATCTGTTACCTGATAACATACTTTAGGGGTTCCCTACCCAAGTCATTGTAATTGAGCTGCCTCTTAATAACACTGGCAGCAAGTCCTCCCACCCTATTTCTGGGAAGACTTGGAATGCTGGTTTGAGATTAAAAACCATCCTATAATACTAGTTAAGAGATTTCAGCAAAAAGGGCTGAAGATATACATAGTCATACATAATGCTATTGCAACATCTCTCAGAATCCTGAGTTTCCAGCTATAGTTGAAGAGCCTTTTGATGCTTGTCTTGTAATTGTTGTTTTGTCTTCAGTTTTGTGCTGTTAATTTCTATTTGCTCTATTTCTAGTTTTAATCTTCTACTGCACCCATATTAAGCCTTACTTCTCTGAATGCAGCCATATAAGCTTTTTGTAGCCTGAGTAGAATTTATCACAGTTACAAACAGAAAACAGTAATCAAACTAGAACTTCAAAACTGAAAATCTCCTTTAATTTGTAGAGGTACATCAACATCAGGTAAATTTTAGTTTCTCTGTTTTAATTCCAGATTGGAGTTGAGAAGGATAATACATTTTTGAAGTTTACCTGAATTAGAAGCTTCTAAATACTTTAGAAGTTGGCCAAAGGCATTGAAAAGAGTCTAAAAGCACTTATGCTTTAAGGAAAGAAAAATAAGAGTGCCAAGCCATTCATTTGTACATGATTGCTTACTTAAATGACATGTATATTTTACATATGTATGCACACACAAATGTAAGATTTCAAGGGCTGCCTGCTTAGTACAGCATCACATAACCACACAAGTTACACCAAACAAGTATAAGGTGAAGTTCCTGAGCTTGTAAACTTAATATATGCTTGAGCCTGTAATTGCCTAACTATAGAAATGTGTCTGATACACCCCTACTTGAATTTGTGCCAGAGACTTGATTGACATTGTCTGGGAAAAAAAAAGCACCTTTTCCTTGTAGGTCAAATGCAGGGATGCCAGCTTTGTTTTGTTACTTGTTTTTTAACTGCCTCCTGTTTATAATCCTGCACTTAAGAGAAATGCATAAAGCATCTTTTCCTGCATAATCATACATCTTGGGTCGGTACAAACCTTAAAGCCCATTTAGTTCTCATCCCCTGCTGTGGGTTGGTCCAACACCACCCATCCACCATGTCAAGCTGCCCACAGCCCCATCCAACCAGCCTTGGGCGTCTTCAAAGATGGAACATCCACAGCTACTTTGGGCAAATGAAAACATAAACAGTGCTTTTATATCTAGATGGCTGGGATTCCAAGCATAAACCAGCAATGCGAATAATGATGAAAATGAAATAACTGACTTGCATAACTGTACATTAAATGTTAAATGTTTGATTGCATATGCTGGCCTCTCTCTTCCTATTACAAACATTGTTTATTTTCTACAAAATAAGGCTATTTATTTTACTACATTGGCTTAATGAAACTTCTGAATGTTTCATATTATTTTTAGAATTGATTGTTTCTTCATGGTTAACTAAATATTTCCACAATCACCTGCTGTTAATATCAGTATCACCAACTAACTTGTCTCATCTGCGAGCTTCTCCTGGAAAATTCACCCACTCTGCTTCCTCCTTAAAATGATTCCTACCTCTAGAAATAGCTCAGGTTTACTTGGAGTGAAATGCATCAGACAGCTGATGAACATAAAATGGAAAAAAATAACCAAAAACATAACAGAAAACGACAGTCCTCACTTTTACAATAAGAAACCTTGCAGGTACAACAAAGTGGTACGTAGCAAGTATTTCCTTCTGTCATGAATGTGTTTTGCAGTACAGCAAACAGAAAATAATTAGTGTTGATGGTCACCAGAAAAAGGTGCACAAAACAACAGCCAAGACAGTTCAGAAATGCACTGACCAATTCCTGACCATGGAGTTAACAATGGAGAAACACTACTGAAACAATCAGCAGTGGAAAAGGAGTTTATACCACTGTTGCTGAAGTTTTAAGAACAGTTTAGATGTTTCTTTTCCTAGCAAGGCTTTTAAACATTTTCATTGTTATATTTACTCCCATTACTAAGTAATCAGTATGCCTTAGAGACTTTGACAGCTTTTATGCTCATTCTATACAGAGGAGTTCAGCAAGAATATTTAATTTTATATATGAAGAATGAAGAGAGAACATACCTTGAGTTACATGGAAACTTCTCTCAGAACTAGGAGGTTAAACAGGTTTATTCTTATCAAACATATACACCTATGAATTATACTTTTACCAGTGTTCAGTAGTTGCCTGGCAACAGCCTCTACAAGAAGCATGTATTCTGTCTTTCCAGGTACCATGTCTTGTTCTTCAGACATACCCAACTCAGTTTCAGACCAGTCAGACACAAAAATCTAGTAACATCAAAAGTCCAAGTCAAGTGAACAAATCCACTAAAAAATCACAAAACATAACTGCACCGCACTTGCACAATACTTTTGTTGTGCCATAGATAGCACTCAAGCTAGCAGAAGCCTGCCTGACTTTGCACACATTAAATGAAGTCACATCTCTGAACAAAGTCCAAAATTGCTACATTGTTCGTATATGTACTTGTCAAGCAGTAAAAACAAGATATACTGAAAAGCTCAATGGATTTCTTTCTACCACACCTTTGATTATTAAGTTTCACTGTTGCTTCAGGTAGATCCTGACCACTCTGATAATTATTCTGTTTTCCAGTTTCAATATAAAAAAAAAAAAGCTTTAAAAATTTTTTCCACTACCCATATAGTAGCCTGTTTCTCTCTTCTGAGAGAATTACTTGCAGTTGTAGGCACGTTATTCCCAATAGAGGAATTTCTGTCACCTTCCTAAATAGGCCCCCGTTTTGAAATAATCTTTACTTGGATGTCAAATAGAGCTAGCATTTATGTACTAATCAGTTAGCATTTGACATTTCAAGATAAAAGGGAAGTTTCTGTTCTTTGCATCAACAGTAAAACGGTGAATAGAGGGTGGCCTGTGTCACTTTACAGAGGAGTAGCTCAGCATTCTGGTTACAGACAGAAACAGCACTTACGCCATCTCTTCCTCTCACCATCTTTATATGATAGAGCTTACAGTCAGCCACGCATGCATGGCTTGCGTCAGGGAACACAGTGAATGAAGAATCAGTCCCATTTTATCACTTGATATTCAGCATTCATTCTTGACAGAACAAGTTGCTAAACAGCATGCTTAGAAATGTACAAACAGCATCTTGTAACTAAGGACTACTCAACTAGTTTGTAATGCAATACCTGAAGGCAGGCTAATGATAGGTAGACTCCAGAGCTATTATAAGCATTTAACTCACCTCATAACATGTGAGGACTTGCAGATAGCAGGATACCAGACCAAGGAGAAAATGCAACTTAGCATTTCATCCACACACACTTTTTTCTTCTAGGGTAGCAGTGGTGTCAACTGCAACAGATGAGCTAGTAGCCAGCAGCAATCAAGTACACACTGTATTATTTCTTAATTCAGATACTGTTTGGCAGAAGAACCTCCAATTTAGAAATTCAGCTTCTAAAGCTCCTTGCTTAACCCAGCTCTGTGTTACTTACTTTCCCCTCTAAAATAACTTACCTTAATCAAAAAGAAGAAACATCCAAAGGATTGATTTTATACAGTAAATACATCATACTTCATTCATCTGCAAGATGCAGCAGCTCCTTCAAAAGATTTATTTTAAATAATAACCAATGGAGCTGCTAGAAACTTTCAAAACACAAAGTGTGATTAACCACAAAATTCTCTGAATCAATGACATTTTTAGGAAGTTTTTAAAGACTTAAATGATGGAAAGAGATTTAAGTCTAACTCTTCCGCTGTACGAAGTCAAAAAGGACTTTGATTTCTTTGAATTAGCATGCATGCAAACAATATCCTCTGAAAATGATCCAAAAAGTTATTTACATCTTAATACTGGTAGCATGTATAAAAGAGACAAGTTCTCATTGCAATTTTCCATATGGAGAGAGAGGTATAATTCTTCCTTAGCCCCAATGAGCACTGAATTAGTCTTTATTTTCTCCTCTCAGTATATCTTTCCAGGATTTTTCTTCTTCCACCTGTATCTAGCAGCAGTTAGAGTCCAGACTACAGCAAAAGTTAATGATCCTTCACTTCATTATGCTTCTGAACTTTTAATAAACAAATTTGGCATTACAATATCGCAATCAAGTCTCTTGTAAAAATACATTTCAAAATATTAGATACTACTTTATAAGTGCAGAAACATGGTACAGTCATTGCATTACTTTCTTTCATAGTGTTGCAAGGATATTTTGTTTTTTTTCTTAATTTTGTCTTGAATATGCTATTCTTCACACCACAGTTTTAAGGTCTGAGATACAATTTTTGTGTTTCAAAAAAAAGAAAGATATTCTCACCGGCAGCTAAAAAAAATCTATTGGCACAGCTTCATGATTTTGAGTTTGAAAAGGCAAGAATTGTAATGCTATTCAAATTCCTCAAATAATCATAGAGAAGTTAAATAGTATTTCTCTGCATGTAACTATTGTGTCTGCTTACTGCTATAAAAAAAGGACAGATTACTCTTACTGATGTTGACTTTGGTGAGAATCAAAGAAGTCAAAACAATGCTTTTTTTTTCTAGCACTTTGGAATACAGTCTATCATATTTTTTAACTTCAGATATGATCATCTTATGATCAATTGTAGCATCTGTGATGTCATTTCCAGTTGCCTTAAGCCTACACTCACCAACTTCTGACAGATTCAAAAACAATTAGGGACATTATTTCAGTCAAATACAGAACATTCTGAAATTGCTTTTGTTTTTTTTCCCTTAAGTTAAAACGAAAAAATATTCCCAAAAAAGATAGAGATGAACGAGGATACTGAAGCTGTACAGCAGGTGAGATCTAGTTCAAGTCCCAGCTCAGAGCTGAATTAGGGACTTGATTCTGGGTGGAGAACCAACTTCCATGATTACCAGGCTACAACACAAGCTTCTATTACAACAAATATGTGCCTCTGCAGAATGAACGTCTTAACTACAAAAATGAAAAAAAAATAGGTTATGGGACACCTCCCTAATTTCACTGCCTTAATCACATCAGAGAAAAGAATTTGACCAAGATATTTTACCTTAGAGATGTGCTTGAATAGGCATAGATTTCTCCTTCTCACATTTACAGAGACAAGATATTTTGTCCCAGACCTTCCTGACTAGAAGTGTTTCATCAAGCATCTTAGTGCTAAGAAAATGGAAGTGTTAGTAAGAGATACCTTAAAAATTTTACTTCGTGTACAAGAAACAGTATAGCATAGCTTAAGCATATAACAATATGAGGAGAGAAAGAAGGGAGCTGTAGCCCCTGTTAAATAATGTACAGGTCAATGGCCCAAAAGAAATTCTGACTACTGAGCTTAATCTTTTACATAATGAGAGCTTTTAAAGAAAATAACTCCTGAGCCCTGTCTTGACTGACAAGATACTTCTGATTTGTAATACTAAATGTGATTGATGAACCAAGTCCTGAATATCATGCTGTTCTAGAGAACTTGGAGTTACTGCATTTGATATTAAGTTATAGGCTTGTAATCTTTGTAAAACACAGTCAGACTGACAAGACTTAGCTGCAGTCAGAAAACAAATGAAACATTAAAAGTTGTTTCTTAATGCAGAAAATGTCACATAAACGCACATTTATAAAGTGGTTATGAACACCTGATGTGATATGACTATATGAACTACCCAATTTCTCATGCAAATGCATTTGTAATGCTTGTGAGGATATTACTTGAGCAGACACTGCAGACATGAACCTTCCAGGCTGCTTGTCCTTGATAAATTAATCCATTGCAGCTTACATTACTACTGTTTTGCTGAAAATGAATGCTTTCCAGAGACATAATTTGAGCACTTTCCCAGAGAATCACATACACGAAAAGTTGATCAACAGTTAGGAAGCACTTGCATGGCTGCAAATGTCTTGTCATGGCTCATAAACCTGAAGTGGAACTCTTAAGCTAAGTGATTTTAAGTTGACTAGACAAAAGCCTATGTTGCTGTGAGAAATACTCTGCAATAACTCTCTCAATCTCCCTCCCTCCAGCTGCACATCAGTATTATCTTGCATTTCTTCATCTCCAGAATCAAGCTTAAGCTTTTCATCAGGCATTGTTACATTCATTTTCTGAAGCGTCAGAACTGACACTCACATACGCAAAACTGTAGAGACTTATCTTGCTGGCTTTGAATCTATCTTCAGAAAGCCCTTTACCACTGGGTTACTGAGTTTTCATACTAGAAAGTTAGCTAAGTGCTGTTTTACCTGATTTAGTTGTACTGATTACTTGCAGATGGTATTTTTTTTTTAACCAAACAAAATCTTGCTATATCAGCATAATACCCATTTTCTCTCTCAGAAATATGGATGCAATGTTATTTCAATGGATAAAGGTGGTTCTGGTGGAATTGCAGCTACTATATTGCCTACAACTTTCCTTTGCATGATTATCCTTAATTCAGTTTAATTTGTATACTGGAACATCACTAGAGGTGATCTACTATAGCTCTTGTCAACAATTAAAGAATTTGCATTTTTTGATGCAAGTACACATGCAGAATGAAGAAACAAAGTCATAACCCTAGTGTCAGTAACTAGATTTGTTTCCTATATGGTAATTACATGGGAGAGAATCAAATTCCTTGAGACAATGGAGAGAGAAAGTTTGCTTAAAATGATGAAGTCTTGTGAGGGGATATATATTCCTTACTTAATCCCTAATGAAAAATGCATAATTTCAGCCGCTTCCTTCCACAGTGGGCTTGGAAGGAATCTGTAACACATACTCTTTTTTTTTTTTTTTTTTTGAAAATACCATCTCTGTTTTTTCCTGAGCGTGTAAAATTCTAAGCTGATTCCATTTCAGAGCTGGATTTACAGCTAGCCTTCCTAATGTCTGCATTCAACATAAACTGAATCTGCGATATTGCTCTCTACCTGGTTTTAAATCAAAATGAATTGCAATTGCAGACTGGAGAAGGAAATAGAGGCCCTTGAAAAAGAGGAAATTAAAGTCTCAGCTAAGGAAGAAGCTATTTTAGTGAAACTTAAGTCAGTTGAGAAAACAACAGAAGACATAATCAAGGTAAGTACCAAATTTACACAAGACATAGAATGCACTAGACATTCATCATCATAATTAAGGAAACAAGAACTAGCTAGATCATGTGAGTGGTCATGAACTTTTTTTCTGAAGCAGCAGTAGTTCATACACAAAGAGGGGCTAAGAAATTATACTGTTCAATTGCCAATGTTTCCATTTGCATTTTGGGTCAAGGGTGGAAGTCAGAAAGCAATTCATATTACTTATTCATAGCACATAGCAAGAAAATAGCATTGTCACCAATCAGCAACATCGCACTACAGCAAAAAATAGACATAACGATGCAGAGACCAACTTACACTCCTTCAGGCAATGTGACTGGTTAAACCTCATTGTGCTTTCCCCTCAGAGAGGGGAGAGTGAAACATTACCTAACATTATCATTCACTTTTGTCTAAAGGTCATTTTGATATTTGAAAACCTCAAAAAAAAGTACTGATGAAACTCAGCTTTATTTCTCCAGTTGTTCTTAACAGTACACATACACTTTAAAAATAAGATGAGAGTTACATAACTAGAACATCAAATTGTAGCCTTTGAGAATCATTGAAGACAACCAGTTTAGGCCACGGTGTGTGGCTGTCTCACTGGTTAACTTTCTAATGCCCTATCTTACTTTGTGTGACTTGAGATCATATTGGGAAAGATGACAAAAAGAATTCTTTCCCACATCATGCTCCAGCTGAGCAGATTCCATCTTTACGTACCTCTCATCATGAAGTCATGTGTATAACTAGGCAGTATTTTTCTTTACCTCACAGTTTTGAAGTTGACTAATCCACATTTATCAATGGTTCTCTTTCCTAGTCTATGAAGACCGAAAAAGCAGGAATTGAAGGAGGTATGTTTACTCAAAAAAGAATTAAAAAAAAAAAAAAACAGTGAAAAACAAATTCCTAGTGGATCTCATTGTGGATCTTCTTTATTCAGAGGCAGCAGATTACATATACGCCAACATACCTGACCTTCCCAAGCATTTCAGACCCTCTGCACTGAGAAGGGCAGGGCACGCTACCACTGATGATGAAGAAAAGAGAAAAGGTACTGCTCACCACTAACTGCAAATGGTGGCCAGTGTTTGCAAAAGCTTTCTAAACCTTGAATCTAATGAGCCTTCAGGAAAGAATAAGTATTATCAATACAGGACAATGCTCTTCTCAATGAAGCCATATTATGTTATCAGTAATGTCATCAAAACTGAAAGGTGGGATGCTGGTGCACAGCTTGCACCTTTGAAACTGAAATCAAATATTTTCAACACTAACACTTCCCTCTGGTAACTCATTCCTCTACTTATCTCTACCTATCATAACTTTAGTTTCCCCCTTCACGTTCTATAACCAGTAATTACACTCATGGGGTAGCCAGTAGCAACTTATTATTTCTTATCAATTAGAACACTTCCTAAACCCTTTGAGTTCCCAAAAATAATGTCGCATGTCAAGGTTTTTCAATTGCTATTGCCAATTACACCACTAGAAGCCAAGGTTAAATCTGGCTTTCTCAGTCAATCACATCACAAATACTGGCTTCTCATCAGCTTATTTTTCCATAAGAAGTAGATCCAACAAGAAATATTTTCTCCAGTTCAAGTTTTGACAGGATAGAAGTGGGGAATTCAGACTGAGAACCTAGTATATTGGTTACAGATGTTACACTTTTATGTCTTCCAATTCAGTCTGAGATTTATTCTCCAACAGTCAGAACTCTTCTGTAACATCTCCCAGCTGCTTCATCATCAGATTAAGTGCTTGTTTCTTTCAACAGCATTGTTCGCAATGGAAATGAAAGTTGAAAAAGACATGAAGACAGGTGAAAGCACAGTGTTGTCAACAATACCTCTTCCCTCAAATGAGTTTAAAGAAACAGGAATTAAAGTCTACGATGATGGTAGGAAGTCAGTATATGCAGTGTCCTCAAATGGCAGCACAACGCAAAATAAGATGGATGAACTTGCTCCTGTTGAGGTGGAAGACCTTCTAAGGCAGGCAAATGAAAAAAATTCCCAGTCTCCCACAGAGTATCATGAGCCTGTGTTTGCCAACAAGTTTTGCAGGCCAGTTACTCCTCAGAAAGACAAATTAATTCCTGGACTGAAACTGGAAGACACACACAAAAGAGAGATAAATGGACTCAGTCAGACAGAATTTTCCCCTGTGGCAGAAACCTTTATACAGCAACTTAAAGAGAACGGGCTTGATCTTCAAAAGGTAACACCAAAGTCTCCCTCTCCAATACTTTTGGATCCAGAGAATAAAGTACATGTTAATCCTGAGAACAAGATGCTAGATAATGAGAAAAGTGCTATACATGAGGAATTAAAAACTTATCAGAATACAACAGAAAGACATGATGAAAGACATGATGAAACAAGGCTTTTAAGTTCCTGTCATCCTAATGAAGCACCCCTTGCACCTCAAGATGAGGAAGATGTTCATTACCGTATGGTCCAAGCTGTGCCATGTTACGTGGATGATTCAGAACCAGTTACAATGATTTTCATGGGTTATCAGCGCATTGATGATGACGACACAGAAGCAGACCAGAAGTTGACAAGATATGATGGGGTTATCCGTGCAGAATTAGTTATCATTGATGACGACGATGATGACAGCAAATCTGAGAAACCATCATATCATCCTGTTGGCCACTACAGTCAGGTTTATCAGCCACCAAGCAGGAAAGCCACAGAAGTCACACAGACAAACCCCGTGAGCAGCCTAGGCACAAGCATGAACAATGCACCCCACAAAAATTCCATCTCCCTACGAGAACAAGAGGAACGCTTAAGCTCACCCACTGACCGTGTTCATCTTCAGAGCCAAGTGTCTGGAGATGGTACCGAAGATCCTTCGCTAACAGGTAACAGAAAAAGAAAATCATGCCGCTGCTGTTCACTTATGTAGCAAAGTTCTACCTGGTAACAGTCACTTCACTTCAGTACTTCATTTAATAGACGAATACACAATCGTTAATTATTTCTTTGCTCTTTTGTTAACAAATTCTAATCTGCATTTTAGTACTGCTCAATTTCATCTTCAGCACTGCACTAGTTTCCATATCAAATTTTTGGGGGCAATAACTACCACCAATCTCGGAAAAGAATTTCTGTGATTTTCAGAGAGTAGAAGTGGACCTACTTAAAGTTACATTAAAGGATTCATTAATACTACCTCAGTTAGAAGGATAGTTTTCATTTCTACTAGGTAACAGCACTGCTTCTTAACACTATCTTACTGCAAATTTTTTGTGCCTATCTGCATTCTGTGTACTTCCCACATAATCTAAATTGCATTTTAAATCAGAAAGACTGTTTAATAACAAGCCATACTTCACTTTTTTTCTGAAATCAACATTTCCAGCCTTGCCTTAACAACACCTATGCAAGTTTTAACTTTTTTTGTTTACTTTAACTTAATCTTTATAGGTTCTGAGAAATGATGAAAGTTTACCTCCCTACATTTAGTTAGCCAACAGTATTATTTCTTAACACGTTTTTAATATCTATTCACATTAAGATGCCTGTTTCTTACTACTAAGTTTTATAATAAAAGGCTGAAAGAATAATAGCAAGAAAGATTGAAAGAATAGCATGTTTATGCTACATTTTAAAGCATATAATTAAACTGCATTTAAGAGTATTTACAGATCAAAAGATTGCAGACAGCAATCGTATTCCACACTAAAAAAAAAAAGTTGTAGTTGAAATGTAGGGAGGCCAGAGGTTCTGATTCTATATTCTCTTCCTCTGTTCTCTTCACAAGTATATTCTCAGTAATTTCTCAATTTAGAAGCAAAAATACAAAGCCCTGCCTAGAACGCTGCCTAGTAGTAGCAGACTAGTATTTATTTACAATAAAAGCAAAGCCAAAAATCAGATAGGCATTGGATGTCAAAGGAATTTCAAGTATTTGTGCAACTGTCTGCATTGATAGTGAAAAGCTGTTAATCAGTGCTCTCAAATTAGGAGCGTCAACAACATCATGCAGTCATGCACAATAGAGCTTGAAATACTCCAGCAGTGCTGCCCAGCACTTCTGATCAACCAGGTCACTGCATTTTCTATCACTCAGAAGGACCTTTGCTTCCCTCAAGCACCAATTCTGCTACCTGTGCACTTCCCCAAATCCCCTAGGAGCAAAAGCTGTTGCCAACAGTCCTATGCCAGCAGCTGAAAGCAGCAGTGGCCAGCCACAGGCAAGAAACGCCTTTCCAGCAACTGCTCCATCCCATTATTCTTGAGAGTCAGTCTCTTAATTACCCCCCACCGCATATCTATAGACAGAATAGAGAATCAATGCCCACCATCCAGAAGCTGGTTGCTAGCAAAACAATTCATCCTACAGCCTGCTCTGTGGAATAGACCCCGGGAAAGAGGTTTCCAAGAAGTAACCACAAACCAAGTACTGTAATGCAATGGAAAGCACAACAATGCCAGCAGAGAGACAAAGTCCTAGGCTACAGCAAGGAAGGACTTGCTCAAATGTAACAGCCCTGGGCACAGAAACAAAGAAAAAAAGCTGCTTACCTTCAGAAAGCCTCAGGTAGGCAGGAATCTCCAGTGAAATACCCTTGCCTCCATTATCAGCCCTTAAATGAGGTCTGGAAGGAGTGGATCCTGGTCCTACCCGTTCGGGTCACTCAGAGTTATTGCATGCACCTGAGCTTCCCTGGGTTGGCCCTACCTTCCCCCAGGTGCTCAATCACTTGTGATTTAGCATTTCTGCTACAAGTACCATTCAGATAAACAAGTTATATGAGAAGTTAGCTGAGCACCTCTGCCTGTAACAATCTTCGCCTATTTTATCTCCCAGAAAAAACTTTTGAAGCTTTATTTTTCCCTGCCAGTCTCTGAACAGTCTTTTTTGGAAATCTGTGGAAAACTAGTGCTGACTTTAGAGGAAGGGGTAAATCTAGCAAAGATATTTGGAAGCTGCTTCTATCAATTTCTGTTGTTCTTACCCACTTATTTACAAGTACTATGCCAAAGAGAATACAGCAATTTATGAAAAATCCTGATTCCAATTAATAGTAATTAAGGCAAAAATACACCCCCGTATTCAGCACTGCCTCCAGCTGAGTGCCTTGAAGTATCCAGTAGCCTATGGAACTAAGCCATTTTTCCCTTTGCCCCTCCACCTATTTATCATCACTCCTCAGGGCATTTTGATCTGTGGAAAAAGCCAGGAAATGACTCAATTTTTCCTAAGCAGTCCCATAATCTATTGCTACTTCTAAAAATGAAACAAAACCAGGAAAGCCTCTTACTTTTAGAACAATGTATGACAAAGCGTTGTTTCTTAAGAGAAATAAACTGTTTTCAAACCACTCACCGATGCTTCAGCCTACCAGGTTCACCCTGAACACTGCCAGTGAAAAGGAGGGAAATAAGATGATTTTTGGCCCCTCACCTTTCATTCCTAAAACAACAAGCCATAGAACAAAAATAATCCTCTCCAAAATTCTGAAAGGAAAGCTTTGGTAAGCAATTGTATCATTTTAATATTAAACAGATAGTGAAGGCTCTCAGAAGGAACGGAAAGCAAAAAAGGATAGGACAGGGAAGATTTCCTTATGTGACAATCTTGCTTTGGAAAAGAAATGAACTGTCAGAGGAAGTTACTGAAAAGCTAGTGATGGCAAAGGACAGCTAGGAAGCAGAGAATATGTTCCATGTACTGGTCTAGACAGAGAAATTATGGGATCAAATAAGGAGTTTTTAGCGTGGCCCCAAGGTGGCAGACAAGTAGGACACTCTTCCATACGGTAGCAATTTTCATTTCCCTATGAGCTTTGGTACATGCTTTCAGAAATGCCAAAGAGAGAAGGATGGACACACTATAGTTATCCTGCTAGCATTTCGTTTTATTAGAGTGTATTTTCTTTGTATTTAAGTAATGCAAATGTTTTGAAGATTAAATATTCACTAGGGAAAATAAAAGCCCTTGTGATGGAACAAAAGCTAGCATAATGTGTTAACTGGAAGAAAAAAAAAAAAAAACTCGATCTGAATAGGCAGGAAAGCTCCCAGACAGTATACAAGTGTCTCATGTGAAGTGAAAGTGCAAGGCTTTTGGCAGGTACCTGGTTACATAAGCTAGCTTTATCACTGGAAGCTATGCAACCTTGAAAAACTATGTAATTGCTCCATTTGTGCTAAGAACTGTGCAAGAAAACATGTCTGTACACCACTTTCTTTTGTAGCGCTGGAGAAGGCAAGATAATCAGTAGTCCAGGAGCACATTTTTAAATGACATATCAGACAAATTGTTCTGTCAAACCAACAACCAAGATTCAAACCCTCTTGAATTCTTTGGTCTGCAGACAGTACTTAGTTCTGTAAGAGCCAAGCTTAACATATCCGGTTCCATGACATAAACTTACACACAGGTGTTTGTTGTTGCAAATCACAGAAGCTTCAGTGATCAAAACAAAATTTGAGCTGGACATTTGTTGACCTACATAAATCAAGTACACAGCTGCTTTGACCTCCTTGTGCCCCAGTACACAGAGTGTAGGGAAGAGATGCTATTTTGGGGGACTCTTCAAACTACCAAGTCAGAGGGCTGAAGATTATTGCCACTGCATTCTCAGATCAACAGCTTAGTGGGGGAGGCTCTTACGTATCAAACAAAAGCATTATATTGCTGTTCTGAAAATAACCTTAACATTTAATCATCTGCCCTGCACTGTCACTTTCGAACTAACCCACCTTATATCCAGCTACCTACTACAGCCATACTCATGTTTATACGGATAAATTACTCTGTCAGATTTAATTCAGGAATATGACTAACTGCCACCCTGATTCACTGCACCAGGAAGAGGAAAGATCTGTGAACATCAACATAAAAGAAAAAGGTTTCCAAGCAGTTACAGCTCCTGCTGAGGAGTTTAGTTTAAACAAAGGGTTTGTTTAATTATTCATGCATCCTTTTAATCTGCCAGCATCTTGCAAAGGACAATACCATCTGTCTGCAATGTGTTAGTGAAGGTAGCAAACAAAACAGGAGAACTGTGCTAATTTTCAAGTAGCAATAATGGGATATTTTTTTTCTTAAATATATGCTCACTTTGCTGTAAAGTAACCAGAACTAATGCCTTCTACTAATTTCTTTCTGTAACACTAAAACAATGCTTATTCTGCTGGATTCACCATTGGAGGTATGTGTATTCTTCATTATTCTAAACACAGTGATTTAATACCAGAAATAGAAAGTTTGACTTAAAATAACAGTGGCTTTGTTTTCTTTTTTTCAGCTCTGAGGATGAGAATGGCAAAGCTGGGGAAAAAGGTGATTTAACAGCTGTATGACATGGAAGTAGAAATTACTACTCAAAGCAGTGTAAAGCTAAGGAGTTTCTTCAATATACATTTTGGATCTTAATGCCTAGTGTTTTGCTCCTCTGTTTTATGCATCTGGGTTATTTTGCACTTCGCATAACCCAATGGACTCAGACTTTCAGTTTTGACCAACTGTGCCACAGACATAATTGAAATCCTAAATTTTTAGAGGTAATAGAAAGTTATCTAAGATCATAAATGCAGTATATATTCAAGAGGGAAGATGCACATTACCTGTCTCCGCAATCAGAAATATATTTGTGCCACATACACGGCAGATAAACACCCTCCTCCAGGGAATTTCACAGGATGTTGTTCCCTCTAAAGCGTACTGGTCTGATGTTTGATTAAAAATGATGTTCCAACCTTTTTTTTTTAAACATTAGTTAAAAACTAAGTTTGAGAGATAGAAGCCAGAAAAAGTGTATATATAAAAGCTGATTTCCAAGCTTAGTATCTTGCCCAAAATTTGAAGCATTCCTTTTTAAAAGTAAAACAATATCAAAGTAGTAGAACCTACATTTAAGTATTAAGGCATGTTTCTAGAGCACCACAATCCACCCATCCTTCTCCTTTATGTAGGACAGTACAGCAATCCTAAAATCCTGTTCCCCTCCCCACATCACATACATGTTTCCTGCCCATGTCTCACAGACCCCGTGCATAACACTATAAACAGCCTGACCTCCCAGGCATGGCTTCACCTCCTAGCTCACTACACAAAGTGTTACTTTTCCAGAAAGCTGGTTGCCAGACAGGCAGTGCCTGTCAGTCATTAACATTATTGCTTAGTACACAGGTTTCATCAGCCAGGAGAGCTAAAATTAGTGCAGGTCTCCCATCAGAAACCAACTTGTCAATGGCTTGTCCTGCAACTGCAACAGGTCTGTTCTGGGGGCAGCTGCTGCTGGGTATGGGTCCCCAACAAGCAGCAGGGTCCTGCCATTCAACATGGTCATTCTTTCCACAATGGAGGAAAGACACAGTACTTAGAGCAGCCGTAAGGTATAATCACACATAGGAAAGTCAAATGCTAGTCATTTTTCTAATACCAGATTCTTGGGGAAAAAGTGCCTCATCACTCTACATCCTTCTATTCAAATCAGTATGATAGCATTACTTTGGTAGGTCTTAGGCTGGTTTCAGTCGCTAAGTGGATGAAGGTCAGATTGTATTGTTCTGTTGTAGAAATAACAGAAATATCTACCAAATAATAGAAATAACTTTTTTGCTTGCCTTTCTCGTTTCAAAGCAGGAAACTGAAGCCACTACCTCAAACTGAGGCACAGCAGTAGTAATCAGCTGACATATAGCCTCTAAGCAGGTGGTGGTCCCAGTCTGAAGTAGACAGTGAGCAGATAATCTGAGATTTTAGGAATTGTGAAAGATGGTTACCTGGAGATGGAAATAATAGATGAATAAACAATTGCATTTTCTCTACATCTAGCCTGTCCTTATTTGTCATAGAAGTTTTCTCTTCCTTCTTTCTCTGAAGACATCTGTTTTCCCATTACTGCTTAGTTCCGACAGTTACAGTCAGTGATTTGTTTTCATTTTAAGATGCATCTTAGAGGTTCTCAATGGGATATAATTTGGACAGTAGGAAAAAGTGACACAGGCAGCTTTTATAACAGAAGACGACTGATTTGGGCAGTCATTCTCTGCATTCCCCAATAATATCCTTAAGTGATCTGGCAAACACAATACAGAAATAGTTTAAAAGGAAGGAAACTGAGAAGACATCAGAACTGTGACTATTAAGTAAATTGGCAGGTAAAATTCAGTTCCAAAAAAACAGAAAGTAGCGTAAAAACACCATACGCAGCACAAGCTGATTTGTTACTACCAACCTCTTGGGTAGTGAAACACTTCTGCAGAATTTTAAAATTTTAGATTGGGGTCTGGCTGGGTGGGGGTCTTGTGGGGGTGGTTCTTCACTTTTCCTGTGTCTATTCTGCTGTACCACTCCTTCAGAGAAATGTATGGAAAGCTCTACTTTTCACACGTACACACACCTTAAAGCTTAGGATCATGCTGATCTGAGCTAAGAATTTCTCAGGAATACTAGCAGATCATCCCTTTTAACCATCTTTCTTTCATTCTTTCTTCACTGTCAGAAATCACTGAGTCTAATTTGTGCAGTGAAATGCAGAAGGAGTTTAGTTCTTGCTCCATGATAGTCACTCATCTTAAGTTGTTTGGGGAAAAAAAGATGTACGTGTGTAAAGCACAGCTTAGTTTCAAAAGAAAGCAAGTCATTACTGTTCCAACAGAACTTAAGCATAGACATTATGTCTATCTGTATGAACTGGCTTGAATCCAAAGATTCATTTATTTAATAAAGCTTGAGAAACATTATGAATATTGTGTTTAGGAAGACTTCCTGTTGTGGAGGCTGTTTACGTGCTTGAACCTTACACTGTGGGCAAAATAAAAATGTTATTTGACCAAGAGCGCCACACAGTGTTACAGATAATGATAGATAACAACAAGCAGGATATCCCTAGCCTTCTCAAACCTGAATAAAAGAAAAAACATTGACATGCATTGACTCGATACATGTTTCTACATACAGTTTTTGGCAAAACAAATAGTTTAGTATTTGACATTAAAAATGCTTTCCTGACTTTGTTCATCTTGCACCCAAACTTTTGCTTGCAAAAAAAAAGATTTCAAGCAAAGTAAAGCAGCAATAAATTCAAACGCATTCAAGCAATTTGCACCACCTATTTCTCTTTGAAACATCTTCAAGAAACATTATTTGTAGTTGTCAAGAGCAGATGAGCAGTATTTCAAGGTGAATTTTTTCTTGATGGAGAATTTACCAATCTAGAAGGCACCAATCTGAAATATGATATCTTGATTTGTCATCAGAAGCTTAACCCAAGACTAGAAACATCAAAACCTTAATCTTTTCATATCAATGTCTCTCAGCTTTAGCAGGACTCCTTTATGAAGAAAAGCAACAGGAGTCTCCTTCTAAACAATATTAAGCCACCAATGCCTCTAGAACCAAACTTCCTGCTACCTGTTTTTTCCATCAAACACTTGCACAGAGGTTTTTTTTTTTCATTTTTTCATTTTTATTTTCAAAGATTGTAAGAGGAATTTTGGGAGAGTCACTCTAATACAATCACTTTGCTTCCTCTTACTAGTCATGCAGGTGGGCAGGAAGGTGATTAAAAATCAACAAGGCTTTGATTTGAAGATGCTGGAATGTGTCAGGAAAGGCCTTACGTTGCAAACTACAGATTATTACTAGTACTAGGAAAGAGCATTACTTAAGAGCAACTAACAAGTCTGCAAACTCTGTAGCTCTCAGGAAAGAGCTATTCCACAGTAAATAAACATTTTAACATCCAATTTCTAACATCCAATTTCAAGAGTTTCTCCAAGAAACATTTGAATTGCTTTTCAAATTGCTAATTTGTGAAATAAGCATCTACAATGAAAACATTGATTGATTACTACTATGTCAAACTAGTCTATGTTTTATTTGATAGCGTTTCCACTGTATTAGAAGAGAAACAATTATTAAGATACTTACATTCATTTTTTAAAAGCCCCCACTTACACATGAGAACAAAGCAACACAGCACAGCTGTTGTATTATAGAAAGAATCTGGCACTGACTTAATTTCAAAAGCTATCTATCATGTCTGAGTAGAGATTTTTTTCTGTAAACTCCGTAAAGAGCTCCCAAAATTTTAGTGCTGGATAGATCTGTGACTCCTAGGTATTTGAAATCAAAGATATCCAAAGAACAAAATGAAAAGCTCACATAAAGAAAATGCTTGTTGCTTTTCAGCCTGAGTTGTGCCATATTTCTTCTTAGCCTCTTCTTGTCTTCTCCAGCTAGGGGGGAAGGAGATTCACTCAACTTAAACTCATTTGTAATCTATTGAGCTGCTAACAAAAGGGATTAATTCCAGCTCTATAAAGGCTCTTACAACTAAGTTACTTGAGCAAGCAAGATCTCTGTCCACAAACTTGATACATTCTGAATGACTTATCTTTGCAACAGACTGCACTGTGAATTTCAAGAAAAAAACAGCTGAACTAGACAGCTTTAGTTACTGGAAAGAACCACTACCTGACTCATGGAAGTGTCTTAGGCATGATCATCAGGTAGCAGAGAGAACTTGCTATGATGCTTTATATCTAGAACAGTAAATACTGGGACCTATCTTATTTGTCAACACCTTTATTCTTAGCTAGGTTAACAACCCTTTGGTAGAGGTATACTTTGAAATTTTACAACCACTAAAAAAGAAAGCAAAACATTGTACTGCATACTATAATTAGTATAATAAGGGTTAATTTATGAGATTTCAGTTAAAAAGTGACTCTCAATATCTAAGCAAGCCAGAAACCGAAGAAGTTTAGAATAGTCTCCATTCATTCCCCATACCACATTATTAAGATAAATTAGTTACTGACTAAAAAAGCATCTATGAAAGTAAGAAAATGTCAGACATACCAGCTCAAAGAATGCTCATTTACACTAAAAAGAGATGCATTTTCCTGAAGTCAATTCAACTCCTAATCACTATTTCAGCAGTGCATTCAATAGAGCAAATATAACTGCAATATAACTGAGCAAATACTTTCAGTTAACTTTAAGAATGAAGTTGCGTGAGCCCCATCTTATTCAGAAGCAACAAGTGACCAGAGACAGCAGAACAAGTACACGCACACGGATAGGGGTTTTTCCTGTTTGAGTTTTGGATAAGCAGAACTAGATTTTAATGTACATTTGCAAACATGCTTTCCTTGTTATGGCTTGGAAGCACTGAGAGAACAAAACAGTATTTTGAGTGATGAAAATGGTGATCTTGCTAAAGAACTGAAGTTCCCAAGCCTCTGTATATGTGCACTGCTCTTAGAGCAGAGAATAATTTTTGCATTAAACTGCAAAGATAAATAATGTTTAGCTCAACCATTTGTGACAGTTTTTTTTCAGTAAGTTTTTTTTCTTTATGTGGGACAAAATTGTCACAAGCAGGAGATTGTCAAACCATGTCATTAGAACACAGAATTGGGATCACACTTTACAGTTTTCCCAGTAATATTCCCAAAAGGTTTAGGAAACTGTGACTATCAAAACAGTGATTTCAGTGCATCTTCTCACTCTTCTTAGGCTTTAAACTCTAACCACATAAATTATTATACTTATAAAAAAACTTCTTTCCTTACTCAGACAAAGATTCCCATTAAAAATAACACCTGAAGACAGCTCTTTCAGGACTCCAACATTCTATTGATTTGAGTTGTTCTCCCTTTTACACATGCTATTGCTCTTCAACCACATCTCCAAGGATGTGTTGACGGGAAACATAATAGAAAGTATTCCTTGTGTATTTTTCAGCTGCATGGCACTTCAATGCAAAGTTCTCAATTTCTTATTTCATACTTGTTTGATTGCTGCCAGGAAGGCAATGAGGAATATTATATTTCCACAGACATAAATGGTTAACACAATCTGTTTAAACAGGTTACCCTGCAAGAGAACAAAAGAAAACAAGAAAAACCACAGAAGTATTAGTCTATTTGTTTTTAAAAACATCATCTCAGGGTAGGTATGTAAAAATGGTTACTTACTTCTGCTTCTGCAGATGTGAGTGATTGCAATATTTGTACTCTGTCATCCTCTATCAGTTCAACTGTTATGTGAAAGAAAAAAATACAGTTGTCTGCTCTTAAGAGGAAGGGATTTTTTTTTGTATTCATATAACAGAAGTTTTGATCCTACGACTAAGTAAATCATTCCTGTACAGCACCAAATTTGAAAAGCACTTGGAAGTCATTTGAAATTTTACAAACTTTACAGCAGAAACAAATTCTGAGTTGACATACAGAAAGTAGGTTTTGGTCATTAAGATGACAAAAGAAAGTTGTCTTTCAATAGAACGAATCAAGATAGTGAGATCTAAGCTGAACAAAACATTTATGAGTTAAAAGTTGAAAACTTTTTTACTGCTATATGAATTTGTGCACCATTATTTCCTAGTTATTCCCTTCAGCTTGTAAGTTAGAAACTAAAAAACACCTCTTGAAATTCAGCTCACTCAGCTCTTTTGCAAGCAAAAATAAGCTTAGTTGGACTTGTACCTTTACGTATGAGACAGTAGCTGTGTATCTCCAGAAGAACATCAGTACCAACATGCCAAGCTACAAAACCAATCATTGTATAGGTGTCCCATGGGTCTGGTAGGTCAAGTGCAGGCAGATCCATTCCCAAGAACATAGTAACCACTAGTCAGTAAAAATGAGATGAAGAGATGCTGAGTGCTGTGTCAGGGCAATTAAAGCAAATTTCTTAACACACCTTTGTCAACAGATTTCCCACAAAATACCTATGGTTTCTGGGGGAGTGAGGTTAAAGGAGTCCGTGAAACTAAAAAGCTTTTGCTGTATGGAATGGGTATGGAAACAGAAGGAAGAAGGCCAGGAGACCAAAATAGTTTTTATCCTGCACAGTGCTCTTCACAGCCATAAAAGCATGAGCATTTCTGACTAGGCAGACGACCACAGTCACTGAAACTTTTGTGCTTAAGTTGACTGTGGAACCTTGTCTCCACAAAGAGAACAAAAAACAGTTTGTAGTCTTATAAGTTAATTTAAACAAGACTGCAACATTGAGCTATGTTACTGTAAGAACAAATTTGTCCAAGTCACTTTGGTATTATGAGTCACTTGCTCTCCTTTAAAGGTGCAGAAGATAGCCATAAAAAAAGAGGAAGAAAAATATCTAGAATTCATATTATGAGGTGAAAGCTATGGAGGTAAGACAACACATTTTGCACCTCCACCTTAAACGGGGCTGAGCGTAGGAAAAACATAAACCACAGATAATTGTTAAATCCTTTGGATGTTTTTGTTGTTTTTTTCCTCAGTTTCAAAATTAGAATAGTTTGCCTCACACCAGAAAACATCAGTTGAGCTAAAAACTCAACATCTGGATGTCCAGAAAGATGCTTTAGATGAATAATAATCTAGATAATTAACAGCACGAGTTCCTTCATATCACATAAAAGATAGTTACAACTATTACTCCTACTCACCAGCTAGTATTCTAGCAGTTGTACCAATACTCCAGTGAAACCAGTTAAACAATTGCCTCCTATAAAATAAAAAAAGCATTTTATTATGTTTAGGAAAAAAATAATTGAAAAAAGATACTGAAAAGATTTATCTAAAGCAGGTAACAATACAACATTTTATTTCTGTGATTAAAATTTAATGAGTTAGTTGTGAGTACCTTGGTGCATGAGGAGATGGTCTGAAACCTGCCATAAGAGGTTGAAAGATTGTCAGAGCCATCACAGTACAGCCAAGATACGGATGAAAACCTGCTTGCTAAACATAAAACATTTTTTGTTTAATATCTTATCCATATAAAGATATAGAAAAAAATATCAGAAATATGTTAATTTTACATAAGCTAGCAAAAGTAAATTATAGTAGAACAGCAATGTATTTAAACTGACAATGGTGATAGAACACAGCTGAATGGAGGTGGTTTTCCAAAGGAGAAGGAGGCATGAATAAGTCCGCTCAGGGTTTGCCTCATCTTTCTTGTACAAAAAAATTCTTCCACCTAAACAGAAGAGTAGTATTACTCTAGTGGCAGCAATGCTGTAAACTCTTCATCCTCAATCATCAGGAAAGGTCTATTTCTCAACTCCTCCCAGTACTGGTTTCCCCCTTTCATTGTTTGCTCTAGTCTTACTCTAAAAGAGTTTATTCATTTCCCCTAGCTATCAACTCATGCCTGTGGCATTTGTATCCCACCTTTAATAGAGATTCTCTCGGAGAACTTCCCTGTTTCTGGAATCACCTTGCACCAGATAACATATAGACGACAGCAACAGATCCCTGCCTGAACCCCAGTGTAACCAAGGATTTCATTTAGGAGAAAGTGGAAGGAAGGAAAATATGATGGAATTTCATCCACTTATTGCTGAAGGAGGGAACATTCCTCATCAATATTGCTAGAATCTGAAGTCAGCCTTCTTAACAGATATACAGGAAATTTCTTTGACAATAGTTGTAACATATCAATCGGCAACAGACCTATTTCTCATTCATTTGGTTCTACTTTTACATTAGTAAGAATTAAAAAAAAAATACACTTACTTTGCTCCAACCACCTCGGTATATAAAAGGCAATACAAAAGAAATGCTGGTAAGTATAACGGTGGTCAACATAAGCATACGATGCACCTGGGAAAATAAAGTTCACATTTAGAAACTCCACGGCTTTTCTAGTATATATTAAAATACATCTAATGATCTGTAGGTAAGAATGTTCTCAGCTGCCTCTTTGGACTTTTCTTTTACTAGTGTAGGAGGTAAATTTCTGATTTGTAGTTATTCTACAAGATTAAATAAAGAAAACAACATCCAATTTGACCTCTTATTTCTTAGATCTAGTCGGTTTTAATTCTGCCAACTATAGAGGCAGAACATACAGTTAGAGATATGGGAGAGCTTTTGCCCACCTGAAACCATAGCTCTTTTCCAAATAGGAACGAATGAGACCAGACAGGCTTGAAGAATCGTGCAACAACAACACCAATACTAGCTGTACTTATCCAAGCAACAAACATCAGTGCACCTGAAAAATAGGAAAAAAAAGAAATAGTTAATCATGGCTAATTCAACTGTATATTAATACTGCTTCAAGTCTGGGTTTTAATGGTTTATTCCATCTGCATACAGTCAGAATATGCCATCGATAAGTTTTTAATCACCTAGTTCAGTCTAAAATTTTGTAGTATTTTATCTTGCTAATGGGTAGAATCATCCATATAAAGATGTTTACAACACTCTTGGCATGATGGAGCAGCTTATACAAGAATGATAATTGACCTTTATTACAAGCTTTCAACAGAATGAGTGACAGTTCTCTCATGAACCTGGTTTACACTTCAGTAATGAGAAAATAATTCTCAGCAATTTCACTGGCTCTGGACTATCAATTGAGAAAATTCTCATTTCAGAAAGAAAGCAGGGGAAGGGGGAGAGAGGGGGGGAGGGAAATCCTGTAGCAGTGTTCTTGAAATGGAAAACAATAACTTTAGTCTCACTTCACAGTCTCAGATCTTGCTACCCAACAGTATGTATAATGCAAATGACAGAAAGACAAGAGGAAATACCTACTATACAACAGTGAGTAAAACAGCTCTCTAGTCTCAGTAGATCTTGAACTGGAAGTCAAAGCTAAAAAGTGCAGCTTACCATGAGCCTTGATAAGTCTCGGGGACCGGGAACCTCCAATATCCTGAGGAATGCCTGTGACATTGTACATTCCATTGGTGATCAGAGGCTGACGACGATGTTTATATATTGGACCACCTAACCAGAGATAAAATTTTTAATTAAGGCATATGAGAGAGTTACAGCACTTGCAAAATAAATCTAATCCTTATTTATGAATTTAAGCCCTACTGTGACCATGGAGGGTAGTTATACAAAATGTCTAACATGAAATAAGGTAGGAACTCAGCTTGTGAATCAAAATTTGAAGATGACATCTAATCTACTCTGTATGTACTTACATACAAGAACCAATCATCCCTCCACAGAAAACAGACCTCTTCCCTACACACACAAGATGTGAAGAATAATTTCTGCTGATGCTGTTCTCCATTTTAAAATGGATGCACCCAGCCCTCAAGAAGCTAGAAGTTGCTAGGATCAAGTGGGCATGCAACACAAGTGTACAGTAAGCTTACTTTATTTTCCAAGAGCAAATCCGAGAGCCAATACAGGTGACTGGACAAAGTGCCTCACTCAAACTTGGAAATCAAGTCCTTAGTTTGGATACTAATTATTACAGATAATGTATCTTACACTGGGGCAACTCATTTAGAGCTGATAAAAAAATATAAAAGCAACCACACATCAAATTTACCTTCACTAGCTTCCCCATCTGCCAGAAAGATGTAGTAACTGGCATTCATGTTAAACCTCCTCTTATACGTAGGGAGGCTAATATTCCTTCTAAAAGAACACTGAAGAACACCATCCACAAGCCTCCATGACACATCTTCAAGAGCATTCTGTGAAAAAGAAAACATTTGATAAGCAGTCTTTCCAGACAAACAATTCTTTTATTGCTTTGAAGGCCACTGCTTGAGCTTGTTTCAAGTTGGCAACACAAACAGTATTCCTATGATATCTCAGGTAATGAGATAAAGCATTTCTTACACTAACAGAACCAAGAGGTAATTTTTTTCACCTCTGCAGTTCTAGATGATCGTAATACAGTAACAGAGCATTGGATATAAAACAGTTCAGTTGGAAGGTAAAAATCAAGTTCAACTGCCTAACCACTTCAGGGATAACAAAAGGTTAAAGCATATCAGGAGCATTATCTAAATGCTTTTTGAACACTGACATGCATCAGGTATCAATTACCTTAACAGTTACTCTCTTCTAGTGTTTGATAACCCTCACAGTAAGTTAACTTTTCCTAATATCTAGTTTAACTCTAGTGTCAGATCATCACAATTTGGGTCAACTGCTTTCAAGATATACATTAATAGCAAATAAATGACCAGCCTTCTCCATAGAACTACGAAAACAGTCAAAGTAAAAGCCCAGTACAACCACAAGAAAGCATTAAGAGTAAGATCAGCAGTCATAGAACCAAGAAGTGGCTTGAGTTGTAAGGGACCTTAAAATCATCTAGTTCCAAACCCCCTGCAGGGGGGGGACAGAGTTGCCACTCACTGGATCAGACTGCCTGGGTCCCATCCAACCTGGCCCTTGAACACCCCAGGAATAGAGCATCTACAGCTTCTCTGGGCAACCTGTTCCAGCACCTCACCACTCTAACAAAGTTATATAGATAGAGGTCCTGACTCACTTTTCTGTTTTAAAGCCCCCTCGTTAAGCAAGTATTTCTAGCTAAAATGTCAAGACTTCCTTTTGCTTCACCTTCTGCTGTGCTAATACATCCAAAGAGATTTGGAGAGTAACTAGTTTAAAATTAGCCTTGCAAGAAAGATAAGTATCACTTGCACAAAGAAATGATGAGGCAATGATCTGGGGAAAGAAAAATCTCTTGTATAATAACTTAGAAAGTATGTCAGTAGGTCAGCGTAGCAACTTAAGGTTTGTATTTATTTCCACAAGTTCTTACAACTCAAATATGTTCTCCCTAGTAAAAGGGCACAGTTGTACCAGCCATGTGCACTGAGTTCAGAACTCTCACCATATTACTTATTTTTAAAATAAATTTAGGCTTCCAAAGGTGATGTTTACTAGGAAGAAAAAGCCTAACCATTCTCACACTAAAGAATTCTACATT
The DNA here is from genome assembly GCA_037305975.1 of Chrysolophus pictus. Taxonomy (NCBI): domain Eukaryota; kingdom Metazoa; phylum Chordata; class Aves; order Galliformes; family Phasianidae; genus Chrysolophus; species Chrysolophus pictus. The sequence goes on along the minus strand of CM074583.1, from coordinate 11,856,680 downwards.
TAACTTACTATTTACGACTGCTTTTCAAAATAAAAGCACAGAGCAGTCGGACTATTCATCATTTCAAACCCATTTTTGTTGGAAAGTATAGATGCTTCTATGTGTACCTTTGAATCCAGAACAGGAGGACTTCGTCCCTTCAGGTAAGCAGTGCTTACACTAACATGGTGGTCCTCATTAATACACAGATATGCATCATCATCACCCTAGAAAGTTTAAAAGGAAAAAGTATTTATAGATTAGTAAGAACTCCTACTGGCAATCTCCTAAAGCACGTTAATTTAATACATGCAACAAATTGGTAGTGTTGGTCAATGGTATAGCAGAAGACTCGAGACAAAGTTTTCTAGCTTTTAAGCTATTTCCCATTTTCCAAACATCTCAGTGTTACAGGGGAGCCACATTAAGCCAAACAGATGACACAGGCATATCATGACTTACCCTACCCATCCACCCCTAAGTGACAGCATTAGAAGTTCTTCTAGATATTTATAATTCTACTAAATTTACCAAAAAAATATAGAGTCAGATATTGATGGTATTTTAAAAAGCTCTTTGGTTAAAGTGGCTTCTCATAGCTGTATAGAAATAAAATATTAAAGAACAAAGTGCTATTTTACTAGGAACATGAAAATAAAAAGTATCTCCTTTGTACAACAGTTACTTTATGGATTTCATATTTGTCAGCAGCATTGTCCCTTCACTTACATGCAATTATAAGTCTCTGAACACATTCTAAAGATTGGATTGAGTCACTCATGTTAATGATGCTGAAATTCATGTGGTTTTCAGAAAACTTAACAACATAGCTTTGAACAAACAGTGGTTTGGTTTTTCTCTTCTACGTAGCAAGGCAAGATTGATCTTACCAAGAATTCCAATCAGCTACTGTACTATTACTAAGGTTGGACTCTGTGAAGACAGATATCCACAGGGGGATTTACTGCAGAATGTCAGCCTCGAGCTAAGACTCCAGATCACATATAAAAGGCCATTACGTCTCCTTCAGCACTATAAGGAAGAAATGTCTTTGTTTTCAATTTAGAAATATTTCAGTTTTCCATGTGCATGTTTTGCTAAGGTACTACTGAATCTCTACTAGGATTACAAAAGAAGCTAGAGAAGTAGAATAGGATACTCACCATCCATCGGTCATAGGACAGTGCAAATGCTAAATATCCTTCACTGGGACCACTCATTTCAATAAGTACTGATCTCCTTTCTTGATGGAAGGATAGGAAAAAGCAGGAAGAACTCTCAGGATCACAGTTTGAAGGGTTCCTAAGGCAGAACTTTGTATTTCCACAACCTGATGCATTAAACTAGAATATTAATCAAACAAATGTCATAAGCAATGAGGGTTTTTTGCTCTTCTTCCTCCCTTTTCAACCTACTCTAGAAGGCAGCACTTATTTCCACTACCTTGCATGCTATCTATGCCCATATACCAATTTCTTAATTTACTCCTACAGTTACCAGAGGGTAGAATTTATTGCCATTTTACATACTAAGATGTATTTTTAGTTAAACTGAATTCCCACTTCAAAGACTTCATTCAGTAATTTAAAAGTTTGGAAAAAAATTCTAGTTTAATATTGAGAAGTCAAAATCAGCTGTAGAGTAGAAAAGAAGGGAAAACCAGCTTTGTTTCCTTTTTAAAAGTAGAAATCCCACTAATAAGCAATGAGACAATACATGCAATAGAAATCAGTATTACTCTGCATCAAGTACTGATGCTTTCTCAGTCCACCAAAACTTCAAGAAACAGAAGTCAATAATATCGATTAAATCAAAAGCTTCTGAACCCATAGTTACTAAATAGGAAGTTTGGAATCAAGATCAGAACAAGCCCATTCTCACCTCTTTTCTCAGATATACAATTTATTTTTCTTTTTTTAAATCTGGCCTTCAAAAAGCTTAGAGAACATTTAGAACTTAGCCTATGTGCGATGTGAAACATTTAACCCACACAGATTCAAAGTAATTAACCTAACGCAAAAAGCAGACATCTAGAGCTCTTAGTATCCAGTACATAAGTTACTCATCTTCATCTTTCCCCTTCTGTCAATCTAGGGGCAAAATATCTTAGACCATATCTATGGGACTTAAACTCCATTCATCACAAGCATAAGAAATTGCGTTTCTTTGGTTTATAATTACTTACAGGCTTTGTTAAGTAGGAAACTGAATGTGAAGTTGATACAGCCTCTGATGTTGTGTACAAGGGTGTTGTTGAGAATGGCGCATTAGGCTGAGAAACAACAGGACCAGGAATCTTCACCCAGAAAGCCTTGTATTTCTTCACAACTGTGGCCCTTAAGAAAACCCACACCCACACTTGATCAGTACTTTATACATCAACAGCTGAATGTTATTTCAAAAAAAAAATGTCTGCTGTTTCTATAGCGTACTTCTGTCTTTATGCAAGCCTTTATCATTTCTTGCACTTTAAGTAGGAAAATACCTAAAATACCAATGGAAAAATAATTTTAAGCCACCCTACTGTATGTTCCTTACATTCATGCTTCCTGCACAGACAGCAGTCTTAGAAGACAGATATTTATAACTTCACCTATATCCATTAGTTCCAGAAAAAAGCTGACAGTATAACAGAAGAGAGTGTAGCATTTTGTTACGTACAGAGAAAAAGATTCACACTGTGTATTAAAGCACCATATATGCACAATAATTCATCAGTTAACTAGAAATACCAAATTGCAGAACTCCATTCTACTCTCATCTCAGAAATAAAATGAGTGTCTCACAGATTTCCCTGAAGAACAAACACCTGCATTAATGTAGACTCTACTGCGTATATGTGTTGACTTTTCAGGTCATTAGTGCAGGGACTCTTCCCAGTTGCTGGCCAGTATTTGCTACAGACAATGCTACATGTTTATCTTCTTCTGCATTTTAATATGCCAGAACTAACATTAGGACTACTTACAGAAATTGCACACGTTTTGGTGCATCTCCAGGAGCAATCCAATAAACTTTTACAACTTTCTTTTTTGCTTTACTTGTGTGACTGACAGCTGAATTCTGAAAACAAACATATTAAGAGTTACACAAAATATGCACTAAAGAGCTTTAATTTAAACCCTGAATAAATATTGCACCATTACCCTGCAAATACACAGTCACAGCAAAAACTTCTTAAGTTACTCATGATCAACAATACCATTGGCCTTGAAGTACTAATGAATAATTGGATTCCGCACGTATCAAGTGGAAGACAAAGAGAAAGAAAAATGCATCCGGGCAAACTGAGAACTTTGTTCAGACCAGCTCAAATAAGTTCATAAATTTCGAACTGGTTGCTGAAACAATGATCGGAGTCAATCCTTTGCATGAGGCTAAACCAATTCATCTAAAACAGATACTCGAGACTGTGATCTAACCTTTTAATAAGAAAGCTCCACTAACGTTATCCTTAATGTTCTGTCAGTTAATGGTCTGTTCTAGCCTTTGTTTTCCACAATAATAGGCCTAAACTTCCCTCACTGTAAGACACTAATTTTGTCCTCGGTAGCTCTCCTCTTCAAAGAAGTAGAACACATACTCATCTTTTTAAGAACAAGCACAATGGTATGAACGCAGAACATTACACTCATTGAATTCAAGTTGTGTTATGACTGCTACACCTTACTACAGTAGTATTACATGACCTAGAGAATTTAAATAGCTCATAACAATAGTCAGGCAAAATTGCAGTGAACCATGCCTATATGATAGAAGTTACAGCAATTTCCTGAGACATTTACTGAGCTCAAAGATAAGAGAAGAAAGATTTGTTCTGCTCTGTTACATATGTGAACTAGTACAAATACTACAGTGCCCAACATCCCATTTTAAGATAGTAGACTGTACCATGCTATGGCCACATGTCAGAAGCTGAGAACGTCTCCGGTCAACTAATACAAAAGAACCAACTGCAGGGCTATCCAAGTCTTCAGCATCCCGAGCTTGTATGAAAAATCCTTCGAAATCTGGACCAGACAGCTGAACTGAAGAATAAAAACAAAAAAGTTGCAATATCCTGCAGAGGAAAAATGAAGTGCTTCCACAATGACCAGCTCATTTTACAAGCACTGAGAGGCTGCTGAAGGAGTCAACTGAACAAGACTCAATTTCTTACATAATTCTGATGTAGTTACTCATACAAAGACATGCTATAGCACAAAGAAACAATTAATTCAGCTTTTAAATTATAATTGGCATCATACCTTCTACACTGTCCCCAGGTTTAAATTCAGTCCTATTAACTGTAATGACATGCTCAGGTGACAGTTTTGGAGAGCTACCATGACAGGGCACCATGCTAGTGCAGGCTTCTCTTACTTTCCCATTTGGATATCCATCCACAGATACATGGAAGCAAATAAGCATCAAAACAGCAAAAGCAAGGCCAGGCAGCTCCATCTGAATGAAGAATGAGAGTTATAAGCAATTAAATACAATAAACATTTGCATTGCAGGTTGCAAATCACCTTATAAGAGTCAGCTCAATACTAACTTTTAGAAACCTGTTTAAAAACAAAAGCGTGTGAGAGAAAACACTAATCCCTTATTGTAGTTCTAATAACTACCATAACATTGCAAGAACATTCACGGATATTGAGTTTTAGGCCATTTCTATGCTCAAGAGTATTAATAACGAATAGATGGACTATTCTTCTTAGCAAATTAAGAGATCACTAAAAAAAATTCTTTTACTTACAGCTATACCATTCTCATTAAAAAACAAGAAAAAGAAAAAATCCAAGTCCTTTAAACAAATCTATAGTATAGAGAGATCTTAATGTTTTCATTTACGTATAAAGGTCCACAGTTTTGAGGAAATACCAAGCTAACATCACTCCCCCTCGTTTATTAATCATAGCTCCAAACTATGTATCATCACTGGTTGCTATTTTTTTCCACAACTCGTGTCTATTTCTTCACATATGACAAAGAACTCTCAGGTGACAAGTTCTTCTTTCTTCAGAAGACTAAAGTTACCAGATGTCTGAAAGATTTTATACAAGCAGAAGGGTGTGAATTTGATAGGAGGAGATAGACAAAGAAATATATTTTTAATCACAGAAAAGCAGAAGACTATCTTAGAAATTCTTTTGAATGCTGGACCTCCAAACAATATGATTTCTTGATATGATTTCTTTAAGGAACTGAGGAACGTGAAAAACCATGTGAAATCATGTGATTGAATATGACAGTTACAAGAACCCCTTAATCCCAGCATTTATTATGTGATGATTTGCTCTGACACAATACTGTTTTCAGGAAAGCTGTGGTAACTGTTTCGTTACTCAGCAGCATGAAGGCCTTACAGTCAACATCCAGTATTTGTAGAAAAATTTGGTCAACCAGAATTTTTATGTTCAATGGGTTAGGAGAACTAAGACACCATCCTTTCAATCTTTAGACCAAAAAAGAGTTGGTTATCAGCTCCAGCAGAACATGTATCAGGCAAATACATGCTTTATGGCATCTGCTTTATGGAGGAGTCATGTCCATTTTACACTAAGTGATAAGAAACATCAGGTAAAGAAGTTCCCTGACGGCACATATGGTTGTGAAGATAAGGGCACAGAGCTGTTTCAAGCTGAGCTCTGACATCTAAAGTAAAAAAAAAAAAAAAAAAAAAAAAAAAAGTCGTTAGTCCTACACAATGTAAGAATAATCAATATTAATTTATTAATTTTCCTAGACTCCTTATACATTCAGTGCTAAACATCTGCAATATCCAAGGCAAAGCTGCATTTCTGTTTCAATTTAAGAGCCCCTTGGCAACTTTATATCAACAAAGACAAGAAAATTTAGGGGTAGGGATCAAACAGTTACATTTCAGGAACCAGAGAAAATATAAAAAAAAAAAATCACTCAACTCCTTAAATACTCATCTAGGGTAGTACCGATAATGTCTACTTAAGTTGATGTTTTCTTTTAATTTCAATACCTATACAAATGAAATAAACTGCATTGATGGAGATTTGTATGTTCAGGAAGTCTTTGGGAGGCTAAAGACCAAGCCTCATAATAATTGTGGTATTAAATTAACTTATACATCTAAGAGAAATTTTCAAAAAAAGCTGCTGCCAGAGGAGATAAAGCTGAATATTAATGAGACAAGAGAAAGAGCAGGTTCACTTTCTAGCTGAAGTAGCAAAGGATGTGGTAAGGATTTGAAACAAGTAATATTCTTTGGCAGATTCCCTCAACTCAAAAGCTTGCAGAAGAAAGAACAAACAATGCCCAACACCAAAATGGGAAAAGAAGTACTGTACAGAGAAGCAATTTTTTTTTTTATTTTTGTTTCATTTTTGAAAGAGGATTAACTATAGTAATCTTCTCTCTGTATTTTCAAGGAATAGAGAGAGTTTTGTTTGTTTGTTTGTTTGTTTGTTTAAAGAATAGCACCTTCCAGATTAAAATTTATCCTTGAACTTGTTACTCAGTTGCTTTGAGAAGTCCCTTTTCCCTTTTAACCTGGAAGTATATTCCAGCACTCCACCTACAGAGTAAAATAAGCTGAATGAAGATAGGAAACACTATCATAACATCAGTCACTCTGTAGCTAATTATTCAGTTCATATCATATGAAAAGTCTCAAAAAACATCCATGCAGCATCAGCTAGTAACTGGATTGCTAGGGGTTATCCAACAGGCTTTGTATAAAACACAGGAAGGAGTTCAATGATCTTTTAGATGGACACATTAAACCCACCCAGTTTTAAAGACAAAAAAGTAGCTGTATTTTCACTCAGCCACCAACGAGTTAAGGATGAGAGAGAAGTCACAGTTACTCACCTTCAGCTGGCTAATTTGGCAGCCTGATTTAGATATTTATCACGTGGCTTCAGAACTGACCACAAAACAACTAAAGAATTAAAAATTAGAGATGTTGCTTGGGGCAGTTATCTATAAATACACAGCACTTGTATGGCTGTGTTTCTGTGTTATCAGCATATCTCTGAAGAAAACACAGGGAACCACAGGGTCCATGCTAAATTTGCACACTTTAAGCTTACTTCTTGTATTGAAAAGACTCCTAGACTCTGCAGGCACAGAAAGCTTAGAAAGCCCTGGCAACTCGAAGAGCACAGTGAGCACAATGCCCACAAAAACAGAGGATCTCTTTGCACAAATTGTCTTTCAATTATTTAACAAAACTTCATTAGCTGCATAGTATGAAGCCTAAAGCTAGTTTTAGAGAGGGAGAAGAGAGGTGAGACAAAGACATTGCCAACCAAAAGTAATAAATGCCATCATGGTCAAGATTCGTCTCCTGAGGACCATAAGAGAAGAGGGCAAGCAGGAAAGGAAAAAGCTGTCTAAAGCAGAATAAGCTGTAAGAACCAAAGATGTTTGCCCACATGATACTTTGCCACATTTCCTTTCAAGCATATTCTTAAAAAAAAAAAAAAAAAAAAAAAAAAAAAAAAAAAAAAAAAAAAAAAAAAAAAAAAAAAAAAAAAAAAAACAACCACAGAAGCAGAGAACCAAACTGTTCAAGAATCATTTTTCCCTCTGAGAAAAGGAGCTTGGGTTAATTTCTCCTGCTCACTTAAACATTGTTGTATCAGAACAGCTGCACAAGCAAAGGCAGAAAATAGATAGTAATCACATTCACAATAAGTCCTTACTTCTCAAAATGAAAAAGGGAACATACACCTAGATTCACATGACAACAAAACATACGTGCTCATCCTCATGCTCTTCCTACTGAAGACATTCAAGGAGAAATTTGAGACTTCTAACTTCTTTCTAAACAAAGTTTTATAAATTCAAATGCAAGTGCTTACCTTACAGCCAATCTTTCTGCAACAGTGATGAAGTCAAGAAAATTGCCTTTGGCTTTCTACTTGTAGTAAGTGAACATATAACGCATTTAACTTCTATTTGATTTGCATCTCAGTATTAATCTTTATCATTGTCGGGATCAGAGGAAGTTCTGCAACAAGAAACAGTACCCAGATGCTAAAAAGGAAACATTTATGAGTGATAAGGCACATATCTCATGGTTGTACCCCCAGCTAAGCCCACAACCTCCTAGACTTCAGCTGAATTGCATGAAGTTATAACGAAGCACTATCCCCATAACTTCTTTTGGTTTGAACTTCCACAGAGCAGTTTCATATTAAGTCATTACTGCAGTTATATTCCAGTGCAGTTACAGGGATAACAAAAATAAAAAAATAGCCACAAACTTTTCATACCTTACTCCTCAAAGCATAACAAATATAAAGCATGATTTTATAGCTTATTAGATTATATTGAAAAGATACTTTCTTTTAGAAGAGGGATAGGCATTCTCGAAAAGGGAACATGATAAGGTTTTGCCTGTTTTTCCCTTTTTTCCCCCATACCTTTACCAAGAATGGACAAGAGCAAAAGATTTCACCCTAATTATTTTATTAATCTTCTGTTGAACAGCTGCTCTGTGAATAAACCATGAAGACCCCAACCTTGCAAACTTGTACCTATGCAAAAAGCCCTCTTAACTAAGCTGCAGGCTGATGTAGGATTGGCCCGGTTTCAGTTACTCCAACAATTTCAAGCACAGCATCAACTGTAACAGCCCTCATTCAGCTACGTCCCCTGCATATTAACAACAGAATAAAGATAGTAATAGTTATAGAAGACTATAACTTCTTCTGGACACCAGAAGAACTTCAGTGCTGTGCTTTCAGGTCATTAAGCCCGAGCCTACTTTTATAGCTCCTATTTAGCACTTAAACCTCGTTACTGAAAATACGCCCAGAAGGTCTTTACAGAGATTCAGAAACGCCTGCGTGGAATGCAGTAGTTCAGAGGCGTTTCAAAAAGTTCGCCGGATTTCAATCTGCTTCATAATTGCTCTAGCCATTCTAGTAAGTGCAAGTAGCTTTCAGAAGGTTCGCTGTACCTATACTTCGAGCACGTCCAGCGCAGCAGCTCCCGCAGCCCGCTCCCTCCAGCGCGTCTCCGCACGGCCGGCCGCCGCCCCTCACCTGCCGGCTCCGCCCTCCGCCGCGGGCGCTCCTCTGGTGCGGGGAGGGGCGGGAGCGGCCCGAGGGGAGGCACCGCCTGCAGCTCAGGCCTCAGCGGCATAGCTCATGTCGCTGCTCCGGCGCGGGTCTGCGAGTTGCGGCTTCTCCTGCCTCCGAGAACCGGGGGCGGTGAGGGGTGCACTGATTTTGCAACTAGTCTTGCCCCACAGGTTTTAGCCAGACCTTGTCCTTGTAAAAGCACTGCCGTGCCGAGTCTATTTGCACTGCTGTTTGCACGCTCGTACAGACATGCTTGCGCAGCCGGGATTTTCTTATCGAGGAAGTAACTACGTATTGTTTGTAACTGGATCTTTGTTGGCAAAGCTGACAGATACACAGTCTGCTCTGAAATTTATTTCTCTTCATAATACTCAGTTTTTAATTGTTCACACACGACAGCAGAACAAGAGAAGTAGTCATTTATTTTCTAGAAACACAGCATTACTGCACACAACCCACCCTACAAAGCACAAGTAGAGCCACCACAGCTCCTGCTGACTTACAGCATGACCTCTGTTGGCAGAACTGATCCTCCGCTTTTAACTTACGCACAAAATAATGGTTTGTTTGTTGAGAGCAACCATTTGAACCAAAAGCATGTATTAAGCATTTTCCAGAAGATTCTTACTGAGAAGTCAGACACCTCAACAAACACACCTCTAGACACATCTTCTTTCTGGCTTTTTGCAGAAAGGAGAAGTTTGCCCTTACCCGCTTTCTGCAGAACAGGAATTTCACCTTCCCACAGAACAGAAACAATTTGTGTTAACAAATACTTCATGGGAGACTCAGGTGATTCAGGCACCTATTAGGAGGTCTGAGCACTCCTAGTGGTGTCAAACTCCATTGATTTAGTCATTTCTTCTTTATAAGTTGCATCTACTGAATACAGCAGAATTCCAAAATCCGAGTTCACAGCTTACACAGTCTACAGTATAAATTAATATCCAAATAGTTTTGAAGATTTTATGTTAAGGTCTTGACCCATTGACAGAATGAGGTCTATGCCTCTGAAACAGTTAGAAATATAAAAGTATACAGAAGTAATACTGCATGTTAATTTGTTCTTAACCATCAGTATCCAAGTAGTACAAGGAAGCAAATTCAAGCATGTGAACTATAAAGGTATGTATCTTTGTAAAATGTACTGCAGTTATAGCTGTATTAACGTATTTTAACAATACTGTACTTATTGCAAAGCAGAGATTTCTACCTTAACCACATTATCAGTTAGAGACAGAGGGCTGGAGGTCAGCTTTTATCCCTACTACAAATTTGAAGAGAAATAAAGTTGTGTAATCTGCTACTGAACTACACCAGAGGAAGATTATGTCAAATGGCTAACAAATTCCATTTGTTATGAAAAATAACGTAACATCAAATATAAAAAGGAGCTGATGACTTTTTTTGCATATATTCAGACATGGCTACAAGAAAGTAAGAGAAAGCATATAATTGCAAAAGTAATTAAGCAAAGATAACCGCACAATAAGTACAAAAAGGCAAATCTCTGTTGTTTAAGAACTGAGAAAACAAGCAAAGCATATAATTTTGAAAATTAAGTATTATACACTCCAGTGCATATACTGATACCTGTGGAGCTTTGTTTGGAGTTTTTTTAATCATGAAGTAACATGGAAAACAATAAGCCATTGCAGCTAGCTTTGAGCAGACCCCATGCTATTATGTAGCTCCCTGTAATCAGTTTTCCTCTTAGCTATTAATCTAACCGTGCAGCAAAACTGTGGCATTCTAGAAGGTCATCCCATACTCAGGTTCTATAGGCATCGGCACTAGGTAAACAGTTTCTTTGTGTTACTGGTGAAATTATCACTGCAGGACATACCTGAATTTATATCAAGTGATTTTCAAGCTTTTCAGCTTTATTACCTTGGTTAAGTCCATATTAGGAAAAGAATGAAAAAAACATTACCTTAGAATGAAGTCTTTTTCCTATAATGCAGTTTCCATATGTTTTTTTTTTTTTTTTTCTCCACAAAGAAAAGGGAAACTTGAGTCATGGAAATGATTCTGACTATCTAAAACACAACAAATGAAGGTAAAGGTCACAAAGGAGAATGAAATCTTCTTCTCTGTGCTTAATTCCTTTTATTGAACTTCAGCAAATTTTGAAACTCAGCAGTTTTATCAACTGACTTACCCCTTAACCAGTAAAGTGATAAATGCATTCCTTTGACCTCCAGAAAAACACCTTCCATACATGTTTTCCTTTAGGTTCAATTTTTATCTGCTAATCATATTTTTTGTTTATTACTTACTTTTAAACCCTTTGCATCGCATACAAGAAAAAAACAGCCCTAGAAAACATATTTATACATAATATATATACATAACATATACAATATATATAAAAAATACTTACCACTCAGAGATAAAAGGGAAATGGTATTTATAGGTTACAATCAAATACATTAACTAGCCACCTGGTGGCAGCAGCCACAAAGGAACATAACAACTCCCACACCACAGAAAATTAATTTTCTGTCCCTGCTGTGATTCATCGACAGCTTAAATACCCTGTAGCAGAAATGCAAAGTCACGACTTGAAACAGAGATTGAGCACCTGGTGGAAGGCAGGGCCAAACAGGGGAGCTCAGGTGTATGAAATGCCCCTGAGTGATCAGAAGGTGTGGAGACAGGATCCACCCTTCCCAGACCTCATTTAAAGGCCAGCAGGGAGGTAGTAAGAGTGTTTTGTTGGAGATTTCTCTGTTCTAGTGGCCTTTTGAAGGTAAGCAACTTTTTTTTTTTTGTTGGTGAATCCGTGGCTGCTGCACTTGGGTTTATTCTCCCTTACTGTAACATGGGACTTCACCATCACCGTTATTGCCGTGTTTTCTTTTGTATTGTGACATACACATGGAATATCTTTCTATCATGATGAGCACCTATTTTAATGTAAAAAGAGTTTAAGCAATATTTGTTTGCTCATCTGAAATAATAGAATTGATTTTAGTTGCTGATAGCAATTTGAGTTATGTCTATCCAGGAATTATGATACAGTAACAACTTGCCACTTTTCCTAGAGTTCCTGCCTAACTCAGCACACAACATAATTAAGTCAGTTGATGAAGTACTGCAATAAAATCACTTTACCTACTCTAAGGGATGTAGGCTGTTTGTCTGAAGTGCACATTTAAAGCTTCTTCAAAAAAAGTACTGACCAGTTAGCTTCTTTGAAGTTCTATATTCTTCCTCACTTCTGTGAGGTATTTATTCTTATTATTAATTTCATTATGCCTGCAAGATGTGCTGAGATGCTATTATTCCACTTCTCAGGGAGCAACTAGCTTGCTGGCAGAAGCACTGAGCAACAAGTGGCTCAGTTCATGGCACTTAATGCCTGATGACACAATCTGTTCTGTGAAACTACAAAATGAATTGAAATCTAGTATAATGCTCTTCTGCACACTAACCCTTCTTTTTTCTTTTGCCTTTTTTTGTGTGACTGAGAATTAATTTTCTGTTCCTTCCTATCTGATTTTAGAGGGCTTTTCCCAAGCACCCAACAGGCTTTTCTTCCTTTTCCTGAGTAATTCTTAGTCTGTCTCCTTTGAGACTTCGTTCATTCTTTGTTTAGAACTGAGATGTCTTTTGTGTGTGTGTGTGGATGCTCAAGTTAAAGCACATTTACTTTTTCCCTGGGGATTTCAGTGAGCAATGCTGTTTGCTAGATGCAGTGGTATGCTTGTTAGTACCTGCATAGCACCCCTTGTGCAGCAATAGCTGAGTATGCTTGCAGGGACTTTAGCTGTTACTTTAGCCAGCTTCACACAAATGTTTGCACAGACTTTAAAGGGCCTACAAACTGCTCCATGTTGTCCATCTGCAATATATCAGTTGTGGTGGACTTCTAAAATCTGAATAAAATTTAAGAATAGTTACTTCAATGGACCAGGAAAACATCCATGGTAGCCTTGTGGCAAATTGATACAATAAGAAAGAGCACTGTAAGGAAAATAGAGTGCTCAAGAAGCACTTCAAATATTTATTTCTGAGGAGGAAATATATATAAAAAAAAGCAGTTCCACTCAACAAAGTGTTATTAGAATTACTTTGGGAATAGATAGTCTGAAGTCTTAGGTCTCAGTATATTTTACTAGAGTTAACTGGAACAACTTACAGTAAAACAAAAATGCTGGCAGTGATTCAGCAAGTTGGTATAATAAATTCTACTTGTTAAACAAAAACACCTGGTCTGGCCCATGTGACTATTTTACATTTAACTAAGTTAAATGATACAAGAATACCATTCAAATCCTTAGTTTAAAATCATGTGTGCCAAGTCATGACATTCTCAGAAGAACATAATACCAAATCAGTGTGACATTGTTAGCTAAATTGCAGTCAAATATATTTTAATCAAGTATGTGAATAGCTACCTTAACAACAGTAAAATCTTTTTTGGGCTTCTTTAAAGACAATGCATTAAATTTTACAAATGTATATTAAAATAATTATTGGTGATGTAGCTTTATACAGGTATTTTGGCAGGAATTATGACTTGTTTGAAACCTCAGAGTGAGAGAATGATAGAGGTAGGAATAAAAACAAAGCCACAAAAATAAGTGTTTTCTGAAGTACAAAAACTTGTGATGACTCCAAATTCAGCTCTGACAGTTTGAACCATTACTTCCAGATGACTAGATGGGGCAAAAGGTGTTTACTTGTTTGGTAAGAACAAATTATTGCCCTAGCCTTTCCATCTCATATGATTTCTTTTTTATGAATGCTATTTTAATTGTGCCAACTATCTTTTTTTCATATCAAACTATTGCAATCTGTTCTATCTAGAAGAGATTAAAAAATAGCCTAGAGCTTCCTGTTGTGTCTTTGTGTGTATCATCAATTTACAGATCAGATATTGAGGCATTGAGAAAAACAATACTACCACTTTAGATTTTATAAAATCAAATATTTCCTGTATATAGGCAGCTTGAAGTTCAGTTAAGTTCTCTGTGCTAATTTACTTTCACTGTTGTTATAGGGAGCTACTGTTCTGAGTTTTCTCTTTCTTTAAAAAAAGAAAATCTTCCTACAAGTATTCTACTTTACTACACTTTCAAGTTAATCTTGAAAGTTAATCTTAATATTCTTTGATTATACACAAGGTTTTATAGCTCAGCTATAAAAATCTACTCTGGTCTAAAAGTTAATGTAAATCTGAAATTCTGAATATGCTTGAAAAAAAAATATTTCCTTGAAATGACACTGATATGGTGTCCGTTCTTACTTTGAAGCCATTATTTTTTTTCATACTGTAGTGTATCGTATGTTTCATGAAGATGAAATGGCACTATGAAATTCACTATTTAGATGCCTGTGTAATAAATGCTATGTGTAACTACTGTTGGCTGTGTTCTGTGCGTTGTTAACAATGCTAGATTTTGCTGGTATGATTCCCATAATCAGAAAGCATGCTTAATTTATCACTGCTGAATTTAAACAGGCCCAAAGTCTTTAAAGATATGCCAGCATATCAAGTGATGGGCATAGAGGTTTAGGGAAGTTGGCATATTCATTCAGCAACCTTGTAGTTGTCTTTTTTCTTATTGATGGTCATTGAGATGACACTGTTTTAATTACTATGTTATTTAATGATACCTGAACTTCTGTTCTGTAGTGAATCAAGTCCTTCATTTAAATTCTTGATGCCTGTTCTAGCTACTGCCATAAATGTTGGCCAATGTAACATCTTCAGGATTTGGAATCAGAGGCTGTATGCTAGCTTTGTTTCTTAATTTTTTCTTGTGAGATTCAAAAATTCTTTAACATAAACCTGAATGCATTTCAAAATATGTCTGAATTCACAGTATACATTGCCCAGATGTCAGTGCAGGCTTAGTTACTGAAGTGAGTTTTCCTACTCACAATGGAAATTCAAGTTGAGAAGACAGTCTTATTAGTAATAGTGAAATAGCATTCAGGAATAGCCTTCTAGCTTTTCTTGTTTTTCAGAAACATGCGCTTCAGGGTAGTTATATATGCAAAGGATGTGATTACATAGGTATTATTTGCTCTTTCTCTCTTGGGACTGTTCACTGCATGTGCAAAAATCTCATGAGATCTCGATTGATATCCTTCCCTGTCTGCAGTATGTGGTAGGCCTCTAGTAAGCCTGGAGGCAGAGGCACTGGTGCAAGGCTCTGTGGTAGTACAGCTGCAAAGCAATTTCTGGATACTGAGGACCATACAAAAGATATAGTCATATCTTTTAATTTTATGTCTGTTGAGTTTGCTTTTTTTCATCCTCTTGAAAATGTATAGAACCATTGTAAGGCTTGGGCTGGAAGTAGCCCAAAAGACCATCTGGGGGCCCAGGTCCCATCCAACCTGGCCTTGGCTGTCTCCAGAGATGGGGCAGCCTTGGACCAGTACCTCACTACACTCTGAATAACAAATTTCTCTCCTAACACCTAACCTAAACCTCTGCTCTTTCTTCCTTGCCCTATTGCTATCTGCTGGTATAACAAAGTTGCACTCTTCCGTAAAAATCCCCTGTAAGCACTCAAAGGCTACATTGTGTCTTTGCTAGGACTACTCCAATGCAGAGAGAGCTGTGTGTGTGTGTGGAGCTGTGCTTCTCTTTCAGCGAGTCCATCCTGTTTGCGGGATGTGCCTGCTTAGCAAACTGAGTTGGGGCGGTGAGGCAGGAGCGACGCACTGCAGCAAGACACAGGTATGAGGTGTATTGGGTGACTGGAAGCAAATGGTTAAGTCTAAATGGTCTTGCAGACTTCTAGTTCCTTAAGTACGCTATCTTTGGAAATAAACAGTATAGCGAAGGGGCTGTAAATCGAGAAGCAATTTTTTTTTTAATGCAGTTCTAGACCATAAAAATAGACTGACCTTCCAAAAACGCGAGGCTGACCTTTCCAGCGGGGGCAGCTCACGGCGTCAGAGCCGAGGCAGCCGCTACGCCGCGGGGCCGCCTGCTGACAGCCGTTCGGACGACGGCGTTCTTCGAAAACATCTCGCGTTCGAATAGCGAAAGCTGCCTGGGCTTGGCAGCCCTCGGCGCACGCCGCGTACCGCGCTTTGCACGCCGGCCGGCGCCGGGCTCCCCTGTAGCGGGGCGGGCTGTGAGGCGGCGGCGCTCGGGGAACAAACGCGGCGGCCTCGCCGGGCGTCCAGGCGGTCATTAACGCCCTTCGCACCGCGCAGACCTTTGTTTCAAGAGCCCGAGCGGGCAGCTCCTCGTGCTCGTTGACTCGCACCGTACGGAAAAGGCACCGCCGGGAGCCCCGGCTGCTAAACAGAGCGCCGCCACCCCGCGCTCCTGAGGGCGCCTCGGAGACCCGAGCGGCGGCTCCGGCTCCATCCGCAGCGCGGGGCGGGCCCGGCCGCAGCCCCGGGGCGGGAACATCGCTCTCGCGCGAGCCGTGCCGGCACCGCCCGCCTCGGAGCGGGGCCGGGCGGAACCGGTAAAGTTTATTTGAGAAAAGCAAGAAAAGGGCGGGGGAAAGGGGCTCTACGGGTCGCCGCTGTTAGGGGGTGCGCGAGCGGCTGGCCGGCCCGGAGCTGCAGGCTGCGAGCGGTCGGGTCGGCCCGGCTCCGTCCGCCCCTGCCTTTACCGGGAGCCGCGCGCGCGCCGCTGCGGGCCGCTCGTGAGTACGGAGGGCGCCGGGGCGCGCGGGCAGGCCTGCGTGAGGGGCCCGGCGGGCGGCAGTGACAGGTGCCAGCCCCCCCGCGGGCGGCTGCGGCAGCTGCGGGGCCGGGACCGCTCTCGCGTGCTGCCGTTCGGGGGAGGGCGGGGTGCTCCCTTCCTCCTCCCTGCCCGCGCCCCGTCTCCTCTCGCCCCGGGGCTGGGGAAGATGTAAGCGGGCCTGGCGGCGGGAGGCGTTCCCCAGCGGCCGGCCGCCTGCCTGCCGGGTGCCCGCTGACCGGGGCTGTGTGTGTGTGTCTGTGTGTGTCTGCGTCTGTTCCCCCGGCAGGGCTCGCCGCTTTTCGCCTGCGCTGAGCCCGCCGCGAGCGGCCGCCAGCAGCCATGCCGAGCCATAAGGAGACGCGGCTGCTGCACCTCAACGAGATGGAGAAGCTGGACAAGACCCTCTTCAGGCTGGAGCAAGGTGGGCCGGGTGACGCGATGTCGGCGGGGGCTGTCCGCCGCCCTCGGGCAGCGAGGAAGGCCGGGGCTGGTTTGCTGTAGGGCTCTGTTTGTGCTTCTCCCTCTTCTGATGTTTTTTATGCGGCCCCTGTGGGACAGAGGCTCTCCCTGTACAAACCGGGCTGTACTGACCCTGAAACGTCCTCGTAAGTCAAACTGTAGTGTTAATCTGCACCGTGTTATGCAATGCCTCGTCTTTAATACAATAATATTGAAATAGGGTAAAGATAGAAACCTTTTGTAATGCCTGAGGCGACGTTTGAGAATACAGGACCCTAAATCTTATCTTGCCTGTCAGATTTCCCATGTCTGTACTGCATTGGTGTTCTGGCTGCATACTAACATGAACTTGATATTTCTCTTTGAAAGTGTTCTTAAGCGTATTCCCTAAGACAATCCCACCTAGAACTGGTTTATTATTATGCTGGTCAGCAAATTCGGGTTCTAAAGTCAAAGCCAGCCTATTTAGCAACCTTTTTCTAATGATGCAACTGTTACTGCTCATGAAACTCTTCTGCCTATTTTTACTTTGTGTTGGAGTCTCACGTCAAAGTACTTCAGTAAAGAGGATGGAGATTTGACTCTTGAGAATAAACTCCCTTCAAGTATATCAATTTTAAAACATTCTGACAACATAATCTAAAAAATGTCATTAGGGAAGAAGTGCGGCGTTGCCCCCAACCCTTGTTATTATCTTCCTCCCAGTTGTGTAAGTTCAGTTGGAGGGATTCAGAAATGCTCTCCTATCAAACATTCAGAACACCTCTGCTGGTGACAGTCTCTGAGAGGCCATGGCTAATTTTGAGCACAGCGTTCTTCATATCAGTATAACTGTTACAGGAAATAAGATATTGATGCCATATATCCTTGTGCTCTAATTTTAGTCATCCCTGCAATAAAATGTCAGCACTGTACCAGAGAGAGTGCGCTAAGCCTTCAGAAGGGAATTTTTTCATGGAAGATCTGTTTTTGTTGGCAATAAAATGAGCTTCATTTTACATGACAGACATTCAGATCCTAAAACCACTGTTTTATCTGAAGCTCTTGGTGCAGTAGTTGTTAATAAGAGAAAGTGTAAGCTTAGTGAGACTTTGATTTACGTGTACTCAGAGGTCAACTTCTCATAGTAGATCTGCTAGGATTCTACATGATGAGCACTTATTTGGGTTGGTTTGTCTGTTTTACTTTGCTCCAATTTAAGATAGCGTGTTCTAGGACTGTTCAATCCTTTAAATTCATTATGTGTACATTGATAGCTTTCTCTTTTTACAAATACACACATTTCTTTTACTTAAAATTCCAATTCTGTAGACCACTATGGCTAGTAGCTGTGTTACTACAGTCACCTTCATGACTGGTGTGTAATTCCGTAGAAGTCAGAAGTAGAGTGCAAGCACTTGTACCTCTTTCAGTCATTTGAAAGGACTCTGTGATGAGGTAGGTACATAGTAAGAGGCTCTCATACCTTCAAGTAAGACCAATTCTGAAACTCGCTAGCTAAATTGTATTCTTCATATCCAGCTGAACAGACTACAGCATGTTTTCACATTATAATATTTTAAACTTAATTGTAGTGCCTTTATCATGGGTATCTTTATTCTAAATACAGCTCTCCCTGAAGTGTGCATGAGTTGCAGCATGTATACAAAGCTCACTTAAACTTGCTGAGCTCTCAGTTTAATGGTATGTACCCTCTAGATTACACACAGATATCCACCACCTTGCAGTTAAGCCATAAGGAATTTAGACTTTAGTGAATTCTCTCTGTAGAGAATTAAGGAAATTGAAATACTATGGTTTCAAATTTGTTCCTTTTTTTTTCAGATATTTTCATGAATCAACTTAATATATAGAGTTGGTATACTTTAATTTTACCTTTTAGATTGTATTTTTTTTTCACAGTACTACAACCTGCCTAAAATTCCATGTAGTCTGATGACTGTGATCTTCTGTTGTATTTTATTTCCAACATTTTTTTATAAAGCAAAGCAGAAAAAATTGAATAGGAGATGAAAAGCACTCAGTAAGTAATGAGAGACTTCAATGGAGAGTGCAAAGAAAAAGCTTGGAAAGCAGGAGGAAAAGGTGCTGTAGAATTATACCATTTTGCAAAAGGTCTTGACAGATACATTAGTGCATTTTCTTCTTAACATAAAACCAAAGTACAGTTTGTTTTTACAGAATAGAAATGTCCAGTCCTCCTGATGAGATTTTTCTTTTTTTTTCCTTGAGGATTTGAACTGCAGTTTCGATTGGGCCCAACTCTTCAAGGCAAGCATGTTACTGTGTGTACAAATTATCCAGCTTCTGGAGAAGTATTTGATCGCCACAAGTTCAGAACGTTATCATGGCACAATCCCACAGGAAAGGAGGATGACTCTGACAAATATTGCAAGTTAGATCTCCAAATTTCTGGGTCGTATCAGTACTATTTTAGTCTTGGGTAAGTGAAGCACTATACTTACGCCATCATGCAATCTGCTCCTTTGGTTTGTTTTAACCTGAAGAAATTGCTATTAAGAATAAAATCATGATTTTTTTTCTATGCATTTCTTAAATGCAACTATGAAATCTATCTGAATCTGCTCAATAGCAACAGTTGTTGAGGTTATTGAAGACTTTCTGATACAAATATGTTTTGGAGAATTTGCAGTGGTGATCAATTTTCTGTGAATATTGGAAAAGCAGAAGAGTTCTACCAGATTTCAGCCATCAGATTTTAAACACGAGTGATTAATCTGTACTTTTTTCATTTAATAGGAGGTTGTTCTCTATCTTTCTAGCATAAAGGCTCTGCCATTCTTCATTTGACGTTATTTACTTCCTTCTTTGTTTCAACAGAGGAGGGTGACTGTAATGGCCTAGTATTCTGAGCTCCTGTAAGATAGCTGATGGTTAGATTCCCTCTGGCTTAAAAGGGCGTTTAGCTCAGATCTCTTTCCCAGGATAATGCTCCAAATGGAGGTCTTCGTGTAAAGGATAGGCAGTCATGTTTTCTTTGTTTCCATCCATATTCTAAAAGAAGAAGCGGTATCCTGTCTCCTAAGGTAACAAAGGTATCTTACTTGCATAGAGTTTAAAACTGTGTGCCAATGGTGTTCTTGTTAGCAGCTGTTGTAAGTCCAGTAGAGAGATGCTGCCTAGGAGAACAACATCTCTCCAGTGTTTCTGTTAGGCTACCCACAGTCCTTTCTCCCCAGCCACTCCTCTGAGTTACTGTGCGTTTGAAGTAGTTGTGCTTGTTGGGTTTTGTTTCTGAAACTGACTGGTGCAATGTGTGTTTATCATACCAATGAAAATTATTTCTCCTAGAAATGAGAAAAGTGGTGGAGGTTACATAGTTGTGGATCCTATTTTGCGTGTTGGAGCCGATAATCATGTATTACCTTTGGACTGTGTTACACTCCAGACATTCCTTGCTAAGTGTCTGGGACCATTCCATGAATGGGAAAATAGGCTTAAAGTTGCAAAAGAAACAGGTAATGCCAATATAGATATCATAAGATACACCTTTTTTTTTTTTTAATTAATCTTGTGACAAGAAAACAAAGTTACACTGAGTTCACAGCTCATGTAGTCCTTTAGTTTGTAGATCAAATATTTTTGCCCGGATTCAATTTTAATTAACAGATTAAGTCAGGAGATTTAAGTAATCTAAGTATTTGCAGTAGTGCAAAAATTCAGGATGTCCTAATACTTTTATTGTATTCTGTTGATTTCATATAGATATGAAGTTTGTAGAAATTAGAGGATAATTTTTTTAAAATACTATTTAGAATTTTAAAGTAAAGATTCAGATTTAATTTATACTGGATATTTCAAATGCTAGGCTTATGTATATGTTATAACTAACTTATTATGTGTTTCTGTCAACTTCTTTTATTAAAATTTGATTTTCTTATGAAATCAATGGTTTCTTATTTCATAGGTTACAACATGATTCATTTTACACCATTGCAGAAGCTTGGACTGTCTAGATCATGCTATTCACTGGCTGATCAGTTAGAAGTTAATCCTGAATTTTCAAGCCATAACAAAAAATGCACTTGGAATGATATAGGAGCTCTTGTGGAAAAAATGAAAAATGAATGGAATATGCTTTGCATCACAGATGTAGTCTACAATCATACTGGTATGATTTCTATGTGAATAACCAAGTTTGTCCTATAATTTTATTTCATTATTTCCTTTAACTTTTCCCCCTCAAAAAATCATTGAAATTACAATAGCTATGTCTCCATAGCAGATGTAAAAGTATTTTGTGTTGTTGTTTGAGTTGAATAGAGCCTTTCTTAGATGGAATTAATGAACTGTGCGTGTCTGTATTTTTTCATATCATGCTTAGTTTTATGATCTGTGCTGTGCAGCTTTCAGTCCATAAAATGAATATAACAAACTTAAACTGACTACTTTCTCGATAACAGAATTATTGCTGCTATTTTTTTTTTTTTACTGCTCTAATTGTTTCTAATACGTGGAAAACAATCAGAGTGGAGACAAGGGACTAGGAGTAAGCAGTGGAGGAAATGTTACAGCTATGTGTTGGTGGTGAAGTAGATAGTTTTGTTGTTTTGTTTTTTAAGCATGAGTGTGCTGGTGCACTGAAGCTCTTGCATCTAAATGCTGTTCATAGCTAACATTGTCTGCCCTGCGGAGAGGGACATTGAGATTGTTTTCAAACTTGAGAGGTCAGTCATAGTATTTCATTATCTGTAAGTTTAGTTATTTGGATTACAAGAATTTTATTACATTTAAAATGCAGTTTTCATCTTACACTCTTATCTTGAGGACTGCACTAATTAGTGTTCTTGTGACATGAGGGAACAACAAGTTTCTGTTAACATTCATGTCGCTGTCCTCTGATGTTTAAAAAAAGAAAACAACCTCAATCATAGATTTCTATGGATTACAAGCTTTTATTTGCTTTAGTTCTTTGGTGTTGACTGTTGCCAAACATTCCTAGCCAATCAGTTAGCAGTGTAAAATGGGCCCTGTTGTTTGCCCTGCCTGTTTGTTGAAATGTTACTCTGTGTGATTAACCCTGTGTCTGAAGGGAATTTGGTTTTTGACATTCTCATCAGGAAAAAAAGTTTCTTTCACTTTCACAACTAACGAAGAGTTTAGTTTGTCTCACACATGATTGAGATCCTCTGTACTTGTGTGTTACCAAGGAAAATGTTTTTGTGAACAGAAATATTTAAGTCAAAACTAATTATTGAACTTCAGTATATACTTGAAAGCAGTCACATTGTAACTTGGTTACATTAGCTGAAGGACTTTATCAGTTTTCAAGCAGAGCCCATATTATTTTTCACGGATGGGATGGATGAGTAAACTATTTCCAAAATTATACTGTGGTGCATGGATGTTTGAGTGTCTTTGAATGACCAAGATTCTGTCTAAGTTATTAATCAAACTGTATTTAGCTTCAAGCTTTTAAACTCACAATGAGAGTTGAATGTTCTTTTTCCTCTTTTGATTGCTAACTATCAGAACCTCTTGATTTGCAACTGACTACCAACTTAGTTAAATGCCAGATTTAGCATGAGCAGAAATGTGTACAAATGATCACTGACTGCTAAAGCTGTAGTTTTGCACATGCAGGTGGAGGTAGATATTTTAAGTGCTTCTGAAACGCAAAAATAAGTACTTAAGATGCACTTTGTATGTACAACTTGATCAGAAGGAAATCTGACTTTACTATTTTTTGATGATTTAACTATAAAATGTTTCACATTTATTTACATGTGAAAGACATAAAATGTATAGTTATTTTGATGAATACTACACATCAGTTATTAATTCCACTGCATGTCTGCATTAAAGGCCTAAAGCACAGAGTTGTCTCATGACAAATCCTCTCATGCTGGTAACACAGCTCGTGAGCTGTCAGCTTACAGCAGTCAGTACCTGTGGCAGTTTCTGCTTTCTAGCTTAGACTGCTGTATAAAATGTCAGTGCTTCCCCACTGTTCCTACTGTACAGTCAGACAACTCAGTTTCATTATGAAGTGTTTAAGCTTAAATGTCTGTGGTTTTTTTTCCTTTGGGAAGAGGTATAGAATGTTTCTATAATAGAGACTGGTGAGAGTCGGTTTTCTTATATTAATGTCTCTGTTATTTTCTATTGAAAGCAGCAACCATGGCCTGACCATATGTGTCATGTGATGAATGCACTTTTGGCACGTTAGCTGGAATATCTTAGATAAACTCGCAACCTTTGCCTGGTAACTGACTAGATGAACCCTGTTGGTCGTTTTCCCTTCAGTGTATTCAAACAAGCAACCTGAAATAAGAATACTGTGTTCGCCTGCATTTACTTTTTTTCCAAGAGATAGAAAAAGGATAATTATTTCTTTTCTGAACTGAAGAAAACATTTTCTTTCTTTCAGAAGAGGCTACTATTTTCTAAATGCATTTTAACACTTCGGTAAATCTTACTTCCAAGCCCTTGGCCAGTGACATCAAACACCACCTTTGTTTAGCTTTATAAAGGGAAAAACAAGTTCTAGGCAGCGAGCATCACTACTAGGTCTTGCTTCTGTTTAGTTTATATAACAATAAATCTGTCTTTTGAACAGCATGAAATAGGATAATCCTCTTTACATAAAGATGTATTCACTTTTAGAACTTGTTTTCTGTAATTCTCCATCTTCCTATTGAAATTCTTTGTACTTGTTTGTGAATATTGTTGCTATCTGTAACAAATGTAATCACAAGCTTTGCTATGTGCAATTTTTTTCTCCAGAAGCAGTTTTTTTTTTTTTTGATGTTATAAATCATAGAATCATTTATGCTGGAAAAGATCCGTAAGAATATCAAGTCCAACTATCACCACCAAGTCCATTGCTAAGCCATTTCTCTAACAGACACATCCACACATCTCTTAAATGCCTCCAGGGATCGCAACTCTATCATTTCCCTGGGCAGACTCTTCAAATACCTAACTACTTTTCTGTAAAGATATTCCATCAGAACCTTCTTTGGCACAACCAGATGGCATTTCTTATCTTCTTATCACAAAATGTAGTTCTATGCATCAGAATTAGTAGAAGGCCTGTTTACTTTTTTCCTCTTCCCCCCCTTCAGTAGGAACGTAGTAGATCTAGACTGTACTGCCTTTCTAGAACTCCTTGTATTTACTCATGGAAGTCCTTCATAGTAAACTGTGGTTCTTGCTGAAGAGTAGACTAGGATAGTTTGGGTTTTTGAGGGCGAGGTCACTTTGTTTGTTTGCTTTTCAAATGGTACATATATTTTATTTAAAAAAAAAAAAAGTGATTGGCCCAAAATATTTTTTATCAGCATGAATTTATCACTTCTTTATGTAGCTTTAAAATAAGTAAAGTGCTGTTAGTTGTACATGGCATTTTAAACCATGAAGATCTTAGCTTCCAGAAGTAGTTTGACCTTATAAACATGGAGTTTTGCCATGTTCCTGATGGTCTTGAAATGTAATGCAGGAGGTTGTATGAATAGCTCTTCTAAACTACAGAGTGGGAAAGTACACTCATTTCTTTACCTTTGAATTTTTTTTGTTTGTTTGGACTTAAAACTAAGCTAACTGGTTTTTAGTTGTTATTTTTTCTGCTTTAATTTGGGGCAGTAACTTAATTACTATTTCTGTTTTTCAATATAATAATTACATTATTTCTTCTATTTGATACTTTATCTGCTTTTCTAGCCTAATATATTATTAAGACGTCTTCTGTGAAGAATGATTTAAAAAATCCCAGGAAACATGAGCAGCAACTTTTGGTTACACACCACATGTTTTTTTTTGCATATGTTGTTTTTCAGTTGCAGAGATTCATTCAAAAAGTGTACTGACATTTTTTCAGTTAAGCTATATGATTAGGACAATTTTAAAAATAGAAATTAATCATTGAAGCCTTTTTCTTCTTTGTCATATTTCAAGAATTAAAGTTCCTATTGCTCTATATGCTTTAACTTCATATTGTTGTATGCATACAATTACATCAGAATTTCACACCCAGTTTCAAATTAAGATTCCTTAACTTTGAGTTTATACCTAATGGTACTTGTGGATGCCACTGGTTACAATCAGAAAATAGGCACATCCATGTTTGATTTGAACTAGAGTTCAGTTCACCTGCACAGACAGAGCGAGATGCTCTGGCATTCCTTCCCACCATTATACTTTCATTTATTTACACAAGCTGCTTTTGATTAGTAACACATGCTAATCCATTCTTAGAAGTCCATCTTATACAGTAATTATTTCTGGGGGGACATGTATGTTCCTAATGTCTTTCTCAGTGTGCTTGTGCATGTGTAGCATCAGATAAGGGTAAGAATGAAAACATATTTAACACCTTAAGCCATTGTAAATCTTGGTTTGGGGTGTAAATTTTACTTTCAACACAGACTGTGAGTTTCACATCTGTCATTTGATTTATTTCCAGTGAAACAAATGTGACTTTTCTTTCCTTACTGTTTTAGAATTGCTGATACTGTTACTTATTTTGACATAACAAAAAGACTCTGTGCAGTCTCTGCAACTGTGTTGTGGAACAAATAGCTATCAGTGACGCACAGATCTGCTTAAGATGCTATTTTCTATTAGCATGGAAAACTTTAATTGAAATGTGAGCTACTTAAAAATACTGCAGTACCTTAGCTTTCTGTTAAGATTTTTCCATAAAATAACTAAGTATTCAGCTTGTGTACTTTTTCCTTCCTCCCTTTGGTAAATAAGCTGCTAACAGTGAGTGGCTCAGGATGCATCCGGAATGTGGCTACAACCTTGTAAATTCTCCTCACCTGAAGCCAGCCTGGGTGTTAGATAGAGCTCTGTGGCACCTGAGCTGTATGGTGGCTGATGGAAGGTGTATTGATAAAGGAGTCCCTCCTTTGATAGAAAATGATCATCACCTGAATGTAAGTAAATGAGAATTAAGTGTAAACTAACGAACATTGTAAATAGCTGAATAATCCTTTACCAATTTGAATTACCAATCCACAATTCTGTTGTGGAAACACACAGCAAATGTACTTCACAGGTATATTAAACAAAACAAGTCTTTATTTCTATATTTTTTCCTTCTGATCAATTCATATGAGCATTTAGCTTTTCTGTGTTTATTTTAATCATCAGCCTCAACTGACATTGTTTTAATTTTTACAGTGTATCCGTAAAATCATTTGGGAAGATATATATCCAAAAATTAAACTATGGGAATTTTTCCAAGTGGATGTTAATAAAGCTGTGCAGCAATTTAGAACCCTTCTAACTAAAGGTAAAGGAAGAGTGTGTTGCTGAAGCAGGCAGATTCTTTATTTATATTTCAAGAAAATTTATAGATAAACTCTAAAAGGCCCTAGCTGGAAAGCCAAATAATCCTGTTTGTTATGTGAGAAATCTACCATGCTGATCTAGACATACAAGGATTTTTGGAGTCCTGGTAAAGTCTTTGAAGACTATGCTTAGTAGTCTAGGAAACAGTTTCAGTAGAAAAGAGGGAGAATTTAAAAGTAAATTAATAAATTACTGTTTTCAGTAATATTGTAATTTCAGTAACATCAGCAGTAATATTGTAACTGAGCACAAATATTTTTGAGTAGCCAACTCGGTCATTGTCATACCTTAAATATTCTTTTTCTTTTTATTCCTTCAAAAATTTTTGTCTACCTATATATTGCTTGTGCTTGAACTGTCTAAGTTCTATGTCTTCTAAATGTAATTTCTATTTTACTGATACTGTTTTCTTTTTGTCCTCAGGCAAAATAGGCACTAAGTCTGATCCGAATCAACATCTTCAAATAGTTCAAGACCCTGATTATAGAAGATTTGGTTGTACTGTAGATATGAATATAGCACTGGCAACATTCATACCACACAGGTATTGTATTGTTAACCACAAGTTAAAATTTACTTGTAAAGTTAAATTTACAAAAAAAAAAAAAAAAATTCAGAGATAAACATCTCACTTCATTTCAGTTACTTGTTTTAAAACAAAGTTATTCTAATTGCTCTCTGCTCTTTCTTCCTGCTAAGCAACGGACCAGGTGCAATAGAAGAATGTTGTAACTGGTTTCGCAAGAGAATTGAGGAACTGAATGCTGAGCAATACAGACAGATTCATCATCATCAAGAGCAGGTTTTACAGCTTCTATGTTTTAAATGCTGAGTTGTTTTGCATTGCAAATAAATTTAGGCATTCCAATAATGCATAATCTAATTATTTCTAGGCTGTCAACTGTCTTGCAGGAACTGTGGTATATGAACGTCTGGCCGGTCATGGTCCTAAACTAGGCCCTATTAGTAGAAAATATCCTTTAGTTACCAGGTATTATTTTTTTTGTTGCTAAAAACTATTAGAATCTATTCAGGGAATATGAATGTGAAGTTCATTAACAGTAAATATTTATAAGTACAATTATGTTTTTTTCTCTCCCATGGACAAATGTTACTTCATCAATAAACTGTCTATATTTTAAAGAAAAAATATTTAAAAAACAAATGTGATGTTGGAGGGTGTTAAATGTGCTCAGGGCACACTAAAACTTTATGTAGTGACAGTTGCTCTTGTAGGTGGAAAAGGAGTGGAACTAGAAAAACTTGAAAGGTTGAAGTCTGATGTACTTGGTGCTACTAATGTATCTGAAGGGCTGAGACTTTAATTGTACCCTACCACTTCACACCAACATAGTGGCTGCCTCCATCCTTTGTACTTCAAAACATGATTTAAAAAAAAAAAAAAAAACAACAATAAATGGTAGTGACTTTTCTAACAACAGCTAGTTGTATTTTTTGTCTTCAAGTCAGTTCATAGCAGATATTTTAATTTTTAAGACAGTGGATTTCAGTTTATGCATTTTTTTAAATTGCCTGTCAATTCCATAGGTATTTTACTTATCCATTCAAAGACCTGACTGTGGAGGAAGAACAAAGTATGATGCATCAGCCAGATAAAGCTTGTTATTTCATGGCCCATAATGGATGGGTTATGGGTGATGATCCTCTTAGAAACTTTGCAGAACCAGGTTTGTAAAATAAATTTGAATAGTCTTGTTAACCTTTTAATATTCTAGCCAAAGCATAACAAATAGACTAAATGCTTAGTCTATTTTATTTAGTCTACTTTTTTCCACAAATATTCCTGTAAAGTTACAAAAAGCCAAATGGCAGGCAGATACTCTGATTATAGCACTTCTATTTCTATTCAGCATGTTAAAGATCAACTATAAGAATAGATTTGAGATACCATTTCAGAAGATTTGAGACAGAAATTACTAGCTTTCTGCCACTGAAATAAGGACATGTTTCCTCCCCCATTTCTGTTGTTGTTTACCCTGTGCTCTGTTCCAACACTGCCACTTGTTGGCACTTCCATGAGACAGTAGGAAAGTAATGTGATAAAATCATGAATATTAGTATGTTGCATTAGTGAGCAAAAATACTTTTTGAAATATCCTTTGTGCACCAGTCAGACAGTTAAGAGGTGAGCACTTGAGATGATGTTGGGGTGGAACAGGGAGATAGATGGTGGAGAGGGACTCATTCTTCCCATCTTAGCATCAGTGGCAAAGGAACAGGTCACCTTTGTTCCCTGTGGAACTGCTATATTGTGAGGTCTCTCAACATAACTGTGTAAGTAGAACAACACTGAATAAAACATTGGTATGTCATTGCAAAATTGTTGGTAGTTATAATCTAAGGGAAAGGCTGTATAATTAATTTCTGAAATACTAGCTCAGATAATTTCTCCAAAGTCCTTGATTACATTTAGAAAAATGAATGAAGAATACTGGTGAGTATTTTTGTTGGGTTGGATTCAGGGCAGGAGGAGGGTGAGGTTGTTCAAAATAACATTTGACTGTTATGAAGTTAAACACTAAGGGATTATATTTTTTAATAAAGATGTCTTAAAAAAAACAATATTTATTGGGAGGGGGATGAGATTAGGTAATACTTTATGTCAAACTTCAATTTCTATTGATGAGAAAACAGTCTTTCTCTGCAGAGACTGTGTTGATCTATTTTTTTTCTATTCTTTGTAGCCTATATTCTGCATCAGAACAAAAAGGACCATCCTTATGCTCACAAAGGGAAGGGTTGCTAGTGATTGAACTGAAAATATTGATGTTGATGTTAAAAGCTAACTGCTAGCAGTGTTCTTTCTGTCCCTGACTTCTAAGTTCATTCTAGATATTTGTCAGCTCTGCATTAGGAGCGCCTTCAGTATGTGGTTCGTAGTACTTGTTTATGCAGGCATTGTCAAGAAAATTAATCCACCTAAGTATGTGGATTACTTGTGAAGGTATCATAGGGTATTTATTTACCATGCAGGAAATGCATACTAACTTCTTCAGGGATAGCAATGCTACTGAGTTTAAAAACAAACAAATAAAACAGCTGCCATATCTTGTCTTGGCAGTTTGTAAACTGAATCAAACAATGGCCAGTTTAATTAAATTTTTAAAAAGGCAGATTTTGCTGTGTCTGCTTTAGAAGATAATCCAATTGATACTCCATAATGAAGTGTGCTGGTAGACGCTTACGTTTGCAATATAATCTGCAGCCATTTCACTGCCTTCTATTAGTTTTTTCCCTTATGCATCAGTGAAGATAATAAGTGTTTTGTATGTGTTTTTCTGTTGCCTTCCAGCTTATTTTCCATCCTTCTGGACATTTTTTTTCTTTTGGCCACCGTTTTTAATAATTTGTTGCTGTGTTGCCTCTGAATTGATCTATGGCTTTTTGTGTTTTAAGTACCTGTGTTCCACATTTAGTCTCAGTAGGAATAGTGTGTACCATAAAGCAGTGTAAAAAGATGATACATAAGGCCATGAGTACAGCAATTGAAACACAGCTAGTTTAGTAACTTAAACAAGCTTAGTGCATATCCAAAGAAAATTGTTTTTTTCTGTTTAAGTGTCTATGTCAAGACTGTAGATACTATAGTGTAGACTGTGTCTAAGATAACATTTTTGGTAGCAGAAGCATCTTAAAATCCTACTTTCTTCTTGCTAGCTGCTTGTTTTTATTATGCATCTGTCATTGTATATGCTCATGACATGAGCCTTATGGAATTAGTCTGACTGAATGATGATCTCTTTGCTAAGGCAGGATTGCTTTTTGGATGAATAAGTTTCCTATCTAATCCAAGGTTCAACCACTGAAGTAAAATCAGTATAGCTAATCTGGAAATAGCTGAGAGCAATGCAGCAGCTCTGTCTTAGCTATCCAGAATGATGCTGAGCTTATTCATGCTTTGATTGGGCTTTAATACAGTGAATATAAACAGACTTTCAAAAGACTGATGGCTCAAAGACAATTGTATTTCTCCTGCTGCACTTTGATTGTTGAAAATTCCATTTTATTGTACTCAGATATTACTCATTGCAAATGAACTTTGAAAAAATATCTTGATACTGCCATGTCAAATACCTGTTTTATATGGGAGATAAGTCATTTTTTAGATAAGATTGTTTAAGTCTTTGCCATAGTTAAACCTCTGGGATAAATTGTGGTTTATTCTATATACACTTGAACTTGAATTTATACAGTGTTGGTTTTTTTTTCTTTTAGTAGATTGCATCAAAAAAAGGTAAAACAAAACAAAACAAAAAAAAGGTAAAAATAAAACTAGTTTCCTTGGAGGATAAATATTTTAGGGACCTTGTCCATTTAAGTTACCTATCCACCTGAATACTTAAGAAATCTGGCTTACAACATTGCAGTCTGCTGTTAGCAAAGGATAATATTCTAAACTGTGTCTGTGGCAGTTTATTTATGGCAAGTGAAATGCTTTTTAGAGTTCGACCAGCGTAGACATCAAACTAGTGATTCTGTTTGTATGTATGCTGTTTTATAAATGACTAACTTTGAAAAGTTTCTGGAAATGAAGTACTGTGATGTTGAATTTGCCATGTTCATCCCTCTTTTTCTCAAGTACAATTGCCATATTTAAAGAAATAAATGTAATTTAGTGTCAGTCTTAAGAATTTCAGTATTGCTATTGAATTCAATTATTCCATTGGAGTGGTCTGAAATCATACAATGTTAGAAGGCATATAGATTTTGAGTTTATATGGTTACTGTTAGAATTTTTACTCGTCATCACAGCATCCTCCTACTCTTAAGCGGTAGAAGACAAAATGCCACATCTTTTGGTACACATTCTATCCAATATGTATACTACAGTGCATTTATTTCTCTTTCAGGTTCAAATGTTTACTTGAGAAGAGAGCTTATTTGTTGGGGAGACAGTGTGAAACTGCGGTATGGTAACAAACCCGAAGACTGCCCATACCTCTGGGCACATATGAAAAAATACACTGAAATCACTGCCAAACATTTCCATGGTGTTCGTCTTGACAACTGTCACTCAACACCTATTCATGTAGCTGAGGTACGTGAAACTAAGCACACTGATGGTAAAGCAGCTTCTGAATGTGAAATAAATTCTCCTCTGCGTATGCAGAATCTAAAGGGTTTATGTGAACAAAGCTTCCTCAGTGTAGACAATGTTTCTTGACTGGCGATGTTTAGATGTAGTTCCAGTTACTCTGAACAGTTGGCAAAATTGTGTGGCTATTGTATGTTTTCATTTGCCATTTCAGCTGAAATACCAAAGGCACTGATGGGTA
Organism: Chrysolophus pictus; assembly: GCA_037305975.1. Classification (NCBI taxonomy): domain Eukaryota; kingdom Metazoa; phylum Chordata; class Aves; order Galliformes; family Phasianidae; genus Chrysolophus; species Chrysolophus pictus. The sequence continues at coordinate 11,824,905 of CM074583.1, read as the reverse complement.
TGAGAAACTTTGTGTATGCAGCTGCAGACTGAAATGCAATCACTGCTAGTATCTAGTATGTCAGTTCTAGTCTTGGTCATCTCTAAGACTTGGTAAAAATTATTAGTGTTTGCCATACATGTTTTACTGTTGCTGAATTAGACAGGAAGGTTTCTACATTCCATAATTTAAAAGTTGGCGAAAACATCAGCAAAAAGTTAAGTTAGTCAGGCTTATTGCTTAGGTTTAGTGCTTTTTCCCTACAGAGCTGACTACATCCAGAAATTGTACTTAACTAGTAAAGTAGTTTTACACAGATTTGAATTGTGTAGTTTGCTGTGCAGTGTCTTAGCTTGGGCACAGAGCTTACCTACATCTGTGAAGAACTCAAACTAGCTGTGTCTGCACGGAAGTTGTGATTCTAAAATGCAGCTGTTTAAACACTTCCACCATTTGTACACTTGTTACTATTTTTGGAATAGTAACTTTTAAAGGCCTAATAGATCTTTTCTGTCCAACCTTTTGTTCTTGCATTTGCACCGTTTCTTTAAAAAACAAAGTTGTAATTAGCTTAAAATCTTCAGGATATTTTCTAGAATTATTTAGGTAATTTGTAAATTTCTATAAAATACAAACAATTTTATGAATGCTACCTGTTATGACTACTTTCATGAATCACATGTATTAAGAACGCTTTTATATCTGGTTAACATTCACACTGATGATTGCCTATACGTAGCTGACAATGAATGACTTCCATTGAAAATGTATTATGATCTATAGGAGATGCTAGCTACAGCCAGATCAGTCAGACCTAATCTTTATGTGATAGCTGAACTCTTCACGGGCAGTGAGTACATTGACAATGTTTTTGTCAACCGCCTGGGAATTACCAGCCTGATTAGAGGTACAATAAGCAGTTGAAAGTTGTATAGGATTGTTATGTATGGTTCGGAGTTTTTAATGTGAAACTAACATTGGTATGCTTTTTTTTTCCCCTTACATATTTATGTTCTTTGCTTATGCAATTATCTTCTCCATGTTGTACTTAATTCCTCCTCTGTTGAATCTTAAACCTTAATTTTTGCTTATGTTTGTGTCATCCTCAACTATTATTTAAATTACTTAATTTTGGCTTTCTATTTATCCTTGCTGCATGGCGTTTTCCTATTTCAATCCCTGCCTAGTTTTGAAATTTGTCCTCTTTTATGTCTACCTTTCCCCTTTCTGTGGCTTTTTTGGCTGTGCTTTTTGCAGTACATGCTGGACACAGCTAGAAAGTTGCGAGCTGACTTGTTTGTAGTGGCTGAACTGTTCACAGGAAATGAGGAGCTGGACAATATCTTTGTGAATAGTCTGGGCATTACCTCCTTAATAAGAGGTAGGCTTGCTGTGCATGTGCAATGCAAGAGAATGGTGTGAACTTTCCAGCTGGAGACTATAGAGAATGGGAATGGGATTTTCTTAAACGAAAAGATTCTTTCTGGATTACACATTTCTAATTTCATATTCGGTGTAATGTATTTGATTCTCAGCAAAAAAAAACAAAACATTACAGTACTAAGAGAAGACACCCTGCATTAATTTACTGGAGGTTAGATATTTAACTTAAGTTACAGTGAGAGAGAAAAGAAACTGTAGCACAGCTCTGCTATGCAAGTGTTGCATCAGGTCTGATTTTTGTTGCATGAGTTTCTTAAATCCCCTGGAGAAACCAGAGAGGGAAAAAAAGCTCCCTTTTGTCCCTTTCCTACTTTTATGTACTATAGTAAACAGAATACTTCAAGTTTGTGTATCCATATTGGAGAAAAAGTTCTAATGAAGTTCTAATTTGAACACACCAAAATAAAAAATGTAAAATTCTGCATTAGCATCTCTGTGCACGCTGTGCTGTATGGTAGCTACTTTTATGCAAACACTTTATCTATTTTGTTCTATAGAGGCCATGACAGCTTATAATAGCCACGAAGAGGGAAGGTTGGTTTACCGTTTTGGAGGTGAACCTGTTGGCTCTTTTGTTCAGCCACGTTTGCGGCCTTTGGTGCCAGGAATAGCGCATGCGCTTTTCATGGATATTACACATGACAATGAGTGTCCAATTCAGGTAAGCATGTAAATTGGAAACCAAGTTTGTTTATTCTTTTCTAAATTGATGTTTCTGAATGATGGGAGGGCTTGATGCAGTCTGCGTGCTTTTTTTTTTTCCCTTCTGAGCAACATTTAGAAAACTGATTCACTGGAGGTGAAAACTTGAAGACATGAAAAACAGAAGTCCTACTGACTATTCAGTGAGCTGTTTTGGTTCTTTCATCCCATCTGTTCTCCTACACTCCTGTTTTACAGGAGAGGATGAGAGAGAGAATGGTGTGAACTAAAATGCTTATATTTGAGGATTGCTGTTACATTGCTTTTGCTAGTGCATTTGTAGTAAGTCATAAATAAATCTATTGTCATTGAGAAAATTATAAACATGTGGTAAGTAATTAGTTCCTCTACTAAACTGAGTTTATATTCTATTTGCTGAGTCAGGAGGAATGGATTATATATCTTCTTTTGTATGTGATTTTGTTTTATTTTTTATCCTAGCACCGATCTGCATATGATGCACTTCCAAGTGCAATGATTGTTTCCATGGCGTGTTGTGCTACAGGAAGCACCAAAGGTTATGATGAACTAGTACCACACCAGGTCTGTGTTTACAGCTTAACTTCTAAATTACTTTTTAAAATATACATTTGATTCTAAGTATTTTAACACTGGGTTTATTCTGGTATGGGTTTGTGAGCTTTTGGTTTTTGTTTTTCATGAGTTCATTTGTTTGTTTTTGGCATGTTTTTGTTTTGGTTTTAAATTCCAAACTGTTAACTAGTTAGCATTACTTAGGGCTGTCTAATTTCATATGAAATCTGAATTGATTATATAATTGGAATCGCCATTTGTTTGTTTTTAAGTGTAGTTGATATTTGCAAAAAGTAAATTTCCCTACAGATTTCTGTAGTATCTGAAGAGAGATTTTATTCAACCTGGAATCCACAAGCACACCTGAATTCTGGTGAAGTTAATTTCCAGACAGGAATTTTAGCTGGAAGGCTAGCCATGAACAGACTGCATCAGGAGCTGGGAACTAAAGACTTCAATCAGGCAAGACACGGGATAACAATTTGATTTTTCTATATTTATATTTTGAACGAGCCAGTTTGTAATGATACGCCTCTTCTAGGTGTATGTAGATCAAGTTGATGAAGATATAGTGGCAGTGACAAGACATTGCCCTAACACCCACCAGTCTGTTGTGGCTGTAAGCAGAACTGCTTTCAGGGATCCAAAGACTTCCTTCTACAGTAAAGAAGTACCTGAAATGTGTATCCCAGGTAATCAGATTTCTTTGCAAGCAATAACGTGTGTATTAATTCAAGGTATTCCTATTCCTTTTTTAACACACAAACTTAATGTGACAATTTTCAGTATGTAACACTTCTTTGGTAAGTAGTAATGTGTGTGCACCAAAGGTGGTTAGAGAAATAACAATGAACTTGCTTGGGATTTTCAAAGGTTTTCATATTTTCATGCAACTTTCTGCTGTAACATCACCATGTATGTGTGTTTATGAAATAGTAAGAAAAGAGGAAGGTGGTTAGTTGTACAGAGTGTGGGAAGGAATTACTGTTTGTAAATATTAATGTAAATTGTTACTCTTTGAAAATACACCATCTGGATCTGTAGCTTGGAAACTAGTCTAATGCTTTAAAAAACAACAACAAAAATAACAAGTTCACCATATGATAATTGATTTCATAGTTTATTTTATTATAAAAAGAAAAAAAATGCAATTATAAAATAAGACAGTTGATGAATGTATAATGAACGCTTTATGGGTTATTTACAGCACTTCCCATGTGTTTTGTTAGTTATTCTTTAGTTGTACAATAGAGACTTGCATTTTACATATTTAATTTTTTAGTTCTTGATTTTTAGTTTGTGCATTCAAAAGTATTACCTCTCATTTAATCCATGTTAACAGCTGCAACATGGTTTTGCTTTTCTTAGGAAAAATTGAAGAAGTAGTATTTGAGGCTAGAACTATTGAGAGAAGTACTAGTCCTTACAAAAAAGATGAACATTTTATAAATGGATTGCCTAATTTCACAGTGGAACTCAGAGAGCATATCCAGGTAACTATCCTTATTCACCTCTGTTCTGATGTAATATCTTATGATTTTTTTTACCGTAGAAAAAAGACATTGATTTTCAGTTGCAAATATGTTTTCTTTTCTAAGATTAAAGACAGTAAAATTATAAAGCAAGCTGGAACTGCCATAAAAGGGCCAAATGAATTTGTTCAAGAAATAGAATTTGAAAATTTAACACCAGGAAGTGTAATAGTATTCAGGTACGTTATACTAATTGCCAAATGGCTGTATTAGTTAAAATAAAATATTAGGATTCTTTGTTTTTGAGATTTGGGAAATGTTATCATAAGTACTTCATTCTATAAGTTATACATTCATATTTCAGGGTTAGTCTTGATCCAAAGGCACAAGAGGCTGTTGGTGTGCTTCGCAATCATCTGATTCAGTTCAGTCCTCACTTTAAATCTGGGAGTCTTCCTGATGATCATTCAGCACCTATATTAAAAACATTATTTTCTTCGTAAGTATTCTTTGGATTTCTAAATGAAAACTACAGTAAGAGCAAAAATGTCTGTAAACTTAAAGAAAGGATTTGTTGCTGTTTCTATGATTGGATTTTTTGGATTGTTATAAAATTGAGATTTTCTTTTCATATGTATAATACTGAACAGCATTGATACTTAAAAGGTTTCCAGGCTCTTTCAATGTTGTTCTGTGTAATTGTGACTTAAAGTAGACTTCCTAATGTGGAGTATGTTGTGTTTTGTTATTTGTTTTCGTTTTTCCAGAATTGCATCTAAACTAACTTTGGCTGACTTAAATCAAGTGCTGTATAGGTGTGAGTCAGAAGAACAAGAAGATGGTGGAGGTTGTTACAATATACCAAACTGGTCATCCCTGAAGTATGCAGGTCTCCAAGGTAATAGTTTCAGAATTCTATTTTTTTTCTGTCAGGGAAATGGATAAAATAGAGCTCCTCCCTCTAGATCATTCTTTATACTGTTTAATGGCTAGTGCTACTGCTTGGACAAAAAACGATATGTGCTTTCTGCTTCATCATGCTAATCAGTGTTTTACCCCAGGGAATCAAATTGTAGCAACATAATTAAACTACTTTTTCCCAGTATTCTAGACTTCAAAATTAATCATAAAATTAGCATAGATTGGCTTGGATTAGAATGGACCTTAAAGAGATCATCTAGTTCCAACCTTCCTTGCCATGAGCAGGGCTGCCACCCACCAGATCAGGCTGCCCAGGGCCCCATCCAACCTGGCTTTGAACACACCCCAAGGTGGTGGGGCATCCAGTTTCTCTGGGCAACCTGTGCCATTGCCTCACCACCCTCTGACTAAAAAATTAATTTCAGTATCTTTTAAACACCAGTCTTTGGCATTTAAAACAAAGAGTAAATGCATATAATGTATGTGAAATTAATATGAGAAGTCATTTATTAAACCAGAGGCACTATCAGATAACTAAGGGGTGTCAGTCATTTATCAGACGTTCATCAAGCAGTATTTATTCCATGGGGGGATTTTTGTGACTGTGTAGGATATACTCTGAGGAAACAGCAAATGAGTTGTATCCTAACTCTCTCTGTGATCAAGAGAAGTATTGTAGTTAAAGTCAGTTAATGTTATCTGTTGCTTTGTAACTTTTCCTCTGGGAAACATAATTACTGTTTGTGATATTTACATGTCCTATAATACTATGTTGAATTTATCTCTTCAGGATTAATGTCAGTAATGGCAGACATTAGACCAAAGAATGATTTGGGACATCCGTTCTGTGATAATTTAAGATCTGGAGACTGGATGATCGATTATGTCAGTAATCGTCTGATTTCACGTGCAGGAGCCTGTGCAGAAGTGAGTAAAAAAGATATATTTCATGATTTTGGGGTTTCAAATGACTGTTTTTCTTTGTTTTTCATTATTGCTGTTACTAAGTTCATAGAATCATAGAATGGCATAGGTTGGGAGGGACTTCAAGGATCATCAAAGTCCAACCCTCTGCCACAGGCAGGGCTACCAGCCTCCACATGTAATGTATTTAAGAATATATTACAAAAGAGAGGTGGAGAATATATGTAGAGCATGGAGAGTTTTTTAGTTCTTACATAAAAGCTTGAAAGCATCTTTCCCTGTTTATTACTTCCCATCAAATAAAAATGAAGTAGCCATCTTTTTAAGTGAGTTCTTTCAGAAAGGGCTCTAAATACTACTGAGGCATACATGATTATGATGCAGTTATAGTAAGATTTGCCCCATCAAGCACTGAGATTCAAGTTACCTGCGTATCCACGTTATAAAACACCTTTACTTTCTTACAAGAGAGTTGCTTTATTCATTTCACAAGATTTTATTTGGGTAACTCAAGTAATTAATGTAATAAGAAAGACTAGCATTCTCATATCTGTTCAAAATCTAATAAATGCTTTAACCAAATGGATCCTATAAGCACTGTTTTTTGAACTCCAGTGTTGTCAGCTTCTAACAGTGCTATATTTTAATAGGTTGGTAAATGGTTGAAGGCCATGTTTGTGTATTTGAAGAAAATTCCACGTTACCTTATTCCATGTTACTTTGATGCCATTTTAGTGGGTGCATACACAACTCTTCTGGATGTGGGATGGCATCAGATGTCTAGGTATGCTTGGCATGTCAGTCATGTAGAGATATTGCAACTTTTATGTTTGATCTGTTGAAGAATGACATTTGAATATTTTTGTTTTTATATTTGTGCTGTCCAATAGAAGATAGTAATATTGGTAGTGAAAATCAAATCAGTCTTCTAACTGCGATGGTTTGGAAGGCTTAATTGCTATTCCTATCCTGGATTTGGATTTATAACTACTGCTGGCATTTTACTGTTGGAGGATAAAACCTTATAACAATCATTTTTCTGAAGCATTGCAGAGGTTATCTTGGTGCTGCTTTTAGTGAAGCTGCAGTGCTTTCTGGGAGAAAGAGATTGCACTTGTTCTGGTGCTTTGGTCAATGTTTCTTTTGTCCTTAGTTCTGAAAATTAATTATCAGGGCCATTTCCTAGAAAGGGAAGGAAGATTGATTTAATGACAGCTCTATTCTAGTTAAGAGTATTTTCAACAAATAATTTCATGAAAAGTAATGATGTTGGATTTGGTATGGCTGTGGTACCATGTGGAAAACAGTGTGTATTTTATGAAAAAGTCAGGAATGCAGGCTGCATTATATTAGCCAATATGTAAATGAGTTAATGACTTAGGATTCTATTATGTATGAATATATATACAGATGCAGAGATCTTCAAAAATGCTGACCAGATTTTAGAAAACTTTGTTTATAGAATAAAATGATAAAATCTTTTTAGTTTCTCCTATTTTGCAGTCTGAGATCCAAATGTAGGCATCAAATAAATTAAACCAATTTCACTTTGCTGCCCCTTTCCCTAAAAGTATTCAACATGTAAACACTCACATTTGCATTAGTAAGTTAAATATTTGAGGCTAACTTTGGGCAGCTATTTGGGAAAAAAGTAATTTAAAAATCTTATGTGCAAAATTAATGCATAATACACTAATTCATTCCAACACTTTATAATATTGTGTATAACCTTTGTTTTACTTTTCTGCAAATGAAAAAAGAGCACTGATATTTTAGTATAAGCGTATTTCTTAATTTGACTATATTGTATTACAGCTTTGTGCAGAATGGGTCAACATTTGTGAAACACCTTTCCTTGGGCTCAATCCAGATGTGTGGGATAGGAAAATATGCATGTCTGCCAGATCTGTCTCCTTCCTTACATGATGTTCCCTATAGGCTGAATGAGATTACAAATAAGAAAGAACAGTGCTGTGTTACTTTAGCAGCTGGTAAGTGAGAACAACATTTACATCAAGAAAAATAATTTCTTGTGGAAGAGTTGTATTTCTTTCAAAACTATCAGAGTTGCTTTCATTACATTTGGGATCTAAATGCCAGAAACTGTATTTAAAATGTTGTTTTTGTCTTTACTCTTCTCCCGTGTTTTAACTTGCCTTTAAGTTAAATGTTTCTCTGTTTGAAAAGAATGGAGTTTTGTCTAGCAGTACTTTTGGGGAGTAACTATTTTATTTTTGCTCTTGGGGGGGAAAAAAGCTTCTCAATATTTTGTTAAAACATTTTAAATTATTCAGTTTTTCCATTTACAGAGATCCACAATTATGTCTTTCTTTCCAAAAGACTTACTTGGGATAATAATGCTTCCCATAATAGGTTCTAGTTTGTTTTAAAATGTTAATTTAAGAACTGAGTTGTAATGAATTGAAGTGTGGATTTACTGCTTACAAGAAGTGACGTGAGAGCTATTAATGGACCAAAAGAATCTCTGGTCTGGAGATCTCTCCAAAAGGAGCAACAATAGTTGCTTAGGAAAGACCATAAAAGCACTCAGCAGATGCATTTTATTTCTCCAAATGTTCTGCCAGCATGTCTGGAAGTGGGCACTTTCCTATGCCAGAAGTATTATTTACTGTGTTTAGTGGCTTTTACATTTTTTTTTTCTCCAAATTGGCCCATTCCTTTTTTTTTTTCTTTTTAACTATAGAAACTTCTAGCCTGTGCAGGTTCCATGGCCCCTGGTTGGCTGGATTTCCTTTCCTGCTCTTTCTGCTGTATGTCTTTTCCATAGAATTGCACTGCTTTTAGTTTCTGGTTTCGAGCAACATTCCATTTGGCTGTTTTAGTGTTGCCTGGAAGCACAGACAAGCACTGTTCACTTAATTTAATCACAGAGATTAATTATACAGAGGGGCTTGGTCTTAAATATTCTCATCACATATTTGAGCCTGTGATACTTTTAACTCGTAAATGGATCATTGTTCTCAAGTTGCTGTTACCATATTTTGTAAAATTACAGAGGTGCAGAGGCTGTATTGGAGCATTAGCAAATGCAGTGGGTGGTCTAGTGATAGAAGCCACGGTTTTGTTTAAGCAAGCATGCACAGCAAGCTATTGTTTTGAACTTTTACCATTATGCATTTTTTGTTTGTGAGACTGGGAAAGTTAACAAATAGAAGAAAAGACAAAAAAAAAAAAGTACTTTTCTGTTGCAATTAAGAAGAGAAATGTTACAGTTAAAGCATAAAGTTATGTCATAATGTCTGCTGTAAAATGTAGTTCTAGAAACTGCTCCAAAAGAGAAGCAGGATTCCTTTTATAGTGACTGAGAGTATTATTAGGCTGAAGAAATTCATAGCTCTCTAGTCATTCCTTTTATGCTAATGAAGTGACATTGCTTTTGAACATAAACTCTTGCCAGCAAAGCATTATATATCATGTCATTGTTCTGGCTTTTTCTTTGTTCCTTTTCTGGTTATGGTTTTTGTTTTTTTGTTGCTGTTGTTTTTTGTGGTGGTGGTATTTTAATTAAAAGATGGCATTTGGTTATGTTATGTAGTGTGTAAACAAAATAAAAACCAGCAACTGAATGTGACTGTTATTAGGACAGTCTATTGCATGATTTTAAAGTTGTAGAATACAACAAAAACTCTTCTTAGAACAATTCTAGGAAAAATCTACAGTTGCACATGGATATATTTTTACTTCTGTTTGTTTTCTATATACATGTTAGACATGTCTGCTTGGAGATTTTTGTCCCATCTGTAAATGAGATTAACAGCATTTCTTATTAGGTTTACCTCACTTCTCTTCTGGAATCTTCCGTTCTTGGGGAAGGGATACCTTTATTGCACTTAGAGGCCTAATGTTACTTACAGGACGTTATATAGAAGCAAGGTAAGAGTGACTGCTGCTTAGTTCTTTCTGTTGATAGAAATAGTTTTGCAGGTATTTAGGAAAAAGACATGCTCTCAAAACCCCAGAGAACATGGAAGCTGTTAGAAACAGTTGACGTACTGCATAAAACTTCGTGTCCCCAGGTGGATTTGTGAGTTCTTTGTAAACGAAATGAAAAATACTTTATATTGCTTTACTTTGCATTCTCAGCACTGGTATTTCAGCTGATACTCAATATAGATAAGGCAATTTTAACCCATAACACTAATGCTTGTCCTTAAACAACATGATTATTTCAAGTATTGTTGTTGAGCAGTAATTTATTTAAAAATTGAAGTAGCAAGGGATTTCCTTTTTGATTAGAAAGATACTATTTCCTGTCTGTCATGATTTTTCTGTTTGGTGACTGCTAATGCTACTCTAATACTGAAAGTCAGCTAACTGTGGATTGTTATTATTTGATATCTGTGTGTAAGATGCAAATGTTTAACCTGATAAATGAGTCAGATATAAGCAGACTTACTGAGCTGATAATTTTCACTAATCTTGCATTAATCTTTTTAATTTGGGTGCAACATTCCACAGGATATGGATATAGAAGTTAGTTGGTTTAAATTAGCATGTATTTATGCTGCTGTACACTTGACCAGCTAATACTACCTTCTGCAGTTACATCTGCTGTCTTCAAGTATGTTTATCTTGTAATTTAAAGCCAGATGGATTTCATGTTTTATGCAAAGCATAAAAACTTCTCAAAACCTCAGTTTCTGGCTCCTCTTTGTATTTTAATAGGAAATTCCCATTTGGTCCTGGTCTTCCTTCCTTCCCACCTCCACCTGAATGGATATAAAGATAATTATAAACAATAAATGTCATTTAAAACCTTTCCTGTGACATCAAAGGGGTCAAACCCATGAAAAAAGAAATTACTTTTACCGTATTAGCAGTTATATATTTCATCTTAAAAAAAAAAAAAAAAAAAGTATTGGGAAGTTTCTGAAGTAATATGATTTTTTTTATTGTTAATGAAGTATATACTAAATGAAGTCATGCCAAAGTATTGCTGTTGGAAGCTACAAATCTGTCTTTAAGATACTGTTTTTCTCTTTAACTTTGCTATTAAGATAAACTTGTATGCTTTGTAATTAATCTTTGGTCCACTAATTGCCTGGAAGTAACTTAAGACTGTTCTCTTCTTTTTAGAAACATAATTCTAGCATTTGGTGGGACTTTAAGACATGGTCTCATTCCTAACCTGCTTGGCCAGGGAACACATGCCAGATACAACTGCCGTGATGCTGTGTGGTGGTGGCTTCAGTGTATCCAGGACTACTGTAAGATTGTTCCAAATGGATTAGACATTCTCAGGTGCCCTGTTTCTAGGATGTACCCAAGAGATGATTCTTCTCCTCAGCCTGCAGGCAGTGTGGTAAAGTTGACTTCTGATTTTAAAGTCTTTAACACAGTTATAATTTTTATGAAAGGTTGTAGCTTATCTATCTACAAGAATTATGTTTTGGATACTTTCCACTACGTTTGCATCACTCGATTAGACAGATGTGAGGTGGGAGTATGAAAAGAATACGTTCATCAGCTTCTAAATTTTTATTTGCTTTCAATTTTGAAAAGAATTTAATGTTAATAATTGCACAATACTAAAAATTATTTGAAGTGTATCATATTGACAAAGATGCTGCTGAAAATCTAGATGCTGTTCTTTTTAAGTACCATAGAGGCTAAGAATTGCTACTATTTGCACCTTATGGGGAGCCTTTTTACTAAGTCTGTTGATCTTACCTTTCTCAATGTCAACCGATCCAGGATCAGCCACTCTATGAAGTAATACAAGAGGCAATGCAACGACACATGGAAGGCATAAGTTTCAGAGAAAGAAATGCTGGTCCACAGATAGATCAAAACATGAGAGACGAAGGTAAAAAATAAAAATAAAAAATAAAAAAAATGTGTGTATACATATATGAATATTGCATCTGATTACTTTTCATCAAGCTATTGAGTTTACTTTTGAAAAATTAATGGTTTGCTTGATGGCACTACATTACAATAAGTACATTTAATGCTTAGAAAGTGCTTGTTTGCTTTCAGCAATTGTTGTGATACAAGTTAACTTAAGTTCACACAAAGTGCAGCTGCCTATGAAAACCCATCTCAGATCTCTCTTTTGTGCAGGGTTTTTGTTAATGTAGGATCTTTGTGCTGGGACAGATACTTGGGATTTTGTGTTTTTTAGCATATAGGTTTTCACACGTGACATTTTTGCTTGGCAGGCTTTAATATAGTAGCAGGTGTTGACCGTGAAACTGGCTTTGTCTTCGGAGGGAACCGCTTCAATTGTGGTACTTGGATGGATAAAATGGGAGAGAGTGACAGAGCTCGCAACAAAGGAATTCCTGCTACTCCAAGGTACAAAATCCAGCCTTTCTGCTTTTTTTTTTAAGCAAGGGAAGTGCTCATCTTCTAGCATGGACTTCACTCCTTGTAAAGAGTAAACTTTGAACTTCAAGTAGTAAAACAATTTAGGAAAACTTGTATACTTGCTGTACTAGATTGTTGAAATATTTGTTATCTGGACTGATTATGTATGACTTCTCGTTATGGGAGATACTTCTGATAATTGGTTTAAATATTTTGATTTTAAAATATAAAAATATCTGCAAGATCGAAGTTTAAAATGAAGGGTAAAATATTTAGAAATCAAGCTCTTTAAGAAACTGTCTGTATATGAGATGATTAATGAAACAAACCTTGTGGTTTTCTTGCTTTATACTGATGGCAAAAATCTATATAAGATAAGGAGAAATAGCATGGCAGTGTGGTATGCAAATTATATATCCAAACAGACTGATTTAAAGCAGTCTAGTGAATGGCAGACTTGTGCTGCTGTTTCCCTGTTTCTGGCTTTTTTTTTTTTTTTGCTTGTGTGATTTGTAAACTTTTGTCTTAGCTTACAAGCAGTAAACTTTCATTGTCTTTTTTCATCAAGAATCTATATTAGGTTTCCTCTGGGAAACAGTTCTTCATGGTAACGGTGTTGAAATAAAAGCACAAGCTCTTGTCGTAGTCTTAGCAACTATATCTCTAATGCATGCTTTTGTGTTTATTAATGACATTTTTTGCAAGCTTAGTGCAGTGTTTTTGCAAACTTGCAATATCACCTAATATTTGTATTAAGTTTCATTTTATTAATTCATAATATCTTCAATGCAAGCATCTACTTTGCTCGTTTGCATAGACCAGTTTTCAGCACTCAGGTTTATGCTTTACTACAGGCTGTGGCTGTAGTAAGTGAGACTGGATTTGAATTACTATTTTCCTTTTGGACACGTTATCTTCCTGTAAATTGCAGTTTTTGTGGGTTTTTTCTCCCTTTTAGTCCTCTTCATTGAATATGTATTCCAAGCTAATAGGAGAAAACTGAAAGTGAATGATGCTGTGAATGACTTGTGACTACTTACTAATAAAAGTTAGTTTAGGTTATCAGATTCTTGGAAATCTTTAAGTAATAGCAAGGAAAATGTGATGAAAAAATTGTGTTAGAAATATCATAATGTACTAGAAAATGTCTGGATATGATGATGGGATACCCGTGCCAGTTCTTCACACATGTAGTGTGCAGTTTTGAGGCAAAATATTTTTTTTAAATAAAAAACAAACAGGCATAATGTGCAATAACCAGTGGGGAAAAAATACACTGTTTAAATAAGATGCTTAAAGTTCTGTAAATAACTGAAAAAAAATCTGTATATTAAATAGCCTTCTTAAAGTAATTCCTGGACTTCTAAAACATTGTTTTAGAGATGGCTCTGCTGTGGAGATTGTTGGCTTGTGCAAGTCGGCTGTTCGCTGGTTGCTGGATTTATCTAGGAAAAATGAATATCCGTTCCATGGCGTCACCATAAAAAGATACGGTAAAATTGAACATATGTCATGAATCTATTATGGGAGTATGAAAATAAGTCAAATGAGCTGGTGGCCATATTACATCAGGAATTATTATCAAAACTATTCACGAAAGAGAAAAAACAAACTTGAGGAAAGCATCTTGTATAAGTAAATTCTTTCATTACTAAAATTACTAGGAGTCGATTTATTGGATCAATGTATGAAATGTTTTATTGCATATAATATGGTGTGGATTTCAGAAGAATTTTGGAGCCTAAACCATGTTTCTCAAATGGATATTAGTGATGTGATCATTATGTATCATAATGGTACATATCATTCGTTACAAGGAAGAGAACTAAAATGACACAAGACCTAAGTATCTGTAGATGTCCCCTCTGTTTCATAGGGATGCTGCTCTGGTCTGAGTTACTTTACTTTGAGTTTATGGCACTCAGGTGAATATAAATGTCTTCTAAAGCTGTTCTACCATTCAGTAAAGGTTAATCTTGAAAACATTTCATTGGATGGCTCTCTTATTCTATATTAGAAAATGTGAGTGTGGGGCTTTCTCCTATACATCTAGATTCTTAGGTCATGAACTTACCTGTCACTTCAGAATGTCTTAATATCTGAAAAACAATTCAGGCTTCAGTGTGAAGCATTATTACAAAGTGTAGATATAGATTTCTGCCTATTATCCCAGAATTGTAAGTGACTTTTCTAGATTGAATTTGATGCTTATGTGTTTCCTACTGTCTTTCATTTTCTTTAACTAAGTTTAAATTTCATTCATTAACTGATGAATCCATTTTAAAACTGACTTACTCACATTCTATTGGCTCATAATAGCAGGCTTAGCACTGGAGTTTCTAGTTGTGGTTTGTTTTGTTTGTTTTTGTCTTCTGGCATACCTTATTACAGTTTTGGTAGTATTGTCCTTTTTGATATACTCCAGCTGTATGTTGGAGTACTGTTAATTTAAGATGTCTCAATTGGAAGAATATTCCTTACAGAGGTCTGCAGGCTAACATCTTAAAAAAGTAAGAGGAATTTAAATTTTTCAAAAATAAATGTACATCTCAGTTTCCTAATACTACTGTTATTTTTTTCTTAAAATGTAGGAGAAGTGTGATAATCATACTTTCTTTAGTTTCCCATACTAAACCATTTTACTGTTTGTTTGAACTTTGTTTCTGTTATCTATGTTGCAAACACAATATTTCTGGATGGCTATGTTAACTTGAAATTAAGGATTAGATACAGAACTTCTGCACTGGTGTCTTAGAGCGCAATCCATTTGTGCTACGTAGTGCCCGTCTACTGAAAATGCAACTTAATTGTGCTTAAGTAAGGAGGATACTGTTTCAGTGTTCCTGCAAGCTGTTGCTGTCTGGTGTTTTTCTAGATACCTTTCTAGTCTTGTTTGAAATTACAGTGAGCTGCTTTTATGAGCTGTTGAATTCACCTAACATGAAGAACCACCAGGTGGAGAGAGGTGACTAGGTGTGCTCTTCTTACATTAAGTGCCAGGAATTCAGAAGAAGAGAGCTTTTAAAAGGGACACTTGTCCTAATGTTTTGACATTCCTTTTGTAGTCTCCTAGATGCTAAGAGTATGTATACAAACTACTACAGAAAAGATGGCATGTTATCATGCTGAAAATGTTGAACATAAACTTTAGACTTAGTCAATTAAATATTTACTATAGTTCACAGTAACTGTTCATTTTTAGCTAGCTGAAAGAAGTGAGGAAGAGTTGTATTGTAAGAAATTGTGCAGGTGACAGAATTGATCTGTAACATAATTCAGCTTCAATTTTTTTGCAGAGCCTCTATGGCCTTGCTTGTGTTAGGAATATAATAAGTAAAACAGTAGTAAGCAGAACTAGCCATAAGCACACATCTGGGGGTCTGAAGAAAATCTGTGTGTAATATTTTGCAGGAAGGGAGGAGACTATCACATATGATGAATGGAACAGAAAAATTCAAGGACACTTTGAAAGACTCTTCTTTGTCTCTGAGAACCCTGCAGATCAAAATGAAAAACATCCAAATCTAGTTCACAAACGTGGGATTTATAAAGACAGCTATGGAGCTTCAAGTCCATGGTGTGATTACCAACTTAGGCCAAATTTTACCATAGCAATGGTTGTGGTAAGTAAGAATAGTGAATAAGAATCATTTATATTTAAAATTATTTTATTCTTGAACTAAACTTGTGTTATAAGGCTCAGCTGCATAGCATTATATCAGGAATAAATATTGCTTAGAATAAATTTTGAAAGTGTTTTTTTGTCTTTGCTTTTAATATTGACCCATATTAGAATATCTGATAAAAGTTTAACTTTGCCAGAACTTACCTACATGAAACTGCTGTCCAAATTTATCATTGGGATAAATTTGCAGAGTTTGGTATTGTGGATGTTGAGGTTATCTGTTTTAGGCTAGATTGAGGGGAGAGGAGTCACAGATTCAAAGAATCAGAATTGTAGGGGTTGGAAGGGACCTCTAGAGATCATGAAGTCCAACCCCCTGCCAATGAATCTGCTCAGATTAGCTAAAATGCATGGATTGTTTATTTTTATAAAAATGTTTTTCAAGTCTATTTAAAATAATAAAACCCAAAGTAACTTATAGCTTTTCTCTTGGTTACTCTGTCTCTAGTTTCTTGAAGTGTAATTGTATTTTCACTCAGTAATGAGAGGTTTTCATCATCATCTACATTCATATGCATAGTCTTGTGTGTGTACATGTGTACATATGCAGAGTTCAGTAAATCTCTGTTTTATTAGGCCCCTGAGTTGTTCACACCTGAGAGAGCTTGGAAAGCTCTGAGGATAGCAGAGGAAAAACTACTTGGTCCACTGGGCATGAAAACTTTAGATCCAGAGTAAGTATAGCTGACATGAGAATAAGTGACAGTAGAAATTATGATCTGGGGAGTTAATGTTTTGTCAAAATCCCTGTATATATAGTTGTGAAATAAGGCTACAATAAATACTCCAGAAATGAGTATCTTACTGTTCTAAAACTCCATGCAATTGATTTTATTTATGTAGACAATTTCCAGGTGTTTTTGGATGCCATGTAGCAAGCAATTCAAATTTGTTATCACAAAAGTTATGAGTAGGCATCAAAACACAAATTCAGTATCATACAATGCATAGCATTACAATTTGAATAAAAATATAGGAGTGAAATTATACAAGTCATCTGAAAATTTTAACAATTTTCCTGCTAGTTAGTACAGTATTTGGAATTCTATTGTTATGCAAAATGTAGAATTTTGGGACCTCCCTGACTGAACCCCTATTAGATGCAAATCCCACGAAAAATTTTTGGCTCATTTCTGCTGTGCAGTGTATACACTATTTCTTGTTAATATTTTGCTTATGTTTGTTTTCTTTTCTTGCAGTGATATGGTGTACTGTGGAGTCTATGATAATGCTCTCGACAATGACAACTATAATGTAGCCAGAGGTTTTAATTACCACCAAGGACCTGTAAGAGCTGTTTCTTGAATTTCAAAATAAGTGCTGACATTTCTTTTGGCACTGACAGCTATAATAATCATCTCCTATCTTTGCTTAGGAATGGCTGTGGCCGATTGGATATTTTCTTCGTGCCAAACTGTACTTCTCAAAGTTGATTGGTCCAGAGATATATGCAAAAACGGTGGTTATGATAAAGAATGTTCTTTCTCGCCACTATGTTCACCTTGAAAGGTAAAATACCATCTAAGATAGTAGATACCACCAGTCACTGAATATTTTGAATCTGATTGCATGTACAATAATATACTACTTATTTTTAATATACTACTTATTTTAATAGCATCTGTTTTTTACATATAAAGTTGGCCACTATGAATGCTATTGAGATCTCAAGTCAGGTTTCAAGTACAGCTGAGATCTAGTGCTGTTCATAGATACTTGGAATTACTAATATTTACCCATATGAAGTCTAGAGGAAATCAATTTTATGGAAGATTTAATGTGTTACAAATCAGCAAGTTAGTCTGTCCATTTCAAAATCTTAATAATATTGTGTTACAAGAAGACAGAGGAATTTACTGTATGGCCCAGAAATGTTCCTCTGTGTTTTGAGGTTTCTTTCTTAAAATAAACAAATTGCTTTTTCTGTTATATTGTTAATTCTTAAGAAATTGAGACAAAAACAAACAAACGTCTTCCCCTTGATAACCCTTCCATACAATCTGTTCTACAGTACTGCAAATATGCATTCATTTGTACCCCTAAGAGTAAATCAATTGGATTCAGTAGTCTATGATGGAAGAGTTTGTCTAGCTAACTGCATAAGAAGGAAAAGGGATTTGTACATAAACAAATCTGGGGGAAGAGAAAAGTTTATGGTTTCAGACTATCTTCCAACCTTCATCACTTTTTAGCACCATAATCAAATTTCAAGTGTAGTTTAAAACTGGGATAGATAATCCAGTTATTTCGTTATCTCAAAGATAACATAAGTTCTTCAAACTGGAACTTCAAGCTACTGAATGGGAAACAGGAGAATCATTCCAATAGCTTAAGTTCAGGTATCATTGTGTCAGAGAATCTACATTCTCACAGAAACCTGCAATTTTCTGCAGCAGAAGTAATTGGGTTGGATCTCGGTTATTAAATAACATAACTGTGAATGTAGGAATACAGGCATTATTTAAGTTTCTTACTGAAATACTATTCTCAAAACTTTTATAATGTTCATTTCAGTGTGTAATCTAACAACAATACTCTTGTTTTTTTGTTTGTTCTTTTTTCTTTCTTTTACCAGATCATCCTGGAAAGGGCTTCCAGAACTGACCAATGAAAATGGGCAGTATTGTCCTTTTAGCTGTGAAACTCAGGCCTGGTCGATTGGTGTTATCCTTGAAATTCTTTATGACTTGTAGAAGTTTATTTTGATTTTTCATGAAATGTCTTCTCATCACGGGGCATAAATGAACATTTCGCTTTTATAGCAACAGAAATGTCCTGCTTGCACTATCACTTAAACTGCACCCTGACTAGAAAAAATGCTGAAAGTCACTGGCTCCTATTCTGACTAATTATGCGGGGCTTGTTTCTCTTTAGAAAATAAGGCCATGACAATAAAGTAAAACTGCCATGCACATTTGATGCAGAAAGTTCTAGTAAGGAGCAATTTTAAGATTATGCACAGACTTACTTTAGGTAGCTATGATTTTTAGACTTGTTAAATCAAAATCTTACATGTAGCAAACTGGAGTGGTTCTTTACTGAGCTGAATGTATGAGGAAGAGCGCTCATGTTTTGTTTTTGTTTTTTTCTTTGTCTCTTTAAGATTAAATGGATGTTTGCAAATACACACTTAAAGACTAACCTTTCTGAATTTGATATGCATTGGGCTACGGCATCGTACATTAATACATTAATAAAGGCAGACTACTTTGTCCAACTGCATTAGGGATGGGCTTTTTTGTACGTGTTCAGTTGAACACTCCATCATGCAACTACAGAAAGAAGTTTACTTTTGCAGCTAAATATATATTTTAAAAATCTTAAACTACTCTTGAGTTAACTCCTGAGCAGTGATGAGATATCCTGTGATAATCCACTGATAAATTTATTTACATGCTGTGGGCCAAGCAGCAAACATTTCTTAATTTAAATTTCTTTTTCACTATAAGAACATAAGAAACGTGTGTGCATAAAATGCACTGCCTGTATGTCAGATGGCTACATATCTTCTGTTATTGAAGATACGTGGTCACTTCAGTCCTTGATTCTTAGTAAAATCCTGGCTCTGAAGCAAGTTGGAGTTAAGGTCAGTAGGAAAAGATATTAACCTACTCCTGGAGAAAATGAGGTTTCTAGACCTCTAAATTTCACCAGTAAGAATAAGCAAGCTAACTGTATGTGTAGTTCTTTGGGAATAGCATACAGT
Source organism: Chrysolophus pictus (assembly GCA_037305975.1). Classification (NCBI taxonomy): domain Eukaryota; kingdom Metazoa; phylum Chordata; class Aves; order Galliformes; family Phasianidae; genus Chrysolophus; species Chrysolophus pictus. Next base: position 11,805,209 of record CM074583.1, on the reverse strand, counting down.
GAACAAGATGCAAAACACACATGTTGTTACATATTTTGGCACCCTTACTGACTTCTGTTCATTGTTCCCAGTCTGAGGGGGTATCTGGCAGAAGTGCAGCTGAAATTACCACCTCTCTGGTTGTGAGTGACAAAAACAGGCAGAAGGTGACACTGCTGCTTGCATCATAAAGGGAAAGAACAAAACTGATGACGTATTTCTTGCTGTTGAACAACATTCTGAAAATAAAATATACACAGGATGTAATTAAAACAAACTATTATAGGACAATATTTTATCTGTATTTTAAGTTTGATTATGCTGTCTGAAGTAGAGTGCAAGTGTGCTGCCTTCATGAGGGAGGTGTTCCAGATGGGTTTAAAGGCTAGTTAATAGACCGAAGACAAATGAACTGTAAGAGGTGGCTATATGTGCACCATTTATTTGAAAGGTTAATAAACTTATGAACTCCCTTACCAAAGAGTTCAGTACTTGAAATTATGACTGAAGATGGAGTATATTGCAGCAGCTCAACACCTGAGATGTTATATGTGGTACAGGAGACTTTTATTGGCATAATGTATGATAACTGTCAGTTGATCAAAAAATTTACTGAAATGTTAGGAGCAGGTTATGAGAAATGTTTTATATGCCTCTTACACACACACGAAAGTGATCTTTTCAAAATTCTTGTTAATGATATTGAGGTTTATGTCTTACTATGTCACTAGAATTTGCAGTTTTCTCGGATAATATTTCCTTTGTTACATCAAGGTATGTTTTATAGCTTCTCTGGCACAATAAGTTGTTCTTATCTGATAGATATGCTTAGAAATGAGAAGTACTGAAGAGCTGTGACTGAAAAACAATCTGCAAGCTCTCAGCTTACATACATTGGCAGTAACTCTCAGTGTTGGGAACTCGCTCATCCAAACGTCCCTGTGCTGCTACAGGAAACTTCACTGTAATGCAAACTCCTCTTCTGAAAGAGCGTATATTTGTCTCTGCTAGTTTATTTTCTAATGTAATAGTAATACTTTAAAAGATAAAATTACCTGTGTACACAAATACATACAGGATATATGCTGGTTTATTTTGTTTTTGCGCTGGTAAATATAGCTCTAGTCATAGAAAAGTGTTTCAAAATGAGGGAGAATTAATGCATAGCAGCAATAGAAGAAGAGTTAAGGTTATATCTAAACTTTTTGGTCTTTCTCCCTCTTCCACTCACCGACTGATTAACACAGTTCCAGCGCAGCGCAGTGAGGCGTTAGCTTCCTGCGCACCATTTCTATTCTATCAGCCCCTGGCGATGCTTTACAAGGGGCCGCTGAGAGCGGGAGGCGCGGGAGCACGAGCGCGAGCTGAGGCACGGCTTCCCGCCTCGGCGGCGGCAGGGCAGCCGTGGCAGCGCCTCGGAGCCGGCGGCGGGCAGGTGGTAAGCGCTAAAACTGGCCGCACCGCCACGCTCTAGGCGGCACGCACTCATGTCGGCTTCGCGTCGGCCGTGCGGTAGGTCGCTGCGGAAACGTCGCCTCCCGGCTAGCGTGCCGTAGCTCGCACCGCCCCGTCCGGCCGCGGGGAGGCTCCGCTGCCTCAGCAGGGACGGCCGGCGGCGCGTCGGAGGGCGGCCGCGGTGTGCGGGGGGCGCTGTGGGAAGTGCTCTGGGTTTTGCTTTTGCCTGTGAATATTTGGCTTGATGTGCAAACGTTGGAGCTTATACCTGTCGGTTAATGTAGCAGCGAGTCGGACTGCTGCTTATAGTCCGTGAGGTTTACCGCGTGGTTTGTATTTCGCAGAGGTTCTTGGTAAGCAAGGCTGCAGCCTGCCGGTTCCTGTGAGGGCACAGCTGTGGGCAGATCTGTTTCACGCGGCCGAGCTTCCACGAAATCACCCCGTGCTTTTCAACCTGCATTTCCGAAGCAGTTGTTCACAGTTTCTCCACAGATTGTAGGCACAGCTGCGACTCAAAGCAGAGCTTCAGGAGTGTGTCTAGATCTGATGTTTCGTACTTTAGCTCTGTTGAAACCTGGACTGCTGCTATACATAGGCTTCTTTGAAAAAGAAATGCATTTTTATACAATTATTCTATGCCTTTCTGAATAGCGTGATTCATTTGCACGGAATGTGTTTGCACTGTAGATACAAGAGTGCCTGGTATCGCTTCCCATGAAGACAACACAAATCCTTTCTTTTAGACGCAAAATGTAGATTTGATGTTTTGATAAAATTCTTTATCTTCTATAGGAGGAGAGATTTGTTGTTATACACTGCTCTTTTGAAGGGTACGCTGAGAAAGTTTTTTGTGCTATTAAATTAATTCATATAGATCTTGTCTATGAGAGCCCTATGTGCAGCCTATGTACGGAGAGAGGCATCTGCTTTAATAACGTACAATGAAAGATTGGTGCCAAATAGGGGGGGGCTTAGGGGAGGACTTATGGCTCCTACCAGAACACTCTGAAGTGTATGGAAATAATGAGATTATATTGCTTTAGCAGGAGTAGTGGGTCAGAGGGCATTAGTAGCTTAACAGTTGTCAAAATGCTTTATAGCATCATTCTAAAAACATCTTGGAATAAATATGATTTTTAAAGAAGTTGATAAATTCTGGAGATATTGATGAATGGCTTAAATGTTGTGGGTGACATTTTAGAAAGCATCTCTCTTGAAAACATGGTAATCTAGAGACTAAAACCTCGGGCTGTAAGTAAATCAGTAGAAAATTGGGGATGGTGTATATACTAAGAATTACATAAATTTTTATCATAGCTGAAAAAATAACATTTCCTGCTTGATAGCAGAAGGTGGTGCCAGTTTGCAACACTCCATTGCTAAGTCTTGTGCAATTCAGTTCTCCAGCTCTTCCTTCTGAGAAAGACTCCGTGCTTCTGTGCAGCCACGTGTGCCTGTCTGTGTTGTAATGGCTGATGTCTCTGTTCCTACTCCCCCAGGTCAAGATTATCATAATTTTTAGATGCTTAGAAGATGTTTCAGTAATATATTTCTACATAGGGGATGAGGAAAGGTTTATGTCTTTGATTTGATGTTTTAAAGTATTGATTGAAGCTAATGAAGAGGTTTCCGTTTAAAAAGATCAGGAAATTGCTGACTGGTTTTGTCCTGGAGTCCAGAAATCTGTTTACAGAGTAGAAATTGCTTGGTTTTAAAGCCAGATATACATTACACATTTAATTTGTTTGCTCTGCAGTTCATCAAATTATTTTATAATTGCATTCATGTGTCTCCTTAGATGTTTTGTTTATATGCAAACATACTTAATATGAAACCTGAAAATAATTATACATTGAAGATCTTTCATAATAAATAACAGCGGTAATTCTAACCTAAGTATTTTGCTATGCAGATTTTTTTACGGCATTCAGCTCATGAGTTATTGCAGATTGACTTTTGTTTGATTTTGGCTTTAGACATCTTTACAAACGGCACTTACAGTAGAAAACAGAAGACTACAAGCTATTGTTGGCTCCAGGGTTGGAGCCTGCATTGTGATCAGGTGCATCGTCATGGTAGGTTCTTTAAAGTAGGCCTGCACAGCTGGTTTTTCCTTCCATGAAGTGGAAGGTCAGTACCTCTGGGGAGTCTAACGAACAGATGGTGTATTCTGATGTGTTCCCAAAAGACTTCATACTGTGCATTTATCAAATTGGAAAAACGTTCTCTGTAAGAATATTAAAAGTTAGTTGGTAATGAGGAGTAAGTGTTAAAAGTTTTGCTCCTCTGTTGTTGGGAAGTTTTATTGTTTCTGCTGGAAGGTTGACTAGAGCAGGCTAAAAGTTAAAACATTCAAAAAAAGAAAGGTTTAAGTCTGGCAGCTAGATAGAAGTCAGGCAATTAAACCTCAAATGTTGATGCATATTTTGTATCTGTGGTGAATTAACTGCTCTGAACTAAAGTTGCTGTGAAGTGGAAATTCAGAGCTCCGTTTTTTCTTCCTCCTCTTCTCTGTTACTTCATTTAGCATAAAAGGCCCCGTTTAATTGGGGTGTTTGTTGTGTTCCACTTTTGGTGCCTGAGTTCAAATTATGAAGCACGTTGTTGTTGTTGGGAAGGAGAGGTGCAGAATTGCTAATTGAAAAGAATTTATTAAAATGGGAGGCAGAACCTCTGTTTTAATCTGGACTGCTTCACTGCAGAGCAGCCTTTTGCTTGATGGTCAGCAAATCCTTCTGGGTAGAGAGGGATGAGGTGATGGTTAGGGGCAGCGTACGAGAGAAAGGTCTATGAGGATTGCAGGGAGGCATCAGGAGGATGTTGGCGTAGCTCCAGAGTGTTTCAAGTGGAGGAAGCAGGAAGGAGGCAAACCTGGTGTCCTGTGTGGCAGCATGTTGCAGCCTGTTGTTTAACAGGATTACAACAACGGCTTATCGTATCGTAGACGCTTTGGAAATAAAAGGGCATTTTATCTTCCGCAGTACTTGTATTTTTAACTGTGTAGTAGCATTTTAGATTGTCACATTTATGTTGTATGAATGAAAATGCTTAGCAGTTTCTAATAGATAAGAAGAGCTCTGCTTTTAGTTAGTTTCATGCTCAAAAGGCTTTAATTAGAATGATTTTGGCAAGTAAATTAGCATTTCATATTTAGCTCTTTGTCCATTCTATAATCTCACTGAAACTATTGAGCTGATGTTGTATGACTTGTTTCAATGTTTCTTTGAAATAAATCCCTTTAATATTGTTTTGTTATCGTTGAGGTTTTTTTTTTTTTTTTTTTTTTTTGTGGGGAGGGAGGGGAGGAGTATTTGTAGAGATGAATTCTGAGATGAGGCATCTGAATACAAAAAGATGGGGCTTGGGTTACAGCTTATAAGAAAACCCTGCAGAGAAACTTTTTTCAACAATTTTAAAACTTTAATTATTTTTTAGTATGGTTAGAAAATAATTTAGGGTTTCTTTTTCTGGTTTTACTTATGCTACAGTCATTATAATTTTAGGTGCATTTCCAAATTTACTTCAGTTGTACAATGGTTTTCATCCTTGAAAAATAGGTACTTTCCTGTTGGAAGTTCAGAAGAAAAAGAGCTGTAGATGCTGAAAAAAATATTTTCCACATGAATGTGGTCATAAATGTATTATTTTCTAAGCCCTATTTCAAGCTCTTCGATTAGTTCACTATGATATTTTATTGGACTCTCAATTTGTCTACCCTTCACTTCACCTTCTTCATTATAGTAAATATACTCCTATGAATTTCTCCCAGAAATCATTGAACTCTGTGAAGACATAAGTGCTACATCAAACCCTAAGGTTTTATGTGCTTGAACTTCCCATTTTAGAATCTCTTAATATCATACACAAAAGTGACTCACAATACTAATTACAATAATAGTAACTTTTGTCTTAGAGTATGTTCAGAATTAACTTCATGTTTCATTTATGATTATATACTTGATGGTAATAAATATACTCTTTCAATGTTTGTACATGTTTTCAAACATGAGGGAAAAAAATAGAAGTGAAGGATACAACATTGTAAGCGTTTTTTAGTATCAGTGCTTTACTGTTTGTTACATTACATTATAAATTTGGTATGAAACTCAGAGAAAGGTTTGAAATTCTAAGTAGTTGTGACAGTAATTAGCACATACCGCTAACACTAGCTTGTTTTCATTTTCATTAGTAAAGGTTAATTTATGTTCTGACCTAAATTAGCTGAAGAAATGCTTGCACAATATGTTAAGTGTCTCTGTGGCATATGTTTCCTTTCTTGGAAAACTGTGGCCATTGCACCCTGAGAACTTTTGGTGTCCTCGGGACATCTGGAAGTATGTGGCAGCTGTGCTAGCTGGTTAAAGCACTTCTTTGGGAGCAGTTTTGATTTGGTTCTACAGTTCCATCATTTTCACTGTCCCTCTCAGTTAATCAGTAATCCTTTTCTGCTGACTAAAATAATCTAGCCAAACTGCTGCTTGGCCAAAAAGACGTAGTCTAAGCAAAGAACCATCACTCTTGCTGCTCCTGTTGGTTGGGATCTCTAAATATTGCTGCTTCCGTTGCCAGTGGTACAATTAACAGCAAATGTTGTTTTGCTTTTGTTGTCACGTTGTACCTCATGTTAATGATTTTCTAGGTAATATACAGTGTTACATTCAGCAGAGCTCAAACATTTAAAAACAGAATGTCAAGAGTTACTTTCCAGTCCATACAGTTTCGATTCTGCCTGCTCAGGTCATGCCCAACAATGTATCAGTAATACCAGTATTTTTCTATGAGCTGTGCTCATCAGGAGTTACATATATCTGTGCTATTAGCAGGATTATTTTAAGAAGTGCTGAGACTTTGGGTACACCCTCTGTATGTGCCTCACTTGTAATCTTGCCACCTGCCAGGGATTGTGCAGCAGTTTACACCATGCACAGTCTCATGACGTTTTGCTTTGCACTAGGTTTTGAGGTCCACCTGTGGATGTCTTTAGCTCATTGCCTATAGTTAATGACTTAGCCAACTCTATAGAACTCTTGATCTCTTACAATTTAGAGCTGCTTTGCTCTTGTACCTGTCATGTCCTATCATGTTTAGCCATCGGGAAACCTCACAACTTGTGCTCTGACCTAACAGCGTACAGCTGATCGGACTCTGGGACACAATCTCCTGGCTGAGTTCTGAAATGTCACATAGTTTTCTAAAGGTCCAGAACGGGTCTGACTCTTGATCGTTAGATGGCAATATCTGATGAAGTACTCAAACACTCATCAGATGACTTTGTGATGTTATTTGTCCTGCTTCGTTCTGCAGAAAATCTCATGGCATGTAAGGGGCTGGTATATGAAATTTATATTTCACTTCAGTGCTGGAATATATATATATATATTTAAGATGATTCCATAATCATCTTATGTTGGTAGACAACAGGTTTATGTATTCTGAAACAAAAAATAATAATTATTATATTGATATTACTGGAAGCAACGAGCTCATCTTGGCTCTTTTAATTTCACATTGATGGAGGAATGGTTGGAAATATTAAAAAAAAAAAAAAAATCTCATAAATTAAAGCTGAAGTCTGAATTTTGTGACCACAGATGTGAAGTTGAGTGTCTGGCCCCACAGCTGAACTCTGTGGATTACCTAACTTCAAGACTACTCCATTGCTTTTTCCTGACTTGTGACACGCTTATTACATGTTTTCCTTTTTACCTTTTCAGATCCCATTATTCATTTCTTTTATCCTTTTATTTGCACTTAGTTTGAGTTATTGTTGAAAGCTATAGGCAGTGACCTAATTTCAAGTATGCAATTAATATCACTCATTGCGAATCTGGACATGGTTTAACCCTTTAAAGTAGGCATATTTATGCGTAGGTTATACAAACAGAGGCAGGAATATGGAGCTATAGTAAATAGTTGAGTTTTTGCAGAAATTCTCAATCTGTGAAACGCTATAGGATGGTAAATCACTGATAGATGGTCCTTAGACATCTGACCACTATTTGACTCTCTCAAATATTTTCACTTCTTAAACCTACTTAAAAGACATATGAAGTATATTTATTTTACTCTTTCTTGTCGTTGCAGTTCCTAAAATGATGTTTTCCTTTTGTTCAACAAACTCATACTAAGTGTGAAAGTCTTTAAATTATTAGCTTACATGAATACTTCTGCATAAGGATGACTCTGCAATTACACCTTGTACTCAACATAATGTGGCACTATAATCATCATTTAGGATATCAGTTAGGCTGTTTATGCCATATAATACACTTGCATTCAAACTTCCTGCAAAAAAAAAAAGAAATTCATTCTCTAAGGAGTCTGTTTAATAGATGGAACATCAGACCGGGAGAACTCAAGAAAATTGATTTCCAAGTCTTTTCAAGCTAAACCTTTACCTGATTGTAGTGATCTGATGGCTGGATAAGTCTAGACGGTAGATTATTATTGCAGAGCAAAAACACAAAAAAGTTCTGGAAGAGGATCTAAAACTTGGATTGGTCAAACTTTCCCCACACTAAATTATTACTCTGATTTTTTTGTAAGCTGACACACCACAGATCTAGCGTAGCTGTGAGAAACCCTGTACCATCAGCCTCCGTGTTCAGCAGATTCTCCGTGGAACAATTAACTTCTCAGTATTCATAGAATCATAGAATGGTTTGGATTGGAAGGGACCTTTAAGATCATCTATCTTCCTTGACAGCATTTTCTGCAGCATCTCTTATGCCTATTCAAAACTGAGTCTGGTATTTCTGGGTCTTCACAATGCTGTGTTTAGCATTTATATAACTCTACAGGTTGCAGCAAGAGCGGGAATTTGCGCAATAGAGAAAGCTTATTCTAAACGTGCTTTTTAAAATTAACATGAGTATTTCTTTGTTAGCATAAGAGCAGAATATGAGCCAACAGTAGTAAAGACAATGGAGAAAACATAGCTTTGAAAGGGGTTGTTGTTGTTTTTTTTTTTTTTAATAGTGATTTAAATATAATCATAAAATTAGAGAACTAAAAGCAGTTTTGCTTGGTCTTGAACATTGCATCAGGCTGCTGAATAGCAACCAAAAAGATGAGATTTCCATGTATTGTCTTGTTTTAACTGGACTAGGAAGATCAAAAATTAAGGTTGCCCAGCTCTCCCATCTTGTTCAGAGCAACGCAGTTGTGTATTCTTAAAATAACTTAAGAATCTTAAACTAACTTAAACTTATACCTGTACAACATTACTTTATTTTCCTGTAAACTACTGATCTATTTTGAAACTCTTTTATCCTCAACTGCTGCGTAGATAAAACATGTTTTTATTTATTGAACTTGATTTTCTGAAATGCTAGTATTGTGATGATACATACTAGCAAATATATGTATGTATTTATATATATGCATAAATACATACCCGTGTGTGTGTGCTGATACCATTATACAGACTTAGCATGACTTCTCCATGGTCTGGAAGGCAAAAAATAGCTGTAGTATGTAATTATCTTTTGGGTGTGTAGCATTTAAATGTGAGCCTGTCAGAAAAAAAAAATTAAAAAAATTGATTTGTGTTAGTAAGACAGCATTGTGCAATGTTTCTGGAAATGCCAAATTTTGTGCTTTGTATAAACGTAAAGTGTATCATGGAGCTCCGTTCAATTTTTCAGCAATTTGTCTTGCATCTCATGGTATAGAAGGCTTTTACACTCTACATGGAGAGCTTTTAAGTCATACTCAGAGACGTTAACACCTGGTGCTTCTTCACTCTTCCACTGGAACGCTGTGTGGCTCTGGCTGTTCTTTCCATTGGAGTCACCTCCTTCTCCTCCCTGTCCTCTGGCTAAAAAGAGGAGAGGATTATTAGCAGAGGAATGCAACACTTCCATTTTGACACGTAAGTGATAATTGCTGCATTCCAAAGAGATTACAGCAGCAAACTCAGGGAGTTGCTTGTACCTTAGGTGAAGAGAAAGCATAGTTTCATTTCAGAGCTTGTAAACACTCAAGTTATAAATCATGTTTAGTGACACTTAATACACTTGAACTTTGCTTTTTCTACTCCACTGGAAAGCCAAATAAATAGTTACTTGCTTCCTTGAGTGGCCAGCTTCTCACACTTTTCCCTACCAGTCATAAAACAAAGTAATTGTTATGATGTCAGCTGTTTCCTTTTCCTCATCTTGTTTTCCATTACATAACTGTAATTACTATTGATTATACCTAATTAGATTCATTGTGCTTCAAAGACAAAATACCTCGTGTCTGCCTCCAGAAGGTGATAATCATATGTTTAGGCATAATAAGTGATAGCAAGAGACAAGGGGGCAATTGGATGGAAAAAGAGTGGCCACTTACAAACAAACAAACAGAAAATAAGCCAACAACACTAAACCACAATCTTTACCTTGGCTAACTTGTTAGATGTTTGTAATAAAGTAAACTCTGAACTCAAACAATTTTTATGAAGGATATATGAGAGCAAGTGGTACTAGTATGAAATGCTTTACTTGTCTATCTCTGAAATCTTTTAAATCTTAAGGGCAGTATTTATCCGATGTACAGAGCATGTACATTTCACCACTCTTGCAAATGGACCGTCTTATACATACCTTCCTCACACACTTCCTCAGTTTCACAGGAAGTTTCCTATAAGTTGTGCTTTCCTGTAAACAGGCTCTGTCCTCCAAAACAGGTTATGATGTGTGTATTGATTGCCATTCAGTGAGAATGACTAACAGAAGCTAGATGCTCTTGTTATGACGATGAAGTGATGGGCATGCTTGGGATAATATTGGTAGGCATTAACAGACTATATCCCAATCAAACAATTGCAAATTGGTAAGTACACGTGTCTGAAAGTGTAACTGTACTAAATAAAGCAAGGAATGCTGTTGCCTCCTCTACCAGCAGTTTTTCCCTAGTCCTATAAAGTCTTAACCCTTAGTGCCTCAAGTGTACAGAGATAAATTATTGCCGTCAAGTTAAGCATGTTGTTTGAGAAAAAGGCAAAGCTAGCTTGTATGATAAAAGTTAAATGCTTTAGGCATTAGATATACAATTAGACTTGAATGTTATTTTAAAACCCAGGATAACATTGGATCCAAAACTCAAAGCAAAAATATTGCACTTTAAAGTAAGGTTTATTGTTAAGATCTTTATATGAAATGCATGAACCCAGTTCTATCTTTTTCTGAGTAACACTGCAAGAGTGATAAAACATTTCTATCAAAACAAAATGTCATGTACCAGCGAAGTATAGAGAAAAGTGTAAATCAACTCTTCATGCCTAATAGATGAAGCTTACATTTATGCTGGCATCTAATTCCAATTTGATTAAATTTTGGTGTTTCGGCCTTTAGTTAGTACTCCAATACAATATAATTATTCCTTTTCAAACTTCAAAGATGTCTTCAAAACATCACAATCAAGCTCATGTTTCATGTTATACCTTTCTTGCATTATGTTATATCTTTCTCGTATTCTTTCCTGTTTTCCAGTCTCGGGAGAAGCAATCCTTTTCTGAGTCTAAATTCTGAGGCCAATTTCAAGAAAAAAAGTTATGTATATATGTATATAACTTCCAGAACATAAGCTGAGTTCTCCTGAAATAAAGATAGAGATGTATGCAGGTACTGGAAGAGTTTTCTCAGTGGTTGCACAATCTCTATCCTTGGAGGTTTTTGTCACCCAACTAGGTATGACCCTTAGCAAGGTTATGTGATTTGACTTCACATCCATAATCCAACAGATGCACGTGGCATTGGATTACAAATTTCCTGCAATCCTTTGCCATCTGAATTATTCTATGATTTGTAATACTTCCGTCTCTCTACTCTATCTCTCTACTTCTATCTATTACTGTAGGAATAAAACAAAACAAAACAAAAAAATAGGTGCACTATTTTTATATTTACTATAATAATAATAAATAGTATTATTAATTAATAATTATAATAAATACTATTTTTTTACATTAAGTAAATAAGTAAAGTAAATAAGGGGTGTTGTCATATTCCAGGATAGAATGCCCTACAGGAATTTCTAAGCAAAATGAAAAAACGAATCTGTGCTTGACTTAAGTTGTCATGCATGTTTTACTTCTTATTTTTTATTTATTTCAGATATGATTACAGCTTTGCTTAGTATTTTAAAACAAAATGGAAGACTGTTCTAATCTTGGGAAACTGACTGTAGTAAGTAGATTACTTTTCTCCTTTTGGTAGAGAGATTTCAACTTCACTGTGAAAAAACGTGTTAAGAATTCTCAATAGAAATTGTTGTGATGGTATTCCCTTAATGAAGGGGTGGAACTTCACCTGCTTCTGCCCTTGAAAGTGAAAACTCCATGCAATCTTAATGATACAGCATCATGAGAGCACATCTTGTGGTGACTTCTCGCTGCTACTTGGGTGAATGGAAGATCTGGGTAAACAGTCAACAAATACATGTGAAACTCTCTAGATGGATTAACTGATTGACTGTCATCCCAGTTCTGGCATATCAGGAGGAGACCCTTAAATATTAAACAACAAAGATCAGCTGATTCTACTGAAAAAGTTTGTAGCTAAACAGATTATTTTTTGAGTTGTCTTAAAAGTCCAAATCTGAACACTAATGTATTTGTATTTAGGTAATATGCGGAAGCCCCCAGCTGTTCTTGTCCTCAATGTAAGCAGTCATAATAGCACGTCATTTTTATTTATTTAAAAGATTTCTTCTTATTGTTACCGACTTAAAGAGTCTAAATGAAATGTTAATGTTGAAAATGTTAATTCATTATCCTGTGAAATTTAAAATTCTTTAAAATAATCATTCTAGTGGAAATGCAGCCCAATAGATACGTGTAACATCTCCATGGTACTCCCTCACTATAGTTTATCAATAGCCTTCTTCAAAGAAATACGAAACAGAAATTTTTCACTTCAAGAAATCACCTAAGTGAACTTTAAACCAATTAATGAAACAACGTCCAGACTTTGAAAAAATCTGAAGTCATGTACATTTATGCAAAATGTGAATAGAGATCTCTTTTTTGAAGACAGTGAAGCTGGGATATGTAATTTATTTCTCAAAAATAACCAGACTCATGATGATAGTGTTTCCAAAATCTCAAAACACAACTATTTCTTTTCTGGGTGCTATCTTTCTTTGACTACTTTGTTGTCAATGGTTTTCGGTTGTTTTGTTTTGTTTTTTGTTTTCTGAAAATACACTCTTAGTACAGTGAGAATGGAACACCTCTGAGAAAAAAGGCCATAACAAACATGTTTTCTTTTGTTATTCTTTCTTCTGTGGTTCTAATTGCTGCATCTCTGTGGTACGACCTGTCATACAGATCATCATATGTTAAAATGGTTAAATAAAGTCAAATTATGTAATCTCAGAAATATTAGAAAATGTAGGAGCAATCCAATAATAGTCACTGTAGATAAATTTAAAAGTTCTACAGATTTGAATTATATATGACTTAGAAAAGCTTAGTGAAAATTCAGGTAGAAATTGCACTTCCTGACTGTTGATTTTGTACATTTGTTTTAAAAGTATGTAAAATTGGTGTTAATGTCAGGGTTATATGATTGCTTATGCAGTAATGTTCCCTTGCGCAGACTGGAACTATCACAGGTTAAGGGTGTGAAGAAAGTACTGACTGTCAGCAATAACAAATCTTAGCTATCTGAGATATGCTCATGTCTAAATGTGAAAGTTTGAAGTAGCTTACACTCAAGAAATAGTTCTAGTTCCAAGTCTTTCAGAAATCTTCATCTATATAACTGAGTTGATTGAGCCAGCCAGTTTTTTCTTCTGCTGCTTCAGAAGAAACAAATGCAGATTGTTATTGACAGCTACCAATCTAATCATGTTCAGGCGTTGGTATGCAGCACGCTTCTCATAGATGATCAACAGAGAATAAGCATAGCATTTGCAGTGTAAGTTGACTCTTCCCGTGTCATTTGTGTTCTTCTTCATCATTTTTTTAAAAAACGTTTCCTATCATGTAACTGTCAGATGCTTTGGATAAAACTGCTTTTGGAACTGCAAAAATAGTTTGGATACAAAGTTGAAAATGAGTTACAATGCAACTCCACCCAGTCAAGCCCTTGGAAATATGCATCACAGGACTGATTTCAGTGCAGCAAGCTATCTGCAGAAATGGTAACAGGCATTGCTCAAGCCTGTCACACCTAACTTCTTGTTTCCCAGGCCACATCAATAAATAGTCTTTGCATGTGAAAGTTGGTCCACACCTCTCTTGTTCCCTTAATTGTGAGCATAGAAGGGTCCTTCATGTAGACTGACAGACAGATTGAAGCAGACGCCCTCCTATTATCATAATACTATGTCCCACTATGATATGCTTATGAGTTGGAAGTATCATTACTGTTTCAGTACTAGTAGTGGCATTGCTGCTATTTGTTCCCAAGCTTCGTTTTTGGAACCTGGTTTTGAGTACCAGAAAAAGGACACCATCAGTTAATAATACACTTTCTTTCACATTGTTTAACCTTGAATTATTTTTTAGTAACTCTTTTACTGGGAAAAAGGAAGAGGTATTTGAAGATTCTGTGCCTTTAGATTTGCTTCTAATCTTTGTTCTAATACCAGTTTTGCTTTTTACTGAACTTCTCTATAGGTTATTAGTGATTTCCAGTCTTACTAGGTGAAAGTACATTAGACCATCTTAGAGTATATGTCATGCTTTTAATTTTTATTCTTCATTAACACTATAGATTTGTAGGTTTCACTGGTTTTCCATATGTCAGGCAAACCAATTATTCAGGCTTCATTTTTTTCTATCCTAAACTGCAAAATAATATTAATAGGTGATAGGTCATTAGTTAGGAGGTAATTCAGGTTACCAAGGTGTGTTATAAAGACCCCAGTAGTCCAATTCAAGGCGAATACTTTGGTCTAGAACTCTGCAATGCAGCGAATAACTTGCTTTACTGACCCTTGAAGAGCTTGGAAAAGTTTGCGGTTTAGAATTATAATAGTTCAGTGTGAGCTTCTGGAGCACAAAGCCAGGAAAGAGTAGATATCGATATCCTTAGGGTGCTGCCAAATGTGCTCCTAAAGTTAATAATAGGGTAAGCCTAATGAAGCTGTTTCACCATATCCTGTTTTCAACACAAAGAACTCCTTCTCACAAATCCCTCCCTCCCAAAGCCCTCCCCTTTCCACCTACGTGTAGAGTCAAAATAAATGTGCTGTGACATCTTGGAATCAGAATGCCACTGGGGTTGTGCTTTCTGTTTTAGTTTCTAGGTTGCTGTAGTTAAATATTGAAGACTGAGTCTTACATAGATGTTATTTTTAGCTGCCTCCCATCTTTTTGTCCTTTTTCTGATTTTAGACACTAAAATGTTTTCCACCATTCCTGTTTGCTTTGGTAGAAAATCAGGGTTGTACTGGACCATTATTTCTTCAGGAGCGGAAGGGTTAAACCTGCTCCCATGTTGCAATAATAACTCACAGCAGCTCTGTATTCCAGACTCTGCACCATGGTGAAAAATGTCTGGCTCAGCTATACTGCATCCTGTGTACAGAATCTACGTCTGATATCACTCACATTTCAGAAAGAATTAAAAGGACTGATTAAAATAAGAATCTACCTAGGTGTTTGTGCTTGGAAATGATTTGAACATATACTTTCTGTTCTAGCAGCACATAGAAAACATTTCTCTAATTTACCGTTGTTTGCAATTCTTAAATATAGTAACAATTATAGGAAATTACTATATAGATGTTTGAAAGACTTTTCTCAGCCACTTAGAAGTTGTTCAGGTTGTCATTTCCACAATTACATTTTTGCCCAGTCTCCTATCTATTGCGAGGGAATTTTGCAGCAAGAGAGTCTACTCTTATGCTAGCGAAGCAAAAGCAGTGAGATGATGTCGAGGATTACAAATTTAGTCTTGAAAGTATGAGGCTTAAAAATAGTAGTTTCTGTCCTCAGTCTTTAAAATACAGATAAAATTTTCTATTTCTTTTTATATAATTAGAATGAAAAGTAGAAAGTTGATACACAATCACTTCTCAGCCTAAAGAGATTGACTATTGAGTTATGAGAACTGACGTTACTGTGTTTCTTAAAATACTTCTTTTAAAATTTATTTATTTTGCAAAAGCCACCAAATTAATTTGAATTTTCTAGTTTTTTTTTTTTTTTTTTTTTTTCATTCCAGTTTATTTTCATAAATCTGCTACAGTATACTGGGGAAAGTATATACTAATGCTATGTTTCTGTACTGAGGGAACGAGGATAAATTTACCATTAACTAAGAGGTCATAAAATCTTGTGCTGTCTCAGCCAGCATCATAGTAATTTAAGGGACATCCAGTTCTGTAGGGCTCCAAGTCATCACCACTCGGGTCAGGGTCAGCCATTGGATTTTGGGTTGCACCCTTCCAACAAAGGAGCTCAAATAAAAGTCCTTTGAACACTTTCAAAGCATAAATTATAAACATACAAAACTTTAAATAGCTTGCGGCTAACCACACAAACATCACCTTTTCAGATTTGTTATATATGTGAATTGTAAAGAATATTAATTTTCCTACTTTAAAATTTTTATAATCTTACATCACAAATATGATTTACAATGAAATCTAATTTTTGTGCTGTGATATTATTAATTTCTTATGGTTACCTACTAAACACTTAATGCGATTACAGGACAAAAGGAGTAGGCTTCATTCAAACAGTAGTTAGGTCAATGATCATATTGCTATATATGATTTGCATTTGCAACTGTCTGCGTTGAGGCTTTGCACTGGGAGAAAGATGGAAAGATGATGATTTTCAAAGACCTGCTTGTTGTACTGAAAGGTGAACACGAAAGAGTTGTGTTTGAAGACAATAGATTTCTCAATCTTGTAGTGCTATTTTGGTCACACAGGCTTGAAGCTTTAAAAATACTAACTGGAAATTCCTTACTGTTTACGGTTCTTATTCCTGGGACTCAGTCCAGCAGTGAACTTGCAGATTACTTGCTTCTCCAGCTCTTTTCGTCTTTTACGTTTCATATTTAAGCCATTTTATACATCTGAGCATGGCATAGAATTTATGCATTATAAGAGTTCTACAGTGCTGGCATAATAGTTTCTGTAGTGACAACGTATGGTATACTCTTACTAAGTTCTTATAATTCCAATTAGATGGAAAGAGAATCAACTGGAGTGTGAGAATGAGCTGGGCAGCATATGCAATATTGTATCCTTTCCTCCACTTGTATAGCTGAATATGAATGCCAAGAGCAAAATTTAGGGCAGAATCAACTTTTTCTTTAGTTTCTTAGATGCCTCTTCACATTTTCCCAAGTTTTATGAAATCCGAATTCATGAAACTCATACGCGTTCGTCTTCCTAAAATTTTTTTTGAGAAGAGTTATATATTTTTACTATTTTTACATGCTAATCGTATGCTACCTCATCCCTGTAAAATCCTCTTTGAGAATTTCAGTAGAAGAAATAGGCCAGAATTTAATAGTCTCCACCTTGCCCATTCTGGTTTTTCCACTCCCAGCTGTGGAAATGCAACCTCTCAGTCATGCCAAGCTCACATTTTTCTGTGCTGATTGGTAGGCTCTGATGACAGGCACTGCCTACTGAGTCAAAAGTAGGGCTCATTCTCAGTTGAAAATGTCTGTTATCGTAGTAAGCAGCTGTAGCTTGTACAAATCTGTCAGTAATGTCTGTTTGTACATCGTTGTTGGTGCATTCCTTGTTCAGAAATCAAATATTTGGAGCTTGTATGATATGATTTCATTTCAGAGCTGCAGATTCTAAATTCATAGAAGACAATCCCTAGCTTTGGTGGATGTTTGATTTCATATATTGGATAGACTTTGTCTCAGTGCACCTATTTTATGACAATTTGCAAAGCAGGTTACTCCTGAACTACAGTTAGTGTGAGGGCTTTTCATGGGTTTAATGCTCTCTCCTGTGGCATATCTGCTATGGTTTGTCATGCAAGATAACTGAGCATTTCAAAAAGCGTGTATATTAAACAGATCCTTGTCACAAAGTCTTTTCAGAGCACAGAAAAAAAAAAAAAAGCAGAAAACAGCCACAGTCCCAGAACAGTCCTTCAGGTATTTCTACATCTAATTTAACTTAATCATTTGTAACTGTCTTCTGCTTACAATGCTAAATGTTGCTACTAATAGAATTTGCTTTATTCAGATACTACAAAGTAATAACAACCATAGCGGTCCTGTGTTACAAATTCCTATTTCAGTGCTCATTTATGGCTGAGTTATTGAAAACTGAAAACTGTATAGTAAATGGTAACTTTTTCTTCTGTTGGGGCTTGACTATTTCATGTGTGTTTCCAAGGTGCTGGTGGTAGAATGAATATTCTAACCTGCTGGCCTGCTGACCACTTCTAAATTATAACAGGTCTCTTGTTCTAGTTGGGTTGACATGAATCAAGTTATGTGTTGATAGAATTCAAAAGTGCTGCTACTTACAAATCCATTTAAATGACATCTTCTGGCTCCACTCAGAATCGATCACTTTGCAATCATACAGCAGTTTAATACACACTGGCATGATGTGGGATCTCCTGATCATTAAAAAATGTAACCAAAATGTGACTTTTTTAGCTGTGCTGCTGTGGAGGTTGCAGAATGGTGGAATTTTTAAAAGCAATTAGATATATAATTGTCCTGTGTTTGACAGAATATTTGATCTTCCAGGATTTTTTTAAACTAAATATTAATATCCTGTGTACAGATGTTTCCTAGAGGAAATTCAGTTGAAGTGCTATGGCAGTGTGAGCTTTATTGCTTTGATAGGGATTTTCTAGTGCCACTTAATATTACAAGATTTTTTTTCTGCAGTGTAATCCTGTGAGAGCCATGAAAACCTTTAAGAATGTATTCTCTAGAAAATAATGTCCCTTGCATACTGTTCTCTACTACATATACAGTTCAAATTGTTCATTATTCAGAAACGTGTTAGGTGAAAGTGAATGGAGATCCTTTTTCAAGTTGAAACAAAAAAATTGCCTGCTATTTCCTGTAGACGAGGTATGGTGGGTATTGGTTGTGGATATCTTTTTTTTTTAAAGGTATCAGCAGTGAGGAAATACTTATTTACAAACTGTGTGAATAAACATATTCACCTTTTAATTTGAAGAAGACAACTACACTTTCACTGATTTTCTATCAGCATTATAGCAAAAGAGATGATTTAGCTGACGAGAATTAGCTCCTCATCACTAGCAAACTGAGGATTGCTATGGAAACAGAAGTAAAATTTCAAATTGTTGCCCCTAATTAATTTATCAGTTATTTTGTCAGAATTAGTTATTTGGATTAGTAAGAGATAATCATGATATTGTTTGTGTGATGCTGGCTAAAGGGTGCATGAAAGTTATTGATGTCACGTTCTTTTCTGAATAAAAGGAAAGTAAACCTAAAACCTTTAAAAATAAATGAACAAAAGAACAACAATAAGACTTGAAATATTAATAAGGAGAGTGAAGTTGAGCCATTGAAAATGAGAGCCTTTGAGAAGATTGAGCTGCCCATTATTCATGTCTACATTAGGTACCCGCATCCACAGAAAAGTTCCAAAAACTGTTGTATTACTTTTGTTAAGAAGCTGAGCATCTACATTTCCCACTGACTTCATGGATTAAACAGTTTTCCCACATAGGTTTGCAAAATCCATAGCTGTGTTCTCACTTAAGAGTATAGGAAAGACAGATTGAGAAGTTCAAAGCAAAATGTTTTCTAAAATATGAAAGGAAAAATATCAACAAGGAACTAATATATGTTCTATCGTCTACGACTGTTTTGTCATATAATGGGACATACTTGTCTGGAGCAAGTTTCAGAGCCCTTAGACATGTTTCTATCTGTAGGCTGATACTTTCAGTTGGATTCCAAGAGTAGAAAAAAGAATGTGTCGTTCTCTGAAGAAGGTACCTCTTTTCACAGGCTTAGAAGGTGTTAACTTTTCACCTTTGAATTCCATAGTGTGCATAGATACCTCAACTGAAGTAAACCACAAATTTCTTGGTAACTGATTCACTTGATTAGCCAGTCTTGTATGTGTAATGCATAATTATGATATTGATGTTACGAGGTGACTCTCCTACCACCTTCCCACCAACTATTATCATGCTATTACTGTTTATTCCAACAGCAGCTTCCTTCTGTCCAAGGAGCTCAGCACATTTCACAACCATTAAGCCTCCCAGTGAAATAGGTGAATATTATTATCCCATTTTCTAGGTGAGGCATATAGAGATTAATGACTTGCTAGAGTCACACAGGAAATTTGTGACAGAGCAATAGATGGCAGTTCCCCCAGCTCTTATGCCTACTGTTTCATTCACAAAATGACTCTTCTGGCCCCCCAAAAAAGGCACTCCTAATTTTGTAGCAGCACTGCTAATGCACGAACTGAGAAATTGGACTACTGAGTCAGTGACATAAGAAAACAGCAGCAGCTCTACTTCTAATATAATGGAGGAATGGAGCTATAGAAGCATAGGAATGATGTTAAGTAATGAAGACTGTAAAGATTGCACTGATCCGAACCTGAATTTGAAGAAAGTGAGGAAGGGAAAGGGTGTTTTCAGCAGTTTGGTATAACAGCAGCTCCCAGAAATTGAGTGTGGCCAGCACTGGAGAAACAGCTATTAATCTGGTCTTGAGTCTTGAGCATGCCCATTCATTCTTGGGCTCCTCAATTTGGCTGTGGCTGTATTTCAGCATTTTTGTTTCAAGTGAGGAAAATGCAGTCTTCATTGTATGGGCCCACAGGATTTGATATTGTTTTCTCAACTATAGAGTGAGGAAAAAAGCAGAGATCACACCTTTGCCTGTCCAGAAATTCCTTTGCTGTACATGATGAGGCCAACGTTTAATTGCTGACTCATGGGCTATGTTCAGTTTCTCAATTTACAGCTTAACACAGATAAAAGAGTGATGTTTCTCTGTGCAGCACAACTAACTTCTGCTTATAGGTTAATCACGTTCTTTCAAAATCCACATTGACTATCTGTTACTGACTTCTTCTTTTTATTTCACAGAATTAGTCGCTCTATTTATTGTCTGTCATGTTGATCTTACAAAAAAGTCAGCATTTAGCTTGAAAATTGCTGTAAAAAAGAAAATCTTCAGCATATGGGTTTTAATTTTTTGATATTACCCTTGCTCTTATTGACTATGAAGATTATGTGCTTACAGATTTAGCTCTGTAGTGTAACCACTTATACAGGAGGTGTTATGCCATTTGTGATTTCTCTCTGTATGTGTACAAATATGTTTATGTACAGAGTATGAAGAGAACTCTCGAACCTTCTATCTGTCTGATGTGTATTACACAGAGAAGGAAAATTGTTTTTTTCTTTTTTTAGAAACTGGGAGTTCTGAATTTCAAGTATGTTCTGAGAGAAATTTGTACATATTCATATATAAAATAATTACCTTATGTATTTATTGTATAGTCTATTTGTGCAACATTATCCTGCCTAGCTACAAAGTTTTAAATTAGAGGAGTCCATTAGGAGGAATTTTTGGCAGAGATGAAAGCAAGGTACAATCCAGGAGATAATCAAGATTCCTGAATGAAATAACAGAAAAGCTATTAACTGAGATCTTGCTCATCCCAATTCTCACCAAGACTGGCTATGTTTCTTTTAGTCAAGATTGGGGTAGAAGATGATACTTATGAAATCTTACAGGTGCTCCCTCTATGAAGGGAAAGGAGTTGAGTGAACTGCTCAGGGAGTGTCACTCAGTGCTGACAAAGACTGACGCATACCATGTATGGCAGCAGACTTTCTGTATGACCTTGACCAAGTCACTTAATCCCTCTGTGTCTTGATTTCCTCATCTGTAAAGTTAGATAGTGATAATATTACTTCCTTGCCTCAGAAGGAGCTCTGAGAATTACCTCATTACTGTTTGAAAGGTGTGTTCAAAGGTGAATAGAAAGAATACAATGTAAGTGTTAATATGTGTTACTGGAAACTTGTACAAAATCAAATAATTTATTAATCAAATCCTGAAAATATATGTTGTTAACTGGCTTTTGCTTGGGAAGTTGATATTTTCAGAAACCATGTAAATCCATCTGTCTTCCCTCTTGCCTCTGTTTCCTTTATGCATTCATGTTCAAGTAATTTTGCACTCGTTATTAGGTGAAATTAGCTTCTCTGCCTACAGGAAAAAGTATGCATGCTTCTTTAATGTCTGCTTTTTGGCTTCTATAAATGGTGGACCTTAGACCTCTGAAGCTAAAGTCGTGTTCTCTTACAAAAGGGCATCCTGTGTTGGTTTGGCATAAAGATAAATAGTAAACTTCCTGGTGGGTTACAGTGTTGTAGAAGTAGATCCTAGGGATCTACATCAATTTGGAAAACCAAAACGACATCTGCTATAGTGACAATCTCCCTCTTGGGTTAAGAGTGAGTTACATGATTATTAATACCAAATTAGTGCTATGTCTGGTCATGTAGTTGTGCAAATGTCATGATTATAAGTTATGGATATTCAATTCCTTTTTTGTCAAGTAACCCAAAACTCAATTAGCCTAAACAGTCAAAACTTGTTAATGAATGTGCGTTATCAAAATAAGTTTATACCAACCTGTGTTTTGCTCCATGTAGCTATGGTATTTTTGACCCAGTACTGTTGGACTGCAAAGCTCTCTAAAGCTGATCATCACCAAAGCCTAGCTGCTCACTCACGAAAGGGCAATACCTGCACATATGCTACATATATGTACAGTGCACTAACTGCAGATGTCTCCCATTAAATTCTTTTCTTCGATCTGAATATAGAGTCTGGTAAATCACAAATGGTACTACTTACTGTCGTTTGTATGAAGTATTGCTTAAGCTTGCAGCTACACCCAAAGACTCACCTTAAAAGTACATAGGGACAGTACCATTTGGTAGCTTGCACAACACAAGATAAGATGATGCAATGTTCGTATGTCATTGCTGTTGTATATGCTGTTCACATCAGGTGTTTCCCCTGAGAAACACATAAGCATGTGCCATCTGTAAGCCAGTCTTTTTCACCCTTGTTCTGCTATGTCAAAAAATAAAAATAAAAAAAAAATCAGTAGAAGTGGTTTCTTTGATCACTCCATTTCTATTCTTTTATAGTCAAGTGAAATTTTTTTTTTAGTCACTAATTCTGCCAGTGACATCATCTAACCAAGAATTTCAGGGTGTAGGCCATTATTGTTACTTACAGAGTACCAGACTTATATTAATCTTGGTTGGGTTTAAGTCGTACCAGAAAAGTGCTAACATGAGCAAAGAAAATACATTAAAGTGAACAAGGAATTTTAATATGTGAGAAATAGCAGTTTTAATATTTATTTCTGAAAAGTATGAATTACTGTTTTGCTAAGCTATTGGCTACAGATTTATCAAGAGTGCATTTAACTTATTTCCTTAGGAGCAGTATGGAATTCTACTGTATTATGTATTGATGTGTTGATGTATCTTTAAGAAAAGAATAACTGCAAAAGGAAGTATAATGTTTATCTATAAAGAAAAAAAATGTGGGAATATTTAGAGGCCTTGGAAGCAGGCTCTGAAGAGTGGCAAGGAAGAAAAATACTGTTTGTAAATAAAATGTAAATAAATGTTTTCATATTCATTATGATATAATTCACATAGCTTAGTAAGAAGGCTCAACAGTAAATTTAGATCACAAAAATGCATTTTTAAACTTCAGTTGAGTACTTTCCAGTTACTGAAAGTGTGTTGGAGGATTGCAGCTCAGGTAATTTTGTCTTAACAGCATAAATATTGTACAAACCAGTTTCATTTTGATTGGACATGTATGATACTTTCATTTAAATTGCAGAAATTTCCTTTTCATTTTTGAAGTAAGCATTAGGAAAGCAAATTTTATTTTTAACATTTATAAGAATTTTTCTTGACCTTCCCTTTCTGAGTGAGAAGAGAATGAAGAAAAGTTCTGGAAGATCTTTGAAGGGCATCTGGCAACTCAGAGGAGAAAAGTGTGTTCAGTAGTATTTTTTTTCTTTGTATGAATTATGAAGAACTCTGTGTGGGGATCTCTCTCCCTTCCTGCTTATTTTATTGTTTTGTAGAATCAGTTCAGAGTTCTCCATGAAAGATGACTTGTTATAATCTCACATCTTCATATCCACAGACCTGACCTTTAGCAACATGATGTATAGTAAGTGATTTATGTGTTGCTTGACTTCCACAGTTGATAGAGCCTTATTCTTGGCGCAGTGCATACTTGTAATCTTACAAATCACACTGAGAGTTTGCACTTTTTATAGGCATTTCCTCTTGAAAAGTTTTGGAGTAATTACTAGTTGCCATGCTTCATCTGCTAGCGCACCTGAGGTATACAAGCAAATAGATTCTCAGTTCTGCTGCAAAGTCTAAGATACAGTGATTTATCAATACTGCATACTGGAAATACCGAAGCAATTCAGTAAGGATACCAAACCCTGATCAAAATAACTCTTACGTTTTTTACCTTGTTATTTATATGCCTATGTTGACTATAGATAAAACTTTGTTATTCTTTGTAGCATTTTCGGCTGCAATGTATTTTGCCAGCTCAGAATTAATGTTTGGTGCGCACACTGCAGAGCATGCTGGAGATTATCTTCATTTCATCAATAAAGAGACAGTTGGAGGTCCTGATGTCAGTGAAGACAAGGAAACAGACTGCTTAGTCTGATTTGGTGTGAACAGCTTTTGGGAGAACCAAGACATTGCTGCTGTTTGCATATATCAAGGAGGTAACACTTGCCTGAGTGAGTAGATGGTTTCCCTTTTGTCCATCATGTATTGTTTAAAATTTTTACCCATTGTCTGGCAGGGATCCTTCCTCCCAGTTTGCTGGACTCTGCCCCCTCTTCCCTGTTGATCAACTAGTTTGAAAAATGAATTGACACACCCTTGGTCCACAAGTCTAATGTCATTCCTCTAAAGAAAGGATATGCATTCCAAACACCAAGGAAGTCCACGAGCATATAACATAGAGTTGATCTGCACTTTCACTGTAGCTTCAGTGCATAGCACACTTTGCAATCACAGTTTCACCAGAGCAAGGAAGCCACCACTAGTTCGGTCAGCAGATAATACATGAACTCAAAATTGTCCTTTCAAGTATGGAGATTTGAGAAAGACTTTCTTTTTAGTGTCTGTCTTTTTAGTTTTGGAGTACAGGTAAGTTATTAGTGAATGAAGGTTCCATGTTTGATGCAGTGAAAATACTGGGGTTTTTTTTGTTTGTTTGTTTTTAAATAAATCACAAGCAATTATGTTGTATAGGGGCTGGAAGACCAAGTTTACAACTTTCACATTGTAAACGAATGGTCTGAGATTTTACCAGCTTACACAATACAGTATTTTGTTAGTGCTATAGCCAACATGAACATACTACTTGTCTTATCTATGGCTTTTCATAATGTTATCAAGATTGCAGCAATTCATTGTCTGGCATTTGTAAATCTTCCTGCCAAACCCAGTGTTCATTGAGTACTCAGTCTTGTGCATAGCTACAAGGAGAAATAGTTCTGGTGGCTCTGGTCACCCATCATATCTGGCTGGTGGTGAAGGCACTGCAGTATTTCTGCTGATGTTTAGTCTTTGTAGAGGCCCGGGTGTTTCATACAATAAAGGTCTTGAACATGTACATTTGTAAGATCTCAGGTCTTTGTTTATTTGTCTCTAGTTCTATCAACTGACATTTCTTTGTTGTGACATTTGTTTGACTGTGTTGGCAGTCAATGCTATTGTATTTGTGGTGTGTAGCATGCATTTTCATGACTATTTATAACATCGGTAAGTTTTGTGGTACAGTAAGGAGTAGAAGATTGTGATCTCTTCCTCGGTGGACAGTAGTAGATAGGAAGTAGTGTCTTTCATAATGAAATAATATAAATAAAGTAATTAAAGGTGATTAACAAAAGAAGAATATAGTTAAATATGCTGATTTTAAAAAATAATGTCCTGCAAATGCCATCAGCATTTTGAATTATAAATGTATTTTAAATGCACAAACATGAAGAAATTGAAGAATTTTCATGCAAACAGCTTTATGTTCATGGTTAAATGAAAGTGTCTGTTATGCGTTGTTCTGATTCTGGACTTTTTCTAATCTTCAGCTGAGAGATGGTGAAAATACTTATGAAGTCTGTTTAGTTTTCAGTACACGTCAAACAAAATAACTTCAGATCCTTTTTTCAAGAGACACAGTAAAAACAGCCTCATTTACTATTTGCTATGAAAAAACACTTGGCATCACTACAATGAATTGAATTTTTCCATGTCTTTTGCAACGAAAAGAAAGGAGTAAGAATGTGAAAAGCTAGCAGCAGGAAGCTCTGAGGTCAAACAAAATAGACTAGCATAGAATATTTTACTCAAACTGCTCATGAAATATTAGTAAGGCTTTTGTATAGCACAGTTTTGCAGATTTTAATCAACATATTAGTTGAGGCTGCCAGCCTTCAGAAGCCTTACCTGTCCCTAATGCCTAGTTAAAGGTCAGAGGGGGCATGATTCATCCATGAGGTGTGTTGTCATCGCCTCATCTGGGCAGGAGAGTCCCACCTGCGGTGTCCTAATTTCCAGGCAGAGGCACGATTGGCTACATCAGCTCCCCTCCTTGCCAGGGATTGGCCAAGCCAGTCACCTCCTCTCTCTCATCTTGCTGAGCACCCGTGCTCCTGAGCTGCATCTCATCCACGCTGACCTCTGAGGGACCGGAGGATGCCCACACATCAGCGCTTGATTGATAAGGTGTGTTGCTGGGGATGTGGTATACAGGGTGCACACCAACTGGTCAGATTTATTCTCAGCGGCTAAAGGCTACGGCTTACCAGGAATGTTTAGGAGGAGAAAAGAAAGGAGAAAAATACTCATAAAGAATCAGTTGGAAAAGACATATGGGACCAAGTCTTGAACTGTTGGCAGTATAGATGTGTCAGGACTGTTGTTTTTTTCAAATTACACAAAAAGAATTTATCTTATTAGTGAAATCCTCTATGCTTAAAGGCTTTTAAAACAACTTTTGTTTCAGTGCAGAAGTTTGCCCAAGGCAAAACCACCAAAGTGTCTCTTCCCAGGTCCACTAGATTTTGAATGCAGTAGCAGACTAAATACCACTCAGAGATTTAATTGTTGACCTGAAGTCACATTAGACTAAATGAAGAAGAGGATTCTTAATGTAGCATCTCTCAAATGCTGCAGAGATGAGAGTTGTACAGGCTTATGGGAAGATGAAATTGTATCTGTGCTTTTTAAAAATTAGAATTTTTCCATGTTATGAAGGCAACTCAGATAAGAATATTCGGATGGAATCGACCATGTATGCCTGAATGAACCAGTTATTTTTTCTCATTAAGTTAGTTAGAATCTCGAAAATATTTTTTGTCCTAGAATTTCATGCTTTTATTTAATAAATAATTACCATCCACTTTTTTTTTTAGCATTTTTCTCTTCAAAAATGTAAATTTATGTTGGAAGATACCATAACTTCATTGAATAGGTACTGAAATTCAAGTCTGGACTTTGGAATTTTCCTCATCTTTTTCTCAGTTCCAAAAGATGATATGATGAGACTTTTAGGGTAGCCGTCTAATTCTTTGCACAGACAGCTAATGCAAAGAGAAGACAACTCGGCCATTTTTTATCTGCTTTTGTTTCTGGCTGTATTCTTACCAGAAAAAGGAGAAAGAAGAGGTTTCAGAGAAGTTGTCTTTCAAGGAAGAGTGCGGCTCTGGATTTTTCCAATCCCAGCTAAGAACTCTCTGCTTTGAAGTAGAACATCTAATTAAAAACAGATTTTTTCCATCTTAAGCATGAGTCAGAGAAAGATTTCAACAACACGTACTCTAGTTCATATTAAATCACTGTTTACCACATCTATTAATATAATAGCACCTACGTACTGTATTTAAAATTTAATTAGAGGTGGACTATGTTAAAATAGTCACAAGAAATTGGACAGCCGCACCCAGCAGACTGTGATACCAAGGCAAAATGCTTACAAGGGTCCTATTTAAATGATATTTTCATGAGAACTTAGGGAGGGATATGCTCCATCCGCTTTAAAGACATGATAACCAGCATATATAACTTTCCTGGTTGCTGCACTTATTGATTGTGACACCATGCAAGTCTTTATCATTTTCTTGTAGGAAATCTTTTAAAACTTCAGTCTGTTGATTCACAGGCTTTTTAAAAATTAAGTTCACTTCAGAGATAAATGCAAAAATAAATATTTATTTTGATGATTTCGACCCACACTCTTCCTGGTTATTCTGTTCTTTGTTTTAATTAGCTCGTACAAAACCAAATGATCTTATGTGTTCATGCACAAGTTAAGATGCACAGGTAGATGTTACATTTTGGATGCATTTCATACATTGTGAAATGCTTCTAAAGAACTGTAGGGTCTTATGTTAAACCTTTCAGGAAACAATTGTTTTGGAAAACTGGGAGTTCTCCATGGCATTTAACTGTAGATTTCTTGGCTGTTGTTTGAAGTGGGAGTAGGCAAAGCAGTCAAAATAGAGCCTGTTAGTCATGGTTATTGCTACAAAAACAGTTTGAGAGAGCAAGACTTAGATCTTAATTCTTGTATAAAGATCTTGGCTAAATCTGCCAGCTCAACAATGTGGAAGTTTGTGTAAATCCTTTTTGACTCTTTAGCCATAATGCGGTTATGGATTGCTGTCATGTGACCTGAGAATTTAAGCTTCAGTGTTTTGAAATGAAAGCACTCATTCATTTACTGCACTGTTTTGTCAATGTATATATGTACTTTATTTTAATTTATTTTCTTTAAAGTATATGAATACAACAAAAGCCAAACTTTCTGGGTTTCCTCTCCTTCTTACTTTGGAGGACAGATATTTGTTAGCTATAGCAACTACTAAAAAGCAGCTGCTATAAACTATCTTTTCTATTTTTCCACAGATGAGAAGACACTTCTGCTTAGTTTTTTTGTTCTGTGGGATATTTCTGCCCAGAATCTTTGGTTTTCCACATGCAAATACTTCAATTGATTGTGATTCTCTGTTACCAAACTATGAAAATGAACCACAGACGTCTCCACCACCATATATTATTGCTGTATCTTTTGATAGCTTTGAACCAGGAAATGAAATCCAAGGTAAAATAATCTGAATGACCTAAAATCTTTGTCTTCTAGAACTACCAGTCTTAACTAGGATTGTCCCATTTGTCTCTTGATGTGTCTGATTATTTTTTTTATTTCAATCTTATTCATCTGTATTTGAGATTTTTTTTATGTTTCATATCTGTATGTTTTCACATTTATATCTATATAATTAAAACTATATTCTCAATTTATTTTTTCTTTTCCCTCTCTGATAACTATATTTTAACTTCGTGCTGTAGGTTTTGTGACAGAATTAAAATCCTATGAGACAGCTGGTCAAACTGGACTAATAAATAGTTGCTTTCTAACATCTTGTTTGGGTATTTGCTGTTGTATCAGCTGTGTGCAATGCAAAGAGATCCTAGGGGTGACACTCATGCTGTGAACCTACAAGAAAATAAAAACTCAGGATACTGCCTATGACAACTCAAGAGTGAAATGCTTTGAGTCATGCTTGTAATAGTCGCATCCCAGATTTTATCAAGTTGCAGCAGGTGGGGCTATTTTGGCTTTTTATCTCCCTAATCTGAGTTACTCTCTGGATAGAACACCTTGACAGCCTTATTTCTCCACACTATGCTGCCATCTCATGGTGCTGTCATGCTTTAGTGACATGAGAATGCTTCTTTAATCATTTGGTATAACAAACACAGGAGCAGAAGTGAGTTATAATGTGTCACGTTTTCATTGTTGGATCTCTGTAGCTCAGAGTAAGCATTGTTCATATCAGTTGTTCTGCTGGGCTTTTATTTTGTCCGATCTCTGCACAGACAGGTTTCCATGGCAAATGATAGGTAGGGAGAGGAATGGAGGACTAGAGTCCTATTATAACTCTCATTCTTGGAAAAACACATTTGAGTATCTCCTTTAAGAATAGGATTGCTGCTTGATTACTGAGAGTTGTTTTTAGAACACTATTGCCAACAGAATGGTGGATGGATTTTAAATGTATGCAGACTGTTCTGTGAGGTTATACAGGATTTATTGTGACTTAGATATTAAATCCCAAATGCTACTAGTCTTGATGTGTGGTTAGACAAAAAAGGCTGAAAACACTTTAGCACCACATAATTAAGTTTTTTACTCAGAGGGTGGTGACATACTGGAACAGGTTGCCCAGAGAGGTTGTGGATGCCCCATCCCTGGTGGCATTCAAGGCCAGGCTGGATGTGGCTCTGGGCAGCCTGGTCTAGTGGTTGGGAACCCTGCCCACAACAGGAGGATTGAAACTAGATGATCCTTAAGGTCCTTTTCAACCCAGGCCATTCTATGATTCTATTGCATCAAGTTGTAAGCATCCCATACTTATTTTCAGTAGGCTGGCCTTCCAATGAGTGTATTGCTCCTATTGCACCTATGACAGGCTGTATGGCAAAACTTACAGTTACATTTGTGCTTCCTTTAAAGCGTTAGATGCCATCCCGCCCATTCAGTGTGTTAGGACTGAAATTGATGGCAAATTAAAAGGCTAATTATGCAGGTGTTTTGAAATGTTAAACTGTTTAGATATGATTGATCTCTGCCTTGACTTTCATTCCCAGTTTATCTATTCTTATCTACTGACACAAATTTTTAAGGAGTACCACACATCTAGATTGCAAAAAGGATCGTTCTGATTTTATTTGTGCCTAATACTGTCATTACCTGAGCACATAGCAATTCTGATATTGCTTCTTAAAGTTGGTTTCAGTTTCAATACTCATAATATGGATCTCCTCTTTTCCGCAGTTTCTGTGTTTTCCATTTCAGTTCCTTTAGCAGTAAAATTGTGTGTAACTATTGATTTTTAATTTTAAAGTAGGAGAGACAAATTGTCTGGCTTTTTTTTTTTTTTCCAGTTGTAATACATCAAAAAAAGAAGGTTCTGCAATTCAAACTAGGCAAACTTTTTTTTTTCTTTAAAGAGGTAGAAAGAAATGCAATTCTCTTTCTCAATGTTGACTTTTTCTGGGCCTAATTAGGCAGAAAATAAATAGCATTCTGGTCATCAGAACCATCATGCAGTATTCAAGTATGCAGGAGAGCAAATCATATTAATAAGAAAGGTTTAGTCATTTAGTAGAGCAGAATTACTTTTTAAAATTGTCAGTAATTTGTCCTATTACTTTCTAATACACTTAGTTACACACAAATGCTTCTTCAAACTTCTTTTCTTTCCCTTTGTTGTCAGTCTTGACAATCAACAAGACCTATAATAAGTCTTAATTTTTTTTTTAAGAATTGTAAAAAATTTTAACTTTTTAAAAGAAGTTAACTTCTGTGCATTCAGTCATATTCTGGAGGGGGGAAATTAAATGTTAAACGTTAAAGTGGTTTTGATAATATATGAAACTTAAATTTCTCAAAATGTCTGTTATCACAGTGACCCTAGAAGCCCTCAAAGATGTTGGGTTCAAAGAATTTAATCTGCAAGCTCGAGAAACAGGAGGAGATGTTCCTGTTGGTACTTTTAAAATTACAGATCCAAACACAAAAGGCTTGGAATGTCATAACATCACGGTATGTGTTCACTCTTGGCAAAAGTTTTAATAGCAAAAGAGATGTAGATTTTTCTCAGGAAAGACTCATGAAAACCTTACATATGAACTACCTGACAATCCTTAGAAGGACATCAGCATTATCTGATGTAGTAAAGACAGTTACCCAAGTATAGATAAAAATCACTTTTGTCTTATATAATTTCTTTTTAATTGCAGAATTCAGCAGTAAGTCATGCAAATTCTGATCTGAAGCAGAAAATTACAACAACATGGATTGCTCCAAATGATGTTAGAGATCTTCAGTTCATGTAAACAATATTTCTTTTTCTTTGCCTTTAAAATTTATTTCTAAGTGATGTTTTGACATGGATTCTGATGTCTTTTTTTTTTGTCACAGCCATTTTTGTTCTATAGTTTGCCGTAAGTGTCCTGGAAAATGATTCCATTCTTTTCAAACTTCTCCTCCATGGTCCTCAAAATTGATATAGATTATCTTGACTGAGGAAGAAAAAAAAAAACGTTTATTGCTATTGTATTCTGAAGGTGTTTTGTTAAAAGATAAATTGTTTTATTTCTTTTGCAGTGCAACTGTTGTTCAAGATCTAGATAAATTTTGGATTGGAATTGAAAGCAAAACTCTCACATCCACACATTCTAAGTCAGTTAATGGAACAGGAAAAAGTAAAAGGAAGGTAAGTTTTGAATTCATTTGAAATTTCTCCAGTCAGTTAAAATATCTCCGACTTGATGCAAGATACACATTTGGTGTCATGTATTCATGGAGATGGCCATAATCATCAGATATTTTCAGTGCTTTTAACTGCCTAATCCTCTTACTAAATCGACTAAAAAATTAAAATGAATAGTTCTATCTCCCATAGAAGCAAGGAAGCAAATAATCAAGTTATCAAAATAATACACAGCACAGAGAAAAAGGAAAGGTGATGATAAAAAGGACTCTGCTTTTCTTTTGGTGTGTACATTACTACCGCCTCAGTTCCTGGAATTATAGCCATAAATAAATATTCTTATAAATTTATTTGCTCATTTATTTATTATGGACTAGAAATTGTCTATATTAAGCATCTTAAACGAGATAAAGTAAAGCTTAAGTAAAACAAAATATTTTCAAATCTGTAATGTTGGTCTTGACTGGAGCAGCACTGATTTATGTCATCTTGTGATTTAACTCTGAGTAAACACTTATCCTACTGTCTTTTGCCTCACCAAATGTTTTTCTTGGTTCAGATAATAATCTTTTTTTTTCCTTAACTTGAAATAATTTGTAACTGTTTCCTCTTTTTTCCTTTTTTTTTTTTTTCCCCAGCTTATGATAGAAATTGAATGCGGCAAGGTAAGAACAAATTATTTACAATTTCACAGGTTTCAGTTACATCAGTTTTAGGATTCCTGTCTTGCTCGTCCAGTTATCTCATAGTTGCAGCACAAAGATTTTATCAGAGTATCCAAATTATTTTCCCAGAGCGAACTTTACATTTTTGTACTTAATTTTGAAGGTACTTTAGTGAGATAATGTTAAATATCAAATGAGGTTATTACAACAGGTAAGGTATTATAAGCAATCGAGAACTGACTTTTTTACTCAGGCCACAAATATGAATTCAGTTGAGTTTCTTCTTAGAAATAACTTTGTGTATGTAGAAGAATCATCAAACAGTGACTTGAACCTGTAATTTCTTGCAGCGTGGAGGGACATATACCAGACAAGGTGGATGTGTTGTGGTAGGTATTATTTTTGTAAAGATATCAATTTCCTGCTAATTGTTAAAAAAAAAAAAAAAAAGGTGGGTGTGGGTGTGTGTGTGTGTGCATATATAAACCTAGACAAAAACAAAAACTGCTTCTCGTCACATCTTTATCCCTTTGTGTTTCAATGTATTTTTGCCCTATCTCTCTTGATAGTTGTACTACTTCTTTGTTTATGCATCTTTTTAATTTAATGGCTCTAAAACCTCATACTCTTCAAATCATCATATAGACATATACAACTTATTTGATTTTTTTTTTCCCCTGAAAATTGTAATTCAGCTCAGTGAAAAAATCTCTTCTTTCTCTCCTCACAGAAAACATGCCCTGCATTTCATAGTGTCTAATGATTACGTAGTCATATCACTAAAAAGTTTTCATTTGAATGTTACATAATTTGACACTATTTAATGATCTTACCAGTTGAGACCTGCTTCTCTATGATGGATATGCTATATGAGGACAGGTTAAAAGAGAGGTGATGTGGGAGTGTTCTACAACAAGCAGTAGAGTTATGATAATTTATACCAATTGAACCAGTTTATACATTGGCTTTAAAGATCCCTGAAATAATTATAATAGTATTGAGGAATGAAGTCACAGTAAAACTACTTTGTGTTTTCTCCTTTTTCCCACAAGGTAGACCTTTACTTCCTGAAAGTAATTTATATGAAAATCAATTTTCTTGAATGAAAGTAGCATTTTGATTTCTTTACAGGTTCAACCTTCCGGTTCCTCTCAGAGCAGCTATTCTAGTGGTCAGGTAAGGATTCTAACTTCTAACATTTGTACATTTACCTCCAATAACCTTGAACAAATAAAGTTTGAAAACACTACTGAGGTGATATAATGTCTCTGCTAGTTAACAGAAGACATTTTCTTCCAGTAAAATGTATGTGCCGTATCTGGAGTAGGCTATGCTGTCAAACTCAATAGTTTACTGACAGCATTTTGGCCTATTAGCTGTTTCACCACCTCTGATTTCAAGCATTAACAAAATTTACCGAGCATTAATCTGACCTATTGGAGGAGGAAAAATTTATTCCATATTTCTAGAGGATTCCTACCTGTGTGTATGCATGTTCATCCAAATACAAACTTTGTACATCCAAATTTTAGAGACATCTGTTATAATGAATATGTACTCATTATTAATTGATTTTTTGGGCATTTTTCTAATTTCATATTTTGGTAATCAGAAGGAGCGATTATATTTTCACAGTCTTCTCTACAATTTGCAAAATTTCTCAAAACTTTGTGAGATATTCATGTGTATATTTAAATGCCAGTATAATGTCTACATCACTTGTTTCACAGGTTTATATTTGCAGTTGAATGTTCAGGGATTTCATTGCCTGGTTAGCCTTTTAGAACTTCTGAAATAAATACATCTGTATTCTTGCTGATCACTTGAACTTTTTCAGTCAGACAAATGTATAGTCAGATTAGAATGATTGTGTTTTTAGTTAATAATCTGCATTACCATTGCATGCCCGTTTGTATGGTCAAATGCTTTCTGACATGTCTCTAAATTTCTTGAACTGAGCTTTCCAAGGATATATTTCTAACTACTTACCAGTAATTATATTTATTAGTGAATTATCTGGTAAAGTTGTCCATTTCCATTACTTGTAAGGGGAATTACCAGACTTGGAGAGATTACTTTGACTTATATGCTAAATTCAGACTTTTCTTCATTGCGTTTCTTTCCTTCGTAATACATTCTCTTTTCTAAAGCCTATTTTTTTCATCTTGTCATATAACTGCCTGAAGTTATTATTTTTTTTCTAAAACATGAGTCACTTAGTATAACAACCCATAGACTTTGAAAGTCTGCCTGACAGTGTTATATGAAATCCAGAAGATGGCTAATGTTTCATAATAAAATAAGTGTTCCAGACAGTTGTGATTGAACAGGTAACTTCTGTATTTCCTTGTCCCACAGGACAAGTTGTTTGTGCACATTGTCAGCTGCTTGGCTTTTTTGTGCCATAAACAGCAGGAGTTTTTCTGTTGTTTTTTCTTCTTTTTTTTTTCTGACCAAACTATTTCTGCCTTTTTTTTTTTTTTTTTTTTTTTTTTTTTTTTTTTTTTAAGATATGAATAATTTACTGTTTGGTTTTTGTTGTTTTTTTTTTTTCTTCAGAGTGGAACAGTCTACACAATAAGCAAGAGTGGATGTGTCCCAGTAAGAACAGTTCTCATGTTTACTTTATTGTAGTCGATGTAACTATATTTATAGAAACTTAAATTATGTTATTTATGTAAGTATTCTTTAGAAATTTCTGTTTCAAAAGGAAATGGAGAAAGCTAGAAGATAAGTGTTACGGTTTATTCAGTGGTATGAAGTAGTTGGGAAACTGAGATGTTACAAAGCTTTATAGAAATGTATTGGTTTTAGTGGGGAAAAAAAAAGGACTGGAAGGGTTACTTTTTGCACTAAAGGGTTATTGTTTTGAACTAAAGAAATGCTCATCAGATGAGTTCTCTGTTTTCCCCTTCTACCTAAGACAAGACTAGTTGAAATTGGTTTACATGTTCTAAATTATTCCTCTTCTTGGAATTCATCATACAGATATCTACAATAACAAAGGCCATTTCATCTCACAAGTGGCATGGGCACTTGTGAATTTATTAATTCTTTCAGAAATCAATGAAAGATGGCAGAGTGCTGTAACATGTTTCTGAGTAGCTCAAACACTTCTCAGAAGTATTTGTATCAAGATGATGACTGGTCATACAGGCTAAAATATTTTTATGCCAAATAATGGAAATTTTGATTTCCTTTCAGCATTTACAAAATAAGATCTTTATTTTTCAATTTTTCAAAGTGACTTTGTTCAAACATTTTCTCAATATATATATATATATATATATATATATAAAAGAGGAAAAAACTTGAAAGGTAAATGAAAAACTGAAATTAACTCTTTTTATGTCATTGACAGTTATTTCCTTGTTTATCATATTATGGCTATTGCAGTTGTAATGCTAAGCACTCATAGTACAGTCGTTGAGACTGCTCAGCACCAATAAGGACAGTGTTTCCAAAAGTGTGAAACATTCATGTCACGAGTTCTTGTGAAACAAAATACATTTTGGAGTGTATAGGAGTTTTACAAGGGAAAAACAGAATTACAGTTTTGTGAGAGTTACTGTGTTTATTAATAATAGGAGACTTGCTTTATAATGGGAACTATTGCTCTTTATGTTGCACCTTGTTATTTTTGTATTTCATTGTCTCTGAATAAGGAAAGAGTTAACTTTTCCTTATATTAATTTCAGATTCCTAATTTTCCCATCTCTCTGTAGGTACATATTACACAGTCAGTGTTTGAATTACAAGCATTTTTTTTAAATCCTTACCATTTATTTCTATTGAAGTAATTTCCTAATAGTGTGAGTTTTAAAATATTTATTGAATTCCACTGTATATTCTCTAATATGTAAAGTGATAGTGTGCCTTGCTCTTACCTGATGTGTGGGTGTTCACACAGTAACAGCATTAATTATATTCTCCTTATCATCTGTTCCTTACAAATTACGTGTAAGGATCAGTTAAAACTGAGATTGTCTGAAGCATGTCTTTTTCTGTAAGGTAAATATGGCAGAGAAATAACTGCTTGGTCTGTTTTCTTCCTAGGGAGGTGCTGCCAATGCATATAGCCAGAATGCGTGTAAAGATGTAAGATGTTTATAAGTTTACTTAATTTTATTTGTACTTTTTTGCTTATTTATTTACTAATTACTTATTACTATGTTTATCAACTCACCTCCTCATTGCAGATTGCAGTACATTTACTTATGTGGAG
Organism: Chrysolophus pictus; assembly: GCA_037305975.1. Taxonomy (NCBI): domain Eukaryota; kingdom Metazoa; phylum Chordata; class Aves; order Galliformes; family Phasianidae; genus Chrysolophus; species Chrysolophus pictus. The sequence goes on along the minus strand of CM074583.1, from coordinate 11,768,582 downwards.
GTAGATTATTTTTCCTAAACATATTAAAAAAAATGTTGGTGATCTCAGGCACTATTCTGAAACTCATAACAAGAATAAAAAAGTATTACTCATTCACTGTCTCAATGAAATCTTGTTAGTCTACGAAAATTTCAGAATTCTTTCTTAGTTCTTAATGCGTGTGATCTGTTAGTGCAAATCTGTTCAGATATCGCATAGTAAGTCCTGTAATTTTTCTTAAGCAATCTTTGTGTTTAAATCCAACAACTCTAGTAGGGATATGAACATAAACAATGTCATTTCTTTCCTTCTCAGTTTAGGGAAAAAAGCATTTTTTAATCTAACTTATTTTCCATTTTAGAAATAATGAAAGGATGTAAAGAGTCTGTCAGAAATATGATAAATTTTTTACTGCCTGTTCTGAAATGAAACCTTAGCTAGGAAAACCACACAATCACGTGCTTAACTTTAGGTATAAGATTTGTTATATTAACTCTGGAATATTAAATTATTATTATACTTATTAAATTATTATCTTTATTTAATATGCAAGTGTAAACTTTGTGATAGAGTAACATTAATTTTGTGACTATTAGAAAGCTTGAAAAACTTTACTGCCGTAATCGTCAAGCAATTTCAGAATAGTTTTGTGTTGCCCTCGATTTGTTAAGTATTTAAAACTAAGTTCACTTGAAGAGTGAATACTCTAAGGAGCAAAAGGAATGACTTCAGGATATAGTTAGCCATGTGGAAATAAAGAACTGATTTATATTTTGTTTTCAGAGTGCATCCTCCTATGGCAGTCTTACCTACGGCCAGGTAACTATGTGCTTTCCAGCATGCTTTCATTTTCAGCATACTAAGCAGCTGCAGTCAACTTCTACTGAATAATAATAGAATATATGGAAGGGAAAAAGGTCTTCAAATGGTTACCTATTATATCTGGAAATGACTTCAACAAACAATTTACACATTTCGAGTACACTGCAATATCGCACCTGCTAGAAGATATTTACGTTTGTTTTGTGGCTCTTGCCTATGCAATTGTATTTGTGGTTTGATAAAATAGAAGAATTTGCACATTATGTAATGCTGCATTTGAAACATTTGTATTCTTATGGTGTTTCCTATTTATACCAGGTTGTGTTTCAACAGTAGATTATTTTTTCAGTGGCTGTTTTTTTTATTTTCTTGCTTTTTTTTTCGATGAAGGTAGAAGTGATTCATTTTTTTTTCTACCAGCAGTCATTTTTATTACAAACAAACTTTTTAGTGTTTGAAAAAGAAATAAAACAAGTGTCTTATTTCTGTTTGTCAGTTACCTGTACATTCTTATTTTCCTTCAAAATGTTATTTTGTTTAGGAATCTAGGGAAATATTGTAATTATCTGTAACATTTTTGTGCAAGATAGTGCTGTATTTAATTTGTCAAACACTTACCTAAGCAAAATATGTCTTCCTGTATTCTTTACAGTCTGTTCCTGCAAGTAGTTCAGATTCCAGTAAGAAGGTAAGTGTACCTTTTCTTTTTAATTCAAAGGAGAAAGAATTCATACAGGTGTAACTTGCACGACTCCTTTTATTTTAGTGGTACTATTAAAAAATTTTTATTTGCATGATTGGAATCAGTTTGATTCTTCATTGCCATATAGTGCTTCTCTGTGCAGCAGTGCTTTTGTTGACTTAGCTGTATCTAAAATGTTAAAATTTCACAATTTTTATGGAGATTTTTTTAATTTAAAAAATAGGGTTGTGATTGTAATGTAAGTGGACCTTTTAAGGTTACAGATTATGTAATGATTTTTAAGATAAGTCTGAGAAAATGAAATCAATAAGAATTCATGTATTTGACTCTTAATATTTACAGACTATTCCTCTCAGTCCATTCCCCAGAAAGCTCAGCGCTATGACCAGTAAACATACCCTGTGACCATTTGTCTTCACAGTTAATTTTTTCCATTTAAATTTTCTTTCTACACCACTGGATGATACTGTTTTCAGTTAAAAAAAAAAAAAAAAAGAAAAGTTTCTGATCGGAAAATATGAATACCTAAGCAGAAGACACTACTATTGCATTCAAAATTATTAAAAAAATGAAGCCAATATTAATTAATATTTCCTATAGTGGAACACTGAATATAGACTGGATTGGTCTTCCACCTCTTGGTGGGCAGTAAAAACATCATATACATGTGTATAAGACAGTGGATGTAGTACATTACAGGCTTTACAGCTGAGTCACTGTCTGAATGGAAACAAGTCTCCATAAGTCTTGTGTATACCTTGTTTACGTTCTTCTTTCATTGGTAGTGTACATTAAGAATTTTTGTTAAAAACAGTAGTACTTTTTAAAGGTGATCATCCATAGTATTATTATCTATGCTTGTAAATTTAGAGAATTCAGCATTTTTTGTTTTACTAACATATTTAAAGAAAGCCTGTGATGAGTAAACAAACAGCTTTCTCCGCTCTGTCTGCAGATAGTGATCGTTCCCAATAGCAACCCGTTTCCACCTGTGGTAAGCAATTTCTCTCTACCACTCTCAAAGTTTTGACTCAAAGAGCATTTAAGTAGCTTCATGTCTTAATTTGTCAGAAGGATTTCTCATGCATATGGAGACAAATCTTTGTCACACAGGGTTTATCCTAGGATCATAATTACTTCTGGGGAAGAGTGAGATAGTAACTGCATCTACATGATATGACAGGCCAACTATTTGACCTGAGTCATGATTCTATGATTGCTATTACTACTTCCAGAGATATTTGATTAAGTTCAGATTCTATGTGTCTTCCATATATATAACATCCATGTTTCTGAGTAGTTTTGATTTTCTGCTTCCACTACAATTTTTTTTTTGTAAATTCACTTCTATTCTTATTTTTAAAGTAGTAAACTTCCATTTCACTTACTGGCTCATAATCAAACAAAAGAAAGTTTTACTTTAATGTGGTTAAAATGAGTTCGTATGTCAAAATTTATGTGTGTGTTTTTTTTTTTCTGATGTCCTCTTTCTACTCAAACTTGTTCCAACCTGAATGAATATTAAAATCAATTACTAATCTATTATCCTTCCTATATCTTTCTGCCATGTTTATTCATGTATTGCACCGAAAAGACAGGACCCTTTTTGTGCTGCAAAATCTTGCTTAGACAAGCCTTTGTGCAGAATACTTAAAGATTTTTGTTTTCATTTGCAGCGTCATACTTATCCCCAGGTAAGCATACTTTTTTATTTTTTTAATTATTTCTCTAATGGTGACATATGCCTTATGGGGTCAAACCTGTTACTTTGAAATGAAATCTACTATCCATTTAAGTTTGTCCCTCATAACCCAAAACTGAGTAATTGACTCAGACAGAAACTGAATTCAGTTATGAGGTGATGTACAGGTGATTATGAGGTATATTTGAGTGGTGACGATGTCTCAGCTTCACTCACCCAATTTGGAAAAACTGAGCTAACTGGTACTGCAAAAACCTGTAGCCTATGCTCTTTCAAGAGTTCTTTTAGAAGGAGGTTTAGGCATAGGAAATTACTTCAGTAGTGATGGGCTCCTTCCCCTCCTGAGCTGAAGATAAACTACTTTATCTAGTTTTTAAACTAGTTTAGTACTGGGTTTTCAGAACACAACGCTTAGTACATCATATGTGCTCCCCTTTCCTTTATTATCCCAAGCAAAGTAGTAGAACTAGAAATTATCTGTTTTACAAATCAAATTTCTTTTCTTTCCTGTTCTTTTTTACAGAGCTTGGGCAATTCTGCTACTAAGATCATAGTACAGGTACATGTTCTTTCTTCATGGTCTTTGTGCTTTATCTCAAGCTCTGCCTCAGTAAACTATGCAATGACTCATCTATTTGGGGATAAGTGTGTATGGATGTCTTAAATCAATGGTACACAAACTACAGTGATAAAGTTGATGTGTTTCTGTAGTTAAAGCAAAGTGAGTGTACTTCTTGGTTGTTGATCAACAATCATTGCAACTGTGTTCTGTAAGTACAAAACATGAAAACCTCTGTATTTTAATTTCCCAGAAATACCACAAAATGACATAATGTATTATATAAATAATTGTCATTGTGAAGTATCTTTGTATGCTGAAGTATTTATCACTGTAGCAAGGTAAGACATAAGAAACTCATTCAAACTGTCCTGTAGGTTTAAAAATAGTTTCTTAGTCATGGTACATAAGCAATTCCTCTTTAAAATGAATAACAATATTTTTTTTCTGTATAGAGTGGACAAAGGCAGCAAAGCAGCGGTACTACTTACGTTCAGGTAAGTGAGATTAAAAAAGAGTAGAAATATGCCTCTAGATTTCACTCAAATAGGGTCAGAATAATGATATTTTCCTACATATATACATAAATGTATTTCACAGGTTGCAGGTACTTAAATTGCTTTGGGTTTTGTTTTTCTTTCTTTTTTTTTTTTTTCTGTAGTTATTGGTGTTCAGCTTCTTTTGGTTAAAATATTCATAAATGTATTTCTGTAAGTCATTAGTTGAAGTAAAATGACTGTGTTCATCACAATGTGTCCTCTAAAATCTGTAGAAAAGTCATAATACCATGCCAGAAGTGTTTCTAGGCTCAGCATCGCAAGAAGAATACTATACTGGTAGATTCAGACCCCATGTATATTAGACCACAAATTTCCATAAGTTATGAAGGGTGAAGAATGGTATAGAAACATAACTCCATACTTATGTGCAACAAGGTATTTCAGCCTTACTTCAAGCCTCACCACTACTTATTCTTGTGGGAAGAATAAATGGGTACAAATATTAACATAATAATAAAAAACTTGAGTGTGGTGTAATGCATGAGAATATTCTTGGTGTGAACAAAAGGATGAAGTATTCCGATTTCTTGAGCAGTGGTGGCAAGGGAGGACAGGGAAGAAAAAATTGTCAGTATTATCTATACAAGTCCTAGTAGTGAGAAGTTTGACCAAGGATAGCTCTGACTTCTAGAGCTCAATGCCACAGACATCACAGATAGCACAAGTATAAGGCTATCTTAGTGTGGGCCAGGCTCCCCAATTTTGCTAATGCAAAATGGTCCCTTATAAAAGGATACTAACCAAATGGTTTCCTTGTGCTAGGGTGGGCCAACCTACACTATCAGCAGCGGTTCTTACGGACAGGTAAGCAAACTGAATGTTCTCTAAGAAGTTCTTCACTGATCTCTCTGTGATCAGTGGGACTGACAGATTCTTTGATGTTTCCTTTGGCAGTCTGAGTCCCAGTTTGAGATATGGCTTTTGCCATAGTAGGATGATACATTGTAGGGGTGATAGTGTACTACTCTGTCTTCTTTGGCTCAGGAGGAGCCTTGCTGGGAAACCTTTGTCCAGCTGTATTTGCATAATCATTATGCACTTTCTTAAAGCCTTATAAAACAGTGATGTTCTTTAAGAAGGTGGTCATTGTCTTCTTTTTCTTAAAGGGTTCCCGAGGCAGCCAGACCTATGGTCAGGTAAGACTTTTTTTCTGAAATATATTGAACTTTTCTATAGGGATCTGCCTTTCAAAAGAACATTGGTTGTTTGTTGGTCTGAGCATTTTTTGTTGTTTGTTTGCAAACTTGATTTTTCCTTCTTGATGTTCAGGGTAGTTCCTGGTTTTTGGTCATCTCACAGGATTACCATATAGGAAAACAGAATATAGAATGGAGGAAATCTATTGGGCAATATTTTTATTTTTTTCTGCCATAGCTTTGCTAAATCCATAGCTTAATTTACTAATGGGTTCTTGCTTTTCTTACAGATCTCTCAACTTCAACCTGGCAGTTCTTATGGCCAGGTAAGCATTAGTCAGTATATAGCATTTGAGAAAGTAGTGTCTCATGGCACTGCAGAACTTAAAATCACTTAAAGTGATGTTTCTTTTCTGTTTATTTTGAGTTCTAAAACAAATTTCCAAATCCATTTCAAAACTTTTATTGTGAAAATGATAGTTGTGTTTTTTTCAGTTGATATCTGCAAAAGCATGGGTTCCTGTCTCTTTCTAATCTTTTAAAAAGGACATGAAATTTGAAAACTTATGGTAGAAATATTTTCCTCAGTGCTGTTTCTCTTCCAGCTGATTGACATGGTAAAATAAACTTACAGTCAGTTCTTCATTGTCCACTTCAATCACAGAACAAAGAAGTGTTTAAGGAGTTAAAAAACACTGGTTGAGGTTCTCCACTGCAGGCGGACTTGATCTTATACCCTTCACCTCTAAGATATGTCCTTTTATTGTTAATATGTGAATTAAAGCACTGTAAGTTAGATATAAATTTTCCTACAATTTATTTCAAAGTAGAAGAAATATAGAAGATGGTTCAAATCTTTTTTGTCAGTTCCTGTCTTCATAACTCTCCCAGACAGCTGTGGCACAAGCATAAGGCTATCTTAGTGTGGGCCAGGCTCCCCAATTTTGCTAATGCAAAATGGTCCCTTTGAAAGGATACTAACCAAATGGTTTCCTTGTGCTAGGGTGGGCCAACCTACACTATCAGCAGCGGTTCTTACGGACAGGTAAGCAAACTGAATGTTCTCTAAGAAGTTCTTCACTGATCTCTCTGTGATCAGTGGGACTGACAGATTCTTTGATGTTTCCTTTGGCAGTCTGAGTCCCAGTTTGAGATATGGCTTTTGCCATAGTAGGATGATACATTGTAGGGGTGATAGTGTACTACTCTGTCTCCTTTGGCTCAGGAGGAGCCTTGCTGGGAAACCTTTGTCCAGCTGTATTTGCATAATCATTATGCACTTTCTTAAAGCCTTATAAAACAGTGATGTTTTTAACAAGGTGGTCATTGTCTTCTCTTTCTTAAAGGGTTCCCGAGGCACCCAGACCTATGGTCAGGTGAGGCTTTTTTTCTGAAATATATTGCAGTCCTGTGTGTGTGTGATGTTACCTTTTGTTTATTTAGTTTTTGCTTTATTCCTTTTCGGTGTTGCAAGATATTCCCATTTTTTTGGTCATCCCAAGATACCATGTTTTAAAAAGTACACAGATTTTCTGTTATGGTTTGAAGACTACAGTTTAATTTACTAATGGGTTCTTGCTTTTCTTACAGGTCTATCAGCCACAAGGTGGCACTTCCTATGGCCAGGTAAGCAACAATTAATTACTGGCCAGGATACAGCATTTGAGGAAGTGAACTGCCATTGCTCTGCAAAAGCATTTAGCTGTCATTCAGAATATGTAATTTAAAGGAAATTTTCTTCTTGAGTGTAAAGCTCATTTTCATATTTGCACTGAAATATAATGCATATATGTGTTGTCCTCATATGTACATTGAGATTTTTGTGAGGTTTGTTTCTTGAGTTAACAGAGTAAGTTGTCATTAGAAGTGAGATTTTTTTTTTAATATGGGTCTGGGAACAACAGGCTCAACAGCAACTACAGAAATACTAGGGTCTTTCTCACATAGAAAGGAGTATCTGTAGTCATCTTACATTCACAAGATTTTACAAGGAAATTCACACAGTTCATAGCTAGTCTTCATTCTTTTCAGCAGATAGACAGCTGAATTCCTTTGAAGTTTATTTCTTATTTAAAATGAGGAAAAATTGTATTTGAATTACTGAAATGCTTTTTTTTCTCTCCCCAGCAGAGTGGATTTTCTTCTTCAGGTGGCAGTGGAGGTTGTGGACAAGTAAGTGCCCTTTCTCCAAGGCATTTGAAAACTAAACTCTGCTTTCTATGTATTAGTAACATTTTTTCAAGAAACTGTATGTCTGTTAGTAGGAATCTTTTGCTGTTACATGAAAATATCTAGCTTAGAGGTCAAGAAATGAGATTTGTTGATCATTGTAACCAAAATGAAGTGGCTTCTCCTATATACAACTACATGCAGAAGATGAACAAGTAGAAAAACGTTTGCCTACTGAGCAAACAGGTGTAACTGTTACAGAGTGAGTTTTGGATGTTTCTCTATGTAGGATGAAATAAGTAAAGAAGGTGACTCGTTAGATCAGTAGTTGATATCCTGGTTTCATTTCAACTCATGTATTCTTACAACAGTATAAAGACTGTTACAAGTGATAAGATCCTAGGTGAAGAATGGATGCAGCCTTGACAGTAAATTGAAGTCCAGATGAATACACTGAGGAAAGCAGTAAAACTAATAGAGACAAGTACCGAATCCTCTAGCAAAAGTATTAAGATTAGTATGACTTAAGTATGAATGGAAATGCATGGGTGAAAGCATAAGAAGCAATACAAGAGTACTGGTGATGTGTGGGCAATGAAACTGAAGAAATGTGAAGAAACACTGAAGAATGTGTTGCTTCCATTGAAGCTGAATTGCAGATGACTTAGCAGAAAAGCCGTGCTTTTAATAACAGGAGGGCAGCAACCAGAGTAGAACACATTGTACTGGTTCACATCTTGCTATTCCAAGAAGGATGCATGCAGCTGAAACATACCGAAACAGGGAAATGAAAGGCAGTAGCATTACCTAAGATCTGTGATGAGCGAATCTAGAAAGATTCTGTGGTAGGCAGTGACTGTTGGCTCTTTAACGGATAACAAATGTAATCTTTAATGTTAATATTTGCCAATCAAGAAGAACTTAGATAAATTAATAAAAGCATCAGTTGCAAAACTACCTTATTTTTCTACATTGCAACCAAATGATCCTGCTTTCATTATCTGTATTTTGATGCTTATAAGTAGGTGGATACGGAATAGAAAGAGGGTAAAGCCACTGACTGAGTTAAATAAAATTAAACTCATTAAGCTCTGTTAACTTTTGTTTTGTTTTGTTGTTAGAAACTTTAACAAGAAAGCTACTTTTTTTTCCCTATTTATTTATTTATTTATTTATTTATTTATTTATTTATTTATTTTGACAGGGTACTTCATATGATAGCAATCCCTGCCACCAGGTAAATAGACTTCCTCTAATTTTAAGTCATATCCAAAATTAGTTTTGCTGCTGACTCAGCTGGTACTGACCTCAGATTCATGAAGTGCAAGTTCATGTAATCTTTACTAATGTGGGATTAGAGCTGACTTCCTATACATGGGAGCACCACAGGAGCTTCATGTCCATTTTCCTATCCCCTTCTTTTTTCTTTTTCCCCTAACATTATGTCTGAATCAACTTCAGAGCTGCTCGAGACATTATGTAGATGAAGGATGGAGCTCATAGTTCTCTGAGAATACATTTTAGGAGTGCCATTTGAAATTTCTGAAAATGAGAATATTTTAACTCTTCACTGAGTTTGTGCAGTGAGGTATTGGTAGATAGTGTATATTTGTTATGATTTTTTCTGCTGGAACACCAAAAATTACTATCCTGTAAGATTTCTTCTATTTTCAAAGAAGTCATTTTATGTGAATGCTAAAAATCTGTAATAAAAAAGCAAAATCTTCTCTTTTTAAAATTCCTTTTTAAATTTTCATTTATTATAAATTATTTATAATAATTTTTCAAACTTTTATAAAGAGAAGTTATTTATTTCTAAAACTAAAGTAATTATTTAAACTTTGTTCCTTATAAAAATTGCTGGACATTGAAATATAGAACTTTTTTTGGTTTGCTTCCTCTTGCTTTTTCTAGATGAAGTCTCATTTTACCAAATGGCAGATATTCTACTCACAATTCTTTTTTCACTTTAAGAAGTTATATTCCTTTTTAAAGGGGTCATTTTGAAATATATGGAGTGTTTTATTTAAATCCTTTTCCTCAAAGCCCCTATATCTTGAAGCTTCCTATGTACTAATGCTATCAGAGGAAATTTTCATTCCATATATGTAAATATGGTTTTTTACAGGAGAAGAAAATACGCATTCTCTAGAAACTGTTCTGAATGAAACATATCACTAGTAGGAATTAGCTAAAAACACATGTTTATGCTACCTTGCCATGTGTCTCATGGTGTATTTACTTTTGCAGTCTTAACAATCCATGCTCACTAAGTTAGAAATCATACCTTCCTTGCATATCTGCCTAAGCTCTTTCTTCCTCTGAAAGAAAAAGTATCATAAGTTTCATTAAATCTGTATCCAAACAGTAAGTGTAAAAATTATGCATAAGTTTTTCTTTAATTTACAGGATGGATCTCAGAGTGGTAGCCAGGTAGGCTGCTTCCTATTATCCTCTGATCAAAACTGTCTAATAAGTTCTAATCCATAGTATAATTTTATTAATTATGAGGGTGTAGATTCTTGCATAACCTCTAACCTCCCCATCTCCTTTAATTAATCCCCAATGCTTTATATCAACCCTGAAACTTACACAGAAAGAACTCTATAACCTAATAAAACTAACTCTGCAGTGTTATACAGTTCAGCTCTACAAGTGTAATATCTGTTGGTGGTAACCAAGTAAGTACTAGGTTGTTATTTCTTCTCAGTGAGGTTTTATTGCACACAGATCCCATAAGCTCTGATCAATGTTGTATCTGTAATGTAATACTCAAATTTTATTATTGTTAGCAGGGTGGATCATCATCCTCACAAAATTATGGTGGCAACCAGGTAGGGAGAAATTGATTTTTCCTGTGTCAAAAGTTGTTATCATATCTGATAAGAAATTTTCACCAGATTTGTTCTGCATTCTTAGTTGGCTATTCTGTACCACGCTTGATTAAGATGCTGGAATTGCAGTTACTGTCAACTAGAAAATTGTAACTGTTCAAAATAATCTCCAGCAATTGTTTATTTATAGCTTTGCAGTCCCCAAATGAAATCAGTTTCTCCTGACATTGGTTTTGCATTTGTTATTTTAAAGGGAGGATCACAAAGCTATAGTAGTGGCCAAGTGAGTAGAGCTTTATTTTACCAATTACAAATTACGTCCTACAAGCTTTAGCCTCTGCTTGAAATCAGGTTTTCTGTATCCTGATATTCTCTGATCTTGATTGGTTTGTTTTAAAGGGTGGATCATATTCACAAAACTATGGTGGCGGCCAAGTAAGTAGTGTTTTATTTCACCAATTACACATTACTTCCTACAAGCTTTAGCTTCTTCTCAAAAGCAAGTTTTCTGTATCCTAATATTCTCGGATGTTGACTGGTTGGTTTATTTTAAAGAGTAGGTCTTCCTCACAAAACTATGGTGGTGGCCAAGTAAATAACACTTTATTTCACTAGTTACACATCACTTCCTACAAGCTTTAGCTTCTGCTCAAAATGGGTTTTCTTTATTGTAATGTTCTCTGATGTTGGTCGGTTTGTTTGTTTTAAAGGGTGGATCATATTCACAAAGCTATGGTAGTGGCAAAGTGAGTGAATGCTTTGTTTCTTTTCTTATATATCGCATCCTACAAGCTTTGGCCTCTGCTCAAATTGAGGTTTCCTGTATGTTTGTTTTCTCTGATATTGGTTGTTGCTTTATTTTAAAGGGTGAATCATACTCACAAAACTATGGTGGTGGCAAAGTAAGTGAACATTTTATTTCTCTACTTATATATCGCATCCTACCAGCTTTAGCCTCTGCTTAATTTTTTTTTTTAATTATTGTAACTTTCTCACATATTTGTTGGTTGGTTTATTTTAAAGGGTGGATCATATTCACAAAACTATGGTAGTGGCCAAGTAAGTTATGCTTTATTTCCTTACTTACACATCACGTTCTACAAGCTTTAGCCTATGCTCAAAATCATGTTTCTTGTATCCTAATGATCTCTGATGCTGGTTAGTTGTTTTCTTTTTTTTTTCTGTTGTTTTTATTTTGTTGGTTTTTTTGTTTTTGTTCTTAAAGGGTGGATCATACTCACAGAACTATGGTGGTGGCCAAGTAAGTAGTACTGTATTTCACCAATTACACACCACTTCCTACAACCTTTAGCTTCTTCTTAAAATTGTTTTGTATCTTTCTCTGTAATGTAACTTTCTCTCATGTTTGTTGGTTGGTTTGTTTTAAAGGGTGGATCATCTTCTCAAAACTATGGTAGCAGCCAGGTAAGTTAGTTTACTTCCATACTTATAGCTTTAGCCTACAAGCTTTAGCCGCTGCTAAAAAATAGATTTTCAGTATCATTATTTTCTCTGATTTTTATTGGTTAATTTTAAAGGGTGGATCATACTCACAAAACTATGGCGGTGGCCAGGTAAGTAATACTTTATTTCTCTTTTTATACATCACTCCTTACAAACTTCAGCTTCTGCTCAAAATTGGGTTTTCTGTAACCTAGTTTTCTCTGACGTTGTTTGTTTCATATGTTTTAAAGGGTGGATCATCCTCCTCCGACAGCTATTATGATAGTCAGGTAACTACTTCTTTCTTCTTATGTATTTTTTCTTGCTGATTTTTGTAGATCCTACTTTATTGCATCATCTTCTCTTAGATCTAATAAAATGTAATAATTTCTATGCTCTTCTTATTTCTTTCTCATTTTTCTTCTTCTGAAGGATGGAATGTTCCATGTCAGCACTATTACAACCATGTACTTGACCATTTTTCTTATAAGAAACTTTAACTCACCAAGCAATTCTTTGTTTTCATGAGCCTCAATTCTGTCTTGCTGAGTGCAAGATCAAAGCATCTTTTTAACTATCCATGTTACTGAGGAAATAACAGGATATTTGATGTCCATGTAGGATTCACAGGATTTCTCAGATGATAATCCCAATGCCTGTGATGATGTGAGTATGCTTTCTTTAATATATTTTCATCACAAATCTATTCATATAAATGAGCAAATATTGCACTATGAGATGCAGTCTTGTGAACAGATTTACCACAGAGAATATTTAGCCTTCACATGGATAGCTGCTTCAGCAGCTGCATATTTTCTTACTGAAAACCTGTGCTTACTGATGCATTTTGTACTTTTAAATGCATTTAACTTGATATGAATAAAAAGATTTCCATTGCTTTGCACAGATATTTTTTTTCCCAAAATCTAAGGATACACTTTACACTAATTAATTAAACTATAAAAATAATTAAGAATTCCATAGATAAGTTTTGAATACATATCTTGAAAGAAGGAAAAGAGATCATGAGACGACATGATTTTCACTTTCTATTATTACCAATTTAAGTTTAGTGCTAAAATTATTTCACATGAGGATGACAGAATTTCAAACTAATTTAGGTAAACCAGTGGAGGATTTGAACTTTGATGCAGGTGTGATTTATTTCAAGTCTGTACACAACATCAGAAAGAATTGAATTTCTGTGAGCTTGCTGTATTTAAATAATCGATCTTTCTATTTTCCAGAATGACACTACATATAGTGCTAATAGTCGGGTAAGGGCTTTTCTTCATCTACGGTGTTCTTATTCTTGCAATTAAGGACCAGTGTCAGTAACTGAGCACTTCTATGGGTCTCCACTTGTAGTGAATGACTAATTAACTTTATGAAGGGTATTATAAAAGCAGTCAAGGAGTGAGATTGTTTGATGTTATATTTCTCTGTACTCAGTTCTTTCTGTTAGTTCTCAAGGCTGCTGCACAATCATCTAAAACTGCACAATACTTCTAAGAATGTATACTAGCAGAGTTTTTATTAGGCCCTTCAGGATATGTACTTTGACTGGATAGTTATTTTGGAATTAACCATCTGTATATGTAGCTGCCTCAATCTTTTGCCACTAGTTTAAATTAAAACTTGTATATATGATAGTCTTCTAGTGATACTCCTTCAGTCATGACTTTTCCTTCTGTCCTGCAAGCAGGAATAGTGACTTAAGTGGATGGATTGTGACTAAGCAATTATTCCCTGCCGTCTGTTCGTAGAAACTGTAATTTTCTCCTTTTTTACTGCCATCTAAAGTAACCTTCTGTCGTCAGCTACTTGCCTTCTCTTCAATTGTCAGCTGTGTGCTCAACCACTCTTTTCCCAAATTTCCTTTCTATTACATTAGTAATTTCTGATTTTGTTTCTATTCAGGCAAATTTACTCAAAACTGGAATCACTCTTTGCTTTCCTGTGAGCATGTTGTATGGAATCTCCTTTAGCAGGGGCATTGAACTAGATTATCTCCAAAGGTCACTTCCAACCCCTACAATTCCGTGATTCTTCGAATACTGAATTCAGTGAATGAGGGTCATGACATCACTCTAAAAACAGACTTTTCTATCTCACTGTTTATTAGGCGTACGTTGTGGTGCAGCTAGTTCTGAATTTAAACTGGTTGCACAGGAAAAAATACACTGAGCTTTGCTTTCCTATTTTTATAGTACAACAATTTTGGAAGATAAATGATGTTTCCTCTCTTGCTCCTAAAACTAGTCTATCAATGTTAAAGTTATTTGAAAATAAATCTGATACAAATATTTACCACTGTATCACCTATTGAAAGTGAGGTCAACCAAAATGTCTTCATCAAGGAAGATATTTTCCTTTCCCTAAATGTGTTATTTTTGACATTTTTAGATAGAATCTTACAGAAAGTACTTTGTGGGGATATCTCCATCTATAAAGCAATAAATAGCTTCTGATTTCATTACAGAGTTCTAACTGTGTGAAGAGGAAAGTTGTTGTCAGAGTAAGTATCTCTTTCTTTCCACTGCTTTGCAGGATTTTATCCAAATTGCGCCTAATTTGTCATAATTATCTCTATTTTTTTCCCAAATAATGTTTGACCTAATTAATGTTTTTGTGTTTAAAGATAAACTAAAATAAAAGAGTTTGTCCATTTGCTCTTTTGGGGGATCTTATTTTAAGGTGTGTGTGTGTACGTGCCTATCATATATGTAATATAAGAAAAAAAATACATGACATGAAAACTTGTTGTGAGATACAGGGCAACTCAAATTTCTGTCCTTCAAGAAGCACATACAGAATTCCTTCAAGCTATGATGAGTTGAAATTAATGAGTTTTGCAAACAGAGAGCAGTCAAGACATAGTTGAAGATATAATAAAGAAGTAAAAACATAATGCTTGGAAATTTATTGTGCTTTCTGTTATATGAAGGACATACAGATACTGTATTATATACCTTCCAGTCATATTGCAGTAGTCTATAAAAATCGAGCAAATTATCTTTTATAATAAGGCATTTCTACTCAATATATGCATTAAATGATCTGGAGTAATTATAAATAATGAGTACAGGAAAAAAAAAGGATTATGGCTAGGTCAGAATTTCCATCTCTTAACATCAAATGTCTCTCTTCTTACAGGATACGTCACATGTTTTAAGCAGAAGAGACTATGATGTCCAGGTAAACATGCTCATTACTCTTTATGAACTGCTGCTGGTGTTACAGCTACTTTAGTGTACACACAAAAGAAGCATAAAGATTTAGCTTTTCTAACAGGTTATTCTGCTTAGAGTTACGTAGTTCTTTTCCAGTAGAACTGTGTATTTTACTTAATTACCCTTACTGAAAAATGAGTAATTTCTCGTTACTTTACAGAATGAATCCTCTACTTCAAACAACAGCCACACTAACTACCAGGTAATAATACAGTGTCTACTGAATCATCTTATTGCAGCAATCTTCCTCATAAATTATATTTCAATTCCTGAAAATTAATTTTTACTAATTTATCTGTATTTGGCAAATTTTTTTCCATACTGTTAGAATTTTACAGAAATGAATAATGATAAAGGGCCCAGAATATAACACCTTCTGTGTTAAGTGACACACTTAATAAATCCTTACACAAAATAAATAGTTTTAAAATCTGATTTTTAGAAACAAAAACTAGTGAAGGATAATGGTCAGATCTATATTGGTGTTTCATCTGGAATTTGGTAACAAGATACATGTTGTGACTTCCATTGCAAAAGTCTTCATGTTCTGTAGTGCTACCTATCAGTTTCTTGGAGATCTGTACTCCCTCTGTGCCAAGCAGTACGTAGATGTAACATTAGCATAGTCCTTTGTTTCAAGGAGTTTAAGTTGATAATACTAAGATCCATGAGTTCCAATGAGTAGTACTTTTTTTTTCATTAGTTTCCTTGGCATCCATTCGATATGTATTTTACCCAGTCATTAAGTAATTTATTTGTGAAATTTAATTGAGAAACATTACAAAAATGTAAATTTTCACATTCATATTAATGTTCCAGAGTTCTGAATGGATAATTTTGTTTAGTGCGGGGAAGTCATAAAAAGATTGTGACCGTACATCTCAGTGCAGTATTTTAAAGTCATTGGATTCTTTTCCTAAACATACTTTAGATCTGATGAAAGGCTTCTTTAAAAATGATTGTTTTCTTCACAGGGTGGATCATTCATTGCAACTGGTGGTGGATCAAGTGGTCAGGTTAGACATTTCTCTATTGTTATCTTGTGTTGTCCAGATAGCTTCCTGGTAATTTAACTAATTAAACTCGGGAGTCAATGTTTAAGTGCAGTAATTTTGCAAGGGAACTTTGGCTATGTTATAGATTAAATTGTAAATTAAATGACCATTTTCAGATTACATTTATTTGAAATGGCTCCATGAAATTGCTTTTTAATACTTTAAATTTCACACGTGGCTTACTGGTAAATGAATGTTGGTACTCTTTACTTTCCAGATTGCTCTCTCTTGATGAAGCATCTAAAATTGAGACAGCACTGAGAGATGTAATGTCAGTTCAACTTCCAAAGCTAACATTAAACATCTAAAACTATGCTGCCCTCTCGTTCTTTTTGGTTGTAGGAAAGTCACAGCTACTCTGTAGTCCTCTGATCATTCTTCCTCTAAATATAGTTTGGCATATGAAGTAAGGTGGCATTTCAAATTTCCATACATCAGCAATAGTTTCGTTGTTTTTATTTATAGGGTGGTTGCGTTTGTCCTGATGGAAGCAGCGGTGTTAGACAGGTGATTCTTTTTCCTTAATTTATACTTACATCTACATAATAGAATATTTTAAATTAATCACCTTGTAATTATGGATACATAGGTAAAACTGAATATTATTGATAATTTCCTAAGTATAGGTAGAATTATATACAATGAAATGTAACTGTGATTTTTACTTTAAGTATGTAATTACCATTTGGCCACTAACTTTCTTTATCTGTACTTTGTAATACCAATGCTGTCTGTTGACTGCTACACGCTAATCTTACATTACTGTCCAAAAAACCATGACAATATGTCTCTTAGTAACCACAAAAATTAATTGCATTCAGATTAGATTCCTTGTACTTCCTACTTATCTAATAAAATATTAGATAAATTGAAAATATGAAAAAATGTCAAAAATTGATAAATATTTCAAATGTTCATCTCTTATATCAATATTTGAAGTATTTCTTTCTCATAAAGAGAATGATTGCAACTTCATGTTCAGTGGCACTTGTCTCTGAGGCAGTGCCTCTGTGTCAGGAAAAGACTAGGAATTTAACCTAGGAATTAAATGGACATGGCTGAACTGGTTTCATAGTGCAGGTGAAGGTTCCTTTGTCAGTGAAGTGTACTTTCAGGTCTTGCTCTCCAAATATGAGTGGAGCAGTATAAAACAAGTATTAAGAGGCAAAGAATAGGCACGTTTTTATGAATTTTTTAATGAGATTTATTAAGATTTAAATGTGAATACATTTAATATTTTTTTTTCAAGGGAAATAATGGTTTTCCTTATGTTGATTACGAAATTTGTCATGCTGCAGTTATCCCACTTTTTCTCCATATTTTTTCTAAAGACAAGAACTCAGTCTACAAATTCTCTGAGGAAACAGTCCAACCATAATTTTCTTGTCTGTTTAGCACATGAAGCAAATGTTTAGGTAATAATAGATACTATGTACTGGTAAATAGTCTTTGTTCTTTGTAAATAGTGGTGAGCTGAAAAATCTGATCAATAGTCTGTTTACACTTTGGTATTTGCTAATGTATCTAGCTTCCAAAGACATGGTCAGGGTCATGATCATCTGTAACAGTGTAGAGTCTACCAGGCATAACATGCTTTTCTGAAAGAAAGCATATATAGAAAGACTGAGATGAAAAGGTATTACTTTTTACAGGTCATTTAACCTGAAAAGACCCAGGAACAGGTTTCTTCACTACTAATGAAAATGGTCAGCATTCTCTTTTAATAATTGCAGAAATGTCCTTTTGAGAGAAAATATTTTGGAAGAAGAGAAATCAAGAATTAGATTCATTTACTTGAATGTCTGTTTACAATAAAAATAACTTTTTTTTTCTTTTTTCCCTTCAGGGAGCCCCTGGTTCTTCATACAGTACATATTCTGGTAACCAGGTAAACATTCAGATTAAGCATCCAATTCAGAAGCTTCATATCAAACCTTTCCAGAAGGAGTAGCCAAACATAAACCAGTAACCCATTCTGTCCTCTTCTGCACAGGGGGGATCTTCCTTCTACCATGGAGGATCCTATGGACAGGTAGTTGTTCCTCTACCAGATGACCCAGATCCCCATTATCCTGATTTCTAGACTACCAGTACCATGGTAGCTGCAGAATGTCATAATCACAGACCGAACAACTGCCTTTTAAACAGGCTAAGTTGCATCAACCCTAAAGCACCTAGCAGTGTGAAGTTTGACAGAATAGTATGCAATACAGAATAGTATGTACAGTTTCTTTGCAGAAATCGTATTTTATTAGGTTGTGAAAATTGCTGCCAGAAGATATCTTCTATTTTAATAATATTGGTCTTAATTTTCATTTAGATACTAAAGATTAACTAAAACTAGGATAAAGGGTATAAAATGAAAACCAGATGCATTCATCTTGCCTGCAAGAAAATAGCTAGTCTGTTGTTTTCCTTTCAGGGAGGCCCAGGTTATTCCCACAGCTCTTATTCTGGAAACCAGGTAAATATTCTGGTTGCTGTACCAGCATAGGAGAAGTCTAAGCATCTTTACTGATCAGACATTTAAACTACAAAACAATAACTTAATGTTTTCTATACAGGGAGGGTCTTCCTACTCTCCTGGTGGATCTTATGGACAGGTAAGATTTTTTTCCTCATTTATAAAGTCAATGCAGACTGCCATTATCTTCATTCCTAAGCTCCCCATGTGTAGTGGCTGTTAGGAAACACCCTACTTAATTCCCAACAAATTAATCAACAATAATGTAAATTACATCATGAAGTCTGCCGGGGGGGGGAAAAAAAAAAAACAACTAAATTGTGTTTAGAAATTTCAAAGAGTTGTCTCATTCTGCTGAGAATATAATTGCTAATAAGTTTCTTGTTCTTTAACAATTTTATCCAAAATTGAGGATCAGGTAGATTTATTTGTAGCATCCTATTTGCAGGAAAATAGGTAGTCCATACTTTCTTTTCAGGGATTACCAGGTTCTTCACACAGTACATATTCTGGTAACCAGGTAACATTCTGATTAAGTACCCTACCCATCTCAGACCTTTCTGGAAAGAGTAGACAAACATAAACCAGTAACCCATTCTGTCCTCTCTGCACAGGGGGGATCTTCCTTCTACCATGGAGGATCCTATGGACAGGTAGTTGTTCCTCTACCCTTGTTAGGATAACCCAGATCCCCATTATCCTGATTTCTAGACCACCAGTACCATGGTAGCTGCAGAATGTCGTAATCACAGACCAGACAACTGTCTTTTAGACAGGCTAAGTTACATCAACCCTAAAGCACCTAGCAGTGTGAAGTTTGACAGAATAGTATGCAATACAGAATAGTATGTACAGTTTCTTTGCAGAAATCGTATTTTATTAGGTTGTGAAAATGCTGCCAGAAGATTTCTTCTATTTTAATAATATTGGTCTTAATTTTCATTTAGATACTAAAGATTAATTCAAAACTAGGATAAAGGGTATAAAATGAAAACCAGATGCATTCATCTTGCCTGCAAGAAAATAGCTAGTCTGTTGTTTTCCTTACAGGGAGGCCCAGGTTATTCCCACAGCTCTTATTCTGGAAACCAGGTAAATATTCTGGTTGCTGTACCAGCATAGGAGAAGTCTAAGCATCTTTACTGATCAGACATTTAAACTACAAAACAATAACTTAATGTTTTCTATACAGGGAGGGTCTTCCTACTCTCCTGGTGGATCTTATGGACAGGTAAGATTTTTTCCTCACTTGTAAAGTCATAGAATTGCAGAGTTGGAAGGGACTAAAAGAGATTATGGAGTCCTACTGTCCAGTCAACACAGACTTCCATAATCTTCCTTCCTGTACTGCTCTTGAAAGAAGAAAAACTCTTAATTTAGAGATTAAAAATATTGCACTTTTTATTTTCTGTTCAGGGAGGGTCTTCTGTCAGTGATAATGGCAGTGAATCCTATGGTCAGGTAAGTCTTTTTTTTTTTTAATTCCTCTGTTTGTTTGTTTTTTTTAACCCCCCCTTCGTTCCTCCCTTGTTTAGGGCCAATGCCCTGGCTCCTATATACAGATATATTCTATATTTGGTTCTCATATTTTAACAAAGAATTTTTTTTTTTTTAAGGAGTGAAATTACATATACTCTGTATCATGGAAGTTTACAGGAGAGTATGCAAAAAGTGAGGTGCTTCCAATGGTTGCAGCTTGATCTCAAGAAAACTAACTTTAATTTTGCATATGACAGAGGATTTGGAACTGGATGACCTTTAAAGTTTCTTCCAGCCCAAGCCATTCTATGAACTTTGAATTATCAGCCAGATGAAAGTCTCTTCCAAATTGGAAATACAGTTAGTTCTAAGAATTTTCTAAATTAGTATGTTAAAATTAGTTTCTTACAGGGATATATAACTGAGTTGCTCAATACGCGTTCTGAGAACTCAGTAAGTATTTGTAGATTTTAAATCTCCCCAGAAAAAGATTCCTACAGTTGTATGCTTCTCCAATGAAATTTCTGTTTGCAATATGAAAATGATTTGTGTTATCTGAACAGGATGGATCTTCTGCATATGGTGGCACTGCATCTTATGGTCAGGTAAATATAATTTATCTCATGCATCAAAAGCTGGAGGTTGGTGTGCTGGTTCTTACATGCACTGGCTTCTAGGTTTCAATTATTTTTAAGTGATGACTGTCTGATACTTTCTGTTTCTCTTTTACTTTGATTTACTTATCTACAACTCCTAATATTTTCAATAACGGAGGGAAGGTAATGCACTATATGCGCTTTCCTCCTTAATATGCTACTGTCAGTCCTCTTATTAGTACATTTTTTTTGTCTTAATGTATTTGCATCAGCTCATTCAAAGGAAAAAGTAAATTGTGAATTTATTTACACACCTTATTGTGCAGAAGCCAGAAGGGGAATGGACATGCTGTTTATAAGTTTATATTTATTATAAAACCATTTTGTAGGGACTACACTATTTTTTTGGTAAGCAAAAAATTTTAACCACCCAAAGACAAATAAAATCATTTATTAAAAATAAGACATAACCTAAAGTGTTCTTCTTGAAAAGTTTTTTTATTGCTACTTATATTGTAGATCCTACAAACAAATCATAGAAAATGAGTTTTTTGGATGTAAAGAATAGTTTATTTCACAAATCAACTTTATCTAAAATGTTTCCTGAAAGAGAACATATTTACAAGAAAGTTTTATTCTGTTCTTCTATGTGTGTGTTATTGTTGTTTCTTAACCTTCTCTGTTTAAGCAGCAGGTAAAGTTGTATATCTTTTTATTTTCTTTTAATGCATTACTATTTTGCAGGATTCACCTTCCATGGGAGTTAGTGAATCTGATTACAGTGTAAGCAATCCTACTCTAATATATCAATCTCAGAATGTACTGCCTTTTGAATTATCTAGGTGCTTATGTGGACCTTTACCTATCTCATAATTTTATCTTCAACAGTTCTTTCATAGCATATTCTAATAATCTGTGTTGCTTAGTAAGTTTCTGTAAGAACTTCTTTGAAATAATATTGTCTCTGTAGATTATTTAAAGTTCCATTTTCTTTTGTCTTTTTTTTTTAAAGTATGATAGGGACTTGACACATGAACTTTACAACAGTTCTGATTTGTAACAATCATACTTTTTTTTTTTATATATTGCTTATTAGAAGTAGCATGTGCTATGGAACCTCCTTTTCTTTATTTCATGTTTTCTGTCAAAATTCCACCTTAGTATATGCTCACAATATACAAAACAACCAGATTCTTCTTACTTTAATTGGATTATTTTAAATATTTTTTCAATGATTTAATGTAACAAAATAACACTGATTTATTAGTACAAGAGCAGTATTAGCAGTAATTCTGATCAGCCATTCTGGTTCGTAAGGGTTACTTTTTGTGGTTTATTTCCTTAAGAGTATAATCCATATATGTTTATAATTCTGGACTCTCATGATAGTTGTCTCATCTTATTTCTTCCCACAAAATCAAGACTTTCAAATTTAGTTCCTCTTATAATCTTTATTAAGTTCAACTTACCCTTTTTTTTTTTTTGAGAACACACATCCTGTTTGACCCTTGATTATTATATAATTTCATTTTTTTAATGATACAACCTTACTTACCACTAATGCAGAAACTACTTCCCTCTCCTTCCATCTTCAATTCAAACAGTATGTACTTTCTGTGGTTGTTTTTTTTTTTCCAAATAAGATTTAAATGCCTTCAAATCACACCATTCATATGCAGTGTGAAGTATTGTGGTGAGAACTGTTTTCTCTCTGCTTTATTCAGATGGAAAGGCATTTTCATATAGATTCCAATAATTCTGGTGAAGGTGTTTGTAAAACTTTCCATGTTTAAATTCTAATTTTCATGAAGCCTTAAGCAATTGTATTTTAACTGTATTTCTAATAAGTTTGTTTTCCAGTGCTCTAGTTAGTAGAAAATGGTTCTTCACAGGTTTTTATAAATTCAGTTGTGCATTACAGTTGTAATTATTATTAATTCCACAACAGTTTCTTTAATCATAATTAACATGTGGATATTCAGCAATGCTAAAATGTATTACTGTACAGGGCCAAAAGGCGTATGAAAGAAACTAAGACATAGAAACATTGGTATCTAACACTGAGGTCTTACAATCCAAGACATTTTCTAAAGTACTATTGTTATATCTTAGAGCCCTCTTAGGGGAAATAATATGGATTATAATAAGAGCTTTATCATTCCTTTATTACTCTATATTGAATATCTAACTGAGAAAAAATAAATGCCACTCCCAGAATTGAACAAAGACAGACTGTGAAGGAATGCTGCTTATCCTACAGCCTCCAAATTTAACTGTCCCAACAAGTCACACAAATAAAGCAGTAGTTTTCATCACCTTCTACTTAGACAAAATTGAAGTATTTGCCATGAAATATCTGGATTCTAATATTTTACAGGATTCTACCTCACCATCTTACAACCGTCAGAGTGAACGGGTAAGCACTTCTTCATGTTACCATGTTTTCTGCCCCAATACTTTTTAGGACTGGCAAGTACTGGCCACTTGAATAACAGCTTGTGTGGAAGCTGGTATGGCAGTCTTCAGACAGAAAGTCCTCAAACTAAGGCACAGAGGGAAAGAAGTTAGGGCTGAAGTGGCTAAGCACTACGAAAAATCCCAGCTGATGGCTGAGGTGTACTCTTGAATCTCAGTCTCACCATTACAAACACTATGCCACAATTTACTTGTTCAGGTTCCTGTGCATTTTTGCTCATGGTCTTGCTGCAAAAGGCTTCCATACTGTAGCATGACCAGCATTTATTCTGTGCAAAACCCTGTGCTTTCTTGTGCTTTATGCTGTTTTATGAGGACATACATTTTCCTCCCATTTTTACTTGGCACTCATTTTATTAATTCATATGAGAATATAGTGACTGGGAAATTATTTTGATGGATGTACAAGAACTTGCTAGTCATTGTACCAAAAATATCTTTTCACCAAAAGACCATTTATCAACAAGGACAAAGAGGCATGTGCTGTTCTACGCAGAAAGAAATTTTTCTTTTTCTTGAACAGTCCATGAAAGAAAATTAAGGAATGTGGAGACATAAGAAAGAACATTCAGCTTCCATAGTGATCTTTCCATAATACAAAAGAAAGGAAGTCTTGGTTTTTTTTCATGTACTTTCAATACATTTTTCCAGGATTTTTATTCCCCTGGAGGCAGCCAGTCAGGTGGACATGTAAGCATCTATTTTATTCATTATTTGCAGTTCCCTCCCCAAGTGGCTGTTCTATTAAAAGTGATCCTGACAAGTAAATTATGCCTATTTGTCTACTTCTAGAATTTCTCATGACATCTGTAATCATGTCTTGTGAAAAGAAATGATAAATTTTATGAAAACAAACTATTTTATAAAAATGCGTATACAACTATTCAGCAACACAGTCTTGTTTTCTAGAAGCCATTATAAACAGAAATAAATAGTGTCTATTTTTGCAGGGATTATCTTCTCAAGGTGGTGGCTATTCTGGTGGACAGGTAAATACTAACATTCTGTATTTTTCACTTGAAGTATCTGTTGCACACATATACAAAAAGACTGTTCTGCATTACAGAAAATTTTTTTATGAGGAATATTTTTTTGTGTGTGTTTAAATACTTCTTCCTTGTATAGCTTTATATATACATCCAAGTGTAAGCAGAGTGTTCAAAATGCTAACGTGGAATAAATGATGTTCTGATGTTAAGAAACAAATGAAAGTAATAAATATTATAAATAATGTGTATCTTTAACATAGAAAGTAAATTATTTTTATTTTTTTCAGGGCTCATTCTCATCAGGAACCAACCAATACGGTGGGCAGGTGGGAAATTTTTCTTTTCTTTTTTTTTAATCTCCCCCAGTACATGTTTCAAGAAAATATTGTACAATTGATAATGCCCAAGTTTTTATTCTATTTTTTTTTCTGAAGACAAGATTAGATTCATAATCTTTATAGATCATTTCAAACACAGTTTGTAGAGTAAAAGACAATACATTTTGGTCAAACAGGCAAGTCAAACTTAAAGATGATCATATAAATGAAAATATAATCATTTTACAGGGTTCACCTTCAAGAGGCAGCCAATCTGGTGGACAGGTATGTTCTCAACACCATTCAGCCCTGCTAGTATTACAGACACTCTCAGTTTACCTTCTGTAGCTTTGCTTCACAAGAAACGCTTTTCCTCGCCGCTGTCCTTCTTGCCCACAGCCTAACTAGTATGCTGTTTTCTTCTGACATGTCAGAGATCCCAGAGGCCCAGAGTAGCCATCTGTCTGGATGTCAGTTGTCTTTATCTTCATCCATGTTGCATTTGAGACGCTGATCGGCAAACCTCAGCCATGTCTTATTTTTATCAGATTGGAAATCATCTTGCAGGCCTCCACTGAAAATAATCTTTAGTGTTTTCCATAACATCTGTAGCATGTAAGAATTCTGCATGTATTCCAGCTGCTTTAGTTTCTTTTAGGGGAAGGTAATAACCAACAATTTTTCTGTAGCACTCAAACTTTTTTATTTGCCTTTTTGATGAGTACAGTTCATAAGGTGATGATCGTAGATAACAAATTTGAAGATAAAATTAGGAAGTTTTACCCCATCAGAGTAATAAGTGCAGGAAAAGTTACAGAGAATAAAAAGAATAAAAATAGATTATGTTCTAGAAAGCACCTGAGCAAATATGAATGTAACTTTATCGTTTGCATAACTGGATTTGCAGTTAACTTAAAATGGACTCTGGTTACAATTTGGTTCTGTTCTT
The DNA here is from genome assembly GCA_037305975.1 of Chrysolophus pictus. Taxonomy (NCBI): domain Eukaryota; kingdom Metazoa; phylum Chordata; class Aves; order Galliformes; family Phasianidae; genus Chrysolophus; species Chrysolophus pictus. The sequence continues at coordinate 11,743,118 of CM074583.1, read as the reverse complement.
GAGAACTTAAAATATTTTCTGCATTCTTTACAGGGTGGATGTGATTGCTCTGGTGCAAGTTCTGTAAGTGTTATTTGTTTATTGTATTTTTTTTCATACATACATATATGTGTAAGAGAATGTTTATATGATTTGGAAAATTATCTGTAGGCCTATTTATTTCTAAGTTATTTAGTTATCTGTTTGAATGTACTGTTCAAATTTATATTCATCATTCCTTTGGTAACAATCTGCATTACTGACATGATAGAATCTGTTTCTTATTATGCCAAGATTTCAGATGTTCACAGTTGACAGCATGATGTATTCTCTGAAAAATGGCTGTCTATTGCTATAAAGTATTTCTAGAAATGTATATACCTTCTCCAAAATAAATAACTTAATATTTTAAAGAAAGGTGGTAATGATTTTCATTTAGAGTATTTGGAGTCTGTTAGGTACAGTAATATATGCTTTTCAAAGCAAGTAGTATGTGTCAATCAAACTGCTGTATATAATGGACATGTCTACACTTTGGGTAGAATTCTTATTTTCTAGGTAATCAGTCATGGGTAGATACGAAGCAATTCTTTGTGATTTAGTCTAACAGGCCACAGAAAGACTATTGGCTATCCTGGCAAGTTACTGAAAGTGAAATTTAAGTGTAACTCAAGTTCAGATTGTCAAGTTCTCTTCTGTGTTCCTTTAAAGAAAGACATTCTAAGGTTTTGTTTCATTTTTTGTTTGATCAAAGACAAGGGCTAACTTTGTTGTTGTTGTTATTTTTTTCCTCCCCTACAGAGTGGATCATCTTCCTCACTCAGAAGTAATTCCTCTTCAAATGTAAGCAGTATTCATCAGCCTTTTAAGAGTACCCTGCGTTTGTTTTGTCAGTATGATAGCTAGAGAGATTAAAAAGAGTTAGTATTGAATAGTCATGCACTTCTAAAAAAAAATAACCCACTTTAGTTACTATAAAATATATACACAGGACATTTTTGCATCTCAGCTTCTCTTTCGATCTGAAATAGAATTCATTCAAGCAGAAGTCTTTGAAAAATGTTTGGCAGAAACACAGGTACATGTCAATATAATTATGTTCTTAGGGAATCAGTACTACTGCCTTCTTCGAAATCATGTCAAAATCATGTCTTATGGACACAGATTTTTGTTTGTATTCCTCTTAGGTCATTCATTGCAAGAAAGAGTTTAGCATTTCATAAGTCAGCAATTTCTTAATATTAGCCTCCTCATACAAATGAGAACTCTTTTGCAGAATCTTAAATCTCCTGTTTAAGAATCTTCAGAATCTGTTCTGTTCCTCATGCTTTAGAAAGTCACACCAGTACGTTACTGGCTCCATATGCATGGCACTTAAAGGAGAAAAAGCCCTTGGATCTTTCTGTACCTAGCACTGAAATTTGTGACATTATTTTCAGACAGCTAGTTGATATAAAGCCAGATTAGACTCAGCTACATGAGTGTACCATACAAAATTAATACTGTGTGATAAATAAGACTAGCCTTATGCTTTCTTGCAAGCAGGAAGAATGTGTATATATCTAAAGTCAGGAAGTAATTCTTACTCATCTGTGTTCTACACCCTTCATATTACTGATGGTGGGATTTGTTTTCTATGGAACAAATTTTTCTATGGTTGAGTCTGAGGCATTTTTATACTGACTTGGCCATCTTCAGATGTCAGTTCTGAATCAGGGTTTGTATATAAGAAACAAGGGAACATAGTGGCTATGCATCAACAAGTACTGCAGATTTATGGGAACGGGTCTACAGAGTGAAACAGTGATTGCTCACAAACTGATGTTCACATGTTTCAGGAAGTTAGATCTGATCCAAATGTCAATTTACTATTGGAAGGCAACCCTAGAGAATGTGTTGAAATTTAATTTTATCTGAACGGCATCCAATTAATTGCCTCTGAGTACTCTTCCTGATGCAACCAAAATCGTAGCAACTAGAGACTATCAGGAATTTTGTGTCAAAGTTGCACTCCTGATCCAGACCACAATGTATAGATGTTCCCAGTACCTCAGCAGGGAAAAGTGGCTTATGTGTACTTAATATAGATCTTAGATCTCCCTGAAATGTATGTTGCAGTTTATCTCAGAATGTTGTCCTTTAGTATCTTCTTTACAGTGCAGTTGAAAAGCCATTTTGCACACTAAGGATTCCTTATTAAGTACACATTACTGATAAGTGCTTAACATGATGTACAAAACTGTCTCTTTTCTTAGTGAGCTTAACAGATCTTGTGGAAAAGCAGCAATACTCAAAATACAACTCTGCAAGAAAGGATATTAAAAGACTTTTGCGAGTATGTTGTTCTTTAGCATGTTCACTAATTTTAAACTGAAAGACATAAGCTACCTATTCTCCAGTCAGATTCTTTGAAGTAAAATTACTGATTTTTTCATTCTGAAAAGACTGTGGAAGCAGCCATTCTGGTGGATAGGGATGCATAAAATTCTAGATGTATTAGAAAGATGTATGTACTACTGTCCTTCAAGAAGTCTTCCTTCAAAAAACTTATGTTATGGAAAAATAACTGATTTATTTTTCTCAGGACACATCTTATTCTGGAGGAAGCCGTTACAGTAGCTATGTAAGTAATCGTTTTGAAAGAAGAGCCAGCCTGCCATTTTGAAAGAGTTTTGGTTTTGATGTGGGAACATTGTTTGGAGAACAAAAACACAGTTAATGAAATTTGTCATTAAGTTTGATATGTCAAATAGTTGCCTTTATTTTTGTGGAACTTGCTTACTGTAGCTCATACAAAAAAGAAAACAGATGTGGTAAATAATGAATGGATATGCAGCATTTTAGATCTCAAGTCAGCTTTCTTTCATTAAGAAGAAGGAAAGATAAATTCATTCTTTCCTCTTCAAGGAGATTTCTTGCTGTCTGAGGTGTCAATAAAATTACTTGATTTGATTTTCAGATATCCCTTAATTAGCCAATCCTTTCTTGCTAGCTTTGGCCTTGACATCCAGGTTTCCAGATAAATAAATGCCACTCTTCCAGAAGTGAGCAAAGACAGATCTTGAAGGAATGCTGCTTATCCTGCAGACTCCAAATTTAACTGTCCCAACAAGTCACACAAATAAAGCAGTAGTTTTCATCACCTTCTACTTAGACAAAATTGAAGTATTTGCCTTGAAATATCTGGATTCTAATATTTCACAGGATTCCACCTCGCCATCTTACAACCGTCAGAATGAACGGGTAAGCACTTCTTCATGTTACCATGTTCTCTGCCCCAATGCTTTTTAGGACTGGCCACTTGAATAACAGCTTGTGTGGAAGCTGGTATGGCAGCTTTCAGTGTAGGGTAGAAAGTCCTGAAGTGAAGGCACAGAAGGAATGAGACTATGGCATAAGTGTTTAAGTACCATGAAGAATCTCGGCTGATGACTAAAGTGTACTACTTGAATCTCTGACTCAAAATTACAAGCACAGTGACATGGAAGAGGTGATGATAATACTGAGCTTGATAATTAACAGTGACATATGGTGATTTACCAGAAATAAAGAATTTGATTCATGGAAAAAAAAAGAAAGCCTAAAAAACAGCAAACAACACATTTCTGGGCAAAAAGGCTTGTTTGTGGAGCCATGCTATTTGGTTTGGTGGCAAAGAAACTTGATTTAGGCTGAATAATATTTTGTTTTACTCTACGCATCTGCAGATAGAATTTCATTCGGATATGTGATTTTTTTCCAGTAGATTATCTTTCATCAGATTAGCACTTGTCTCAGAGGCATGTAGGGGCATGTGCTAGATTATGCACAAATAATTTTTTTGTTGTTTCTCTTTGAGAGAAATCGGGAATCTGGAGCAGCAAGGTAGAAAATAACTTTCATCATGATATTTACAAAGACAGTGAAGTCTCCTTATTATGGCTGCATAGCAATAGAGAAAGTACTGTCAGGATTACAATGATGTTGTATTGTACAGTTATCAAGGAAAACAGAAGCTCTTAAAATACAAGAGTAACAAACAGTGTGAATTGGCAATTCAGTGTTTCCTGAAGTGATAGCCTAAGCTTCAAAATCTAGTAATTAAAGTATGCTGAAAGTCTTGCTAGTTGTCTTCACTTTTATCTTGCTATCTTGCTCCTGTTGAGAATCATGTTTTAATTTAAGAAATCCTACAGCAGGATAACTCATGTCTTTGGTACTTTTTACAGGAGTCGTATTCTTCTGGAGCTAGTCAATATGGTGGACAAGTAAGCTCTTACTTTCAATATTTCTGTATATGTATTTAACCAATATTTTACTCTTACAGAATAAAATGTTATCAAGATAAATATCTCAGTTTAATTTGGGAAATCCTTATAGTGATGTATTCTCTGTAGTGTATTCAAGGAAGACAAAATGTGAAGCTTATTCTGTGAAGATTACAAAAAAAGCCCCACAATGAAATAACAAAATACTGATATTTTTGCTTCTGATATCCATCAATCATCTATGCCATGTGAAATAGAAAAAAAAGATTTTTAATATTTTTCCAGGGATCACCATCTTATGGAAGCAGCCATTATGGTGGACAAGTAAGCATTAATAGTCCCCTTAAATATTTTTTACCTTTGCATAACTTCGGTGCATTGATTGTCTACCCACCTGTCTACCTTAACTTAATGTATATTAGTCTTAAGTAAATCTTTATTGTAGCATTGGGGCTCCTACTGTGATTAAACAAGTTTAGATGAAGACCATATTTAAGATTAAGAAAGAATAGAGAGTAAATCATGTGGTTGACTCAATTGGCTCCTGACACTTGCATAACTAGGTCATAAAATTATGTGTGAATACAGTTCCTTGGGGTAAGGTGTCACGTCTTTCTGAAATAAATCAGTACTTCATGAGGCTGATGAAAAATGTTTAAAGCCCCACGATATGGGTAAAAAGAAGTTTCAGTTTCTTTTTTGTTGATGTTCAGGGTTCACCTTACTCGGGAGGCAGCCACTATGGAGGACAGGTGAGGAAAAAATACAAAAACTGTGACGGGCCAGTACTTCCATTGTAACACCTTAAATACATTTTTAGCCTTGTTCTACCTTTTGACTTACTCTCCTCATTTTGAATCTACTTGTCTTCTGCTACTGCTGTGGTTCCTTAGCTCTCTAATAGTAAGGAGCGGCTGGAAGTGGGTTATATTTCTCCTCTACATCAACCAATGAAATAACTCACTTCTCTCAGAGCTGGCATCAGAGAAGTGATGTGCCTCAGAAAAGGAACAGAGGGGAAGGTTAAGTGTTGTTAAGGGAAGGTGTTCTATGCTCTTATGAGGTGAAAGAGGATTGAGAGGGATCCTAGTGTTTTCTTGTGGTGTAGCCTTTCATATACAGTAAAATCCCCATCAAACTGGCCATTGGCTTCTGCAAATATTTCTTATCAGATTTATTGGAAAGGGAATTAGAAGATAAAAATTTTCAGTCAAGTAGCTTTCCCCAAAATGCAACTATGTATAGAGTAATAGCAGCTCATGATCACTCTGTGCTATCGGTGTTATAGAAGATTCATACATTACATACAGACCCTAATTTACACAGAACACAAAAAATAATAGGATGATTGCTTTTCTATCATCTTTCATTGTACAACAGAGAAAGAAAGTAGCCTTTCTTTCAAAAATTCTCAAAGAGCCCTTTTGATAGAAATAATTGGTTTCTTTGTGTCAGGGTCCATCTTCCTCAGGTGGCAGCCAGTATGGAGAACAGGTGAGAACTGTTTTTCCTATATGCGTTGTTGTTCAGTTGTTCATCTTTTCCTTCTTTTCTGTGAAAAACAAGGTCCTTTGTAAAGGCTTGGCTTAAAGCAAAGCACTGTTCATGCAGAACGGGTGAATGTGACACCTTCTGTGTCAGCCCGTGCAGGAAAATGAAACACACAAATCTGCCCTGAGCAGAGAGTCACTTGCAGATGGGCCATGTACAGTTGCCTGAAGCTGCCTTTAATTTAAACTTTCTTGTCCTGTTTTAAATCGTGTAGCAGTTTTAAAAAATAAATCAATATTTTAAAATAGCTTTAAAGAAAGAGTTCATGTTCCTGTGGTGTTTAAATCCATGGAGAACAAATAAAATTGCATTTTCCATTAACAGGTCATACATTTAAGAACGTGCAATAAATACAAATGCTTTCCTGTTTCTTTATGGTATGGCTCCTACAGGAAGCAGACAGTATAGGTGACAAGTAAAACTTATACCTTCATAGTATTTGCAGTTTTGGTGAACAGTTCATTAAGAAAACTGACTGTTCTGTACTTTTTTTCAGGGGGGAAGTAAAACAACATTCTGAGACAAAGTAGCTTTAAGCAAAATTAAGTAAGATTTGTGAAGAATAGATCTGTGTGAAATGTCATGATATGAAAGAATGCTATAGGGGTCTGCTTCGCTGTACTGGAAGTGCTTCCTTAAGCTGATGTTTGTTCAAATGATAATTTTTTATTATAATTTTTAAACAGAAGATTTAAAAGAGTAAGGACCAGAGTTTACAATAAGTGAGAATGTTATTCAGTAACACAGAAATAATTTGTTTCTTTGTTTGTTTGTTTATTTTTAATTCCAGGGCTCACCTTCCAGAGGCAGCCAATCTGGTGGACAGGTATGCTTTATGTTCTCAACACCATTCAGCCCTGCTAGTATTACAGACACTCTCAGTTTACCTTCTGTAGCTTTGCTTCACAAGAAGCACTTTTCCTCACCGCTGTCCTTCTTGCCCACGGCCTAACTAGTATGCTGTTTTCTTCTGATGTGTCAGTCAGAGATCCCAGAGGCCCAGAGTAGCCATCTGTCTGGATGTCAGTTGTCTTTATCTTCATACGCTCTTCATCCATGTTGCATTTGAGACACCGATTGGCAAACCTCAGCCATGTCTTATTTTTATCAGATTGGAAATCATCTTGCAGATCTCCACTGAAAATAATCTTAAGTGTTTTCCATAACATCTGTAGCATGTAAGAGTTCTGCATGTATTCCAGCTGCTTTAGTTTCTTTTAGGGGAAGGTAATAACCAACAATTTTTCTGTAGTGCTGCTCAGAATTTTTTACTCACAATTTTGGTGTGATTTTTACTATAAACTTAAATAACAATTTGGACTAAATTAAAACAAACAAACAAAAAACCATCAATCAGCACACAGTTTGCCTGAAAGGACAATAGGGAAAAAAAGAAGCTAATTTTCAGAGGGTGTAGTGCGAGTCTGTTTTAAGTTTATTTTCTTGCAATAGCAAAATAAGTGTTTGACTTAATTCAAAATCTTCTTACGTTCATATAATTTCTTGAAAATAAGTTTGTTTGTTTTGTGTGTAATACAGGGTGGATGCTATTGTCCTGGTGGGAGCCCAGTAAGTATTCTTTGTCTTTCTATAACTTTCATAGTAATACGTAACTAGGAGGTTCCCAAAGAATACCTTTCTTCAATTAACTTCTTCTATGAATTTATGCAAGTGATAAAAGTTATATGGCATTGTACTTAAGTGAGAGATTTTGGACCTGATAAAGTTTAAAAAAAACCAAAAAACAAAAAAAAACCACTAAGTGACTTTCAACTGCAATATTGTATTAAAACTGGCTATCCAGATGCATTTTTACTTTCAGAAAAAAGCATGGGAAACAAATTGTCCTTTTCCCACTCTGGATTAAACAAATAGTAATGTTCTCCAGTCATAGTCTAGTGCCAATTCTGTAAAGTACCCAGGCATTATAAACTGCTTCAAAGCATTTAATTTATTTTAGCTTGTAAGAGAGGCACAGATGTTTCAGAAGAATCTCTGTTTCCCAAATATCTCATGGTTCATGTTCTGTTTTTTGTGACTGTGTAATACCACCGTTCTGATGGTTATTAGCAGTATGACTGAACTAGTGAAACTAAAATCTAAAAACCTCGGCTCACAGTTCTTCCAGTTGGGAGCAGAGCAACAGGCTTAAAAAATTAGAGTTATTGTCATGTTTCTGTTCACTTAGTACATGGAAGTCGGACTAGATGGCTTTCAGAGATCCCTTCCAACTCTAAGGATGCTATGATTCTATATTTGCTATACTTTTGTGAATACTAAAAAATAAAACAACACGCCTGTTTTGTTGAAATTTAAGTTAATTTATTTTTGAAGATGATTCAGTTATCTTTTGTCAAAATTTATTCCCTTTCTCAGATTATGAAATCAAGCAAGAACATGCCATGATTATACCACTGAGTATTAGAATTGTTAAAAACAGTGTATAAACTGTCAGCTTATTTCTCTTTGCAAGCAATACAAAAGAATAAGGACTAACTGAAATGAAGTCATTTACTTGTTTGATCAGCAAAGTAGAAAAGTATGCTAGTAACCAGTGCAAATAACTTCCTCGGTGTGCTAGGTCAAGATGTTCTCCTATGGTTTTATTATACCTGAAACTGAATTTTATATGAAGTAACTATTGCTATTTTTCATTAAATACAGGGCTCTTCTGGAGGAAGCAACTACCATGGTGGACAGGTAAGCATTTTTTTGTTTGTTTGTTTCACACTGATACAGATTAGATAAGTAAGAGTGGCTCAGTTTTGCAACGTTTGCCCAGAAGCAATTGGATATTGAGTTTAGCCATGAAAATAGGAACAACACTTTCCATTAAGTGTATCTGGCTTTTTATTAAATCAGTCCCTTTAAATTTGTTATATATTTTTTTAATAAATATCTGTTGACTTTATGGGAAACAACATTTTAGTAGGAGCCAAAACTGTAGTTTTAGAAACCTGCTTACTTTGAAAAAGTAATTGAAATAATATTTCACAGGGTTCATCTCTTTGCATAAACCATTAATATGATGTGTTGATTAAACAGCTATTTGCCCCTCCATTAATGACTATGTAATATTCTTCTGGTTAATTGGTGCCATAAATATTTCTTAGATTAGGTCTAGCTTTTTGGTGCCAGGTAGTATTTAAAAAAAAAAAAAAAAAAGCCCCAAAGGTGTGAGTTTCACATTTCTTTTACAGGGTTCATCTTATTCTGGAAGCAGTCAGTATGGAGGACAGGCAAGCAACTCCTCTTTCAAGATGTTCTTCCTACCTGTTACTTATTAAAGGAAAAATATGATGCTGCGCATTTACTGCCAGAAAGTTTTTCAGTCAGTCAATTTATACTCACTAGGTGTCTGCAAGCAGGGATGTTAGTAACAGACATGAAACAGATAGATAAAGTTTAATGAAAAGTGACTCTATAGATTGAAATTTTCAGTGCTACTTTGTGATAATTTAACCATCCATTTTCATGTTTCAGTTTCACATGGCTATAGCAGCAATTCAAAATCTATTTTGTGTTATTTTTTCAATCATATTAATTAGTATAATTTTTGCATTTGTTTAGAAATGCAAAATAGAAATCAGAAATATGATGCAAAACAGACAAATATATATATTGCTTTGAAAATACAAATTTGTGTGTGTTCCCCATAATAATAATACTTTGCTCATCTTCAGCTGCAATTCAATTCCCTTACTGCAAGCAGCTCCTTATATACCTTTTATGGACTTAGTAGTTTGTGGCAGAATGAGAAGTTTTACTGGCCCAATAGGCATCCATCATATTTGTTAACTATCTAATAAGAAATTGGAATACATTTTCCATTGATATTACTGTGATTCCAAAGTTTCATCCCATTATACTAAAAAATAGTCCAATTTCATTTTTCTTCTTCATTGCTTATTTGAAATAATTAGGAAAAAAAATCCACACAAAGTTCTCTGAATGCACACCTCACCTAGCAGAGATTCACAAATAAAATAGAATTTCTTCCCTTGCAAAGAACCATCCAGAAGGATGCTTTACATCCAGATATTTCTCAAAGACTAGTCTTAGCAAATCTTTTGTGATTGCCAGATGTATTAATTTCAGCTGTTCAACAATATAGAAGAATTATGTCAGAAGTCATTCATTGCATCTTCTTAGATTAATACACTTTCCACATTCCTGCTGTTATCTCCAGTCACAAGGTCTTTCTGTGATATTTCATTCTGTGCAGCAGAAAAGAGTAACCATTGTTATTCTGCAAATACTTAAGTTTCCTCTGGTTTTGTTTTTTTTCCTCTTCTTAATAGGGATCTTCTTACTCAGGAAGCAGCCAGTATGGTGGGCAGGTAAGTGAATTCTCTTCCCATCATCCTAATGCTTTCTTTTTACCGTCTGAGTCAGTTATTTGATGCTGAAATTTGCATTCATTTTCCTGAGCCTTTGAGGTAAATGGATATAAAAAATTTTAGTAAAGTAGTTTAAGCAAGTTGAATAAAGTAATTGGTTAGAATCAATTGATTACTATTCTGTGTAAAGCATTTCTTTTAAGCAGTGTTTCAAAACACTGCTTTCTTGATTCAGAATTATATATTGCTGTTGTTTTGATGTGTAGTGCATAGCTGAAGCTTTAAGTATCTCAGTCACATTTTGTTCAAACAGCAGTCAAATTAGTTTGTGCTAAGTATTGCACATGTCTGAATGGCCTGAAGATGGTGATAAAATGTTTTGCATTTTAACAAAAGGTGTTTTATTTTCTTCTTACAGGGCTCATCATATTCTGGAGGCCGACAACATGGTAAACCAGTAAGTAAAAATTTGTCAAGTTTGCCTTATTTTTCACATAAGAAAAGTATTTAGTCATCACCTTACTCTGTAAGTGGAATTCTTTTGTCATTCTCTAAATTTCCTTTGAAGTAATTACAGAATGAGATTATCAGATCTTTGGTTTTAATAAGACATTTCTTCAGAACAGTTATTTCTGTTTAAATTCAGCAATCTTTGAATTCATTCAGCAAACTTGATGTTCAGGGAACACTTTTTCAATTATTTCATATGCATTTGTCTTTGTAAGTATTTCTGTCTTTCTTGGAAAAAAGTATTTTCTTTTTGAAGGTCATAAAAGTTGCTACTTTATTACATGTATATTCATATTTTCATTTTAAGCTTTTCAACCACTTAATTTAGATCTTGTCATTGTGCGGTAGGAGATGCAAAGAGTTAGCTTTTCTTATAGAAAATATGATATATCCACCTGTTGATTAAAAAGGGGGCACAACTGTTACATTTTCTTCCACCTGAATCACACATGGGAGACATTTTGTGTACCATATTAGATGGCACTACTTATAAGTCAGAGGTTGTGAGATTTTGTGTTGGCAGTTTTATTCAAATAAGCAGAACTGCTTCACCAGAAGACTTGTTAAGACTCTTGCAGAATATCTAGCTTTTCAGTATTCATTTTTTTTTCCAATTAGACTCCTTTTTAGAGCTTTCTTCAAGCAGAACTGGAACACAGTGTTAATGCTAACTGCCTGAGAAAACCAGATAATAAATTAAAATTGGAAAATATTGTTTAAACTTGAACCTTAGGAAGAAGATGTTTTCATTCTTCCTTCCAACAAAGATATCTCTGTACTTATTTGAATAAATTGATTGGATAATTTTATTACAAATGATATATTTCAAAATCAGGGTAACTATTTTAGTTTCTAATTGTGTAATTCAGCCAGAACGATGCATTGCTTTGCAAATCCTCTGAAACTGCTAATAGAATTAAAAAAGGGGTAGCTGTGCTTATATGATACCATTCACTTGAAAAAAGCTGCAAGGAAAAATGTAAAATGAAAATCAGTAACAAAACTAAGGCATTTTCAAGACTAATGTGTGTTCTTCAAACACAGTTCATGAACAGTCTATTACAGTAGAACTAAACGGCTTCTTATTATTACTTTACAGGGATCCTCAGGAAGCACTTATTCTGGAAAGCAGGTAAGAAAGCTTTCATCACAGCATTTTCTTCTTTTCTTGATAAACAAAGAACCTAACAGATAGTTCATAGAGCAATTTATGAATGCTTTGGTCTGCAGATAACATTGTGTATTAGTTCCCTTTGTGTTAAACAATATTTAAACAAGCTGCTGTGAAAAATATGGCCTTAACTTGGGAAAGCTGTTTGAGTTATCAGTTATATTCTAAGTATGAATCTGTCTTGCTTTACACTGTGGTTTGTGGCCCCACTACATTTTGCTGGCCTCCAATTTTAAATTCCTGTTCTCTAAGTAGATTTTTGTAGGCCCTGCTCTGTTAATCCTTTACTATTGTTTTTATTTTATTTTTTTAATAAACCAGACTCTTGAATTTTGCAATGACATTTCACTTATTCCTCCCCCACACTTTTTATTTTCAAGTATAAGACAGGATGAAGAGAATATGAACTGAAGTGTTTAGACTTTACCTGTCTAAACCTACTGCCTTCTTAAACAGCTTAAGCTATGCTCTGGGTTAAGTTGTTAAAATTTTGTTGATTTGGACAAAACTGTGTCTTCAGAAACACAGAGTGGTTCTTCTAGATTTCCTTACTTGTTATTTGTTTGTTTGCAGCAACCACCTTCTTCAGGGGGTAGTCAAGTGGTAAGCTTTTTCTGCTGGTTTCTTCTTACTTGTATTGTAGAAAAATGAACGTATTGTTTATATTTGTGAAGTATCTGTCAAATATCCTGTATGTGAATAAGTATTTTAGAATACGTGATCCATGTGGGAGGGCTGCTCCGAAAGTAGTGCCTCCTATTTAATTATGTTTGCCCTTGATCTGGAGGCAGTGTTGGTGGTATGGCAGTAGAGGGTTGAACCTTCCCAAAAATATTCTGTCACATTTTATTGCCATGTGACAGATGGCAGCAGAGGGACAGTCTGACAGAATGGTGTCTGCCATGGATGTACATAGGAAACAAAAGTGAATATCTCCATGAGGAAAAAATGGCACACATTAACAATTGTTGACACTTGCTGAACGTTTATGGAGACTTTTATTGTTGACTTTTATTGTCAGAAGTATCTACATAATAGAAGGGTGTAACAGGTAAAGATTTTCTAAAAACTGACCTGTTCTTAGTAACAATAATGAGTAGAACTGTTTTGAATTTGGCTTATCGTGCTTGTTCTCTGCTTTTATAGAGCTCTGCTGGGAAACACACCAGTCCCCAACTCCTGCTGTTGTTTAGCATTTTGAGTGCCTTCGCACTCTCTGCTGTTACATCAAAATGGTCTATGTGAACATCAGAAGATGTGCTCGGCATCCTAGACGTGGATTATACGCAGTAATATTAGATTAATTACTTAATATCAGGAAAAAAACAAACAAACAACAACAACACCATAAAACTGTCAGATGTTACTTGGGCTATCATGTTCCATGTCTGGTTACTATGTCATGTCTTTCATTAGTTTCTTTGGGTTTAGTCATTAGTAGATATCATTACTTTTGTCAGTGTTCTAGGCACCATTTTAAGAGAGCGTATTGTACTCTAGCTATATGATTTCATTAAATTATTTTTATGTCCAGTGGAAAATGTGATGAACACCTGAAAACTGATTGGTGTGAGAAACAAATGCTTAGAAAATACCTGGTTAGTAACCAACACAGTATGTCAGACAAATGGTTTTATTTGCAAAACTTTATTTGAGCACTGTCACTGCCCCTCACTGCATACAATAAAGATGACCTCTAACTTCTTGTGAGCGATCCTTCATGGGGTGGCAAAAAGGATGCTAAAATAATATCAAACTGTCGGCTTTAGTGGAATGTAAACAAATTCATACCCAACATGGAGGTTGCAAAGCAAAAAAAAAAAAAAAAAAAAAAAAAAGCCTAAATGCGATCTTCACCATTTGGTTGACAGTTGTTTCTTTGGACTATGCAATAACGTTCTTTTAATTTAAGCGTCCGATCTGAACTGGCACTGCGCTTCTTTAATAAACTGATGGTGGATTTCACACGAATCCCCCGCGTCCCTCGCAGCTGCAGCGGTGCCCACGCGGCAGGACCTTCGGCTGAAGCGCTCCCGAGCGTTTCCCTCCCCGTTGCTAGGCGGCCGCTGCGCCGGCGGCTGGCCGCGGGGGGCGGCTGCGGCGCTGCTCCCGCCCTGCGCGCGGGCTCTGCCCTCCCGCGCTCCGCCGGAGCGGCTCGGGGCCGGGCGGGAGGCACGCCGCGGCCCTGGGAACGGAGCGGGCGGGGCCACGGCTGCAGCCGGAGCTTTTGCGGGACGGCACCCGGAAACGCCCGGTGGCTGCGGCGAGCCGGGCCGGCGGTGAGGGGCGAGCTGGGAGCCGGACGGGCCGCGGGTGGGAGGCTCGGTCCGGGAACGGCGGCGGAAGCCCGGCCGGGCCGACCCGCGCGGGTCTGGGGGCAGAGGCCTGAGGGAGGCCTGGGGAGCGTGGAAGCGAGAGGCGTCTGGGCCGGGGGGTGAATGGGAAGCGGGCCGTTGGGAGGGCTGGGGCCGGACGGGGTGAGAGAGGGGAACGGCGGGACGGGGGGGGGGGACACCGAGAGGTGTCAGTGAGCGGCGTGGCCTGGGCGGGAGGGCGGGAGCGGGAAGGTGGGGCTGTGTGGAGGCAGCTGGCCGCGGGGCGGGGCGGCTCACCTGCCCGGCTCCTTGGGGTGCGGCGGGGCGGGAGAGCTGCGCACTCAGGTGTGTGCGTGGCATCGCGGCATCACGCTGGGAGTTTGACTTGAGAAGGGCTCCAGCGGTTCAAAGCTCAGGGCTTAATTAAAAAAAAAACAACAAAACACCCTAAAATGCTAAAGTAATGAATGAGATATGTGTTATGAAATAGAATGGAAGGTGGAAGAGAAACACCAAAAGGTACTAACTGCAAGTTATGTCATCTTTTAGTGAATCCTGTAAAGCATGTTGTAAGAGTGACAGAGAGTTGGAAGCCAGGGCAGAGTTTTACGAACTGGTTTGGTAGAAGAGATTGAGGCTGCTTTCTATAGTGGAGGGCTGCGTTATCTGAGCTGTAAGCAGTGTATGCAACAAACTTCTACAAAGGAGCACTAGAGCAGGAAGCTGGGCTGGTACAGTAGCTCTGCGTGGAAGGATTGGGATCAAAGGTAACCCTTACTTCTCAGAGAACTGCTGTGCAGGCTGATTGGGCTTGGGAACAAACAGTAAGTTGACAGACTGCTTCATCTGAAATCCATGGGGCTGCCCTTCTTCACAGGCACGTTACATTGCCTGTTAGCATGTGCTGCAGTGCCTGTGGACCTCGCCTGTTCAGTTGTTCCCAGCAGAGAACTCCATAAAAGCTGTAGCTGTGTAGACATCTGCTGGAGCATCCTGGCTTGATGACTTCTGCTGGACTTGATTTAGCTCAATAATACGCACTTTTCTTTTACATAGGAATAAGCAGCACCATATAATTTTTACAGGCTGTAGAGTGAGTATTAAACACAGGATAGCTGTTGATAAACTGATTTACAATAATCTGTTCCTTCAGAAAACTGTAATTTTTTGTTCCATTACATATTTTTAGGCATTATATGAACTTGTGGTAAGAGTTACAGTTCTGGGA
Organism: Chrysolophus pictus; assembly: GCA_037305975.1. NCBI lineage: Eukaryota > Metazoa > Chordata > Aves > Galliformes > Phasianidae > Chrysolophus > Chrysolophus pictus. The sequence continues at coordinate 11,727,777 of CM074583.1, read as the reverse complement.
GACAAGGATTTGCTGGTTTTGGGTGCGTGGTGTTCAGATGCATGGAAGCAGAATGTGCAGTGAAAATACAGGTTTGAGAACAGGCTGTGGTAGTAGCAAGTATAAATTTGATTTATTTAGAGCAGTGTATTGTTTGAAGCTGCTCTATGTCCGATGCAGTGGCTGCCTGTATGGCCTAATTCCTTTTCTTGGTTATCACACAATCCTAGGGGTTGGAGGTGTGGTAGAGTACCTCCGGGGTCATCGAGTCCAACCTTCTGCTGAAGCAGGGTCCCTACAGTAGGTTGCGTAGGAAGGTGTCCGGGTGGGTTTTGAATATCTCCGGAGACATTGACTCCACAACCTCTGGGCAGCTTGTGCCAGTACTCTGCCACTCAAAGTAAAGAAGCTTTTCCTCATGTTTGTACGGAACTTTCTGTGTTCCAGTTTGTGCTTGTTGCCCCTAGTTCTGTTGCTTGGAACCTGAAAAGAGCCTGGCCCCATCCACCTGGCAACCCACCCTGTAGATATTTATAAGCATTGGTGAGATCTCCCCTCAATCTTCCCTTCTCCAGGCTGAACAGCCCCAGGTCTCTCAGCCCTTCCTCATGCTTGAGATGCTCCAGGCTCCTAGTCGGCTATGAGTGAATGAAATCACTTGTCTGCTTAAAATAGTTCAGGATTTGGTTCTGTTAAATGAGGGCAACGCGTTCTTGATCCTTGGGACAGGTTTGCTTGATGTAGCTTCTTCTCTCTTGTTCTTCAATTGCTTGCCACCATGGCTTATTCTTCATCAGTTACCTCAGTTTGTGCCTGTAAGTGTGGTGCTTCCATGGGCTCAATGCCCTGACAGGAGCTCAGGGGTCTGCACAGTTAGCTTGCAGGGGAGGGGGATTCTTAAGATGTGTACCTGTTAGGAACCAGCTTAAGAATGTAAGATGAACAAGAGATTGGAATTTTTCCATTTGAATATTTCTACCTTCTTGTCTTTTGTTCAGACCCTTTCTGTTCACTGTTTAGCTGTCTAAGCTTATTTGTAATTACTGGCTTTCTGCAATAACTCTACAGACCTGTTTTCACTCTGTACTCAATCAATGCTTGAGAGTCTGGGGGTGGCTGCATTGCCTGTAGCACACGAATCATAGAATCATCATAGAATCACAGAATGGTTTGGGTTGAAAAGAACTATAGTGATCATGTAGTTTCAACCCCCCTGCTATGTGCAGGGCCGTCAGCCACTAGACCAGGCTGCCCAGAGCCACATCCAGCCTGGCCTTGGATGACTCCAGGGATGGGACATCCACAACCTCCTTGGGCAACCTGTTCCAGTGTGTCACCACCCTCTGTATGAAAAACTTCCTCCTAATATCTAACCTAAACCTCCCCTGTCTCAGTTTAAAGCCATTCCCCCTTGTCTTATCACTATCCTCCCTCGTAAACAGCCATTCCCCCTCCAGTTTAGATGCTCCTTTCAAATACTGGGAGGCCACAATGAGGTCTTCCTGGAGCCTTCTCTTCTCCAATATAAACAAGCCCAGTTCTCGCAAGCTTTCTTCATAGGAGAGGTGCTCCAGCCCTTTGATCATCTTAGTGGCCCTCCTCTGGACCTGCTCCAAGAGCTCCATGTCCTTCCTGTACTGGGGGCCCTAGGCCTGGACGCAGTACTCCAGATGGGGCCTCACAAGAGCCAAGTAGAGGGGGACTCTCTTGCTGGCCCTCTCCCTGCTGGCCACCCCTTTTTTAATGCAGCCCAGAACACAGTTGGCTTTCCAGGCTGAAGTGCACACTGCTGGCTCTTGTCCAGCTTCTTGTCCTCCAGGACCCCCAAGTCCTTCTCTGCAAGCTGCTATCAAGGGGTTCTTCTCCCAGTTTGTATAAATATCAGGGATTGTCCCGAACCTGGTTAGTGATTCAGAAATAGCTCAACTGCGAGCTGCAGTTGAACCCCAGCAGTACTAGGCGTTCACCCTCAGCACTTCATATTGAGCCATGCCACTGCCTTGATACATCTGCAGGAGCTGCAGCAGAGCAGCTCCGGTCTCATCCCAGCCTGATGCTGCACTCCTGTGCTTGCAGAAGAATCAGGACTTGAACTAAAACCCAGAACTGAATGGCTTCTTGCGCACTGCCTGGGTGTTTCCATACTGTGATCTGTACAATGAATGCAGTGTGTGTACTGTTTGAAAGAGAGAGGCAGGTTGTATCAAATTTCTGTGCTGGCAGGCAGGCGTTGACGTAATAGCCTAAGTCAATATAAAACTATTGCTCTACTGTGCACGTATAAGAACTCATTTATCTTATAGGCAGTACTGATGTTAGGTTTAGTTCAGTGAGGGCCTGCATTTTTGGAGCACTGAATACTTATGCTCAGTATGTGTTTTATTTAACACTCATCAAATTAAATTATTGTCAGTCCAAGAAAATTTTATATCTGGGTGCTTAGCTTTGCTGTGAAGGATGAAGTTTGTGTTGGTTGGAGTTTGTGTTAGTTTTGTTGTTGTTTTGTTTTGTTTTCTGGCAGACACAGAGGGGTTAAAGAGTATTTAGCCACAATGAAGATTTTTATTACATTTAAGATTCATAATTCCTAACTTCGCTTTTTTATACATAGATTAGAATTGTAACTTTTTTTTTCCATACAAAAGAAAACCAAAAATTCTCTAGGGCATCCAAAAAGACATCAGCATTTCAGTAAAAATGGAAGCAAACTTTACCTGAGTCCCAAACAAGTTGAAGCGCTATCTGAAAACAGGTGTTAGTTAATATGTAATTGCATCTTCCTTGTTGGACTTGGCAATGTCAGTTTTCTGTCAGTGAATCACTGGTACAGCTTTCCAGGGTCCTTGGCCCCTGACCTTAACCAAAGTTGAGAAGAAATCATTGGTTGGTCTTCAGCAGTTACATTTTAATGTGTAACCTATCTGCTCTTGCTGATGCTAAAAGGTATCAGTGTGGTTGTTGAAGGCCAGGGTTCAGAGTTCTGTCAGTGTTCTGCTGTGTTGTACTTGACGTATTCTTCTCATCAAATATTATTTGAATACAAGCATGCTTTTTTATTTTCACAAGTTAAGATTCCTTTAAATGTAAATTGAGAAATTGAAAATGCTACTGTATGAAACCTTCCTTTGAGAGAGAGAAGAAAGAAAACAACAACATTGTTACTTTCTGCTAGAAAAGATAGGAGAAAACTTCGGTGGTGCGTTTAGTTTTTGTAACGCCTAAAAAGAATACAATCTGAAAGAAAAATAATACACATAGTAAACTATCAAACAAGGAGAATGAGTAACAAACTGAAACGCAAGCGAAAGAGCAGGGTAAGTATTAAAATGAGGTGTTTTGCAGTGGTTTAGTTGAAAAGTGGTATGTGTGCGGGGAGGAAGCTGACAATTACAGATTGCTTATGGGGGGAACAGCAGAGAAACCCATACTTGGTACAAGAAAGATGGAAAACGGCGTCATAAAATGAGAGGGTGTGGAGTTAATACAAAGTTTTACAGCATTATTAATTTTAATGGAATATTGACTGATGTATGAAGGATTTATGTATTTGGAGCAAAAGGGAAAATAGAAGTGCATTGTTGAATGATAGAGGTTAAATATTTGTATGTGTGAAATCCTGTTCAGAAACCAGTTGAGCAGCACTCAGTAGATTCTGAATGGTCTTTGCACCCTCAGTTCCGTCTAGGATATTTATTTCCATACGTAAAGTATTGCAGAAGCTATTACTGTTAGGTGTAAAGAAGATCATGTTGGCTTCTGAAAAAAAAGATGTATGAGAGTAGAATCTCCCTCTGAGAAATACAGTTGTGTTACAGAAAATAGCACTTCACGTGTGTGTTGTACAGCACTGGGAAGAAGGCACTGCACTACTAAAGCATAGAAGGAAGAATTTTAGGGGAAAAACAAAACAAAAAAAAAGCCTGTATTTTCTTCAGGTTTTGTGAGGTAGTTCTTACCCCACCTTCGTCTTGTGTTTTTCCTCTTTGTTCACATCTTATTATATCTGTGTGGGAATAGCATTGGTATTGGGTTCAAATTTCTTCTGAGAATGCAGTCCATTTTTTTTTAATCTACTATCCTGATTTCAAAGAGAATGCCCAGAATGTGTCCATGCCTGTTTCACCAGGGTGAGCTCCTGGACCCTGCGCTAAGCTGAGTCTGCCTTACAGGAGGGGTTGGCGGTCACTTTCTGGCAGGTCCTAGACATGGAACTTGTGCAGTGGCACACACAACTTCATGAACTTCTGCATTTTTGTTAGGAGTCTGGTTGTCTCATTCTGCTCAGCTTTGTATTGTAAATAAAGTGTGAGTGCTGTTTGTTTGATTAGGCAACCTTAAACTCATTCGCAGTAAGGTGGAATAAGAGCAAATTGTAGCAGTAACTTCTGTGCTGAGGGAACCTCAGCAGTGAAAATGCTTTACAGGTGGGCTGGGAAGAATGCAGTCTGTGTAGTGCCATCACTGTGAACATGGGAAGCATAAGCATCCATAAGACTTTTTTTATGCATTTGTTTTCAGATTTAACTTGCCTGGTGTGAGAGTAGGGAGGACTCAAGAACTAGTTGCTGGTAGAAACTATGATATATTTTAGTACATATGTTATACGTATATTAGTATGTATTTTTGAAGTTTCAGAAATGCAATGAAAATTAAATTTAATAAAGTTAATTAAAAGTGAGCCAGGTATGGTGACTGTGGGAAAAGCTTTCTAGTATTTCAGGTAGTTCATGAAATAGAATGTGGAGCATTAGATAACTTGGGACACTGAGAGAACCTTGATGATAGAAAAATAGAACCTGAAGTGTGAAATGTTAGCCTGTTGTGGAGAAGTTACTGAAGGAAATAGAAACCTGCAAATCAGAAATTCATTCATTCTGAATTAACGCTACAAAGTGGAAACTGCTGATTTTTCACTTTAAAAAAATCTGCTTCTTTTTGAACAGACATTTTTAAAATGTCATGCATTGTGTTCTTTTTATGAGCTGAATAGTTACCGTACTGATTTTTGTTGAATCATTTCCTCGTGCTGTAAATCCTTTTCCTGGTCTTTTCCCCTTACATTTGAGAGGAGAACAGCTCCTTGTGGAGCATCCTTCTGCACACTGCCTCTGCACACTGGTGTGCACAGAGGCTGTACACAGCACCACAGTGACTTCCCACACAGGCTGCCCTCAGCCTCTTCCCCTGTGTTCCATGCTGCTATAGGGTGCGTCTCAAGGCATACCAACTAAACTACATAGAAGCAGTTCCTTTTCTTTTTTCTCTTACCTGGACTAATAGAAGGAAGATAAGGAACCCAGTAAGGCCTGAGAATAATTACTGTGACAGCTGGTCTCCAGCCTTTGAACTAGCAGGTGTAAATCGAGTTTGTGGCCTGCAGAGCTCTGGGTAGTCTGTCCAAAGGCGGGTAAGCAATCAAAGCCAGGAGGAGTGACTGTGTACAAGCAGTGTGCTGGGAACTTTCATCTCGTTATTGATTTAAGAGTGTCAGGGTGTGGACTGTTACTGAAGACAGTATTTAACTCAGTTTATGACTGCACAGTCTGTTGCAATGAGGGTAGCAGGAACTGGGTGAGTGTCTCACCTGCTAGTGATGTGTGAATCCAGCCCTGCTGTGGGCTGAGTTGTACAGGTCAGCTGTGTCAGGTTCAGTATTTGGCTCCTCTTTGGGATCCAGTCCCCAGCTTGCACCAAGTTCTGTGAGCTGATACACAACTGTTATAAAAGAGGAGGAGAGACAAGGATTGCTGATAAGGTATTATGTGTGCTCAGCAGAGGGTGGTAATTTTATTGGCGTGCGTAGGTTTCAGAAGTATGTGGTTCCTGCTTTGTGGAGCAATTAACTTTAGTTCCACATGAAACCGCTTGTTCTCTGCTAACCTGTCATGCTGACCACTGAGAAGACAGCTTGTAATCTATGTTCAGATATGAAGCTGGACTCTTGAAGTCCATCTGATTTGAAATTTGGAAACTCTGAAGCTGCTTTGGTGAATTGTTGTGAAGGAATGCGTTCTGCTGCTGGCGCTTTTTAGAAATACGCTGTCTGGCTTCAGAATGCAGCCCGGTGAATAGGACAAAGTGGATTTGTGGCTGTGTTGCTGGAAGCAAGATTACATTGATGGTGTTACAGTGGGAGAAGTTTCTTTTTTTTTTTTTTTTTAATCATGCTTACTGATCAAGAAAATACTATGGTTCAAGATGATGATGTGGTACGTGTTCCTAATGGCTTCTCTGGTGGGTTTGTTACACTGCTGTGCTTGTTGTTATGTTTCCATACTGAATGTTTTGATAATTGCTCATAAGCAATGTATTGGTGATACACCTTTACAGTGTAAGCATAAATAGATGGTTGTATGACAACAAGAAATGCACGTGTTAATTTTTGTTCTTGTGACCTATTTCAATTAAGTTACTGAACTCTGAGTGCTGAGAAGGTCCTAAAGTATTTTGTCACCTTACAGGCTCACAAAATGCAAATATTTTAGTCTTAGTTCAGCAAACATATGCTCCAAATATCTGTATTTTGTTCAGAAGCATTTTGAAAAGTGAAAAGAAACATCTGTAAGTGTGCTTTTATGAGACTTCGTGTTAATCATCACTGTGTGTTCTTTCTGTACCCAGATTGTCAGGTCTCAATACTAAAAAATTGAGTAGATGGGATGGCTGGAAGGAATGGTGTGTGTTGGCATCTAAATGCTCATTTTGCTGTCAGTCCAGTAGCACAGGTGGACCTTTTTATGAAGTTCTGTTGTGTCTTTTCTCTTGGTGGTTTTTTTTTTTTCCCTTTTCTCCTTGTATGTTCTCTGTTCTGTTGGCATTTCTCTAGGGTATGAGCTCTGACCTTTCATGTCCCTCTACATCTCTTCAAGGAAACTGCTTCTGTTTCTCATCCTTGTTTGCAGCTATAGCAAATACCTGCTTGACTAAAAGATCTCCTTCATTTGGTTCTTGGGTGTGCATAATTTCAGTTATCTTCATGTAAAGGGTTATTCCATCAGAACCCATTATTTGGAAGAAGTTAGCAAACAGTGAGTTTTGGCTGCACTTTGTTTCTCTGTCATCTTTATATTTCTGTCTGATTTATCCTCTGCACTTACAGTATTTGTTTGTTCAGTGAGGTAAATGAAGTCATGGTTATTACAAAAGCATCTTCTGTTAAGCTTCCTTAAGGGAATTATTGCTTCCTCTGTTTCTGCATCCAGGCATCTTTTTCTTTCTCCTTTGCTAGTAAGCTTTTACAGATATTTTTGCAGCCTTACCATTTCTGAAGTAAACAATTTTATTTGGTAGGATATGAGTGTGTACTTCACATCTCTGTGCCTTGGCAGTTAGTAGTTGTTGGCGAGTTACTGCAGTGCCTCTGAAATACTGATGCTATACAGATATTCTTGTGACCTTGTATGCTTGACTGGAGAAAATCTCCAGAAGCTTTTTGACAGGTTAGGGGAAGTCAGGAATATTTGAATGACACGGCTCTACAGATCTCTGAAAAAAATCCTTGTTGAACTAGAGAAGTCGTGTCAGTGTGGAAACACTTTGATTTCAGGTGCAGAATACTTAGAGGTGTGAGAACATGCTTCAGCAGGGGGTACAAAAGTGCATAGTTAAGAGTCGAGCTCCGTGTGCCTGTAGATGTGAAACATACACAGGGACAGCTCTGGCAGAGGCATCCAATATGTACTACACATGTCAGCTTTGGGCTTCTGGAAATAAGAACTGCATGCAACATATTGACTTGTTACTGCTTTTCTTGAAATTACTGGTTTTCTTTTGCTTTGGCATTATAAAAATAGTGCTCTGAATAAGTGGGTAGTGAATGCAGTAATCTTTTTATGTAGAACATTTCTGTGTATGGGACATCTTTGTACTTAACATACATAAAGAACAGCAGAAAATGATACAATGTTCTGAGTAGCAGTGGTAATATATCCTTGTAATATACTGTCTCCAAAAGCAGCATTGCTTTTAGTTTCTTGCATTAACTTGGTGTTAATTGGTGGCAAAGTGCAAAGGAAATCCTGTCAGGACAGCGCTGACTCACTCTTATTCTGATGCTATATTATATGTCAAGGCAGAAATTGCAACCTGAAAAACTCTGGACAGGTGGAAGAATGAGAAGCACTCCATTCTGGGGATGGCTTGTTGCTGTGGGGATACTAGGCATTCTGCAGTACTGCAGTATGGGGCTTTTTTTTTTTTATTCTGAAGATATCTTCTGAACCTTCCTCTGTGTAAAGAGATCTGTGATTGGATTAACTTTAAAGATTCATTTCGTGAAACCAGTATTTGGAAAGGTAACTATAAGTTAGTAGACCTTATTTGACTGGTTTTTTTTACAGATGAGAAATTAAAAGGAGTATTTCTGTAACTGCCACCTCATCTAATGTCCAAATATGCTTTTCCATTTCTAATTGTGTATTTAAAAACATTTTTGAAGTGATAATCTCAATTTTCTCTTGAAATATTAGATAATATTGGTTGTTTACCTTTGCTGGAGGGGTCTCTGGCTAACTTAATATGCTGATTCCAAATGAAAATGTCTGTCTGCAGTATTAAATTTTAAGCCTGATTTGTTGTTTGTTTGTTTATTTGTTTTCTATTTCAGGAAGAAAGTAATAAAGAAATGTCTACCAATTTAAAGTACCTTTCCTTGGGCATCCTGGTTTTTCAGACCACAAGTTTAGTGTTGACAATGCGTTACTCTCGGACACTGAAAGAAGAAGGACCTCGTTATTTGTCCTCTACTGCAGTAGTTCTTGCTGAACTTCTGAAGATTTTGTCCTGTGTTCTACTGGTCTACAAAGACAGCAGTATGTGTTCAGTTTTGCACCAAATAATTTTCTTAATCAATATGCTGTATTGTAATGGGAACTGCAAGGCAGCCATGTGAGTAGAGGCTCACAAAAAAAGCATTTTGCTTTCTCATTAAAGAGGCAGCCTGACTGTAGTCATACTTCACTTTTCAACACACCCAATAGAATTTTGTGTCTGCTGAAGTGAGTTCTCTTTAAATAACTATGCATACTACGGTGTACAAGAATAAATTTTCTGCTGGCAGCTTGAAGCTTGTTTTTTGCTCAGATATTTTAAGAAATTTATAAATAAAAGTAGGACAAAATGAAAAGCTGCATGTCTGAAGCATGAATGATAATGTTGAAGCCTATAAATAAATCACGCAGATACAGAAGGGAAATAGCAATTTCATTAATACAAAAAGAAGTGCAATTTTAAGCTCAAAAAAAAAAAAAAAAAAAAAGGATATTTGGACTTACTCTCATTTTGTACATTTTATGCTGCATTTATCCAGTTCCTTGACATGTGCATTAGGTTTTCAACAGTTTAAAAATAACATTGCGTATTCATAAATATTGATGATTCTGTAGGCTCTTAAACATGTGCATTGTAGGTGGTACTCTTTAAGTTATCAGCTTCAAATATGACTAAGTTTTATTTTAACATCAACTGAATAATTCATAGAATCATAGAATATCCCAAATTGGAAGGGACATACAAGGATCATCAAGTCCAACTCCTGGTCCCACACAGGACCACCCAAAAATCAGACTGTATGTCTGAGTGCACTGTCCAGATGCTTACTGAACTCCAGCAAGCTTAATTCCATAACCACTTCCCCAGGTAGCTTGTTCTAGTTCTGATATTCCAGGCTACACCAAGACATTTTTCAGGTTTACGAAAGACAATTATTCTGTAGTATTTTGGGTATGTGATAGCAGTGATAGATATAAAAAGGGGGAAATTATTAGTCTTGAAGAACAGAACATTGCTCTTTATTTTTTCCCTTCTCCATTTAGTCTACGAGTCTATTTCTGTGTTTCTCTGGTAGAGTGCAATTTACGGACCCTGAACAGAGTGCTACATGATGAAATTCTTAATAAGCCCATGGAAACTCTTAAACTTGCCATTCCTTCAGGAATTTACACTCTTCAGAATAACTTGCTCTATGTAGCATTGTCAAACCTAGATGCAGCCACATACCAGGTACTGTACATCTGGATTCTTTTATAAGTTTCAAAAAACAAATATGAATTATGTGGTAATAAGTGTTTCTGGTTCTTTTAGGTTACATATCAACTGAAAATTCTTACCACAGCACTATTTTCTGTGTCCATGTTAAGCAAGAAATTGGGTATATACCAGTGGCTGTCGTTGGTAATTTTAATGACAGGAGTGGCATTTGTGCAGGTAAATAAATGTGATGTGTTTACTCAAGGAACGTGCATTTCTATTCTGATTGTACAGCTTCCTGATTGTGCAGCTTCCTGGTTGTAGCAGCTGCACACCGATACTGGAGTACAGCCGGAAGCTACAAACCACAACTGGCCATGGCTTGAGGACAGCAAAAATGGTTCAAAAGCAAGAGATAACAGCTCTTCTTGAGTTCTTGTGCCCCTGGATTGGCCTGCAAACAGCAGCTATAAAAGTATTTGTAGTGCGCTTCTGACATTAGTAGTTTGGATTCACAGATCTTCTCTGACAGCACAGTCCTGCTGCTCATCTTATGATGTATGGTTTCAGCATGGCAAACTGACTTAAATTTCTTCAAGAGCAAAATCTTTTCAAATGATGGGAGGTGTAGGAATTTGTAGTTTTTGAAGGAATTGTGGGATAAGAGACTAAGAGTTTTTAGCAGATTTTAGGGTATTCTAGAAATTTTTATTGTAAATCTTAAAGATGAAAAGAAAAACTAAGGATTAAATTTTATGGATTTTTTCAATTTAATCACTAAAAATAAGAGCAAAGCATCCTGACAGAAATTAACAGACTCTTTGGTATGTTTTTTCTGTTGCACTACGTTTTATTCTCTTAGCATTAGATACTTCACAACGTTTAGCTTGTTTTAGTTGTATGCAAAATCATGAGCAGATACCTAAGACAGTTTATCACATCTTAAAGACATCTGGGCTAAGTGGTGTCCTGACTTACACTTGTGTATAGAAGAGGTAACCAACTAACAGGTTGCAAAAGTCAATGACAATGAATGACTAGGATGAGTTGAGTAGTGCTGGAATTCAGGGTCAGTGCTGGCTTATACAGCTTGGCAGGTAAAATCCTAGGCCTGTTTAAGATGATGGATTTCCTCCCAGTTGAGGCACAACTATGCTCCTTACAAGCATATAGTAAGAAAAGTTATGTCTTTGCAGTTCTTTAGAAGTATTTGTGATGCAAAATACAAACGGTTGCATGATTGTCTGCATTTAGTAATTATTATTGTTGCTTAAAAAAATATCTTGCATTCTATAGATGCTCATGACTTGATTTTAACAGTAAGTTTGAATAACTGTTTTTACATCCAGTGGCCTTCAGACTCTCAAGCAACAGCTGCTAAGGAGCATTCAGCAGGATCTCAGTTTGTAGGCCTGATGGCAGTTCTTATAGCTTGCTTTTCTAGTGGATTTGCAGGCGTTTATTTTGAGAAAATTTTAAAGGAAACTAAGCAGTCTGTGTGGATAAGAAACATTCAGCTTGGTAAGTTTAATTTTAGTTATCTCTTAGAGCAGGAATACTGCACTCTGATTTAAAATAAATTCGCAGAAATATGAATTATCAAAAATGTAGTGGTCTGCATAAATGTGCTTTATAAATGAGTAGTACACAAGATAGAATTCTTGGAATTGCTTTCTGCTATCAACCCAGTTCTTGATTTAAATTTTGTAGTGTTTGTAAGTTTGCATGAAAGCTGTCAATTGAATTTTACTTAATATGCTCAAAAAAATATTATCTTGTGCAGATTTTGTGTGTCCTGTGTATCTTTTGCACAGATTAATCAGATAAGTACATATAGTATCCTTTCCTCTATTTTTTTTTTTGAGAGTTCAATATTAAACATGGAACATCAAAATAAAATATGTTCCTAAATAAATGCTTTGAAACATATTTTACAACTGAGATTTTTTTTCTTTTGTCTGGATAGGCAGTTTTTATAGGTTGGCAATTTTAATACAAGAAAAAAGCATGCATGCTTGTGAATAAAGATGAGGTAATGAATTTATGATTATTTCAGCATGAAGATCAGGTTTTTTTAATTGTCTGAATAATCACCAAATAACTGTACGTACATATGTACAAATGTTCATCCTAACTTTTAATGTTCTTACTTATTGTGCACATATCAGTAAGGGAATACCTTCTCTTCCCAAAGTAGTTCTGTATCTTCTAGAGCCTAGATGTTAATGCAGCAGAGTTAATTTCAAGAACACCTCAATGTATCCTTCCTGTGAGTACCAGATAGCTACTCACTTAAGGCACTGTCATTCAGAAGCAAGTGAATCATAAGCAAGAGTTTTGAAATAGAGCTTTACTCAAAACAACAAAAAAACTTACATCAAAACCTAATTTTCATTTTCATATCCTTAGAGGTTGTAGAAAAAATGGAAATAAAAGTTGGGTAGTTTTTAAAATATGTACCAGTATCTCATTAGGAATGTGTAAGTAGTTGCTTTATCATTCCTTTATTTTAGCAGATCAATTGGGGAAAAAAAAGAGAAGTAATTAGTCTAATGTGAATCAAATCTGAATTTTTAATTAGTTTACAAAAAGAAGTATTTTTCGTCAAGGTTTTATTTCACTCAAAACAATGTCCTTTTCAGATGGAATTGATGGAAATGCAATGAAAACAGTGGTCAGCTTTTCACAGAATGGAGAGGAATAGAGCCTAGATCAGTCATAGAGGAGATGTCTCCATCACTTTCATTCCTGAGGGGGATTACAGAAAATTTCCCTCCTAACAGTAGAAAACCATACTTACCAAATTATGAACTTTTTATCTCATCTCAGTTGCTTCTTTTGGCATCGTCTCTGCTGGTAAACTAAGTGAACTGATAAGTCACTTCATTGCAGTAGAAAGCAATGAAAGATATGCGTATGAAAAACTCCTAGTGGAGACGGACAAAACTTCTGATAAGTGTAGAAAATTGCTTTTTAAACGAAATCATTATCTATCTGAACACTGTTTGCATTTGGATGTGATGCTGCAAGTAGCAGTCGTATTTTAAAATCAGATGTGTGTGAGCAGTGTTTGAGGACAGGAAACCTGTTGGCATGTTTTTTACCTGAAACTTATAAATCAATCTCGTACTTCCAGGATTCTTTGGCAGCATTTTTGGACTGATGGGTGTATATATATATGATGGAGAGCAGCTGTCCAAAAATGGATTTTTTCAAGGATATAATAAACTTACTTGGATAGTTGTTGTTCTACAGGTAAGATATATTATGTTTCTGTCATTTGGAGATTTCCTTTCTCTAAATGGCAGGGGAAATTAATGAGTGTAGGTGAAGATACTGAGATGTCTATAGTCAAAAGTCTGATGTAGCACTGTTAGAAAAAGCTTCTAAATAAAAACTTGGAAATTCAGAGCAGGTTTATGATTGTTTTACAACATAAAATTATGTAAATGATTTCATTTGCAATGCTTAAAATATATATATTTTTTAAATACATACATGCCCTTTCTCCCACAGCTAAAAATGTGTAGTACAGATGTTTTCTACTAATTTTAATAATGTATTAATAATGTATTTAATAGCATGATAAGCAACTTCTCTATTGGGGAATAAAGTGGATTTATGTAACATAAAACCATTGTAACATTTCTAGACATAGACAAAGGCTTTTCCTAAAACATGACTGTTTTGTTAACGTAGATATTCTCAGTGGAATTATTGTGTTGCAAATCCAAACTTCAATATTTTTCAGGCACTTGGAGGCCTGGTGATTGCTGCTGTTATAAAATATGCAGACAACATTTTAAAGGGATTTGCAACTTCTCTCTCTATTATACTTTCGACATTGATCTCCTATTTCTGGCTTCAGGATTTTGTCCCTACAAGGTAAGAATTATTTTTCACATGTACAGAAGAAAGCAGTGATTGAAAACTTAATGCTTATCAGATATAACAGCAACAATAAATAAATGAAAGGCAGCCTTATAAAATAGTTAGATTCAACTTCCACAAAAAAATTTAGTTTCATAACATAACTAGTACTAAAATGTCATAGTATAGTTATTTTGTAAGATAGAGCCCCCCACAGATAAGGAATAATTGAATCTCAAATCTCAGCTTTTGACAGACCTCTCTCTTCCAGGCTCTATGTTCTTTTATTTTCATCTCAGTTTGTTAAATTCCTCTTTTTATCTGATGACTGCCTTGCAGTGTGTTTTGCTCTGCTCTTGGAACCAGTTTCTCCCTGGCTGTCTGTTCTGAGTAAGAACTGAGACAAAGCGATTACTCTTGTTCATTAGTTGTCTCCTAAATTGACATATCTTCCACAAGTCACCTCATTGCAAGATGACTGATGACTTACAACTGAACAACAGTAGAGATGATCATCTATTTATACTGCTTTTCATCCAATCTCTAAGCAGTCCCTAGAAGAAACCGTTCCAGTCATACGCAGAAAATTGCACTGCAGTGATTAGTAAGCACCCAGAAGCCCAAAACCAGGTCTTTTAAAAAAACAAAAAACAAAACTCTATTAAAGACCTGACTAAGGAGAGAAAAATGCTGTATGCTTCTAGGTGCAATACACCAAGTCTTGTGAACAACATTTTAGGAACTGTGTTTTGTACATAGATATATTGTGATTTTCTTCTTAAGGTATGGAGTGTAAAAGTAATATTCTAATTTTTAAATATATTAATAGGATTTTGCTTATAGTGAACATGAATTTATCATATATATACTACACATTCAAGATATAAAAATATTTCTGATAAAAGCTTTTTAACCAGAAGGAGTATACACAATGTAAGCAGGAGTTTGTTTTAACTTTCAAAAAAGGAACTAGAGTTAACTATTGGGGCTTAAAAATGGACATATCAGACTTAAATTCTAAATAACATCCTATTAAAATAAATGTGGAAAGTGGTATAAGAAGTTCTGTGTGCTCAAATAGAAATTAATAAGTAACTTAGCTGCCTCTGCAAACAGGGTGAAAATGGAAATTGCTGAATAATTAAATGAAGGAGATCCAACTCACAGGATGTAAAATTTGAATCCATCCCATTTAATAAAACTTAATCTTTAATATGTTCTTATGCCAACTGAATTTATGTGAACTTCCTAATTGTTCCTCTCACTTGAACAAGCATTTTTTGTTAGGATAATAGACATAAAATGCTTTAGTGCTTGAATGTCCTGCAATAGATCATGTATGAAGTAAGCAAACTGTATTCTCTGAAGTATTATCATGTAGTGTACCACAGGTTTTTTTTAGTGTTCAGAAAATCAGGTTGTCAGTGAGGTTCTTTTCTTTAAGGTGTACTGGTAACTATTGAAACAACTTGAAAGGCCCCTTTGTGACGACGCAAAGGCTGTCTTTATTATCTTTTCCTTATATAAATACTCTCATAGCTGCCAAAACTGAGTATAGACTGACTTGCAACTCGTTCTTGGGCAGTAGAAACTAGTTTTAACACAAGTTTGGATTTCAAAGCCATGTTTAGCTCCAAAGGCATGATGTGTATCAAATATTAAAAACAGCTGAGTGGCTACAGTAGTTGCACTTCTTTAGCTTCTGGTTGCATTTTGCATAGAGCTTTAGTCAAAAGGAATAGAAATGAAAGGTCAGTCTGATTACCTTTGACAGTTATTCCATGAAACTATGTTTAATTTTCAGAATATGTCAGTATAATGATAGGTTATTTTGCTTACCTGGATGCAGATAACAGATTTCAACTTTTTCCTGCATTCTTCTCCACGAAATACGTGGACATTTTTTCATTATAAATGGGATGAATGTACTTTATTCTTTCTATATTCTCACAGGATTTATGTCCTTTCTTTGACTGTACTACATACAATCATGTTAACTAAAACCAGCTAACTTTTTTTTTTCTTCCATTCCTATTCTATTCAGTGTCTTTTTCTTCGGAGCCATCCTTGTAATAGCAGCTACTTTCCTATATGGTTATGATCCCAAACCTGCAGGAAATCCCATTAAGGCATAGCTGACTACTTCAACCTGCTTCTCAAGATCATACACTGGGGGCCTTGCTAAAAATGGCATGTGGAAGGTGCCATTGTGCACTGCAAGGGAAGGATTACTACCCTGAATCGAGTGAAGAAATTTTTATGAGTAGTTTTGAACAGCCAAATGGGTTAAAGATGGATGATGATACTGACTGGGACTGGTGGAAAAAAATGACAGGGGAAAGCCCAGTGCAACTTGCTAATAAAAACTTGAAGTGAACAAAAAGTTTCCAAGAAACCGCAATTGGGAATGTTTACAGCTTTGACCTGGGATTGCATCAAAGAATTTACTGTATTGACTGCTGCACTCTGTCCTATGCACTCTTTGAAAGAGCACATGACAACATTGTCAGATTGTATGTTTTTGCAATTTGACTATATTTAATGTTAGTACATGTTTTTAACTGTTTGTCTATTTACATGAAGTCAACTGAATGCACATCATAGTTCTAAAGTGATGGTTCTAATTAGGTATTCCTTATTAAAATGAAAATTGAAATATGACTGAAAGACATTTTCACAATAACAAATATTTTTATATTTTAGAAGGCTGATTTAACAACAGAGATCTGTGTTCTGTTGCTTATATAAAGCTATTGTAAGAATGTTAACATTCTCACCAGTACGCAAAGGGAGAAACTGAGAATGAAAGCTGGAAATCTGTGTTGATACTCCAGCCATCGTGAGGATAACCTGTAGTGTTCCAGCAGATGCAATAACTCTGTGAGCACAGGACACAGTTTGCTGCAGTAATCTGGCACTATGAGGTGGGTTATAATGGAGTGCTTGCTGAGATGTTATGTTCACTGTTTTTTATTTTTATTGATTATAAATCAACTTACTGGTAGAACTTCTAAAGTAGAGTGTAGTGGGGTTCTTTGCTTTTTTTGTTGTTGTTGTTTCTTTTTTTTTTTCTTTTTGCTTTAAATATCCCGAGGATGTTTTTTTACCTGCAATTAAAGAAAAAAAAAAGCCCATAATAAACAATTTAAATGCATTGTTGTTGTCTGTTACAGCTCCAGATTGAGCTATTGTGATATATTATCTGTGTACTGTACTGTATTTTATTACAGAGGCTTTTTTTTTTTAATAATTGTTATTTACTCATGAACTCTCAAAGTCTGTCTCAGTACATTTGTATGTAATGGCATAATTTGAGTTTTTTATTTTCATTATTATTATTATTATTATTATTATTATTATTATTATTATTAATTTTGTTTTGGGAGTCCTTGAGCTAACAGACCAAAACGGATTCTGTGGGGCTGTTCAGTCTAGTAGTGGAATTACTTTAAAAGAAAAGAGAATGAAAAAGTACTGAATTGTGCAATAGATAAATATAAAAGCATGCTGTTCTTTTATTTCCAACCAAAAGAAAAAAAATCACAAAGAAACATATGCAGATGAACTGTTAGGAACATTTTGTTTGTTGAAGTATTTGCATATAGCCAACTGAGAAAGAAGCACACCAAACAGTGCCAGAACAGTAAACAAACAAAGAAAAGGCTTAAAAATCACTTGGTTTTAGGAGACCTATTCACAATGGATATTTAATGTAGGTGACTTCTTACCTATTCATTACATATGTATATGTATGCATTGTACAGAAACATATCAGTAGTCCCATTCAGTTAAGTGTTAAAAAGGTTTGTTGTTGTTCTTTTTCCCTCTACTCTATCTCACTTCTTTCTTGTGCTAATGAATATGATGTGAAGAGAGAGGTGTTTCAAAACGTTTACCAAAGTACCTCAGTCCCTTTTCCAGAAATACTTAGTTGTGGATTGCAAAGAGAGGATTCTCTAAGAGGACTCTGAGATTTTTAATTACTTATTTAATTAACATTTAATTAAATATTGTAAAGAAAAAGGAAAATATCTACTTTTATCAGCCAAGTAAAAATAGTCTTTTCTTTTGTTGTTGATGACATGTATTATGTCTGTAGCATCAGAGCAAGACAGTGAAGAAATTTCAGAGTTATGCCAAAGGCTTTCTAAGCTTTCTGAACTGTGAATCCCAGCATGCCATAATTGCAAGAGCTATGCTACTCAGTAGTTAAAATTGTCTAATGTTACCCTAAATTGGCATCCTACTTTACTAACCTTTCACCTATAATCTTCAATCTGCCTAAGTGAAAAATTACGTTTAGTCATGTCACCACTGAAATGCAACATGAGGTCAGATGTACGCAGAGCATTGCTTGGTGCAGGATGGGAGGTATGTGTGACCGAAACTGTTTGACAAGTGTTGTAGTAATATTTGGCCTACACAGTGATGATACTTTTAATTTCATGAATCACAAATCACAGTAGTGGAAATGTTCAGGTCATATAGTTGGATACTTTGTTGAGGATTTTTCAAGAATGAGGAGAAACAGATTAAGAATGTAAAACCAATTGCATAGAAAGGGATCAAATAGGCCAAACGATTGCACAGTTTTAATATATCAGGTGCATCAAGTTTATCTTTAAGCATTAGCTTTTAGGAAGTAACAGGAATATGTGATCTTTGCTTTTGAATAGGATGGCATCTTACAGCCTTGGAAAACAATGTACGTACATAGTGTATTAGGGGTCCGTAACTTCTGTCTGTAGATAAAGGACAGTCAATTTCCAGTCCATTAAATTTTCTAGCAGAAGGGTAAATCTCTTTGTACATTTGTGACTGTAAAGGAAATAAGAGTTTGCAGTTTTAGCTGCCTTTCCTCAGCTGTTTACAGAGCCTGAGGGCTCTGCAGGCTGAAAAGCATTATTCTGGAGAGAAGGAAGGCACTGTAGGCTTCTTGTGATGGTGAAAGACTTGAGGAAGGTTGCAACTGTTACAGAAATCAATCAGAGAGCGTAAGCGTGTTTTCCCTTTGGGATACTTTTGGATCTGAGGAAAAAGAAGTTTTACTTCTATCATTCATTAACTAACCAAAGAAACGTAGCTAGTTGGCACAGAGCTCTGGGAAGCAGGGAGTAGCGTGCTTTGAGTTTGCCCTAAAAGTGGTCTGTAGGAGTATAACTTTCCAAAAATGATCTTGTCTTTCTGATCTATGTTTCCGAATTTAAGACAATGGATTTTTTTAGTTTATTTGTATATTTAGGAGGCTAATCCATACTCAACAGAATTTTATTTAAATATTTATAATGTTATAGCGAGGTATTTATTTGCATAATTTGAATTATGTCATTTTTTTAAAGGCTTACATAATGGGATTACCAGTATTGATTGAATACTTGGGTACTTAGTAGGGTTGTGTTGTTTGTTTGTTTGTTTCAATCTCTGGGATACCTGATAAATGGTGAAATACCAGTCAGATATTAGAACTTTCCTCAAAGCAAAATAAGTCATCAGTTCAGTGGTGAAAACTCTTAAATCCAAAATGAGATAAAGATAAGATAAACTTTCCTTTAAAAATTGTATTTTTGTGCTGTCCACAAGTGCCCAGTTATCTTTTTCTCAAGGAATTCTGATAACAGTATAGTTTTATGAAAGTTCTTTATTTTAGACAAGCTGCAAAAAAGCTTACCTTTTTGTTTGCTTTAATAATAAAAGGTAGATTCATGTTCTATTTCCTGCTTGTACAAGACAATACCTGTTTATACTATAACTTTTAAAGACATTTGTTTTACTTTTTTTCTTAAAGAAATGATTGTGTTTTGTTAGCATATACTTACGTTTCAGTTATTCATGTGGTCCTTTTTCAGATTTTTAAGATCATATTATCATTTTGTGTTCCTGACTTAGTTTTATGGCTCTAATTCGAGAGACTGTAATGGATTTTGTTAAACTGTTTTAATATTGATAAATGAGACTTTGCATTTCTTATGGTTTTTATTGTCAGTAACTTTCATCTTTTAATATATTTCCTTATCACCATGTATGTTCTGTTGTATATAAGCAATTGTCACTTACAGATTTGAAGTTGTTACTCAGTGTGTGTTTCTTGCTGGATATTATGAGGGAGGCGGATGATTGTTGTTTTCTTCCTTTTGTAAGAATGTGATATTTTAACAAGTTAGCTTTGTGTGTGTGTGTGTGTGTGTGTGTGTACAGCCAGGTGTGTTTACCTATAGCGTGGTGTTACACCATACCTCTGAGAGCATAAGAAAATCCAAGTGTACCCTTACTTTTGTTTGTACTCTGTGCATTTTTAATGCTGATTTTTTTTTTTTTTTCCTACAGGAAGTTATTTGAACTAAAGAGTTCTTCTCTTTCCAGGTGAGCTCATTATATATTTTTTGTTATCTAGAATGAGGGTTTTTTTTACTGGAAAAAATGTAAGAAGATAAGTGGAATGAATTAGATGATAACTTCTGATCTGTGTTACTGTGAGTCCAAATTTCCTATTCGGTTAAATTTATACCTTTGCCTAACTATTTCCTGCTAGCTGAATTTATAACTCTGCAGGAGCAAAAAAAGTCTGTCCTGAGGTGCAGTTCAGTGCTCATTCTTGACTGACTGCTACATGTTTGCATCCAAGAGTAAAATTTGGCCATGACATTTTTGGTCTGTGCCTGTTGTCTTTCATTCTCATTTCCTTGGCAATTGATAGCTGAGTAAGAATCGCTTATATGCTAAACATATTTATTGCTATAAGTAACTCTTTTATTAGATTTCTGAAGTTTTCTTTACTGTCAATGTATTTTAAACAAAGTTTTAAATATATGAGCCCAAATATAAACCGTGTATTCAAACTTTGTGACAAAATTTTTAGGTTAGAGTTAGGATTTTTTTATATGTTGGTCTGTGAATAACTACAGTGAATACAATTCTAATATACAGTGTTTCCCAGCAGTTTCATACTTTGTATGAAAGGTTGCACAGTACAGTGCAGGTATTTGGATGTAACAGTCAAAACTTTTGCTTCTTTTCTTCAGGAAACTAAATGTCTGTCAGGAGTTTCTCAGTTAAATCGTGGTAGAGTGAGTTGTGTCAGGACTTACGTAGGAAAGTGGAGCTTGCAGTTTGAAGGTATGTGTCTGGCTGCGATTCACAGCAGCAAAAGCAAGTCATATTTATCTGAAGCTTATTCTAAATCTAGGAATTCTCTCTAAAGTAATCTGTTCAGTCTACACCAAGCAAACTTGGTGTTTCTCTTTATTTTATTTTTTGGGTAATGACATGGACAACAGAGAATGGTCTAATTACATGTATGAATGAAAAAACAGCTGTTTAATCAGCATAGTCACAAAATGTCTTTGCTGCCATCTAGTTGTGGTAACCTTTCTAACCTTTAATTTCCGCCATATGATGTGTTTGCATGTGACATGAAAATGTGGGCACTCTTTTCAAGGAGTGGCCTTGAAACCATGCCAAAATCTTAGGTCCTTATGGAGTGAGAAACCGTAGAGCATGGGATTTTTCCACAGAATGGTCACATACTTGACATAATTTAATTAAGACGTGTAACAAATGTCTGATAATAGCAGTCTCTCCATGGGTAGGCCAGTAAGTCTGCTCTGTGCATCTTGATCTGGATTGCTGCTTGCCTGTGTCTCCGTGCGAGACCAGAATAAATCTGTGGTTCTGAGGAGGGCTTTGCCTCATGACATACCAAGATAAAAGCTGCATTATGATGCTTTATGTTAAGGCTAATGGTTTGTCGTAAGCCCGATGAACTTAGGTGGCAGGTGATTTGCAGCCCTTTGCTAACATAACGCTGCCGTGCTGTAACTGAGGGAGAGCACGGGGCTGTGCTGAGTGGCGGTCAGCATTGCAGCAGCTGTTAAGGATGTGGAATGTAAGAACATGGTTTTGAGAGAAACCAGGCTGTTGTAGGAGCTGGGGATACAGCAATATGTGGAAATAGGGATGGAAGATGGAGGACCGAGTGGGGGAAAGTGCTCCATGGAAGAACACAGAGAAAACATTGGTATGGGGACAGAGGCGCCTCAGAGAGCTGCACCTAGATGTGTGCCTGTAGCAGTGTTGGTGTGGGCAGTGCTGTTTGTGCTGTCGGACGTGAGCAGGTAAATGAACTGCAGACCAGTAAATGCTGCAGGTAAAGAATAGCAGTAGGTGTTTCTCAATGATGTTCTCCAGCAGCAGCCGTATCGCCCTGCAGAGGCCGAGCCCTGCCCGCAGCGTGCTGAACTGGAGCCCGAGGCGGCCTGCTGATTTAGTTATTAAATCCTTCATAAGCAGAGTTAAGAACTTGACAGTCAGAACGCAGAACGCCTGCAGGTCGGATTTGTAAAATGGGTTATCTCTGGTTCCATCCTGTGGCCCTCGAAGTGTCCTCGCACGCTTGACAAGCGTATCCGAGAACCGTCTTCGGAGGCTCCTTTTCCTCAGGCTCCCGGAGCTGGGCCCCTGCTGGAGGCGGGGAGAGGGAGACCACGCCGAGGCGCTGCGTTCGAGCCTCAGCGCCGCCGGGAGGCGAGGAAAGCAGCGCGCGCGGGGCGGCGACGGCCGGGACACGGCACTCGCGCGCGGCTCCGAGCGCCACGGCCGAGGCTGTGCGCTCCGCTCACGTGATCGGCGCTGACCAATGGGGCGATCGCGTGATGCGCGGCAGCGGCTGCGCCGGGGCGGCGGGCCAAGATGGCGGAGCGTGCCTGAGGGGTGGCGGCGGCCGCGCGGGAGGGAGGGCAGGCCCGGCTGTGGGGAGGGTCCGCGCTGCCCCCGCTCCCTCCCGGGGAGGATGGTAAAATGACCCAGGGGGGGAAGAAGAAGAAGCGCGCCGTGAACCGCAGCATCATGCTGGCCAAAAAGATCATCATTAAGGACGGAGGGACGGTGAGGCCGGGCGGGGCCGGAGGGCGGCGCGGGGGGGGGGGGAGAGGGAGGCAGGCAGGCCGGCTGACGGGAGGTGGCGGCGCGGGGCGGCCCGCGGGCTTCGAGCCGCGGCCGGAGCCGCCGTGCGGCGGGACGGCACTCGGTCCCCCTCTCACTCGGTCCCGCTCTCGGTTCGCGCAGCGCTTTCCTCGGTGCGGCCTCGGCGCGAGGAACGGCCGCGAGGAGCGGCGCGGAGTCGCGACAGGCGCGCGGCGTATCGGGAGCTGGGAGCAAACGCGACACCTGCGGCTGTCGCACCGCGCGGCACGGCTGAGCGCGCGGAAGCCGAGCGGGGCCGGGCGGCGCGAGGCAGGGGCGAAACGCGCCGTCCTGTGAGGGAGCGGCCGGAGCTCCGGAGCAGCGGGTGCCGGGCTGCGCTGCCGCTCCTCCGACGGCCCGCCCTCGTGTGTGCCGGTCTCTATTCGGGTGCTTGGCTCTGGAGGCCTGTCATCCGTATTGGCAGCTGGAGCCCGATCTTTGATCTGATCCGTCACTGGTTGCTGACGACACGTCGTCGCCGTGGGTCTTTTTTTCTGCATATAGTGTAGATTGGATGCGTACCCTTCTAACGCGGTGTTTTTATTTCAAGAAAGCCTTTAATGCGGGGACGCGTCGGCCCCTGGGGGCCTCCACTGACTCTGCGTGGAAGTGATGGAGTGAGGGCAGGTGCCGGCATGGCACGTGTGCACGGTCACTGTGTAGTGAACGGCCTTTTGGAACGAGCAGAGGGCTGGTTGTTGCATAACAGTGTGCTTCAGAGTGAATTCTCTCTGGAACCATCAGTCACTGCTGAAGATATGGTGTGTTTTGAAGCGCCCTTCGTCGTTCAACTAATATTTGCCAAGAGACAGAAAGGGTTGTACATTTTTAAAACTTTCAAGCTACCTGGTGTAACATCCTTATAATGCCAGCACGAACTTAATTATGCCTGGATTGCCATTGTTGCTCAGTGCTGAAACATCCTGTCAGGTCCTCCGCGCCCAGTCTTCCTGGTTTCTTTGTCTGCCCAATGTGCTATGGGACACGACGGGAAACAGGTAAATGAAAAGGGCTTGTGTCTTGAACGTGTGCAGTTTGCAAACCAGTCATTAGTCTAGCGTCTGAGTGTACAGTTTCCAGCCTCATTGGTTTATTTTGAAGCCGTTTCACATCAAAGAAAACTCAGTGACTCTTGCCTGCGCGAGGATGCAGCTGCTTAATGGAGCACTGTCATGGAATAAATAGTTTATTGACAAGGAACTTAATGTAATTTATTGTAACTTCTATTTACTGATCTTGATGTTCAAAGGGAGAGATTTGGGGGGGGAAAAAAAAAAGCAAAGCAAAAAGGGAAGAAGAATCCACTTAGTGCCCCTCTCTCAGCCCTGAAGGTAATGCAGGATCCTGCAGCGAAGTGTCACGCACTGCAGGCTGGGGCAGCTCGTGGTGCTGCTCGTGGTCTCATTGGTTGTGCCCTGGCCCCTGTGCAGACCAGAGCCCCCCAGCCTCTCACTGCCGCTGCTTCTGCCCCTTTCGTCTCTCCTGGCATGGGTAGGTTTGGGTGTATGTTTGATTATTCCTTTGTTTTGGTGTTTACTACTTAATTGCTTATACAGAGACTTTGTAAACTCAGCTGGTTCAGGCACCACGGGCTCTGGTTGGTGTGCTCCTGGCACACAGTGTGTCTTTCCTGCCCACGCCTGCAGAGCTCAGCCTGCTGCCAGCACCCCGCCAGCCCAGTTGGGTGCCTGTACCTGGCGTGGGGCCGGCCCTGAGCCTTGTGCTTCTGTCCTGAGCCCTGACTGGAGCTAGTGGCGCGTTCAGCGTCTTGGTACTCGGCATAGGATGGTTCTTCCTTAAGTATGGCAATCAGATTTGTTTCCCTTCATCACGAATTATATAAAAGTTTGTGGAGGAAGCACACTATAGCTGACTACTGTTACAAGTAAATAGTTATGCTGTTAGTTATAAGTAGTTTCAGCATCTCAGTGTTAGAATTTGACAAGGATGACTGTATCAGCAGTATCCCATAGAACTGCTATTTTGAAATTGGCATTTTTGTTACTCTTTGCAGTTTAGTAGCTGTATCACAGAAAGCAGCATGTGATTGTGTTTGTGGTCAGGCTGCCCAAAAGGAGAGGTGGTAACACCAGTTGTGCGGGTTCCTTGCTATTTGTAATTTTGCCTTTCCTTACAACCTACTGGAATTCACCTAGGATAAGATTATTCATTTTTTAAGTACTCATTAGACAAATTAAGAGTTACATCTCATTTAGATGTGATTAGATTGCATCTGGTGATGTAGGTAAGAACTACTAATAGTACCTGTGAGAAGCGAACACTGGCAACAGAAAAGAAAGGCAGTTTAACTCAGTGATCTTGATGCCACTGGATGTTTGCTTCTGCCATCATAATGGCAACATGTGATGGGCACTGCTTTGACAGAATGGGAATAGGTTTGACCTGTGGTACTTGGAAGGTTGGGGTGGTGGTTTGTTACAGCACTGCTGCCACCCCAGCATGATAGCTGGTGGGGTGGTGTGGCAATTTGAAAGCAATCTAGGGAAAATGAGAGTGAACCTGATTTCCTGTAGTGGGCTGAGACACTCAGCTGAGATCGTTTCTTATGCTTTGTGCAGAGCCACATGAAATTTTAATCCGAAACTAAAATAAAGATTATGGGTGGAAAGGGCAAGGAATGGTGGGAAGTCAAGTAATTATAGCCACTTTCTGTACCTATGAAGACTTAATTTACTGCAGTAAGAGAATAAGACAGAAAAAATAGCAGAGATCTGGGTGAACACTTACTGAACAGGGTTTGGGAAAGAAAAATAGCACAATATGAAGGTCCTTTTCTAGCTTACCTTTAGAGTACTGATACAGTTACATCTAAAACTGTATTTAGCTGTAGGGGTGAATGGTCTTTGTGGTTTTCTGTATTTATTTCCTGCAGTTGTTTAGAAGTTTTATATTTTTTTCTGTTGAGAGAAATTCAGAGTCCAGATAGAAAAGCTGGATACAATTTATGTACATTTTGTAATTAAAGACTCTAATGTTACCTAACTGGACCTTAAAATTGTACAGCACCTGAGTTTGGAAGGCACCTTCGATGATTTCTAATTCACCTGCCCCCACTTCCTGCAGCCAGGGTCACTGGAGCAGTGTGTGCTGCTGTGTCCACCTGTGCTATGGGGACAGGGGTTCCACAACCTCACTAGATGACCTGCTTCTACTTTGTGTCAAGTTTAAGTCCAATTTCCTGTATTTTAGTTTGTACCTCTAGTCTTGTCACTGAGCATATATGACAACACCAGGATGTGTCATCTTTCCTTCCTCCCGTCAGACATCCATACACATTGCTAAGGTCCCCCTCAGTCTCCTAAAGAAAGGAACCAAGGACTTTGGGCTGTATGTTTGCTCTGTAGAAGTGCTGGGTCTCATCAAGTAGTGCCACTCTGCTAGGAACACATCTTTACGTGAAGCTGGAACACTGGATGCTGAGGCTGCATTTTAAGGTTATACAACACATTTAAGATTTCTGATGAGTTATTTATACTGAATTCTTATAAAAAATATGTAGTGCACTGTTTTCTCAATTTGCAAATGCAGAATTTTGTTTGACATGTTAGTGTTTTAGAATATATGAGATGAGCAGGTTATCCCTCCCACACTCTTCTTTTTCTCATCCAGAGCTGCTTCTAATTATATCAAATCACCAAGGAATTTGAAATTTCTTATTTTAAATCTGTTTTTCAGATCTCTTCCTACATTTGAAGCCCATTACTAGCAGTATTTGGAAAACTATCAGTTCTATCCCTGAGATTTGCTTCTGGCAGCCACTATGTCAGTTTCTTTCTTGATTTAGAGTTATCCAGGTTTTGCACTTGGCCATGGTGCCTTTTATTAACAGAAATACCACAGTGTTGGTTGGCACAGTAATTAGATAATTAGGTAATTAGATGTTGGGGTAGCTGAATGTGGATACTACCATGTTCTGAAATTATGACAATTTCATTTCTGTGCAGCATTGCATGGGCTCAAATGTCTTTCTCAAGGAAGAAAAAAATTGCAGTCCTTCAAAGAGTGTTTCTGCTTTCAGTAGCACCCTTGTTTCCCAGACTGACAGTGTAAGTGGTTCATTTTTCTCTTTGAGATGAGAGTGCACTTTGTACTCCACAAAGCATTCAGGCACTTCAGCACATTAGGTTGAGCAACTCCTCTGAGATGTTTTGAGTTCCGTTTCATTTCTTAACCCTTCTGTTTACAGTGCTCAGATGCATTTCTCTTGACAGTTTGTCAGATGCTTTAATGACCTGTTTTTCCTCTTGTTTTAGCCTCAAGGAATAGGCTCACCTAGTGTCTACCACGCTGTGATAGTGATATTCTTGGAGTTTTTTGCTTGGGGACTCCTGACAGCACCCACTCTGGTGGTAAGTGATGTGCTTAAGTTCTTTCTTGCTGTTTGGGAAATGTAATTACTGCAAAGGCTTCAAATACCTGAATTAAATGAAAATTGTGCATCACTGAGCTGCTCTGTTATGCGAATGAAGAGAGTTCTTTAATTTCCATACAGAGTCAGAAATTCAAAATTATTTAATTAAATTATTTAACACTGTGACAGATGTTTATGTGGAACTATGGTAACACTTCCTTGTAAATGTTTTCTGACTCAAAACCTGAAGGACAGCAATGAAAGAGGCTACAAGACGTGAGCATACTAGAAGCTAAAGGACAAAACAACTTTAAATTTGGTAAAATTCTGCAGGTGTGTGTATACAGGGAGCTCTTGGCTGATGTAGCTATGCTTTAAACAAGCTTTGGAGCCTCCCTATGACTAGTGAAAACATTCACAGCAGCATGTTTGTATCAAATTCTTTCCTAGTGTAGTTGGTTGCTCTGTTTGGATTTGGTCCATTAAATGATACATATTTACTAATTAGATGGAACAAAGACTTAAAGATCTCCAAGCAAACCCCACTTAAAATGCAATCTTGGTGCACTTCTGTGAGCTGTTGTTAACCATGAATAGTATCTTGGATATAAATTTTGTGTCAACCACTGAATGGAAACCATCTTGGGTAACACAAGTCAGACTGGAGATCAGTGCCTGTTTTACCCACCTGCCTCGGCTGTAGTCTCTGACCTGGGAGAGACACTTCAGAATGGTGTTGTCCTATGTCTGTCCATCCACCCACAGTCAGCAGTAGTGTGTGGAGAATTTCAGTTGAAATAATTTTCCAGATTTTCTGTGCAGTACTCTACTTAGTTTTCAGATATTGAGCTTGGCTGAAATGAATGCTTCCCAAAGTGTTGAAAGAACTGAAGCCTCCATCAAGTAAAGCTAAAACCTCAAAGTCAGATTGCAGGAAAAAAATGTACGCTTTGGTATTTTACAACTAAAAGAATACAGATAGACCATACCTGTTGTTGAAAGGGAGGCTCCACTATATTTAACAGTTATCAGTAATGCATAGTGAATATCTGCAGAGTATCCCAAAGGCCACTTTTGTCATTGTATTTACCCTGCTGTTCCTTGCAAAGCAATAATGGCAAAGGAGCCTACTTAACTATTTTCCCCCCTTCAGTAAATTGATTGTGCTTGTCTGAGGTGACTGATACAATGTTTCTGGAGTATTCTTTCAGTGTAATTTCAATAAATATCTTATAACTATGTTGTTGGATAGTGAACATGATAATAATGGTTACTGAGTTGATTTTCCTTAGTGTTTTGGGTGGATTAATTTTGTATAATCTTGGCTGCCTTTCAGTTAAAAATATCTCTCTGTAATCCATGAAAACAGAAAGTGCTGTGGGTGTGCCATGCTGTAGAAGGTGGGTGCATGATGAGCAATATTTATCAGTAATATTGTGTAAGCAACAGTGTTCAAATTTCTTTTCCAGGTTTTGCATGAAACCTTCCCAAAACACACATTTCTAATGAATGGTCTAATTCAAGGAGTAAAGGTAGGCTGACAAAAGTAATCACAATTTCAGGTGAATGATGGGTGGGATTTAGAAATGACTGCACCCAATGAGAGAAACATTTCAAAGATTTTTCAATATAGCTTTAGTAGTATAAATTGAATGTGAGAATAAAATCTTGCCAACAAAGCTAATGTGTATCGTTTTACTTAGGGTACTACTTTGTGTGGTTGGTGTGTATGTTGTTGACTAATCCCAAATGACACACATGGTGTTAAAACTCGATGCTCCACTAAGGTATTTTCAGTTACGCTCATGTGAATTCCAAGTATATAAAACAAAGCACAGTTCCTGAAACTGTTTCAATTGATGGATTGTCTGTCTTGAGTTTTGTGTAGGTCTGAGGTATTAAAAGTCAACTTGCATGTTAGCAAACGTGGAACAGATTAGGAATGGTCGACCATACTGCCTTTGTGCTGCATTGTAGTCGTTAATTTTAGTAGAAAGAGAGCCTACTCCACCATCAGTTTGCAGTATGGATGGCTATCACGATTCTAAGCACTCAGTTCTAACTGAAATGTTTTGTTTCACTTAGGGCTTATTATCGTTCCTCAGTGCCCCACTCATAGGTGCCCTGTCTGATGTGTGGGGACGAAAGTCCTTCCTGCTGCTAACAGTGTTTTTCACCTGTGCACCAATACCACTAATGAAGATCAGCCCATGGTTAGTAAATTCTTTCACGCTTTATTTGTTCCTTGTATAGGTTATTATCTAACACTTGTTTGTAGTATTGTTGATAAAATATTGTTTAGGCTCCGTGTAACATTACAAAATCATAGAATCATCCACCTACTACTGATGTTGCCCTTAGTACCATATCTACATGTTTCTTGAACACCTCCAGAGCAGTGACTCAACCACCTCCCATTCCAGTTCACTCCTCTCTTTTGGAGAATAAGTTTTTCGTAATATCCAACTGTACCTCCCCTGGTGCAACTTCAGGCCTTTCCTTCTCATCCTATCACTTAGTTACCTGGGAAAAGAGGTCGATTCCCACCTTGTCACAACCTTCTTCCTGGTAGTTGTAGAGAGCAATAAGGTCTCCCCTGAACCTCCTCCAGGCTAAACAATACCAATTTCCTCAGCCATTCGCCGTAAGATTTGTGATCCAGACCCCTCACCAGCTTTGTTGCCCTTCTCTGAACACACTCCAGATCCTCAGTGTCTTTCTTATAGTGAGGGGCCCAAAACTGAACACAGTATTCAAGGTGCGGCCTCACCAGAGCTGAGTACAGTGGGACGACTGCCTCCCTGCTCCTGCTGACTACACCTGGGCACACTGCTGCCTCACATTCAGCTGAGTGTTAACCAACCCATGCCCAGGTCCTTTTCCTCTGTAGTCCTCCAGGCACTGTGCCTCAAGCCTGTAGTGCTGTGACCTCAGCCCAGCTATCCGTGCTGTCCAGATCCCTCTGTAGGGCCTTCCTACCCCCAGGCAGATCGACACTTCCTCTTAACTTGGTTGTCTTGGCCATTTGCATACTGAGGGTGCACTCAATTCCCTTGTCCAGATCAGTAAAGATAAGAAACAGGATGGGCCCTAATACCTTCCCCTGGGGACCCCACTTGTGACCGATCACCAGATGGATTTAACTCCATTTACCACCACACTCTGGGCCCAGCCCTCCACTGGTTCTTCACACAGCAGAGTGTGTACCTGCCCAGGCTGTGGGTTGCAAGCTTCCCCAGGAAAGCACTGTGGCAGACAGTGTCAAAGGCTTTGCTGCAGTCTAGGCAGACTACGTGAACAGCCTTGCCCTCATCCACCAGGCAGGTCACCCAGTCATAGAAGGAGACTGGCTCAGTTCCTCTAACTTTGCAAACTGAAGTAGTCAGTGTGAGCTGCTGCCCTGCTTAGCCACTGCTTACTATGGGTCATTATTGTGGCCACTTAGTTTTAAAATTAACCAACTAGAAGAAAGAAAAACTTATGCATGAAGTAACCATTTGTAAATTAAAGTGTTACTGCAGTTTTATACTTTTGCTTCTCTAGTTTTAAAATCCATCAGCTTTCACACCATCTGCAAGTTTAGTAAGCTCTTAACTGGCACATACATTCTGCAGGTAGTGCATGAGTCAGAATTCTCAGTGTTGTTGGACTACCCGTGTGCTGTACCTCAGGGTGTAGCTGCAATAACAGACTGCACTGACCCAGGGCAGAGGCAACTGTTCAGGTAGCTCCATACCCCTTTTCAGTTTTACTTTCTGGTCACATGGGTTCTTCATGGCTACTTCATCCCTTCCCTGGGGGCAACTTGTTTCAAAGTGTAGCTTAATGTTTCTAATGACGTTCTACTAAAGATCAGGCTAGTGTTGAGATCTCCCACTCCCCAAGTTCTCAAGATACTCGAGTTCTTGACTTGCTTTTGGCTACTGGCATTAACGTCTAGTTTCCTATAAGAACTTAATCACAACAGCTTTTTGTACACGTTACAAAATTACGCTGTTTATGGTCGGTGCACAAAGAAATTGCGCAACTTATCAATTGTACAACTTCTGTAAGTCCATTGTAGTATTTGTCAGGAAAAGATGGACAAAACAGTTACTGTTGAGCTGTATTTGGATTTTGAGACTTTTTGCTTCTAGTTAGCTGTTCTAATTATTTACTCATGTTTTCACAATGTTTTCAGGTGGTACTTCGCTGTTATATCTGTCTCTGGAGTTTTTGCTGTGACGTTTTCTGTGGTTTTTGCGTATGTAGCAGACATAACCCAAGAACATGAAAGAAGCATGGCCTATGGTTTGGTATGGTTGCTTTTTTGTTTGGTTGTTTTTTTGCTCTGTTTGTATTTTATTCAGTACTTAACACTTCAGTCGGTAAAGCTTTTAAAAACTGATATTTTCAGTTCTTCTTTGGCAAGTCAGTTTCAGCCTGAGGTAGGTTTAAATTATAGTCACACAGTTCCATGGCTCCTTCTGAATATTACACTTCTACCTTAAACATAATATGACTGTGTTAAAACCTCTCTTTCTTAGAGTTATCATCAGTGTTAACAGTGTAATCTGGGGGCTCACACTAGTGTTAACTACCGTGTCATTTTTTAAAAATGTAAGTATCTTTCTTGGATAATTTTCAAACTGTCATTGCAGTATTGGGACTGTTCCTGCTGATGTCACCATTCGTATTCCCATTCAAAAAAATGTAGCCGGGTAACTCATGTGTCTTAAGTTCTTATTGACGCACCTCTGTTTCTCTGTTATCTCCCAATAACCTGCAAATTTCGGGAGCCTTCATGGGCTTATATATTATGGATTAGCAGAATCATTTCTTGTATTCAGGGTACAGAATCTGATGATACTCAGCAGGGATAGCTGAAAGCGAGGGATAAGGAACTAAATTGCTTCTTCCTGTATGTATGCATCAGGGATTGAGGGATTCTGAGAAAGTTCCTTCAAAAGTTTTAAGTGTAACATTTTCTGCAAAGACAGGCAGGTAACTGAAAACTGCTCTATAGAGTTCCATTGTAAAGAGTTGGGTTAACCAGCATTTTAACATTTTAAATTTAACATGCCTTTGAACGGGGGTATTTTTTACTAGTGGTTTTTTTTTTTTTTAATTGAAATATTATTTCACCAATATGAAGTACAACTTGCCAAAGATACCAGCAGGCAGCTATGTATTTAATTAAACCTCTTTATGTTGGAACATTTAAGAGTGCCATGAGCTTCACACTGCCGTCCAGTTAGCCAAAAAATCTTTTTCTTTAAAAGTTTTGTCAGAAATACACACTGCATAGAGCCAGGGAAGAAGTTATCTTTAAAAAAGTTACCTGATAAAAATGGGCAGGCTTCTGAAAGTCAGGGAAAGTAAGTATTAACACTTCTGAATGTTACGACTGAAACCCTTACTAACTGTTCTTTGTTTCAGGTTTCAGCAACCTTTGCAGCAAGCTTAGTTACCAGCCCTGCTATCGGTGCCTACCTTGGTCGGGTCTATGGAGACAGCTTGGTTGTGGTCCTGGCTACGGCAATAGCCTTGTTAGACATTTGTTTTATTCTTGTTGCTGTACCAGAATCGCTGCCGGAGAAGATGAGGCCGGCGTCCTGGGGAGCGCCCATTTCCTGGGAACAGGCTGACCCTTTTGCAGTAAGTTAGTGAAATAATGGAGTATTTCATATTTGAAAATACTGAGCTTTTAAGAAAATACAACGATTGAATTTACTGTGTTTCAAGCTTAAAAAAGCCAGCAAAGCTCATACTTTAATCTTGCACTTCTGCTGACACTTTTGCCAAAGATCTTGCTAAACGCTCAGAAAATGTTTAGGTATCTTAGCTGACGTGTTTTTCAGTATCTTTTATCAGGTATACTTTTTCTGAATGACGATTAAATATCTTCCAATACATTTTTTCCTGCTACAGTCCTTGAAGAAGGTTGGCCAGGACTCAATAGTGCTGCTAATCTGCATCACAGTCTTTCTTTCCTACCTCCCAGAGGCAGGTCAATATTCCAGCTTCTTCCTATACCTCAGACAGGTAAATTAATTTTGATATGGGTTTGAATGGAAGTAAATTTACCAGAAGGTTACAGTACTGCTGAATTAATACAAAAAGCATAGGTCTCAAATATAATTTAAGAGTTTGCAGCAGTTAAGTACTCCTGCAGATAGGATTTTTTGTTTTTAGATACAGAAGGATAAATGCATTAGTTTCTCATATTTTATTATTATGTTATTCTTGGATTATGAAGTTCACTCTGTCAGACTGCTTTGTTAATTGATGAGAGAACCATTTACTGGTTTTCTGTTTGTGCCTCTCTAGATTTTTATACTTTTCTTGGTGAAAAAAAAAAA
This sequence comes from Chrysolophus pictus, assembly GCA_037305975.1. Classification (NCBI taxonomy): domain Eukaryota; kingdom Metazoa; phylum Chordata; class Aves; order Galliformes; family Phasianidae; genus Chrysolophus; species Chrysolophus pictus. The sequence goes on along the minus strand of CM074583.1, from coordinate 11,694,291 downwards.
AATGAAGTTAATCTGGAGTTGAGTAACTTCTGCATTGACTGTTCTTAGACTGATGTGTGTGATGACATGATATGCACTTCACATTCAATAATCAAATTGTTTTTTATTTATGTATCTAGATAATGGGATTTTCATCTGAAAGTGTTGCAGCATTTATAGCAGTCCTTGGAATTCTTTCCATTATTGCACAGGTGAGTCACTGCTGAGTATTTCTCTGAGCGACTTTGTAAGAGCTAAGCACTATGAGAGCTTCCATGTTCTGGATCCAGAAATCTCACTCGCCTTTTCTGTAGCTGTTCTTCTGAGCTCCTAACAGTTGATTAACACTCCTACTTTAACTAACTTACTTGGATGAACAGCTTGCCAGATAAGAGCATAGTTCATAAATATGCAAAGTGCTTTGTGTTGGGATAACAAAATCTTTTTGTTTAGAGAAAGAGTGACAGCTTTATATTGCTTGCTAAGTGATTCTAATTGATGATTTTTTTGGTAGAGGCAAGGCTCCCGACTACTTGGCAAGTACTGCTTTTAAACTTTGCTTTTTTAATTCATTAATTTATTTGCATGTATTTAACATTTAGAATAAAATGTTATTTTTGTTTTCTTGTACATTTTTCCCTGCTCTGTCAGACAATAGTTTTGAGTTTACTTATGCGGTCCATTGGAAATAAAAACACCATCCTACTGGGTCTAGGATTTCAAATACTGCAGCTTGCGTGGTACGGCTTTGGATCTGAACCTTGGTACGTATATTTTATTTTAACATCTGAATTGATGTGGTGCTTCTCTGCATTTTATCCTTTATCCCAGAGAGACACTTATGTTTGTGTATGCATGAATACATAGATACATGTTCCATCTGCAGGACTCTGTCCCTGTGGAGTAGTTACTCTCAGTCTATTTTCTGCAGGATGATGTGGGCAGCAGGAGCTGTTGCAGCCATGTCCAGTATTACTTTCCCAGCTGTAAGTGCACTGGTGTCACGAACTGCTGATGCTGACCAACAAGGTAGGTGTTCCCTTAACCCTCTGAATTCCAGTCAAAGACATCTATGAAGCCAAACATATCTAGCGAGTCATCCGTTATCATGGTAGCCCACGCACTTGAGTATAGGTCAGAAACTGTAAAAATCCAAGCTGTGTTAAAGCTGCAGTGTGTGCGTGTTAACTCCTTCTGTCCCAGAGGCAGAACATTCAGCAAATCTCAACAGCAGAAAAATATTTAGCAACACTAATACACCCTTTATTTCCATTACTTTGATGCAAGTTAACTTTGTTGTCAAGTGCTTCCTTTGCTATGAGACTGATACCAAGGTCTCAGGATAGGCATGGCATAGCAAATACTGCTCTAGGCCTGCAGGGACGTGGAAAAAGAGCCTTGAATATACCATAGGACCATTTTTCTGTACCCTTGTTAATGCTACCCATGGTACAGCACCAGTGACACTTCTCCTATTTGCATTGGTTTAAAAGACTTAATTAATTACTGTTTATGTATGTATGAATATTAATAGATGACAGTGTATGTTGTCGTTCTCAGGTGTTGTTCAAGGGATGATAACAGGAATTAGAGGCTTATGTAATGGTTTGGGACCTGCGCTTTATGGCTTCATATTCTACATATTTCATGTTGAACTGAATGAACTCCCTATGCCTGAATCACCATCAGGAGGTACTGTCGTCACACAATACCACTTACAACAGGTATTCGTTTACTTACTGATTCCTAAAACAGAATTAGTTCTTGAGTGTATGATGCTGTGCTACATGCTAAATGGAAATGAAGCATGTAAAAAGAGCTTCTTAAATCACTCTCAAAGAGCTTTTTTTTTTTTTAACTAGGTAGATACCATGATTAATTTCTCTTTGAAAGAGATACAACTAATAGGCAACAGATAACCCCCTTATAAAGAGAAGGAAAAGAACAGACTGATTAGTACCAGCTTTCTTGTCTCCAGTGCAGTTCCCTAGCACTGTATTTACTTTTCACATGTGCATTTTACTTGTTGTGTTCTTTAGTCTTTTAGCCAAGCCCTCTATTTTTTACTTCATAACTGATAATAAGAAAAAAGAGCAGCTGTCTGTACTGGCTGCAACAGGATAAGGCAATGCTTATTTGTAGCTGTTACATTCAGTGCTGTCTAGCTTTGTTTCACTGGTTAATTTTAGAGCAAAATTTCTGCCTTATTTCTTTATTCTTTGGTACTTTTTTTTGTTAATGGTGGTTTCTTAAGACTGCACTGTCTTTCGATGGCAATGAAAGCAAATGACTGGGGAAATGCTCATTGTTCAGGCTGCAGAAGAACTTGTTCTGCACTACTTTCATACAGCTGCATCGTGTGTACTGCCACCTTTTTTTTAGTTCTAGATGGCAAATGGCACTTTGAGAGGAAGGAGAGGTAAGAGTTCAGGTCAGCAGGAAGAAGATCATAGACTTGAATCTGTCCTGCTGCCTCCCAAAAAGCATGCTCTACAAGCTGATGTCTGGCTTCAAATGCCCAAAAGCACAGAAAATCAAGTTCTGCTGCAGCTCACTTTCACTGAGCCTACTGCTCAACTGTTACTTTCTTTCACAAAACGTGCCCTAGGACAGGAAGTTAGCAAGCAGCAGGAAATGGCACATGTTCCCTCTCTTAAATCTAAGATGTAATCTGTCCAGTTTTCTTCTTAAAGATTCCCCATGGAGGCAAGGGTCATCTTGCTAAGTGTAGCAAGAAGAAAAAGTTGTTTTCACTTGCGAAATGTGTAGTTTAGCCATCTTAATACATTAACACATCTAAAAGCTTAATCTTTTGTGTTGATGCTGTTTGTTTTTTTCCAGAACTCTATAATTCCTGGACCCCCATTCTTATTTGGGGCATGCTCTGTGCTGCTGGCACTGCTTGTTGCCTTGTTTATTCCTGAACACACCAACTTAACTGTACGATCCAGCAACTGGAAGAAACACTGTGGCAGTCACGGCCATCCCCACAGTCCACAAGCTCCTGGTGAAGCTAAAGAACCATTACTGCAAGACACAAACGTATGACAAAAAAAATCTAGGAAGACTTTTTAGACATTTTTCATCAGCAGTTTGGGATACACATTCCACTTCCATCAAAAAGAATTTCTTAAGGTAATCTTCAGAATTATCTTTCTGCATGAAATTTATAGGAATTAAAAAAAAAAAACTTCCAAAGATGTTGCCATTACATTAATAATATGCTTTTTCTTTCTTAAAAGTTAAGTACTTATCTCTTGCCATGAAATACTGTTACTATTAAACTTTACATTCTAGTTCGGAGACAAAAGAATATAGTCAAGGTATGAGCATGTGTCCTTCTGTTTCCTTAAGGTGGTGAGCTTTAATTCTACTCATGCTAAGTCTCAATGAGACATACTAGCATCCGTGTGGACCCATTCATTTTAATGTTGTAAAATCTTGGGTCAGATGATTCAAAGCCTTAATGTAAATGTATTCAAGTAGAGAAAAGGTGAACTGGTATCATTTATTTTAAAAAAGTCATATGGTGGATTTGTTGGTTGTTTTTTTTTTGTTTTTTTTTTTTAAAGTTTGTACTAATATAAAAACTACAAGCACGCTTGCTGAACAGTGAAAGTTATTTTTATGTAAGTGCATTTACTCTATTTTTGAACAAATGGTAGTATCAAACATTTGTTTAAATATTAGGTGGGTGTTTTGAGCCTACAGATTTTAATATGGGCTCTAAAACTCTGCTTTCATAAATACTGTTTATTATACCACTATATTTCTGATGTTTGCGTAATCATACAAGGACCTCAAAACTTGAATACAGACTGAACTATAAGCTGATAGCCTTGAATATGTCAGTGTGCTATATATAGTGGCCTTTGAGGACTGTCACAGTAATCCTTTTACATTACAGAGCTAATGTTTTAGTCCTAAATTTTCAGGACCCCTTAGTACAGAAGAAAGCTTTATACAATGACAGATGTGAATTTCTCTAAAAGTGTATATTTTTGTGTCCAGTTGTATTATTTAAGTGTTCCTTTGTATAAATTTGTGTATAAAGTATTGTATAGGTTTAAAACATTTTCATCTTGTGGTTATTGCTTAATGCTTTTTTACCTTTGAACATTCACCATGGTTGACCAAGAGCAGGAAAAAATATGTAAATATACTGTTAATAAAGCTGAATATTTTAATGAATTTTTAAATAATAGTCATGTCATTTGCAACCTTAAAGTCATATAGCATATTTCTTATACTTCAGTAGGTCTGAGGAAAGCCTGGAGTACTTCTATTTGTTAGCTAAGGCTGCCTTCAGCATACAGGTATTCTCCATTCTGTTTAGCAGCACCAATTGTCTGCAGCTCTCAGTTCCTCAGTATTCTTATGGATATGATCTACATAAGCGATAGTTGCTTATGGAGGCAGTTCACATTCAGTGTACTGCAATTCTGCCTTTCCTGTTCTGAAATTTGTTCATCTTTTCACATCCTTTTAAGTTTTCTTATACCCACTAACGCTGACCTAGAAAAAGCAGTGCAAGCACACAACTTAGAAATGGGTGGCTGCCAAATGGGGACCCTACGTGCAGCACAGCGCTGGGCCGGTACTGCAGCAGTGCAGGGGGAGCAAAGGAGCTGGGAGGAAAATCCAGAGAAAGGTGAGTAAAACATCACCATTCTGGCATTTACCTCATCTTGGCACATCCCAGTACCAGACATGGTAACTTAATACTCTTAAAACATTACTTTTCAGAGTTTTTGATAAAAGTTTAATATTTCTAGAGAAGCTTGTACATTTCAAAACAAACAGATACAAGTAAACACAGTGCTGATTATAAACAAATATACACATTTTGCACTGCAAAACAAACCACTTAAATATACAGTCCTCAGCTGCAGTTAAATATCTAAGGTATGAAGTATCTTTAAAAACAGAAGTATGTAGACAGTCTCTGCAATAAGTGTAATTTGGATGTTCCAAGTACGTGCCTGCCATATTTAAGAATGAAATATAGTTATATGATTCCAGCATTTGAACCTAGATAGAACGTGCTGAATAGGTTTAGTCCATTGCAATTTGAATGTCAGAATATTTTAAGTAGGTTTCTGTGCAGTATTATGTTTGTAAAGTAGGATTAGTAAATACAAGACAGCTTTAGTTCATCTGTTACAACGTTCAGATACATTGTTTTATAGTATTTAATGCTCGGTTGTTAGGAATGTAATACTGGCAGACGGGTAAGAAGTTAGGGCAGCCCAAGGTGAGATCTTTAAACCGTAGTTTTCACCGAAGGTATAAATGGTTTAGGATCTTCCATTACATTCTTTATAAATTTATATGCAATTCATATTAGTAAGGTTTCCAAATTAAAACTGCTAGAGAGGAAGGGGTTATGTTAACTCACAAGCTTGACTGTTATTAAAATAAACATAGCCCAGAAAGTGCTGGAAAATTATCTGCAACATCCTTTCTTTGAAAGACCTAGAGGACAGCATTATAAGGAATCATGTTTCCTATAAGGGAATACCAGAGAATACACTTTGTTAGAGAGTCACACTTGTTAAATACTATAGCAAAAAAAGTGAGTGCCAATTACTTGGGTTTTTTGGAAGACTACAGGCCAGGAAAAAATCCAGCACTTGATTCAGTGACTGAAGTACAGTGGTTGAGGCTGCTTAAAGCACTATCTTTTCTGAATCAGCTGAAAAGGCTCCAAATAAGATACCTTAAAGAAAATCGATTCAGCCAAAACTGTCAGTTCACCCTGATACCTTTGCTAATGTCAGTGTAGGACATCTTCATATCCCCCAAACAGTTAAAAGACAATTCTTAATATGCCTGGCTACTATCCTGGAAAATAAGCTGAGGCTGTTGTCACTGCAGCTGGTGGTGACGGCTGGACTTTTGGTAAGTAGGGCTTCAAGTACTCTGTAGAAGAGCAGACACACGATAGTGTTCATAAAGGGTAACAATAGTTACGGTTCTAAGTACATCTCAAATAAGGTCTTGTTTAACTATTTCCAAACATACCTGAGTTAAGTGTATTTTGACTAAGCCCTCGTAAAGGAATGCTGTCTTCTTTTTTCTTGAAATACTTGGATTCCAGCCCCAAGTTATCACCGCTAGAAATAAAACAAAACATAGTTAACAGCAGATGAACAGCAATGGTGGATAGAGGCTCATTCAACAAAAAACAACTGAAGTAGAACCAGAGTTTTTATTAACTTTATCATTCAACTGTTAACTATGACTGAGTAAATGAGAACCATCTGCAAATAATGGTCTGACTATCACCTGGTAGCCACAGACTTGGCACCAGAAGAGACAAACTGCTGCGTGACCTCCTGAAAGCAACAGTCTTCATTTGTGGCCTACAAACCAAGCTTAGTGAGCAGTAAGTTGACTACAACTTTGAATTCATAAACATGGGAGTGACGAAAAGCAGCTCAGAGAATGAGCTCGGTATTGGAGGTGTTTTGTATAATTCCAGATGTCCACAGAAGACAAAGGGCTTTATAAAAAGAGGAAAAAAGCAGCTAAAAATGCAATGGATGATACTTACTTTTCCTTATTTGCTGGATGACCAGTTACTGCAGTCACTGCCTGAACATCTGAATGCTGATCTATTTTTGAAACCTGTGAGTTAAATTGAATCTGCAGAAACAAAAGAATTGCAGGTTAAACAGAGCTACTCCAGACACAGTGGTGCAGCAGCAGCTGGTATTCAGAGAGGGCTTTGTGAGATTCAATTCTCCTTACCTTGAACAGCACTGAAGGACAGAAAAGCATGCTGACTAGTAGTCATCATACTGTCCCCTATTAAGCAGTGCTGGGATATACAATAAGTATTAATGCATTCTGAGAAAGATTCAGAAGAATAAGCTTTGATACTTTTAAGCTGTTACATTCTTAGGCAGAAAAGCCCAAATGCCTACCTTTGGTACTGGACAGTGGGGGCTGGTGTTTTTGTTACGCACTGGTTCTGCAAACTTCTGGAAGGCATAGAAGGGAGAAATGGGATGACTGATTCCTGAGCTGGGAAAGGAAGGTCGGTCAAGCTGTAGAGAGAATACATTAATAAGAGAAGTAGAATACATCCGCAAAGGAGAAGAACAATTATTGAAATGCATTTGCTGAACAGTAGCCACATTTGCAAAGTTAACACTTAAACCAGGTTAGTCTTTCTAATGGGAGGGAAAGCAAACCTTTTCCAAGAGCCTGTTCTGAAGGAAAACAGTAGCTTTTTAAAACTTGTAATACAATTACTATTTTAACTTGTGCTGCTATTTTAGCTTATGCTAAAAGAAGTCATATTTGATATATTAACCAATTACAAGGCATGTATCTGTAAGTGAGATATCTTTGCTTGAATATAACCTTCCATTACTAAGAAACTCATTAGTTGCTAACTGAGACAGACATCTGTACACATAGGGACAAAACAGTACAGGAAGCATTAAGCTATCTTTGTTCTTAAAAAAATAGTCTGAGCTTTTTTTTTTTTAATTTTGTATTTTCACATTTCTAAATCTCCCTAATAGCAATATCCAAACCTAAAATTCACTAATGATCTTTGTATGGATTTATAAGTATGCACAACACAAACACTGAGGGTTTGTTTTGTTTTCATCCCATGCTTTACATTCTCAAAGCAAGTTCTAGTATTGCTAGATGAATTTTAATAAATAAGAGCTCCAAAAATAACCCTTAGGGCCAGCACCTCAGCTAGCAATCAAGGGACTATTTATGTCATAATAGTAAAACAAACAAACTGCCAATACAGGATTAAAAGAAAAAAGGCTTTTTTTAGGCCATGCATTCGAAGAAACGATGAGTGTTATCTATACTTGTCTCTTACCATGCCGTGAGGTGACAGGGCAGTCCTAACACCACCGTGCGTGCTGCTGGGAGTCTCCATCTTCTTTACCATCTGAACTTCATTCAGCTGTTTGTTTAGCCACGTGATTACTAAAGAGATGGAAAAAAGGTCAAGCTGTTCCTCACAAAAAAGCAACAGCATGAAGGAAGTGCAACTCTTCACAACAAAGCAAACAGACATATCAGTAAAGCTGCCTTCCATTACTTTTCAGTAGCAGTTAATCATCATATCATTTTACAGATAAAATAGTATACACCTACCATTTTCATTGGTTTTCAATAACTGCTTACTTTCTTCCAGTTTCTGTATTGTAGTTTCTAGCTGTTCTTGTAACTTGCAAACCTGCAATATCATCATGCTAATTATAAAACCATCAATAAGTGTAGTACTCATTAAAAACTCATGAAAAATTATCATATAAATAAGAAGTGAAGGATCAGAGAAGTTCTAGAATTACTTAAAGAAGTTAGAACGCAAATTTTATACAGAATCAGTATGATAACTCATCTAAAATAATGTTTCTAGCTGGACTTAGGACAAGACTGCAGCCAGAAACCTTTGTGACCTTTATTTTGCCACGTTTAAATAAGGAATGGTCCTAAGCAGGGGAGAAATTCACTCTGTTACTGCTCTTGCCTCCCACAGACTTTTCCCATGAATATACCTTCTGAAGCCTATCAGTCCATTTGATACATTGCTTTGTACCCCCAACAATATGATTTTAGTTTTCTTGGATGAATATCTCTTGCAAGTCAGTTTAACACGAAAAAATGAAATGTTGATTATGCACTTAAATAAGCATATTAAGTGCATAAAAGTAAATTCTTAGGTAAAAAAAAATTAAAACCTCATTGCTGTTAACAAATATTTTAAGGGTTTTAAAAACACCAACCAACTGTACTACATAGAGTAACACGTGCAGGATGCAGAGTTAACCTATCACAGTACCTCCTCCTCTTTCATTCGAAGAGACTGTCCAGTCTCCTGCAGTTCTCTCTGTTCTTTCTGAAGTCTCTCTTCTTTTTCTGCTAGTAGTTTCTCTTGTTGAATTGTTACTGTATTTTTCAATTTTAATTTACTCATTAGGGTTTTCAAATCTCCTTGTAATTTCTTGATAATTTCATTAGCCTACAAAAAAGAATATTTTCAAAGTAATTCCTGAAAATGGAAGATGACGTAAAGCAGATGAATGGCAGTTCCAACAGACCTTAAGAAGTTCAGCTGACAGCGACTTAATTGTTGTCTCAAGCTTTTCAATATGACTTCGTTTTTTTTCTGTATTCTCCTCCAGTATCACCTACAAAAGAATTATAAATGTTTTACAACAACATAAATTGTTTATAACAATATAAATTCCATATGGATTATGGAATATACACCACTTAGAATTGTAAATAGAATCTCAGCAACTCTTCTACAATCAGTCCATGATTTTTGGTTAAATTACATAGAGGTCTCTCAATTCACCCACTTTTACAAGAAGTACCACAAAATATCGCAACAGTAGCTGCTTTCATCAAAATTAATCCTGTATACTTTTGATGCCATAATTCAGCATCTTTAACTACATTTGTAAGCCGTCTTGATGCACTAATAAAATCTGGTTTTTCAGTAACCTTTAGAGACCTCAGTTAATAAGGTTCTACAGAGCTTTAGAAATAATGATTCTGAAACTTGAACCTTTTGTTCTTGTGTCGCATCCAGCACTTCTTTTGTTCTAATAACCAGTTGATCTTTGTCTTTGATCTCTTGCTCCAGAACAGCAACCCGGGTCTGTAGCTGGTTAATGAGTTTCTCCTTTTCGTGACATTCAGCATCCAGAGTGGTGTTTTCTCGACGCAGTGACACCACCTCCTGCTTGGCTCTTTGACATTCCTAGAACGTTGGGAAGGAATTGGTTAACATTCTTTGAAAAAAAAAAAAAAAAAAAAAAAGCAAATTTAAAAAGATATATATAAATTATAGTAAGCATAAAGTAGAAAAAAGTCAAACTTAATATGCTATATTTTCTATTACAAGCATAGGCAGGCAGCCTTACTGCTCTAAAAATCGTCATCTTGGTTAGGGAAATTAATAAGCCATACATCTTCAACTCCAGAAAGCTTTGCTTTCAGTTCTCTGACAGCAGAGTCTCCTTTGTATCTCCTTTCTGTTAGATCTTTATTGATGACCTCAAGTTCCGAGAGTCTATTCTGCAACTGTTGAATACTTCTCTGATGCAAACTTTCCAATTCCTTTTTCTGTTGTTCGTGCTGTTGTTGGTACTGAGTTTGTGCCTATAATGAGAAAAGTCATTCAGTGAAACTGAAGATTAAGCTAAGAAACTATTCACATCAGAATACTGTTAATTCTTTTCCACTGTCATACCTGGAGAGCTCTTTCCTTCTCAGCTGTCAGCTCTTGTGTGTGTTTGCTTGTCAGAGCAGCAGTGTATGATGTCCATTCATTCTTCAGTTTGTCCAGTTCTCGGCTCTTCTCTGACAAGCTCTGTTCAAGGTAGACAACCATTCAGAATTTTAGAAAAAGTATCATGGATTTTAAGAATGCAGCATTTCATTAAATACCAAACAATTCTTTACTGTTACTTCTTAAAGTCTGTCTTTCAGCAGAAAGAGCCAAGGTATACATTCATTGTATCAACAGAAAAATGAGGTACTGAAAAGCTCAACTGCAGCTTTTTGACTTTGTGTGAGTACGATAACCTTCATTTCCAGTTCTATTTTCTTCCAACTTAGGAGTGACAAAATCTGTTGCTGTTCCTAGCGCTGTATCTTGTAGAAGTTTTAAACAAACTGCTCTCATAGGGAGGGAGAAAAAAAAACCAAGGTCATCAATTATCTTTTCCTCTTAAGTTTGTAATTCTCCATTCCAATTCAGCAATCTAGTAGCCCCAGTTGCACAGAAACTGCAAAGATGAGGTAAGTAAGTATTCCTTTACAAAAAAAATCTCCACAATAGGAGTTTTAATGGATTTTTTTTTCCTGTTTCATGTTGGTCAAAAACTACCTTCGTACTTCCACAGTTTGACCCATAGCCATCATCATCCTCTCAAAGAGTAAATGCAAAACCACCATTGAACTGGCTATAAAAAAATAAATCAAAAAGCAGAGCAGCATAATCTGCAAGCCTTCTGATTCATTTATAATAGTTTCACAATTTTTGTAAATGTAAGGATTTCCACCCGTTCACAGAATACACAGAAAGTTAAAAATGTACATTACCTGTTGGGTGTAGCTCAGTTGTCTGGTAGAATCCTCTTCAATTTTCCTAAGCTTTTCTTCCAGTGTCACTTTGTCTTCCTATGTAAAAATTGATATCAAGAGTAAATCTTAGCTCTCAAAATACCAGTATTCAGCTTCCACTTTATCATCATACAATGGGTATGTGGTTGCTTAGACACAGTATTTGTGGAAACAGCATCTTATGAAACAAACTTTGTATTGATTAAGATATAATATATACATTTAAGAGAAAAAGGCAAGGAAAATATCCTGCATTATGCTTTTAATCAAGCCTCTATAAGGGAACAGAATCTTATAAAGACTTGTTTACAGAGCAGTTCTATTACTAATAGATCAACTGAAATATTGAAAATTTAATTGGTTAAAATGGCTTATTAGGTGGTTATCAACATGACAGTGCAATGAACAAGAAGCAAATACCAGGCTATGAAAGAGACAACAGTTACAGTAGGAGATCACTGATTTTGTATTAAGACTTAGCATGCTATCAACTGCATCAACATTGTGAGTTGCTGTTTAGAGCCTGGAGCCCTCTGAAGTCCATAAAACCTCAGAATTATACACGCACACCCATGATTTCCTACACTCAGCTGCAGAAGAGGCAGAAAGCTTACAGGATGGCACTTCTGCAGTTGATCTGACAATCAGCACAAGATTATGAAGCGTTCAATAGCTGAACAGCACACATGTATGTAAAACACATGATTTTCTTCCAGTTTAAATTACAGCACTTGGTTGAGTGCATATCTAAGATTTTCACTGCTAGAGTGAAATGAACAATTTAATTTTGTAACAGGCAACCAAATAACTGCATGCAGTGACATACATGAACAGAGTTAAAAAAAAAAAAAAACAACAAACCAAACTACACAATTCCGTGCATACTTTTAAAGTATTAAGACTGAAAAAAACATGAAAAACCATTCCTAAGTACACACAGCATCGAGGCCTTGTTGCAGCCATGGCAATCTTCACTTTACTTACCTTAAGGCACTTCAAGCAGCTGGCTAAAAATTTCTTTATTTCTGCATCATTTCCCGGTAGGAATTTTAGAGAGAGATGGGTAAGATGTTTGAAAGGGTTGGTCTCCACTACATTTAAAGAGACAGGTGTGTGATCTAGAACAGATGCTGAAGAAACTAACTGCAGCAAAAACCTGGGGGAAAACAAAAATAACCCAACATGTAACATTTTTTTACTGAATCTATTTGTAGATACTACAAGCTGTTTTCAAATAAAATACATTTTTATACATACAATAAAAAGCTGTCATGTGTTTGTTTTGAAAAGAACTATTTAATTCCTATAAACAATTATCAACTGGAATGCTTGTACATTTTATCAAGAGATGAAAAAAAAAAAAAAAAGAGCATTGGGCTTCTGAAAATTTTCTGAGAATTAGACTCCCTCCAAAACCAGATCAGGCCTTTCCTAAAGGAAAACAGACCCCTCACTTTCAGGTATCCTATCAGCTAGTTAAGTTCACAGTGCACAGCACATACTTCAGGAGCTGCCCTAACTACTGGAGCCACGTTTGCTGCACAGTACTTCCTCAGCACCCACATACCCAAAGCCACTTACAGAAAGCCCACTACACAGAGGAGTGCACCTCCGGTGTAAATGCACCTCCCATTTTTATATCTGAACACTGAAATGAAAGCAAGAGAAAGTTCTTGTCAGAATGCCTTATTACTCTGCTCTCCCTGTGAAAGAGGACGATCTATTTGTATTTCAGTCCATTACTGTCCAGCACTGTTCCCAACAAACCGGTGCTGCGTCGCTGCACATGTGCTAGCTTCAGCTCTGCTAAGGAGACGATCGTCAGGCAGCAACACCACTGCTGAGACTTCTTAACACTTAGGCTGTCAGCAGCACCCAACCCACTGATGCTTCAGGGAAAGGCTAGATTATCCCTGTTCCACTGACAAATATTTTATAAACTCAAAACACGTACACAGTAATACGGTACTCTCTTATTACCTACCTTGGGATATCTTTGTTCTGTTCTTGAATGCATTGTTGAAGCAAATCTATAAACTTCTGTGGGAAAGCGGAGAAATCCACCAAGAGACCTTGCTGGGATTTTAAACTACATAAACAGATTGGGGAAAAGATATCAGCAATATATACAAATGTAATTTCTTTCCTAAAAATAAAATATTTTGTCATATCATAAATGTCTGACGTGTTATTTTCAATTCTGACCACTGAAGAAATGAAATCACATCTTGGATAATAATCACCAGAGGATATTTTTAACTTCAAGAATTCTTGCAAATGTGCTGCACAGAGGAAAGTTATTGATACCAAACAAGTGTTCCTTCAGCTACACGTCCTCCTTAAGCACAGGGGCACATAGAGCACTAAAGGACAATGCTTTCCAGATGAGGGGATGCTCAGCTGCTACAGACACCACCTGCCCTCCCCTCCCCCCCCACTTGCCCGTTTCATGGCGCACCTTCACCATAGACGCAGTGAACTCAAAGACTTGCAAGAGTGTATGCAGAAGCCATACCTTGTGTAATGACTGAATAATGATACACTGCATTCTGCACACCTGTCTATAAATACAACTTTTACTTGGAGCCTCACACTGATCACATGCATATATGGTGTGCTTTTTTTTTATAAAGGAAAAAGGACCTCAACCATTTGCATGTGGTGCCCAATTAGAATGCAAAAAAAAAGTAAAAAAAACATCCACAAGACAAAACCTCACATCTGTGAATCTGTGTTTACGCAAGCATATTTTCCCCTTGGAATATGTTCTTAAAAGAGCACACAAACAACAATCTCTAAGAAGCAGCTGGGTAGACAGAAGAGGCAGGGAGCGAGACAGGCTGTGGCTCTGTAGCTGCGCAGGGAGCTGTGTGTCAGGTTCTGTCACATCCACACCATGCTGAGCCGCTCACTGCCCTGCACTGTGCTGTTTCACAAGCAGGCAAAAGAGAGCAGCACTGCCAAAATATTGGCAACAATCTACAAGTGAGAAATGCTAGAACTCAAATTCTAAGACAAATCTTTACATGCTAAAAGCTCTCATTCTTTATGACATTTCTATGCACTCCCAAACATTACAGCTTCACCTGCCTTTGAAAATCTTCCTCGGATATGACAAGGTTATAAAGGAAAAAAGGATCAGCATCATCAGTCAGTCTCACAGCCAAATCCTGAAAAGAAAGACAGTGAAATACGATTTCAAATACCATACGCCACTCCGTATGTTCTAATATTGTAAAGCAGTATTGCAACAGCCTACTTAGTATTACTTTTTAACCAAAAGTAAGATAAGAATTGTGACAATTATTTTAGGAGAAAACATTAACATTTAATGTAATCTGCATTTTAAATAATACTGTGGGGAAAAAGCAACAACTCAGGAAAACTACTTCTCACAAAAATAATGCAAAAATCATTCAACTTTCAGCAGCAATATTTCAAAATCCTACGTGTCTTCTTTCTTATTTTACATAAAGAAGATTATTTGCAGTTTTTCCTCCTGTCATTAAAGAGTGTGCAGATCCCACTTGTAAGCAAGCAGTTGATCACAAACACAATCACTCCCATAACTGCCAGCTTTTTAGCTCACTCTTCTCCTAGCAATAAGAGACAACACCTTCTGAGCAGCCCATCTGTTTGAATACAGAGCTTAGCAAAGCAAACAAAATTGATACAAGTAGAATCTGGTACACTCGTCAGGACCATTGTAGCATTATGTGCTTAGCTTTTATAAATGAACTAATCTGTTCACTGGAAGTCTACACAGCATTTTGGAGAAGCTGCCTTCTCTGTCAACATTAGCCTTTCACTACAAAGCCAGGGCCATAACAAACACCAGGTACAACCCAGTACCTGCCAGGTGCTCAAATCTACATGAAGAATTTAATATGCCCCAACAGAGAGGAAGTCAAACAAACAGAAAACTGACCAGCTCCTCCAACGGAACTGAAGTGTGACCATCATTCACACATAGAACAGAAATACATTTCAGTAATTCAGGTACTGCTAACAATAACAGAGCTGTTGGAGCTTTAAAAACAAACTCAGCAATTACATGTGAGCTAGCTGCTAGAACTGCTCACGGCACATAACCACATGGGTAGGCTGCTGAGAAGGATAAGAACCCTGCTTGGCTTTGTGCGCCATGAACTGATCCGAGCACAGGGAGTTATCTGCTTAGACTCATCTCTGCTGTGTGCAAGTGGCTGTCAAGGCTCCTGCTCATACATTCTGAGACAGGCACTGAGTTCTTAGCTGAACAGTTTCTTCACACAGCACTACCGCTGCTGCAGCTAGCAAAAGCTTTAAACAAATAGCAATAAATTGCTGCACTCGCACACCAGCATTCCTTCATTAACTCTACCATCAACTAATGACCACTCAGCACCCTGATAGGTAGAAGTACAGTTTAAGTGACAAATTAGACATAAAACAGATTTTATAATCCTCAAGAGTAATCTCATTGCTGACTTCCTAAGACTGTTTTACTGCAGATTTAGTGCATTATTTCTTTCCTGCCCCATTGGATTAATCCCAAGCATTCAAGGACAGCAGTGCACACACACATACAAAACAAGATGTTGCACCCACACAGCAGTTGTCATTCTCATTAGTTACGGAGAGGTCTCTGCAAGGACTGCTGGTGCTCCACACCCCAAAATAAGAGCTGAGGCCAGACTCGCCCTTAAGCTCCTCCAAAGGTCCCCGCATACTTCTAATCTTCAAGTTTATGAAGAACAGAACTCAAATGACAAACAGACCAACATCTTATTCTACTTTCCTTTTGCCTATTTGTCCCACCATATAAAGAAATACAGATAAAACAACGCAAAACACAAATACAACTAATCCACAAACCTTTTTATGAACAGGGCTAGAAATTGACAGCAGCTCAACATTCACTCGAACATTTAATCTCCTGCGTACAAAAAGGTGCAACTCGTTAATAAACCAAGGAAATGGTCTTCAAAAGACGTATCCACGGCTACGCTGCAGGAATCGGGTGGTGGTCAGACAGAACCATTTTGGCAGAAACGTCAAGAACTGAGAGCTGCCTCTGAGCTGCCCGGGGGTTACCAGCACAGCTGCTCGGTCAGCTCAGGGCTTTTCGTTTTTGTTTTCAGTTTTGCTGCCCGTTACCCATAAGCTTCAAACAGCAGCGCAGAAGCTGTGAACCTTTTTTCCAAACCCGGCAATTCTGCAAAATCCTGCAGACATTCGCTGCCGCTCGCAGAAGCGCAGCACGGCCGTTTAAGCCCCGATTCCTCACCGCGGCGCAGCTCCCGCAGAGCGGCCCGTGCTCACCGCGCTCCCGGACGCCTCGGCCGCTCGGCGCTTCAGGCCGCAGCCGCTCAGATCCCGCACAGCCGTGCCGCGGCGAAGACTTCCGTGACGGGAATTCTCCACATTTAAACACATTTCACGCAAAACAACCCGCGCCACGCACGGGCGCTGCCGCTCCCTGAGGAGCCCTGAGCGATCCGGCCTGGCAGCGCCGTGCCCGGCCTCGTCCGAGCGCCGCGGGCAGCAACGGGCGCCGCAACGCTCCCGGAGGCCGCGGGAAGAGCGCCGGCACGAGGCGGGCGGACGCGAGGTAACGGCGGCGCCCCCACGGCTCCGGGCACGGGCCGCGATCCGCGCAGCCCCTCAGGCCGTTTCTCCTCCGCCCCCAACCCGCTGCCGCTCCGCTCCCAACAAGAGGCCCCGAGAGCCGCTCCGACGCCGCGCTGCCGACGAGCCCTTCCCTTCGTCAGCCCCACCGCCGGCCTCGCAGCAGGACCGCGACTGCCGGGACACGACAGAGAGCGAAAGGAGAGCTCCCCCAAAAGGGACAGCAGAGCCTCCCCGCAGCTAGCGGGCCAGACCCAGCTACGCCTTGCGGCCGCTCACCTCTCCTCGCAGCCCTGGCCCCGCGCCTGCACGCACACCTCGCGGTTGAACAGGAGCTCCGCCGCCATCTTGCGCTTTGAGTTTGGCGCTCGGCTCCCGCAGAGGAGGCGCCTCAAGATGGCGCCCGGCAGCGCGCGCGGGGTGCGGCGGGAAGGAAATGGCGGCGCGCGAGGCGGCGGGCGGCGGCTCGGGCTCCGGGGCAGGCCCGCTGCCGGGACGGTGCGCCTTCTTTGTGCGGAGGAAGAGGCGCTTCTGCAAGATGCTCCCGGCGCCCGGGAGACGCTTTTGCGGGGAGCACGGGCAGCAGGAGGTACCGCGTGCCGGGGTGAGGGGGGGCAGCCCGGGCACCCAGGCCCTGCGCGGACGGACCGCGGGTTCGGCCGTGCGGCGGCGCTGCCGTCAGTCACGGGCTTGGGATCTGCTGGAGCGTTCGGTTCCTGCCCTGTTTCTCCAGACCCCCCTGAATAGATGGCCTGCGGTTCTCAGATGTTCCTTAGCAGCTTCTGTGCAACAGGAACACTGAACGCACGCTGACGTGTTGTTTAAAACTTTCTTAACCAGAAAGAAAATGACAGGAAAAGAATCCCGTGCCCTCTTGATCCGAAACAGTAAGTATATGCAAAATACTTTTTTTCCTTTTTTTTCTTTTTAATATCGGAGATCTCACTGTAACTGGTGTGACTTGCTTTTCCTTTCTCTTTGGATTTTAGTACCGTGTATGAAGACCAACTACAAAAACATTTAAAAAAATGTAATTCCAGAGAGAAGCCAAAGCCGGTGAGTGTGCAGTCAGCCCTGCAGCCCTGCAGCCCAGCCCACGACAGCCTTGCGCAGCAGCCCCCGCAGTGCCGTAGGGAAGGGGAGGCCCAGCGGTTGCAGGCGCTGCGGTCTGCGCAGCATGGCAGGAGAGCGCTTGTTCATCCGAAACGGAATTCAGTTCTGCTCCCTGTCTGCTGCATCCCCTTCTGCTGTAGTTTGGTATAACTTTTGATTCTCTTAGTTATAAATGAAAATGTGGAGTGGGTTTTTTTCACAAAGAAAGGTTCTCTGAGAGTGGTCTCTCGCAGTGCCACCACAACTCTCATTTTGCCTTGGAAAAGCAAAACTAAGAGGGAGCTGTAGATGCTTCCTTGCCTCTGGCACTCTCCTAACCCAGCCCTGCCAGCTTCGTGCAGGTTAGCAGTGAGTCATTGAAAGCTTGGCTGACAGATGCAGGCAGTGCTGAAAGAATGAATAAGATAGGATGCATGTTTCAGTAGCTGTTCCAAGACAGTATAATAACTCCTGCAGTTGTAAAGCCGTCAATGTGACCAGTCTAGAAAGCATTAACAGCTTAGTTGTTACTAACATGTTTAACCTTGTAAAAATGTGCTAGAACAGTAACTTCTGCTGGGACTCAGGATTGGACTTGAGGAAAAGAGGTTTATTTTCCTTTGGAATCTCTTCTTTTGCAGTGGATTCCTGTTGCTGTGTACAGTGTGATGAAAGCACTGAAGAACTTAGCTTTTTGCTTCAGAGTAATAAGTAGAATCAGATTGTTTTTCTTTTGTTTTTTAAAGGTCTATTTTGTCCAAGATATTAATGCAGGTGTAAAAGAAGTAGCAGAAATACCAGCAAATCAAGTGAGTACATTTATTTGTTCTAAAGCTTTTGCCCTACATAACAACTGCCATTTATGGTATGACTAAAAAACTGGCAAAAAAAAAAAATTCTTGCCTTTGTGTTTTTTTCTTTAAAAAGGTAACTCTCTCTTCCCTATCCAAAGAAGAGCTTGAGAACTTAATTATCAAGTTGAAAAAAGCAAGTAATGGTGAGCTCACCTAATACTAAAAATAACACATTTTGAATAAATGTCTCCTTGTTATTTTTGCTGTTAAATATTTATGAAGAGATGAACTTGATACTGGACAAATCTGAAGTAATTAAGATGTAGGCAATCCTCTAATATCTACATTTTACTCAGGGGAATAATCTAAGTTGAAGGAATGATAGAATGTTGATCTTTCATCCATATAGCTACTTTCCTTTCCTTCTGTGCTTTTTCTTTGTTGTTTTCAGCTCAAAAACCACTACAGAGAAAATATAGATATATTTCTGTTACAAAGTTACAATGATAGACTTAAGCTCCCAAAAAGCTATTTTGTTCCTGCCATAATTTGAGCTTGTATCTGAATATGAGTTGCAACATACCTTGAACACCAGTTTTGCAATATATGTGTTGCAAAAACAGAAACACTTAAAACCTATACTGAAAAGTTCTGCATTTGTGCAGGTCTGGAACTTGACCTTAAAGAACAAGTACTCTCTCACCAGGCTTTAGAGGAAGCCTTAAATGACCCAAAGAACGGGGACTCTGCTTTCAAACACTTGAAACAACAGGTATGGTTATATATATATAAAAGAACAGCTGTTTTGCTAAGTATTAATAATAGATTTATTAGGCTACTGAAGTAGAACATGTGGTTCTTCTGAGCTTTCATCTATATATTTTTATTTTATATTGACTTAAGATAAAATGGAGTTCTGTGGCAGGGTAATGCTTATTAGCAAGAAATTATAATTCTTTTCCTGTATGCACACAGGATCTCTTTCCTAATCTGTCAAGGAAGGAGGACTTGAAAAAGTTTTCTGCAGTTTGGTGGAATAATGATTTTTTTTTTTAATCAGGCATTATCATATATTTGCATGGTTCATAAGAAATCTTTTGATATTTGTAGGCTTCTATTTTAGGTAACATGGAGAAATTACATTTGCTTGGTCCAGGAAGATGTTTTGTTGAATTTGGAGCTGGGCGAGGAAAGCTATCTCACTGGGTTGATGTTGCCTTACAAGATATTGAAAATATCCAATTTTTGCTTGTAGAAAGGGCAACTACAAGATTCAAGGTAAAAGAGGATATTGTCATATTAGCAGACTATAATTTATAAACTGTTGTCATCAAAGCTGTTAGCATTTGCTTTTCATCTTCCAAAATAACATAAAGTCTTTAAAACATAAAAGTTCTACAAGTGTGATTGTATGTGTTCCATACTTTGCCAATAGTACTTATTAGAAAAAATTCTTGCTGTCTTAATGTTGGAAATTAACTTCAAAAGTTACTAAAACTGGTCACTAAGAGCTACAGAAAAACTATAATTATTAGCAGACAATCCTATTTAATTATCCTGTTTTATTTACATAGGTGGATGGAAAACATAAAAAGAGAGATTCTATATTTGAAAGGCTTCAAGTTGATATTCAGCATTTATGTTTAAGTAAGTTATTTCTTGACCTTTATACCTCTGAAATAGAGGCTTTATTTTAGAAGTGAATACTGGATATCGAATCAATTTGTATGTAGCATGCTTATGTGTATCAGGTTCTCAGTGGTTGCTTGGACACATCAACAGTGCATGTATATATAAAAAGTAACGATTTTAATTATTAAGCGAAAATTTGAAATTTTCTGCTTTTTAGACATTATAGTTGGAAAACACCAAAGTAAGTAATATGTTATTGTTGTTGTTTTTTTAGAAGTTGCATGTTTATACGCCTTAGTTTTATGTGTGCAGAAAGAAATAAGTTGTGTGTATCACTGAATGATACTCAAATTAGTACTATGGAGTATAGGAACAGCTGTCTTCAGGAGTTGGATTGATGTCATGCTTGCACTTCATAGTTAGTATGGAAAGACTGGAATAGTTAAATGGATACATTTATTTTAGCTTAAATGCAAAATCCTGAATTTCCAATACTGCATTTTAATAAAAGGCAAAGTATTTATATGACCTTTTATCTGGAGCTAATCTCTCAGCTGCAGATAATTCCAGAGTTCTCTGGTAATCATTTTACTGTATATTATTGCCACTTGGGAAGAAAAGAGTGTTGCTTCCTAACAGCATTAAAATACATTCTTTGCTTTTTGCCAGGGCTGAGTTGTTAAAGAATAACCTAACCATATGCTTTCAGACACAGAATCTGCTGCTTTTCATTTAAAAATAGTATCTTTTTAGTAGCTTATAACTCTATGCACAAATCACTGTATTTTTTAAACATTTATTTGTTAAGTGTTCTGGATAATTTTATTTCAGCACAAGTATTTGCCCAACTAACATAATACAGGTCATTGTGTATTTTGTTTTGTTTGTTTTTCAGATAAGGTACCTATTTTAGAGAAGAAAAAACTACCAGTGGTAGGAATTGGGAAACATTTGTGTGGTGCTGCCACAGGTACGCATGATGTGTTAACCACAGGACAACAGGATATTAAGCCCTACATTCTGAAGGGAATGATCTTCCAAATAGTTATGCTTTTCTCCCCTTGTAACTACTTGTTGGTGAATACAGAAATTCTATTCTAAATATCTGTTAACTATAGTAGAACAGAAAAATGGATAATAATAGACAAGTTTTACTTTAGATAGAAGCAAAACCTTTCTAGTTTATTACAAAGTAGACCAAAGGATAGTGTGGGGCATGGGTCATGTATTTGTCAGTGGTTTAGAGTATTTTCTTTTTTGCACTATCATCTCTACCCTAACATTTCTAAATGTATATTGGCTTTGTCTGAATACATATCCCAAGCAAACAACAAGAACTTTTTTTTCTGTCCTGATAATTTTAAACTATTACACTTTTCCTAATGTTACATGCTTAACTAAGTTGATAAAGACCTCTCATGTATAAAGCTTATATAGGTATTGTTACAAAGACGACACAGTTAAACATTTAAGAAGTATATATATTATTAAGAAGCATAAACATTTGGACATTAAGAAGCATATATATTAAAGAGAGTGTGTCCAGGATGTGAAACTTTTGGAGCAAATATTTGCATGCTTTATAAGGGAGGATAAGTATGCCAATCTGATAATCAAAATATTTCAGCTTGATTGGGGTAGAAGAAAGACTGAAGAGAATAAGAACTTAACAGATGAACAGGACTCATAATATTCATTTAGCATATAAAGTTTTCTTGCTTTCACAATATGCTTCTTATTTTTAGCTATCCTCAAAGTTGTTGCTTTTTGGCTTGTGATGCACACTTTTTTGTTCTTTGTGGGAAGCATATTCCCAGCAGCAATATAGTCTATGTAAGAAAAGGCAAGGTGTACATTGCTCTTATTTTCAGTCTCTTTTTTCTTTTTTTCCCCCAGATCTTGCTTTGAGATGTTTGGTAGAAAGTTATGCAACTTGTTATAATGAAGAAAATGAAGAGCCTGCACCAAAACGTACTAAGAATAAGGCAGACGGAGCTTCTAACAGTTCGAATGATGATGACAATGAAAGGAACAAAGAAGACTTTAAGCCTGTAGCTGGAATTGTTATTGCACTGTGTTGCCATCACAAATGTGACTGGACACATTATGTAGGCAGAGAGTTCTTTAGATCAGTAGGACTTGGACCAGTAGAATTTCATTATTTTCAAAGGATGAGTAGCTGGGCCACTTGTGGCATGAGAAGAACTGTAACCAAAGCTTCTACAAATGAAGAAAGTGAAGATCACACTAGTAACACAGAAGAGCATGACCAAACATACAGTAAAACAGAGACTGGTTCTGACGCTCTACAAGGGTATGTGATTTTTTTTTTTTTTTTTTTCCTAGCATAAAAACTCTTACAAAAATCAGAATTATGGATATTGAAACATGAAATTGGTTTGGGTCTTCAAAATAACTCATTTTACAGAAGCAATATGATTACTTATTTTATAGAAACATTCTACTTAAAAAATAGAATTTTCATGAACATAAATGTTTATATATGCTTGCTTGATTTGAAGTGAAATTATACTGATTTTAGTTGTCTTTTGAAGTTCAACTGCTAATGTTAATTAACAAAATTATTCTCCTAATGCATTCTGTTCTTTTTTTTTCCCCCCTCTCTGTGAAACTAGGCTCCTTACTGTTGAAGAGCGAAAGGAGATAGGTTCCCTCTGTAAACTTGTGATTGATCACGGACGGATCAGATATTTACAACATCGAGGATACAAGGCTGCACTGCAGTACTATACAGATTCCTCTGTGTCCTTGGAGAATGTCCTGTTAACAGCTGTCCCAGAGACAACTACGTGACAAGATACAGATTTGGAACTGGCGGAAAAACTACAAAATCTATCTGGATTGTATAAAAATCAGATTCCATGCTTACAGAAAACCTGTTTTAGTCTTTCTTATCCCAAGAAAAGGTTTTATATTTCCCAGTTTGACTGGAAATTAAAAATATGCAAAGCAGTTCTCATTACTAGAAAAATGAAACTCCTAAGAATGCTTGAAACTAATTGCAAGCCGTATTGTTAGGAAGAAGCATCTTTTGATAGTTTCTACTTACAGTTAAGTTCTTTCATCATTAGCAGTTATGATAGGAGAAGCATCAGAAGTGCAGCTTTCCACATTTCCTGAAAGAGAGTGGATTAAAATAAGAGAAATTAACATAATTTGTTTCCAATTAGATGTTCAGGATAGTTTTGTATTTCCTCCTAAATTATTTAAGTATTCTTAGGTACTTATTTCATCAGCTCTAGGAGCATTCATTAAACAATAAAACTTATTTATAAAACACTGGTCTTGATGTATTCTTGTTAATTTAAATATTCATTCATAAAACATGAATAAGAAAAAAAATAGAGTGTTTTTAAGCCTTTGAGACATGCAGAATGGAAGATCAAAGAAAATGTTTTTATATCTTCAGTGGATGGAATTCTCTACAAGCTGCCACCTGCACATATGTTTAGAAGTGCTTATTTTGATCTTCTACTGAAACCATTAAACAGGCAGAGAAATTTAGTCTGTTTCCTTTGACATTACTAGCGGCAGGGTTTTTTGACATAGCAATTTAGAGGTGAGATGAAAGCGTAGGGAACACTTTGCTTAGGAGACTGGATTTTTGTCAGGGAGAGACAGAATTCTCCCCATCCTCCAAGTAAAATTCATCTTGCAGACTTTGGAAAATACTAATCCAGGCTTTTCATGTGTCATTTGTATACGTTCTCTAGTTTTCTTTTCCCAGCTTAGCCTTCTCTTTGTCACTTCATTCCAGAGGGACTGCTATTAACAAAAAACCATACCTGTTTTCTTCAGTGACTCCTGGATATACGTGTGCATAAATTCAATGCCGAACATTTCCTGTTGCTCCTCTTCCTCTGTATTCTCACATGGAGGGAGTGTTATCTCTAACTCCAGTGGGTTGTCTCTGAAGTTGACAAATCTGTCAGGTCAGTGGAAAAGGTTATGCTTGCACTACATCTTGACCAGAGAGAACTTTTGAAACTGAATAAAGATTTATCTGGCAATATTTGGAACAATAGAAACAGAATTTATGGATACTTTTCCAGATGCTATGAGTCTTAAGTTGAAATCACCAACGCATTAGCAGAATCAGATAAATAAGTGAAGAAGAATTCTTATAATAACTAGCTGACAGTTGTGGGAGAAAACGTTGCAGTTCTCATAATTCTGTCTTCTGGGTTTCACTTTGTTGTCATCATAATCCAGCTTCCATAGATTAGCAGATGAGAACAAGTGTGCCAGTGCTGGTGTTCTAATTGCAAGATAAGTCCACCCAATGTCCCTCTGTTCTTAGTCCACTCCCATAGTTTGTTCCATGTATATCATGGCTTGACCATTTATGATGCTTGCCTTAGGGTAATACTAAAGTGTGCCCATGATATTCTAACAGCTGTAGGAAGAAGGAGGCCAAATAAACCCCATAAAACAGACATTTCCCTACTTTAGGAGAATATTACCTCTGAATCCTTCTCCCTCAAACCATTACACCCCACAATAGCTACCATTACCCAGGAACAGCTGAGACTATATAGATAAAGCCTACAGATCTCTCTTTACAAATTAAAGTTTATACAAGCTTATTTGCCCCTGATGTGTAGAAATGTATTAGTCTCCTTAAACTTTGGGAGTGTAACTATCATAGCTTACACTCTTCAAATGGACTGTGCTTCTCAAAGCTTTCTTGACCAGATTCTCAAATGTTGTGAATCTGTGTAATTATGCTGTATTACTGTGAACACACCTTTTCCACTTCCTTAGCATCACTCTATGATACACAACTTAAGGGAGGCTTTAAAACTTATCTGCTGGTATTTATGTTTCTGTTGCTTTTTCTTACCTCAGATTTGTCATGTGCGTCATACAAGAAGGAATATCCTTAAGTTTGTTGTTGCTAAGAACAAGTGTACTAAGATTTTTCATATTAACAATGGTTTCTGGCAAAGAGTTAATTTCATTCCTTTGGAGCCATAAAGTATGGAGATTTTCCATTCTGTAAAAGTAGGTATTTCCTCAGTCAAGATTTAGAACATTTGTATAAATGATTGATAAGATTTATTTTCTAAATTGATTGTTTTTAACAGCCACATAAAGGACTCACATAAAGAATAATAAAAATCTCTAAGAAAATCCCATATCCAAGATAACTATCTAAACTGCTACTTGAAAATGTCATTAGCAAGAAACATTTAACTTGGTAACAGTATATGTACTATTTATTTATTTACTAAATTAATTATTCCAACTTATCAAATACATACAGAAGCTGATAAATCTTAAGTTTGCCATCAGGTTAATATTGAAATAGCTTTTGAAACAGGATTTAACCATTAGAATTTCAGTGCAGTATAATTCAGACTATAATGTGAGCTCTGAGCTGTGTTTACCTGTCAATAGTATCAGGAAGCTTCTGGAGTCGATTTCCTCCCATATCTAACCATTCTAGATTTGGCATGTTCAGAAGAGCTGAAGGGATGGTGGTAAACTGATTCATACACAAATCTATGTGTGAAAGCTTCTTTAAATCACTTAGCTGAAAGGAAAGAGATTTAATGCAATTTTGCACTGATGTTCCATTACAGCACTCATGTCATATTTACTGAAAAAAAGAAAATTTAACATTAAAACACATTTTGGAGTTTGTAAACACAGAATGGTTTCTGAGTTACATTAACTGAATTTCAGTGTACAATTCCAGCACTTACCTGGAGGCTAGGGATGTAGGTTTTAAGCTGCTCAGGTGGTTACATTTTATCACCTTTGTCTCATTTAGGGTGAGCGCCCTAAATGCTGAGAAGCTGAATGTCATGACTACAATGCAGATACATCCCAAATATGAAGAAAAGGATTTTTAAAGACATCACCTGGAGCTATGTAAAAGATGTGTAGATGTGGTGCTTAGGGACATGTTTTAGTAGTAGAATTGGCAGTGGCTACGTTAAAGGTTGGACTAAATGATCTTAAAGGTCTTTTTCAACATAAATATTTCTGTGATTATATTCTACGATCACTGTCTTTAGTATTTCATGCTCAGCTGGTGCTTCTCCATGCAAGTTGCTGTATTTCATTAAGCAAATACTTAGTTTTTTGTGGTTCGTATTGCATGGACGGTATTTTGGAGGGACCTTAGATACTTTCATTGTTGTGAAGTCCATTAGTACTGCAAGACATTAAAAATTAAATATAGCCTCAATGAGTGCTGCAACACCTAGGTCCTTTGGTGAATCATGTATTCAAATGCTTTTTGTAATTTTCAGGCAATGCAAAGATGTTTCATGGCAAATCTGGCCCAAAAGAAGTATTGCACGTACATAGAACCAAGCTAAATTTACAATAAATATCTTAGGTGTTTGCAACATGATGATCTCAACAGGAAAGAACTATGTATTTACTATTACTTACTATGAGCTGTTACTTTAAGAGCTATTTCTCTATATTAAATCTTACAACTTGCATCCATGTAGATTTAGTAAATTCTGCATTTTGACTAATCATGTATGTTTTTATTTGAAGATTTGTTGGGTATTGTTGCTTGGACTCAATTTTGCAATGCTCCATTACTGTGGGTTTTTTTATACACTAGAAGAAGTAAATATGGTTATACACTTGACATTTCTGTATCTAGGAGGCTAATAGTTGGAGATACAGGTCTCTCTTACATCTGTGTTAGACCGAATTAAATCTCAACAGTATGTAAGCAATTGCTTTATTCTCATTTAATTGCTTTCAGCATTTTCTCAGAACAAAATTAATTCAACTTTTTGCACATAGGCAATTGTCTAAATCACACAAAACCTTTTCATAGCTAGAAGTCCAGGTAAAGATGCTTTCAATTATATGGTGGCAAATGGCATGAACTTGCATTCTCAGCCTTAAAAGGGAACTCATCTGTGCTAAGGTATCAGATCCACAGTGGAGTAAATCAATCAGTGAAGATCTTCAGCCTAAACTAACATCAAGTGTATTGCTGTCCTGTATGCTAATTTATCTAGACAAAGATTAGCTCTTGCAACTACTCAGGTATATTTGCCCTCCTCACGTGTCTTCAGTTGGATTAGTGGTATGAATACTGTTTATGTGTGCATTTATATGGATTAATTATAACATTAGAATACCAAAGCAAATATAAGAACACAGAGTAAATTCAAAATATACATCACAAAATAAGTAAGTAAATAAATAAATCAGAATAGTCAAAACCTGTGGAGGAAGATCACAGATATTCCTGTTGACAGCCAGTTCCAATCTTTCCAGACTGGTGCAATTACTTATTTCCTTAGGAACAGACTTTATTCTATTGTAACTGAGAAGCAGCTCTTGGAGGCCAGTCAGCTGGCCTGCAGAGAGCACAAATGAGAAAGAATGAACATGAATATTTATTGTATTTGAAATACAGCATTAATGTTTTTCTGTTATCCTAATAATGCTATAGAAGAGTTCTGTGTTCTCATAATATATAAATAAATAAAAATTTAAATTAAGGGATTTCAGAACTCTAGTACAGAATTCTAGATGAGTACTTCAAAAAATCCAAAAACTTATGAAAAGAACAATTCACGCCATGAACTCAGAACTTGAAGCCTGTTTTTCAGTATCACTTTTCTAAGCAGGCTCTCTTATGTCTAGTATCTGTTGTGCTTTTTTTTCCCCCCCCATGGAGAGCTATCTTGAGGATATGTCTTATCCATCTGGCCTTTTTTGTTTGTTTGTTTGTTTTTAAAAAAAAAAACAAAAACAAACATTTATAGGGAATTGGTGGCTTTAAGATCTCTATCTAACTGCCAAATATAAGTAATGTTTTCTAACTACACAGCTGTAAACTTAGGGAGGTAAAATGCCAAGAAATTGCATGCTTGAATAACATTAATTTTCTTAGAAAAGCAATATAAAATAAAATAAAGAACTACAGCTCACCAATTTCTTTAGGTATGCTTTCTATTGAATTCCGGGATAGATCGAGAACAACAAGATTGTGAAATCTTCCGACGAACTGAGGAATTTTCTGCAAGCTAGTTCTATGAAGCTGCCATTCTTGGAGATGGACTAATTTCAATAAGCAGGAAGGTAATGTCTAAGACAAGAAATATAAATCCAAAAAAATTAAGCTTAATAAACAAGAATATGGGTTTAGTCAGAAAGTGGTGGTAAGATTTTTGTTTTCTCATTAATATTTTGTATTGTGATTTAAAAATAATAATAATAAATATTTCTTTCTTCTCAAGCTCCACAGTAACATCCAGTGAAGAACTCTATCAGTGTGGGTCATTCTAACCATCAGTTTCATCTGCACACTGTTTTCTTTCAGGATTTAGACATCTGCACTACTGCTTGAAAGGTTTCAGGCTTTATAGCTGAGGATGAAGCTGATCTAAATGGATTGTTGCCTTTAAATGATTATCTAAATGACATTTCTGTTCTGTTAAGAGCAGAAGGATAGAAACACTCCAGTCTTTACACGTTACGAATTCCAAAGAGCTTTCCTATATTGAACATCAGAGTATTGCTGGCAGGGCTGTAACTCTTACTGACTTCAACTTAGTCTAATTCTCTTCATCGAACTGGCACCTGCATTTCTGCATTGATAAAGCTACCAGCTCTGTAACTTGTCCTCACTGCTAGATTCCATTCTGTTCTTGATTCTACAGTTAGCCAACTCCCTACACGCATTCGAAATAAGAATCTGAGAATCTAACTCGCTCGTTGTCACTCAAAAAGTAAGTAACAATAAAAAATCTATTTGGTCATCTAAACACAGAGGTTTTTCATCTTGAGATATATCATTGCTTTGGGTGCATGAACAAAATGAAGATGTACCTAATTAAACTCATATTTTGCAATGTAAAATCACTTCTAATGCAAGAAAGTCTTTTGGGCTTTATTTTTGCAGAGGAATGCTTAATACCTGAAACTAAAAAAATCAGCTTGCTTTTACATGCTCACAACAGTGGATCTCAATTCATGGTTAGCAAAGCAAAACATGAGCATTTTATGATTAGAAACAGCAAAACCGCGAGTGTAAAGATGTAAATAGTAGTCTTCAAATGCATCAAGTCATTCAGCCTTCATTCAGCAATATTAATACCTATACACAATACCTTCCATTCTTCTTCCTCTATCCTTAAAACTGCTCTTCCATCTTCATTAATTACTTTCTCTTTGAGTTTTGCTAACGTGGTTCTCTCCTCCCAGACAAGCAGTAACCTACAAAGGAAAGAAAATTTGTCAGTGGTGCAGCTGTAAATAAAGGCAATAATTACCAACCGTTCTATTTTTGGAAAAACAAAGAGGAATTAGTTACTTGGAGTAACAATATTGTTTCTGAATGTTAATTATATTATCAATTGAGGGAAGATAAGAACATAAAGTAATGTTTGACTGAGTTAGTTTATAGTAATTCCGTTCATCTGCAGCTCTGCATAGATTAGTTTTACAGTCA
This sequence comes from Chrysolophus pictus, assembly GCA_037305975.1. Taxonomy (NCBI): domain Eukaryota; kingdom Metazoa; phylum Chordata; class Aves; order Galliformes; family Phasianidae; genus Chrysolophus; species Chrysolophus pictus. The sequence goes on along the minus strand of CM074583.1, from coordinate 11,664,609 downwards.
AAAGGAAAATAAAACTTTATTCGGTTTCATCGCATTGAAGCCAGGAAATAGAAAGTAAATTCACATAAAGTAACAGTTCCAAAGTTATAAATTTTGAAACAATCTCGTGGTGAGACAGAAAGCTTTCAGTTCCACCAAATAGAAGTTCACTCAAACAAGGCCAATCAGCTAGAGATTCTTTTAGCTTTGTTTTCAGTGGGGACTTCAACAAGAATTTTAATAATTAACCGACTTCTTTTTCTGCTTTTATTTTCCATTTGTGACTTCCGAATTTGTTATTCCATTTCAAACATCTGACAAATGAGGAATAGTTCCAAAAATACTAAATTTCTCCACATTTCATGAAATTGCTGGCTACTCAGAAGAGAATACCAAACTGTTAATGCTTCCATTGAGAATAAAAAAATTAGAGCTAATTAGAGCATGCACACAAAAGAGAAGTTTAATATTTGTATTTATTAGATTTAGTGTATATGCTAATATTTTTATCACAGAACACATCTGATTGATTGACCTGAACGTATTGCCAAATTCTAACCAGTGGGAGTTCTACTGTAGTAAAGACTAAAGAATTAGACTGTGGATGAGTTTGGAAAGCCTACTTCTAGTCTTCTGCAACGTAACTTAGAGTCTATGTTTTCACATATCATCTAAGTTTACCTACCTTCCTGCAGACCTCTCTCTGAACTCCTTTTCTTTCCGTAATTCTTCATTTATCTTCTGTATTCTCACTTCCCAAAGTGTCTTCACAGCAGTGAATGATCCAATGCAAACAGCAGTTTCAGTCATGATTCTTACATGTTCAGGTTCAATCACAGGACTCCAACTGTGAATTTCAGCACCTTAGCGTGTGTATCACCTACCACATGGGGGCAGTGACATGAAAACTAAAATACAGACATATCTCCTTGATTATATCATTAATATAGTTAATGTAGAGCCAACAGAACATTAACAATTGCTTTCTATGTACAAAAAATGTACAAAATAATTGTACCCAGTTACGTTTTCTGAAATAAAATACAATGCAAACAAGTAAAAATGATAATTAGTTTCAAAAATCAGCTTTCAACAAAACCACTATGCAATGATCTAGAGATCATTAAACCACAGCACTATTATCAAAGATGTTGACGCAACTAAAATAAATAACGACAAAAAAATTAATTAGAAAGTTTAAAGAATTTCAACATTCATTTTGGGAAGCAAATTAAATACTAACTTGAATGAACAATTTTGAACTTTTTTTTTCCCAAAGGTACCTGTATGAAGGATCTGTTTACAATCTCTTCCACATTCTTCCTGAGAACAACTGCTTCTTTCAGTTCGTTACACTTGTAGACTGAGAACAACCAGCATTACTAAATGTGGGTGTAAGAATTCATTCCCCTTCCAGGAAGAAATTAGTGTTCTGTGCGACTCCAGGTAAATAATCATTATAGCTGCATCCTGGGTAGTATAAATACTTGCAATGAAAGGAATTTTGCACTTCAGAGAAATTGAAATGTTGCTAGAAACATATTAGCATGTGCATTTATTTGTATTATTTTTCTTAATAGCATCTCTCTCACACTATTAGCATCTCTCACACGGTTAGTAATACATTACCTTTTTAAAAAAGACTTCTCATACTCTTCACATCTCTCTCACCATCTTGTAGAGCTCCAGAGTGTCAAGATCCAAATCAAATCAGGCTAATGTTTTGAAATCATCTTTTCCTTAGAGAGATAATTAATACATAATTTTCTGAAGAGCAGAGAAGACACTCTGTTATCCCAATAAGTACACCCTCCTAAAAATCATTCTCTTGCCATTTTATGTTTACCATATCTTTTGCTAAAAATAGTTGTTTGTGAAGTCCGATTGTATTGAAATCAATTTAAAAGGTACAGCTAAGCAAATACTAATTTTAAATTGTCAAGATTGATTCCTCTTCTAAATGACAGACAGTATGAAATCATGCTATAAAGCTTGATCTCCCGTCCCCCCACCAAAAAAAAAAAAGAAAAAAAAGAAAAAAAAAAAAAAAAAAAGGAGAGAATCTGGTCCAATACTGCTATACTAAGAATTCTTAACCATTCTTTACTTGTTAAGGAAGAGTGGCAGGATTTGACAGGTGATACAAAAGGCATCCCACAACGTGGCACAATGCTGTCTGGCACTCAATTGGGAATTCAATCCCTTTTTAGGGATTCAATCCTTTCTTCTCTGTAACTAGAAGATTTTTTCATCTTTCCCTTCCCTGCATCAATATGATCACAATTAACTGCTGTACTTCGAAAAACCAACTTCTTTTTCAGTGGTACTCCTAGTAAATACCTTTCCATTCCTTATCCCAACATGCAACACTAGTGACTAAAACACTGTATGAGGCTTTTTGCTCCAATTAGTAATTGCGATTTAAATTGCCTTATTTTCAAACTTAGTCTTCTACCGAGAAAAAGTGATTTACCTGATCAATCATACCTGTTGTTCAGACATTTTCAGCTAGAAAACTACAAATCTTTTGAGGTATGTTGTACAGAAAAGATACATTAAGGTTCCAATCTCTACCAATTTGTTTGTACATGCACTATTAAAGCCAATTTCAGACTATACAATCAAAACAGTACTTATTTTTAGTGAAAGCTTACACTCAGCAAAAAGTGGACAGCGTATAATTCAATTCTAAAACATTACTGTAGACCATGAAGTACGAAAGGCCCTACGTATATGATTCTACTTACAAGGACAGTTAATTATATAATACCAGGGTTACTGTCAAATCTTCTTGATATTTTCCTGACAAACAATAAGACATAATAATCACATTGCCACTGACAATTAAGAAGTGAATTCCCAAACGTGGCTGTAAAATAAACACAAATTACTACCATGTAATTCCCCCCCCAAATCACCTCCAAGCACTTGAGAGAGTTTGGAACAACTTACCTCAAATATTTGGTTTTCAAAGATTTTCCATGACTCATTGCTTTCTGTGCAAGAGCCTAGGTAAGGTACAAATTTTGTTTGTACTATCAAAACCATTTGGAACTCTCACTCAGACTCCAATGCAATGTCAGTCTAGCTCTAATTTTAGCCTATGCTGAGAATAGAAGGTATCACATGAGGCACTTCTGCAACACCCCCCGGCATTTACCATTCTTAATGTCTTCCTAGTTAGCTGAACATGACCAGACTACCATAAACTGCTTATAAGATCAATAAAAGTTAATAGCTGTGAACAAAAACAAATTCGTTTTACTTCATAATGAAAAATAAAAGTAAGCTAGTTTGGGCATTTTTTTTTATTCTTTCGGCATTTACCTGCAAGATAACTGAGCTTCAGAAAATACTTAGTATGGCATAACTGCTATTAATCAGTAGCAGTGATTAATTAAACTAGAAGAAGTAATACATATTTAAGTATTTTATTCATTCATTTTGCTCATGATGAAGAATTCCCATGTAATTTGTCAAAGTCCAGGCAGAAAAGTAATTTTTATCGTGGTATGCAGAGGGGTTATTGCTCACCACTCCCTTTTACATGCTTCCAATCATAAAACATTTTTAACATTCTATTTCTTCAAAGAGACATTGGAGAAGATAAAAGGCGAACAACTGTCACAGTAAACAAGTGTTAGAAGTTACATGACAGACTATTTAGACCATTTTAACTTTGTTATTATTTTTGATGTTTAATATCTTCACTCAGATGGAAAGAGACAGCAATTATCATTAAAATCACTGGTTGAAACAGAAGTCATAAAACTGACTTGTTCTAACCTAGATTGCACAATAAGGATATAAAATATGAAGACGAAACTTTAAAAATAGCACTCATTTGGTCACAGTAGAAAACGTTTTTAGTCATTCTCAGCTTGACTTAGATTCTATCATTACCACATAAAACTTCATAATGGAAAGTAAACCACAACATTAATAATGAAAATTAAATTACTAAAATATGAACACCAATTCCTATTTTAAAAGACGCTAACTGCTTTAGCTTTTAATCTTCAAGAGCACATTTTTTGTGTGTGGAGGGGATGTGTTAGAAGCAAAGGAGAAAGTTATGCAAAAGTAAAAATGACGTCTTTGGTATAGGTATTGCTTCTTTCAGTTTTGGTAAAGGTTCAGTACCCCCAGTATTTTTAATTAATTAATTTTTAAAATAAAAATACAAGCTCTGCCCTCTTGAAAGAAACAAATAACTAGAGTTAGGCCAAACCAGGTCTTTGAGTGGTAAGGAAATTTCAAGCTTCTTTTGTGAGTAAAATTCTTCTCTAAAATATTTGAAGATCACTTTATCACTTTCTATCATATGCTTTTGTTTCCTCAACTTATTTTTTATATGGCATAAGACTAAAGCAAAATATAATTCAGACTAAGTCCTTACCACAGTAACATACTTGTAGGAGAATAGCCATTAGGCAGTGCTCTTTTAGTAGTCTCAAGTGCAGTACGTTCTTTAAAATAAGTAGAAGATGTATCCACCTGTACAGGATCGCCTGCATGAAATTCACATATAAAAACAGTATTACTACAATTATTTGTGCCTTTAAGAAAATTTATTAGAAATAAATAAATCTGATAAAAAAGAAATAGGTGATATGCACAACATATTAGTCAAAGTTTTCAGTAAGTGACTTACATAAAGGCACCTTATACCACTCCAGAATTACAAATAGCACCTTACATGTATACTCCCCACCTACATTACCACCTTTCCTCTTGCTCAGTCTCAGCATCAAGGATAGCAGAGATTCTACCCCGGTAGCTTACATCTTGCATCTTCACAGCTAAACACATCAGGCTACTTTGGTCTACAACACTGGTGAATGTTCCTGTAAAGACAGTTTTTGATATTTCTAAAGAAAGGAGAAAACATCCAATTTGCAAATTAATTTTTAAGGTCATACAACCACTTTTTCCTGTGTCTGTTTCAAGCTTATGTTTCTAGAAGGCATTTATATCCAACCATTTTCGAACTCCTACCAAATAACCACTGCAGTCCTCATCATTTCTTAAGTTTACCTTAAAGCAGCACAATTATAATCTGTTCTGAAGGCATTAACTTGAACTTCTTCATTCTTTGCCTTGTATCAGTTATTCCTCATAATATTTTTATTAAATACTAATTCTTACTTGTATCAGATTACCGTGTCAAGTTCTGGCAACAGAACATCAATAATGTAAGATGGTGCAAACTTCAAGAGTACATTCTCTTTGCTGTCAGACTTATTTAATGTCACAATAACTAATGAGATCCTGCTTTTCTACAAATAGATGTTTTCTATAAGAAACAAAAATAGTGGAATTTAAGGACTGTAACTACTCCAAGACTATAAAAATACAGTATATCCTAGAGAGTTTCAAGGTCCTGATACTTATCAGTAAATGTTATCAGCAATATTTGAATAAATATGCCCTCTCCCTTTATCATCTGATACCTGTGCAAGTAATACCAGGAAAAAGTGGACTAGTAGTTAAACTTGAGAGTTTAACTCTGTTAAACAACAAAAAGCTCTCTGGACATCTTACAGTAGAAGCATAATAGGCATTTTATTTGCATTTAATTTTGCATAACTTCTTTTGGAAATGTTGATATTATCTGTTAAGATAAATTTGTTTCCAGCAAAGAAGAACTGTGCGTTTTTACCTTCAAAATCAGTTAATCTGATTAAAAATACTACAGATGTAGATCAGTGATTCATTTACACCAGTCTTACAATCATATGTGTTACAGAAGGCAAAATAAAGACAATTCATCATCATATTCAGAAGTTGTGCCATGACCTATTGACAGCCTGCTGTAGAAGAAAATACAGCATTACTAATTAAAAGAAGTAACAATTAATTGATAGACTGATATTGAGAACTTTTAACCACATAAAGTTATTATACAATATGAGTAGCAAAGGGCATGTGCTAGCAAAGCCAGCTTTTGTAGTTATTCAGTCTAACACAGTTTAAAGGCATATTCTAGCCATAATTTCCTTTATTTAAGGTCTAGCAGCATCGAAGCAGGGTTCTCCAAATAAGATTTCCAGAGATTAGAAAAACGGGCCATTGTAGCTCCATCAATAATGCGGTGATCAGCTGACCAGCTCACATTCATTATCTGTGCTTTAAATACTTCACCTTTTCCATTAAATCGAGGAAGAACCTAAAAACCAGTGAAAGGAGGTAAGATAAAAGTAGAAATATTAAATATTTTCTTTAACAAAAGCACATTTTTATTGTTATCTAATATTTTTGCTAAGACAGACAGACAGCAGTAGTGTCATTCAGAAATGAAAGAGCTTCCCATTCTTGTTTCTGTGAACCTACATAATAAACAGCAATATCCCTTTCCACATCCCAGATATAGCGAAACAGTGAAAACTTTCACTGACCCAGAAGCTTTCTCCTGAATAATCACTTGCACTTTTAATGCTCAAAATGACAGTTTTCCTAAAGCATTTCTGAAATGAGGCTCATAGGAAGAACATGTGAAAAGTATTTTTAATTGATATTAATGTCATTTCCAGCATTGATCTCAAATGCCTGCATTAAATAGTTAAATACCAAAATACAGAAAATAAGAAACTGCCGTAACCACAGAGTCCTGTATAGATTCAGCCATCTGGCTCATAAAGCTAAATACTATTAAAATACTGTAAGTCTCAAGTTTTTCCTTAATCATAGTAAGACTACTATTGCCACGTTGCAAAAACTTAAAAAAAAAATATGTTTATGTTGCTTGCTAATAACTAGAAGATTAAATACAGACCTGAGTGAATGTTAGAGAATTCTAGAGAAAAAGCTGAAACTTTGGCATAAAAGATTTCAGTGTCTCTGCTCTCTGCTTAGCCATCTAAAAATACCACAACACTTTTTAATCACAAGCTAGGCACTTATTTAACAGAAAAAAGTCAAGTTTATATTAAAAACAAGCAAACACATAAGAACATTTTCACTGAAGACAATCTTAGTTCACTAAAGTTAAACACTCACATTATTGAGATAAAGTCAGTATACCTGTATCTTTCCAAGTGCTCCAATAGCGACTTCAGGAGGTAGAATCACTGCTTTGGCATAAGTACCACCAATCTGAAAAAGAAAATGCCAGGGATACTAGTTAACAAATAATTGTATCACTTATTTGAAAAGCTTCTAGCAGGAGTTACTATTCATTTTGTTCTTTGCATATTAAACTTTTATTAAGGTGTTCACTTCAAATGCAGTTTTCAGATGCAAGTTCTCATTTTTCTTGTACTTACTGTGCCAATATTTGAAAGGGTGAATGTTCCCCCAGTGAGGTCATTTGTTCCCAGTTGGCCAGCAGAGCCCAAGGCTTGTAGGCGATTTAATTCAGAAGCAATCTCAAAGATACTACTCACTTGAACATTTTTCACATTTGGGACAATTAAACCTTGTTCTGTGTCCATAGCAACTCCAATGTTGTGAGAAGCCTACAATAAGTTTCATTAACCAGACATTAATAGAAGCAGTCAACACAACATGCATACTTGCTAGAAGAAGCATGTAAGGATTCATCTGAGTGAGTCTGATAAAACAGCACAAAAGGAAGTTTTACTAACTATATGTAAATGCATACACACATATATACACATCACTTAAGAAAATAGACACTTCTTTCTAGAAGTATCTGGCCAGCATCTTGTACAGAAATTAAATAAGTTTTATCAAAACTGAGCTTAAAATATGATTTAAATACATAATAGCTGAGAGTCCAAATTGCAGAGTCACTGTGCCATTACTAAAAATTACTGTCTTTGGATTTTAGATATTATCATTACAATTGCTTGGTCTGTCTTCAGGGGGAAACCAGGAAATCACTATAATAATACGCATTTTTGAGAGCAAGCTGAAGAGAAAAAATGACTTTAATTAATCAAACCACTGAAATAAGATCTATATTGAATGAAATCTAATCTTAGACAGAATCTGGATACTTAAATTAGTTTCCAGCACACTGCTACAATTATATACATTTTATAATATAATAATATAATTGTATATAATATAATATGCAATTGCCTCAGGCATTCTGAAAAGCCCTCACCAAATGTTAGTTTGGGTTTGCTCACAACTTTTATCAGTAGTTTACAAACCTTGTAGGTGACGTTTTGACAGCTTTCATCCAAAGAAGCATTAAGAATGGGATACTGCAATAATCCCAGAGAAGCTGCCTGTTAAACATAAAGATAGATTCTTATATTTAATAACTCAGAGAAGTGCACAGAAAGCACTGGGAGACAAATGAGGCTAATAATCTAGATTTTCTTAATGCAATCAAATGTGGCTTCAACTCTCCTACATGCTCCTTGCATGCTGATATTCTGTTATGAGGACAGTAACAGAAGGAAAAACTTACAAAAAAATGAACACATGTCAGACAGACATACAAAAAGTAATAATAAATTTCTCAAGTTATTTCCTCTTCTGCAATTAGAATTCAATATCCCAAGAAAAAAGTTAGGATATTCCACAGCAACTTCATTCTATACTCTCCAATTAGATGATCATTTTAGGGAACAGTAATTCCCCCTAAAAAGAGTGAGCAAAATAAGTATTTGACACTCCAGTTGAAATAGCATTATCAGAAATTTTAGATTAAGCTATGCATTCAGCCTTCAGTGATGACAGCAATGAAATGAAATGAAATCATGACAACTACTTGAGTACAAGTGTTTCAACCAGAGAAGGCATATGTTCAATTCATCTGAACAACATAAACATATTCATCTGAGGAATTCACTACCAACAACAATTACATGGCATTTTAAGTGAGACTGATTTTAATGAAGGTCACCAAAACTATCAATTGTTTCTAAAAAATGTTTTGTTTAAATTACACACTCAGTGATGCTTACTCACTTACTGTGTCACGCTGCAACTGCTCCTATTTCTCCATTCACATATTATCTAACCTAACTACAGTTCCAACAGTAAATTGATAAACGGTGCATTAAACAAGAAAAGCTGATGTCTGTCTTGTGATCTGTGATTTTTTAGATGATAGAGTGTGATCCAAACTTAAAAGAATGATCTATCACAAGATTTTGGTAAAATCTGCATTAGTACTCCATATAGTGTTCTGCTGCATTTCTTACCTTTATGAAGAAAGGCATAAAGGAAAGCTTAATTCCACGACTTTGTGCTAAAGGTTTGAGCTCTTCTCGCAACTGAACAAGGTGAGTCAAGTCAATCTCATCACAATAACCAAAGTGAGGGATCTTTAAGGCAGCACTCATAGTCTTTACCATTGCCTTGTGAAAACCTGGAAAATATAACTGACTTCTTACATGAACAAAATTAACTTCTTGGAACTGAGAGTGAAATTCCAATTACTTGAAAATTAAAATCTTTTCTTTTCTTCTTTCAATGTGATTTTTTCTTATCTCTGTGTCTTCTATTGTTTCTCTGAAAGAAATTACTAATGCCTCTGCTACTAATTACATAATGACTCAAACTGTAACAAATTCACAAGTGTTTCTAAATTCCAACCTGTTTCAGAATACATTTGAAGAAACATAGGTTAAAAATGAGCAAGTGCAACTTGCAACCAAACTGCATTTGACCAAAATATGAACGATTATATCAGAAAATAATAACTTTATGCAACATCTTCTTGCAGAGAGCATGTTTTCCTATTTCTCACATAAATTGAAACACTCCCATCAAATGGAGCTATTCATTGAGTTACATTCACCAGTAATTCACTGCAAACAATTTCTCAAGATTTTTGTATTTAATGATTTACCTGTTATAGGTTCGGTTTTATCTTTTCCTGAAAACACAATGGGTCTGGAAACAGGTATTGGAATTTTGCACGCTTTGTCCTTTGGAGCAGTTGGCACTGTCTCTGATTTTGACAACGGTGCAATAATTTCAGCCTTTGGTGATGGAGGTAAGATAGCTCCTGTTTGTTTGGCCAAAAAATTGAGAATGTCTTCCTTCAGGATTCTGTTATCTTTCCCTGTTCCAATAACTTCACTCAATTTAATCTGAAAAGTATGTAACAAACTATGACACTTTATTTACAGCAATATATATATTTACAGCAATATAAGCATTCCTATACTATGAAATATGGTTAACAGTTATTGATCCAACATATCTGCAATTTTATTTCCCTTTCTGTGACCAACACTCCTGGCTCCTAATCCCTGCTAATACGGTTAGCATGGAATCACAGAATCTTTTGAGTTGGAAAGGATCTGTAAAGGCCATCTAGCCCAACTCCCCCACAGTAAAAAAAAAAAAGGGACATCAATGGCTAGATCAGTTGCTCAGAGCTTGGTCCAGCCTGACTTTGAATGCCTCCAAAGACAGGGCGTCCATCACCTCTCTGGGCAACCTGTTCCAGGTTCCAGTGCCTCACCACCCTTATTTGTAAAAAAAATCTGTCCTTAAATCTAATCTAAATCTCCCCTCTTCTATTTTGAAAGCATTTCCTTCCCCTTGTCCTATCACAAAAGGGCTCTGCTAAAGAGTATGTTAGCATAACCCAACATTTTAAGAAACAAATATCCAGTATCTATTACAGCAAATGGGTCTTGTATTAGTCCTTGCTCACCCTCTCCTCATTGGCTTTGAAGGCTGCAGGCAGCTAGACAACTTTTCCTTCCCTATTGGCATCTTGAAGGTCCTGGGCACTCAACCACCCAAAATGAACCCAACCAACCCACCACAGAAGAGGGAAGCTTAAGAGGACATGGAGCACAGCTTGTAAAATCAAGCAACTGCAAGTCTTAAGGGGGGATTTGGAATGGACCCACTGCTGGACAGCAAAATATGTGATCCTTGGTGCTCAGGGACACTTCCACTGTGGTATGCTTCTTCCAACGAATCCAGATTGTGACTATTATATTGCATGCTAACTATTACTATTTTGGCATGACCTGCTCCAGGTGATTAGAACAAATACTGAGTAACTGTACACTACACTACACTACACTACACTACAAATAAATAAATAAATAAATAAATAAATAAATAAGATCTGTGCTATGCTAATTACAAAAATTTGGTGAACTAATAATGCTTTAATTGTAATTACAGCTTAGTAGCACCCCTCCACCCAGGATCTCTAAAGAACCCATCTGTCTTTGTAGCATCAAGTGACACTTTCTGTGCTTTATTAGGTATGCAACATTATTTGAATCACCTAAAAGGCCCATAAGACATCTTAATTGCATACTTAAAGGAGGAACAGTGAATACTACTTACCTCGTTATTATTGGATCAGTAACGAAGTATTAATTTGAAGAGAGTTATTTGTCATTTAAATTTCTCTATTTGTTGTTTTATTTTTCTCAAAAAAAGAAATGCACCATAAGCTTTCAAAAAACAGTGGAATTTATAGATTAACACAGAAAAAGAATTAGAAAAGTCCTTAAAGGACCATATGTCCGTTGCTTGCTCTTACATAAGTCTGGAGAACAGAGCAAGGTAGCTAATGCTGAGATACAGTTTTTCCCTACTTTCTGCTCTGCCCCATGGACCCATTCCAATACTTCCACTGTTTTTCAGAAACCACCATCCTAAAGCAACATAGCTGCATTTTAAGCTCACTAATTCTTTTCTAAATTGCCATAACCATCAGAAAGCATAATTATCTCCATCTCTACAATGGTGTTTACACATTTGAAATATATTCAAAAACAAGACATCCCTCACTGTACTATCCTCTAATCCATATCCTCTCAGTCAGTCAAACTGGTATATAAAAGAGGGATAAAATGTGACAAGATGCAATTCAGCAAACTTACATTGTTTTCCATAGCAAGACGACGAACTGCAGGTGTTGCTAATGTTTTGTGACCTTTTATCTCCTGGTGTGTGTGCTCCTCATGAGACATAGCTGGTGTTTCAACAACATCTTCTTCTGGAGCAACACCTGAAAGCAAGAAGAAAAAAATTAATTTTGTTAGGTTATAAGTATTTGTTGAATTTCAGAATCCACTTTAAAGTTTGTAACTCAGGTACATGTTAAATAGGCAGATGAAAAAAAAAGTTCAGAACAAAGTCTCAAATTTCTTACAAAAACTAACAAAGGAAGTATTAGCTAGCCCTAATTATTTCCTTATTATAATACTGATGGTTAATAGTGATCTATCCTCTTCCTAGGTATCTTGGTGTTTCTACACATGCAGTTAAATATAGGCCTCTCAGAGGAAAGGCTGCACATGAGTAAGCAACAAGCCTTTCTGGAAAAGGTATCTAACGGTACCCAGAGCTCTGTTAAGAGCAGTGTTGCCAGCAGGCTAAGAAAGGTGATCTTTCCCCTCTACTCAGCACTAGTGGGGTCACATCTCGAGTACTGTGTCCAGCTCTGGCCTCCCCAGGACAAGAGAGAGATGGAGGTAATGGAGGGAGTTCAGCTAAGGGCCAACAGAGATGATCGAGGGACTGGGGCATTCCTCCTATGAAAAAAGGCTGACAGAGCTGGGACTGTTTAGCCTAGAAAAAGATGGTTCTTCTGATGAGATAGATGGATCTCATCAATAAATATTTAAAGAGAGAGTGTGAAGAAGAATAAAGCTCTTTCAGCAACATCCAGTGTCAGGATGAAATACCTTCTAGGCACAAACTGGAACACAGGAAGTTTTGTCAGTGCACAAGGAAAAATGTTTTCGCTGTGAGGGTAACTGAGCACTGGGGCATGCTACCTAAAGAGTCTGTGGAGTCCCACCCCTTTGGGACGTCCAAAGTCATGTGAACATGGTTCTGGGCAACAGGCTCTAGCTGACAAACACAAAACATACAAGAGAAAAACTGCTTACAATACCTTTTGAAGCATCAATTTCAATGTCCACAAGTGGTTTTCCAACATAAGCTATTTCATCTAAATTGTAATGGAGTTTTCTAATGATGCCATCATAACGACTAGTAATAGTAACAGAAGCTTTATCGCTTTGCACTTCACAGATGCTATCAAATTGAGAAACACTATCACCTTCTTTTATATACCTAAGAGAAAAGACACATGCTAGTATAAAATGATATAACAGTAAAAACCTATGCTGTGTATTCTTTAGATTAAGTTCAGTTATATACGTCCTCATAGTACAAAATGCATTCTGGATAAAGTGACAGATTATATAGCAGATACATTTGCTGTATACTTTCCACCAGTTGCTCCAAAACCACTTGTGTGAAATGACACATTTCAGAATGCTATCACGTACACAATTTTTACTATTATTTCTGCTAAGAAAATTTTTCGTGACAGATTATAAACCACCTCAAAAAAAAAAAAAAAAAAAAAAAAAAGCCTAACTTGGTTTAAACCTGAAGAAGGTCTCTGTTTCAAGTTGTCAAGACCAGTATATAACCAGTTTCAGAAAAAAATCTAGAAGTGGGAAACTGTCTCCTGTACAAAGAGATATTTCTCCTATTTTACCTTTCCTACTCAGAGTGTGGTGGCACACACAGGCTGCCCAGAGAAGCTGTAGATGCCCCAACTCTGGAGGCATTCAAGGCTAGGTTAGATAGGGGCCTGTGTAGCCTGATTTGGTGGGTAGCAGCCCTGCCCATAGCAGGGAGTTAGAACTAGTCTTTAAGGTAACTTCCAACCCAAGCCTTCTGATGCTCCTATTTGTACAAAGATCAAGGCATTCCAACACTGTCTTTCTCTACTTGACACCTTGATTTTGCTTAAACCATTACTTGCTGCCTTTTTAGGAGCAATTTACATTTTTCTATCAAAGTAAATGGAGGAGGGGTAAAGTAAATGAAGAAGGATAAAACCATGTGGATTCTCTGGAGTTGTCATTTTTTCTAAAGTTCTAAAGCTCAGCTTGGATCTCTCTAAAAACAATAATCACTGAAAGAATGCCTATATACAGGTGCAGTTAGGACATCCCATTTCCTCTACCTTTTCTATTCCCAAATATAACAGATTACAAATAAACAAAATGTAAAGGTCACTACATACAAAGGTTCAAAATGTGGAAATCAAAACTTGAAAGACTTCAATAGTAGCCCAGAAAACATACTCTCTGAAATAATTATTGATACTTGATAATGTATTTCTAAGAAAGCTGAGCTTACCATTCTTTCACAGTCACCTCTGTAATACCCTCTCCAATATCAGAAAGCTTAAACTGGACAATTTGGCCACGTGAAACTTAGAAAACAAAAAAACAAGGAAAATCAGCTTGCTTAATATTAAGTGTAAGACATCAGACAGAATAATCCTACCACAATAAAAATAGTTAAATACCAATTATATACAAGCCACTAACATAACATTCATAAAAGAGCAAATCGAAATATTTTATTATGAAAAAGATTACCAGCAGATGTTCTGAATAATCGCTGCTGATGACTAAAGTTGAAGGCAGATTTGTCAAACACGCACGCATATTTTGATTTTATAAAGCGGATGCTGCTGCACGATCTAACGTGGTGAACACAAACCTGGGGGAAAAAAGTCTCAAGTGTTAAAACATTAGGCTGAGAAGACAGAGCTCACTTAACATTAGTGATGCAACAATAGTTATCAGAGCATGTAATTTCTATGGAGAATTTCTTAGGAAAATACAATCATAACGAATACATACTGAATATATAATAACCATTAAATTGACATGAGCTTTGGCCTGTCTTTAACTTCTTTTACTAACACAACACATAGGGAGATTAAAGCCACAATAGCTTATGAAATTAACAAAAATCATTACAAGATTTGATAAGAGATTCATAACTGCTATAGTTTCTCTAAACAAGTAGTTCAGCCAAGACACACACAAAAAGCATAGATAATATCAACTACATTAGACATCTGAAATACTCTCATGCAGTGTGAATGCTGTAGAGTCCTGTAGACTGCAAGAAAAAAAAATCAGCATGTTTTTCTTTGCCAGTTCTCATTCCAATCAAAAGCTGATCAGAAGTAAATATGGGAAAGGAAATTCACAACAGAGGGTACAGTTACCCTTTTAATTCTGTTAATATAAAGGAGATAAGCATCTTTAAATAACTTCAATTGCAATTATATTCATCCAGAAATCAACTTATAAGGTCATGAGAATTTTCTGAAAGATTCTTGGTACAAAGCTGTATGCTTTAAAACATCATGTAATCGGTCATGATCTTGGTCAAAACAAAGGCAGTAGCACTTGCATTGACATAAACAAGCATTTTATCATTAATTTCATCAGAAGTTAGTTCACGCCCTTTCTTATTTAGTAATATTTCTTAAATCTCACTTAATTCTGGTGTTATGGTGCCTCGGGTGATGTCAAGTTAATAAAAATAACAAATGATCTGTAGATACTATCTCTAATTAATTTAGAGATTAAAAAAATAAAAAATAACAGGTGCTACAATGTACCTCCAGTAGCTCAAAACTGTAAAATTTAGAAATTATCTTCTCAGATGAGCCAGAAAACAGGACACCTGTATGGGAAAGTTCGTTTTAACTTACTTTTTTAATATTCCTTCAAAAAATTTCAGAGCACGTGAAACTTGCTGATTCCCCTCCCACATACCCCATCTGTTGAAGTATTTGATTTGATACTATACTTTTAACGTGCAGATTATCCTGAAAGCTGTACAATTCTGAATTGACTATGTACATGTTTTCTGTATTATTCCATCTAGCATTGATAGTTATATTTAACATCACCTTTCCTTTAGGAACAAATATTTACACAAAACAATCTCCAATAAAGGACACAGCAAAGTCACACTGAGTTACTTTGCATCTGCCTGCTACTAAGATTGCATCCTCTGATCTAGAGCAAATATTCTTCTAATTTCTATAATGAACAAACAGTAAATCTTTTGGGGTATGATTGGTCTTGCCCACTTAGCTCACTCAGAGTTGTGTCTTCAGGAAGAAGTCTATTGCGCTTTTCTTAATCACTTACCCTAAAAACTGACTGCGGGCCTCAGCACAAAATGTTGTTTCGCAGTATACAGGTGATGGATTACCTGATGGAGTGTCCACCCTTGACTGCAGTAGTTCAGTAATATTTTGATCTGTGACTGCCTATTCTGAATGCTGAAATACAATGCCAAAATTATAGTAAAACACTCCACTATCTTTCAGCTTAGAGGTATAAGCGTCTTAAAGTCTTTTTTTTTTTGTAGGCTTCCTGTCAGTGTTGCATTTTATAATGGTGCAGAGCTTAACAGTTAGAATTGATAACTGTTGTCAGTTTTGTTACAGATCTTTTTCAACTAAGCAGCTCACATGACAGATTTTATTACAAAAAATGATTGAAAGTTGAGTGAAATGCATGGAAGCTGTTAGATAATCACTGGGCTGAAGCCAGTGGGATGAGGTTCAACAAGACCAAGTGCTGGGTCCTGCTCTTTGGCCACAGCAACGACAGGCAACATTACAGGCTTGGGGCAGAGTGGCTGGAAGAGTGTAAAGGAAATGGACCCGGGGATATTGGTCAATGCTCAGCTGAACATGAGCCAGCAGTGTGCCCAGGTAGCCAAGAAGGCCAGCAACATCCTGGCTTGTATCAGAAATAGTGGTGCTAGCAGGAGCAGGGAGGTAATTGTACCTCTGTACTCAGCATTGGTGAGGCTGCACCTTGAGTACTGTGTTCAATTTTTGGGCTCTTCACTACAACAAAGACATTGAGGCCTTGGAGCGTGTTCAGAGAGGGGCAACGAAGCTGGTGAGGGGTCTGGAGCACAAGTCTCAAGCAACCGAGAGAGTAGGGATTGGTCAGTCTGGATAGGAGGAGGCTCAGGTGAGACTTTATCACTCTCTATAACTACCTGAAAGGAGGCTGTAGTGAGCTGGGGGTTGGCCTCTTCTTCCGCATACCTAGCAAAAGGATTAGAAGGAATGGCCTCAAGTTGCGCCAGGGGAGATTCAGGTTGGATGTCACTCTGAGAGCTGGAATGGGCTGCCAAGAGAGGCGGCAGAGTCATGGACCCTGATGGTGTTCAAGGAACATTTAGACATTTTATTGAGAGACATGGTTTATTGAGAACTATTGGTGACATGTGGATGTTTGGACTGGATGATCTTGCAGGTCTTTTCCAAACTTGGTGATTCTATGATTCTATGACACTCAGACATACTTCAGCCACAGTGTACACTGTGCTCAGAGGCAATGATTCCACATCAAAGACAATCTTCTACAGAACTCTTGACTTGCTCTCCATATCGAGTTGTTTACTTACACTGGATTTGTTCTGCATAATACTTTCTACTTCCAATTATACAGTTACCTATACGCTAAATCGACGTTCTCCTCTCCTCAATAACATCACCATGCCATACTCTCCAGATCACTGTTCTCCCCTCACCACTTAACACAAGAACCTTAGGCTCCTTTCTTCCCCTCACAGTGTAACGCCTCCACAGCCCATCCTCCCTCCCATCACCAGTCAAAGGGTTTGCAAGAATACCGAGAAAAAATATAACATTTCAGAATTGCGATAACCATCCTGATTTCTTGGATATTAACACTGCTTCACAGTAGATAGTCACAAGAACCAGTGCTCAGCAAGAATCACAATGTGCTGCTGGAAATGCCTACCATAAACGGCCAACTCCAAAGAACACTGTTCAGCATTCACACTGATAAGATGAACACTCTCATCTCATCACATCCCTCTGAATGCAAGAGCAGATGGGATGGCTAAGAAGAAAACTAAAAAGAAGCTCCTATTTCCAAATTCTTTGATTAGTAAAGCAAGTTACTCGCAGCCTAAAATCCAGTAATTACAAGAATAACGTCTTCATGATGGCGTATGCTCAAGAGATTATAAGCATCCAAACGAGCAACCAGTGGACTCAGCTGCTGAAGCACGGTGAGGTACTTGCACAGTTTAATTTACAAGTACGCGGGTTGCAGGGATCCGGGGAACGCCTGCTTCCCCTTCTGTACAAGGATCCCTCGCTACACCAAGGGACTGATGCACGGCCGCAAGGCAGCAAAACGCTCGTGCAGTCGGACAACCGAGAAGTAAGGCAAGAGGAGGACGGCAGCTGCCCGTCACGGGAGGCACGGGCTCCTCTCGCAGGAAACGCGGCCAGAGGGAACGCAGCGAGGTGCGGGAGCGCGGGCAGTCCCTGGGGAAGCGGGCAGAGCGGCGCCCGACCCCGCGGGGACCAGGCCGAGCTCCGCGAGCTGACGGGCGGCGGGGACGCGGCCAGTTCCGGGGGCACGGCTGAGGCCGGGCCGCGCAGCCCGGAGGCGCGGGGGCCGGCTGAGGGGAGCGGTCTGTCCCCGCGCGGTCCGCGTTCGCACAGGCGGGGCTGCCGCTCGGTGCCGACTGGAAACGGCGGGGACTCGGGACGAAGGCGAGGCGGAGGCGCCGCGCACCGCTTTCGCCGGCGAACCGAGCCGGCACCCGCGGGACCCCCGCTACCCTTACCAGGCGCCCCGCGGTCCTGCAGCTGCTCCTCAGAGCGGTCACGGCCGCCATCTTCGTCCGGGCAGAGCAGCCCCACGCCCCGCACACCTCCCACCGAGCGGCCAACCCGCGCGCGGCCACGCGGGCCGCAGCCAACCAGCCGGCCCGGGGGTGGCGGCGGGGGCCCGGCTGCGTGCGGGGCGGCGGGGCGCCGCCTCAGGGCCGAGACGCGCCCGCGGGGAGCGGCGGGAGGCCGTCACCTGTCGGGGTCCCGTGGGAAAGCCGCCGGCGGCAGAGGAGCGCGAGTGGCGCGAGGGCCGGCCTCCCCGGAGCGCCGTGATCGACCTCCGCGTGGTTCCGTAACGGGCCCCTCCGGGGAGAGCTGCTCGCTCGTAAACGTGACGGCTGCGCTCCGGCCGCTCTCCTGCTTCGGGCGGCCGCGAACCCGGGGCAGAGCTCTTCTCCGGGCCGGGCCCGGCAGCGGGGCGGGAAGGCTCCGGCCCCTCCCGCGGCGCGGCGCCCGGGCGGCGGGACCCGGCAGCGCTTGACGCGGCGGCGCCGCCCCCGACGCAGTGCGGGCGGGAGGCTCCGCTCTGCGCCTGCTCTGCCGCCGCCCGGCACCGGCACCCGGCGGCGCGATTCGCTTCGCTTCCCTTCCCGGGCGCGCTGCTCCGCCGCGCTCTCGCCGTCCTCCGTGCCCGGCCCGGATCGCGATTGTACGGCGGGGACCTCCGCGAGAGACGGCTCCGCTGGCTGCCAGCCATGGACGGGGACAGGGCGGAGATAGACGGCGGCATCATGGAGGGGGTGAGCGCCGGGCCGCGCCGGGCTCGGGCGGGCCGCGCCTTGTCGTGCCTGACGAGCGTCGTTCCTTGCAGGGCGGGCAGATCCTGCGAGTGTCCACGGCGCTGAGCTGCCTGCTGGGCCTGCCGCTGAGGGTGCGCCGCATCCGCGCCGGGAGGAGCCAGCCCGGCCTCAGGTAACGGCCCTGCTGAGTCCCCGCTCCGCCTCCCGCGCCGTCCCGGAGCAGCGCGGCAGTCCTCGGGCGCGTGCGAGGCCCTCCTGGGCCGGGGCGCCGCTGCCCCTTGGCTGAGCTTCCGAGGACAGAAATCGCGCGTTTCCGATGTTCTAAGAGGGCTTTTTCAGTCCGAAAGTTGTCTGTGGCCCGCTTCCTCGGAAAGACGGAGTGTGGAGGAGTCCCAGGAGAGCCGCCCGCAGTCAGCCCCTGCGCGCTCGCTGTGCCCGCAGCGCACCTGCACCTCCCCCGTGCCGGCTGTGCCGGGAGGGCAGAACTCGCCCTGGCCCCACCCGTCGGATCTGAGAAGTGTTCTCCAAGGTGCCAAACAGCTCGCATGATCTGAGGCAGCGTATAGTTAAGATCATATATTGCTTCCCTGAGGTATTACTCACAGAGATACAGCGTTCTGTGTTAAAGACCTGTGCTATCTGTATGTCCCAGAGCAGTCGTTCTCATTTCGATGCCACCAAACACTTCAGACACAGCAATTGTGTTTCTCATCTTGACTGAATAATCAACCTTCTTCTTCATAGGCCACTACTCCTCTTTAACTCCGTTAGTTTCTTACACTTCTTGACTAACAGCACTGGGCTTTAAATGCATCCAGGAGATGTGTGAGCCCTGAGGCAGTTAATTTGAGCTTACTGTCTTGCTTAGTTAAGCTACTGCTTGAAAGCAGTCCATAGGGCAGTATATACCTTTGCTTGGTTTGGTTTATTTCGCAGTGGATCTTGTGTAAGGAAATCCAGATGTTCAGGTGAGCTTAGCTGTCAATTAGTAATGTGCTGTACTCTTTTAACAGCCTACAGCCAGGAGAAAGTTAGAAGCTACTGAACAAAAACATACGTCGCAGTCCTAGTGGTGTCCTCAGAACATAATGAAATAGTGAGGTCGCTCTGGTGGCATTGAGTTTCCTTGCACAAGTGAAAAAGGAAAGCGAAAAACAAATTGTTGTGTTTTTTCTTTCTTTTCTTCTTCTTTCTGTTTAAACCACTCAAACAAATGGAAGTGCATGCACAGTAGAACTGCTAGCTCTTTCCTGGCTCGGAGCTTGGCTGTTCAGGGTTGCCACCATTATCCCACTTGCCATTATCCCATATTTTCTTTCAAGCATTTATCCCATTAAGATAATGACTCCTGCATCTCATCTGCCTGGCTTGACCCACTCTAATGTATCCTTCCCACTAGAATCCTAAAAATTCCAGAATGGTCAGAATGCTGCTCTGTTGGCACCTGTGAAATCAGGAGAAATACTGTAGGAACCAGACTGAATTTCTGATCCTTGTTTGAAGTCTGCGATTGTGCTTATTAGTTGATGTTTAGTGTTTTTGTTGGTTTTGTTTTGTTTTTTAAATAATGTAAACATCATTTTAGTCTGCTTGCATGCATTTTTAACTTAGTATTTGTGATGTTAAGGCCTCAGCATCTGTCTGGATTGGAGATCGTTCGAGATTTATGTGAAGGGAATCTGGAGGGCGGAGAAATTGGCTCAACAGAAATAACTTTCACTCCTGGGAAGATCAAAGGTGGAACCCACATAGCAGATACCAAAACAGCCGGGTATGTCTTTGTACGTGGATAATGACTGGCAAGTAACTGCTCTTAACTGCTCTTGGTAACGTTAAAATCATGACAGATTAGGTTTTGGTAACTTTAAAAATCTCACAAAAGAGAGGAAGAAAAGAACACTAATACACGGCTGATGAGCCATAATCTTTGCTACCTGATATGTGTGGCCAAAGGACCAGTAATGTAAGCAGGATGTGGATTAATAAAGTACATACAAGTGGAAATTATAATGATACGTAGGTTGAACACTTGATTAATGTTAACTAAAAACCAAATGGCCATGCATTTAAAAATGTATCTTATTTTCTTACATTTGTACTTCAACTGTTGACTCAATGCATCAAATTAGATCAGTATCTTAGAAATTGAAAATATGAAATTGTAAAATCATTACATACCTGTTGTTGAATAAATACATCAATATTAATTTATTGATTGTACAGTAATATTGAATTGATCCTCTTTATCTAATAAAGTCAAGTTAAAGGTAGTACTTACTCATATGATGGTGCTGTAGGGGATACTGGTCTGGGATCTTGAAATACATTCCATCCACTTTTTTTTTTTTTTTTGTCCCTGTGTTTCTTCTGTATTTCTGTGTTGGATCATTTGTTCTTGGAACCTGTTGCAAAAATGAGTGGAATAGGTTCAGCTAGGGAAGAAGACTGGTGTGAACTTGGAAGCATAAGCTAGGTTAGACACAAGTGAAGGTTTCCTTTAAGTTAAGAAAAACACGTTTCTGAGCTGCTACACTTTAAACAACCGAGCTGTTGTCTTTTCTATGTCTTAAACAACACAGAAGGGCTGTAATAGGCAACAATACAGAAGCATTAGTATAAAAAAAATATGGCTCACAAGCATTTGGAGCGTGTTTAAGAAAAAAACTTCAGTGTAGTGGCAGCTACTATTTTTGCAATTTGAAATGATGTTGAAACACTCATGAGATAACTTTCATTTTGCTGAGCAAATTTAGTTTTGGAAAATATATTGGAAGGGGTTTTTTTTATTATCTATGTAACACAGAGGGTTCAATTATAAAGGAGTCACACACTTCAAAGCATATTTTCTGTGCCCCTGCATTCTCTTGTGTGAGATGTTGACCAAATTCTAGGAAATTTTGTAGGTTTTTATATAGTTTATACTTAAATAATTATTAAAATGTTAAAATTGCTGCTTAAGCCGCCTTCTTTTACTGCCTGCTATCTAACCCTACATTTTCATAGTACTGTCAGTATACTAAGTAAGCTACATTACTTCTATTTTAGACATACAATTATTGTAAAACAAAAACTTTTATACGTAGGGTTGCTAGGGATATGAAGTTTTAGTTTAGCAAATTTTAAACAATAATATGTTTACTTTATAAATAATGTTAAAAATCAAATACATAAATGCTCTGTGAAGTCATTTATTTGCCTCTGGTGTGTAGTGATTCTACATGGATTCTACATGTGTGACATTTGAGTATCTTGTAATTCCTTCTAGGAGCGTGTGTCTGCTGATGCAGGTAGCAATGCCCTGTGTGCTGTTTGCTGCTTCCCCATCAGAACTGCATTTTAAAGGTGGCACAAACGCTGAGATGGCTCCTCAGATAGACTACACAATCATGGTAGGGAAAAATTCCTTTGGCTTGGTGCATCTTTCACGTGTGCGTATGCAGTGTAACTTTTGTACTTCTGTTGATCTTACTGCAACATGTAATTGCACAATTAGGCGTGAGAATATTAAACTATTTATGTATTGGATGTAGAGAGCAACCAGTGTATAATGGAATTCCCCTGAAACAAAGATATTTGTTTTTGCTGTTAGTTACTAAATGTGAATTGTTAGGAATTTATCTTTCTCTTTCCATGAAGGAATCCTTTAATTCAAACTATTATTCTGAATAAAGTGTAAGGAACTTCAAATAAGCTGCATGGATGACATTAACTATTTTTTTAATAACATAATTGAAATGTTTGTTTTGAACTTTTTTTTTTAAACTGAATACAGTAGTGCATAAGAGATTCACTCTGTGTTTTTATATTTGCTTGTTTTTTTAGGTTTTCAAACCAATAGTTGAAAAGTTTAATTTCACATTTAATTGTGACATAAAAAAGAGGTAAGTTACAGGGCCATGAGACAAAAATAGGCCTTACTGAACCAGTGTGTGAACCTGGAGGCACACAAGGTGCCCTGAATCTACTTGTGGGATGAATTTATAATTCATTAACTAAAGCGTATTAGCTGCCCCAGTGCGTACCATCGCTGTATGATGAATGTGATACAGTTCTTTCTTGTCTTTTTTTTCATTGTTGAATTTTCAGCTGCTGTTTTAATGTTTGCTATGAATTACCCCTCGAGGGAAATTCATGCTGAACAGACACTCCATTATCCAGCTTTTCCTGATGTGCCAGTTTCATTTAGTGTTTGGTGGTTAATAAGGTGCTATGAGGTAATGCTATTAAAGAATAAGCTTGTATTATAAACATTTCTAAGATACACAAACAAAATTCATATGTATGGTAGCAGAGAACATAAAAATGTATCATAAAATTTATGAGGAGGCTCCCAGCTGTTTTCTTAGTTTCCTTGTGATCTTTGCATTTAATTATGTCTGATTCATGTTTGTACACAGGGGCTACTATCCTCAGGGAGGTGGTGAAGTTGTAGTCCAGATGTCACCAGTCAAAGAGTTAAGTCCAATAGACTTAACAGAACGTGGCACCGTGACAAAGATATATGGAAGGGCGTTTGTTGCTGGAGCATTGCCTATAAAAGTGAGTGCTGATAATAGGCTTTGTAGTGTTCAACTTCATAAATCTATACAAAATTGCATGATTGTAGCTTGTATACTTCTACTGTTCCTGTATTCTGCGGTCTTCCACATGCAAGCCAAGTAGTTGTATTAAATTGATTTGGTTAATCAGGCTGTAAAATAAAATTTTGGACATCTCTAAAATGCACTTATTGCATTAGGAATGTGGTAGCAGCTAAAACAGGAGAACAGTATAAGCAACTTCCTTCATATAACTATTAAAAAATATTGAGTATGTATTGAAGGGTATTTTATACCTATGTATCATTCACTTTTGTGTGGATTATCTTAAAACTGAATCAGTAGCTTTTCATAGAAGATTTATGGGTAAACTACAGTGCATTATAAGAGAGAGAGGTCAGACAGAATCACAGAATGGCCAGGATTGGAAGGGACCACAAGGATCATGAATCTCCAACCCCCCTGCCACAGGCAGGGCCACCAACCTCCTCATTTAATGCTAGACCAGGCTGCCCAGGGCCCCATCCAATCTGGCCTTGAACACTTCCAGGGACAGGGCATCTACAACCTCTCTGGGCAGCCTGTTCCAGTACCTCACCACTCCCTCTGTAAAGAATTTCCCCCTGACGTCCAACCTAAATCTCCCCTCCCTGGATTTAAAACCATTTCCCCTCGTCCTGCAGTTATCTATGCTTTCAAAGAGTTGATTCCCCTGCCCTCTGTAGGCTCCCTTTAGGTATTGAAATGCTGCAGTGAGGTCACCTCGCAGCCTTCTTTTCTCTGGGCTGAACAAGCCCAGCTCCCTCAGCCTGTCCTCATAGGGGAGGTGCTCCAGCCCCCTGATCATCTTTGTCGCCCTCCTCTGGACCCTCTCCAACAGCTCCCTGTCTTTTTTGTACTGGGGGCTCCACACTTGGACGCGGTATTCCAGATGGGGCCTCACAAGAGCAGAATCAGTCTTTCCAACCACTGTTAATGGAATTAGACAGAACAAGTTAAAGGTAAGTTAGTCAAAGACAAAATAGATAAATTTGATCCTTTGAACCCCTTCTTTCCATTATTCCCATCCTGTCTATGTTTACAGGGAATAAGTAGTGAGATCACCTCAGGGTTCCTGGCAACACACAGCCTCAGAAGCACAAAAGGAAGGGAGATGAAAAGGGTGTTACTTCTTGAAGAGCTGTGGAGTGGTGGTTTTGATCTTAAGATCTTCAACCCTATGAGTATTGGCTACAGTCTTTTTCTCCCACTGGATTGCAGGGATGGGATAAGCTTCATCTCCTCCCACGCACCTTGTTATTGTTATTTTTTATTATTGTTATTTCAAATATTATCTGTTAGAGAGTATATCCTGTACATAGTAATTGTTGCCAGTTTGGTGTGTTGTTGTTTTTGTTAATTTGTTTTTACTGTCTATGCTCTTGAGAAAATCAAGACTAAATTAAATCTTTCTCCATAAATATGGAGAAGAATTACTGAAATTTCTACTGCTATTGGAGCTTCTATATGCAGCACTGTAATCTGACATTTGTTCATTATTAGTGGGAAAATTCTCAGAAGAGATGATGCTAAGTGCTTGCCTGTAGATGTATTGTAACAGTCCTTAGTTTTTCTCTTTAGTCTGTTTATTAAAGGATCCACTGTAATAATTAGGCTTATGATGAAAAAGTATTGCTATCATTACATCATTTAATTAATTTATGTTTTTACTTTTTGTCTTGTTAGCTGGCAAAAGATATGTCAGCAGCAGCAGTGAGATGCATCAGAAAAGAAATCAGAGATCTTTACATTAATATTCAGACTGTTCGAGAACCTGATGATCAAGCCTTTGGGACTGGAAGTGGAATAATGTAAGATGAGCTCATACTTCCTATTAATGTGTGTAGCTTTGCTGGTTACTTAGCTGGTTGATTAGGTAGATCTTGATTAATTATCTGACACATAAATTGTGAGTGATTTTATTCCTAATACATGTTCTGCTTTTTCTGTTCAGCATTGTTGCAGAGACTTCAACAGGTTGTTTGTTAGCTGGGTCATCACTTGGCAGGAGAGGTAAGAGCAAAGTATGCCTCTTTCAGAATTAACTTAATATACTATTATACTTAAGATTCCTATTTGTTAATCTGTTCAAAGATCTGATGTTTTGAGCGTTGTTTTTTTTAAGTGGATGCTGTTCTGTAACAAGGGTCAGTGAAAACGAACAGATTTTAAACTCTATAAATAAAATCATGCACTCTGTACTTCTGTGCTGCTTTTGCCTAGTGACAAAAGTGGAAAATACTTCTGGACTTTATATACATGCACTGTGGTTTACCTGTGAAAGTTTTGTTCAGTGCTGAATCTAGATGTTTATCTAAATTAAAGGAACAGATGTGCTTTTTATCTAAGTGATTTGACTAAAATGTTTATCTGACTTTAAGTGTGGCTGACTACATGCTTACACTGCTTAGGGGATATGTACTGTATATGATCACGTGAGCTTTTTCAAGTGGATGTTCGAGGCAAAAGTAGGGAAATAAGTCCTAAAAAGTTGATAATTTCTGTTGTTGGTGTGTTTATTTTGTTTGGTTTTTTTCCCCCGTATTTTTTACATGTTACAAATAAGTGATAGCATCCTAACTTCTTGGATTTCCATTAGGAAAAAATTCTGACAAGGTTGGCATTGAAGCAGCTGAGATACTGCTTAAGAATCTTAAACATGGTGGAGCTGTGGATGATTCTTTACAAGACCAAGTAAGGATCGTATATGTCATCACATTCATTTGAAGTAGCAAGAACATTTATATATATATATAAATTACTTGAAAATAACATAAGTCTGAATAGTGAAAGAACGGCACATAGATTTCAGAATCAGGTTGTATTTCCACAGACTACTGTGACGGAATTAGTTAACAGTCAGGTGTCTTAGAGGTTTCTGGTTGCGATCACAACTTTACTAGAATTAGCAAAATACATACGCTTCTTAGCAACCACAGACGCTTTGGCTTTGTGCTACATCCTTACATTTTCCCTTCCTGCAAATCTTAGTATTTATGGAAGAATGAGTTAGTAATTTGCTTCCATTTGGCATTCCAAATATCTAGGAAGTATTGCTGTTTGTCTTGTTTGCATAATTTCATTTAAGAATTTCATTCCCCTTTTAGCTGATCATTTTTATGGCATTAGCAAAGGGAGTGTCTAGAGTGAAAAGTGGACCAGTTACACTTCATACTCAAACTGCAATACACTTTGCAGAACAGCTAACTAAGGTGAGTCCAAAACTTCACAATGTCAGTTGTCATCCAGTAACTAAAAAGGGTGCAATTGTATAGATTCACTCTATATTTAGCAGATACTGTGAACTGAATTTCATCATGGAGGACTAACACTGATAGAATAACAGCTACAATGTTTATATAAGAGCTTGCCAGTAGAAATTGAATATCCTTTACAGTTAAATGCCTTTAGAATGTTTAGATACTTCTACTACTCTAATTTATTTTTTTCAGTGAAATCAGTCCAATCTGTAATATGCATAAACAAACAGTAATGTGATTATTGGGCATCAGATGTTGAAGATTTAAACTTATGTATAACTGAATTTGTGATTTGTGTTTCTAATCCTGTTTTAGGCCAAATTTACTGTGACAAAATCAGAAGAGGAAGATCCCAGTAAAGATACCTACATTATTGAATGCCAAGGAATGGGGCTGATAAACTCAAATTTATAGTTTAAAAAGAAACAACAGGAAAAAAGGAAGATTCAAAAGCAAAATAAACTCAACATACCTCAGCGATGCATTGCACTATATTTCAATGGACATATAACATGTGAACAGTAGGATCCTTTTATTACATCCAATCAATTTGATTTAACTTCAAGGATGATAGCAGATTTTCCCTTGCTGTGCTGAGCAAATCTTTGGTGTGAGAAATGGAAACTTCTTTTTTACTATTATCAATAAAATGAGTACAGACAGAACAGCAAACAGAATACAGTGTATTTATTTGGGCAGCTGAGTGCATCACTTAGAAACTTTAAGAATTCAGATTCACCAAAATAGAGAATAACTATTTCAGTTTTGAGAAAATACATAGATGATGTATCCTTTCCCCTTTAAAATATGTACGCTTTATTCTTTTGGATCCTTTATGTTAGGTATGTGGAATAAGGGGCACTATCAAATCTGTATCTCTGTTCTCAACTATTTTGCTTAAATTGTATATGAAGAAATAATAAAGCAGTAGCAGCACATGAAGCCTGGTATTTATTTTTGCTGTTGCCTCAGCAGGTTGTGTTCCTTGGAGACTGATAGACACTAATTGTACAGAAATGTAATTTCTTTTCCCTTGTAGTGTAAGAATACCCCATGCATAAATTTTCTTTTACATATTCTCTTCTTATCAGTTTTATAAAAAAAACTTCTCAGGCAAGTTTAGAAAATGTACCACGTTATAGAATCACAGAAGGGCCAGGATTGGAAGGGACCACAAGGATCATGAATCTCCAACCCCCCTGCCACAGGCAGGGCCACCAACCTCCTCATTTAATGCTAGACCAGGCTGCCCAGGGCCCCATCCAATCTGGCCTTGAACACTTCCAGGGACAGGGCATCTACAACCTCTCTGGGCAGCCTGTTCCAGTACCTCACCACTCCCTCTGTAAAGAATTTCCCCCTGACGTCCAACCTAAATCTCCCCTCCCTGAATTTAAAACCATTTCCCCTCGTCCTGCAGTTATCTATGCTTTCAAAGAGTTGATTCCCCTGCCCTCTGTAGGCTCCCTTTAGGTATTGAAATGCTGCAATGAGGTCACCTCGCAGCCTTCTTTTCTCTGGGCTGAACAAGCCCAGCTCCCTCAGCCTGTCCTCATAGGGGAGGTGCTCCAGCCCCCTGATCATCTTTGTCGCCCTCCTCTGGACCCTCTCCAACAGCTCCCTGTCTTTTTTGTACTGGGGGCTCCACACTTGGACGCAGTACTCCAGATGGGGCCTCACAAGAGCAGAGTAGAGGGGAACAATCACCTCCCTGTCCCTGCTGGCCACCCCTCTTTTGATGGAGCCTAGGATACCATTTGCCTCCGAGCTGCAAGGGCACACTGCTGGCTCATATTAAGTTTTTCATCTATCAAGACTCCCAGGTCCTTCTCCACAGGGCTGCTCTCAAGGACCGCTCCTTCCAATCTGTATGGGTGCCTGGGATTCCTCCGGCCCAAGTGCAAAACTCTTCACTTTGCCGTGTTGAACCTCATCAGGTTCACCCGGGCCCACCTTTCTAGCCTCTCGAGGTCCCTCTGAATGGCATCCCTTCCTTCTACCGTGTCAACTGCACCACTCAGCTTGGTGTCGTCAGCAATCTTGCTGAGGGTGCACTCGATTCCATCATCGATGTTATTGATAAAGATGTTAAAGAGCATCAGCCCCAAGACAGACCCCTGGGGGATGCCGCTCGTTACTGGCCTCCACCTGGACACAGAGCCATTGATGACCACCCTCTATCTCCGGCCTTCCAACCAGTTTCTTATCCATCGAGTGGTCCACCCATCAAATCCACATCCCTCCAATTTAGAAATAAGGATGTGGGGGACCATGTCAAAGGTCTTGCTCAGGTTATATCACAAACACAAAATAATAACTATGATATGGTCTGCTCTTCTATGTACAACTGTTGCTTTTAGCTTACTAGTTGTAATAGATTTACATTTACATCAAGCTGTTGTTTCTTCTTAATGAAAGTACTTAATTCCAGATGAGATTAGAGAACTGTTGTATATATTTATGTGTATATGTACACATATTCATGTTTCTACACAGCAGTGCACATAGAAGTGTATTTAGGCATAAATATGCGGTTATGTTATCCTCTGTTTGGGAATTAAGTAAGGAAGAACTTTTGCCAATCTGGCCTTGATCTTGCTAAGAAAGTTTATTCTGAATTAAAGGGAAGATAGAGAGATGGGTCATCATTTATTTTGCATATGAAGTACTGAATCATCAAGTTAGAATGACTTAACCAGAAATATATAAATGCATTCTAGAAGCTTGAATTGATTTCCAGGCTTCCCCATCTTTCAGTCTTTGCTCTAAGATCTTTTTCTCTGTTGTGACTATTGAAGCCAGCTGCTAAAAGTTTGTCTTATTAAAATTAATGTGGGAACCACCCCCTCCCCCCCCCCCAAAAAAAAAAAGTCAAAAAACCCTACCACCACTGGTATAAGAAAATGTTCACCAATAATCTAGTTAAATATCTACTTACTTTTACGTTTCTTCCCTTCTACCCACCAGAAACTAGTCCAAAAAACGGATGCTATTAATTTCTGATTTAAAAAATATTATCTGGAAATTGTTTTTACTGAGAATATTCTGAAGGGGGCAGCAGATACCCACTGAATTATGTCTGACATTCTCAACTCTAGTTCATAAAAGAGCACTTCTCTGAATCACTTCTCTGTGCTGCTGATTTTCAGTGTTTCCTTTAGGAAGAATGTAGAACATATCTCAAAAAAACAAAAAAAAAACCAAAAAAAACCCAAGAACAATAAAAACAAACAACAACAACAAAACCTTGGAGAAAAGCTCTAAAAGTTGTTTTCTGTGCTTGTTTGTTTGTTTTGTTTACCTGTTTTCCTAATTCAAAAGAATTACTGCACTTAACGACTAATATTCCTTCTACTGGAGAGATTCAGCTGAAGGGATAGCTGGGTGTAATTTAATCCAACATCCTAATCAAAGCACTGCTAACTTTAAAGTTAAAGAGAGTTGCTCAGGGCCTTGTCCAATCAAGTTCTGAATATTTACCAAGATGAAGGCGCTACAGACTTTATGGGCAACTTGTTAACAGTGTTACTGCACTCAGTTAGCATTTAATGTGGCAAGAGGATTATTTTTGTTTGTTTCTCTCTTTCTTAAGCTGAGGGACTGTTTCTTAAAAGGAAGTTACTTTCTGCTACAGAAAACATTAGAAAGGTGTGCATAGCAACTTAACAGTTCTTCACTAGGTCTTTCAGAAGAGAATAATATAATCAATCCTACCTTACTCAGAAGATTCCTCTTTTACAAGAAAAACTCAGATCTGTAGGTCAGTCTGGCAGCTGAGAACAGGAAAGCTTCAGTAAGCCCTAGAACCCTAAGGAAATTAAATGAATTATAGACAGTTATATATCGCTGCTTAATACAGAAAGGCATATTAAATGCAGTTTGTAACTACTATTTTTTTAAAACTTCCTGCCCTTTATGAATATTAGGTAATAATTATAGAGCATTACTTGAAGCCTTTTAGTTTTCCTTTCTATCAATCTATAATGATATTTTTTTTAGTGATAAGGTGAATTAGATCACTTGTAAGAATGTATTAGCCTTTTGTTCAGGAAGAGATGAGACACAGCTTCACCTGCTCTACACATATGCACTGGGTTTTCTTATGCTAATAGGGCATATTAGAATCTTATATAAAAACTTCAGTGTGGGTGTTTATACAGCTAAGATGCTTACATTTAATAATAATAATGCTTAAACAAGTAGTGGCAATGACTCAGAAGTTCTATATACTGAAGAAACAGGATTAATTCTTTCAAACTGTATCTGTAGTGTATTTACATAAAAGAGGCTTGTGTTCAGGTGAATGCAATGATCAGAGAAAGCCACTATGCTGAGACACGCAGAGACCAAAGTCTGAAGACTAAGGGCATTATATGCAGCCAGTTACAAAAAGCAAAAAATAACAACAACAAACCAGAAAATACTGCACTCTGTTCTGACTGAATTCTATTACTGTCAAAAAGCGTATCTTTGAACCTTGTGTTCTCACATCCTTAAATGTACTTCAGCTGGTAACTATTTCTGTTCTGAGCTTATGATTTCAGTCTCTTCACTAAGATGTTAGTAAAGTACTTACTGTTTTCTAGACCATGTTGAAAATGCTGCATCCAGCTTTGGACCCCTCCATATGAGACATCAGTGGCCAAGGTGGTGCTACATCTTTTTGAATTCAAAACAAGTCAATGTAAACACAGAAAATCATGTTCATTATTAGAGAGAATAGGAAGTAAAATTAGTATCTAAAAATCAAGTAAGATAGGTAAACCAAAAAGCATTGCTACTACTTTCCCTAATATTTGACAGCAGAAAAGTTTATAAGGGGTGAGCTAAAACAACTAGGAGTATAGCCTTCTGTAAAATTAAACAGAACCAGAATTTTTCCTTTAATCCTGGATTTATTGGTATATTCAGGAACAAAGTTCAGAGTTTAGGAAACCTACTGGTAAGTCCACTTAAAAGCTAAAAATCCTTAATGAGTAAAAATATGGAGAAGCTCACACTATGAGCTGCATGATTTCCAGTTTTTGTACCACCCAGATGCCTCTTGGAAGTTTTATAGCCTCTCCTCTGCTCAGAAGTCTTTCTGCTCAGTGCTTTCGAAATCCAGTATGCTAATCCTATGATGATAAGTTATCTGCTAGAACAGGAAACTTTGAATCAAAAATTCTGCTTTCAAATAATAACTGAATAGATTCTCAGTTTATTGCTATTAAATTCACAGAATATCCAAATAAGTCAAAGAAGTTACTTTGAAGCAGCACTGGAAAGCACTGGCCCCATACTGAGCAGTGAATATCAACATGTGCTGACAGACCTTAGGCAGTGGGCAAGACATCAGAAACGAGGATAAGCACATGGCCCATTATGTTTAAGTGATTTGGTCATGCTGTATAAATACCTCTTACGAGAACAAGATTGCTAGCATTCTCTTCTATGTGGGAGAGTTTACTTTCATAATCAAATAATCAGATGTAAAACAGTAAAGGAAGAACCAGAGCTAAGCCAAACTGTATGAGCTCAAAGGAAAAATTAAAAAATAATTACATTCTGCAAAACCCAGCAAATCCCAGGCCTTCCACCCATTCAAACCTTTCATCTTTTTATTACCCCCTGCATTATGGCTCTGAACTTTGAACTGCAGCTACTCAACTTTACCAGTGATTTTGCTACACAACAATTGTCTTCTGAACTTAAACAATACTATCATTTTTTTCTCTTTCTGTAAAAAAAAAAAAAAAGTAAAAATCTCTGAAAATAATTCTTAACTGTCTAATTTTTATTTATTTATTTATTTATTTGTAATTGCTTAAATTTTTTAAAAGAAGATCAAATGCAAAAAAGAAAATATCAGTCTAAGATGCTGATTTTGCTGGAAGGCTAAGAAAAGACCCATGTGGCTAACTGATGAAATCATTCAGTGTGCTGGCTTCCTTCACTTTATTAATGACAGCTGGAACAAAGTTTTCAAACTTGGTTTACTACTGAAGCAAAAATTTTAAAGACTTTGTACCTTTCAGTGGGATAGCTGAAGTAATGCACTCCTAGACATATATATATACATAGACACTTGTCTCAGTTTTAGAAGTGGCTGCTGGTGCTTCCATTGAAGTTTGCAACTATTGCAGTGCGACCCAATCCTCTAAAGCTGAGGTGCCATACAAAGTATGAAAATGCTGACATTACTGTTTTACTTCTGCCTACATCAACAGATTAAAGTTTTGCTTTTTCTTTTTTTTTTTTTTTTTAAATTGGCTGCAAAACCTAAACAGCTGAAAACAGATGTGATAAGCAGTAATGAAATAGAATATTATGAGTTGGTTAACATAGTTCCAAAAGTCATATACTAAAATAAGAACACTTTATAATATCAGAAAAATATTTAATCCTTAGTACTTTCAGAAAGCAATTACAGTAACCAAATCAATGGTAAGTACTGTCATAGAGAAAAGGTCAGTGCAATTTTGAACAAGTTTGCTTTTAACATATTTTGGCCAGTCAGCACAAATAATTTTGAAACTGTGCTTTTGGGCACATTTGTTTGCTTCCGTCCCAGAAGATGGTGACCTCCAGGACCAAAAGATTTATGTTCTCTGACTGCAAGCCAGATTTCTGTATCCTGTTTATTATGTAATACATGTTCTGTAAAATAAGTATAAATCAAATGCTTTGCCACTCAATCAGGAGACAAGCTCAAACTCAGATTTAGGCAGAATTTAGATATGTTTTCAGTGATAATTTAATGATGTTCAAACAGGACCAATGAAACCTTCTTTCATAGAAATGCCCATGCTGTTCTTGTAATTATGCAGAAAGAGAAGAAAGCTCCTCTCCCACAGCCTGATAAATGTTACTGACATTTGGAGGGAAATCTATTTAAATCCTTTCTGGCAGAGGAAGAAATTAAACTTGAAGTTCCTATTTCCCAAACAGTGCTTTAACTTGCACATTGAGAAATGAAGAAAACCTACCACTTGTCCTGATTTTAAGTGTTTCCTTCTATCCTTCTGATGGAAAGGCTGATGGTCTGACAGATTACAAGATCACGAATGGATGGACAGTTGTCCCTGCAGGCTTGCAGGAAGATCTGAGTTTTGAACATACCCAGTTATTGTTTCCTACTTAGGGCTCACTAGTAATTAGCAAGACTTTATCTGGTTTCCTGCTCCACATTAGAGCCTCGAGATCAAGCCCAGGCCTCTCACTCTAAAGTAACATTTTGCACTTTCAGTTCTTTTTTTTTTTTTTTTTTTTTTTTAATCTGCTATACATTTCTTTCAACTAATTTATTTCCTGCTTTGTGAGCTTTTTCTCATGGTCTCCCCAAATTTACCTTTATTTCATACCTTCTTCCTCCTTTCACATTCACAACAGCTTACTGAAGTATTACAATGTCATTACAATTGTTAAACTGCAGAATTAGAAGTGTAGACTGGCTCCAGCTGGCCTTAGTCCTTGCAAAACTATGTTACTTCCTGCAAACTACAACAATTGCTGCTAAAAGCATTCAAGGACATCTCTGCAAGCCTCTTCTGTAGTGCAACTGATAGAGGCTCATTTCTACTGAGAGAGAGTCCCAGAAATGAAGCACTAGCCTATGCTTGCAAAAAAAGCTACAGTAAATGATATCTTATGAAACTGAAGAAATATTGCAATATGGGATTTCACCTTATTTCTCCATTTAGAGAGGAGAAAGACATTCTCCTACATATACATATATATATTTTGTATCAAGTGATTTGTTGTTTAAATCACATAAAACTGAAGGAAATCATGCTCGCATATGTCACGCTGCAGCTGTGCTTGAGTTTCTGCTCAGGTTCCTGGAGCCAGTAGCACCCACAAAATCTAGAGGGATAGGATTTTCATTTGAGCCAGGCAGTCTTTATGCCTGAGTCACACCTCCTGGAAAATCTTTGGCTCAACCAATTTAGATAAAATGAGATTTAATGTGTAGGTGCATCATGTATGAGTTCTGGCTCAAGTAAGATGAAGTCTGGAACACATAGCCAAACACCATTCTAGCAAAACTATCCCCACTGTATACGGAGAAACTTATGGAGGCTTGGAACTATGTTGCAGTCTTTAGCATAACAACTATTGGACCATAGACTATAGACATCTTTGAAAGCAGAATGTTCTTCATTCAGTTTTCTTTGTACAGTATTGCTCAGAATTTGCCAAAAACTGCTGAAGCTAGGAATCTCTGATGGAATTTCACAAAATTATTTGCATTACATTATGGGAGATAACACAATTGGCTTTTCTCTCATAACTTAAGACTGACCTTCAATTAAACCATGACATGCAAAATTCACACACGCGCACACACACACACACACAGAAACAAAACAGACTAAAGAAAACTTGACCAAACTTTCTTAATTTTCAGAAAATTCTCTTTCCCAGCATAAAAAATCCTACGTACATTTTATCTATCTGCACAACAAAACTGCTACTGTATGAGGAAGAGCACTATTCTGTCCCATCATCTTTCTCCCAATGGCTAAAAAGTGAATTACAGAAATGAAGACTTTTTATATGTCTGAAAGACAAAGCAGTGTTATAAGGTAGGATATGGAAGAAAATTGAATTCAATTTCTAAAAGGTGCATTAGAAAATATGAGTCAAAAATTATGTTTCAGGATCACTTAAAAACAGCTTTGGGACAGCTTTGCAACTGTAAGAAAATAGAGATATTACTTCCCCATTTAATCTTGGAAACAAAAAATAATACTGTTGGTGGTGGTGACACACACCCAAATTTAAGTCAGGGAATTAAATAGCTGCAAGTATGGCTGACATTTCACACTATTATCACGTTTCTCTAAGAGGACACATTTGACATTAAAAAATTTAGATATTATACAGATGTGTTTAAAACAGCTGAATTTAGATATCACAGGAAAAATATTTTCTAATCAATTTCCTTATGAGAAGACAGCAGGAAGACAAGCAGCAGCAATTTGTAGATTTATGTTCTTGTGTCATAGGTTTTGACACAATTTTTTTTTTTTATTTTCTGTTTTGTTGTCGAACAAGTGAGTGAATACA
This sequence comes from Chrysolophus pictus, assembly GCA_037305975.1. Lineage (NCBI taxonomy): Eukaryota > Metazoa > Chordata > Aves > Galliformes > Phasianidae > Chrysolophus > Chrysolophus pictus. The sequence goes on along the minus strand of CM074583.1, from coordinate 11,628,587 downwards.
GGATGACAGAAATAGCATGTGTTCTTAACCAACTTGCTGTTTCAAAACAATGCTGGGAAGCTGCTGACACATCAATATGTTTCACTTGTACAGCAAAACTGCTGAAAGTAACTCAGGGAACACCTTTATCTACAGTTTTAGATCTACTCACCAAAATCCTTGGAAGAAGCACCAGGATCCAGACAGCAGGCTTTCTCCAGGGGCAGTGAACACTAAACCATCCTGACAAAGCTCACAGCCTTGGGTCAGTCCTGCGTACCCAGCATCCAGTCATTCCATCCAGCTTGTCTCTTGGTTAATGCCATCGCTGAGGAGGAACACATTCAAGAATTGGTATATCAGTAACATGAAGAAGTTCACACTGGAGTTTAGGGCTGCACCTGGAATGCTACTGCTATGATTACAAAAACAGGTAATCCAGAACAGTGAGAACTTTCAAACAGGAGAGGAGTAGAAAAGGTGTTTTCTATATGTAATGCTAGTGCTAATGTAAAAGCGCTAGTGCATTAATATCAGAAAACTTTTCCCTTTTACTGAATTCTTATAAAAACAAAACATTCTGACCTTCCCTCACACTAAAAGTTCATACAAATGTCCATGGTGAGAAATAAATATTTTAACTGGCTTCTGATAACACAGGTGATTTATGGATAGCTGATCCTAAATGCCATTTACAGTATCCTAAAAGGGATATTGATGCCAAGAACTACAGGGAAATGGTAGGAGAGATACAGCCATCATCACAACTTAATTTCATTTATTTATACAGTGCAGGTCTTTACATTCAAGAGAATGTTAAGACAACCTTCAATTCTTTTCACTTGAACACAATTTTCAGTCCAGGATATTCTAAAGGAAGTCCTAAATGTGGCTATCAAATACATTCAAGATGTTCAAGGAAATGGAAAATATTTTACAGTCAACTTGGAAAATCCAGGTCAGGTTCATAAATATCAAAGACTCGCAGAGAGAAGCTAACTGCCTTCGATTTCCTACGGGAAATTTTTCCGGGTGACATGCTGAACAATGACCATTTAGATGAGTTTATAAAATCTGCTATAAGTTTAGAATGCATTTTACTATATAAGCAATTAACAGCCACTGTTCTAAGCTCAGTAAAGATCTCTGCTGAGTGTGCATCTATGGTTAAAAAAACAGGTTACCAATCCAAGAGTAGCTGGATTCACAGAGTCTGTGAAGTGCTGCATGTTTGGGAGAGATACCTTTGCCATTGTGCTGACCATCACTATCTCTAACTTAGCTGCGCTTGCCTAGACAGGAGTAAGACCATGTGTCAAGCTGGATGCAGGATCTTACCCAGTTAAAAGTGAGCCCAACAGAAAAGAAAAATAAAAGGGTTGGGAGCATGAGATATTAGTACTCAGTAAGTAGCCAACTTTCCGTTTCACATACCATTGGTGAAAAGGGATGGGAAGTATGAAATATCCTCTTTCAGTATAAGCTGGACTTGGTTGACCTTAGACAGCCATACCCCATAATATGAGGGGTAATAATATACAACGAATGAGATGCAGAATAATACAAACAAAACTATTATTTCATTAAGGTAAAAAAAATGATGGGGCTTCACTTAGAATATTAAATACCAGATTGATGATCACCTACGAAAGGTGAAATTACACTAATAGTTTTCAAGAGGACTATAGAAACTACTGACAAATGAAAAACATTTCTCAACATAAACGCTTAAAAGAGATATTTTAGTGGTGGTTTTTGTTTTGTTTTTTCATTGAGAAAAGGACAGAATTGCATACATTAATGAACAGTAGAAAAATGGCAGATTACAAAGTACTGTCTCCCTGTATTGCATCTCAGAAACAAGTGGACAGAAGTACCTCAAACAGATCAAAGGAAATACTTCTTACGAAGTATGTAATTAAACTCTGCAACTGTTATGCACAGGAAGCAATTGAGGACAGTACTTTAGCAGGAGTCATAAAGAGACTGGACATTTAGACAATGCTAGTGATTTAGAAGAGAGCTTATGCCTGCAGTTGTAAATTTAAGCAATTTAGATTGGAGAGATAAAGATGCTTAATACCTTAAAAGCGTATGGCTTTTAAGCCTGTGGCTGCCTTCAGGGGTGCTTCTTACATCTTTCCAAGAAACTTCGGTTGCTGCTTATTAACAAAGAACCATTCGAATGGTTTTTATTTCATCCTGTATGGCAATTACATTGTTCATTATGAAATAAACGAAGTTAACTTATGAAGGCTCTGTAACACAGAGTTACAGAAAAAATTAAGATGAGGTGACCACAGGAAACTATCAAGTCCACAGCCCTGCTCAAAGCAAAGCTAGATTTAAAGTTAGGTTAAGTTACCCTTGGTCTTATCCAGTTCGATTGCAGAAATCCTCAAGGACAGAAGTCCTACTGCTGCTCAGTAACCCATTCTGGGTGCTGAACCATCCTTACCACGAACAATTTGTTGCTCACATAAAACTGGAAATTTCATGTTGTATCTTTTGAATATAATCCCCAGTCTTTTTACTGTACACCGCAGACAACACACTGTTCTCTCTAGGCCCTGGCAGGTGGAAGAATATAGAAAGACTATGATAAGACCAGAAAACGCACTTTGCCTTTCCAAGACGTGTTTTTTATCTGTCTGACAAGGGTGTTCAAACATACCAGTAGATTACAAACTTCAAGTTGCAAAATAGATTAAATGACATGCAAAAGTAGGCCTACTCTAGCTACAGAGTTTTTCATACTTTGGCTTTTAAACCTTTAGTCAATATATTCTCCAAAGAATCAATGATTTTAATTCAATCTAATTGTGACCTCTTTAAAGTTAGTAAATCCTACAGCATAATTTCTCGAAAATTATCAAGAATTGCATCAATAACTTATATTATATGAAATTTAAGGTGCACAGCACTACATTCCATTTCTCTAGACTGCAGACTTCTGTCTCTTTCCAGGAGAAAATTGGAACTTAAGGATGGATCTTTTTAAAAGACACTCAAATCACACACTTCCCAGATTTCTGTTCTTGACAGTTTAACTGCAAGAAAGATACAACTAAAAAGAGTTATTCATCATTTAACTACAGGCAGGAATGTTAATTTTGTGATTCAGAATTGACACCTTTTCTTTTCAAGTGTCACAGACTGGAGCTCTGATCACACGCTCTTAACAGGCACCAACAAAAGGAGCTCGTTTCATCTTTGCTGCATGCTGTTGGTTTATTGTTTCATGTACCCATTTTGATACATCATACAAAATGCTACTTTATTTTTGAAAGTAATTATCCAATATGCTTACATTTGCTTTAAGAAAAACAATTTGAATGTTAAACATCTAAGTGAGAATTCTTCAAATGTGAAAGTAACTCTGATTAGTCATTTGTACTACATTAACTACAGTAATTGGCAATGCAGACTGCATGGACAATTACTCCCTAATAGATATTGCACATTCAGCCCTCCACTTATATTTTGTGGGATCACTGTCAAATCCCTCCCTCCTGCTGTTGACAGCTTGCAGCAATACTGTGTAGAGTTCCTCATGTTACATTCTCTTAAGTCCATGACATTATCTAGAAATCTAGATAGTTTAGTGTTGAAAGATTGCACAAACTTTCTCTAGGTTTCCTCCATTTTGAAAAGATGACAAACCAAAATATAAAACAGAAACTCCAAACTCCCAGACATAATCCGTACAGGATATTGAACCCTGCAAAGTGGTGTTTTACTGCCCTGCAAACAAGGATGCCGTGAATGTTGTGAATTATCATAATATCAAGAGGCAAAACAAACAAAATGAAAAAAAAATCCACTGCAAATTACTGAATGCAGAGAAGCAAACTCAAAAAGGCCGAGTTTTAAAAGAGCTGGAAGTGGGGAGTGCATTTGGAGAAGATGTTACTGTACACTTCATGTTTCCACAGCAATTTTAGGCATTAACTTCTGCCCACTTCTGGTTAAAATATCTTGGCCTGACCTAGTATGGTTGCTTTTAGACTTCATGTCATAGTTTATGTAGTTTCCCTTAGACTGCCTCTTTCTGGAATTGCTCTGTTGCCTCCTTTCCTGGGTCTGGTTCTAAATTGCATACATTCATAGAAAATGGCAGAAACCTCGGGGATGAGCCAGCATCAGTCTCAGCTAGTACTTGCCTTCACTTCACTATTCAATCATGCCCAAGACTGAGCAGATGGATAATCCATTAGATCACAATCCAATTCACTTCTCTCTGGAACAAGAGGACTTCACTAACAACAACAACAAAACAAACAAAAAGCTACCACCACCACCACCACCCTTTAGATATGGAAATAAATTCTCTTATATCCTATACATTTCTTTAGCTTCTTCTAGGAAATACTACTTCTCTGAAAGAGTGGTCAAGCACTGGAATGGGCTGCCCAGGGAGGTGGTGGAGTCACCGACCCTGGAGGTGTTCAAAGAACAATTGGATTTTGTGTTGAGGGATATAGTTTAGCAAGAACCATGGGTGATAGGTGGATGGTTGGACTGGATGATCTTATAGGTCTTTTCCAACCTTAGTGATTCTGTGATTCTGTGATTCTGTGATTCTACAGCTATACTACTTTTTTGGCTGGTAGACAAAGTACGAAGAGAACTGTTTTCCCATGTTCTTGCTTTTTACTTAAATTTAGACAACCTGGGAAGAGTGGTTTATGCCAACACCATCACAATTTCTCAAAAGAAACAATGTTCTTTAATCTGCTCCATCCCTGTTCATTTATCAGCATGAAGGCCATTCTGATTACAAACTAGAACAAAAGACAACAACAGTGCGGTGCCAGTATTGCATGTTGTATATGAGAAGGATTTTTTTCTTCCCTTTTTTCATACAGTTTATCTACAAAAACTAAATTATCTCCCTCAAATGTTTATGTCTACATGCTTTTTAGGCACTATGTCTATAGTGCTTAAATGAATCATTCAACTGGGAAGAATTATCCCGTTTTACTCAATTTAGTGTTACAGCACTTGGATAAATAGAGGGAAAAATACATTCCTAAATTTTACTATATTTTTCTATATTTATTGTCCGTTTAAAAAATGTAGGCAGTCTTATTTCCATTTTATTTTTATTTCTGATACTGAAGCAAGAAATCTATTATTGAAGCAAGAAATCTATGGGGGGTAAGCCCATACACTAGAGATCAAGATATGATGCCTGTATACCTCAAGCCCATTTCCTGAAGTTTTCTTTTCAGCTGCACATTAGAAATAGTGCTAACATATCCAGTGCTATGGTTTGCTTTTTTTTTTTTCCCCACATGCACCAAGGGCATGAGAATGTAAAAAGCTAGTTCAATTTACTAAGTTTTACTAGCTACAGCAAAGAGCTTTGAGGCTTAACTGGTAGCCATGTCACAGAGTTAATCACAGTTAAAACTAATAAACTAAAAAAGTTACAACTAATATACTAATAAGTCTCCACCACTGTAAGCCCTTAACAATTATGGAAGAACAATAGAAAAATACTGCAATCTAAAAAATGGAGGAGTGTTCAAGATCATATACTGCTGTTTTGCTAATGTGTTAATTGGTATGTTGAAGTAAAAGAGCAGATTTAGAAAAGACCGTGAGGATTATTTATGCACAGAAATTATATTATGCATAGAAATAAGTTTATAAAGAAATGTAGGCTTACAGAGCTCAATTTATTTAGTTTATCAAAGAGATAAGTGAGAGTTTGATTACAGGATACAATTGTCTTCTGGGGAGAAGTGCATAAAAGGAAGACAAACTGAACTAAAACCTCTGTCATGGGAGAAATTAAACATTCCCTTCAGTACATCTACAAAATCATTTGAAAGCATTCTCCAGAAGTGTTTAAAATGTTACCTTTTTCTATTTGAACTTTACATTTTAAAAGGAGCATGTCTCAAACTGGCTATAGGGAATCAGATTTTGTAATCACTTTTAAATATCTAGACTCATTTTACCTTTAACATTTAGCATTTCCCCACAGTATTGCTGGAATAAACATATGGACAACTGGTGTGCTTGAACGTGGGATGAGAGGGTAAAAGACAACTCTACAAGCTATGAAGTAACTGTGCAGGGAAAACCTGAGTGAACTTCACAGTCCTCTGCTCTACAGATTATTCTGTCAGTCATAAATGCAAGCCCTATGGCAGAGGCTCTTACCTAGATTTCCAGGCAGCTGAGACCCTTCCTGAAAGCACTTGCTAGGCTGGAGCTGCTGTTTATGCCTTTTTGCCAGGGCAGAGGCTCTGCACTTGATGTGAAATAGCACAGGGAGAAATAATAATCCTTCTGTGATTTTCAATAAAAAGATAAGTTACTTGACAATGAACTTTAAACCCCCATAAAACAAGCTGCTGCCCAAATGAAGAAACGCCCTGGGAAATACCAAAAATCAGACTGTAGAGGAGGAGATTCCCTGGTAAGATTCTTAGTAATTTCAAGGAAAGGAAGTTTGTTGCCCACACAAGAGCAGCCGCTCCTAAAATGAGCACTGCAAGCTCTGCTTACTCACTTCATGTTTATGGAAACTGGCCTACTGAAATCAAAGATCAACCCCTATTGACTTAATTGGCTATTAAGTATAGAGACTCTGAGAGGACAGACGAGTCATGTAGACATAAAGATGTGCATCTAAATCACAAACACACTGGGAACCTGAGGGGAATTTCCAGGAAAAAATACAGAAGTGCAGAAGTGCTGTTGCAAGATGATTTGTATTTCTCTCCCACTCATCTCTTTTTATTCCTTCTAAGAGACTACGAGAGGAAAACAGCACAAGAGCTAATAAATCCCTCACCCAAGCAGGCCTCACTCAAGCCCACTCAGAGAAAGTCATGAGGCAGAAATACTTTTCCGAGTCTGACCAATTGTTCCACTATAGCTATATGTTTCCAGCAGTGAGTGACTGCTTAAGGTCAGCATGCAAAACTGGCATGAGGAATATTTGCCTATTCCCTGTAGTATTTGTTCTTGATGCTTTAGTTCTTTATTTTTCCCTTCTAAACCAATTGATACTGCCTTCCATCACAAACTTCAGCAATAGCAGCTTCCAATTACTTAGTGCATTAAGAATTACCTTCAATTATTTCTGTTAAACTGGTCTCCCACTCATCCAGGGGTCCTGCAGTCCTGGCATCACATGATTTAGCAAACAAGTTTTGCATTTCTTGTTTGCTATTAACTGCTTTCACAATTTAGAAAATTTCAGTCATATCCTCTCTTTCAGAATTCTCTCCAAAATGAAACATCCTATGCATTTTTTCTTCTTTTTCCCAGGTCCTCCAGCAACAAGAATTATATCCAGTAGACAAAATGTGTATGCACTGAAGTTTCATACAGGGAAAAAAATTATACTTTCTGGTTTGCTCACAAGTCAGCACAGAGATATGCCTGACATTATGAATAAATCTTCTTGGGATTACCTCCAAGAAATTTATGTCATGAGCCCATCAAAGCTCTCCTCCTCCTCTGTCTTCAATCTTTTCTTCACCCTCCTACTTCAAGCTCATATTCCTTCAAGTCAAGTCCATATTTCTCTTTTTCTACTACACTCCCACTTTCCAAAGCTCCCATTCCAACTGTAGACAAGCACAGGACCCTGCATGAAACAATTTACTGTTCACAAAGCACTTCTGAACATGCTATGAAGAAGACACAGAGATCTGTACCCCACCTCATCCTGCAGCTAGCTATCAAAAGACATCTGTTTGTTTTGCTGTTGGGGGCAGGTGCTATCATTTGTAGATAGTAAATAACACAGAGAAATTCCTTTCATATATATTTCTGATCTTGCATTTTCATGCAAGTTTGGAGCAGCCAGCATCCCATTCTTGTGCCTAACACAGTGGTTTAGGGCAGCTGGGGGTAAATGTACTCCAACACCTCAATGCCTGATCACTTAATACTGCTTTGTACCTTGTAGAGCCTTATCTTCAGTGAACATCACTAACCACACGAGTCAAAGCAGCATTGCTGGCAAGAATGTAGTGGAGAATAACATTAAATTCCACTTTTCATTCCCTCTCATCTTTGCCTCTGCACAGAAGACCTACTATTTTCATAGGCATTTTCCCAGCACTGGAAAGAGAATGTGATGAAAAGAGGTACTAATGAGGGTAAAGCATACTGGCACTGATTGTCAGGCAAGTAATTTGGTGTTCCACAGCAGCCTGAGAAGGACATTGCTTCAGAAAACAACCACCATGGCTAGATTGTATAGATTCTCTCTCTGCTTAGGTAACTGCCTGGTTTGCTTGTGCCTTTCCCAAGAGAGCTTCCCATGACTCTAGAACTTGCTAGGATAGTAAGCTAAGGATAGTAAGCTTTCAATAACTCCTTCTACAGAAATGTGCATAAGAACTACACAAGATTTCTCTTTAGTAATACTAAACTATGCCAAGATCTTTAAGTTTACACATATCACAGGAAGTCCACAGGTAAAAAGTAACTACATTTTCAACTAACAAAATCACAGCAGGTGATTTCTGGGTATGAAAGTATGAAAGCAGGTATTGTGACAACATATTAAGCAAGAATCACTATGGGGATTTAAAAGAAACACACTGGTAGTATTTTGTAGTGGAAATCTCTAAAGCATACTTACTGTCAGTTTATATTCTAAATAAAGGGTCTAATTTGTTCATTACGAAACATCAGAATCTTGTCACTGATTTGTGAATGACTAATTCCCATAAAAATGCTTCAGCTGCCCTAAAACTACTTATCTTATAATCCCAGCCCCTTCCTCTATAATATTTATAATAATGTTTCACTAACTAAAATACAATGCTTCACAAATGAGTCTTGAGATCTTAAATTAATTTAAAATAATCAGATGTGTATAACCCAGTGATTGTGCAATTTCTTTGAAGGTACACAGTTTACAGCAAAATAAGTGAAAAGAGAACATTTTCCAAACATTGCCACAAGCAAAAAGACTGTATTAAAAACATTCAATCTTTAGAATAATACAAAATAAAATATTATTAATCAATAAGTTCAAATAATGCTTATTTATATTATTGAATTAACAACATGTCTATGTACAGCTGCAGAGACTGCAATTTTACAAACTGATATTCAGTTAAACGTATCTGTAACAATTTATACACTATGTACAAACCTAGTTCTCCAAGGAACACTAGGTTTAGCATGCTCCAATACAGAAGTGCTATACCTACTCCTAAGAAAGGATGCTAACCTTCCCTTTAATTTAAATTCTGAAATACCTCTTAAAGCCCCAAAAAATTTCATTTGCTATTTCACGGTACTGTTCTCAAATCACTTGTTTGTTACCATGTTTTGGAATAGGTATAGAAAGAGTCACAACAATAAGTAACATTGCTTATTATGAACTATTCAGACTCATATTCACACAATCACACTTTCAGCCTCAATGCTTTAACAAGACTGTAGGATCCATTTATCTTTGCTTTTCTTGACACGTAGATCAAAATTGCAACCACAGGTATAGCTACTGCCGTTACACAGGAGAATGCAATGATCAGGGGCAATATTTGATCTGGCTTTTCCAATTTCCCTGAAAATGGAGACAAAAAGATACAAAAAGTTATATGAGTCAGTTTTTACACAAATTTTAATGTATAACTAAAAGTAGAGTTATTTTAGTGACCTTAATTGGAATTTTTTCAGTTTTCTTCCACAAAGCACATTTCAAAATCTTTTCCTTGTTTCTCTTTTCTTTAATAACTCCACAGTACCACTAAAATTCTAGCCAGTCTGGGTCTTGGACGTGCTATACAAGTTCAAACACACTTAATATCATCAACAATGAAGAATATCATGGAGTTCCTGAAGAATAACAAAAGAATACTATCTACTTCACCCAGTAAACAATATAAGGATACTTCCACCTCCTGGAAACATAATGCTTCAGGAGAAGATCATGTTTAACAAGCTCAATATTTAGATCTCTCTGGGTTAGCCTCACTGTTCACAAAATGCACAGGAAAATGGTTAGAATCCACCTTTTTCTAACCCTGTTCTTAGAGCTGCAGTGCCAACTAATGTAACAGAGACAACATCTACACTATAAGAAGGTTAAATAAAGCAGATCCTCTGTTAGTTGCTCTGTTATTTCATTTGATTTCTTTTGTGTTTTTTTTTTTCCTATTGTTGCTTTAGGGTCTTTTTGTTAGGTTAACTTCAGTATTTTTGTGCAAAGATTAGCCGTGAACTTTTTTTGCCTACCTTAACACAAAACCTACTAGAACAACAAAATAAGTTTAGGCAATAGATTTACCTACCTACAACAGCTATCTCTATCACTTTGATGTTGTTTCCAACCTCATTGAAAACATCAAGCAAATATCTGCCTGTATCATTTTTGGTGACATTGTAGAGTGTAAAGGTTCCATTGACTACAGGTAGAATTATTTCTCTCTCTTGATTAACCTTTTTCAGGATCATCTGTGATGGTGGGTTACTGTATGTGCTGCACACAATAGTGATATTTTCTCCTTCTTTAACATTTTCCGATGGATAAACTAACACAGTAATATTCTGAGGAGGAACTGAGAAGAAACAAAGGTAAAGTTTAGCAACAAGTGAAAGCAAAAAGAACAAAACAGTCTCATGAAGTTTGCATATACAAAGCACTAATCCAGTTAATGGATTTGCTATAATCTCCAAGTGCATAGTTTTGGACACTACTCTGTCACCAGCTATCCTTAAAACAGTGTAGTCAACAGCAGCTGACAGAAATAGCATTTTATAAATTGGTAGGGTATTTTGCATATCTTTTACATTATATTGAACCTTTTCTTCTCCTCTGGTTTTAAATTCACTGTTCAATCATTTGTGTTCATGAAAGGACACAGACCAACAGACCCAGAGGTTGATGTGCTCTCTCAACAGAAAAGAAATACAAAGGGCAAAGGAAAGAGTCCTAAAATAGTATCTTTCCACTAAGTTCCACAATTTTAAGTCCTGTTTTCAAAGTCTGGGGGAGAAGTGGATTTATGAAATATTTTGAAGAAGCGATTATTTTGCGCTCTGAAATTCAAGACAGAAGTTTTAATAACCACTAATATCACTTACACACTTGTCCAACACATCTCAGTATTTTTAGACATTTCATTGTCATCTCATCCATCCAGAAAAAAAATCATAATATTATCTCTGTATAATAGTTATTTTAACTGACCTTTGACATCAAGTTCTACATCTAGAGAATGATTTCCAAATTTGTTAGTGAATGTGCACTCATATTTTCCTGCATCCTTTAGCTGAGCCTTGTCTATGGTGTATTTGCCATCTTCTGTTTTAAGGGTTGTGATCACATCACCTATTTTCTTTTCTAGGATAATCTGAACAGTTGGGACACCTGTAGCTGTGCAAGAGATGATAACACTTTCTCCTTCTTTCACTGAACTCGATGGGAACACCGTTAGTGTTGTATTTTTTGGTGGAGCTACAAGGAAAAAAAAAAAAAAGAAGTTAAAGAGATGGATTAGTGCCAGAAATGAGCCCTACACGTACACAACATGATTGTTGTCATGCAATAAACAGCAGCAGCAGGACTAAAGCAGAAGAATACGCTTACTACTGAAAGGAAACTGCTGTAATTGATTATAGGTTGAGGAGTCAGCACTTGGCATAGCCTGAATGGAGACTGCAAGAACAGGATACAAAGTAGTAACTGAAAAAAAAGACAAAGATGCAATGTAATCTCCACAGAAAATCTTCAGAATGCATTTTCTATTTGCATAGTATGCTTTTAACTGGATCCTGTACCAACAGTAGAGAATACAGGCACCTCTCTACATACCTTCTTTGCCTCAAACATACATTTGCCATTAAAAAGGAGTGAGGGAAATTCAACTTCATATAAGTTATCTGTACTAAAGATTTCACACTTCATTATTTTAAGCTACCTAAATAACAGTGGCACTAGGGCCATCCTTTGACTCCATTTTCTCTTATTATACTTGTGCTCCAAATATTGCAGAACTCTTCAGTGAACCTTCTACAACAGTTCAAGAAAAAAAATGTTTCTATACAATGCTCTGCTGGGAAAAACCCTCCTCCATAGATTATTTTTAAGGAAAAAATTTTACAGAGTAGATATAATGTATAATAGTGAGTAGAGAGTTGTTCTTCTACCTGATGTTTCTAAATTGCGGAGAATAAAAATATTTTTACCACATAAATATGGGAAAAGTGAAATAACACAATGTGGAATGTGTCGATAAGCTATTCCCAACCATTTAAAAATAATAAGTTATTTTATTTCCGCATAGGATAAAATAGAGCTAAAGTTAGAGGGTTTTAAAAATATCAGGAACTGCTCACCTAGGTATTTGGTCATTTTAGTTTTTGTCCCAGATTCTATCTGAAACATGTGGCTCTACTGAAATAGTAGCAGTAACATTGATGATAACAACAACAAAATATAATTCTTTTGATTACTTGTCCAAAGCAGGAGACTGAGATGTCCCTATGAAATCGCTATGGACACTGGCATTTCAAGGGAATAACTGTCCCCACAGCACTATTTCTTCAGGTTTCTTTATCGCTTTGAGTGTTGCTTTGTAGTAAATGTATAGAAGCACACATGCATAGCAGTAGAGAATTATCTGAAAATTAAGCATAGAAATGAAAACCATAGCCCATAAAGAACAGCAATGAATCAAAAGTTAAATTCTGAAAACATAAAAGGAAAGCCCTAATATTTAATTTCCTATTTATCAGTGTTTCAGCAACTTTCAACTCAATATGCAACCACAGACTAGTTACTGAATAATAGTTAAATGCAATTAGACTTGTACCTTGTATAACAATGTTCACAGAAGCTTTCTCAGTTTTATTAGTTACAGGATTAATTACTTCACAGATGTACTGTCCTGAGTCAGTGAAATGGGCATGAGGAATAGAAAGAACATTGTTTTCTACGAAATGCTGAATGGTTTCCTTCGCCAGATGTTTTCTCCAAAATACTTGTGCTGGTGGATTACTCTCAGTCACACAAGTAAGTTTCAGAGAGTGTCCTTCCATTGATAAGTTTCCTGGAGATGCATTAATGAAAGTATTTTGTGGACCAACTGGAAAAGAACAAAAGAAAGATAAGGTTAGCATGTTAATGGAGAATGATATGCACATCTTTAACATTAACTTCTCTACAGTTATACTGCACGCACAACCAAGAAAAAAAAAAAGAGCGATACAGATGCCAGTAACACAGTGGAATGATTTTTCCAGACTTGATAAGACACTGAGTTTGTAGGTTTGAAAGCTAAGCTAGGCACAATGCATACAAATAACTTGTTTTTCTATTTACTCTTACACTTGTCTCCCTATTGCTTAGGGCTACAAACTTGAAACTGCTAAGCGTACCAAGGGAATTTTAAAAATAATTGTTTATCTGGATACTATTGTTGTTGTTCTTATGCTCTTCACTTTCTGACTGAGTACCAGAGCTCTGGGTAAGAGAGTGACAGATGAATTCTTACAGGACAGCCTGAATTCTGAACAACAGTAGGTATCTAAGGCAATGTGCATAGGTTTCTCACTAACTGTTGCTGAATAAAACCATTTAACTTATATGGCCTAGGCTTCAAACCTGAAAACACAATCTATTTCACAAAGATGTTAGAAGATTGTGCTCAGAGATAGCATTTAATAAATAAAAGGTATATCCTACTTTTGATATTTTTGCAACTAAATATAGATACTAGAAAATAGATTATGTAAATACAAAGAAGTGCAGATTACAAATGCACAAACCTCATAAATCCATTCCACAAAATATAGCATCAAATACTATTTCACATGAAAACCCTAATACAAAAACACTTACAGTTTGCATTCAGTTTCAGAGAAGTTGACCTTTCTTTGGGCTCAAAGTCCATACCAGCAATTTGTAATCTGGCCACACAAGTAATCTCTTTACCATTGTCTTCAGTCGCGAGGTTAAATGAGTATGCCACAGTTTTGGTTTCTGTTTTTGTGCTGATATCTCCTTCAAAAGTTTTGCTATGAAGAATATGTTCCTCTTTCTTTAAGAGTAGTTCCAGGTGATCAGCAGGAAACACATCATGAACTTTACAGATGACAGTGGCAGTTTCTCCAACAACTAAAGATGCAGTGGTCTCAATGACAGGATCACTGGGAAAAGCTAAAAGAACAAAGCCCACTTCTTTAGACTACCGGAGATGGGCCCTAGACTCAACATCAGAGCAGGGTCCAGACATTAAACAACTCAAGTTTAAAGGTGCATATCAACTTTATATCAACCTTACGTCAACTCTATAACAAGACACACCTTGATATGAATACATATAGGTATTTTATAAGCAGTTCACACACTAAGAAGAAATGTATTTGTACAATTTTTTAGAATAGGATCACAAATTATTTAATGAGATCCAGCAAGGCACCTAATTAGTGACACAGTTACCTAAATATGCAGAGGGATCTATAACAATAGATATACTAGTAGCATCCCATTTTTCATACTGGCAACTTTAGACATTTGAATTGTAACCCTGCATACTGCCAAGACTTTGATTAAGTGCTCTGCACTTGAAGGTTTCCCACATATGTCCAACTAAACCACACAGTTTCTTTCTGTTACACTTCTATAAATGTTTGGGGGAGCCTATGTTCTAGCTTTCAAGTATTATCAAGAATGAAAATACACAGTATTTTCAGGGTAGAAAGCTAAACAGAAAGGAACTGAGAAGAAACAGATAAAGGAATCTTTACAAGAAAATGTATGTTGAGTTATATCAGACTCCTTACCCTAGCACTATCAGACAACTGCCATCTACAATATCTAAGAACAATTCATTTATTATTAAAATATAATTTCTTAGCAAATGAGTACTACTTAAAGAGAATTTTTACTTACAGTAAAGTTCAACTTTGACACTCTTCTCTTTTTTCTCTTTATCGCAGATGACAGTACATAAATAATCGTTATAATTTTCAGCACTAACTGGACTCATAGTCAAGGTAGAGTATGTCTTGTTGTTGTACACTTTTCCTCCGAGGGGGTAGTCCATTTGGGTTCTCCATGAAAAATTTGGTAATGCACAACCAGTAGTATTGCATGTGAGTATCAGTGTTTCTCCAATCCGAGCAACAACTCTGACAGCTGGGATAACTTCCATTTCAAAAGCTTTAACTACAACAGGGAGAAATATACGTAAACTCAGCAACACTGTTAAAATTCCTGTTTTCTCATGGTCTGTGACATGAGGTTACAACTTTACAAGTTTACATTTGTGTGGAAGTTAAACTAATACAGATTGTACAATGGTTTATATCTTCAAAATATCCCATAAAAATTGCTTTTTTTTTTTTCCCCTAAATTAACAGCCTGAGATGACCCTGACAGACAGTTCTGATACATAAAATGCATAAATCAATACGGCCAGTGAAAATAGAACCATAGGCATAATCTAATGTTTCTAACCAGGCAGATCTCGCTGTAAAACTCTGTAACATTTGAGGGAAGGGATGGTAAGTAACTTCCAAGAGAATATCTGGTATCAAACTTGATTGATACTGTCAGAGATTACAGTAAAAACCAAAATAATGTAATACAGTTGTCTCCTAGACAGTCTTTTAGTCAAATTCTATAAGAAAGTGACCGTGCAGAGAAAAGCTACAAATAAACGCCAGAAATAAACTTCTTGACATTCTGAAAGAACTACTTAATTAACATTGTATTCACTGAAATGTAAAAGCAAATGCAACAAAGAGAAATAACAACAAAACAGTAAACTGTAGTTCACTTTACATTTGATAAAAAATGAAAGTAAACGAAGCAAATAAACCTCCCCAACTTACCAGTTATTAATACATACAAAATAATTAGCACAGTTTGGCTTGTTCTTCCCATCTGTTTTAACATTTATAATTGCTGTTATTAGGAAAATAAAGTTTGTTCAAAAGCTTTGCTCTCTTTCCTGCAAAGAAGTACACTGAGAGGCTGCTGTTCTGCAACTGTGAGCTGCTACAACTGCTCTTTATAAAGGCTTTTCTTTCAGTGGAGTGGGAAATCCCTGCACGGGGAAATCCAGAGTAGGAAGAGATCCCTGTGTGGTGGCCTCAGCGCCCTCTGCTGCTTTTTTTTCCCCTTTCTTCTAAATACAGAATTTAAAGTTCAGGATAACAAATATTAACACTTGTAATATAGTTCTTAGTACAATTAAAAATAGCAAGACAAGATCTGATCCTGCAAACATTTAATAAAGCAAATGGCTATGGGTAATTATAAGTAATTGAATGGGACTATGTGATGGAAATGTTATTCAGGTTTGTTTTCAGTTCAAATATTTTTGTAGGACTATGTCTTTTGAGAAAACTTTTCACAATATTATTTTATGAATAATGTTCCCTAATACAGTATTTTCTTTGAAGACTACTACCACTCTCAGAGGTTTAATTTTAATCCCTAAAAATGGAGTTAGCTAACAGAAGTCTGCAGACTTAGATAAAAGCAGCAAGAAATTCAGTGCAAAACATACTTGCTTTTAAAATGTGTTAGGAAAATCAACTGGTATATAATAGTTTGGCTGTATTTGACATCTATGAAATATCATCATGAAGCAGATTTTAAAAAGAGCATAGCTTTCTTTTGCTATTTTGTAGATGAGTAATAAGTTGGAAAAATAAAGGCTGAAGTAATAATGCCATCAATGCTCAAGAAATTTACTTGCTGAAGAGTTAGCACTACACCGACCTAGTACTTTTTGAGCCATGCAGATTTTACAGTCAAATCTAACACAAGCTCTAAAATATCAGATTCAGGTGACAGTAGGACCAGAAAGTACTACAGAAGTACTGCAACTGCCCCTACATTTTCATCCTCAAAGGACGGTTGGACAGTACAAGCTGCTTTAGGAAACAAAGCACGCTGTGATAATTATGCTTATGTCTCTCTCAAAGATCTTACATTAGGTAAAATAATAATCTTTTTTTTTTTTTTTTTTTTAAACACACAACATAATCACATACGAGAGATGTAATGATTTGAGGAAGTTGAAATTGTAATCTCAGGCTGAAAACATATCTCAAAAAAAAAAAAATAATCATTATTGCTTACTCAATATAAGCAATAAACAAATGAACAAAAGAATTACCTAAAAGAAATAAAACAAGAAAATATGAAGCAGCTAAGAGAGCCTAAACAAAGCTCACTAAAGCTGAAACTATCACAGTGGATTATCCCATAATATATTAATTTATTATCATTATTATTGTTTTTATTAGAGGAAAAAAAATTTCAAAATTGTCATGAAATACATGAAAACCACTGATACTACTGTTCATAAAATCCAGGAAAAAAAAAAAACCCAAAACAACAACAAAATCTGTCTGGAGTAGATAATAGCACCACAGAATGCAATTTCACTTCACACATCAGGTTTTGTTAAAAGGAAGCATATTCTCCCAGTTAAG
This sequence comes from Chrysolophus pictus, assembly GCA_037305975.1. Lineage (NCBI taxonomy): Eukaryota > Metazoa > Chordata > Aves > Galliformes > Phasianidae > Chrysolophus > Chrysolophus pictus. The sequence continues at coordinate 11,611,166 of CM074583.1, read as the reverse complement.
TTGCAAATAAATACTTTTTAATCACAGATAGAGAGAAATAAGAGTTGAAGCTCCTCTGTTTTAACAGCTTAATAATCACAATCTAAGCTGAGGGAGAAAAGGCAAAATTTCCCTGTTTCTGGGAAGCTGGTTTCTAGATACAAGAAAATACAAATATAGAAGGCTTATTCGCATGCTGGAAAAACTATAATCAAACTCTTCATCAGATAACATGGAACAGGAAATATCTCTGTTCCAGCTTCCACTAAATTAAGCTGGACAGCTGCCATTAACTTTACAGGAGTTGGATCCCCACCAGATTTATCTCCGACAGTATAGGTAAGAGCAAGATTAGACCATACGTATTAAAGGACATACAGATCTCCCAAGATATTCAGAAATTTCTTAAAATTTGCTCTTTCCCCCATCTCAGATGTGAGCCTCCTTAGTATTCTGAAAAGAACATATACTTCCTGTTGCCTGTACCATCTTCAGCATCAAGCTGCAAATAGGAAATCAGATATCAAGTTTGCTTCGCTGCTCCACCCAAAAACAGAAAGCAGCTGACAAATTTTAGGGATTTACAAGAGTTCAGATAAACTAGTTTTTTATACAAACACCACAGAGGACTATGCTGGTGATAAAAAATAGAGGTACATTTACAAGTATTACAGGATCAACTGTAAGAAATTCTGACACATGCAGAGCATAATGAATGCTGGAATGTAACCAGTATTAAAAAAAAAAAAGGCACACACGATTAAAAGAACTAAGCACTGGAATGTAAATACATGTTTTCCAGTATATCTAGCAATCAAAAGAGACTTTTCTCAGGCTTTGGTGGACAAACCAAAATTTAAAAAATGGTCTCAGAAGGCAGTTTGAAAATACTGCACACATCATTTTTGGCCTGGTATCAGAAAATACGAACGTCCTTCAGGAAACTGAAACTTAGCTTAGACTTGCTCTGGAATGTAAGAGAAAACTATTTCAGAACTGTGATAAGCATTTGCTTTAATTCAATACTTCTACAACCCTATTAAATATTTAAGATAAATTTCATTTTATTTCCGCTAGACAAAAGAAATCATGACTTCACGATGACTTAAACGAGCTATTCGAACAAAATATGCATTATGCAACATTTTAGTTATTTAACATTTCAAATACTCTTCACTATATTTCTCATGTCTCCTGCACTGGAGGCTATTCTGAAAGCTGAAAGGCTAAAAGTCGTGCAGAATTTGGTATCTTAAAACCTTTGCCACTTTTTCTGTGATTTTTTGTGATTTATATCCAAGGACCTATGTAAAAGAGTGTTAGTCCTCCTCTCTTGGCAGAGGGGATTAAAAAAAAAAAAGAAGAAGAAAAATGGCTTAATCAGACCTATTTCCTATGCCCGTTATAAAATGCCTATGGCACTTCAGCCCAATATCAGCATCTACAGTCACTTTTTGGGATTTCTCCTAAAAATACCTACTACTGGAGTAATTACTTCTACATAGGGCCTCAACACTGAAATATATTTATCATATTTACATTTATTACCAAGCACCTTTAATGAGGAATCATGAACATGGAGTATATGCATTAATATTGCTGCCCTATACAGCAGACGATCTGCTAGCCTCAGCTTTTCAGTTCACAATGAACTCAACAGTCTGCTACATGTGTCACGTACTGTTTTTCCTTCCTCAGTGCCCACTGGTTTTTCAAACCTAGCACTTCCCTGACCCTTTTCTTTCTTTAACTCCCTTCAACTTCTTTCTTACCACCTGACAATAGTACAATTTCTGCATAGCCCCATGCTGGGGAGGAGAGCACCACTGACTCCCTATAATTTTCATACCTGGATGGGAGGGATGAGATCTACTTGCAGGTCTATTTAAGAGGTTGTGTCTTTTTCCAGATTGGATGGGCCCTGGGCAGCCTGGTCTAGCATTAGGTGGGATGATTGGTGGCCCTGCATGTGGCAGGGGGGTTGGAGATTCATGATCCTTGAGGTCCCTTCCAACCCTGGCAATTCTGTGATTCTGTGATTTCCGGGATTGTAGCTTTCCTCTAACTACAAACAAACATATTATCCTGTAACCCACATAACATCTTAAATTGTGCTCCACATCTAACTTGTCATCTACTGAAAAAAAAAAAGGTAAAAAAAGACACAAGAAAGATTTATCATGTTTCTTTCTCTTCTCTGGAATTTCTGAAATATTTTATATACAGTTCCTTCTTGATCTTTCTCAGGCACCAGTTCACCAGCATGCCATTTCCTATTTGGTTAGTTTAACTGCACAGCATTTGAAGACACCCAGAATACAAATAAAATGCCGGATAACGTGATATAGAAGTGTGATAACTCGCATAGGCAACAAAATAGCTAATTTATTATTTCTACTCAGAGGCATTGTCTCTTTGATTTCGCAAAAGGAGCAAAAAGTTCATTATCAAAAAAATAACAGCTAATAAAAAGTCCCTACTTTTTTTCTTAGTTCATCTGGTAGAAAAGAAAAAAACAAGCTGTGGAAATTCCAAGTTTCATTTCTGAAAAAAGAATATGCCATTTGAGTGGTACTGGATCTAAAAATGAAACCATTTTATATCCTTTAAAACCACTTACAGTAACTAAGCTTCTATTGTCTTCATAAATACATATGTTGGAAAAAAAAAGTTTTCTTCCTGAAATGTGCTCTAGTATCAAATATTAAGCATGTATCAAGAGCCAGATTCAATATGAAATTCAGAGTATTCAAAATCTTTTGGTGAATTTTGATGCAAGAACTCAAACCTACTTTTATTTTGAGCCAAATACACTGAGATATGATCAAGTCACTTACTCTTACCGGAATCACAACTCTTCAGACAAAATTTATTCAACATAGTCGGAGTAAAGAAATAAAGAGGAATTTGGGTTAAAGTACAGACCCTGGGTAGGACCCAGGATACAGCAAGATAAAGTAAACTGAAAACACTTAGAGAACATGACTGAGTTACTTAATTCTCTCAACATTCCATGTGAAACCCCAATACCAGTAAATTTGTTGTATACTTCATTAAGGCCAACATTTCACATCATCAGATGAAGCTAATCAAGAAGAGGGTGAGGAGAACTTCTGACCAAACTTTGTTATTACTTGCCAGAAGCTCATCTCCAAAGCATTTGTACATATTGTACCATGCAAAAATGTAAATCAGTTACTTCTTATTTCCCGTCTCCTTGCTCCTCAGTCATGAGGGTACATGTACATCCCTATGGAGCCAGAAAGGAAAAGGAGAATGAAAACAACAAGTTCCATAGCAGATCGCTCTAGCTGGATCAGAAGCCAGACAGCACCCATGAAAAACAAATTCAGAATTCTGACTCTCCTAAGACAGCCTACTGATAGCTGCACTGCTGCTGCTGATCTTGAAGCTTGTCTATCACAGACTATTCTTTATTCTCTTATGATGGTTCTCATTCTGAAGAGCTGCGTTCAGCTGTATAGGTGTTATTTTTGCTGCAATGTGTTATATAAATGTTATCTTTGAAGTTACAAGTAGACTGCCTCATTAACAGATAGAAGTTTTACATGGATGTCAGAAATAGTTAAATGATTTTACACTGCACAATTTGAGTATCATCATTTTCAAACCTTCCATACAAGAAAGATGATGGGGGATGCAAAACCTATTTACATTTAACTGGCAAATACATTTCTTTTTTCTAGAAATAGCCACTTTTTCCTCTCAAGAAATAAGCTGGAAGTTCTATATTAAGCAACCCTCCAAATAGAAATAAGAAAAAATGAACAGATTTTTACTTTCATTGAGCCAAAAAGTTAAATATTTAAAGAGAAATATTTTCTTTTTGCAATAGCAAAATATATGTTTGTGTGTACATATAGTAACTAAGTGACACTTAAAGCCAGTTGCAAGTCTGTAAAGGATACCGCACTCTTCCTATTTGCTCCTGAATGCACTCTATCCTAAATCAACAATATGTTGTTTTGTTACTTACACTATCTTTTTCCTATCCAGAGGTAAGTATCATCTTAGCTACTTGCTTTGTTAATGCTTTCATGGAAGAAATATGCTAACGTAGGATTGACCAAGTGATAAAAAGCACTGGCAGCTGAGTTTTTATAGACAAACAAAAGTAAGAATGCAAGCTTCTGGATTTACTTTCCCTTTCAAGACAATTACTTGGCAAAGTATCAAAGCCCAAATCCGTGTCTCAGATAGAAAACTGAGCAAGAATGACTTTCATAGTTGTGTCAGCTTCTATCACAGACCACATTACTCTCTAGAGATAAGAGAGGCAACTGGAGAAATGTGATGCATATTTGAAATTGCTGTCAGGCAGCATAAAGATTTGTGCTGAGTTTACTTGAGAAATATCTGACTTTCAGCATTCCCATGCTTCTTAACCAAGGATCCCCCCTGAAATTTTCCAGAATGTATGAATACCAATTCATAAGGAATTGCCATCATAAGATAATCATAAGATGACTCTTTCAGTTGGATAAATTTTGTCTCCATTGACTTTGTTTCTGAATACAACCAACTCAAGCATGAGAAACAGACATTAGTACCTCTCTTTCAGTAGCTCAGCTCCAGACAAATGCTCGACCTACACAATTTTTCTGGATTGATATCCTGAATACAAAAAGACCAGAAGCAAGGTGACTTCAGGGCACAAGAGTTTCCAGGGGCATGTTCAAAGATGAATTCATTAAGATTTTGAGAAAATTACACTGAATGAATAAAGCACAGCTATCTTACACTGAAAAGAAATACACTCTAGCAATTGTTGGTAACAACAGACAACTTTTTTGCCTTTGTCTTCTCTGATAACTGCTCACCACACAACCCTCAAATGTTTGCTTTGGCAGGAGGGGACTGGGGAAGCAACGTCCCTCCCACTGCAAGCAAAGATCAGGTTCACGACCACCTGAGGAACCTGAACATCCACAAGTCTATAGGTCCCAATTAGATGCATTCCAGAGTCCTAGGAGAATTGGCTGATGCAGTCCCCAAGCCACACTCAATGATATTTGAAGTCGTGGCAATCAGGTGAAGTCCTTGGTGACTGGAAAAAAGATAACATCACACCGATTTTTAAGAAAGGTAAAAAGAATGACCCTGGGAACTACCATCCTATCAGTCTCACCTCTGTGCCAGGAAAGATTACGGAGCAGATCCTCCTGAAAGCTAAACTGAGACACAGAGAAGATAAGAGGTGATATGGGAGAACCAGCATGGATTCACTAAGGGCAAATCCATTTTGACCAACCTGGTCAATGCTGCCACTGCATCAATGGACAAGAGAAGAGCCCTGGACAACCTGATTTAGCTGTAGAATTTCCTGTTCATTGCAGGGAAGTTGGACTAGATGGCCTTTAAAACGTCCATTCCAACTCTAAGGATAGTATGATTCTATGATTCTGTATTACTGATGTAAAGTATTTGATATAAAACTATCATCCTTATTACTACATTTTATTACACTGAATCATCTTATGTCATGCCAAGATCCAGCAGCTGACTTTGGTTTTTTTGCCCATTGCTCAGGTGTCTTGTTCCAAGACTGTATTGAATTCTGTGCTACAAAGATGTTCACTCTAAGGTCAGTGTATGGATTCTCCTGTAGCTTATGAGTTCAGAAAACAGAGTTTGCAAATAGCAAGTATACTCTATTAATAATTAAGAACCACAGAAAAATTAAGAAAAAATTATTTCCCTTTATCCTGTAAATTGGAATTCATAAGATTTATTGAGCAAAATGACTAAAAGGCTTTCACATTTCATGTAAAGGAGGATAACTTTTCAGATGCGTTCTACAGTAATGAATGACTACAAGAATGAACAGAAATTTATCACAAGGTTGAAAAAATAATGTATTTAAAAATATATAAATACCATGAACAAGAACAATTACTCATTTAATCTGATCTATCTACCAGTAGCTACTAGATCATCACATTAATATTTCAATGCGAGTGCCAGCATTGCTCTCTTAGCAATCTAATCAAAAGGAGTAGAAAATACAATTGAAAAAGACCATTAATTTTTGACCAGAGCTACAGATCATGATAGAGATGAAAGAATATTTTGTATAATGTTACTTTTAAAGTTGTTTTTTTTTGTTTGTTTTGTTTTTCAATCACCTGTAAACTTACCTTGATATTTGATTTTCTTACTCTTCTTTATAAAAATTAACATTTTAATGAACATATTTCCTGCCATGGTACTCACATACTTTCAGGATTTGTAATGCACATTTAGACATTTAAGATTCCCTTTTTACTTTCAAGCTTTTTTAGTGACCAAACCTCAGACAATCAATTTCAGTGCTTTCACTGACATAATTACGTATTGCTCATGACTTTTCTGGCACACAACTATTAAACAAACCATTGTGAATAACTGGAAATCCTGGTAGGATCTAATTAGAAGAAATAGGACATTAAATCAAGCAAGAAGTCAACTGTAATTTCTTGGTAATCTCATTATGACCAATCTAAATCAGTTTCATAGCCATTTTTTTAAGGTCAATGAAGGTGAAACATTATGGAAGCCTGAGCTGAAATGTGATACAGAACTTCCAGTTTTATCTGTCCTTTAACTGCTTGCTGGCTCTCAAAAAAGACCTGTTTAGATTAATTGAAGAGCTCTGTCAAGTATATGGCATTTCAAAAGCCTGGAATGAAAGAGAGTGCAGCCTGCATTGTCACATCTCAGTTTACAACACACAGAAGTGTTCAGTACAAGTGAGAACAGCTTTGTGGTTCCCAATGAATAAGGAATAATTGCCCAGGAGCCCAAGGCAGCTGTAAAATGTCACTGTTAAAGCGGAATGCGATCTACCATTCTTGCCCATGAACAGTAGTACTTTACAGAGAAATAAATACTGCAAAATCTTCTGCTTAATGTAAGCACAGATGCCAGACACTGCCACTAACTTCTTCATAAAATATCCAGACTCTGGACAGTGCGAAGTTATTTGAAAGTCTGCTAAAATAAATTCTAACAAATACCAAGAGAATCTTCTTACTTTAAAACTTAAAATCTTTCCCAACAAATTCCAGTTTCTTGCTCAGAAAGCACTTAGCATTGCTTCACAAAACACTATAAATAATGTAAATAGGCAGGTAAAAAAAAGGAGAAAACATGGGTAACATCAAATTAATAATCAGGAAAAGGTTCATTCTGAAACGTTATTAAATAGTCTCAAATCTTCAGTACCTCATATTTTAGGATTTTTTTTTTCATCTTCTCAGGTAGTTCAAACGGAAGGACAAATGGTGCTACCATGTATATTTCAGGTAAAAGAAAACGTTATAGAGAATATTCATAGTCTCCTATTCTTACATTAGAAAAACATTATGTTTTGGGCTTTTACCTCCTTACCTAAACAGAAAGCGTTTTCATCCATAAATTCTGCTGCTACTGTTTCTCTCTTATGCTACAGAAATCACATGCAAATAGTGAAATCTAGAAATCACTAGAAGAAATGCAACTTCATTCCAAAACTTTTGACACAAAAGATTTATAAGAGTTACATTTCTTTATACCTTTGCAATAATCACAAAAAGCAGGCCAGAGGATAGCTGACCGACAAGATCAATACAATATTTTCAATATTTCAGGAATTCAAATCTTGTTTGACTATACTCTTCAGTTCATTTTTATAGGAAGAGATAGAAGACATAATCCAGTCCTTGACATCACCAAATTTTATCAAACTTAGGATTTTGTCTATATAAAATTATGCCTGCAAGTTTTGATGTATTTGATAAAATTCTCTCTTTGACATGGCCAAAAGTAAATGAAAAGGCAAAAGCTTAAGAACAGCGGAAGCACAATTAATGCTGCTGATTACACAAGGACTCCGAGAGATGTTGTCTATGCATCTAGTACGTGTTTTTGAAAGTATAATTCAATATAAGTAAAATTCTGTAAGCACAAGGAAATTAATTTGAAAAATGTCTAAGATTGGAAACATACATCTACTGATATGCATTCCTAAAGCTTGTAGCTTTACAAAATCTTATCCTAAAGATGTTATAAACATAAAAATGTATAATATTAACACTGTTTAATTAGAACTCAAGAAACACCTGTTCTGTTCTGCCGCTCTAAAACCAATGCTGCTACTTTATACAGCTCTCCTCTACACTCCTACAAAAAAATTTATTCTCTATGCAACTACAAAACGATTTTATCATTTCTGAATTTAGGATGCTACTGAACTTCATGAAATTATCTCTTCTGAGCATCTCAGTTTTGCAGAGACTGCCAAACTTTTGCTTTCCAAACCATTACTGTCCATCAGGTGCTACTAATACAGTACTTGCAGGCTGCCCCAGTCTTGTACCCATATTTCAGCTGTTCCTTCTGTGTAGCAGCTTCTGCTGACTTTACACTATATGCTGCATAAAGCTGACTGCTGTCACCCATATCTGAAGGAAAGCTTTCACAAAATTAAGCATGTCATCTTCTTACTTGGAACTCCATTCTGGCCTAATCTAAAACCCAAATGGACTCAAATAAAAAATCATTTAGACACACTACCAAACTTTGCATTATCCCCTTTCATTGTGTAATGACTTACTGATTTCTTAAAATTGAAAGCATCAGTTTTACTACCATTAGAAACTAGAAAGACAGAAAAACTGAAGAGCAACTCTGCTGCCAAGGATCTGTATAACCGAAGTTAAGAGGGACAAGATTCCTAAGTATTTCTTAGGGGACCTCCTGGTATGATCGACCACTAAGCCCATGCTCAAGTATGAAGCACAGCTGCAGTTCAGAAGACCATCTCTGCCATAGTACAAAAGTTTGTAAAATTTATCACAAATAATAAATATATCTAAAAAAATAAACCTGAGCAGTGAAAGCTAGCTTTGCAATACAACTTGAAGACACATGTTAATACTGATCTCAAAATACAAGACAGTTTCAAAGAAAATACAGAAAATAGTACATCCCTAACACATACAGACAACTTTTTTTTTTTTTTTTTTTAAATGATGCGTTTCTTTCCATTCTTGGAAGAAAAACGTCATTTACCATTTTACTATTATCACTTTTTAAACATTTCCCAACTTTAGCATAAAAATCTCCACATTCTCCAACTATATCATATGCGAAACCTTACTATGGACTCAGTCCTTTTTGAAATCCTAATGTCACACAGTGGGTAAAGAAAGAAACAGGATATCCAAGTAAAATATACAAAGATAGGAAGAAATTTGTTTATGAAATGGCAAGTAGTGTCCTGACATACACAATATTCTCACTGTTTTTTCCTTTGCCATAAGTTTTCTGACCCTTCTTTTCGTGGTTTGGTTTTTTTTCTTTTTTTTCTTTTTTCTTTTTTTTGTCTTGCTTGCTGATTTATTCATTAGCTTTGTCTATCACTATGGCAAAGGCAAATATCCTTTGGAAGGAAGGCCATCTTCCCTCCTCCACACTTCCTTTGGGACAGAAAAGAATGAACATCAGTTTACTGCCCTGACAGAGTTGGCCACCTGGACAGAAAGATCCATAGGTCTCAGGCCAGAAGTGAAAGACTATATCATACTCTGGCAAAATTGCCTGAGGAGCAGATTGTTTGCCTCATCAGCAGCATTTACCACTGGTCCACTGAAACAGAGAAATAGTCAACAGCGGATGCTGAAAACTGCACATAAAAGGCCAAGTTTATCATGCAGTGCTTTAAATAATTTCCTTATTCGCACAGGATATCATGTACCATTACTTGAGATACAACTTCCTTCTTTAGGTTGTCTTATTTTATTGCAAATATTCTTCCTTCAACAGTGGGGGAAAAAAAAAAAGGAAAAAAAAAGTCAGAAGCCATGCAGAGTGAACAATATATATGAAGAGTGGTAAACACAAGAGCATATATATTTGTTTAAAAAAAAAAAAAAAAAAAAAAAGCAGCATTTTATCTTTGAAAAAAATCAAGAAGTTTCCTGAAAGTTTCCCAACTAAAATGTATCATGTAGTCATTAGAGCATTATTACATGAAATCAAAACCTAATTAATACAAGGAAATGGTGAAGCTCTTGACTGGAAATGAGATGAATGCTCACTGATAAAGGCATAATGCATGCTACTCTTCAGATAAAAAAAATAATCCTCCTCATTTCACCTATGCTGTGATATTTATAATTTGAAACCTAATGTTTATGATAGTCTACAAGATAAAATACTTGTCATGAAACAACTGTGGGCTTTCTTGTTGGTGCTTTCTTTCTGTTTACTTAACATACATACATTACATTTAGCAGCAGGATTTAGAACAGTTTTACTGAATTTGAATAACTGTGAGAGCTCACATGCAGATGCCTACAAGTAGACAGATATACTGCAAATATCCTACATTTAGGTGTTTATATCTGCAGTTTGATCCTACCGTGTTATAATCCTTTGCAAAGATTTTCTTTCCCCCTTACAGAATGCCCTTACTATAAGCCCTTCACCAATATTGTAAAAATGTTCTGTATTATGTGAGCCTTATACAGATACTAATGTTTAAGTCACACATGTACTGAATAATAATTTACTAAAAATATATATACACCTGAATCTTCAAATATTATAATTTCTTCTGGAGTAAGTTTTTACTTCATGATTTACATCTATACTACAGACTTTCTACCTCCCATAAGTTATCTTCTACTAAAGCTACATAAAATATAAATGATTAATTCCCTAGTGTCACAATAAGTGCTAGGTCTGTATTTATTTTTTCACCATTAAGAAATCATACAGGAAGAAAGAGGAACTCAGCTCACTACAACAATGAATTTATTGGTCCCATTCCTCATAAGACAAGCAATTTATAGTTTAAATTACCTCAGATTCACTGAATTGTATGCTCATTTATAAATATTTTTTCCCACTTCACTGGTGAATGCCAGTGTCATCAGCTTGTAGGTGTGTATGCAAATAGGGAGTTCCAATGGAAACTCCCTATTTGACTTTGCTCAGTGGAAACATATGTCTGCATTCATGTTGGGTTAAAATACTCACCATACATGAACTAAACCAGAAAACAAAAGAGCAACCATTAAACAATAAGAAAACAATACGACATTCCAATTTTTACTGGAATCCTTCTGAACTAAAATGCTGAACCAATGTACCGACACATTGAATTTTGCCAGTATTCAGAAGTACTATATCAGATACAGGACAAATAAACCAATACAAAAGTAAATAGGCAGCTCAATCTCAATATCAGTTTTCTCTTAAAAAAAAAAAAATAGAAGAAGATTTTCAATTACATAAAAAAATAATTCATGCATATCTTGCTTTGGCTTTGACATAATTGTTGTGGATTTATCAGTAAGAGGCAAGTATGCAATTGAGTTTTTTTCACTGCGTAACATATTCTGTTCTCTATCATGTTGTTATTCATTTTGTGAGTTCACATTCTAGCCAGTTAATAATAATGGATACAGTTCTCATTCAGAAAAAAATAAAGGCAATCAAGACATAATGCCACTTTTGTATTACAGAGAAACACATAATCAGAGTGATTAGGCCATAAAAACATTCAGGAGATTTTCTTCACATGAGTCCTGTAAAACTTGCCAGTAATCAGGCAGTGCAAGTTATTTATTTGCAATAACTTCAGAAAGTTATCACTTGCTGTTGAATTTCATTCATTTTTTTGGGTTTGTTTGTTTGGGTTTTTTTTTGTTGTTGTTGTTCTTTTTTTTTTTTTTGGACCATTTCAAAGAGGATAAAGCCTTGCCTTCCTTTGGAAGAACTACAGAATTGTGAATGACTGCCAAGAGAAACAGACTTTGCCGGGAAAAAATAATGTTAAAACAATGCAACAGGTCATTGGAAGTTTCCCTCCAATATTTCTTAAATGTAACTATTTGAGGAGGCCAAAGAGGTAGTGTTTTTCACTTGAAGTAATAAAAAAAACAGATAAGATTTAAAGTGTCTTTTAAAGGGAAAAATATTGTTAGGACAGTTGGAAACTAAATACTATTACTCAGCAGAGGGCTGCTACAATCTGTTCTCCTAATTCATGAACTATGTCACTTTAGTCAGCTTTACTCTGTGTCCCTAATTGAACAAAAATCTTCCAGGCCTAATATAATTGGAGCAGCAGTAGTAGAAAATGATTGGGGACAGCTGTAAGTACATGCAATGTATCTTGTACTGTTACACAGGATGAGCTTCAGGAATTAAAAATTAACTGTTTCATATGAAATACAATGAGAAAAACAGGTTTTAGTAAAATACATGCATGACACTTGTTAACAAAACATATGGAAAAAATTAGATATTCTGCAACACCTCATACAATTCAAGACTTCATACTATGCCATGGCACATGGAATTGAGCAGTTCCTAAGAATTTATTTAAGTTTCTTAGTTAGAAGAATTTTACATTTGGGGGCAAGTCAACTTGCTGTCATGCTGCATTCACAAAGAGATTGCTCACGCATTCCTTTGCAATTATTATTTACACATAAGTCTAACTAACATATAGTCAATGCCCAGAAGAACAATTTTAGTCCTGGCTTTTTGTACAGCTTCTTGGAGCAACATTTTTTCATCTTTCTTAAGTCAGCCTTGCCTTGTATTGGCTGTACTAAGAATTGATTGTGATGGGAGCAAGACAAACTTCCTCCTTCTGCCATGAAGACATCTTTTCCAAATAGCTTGCTTAATGTAATTTCCAAGTTCTTAATTTTGATGTCTACTTCAAAAATGGTAAAGTATGTTTTTTATATAAACATCAGCAAAATATTAAAATATTAAGGAAGAAAAGAAAAGAAAAATATAGAACTTCAAATGTCTATGTGACAGTCATTGAAACAGAGGCATCTTATAGAATCAAAGAAGCGTAGATGCTTTCAGAGTCCCCACCCTGAACCAGTTCCCTGTTTTTCAAGACTTCAACAACTGATACTAAATACTAGAAGGCCTGCCTTCATGAAATTCATCTTATTACACCCGCTATGCCATGTTTATAAACCCTTTCAATCACTGAAACTAAGCTGCCATGCAGCTGTGAATTCTGTGCAAACTGACCATTGCATACACACCAGATCAGAAGTTAATATGAACTTACCAGAACAAAAGACCTGTCTTCTCATTTCCACTGCATAGCATTCCAAACTTCTGAGGTTAAAAGAAAAAAAAAATCATTAAATTGAACTCATTTCCTAGCTATTGATGAGTTTGTTCATTCAGATGTAGAGTTAGCATTAGACTTTCAACATGCTCATTAAAACCATACAGGTGTATTTACGGAAACACAGCCTCATAAGATAACAGCAATTAGTCATGGATCAAATACTGGTAATAAAAATGGAAGTGCTTTGCACTTCCAAACTTGATCTAGCGAATATAACTATTGCTAAAAAAACTGTTTCATAGAAACTCCCACATCAATAGCTATATGTAGAAACAACAAAAAAAAAAAAATTACATATTCAAATTCTGCATTGACACGACTTGTTAAAACAAAATCTGTCTCGTGGTCCCTTCCAAAGTACATCTCTTGTTTTAGTCCATTTTCTCTTTCTGGTAAAAAGAGAAAAAGAGAATGACTCAGGCTTTTATGAAACCAACAGAACAGACAGTCTTTCCAAAGATTTTAGGAAGTACTACCTTTCCCAGGTTGTGTCTAAGCTCTCAGAATAATTTTCAGTGGTCTCAGAAATTTCTTTGGATAAAAAAAAAAATGCTTAAGAGAATTGTTCTCAATATGTTTCAAACTCTATAATCTTTCAATTTTATTTTTGTATTTCTTTTCAAAATCCTCACACAACGGTTTTCAAAATGCAGCCTCAAATAGCAGGAAATTTCATTAGGTCTATGCTGCTTTACTACACTTTAATCACTGAATCACAGACTGATTTAAGTTGGAAAGAACCTTAAAGAACATCTAGTTCCAAACACTGCCACAGGCAGGTTTGCCAACCACTATATTAGGCTGCCCAGAGCCCTATCCATACTGGCCTTGAATGTCTCTAGCATCCACAACCTCTCTGGGCAACCTGTTCCATCACTTCACCACTCTCTGAGTAAAATGTTTCTTTCTAATATCTAACCTAAATCTCCCCTCTTAATTTAAAGTTATTCTCCCTTGTCCTATCACTGTCAGACCATGTAAAGAGTCGGACTCCTTCCTGCTTCTAAGTTCCCTTCAAGTACTGGAAGGACACAATGAGGTCTCCCTGGAGCCTTCTATTCTCCAAGCTAAACAAGCCCAACTTCCTCAACCTTTCTTCACAGGAGAAGTGCACCAGCCCTTTGATCATCTCTGTGGCCCTCCTCTGGACCTGTTCCAACAGCTCTGCATCCTTCCTGTATGAGGGTCCCCAGGCTTGGACTCCAAATGGGGCCTTACAAAAGCAGAGTAGAGGGAGCAATCACCTCCCTCTCCCTGCTGGCTACCCCTCTTTTGATGCAGCCCAGGGTACTGCTGGCCTTCTGGGCTGCAAGAGCACGCTGCTGGCTCATATTCAGCTTTTTTTCCCAACAGGACTCCCAAGTCCTTCTCCATAGGGCTGCTCTAAATGAGTTGTTCTCACAGTCTGTATACAATCTGGGATTGTCTTGTTAAACCTCATTAGATTCTTATGTGCTCACTTTTTGAGTGTCCAGGTCCCATGGATGGTGTCCATCCTTCCCATTGGGTCAACTGCACCACTCAGCTTGGTGTCAACACCAAACTTGGTGGGGGTACAGTCAATTCCACTGCCTATGTTATTGATAACAATGCTGAAGAGCACTAGTCCTGAGACTGATCTCCTAGGGGAAACCACTCATGATCAGTCTCAACTTGGACGCAGAGCCACTTACAAAACCTCTAGCTACAAAAATGCAGCCAATTAATTATCCACCTAATAGTCCAGTCTTCAAATCCACATATCTCCAATTTAGAGATAAGGATGTGGTGCAAGACCATGTCAAAGGCTTGACACAAGTCCAGGTAGATGACATCAGTTGCCCTTCCTTTTTCCACAGATGCCATCACTCCATCATAGAAGGCCACCAGATTGGTCAGGCATGATCTGCTCTTAGTGAAGCTGCGCTGGCTGTCCCAGATCACCTCCACATCTTGCACATGCCTTAGTAACTCTCTCAGGAAGATCTGCTCCATGATCTTCCAAGGCACAGATGTGAAGCTCACCAGCATGTAGTCCCCTGGGTCTTACTTTCTCCCTTTCTTTAAGGGAATGACATTTCCCTTTTTCTAGCCAAAGGGGACTTTGCCGGACTGCTATGATTTTTCAAATATGATGGAGAGTAGCTTGGCAACCACATCAGCCAGTTCCTTCAGAACACAGGCACGCACAGCATCTGGCCCTATAGACTTATACACATTCAGCCTCATAAAGTGGTCTTGGACTTGCTCCACTTTTACACTGGGAGGGAATTTGCTCCTGTGACTCTCACTTAGATGCTCAGGGACATGAAAAGTGTGAGAAGCTGGACTGTCCATGAAGACTGAGTCAAAGAACTCATTAAGTACCCCAGCCTTCTCCATGTCCATTGGAGGCCTGCTCTCCCTTTCCTTTTCACAGCGGGTACACTATCCTTTGCCTGCCTCTTCTGCCCTATGTATCTAAAGAATCCCTTCTTTTTTTTTTCACTTCTCTTGCCATGTTCAATTCTATCCACACCTTGACTTTCCTGACTTCACCTCTGCATATCTGGACAGCACCCCTATATTCTTCCCAGAACACACATCCCCACCTACTAGTGACGATCTAAAGAAAAGTAAGTTAATTAAATTTGATTCAAACATATAAATCCTAATCTGTCCCTGCTTACTGTCTAATTTAGAGTACAAGAATTAAAGCAGGTTGATGGGAATTACTGTATTTTTCCCTATGGAAGCTTCTTGGCTTTCAGAAACTATCAATTAACACTATTTTGAAAGCATCTTAATAAATGTGCTGAATTGTATGTTTTTAGTGCTACCATTTTCCTTAATAATCATTTTGGATCACCTAAATAAAATCTGAAAGTTCTCAGCATCACATTTCATATTTTCTGAAAGTTTTAGATACATTTTCTAGCTTTGAGTCATTATCTTTCTGTATGCATATGAATGCCTGTATACATAAGCATTTGCAAGTACAGTTGAAAACACAACTTCTGGAGCCTGCTTATATTAGTTTTTAAAAGACATAATCAGTACTTCATCAAATTCTACATAAAATAGACCGATAATATCAAAGCCCCTTCTGGATTAAGATGTTCTTGAAAACACACATCTATAAATTTTAACCTGTTTTTATTTAAAACAAACCAGCAATCTTAGCTACAAAGTGAAATATACCCCTGGGAAGAAGGGCGTCCCTCTGCAAAGTAGTTTTTCAACACTGCAATGGCAAATGCCCCAATTTGTTTTAGCAAGTTTAAAACTGGGGAAGCCCTGTTTGAAAGGTACTTGAAAGATCTACTTCTCACATGCATATACTTCTCCTTATACACAAAATTGTTCTCAAGCCCAAAGGAACTTAAAAGTATTTCCTTCTTCACTACCACTTCCTTCTTGACTTATCACACGCCTCAGCAGCCTCTGGTTCCCAGCAAATGCACTTTTGTCAAAGGAAACAGCAATAACCTAAAATGATAAAGGCAACCTGCTGCTCTGTCGTTCTATCCTTAACAGGTCTGTGTAATACCAAACTTTGGATATTCTCCTTTGATATAACATTTTTAAGAGCTAACATTTACACTCACACTTTTGAATGTTTCTTGCAAAAGAGTCTCTATAGGTACCTGGGCTCTCATCTTTAAAATTTCCATTCATTCATCAGGAAGTTAACAGTTACTCAAAATCTCTTCTTGCTGGTATTTAACTCTTCATCTCATTTTCAGCATTGCAGTTTGACTACCTTTCTCCTTAATTATGAAGCCATCTGCAACTTTTTATACTAGTGTTTCAGCACATTCCATTTGCATATTTATTTTCTCTAAATTCTGCCAAACTTGTTTTTTAATTTAATAATCATTTTTTACACCAGTGGTTCTCACAATTTCTGCTAGTGTAACTGATCGTGTCTTTTTCCAGTTCTCTCAAGATCACAGAAACAACACCCTTGTTTCTTTTCCAATGTGCCTTACCAGAAGAAAGCATCCAAAATTCTGAATTGCAGCTAATCTCCTACTCAGCTTAATGAAAATCTCTCTTTCTCCTTTGTAAAATTTTCCTCACTTATAGTTGAAGTGTTAGCAAAATCACTCAGCTGTCTACTTCTTATTAAGCCATTAATGGTCCAAGCTGCTATTGATGTATCCGGAAGCCTTCCAATAGATACAAATAGTAAAATAATTATATTTTGTAGCATAGCATTGGAGAGTATTTAACCTTTTTACATTTATTATAACTTCCAGTATTGAATTCTCAAACTCCTTGCTTCCAAATTCTTCCCAAATTTAGTCTTAAATTACTCACCAGTATTGCGTAAACATGCTATTGTTCTCTTCCTGCTGAGTTCCTCCTGTCATTCCAGCTACTTCATTAGCACAAAAATAGTATAATTAAGTTGATTAAGATTTCCTACTATTCTTTCTTTCAGTAATCTTGTTGGAAATGCCCTACCAACAGAGACAGAAAACTAGAAAAAAAAATCTAAGATACTGAGTATGAAAACTTCTACAGAAGAACAAAAAAACCCACTACAGAATGAAGGAGAGAACAAGGAAAGAAGAAGAATGAATAAAATCAGTGAAGGAATTAGCTTCATTTTATTACATACTAAAGGCTCATATACACCTAAAGAGCTTTGCAAGAAAAGTCAGAGGTATCACTGAGTAAGTCTACATGAAGTTATAAAAATGCTATAAAACACTCCTCTCAGTTGTTGGAGCATTAAACAATGAAGTCACAGGGTCTCAGTAAGTTGCAGGTTTTCTGCAAAAAAATTTAACTAGCTTTTTACTAAACCAATCACATCTTAATAGTTCTGAACATATGTTTTGAACGTATGAACTAAGAGCAGACAAGTATTTAATGAGGTTTGAAACTGGGAACACCTTTGTAGAAGTGAGGAAAGGAAAATCTCCACTTCTCCACTCCATACTGCATTATAAATTTATTTATATAAAACTAACATCAGAGTCACGGATGAAGTGGAATGTTTAGAAATACAGAGAAATGAATTTCTGATGTTTTGTGGAGATAAACAGGGGCCTGTATTGTTCCAAAAATAATTTAACTATTCTTTCCCAATAAAAAAACCTAATCTCTTTGAGATGTCCCTTCCATAGTGTTAGAATTTTTCTTTTATTTATCAAGACTACAGTAATACTGAAAGAAAATGGCCAGGCTATCACCTGCCTCACCCAAACACTGCAGACAGCAGAGCAGATACGTGGAGGTAATGCTCATTCTCCAGCTTGTTGACAGAACATTCTCTTCTATTTTCCTTAGGTCACACCTGTGTTGGAGTAAAGCTGTTTGTAGATGCTCCGACTCATAAAAGAAGTACTGTAGTTTAGAGCATGAAACTACCCAGATCTTAGACTTGAGGAAAAAAACAGAAAAATAGTGTGAAACACAAGTGACTAACAAGTGGGAACTTTGCTCTTCTCTGCACAGGAGGCCCTGCAAGGAAGGCTGCTGCTCACAGGAAGGTGTCTTCCAGGTAGTTGAGGAAGCTGTGGCTGATTTCAGAGCTGTAAAGAAAAGAGATGCTTGGACAGGCAGACTGGAGACACTTGCATATAAGATACTACTACAGCCAACAAAATTAAGTTTCAATGGAAGATGAAAAGAAAGACGTGTGGCTTTCCACCAAGTGTCTCTTTATCTACAATTGCAGTACTAGACTCAAAGAATGCATCCAAAACCGAGGCAAGCAGAAAAATAGTTTTTCAACTCTTACTCTGCTCTGCGGCCTGGCTCCCTCCAGAAGTAGCCTGAAAGACAAGGCGTAGCTGAATGACTGCAACTGTGTTACAGTATCCATGAAAATACTGAGTACCATTGGGAACCTCTAATTTTCAACAGAAATAAAAATATATCAAATATTCACAGAGTATTGAAAGAAAATAAATAAAATAAAAATATAATGCAACACAATTCGGCATCTTCCAGGAATGTTAAAGAAAAAAATTAATAGAAAGAGGTTTTTAAGTAGAAAAGTGATTTTTAAAAGTTGCTACTGCAATATAGTTGCATTTACAATAACAAGTGCTCAGAATCAGTAAGGAGAAGAATGCTACTCCAACCAAGGAGCCTGTTCAACACCCCATCTACTACAACGTTACATATTTATAACACATTCTTACTATCAATCACAGTATTTTCATAATAATTAATAATTGCTCAAATTCACAGCAATTAACACCCTTCTGAAAGGAAGGGTGTTAGCATTTCCATGTACTCTCTTGGTCTTTATGCAAGAAGGCTCACAAAGCCACACTTCTGTTTCACAGGCCCTGTTTGGATTTCCTCCAAATAGGCACCATTCAAAATTTAACCAATTTACTATTTGTATTTTAAAAATATGTTGCTGTTTCCCCTTACAATATGCTGCTTTGACAAACAATCTTGTGGATAAATTTGTGCAAGGATTGTGAGCTAAAATGAGAAGCTTTCAATGCAAAGTAAGCAATTTAAAAGCATAGCAATTTTTAGAACTTTTTTTTTGCATTCTCACAGATTTAAAATGCATTGAATTTATCAGCTCTTGTTTTATTCTGTTCACCTCTAACACTAAATTAAAAAAAAACAACATGGGATTTCTTGCTGAGTGTACATTTTAGGGTAGTTGCTGCAATCCAAAATTAGTACCTTGTTTAGCATCAGCAGTTTCTCAAAAACAAATACAAAGTTGACAGCTATTTTTAAGAATTTGCTGCATGACACGTTTATTAAATATAAATAATACCAACAAACATGAAGGAGATGTACTATATACAGTGTTACAGGAAACAGAAATCAGAACAAGGAGACTTTCCTATCACCAATAACTAGACATTGGACCTCTATTGTCTATTTAAAACATAGGGAAAAGTCTGCTTCCTGTCACCATGCATGTATTTTGCTCCATATACAACACGACCCTTGACTTACAGTAGGCATTAGAGAACTTCAGGACTTCCATTCAGTCGATCCATTAGAGACTGAACCTGCAGAAGGTTCAGCCAACGTCAGCACTACTTTAAAACAATTTGATACACCAGAAAAAAAAGAAAAACTCAGATAGTTTCCTTGAGTTCTTGGAGGAAAGCATTTGAATGACAGAAAAAGAAAAGAACAGAAACATTGTTAGGTCAGACTGTCCCCTGCAGATGGCCCTTCTTGTTGCTGAGTCAGCACAGCACACAACTTACAGCAATATATGTACTAGCACTATTGCATTCCTTAGTGCTTCTGAAGGCTGGAACCTGAAGTCAGTTCTCAAAAGGCATTGCACAGTACAGTCTCCATGAAGGAAAAAACTGTGTGATTCCCATAGGATTAAAAAGAAATTTTAAAAAATCAATAATGGTCTTTAACAAACCAGCAGTATTTAATTAAGGACAAGACTCACGATCTGCCATGTGTTAATGAACACTGGAGGATTGATACCACTCACTGGAGGATGCTCATCTGCCTGTGCAATTGATGGCAGTTCAATTCAGTGCAAACACTGGGCAAAGCAGGAAGTCTGTGGGGTTTCAAGAAGGCACTCACAGGAACTGGTGTTTTTCACATGTTGTTGGCAGAAGGAAAAGATTTTGTAATCTGTCATAATCTATTCTGAATTTTCTTCATAAATCCCCCCAGTTAGCCCTTTCAGAAGGCATCAGTTTTCCTCCTAAAACTTCAATATGACCTTCTAGTACACTAATAATAAGCACAGGGGCTAAAACGAACTGAATCATCAAATACACAATAGAGTAGGCACTGATAAATTCACTGGATTTTGAAATGGGAGGAAGATCTCATAAGTGGTTCTTCTGGAATTCATTTCACTTTATTTTTTTTAAAGCAAAGTGGCACACTTGAAATAATTGATTTTTGCTCTATGCTAGCCCAAAGGAAAGCTATTCAAGAACACAGTTGCTCTAACAGCCTGATTCTTCAAACTTCCAAATTCACAGCCAGTTAATATAGATCTGCTTCTCTGCAGGCTTTCTACAAACTAACCCATTTCTTACACTACACCTTCTGTTTACAGATGATTCTCTCCTGTTAAGCCTCCCTTGAAGCACCTCTGATGAAATTCCTTCCTGCAGCCTCCCAGCATTCATCTTGGTTACATCCACCACCTCAGTTTCACTCAAAAGGTGATTTGTTCTTTTGCTCCTTCCAACTCCATTTTGTTGTCTTCAGTATTATTCCTCAGCACCACTGCTCTTCAAGCTGTTAGTCCTTGGTATTATTTGTACAAAATCTTACAATTGTGTAAGGACTAAAATTCTGTCATTCTATTAAGCCTTTCATTTCATCTTCCTAGTCCTTTTTATAGGCTCCCTTGAAGTTCCTAAGGGCCTCCCTACCACTGACTAACTTCAAAGCATTTCTGGCACTTCCAAATCTGTTATGTAGCTTCCCACACCTTTACTATCACTGAAGGAACAGTGCAATATCCCATGGCTATCTTCTGCCATGATAAAATACTACATCAGCCATTTATTGCATGTTTTGTTACGGGTGCATGTTTGTCTAACAGTACCTTACCTCTAAAACATTAACTACTGAACTCCGTAAAAAAAATAATTAAAAAAAAAGGCAAAACAAAAAACAAACAAGCAAACAAACAACAACAAAAAAAAACTAACAAAAACAAAATCAAGAACAACAAAGCCCACAACCTTTTCCTATAGCAGAAGTGCTCAGTTCAAACACAGCAATGTCTCAGTGCTGGCCCCCTCACTGCTGAACAAAATAACACTGTTGACAAAGCCCGGAGGCTGGCTTCACTACAAACTCAGAGTAATCTGGCTGCCTGGATGTTATTTATTTTCAACTGCTGAGACTCCCTCTAAGCTCAATGTTAAATAAGATCTCCTCAGATTTCCAGAGCTTAGGGAAATTTTTGTTTAAGTGTTTTGTTTTTTGTAATAACTTCGGCACTCTTACTGCCCAACTGTA
This sequence comes from Chrysolophus pictus, assembly GCA_037305975.1. NCBI lineage: Eukaryota > Metazoa > Chordata > Aves > Galliformes > Phasianidae > Chrysolophus > Chrysolophus pictus. The sequence goes on along the minus strand of CM074583.1, from coordinate 11,589,121 downwards.
CTCCTAAATACTAATCAGAGTTAAAGTAAAAGCTCTGCTTGGCCTTACAATTTTAATAAGAAATTAATACATTCTTGTCTGACTAATAAAAATACAAAAGGAGGAATGATGTGCATTTGCTAACTAAAAATGACTACAACTTAATTTTAAAAATTGTTCTATAAATAGTGAAAAAGAAAATCAACAAATGAAAGTGAAAATATATGTATCTAAAGATAAATTAATGATTGTCTCGCAGTAACTACTCCAGATATTCATTTGTACAACATTTATAATTAGCAATGGAAGTCTCTATCTCCATTCTTAAAAATTCAAAGAAAAGTTTTATAAGTGGATCTGGATTTAATTTTTTCCCCTTCAATTTCCCAGACCACATCAGATGTCTTTCCTTTAACTGCACGATGCAGCGCACAGTACCTACTCGCATCTCTGAGCGAAAGTATTTGCTTAGAATAAATAAACATAAGTAATGTCGCGAGAATGGTGCACAACGTATTTCTCACAGTTTTACCTGTGTAGGTAATCTTAAAGCCATTCTACACCTGTAATCTTCTCTTTCATGCCCACATGCTTAAACTTAAGTCTGTTTCCTAAACAATTCAACTTGTTGCCTATGTTAAAAACCAAAAGCTAAATAATTACCTCAGTGGAAATCATGTTCTTCCATTTTAGGAATTCTGACCCTGTATTGATAATACCTGGTTTTTAGACCAGAAAATCTGCACAGGTTCATCTTGCTCCCACCACAGCAGCACACGATCTCAGGACCATAGCGCCATCTAGCTTCTCTTTTCCTGACCTCAGTATCTGTGCTGAGCACAATCATTTCACGTCCCAGGGAGCCACTGTTAATGTAACTTTCAAGATAGCCTTGATTATTTATGTAGGCATACGGCTGAAGAAGGGGGAAAAGTTACTCATTGAGCTTCTCAAGAAACTCCTCTGATAATCCATTCTTAAATGGGAGACAAAGTATGTTTTGCTTTGGAACAGATCTTACTCCTTTCCTCCAAAGTTGAAAATAAAAATCCATACCAATGCTTAGGCAAACTATCCATGCCTCTCCTGAAGCTCTGGCCCCATACCAATACTAATACAAACTTTGCAGGACATCAAGGGCAACATGACTAAATCCTTTCACATTGCTGAAAGCAGCTGTCTCTTAAAGAAGAATCTGTGTTCTCAAAGGAGCGATATTTGAAAAGATTTGGAAGATCCCCTGGTGTGCCAAGAAAGGAAAAAATAAAATAAACTGTTTCTGCACAAATGGAGAGGAGGGGGGGAATTTGTACCTCTTCCATTAGTAACAAAGGCTTTTTAACAAGAATTGCAAAGCAGGCATGAAATAATCTACCGTAACTCCTTGTTACAACCTGTGTGAAACAGGAACCCTTTTGGGGTAATGGATTTCTCTGTGTTCACCTGGAATCTGAGACCCCCTCCACGCTGTCAGGGTTTCTTTTGTCTTTGCAAGACGTGCAGGATCTAACAACGATTCTGTAACTCTATCAAGCATACAGCAATAAATCCAGACCCCTTAGCAAAGGCACAGGCTCATAAGAAAAGCAGAACAGCAAATAAAGTTCCTCTGGGTCTGGCTTGTACCCTAGGCAGCTTCTGATGAGCTGGGAATACATGAGAGCCATCCTAGAGTTCTTGATCTTTCCTCCCGATTCGCTGATGCATTCTTCGCTGCTAGGATGGATATTTCCTGCTCATGAGCACAGTTCCACTCATCAACAGCATCATTACATGAACTGCTCTGACATTCAGCAATGGCAAGCAGTAACACAGCCAAGTCTTCCAATTCTCACTTCAGAGAATGGCCTGTTGAAAATTCCCATGAAATCAACCAAACTTATTAAACAATTAGTTAATTAAACAACCTAGGCCTTAAGCCCTATATAATGAGCAAACTAATTGAAATTCCACTGCCCTATGTACTCTTTCATATAGTGTAAAGTGCCTCTGAAGATATGAGAATAAATGTGCTACTCAGATGTAAAAAAAAGGCATAAATTAGCACATTTGAAACGGATGCAACAACTGTGGAATTTTGCAATTGGCTTGTATGCGGGAGAACAAACAGGTAGCTTCTCTCTTTTGTGCTGGCTGGCCACGGTAACATACTGGGCCACTGGCAAACAGCTCTCTGGTTTCCAAAACACACAGCAAGTAGTCCTCACTGCTGACAGCATCCATCAGCAGCAGAAACCCTTCCTGAACACCTACAGACAATCTTATAGGCTTATCACCAAATATAACCAAAGGTTATAACCAAAACTCTTGGCAATAGTGTATGAAAAAAGTATTTGCACAATAGGGATCTATGTCACCCTCGGAATGGCTGGCATATAAACAGCTACGTACATTCATGCTTGAAATCAAACACTGATGTAAATATATTACCAAAAGTGCATTGAAACAATGTATCAACATTCTTTGTTTTAAAATCAGTGGAAAGTCAGATCTCAATATAGTACTCTGCAAGGGATGGGAACAGGAAGCAAAAAAATACTGCAGTATTTCTACGGATATCTTATTAAAATACTAAAAACTGTACATGCCATTCTATTCTAACTGTGGTGACCATAATTATTTTCAAGTTACAGATACAATTAACACACAATCAGCTATTTTACTCAGTAGCTTAGCATAATCTTTGTAGTGTTCAATGTTAGAAAACGGTTACAAGACTCTTAGTTTCACATGCAGTGGGTTTTTATTTTGAACTGCTGCTTTATTTTGCTTTTGCACTCAGAGTGGCATTCACAAAGATTCCTCCACACAGCTTCTTTGAAACCATTTCATACTTGGGAAGAGGACTGTTTTATATATTTGTATAAATATGAGAGAAGATTGTTTTTCTTTAGAATTAAATGAACGGTTGTCTCACAAATCTAAAATAAAACAGATCGATGATGGCAAAAAATCTGAAGAAGATATCAGACAATGACATTCAATTTATTCCTTGAGTTCTTCCTATGGCGATCAGCTCGCCCTGTGACAGCCGGTCTCTTACACCCCAGCAAGGCTTCCCCTGCCCACCCCTGCTGCCTGCATTCCCACAGTGTGGGGCTCAGACCCCTGCCTCCGCTTTCCCACTCAGTTCTGGGTGAAAGGTGTTGCCAGCCCCTGCCACAGGAGATGCCTTAGATGACCAGGCTGAATGTTTGGGGCATTCTGCATCAGATCAGATCACAAAAGGGATGGGCTTATCTGACACATGTTGCCAAACAAGTTTTTAAGCAATTTCGTTGATCTCAGAGTAACAGCTGCAGTCTTTTATATTCTTAAATTCCAAAACACTGACAAGGAACTACTTAGAAAGGGACAAGAAGTCTTTCAAGTTCTGTTTATCTCAAATGAAGCAAAAATGTAGTTTAAACAGCTATTTTTTGTTTGTTTAATATAGACATATCAGTATGTAATTTACCTTGAATGTTAGTAACATGGAAACAGATTATTTCTCCCTCAAAAACTTCAAAATGCATTTGTGTTTGGGCCAAGGCCAAGCAAGGGATAGTACCATCTCAGTGATACATTTTTAAGCACGGTATGACTGCATCACAGAAGGGACTGTAATTATAATCTTGACATTATCGTAACGACCGTGGTTGCTATCGGGTGACAGGTATAATATAGATAATCGTTAGACAGTACAATAGCAATATTTAACGATGCATGAGATAGAAGAAAATGAATTCATGCCTTTAATTCAGCTCAGATCCATCATTTCTTACACTGAGTGTGAATTGCCTAATCTCGTAAGTACGTACATAACAGTTACAATAAACAGCAAGCAAGATGTCTACTGCAAAACCCAGAGAGCTTACATTTACTCATCGTACTCACAATGAATTTTTGTGTTCCTGTTTATCTCTTTTCATTAACATTATAGGTAGTCCAACTATCTTGCTTTAATACCATACAAAAAGCTGATTGTCACAGTAAGAGTTATGAAAAGTACCTTTGCCTTGATGTCAAACAAGAGCAGTAGTGAGGCTGCGCTTTTTGTTTTCCCAGGTTGCATGCTACCAACTCCCTGATTTCATCAGCCTTAATTATGCCACAAACTGGAAGAACTGGCCTAGAGAAAAGGAAGATGTTTGTTCAAATGAAAGAGGCGTAACTGCGCTCACAAGAGGAGCTAACATGGCTGCACATTTCAAATCCTGCAAGACTTTACCACTACCTGTATAAAGAAGGATTAATTGAATGAGAAGACTCCTGCGGTAAAGCTATTCTGGCATGTAAAGATGAAATGCAAGGGATGATATGTAACAGAAGGCAAAGGAGTCTCAAAGGTAAATACGAAGTATCTTAACAATATTTCTGGATATTATCTCCGTTAAACCTTGCTGCACCTGTCTCCACAGCTTCAAGACTGTTACAGCCACTTCACTAGATTTCAGAATGATAAATATTAAGTTTATAAGGAATCAGGAAAACAGTACGTATGAACTGATCAAAAAGTCAGTGTCAGAATCTCGAGGGTGAGAAAAAGGTGGCTGCTCCAGCATGGCAGCGCCTGAGGTGAGGCAGATTAAGGGCAAAAGACAAAAAAGAGGACATCTCACTGTGATGCCTCAGTGGAGCAAACAGGAAGGAAGTCTGTGCAATGCCTTTCAAAACTGGCGATTGCTGGCTTCACCAGATTTCCTTCTCAAAACTCTTCTATTTAAAAATAGTTTTCTTCTGTTGCTAATGTTCACTTTGTTGAGCATTAGTATTTCCGGCTGGCATTGCATTCCCATCATATCATCAGCTTCAGAACAAGTCAGGCTAAAGCTCCTGCCTGATGCATATTTGCATTTTTAATTCTCCATTGAGAATGTCACGGGACAGGTGAACGCTCCAGACAGCCTGAAGACAGCTATTAAGAGTTTTCCATCTGAGATGTTCGTTTCACAAAGCTATAAATAAAAAGTAAGGTGCCCCAAGGATAGCGGTTGTTCTGCCTGCGTCTCCCCCCAGGACTACATCTCTACTTTCTTCTCTCAGCTCTCTCTGATGCCTCAAGAAGAAAGGGAATGGAACCGAGAGGTCACATCCTGTTGCAAACATCACATTTCACCCTGACTTTACCGAGAAGCCCATTTTGCACTGTGATTATTCACAATTATTAATACTTTTTCTAACCACAGCATCACAAGCAAACAGTACTAAGGAGTCAATTCAGAAAACTGCCACCCAAAATGGCAAACGGGACAGCCTCCTATAGAGTGGCTCTGACAGCACCCCCCTCCAGCAGCTGCATCACTTGGTCAGGCTGCTCCCAAGCATCTTAGTCTTACGTGGAGCTTCTGAATAATAGCATCTAGTCTTTGTCCCTTTTATCTTGGTCTCTGAAGCACAGGAGCTAATTAATGAGAATAACAATTCTTTCTTCATTTGTGTTTCTTCTCTAATTCATATTAAAAATGGGTTTCATCTGCTGTCACCTCTAAAGAAGTAGGAAAACTTCTGAAGCAGAATTTCAATCAACAGAAGCAGATTGAAATTTAAAGAATACTATTTTTGCTATTCCCTGTTTCAGCCCCTTTTCCCAGAAACCCAAAGCACTAGGTCAGAAAGCAGCCACAAGTAGGCTTGATTCAACAGTATTCTGTTTCCAGTTCTTTATTTTCAGGAATAACCTGAATACCTGGCTGGAGCAGGCGCCAGGCAAAGACTGCACTGGAAGCCTTCCCATACTGATCTCATAGCCAGTAATCAAACACGGTGGTCCACGCTCACAGAACAGAGTCATTTACCTTTAATTTCATGTTTTCCAGCCTCAAGAGCCCATTAGATTATCTTGTGTGGCAATAGACTGGTTTGAATACTTGCACAGAAGCATGTATTCTGTAACGAGGTCTCTTTAGAAAAGTCAGCCATAATGAACACCAACTACAAAGTGTTTTTCTCCAGCCTTCAAACTATCTCTAACTTTTTTTCTATGTAAACTTTTTTTTTTTTTTTTTTAAATCAGCTTTAATCAAACATGAATACTTGTAGTATAGACAGTGTTTGTCCACTATGGAACCGAATGAAAAAAAATCTTCAACGGCTACTCAGACTTAGGTAGAAACAAGTCTGAGGGTTGCCCCTCAGTTCCTCAGGCTTATCTTACATTTGTCTCCCTAAGCTTACACTGCTCAAGGAGTCATTCCCTCCCCAGCAGGACTGAGAACTTTTCCCATAGTGAAGGAACCTACAGAAAAACCCTGAAGAAAGCAGAAAAGAAAGAAAGAAAGAAAGAAAGAAAGAAAGAAAAGGGACTATTACCTTGGTAAAATGATGACAGTGCATGGGAAGGATTGACATAAAAGAGCAAAAAAGGTAGCTTTCTTAGAAGTCACGAGAAAAGCTATTTTCGCTGCCATTTGGAAAAGGGACTTCTGAGTTTAAAGAATACTGCAATAATCTAGTTATGTGATTTAAGATGAAATAGAAAGCTAAAGTATATGTTGTCACTTTTTCTTTAATGAAATGCTACACTTGAATGTCTTCATTTGAAAATAATCTGTATGTGGGTTTTTTTTTTAAAAATAGCATCAATCTGGTAGTCAGGAAAAAAGGTTCACAGTGTGCTTATGGCTGACTGAATACAGGGGTTGCTAAGATCTTATTCTTGCCTAGATGTCCAGCAACACCGCTAAGAATAAGAAGGCTAGTCCATAAGAACACTGGTGTAATTCACACTGTTAGTCTCTTTTGATTCCAGAGATCAATGAAAATTTGCTAGTGTGTGGGATACTTTACAAAAAGAAAAAGTTGAGAATACAGTTGTGCATCTCACCTATTAAGAAAGTGTAGAATCCTGTTTCCACACCCATAGAAGGAGACAAACAATCTGAGGGTTTATTTCACCATAAACCCTGCCCTCTTTCAGCTTTCAGACTTACTTCTGTACTGTTTCTCAGGATCGCACTGTCACTGATCCTGCCCTGCCATCTTTATCTCCTCCCGCCCACTTGTTCCAGCCTCACTTTGCTGCTTGTGCATTTTTACTGCTCCTTTGTTTATGGCAGCAAGTGCCCAGCTCTGGTGGAAGCTCATATTATTGAACAGAACTCAACGGCTTTTTACAACTATCACAAATATAATAACTTCACAAACAGCCTCTGCATTTTTCACAAATGGCTGTATTTCTGCCTTAGGGTATTGTTCTGAGACATCACAATTTTACCCCCAAAGAGCTGGTTCCAGAGAGAGGCTGCACAGGCAAATCACAAAACATGTGACTATATTACAGGCAAATTTACAAAGGCCACAAAACTAAATGACTGCTTCAAACCAGACCAATACAACTGGTCACAACCTATCCAGGTGTTACTGTTAGCTGCTCTTGTTTCCAGAAGCCCTGAGAAAATAGCAAAGGAATAGGCACCAACTGCACACAAAGAGTGCAACAGATCTGCACTACAACACCATAAATTCAACATTTGGACAAAATTACATCCAATGCCTGATATTTGTGAAGCTGAGCAGTCATTGTAGGATGGGAAGCTTTAGGCCTCATTCACCTTGCTTGGCACAACGTCAGAGCGAAGGAGAACTTCACTTGACTTGCCAATAGGATTTTCCACCATCTTCCCTTATATCTTTTGAAAGATCGGTTGATCGAACAATTTTGAAGGAAAATTTTTAGAAGTACAAACGTGTCTTGTACCTGCAAATGTAAAGGACAGTTGGCAATGTACCCCTGGCACCTGTACATTAGCTGTGTGAATATGGCAGAAATTCATACTGAAGAAAAGTTACTAGCAATGGATACCCTTGAATTAGCTGAAAAAAGTAAAGCAAATACCAAAAACTGAGTCAGATCAATTGTCTCAGTGAAGAAGCAGTAACACAGAGCCAAGAGAAGATGAGTTAAGCCGAGCTTCCATTGTTACCATATTTAAAATGCTGAAATACAAAGATTATGGCTGTAGAAGAAGGCATACAAGACTTTTCTGAGAAGTAATTTCTCAGAGAAACTGAGATCTTAATTTGAGATAATTACTCTTTTTTGATTACTTTAAATTAAAACTCTTTTCTGTGTAATACTATTTAGGTCACCTGAGTGTAATAAAACAGTCAAAGATTCACAGTCAGATGTAATTACATCAAACTTCCAAAGGGATTTCCAGCTGTTCTCTGGAAGTAATGCATAGCAAAAGGATAGCTGAACAAAGTTTTGTACATGATGGCATTTTTTAATACATACTTGCATTTAGAACACTGTCTATATAAAACACAGGCATCTCAAATTAAATTTGCATGCTATTTGATATGGGAAGAAACCCAGAAGTTTGTTATAATGTTTGGCCACTGAATTCCAAAACAGGTTATTGCTTTTATCCCAGACTAAATAGTCAAAAACACAGAGGGTGTTTGCTAATTCATTATTTTAATGTTTGTTCTTTGCTGATAGTCCCAGTACTGAGCCTTGCCAACTGCCTTCAGTTCCTTCAGCTGTGCTGGGAAGTGGTGATTCTCCTCCTGTCATGGGTTCCAGCCTAAGAACTCCTTGTAGCAGAACGAGGTCTTAGCCCCAGGCGGCCCTTGGCTTAGCTTTATTTTGGCAGTGATAGCAAATATTTTCCAGAAGTGGTATAGGTGTGGTTGGCAAATTCTCCTTATCCATTTGATGCACAAAGCTAGCAAAAGCAGTCCCTGTGATTAGGATGTGAGATTACAACAAGGATATAGTACTCTCCAAGACAGATGCACTCTGGTGATAAGATAAATCTTGTACATCTTTCATGGCCATGTTTCCTTGCCAGCCCCTGTGATCTTTCCGAAGCTGTCATGCAGGTGGCATGTTGCCTCCAAGTAGGGGGAAGAAACTCTCAAAGCCTCTGATTCTAGGAATCGCAGAATCATATGGGTTGGAAGGGACCTCCAGAGATCATCGAGTCCAACCCCCCCTGCCAAAGCAGGTTCCCTACACCAGGTCGTACAAGTAGGTGTTCCAGGAAAGTTCCGTTACTTTTCTACAGGTGCTTGTAAGTGGCTGAAGCTGCTTTCAAGACGTGGATGCATTTTCAGGAAGACAAGGAATGTTTCCTAAATTTTCCTTAAGACTTCACATCCTGTCTTTGTCAAACCCCAACCTCAAGAATCTTTTCTGTGATAAAGGCAACATCTTTTACTTTAGAAAAATAAAACATTGGTATGAAGATTTTTAAATACATCAACATATTATAGAATACTAACATGTCTAAGGGTTGGGGAAAAAAAATGAAACTCTTTCCTTCCTTCAAAAGCAACTTCTGTTGAAAATAAAGCCATATCAGGTAAGATAATTCTAGTGTGGAGCACTATAAAACATGGCCACGCTATGCTATACCTGCTGTACTTGTTTCTTCTTTATAGTCTTAATATTCAAACATTCTCGAAAGAGCTGCCAAACTCGTATTAATACTTGCCACCCAACATAACAAACTTTTGGCACAGAACTTTGCTGTGCTCCCACGTCCATTCACCTTCCCCATGCAGCACCGTGATTGCTTTAAAGAGCAGTGCCCATGCATTCAGAACAGAACTGCCCTCTTCAAGTCTTTCATGCAAAAGGCAAAGGGTGCCAGGTATGAACAGCACGAGAACAACGTCAGCACAGAGGCAGGAAGGGGGAGGACAGCACTCAGGGCAGCCCCACGCCTCTCACCGCCCCGGTAGGACGCAGTGTTTATATTTAGCAGAAGCTGTGAAATCCCACTGTAACTGCAGCGCATGTAATAGAAACACAAGCTGGTAGCAAACACGGTAAGTTCAGGGGGCAGCACTCATCTCCGCACTGCCAGACGCTCTGCAGAGCGCAGTACCACAGGCAGAGGCCTTCGTCAAAGTAAGGAGCATTTAAAAATAAAACCAAACCAAACCCAAACCAGAAGACTAAAAAGATGCCTGTTTTCGACATTTTCCACAGACAGCATCACCTGAAAGTTTGGATGGGACACGGAGCACAGAGGTGAAGTAGGGTACAGGAAACGGCTCTGAAGGGACTCGAGGCGGAGAACGGGAGGGGACCCCCAGCAGTGCCCACAGTGAGCCCCGCGCTCGGCGCTCGCTCAAATCACTCCTTCAAATGCCGACAGAACTTTATAATAAAAAACATAAGCTTACAGCACGTCTCAGAGCCCAGGTGTCTGCCTCACGCTGGAACCGTTAGAGCAGAAATGCAGTACCTCTCATTGCCGTAGTTACCCGGCATCGCAGATTTCTGGAGGACTGCTGCTGGCTGGAGCCCGGCCGGCCTCCTGCGGGCCGTGCTGAGGCGGGGGCAAGGAGGGCAGGCGGCCTCGGCTCGGCCTCGCCTCAGCCCGCTGCCCGCCGCCCCAGCCTTTCCCTTAGCGAAGCCGTCAGAGCCTCGGGCCGCCCGGCCTCGGAGCAGCAGAGGGATGGGGAAGAGGCCCGCAAACCAGGAAGGAGCGACGGGAGCCTCGCAAAAGCGAGGAGCTGCCTGGAGAGGCTGCGGAGCGCGGAGCCCGAGGAGAACCGCGGCGCGCGACGCCGAGCGGCGGGAAAAGGCTCGAGGGCACGCGGCGGCCGCGTGCTCCCGCCCAGCGCGGCGCGTGCCCGCGGGCGCCCCCTGGCGGCGGGGCGAGGAGCCCTCGGCCGGGCCCCGCGGACCGCTCAGCGCGGCGCGGCGCTGCCCGCCGTGCTCCGGCGCCGCGGCAGCTGCGGGCAGGGCGGGGCGGCGGCTCCGGCTCCGGCTCCGGCTCCGGCTCCGGCGGCGTGAGCGGCGGCGTGTCGCGGGGCGGCGGAGGAGCCGTCGGCGCGGGGCAGGACGGAGCGCGCGGCCCGGCGGAACTCCTCGCTGCGCCAGGTGTAGAGCAGCGGGTTGAGGGCCGAGAGCGAGCAGAGCAGCAGCCAGCTGGCGGCCTGCAGCGCGGGCGGCGCGGGCCGCAGGAAGAAGCCGAGGAGGCTGACCCAGACCAGGGGCTGCGTGCCCAGCAGGAAGACGCAGCAGAGCAGCAGGACGGAGACGCTGCTGAGGCGGCGCTGGGCGCGGCGCGGCGGCGGCGGCGCGGCGGGGAAGGGCAGCTGGTGCAGCAGGTGGAAGTTGAGGACGCTGACCCGCTTGGCGCTGCCCCGCACCCGCCGCACGATGCCCAGGTAGCAGTGCAGCAGCAGCGCCGTCTGGCCCAGCACGGCCAGCGCGAGGAGCAGCGCGGGGTAGCGGGAGCCGCCGTCCGTCTGCCGCGGGGGCGGCGGCGGGGCCGGGCCCGGCGTCCAGAGCCCGGGCAGCAGCGGCAGCAGCAGCAGCGCCAGCGCCCAGGAGAGCCCGATCATGCAGCCCGTGTGCCTCCGCTGGTACAGGGCCTGGTAGACGCTGGGCAGCTTGGTGATGAGCACGTACCTGTTGAAGGCCACCAGCAGGTGCGAGGCCAGGGACACGGTGAGGCCGAGGCCCAGCAGCCCCTCGCGCAGCAGGCGGTACTCGGCCGAGCGGAGCGAGGAGGAGTTCGGGGGCAGCAGCCCCAGCACGGCCTCCTGGGGCATCCACAGGGCGCACACGCTCAGGTCGGCCGCGCAGCCGTTCACGATGAAGGCGTTGCTGGTGGTCTGCAGCTTCTTGAAGGAGAAAACCAAATAGATGACCATCACGTTGGACAGAGTCCCTGAGATAGCCAGGACCGCATAGAGCAGCGAGAGGAAGATGCGGGTCCCTGAGGAGTCCTCCCAGAGCAGCAGCAGGGGCGAGCTCACGCTCCAGGAAGAGGCGTTGGGCATCGCGCTGAGTGCAGCTCAGTTCTGACTTCTCCCCGTAAATCCCATCTTCATCCAGGTCAGATCCTGCTGTGGCAGCCCCCCGCTGAATACGAGAGAGGACGTGCGGGCGGGGAACTCGAGGCAGATTTCAGTCATATGAGCTGCAAGTCCAGAAAATGTAGTTAGCAGTAATGACCCGGAGAAGAGCGGTGTCCAAGGCAGATAGGTGGCAGGAAATCCCAGATGCTGGAGCTAGTGAAGGTGGGTCCATAAGGTGCAGATGGCTGTAAGCAGACCAGAACGCGGCTGAGGATTCTGTAGCTGTGAAAATGCCAAAAGCGGCAGCACCTTGCAATCAGTAGCAGAAACGGCAGCAACTGATACAAAGCTTTGCAGTTCCTCCTGTGACACAGTACGTACTCTGTATATCATTCCAGGAAGATTCAGCCCTTCCACTCTTCATGAATTATTCAGCAGATTTTCATCTTGTTAAATCAAGGAAGAAAAAAAAAAGAAAAAAAAAAAAAAAACAGACCCAATCGCGCTCCAGAAATACTGGAACTACAGAGTCTGACTCTCTTCTCGTTGCTGTACCGGTTTCCTTCTTCTCACCCATTTACACAACGACTTTCATTTTTCAGCAAGCTTTCAAACTAGTGTCAGTCACTTCTGTCTGAAATACAACACATTTACTGTAGCGACTTCTCTGCTAGATACTGAAGCTGTTTTATTCTGATTGTATTTTTGTTAAGCAAAAGCATACTGTCTTTCTGTAAACATTTTTAGAACTGCTCTTTTAAGAATATAGCTTCCAAATTAAATCTTTCAAACATTATGGATGCACAGATTCTTGGTAAGACAGCACTTTATTTTGGGAAGACGCTCCTCAAACTCCACATCCTGTATTTCTTCAAAGAGGGCTCAGTCTGTCTTATCTAGTGGGACATCCTGCATCACTGTCCTGCTGGAGGTGAGTGTTGGTGTCTCTAGATACACAGGTAAAGTGGAACCAGCACAGACTTTGAAACAGCGGCACACACCCAAATCAATTCCAAAAGCACCTTCTCTCAGAACTGAATGAAAAGCTCTCACAGCCTGAAGGCTGGTTGGAAAGCAGGGCTTGGCTCTTACTTTCAGGATAGAGAATTAGTGCTGGGATTCTCACAGGTACTCTTCAGTGCTTTGCTTAAACATTAACTGTCCTTAACCTCAGCAGGATTTAATAAGAAACTTGAGTAAAAAGTTGAGATTTCTTCTTAAAGGCATTTCAGAACAGGAATGTTGATTAATTTTGCAGCGAGTTTAAGTGAGAAGCTGCTTTTCTAAGGCTGGAAAAGTAATTACTTCAGCTGATAATGTATTATCTGTATACTGACCAAGATATCATAAGATATTTTTAGATACTGTTAAACTCATAATGCCATAAATGACAATACCAAAACAGTAGGTTAGGAGGTCAATTATAGCATGGGTCAGTGGATTATTTTGTTACAATGTAGTGTATCTTTAATGAAAGATTCCTGTTTGTAAGAGTCCTGTTAATAGGACTTGATCCAAATATGGATACATTACAAACATGTGTATCTGTTCTTTTTTAATTATCTAGATTGCTCATGTGCTTAAGGTTAAAGACATACCTGAGCAATGTACTTGATCAGGCCCCTGATTACCATATTTTTTGCCTGCTGCGCTTTATGTAGATCTAATCAAGTGTCAAACCTTTTGAGGCCTTTCATTGTTTAGCTGTCAGTAGAGAACAGTTATTATAGAAACTGAAATCCTCCTCTTTCTGCAGTACTGTAATTGAAAAATATTCTTTAAATCTGTAAGAAGAAATATCTCACTAACCAAAAAGCTTCACAAAGCATAAAGAAACAGTTCCATAAGGCGTTATCCACAGAATCACAGGCCCAGAAAAGACCTTTATTTAATCCATCCTTACGTGTTTATCAAATCTCCTTTTAAAGATCTCGTATACTTTTTCTCCCAGAACAAGAAGATACATTTATATATGAAACAATGGAAGCAGTGAAATTCAAGAATGAGTGAACAGAGCATAGAAAATAAAATTCAAGGTATTTCTTAAAAGCTGAAAGATTGTAAAGACTCCTAAAACCAGTGGCTGTCCCCAGCTTATCTTGGCCTTGTTGATTGCTAGAGTACTGGCTATATTATTATGCATTTTTTAAGAACACAAGATGTCCATTGGCTGTCTGTCATATAATAAATCAGTAGAATTAAAGAAAAAAAATGGCGAAGGGATTGCTTTCAGCATACTAGACACGTTTAAATTGGCTGCTCTTTTGTATATCCTATACATATCCAAATCAACTTCCTTTAATTGCTTCATTGTAGTGACAAGAACCTTTTGTTGTGTAATTGGAATAAACATTCACTAGAATTTGGGCAGCTTCTAAAGCATGTGTTCTACTCCAGGCTTTGCCATTCCTTTAGAGTTGCTGTGCAACAGTCACACACTATCCACATCATCCATTGCAGGCTTACCTGACAGGAATATTAAGCACCATGGATAATTTATCATGCAACACAACAAATTTGCTGAAAATCATCAACAGAGTTAAGCTAAGATAAAACCATTTGTGACAATTTTTTTCACCAGCGCAAGAAGCAGCAGCTAAATGAAAATGTGCTTGTTTGTGTTCTTGTGTATAAAGACCCTACTATTAGTGAGGCTAAATCAAACTACTGCACACAGGAAAAAAAAAAAAAAAAAGACAAGTTATACTACACTTGTAACAAGGATCCTTGTCCAGGAAAAAAATGTTTCCTCAATTAAGATACATTTTAAAATATGGTAATTAGAAATGTCACAAATACTTGAGACTTCTAAACACATACAGGAATATTAACTAGAAAGATCAGTTGTAGAAGATACCTATCACACTCATTTCTTTTCCAATGAAGGTTAATTAAGACAAGAAACAAGGAAGCTGGTTGATATATGCATTTAATTATTATCAATTAGCTGTATACATGTACATATCTACATTCCAAAATGAAACAATTTTTTTAATAAGGAAATTTATAACAAAGCACATGACATTTTTTCATAAGAGGTAGAATTACCTTACCATCAGTCTATAATTCATATATAGTATGTTGTATATATATATATATGCACACACATATGCTACTTTGTGTGTGTATATTTTACATATACACAATTGTGGAAAAGTACAGTATTGCATGTAAGTTTTATTCAGTGATTTATATAGCTGCTCTCAGTATTACTTATTAACACTTTCAGAATAACTATGTAGCAGTTTGGTGGCAACTTCAGTTGCAGGACAAACGCAGATCGCTCACAAGTCTTCAGAAACAAGACTGACAAGTCAACAAGTTCTATTTTCACGTTCCTGTAGATTTAGGAAAAACTCATGGCTAACAAATCTATTTTGTGTTTGTTTTCTAAAGTTTCCACGGTTACTATTTTTTTTTATTATTATTATTTTTATTTTTGCTGTGATTGCATTTATGGAATTCTGAAAATCTTACACATGATCTCTAATACTTCACTGTAAGAGCATTTCATTCAAAGATTCATTCCTAATTGCACCAGCTTATGTATTAAAGAATATCCTTACTGCTAACAAAACTATTGTATGACAGCAGCTTAAACTATCTATACATCTGACAATAGTTTCCGAATTAAAAGGTTTATGGAACATCCAATTGGTAAGTGAGAATTCAGTATACTTCCAAACATTTACTTCAGTACGCTTTGCTACTGAAACTTGCAAAATGCAAGTGTGCAGCACAGCCAGATTCAGACATTCTTACTTTGTCAGTATGCTTTGTCTGTCTTTATTTTTGCAGTAGACATTGCATAGCAAAATTTAACATTCTACTTCTAAAAGTTAAAACATTTCTTTAAAGTAAAATGAAAAAATATTAATTAACTGAATCATCAGCTAAGTTACTTTCTATTTGCAATGGAAGATCTAAGTTGCAATGTAACTCATTTTTCTTTCATAGCATTTCCCAGTGAAACATCAGCAGCTGAATGTGGAAAGCAGACTATATACTCAAGTGCTTTCAGTTGATAGCATTATAACTAGTCTCTCATTAGTTAGACTTCCATTAAGTTATCGGAAGACCAATCAGCGAAAGAGGTAATTACATTAGCCTTTAAGCAATAATGGACCCATAAAACAAGAAAAGCCTCTTGTTCATTAAAAAAATAGTATCTTTGATAAACGTGTAAAAACTCTTTAAAATACACATTTTGGTAACAAAGTGAACAACTAAATTAAAACATTCTAGTTTTTACATAATTCTTATATATATTGCTTAATAAAATATTCTCTTAATACATTTTAAGACTGTACACAAGTTAATAAATGTCATAATGAAATTAGAAATATATTCAAGTAGTTTCAACATTAAAAATTTAAATCTGTATATAACACGGAGGAATAATTTCCGTAAAACAACTTCAGTGCATCTGCAGTAGTCATGAACAAGAAATTTCTGTCTGTTGAGAAGTTGTTCCTTGGTGTTATGGTTTTAATACAACTTTTATTGAAAACTCCTCAACGGAATGAGCAGCTTCTTTCCTTAAATTCTTCTTCATGAAGGACTTCCATGCTAAGAACTCAGCAGGTTTCACCAAAGCAGCAAGGCTTTAGTACTGAACATATTCAGACTGAAGGGACTGCGCAGAGAAAAAAAAAACGGATTAGAACTCATTGAGGTAATACTTGTATTTAATATGTATTTTGCACTTCAAGATAGGGAAGAATGGAATGACAGTAAGGAGGAAAAAAAGAACAGTTGGAAGGAAATCTGAATTTCTGCATTCTGATTTAGGTTAAAAAAAAAAATCAATAAAATCCAAGAAACTCAAAAATTGGATACTAAAAAGCCATCAGCTTCTTTGTATCTACACTTCTCCAAAACAAATTATAGAGTTCCTTGGAAAGAATAGTAAAAAATCTATATTACACCTTAAGACAATACCTTAAAAACGTATGGGAAAATGTATGATTGCAGCTATTAGAATTGAGTTGCTTCATTTATCCTGAATGAGAATGAAGGTGCTACTGTGAAAAGACAGAGCTTGCTTTAGATGTTGGTTCACGTAGTGACAGAGGAAATTAATGTTCTGTAGCTAATTACCAAGGGAAAAAAAAAATTACAGCACCACAAGTCTACTATATTTATTTGCATTACTGGTTCTATTAAAGTTTTCTTATAAAATGAGTAATCGGTTCACATGACATCCAAATATTTTATTACCTCCTATACAAATAAGGTCAGGAAGTTGTTGTGATGATCAGAAAATCTTATTTGAGAGCTCCTCATTCTGCCAGCATGGTTATAAACAAATAACTCATCCACACTCTACATCCTGCCCTTATATTTTAAAACAGCATAAAATCAGTAGGATTAGAGAAAAGTACTGGAGACCAACATGAGTCCTAAGAACTCAGAACCTTAGATGTCTTCTATGTTTTTCCACTATAACTAACTTGTCATTGTAGAAATGCTCTCTGGCATCCATAACAAAACCTATAAGTAGAAAAAGCACATAACAAACTTTTAGAGCTCTAGTATCACTTTTTTTTTTTTCCCTGCTGTCCACCAAAACTAAACAAAATATATTTCTGAGGTTGTCTTTCAAATGCGTGTTTCTCATCTTCAAGGTCTGAGATTATCTGGGTAGTCTTTCCTATGTCAGCATACAGATATTTGAACACCACTAACTAATAGGAGTCTGGTTTTAGTACCAAATGGATTTGATTAAAAGGTATCCTGTAATAGTAAATTTTTTGTAAAACAGAGCAGATGTAAAGAGCACTCTTTCTTTACTACAGGCATTAAATATACAGTCAGAGAAGTTTATTTTTCCCCCCCTCTGGGTTCTCTAATCATTCTGACTTCATGAGCTTTGGTGAGAACATTTGTTGAGCCATTTCTTACATATGTAAGAGAGCAACAGAAGGAATATCCCTTCTGTTAATTAATGATCCTCAAAGGAGCAAAAAGCTCTTCCTAATGTCTCAAATCCTCTTTGGAATACAGTGAAGAATTAAGTTTAAGCAGCATTTTTTCCTAGAGTAAGATTAATTTGCTATATTTCCCATAAGGTTCCAAAACATGATGACAGTTCTAACAACTCAGTTGTTGTACAGCATACGGACTAATTTGAAAAATTAAATATATCTGTGGTATTAGTTTTTCTTTTTTTCTGACCTTTACAGTTAACTAATTAATGCTCTTAACATCTCACACTGTCCAAAGAGATTGACCAATATTTCAAAACCTGTTAACTGGTTTTTTTTTTGTGTGTGGTTTTTTTTGTATGGTTTTTTTTTTTTTTTTTAGATCTCAGACGGAGGAGTTTTCTATTTTAAAATTCACATTCCTACCCCCTATTTGCGGTGACTCAAAGTATAGCCTGTAATTCTGAAAGCTTTATTAAAAACAGAAAGACCCAATCTACTGTTACAAGTCACAGGCTTGTATTTAAGAAAATCTTACTTAAAATAGAGAAAAAGATAGAAGAAAAAAAAACAAAAACGCTGAATTGCCATGAAGAGAGAACAAAGTTAAGTGGGTAAAATCCTCGGTGCAATCCTACAGTGGTCTTAAGCACTATCAAGCTTGGCATTTTACACCCAAGCTTCTGATATTTAAATAAACTAAGAATTAGATGACTTCCCTATAGTTAATGATACCTTTCTAACGAAGTTCATGCTGAAGCAACTGCTTAGATTATTATCACTTTCCTTGCTCAGTAGGAGACACTGAAAGCCTCCTGGAAAAGAAATAAATCACAGATCCATCTAGGTGTGAAAACCATACTCATGCATTTAAATTCAGGACTAAGTCATCTGAAAACTAACATCTGAAATGCAACAATCCTATATCACTTATGTCTATCTATCAGGAAATGAACACACTCTCCTCCAGCAAATAAAATTCTAATGTTATGTCACGATATTTTTAGGATAAAAGCCTCTACTTACAAGTAATTTAAGTCTTTTTGAATGATCCAAAGTGTTATTGCAATAGGAGTAGTATAGAAAACAAGTAAAAAAAACCCAACACCTTAAGATCCACTAAAATAAATCAGAATATATTAAAGGATCTACACATACTCTTGAAATGATCCTTTCAGTCTACTAGATTTACAGATCAGTAAGATAAGCTACTGTCTGTCTTTTTTTTTTTTTATCATGCAAAATGTCTTATATCCCACTAGATTCCCTAATGTTGAGAAAGCCTCTCCTACAAGTATCGAGATCATATATATAAACTTTAGAATTCTGTAATGCTTCTCAATTTTTTTTTTTATTTTTTAATTTTTTGGAGATTTTTACATCTTGCCAGTTTCCATGGCAGCTATAGAAGCAAAATGTGACTCATTTTAAGACTACCCAGATACATACTCTTTGGTAAAAAATAAAATAATACAAGGAGTGATAAAGGAGTGATATTTTGTTTTTTACAATAGTTATAAATCCAAAGAAATAATCTTATTGCTGTACCTTAGACATGGTTATACTCAATAAGAGTTTCTGCAATTTATAATTGTGAAATGATGCTTAGTCAAAGCATCCTACTTATTAAGTTAGCAAATAGAGTATTCTACTTGGGTAGAATTGCAACTTGTCTATTCTATGAAATCAAGTTTTTCACCTAAATCATCAGCGTACAATATGATGTAATGAAATGAATTCATTTCCAGGCTTACTCCGATGAAAGAACAAAAGCCATCAGGGAAAAAAAAACATGGCTGACAACAAATGGGAGAGACAGGAATGGTTATTTTTGTTTGTTTTAACCAGAAATGGAATAGTAGTACTAATAAATGAGTGGTAAAATTTTACATGACAAAAAAAAAAAAAGAGAAAATAAGGGTATTAAAAGACGTTTTCTTCCATATTAGAAGAAAGAATTATGTATTTGCATCACCTAAAATGAAGTTCCTTGTTCTCTTACTAACGAGACTGAAGAGCATGGATTAGAAATGAATACTTACTGCCCTAACCATCTTAAAATGCTCCTCCACCACTGGTTGTATAATAGCTAACAAACTACTGAAGAGAAATAAAGACGATAAGGTGATTTTCTAAAATAAGAACACCTGTACAATTACAGATGGTTAGCTTGACATCTAACTGTGGCAAGTGAATTCTGCTCATAAAAAAGCACAGGAATATAATTCTTATCATTCAAGATTTCATTGATAAGTTAAATGAATAAACATAGCTTTTGGTGTATGTAATAGACTTCTGTTAAATGCATTACCTTTTATACTCCAATTAGAAAAAAGTGCAACATAATAAAAACACACTGCATCAATACTAAGGTTTGGCTAATAGGACTTGAAGTAAATTCAGCATCTAAAGCAGTGAAGTGGGAATCATTAAAAAAAATTCTATTTTTAACAGAATTCTGCAAGAACAGGTACTAATGCTTGATGTTACTTTATTTTGTCCATGAGCCTACAAAACAATCTTTCATGAGTGGCAAATTGGTTCCAATAAGGAATGGGGAAAAAAACTAAAAAAGATGATACTTTTATTCAGTTAAATACAGTTTTATAAAGAAAAAAAAAGAACAAGGAATGCAGGACATTAAATAGTGAGAGTCAGTATCTTGTTTATGCAAGGACTTGCCACCCTAATGAATTTCCAACATAGTATGGTTGAAGTTTTTAATTTATAACCAGGATGCCACTAAGTAAGGAGGTTTCAGCACATGAAAACTGAGTGCTGCCTCTACTTATTAAAGAAAATCACCAAAAAATAGTATAGGATTCTAACATGATCAAAATAGTGTTTGAACCAGTCATACATGCAAAGAGTTCAACTTACTAAAAGACAACAAAGCTAAGATAAAATGTCTTCATGACAGTAAAATAAGGAAATAAAGGAATGTAACAGTACATAATAAAAATATATACCAAGTTTCAAATTAAATGTGAAGATGTTTGAAGTGTGACTATATTCAAAGAATCAGACCAACTATCAAGAAAAAATGATATTGTCTTCAAAATAAACCAATGTCAAGAAAGACAAGTGTTAGCCAGTTATAGACTCACTACCAAAAAAAGCAAATACAAAAAGATTAAAAGGAGAAGACAGTTAAGTTTCTAAGATACAGTACTTCTAAAGCTCAGAGTAACTATGTCTGTTGTTCCTGTAATGGTTTATATTATCATTTGGTACTCCTGTAACTAACTTCAGAGCTATTATGAACAATGACAACTTATTTTTCACAACCAAGTCACATTACAGTTATAAAGTAACACTTTCCCTTAGAGTTCTCCATGTAGTTTTATGCATTTATGCATAATATACAGCTCTAACTACAATCTGGATAAAACAAAGAATTGCTGCTACCAGCATATTTACACAAAGTACAACAGAAAAGAATGGGAATGAATTGACTTTCCAAATAATTACTGCTCAAATATATTTAAAAGAAACAATATTGAAGGTGAGAAAACCCAAAAAAGGAGATGCTTTGCCACTTCAGTGTTCAGTTCAGATAAGTGATTGCTCTCTACCTTTATTCGCATACTGAATTTTGTTCCAGTATAATCAGCTGGAGCCTCTGTCAATCCTCTTCTGAGAACTGAACACTGTAAGATAGGAAACTGATCACCTAGAACAGCCGACTTCCCAAAATCATCAGAATTTATGATAAAGAGTCAAAGTTGTATCCTAGATAAAACATCGTCAATTTGCTAAACAGCTTCTCCCCTCCTCATCTCTGCTTAGAAGTATTCAACCAATTCAGCAAGTTCAAACAGTTTTTTCCAGAACCAGTTTGATTTCTGAGTTGGTTTATACATTCACCTTGAAACAAACCTCATTTATATAGTTTGCTTTGTAAGTTTCCATATAACAGGTGAAAACAGTGCCCAGTTAAAAAGGTAAAACGATTTTGTATAACTTAAGGGATGTGGTAATACTCAAGAAGTCCCTAGCCAATAAGCAAATGCTGATGTTTAAAGTATGGTTCAAATTCAAATTTAAATTCAATATAGAATACTTTGTGATCTTATGATCATGGAACATTAACATTTCTTTGCAGATAAGCTGTAGTGGATGCACATCCTAGCACAGCAACTCTACTCCTTTTCCAGTGCAAACATACATCAAAACTATAATACAGAACATTTAAGAGTATTGAGTTCCCTCACTTCGTTTTCAATATACTTTTTATACTAGTTAGTTTTCAGTCTCACATGCAAATTAATTCTATAACAGAATAATGTAAATGAATGAAACTTATACTCCCAAGCTACAAACATGTGAATTCTGAACACTAAGTGGTGCCATATACAAATTGTTAATGAGAGGATAGATCTCTCATCTCTTTGGAAAAAAGATGATAACACAACCTATGGCTGACCTTTTGTCCTGAAATTGCATGCAACGTATATATAGCCTGTTTTTAGACAGGGGACTCACCACACCAAAAACCAGTAATAGGAATAAAACTAACACTTTTTATTTCCATTGGCTGAAAAATATGAAGTGTGAGTAGTAAACAGACGCAGATGGGTTCAATTAATTCTAGACAATATTAAGAACACTGCACTAACTTTTATAATTAGTAGGATGTCAAATCTCAAATCTTTGAAGGCCAGATATTCTATGCGATTTTTAAAAATGTCTTTCCCCCTAAAATTGATAATCTGTAGGAACAGTTATTTCTGATTTCGAAACTGAACTGTTTCTAGTCTCTTCTCTCTGCAATTTGTAAAGAGCATTAAATTATTCACGCATCCTCTTTTCTGCATACTCCTTCACACAGAAAAAGGGGCACAAAATAAGCCCAAGGCAGCAAAATTGACGAGATAGAAAAGCTAATTCTGAGCAACCTGATCTAGCTGTAGGTGTTACTGTTTATGGCAGGGAGTTGGACAAAATCACATTTAAAGTTTTCTTCCAACTCAAACAGTCCTATGATTGGAAATGTACTGACATAAAATACTCTTCCTTTATTGTTAGAAAAGGACTTGGGTATCATGTCAAGAACGCTCATCTTTTAAGCGAGTCCTATCTTTCAGAATCTAGCGTCTTCCATTGAGTATGATATATACAAAAGTTTATTTTAATCTACCACTTCATGAAGATTAAAATATATAATAAACTTTATCCATAATAATGTTACAATCTGAAATGAAAATCTAAGGGAAATAAAGATCCATAAAAAGATATCATGAAAGGTTTGAGTTTAGGGCTTTGAGTTTAGGGCTGAACTATTTTCATGAAACCTCTGTGATCCAGATGCTCAAAAGAAGCAGAAAAAGAAGCAATTGAAAAGATAGTTAATTAAAAAAGGTAACAGACAAGTTGCTGTTAAGAAATATTATAGGAAGTCAGAAAATCATGCTAGTTTGAGATTTCTTTTTGCAACAGCTTCACTCAGAGAATCAAGAAAGATAAGAATTGGTCAAGATGCCTGAAAGGGTTGTTGTGACTGCCAACTTACAGGAATTGATCGACTCTGGTATTGTGCTGGAAGAGCTGTAAGGCCCATAAAGGAGACTTGATGCATACTCATCTGTCACGGTGCTGTGAAAACTGGTTTGGCTGCTCAGGTTGTTCCCATTATTGCTGCTTCTGTTGTACAAGTTGTTGTTCAGTTCATGGTTATTTCTGCGAGGCAGCTGCAAGCTGCCATTCAAGTGGCTGGAGATTTGGCTTACAGAAAAACCTGTCCTAGAGGACAGTGATGTCATTTTGCTCTCATCATCTGAAACAGCATACAGGTTCCCTAGAGAACTGGCTAGTCTGGAGTTTATAGAAACACTGAATGGAAAACATGTGGGGAAAAAAATACAGAGAATATATGTACAAAGACATACAAAAAATAGCAGATAATTCAGAAGACACTAGGTGAATAATATGGAGCATTCTGAAATGTGTGCACATAGCTTCATCTTCTCACTCTTGAATAACGAACAACAGAATTCTTTGTCAGGAGTTCCCAAACGTTGTTTACTCAGGCGTTACCATCGCCAGCTTTCATCTCTGTCAAATCATGTGTGCATGCAGGAGGTTGTGTCAAAGGCACAGACAATGACTGACCTACTCTGAAGTATTTTGTCTACATTTAAGTTTAGGAACTCCTCATTTCTTAAACTAGTGACATGATACAAGTCTTCAATCAGCCAATAAGAAAAAAATAAAATTTGAGAATAAAAATAGGGTGTCCAGAAATACCTCTTTGATTAAGTTAGCTGTTTTAAATAAAATATTTGTGCCCAGAAGCTATGAAAAATGCATCATCCTAAATTTTAATTAACATTCATAACTACCTCAAACAAAAGTAATTATGGAATTGAATGGCAATTAATCAAAGGTTCATAAAAATAATTTCAGTTACTACTTAGTATTCTTCTGAGATTAGTAATATACAGATTTAGAGGAATACTTGCAAAGCTTCTATTAAGCAACATAATACTGTTTCTGAATGGATGCAATTATCTCTTACCAGTAGTACTTTTCATTAATCTCTTAATGTGCAGGTAACAAAAATTTGTCTAGCAGAACAGCAAATCACGCTGTAAGTAAATCAAAGCCTTCTTAGAAGTTCTCCATAGACTGCATACGTACTGAAACTCATTGTAATACTCAATAACTATTTGTACCAAAATAAGAAAAAAATAACCTTTTAAGATTTGAGCCTGAGGATGAAGTAATTCTGCTTATTCTTTCTGTAGATGATGAGTTAACTGTCATGATTTTTGAGGCCTTCAATGGCGATATGGATCCTTCCGTGCTGCCTGAAGTATTCAGTCTAAAAGTAGATGAGTTTTAGTAAGA
Organism: Chrysolophus pictus; assembly: GCA_037305975.1. NCBI lineage: Eukaryota > Metazoa > Chordata > Aves > Galliformes > Phasianidae > Chrysolophus > Chrysolophus pictus. The sequence goes on along the minus strand of CM074583.1, from coordinate 11,564,618 downwards.
AACAAGATTATTACTGAAATAGACATCTCAAACACATAGCTACTCAATATATAGACTAATATGTTCAAAAATAAAGTTGTATGTATTAACAACTCAACTGCAGAAGATCTGCTAGTGTCAAGGAACATTTTTCCTAATTACTCCCTCCCAAGTTTTCTACCTTCTGTATTATATCACAGAGTTATATGCTACTTCTCATCTTGATATTTTGTGTCAGACCTAATGACAAAGAATAATTTTGATGCTTATAAAGATAGTAAAAAGAAAACAGAAAATGTAGCTGTCAAGAGAAGAGCATCAAATTTTCCTGGTGATAGTAGAGTTTTTATTAAGTTGCATGAAACATACAGCTTTTCCTAGGATGTGGTTTGCAGTAACCAAATTCTGTATGTATGGTGCACCGAACTATTCAAAAAAAGGATAGCATTATAGCAATCAATATTAGTTTAATAAAAGTTAATGAATTAATCTCCTAGCAGTACCATGACATTCCCTTGATTCTTAGACTGAGAAGTATTATTGTGATCAGATGTTAGGGATAAAACACCTCGGGTACAAGTTTCACTACAAGCACAGAAGAAACGACAGAACAAAAATACTTCACATCAAGAAAAAGTAAACAGAAGTCCTCCAGGATTAGACATCTGGAGTAATTCATCTAAGTGCAAGGTCCTGCACCTGGACTGTGGCAATCCCAAGCACAGATACAGGCTGTGCAAAGAATGGCTTGAGAGCAGCGCTGAGGAGAAGGATTTGGGAGTGTTGGTTGATGCAAGATTCAACATGAGCCAGTAATGTGCACTTAAAGCCCAGAAGGCCAGCTGTATCCTGGGTTGCATAAGAAGTGTGATCAGCAGGTGGAGAGAGGTGATTCTGCCCCTCAGCTCTGCTCTTGTGAAACCCCACCTGGAGTACCGCGTCCAGTTCTGGAGCCACCAACACAAGAAGGACAGAGTTGGAGCGGGTCCAGAGGAGGGCCAAAAAAAAAAAAAAATGATCAATAGGCTGGCGCATTTCCTCTATGAGGACAGGCTGAGCAAGCTGGGGTTCTTCAGCCTGGAGAAGAAAAGACTCTGGAGGGACCTTATAGCAGCCTTACAGTACTTGAAGGGGGCCTACAGGAAAGCTGAGGAGGGACTTTTTATAAAGGCATATAGCAACAGGACAAGGGAAAATGGTTTTTAACTGGAAGAGGGTAGATTATATTGGAAGAAATTCTTTACTGTGACAGTGGTGAGACACTGGAATATGTTGCCCAGTGAGGCTGTTAATGCCCTCTTCCCTGGAAGCATTCAAGGTCAGGATGGATGAGGCTTTGAGCAACCTGGTCTACAGGGAGGTGCCTCTGCCAATAGCAGGGGGTTTGAAATAGATGATCGTAAAGGTCCCTTCCAATCCAAACCATTCTATGACCTCAAACATCCAGGCTGGAATAGAATTGAAGATAATGCATTCTTTTTCATATTAATGCTTTATAGTGACAATTCTTTTGTTTCTCATACTATATTTTAAATATAATGGTAAGGGATTAAACTATCAAAAGGAAGTAAAAAAAAAATCATCAGGTATCTCTTCTAAAAAAGAAAGTATTTATTGTATGCACTAAGCTGTATCTCTATCCCATCTACAAAGAAAAGCTTGATACATAGGCAATAATTAGCTGATTTAGACTTTTAAGATAAGTATTTATTTTTACAGAAATAAAGTGGTCACAAATTAACTATCCATCCTTCACTATGCAACTGTATAGATATCAGAAAACATGACTGGGGAAACTACTCGTGTATGCTAGTTATCAAGGACAATTCAAGGTGTCACTGAAGTAAAACTGTACTCCTGTCAATTTTTTTTTTTCTGTTTCCAGTTGTTTAAAAAAGTTTGTTCAACAACATTTCTCAGAAATTTGAAACTACTGATCACTTGATACAATATGCATAACTCAGAACACTGAAAATAGAAGACTGGAGTGCTTAACATTTAGAATTATAATTTAATACAATAGATAATATCTTGAAGTTAATACCTGAAAGGTTGTGATATGGACCTGGTGTGCAGTTTCATTTCTTGCAGCCTAAAGAAACCAAAGCAGTAATCTTATGAATCAAAGGATAACTTTATTTAAGGTCTGATTGCAGGTTTCATATGGGTTTTAAAGTATGAAACTAAGAAGAGTAAATAATCATCAATAATTTTTAAAAGTTATAAGATTTAGACATTTGCAGGTTCAATTCTAAAGTTCACATTTTTACAGATCTTGAAAGATTCAAAATTTATGTAAAGAATAAAAGGTAAATAATTACATAAATTAAAGAGCATTTTTGTTAGGAATATAAATTTTAAAATGCTAGATAGACATAAATCTAAAGGTTTCAAAATATTTTTCTGCTTTTTCCTCTGTGACTAAATAGTAAGCAGTTAATCAGAACAGGAAGACAGAAAACAAAGGAATATATTAATAAAACAAATCTGCAACTAATATACACGTGCATGGATATTTCCACCACAGAAGTGACACAAGTAGTACAACTGCTTAAACAAGACTGTGCTTTCTATAAAGATCTGATAGCAAAATATGAATATAAAATTGCAAATCACTTCAGAATTGCATAATTACCTCAGAGCTCCAGTTGTAGAACATGGCCGTCTCCGACTCTTTAAGGCATGAAGCTTATCTCCCTGTGTCAGGCCATCCTTAGTTTCCACACCTTCTTTGTCTTCAAAATCATACTGGTAAAAAAAGAAGTATGCAAGCAAAAAAAATATATAGTCTTAGGAGCAAAATAGTTTCCAAGTACTAAATATCCCCTTCACAAAAGTCTTATCTACCATCTTGTGCATTGATGGGGCACTACTCCATCTTTGCACAGTCCTAGTGAATAAAATGTGGTGCTGTACAAATACATGTTCAGAAGCCTTTTGCAGACTCTAAGCTCAGAAACAGTTCAGGATGCTTGAATCAAATGCCACTTGAAATATAACATTCAGAATGTTAACAGCTTTAATATTATACCTGTAAAAACCTGAAAATCATACAACAAAGAAAGTTACAGTAGAAAAAAAGCTCTGAATTTATGCCTTGAATCTGTATGTAAGCTGCTATAATGGATTCGGTAAAGTTGGAATAGCTCAGATCCAAAACCATTATTTTTACCTATCCATATAGGATATGTGCCAGCTGTTTTCATTAGGCAAGGAAAGCCATCTCAATGCAGTCTTATATTCTCCCATTGACAATCTAGATACTTAACTTTACAGATTCCAAGCCACAAATTGAACTTCAAAAAAGGCAATAGTTATCAGTATAAAATAATCCTCTATTATATGATCCACTGTAACCTGAACATCTTGAATGCATTTTTGTAAAGATACCATCTGAAGATGTCCGTTGTTTTCCTGGTCTTTTACATCATATAAAAAAGCTCTTTAGTTAATACAGAGCTAAGACAGGATTAACCAAATGAATTTTTAAGTTTTTCTAACTCAATTCTCACAGCTGTAGGAAGCTACAGTTTGAAGTTCTTACTGGCTAAGAAACAGAAGTACGTTCACTGTTGCTCTCAGTCCATGCTTCTCCTTCAAATATATAACCGTCAAATTCTTACTGTAAATGTACACAACAGCAGTAATCCCCAATTCTGCAATAAAAGGATGGGCATCTGTACATTCACATGTTATCAGCTAGAAACTCAGAATAAATAGATTTCCAGTTGGAAAAATGGTTTTTTCCCGTTCTCAAAATAACAACAACAACAAGAAAGACAACTGAAAACCCTAGAAGGCAGATTTGAAATCATGCACACCTTCCTCAAGTGTAAGAAGTGACCTGACCTATACACTCACTTCACAAAAAACTTCTAAATATAATCCAAACTTTCTATATGTTTTGAGAAAAATTGAGATCTCATAATCATCACATTTTAAAAAGAAAATACTAACAAGTCCAACAGCAACAAAAAACTTAAGATGTTCCAGTTATTACGATCAGCTCCATCTCTGCTTGCTTGAAACTTCTTATGAATCCTTACCTCCCCATATTGATCCAAGTTTTGCACTTTATTCAAGCTGTCATTGATCGACATATCATTCAAACCACAGAGAACTCTGTTAATGTTTCCATCAACTACTCGTTGTTTCTGGTTCGATTGTATGAGATCTCCCTCCAGCCATAACATTGCTTGCTTCCTTTTGGATTCAAAGCAGATTATTAATATCAGTAAATTCGCACACAAACAATATGAAATTATGCTACTGTTACAGACTGATTATATTAGAATCTTTTGTAAATCTCTGTCTGGAAAAAAAAAAAATCGACATCTATCACTAGAAAAATTATCTTAAGAGGTTAACAAAAAACAATCACAGAATCCTTAAGCAAGTCTGCAGCCAAAAAAAAGTATTAAAGATGCTGAAGTGTTATTTTACAAAACCATAATGAGAAAATAATTAATCTAAACAGGAATTCATAATAATACTTAAAGGTTTTAAAAACTGTCTTAAAAAGTCATAAAATAATGTTTTTATATACATAATGAATAAATATAGTGCACTTCAACTTCATATTAGCATGGAGTTTTGTGTACGTGACTAATGTAGAACTACTGCTGGCTTGCACAGCAAAAGGGGTCACGGTTATGCAAACCTGAATGGGTCTCTGGCATCAGTTTTCAGAAAATTCAAGTTGATATGCTTTAGACAGGTGGCAAAAATAATCATCATTTAATTGCAATGCACATAATCTGAGCTGGATAGGCGCCTGTCAGACTTCATAAAAGAACTGAGATCCTTTTACATATTATCGTAACTAATTAAATTCCTATAAAAAAAACAAAAACAAAAAAAAAAAAAAAAAAAAAAACCACACCTAGGGAATTAAGTGAGAAGATGCTTTCACTGGAAAGTTTACCTTAATCAGTAGCCTGAGCCAATTACTCAAGCTTGCATAACAACAAATGGGGAAGGTAAATGCTTTCAGAGGTTTCACTATATCCTAAGAAAACATGAAGTGGAGGCGATGGAGAAAATAGCACCACTTAATCCACCTAACAGTAGTAGTCTAGAATGCACGCTTCAACTTGAATACTTTGGAAATCTTTCAAGATTAATTGTATTTGCAGTAGCTAAGTCATTTGATACATTCTTACCCAAGAGATGTGTCAAAAAACAAAAAAAGGAAAAAATAAAAAGCACCTTTTCAAATGACTGAAGAGATGAACCTTTGACATCTGTGAAGGCACAGACAGCAAATTTGTAAGACTTCAGTCAGATGCAACATTGTAGTCGTGAGGCCAGGACTACTAAAATGTCCTGAGGCATTTTACATTAGACTGCTAAAAGTGATGTTAGCTCCTTCCTCTTCATTCCCATTTTAACACTACTGGTGATACAACTCGAATTTTGTCTGAATATCAAAAATAGATAACTATTGCCATGAAGATAGTAAATTCACAACCATTACTACAACTCTTAACTACAAAAATAGATATGAATGAAAAAGTCTGAAAGATCTCTGCCTAACTACCAAATCAAACTAAGTATTTAAAGGCCACTACAAATAAAATACATGGGTCCTGTTTTTTTCATCTCTCAAGTGAATAGTACTTGATAATCCTCCATTTAATATCTTCCTCTCAACTGTGCTCATTTGTGGAAAAAACCCATCATCCAAAGCTTAAACTGTCTTCAGAGAGCTCTTGTGGTTGTGAGAGTTTGTGATTCACAGTATTTTCAACAATGGGTGGCCGCCTCTTAAATAAAGGAGCACCCATTCCAGAGTAGAAAGCAAATAGAATCCTAATTCATGCTCCATTTCTCTTATGAATTTTAGTAACACTTCTTTCTCTCATAACCTATGCATTTTAGATACAAGGTCAGATAATGATTTAGTATATTTATATTGCATTATTTACTCACAACAATGAAAATGCCTTCAGCTAAATATCAGCAGGATACCAACTCAAAGTAGCATGAATGCCATAGAAGTACACAATGTAAAAGCCACTATGAAATTAAAACAATTAAATAAACATCAACATCACTAAAACCAGCATAATTTTGCCCATTATTTCCAGTTAGAATCACTCAGGGTCAAATCTTGAATCTCTCATTCTAAATATCTGTAAAGTGTTTTCAATGCAAAGGATACAGCCAATTTTGAGAAGAAAGCATATTAAAACCATACATTTATGCTTTGCTAACAGCTATTAGCTCCAAGTAAAAAATGTTTCATACAATATGCTAGAAAACTGACAGAGACTGTAAGCTCTCCACCACATACTTATTTAATCCCTAGTTATAAGAAAAAAAAGTAACATCAGTTTTTACGATGGTAATTTCAAGTGTCATCATAGGCTTAAAGTGTATATAGTCTATCCTTCCTACATTAACATTTTAACAAGTGTTTACTGTTAATGTTATATCAACATACAAATTGATACTGCCCAAAACAATCGTCTTTATCTCTCAAATCCCTTAGAACAAAAACATACAGAGTCTTGACACCTCTGTCCCTGAAGGTAACAAAACGTACAGTACTCCAGAGAAGATGATTGCTACCTATTAAATTTATCTCAATCTCAACTAACTTAAAATATGTTATAAAAGGCAGTAATATACAACTCCAGTAGGCAGAAAGATCAGTAAGGATGTAGAAAAGCAGTCGATTCCTAGTAGCAAATGACATGCACATACTCTTCCAAGAAGTGTTGCTGAGGTCCTATAATAGAGCCTGGTCGACATATTCTTATCCAAGCAATGGCTTCAGCATGTGTGAACCTGTAGTGTTTCATTATGTAACAGGCAATCAGTGTTCCTGTTCTTCCCAGGCCAGCTAAAGAAACACACATATTAACATTCACATACAAAGTTGTAAGCATTTCCTAATTATCAAATTCAATTACAAGATGAGACGACTTTTGAAATGTTATGTAACCTTAATAATTGAAGAAACAATTTCTGATTTGATATTCTGTTTACCACACTATAGGATTTCAGTGCTGTACTTACACAACTTAATATATCATATTTTTTAAAAAATTAACACCTTTAAGAAAACATGCAACTGATAGTTCAGTTATGCACTTCTATCTCAAACTTTTTTAAAGGGCTGATATTTAAGAAACCTGTGACCAAACTGGAACTTGTTCTTACAAGACCATAAATAAAACAAAATGAAAGTACCCTTACACAAAGGCCAACATTAATACTTTAAAAATTAAGAGTCAAACACATGAAAATACATGTATACATCACAACAGTTAGCAGCAAACATCTTTTCAGCTAGTGGGATTTTCTTTCTGAATAAGATTGGTTGTGATATCAGCCTGTAAAAACTATTCACTACTAACCACAGAATGATTGAGGTTGGAAGGAACCTCTGGGTCCATCCGTTCCAATCCCCTACTCAAGCAGAGTCACCCAGGGTTGCTCAGGTTCACATTCAGACAGCTTTTGAAGAAGATCTCCAAGATAGACTCCACAACCTCTCTGGATAGCCTGTGCCAGTTTTTAGTCACTTGCATAGCAAAGAAGTGATTCCTGATGTTCAGAGGAAACCTCTTGCTTTCCAGTTTGTGCCCATTGCCTCTTCTCCTGATAAAGGATACCACTGTGCCTGAGTCTGTCCCCTTCACATACTTATAGACTTGGATAAGATCTTCTCCTAAGCCTCCTCTCTTCCATGCTTACTAGTTACAATGCTGTCTTTATAGGAGAGATGCCCTGTTCCCTTCATCACCTTAATCACCTTCTGCTGGACTTTTCCTAGGAAGCCCATTAACTGTCTTGTTCTGAAGAGTCCAGAACAGGGTGCAGTACTCCAGGCGTACCCTCACTAATGCTGAGGAATGTACCCAGTGATACTTGGCCTAATGCAGCCAAGAATGCTGCTAGTCTTCTTGACAGCAAGGGGACATCACTGACACGTTCAACTTGGAGCCCACCGGGATGCCTAGATCCTTTTCTATAGAGCTGCTTTCCAGACAGGTGATCCCCAGCACATACTGGTGCCTGGGAACGTTCCTCTCCTGCATTTCTTCTTGAAGTGAACTATCTGTATAAACAGAAGTGCATGTTGACTAGCATGTATTATATATCAGTAGCTTAAGAAATTCAGCCCACACTCCAAAGCTACAAACTAATTCTGGTTGTAAGAAAGGGGTAGGAGAAAGGGTAGAAAGCAAAATTAGTCTTCACTATTAGACAAATCTATAACTATAAAACAATAATTTATCTCTTTCTAGCCCTGTCTTAAATGTTAGTTAAGTATCTCCACATTTATACCTTATTTCCCCAAGTGTTTTTATTTGACGTTTGGAGGTATGGCAGTAGGAGGTTGAACCTTCCTATCAATATTCCATTTACAGTCAATTATTACTTATATATCAGTAACTATTTATATCAGAGATCTAACAAGCCAACTATCTTTACTGACAATTTTATACAGAACTAAAAGCTTTTTACATTTAACCAATAACTAAATATTGCTGCAACTTTTTGGAGAGTTAAGATGATTCAGACTAAAGGATTAAGATTAAAAGCTTATAATTAGGGAGAATCTGAGACCATCAATGTCTACAGTGGAAGCTGTGCTAGGAATAATTCTACAGTAAGAATACAAGAAATCTACAGATAGTACACCAGCTGCAAGTTAACTGTTAACTTCTCATATGTTTATTTATAAGGGTTTAAAAAATTTAAAAAGTGAGTTTTCTCAGGGGTGGAGGTTGAGGTTTATGTAGTCAGATGAAAGATCAAAAATACTTCAGATTAGCAAGTGCACATCTAAGTTACCAGAAAAGTATACTGCCATCTTTCAGCAACTAAGCCTGGAGATTGACAGGCTATCCCCATAACTTATATTTCAAGTCAATTAGCAGCTGTTTGTCTTATTAATGCCAGAATATTTGGGTACTAGCCAAACTAACAACTTGTTGGCAAATAAAGTTGTTTACCTCAATACACATGCTTAGTGTTCATGGAAATAAAATACAGACAAATAGCACTATTCTTGTTTCAGATCAGCAAGACATTTGTCTCTACAATGAACTTACACAATTCTTTAAACATAAATCATACTGAATCCTTCAGAGCCTTTGTTAATCCTTCTTGACTAAGCACGTTCTGTATATTTTCTTGATGATATGCTGACATAGACTGGTTTGAAATACTAGCATCACAATAGTAACTTTCTCCACAGAAAAATGTGGAACAGTCCCAAAAGTACAAAGAAAACCTTTCAGTTTTTAGCATTTCCTAGCCAATTAGTATAATGCTAACTGTGAAAGCAAAATGCAAAAGAGAAGTCTGTAAGAATTAAAACTCATGTCTGCAAGTGACACTAAGCAAAAAAAAAGAACAAAACAATGAAGAATGGAATGTCAGGTTTTTTAAGTAAAGTGGAATGAAAGAGCTCAATATGCACATTAAAATATCTGTTGTATATGTAGTCCGATTATAAAGTAATATTACTTTCAAAGAAAGTTCCCACCTTTTAGTGTTTGCTTTTTTTCCTACAATAAACTACACGCATTAATACTTATCTTGAACTTCCATCTGAGGAATAAATAAGTGCACATACCTTTACAATGCACAGCAATAGCCCCATTAGCATTTTCACAGATGTTCAGGAACCTCTGAACTATACTGTCACTTGGTGTGCTTCCGTCTATGAAGAACAGGTCATAATGCTCAAAGCCAGCATCAGTAAAGCGTTTTGCCTCATAAATTTTTTTGTTTAGTCTTATAATTGATGTGACATTATGTTTCCTGAAATAGGGAAAGTAGGCTTCAGGTGCATGAAGAGGATAACCTGCAAAAAAAAAACGAAAAAGCAAAATGTGCTGGAACAATCATTTCATGAGGATGAGACTCAACGCCCTGGTAATAAAAATCCTTCCCAAAATCCTTTGAAAAGTGTAAGAAAACATTCTTGTACTGAAGAAGCTCTACTGTTTTATTTGGAATGATATAGAAACAGGCTGATATTGAAAGGGCCCACAAAATACTCCTGAAAACTACTGTACCTTAAAAGAGAATCAGAAAAAAACAACAATTAGAGCACAGTATTTCTGAAGCACTATAATTTTTTTTTTAGCACACAACCCTCTACTTCTAGAGATTTGAAGACATTAGAGAGCTAAGGATATAAATCGATTCAGCATTTCAGAAGAGCTGTTTATCTGTAAAAAAGCTGCAGATCACAAGAATAAGACATGCTTCAAGACGAAACACTATTTATGATGGAAATAGATTGGTGATCTACGTTATAGACAAGAGCAACGATTGAAGGTAAAGTTGTGCAAGAAATATTTGTACTATACTTAGTTAACTTCTCCTTTACTTCCAAGTTGCCAAATATGTTCTCTTTCCAACTTTTTCTTGATAAGCTTCCCATAGACTATACTTTAAGAAATTTTAGCTCCCAGCTCATACAATCTTCTCCCAGATTCCTAAATAGTTTACAGTTACTTTCCTGCACATCAACTATACTCAAAAATTGTGTGATATCTGCACACATTTATGAATTTAACATTTTGAAATAAGTACAAGGGCTGCTCTGAAAATAAAGCCTCCTATTATATTGGCCTATGAGGCAGATTCTGGTGGTATGGCAGTAGAGACTGAACCTTCCCACCAATATTCTATTATATTTTGTTGCTGTGTGACAGATGGCACTGAGGGACTCTCTGACAAAATGGCATCTGACATGGAAGTGAATATGAAGCAAGGGTGTGTCAATCCACTGACATTCATCAACACTTGCTGAACATTTATGGAAATCAGACAGTGGGTGTAAACACAGTAAAGTGGTGGTTGACGCATTTCAGCAGTGGTGACAATGGGCCACCTTCAGTGGTGTAGATTTTGAAAGCACGATGTGCGGGCTCCTGTTCATCTGTAGTGAAAAAGCACAGCTAATGATGGTGATCATATTGAAAAATGTTTTGTGGCTGAGAATTAAGTAGCATCATTGTGCTCTTTGTATCTGTTGTAGTTTCCATGGAAAGAACTAGAAGAGCAATCAGAGCAATCTACATAGATTGAATCTGCAGGTGAAATTAGGGCATTAATTCTCCCATGCTACAACTCTATTAGTTGATCCAACTTTCTCCTTGAATAAACAGGTTTCTGGGACATTCTATGGGACATTTCTACAAGTCATATATACGTATCATTGAATGATTTGGCTTGGAAAGGAGCTTAAGGATCAAGTTCCCTGCCACATGCAGGGCTGCCAGCCACTAGATCAAGTACTGCACCAAATTGCTCCTGGCCCCATCCAGCCTGGCAGTAACAAGTAAAAACTTAGCTTTGTAATTTATGCTTTATGCTTTGTAATTTTAGCTTTATGAGTGTACTTACACTCATAACTGCATTTCAAGCACTAGCGATAATTTAATCATAACTAAGTGATATACACGTTTAAAATAAAAGATGTTTTCTAAATTCTGTGAAGCAATTTAGAAAATTTTTGAAGATGTTCAGTAGCAGTGACCAGGGGAAAGAAACAAACCAACTAATGCATTTTCTAGATTTTGATTAAATCTTCAGTGGACAGATTGTGCAATTAGCAGCATTCCATTCATAAAGGAAACACAAGAGAGCAGAAGAGGCAGCTATTCAGAAAATATGCTAATAGAAATAAAACAGCATAGCACAAGGAATGAGGTAAATTACGTCATTCCTTTGAGCTGGAAGAGATCTCTACTTCATCAGTCAAGTTTCTCTTTTATATTCCATTAGAATTACATATATTCTTCCCTTTATCCCAAGTACGAAAGATAACCTTGTTTTTGAAGTCATTCCTGGCCTTTATTACAAAACCTTCAATACACACTCCCTTACTTTACGGAGCTCACCAGAAGAAAAGAAAGAGACCTGAGTTTCTCAAGCACTTTTGTCACTCTAAGGAAATCATTGTTAGAAGATGCTTTTGGAGTTGAGTTCTATGACTGTACATAAAATTTTCATTGCACAATTATTTCTGCAGGGAACAGTTAATCCATAAACCTTTATGATCTTTCGCTCATTTGCTATTAATGTTTAACATGCTGAAAAAAATAATAAAAGAGTAGCACTAAAATACACACATTAAAATCCTGAACCTTACCATTTTCAAATTTGCTCTTTGGGTGTGGTCCACTAAATGCCAGAAATTTTCCTGGAATAATCCAGTTGAAATCACCATTTTCTACTCGCTAGAAAATTACAAGAGAAAGAAAAAAAAACATTTTAATAACTATACAAACAAGGTTAAAAAAGGGTGGTTTTTTTTTTTTTTTAATAATAACAGCATTCTTGATGAATTGAAGAACTAATAATTTAGCTTACATATATGACTAAGATATCAGATGTTTTTCAAAAACCACTTAATAAAACAAAGCCACAACAAATTCTGTTAAAGTTTTCAGGTAAAACAGAAAGATTCTATATCTAAGATATTTCTCCCATAGAAGGTTCAGGGTTTGAAGACACCAACTTATAACAACACTGGCAAATGTGTGTGTTTTAATCAAAGAATTTGGAAAAATTCTTCCCTGTAAGGCACTTAGAAAGTGGGCACTAAAAAAACAATTCAAGGACAACAAATTAAGAGCATAATTAGCTTGCAAAAACAATTATTCTTTCTCTGTAGATACTGAAAATTACATTTTATTGTAGTTCTGATGAGCTTAGTAATCACAGAAGCAATGGATAAAAAGACAAAAAAAAAAATCAAAATCAGGTTGTAAAAGCAGTGCTCACTTTCCAATGACAAGTTCAAAAAAGTTCAGTAAATTCTTCTTTCGCCCAAACTGGAAAATATCTTTTTTTTTCCCCCCTTTTAAGACAACAGCGTTCATTCCTCATTTGGCCATACAATTATTCTCAGCATCACTTATAAAGACATGGCACTCAGTTCAACTGCATTATGAAGCTTGTGTTTTTAGTTCTCAGTTCATCAAAACATTTAATGAGTGAAAGATTCTAATAATGGACATTACTGTAACCAATTCAACAACTGCATGCTTAGCTAACCCCATTAGGCTTGCTCCAAATGTCCTCACACGTGAAAACTCCTGTAAGACAACAAGCTTGCATAAAGGCTAGAGAACTTTGTGCCAAGTCAGGACTGCACCCCACAGGAAGTGAATTTGTATTTCAGACTGTAATCTCAATATTGTAGCCCTCTACTCTCTTTAATAAGTTCTGAAAATAAATCTGAATTATTTTTATAGTTTCATTTATGTCTTAAATAATTCTTTAAAGAATAGGCTTTTGTGGAGAATTTAAATCTTAATAACTCTGAACTACATATGTATTCAGCACTACATGCAATTACTATAGAAAATTATAAACTTAATTATTTTTCATCAAGACTAACAAAAGGGGAATTAGCTGTCTTGATAACATAGAAGTAGTAAAATAGAAGAGCTTTAGAGTTCATCTTTTAAAGAAATGAAATTTCCTTTAGCCTGTTCCTTTTAAGTCTTATGCAACTTTTCTCCACACAACTACATTTGAAGTGTTAACAGCAAATATCTGGAGTATTTAAATTTTTAGAAATTCAGCACAGTATACATCTAAACATATAAAGCTGACCATCAGACTGCCACATGTAAAGCAGCATAAGACATACAAAGAATAGGCCAAAAAAATAAAGAGGACTCCAAGTTCTCACTTGGAACTCAGAAAACGAGCAGGATTCATTTACACATACATACAATTCAGAGCAATATAAAATGATCTTAAGCATTGAATAAAACGAGACAGCTTTGTATGCAGCTTTAGTCAATTGTTTTGTTTTTTGTTTTTTATTTTGGGCAGCTCAACATATACCATATATACACACATACACAAGAACATGAATATACACACATACAATCCTAAGAGATTCCACACATTTTTTCCTTTTTAACAAACACTTCATTGTTATACACAGATCAAGAAAGAAGCAGCAATTTCATACTTAGTTTTAGCTACTACTTCATTCAATTTAAGTAGTTCAGCAAGGGCCATACTAATTTCTCAATCAACACAGAACATTGAGGTATATAGAAATCCTACAAATACCCTAAACTTTCTGAACAGATTTATATTTAAAAGCACCTACTGCATTTGCCAAATACATGCAGGTTGTAAACTGAGTTTTCCCACCATTTAGTCCTCCCCTGGTTTTACCCTATCACCTGAGTGTTTATGAATTATTTCCTATAGCTTATACCTACATGCACTAAACACATATTTACAATAAATTAACAATGAAAGTTCTCTAAAAAGAGAACTTTATACATACACTAATGTTTAGTTTATCTTTAGCTTATACATCTTTCCCACTAACCAGTGCAATAGCAAGAACTTCAGGCAAATCCAAAAGCAAGTTCTGGTACAACCACATTGCTATCACTGACTTCCGTAAAAATACTCCCCCTTCTTTTGAAGTGTGGCAAATAAGAGACAAAAGATCATCCAAGTATTCTGGACCAGATGAATACACACTTTGAGCCTCAGATTTCCCACTTGTAGGTGCAGCAAGGGTATATTTCAAATGTTCTCTACAGCAACACTTGAAAAGCACTACTACTTGAAGACAGAGGTAAAAGGAGCTCAACCAGTTGATGTTTGCATAAGTTAAGGCCTAGTGGCACCCAGAGCATCTACTCTTCACTTGTGAGACAAATGGCAGAATAATCAATGTTATATTAGCATTTTGCAACTTCACTAGGTAAATATTTTGGATGTATTCTAATCAATCAAATGTACTGCTATATAATGAAAAAAAGCTCAGGATGTGCTTAATCTATACGGCTATAAAATAAGTGTAACATGTGGAACTAGCAGCATCTCAAGAAGCTGCCCTGCAGTGTTTCAGTGTATCGTTGTAATGATACCCATCTTCCACGTTGTTCACAGACAGAACACAGTTTTAGTATATGCCCACATTAATGCTTCCATTGGATATCTAACCAACAGAACAATGGTGTGGTTTCTCATACTTACCAAACATACAAAGACTAAGATTTACTTGAAGAAAAATGTTTTGCAATACATTTTAAAGCTGTGAGGTACTATGTATTCTAAAATATTTTAGGCAAATCAGACACATTAAACATACAAACCTCATAGTGTTCATATTCATCCACATCAAAAGTCTTAAAGTCAAAAAATCCATGCTGTAAAGCCTAAAAGGCAACAAGGTGTCAGTTCAATTTTAAATATGGTTTATAATCTCATTTTACAGTTCAGTTCTTGAGAATCAAAATGAAATTACTAAACATTTGTGCTTTTGGCTTGCTGAAGTCTTTACATTAAGACGACATTAAATTTTGCACATATCAACAACACAGACAACAAAGAAAACGTAACAATGTCTGGAAACATCAGGTTCATCATTTCTCCTTCAAAGACATTATGATGAACATACATTTGTTGCATATCACTTAAATCTTTGAGTCTGTCCATCTGACTACATGTTTTTCCTGTAAGGCAGATGACAAATTAAGAAGCAATTCCCTTTTTGTCATATTCGCATTCAATAATTTCTAGGCTGAGTATGTTTTTCAGTATTTTGGATGTATCAAAAAATAAAACATTAAGGAGTTTTTTTGTTTGTTTGCTTTTAAGTTTAATGTTATACTCTGATTATATCACTATAATACCCAGGCATAAAGCTTTACAGATAGCAGTACTAAGTATAACCTGAACCTTGTGATTTGTTGATGTCATTTTTCCCAACACATCCCAGTGATTGAATGAAGTTAATAAGACTATATTGACAAGATCTATTAATAGAGTTGAAATAAATTGCTTAGTATTTGATTACTATTAATTTATTTTATTTACTATTATTTAGCATTTACTTTACTATTAATAAATGTCAGTTTTATACTAGCAATTTGTGTATAATGTCATATTAAAGCAATTTTAGGAATTAGGCGTTCATAGCACAAGTTTCTTTCAAAGAATAATTGAAATACATTTCAGTGGCTTGTATCTATATGGAATCTAACACATTCTGAAAAGTATAGATACTGCATGACATTCTAGGATTAAGGTGTTTTAAAAACACACCGCATTATTGTTTAGCATATTTGTCACTATTTGCTACAGGTAAAGAACTTGTTTCTTTTTGTTAAGGCAAAAACAAAATAGCTTCTCTAACAGACAATTCAGTCTTATGATTGGATCTCTCATGATACCTAAGATACTGAGAGGTTTATTCAAATAGCAGATTACAAAAGTGTTATTTCATTTAAGCATGGCTGGATGGCTACACTCCAGAATAAGTAAACTCCTTAAATTACACACACACACACATATGGTATATCTGAATCATGAAATTTACCCAGTTAGATTAAAATTTACTTTAGATTGAGCCATGCAGTTTCTGCATCTGAAGTTTGTAGATGAACTGGACAAAGATTCAATAACTTTCATGGAGACAAAAGATGGAAAATTGATTCTCAGTCTTCTTGACGTGTTTGTTGCAGATATATTATACTGACTGCTCCTGAATGCTTCACAGAGCATCAGGATCTGTAGAATGCTACACAAATTAGAGTCTTACTGCTAACTGACAGCTCCTTTCCCACCCCCAGAGAACTAAAAATATTAAGCTTTATCTATCCTTTTTTCAGTTTTTAAGAGACACTTATTTTGCCATTCTTTTATAAATTACAATTGGTCTATAAAGTATCAGGACCATTTATATAATCTGTTCTTCTCACCAAGATCACTAGGAATGCAGGTGAACAGGAAGTGATCTTTGCTTACAGTATAAATAAGGTTAGCAAATAAAGTGTAAAATAACTTTTTTTTTTTTTTTTTTAAAGCAACACTAGATTAATTTTCCCCAGGATCACAACCACAAACATAGCACAGAATCACAGAATGGCTGGGTTGGAAGGGATCTCAAGGATCATGAAGCTCCAACCCCCCCCCACCACAGTCAGGGCCACCAACCTCCACATTTAATACTGGATCTGGCTGGCCAGAGCCTCATCCCTTGTCTGGCCAATTTAAGTTATCAGTTACAATTGATCAATTAACAATTTCAATTATTCTTCTCTAACTTTGTTGGTAGGTTTCTAATATTTACATTGGGTATCATACGTACTTGGAAACCATAGCAGAGGTTTAACAAGCCAATCGACTAGATTTTGAAAGAGACATACTAGAACACCAGTAAGGTACGTTAGTTCCCGTTCTTTTTAAACAATTTTCAAAATATTGGCAACAAAAAAACAGAACCAAATGAAGCCAAGTAACTGCAAAAAATGTATTAAAAAGTGCTCAGAATACCTATGTGTTCATATGATTTCAGTTTACCAATTTACGCTATTCTCTTTTACCAATGTTCATAAAGAATTCAGTGCACTGGGCCCACTAATATATATAAACTCTATCCAGCTGGGACTGAAATTTTTGCACATCCTATTTAAGGTGAGCTACAAAACCTATGAAAAGCCATCCTAACAAAGTAAAATCATAGCCCTCTGCATTTGTCACTACTCAGAGCTCTCAGTAATTCAGGCTTCATGAACAGATTTTCTAATGTATTTTAAGTGTACTTTGCTGTTTGCTGGGTTTTTTTTTAAGTCAATTTAAACCTGTTTTTCTAAGGAAAAGCGTGATTACCTTATTTATTCCCTGTAAACAGTCCAAGATGGTGAGATTGTAGGTGCAGTTCCCAAATGAAGCATCCCTATAAATTCAACAAATTAATTTAATATAAGTATCCTTTTAACAACTCAGGAAAAGGTAGCACATAATAGAATGTCATCAAGTTATTCAGTCCTCTTGAAGAACTCTTTCATTGAAGTTCCTAGAATACATTTCTTACCAGCTTCTCTGTGCTGAAGCATGCCTCTATCAAGGATATAGCTCAGTGTGAATACAGTTACAATACTGAAATTCTTTTCAGTATGTATTTACATGTCAGCTACCCACATGGCCTTGGACCAAATTATTTATGCTCTCCTCCAACAGGAAGCTTTGCTTTTCTCTTTCAGTTGCACAAGGTCAGTAGCACACAAAGCAAAACTTGCTTTAAGCATTATTCAAGTTTTCCTCTGTAAAAAGAAAAAGCAAGCTAACTGCTAGCTTGGATTTCACTTCAGGGCTCTCATTTTGATGCGCGATTCCAAACACAATTATAAATTAATCATATAGGAAATTGAAAGTTACTTGATATTGGGCCTGCCATTAGAAAAACAATTTCTCTTCAAAAAAAAAAAAAAGACAGAACACTAAAAAGCAAAACATACTGAAGACGGAAGAGACACCAACATAAAAACAAACGCTACCGCTGAAAATAGCAGCAACACACTAATTGGAGAAATAAAAGAAAAAGTACATCTCAAGCTTTGCTTCCGATCAGTTTGCATTCCAACAAATTCTGCCTGGGCAGACTTCCAAATCAGTCACTGAATAAATACTTCACAGTTTTGCTCTGAGCTACTTTATTGAGGATGGTATGAAATGCAATTTATCAGAACAATGAAAGTTCTGGATTTCAGACAGATAAATCTTTAATCCATAGTTTATTCAAAATTTAATTCTTTCATTAGATACTTTCACTTTTGAGACTCTACTTGCTATAAGTAATGTGAAATTTATAGTATTGATATGGTCCTTTAATCTCAAAAGTGCTCTAAAAGTAGAATACTGTCACGTATTACAAGCAAATAATAGAGAAGTCTCAAGCAAGCAAGGTTCATAGAAAACGCATATTTTAGGAAAATGAGAAGCTACAAGAACCACAGTTTCATATTACAGGCAGGCTCAAGAAAGTCTTCCAAGTTACTAGATTATTAACTGAAATAATCATCACAATGTTTTAGAACAGAAATTTTAACGTCAGTAAATATTTCACATCCAAAACTAACAAGCTTTTTCAAGATGTAAAGCTATGAAGTATTTTGTCTGTATTAAATAAGCAGATTAGATCACAACAGAAAATGATAAGCTTAAGAGAGTACCGATTTTTCGCAGAGAGAAGGTTTTTTATTTTTGCACAAATTTTTCAGCAAAAAAAAAAAAAAGATCTGAACAAAAAAATCATTGGGACGAAGTGGGAACATATACATGACAAAAACACTTAGAAGTTACTACAATTTGATAACAGGGATAGCAAACAAAAAACCTAAAACAATGCAAACACAAAACTAAGTACTTAGAGAAATCCGAATAGAAGACACGATTGTAACAGTGTCCAATATTATGCCATTTTGCTACAAAGTTGAACCGCAACTTTTTAAAATATTCAATCTCCCTATCAACTACATAACAATTCTGTGGAATGAATTGAAGTTAATACACTTTCAAGTATTCTGACCTTAGTCAAAAAAAAAAAAAAAAAGCTTGTCTTGTCCTAATATCCTGAGCATTTCAAATAAACTACTCAGTGAAAATATATTTTTGTTTATAGGGAGTTGCCTAAGATATTTTAAGTTACTGTTCTTATTCTTTCTTTGTTTAAAGCAAAAGAAAAACACATTTCCTTCCCCAGTCACCTTGATAACTTCCTCCTCAAGCAGAGGAACTTGGCCGAGTTACCAAGTTTTTTCACTGAATCAGAAACAGAAGACAAGCCGTGTCAAACCACTACAAATCTGTGTTAACTATTTAAAGAACAATTTGATCTTATTTTCCAAACATTGCTAAATTAAAGCATTTACTGGAAAAAAAAAAACAAAAACATTTGAGGTAGCAGAATAGCTACCTCAACTTCAGCATTCTTCGTGTAAACCCTTCTTCCTTTTGATTTCATATAAAAACTCAAGGCTGTCGCTAAAAATCATAGAATCACCAAGGTGGAAAAGTTCTCTAAGATCATTCAGTCAACCATCCAGCTATCACCAGTATTTCCCCACTTACCCACGTCCCTCAGTACAACATCTAAATGCTTCTTGAACATCTTCAGAGACAGTGACTCCAGCTCTGTGGGCAGCCCATTCCAGCACCTGACCACTCTTCTGCAGAAGAGTTGCCTGGAGTGGTTGCAGACATAGCCAGGAAATACTGGGCTCTATCTGAAATAGCACTAAGCTTCACAGAAGTCCTGTTAAAAATATAATTATTCTCATACCACAGTAATCTGAGAAGCCAATTATATATTAATGGAGCCACTGCTATGCATTTCATTGAAGCATCTGTCACTGTTGTTAAAGTTCTAGAATAATAATAATAATTTTAGCTGCATAAAATGCAATAAATTCTCAGTGATCCACATTTTGTACAACAGTAAAACCAGATGCAAACACTACCAGAGTTATGAGAAAGAGTACTTTAAATAAAAAAATTCTACTAACTAAAAAGAAATAGTGTTTTAGATGAAACTACAATTAACTGCATACATTCTTCTTACTTCAACTTGTTCTTCTCCTTTGCTCACCGTTCTGGGCAGCCTAGCCTAGTGGTTGGTGACCCTGCACATAACAAGGGGGTTGAAACTAGATGATCATTGTGGTTCTTTTCAACCAGGTCATTCTATGACTCTATAAGAAACTAACGTGCACAATTATGTTTAAGGATGAGTCATTTAGAAGTTGCTGGAACTACTTATGCACGTACAAAGACATTTTGAGTGCTTTACTGATGGAAACAGAGGAATTTGGATTTACAGTGCTATACCTTCTTGTTTAACTCTGAAGTATGTGTTAAAGAAAACAGGAAAAAAAAAAGATCTCATTTCTGATCAAACAACAGAGAAGAGCACACACAGGCTTCTCCTGCATTGTGTTGCACTGTGGGAGCTTCAATTTCTGTTGCTGATTCTGTGTTTTGTTACAGTATTATTTTTTTTAATGGCCAAATGCATAACCATCTTGATTTTCTAACAGTGTTTTGCCAACTATTCCCTGACAGCTCTATTTGGTTTCAAAATCAGAAATATTCATGTATTTCTCACATATAAACGTAGCATGAATCTGAGCTGGTATTATAGAGCTGCAAATCCCACATCCGATTTCACAGTTACCAGAGCTGACCTCAATACTGCATAATGCTTTCTCTTTCAGCAAATCTCCAAATGCCATCAATAAGAGAATAAATTGTTTTCCCAGAACTTGCAAAGAAATGAATGTCAAAAAAAAAAAAAAAAAAAACCTGAAGTTAAATTCATGTCATATCTAGAAACATAACGTAACTAAGTTAAAATGTCTGTTTTTTTCTTTTGTATAGAAAGTCAAAGTAGATTGAGATGAAAATCTAAAACAGCTTTATGGTAGAAAGCTGATATTTATCATGGTTTAAAATTATGTTAGTGGTGTTTTCTTAAGCAGAAGCAAAAGGATAGAGAACAAGGTCTTCAATAGACTAGAGTATCAGCAAATCAGCCAAAAATGAGATGAAAGATTCTCAAATACAGTAATGCCTAATCCTCCTGCACCCTCTCTGGTTTTTCCATTAAAAAAAAAATAAAAAAGTTTCCATACATCTTGTAAGAGGAGTATGCTGACTTCTTCCCAAGCCATGAATGATATTCACTGATGCTGTCTTCAGATGAAAAACCCAGCTGAAGATCTAAGCCGATTAAGGCCTTTTGAGGTCACTGAGCTCAATGAAAGTAGATCAATTTCCCAGTGATATTTTCATGTAAACATGCCTCAGAAGAACCTGACAATCCTGCAGGGACTATTGAAAGCTGTCTGGTTTTTTTCCAAATAGAAGACACTTGACATATCAAATTAACAAGCCTGTTAAATAATCTAGCTGTAACACTGAACCTTTGATCATTGCACACTGATAAAACTCTTACATTTGAGACAATTCCAGAGATAAGCTGCACTACATAAGTTATGTAACATCTAAGTGCCAGGCTGCAAAGTGTAAACTCGAGTCAGTAAGAACTGAATTCCACTCATTAATAAGCCAAGTTATTTTCTCCCCAGATCTTAGAATAAGAGAGAAGACAGGGCACTCAGGTATTGATTTTCATTTTACGTAAAAGTCATTTTAGCCCTTTTTCAAGACGCCACCTATGTAGGAGTACAAACTTCCTCACAGCATAGATTGAGGTTTTTTTGCACAGAATAATCTGAAGCCAAGCAGATATAGTATCTAATGTGGCAGCTCAGATTCATATGCTTCAAGTCTCTGTATCATGCTGTATTTTGCATTAGAGATGCCAGAAGTATCTTAGAACACAGCTGAAAATCATCTGAAAAGTCTTGGAAAACCAGGAAAGAAACATGTTATTTTTTCCCTATTCCCAGCTAACACTGATTGCCCCCTTGCAGCCCTCATGAAATCTACTTGTCCTTCTCTCAACCCCAGTAATTCTTAAGCTCCTTATGCATCTATTCCAGCCTCTTCCTACAAATTTATGAGTCATAAATAACCCTATCTCCCGCCCCATAACTTCCAGACTCCCTATTTCCTACCTAGCCTCCTATCCTTTTAAACTAAAGAAATCTATCTCCTCGCTCTTTTTCTCACCTCTTGTACAGCTAGATTAGAAAGCTTTCTTCCCTAGCATGATAAAGTATACCACACAGGTAACAGAATCTTCTTAGGCTTTTACCCAGTGCCAAGACTTGACACAGTACAAAACACCTTCAGAAGAAACTTAAGTGCTTTTCAGCCTGACACCAAATCAGAAAAAATATTCAAGAAATCAAGATGTTTATTTCTTCCAGCATATAGAAAAATTCTCCCCAAACTTCAGAACTCCATATTCTTTTAGGAAACAGGAAGGCCCCACTTAAGATTGCTTCCCTTCAATCCTCTCCTTTCCTGATCCCAAAGTAGCTAACTATTCTAATTTGGAATAGAATCTTGTGAATTTTGACTCTGGCTCTGCTGTGAATGCTTGTTTGATACTCGCAATATTAATGATATATTAATACTACAATCATGTTAATTTTCTCTATGAAGTTAAATAATTATTTAACATAATTGCTTTGCAGTTCTTAACCAGTCTCACAAGAAATCAGAGCCAATTACTCTCACTGCTCTGCACCAGTCAAGCAGAAACAGCACTTTCACTATATTACTTGCATCTTCAGTAGGGAATTGATTGCAAGGTATAGACTTTTTCTTGAAGAAAAAGGGTTGCATGAAACTGTTCTGAAAAAAAAAAAAAAAAAAAAAAAAGACGATTGCTCCTAAATTTTCTGTCTCATAATTTCAAGACTTGATAATTAAGATTATTTTCTTTGTCAGTACCTTGTTTCTACATATCTTAATTTTTTCTTTGACAAGGGAAGAAGCAGAGAAGGAACCTAAAGACATAGCAATTTACTATAATTTTGAACAATGAGTTTTTTAGAATAGGTGAACAAAATAAAGCTATTCTCAGGTAACACACATCCTACACTACTGAAAAAGTTTGGCTTCCTACACTACTAAGTTTTGCTTTTAAAGAAAGGTTTGAATAAATTAAGCTAACATTCTGAAAAAATTAGGTTGAGTTAGTTATTAAAACTCTTATATGAAAAACACTATTTGATTGTTATTAATCTCCTGCCTAAGTTAAACAACTGAGACAGCACTATTTGATAGGAAAGGGAGAAGCAGTTCTCTAGACTCTATTTAAATGCTGCATTGTATTCTCCAGAAGGAAGAGAAAAAATTCTGAGGAAGTATTTCACTTGTTACTTCTTCAAAATAAAAATTAAAAAAAAAAAAAAAAAAAGACAGAAGAACTGACACTGTTTCTACCCTCAGAATAATAAAGAACTGTTTGTAGAAATATTCCAGAACATGCACCTTCTATAATTGGAAACGGCCAGTGCAATTATTTCAGATCAGGAGAAGATTAGAATCCAACAAGCTTAAAAAAGGTGAAGAAAACAACACTGTCTTAAAACTTAAATCATAATTCCTGTATTTTATATAGAATGTGGTGATGTTAAAAAACAACATTGACATAAGAGTTATTATTCTTAAAACGCACTTCAGCAAGTGAGTGAATTTTTAAGCCAATTTTATAATAATTGACAGAGATGTCAACAAATCAGCAAACTTCCTGGTCTTTGGAGAACCATCAACAATCAGATGACTGCATAAACTCTCTGATAATAAAAGCAATCACTGATTTGATACCATTCTTTAAAATGAAGTGCTTAATGGTTTAAGATTTTATAGCTAAACTGGTCTTCACACTTAAGTCTGCCAACTCAACAGTCCATACTGTATCTGGCTCCTGTAGTCACTAGTGGAATAGAGAAAATTGGATCATTCCTTGTTGAGTGGCTCTAGAAACAAAGAAACCTTCCAGCGTAAGCAAGGTAGGCCTACATTTTCAAATGCATTAGATGACAGTGAACACTACTTGTAAATTGCTGACTCTCCCCTGGAGAAACAGATCTTGACCTTCTCACAAATGTCTTGTATCACTTGGTTCTGTCTAAGAATAGTGCCAGACACATCCATCTGCAAAGCACAATGACATTCCAAAGTCCACACAGTAAAAAGAAACTGGAAACTTCTTTAGATAGTTATGACAGCCAAAACTTCTCAGATCCAGGTCTCAAGACCACTTTGCTCCAGAGAGTATAGAAAAATTATTAGAAATCATCTACTCATTGAAAACAAAGGCAAAGCAACTTAACTTGAACTTCATTAGATGTTCTGTTACACTGAGAAAATGAAACAGGAAAAAAAAATTATCATTCACATAAGTCTAGCAGGTTAGCTGCTAAGCAGTAGAGAAGATCAGAATTCCAAATAGTAAAGCACGATACATGAAAGTAAAGTTTAGATTGATAAAGCACAAACATGCTAACAAGTATTTTTTTTAAATCTGAAAGCTTGCAAAACTGGGAATATCACATAAAACCTAAGTCTAAATAGTTTATTTTTCCAACAGCAAAGCAAATCAGAAGTATAGAAAATTCTGTGCATTACACGTTTATGTCTGTGTCAGACATTAAGCCATTTTCTAGGAGAGGAATTTAGAAAAAAAAGCATATTTAGCAAATTCTAAAAACAAAAGTTAGGCCCATTTTTGATGCTCACATACCTAAATGGAATATATTGTGGATTAGATCCAGACAGAAGTGTCCTGTATGCTTCTTCTGGTGTTTTCTTCAAGTATATTACCTAAAGGAAGGGAGAAGAAGAGGTGAAGAGAGGAAAATAAACAAATAAATGAGCCCTGAGCCTGAAGAGCCATTAACTATTTGCATGTTTCCCCCGAACCACTAAACTTTTCAGAAAGTATACCATACAGCTTAACAAGCATCTGCTGTGCTATCTGCAGGTCAGAAATATCCACATCATCTGAAAGCTGAAAGCTTCAAAAATCAAGAGAAAGGGGGACCACTGTATCTGCTGTGTAATCTGCGCATACTTCTTTTTAAGTCTCACATTGCCCCAAACTGGGAGACTTTAAAACTGATGCACCATTGAATTAGGATGCAAAACAAGCACCTAGGAGCTCTCTGCCCAAATTCAGATGATTTAAGACAAATATAGTAGTTAAAAAGGAAATATTTCCCTACCAAAGCTCAATGGAAACATTTCCAACACAAACATTTCCTGATTCCTAATTGTCAAAACACTCTCAAGTGAACAACATGTCAAATTCAGTAAGTGAACCTGTTACTATGAGACCAGCTTATAGTTAATGCGGCATACTAAAGCAAGGCTTATCCTGATATCACTAAATCACTATTCAATCCACTGGTTCAACACCACAGTAAGCAATCATAAGATGAAATCACTTCACTGCATTTCAAATACAGCACGAACAGTAAAATTGCTCATAAAATAAATCCAATTTGGAATACATACCAAGTGCATTATTTATAAATAGATATCCAGTTTGGGGTGATACCTTATATGCTGCAAATATGTTTTGAAAACTAAGTGACAGTTTGCCTACACACTTCTCTGCAACTCAGCTTATAGACAGCACCTACTTTCAGTTTGCACATTTAACTGTTGAATACAAGGCATTAATAATGATTTTCTTAATGAAAACATAGGTCCTGATCTAAAAGCTTTGATTTTCAACTTCTCACCTTGAGCACATAGAAACAGAAGTAAGTGGCAGTCAATCTCAGAATGTTTGCAAATTGTGTTATGTCTAGAGTTGTATCTCAAGTTAATAGAATTCTCAATATTCTGTAAGATGTTAAAAAGATGCACATGCTTCCACACTCCTTTGTACTTGCTTCCAAAGGAGGAATTACTACTTGAACAGTAGTGTAATATGCTTAGATTAAGAAAGAACAAGCTCTTAAAGCCCCAGGTAGAATTCAGAAATGTAATGTAATTTTTATTTTTTTTAATTAGGGAAAATCATCCCTGCAAATGTCAGGCAAATGATGATGCCTTATTAGTTCACCATTTCTCAGTTTCGTTTGACCTGATGAAACTTATAAACTTCAGAACTTGACAGCTTTTCTCTGGCATTACAGAAAGCTATCAGTACTAAAATAAGTAATCTCAAGAAATATGACCAGCCCACCTGCTATCTGCAAGAAAAAGGAGAAAGAGCTTAGTGGATTTCTTTTCAGAGCTTGTCACAGTAAGAGTTGTGTTTCACCAGGACTGCTCAAAAGGCAAATTTTGGTCCACAGATCAAGTTCTGATCTTAGAAGAACTGTAGCTGTAAGGGTACAGACTAGTATTACTTCTTCCACAGAGAATTCAAAACTTTTCAGATACTAGAGAACACAGTCAAATAGGGGTTCCTTGTTTTCCAATCAGAAAAAAAAAAACCCATAATGAATACCTTAACATTATGGAAAGAGGCATTCTCCACCTCTGCCCAACTCACCCATTTAAGAGAGGAGAATACACACTATCTTTCATGATTTCTCTAAGAGTGATTTCCCTGCTGACAAGTGAGGAGTGAAGCAATTTAGTCAAACCTATTCCCTCTTGCCTACATCCCTCTTCTCTCAGTTTCAGACGAAAACTATTTAGGACGTGTTGAGTCAAACCAGGCAACTTTAGTTTGAGTAGCAATGAAAGTATTTGTAGCAGTATTTTAAAACAATATTTTTTAAAAAATAATTAACCTCTGTGGAAAACTATATAAAAACCAAAAACAAACAAAAAACCAAAACCAAACAACCTTAAAACAAGTCTCCAATCAGACTAAGAGATGAGCAAAGCAATACTAACATGCTCTGTAGAATCTGATTGGACTTTGCAAAATTCAGTATCACCCCCATGTCTGACAGCACACATTTTATGCACTGGTCCCAGCAATTTAGTAGTTCAGAGTTCCTTCTATGTAAGACCAGTGAAATCTTCACTTTCTTCTATTTCTAAAAGACTTCAAGTATTTGTTCTCCTAAATCTTAATTTTATGACAAAAGTAGTTCTTGCAGAACTCTTACAAATGAGGACATTCATTTAGCAACTAGACAAGATTAATCAGTGTATAGAAAGTCTACTGTAAAAACCAAAATATAGAAGACATTGTCTCTCTCAAATTTAAGACTTTTCTACTAAAATACTTTAATAGCTATCAGGGTCTTTCAGTTCAACTTGTCTAAGAAACTGCTTAATGAAATACTCTAATTTGCATAATCAGCACTGGAAACCCATTCCTAGAACATGATCCACTATTTTCCAAGTTTCATTTTACACTTAATATTTTAGCACCAGGACAAATAAAACAAGCTTTCTCAATTAACTTTCACACATTGATAGAGTTCAAAGCTGTAAGACTTCCTGGCCTCAGAAACCTCATGTAATCAAAACCAAGACAAGTGCAGAAGATCTTGAATTAAAGAGTGCATACATAAAAGAAAATGATCAAATCACCAAGTGTACATAACTCCTTCACTGAAGGTACGACTAGATTATCAGAAATCTTCCTATTATATAACCCAAGAATGTACAACTACTGCATGTGACTGAACAATGCCTTAGTGGTAAAATGCTCTGAAACTGCAAGATGAAACAAATATACCTAGATTACAGAATTTAAACTACTATAGTTAAAAACAACAACAACACAGCAATCATACAAATCAGATTACTAGGTGGTTCATAAATAACTTTTCAGAATACTCATTTTATGAATTTATTGGCATTATAATCAACTACTATAAAAGGATGTGAGCAAAATTCCACTACACTGGCAAGTCTAGAAATACACACCTACAGGTACAATTCTGGGTTGAAATTTTTATATAATATCAGATACCTTTGCGCAAACTGTTTTCCAATACTATATTAAATTGAGATTAATTGAAAAGTAACTCTGCTGTAATGAATTGTTTATAGGTAATGGACTCTGTTTCTGCATTGACAGCACCATATTAGTAAAGAATTACTATAAATATATTGTATCTTCTAATAATTAGAAGATACGCACAATACCTACTAGTCTGACAGGAGAGTACTGGTATCAAATACACACGTGGATTTCTTGCAGATGTCAGAAGTTATGAGATATAAGCAGCTTAACATATACTAAGCTGGCTTAAAAGTGCCTGCAGTCCCAGCACACTAGTTTACCTTGTTCTACACATAAGGCTCCCCTCTTATGTATGATGTGCCACCTGGTACCTTCTATGAGTACAAATGCAGTCACATCACGGTACATATGCAATGTGCTCCTCATCACAATTTTCATTAGACTGATTTCTATCTCCTGCCAGGATGTGTCCTTACCCTCTTAGCTGCTGAATGAACATTTCATTCAAATTCAGACTACCAAATATACCAGTGTTCCAGATTTCATGTCTCAAATACCATAAATATGGAATAGTCTTAATTAGTTGATGAGTCCCTATTTGGAGACCTGTCTTGTATACTTACCTTTCTGTTCCTAAAGCCTGGCTTTGCAAGAAGATCTGTTAACAAACAGTAGCTCTCCTTGGATCTAGCTAATGCTTATAAGATCCTTTTAACCCATCATCCACAGACAACAGAAAATGCTAGTTCTAGCCATTCCAAGTCTTCTAGGATGTATTGAGAGATCAAGATAGGATCAGACAAGAGCAAACCAGTGACAGAAATTAGATGCTCCAATTTATACATGCCAAATGAGCATTCTCCCTGTAAATTTAATTGTAGTAGTTTTAAAATATAAACAGTCATTCCATTTAGACTTATTTTTTTAAATATATTTCCCTTCCCCTTCACCACAAGAGTGTTACTTGCCTTTGTCTGCCATTTGTTTTTATTCTTCTTTTGTTGTTCCACCAGGTTTACTCCCAGGATTAAAAGTCTACCCCAAATATTTTTAAAATTTAACTATATCTATTTTTTCCCTTATCTTTCAATTTAAATAGATCTTCTTCCTTGCATTTATACACTAACCCCACACTTGTAGCAAAACATTTTGTTTCATTACAAGAATCTGCAACCTAAGGACTTTCAGTATAATCATATGCATTTATTCAACTTCGCTTTCAGCAAGACCTCAGTCCTGAAAAAAATACAAACACAGTTCACAGCCTGACTTAACAGACACCTCCACAAGTCAGCTGACCATATGGATGCCAGCTCAGGACCAGCAGCTTGCTAGTTCAAACAGTGTATCAGTGTCAAACCTTTTAAGTTTTCCACAAGTTTGTTCCTATTCTGGAGAGGAAAGGTGAAAGTTCAAGTTTGAGCTTGACTGCTACAACAACACAGAAGCAGCTGTGCAAATCTCAGCTTAGGATCATCAAGATTTGTGTGACATCATAGTAAGAATTGTGTACCTAAGATAGCCCTGTGTTTTGCTCATAGTCTGTAATATCAGAGGGCTGAAATGCATCATATCCTCCATTGTTATCAGCAGACAGCAGAAATTAAAGAAGAAAAAACAAAATGGGTCTGGTCTTACAACTTAACAAAGGCTTTAAGAGAAAGCTTTCTCCCACTCCAGCGTGGATCTCACTGTAACCTTAAGAATTAATTGATCCTAAGCCTTGCAATTTTTGAGAAGTTTGCGGTTTGCATTTTTTGACATTCAAGGAAGTGGTGTCCTATGGGAAGTACATACATGTCCCAGTGCCACTCCTTCTGCAAGTAAATGGAGATGAGTGCCAATGATAAGGCTTGTCTAACACTCAAATAGCAGAATTGTCAAAGATAGCTTAGAGAAGAACTAAATGACAACCTGCCTGCCTACCTCCCTCAGGAGCCATCCCTTGGGACATTAATTTACACAAGAAATATTTCTTAAGCAAAGCTAGAAGTATCCATGCAACGATTAGTACTTACAGCATATGCACCTATTAAAAAAGCTGCATTTGCTCGTTTCCGCTGGTCAAAACTGGTATAGAAAACTATCTTCTTTCTTGACAGACTGAAATACTGTTAAAAAGAAAAATAATTTTTAAATAATCAGACAGTATATTTACTAAGAATACATTTTAAAAATTCCTTGAGATGCTGTTTTTCCTACATTGACATGTAAATGAGAACTTCTTAAAAAAGTTATTGATACCATGGACAATCTTCTTACATTACAGATAAAAGTGCAGGGAAACATTTGCTGTTCCAGAGCAAATACATTAGTTTTGCTGGGCAAAAATACACTATAAAATGCAGTTCAATCAAAACAGTCATTATAAAATGCTTCTTTTTTTCCCTAATGTAAATATTTGAGCAATAGCTTAGGGATGTTGTTGAAAGGCATTGCAATTGTTAGACTCTCCCAGGTATTAAATGTCTTCAGTACTAAACTCTATGGAGAAAACCAATTTTTTTTTCCTCTGAGGAAAAACTCCAACAAAACAACAGTTTTCCTCTATACCACCTGCATATGGGGTGACAGACAACATATTTTGAAAGCTTTAATAATAAGTTTATAAAAAGACTGTGTAAGTGAAAAGCCTGGAAAAAAAAAAAAAAAGGTTAAGTACAGAACAAACTAAAAAGTCTTGCTTTTTTTTTTTTTTTTTTTAAGAAAAGAAGCCTCTGTCAGAGTTCTGAGGACAAAACTGCCATTGAGAACAAGAGCAAATGCACAAGAACAATAAAGACAAGCTGCAAGTATTTAAAGCTAAAGAGAAAATTGTCATTTAAAAATGGTAAACTAGACAGTTCATTGCAATCTTAAAAAATTATTTTTTACTTCATGAATTTCTACTCTAATTACATTTTGCAACATTATCTCGTGTTTTCCCAGATAGATTTCTGTGATACAATAACTGTTTGAGGAAGACATCAACAGATACACCAGACTGCGCTCCTAAATATTTGAAAAGTATTTTTTAAAATGGTGCAACATTTTAACATGGGCTGCTCTGAAAGTAATGCCTTCTATTTATTTCAATGGAAACAACAGACAAGGAGCACAACCACACTATTTGATAGAGCAAATTCTCAGGTACAAAACACTATTTTCCAACATAGTCTCCACCACTAGCCAATTCACGCAGATGAGCTGATCGAGACACTCTTAACTTTATGGTGCTACAGTAGTGTAAAATGTAACAGAATATTGTTTGGAAAGTTCACCCTTACTGCTGTACTGCTGACATCCACCCCTGGTGTTGTGGGTCAACACAATGAAATAAAAAAGCATTACTTTCAGAGCAGCCCTTATAAGAACTGCCTCTGTTCCAGTGCTACTGTTACTCAAGTTCAGTACTCAAACTCCTACTTTACAGTTTAAGTTTACTTTCTTCTCCTGTCCTTGGCACAGATGACACTTGGGGGCAGGAGATAAAGTAACCATAGGATTGTGTTTTAGTTACTCAATTAATACCACTGCATCTCACTTACAGTGAAAGCTCACCTTATTCTTGTAGCAAATTTTAGGAGCTGCAGAATCAAATTTGGCACCTCCAAGGCATTTAGGAGAAAACTGCTGTACACATCACAGTGAGGTACTTACTCCCACCCCCCAGAGAAATAGTGTCTTCCAGAGCAACTCTAACAGCACATTCCAAGCTGGTCTCATTACCCACAGTTCCATAGGCACATAGGCTGTGAGAACTAATGCAAGTGAGTGCATCTAAATAAGATTACAGTTGCCAAGAAGGATGATCATTATTGATTGGAAGAGGTCATATCTTGAGATCAATGTCAACATCTCTCTGTGTATACACAAACATACAGAGCACAAGTAGTTATTTAATTAGTGAAGCTTTCAATTTTTATTAAAACTTGTCAAATTTAAAGATTACTCCTTTCTTCCCCCTCTTCAATTTTTTAATTTTAGTGTTCTCTAACTGCAGTTCCACCCATGACGTGTGGGTGGGATCACATCACAGTAGTTATGCAACAGTGACAGAACTTCAATTATAACTTGTTGACTATTACTTATTTTAAAGCAAAGTTCCTTGTAACAGTTTACAGTTCACCTGAAATACTACTTGAAAGTGCAAAAAGTATATGCTAGTTGCTAGCCGTCCAGAAGTAAGTTCTACTCAAAAAGACCATCTTTCATGCTTTACGTTACAGAGCAGACTTCTTTGTCATACAGATATATAAAGTCAGTCCAGTTCTGAAATATTTTTGTATTAGAAAGATGCAAAAAAGTGATAGCCCACCTTAAATGTTCCCAAAACATGAAAATGAAAGTTAGAGCATTATCACTGTTTCAATTTCAAAAATGCAAGGGTTTAATCTTTATGAGCTACACAACTACATGATTTTTTTTTTTTTTTTTTAAATCCTGAATAAGACTTCAACACAGAATTGAAAACTAATGCAAAATTAATGGTTTACAGCATAGCAAGCAAAGCAAAAGTTCATCAGGGTACGATCAGTCACTATCTGTTTAGCCCTACTTACGGAAAATCAAACTTCACGGCAGATGTTGCTGAGCTGATCTGCTGCATGCATGAGTATTTCTATTACTGCTAACACAAATTCTTCACTCAGTTACACTTTAGGTATCAATATTAACCTATCCAAACAATAAAAGGAATATACTGACATTTTGACCAAATTTCATGAGGAAAGTCTAGTTCTGGCAAGATTCAATGACAAGTGTTAAGGACATTTGTTTTTAAGGTTTTGTTTTGTGAAATTTGTGTTTTCTTTTGTGTGCTTGTTTGTTTTGTTTTTAAGTGAAAAAAATGTCTCCAGAACTCCACCTGAGGATTTTGTTTCCTTCGATACTGCACAACTCAGAAGCATAAAAAAATGTTTCAAGAGACTCTGCTGTGACATTTCTAGAGAATAGCTACAGTTAAAGATGATACAGTAACACTGTTGCAACTCACCCCTTTTTTTTTTAGAAGTTGAAACACATGCACTATGAAATACCAAATATATTCTTCTTTATCAATAAGAAAATTTCAGTAGAACACAAAATGTAATAAAGCAGTACCTGTCAAGATATTTCTCAGAGGAATTCACTCAGAGACAGTCTTTTTTAATAAAAGCAGAAGCTATAAGACAAGTGCAGCAGGTTTTGTTTCAGTCAATAAAACTAATTCATTGGTGTATGAAAGGATTCCAGAATATATTTTTTTCATTTTAAAATTACTTTAATTTTATAATAGATTAATTTTTGCTCCTTGAAGATCCAAGAGAGATTTATTTACATTGCTCTACAAGAAATTGCTGTAATGTGTTTAATAAAGTCAGATCCATCAAATACTGCTTAAATAAATACACACAAATGTACTCACCTAAGTAACAGCGAATGCAATGCTAGCCATGGAAAATAGCGTTTTGAAAAAAAAAGTACATGCATCTGCCTTAAAACCTAAGCTGTCCTGAAGCAGATGTCCTAAGATGTCCTAAAGTAATTACCACAACACAGCATGTAAGAAATGTTAGTCCCACAGTTCATAGGCCTGCCAGAATCTTCCCTTATTGCTTTTCCACCTTCAATAAATCAAATCATTTCCCTAGGAAATACTCCGTCTCCGATTACGCCTGCTTCTTAATTTATTTGAGTCTGCATAAGTTTACATAAGCTCAGAACACAGTACCTAAAATCATTTTATGAAATCAGACTTGTTTTTAAATGGAAGAAAAAATTCATCTCATAACTTAATTAGGAAAAAAAAAAGCTTGACTAAGCAATTACAAGCAGAATTCATAGAACAAGTAGGAATACAGCAAGCATTTTTTCTTGCTGCCATCTCAGCTAGTCAATATGACGCCCATAGCAAAGCATCACAAACGTAACAAGGTCAGTAAGGTTTTCAAGTGCTTTACCTTCATCAACAACAAAAAAAATGATACTTGAATAAACTCTTCAGTTCTTTAGAACAGAATTATTCTCTGCTTTTACAGTCAGTCAGCACAAAGATACTACAGTTTAAAGTGGTGGTCTGTCATGTAGAACATTTTAAAATCAGGCATTTCTTCCTCCTCTCTGCTTCCCCAAAAAGGAGAGGTGGGAGCAGAACACTGCCTCCTTTGTTCTCCATCCCTCTACCAAAACAGAAATAGATGCAGTTGAAAGACTTGAAGAGGAAGTTTGTGGGGTTTTGTTTGTATTTTAAATGAGATCCTATAGTCACATTTCTCCTGCTTCCATTTATATAAATTTTAAACTTAACAAAAACCTTCCAAATCACTAAATTCCTTTTGCAATACCATATCAACACAAAAATTATCACACCTAGTGCATATTTTCTGTTCCACACTTCTTGCAAAGGCTTTTCATTAGAAAAGCACACTCAGTGCACTTGACTAGCGAAGTTGAGCAGAAGACTTTAGCAATTACATCTACAGTACACATCAGATGCATGCTTCAGCCTGTGGATGAAGCCCTTTCAAGCCTGCTTACCCACTACAGACAGACTAAATTAAGACAGACTGTAGTACGTATTTTACGTATTAGGGAAGCAAGGTTTACATTAGCAGCTACTGGCCTAATCTCAAAGGCAGTTCTAATCAGGCAAACTGGAATCTATTCATGCCAGAGTTTCTACACTACTCAAGTGGCATTCCAAACTCTAGCTGTTTGAATTCAGATATTATTTTCCACTGGTTGCACCATCAGGTTATCCTTCTCTACTGTGTATCAGGAGTTTAAAATGAACTTATTTGGAATTAACCTCTGGGAACAGTAATGGACAGCGTCTCCTTTCCAGCTGATCTGCTTGAGATTTCTCTGTTCTGTTCCTGACAATCTGTACTCCACACCTAGCACTGAGAGTTTGTTTCTTTTTACTTGTCAAAAAATATTAAAGTTAAATTAAAATATCATTAAGTACTGTTAAGCCAATCTGCAAATGTCAAAGTTACTCATTCAGTTTTAATTTGGCTCCCCTGTGTATTTTTCTCCTTTAGAATATACGATCTTTAGAATATCACGATTACACGCCATTTACAATTAGCAGCTTGCCTTGCTCTGGGCAGATGATGCAACAATAAAGGCATTTCACTTTAATACTGAATCATTAAAAGTAGTTCTAGTGAAGGAGTTCTAGTTTAAATACAAAGCATGAAGTTACGCTTCAAGTGTGATAAATAGAAATGTGTCCCAAACTGATTACAATCTATTTGAAGCTAGAGAAACAGAATTGATGGAACTAATCTCTACAGACCAGAGGGATATTCCATATCAGATAGCATCATGTGCAGTAACAAAACCAAGTAGTAGTCGTTCAAAAGTAGCTGTTGCTTAGAGATTGTTTGGGCAATGGTCTGCTGTTAGCACCACCTGTTCTGTTTTCCCTGTCTTTACTTTTTATTGCCCTACTTAAATTGTCTTCAGCTCAACCCACAAGTCTTTATTGGTTCTGCTCTTCTGATCCTCTCTCCTGTCCCACTGGGGCTGGAGTAGCAGTCAGCAAGCAGCTTTCTGTTTCTGGCCAAGGTCAAGCTATACCAGGCTTGTGGCTTTATCACAGGACAGTAGTGTTAGAATAAAACTCAGCTGGTGTGATCTTCCAAAATAAATGCTGCATTCCCATATTCAAGACCACTTTATAAAAGGAAGGACAAAAATTTTGCAGCCAAAAGAAAAGCTACTATGGTACCTGAAGATACATTTTCTACATCTATAGCAGAGCAACTCAAAATTGCCTTAAATCTACAACACTTGGGTGGAAGCAGGAGAACAAGTTTTCTACAAACTAACTGAAAGCAGTGACAATTCTGCAAGTACTACAGAAAAAAAAAAGAACCATTTTTAGACATGTAGAAGTCTTTTCTTTAACGCCTTTATTACAAGCAACATTTTATTTAAATGAAAGACTGCAAAGTTTTAATTTTTTTGATTGAGTGAGATTTAAATATCATGGTTTTGGAGATCACACTGTTCTTTTTATAGGAGACAAGGGTGAGCAGGGATGTTTGCCTTAATATCTGTTGTGGTTTGTTGGTTGGTTTTTTTTTTTTTTTAGAGGGGTGTGGGTTTGGTGTTGTTTTCCTTTTTTTTTTTTTTTTTTTTTTAAGTTATCCATACCAACAGACCAACTTTGTTAGCTGCAAACCCATGAAACATCCACACAGCCATACTAAGTCTTGTTATTTACTATTTCATTATAAAACTAAGATTATAAAGGTGAAATCATCCTTTCCTCACCTCACCTGCTAAGCAACAATGATGGCATATCCCTTGTTTTCATTCTTCAGAGGCAGAAGAATTCAGAGCAAAGAAGAGCCTTAAGCTTAGTAGCAATTATCTATAGATAGCAAGTACTTAGTAATTACTTTCAAAACGGAAAACAGGTTTTATCTGAGTTTGAAAGCACAGCAATATAGGAACAATATTTTTAAAACAAAGCTTACCTTTAATTTCTTATTAAGTTTACAGCAATATCTGTATAACATCGCCAAATTCAAGGGTCCAAAATCTGCATAGAAACTTTACAAAAAGAAAACAAATATGTTATTTATGCAAAATAGCTGAGCAAATTTCAACGTGCACAGTGTTGATAGCTAAAACTGCACAATAGTAGACTACAGGGAATACTGAGTAAACAATATATATAGTGCACC
The DNA here is from genome assembly GCA_037305975.1 of Chrysolophus pictus. Lineage (NCBI taxonomy): Eukaryota > Metazoa > Chordata > Aves > Galliformes > Phasianidae > Chrysolophus > Chrysolophus pictus. The sequence continues at coordinate 11,527,874 of CM074583.1, read as the reverse complement.
ACATAAACCCTTTATTTCAGCTGCTGCTGTAACTGAAATTTAAGCCTACTTCTTTTTTTAATCTCATTTTCCATTATTCCAGAAACTACTTACTGTATACACACATACACCTTACATAGAATGCTTTACTGCTTTCTCTTTTGTCCCCCTCAGTCCTCTTGTTTCTAAGAAAAGTTCTTAGGAGTTTATCATTTATTTTGTGTTTTCTCATTGTATCTAATCCTCTCTTCTAGATTTTCCTTAAACATTCACATACCATTGAGGCAGCTGCTCATTGGATAAGAGCAGCAATAGTCCATACAGGAAAATTACTGCAAAAAAAAAAAAAAAAAAAAAAAAAGAGGTTTCCAGCAGGGATTCACAGTGCTCTCTCTCACTAAACATAAGAAACATAAGGCTTATTACTTCATTATTATCACTTTCAAACACATATTCTCTCAAACAAACAAACAAAAAAAAAACCATTAAAAAAACAAAGTGAAGAAGAGTGAATTATATTGGCCCGATTGCTGTCCAGAATGAGCATTCTGCCTGCCACACCGACGAAATGTCAATATCATCTACTTTGCAATATCACATAAGCATGAATGTGTTCACCCCTGGCAGCACAAAACATTATGCCAATGTTTAAATACAGTAGCTCATTAGCTGGGTCAAAGACTAAGTTGTCCAACTCCTAGGATGGTATCTGTAAGTTCACAGAACATATGTAACTCAGATGAAAATTTTAGTGGCAATGATGCAGTCACTAACTTCTAGAATTCCTCATCTCTTCTAAGATAAGGTTGTCAGATACGGTCAACAGTTACAGCTATTTTAAAACCAAACCTCCCCATTATGTTCTTAATAGAGATTAAATGAAAAGAGAACAAGCATGACTTACAAAGTAATAATTAAAAACTGTAGCTCTAAAGACACTGTAGTGAACATGGCTTCTAGAAAAGCCCCATAGGTAGCTGGTTAACATGCGTTCTCACTCTGCAGCACTAACATTTCAAAACAAAAACAAAGCCACACCTCTTGTTCCAATATTACTTTTAGACTATTAATTCACTTGTATGATGAAAAAATAGAACTTGGATTTTAAGATTCTTGAAAAAAATATTGTGATGGAAAAAAAAACAACAGTGGAACATAATAGTTTCTAACACAGCTTTGATGAGCATGAGCATGTAACTGAATACACTGTTCATCTAAAGCACAGAACTACAGCTGTGCTGTAGGTTTCCATTACTATTCATTTGCTAAAACTACAGCTATATGAACTCATATAACCACTTCTATTTTTCTGTATGATTAAACTCAAACAGAAGCACAGGAAAAGCAGATTAAAATGAATTCACCGATCAATTTACCCATAATAGACAAATTACAAAACTTACTATTTTGGTGGATGTAAAGAAAAGGTACATTTATTTATTTAATCCAAGAAGTAACAAGATATATTTCTAAAAAATAAAGCTACTCAGATTCTCCGATTTACTGTGATTTTCCATCATTTGCTACAATTAAGCACTCCATGCTTTTCTTCATACAGCCAAAAAAAAACATACCGATATTTAACACCCTGGTATTACTTACTGTTTGGCTGATACTTTTCAAAATCCCAACACAGAAAGAACAGGCACTTTTAGTCAGTTGTGCACCACTATTATTGCCCATACGCAGGCATGAAAAAAAAAATCAAAACCCACTGGCAACTCCTAATTCCTTTACACAACACCATGGGGCAGTATAGACAAGCCAAAACAAACTACTGACCTCACTGATACAATGTTGTGATACATGCATTCATAATTTTGGCTTTTCCCACTGTATATCTTTAAACTAAATTTAGCTTGAATGTTCTTTTTAAATGGAGCTAAGCGAAACAAGCATTTCACAGTTCTCCAAATAGAAGAGTTCTCTGACAAATAACATAAGGCTCTGTACTGAAGTCAGTGAACTACAGAACTCTTCAATTTATATCCATAAAACTGAATATGTCTGACATGTTTAAACAGAAGAGTTTAATCTTATCCATGCCCATTACTTTTAGAGTAACAGGCCATTTTTATCCTTGAATTCAAGTCACTTAATCCCAAGCCAGTCAGCGGATTTTCTTCTTAAGAACAGAATTTTGAGAGCTACATATATGTAGAAAGTGGGAAATCGGGGGATGGTAATCAGCAATGAAGAGAAACAGCATACCGAGCCAGCCTCTAAACTAAGAGTTTGACCCAGCAAAAGCTTAAGACAGAAATTTAAAACCACGCACACACAAAAATGAGATCTGGTTACATAATATAGTCACCATTAACCAGTATTCATTCATTGACAATTCTTTCATAGGTAACAGATCTTCATTATATCCAGATGTTCTTGTAAACATTTGTACGCACATGGAATTAGCACATCTCTGAAACTTAAGCCAGTTAAGAGACAATCATTTGCAATGGGGGTGGGAACCAGATATGAGGAACAGAACGCAAGTATGGTATTAATCTAAAACAAAATATGATTAAATGTAATCAAGTACTTACATGATAGCTAAAATTATTCTTCCCCCTCGCCCCATGGAAGCTTGCTATCTTTATGCTTTTCCAGTTACACAGCAGCAAAACCTCTGTACGTGAATATTTAAATATTCTACTTCAGAAATACTGAATAATGCTACCTGGAAGCAGAAGCATTAGGTTTCTGTTTAGAAACTACTCCTCAAACCACCCTTCTCATCAGTTCTCTTGGCCTATCATTTCAGATATTTGCTTGTTTGTATCACAGAAATTTCCACCTACCTAGATAAGCCAGCCCCAAATCAGCCCGTTAATTTACTCTTTCATGCAAGTACTTTATTCCAGGGAATTAAAGTGTTAAATAGATATAGTCTAGGACTACACAGTCCTCAGGACAGAAACTCAAGATGTTTCTGACTGTAGCTCTGTGCAATGCCACATGAAGGCGCCATGGGTCAGATCAAGCCGTGGGCACCTCGTCTGAATGAAGAAGGTAACTTTACCAAGTATTTGAATTCTGCCGACCCCAGCACAGCAGTAAGTGATAAATGACTTCAATATCTGGAGGTAATGGACGGAGCCCAGTTATGGCCAGTGAAGGAATACCATATACAGGCAGTCTCTGAAATTAATAATGACCTCCATATTAACTTCACAATCAACAAATTTATGGCTAAGGCACTAAGTTATCTTTCAAAAACAAACTGAACTACTTACACTTCGCCCCGGAAATCTGAAGCTGTACACAAACTTCCCCCTGTACTAACAAAGTAGTTTTAAACTACCATTCCCTTACAAATTTTGTGATACAGCAACAGAAATACAGATGAGAAGATAGGAGGCTCCTATTTGAAGATTTATTTCAGGATTCTTTTATTCAGGACAGATCAGCATAAGTTTGAAACTGCTGCTACACTGAATATGAGGATATGTACACGTTCTGCATTCAGTAATAGGTATTTACAGCAGCTTGAATATGGTACAAACCCTAATTCCCATACTGGAAAACAAGATAGAACAGATTCACAAAGTCAGTTCTAACCATGCACAAATGCTCGGAGAAGATGATGTTACTTGCATGGCAGCTTATTTGGTGTTTGAGTTAGTAATTTTAAAACAAGAGCACAGTATAGCTATTGCAGTCTTTTTCTGGAGCACATATACAAGAATGGGAATGCAACTACTCTTCTCTGCAAGAAGCTTGCTTCTTAAGAACTGCAGAAAGCAGCTGAAATGCAGTTTCCTAAATACAAGACTAAATTAATTTATAAACATGTTACAGAGATCTAGTTTCCTGCTTAGGTTACTATTAAAAATTAGCAGTAAGACTAAATTAGAATGGGAAAAAAAAAATATTCTCCGCTTGCTTTTCTCTCCCAACTTCCTAGGCTGGATTCATTAGAACATTCAGATGTCTGCTCCACAGGCTCTCAATCCAGGTATCAGGCAATACGAGAACCAGCTGCTGCAGAAGCAGTAAATGGCTGCTACAGGTAAACAAACCATAAGTTGAATTGCCACAGATTTTCCAGATGAAAGACAGAAGTATCAATCCACGTGTTCACTACAACTTAACTCTGGTGGTCCTGAAATCTTACCTATTTGGTTTTCCTTCTCCCACCTTTGCATCCCAAAGCATGTCCCACCTTCCCACATCCTATGCACGTGAACGAAGGCAGGATGTCCAACAGCATTAGCTGCTGCTTCAGTCCTACCAATTCCTGACACATATAAACTGCTGAGAGCTTTCTCATCTGGGCCAAGACACAATCCCCAACACTTTCCACTACTCAGAGATTGCACACTTCTGAATGTCAAAAATAGAGCAAACAGGACTCTCGAAGTGATATCGCTCCACTGCTTACACCTGGAGATAGGAATAACACAGAAGTTATGGATTACGCAAAACATCAGGTACTCACTCCATTTCCCCTTGGATGTCCCAAATCTCCAAGATCCCATCTATTCAAAATCCAAGAATAAATTGCAGCTCCAAGTTGCCTTACACTTAAAACAGCTACTCCAGATGCAAGCATTTTTCAAACAATACTGCTAGGTGTCAAGAGCAAAGCATCAGCAAAGATATTCTTCCATAGTGTTTGCCTGTACAAGAATCTTAAGATGATTAGAAATACTTTCTGTGGAAAATATAACTCATCTTAAGAGTGACCAACTTTCTTGTAAAAGGTTTTCTATTTCAAGCTACATGTCTGTCCAGTAGGAAACTGGAGCCTAGAAAACAGATTATTCCAGTACACATTTACTGCAAACAAGAAATCCTCAATGCCTTTGTAATTTGCTTTCAACTTTTCCATATGAATCACAGAACAGTTAATGTTGGAAGGCATGCCTAGAAGTCATCTAGTGCAACCCCCCTGCTCAAACATGGATATTGAGGATCACATCCAGACAGCTCTTGGAACATCTCTGCTCAGGGAAGTTCCACCTGGACAACCTGTGCTTCATCACCTACACAGTAAAAGTGCTTCCTGATGTTCACACAGAATCTCATATTCCAGTTTGTACACACTGTCTCCTCTGGGACAGGCACTGGGTACCACCAAGGAGTCTGGCTCCATCCTCTTCGCAACCTCTGCAGTAAAGTTTACTTACTTACTTGAGACTTCTCCAGGCTAAACAATCCTAGCTCTCTCAGTCTCTACTCATAGCAGAGGTGCTCAAGTCCCTCTATCAGCTTGGTGAAGGTGGCACAAAAGTGCATATAAAATTTATTAAATTAGTGCTGGAGAGTACATCTCAATGCTAAGGTGCAGAGCTTCAGGAGTTTCAAATAAAATTATGCCACTAGCTCATATTCTAAGCAGAAGATGATACTCTCAGTTTTCAGATCTCCTGACTTCACTTGCAGTGAATTTAAAAACAATCATTTTAAGATGAAAAAGAAAAAAGCTACAATACCATTATGGACAATTTTTACGGATGGCTGTTAATATAACTGATATTTATGAAGCTTCATTTCTCTATATATTTACATTTGTACTGACAAAAGCTGGAAGCTAGGAAATTTCTTAGACATTATGTGGTTTTGTCACTGTTTTTGTGGACTTGAACTCGCTAAATAATCTTGGTCATTTGATAGTGAAGTTCAACTCTCTAAAAGCTGGAAGTGAACAAGGAACTCTCTGTTCTCTGTGTGAAGTGACAGCTCTGTTTGTTATAACACAGCTAAGGTTTTCTTTTCCTTTCAACTGATATAAGCCACAAAAGGATGGTGAAGTTCAGGTTTCCTATGCAAGTACCATTACTGGGTAACCACAGAAAAGCAGCATTTTACACTGGTCAAATAAACAAGCCAGCCCTTACTCATATCACCAGAAAGAGAAGCTGCATTGCATATCTGTATGCAAAGAAGAAAACATGTCCTACAAGTCAAAGTACAAAGAATGCTCATTAAATGAAGCTTTGAATTCTATTGTATTTCTGCTTGAACTCAAAAACATTGCTTACATTAAAACTGCTATGGAATGAGCAAGTAACATACTGTGGCTTGAAGGTTGTATTGTAAAACATAGGATGCACAGGGAATATCACACTATTTACTTCTGCTGCTGCTCACTAAGTTTCAGATAAGATCCGCAAAAGCTGTTTATAACAAAAAGATGTGAAGCTACAAGTGACCGAGTAAAAACACAGTTTATGAGAATTGTCATTATTTACTAAAAAGATGATACTCCTGGCTTTAATTAACTTTTAATTTTGCTTGAAAAATTAACACAACAATAGAAAGGATGTTACAAATCATTTTGATGAAAAGATGTGACAGTGAAGTTAACCAGTCAAGTGTAATATCCCCAACCCAGATCCGTTTACTGAAAGGTAAAGCATGAAAGACACTATTCTTAGAGAAGAAAAAGCTTCTTATTCTTGCCTAACTCACTAATTGAGATCTCGCCAAGGCAAGGCTCGTCCATTTGCCAAATGACAGTCCTCATCAAGCTGGATTATTTCTCATTAACTCAGTTTTCCTGAAGCAATCATTACCTGCTGTACATTATTCTGCAAGACTATTCTCTTGTAGGTAGTACTGCAGACTTACTCAGGAGGGACCTCAAAGACTTTCAGAGAAAGACTGACAAAATCTTACGGAAACAAAACAACTGGGTGGGGAGGGGAAGCTGTAAGAAGTCAGAGTTGCATAAACTCATTCTAAATTCAAACAGGAAATTTGCATGCCATCTCTTTTCTACCGCAATAGGTTCCAGGTTAAATTGCAGCATATGCAACTGAAACCGTGACAGTTCTATTAGTGAGCTCTCAATCAGATCACAATTGATATGTTCCAAAGCACACTGAAGTCCTTTCCTTTTCATTTTTCAAAGTAGCTAAGTTTAAATAAGATAATTTTATGAATTTGTTAAAACAGCTGACAACTTCGAGTTAAAACCGAAGGCTGAACTACTCAAGATTACATAATCACATTTTGGATATAACCTGGTGATAAATCATGCAATGCACTACAAGAAGAAGTGTCCAGGCAAAAACTTCCAGACCCATCAAATTTAGTGTCAGCGTACTTTTCTTTAATAGAGTACACTGTTAATTTACACTATTACTTCCTTATGTCTCATCAAGAGCGAGGAGAGAAAAAGAATGAAGTGAGACAGGAAGGAGGTCATGTACTACGTGATCCACTAATATGCTCTCTATAATCAGACTAACAACCCCATACTCACATATTCATGAGGTTTTTAGACCACGTACTGCCTCAAAGAAAGCAAACTGACCCCACTATAGTCAGCTAAATTAATTTCTGCATCACTTCACAGTTTGAATTATCACTAAAGATAGACCAGCCCAAAGAAAAGCAGCTTAGTTCCATACACAATGAAGTACCTCTGTCTGGTCACTAGTATGATACATCTTAACAAAACTAAGTCAATAAATAGCTGTGTTAGCAAAGTTATTTACACACCTCATAGGTGCTGAGGATTTTGTGCCTGAACAGACATCTCCTATCCTCCTCCTCTCAACTAACTGAACTACTTCAATTACAAAGCAGAAGCAGCCAAGAAATTTTAATGAGGAAGAGCAGCATGGGTAGGTCATTTTGAATGAAGACTCTAGAAAATACCATTCTGGGGTACAACACCAAGTTAACTTTCAAATTTCAATTTACTGTCACATAAATATTTCCAATTATTTCCTTGGAAAGGCTGTATTTTTGAGAGAGCGCTATCAAGAGTCCCAACTTGGTGTTGAAAGTTGGGTTCTACTATTACTTAGAGACAAACTTAGGTGTCAGGGCCTATTTTTGCTGTGCAGTCTGTGAAGTGCAGCAAACAAACATTTAGCTCACTGAAAAGCATAAAGGAAACATATGGTAAGTAGAACCAGGATTTTCTTATGCACTACCTGACTTGTATTTTATTTCTCTTTTCAGCACTAGCTTCCCAATTTCAGAAAGGTGCTGATAAAAAAATATAATGTGGTAACCCTGTCAGCATCTGCTTTTACTTCCCTGAGACTACAGGCTCCCTTAGAGATGGGAGTGAAAGGAAAAATAAGTAAAGTTTTTGACATGGTTTTACTATCAAATATTGCCTACACCATGTTGCAAATATCAATGGAAAATTTAGCACTGCTTATCTAGAAGAGCTAGGTTATTATACAGATACATTCATGCCACCTGGCAACTGTCACTTAGTTCCTACTTCATTTTACATTTTACTATTTTGAGAATACAACAGGATAAGTACTGTTACTGTATCAAAAATAGGATGCCTTTAGAAAAGGTCCCAATAGACTACAAGCTGTCGACTCAGAAAGCATACCACAAGTTACATGCTTAAAGTCTTAAAAACACCCTAGAAGATAACAGAAGAAAGCAAAGACTTCTTTATCTTGTTTATCTGATATTATATTACATGGTGCATGGTTAGCTGATATGTGGATTAAGGGGCACATTTATTGAATTTGCTTCAATGATTGTTACAGAAAACACCCCCAACCCAAACAGGAAGTTACAGAAGTTAACTTTGAGAAAGGATCATCAGGAGCTCCACTAGAAAATAGACAGCTGAAGACAATGGAGACTCAAATGCATGTTAAAAAATACCAAACCACACCCTAGAACTGTAAGCTTTGCATAGAAGATAAGCTGCAAACTGAGGAAAACTTCCATGCACCTTCACAGAAGCAGCACTGAAGTCACAAGCGTAGGATGTGGTTGATACTCTTCAATCCACGGGAAAAAAAAAGTTGCATTTTACATAAGAGGATTTTTTTTTGTCCCACTAGAAATACCATGTAGTGCAAACCCTCTGTCAAGTGGCACACTGTGCAGGAACAGCTATCTGAGAACATAATCTAGAGCAATGACTTTGTAACTACAGCACAGAGCTATTACTTTGTTGTGCGTATACTTCATGTTTCTTTGTAGAACTCCACCTACAATTAAATTAACTGTTGGTTTCCTGCTCTTTCAGTATCTTCCAGGCACTAGAAGCTGTTACTTCACAGAATGCTTTCTCTTCTGTTTTAAAAAGCTACAAAAGCCAACAGGAAGTGCTATCTAAAAACTTTGAAATAAGTTGCAGATGTGATTCAAACACAAATCAAAGTTTTGCATTTGGATGATTCTGCACGAAAGGTGATCGCTTCATACTCTGGCTACAGGAGAGCACATAATGATCTGTTTTTTCACACGCAGTCGCACCAAGCAACCTTCTATTTAAGACACCGTTTAATAAGATGTAATTAGTCTTAAGAGATCTTCTCCAACTTATAATGGAGCTTGACAGCCCAGATACCCTCTGCCCTAGATCAGCTACGACGCAACTGCTCAGCCACTGTTTAGAGTTATTTTAGTAGCTCTGGAAGATTTTTAGATTTTTTTATTTAAACCAAAAAAAGCTGTTTAACACTTACTTCTCATAGACCAGTTCGTCGTCAGTACAGAAGTAGTAGGTGTTCACCGTACTTTTGGGCTTATTCCGCAAAGTAGCGAAGTAGAGACGATCTGAAAAACAGCGGACGGCCGCGTTGCGCAGAGCGGCCCGGCCCCGGGGCTGCCGCTGCGTCGGGCCTCTTCGGGAGCCGCCTCGGGCCCCGCGCGCAGCGCCGCTCGGCAACAGGTGCCGACCCGCAACCCGCCGAAAGCAGCGGAGGAAAAACTACCGAGGCGTTCCCCACAGCGGGAGCGGGGCAGGCGGCTCAGGAGAACCGCGAGGCAGAAGGGACCGACGGAGGCGGCCAAGTGCGCAGAGGAAGGAGGAGGAAGAGGAGAAGGGGGCCCGAGCGAGGCTCCGCAGCGCAACGCAGCGCAGCCCCCGCTCTCACCTTTCACGAACTCGGAGGCTCCCCCCAGCACCTCGGAGGCGGCCGCCGCCGGCTCCATCTTAAACAGGGCGCGGAGCAGCGAGGCGCGGGGCGGCTCCGAGCTCATGGCGCTCCGGGGCAGCGCCGAGGCGCGCTCGCAGGGACGCGACCCGCCGCCCAGAGGAACCGCCCGCTGCGGGCCACGCTGCCGGGAGCGCCGCCACCCGCATAGGAACCGGAGCGGGGGCGAGAGCCGGCTTCGGGACGCGGCGAGCCGCCGGGCGGGCGGTAGCCCGCAGGGACCTCGGCTCCACCCCGGCCGGCCGGGAGCCGCCCCCGGACAAAGCGGCCGCGGGCGGTTACCAGGCGACCGGCGGCGCTGTAGCGACGGCGATCCCGAGCCTTTGTCTCCGCCGGCCGGGGCCGGGGTGGGCGGGCGTTCCCCTCGGCCCCCCCCGGCCCCCGCCCTCCGCCTCTCAGTGCCCCGGGTTCGCCAGGCACGGCCCCGCCCTCCGCCCGCGTCCCGCCGGAGCGCGGCCAGCCTCGCGCCCGGACTGCGCCTCCGCGCCCCGCGGCGCTCCTTTCTGCTCCGTCCCCGCCCCGGGGCTGCGCTTTGCGGAGCGGCCCGAGGAAACGGAGCGCTCCGGTGCCCGGCTCGCGAGATCTGAGACGGCGGGGTGCGAGCCGAGCTAGTATCTCCCCGGCGAGGAGCGGACACGAGCGGGCCGGCAGGCCGGGCAAAAGTTGCCTCGGTGCAGGAAGGGGAGCAGGGAGGCGTTGCGCGGCGCCAGAAGAGCCCTTGCCTCAAGCCCCGAGCTGGGACTCGGGTTTGCGAAGTCCGTGCCCGGCAGGCGCTACCTTCTCGTCTGATGGACGGGCAGACCCACCAATCACGCTGCCTTCCCAACTCTCCTGCCTGTGAGCGGCGCGCGCCGAACAAAAGGGCTGCTCCCGGCCACGGACCGACCGGGTATCGCCTCAACAGCGCCCCTTCCCGCCCTGGATTCGCCGCGGTCCGCGCTGTGCGAGGAGCGCCGAGGCGGGAAGGGGGTCCTGAGGGCACACAGCCTTAGCGCGGGGAACTCCTAACGCGTTGGGTCGGGACTCCCTCTCACTGAGAAGCGAGTGGCAAGACATTTCACACACGCTGCTAAGTCTGTGGTAACACTAGGCTAGGTTTTTTTTTTTTTTTTTTTTAATAGTGAAAGATTGACTTGTGGTGGTTGATTCACAGTAGCTAAACTAGTCTATAGTTTAATTAACCAACTGCTGAATAACCGCCTTTTAAAAGATTTCCGTAGAAATGCCTTTCCTCCATCCACCTCTTTAGAAAGAGCCAGTAAGTGCCACAGACAGCTCATCCCCACTCCCAAACAGCAAAGAGCAGCACAGGAGATGTGCTCTCCTAAGAAGAAAAAAGGATGCTGCTCTTCCCCAAAAGAAAAAAGAAACACCTTAAAAAGACATTACAAAACAAAGTTCTACTCAGTTCTGAGGTCTGCATTGTTGCCACAGTCTTCTTGTAACAAAAATAATTGCTACTGCCATTTCACACCCTTCTGTGCTGCAGATGAGGCCAAAGAGCACTGCAAAGCACTCCCCTCTTCCATTTTTAATCTGTGCTTAAATACTACAGGAAGCACTTCTCATGCATTTATTAGTTTCACTATTGCTTGCTTATTTTTTTGGTACTACTCTAGTAATTCGTAACTTCATTCTTACATTTTTCTTTTTTTTTTTCTTCATAGCTCCAGAACATAAGTATCTTTGAACCTCTATGAACTTAAGCAAGGAACTTACTAAGTACTCTTTTGTAGAAGATGCTTGCAAGGCCATAGTCTTGTGTTAGAATTAAGTCAAAAAAGGTTGTTGTAAGGTAGTGTTCGCTTGCCACATAAATCAACTTGCTCATCTTCTACTATACGTCTTTCTCTTCTACTTTTATCCTTAAATAAATTAAGTACTCCATACTTTATTCACAAGGTCTTAGGGTAGAAATTCTTTAAGGAGCAGATTCATAACCATATCTCCCTAGCACCCCTTTTACTCAAACATCCAAGTCAGTGCAACATACATTTCTAAGCACGTGCCAAGCTACGTGTTGAGAGTACACATGAGGATACTCAAAACAGCTTTAATTTAGGTATCTTAGCCAATAGAAGGAAAGATGGAACAGTGTGACAAGGTTCATAGACAGTATCTAGAATCTGAAGCTAGACAGTTCTGTGCTTAAGCCTATGCTTTGCAAATACATCTTAGCTAGGTTGGTATATCTGGGGTGCAAACACAGCTAAGTCCCATTATCAAAACCTATTTAGATAGCTTACATGTCTTTGGCAGGATCACAAATATTGCTGTGGTTGCATGCAGATAGTTAGTGGCAATTAGTTAGATACATTTTAAGCACAGGAAGTACTTAGTCTCTTATCTCCCTGTGAAAATGTGATAGTTATGGATTTTTAGTTCTAGCATTTCCTCTTAGTTTTTATAGTATGACTAAACCTTTTAAAATGCTTTCAGAATGTTTTCACCTCATACTTTTCATTATAATCACTTCTAAGTGCTATTTCTAACATTTGATCAAGCCTACAGTGACATCTTGTGGCTTTTTTTTTTTTTGAACTATAGAAGCAACTGTAGAACAATTTCAGGACTGCATCCTCTTAAAAAATTACAAAGTTGTACTTCTCAGTAAATTTTTTAAAATAATGTGATTTTTTTTTTCCAATAAAAGACTTCTTAAGCATGTATTTCAGATACCACTTAACAGACCCTGTGTCACACAAACACTGATTTCTACAGAAAACTCAGAGGCAGTGATAAATCTGTTTAGATTCCAAGATACTTCCAGATGACATTTACACAATCTCTTATCATAATAAAAAAAATTGTTAATGCTTAAATTCTTAGTACAATATCTCAAAGAATTTCAAGGTACTTCTATAACCACCAAGGGACAAATTCATTACCTATGAAAAAAATTATCACCCTTTAAAACAAAGAAACTTCTTCCATTCCTAAGTAAAATGAATGAAGGCTAGACTGGAAGTCTGATCTTTGAACTTTTTACCTTGTTTCAGGTGGTGTTATTTTTATATTTGTATTATTAGTTGTCACACATAAGCCTTACCTAAATTATCATATGCCAGCAAATACCCGTCATATTTTTTATTTTTAAATGAGCTCTTGGTACTGCTCATCTGTATTGAACTTATGATCTTATTCCAGACATCTAACACTGAAAACTTGGTATTTCACTTTGTGTGAAATAAATACAGAACAAATCTATTCATGTATTTTATTTGACAAAGGTACAAATTAAATTTACCAGAATAATAAAAGCTTTTCTATTCATTCCTTCATTGACACAGAAGAACTCCCTGCTAAAAAAGAAAACACCACCACAAAACAAAAAGCCCCAAATAATCTCTTTTCCCTCAAAGAAAAAAGCCCAAGATTAAGATTTGGCTGAGTTGACAGTTCACTTCACAATTTAAAAGGTAAAATACAACTAAAATCGTGAAAATGTAACAAATAATACTGTACAGAACAGAATTAAAGATGACCAATAAATGAATGAAATCCATGAAGCTACCACTAGTACAGTTGCACTTTTAGAAGTCTCACATAGTTCTGTTTGGATTTTACTTATCACTTATGTTAACACTGTTTCTAATAAAACAAAAGTTATTAAAAATTGTTCTTTCTTGCCACAGACTGAGCCACATAATTCAAAGACTAATAATAGTCCAGCCCTGTCACATAGCACTGTATCTTAAAACACATTGTTTTACACATTTATTGCACATTTTAATTCTGTTGTCATAGCTGCCAAGAACAGAGATAAAAGGAATCAAGAAGTAATCATTCATGTGAAAGATTGGTAAAAAAAAAAGGTAGACCTGTAATATTACAAAATGTACAAACTAGAAAAAATGTGGAGCAGCATGCTCTCATTAGCAATTGTAAATAAGACACATCTTAGAAGTAAAGATTCACTTGGGCACATTTTTGTAACAACATACACACAATATACCAGAAGAAAACTAAATACTAAAGACAGTATTGATAAACAATCTCATTGATTTGACTGCATATATAATTTTCATGTTTTGTGTATTCAAGTGTTTCTTTCATTTCCAACTGCTAAGTTTTACCTTCAAACTGTCTGCAATTGTTTCAGCAATTCTAGGCGAATTATTAATAAGAGAAAAAGCTGTATCAAAGAGATCCTTTTTCACTGCCTCAGCAGTAATAGATATCGTAGGCAATGGTTTTAGGACTAAGATCAAAACGGAGTACTCTTCTTCTGGTTTGCCTTCACAGCAGCTTCAGGAACATCTCAGAATACAAAGCTTATATATAGATGTAAAGGAGTTTTGTACAGGAGTCTAGGAGGCTAGTCTGTTTGTTGTAGCCCTCTTACAGTTTCAGTAGGAAGTGTGTGGAGGAGAAGGAGAGGGGAAGGAAGCATCTCCACACACAGCAAGCCCACACTTACTTAGCTAGGTACACAAAAATTAAAAAATCAGATTATGAACACTCAAGTATAGGGGTACATTTTTGGCTGCGTGTCTCTGACGTGGCCTAGTTGTAAACACTTCTCAGGTTGTGGGAAGAGGAAGATTTTATTATGACTAAACATTAAGACATAAATATGTTTAAAATTTTCTGAAAATTTACCTTGGTGATTGGTAAGAAAGAGTGGGAGGGGGGAACGACATAAAATGCCGTATGAAAGAAACTCAGAGGCTGCAAATAAGGATGGCCAAGATGCAGTAATTACACTTTTTTTCTTTCCTTGTACTCGGTAGAACTCACTGAGTATTTCCATCTAACCCCTTAAATTCATTGATTTACACTTTACTTTTGTGATTGGCATAATTAGGAAACCCAAACTGGGAAATCATTATATTAGAATATTTTAAAGGCATGCCATCATAAATATTAACCAATTTATTTACACAGTAAGATCTCTGTAACAAATGCTCTGCTCGGTGCCACATCCCAGAATAGCCACTGTTAGTGTCTTTTTCTAAATTTCTTATATCAACAGGCTTCACAAACACTCCTGAAGGCTTTCCAGTATGTTTTGCTACCAGAAAATTCATGGCAATATCATCACAATTTTGAGTTTCATCTATTAAACTGTAAACAGCTTCTGGTTGTCTTTGAAAGTCTTCTAAATACCTACAATGAAAAAACGCTGCACCAATAAGAACCATAGAATATTGATCTCCATTTCCAAATCCTGGGTTTTGCAGTTCAAAGCTGCCATAACTGTATACACCCGAAGGAGTAGAAATGTGCTTTCTAGGAATGAATCCCACTACATGTTCTGGAAATTGCTGAAAGAAAAAGAAATTGAAAACACACAAATGAAGAGCACACTGAAATCAAAAGACATTGAATATTTTCATGAAAGACTTGGTCTTTTTTTTCTTTTTTTACAATGAGAGGAGCATAAGCTTATAGCTGGAAAAGAGAGAACAAAACTGGTATACACTCCTTCAATCTACAGGAGCATCGCATTTAAGTACGGTTTTACAAAATTGATGTATTTTGCCTCATTCCACATCTATCTTCAATTTGCAGCTGCCTACTCAACAATCAACTCTTAGAGAAAACACTTTTGGTGGTGTTTTGAAACATACTCATAACTTAAGTTCAGTAATCAGCAGCTAATGCATGCACATATAAGAAGAATTACAAGTTTGAAAACTATAGATTACAGCTATAAGTAACGTAGAAGAATATTTTTGCAAGTTCTACTATCTAATCTTTGTGCATTTTAAAATCTAATTTAAGAAAAGCAATGGTAGAACACTATGATATAGTACTACTCATTCTAATTAAAGCCATTAATCTCAACTGTAACTCACACATGCTGCCTGCTAAGGTAGAAAACATTACCTGCCAAACAGAAAAGGCAAAAGTAAGGTCATGAGCACTGACGAGTGTATCATCATCCATCATTAAAACAGCTAAAGAAAAAGAAAGTTTTATTAAAGGATTAAAATACATGGACATGGTATGCAATACAGTACTTGACAAACCATGAAGTTCCTATAACAAGTAAGCTATATTGATGATCTGAATCATAACTCCTGAGCAGACTCTGAGCAGATTCAGAAAACAGATTTCAAAGCTAAAACAAAGCTACCTATAGCTTTGCAATAACTGGAAGTTACACTAAATTTTACACTATTTACTAGCCTACAATAAAACCCAGCAACTTCTACCTAACTGCAGTGCAGCTCAAGGGATGTATGTTGGAAAACCTGGAATATGTACTTGGCAAAACAAGTTCAAGTTGTACTAAACTTGTGAAATATACTGCTAAAAAGTTAGAAACCATTCTTTAGCAAATGAGATTTATAAGGAATTTGAAGTACAAAATTTTTACCCACCTCCTCCCTATTTACAAGTTGTAAATAAGCAAACTTAATAAATTGCATTAGCAACATTTAATATGATTAACCATAAATGAAAAAATCTTTGCTTTAAATTAAAAACAAAAGGCTATTAGAAGGGAGAAAGTATTCTTACATCTCAACTCCAGATACATTAAAGCCTCTACATTTACAGTTGGCACAATCCTATTACTGTTTAAAAGACAGTCAACACAAAAAAAAAAAAAAAAGAAGAAAAGAACACTAGGGAAAGTGAATTCTCTAGTATCTTACTAGCAGACACAGGTTGAGGTACATTAAGAAGAGAACAGTAAGTAAAATTACCATTACTAATTACAAGTAATGTCAGGTCTGTAATGCAACATTTCACCCCCCCCCTTCATTGTTGTGCTTCTCCTAGAAAAAGGTTATAAAGAATATTTAGATGAATGGCCAAAGACTAGGGAAAATACTGTTAAAAAGTATGTATGATTTGAGATAAAAAGTCAGAGAGGAAAATAAGTTCATCTGAGTGGCAGAACACAGTTGAGAACCTTCTCTTAAAATTATTGAATTAAATAAAACAGACATTTAAGTCTAAATTAAGAGAAACACATACGAGTTTCAGTTTACACTAACATGAGAAGAGAGACTGAACTACTTACCTTTACTAAACAAAAGCAATAGAAAACAGATACAGTTGCAAAACTCAACAAAATGCACAAGGCATCTTTTTCTATGTACTCTTACTAGAAGCCTCCTATCCTTCTGCTGCTATCCAAATACTATTGTATAAGCAACTTTTGCATCATCTATACTACGTTAAACAACAATTTCAAGATTTACTACATAGTACAACTCAGACTATCTCTTTTATAGCACTGTAGGGAACTGTTAGGTCAGGACTTGGAGTGGTGATTGAGCACCTGCTGAAGGGGTGTGGCTGGTCCAGCAAGTATAGGCAAATTGTTTGCGCCTGTGCTGCCAGCTGACCATAATGGACAGATCCAGGGTGGAGTTCATGGGCTCATATAAGGGCCAGCCACTAAAGAGAGGACACCTCTTAGAGCTAGGCTGCTTCCTGGTTGGGGGAAGTACTGCATAGTCAGAGCAGCTCTGTTGATAGTTGGGTGAGTTTAACAGTTCAGCTTTTCTTTCTTTATGTTACTCTTTACCTATCTGTAAGTACTTTACCTGACATTGCCAAGAACCTGTAAAGAGCAAATTTGTTTCTTTGTGGGAAGAACAAGCATATAGCTTTTACATATATAAATATAACTAAAAGTAACATGGCTTGCTCATTACCTTTTGTTTCCAGCTCAGGAAAGTTCTGGAGTCTGTTCCTCATGCGATTTACAGATTGAGCTTTAAAAATAACAGGAACAGGATGAGGGCCTAAGGAATTCCACATTTTTTCTGGTGTTTTCTCTCCAATGTTGTTCCATACAACAATTACTTTATGTAAATGGGGGATGGCTTGGTAATGATTTAATAACTTCAGTAGTAAGTCAGTTCTGTTATATGTCTGCATAATAAGAGTAAATGAATCTACTGTAGGCTGACTCTGGGTTTTTGATTCCCTTTTAAAATTAGGTGTTTTGTCATCTTTAATACTGGGAAGCAAAGCTGTTAAAGCTCCTGCTACAAGAAGTAAGATGATGATCACCCCAGAAGTAAAGCGTAGTAGGCGGATTCCCATAACTCTTCCTGGAAGCTTACAGAGGTAAAAATACCTTTAAAAGAAGTGACAGAAAAGAAAAACTTATTAATCCTACATACAGACATCTCTTTTTCCTTGAGCAAAGTTTGCATAACCCTAAATTCATTCAGGTAAACAAATGACTATATAACAAAAAATTTTAGAACTTTAGTAAATTTTTTTCTATTGAGAGATACTTCAAGTAATCAATTTCTAATGTCTACTTGCCTTTTACTTTTTGTTAGTTTTTGCAGAATGGCAAAATACAAAGTTAACTTAAAGTAATCCTTTAACTCTAGATTGCCATCTCTTATTTTTTCAGTATAGTGGTTTTGGCTGAACATTAATACTCCTCACCCAACACATCCACCTGAAAATAGAGAACATTTGAACAGGAATTCCAGCAATGTGCAAGCTGTGCCTTAGCTGGGAAAAGGGAGATCTGGTGCCTGCTACTGAGGCACCTTTTGCGACTGCAGTATAAGGCAGGGATTTCTGGATCCTCCTGCTTCTGGAGCTATGCAAGAGACCTTACAAAGTGGCTCCTACAAAGGCAGTATCTTCTGCTAAGAGCCTCTTAGGTAGTCCTGGTTCTTGAGGCCTCAGCAAGACCTGTCAGTCACTGCATCCTGCTATTTGTACCTCAAGTGATGTCATTCACATATTCCTCTTCCTCTAGTTGGGTGGCTGGTATGCACTGGATATGTGATAAATATTCTAAGCTACTACTAAGGAGTTAATTACACATTACTCCAGTATTTTTTTTTCAGGCTGTCATTGCAGAATTCTAGTTAAATGAAGAGATCCAGAACAGTCTCAGCAATTAAAATTCTTGTTTCTTCACAAGTTTTGATCACTTTTCTCTACAGTGCATATACAGTGTCTGATATGAATTATATTATTTTAAAAACTCACCTCATTATTGCCAGATGGGATTGGTTCCTCCCTGCTGTTTTTACAGAACAGTTGTTTGTGATCTTTTAATCTGCTGGAAATTAAAAGGAGTTGCAACTGAAGATAAACAGCTAACATCCATGCTATTCTACATCTTTTGGTGTTTTAACATTCTTTTTGCTTACTGATTGCTGTGAATATTCTTGGCAATTACCCAATCCCTTTTCCTACTGCTCAGCTTAGTAATTGTTTCTGCCTTTCAATGACCTTTCCTAAAACAAATGGCTAAGCCAGTTGGTTAGAAAAGAACTAAAATGCATTACTTTGTTCACCTCAAACCATTGATAAAAACATCTGGCTACCACAGTAAGCCAAGCAGTCCCAGCGACAATTCCTTTGTTTCTGGCCCATCCCCTTCGGGCTCTCCTCCCACTAAATGTGCCAGGTGCATTGCAGGCTTAAAGCATGCAGTCCAAGTATGCCAGGCAGCAGAACAGAAAGCAAGTCAGAACAAATACATAAAACAAGGATTACACAAGAATACAGGGCAATAACCCAATAAACTTGTATTTGTTTCTTTGGTTGTTGGGGAGAATTTTTGTTTTCTAAAACTAGTTGAACAAAGAAAGGGAGTATTTTTGAGAATGGTACTATGACAGTTTAGAGAGCAAGAAATTATGTTAATAGTTTCTAAAATGTGGAATTTCACTGTAGTTGATAACGCTGAATGCCCGCATAATAACGCATGTATGCCCACAGCCCCTCAGTCAGCATTTCTATGTTTTCCTGAGCCTGAGATCCACTTCTATCACTATCTGAATTTGTGAGGCTGCAGAAGTCACTGAAACCCTTTCTAAAATTAACCCCGGTTTTGGTTGCTTTGCCTTAGAGTCTATACGGACACGCTGGGCTCCCAGGAACAGCTGGCAGCAGCTGCTGTGCTTTGCTGAAGCCCAGCATGCTTTTGTTATGTGTGAGTTACAGAGATGAGCCCTAAGTTCCCTTTCTCCTGTTGCCATGTGTTCTAGCGGTGCTTAACGACACTGAAATGACGATTAATCAGTAGAAGTGTAAAAGCACGAGGCACGTGGAAACCTAAATGTTGTTAACGGTGATGATGAAGTCTTTCAGCTTTCCGTATCTTCTTACTCAATTGCATACTAATAATAAGCAGGAAGGTGTTACATAGTAGCTACTCAGATGTCCGTACAAAATTTGCCGAATCGGCTTTGCAGCGCTTCCCGGTCGGAAAGCGCTCTGATCGGCTTTGCCGATTAAGTTACGAAATCGTAACGCAGAATGAAAAACAAAACAGTGCCCCTGCGGGACGGACCAGAACCGGTGTCAACACAACTTAGAAGCCGACGCGCGGTGCCTCAACCCTCGCTCCGACAGCGTTACCGCAGCCCGTCCCAGCAGCCTCCCGCAGCACCGCCGACCGCAGCCTCGCCTACCCGCTGAGCCCCGCACGGCCGGGCCCGGCGCCGCAGTTCGGCCGCTCTGGCGACTCGGGGACGGGACGGCCCGGCCGCCAGCACCACGGCAACGCCGCCGCGCCCGCTTCCTGTGGGCGGCCCGCGCTTCCTGCCGGCCGCCGCGGGCAGCGCGAACTCGGCCGTGGCGCGGCCTGCAGGGACGCAGCCCGCCGAAGAGCGGGGCGGGGCGGGCGCTTTCTGCGGGGACGCCGCGGCGGCCGGCTCGGGAGCGGCGGGCGCGGGGACCGCAGCGCATCTGAAGCGTCGCAGGCCTAACGCCGAGGGACGGCCGGCGCGGGAGCGGCGAGGGCGCGTTCGGCTTACGAGTTTTGTAATCGGCCGCCGCGGTCTCCGCACCGCCCTCCCCCCGGCGGCCGCAGCGCGCCGCCACCTCAGCAAAAAGCGCCCCGCCCCGCCGCAGCCCCGGGCGCCGCGGCCGCGCAGGCGCGGGGCGGCAGACCGGAAGCGAGCGCCGAGGCCGCCCGCGGGCCTCCTCCCGCCCCGCCCGTCGCCGGCACCGCTGGTCGCGGCCCGGCACCATGCTTCCCCTCTCCATTAAGGACGATGAGTACAAGCCGCCTCGGCTCAACCTGCTCAGGAAGGTGTCGGGATGGTTCAGGTAAAGGCGCCGGGGCGGGGCGCCGTGGGGGCCGGGCCCGCGACCCGACCCGACCCCCGCGGAGGGCTGAGAGGGTGATGCCGGGGCCGCCGGGTGAGCGGCTGCGCCTTCGGTCGCTTCCTCACGGCGACCCGGCCGTGACCCCTGCGCGCTCTCCGCTAGGTCCATCCTGGCGGACAAGACCTCCCGCAACCTCTTCTTCTTCCTCTGCCTCAACCTCTCCTTCGCCTTCGTGGAGCTGCTGTACGGCATCTGGAGTAACAGGTACCGGCGGCGGGGCCCGGAGCGGGGCGGCTCTGCGCGCAGGAAGCGGCGCGTCTCGGCGGGCCGCTGCCACGTCTCCTTTCGGCGGGGCCGGGGCGGGACGGAGAGGCTCGCGGGGCTCGGGGTTATGCGGGCGGGACGGGCCGCCGCTCTCCCGTCCGGAGCCCCGCGGGGCGGGCGGTGAGCGCTGGCGGCTCAGGAGATTTCTCGTGGGGGCGGCGTGAGGGAGGAGAAGCCGGGCGTGGGGTGAGTGTCGGGAGCCGGGGGCTGTAACCGATTCCGCAGGGTTCGTTCTGGGGATGGCGCTTTGTGGAGTGCGAGCTGAGTGGCAGGAACTGGCTGTCCTCGGCCCTGTGTGAAAGATGAGGATCGAAGCATCCTGGTATAGCGAAGTGGTGTTTTGCATAGCACGTAAATGTGCAGAGTTGGGAAGGATAGTAGGGACTTGGTTAAATTGCTGCTGGAGAACTTATAGTAACACGTAATCAGGAAGTGTAGAGTAACTTCTGCACAGCTGTGTGGTGTACAAATAGAGAGCAGATTGTGTAGCATCTTCATCTTTGATTGAGTTGCTTAATGGTGGTATGTTCAAGTCGGTACTTCAGGGATCTGCCATGGGCATGTGTTAAGCCCAACAGTGTGTCGTTGTGTATTGAACCCAGAGATCCTCATCAAAAGTTGCAGTACAAGCACAAATTGCTGGAACTTCTGATCAGGAGTCTTACAAGAGCAGCTGTGCAGATTTGGAAACAGCTGGACTCTTCCAGTTGTCATCTTTTTCTATGTCTCTCAAACCACACAATAAAATGCTTACTCTTGACTGCAGATGTTGCTGCTGTCACACTGGTGACAACACCACTTTGTCTTGGGCACAGACTGTCTCCGCACTGTGCAGACTACCTTGGATATACTTAGTTTTGACTTTGTTGATTCACTTTGCAGATTGTGTGTGGATTTTTGTGTACACAGTCTGTCTATTTTAGTATGCGTTCATAAAAATTTTTGATCTTTCTTTTAAGCAAAATATTTTTTGATAGTGTAACAAGGAAATAAATCTGTAGCAGAAAAGGTCCTGCTCAGAGGTAAGAAAGTGAAATGACACTTGTCTGAAATTTGAAGAATTGACTTGACTGGAATTGAGAGAATGTAGTGATTCATTTGGTATGGAAGTTAAAAATTAGAGTTTGAATATTCATTAGTTGGTTCTCTTGTTTATATTTCAAGTTAATAGTTTCTGATATCTTTACCTTGAGTCTATGTTTTAGACTTAAACAAAAAAGCATTTTATCAAGTATCTCCTTGATAGAGAGGTATTTCTATAGCCAAAGTGAATGTTCGTGTCTTGAAAGAACAAATACATAATAAGCAAGCAAAGGGCCATATAGGGAAAATTAATTCTCGTATCTGGAGAGCACAGCTCCTTTGGCTGTCAGCGTGAGAAATGCAGAAATGAAATGCTTCTGAAGGGGATTTTGTGTCGTCTTGGAGCACACCTTTATTTCAGTGCTATCTGGGCCTATCTTGAGTATGAAAAGTGATACTTGATACTGCAGGCATTAGAAGCATGTTGAAGATGATCTTGACTTGTACTTTCCAGTGTCCTTCATAATGCTAATGAGGTGGGTGGCAAGATTTAAAAGCTGCCATGATTATTTAGTTAATTCTTCTCTTGGCTGCCAGACTATGGATTTTGTTTGATTGTGATTTTGAAAAATAGGCTTTTATTCATTTAAATTTAAGCATGTAATTGTGAGTTCTTTATCTCCATTTCTCTTATTTCAAAATTAATGTATGATTTCAGCCCCCAAAATTGTTGATAACAAGTTAAAAAAAAAAAATTTCAGTTTTCTTTTTCCCTTTTAATTGTTATTTCTTATATATTTCTAACTTCTTGTTTGCTGAGTTACTTTGTATTTTTCCTTAAATGAGAAAAACAGTAAGTTATACGATCCTCATACAACTTCTCTGGGATTTTGATGATCACAAAGATGTTCATCGTGGATTTGGATGCCATGTTTTCCTAACTTAGAGCTTAAAGTTGAAATCTGCTACTTGAGTTATTCTAAGGTATTAACCACTACACGTGTATTTGTGTTACTTATTCAACTGTGGAAGTGTCCTCAGTTACATGCAATGTCTTCTACTACAGAGTTTCTGCTAATTATCCTATGGATTCCAGTGGAAGTTCTTACATGTATCACGTGTTACTAATGGTTAACTGGATTACTCGCTTACTTAGTAATCACTATGCACCAACTTTTTGTGTCTCTTTAATTTACAGGTCATTAAAAAAATATATCATATGCAATCAGATTGGTCTTTTACTAGGCTTCCTGTCCTTTGTGCAACAGAACCACTTATTGCTGTACCTATAACATTATGCCATGCAATGAAACATATTGCAGACAATTTGTCCTGACCAATGTTGATAAATCCACATGCTTCTGTGTGCTCTGAGATGTTTGCTTAAGTCTTGAAAGAGGTGGAGCTGTGTTGGTTTTGTACCTGTGGTAAGTTGTGTAGGTATGAGCACAGTGCCATGATTACTGGCTGTATGATTTCTGGCTATAGAGCTAGTATGGTATTTGTTTTTTTGCTAGCAGTTGGTTCTTAGTCACTCCTCTTTTTCAAGAGACTATTTAAAAAAAAAAAAAAAAAGGCACTTCATTAGCATTGCAAATTTATGACTATAGTCACCCTAATTACCTTTTATTACCTTTTACCTGCATGTGCTGGGTTTTTTTTTTTTTTTTTTTTTTTCTCCATTGTATCTTCTGTATTTCTTAGTATGAAATTGAGAATGAGTTGTTTTCCTGGAGATGTCACCTGGTTTTGGGGAGGGGGAGAAGCTGTCATCCCCACCCTTAAAGAATTTGTTAAGGAATTAGATTGTCTTGCTTCCTACATGTCCAGCCTTTTGTCTTCTTTTAAACGTCTTTTTCCAGAATGATTTAATGTCTCTTGCTGTACCAGCTATGGATATTTTAATGATACCATCCCCTTTCTGAAGTGTCTCACAGGTGTGTGTGTATGTGAAGTGTGTATTTATATATAGACATATAAATATATAAAACAAGACTTTTGTTCTCTCTGTCCTTTAAACCCGCTTTTGCAGTTGCCTCTTTTGTATGAAATACTTAATTCTAGAATTTATTTCAGTTAGGCTAAAAGGGTTAGCTTGTTGAGGTGGAATAATTCAACGTTTGTTTAATAACTTCGTGTTTGACTTCACTGTGAATCTAGCTGTCCTCCACCTACTGATGCCACCAGTAATTTTGGCCAAGCTATAAATCAGAATCTAACAACAAATGGGTGCTACTGGAAGTGTGTTGGAGAGATAGATAGCTGGGACTTCAGAAGAAAATCAATGCATTAAACTCCTTCCAAGACAGTCACTGGATAACCTTACGTTTTTTATTTGCTGAAATAGCACAACTCAGTGATGTGTTGTGCTGATATTCTATACTTTATTGTGGTTCTGGTCCAGATTTGGCATGATCCTTAGCAGCTGATTGCCTGTTGATTTGATATTGAGAGGTGAAGTGAGCCATTTATTGAAAATAGTTCAATTGAACCTTACCAGTGGGTGAGAATTAAAGCTAAAGATTTGAAAAGATAGCTTTTCATCATATGGAGCCTTGTAAAATTGGTACTTATTTAATGCTAGTTAATTTCTCTGCATAAACTTTTATTTTATGTTCTCTAATAAATATTAGACTAGGCTTTCCTAGGATAATCCAGATCTTTAATGTAACGTGAAGAAAACCCTGATATTAAAAAGATGGATTTGATTTGATCACAGTACATAAGGGAAATTTCTATTAAGAGCTATCCATGCTCTGAAGGAGTATTTCTCTGGCAGCTTGTGTTACTTGTGTTGCTGACATTGCTAGTGAGCTGCATTTTGTGAATGTTCAAAACTTTGTTCATTTAGCTTGTGTCTTAGCTGAGACATTACCTTGATTAATTATTACTATTACTTTTAATTTTCATTGTAATGCAAACACCTACAGTCCTTGGGTATACACGCTCATGATCATAGTCCTGATAAGCGGAATTTTTCCTGGTTATGACATTTTTGTCAGGAAGTAGAACTACTAGAACACAGAAATTGAACTTAAATTTTGTTTAGAAAAAAGTCTCGTTTGCTGTGTGTATATATAATAGGTGTTCTAAAAATCTATAATAGCTTTCTACAGATCCTAAATATTTGCTGAAAGAGTTGAAAGATATTTTGTAGCTGGGTGAAATAAATAAAGTTCTTTAGAAGATATATTAAAAAAATGAGGTGTTTTTTCTAAGTTGTTTTCTAAAGTTAAATTCTTTGATAGACTTTTCAAAGGTTTTTAGATATTACAGTAATTCTCTTCACCTTGTGGGGGAGTTCTGTCATAAAGACAACAGATGAACATGTCTTGTCCACCATTCCATGGTTATTTTTATATTAATAAGCAGAGTGTTTATTATTTGTGGCTGTATCTACCTCTGGGGCTTTGAATTGTGTCAGTGGAATTCCCTCCCACCCATCATCCGAACATATGCCAGATGGATTTCTTGCTAAGCACTCTCTCAAAGCAGCCTCACTAGGCTGACAAAAGCAGGTTTGTCAGCACACAAACTGCCCCTTGTCAGCATACTGATATTGGTGGTCTGGTGTGGGTTTGTCCCCTGAGCTAGCAAAACTGTGCCAGAGGCTTAGAAGTGGTGTATTCTAGTGCATAAAAGATTGAATGCTCTGTATTTTCTTGTGCCCAACATAACATTTTTTTTCTGTTCTTTTCCAGTTTAGGTTTAATATCAGATTCTTTTCATATGTTTTTTGATTGTACTGCTCTATTGGCTGGATTAGCAGCTTCAGTTATTTCAAAGTGGAGGTCAAATGATGCTTTCTCATATGGGTAAGAAACTTCAGGCTGTTACCTTAATGTGTGCACAAAACCTCTTTTTGCAGAACATGGAAAAATTATATTGAATGTATGCTTTTTAAGGTGAATTATTTAAACCTTTAATGTATTTTCCTAGAAATAGGAAAAAAATGTAAAGGTGCTGCTTTTGATGAGTACGTTTCACTGCTAAGAGCTCCGCAATAGTACTAGGGTAACCAGGTTACAGAATACAAAGTTGCTATGCTTTGTCATGTGCACAGCACAGGTATAGCAAGGCAACTTTGTCAGGGATTTGCCCACACGGTGAGCTAAGGTGTATCACAGGGAATTGCAGACTGCTGTTTCCCTATACCTTCTTGTGAAAGTTATCTCTGAAGTCTAGCAGATGCTGCACCTGAGATTACAAACCACGCCTTGCAGACCCAGCAGGATTCAGCAGGTGTAGTTAATGTTAACAGCTGTTGCTGCCGCTAAAGTTCCCATTAACACAGCTGTGCTGTCCTCCAGGTATCCTTTGTGGATATAATTGTTGCAGTTGGTTCTGTTTCAAGGGCTTTTGTTTTAGTTGTGTGTTGCAGTTGTGCCTATAAAACAGTACTGGTGATACAGTGGTATTAATCAGTCATACTGATTAACAGCAGCTGAGCTGTAAGGTGGGTTACTGCATTGCTCATAGTGTTTCTGACCTGAATGTCATCATTTAACTTCAGCTGTCTTGTATAAGCATGCATCGTGTAGTTTGAGACTCAAAGCACTGTTTAATCAAGGTGCAAAGTGGTATATCTGGGAATCAGTTTAGGAGGAATTTATTTTGGCATACTGCTCTGCACTTAAACAGCTAGTGTTCCGCATATGAGAGAACAGCTACCATTTATTAAGTCTGGTGTTTCCTACTTGGGAATTACATATTAATCTAATGATGTTTTTCTTTAATTGGACAAATACATAAGAAGTATTCATTTTTCTTTACTAAAAATCCCCTACTAAAAGGGAAGCAAATTAATGTGTGACTTTTTTGATATTAAACAAAACTTTTCATCAGCCATCTTAAATAAGTATGTGAGACATAACCGTATTTTGTGGTTTCTAAATATATATTTATACTGTAACTTCATGCACAGATGATCTTAAATGGGAAATACTGTAAATCTTCTTTCATCTAGGCCAGATAATGGCTGCAGAGGCAAGCTCTTGCGTTTGGGTCTCTGGAATAGGAAGAATACTTAAGTTAGATGAATGGGTTAAGGCTTAGCGTTGTTTTGAGGTAGTATCCTGCTTGCTTAACTCTCTGTACTTGTCTTGCTTTCACTCCACTTATTACTTCACTGTTTTATTACTGTTACCTTTCAAATGATCTCAGGAGTTGTTTTCTACTACAAATATGGAAGCTGAGTAGAAGTTGGCTGTAGCTATGAATTTCTTTGTCAACATGGAAAATAGTTCATTACATATAAGTTGTCTATAGTTTATATACTCTGTCTTATTTAGGAATTCTTTGTGTAATACAACTGTTTGAGAAGTAGAAGATTATTCTTCAATTTTGAAGTTTCACTTTTTAATTTCCCACCTTTAAGTGGATGTGGTGATATTTGCTGTTGCTTTTGTTTTTTTGCAGATATGTTCGAGCAGAAGTACTCGCCGGTTTTGTAAATGGTTTATTCCTCATCTTTACAGCATTCTTTATTTTTTCTGAAGGTGTTGAGGTATGTAATGAGGTGAACTGTACTATCACTTTCTATTTGTAGAGTGTATTTAGTGGAGATAAAATTACTGAAATCATTGCTTAAGAATCTGGGATCTGAGCAAGAGTATAGGGTGCTCTGGAATTGTTTTGTGACATAAACCCATTCTTTTCCCATATGTTAATAGTAACTGCTTAAACAGCATTTTGATTTACATCAGCAATGTCAGATTTAGTGTGTGGAATTCCAGAGTAATTCCTAATTATGTCTTTATGTATACCTGCTTATTTAAGAAAGCACAAAACAGCTTAGATACAGGAGCAAGCTTTCTCACTGCCTTTTACTAATGTGATGAGACTAAAATGCTATGATTTGTTCTTGTTTTAATTTCTAGAGGGCACTGGAGCCTCCTGATGTGCATCATGAGAGACTTCTTCCAGTTTCCATACTGGGATTCATTGTAAATCTTATAGGAATATTTGTTTTTCAGCATGGAGGTCATGGGCATTCACATGGCTCTGGTAGGACATTTATAATTTTCAGGTTTTTTTTTAAATTGGAAGCATCCTGTGTTCTAGGACACTGTTACGCATCAGTGAGAGCCTCAGTATTGTGTCTTTTTAGTGGCAATCCTATCCAAATGACTTGTTGCAGTATCGATTTTCATATTTTAACACTAGCATTAGTATGTAACCTCTGTACTTCTCATGCATTTTCATCTGCTTCTCACCCACTAACCTGCAAGGCCTGGAAATCCATAATCTGCTTTCTGTAACGTGAATTCTACTGCACGTTCTTGGAAGAGAATCTTTTCTCTTGCAGACTATCTTTTGAATAAAATTAAACTGTAGTTAGGAGGTGTCTTTCCTGGAGAAAGAATTAACAAGATGTCTGAATCAAATTTTAATATGGGATGAAGATTCAGGTACTTTCAACTTCATGGTTTTTTAATTGTAAATGCAGAATTTGTGTAAATGTTTGTTGTAAATGTTATTTCTATTTTTTTCTGCAAAGCTAATTGATATCAGTTCAGCTTATCCTCTGAACTGTGATACAGAATCACAGAAGAAGCTTAAAGTTTTAATGTATGAATAGTAGTGTGTTTCAGTTTTCTATCTGATTTCAACATGCTTGTAACAAAATTTGTGCACATTTTTCAAGCTGTATTAAAATAACTTCTTGAATCAGATAGAATTCATACAGCTACATACAAAGGTTTATATTTCAAACAGCTTGTGTTAATTTTAATCTTAACAGATTTGTTTAAAGCCATGCCTTGAGGTGACCTAAAAGATGAATAGACTTTAAGTAGCTGAGAAACAAATGTAAGTTTACTTCCATTCAGTACTTGCGCTTATAGTCTGATATTTGTTTATAGGGCATGAGCACAGCCATTCTCTATTTAATGGAGGTCTCAGCCATGGACACAGCCACAGAGGTCATGGTCACAGCCATAAACATGGACACACTCATGATCATGGCCATAGCCATGGACTCCCTCATGGTCAGGATTATTGCCATGGTAGGTACTTAATGTCATAGAACATCACTTGACTCAATTTAAATTTGACATTACTGATTTTTCTGAACAGAAGAGAGGTTGCTGACTGCTTATTGTTGTAAGTGTGCAGAGAAATGGTTTTTCACTTGTGATCAATGAAGTGTTGTTATATAGGTTTTATTCTACCTAAACTTTTGGACTGTTCATCTTTGTTATATGCAAGCAAAAGATAAAAGCATGCATGCTATAGCAACATAATGAAATCAGATAAAGTGCTTTATTTCAATTTTTTATGAAAGTAATATAAAGACTACTATGCCAATGTTCGCAATTGACTTCACAGATTAAGGTATTGGGGAAGATAAATGAGCAATTTTGTTGCAGGTACTTAGGGATTAATTTGTTGTGTATGGAGTGTGATCTTAAATAGAAGATTTTTTTATTGTCTTGTGCACTTGTAATCTGTTCTAAAGCTGGTTATGAGAAAGGCATTCTGTATGTTTGCTATGCTTAAATCTTTTCCTTTAAGGCAAACAATCTGAAGAAACATCCACACAAAATATGTTTGCTAGCCTTTACTACAGGAGAAGAGACAGTGTGGTTGTCAGCTGTTTGAAACAATGTGAATTAAAGCCTTGCTGTTATACTGCATTGTTGACCCTTTCTGTCTGAGCTGTGAACTAAAATCTTAAGTAACTAAGAATATGCTATTCTTTGTGCATATTTCTGACTATGCACGGCAGCTTGTGACAAGAGCTGACATAAGTAAAGGGTTTTTCTATACTCTAAGCTTTCCAGTAGATGTTTGTGTTAGAAAATTGATAATGCTGAAATATGGCTGGAAAACACAAACTTGGTGTTGCCATTGCTCTCCCAGTGGAACAAAGAATATATTTGGTGCAATTTAATATTCAAATCAATTCCTGTGTAAATTATTTTATATCCTCACTGTAGGTCATTTGCTATCCTTCAATGTTTTTTCTTAAAAAAAGGTTTTTTTTTTTTTCTGATACATTGCCACAGAGGCATTGATCTGCTTGAATGAGAGAATTTTTTTTATTCAGTTTTGGCTTCAAGTCTTATTCTTGTTTTAAATGCTTGGGGCAAAGGCTTAACTGAAATATTCCTTGGTACCAAATATGACTGTACTCTTGCTTGCTCCTTTGTATGACTCGTATTCTTGAGGTGGCTTGTTCTGCTAAATACTGGAATGATTTCATTTCTCAATTTCTGCTTTTTAAAAAAAGTTGATTTAAAAAAAAATCTATTTGCACATAGATACCCTATATATTTTTATATGAATAAAATATACAATTGTGTGAAGCTGTGCTTTCTTTAACAATCCATGTTTTAAGACTTAGTTGTTGCATTAAAAAACAAAAGCTAGACAAAAAGTAGTCATAGTGAGCAGCTTGTCTGCGCAAGACATTTCAGGAAGGAAGACCATAACAGAATGTACCTCTGGAAGAGAGCCTTTGCATGGGTTAATATGCCACTATGAATATTATCTTTGCAGATGACCATTCTCTTGAAGGGATGACTGGTTCTAGCAAGCAGATCTTACAAGGTATGATGAGAATAAATACAGTGCTTTATTTGTTTAAATCTCTTCTGCTTGTGACTGTTCATTACACATCTATTTCAGAGGGTGGTACCTCTGGATAAATGCTACTTTTTTCTTATTTTGTCAAGTCTCCTTCCATGTTTGAACAGATGAGTGCATACGCTGTGCATGGCTAGCATTGAGACATTCACTGAAGTATAAACACAATGCTTGTTGACACAGCTTAAAAGAGGGAGGTTGTGGAAGCTGAGGCTCAGCTTCTGTTCTGTCATAATGCTGAAAAATTAAAAGAAATTAAAAAAAAAAAAAAAAGGAAAGAGTGGTTAAAAGGATAAACCTAAAGTGCAGTGTATGTCCTAGAAACTGAAAAAGTATTAAGATAGAGTGTATTTGAAAAATGCAGGTCAGTATAATAATTTCTGCAGGGTACTGGAGCCCTAAATTTCACCAAGCTATTACACTTGGTTTAGACAAGATGATCATTCAAGCTATAATCACTTGACGGACAATTGGAGTCCATAATCTCCTAAGAACTAGAGGATATAAACTGTTGATTATATCAGTTTTGAGCTTTCATTTTTAAGTGCTCAAAAATTAGAGGGAAAGAATTGTACAATGTAATTATCTGACATATCCAGATGTATATTCTGTGTTATTTTATTGAGTGATTTTCTGGCTTCTTTGTGGTCCTTCCAAGGGAACATTTTCCACCTCTTCCAGTGCTTATGTCTTCACCGTTTTGTGTATGTATACTTCAAAGACGGATATGAGAAGACTGACTTACTGACTTGCAAGTGAAAGGCATGTTTTAACTGAATCATAGTGTGTAAAAAAAAAAAAAAAAAAAAAAAAAAAAAAGACTATTTATTTAAACTTTCCAGTATTCTTTTCAGTTCACTCTGTCCACCAGCTAAGCATCCACCTGCTCATTTGTCCCCTTCCCTGCAGTGATGGTGGGAGAGGATCAAAAGAGTACAAACAAGAAATATGCTTGGAATGTGGTATAGACAGCTTAATAAATGAAGAGGGAAAAAAAATAAGAAACCAAGTTTGGTGCAAAGGCAATCACTTGCCATCTCCCAGCCAACAACTGCTTTAGAAAGATTCTGTTTAGTTATTAGCATGATGTTGCATAGTATGGAACATCTCTCTGGCTGGTCTGGGTCAGCTGTCCTGGCTGTGTCCCCTTCCAGCGTTATGCCCAGCCCTTGCCTACTTGAATGGGGGCAGAGTGAGAAGCAGAAGGAGGCCTTGATGCTGTATAAGGATCATTCAGCAATAGCTAAAATGCTGGTGAGTAACGAACAGTCACAAACCTGATGCCTGGTGCTCTGGGCTGCTATAAGGGGAATTACCTACAGACCTAGCACAAAGAAGGCTTAAGAAAATTAGTAGAATGCTGATTTATTGTTCTGAGTTAATTTTTTGTGAGGGAGGAATATCGCAGTCTGAGAATTGTATTCAGCAAGCTGTTTCTGAGTGACTATTCCTGTTATTGCCAGCAGGGAGCGCCAAAGACTGATTTTTGACTAGCTGCTAAGTTTGATTCCTCCTCTTTACCTTGAGCGTTCTTCAAAATAACAGCAAACTTGTACATTTCTGCAGTAATAAGTAATTCTCAAAATCACTTGTCTTCAGCCTCTTTGCCAAGCAGCTTCTACTGTCAATGAAACATACGCATCTTTCAAAGCCTTACAGGTCCATTTTTGTTAATATGAGTTTCTTTGCTATAACATAGGTGAGTAATGAATGAAAAATGTTAATTGTAGATCACTGCTTAAGTTAATAGGCATGCCATGAAATACACCTTCATGCTATATGCAGAAAATAATATAATTTTTTTCAAGTGCTTTAAGGATATGAAACCCTGTGATTGCTCTTTATTTATTTGACCAAAATTGATGAAGAATGTAACAAGTATAAATCATGTTACCTACGTCTTGCAATTTTCTTTCTCAAAGTATCTTTGAAATAATTCTATTAGCTTTAAGAATACCAAGCTAAACTGATGCTAACTAATCTCTTACAGGTGTATTTCTACACATTGTTGCAGACACACTGGGAAGTATTGGTGTAATCATATCTGCTATACTGATGCAGAACTATGGTCTAATGATAGCAGATCCTATTTGTTCAATGCTGATAGCATTACTTATAGGAGTAAGGTAAGTGTTGATATCTGGTAGTCTTTTTTAATGCTAGTTACAGTAGCAGAAATTACAGATCAGAAGAACATGTTTATCTATTATGCTTATGTTTTACAATGCTTGCTTTTATTCTGAGTACCACATTATCTCTGTTCTGTGTGCTTGTCTTGGTGTGTTCTTAAATGAGCTGCCTTGTTTTTCCTTTTCTACAGCTACTGCTTTTGCTCTTAAATCTGCATGTTTTAACACTGTAGGCACAGTACTACGGAAGTGTTTTTCAGGTTCAGGCTGTAGAACTCTTCCTTTCTGTATTTAGTACACACTTATGTAAGCCAATGTACTTTAGTAAATGGAGCAGAATGGTTTCAGTGCAGCAGAGTTGAGCTTGCTGGCACAGGATATGCCCTTGTCCCTGATGAATCAAGACTGGTACTTTTTTTCCATGGAGAAAACTGTTTCTATTTGTAATCTGAGACATCCTTTTAAGATTTAGTGGAAATGCTTCTAGTTCCTTGCTTTCCATATTGTTGTTTACCAAGATCACTGTAAACATGAAGCAATTCAGATGAGTTTGGAGAAGCAAACGTTTTATTCAGTAATGATGTTACTGGGGTATTTCTAGCAACAGTTCAAATAGTGGCACAGGGCAGAGTGCCACAAGTCCAGGTAGAACATAACTGAAGACCTTTGTCTCTTCACCCATGGTAAATATCATCTGTTTAACTGCAGCTACACACTTATGTTTATACCATATATGGCATGTTTATACCATATGCATGGCAGTGTTCACAGAGTTATTGATGTGAATCTCCCTATTTATCAGAGTAGGCCAATGTTCTTCAGGTGCAAAATGCACACAAAAATCCACATCACTATTAAATTATTGCATTAATGTAAGTTCAATAGGTTCTCTTAAACCTCCTGTAATCTCATTAAGGACAAATTGTTAAAAATTCAATTCTTTAAATGAAAAAGTCAATTATGTGACTGTGATCTCCTAAAATTGGAAAGAAAATGTGCAAGTTGCTGTGGGGAAAGAAGGTTCTGCTGAGTTAATGGTTGGGTAGAAGACTGTTCTCTATACCCTCTGTTTTTTAAGGGTGTACCTTTTGTGTACAGCAAAGCAGATGTGGAGTGCTGATCAGAAGGTACCATATGAATGAGAGGAGTTTTTTTGTTGCATTCATACAGAGGTTGGAAGAAGGATGAAACTTCCATAATAGGGGTTTTATAATAAAGCTATTAATAGGTCTTGCAGTGTACTTAGGAAGGGCTTATGTGGTCTGTGTCCTCTGTTAAAAAGGCTGGAAAATTCCACTGTTTGATGTGTCCTTTGATCTGATATCAGACTTGATGGTTGACTTGGGCTGTTGGTCCACAACACTGTAAACGATTTCTAGGATTACTGTGTTAAGTCTCAGTGCAGTTGCATTCAGTCAGTAAAAGCAAATCTGCATTTCTTTCAGACTGGCACGTTTTGGCACAGCAATGGAGCGAAGTCTAATTGCAGATTTTGTTTCTCAAGCAGTGTAACAGACTTAATTACTAATGACTTTGCTTGAAATGCACTGAACAAGGTGGTCAAGATGGCTTGTAGTTTCAGATTAATGTTTCGAGTGCTTGAGTTAACCCTTGTTTTATCTTAGTAGTTTTCATTTATGCTCCAGGACATAAAACCATTGTTTATTCTACGTTATTTTTCACTATGCTGTGTGTGATATGTTCTAGAATTGACTCAAGTTTCTTCAAACTTTACTGTAAGATGAACTTTTGTTGTAATAGTAGGGGCCCAACTGATTATTGCCAGGATATATAATACTTTTGTCCTTACCTTTTTAAGACATCTAAATTGAATTTAGGAAAATGATTGTACTGAAATCTTCTGGAATTTAAAATGCAAGGGGGGAAAAGCATTTGGAAAAGACTTGAAGCTGATAGTTGCAAGAGCTGGCTCTAGCTTTTGGTTTCTTAGAGGGGTGAGTAGTCAGTATCCAGTACAGATTCCTGCCTGCATCTATGGGCCTATTTGCAACCTCTGTAAATGACTTCAGGAGGGATTTGATTTTAGATTAAAAGTTAATTGCTGTTTCAGAGGAATGTTTGTCAATGGTGTCTTGTGTTTTTTTTTTTTTTTTTTTTGCACAGAGTGGTCCATTCATCTGAGAAATCTCCCTTTCAATAGTTAAACCAGCTTCTGTAAGGTGGAATGGAGTGGGAGTACCTGTGTGTGCCAGCAAGTGGGACTAGTATTGTGGTTGTTTAAAATATCATGATCTTTTCTTTGTGGATTTAATTTAAAAAATAAGGATAGTTTTAAGTCAGAGATAGTAAAGTCATTCTGATCAAACTGAAATTTGAAAATTTTAATGCTGTCTGAGGACTTTCCACTAATGGGAACTGTAAAATTTTGCTGCTTCTGAGTATGGTTGCATTAGAGCACTGACGTGCTGTCCTACAGGAGTTTGTTAGCTGATCGGTTAAAATACACTATTTATATTTGTTTATCTTCCCAAGCTGTCATGCATGACTTCACATATATTACATTGTCCATTTCCATTTTAATCAACTGCATAGACCTCTACGTTACAGGTATTGGTAAGATAGACTTGGCAACGCTTTCCTTATTGCTGTTAATAACACTTCAGATTAGAAAAGTAAATACTAAACTTGTGATCTTTGTTTTGAATAAAGCCTTCATGCTAGTTAAAATTCACCATGGCCTAATTAAAAAAAAAAAAAAAAAAAAAAGAACTTCAGAAATATGCAGAGCCAGGACTGGGAACCTATGTGGATGGTGACTAGAAATAAATGATTTTGAAATCCAGCTGTAGATAGCTGGTCTTGGGTCTTAGCAGTGCTTGTTTATCTTCCACACAAAAAAATTCTCAAGAATCCTGTTTATTTTGTAGTGTGTGAGAGCACTAAATGAATTTCCTGTTTATGATCTGACTACAATAAATGTAAGGGCTACTTTACTCTTCAGTTACTTCTTACGTACTACTTAAGCAGTCTTGCTGTTTAAGATTATGCTGGTGCCAGAGTCTTGCTAAGTGTGCTTAGAAAAGCAGTGGCAGAAACTGTATTAGGCTGGAATGGCTGTGATGCAAGTCAGTCAAGATTGTAATGTTTTCATACTTCATTGTTAATCAGGCAGTGTGGAATAGTGGCAGGGTGGATTTATCAGATTAGTATCACTCGGTCTGATCTGTGTTAAATCCTCTCATTTCCTCTATAACAATGTTTGTGAGAGTGTAACATACTTTCATGCTGTTAACTCATTTTGTACACAACAGCCACCTATAAAAGCTATTATGGCTTTTGGAGAGGATATGTTTATATCCTGAGGATTAGAACCTCTTTCAGGTTCCATGTCTTGTAACATAACATGATATTTTGAATTCAAGTCTTGGTAACAAGAGACAGTTAGAAAACTGTATCTGCTTTAGAAGCAAAGCTTGCACCTATGCATGAAAAAAATGGCAGGGAGCATAGGAATGCAAACGTTGCTGGAAGAGCAGCTCCATGTATTTCACACTAATGAATGATGGAAATTCTGGGTTTTAATCAAAGGCTTTCTACTGCAGTACTATGCTTGAAACAGTGGAGTATCAAAGACTTCAGAAAAATGGGTTCTATACTTTGTCATATTAGTTTTGTTTACAGTGAAAGGTTACATGGTGAGAGAAAGTGTCCCTTTGGATGTAGATATGCATATGGCCTTGTGTGCTCTAAGAGTGTTTGTGGGAGTGCATCCCATCATTGTTGCTGTCTTCTGGCCTTTTCAGCTTTGCAAGAGATAAATGTCTTCCTAATTAAATGAGAAAGCTTTGACCGTTTTGACTTTCACCTGCAGTATCAAACAACTCCCTGATTTGCCTGTATTCTTTGTACTTCTAAGATGATGACATTTAATTAAACACTCTGCTTTGGGGTTTCTCATTAAGTCTTGATAAAAGAAAGATAATTCATGCAGCGCTGTTTTCAGAAACTTGTTCAGGAAATTTTTCTAAAGGCATTAGTGTGAAACCATTACAAAGTCTGGGATGTGTGAAATCTTGTCCACAGGAAGACCCTCTTTTAAACTGCTCCACCTGTATGGTGGATTGTCTTTCACCGTTCACCTCTTTGTTACAATAGTTGACTTTGAGTAACTTATTTCAATCTGCTGCTTAAAAGTGCTCCCCATTTCCTGGAAAGAAGAGACAGCGTTTGTGCTTCTGCATACCATGTTGGTTGCACAGACCCAGGTTTGCAGAATGAAGCAGGTAGTAAGTTCGAAGACATCTTCAGCAGAACTGCTCATTAATGAGGTTTTAGCTTCATCTTTTCAATGTTTATCCTCTTCCAGAATGTATTAACCGATTTCACTGACCAAATTCTTATTTGGAGTGGGTTAAGTTAACATGCCTCACCTGCTACTCTTAAGTTCCAATCTCTCCAAATCTCCAAATGTCTCCAAATCTTCTGCTAGCTAATTCTTTTTCATTCCATCAAATAATGCACATTAGTTTTATGAAATAATTTAGATGTATGTGGCCTTGCATGTGGCAGGGGTGTTGGAATTCATGATGCTTGAGGTCCCTTCCAACCCTGGCGATTCTGTGATTTTTGGCTAGACTCTTTCATGGGTATTTTTTTCACCCTTATTCATTTTTTTCAATAAAAAGGCAAGCTCCTAATTCTCCATTCCTTCCATCCTTTCTCCAGGAGAAAAGTATGTGGTGTGTCAGAATTTTAAGTCTTTGGATGCGTATAGTAGAAGCATGTTATAGGAAGTTATAGGAATGGAGTCAGTAATCAAAAGTCAGTTTGCATTCAGAACTTGTGTGTTGGTCTTTTGAGGCTTATATTAAGAAGCAATCCTGCTTTCTTTTAAGTAGTGTGTCAAACTGAAAGCAATTCAGCAATTGATTATTTGGAAGCTCCAGCTTTTTTTAATGTTTTTTGGTGAGACGATTTAGTTGATAAGAGACTCTTGTTCCCTATACATCTGTTAATACACTGTCTAAAGAATGTGACACTCAAATTAAGGCTCTTTTTAGACAGATTGACAGCTAACGTATTTCTAAGTGTTTATCTTGGTGATAAGTTCAGTTTAAGTATCTCCTGTCTGCCCCTAATTGCTTCTTCCTAGTTCCGAACTGATTCAGTAGCAGCACAATTATATGAGGCAACATGGAATATATCAGGCAGTGAATTTGACTGGAATAATAGATATATTTCCAGAGAGACTTTAATTTAGGGTGCTTATTCTCCCTGTGGTTCATTACACAAGAGCCATGCATCCTCTGACTCCGTTCTACCATAGCCAAGGATTATCCAGGAGTAAGCTGAGCAGTGGAAGCTGCATACACTGGCACTGCTTCAAGACAGAAATGGAACCCATTGCTCTGCTTACTCCAGCCATGATGCCAGTCTTAGACACAAAAACTCAGTTTATGACTTCTTAAATGTATCATTGCTTTTGCTGTAGAGAGTTGGATGACTTACATGCTCTTGAAATTAGATTACTATTTAAATTTTGAGATTAGGCTATAGATAGTTACTATAATCTTAAGTTTCAGGATGTTCTACTGAACCAGGCTTGATAGATTGCTCTTAAACAAAAATCAACATACTGAATGCTTAGTAAGTGTAAACTTTCAGTGCTGGAATTGGGATAAGAACTTACTGGTGGCTTTTAAAAAAAAAAAAAAAAAAAGGTATTATCATTTTAGTTTGCTGATTAAGCAAGACCATGCAGTAAAGAGGGAACCTCTAATTGCTTCCAAATGTTAAATCTTTGAGGTCAGATGAGACCCTACACTTAGTTCATGTCAAGAATATGCTAAGTATTCTGTTTCTGACAAAATATCTTTGGTATAGCTGGACTGGTGCATTCTAATTTTGTTTTATGATCTCCTTATTATTTTAGTTCATAAGAAAGATATGTCTTAAACCAGACACAAAAGAAAAACAGTTTCAGTTGCATATTTTCATGGTTGCTTGTAAGTGATATGCCACTGAAGTAGGTTTTAGTTTTGAGCTATGCTTATCAGCTACTTTGTCATGTATGTTTAAGATACTTAAATTTCATCCCAAATCCCACAGTTAAACCCGTTATTTTTTGATTGTTGACTGATTGTCTCTGGGTAATTGAGAGAGAAATTAGCTTGCCTTCAACATGACACCATTAGAATTTGTCTATTCTTTTATTATCCGTGGCAGGTTTTCATGATAACTTTCTCATTTTCTGATCAAACAATTGAAGAACTATTCAAGAATATTAAGGAATGTTATTTTGCTTTGTTCTGCAACTTCTGAAAATGTCATAGTAGCAACTTCCTTTTTTTCTTTATAGTATTGTTCCACTTCTAAAAGAATCAATTGGAATTTTGATGCAGCGAACTCCTCCATCTCTGGAAAATGCCCTGCCTCAGTGCTATCAGAGGGTAAGCTCTTACTTTGGCCGTATTTGTGTACGAGAAAACTACTGAGTTAATGAACCTCAACTCTCCATGAGGATGTTATAATTATTTTTTCCAGTAAAGCCTGCAAAAGGTTCTCTAGATTGTAGAAGTGAAGATGCTAGATAAATTATTTTTCTGAAATCCTAAATATTATGTAGCTTAAGCTCAACTTGTGCTATGTTAGGTTAGAAAAAGAGATCCCGAAGTCTTTCCTCACAGTCATTTGTGCTACTAGTGCATGATGTTTTTCTTTTGTCCAGGGTAGTTTATCTCTCTCAAAACCCAGTTCTGTCTCTACTAAATTCAGGTAAAATAACATTGACAAGTGTGTTAAGGTTAATCTGGATTTGATTTGTCCAGTTACTTTTGGCTGACTTTACCTTATAATGTGTCATGATCTGAACATGTGAAGCACCTTTGCAAACTTACGAAGTACGTTGTATTAATGTGCTTGTAGACTGAGTGTCATTGTTTCCCCAAAAATTCTGGGTTTATAATGACCACATGAAGGCTTTTTACTAAAATTGGAAGAAGAATGGTTTTGATGGAACAAACTTAAGCCCTCACAAAATATTTACAGTCATGTTAATACATTTCTGTTAATAGTTAGAATCTCTCTACTTTTTTAATGGGAAAATTACTGCATTTGCAGAAATTGCTGTTGAAATTTGAGAAGGCATTCAACAAAACAGATGATTTTTCTCTCTTGGACACCACTGTTTTCAGAAATGGTTCCAATAAAATATTTGTACAGTGTACAAATAGCAAGATACAGAATTGTGACCCATACATAGAATCTGCTTTCAATTCTTTACAATCACAAAGACTGTAATAGGGAATTAAGCCCAAGTATTTTCAGGGAAAAAAAAATAAAGTTGCTTTTATGTTTAGGTGCAGCAGTTGCAAGGAGTTTACAGTTTACATGATCCACACTTCTGGACCCTCTGTACTGATGTTTACATAGGGACTTTGAAATTATTAGTAGCTCCTGATGCTGATGGAAGGTGGATTCTAAGCCAGACTCACAATATTTTTACTCAGGTATGTATCTCATCAGCAGAGTCACCTGGGGTGACACTGCGACTCTTACTAAGAAAAATGTTAATTTTTTTTTGTATCATTGTAACTGTTGAAAAGCTTCTCTTCTCCAGCTGTGTAGAATGATTTCAAAATTCTGTGTAGGGTAGGTTGAATTTCTGTACCTCTCTGCATTAACTTCTAAATGAAGATGAAACTTGTATATTTGAGTAAATATGAGGAACCAAGAAAATAAAGGGACTTTGCCCAAAGAAGCTGTAGATGCCCCATCCTTGGAGGCATTCAAGGCCAGGTTGGATGGGGCCATAGGCAGCCTGATCTGGTAGGTGGCAACTGGCCCATGGCAGGGGGGTTTGAACTAGATGGGCAGTAAGATCCCTTCCAACCTAAACCATTCTATTATTCTATGACTTGTTATTTTTTTAATTATTATATTTATTTATTTTATTATTTTTCTCCTCTCTTAAAAATTCCAGAATGAATAGTTTAGGGATTTGCATGCATCTAGCATACTCAGTTGCTGCACTTTCAGGGGAAATGCCACTGAAGACAGCCCTACAATGCGCATAAGTTTTAAAGTTGATAGTCATGGAGAACTCATTAAAAACAAATACAAATACTTGTTTTTGTGATACTAGATTCAGTGAAGAACTTGTTACAGATATTCTAAAATGTAATTTCATTAATAAAGTTGGGTCATATTTTTAAATATTCCATTATATACTGCTTTAGATTATCAATCAGGTACAAATTAGTCTGCGTGGCTTTCTCTGCAGACTATCTACTTTGAGATTGTTGAGGGATAGTTTCTGGGAAGGACTATGCAGAACATTCTGTCATGTATACTCAAAATTGGTTTTACATCTCAAGTCTCCAAAGCATTGTGCTTTCCTAGTGACTCATTCACTCTTCCACTATCTTGTAGCTTTGCAGTTTTAGAGCTGTGTATCTTAGAGGTGAACTGGGGAGCAAGGTCTGTTGCTCTTTTTACCTGACTTATGATAATAAGTTTGAGCAAGTAGATTTTTCTCTTCAATAATATTGGCCTTTATCAGTCTTGATATAACTGCTGATTGTTTTTGCAGCTCAGCTGCAAAGTTGAAGATGGTTGAGGACAATCTGTCCTGTAGCAGCTTTCAGCCTAGTCTTTCAAGGTCACCTTGTGACCATCACAGCACTCGCTTGACATTGAGGTTAAAATGAGTTAATAAATTTTTTTAATGCTTTTTTTAATTGATGGTATAACTAAATGAGTCAATCTAAGCCTAGTTTAATAGAATTTCCAAGGAAGTAAATATTTTGGAGTGATTTGCTGATTTGCATACCTTTCCCAAAAGTTTTTCTAGCATCTCATGTCAAGTCAATTCAGCATAGATAGCCATTGTTTTTTGCTAGAATCTTAGAAGAGTAGAGCTGGTTCAAACCACAAATCCTGTGCTATAGTCTTGTGCTTTTGCTCCATTTCAGCCTTACGACCCTGTAAGCAGCTTATTTTCAGGCAGTTAAACTTGTACAAGAGAAAATTTGTGTGGCTTCT
Source organism: Chrysolophus pictus (assembly GCA_037305975.1). NCBI lineage: Eukaryota > Metazoa > Chordata > Aves > Galliformes > Phasianidae > Chrysolophus > Chrysolophus pictus. The sequence goes on along the minus strand of CM074583.1, from coordinate 11,485,954 downwards.
TTATGTGACAGTTATTTAGTTATTTATACTTACACATATACATCTCTTTACTATATGAAGAACCATGTCTTTCATGCAGCGCTCTCTAAAAAATGTATGGATTTCAAAATTTTTAGGCATCTCAACACATGTCTTGCTGAATGTGGAAGGTTAGTTAGGGAAAACGAGGATTCTGAGACTTTTTGTAGGGCAGCTTACTGATGTGGACAGTTTATCAGGACAGTTAAATTGCTTTGGCTTTATCATTTGGTGCTTTTTTTTTAATCTCCTTCTCTTTTCCATAGGCAGGAGTGAGACAGCTTTACATACAAATTGATGTCGCAGCCATGTAGTGAGCTTCTGAAATTGTGCTGTTGGACCAAAGTTTTTTGTACTGTAATGGTATAAAACAAGACACTTCCCAAGACAGATCCTGCCTCTACGACTGGCCTGGAATTGACTGAATAGACTTTTGTCTTTGGGCTATGGATGAAGTTGACTTCTGAGGAGTAAATATGGAGTGAATGTTATGAACTTTGGGTCTTGTCTTTTTGTGGCCCCCTAAACTTGTAAGTTTTTGAAGGTTTTTACTTACTACATTTGTTCCAATAGGAAACTAAAATGGTGGTACTGGAAATTCTGTAACGTCTTCAGTAAAGCTGCTGAAACCACTGCTCATTCCCATAAAACCAGTGTTATCAAAAATTGGAAACTTGTTTTGTACATAATGTCACAATGGCTGACATGCTTCGATATAATTGTATGTTTGTACAATTGTTTGTACTTTGCAAACTTAATGAACCAAACCATATTGGGTTTTCAAAGTGCCTTTTATATCATGAGAGGTATTTGCCAGCACAAATATGAAGCATCAAAGGGTTTTATTACTTCTACAAATATATCTTGTATGCAGTCTGATTATTTACTAGTGATGTATGTGGGGACTTCGTATAGTTGCATAACTGTAGATGTTAGACTTCCCTTATTATTGCATTGTACCAAACAAGAAAAAATCTGAAGGTAAAAGGCAAAGCCATTGTAAAGAGACTTCCAAAACAAGCTGGGAATTTTGTTGCACATTTCTTGTGGAAACATTTTGGTCTAAAATTTAGATTTAACTCCAATTCTTAGTCTCTTCATACTGTGAGAGTAATGAGATGTTACGTGATGCTACCTGTGTCCACAGTCACCCAAAAACAGACAGCTGAGGGAATTGTTTCCATGGTTGATGGAAACAATGCATGAAGCTTTTTTTTATTTTCCAAACTATAAGAAAGAGCAGACAAAATTACACCCTTATCTTTGTGAAAGTCTAAATCTCTTTGATTTTAACAGCTTGTAGTAATTCTTGTTAAAGTGTTCGGTGAGGTAACTTTTGCCTTTCCAAATACTAAAGATGTGTTCCTGATGGTTATACCTGAAATGGAAATAAAGGCCTCTCTTCATGTTATTCAAGATTATGCTTTTCCATGATGAAAAGTCATGGTTTTTTTACTATTTCATTGTAGCCTTTTGTATTTTTATCAGAAAAAACATTCTCAGTGGAGTAAGTTGTTTGTTTTTTTCCAGATACGTTAGTTGTATCTTGTAGTCATTTTTCCAATCTGAGCATTGTTTTCAACAACAATCTGCTATACTTGATATTACAGATAATTCCACTATGCTGTTGTAGATAAATTAGTAAGGGAAGTTTTTGTAAGATGACATTGTATTTCACAAGTACAACATTGTGGAGAGAGAAACAAGATGGCCATTTGTCTTGTAAATCATAGCCAATAATGCCAGTTTTAGATTTTAAGTGTTCTTCAGGCACCTGATACAGAGTAGTGTGGCAGCCAACACCTGTAGAAGCCAGCAGTGTCTCTGTTGTAAGTGCTAGGAAAGTACTGAAGGCTTTTTTGCAGAAACGGTTTGTTTACCACTGATGTTACTAAATTCATGATAAGAGGAAGTTTCTGGTATTTGTTCTGTTGCTCCTGAACTTTGATCTCTCTTTCTGGGAAAAATACTGATGGTTGCCAGATTGATAGATAGTTGGTACCTGAATTCTCCTAATGAAATATAGAGATGTTAATATTGACTTTGTAGAAAACTTGGGGTTATACTTCTTGATCTTGCAACTGAAAACTGGGAGTAAAAGATAACAGCTGTAAAAAGCCACATACCTCTTCTAAACTTTATGATCCCTTCCAGTCCTCAGAGCCTTCTTTATCCTTATTGCTGCTTTCTGATCTTACTCATTTCTTCAGGAGGTGCAGAGTGCTGCATCGGGCAGCTTGCACTGACCTACATCCTGCCTCACTTCTCTGTCAGGCTTGCCTCCCATCTCACCTTGCAGATGCTCTGCCAGCTGTGGAGGTCCTGACTGGAGGATGAAAAGTTACATGGGGTGGGGCAGGGTGCAAGAATCTGTTGAGCAAATTTGATTGCATCAGTTGACGATATCATTTGTCTGTATGACCACAGAAAAGGTAATTAAAAGATAGCTGGAAGTCATCATTTTGTAGAGATGCATGTAGGCTGCGGCTCGTTGTATGACAACAATTTCTTGATGTTGTAGTCAATGTTTGAAGGCAAGCACTGGCCAGCTCCATTACAAGTGTCATGATCAGAGAGCTCAGTTTGACTTAAATCATCTTTGTTGCAGCTCAGAGCATCTTTGGGGTCTGAGTATTCCTGGACTTGCTGAAGTACATTGTAGTGCTGCTCAAGCTGTAGGGCTTGGTTGCTGTTTTAGTTGTCTTAATTGAAGGACGGCTACTACAACTGCTGTAGATTCTCAAAGTGAGCATCTACTCAAGTGGTATTTTGTTTGTGCATTTTTTTTTGAAGATACATATGTACAAACTTTTTCATTATAGGAAATTAAATGCAAAAGCCTATAAGCTGGTTATAATTATACAATGTTGATTTTAATAGTTTTTTATATCTTCTTATTGCTTAGGAGGGCTTGATTTCTAAACAGTGTACCACCTTAATTTTTAAGGAGGACTTGATGTTTTATAAGAAATACATCCTTTGTGAAATACAGTTTTGAGGGTAATTTAGAGAGGTCAGACTCAAAATGGACTTTTAAGCCTTCTTAGCCTTTCTGACGAAAGATAAGCATTGAAAGGCTCTACAAAAGACGTAGATGGCCTGTCCCTGTAGCTAACTGCAACCACATTTGGCTCCCCTGTGTCAGCAAGTAATGATATTTGACTGTTTTGGTTCTTTTCCAATTACTGAGGGGCTACTTGCTGAGGCTTTAGGAGAGTACAAACCATGCAGCTCAAAGTGCAGCCTTTTTTGTCTTGAATATCAAAACTCAGTTATTTTGACTTGCTGATTATGTAGCAATTGACTTATAAGAGGTTTTGCTTCCAGCACATTAATAGATACATCACCTTGTTTAAGCAGACTTGTGTGGGTACCTGATATCTAGCAATGGATAAGTGTCTGCAGATCATCTGCTAAAACTGATTTTCATAAACAATATGGAAGTTTGAGCCAAGTTCTCAAAGTATGCTTTCCTTACATTTTCATGTAGCTGAACTTTAATGTAGGGTTTCTGATCTAAGTGATCTAAGATTCTTTTTTTTAATCTGTGAAATAAAATAGTAACTTAAAACTGCCCGGACCAAAGTCCAATCCCGCAGATTGCATTTTTATACGATGTACAGCAAAATGATATTTTACTTTGCTGAGAGCATACTGTGAAAGACTTGACTGTGTTTCTAAGAGTTTAAAAAAGAAAAAAACTGCTCTAGAATGCCTGTGCTTAAAATGCCCTCACTGTAGAGGTAAATGTGGCCCTTGGATAAAGCTTAACTTGCTCAAGAGAGAAAGTGCAAATTAAATAAATAGCTCTATTTATACATAATACTGCTTACTAAAAGTCAAGCTTAATCTCATTAGAGCTGAGGACACTATTTTTACACAGAAATTGAAACTTGCTGCTACAAGTAGGATAGACCTTAGTGACTTTTAACATCATTTTTATTTCTTGAGTTTAAAGGTAGAGGAAGGAAAGGTATCTGTTTTCTGTTGGTCAGTGAACCTTATTCAGGAAGGCAGACAGACAGAAGGTGAAAGAAGCTGCCTCTGAACTGCAGTTTTCCACCCTTGAATATTTAAGCTGCAATCAAATTGGGAACTTCATGACATTTTCCCAGACTGAATGTAGATTTCAGTTGCTGAAACCTTGATTCTTTCAAATCCTAATGTAACTCATGTAATGAAATAATTTCAATGCCAGTTCAGAATAACAGCTTTAGTTACTGATTAGCCCTGTCCTGTTTTCCCCAGCAGCCACTGACAGCCACTTTCTATGACTGCTGAGTATCTCCTCCCTTTGAGGTGTGTTTGTAAGAGTAAGTAATAAGGGATTTTAATTTTTTTTAATAATTCATTTCTCTGATCCCTTACACTGTTTCAGTGATTAATTTATCCTGTACACTTCTAGAAAAATCCCCATCTGCAACTTGCTGGGGTTCCCTTTTGGATTTCTCTCCCCATTCAGGCTTTTTTTGAAGTGACCGTATATGTTGGGACTTCATTGGCCAGAGACTGCTGTAATGTGAAAAGGTGCCAGTTATTCTACTCTTGTCTCTGGTATGTGAAGACTGCACTTCACTATGTGTGAATACTGGTTAATCTATTTGTCTGTTTCAGTGAGGCACAATATGTTCCTGCCTATGTGGAAATCTGGCAGAAATCATGTGTAAAAGGAGTTGTGTATTTCATTTTCCATGTGCGTTGAAGTCTTTCTTTCATGCCTGTGCTAGGATCTTTAACAAGAGTTAAATGATTTGCTTCAGTACTGTGGCTGAAGTGTGGGATAATGTGAATGAAGAAACTGCCAAAATCATTCTGGGTATCATAAAACATTGCTTGCATACAGCTTGTTTGCCTTTAACTTTCAACTACGAGAACATTGAACATTCTTTGCAATGAGCTTAGATTGAATAGTACAGTATCAAAATACCTGCAAAGAAAATCTAAACGATAATGCAAGGCAGCTCACTAAAATTCTGAAGACTCTATATGATTTTGTTCTGGAATGCTGATGTAGTAGCTTAGCCATGACTTGTCCCAAGTGCAATATTAGAAATTTTTAATGTAACCTTTTCTACTTGAATACAGTCTATATAAAATGTTAAATGTCCTATATTGCTGAGAAGATATGGGATCAAATTTCTTTCCAATAAATCTTCAGTTAAAAAAAAAAAATGCATACAGGTCTACTGGTTTTTTTCAACAGTATGTATGAGCACCTGGAATAGCAACCATCACCCCTTAGCTGATTCTGAAGAGAATTTTTGCAGTCTGCTTTTTTGAGTTGATAGTAATTCAATTGTGGTTGTTGCATTTGAGTCTAACACTTCATAAATGCTAGCATTAATGTGTGAGGAAATCCAGATCTATTTTAAGTGGCAACCTCCTGAAATAAGAAATTCTGTGCAGTTTCTCCCTCTGTTTTACCAGCTGGCTGGAGAATGAATTCTTGTAAATGTAGAGTATTCTCATCTGTATTCATTCTTCCAGGTGTAAAAATGAATACAAACTAACAGGGTTTGCACGGTTTTTCTACTGATGGGAGAACTACTCGGTGGGATAGTTGAAAAGCAACATTTAACATCTAAAATGCACTTAAGCCTACTGCATGCATGATTTTGATTCTTCTATTACAGTAAAAGTGATGCTGCATACATATCTGGTTCAGTAGTTCTGTACTTGCACGTCTTAGCCTAGTCATCAGCCTAAGACTGATGCAGATGCCAAGGAACTGAACTAAACAAAGCATTCTTAAAGTTTAAAGACTGCTGGAGATGTCTTTACTTGTTAGAAACTGATACCAGCAGATGTATTTTGCAGTTTGTAGCCTCAGGTTAAAGCAAGCCCATGTTCCTACACTGTTATCTCCTGCAGCTATATACAATCTAAATTCATTTGGTCTAAGCAAGCTCTAAATATTCAGAGGAATAACTGTGTGCTGACATGAAGTTAATAACAGAATAAAAAATTCAATATGCATTTTTATTTAAGTGGTCTTTTCAAATGCATTATTTTCAAAATTGGAAGTATCTACAGAAAAAAGCTTAAGCATTTCTAATTCCAGAGGATGCATAGTGCCTGTAACAATCATGGAATGGAGTGGACCACCTAACTCCACTGTAGACATTTGATACAGTGTGCCTGAAGCAATCTTCTGATCAGGAGCACCCACACGTGCGAGGCCAACACAAATTGTATCTTCAGTAATTTCTGTAAGAAAGAACATCGAAGAAGTGATTCTTACAAAATTCTTCCAGAGACCACGTTCCAACTGTCACTAGAAAGAATAATTTATTAAATAGAGGAAAAAAATACTCAGTGTTCAAACCTTAACACCACTGTCTCATGTTTCCAGTTAATCATCAGAGTAGTTTAAAATGAAGCTTGTTCTTCAAAGAAAATAAAAAGTGTATCTCAGCTATTGAGAAGCAGGAAAGGGAAGGCAGCAGCAGTAAGTGAAATTCATTCAGAAGAGGAGACTGCCGCATCAGATTAACTCTACATAAAGGATAAAATGAAAGTACTGTTTCCTTTTCATCTTGACAATATTTTAAAAGGAGTACAGATACATTTCTATTAATTTTTTCTACTATGACATAAGGGAGTCATCTTCATAGCTGCTCTTCGTGTCTGGTCTTGATAAACATCTCTTCAGCAGGCTCTTGACTAGTATTAAGGATTCAAGGCTAAAATCACAGTCCTGCAACTTTGGGGCAGCCCAGATTCTGTGCTGGGACTCGTGCACAGTAGAATAGTGTAACCAGTCCAAGTAACATGTAGCTAAGATTTTTGAAGCTTGACTGATCTAAAATGCTTGGATGCAGGCTCCTGCAACTATAATGGATCAAAGAGCTCACACTTAAAACTGGACAGCAAACAGTAGTTACCATACTGAGGTTTTGACTAAATCTCTTGGAGCTGCTCATGTTTGTTCATCTGAGCTCAATTAACTACTTTGTTCAAGCTCTGCCAAATCCATCTTCTGGTTCCATTATAGATCAAGAGAATGCTATGAAGAGGAAGGCAGTAGAGTTCAGTGACTCATCAGTAAGCGAGAACTGAGGAGCAGCAAATAACAGCACTGCAATAGTAGTACCTGGTTCTTCTCCTTGGAGTCTCCTGTTCCGAATAATGTCAAGAAGCTGTTGTGCAGCTTGGTTCACGCTCATGTAGCGTGGTGGCTCATAAATCTTCCTTCCTCTGCAGGGAAGGAAAAGTAATTTAAATATAAATCATTTATTTATCCCTGGTATTTTTACAGTTTGTTTCAAATGAAGTCTGTGGACCAGCAAATCAAACGTAAACAGGCCTGGGCTTTCAGACTGGCCTTGAGACAAGTGTGGAATTTTTAAGGAAGACAGAAGACTCTTGTGCTCTCACACACCTGTGAAACAGCACGGCTACCATCTGTTAAATCATTTGAAATTTAAAAACAAATTGAGTTGCTGGAAGCAATGTGCAGGTTTTGTGACTATTTCTGAAAGATGCATTCGGCTTAAATTCAAGGGCAAACTACTGTTTTCCTGTTGAATGCCTTGTAGACGGATTATTACAGACTAGCATTATATTTTTAAATGAAATGCTTCTTTCTTTGCCAACTATGGATTCAAACAGATTTTATTTTGAAACTCTAAAATAAACAAACCTCAATGATAGCGTGAGAGTTCACAAATGTTAATTTAGACCAGAGTACAGCATATGTATAAAGTAACTATTTATATTCTCCGTGTCAAAGCATACAGATTGCAGAGAGACGATTAAGGTGTGACAAGTACTTCCAGATACAGTTAAATGAACTTAAGAGAACTTTCTATATGTTGCTTATTTAACTGCTAAAAAACAGTGGTATGTATTCTATTCTTTACACTGCTTCTAGCCACTGGAAGGAAGAATGAATTCAGAACACTGTTTGTGATATTAATTTACTTCAGGATGAGACAGAACAGCAATAAAAGAACTCTTGACCTGGCAGGTAGAAAGCTTATCCCGTTCTGATCTACTTCTCACAGGAACAAAGATTATACACTGCTGCAGTTTCAATCAGTTACTGAAAATAAAGCCAATTCCTATTGTAACAAACAGAAAAATTCTACTGCTTAGAGGAAATAAAAAACCATGACCACCAAGAAGTGCAAGAGAAGACAGGTAAGTTCAGTATGAGGCTTCAGATAAAGAGCCTTTATTCCTTATACAGAAAAAACCTTGTAAGAACCATTGTTTGTTTCCGTATATTTTCAAAGTTGTGACTCACTTCATTAGATTCTCCAGAGACTGCTCCTTCACTTTAATATCTGTGGAACAAAACAGTATATAAAACACTGGTTCCTTACAAAATTCCTGGTTAGTTTTCTATGTAGCTGTACAGCTTAGTTTAGGATATTCTATAAACTTTATAGCAGCATTCTAGTTCTTAAAGGAAAATGGAATATGGATTACATTTTGTTTCATATTTTTCATATAATTAATTTCTTAATTATAAAGAAATTAATGTGATTTCATGCATGTGATTTTGCTCAAAGAGAATGTATAGTATCACAAATTTTGGAGCAGATAAGATCAATAAAAAATATTGCTAAGTATTAAAAATGGTAGGCATATTTCCCACAGGATAACTAAATGCTTAGGCACAAAACCAACGTATTGTGACTACTTTGAAATTATAAATATGTTGTGGTTACAGAAGGTGAAACCAAACAACTGATCGACAGTGATTACATCACCTCCATGCAGGAACTGAACTTTCATTAGCACTTCCTCGCTGTCCCAATCAAAACTTAGAACAATCTTTCTCTTATGGGAAAAAGGAGGATTTGGGCAAAGAAAAAGGGCCAGGTAAGACTCTGAACATCTGCAAGTTTATGAAACTGCACTTGACCATAATCTCTCCAAGTGACCATCAGATGTTATCTGTACTTAAATGCCTGAGAAATAATATTGTAGTAAAAGCTGGATACATTTTTTTAATCTTGATTTTAAAAGTATTGCTTAATCACATTGTAAATCAAGGTGACTCTGAAGAAATGGTTTAAAATGCAAAGCTGCAAGATTATTAGTGCACAGTTCATCAAATTGCTTTCATGTAAGTGAAGTTGCTTTGAAATTTTAAGGGTATTGAAGCTGATCTTTATTATGTCACTGTTGCTGGTAATCTGATCTAGTTGGATTAGCAATCAATAGATAGACCAGCATGACCATTGTCAAGGGAACAATTAACTTGGAGATTGGTAGTTTTCAGCAGTTAGATACAATCAGATGCAGGTATTACATCTGTCCCTGAAACAAGAGTTTTATAATTCAATTTTATTGTTTCAATATTTTAACACACTCTTAGTACTGCATTAGAAAAAAAATAAGAAACATAAAAAGGGAGCACGTAGAAATGATTATACGAAGAATCTGAATAATACTTGGTTTTAATATATTGTGGTTGGAATAGTCCTTGTTTCAAACACTTGTGAAGTCATCCTTCCTTAGAACAATTGCCAATATTCTGATACTTCACAAAGCTGGAAAACAGCCAATTTTCAAGGCACTGAAAAGTTTGGTGTGCAACGATGATTACACATATTCCTCTTCTGGATTCCTCCAATTAGCACAGATGTTTTTGAGCAAGGATTTTTGCAGTCCTGAAGCTTTTTACATGACAATCACCTTTTGCGAAAACATCGTCAGCTGAGATAATTTAGAGAAGGGAATATCAACTTACAAAATAGAAATGTGGTTAAATGTACTGTTTAGCTCCCCAGAAAGTCAAATGTGTCAAGCTCTGGCCTAATTAAGTCAATAAAAGATGGCTGCTAGTCATTGCCATCTCGGCTGGATCCTGAGCTACATCTAGCTTAAAATCACTCTGATCATTACAACAAACAAGGGCTGTTGTTCCTATTTGTTTTCTACAAAGGCATTATTTCTTATAGGTTTTCTGAAGATGAATTAAGAAATTTCTGGCCACTGCAGCATGAATAGTGGCTACATTGATTCTAAGTAAAAATACACTGAAGTTCCAACTCAAGAGATATTTTCAAAGATATGTTATCTAAGAACCTCTGTTTAATCACAGACTTCATCTCATGCCTGTTGGGACACTGGAAGATGGTAGCTAAGGAACTGGGACTGCTGCTGCTTACCAAGTAAGCACAGTGTGTGCATTCCATTCTGCCTGTTCTTCTTGATCTTGTCAAAAAAGCTTTCTGGCTTCCATGTATCTGTCCAGAAAACTATAGAAACTGTCTCTCCAAAATTGTACAACTGTAAAACAAAACAAATTCAACACATATACACAGTCAAAATATCAGTACAGTGCACACACAAAAAAATGTATTAAAATAACAGACAACTGGAAACACTTGAGAAGTCCTGAGCACAGCAGAGAAGGTTTTGTTTTTTAACAAACTGTCTTCTCATTAACAGAGGGGCATTGTTCTTTTACTCTCTGACAGTAAAGCAAATTAAAGAGTGACTAATGAACTACTGTCAAATTTTTACCTATATTTGCATTCTCCTTTCCAACATTCAGTAACTTTCAATCTACCTTCTGTTTGTGTTTTTTTTTTACTTAATTCTGAAGTCTGTTAAAGGCGAAACTTAGTAAGATTGGCACCAAAACTATTAATTACTATTTCTTATTTTAATATAATATATATTAAAGCTAGTAAACTTCATGCAAACCTACAGCACTGGCAATGTTTTCCCAAGCTTTGATTCAAATGATAGAGTAGGATTTATATATAAGCAGCACTTTGCTGCAGATGGGAGCTGTACCATGCAAATGCTGTTATTGTGTGAACAGACAGTTGATACGAAGATCTGAAGACAGGGACAGATTGTGCCTGAATCAGAGAGGTGACACGTTTTTTTAATGCACATATGGTAAGAAGAAAGTGCTGACAGATTCTATGTCAAACACACTCACTGCCTTTGTTTGCCATCTTGCTGCTATTTATTACTGTAAATCTCTAATCGTGGTGAAGACATTTGAAGCAATACTCTTGCCAATCGTTTCCAGTGATGCAAAAGTGAACATTAGATGTAACCTAAGGAAAAATTTGGCTTGGAAGTTTTCGTAACAAACTTGAAAATGGGCAAAAACACACATCAATTTTGGTTAATTCAGCTCAGGAATGAGGCCAACCAAAATGGATATTACAGCATGCCAACATTCTGTCTGCTCGAGCCTACCAGAAAAACAGCGGTTACACAGACTGTCCTCCCCACTTTCTGTTTCAGCCTGTAAGGAGGGACAACTTCTGCTAGCCCACTACAGGAGGCACTGGGTATGCTGTTAGCAGAGAAAGAGGGCCCTGCACAGCTGTGGCTCCGGCAGCACCCTGCCATCCGGGGATTCCCCTATACACACTTATTTTACTGTGGCATGAGGTTCTGGTTTTAACACGTGAATGTTGGCAGAGCGGAATTTGAATCAAAGCAGTAAGTTGTTTGTTTTCAAGGGACTAAGAGCTCAAATTTTAACCATTCACGCTGATTAGGCACAGCCTTTATTCACAGATTCCTGGAACATTACTGAAAATGTTTCCTCTTTTAAATATTTCATTCTAGAACAAAGACAAGAACACACAGTGTACATTTCACAACCTAAAGGTTCTTCCAGTAAACTAAATATAGGTTGAACCAAATGAATTTCTCCTGATGTAACAACTTAACTATTTCAGGACTGTACTCTAGGGAAAGATAAAAAGAAAAGAGAAGAGTGAACAAGCTGTTTTTGCCTATATGGCTGGAGTTCTCTCTGTTTTCTACCAAAACTGAAGCAAAACTGCTGGAACTTCTCTGCAGGAGCAGCTGGGACAAAGATAGCTTTTAATCTCATGGTTGAGGCAGCACCTTCAGCCATCACAAGTTGCTGAAACATGCAGTAGCCACCTGAGAAGTTAGCCAGCCTGCTGCCTGCCATCTGAAAGCCACCACAGTCTTTTTCCAAAAAGCAACAGCTCTCCTTCAGCAAATAAAGCAGCCTTTATTGGCTGTAATACCCTGAGGGACAGGAACTTCCACCACTGCCCTGTACCAATAGGATGTGCAGAAATGGGCATAATGTTGTCTGGCATTTTATTGGGAGTCAGGTCTTTCTAGCTACTTTGCTCCATATTAGAACCAAGTTGGATATAAACTTGACTAACAGGATAGAATGGGGCATATGTTATTAACCTCACTGAAATGCCTTCACAACTTACACACTTGTATTAAATAAGCTTTCAAATAATGTATTACCTAGCATTAATTCATACGACTAATTTTTTTTTTTTAACTTTAAAGAGGGGAAAAAACTACTTTGAAAACTTTCAGATACACAATCTATCAATTATGTGAAACTGAAGCAATAAATAGATGCTCTTATTGTATTTAACTGCTTGTTATTCATTACCTTGTAAGCAATTATATAGACAGAAAAATGTCACTCATCTAGCATTTGATCTCTGCAGCCATGTAAAACACACAAACATAGGCACTATTCTGTCTTCAGGCAAGCCTGCTTTGCTTTGAAGAAACAACACAATTTTATCAGAACATCAACTTTTGAGTTTTTAATCCCCATATCTATGCAGCTTCTGGTGCTGCATGCTAATACTTCCCACTTGAAATCTAGAACAAAGTACTGAACTGCAAATAAAAGCCTTGCTGGAGAGATAGCAGACCCAGAACTGCACTGTTACCTGAAGGATTCATCTGATACCAATCTCAGCCAGCAGACAGCAGGTGACTGGACACTAATGCTAGAACCCATTGAAAGTAAAAAATGCTCTTCACTAAAGCAATGGTAATAGGAGGACAGTTGGGCTAGATGATCTTGTAGGTCCTTTTCAACCTTGTGATTCTACGATTCTATGATTGTGACTGTAAAACTGGGACACGCATTTGTCAGCTGAGATGTATTATAAGACAGCTATGTATTATCATGTTACACTTTGAGATTGTGAAGGAGTTTATGACAACAAACAACAGCTCTGAATGTTTTCAGTGAAACAATCAAGTTGCGTGGTTGCTGGCACAACTTTAAAGACAGGCAGCAGCAAATGAAGTTTCACAGCAGACTTGTGTGTGCTGCACCCTACATCAAACAGCTGGGGTTTGGGAGTGGGCAGGATTTGTTCTGTGAAAGCTAAAACATTTCAAGCATCACATTTGCACAAAACAGGTTTGTTACAGTGCCCACATTCTGCTCAAGTACAAAAGTGACACAATTTCAAAGGGGCTCATTGAAATGGCTGGATAGACACTTGCTGCTCTCAGCTTGGAAACTGATGTTTTTACCTTTTCACTACTGCTCAAAGCCTTCATAGAATTATTTCAAAAGCTCATTTTGAAAGACCTGTCTGGAAACTCCCCTCCCCCTGCCCAAGCAGTAATTGGCTTAAGCAAAGCTTTGTGACTTAACTTTTGCAATACAACTAACTAAAGCCAGGAAGGGAAGCCAGAACTGTACTCCTGGGCCATGGGCTGTCTGCTCGAGCTTTCTGCTTCTCACGATATACTGCAGAAAGCTATTCAATTCACACTTTCATCAGCTCGGAACAAGCTATAGCTTTATATTTTATTTACACACATAATATGAAAGAGTGTCACACACCTTCTGGTTCTATTAGTATCTTTAACCTTTCTATGAGTGATATTTCTTGTTTTACTTGTTTGTATAAGCAGGATCGATTGCTAATTGTAGGGCCAGAGTAAACACCGAGAGGAAAAATGCAGTTCCATGATCTCAGCTTGGAAAGTCTGCGTGCAAAGATAATTTCAGGAAAACTGAAGAGCAACTTCATTAATGACCAGGCTGAATGACATCAGAAGAAACTTGAAGCTGTCCAGACAACAGACCTCACTTAAAATACTGGTGTCACCAGTCACAGTCACCACAAAAATATAGAGCATGAAAAGAACAAGTGAGACTAAATAGGGAAATTAAAAAAGGAAGTTTTTCCCCATCCCCTCCAAAATGCACTAAAGCAAGCAGGAGTGAAGATGCAGATAACATTAAAGGGCAGTAGGGCAACAGCTGCAGAGAAACCAAGAAATATATATTTCAAAATGCAGACAGAATCTTTTGCAGAATTACTGCTGTATCAGCTGTGATGGTGACGAAGCAATTCTTCACTTACAGCCTAGCTCCACTCTTAAAGCTTCAGAACAGCTTCAGAAGTGGAAACATGTCGAGGGAGAAAGGTAGAAAGGAGTTTTGTCATTACATTTTCCAAACCTGGCATCTGTGTACGCATGAAAATCCCTGCAAATCCTGCAGGACATGTTCTGTGTCAAGATGCCTACAGGTTGCACTGCATATATTTCTCATAGGATATGACTGCCTGCAAAGAAAGATACTGCACAGCCTGATGGCATCCCAATGACAGACATCAACAGATAGTTTTTCTCTGAATGGTATTCCCCAATGGAATTTGGAGACTGTACAGCACCTTGTATCATCACAAGTTGCTTATTGATAAATCCCAATGAATTTACCCTCCAAACATAAATCATTCGTCGTAAGTGCTTATCGTAAGAGTTTTGATGTGATGCCAGGCAATATTCATCATCAAGTCAGACTTTTTTCCCTTAACAGCTCTCCACAACATACACACCGTGTTGAAGGACTCTTACTGTGCTAACACACTGTTAACCAGAGAACAGCCTGCAAAGTGGGACAATCATCAACAAGGAGGTAGCAGGAATCAGATAAGCTTCATTTTTGCTTGTTATCAGTCACATGAAATAACTACAAGCCTAGATCTAGTTGTTTCTGCCATCTTATTTAGTACCATAGACTTTTAACAACTTTTAAGGCATTACATAAAAACCTTCACATGAATCAGGATGCTTTTTACAGTTCTCATGCACAGGCTGCAGCTCCTTCTGGTACTTCAGGCCAACAGATAAGATTGATGGCTGTCTCAAGAACCTCCAGTCAGTTCCCTTAGTACGTGCTGAGTGAAGGGAATTGTGAACAAAAGGATGTTTAGCTGATGGAAGCCCACTCCATGACTGCAGTCTTCAGAAAGCAGCTGAGACAAATCACATAAAAGCAAGCGAAAGGAAGAACACATTTTCCCTCTTAGCTGACTCCTGCATCCCTGTTTAAGAATCAGTCATTTTGCAAGCAGAACAAAATTCAGCTATTAAAAGACTTAGAAACTCCAAGCAAACTTGGACAGGACAGGATTTCCCCTCCAAGGGAACATGCCCTTGTCTTTGGTAGGCTCCTTAGACACATCCCAGATGTATCAAACAATACTTTCTCACCCAGGTCTCTTGGGTTACTAATCTGAAACAAGGATGACTGAACAGAGACAAAAATCTGTTTGGAGTGAATGGATGTTTCTAGGCTATATTTGCTGTGACAAATTTGATGTGACAAATGAAGTTGCAAAGCAAATGTGAGTAATAAAGTCGTGTAACTAATGCTGACTTAACATCTAGTTGATTTGAGAAACAAATGCCAGCTTCTAAAAGGCTCAGAAGCAGGTAGTCAAGAAAAAAAACTAGTGATAGGAAACAGCTTATTTTATCTGTTAGTGAATAAAAAGCATTTTGCATAAAGCCCCTCCTTTGACAGCAAAGAGTATTTTTGAAGATTAAGGCACAGAGAGAGGGTGGAGGTGGAACTCAGAGGTTCCGCTCCTGCAACTACTACAGGTTTTCTATTTGACTATGGGCACACAAAGCTACGAGTACATCCTTGAGCTTCCTGACCTATAAGTAATACTTCTCTACTTAATACAGAAAGCCTATTCACCAATTTAGCAGACTCAAAGATAACATAGCAAGCACTGCTTTTTTGTTTGAATGATCAGCTATTAGTTAAAAGGCAAAACTACTTTGCGTCTGTAATTGTGCTACCTGGACTGCAGTCATCAAGATGAGTCACTGAAAGACAGAAGGGGACTTGCAGATGTTTGTTCCAAAGCTATTCAGGTGGAAAGTGGGTATATCTCAAAAGAAACGTGTCCTTGTTAGACATGTTTTTCACTAGCTTCTTGATTAAAATGAAGAAAGAAATGGAAGCGATTGTAAGGATGGTAATTGAAAGCCTAGAAGATAGAATGGGGCTTCTAGTAAAGTGAAAGATGCAAACTCCTTCCTTTCACAGAAACCTTTCTTAGATATAAGGTATGAAAATAAAACTATTATTTATTGCTAATTCCAAACTAAGAACACACTACTTAAAATTCGTGGGCAGACCAGACCACTCATGTTTCAGTAGTACAGCAGGAGAATAATCTGCTTTCAAGTTGAGTGAGACAATAAAAGATAAAAAAATTTAAAAAATGAAAATCAAAATAGACATTCACTCATCAAAAGTTGGCAAGAAATAGATTCGTGCTCTTTAAATGGGACAAAACATCAGAACTTATCTAAAATGTGTGGGTAATGTTTACATATGCAGAGACTGCTGAACAATATTTGTGACACATAGCATCACAGAGCTTATTATACATAAGCTACTTCAGTAATTCTGTTGTACAGGAAAACTGCACAACCGCCAGAATGCTGCTGGCTGCGCAGAAACATCACCCTGGTGACAAACGACATGTTCTTCTGTGAACAGCCTGGGCTGTAGCTGCATTTTACTAACCAACAGTTACAGCTCACTACGCACATGGCTTTCAGAATAGCTTATAAAGGTGTTTCCTGTTTTTCTCTAGTAAGAAAGAAAGAGGTTTTGTATCACAATCAGATTAAAACAAGAAAAAAAGCCAAGCCTTTTCTGTGGTGAAGCAAAAGAGGAATCCCTGTTACACTTCACAGGCTGCAATTTGAAACATATAACTCCAAAATTAAAATAGTGGCAAGAGATGGCCAAGAACGAGAAGATCTGAACGCAGACTGTTGGAAGAAGTCATAAATCTCTGCCACGACTCTAACTAAATCACAGGTTGTTCTTTGTAAGATACCCCTCACTTGCTGATTTTGCCTGTGAGGTGCAGTGAGTAATTAAACATACAGCTATTATAGTCCTGTCAGGTAACACAACACAATCACTATTTCCTAAAACGCTTCTTACGACACTGGGAATATAGACTTATGAGAAAGCAGTCCCTCCCAAGCCAGAACGGAAAAGAGGATTATTGCCAGAATGAATAACACCACATTTCCTTTGTGGTCTTTTAGCCTAGGCTAAGGAAATACTAAGCTAATCTTCAAAACGTGAGAAAACATACAACTGTTTGCAGGGTATTCCCAGGTAATTTTCTTATCTTCTTTTTTTAATTAACCTAGAAGCTCTATATTCCTGTTTCCTATGCCTAAAAGGAATTGTGAGGGAAACTTACTCTGTGTTCTTTGTATGTCATCCTTCCCAGAACAGGAGAAAGTTAGCTGGTAGCAGAAACTACTTGTCAACAGTTCAACTGCAGAAGCAAACTTTGTGTAGGAAGAACTATGTATGTTGCTTCAAAAGTAATGCCTCCTATTTATTTCCATTAAAATGACAACATACAAATATACAACAAAACACTTTTCATTTTTCAACATAGTTCACCACCATTAACTATTTCACAGTGGTGAACAAGAACCTGCATGCTGCACTCATAAAAATCTGCACCAGTGGAGGTGACCCACTGTCACAGCTTACCTACCAAAGAACTTAAATATCACAGTTTTCCTGAGGCAGGAGCAGAGGAGAACAAAAGTGTTAGTATTCACATAGGGGCGCACCAAAAAGGACTTTTGCTGACATGTAGCACGCTGAAAAGGAAGTGTTAACAAACTGACAACAGAAGTGTACAATTGCTACAGATCTTCAAACTTGAGATTGCAACACACACTGCTTACAACAGCAGAGGAGCTCATCAATTCTATGTTTAGCAGTTGAGGAATGCCACATATACAAAAATATTACCTGTAAACCACAGCAGCCCACTGCATTCATTATTGAAGCATTATGAATGACCTGGTATGGGATTCCCAACTTTACTGCACGTAGCACTAAATCACTGTGTGTTGTGGCCCTGTGGTAAGAAGGGGAACAGGATTAAAGCCTGAAAAGACACAGTTACCAAGGATTACTAGCATAATGGTTTGTTTTGAAAATAAAGTTAAACTCTACTCAAAAAGGACAATGCAAATATGCCAAAAGGCCAAGAATGACTTGAATAATTGTTAGGGAAAGTAAAAACTCACATAACATTTTGATGTGTTGCCTTCAGCAGCTGAAAATACCAAAAGTCCTTAGTACGGTACCATTCCCTGCAGCTTTCTGGGAAAACTCGTAACACTAGGACAAACGTTGCTTTTTAAAGTAGCTTTGGCAACTACTTAAAAATGAAAGTTTCAATTGTCCTTTGTCTTCTGCAGTTGTCTGCTGGACATCTGTTGAACTGTAAACTTCAGCTGTGTTTGGCACAGACTTCAGCAAAACCCCAGTATTTCCTTACTTACCGCACAGCCAATCCTTCTCTCATTTAGGAAATGCTAGGAAAGCAATTCTCTCAAACAAGAACTTTGAACAAATTGAGGTGAACTGTGCTCAATGCTTTGATTTTGACTGTATCAGCTTTTATAAATATTTAATCCAAAGGACTTCTCAAACTAAGGATGTCTACTAATCTTGAGTGATCAAGTTTATTCTGAAGTAACTAAGAAAAATTCTAGTTAAGTTTACTGCTGAACTTAATTTGGCTCTGGGTGTACAATGCTCAAAGTACCCCACAGAAAACACCTTACAGTGCCTGAATCAAGAATCACTGGGCTGGTAGGTAACAAAATCAGGATTAGAGTCATTCTAAGATATTGAGTAAAGATGGTCCAGCTAACCTTATTTTTGAACTGCAATAATTTTTAAAGGTGTCTTGCTTGTACATGTGTTTACGTACATGATGGGCACTCAGTTTGCCACATAAAATATGAAAATGCACCTATCCCCTGCCTAAATTTGAATGACTTCAGCCATCTCATTGCAAAGATGTACCACACATTTCTGGCCATTCCAAAGGAAAAAACAGCACATGCTATCAGAATACTTAAATAGGAAAACTGCTTTCACCATGGCCTGGTTCAGTTACTCTATAAGAATTTCCCTTACTTTTGGTCTGCGAATTTCCACCAATCAGCAGAGCAGGAGCACAAATGTGGCAGCAGCTGGTAAGGCTGTAGGGATGAGTCATTAAAAAAAAGAAATCAATTTAACTGAAGGAAAAAAAAAAATAGAGGAATCTGGATTTAGGAAATCAAATGACCAAGGGATCAGCTGGCTTTATTCACTGAAATTTGCTCCAGTCAGCACTTTCACCCAGTAGATCTGTCCATAATGACTGCAGATGAAAGCAGAAGTGGCCACATGGAACATTCAGCTAATATCAGCAAAAGCTTGATGGAGTCAGCCCTCGGCACCCAAGGCTATGCTGGTATATTTTCTGTCACAGATGCCACTTTAAGATTTTTATGGGTACTAATATCATAAATATTAGCACAGTCTAGATGAAGGTGGGCTTTCCAGTATAATACTAGAAGTGTCAGGTTCCTGCTAGCTAGCACATCCATGGTTGTTACTACGTCTGCAGGAGAAATGCTGTGAATAACAGCGAGAACTCAACACAAGCACAATTTCATCACTCTAACCATTAACCACAGACACCTGAGGTTTCTTAAGATGGCCAAGTACTCTTCTTATTGGCAAACATACTTGAAACTCTAAGATCAGCTGCAGTCACATGGCTTCTACCCAGATCTCATACGGCTTCTCTTAGGACAGAAACATTCAGGTTTCTTTCCAAAAAACCTCCTGAAGACCTAAATCCTTACAGCCATACATAGGCCAAGGAGCAGTTCTAGCTGCAATACTGAGGCCATAAGCAATAAGACAGTAGCAACTCATTCTAAGAAAGGGCAATTTTCTACAGTGATGTAGTATGTTAATCAGAATTGAAATACTTCATCACTGAAACTACTAATACTCATGGCAAATCAAGATACTGCTTACAAGTAGAAATTCCATTTCAACAGACGTAGAGGTTTTGTAGTGTCTTACATGTGTGGCAGGATCACAGCAGAAGGGTGCAGTTAATGCGGCTCCACACTAATTCTAATTTTGATGTTAATATGCACTGGAATGTAATGAATATTTCTGAAAAATACAGCATTACCTTTCTTTAAATACTAGTTTGATGTAAATTTCTATTGCCAATTCCCTTCAACCTGTGTTTACAGAAATTAGCCACTTTTGACAGCTCCTATTTTTCATAAACTCTTTTTTTTTCATTCCCAAACAGGGTGCTCAGTGATTTGATTTTTCTTCTGCCCCATAGCACTATGGTATAAATCTCGAATCACCAGCTGGAGACTAAAAGCTCTTCTGTGTGGTTTGACATTACAGATTGATGATGCCTGACCAAAAAGACAGAAGGGAGATCCTCCTAGTAATAGGAAAACACTATACCTTTCAATAGCAGTAAGAGGTGGAAACAAAGGGCTTAATAAACCAAACTGAGGAGACATTTTTAACTACCTAAGTAATTTTAAAGACTAGCATATATCAAAGCATAAGCACAGTACAATCAACATTCAGTGTTGAATTTAAAACAACTGAGAATTACAGCTGCAGTTTAGATGTACTAATCACAACTAAAAGAACACTTTCTCAAAACAACACATTTCTTGATTATGTGATAACCTTGAATCTTTTCCCCTAGCAGATAAAACGTGGAACAGAATATTTTCTATAGAAGGTAGCATTAAGAATATGTGACTGCTGAGGGAAAGTTTTATACAGCCCAGAAGGCCCACATTCATATACATAAGGGATGTCTGGGTGAGGAATCTCCAAAGTAAGATGGAAGCATAGACAACTACAAGTATATTCTGTATGCATTTAAAGTATACAAAGACATAAAAAGTGCTTCTGGACTAAAAATCTGTTTCTTCATTAAGAATTACAGCTACGCAGAACGGCCGTTTCCTCTTGAAAGAAGAAAGCGATCAAGTTAGAGCAATAACAAAAATGTTGCTTCAGCTTACCCAAAGGGATCACCAACTACGAGAAAAGCGACATCACAAACATCAGCGTCTCTCAAAATGCTATCTGCTTCTTGTTCCACTGTTTCTCGATCAGCCAAAATCAGTTCTTTTCCATAAAACTCCTCCTGGATATCAAGATTAACAGGAAACAGCAATAAGACATTTGGGAATGTATTTGTATCTTTTGGTGTAATTACTCATAGATACCGGAAAGGAGAACGGGACAATTATCTCTGGCTGTTTTACCCACATCTTAAGAGAACTGTGCTTCCCCGTGCTGGAACACTCGAGGTTCCCATTAAGCAGCTCTTAAGCTGACAAAAATCACTGTTAATCATATTATTCCAGTAAGGACTTGGCTGGAAATGTAGCTCGTTGACAGCTAGTAGGTGGGCTCCAGGCCTAGTAATTACACCAGTCATCCTATTGCAGGGCATCCTTTCTCACAGCTCAGAGCCAACTGCTCAGGCTACTTATAGTGGTGACATCAAACCAGATACGAATGTGACACTAGCTATACCATAACCTTATCTTTACAGCTTTTATGTTTCCTTAGTACTTTGTAACTAACCACACTTAAGGAATAAATTCACACCAATCCTTCATCTTCAGTTCTTTGTATGAAATACTTTGCCACATATATGGGTAAATATGTATTTGACTGTGTTCACTTCTCTTCAGCAGCTCACTAATCACTGGGTCTCTTCCTATGTTTTAAACGCCTCGTTCGCATGTTAGAATCAACCTCAGTTAGTTACAGAAACATGTTGCCTCACCACCCTGAGCATATGGCTACCTAAGTAGTTTCACCATGCTTTTCACATTCTCTTTACGTGATCAAAGTCTGTTGTTTTTCTGCTTGCTTGTTTTTTACCAGGGCATAGATCAACAAGGGCGTTGTGTTCTGAATAGCGCTCAGCAAATTTGGGCAGCATGACAAATACCAACGGCTACGTAAAATTAGTAAGTCAGTTAGAGTCCAGAAGGATTTTACTCTTGACTTCTCCCGTGTCCTCAGTGCAAGCTTCATCTTTGCCCACAAGCAACTGATGAAAGAACCAGGGCAGATTTTATCTTCTTCTCCCGATTCCTCCTATAAGCACAGCGAGCGAATGCTGCGCGCGCGCTGTTTGTGAGGACGCGCCGTTACTTTTCCCGGTACCGATGCCGTGCCGGCAATGCGGCACACGGACGGGCCGGCAGCACCGACCTACCAGCGCCTCCTTCCCCACGGTGAGCACGGACGTGTAGGCCTCCAGGTACACCCTGCGGCAGCGCCGCACCGCCTCCAGCCCCTTCACCGTGATGTCTTTGGCGTCGCCCAGGCCCAGCCCGACCAGATACAGCATGCCGGCCCGGTGGGGGGGGGGGCGCGGCCCAGGTGCCGGGCCCGGTTCCGCCGCCGCCCCCTCTCACGGAAGAGGAACGAGCACGAGCACCGCGCCGCGCCGCCCCTCCCGCCGTCCCGCCCCTTGGCGCGTGGCTCCGCTCGGCCCGCAGAGGCCGCCGGGAGCTGCAGTGCGCGGCATGGCTGTCGGCGTGCCGGGCGGCTGCCCCGTGGTACCGCTCCGCAGCGGCCGCAGCGTCCCGGTGCTGGGGCTCGGTAAGTGCCGCGGCCCGCCCGCCGCTGTAACGTGGCGGGAGGCGGCCGCGGTGCACCGGTCTCCCGGAGCTCTGCGGCGGTGCCCGTGTGCTGCCGGGTCCCGCCAGCCCCCGCTTCCCGGGAGTTCTGCCTGCGGGCCGCCTCGGGCTCCGGCGAAGCGGCGGTGCCGAGCGGCTGGAGAGCACTCGGGCTTCTTTAAGAGCTCGTGAACGTGTGGAAAAAGAGATTTCCGTGGGGTCGCATTTGTTCTGGCGTTGCCAGGTGTGGTTTAGGCGGGCAGTGTGTTAAGTGAGCAAAGGGCCGCAGGTTTACGTTGCTTTCATTTATTGTAAGTGTAAGGAGTTATTTTCTCTCTTGAAGCCTTTACACAGCAGTTGGGGATTTTCATTCTGCCTCTTTGAAATCTTTCCAAAAGCCTCTTCCATCGACAGCGCGCTCTGCAGCACGAGGACCCTTACCTATCAGTGTTCGACATGCACTCTTATCGCAGGTCGGTTTGGTATCGCAGGAGCTCCATTATTTCAGATAAACGCACCCATCAGGGGCTCTTACGTGCTTTGTTGGAGTTGTTAATCGCTCACGCTGCAGTTAATCACTCACACAAATATCAAGCTGGGCTATAAAATAAAATGGCCTCTGTGCCCTTTTCAGCTTTATCCTATCTGATTTCAGAACAATGATTTAGGATTCTCATAAGTGTAAAGGAGGGCGAAGTTTGAGCTGAGGTTTTAGGAGCATGTTAAGCCTCTTAAGTCAACAGGAGTTGTTTTTTTCATCCATAAGTACAGGATGGATAGCTAGAGCTGGTAGTGCTCATTTCCGAGTACCAAAATCACTTGAGCAGAATTAAAAAGTCTTAGCAGCTCAGTGTCGTCAGCAAAAGGGTCCAAAAAGCTACAACGTGTTGATAACTGCTTGTACCGTGTGTGTGTGTGCGCTCGTGAGGATATGGTGTTATATACCCAAGGCATGAAATTGTTAGTTTAGCATCTATTATGATTACTTGATGTAGCTGTCCCTTTTATAGTCCTATACAATGAGCAAAGGGTTCTGTATTGTAAAGAGTGACTCTTTTTTTCTTTCACTGAATTCCTTTGTTGAACCACTTTTTATCATTTTGGTTGACTTAGAGATTTTTTACAAATGCAAGAAACATTTAAATGATCCTTCTTAGAGAATGGAGTCTATCTTATGACCATTGTTTCAGATTTGCTGAACTGCGTTTCAGAATTATGTTCAGAAACCTCACTTTTCCATTGGAGATTGTAATGCATGACTTAGGTGACTGGGAAAAGCAGGCTAAAAAAGTCTCCAAATGGCATGCTGCTTGCTGTCCTTCAGTCATTTCAGTTAGTACTGAGTAGCTAGCTGACTGTCAGGCCTGAACTCAAAATGCAGTAAGTGGATAATGCCATGGCAGACAATTACGCTTGAAATTTTCTGGCCCAGTGCTTTCTGCAGGGTGTGGCTTTCCAGAGGTTTGGTTCTTTGACCTCAGTTCTCTGTTCTTGTCCTGACAGAGTAACACTTTGACAAATTTCTTATATATTCTGTGGCTTTTTTAGCATCTTGTAATATGTAGGAAGGTAAGGTAATTTGAAGATTTTCCTGACAAATGCTGAAAAACATTGCAGATTTAAAAGTAAAAAAACAAAAAGAAGTTAAAGACTCCCCGTGCACACGTTTATGGCCAACCCTAAATACCAAGATATGCAGCCCAACACAATGGGTTCTTTATCTATGGATCTATGCTAGGTGTTCCCTCTTAATACTCTTCTACAAATTACTGGCTTATTTTTATTACAGCTTCACTGCAATTAACTAATATTTGCAGCTCAGAAAATTTACTGTCACTGTTCGGCTTGGTTCTGTGATGCTTACTTAGCAATAATGTGGAGAAAAACTTTCCTCAATGAGGAGGCATTTTCTGTGTAGCATTTTCTGCAGGATTGAAGATTTGATTGTCTTATCTTCTAAGCATGCAGACATAATTGTTATCTGTGAGTAAGTGACTTTGAGATGATAAACATGCATGCTGCCTCTGTTGCTAGATAATCTTTCTAAAAGCTCCAGAGAGAGAGTTGTGCTGTGTTAAGACAGTTGCAGCTATCCATGCAGTCATGCCAGCTGTAAGGCTGATTAGAAAGATATGCAAGTTATTTTCAAATGATGAAACCCCTTTTATAGCAGCGAGAGTCAGCATGTGAGACATCTCATGTGCTTTCAGGCAGAGCATGTTACCTCAGAGAGCGCCACAGCAGTCTAGAATAGCATTCTGTCACAAATACCTGCTTTTTCTGTTCAAGCTTCAGATATCAAAAGGTGATTTTTAAATTTATTTTCTTTTTTTTAACTGAGCTTTCTGTTTGTCAAATTGATTTCCATTTCACAGCTCCCTTGATCTTCCAAACATGTAGGACAAGAGTAGTAAGTTTGTCAAGGCTTTATGCAATAGGGGAGACAAGAAGGCAGGAGGTTAAGCAGTCTTGTGTTAGTTCACAACCTCTAGTGAGAGTGGTGGATTTGAGAACTACAGGTTATGCAGCCTGCACAGCTGATGGTCAGTCTGAAGGTTCCTTGGAACAGTATGCCCAAACCTGTACTTTCAGTAAATTCTATTCTATCTATGTATTTACTTACTTGCTTATTCACGTTCTTTGTTGTCTTTCTTCTGACTCAATACAGCTCCACGGCTGCTGGCAGAGTTGAAACAAGCAGTCTTTCCTGAGACACCTGCTGATTATTCAAAGGCAGCCCACCTTTCTGTTAACATATGCACTACAGCTAAGTTTTTATTTAGCAAAGCAAAATGATTTAGAACTTTTTCTTGTTTGTTATGTAAACAAAAAGGAGGGACAGTAATCATGGGATTAAGTAAGCAGAGATTTGGTCAAATAGCATGTGATTTCCTGCCAAGATGTGTTAGTAGTACCAAAAATATACATGGAATGTTTTCTTGTCAAGTTGTTTTCCATGTAAATCCTTGAAGAAGCCAGAATTAATTACAACTTGATGAGATGAAAAAAAGATAATCTCATGATATCCTATCAAGGTATAAAATGAATTACTGTTTTACATGGGAAGAAACTTCAGGGAAAAAAAACCCTTAATAATGAGAACCACGTTTTTGTACGTGTTGTGCCCTACTTGTGCCACACAGCCTGTGTTTTATTAGTTGCAGCAGTGTTTGTAACAGAATTCAATAATGGGTGGTGCCATTACGCCAGGCGCTGCGACTGGGAAAGCAGGCAGGTGCTGCTCTGAGCAGCTTACAGTCAAATAGCCAAAGCCTGGTAGAGCGAGTGAAAAACAGTCCTAATGAAAAATGTGACGTGAGTTAATTTATAGCTCTACGAACTTGCTTTAATTGCATTTTTACTGCATTTGTCCCTCTGTTGTGCCAACTCAGGAGAATAATACACACAGACACACACACATGTGATCCCTTCATACTCAAGGGGAAGCATCTCTCCTGTCCTGAATTCAAGATGTTCCATATATGAGATTCCTGATGTTCATCTGTAGCTTTATCTACAATGAATTGTAAAACTGAGTTTTTGCTTCCTTTGCTGATTGCAGTGTTTATATCTCTTATTTGCATCACAACCATACAAAACTTACTGAATTAGTATTATTCTCAGTTTTTTTCCAGGAGAGGTGATTGTTTTTGCTGTGGTGGTGTTTGTTTGTTTTCCTGGAGAAAAATCCCATTACTCCACTTTCATTACCTTGAGTTTCTTCGTTTTTTTCTTTTCCATCAAAATGCTACATGTAACCTGAATCGTAATGCTGAATAGAAGCATTTTAACATTTCCTTCCATTATACACTGCTACTGCAGTTATTTGCTTCTTGATTATTAACCATAAAGTTGCTCATAGTCACTGTTAATCTTAACTGTAGACAAAAAAAGACCCACTTGGGACTGGATTCAAATAAGATTGTGCTTTTGCTTTTCAGTTTAATGGCAGCAGAATCAAGCCTTCACTTCTGGTTCTCCACTCTTACTGCTTTTCTTTTTTTGTGGCTCTTTTTTCCACAGCTTCAGAAAATTTATGGAACAGTGGTCCTGGTACTAAGACCTATGGCACTCCTCTATATTAATCTTACTCCGTAATAAGAATTGGCTGTTTATTTCTTCCCTTTGTTTTGTGTTTGAGCCTTTTTTTTTCCCTCTTCTTTTCTAATTCTGTCAGGAATTAACTTCTCAGCTATGGTTACCGAGTTTCCTTAATAGCCTCTTGTGATGAACAAAATGCCACATCTATAAATCTTTGTCTCAATTCATGTATGGTTTCAGAAGGTCTGACTTTGAGAAGTTGTACTTGAGCTTTGAGGGCCTCCATATATTTAACTTCTCTCGTTTGTACAAAATGTGGCCGTGTTCCATGTGGGTGGATTTTTGTAGACAGTACGGAGAAAAATGTGGCCTCTTCTAACCTGGTGAAACCTATTGGCTGTCACTTTGTGACAAATGTGGATCTTACAGATGTGCACGTGATGCCAAAGAAATGGATGGCCTAAATGTTAATTAAATGCATTGTAGTGCCAATAATTACTATAATGAAGGCCCACAGTTCAACAGTGAACTATACAGATTCTTGAGTCATTGGAGCCACAATCCCAAGGCTGGTTTTCTGAGGGAAGATGTCATAAAGAAAACGTAGGATGCCCTACTGGTTCTACTTTTAAATCTTACATTTTTAATTGCTCATTAGATGAGCAAATTATTTGCAGCCTGGTTGAAATGAACAGAGAAATGAGCTCCAGCATATTAAACTTTTGCCTTTCACCGTGTTTCTGTAATGTAGAAGAATGATACAAAACCTTATTGGAAACAAACAAACAAAAAAGCTCAATTTTTGTCTTTCAGCCTTCATATAGCAGAGTTTATCTATCACAGATGTTTTCTTTGCTGGAGCTCCTTAGCATCCACAGTCCTGGCAGCACTGAGCGGTGAAGTCACATGCTGCTGTAACCTAAGTGCAGCAGATCCTCGTGCCCCCAGGTGGGGGGAGGAGGCAGGGACTGGTTCCTAAGCTGTCTTCAGTCCTTTCAGGTTTACACGAAGTATCTGCAGTGCATGGGGATGCAAAATCCTCATTGCCGGGTGCAGAGAGGAGAGAAAGGGGGGCACTACCATTGTGGCTTCATGCCAGTTCCATAGCTTAAGCTCTGTTCCATAGCTTTGTTCCTGAATGGGTGTGCTTTGCCATTCTTACACATACCGGCATAAGATTGAGTGAGAGGAGGAGCTATCAGAAATGTTGTTTGTCTAGGGAACTTTGTGAAAAGGCAATTAAAATTCTTAGATGATAAGAATAAAAAGCATTTGATTAGAAATGTTGTTTATTGTTCTGTTTAAGTTTACGTAGCTTTTTAGTTCAGATATCTGTGTTGCTGCTGCCCTTCAAACTCATGGATGCCCTTAGATATCAGTGGGACACTGCAAGACTCAAATCTGTCAGTGTCCTCGTTTTGCAGCAGTGGGATCTTGCCATGGATCACAGTTGTGCTTTATTCACTGAGCAGGTTTGGTAGGTATGAAGAGCACTATTATGATGTTAAAATTAGTCATCAATTACAGCGCTACAGTAATGAGTTGGTTTACATCCACTTTATGTTGTAAGCTTTAGATAACTATAAATTCCAGTTCTCTTCATAGTTTTTTTTCTATCATATTTATGACATTTTGTGGTTTTGAATTATTAACCAGATGGTTAATTACAATTTTTAATATTATTATTCCTGTACTTCATTATATGCTAATTGTGCTTATTGTAAATTATATAGAAAACTATAGGTATAGCACGAATGAGTATGGTAATGTTCAACTCAGGTACAGAGTATGGACTTAATATTTGCATCTTTTTTTTTTTTCCTTTTGATCATTTTTTTCTTTGTGGAAGTTGTTTACAGAAGGAAAATACTATCACCAATCTGTCATTTATTGTGAAGTATTTCCAAATGTCTGGTGTTGTCAGTCAGCTCATGTGATCTTTATCAGACAGTAGTTTAGGAAAATGCTTTAAAAAGGGAGAAATTGACATGAATACTTGTAGTCAGTCTCTGTATTTGCCACATGTAGCACATATCATCCTTATTAGTTATGAAACTTAAGATTCTATCAAGGTGTAAGCACTGGAAGTAATTTCAGTTGGGCTAACAAAGGGAGGAGAATGAAAATCATTTAAAACTGGTTCACACCAGCAGTTCTTCGTGCACTATTAACTGCTAAGATCTAGTCACAAAACATTATTCTGAGGAGAAAAGGTTTAGTGAACCCTAGAAATTGGATTTGATTTATGCCAGAAAATCTGTCTTTTCACTGCTTGAGATTTCTATGGAAGGAAGCCACAGTCTTTTACCAAACGGTTTCTAAGGTAACATCTTATAGCAGAGCATCTGAAACCAATTTGGTTGTTAATGAGAAATAGTTCTCACGGTGGTGGGAAAGTGTGGAGTGAAAGAAAAGGCTTCAAGATTTGGCAGTCTGTCTGGAAAGGCATTTAAATGTGTGCTGCTGCTCTGCTTATGAAATTTGTACATGAATTGCACATTCAGAGTCTGCCTTTCAAACGTGTAGGTCAGATTCTTGATTTGTCCTTTACAAATTTAATTGAGTAGTTCTCAATGATAAGAATACTTGTGTATGACAGCTGCGTGATTGAAATAGTTGGCGTTTTCCACTGGAAATATTGTTATTCCTACAGGGGGAAAAAAATCCTTTTCTGAATGATATTTTTATTGTTAGGGATACTTTTGTGAAGTGGTGATTTCAGAGCCATAGTATCCCACTGAAAATAGGGGCAGCTTGCAAAGTTCATGTGCTTAATGTTGGAGGTGTTGTGCAAAACTGCTTTTGTAACTCCTTTTCTGAAGTTCTGGCTAGATGAATAGTGTGTCAGTGATCAGAGAAGTACCTCAGTTTAGCAGTAGGTGATCTGAATTTCCTTCACAGTCAGACCCTCTTTGGGATGGAAGGGACGCAGTACTTCTGTCAACAATGGCTCACTGCCATTTCTTCCTTCCTCTCAGGAAGAGCGAAAACGAGCAATTCTGGCTTCCCTTTCCCTGCACACACAATAAATGTGTTACGGCTCTCTATTACTCTTACACCATGGCCAGGCTGTGTTCTTGTAGTCTGTTCCTTGGTGCCTGAGTAGAATTGCAGAGCTGAAAATGATACTTGTGTACTTCTTTTTTGACACATGCTTCAACTGCTCCAGCTCCTCTTGCACCATATTCACACAAAACCATATGCAGCAGCACCTGTTGGTCAGAGTTACAGCTCTGCGCTGGGCCCTTAGGGTTGTAACCTCACGAAATACAGTTACTTCTGCAGCTTTTATACAGCTGTGCCCTTACGTGTATGAGGTTTGGGTAAACTTGTGTTTATCAGCAGTGTAACGTGTTTGTTGAGGAGGCAAGTTCACAGAGAAGGACTTTCAAGTTATTCTGTGGTTGGCTTGAATACAACTGTTTAGAAAAGTAGTGAAAGGTTTATTTAAAAGTAAAAAAAAAAAAAAAAAAAAAAAAAAAGTAAAAGTATATCTAATTACTTAGCTATTGCTGCTCAGGAGGAGTTTTACTTGCTTAGTTTTTCTCCCCATCTCTTGAAATTTTGTTTTGGTTTTTCCTCTGGAAGGTGTTCAGCTCCCTTAGCGATTATAAAGCGAACATTTTCTGTTTGTCTGTTCAGCAGTCTGAATCAGTTTGTCAGGGGTCATATGAATACAGAAGTAGGTGAAAGACAAGGAGGGAAGACTGCGGCTGCCTCTTTCAATAGCATTAAGCAATGATGATGAGTAAGGACTGCCCGTCCGTGAGCCAGTCTATGAAACAAGCGTGAATGGATGAGCGGTGAACCTTGAAATGTGTTGTATGTTCATTTGCCATACATACAAGTAATGCTTTATGTTTTATCATCAGATGTTAGTAATGTACTGATACCAAAAACTTGTATGAATTTATTATATCGCATCAACAAAGATAGATTGTGACCCTATTATTATGTAATGTTGGAATAATAGATATAAAATTAATAGAACAAGATTATTTCAAGCTCATTATAGTATACAACACCATATGCATACAACGAGTATGTAAACATTGATAAAATGATTTTTTTTAGATTTCTTTTTCTGAAATGTCTACTTATAGATTTTTTTTTTAAAGGTACAAAAGAATGGGTATTTTTCTAGGTGTTCTGTTTGTCAGCTGGGTTTTAATTTAGTACTGCAAACTGATGTCAGGGAAATGATCTCTATCCAGCCCATAGTTTCATTAATATGGACTCTCCTAAATTAAGTGGTTCTGTTGATTTCAAGTAGAGGTAGTTACTTACATCAGAGGAAGTTTGTAATATGTTTAGATAAACAATATCTTCATATTTCTCAGTGTGTGAAGACATGCTCCTCCAAAAGGTGAGAGGGAAAGTAGATTCTGATTCCTTTCTGAGGAAAAAATTAAATGAAAACTATTGAACATTGATTTATGTAGTGAATTGAAACTGTTGCAGGTGTAGCAGTTGGGACCATTTCCTCAAGTGAATCTTTGTTACTTTATTTTCCTTGAAGTAAGCGTGCATCATGGAATGGGGAACAGTAACAGATATATTCTCCTTTTCCCTTCTGTCCTGCTCTCTCCCCTTAACTTGAAAGGGTTAATATTAAAAAAAAAAAAAAAAAAAAAAATCTGTTTGTCCTGAATGTTCTTACTGAAATCTATTATGCATGAAAAGAGACTGAGTCCATTTGCCAGACCTCTAAATGAACTCCATTCATTCTGTGCTTGGAGAAGTCCATTCAGCCAGAAACAGGCATAATAATTACAACCTAATTTATTTGGCACTAATACCAGCTTATTATAAGGGATTTTTATGTAAAAGTGTAGTAATTTTTTAAAATTCTAGTTATATAATTTTTCAATAAAATTCCTGTAGTATCTGAATATTGAAAAAATTGCATGTGTAGAACATGTATCTAGAGTAGCATTGCATTAATTTAAAACCACTTATTAAGAGTTTGAAATAGCAGTTTTGGAAGTGCAATTTAACTTATCCTTTTTGGTGTAAAACAAGTTACAGAGAAATGATCTCTAGATGATGCAGAAATTGTACCAGTTACAGTGTCTGTCAGTGACTGGAGAAAAGAGCTTGAAAGTTTTCTGTCTTTAAAACACTTAAACTTTGTTTAAAATTGGACATGTCAAAATTGTAGGAATATAGTAGTGTTGTTTCATCACTCTGAAATCAGTGAAGAACTCAGTACTCCGAGTCTAGTAATCAAGTATGAATCAGTGATTGTCCTGCTGTGAGTAGAATATCATGATCCTCTAAGTCTTTGTGTGCCAGATTAGATCATATTATCATAGAATGGCTTGGGTTGGAAGGGACGTTAAAGATCAATCCCCTGACATGGGCGGGGTTGCCAGCAGTTAGGTCAGGCTGCCCAGGGCCCCATCCAACCTGGCCTTGAATGCCTGCAGGGATGGAACATCCGAGCTTCTCTGGGCAGTCTGTGCCAAGGCCTCACCGCTCTCTGAGTAAAGGATTTCCTCCAAAAATCTAACTTAAATCTCCCCTCTTTTAGTTAAAAACCATTCGTCCTTGTCCATTGGACCAGGTAAAAAGTTGGTCCCCCTTCTGCTTATAAGCTCCCTTTAAGTTCTGAAAGCCCAGTGAGGTTTCCCCGTATCCTTCCCTTCTCTAAGCTAAATAAGCCCAGCTGCCTCAGCCTGTCTTCATAAGAGAGGTATTCCAGTTGTCTTTGTGGCCCTCCTCTGGACACACTTTTATTATATCTTAAGTGTTCTACCAGCGTTGAGCAGATTATAGAAATAACATTGACTTTACTTATAAGATCAGGAATTTAAAAAATAATAAGCGTTTAGGAGACTTGGCTTGTTTTATATGCCCTGCGACAGCATAAGTGCTCATTCTTGCATGCATTGTCACAATGTGTGCGAGGAGGTCACACACATTACTATGGGCATCCTCTCTCCGGTCCAGGCATGGAAAATTCTAAGGGTGAGCCTGAGATAGTTGTGTTTCTTTACTCTTTCTGATAGTTTGGTTGGACTTACACGCTTGTTAATTTCGTGATGTGCTTAGTCTAGAAATAAATGCTATGTGTGGAGCCAAGGAACAAATTAACAGTTGGAGACAAATTTCACTTTATTTTCTTTGACCTGGATTCCTGTATGTATTAAATTCAGCAAGGCTCAAGAGCTTGGTGCTGTTATCCATCACAACTGCACAGGGCCCTCCTGAAGTTCATGCCGTAACCTTCTGCGTGCTTGTTGCTGCTTCTGGAATTTGGGCCTTTAAATACAAGTCATCATCTTAGAAGCTTGCTTTAGTCAGTGACTTAGGCTGACTGAGCATTTCCTCAAGCAAACTGTAGAAAATACTGGTTGTGAGAAGTCTGAGTAGAGGTGAGTGGGTGAGGGGCTCATGGCAAGAAAAACAACTAACAGGAAAGGGTAAGGAGAAATACCATCCTCTGTGCTCTCAACCAATTCTTTATCTGGCAGTCCTCCTGCTGACTGCTTTTCCTGCTGAGTCTCCTCCTCCTTCCGTCCCCTTGACAAGTAAAATACACTTTTTTGTACATCCAGTGAATACCTACACAATGAGAGTTACAGTACTTTGTTACCAAGACTCCCTGTATAGCCATTCTGACTCTTGTGTAAAATTCCATTGTTTTGGGTATTTCTGAGTTGGACATTATGTGAATTGCACCTGCGGTATGGCCCAGCCTGGGGTTGTACAATGCAGTAATAACTTGAAGTTACCAGGAGGTCAACAGAGTAAATGTTTCAAGATATGCTTTCTGCAAAGTGAATTGTTTTCAGGTTATATATATAATTTTCAAATTGTTAATATTTTCGTCTGAAAGTCTTGTGCTCCTATTTGAAAAACTAAATGTCCTATATGGAATTTCCATAAAGTGTCTGTTTTCTTTTATGGTCTTCATCCTAGTCTATGACCCCACTTCTTTATTGTTGATCTTTGATTTTGTTGGAATTACTTCTGACCAGCATCAGCATTGTAGCATCTCATGTGTTTTCCCATCCCAGAGATCTGTATGGCACGCTGCTCATCAGTTCCCATTTCTTTACTGTTGTGAAGTGACAATTCAATAACAAAATTCTGAAGCAATATTTATAAAACAAAATAATATGAAATACGTTGCTCATCTTTCACTTCTGACTTCCTTTAGGTACTTCCCATCAAGGTGGCTATTCCCATGATGCTGTGGTCCATGCATTACGACAGTGTGGCATTCGTCATATTGACACAGCAAAAAGATATGGCTGTGAATCTCTCCTTCAAAAAGCTATCAAAGAAAGTGGTGTGAAGCGGGAGGACCTCTGGATAACTACCAAACTGTGGCACAGTGATTATGGCTATGAAAACACAAAAAAAGCCTGCTTGGAGTCATGTGAAAGGCTTGGTGTTGAGTATCTTGGTATGCATTTTTGACAGCTTATTTGCTATACCTGCCATGTGAGTAAAGATGAAAAAGATGAGTGAGTTCTGGAAAAAATGTTATGTTGCAGATAGATTATAAGAGCCAAACTGTGCCCTTATTTACACATTCACAAATTTCTTCTATTCTCGAGGAAATTTGTGTACATACAACTGAGAGTACAGAATTTTTCCTTGTTGCACATCTTTTAAAATGGAAAAAGGTACAGTTTTTTTTGTAAAAGTACATTTCATTGTTAATTTGGGTATTCACTAAATAAATTAGTGGTATATTTTTATGTAACGGATCCCAGGAGTGGTGGTACTTGATAAAAAGTAAGTTATGTATTTCAAAATGCTTTTAGTTCTTCCTAGCTAGGTAGAATAATGGAAAGAAAATGGAGGAAGGTGAATTTAAAGTAATTATCTAAACCAATGACATTGTCAGAGAGAGTGTTTATGCTGACAAGGATTAACTGATCAACTATTACCTGTTAGTATCCTGAAAACACATACTTCTTTCTTTTGCTTTACCCTGTGCACTTATATTCACTGGCTATTTGGCTTGACACTTTGCGAGATGAAGGACTAAACCTGTATCTGTTAAAGATCTGTATATTTATATGCAGATCTTTGTCTCCATTCCGTGTGGAAATGTATTCCTGAGCTTCCTGCACAACCACAGAATGAAGTAGAATGAATTAATATCTGTTTCTCAGTCTTGTTCAAATACAGGTTGCTACAAAAGGATTTTCATGGTCAAAGTTTCAATCCCCAGCTCTGTCCTCAAAATTAAGAAATAGCATGTTTCTTTCTCTCTTCTTTCTACTTGTTTTGTTTGCTTTGTTTTTTCCTCTGCTTGCTGTGACACTGGTGCTGAATGCCAATGAGAGGAAAATTTGACTCACTTCCAGGAAATCTTTCTCAGTGATTTCACTCAGTACTGTAATTTGCTTTTATTTTCTCAGGTAGTAAGTAGACTGATTAAAGTCTGTGCTCATGCAAAAACTCAGTTTGGACATGGCTGTTCAGCAGAAACTGAAGGGAGAAAAATGTTGGGAGCAAGAGGTGCACTAATATTGTCATCAAATGAGAGAATCCTTTGTCTGGCATAAACAGAACTTCATTCTGTGTTCACTCTGTGTCTTTTTTTGCTCACATTACTAAGACAAATTGAGGAGTTATTATAGGTGCCTGCACAATATGCCCCACTGTCCAGAACTATTCATTTTTTGTTCCCACTTCTCTATTTTCTCTCCTTTTCTTCCTTTCCTTTCTTCCACTAATGTTTCAGTAATTTATAAAGCTCTTCCTGACTACCAGTTAGTCAGACATAGTGAGCTAAATTAATAATGACTTCAGTTTGTTTTAAGTTAACAATTTATAAACTGTGGTGAGTTAGGGAATATTGTGTGTGAAATTTCTGGATCTGTCAGTGAGGATGGTGACCTTTACAAGAGGGATGGGAAGACAGAAAAGGCTGTGTAATAATTATTCTGTGGTTGTGTGGAAAAAGGTGCAGTTGAGTTCTATGTTCTGTGCTACATGTGCTGGTGAAGTAGACCCTTACAGGAGGTACAATCCACGGTGTGTTTCATGGGTTTGTAAAAAGCATCCTGCTCTAGGGTTCTGTGTACCTCCTGTCTGAAAAGACTCAAGTACTGCTGGAAGGGTTTTCAAGCAGAAAGTAGCAATATGTTGAAACGTGAACTTTTCAAGTGATTAAAGAAAGCCTAGAGCTTTTTGTTGAACGTTTTGAGACTTACCACAAGTCTAACAAAAAGAATGCAGAAGACTGGTTGGAAAATACAGATATAAGCTTGTAGACCTAAACTTAGATACCTTCGCTCTCTTTTTGTTCAAGAAAAATTGTCGTAATAGCAGGGCTATTTATGTCTAGGCTTCTTTAGGAAAGTAAATTATTTAGTTTCAAGCATCTGTTAAAGCCAGCAGTTTTTCTTCAAGTAGAAGTATGGAATGCAGAGCAGAGTATTACTCTAGATTTCCTCATTTCATCATATATTAACCAAATACATATTCACAGCATTTCCATAGGAATACTGGATTCATATGGGAACTTGCAAGATTCTAGGTAACATATCTGTGAAGTTGCACCTTTGTTTGCAGACCTTCAGAGCTGCAGACCCGTAGGAGCCTGGCAGCCAACTGTGCACCGAAGGTCTTTGTCTCAAGGAAAGCTCCACTCATGTCCTTGAGGGTCCATGTAGGCTACACCAAAAAGTAATATAATGCTAATGGAAAAATCTGTGAAACTGATAGGGGGCAGTCACTGCTTTTTAAGAGAAAGCGTTCCATGTAAATACTGTGACAGAACTTTTCTGGTAGATACTTTTGGGCAAATGGTATTAGGAAAGCAGTGTTCCAGGATTTTTGCTTGAATCACTAGATTAAATAACCATGAGAAACTGGATATATATTTTTTTTAATTTGTGGGCGCTGGTTATAACGGAGATTCTTCTTGTGTTTTCTAAATGCGGTGCTCCAACTAGCAGTCACAGTAAACCAATAAGAAATGGCAGCAAATCTTATGGGTTTGGCAGCAGCAGAATACATTCCTTGGGATTTAGATCAAACCTCCAAAGTAACTTCTTGAATGTGATTTGTGGGTTACTGAATTCATAAACAATTTTTTTCCTTGTGCCTGTTCTGATTCTGTCAGATTCAACCAAATTTAACCTATCACAGATCCACAGCTGGAACTGGACTAATCTTGGTTGTATCAGCACACTTGGTGTACCATGTCTTGATAATTTCTTGCATCCTAGTGATGATAATACACCCAATTCAGATCATGAATTAATACAGAACGTTTTGGAGGCTGCTTTGTGCTGATCATTATAGATACATATATATAATCTTAGCAATTTGAATAGAATCATAGACTTTAATTTCTGTGGCCTTTAAATGTGAAAAGTCCCTTTACTTCTGAATTAATAGAAATTGTGTTGTCTGTAGGTGCCACAACCACTAAGTAGTCATAAACCACTCTGTTTTAAATGTGTGAAAGCTGTTCTCATATGAAGGTTAGTTTTCCTGCAGCTGTGTTTTGACATTTGAACTTTAGGCCCTCATTTAGTACTGCACCACCGTAACTTGATTGTCTGTAAAGCATGCTTTAAAAAGCTGGTAAATACAGCAGTCAGTTGTGATTTTCTTAAGTGCATCCTGATACCGTGAATCATTACTTACAATTTTGAGTTAGGATTATTAAGAATATGATTGTAAGAGACCTCAGAGTATTTCTTTGTCCCTCTACAACAAAGCAAAGTCTATGTGCATGTCATTCTCAACAGATAAAAAATGTAGTCTGTTCTTAAAAACGGCCACTGATAGCTATGCAATTCTTGATTAATGAAATATTAAGCTGTTTTGATTATTATTATAAACTAATTTCTTGCCTCTGAAATCAAAGTGTTTGTGTTCTTGTAATCCCCTGGGGGAAGAAATACCTTCAGTAAAAGAAAATGTGTGGGTGCAGGTGTGAATGTGTGTATGAACGAAGGTGAAATGGTAGAGTTTGGTTTGTGAGGTGCTTTTTGTTCTTATTGCTCCAGAGGTGTTATGGAAAGTTATGACATGCATTGGAAGTACACGGATCCTTGTTTAAAATAGCTATGCTTAGTTTACTCAAATACAGTGGCAGATCTGTTGCTTATTGCTATATTCTGCTGTTCTTCCACGTCTAGCTGTGCTGTAGTGGTTAGTGCGTGACTGGCAGACAGACTATTTTACCCTGTGTATCAGAGATAAGGTACCATTTCCCCAGTTCAACGAACTCTTCTTGCAGTCAGAAGGGCCATATTTTGT
Organism: Chrysolophus pictus; assembly: GCA_037305975.1. Taxonomy (NCBI): domain Eukaryota; kingdom Metazoa; phylum Chordata; class Aves; order Galliformes; family Phasianidae; genus Chrysolophus; species Chrysolophus pictus. The sequence continues at coordinate 11,448,079 of CM074583.1, read as the reverse complement.
GATCCAGTAGATGCTTTCTAGTCCTAAATGTGTATGTTTCTAATTGCGAAGTATTTTTTATTGTAAAAAAAAAAGCCTAAATTACAATAAGTGTCATAGGATGATGCCAACATTGCATGCTAAGCATTTACCTTCTTTGAACTTCAAAACTTGTAGCACTGCGGTGGTAGTCAAGTCTTAATTAACTAGTGACCAAAATCCCTTTAATTTAAATGGGACCTGTTTTATGTTGAAAGCTTGTACTAACGTGACCATGAAATTCTGGTTACAGTGACCTAAACCTGAAGCAAAAGTGCAACTTCAGCCACTTTTACTTACTAGTAAATTCTTATAGGATTTAATTTATTAAAACTGAATGGATGTATTTAGTAGTGATCATGGAGTTGTGTTTCGATAATAGTATGTTAGGGGCCTCTGTGGAGGGAAAGTGCTTTTCATGTGATTTGACATTTTTTGAAGACTTCGATACCATTTCTTTTCTAGATCTTTATTTGATACACTGGCCTGATACTCATGTTCCAGGTAAAAGCAATCGGGAGGTTCGAGCTGAAACCTGGAGAGCAATGGAGGAGCTTTATGAGAAAGGTAATGTAATGATTAAAAACTTGTCTTTGCAGAAGGAATTACGATGTGTTTTAGGCTTTGGGAAATCTATAATGAAAGGTGTTTAAAAAAAAAAAATCATTTGAGTTGTGTGCTCATATTTGGATGATATTTGAACACGTCAGTTATTTGAGCCCCTTTGAAAATTGCAGCATTAGTGTTCTGGTAAACTAAGAGAGTTTTATGTTGCTTTAAGTAATATGATTCCAAATTTTGCCTGTGAGATTAATGATGTGCATACATTCTTGAAAAATTCTACAGATTATGTTGAAATGTATATGTTACGGCAGAATGTCTTTATAGTAGCCTCCTCTGTTGTCAGTATAAATCACACTACCAAGTTTTATTTTGTTTTGATCTTTTAAAATTTATTATAGGATGTCATTTTTCACTTTATCTTGTACTGTGCTACTTCATAGGACTATTTGTGTTTCAGAAAACGTCAACAAAATAAGCTGGATAGATAGGAACAAATATCAAACTGTAAATTGTTTGTTTTTAACTTTTTCAAAAACTTTCAGAGGAGGGAGCTATTCTCTCAAGTTGAGGTTTCTGTCAATATGTTTTTTTTGGTGCACGGCAATCTTCTGTTCATATTCATGTCAATAGGAAGAGTAGACTGCCCCAAGCAAAATTTATCATGTAGGTTTGAGGGGAGGATTTTGCTCCAGGAGTATGAACAGTATTTTTAGAAACAATGTAAAAGAAGGTCCTGTCATGCAGTTTTTAGGCAATGTGATCCCACCGTGTTTAGATCTTCAAAGAATTTATGTGGACTGCAAGAAGAATTCTTGGTTTGTCTATTTGCCAGCTCATATACTGAAACAGTGATTGTAGCAGTAGAGTGCTGCCCATACAGCCTGCAATTGCATGCTGTATGTCTTTTATCAGTTTTATCTGAGTAATAAACAATCCCATTTTTTTGCACTTCTACCCTTGAAGTGTTTTTGGTTTGCATTTGGAAACACAAAAGTAAATTATCATTGATACATCTTTGGTTCCTGCTTTTTATATTAAGCATAGGGAAGTTGCAAAAAGTATTTTCTGCTGTGTAAGGGATTACAACATTTAGTTTTGAAAGAAATACTGCACCAACCACCAACCTCATGTTTCAAGGCGTCAGTGACTTAAGTCCAAAGATGGATTGGATCATTCAGTAAGCTATTTTGCTTTTCCACTGAAAAGTGCTTTCTGATGAGTGTTTAGGCCAACGCATGTCATTTGTGCCTGGCTGTGCCATCCTGATTTGCTGCAACTAGGTTATATTTTCACTTGCTGTTATTATTCCTATCCTGATGTATTTATTCTGCTTTTGCTTATATTTGTGATTTTTTTTATTTAATGTCTTTCTAATGCAAAAGATTTTGAGCTATTCAGTGATCTTCAGTAGGACACTGGAAATGCTATCACTGCATTCTTTTTTATTTTTTGTTCCTATGCATGGTATTTCTTTATAGATACTGAGGTCGTATTTATTTATTTATTTTGCAGTTACATTTCTTTGTCATTTTGCACGACCGTTTTCTTAATTTAAGCATTCTATAGGCTCATGATTCACTCAGTTTAGCCTAAGTATTCCAGCTGTGGTCATCCACTTTACCTTAAGTGAATTTGCCCTCACCTGTAGATGATTTGTTAGTCTGATTGAATCAAGTGCCTTTGAACGTTAGCCTACATGGTTCTGCGTTAAGGGGTACAGACTCTGCATGTTCTGACCATAACCAGAAACTATTACTGAAATGATATGCAAAAGTTAACCATCTGGAGATGGAAATGCAATGATTCCTGAGGAAAATGTTAAATAACTTGTTTGCATGGTTAACCACTAGACTTCCAGTTGAAGATTGAACGATTACTGCATATCTTTGTGACTTGCTATGTGTTATGTGAGTAACGTGTTAGCCTCAGTACAAATTGAATATATGATTTGGTCAAAGTCCTTACTTGAGGGGAAAAAAAGAGTTTTAGGCTAAAGGGTGAGTTTTTCATTTTCACTGAGTGCGGCTTTGGTGCAGATAGTCATTGGTTCCTGTTCGCAATGCTGTTTTTTTAGAGCATGTTTACTGAGGGCTGGCTTGAAGCAAAGCAACAGTATAAAATAAAAACTTCAGGTGTAAGGATTGTTTATTTAAAAATGAGTAATATTCCTCAATCCGTTCATGAAGGAAAGATTGAAGTTATTCAACTTGCTTCTGGGTTTAGCAACTAGTTGTATCTACACTGAGGAGTTTCTGAAAATGCAATGACATTGAACATAATTCTCTGTGGAAAAACTGGTTTGTTTTATGGGATTCATAATGCATATCTGCAAGACACTGGTAAGATTAGGAAAAAATCTCAGTATTGACCAAAGTCTTTGGTCCAGCTGAGGTAACAAGATTTTCTGTAATGACTTCTTTGTATTCACAGATACTTTGATAGCAGATATTTGAAAATCTCATTCTTTCAACCTCTATTTAAATCCAGGTTGATCTTTATTCTACGAAATTCCACTTACCTGAGGCAAACCAGATTTTAAAGTAATATAAATTATTAATAGTCTTTTATTATATCACCATCACCCACTACTCTAGCAGGCAGGTAAATAAGTTATTAGTACCTGAGTCTGTAAAAGTCTTTGCAGGTTGGGTTGTTTTTGTTTTTTTGTTTGTTTTGGGTTTTTTTTGAGTTACAATACGTTTTTATATTGGTCACAATGATCAAATGCATTTATGTTTATAGGTATGAGGTTTTTTAGGTTGTGTAAGCAAAGATGGATTCCATCACGTTCGTCTTAGAGTCACCGAGTAGTAGCAGAGACCCAGGGCAACAGAACTTGTAGGCCTTTTGGACTGAAATATCTTCTCAGCCAGTTTAGGAGAAAGTACAGTTCTTGAGTCTGTGCATCTGTCTGGATCAGCATGTGCTAAAACCCAGTCCTCGGATGAAAGAGATCTCTGTGTGATAGGTTAAAAAAAATCTAAAAGATTTTTCGATATTATTTGAATAAATATTTTAGGGAGAAGAAAACTTGAATGAAAAGTTAAGCAAAACTCCTCAGATTAGAACAAGTCCAACTTCAGAAAATTCTCAAGTACTTCTGGCTGAAGAAGAAATAACAGGTTTGTTGTTATTTGAATGCAGTGTGTGCAAATGAAAATGGATATGTAAACTGATACATGTGCTTTCACTGAAACATATAGGCATCCTTAACTTTACTTTTTCATAATCTTTCAGTGCTTTGTAGTGCTTTCTCTGTGCTCTCTTAAGGGAAAGTTTGAGGTTTTCTGTAACATCAGAAGCTTCTAATAACTAGAAAGCAATGGGTTTAGGTGACAGAAGGGAGAGATCTTCTTTGCTTTCTTTCAGAAGTCCCCACTGTGGCTTGACATTATCCATGTTTTTAAGAACCTTCTTGTATTTCATCAAAAGTAATTGATGGTTAACATTCTTTAAAAAGAATCACCTGTTCTGATTTTATTTTTAACTGGAAATATGAACAACTTAAAATAGGAAAGAATCTGAATAGTGTTTGTCAGTATTTGTCTGGTTGTACTTTCTAGCTGGTTGGTTACCATACTGCAGTTTTGGCAAGTGCTCCTTGGATCCAGTGTTCTGGCAAATTTTTGCAAACTAAATGAAGTCTAGTTGCTGCCTCAAGGCTGGGGTCTCAGAGACACACTTGGAAGAAAGTTTTTAGCGCTCTCTCCATTGTGCTTGAATCCAGTGTCCAACTTCCTAATGCAACTGAGCAATTGTCTCACAATCTCACTTCAGGGTAAATAAGTTTTCCCAGAGTCCCAGGTGATTTTCATGAGTTTTTTGTAAGGAGACTATGACAGATGCAAGTTTTACCAACTTCAGGTTTTTAAGTCCCTCTGGGTTGAGTCTGAAGTGTGGTCAATCCTGTGTTGTTTTTTTTTTTTTGTTTGAGCTATAGAGCCTGTGGCAGACCCAGCATTGCTCATTTTCTCCTGATTAAATCCTTCAGTATGTTTCTTAGAGTCTGTTAATGGTCCTAACGGCATCTCTCCCTTGTTATCCTATATTTTATACATTTCTTCTCTCTAGCATTTCTTTCCTACAACCAAGGCAAGGTTATGCTTTTAGTTTGCTATATGTTTTTTAAATATTATGTTGTATAACCAGATCTTGGTAATTAAATTTGCTGTTTTCTCATAATAACCTAGGGAAGGATGTGCTCCAGTCCTGGTCAGTAAAAGTGGGTACACATTTTGAATGACGTACAAATGGATAGCTTTTTTATCATTCTATATCAAGAACCAAAACTTATCAATTGTGCATGCGTTTCCTTGAACCATATGGGAAATGTATTAGAACTGTTAGTCATTATGTTAATGAGTTTTAACAGTGCCTGATTCATGAGGTATTCATGTTCAGGTTAAGAATTGTGCTGTGAGAATTGTGCTGTCCCTTAGTGTAAGTAGTAGCTTAGTAGTAGCTTTAGAGTAAGTAGGGGTTCGAACTCTGCATCTGGGCTTGTTAATCCTGAGGAGTGGCAGCAAGTTCCACTGAACAATTGTTGCTGCTTCTTTACTCTGACAATTAGGAACAAATGATTGTGGGATAATACTTATCATTTTCTTTACTGTTTTTTTGAATTGCTGTGTGTATCTGATGGTACAGAATAAAGGCTCTACCAGTGCTAACTAGATTTATTTAAAACTAGTGGTAAGACCAAACTGCTAGCAATTTATTCACAGTAGGAAAGATCTTGCTGTTAAAATGGATTTCTACTAACAGAGGATTAAGGACTCTATAACTGCAATGTCAAGAATTACTTTATTTCAGTGCTATTAAGGCTGGAAATGTAACATTTTGTTAATATCTATTTTATATGTATATATATTTTAAGTATGGTGATTTGTTAACCTGCTCCAGTTTGATTGTAGCAGTTTCACAGGAGGCAGTCAACTGTCATTGTGTGTCATAATGTCACAGTGAGAATAATATAAAGTCTGTATTTATTGTTCGGTACTGAGAGGCAGAGAATTCTAGACATGTCTTTGTTCAACAGACCTCATAGATCTTTTCTTTTAAGACTTATGAGGTAGCAGTGCTGAGGAAAAATACAGAATAAAACCTTATTTTGATCAGTGAGGCATTTGTGTGTAATAACTGGGTCTTCCTGTTGTAACAGCTGAAGTCAGCTAGGATTCTTGTAATGACAAGGCTATGGTTTGAATTTTTGTGGTCTCGTACATTATCATTTTGTGGAATTATCCTCTCTGATTCCTCAGGACAGAGGCCAGACTGCCTACAGAACCCATTCCAAGATACATACATTGAGTCAAACATTCCCTTGACAACTGCAGCATTCCTGTATAGGCATCATTTGTCTGCCAGCAGATGAAAGCAGTGTGGGCAAACTGCTTTGACATCATGAATAGTCATTATGTATGCTCACTGGTAATTGGTCTGTTTCTAGCAAAATAACCCTTTCCATATGCAGTGTCTGTAATGACCTTGAGTTTGGCATTGTGGTTAGCCCATCATCTTGAAAACTTTTTGTACACACATGCACATGATTACTTGTCCCTCCATCTAAAAATACTGGGAAGAATGTGGATCTCTAGCTAGTTTTTGACTGTAACTGGGGATGCCATTTTTCTAAAAGTTGATTTTTCTTTATCCGCATAGTTTAAGCAGTGAAGCTTTTGCTTACTGAGATATTCATGCTTGCATCAGAAATTCCTTAATGTTCTAATACATCTGTGTTAAACAGACACTCTTGAAAATAATTATTCTGTTAATTTGTTTTAGTAGTATTTGCGTATGATTTTAAGAAAGTGCCATAAAGTAGCAGAAACTGTTTAGTCTAGCATTGAAGTGTAACTGAGAAAAAAGTTGTTCTACCTAATTCCAAGTGAGAGAAGAAATCTAGTCATCCTTAATAATGTTCATGTCCTTTTCCTTTCTTGGCACAGACCGGTGCAGTCTTCATTTTTTCCTTCTCCATTGTCTATCAGTTCTTAAAGGTATGGGTGGGCGGTAAGTAAACCAAATACATTTTTGTGTAGGTGGCACAGATTTCTAGTACACCAATTCCTAGATGGTATTCTACTTTCATTTTACTGAAAAATAATTTTATATCTGTTGATATCATCCCATGATGAACAACTCACATGCACTTATGTTCCAGTTCAACGAATAGTTATTTTACAAATATTCATGCTGGTAGAAATCATATGGAAGGGCATGTAAGTGCAAGTTGCATTAAAAATTTTTGGTAAGTAAATGATTTACTTAGCAAGACATCTATTTCACACTATGAACTGCATTCTCTTTGCACAGATAAAGATGTCTCTGGGCTTGTTGTTATCTGAAACAGTTCAGAGATGTGTTTTCATGGTTTGAAAGTGGTTGCCGTTGGTGAGGATGTTGGTCGCACCACACCCTGTTGATCAGATAAGACTGCAATAAAAGATGTATAGAAAAAGAAATGACAACACATTTTTATGTTGAAAGTTCCAAAGTAGTCTTCATAACATACAGCATTTTTATAGGAAATTGCAATTGAATCAGGCATTTTGGTGCAGATGTGAAAGCGGGAACAAATCTAAACTTGCACAAATGTGCACTCCCTTTTGTTAGATTTTGCTCTTAGTTTCATGTGCAATTCTAAGTGCAAAAATAAGCCCTCAGACTTCTGTTTCATGATTTATTGCAATGTGTTATTTGTATTTTTTTTTCTACTAGCACATTAAGTCTATTTTTGATAAATTTAGGGTGAATCTTTTTATTTAGCTTACTGAAAGAAAATGTATATGTTTGTATGCATTCCATATGCATATACACAGAAGTGCATAGAGGTTCCCACCTGAATACAAGAAGCCTTGGGAAGATGCCAGTGTTTAAATACATTTCAGTGGAAAGTCCTTGTCCAAAAGATCATTTTGTCTCAAGAAGTAATGTACATTGTTTGGAGAAAAGGTATTGCTTGTCAGCTCTGCAAATGTTGAACACTGAACCCAGGGTAGTAGACCCTGAGCTACTGTAAATCAGTGTTATTTTATTCACATAAGATGGTTTGTTCTTATTTGTATTTATTGAGAACCATTATCCTCTTCAGTGTGGAAGCCCCCAAAGTATCCCAGTTTAGGAAACTGTGCCTTTATAGCTACAGGGAGGACAACCTATTTAGAATTTATGTTTTGCTCATGCTACTTCCAGAGTGTTCATTTTAAGAGTGTACACAGTGTGATTGCCATTACATATTCAGCTGAGTTGCTGGTAATTCTGATCACATCTTCACAGTGTAGTGTATGGTGACAATATTGCCTTAAGGGGTTGTTTCTGTACCAAGTTGCTTTTACAGCTCTGTCTGCCCATCTGTTCATGACCAGCTGCTTTTAACAGATGCTTCGAAATGCTCTCAATATAAAAACATATTTTCAGGCTTTTTTTAAAGCTGTGTTCTACTGGCAGTATGATCCTACATGCTTAAAACTGGCACAAGAGAGGGAAATATGCATCAAGGGAATTGATTGAGTTTTGAAGACAACCAGACATCCTTTGGCAGCATTTTTTAATGTAACTTGTTGTGTAATGGAATTCAAGAAAAAATATGTCAGTGTAACTAAGAAGATGTTGCACTAAAGTGATGAGTATGAGCAGCCAGAGTTGGAGACTGAAAATGCATTTAGTTTGTATTGCTGCATTATGCAACTTAATAACTACTGAACTGTTGTGTAAACAAAATGTTCATAATTATTTTTCAGTCACAGGAACTGGAATTTGAGTTTTGTTTGTTTCCTCTCAATTTATTGTGATTCAGAGGTGATCTGCAGGATGGAGTTCTAGTAGCAGGCAAGTTGCTTCAAGGCTGGTAATGCTTCAGTACTGTTGTGATGGATAGGAAATGGGTCTTCTCATCACTTTTGCCACAATCTTCCTGTATGCAATTAGGCCAGCCTTTGGTGTCTATCTGTGAAATGGGAGCAAGGCTTGTATCGTAGATTTAGAACTCAGTTCTGAGTGGATCTGTTTAAAACTCACCTACATTGTTTGTGAAGGCTTTGGCTTGCGCCCTGCTTGTGGGACACACAGCCTGCAGCATTGCTTTAGCAAGCTGTGCTGAAATCTGTGCTTTATGGTTTCTGTAAGGAATGCTATTTGCCTACGGAGGAATTCTTAACCTATATATCACAGAGACTGTGGGCTTTTCCAACCTGTGTAACCTCCTGTAATAAAGATACAGTTGCTACAGTTGACCTCTTGTGAAAAGTGGATCTTTGTGCTTTTATTCTGTGGCCTGAACAGGACGTGTAACAGAACAGGCACTGTTCGTGCTGTGGGAACTCTCCCTTGCCCTGACTGAAGTAGGGAGCAGGGAGGGGGAGGAAAATTGGCTCTGCAGATCCAGTATCCAATTTTGTTGTTTAAAGAACCTTTTTGACCTCAATTTTGTACAGCTAATGTTACAGAGAGTATTTAGAGGTTTGATAAATGTTCTCGGGAAAGATAGGGCTAACTATTGCATTAAAACAGCGTTGTGATGCCAAGACTGTGTGTTTATACTTCATTGCTGCAACGCTAGCAGAATCACAGAATCATAGGGGCTGGAAGGGACCTTTAGACATCATCGAGTCCAGCCCCCTTGCAAAGGCTATACAGGAAAACATCCAGGAGTGTCCTGAATGTCTCTAGAGAAGGAGAGTCCACAACCTTTCTGGGCAGCCTGTTCCAGTGCTCCATCACCCTCACTGTGAAGAAGTTCCTTTGTGTATCGGTGTGGAACTTGCTGTGCTCCAGCAGCAGTGTCCATAGAACTCCACCTAAGGTGATGTTATACTAAGTAAAAGAAAAAATATCCAGTCACTTTCTAGGTTGCCTTTAAAAATGCTTTATGCTTAACACAACTACTTGTGAACCACTCTAATAGAAAGACTAGGAGTGACACTGTGGTAAAATTACCTGTATGGTGGAGGCCAAGTTTATTATGTGCACGATGAAAAAGATATTACTTCTTTTCCTTCTGATATGTTTTCTAATGTGTCTTTCAGAGTCTCATGGTAATTCTGCAAACTGGCTGAAAATTTCTGTTCTGCCATTGTGCATTGGTTGGTCAATTTTTAGCAGTTGTAGAAGCATCATCATTGCCTTGAAGTCTCTGCAAAGTCACAGAGCACGGCAAAGCCTCACTAAGCTGTACAAGCTAACAGGGATTTGCAAACTTGTTGCTTATTGCACCTCACAGTTTGTCAAAATCTTCTTCCTATGGGCTAAACCACTCATTTCCCCAAAAACAGGTGAGGAGGATACTTTCTCTCCCTGAATCAAAGCTCTATCACTTTCTAAATAAGGCAGTATATCTTTTGGAAAGGTACTTTGTAGAGAGGATTGCAGCTAGTGCGTTCTAAGCTTTTAACCCAGAAGAGTTGAACTTAACCCAGAAGAATTGAACAAGTAGACTTCCAAACAATCTGCTGACTGAAATGGTATTGCAACACAATGTCTGCTTAGAAGATGTTCTTATTTTTCCCCATTTCAGGAGCGTTCTGGTGCTTTTAAGACCTGTGACACAAACTGTTTTTGTATATTTTCATATATGCACGCGTGCATTTACACTTAATTCTCTAGTAAACTGACCTTATTTTTTCACCTTTTCTTGTTCACACAAAGGAGCACCTAATACAAATTGTACTCTACAAATTTTGTAGCGTACTCATAAAAATCTTTACATCTTAAAGGCTTACTGAGAGCAATCTTCAGCTGCTTCTTCCAAACCTTAGCATTTTTGTGGTGCCTGAGCAAAGCACAGTAATTACATACAAGGAAATGTTACCTGTTCTTAAATATTTTGAGATACTGAAAGAACTATTACATACAACTGAGTTTCTCAGAATGTATTATTTTTTTGTTGTTATAATGCTAATGTAATCATTTCATGAATCTTGTTTGTTATACATCATCCCAAGTGATGGGTTTAGATCTTCATTTTTGTGCCCATCGTTTTCTAGTTCTTCATTAGAATCATAAAATAATAGAATAGTTAAGGTTGGAAAAGATCACTAAGATCAACTAGTCCAACCATCAACCCATCCCCAGTCATAATAATTAATCCAGCAAGTGCCAGCGTGGAAATAATTCTCTATAATCTCGTTCTCTGAAGCAGACTTTCCCAGATTTGGACAATTTAGGGCAAAAGTGGGAGTATTCATTCAGGTGGATGGAAACAATTCTCTGAAGTAAAATCTATTGCTTGTTGGTTGAAATCTGGACTTTCCATTTTTCAGGAGATTTCATTGTTTCAAATTCATGCTTCCAGCGTGCATTGAAATAAGATTTTTCATAAAATCAATTTTAATACAGTCGGACTTTAATAGTTTTCATATTTATTGCATTTCATTTTGTAATTTAATATCAAAGCTAAAGCACTTCAATTTTTGTGTATAAGATTGTAACCAATACTGAAGCAATGAAGTTGAAATGAAGGATTCTAATTTTACCAAAACAAAATACCTAGGTTTAATGAATGTGAAATGGTTCAATTGTTACCCCTTTAAAAAGGTGGTAAAGTGCTGTTTCCACAAAAGCATGAAAATTCTAGGCATTATTTTTCTGTTCTGTGGGAAAATATTCATTTTTCTTGGTAGTTTGGAATTTAGCCTTTGCAACTAAACGCGGGAGTGTCTTAATATCGGTTTTAGACTTGGAGTCAGCTGGAAGCAAAACGTCTTAAAAAATACTGTAAGAAAAAGAAAGCAATGTTATTTTTTTTGTGGGAATGGACAAGTTTAATAAGAGCTTTCATCTTTTATCTAAGAGATTTTTTGTTTTGATTCTGCCTGAAATAAAAGCTTTATTCTTAAGGGCAAATTAACAGCATGCTTTTTTAACTCCTTAGCTTTCAACAATAGTGTATAATATTTTAGTTCACCATTGTGTTAAAAATGTGAATGTTTTTCTCACTTTTCTGTCAAAATGATTTATTAATGTTGACACTGCAGGGTAATTTGACAGTAGAAATCAAAAGCTTGGGTTTTCTCCTTCTGGCAGATTACATACAGATTATATAAGTTGCTGTAATGCAGATGATAACTTAATTATTTTATGCATCTTGAACAGTGTTCATTTCTGCAAGTGATAGCTGCCTAGTATTTAGTTGCTCATGTATTTTTTCTCCTTTTTGTATTCTACACATACAAGGAAAACACATTTAAAAAGCAATGGTATGTGTGCAGGTACTGCTGCTGTGCAGTCTGTCTACTTTCACTGCTAAAATATATGAAAGCAGAATAGTCAAATTGCTTGTATTTGTATGTGGTAGTGTGAATTTTATTTTTAAGGGTTTTAACGGTGTGTTTTTAATAATTAGCAGTAAAGAGTAACTTTACCTATAACTTTACGTACTATAATTGCTTTACTTACATAATTTCGTAGGATAAGTCTAGAAAAAATTATTTATTTTGCTTTAGTAAATCTAACCTTTGATTTTTAAAAATGCCAACAACTCACCAGTAACTAGTGTGTTATTTTTTAATAAATAAAACATGCATACATTTTCTGAATGGTTTACAAAGTAACGTTTAGGAATAGTTACATATTTTCCTCCAGTGTTTTCATTAACTTCATTCTGGATCAAGCAGAATTGTATGGAATCAGCTCGGAGCAGTATTGGATTGGACTCCTGTGTGCACACAACTTGAGGCAGACTTTCCATCTGCAGAGTTACAGATTGAAATGTGAATCCAGTCAGTAAATTCATTTACTAAGGATTTGAGTCTGATTAATAATCTGCAGAATCTGCAGCTTTAGGAAACCGCCGCTAGCCCGGCTGCATGTGGTTTACCTATGAGCCGTGTTCAGTGCAGAAGAGGACCAACATGTCAATGAGTAGTCAGGTTTGAAGTGTGGTAGCAGGCCTCTACTGAGTTGTACTTCATCATACCTGGGGTTTGAAGGAAGATGTCTGACTTCAGAACTGTCAACTCTTAATTAATTCACATGCATGCATATTTAAGGTTTTTTTTTAAAAAAGAGAAAAAGCCTTTATAACACTCATGTGCCGTTTTATTTTGATTGGCATGTCAGCTTGAGAAAACTGGCTGTTCTAACGCACGTTCTACTTCCTACGCTTCTTAACTTTTCGATTCTTGTTAGATACTACTTCAGGTTTTTATTCTGAGTTTTATGTAACATCCCAGTAATAAGCTAGTAGAAATAAAAGCAGGGTTATGTAGTTCATTTGAACTGTGTGTCCTTGTGTTTTGTTGCTCACACCTTATTAGTCTTCTGCAAAATGTTCCACTTTTCTTTAGTTTTGGCAGGCTGTTCAGAACACCATTTCCTTCTTTTCATTCTGGTGAGATCCAATTGTTCTTTGCTTATACTGCAGGAGCCTTTCCCAGAATTTAGCCCACAGTTTTTATACACTGGGGAGTTTCCAGTGTGTTTAGATTATAAAATGATTTCCTAGTGTGACTGACAGAACCATGCTTTCAGATAATGCTGTCAAAGTACATTTTGGTGGTGTTTCTCTGTGTTACGTCGCAGTGTTCTGCTGTACAGAAATGATTTATACAAATAGTTTTGTCTTTTGAAAGTGATATTTTTCAAGCAATCCTCCCAAGCAGAATCATCCCAAAACTTTTTTTTTTTTCTGTTGTTAGGTGTGTGTAGATCAATTGGCGTAAGCAACTTTCTTATCAGTCATCTTGAGCAACTACAGGAAGACTGTGTGGTTACCCCACATGTTAATCAGGTGAGTGGAGAAAGAAATAGATTTAAGAATCTAGTTATGGTTTTGGTTTAATAACCCACTCCTCCCCATCCTGGTGCCTGGAAGACTAAACATAACTAGCCTTACTCTTGCAATTTCCTCTCTTTCATTTCTATACATGCATTGGAAGCCACTCAGGAAGGCGATTTGAACTGGGGAAAAAAAATTCATCCTCTTCATCCTTTCATTCCCCCTGTTCTCCCAGCTACTTGTCAGTGACTGGTTTTAAGGCCCAAACAAGCGGTCAGTGCATCAGTTTTTGATGATAAAGCAGTTCAGGAAAAAACAATTCAAGTAGCACTAAACATTTAGTGTCTCCAGAGTAAACAAGGTTTTGGAGATCCTGTGCTTGAATGCTAAGTATAATTTCTCAAAGCAACACTGAGGTGATCCTATATCCATGCAAGTGTGCTGGTACTTGCTCTTTAATGAGGAGATGCACTGAATGTCTACATATGAGCAGACTTCCAGGACACTGACAGCTGCTCCAATTCCCACCACTTGCTGCTAGTGAAAGTGCACTTCTGCTAACATAGAACTGGGAACTGGAATGGCTGAGGTACAGGCACATGCTTTTTCCTTTTTAGCAGGTGTTGAGGTTTTTTTTGGCAGGTTTTTATTGTGTGAAGTTAGAAACAGGCATAAAAAGATTGCTCAGAGTGTGACAGAACATAACATCTCTACTTCTTGTTGATCACTAGACAGAAGGCTACTAAAGGACAATTGTAAGTAATATAAAATGTACTTAAAAAGAAGGAAAATACTTAAGTTCAGTTACTCAAAATAAACCAGGCACCAGGTTGTGCCTGTTTAAGAATGGGTAAATTTGCCAAGGTCTAGTTGTGTCATCTTTTCATAAATGTACCTCTTCAAACCTTACTCTGGAGCTCAGCAAACATTGTTACTGTGTTAAATAAGAGTAGCTTTTCGGTGTCCACGAAATCACTACAAATTAAAATGTGTAATTAAGCAATGTTTCTGTTATACAATTGAGTTGTAAGCAGTGCTGCTTCTTGGTTCCTGAAAAAAAAACCAAACAAACAACACACTATCGTGATGTTCTTTACCAAAGTAGGAAAGACCAGCCTTTTCAAGAATAAATACTTTCTGATATAGTAGTGAGCAAGCAGCTTTTAAATTTGCAGCCTACTACTAAAAATACTGACAAATGTTCTATGCTAAGTATTTCATTCTAACGGTGTAGAATGAAACAAGTTACAGGTTTGTATTCCAGGATTTGTAGTTGACTTGGCTGTGCTAAGATTGCATTTATGTTCAAGGAAAATGCTTTCTCTCCTTTAAAAATACATAATTGATGTGCACATTTAATGCAATAAATACACTGAAATAAATTCTGTGTAAGGGTGCTCATCAGTATTTTTCTTTTTTTTTTACTTCTATGGAAGTTCAGTTAGCTGTGTATGACCTCAGAAATGCTTAAATATTGTTAATGTCACCGCTGATATTAAGCCATAGTATGTAAATTTGTACAAGGTAGACATGCGTTTTAAGATTTGATGCTATGATTTTCAGGCATTTGTATATAAACTCACTTGAACTGTTCCTTTATGAAGAAAACTCAATTCTGGGCTGAAATTTCACTTTTTTAAAGGAGAAACAATTTTTAGTCTATGCATTCTGCTTGAGAAGCTGGCTGAAATCCAGATCCAGGAGAAGATCCACATGAAAAGATCTGCAGCGGTGTGGAATGAGTAAAAGTTGTGTACTGTCACGTGGACCCTACTGAGAGGCTAGGTCCCTGCATCAGGATTGCTGTTAGGCTTTTCTCCCATTGCAGCATGACTGTCATAAAAATCTGTGCTTTTTTTGCAGTGCCCTGGTGGCTGACCAAATTGCAGCTGTGGAGAGTTCAGTAATGTGAACTGCAAACTCTTTTATTAAATATGACGGATTATACACACAAATCACTCAAGGTAGAGTGCCAGAATAGATCAAGATCTTTCTCTAAGCTTCTTGATGGGCATCCCTTGCCTGAGAAGTTTGGTGACTGAAATAGCAAGGGTGGGGCAGGCCAGGAAGTAGGAATTATTATCTTGAGGGGAAGCACAAACTGGCCCCCCGCCCTATGTCTCCTCTGGCTCAGGATGCTGGTGCTTTGCATCCAGATGCTGCTAGAATCTTCCAGAAAGGTTTCCAAATAAAAATAAAAAACCCAAAACAAAACAGAAGTAATTATTTCATTTTCTGCACTTGATTATTTTAGTCACACTTTTAAGAAGCAAAATACTTGCTCCTATCAGTACACAACTGAGTGTGACAAAATTCAGTGTGTGAAATCTGGAAGTCTGCTCAGCGAAAGGCATGAAGTAGAATGTTCCCATGCATGTTCCCATGGTTGTTGCTGTAAAGCCTACTTGAGAAACAGGGAACATCTCAATGTACTGTCATGGTTTTAAATCTTAAGGTACAGCCTGGAACTGTGCTGCTTTGAACCCATATTAGACAAGTGACTAAATTTTGACTGCATGTGTATTAGCAATAAGTGCTGAATAACTCACCTGGTGCTATAGAGATGCTTCAGGTTTTTCAGCATTTATTTGTAGAAAAAAATATGTATTTAATATTTTATAGGCTGTACTATTTATTGCACTTAGTGCAAAGAACCTCTCTAAAAATGCTCGTTTCTGTTTAAATAACTGAGTAATACACACTCTAGCCAGTACTTAACAAGTTTTTTATTAGATCCCAATAGTCATGGTGTGTTAACGCATTTGAAGACACATTCGATATCTGTATCTAATACCAATGTAAAATGATACTTACCTGGGAGAGTACTTGGTGTTGCTCTAAGACGCTCAGTCTTACAGTTCAGTCGCATAAGGGACTAGTAGATTAGGCTTGCTTTGGGTTTTGTTAATCAGTGTTTTGAAAGGAACTGCTTGCTCATTCTTTTTTCCCCTCAGTTTTGCGTAATAAACAATGAGAATATTTTCTAGTCAGCTCAGCTGCAAACAAGTGAGTAACTGTATGACCTAAACACCAGTCTTTCAAATATAAACATGAAATACAAAGGCTACTCGGAGGTCAAGAAACATCAAAGGTTGAAGACATGGATGTGTCTGCTGCTTGAACCTTGTTCCTGAGTCCACCTAGTAATTTAGATCATAGCAGTGTTAGGCTGACTCAGCCCAGCCTTCCAGGGGCACAGTTTTTTCTTAGTGTATGTTGAATGACTGCCAGCCTATTGTTCTGCCTATTGTTGTCTGTAAAGACAACATGTACTAAAGATGAGAAACAGGATATGGTCATTTGTCCCTTTTATGGCAGAAGAAATTTTCCAGATTCCATGTGTTAATTGTTCAGGAGAGTACTTTTCTTCAAAATGCGCAAGAATTAGATCACTGGAACAGTGGTGACAGCTGCTGAGCCAAAGCCACATCACATGATTATGCATTTTATTATTTAAAAGTCAATGCCACCCATTTTCATCTGAGTGCAGAGGAAGGTATGTTCCTTACAATGTATATTTTCTAAGTAAAAGGAGTAAGGGACTGCTATTACACAGGTTTGGTTTTGGCTTTTATTAAAAACCCAGAAAGTGACTTGAGATTCTTACTTTCTAATAACTTCTTTTTCCAGTTGATGCCCTTGTAGCTTGTTGCTTTTCTTTTCTTAACTGGTTCTTGGCAATTTGTGATCTTCCTTCCTACCAAGGATCTCCTGCACAGTTCATTCCGCAGCATGACTCCTTCCTCCATATGTTGGTGACACCAACTCGTGGAATACAGGATTTTCCCTGTATAGTCTATGCCAACACACTGCTTTAGAGGTCAGGCCCTCATCCTGGACAAATTCTTTTGGTTTGTGTCTTGCAAAAGGAGGCTCCACCTCCTCTCCTTGCCTGTGCAACTCAAAAAAGATCATTAGTCAAGAAGTAATTAGGGCAGTCTTTTTGGGGAAGAGTATCAAATCACCCATAAAAATGACCTGACTCCCAGTATGCGTTTGCATGTATTTCTCAAACACTGAACAGAACAGGAGTACATCCAACAGCATGTAGGGAAGATAACTGCTCCAAATACCTTGTTTCTAGGGTAAACATAAAATACATAGCAAACTACTATGCCAGTTAATGGCAAAATCTTTTGAGTGGATTAATATCCTTCACGTCTTCTAAAACTAATTGCTTCCATATATGTCCCATTAGAAGTGATTTCACTCATGTTGCATTTTTAAAGCAAGAGGGCAAAAATATTTTCATTTATCAATAACAAGGTTTTCTGCTAAATGTACTTAGAAAGTTTTTACTAAAAGCTTTTTTCTGTTTATCTAAGGTTGAATATCACCCTTTTCAAAGACCTCAGGAGCTGGTGGACTACTGTAGGAGCAGAGAGATTGTTTTTGAAGGCTACTGTCCCTTAGCCAAAGGGGAAGCACTCACTCATCCTAGTATCATTCAGCTGGCAAAGAAATATGGCAGAACTCCAGCACAGATTTGCATACGCTGGAGTATACAGGTAATGGAGGGTGGTAATAAAAACCTATCCCCTCTCTCATAAGAAAAAAAAAAAACGCATAGTGGCTTTTGTTCATCAAACCAGAGTATAACTGAATTTTTTTTGCCCTTACTATGTTGATATCATATGATCTAATTGTGCTGTACAGAAAGATGTAGTACTCAAAACAAGGCACTACTTTAAATATGAAAATAATCTGATTGCAGAGAATGAAAGGAATTGGTAATAGAAGAGATGTTTTTAAACTAAATTTTAAAAACAGTAAGGAGTATTGTTTGATTTCTGTTATTCAAAACAAAGTGCTAAGCAGTGAAATAATGTATTGAAGTAATTTAAACTATATAATCTGTGTTGGAAGTTAATGCACTGCATACAACTGCAGTTACAAAAAGCCTATGGAAATGACAATGTCCTCTGAGAAATGAGAGGAAAACCTAAGAAGGCATGCGGAACATCTTGAAAGGATTTGGAGAGAGAAGATTTTATTTGAAGTTATGTAAACTTCAATGATGAGAAGAATTATGTTTTCCAGAATGGAATTGTGACTATTCCAAAGTCCACAAGAGCAGAAAGGATACAGGAAAATTGCAAGGTAAGATTTGGTTACACATTGAAGAACAACTGACGTCTGAATTGTTTTTAGAATTTGGGTTTACCTGCCCATTGTCCTGTAGTTAGGGCATATCATTCACAAATGTCGGAAATCAACTGGAGATTTGATCTATGTGTACAAGAAAGACATCCGCAGACTTCCTGGATACTGAATACTGAACTGCCAACTTTCATAGTTGAGTTTTTGTTATGAATATTTTTATCTATTACTTGATTTATTGTAGAAAATCGTGGACTGGCTATGGTTCTTTCTGTGATAGATTCATAGATCAAAATGAAGGAATGTGTGTGCTATGCATAGTACAAAGACATGATATGAAACCTACAGAACTTCTTTGGAGATATCCCATATACTTCTGAAGGAAGTTGCAATCCTGTCAGAGTTGACTCTTCCCCTACCTTCTTGCACTGACTTGCAGAGAAGGGCCCAGCATGCAGGGGGTGCACAAAGAAGTGGGAAAGGAATGAGGATAAGCAGTATCTCCTGTCCCCTCCCTTTTTTTTCTCTCTTTATACTAAATGTTTTTAATTAACTTCCTCCTCATTTCTGTAATATGAAAGCTTTCTCAAGGGGGAAAGAGGTGGGGAGAAAAACCATAAGCACATAAAAGCATAAACACATAAAACCATAAACACATTGTTCTTCTGAAAGTTAGAAATACGAACTGTTTGGCAAATTGGGAAAAAACTTAGCAAGAAGACAGCAACCTTCTGACTGTCACTAAATTTACTATATGTGCTTTTAAGTGTGAATTATCACTCATGCAGTGAGGTTTTCTCCTGGTGGCTATATCTATTTATGTAGTTCCTGCCCTGACTATTTATTTTGACATCCACGCTGTGACTGTGGTACAAGCATAGCTGTACTGCACTGTGTTCTGAACCAAATCAGAGAGAAGAAACAAACATTTCTTCTTTCTCTTTTATATTCTTTTTTCACTGCAGTATTTAATCCAGATTAATTATGTGTTTTACAGAGTTGACTCGATGACTCCATCAATTCATTTAATACAACCGAGGGATTGTATTGCGGCAAAACTCAAATCATAGAGGAGAGGGGGCAGGGAATTGCAGATATCTGACATTTATCACAAATCTGTCTTCTCCAACCCCATGTGCTTGTGTGTTGGTCTGAATCTCTACAATTTCTAGTCAAAATGGGAAAAGGTGGACCTCAGTGAGCCCTGAGCATGTGATACGTAGTATTTATAGTTCTGTGATTTGTCTGTGGTTTAGGTTGGAAAAGCTTGAGGACTGAAGTTTGATTACAAAGAGCAGGCAGCAATTGCTGGATAATGCAGGATGGGGGGAGCTCATTTGAAAGCAGTTCATACTCTGCAGAATCTTTTTATTGTGTATGAAGGAGCAACTGAAAGCAAATTCAGTTCTGAAGTGATATTGCCTCAGTAATACAACTGCTAAGAAAATACTGTCACCATCATGTGTGTTGCAGATCTCACCACAGGAGAAGCCTGTGGCTGTAAGAATCTGTACATGAAGACAGCGATGGTTGCTTTCAAGTTCTTATCAGTACTAAAAAACTGTAGAACTGTGTCTTTTTCTGTATTAATTGACCCATGATAAAGCCTTTGGTTTGCTAGCTTTGTAAAAGTACTAATACCTTCTAATAACTCTCCTTGGCAGAAGAGACCTTAGATACTACTATTTTCTTGGACCCTTGCTTGAGGCCGGAGTGCTGCAAAAGCCAACTACAAATGAAAATGAGTCATAAAAAGAGTAAAGGAGCCCAATGGAGCCTATCATTCTCACAGAGAATTATGTTTGTCTATGACAAAATATAAAAATAATTTCCAGAAGATTGGAGTTATATATATTGCCTTCAAACTTAAATGAGTCTTGTTTTAAATGATAGAAATGCTACTGATTGTCTCTGTGTTCAATAGTGTTAACTATATATACATTCCCACAGGTGTTTGATTTTACAATAGCAGAAGATGATGTTGAAATTCTAAATGGAATGCACGATGGGAGACATGTTTCCTGGGACCCAAGCCTTATTGTGTGAATGAAGGTTTGAACTTTTTCCTTTGTCAGTGATCAGTGAGTCACACCATGTAATTTAAATTAAGTGAAGGTTGCAGTAAGAATATAATTGTGAGCTTAATGTCTGATATTAATGATAACACTTCTGAAATCCTTTAGAGTGATAACAGATAAGGTAGTGTTTGTGTACTGAGATCTTAAACCTGCGTATAAAATCCTGATCTATAATTCAGTGAAGCCCATGCAAAACCTTCTGTTAATGACATCACCTTGCCTCGGGCCAGTAAAGCAAGAACATAAGGAGATATCACTTCTTTAAATGTAGAAAAAAAAATGCTACCTATTAGCATACGGTACAGGTGTTAGCTGTAAATTAATTTTTCAGGTACTCTGTTAGAAGGTTGCAGTATACACAGAAGAAGAAGCTGAGTGGAAAAAAACATTAATACCACTATTACAGTGTTTATAGTGTGCAGTACACTGTGTAAAGCTCCATCAAGAATATGATTTTACTGCAATAAACAATATATTAACATCACAGGGAAGAATTTTGTATGTCTTATTGCCTGATAATTACATTGACTCAGAGAGTTCTATGCATGTTACTTACAAGCCCATAGTTGTAACAAAGAAAGAATAGCTCGAGAGAAATCTGTGTACTACCTGCATGGATAAGAGTTGAGCAGGAACCAGAGTAAGAACCAGAGGCATCTTTTTTGTTATGGATCTTTTACTGGAAATTCTACAGTTTCATTCTCACTAAAAGTGAAAGTTAGCATATCTGTCACTTTTCATTTGTATGGAGATTTCATTAACAGACTGTTTCTCTGATTTTTTATATATGTGTTTTTTTATAAAATACATGTGTGTAAAGTGAAGTAGGTACAGGTGTATGTAGTTTACATATCTGTTTTAAGAAGAAGGTCTGCTAAGTATTTTGTCCACTGAGTATTGAGCTTCTAGTCACATTGATATTTTAAGAGTTCCTGTGTCTAGAAAGGTATGGAAAGTCTGACTATGATTTATATTGTGAGTGAACTTCCTGAGGCAGTTTTCCCAGTGCTGTTCTGCTTTAGTCATATTGTGAAACAAAGCTCCTTACTTTTTATCAAGAAATGGCTTACAACAGGCATGTACCCGAGCCTGCAGTGTTTTTTTTTCAGAGCAGAGCTGCTACACAACTTGGCTGAGATACAGACAAACTTACTGTTTGCCAATTACTGGTAAATTTTTCAGAGAAAAATTGTCTGAATTTGCCTCTTGAATCATTATTGTATTATTTATTACTTAAAAAACCCAAGATACGGTAGAATAAGCTGGCCTCACTGATACCTGTACAACGTATTCTTCCAGAAAAGTTACACTGCTTACACAATCAGGTTTGCATATAGATGAAGCTAAGGGCTACAATGAATATGGCTTTATTGTTCCATCTGTCAAAGAGAATGTGCTCTTGCTTTTGCATCAGCTTTTGCTAGGAAGTCAAGCCAGAATTTGCTCTATCTAGGTAACGTTACCTAAACAGTACAATGAGTAATGAGAGAAATAATCAAATAAAAGCAGTATTACTCTATAAGCATACTTCTTAAGGAGCAGTTTCAATCTGTTCCTTTTATGTTCAGACTTGATGATTGTTATTTCAGGACTTTTTTCCCAGGATTTTTATTGATTCATTGTAAACTTTTTTACTGATTTCTTCAATACCAGGTAGTTGCTATAGAAATAGAGCAGAGTTTAGATTTGACAATGTACGGAATGTAATTGGACATACTACAAGCTGTTGAAGTGCCAGGACTCAGGTGGCCTGTGTTATCTTTCTCCTAGGTGTGGTGTGCTCTTTTGCATGTTTTACCATCACTGATCCCCATTGTTTTCTGCCAGAAGCTATAATTCTTCCAGGAGGCTGGAGTCCTGTTATCTCCTGTGTGCTTGAAATGTATCATTAGAGCTTCGTCCTTTGACTACAGCTTCACAAATTTTAGGTTTAGTTAATTTAGGAGCATTGAGCAAATTCGCATTCAGTTTTGTTCAGATTGCTGAAAGGACAG
Organism: Chrysolophus pictus; assembly: GCA_037305975.1. Classification (NCBI taxonomy): domain Eukaryota; kingdom Metazoa; phylum Chordata; class Aves; order Galliformes; family Phasianidae; genus Chrysolophus; species Chrysolophus pictus. The sequence continues at coordinate 11,425,610 of CM074583.1, read as the reverse complement.
TCTCAGTGGACTGATATTTCATGCTCCTCTATACAATTACATTGACATGAAAGATGGTGTTAACAGTTTTCTTCTTAAGCAAGAGCTGCTACAGAATAAGTCCATGTAACATCATATAAATGAACATTTCTGAAGTACTGCCAACTCTGATAACAGTGTAGATAACTAATAAAAAATTGGAAAGTGAACAGTAGTGAGATTTAAGGGTAGGAATGAGGAACAATATTGACTAACAGAAGCAAAATCTATCCAACTGTAGAGATGTGAAAGTGTGGAACACAAAATTAGGTAGCTTAACTCCATTTTTTTCTTTTCTTCTTTGTTTAGTACCCTGGAGGTAGTCATGTTTGAAAGATGGGTTTGTTTGTTTGTTTTTTAAGCTCAGAATTCATCCCTAGAGTGTATTCTTCAAGTGATACTATGCCTATTCATCCTGAGGGCTGAAATTCTTCCTTTTGTCTGTACATGCATAAGACATGTTTTCTCCAGAGAGAGAACTTTTACCTTCATACAATGACCATTTTTTAGATACAGCAGTGCATGTATTTTATCACTGCAACTAACTATCTTGACAGCAGGAGCAGGGGAATATATCTGAAAATTGAAGGCCTTTTTTCTTCCATATTATGTACATTTTTTTTTTTTACAGTTGTGACTGATTGAGGCAATCCTCTCTAGCTGAGATAAACAATTATTTAAAATAAGATAACAATTTATCAATATTATCTACCTAAGTGCAGTCAGCTTTCTCAGCAGGAGCACTGTAACTGCTAATAGAAGGTGTTCTGGTTTCAGCTGGAATAGAGTTAATTTTCTTCCTAGCAGCTGGCATGGTGCTTTGTTTTGGATTTAGGATGAGAATGAAGTCGATAACACTCTGATGTTTTAGTTGTTGCTGAGCAGTGCTTACAATAAGTCAAGGACTTGTTGGTTCTCACACAGCCCTGCCAGAAAAAGCTGCAGGGGCACATGGAGCTGGGAGGGACGCTGACGAAAGGGATGTCCCATACCGTGTGGCATTGTGATGAACGATAAAACTGAGGGTGTTGGCTGGGGGTCTGCTCTGCTCAGGGACTGGCTGGGCACCAGTCGCTGGCGGTGAGCAACTACGTTGTGCACTGCTTGTTTTGAATATCTTTGAACACTATTGCTATATTTTAGTAATATGAAAATATATTACTGTATTTTCCCTTCCTTTTCTGTCCTATCAAGCTGTCTTTATCCCCACTCGTGAGTTTTACCTTTTCTCCCATCCCACGGCTGGGCAGTGAGTGAATGGGCTGATGGTGCTGTGCTGCCTGCTGGGTTAAACTGCAACAGAGGGGAACTCTTTTAAACAAACAAGGAAAGGAAAAAGATAAACGGGAAGCTGGTGGAAGGGTGAGGCCATTTTGTGTGCAGCCCAGTAGCTTTGGTCTGGCTCTCAGTGGCTCCATCTCTCATTTTCTAGCCTGTTTCTGAATTTCATCTTTTATGTCTCTGATTATTAAGGTATCTCACAATATTAAATTGGAAAATGATGGCAATGGTTTTGTTAAGTTTGTGCTTCAGGATTTTATTTTTATCAGGGTGCAGAAGTGTTTCTACTGTACTTGTCCCCCCAGAATATATTATTATTTCGATTAGCACGTGCAGTAAAGAAACAGCAACACTGGTAAACTCACAGAGCCACTAAGCCAAGTAGGTTGCATTAGTATCTGCACCTCTTTTTGTGCTGTGTTTGACACCGGCTGATTTTCTTGATAAAATAGCAATAGGACGCTGAGAGGAAAGCTGATGTTAACCTTATAAGATTAAAAGGGGCAGAAGTGGAGTAGCTCTTGCTGATACTAACTGAATTCGAACAGTTAACTCTCTCCACATTGCCACATTGTTGCCAAAGCTTTGGAGCTCAGAGGAACACATTTCTGACTACAGAGAGTTTGGTTGAAGTAACAGAAAAGCCAACCTTGCTGTGTTGGGAGTCTTTTTTTATATTTGCCTTTTGGCACTTTTTGCAGCCTCCAACAAGATGTCTGTGCTTCTGAAAGGAGACGTCAAGTATTTGCACTGCCTCAAAGTGAGCCTGTGCCGTGCTTCTGCTATAGTTGATGCAGTCTTCGTCCTTAATCAATGCTTATTTGTCTACAGCATCACAGGACTAATTACAACTGCCAGGACAATAGAGGATAGTAGTAACTTTCTGTAAGGGCCTACCCACTGAGAAAGGAGAAGTGCAAAGCCTTAAATGAATTTAAATCAATGATTCTGATACTGTTTTCTGTGGTCTGTTATCATCGCTAACTCATGCTAGACCTGAACAACATTATGTGGGATGTACTTCTCTAAGCAACCTTGCACAGATTCGTTTGTGCCATCTCGGCACATAATACCCAGGATTCATCTTCTGTGATCTCTGTATGGGCTTTGTGTACCACAGCCCTTTGAGAACCACTCTCTAGTTTGAAATACAGTAAGAAATTCAAGAGCAAGTTAGTAGGGATATCGTCCTATTAACGATTGCTCTATTTTATTTTTCTGCAGCAAAATATATTTCCAGGACTTTTTATATGAGATTTCAGAATCCTGGTATAATGATTTGCTGTGAAGTTCCTATCTTGTCTGTGAAACTGGGAGGGGAACCGGGGGAATGTTACATTTATTCTATTTCCTGATAACAAAAAGAGCCAGGATTGTTGTTTTGTTTTGGTTTTGTTTACTCTACAAACTCATTCTTCCCAAATGGTTCTCCTGGACTAGTCCCATTGAGTACCTGTAAGATGCTGCTACCCAGATGACTTTGTGGTAAATCGCTGGCTTTGGTGCCGTGTGAAGTTGGTAAAAGACTTTAACTGTGAGGGTCATACATCCACTGTGGTATAAATTGACTTTCTTGATGATCAAATAAGAAAGACCATTTTGTGTTATATTTGCATAATATGCGTATATTAAGGAAACATCAAGTATCTATTCTTTTTATATCAAGTTTTTGAGATTTTTGCATGATCATCATTAACACTGTATTATCCAGGGGCAAGTTCCATTGAATAATTTGGAAAATTATCATGAGTGATTTGGTTTTGTTTTTCTGCTATTCTCCACTATTACCAATCAGTAATATTTGAAATCTGCCCAATAACTGCATATTTTTCAGCCAGAACATCTGTTCCTTCACAATAGCATGTTAAGTTGCATTATCATGACCATTAAATCTTTAGTTTATCCCAGCAAAAAAGTATATAGCAGGATTTTACTTGATTGATCTGTTTACTGGAATAAAAAAGTAAATTGCAGAATTTTTTAAAATGCTGCAGTGTAAAGTTGTATTACTGTCACTCCAGCTACATTTTAATACATATGAAAAAATATGTATCATGTTAGATACATTAGTGCCTTGGGATTTTGTGGTAATAGTGGAGTGATAAAGTAATCTTTAAGTGCAGTGATAACCAAAGACTTCAAGTCTTTTTACTTGGGATTAAGCTTTACCTAATGATCTAGAAGTAAAATACAAATTCTCACGAATGAATATGTCAAACTTTTAAAAATATTGGTAAGTACTTTAAAAACAAGCTTTTAAAATTATGGAATGCTATTACTTAACACATATATGCTTCTTGTTTTGTGGTGTTCTCATTGTCTGCTTTTTTTGTTGTTTGCTTGTTTCCAAACCCAGGTTTTCAATTTTAATCTGAGTGAAGAAGATGTGGAATTTTTGATCGTAAATATCAACAGAAAGCAAATTGATCTATTAGCTTGTGTGGAAAGCATAACATAAAAACGGATTGTTTCAAACTTCATAAGTGGTGAACTTAAACTTTAATTCATTTTAAGCTGCAGGATAAATTATTGGGTGCTCAAAGTATCTAGTCAACACCAATTAAAAATCAAAAATTAGTAATAATAACTTGTGTTAACTATCCTGTCAACCATCTAATGAAATCGTTTTGTATTCTGTTTTTTGTTGCTTTCTTGTAGATACAAATATGCTTACTTAAAGTGTTTTGTCTATTTTCTCAAAGCTGTTTGGCATGTTCTTCCAGTGTGGGTTAAGCTATATCAAAATATTATAATTAAGTTGCTTTACCTGCATGTGCATAATTTAAGGTGTTATTTTAACCCTTGGAGCAAGTTAGTTGTGCTTTTTTCTCTGACAGATTTTGTGAAGTATTAGTTACTTCAAGATATAGATGGGAGCAGGCTACAATGTGCAGAACATCTGTAACTGTTTGGGTGACTAACAGAAATTGGAGCTAGTGGGTACTTTTGTCCTTATGAAAATTAGTACTTGTCATTTCTACCTTCAGTTTATGTGAGCATTGTCACCGGTGTTATATCTCTTAGTTCTGAGAAGTTACCTGGCTTTGAGATAAAACTTATAGAGCTGAAAGTAGCATAGAGATATCCTAATTCAGAAGATTGTCTGCACTGTTTAAGAAACAGTTGTGTAATGTTATATTTGAGGTGATTCTAACCAAGCTTGCTTCACGGTATCAGAGATGGTACAAAGATGGCCTTGCTTTCATACGCTGTACTAAATTTATGCCACATTATTTTCATTCAGATTAATAATTCAGTTATGATATTTCTGTAGGAATCATAATTTCAGTGTGCAGGTGATAGGCCATGTAGTAAGAATAGCATTCTCAGTTGTATGATGTAAATGTTTACAAATGTATCCAAAATAGAGTATGTTTGATCCAGCTCTGCATCAAAACTCTGGATCTGAAGCCTTACTTCGTATGTTGTTTCTTGCATTTCCTCTAGTCAGGGGAACTTAGGGGATTCTGCTGCCCACTCTTTGTATTTCCTTAGTGAGCAAAACATTCTGAGAATCTCTGTTCTTGACCTGGCACACCATCGAGGAATGCCTCTGTTTTGTGATCTAAGCTATGTCAGGATGAATAAAAGGAATTTCTGCATAAAGATTTTCAAAGGTGCACAAGGGTGTTGTGTTGGGGAATAATCCTTTGGAAATCTGTCTTGTGGGGATTTCTTGTCTCTTTTCAGGATGGGTGATGTTCAGACACTCATCTGTTGCAATTGTGAGTCGTCCTGTGGTGCCAGCACTGTGAGAGTGCTATCTTCTGGTGTCAGAGGCTGCTGATACAGGCTTTGGGAATAGCCCATATTGCATTTTTCTGCAAGACGGCATTGCTTCCTTTTCCTCAATTAACAGTTACCAGGGATAATGCTGGAGATTATTTCATTGATAAGTTTGTTTTTATTTTCAGGCTCTTTACTTTATATTTCTTTTTAAATGATCACTGTAAAGTACTCGGAAATTCCCCATGTTGCTCCCCATGCCGGTGGGATGAGTAGGTGCTGACAGCCATCAGCACAGTCTTCCACCACAAATTGTGTAATTTGTGAAGGATCAGATCAGTGCCTTTTCTTGGGACAGATTAGTCTGTCAGATGTGCACGCACAGCTTTCTTTGGTTTCATTGTCATAAAATGATCAGTTTGACTTGCATCAGATTGTTGTGTGATTTGGGTTAAGACGCTGAAACTAAATGTATGGAGATTGCTTGGAGTTATCCTATCACCACTGCCCTGTGAAATAGCCAGGATTCTGGAGTGCCCACCGCACTGAGTTCCTGTAGTTTCACAAGAACACTGCTTATCACAGGCAGCCAGTAAGTATGTAAAACAAGACTTTTTGTTCATTAAAGAAACTTGAGTATGACAGTGTATATATTTATCATGTTGTCCCATCTCTTTTTCTCTGACTGTAGACAATCTCAGTTTTCAAAGGTGTTATATACCTTGGATTTCTTTTATGTATTTTGTGGAAGTGCAAGCTTCCTTCACGTTGGATTTGGCAGATGGAAGGTATTGAGACAAGAATTCTTGCTCTGTTGATGGGGATAAAGTATAATCCTGGCATAAATCTCCTCAATGAACATCTATCAGTTTGCTTTTGTCAGAGTTGGCTGGAACAGCTGGAATTTACCTGTCTGTGTGATTCAGTCCATGCGAGGAGGCTAAAATCTGTGCAGCTGAACCTCATGAACCTGCATGAACTGAGGTTTTACACAGCCCTCAGAGCAAAATCTGCTTTGACTGCTTTTGCCTGGAAAGGGCAAAGTGCTATTTCAGCATCCTTACTGCTAAGTGTCGACATGGCTACAGATGTGTGTGATGATCTAATTTTAACAGTGCTTTTTGTAATACAGATGCTCAGCTGTTCAGAGTCAAACTGAAATTGCCGAGCCATTTCACACAACCTCTGACAAATAATTTGTTGGACATCACTTCTTTGGGCTGCAGCCCTCTCAGCTGCTTTACCAATAACTCAAACATGAAAGCTTGTACATCTGGCTGCTGAAACCCTGAGTCACTCTGTCCTTTAATTAAAGCGTGTTCCTTTATTATGTCCCTCTTGCTTAAAATTATGAGAGAAAAATTTCCTAGAGGAGAATGCCTAACAAATGCGCTTTTATTTAGTATTTTCTATAGATTAGCTAAGTAAGGGGGAAAGCTTGCAGTATCTAGGGTATGTCAGGCAGTTGCAGGGGATGCATATGTCAACCTCGAGCATGATTTATCTTGCATGCCTTTTCTGACAGTTGTAATTTAACGGCTGTACTTTCCTTCAGGCTCTCAGGAGGCTGAACATCTTTTCAAGTTTCTAGCTTGGTGGTGGAGAGTAGACGTCTGTTTGCCAGTGTAATTTATTGAGTCATTCTGGGAGAGGCGTGGAGCAACTGAAGCATGAGGATTCGCATAAATGTGAGAAGAGGGGGACTCTTCCCAGGGCAGCACTGCCCTTGCCTCTTTCAGAGGAGAGCTGCTTCCCTGTAATGACTGCTGCTGCTCACTGAGATGTTTGGTGCCATGGACTAAGAGACCTGACACGCTGTGCTCTGATCCATTGTGATATTATTTTGCATTTCAATTTGGAGTTAAAAAGAACAAAGTAAGAAAGGAGGAAAATTTCTGCACTAAGAGTAACTCAAGGTAACCAAAAGTCACATACATTGAGGTGGGTGTTTTTGGAGGAGTTACAAAATCTGAACTCACTTCTTTCTCAGTCTTTGTATAATGGCACCACTACTGCTGTTTAAAAAAAAAAAAAAAGAAACTTATTTCTCTTTACAAAAACCTTTTGAATCCTTTGAATATTCAGAGAGGTTTTTTTATGTTGAAAGCCCAATCAATAGTGGTGGCAAGGGACATAAAATGAGCCCTCACTCAGGGGGGCGAGTGCTGGCTTCAGTCAGGGCGCAGAACCCCGTTCTGTGTGGCTGTGCCGCTGCAGCCAGGTTCCCCAGGGCGCAAAGGGCACCGGTGCCGCGCCACGCTTGCCAGGCCCGGCAAGTACCCATTTTAGCCCCGAGCTCGGCCAGGTGAGAAAACTGAGAAAGCACCATCAGCGCTTTTCTTAAACGTTGTTGAAGCGTCCGTCAAGCGCCGGGCCGGGGCACGAGGCGCGTCCTCTGTGCCGCCGCTCCGTGCTGAGCCACTCCGGCTGCGGAGCGGGGCAGGCGGCGGCACGGCAGCACAGGGCAGGGCGGGAGCGGGACCGCGACGCCGCCTCCCCGGACAGCGAGGGCAAACGTCCCGCGGGACGGAATGGGATGGGACTGAGCGGCGGCTCCGCCGGTCCCGCCTCTTTTGGGCCTGCCTCGTCGGCCCCTCTCTCGCCTGCAGCCGCGGGCTCTATAAAGGCGTGCAGGTCACGCGGGGAGGGGTTAAAGAAGAAGGGTGGGGGCTTCCGTCGCAGGAACATTAAAACTGCCGAGCCCCGGCCGGCCGCTGGAGTCGCTGAACGGCACGATGCGGAGGCTGCATGCGGGCGGCGCGGCGCGGCTGAGCGAGGTACGGCCCGGGGCGGCGGAGCGGGAAGGGGGGCTTCGGGCGGCCGTGCCGCGGGGCTGCGGCGGGCGAGAGCCGGGAGCGGGGCGGCAGCTGAGCGCGGAGCTGTGCCGCCGGACTCGCCCCTCCGGCTTTGCTCCGCATAGGCTGTAATTTGATGGCTCTGAACGCTCTTCTTCTCCTGCCTGGTTTCTCACCTTAAATTCCTTTTAAGTGTCTACTAGAAAGTGCCTGTGCGTAAAGGGAGTTCCCTCTACATCTGCATTCCTTAATCGTATTCATTTTCAAAGCATAGGATGCTAATTATTTGCAATACAAAGTTCTTTTTTCCTTTCCTTTGTGTCAGACCCACACAACAGGTTGCTGTGCGGGCTATTTACTTACTTGTCTCGTTTCTCTCAACTTCTCCCAGCTCCCTAACGCACGCCCCTGCTGCTCGGCTGGGGCACCTCTCCTGTTTACAGCTCTGGATGCTCTCTTGCACATGGCTGAATTACCTTCAGCACAGTAAATTGTTTCCCGGCCCCTCCCGAAACGTGTTCAGACTTTCAGAACAGAGGCGAATCGAGCTCTCCTGTCGAGTAATTTCTTTGCAGGCTTCTGTGCGTCTGCAGTTAAAGCAAGTCAAACCCATTTCCCTTTCTAAATCTCTGCTGTTGTGTTTGCGCTGTTTGCTGCTGAAGAGTAAGTTAGGCTGGAACCTGCTGCTGGACAGCTTTCAGGTCTTTCACGCTGGAAGAAGTCCAGCAGTGCGGTCTCTGCTGACTCCAGCTTTACCTGTGCAGGTAGAGTTGTCTTACTGGCTTTAGCTATTTAGTATGCCTAACTATCTTTTAAGCATATTGTAGCAGATGAATAAAACTGCCTTTTCTGTGACTGCACTTATGATTCTGACGAACAATCAAATCAGCAGATCATCTTGGACTGTTTCTAGTTTGTTACATGCTTTTTTACCATCCCCTAACATGGGCTTTGCCTCTTGTTCTCAGGACTGCTGCTTGTGAGCGTGTGCAGGAGCGCTGGGAGCTGCGAGGCCACCACGGGTTTGTGCTCTGTGTCTGTTGGCACCATGAGCTCCGGCACCACCGCCCCAGTGAGGGTGGTCAGCAGCCTCGCCAACACCGATGTCAACTATGTCATCAAAGAGCACTATAATTACACGGGAAAGCTAAATGAGAATGCGGACAGTGGAATAAAAATGACGTCGGTGGTTTTTATCATCATTTGCTGCTTTATAATCTTAGAGAACATTTTTGTCTTGCTCACCATCTGGAAAACCAAGAAATTTCACAGACCGATGTACTATTTCATTGGGAACCTGGCTCTTTCAGACTTGCTGGCTGGCGTGGCTTACACTGCCAACCTCCTGCTCTCCGGACACAAAACTTACAGCCTCACCCCTTCCCAGTGGTTCGTAAGGGAGGGCAGCATGTTTGTCGCCTTGTCAGCTTCTGTGTTCAGCTTGTTGGCCATCGCCATTGAGAGATACATCACCATGCTGAAAATGAAGCTCCACAATGGCAGCAACAGCTTCCGCTCTTTCCTGCTGATCAGTGCCTGCTGGGTTATCTCTGTGATACTCGGAGGACTCCCGATCATGGGCTGGAACTGCATCAACCTCTTGTCAAACTGCTCCACAGTGCTGCCGCTCTACCACAAGCACTATATTCTCTTTTGCACCACGGTTTTCACTGGCCTATTGCTATCTATTGTTGTCCTCTATTGCAGGATCTACTCCATGGTGAGGACTAGGAGCCGTAGGCTGACATTTCGAAAAAACATTACCAAAGCTACCAGGAGCTCAGAAAAGTCACTAGCCTTGCTCAAGACAGTGATCATAGTCCTGAGTGCCTTCATTGCTTGCTGGGCTCCCTTGTTCATCCTGCTTTTACTGGATGTGGGCTGTAGAGTGAAGACTTGCCCGATCCTGTATAAAGCAGAGTATTTCTTAGTGCTGGCCGTGCTCAATTCAGCCACAAACCCTATCATCTACACATTAACTAACAAAGAAATGCGGAGGGCTTTCATCAAGATTCTGTGCTGCTGCAAATGTCCCCCCACAGACTCGGGGACTAAATTCAAGAGGCCGATCATCGGAGGGATGGAGTTCAGCCGGAGTAAGTCCGACAATTCCTCCCACCCACAGAAGGAGGAAGGCGACCGTCCTGAAACCATCATGTCTTCAGGCAACGTTACCTCATCTTCTTAGAAGTGACCGTGGAGGTGTGTTTAGAGCCTTCCTCTGAAACTGGGAGCCGAGGCACCTCCTGCTCGCTGCAGCAGTGCTGGGCTGAGGAGCAAGTAGCATTAGTTCTAACGAGGCCAATGGTGCACTTGCGAGGCTGGAGTTCAAGAAATGGGACACGCTGTTCTGGCTCAAAATCCATTTCCCCGGAGCATGTTTTGTCTTTGCACTGAGGCAGCTCAGGATTGTCAGGCGCATTCATATCCTGAGATCTCCTTAGTAACTCTGAAAGACTGATGCCTTGGGGAAGTGATGCCTGGTGTGTGCAAGAGAATGAGAGTCGGGGAAGAGGCAAAGGGAGAATGAATCTTTTTTTTTTTTTTTCCCCCTGTGAGAAGAATGTGAAGTTATTTTTCCTTTACTTGCAGCAAACCACTGACACAAAGCTCTTTCTGTACTGGGTTTAGTGATGGCTCGTATAGTTGGTCAGAAGTGTTTGTTTAACACATAACAAGGAAAGAGATCATGCAGGTATAATTTATACCACAGGCAACCATAATTTGACATCACCTTCCAGAGTTTTTAGTTAAATAGTAAGGTTTTATTTGCAGAGTCCAAAGCTGTTGGAGTTTTATTTAGCAAGATCATAGCTGTGAATTTTTGTTGGTGGTCCATATTACATTTGAAGACCAAGAGCAGACTCTGTAGTTACACTCACTTAAACAATTTCGTGGCTGTGTCAGATTTCATGGAATCGCTCAGAGCAGCATTTGGCCCCACGTGTTGTTTGCCGTGTTGTTATATAGCATTAAATAAACTGCATTATCGTGACAAAATGTGAGGTAGAACTAAAGGTCACTTCTCATAAAGATGACAAGAGAGTAAATCTAATAGAATAAAATACTGTTGACAGCAGCAGGATTTTTACTGAGGTAAAAAGAGCTAAAAACTGAAGACAAAGGTTATTGTCAGGTGACAAAGGCAAAAGGTAAAGACAGGTTACATTGCCTGAAAAGAAAGCCTTGAGTTTCAGAAAAGTAAGGTTTCAAGTGAAATGAATATAGATAAATGCACTTCCATAACAAAATGCAACACATTTTGGCACATTTTATTAATGTTCATAATTGCAGGAAATCTGTTTGTATTTTATCAGTTCGTGGCTTCTTGGGAGAAGTGCCTGTCGTTAAAATGAATGTATTTGTTTTACAGTATCGTTTTTACTTCTCTGGTTTTCTAACCTGTGCTAATGGGGTTGAATGTGTACAATGTAAATAAGTTAATGAGATACAGGAGTCTTCATGCACCTAGAGTATTACTATAACAAAAGTGGTATATCTGGGATAGCTGAAAGCAACTGACTGATTTACAGTTACGGACAACTCCTAGAAGTGGTATTTTGTAAAATAAATAAATAAAAAATATTGCTTTTGTAGTAAAATTTCCAGTGCAATTAAATTGATTTTTTTTTCTGGTTTAAAAAATAGTATTTAATATGTTTCTGACTTCTGTTGTTCAATTTGCACATAGCTTTATTGACTTCTAAACATTAATAAACTGATTTTTGTAAAGATTCTGTTATCACAGTACTGGTACTTTGGTACTGCTGTGGGGATTTTGCTCCGGGTGTGGTAATGTTGATGGAAGTTGTTGACAGAACTCACGGAAATGACTCCTTGATTTCAGTACGATCTGGATTAAGCTATTTTTGTGGATGTCTTTCTGGTTGGTGGAGACCTAAGATGCATGCTGCCACTAGCAAGGTCATGTAAGATAAAAAATGAATTCTGTACTGATAGAAAGTTTCTATATCTTTCATGGGTGTGCACTGTATTAATGAAATGCCATTAGAAGAATCTGTACAGTAACATGCCTACAAATGTTTTTTTTTTTTCCCCAACTGCTAGTGGAATATGAGCAGAAAAAAAATAGATGCCTGCCAATGTTGCCATGACCACCTGGAGTAGAATAAGTGAAATTATTAGCTTAAATCACTTATACCATTCATAACCTTAATTCTTAGCTTATTGCAATATCAGGAAATACATAAGAAGCAGACCAGTTGGAGCTCCACCTGGTGCAGCAGCACATGCTGCGACCGTGTGCTTGAATACATGCTGCATGGCTTCTTCCCAAGGCCTGACTTCCATTTCCTCTCTTGCTGCCATTCCTGCTCAGTCTTGCTTTTAAGTTTCACAGCACTTGTACAGGATGCAGTTGGAGTGTGAAGATAAAGCTCACCTTCTCATAGTGTATGTCATCACTGTGCAAGCTGTACTGTGGGAAACTGCAGCCTGCTCAGTAAGGAAGGCTTTGGGTCGCAACCTCACTTCCTGAAGGAAATTCCAAAAATGCCCTGAAGACAAAAGAGTGGAAACAGGCTGGAATTTCTCTCCATCTGTCTGCCTGTACGGAAGGAATGATTTCATGTGTGCTCACTTCCTAGGCTTTTCATTAGTGACCTGAACAGAGCTGGAAAAAAATGTCAAATCTGTATTTGTGCACCAGATAAAGTCTTTCTTGTATCAGGCCCGCACTTGGGCAGTGACAGCTTACGCAGGGTGCTGACAGTTAGGGGGAAAAGCACTGCCTGATCTCAGGGATAAAGCTGCATCTACACAGAGCACCAGAAGTATAAAAATCATAGAAGTCCAAGTAAAGCCCTCAACATTCTACCAGTAAGTATAGGTTCTGTATGGGAATGTGGCTTCTGGTTTTTATTTGAACTCTCATCTGGCTCGGTAAGAAGGTTTTTCTCCAAAGGACTGGGGCTCTTCTGCCTTAAGGGCATCCAGGTAATTTTTCCCCCACCGGGTTGACACCCTGTGGCGAGGGATGAGCAATGCTGCAGCACTGCTGTGTCACAGGCCATTGTGACTCCCACCACCGTCTTCTGTGTACTGGTAGCTGATAGCCCACAGGTGAGTCACTTCCATTCTCTTTCCCTTTGTTTTCGTGTCCTCTTATCTGTCCTCTCTAATAGCATTGCAGGCCTTTGGGGGAAATGACTGCTTCATCCCACGAAAGCGGCTGCGTGATGGTAGCCCTGTTTTGCTTGGGAGCTCAGAGCCTTACGTAATTCATGCAATAAAAGAAACACAAACGGCAGTGCGTGGCACTGAGCCATGGGAAGCGTTTCCTACACTCCTGATCAAGATGACTGAAATCCATTTCCTTCATAGGCAGGCCACGTCTGTGCATGTAGAAAAAAAACCTCACACAGAGAACAATAACTGTAATAAAATCACAATAAGAGTTAAGGAAAGAAAGGCCATTTGTATCTCTTGACACTTCTTATAGGAAAAGGCTCCCTAGCTACAGACACCCATCACGACAAATCAGCAGGCTAGGCCAGTTGTACCGTGATCAGTTCTGAAATGTGCAATGCAGAAAGCACTGTTCTGGGCCCCAGAGTGCCTTGAGCAGGCACTGAAAGGGCAGTCAGCTTTGTCCTTTTGTTGGCCAAGTGACAAAATGGCAGAGGAAACTCTCTGAGAGCTGAAAATGTACATTATGCCAAACGTCTCAGTGAAATAAAGTAGCCTGTGTTCTCAGGAGAAACCTGACCCTTTGATTAATATTCGTGTTCCTAGCTCTTCTTCCAGGGTAAGGAAAAGAACAGGGATGGAAAATGATCATAAATTCTCTGCTGCTTCTCATCTATGTATGCCTGTGTAGGACCTCTGTGTAGCTCTGCACTAAAGGGCTGGCAGACGGGATCAAAACTATGGGAAGTAAAAATGTAAGAATACTATTATCTATCCTTCTTTTACTCTTCGAGCTAAGAGCAAGACAGGGATTGCCTAACTGTAATATTGCCTGATTTCTAATTTGGCCTGGAAGATCTTAATACTGATTGCATTTTGTGTACGAAGGGTCAGATTGACAAAGCATCCAAAAATGCAGAACAAAGCTATGTAACCTACTCAGCTCTGAAGTGCTGGAAATTCCCACAAGAACAGGCTTGTTTATGGGGTTATGAATTTTCCCAGGAAAACATTTACAGTATTTTAATAATTCTTGTTATATTTCTTGGAAAATTAAATCCAACTCCAACTGAACCTTCAAGGATTTCAGAAACAAAGCCCATCTAACTTCAGTTCCTGTAATATGCTTTCACAAACTGTTCTAATCCCATATTTTCATTTACAGATGGAAAGAGCTTGTTTGTTCTCGATGGTGTAACTTATTCTAATAGAACATTATTTCTTTTATGCAATTTGCAAGAATTGCATAGGGTCAAGATATTTTCCTTTAATTACTACTCTGAGTAATAATTGTTACTTTATACATGGGATTTTCTAAAATTCTGTTTCCATAATAATTACTAGTTATTAAATTCACCTTGCAAAGATGAGGTTGGTGTAAGAATCTGTGGTACAGCTAACTTGTTCTAGTACAAGCTTCATGCTAAAAAAAGAAGTATCTAGAAAGACCTAAAACTCAAACATCTAAGACTAATCAAGATATTAACAGAAAATATATTTTGAGGGAAAATTGGGCACGTGATCAGTGTAGTCTTAGAGCATCCACTGAAGAGAATTTTCATGTCAAGGATCCTCTCCCAGGCAGGAAGAGGGTAGCACATTCCTGTGTCTGCTACTCACCTACAGATTCTGAGAGATGTGTCAAAAGCAGTGTTTTCCAAACAGAACTCCCCAAACAAAGCTCTGCATAGCCAGATTTCACTCCACCAAAAAATCTTGTCCCTGAATTAAACAGAAACTTTTTTCTTGTGCTCAGAAGTGCCCCTGTTACCTTCACAGTACAAAAAAGCAGGAAATCACATCAACCACACCCAGGAATTCTGTGGGCTTGGAAAAGTCCTAATAAAGCAAAGCAGACAAAGCTCTGTCAGCTCTCTGTGGACCTCTTGCCAAGCCTGGTTAGCACTCACATAATGGAAACCTGCACAAAGGCCAATTTTTTTTTTTTTTTTTTTTTTGAGCTTAAGTGAATGATCACTTTGAGGAGATCCATCTTTAAATGGGTAGTACAACAAGGATACATTTAAATGGCTCATCAGAGAAACACAGTTAATGCCAGATTAAATATTTACGCGTGTATGTAGCTTTTTTATTCATAATTACTCTTCTCTGCTAAAAGCAGGCTCACAATTCAGCATGACTTTCTATAACTAATGAACATTTGGAAACTGTGGGCTAGGGGGGAATACAGAGCTAAAATTATCTGCTAGGCTCTGTGATATCATCAATGAAAACAGTCTCTACCTGGGAAAAATCTTTGGTTTGAATCAGTGCTGACAGCTGAAACTTTCTGGTGCCAGTCTGAGCTATCTGCTAAATGTTGTTTTGCTCCCTTAAGCGCATACGCTTTGTGTTAACCCAGACTTCTTGATTTAGCAGGACCCTGCCATAAACTGCTGGAATACTCTCCCACAGAAGTTCGCATCCTTGTCAAGCACCTACGGTTATGCAATGTGAAGGTGAGGTACGTTAGTGATATATGCAATGGAAACAGAATGTATGTGGTTAAAGAAAATGTGCGATGATGATTTTCGCTGAATGACCTGGCAAACAATTTCAATGTGGGTCATTTATTGCCCACTGCAGTATCTCCTTGTGCTTTGTTGTATGCTTGCTGTTGTATCACTGTTAGTATAAGGTGGGAAAATCAACCAGACATTTTTAGTAATACCTACAACTTTATCTTCGTAGTTGGAAGAATGAACAATATCTTGACTGGAAAACCCTTTCTGAAGGGACTATTATAGAAAAACAGCTCGCTAAAAACCTGTATTATTATCTCTCTTGCTTTCAGTGAAGACACAACTATGGTCTAACGATTTCTTCTAATCTGTTGGCCATTCAGTTTTTTGTTGCAAGAAAATAAGCTGTTTCCCAAACACCAGTCTCCTTTAGCTGTTCCTATTTTCATTGCAACTCCCACTTTTACTGCTGGTTTAAGCACAAGATAAGAAATTGCTTGTAGCTGGGTGTGTAGTTTCTCTCTTCCCTATAGGACTATCTGATCAATGCATGTTTTGAACAAATCCTTCATGTTGGTACAGAGATAGTATTTCAAAGCTGCCCACAAAACATTAAAAGAAGTATTAACTCTTTTTTCCCTCTTTATTTTAGAAATTCAATATATTCTGCATGTTACTCTTTTACTACATTTTACTATTTTTTTCCTCATCTTTTTTTATATATCCTATTGCAAATGTTGCTTGAGGGTAATTCCTAACTTTCGCCTCAGAGGTTTGACAACTTCTCATGGGAAAGTGGCTGTATTTTATTTTTCTGATAAGCAGCGTAGGCAGGAGGGATAACAACTTGTCCATACGATTGAGGCAGTGAAGGAATGCTGAAATCTTTTAACTTGCCGTTGTTCATCTGTGGAGGTGGCTGGGGTCAGAGCTCTTTAGAGATACAGTGTGAAGTTCTGCTTTTCACTAAACCTGCTGAAAAGTGCATAGGCATTACAGAGGGTTCAGAGAACAACAAAGGAAGGCGATTTAATAGGATGAACTACAATAAAAGGCTCAGCCAGCAAAGCCTTTTCCCACCAGAGAGAAGAGAGCCGGGAAACACAATGCTCAGCCTTCCAGCTCCGTTGTGGAAGTGTGCTGGACGTTACAGAAAGCAGGCGAGCTATTTAAAGCTCGAGACAAAGAGCAGACTGCCGGTAGAAACCAGATCCAGTTAAAACACGTATTTCAAATCAGAACTTTGACGCTCGGAGGCTCCAAGTATCTCGGCCTGCTGCAGAGCTCTGCCTGTTCAGGCAGCGCTGCTCCGTGCATGGCCGTGGGGCCTTCCCTTGGCTGCCGGCCCCAGCCCGCCCACGCGGGACCGGCCTTGGCGGTGGGGGAGGCAGCCTCTCCTCCCCCCGAGGCGCTCCTGCGGGCCGGTGCTGCCTTGATGCCGTTCCCGCTCTCTCCGAGGTTCCCCTGCCTGCTACTGGCCTGGCACCGTGCTGCCCTCCTTGGACCTTGGGCGGTGCGGAGGTGGGGAGCGTGGGGCCAGGGCAGCGGGTGGGAAGAAAAGTGATTCAATACCTGTGTTAAGTGAAAAAAAAAAAAAACAATAACAACCCTTCCCCGATGCCTTTATTTACAGAAAGTGCATGCTGTAAGGGGGAGCTGAGGTTTAAAGCCCTGAAATAAAAAGCAGTGCGGGAACTGTGGTTTCGACGCCTGACAGCGAGCGCTCAGCTGCCCTCTGTAGCTTACGGTGCAGTGCTGCTGGACCCTCAGAAGCTGTGGTGTTCATAGGTGTAAATCTAAAACTTAAAGGTGAGAAGCACAGAACTGGTAAGCGGTCTGAGTTCTTACAGAGGCAGTGCTTCGCTAGGGAGTACTTAAATGCTTTTACAGTTTGCGACTGCCTCAGCCGCAGCACAGCCGCTGAGGCGCATTGCGGGAGTGCGGGTGCAGAGCCCGTGCTCGCTTCTCTGCCCAGTATTCTCGGTATTCTCACAAAAACATGCACCCCAGTGTGAACCTGGGGCAATGTGAGAACAACTAGAAGTATTTTTGGCATAAGTGTGTTTGTAGAAACACACAGAATCATAGAATATACCGAGATGGAAAGGACCCACAAGGATCACCGAATCCAGCTCCTGGCTCCACACAGGAGCACCCAAAACATCCAAACGAAACTTGAGCTCTGGTAGCTTGAGGCCATGCTGGGTGCCCTGGGCAGCCTGTTCCATGCCCACCGCCCTCTGGTGCAGGACCTTTCCCTAACCCCCATCTGACCCTCCCCTGACAGCTCCACGCCGTTCCCTCGGGCCCTATTGCTGTCACTCTGCTGCCTCTCTGCTCCCTGCAGGGAGCTGCAGTCACAGTGAGGTCTCCCCTCAGCCCCTGCTCTGGGCTGAGCAAACTCAGCCACTTCGCCTACACCTTCCCCTCCAGACCTTTCACCAGAATTACAGCTGTAGGACTGTTTATTAAAGGATTTTTGTGAAAATCCGGATTTATTTTTCACTTAGCTGAGGCAGTGCTGACTTTGCTGCTGGCTGCCAGAGGAAGCTTCCACACTGCACACCTCAGCTAGTGAGCACCTGGGAGCGAGGAGGGAGCAGAAAGTCCTATGGTGGATCTGCAGGACGGCTGCACAGCCTGCTGCCTCCCCCAGGTAGCAGGAGGAGAGCAGGTAGGACATCTTGGCTGTGATGCCTAAAAGGAAAGCGGACCTAGGGCCCAGCTCTGTGTTTCTCCCCAGGCAGTACAGGGATGCAGTGTTTATGATGGTGGTTGTTCCATGTTTGTGTGCTCACACTGGTATAGGTTGGATTGTTTAGCAATAGGGATTAGTACATTAGTTTAAGAACCAATATGTTAGTTTAGCAAAGGAATCCATGAGTGATAGTTCTGAAAGTTCCCATTTCAATTCTAGTGGATGAATAATCTTATTTTCCTCAATAATTTTGTACTGGGGACATAATAGAAAACTTTTACTGTTTGCCATGATGATTTTGCCTCACGAGAAGCACAGGAGTCATAATAATGCTTTTATCTTTTATCTTTTGCACCAAGTAGGTGCAAGGACATCTTCCACAAATTCCGCATATATTGTTTTAAAAGTTGCTTGCTATGGCCTAATAAGCAATAGAAATTTTGCAAATTGGGGATGAATGTGAGTTAAAGGTCTCTGTGATGAATCTCATGGTGAAAAATAGGGAAGAAATAGATGGGCACTTGACCACTCTCGATACCTCTGAGCATGCCCAAAGGGACATTAGCATGTATTTATGAGTCCTTGAAAAAGAATGAATATGTTTGCCAGTGTACTGCATATGTTTGTCTTAAATGTTCAAATGTAGAACCTGAACCCTGAGAAGGTGCACTTGCTTGTCAAATTGCCTGGTACGTTTTGTGAAGAGTAAAGGAATACCACTTTCTAATACTATTGGAGTTTAGAGAGTTTCCTTCCAAGATTTTGGATGACAACATAAGCATTTGTTGCTGCAAGATGGTCTCCCTGTTGAAGTATGGTGAGAATACAATGCTATAGGACATTAAAGTCCAAACTAACAAAGTCTTGGTAACTGGAATTAAGCTACAAAATATACAGAGCAGAAGTGCAAAAATGGTGGCACACTTTGTAGACATAACGCTTATTTCAGTCTTTCCTTTACTGCAGTCCTCAGAACCTGAGCTATTGTCTGCAGTTCACCTGTGGGCAGCCGTTTGGGAACAGATAATTAAAGAATCAAGGCGCTGAACAGCTCAGTATCACCCTAGCTTGACACCCTGGTAATTATGATATGAATCAATGCTTATTCAGAGGACCTAGCTTTCTCACATGGGTTATCAAGCAGCCTTCACTCTCATCTCTTGGTTTTTTTGTGCATGTACGTAGACACTGTCACAGAATCCCAGAATTAATGGTGTTGAAAGGGACCTCAGGAGATCATCAGATCCAACTCCCAAATGCTTTGATTAATTTATTTATAAAGAAAATCGAGTTTTTATTTTTTCTTCCTATAGAAGTTCATCCAAATTTTTATCTCTAGGGAATGGAAGGGATTGTAAGCAGAAAAATGTGCTCAGATATACTAAAGAAAGTGCAAGTATTTCTAGAGATTATTTTTTTCATCCCATTTGACTGTGACCATGCACTGAATGAGATTAGCAAGGCTCTGAACCACACTCGTCTTCAGAGTGAAGTGAAACAAATAACAAAGCATTTTTAGCTGTGTTTGAAGACGTTTTCATATGTGTCACTTGTAGCCTTCACCCTGTGTGTGGCCTCTACTCTTTCTGTTATGAGAAATCAACCTAATAAAAATTCTCTTTCTCTTCTAAAAGAATGTCATTGCTATTCTGCAATGCGTAAGAAAAGAAATGATATTAATAATAAAATAATTGCAGCCTAACCACTAGTGTGAATTCTCTCCCCATCCATTTATCAGCTGCAATACCCTTAGTTGTGTTTCATCGTTGTAGTCATAATCTGGTCCTAATTTAATGAGACTGAAAGTGGAGGAGTTCCCACAAATCAAAAGTAGGATTTCCATTGCTACATTTGTATGCATGAGATCTGCTGATCACAGCCAGAAAGTGAAAAAGCTTGTTACCTGTGAGCATTGCCTGTGAGCACTACCTGTATAGATCAAGCAGCTCCATGTCTGGACAGGTTTTGGAAATGGTACAATGATGGCTTTAACATGTTGAGAGTTTTGATAATCTAATGAATGAATTCTATAATGTTTTATGTCTGATACACAATTTGCATTGAATTTTAAAAGCTTGCAAAACCTTCGGATTCAGGTAATACTGTAATCCCTGTACTTTGCACTGTGGCATCAGAAAGGATGTCAAAACACTAACTCCTTACATGAAGGCAGAAAGAAACATGCCTAATACTTCTGCTCATTTCTATTCCAAATTATTTGGCTGCTAAACTGGCCCTGTGAAGCCACTTTGGCATGCTAGCCTGGAAATACTTTAATTTTACAGCCCTTAAAATTTAGAAATACTTTGCTGTTAGTTATGGAACTTGAGGCAAAGGTGGAGGTAGTAGAGGCCTAAGATGAGCCCTACAATTTGAATAGAGTTTTGGTCCAGCAGAAATGGGCTGAAACATAATTCATAAGGGGTTCATAGACAGTTTTCCCACACTGCCAGAATGACACTCAGGGAAACTCGTGCGGGTTGTATGTTACTGCTGTGTGCATTACAAAAAATATCTGGCCTGTCTGACTAGTTGTGGCTGAGGTATAGCAGTTTCTGTCACCTATGATACATGAGAGGAGAATGTAAACACTGTCATTTGCCTTTGAGTCCTCATTCTGAGTGGCAATGCCTGCATTTGCATTTGTGTTAAATGAGTGTGACCTGAAGAGTAGTTTGGGAAAAAGACTTGGACTTGCATCTTCCTTTTATCCCGAAAACTGCCACAGTACCTTGTGAATTTTTTTGGAGTTCACAAGGGTGAAGTAGGTAAGAATAAACGAGATGAAAAGCAGAAGGGGACCAGAAGAACAGGCTGCCTTTCTTGTTTCCATTTGTAGTTCCACATGTTTCTGGAGGTTTGTTTGCTTTTAATTTATCTTTTACGTGGAAGGTATTTCAAGTCCAGACACAGCTCCTCTGTCTGTGCTTTGACGTGGTCCTTTGAGTCTGAAGGCTGTGTAGCCGTGTAACTGCAAAGCAGCCTAAGCGAGTGTGCCATATTTTGTACGGTTTACAAATTTCGGCAGCGCTAACGTGGATATCTGGAGTCTAGACCTGATCTGTCTTGTGTCTTGCCAGCCCCAGTCACTCTCATTTATCTGCCCCCAGGCATGCAGATGTCCCCAGAGCTGTTTTGGTTGCAGAGACATTACTACAGTTCCTGTTTGTGGTTGCTGTCTATATTTCAAAAGAACGTCTTGATATGTAAAGTGCTGTGGAAGCTGAAATTGCACTGTTTGTCTTCTCTGGAACAGTGTGCAGAAGACTTGTCCTCTTGCTTTTCTTTAGTTTTCTTTCTTCTTTTTCTTCTGTTTTTGTTTTGTTTTGTTTTTAAGCAGGTCAGGGATCATTCCCCCTTTACTGCTTGTTCAGTGTGCTGTCACAAGGTCCTGCTGGCTGGTCTCTAAGAGACACGTTGGCTTAGCCTTTCTTATTATATAACAATTCATTAGCAATGGGGCTATGAATGGAAAGGATCTTAAAGCAGAAAAGAGACTGTATGGGAAAATACTCATTTAATGCAGATCTTGCGCTTACATCAAATTTGTACCAGGCACAAGTTGGTGGAAATTCTCTTAAAGTTGTTAAAATTCAGCCCACATATACCAGACCTGCACCTGACCCACTCAGCAGTCACTCCCTAGCATTGATGCTAGCTCCGGGTCAGTCCCTGGACCCTTGCTGTCAGTGGGAGATTTACCATCAGTTTGCGTGGGACTGGTGTTGAAACTGTAGTGAAAAATGAATGGTTTTGCATTTAATTTTTCCTGTGCTGCTCCTTGCATGAAAGGGAAATCCTGCTGAGCTGATTATGCCTCTGAGTTTCACATTGACAATATAAGATCTTTAAAAACTAAACCTCAGCCCCACCCTGTCATGCACGGTTGAGTGTTTATTTAAGCAAGAAAGTCTACATCAGCAGAAAATAAAAGTATTTGTTTCACTCATTCTTGAGCATCCAGAATACTGCAGAATGAGTAAATGGCAGCTGTTTGAGAGTTTATACCTCTCCATGAAATGGAATTCTTGTTGTTGTCACTGAAGTATTTTGTAAAATAACATTTGCACCAATTTATGGTACAGAACATGCAAAAAATGTGCTTCTTTTCTCTGAAAGTATGAGTTCCTAGCAATTATGTCTTCAGCTAGCCTAGTCTCTGCTACCTCTAGCACAAAATCATGACCAGAAGAATGGGGAAATTATGGATGGAAGAGCAGGAGAGCTGCTGGGGAGCAGAACATTATGGAAGATCAAATCAGAGAGCTGATTGGTCAGAACAGACTCTGAGATAAACTTCCCTGTTAACCTTGCAACTATAGTGCACTCCTCTGCAGAATCTTGGGATTTTTTTTAATAGTAAAAGATACTGCATTTTACATATTAAACCATGATTCTTAGTAAGATCTGGGTAATCAGTACTACGATGTGTTATTCCTTCTGTGTCAGAAAATACAAAGGTACTCACAACTGATGTTTTGCAGGGAATTAAATGCTTAACAGCAGTTTGAGAGGTAGAAAAATTGGAGATTTTTTTGGATTGAGGGCATCTGCACCCTCTTTCTCTGCTAGATGGACTTTTTGCCTCTCAAATCTTTGTACATGACTTACATGATGGGAATATGCACTTCTATTTAATAGCCTGAAACCAGGATAAATATAAGCATACTAGCTTATTTAGAGGAACCAATACGGATAGTATTTTAAGGAGTGAATAGAGGTGTGGTGGAGATGTCATCATTTATACCCATCTAGGCAGACTCCACAGGGCCTCATTTTTCAAAAGGTGCCTTTCCATGCTTTTCTGCAGTTGTTCATGGACATGGCTGTGCTAAGGCATCTGAAGTTGCTGGTTGCCCATATAAGTGGCTGTCTGCATTGAGGCAGTTCTCTGAGAAACATGTTTTCCAGCATGATCTATTTTTTAATCTCAAAGAATGTGTTAGAATGGAGAAAATGAACCACTTTTGAATTTTTGATCTCTCCTAAACAAAGGTGATTTCTAGAACTTCTCAATTATTTTTTTCTTTCAGTTTTTTGAAACCTAATTTTTTTAATTTTTATTCTGGCAGATGTGGGAGAGGGTCAGAGTCCACAAAAATGAGTGATCTGGTGGGGTTGTAGTGTGACTGAAAATAGGGAAAACATTGCTAAGCGTTCCCTTAGGGACCAGTCATCATGAATTACAAACTCACATTTTATGAACCTCTCAATATCCTAACATCTAAGTGCTGCATAAAATCATGCAATAAAAAAGATGACAGAAAAGATATTGCTGTGCTTTTGATCATAACAAGTATACAAGGTCATGCTCAGAGGATGTTTGATTTGATTGTGAGGACCTCTATGGGCGAGAACCTGCAAGGTCTCCACCTCATCCATGCTAGCACTTTGCACCCCTTACTTCTGAAGTGCCTAAAACTCTCTTTTGCAGTAGAAGTCCATGTAATTTGCCTGCGGAGCTTACTCTTCCATTTCTGCTTGTGGAGGATTTCTCTGAATTAAAAATCTGCCAGGATGGCCCCTTTGTTCTCTTGCTCTTTAGACTAACTGACCCTAGGATCAGTTAGTCTAAAGTTAGTGATCAGTTAGATCATAACTCCTTATATGTGTTTTTTTTCTAGACTTCTGATTGTTTTTTTCTGTCTAGGGTGTCTCTAATTGGATAACGTCTGTATGTGAGCATGCATATAAACATTATTAGCAGTAATATCTCACAGCCTTAATAGTATTGTGCACAGCAAGCAGTGATGTCTTTGTGAAAAAGCGTGTTAATAGCTGGACAACAATTATCAGATATCACCTTGTTAGCAAATAGGAGCGTTGTAAGTACAGGATTGTTCCAAATGTTACAGACTCTTTCCTCAACTTATCAAGCACTGTTATAAATGTCAGTTCAGGCGAATAAAAGGTACTGCCATCATAGTGGAGACAGTTTTCTGATAAAAGCAGAACAAATGTTCCCAGCTTTGCTTGGAATTATGTACAGATGCTTTATTTAGTGGACTTTCTTTAGGAACTTTTTTTGTTCTACGCCACGAAGCCTAATTTAAGATCACATTCCTCTGGGACTGCTATGGGAAATTAAATGCATATTCCTACTGATGTGTGCTCTGTGTCTTCCCCCTGCAGTGCTGTCAGCTCCCCTCATCTTCGACAGGCCTTCCTGACACACTGTGTCCTTGCAGCGAGCCAGAGGGAGCTCCTTCAGCATCCAGCAGCACTGGGGTCCTGGAAAAGCTCACTGCTTTAGGATCTTCCCTTTTTCCCACTTTGACCACCTCTCTGTGCTTTCCCCAAATTGCTTCTGGTCTGTTCTGCTTCTCATTTTCCACTGAGAAGTGCTTGCCATCTAGCGGCTGCCGGTCCGCACAGAGAGCAGCCCTGGGGTGGGTCCTTCCACTCACAGATGGTATTTCCTAAAGTAACCGTGGGATATGGAAGGTTTAGGCTGTTCCTTCTCCTAATTTATATTCATAACTATTAATGCTGTAGACAAGAACTTAAGCAGCATGTTGTGGTCCCATGTGATATTTTGGTGAAGAGAACAATATGATACGAAATCAAATGTATGCACTGAATGGATTTAATATTGCTGTCAAGTCATAAAATATGTTTCCTGAGGTGGCTTTCAAGCTTGTTCTTGGAGTTATAGTATTCATGTTTCTATTAATGACCTGAAAGAAAACCTACAGTCATTGCTAATAAAATTTTAGTTATGATCAGACTGGGAGAATAGATCTGAACTGAGAAGTTAGACAGTGAGTGCTGAACACAGGGCTTGTCGGCTAACCTGAGCGAGAGCTGCAGTTGCAAAGGCAGAATGGTTTGTTGTGTGTATGGGCTGAAAGTGTCAAGACCACAGTCTGTGGCACCCAACTGTCATGCAGACAGACAAACAGAACTGTAGGGAAAGGAAGTGGGACACCAAGAACATATCTGCATATGCAGGTAGAGGTATACATGTGCTCATTTCTGTGTGTTCTGAGTGGTCTGGAAAGCACTGCAGTCCTGACAGTTTCCATAGCTAATAAGTTAGCTACTCGTTTCTGTGAGCATCACGCTAAGATGAAACAGCATCATGTGATGCCTGCCATAATTCCTTGCAATGTGTGTACGTAGGTGTGTGCATTAGGTGAGAATTGTTCTTATTTTATATTCTGAAGTACCTATAGAAGAGAGTCTGCAAGTAAGGAAAGGTCAGTGTAACGTGGTGTAAATGGTTTGTTGTAATTTTCTGCCTTGTTAAAGTGACTTTAAAATGTGCACCTCAGTGCACATAATTGTTGCCTTGTACAGGAAAACAATTAAACAAAAATGTTATTTTCTATTTCGATTGAGATAGTAATAATTATAAAATTTTCTCCCAATTTTTTAAAGTTCATCTGCATGTACTTTTGGTTCTCCTCAGTTAGTTTTGCAGATGCTCATGCTCTTTTGGTAAATTCCTGACAAGCTTAGAATTCATAGGTGTTTGTCATTGTTTTGAATTAAAGACAAGATCTATTTATTTATTCATTTATTGATTGTCTAACATATATCCCTTATAGCATTGGCTAGGGACAGCACAGATTCATTACAAAGACCATATGTAAATGTAGTGACTCAAGACAAATCCATTTGTTTGGCCAGCTAATAGCTTTCTGTCTATATAACAACTCTGATCTTAGAGTTCTCTTCTTTTCTGTGATGTTTCCCACTGCAATCAATGGACGTTTCTTATACCCTAAAGACAGTCAGCAGCTTTTTTTAAAAGCAGAAAGTGTCAGAAGAAGAGAGATACATGATCAGAAGTGACCATATGTATGTTGAAACACAGCTTAAATTTGAGAGTAGTTAAATTTTTTGCTGCAAAACCTGGTCAAAAACGCAGAGTGGAATATTAGTAGAGTTCATGAAGCCTACAGGGAAGCTGAATGTGGAGAAATATCATAGGGGATTTGTAAGTGTCATCAGGCTTTCTAGTTCCTAAATTGCCTTCTGAAAAGACAGCCAGAGGAATGTTGTTACTGTCAAGTTTTCAGTCTTTGTAACTGGGTGTTTTAACTGTCCATGTGCATGGTGAAAATACACTACTTAACAGAAATTATGAATTGTTTTGAGGGGCTATGATTGAAGTACCTTGAGCAGCTAGATAGCAATGTTCCACTCGTGTTCCGTCTCTCCTCTGGAGAGAACACTGTTGCCAGGTTTCTCCTAAAGGCAATAAAAAATTTGAGACAGTAGTTTTTTATAATTGAGCGGTGCGGCTGAGACTGCAAACGTAGTTCTAGGTTAGCCAGAATTTGTCACTGAATCTTAGGGAATCTCAGTGTGCCATTGGAAACAAGAATTGTCCCAGATTGCTGGAATTTTTATTAAACTCTGTACATGTATCTAGATTCAGTAGGTAATTGTTGTATCTATCTATCTGTCTCAACTTCATTCCTCTGCTAGTGGTATTTCTCAGTCTTGCGACAGGTTGCTGTCTTTCATGAAAGTAAGAAATGTTGCCTTTGGGAACTGTGAGAAATAGTGGTCATTTTGAAAGGCAATTTGGAGTGAGATTGTCTGAAACTAAATTTGTCAGTTTCATCTGCTGGAAAAACAAACAAAAACTCCCTGGGCTTTGTAGAAAATTGACTATATACGAACAAGATGCTTTTGAATGTTATTTAGATATATAAGTTTAATGAGATCTGACTGTGCAGAAGATTTCCTCTCTTTTATTAAAAACAGGGCAAAAATAGACATTCAATTTTATAATGGATTAACTTCAATTCACTTAAGCCCCAAATTAGCAAGGATGCAGGCAGTTGTTTAAGTGAAAAAAACTCTTACTGCTAACTTAATTACAGAACAGTCTTTTACATTGGTGAATGATGTATGATTAGAGAAAGATGTTACAGGAAAAAAAAAAAAAGAAAGAAGGAAGGCATTAAAGATAACAGATATTAAACAATTTTGAAGAGAGAAAAAGAAGTAGTCAGTGCAGAGATACAGCAGTACTGTGTCTTCTCCTAGTTCTCCAAAGTCAGGTACCAACGGAAAACAAAATGCTGGTCTGAGATATTCACACACACTAGCAGTCCTGCTAGGTGTACTGTGCGTCTGATCCTTTCTGAGCATCAGGTGTTGATTTGCACTAAGCCAAGGTCGGCTGAAGGTGGCAGAGGCTGCATCCAGCTCTCTGTCCTTCCTTGGACAGAGGAGGTGTAGGTGTGCCCCTGCAGAAATTCCTGCTGAGAAACAAGTTGCTGCTGCTGCTTTCACGTGGGACAAAGAAACAGTGCCCAAAAACTTTTATGTATCTGTTCCTACCAGAAAATTTGTGTAGTACTATAGTAATTATCAGCAGCGCCTCAGAAATGCAAGGCTTTGCTGTTCTGACACCCCCTGGGAAAGGAGTAGATGCTCTTTTCCCTGTTACTGAGCTCACGCTCTGTGTATGTGCATTTTTTACTTTTTTAAGACTTATTTATGTAACAGTCCTTGATGTGTACAGCATTTGTTCCTTTTGTGGTGTAACTTGGAAACTTGCACATGCACAAAGAGAGGATAATGAAGGTCATAGGATATGAAATTAAAAAGGGGAAAATCTAAGCTGAACATAAGGAAAAATATCTTGCCAATGGAATATATTCTGTGGTGAGCCCAACATCCCAGAGGGAATAGTGGAAGCTCCGTCTGCCAGAGAATTTAAAACTAATGTAAAAAGCAAATAAATATGCAGAAGGAACAGTTTTGCCTTGGCAGTGGAATAGAACAGATGGCTTAACAGATATCATCAATTTCTAACAACGACGGGTTTGTCTGTAAGATGTTAAGTCTCTAGAATTACTCTGCACAGGGCTTGTGTCAACCGAAACTATACAGGCCATATGCCTCTGGGTTTTATTTCATTTTTCACATAGAACAGTAGTAACTGTTAAAATACAGGACATATACTGGAGATAAGTAACTGTCTGGGATTAATGATGCCTTGTTATGCACTGCACTGTTGGTATTTGTCAGCTGATCATAAATTGAAGGGTATGACCTCCATCTCAGTCACTGTCACTTCAAAGAAAATCCTACCTTCCTCTGCTGGGTACAGTAAGCCTGTAAGCGTCACACACTTACTTTGGTCCCACATTGTCAAGTCATAGGTTGGATGCCTGCTGCGATTAATTTGTTTAATCTGATTGGCCCAGGCATCCTTGGCAACAACTTAAAGAGGTACTACTCTAATGAACAGTTTATCAAGTATTCCACACCATTGTCCCGTAGAACAGATCTCCAGTAGACCCCAGGTCCTTTCCTGAGCCTCACCCATTGGTCACGTCCTGCCTGGAAGCAGAGAAATAGATGGAGTTTGCAGTTCATTTTGAAAGTTAAATTTACACCGTAGGTGGAAGGGAATGGGGAACTCGGAGGCAAGGAGTTCCTCTGCAGTTTCTGTTGCCTGGTGCAGCGTTTCTTCTCTGTGGGATTTGTGTGGTCTGCAGCATCAGTGTGTGCAGACATATATACATCTTGTGCTGTTTAAGGAGCCAATTCATGTATTGTACAGGCTACACTGTTAAAAGTTGGAAAGGTTTTGCTGCACCCTTGGGTTTGGCAAGGGACTGTTAGGAAGTCCCCCCCTGGCTTGTGCAACCTTGTCTGTAGGTAGATGTCCTTGTGGTGTCCTCAGGGTTATATTGTCTGGTACAAAGTGCTGGAACATGCTCAATGGGAGAGAGTCCTCACATAATTCAGCTTCAAAAGTCCATTCAATTTTTACTGAAAAATGTGTTTGTTAAATTCTGTAAAGATTTAACAAGATGTCTGTGGTGGTTAAGCAGAATGAAATTATACTTTTTAGCTGTGCTCAGTTTTCAGTGAAAGTAATAAATCTGTAATTCTGGAAAATACATACTTCTGGTTATTTCCACTCCCCACCCCCAGATGTTAGCCTGGGATAGGCAGCTCTGTGGTAAGTGGAGGCAGAATGCTTCAAGTTTCAGAAGCAATGGGAGAGTTTATAATGAAAAGGCAATTGCTAAGCAATATTGACTGTATAAAGTTTGGTCATTTTCCATTCATGTACTAAGAATCATGAATCTTCTATTTCTTATTATAACAAAACGCTTCAGCCTTACAGAACAGATTTCATGGATGTGTAGTTAGGTGAGTTTTCTTATACTTGTGTATTTTAAAACATATAAAATGTTAGAAGCAAGTTTCTAAAATATGTGTGTTAGATGGATTCCTTGCTGCTCTCTGCAGCTTTGAAAGCCTTCTTTTTAATACAGAATCCTTTTCAGTGAGCCCAGAAGGCAGAAATGGATTGTAATCCAAAGCAGAGCTTGAATACTCATCTGTAAGCTAGTAAAAAAGAATAACATCGTGGTTAGAAGCTGATATCAGAGACAAATGTAAATAAGAGGGTTTCTAAAGAGCAGCTTTGGCAATGTGCTTAAATTGCTCTTTTTAAAATGCTTTTAACAGCACGTGATAAGTACATGCTTAAAGGAGAACTGTATCTGGTTTATGAACTGATTAAAAATTAATTTACAATAAGAGCATGAAAGGTAGAAGAGAACAGGCTAATGTTTTATTTAAAGTATTTCTGTGAGTTTTGCTACAGAATTGAAAGCCAGGATGGAGTTTGGTCAGGACCTGTATGAGAGGTAAAATGTTTCTTTGAGGAAAGAAATTTTAAGAATTCCACGTCAAGTAATAAAATTAGGAAGCAGCTGCACTATTTTTGAGTATGATGTTTTCCAGCAGTAAGAGAGAAACGTGAAAAGGTGAAGCTCTTCACCAGTTGAAGCTAATCCAAACCCAGAAAAAGTGCTGCATGATGGCCTGTGCAGTATTTTTGCCTGTTTGATTATCATAATATGCAGTCTCTGAATGATAACACACAGACTGACCAAACTAGTGTAAGATGTACATATAGTGAAGCACAGATTGTAATGCTGCTTATAGTCCTTATAATCCCAAAGATCCTCTTTGGAAAAACATTGGGGGCTTTGATGTTTGGCCAGTCAGAATTAATTTATAGGAGAAGAGCTAAATGCAAAGCTGGCTAAAAGAAGCAGTGAGATTTTTAGAATTCAATCTGCATACTGATTAGAGGGTTAGTTCTGTAAATTTTACCTAATTATGCTTATTCCTATATGTTGACTAGAATTGTAAGATTAGGATTATGGCATAACATATCATGGCTGGACCTGAGTTAAATGAAGAAATAGCATTGGAAGAAAAGCTTGTCTTGTCACTGCCATCACTAATAAGTCATTGCTGGAAAAGCATATTTTTCACTCAGATGCTTGCAATGCTTTATGAGTCCTCCCTCAAAACAAGGAGAAGAAGAAGTAGCTAAGGCTGCTGATGGAAATCAAGAAAACAAAAGCAAATGCTTACGGAAAGAAACAGCTTCACACGTTGATTACGGGGAGGAGTGATTTCAGAAGTGTGTTAAAGTAGTAACAGTGCTGGATGCGTATAGTGTTTTTGACAGGTCCTTCAATTCCTTATTCTCCAGGGGAGAGCTGCTATAGCATATGCCTGTCTACCCCTGGTTTTGATTAATAACATCAGTTCCTTTCAAAAAGTAGTTTTGTTGAGCCCTTTTCCTTTTCATTCCTAATGTTCCTGTAATGTGTGCCTCTTGTGAACAAGGCTTAGGACCAGAGACACACACAGTGTTTGCATTAACTTTTTATTTTAAAAATGGATAAATATCATTTCGTTTTTTGCAATTTTTTTTTTTTTTTAAATTTCTGTTGACTTATGACTTCTTCCACTTAGATCGGTATTTTATTTCCACAGATAAGGACATAGTATATGTAAAGTGCCTCTATCTCTGAACATGGCAATCTGCATTTTACCAGGTGCATTTCTAAAAGATAATTCTTTCTTTTAGACAGTTTTGTAATAATATAATTCTCCTGATCTCCAGAAAGATACTTCTTATTTACTATGGTTTAAATAGAATTAGATTGGACCCTAGCATTTATGTAGTAGAGCTGATTTTAGACAAATAAGACAAAGTTAATTTTGTCTAAGAGCATTAAATAAAATCCACCACCCAGGTAACTCCTGAATACATGATGAAGCTGGTCTTCTGTGCGTGGGAGGAGAGGCAATCATTTCTGTTCTGTACAGGTAAGAGTGCTGGCAGTCCTGTATTTTTACTGTGTGTTTCCAGCAGAGGGCAGATAAAAAACACCTTTTTCAACTTCTGGAATATTTGGGAAGGAAAGTTCTGCTGTATAAGCAAGAGCAGCAAATTTATATATTGCACCAATAAATTATGAATCTGCAAAAAGAACTAAAATCAGAACAAGCCAAACAAGAACCAAAACTTGCAGCATCAGTTTTTAACTTCTTGCTATCACGTTGTCTTTTTTTTTAACCTTCCTATCTTGATATATTAAACCATGACATCAGCTGTTTTGTCTTCAGATTTTCCCTTTCTGGTTAACATTGTAATTTGCTAGCACTGTATAAATGATATGTAAGAGGGGAAAATTATAGGTACTACCAGTGTTCTAAGTTGTACAACGTCTAATCATTATTTTTTCTTAGCTGAAGATACTGGTTATCCACAAATTTTTTGCCAGATTTCATCCAGCTGAAACTGCGGCATTAATCTTTTGACTGAGGCACATCATGTGTTCCCCCTTGGACACCCATTACTCCTTTCCTGAAGCAAAATAAGTATTCTCTGAATCTGAGAATTTCAAATTGGTCAGTTATAAGCAATTTATGTGATCAGTCATTTCAGTATCTCATCGGGCTGACTATAAACCAGGCTCTGAAGTTATCCAGTGTACAATCTGTGGCTTCTAGGAAAGTAGGAGGATGTAAATCTTGCAATGAAATTTATTTTCTTCCTGTAGAAATCTGATTCCCCAGCCAAGGAAAGTACCTCTTTGGGACCACGTGGAAGAACAAAAATTTGTAGCTATTGGAATTTCACAAGCCTACAGTTGTCATGTAGAGAAATTTAAGAATTGCTGGTACAAGTTAAGACAGTTCACTTCTGACTGCTGATGTCTTAGTCTGCCTCTTTATCTCTTGTATACAAACTACCTTCATTTCCTGTCATCTAATGGGAAGACCATGCAACCTTTGAGAATTTGGCTATAGCTTTGATAAAAAAAAAAAAAAACAGTATTTATCTGAACAGATTTGCCCATATCACAAAAAAAGAAGAAAAATACCTAACTTAGAGCAAATAGCTAGATGGAATACAACTGTTATTTTTCACTGCATTCCACATCTCCTGGGTAGTGCCCAGGGACTCCAGAGAAGACTGTTTTGTCAGAATGAAGTAATTCTGTGAGTTTTTGCAAAGTATTAGTGTCACAGCTGCTAACAACTGTTGTTACTATATTGGTAAATGAGGGATGTTTCCAAAAATGACTTTGCCATGTTCTCCTTCATGTAGATGTCAAGCTTTTTTATATCAACATAATGTCTACAAGTTCCAGTGGTAGGCATCTCCGTCTAGCTGCAGGACAGTGAAGAACTGCATTCTTAAGTCAGTGAACTACAGATGTAGCAGGGCATCCAGGGCTACTCTGCTTGGATAAACAGACTGACAACAGATGAATTATCTTCTTAATCAAATATATTCGAATCATAGAATTGCTCAGGTTGGAAAAGACCCTCAAGATCATGAAGTCCAACCTCAACCTAACCGTACTACCCTGACATTGCCCAGACTGATGGGCTTTAAAAGTCATAATTTCTCTCTTGAAAAAGAATGGTCTTTGTCTTTATAAAGTGTTTTTTTAGTATATAGAAGGAAAGGAAAAGGGTCTAGGCTGGATTTTCTACAGCTGGTAGTGACACAGGGTTGCTGAGGGGGAATACAGGCTAAAAACCACTGTGGCATTGCACTCTGTCATTGGGTCAGAAATTAGTATCATTGTGTGCTTTTTCAGTCCCTGTCTTTAGTTGAGCTCCAGCAGGTGGCATCAGTCTGAATAATCAATATCAGCTATTTTTTTTTCATTTACCTGCTGTTCCATTCTGTGTAATTATACACATAATACAAGAACATTTACAGTGTGAATTATTAGCCCTTTACTGACAATTTGTCTTTCACATGCTATTCTTTTCCCAGTAGCTTATACCTTTCTATGCTGCACTAGATTGCTCCTAGAAATGGCAATTAAGTTGAATATGTAAGGCCCAAATCTTCAAAATGAAGCTGGAATACATGATGGATGCTGGATCTGGTGTAGGAGGAGGCCATTTGGCTGGCTGCATCCCCAGGCTGCTGTCCAGGGAGAAGTCAGACACTAAATGTAAGAAGAGCACTCCTACCTGAGCTGCACCTTGAGCAGTTTTGCTTTACTTCACTCACAGCTCAATTTAATATCCCATCTATCCAGTTTCATGGCTTGAGAAAGCTGAAAGTTGAATAACAAATCTTGAAGTATTCTGTTTCTGTGGAGGTGGGAGAAGAGTAAGGGATGTTCTGTACTAGAAGCAGATTCCTTCAGCAAGAAAAATGAAGAGTATTTTAGTAAGGCAATAAAACAGTGGATATCAACTCAGGTGAACTCATTGCCTGCATGGCAGAGATCCTAGCCATGCTCATTCTTTTACCAAA
This sequence comes from Chrysolophus pictus, assembly GCA_037305975.1. NCBI lineage: Eukaryota > Metazoa > Chordata > Aves > Galliformes > Phasianidae > Chrysolophus > Chrysolophus pictus. The sequence continues at coordinate 11,391,905 of CM074583.1, read as the reverse complement.
TCAAATAGATAAAAAAAACTACTTTTCCTATGAATTATTGATACCTTCTGAATTACCTTTGCACTCTGCCATAACCAAGAATTATAACTATGGGGATGGTGGATGAAGATACTTCAGGAAAAAAATTCTGGAAAAAAATGTTCCTGTAAAAGAAAACTATTTTCAAAATGAAATGAGACCGTCTAAAACACTTCCAGTTGCCCTTTATTTCTGTGGCCTATGAATTGTAACTCAGGTGTAAATCTGTCTCCGCTTGGAGCCATTGGGAGAACACAGCTGTTTGGCTGGATCATTTGGAAGTTTGGTCACTACCACACATTATGCTTAATGACTTACTGATACTGTTTTTCTTGAATTATAAAGAACATAAAGGAACAGTTATAAACATCTTTCCTTCCTTGTTGTTAGTGGTGATTTTTGGCAGCTGTTAAACCCTTGGGATATCTTCTTCTGTGGTTATAACCTTAATGAACTCATTAACTAGGCTTTTAAAATATTAACTTCAGCTACCTGATAATTGGCTGATGTTTTAATTGCCTTTCTATAACTGATTACGGAGTTTTGGACATTTTCTGTAGTCCTACAAGATTTCCATGACTTGCTTGTTTTTTGAGCAAACAATATATTTTTTGAACAGTATTTCCTGTATCCAGGGCTTTTCAAATTTAACCACAACAATTGGTAAATATTTGAATATGTTTGTGAAAATTGTAGATCTGGTTATTTGGCAAAATCTCAGGGGCTTTTAAAAAAGCATTTTAGTGTTTCTCAATCTGGATGCCTGGAAGAAGTCCAAACAATAATATCCTCCCATATCAGCCTGCACAGCAGTAGAAAGTCATACTGTTTCTATGACAACAAATAGCTTTTTCATCTTCCCCAAATCAGTTCACTGAATATAGTAGCCTATATAACAGATTAGTGGGATGACAGCAAGCCTTTTGGATTCGAAAGTATACCGGTGCCTGTAAAGATTCATATTTCTCAGGCTTTTGTTATGCTAATTCTGCAGTAACAAACCTTGACTGCAGTGCAGCAGGGAGATACCTTAAAGAGCTTCAGGTTAGGTAGTTCAAGCACTGACAGCAATCTATCTGGTGCATGAGTTCTATCCAGAGCTATGAATTCACTTGCTCTGCTGAGAAGTGACCTCTGTGCATTGGTTTGTCTTATTCAAATGCTTCACAATGAGTTACAAGAAAGCTCCAATACAGAATGCAGTTTTTCTGAAACTTAAAAAAAAACCCAAAACTCTTTGTTATCTCCTACCTTGTATTGCAGTAAAAAAGACAAAAACAAAAAATAAAACAACTTCAGATTAAGAACAAACTTTCACATTTTCCTTAAGTCTTCTCCTTCCTCATTTTACTCATTTTTGAGAATGCTTTATATAGTTTTGTTCCTCCTGAATCTCCACTGAACATTTGTTTTGCAGTCTCACTTTGCTGAGTGAATGATCAAGTTTCAAGTTGTCTTATCCTTTCAACATCTTCTCTGCTACCTTTTGCTGGTTGTTCTTTCCGCTGGCTGGCAGGGCAGGTGGCAGTGCTGTTGCATGCTGATAGTGTGGACTCACTGTCCTTCAGGCACCTCCTCTAAATCTAGCTCTTGGAGCTGCCAGAATTAATGGTAGCTATTTGTGGACTCCTTCAAGGCAGGTACCTTGCAACAGCTTAAAGAGCAGACAGGCAGTTTGCAGCCTGTCTTTTCTGTAGATGGTGGCATCTACAGCACTTGGTAGACATGACTGCACTTACTTTCCTTTTTCACTCCCCATCCTGAACAAACACATTTCTTATCTGCCTGTTGTTACAGCTTTGGGAAAATGCTAATAGGGTCAAAATACTGATAGCTGGCAGCAAGAGAGAATCTTTTGTTTTGCATTGCCTATTGAGATTTTAAGTTTCAAAGAGAATGAATTGAATCGAAAATAACACTAAATAGGCTGTTGTTAGCATTGTGTGCTGTGGACACGTAGCTGTGTTTTACGGAAAGAGACCTGTTTTTTCACCTGTTTTTTCTTCAGTACTTGATGTACGGTATTTATTGAAGCCCTTCCAAATTGTAAACTAAGTCAAGGAAGAAGTTTCCTTGTACTGTTTTCTAAACAAGCACTTTCTTATTAAAAAATACTGATGAAGTCGCAGAAGACATAAATGAACCAATTGGATAATGCTGTTGGAGGCTTTTCATGGAGGAAATGCAATTCCAGCGCACTGTGAGTTTTACTCCAGTATGTATGATATTTTCTTAAGCACAAACATGCCAACTGTACTCCACATTATGTTCTGGATTTTGCACTTGATAATGGTGGATATAATTAGCAAATGAATTGGAATACACAAAGCAAAAGACAATAGTATTCCAGAAGTAGTGATGGTTCACTGAGCCACAAAGTCATGCTAGCATCCTACTGAAATTCAGATCAGGTATTTAGACATGGAAAATGAATGAAGACACAGAATGAAAAAGAAAGATGGGGATTTCAGTATTTTTAATCAAAGTCTCTCCTAGATGAATCTGGCTGTGCTTCTTTTTAGAAAGAAAAATAGTCTTACAGGCTCCTGAGTAAACTTATCTTCTTATTATTGAAATTCCTTGTTCTGGAAAAAGTTGAACTACCTGGAAATGGAAAGGGAGGAATGCATCACAGCATGAGAGAAACATTGTTAACCTCCAATGTTTTCCTGACAAAAGAGCTGGAGAAGAATGTGTGGTGGCAGTTTGATGATATGAAAGGCAAGCGAGGTAGGAGTGTGATACAGGCATAAGGTGTAGTGAATAAAGCACCACCCAGTAGGACTGGAATTTGCTTTTTGTTATCTCTGCCTCTAATTAAATTTTTGGAGCAAGAAGACAAATATTCAGTTATGCACGCTGTAGATGCTAGTAGTATTTTTGCACTCTTAAAGGCTGATCCATTTGTAGCACCAAAAATATTTATCCTGACTTTGCTGGCTCAAATTCCATGTTGCAGACCTTACATATTTCTCTAATAGCTCTGGAAGGCCATTGAAGTGGACAACTGAAGATATTTCATAGCCTGAGTGCCTGTGTGCCCTGACTTCTGAACTATTAGATATGGAGATAAAGGCCACGCTTTTTCTGTTTTTATGGCGATAATCTGTGATGCACACTCCATGATGCCCTACTATAGAGATTTGACCCTATATCAGCTTAAGTGGAAAAATGTATTGTTTGTCAATAGCAACATATTTCATCAGCTCCTATTACACCTCTGACTGTGAGATGAGGTCTGAGCTCAGCATCTGGACTTAAAATCTACAATTGTATAAATGTACCTGTTGTGTTTCAAAATAATGATGTGTTGAAGATGAAGTCTGTTTGTTTATGTCATTTGTCTCTCTGTGGCTGAGGAATGAAGAACAATTACATTTAGGTACAAGGGAAGAAACATGTTCCTTGGTAGAATTAATTTTAAAAGATGTCTACTAGAAGATGCAGTGTCAGCAAAGATATTCCAAGAGGGATGGACTGATAGGGAAGGAATTGTCAGGGGAAATGTGGTGGAGCTCAAAGGATTGTGGGGGGTTGTAAGCATATGATACTTTTTCATTTGCCTTCTGTCCAGAGACCTACAAAAAAGCAAAGCAATTTTCCTGACTGCAACCTAGAACTGTAAACCTCATGAATACAAAATATGTAGATAATGCAAATACATTTGTAGTCATGGTTTGTACAAGCAGATAGCCCATTTCTGTAAGCCTCTTGAGGATACTTGCAAGTCCAGTGGCGGAATTTGACCTTGCCTATGTGTTGCATCAAAAAAGGAAATGTAATCAGGAGGTACAGACTCGAAATGAAAGGTCAGATAATTCACTAAAACCTCTGCTTGATGTGTAGCCCTCTAAGCACAAACAGTGATGTATAAGAAATACTCTTGATTAAATCTGGTGTGTCAAATCCCTGCTAATACCATGTTTAATGGATTACAGTGGAAAATAATAAGCAAGAAAAACCACAGGAATAACAGTGTGATTCTTTAATTATGCAAGCAGTAAAAAGGTAAGCTATTTCATCCTAGCAGCTAGACAAAATGTGAATTGCTGTTTTGTTTTTTAATATGAAAGTAAGTCAACTTTCCTTGAAAAAAATTCCTCCGGTGATAGGTGCATGACACGGAAACATTTGGTGAACAAGTGTGTATGGAAATAGGGCAAACACTGATAGCTACCCAGTAGCACCTTCTTGAGACTTGCCTATGGCATCTTGTTATAGTTTCTCGCTGCCACAAATAGTGTTAGTAATTAACAGCATGAGGCAGTCGCCTGCTTCAGCACCCACTGTCACTTTTGACATTCTCTTTCTTACTTTAGTGAATTAATCACGATCCAGTCAGATCTGAATTGACAGTTTAGGATTTTAGCCAGTATGTTAAAGTCACTGCCATATCTTGGAAACATCTGTGGAATTCACAACTCTTGGGAGAGCCACAGAGAAGCCTGTAGCCTGCTCATTCTTTCTGTTGATTCTTGAATGGTACATGCTCCCTTGGAGTCTGCTGTGAGATGCACAGATTAAACCAACCTTTAGCTGCAATCTAAGCCTGGTGAAGAGTCCTTGAGCATCCTCTGCATATGCCCTGAAGTATATTTACTCCTGTGTTCATAAGTAAATAAATAACAAAATGCCTTTTTGAAATGTAAGGCTACACCACAAGGGCTTCTACTGAATCCCTAGCATTGCAGAAAGTGTGACTTTCCTCATTGTGAAATTTGTAGCATTTGGCTAATCACGAACCAAATCAAAAGCCCTTTTTTATAAGGAGCAGTAGCATTAGCTCGCTCCCTTAGCTCTTTGTGGAGGTCAGCCATTTGCCTGCTGGCAGGTTAGAACCGCCATAAACATCTTTTCTCCAAAGTACTCACCTAGGAAATAAACTGTAATTTCATTATGATGGAGCTTTCAGTAAGCTTATCTCATATCTCATTCCTGTCTCCAGAAACTTTATTCTTATAATACAACTCTCAAGCACTGGAGGGAAAGAAAAAAAACCAAAAAAACAACAAAAAAAAGAGTTCCAAAATTTTTTCCATCTTGCCTTATTATTGCATTAGTGCTGATTTGCACTTAACAATTTCCCCTTTATTTTTTGCAGTATGTGGCAAATGTGTTGTGCAACATGAGGACTTCCTTTACTCAGAGCTCATTATGACACAGCAAATTCTGTCGTTTGGTATAAAGTTGTTCAATTGTGTCATACAGTTGGTGATGTCTAATTCATAATGAAGTCTGCGTTTGTGTTTACATGACTCTTTTGTGATAGAATTGCATCAACAGCAAGGATATGAATGTAGGTCATGTGTCCAGTGGTAAAGACCTATGAAGTATATAGATATATAGAGTGTTAATTCTCTAGAAACATAGATAAAGAACACTCAACAAAGTGAAGGTTTCAGTGGTTGTGAAAAACACTGCTTTCTTTTTTGACTGCTGGGTTTGATGTCCCTTTGACCATGTCACAGCATCAATCTGGGTTATTTTTGGGAAGTTGAATCATTTTAGGTTTGCATTGGCTACATAAAGAACAAAAGTCTTGTACATAGTTTTAGGTGCACTTATACTCTGTGAGCTTTTGAGGAAAGTGTCCTTTCTTTCTGTCTTTAAGCTTTGATGGGAATAGAAAGACACACGTCACAGTTTTTTCATCAAGGCCTTTTAGAAGTATTGTTTAGGACTGATATAAACTCAAGGGATTTTGAAAACAAGGTAAACCATAATTGAGTTTTAAGCTTCTCTCTCCATGAAATTGCATCTTGTCAAAAATTAAATTAGTTATGCTTACACAACAGAATAGCAAATGTTCCTGCAAAGAGGAAAAAGAGATGAAGAGAAATGAACCAAAGCTGCTATTCTCTTCCATGCTGCCAACCCTTGCTTTCCATACAGCGGCATCAACAAAGGCAAATAGCAGGAGGAATGCCAGTTTGTAAGGGCATCTCTTTAAATCTAGTTCATTCCACTGGACCAAAGGAACAGCCTATTGGAGTGGATCCTCCATCTCTTGAAAAGTTTGTGAACTTCTGATAATATCCCAGTGATCTCACCCAGTACCGAGGGAGAGAAACTCATGAATTACGTGTGGAATTTCATTGTCCATATTCTTGTTAGGGTTTTCTTACTAGCACATGTTTTTCTTACAACTTTCATTCAGTAACTGTGTTGTGTTATTATGGAGACTAAGGGACAAAGTGTTATTTTTTATCCATGGCTCCTGAATGTTTTGGGATTTTTTTGTTTTTTTTTTCTTGTTTTTAACTTAAGGTTAACTGTCATTTAACATTGTTGATTCTTGCTTTTTTCTATTTTCTTTACATCTGTTCTTTTCTTCTATCTGCCACATAGAGGGTCACAAAAAGAGCTCTGATAATTTTGGTGCATCTACTCCTAAGTGCAAATTAATTGTTCCAAAAAACTTTCCTCAGGGAATGCAAAAAGGGATGTGGCCACAATCTTCTTCTGCACTTGGTAGTATCTAGTAACATAAAGCTGGGCAACATACACCAAGTGTCTCACTATCCCACCCTGTTACTTCCCAAGGACCACCACAGCATGTTGCAGCATCTCTGAGGCTTCCTCCTGACGTTACTCAATATTTCACAGCCAAATGTTCTGCACTACTGCTGCAGGGTGATTTTAATCCTTGCAACAGATGTGGCTATTAAAGCCATTGCTGGGGAACCCTGCTGTTGATTTGTTGCAGAGGCTTAACATTCTTTGCTCTGTTGGTGTTAAATGAAATTGACACAAGAGTTATATAGTAATTATCCAGTTTTAATTTTTAAATCAAATTAAAGGGGAACAGGGAAGTGGCTTTGTTCATGCACTATCAGTTATCTTCTCTTTACCACTGTCAATATATCCTTGAGACATTTGATGTATCTGTCCTCCAACTCTCTTAAAACTGAGACAACACTGCTTTGAATTTTGTGTGCAGACAACTTGGTTACTTTGTGCTAAGTCAAGATATGGGGATAATCAAGCCAAAATACAAAACTGGGAATTAAAAATGGGTTTTACTATTTCATTAACTAACTTCATTAGAAAATCATATATGAATTAGATCACAATTGATCTTGAATTAAAAGCTCTTGCTTATAAAATGTTCTAAAACTGACCAGCTGTGAAAACTAGCTGTGCACTATGTCATTTCCCAAACACTGTGAAGTAAGTTGTTACTCTGAGTTAATTGTTCCAGAGTTAATTGCTCAGATTTAAAATGCTGAGTAGTATTAATGCTTGTATAGGTTAGGCTGTTCCTTCCTACTGTTTACTTTTACTTGGTTTGTCTGTTGTGGAAAGGAAAAAATAGAAAATAGGAAGAAAATTCATTTTAAAAGGTATTTGAAAGTCCATACTATATTGCACTCGAATCCTATTAAATAAGGGATTAAAAACATGCTTGTTGTTCTAAAAGAGACTTGGACAAGATTTGGAAAATATTCTTTCTTTCTTTCTTTACTGGGGTAATTCAGTGATTGCAGTTTCTCTGAATTAGTCCAACAGCAGGGTTCAGAAAATATGCAGCACTCTTAGAAAGAAAGTGACCTTTAGCTGCTGGCTCTGTAGTATGCTCTGAAGTATCTTAGGCTGCTGTTACAAATGTGCTTTGCTAGGAACAGGGCAGAAATTACTTTTTTTTTTTTTTTATAATCCTAAATTAGTTGAAAATAAACTGCTGACAGCGAAGCTCAACAAAAGCAAGGAAAAATGCAGTAATGGAGGAATTGCTAGGATGGAAGATATAGAAACTATTTGAGTCATTTAACATACACGAGAGGAGCGTTTTTAGAGACATCTGCAGTTAGAACTTCCTCTGAATTCCATTAGCTTTCATGTTTCTGTGAAGCATTGCTTTTGCAGATTGAGGAATGGATTGATTCTTCTTGGGTTGAAAAGATTTGTGTTTTCTTTTTTCCCAAATTATACTCAAGCACAACCTTAGCTGTATTCTGAGTATCTTCTAGATAAGAAAATAATTTTCCTTCCTCCAAGAGAAGTTCGAAATCTTATTATTTTGTTAGGTTGCAGAAGTGGAGCAACCTTTCCCGCTTGTCAGGGAAATAGCAGCTGGACTCTATTTTGTTCTAACTCTCTGACCTCTCATTCTCCTGCAGCAGCTGCAGTGCAGATTGCTTCCGGCTGATAAGTTGTTTGTCCTCTTTGTTTTTCCCCTCACTCCATTCATCTTAGGTATGAAAAATCTGAAATATCTTTCACCACAACTTAGCTGAGTCAAGTTCATAGCTCTCCACCTTGTAAGATTTTTTTGTGGGGTAGATTTTAAAAGAATTTGTATGGATGTTTCTACTAGCATAGTAAGATGCATTTTCTCTGTACCTTGCAGCATGAGGAAAAGTTGCAGATTTAAGCCATAAAAGGACTTTAAATATCCTAAATACTAACAGAGCTACCAAATTATCACATAGGAAAGACTTAGGCATACTGAAATGTATAAATTTTGTAACATTTTCAGAAAAGATTAATTTTCTATTTTCCTTTAATCAAAAAATGAAATTAAGGGTATCTTGATGAATAGGGACACTAATATCAAATTAAAATTTATTTCTAGTTGTCTTCAGATCTTCACAGTGAATGATATGTGTCTCAAAACAGTGAGCTTCACAAAGCATCATGCCACTGATTTCCAGAAAACTTGTGCCAGGTGCTCTGCAGTGCTGATAGCCCCTAATGGCCCTGACCAGCTTCACCTGAGTCCTCCCACATGCTGCCTATTTAAGGCACTCTGCTTTAAACTTACAACCAGCCTTAGGTTCTTGTTTGAGAAATGTTACAGGAGTGCTCTTCTCCCTCCTGGCTATAGTCACTTCTGTTCTTGTCTGCAGTTCTGATGGACTAGGTAATAGCTTATTTATGTATGTTCTGACTTAGCTGCAGACCTGTCCTATCATTATGGACCCGTTTGCTTTCTTTGGGCTGTATCTGTCCTGAAAATGTGAGTTCGTTATCTGGCTTGATGGTGATTTTCACCAACATACTTATGCATGGGTTGGGGTTGAAGGTGGATGCCATCTCTGGAGCTGCTCTTATCAAGTGTTGTGTGATGAGCATTTTTATAACATAACCTCTGTTCCTCTGAATCCTTTCACTCCCTCTCAGTTTGAACCTGTGTTTTTGTACACCTAGTATTTCACGTTACTTAGCTAGTTTGCATGCTATACTTACTGGAAAGGAGAATGTGTGAGTACAGTCCTTCACTTATTTATTACTTCAGGAGCATAAATAAGCAGTTTAGTATGCGTAAGGCAGCTTCAAGAAATCAGTGAGCATTAAGGAATTTTCTGTTTGTGTTTTAAAACTAGAAATTGCAGCAGAAGTTCTACAAACTTAAATATTTGAAGGCTTATATTAGTCTGCTAATTTTTGGATTTAAAGCATTTTATTTACTACACTGGACCACTGAGTCTCTTAAACCTATGATATGTTAACTTGAGTCTGTATAGTTAAAAGTAAGGTATCCAAACAGAAATTGGATCACTGGGGTCTGAAATATGCCTTTATCCATCTAGTCTCCTTGGTTTCTTACAGGAACATAAGGAAAAATATTATTGTATAACTTAAAACAAATTTACGTGAGTGAAGCATGCACAACAGAAGCGTAATTCTGCTACAGAATTAAAAAGTACTTCAGTGATGGCTTTAATTTGTTACCAAGCTGCTAAAATATATATTACTTCTATCAATAAAGCTATATTATTTCATTCTAAAAAGAGTGAGTATGAAGATGAATGTAAAAGATTATTTTTAACAAGCACAGTTAGTTTCACCCATGTTCCTTTCTGTCAGATTATGCTGAACAGGGCAGGAACTGGGAAACTAACTAGAGCTGAAACTGTTGCTGTGATAAAATATACTCCAGACAATGTCAAGGGTCTTTCAGAAAAATGATGAAAACACTAGTGATTTCTTTTTGTTGCTTCTGTAATCTGGAGAGGATTAGTGGTTATAGACTTGCTGCTGGGATCAGAGGGAACCTTTAAAATACTATAGGGGAAAGGAGAGACCGAGCAATTTGCTGGGAGCTGCCTAAAAGCTGATCTGGGGACTGGGGAATGCAAAGGTAGATGAGAGAGGCTTAAGTGAAGTAAGCAAAAGCTGTCTTTGCCTGTGGCTGATGCAGAAGTAACTGAGTTGATTGAGACTTACTAGTACTCTTAAATTCTAAAGGTCGAACATGAATAAGCAGTGGAACAATTGCAAGCATAATTGGGGCTCAGAGCTTAGATGAGCAGACCTGTAAAGCATCCCTGTCAAGATAATTCTCTGTAAGGGCTTTTCAGTGATCACTTTAAATTATAATTGCCTGTCTCTATTTGCAGTGAGTGTTTACATGTGTTCACTATCTATTCTGTTTTATCATCTGTTAATTGGCTCTGACTTCTGTCCAGAGGACTATTTCTCCCTCAGTAGGGAGAAAATGTATAATATGAAATGGTTGTAGAGCTGCTTCCTCTTTTTTTTCTAAAAAAACAAAACAAAAAACAAAAAACCCTCTGGCTTAAACAGGCATTTATCAGGAGCACTGTGTTTATGGTTGATTATTTCTTGGTCTGCTCTGACACTGATTCTAGGTATGTTTGTAGTTAGACAAACATTCATCTTGAATTAAACTTCTAATTTTTATTGAAAACCTTGTTTTATTGGCTTGAATATTTTAATTTGATAAATTGCTTTAGTCAGATCTGCCCTCCATGAAATGTGTCTTAACACCCTGAAATGTTATTTATGAATGCAGCTCTATGTCTTGTCCATGTATGATGGAAAAAAATGTGAGCTTCTAGAATTGCTGGGGCTTGATAGCTTCCTTTCTGCCAATTCTTGTGGCTTGCGCAGTCGGATGAATACATTTGGCTGGAAATAAACCAACCTAACCCTGCAATAGCCTTTTTTTTCCCAGAAAAAGTAGGGCTTTCCCTGTATACTTGGTATTCTTAAGTAACATCCCACAGTACCTTTATCCCTCCTGATCACTGGGTATTATGTTATGACTCCCCACTTTATGTAGAAGAAGCCACCTACAAGCTAATGTATTTTCACATCTGGCTTCTGATAAAATTCTGCGATTATTCTGTTATTGCACTAACACAAGCTCTGTATTGATTGACTTGCTAGTCCTGTTTTCAGCATTATCTAAAGTGTGAAGAAAGACTGGCAGAGGTAAATGCAAGTGTATACAGAGGCTTCTGAATACATACTTCAAATTCCAGATAAATGTTTATGGATTTGCAAGGCAAACTCAGTGTTATGCAGCAGTCCTGGCAGTTGGTTCACATGTCCACTTCATTCTGCAAACTCTGTAGATTAACTGCAAACCAGTGGTGGTTTACAAGGTTTAAAATTAATAAGACATCTTGCTGGAGATGTGTGGCAACTTGGGAATGCAGCCAGATGCCTGGCCCAATGCTCATTTGCTCCTTCTCATCCTGCAAAGTGAATAAATAGCAGGGAAAATGCTAGGGTGAAATACAGACCAGGAGATTGTTCCCCAGCCATCATCTTGGGGAAGATTAAATTTGGGAAATATTGAGATATATATATCTAATCTATTATCATTAAAATATCTGAGTGTTGAGGAACAAAACCCTACTCCTGCATGATGTGGGGTGGAGTTCTTGTGGTCAGCTTGTAACAGCTCTTCTCTGCCAAACCTGCATCCTCATGCACTTCCCCAGCTTGAGCAAGGGCCTTTCCCACAGGCTACGGTCTTTAAGTTCCCCCCAACTCATGGAGTCCTCATGGCTACGCTGTGGTTGCTTCCTCTATTGTGGTCTTCTCCACAAGTTGTGGGGGCTTCCTGGTCCAGTCTGAAGCATCTTCATGCCTTGTTCTCTGACCTTACTAGATATATGCTGCAGGCTCCCTTTGCACGTGCTGCTTTTTGTCTTTTTTTAATATTGAGACAGAGGTTCAGCTGCCCCTCATGGTGGGGTCACTGTGGAACCATCTGGAACCCTCCAGACCCAGCTGTGCCAGGCACAAGGCAGCCCAGACCTCCTGTCACAGAGGCTGCACCTGTGGTTCCTGCCACCAGTCTCACCCTGGAGGCCCATTATAAGATGTCTGACAGAACTTGTCCCAGCACTGCATCGATCTGAGGCTGCCCTGATGTATTTAGTGTGGGGGGTTACCACAGCCATGATGCCTGTTCTTCCTGTTGCAGTGCAGCAGCGTGGGCTTACAGACTTGTGTGGTGTGGGTGGCGTGGCTTGTTAGTGGTGGGGACTAGATATTCCCCTTTGTGTTGTGCTAGCTGCAGCTTTGGAGTTAAGCAGTGAAAGTTCTCTGTTATTAGTCTCCTGGTTCTTAGTCAAAGAAGGCTGGTGATGCTGTGATCCAGCACAGTTAGAAAAGTGACTCTCGTTTATAGGTTTTATTCTGGGATGCTCATCTCATGCATACTATGTCTTGATCTCATGCTTCCTGTTTGTGTCATCAGAAGAAAATTTGTGAGTATCTAAGCAGCTGATGAACACCAGCATGGGTTTGGGAGCTTGGGGAAAGATAGTTCTGGCCCGTAATGAGAACTCTGTATGTAAGGTACAGGGGGCTTATGGCTCTTGTAAGCACATGGTAAGATATCTTATCAAAATTAGCGACCAAAAACTCCTTTGCTATGAGCAAAGGAACTGGTTTTAGTGATTCCTGGATCTGTGGTGCATGTATACATACATTCAATGCTTTCTGAAGTTATATAATGAAAATGTTGGCAGTAATTTGTGAAAGCATTAGAACAATATTGTAGTGTATATGTAGTGGAACTGCTAAGTCATGGCCTGATTGTGCACCTGGTGGGAAGGCGGGGCAACCCAGGGGAGCTCAGGTGCATGCAGTGCCCTGGAGTGACGTAAAGGGTGGAGTTGGGATCCACCCCTTCCCAGACCTCATTTAAGTGTTGGCGGTGGAGGCAAGGGCATTTCTTGCTGGAGATCCTTGTCTACCTGAGGCTTTCCAAAGATAAGCAGCTCTTTTCCTTCATTTCTGCAGCTGCTGCATCTGGGCTCGTTCTCATTTGCTGTAGCCAGAAGCTTTGCCACCCTGCTATTATTGTGGCACTTTCCATTCCATTAGAGCGTTACAACATACTATGAACTTCATTATTTCTTAACATAAATGATATCTTCATATTTGGTATGTGAATTGTTTTCTGTGTGGAAAAGCTGATTCATTTCTGAATTTATTGAACTTCTGTCTTTAGCTTTTTATACTCCGTTTACTTACACAGTCACAATTTATTAAACTCGCAAAGATACCTGATATAATCTAGTAACTTAATGGGTATTTTTCCACGTAATTTAATAAAATATTTCGTTAACAGCTTATTTGCATAGTGGTTTATGTTAATACAATTTTATTTTTAATGTATCCATCAGAATCTTAGAAATGGTTAAAGAGATATCAAAGATGATATGGAATAAGTAGTAACTGTCTCCTTATGTGTGTTTGCCTTCTTTGGGAAGTCAGATTTCTGTGGCACTTTGCTAAAACATTTGCACTATTTCACAAAAAACATCTACACCTTTGCACCACTAATTCATATATATATATATATATATATATGCACCTGAACAAATATTCTACTTACAGTTTTTCTTTATTTTTATTGCAATTTGAGAAACTTTTGTGATAAACATGAAAATGTTTGAGTGAAATCAGCACCAGTTAAACTATTGGAAATCAGAAATATGGGAGTTTATATCTAGTTACAGCATTTGGGAATATGCCTGTACTTGGTGTGTGTATGTGTGTGAAAAGATGCATGTGTATTTGGCCTTTGAGTTACCATTTATAATTGGTTTTCATTCTGGCTGCCTGCTGAGAATCTAGGACAACTGTGGCAGCAAGCACTCGTGAACTGTGGAGGCATCATGGTGCTCTGAGCAGTGCCAGGTCTCAGGCTCCCAGAATAGAGAAACTCACTGGGGCCAGCTGCTTCTAGTACTGCAGGGCTATGTACATGCTGCTCTTTGAGAGGCAGAGTCCCTCTGCCTGAAGCATTTTCATAAATGAAGTGGTCTTTGTGAGCTGCTTCTTTCTGTGGTGTGCATTTTTTTTTTGTGTGTGTGAAGTCCAGGCTCACAGTGAGGCTCTCTGCAGCAAGCTGATGAGCAGCCTGAGGCAGGTGGAGCTCTGCAGAGTCACCCCTGTGCCGCCTTCCTTGGCAAATCCAAGGCTTTCCATCAATGAGCTATCCAGCCCTCAAACTTTGAGGCCGTGTTCAGCCTCCTTCCTGGGCTGTTTTGGTCAGTCTGGCTGTGAGATGATAATAGGCTTTAGGGAGCATTGCTAAGTGGAACACAAAATAAGGAAAGAGTCAGTCTTAGTAGTTTACATTAATATTTCTTAATAGTAAAGTATTTATTTCGAAGGATATTTTTTTGTGCACAGGAAACTGAAGAGATGCCTATTTAGATGTAAAAAAAAAAAAAAAAAAAGAAAAACACAACAAAAAAAACAAGCAAAACCCATCAACCTAAAGAAACAGAAGAAAATTGACAGAATATTTCTTCTCTGGCTCAGAAAGGCACAGTTATGTACTCTAGAGCAAATGACAAGATGATTCTGCTATGTAATAACATGGACATTATAAACCACCATTTCTTAAAATTACAGTTTTCTTTGTACATCTTAATTTACTATATTGACAAATACTGAGTAGGAAGGATTCAAAGTTTTTTCTGTTCCTGCCACACTAATAAATTTTGTGAATTCTTGCACTAGTGTGAGTCAGTATTATATCATGTTCTTTGAGTGGAATTTTTTGTCTGTTACTGTACTATTTCACCTGAAATATAGCGTTGAAATGCTGTGAAATGCTCTTGTTAAAATGCTAGGATGAAATGCTGTGGCCTGTGTTCTGCGTTGTGGTTGAGTGCAGTGCTGTGAAATGCCTCCCTGCAATGTGCAGGGTAACCTTATCTCAAAAGGCACTCAAAATGTTTTCTAGAATTCAGACTGCCTCTGTTGCTTGTGTTCATTAGAGAACTGGTGTAGCAGCTGATCTTCAATTACATCTGTCTGTCCTCAGTTACCTATGTACTGCACGTTTCAGCTGGGAGAAGCTTCTTCTGTGTCCCCATGATATTGACAAGTAGCTTCACTGATGCCAGAAGTCTGCCTTATTTTGATTTGTTTTTGTCTGTCTTGCAAGTATACTTCAGTTCTTTGATCTGCATGGTCTCCTTTCTGTGACCCCTTTCAGCTACTCCAGTAACACTATCTTGAAATTTATCCGTGTATTGATGCTTTTCTGAAAGGCTTCTCTTTTTAATTTCACCAGGGTAAGGAAGACCATGTTTCAGCCTGACTCCAGTTGTATACGAAAGTGTTGCAGCATTGTGATGGTGACTTTGGGTATGAGCAATTGCAAGTGGATTTCTCTTCCATGTGTCTACATGCCTGTGGAGCTGCAACCAGCCTAGAGGTACACACTAAAGTTAGTTATAGTAGATTTTGGAGCTCTGTATAGTGGTAGAGGTGGTTCCTAGATCATTATAGCTGAAAGTCTGGAATAGCTTGGTAAAATGAAAATCTAGCATACAGAGTCAAAACTGTCATATTGTGGTTGATAATGTCTGAATGTGTAGAGACATAACTTGGTGAAATTAAATGTAAAACATCTCTTCACTCTTTTGAATCGTGACTGATTTGACTGTGATATTAGGAAGTGACCCTTGTTTTCATATATTTCTATACTGTCACTGAAGTAGTTTGGGAGGGATTGTATTCATGTTTGCACACAATGGTGAAGGAAGAAGAGCATGCATGTTTGTCCAGCATTCCTCTCCAAGTAAAAGTTATGCCTGTTTGGATTACTTAAGTAAGGAATGTGATTTCACAGGTAACACCTCCCCAAAATGTTGAAATCTTTTCTATAGAGTTTTACATGAGAGACTAATTTCTATGGAAAGATGGGAAAAATGAACATCCTCATACAACATTCTTTTTTTTTTAAATTTGAAAATTAATAGTGCCTGAAGCAGTTTCAAACAAGAACAACAATTTATTCATCTATTACAGAGTCAGTTGGGAAACCACTGTCAACTGTGGGTTGGCTGTTTCCAAGGCTGCAGTAATACCATATGCAAGAGAATTTGTGATGCTTTGGCAGTATGACTACTGAATTCTTAGCTGTTCATTTTCAAAAACTGATTTTGTCATTAAAGTAATTTTGGGGAGGCAGAGGAATCCATGCAATGTCCCTGTTTCCAGTGCTCATCAGATATTATTCATGATGCTCATTCAGCAATTCCTGCTGACATATCCTGTTGCCTGCAAATATGTTTGTTAGGTAGCTTCTTGTAACTCCAAGTCTAAGCTTTTTCTCACAGTGTAAAGCTATAAATTTAAATAGTACATGTAACTGAAGAGAATGGAAAGATGTAGACTAGAATACTAAACCCTTGAAAAAACTGGGAACTTTACTGGACATTGTCAGAGTGAATATGTCAAATGTGTGGGGAGAAAATGGAAAGCAAAGAGTGCGAATATTCTCTTACTAATGTTGAGGTTTGAGTGGTTCTTCTACTAATCTACTAATAGTATTTCTCCATATGTGCAAGCAGGATATCTATTCAGCATGATAGCAATGACTGCCTATTCAGAATGGCACTGAAACAATGTATTTCATCTTGATTATGCTGTGAATTGAGGACAGAAGCTTTTCCTTGTGAGGCTCACTTAGCAGAGGCTAGGGCTGTTCAAGTTCTGTTATGAACAGTAGAAAAAGTTAATGTGCCATTTAACAACCATCCCAGCTTCTGTAAATCCTCTTGCAATGTCTTGGTCTCTACTCAATAGATGTTTAACACATACCTCTGGGTCTGTTTGTCCAGGAAGTCTTCACCTGTTTTCTTCAAAATATTATTAGTTAGCTAAGTATAGAACTGGACTTTGAAATGTGGTTACTATTTTTCAGGGTATTAGTAATTGAAAATAATGATTTTCAGTGCTGTGGTTATAATATTGTAAGTGGCTAAATTGTTGGCTCAGGATATCTACGTGTGAACAGGCTGAGACTAGTGGTGCAGCTGTCATTCTTGTGCTCTCATCTGATAAACTAGAACTGAAAGGTGGCAAAAAAAAAAAAAATCTAGAAGTCTACAGGTAAAGATTATAGAAGGCTTAGATGGGATATCTGTAAGTGGAATTTCGTAGCTTACAGCTACAGAAACTGTATAAGAGTTGACTGGCCTAACGGTTTGCTTCTTTCTCTGGACTCTAATGGTTAGATTTGCTACAGAGCTGGATGCAAGAAGGTATTTGGTGACTGTGGTGTATTGTCTTTCAAAAGGAAATTGTTACATGGTATGGATGTTAAAGGCGGAAGCACCAGGAAAGAAATATTCTATTACAGTTTAAACACAGCAGCCATTCATTAAGTGTGCTATATATTTAAGTCATAATGAGAAAGTGACTACATTTCGAATTCTACAAATCTAGCAAGTGAGAAAACAAAAATTTGTGAGTTCTTTGAAATGTATGTCTATTTTGTCAATTGAAGAGATGCTAGCTGAAGTTAAAAATGCTTCAACAGTTATTTTCTTACTATTGTACTGTAACTAATTGAGTTACTGTTTCCTTGGCAATGGCAGGGTGGCAGATATTTCATCATCCTTAACAGCTGATGGATATGGGGACCCATACATTTGTTATTGAACAAGAATTCAAGCTACAGTCCTTAAAACTCTTATTCTTAGGTTTTGCCCATGGCTCAATTCCTGCTACCTCTCAAGTCAAAGCCTCAGATCAGATATGTTAAATCTCTTAAGAGGATAGATATTTTCCGTAATATTTCAACTGAACTGTGGTTTTTCCAGGTTGGTTATGGCAGCTTTCTGAAGGATTAAGAGTCCTTTAACTTAAAATTATGTCCTGAAAAGGAGAATAATTGTGGTCAGTTACATTCTTGGACTCTGACCTGAGTTCCAGAGCATGCTGTAGTGAGTAGTAATGTACTGTGCATGTAGCTGTAGATAACAGATGGAAAATAATATTGCATGCTTGTATTTAAGCAGCTGAATCCTCCTTTCAATGTCACTGAACTCAGGAAAGCTTTTAAGTAGATGGTAGGATTGTTAATATGAATGTTGTTGAGTAGGGTCCTCTAAATAAATGAGGAATTGTGGTTGCAGATAGGGTAATGAAGATTTTCCATCTGTCCGTATACTTGTAAGTTGTGACAAAATTTTAGTAAAAGATGACCTCATATCTTAATAAAGTTTTTTCTCCTGGTTTCCTAAGATCTTGGAACTTTGCTTGCCATCAGGTATCATGCTAGTAACAAACATTTGTGTAGTCGACACAAACAGTCATTAAAAGACAGTTAACACTGTTTCAGAAATAAAAATTTCAGAAACAAAGTCAGATGCAGTCTGAAGGTCTGAAGTGCAGTTTTCTACCAATTTCCACAGAAAGTTGTCAGTTTAACAGAATTAATTAATTAATCCTTCTATTAATGGAGCAAGGTGCCGACGTGTACAATCCTTAGTATTACAATGCTATGGCAGCTGACTAGCACGTCAGTCAGCATTTTGGAAATAGAATGGAATAGAATCCTTTTTCAGTCAAGTTTGCTTGGAACATATTACACAGATGTAAATACCAACTGCACGCTGGGAGAAAGAATGCTGAATTTAGCTACGTAGCTGCATTTTGAGTTCTTGTTCTGCTTGTATAGGTAGCAAAGAGAAATTGACAAGCCTAGCTGTGTAGAATGTGTTATTTCTGCTACCTTACGCGGTTGCCAAAGACTTATTGTGAAGCAGACCAAACTTGGCAACTTCAATACTTATTTCATTAATACTTATTCTTAAAAGAACAGTAAGAGACTTGAGAAAACTGTTTAACCTGAAATGAAAAATCCTCTGCAGAGATTCTTATTCATTTTTAACTTCTGGTTGTTGTAGATGAATTTCTGCCCATGCCAGTTAGAATGAAGCATAGAAACTAACACAGATAGAAACCTCAATTTTAGAGAACTTGTCGGCTTAGGGCTTCAGTGACTGAAGGGCTTCAGTGACTGAAGGGCTTCAGTGACTGAAGGGCTTCAGTGACTGAAGGGCTTCAGTGACTGAAGGGCTTCAGTGACTGAAGGGCTTCAGTGACTGAAGGGCTTCAGTGACTGAAGGGCTTCAGTGACTGAAGGGCTTCAGTGACTGAAGGGCTTCAGTGACTGAAGGGCTTCAGTGACTGAAGGGCTTCAGTGACTGAAGGGCTTCAGTGACTGAAGGGCTTCAGTGACTGAAGGGCTTCAGTGACTGAAGGGCTTCAGTGACTGAAGGGCTTCAGTGACTGAAGGGCTTCAGTGACTGAAGGGCTTCAGTGACTGAAGGGCTTCAGTGACTGAAGGGCTTCAGTGACTGAAGGGCTTCAGTGACTGAAGGGCTTCAGTGACTGAAGGGCTTCAGTGACTGAAGGGCTTCAGTGACTGAAGGGCTTCAGTGACTGAAGGGCTTCAGTGACTGAAGGGCTTCAGTGACTGAAGGGCTTCAGTGACTGAAGGGCTTCAGTGACTGAAGGGCTTCAGTGACTGAAGGGCTTCAGTGACTGAAGGGCTTCAGTGACTGAAGGGCTTCAGTGACTGAAGGGCTTCAGTGACTGAAGGGCTTCAGTGACTGAAGGGCTTCAGTGACTGAAGGGCTTCAGTGACTGAAGGGCTTCAGTGACTGAAGGGCTTCAGTGACTGAAGGGCTTCAGTGACTGAAGGGCTTCAGTGACTGAAGGGCTTCAGTGACTGAAGGGCTTCAGTGACTGAAGGGCTTCAGTGACTGAAGGGCTTCAGTGACTGAAGGGCTTCAGTGACTGAAGGGCTTCAGTGACTGAAGGGCTTCAGTGACTGAAGGGCTTCAGTGACTGAAGGGCTTCAGTGACTGAAGGGCTTCAGTGACTGAAGGGCTTCAGTGACTGAAGGGCTTCAGTGACTGAAGGGCTTCAGTGACTGAAGGGCTTCAGTGACTGAAGGGCTTCAGTGACTGAAGGGCTTCAGTGACTGAAGGGCTTCAGTGACTGAAGGGCTTCAGTGACTGAAGGGCTTCAGTGACTGAAGGGCTTCAGTGACTGAAGGGCTTCAGTGACTGAAGGGCTTCAGTGACTGAAGGGCTTCAGTGACTGAAGGGCTTCAGTGACTGAAGGGCTTCAGTGACTGAAGGGCTTCAGTGACTGAAGGGCTTCAGTGACTGAAGGGCTTCAGTGACTGAAGGGCTTCAGTGACTGAAGGGCTTCAGTGACTGAAGGGCTTCAGTGACTGAAGGGCTTCAGTGACTGAAGGGCTTCAGTGACTGAAGGGCTTCAGTGACTGAAGGGCTTCAGTGACTGAAGGGCTTCAGTGACTGAAGGGCTTCAGTGACTGAAGGGCTTCAGTGACTGAAGGGCTTCAGTGACTGAAGGGCTTCAGTGACTGAAGGGCTTCAGTGACTGAAGGGCTTCAGTGACTGAAGGGCTTCAGTGACTGAAGGGCTTCAGTGACTGAAGGGCTTCAGTGACTGAAGGGCTTCAGTGACTGAAGGGCTTCAGTGACTGAAGGGCTTCAGTGACTGAAGGGCTTCAGTGACTGAAGGGCTTCAGTGACTGAAGGGCTTCAGTGACTGAAGGGCTTCAGTGACTGAAGGGCTTCAGTGACTGAAGGGCTTCAGTGACTGAAGGGCTTCAGTGACTGAAGGGCTTCAGTGACTGAAGGGCTTCAGTGACTGAAGGGCTTCAGTGACTGAAGGGCTTCAGTGACTGAAGGGCTTCAGTGACTGAAGGGCTTCAGTGACTGAAGGGCTTCAGTGACTGAAGGGCTTCAGTGACTGAAGGGCTTCAGTGACTGAAGGGCTTCAGTGACTGAAGGGCTTCAGTGACTGAAGGGCTTCAGTGACTGAAGGGCTTCAGTGACTGAAGGGCTTCAGTGACTGAAGGGCTTCAGTGACTGAAGGGCTTCAGTGACTGAAGGGCTTCAGTGACTGAAGGGCTTCAGTGACTGAAGGGCTTCAGTGACTGAAGGGCTTCAGTGACTGAAGGGCTTCAGTGACTGAAGGGCTTCAGTGACTGAAGGGCTTCAGTGACTGAAGGGCTTCAGTGACTGAAGGGCTTCAGTGACTGAAGGGCTTCAGTGACTGAAGGGCTTCAGTGACTGAAGGGCTTCAGTGACTGAAGGGCTTCAGTGACTGAAGGGCTTCAGTGACTGAAGGGCTTCAGTGACTGAAGGGCTTCAGTGACTGAAGGGCTTCAGTGACTGAAGGGCTTCAGTGACTGAAGGGCTTCAGTGACTGAAGGGCTTCAGTGACTGAAGGGCTTCAGTGACTGAAGGGCTTCAGTGACTGAAGGGCTTCAGTGACTGAAGGGCTTCAGTGACTGAAGGGCTTCAGTGACTGAAGGGCTTCAGTGACTGAAGGGCTTCAGTGACTGAAGGGCTTCAGTGACTGAAGGGCTTCAGTGACTGAAGGGCTTCAGTGACTGAAGGGCTTCAGTGACTGAAGGGCTTCAGTGACTGAAGGGCTTCAGTGACTGAAGGGCTTCAGTGACTGAAGGGCTTCAGTGACTGAAGGGCTTCAGTGACTGAAGGGCTTCAGTGACTGAAGGGCTTCAGTGACTGAAGGGCTTCAGTGACTGAAGGGCTTCAGTGACTGAAGGGCTTCAGTGACTGAAGGGCTTCAGTGACTGAAGGGCTTCAGTGACTGAAGGGCTTCAGTGACTGAAGGGCTTCAGTGACTGAAGGGCTTCAGTGACTGAAGGGCTTCAGTGACTGAAGGGCTTCAGTGACTGAAGGGCTTCAGTGACTGAAGGGCTTCAGTGACTGAAGGGCTTCAGTGACTGAAGGGCTTCAGTGACTGAAGGGCTTCAGTGACTGAAGGGCTTCAGTGACTGAAGGGCTTCAGTGACTGAAGGGCTTCAGTGACTGAAGGGCTTCAGTGACTGAAGGGCTTCAGTGACTGAAGGGCTTCAGTGACTGAAGGGCTTCAGTGACTGAAGGGCTTCAGTGACTGAAGGGCTTCAGTGACTGAAGGGCTTCAGTGACTGAAGGGCTTCAGTGACTGAAGGGCTTCAGTGACTGAAGGGCTTCAGTGACTGAAGGGCTTCAGTGACTGAAGGGCTTCAGTGACTGAAGGGCTTCAGTGACTGAAGGGCTTCAGTGACTGAAGGGCTTCAGTGACTGAAGGGCTTCAGTGACTGAAGGGCTTCAGTGACTGAAGGGCTTCAGTGACTGAAGGGCTTCAGTGACTGAAGGGCTTCAGTGACTGAAGGGCTTCAGTGACTGAAGGGCTTCAGTGACTGAAGGGCTTCAGTGACTGAAGGGCTTCAGTGACTGAAGGGCTTCAGTGACTGAAGGGCTTCAGTGACTGAAGGGCTTCAGTGACTGAAGGGCTTCAGTGACTGAAGGGCTTCAGTGACTGAAGGGCTTCAGTGACTGAAGGGCTTCAGTGACTGAAGGGCTTCAGTGACTGAAGGGCTTCAGTGACTGAAGGGCTTCAGTGACTGAAGGGCTTCAGTGACTGAAGGGCTTCAGTGACTGAAGGGCTTCAGTGACTGAAGGGCTTCAGTGACTGAAGGGCTTCAGTGACTGAAGGGCTTCAGTGACTGAAGGGCTTCAGTGACTGAAGGGCTTCAGTGACTGAAGGGCTTCAGTGACTGAAGGGCTTCAGTGACTGAAGGGCTTCAGTGACTGAAGGGCTTCAGTGACTGAAGGGCTTCAGTGACTGAAGGGCTTCAGTGACTGAAGGGCTTCAGTGACTGAAGGGCTTCAGTGACTGAAGGGCTTCAGTGACTGAAGGGCTTCAGTGACTGAAGGGCTTCAGTGACTGAAGGGCTTCAGTGACTGAAGGGCTTCAGTGACTGAAGGGCTTCAGTGACTGAAGGGCTTCAGTGACTGAAGGGCTTCAGTGACTGAAGGGCTTCAGTGACTGAAGGGCTTCAGTGACTGAAGGGCTTCAGTGACTGAAGGGCTTCAGTGACTGAAGGGCTTCAGTGACTGAAGGGCTTCAGTGACTGAAGGGCTTCAGTGACTGAAGGGCTTCAGTGACTGAAGGGCTTCAGTGACTGAAGGGCTTCAGTGACTGAAGGGCTTCAGTGACTGAAGGGCTTCAGTGACTGAAGGGCTTCAGTGACTGAAGGGCTTCAGTGACTGAAGGGCTTCAGTGACTGAAGGGCTTCAGTGACTGAAGGGCTTCAGTGACTGAAGGGCTTCAGTGACTGAAGGGCTTCAGTGACTGAAGGGCTTCAGTGACTGAAGGGCTTCAGTGACTGAAGGGCTTCAGTGACTGAAGGGCTTCAGTGACTGAAGGGCTTCAGTGACTGAAGGGCTTCAGTGACTGAAGGGCTTCAGTGACTGAAGGGCTTCAGTGACTGAAGGGCTTCAGTGACTGAAGGGCTTCAGTGACTGAAGGGCTTCAGTGACTGAAGGGCTTCAGTGACTGAAGGGCTTCAGTGACTGAAGGGCTTCAGTGACTGAAGGGCTTCAGTGACTGAAGGGCTTCAGTGACTGAAGGGCTTCAGTGACTGAAGGGCTTCAGTGACTGAAGGGCTTCAGTGACTGAAGGGCTTCAGTGACTGAAGGGCTTCAGTGACTGAAGGGCTTCAGTGACTGAAGGGCTTCAGTGACTGAAGGGCTTCAGTGACTGAAGGGCTTCAGTGACTGAAGGGCTTCAGTGACTGAAGGGCTTCAGTGACTGAAGGGCTTCAGTGACTGAAGGGCTTCAGTGACTGAAGGGCTTCAGTGACTGAAGGGCTTCAGTGACTGAAGGGCTTCAGTGACTGAAGGGCTTCAGTGACTGAAGGGCTTCAGTGACTGAAGGGCTTCAGTGACTGAAGGGCTTCAGTGACTGAAGGGCTTCAGTGACTGAAGGGCTTCAGTGACTGAAGGGCTTCAGTGACTGAAGGGCTTCAGTGACTGAAGGGCTTCAGTGACTGAAGGGCTTCAGTGACTGAAGGGCTTCAGTGACTGAAGGGCTTCAGTGACTGAAGGGCTTCAGTGACTGAAGGGCTTCAGTGACTGAAGGGCTTCAGTGACTGAAGGGCTTCAGTGACTGAAGGGCTTCAGTGACTGAAGGGCTTCAGTGACTGAAGGGCTTCAGTGACTGAAGGGCTTCAGTGACTGAAGGGCTTCAGTGACTGAAGGGCTTCAGTGACTGAAGGGCTTCAGTGACTGAAGGGCTTCAGTGACTGAAGGGCTTCAGTGACTGAAGGGCTTCAGTGACTGAAGGGCTTCAGTGACTGAAGGGCTTCAGTGACTGAAGGGCTTCAGTGACTGAAGGGCTTCAGTGACTGAAGGGCTTCAGTGACTGAAGGGCTTCAGTGACTGAAGGGCTTCAGTGACTGAAGGGCTTCAGTGACTGAAGGGCTTCAGTGACTGAAGGGCTTCAGTGACTGAAGGGCTTCAGTGACTGAAGGGCTTCAGTGACTGAAGGGCTTCAGTGACTGAAGGGCTTCAGTGACTGAAGGGCTTCAGTGACTGAAGGGCTTCAGTGACTGAAGGGCTTCAGTGACTGAAGGGCTTCAGTGACTGAAGGGCTTCAGTGACTGAAGGGCTTCAGTGACTGAAGGGCTTCAGTGACTGAAGGGCTTCAGTGACTGAAGGGCTTCAGTGACTGAAGGGCTTCAGTGACTGAAGGGCTTCAGTGACTGAAGGGCTTCAGTGACTGAAGGGCTTCAGTGACTGAAGGGCTTCAGTGACTGAAGGGCTTCAGTGACTGAAGGGCTTCAGTGACTGAAGGGCTTCAGTGACTGAAGGGCTTCAGTGACTGAAGGGCTTCAGTGACTGAAGGGCTTCAGTGACTGAAGGGCTTCAGTGACTGAAGGGCTTCAGTGACTGAAGGGCTTCAGTGACTGAAGGGCTTCAGTGACTGAAGGGCTTCAGTGACTGAAGGGCTTCAGTGACTGAAGGGCTTCAGTGACTGAAGGGCTTCAGTGACTGAAGGGCTTCAGTGACTGAAGGGCTTCAGTGACTGAAGGGCTTCAGTGACTGAAGGGCTTCAGTGACTGAAGGGCTTCAGTGACTGAAGGGCTTCAGTGACTGAAGGGCTTCAGTGACTGAAGGGCTTCAGTGACTGAAGGGCTTCAGTGACTGAAGGGCTTCAGTGACTGAAGGGCTTCAGTGACTGAAGGGCTTCAGTGACTGAAGGGCTTCAGTGACTGAAGGGCTTCAGTGACTGAAGGGCTTCAGTGACTGAAGGGCTTCAGTGACTGAAGGGCTTCAGTGACTGAAGGGCTTCAGTGACTGAAGGGCTTCAGTGACTGAAGGGCTTCAGTGACTGAAGGGCTTCAGTGACTGAAGGGCTTCAGTGACTGAAGGGCTTCAGTGACTGAAGGGCTTCAGTGACTGAAGGGCTTCAGTGACTGAAGGGCTTCAGTGACTGAAGGGCTTCAGTGACTGAAGGGCTTCAGTGGACTGAAGGGCTTCAGTGACTGAAGGGCTTCAGTGACTGAAGGGCTTCAGTGACTGAAGGGCTTCAGTGACTGAAGGGCTTCAGTGACTGAAGGGCTTCAGTGACTGAAGGGCTTCAGTGACTGAAGGGCTTCAGTGACTGAAGGGCTTCAGTGACTGAAGGGCTTCAGTGACTGAAGGGCTTCAGTGACTGAAGGGCTTCATGACTGAGGGCTTCAGTGACTGAAGGGCTTCAGTGACTGAAGGGCTTCAGTGACTGAAGGGCTTCAGTGACTGAAGGGCTTCAGTGACTGAAGGGCTTCAGTGACTGAAGGGCTTCAGTGACTGAAGGGCTTCAGTGACTGAAGGGCTTCAGTGACTGAAGGGCTTCAGTGACTGAAGGGCTTCAGTGACTGAAGGGCTTCAGTGACTGAAGGGCTTCAGTGACTGAAGGGGCTTCAGTGACTGAAGGGCTTCAGTGACTGAAGGGCTTTCAGTGACTGAAGGGCTTCAGTGACTGAAGGGCTTCAGTGACTGAAGGGCTTCAGTGACTGAAGGGCTTCAGTGACTGAAGGGCTTCAGTGACTGAAGGGCTTCAGTGACTGAAGGGCTTCAGTGACTGAAGGGCTTCAGTGACTGAAGGGCTTCAGTGACTGAAGGGCTTCAGTGACTGAAGGGCTTCAGTGACTGAAGGGCTTCAGTGACTGAAGGGCTTCAGTGACTGAAGGGCTTCAGTGACTGAAGGGCTTCAGTGACTGAAGGGCTTCAGTGACTGAAGGGCTTCAGTGACTGAAGGGCTTCAGTGACTGAAGGGCTTCAGTGACTGAAGGGCTTCAGTGACTGAAGGGCTTCAGTGACTGAAGGGCTTCAGTGACTGAAGGGCTTCAGTGACTGAAGGGCTTCAGTGACTGAAGGGCTTCAGTGACTGAAGGGCTTCAGTGACTGAAGGGCTTCAGTGACTGAAGGGCTTCAGTGACTGAAGGGCTTCAGTGACTGAAGGCTTCAGTGACTGAAGGGCTTCAGTGACTGAAGGGCTTCAGTGACTGAAGGGCTTCAGTGACTGAAGGGCTTCAGTGACTGAAGGGCTTCAGTGACTGAAGGGCTTCAGTGACTGAAGGGCTTCAGTGACTGAAGGGCTTCAGTGACTGAAGGGCTTCAGTGACTGAAGGGCTTCAGTGACTGAAGGGCTTCAGTGACTGAAGGGCTTCAGTGACTGAAGGGCTTCAGTGACTGAAGGGCTTCAGTGACTGAAGGGCTTCAGTGACTGAAGGGCTTCAGTGACTGAAGGGCTTCAGTGACTGAAGGGCTTCAGTGACTGAAGGGCTTCAGTGACTGAAGGGCTTCAGTGACTGAAGGGCTTCAGTGACTGAAGGGCTTCAGTGACTGAAGGGCTTCAGTGACTGAAGGGCTTCAGTGACTGAAGGGCTTCAGTGACTGAAGGGCTTCAGTGACTGAAGGGCTTCAGTGACTGAAGGGCTTCAGTGACTGAAGGGCTTCAGTGACTGAAGGGCTTCAGTGACTGAAGGGCTTCAGTGACTGAAGGGCTTCAGTGACTGAAGGGCTCAGTGACTTGAAGGGCTTCAGTGACTGAAGGGCTTCAGTGACTGAAGGGCTTCAGTGACTGAAGGGCTTCAGTGACTGAAGGGCTTCAGTGACTGAAGGGCTTCAGTGACTGAAGGGCTTCAGTGACTGAAGGGCTTCAGTGACTGAAGGGCTTCAGTGACTGAAGGGCTTCAGTGACTGAAGGGCTTCAGTGACTGAAGGGCTTCAGTGACTGAAGGGCTTCAGTGACTGAAGGGCTTCAGTGACTGAAGGGCTTCAGTGACTGAAGGGCTTCAGTGGATGCTGAAGGGCTTCAGTGACTGAAGGGCTTCAGTGACTGAAGGGCTTCAGTGACTGAAGGGCTTCAGTGACTGAGGGCTTCAGTGACTGAAGGGCTTCAGTGACTGAAGGGCTTCAGTGACTGAAGGGCTTCAGTGACTGAAGGGCTTCAGTGACTGAAGGGCTTCAGTGACTGAAGGGCTTCAGTGACTGAAGGGCTTCAGTGACTGAAGGGCTTCAGTGACTGAAGGGCTTCAGTGACTGAAGGGCTTCAGTGACTGAAGGGCTTCAGTGACTGAAGGGCTTCAGTGACTGAAGGGCTTCAGTGACTGAAGGGCTTCAGTGACTGAAGGGCTTCAGTGACTGAAGGGCTTCAGTGACTGAAGGGCTTCAGTGACTGAAGGGCTTCAGTGACTGAAGGGCTTCAGTGACTGAAGGGCTTCAGTGACTGAAGGGCTTCAGTGACTGAAGGGCTTCAGTGACTGAAGGGCTTCAGTGACTGAAGGGCTTCAGTGACTGAAGGGCTTCAGTGACTGAAGGGCTTCAGTGACTGAAGGGCTTCAGTGACTGAAGGGCTTCAGTGACTGAAGGGCTTCAGTGACTGAAGGGCTTCAGTGACTGAAGGGCTTCAGTGACTGAAGGGCTTCAGTGACTGAAGGGCTTCAGTGACTGAAGGGCTTCAGTGACTGAAGGGCTTCAGTGACTGAAGGGCTTCAGTGACTGAAGGGCTTCAGTGACTGAAGGGCTTCAGTGACTGAAGGGCTTCAGTGACTGAAGGGCTTCAGTGACTGAAGGGCTTCAGTGACTGAAGGGCTTCAGTGACTGAAGGGCTTCAGTGACTGAAGGGCTTCAGTGACTGAAGGGCTTCAGTGACTGAAGGGCTTCAGTGACTGAAGGGCTTCAGTGACTGAAGGGCTTCAGTGACTGAAGGGCTTCAGTGACTGAAGGGCTTCAGTGACTGAAGGGGCTTCAGTGACTGAAGGGCTTCAGTGACTGAAGGGCTTCAGTGACTGAAGGGCTTCAGTGACTGAAGGGCTTCAGTGACTGAAGGGCTTCAGTGACTGAAGGGCTTCAGTGACTGAAGGGCTTCAGTGACTGAAGGGCTTCAGTGACTGAAGGGCTTCAGTGACTGAAGGGCTTCAGTGACTGAAGGGGCTTCAGTGACTGAAGGGGCTTCAGTGACTGAAGGGCTTCAGTGACTGAAGGGCTTCAGTGACTGAAGGGCTTCAGTGACTGAAGGGCTTCAGGTGACTGAAGGGCTTCAGTGACTGAAGGCGTTCAGTGACTGAAGGGCTTCAGTGACTGAAGGGCTTCAGTGACTGAAGGGCTTCAGTGACTGAAGGGCTTCAGTGACTGAGGGCTTCAGTGACTGAAGGGCTTCAGTGACTGAAGGGCTTCAGTGACTGAAGGGCTTCAGTGACTGAAGGGCTTCAGTGACTGAAGGGCTTCAGTGACTGAAGGGCTTCAGTGACTGAAGGGCTTCAGTGACTGAAGGGCTTCAGTGACTGAAGGGCTTCAGTGACTGAAGGGCTTCAGTGACTGAAGGGCTTCAGTGACTGAAGGGCTTCAGTGACTGAAGGGCTTCAGTGACTGAAGGGCTTCGTGCTGAAGGGCTTCAGTGACTGAAGGGCTTCAGTGACTGAAGGGCTTCAGTGACTGAAGGGCTTCAGTGACTGAAGGGCTTCAGTGACTGAAGGGCTTCAGTGACTGAAGGGCTTCAGTGACTGAAGGGCTTCAGTGACTGAAGGGCTTCAGTGACTGAAGGGCTTCAGTGACTGAAGGGCTTCAGTGACTGAAGGGCTTCAGTGACTGAAGGGCTTCAGTGACTGAAGGGCTTCAGTGACTGAAGGGCTTCAGTGACTGAAGGGCTTCAGTGACTGAAGGGCTTCAGTGACTGAAGGGCTTCAGTGACTGAAGGGCTTCAGTGACTGAAGGGCTTCAGTGACTGAAGGGCGTTCAGTGACTGAAGGGCTTCAGTGACTGAAGGGCTTCAGTGACTGAAGGGCTTCAGTGACTGAAGGGCTTCAGTGACTGAAGGGCTTCAGTGACTGAAGGGCTTCAGTGACTGAAGGGCTTCAGTGACTGAAGGGCTTCAGTGACTGAAGGGCTTCAGTGACTGAAGGGCTTCAGTGACTGAAGGCTTCAGTGACTGAAGGGCTTCAGTGACTGAAGGGCTTCAGTGACTGAAGGGCTTCAGTGACTGAAGGGCTTCAGTGACTGAAGGGCTTCAGTGACTGAAGGGCTTCAGTGACTGAAGGGCTTCAGTGACTGAAGGGCTTCAGTGACTGAAGGGCTTCAGTGACTGAAGGGCTTCAGTGACTGAAGGGCTTCAGTGACTGAAGGGCTTCAGTGACTGAAGGGCTTCAGTGACTGAAGGGCTTCAGTGACTGAAGGGCTTCAGTGACTGAAGGGCTTCAGTGACTGAAGGGCTTCAGTGACTGAAGGCTTCAGTGACTGAAGGGCTTCAGTGACTGAAGGGCTTCAGTGACTGAAGGGCTTCAGTGACTGAAGGGCTTCAGTGTGACTGAAGGGCTTCAGTGACTGAAGGGCTTCAGTGACTGAAGGCTTCAGTGACTGAAGGGCTTCAGTGACTGAAGGGCTTCAGTGACTGAAGGGCTTCAGTGACTGAAGGGCTTCAGTGACTGAAGGGCTTCAGTGACTGAAGGGCTTCAGTGACTGAAGGGCTTCAGTGACTGAAGGGCTTCAGTGACTGAAGGGCTTCAGTGACTGAAGGGCTTCAGTGACTGAAGGGCTTCAGTGACTGAAGGGCTTCAGTGACTGAAGGGCTTCAGTGACTGAAGGCTTCAGTGACTGAAGGGCTTCAGTGACTGAAGGGCTTCAGTGACTGAAGGGCTTCAGTGACTGAAGGGCTTCAGTGACTGAAGGGCTTCAGTGACTGAAGGGCTTCAGTGACTGAAGGGCTTCAGTGACTGAAGGGCTTCAGTGACTGAAGGGCTTCAGTGACTGAAGGGCTTCAGTGACTGAAGGGCTTCAGTGACTGAAGGGCTTCAGTGACTGAGGGCTTCAGTGACTGAAGGGCTTCAGTGACTGAAGGGCTTCAGTGACTGAAGGGCTTCAGTGACTGAAGGGCTTCAGTGACTGAAGGGCTTCAGTGACTGAAGGGCTTCAGTGACTGAAGGGCTTCAGTGACTGAAGGGCTTCAGTGACTGAAGGGCTTCAGTGACTGAAGGGCTTCAGTGACTGAAGGCTTCAGTGACTGAAGGGCTTCAGTGACTGAAGGGCTTCAGTGACTGAAGGGCTTCAGTGACTGAAGGGCTTCAGTGACTGAAGGCTTCAGTGACTGAAGGGCTTCAGTGACTGAAGGGCTTCAGTGACTGAAGGGCTTCAGTGACTGAAGGGCTTCAGTGACTGAAGGGCTTCAGTGACTGAAGGGCTTCAGTGACTGAAGGGCTTCAGTGACTGAAGGGCTTCAGTGACTGAAGGGCTTCAGTGACTGAAGGGCTTCAGTGACTGAAGGGCTTCAGTGACTGAAGGGCTTCAGTGACTGAAGGGCTTCAGTGACTGAAGGGCTTCAGTGACTGAAGGGCTTCAGTGACTGAAGGGCTTCAGTGACTGAAGGGCTTCAGTGACTGAAGGGCTTCAGTGACTGAAGGGCTTCAGTGACTGAAGGGCTTCAGTGACTGAAGGGCTTCAGTGACTGAAGGGCTTCAGTGACTGAAGGGCTTCAGTGACTGAAGGGCTTCAGTGACTGAAGGGCTTCAGTGACTGAAGGGCTTCAGTGACTGAAGGGCTTCAGTGACTGAAGGGCTTCAGTGACTGAAGGGCTTCAGTGACTGAAGGGCTTCAGTGACTGAAGGGCTTCAGTGACTGAAGGGCTTCAGTGACTGAAGGGCTTCAGTGACTGAAGGGCTTCAGTGACTGAAGGGCTTCAGTGACTGAAGGGCTTCAGTGACTGAAGGGCTTCAGTGACTGAAGGGCTTCAGTGACTGAAGGGCTTCAGTGACTGAAGGGCTTCAGTGACTGAAGGGCTTCAGTGACTGAAGGGCTTCAGTGACTGAAGGGCTTCAGTGACTGAAGGGCTTCAGTGACTGAAGGGCTTCAGTGACTGAAGGGCTTCAGTGACTGAAGGGCTTCAGTGACTGAAGGGCTTCAGTGACTGAAGGGCTTCAGTGACTGAAGGGCTTCAGTGACTGAAGGGCTTCAGTGACTGAAGGGCTTCAGTGACTGAAGGGCTTCAGTGACTGAAGGGCTTCAGTGACTGAAGGGCTTCAGTGACTGAAGGGCTTCAGTGACTGAAGGGCTTCAGTGACTGAAGGGCTTCAGTGACTGAAGGGCTTCAGTGACTGAAGGGCTTCAGTGACTGAAGGGCTTCAGTGACTGAAGGGCTTCAGTGACTGAAGGGCTTCAGTGACTGAAGGGCTTCAGTGACTGAAGGGCTTCAGTGACTGAAGGGCTTCAGTGACTGAAGGGCTTCAGTGACTGAAGGGCTTCAGTGACTGAAGGGCTTCAGTGACTGAAGGGCTTCAGTGACTGAAGGGCTTCAGTGACTGAAGGGCTTCAGTGACTGAAGGGCTTCAGTGACTGAAGGGCTTCAGTGACTGAAGGGCTTCAGTGACTGAAGGGCTTCAGTGACTGAAGGGCTTCAGTGACTGAAGGGCTTCAGTGACTGAAGGGCTTCAGTGACTGAAGGGCTTCAGTGACTGAAGGGCTTCAGTGACTGAAGGGCTTCAGTGACTGAAGGGCTTCAGTGACTGAAGGGCTTCAGTGACTGAAGGGCTTCAGTGACTGAAGGGCTTCAGTGACTGAAGGGCTTCAGTGACTGAAGGGCTTCAGTGACTGAAGGGCTTCAGTGACTGAAGGGCTTCAGTGACTGAAGGGCTTCAGTGACTGAAGGGCTTCAGTGACTGAAGGGCTTCAGTGACTGAAGGGCTTCAGTGACTGAAGGGCTTCAGTGACTGAAGGGCTTCAGTGACTGAAGGGCTTCAGTGACTGAAGGGCTTCAGTGACTGAAGGGCTTCAGTGACTGAAGGGCTTCAGTGACTGAAGGGCTTCAGTGACTGAAGGGCTTCAGTGACTGAAGGGCTTCAGTGACTGAAGGGCTTCAGTGACTGAAGGGCTTCAGTGACTGAAGGGCTTCAGTGACTGAAGGGCTTCAGTGACTGAAGGGCT
This sequence comes from Chrysolophus pictus, assembly GCA_037305975.1. Taxonomy (NCBI): domain Eukaryota; kingdom Metazoa; phylum Chordata; class Aves; order Galliformes; family Phasianidae; genus Chrysolophus; species Chrysolophus pictus. The sequence goes on along the minus strand of CM074583.1, from coordinate 11,359,576 downwards.
TCAGTGACTGAAGGGCTTCAGTGACTGAAGGGCTTCAGTGACTGAAGGGCTTCAGTGACTGAAGGGCTTCAGTGACTGAAGGGCTTCAGTGACTGAAGGGCTTCAGTGACTGAAGGGCTTCAGTGACTGAAGGGCTTCAGTGACTGAAGGGCTTCAGTGACTGAAGGGCTTCAGTGACTGAAGGGCTTCAGTGACTGAAGGGCTTCAGTGACTGAAGGGCTTCAGTGACTGAAGGGCTTCAGTGACTGAAGGGCTTCAGTGACTGAAGGGCTTCAGTGACTGAAGGGCTTCAGTGACTGAAGGGCTTCAGTGACTGAAGGGCTTCAGTGACTGAAGGGCTTCAGTGACTGAAGGGCTTCAGTGACTGAAGGGCTTCAGTGACTGAAGGGCTTCAGTGACTGAAGGGCTTCAGTGACTGAAGGGCTTCAGTGACTGAAGGGCTTCAGTGACTGAAGGGCTTCAGTGACTGAAGGGCTTCAGTGACTGAAGGGCTTCAGTGACTGAAGGGCTTCAGTGACTGAAGGGCTTCAGTGACTGAAGGGCTTCAGTGACTGAAGGGCTTCAGTGACTGAAGGGCTTCAGTGACTGAAGGGCTTCAGTGACTGAAGGGCTTCAGTGACTGAAGGGCTTCAGTGACTGAAGGGCTTCAGTGACTGAAGGGCTTCAGTGACTGAAGGGCTTCAGTGACTGAAGGGCTTCAGTGACTGAAGGGCTTCAGTGACTGAAGGGCTTCAGTGACTGAAGGGCTTCAGTGACTGAAGGGCTTCAGTGACTGAAGGGCTTCAGTGACTGAAGGGCTTCAGTGACTGAAGGGCTTCAGTGACTGAAGGGCTTCAGTGACTGAAGGGCTTCAGTGACTGAAGGGCTTCAGTGACTGAAGGGCTTCAGTGACTGAAGGGCTTCAGTGACTGAAGGGCTTCAGTGACTGAAGGGCTTCAGTGACTGAAGGGCTTCAGTGACTGAAGGGCTTCAGTGACTGAAGGGCTTCAGTGACTGAAGGGCTTCAGTGACTGAAGGGCTTCAGTGACTGAAGGGCTTCAGTGACTGAAGGGCTTCAGTGACTGAAGGGCTTCAGTGACTGAAGGGCTTCAGTGACTGAAGGGCTTCAGTGACTGAAGGGCTTCAGTGACTGAAGGGCTTCAGTGACTGAAGGGCTTCAGTGACTGAAGGGCTTCAGTGACTGAAGGGCTTCAGTGACTGAAGGGCTTCAGTGACTGAAGGGCTTCAGTGACTGAAGGGCTTCAGTGACTGAAGGGCTTCAGTGACTGAAGGGCTTCAGTGACTGAAGGGCTTCAGTGACTGAAGGGCTTCAGTGACTGAAGGGCTTCAGTGACTCGGCTGAGTGTTGTAACTGTTCCCATTTAAAATATTACTATATCTTGAAGTGCTACTGCTTTCATCAGAAAATGCCTGTAGATGCATCATGTCTCTCCGCTAGAATATCTTTATAGATACTTTTGCTCCAGTGGTTAGTTAATTTCATGTAGTAGGGAAAATGACTCTCCTTGTGTCTAAGGGTAGAGACTGATTATCAGTCCTTACGTATAAGCTGAAGTTCATGAGCGGTATCTTGTATTTCTATTTCATATTTTCCTAAAAGAATTTTGCCACTGATAGCTGTAACTGCTTTGTGTTTCTTATTTACTATGCAACAGTAAATAAGCCTACTGATTTTTCTTTCTTCTATCAATGCTATCTTGTTTGTTTTATAGGTTGATTTAGACGATTCCTGAATTTTAGGATGCTTCTCAAAGAATTTCTTTGTTGCTGCAAACCTGACTGAAAGGTGTGTCTTGTGGACATTCTATGAAAGGGTTTTGAAGTTGAGGTTCACAGCTGATTACTGTTACAGCATAGATGACAGTGGAACAGTGCAAACCTTTTCTTTCTGATGTGGAGTTGTTTGTTCTGTAATGCATTTTCCAGACACAACTCGCAGATAATTACACTGCTGTAGAAGATGTCTGCAATTAAACTAAATTTCATTTCATAATCTGAACAAAACGGAAGCATCGGTAGCTTTGAAAGGATGGATTTCTAGAAGTGCTTGTTTTGGAATTGTGAAGATGTAAATCAGGTTGTAGTTGCCAGGTACTAAGCTCAGTTTACTTTCTGTTATAGCAGATTGAGGCTTTGACTTATTGTCTTATTGTTAAGAGTTAGATATGTTTAACATCAAGAATCATTGCTATTTGAGGTAGGGAAGCTTTCTTGGATTGTTAAGTTAAGGCAACAGAGTTTCAAGACAGTGCTGTAGGTTTAAAATCCTGCAGGCTGTACGTCAGTTAGTGGTTATAGCTCTGTGGGTGTTCCTTGAGGCTAGATGGCTGAAGTGAAACCTAACCTCAGCTGTAGTACACAGAGCAGGACTGTACTAAGTGTTCAGCAATATAAGAAGAGATCTCTATGCACCAGTGTCTACATAGTGCCTGAACTCATGTTATATTCAGGCCTACTGAGATCCTTCTTGTAGCTACTAAGCTGACTGAGGAAAGCCAGCATGCCTAGAATCACAGGAACTCCATTTGCTGAAAATGGGAATTGGTGGTGGTTATGTGGTTGTGATAACTTTGTTTTGGAATTCATACTTCAGTGCGTTGATATACGCATCTTCCAGTGTGACAGCCTGATGTGAAGAACTTAATCTCCATCTCCTTGTCATGACTTAGGCTCCGGAGTCAAAACCTTTGCAATTTGAGGGGGCCAGTTGACATTGGATCCTGTTATTGGTATACTAAATTCTTTAGTATTATTATCCTTTTGTCACATTTGATACTATGTCTGTTTCCTTCAGAGGCGTGTCATATACACCTGCAGATTAACTCTTTTCAGCATCTAATTTCTTCAATGTGAGCTACTACTCAATTTTTGTATCCAACAGAGTTTCCAGAATGTGACATAATTCTGTTGATGGGTTTTACTGTCTTAAAGCGAATAAAACTGGCTTAACCGTTCAATCTCAGTAATGCTAGTACTTGGAGAGCTATAGAAAACTGTCTCCTGGGCCTGTCAAAGTGTTTCTAAGGTCATCTAATATGCTTTTGTAACTTTTTTGTCATCCATGGTTGAAATATATAAAAGCCTGTGCTGGGTTTGTATCTCACTGCATTTCTCTATATACAAATACACTTGTATAAGCTTGTTTTTTGACAAACAATGGTCTTAAATATAAGTATATAGGTATAGATTTACAGTTTATACTGAAGTCCAAGACTAATTGAATGCAAGTATAGAATCAGATTACACAAACCTTGCCCAACACTAGTTAAAGATAATGAAATGTAAGCCATGATACAGTAAATGAGTTATTAAATTTTTGTTTACAGCAGTGACCAGGAATCTGCTCTTAGCCATAAACTGGTACCTTTTATCAGAAAATATCCTAATTTTTGTCATTAGACTGGTGTTTAAAGGGAGCCATTGGATTTGTATTCCCAGCTTCCTGTCTATTTTCTTTTAATAGAAGGGAAAATCAACAGCACAGATAACAATCTTATGAATTACCTACTATGAATATGCATATGTTCCTTTGTGAACTGAGGAAAAGCTTTAAGTTACAATAGCTCTTGGGGGGCAGGGGATGGAAACAAACAAAAAAACCCCAAACTCCTGTGGAGGTAATTGAAGCTGAAACATTTCTTCTGTTCTTGAGAAGAGATGCAGAAAGCAAATTTTGTGAAAAGAACAAAGGGGGAAATGTCAGCCCTTCCCATTCTCTTCTTGGCTGCATGCCCAATCTCTAAACTTACACTAAGCTTTGCCATAGCAACAATATCAATGAAACATTTTCCAGTCCAGAGTTTACCTCTTGCTGTAGGTTTAGGGAGAGAAGAATTTAGAAACTGTAGCCTTATACTTTAGTCATGAAGCTTTGGGATAAAAAAAACCACAACAAACCACAAACCAAAACCCACCTGCTTTCAAAAAGGGGGTAGACGGAACTCTGCAATAGAATTCCTTTTAAAGATGCTTTTTTTTTCCTGTTTAAAACAAAACAAAACAACACCATAACTAAGGACATATGTTGCTCAGTAGTGCGTCAAAGCAAGGATATGCTGGAAGGTAACTGATCTCCAGTACTGAAGAGGGACAGCAAAGCAGCCTAGAGGATCAAAATGTTGTGAATTCAGTAAGAATGCATCTAGTACCAGGGAACTTAGAGCTCTTTAGACTTTTTTTTAATGGGCAGAGCTTTGTGTAATCTTTAAACCTCAAATTTTGAAGGGTCAAGGACATAGGTCACTACCTGCAAATGAACTCATGTTGAGGCCACAATCCTGTATTATTTTTTCATTTTGCCAGGATGTCAATTAAGTGTTAGGAGTGATTTCAGCATCTGATGTGTGTATGCATATTTACATCTACAAAGTTCAAGCACAAGGCTAATTAAAGTTTTCAATGTGCTCCATTAAAATGAATTCATATGTAGCTATGGCTGTGTATTTGGCAGGAACTTTACTGTGTCCTTCAAAACACTGGCTTCCATGTTCTGTAATTTTGGGCAAAATTTTACATCATGGTTCACTCTTGCTGCTACTGCTTTACTGACAGCTGATGCTTGGTAGTAAGACTCTGGGATCTGTGAGGATTGCAGTTATTAAAATGAAGACTAGTGGTAGGAGTCAGGTAGTCTTTTGTGCACTTATCTTTGCTTACAGAGGACGTATTTAGAGACCTTTTTCCTTGATCAAAGATGTGGTGGACAGTTGCTTGCTGGTGCTCCCACTGTTGTCAGACAAGACAAACTAACTACTGTGTTACACAGTTCTTCCCAATCTGCCCAGTCTTCTAAAGCAGTGCTGTTCTCTCTTTACTATCTTCTTTTCTGTCTTCTTCCTAGTCTGCTTAATGACAGATGTACGGGTTACTCAGCACTGATCAGTATCTCAAGACTTAAGTAATGAGTCATTTGCAGAGAGACCTCCATATTCTTTCAAAATTGATTTTTTTTTCTTTGCTCTTAAGTCAGCACAGTGGAACAGGGATTTTGTGCTGTTTTAAATTTAAAACGGCACGTTCACTTCTATCCAGAGGGTCAGTGACTTTGCAGTGCTCTGCTGTTAACTACAAATCAATTGCCAGATAATAGCTTGCTGATACAGGACTGCAATATTGTTTTGAGTAGACCTGATTCTCAGCATATCAAAATTGTACCTGCATAGAGAATTTAAATTAATTGCCTTGTGAAGATGGCCTTCAGCCTTCAGAGATGGCCTCTAGATTTGTAATTTGACAACAGTTGACATTAGTGAAAGTTGACATTAGTGAAATTTCCAATGTTTTATCCTTATTTCTTTGTCTGCTTTTCTTATTTTTCTCTTCCTTACTAATTAAGTCAGTACAATTATTCAAGGAAATCTTTAGTGAACTGGGTAGGAAACTACATGAGGTCATGTAGATACCCTTTTTCCTCAAGAGCTGTCATCTTGTGTAGTTTTTGGTGGAGTCTCACGAACAGTAATACGTACATAATTAAGGCATGAAAAAGGGTTAATGTAAGTGATTAAAAATGTGAGGGACTGTTTATGTTGGTGCTGACACTGGAATAACAATATTCAAATTTTTCTTTCTTTAGGTGTAATATCAATTCCTTCTCTTGTGAAGGAGACTGCAGGAAGACAACCTGATTGGAAAATACAAGGTTTGGGAAGGGGAAAAAAATGTTTTCAGTAATTCCAGTGGAATCACAACATTTTAGGAATTGGAACGTATCTCTGGAGATCCCAGCTAATGCAAATTCTCTAGAGTAGGTTACAAGTGAAGGTGTCCAAGCAGATTTTACACAGTCTCCTTCTCTGGGTATATTCAGCCTCCCTGGACAGATTGTTCTGGTGCTCTGTAACTCTAAAAGTGGTTTTCTCTTCTGCTCACATGGAACTTCCTATGTTTTAGTTTGTGCCCACTGCCCCTTTTTCTGACTTTGGGAAAACACCAAAAAAGAACCTGGCCTGTTCACTGTTCACCGTACTCCTTGCCTCCTCTGTGCAGAGTAGGGGGTGAGAATAACCTCTCTTGGTCTGCTTTCCATGCTCTTCTTAATGCACTCTGAGATACCATTGGTTTTTCTGGACAAAACGGTGCTCTACTGGCTCTTGGCCACCCTATTGACCACTAGGCACCAAGGTCTTTTTCTGCAGAGCTCCTTCCCAGCAGGACAGACCCTAACCTGTACTGATGCATGTGCATATTCCTCTTCAGATGTAGGACTTTACACTTGTCCTTGTTGAGCTGCAAGAACTTCTTCTCTGCCCAACTCTACAGCCTATCCAGGTCTTGCTGAATGGCAGCAGAGCCTTCTGATGTGTCAGCCACTCCTTCAGACTTTTATATCATCAGCTAACTTACAGAGGGTGCATACTACCCATTCATTCAAGTCACTAAAGTTGTTGAACAAAAATAGACTCAAAATGTGAATAATTTATTGAGGAAGAAATAACCATCTTATATTAATTTTGAAATATGTGTCCTCGGTAAGAGGGAACTTTGTTTTCAACCTTTTGCTATATGTTTAGAAAACCTCTTAGGATACCCATAGTTCAGAAATTACTGTCCTACAAATTTAGTGCATAAAATTAGAATACATCTAAGTATGGATGCATCATTGTTACACTTGCATAGTGTTAATCTGTTGAATATTCAGCCACTGAAATTGATAACCAAATTTCCGTGCGAAGAAATGTATCAATTCTAGCTTAATGTGAATAGGAAGCTGTTAAGTTAGTGCTAACTGTACTTTAGGGGAAAATAGAGCACTATTTCTGTGTCTAGTTTTTTTGCTGTGGAGACTAGCTGGTGCTTGAATAGTATTAGTCCAGAAGAACGCTTCTGGTTAGAGGCAGGACATTAGGTAAGGGTCACAGAGCACTCATGCAACTTTGTGGTGAACTGGAATAGAGGATTTATTTTGAGTGATCTCAGCACTGTGCTATACCTGAGGCAATATGCAAGCTGTGCACAGGCTGAGGCAGTGATGACTACTTTCAGTTGCTCTTTAGATTAAGGAAGATTTTTGTCATGTGAGTCAGAGCCATTGTACGGCTTCTTGCTAGTGTATGCTTTATGCTTGGACCTTACTGCTGCTGTGTAATACATCAAGCATTCTGCTTGTATCAAACCAAAATCTTTGGGCCTTATCCATATCCTTGGTCTTCAACAGTAGGTGTCTGAGGGACTAAAAGCTTTGAATGTATTGTGTGAAGATTGCATGAAGTGCCTGACTTCTCTTGTAACCACAGTTCTTTCTTCATGACTGCTCCTGGCTGTGTGTCCCAGGGACAAAGCCTATCTACTATTAGTGATGGTGTGTTCAGTGTGTTCTGTCTCATGAATTACAAAACTGAAATAATTATTAAATTGTAATGTGGATTTGTTCTTAATACGTAAAATGAGTTAGATTTTTCTGTGTATAGCTAAAATAGATTGAGTTCTAGGAGGCTGATATATTGTTGTTTGGAGGAATCTTACCCTTTGTTATGGCTTTATAAATTCATCATCACTGCAGACTGAGACGATATTCTTAAACTTTTAATTGCATTTTGTGCTTTTCAAAAAATCCTTGTAAAGAAGTATAGGATTAATATGAACACATACCTTCTTATGCTTGAACTCAGAGTGCTGTGCTTTTATGCTGCGAAGTAACTTGAATCTATTGGTAAATACTGTTTTTTTTAAAAAAGGTATACTGATGTTACTAATTACATTAAAAATCAATTAAGCATAAAATTATTTAGGTAACATATTATCTTTCTAAGAATCCCCTCAGTGACCTATTTTGAGTCAGATGAATATCTACTGATGCTGTCAAAACTTCAAAACAGTCTTCTGATGTACCTTTATGTTCATCCACATCAATACTGATTTTGTGTCTTAGTGGAAATCTGCCACCTGAGGGGAATTTCAACACATGCAGCCAGGGAATAGAATGACTTGATGTGTGCATGGGCACATGTGCTCTCCTCTTGTACTCTTGCTTGTATCTGATGTCACATTTCCCACCTTCTGCCTGACAGTGTCATACCTTCCAGCCAACACACCTTTGTTTGAAAAGGACATGAACATTTGAATCAGAAGAAGATGGGGAATGAGATATATCTGAGAGGTTTGTAGCTCAGTTACAGCTTATAACAAGACTACTTATATGCTTTTTATAAGCTCATAAATTGATGAACATCTTTGTCACTGTATTGACTTTCTGCTGGGGCAGGTCATAGTGTTGATGGGGAACTAGGGCTTTGTATGCTAAACAGATCTTAAAAGGTACTGTGTATGGGAACTGTTAGATTGTGGCCTGAACCAATGATTGAGCACCTGGTGAACAGGTGTGGCTGGCCTTGGGAGCTCAGGTGTAAGCAATTCACTTGTGTGACCCTATTTTTTGTGACCCCCATTTAAGGGCTAGCAGCTAAGAGGGCATCATCTCTACTTGGAGATGGCTTCCTTCTGGGGGTTTTCCAGTGAGCCATTATCTTTGGAACAGGGTAAGCTGTTCCTTTCTTATTATCATCTTGTGAATAATACCTTTCTTGGGTTATCCTGAAATTGGTCAGAGGCAACTGTATACCTGTCTCTATTCATCTAACTGTAATGATGCTGTAAATGCTTTATACTCTAGGAAATGTGTAACTATCTCTGTACCTTCCATAGCAATGAGGTAGATAGAGAAGTTCAAATAGTGAGTGCAAGTAATCTTCTTAGATGAGATCATACCACTTAAGAGATTTTAAAAAAAAAAATCTTCTAGTTATTTCCAGGAAAGCATTTCTAATGTTGGAGTTGGAAGTTAACCAGTTAAGGTCCATGCCAAAGTATCTAATTAAACAGTTTATTTTTCAACTGAAGGCAGTAAGACCAGATAGTTCTCAGTGCTTCAGAAATTTAGTCTGCTTATTTCAAGTCAGAGCAAATGAAGGTGCCTAGCTTTATAACATATATTTGAAAGTATTGATTTTTGTTTAAGTATACTATTTTACTAGTCTACGGTGTATTTATTAGATAAGCCCACAGATGAGGTATGGTCTCTCAAAACCTCTGATATGCTCATCTGCATGAAGTGATTCAATAGTGAAGAATCTGGGACTTGAATATAGTTTGTTAATGGTGCTGGCTCTTGTGAAGGTCGATGTGTGACTTAGAATTAGTACTGATAACTCTCAGTTGCTCTGCAGTCACACAGAGCAAGGGATAATATGCTTAAGCTGCTCTGTGATTTTGTGTGTGGAGCCAATTCAAGGCCTATGAGCTGCCAAGGTGGCCTAACGATACTGAAGTCCAAGAAAAACAGCAGAAAGAAGCCCTTTTAGGATGTATAGTTTTTCACGCTAGTAAATAAATGATTTTACTTTTTGGTATCTGAACTTTTAGATCCAGCCTTCCTGTACAAGCAAACCACTCCTGATTTTGTGCAAACATGTTTAAGAGTGTCTATTTGGTGAACACTCCCTTAAGGAGCACTCAGATGGGGCCCTTTATGTGACAAAACAGTGTAATGGAGTAGGAGCACTGTGTGTTCACTGAGACTATTGTCTGAAGCAGGACTTTTAGAACTACAGGAGGCTAAGAGAAGAATTAAGACACAGATTTGAGGGTGCTAGGAGTGACAAGGGAAAAGTGGAGGAAGCGAAGTGCTGGGACCTATAAGAGAGCTCAGGAAACTGCCAACAGAATAAATGTTTAAAATTTCAGGGCTGAGTGACTTGTTCACATGAATACTAAGTTTACAATCAATTTCTAGGCAATGTGGATAAAGAAGCAAGGCTAGAGATTAACTTCTTACTTGGTAGCACTGCAGCCTCCTGCTGTTAAATCCTTTTCAGTTCTACATCTACAAATTATATTGATGTTGTTTGTATACAGTATGCACTCTGAATGCATGGAGATATGAAATCCTTTCATCACTAATACATGTTTCTACAAACGCAAATGTTCAAGAACTGTTTTCAAGGTTCTGTGTAAATTGAAGTGCTTTGGACATCTTCATGTTACTGTTGGTCTTTGCGATTGTTTTAAGATTGTCAACATATTGCCACAAAAGTGCCAAATGAAAAATAACATTGCGAGCATGAATTTGTTGAAGACCTAAAAAGCGATATTGAAAACTTGTTAAAAGCTGACTCATCCCATATTAACAATTTTACTTAATGTTTAAGATGTTCCTGTAATGAAGAGAATGACCAATAATTTTAGTGTAAAACCAGTTTATATAACTTGTCACCAGCATTGATGTGTTCCATTTCTTCAGTAATTTAGTTGTTGCTAGGAATTGTTTCTTGTACTGTAGTGTTGAGATGCTCTTAGAGAAGCATTTAAGGATTGCAAATTCTCATTATTTCGCTTTAGTGTGTTCCTTAGTTATAAATGGTGTCTTTTCTTCAAATACACTGGTAAAGCATTGAAAGACCAACCCTGTTATTTAGATAACATTTTCTGCTAAAGAAAAATTTCTTCAGATGCTGTGGATAACGTTCTATGATTCTACCGTTGGTCTGATGCATTTCCTGATTATTGTTAACATCGCTTCTGTGATGACCCCAGTTTTTACTTCATAGATTGTTCTGTACTGCAGCAGTCACTTTCTTTATATACACACTGAGTCCAGTGATTCAGGTGTTGGTACAGGGAAGAGCAAGGTGCAGAAATGATTGTCTTGTATTGCTATCCGTGAAAAAAGTTCTGTATTTTGCATATGGAATAACATTTCTAACTAAGGAAAACTAGTAGAATGAACTTCTGTTTGAATAACAAAAGGATTGGTTCTTGGCTCATGATATTAGGAGGACTGCCTCAATCTCCTTATGAAAAGCATGAGAGCTAGGTAGTGAACTGGGGAACAACTCACTAATGTGCTTACTAATTTAGTGTTATTAAAAGCCTGTCATATTATAATTTGCAGCTTACAGGGAAACATTAATTTTTCTCCTAATTTCATTTCTTCTTTTCTCTTCAAGAAATAAAAAAAAGTCCATCCTGAAAACCTGAATTACTTTTTAACTGGCATTTCATGCATTTACTGTTAAATAACATGCATTTGTCAGAATGAGTTTCATGTATTATTGTGAATGGCACATATTATTTGGTCCATGATGATGTATTTTCTGATGAGTCTTCACCTTATAGTCTGTAGCGGCATTGTCACTTCGTACATGCTACATATTCCATCAAGCTAATGAAGAAGCTGTTTGCTATGCATGACCTGTTCTGTTGTGTAACTGACTGATAACTGCAGCACTGTACACCTAGCACTCTATTATTAGACCTACTGCCATTCCTTAAGTTATATTTCAGAGATATTTAATATTATGGAAAATTTGGAGGGGTAGAAAATAATTTTAGAGACTCCCTGCAAACTTGATTGATGCAAATAGCAGAGATCCATCACAGCTAAGACATTTTACCTAGCAGTTTTCAGGATGAGGAGATGTATTGGCACTAAAGCCTGCTAGAAATTGTATGCCCTATGGGAGCTGTGTAATTGTCTTAGATATGAATTCAAAATACAACTTTGCTATAAAGGAACATATATAACTGCCTTACTGCAGAGCAAGTAAGAAATGGTTACAAGGAATATTGGATGGCTTTCCCTCAGTTTGCGACCGAAGTGTACAATAGTTTTCAATGAGAATTCCATCCATTTGGTATGTTCTGAAAGTATAAGCCTCTTCAGATGCATCTTTTGGTTTTTGATAAATCAGACTTGGCAGATCTCATTCAGTAGTATTCATTAGAAGATCCAAAAAATGTTGAAAACTGTTTTGTTGGTGTACCAGAGCATGTTAAGCTCTCTCAGATGATTAGAGGGCAGGAGCATCTACCTGGCAAAGACAGGCTGAGGGAGCTGGGCTTGTTCAGCCTGAAGAAGAAAAGGCTGCGGAGTGACCTCATTGCAGACTTCCAGTACCTGAGGGGAATAAACTCTTTACAGGGGTAGATAATGACAGCACAAGGGGAAATGGTTTTGAGGGAGGGAAGATTTAGATTGGATATCAGGGGAAGTTCTTGATGGAGAGGGTGGTGAGGCGATGGAACAGGCTGCCCAGAGAGATTGTGGATGCCCTGTCCCAGGAGGCGTTCAAGGCCAGGTTGGATGGGGCCCTGGGCAAACCTGGTCTAGTATTAGATATGTAGGTTGGTGGGGAATTGGAGCTAGGTGATCCATGAGGTCTCTTCCAACCAAAGCCATTCTAAGATTTACTGAGATCTTTGGAGTCTCTGTTCTGTGAAATATTTATTAGTAGTCACTGGTGTACCAAAACAGAAAAAGCTGAATAGAAACTGTTTGAAGGTACATCGAGTATGTATTTCATTTTTTCATAATCTGTTTCTTTCCTTGTGTATGCAAGTATTCTACGAATTACTTAATGTAGTCTTTGGAAGGATGGAGGTAGTAACTTGGACTTCACCAAGGGTGAAGCTTTGGAATATGACAGTCTTATAGGGATCTGATCGCACAGGCAGGTATTTTGAGGACCATATAATGTCTGCTTAGTACCTTTTCCACTTTCTCTATTACGTCTACTAATGCTGAATATCATCAAAAACAGAAAAAGATGGACTGAATACAATGCTCTGTGATCAGTGATGAGCAACTGAGTGTATATTTTTGGTTGCAAACAACTGAAGGATCTGAACTTATCTCTTGAAACACATAACAATAGGTGCAGCAATGGCAGTTACCATGATTCATCTGTTGTTTTATGGTTACTGTGACGCTTTCCTAGTATCCAGTATCAGCCTAAGCAGGCTATGTCCCTACTCTCACACAGAGAGAATCTTTTAAGATGAACAGTATTTCAGTGACTTCCATAGTGATTGGTGAAGAAGGGAACACAATGCGAAGGTATCATGGCACTGGAAGCACTGAGTAGGGTAAATCTGCTGTATGCAGGGAGACAAAAAGGTGATCCTTACTTGATTTTTGTATCCTGATGTTTTTGTAGTCCTTCACTGGCTGCATTTTAATGTGGAATAACAAGTTCTGAAGGCAGACTGGAGAAATGATATATTAGTACTGTATTATAGCTTATAGTCCCTTATGGCTTCAAGCTGTGCTAGGGGACATTCAGGCTGGATGTTAGGAAATACTACTATTCTGAAAGAGTGGTTAGGCACTGGAATGGGCTGCCTAGGGAGGTGGTGGAGTCACCGACCCTGGAGGTGTTCAAGAAACATTTGGATTGTGTGTTGAGGGGTATGGTTTAGTGAGAACTATTGGTGATAGGTGAATGGTTGGACTGGATGATTCTTTTCCAACCTTGGTGTTTCTGTGATTTCTGTGATTCTGTCAAGGAAGGTGCTAATAAGAAGTAAAAAGTAGATGGATTACGTGGAATGTACTTGTAAATGAGACATGCACTAGAGAGCCTGAAAAATGTCAGGTGAAATTCTTTGATGTGGATACACAACTATCCTTCCCTTGTTACCTTGGCGCAAGTGTAATTTGTGTATTCTAATTATCCCGTTATGGACATTCTGAAAAACCTGTCAATATCAGAGTAAAAAATAGAAAGTGGAACGGCGGTAGATGATCCATGAGCATGGGAGATCGTTAGAGGCAGGCGTGATTTACCTTTGATTTCTGTGCTCGAATCTGAGTATCAGATTTGATCCAGTTGCTCTGGAAGGCATGTTATTGAATAAGATAGAAAATGCAATAAAATAATTAAATTCTGTCTTTCCAATAAGTACAAGTAGTTGTGTAAGAATTTGGTGTCCCAGTCTGAAACTCAGAAGTTGTGTTGGATGCTTTTATTTCTGTGTGCCCATACTTGAACATTGGTTTATTCTGAGGAGTGGAAGGTATAGAAATGTGACTTATTGTTTTCTTTGTGATGCGTGATGGATCTTGAAACTCTAGCCAATATTCATCTGACATTGCTGGAAGAATTGTTTTCCTGTTAAAATGGTACTCCAATTCCATGTTTTTGCATTACAAGCTTTTTGAATTCTAAGAGTTGCAGAGCAAAATTATAGTGATTTGAGAAGACTTATTTCTTAGAGTGTGGAACTCAGCTGCCTCACTTGACTTATGGCTACTAGGAAAATTGACCGATTAACCAATCTGCTTGAAGAAATAATTTGTAGATTGTCTGAATGTGAAAGAAAAAATGGGAAATAAATTTCAATTACCTTTAGACAATAGCATGCGTCTGTCTGAATTTTTTTTCTTCAGTGGAAAGAGAAAAAATTCCGTTTGTAGTCAGTTACTAGGTGGCAGATGTTGTACAAATATAGAAGAAAGATATGATCCTTGTGCCAAAATCTTTATAATCTATGTCTAAACAGGCAGCAGGTGGATACACCAGACGTGGGAAAAGGAAACAATGAGATGAGAGCAGTCAGAATCATGCGGATCATAGCACAACAGCTGCCTGCTCATTGTTCATGTTTTAGATGGGTATCATGACAAAAGGCATTTTGGGGAGATTTGGAAGAGCTTAGTGTTGTTTTAGAGAATTACCATTTATTGTCTGACTTATGCTGGAAAAATGTTAACAATTCAAAGCAGAATTCAAAGATAGGCTTAACATTGTTTCTTCAGAAAATAAATCCTTCTCCCATCTCCTGTTTCTTTGGTGATTTAGGCCAAAGCCTCATGGAATGATTTACAAGATTTAAGCCATCAGTCTTTGAATTCTGGCAATTATTTACATAGCATTGGAATATACTTCTAATATGATCATATGATTTGCAGTTCTCATTTGCAATTGTTTTTTGAGTTGATCTTTCTGGACTGTGAAGCCATGTTTTAGTATGTTAGAAATACAAACTTGAATCAATATACAGTATGTAGTGAGACTAAAAATTTTCATATTTAGGTGATCTGTTATTACAGCTGAAAGGTATGCTTAAATGCTTATTATTGCTGCGTGTTGTGTTTTTATGTCAAAATCCCGAGAGTCATTCTAGGCAATTCCAGCCTTTAAGTCTTTCTCATTGTGCTTGCTCCTTTCTGTTGCTGCCAGAGCTCCTTATTCCTTTCATATTGCTCTTTAGTTTCTCTGTAAACACTACCTGCACCCTTTATTTCTACTGAGCTACTAAATGCAGCTTTTATTTTACATATATTTATAACTAGAAAATTGTCTATTCTGATAACAAACATTTGATGCATCTCTAATACATGCAAATGTGTATTTTCTGAAACAACTACACAACTTGTTCATAATGTCTCTCAGCACTGATAGAATATTTTCTTCATATTTAGATACTGATACATATTTAGATAAAAAATAAACATGCAAAAAGCAAGGCAAAAAAAGAAAATACCCTGCTACTGCCGCAGATACATATTGTTATAAAGTTGCGGTGAGACTAAAGAGTAATTTTCCTGTATCACATAATCAGCATCACTACTCAAAACTGCTTAAGCTGCCTTCTGAAAGATACTTTAAGTCTCATAACACAAATTGCTAGAAGGTGGAGAGATTTCAGGGGACTCACCGCTGCACGCTCGTTCCATTTCTGTGTTTTTCTGGCTGTTTCTATCTGCTGTTGGTAGAGAAGATAGCGTTAAATTAACCTGGATCCACAGAGGCCATGTGTGTTCTCAATCAGTGTATCCTGAGAGGAGTAGAAGTACATTTTACAGGTCTATGTGAAAATGCTGAGCTGAATCTTTACTACACTTTTAATTTCAGCGTATTAGGGCTACCCTTTCACTTAAACATATAAATAAATTCATTAAATGAGTAAAATCAGAGCAATTGGCAAAGGTTTCTTTGAGTTTAAAGCCTGCTGCTAAGGTTCAGGAGATCCGGCATAAATGGTGAGCCATACAGTACACTTGTTAATTGCTCCTGCTTACGTTTTTCATTTGTAAAATGTGCATAACTATTTTATTTCTCTCTTGCTTTTTTGAAATTTTATCAGACATGCAGCTTATTTTATTTACTGTGATTTCAACTGGAGCCTGAAAGCTCAGGTTTAATGTAAGTAGTTATAATGAAAGCAAAGTGTAAGCTGTTGTTTAGGATGTATTGCATAATCTTTGTAAAGCAAAGGCGTCTAAATGTATGTTTTCAGTGTGGTCCTTAATTCAGATGGTTTTGAATACAAATACTGAACCACAGGCTACAACTTCAATGCTAAGGAAATCTCTTTTTCTCTGACTAAATCAGTGTATTCAGGTCAACCTTGTAGTAATTTAGTCTGAATCAAGACTCCAATACTAAGTGCAAGAATACCTTTCCCAAGAGAAAGGGCTACTGATGTAAACAAAGGTTGCAGCAGGACCAGGACTATTGAGAGTGACCTGCAGGTAAAGGTAGTTGCAGATTTAACAGTTGAAATAGAGCAAAAGCTTTAACTCCTTCTGCACTTTTACCACTGACTCTCCATATTAATGTTTCTTCAGGGTAAGCTTTTAGTGGTGTTTATTAAACTTATGCTCACGGTTACTGCACCACTTTTTGACAAGACTGCAAATGCGGAGACTGCTAGCAGAAAAGAACGAGTAACTGCTCCTTACAAGCTTAACAGCTGTAAGTAAGGAACAAGCTGGCAAACAATGGTGAGCACTCATTTATACAAGTCTAGCCCACATGGGAGAGGTTTTTCTATTATCTTTTTCTCTTTACCTGTGTACATTCATACCTTGGGAAAGCATATTCTCACTGAAGGCAACGCTAGCATTTTATAGGTATTTGGTTTTGCACACAATGAGATATACCAGTATCTGACATGCTTATTACATTTATTCAAATGGGAGTAGCAGGTAAAGCAGCTTGCTACTACGCTATGATTCCTGAGAGGTTTTTTTTTAGTTTTGGTTTTAGATTAGTCAGTACCTAAAGAGCATGTCAGTTTCTAGCAGTTACTTATCCACAAAATAAAAAATAGAAATAATAACATCTAGGACCTTTTTTCAGGGTTTTGTTATTATGCTCTTGTCACCTTTCTCCTTAAAACGTGTTTGCGGTGTGATGACACCGCAAGGATATTTGTATTCCAGTCAGTACTTGCAGTATACACAGTTATTCTGGTACAGCTAGGGGTACTGTGGAGGAATTATCAGGACAGTGTGCTTCTGGGGGACCTTACTGGTGATGTGATAGGAGTAAAAGCTGTAGACTATTAGGGATTTTGGTTCTGGAGTATTACTGGGGAACGTGCAAAATAAGTAACCAAAAAACTGAATGAATGAAAACAAGGATCTTATCCACAAGATGCTTCCTTCAGTTTCCTCAGTTACTTCCCTCTGCAGCAGTACAACTTGAAGGAGGTGAGATACTGTTCCAGGAGTGGGAGAATTTCAAGGACAGAGACAGCTTACTAATGTGGAAGATGCTGTCAAACTACATAGACGTAAATATCTGCTCCCAGTTCTGGCTAACATTTTAGACATATGCATTGATAATACAGTCATGCTGTGTATGAAAGCAATGACTTTGTGAATCTCATGTTATATTCATATGTAAATATAATGTATTCTAGAAAAATTGTTTTCTTTTCAAAGACAAATCACTCATTGCATCTTTATACTTGATTTCATTCAAATGGAGTGCGATGCTACAATTTCAGCACAGGGTATAAACCTTTAATCCATAAAGACTGAAGCATGTATTCTCTGCCTGAGACAATCATAACCTCATTATCATTGGTAGCAGTGTGCCTGTGTATCAAGGGTGCAGAAGAATAGATTGCAGAAATACTGGATTTTATTTGTCACCCTCAAAATGCTTGGTTTGTTTATCAAATGGTGTAAATCAGAAGCTGTATTTGATTGAAGGCTGAAAAAATACCCCACGCAATCTCCTGAAACAAGGATATTAACAGAGCAACAAGAATCATGGTTCAAAAGGCACCAGAAATTGGTTTGCAAGCTTTGTCTTCTATAATTTGTTTGAAGTTCCACCAGTAGAAGTCCTTTGTAATGAATGTGCTCCCTTGGTTTATTACGTCAGTCAGAATCCCTTCTTTCACAGAAAAACTCTGAAAAAAATCTATTTTTTAGTTAATGTTTCTAAGACTGGAATGAACAATCTTTAAATGGGCTGTGTGGTGTAGAAAGAAGTCCCTGTTGTCTGTGTAGAATATTTTTCCAGTTCAGTGGAAAGAATATGATGATAGGTGTTAGTTTTCAATGTTTTCCAAATGGTGATTGAGTTATGAGAGATCTACCCTTTGTCATTCTTAAGCAGCTGATGAAGAGCTGTTATTTTGCTGTGCTGTCATTTTCCTCAACTTTTACACCCTAAAAGGAAAGCCTGTGTTTTAACTGAAATTAACATTTAAAGTATTTAAGTAAAGAATTTGTCATGTGACTGTCTTATTTCTTTCAGTGAGGCTTGTGCACCCAATGCCTCTTAGACTCTTAACTCCAGGCATCTGTATTTCTTCAGGTAATTGAATACCTCAAGAAACAAGGCCATAAATGCCTGCTTAGCTCTGTTCTGTTCCGGTCTTTAGGGGTGGCAGTTCAGGAAGCTTATTGGAGTGTGTGCTCCAGAAGTCTGTAGCGGCTGTTTGACTGCAGATGCCCTAGAGCCCAGCTGAAAGCCTACTGAAGTCAATGGAAAGCATTTCTTTAACCTTCTGAGCTCTTTATTTAGCCTATGAGCTTATCAGGCATGTAGCTGTCACTTTATTTCATGTTTGTACAGTTCTGGGTACAACAAGGCTCTATTCTTCATTGATTTCTGGGCACTGTTGCATCAATAAAGTTAAATATTTTTTTATAAGCATGTTCATTATGTACTATCTCCTATTGGTGTCAACTTTGTTGTGCTCTTTGTTGTGTGCTAACAGTTTACAGGGACAGATGGAAGAGAGACTCAGCTTTTCTTTTCTCCTTACTCTGATCAGTGATTTTAGATTATAGAAAACATATTTGAGGTTATGAGGTCACAGTTTGGGAAAATCTATGAAGCAGTAATACTTCCTTCTATAAGATACTGGAGTAAAAGCAGACTCTAACGTGTCTGCTGTCTTACAGTGAAGTGGCAGTCAGCTCTAAGAAATGAATCTTCTGTAAGCA
Source organism: Chrysolophus pictus (assembly GCA_037305975.1). Lineage (NCBI taxonomy): Eukaryota > Metazoa > Chordata > Aves > Galliformes > Phasianidae > Chrysolophus > Chrysolophus pictus. The sequence continues at coordinate 11,340,606 of CM074583.1, read as the reverse complement.
GATGTAGGCCATTCTCCTGGTCCATGCATCCAGAGCAGTGGGTTTCCATGACTGCTGAACAGTGCTCTAAGACTTGTATTCTAAGGAAGCATTATCTTTGGGAAACTGTTGTCTTGTTACTGCTGTACTCCATTTAAGTTGCAAGATATTTTGATTCAGAGTACCTCAGTTTCTCTGTTACTGTAGGCATGAATGTTGTTTTCCTTTCCATACTGACAGCCTGAAAAGAGCATTAGTTAAGTACTGTTGGGGGAAAAAAAGCTCTGAAAGGAAATGTCCACGGGGTTGGGCTCTGTATGAATCTAAATGCTTAATTTATTCATGGACTGCTCTTCAAAATAAGAGTGCATTAAGCAGCCAATCTGCATGATGCACAAAACTGTGGCTGAGATTTTGACTGGCCATCAAGCCATAAAATCTCTTTCATTGGCTCTGCTTCATCCTGACAGCGTGATAAATGCTGTGAAATAAATACGCTTACATACTTGCACCATTCAAATCTCTTTAAAGTGTTGAGGCATGGGCCTCCCTAACAGACTGTTTTGGATCAATTTTTAGCTGCTGTATCTTATCCATCTCCTTCAGGCTATTCTGAGCATCTTCATTGCCAAACATCAGTGTACAGAGATGGACATGACTAAGCAGGTAATGCAGAAGGCTGACAATTCACTGCTACGGCAACTTTACAGTGCTCAGTACCTATTTGGAATTTAATTCTGGCTGTGAGAGTGTTTATGATACCAGGAAGACAATGTCCTGTTCTGTGTGTTCAGCTTTACATTTCTAGATATCTTTGCAGTTGCTGCATTAAATATGTAACTTCTATAAATCAGACTAAGCTTGTTACATTCTGTTCTTGAAACTAGACTAAACAGACTAAGCAGCTGTCCTCTGATTCCCTAAATAGACTACTATTAAAAATAGAATTTGCTTTTCTCAAAAAATGAACTTGTGTTAAATAACCTTTTAATTTTTGCCTCTCTTTCCATGTTTATGAACATACCTGGCACAACTAAAGTACAGTTAAAATTATCAAGTTCTGCCCTTCTTTTAATCTTCATCTAGATTCCCCAGATAATGCTATCTATGGGGCAAAGAAGGTCAAAACTTTCATGTGAAGTGTGAACATTAAAACAATTGCCTAAAAATAATTCCACATTTGGAACAGCAACAAGACAGTGTTGGTGGATCTGGTAAGCAAAAGCATGCGTAGAAATCCTTTGCAGTGTTCAGTGTTTCCTTCACTATGAAGTCCCCGAACTCCAGCAGATGGCAGTGAGCAACAGTCTGAAATCCAAATGATGCAGAAGTGAAGTGGAATTTGCATCACGGGCACAAAAAGGGTATAGATTCATTTAGAAAACAAATGGCACAGATGTGGCAGGTACATGAATGCATCTAAACAAATGAAACATTTTTCAGACTGGTAGCTTTGAAGTCAGCTTTAGAAAGTGAAGTCATCTTGATCCCTGCATTACCCCCTTGTATCCTCCATCGTCATCTGGGCATGCATTATTGCTTTGTTGTGATGCAGTGCTGAGCAGATAAAGGTTGTTACAATCCACTTTGTTAGATTAATAGAAATGCAGAGTATGTTTTTGAATAGCTCATTTTACATGCGAGTCTTTTTTCATGGAATATATAATGAATTGAATTTGATAAGCAATTTCATTCATTAAAGCCGTCAGCCAGCATGCACTCCTGTGCTTGATTTGTTTTGGTGCTTCTTGCATGTTGCTGTTGAGGTGTTGCTCATTAGGCTTCATTTGGTGAACTACCCAGGTGGTGAAAATAAATAAAAGTTACTGGGTGTAATGGGAACAAAGCTTCATTTCCTATAGATGTGAGGAAAATGTGGGAATAAAAAGTGAACGTACACACTGGTTAAGCCCTTGTGCACAGTAATAAATATCTGAGCTTTTACTTATGTGATGTTGGTTAAATTAAGACATCAATGCATCCTGTTGTATCCTAAGATAATTTCCTTGTCCTGAAGGGAGGAGGTAAATTCTCTCCAATGTAAGCAAAATAAAGTTGTGAAAATCCAGTTTATTAGCTGAATTTATTCATTTAACTGTAAGATCAAATATAAAATCCAATGTAGATGTGGCTGGCAATAGCTAACACCCATGAACATAGAGGGTTGTTTTCATTTTCTACCTTTCTGTTCTTAGGGCACTTGTTTCCTGCTGAAGTGAATGAAACTTTTGTGTTGGAGGTGTACTGCAATGTCATTAAGTATCCACAGAAACTCTAAACTGAAAGAGATTGTGAGGGAAGACAAAGGCTCTATAGCTATGGAGAGTTGCAAGGGTCACTCTTGCCTAATTGTAGTTAGACATATCTGCTCTTAGAAAAAGGGAGGTGGAATTTTTACAGCAACTTTATTTCCACGTGTTGTTGAGGAGAATGGTTTCCCATTTGGATAGAGCTTTCCTAGAATTCCCATCAGCATGTACGTGAGTGTGAATGTGCTAAGGAGCTCATAACCTTTTAATGGAGCATATGCCTGTCCTTGGCTAGAGCTTAAATGCTTGAACCACCCTCATCCTGAAAGATGTAAGAGTAGTTTCAGCTAATTGTGAGTTAACTACAGTTAAAAGTGAGATAAGGTACAGCTTACCTTGAAAATGAATAATTAATACTGAATTCTAGGTGTATGGATCAGTAAGCTTTCAGTAACTAAAACTACATACTCAGCATATTTGTGTGAGAGCAGAAATCATTTCAACAACTTTATGAATGAGTATTTAAAAGTCATAGAAGACTTCAATGACATTGGACAAAATGTTTATTGGCTGAGGTAACAAAGCATGTGTTTAGGTGAAACTAATGTTGAGGCTGTTTGCAAATAGAGATCAATTGCATGACTAATTTTAAGCACACTGCTCAAGGAGGAAGCCTTGACAGCTGCCACCTGTCCTTACTGCCATTCTGTGAGCATCCTCCTTGTCCAGATGGGAAAAAACAGGGTTTTAATTTTAAAACTGATCCTAACTCTAGGATCCCTGGGCACCAGGATGTGTTTGGAGATGCTTAGTCCCTTTTCTTCCACTTGTAGTATTTACGAAATATCACCAGAGGATGGGGATGACCCTGGGACTGTTCAGTAGGCACACTCATCTTACATGGGTTCAGTCAATAATAAGTAATTTATGTCTTAAGTAATAATGCCAAAGCTTGGTTGTGGACTGCTGTGTCATACTTCTAGATAGCTTGCCTTGCTCCCCAAGAAACAAACTTAGGTCGAGGAAGGGAGAAGACAGAACTCTGATAATATTTTGTATCCTGTCCTCTGTTTGCTTTCTTTCCTTGGTAATGTTTAAAAGCTAAGATTGGTTCAATAATGAATAATATGATTTACGTGACTAAAAACCTCTAACTTCTGCTGCATAGAGAAAGCAGGAAAGTAATAAATTTGATAAGACCTATACTTTTTCAGCTAGATTTTTGTTTTGTGAATATAAAATAGAAAAGCTGTGTAAACCTGTAAGCAAGTCTTTCTGTATTGCTATTTCACAATTGTATGGACAATTCTTTGAATTTTTATATAGTCTTTGGTTTAAAAATGAAGTGAAACACTAATAGTCACATGCAATATTAACTGCTCATTACAGAAGGAGCTGTGTAATTAACTTCATTTTTCTTTATGAAGCTGGGTATTGGTATACAAGGATTTCTGTTTTTCTGGATCTAACAGTAGCAGTTTGAGGCATTGCTGAATTAGCTGTTCAGTGTGCTGTGTTACAAATATTTTAAAATTAGAACCAAAGAATTTCACTATTTAAACATGTGTTAAGTGCCTTTAGAAAAGACTGGTAAAAGGGTAATTGGATTCAGCTATGTTGTGTGAAGAAATTTGTAGTACATTGCAAGGTATATTATGCTATCATCTATCTAAAGGAATAATTCTTTGTTGGGTTTAGGTGATGAGGTGGGGTGAAAAGGTATTAAATACTAGAAAAGAAAGATGAGATAAATCTTAACAGATTATACTTACTGTCACTCTGCTTTGGCCTATCTTCTATCCTCTTCAAAGAAATAGGAATGTGTGCCATCTTCAGCTGACCTATAACTACCTTTGCAGCAGGGCATGAACAAATCAGTCAAATGCAGCAGGATGCTGGTCAAAGTTGACTTTTTGTCTTGATGACATTTTATTGTAAGTGATGTTTTCAAGAGCTCATTTATTGCTCTACTTCTTCTGTAAATGCTAGTGAATTAAGATTGTAATCAAGGTATTTGCAACAACAAGATGAGTCAGGATTTTTCAGTCGTCTCTCTTTTTTGAGAAAAAGCTGACAACTGATCCGATCCAGATCAGGTTGATGACTGTTTTATAACCGTTTCCTTCCACTATTAACTGATGTGAATGCTTTGATGGCTAACGTAGGTGCAGTAACTGACAGTACTCTGGTGGAATCTGTTCATTTGCAGAGGAGCTGTATGTCGATTGGTTTTAAGAGCAATTTAGTATCTTATGTTTGGATTGCCTAGCTGATTTTTGCTAGAGGCTCTTTTCTGTAGTTAATTATAGGATTATAATTGCCAATTAAGTGATAAGACAAAAATTTTGTATTGAAACTACTTATGCATACATCCAATGTATTGTGCAGCTCAAGTAGCGCAGGGAGTGATAAACATATAGCTGTTTATTACCTCCGTTTTTTCATTGTACATTGTGAATATAATAACAAAACAAGCAAAAAAGAAAGCTACTTTACACCTAGAAATGTAGAATTTTTCTTGCCTGTGGGAAGGAAAAATAGGTGTGCAACTTTAGCTGAGGTGGAATGCTTCAGTTTGCACTTATTACCAAGCAAATTCAGTCCTGACAAGGAAAAATTCTAATAGAAATATGATCATGATAATGTGATAGTCACATCTGGGTTTAATAGCCAGCCTTTCAAGGCAGGGTGCAAGACCAAATACTATTTGCATTTTGTGCAGGCTGAAGAAATGTTATCTAAGCCAAAACTTTGTTTGTTCATCCAGGTGCAGTGAATAGGCTGTTGTCTGTTCAAAGAATTATTATTGTCTAGTCACCATGCTAACATCTAGTATCCAAAGTATCTTTTTTAGTATAGCTCACAGTGTTAGAGTATACAGATGTTTGTTGTTCTAAATCTCCATTTCTAGTATTACTCATTACCTTTCCATGCTGCATTGGCTCCAAAGTTTCATGAATTTTTGAGAGGAAGAGAAGATGGCTTTGCAATGAATGGTCAGCATTCTGAGCCCTTTGAGGGAAATACGATGATTATTTCTTCCTCCATATTTTGGGATCTTTTTTTGGGTATTTCTTGTAAGGTTGCTAACATAGTACGCTCACTTGCTCTTTCTTCATTGATTCATAGCTTATATTATATCCAAGATCTGTGATGTATATTGGGTTTCACACGTGCTTTTGTTTTTACTTCTGAAAATGGTTTTACAAAAGTTGCTGTCATACAGCGACTGTAAATCAAACATCTGTGACTTGTTTTGGCAGTTCTGTGGTCTGTTACCACCTTATGTTTGCTGTTTCAAGGCCTTTGCTATAATTTCCTGCCTGTAATTTTGGGGGCCACTGTTACACCATCTGTTTTTCTTACATATAGCTCAGGCTGTGGTTAACTGATTTATGAGCTCAACAAGCTAGTCCTGTGTTACACGTCCTGGTTGCTAAGAGTTTGCTCTAAAATAACAGAGAAGCTGCGGAAGACAGCCATGGGTGCAAATACACAGAAGCAAAATACAACTCCTTGTTATCAGAGTCTTTCAGTCACAATGATATCATTAGTATGTTATAGAAATGGCAGCAATAAATGATTATATAAATTCTGTGATGATGGGTAGGCACTAAGAATTATCAAGTTAATCTATGTGAAGATTTGGATCTGTGGAATATTATTGAAGATGATGTGGATGATTTTGCTACATTAGCCTTTCTCTTTCTTTTTGGTTCTCTTTCTTTTTGGGTTGGAGTAATACCAGATACATATACAGACTCGGAGGAGAACTGGTTATGTGTGAGGGTAGAGGTTGGTCACAAGCAGTGTCCCTCAGGGGTTGGTCTTGGGACCAGTGCTCTTCAACATCATCTTCAATGACATAGATGATAGCACTGAGTGCACCCTCAGCAAGTTTGCAGATGACACCAACATGAGAGGTGCAGTTGATACATTGGAGGGAAGAGAAGACATCCAGAGGGACATAGACAGGCTGAAGAAGCGGGGCCATGAAAACCTAATGAGGTTCAATAAGGCCAAGTGCAGGGTAATTCCAGGTATTTATACAAGCTGGAGGAAGATCTCCTTGAGAGCAACCCTGCGGAGAAGGACCTGGGGGACCTGGTGGATGAGAAGCTGGACATGAGCCAGCAATGTGTGTTTGCAGCCCAGAAAGCCAATTGTGTTCTGGGCTGCATTTAAAAAAAAAAAAAAAAAGAAAAAAAAAAAAGAGTGGCCAGCAGAGAGAGGGAGATGATTGCCCCCTATACTTGGCTCTTGTGAGACCCCATCTGGAGTACTGCATCCAGGTCTGGGGCCTCCCAATACAGGAAAGATGAGGAGCTGTTGAAGCAGATCCAGAGAAGGGTCATGAAGATTGTTAGATGTCTGGAACACCTACCCTTATGAAGGAGAACCCTTTGCAGCCTTCTAGTATTTAAAAGGAGATTATAAAAAGGAGACAAATTGACTTTTTTACAAGGCTAGATGCTGATAGGACAAGGTGGAATGGTTTTAAGCTCAAGGAAGGTAGGTTTAGGTAGGTTGTCAGAGAGAAGTTCTTTACAAAGTGAGTTGTGAGGTACTGGCACAGGCTGCCCAAAGAAGCTGTGGATACTCTGTCCCTGGAGGTGTTCAAGACCAGGTTGGATGGTGCCCTGGGCAACCTAGTCTAGTACTGGATCTGGAGTTTAGTGGCCCTGCCTGTGGCTGGGGCTTGGATCTTGGTGATCCTTGAGGTCCTTTCCAACCCAAGCCATTCTATGATTCTTTAAGTCTTCTTAATAAGATAAAACAACCAATTTTAACAAAATGAGCATCATACCATTTACTCCAAAAACGTGTATGGAGCCATGTTGATTGTGGGGGATGTGGCATGGAGACTGGAACCCACTTGAGATGAGCTTCTACAGGAATAACTCATGGTTAGTCCAGTCTGTCTCAACAAAAACTTTGTTGCGGACTGGAAATGAATCAAGGTCACGTTTTGGAATCAGGGACAAGTCTGACTACAGGTAGCTGCAGATAGTGAATGGTATTTGCTATTGCCAAGGCAAGCACCGTTTGTCAGCTAGGCATTCTCTTTCCTGGGCAAACAGGAGAAGAAATCCTGTATGCTGTGTAATGCATCTAAAAGGGATTCACTGCAACAGAGAAAGCAGATGGTCAGAACCTAGAAGGCTTATAATGCTGTGAAATGAGCAGTGTATGCTGCTGGAGGAAACTTGGGGGAGAAAAACAGTAAGAGATGTAGTAAGCTTTGACTGAATTTGAAATAGAAGCAATTGATTTCAGATCATGAGTATCTCCTGAGTAATATTGTCCATGTTTTCTTGAAAGAGTGACTTTTGTAGAAAGGTTTTTACTAAAGCACAGAAATGTAAAGGAGCTGAAGCATTATCCAAAGCTGTAACAAAAGAGCAAAAGGACATTTTCATGGATTGTAATTTCTTCTATGTTTACAGAATGGTGAGGATCTTTTTTTTGCTGAAAATTGAATTATCCAGGCAGAAAACTGTGCAAAAAGTGCTATTTTGATATGATTTATTTCCCATCAAGACTTTTAAAATATTTTTTTATTCTTCATTAACATGGTTTAGTTTGGAATTATTGTTAATGAGGGGGAAAATAAAATAAAAGCATTAAGTTTTTAATGTTAAAGATCAAGTTAAACATTTCAGTTGAATCTTAAAATGTATGCTTTATTTTGTTAGTAACATACAAGAAATAAATTTATTTCAGCAGTGAGAAGTATTTCCCATCTCAAATGATTGCAAGATTGGGAAACTGTCTTCTGCTCATTCCTGTCAACTGAGTTAAATCTGAAAAGAATAATACATTTATTTAATAAATGATGTATTAGTTTAGCAATGGTCACTACTGTTACCTTAATCACAATCTGCAAAGTTTAAAACAAAAAACAAACACCCAAACAACTCTGTAGGTGAATTACTCTGAGTATTTCAGATGTTGTTTGGAGATCCTTAGTGCTCTGAACACTAAGGAGAATCAACTTCATTGCATTTACTGGTAAAAGAGGTTGCAGACGCTTGACAAATCTTGTATAGAATCTGGGAACCAAATTTTTTTGTCTATTTTCAAACAAATGTTGTTTTGTAGATCAAAGGGAAATTGAACAGCTAAACTGGTGAACTACAAAATTAGCATTTTACATTCAATAGTAAGAGGAAATTTATCTCCTCAGTCTGACCAGAGTTAAGTCTTATCGTAGCTATTACTATTAGCTGCAATGTTAAGAGTGACAGTGTTTTATTTTATGGTTGAGGCTCTAGATAAATAGAAAAATGACTCAATGGGTATCATAGATGAAGTTTGGATTGGCTTTCTGCTACGTCTGTTTTATTTTTTGTTTGTTCTTTTTATTAATCCTGCTAAGCTTTTGGAGTCATTTATTCAGAGTCACTGGGTGTTGTAATTTATTTCCATTTATCAGTGTTACACTGAAATCTATGGGATCTGAACAATATGAGAGGGGAATGAGGCATGGTGTTTATTTCGATGCATTGAAGGAATACTCATCCTCTGGAAGAAATGAATGCAAATTTATCATGGGGAGCACCCATTAATACATTACACTGAATATGCTTTTCATTTTTACCTCTCATAGGAGAAAGCTTTTTCCTTTGGTTGATTGAGTATGGCACAAAAGTAACAACAAGTTTAAACCATCACCTTTTAATGCATAACGTAATTGAATCAGAATATAGTGTCTATACTGATGGACTCCCTGGTGCTTTAACAACCGGAATTATGATTAGAAAGATCCAGTTAATGCTGACTTCTCATACGTTAAGCCCCTGTTATAAAATTTTCTTCTTACAATGCGTTTACTTTTGAATTATGCAGTGCTATCTTAAATAGTTTAATATTACAATGGAATAAAATTCAGAGCTTCAAGAGGGTTTTATAACTCTTGTTGAAATACATATAGAACTAATTTGTAGTAGTGCTGTATGACTAATATTTTCTCTAAACAGCTCTCATCACATTCCCCCTTTAAAATTGCTTTATTCAGCAGAAAATTAATTGGAAAAGCAGCACTCTTCTGTAAATCAACTGTTAGAGGACAGGATGTGGAAGAGAAACAGGCTTGTGTGTTGAGTGTGAGAGAGTGGGGGGGCTTTTGCAGGCTCAGAGACATCTGGGCTCTTTACAAAATACAAGATTTGAGAAGTCTTTCTAAATAAAAGTGAACTGGAGAGTGTGCTCTTAAAAGGCTATAGCCAGTAGGCTGCACATGAAACATGTTCTGCTTTCACATTTATAGAGAAACCCCCAAATCACTGTTAGCTGACAAAATACTTTAATATATATACACCCAAAATAGAGATTTCTAAATTATGTTAGTTTTGCCAGAGTTGACTGAAATATTCCTTTGCAAAATAGGTAGGATTAGGTTCTTCAGACTCTTTATATTGGCAAGGCCTGCTATGTATTGGCTGAGCAGAAATAGCAGCAATAGGCTCACACCGTAGGCTTAGTGATAAAGAGGCATTTGGATAATGCTCTCAAAAACTTGTGTTACATAGATCAAGTCATGGGATGATTGTAGTAATGGTACAAGTCCCCATCATGTCAGTGTTAACCTGAGAATTGAATCTGACTAATGTTTTGCGTGAAAATAGTAACAGGTAGCAAAATCCATGTTTTTATTCTCAAATTGGAGGGAACAGACAAAGAGGTTTTCAAGTACGAAAATGAATCCATGCAGCTCAGAAGAGGGGAGGAAATACATGTTGATTTTCATGTTTCATACTGTTGATGAGCTTGTATTCCACACTTGTGTCTCCAAACCTAATCCAAAGCCCCTGGTAATTCATAATAATGACCTCTCTTCTAGCCTCCTTTGAATGAAGGCATTTTATTGTGTTATAAACCAGTGTACTTGCATGCCAAATCTTGAATTAAAATGACAAACTAAGCATACTTAAAATTATTTGGGAAATTTCAAGTCCCGTAAACATTCTTTGAAGGAGAGGGTAAAAGTTGCTTAATTAGCTTATATTTTTCTCTTATCTATTTAAGTGTAAAGTAAATTACAAGGTCTAATCCAGTTTCTATTAAAGCCAGCAGAAAAATTCTGGCTGACATCAGGATAAAGTTAGCAGCAAGGGTTTCAAAAACAGAGCTGTACGTGCAAAATGAAGGAGGTGAAGACATAAATCAAGAGTGAGTAAAGAATGGAGGAAATTGTCCTCAAGAGATCTCTTGCACAAGGCATTGTACTGGCATGAGGCAAGAGCCTTTGTGCAAAGAGAACTGATTTCCTTTTAGATAATGATGATGCAGTGGGAGTACAGATGTGAACAGATCCTAGTACACTAGATATGTGTTTCTGGGGGATTGCAAGTTTGAAGTGGTCTCTTGTTAGGCTAGCTAATAGTACAGTTATGAGCAAACATGGTATGATTCATGTCAGGAACTTCTGAAAGTCTTCAGAAATCTTTTTTTGCCTTTTCTTCCTGGATATGAAGGTCAGTGGTTCTGTGAATGAATGTGCTTACTTCCTTAATATTTTATTCTGTAAAAGCTATTTTTTATCTTTTTATGCAGAGCCATTTTTCCTCCTTTCCTCTGTAAATTTTCTATGGGATACTCAACCTAAGTAGCCATTGCCATTTGCAGCACCATGGAGTTTGCTTTAGTAAACTAGGTTTTGTTATGTTGGGATTAAAATATTGCCTGATAGTTTGCCAAGTTATCATTTCAGATGCTGGGTCGGAAAAGACTGGAAATGGTTGTAAAGCCCTGCCAGTTACCTCATCCCCTTTATTTTCTTGGAAGAAGAACAGGAGAGCAGTTTGTGGAGAGCTGATCCACAGCCTCTTTGCTGTTTGGATGGGATTAATTTTTTTTTTGTTCAGGTTCCAGTACAGAAACTTCATCTGTCCCTTCAAATCTTACCCTGTGTGATGGGTTATCCGTATCTCTGTTTGAGTTAAAATAGTGGGGAGAACAACATTTCTGATTAAAAATGCACTCATTAAATTGTATGGCATCATAATTACTTTGAATTGTGCCTGTCCACATGGGTACAACAGATGCTGCTGTTGTTGCTTGTTGTTTTAAATACTTTCAGTTAGCATTTGACTGAAAGAAAATTACTGGGATATTTTACCGAATTCTATGGTGTTCACCACTGTTGATTTCCTGATCCCCTGAGAGTGCAAAGAAGTTTCTGATTTCGTTTTCAGAACTTGTCCTTAGAGGAATGGATCTTTATATGTTCCTGCCTGACTGCAGTACTCCTGTGAAGTTAGTATATGTTCTCGACCATGAGGGGGAAAGTGGGAATAAATTAGAGTGAGGAAAAATCAGTATGATTGATGCACGTTTGCTGTTTTAATCTGTTGAAGTTCCTTGGCTAACACTGCTTGAACACTGAGCTTTTTTTTTTTTTCTTTAAGACTCAGTGAGTGGAAAGTTGACTCCTTGCTGCAAGCTGAGACGCAAGTTTTCTTAAGTTCTGTTCAGCAGTGTTGGGGGCTCTTTGAACTTACACAGCACTGCTTTGGCAACAGACTGACAGGTATAAACAAAAAATACAGAGGAAAAGGTATTTTTTTTTTTGCTCCTGGCCTCTAGAAACTTTTTATACCCAGTTTTTAGCATACTGATTTTTAAGCAGTAAGGGCTGTTTGTATTAGCTCTATAAAAAGTGTAGATATTTTGATTCATTATTGATGTGATGTATTGCTCAGATACTATAATAAAAAGTAGAAAATCTGTAGAAAGCAGAAAAATCAACTCTGTTACTCAAATCTAAAGCCATCTCCAGAGATCGTAAGTACAGTAGGGTCATAAGCGGTATGTATGATTGAATTCACTAGGTGATTTGAGTTTGTTAACCTGTATTATTATCAGCATCTTTTAATTATGGTAATAAAAATAAATATTTTGAATATTGTAAGATTATTTCAGAGGATCCTTCAAGACTTGCTTTGTGTTAAGCCTATGGGTAGCACCTTCGAAATTTACTTTGCTACTCATGTCCACAATGTTAACAACTCTTGGAGAACAGGAGCTACCAACTCTAAAACTCAAGATAGAGGAATTATTTTTCTACGTGCAGAAATAATAGGTCAGAAGCATTTTGGGTTATGTGTCTCCCTACTCTGTTTGAATAATGAAGTGTTTTGTTTATTATTCAGTAAACAGCAGTCATTCCTGGCAATGAGTAGTGAGAAAAAGTTTCCAAATCTTTCAGAATGTAACACCTCTGCTTATTTGTGTGCATATATTACATTTCTAGATTTGAGAAGAGTTAAGATCTTCACGCACTGGCATTACTGGAGTTGGAGGTGATCAGTTATTTGAATTTGCAGAGTATGTATACATCTATAAATACGGTTACAGTTCCAGAATAACAGTTCCAGAGATACTGCTCCAGACTATTCTGAAGTCCTGAGATATAGTAGATCTGGTTTTCCATACTGAATTTCTCTTGAACTGTTAAGTCGATGGTAGCAAGTTATTCAGTGATACCTCAAACAGGCTAACAGTCAATGTAAGACTGTAGCCTAGAATCAAGAGCGCGTTAAGTTTAACTTCTGAGTCAGATAACTCTCTAAAAATGTTGACTTAGTTTTCTTTCAATCATAGTGGGAATCAGTTAGATTTATACTGGGTCATTGTGTGCTCACAGATTGTCTCTGTTCTGCCCAAGTTGCAGCCAAATTCATTTTTTGCCAGAATACTTCTAATATTTTGCTGTTTATTTGGCTTGCGTCCTTGGTCTACATGCCTCTGTTTAGTATGATACTTGGTTGCAAAATTCAGTTCCCATTTGTAGAGAGCTGTAGAGGAACTGCATGCTTCTAACTATAAAATTTGTTTGGTTTGACTTATTAATATTCAATTACATTTATTTTTAAAGTGGTTTTGTTCAGTGCCCCAGAATGCTTGTACAAAGGCTGCTTTATAATGTAAATTTTATTTGATTGAAAGTTCTGTAAAAGCCTGTATTTGGCAGTGATCTTCACGTCATGCATCCTGATGTTAAACCACAGATGACATAAAGAAAATTGCTGTCCATGTATGTGCAAGTTGCTTGAAAAATCTTGTATGGGCGTAAAAACTAAATCTATTTAAAATCTCCACTGTATTCATTTGCAGTGTATTAACAAGGAAGTCATATCATCTATTCAACATAATTAAAAAAGACTACAACATTCTTTACAAGTTCTATATCGTCACAGGCTTCAGCAGCCAGTCTTTTTTTTTTTTTTTTTAATATAAGGCTGTGCCAGTATCTAGTAGAAGTTCAGTCTGGAGTATAAATGCAACTAAATTTCTAAGTGAAGTGGTCAGATGAACATATATGCACATATGATGAAGTGGGAAGCTTTTTCATTTTATAATGGAATATAATATGGAATTTACTCTTTTTTACTTAGTTACATATTTTTGAGTAATCTATATCTCTCAAAGTTTGTTATCTACTACACAAGCTGATTAAATACTTGCTATCAAGAAAAAAACAAGAGAAACTAAAGAAATAAAGTAGCTGCTAGAATTCTTAAGGGCTCTATGCCTCATCAGCCTGAGCTAAGATAGTCCAAGTAATACTTATTGCTAAACCCGAATGATTGGCACACTATGTATTCAGCAGTAACTCCATGAGGAGCGTAATAGTAAGAAATGTCTATTCTGCTTGAAAATAGCAACTGAAATAAAATAGTGGTGCTATTGAAAAGCTGTTGGGTAAAGAAATGTAATGCATATCTTTATCCAACCAGTCACAGTATGGGCAACTTAAAAGAAAAAGGTGTGATAGGTTTGATACAGGCTATAATCTACTGGGAAAAAGCTAAATCCTGCTTGGATGATTCAGCTACAATTCTGTATGCCACGAAGACAGGCAAATGCAAAAAAGGAACAATATCACTGTATGCGATGAGTTGGTTTAACACTACCAAGCAATTCTCAGGGAATGATACTTGAACTACTAGAAAGAATGAGAAAGAAGGAATCAGAATGTAAAGGTGTCATGGTTTTGTGATTTTTGGTTTTCGGTATTCCACATCAGAACATCATGTGGGGCACTGGGAGTTTAACTGTTAATGCTCAAGCTCTGGGTACCTGCCTGGAAGAGAAGAAGAACTACATTCCCCAGGGGAAGAGCGCATCAGGTGACCTTGCCAGGAGTTATATCTCGAGACTCTCTGTGACCGCAAAGTCCCCTGGGGAATGTAGTTCTTCTTCTCTTCCAGGCAGGTACCCAGAGCTTGAGCATTAACAGTTAAACTCCCAGTGCCCCACATGATGTTCTGATGTGGAATACCGAAAACCAAAAATCACAAAACCATGACAAAAGGAAAACATTGTTATATTATACAGTTAATTGAGACTTTGAGGCACAGAAATGAGAAATTTTTGGTTTAGTATTTAACTCATCCAGAGCTTCATGGTATTGGAGTCCCATGGAGCAATAACATAGGACGACATATAGCTGCAATAACATAGAAGAGCACAGCAGCAGCAGCCTGTATCAGTTTCCATTTCTTGCTTTTAAGGTATTATCCAATCCATTTGCAAAGAAGTCAGACTTTTCTTATTCTTTCTCTCAAGATTTAAGGCTTAGAGCAAGAAACATGTAAGGAATAATATGCTGAGCATTGATTGTGTTACTGGGTTCCTGGTAGATTAATTGTCAAAAAATGAATTATGTGAAAGAATGCTTGAGAATTTGGAGTAGAAAAATCAAAATAACAGACTAAAAAAAAATTATTTGAAAAAGAAAGAGGGGAGGAGAGAAATATGGCGCTGAAAAAGGTGAAAAGCAAAATACTAAATACAAAAAAATGATGGTCCCCAGGATGAATGCTTACTCTCAAGAGGCAAGATAACAGTCAAAGACTTAAGGTTTCTTAATCATTTGTAGACCAGCAGATTTGTTTCTCCAGTGAGTCCTTTGCTTTTCTCCTGTAATTTAGTGTAGGTCCTGCATCCTATGTCATGAGAAGATAAAATAAAAAATAAAAAAAAAAATAGCAAGCAGTTTCTTTCTTTCCTAGAATATATTTTTCTTCCAGACATAAATCTTTTGATTATTCTTTCTTTGTAATAATGTCCATATAACAATCCTGAGCATCTTAATGCTTGTTTCTAGGAACCATGATTTGTGGATGTTTTTGTGCTTTTACTATAGTAGTCACCTGAAAATACAGGGAAAGAAAATGAGTTGTCAGGTTTCTTTTGTCAGGTTATTTGTCAGATGCAAAATTCACTTCTTCGAAAGCTGTATAGCTGAATGCACTCTTTTGAATGATACTGAATTATTTAGGGATAGTAAATGCTATGTGTGACACAGAAAATAGAATTTGGAGTTAAAAAGTTTCTTGAAGGCCTATCTTCATATTTTACCTTCTACTGAAAACTGTTTCTCATCTGGAAAAATATTTTTTATGGAACTGTCCAGGTGTGATTAGTTTCTGAAAAGAATTGAGAAGCAAAGAATATCTAACTTTGGGTTATGTGATATGAACACATTGTGGTGTTGGATCACGTGAGCATGACTCTCTTGCATGGCTTATCTCTTTCAGGACCAGGGCTGAGTCAAAGGTGAGGTTATCTTCCCTTTCTGCGTGAGCGGCCAAGTTCCTAAAAATATGTGGCATGCAAGAGGTGGAAAATACACTGTATTCAGGAAGGGCAAGCATTATTGTGCTTCCCTTCCCTGCTCTGGGCCTCCATAAAGTAATAATAATAAAAAAAAAATTAAAAAACAAAAAATAACATTCCCAACTCCTTTCTGTAAGATGTGACATCTGAGTGACATGTGAGACTTATTGCCATACCCAGTGGATGCTTAATGCCCACCTGGTCCTACTTGAAGTAGGCCAGCTGCCTGTGCAGTCTTGTCAGTTTGTTCACCAAAAACAGCAGAAAATAAGGTCTAGTTTTAGTTTGCTTGCGGTTATTTGAAGTGCCTTGCTCTATATGTGCAATTTATGGATGTTGCTAGTAAGGCGTGCAAGTAATTTATTGCACCTAAAGGAAAAGATTCTGAAACAAAGATGCAGAAGAAAATGAAACTTGAAAGCAGTGATAGTTTAGAGGAAAAAAGAAATAAGCTGTTTTACAGCATGGTAATTCACATCACACAAGGTAGTGAATATTTTACCCCTATGACCAAATTGATCATAAACTGGTCTTACTGATTTCATTAATTTTTCTGCACTGACAAAAAAAAAAAGTTAAGTTCTTTCTCGGTGATAAAATAGCTGGACAGAATTGGGAACGTGCAAATTGCAAACCAGGGGATTTACTCATATTTAAGTTCAAAGAACTCCTTGCAAACCATGAGAGTTACTCTTACTGGAAGTACGTATACTCTTGGCAGTAGAGGCAGAAGTTTCAACATTAAGTCCACACAGTAAAGCTAAGCTACCACTCATTTAGCTGTGTTGTAGATGTGTTCTTAAGCATTTAGCTTTCAAGAACAGTACAAGTGTAAAGCTCTGTGCTGTCACCTTCAAAAGGTAGGCAACTCTGGAGAAGTGGATTCAGGGTTTTAAATGCTTGCTACTTATAGCAGCATGTTTGTGTCAAAAGGCTCTCCATGGGAAAATACTTAGTTATGTTGTTAAATATCAAACCCTAGCCATGCTTCCTTTATTGTTGTTGATAAGAGTGGGTGTACCAAAATTGTACTTAGGCAAGGAAGAGGACTGCGTTACGTGACTGTGGCTCTGTAGAACAACATTGAGGTACTGTGGGTGAGACTGTTGGGATGTTTCTGCAAAATTTGCCTAAGTTTTAACTCTTGTACCTTGTGAACTATGTGCATAGTTTCCAAAATAAACATTGAATATATATTCTCTATCTAAAGATGCTGAGAGTAGAAACCTGCAGTTATCTTCCCAATTAAAAAATGGAGGCACTGAAGATGCTAGTCTGAAAAGATCTTTCCTCCCTGCAGTTTCTCTGCTGCAGAGAACTACTTCCAGCAGAGTGGTAGTTTACTGACTTTCTTTCCTCTTATGCTTGTTGCTTCCTGATTCAGATGGAAGTAGGAATGCGATTTGGCTGCTGCAGTAAACTTTACATTTGGTTAATACAGAGTAGTTCGAGAGCATGCTTCTGGACTCGAAAGTTCTGTGAGGTCAGATTTTTGGGTAGACTTTGCAACTACTGTTTCATATTCTTACTGTAACAAATAGCTGATTTGCGCAGAATAATTATAGCATCAATTTAGTTTGAATATATATTTTTTTGTTTGAAAATGGCTATTGATTTCTGGGAATCTATTTGTAATTTGCAAGCCCTTGCTGGAAAGCTTAGGCAGTATGTTTCCATGATTAGGCTATTTTGGAGCTGCACATTTTGAATTCTCATGGTGTGTGAGTAGTTGCTTAATGCTCATCATTGCTTTTGTTTCGTTTTTCAGCAGCAAGGCTTTAAAATGGAGATGAATAAATTGCAGGAGGCTTAATTGCACAGACATGTTTCTGTGTGATCCTTGGATTCTTTGGCTACTGTTTGTGAAAGCTATTAGACTCAATGTTTTTATGAATGAATCTGTGAATCTGGGTTCAGATATAGGAACAACAAATAATAAAGCACATGACCTTTGTTTGTGTTTCAAAAACACTGGTAACTCACCTTTGCTCAGCTGATTTGTGAAATGAGGTTATAATATGTTCAATACGTGTGACAGTATTAGATCTATGTTTGGGTATTCCCTATGGATTTGTATGTTAAATTTGCAATCTGAAGCATCAGTCAGCAGATAACTGCCTTATATTGTTTTACAGCCTTTTGTGTACAAAACATTAGGAGAAACATGAAAGAGAAGTGATTTAAGGTGTGTTTTAAATATAATACAGATAAAGTTTGTCAATAAGTACTTTTTAGGGAGGTTTCAACCAAATGTAGGAGAAAGACAACAGCACATATCCCACTTGAATGTAAGAGCTGTGATTTGTGAGAATATGCAACACAAACAATGAAAAGAACTCATATTTTCTGCTTCGCTCTTTTATATCTGTGGAAAAGCAGGGTATAACCTAGTTCACACTAAGAATGTAGTCAGTAATATCAATGGTATCTTTTGAAAAACAGCTGATGGAGAAAGGTGTAGGAAAAGAATTACCCAGAGAGTAATGTTGTACTCTGTCAGAATTTTTTTCTCCTCATTCAGTGCATTCTGCATTTCCAGTTTGCTCAGACACATTATATGAAAGCATAGGAGCAAATTCACCATTTTATAGACATATGCTTGTATTGTGTTACTTTCATGAAACTTTAATGCAAGTCTTATTGTATGGTTCATAAGAATAATAAATGTATTTCCCCCAAAAGTGGATAGGAGGAATCTAGGGCTCTACTGTACAAGAGCTGTTCTCCTGTGCATGGACAAGTTCAACACACGTTGCAGTTGCTGAATATCACACCACTGGTCCATGATATCTGCTTTCACTGCTGCTGTGATCACATGCAGCAAGCATGGCATATCTTGGACACACTGGATTACAGAGCAAATTGGATTATTATGCCTACAGAACTGATTTTAAATCAGTTGTTTTGCATGTGCATGCAAAACATTTGGAAGGCACTGTTAGTAGTCACCTTGAAACTGGATTCTTTTCAGAGGTGGCAGCATGAAAATAAGGTGTGGCTTAGTTTGTGTTCAAATTATATATTATTAAAAGAAAAAATCAGAAGTACTTTGTCACCTTGCTGTATGCAGGTACTGTATGGAGGTGTCACTTTTTTCCCATAACAGATACTGTACAGTCTGTGAGGGTTTAAATTTATAGAAAGTTTGGTGTAATAGGTTGGTGATATAAACTAATATGAAACAACAGTGTAGATTTTACATGGGGCTAAATAGTCATCTGAGCATTTCTAAGTATGTCATTTCATAAAATACAAGTGAGAAGATAAGGCAAGTTAAATACAAATGCAACAATCAGAAATTTGATGGAATAGTTTGTGGTGCATATTTACTTCATGTGGTAACAAAGAGGCTCAAAAAGATGTAGATGTTTGGTGACACCTGCGATTAGATGAGATAGAAGTACAAGAAATGAAGTGTAAATTTGGCTCTTGGGATGTGAGCATAAAATTGAAGTTACACTGAATTATTTGCTGTGAGGTACATGATTCCTTGCACAGGCCTGCAAATACAGTAATTAGAAAATGAAAGGAATGCAAGGCATAAAGTTCACGTTGCTTCCTTCAGTTTGTTTTCTTTGAATGGACTTGTATGGAATGGAACAGTAATCTTCTCATTCAAGGCTAAAGTTGAAAGAAACTGACTTGATAGAACAGTTGTTGCACAGTTACACTTCTTGAATATTTTAAATTATTCCTTTATTTTTTTTATTTTTTTTTTACTACATTTCTGGTACTGGTGAATGTCAGAAATGGGGTAGGATTAAAGGGACGCATAGTAAAATTTGTGCATTGTGAAACATTCTTTATATTGGTCATCTTTTGGAAGTAATTCTCCAATTACCTGCCAAAAGAGACGATATTGAAAATATTTGAAGGATCTTTGAAGACTTGGAAGAATCTGAAAATGTTGTTCCTTTTGTTCTCCATATCTGTTCAAATATATTAGTCAGGTAAAATTAATACCTGCTTTTTATGTCTCTTTCTATATATACTACTGAGAGAAGAAAATAAAGGATGGAAGCAAAATCTTTCCACCTGATTAATGAATTACTTTTGTGGAGCCATTCCTATACTGGCAGAGTGAAGTGGCAGCAGGAAGATTTGTTTGTTCTGTGAACCTTTAACTTCACTATATTTAAACTTTAAAAAATATATATATTTTTTGTTGTAAATAGCTAGTATTCTTGAAAAAGATCCTATAATGTTAATATAGTTGGTGATAGGCCTGGTTCTAGGTATCTATAATCTATTTTCATTAGGTGTTAAACTCATTAGCTTAACAACCAATCAAGTTACTAATTGAATTTGTCTCTCTGATAGGTGACAAGCTTTAATCCTAGCTTTCTTACACTTTTTTTGTACTGTTGTCACTCTTCTGTAATCAGTGGATTAAAAAATGAAATGGTAGTAACTGTGAACTCTAGAGACTTCTGTTTCGTTGGATTTCTTTTTTTGGAGCTGTATTAATTCTTTAGTCTCATGCTTATAAAATGTACTGAATTTAATGGGAATGTACTGTATTTGTACTTTCAGCAGGAATTAAAACCATACATTTTCCTCATCAGAAAAATAAGTTAATAAAATACATCGGAGAATGAAATGAAAAGAAGTGCTAAATAAAAACAATGTCCATACTGTGTAGGTGTAATGTTGTTCACATCTGAATCTGTGGTAAATCTGTTGCTGAATTTAATGAGGGTCACTTGAGACAAAACTGAAATGCCTCAAAATAATTATTTTAGGAAATTTAATAAGAGAATGTAGTATGTTGAAACAAAGATATTTTTTCAATAAATTGAAATTTCTGCTTGTTATATGTGCAGGTTTTGGAATGGAATTATCAGTGATCTTACTGTCTCATCATGAAAAAATTCTTTATGTCAGTGCAGTCATTACATGACAAAGATCTGAAAGAATATTTAGAGAGCAGGGCCAAAGTTTGTAATCAATTAGTGCTGCAGACTGGGGGAATGATATTTTGCAAATGGTATTTATTATGATATCCATTTGTAAATCCATTAATTGCTTTAGAAGAAAATGTTTTCATAATTCAATCAGTCTAGAAAAACATAACACATTTGAGAGAGTAATAGTGAGCTGCAGGAGGTATTTGTCCTGGTTTTGTCCAGAGGTTGCATGAACTGATGTTGTGAGCACAATAAACTGCACTGAAAGGTAAAAGGATGATCATCTTATGCAAGTGTTAGGAATGAACGCTTAAGAATATAGTGGTTGACTACTGTAAATTACAGTAAGAACAGGGATTTGAAGTGTGTGATGTATTAAATTGGGCACGGTTTCAAAGCACTAGTGGGAAAGGGTAATTCACTTTGTCTGCCAAGCAAAGTCAATTGGTAATGAATGCCCTAAACATCAGAAATGCAATCTGTCCAGTAGCCTATAAAAAACAATTGTTAGATGCAAATGGCATCACACAGTTTTGAAAATATAGTGATTACTGACGTTCACACTGTGGAGTTAAGTCATTGACATGTGACAGTTATATTGGATGGGAAACTACAATGGTTAATGTTCAAACCCGTACAGCAAGCACAGATAGCTAGGGTTTCCAATGGTTTTTCTGTCAGTATTTAATGATGCCCTTCTTTGCCACTTATCACATGACCTTATAAACGTGTGTAACAAAAGAGTAGTAAGGAAAATCCATTGTGTTGCATTTAATAATGTATGTATTTCCTCACAGCAGTTTTGTGTGACCTTTTTCATTACAGTTTTTTTTACCTGCATATTTATAGGGTTCTGTGGTAAACATTGGTGAGAAAATAATAAGGATGTTATTAAATTACACTACATATTTTTTGAATTTTTCTCTGTATGTAAAAGATCCCATGATTAAACTTTGGATTAAATGATGGGATATTGTGGATTCAGAATGTAAATTATGCTGTCGTCTTGTATCAATCTGTATCTATCCATTTATCATTCATACACAGATGTGATTTGTATGATCTTGGTAAATGCAGTGATGTTTGATTATAAGCAGAAGTAAAGTTATTTCCTTTTGTTTGCGAGCAACATGGCATTTAACAGCAATGAAATGGGATGTTCAGTGTTTCCTGGTCTTTTTGTAATTTCTCCTACACCTACTCTGATTTACATTGATTTCTTTAGTTGATATTGTCAATATATGATGCATGATTTTCTGATGTGAGGTTTGGTCTTCACTGCAATTTTTTCTCAAACTGCTGAAGAGCTTTCTTTTTCCTTCCCAGTGGCTGCTTAGAGCTTGTCACTCAGTGAGACTTCCTAAAACACTCGCACTTATTTTCATCTGCATCCTTCTACATTCCCCTTTTTCATTTCACTTCCTTGACAGTTCAGTTTCTCTTCTTTGTCTTTGACTCGTATAGATGGATTATATTTTTCCATTATGGAAATTTTCTTACGTTACCTTTGAAAGGGAGTAATTGGAACTTATTTCTTGTCATTAAATCCCATGGATGTCTTTCACAGCATTATAGCAGTCCTGTGTTCCTCTAGCTGATCTTTTTTTGCTCTCTTGGAAGCACAGAAACACAATTCTTCTAATAATTGTTAGTGCGCCTGTAAGTGATGTCTTACTGATTTTCAGTAAATTTTCATTCAAGATTACGCAAGTAATTTAATATGACTGATTTTATTTGGAAAGTCAGTATCAACAGAAGTAATATTAAACCAGTGCTATATTTATCTTTCAAGCAACACTTTTTTCACCTTTGGCTTTGAATTCAGTCTTTGTCATTCTCTACTCCTCTGAAATATTTGCAGATTGCCTCAGCAGTGAAGTTTTGAGTGCGAGGTGAGAAACAATGTGTTGCAGATGTTCTTGGAATTCATTCCTAAATGTTTCTTTTCCATGTTATGAAACACCCATATTCTCTAGTTGATATGATGGCCATTGCAGAGATACTGGAACTGTACTTCCTTGGGCCTAGCATCTGATAAGAGGGAGGGTAGTAGGGTGATTGTTTAATTTCAAGCTTTGTTTCCTGTGCTAGCTCAGCTGAAGCATAGCCTTCAGTCAAGTCTTACAATTCTCTTCAGAAAATGCTCTTAAGCTAAAGAGAAACCTATCACAGGACTGCCTAAAAAGTAAAAATATATACTGTGAATTTGTTTCAATTTCATATTGTTGCAGTATTTACATACATATATTTTCCTTATTGACCACTTTTTCTTTAGGATTTTATTCTAAAATGTTTATTATGGGTAAGTTATTTATATTACTTTGTTGTCTTGAGGGTCACATATTAAGCCAAACTTGAAAATTCAGGTTATTAAAGTTCTGCCAAATTTTTCAAATAAGCTCTTCTAGTTTAGTGGAGCTGTTACAAAGCATCAAATAAGAATGATTAAGGCAATGTAGGACACACAGGAACATCTTGTAACTTAGGTGTCCAGTGTTTAAAAATTAAATCAGAACAAATTTTCCAGAAACATAATTAAATCAAGAGAGTTGTGCATGTGTAAATTCTTACTTGATCTTGTTTTCATCTTTAGATACGTAAAGAGAGTACAGGAAGAAGCCTATTAATAAGTTGGGGCTAAAGAATGAGGACATGTAAAAAATACTAAGTGACCTTCACGTGAAGCAGTGGTTGAATTTAAGGCTCTCAGTGTTCCATTTTTACATCTATGCCTTGAATACTTGTTTGAATGTTCTTTTTTTTGTCCAAAAATCGGTTCTAGTTCCCTCTAATTTGCTATTCATTGTTTGCCATTTTTTATTCTCCTATTTGAAATGTGGAAACATTATATAATAAAGTTAGCCAAACATTTCAGAAATAACAGAAGAGTGTGGCATTGAGGTGAAGATTTTTACAAGTGTTGTGAGGATTTAAATTTATTAACATAAAGTATTCAGCAAATATTTGCAGGTAATGAATGTTTGAATAAAATTATGGTCAATTCCTCAAGAAATGGAGATAAGAAAAAAGACTAAATTCACAAGACTGTGATTTGAAATGAATAATTCAGTTGTCGAACTAAAATTGGTTTGCTTCATATTTCAAAGACCTTGTGTCCTGTTATTTATTTACTAGGAATTAATTTCTATTTGAGACAAATTACTTGTTCTCTACCAGTAAAGCTTTATCCATACTTAGGAATTCTCTAAAGAAGAAGAAGGTATCAAAACAATACACTGTTGCTAACAAACTCTACTTGCTTCAGATAGAGAATATCAGATAATTAAACAATTTCTGATGTATCAAGTTTTCCTTTTGGAGATGATAGGCATTAGTGGGTATATCTGGATGGATGGTTTCTAGACATTGAAGCAAAGAAGTTGTCAAGTCTGACTATTTGGAAAAAGCAGAGAATAGTATTTTGGACTGTCTGTAATGTCCATATTTTGGATGGTTCTTGCATCCTCATATAAGGTGAAGTAAGTTTCTTGGTCTTAAAGGCAGATAATTGCTAGCTCTCTACTACCCCCAAAGGAAGTCTCCTTATTATAATGCTAGATCATATACCACTTTGTCCCTCATCTAATATGACTGGCTAATTATTAAAATACTCCATTTTTCTCCAGCTGTTGTCTTCTTGGGTAAACAAAT
The DNA here is from genome assembly GCA_037305975.1 of Chrysolophus pictus. Classification (NCBI taxonomy): domain Eukaryota; kingdom Metazoa; phylum Chordata; class Aves; order Galliformes; family Phasianidae; genus Chrysolophus; species Chrysolophus pictus. The sequence goes on along the minus strand of CM074583.1, from coordinate 11,316,194 downwards.
TGTGGAGTTCAATTGGTTTCCATTTGCACTTCATTGCTTCTTGACAGCAAACACTCTGTAAAATGAGCTGCTTCAGGGCATTTATAATCTCCAAAGGAAGAAGAAACAAATAGATGCACAATTTCTCTGATTTTTCAGCATTAGCTTCCACAACATAGCACTTAAAGTTTTGAGTGCAAAACCGTTTTTTTCAATATCAAGGTTATAATATTATCCTTTGTGTATGCAGAGAAGCAGAAGGAGGTCCTTCATCTATGTTTCAAATTGGTTTCTGCTGCAGTGATGGAAATTACCTTCTGAAAAGTGCCAAGTAATTAAAAGGTCAAAACAAGGGTAGGAAGTATATGGCTTTAGTTGCATAAAGAATTTAGTTTAGAAACGACTCAGCAGTGAGTAGTGAACAAGCTGTGCTGAAATGCGTACTAATCTTTTTTAGGCGTAGGGTAAGAGTTAAATAATCACAAAAGTAGGGGTATCAAGGAATACGGTTATCTGAGAGTCCCAGAATCTCAAACAAGAAATAACTACAGGCTAATAGTTTGATGGGGAAGTTACCTTACTTTCTAACGAATTTTTGAAAGTTCCGTAATAGTTATGTTTGTATAGAAATCAAAATAATTTTAAGACCTGTGAATGATTGCATGTTATTTTGCTCTGTGCTCCTTGTAACTTCTTTCATGTAACTTCTTATGTGAAAAACTATGTGAAGTAGCAAGAATTTACTTAAGAAAACTGTAATGCTGGAATTCCACTTTTTCTATGCATGTGCAGCCAGCATGAAAATGAGTGGTAATAACTGAAAGCAAATAATATTCATAAATCAAAGAATATTTTGGAAGTTTTCAAATCTAATGCAGTAAAAAGAGTCTCCGCATGAACGTTTTCACTCCATAGCACCTGAGGGTAATGGGTTCTCCTTCATTCTGGAGTTATTAACTTGATCCAATGGGAAGATTAGGGTTATGAAGATATTCTGGTGATTATATTCTGCCATGTTCTGTAGCACCCAAATTTCTTAGTGAAATATTAAATCTTCTTGTTTCAGTGAAATGTATACAGTGGTAAGAAAACTGTGGAAGAAATCAGCTTGTTTAGTTAATGCTTGCATCTTTAATGAAATAGTAATTAAAAAAACCCTCTAAAGTAAAATGTTTGTATGTATTACTAAAAATGCAAGTTAAAATAATTATTTTGCAAAATAGCTTTTGTCTTAATAATTTGAAATAATGATTATAAGTATATGAAATATCTTACAGTCATATTGATACAGTAAAACGAATACTCAGGGCTAATGACAAAACAAATATAAATTTTTAGAAGCATAACAATATTTAATCATGCAGGCAGTTGCTTGAAATTCGTAAATGTATTTTCTGTTTATTCCCTTTCAACACAATACTTCATGCTTGGACTCTCAATATCACTCTTAAGCCAAAATTTCCCTTTCCATTACTAGTGTATATTTCTATACATGTGAACTTATGAGCATGTATGTAAATACTCATGCACAAGGGGGGTATTCACATGCACATTCACGAGGAATACCTTTGCTGTTGATGAAGTCTGGAGCCAGTGATGGTGAATTAAGTTTTTTATATTAGGTGTTAGCAAGTGGTTTATGACAAGAATGGCAAAGGTATGGTTCTGGATGAATCATTCCATTGCTTCACTCAGGTTTTTTGTGCAATCACTTTACTTTTCTTCTGGAAGGAAGAAAGCTAGTGCTACATAAAAATGTGCCAGCATATATTAAAACAGCTGTGTTGGTAAGAATGCATTGATACCATAATAACCCAACACTAGTACTTCAGTATTGAATATTACTGAAGTAATGTGGAAGCAGAAAGAATAAAAATGTCACAAAATTCAGCTTCTTATAGAGGAAGATTGTTCAAAAATGAACAAATCAACCTGAAATAGTTGGTTACATGCTACCCATGTCATTCAAGAATAATAATAATGAAATCAAACATGTATTGAGGTGTCAAATGAACATCTCTTTGGTGTTTACTATGGAGAGAAGGAGGGCAATGAATACCAAAAGGTTAATGAGATTGCTTTAGTGTGGAGTAGAAGCAACAGGGAATAGTTGTGATGGGAAATGGCAGCATCGTGAGAGCTAAAATAATTCTTGTGCATTTCAAAGCTGCAGTGGGCACACTAGGAACAGATTCAAATGAATGGGAAACCATTGTTCTTTAATACTTAGTTAAAAATAATAATGAAATTTGTGCACTTTCAAATATTTCCAGGTTAATTCTATGAGGTGAGAATTAAATGAAGCAGAAAAAAAGAGGAGAAATAACTAAATGACAAGGCAAAGTTTGCACTTAATTGAGATTAATGACCTCAAGCAATATGAAGTGAAAGGATTTCTACTGTAGTTTACTATTTCTTGGATGACAGGAAGCTCCTTCAAGTAATGGCTGAGCTACCACACGGTTCAGAGAGATTTCTGAGAGATTCCTGTATCACACAATGCATTTTTGATGTGTATTTTAGCTGAAAATAATTACTGAAAAGCTGTGAAGATCACTACTAATTGAATGAACAAAAAATACTCAAATTTGACTACAAACTAAATTGTTAGAGTGATCAGTTAGGCTTCAAGACAATTACTCTGGTGTCACAGTACTTCAATATTTTGCCATGAACAGTAGATATATGTATACGTGTGTGTGTATGTGTGGTAGAGGCATGAGCTGTGAACTTTTTTCATTTTCTTCTTGTCTATTCTTTTTTTGAGCAGGTTGTCATCATAATGGCATGGTACATGTTCAGCTTTGTGTTAACAACTTTCTGGAGATAAGCCATTCCCTTTGGGCAGCCTGGGAACTGAGAAAAAAGGGAAGGGTGAATGTTTCTGTCATCAGCAAATATCTGGGAAAAGGCAAGACAGCGGGCTATTTTATGGCTTAATGATAGCCTGATATTTTTGCACTCCTTTCTGTAAAAGAACTGATTGCTGAATAGACCTCAAATGCTTTTTTTTAATAGTAAAAAAAAAAATTGTAATTAAAACAAACCAAACCAAAAAAATACCGTACCCAGTAACACCAAAAAACCCGCACCTATCTTACCTGCTTCATTTTGGAGCTGTTTTTATCACGTTGAAGGTTTGCCTAGGTTTGAATAAAAGCTCTGCAAGTAAGGACTGATACTTCGAGGGTGTTATATGGTTGCTTGATGCTGTTAAGTCAAGGTTGAGTGCACTGCCATACAAGAGAAAGAAGTGCTGGCCACGTTGCAGGCTGCAGAACTTAATGCTCAGCTGTAATCTGGCTTCTGTGCTTCAGTGGGCTGCCCTGGGAGGTGATGGAGTCACTGTCCCTGGAGGTGTTCAAGAAACTTTTAGATGTTGTACTGGTGGACATGGTTTAGTGGGAAATATTGGTGATAAATGGACGGTTAATCTGGATGATCTTAGAGGCCTTTTCCAACCTTGTTGATTCTATGATTCATTGTCAGATGGAGATACTGGTAAATTCATTTAATTGCACAGTAACCTAGTTAGATAGTTCGGTATAATTATTTTCTCATTTAAAGATATGGGAAAGGGAGCACACAGGGCAGCTCAAATTTAATTCTGATTTTTACTTGTACAATAGAAAGCATTGGTCATCTAACAGTTCATCATTGTGCTTGTTCTGTGATCATCATTTTTTTTTAATGGTGTGTCATTGATGACTTGGTTTCTGGCATAGCTTTGCAATTCTCTACAGATCTCTGACAACAAAGTGGAGATTGATTATTCCATGTGCTCAAAGAATCTCCTCCATGTGCCTTAAATGTCTTCTAGCCAAAGTTTTGAATTTGTAGATATCAAAGTTCATGGACATTCTGGAAAGAATCCAGCAGAAGGCCACCAAGATGAGTAAAGAGCTGGAGTAGCTCTTTTGTGAAGAGAGGCTGAGAGAGCTGGAAGTGCTTAGCCTGGAGATGAAGAAGCCCAAGTGAGGAAATGATAGGAAGTCTATAAATACCTGAAGGGAGAGAAGAAATAAAGGTGGAGCCAGGATCCTCAGTGGTGCCAGAACAAGAGGCAGTGGGCACAAACTGAAACACAGTAGCTTCTATCTGAACATCAGGAATAATTTTTTTTTGTGTGGATGACAGAGCACTGGAGAAAGGCTGCTCAGAGAGATGGTGGGATCTCCTCCTTGGAGATCTTCATAAGTTGCGTGAACATGGACCTGAGCAGCCTGCTTTAGGTTATCCTGCTTGAACAGGGCTTGGACCAGATGGACCCAGAGGTCCCTGCCAACCAACATATGAATATCTGAATTTTAAAAACTTGAGTTCTGTTGTATGGAGCATCCTTCTGTGATACTCCTTAAAGTATGCAGGCACTGATGACCATTCCCAAAAGCAGTCAATAAACCCAGTTTATTAGAGGTATTCAGATCTATGTTTAGGTGGCAGCTGTATACCTTTAAAAGTCATTAAATCTTTTCTTTTTGTTGAACAAGATGCAAATGCTCTTTGTCCTGAGTCAAACTGTTAGCTCTGTGCTATGCTATTTAACCAAATTTAAAGGAGACAAACTGGTAGAACTTAATCTCAAATTCATGGGAAGTATATTGTTTTTACATTCATCTGAAAGATCAAACAATTCTTGTGTGTTTAGTTGAGGATCCTACAGTAATCTGTAATATTATTGCCAAATTTTTGAAGGCTTGAAGCTAACTGTTTTCTTTCCTCTATTGTGTCTGACCCTCTATTACTAGGAAAATCAGCAAATTTCTATAAGCAGAAATGTACTTTTTTCTCCCCTGTCTCGTTTGATTCTGAAGAATTTTACATTTCTAGAATATAAACTCTTTAAGTATTAAATTAAAAAAAAGGCTTTTGTCCACTAGTAGGCCATCAATGGTTTATTCTAAAACTGTGTGATGTATTTCAGAGAGATCTGAATTTCAGTGGTTTTTTGCTGTTCGTCTTGATTTACGCTGATATTAGTGAGGTTAGAATCAGGCTTGCTCTCAAGATGCAATGTAACTCATGGTAAAGCGTAAAAGTAACTTAAAAAGGTCAGAGGATAGGAGCACATTTGTAGATCAGAGATGCAAACAGTGAGGATTGTTTTGATAGAATTTTAGAATGTCAAACTGTCCTGTTTTCTTGTAAGGAAATACAGTATTTATACAGGTAGCATAATTAAAGTTGCTATGGAAACCTGCTTAGGTTTAGCAAGTTTCCTAAGTTGTCTGGATTAAAATTTGTCTTAGCAATGCAGCAATGTAGTATTGTGGAAAACATTTTTTTGAGTTAATATCCTGAAGGTGTTGCAAGACTGCCATAGGCAGTATTCAACATAAGAATAAACCAGACAAGATAATTTTATTAATGCAAATTCTTTTTGTGTGCTATGAGGGGACCTACCCAAAAGCAAACTGTTACACTAAAAGCATTTTACACTATTGTTTTAAATTTTTTGTATTTTTGATTTTGCAGTGAGTGCAAAAGAGTAAGCAAGCGCTGAACATGTCAGCATCCTTGTTTTATGCTTCTTTGGAGTAGCTTAAGCTGTTATTTTTGAAGATTTCAGGTGAAATGAACTAATTTTCTTCAAATCCAAGTAACTAAAGAAAATGTTTACATATAATTCAGAGAAATTTCAATTACTTCCAGTACTTGAGAGCAGTGGTTTAAATTCAAAAGCTTTTGGTTTCTGAGATTTTCATTATAGTTATCTGAACTTTGTGTGTTGTATTGGCTTGCGTTTTTAGGTTGTACTTTCCCACAACTTGAGCCAAATTTTTAAAACTAAATTTTTGTTTTCATGCATGCTTCTTAACGACTATCAGACAAAAACCTAAATGTCAGCAGACCTTAATTCCTGTGGAAGTTTTTGCAGATTCTTAAAACAAGTCTCTTTGAAGATTCACTTGTGTTTTCTGTTCTCATCCATAAATCCTGTCCCTAGAAGCTTTTATTGATACACAGTGGAGTGCAAGACTGTGCTTTTGGCAGAAATGTGCTGTGCATCGAAATGTGACTGTTCACTGGGTGAGATCTCCATTCAGGAACTGAGAATTTCATTAACTTTGGTTCCACTCTGTATTGATAACAGATGGCACCTGGTGCTGTCATACGTGTAACTGCATTAACAAGGTGACCTTCAAAAAAAACATTTCAAATTTATTACCTAATAGAGGGGTCATGTTAAATATAACCCATTAAAAGTAATTATGTGTGTGCACTCATCATGGAAAGCTACACGTAAGGTACTTGAGTAACGTAGATAAAAATGAATAAGTTATGTAGTAGCTAAGTATCTTGCTTTCTCTGATTGCCACTGCATTGTATTCCCTAAGGCTCCTATATCATTTCCTCTTTGCAGTTGCAGAAGGAAGTAAGACAGGAGGTGATCACAGTGAGATAAAGATGGAGAAATAAACAGTATATAGGAGAAAAAGTGATCCAGAGGTGTGTGAAAGTGTGATGGCAACTCTTTCCAACTTGCAGTATTTCTCTTCACATATTATCAATGTGATGAATTTAGCTGCTGCTGTTCCAAAAGAAAAGATGACCAGGATTCTCCCTTCCTAATGAACTGTGTTCCTAAAAAACAGTATTTTGAAAAGACTGATATTCTTCTGTAGAAGTAATCAAATTTGGCTGCATGTGTGGCTTTATGGACTCATTTTTTTTCATGTAGTGCACAACTAAATATGCTACTGTAGGTGTAGAGAGGTTAAAGTGGACTCTTTGAGAGTAAGATGTTTTCTACATGAGTTAAGAAAGAGCAATCCTGAGTAGTAGGGCTGATACTGTTTGCAACTCAACTCTCTCAGAGACTTATGCCTGCCAGCTTCCATAAGACTGTCTATGTTGGACCTTATCAGAAACTGGGACAGGCAGCACTCCTATGTCTGTCTTCATAACTTTGGTAGCTATTCCGAACTGTGGGAATTTGGTCAGACAGAATCCCTCAAAACTGTGCTCTATTCATTGCTCAGTCAGCATTTTAGTATTTGTGGAGCTAGGATAGTATGGAAGCACAGACTTTTGCAGTCTCTATGAAGGATCATCTGAGTGTCTGATTCTTTACTCCTCTACCACAGATTATCACAATAAATTTTAATTTCTGGTTTTGTTATGACATGCTGTGTAAGTTGTCCAAACCTATGTAACTGTATTTGTGACCATCTTTATAGATGTTACTTTTTTTAAACGTTCTGCATTTATTATGGTGTCTCTCCAGGAGTCAGTGAGCTGTGGATCATTGTGCACAGCCACAAGGCAGTGCTTTCCTCAAGACGTTACTGCAGTGGAGACTGGAGTGATACAATTGCTTTCCACTGTGATCTGGCAGCTTTTAAATAACCACTGTTCTATAGATCAATGTAGAAAACATTTACAATGTAGCCTTTTATGTTGCTGTTGTTTAAAAACAAATCTGCATGTACAGGACTGGGCTACCAAATTATGTCTATTCATTGTATTAAAAACTGTTCTAATTGGGCAGCAGAGGCTATGTACTGGTAAAATACATAGCTATGCAGAAAAGAGGCAGCAAGTGAGCTATATGCTCTGTTTTTCATCCTCTGAGTATACTGCAGCAACCTCTGGCAGGCATAATTTCCCTGGGTTTGCAGACAAACTGGAATTTAGAGTAGCTTTGGAGTAGCCCTAATTACATCAGAGAATCAGTATGTTCAGTGTGTCCCTGAAGGGCTTTTTGTTAGTGGGTCAAAGTAATCTTGTTTTTCTGACCTCTGGTAAACCTTTCTAAACAATAAAGTAATTTGAATGCTTTGGGCTGGGTAATAATGAATCTGTTTGTATATTTTCTTTACCAAATCTGAAGTCATCCTCAAATGTTATTTTTTCATTTCCACTTTTCAAACTCAAATACTGCAAATTTATATCAGTGGCATATGTAGAAGAAATGAGAAATAAATTTAATGCAGTGGTCATCCTTACTGCAAGAGACAGCTGAGACTAACCGCGTTTTCTGTTCACAGTCTGGATTGCGTGCATCTTCATAAGCATCCATCAGGGACTGTGTTACTGCACACATCTGAGGGAACAAAACTATCTCTTGAGTTGTTTTATTTTTCCATGTAAATAATAGTTAATTTGTTCTCTGGTTCTGCTGATTTCATGAAGACAGGATTTTTTTTTATATTCAGTACCCTATGACTTTTGAAAAGGTCTTTGAATTAACTCTGGTTATCAATACTTTAAGGTCTCCCATTCTGGGCTCCCACAAATGGTGGTCAATGAAATCACCTATGTGCTTTCTAACCTAGTCTTTTACTGATGTTTTAACCATCAGATGGTTTTATCTGTAGGAAACTATGTCTGTAGTTACAAATGTGATCTGAACAGGTGAGATTTCCTAGTACTTATGAGTAATAATAGCAATGTTAGTAGTAGAGGAGAGTTGGTTGTGTTGTACTTACAGTCCTATTCATTTTTGTCTAGGCTGTATATACAACACGTAAATTGGTGGACAAATTCTGTTTGAGAGAAGGGGTTAAAAGGGGGGGAGGGGGGGAAAACCAACCAATGCAAAACAAGTAAAAAAACCCAACCCTGCAACTGACTTTCCATTCATTGCCATGCCCCTGACATTCATGGGTAAACAACTATCCAGCAAAAAACTGGTGTCAGGCATATTCTGGTTCTCAAGCGAAAACTGGGCTGATGGACTGAATGTCTTTCAGATTCTAAGAGTCAAAATGTAGTTGCCTTGCTCACTCTCATCCCTTCCTCTATCTGTATTGCTTTAGAGATCCATACAACAGTGTAGTAGTGTATGACTAGAAAAATTGTTTCTGTTGAACTTTATTCCCCCTACTTGTGCAGGGCATCCAGAGAAAGAAAAATGTGCAGAACTTAGAAAATATTGAATATTTAAGAGGTGATATTTTTTCAAATTTCTCTCCCTGTCATGAAGCAGGAATGACCACTGTCTATACGGAAGCATGAATTCAGTATAGAGGGAGTGGAAATATTTCGCAGAATGGAATCCGTTTTCCTTTGACTTACATGATTGCAAAGCATATCTTCTGTAATTTTAACATTGGAGCAGTAGAACTCATTAACATTATTTGATCAGCTATGAAAATTGCAGCATAAAGTACCCTAAATGAAAAAGTTTTGAAGAAGGCTGTTGAGAACCTAAAACCATCATCAGACAAATTTTAGTGAAGTTAAATGTAATTGTGAGCTGTCAGTGTCTGAAATTCTTCAAACTTGCTTTTGTCTCTAGCTGTCGTGCTGGGAGGGGTTTAAAGGGCCAGAGGACCTATTGGTGTTTCAAGTTTCATTTAGTGTATGGATACTATGGTGCCTACTTAAATGCTTGCAGAATAGAAGTTTTGAATCCTCTATTCTCAGTTTCTTGCCTGAGGTCTGTCTTTGAAAAAATCATGTAGCAACGTGCTTCTTTTACCATTTGTGCAATAAGGGGGAACTTAAATATGTTTTGTAGACTGGAGTGGAAAGTGTGAGGGAAACAAAACTTGCCTCATTTCAGCTTGAAAAGTATAAAAGTAGGGAGGGGCCAGACTTGCAGGACTTCATAGTCTTACAAATTATTTGGCAGTTCTCATCTTCCTAAAGAGCAAGAAGAGGAAGTGCAGATGACAACTCCGCTTGTGCTGCATCCAGCTTCTGGCAGCTGTCACCTTCTAGCTGGTTGGGTCCAAAAAGCCCTGCCATCAGGTCACTGCATAGCAAAGCAAAAGCAACATTATTTTATCAGTAGGCAATCTCTCTCTGTCACAGAGAACTCTTTGTCCCTGGAGATAACGAAGCATAACACAGTACTAACATAATAGTAACTCACGTAATGTTTTCCTAAGAGAACAAATAAAGGTCAAATATTTTGGAGGTTATTCACAGAATAGAATAACCTCCAAAATATTTGACCTTTATTTGTTATCCATATTATTTCTGTAGTTCTGAAGTTCTTATAGCAGCTTTTCACTATTAGATTCACATTTCAGCTGGAAAGATTTTTCACCTCTTTCTCCCATCCTGAAAACTGTTTGGGTGTGAAATACATCCTGGCACGTACTTCAGTTTATCTGTGGTATCACTTCAGTATAGCAGTTTATGTAGATGCTGGTTCAAGTCCCATGTGCAGATTACAAGTTAAAGGTGTCTTGATGGTCTGAAATAATTTTTCATAAACATACTAGGATAAAAAGGAAGGATGTTTTCTAGTTCATTGTTTGACCCTCTTCTTGCATTATGTTCAGTATGACTTTCCTTAGCTATCATATCAAATAACTTTTGATCAAATTCCTCATTAGGAATAAATGAATTGTGTCCATGGTAGTAGAACTGACTCCTGTTGCTAAATTAAATTCAAGCTAAAGCTGTCAGATCACGTAGAGAAAGATAGCCAAAAGCAGTGAAAACAAATCCATTAGTGTTGAGTGTGTTCTGGTGTTGAAGGAAGTTGTCATAATGCTACTGCTACATTAGTTATTTCTGATGTAAAATAACAAAGTGGCACTGAACATAGACTGTGAGTAACTTGATGAATGGTACATAACTAGAGGAAGTCAAATATCTTGAAATCAAAATGATCTTATATAGAATTAATTATTCCCATGTCTTTGTAATTTATTGATTAAAGAAAACAAAGTACCTGAGCTCTGTATTGAAAAATTTTGTCTTCATTTTCTGATTTCAGGAGAAGTAGGCTCATTAATGGTTACTCAATTTATCAAGATTCACTAAAATTATTGTTTGCGAAGGAGTATCTGGCCTAAATGATAACTTTCATTATTGTCCTTGCTAAAAATATTGTAGCAGGTATGATCAGCATACAGAAATCAATGATAGAGGTGATACTACATGAAGAAATTTTGAAGATGCAGTATTTATGCTCTTCTAGATGAAGGGAAGGGTGAAAACTGAAGTTCTGTTTCCATTTTAGAAGTGAACAGCATGACAGAAGGAAAAAAGTCCCCCTAAGGTGTGAATATGCACTTACAGAGACTGTCATGCAGAAGTAGACAGAAAGGAAAATTTGATAAGGGCCAGTTGTCAACATTAACAAAAAATCTAGAGGATCCTAAATTAAAACCAAAGGGAGATTTTATGTTTACACAATGTCTACAAACATCATTCTCTTAAGCATTCAGGCTGTAGTCTTTGTAATTGCCATCTGTAATATGGATTTGTTACTTACTCATCAACAAAATACTACTACGGAACAGTATGACGTAAAGGAGGTCCAAAAACATAATCACTGGGTTGGAGAAGCAAGCTTTAAACTGTGACTCCCATGTTGCAGGGGCTTGTTTCATGTATTTAATAGTTTGAACTCGAGAATCTGATTATTGCTCTGGATGTTGTACTCTGAGATAAGGTTAAGTCTGTGTAGAGTCACGGCATGTTAGATTCAGAACAGTGCCAGGCACACAGAGTGTTACTTCTCATTGCTGTTGAAGTAGATGAGCGCACACATACTCAGTGAGAAGACAGATAACCCAATCAGCTGGAAAATGTAGAGGAAGCAATGATTGCTTTCAAGCTGTTGTAGCCCAGGGGGCACACAGACACTCCTGGATTTTGCCTGAGTGCAGCTCACCCTTGGGCAGCAGCAGCAGCTGTCTCAGCAACCACCAGAACCTCGTTGCTTTCTCAGCTGTAAGTAGGGATGGCTGAGTCAGAATTCAGTTTGGCCTTGGTTTTATTGGAATGCCTGCTTTGTAAATAACTGCAACAGCTTAAGTACAGAAATACACCAACCTGTTCAATCTTTTCTAATTCAAACCTTTATAAAAAGAGATATAAATGGGAGCCACTGCTTCACTTCTTAATATTTGTTATACAGTCAAAAAGCTTCAACTTATTCCTAATTTTTCAAAACTCTTGATCAAATATTTATCTGTGAAATATGTTATATGAAATTCCTAAATTTCATATAGAAGTATCTTTTTACTGGTTTTTGAAATTCTCCTGCTATTGTTTTAGTAAAAATACTTTTAATATTAATAATAGTTCAAATTATGGAGTTCTAGTTGGCAGTGCGCATCTGAATCTACTCCTAAAATGGAGGAATATTTTTTGCATACAAATTCAAAAGAACAAGCTATTGTAAATCTTTTGTAACAAAAATACCATCAGTTTTGAATGGATAGCCCAGGTCTGAACCTCTGCCTTATTTGATTTGAAATTACTTGATAGTAAATGCACAAAATTGGAGGCAAAATTGTTAAAGCTTGTGGAATGTGGCTTGATTTCTTCTTCAAGTGGTACAGAAAAATGAGATTTTTACTTTCATCCTGTATTTTGCCTTTATCTGTGAAATATTGCTCATGGGCAACTGCGAAGTGGAACAATTATTCTGTAGTGCCAAGCAGTTGCTAGACCAGCACAGGGCTGCGATTCATAGGCGATTCAGTCAATTACTGTTTTCAACAACATTCTTATCAGGATATTGCTTTCTGGGTATCTACGAAAACTGAATAAGACTGGATCTCATGCAAAATTAATATTAAAAAAACCAAAAACATATAGTTATTGGCTTTAAAAAACTTAAATTATCAGTTAAACGCTAGATGTTTTTTGATTCTTATAATTTTTTTTTAGTATAGGAGAACAAAGGTGTCTCAGAAATGTAGCACAGCACAACATTAAATCTATTCAGCAACTTAGAAATTGCCTTTTACTTGTTTCAAAATACAGCTGTGATTCTCATGTTAGAGAGTTAAAGAAATGAATCCCATTTTCCCAAACATTTTAGATTTCCTCTTGCTGGATTTAAAAAACAAAAGCAAACAAGCAACAACAACAAAAACCCCAAACACCAACTCTAGCTACTGCTATTAACAGTAATTTACTTCATAAAATATTTCTTAATCTGCCTCTTCTTATATGTATTCCACAGTGAAAGAAAGTGCAAGTAAAAGTGTAGTGCATTTTATGGGACAAATTTCTCAAACTGCAGAAGCCAATGAGATTTTTGCAGCTGACTTCAGTGAGCTACATGTATTTTTCATGTATGATAAGTTTTTCTTTCGCATTAAGTCATACATTTCACAATACTTAAGGACTGACTACATCCACTGGCAGAAGGATGAAAGAATGGGGAACAGTAGTTTTGTGATTTATCTATTTTATTTCTCTATTGTATTTATCTATATCTTACATAGCATCTAACTTAAATCTACTGCGATTGTAACAGTTGTTACTTGTCCTACCTATAGTGAAGTACTTCCAGCTCTCTTACAATCATATCAGTGTAGGAATCCTTAATTTTTTGTCTCCCAGATAGTACAGAAACCTACATCTTTCATGCAGAGATTGTATTTTTACATTTCAGATGACCTGAGGGTCTTCTCTAGGTTTTATCCAATTGTTTTGCATCTTTTCAGAAAGGAGCGCTGGAAATCAACTACAGGTTTAAAGCCGATGTGATGAATTTCTAGAGCTCATAAGATCTGTGAGCTTCATTTATTTGTCTAACACATAGACTTAAATATGGCATGTACCAACATGTATATTGGTACAGTTGATATTTTTTCACAGCAGGAGAGTTTTAATTTCATTTTCAGCTGGAGGTCAAGGATAACTCATTTTGTTGTGCAGATTAACCATCATCTCTGTCCTGGACTTTCACAGTACACTGAAAATAACACTTTATACTTGTGTTTATTGCATATATTTCATACAATTTCTTCTCTTATTTTTTTAGTTCTATAATGCTGTCAATCAAATAACTGATAATCTGTCTAAATTTGTATCTTCTGCAAATCTGATGAGCTAATTGATATCCTCTCAGCCAAATAATTAGTGGAAAGTATAGACTAGCACTAGGCAAAAGCAGACCCTTGAGAAATCTCATTTCCAGTTCAAGAGTGAGCTGCTGACAAATGATTTCCAAGTCCAGTTCATCAGCCATTTGTGTACTTGTTTTACAGTGGTCTTATTCTTTACTGCATATTACTTGAGCTTTCTTATGAGAATATGAAACTCTGTTGTTTGATTGAAATCCAGATTTGTTACTTCAATTTTTTTTAATTCCATGTCTAGAAGGTCTTTTACCATGACATATATGGAAATAGGTTTGTCATTATACTTCACAAAATTATAGGGACTGAATTTTTGTATATTTTGTGCTTGAAGGAATTGTTCCACTCTTTGCTAAGGGAAAGAGATAAAGATTGAGTTCTCTGTAATTTTCTAGGCTCCACATTCCAAAAACTTAATAGGAATTAAGAATTTTTTCAAAATATTCATTTTAATTTCATCAGAAGATAGCCTTACATTTCCCTAGCTGTACCCCAACATTTTGGGGATCTGCAGTGCTTTAAGCAATGGTAAAAGTTTAAGCAAGTCTTTGGTTTGCAATTGTTGACAAAATAAAATTTAATTTGGCAATGAGAAAATAACATTGATTCTAACTGAAATTCTCTTTGACAGTATGAAAAAATCGGCCAAACAAATGGCAGTCTCTGGTCAGGGGGTTGTTCAGCACTTGCTGGTGAACTCTCAAGGATCTGGTAGATTAGTTAGGGATTGAATTAGGTTATCCACTTAAAAGTGATTACCAATAATAAAGCTACTGATTCCCCATAACAACTCTGTGTTCAGCATTGGAGTTGTGAGAGCTTGAAACGGTAAACCTATGCAACCATCTAGGGCTGCTGTGTTAGCCACGTAGATGCTGTTCATTCACCATCTAAAGGAGCTGTGGACAGGGAATTAAGGAAATTGCTAGAGGTACAATACAAATGCATGGTGTCTAACGTCAAAAAATAAAAATACTGTTCCTCTAGAACAGTGGTTGTGTTGTCACTGTGTGCCCAACTGTTGCATGGGAGCAGGTGAATCGAAGGCAGTGAAGGGAAACAACTTGGCTCTCAGTAAGTGACAGAGAATGTCAGATAAGTGCTGTATACTTCTTACATATACATTATTTCATAGTAACAATACAAATTATATTATGACAAACATGATTATAGCTCCTTCTTAAACAAATGTTATAGGTAGTTTTTCCCTCTTGTCTTTGGTAGCTGTGTCTTCATGTCTAGCAGTGTATAAAAGTTCCTTGAGTTGAACGTGAACCATTATCATCATGTTTTCTGGGTGCTTTAAATGTGCATTCTTTTTTTTTTTTTTAACAGTTAGCTATGAAAGGTGAACAACAGCAAGCATTTTGATTGAATATGTATATACAATAAGTCTTGTTCTGGACAGATTTTAATGAAGCACTGCAAGTGATCTTTAGTATTCTATGTATAAACACATCACAGTTTTACAGCTTTAAATTTGCACATGTTACTGAAATGAGAAACAGCATATGCTACAACATGGATTGTATTCGTTTTCAGTTTGGACCTCAGATTTCCTGTTCTAATTCTTTACTAAATCATTGTCAGCCTATGACTTAGCAGATTCCAAAAACTGAACAGAACTGTAGAGAAGCACAACCACCTTAATCTGTGATCCTGCATTCTAGGGGAGCCTGTGTTTGTATGCTCGTGGTCTTATCAGTTGGACTGCCTTTATAAGTCGAGTTTGTCTATGCCCTTAAACCTGTGTGATGAGCAAAGAACACAAACAATGAAATGTATGATGTCTGTGTATGTGCTAAACATGCAGATGTTTTGAAGTGAGTAGTTTCATGGGCAATACACTAAGACTGAGCTGTCTCTGCAGTACCTTGTTAACAATTCTCCTTTACTTTTCACTTGAGGTAACATGTTTGTGTCATTCTGCTTCAAATTAATCTTCTGAGAGGAAATGAATGAACATTGACTGAGAATGAGATGGGTGTTTTGTGTTAAAGTAGGTGCACAGGAGCCACTGTATGTTGCCAGAACAGTAACTGCTGGTATGTGTGCATATTTATTAGAGGTGCAAATGGGAAGAAACTGAGAAAGCCTGAACTATGGGTTTCAGTTTGATAACAGTGGCTGCAGATGTCTCACTCTTTTAAAATGTCCTTTACATTCTTAATGCTAACTTAATTTTTCCTATCCTATGGAAAAGCTTATGAACCATTTAAATGATTAAAAACAATAGGTATGTTGAGTTCCTTCAAATATTCATGTTATTGTGAAATACCTTAGCACTTTCTCCAAGCTCTGAGACACCCTTATAATTGTACTGTTGAATTATTATCTGTTAGATACTCTTGAAGATATGTAAACTACTCTGTGGTTAGATTAAGAGAACTTGGTGGTCCTTAATGGCTATCCTGTAAAGGCTCAGCTCAGAAGCAGATACATAGCAACATTTTTTTTTTTTTTTTTGAACGTTTAATAACACACAGTGAATTAAATGGTCAGGAACTTAGGGGAAGTGACACTACAGTAATAATACTCCTTCAGCATCTATGGACACAAGTTACCTATCTAACATTATGCATGCAATGCTGTTCAACCTCTATCACCAAAAGTTAGATGTACCGCTGGATGTATATTCCAGTAGTCAAGTTTCTGTAACACATCTGTTTCTGTAGATGAAAGATAATCTGTGTAGTATATCTCAAAGTTAGTAAGTGTGCACCTGCTGCACAGGCATGTTATGCAAAGTAAAAGAAATTTCAACTCATTTCCATTAAATTTCAAGGAAAACAGGCATTTTGAAAGTTTGCCATATTTATTTTTAATCCACGCTTTAACAATGCACTGTGTTCCACAGAGACTTCCAACATCTTTGCACTGTTTGATCAGGTGTAGCAAGATCTTTCACTGTCTAGAATACGTTCCTTTATCACATAAAATCGGAGATGTGCACAGACATTGACAGTCCTACTCTAGTGACTGTAAATCAATGATTAGCTATAGGCAAGTAGGGAACAAAGAGTCTTTGAGTTCTTATTGATCCACAGAAATACGAGTGAAGTGGTAGCAATGTAAAGCTGTGCATCATCTACTATTTTACTATTTTCACATTAAAGGAGGAGTAAGAGGCAGTGTCTTTGGGAGAAGACATGGTGTATGTATGCAGATGGCTATTTTTCACTTATTTGTGTATCCCATACTGTTTTTTGTAGTTATCAGGTTCTGTGTGTAAAGGAGAACAGAAGAGAAAGCAGTATTTATTTTCTCTTCATGTTATTCATTTCTTCTTTGCAGTGATGAGGAAATTCTAGCTTATAATGTTCGGCATATGTGAATACTGCTTCTCATTATGGAAGTGAACCTACCCTGGAGGGGAATAGCTGTCAGTTTGGAAAACAACAGGACTCAGAGCTGACGGGAGGTCATAAAGGAATTTAGACCAGAAGATCACCTGCCTGATATCTTAAATTTGCTGTATGAGGACGTGGTTGTAAACGACTCTCCATGGTTACTATGGTTAAGGCAGATAGTCAGCCTCCTCTTAATCATTTTGCAGAGAAGCGAAGTTTAAACCGCCTAAAGCTCCCTCATGTGCTCTATTATCAAAGCACAAAAGTGCAGAAAAGACACCGTGCAGCTGCAAAAAAGTCACAAATTAGTTCTGGCACTCTAGAGAGCAGAAAATCCAGTTAATTAGAAATGGTTTTTGTTAGAGGAAATATTGATGGAGTCTGGATTTATTCTGTTTTTGACATGCGACACTGATAGATTAAAAGGAATCAAAGTAAACAGTACTGAATATTCCTCCTTGCAATTTGATCAATACTATCATTATCTATCACCATATATTAGATAGCTAATACTTACCCTTCAGTGATATTTGGCATTTCATGGAAGGAAAAGCAAAAAATACAGCTTTTCACTTTATCTACTTATATACAAATTTCCACTTCTTTTTCCTAGACAAAAAATGACCACGACTGTGACTTTCCAAGGTAATTGCATGTAATCTTTGAAAGAAAGCTAAGTAAGTACATACACCTACTGACGACTAGTTCAAACAAGGGAAAAGCAAGGGGACATAAATACTGTAGGGGAGGTAGTTTTTTTCCTGACTACTCTTAATACATGACTTTCTCTTCAGACTGTAACAGTTTAAATTTATATGTGGTAATACTGTCAATGCAATGCACGTCCATCACAAATGCTATGTAAAGGACAGAATAGAAAAATGTCATAGCTTTAGGAGGAAAGGCTTAAAACCACTGATAAATGCATAAGTACTGGTGGAATAAAAGAAAGATTTGCTGTAGTCATGGTCAAAATTAGTGTCAATTACATTTAGCTATATATCTTGATAATCATTTCATATAACCAGGCACCTTGTAGAGCAAATTAGCCATATTAATGAAATGCATAAAGTAATCATAGCTGGTGGCTTTACAGTCAATTGAGCAGAATGAACGGACTTCAGTTTTATTTAATATTCACTAGATTTTTTTAAAATATAATTGACATTACAGTGCACATTTATATTGTTCTAATGATTAATGCTCTTAAAGGTAGGGAACTTCACGTTCTTGTGTTTGTCTACAATATGAGTCCTTCTATAGGAATCAAACATTTTCTTGCTCCTCAAATATTTGAAAAAGGCTTGAATGAGTATTAGGACATATTTATATTATTGTATTTGGTGTACTGCAAGCTTAGGAAGAAAAGGGCTGGTGTTGAGATCATACAAACTGGCGTATCTCTGTTCTATTTCTCATTCGGTGCTTTAGAGACTGAAGTTCCATCTCCTTCAGGGTTAGGTCCAACAGCTCTTACTGTTAAATTATGTTTTCAAGGATAGACAAATGTAGATTTAAATCCAAATCTAATGTCTTTATGTCAGTTGAATAACTTCACTTGTTTTTCTGTGTTGCTTCTTTATGGAACGATGTGTTCTCTTTCTTTCATTTTACTTTTCTGTCATTTGCAATCTGAATTCTATGAAAGCAAAAAAAATCTACTCTTCTCAATAGTCTTTAAAATAAACAGAAAGTCCTCAAAATAGGAATTGAAAATATTTGTTTCTAAGAAATGGGAAGAGACAGAAGGATTGCTTCAATGTAGTCATATAAAAAGGCAGAACATTTGAAATGGCTTCAGTATTTAGGAAGAGGCTGTTACATTTTCATATTATATATTTTTAAATTTTCATTTCCAATTTAATTTTGCTGATTTTAAGCTGTTGGGATATTGTCATGGAAAATGCCCTAAAGAAATTTCTCAGAAAGCTGAGGATGTTAGAGAGATTATATGATGAAAGATTTTTCAACCTGCATCACTGTGAATTGGAAATATATTTGGCTCCGAATGCAAACAATAATAATAAATAGACTGCTTGTTCAGCCACCATCATTGCATTATTGGAAACAATGCTCTTTCATTTTGCTACTGAATCAAATATTTTCTGAGACCATTGAGGTTGAGCAAGTACCCTTTGAGAGGAGAAGAAATAATGTGTAATTTTGGTACTATTCTTAGAACCTCTGAGATCTTCAATGTGCGAAGCATGTAATTAGCAGTACAAGTACTGAAGTCCATATCAGACTGGAAAATGACTAAATCAGAAACAATTGCTCTATGTGAATTGCTCTATGCGAAGTAAATTAACTATCTGAGAGTAACTGAATGTACTTGATGTTCTGATGAGCAATTTCTATGAAAGAATACTAAAGATTTCAATGTTTTTAGTGGAACATGCAGTATTTCACAAAATATGTCAATTTAATGACACCTGAATACTGAGCCTGCCCCAAGTGATTTTGAAAGGTGATTAGGGAAACTCAATCTGTTGTTTCATCTTCAGGGAAATGTTTCCCTGGTTCAGGATCTACCCTGAGCTGAATGAGTACAGATTTGGCTAAAGACAGATAGGAATGCCAGAAAGGCCAGACTCTTCACTCTTGGGGATGCTATGGATGTAGCAATTAAGGTTCAAGTATTAAAGCAGTATATGTAGGCTCAGAGACGGAAGTTGTGGAAAGAAAATTTTAATGTAACCATATGCCTTATAGGCACTTTCCGGGACTTGGTTTCTGTATGCAAACTGCTGAATCATGGCCTGAACCTCTGATTGATCACCTGAGGCGAGCAATGAGTCAGCCCTGGGAGCATTGCTGAAGGCAATTCACCTGTACTGCTAGAAGGGGTGGAGCCTGGCTCCACCTCTCCTAGACCCATTTAAGAGCTGACTACCAGTGGGGGAGGATCTCTTTCTGGAGATCCCTCCGCTGGAGTTTTACAGCGATCCCAGGACAGGGGAAAGTGCTCTATCAATTCTCTTTTTAGTATAATAACCTGCTTAGCCAAACTCTCTTGTTTATTTCATAATTATAACATCTGTACATTCATTGATTATACAGTTTCTTAGTGTAAGCCCTCACCAAGTTTTGTGAGAAGCAGAGACAGGTGAAATAATCTGCATCTGTCTGTGAAGAGGCATACAAGTGGCATGAGTGGGAAGATTGTGCTGGCAAATGGGTTGTAAGAATGGACGGTGACAGTTTTTTGTCAGTGTTGCAGCTGTCATTTACTGGGACAGAAGAATCCGTGTAGAAAACTATGCCCAGTGGCTGCTATGGTTGGAAGGATGGCTCTCTGTCTCTTACCAGCTTGTATCTACCAGTTCCTGAACTGTGGAATTCCCTATATGCTGTTTGTGTTGCATCTAATTCCTGCCAAACAATCCAGTTTTCGGATTAATGACACACTTTATGAAGTACAGAACTTCCTTTCATATGCAACAGTGTTGTAGATCTCTCTTATTGTGGAGATGGAGTGAAATATGCTAGTTTTTCACTAGTAGTTCAGAAGCAACAAGTTTTTCAGGAACATGATATTGTTCTACAAATTAAATCTCTATGAAAAAATGAATGGAGGTAAAGGCGTCTTCTCATGTTTTGCATTTGTTTTTAAAGTGATTGAAATATTCTACATCTTACATTTGCTTTTTTCTCCTTCAGAAAAAAAAAAAGTGTTTCAGTTGAAATAAATGTGTTACATTAATTAATATAACTTAAAGTTATAAGAAGTATTCTACTACATAAGAAGTCTTTCTACACTTTTATTTAAATCTTTCATTTTCACTAATGTTTAGAGTATTTTAAGGCAGATCTGATACCCCTCATCTTGTATTCCTGACCATCGCAGGGCTGGCATGACAAATTAGAGTAAGAGAAGTGCTCATCTCTGGGAGTTTTTCTCATGGTTTGATCTTACTGAAGTTCTTAGAGGTACTTATGGGATTAAAGTAGAACTGTCAGTATCCTCTTGATTTAGGGAGATGAAAACTAGATCTCTAAGAATCACCATTATTTTGTTGTTAAATAATGAGCAAAAAAAAATGATACTGATAGTTTTTTTTTCACGGACACAATCCCTTATAGCATTCTTCCTATCTGTTTATGCACAGAGCTGCTGCTGACTGAATTGAAATAGGATTAGGTGGGATTTAATAATACTCTCAGTAGAAAGGCTTAACTTAATATGCGGGTTCTAGTGGGAATTTTCTTTCCTAAAGATATTTTTATTAGCATTTAGACTTCTTAAAATGTACAAATATAGGGATCCCACTCAAAGCACAAGCAAGTCCAATCTAAGCATTATTGTATTTAAATGTAGGCCTTATGAAAACTGTGTACAAAGCTCTTCAAAAGAAACTGTAGCCCTGTTTCTCTAAAGGCTTTGAGGTATCTGTTCTTTCTCATTATTGACTGTATTTAATACAGTCTTTGAATTTATGCTTGATAGTCCTGATAAAATGGAATGTAATTACACACAGCTGGTCAGTTGTAAAGAACGATGAGGTAACTGTCAGTTACTGGCATTCATCCTCATAAAGACTGAGCATTCTCTTTATGGTGTATTTGCTATCAGCAGTGATCCTGAGAATGAATGCCTGTTGTAACAAATTGTATACAGCAGAACCACACAGGTATGACAATGCTGGCATAAACTTGGCTGGAAACAGGGCTAGTTATATCTCTTTATACAATTGTATGATATCCATGAAACTGTAGCTCCATCTTCTCAAAATTCTCAATGGTTGTGAACAGCACATTCGATATCATAGAATCATAGAATGGCTTAGGTTGGAGAGGATCTTAAAGAACGTCTAGTTTTAGCCCCCTGCTGTTTCCAACCATTAGATAGGGCTGTTCAGGTCCCATCCAACCTGACCTTGAATGCCTCCAGGGATGGAATATCCACAGCTTCTCTGGGTAAACTGTGTTCCAGTGCCTCACTGCCCTCTAAGTAAAGAATTTCTTCCTAACGCTTACCAGAAATCTCCCATCTTCCAGTTCAAAGCCATTAATCCTTGTCTTTTCACATGGTCTGATACTGTTAAGTTGGTCCCCTTTCTGCCTGTAAGCTCCCTTCAAGTACTAGGAGACTGCAATGAGGTTTCCCTGGAGTATTCTCTTCTCCAAGCTAAACAAGACCAACTCCCTCAAACTTTCTTTGCAGGAAAGTTTCTCCAGCCTTTTGACCACTTTCCTGGCCCTCCTCTGGGTTTACTCCAACAGCTCTGCATCCTTCTTGTGCTGGGACAGTACAGGCTTGGACACAATACTCCATATGAGGGTCTCGTGAGGTCAGAGAAGAGGGGGGCAATCACCTCCTTCTCCCTGCTGGCCCACCCCTCTTTCTTTGCAGCCTAGTTGACCTTCTGGTCTGCAAGCACACGCTGCTGGCTCATGTCTAGCTTTTTGTATGTTAAGTCCTAGCAACTATGATCTATCAACTGCTGCATCTGTAATAAAGTGTTCTTCTCAGGGTAATAATTCAGTACCTCTGGAAATTTTAGCTGAGTGCTAGGATCTCAGACAATATTGTTCTGATAGTGATGGATGGATTTTGTAAAATTGAAAAGAATTTTTAGAATATAAGTGCAGTAAAGCTTTCTGTCAGCTGAGTCAGGAACTATCAGTTATTTAGTACAGATTTGGAGATTCCTGAAGATATTTTACTCAGCTTTGTATATATTTCAGCCTTTTCTCTTGAAGTTATAGGGTTGGGCCTGGATCAATTGACAAAGAGAATACTACTTGAAGTAAAGAAAGCTGTTACAGAATATAACTCAGAAGGATGAGGTTGGTGCTGTAGTATATTCCTAGAAATACTTATATCCATGCTGTTTTACTATACTAGATTGGAAGCTGGGTAGATAAAGGAAATATTTTCATAGGATTGTTATTGTATCTTTATGGATGAAAAGCAAAAATGTACAATGAAAATAAATTGACTTTTTTTCTGAAAAAAAAAACCCAAATATTTAAGGCCTTTACCTCACTCTTGTATACTTGTAAATTAAGAGGTGAATTATGATAAAGATGGTTGCTATTTACAAGTGTCATCTGTACCTGTACCACAGTATTCACTGGAGTGAATAAACAGTCCTTGACTCATAATTACATAATTACACATTACATAATTACACACTGGCCCTCAAATAACATCTATCAAGATTATCTGGCATGTACTTTTCCAAACTATTTGCGTTTCTTTAAGCCATACTGAGTCATCTTGTATCCTTTTGGTATTCATGCAGTTTGTGTTTTGTGTTGAATAAGCATCTTCGCAGGGCAGAGCAGGCCCAGAGAAACCTCAGTGTGGGGGTTTGGTGTAACTTGGATGATCCTTCTAATGCTTCTCTAGTTACCCTATAGGGTTTACTTAGCTGTATACCTAATTTTTCTATCTGCACTGGCTGGAGACAGTTGTCAAAGTGAACTAACTTCCTGCAAAAACTGAAGAGGACTCCACTTGCAGATATATTCAACTAGGATGAAAACTGCTGTCTTAAATCAATTCTCTCTAAATGTAGCAGCCTCCCTAATCAGCAACACAGACACCTGCACCTCTCTGTCTCTCTTACAGCCTTACTGTCAGTGTAGGGGATGTAGATAAGTTATATCAGTAAAATACAACTAGCTTGCCACGATCTTCACTGTAGCTATTGTAACACTCTTTTGTTTTAACCAAGGCAATTTTAAACTTCATCTTAAATTTCTCCAAAAAGAGGATAATCAATTTGCTGTGTCCTGCTGCTTATAGTACTTTTCATTTTGTTGCTTTATCATTTATATTGTGTGCAATTTTAACTTTTACTCAAGGCAGGATAGAGGTCTGCAAGGGTCTGAATTTTGTTACAATTCACTATCCAATTTTGTAATAATTTTTCCCAAATTATAGTTTCTAAGTCTTTTTTTCCTGTTTAACATCATTTCTGAAACAAAAAGTACACTTCTTTTCTACCTCATGAATATGTATGCCAATATATATTGTCAGTGTATGTCCCCTTTTTTTGGACGACTTAACCCTAGTAATTCTATTTGTCTGTTTTATAGTATACCCCACTGTATGGGAACTGCTGAGTCATGGCCTGAACCTCTGATTAATCACCTGAGGCGAGCAATGAGTCAGCCAGGGGAGCACAGGTGAAAGCAATTCACCTGTGCTGCAGGAAGGGGTGGAGCCTGGCTCCACCTCTCCTAGACCCATTTAAGAGCTGACTACCAGTGGGGAAGGATCTCTCTCTCTTTGGAAGCTCCACTCCACTGGTCTTTCCTGAGCAAGCCCACGACACGGGTAAGCTTCCTATTTATTCTCTTTGTCTCGCTGTGCCTAACTCTCTTGCTTATTTCATTATTATAACATTTTTATATTATTTGATCATATAATATTCCTTTATATAATTTTCATTGATAATACACCCACAAATAAGTTTATAATATCAAACAGGCTGTGTGTTGTAGGAGAGGTGGAAACATGCAGAGACAACCATGGGAAGCTCTTTAACTGGATTTTCTACCACTGACAAGGAAATATAAAGCTGTATTCTTTCTTTGTAGGAACTCATGATTGCAGTCTAGATTAATGCCAAGTCTGCAGTAGTCAGTGATAAAAAACAGAAATCACTCTACATTTTTTTCCAGGTAAAATACTTCAATAAATCCACAATGTTAATTTTTAGCCTTTTTTTCCTAAACAGAAAAAAATGATTAAATGTTGGTATTCTGTAGTGTTATGAAAAAAATGGAAAAGAATAGCATTATCTATTTCTGAATATCACAGAGTCATGAAAGATTTTGTGATAAATAGATGTATAGATCTGAATGTAAGAATGCACCATAAAGAGCTGATAAATGCTTCGAATTTAAATATGTCAGACATTCATGCAGTCAGAGTTAAAGGCTATAATGAATAATGCATCACCTAATCTGACCTTTCCTATTTCACAGACCATTATACTTTTCCAAAAGTGATTCCAGTAGGGGCTTGTTGTTCAGTCTGATAGTTTGGAGATGCAGCAAAAAGAAAAGTGCAATTTATGCCAATTTGCATGTATCTAATGTCTCTGGGTGAGAATCTCCTGAGTTCTCTTACAATTCTTACCGATTTTAAAATATTTTCTCTTCGGAAATTTTTTTCATTAACGTCCACTTTAATGTGCTGTATTTCTTATTTAAGGATGAAAATGGAAAATAGAGCATTTACCAGACTGGTATCTAATTATTTCTAATTACTTGGACTGCGAAGGACTCTTGTCTGTGATTCAGTGAAACACTTCATAAAAGGGCTGGGAAACTTCTGAGGAATGTGTCCAGCAGTGTCAGTGACCAATAGCTGCTCACTGTGGTGGGTAGGTTCAGACAAGCTCATAACTGAGCATGACAGTGGACTCTGTCTGTATGCCAGTGTATGTAAATGTAGGCTAATTGAAATGGGTTATTTGGGAGGCAGAGGAATCCCTATTTAGCTGCAGATGAGCAAGGAACCCAAAAGAATACCAATTAGAATAAAGTTGTCTAACCTTACTATGCCTTCTGTAGCTGTCTGATCGTTTACAAAAAATTCTGCACTGAATTTCTTGCATAATAATTGAAGGTACGTTCAGCCTGGCACAGCTTGCAATGTGGCTGCCTGCTGGCCCACACCATCATGGTGGGAGCTCTACCACACCATGTGGCTTGGCCCAGGTGCATGACTGATACTCAGCACCAACCAAATGCTGGTGTGTTACTAACCCTCTCTGAGCTGAAACTAGGACATATGGAGGGCACAGCACAGTGATGTGCTCAAGTAATAGCAAATAAGTTTATGGATTTTGATACATTGGCTAAACACAGTCCTGTGATCAGCAAGAAATATGCCTTCATGCTTCCTGTTGTGATTAAGAAATTTTGTGATTTCAAGATTGCAAAAAAAGATTAATTTTAGGGTTTATTTGTGATTCAATTTTCTGTTGACGTAAGTCCATTACCTGGGAATTTTTAAAAGGAATGTATAGTGTTGCAATCCAAAACTCGATCATGTCTCTTTACCAGATTTTCATAAGCCTTGCAGAGAGAAATATCCCTCACTTTACAGTCATGCCTTAGTCATGTTGTTGCTTTTGACAGTCCATACATTTGTGAGTAACTGTTTCCAAGGATAAAGCATGGGAGGAGTAAAAATTTCATCAAAAATCTCACAAACACTATGAGAACTCGCTATGAATTGCAGTCACTTCCACTGAACCTGACTGATGCGTTAGTTTCACACAAACGGGATTGCATATCCCACTAGTTTTATGTATTTGTTGTTCTCTTTATTAGTATGTTTTATTAAAAATCATTAAAAATTAAAATAAGTTTTGTCATTTATATGCGTTAACTATATTATATATTGAACGAAGGCTACTCCAAAGTCAATGCCTCCTATTTTATTATGTTGGCCTATGACATCAAAGGCAGAGGCTGGTGGTATGGCAGTAGAGTTTGAACGTACCCACCACTATTCCATTTTTTGTTGTCATGCAGCAAGACGGCAGCAGAGGTGTAGTCTGACAAAATGGCATCTGACATGGAAGTGTGTATGAAGCAGAGATGTTTCATTCAATTTCTGAGTGCGGAAAAAATGGCACTCAGTGACATTAATTGACACTTGCTGAATGCTTTATGGAGACCAAAGAGTGGAGGGGAGCACAATGAGGTGATGGGTGGGGCGTTTCAGCAGTTGCAATGGCAACAGTGGGTCACCTCCACATTGTTACAAGCATGGCATGCAGGTTCTTGTCATGGCTGGTGAAAAGCCATAGCTAATGGTACTGACTATGTTGAAAAAATTGTTTGTAGCTGAGAATTTACTCTATTAATGTTATCGTGTTTGTTGTATTAACTATAGTTTTCACGGAAATAATTAGGAGACGTTACCTTCAGAGCAACTTTGGTAGATGCAGCCCTAGACAACTTCTCTTCACTCAGTGCAACCCAGGCCAGCCAAAAGGTTGGACACCCAAGTCCTAATTCCTGGGTGGCCAGGAGGCAAGCAAGTAAAGAAATGCCCTGTCTGTGAGGCTGTGTCATAAAGTGGATGGTGACATGAATCTTTGGTGAACTTTGGGTTATTCTGTTAGACAAAGCTGCTTATGCTAAACGGGATTGTTTTCTTATAAAGCTTGTTACGTTATACAGTTTGCTTGACTTTATTTAAAAGGTTCCTTTTACATAGAAATATTTTTTATTTTTTATATCATTATTCAGGTATTCTTATATCATTGTTCAGATACTCATTATCTGAATAATGATAAGCAAAGGGGGAACATTATTGTTCCTCAGGAATATGGCTGAGAGCTTTACAACTTCCCTAAAACAAACATGCATAGGGCTGGTAGCACTGAACTGTGGTAGCTGCCAGAGTCCATGACCGTCTCCTTCACTATGGCAGGCTGCAGTCTCTGACATCACATTGTTCCAGATAAAAGCAGCATCTCAGGTTGAGGCAGTCTGACTTTTAAGGTGATACTTTTCTTACACTGCGTATTTTTGGACTGTTTTTCTCCTTCTGCTTAATGTTGCTTCAGTTGGTGTGTTATTGCCCAGAGACACTGTATTCTCTCTTGTCGTGGTCTTAAATATCACATAGAATTCAGTCACAGTTATGTATCTGTACTTAAATCCATACTGTTGTATGTATTATTTATAAAATCAGTGTTGTGCTTTATTATTTTTATCAGCAACGTGAAAAGGAAAACATAAAATTGAGATTTATGTTTCTTTGTTCAGATGTATTTGATGCACTGCCTACACTGATTAATAGATTGTGTGCACCATGTAGTGTAAGATATTTCCATTTCTTCCTCTGTTTTCTTACTCTGTTTTAATGTTGCAAATCAGCAGTGTTCCATACTCACAGTAATATGATTTTCTAAATTTTTTTTTTGGTGAGCCACTCTCATGGCATAATAAATATCCAGTTTTATGTGGTGTGTAAATATCCACTTTCATAATTATCATGCATATTGGCATTTGGTAAATACTAACATAATCAACAGACTTAGTGTTTACTTAGTGTATTCTATTGAATATCTATAACTATGTGCTATTAAGGTAGATGATGTACTGTGAAAAAGTCTACTGGCATCATTTCATTTATTTAATGTTATCCTTTGCAGTGTTTATAATCTTTCAGGTTGGTGACTGTTCTGCATATGGTGATGTTTTTCTTCTCTGTATCATTGCATTGCCATACTGTTAGAATAACACCATATTAACATTTGTCATAAGAGTGCAATTTAGTCATCAGAGTGAAATTCATTGCTGGGCATAGGGCCAGGATGAGGCTTGTGAATCTCCAAGTCCTACTTCAGCTCTCAAATCAATGTAAAAGCACATGCAAATTGTCATATTTACTCCTTTTTTTTTTTAGCCTGATCAGAACCATTTTTGTATATACTTCAGTGAGGTTTGTGCTCATCTACTATTAGTCCAGACACATAAGAGCCTAAAATATATTTAGATTTCCCTTATTCTTTCCCAGCACGGATGCGCAGCACTGCGTGATTCAGTGCAGATCTCTACTAAGGGTTGTGCCCTGCGTTATCCCTTACACCGTCCTACTGCAGGAGCATCTGGGCTGGGTAAAACTTCTGCATTCCAGCTAATTCTTGTTATGGACAAAGGAATCTAGTACAGTCCCTGGCACTGGAGCTGATACAATTCAGTTTGTAGGAAACACAGACCTTTATATGTATAGGCAGCACAAAAGTAGTCACGTGTGGTATCCCATGGGTTTCTTCTCCATAAAAGGAAAAAAGAGCTTACAGAAGTGGCTTTTTTTCCTTCCAAAACTATTTAGAGGCTGTTACATCTAACAGGCTTATCATAATGGTGAATTAACTAGCAATACATGATGCTAGGACTGAAAGAGCTGAGTCAACACTTTGCCAGTGTGTGCAAAGGCATCCTTACAAGGCTGAAAACACAATTAGAAATAGCCATTAAAAATCAGCATAAGAGTGCAGGAACTGATGATGAGCAGAGCTATTTGGTTTTGTGAATTAATGACACACTGACTTGAGAAAAAGGAAATCTTAATATCAACTCTTAGTTAGCTAGAGAAACTTGATATCCTTAGTTTGTTATTATTCTAAACTACTCAGTCCGAAGAGTGAGATTGGCTTGAAAAAAGGAATTCCTTTTTTCCTTAATGGTGTGGGAATCTTGGTTAATTAGTATCTGCAAATTGCCTTGCAGTCCTGAGGATGTGTCTAAGAAATGCCAGGCATTCTGTGCTGTTGCTCCAGGAATGAGGAGCTGTCTGACACTTGTATCAATGAGTTAAAGGTAGTAAAATATACAGCTGTCACTTGATCTGTTGCTGGGGAAGGGCAGAACAGCTGTTTGTGCTGTGTGTATCTACTGTCTTGCAGAAGTAAAGCCAGAACTCAAACTGGTTTTAATGGGACTAATTTTTCTAATTTTTCTTATCTGCCAAAAGTAAAGCATCAAACCTTTAGTGTTCAGCTACACTGAAAATCAAGGCATAGTTTGTGTCTTGTCTACAGCACAGTAGAATTGCTCATGTGGACTGTTTTGGTACGGTTAACAAGAGATGTATACTCTTCCTCCTGCGTAAACAAAACTCCAGTGTACTCTACATTGATCAGGTCCCTAAACTCATCTCTTGCAATCTTTTGACACTGTAAGGTTGGAGAACGCAAAATCTTCCACTTGTACTTCAGTGCTGCATTACTTATGTGCTGCTTGGCCTAGTTCTAATTTTTTTTTATCTGAATATTATATGTTGTGCCTTCCTAATAACTGCTTAGGAGAAAAATAAATGTGTGTTTCCTCAGTAACTGAATGTGAAAACCCTACATATAATAATTTGTGTGTAATCTAAATGGTCTGTTACGTGTGGGAGAAATAACTTCATTGTGACATGAATCCAAGATTATTTTATTGTTACTTTATTTGCTTGTGCCTTAATATACATGTGTGCTGTCATGCATGGGAGAATTCCCAAGGAAAGCTCACCTTGCAGAATGTGATTTTCTTTTGTTTTGGTAAATGTTCCTAGTGGAGAAGTGGCTTTCAGGGCCTCTCTACCCTGATGGAGTGTAGGAGTTACTCTGCATGCCTGAGGCCACGTGAGCTTCTGGAGGAAGGCGACTCCTGCAGGGTGCTCTGGGACAGGAGCCAGTGACTGCAGCACTGCTGTGGGAGTGTGGCAGCTCTGCAGCTGCAGCTCTCAGCAGTGAAAATGATGCTCAGCATTGCCTCTGGAATTCCAGGGATGTGGAGTCAGACTTGTGGCAGGGAGCACTTGGATGATTTATAGGAAAAGAACCCTCCCTACGGGGAAAGGCTGAAGAGAGTTGAGGCTCTTCAGCCTTGAGAAGAAAAGGCTTTGGAGGGACCTTTCAGTATCTAAAGGGGGCCTTCAGGAAAGTGTAGAACTTTTTATAATGGCATATAGTGACAGGATGAGAGGAAATGGCTTTAAACAGGAAGAGAGTAGATTTAGAATAGATTTTAGGAAGAAATTCTTTACTGTGAGGGTGGTGAGACACTGGAACATGTTGCCCAGAGAGGTCGTAATGTCCCCACCCTGGAAGTGTTCAAGGCCAGGCTGGATGGGGCTCTGAGAAACCTGGTCTATAGAGAGGTGTCCCTGCCTATAGCAGGGGGTTGAAACTAGATGATCTTAAAGGTCCCTTCCAACCCTGATCATTCTATGATTTCTAAGAATATATTCACCTGAAGGATTCCTCAGAACACTTTGTCTAGTACAGAAAGTAGTGCAAATCAAAGGTGTTTCCTGGAAATTCTAAAACTAGTAAAGAATAAAATTAACCAGATTAATAATTTGTCAAGAGGGGTTTGTTCATGTCTAGCCCATGTGTTTTCTAAGTAGTTATTACAACAAACTACCAGTTTGTAGGAGATTTACTCATGCTGTGGATTGAAACAAAGACCTTGTGCTGTTGATCCAGCCTGCTTAGCTGAGTGATAGATAGTGCCTCAGCTTGTCTGGAAAATAAATACTCTTAGTTATAAGTATTTAAAATCATTTTTAATTTTTCAAATTTAATCCGATCCTTTGCTTGTAGTGACAGGAATGGCACGTAGGATCCAGATTTGCTGCCAATGGTCATCTTTAACACACTGTGACAGGTAGCGTTGGCTGAGCAGCCTGTGTGCATAGCAAGAGGCTTGGCAGTACTCACTGAAATGAGTTGCCAGAAGGATCTATAAAAGGTGATCACTGTTCAAGGAGCTTTCTCTGTAGTGAGTTGTTGCACACATTTTGTCATGGGGAATGGTTTACCTGTTGCAGGGAGGAAACTGCAGGCACTGCAGCATGCAATGCTTGCCTTGTGTTCACCTGCCTCATTCTCTGCCAGGTGGACCTGTAACATACTTACTCCTTCAAGCAGGAGGTTATGATTCATCACTAAGATATATATGTAGGCACCACAATTAATTTTCCTGTGTTTAAAGAGCTTTTTTTTCCTCAAGTATCATGACATCCCAGTAACAAACAGCCTATGTTGCAATTGTAAGAATTAAATTTCACTTATGCCTATGTAGGTTTCTGCTATTTTATGAAGATTTTTTCTTGTGCTGCTCAGTTATGAAAGCAGTTTGTAAAATTTAAAATCGCACATATTAAGGCATTAATAAAGTGTTCACAGCCTTTTGGGAATATGAGTGGAATTTCTTATTTAAAAAACAAATTCAGATGATCAACACTTTCACAGAAAAATGAATGCTTCTCAAGAGGAGGTAGTGCTGCTTTCTTGGTAGTGTCTCACCAGGTTCTGTTGTGTGCAAGCTATTATTTCTTGTTTAAAGGTTTTGAAATTCAACCCACTGTTATTAAGGACAGGATTTATTTAGGTATGACTCCTAAACCTTAGTGCTGTGGTTTTATCAGTAAGACAAATAACTCTTCAGAGGTGCCTTTCTCTTATTCACCTATCCTTAGCACCCTTCAGTTAGACTCTTTCCTTTGATTATTAGTAATGTAGTCATGTTACCCTTTAAATTGCTAAGTAAATGAGATTAATGCTACTCTAAGAAATGTTACAAGCTTATACTAATGTATATGCTGTAATTACACTTGAAGAATAGTAGTAACTTTTTTTTTTCCTCCAGATATAAGTATTAATGATAGTAGAAAAGTGGTTTAATTTCTCACTAGTAACTTTTTAGGAGTGCTATATTTTCAAAAAAAAAAAATTGTTTTGTTTGTTACTCTGTGGGGAGGAAAGATTAGTGTTTGCTTTAGGGTGAAGATAGTTCATTTCCATAAAACATTCCTATATGATATAAAAAGCTAGTTTAATCAGCAGTCACATACATTTTCCTTTGTCACAGTTCAATTGTCAAGACTGGAAAGTGTGGCAAGTTGATACAGGAGTGCAGTAGTTTAACTTGTCTATTCACCTGGAGTCTGTCTCCACTGTGAGTGACTTTTGAAGGGTTACAGCTGCTGTTTTTACTAGAGACAAAGGGGGAAAGTGGACGTAGAATAGTAATTTTTCAGGTTGGATTGTAAGAAAAAATTGTTCTCTGAAAAAGTGGCTAGGCACTGGAACAGGCTGTCCAGGGAAGTGGTGGGGTCACCATCCCTGGAGGTGTTCAAGAAGTGTCTGGATGTAGTACTCAGGGACATGGTTAGTGGACAATATTAGTAATAGGTGGACAGTTGGATTAGATGATCCTAGCAGTCTTTTCCAACCTTAATGATTCTATGATTCTAACTTTTCTCTGATTTTGTGTGTTTTTAGGTTTGGGTTTTTTTTTCCCCTTTGTCAGTTCTTGAAACCTCTCGGTAGTTTTTTGTTTTGCAACCAATTTGAAAAAGTAAGGCAATTTGTGTTCATCTCCACATGGGCATTGTTGCAAAGCAGACTCATTACAGTGTATTGGAAGTAAGTGAATGTTTTCTATTATTCTAAGATGGTCTCTACTGGTACACTGGAAGAACTGAGGAATCAAATGTCTTCAAAATAGCAAATCTAGCTAAATAGGATCTAGCAAAATACCTGTGCATTTTTTTTTTTCTTAAACAGGAGTATCTTTATAAGTATTCTTGATTTTCTATGAGCAATCTTAAATGGGTTAAAAGAGAAAAATCTCAGGCTTTGTGAGGAGCAAGGCTTTCCACATGGTTTCAAGTACTTGTCTCTTATGTGTCAACCCAGCTTAATATAAAGTCTATTGTACTTATTAATATTAGTTTCTTTGTGGGTGTGCCTAAATAAATTGCATCTTATTTTTTTCCTTAACGGAACCCTCGTCACCACCCCCACTAGTTTCAAATGAGACAGAATGAGGCTTACAACACTTTTTTCCTCAAGATATTACCTCTACCGTCCAGTTTCTAATGAGATATTGTAGAGCTACTGTTTTATTTGCCCTTGCTGGAAAACAGCCCAAGTGCTGAGGCCAATGTCTTACAAGGATTGGCATGAGGCTTCAAAATTGCAAATTTTTGAGTTAGCACCAATAGTGAGTAAGAAGGGGCGTTCCAAGCAAAGCTGAGAATGGCGATCACGCATTTAAAAAACTACTGAACCATCTCTTCTAACAAATAACAACCTTTTCTGAGTTACCACTGTCAACTGACCCATAGCCAGAACTGCAATTAAGCTTCAATATATTTTATAAAAAATAGTACTTAGTTTACTTTCACATAAGTGAAGAGATACAATTGCACAATGGTGGTTACAATGGTAGAAATACATACTGTTGATAAAATGTTTGCAAGAGATTTAAAAACATATTGTACAGCACCACATCTGGAATTGGGTGATGGCAAAATGAGTTGTACTCTGTGTCCAAGTAAAATTAAATTATTAAATCTTTCTTCTAGAATAAATAAAAAATACAATGTGCAATATGTCTTACATTACCAAAATATTTCCTGGAGCTTAACAAGAGATTGAAAACAAAAATGAGGTTAAAAAAAAAAAAAAAGACATTCATGCATTTAAGCCACCATTAGTCTCTGACTCTAAAATAAGGCAGATCAGTATCTTTTAAACTGTCCTTAGCCACTTCTGTAGTGTTTTTCACAACAATGTCTGTCAGTACCTTGTGGAATCATGAGTTACGATGCTTCTATTTCCAACAAACTGTTTTTGACAGGTACAGCCATATTTGAAATGCATTGATGGTAGAAAATGTTACTTTTTCTTAATGGAGAAATGAAAAATACATTGAATTAAGAGAAATGGATGTTTTAGAATTTTTCACAAATGAGGCTGTTTTGAAGTGAGGGACGGTGAGGGAAGGAAAAGTGAAAGAGAATTATGTGTCATCATCAGTCTTAATGACGTGGAAAAGAGTGACATTAAACAGGACTTGGTGTCCATTATTCCAAGCATAGAGAGCTCTATCTCTTGCATTGTAGTCAAGCATGGATATATGAAAATACTGATTATGGAAAGGAATGTCTGTATACTCATAAGTGGAGGTTTTGGTGGAGTAAGAGTAGTAGACCTTGGCTCCCGTTAAATGAGAGTTAGTAACATACAAGGTGCCACAGATCATGAAGGATTCTCCAGCACTTCTTTTAGGGTAGCCTGTACTCCAGCTCTTCAACACCTCTAGCGTGTCCTGGTTTAGCTGGCTGATAACGATGTTGCCTGCATTCTGGTTGGTGGCATACACAGCCCAGAGCCCAATTTCATCTGCCATCAGGTCAATATCAGAAAAGCCACCCCAAGTGTAGGGGTAGACATTGTGAAAGCCAGCGTACTCAAGGCTACGCTGTGCAAGCACCCGCCCAGTATCAAAGCTGTATTTGATGATGATGTTGCTCTGGTACTTGTTGAAATACAGGGAGCCATTGTAGACAACGTGGTTGGTTCCTGCCCATTTGAATGGAAGGTTGTATGTCCTTGATTCAGCCCCACTGACAAAGTCTGCAATTGATTTATATTCACGGACAATTTTATTATTAGTGTAACTATCCATGTACCAGACCTGGAAAGAAAACAAAAGTTGGAAGTGAATATCTGGAACACAATTTGAGGCACATGACTGTGATATGATGTGATGAATATGTAACTGAGAAAGAAGGAAAAAGGTTTTGGGTGCACAACAGTCTGTCAAAATAAAATATTTTCCAAATTCCTGTTAGAAAGATATGAAGAATTCTTGGATTTCCAAATCAAGATTTACTTATGCAAGTGAACTCTTAGGATGGCCAGGCTGGGATCCTATTGCAGATGGAAACAGTAACATATGCATTATGGCCAGTGGTCAGTATTCAGCTTCTATAGAGCTTAATCCTGCCATGTTGTATTATGGGGGAGGGCTGTGCTCACAGGTGTTGATGTTTGTATTAAATTACTTAGGTTCTTAAGGAGCTGAGATCAATAAAATCTTAGGAAGAAATGAAATATATATTCACTTTGGATAGGTTTATATCATCCCTGATGCAGTTAAAGAAAATGGCACAAATGTACTATGCTAACATCAGCCTTTGGGTTTTTTTTGCCCAAACACTTTTGATCTCTCTCTGAAGATGTTTAGCAGTGAAAATGATGGAAGAAATATGTTGGCAAGTGTAACCTCCTAGGGGAAAAATCTCTTTTTAAAAATTAAAATAAAGCAAAACTCTAGAAGGACACAGATATTCAGAATTTTAACATACTCGGTTATTTTTCTCTGATGCCAATGGATCTGTCATCCAGGCTCCAAATCGGGTTCCGGATATCTTGACTGTAATGGGGCCTGTAATTTTCATCAATTTGCCACACGCTGAAATTAGAAAAACAAATGCATTAATGCAAATAATTACACAACCCTCCTTGACATCAGATAGAGCACTAGACCAACTCTCAAAACTAAAAAGTTGCTCCAGGGAACTCAGGCTTAGGCTGAAGATGAATTGTCATCTTCATTGTATTAACTTTTTTGAATTAAGCAACAATATAAATATAACAAAACAAAGAGACAAAAGAAAACCTCAAGAACAACAACAAAAAAAAAAAACAAAAACAAAACCTGTATATATTTTTGGTTTTGTGTCTTTTAGAGCACGTTTTCATTTTTTAGGTGTAAAGAAAAATATAGCCTAGTAAAATATCTTTTCAGTTGACACAAATAACATTTAATATTAAAAGAAAAGACATAAAACCCAACTTATTTTTGCCTTCAGAAAGTTCAGTGAAAGGTTAGAATTGATGAATGTTTCAGTTTTCCATTGATCAGGGTAACAATGAGGGGAAGGGCAGAGAGGTAAAAACGAGTGCATCTTCTACTCAAAATGCACCACTGTGTAGAAGTGCAGGCCTGCATCTCTCTGCCCTGGGGTTATACACACACAGATGGGCTGGTACTATGGGCCTGGCTGAGGCTAAAAAACTGAATATGAGAATTATTCAGCAACTGTGTCTGTATCATTTGGCTTCTAATCTATTATACTGTGTTGTGTTAGGCTGTCTAAGAGGAAATAATGAAAATCAATATGATCTTGGTTGTTGACCTTATTAATGAACCAAAAGTCTATATTTCAGGAGACATAAATAACAAACATATTAGCAGCAAGACCCTGATGGAATTTGTGTGTTTACCAAGAGACTTAATATCACACAGTGATGTGTAGGTGTTTAAGTGAAGTAGCATCTTTAAAGAAAGAATGTTTTATAAGAATGGGGAAAAAAAGTGACATGCCATTTCATTTTTCTTTTAAATTTATAAGTGCTTCACCATGATTATTTGGTCATGCTATAGTGTATAAGCCAATCTACATAGGAAATGTGGAAAACAAATGTTATATAGGATTGAGAGTGATCTTACTCAGTTCAAAGGAGAAGATTGCATCAAGCCTGGATTTTTCTACTCTATGAAACTAGCAAGGACTTTTTTTCTGGTCAAATCTTTGTATCTAGAAATCCCTTTTTAATAAGTTACTGGTCACGCGGATCTTTATTAGGTAAGGTTGTGAAAATAATCTGAACAGGTGCTATTTTGAAGACAGCTAGGAATATATGATCTTCCCAGGCTCTGATGCAAATGGACGTTGGTGGCTGCTACATAAACCAAGTTAAGTGTATGATTAATACAAAGACTTAAAAAGAAAATAAAATGAAAACAACCAAATCATCCTCCTGAAGTTCATAAGCATTGTATTTATTGAAGGTAATAAAGAGGGGAAAATGATGTTTTATTTTCAGTGGTTGCACAAATTCCGAGTCTGTGAGTTATTTCACTCCCCAAATTATGATAAAATTTGTTGTAATGTTACTTTGTTACATGAAGGAGCAAAGAATCAGTTCTTAATGGGTGCATGGCTGTTGTCCTGCATAATACAAATCCAGGAAGCGCTTCAGTCTAGTTACTTGAGCTTTCTGAGAAGAAGCCTGTGGATTCTATGGCACAAGGGCAGTGACTTGCCAAGTAATCCCTGGGAAAGTCACTTATCCTTCCTGATTTGTTTCTTCATCTACAAGATGGAGATAACGATAAATCTCGCCATTGAACAGTTTTATACTAAGAGCTATTAATAAATCTCTCCAAATTACACTGGGTAGGTTGCTTTGACAGTGTAAGTACCACTGCAATCAGTAATCGTGCACCTTCATTAATACCTTCTTTGTTACTGATACACCAGCATTTCTTTGGGTAAGTGGAATTTTGTAATCTTGAACTTTTTAATAAAAAAGTGTTAATACAAAATATAGCTATATTTTATATAGCTATATATTATATTTATAGCTTATATATATATTATATATTACTTATAGCTATAGCTGCAAATGAATCCAATATATATCCACCTGAATCATGTCTTCATACTTCAGTAAATAATTTTTACAGAGTATTTGCTTCTCTGAATGATTGTTTCTTTTTTTCATTTTACTAAACAGATTATGGCAGAATAGAATGGTCTCAGGCTTACTATGCAATCTTCATTCTTTTACCCAAGCATACCTTTCATGACTGCTAGTGAAGGACCTGTATGTGCATAATTCAGTATGCACTTGTGGTATATGCAATCATACAGACTTTCTCTACATGTTTAATTTCATGTGCTCCATTTTAAAGTTTCATGGCTAAATTTTTGAGCAGTTTTAACTTGAGCTTTCTCCTGTTCCAAAGGGGAAGAGCAAGTTTCGGTAATCATGAAATCTCAGGGAGAGTAGAACAACTGCTTGTTGTATGCTAATAAACATTGAAATTGTTGTCAGTGCAGATGGAAGATCTCCTCTAAGTGGCCAGGACAATACAAATAATGCATTATAATGGTAAAAAGTTCTTGCTAGGGGATGGAAAATAGCTATTACACATGCAAGTTAGGTAATTATATTATGAAATGCAACAAAATCTGTTAAGGTTCAAGCTAGGTCCTGTGTAATATTGTGGCCAATCTGCCTTCTGCTGGCGCAGGCTTTTAGGTGTCAGACTGGCATGGGCAGTCACAGCTGGGTCATCTCTTGTGGTGTATATGGCTGGAACACACAGAACAATTCTTCAGGAGCTGTTCGCATTAAGCCTCAATTAAGCTGGTTTTAAACTGCTATAAAGACTACACAGGATTAGGCCAGAAATTTTAGCACCACTATTAGTAGAAGAAAATAAGTCATTTAAGCATCTAAGCCCAATTAATTAAGTCTGACCCATGACTACTTTGGAAGGCAGGCTTTCCTAGTTTTTATTGCTGAGCATGCTGCTACGTGGAAAGGAATAACCCTTTAGCCAGTTTGAGTCAGCTGTCCCAGCTCTGTTTCTTCCCAGTCTCTTCCCCACCTGTGACCCCTCTCTGAAGGGAACATTGGGGAAAAAGAGAAATTGTTGACACTTTGCAAGCACTGCTCAACACCAGCAAAAACATTGGTGTGCTGTCGGCACCAGCTTAGTCACAAATCCTAAACAGAGTAACAAGTGGGATGCTATCAGGAAAGTTAATTCCCTCCTGATAGAACTGCTGTGAAGACTGTAGAGAGTGTGAAGGAGAAAAGATGTCCAGGGAAGAATCCATTTATTAGGAAGTTTAGTGTGTTGGTGGCATGGATGTGCTCCATAATAATTAAAAACTTTCTATTGTTCATGAACATATATTTAATATATGTAACTTTTCTACATTAGTACATCAAGAGAGAGTATGCTGCAGGAATTCAGAATATCTGAGGGGAAATGTGGTGAAAAAATAAGGAAATAATAAACATCTGAGAAGAGAGCCCTCCAATGAATACATCTGGTCATTCTGATGTCAAAAAAATCTGTTCTGTACTGTAGTCACTTTACTACTCAGTTTTAAAGGTATATGATATGCTATAAAATCAAGGAAAAGTAAGATGCTCATTAAGCATATAATGATGGTCTTTTGTTGCCTGATAACTTTAAAGGAACGCTATCTGAAAATACTATTTATTTATGATTTTTATTGCTTGCTGCAATATTATAATGTAAGTATTTTCTCCTCACTGTCTTCTGTCAGTGTGGTAATATGCTACTCTGTGAGTACTGAGGGGAAAATAAGGCTATAAGAAAGTTATTGTTTGACAAAGTCTTTCATGTATTTCAGCCTATCATCATGGTGCTATTTCTAGTTTAAAATGAAGACAGTGAAAATATATAATTTAAGAGTGCAACCTAACCTAGATTTTTCTCTTTCTATTGCCTCACAAAAATGAAGGCACTGCCTATAAAGTTAATTACGTATTTCATGTCACATATAACCTTTGAAGGTAAAACATCCCATAACTGTTTACTGAGATACTGATCACAGGAAGGAATCTTAGAGCTTCTCTTTGATTTCTGTTCCTTCTTAACTTAGAAAGTTAAGATTCTTTCTCTATAGCACCCAAGATTTCAATAGTGACCTATTCAGGTATCTCAGAATGCATAGATGTCTTTTGGGGCGCATTTTTTTTCATTATGGTTGTGAAGTATGTAGATACTAGTTGCCCTTATTTGGGTAATGAAAGTTAAGGCTGAAGTTTAATAATACTTCAGACATCTAGTTTTGGTAGGTAATACCAATCTAGCGCTGAGTTTTGGAGGTGTTGAACTTGACTAACTAAAGCTAGTACAAGAGTAATGAAGATAGAGGGTCTCTGACGTTGTGTGGTGCTCCTGATAGACCAGTGCTGTATTTTTTTAGAGAAGTCATGCTTTATTGCTCTTAGATGTAACACTAATTATGTTGTATTGTAGATTAAAGAATGGCTTAGCTGTTTTAGTGCTGATACTACAGGTCTAAAGACAGTGAAGTTGGAGTGCCCTCTCAGATGTCATAGCGAAAATTGCATCATTATTATAATATTGACAACGCCAAACTGGTTCCATTCTACTTCCAACTTCAAAGTAGGAATATCTGTCTGAACCTTTTGGAAAGAATCTTTGTGGCTTTCCAACCAGATGTAAGTGTCTTAGATTTAAGCTGCTGTTTTTTATAATCTTCCATCATAATTCCTTTTGTAAACAGTAGGATAGATGTTAATGCAAATCTATTGATAGGACTGTACTTAACATGAGTTACTCTTGATATTTATTAGTATAGCATGAATCAGGATATGATACAGTCTTTCATTGTGAAGGAAAATTTCTTTCTACTGAGAAAAATTATAAACATTCAACAGAAGGGTCAAATCATATGTGAAATTTTAAACTTACTGAGCTTTTTCATGCAGTCTCGAAGCCTTGTTTCTAAACTGAGCACCCGCTGGTGTAGTTCGTCATAGTCATAAGCACCAATTTCTTCCTGAATACCAGTGAGGACAGTAGACAGATTCCTAATTTCCTCCTTGAACTGGGTGATTAATTTGGCATCAGTTTTGTATTGCTCCAGAACTGGGATCAGTGGCAGGAGCTCATCCATCTTTTCTTTCAACTCCTGTTAAAGGCAATTGGATGTATGTTAGAGCAGTTTAAAGGAGTTCAGTCCTCACGTTTTCCATTATGTAATTTTTATGCCTAATTATTAAAATGACTTGAAAATGATTATTGATTTTAGCTACAGATCTAGTTTTTTTTTAATTGTAGAAGCTTTAGAAACCTCAGAATTAATGGCAGTAAGCAGTGGATAAAATGCATGAGAGTATAGTTTGTTTCTGCTGTGTTACATGATTACCTTCAAGTGATGTAAACCAAAAATGTTGAAGGTCTGGCTTTCTATCCAGAGGGTATAAACTCCCAACTAACTGTATCATTCTTGAGAGAAGGTGATTAGGCTTGAACCCATAGTAGCGTCAAAGATGTCATACCTGTTTTTATAGCAGGTAAACTGTTAAATTCTATTTCATTCCTTAGAAATACCAAGTTCATTTCTTTCTTAACATCTATTGAGCCCTATTTAGTTCTGATCATATATCACATATACCACAATCATATATATCTCTTTCTTTTTATGCAAAAAATATCCGTGGTTCTTAAACTGATTAGGATTTGTCATGCAGGTATATCACTAGGTGCCTTTGAGCTTCCTCTATTTTTTCTCTGAACTATTGCAAATCATTTTATAGCCATGTGCAGTTGGGGTGTTATGTTGCCAATCCTATCCTTAAGTGTTTATTAAAGAAGTAAGGTTTCAGTTTGGAATCTCTGGCTGACCCTTTTTCAGACTTTGCAGTCATGCTCTTTGAGAATTTCTCTGGTTGCAACTTATGGTGCCTAATCATTCTTTATGTTGTTGTTATTTTTTAAAGATATAAACCTTAATGTTTATTAACTTAGGTTGCTTGAGGCGCCTTTTTCTTTTTCTTTTTTTTCTTTTTTTTTTTTTTTGCTTGGTCATTGCTGTGTAGAAAGCCTCAAAAAATCCTTGAAATCAAAATATTTTCTTTTCTGAGAAACATGCAGGTTTGTCCTTGATGTATCAGCCGTACACAGAGATTTACATATCTGTTTTTAATTTGTGAAAACAGCAGAATGTCCATGAGCAAATGCTTAGAGACATGGGAAGATGCAAGACTGGGCAAAACAATAAAAAATGTGGAAATGGAGACGTGTTAGGTTCTAGTATTAGGTGATAATAGAGATAGGGAACAGATGAAGACACCCAGGGAGGGGTTATTGTGAAGGGATTAGAAAATACAGTCCTGAAGGACGGCTGGAGTGTAGTCAGGAGGTTAAAAGGAAAAACAGAAGAGAATTAGAGCAAAGCCTAAGCACAAGGAAATGTTGCAGAAGCAAATGTGATCAGAAGTTAGCATAATAACAGATGCATGGAGATGCACATGCACAGTTTTTTAAATCACTTGTATTTTAGGATGCAATAAGCATAGTAAAACATTTCAAAAATAAATAATTTGATGCCAAACAGAATGCTTTGCTAGTAAGGAAATATGAAAGAAGTGGATGGGATTGGCCATTACAGATGGTTGAAAACCTATCTCTGAGTTTTCACTTCTCAATCAGGTTTGAAAATCGCTTGAGAGGTATGCAGCATTTATTTGTCACTCAGCTAATTTATCCATGGGGCATTAACAATTTCTTTCGTATTGGAATTATTATTTGTTCAAAATAAAGACCTACACGTGGTGTTCAGAAGGGTAATTTGCTCACAGGTCATCTTAATAGCTAGAAATTAGCATTTTTAATACAAGCATAATAATAGTTATAAATGAATTAATAAGAATCATGGGTTTCCTTTTTATCTTTGATTTTGTTGTCAAGGGGTCTTCAAATTATGCTTTAATAGCTGAATTATTGAGTTCTTCTGCAGCTAAAACTATTTTTATTTGATTGTTCTAAGTAAAAGCTCAGTTTTAGTCTACTTTATCTGCAAAAATAAAATAGTTATGGTTTTCTTGATGACAGCAAGAGTAGTCTTTGTGACATGGGAAGCATGTCTTCGACTTCAGAAGTCAAAGTTTTTATTTAATTTGGAGGTAATGAACTTAGGCTTTGGTTCTGTGGAGCCATAAACAGTTAAAAACCTTGAATAAATCATGATGGAAAAAAATGAAAAAATTGTAACTCAGCAAAATGTGTATAAGAGACACAGTGAATGCATGAATGCTGATTTGACATAAGTATGTCCATATGCTCAAGTGTCACCTGGATCAAATTTGTACTCTGGCTGTCATAAATATGGAACCACAACATTAGAACATCTTCAGTAAATGATATAAAGATGATCTAGGTGTTTTCACTAAAAATAAAAAAGTGTCTTCTGACACTCCCTAATTTGTTTCTATGACAGCACAAGAATTAAATTGTATTGCAGTATGAAGGGTGGTAGACATATCCTAGCACTTAGTGCCTGCTGATATGAGAGGTGATGCTATTTTAATAATAGCATAGTTAAGAATGAGTTTCTTTGTCTCAGCTGAGATAAAGGACTGGAAATTTAGTAGATCGAATTTCAGAAAGTTAGCTGCATATTGCGTGGTGTTGACCTTTCAAATTATTCTGTCATTTAGATGTCTAAAAATCTGTTTTGTCCACCTGGCAAACTGTCAAATGGAAGTTAAATGACTGACCAATACAAATATCAAATACTGAAAAGGTCAGTACTGCAGAAATCTACTGCCTTTGATGTCAAGCATCAGACAGTCAATTTAGATATTTTGTTGCCAAGTAAGTTTAGAACAGGAATACAGAATACATAATGAATATATAATGATATTACACAAATACAGCGGTGGTGTAGCAATGAGTGATAAAAGGAAAAAAGACAGAGACATTTCTTACTGATTGAAAATGACTGGATGTATGTGCTGAAACTTTACATAAGATAAAGAATGATGAAAGAAAATATTAAATTTGGTAGTCAGATAATTAATGTAATAATTCCTGATAGTTCTAAGACGTGTTGGATATTCAGTATATCTGAAAAAGAAATTATGTAATTATTTACCTCAGCATTGATTAGAAAACTAAGTCCATTTTGTTTCATGAATACTTAAAAATATATATACTTGGTTAAAAATAGTTTAGTCTGCAGAATGTTTTTTCTGCAGACCAGAAATGTTTATCTTGCAGACCAGAAATATCCATTTATTATACCTGGTATTTGTAGAACGTATTTTCTTGTATCTTTTTTTTTCCTTAAGAGTACTTCAGATAGCTGATTTCAGAGTATACTATGAAATTTTTTGAACTTTCTACTCAGGAAAAGATTGGCACATGTGGGTTTTTGGTTTTTTTTGGTCATTAAAAATTCCCTGGAAGTCTTTCTTTAATCACATAGATGTGACTAGGAATGATTGCCCTCCTCCCCTATCTCAAGCTCAAAATAGCAAGCCTTTAGATAT
The DNA here is from genome assembly GCA_037305975.1 of Chrysolophus pictus. Lineage (NCBI taxonomy): Eukaryota > Metazoa > Chordata > Aves > Galliformes > Phasianidae > Chrysolophus > Chrysolophus pictus. The sequence goes on along the minus strand of CM074583.1, from coordinate 11,271,893 downwards.
GAAATTAGATCTTAACTGTACTGTATAAAAATTACAACAACTGATTTATTATTGGCTTTCTTTTCTTCAGCTGCAGTAAATATCAGGTAACAGAAGAAGTGTAGAACTCTCTACTTACTTGATATTAATTTCTTTGAATCTTCCCATTTATCAGTGTATCTTTAATGAACAATAATTTTTCAGTATGACATGCACATTGGTACAGAAAAAACAGGATTCAGTTTCTAGGGACATTATTCTAATGTTTTAATAATTAATAGTTTCTCCCTAGCACAATTAAATTGAACAGAGCAAAAGATTATCATCATAAAGGAAACTTTATTATTCTTTTCTTTTTTAATGTTGCTCTTGTATGAGCATTTCAAGCTGAGATCTTAGCAGTCCATGCATTGCTGCTTAGTACATTGCTTCCAGCAGGCTTTCAAAGTTATTGTTAAAATAAAACCTACTTGAAAATGCTTTGTCATTAATGTCTTCCGATCATCTTCAATTTGCCGAAACTTGGCCTTCAGCCCTTTCATTTGTGTTTCCATTTTTAAAACATACTGGAAATCCCTCTGAGTCCGTAGATTTAAAACTTCAATAGATTGGGACATATTCTGAACCTGTTGAAGAAGAACACTCTCTAAATGCACTTTTTGTTGCTTTACTTTTTATTCCTGGTTAAGTAGTTAAATGTCAGGCAATAAAATGTGCTTATAGCAAGGCTTTAGTTGTGAGTCATTTATACCACAGTATAAGTTTTAAATTTCATAACATGACAGTACAAAATTTGGGAAACAGGGCTAACAGAGGACTAGCAGGAGTAAGATCTTGGAGCCATTAGGGATTTTGATAGTTTCTTTGAGGTAGGTGGGAAGAGCCTCTCAGCTCCACTTTTGATGGTCTGGAAAAATGCTATTAAACATGGGAGTCTACTAGTCTACTTTGTCTTCTGTCGTAGATGGTGACTGTTCTTCATGGTGTTCTATGTAGCATGTGTTTTCTTCCAGGCACTTGAAGAGGGATGGGACTAAAATTGGGATAGGTTTGCTGAGTGATTTTTAGCTAGTAGGTGCTGATAGAATAATTCAGTAGAAAGAAACCATGAGATTGTCTAGATGTAAGCTGCGATGCGCTTATTATTAAATTGGTGTTTGCTTATGATTTTATAAATGGGTATAAGATTAGAAATGTTAGCCAACTGTCTTAATGGTAGAAAAACTTTTTTTTAATAGATGAGAAGAAGTGAATGTACAGGCAACTTTTGTATGTAGGGCAAGTGACTTTGTAGCTATTGCTGGCGCTTCCACAATAGTAAGGCAAGAACTTTCATCTAGAGTAAAATTATATTTTAACTGCACTTATTAAGAAAGCAATGCTTTTGCCAGTTTTAAAAATAACACATTTTTCAAAGACAGTTATTCTTTTTTAACAAATATTCTGTTTCCTTCCCCGTTTCAACTTTCCTCTGAGAAAGGGAGTTGTTAAGTTTTGAAATATTTCTAAAACTACTCATGTGCATGTCATGCTACGGACTCGGTCAAAAACCTGAAATTAAGTCTCCACTGAAGTTCAGAGGTTTATGAAGAGCAAATCTGCAGGATCTGGCATTATATTAACACTGGCATGATTTTTTTAGCTAGAACCATACTGAAAAAACACAATATGCTAAAAATACATTTTTTCTGTCTACATTGTATGTTGCTTTCTGCTGCTGCTGTTCAACTATTCTATCTCATACTCTGAGGTTATGCACTACAATCACTATTGACTTAACTATGCAGAGAATGCAGGACAATAGTTTGTGTTTTCATGGTTGCAGCATTTTTTATTTTTTTATTTTTTTTGGTACAACATAACACTTTACTAGTTTTAGTATAGACAATAGTGGATGGTACTGGGAGTAGATCTTGGGTTGTTTGGGCAAAATTTGCATAACCAGAGAACAAAGAAGATAGTAAGTGAGAAAATAAGTACAAGCAACTTAGCATATTCCTCTTCTGTACGGTCTGCTTTGATCATGCTGTCCTGCCTCTGTCTCATTATTAGTTGATGTGAGGCAAGGAATGACCTTCAAAAGACATATAACTGAAGCAGAAGCTGTAGTTCAAACACTCCAACAACTAGGTAGTTTGAGGTGGGATTAGTAACATTCAACACAGGGAAAATCAGTCCTGACTACGTGTAAGGAAAACTTTTGGGAGGAATGAATAAGAGAAGATGCAGCTTTATTTTGCTAGGTAAGTGGCTTGGGTTGGCAAAGGTATGCTATAACGACAACAGAAAAATTTGGGAAGGTGCTGAAAACACTGATAGGAGACATACCCTGAAGAAATATTTTTGTTAGATAACAGAAAGAAGTGGATTTTTGTGGGAAATGTATTGACCACAAGGAGTTTGTTGGGCCGACTTACCTTCTCTAGTAGCTGTCTAAGTTGCCTGCTCTTGGCATCTCTTGAACACAGGTTTTGTTCAGGTGCAACAACTGTACAAATGCAGCGGCCATCAGGATCCTGGGCTGAACTATAAACTTGCCACCCTTCTTTGGGGCTAATCTGAGTCTGTAACATACAATAGTAATAATACAAATGAAGGGAACTGAACTGATTCTGTTGTTTGAAAACACTACCTATTTTGGTTTACTTTTGCAGTATATATTTGCAGTGAGGTTCCTCCTAGTCATTGCTCATTATTCTCTTAACTATTTATACTGGTGATTTTGTTCAAATTTGTAATAGTTATTTAGCAGTGTGCTGTGAGCATTGTTTCCAGTGTGTATGAGAACAGTTTCCTGCTTGGGAACCAGCAGAAGCTGGTTGATTTAATTCTTTGCAGAGCAGTGTTTCGGTTTTTCATTAACAGAGAACAAATATGTCCTTTCAGCCTGAATGACTTTTACTTTAGACTAATGGAAACAACAAAGACAGAAAAGAACAAATATAAAATCCCAAAGAGAGAGCGCAGTGTATGTGACTCATGCAACAGGAAGATGACTTGGAAGTGGTTCTGGATGGGGATTAGCAAGTTTGCTCTTCAAGATGCAGCACAGGAAATTGACTTCAGCTGTGCTCACACTGAAGGGAGAAGGCTTGCTGCAGAGTAGTGCTGAGAAGTGCCAGGTTAGTTTAGATGGAGGGAGATGATGGCAGACATGGCATAATGCAGTTAAGACACTGAACTGTGCTTCACTAGGACAGAACAGTTCTGGAAATTCCTAGCGTTCCTTTAAAATGCCTTTAAAGCTTGGGTGGCACTTTGTGAAAGTGGTATCTGTCCGTTCAATGGATTTTATGGAGGTCTTAGAGTGTTGGAATAAGACTATGTGATTAGATGACTGAACTCAGGTGAGGGAATGAAGACTAATAGACACCAGAAATATTTTTCTTTTCTCAATCTGTAATTTAAAATTAATATTAAGCATTATTTTTTCCTAATAATACAGTATTGACTGAATTTTATAGTACAGTTGCTAATGGGATAGTACTGAAATATTTCTGGACGTAATTGAAATCAATTACTAATTATATATAAAAATTGCACTAATTGTAAGCTTAATTATTAAGTAATCACTCTCAAATGGAGAGTGATTGTTAAAACCAGCAAGCTTCTATTGATGCATAGCGAGAGGAGTAAGTTACATAACTCCTCACCTCAGAAAACATCCAGTATCTCTGTAGACTGAAATTAGTAGGGAAGTTAGCATTACTTTTCTGAGAATCAATTCAGTGTTAGAAGGCAAACTTTTTTTCCCTACAATGACTCTGAAGCCACTGAAGATGGCAGTGATCTCTTCTACTGTGGAATTTAGTGAAAAATGCAGAGTTGGGGTGTTCCTCCGTTTTGCAAGGAAAAAGAAGGCATACATAGATGACTGTAAATAGGGGATAGCTAAACTTGCCTTAGAAAGGCATATCCAGTGCTGAATGGTTCCACTTCTATGATGTACTTAATCTTTAGGGCAAAAGGAATTTAGTCATACACGTATACAAAAATAAGAATCGAACTTACAGCTGGAGAGGTAGTTTAATTTGGTTTTGAGCAGATACTAAAACTGCAGGCTGGAACAACTGAAGCCCATCAAAGCCGATAACCCTTGCAAAGTGTAAGCTCTCTTCACTCCAAAAGTTTTTATGTTTCTGTGTAGAACTGATGCCCAGACAGCATGGCCATGCAGGAGCAAGCTTTTGTTGGAGTTAAGGAGCCTAGAGCTTGTGATAAGTCCTATAGGACAGGAATACTCAGTATGATTTGTGCACAGATTGTGATATTTGTGATATTATGTTAAAATCTATATTTAGATTTTACTGCATTCAGTTTAGTACATCAGTGAATGAGTTCTGTACAGTGGAGAATGAATGAGGCAGCACCATCAAGCACAGTCTGTAGTGAAGCAGTTATAGTCCTGGCTGTGTTGTCAATGAAACTTAATGGTTCTAATGATGTAATACGTCTGTGTCTGGTCTAAGAAAAAAGATTATTGATCAACTCAACCTAATTGTGACTTGATTTAAAAAAAAAATTCTCACTAAAAAAGACCTTCAGGCACAGCATGAGTGTGCTGTGATGGAATACCTGTGCAGAAATGAGTGCTGAAGTCACACCCCCAGTATAGGCTGCAGTTCTTTCTGGCAGTCTGTGTTTACCTGTATTTATCCCATTAGGGTTCCTTTGTTAAGTAGGATGGGTTGTTATTTTTTCTTTACTTTGCCCTTTAAGCCCTATCTTAAGCAGAAATCGCTGTGGGGGGAAATCTAGCAGGCATCAAAACCTGAGGAGAGCTACTGAATCTACTCTTCAGATGCAGGCTCACTGCTGACAGGCCTTAGAAAACAAACGAGGAAAGAGATAACAACTGGCAAACAGCAGCAATGATAATAAATCATACTAGTTCTTAGAAATTTGGAGAAAACAGAGGTGTCTCCTCCAACACTGCATTAATCTGGTTTGGCAGGCTGCTGTGCTATGCAATCACTTCACTTAACTCAAAAAGTTGTACTTTTTAAACTTGCAATTGTAGATATTCTTTTAGAACTGTTATAGGAGCCTCCACTGTTACTAGTGACAGGACAAATCGCAACATGTATACTTCATATCGTTGCTTATAGACAGTATTTGTCAATTTGTCCTGTGACTTCAGTCCAGGGAAAGGAGGTCTGGTGAGGAGGCCTGTTCCCCTGACGCTCACCTCATTGTTCCAGTTGAGAGGAGGAGAAAATGTTAGTGAAGATGAGGAGGTTTTACTTTGTTTTCCTGACATTTCTGAGCTGTATATATCCTAGAAGAAAACTTCTGGAGCACTGCTTACACTGCTCTGGTCACTGGGGAAGCTGACAGTGGATGACAGCAGCTTGGTGAACAGTTAGTGATGAATAACAGCATTGTCAAACATCTGAGGCATAAAGTCTGTCAGCCAACAGCTGAAGTTAAGTAAAAGCCTGAGATGCTTGGTTTTATGCCAAAACCCCAACAGACTGAAGATGGTATTTTTTCCATTTGGCAGATGATGCCAAGCTCAGATAATAAGGATTCTATGATTGTGTCCCTGGATCTTAGGGCACTCGTGCTAGCTCTCTTGAAACATGAAATGTGTAACACCTACTTAATGAGTGCAAAGTGCATCACTGAAATAACACTTATGAGGCCTTTGTGTAATTTGTGTTTTTTTGGAGTGAAGGGAAGCACAAGTTCACACAACTTTGAATCTGAACATGTAAGCATATATAATGATAGATGTGTGTGTCTATAATTATTTATGCCTACATTATATAGTAACTAGTGTAAAACTCTCAGCTACTCAGTTGCAGCTTTAAACTTGGATTTAAGTTAGGGAACCTTATTTCTTGTTATATCATATTGCCACCTGCACCCTAGTTCACTGGACATAAGTTATATTGAAAGAAAATAAAATGGAATTTTTCTTCATCTGTTCAGCTTTGTGCTGCTCTGAAACTTAACAGAATTCTTTCTTACAGCATAATTAAGTTTTAAGTAGCAGCATTTAAAGCCCAAATGTAGTGAATTTCTGCAGTAATGCTTTTCCTGCATATATATATTCAATTAAACATCGATTAGTAAATACATCATTTTTGTTTACAACTAAAAAATTAAAGTCTGAGCATACCAATCTTCTGTACAAATAGTGAAATTTACATTTTACATAACACACTTATATAAACATCTGATTGCAGTTAACATATAGTGTTTCACTAAACATTTGGAAAAATTGTTTCACTTCAACTTATGAATACCAGTATGGTGTTCCCTGTTGTCCAATTAAATGCTTGCTATTTACAATTTTCATGAACAGCTAATCACAGGTTTTCTGTATGTGGTCTTTAATAGATGCTGCTATATAAGATCATCAGCCATACAAACTGCTATTTGTGTCATTTGTAACTTGCCTTTCTAATTTTCTGATACCCAGCCTCCTAGTACCAATTCTGTTTTGTTTCTAACAGCTATTTATTTGTTTGACTGTGCTCCGATAAGGAAAAATGTATATTAGTATCCAGACAAAAATTAACAAGAAATCTGTTGCCTGAAATCCCCTTTCTTTAATAATGCACTACATTTTTCTGGAGCAGTAAACAAAGGAAAAATGTCTAGGCAAATAAAATGACGCTGCTGTACTATTTTTAGCATTTCACCCTCAAGATGAAAACATTTTTTTCATAAATATTTAAAGATGTTACTTGATAATCTTCTTGTCCATAGTAAGATCACAACATGCTCACCAATTTATAATGCCCAAAGAGTAGCATGCATTAAGTGATGATAGGAAGGTTAGTATTAAAAAGATTTACAAAGAGGCAACAGAGTAAAGCTTTTGCTAATTCTAGTTCAGCATTAAGATGGCTTGCAACACATCACAGCTACTTACTAGAGTATCTGAAGTGGGTAGTCTGGTGGTATTTAGTCCTACCAGAGATGGGAGAGTTTGGGACATCCAGTTAGAGATCATTGCCATGGTACTAAGAACAGCACCAAGCTTCAGCAGTGGAGGACTCATTGCTGTGGAGCTAATGAGTTTTCATAGTGACTGATTATCATCCCAATGCAGGCTGGCAGTGAGAGGCGGGACTGCAGCACACAGCAGCCACAGAGTGAATGGAGAGCGAGGAATTCAGATTGAATCATCCATTAAAAACTCAGATCCTTATTTGATCTCACTAACAAATACTCTGACTATTTATTTACTACTTTTGACTACAATACTGATCTTGTGCTGTTCCCTTAATAGTCATTGTTATTTTCAGTGGGAGATGGAATGGGTGAATTACCTCTTTATAGGTGCTGGAAAATCAATTAGCATTTAACTGGTTTAATTCTTGCAGAATTGCAGAATCTCTATCTGAAATTCAAAAGTATAATCACAAAACCAAGCAGAAATAATCCTTAACTCCCTATTACTCCTGTGGCAGAAATATCTCAGGAATATTTGAGAATCTGACATAGGAACTATACATGTCCCAGGCAGAAGAATGGGGAGAGCTGTCTGCCTGCACATGAAACCACAAAAGTATTCTCAGAAAACTTTCCAAATATTCTTTGATTTGTTGATCTCACCTAAATTACAAACATTCAGTGACTTTATAATTTGAAAAGATTGTTACTAAAATAATTGTTGTTCGTAAAAGAGTACTGAAGTAGTACAGGTTTATACTGCTCAGTGTTTCTGTTAGTGTATGTGTTACTCTAATGAGAATTATTGCGTTACAGGGCTGGCAGGCTCCATATGTCTCCACTGCCATTTGGGTAGGAACAGAAAACAAACTGTGGGTTGCTCGTATAGCATTTGGAGGATTCTCTTGGCTCTAATCTGCTGTTAAATCTGCTGTTCTCTAGTGCTGTAGAATGATCTCCACGGTCAGTAGCAATTTATCTTTTTTAGAAACTTAGTAACCGTAGGGGAAAAACAAGCACAGAGAAAAGCAGTGCGGAAATTCTATGTCATTGTACTGATTGTACTGTTGGGGTAGTTACAGGTGTTTTTTTTTTTTAAGAATTATTTTAAAAAGAAGAAACACTGAACAAGGATTTATAATGGCAGTTATTTTTGACAGAACTTGCTTGAAAATTTGCAGAGACAGAATGCTGTATTTGCTTCCAGAAGTAACCGTGGATTTGGTGTGTTTCTGAATTTGGACTGTCTGCACAAAAAAAACCCGTAGTGAAATTGAAAGGGTTGCCTTTTTCTAAGAAAGTGTAATCACAAATGCATTTATTAAACTTACTATAGTCCTGCAAACACTTCTACTGACCCTCAGAGCTTGTGCACCAAATGTAGGTTAAACTTTCCCAACATTCAATCAGAACTACTTCATTACTGTTATTTATCGAAAACGTATGGAAAAATAGTTTTTAGAAAAAGAAATAGAAAATCACATTGGAGATTGCCATCTAGTTTTATAAGAGATCCTCAAGCACGAAGATTTGGTAATAGAATACACGGTGAAATTCTCTGTATCCAAAATGTGATATTTTCTGGATAGACATTTGTCAGGTGAGCTGCTGAATGTTTTAGATACTCAAAAAGCCACAATTCACTGAAGAGGTTCATTTGAAATCTGAATGTTTATTTGCTTTATACAGATGCTGCATGGAAAAATAAGTTTTTTGTTAGCATCCCTAAATAAATATAGACATGAGAAAAATCAGTTTACTCACTGAACTGAAAACCTGCTGACTTGTGATTGACAGTATTGCTCCAAGACACATCTTTAAATATAGTGTAGCAAGAGGTGCTCCTCCAGGTTTCTTGACTGTTTCTAATTACAGATTACCATACAAGTGGTATCTAGATTCCCATGGTGCTGAAGTTTGATCTGTTACAAGTGCATAAGGGCTTTAAAGCACATTTGCACTGCAGTGCAGTGACGCAATTGCAGATTGGAGAGAGAGATGTGAGTCTGCTAAAGCAACTTAGCCTGAGGATTGGTGCTAGGGTAGCTTACACTGGAAAGCTGCAAAAATGTCTTTTTAGGACCTTAAACATTTGGTGACTGTGTCCTATACTGCCGCAAGTTGATAACCTTGTTATCACAGCTGATGTGTGATAAACTTGATACAATAAACAGTAGTTACCATCAGTGTTAGAAATATCAACAAGGCAAATGTCCTGAAAGTCATCAATATGTGAACGCACATAAATGCATGAACAAGTTTAACTATTTTCCAGATGAAAGAGAAGAAACAGTGATAGTAAAAAAGAGAAAATAGAGAAGATCAGGAGTGGTAATTTAACCCTCATGTCAGCTCAGAACTGTGTGCATAAAAAAGAAAAAAGCTTACTCCAAAATAGTTCATAGAATTCAAAATCATTTTCTTGGGTAAATGCTATAAAAAAATAGTTTTATTTGGTAGGAAAATATATTAATTTCTACATAAATAGTGAACCTGAAACATTGCATTTTATGCAGAAAAATCAAAGTGTTTGTGCACTCATGTCTCAGATATCTTAAACAACTTCCTTTGAAGAAGAGCAAAGTCAGTAACCCTAAGCTTCAGTAAGTTAGTACTTTGACAAGTTAGGTTGACAGAGTTAAGCTCTTGTGCAGACATCAAAGCTTCCCTTCATACTGTGGTCTTCTGTAGGGTCTAGTTTCTCCGTCTTCGCACCATATATTCCAGTGGTGACTCTGTAGTAGGCTGAATTCGGAAATGTGTCACTACAGTAGTCTTGTTCCTGGGCACTGCTGGTTTTTTAGGTAAGATGAATGTGTATATAAGCCAAAGTTCTCGGAATCTGAATAGCAATTAAAGTTCTTGGTCCACCTTCAGTGCTGTGGAAGTGCCTTTGCCCTTTCTATTCAATTCCAGTTCTCTGAATTTAGAAACCTTGAGAAGTCTCAAGCTGTTTTATCTAACACTACGTTTTTGTTTAAGACAAACCTCTGGCTTTGCAGCATCACGTGAGTAGTAATAGCCAGGTTCTTTGAGCAGACGGAGAGGCAAGTGTCCTTCCTTTCACCAACCTCATCTTTGTCAGAGTACAGTCAGGTATCTCCACTGATGGTACGTGTGTCAAGAGAAGGCTTACTATAAGACTGTTCTATCCTTGTCCATACTCTCAAGGTGACATTGTTTTTGAAACGACCTTGGTTATCTGCTTTTTTTTTTTTTTTTCTGGCTTCAGGATAACTCTTAACTCCCTTTGAATGAAGGAAGAAGATGTTCTTAGAGAGCATTTTCATGTAAGTGGGTGTGGTTCACGATGTGAATTGCTGGAAATGAGGAGGAGGCTGAGCAGTGTGCATTAGGAAAGTTGGCAGTTAATTGAAAGAGGTGGGCAAAAAGTACAAGGAGGACTAGTTGAAGTGAAAATATTTCTTTTTTCTGGTTGAATTCCTGCCATCTGAATTTTTAGTGACGTTTATATTGTACTCAGTATTACCTTAAAAGCTTTCCCCACAGATGTGCAATATAAAAATGGTGCTAGAGGTAGAAAAAGAATACAGTGGAATCACCCTTCTCTGTTCTCTTGATTTCTCTGGGTGAGCTAGTTTATTCATGCTCACTTAAAAAAAACTTAAAAAAAATAAAAGAAAATACAGAGACATCTGCTCAGAGCTTGATGAAAAATTCTGCTGAGAGCCCTTTACATCTCAGCAGAGGCTGATATTCCGCAGGCTTTGGAGAACCTCAGGGTGCCTTCTCTTGACATGAAGAGCAACAGAATAGGCCAGTGCAATGCCATATGCTCCCAGGCCTGGCATTGCTCAGGTTTGAAATGATACTGCAATTTCCATGTTCTTTTGTTACGGTCTGCGTATAAGGATTTACATATAATCCCCCCTGTGATAATCCTCCTGCTTAATGCTTTTGATCACTTGTAATTTTTTTTTCTCATTTTCAAAATACATATAATTCTATTCAGGGAGAGAACGAACCTCAGTGCTGTACATAGCTGAGGTAGCTGGCTTTTGCTTAGGGTAAATTTTAAAAGGAACTTGGTTCTCAGGTATTCAGAAGCTGAAATTCACTGTGAAGGTAGAAAATATAATCCTGGAGATGAGCTAGAGACACGAAAATCAGTGGATTTGTTGTAATTAAATAAAGTCAGTGTTTTGGGTGACTCTGAATGCAACTGTGTGTCAGAAAACTGAGGTGAGGTATTTACTGAGAACAGCAGCCCATCTACACCCTGTGAAAGTGGTTGGTTTAACTGAACAGTCTTGAGGTTGGTCAGCCAGCACTTACAGGGAACTGGCCCTGTTTTTGGAAAGTCAAAGCTGAAGTGCCTAGAGGATCAAACGGCAAACGTTTAAAGCTTTGGTAATCCTGTGTTCTACAGGATTATCAACATTCAGAATATGAGAATAGTTTAACTGGAAAGAAGGACAGATCTAAAGAAGAAATAGATATTTATATCCAATGTTAAGGTAATTAAAAAACACATGTGCGTGACAAGTTGTGGGTTAGGTACTGTTCCAGTAAAGGTGATCTGATTTGCCATTCTGCAATGTTAGAGGTGTAACACAGAAGTAATTACAACGATCTAGTTTGCCAAGGTTTATCTTTTCTGGTATTAAGTACGTTACTGACTACAAAATCATTTTTAAAGGCTCCAAGAGGTTAAACCATGAAAGTAAAGACTACTAAGATGAAACTGGGGGAAAAAAAATATGTATCTTAGCCAATTTATCAAAGCACTGGTGTTAAAGCAATTAAATAACAATAGGAAAGTGCCATCATACATCATTGTTAGCTTTGGAAATCAGTTTTAGATTTATAACAAGGATAAAATGATTTAAAATCTCTGTAAAAGAAGATTGTGTGACAGAAATAGGAGAGTGAAGAAAATATTGCAGAGGTTGAGCGTGAGGTGGAAATCTGAAGAAACTGCATTTCATGGGTGCTTCTTTTTCTGACTTTTCACTTTTGATGGACTAGCAAATTATTATTTGTTTTCTTATGAATATACCACATAGTCTGCCACAAATAAGAAAACGAGTGATTCCAGAGAGAGCCTCTGTCAGTGCTTTGGGATGATGATATTTGTCATTTTCAGACCAGATGAATGTCACTGGACTGTTTGCAAGAAGTAGGTGTTTTTTCTTTAATGAAATGTTATGTAGAGGAACAAAAAAGGGTGAAAGTACTATCTCTAACTTGAAAGCATGCTTTCTCTGTGGAATCTTTTGCTCTCTGTGTTCTTATTTCTTACAGGGTTTCTTGCAGGTAGAGGAGGGAGGGGGTTAGAGGAGCAAGGAAATCAGATACTAGTGCATTCCTTAAGTCAGTAATAACAAGAAAAGTTGCACAATGCATAAATCGTGACAGATAATTTTAAAGACATTGACTTTTTAAATAGAAATAATAATAAAATCAATAACTAGCTGTAGCATCTTTTCTCCTATTTCAGACTATTTAGGAAACAGACTTCTGCAGATTTAAAATTTGATGCAATGAATGACCATTTCAGGCAGAAAGCTGTTAATAATATATATTTTTTCTAAATTATCTCCATTGGGAACTGTACTTCTTTTGCTACCATTTACACATTTTAAAGATAATATAAGCCATTTCCTGAAAGGAACTTCAGCAAAACCAAGCTTGAATTTATGCTGGGTTTTCATGGAAGAATATGGACATAAGCTGTGTTAAATTTCATATCTGGAGTAAATTAATTTAATGGCAGTCACTTTGCAAATGGCTTTTGCTCATTATAGTCAACTAATCAGAATCAGTGATTGGCAAAATGTGAATTGCATGATTTGCCCAAGAGACATGATGATTTTTTGGCTTGGATAAATTACTTTATTAAGTTCTGCCTCTGGACAATGAGATTTCTGACTCACTGATCAGTGTTCTAAGAGATGAGTTATTCTTTGAGATGAGTTGAATGGAAACTCAGTAGAGAAAGTTAGTGATGTGCACGTTTTTACATCTGTGGTATGACAAATTAAGAATATTCTAGTTGGGTAATGGCCAACTAATACTTTTCAGCTCTGCAAAGTGGTTGGATGGGTGCAGTGCTGTCTTCTTGGTGTGGACAGATGTCAGCAACCTAAATACAATAAATGACTTCTCCATCCTCCCCAAAAGGAAAAAGAAAGCTTTAGATAACCGGAAGCATATCAGTAACAGTCTCTGGTGGTGCTGCAGTTCACCAGAATGAAGTAGTATCTACCTTTGATGTACTTAAAAATAAGGACAGGAGTGCTGCTCTTAATTTCTGAAAATCTCAAAACAAGCAACCCAAAAAAATAAACAAATAAATAAAATTGAACAGTCTTCTGTAGAAGTTATTATCTAGACTAATAGATTAATTTTAAAAGTTTAATTTCTGATTTTTAGCACTTAACAGAAATAATTTTTAGGAATCCAAGCAGGTGACATGTAAAAGACTTAGATTAAGTGCTGATAACATTTGTCAGAAAAATGATTATATTACTTAGGTGAGTTGCTGCAGCTAGAAGAAATAGTCAAGCTTTGGGTTAGTTCCAAGTAGCTGAAATAGTAGCAGAAGTTGCCGCAGAAGCAATAACAATCTTCAAAAACAACTGGTTATTAAGTTTTCAGATTGTTCTTGATTAAAAAATGAGCTCATGTTCCCAAGAAATCTTTGAATATATCTTTTCCCTAATGATGTCAAAAAGTGAGAGTAGTAAAAGACTAGATATCTTCACAAGCCCTGCCATGTTTATTATACTGTTATGGCTGTACAGTACTGCTACAATGTGGAAGCCAGAGCAATGCTAGCTGCTGTTTCTTAATCATGACTGTAGTGGGCTTACAGTACTTTCTTTGAAGTCACAAATACAAGTAATTCACTTTAGCAGTGGTACTTGGAAAACAGCCTGCTTCAGAATTGCAGTACATATCTGCAAAGTAATCATCAGCTTGGTATTTAAAAGCAGAATCAGAAGGCAGACTGTCTTCCATGACCCTGTGAGGAATGTTCTTCATAATAGAAGATGTTGAGAAGCTGAGATCCCCTACTGTGGAACACAGAGTAACTCAGCTTAGGTAATTTAGCAGAAGTGAAAAGATATTAATTTATGCTCTCTGAAGGACTAAACAGAATCCTTCAGAGCACTGTCATTCAGTGTGATATTCAGCAGAATTTCATTGTGTTCAGACACAAAAATTCTGGTCTGAAAAAATGCATATATGACAGCCTATAAAGTTCTGGAGTGGTGCATTCAGAAAACACACACCAGGGACTCTTCTCTAAATATCAGATCTTGTAAGAGTTGTATTTAAAAAAAGGTTGCTGTATATAGTGATATTTTTTATTACTGAATAGCTAAAACTAGACCACAGTAGGTGTCACTTCCATGATTTCATTTGAAAATGTTCCATCATTTCTGTCCCTAACAGTATCTTCCGCCAGTGTCAGGTATCAGGAAAAAAAACAACCAAAGTCAATGATTAACGTTAGTCACTTTGCAAAGAATATGGAAACTTTAGAACATAGAGAAGGACAAAGCTCAACTATTTGGAAATGCATTGAAAGGGAAGTACATTTTATTGAAATTGGTGAAGTGATTTCTACTATACAAGCGAATTAAGGACTATATATCAAGCTGATAGAGGTGCACAGAAAAATGGAATTTCAGGAGCAGAATAAATATAATTTGCAAGGATATACAGATCATTTAAAAAATGTGCAATAATAAATCTCTTAAGGATCAGTAAACAAAAAATGTTGTGTTATCATGGTGACGTGGTTCTATTTCAATTTCTTCCAGGCAACGGGAACTAAAAGAACAAAGTCATGTAGGTAAACGCCATACACACAGGTGCGAAAATGGATGAGGAGTTACAGTTGTTAAAACAAAGCAAAACTGGCTACAAGAAAAACTGTTGGAGACTGTCAGAAACTAGTATGGGTGCAATACTAGCTTGTGTGTGGTGAGTTGTCAAGTGATAGTTGGCCATAGAAAATGTGGCTTGAGATTTGTTTAAAACACTCTGTCCGTGGAGATCTTGTTAAATGAGTTTGCTATAAAAATAAACATCTTGGAATGCTACCTTTTAATTAATTGTTGGTTTGTTAAAGAAACAAGACCCTAGGTTACAGATGACTTTTTGATCAGCAGAATGCTTTCAAATCAGGTCATTGCATGTATATTCAGTGGTTTATTAGTAATACAAATGGATATTCTGGGCTGAAAAACAAATTTGCCTTTCAAAAACATTAGAATAAAAATGAGCTTAGACATTTCAGTTCTTTTGATAAACTGATAGAGACTTGAAAAATACTTAGTTCATTATGTAACAGGATACTTGATGTAGCCATACTGAAAGTGCAAAAGTGAGCCTGGGATGAGTTAGAGCCTGGGAAAGCAGACCACAAAAATGTACTTGCTAGCAATATTCAAGCACTCTTGTTTCATCCTGAAATCTGAATGTTTTGCTGCTGGCAAAACATTTGTAGTTTGTTTATTCTTAAGATACATATTTGAGCTGTTCAGAAGTTGATTGCAGTGTGCTTTTTGATTCTTTGGAACTCATGGTTATGGTTTCTTAAGCAGTATAAATTGTCAGATTCTTTCCTTAGCAAACTAATGTTTTCTCCATCTCTTATTAGTGTATTTAATAAGTGATGTGATGACTTTGTACAAATTTTCAGCTTATTCTCGTACATGGATGTAGAATGTTCCTGTAACATAGATTTCTAGATGTAGATCTCTCTCTTCAGATCTCTGAAAATTCAGACTTGGCTCTAGATTTTCTATCTGCATTAGGAAGATGTAGATTTAGATTTGCTGAAATCATCCTAGTATGGACTTTCCTACTGGTTCCTTGAGGAAAAACTATTTAACTAATTTTGCCTGCATAGAACTAATTTTGGACTGTATAGTAAGTTTAGAACTGACAGCAAAACATAAAACAGTATCCCAAAGTGTTTCTTGATTACTTTCATTTCTCCTACAAATTCCCAAGTGTATATAGTAAAATCTCATGGCTTTAAATCCCTTGAGATGATTGTCACTCCCCAAAACAAAGTAAATATGTTGCATTTGTAAATAGTTATTCTGAAGTACAAGATATTGCAATGAATATCATTTGTGTGATGCTATCTTTGCTCAATGCATATATTTAACTTGAAATATACAGGAAATGAAATGATGGCAAAAGTAAGGCTATTTTAAACTGCTTTTAGTGGGTTAAAATAGCATTTAATTCAGAAGGTATTGTTCTTGTGTTACTGCAGTTTTATCTTCTCCTAGGCTCTGTAAGGGTTCTAAAGCCAAATGAAACTAGTATGAGAGTGAAGTTTGGGAATCAAGAGCTTGAGGAGATGAATCACAAGAGTGGAAAAATTTCTTTATTTGACTCAGAAGTGGGGTATTAGAAGTCAGGTGCATTAAGTATGCATTCAGGAAAGAGTGAATGGAGACTTTAATGCAGCTTGCTTGGCAGTTGTGAGAATGTAATTATAATGACTTTTGGTGGGGTGAAAATATCCAGTTTCCCCAAAGATGACACTGGCTTAGCGATGCAGGCTTTCTGACTTCATAGTCTAATGCTTAATTCACAAGATGCTTCATTTTTCCATATGTAATCAATTGGAATCAACATTGTTTCAAGCCACAAAATGCAAGTACTTCTTCATTAGATTAAACAATTTTTCAGGAGTCTGCTAAGCAGAAGAGGAGATAAAACTGGACCTGCTGTCTGTGAAAAATTTCAAATCTTAAATATAAGGTAACTGTAGAGAAAATAATCGAACATATTACCCATCACTTAGACAGTCTGGAGAAAATTGGCTGAAATGACCACACAGATCCTTTAAAAACGCAATGGAAGCTGAAAGGACTGACAGTTGCGAATATTGGTGTTTTAGAAAAGAAAAGCATCCCTGAAGGAGAATATGGCTTATCAGATGTTGGAGGACAGATGATAAATTCCATATTACTTACAGCCATTAGTTATGCCAAGGGCATATGAACTGCAACACAACTATAACACAGCCTCCTGTTTTAAGCATTACGAATGTAACTATTAGGATAAAAGCCCTCCAGCATTCTGTACAGACAGTTACATTAATGCACAAAGTCAGCATTTAGTAATTATGAATAGTCCAAGACGATTCACAATCTGTATTTGTGCTGTAATTTATTTGGGTTTGTGACACAGCCTGCAATCTATTGTAAAAATGGGGAAAAAAAAAGCAAGAATACTATGCAGGCAAAGATTTATGAGATTAAAAGAACAACTATGGAAAAAGAAGAGTATTATTGGGTATTATCCCAATAAAAATAGCATATTAAAATGGAAATTTACGTAGTAATAGTATAACCTGAGATTTAATGGATAATTCTTCTCAACTAGAGGCAATCAAGGTAAAGAAATGAGAAGCAGTAGGAGTATGAGCTTATACCAATCAGTGGAACATAATAATGGAAAGCCAAATGAGCTAACGTTCTTTGTCCCTAATTATAGTGGCCCTTTTAAATAAGATTTTTCCTCAGTCTAGTATAGTATTCCCACTAGGTAATATATTAACAGTCTACCAGAAGAAAATTACTGTATTTGAAAATGGAGCTCTTTCACACTGAGGGAGATTGAAACAGAAGAGTAAGGACTAAGGCTGACATAATTCAAGAAACAGACACTTTCTGGTTTCTGTTACAGTGCACTGGGACTCTCAAGCTGTCCTGAGCTGGTTGAAAATGAATGCCTCAGCATGAAGAGATCTCTAGGCTATATAATATGGCTCTCTTGCTCACTGTCTTTGTGGTCCTCTGAGATGATCACTTGTTGGCACTGTAGGCTTCAGTCAGCTCTGATTTATGTTATGATGAGCAGGTTCTCCTGGCAACGCCAAGATTTTGGTAGTGCAAAAGATTTATGGTGATGTTAGTCCTCCAATCTTATACTGGATACATGTCAGTGGTTTCTGAAAAACAAACCTGTAATCTTTAGAAAATTGCAGCAAAAATGACAGGTTCTAGTGCTGAAATACAGTTTAGGAGGAGGAGGAGTGTTGTGTAACTCTTTCCTCTGAGTTTCTTACAAACAGAGTTTGCACGTTACTAAAAATCTTGTGTACAGTGGTGCTCTTTGATAGTTTCTTTTCCATGCATACATTACTACCCAAACCTCATTTAGTTTTATTGAAGCATAAAGAAATTCAAATATGAATAAAATTTCCTCTGAATAGTACCAAGCTAAACCTCTATTAGTCCAACAAGCAACTGAAGAAATTTTCTTGCTACAATTTCATTGTACTTCATAAATGAAATTATGGCAGAAAGTCTGTTTTGAAATTGTAAGACATCCTTTTAAAGAGTTCTGTAAAATATAAAAGTTTCTAAAAATATAAGACATCATTATTATCACTTAATACACTGATACTTCAATATCAGGTGAACAATTATCATTGACTTTTAAAGATTATGTACTCCTGTTTGGTTCCTGAACCGGAAGCACTGAAGTAAATCACTCTAGACACGTGTGTCTTGTCCTGCAGGAAACTCTCTGGTTTGTACTATGATTTTATTTTAAATACAGTCTAAGATATAATTTTTTTTTGCAGTTGTAGAAACACTAACAAAGAAATTAATGAACTGGAAGTCCCCTAGCTCATAAAAGGAGCAGAGGATGCCAGTTGTGTGTTTTCAGAATGAAGTTCTTTAACTTCAGGCCACACAATTTATGCCACTTACCACATACTCACTGTATCACTGTTTCTCCTTTCTTTTTCATAGCACAGTTTTAGATCTTCTCATTCCAGCTGGCATGTTCCCGATGCATAGTAGCAAGTTATGAGTGACAAATCTAACTCTTAAATGATAAATTCAGTAAAGTTATTTTAGAAACTTTAGAGCAAAAGGAAAGAGCTCTATGACATAAGTCTTTCTTAGTTTGAGGAAAATAAGTTTATTTCCAATTTAAGAAAAAGATCTTATGACCTTTTCAGCATAAAGCAGATACAGGTAATCCATTTCAGCCATATTTCCAGTACGACACAGGGCTCAGAGTTAATAAGAAAATGTGCTTCCTTTTTTTTTGTTGGTTTGTGAAAAAAAAGAAATACCATTGCATCATCTGTGCATTTTCCTAAACAAATTAATAATATAAAAAAATCAAACTGAAGATACCCAAGAACTGGGATACACTGCTTAGAGAAGTTGTTCTCTTCAACAGTAGATGGGCTTAAGCACTGGTTAAATTAACAGTTGATCAGAGTGATGCAAATATGTTAAATCATTCAGATTCTCAAAAACAGATTAAAGAAATCTTTGAGCTTCACTGGGTTTATTTTCTATGATTCTGTTGATAGTTTGGATGAAGATAAAGACTGTAAAATCCACTTCTGGGGGGAGGGAGTGAACTGAGAAGATTAAAAAAAAATTAATAAATTCTGAAGTACCTGAGAAACTTTTTCTCTTTTCATATAAGATGGAAGGGGGAAAAAAAAATTACCTGGATAATGCATTCTATTACAGTGAGCTTTACTCTTAAAGTAAAGCCAAGTGACAGAAAATGTGCTCTTCTGATAAAGATGACAGGAAAACAAGACACAAAAGCCAGAAACTGAAATCTAGCTTCTGGTCTGCCAAAAAGTCAAATAGAAGAATCCTGCTTTCTTACTTTACGTAAGCCAACCGTGCCTCTTGGCTTTTCTTCAAACTAGCTGTTTGATACATTTTGATTCTTTTTAAGACTCTCTGGATCTTGTGTATCTTTTCTTTGTGTTTGCTAAGGCTGTAAACTGCAAAGATAGCATAATGAAGGTTAATGGAGCTCTCAGATTCATGGAACTCATATGAATTAGAAATAACTACTAAAACAGAGGAGGCTCAACAGCATCAAGTCTAAAAATATTTCACGCAGAATTCATAATGGACTAAATAACGCTTGCAAGCAGCTGCAATGTAATTTTGCCAAACTGAATAAAAACAAATGCCAAGGAAGCGTCAAACTGAACAAAGGAAGGATCCCTCCCATTTCCCTTCAAAAGTATTTTTTCCTACATTATTCCTTTCATAAAAAGAGAGAGCGTAAGAATAGAAAGAGGAAGAAACATGAAAAACCAATCAGCTCTGGACTATTCTCTTTTTCCTCCTATTGATAAAGGAATATACGTTCTGAGATCTCTCATCATCTGAAGCCAGACACACAAACAGCATTCTCTCACTTATTTAGGTAAACACTGCAAGCATTACAAACTCAGCACTATAAAATGAAATCAACTGTGTACCTGCTGAGGGGAAAAAAAGGAAGAATGGGTCCTGTTCTTCTGTTCTTGCAACAGAATGCTATACAGAATTTCAAGCAAGGACGAATACAAGAACAGATACAGCTTTGCCTTTTCTCTTCCCAAGATACCTGCCACTGCAAATGAACAAGTGTGATAAGAATAAGAATTTTTTCTTTATACTAATAGCAATAATTAACATCTTTGGGAGGAAAGAGGAAACAATCATTTCGTGGTGCTGTGTTCATGTAACAGTACAGCAAACAAATGCTTATTAAGAACTGCATCCTGAGGGCATAATGTAGGTGACCTATATAGTTTCCAAAGGCTTAATCTTTTAAAGAAAGGAAGAATGCTCTTAGATCATCTGGAAATGAATTTTACTATATACAGTGGAAAAGCTTGAAGGGTTTTGAACTTGTATTTCCTGAAGAGATCAATTTGTGCCACTTGGCAAATAATTTACTGCATTTTCATCTTTTCAGGTTCAGTCAGTATAGAGTAGACAAATTTTACATTCTGGATTTCCTGATGGGTGTGTGGAAAATCTAGGGAGATGATGGAAGCTGTCCCAGCAGCCCTGTTAGTCAGCCATCTCCCAGGTGCCAGAGGAATACCTCAGAGGGCCTCTGCAGAACTACCACATGTGAGTCAATTGTAGGATATCCAGTCTCAGGTTCTTTGTTCAGCAAAATTTTAATTTACAGGTCATTAAGTATTTAAGCCCAGAGTAAGTCTGACTGAACTCATCATTTCATTGTCTTTGACTTCCAAATTGCTCTTTTATTCTCTTTGGGCAGTAATGATTCTTATTTAAATAACAACTTTAATCTAAGAATGTCATTGTGTTTTAACATGATCATTGCAGCTCAGAGAAGGGGGGAAAAAAAAGGCGATCCTGAAAGTTTTCCATATGATATGAACAGTGTGACAGAGTGCCTTCTTGTCATGGATATGAAACTACAGTTCAATTCCTAGAACAATGGACTGTCTGCAGAAGAGGTACAGCTGAATGCAAAGTCTGTTGATTGTATTTGAGTATTCCTGGGATGAAAGTTAGCCCAAAGTTGTAGATCTGGAATAGAAGGGTTATTTTACGTGTGCTATAAATACGCATTTTGTATGACTCTTATTAGCATGTCTATATGCTAATTCACAATCTATGAGGAATATATGTGCATGTGTGACATCTAAACTATGTACAATAAATACCAGACATTAGATGACAACAGATTATCTTATCATTAAATCAATAAACATGGTAAAAGCAGTCACACATTAATAATGTGAAGCAATTGCTTTGTAGAGCTAAATTCCTATTCAGTTAGGTTAAGGATTGAGGATTTTGCTCCATACTGTCACCAACTGCACCTTCTGGACTGTAAGTGTGCATGGTAAGAGAAATTGTGATGGCTTTTGCTGTACAGAGAGAAAAGATACAATTCCATTTTTCTCACCCTGTTATTGCAATGTTCTCAAAATAGTATTTGAAAATTGAACTGGGGAAAAAAAAATATGAATTCAAAGCTACCATATTTGTACTTTGTGGATTTTCAGACCTAGTGTTAGCAGACACTGAAACAGCACCTGCATGATAATTAATACAAAAATGATGAACAAAATCCTCAGTGAGTACAAATGAGCTTAGCTCCATAGGCTTTTCTGTGTACAAAATGCAACTCTGAGCTTACCTTTAGGTGATCACCAGTGGTACCTCTGACTATTAAAACAAAAGTGGACTATGCAAATTAATCTGTCTTCTCTGAAGGTAATGAGCCCCACTGTGTCTTCAGATAATCTAAGGGCAAACTTGAAGCGACTCAGTAGCTGTTATCAGAATACTACCTTGTTTACAGCAGTTTAAGGGGTGTCAGATATTCACTGTCTGAACATTGATTTTGCTTGTTGGTTTATCAGATAAATAGAATGAAAGTGGTGAATTTTGCTTTCTAAAGCACAAAAATTCTGTTTATGTTTAGGGGAGGAAAATTTTTATATGTGCCTGGTCAGCTGAGAACAACCTGTAGTAATGGGCAATTGTTTTGTCAGAATGCATAGGTATTTTATGAATACTAAGGTTTTATCAGAATATTTGACAGTTTTATTTGGCTAATGATGAATAGGGAGTAAATAGCAGCATGGCTTACTTTGTTATAAATCTTTCAAGCAGAAAAGACAACTGAGAATTTCCCTGCACGTGAAACAGACTCCTCTTTAGCACTAGAATGGGTGCAGAACTGACCCTGACCTCACTGAGAAGCTCTGGTGACAGAGATGTCTCCCAGAATGTCAGTTAATATTCCTTTAGTGAGGAGGAGGGAAGGAGGAAAATGAAGGTGGGGAGGTTAAATAATGGTGGCCAGATTCTGTATCCCCCACTAGCTTTTTAGTGATGCGTAGGTTGTCATCCCAGGCATAGCCAGTAATTACTGGCTTGGGGATGGCAGGATTACTGCTAACAGTGTGATTGCTAATGTGGTTGGAGTGCCTCCCTGTCAGAAGTACAGGCCAGAGTTAAGCAATCTTATGTAATCTTCATGCACCATATAGAACCTGTATGGACAAAGCAAAAGGGCTCATCAGAATGATTATAAGTTCTGTCATCCTTAGTACAGCCCTGGTCTGTTCTTGGGAAATAGCCAGAATTGCAGAATGATGCAAGCAATATGCTGACTGCACTGACCTGCTGTAGCTGCTCTTCCCCTTAAGTCACAGTAAATGTCTTCATTAATTGTATTAATAATATAATACAATACCACTAATGAAGAAATTAGTTTCCATTCTCCATTTCCTGCAGGTTTTATGTGGGCTTTTACAGATCTCTGTTGAAGAGGATATTCCCCTCCCCTTTATAAATCTTTGGAAATCACAGAGCAAAAATACCTAAGTAGTCTGAAGTTTGGGAAACTTTCAAAAAGGTTTTTTTTTTCTTTCTCCCCCCCACCCCCCCTACAGGCAATAAAAGACAAAGAGCTCATAAATAGGAAAGTAAAGTCACTCTTTCCCCCATGGACCTGCTTTGGACTGCTAGTGTTCATATTTTTCTGATACAATGTCTTTATAACTTTGCATCATGAATAAATAAAAACTGGAAAACAGCTCAGGCTTCTGTATCCCTTGAGTAGATGGAACTTTTGGGATCAGATGCCTCTCTGATGTTCTTTGGTCATAAGTCAATCCTTTGCCTCTGTTTGCTTGCTGCAGTGCAGATACTGTTTGTTACTGTATTGATCCTTAAGCAGCAGCGCTGACCTAGGTGTTCTAATGCTTTTTAATTGTACTTGTAATTAACTTCAACATATCCCTTTTCTAGCTATAGAATAAGGAAATTTATAGCCTTGAAATTGTGCTATACAAATACTGTGTGGATCCCACAGTAGCAGTCTTGTTTATTCTTCCTCATATGGAAGCACCCAATGGACCCATTGTATACTGTATCTATTGTCTTCTAGAAAGACAACTGTTGGAGTTGTCTATTTGCTAAAAATAACAGGCATAAAATAGTTGCCATAAAAAGGATGTTCTCTGGTGTCTCTGGCAAAAGCTAGGGTATTGCCCTACTTCAGATCTAGCCTTGAAGCTTTTGATACACATCTGCCTCTGACAGCATCCATTCTTCCAATTTATATGGTTAATTCTGAATGATCAGGTTTGTTGAATATGCTTATTTTATATCTTACCTGCTCAAGTATTTCTAGGGTAAATACCCATCTGAATTTAAGAACGTTCATTTATGCAAATACTTCAGTTTATAACTTTGAAATTATATATATATCTAGACTAATGAAAATATAGAATAGAAAAATGGTCTTGAAAATAAAAAAAAAATTGTAAGTATGGATGATGATATTATCCAATTTTTAAATTGGTGGAAAATCCCCATAATACTTAAGTCTTAGTGCAATGTGAGAGAATACTAAGAGTTAGAAATGCTATTTGGCAACTCAGTAGCACTATAGAAAATGCTGTCTTATGATGACTACTAATGAGGCTTTTTCTATCCGTGAACATCCACCAGTGTATTTCTATAGGCCCATCTTTCAAAGATGTATGCAGTAAGAGAAGGAAAAAAAAAAGAAAAATAAATTTGATGAAATATTTCAAAATCTGAGCAGATAATATTTCCACATAGCCTCGAAAATATATTTAATTGTGCACATTACTTAAATATATGAATTAATGGCTTCAAAGTCTTGTAAACAGTGTTATAAAAAATGTAAAACAGAAGTAGGAAGAACTTTTTGTTGCAAACTGCTTGAAAGTGATGGCTACTTAAAGAGAATGAGAAAATCTAAGGAACAGCTGTAAATCGTATTGTGTAGGATTCTGTTTCAAATAGTAGTAGTTTATTCCTTGCTTTGTTTGTTTCCTGACACATTTCTGACATATATTTTGAAGGAAGATCAATCATCCCTTAGTCTTTTACTCTTTCCTGATGCAGAATAGTACTCAGTATTTTTTTGCAAGGTTTCAGTGGCTGTTCCTTTTCTGTCTCTTTTTTTCCTAGATTCTGTACAATGAGTCAGAGATCTTTTGCCTATTTTCTCTACTGTCTGCTATAACTATATGGAATTACTCTTTAGCAAGAATTTCAGGACCATGTATTTCCCCTCCCCACTAATCAGTAGCAGATATTGCTTGGTGTTTCTTGAGTGATACTTATAATTTCTGATTTTGACCCATTAGCTAATGGAGTAGAAGGAGATAGAATTGGTTCTGTGTAAACTTTGAAGGGTGATTTTGTTATTCTACGGACTGAATGTGATTGTGAAGAACTGGGAAATAAAAATTGCAGTGGTACAATGTGTATTGTAATATTCTGTAAAATGCTGAGTCCCATCATTGGCATGGTTAAAAATAGAATGCAGATATACTCAATAATGAGGCTGAGCAGATACTATGATCTAACCAATCTGACAAAATTAGTTTCCTCTTTGACTAGAATGAGTGTAACATAGAGCACTATTTTCAGCAACATTTCCATAAATAGCTCCTGATGCATTGCTTTTATGAATAATTCACAAATCTGAATGTTAAATTTGAGATACTTCGAATTGATAAATGATAAAATATACTGATATTTCTTAAATGAGCAAGCAAAACTTGTTACCCTGTACAAATGCAAGTAAAAATTATAAATTCATTTTCAAAAACATTTTACAATATATATTATCCTAGCATTCTTCTCCAGCATCAATTTCACTTGGTAGAAAAGGAACACAAACTTTTAAAGCTATGTTTGTATGAGTTAGAATGAGTATTTATGGAAGATTTTATTTTTGTTCTTCCTCTTTACAAAGGCTGCTCTGAAAGTAATGCCTCCTACCTCCTATTTTATTATGTTGCCCAAGATGTCAGAGGAGGTGGCAGTGGTATGGCAGTAGAAGTTGAACCTTCCCAGCAATATTCCATTACATTTTATTGCTGTGTGACAAAAGGCAGTCTGACAAAATGACGTCTGACATGGCAGTGTGGATGGAGCAAAAATGTGCCATTGAATTCCAAAAAATGGCACCACTGACATTCATCAACACTCGTTGAACGTTTATAGAGACTGAATGTGAGTACAGTGAGGTCATGGTTGGTGTGTTTCAGCAGTCATGATAGTGACAATGCATTACCTGGTGCAGATTTTTTATAAGCATGGCATGAGGCTCTTGTTCATTGCTGGCAGAAATGCACAGCTAATGCTGGTGACCATGTTGAAAAATAATATTTTGTAGCTGAGAATTTCCTCTATAAAACAGTGTTACTGTGCTCTTTGTAGCTGTTGTAGTTTTTATGAAAATAAATAGGAGTCATTACTTTTAGAGTGACCTAACTAGCATGGACACTGCATTTGAAAAGGGTAATGTTGGACACTGCATTTGAAAAGGGAAATGTTAATTCACTTTATTATTTTTAACCCTCTTTTTTTTTTTTCTTTTTTCTGGCATCTTGCATACATGTGCCCTTCTTTGACAGGCATGGGCCAGCTGACTAGTCATAGAGCTAGAAAAATACTCTCACTCATGACTGATGTTGCAGGTGAGAAATGAACCTAACTTTGCTGCTGAAGCCATTACTTTTTCTCTGGAGATTTTCTGTTTTTATTCTCGGTGAATGGCAGTAGGAGGTACAGCCATAGGCATTTCTTTGGGAAAACAGCAGTATATTTTTTAATGAAATAAATCCCAATGCCAATTTACCTTGATACTGTTCATCTAATTTTTAATTTACTCATTTACTAGGTTTATGAAAATACATTTATGAAAGACAAAATAGTCCTGAAGATATGGGGTTTTTTTTCCCCAATGGATATTTCAATTTTCAATATTTTCAATGTATTTCTGTGGAATTATTTACCTTAATCTCATGCTGTATCATTCGAGTTTCCTGTTATCATCATTGCCTAAGCCTGCTCTCTTCACTGTTCAGTGGACTTAGCACATTTCTCACAATGTACCCATGCTATTTAGTGCATTCTGCTAAACCAACCCTTTCATCCTTCTTCCCATTCCAAGCTAACTCTGTATCACAGTCTGATATTTAAAATTGATTTTAATTTACCCTGTAAGTCAGATATTTCATGCATTCTGCATTTGTAATACAGGCACTGCTCCAAACACTGTTCTTCAAAAGAAAAAATTTCCGTGTACCACATGACAACTGAAGTAGTAAAAAAAAGTGGTCGAATGCATTTGTCTGCTAAACTGACTTTCTAAACTTGGATTTCTGAGAGTGCTTGCAAGCTATGTCTACTGACTGTGGCAATAGCACCGCATCAGACTGGCTCTGGGCATTTTGCCTGGCTCCCTTTGCTGTGTTTTCAGTGGGTGACAAACCAGAGGAGAGTTGAAAAGAAGTCCTGGTGCTCACAGGTCAGGTCTCTGTCTGGACAATGAACAAGTCAAGCCTCTGAACAGCATGTATTTGCTGTTCAGTCTAGTCTTCATCAATTTCCACTTGCAGAAAGATTTTCTAGGGCAAATGTACCAGAAACTATACCTATCATGCAGGCTCTCACTTCAGAATCAGTGGTGCAGTTCAAAACCATCTTGAAATAAGAATACCATAAAACATGCAGAATCATCAAAAAGTTAGTCAGGATTGTTCAGAGGAACCCTAGGCATTGTTTAAAATACTCAAGGAATTTAAGACATTCCTTAAGCTCACATATAAACTGATGGTGGTAGGTGATGATCCTTAGTTGCTGATCCTGCTGAAGTGAATGTTATGTTCAGGCAGGCTTGTATTAAAACATGGCCTCCTCGAAGCAACAAATATATATATGAGTTGCTTTAGGCAGTGATTTTTCTCCCCCAACCTGTCACGAAGCATTTTAGTTAAACTAATATTAATTGGAGTAACAGATTCAGAATTTGGATATGTGCCCTTGCAAGGATAGCTGGATGTCTTTCCAGTCCAATGAACATGTTACCAGATCTGTCTGTTTTGGCCTTTTAAAGTAAAATCAGATGTGTATGGTGCATGAACTAGAATCATGTGAATTCTTGACATTTTGGGATGTTTTTCTTAGGTTAACAGCGAACTTGAAATATGCTTACTTGTAGCTCATAGGATTTGGAGTTAATTATCATTAAAAATCATGATAGTAAGAAGTCCAAAAGTCTTTGGTTGCACTGAAATATTTTGTGAACTGTTTTGGACAAAATGTCTTCCAGCTGTTTTGGAGTTTGTGGACAGCCTTTGTCACCTACTTAGGCTTATATTTAAAATGGATAAATAAACTATCAAGTATTAGCTTAACCTTACAGCCAGTCAATACTAAATAAATAACATACCCTTTTTTCATACATTTTCAATGATGTATGCACTAATATGATGTTTGGTGAGCAAAATCTTCCAAAATATTACTTTTCAATAGAATATGTAATCTTTTAATAAATACTCTTCCATTTGTGTGCCCTGTAGAAGATCTCACACTGGATCTAGAATTAAAGGCAAAGAGATATGAATTAAAAATCCCTATTTTCATCTCTTTTTGTCTTGTTTTTAGGAAGAATAACATTTTGGTAATCCCACGGTAATGGAAACTGTTTAAAAATACCCAGACTCTGAACAGTCCTGTTGAATTAGTAACTTTGGAATACCAGAAGCAATATTGGCTTTTGAAATGGAAACTGAGATAATCTTAAAAACATAGCACTGTTCTGCTATTATTACATGTAGTTACTGATTTTCTTGGTAATAATATTTCAATTTTCAACAAACGTATTAATAAAGTGCCACTGTTCACATTATAAGTAAACCAAGGACATAATCAATTGGAATAGGAGGGATCCAGATGTGGTCCCTCATTTTTCTATTAGGTGCTATCAATCTTTCCAGCTCTGAGTTTATATTTGTGAAAAAGGAAGAAATTAAAAAACAGAAAACATTATCTCTGTTTAATTTGTGACAATAGGGATTAGTAACAAAAAGGATGCTTTGATTAAGTCAGAAGTTTATCATCATTCATTAGGTTGCTGACTCCCAAACTATCATTTAGCCTTTTATTTCTGTGAATAAGCTCACACAAAATTAGGGCAGGGAGAATTTAGTAAATAGCTTGTGTTTTCTCTTTGTTTTATTACATTACAATTCGTTGCGATTGTTTTGTGGTTTGCTCTTGCCTATTTTAATTTCTACATACATGTGCATTGAAATAATGACTAGGAGGGGTAACCTCTAAAACTGTAGCAAGAGTTATTCAAGGTTCTGATTCTGGCACTGTACTACTGTCATGCAGACATGACTGGGGAGCCTGTGTCATAGGACAGATTCAGGAATGCACTGAGACTGATAGTAGGGAGGTCTGAATAGTCCTTTACCCCTCTTTGTAAATTAATTCCTGAAAACATGTTAAGTAACTGGTGTTCTGGATAAATCAGTTACCAGAATAGAAATGATGCATGGGCTGAATAGATGCGCAGTTGAATGATGCTGATTTCATAGGAAATGTAATTTTACCTTGAATCAAACATCTACGGTTTTAAATGTTCTTTGATCAATTAAACATATATTTTAAAATAATTTCTTTGCTAAGTTTAGGTGACAGAAGTAAGTTTCCAGTTTTGCCAAAGGCTTTTGTCTGAATAAGGTGGTTCCAAAAATCTCTCAATTTATTGTCAGTTTGAGAACTACTTATGCAGAGTATATTGTAAATAACCCAGGAGGTCATAATTCTTTAGAAAAACTAGCAGTCTTCATTTTGTTAACCAGTTGTTTTTTTTTTTCATTCATTTTTACAATGATCTTAATGATAAATTAATGTGATTATCACTTAATAGGAGTGGTTTTTCTTATTTAATTTAACTATAGCCTTGTGTCATGTCTGATCTGATCTGACTTTCGTAACAAGAACTGGACTGAATTGGTAGTTGATTTCTCCAGATATGAACCACTAAATATGCTTCAGAAGGATCTTGTTTGTTACTCTACTCAGCATGCATTCTTCATGCAAGTTCTCATTGATACCTGTGAATAATATCTGCAAATAATATTGATCTGAAATCTCATTATGAAGACAAACCTGTTACACACTCACTTTGAAAACTGAGAGTACATATATCTACAGCTGTATTTACATTTTTCATACCATTATCTATATGATCATGTCACACTCAAAGCTAAGATAGCTGTCTTCAAGGTACAGAACTGAAAGGATGTTTACTGTTTTAATTAGTGGGGCAGCAGGATCTGCTGTATTAGTACAAGTTCAATTTACATGTAGGTTTAGTACAACCACTATATATGTACACTTATGATCGGAAGGTTGAAGAATTAGTCAGCTCTTGCTAATGTGCAAGAAAAGAAGAAAAACAAGGGAAGAAATAAAAAGGAGGAATAAAATAGCATTAATTTGCTAAGTAAATTATGGTATATAGAAGAGGTCTTGTGTTTAAGATAATTTCTGTGTAAGTTCTCTGCCAAACTCTTATGTCATAGCCCTTGGAAATTTTATGACTATGCAAACAGAATGAATACCATAAGTATACTCTCATGTTTCAGAATTATTAACAGCTTCAGAATAGTCAAATAGAAGACCATATCTCACCTTTAAAAAAAGGTAGCGTTCTGTTGATTTAGTGCATTGAAATGGACAATGAAAGGTCTGAGTCGTGCAGAGTAGAAATCTGGAACGGGCTGGGTAGTGCTGGCGTGCGGCTGTGAGCAGCTTGACGCTGCTGGGGAACTTCAGCTTTAAGAACTTGCTTTGTGTTGGGTTAACAACAGATAATTGGAAAACAATGGCCAGCGAATGAGCTGCAAGCTACAACTAATCGTCTCTCTTCTATGAAAGAAAAACAATGAAATGTCTATTCAGTTCAGTGGGAAAAGTCCTGGTTCACTTGGATCCAGACCAAATATTAATAAAAGCAAATTACTGATAGATCGCTTTTGAAAAGGAGACAAATTTAACTTCAAAATTACATCTAATCTAAGAAAGATAATGGAGTTCTTTACAACTGCAGACTGTATTCTCTGTACTGTTTATTACTTGGTGTTACAGTAACATTTTTTACTATTTATTTTCTTGGAAGTCTCAATATCACATATTGAAAATGTACAGAATCTTATTAGAAGGTGGATTGGTTAGAATAGTATACTGAAAAACTATATGGAAAAAATGAATAGGGAAAGTAATTTTAATACTGAGGCTAGGACTGGACCAGTTTAGCAAATACGAGTAAATGTACTAGTAATGTATTCTAATTGCATTGAAGATTGTATTTCTACAAATCCAATTTAGAAAGTAATATCCAAACTCAAAAAGCATCTACAATATTAAATATATGTATGCATATGGAAAACGATTTGAATGCTTAGTTATTACCTTTAAAGTGATACACTGAAACATATTTTAAAATATTTTCAAAACTGTTCTAAAAAAGAAAGGAAAAAAAAAAGAGGTCAATTAAAAATTCTATAAAACTGTTTTGTAGTACCATGCACCAGTGTCATTTACAGTGTTGTGATTGGCGCTTAATCAGAGAGTGCATCAAGCTGCAGCTCTCTGAACTGAGTCTTCCAGTTGTTCCTCCTGTCCTTTCACCCTTTTCTGAATTGGTGGTAAAGATAATTTAGTAATGATATAAGAGGAGTTACATCCTTTGGAAAACATATCTTTCTAGCACTGGGAAAAAAATCCCAGTTGATGAATATCTCAACGAGTCATTTATTCACTCATCCGTTTTTTCAACAAACTCACCAAAAGCATCATTAATGCCAAGACTAAGTATGTGAAGATTGATGCTGTCTACTTCAAGGGTTCTTAAGAGATCTTGTGAACACATTAAGATCATTTTTTTGATCTTTTTGGGAGGAGGGGGAAGTAAAAATGATGAAGGGGACAGATTTGGAGTTATTTAGTTTTTTGTGAAAGACCTTTTGAAAAACAATGGCAGATCAGGTAAACAGAAAATTGTTTTGCAGGTGCACCAAGTAGCCGTTTATTAGCAGACCATGTAGAAAATAGTGCATGCTGTCTCCTTATGCTAAACAAGTGCAATATAAGCTCTTTCATCATCCCTGTGGAATTCTTGAAATACATAAAAACATTTAATTTCTGAATGTTTTTCTATCTGTAGAGTATTCCAAATATTTTTTTTAGAGTACTTTGCACTGCTACTATATATATATACACATATTTGGATTGGAAGACTAAGAATTCAGGTAGCGAGGTTCTTAGAATCGTAGAATCACTTAAGTTGGTAAAGATCTTCCAGATCATGAAGTGCAATGGTCAACCTGACATTCTGAGTCTCAGCACTGAACTGTGCCCCTTAGTGCAATGCCTGTGTGTCCCCTAAATACCTCCCCAGGGATGGGAATTCCAAATGGTAGGATGATTAATGCATGTAGAAACATGTACTAATGTTACACTCACATCTTAGTTAAAAGCATTTGAAAAACAGATCTGATATGTGATTCTGCAATGTTCTTTATTTCTGTTTGTGCCAATAGTCTTAACTGCAGAAATCCTGGACTTTTTGGCTCGTTTCTATGATGAAGAGAAGTTTTCAGCTTGTTCCTGAATGCTGGTCTTTTCCCTCATGAAAGAATTGTGTATGCAAAACAAGGCACACAAAACTTGCTTCTCTCAGTTTCATTGTAGGCAAGAAATCTGCTGCCTTGTGAAGGGACGCAGTAGGACAGATTACTCTTCTTGTGAGATGTAGACTTTGATTGGGCTCATCCCAGGCTACTGCTGCAAGGGTTTACTCAGCAACTTTGAATTTTCAGTTAAGATCCATTAAGAATGCCTAAGTGATGTCCTGAAGCATTGTGTCATATTGGAGTACTGGAAGAAGGGTTTTGGGTTCCCAACATAAACTAGAGCTTTTCTGAATGCTCCCTGTTCATTTATTAATAGGTCTGTTATGGATTTCAAAGATCTGAACTTGAAAATTCTAACTTCTTAATTGGTAGAATCACCACTTTTAGAGCTACAGCTGGGTGCTGCTTTAATATCCACTGAACGACTTTTCTGTGGACTGTTAACCAGTAACTGAAGTTAGTGGAGAATAAGAACTGGAATCACACTCAGGAGAGGACCCAGGACATACAGACAGTTCTAGGGTGTTCTTCCCTGGTTTCTGAATTTTGTTGCTTGGAAATGTTAAGGCACAAATTCACCACATTCCACAATTTGTTATTTAGAGCATTCTTAATCCTGCATGCTAAATAGTTAGATAACATTTTCATTTTGACTAACGAATATCAGCGTGGAAAACAGGGTAAATTAATTCCCAAGAAGTAAATGAGATTTCCACGCATATTTGCAGTATTATAGTGTTATGGATTACTATTTTCAACAAAAAATGTGTTTCGTAGTAGCCTGTGTTTGTATATAATGTTCTTGTTATACAGTCTCACAACAGGGATGAATTAGTTTGTACTGCAAAACAGCGGTTAAGCAAGCTCTGTTAGTCTCTGGGAAAAAGAAGGATTGTAGTGGCTAATTGTATAGTTTGGTTACGTGTGAAAATTGTAGATTTTTGAAGTCTAGAAACACAGCTATTCCAAAAATCAAAATACAAAGGTTAAGTATGTACTCAAAAATAGTTAACTTTTAAAACTGCATTCATTCTTTTTAAAATATGGATAATAGTTGCTTTTTGCTACTGTCCTTTAATGACACCAGACATGGTTTGCATTTGAAATTTTACCCACCAGTCTTCTTTTGAAATACTTTTCTGGGGGCAAAATTCAAAGAATAGAAACCCATCAGGTCAAGAATGTACAGTCATATAAAAGATAAAGGCATAAATTCATTGACTGCATTGTTAAAATAAGTATTTTTCAGATCTATTATAATGTACAGAATTAAACTTAATGCCATCTGGATTTTGCTACCTGATGAGCTTACTATTACATGGAGCAGCATTATGTTCCTGTAAAATGCTTGTTTGTTGTACTACTGTGATAATTTGATGGTAGCAATCCATAGCCAACAGAAGTAACTTACAAAAGTCCACTTTGGATACTATGAAGGTCATTTCAAAAAACTCCAGGCTTGTAGAAAAGCAGCACAGAGATGCCATCTAGCAGTAACTCTTAGAAATTTCCTAGTAGTTATTTGTTCTTTTAAAATGCTACATTTGAATGTAGGAGAAAAGAAAGATATTGTATTGCAAGTCTTTTCCTAAAGTTGTTTTCCTGCTGAATAGCTAATCACCCAGCAGGAAATAAAAAAAAAATTAATGAAACACATTGTGATGAATAATTATATTTTCTTGGCTTTTTTTTTTCCCCATATAAATACAGAATAAAGTTAGAATCTAATTAACAGACATGACATTTTAGTAAGTGTCTTAAAATTGATATTCTACAATTAACATTATAAGTGTTTACAATTAAGCAGTAGTGAGCTTGTTAAAGGAGAATTGCCAGAGCTGGCCAGCATTCTTTATCAGAAAAAAAGTGAAATACAAAAGCACGGGCAATAAATGGCTATTGTTGAAATAAAATTTTAATGTATCAAAAATTGGATAATAAACTCTACTTTTTGGGAGTTACATATACTGCCGTAAGATGATGATCTCTAAATAGTTTACAATTGTAGATAATTACTAAGTTTAGCAGAAAAGCCCTGTCATAATAAGACTGCCTGTGAACAACAGTCTTAAGAGTCAGTGTTAGCCTAACACTAAATAAAAGTTTGGGTTTTTTTTTTTGCAGGCAAAAATATTTAAGTAATTGATCACTTAAATTATTACTCGAATAATAATAATGCAGGTCATAAATAGGAATATATTGTATATACTCTGAAATATCTGAGACAATTTATTTTCATAAGCAGAATGGTTTGTGAGTGTCAAGGGCATGAAAAAGTTACACATCTGGTCATGGGCATATTGCACAGTGCTTTGGAGAAGTGACGTGAGCATCTCCTTGTTTCCTGTGACTAATTTCACATGATATATTTGCTTCCAAACCTACAGGGCAGAAAATTGTTATTCCATTTCCATTTAGCGTAAAGTAAGATAAATAACTGAGCGTTACTTCGATTTCTAAAGTGATTTCCATTGTAGCTTGTATTTATTTGCTAAAAACCAAAATCCTATCACAAAACCAGAAGCAACAATATTAGCCATAAGACCACAGATAGATAATTTTTCAAATAAATGTGAAAGTGTTCGTAGTCAAAACTAAATTGTCATCTGCCATGTGACACCTTCTTAAATGGTAAATGTGCTGTAGTATCTTAGCCAAGGATGTGAGTAACCATTTCATCTCTCATTTATTTTATTTCTGGAAACCCAGAAATTAGCTCCAATAAACAGCAGACTTTAATTAAGGGCTCACATTTTTACATATTCTTAAGGACTTTAGATCTTTCTGGCTCATCGCTTCTTTGCAGAGTTAAAATGGCCTGCAATTAGCATTTTAATATCCCTGAAAACGTCTCACCTCATGATGAATAGAAGGCCTTTCTAATGCCCTTTGGACAGGACACCATGCCTAAAAGGACTAGAAGCAAAATTTAAAAGATAAGTGATCAGATTTGGTTGTGGTGGCTCATCCTGTTTTTTCAGTGCTGGTCAGTGACAGACACATAAGATGGAGCATGTCTTCCCACTGTTATTTTGGGACGTAGCTCTGACACCTGAACTAAGCAGATTTCTGCCAGCTGAAGCTGGTCTTCTTTATCAGTGTTTTAGTCTTCAGTGGACAGTGACCAAATTGTGTTTTTGTTTTTCTGCTTTCAGGCTGTCTCTTTAATAGATCTGAGTGCAACTGATGATAGAAAAATGACTGGGGAAACCTGTGATTATAGTAATGTAACCATGTGTTCCTGTTGACACAGATGTGGATCTCCCGTGCGTTGCCTGGTAAGTCTCTGCAGAACACAGCACTAGCTGGTATTGTTGGTAGCTGCAGTTCAAAACCATGTAGAGGTAATTCTTTATCAACTGATGTTATTAATTCTGTATCACCTCCTGCTTTTGTTATATTCTCACTGTATTTTAGCTATAGAAAAGCAATATAAATAGTGCAGTTGTAGATCAGATTGCCACTGAATTGCTTTTTAAATTCAATTTTATATTATGTATTTAACTGGAATACCTTTTTGATATTGTTGCAAATTCTGTCCATATTTTTATGTAATTAGTTCCTTTATTTAGAAGGAGAAAAAACCATCAGAAGAGAAAAGTACTGTTTCATGTGGTCATCTAGTACCGAAATGGTATCATTAAATGTCATTCACTAGCACGTTACAGATCATGGCAGCATGGCATGGGCTACTGGGGAATTGCAATGCTCTAAGAATGTTTCTTCTCTCGTTCTTTTTTTATGATGCTCATGTGTATAAGACTGCATGACACAGATGAAGGTGAAGTTCTAAGTTATATAGCATCACAGCCATCTGCAGGCCCAGCGAGTTTTAATCCCCAGTGCTGCGAGTGCTGTGCTGCAGTTCTCATTTCCAATGATTTCATCTAAACCCACCCTCGCTGTCAGGCTGCACGGCTAAGACGGTACCGCTCATTGTTAGCGTTATTTCAACACTAGATTCCATCTTTTGGCGACCCGAACGCGTTTGACAACAATGAAACTCGGCGGTGCCCAGTAGCAGAGCTCCACAACGGGCTCCTGACGTGCCCACGCCCCGCGTTCCCCAGCACGAATTGATTTCCCCCCGCAGCCCTGCCGAGCCGCCGCCTCTGCAGCCGCTGGGCGCTGCTTTGCGGCCGTGCCTCGGCCCGGGCCCGCAGCTGCCCTACTCCTCAAAACGCGGCCGGCAGCCGGGGCGGGCCCGGCGGTGCGCAGCCGGCGGAGCCGCCGCAGGTTGGGCCGCGCCCCCGATGTCCCCGGAGCTGTCCAGCGCGGGCGGCCGAGGGCGCGCAGCCGCCTTCCCCGCGCTTCCCAGCCGAGCCGCACCGGCTGTCGCCCGCTCCGCTCCGCCGGGCTGGGTCAGGCGCCGGCCGCGGCGCCCGGCCGCCTCCTACCTTGGAAGGATCGAGGCCGGCCAGCAAGGACAGCAGCAGGAGGTTGAGGATGCCGGCGGGCGCCCGCATCCTGATCCCGGGGCTGCCTCTTCGCGCCGCTGCCCTCGGTCATTCACTTCGCTCTCCTTGCGGAGACCGCGCCGGCAGCCGCGCTCTGCTGCCCACCCGCCGGAGCCCGAGTGGAAGCGGCGGCGGCCGCCCGGGGGACGCTCATTCCGCAGACAGCCGCGGCGCGGGGAGGGCGGGCGAGGACGGCGCTGCCGGAGCGGCTCTGCTGCCCCGGCCCGCCCCGCCCAGCTTGGAGCCCCGGGAGGCGGTGGGATGGGCGGGGGTGTGACATCACCACCGACGGTGGTGGAGATGCGCTAGTGGGCTGAGGGGTTGAGGCGCCATCCCTCCGTGTCCCAGGGCGGCTCTCCGAGACCTTGTGTGCCAACCCACAACCCGGCGGGGCCTGGCGGCAGCTCTCAGCTCTGTTCAGCGAGAGAGCTGCTGGGATCCGCGCTCTCGCTAAGTGCAGGCAGGGACGTGCAGCGTCTCCAATGCACCTGGCATCCCCGGGCTGGGCACTGGGAAAAGCAAGGGCAGGCTGTGCTGGGGAGCACTGGGTGCTGCCACATGGGAGAGCGACAGTAAGAGGAGCGGGACTTAGTAGGGGGCTCTCGCCCTTTCTACCTCAGGCTGTTTCTCCTCTACTCAATGAGCCAGCGCTTGGTGTGGGGAAGAGGCCACCCCTCCATCTACCAGGAAGGGACATCTGTACCCCTTTGCTGCAGAGGTAAAGCCTGTAGAGGTCAAGGTCAGAGGAGCTGATGGGCCAAGAAGTCTATTAGATGCCTTCCTGAGGATGCGTGATAAGCAGTCACCCAAGTTTCCTTTGTTCTGTTTGAGCACATTAACTTGTGCAACACTATTGCCAGCCAAGACTCTGGGTGTGCACTTTGGAGTTGTTCTTCCATCACCGTGGATAGGAAAGATGAGGCAGGGGTGAGAATTGGTTTCCTCAGGGTTGCATGGTCTGTGCAGCTGAGTATAGCTAGAATGTCAGTCACACTTGTAACAGCACCTGTCTGTTGGCATTGCAAAAGCATGGTAAAAATTTAATTATTTTACTTCATGGAACTCAAGTTTCTGATCTATGGTCAGAGTAATCTTAGATTTCATGTGTTACAATTTCTCAAATGTGCTGGGATGTGTGTGAGTTGGAGAAGGAAAGCAACTACTCTTTAGTTCAGTTCTGCCTACGTGCTGCCCCATTGTGGCTGCTGAAGGACTTTTCCTGTGGTTGTTTCTGCTGTTGATTAATTTTAAATATCTGTTTAATGAGGTAACATCTGATTTTTTTTAAGTTCTGGTTTGTCTAGAGAATTAAAGCCTAGGTGATCATCAGGAAAAGTGAGTCTGCTCACTTTATCCTATTCTAGGACCAAGAAACATGTCTATTCTCTGTCCTCACGGCTCTATCCTGAAGCTGTGATTCTAAATGGTATTGTTAGCCTAACAGCATTTGTTGTTTTATTTAAAAGAGTGCTGGGTTCTGGATGTAGTGTAGGATTTTCTAGCTTTTATTAAAATGTATACCACGTTTCTAGCTTTCAATGGTAGCAGCCTTTCTCTCCACCCAAACTAACCAGAGTGTTGTTTAAATACACAGCAGAAATAGGAACTGTAAGAGCTCATCCTTTTTAGGAGGTTGGCACATTTCTATTACTTGGAGCTGACTGGCAAGATAAAGTTCTCATTCCATATTTTCTAATCACAGTGTGATTGGATTATCATTCTTCTCCCCTTTAAGAATTTGAAGGCTTCGTTTTCATTGTCCCACAAAAGGAGAGAAAGAAACAGCTGCTAATTGGGTACAGAGTTACTGCACAGAGAATAGAAATAATAAGTAGGTAGAGGGTTATTGGCTGCATCCCTATTGCTTTGGTTTGATTTGATTTTATGCTTAGTCGCATCCCCATTATTTTGGTTTGATTTGGTTTTTTTCAGTTGGGGTTGTAGGAAGTGAAATGAAGAGAAACTCAGTTTATATTAGGATTAGGTGAAAGAGGAGTGAAGGGAATCTGATTCAGGGAAAATAATAAGATGGATATGGAATTCTTCTTTCTTTTTAGTCTTGATTAGATTAGGTTAAATTCTCTGGTGTCTAGCTTTTCCTTGTGTATTTAAAGAAGCAGTGCTGAAACAATGTTTTAGAAAAATGTTTTATCGACTGCTCTAGAGGTGATTACGTTTTTTGGGGGTGGATGGGGGGGGAACTTGTCTGTGAAGAATATCATACTTTATATGAGTATACTGAAAATACTTAGTTTGTATTTCTGAAGAACTGTAATGCTAGTGCTATTTCCAAGGAGATTACTGGCAAAGCTGGTACGGAAGTACACTGTAGATGCAAGTACCTGTTAATCAGCATAATTTTTTACAGGGTTCTGTGAAATATGTAGAGCTGCAAAAGACAGAAACATAGAAATACTTAACTACTGCATAAAGTAGGCAGGTTTAATAGGGAACCAGTGAGTTAGGCGCTTTTTAAAAAATCATCATTTCCCTCTTAAAAAGTGGTCCGTATTTACAATTTACTTTTCTTGAAATTTGATTTCAATTTTAATTTCTATAGGTGCTCTCCTAGTAAGTTATCCTTGGGTATTTAGCATTCATACAAGATTTCATTTTGTGGAAATGTAAGTTGTGTTAAAGCTAATATGAATATTTTTAAATATTTATGTTAAGTAATTCAGTTTGCTTTGTTTTTCTTTCAGCTATCACTTACACTTTTTTTTTTTATCAAGGTCTTTTTTTATGCCTTAGAAAACAAATTAGTAGAATAAATCCCCTTTCTGTCCTTTTATAAGTAAACATCATCTTTCCTTTAGAGCACCATATGGCTCTGGTCTTTTCAGATTTTAAATCAGTTACATTTAAATATAAATTGCTGCATAAATAAAAATAAAAACATATAATTAAAGATTACATCAGAGTAAAATGTTAGAATGGCATTCTTTGTGAATGCAACAAAATATATGAAAAATTCAGAGATGGTTATGAGCCAGAAGTGTTTACCCTAGAACATTATGGAACTCTGCTTATTACTTTCTAATATTTTTTTCTCTCCAATGCGGACAAGTACCATAAAACGTATCTCAACAGAGTGAATTTAAAGTGTATTTTTGGGTACATGTGAATTTTGCCCCTATAAGTATCATAAAACTTGAATCATAAGGATTATCACAGTCTTATAAAAAACCATACGCAAATGTATGATTCTTTATGGAGTTTCTGATGTTAAAATTGTATGATCACAGAGAATAAGTGAAACCTGGGGAACTACAGCTGAAATATGTTTTACTTCAGAATTGTAGTGTAGATAGTAAGATATAGACAGTGGGTTAGCAGAAATATGAACTGGCTGATAGACTTCGAAAATGAAGAGGGTACAAATGCTTAATATGAATAGAAATAATATTTTTATACTATAAAATATTCATCATTTATAATTGCATTAATGCCATATTTTAAAAATGAATACTACATTTTAAAATACATAATTTGCAGCTTGTGAAGTTACCGTTGAAGTCAGACTAGTAGATGAACATAAAATTAATTCCACAGTTAAACCTTAGTAATCTAGAATGTTTTAATATTAAATATTACTCTTTAAGTTAAGTGGTGGGTGATCAGAAAATTGATTCCACGGCTGCGTCTTAGGAATGTCTGTAATGATTTAATGTTAAATACTTCTCATAATTTAGAACATAAAGAACTTTGCAAATAGATACTGTAAAAGTAGCAATGGCAGAACTGTATGATGTATAATCACTATTCAGTAGTACTTTCAATTCTATTAACCCTTATATGCAAGGAAAACTAATTTCAGACTCATTGCATGTATACAGATAGACGTTTACTGACCTAAGTGTATTTTTTACCAATTTATAAAGTATTTATTACCAACAGTAGAAAACAACATAGCAGTATGTATTGTGCAATATTTGTGACTCTGTCTCATATAGCTGAGAAGGATGCTTATAAGGTATCTCCTTTTTTTTTTTTTTTTTTTTTTTTTTTAATTAGAGGTGAACTTTTTAAATCAGGGTAACACTGAGGCTTGACTGTGAATTTCCTGGCTCTCATCTGCACTGCATGAGCATTCACATGAATCTCGTGATCTTTTTGAATACAC
The DNA here is from genome assembly GCA_037305975.1 of Chrysolophus pictus. NCBI lineage: Eukaryota > Metazoa > Chordata > Aves > Galliformes > Phasianidae > Chrysolophus > Chrysolophus pictus. The sequence goes on along the minus strand of CM074583.1, from coordinate 11,231,131 downwards.
CTGAGCTCCAATTGTTAAGGAGTGAACTAAAAATAGAAGCTTTAATGAATGCTCTGGGATAGTGTCAGTTTTCATTTTAAAGCTGTGGGTCAAATAAATGTTAGGTACTACCAATTATCTTATAGAAGCAGAAGACTGCCTTTGTTTGACTTGAATGAGGGATTTGGTACCATATTTCTTGGAAGGCTCTATGCAGTTTTTCTTTTGGAGTAGTTAAAATTTCTTGCTGTCATATTCAGCAGATGGCAGCATATATGTTAGCTGGCTGGGTATCTGCTCATATCTTTGAGGTACCATGTCATAGTGACCAGCAGAGTAATTACTTTGTTAGTGCTTTCAAGGTCAGTCATACTGGAAACTCCATCTTTCAATGTAAAAATGTCATCTGTACCCTGAAGGAGCACTCACTGCAGTTAGGAATTAATGGGGAATTATGTCACTTTATTCCCAGAATACAACTGTATTGGAAGAAGGAAAATGTTTAAAACCAGAGTGAAATTCTGGACCCCAGCATTTAAAACACTACATCACACATGCATCTCAAAGCACTAACAAGATCAGGGCCTGAAGAATAGGTCCTGCAAAGTCATGCAAAATACTATGCCATAACTAAACAAATATTTCTGTGTTACTTTTTAATAGCAATGTCCTTTGAACCGAGCCACATTTTTTAGGTAATGCTGGATCCAGTGTAGTGTAGTTGCTATACTATCAACCTCCAAATAAGATCAGTGAAAGTGTATGATAACTGCTTAAGACAATTTGCCACGACAGGCAGTTTGTCTTCTCTCTCCTCCACCACCCTCTTTAAATAATTTTCTGTGTGTCAAACAGAAAGGTATTTGTTTACATCTTGATTTGTATGATTTGCTCTTCTGCACTTGTATAGAGTCAAACTTGTCCTCTACTAAGTTCTTATTGCTTTGTAAAGACAACTGGATTTCTTCAGAAGATTGATGAACTTGGTGATTGTGGTTCTCAAATAAAAATACAAACCTAGTACTGTAAAGGTCTCTAAAAATGAAGGAGGAAATGTGTAGGTTTAAAATCCGCATCCTGAACATTACATATCTGTAAAGTGTTGATGTATCTCTTACAGCCAAGTTGACATATTAGACAACAAACAAGGTAGCAGAAGAATTAACTTCTAACGAGCTTAATTTTATTTCCATTATTTTTTGAATTTCATGTTTGCTTTTTTAGTTTACTCATGCGCTCTAAACTTTTTTTCTGGAAATTGAATTTTTATGGAAATTGAAGATTGATATTGATAGTGAAAGGGTGAACTCAGAATTACTCTTTATTTCTTTTGAGTCAGGCTTGCTTCTTGCAAAATTCATGGAAGAGTATGTGGACAATACTGATGAATTTCTGGTCAGCAAGATACAAATCGATTTCATAAGCTCAGTGTTGTGTAAAGAATAATAATAAAAAAAAATACAAGATTGGGAGGGACCTCAAAAGATGATGAGGTCTAACCTTTCATGGGAAAAGGGAACTTAGAAGAATTATTTAGCACCTTGCCAATTGCATCCTGAAAGCAAAGTGTGTGTGTATATACAACTTCAGTACTCTCTTTGTAATTCATGCTGTTTCTATCCCAGTATTTGCAATCAGTATTAAAATGCATCTTTGAAATGGGAGACATAGCGAGTTTTCTTGTAGTATATGAATTTTTGATCTGCCACTGACCTCATAGTTGTGTGAAGAAAAAATGATTGAGAGAGTTATGAAAATCTTGTCGTAACTTACTGCACTGCTGCTATCATTGCATAATAAATATTTATATTTACAAGAGAAAAAGCTGAAACTTCTGGAATTTCTATTTCATAGCTAATTGACATTTTTGGCATTTACTTCAGAATGTATCAGACTTTATAAAAAACATACAAAACTACATTTCAGAAGCAGGTACAATTTTATACTGTTATTGATATCTTTGAGAATTTTTGAAGGTATTTTTTGAAGTAGCTCACGCGAACTTTGTATCCTTAAGAACTTGCTTTTAATTCCTTAATTTTAAAGTGAAGATTGTCATGTTAATGATGCTTCTCAGATAAAGTTCTGTGTGAAAAGATCAGAAATAGCTGAAATGGCTCTTCTCTGTAATGTTTTGAAAGAAGTAATTGTATTATACTGTGCTTTAAATACTAACCTTGGAAAGAATATTAGATATGAAAAATTAACTTGATGTTAATTTGACTGTGAAAGTACAATTAATACCATACATTGTACTTTTTAGGGTTTTTTTTTTTTTTTTTTTTTTTTTTGAGAGAGAGAGAAATGTATATTGAACTTCAGTGATTTGGCTACTACTGTTAGAAAATTGACAATGCTCACTCTTTTTCTTGACATCTAGATTGATTTAAAAAAAAAAAAAAACGTTAAAAATATTTCCTATCTTCAGAGATTTAATGAAAACTTCCAATGAATTAATTAAGGCATCAGCAGAAAATTAAGTTATGAAGCAGCATCTTGACTAGACTAGTATATGAGCTTTGTTCCTTTAGATTCTGTAGAAATGTTGTTAGTTATACTCTGAAATATAATTTCACAAAGAATTACCCTCCACCTAAATGACATTGGCAGGCATTCCACAAATTTTTGTTTAAAAACCATGAACTAGAGGCTCTTGATTTTCTTATTCGGTCTTCTAAAAGGGGAAATTTTTTTTGCCTAAACAGATTTAGAAAATAAGTGACTTGAAATAGCTGATACTAAAAACTCCTTAAAACTATCCTCATTCAATGAAATCTTTAAAGAAATAGTGCTAAAAGTTTTTTAACATTCTTGCTTTTTTCCCAAAGTGTTAAATTATAGCTTTTAAAAACATGCTCAGGATTCTAATGCGGCTTGAATCTTTAGTTCTACAAGACTTGATTAAAACAAGAAGATCAAAGCAGTATCAAAGGCACTCATCTAAGAGTAAAATCAAATATAGCAGTGGGTGCTTTTTCAAGATGCTTTACATGATATAACAAAGATTTACAAAAACGGCATAGCTACTGAGGCTAGCAAAGGAAGGTATTAAAAGTACTTAAGTAAAATTTTGACAGTATTAGTATTTTAGTGGACTTCAAATATAGACATGGGCTGGTTGAACACTTCCTGTGAAAATTATTATTCTATATTGCAAATATATAGGACTTACATGCATAGAAGACCAAATTAAACAGTTTTCATGATTTTGGCAGTTTTCAATCTTTGTCAGGAAAAAATACTGCTTTTTTCTGCTTTTTTTTTTCTTTTTTTTCTTTTTTAATTAAGATAATTTCAGAATATTACTTGGAATGAAATCTTTCCTGTTCGTCCTGACCTAGTCCATTATAGACTGTTTTAAACTTTGGAGTGGTAATGTAAAAAGTGTTTACACCACAGATATTTATTATATGTGTGTGTATATATATATATATGTTGAATTGAAAATGAGACAAAAGAAGGGAAGAGGCTGTGAATGGAGGCATATAAAGAGGGAACATGACTAAGACAAAACTTTTGAGTGATAAACAAATCTGAGCCTTAGTCAGATTTAGCAAAGGCTTGTGTCTTAGGGTACAAATACTGCTTGTGGTGATGTCTTGGGGAAAGAACCAGTTGCTCTGCGTGAAAGGACACCAACCATATTGCTATCATAAAATAGTCTCAGAAAATAGATAGGAGCTGAAAGATGGAACTTCAGTTAGGTAGAGCCAAGAATAAGTACAGTTAGACTGCGTCACTCATGTAGATGGGAAAATTCTGACTTTACTCAAATCTTACTCTTTATCTGTGGTTAGTGCATGCCTCCCAGTATTTAGTTGTTTAAATAAGAGCTAGTTTTGTCTTCTGGGTTCTTTTCTAGGCTCAGGCTTAACAGCTCTAAAGCTAGTACACTGGGTACAATAAGGCTGAATCAACCTGCTTTCAAGAACTTAGGGACAGTTTATAGTAGAAGAAAAACAGTGGGATCCACAGATCACGGACCTCATTTTGCTGCTTCTGTTCATTTCAGAAAGACAATTGCTGGAAAAATGTTGTTTCCAATCAGTTTTGTGCTGTCTGTACTGTGTTTATTCACAATTTATATGTGTGCAAGGTCAGATACAATCTAGTTAGTGTAGTGGCCTCTACACTTTATTTATTTATGTATGTTTTTATTGGTGTGGTACTCCTTCAAATCACAGCAGTCTAGATCACTGCAAGTTAATAAGAGTTTAAATTGAAAGCTCCTTACCTGTATTTGCTCGGCTCTCTAAGTGCAGCATCTTGTCTTGTGCAGACCAGGAGTAATTTTTATGCCAGATTAAATACTCTAAGTATAGACAGCATATGAAAACTAAGCTAACAGAAACTTATAATCACAAGCAAAATGGAAAGTTAAGCACAAAAGGTATCCAGAAGCTTAAATATTTAGCCTTAGGATCTTTGCATTAGCAGACATGTAAGAATTCATACACATATTCTTCTGTAGATGCTTAGTGTTCCGAGGGGAGCCAAATTTTAGCTCATGAGTTGTTTGCAATTATCAAACAGCTCAGATTCAGAGGTGATTTTTCCCCTGTACTCAGCACTGGTGAGGCCACATTTAGAGTAGTATGTCAGTTTTGGGCTTCTTTCCAGAAGAAAGACATCAAAGCCCTGGAAGTGTGTCAGAGAAGGGCAGCAAGTCCGGTGAGGGGTCTGGAGCACAAACCTTATGAGGAGCAGCTGAGGAATCTGGTATTGTTTAGTCCAGAGGAGGCTCAGGGGAGACTTATTGCCCTCTACAACTCCCTGAGAGGAGGTTGTGGTGAGGTGGTGGTTGGCCTCTTCTCCCCGGTAACTAGTGATAGGATAAGAGGCAATGGCCTCAAGTTCTACCAGGGAAGGTTCGGATTGGATATTAGGAAGAATTTTTTCTCTGAAAGAGTGGTTAGACTTTGGAACTGTTTGCCCAGGGAAGTGGTGAAGTCAGTCTTCCTAAAGGTGTTTAATGAAAGAGTAGGTGTAGTACTTAGGGACATGGTTTAGTGGCAATATTGCTGGTAGGTGGGTGATCAGACTGGATAATTTTAGAAGTCTTTTCCAACTTTTGTGATTCTATAGTTTGTTGCTTTTTCCAGTTGTGTTGTATATGAATCACTGCAGGGCTGTGCTAGTGTGGGATCTGCTAAATATTATGAATTCCTATGGGGAAAAAGCTGGTCAGGAGAAGGTGGTGATTCCAAAGCCATGTGGTTGCGTTAAACCAAAATGTGGACTCTTCCTAGAGTCTTTTCTTGTGGGAGTGTGCCTGGGTTTGTAAGGCTTGTTGCTGGGAATCTGTCCCAGAGGCTTTTGCACGTTCACTGTTATGAAGAAGAATATGAAGATTGCTGGTGTGAGATGTAGATAAGGAACATTCTCTCCATTCTTCTCACCTGAGTTGTCAGGATTTCATAGAAGGAGGAAGCAGAATAAGAATTGATGTTATAGGTAGTAAGTTGAGTTGCTGTATGCTGTGTACAAAACCTGTTTCTTCAGCTTGAGAGCTATCTCACAGTACCAGAGTAACTTTGACCCTTTCTCCTATTGATTTAGTGTGCGACTAGGGTTTTTCCAGCTGCAAGTGTTGTGTTAGCCTTTCTGGGGAACAGAAAGCTTTTCCTCTCTTATCCACTTTAGTGTAGTTTGGCAACTTTACACTAGCTAAAGCTCTGTCTTGTCTGGTTAAAAGGAAGTTCTGAATGTTACAGTTTATCCACACAACACATCACAATTTGGTCAGAAGGGATATGGAGCCTCAATAAGCCACAGAACACGGCATTAAAGAAGAAATATTACAATGAAGAAGGCATTGTGTGGGAGGACTATGTGGTTTCAGCAATGGGCACAGGGACTGATGACAATTTATGTGTGAAGCAGCAATAAGTATTTCACTGGTGAAAGAATGTTTCTGCTTAGTTAAACCATGTCTGCTGCGTGTTGTCTTTCTTCATGTCTGGCAATTCAACCTGACTACGTTTCCTTGAAACTAGTGTTTTCTGAAGATGAAAATCACTCAACAACAAAAAAAAGCCATGGAATTAATTTAAATATAATTTGAACTTTGGAGGAATATTTCAGAAGATCCATCAAACATTTCCGACACAAAATTATCACAGCTGAGACATGCATGGAAGTGTAATAGAAATTGCTTCTTCATGATTTAGCAAGAAAGAAGTTTTATTTTCATTATTTACATCGAGACTTAAGTGTATATGAAAGCACAAGTATTGGAACTTATTTCTCCTAAATGTATATATGTATTATAAGAAATTATTTAGTACTGTTAGTGAACATGGTAGTGTAGGATGTCAGTACATAGACCTTCAGAAGACATGCAATGAAGTATGATTCATTTCACCAGAACATGCTGAATAAACTAGGATTTAATAGTCTGGTTTCTGAGCTGAGAAATCCAAGTTTTAGTAGTACCTGATCAGGACAGTACCTGATAGACCCTCTGATCCTGTGCTACGCACATTTGCTTTTTAAGATTAAACAGAAAATGATCATTTAAATTCTAATTAGTCTTGCTGATGGCTATTTCCACCATTTCTTCTATGTAAAAAAAACCCAACATCTCAGTCTAGCAGCTAAGAAAAACTGACAACAGAAGGCTGTGTACATATTTCACTGAAAGCATTTAGGTTTATAAATCCAGGGGGATGCTTTTTATGATGAAATCCAGTCAAGAATTAAAGCTGATAAACACTAAACAGAGTGTAAAAATGGGTCCTGTATGAAAACAGCAAAGTGTTTGCCAATGAAGAAAATTTAATACTTTTGATCAATAATTTGACTATTGCTGGGCCTTTTTGTTTGTTTGTTTAGATTTGTAAAATTTCACTGAAATTCTTAGAAATCAACTTGTCTCACTCTGAGTTCAGACACAACTCAAAATTAAAATCTCCTTGTTTAGATGTACATGAAAATACCTGTTATCCTTGCCAGTTTGATATTAACCCTCCAGAAGCACAAGCAGACTAGGAATCCTGCCCAGTGTCTTCGTTATACATTCAATATGATGGCGGGAACAAAGATAAAATGAGGAAAAAAATCAACTCCATTATTATGTGAAAGCAATAACCTAAAAACAAGTCTGTTTTTATTTATTAACTGCTTGTCTTAACAGCTCCATAACCACAAAGGAAATATCTTTCATTTAAGGCACTATAGAGAGAATACTATCTGAACAGGGCTTATTGCTTACTATCCTTTATGAAAAAATATGGCTTTTAATGAAATATGCATAAAAGTCTTTTCTGATTTGTGACCTACATAATCATACCTGTCCTGAGAGGCTTGGTTCAAAAATTGTTCTATTCCAAATAATTAAATTCCTCTTTTGTATTATTTCTCATTAATTCAGTATTCTTCTAAAAAATAAAACTCCCACAATGGTTTTTAGCATTCAGCCTTTCAGATTTATGAGCTATTTTTATGCTAATACTGTTCAGTAAGACAAAACTCCTTGATCAATTGCCAGGTAACTGTTTCATTCTTTTCCCAGCACCCTGTTAATCCAGTGCATTAACTTATTTTTAATTGAGGAACTTCATTATGCAGAAAATTCCTTTTAGTTATTCCCATAAACATTAACAGTATTTTATAGAAACAATTATTTAAACATAATCATTTCGCCACTGTTCATCTTTTTTTTTTTTTTTTTTTTCATGAAAATAAAATGTTCCAAAACAAAGAAGGGACAAACTGGAAAAATTAAAGAAGCTTATGGTCATTAAAATTATTCCCCAAAGTTCAAGACCACTTTTAAATAGAAATAAGAAAGCTCTATGACGATTACTTGAGAATCTTGAAAGTGATTTCAGTATACTTTTAGAAAAAATATAGTACAGATATTCTGCTTGTCTGCAGGGAAATATTACATCTGAACCAAATTGGAGTTGCACATACAATGAGAATTTAATAATAGCAACTAAAAAGAAGTGATTCACGTAGTAATTTTTTCAGGTTGAAATATAAAAGAGACTGCAACAAATCTCTTGCTATTTAAATAGTTACTTAAGAGTGCATTCTAATTTGTCAGGTTGGAATGCAGCTAAAACTATATGGACATAAGAAATTTTTGAAGGAAAGGGATCTTTTGAATTCCGGTCTGTTTAAAACTTAGGTTCTGCTAGACTTATTTCACTAGTACTGAAATGAGTTTGACCCTTATTTACATGTTTAAACAGTGAGTCTAAGAAGGACTGCAGTGGCCTCTCAAAATTTACTATTCATTACTGTCAAATTTGGCAGTAATTTGTTCCATTGTAGCTAGAAAAAAAGCCGCTTTTACGCTGTCTATATTAATGAATCCTGAATCACTTTCCACTCTTGTGTTCATTATTTGTCATTTTTACATTTCATTATGTGAGGAAAAAAAATCATAGATGGTTAACATATTTATTCCTTTTGCATAATCAGATGAGAAGCAGATGTTTGGTGCTCAGTACTGTTAGCTGTGTGCTGAGAGATGAACAGCTGCAAAAGGCTTTTTTATTTTTTTTCTTAAGTGTAAGTGTAATATAGTCATCCAAGCCTATAAATTATTATTGTGGAAAGGTAGTTCTAAAATTCTTCTTTTTTAACTCTCAGACATGGTGTATACCAGTACTTAATAGGTCTTAACAGATGTCTTGAATCTGTACAATAAGCTTAAATTCCCTACACTTAATATCAAAAACTTACATGGTAAAGAACATCTTTTTCTTTTTCTTTTTTTCCCTGAAATCAAGCTGCTTCTTAGCACTGTAAACAGAAACATTTCAGAGTTGGAAAGAAATTGAGCTATTCTTTGGTCGATGTTTTTCTTGATGTAGGTTGCTGTAATTTAAATATTATACCTGTTGCTCAGCTCCAGATGAAAACTTGTCTTCCTAGCAAAAAAGCCATACGTATAAAAGTAGATATTTAGTTCATACCAATTGAATCCATATTTTCCCCAAAGCTCAAGATTTTCCTCCTATATAGTGTATCATGACTTTCTGTGCTGTTTTCAATTTCATATCCCTCCCCAGTCCAAATATAGTTTTGATCTAGTATGTTTGCCATCTACTGCTAATCATCTTTCGTGAATATATATATATATATTTATATATATATAAGGTATTTACCTTATCTTGTGTTTTATTTTTAAAAGACTGACACATTAGTAGGGATGAAGACTTCTGATTTTCCTTGGTATTGTATTCTGTGCCAGATAGAATGCGTTGGAGGAAATACAGTGCATTTCATAGAATAATAGAATCCTTAGATTTGGAAGGGACCTGTGAAGGCCATCTAGTCGAACTCCCCTGCAATGAACAGGGACATGCCACAGCTAGATCAGGTTACCCTGGGACTTATCCAGCCTCGCCTTGAAAGTTTCCAGGGACGGGGCATCAACCACAACACTAGGTAACCTGTTCCAGTGTCTCACCACCCTCACTGTAAAATATGGTTTCCTTCTATCTAATCTAAATCTACCCTCTTTGAGCTTGAGATCTGCCCTTTTCAAGCTTTTTCCTAAGCAGCTACTGGTCATCTCGCTTGGGAAAACGTTTTGAGGTGCAAATTTTTTCAAATTCCTTCTTTCTCCCATAACATAAAGTGTGGCCCACAAATGCTTTTACAGTTGTGAAAAGGAATATCTTCATTATAGACTAAAACAAAAAACAAACTTTGAGATATTGTTACATTTTGTAAAGTGCTATATTCTTCATATAGAAATGCTTATTTTATTATGCGATTTAAGAACAGTTGTTTTATTCTTTTTAGGGCTTTTAAAGGATGTTTTCTAAGTAACAGATCTGTCCTTACAGAGAATGCTTTTTCTCCCTTCTGCCTTTTCACCCCAGCATTCTTGCACATCGTTTCAAAATTGATTGTGGGTTCCAAACAATGTGTCCACCTGTATTTAAATGCAAAGGTTATCAACATAAACTAATGTGTTTAAAAGGGTAAAATTTATAATAGGACAAGAAAGTCACTATTTTCCTCTTTTTTTTCCCATTTTTTCTTTTGTCTCTTGCCTTATTTCCTCTTTCATTGACAAAGATTGAAAATATTTTGTACCTCAACAGTTTTTATTCCATTTCCATTCTAAATACATTGCCTTTACCTATGAACTTAATTTTAGATTTAAAAAAAGAAAAAAGAAAAAAAATTCCATATATTTGTTTATATTTTTATAGTAGTATAGTAGTATTCAGCAACCAGAAAAGCATTTTAAACTCTAGTATTGTTTTTGTTGCGTGTTTATGGATGTAATAGCAAGTTAATTTCCATCTCTTCCATATGCAAAACCATTTCTAAATGTATTTATTTCTTTTTTCTCTTTTTCTTTAAACGTGAGGTTTTAAAAGGTTTTGAGGCGTTGTTTATAGATGAAATTCACCCTTTTGTAGTGGACTTATATATCTTCTTAATAAGCAGACCTAAGTGCGTCAGGACACAAAAGATTTTGACAGTTAAGTTTGTAGTAAAAGATCTTGGGAGCTGATAATGACTATTTGATAGCAAAGTTGGTAAAGAAGAGGAAGAAAAGTCTACAGATGATAGTTTCCCACTGTTGACACTAGAATGAAAGCTTAGGAAACCATTGGGCTTAGAATATGACAGTGACCAGATTATTAAACTTCCAGTTTTGTTTGAATATCCTTAATTGCTTCTGACAGCATGGACTTCTGACTTCCCGAAGTTTTTCAGTTTCTTGAGCATCTAGTAATAATGCAGTTGTCATGGTAGGTATGAAGTCTTTCTGTATTTGATTAAAGTAATTAAGAGGTTTGTCATAATTTAGGAGACAAATAAATAATCCTTAAAATCTATGTATGTGTCTTTGAAATAATTTGTACAATGTTCAGCTTTCTTGTATTAGCTATAGGGAGTATTGAAAAGTAGGTACTTGGTAAGGATTTTAATAAAGACCTTATATAACTTCACAGTTTGCAGAATGAAAGCTCACAGCAGCCGAGAATAGAAAAATGTGCTATTACAAATAAATAATCTGTGATGAATATTCAGCATACCTCTCCAGACTAAATTTAGGTACGTCTGTTTGTTTATTTCATTTCTTTTTCCTTTGTTAGATTTTTACCTGGACAGCTCTATTTTAAACAGGAACAATAAAGAAGTTAGTAATGATGGAATGTTACCTTGGCTCAGCTTAAAATCAGTGCTAAAAGGTAATCAAATGTTGATGTAGGTCAGCATCCTCCCACCAGTCATCACGGAAGTACAGCACTTTGATTTTTATGTACAACATTTCTATTTTTTCAAAGCCAGCATCAAATTCTTTATATTAGTACTGTCCATAGTATTCAGTGTCCCCTGTACTTGTGGCCTGATTTTACTTTTAATAATACATAGAGATCAAAAGCCTTTTGGTGGAATATAATTTCAGTTAAATACACGTCTTACCATTTGCAACTTTAGTAAAAATATTTCATAGTGCAGCTCCTGCTCAGAAAGCTGTAGATGATAAAACATAACCTTCATTTCCACAAGATGCTTGCAAATTTTTACTGGTACAAAAGAAGCCATTTAAAATTTATTTTTAAAATGTTGGTATCACTGTATTCCTCAGACATTTTTCAGTTTAACCATATTCTCTGATTGGAGATAAATTCCTGGTCTGTAGGGTGTTCGCATTTTCCAACACCCAATCAAACAACAGATATATACAGATCTCAAAGAAAAGATATTTAACAATATTACAACTGTCTTCTGATTCTTTTCAGTGTTTTACATGGATGAAATTACTTCTCATCTAAAGGCTTCAAAGTACATTTGTCTTTTACCATCATTTTTCAGCTGGTAAACTGAAGATATTGATAGCATTTTTAAAAGCATCCAGATGATTATTATTTTCTCAGACTGAGTTTGGGAGAGAGAAGGCAGTGAAGTGTCACACGTGATAACAAAGCAGTCTAGGAGTACATAGATTTATTGAAGTGTTCATCGTAAAACCTGTCTCTTACTGTAATTGACGATTCCCTTACAGTATTCAATATACAAAATAGTTCACTATACAAAGGAATTATCTATATTGTTATTAGCTATATTTTAAGGTTCATCTTGAACACGCTTTACTGTATGGTTAGCAAAAACTAAAACACAGATCTTTTAAAATCTGTTAAAAAGTCTTGCATTCTTCTGAATTTTGAATTAAACACCAACAGTTTAAAATATTTTAAATAGTAGATATAAAGTATCATGCTGAATTACTTCTGAAGAGTCAATTTCTGATGATTTCTTTAGGAAAAAAAAAAAAGCACCATTTGTTGTTTATAGATTCTTGTCCTTGAACATTCTGATCATAACTGTGATACTAAGCAGTATTAAAACAAAGTAAACAAATCCCAGAATGCTAGGAGAGATGTTAAAACATCAACATCCTATTGTATTTATTATGGAAATTTGCAGCGCAGAAGACATGCACATGAAAAGCCTGCAAAAGACAACTTGTCATTGTTTTGGTTGTATTTGAGAGAATAACACATTTCAATGAAATGGCGTGGAAGATTAACATATTAATTATGTATAAGTTGACCTTCTGTGTCCTTGGGCTCTCAGTGCTGTCTCACTCACTCTCAATGCCAATCTCAATGCCAGCTGAAGGAGCTGGGAATGTTCAGCCTGGAGAAGAGGAGGCTCAGGGGAGACCTCGTTGCTCTCTATAACATCCTGAAGGGAGGTTGTAGTGAGCTGGAGGTCGGCCTCTTCTCTTGTGTCATTAGTGATAGGACCAGAGGGAATGGTTTCAAGCTACGGCAGGGGAGGTTCAAGCTGGACATTAGGAAGTATTACTTTTCAGAAAGGGTGGTCAGGCACTGGAATGGACTGCCCAGGGAGGTGGTGGAGTCACCGACCCTGGGGGTGTTCAAGGAAAGACTGCTGGATGTGGTGTTGAGAGACATGGTTTAGTGGGAGCTATTGGTAATAAGTGGATGGTTGGACTGGATGACCTTTTAGGTCTTTTCCAACCTTGGTGATTCTATGATTCAATTTTAATTGGAATTACAGTTCTTTATTGCCAGTTTCATTTTAGGTTTTGTTGCCTTACTGCTGCTTTCTTGCATGTGGAGGACTACTTTTGAAAGCAGGAAGCATACATTCTCTAACAATCTTTTCTTTGCTTCAAATAGAAAGCCGAATTCTAAAGGAATAGAGAATACAGATACAACTGAAGTATGTGTTGGTGTTAGGATTGAACATGATTTCCTTCCAGATTTGCCAGCTCACCTTATAAATCTAAGAAGAATGATCCATCTGTAGAATTAGCTTTTTGGTTGTCATCATACCCATCAGCAGCCACCTTTCATCACCACAGTTACCACAGAGAGTTTTCCTAGGATGTGGATAAAACGGGGGGATAAATCATAATACTAAGGGTTTTCTTTCAATTTTCTCTTCCCAGAAATGTCAGCCTTGTCAGATCCCTAGAATGGACAGTTGTCTTAATATTTTTATCTTCAAGATGTAGTGAAGTAATTATTAGTGTTTTTCTAACTGTATATGCTTAGTCACATTTTGTGAGAACTACCCTGCTTGTAAACAGGTACTATGGTAACCAGTTAATTCTTTTATGTTTCCCTACATGTCTCTGTCTTAGAATGAATGATGCTTGGAGGAGGAAATGGAAAGGATAGGAAGGAACAGTGCACACACTAGCTGTAACTTGTTTGTACATTTAAGTTAAAAAAGTTATGATCTAGACCAACCTGGCATTGAAATAAAGTATAAATCTGATGTTAAATACACAGACTCCAAACAGGTGAGAACTATTCAGATTTTATATATCAGTTTAAAAATGAAACAGAACTGTCTGTGTTTTGTTTTGTTTTTGGATTTTTGTTTTAATTATAAAGGGAAACAATTCTGTTTTTCTCTAGGAAAAATCTAGGAATTATGTCCCCATATAATCAAATTTAACACTGGAGTGTTATCACAAAAGCTGATGTTCATTATGTTATTACAACCAGCTAATGATGACTTTATACTGATATTCTTTGATTATTAGTTGCATATAATGTTATCACTGCTGACTGTGAAATGGACCTCATATGCAAACCTGAAGTGTTGGAATCAATTAATGAATGACTGTTTTCCTTCCTTTCTAACATCAGAAAGTGCACACAGTGCAGTGTATTAAGAAGTGAAGTCAGGAGCTGCCAATTGCTGTCCTCTCGAAAGAATGTTTACTCAGTTTACTACAGTGTAACTGCGATCTGAGAACATGGATACTAAAACTTCCACTTTTTTCAGTCATGGGAGAAAACAGTAGCCATAAAATCTATGTGTAATATAAAAGTATTAGGCAATGAAACCCTAAAAGAAAAATATGTTTTTGGTCCCTATAATACTGCTGAAAAGGCAGAGCAAATTCTGAATGTTTTTTTTTCAGGTCTCTGGATATTGGAAGGTAGGTTGACTAGAAGTGGATTGGCTACAGTTCATATTAAAGTAGTACTAAGGCCTTGAATTACGTTGAGATAATCTTTTGACCATCACTATTACATTGATCTGAGGGTCTAATGAGAGTAATAATTGCTTGTAGAAGAGACCAAAAGATGACTACTGACTTTTTGCTTCTTTTAGCAAATAGACAGTTCCCTTTTTGCTCTCAGTTAATAGTATAGGCTGATAGTTCACACAATTAACTTTTCAGATGGAGTATGATAATGATTTAGCTAATTACTGTATAGAAAAGTATGCTATGTCTGTGGTAAATGTTCCAAAAATAGCATTTCATCACTGATACCTGCTTTATTAGCTGGGTCAGTCGCTACAGCATACAGACCAAAACAATCGGTACTTCTGAATTATTTTATGTATTTGTCTTTGAAACAGCAGCTGTGCTGCATATAGCAAGTTTTGTTTTGAACTTTAGCACTTGACTCAGGTTTAAGATGAACAGCTGTGTGACAGTTACAAGCAGAGGACAAGCAAGACTTGCTAACAGAGTAGTTTACCTATGAAATATCTCTGAATTACATTCACTTAGAGAAGAATTTTGTTTCCATCTGCCTTGTTTACTTAAAGCATGATCTCAGGTGTTTTCTCTTATACATCCTGTATGCCTGAATTCAGAATTTTATACTTCAGAAATTGCTCATGTAAGAACAGCAGGTAGCTCACTTCTTGAGCATATGATGATTTTTCTACATAGATAAATTCAATTAGTTGGAAAAAATGAGAAACATTTGATTCTCCATTGGTTCTGGATAATTGCAGCAAAAGAGGAGGTTAGTTATTTTCGACTAGGACTCTGTATCAGCATAGGAGTTACCATTGGTATGTGATACAACTTGTAAAAGCTCTGTTAGGTCTCATGAGTTACTCAGAAATCTTTGCCACCTTTCCTTTCATTTAAGATTCATCTGTTTAACGTTTTGGTGAATTTGCAATTAAGGGGCACTAATTTTATTTAGCTTGGCATCTCCCTCCCCACAGAGACTGAAATGTTTGAGATTGGAAATAGTAAACATTCCAGTAAGTATATATAGGCAAAATTCTGGCATGGAATCATTTGCTTGTACAGTAATTATTCAGTCTGAAGAGAGGACAGAAAGCATGTAGAATAATGCATATGAACCTAACAGAACAGAATACAGCTTTGCTTCAGTACTGTCTCTGAACATCAGGTCTATTTAGCTGCTTTTGCTAGAAAGACATTGTTGAGGAGCCTCTTGGCAGAGGGCAGAGCCGAGTCCACATTCTGCCACATGCTAAGCTTGAGGGTCCCCTAGTTGTTGCCACACTGTGTTAAACTGGGTCACTGAAAACTGGAGGGAGGAGAGAGATTGATTTTAGCAAGAGAAGAATGGGTTGCATCTGTAATGAATTGTACGCTAATTAGAAAATGTTTATTCATATTTATGCATTTATGTTACCTGCTATTGTAGGGTGACAGTAGAAAAATAGAGACAAGCCAGTCTAGTGCTCTTTGTGAAGAGTATAGTTCTTAAGCAAGGCCATAGATAGATATACTACATTTATTTGCTATATATCTGTTTGCGTATCAAGTGGAATATGTTGACTTATAGATGATAAGAACTTGTTTCTAAACCCAAAGTAACCCTGGTTTCAGCATCTCAATTTTTAGGAAAAAAAAAAAAAGATTAAGAATTCTACGGTGTCTTTATTTATTTATTTATTTATTTGGACTAGTGATATAAGGATGTATTAGTTAGCTGCTAGCTAACTAATATAGAAGAAAAATAATAAAAATGAAATATTAGAAGCAGAGTAGAGGTTTAGATGGAATGAAGATTCCCAAGCTTTGCTTTGACATAGCTAGCATTTCTTGGACTTAACAATTTCACCTTGGAAGACCTAAGCTCTGAAAGTCTAATTTTATTTGAAGAAAAAGTACGTTATTTGGCATGATTGCTATACTCTCAAGAGAGAAATATTCAGACATGGAAGGCAGCTCATGTGCAGGTGAAGATGATATGCATTTACAGATTTGAAAAGAAGTTTGTACTGCTTTCACGCTGTGTGCTTTAGGCAAATGCAGTGATCACGTCTCCCCAGCTTACATTTATACACTACTTTTGTGAAGTTTAAAAATCTATATGATTATGAATATTGCACTCACATCTGTTTATGTTTTTCATCAAACCTCCAAGACTCTAGTTCTCCATCAGCTAATTATCTAATTGACCTCATCAGCATAGTTTTGTCTTTATTTCATATTGACAGCAATTAAACATTTTGAAAAGATACCGGAATTGTAATCCAATGCCTTTACAACATTGAAAATACAAATCTATACAACATAGCCTTTAAATGTAACATACTGTGTATTTGACACATATATATATTGACAAATATATAGAATGGTGCAAACTAAAACCAAGTGCCAGGTCCTGCACTTTGGCCACAACAACACCAGGTAATGCTGCAGGCTTGGGGCAGAGTGGCTGGAAGACCGTGTACAGGAAACAGATCTGGGGGTGTTGGTTGATGCTTGACTTAACATGAGCCAGCAGTGTGCTCAGGTGGCCAAGAAGACCAACAGCATTCTTGCTTGTATCAGGAATAGCGTTGCCAGCAGGAGCAGGGAGGTGATCATCCCCCTGTACCCAGCACTGGTGAGGCCGCACCTCGAGTACTGTGTTCAGTTTTGGGCCCCTCACTACAAGAAAGATGTTGAGGTCCTGGGGTGTGTCCAGAGAGGGCAATGAAGCTGGTGAGGGGTCTGGAGCACAAGCCTTGTGGGGAATGGCTGAGGGAACTGGGATTGTTTATTCTGGAGAAGAGGCTCAAGAGAGACTGTATTGCTCTCTACAACTCCCTGCAAGGATGTTATGACAAGGTTGGGGTAAAGTTACTAGAAAAATAATTAAAAAAAAAACAAACAGAGCAAGATATAATTTTCATTCTTATTTATTTTAGCAGATCAATCTGGGAGAAACAAATTTGATGAAAAATATCTGCTTCTGAATAATAGCGGTACAACTGAAAATGCTGTGTGAATCATTATTAACAGCACAGTGTGATTGGAGAAACAGTAAATGGTGATTTTGTGTGTGTCAGAGAGACTCTGTATGTTAATACTTGCACTTTTTGATTTTATTGTATTATTTTCTTTAAAGCCAACAAGTAGCTCAACTTCCCCCTCTACAAGATGAGCTGAAGGTGGTGGATATTGCCTCTCCTTTACAGTTGGTTATGGTAATCTTAGATTATGCTATCAGAAATTTTGCTTTGATTGGACAGTTGGGCACTGTTCGTACACCCAGGTTGCTCTCTGATGGTTAACTGCTATAACACAATGATAAGGGAATGTATTATGCAGATACAGGCAAGCTATTGGATCAGAAAAATATAAACTCAGGGATAAATACTGTTTGTTTGTATTCGGAGATGTAAAGTAGTATTTTGATAATGCATTTTTTTGTACTACATTTGTAGTCTTTGTTTAACAAAGATTATAAGTGCAGCATATGTCCTGACTTTTACAACAGTTTTGTCATTGGCATGGAAAAAGTCAAATGTAGATGAAAGAGGAGTAAATCTAAGCAAAGAAAAGCATTTGAAAGAGCAAATGCAAACACGCATGGCTAGGAAGGGAAATCTTGATCTAGAGAAAGGGGCCCAAACTGAACTACTAAGACTAAGAAGGGACAACAATAAGAAAAGAGATGAAGACTGCAGAGGAAAAAAAATTATTAAAAAAAACTTTTTGGATCAACTTCTGCTTGTGATTTAGATAACTATCAGAGAGAGCAGAATGTACTTTTTGTACTCAGAAGTTCAGGGTACAACACTTCTGCCCAACTATGGAGATGGTGGCATGTACCCAACTAACCTAGCTGTTACTGGGTCTACCTTGGGGCTTTGGGATTCAGCAGTAACTAGATCAGTGTGCCTTGGGATTTTTCACTCTAGCAATATTTAGACTTTGGCTAAGTAGTTGCTATTTTTTTTTAACTACAATTTATCAAGATAATTAGTAGATTTTTAGTTAAACTTCTGTTCCGGAGGACTGTTTTAAATATTTCAGTGTATGGCATTTGTAATTTTCTGCTGCTGTGCCAACTTCCTGGGAAAGAGTGCTGATTTTAGTGGAACTAACACAAGGAGGGCTGAGGTTGGTGCTGAATGTGAGCGTATCCATTAACTGGGATCAACTTAGCAAGTCCTAATGTTGGTTTGAAACCTTTATGTCTCTTTTCTCAGATAATGATTAACCCATTTTCCTTAAATGAAGTTAAATGATGGCCAGCCAGTTCTCACAGAGCAGCTATTATTAGTTTTATTGTAAGAGCATTAAAAAGAAGGCATATGTTGTGGTTTGAGACCAAACCAACAGAGTGGAGACTAAACAAACAAAACACTTTTAGTCACAAATACGTCAGTTAAAAAGTGGCACATCCTTACTGTGTGCAGAAGCAGCAGTGCAGCCAAGCAGAGGAAGTAGTTTCCAAGTTTTGGCTCCGTCCCGCCGAGGTAGAAGGCAGTGCAGGTACAGCAGCAGGATAGCCAGGTCCCACTTCCCCTGGCATTTGAATACTAAGGAATACTCAGTTTGTACTGGCTGTGGATCCTAGTGCCTAGCGGTTGCCAGCCACCCCCTGAAACGGCCAGTTGCCACCACCTGCTACACTCCACCTGCCCTTTGGCGAGGTTCTATGGGCTGTAGCGGCGATTCACAGGTTAGTTATGGGGGAGTTATTTGAAGGTAAACTGAGTTTAAGCAGTTGCAACCGTATACTGAACAACTACAAAGTATAACAGACCCCTAAAAAACTTAAATGCTGTATGTATTGGGTAGCAGAGGTTACCTGTCAGCAGCAGGCACAAGCTGTGCCCTTGCTAGCAGACAGTGGTCAGTGCCGTGCCTGGCTCTGTGGCTGAGCTGTGTCTCACAGCCATGAAGCATGGCTGCCGGACCCAACTGCCTGCTTCGGCTCCCCATGCAGTCGGTGGAGAAAGCTATACGTTTAGCTCTTCCAATCCTAGCAGAAGATTATTTGCAGCAGAAAGTTGACTGCGATTTCTCAGCTCATTATTGAAACATCCTAGAAAAAAGTAGCTTAAATTGAATGCTTTCCTTGTTCCTGCCAGATTGTTAGTGCAAGTTAGAGTTTTCATATTAAAATTAAGGTGCGTAGTTGGTTTGCTTTTTAATTAAATGAAAGAGCTTTTGGTGTTTGATACTTATGTATGTAAATAGTAACTTTAAAACAAGCTGTCATACATTTTTTTCATTTAAATGTGCTTTTGAATACAAGACTAGCAAATCTATTATCGTTAAAATTTGTTAATCAGTTCATACCACTGATAGTTTGTATCTGTTGGATACTCGCTCTTATCTAATTATATATTAAATATGAGACAATTGGAATTGGAACAGTGTTGAATTTCAGTGTTTAAATGATGATGTGCTACCAGGACTAGAAAACAGTAGACTTAAGAATTGTGATCGTGATCCTTTAGGTTCAGCTGACAGTTACAGAAGTAATTTGTGGTAGCTATGCTGCATTGCTAATAATTTTCAGAGTTCCCTTCTTCAGTTAAACAGCAAAGTTATCAAGGTCAGTTTTGATGATGAAGCATTGAGTCATTCTAAATTTCAAAAGTTACCATTTTTCTGCTTTCTGAATTTCTTCACTTTGTGGAACTGGTGTTGTAGGGATTTTTTTGTTGTTGTTGTTTTTGTTTTTCTTTTTTCTCTTCCGCTTCTCAGCTTCTGTGAGATGTCAGTGCTATAACTTCATGAAAGTTCTAGCACCTCCTCAAGCTTTCTTCAGCCACTCTGATATGAAAAAATCTCATTTCAGGGTTTCTCAGAAGTATTGTCGGTGTGAAAAATGACATATAACATTATTCAGTTAAAATCTGAAAAACATCTTGTTCCTTAGGACTACCTTTTAAGAGCAGGAAATCATCCTTGTCAAACAAGTGGTTTACATCAATTAAATAATGATGAATACTTTTAGCTAGGAAGCACCTGTTGTGAGGTGTATCTAGTAATGCAAAAAACCCACAATAAGACTGGGAGGAGCAAATGTGAGGCTGACTGGACTGATTAGATTGAAATAGTATTTGCAGGTGCTCAAACTCTCCATGCCTCAAGTACACACACTCAAAATCCAATAAATCCTTGAATCTGAGTAATTTCTTTGATCCAACTCTCATATCATAAGGAAAGCAATCAGTTTCACTGGAGGATTGTTATATACCGATACAACTGCACCAAAGAGTGGCTCACGATTACTGCAGACTAGAAAGTCTGTTACATTGTCACTTTTTTTCCCCCAAAATTGCAAAGTTAAGCCTTCCTGACCACAGAAGGGAAAAAAGAAGAAAAAGGGAAAGGAAAGGAAAAAGGAAAGGAAAGGAAAAAGGAAAGATGCCTTTAGATGCCCATATTTCAAATAGTGTGCTTTTGATTTTTTTATTAGTATAATGTACATACTTTAGGAAAAATGGTCGGATCCATTCATGTAGCAGCCCAATATTTATTTCTTCTGGCTTACAACTGAAACTATGAAGTATTCTAGTATCTTTGGAAATAGTTGCTGGTTCATCCTGTGGTCTGCAGGTCATTAAACGTTTTACAACATTCTATAGTGAAAATTGTCTGAATTCATATATAGTAAGTCCTGAAATTAATTGTTGGTGTTTATCAGACTTTTAGTTACAAACCTAATTAGCTCTTGAACCAAAATCTAGGGTGGTCCCTGTATACGTCTGAGTTTCGCAGTCTTTTCCTAGTGAGGTTGAGTTGGCCACTAGGCAGTGCATGCAGCTGGTGGATTTAGTCTTACGTGTGATGGTAGAGCTGTATTCCTTGCGTAAACAGCAATCAAATATTTCCTTCTCTCTGCTTCATTGAAGGATGGTAAAGAAACAGATATTAGATTAAAAAAAAAAAAAAAAAAAGTAAGATTGACAGGAAAAAAAAAAAAAAGGACAGAAAACTTGTCCAGAAAAAAAAGACAGTATGTTCCAGTGAGTATCTACTGTACTTGGATGACAGAAAAATGTTATAGGGTCAGAACTTTGCATTTGCTTCCAGTGTACCTGGGAATATTTTGGAGTTTAAATTGGGTGCTTTAATAAGTAATCTAAACTACATACATTTGTAAGTTATGAAGCAGTTAAGAAGAGTAAAAGACAAAAAAAAAAAAATCTATGTATAAAAGGGGGGAAGCACAGGGTGTGTGTGTGGTATGTGGGGGTGTAATCTTGAATTAGAGTACATATAAGAAAGATAGTTGTATCCTTTGGGCATTGCCTATTTTGGTCTTATGCACTATATTGGCTATTTCTTATGCACTATATTGTCTATTTATTACCTTTCTGCTAATCTTCACATAAGGCATTTTTACTTAGTCGAAATAACGTTTAAAACTTAGAATAGTAGTTGAAGATGCAAGAACTGAAAAATTTAAATGATATGTCAATATACAGATTAGTTGATAATATTGGCACTAACCATATGTTATTCCTAGATCCTAATGGAAAAAATACTGAAACTTCTTGGTTATCTTCTGAGTTCGATATCTCTAAAAGAAAAAAAATCTTTTTTACTATAAGGCAAGTCTCCTGGTATATGTAAAATGCACCAAACATATCTTCAGACATCCTTAAATGATTAAATAGCACAAAATGAAATCTGAAAACGCTTCTGACAACCTGAACTATGATAGAGGCAATATGAAGACATCTTTCCAAATGACATCTTTCCATAAATCTTGATTGGTCATATTTTGCATGTAGGTAAGAAAAGTCCTAATAAGTAATTTTAGCAGAATGGCTAATTTGTGTTTGGCACATATAAAATTAAATAATTCAATTTAATAAAAGTTCATAGAAAATATTTTCTAGTCAATTTGTTTATTCTAGCTTTAACTGACTCTTATTCTTTAATTTAACTCTTGCTTGGAAGAGTCAAATTGATGAATAATATCAAAATGAATAAAAGTTCTGTCTTTTTGTCTGTGTAAGCATGTTCCTTGTCTAGATTTGTTCTGTATTCTGTTCAAATCAAAGTAGTTGAGTCTGTTCCACTTCTGTTATTTTTACTATTTTGTGCTTTTGCCAATTTGTGACTTTAAATTACATTTGAAATTATTTAAGAATAGGGCCCAGTGTCTTCTTTAAAGATGTCCTTGTTATCTATTTCTGGAAGACTCTGGAGGCATTTTATAGCAACTGTACTCTGAAATTCTTGTGTTAAGTAATTGTCCTCTACACCTTTAAAAAGATCACAGTTTACATGAGGTGGTGAATGTATGTGTAGAATTGGGCTGTTTAGGAGCTACAAATGCAGTTAGGGATTTGATTTTTTTTTTCTTCATTATTACATAATGTGATAGCTTCATATAATTGATCTGACTTTATCAGTAAATGAATAAATGATTGTGTGTCAGCTTTTGACAAAAATGTAATGGGAAGGTGTATTCAGCCTGAAGCCTGAATCCATAACTGTAGTCCATAAGAAAAGAAAAACTCAATTGCGTAATAGGAGTAGAGCATTACATTTGTGGTATTTGCACAAAACATTATCACTGGATCTTCTTGTTCTAAATAATTCCCAGTAGAAATAGTTTACTGTTTTTATTTGAAAGGAAATGGGTCATAAGACTATTTGTACCTGTAGTCTGCTTTCATTTTATTTGCTTATAAACGAACACTGACAGAACTTACCCATAGAGGTGAATGTTTGCCAATACTGTTTAGTCTGAACAACATCTGCAAGGCAGGATGGACCTTCAGATGAAATGTGTCAGAAAATAGTGTGACCCTCAGCATTTTAATGGAAAATGGCTGAAAGTGAAAAACAAAAAACCATATTTTATCAGTTTGTGTTTCATTTTATCTACCTCATTCTGGCTTTCTGTAAACCACCACTGAATAATTTCATAGACTCTGGACGCAGTGGTGATTTTATTTTACTTTCTAAAATGTGTTGAATCTATGCAGTGCAGCAAATAGTAATTGGAAATTTTGCATGAGGATGATGATTATAATGTTAAAGTAGCAAGCGCAATATATGCAATTATGTGAACTGTTAGGTTTTCTTTTAATTATAAATTCATGATCAGCTTTAGAAAAAAAAGTACCACAAAAGGTAACTGAGGCATTGTTCATCGATAGATGAGGAAAGTCCATTAAACTTTCCCACTGTAAAAGCTCTGTAAACAATGCATAGGAATGACAGGAAATGAATGAGACACAGACAGGACACAGTGAGCATTCATTCAGCTTACTCTGGCATAATAAAGAACTACTGCTAGACAGGCATCATACCAAAACAGGAGGACAGGCATTTTATCATCTTTGTGTCATTATTTATCCAACTTCTTTCCTATTAGTTAAAGGGAGAAAAATAGCAAAAGAGATGATATACTGACTCCTGTGCATGAATTGGAGATGGCAGATTAGCAGAATATTTTGAATCACTGTCTAGACTGTCTAGCAATTCAAGAGCACTAATTTCATTTTTGTCTTACATAAAGCCATTTTTTGCCCTTTTCATATTAGCTGCTGGTATTTCAAAAGGTAAGAGCAATATCACATAAGTCAGTGTTCTTTGCCCAGATGATGTACTAAGTTTTGGAAGCAAAGAATCAGCCTCTTCTTTGCTCCATTATCTTCATTGGTAGCACAAGGACAATATAATTATTTACACAGCTCAGTGGGAAAGATTAGCTGCATTCAGTTTTGCACTGTCTCTTTTTTATATATTGAAGCAACAGGAATTGATCTTTAGGACAATTTTATGTTGCAAACGTACTGGACAGATTTAAGAGACCACTCAATAAGAAAAGGCAATCATTTATACTGGAGCTGCATTTTTGTTTCCTCATCAAAATTGTATTGGTTCCTTGGTGAGTGCATGCTATTGTATGTTACAGAGCATTTCATTCAGTGAAATGATCTGTAAAACTTTCATTAATTCTTACTGTATTACTAAGTTAGTGCTGTAATATGAAGAGCTTTAACTACTAATTGTTGCATCTAATATTCAAACTTAATCATGAAAGGGATGGTGAAGCTTGCTTTTAAGTACCACTTCTCTTTCAACTATAAACACACCCCATCTGGACAATTATTAAAAGGACATTTGAGATCTTAGTAATATGGTTCAAATCATGCTTATGTGATGTGAAATCTGATGTTAAATGTTTACACAAGTATATAAAATAAATATTTTATTCAGGTTTTTTTTTTTCTAAGAAGAAAAGATATAATTTAAGGATGAAATTTATATATATTTTAAATCTATTTGTTCATATTCCATGTGTTCAGTATAACATTAAAACTTTACAGTCTGAATGACATCTGTCTGTTATGGTAGGAACCATATGAAATAGTGCTTTGCTGTCACTGCCAAGTAAAATGTGATATAATGCATCCTTTTACTGAACACGTAGTGCTTTCTCTGGTGAGATGTAAGAGAAGCAGATGTGGCACTGTGATTCCAAAATGTAGAGTCTACTCTATGGATGGTACTTGAAGAAACTCTTTGTGAAATAGAAAGCTTAATTGCATGTCTGCTTAAAAGACACTGAGTTGAGCATCCCTGGAATAATTTGGTACTCCTTCTCCTGTAGTTTTCAAATACTTTCTTCGCTTGCTCCTAATATTCTTACAGACAAAACCTTTCTTGAGGCTGTTCACAATGCTATTTTTGGACTATTGCTATCTTTTAAACTAGAATGGGGTAGCACTAATTTTTCTCAGGGTCTTTTTCTTGTTATTTTCTTGTTAATTCTGCATTTTCTATTGTTTGGGTAATGAGAGGATATAGTACATCTCCTTATTAGATTTCTTAGTAGAATTTGCACATTTTATTATGAAATAGTAAAATAAATCCTACTGTAGTGGTAACAATAAATATGCAAGGGCTGCCCTGAAAGTAATGCCTCCTGTTTTATTATGTTGGCCCACAGTGTCAGAGACAGATGGTGGTATGGCAGCAGAGGGTGAACCTTTCCTCCAATATTCCATTAGATTTCATTGCTGTGTGACAGATGGCAGCAGAAGGGCAGTCTGACACAAAAGTGTGTATGAAGCAAAGGTGTGTAATTTAATTTCTTCATGAGGAAAAAATAGCAGTTATAGACATTCATTAATGCTTGTGGAATGTTTATGGAGACCAAGCAGAGGATTACAGCACAGTGAGATAGTGGATGGTGCATTTTAGCAGTGGTGACAGGACATGAAAGACTAGCCACGTTCTGGACAGTCTTGAGTATTTTCGTGAGTGCAGCAGGCAGGTTCTTGTTCATCACTAGCAAAAATGCATAGCTAATGGTGGTGACTATGTTGAAAAATAGTGTTTTGTAGCTGAGAATGTGCTCTATCAAATAATGTTATTGTGCTCTTTGTATTTCCTGTAATTTCTGTAGAAATAAACAGGATGCATTACTTTCAGAGTGATCTATGTAGATCTGCAGTAAAATGTTTTTGCTCAATGAAAATGGAAAGGGCGTTGCATTACAATAGGGAAACCAAAATGGAATGAGCATGGAAGTATAAGAAATGCTGTAGATACTGAAATGTCTACTAAAATTTGGAACCTTTATTGTACACTGTGAGCCAATCTGTATCAGAATGCTTGGCAATAGGTTCCCAAATAGGATTCTGTGAAGATGAACAGCATGAATATAACAGAGTTGTCTTCAAAACTAATCTTGAAGAGTTTCTTTAAATGATACTGTTTGAAAGAAGCACGTGCTCTGTTTTCTTTGAGTGTAAGAATGAAAAGGGGTGAGTCAGCCTTCTCACACTGAAGAAGGAAGAGAATTCTAGCAATAACAAGATAATACTTAGCAGTGGAGCTAGGAGATAAATCAGGACCAAATAGCTTTTGACAATCAAAAGTCCAGATTGCATTCTTAAATAATGTCTGCATTTTAAGATATCTGAAAATTGATGACTTCAAGTCTAGCAACTAGTATGTACAGCGGGCTTCTAGAAGAATTAATTCAAGCTACTTGTTTCACCAGTCCTTGATTTTTCTGAGATCAATAATAAGTAGACAGTAAGATCTAGTTGTATTAGATTTGTTATTTTAATTTATTTAATGTATACACTAGTTGATTGAGTCTTCAGTTGACATTCTGTACAGTATTATGATAGTTTGGAATAGATTTGATTGCAAACAAAGATTTCCAGTTGGGAATGGGAGAACTAGTTCTGCTATTTTCATATGCTGGCAAATTGAATGGAATTGGGTTAATGTTTTTCTTACAAATAAGTATGGAAGAAAAATCTGAGCAGAAAGAAAAAAGAAAAAAAATTCAGTCTAAAATGGTGTAGAAATTAACATGAGGATAAGTAGGTAGTCCCTCCTCTCAAATGTTCAGGGACGTGATTGGATTGTTAGGGTAGTACGGTTAGGCTGAGATTGGACTTGATTATCTTGGAGGTCTTCTCCAACCTGAGTGATTCTATGGTTCTATGAGTGTAATTCAGTTTATTAAGGTCCAATAGATTATATTCTTTACAGTACTGACCGTAAAAATCTTAATTGAACACTTATGGCTTGATTATATCACTTGATACTCCTCCTTTTAGTATTTTTTATTGGAGAATACTAGTTTTTGCCTTCATACGTAGTTCTGTGCTTGTCACAGAGGCTTTCAGCTATAATTCTGAAGGCTTAAAATCAGTGACAGTTTTACTGTCAAAGCTTCTGCTGCTGTAAAGAAAAAACTTCCATGTTTATGAACAACTGTTCATACAGTATAAGTTTTAAAAAAATATATATTTTGTTCTGATAGCTAGTTACTTCTGGCAGTTTCCTCTATTCATATGCCTTTTGACCCTTTGTCTTTCTACAGAGTGTTAGACCCATTTCTATGTTTGTATGGCATTGGACACAATTAATCACCTTTGGACAGGATTAATCACCACAGTAAATTTCTGACAAAATTTTGTAGATATTTTAATGAAATAAATCCTACTTAATAGCTCAAGCTGATATATTCATAACAACTTTGAAGCTACCTACTATAAATATTTATTTCATTGTACTCCTTGCTATTGATTTCCCCCTTAGCAGCCTTGCTTGATTTAACTCCTGTCAGTATGATGAACTGGTATCGAGCTGGTAACCTGAGCAGCATATGACATTTATAGAAGAATTAGATAACCATCTAATTCTCCGCAGAAGCCTTCTCTAATCATTCCCTGTGTAAGAGAAATTTTATGAAGATGAGATACAATCCCATTTTTTAAGTATGTTAAAGGTGTCCAATAACTTGGAATAATCCTGATTCTGTAATGGTGCTGTTACGTGAGGTTTTATGACAAGCACATTCTTGACAGTATTTTAATACTGTAGCCTAATTGATACTTCCAAAATGTGCTTTTTATAAGATGAAAATATTTAAATGCAAATGCAGTTCTTCAGACGGGAGTCCTTTCTGTGTCAGTAATGAAACGATGCAGTTATTAGTTTTGATTCACCTCAAGGGAGTCATTTTGCACAATTCAGTTTGCATCATAGAAAAAAAAATGGCTGAAAAGCAGCAAACGATTTAGTAATTATTATAGGGAACCATCTCTAATAGTATAACCTACAGTATCTGTAATGAATAATTGGTGGTGGGACTTGATGATCTTATAGGTCTTTTCCAACTTAAATGGTCCTGTAAGAACACTCAAGGAATGGAGCAATTTGCCCAGAGAAATTGTACTGTCTCCATTCTTTGAGGTTTTCCAAAGGAGACTGAATGTCACCCTTAGCAACCCCTCTGGTCTTATAGCTGGGCATACTTTGTTACTTAGTTATTTATGGTTTCTAACATGGTGACAGAGATTCACATGTTTACACTGGAGAGCAGCAGGTACAGCTGAACAGCAAGTGTATGAGAATAAATTATATACATGGCTATCTTTGAGGTGTGGTTATGGATAACTTGCCTGAGAAGCATAACAGATGCTTTTACCATTGTACTCATAATCAAGTCATACAGTATTTGGTACTATACCAGTATTTCTGAGCCACAGGGCCTCCTCTCTGCTGCATTATCCTAACTACTATGACATGTTGCAGTCTAGGTTTCTCTTACTACTTTTCACTTGCCATAGGCTAGCAAAGCCTTCCCCCTCAGCAATCTTTATCTGTCAGGACAAATCATTAGCTGCTATTCCAGAAGTAAAATTACAAAACAAACAAACAAACGACATAGGATGAGTAAGGTCTGCCATTTTAAAGAAGAGCAGAGTAGCAAATTTACTCTTAATTCTGCAGAATTTTTGTTTCCTTAGAAGCTGTGCCTCTGAGTACACAACAGAGGTAGCAGACTAAAGGACACCAGCCAACATTGTGTTAACATTTCTAACTTAGTTCTTTTTCTGTCCCAGAGGTTCATTTCAGATTGCACTGAGAAGAAAAGTTCATTCCTTCAGAAAGCTGACGTCCCTTCTCTTATCAGCACTACCTTTGACATGAAAAAATCCTTTTCTTGTACTTTCACTTCTTCCACATGATGATGCTGTACTACTTCTACACAGTTTTAGAGCACATTTTTCATGTATATTTGATTTTTTTTTTCTTGATGTGATCCCCTGTGCAGAAAATTAGGTGGTTCTAAAACTGACCTTATACATTTCACAATCAAATCCCTTTTATAATTATAATATATAATTAATAGAATAATTGTTTTCTTTCTCCTTTTATCCATTTTTTTTCAGCCGTATTTCTATCCAATGTTAATCCAAAGCCTGTTTCTAAGGGATTCTATTTATTTTTTTTCCAGCCATTTCCTATATTTTACACTTCCATCATTCTGATAATTTGTAATATTACATTTGCTTTGTCATTGTTAACTATATTCTTTTCAGTTTCAACTGTGCAAATGCACATTCTGTGGTCAGTTTGAGAGGGAAGGTCTATTTATTTTGTACAAACAATAAAAATTAATATGGCTGGATATAACTTCAATTTTGTAAAGATTAATGAATGACATCTATCTCCCTGGGTGATATTTTCAGGAAACTCAACAATTTATGGGAAGAGATTGCCTATTTCTTCACTCTCTCTGTAGTGACTGAAGGTCAGAATTTCATCATAAAATTTAAATATGATTGCAGATCAGACTAACTATGTCTGTACTGAAATAATGCTAGCAACTGGTCTTATACATTATGTTGAAAATCGTTTCTTTTGAATCTATTTGCTACTGGAATTGATTTTTTTTTTTTTTTTTTTTTTCCATTGCTGTGTGCAGGCTTGGGTTTTCGGAGGCTGCAGTCTATTTCTGTATTTACTGAAGATAAATCTTTTGGGAAATTCTGAATCTCTGAAAAGCTTTCTCTTAGCATAGATGAGTACTATGACCTTATTCTCTCCTGAGTAAAGGTCTGAGCCATTTTACTGCTCTAAAATGAGCATGTTCTGTTCAGTGAAATGTTCTAGTAAATATCAATTATATTTGTCAAATTATGCATGTTTTTAAGTATGCAATTGATGATTTTTTTCCCCCCTCAGGTTGAACTTGAAAGGCACATTTTTAAGAAAACTGAAACCAGCAGGTCTATTTGCATGAATAAGAAGCTTACATTATCACTGAACTGAAAAATTGTTACTTTGAAAAACTGACTTTCAGAGTGAAAAAAGTGAAGCCTTTAAGTTCTGTTACAAAGTGACAAAATATGTGGTGCCACATGCCAATTCACTGTGAGGTCTATAACAGATTAGTATTAATATGATATTTTTTTCCAAATCTAATTAGTTCTGTCTTCTGTACTTAGTAATTCAAAATCAGAATTTGTTTCATGATGACAATTAGTACAGGATGGATTGAATTCCCCTCTCAGTTATCATGACAAGGTTCGTTTTTCTTTTCTTGTTCTCTCCTTTGTACTTTCCCTTTCTTTTAGGTCAATACTTGTTTGTTCTTCAGGTAGGAACTTCTCACTGGTTAAACTACATTTGAAGCCTCAGATTGCTAGAACATTGTTTTTCCCTCAACTGTTATGACAGTGTATACATGTGTGTGGAAGCTTAGATATATATATAGATATATATCTATATATCTATATAGATATATCTATAGATATATATAGATATATATATATATTCCAAATCAAGCGAACTGAGACTTTTAAATGTTAAGTGAATTGAATTTAAAGTCTACCAGTGACAGAATAGAAGGTAATGCTTCTAAGTCTCCTTGACTCTCATATGTGAACAGAGTGCAACAGATTTTCATCGGTTTCATCAAAATCATTCCATCTATTTTATACAGTGTTCTTGAGAATTTGGAGGAATAATACACATTCAGAAATTAAGAATGCCAAAGTACACCTGCTTAGTGTTCACACAATCAAGGAATATCCTGATTTGGAAGGGATCCACTCATGTAGTTACTGATAAAACTGTTATTCCCTATCAAAACAGTAAATACTTAGCTGGATAAACCCCCTCTAGGTATTTCTGAATGAAAAATCTCAACCTGTGTGTATGTGTGGCTTTCAGTTGTGTTTACTTCATTTCTGATTTAAGGGAATCTTTTAAGTTTTGGTCAAGTGCTTGCTGATGGTGAGAAGAGATTAATGAACAAACATTACTTATATGCCTTATAATTAATAAGCATGTATATCTATAAACCCACAGATTCTACTGTCATCTTCGTGCATCTAAACTCATATTCATTTTTTTGCAAGATTTTTTGTTTGTTTGTTTGAGGAAACAGGGAAGTGAAAGATTTACAGAAAGCAAAAATTTCTTAGGAGAATCAGCACAACTGAAAAGCATGCATTCCTATGTTTGAGAAAAATGTTCTTTGAAATTATATTTTGTTTAGTTGCTTAATAGCCACGTCACTTTATGCCGTTCCAGTTCTGCTCTGCAAATGTTCTGAAAACCTGAAGTTCTCAGGGGAAAAATAGGCTATTTATTTAACTTGTCTGTGCGGGTATAAATCATAACATCAACTAGCTGTTGTGCAAAATGAGCTAATAAATGAAATTTGTCCCAGATACTTAGGAATTAAGTCTAAGACATAAGATAGTGGATAGGTATCCAAAATAGAAAATAGAAGAGTAGAGAAACCTGAAAAACAATGCCTGTTAAAAAAGATAGATTACTTCCTGGCATTTAGATGTCAAGGGTTTTGTAGACTTCCCCAAAAGGCAGGGTTTTCATAAAAGATTTAAAGGGGAGACAAAAAAGTGTCTTTGATGTATTTATGGGGAATTCCTTGCAAACATGAAGGAGAATATGTAGAAGGAAAGCTGAGTTCACTGGTATGAATGATAAACAGACAAAAAGAAAGAAAAGAATAGTAAAACCACATTTATAACAAAAAATAAGGAACATCATGAAAAAAATATGAAAAGCAACCAGATTTACAGAACTAAACTACAATCTCCCTGTTTCAGCAAAGCTAAATGATGTACTTATGTGCTCTATCTTAAGCAATTCTTCTATTGAAATGTGATGACCAGATTGAGCAAGGTGTTGTCATTCCTTCAGCAACACCTAGTCACTATAAAGTGGAAAGAGTGTGAACTGGAAGGGAAAAAAGAACAAAAGTGCTGAAGAGTGTCAGCTGAAAAGATCAGAAATGTCACCAGTAGGCAGAGATGATTCAGCATTCCAGTAGGTCAAGATAGACTGGAATGTTTGGTAGGAGGAAAATGTTGGTATGAAATTTAAAATTGTGAGAATGGTATGATAAACTGGAGTATGACACTTTCTGCTTGAGTTTAGTTGGTCTTGTAGAAACAATTTGTGGCAGAAATCAGCAGGCATCTGGTAATTTTTCAAATGGTGTCTTTGTCTTTGAATACATTTGTGTTGAATTCCAAGGATGTAGTATAACAAAATCTGAATCCAAAACATGGGAGGCATAGAAATTTGGAAAGAGTGATCTTTAAAAAAATGTTTCCTAACAGGAGATTTGTTACAACTGTTGCTCAGACTGTACAGTGTTGAATATCATTATTAATGATAATTATTTATTATTTTTAGTGTTAATGCTACTGGAACCAATCTCATCGTAAGTTTTAGAGAGCAGAAGTGATTAAAAAAAAAATCTGTGCACTAAATAATGGAATGCCCACTAATAGACCCTAAGTGTCAGAAAGTTATAACTGTTGAAAATTGTATAATGTTGACCTCACATTTTGCCAACAATTTTCACAAGCTACTACCTTTACAATAAGAGTATGTAGGAATACCAGATCATCTCTGAGAAAGTGTGTGAGAAAAAAATAATCTTGTTTGAAAATGTAAGCATTAACAGCTACCTACAGTTATATGTAGGAGCTACTTATGTGTGTATATATATATACACATCACACTGCTTTGGAAAGACTGTGTGTGAGATTGCACATGTATATTTAAACAAATGTTGTTGGCTTCTGTTACTTAACGTATGTATGGTACAACTGTTTTCAGTAACAATATCAATGCTATTCTTCATAGATGCTAATGATTTAGAAACCACAGTTTCTCCCATTCTGCACAACTGAGTAGTTTTCCTCTCATGGTTGATCACGGCTTCCTTGAAAGCCTTGAGTGGGTGATTTATTTTTCACTTTTTTTTTGTTCTATAGTGAAACAAATTGGTCATGCTGAAGTAATTATGCTTTCAGAATTGCAGTCTTGTGATGGCGCATACAGTGCAAAAATCATACCAACTTTTTGATATAATTGTAAGTGACAGATGTTTGAGGCTCACAATCGTTTTAGTGTGACGTTTTCAATTACTGCAGCAATATTGATGAAGAGGATTAAGGAACTCTCAGATGCCAAACCCCATTATTTCCACTTTATGTAGAGCTGTCAAAATCTAATAATTCCACAGGGATTTAGCTATCAAAGGGTAAGAAAACATGCAAAAAGTCTTCATAGCAGTTTGAAAACTATTATGGACTGTCAAAATACAAATGATCATAATTTAATGAATATACAATTTCATAATTTTCACTTGGCAATTTTAAATTATGCCCTACTCTTCAAGTGACACAATGGTCAACAGTTAACTAATATCCCTTGAGAAGATGTAAACACGTCTAATTATTTATCCTGGCATCTTAGAATTATGCACTCATGAGAGTGCATAGGCTAAGCTGAAGAAAATATATCCAATTTGCTATAAAATGGATGTGATGTTTCTTCTTTTCATTTGACGTCCTTATATCAACAGTTTGCACACTCGTCTTTTAAGTCTTTTCAAAGGGAGATAAGTCATATAAAGCTTCCCTGCTTATTGTTAAGACACTTTCTTGAAAAATGAGACATACTCAGTACAGTGCTGACCTCTTTTAGGTTGTTCTAGCATACTTTAAAGTAAAGTCATTCCATGAAGAATTGATTTTAGCCTTTACCCTGTTCCTTTGGAGATTATAAATATCTACCTACGAAACTTTTTATTTTACTATGTGGAGGAGGCTAACCCCAAGGTTTAAAAAGTGAAAGAAGCAGAATCTCTGTGCTTAAGCCCAGTTGTTTTCCATTTATGATTTTTTTTTTTTTAAATTTTATGTGGCCATTATTATGTGACAAATGTTGGGAAGACACAGATAATAGATTGTGAATTGAAGATGACCCTCTGTAACTCTTGACAGACCTTTTAATCTGAGGATTTTTTCCTGCTGAAGATTCTATTTCTTTAGTGGCTTAAAAATTCACGAGAAGTCTACATGAAATTTGATGCTTTGATGAGCACACTTATTTCATCTTTATGTGTAAAGAGAATGAATTGGCACTAAAAATGTCTCTAGAGACAAAGGAGGCTTTTATGATTATCCACTCAATGATGTTTATTTGTGAAAAGTTGGACAGTCTGTATTCTGTTTCTTCACTTAGATTCAGAGGTGTTGCTTTCACTCATTATTTGTAACAATGAGTTATAAAGGCCTCTCTGAAGAGGTGAAAAATACAGTGTGCAGCATGAGAGAACGCAGTATTTCCGTTTGACAAAATTATCCAAGGTTTTAACTTCTGTGATAGTGTTTGGTCAAGGATAGAGATTAGGCCAATAGGATTTCCAGATTGCTTAGAACTCCTTTGAAGAGAAAGTGACCATAAAATTTAAATAGAGTTTTGTTCAGTTTCTCAAGGTGTTTCTGATTTCCAGCTGCAACTAGAAATAATCTTATAGTCTGGGAAATATACTGAAATGAATCTTCCAGTTGATCCCTTGAATTGCTGAGACATTCACACTCCTCTCAATTTCTCATGATGTCTTTGGCTTTGTCAAGATAGAGGACTTTGAATATTCATGATCTTGCTTTGCTTGGCCTCTTTTCATTGCAAATAAACACAAAATTGAAATCACAGTAAAAACTCTTCTGAATTTCTGCTTTATCTCCTTCTGTTTCCTGAGGATTATCTAAAGCTTTCAAAGCAGGTGTTGGGTGGGGTTCCTGGCTACTGTATGTGCCTATTGCATGTGTTTTTGTCTAATTACAATATTTATTATTTATTTATTATATTAATAATATTTATCATTAATATTAACATTTTTTTTCATGTTTTAGCCATTCAAACATACTATCATTTTTGTATATTCCTGATTGTTTCAAGGCAGTCAAGAATCCAATTCTTCGTTTGACTTCTGGGTTTGCTGTGAATGGTTACTGTAGATCTTGCGCTCACTCTTTTATTCCATCTCAATTTGTAGTGAGCTAGTTTGCCTGGATCCTGGTAATTTGTTGCTATGTCTGTTGGATGCTATCTTTTGCTTTGTGTCTTCTAATGAGCTCGATAGTTCATTTTGAAATTCTGCATCTGGTAAAGATAATAAGCATGACATCGCTGTTAGTCACAGCCATGCCTGCAGTGAAGGGCACACTGGGTTTTGTGTTTAAAATAGATTTCTTGTCTGTAGTCTGTGTGCTCAAGCCCACAATAATTACTGAACAAAATGTTCTTAGTCTTTTGCCTGAATAGTATCAATCAATGGCACTGTTCATGAAGGAAAATACTATTTTTGAGACATAAAGAAACTATGCATATAAGCTGTCATTTGTTTTCCTGCACAAAATCAAGACTTGACGTTTTTGCTTTCATTTTAATTTAATCAATAGGTACGCTTTGTTCAGGCTGCTAGAAGCCTATACATGCTCCTTCCTTGCATAACAGAGCCCCTCCCTTTTGTTCTGAAATGATATACCATTAGCTTGAGGAGGGACCACATACAATGTTAAATCAATAGCTATATGGGGGAATAGGAAGAATCTCTGGAGAACTTTTATGTATTGAGTACGGTGCAGAGATGTGGTTTATTTGCCCAGTGTATTAGGTTTACGTAGCAAAGTTTTGGTAGCAGGGGTGGCTTCTATGAGCAGAGCCCAGCAGCTGCCCAATATCAGACCAGAGCCAGCTGGCTTTGAAATGGAACCCACTGCTGGCCAGAGCTGAGTCAGTGAGCAATGCTGGTCGTGCCTCTGTGACAGCAGATTTAAACTTGAAGAATTGAAGCCGGTGGGAAGCCCACATGAGATCAGATTGGGAAGGATGGCATCCTGTGAGAGGGACCCCGTGTGCAGCAGGGGAAGACAGGAAAGATGAAGGAGCAGCAGATGAAGAAGCAGGCAGCTTCCATGGAGATCCATATGGTAACCTTATCAGTTAAAATGTGATATGAATGTATCTTCTGAAGCCAGCTAATGCTCTTTTTGCACTCTCAGTAGCCGTGGGAGGAACTGAGAGAATATTTATTTTGAAATGCTGTGAAATGGTTTTAAATGTGGTAGTTGTTATGATATCAAAGATCTGGCTGTACTCCGTAGAGTAACAGAGTCATAAAGTCATACGGTTATCTGAACAGAAAAGATCAGTAATTAGAGCACAGTGACACAAATGTTTTGCTTTGGAGTGACAGGCTAGGACTGCCAGCTGATCTGAAGGAACTGCTGTGAGGCACATTCTTAGTTGGTTGCAAATGCAATTAGTATTAGCTGAGCACTGGGAGTTGTCTA
Organism: Chrysolophus pictus; assembly: GCA_037305975.1. Classification (NCBI taxonomy): domain Eukaryota; kingdom Metazoa; phylum Chordata; class Aves; order Galliformes; family Phasianidae; genus Chrysolophus; species Chrysolophus pictus. Next base: position 11,194,753 of record CM074583.1, on the reverse strand, counting down.
GCTGTGTAAGTCATTACTTAGCAAAATATTGCTTTTGATATACAAGTTACTCTAGAAAGACAAGGGAGTAGTTATGTTTTGGCTATAGGATACAATGAGATTTCTGAGGAATGGCAGAGGTTGGTGGAGCACAGAAGTACTATCTCTGAAACAAATCAACTAATACAGGTATTTGTTTCACAAGAAGTCTTGTTCTCTGCTTAAAAAAAAGTAAAAAATCAGAAAAGGATAAAAAGTAAAAATTGAAAGTTGGAGAAGAATGAGAAACATGGTGAAGAAACAACATTTCCAGTCCTTTCCTCCTGATTCAGAGAGCATCTGTCTGGCCACATTTGTATGAAAAAAGGGAGAGTGATGGTTTCTCCCACCAGGTTAGAGAAGTCATCATGGATATGTTAAATAAATTGCTGTCTGTGACTCTCAAAGGAGTAAAGTTAGTGAATGTTGCAGACTACTTAAACCAGACCTTACACATTTGGTTTTTCTTCCTGCTTAAAAATAAAAATGAGATAAACATGCAAAAAGATCACTGGGGGGAGAGTATGAGGGTGTACTGTTTTAGAATCTGCAGAGCCTGGATCTCTAAGTAGATTTACTTAGAATATAAAACTAGAAGAATAGAATAGAATAGAAGGAAGAGGTAGTATGGTTTTTTTTTATGCCAGTTCTTTTCTGTAAGTCTTGCACAATAGATGTGATTTCTGAAATATGATCTGAAATAAGAATCGCAAGACATCCAGTAATGATTTAAACCAAATATGTAACTTTAAAATACTCAGTAGATGTAGCTGTCATTTGGAAAAATACATTCCTATTTGTTTTGGTTTTCTACTGCTGGTGTAAGATAAATAACAAGTGAACAGTCTATGGTTATAGAAAGTCAAATCAGTGTTATATGACAGGTGAAAATATGAGTAGTAATTTGGTTAATTTAAAGGAATGAAGTCTTGTCTAGTAAACTGAAAAACATTTAATTGGAAATCAGTCTTTAGCACATGAAGAAATATATTCATCATTCAGTATCTCTCTGAATTTCTGAACTGAGGTCTAATTCAAAAATTATTTCACATCAAGTGCTAACGGATATTGTGACATCAAGTGTTTAAGTTCAAGTGCATCCTTTCTGAAAGTGCAACAATTTACAGGAAAGATTTCAGGGGATACAGTGTGAAGTTCTCTGTTGTGTTTTGGGTACAGAGTCTAAGTTGAGAAACAAGAATAAAAAAGGAGCTTCTTGTTCTATAGTGCTATTTTGTGTGACATTTGTATTGACTGAAAATGCAAAAGTGAACTAAAATACGTCATACTGCTCATTTGACATTTAATTTAGAATCATAAAATCTTCAGAGAAGCCTTTAGGATCCAAGAACAGACAAATCACTTTATTTCTAGCTGAGTGCATCCATCAAACAGGCAGCTTGAAACTGGCATGGTTTGGAAGGAGTTGGTCTTTTCAGGATGGAGGGCATGATTATGACAAGGATATGGATGACAGGGCATTATCCTCCTAAAGGTCTGTTTTCCTATTTGTCAGACTGACTGAAAATGGTGGTATGCAACTTGTTTTACCTGCACAGGGCATTTCAGGGCTTTTCTGGTCTGTAACAGAAAGAGTTTTACCATGTAAGCAGTATGGTAGAAACATATAATAGAAGAGGAGGGCTGTGATAAGTAAAACCTTCTCTGTATTTAGTTCCAGTAAGAAAAAATGATACCTCTTCTAGCATGCACAGTAAGTGCCAGCTCTCAGTCACATCGCTTTGATCAGCCTCATTCTCTTTCCTGTGTTTGCATGTTTCCTGTGCTCAGGAAAGGAACCTTGACTCGACCTACACCTGTAAATCAGGTATCTAATATGTGAACTAAATATTGTTACCAGTAAATTCTGACTAACTATATTAAAGCTTTACAGAAATACCTTTTACCTCAAGTCTTACTTCCACCCCCAAATAATAAAAGTGAAGTTAAACAAGACCTTTAGATTCTTTTAGATTTTTTTTTTTTCCTTTTAATTAAGTTCCTAGAAAAAATTCCTCTTGATCTTTTAGAAATCATAGAATCATAGAATGGCTTGGGTTGGAAGGCGCCTTTAAGATCATCTAGTTCCGACACCCCTGCTATAGGCAGGGATACCTCTCTCTAGACCAGGTTGCTCAGAGCCCCATCCAGCCTGGCCATGAATGCTTCCAGGGAGGGGGCATTTACAACCTTGTTGGGCAACCTGTTCCAGTGTCTCACCACCCTCACAGTAAAGAATTTCTTCCTAAGTCTAGTCTAAATCTACCATCTTCCAGTTTAAAGCCATTTCTGCTTGCTCTGTCACTCCATGCCCTTTTCAAGAAGTCCCTTCTCAGCTTTCCTGTAGGCCCACTTCATGTACTGGAAGGCTGATTTTAATTGAATTTAATAAAGGAGCAGAGTCTGCCTCTGCAACATGCAGAAGGAGAAGAGACATTAATAATATTAAAGTTATTGGGGTACTAGAGAAGCATAAGGCAATTGCTCCTTTTATAGCATCTGTACAAGCTGCAAACAATGGAATGAGCAAATTGATTGGTGTAGAGTCTACTAGGGTCTACTTACCAGGACTGGAAAACTTTTCAGTTACCAATTCTGTTCAAATGGTAAGGTAGAGAAGTCGTCTTGCTGTTCCAGGGACTAAGCACATTTGTCAGTTGTCAAGAATGTCTCAGAGTAATTTTCCCCCCCAAATAAAAAGTATTTTAAACAGTTACTGTTTATATAGTTTATTGTATTTATAGCTGAACATGAAACTAACTGCATTAAAATTTGTGTGTGAGAATTCTACAGAAGAGTGGTATTTATCACTGAATAAATTCATTAGCACGGAAACATATAGAAATGCATGTTTAGGGCTATACATAGCATTCTGCTTAACTGCACAATGTAATGCACCACAACAGAGCAAAAAATACCCGTGAAGTTTATAATTGTGAAGAACCACTATGTAACTCAGGTGCCATAAAACCAATTTTAAACCTTTCTGTGCTACAAATGAACTATAAATGCAATTTCTCTCATATATGGTCTGCACTGTGCACTTAGGCATGTTAGTCTTGGTCACAGATTACTTGAAAACACTAGAAAATCTGGGATCTTATTGAGCTCTCATTCCTGGAGAACTTAAACTGAGATTTGAATCTGAAAATACCATTGAAAAACGTGAGTGAAAAGGGCTCAACAATTCTGTCTTCGTTTGTGTGTTTAACTGGAGAGATCTGCTGCTTCCTTATGATGTCTGATTTGAACCGCTTTGAACCAGCTCCTTTGAACAGCTGTCTCTCTCCATTTTCATTGATCAAAATCAGCAGGACCTGGCACTGCACAGCATCTAGCAGTCATACACAGTGTAAGGACTGAGATCAGTAGGAAACTTCTATTGATTTCAATGGTGGTTGGGTTGAGTGCTCTATAGAATCAGGCTGCTTCTGAGCTGCTGCATTTGGATGATTTTAACAGGATGTGTGAATATGACCATGTACTGATGACAAGGGCATTACAGCTCTTATTATATTTTGCGACACTTGTGTAACATCTAGCTAATTTCCGAAGTTTTTGTGTTTTGACTTTTTGAAATTGGCTGGCAAAGGAGAATTGTCTCAGGTATCTCCTGTATGCAAAGTAAAGCACTTGAGGAAGACTTCAAAATAGACTGACTGTAGTCTCTTCAAGAATAAGGTTCATCGGAACATAGTCATTATATAATAATAGAGGATTGACTGATACTGCAAATTTTGCAGGAATAGTCTAGTGCAAGGAAATATTTGCTCTAGGCTGCAATCTGGTACCTTCCTGAGAAACCAGATTTTGGATTTGCACCACAGACATACTAACTTGTATGAGCATACTACTTTTATCAAACGTTATATTATTCGTTCTCTTAACGAATGCACAGAAGTTTACATACATAATTTCAATCTATGTATGTAATTAGCACAAAATCTGTTTGGGATGTATCCAAGAATGAAAGTTTTTTTTATATTTCTTTGAGTTAGCATCTTATACACACTATCCTTTCCTAAACCAAAGTTTTATAGGGAAAGGAAAAGGTTAATTCAGGTAAGCACTGAACTGCAATATGCAATGATAGAGGACCTGTTAAGTCTATGCACAGATATATTTACTTAAATCTGAATAATGATGATACCACAGAACATAGAACTTTCTCCATGTTTTCTTACTTACCTGGACTAGAAGGCATAAGGATGGCTAGAAGGTTTTGGAAATATATAGTCAATTTTTCTCTTATCCCATAAATTCTCTTTTGAGAATTTCAAGGGCACTTCAGAAAAAAAAAGGATAGCGTGTAAGAGAACAAGAATTTTAGTGTGCTTAAAGACAAAACTTTATCAATGAATAGAAGAATACATTACATTAAATAATATAATTAATATGTCACAAGATGAAGGTCTTGTAATTCTAAAGACCACGCTATTTGAAAGTAAAACTTAGTAACTAACTTCTCTAGTGACCCCATAGAAAGCATTACAATGGTATGGGAAGCAGACATTTTAGCTTTGTACTGGTCTGTACTTTCTTCTTATAAACATACATGATATATAAGTAGTTACAAATCAGAATCCTGGCAAGAACTCTTACTGTTAGCCATGCCTAAATTTACAGCAATACTACCACCAGCATGTCAAGATAGCTATAGAGAAAATGGATTTAACATAATTTGCCAGTGGGAATTCCTGGAGCTGAAAGGAGTGTCTTCTAGATTATTATATGGTGAAGGGAAACTAGTATTAATCTTCATTGAAAGTTCATTTCTTCTGAGGCTGTGGAAGGATAAAGTAAACCCCATTAATAGAAAGAAGCCAGGTAATATTTGTTTACTTGTATACAATTTTATTCTGATGAAAGAAAGTATTAATATTTTTCTGCCTGCAATTTGTCAGAATAAAGTATTTAGAATGACAGATAATATCTTGCTACTGCAAGCATATATATCTGTAGCTTCATACATCTTGCTTTAGCTTGAAATTTTATGACAATTAAAAAAAAAAATTGTTTCTAAAATGACTAAAGCATCACCACTTATGCTACCTGACAATCTGTCTATATTTAGATTATAAGTACTCCATTATCTGAAGACCATAAATGGAATCTTACTTCATAATGTTGCCACTTGAGAATCAGTTATTTTACAGTTTTATAGAAGGGGGTTTGACTGTGCCTGGGCAAAGTGATAGAAGGTAGTATGACTTCAAACTTGGGCTGATTTGGTAGTACAGAAGTGTACAAATGAAAATATACACTTGTGCTTTGTGATTAGAATGTCATCACTTGATTTTAATTACTCATAGAATGGCCTGGGTTGAAAAGGACCTCTAAGGTCATCCAGTTTCAACCCTCCTGCTGTGGGCAGGGTTGCCAACCACCAGACCAGGCTGCCCAAAGCCGCATCCAGCCTGGCCTATGGATTGCCTCCAGGGATGGTAAATCCACAACCTCTCTGGGCAACCTGTCCCAGTGCGTCACCACTCTGTGAGTGAAAAACTTCCTCCTAATATCTAACCTAAATCTCCCATGTCTTAGTTTAAAATCATTCCCCCTTGTTCTGTCACTGTCAACCCGCGTAAGCAGTCATTCCCCCTCCTGCTTATATGATCCCTTTGAGTACTCTAAGGTCACAATGAGGTTTCCCCAGAGCCTTCTCTTCTCCAAGCTAAACAATCCCAGTTCCCTCAAGCTTTCTTCATAGGAGAGGTGCTCCACCCCTCTGATCATCTTAGTGGCCCTCCTCTGGACCTATTCCAAGAGCTCTGTATCTTTCTTGTGCCGGAGGCCCCAGGCCTGGATGCAGTGCTCGGGATGGGGCCTCACAAGAGCTGAGTAGAGGGGGACAATCACCTCCCTCTCTCTGCTGTCCATCCCTTCTTTAATGCAGCCCAAAACACTTGTTGGACGTTCCAGGCTGCAAGCGCACACTGCTGGCTCATGTCCAGCTTCTTGTTTGCCAGAACCCCCAAGTCCTTCTTTGCAGGGTTGCTCTCATGGAGTTCTTTCTCTAGTCCGTATAAATACCTGGGATTGCTCCAGCCCAAGTGCAACACCTTGAAACTCATTAGATTCAAACGGGCTCGCTTCTCCAGCCTGTCCAGGTCCCTCTGGATGACTTGAACGCATGTAAGGTAAGAAGAAAGAGACACCCTGGCAGTCATTGAACTCATGCAATGGAAGGTGTTTGTGTGGGAGAAGGGATGCTGATGACCTGGCTGGAGAGCTGTGCCCTGCATTCATTATGACATTTGTGCAAGAATAGCAAAACCCTTTTTTTCTGGTGTTTTCAAAAAGGATGTCTGTCTCTATGGCTAATCTACAACTTCAACTATAACTATCAACAGATAGCCTCAACTAACTGCTGTAGTTCGGATCAGCTTTCCAAATATTTGGACAAAGCAATACTCCAGAGACGGAGAAAGACAAGGGGGCTCTGAACTTCATGTGTATTCAATGGATTGTATCTAAATCAGCACAACCTTACCATGCCTTCTCTCTGCCCTGAGGTGTAACTGCTGGATATCTGCACGTCAGGCATGTAAGTTTGCTTGCATTGCTGAATGCTAGACAAAATTCTCCATACTTACGTTTTGTTGCAAGTTCATTTCTTTGTGCTTGCTGAACCAATACTGTTCATTTTGGTAGCTGAGGATACAGAACTCGTTGGTCTTTGTACAATAACACTCTCAGTGACATCAAGGGAATAGGGTTATTTAATGTATTTTTTGCACCTGAGAAATGGCTCAAATTCTGACCACAGTGATGTAGTAGACATAATTTATGGATAATTATGCAGCACTTTGAAATTCCTGGATAGATGTATCACTCCGCAATCAATACAGTGAGTTTCCTTGCTAGAGTCTTTAAAACACATAACTCAGACTCTGGATAACTGTCCTTAAATTCAATAAAGCTAGTTAGATGAATGCAGTTTGGGTCAGTGAAAGTCATAGTTATACTGGATGATAATGAACATTTACAAAATACCATTGCTACTCAAATCCCACGGAATTTTTATTAGAAGCTAAGAGATTTTTAGTTAAAACATTCTTATGCTGAAAAGTGTATGGATGATTATACCTTTTGCATAAAATTGATCGCAGTACTAGTAAAGCTAGAGTCACAAATGATAATAACAGCAATAATAAAAGTTGTTCCATGTTTTTCCTCCCCAAAGTAGTAATCACCTTTCTGAATGAAGTCATTTGCATTGAATGAAGTATGATGCTATGTTTAGCCTGAAAAACTTTGTTTTCTAACTTTTATTTTTCCTTCATAATTTGAAGGAATTTTTTTTGTTTATTCTCCTCGGTATTGTCATGTATTAGTAGGGCTTTACAGATACATGTAGGCACATACATACTCTTCAACTTCCTTGCCAATGATGTGTCACTACTTGGTTGATCCCTCCCTTTCCTCCCTCCCTCCCTTTCCTCCCTCCCTCCCTTTCCTCCCTCCCTCCCTTTCCTCCCTCCCTCCCTTTCCTCCCTCCCTTCCTTTTCTTTCTTCTATGTATCAGTTCTTCGGGAACATTGCATTGTTCCAGTTGTAATGTATCTTTTAGGTAGAGAGGCAGGTGTTCTCGGATTCAAAGATAAGACTACATCTTTATCATAAATGCGGATACTGACAAATAGGAATATGCAAAGAGTTATGTTGTCAGTGCCATCAATGCAAAACATACTCAGGGAAAGACAAAATTAATGCATTGGTCCGTAATCACATGTAGATTGAAGCATCCATCTGCAAGTCTGTCTCTGTAGTTTGACATGACTCTTTAATGTAAAATTAAATAATTGTGTGGACTTCTGTAGTCTGTATTCAAGTAGCACTTTATTCAGACTGGTGTAAGTCTCATTGGTTTGGTCTACTACAGAGTGGATGATGGCAGTAAGTTTTCTGTTCTTTTCCTCGCTTCATAAGTGAGAGATGACAGGCTAAGGACATTCCTGTCACACAGTTCAGTCACCACTGTTGATTTCGTTTATGAGGTATTTTGTTTTGCCTTGATTTTGGGGATCAAATGTGTTATACAGTGAATACTGCCAAATCTTTTATTTTAGCAATTTACTTAAGATTTATAACCTAAAAATATACAGTATTTTTGAAAGACACTTCTCAGTGGTATGCCTGTCTCAAGAATACATAACTTTCCAATTTCCTTTACAATTAATTGCCCATTATGTTAAAAAAGAAAAGAAAAAAAGAAAAAAACCGAACACCTAGTCTTCAGTATTTCCATTGTTCTCTTTTCTTGTGCTTGTGTGAGTTGAATCACAGATGTTGAGAGATCACTGAAGAGAGGAGGTCATTGTTTCCTCAAATACATCAGTATCATGTTTTCCCTGCTTCCAAATGCGGGAAAACTGTTTTCAGTATTCAGTCAATTGCAGAGCTTTATGCAACTATTTTTCCTTTTCCTTTGAATTTTGCATTATCAGACCACTAGTATGAAACTAACCTATGTGCTCAAAGGCTGTACAGGGCAAAACCAGGACAGGTGATAATAAAAACAGCTACCAAATTTTAATGAATACTAAGTTAATAAATGCTCAATTGGAGGGCCTTATTCACTGTCTTCATTTGCTGCAGTACTTCTGTGATTTAAGACTCCTCTTGTGAGGTTAAATTAGGTAAATAGGGATTACTTTTTCGACGGGGACTGCATCTTTTCTATCCTCAGTGCCACTGACAAAGCCATGGAAGAAAAGGACATTTAAAGCTGCATCCTGTGAAATGTACATGCTCAAATAGGGATTAAAAAAGAAAGAAAGAGAGAAAAAAAAAGATATTTAAGCTGCTGTAGCCTTAGGCAGCAGTAATTTATATTCAGCAATTTTATGAGTGCTTTACTGACTTTATCATTCAATGAAAATATCAATTTTAGCAAGTGCTATATTTATATGCACTACAGGTATTTTTAGGACATGTCAATGCAGCATTTCACATTAAATATCCATCTGTTTCAGTATGTATTATTTAAAAAAATCCAAAAGGAAATCTTTCTGCATTGTCCACGTAATATACATCTCTTCAATCTGTTTCCTTAATAAAGCTTTGAACTTCAAAAAGGTGTATGTCAAAGTTGGTGGCAGAAGGTGGTTTCAGGCATGCAAAGAAGTATTCTTTTAATTTTGCAGAGCATACGATAGGAACCCTTGAATGTACAGATGTCCTGCTTATATCAGCAGAAGATAAATATACACACTGTAGTGCAAACCAGTCCTAACTTTACTAATTAACTGGAAAAAGACCTATTTCTCTGAGAACTCTCAGCATTTATTAAGAAAAATGAAAGGAGAATACAAACACACAGCTTGTAGTGTAAGTCCTTAAAATACAAAAATAGGGTATTGGAACATTAAAAATAATTAAACAAGTAAACAAAATCACCAGCACCCAGTAATGATCTATTAAAATACTTTCCTCGCAGGAGATCTGTAAAGTATGGCTTCTTGACAAATAGCTTTGCTAACAGAGTACAATGAGTACAATGATGGAATATGGTTTTTTCCACTTGGACGTCACAGTTCAGAAGGACTGTAAAGATTCCTATTTCTTTTTAAAAGATCTGTCTTTGGGGCTTCATTGTTTTATTATTGTTATTTTTTGTCAAAGCAGACTGCGTGCAAGAGGTAGCAGCAGAAAGGAGGAAAATATTTTGGGATTGTGGAGCAGGTATCTGTTTCTGTATTTCACAGACAACTTGTTTGTGTATGAACTTCAATAGTAACAGTTAGGGGAAGCCAGTATTGCAGAGGCTTCTGTTCAGGCTGCTGAATGTCGAATGCCTTTTGTCTTCTACTGAATTTGGTCTTACGCACAATAAGTTGCTGGAGAAAAAGAAGAATGTCATAAAGCAGGAGGATGGGTTTGCAAATGAGGGAGTTATTTTCAATCAGAATTGTAGAAATGGAGGGAAATTATGTTACTATTTTTTGTCCTTGTGACCGCATCTAACAGCACCTTCATGCTGTGCTTAATTAACATGCCATTCATCCATTATCAGCTCTTGTTTATTATTGATTAGAAGTTTTTCTGCTTCTCTGGGAGCATGTTAATACAGATAAATCTTTGCAACATCTGCAAATGAAGACTCTTGAATTTTTACTGTAATAATAGGAAAAATATATCATGTTAAATATTTTTATCAAGGCAATGTTAACTCTTTCTTTCAAGATGTTACTGAGCCCTTATGAAATGCATTTGCAATTAGAGGACCTCTGTTTGCTTATCTCTTTCTAAATATTTTAGGAACTGCTTTACTTAAGTATTTTTTGAGGACACTTACTGTATTTGCCATTGAAGGGGAATAATTCTATGATTTTAATTTTAGTCTCAGTATGTAGTGCATATGAGATTATTCTTGGAAGTGATAAGTTTCATCATCTGTGTAATGAAGATGATTCAGCTTTCCTATATATCTCTGGTGGGATGTTACATGACAAAGATCAGAAGCAGATTTATAAATAGGGATGAAGGCCATGTACTGAGGAGATAGCTGCATACCTGTGCAGCCCTGAAGACAGACAACAGCTTGTTTCCCTCCTCAGAGTAGGTGATGTTTTCTTAACAACTTCCATTTTCTTCAGCAAAATCTAGACTAGCTTATGAATTACGGAAACATTCAGATTCATTTTGAACTCCATCACTGTGTTTGCCCTGCGGACTCATTTTGAGTTACGCATTCAAACTTTGAATGCTGCTGAATCTTGATTAGATACATCTCTTATTTTTTAATTTTGTCTTTTCTCTTTAATGATTGCATATTTTTGTTTGTGGCAAGTTTATTCACTGCTTGCTGCTTCTATATTTAGTCTAATTGAGATGGAAGACTTTGTATCCATAATTACTATTCCCCCGAGATTATTCAGGATAATTGTTCATAGGTAATTTAAGCATTAGATTGTTCAGATTAGACAACAAACTGTTTAATTCAATCTGCGTAATGTGGTGGTTTTTGAGACAACTTTTCTACAGACAAATTTTACAAAACACGTACTGATCATTGACATCTAAGAGAGTCTTTCAATGCTTCGTTTTCAATATTTCATTTACTAGTATTTTGGCAACTATTTTCTTTGAGTTTAGGTTGCCATAGAAAATGAGACCTGTTCCATAAACAAACACTATAGATATAGAATCACAGAATCATAGAATGGCCTGGGTTGAAAAGGACACCTAAGATCATCTAGTTTCCACCCCCTGCTGTGGTAGGATTGCCAACCACTAGACCAGGCTGTCCAGGGTCACATCCAACCTGGCCTTGAATGCCTACAGGGACGAGGCATCTACAACCTGTCTGGGCAGCCTGTTCCAGTGCATCATCACCCTCTGAGGATATAGCTTTTAGTCCTCTGAAAATTCTTTATGAACTCTCCTTAGAAACTAAAATATTTCAGCCTTTAAGGTCACAGCAGACTGTGAACTCCACAGGTAAGTTCACTTTAGTGAATTCATGAAGTTCACAGCAGAAGTGACTTGCAGTTGGCATTACTACAGGAATGACTTACAATTTGGTTTACTTAGGATGCTTCATTTTTTAAACAGTTCCATATATAATGACTCCATATACAATTTCCCTCGTAGACATTGGATAAAGTGTCATTAGATAATAATTATGTTGGAACTATCCCCAAACTATGTCTATTTTTGTCATATTCTTGAGGTATTTTTTTTCCATTTTGCACGGGTCAATATAGTTTTAAAAGATTATAGTTTAAAGACAAGTACGGTATTTCTGATTACTTGCATGAATTATTTTGCTTTACGTTTTCCTGTGTACCTTTAATGCCAATCTTATTAATGGATGTTCTTCTATCTTTTCCATGCTACGTACTAATATATTAAAAAGTTTTATGGACACTTACTATCTTGAAATGATCAGTGTGCCTATTGCAGCACAGCAGGTTCGACACATGCGTGGACAGTAGCAAACCTTTTCTTATTCAGTAGTCATTCTTAATGTGAGATGTAAAGTTAACACAACAGGTAACACAGAAAGAAAAATATTTTCCAGTTTTACTGCCAGATACTTCTTAAATTTGCTTTTTTTTTTTGTGAAAATGAAATTTCTTTTTATTTTTAAAAAAAACAAGCTCAAAAATAGAAAGCCCCACAAAAAAATAGGCCAAAAAATTGCAGTCAATGGATTTTATTTTTTTTTTCTTATAGATGCATTGCACCACTACTTTAAGAGCATGTTTCTTATTTAATTTAAGCAAAACAGAAGAGATCAGAATAAACAGAAAAATGAAGTATTTAAGTGTTCTATTACTGAGAAAAAATACTCAAAATATTCAGGGCAGAATATAATTTTCTTGGGTCACAGCAACGGTGATGTGGCAGAGATTTTATTATTTGCATAGGGTAGAAAGAATCATGTATTCTTTCATATCTGAATAAAAAAACCCTTCTTCTGATCAACTTTTTTTAGAGCTTAATCCACTTCCCAGTGAAATCAATGACTCTTTCTCATGACTTTAATGAAAACTGAATAAATATTCTTGCCAAGACGTGATGCTACAAGGCCAGTAAAGTAAATGGCAATTAATGACTTTGGAAACAGAAAATGTTCCTGAGTTATTTAATTAGTTCTTTGAAATATTTCCTATGTAAAATGTAAAAACAGTCTTCTAGAAAAATAATTTAGATAATAACTTTAAGATTAAAAAAGAGTAAAGTGTAAGTTAGAGGTTTTTATTTTATTTTTTTTATAAGCGGGACTATCAAATTTAATCAATAAGCTTCAGTGTCTGACTTTAAAAGCACACAGTGTTCTTTATAAGAAATTGCATTCAGTAAATCTTTAAATTCTGGAAAGCTCAGTTATTTACTTATTTTTATGGAAGCAAAAGGCTGCCCAATGCTTCTCGTCACTAGAGCTATATAGACTTCTTGATTGAATGAAACATAATTGCTAATGTTTAGATCAAAAAGCAGTACATGATGTAAAACTATTTATTAAAGGAGTTACACACTTAGTGTTCTTACCCTAAAGAATATTAAAAAGGAGATTTGAGGGTAAAATTGCTGCTTTACCAAGTGAGTGCTGATGTTAGTTCTCTAAAAGCACCTTACTTTTCCATACAGTTCTGGGCAGATTGAAAGAAGTAATTCGATCTTTTTCTTGGTATCTATTTTATCAACAGTGATGGCTACTTAATTCTGAAGTTGACCAATTCTTCCCTTAAATTAGTTCACTTTTATTTTCGCATAGAAAATTTTCACATCATGCCAACTTCCCGCAGAAAACATACAGTGTCTATGTAAAACAAAACTAATAAATGCAGTGCTTATGAATAAATAAATCAGTGCTTAAGGTACCATTCAGAGTTGGATTGCCTGACTGAAAGAGAATTTCTCTTTAGATGATTTCTGTTTAAATACTTATCTCACGTGGTCTCTACCTAAAGAGTGAAAAAGAAGGTAGTTGTTTATTATAAATATCTCAGTTTTGTTCATAGCTTGTTTTTTGAGTTGATTATCATGCTTTAGGAATTTGTAGCCATTCTCCAAAGAAATATAAACATGCATCTTTGTGATAATTTTTAGAAATATATTTTTGTATATAGATAGCACAATAATAATCTTTTCCTTTTCTGCAGCATCTTTCAGAGACTTTATAGCATGTTGCAATTAGACCACCTTACATTCCTTTGAAGCACTTGGTATTATGTGCATTTTAGAAGTAGAAAATAAGCACTGACTTTAGTTTCACAAGTAGTGAATGGAAGAATGTGAAATAAAGACATAAGTTTCTTCTGCACTTTGGTTCTTTTGAGCACAGAGAAGAGATTTAGGGAAACCAGGAAGAGGCCACAGGCAGTATGCTGAAAGCTAAGCACTTACTGAGGGTTCTGTATCAGCTGTACAGTAATGAACAAATTCAGAATAGTTAGTGAACAGCTAAACAATAAGAAATTTATTATCTACATAAGGTGCTTGTCTATTTACCTTCTGAAATTATGGAGAGAAAGACTTCAAGAGGAAGTCTCATGCTTTCCTCTCTCTCAGATTGTACACAGAAGCTATGCAAGTGGCCTGTGAGAGGAGATCCAGTGCCATGCTTGATTAAGGCTGAGTATTCTGTGCTATATATAAACTAGGAGAAATAAACTGAAGATTCCCCTCAGTTAAAAATACTAATTAAAAAAAAAAAAACAAAAACCAGACCTATGGTATGTATAGGGCATATTCTCACTTTGCAAGCTATCTGTTAAAGTGGGCTAAGGGTTCCAATAACAGATTCATGTGCTTACGACATTGCAGAATACCTCTAGCTGTGGCATCCCTGTTATTTGGTGTTGCCTCTGTGCAAAAGTCAAGTACTGAATTTTCCTTACATGGAAATGACCCTTTGAGGAATCCTGCTACAGCAGTGTAACTGATATGACTTCATAAAATAAAGTTCATGGGATTAGAGAGATGTCACACTCACAATGGGATCAGTTTGTGGAACTAGGAACTCTTCAGTATATAAAGAGAAACAAAATTTTATTATTTTTATTAGTTCTTTGGGAAATAAACTGTATCCGAAGATAGCCTGAGCTAACTGCCTCTCATAGAAATTCCATTACGATTTAAAATAAAAAATAAAGAAGGTAAAGAACTGTAGGAACTTTCAGACCAAACCAGAGACTGGCAAAGATAAGTTCTAAAGTCAGTTCCAAAGTCAAAACAAGTTGCACTTCTTGGTTGTCAGAGAACCAGCTCCAGATTTCAAGGTGACCAGAGGCTGAGCAATGTGTTGTCATTGTATTAATTTTAAACTTGGATGTAGATAGTTTCATAGTACTACCCATATATATAATACCCATATGTATAATCTAGTGCCTTATTTTGAAATTCAAATACTGATTCCTTAAATTTTCCTCTGTAGCTTGAATATACCTAACACTGGAATTTCATAATCTTTCCGATTTACCATTGAACTTTTCAAGAGTTTTTCAAGAATTTCTGTGTGTTCAGCGACTTGTATAATATGGTCAGAGGTACAGGTGTGATCGTGTATGCCTTATTCATGTGAGTACTCCTCAAACTGTAACTATTTGCCTGAGGAGAGAAGTGAAAGTTCAGGTTGACAAAACAAGGACTTAGAGCCAGATCTTTGTTTCCATAGATATGGACTGGACTGCCTGTGGGAGACACAAAACCACACTTAAAACTCTAGGCACTCCAATGCCTTTATAAATCAGTTTATTTTGGTCTATTATGCAAAGTATTTGAATGGATGCTGCTTATACTCTATGATGTTTATTTAAAAGGAGGCAACATATGTATTTAAAACTATATATTTTGGATTAAATTTGTTATAACGTTGTCCAAAAATTGGATAATGTTTTTACTACAGCTGTAGCCTCAGCCTCTAAGTTAAGGAGGCCCATGTTAAATTTCACTGTACTCTACATTATTAATTAAGAATAAGCATCCATTACATTAATAATCTTTCAATTCTAAGGAATTGTTCTGGGTCTCGATAAAACAAAAGCAAATGACTGCATTATGTCAAAAGAATTTATATCAAATAAATTATTGATTATTGTTTGATATCCCCATATACAAGTCAGTGAAATGAACGAACCCACTAAGAGGCAAAGCATCTGTAACTGGAAGAGCATGAAAAAATTGCAAAGGCTAAATGGCTAAAAATGTTTACACTCTATTCCGTGTCAACCATAAAATGAACTTAAAAGTTCTCTTTATGCTAAAGAACGTAACAGATGATAAAGTACAGTAAGTCACTGTGTAGCAGGAAGTAGAATATCTCACTGAAGAAATGAAAGGTCACTGCTAAGAGCAGCTACATTTTTTCATATGTGAAATGCATGAACAACTTATTTTCCTAGATATGTTGAGATTAGAGTATATTGTGCTGAACTTATATGGGTAATGATAATACAGTTTGACTTTGTGATGCCAAGGTATAAAAGATTTTCATGAAAAATCATATTAAATATATATTGAGTATAGCTACAGGGCAAGAGTTGCTATTTCCTTCAGGGATTTGTAACAGGGGTTGCTATGGCATCATTCTGCTACTGTTGTTAACAGCAGTTGGTTATCTTAAGCCATTTTCAAGGTACTGAATTTCCTTAAGCTGGCAGCAGTACACACCTAGAGCAATACTAAAGAAGTCAATTGTTCTTCACTGATAAATTAGGGTACTTTGGATTGAAAAATTTTGCTTTCTAGTAAAATTTGTAATCTGTCTTCTGAAATGTTATCATTCAAATAGAGTTAAAATGTAACTTTGATGTCTCATGTTAATCATCATCACACAGTAGGAAAATGAACTGTATCTACTTATAGACAAAATGAGAGACACGTGGGGGAAACTGAGCAGTTCTTAAAATTCTCAAATATTCTACTCTGAAATGTCTCATTTCTTCTTTGCTTAGTAACACTTGCTTTTGCCCTTGCTGCTTATTCTATGTGGATTCCTATATTGCTCAGGAAAGAGGTGAATAACTAATATAGAGCTGTGGGATGGTACTGCAAAAATCCTCAGATTATTTTTGTTCTCCTTTTCACTCTGGAATAGCAACAGATAAACAAAGAGAGGATTTAACTTAAGCTCTTTTCTAATTCTTCTTTAATATTATTAACTAGAGGCATGACAGTAATTTAGTGTAAGAAGTCTATTATGTCACTACCTATTTTGGAACTCTTATTTTTTTGAGGGAAAACTGGGTTATCACAAAATTCTCTCATAAAGGAATTTAACAAAATGTAAGTAGTAAAGTTGATTTAAATGTTTTCATCAGTGTTGCAGTCCTGAATATTCTTCCCCTCCCCCCCCCCAAAAAAGGTAAATAAACTCAAATAAAATGAAAAGAATTTACAGACTTTATAAAAGCATTTTGTGTCTGTTCAACTACCAGATGAACAGAACAGATGATTATAACTGTAATGACCCCAACTTTAAAGCAAGGCATGCTTGTTAGTGTAAGTTAATAAGTAAACAGTATGAGTTTTGGTTTTATTAAGTGAAGAGAAGGCTGGAATTTCAAAAATTTGAAAAAGAAAAACTAGCTTTGGGACCTGTTGTAGAGATGTCATTGGTTAGATAAGGTCAGGTTCTTGTGAAGTAAGCTTTACTTACCATAGATTGCTAATTATGTACAAGGTGGTACATTTTGTGCTTCAGTGGTGGAAGATTTTTGTTGTTGATGTTAATTTATCATTTTTCCTGTTTCTAGTGCATTTTTAAGCTTGATTTTCATTAAAATCAAGAGAAAAACTGTATTTTTTTTTTTTTTAAGGAACTAAAATTACATTCAAAATTTTTGTGGTTCACCTAAGACTGCAGTACCTACTTGCATAGAAACTAGGTACTTGCATAGTAGCTAGTCTGCTATTTGATAATGAAAATATTTTGTGTGGTGGTTTTATGAGCTACAGAGTGAGAGTAATGTATATTTTATATGTATACACACACATTCGTGTATGTAATTACATAAATGAATTAAACTGAAAAAAAGATAATTTTAAACTATTAATGATAATTTAATAAGCCTGACTTTTGTGTGCTTTCTCTGAATACTTCCATCTGGTCTGTAACATAAGGTAAAATCTCCCAGACTTTTACAGAGAGCCCATGTATTCTTGCCTTTTTATTTTTTTTTCACCTCTTGGTGAAAAAAAATCTACTACCTGAGTGGAAGTAGCTCACACTGCATCTTCCCAACATTCCTGATTGCCTCATAACCTGAAAACCATCAGTTCCTAATACCAAATTTATCTTCTCTTTAACTAATTTGTGGAATGTGTAGAGTCTTCTGAAATGCAGTGATATTTTCATTTTTCCTTGAGTCAAGAAGTCTATTAAGACAATTCTTCCTATTGTCAGAGAGATTTTATTATTATTTGTGCTTTTTGCTGAAACAGCTCAATGTTCTGTCTGGAGGAATTACCCTCTATCATACACAAATGTGTTAAAAGAATCTGATATTTGTACTTTTGGTTGAGCTCCGGGGAAGAGAACTACGCTAGTTCCAAAAGAAGCTGTAGCCCTGCTTATGACACAAAAACCTGGTGCTGGTTGTAGGAAACAGAACAATGCAAATCTCAAGGGATTCTGAGATACAAAGTAAGCAGAAGATTCTGAAAACGTACATTACATTGCCTCTTACACCGTTCACCACAGTTCTCTTTTTCCTCTCTTCTTCTAAAAAGTAATTTGGTGTGACTTCATTTCAGGAATAACAGAACTTCCTCTGTGATACAGGAAAAGCTTTCAATGGAAAACGCTCAAATGGGAAATGTAATAACAACACATTCCCTCAGGAAATCTGCCACCTTAGACTGTGTGCCTGATGGAGAGCAAGTGAACAGCTGAAGTATTTATTCCCTATACAAAATGTATATGCACATGTGTTTGGTGACATGACACAATGCTTTGTGACAGTTAATTTTATTCTGGGTCCTTCACATGACAGATAAAATGATTTCTATAATTATTCTTAGGTATCAGACTCAAAGTCAGTTCTGTTAATGGACATACTTGGTTTTTTAGGCAAAAAATCATTTAGATATCTTATTTAAACATCCCTCTGGAGAAAAAACAAAACAAAAAAAACAAACAAAAAACCAAGCCACAACAAAATTGTGGAAGTCAGAAGTGATTGACTGATGAGCTGCAACTTTATTGCTTCTAGGCCAAGGAAAAAGGCAAGTACAACTGGATGGTTTTTATCTGAAATATCTCATTTGCAATGAAATTTCATTGCAAGGCTGCGTAATCAGACTTACTATTCTTTTAGCTAAATTATGTCTTCTTTCAGTTCTAAGTTAAACTAAGATCATTGTCATTTTATACTGAAAAGTAGGAGAAAATTTATATATATGATAGCCTGAGAACCAAAATATACATTAACCATACCAATGATAAAATATTACTTGCCATTATCACTACTTGTGATTAGAAATAGATGAATAGTTAGAAACACTGATAAGGAAAATATTGTCTATAGAACTATGCTTTATTTTAAAATATAATCTGACCTTAAAATGCTATGACTCTGCCTGTAGAAAATTGCTATAGATTTAACATTTTAGGTCTATAGTTAGGAAAGGTATTAACTGGAAGCATATTGAACTTTTATTAGTATCAGTGTAGAGGCTTACCTTGAAAAGAATTAGGTTAAATAAAGCTGGTAGGAAAGAGTGTTAGGTACATCCCTATATATAGAGGAAAATCTGTCTGATAGAGTAAAACAAGAAGTTCATTCTGTCTTCCTTTTGTACAGAACTGTAAATGAGTAAATAGAAAAACTGGGGAATGGATGGAGGGGAAAACATTATCACTTAAGGAAGCTGTAAGTTGTATAAGTAAGCTTGCACTTTTAATGCATACTGGACATGAGTAACTGTTATATTTCCCAGACATTTTTGTCTTTGATTATGTAACTGCACTGTATAGCAAAATGACTGTTCAGTTCAGTGTACAAGTCTGCTTTGTTAGAGTCTTTAAAACTAGTAATTCTGGAGAAACTATCCAGTCACATTTGTTAATTTTCATCTTATTTCATTACGGCTGCTTTTAAGAATGGCAAAATTCTGCCATATTAGACCATTTATAAGTAATAGAAAAAATGTTTTGAGAATTTGTGCTAGTGAAATAATTTTCTGTTTTTATGTAACAACTCAAAGAAAAGGCTGTGAACAGAATATTTTGCAGTCTATATATCTGCAGATGGATGGCTGAGATTTCCCTTAAATAAGTCTGATAGGTCACACTTTATTTTTTATATTTGTGCTCTGATTCTTGCAGGAATAAATAAAACATTTCTGCTAAAGTGCTTTGTAATGGCTGGTCTAAAACTTAGGACTTTCCTGAAGAGCATTAGAGTATGTATCCTTGAGGCTTTGGGTTCTCTGCTGGGAACACTGCCAGGAAGAAGCAGTGGGGACAGGCCTAGGTGAAGAAAGGAGCAGCAATGAGCAGATTCTAGTAAGGAAGGGCAGAGATCTGCAATAAAAAGCTGCACAGCTGCCATTCAACTTGTTGCCTTTGCTTCTTTCATGTAGCTGTTCTTTAAAGCTTGACAGGGGTTTGCTGCCAGAGCTGGGATTTGCCTCCTATTTAGGTACTGTTGTCATTCACTGGACCTCTGCCTTCCAACTTTCAGTGCTTCTAACTTCAATGGTAGGCCTAGTCCTACCACTCTTCCTTCCTCCCCAGCAGCTTGGGATATGCCTTTCTGCAGAGATACACTTCCCCTCTGTCCTTTCCTGTTAGAACCTCACACCCCTCAGAACTTGTAATGTGCTTCTGTAGATCATGTCTGTAGGATATTGAAACAGGCTTATTAAAACAGTAATGTCTGGGTGGAGATCTGCTGTTTCACTTAAACAATTCCATACAGTTAAACATATTACCGTAGGCTGATGAAAAATCACAGTGGCTCAGACTTCTATATAGGTTGAACTTCAGGAGGTAACTAGATTGAGTATGTTTAGTTGAATAAAGGGAGATGCATTCATCTGAAAATTACTTGGCATGCGTCATAATGGATTTTATAGCTGATAAAATATTTTAAGAATCTCTTGATACTTGCACAAAAAGAACACAAAATCCAGTGAGATTTCCCTGCTTAAATAATTCTGAAATAATATGCTTATGGGTAGCAAAAAAAAATAAACCGGTATTGTTATAAAGGCAACTTAAGGCTCCCAGAATAATCCAGGGTATGCGAGTTAACTCCTTAGAGATATTATTGAAATGTGGCTTGAGGAGATGGAATGATTAAGTTTAATTTCTTTATAGTATTTATAACAAATATAATTTTCATATCAGAGTGAAGGAAAAGTACAAGAAAAGAACACTGCAGAACAAATATCCTGACTAGAATGATTCTTTTGTTTGTTTGTTTAATGGAAATACTTGGTAACTGTTCTGCCATAGGATTCCCTATTTTTCCTGTGATTTAAACCTCATAAAAGTGGCTTACTCTCTCAGAGTGTCTTAATTTTAAGTCTTCAGTGAAATCCTTGGCACCTTATTAAAATATTACCTTTGCCCATATTGTTTCAGCAATATTAGGCCCATGTTGTTCTGAATTAATATACCTGAAGCACAAATAATGTATTCTGCTACATTTTGTTGCAGCGTGACAGATGGCAGCAGGGGGGCAGTCTGACAGAATGGCGTCTGACATGGAGGTGTATATGAAACAAAGGTGTGCCACTGAATTTCTTCATGTGGAAAAAATGGCACCCACTGACATTCATTGATGCACATTGAACGTTTATGGAGACCAAAAGTGGATGTGAGCACAGTGAGGCAGTGGGTGGTGTGTTTCAGCAGTGGCAGTGGGTCACCTCTGCTCATACAGATCTTTACAAGCCTGGCAGGCAGGCTTTTATTCATCACTGTCAAAAACACACAGCTAATGGTAGTGGCTGTGTTGAAAAACAATTTAGTGGCTGAGAATTTGCTCTGTTAAATAGTGTTATTGTGTTCTTTGTTATAATTTTCATGGAAATATATAGGAGACACTACTTAGATGTCTATGTATCTTAGATGCTCTGGTTTTATGCAGATGATGGAGCGTAATCTAATGGAGAGGAGCTCTGTGGAGAAGGAGCTGGGCATCCTAATGGAAAACAGGTTGACCATGGGACAGCAGTGTGCCCTTGTGGCCAAGAAAGCCAATGGTATCCTGCAGTACGTTAAAAAGAGCATGGCCAACAGGTCCAGGGAGGTGATCCTCCCCCTCAACTGTGCCCTAGTGAGGCCACATTTAGACTCCTGTGTCCAGTTCCGGGCTCCCCAGTTAAAAAAAATCAGGGATCTCCATGAAAGAGTCCAGCAGAGGGCCACAAAGATTATTAAGGGCATGGAGCATCTCCCATATGAGGAAAGGCTGAGGAACCTGGGTCTGTTCAGCCTGGGGAAAAAGAAGATTGAGAGGGGATCTGGTAGATATTTGTAAATATCTAAAGGGAAATGGGAGGTAAATGGAGGAAGCCAGGCTCTTCTCGGTGGTGTGTAGCAATAGGACAAGGAGTAATGGCCTAAAACTTGAACACAGGAAGTTCCTTACTAACGTGAGGAAGAACTTGCTTACAGTTAGGGTGATGGAGCACTGGAACAGGTTGCCCAGAGAGGTTGTGGAGTCTCCTTCTATGGAGATATTCAAGACTTGGCTGGACACATACCTGTGTGACCTATTGTAAGGTACCTGTTTTAGAAGGGAGGTTGGACTTGATGATCTCCAGAGGTCCTTTCCAACCTGCGATTGAGTGATTCTATGCTTGAGGGGGCATGGACTTATTGGAAACCATTTAGATGATGATAAAAGGGCTGGAGCACCTCTCCTACGAAGACAGTGTCATTAAAGAAATTGAAGTGCCATTAAAGAAATTTTTGTAATCATTCATAAAAGTAACAAATAAATGTATTTCACAGGGTTTTATATTCTTTGTTAAATGAAGATATCTCTCCGAACAGCTGGACACCATTACCCATGCTGTTTTCACAGTTAAAGAGCATAAACATGTTTATCAGGAATTCCATACATGTTAAATTCAGCCCTTATTTGAATTACTAAACTTGCAAGAAAAAAAAAGAGCTTATCTCCTTGGTTTGCATTATGTGTATACGCTGTGGATGCTGTTATTTAAGGATATTGTAAGAGTAAAGAAAATTCAAATAAATGAGGAGGAGGAGAGGAGAGAACAGAGATGACTGAACTCACTCATTTGTATTTTAAATCTTTGCTTTTTAGGGCTCTAATTTTGTAAATCACTTTAGCACATAATCTAAGTCATGATAACAATCCCTTTTATTTCTCTATATCAGTAAAGTTAAGGATGTGCAAGAGTGTACAAAAGTAAAACAAAAGAAGGTATGATGCTAATAATAAAAATATTTTTATACTATTACCCACTCATATCCTTACACTAGATGTCCAAATGAGATAACACACAGGAACAGCATGTTATTGATAAAGATATCTTACTCTTAGTTTTCCACTAGATTTTAAATTAGAATCTGTTTTGCAGATATCAAAGCTACATTTCTAAGGCAAAACCAGTCATACTGCAAGGTACTGTCTGTCCTGTAAGGTGTGGAGCACCATGTATGCAGTTTCAAAGAGAAGTCATATTTGCATGATCATATGGGAGAGAAAAAGAGGTGAACAGACAATGGTATGTAAAAAATGAGAGTGGTATAAAAGCAAGTATTTTATATGCCTGAAGCAGGAAACCAGGTGAAAAGAAAACAGTTATAATGCTCAAGAAACATAGCATGTTTTCTTTTCACTTCCTTTGGGCTTTCTTATTTTCTGAAGTGTGCCATAAAAGGCTTTTGAGAGACTATCTGTCTCTTGCTATACTGATTCAGAGTGCTTAGAAGCATTTGTTTACTACTCATTAGAATGAGTACTCATAAGGATTGATCATCATGGCAGTGATTAACAGCCAAATAAAGACTGGGAGCCTAAGCAGTAAAGCTAACTTTCTTTTAAGATCACTTAATTTTAGTAGCAAGTCACGTGCAAATAACCTGTCTTTAAATGGGTGTTATGTAGCCATTTTTGTCTCTGTGACCTTATTAGTTACTTAGTACCTCTGACTCTAGTCAGTGACCTGTTAGTACATGTATGGGGGATATAGTTCCTATTTCTTTCTACTAGCCCTTTGGTATGTCAGAAGCCTGTAGGGAATGAAGTTGAGAAAGTCACAGCTTAATTTCATGCTAGTTTAGTGAGGTTACTGATAGACTTTTAAAGAGATTGCTTGACTGATTTTTTGAAAAGTAGCAGAATTTCTTGCTAGGATATCCTGTTCAATCTCTCCTAAGTTATGTTGATCAAATAGTCAAAGCCTCTTAAGGACTTAAAAGAGATCAACTTTTAAATGTTTAGGACAGCATGAAATAAAAGGGTTTGAGTACGTTCTTCATGTTTAACTGGATACTATTTGTTCCTATTTAGAAATTGCTCAGTCCGTGATATTTTATTGTATAGTACAGCAAACTTGAAGAAAATTTAAAAAAAAAAAAAAGTAAAATTACACACAATGAAATAAAACAAGACCCAAGCAAAATCTTTGCCTGTATTATGTCTTTCTTTCTTTGTTCCCATTTTAAATGAAAGAAAAACATGTACCATAGTAAAGTATATGTAGGCCATTTCAGTTACTTACATTCC
This sequence comes from Chrysolophus pictus, assembly GCA_037305975.1. Taxonomy (NCBI): domain Eukaryota; kingdom Metazoa; phylum Chordata; class Aves; order Galliformes; family Phasianidae; genus Chrysolophus; species Chrysolophus pictus. Next base: position 11,170,565 of record CM074583.1, on the reverse strand, counting down.
CTTAACTACTTCATATCTCATCATAGAGCTGAAACCTGAGTGATGACTTTTTTGGAGATATAAAGTTGTTGTCTGGAAGACCATTTGGGCTCCAGAGAGGGAAGAATTGAAAAATATAGTGACCTTTTAAAATACTTAGTACAAAAAGTTCCCACTGAAGGAAAAGCGTTTACATAGGATGATTTTTTTGTTATTCTCTTAATGGTTCTTTCTCAGAAGGTATCATTTAACTGATTTGTTTGATTTTTGTTACTCTACAGAGTATCAAAAATATCGAAAGAAGAATGTCCTGTGTATCTCTACAGAGGTTGTAATAGAAAAAAGACAATACTGAATTAAAAGAAATAGATTACATGTTGTTTTCTTTGTGCCTTTCTCCACCTGTCACTTCTATAGTCATTGATTCAGACTGTAGAATTTCTGTGTTGCTCTGTAGCTCTTCACAATAAAGAAGATGTCTGGGTCAGCAAGGAATTGTTCTTTGGCTTATAACTCATGGGTTACATTACCTGGCTCTTCAAATGCCCAATTTAAATACCCAATAGGGAAAGAAGAGTCACTGTGTTAGGTAAACATACTGTAATGGAAAGATGCAATTTCTTACATCTCTGAGTTTTTGTTTTTATCTTTTTTTGTATCCTCAGTGTTCTTCTATGCTTGTTTAAAATGATGATGCAGTAGGGCAATTACTATTAGTTTAATATGTTGATGCTAATGGTGCCACTTTTTTTTTTTTTTTCTTCACATTGGTTTTGCAAATGCATAATATACTGTCTTTGAAATTAGTCTTGTAAAAATGTACGGTAAAGCATCACTTACACGATTTCAGTTTTGTTTAACTGTATTTAACAATAAGGCCATTTGTCAATTTTAATTTTTGTAAGGCTTTTCTGGAGTCCTTGGTATGGTGTTTTGTTTTGTTCTGTTTTCAATTTTTAAGCAAACTAAAAAAGCATTCAAATACAGAATCAAGCTAATTTACTTGTGTACTCAGTAAGTCCTACAATCTAACTTAGTTTTTATCATGCTAAGATAATCATTTCTAAATCCAGAAAGAATTAACAGTCTTAAGAAGGGACAATTTTCATCTGCTAAATGATACTTCTGCTGGAGATGTGTAATATGCTGCTGTTCTTCAGAATGGTTTTAAAATTTTTAGCAATTTATATATATGTGTTTGTATGGATGGCCTGTTAATTTTTAAGCTACTTTTGTTTTTTAATATGTAGCACAGTATATTATATACACTCATGTCAGTTACAGTGAAGTAAGCAGTGATTAAAAGCTGTTTCAGTGGATTCATTTGGGATGGCATAACAGAAAGCACAGTTGTCATTAATGAGCTTTCAGGAACATCCAGCTGTACTCCTTATAACTGTGTTTTTCTTTAATCTCTGCAATTTTTAAAGCATAATTTTCCCCCAAAATATTTTTTTTATTGCAGTACTGCCCAGATACAGTCTTTGACACTGTACTGATACATTATGTAAAATTTCTAAAACACATATGGTTCTCTGAACTCTGTTATTACAATAGTAATCAAATCCCTGTGAACATTAATGACAAAGCTACCCTTCTATTGAATTAGAAGCTCAGTTTGTTCCAAATCATGCCTATAAAATTTTCTTTGCATAGTCTGTAATGTCATTCTATCTAGTTTGAAGTTGTAATTATGCATCCTGTCTACATGAGGCTACTTTAACCAGAATAGACATTAATATGAAAATGATGTTTTTTATGCACTTCATATTTATATTATTTCCTCATTATTCTGTGAGAGACTGAAATTGCAAGTACTGCTGTTAACCTCACATGAAAAAAAAAAAAAAGTACTGTTTTCTGGGTATATTTTGTTGGCAGAAGGTCTTTATTCAGAATTCAACTTCTACAAAGGTAGAGGTTTATATATTCTCTCACTAGGTTGTGTTTATTTTGTTTATTTAAGATAAAAAGACCTATAGAAAAGTCAGTCCTCCACATTCTTCTATGCTTCTAGTACTCCTTTAGTGCAGCTGTTTAAAGCCAGTATCATAATATAACACTTTTGGTTAAAAATTCCTTATTTTATGCCATGAGAAGATGAGAGAACGAGAAAAGTTAAAGTAATACATTTCATAACTTCTGCATGGCAATGGCACAGGCTGCCCAGAGAAACTGTGGATTCCTCATCTGTGGAGACATTCAAGGCCAACTTGGATGGGGCACAGTGCAGCCCGATTGAGTGGCTTGCAATGCAGCCCTCAGCAGAAGGGTTGGAACTGCAGGGTCTTTGTCTCTTCCAGCCCAAGACCTTCTGTTATTCTGCGATGTGATTGTTACTTATTTCTGAAATTATAATGCACATTGACCAAACTCTGTTTTTAACAGAGCTGATTTTCATTTAGATGAATGGCTCCAGTGATTTTGATTGATGTTTCCAGTCTGTTGATAGGTTGAAGTGGAATGTAAACTGCAAGTAACCTCACTTTTAAACTAATCATCATCAGGAAAAAACAACCCTCTCTCCTTTACTTGGAGATCAGTGCAAAACCGTTAGAATAGCTGGTTGAGGGCTCAAGGGAACTTGAACTATGTGAAACATATGCTGCGCCATAGCAATTAAAACAGCCTATAGTCCCTCAGTAATGTGAGGTACCTGAACTGTCTGCCATTTGCTTAATAATAATTCTGAAACAAGGTTAGCTATCCTAGTTGTGTATTTGTACACTATTGCTTTTATGGTCTATTTGGCGTTCTGCATCAGGAGGTGTTCAGAGATTTTACAACTCTTTCAATTGTAGAAATAGTTTTCTACACGATGTCCTTCACTGATCACTTTTTTTTTTAAATCTTGCATTGAAATAGTTCAATGGTATTGTCGACTATAAAACTGAATCTAATAATACCTTTATTCAATATTGTACTTTTTTTATTCCCCTAAAGAATTTGATTGTGCCTCGTGCAAATCAACTCAAACCAGTCTGTAACAGGCATGAATTTGAATCTTCTGTAGAAAAGAAAGTTTTGCAAAATATTTTCCACTAGGGAAGCCTCTTTTAGCTATAGCCTCTTTTTAATGAATGGTAAATTTCTAGAAATGTCATAATTACTTGCACTTATGTTATTCTTTGGATTCATAACCCACTTAACTGCACCTCAATTTATAGCAAATTGAAATATTTGTTTAAGGGTTGGTATGGAAGCTACTTATAACTCCTGTAACATTTGTTTACTGTTTTTGGACTTTTGATTATGTATTTTTATTCTTACACATCCTCCTTCTGAAATTTCAATACCTAGGGAAGTAACACAGAAATTAAAGTTAAGGGGTAGCACATTTTTCAGTGTGATGTTCCTCTCATATCAGTTTCTGAATTCATTAATAAATTTCAGGCGATTTATTCCACAACCAAGCTGATTCTCTTCACATCATTCAGAGTTCATATGTGGGTACAAACAAAGCTGTCAGCATATCTACCTAATAGATATTTACAGCATAGTTACCTCTTAGATATTTACTGTCGTCTTGGTGGTATTGAAACAACTTATCAATATACTCTATAGAAGCAAAGCTACTATATTTTCATTCCTTTTAATTGTATAACATCGTGGACAATCTTTCATATCAAGGAGATTTTTAATTGCACAATTCTAGAGAGCTGGTTTTGATTTTCACAGTACCTCATGCAAAAAACACTAAAACCCCAAATGCTTAAAATTAAATCATTCAGCAGAGCTTTATTTGTTATTGCTAGGGAACTGTTTTCAAACTGAGAAATAACATTTACTGGAAGACTGGAAGTTATAAACCATATGCTCTTGTCTGCTAATATAGTGCAAAGGAAAACAGAATAGCTATTACTCTATGTATTAAGAGTAAAGAATTGCTACTTGAGGGGAAAAAGCAGCTGCTTTCCTCACTGTTTGATTGCTTCTTCAGCATGCAGGTTCTCCTCTAAACAACACATTAATTTCTCAGAAATATGGCAAAATTCACATTGTAGTCATACAAAAAGTGTACTTCGGAGAGGAAAGAGCATGATAATGGATTGTTACATTCTGATAATGCCAGTAACAATGAGGATCTCAGGTTTGGTCACTTGATAGAACAATACCCAGACTGCTCTTTATAAGAATTTTCACTTATTGAGAACAATTTTAAACTAAAAATCCGGTCCTCTCCAGGAGTATCATTTCAGACTCCTCTTTCTTAGAAGGAAAGAAAAACAACTTGACTCGTCAGCACAGTATGTAAAGAGAAGTTCTAGGCCACTTTTCTCAGAGAATTTTAGTGAATACGGAATAGAAGTTTACTATTTCACAGAATAACAGAACGCATTATGTAAAAGATTTGAAGTTTTTGCAGTAAGAAAGTAGAATAATAGTTGGAGTGAAAAGCTCTGCTTAAGTTTATGTTTGAAAAGCATAATAATATTAACATTGAATATGAGTGATGATCAGAAATATTCAATAAGGTGAGTACTTTGTAACTGTCTACTTTTAAAATGAGGTATTATAGACAACTGATCCCAGATCCAGACAGATTAGTATTAATTTATTTTTTTCCTTTCTGCTATGATACATATTTTTGTGCTGGTTTTATATGGATGTTCTGGAATCCTGGGCAAAGTAATTCAGACAAAGAGCAATTTGTGAGGTGAATGTTCTGTCATACAAACATTCCCTTAAGAAGTAGAGCATTTTTCAGCTACTGATCTTGAGGTTTTCTTAAAGGGACAAAACCTCTGACACTTCTCAGTGGAGCAAAAAAATATGTATTTTTTTTATTTTATTAAATAAAACAGGAAAAGTGTTTTGAGAATCAGAATGAACTGAGAATTTCAATCTGCATGCTCTAATGCTTTCATGTGATGCTGCTCTTGCAATATAGAATAGAGCAAGGAGAGAGAAGGCTAAAGAGGACCTTTTCTATGAGATCTTCAGTGTGGGTGTAATAATGACAGAAGTACATCCTGAATAATTTATCTCTCATCCTCCGTGCCAGTATGGTGAACATACAAAGAAGATGTTGAAGATGCTAGTTACAGGTGTTACATATAGATGTTGAAGAAAATAGTTCGCTGATTTTGCTATTTTTTCAGGATAAAAAAAAAAAGCCATGCAAAATTCTTGTGTTTTAACTAATGCTCAGATTGTCAGAATGCTGCAGCAGAGAGCTGTCTATAGAGGATTAAACATTTAATTAAAGAATTTATATTTAGTGAGCACTGTACTAGCTACTTTGCAATCCTTTTCACACTTAGTGTACTGGAATAGTAGAACAACAAAGCTAGGGAGTAGGAATTAGCTTTAGCTCCTATGCCTGCCCCATTGTTGTGTTAGGAGGTAAATGACATCTTTTCAATAGAGGCTCCCTAGCTCTCTCCCAGACAATTCATAGCTATAGTTAGCACTTACAGGGAAACGTTTTCAGCAGGTGTTTGGACGTGGTCACTATGCTTTGAACTGAATTCAATGCTAAGGATAGGCCAAAGAGAAGTCCCTAACCAATAGCTTATATTTTCCTTGTGTTTGAAGGCCCAAACATCATCAAGCAAACTGTGGCACTTTTGTAATGACTCTGCGTAATAGTCGCTGCAAAGGATTGCAATCCATTTGGAAAATTTCAGCCAGTGCTGAAAAAAATAAATGTAAACTCCTAGTGGGGCTTGTAATTTATTGCTTTAGAGAAATTGAGAGACACGGGAAAAACTGAAGAAAAACAACTGTGAAAAGGTAAGATCAGAGCAGTTGAAAGAAAGAGGTACTACTGTATACTACTGTATCACTTGTATTTCAGAAGCTCTCCAAATGCCTTGTAAATCCCATGGGGCAATGTGTATACATTGTGTATGCAAATGATCTATATTACCTCTACAGTCCTTCACTGTTGACATTCCTGTCAGGTAGATAAAATATGCTTAATTAAGGTTAATGATTATGTGCCAGTGCAGATCAGGTATCCCAGATGGAATATACCAGATGGCATACCTGTGATGATAGATGTCTTAAAATTACCCAGTTCAGAAAGACAGGTGAAAAATCAGAGACAGAATGACAGAATTCCTCTGGAGAATATACTAGCAATTCTCTTACTGTTTGTATAAATGTATTATGATTTAGTTCTTATCAAAGAACTAGTAAAAACAAACTAATTTTCCTCTTATTTCTTACAGAAGGGAAATTTGGTAAATTAAGAATATTATACTTAAAGCATAAAAATAGCCTTACTGGATTCAATAAATTAAAATTTACACACAGGTTCAATAATTTCAGATAATTTAAGACCTTTGATTGTTTGAACAGCAGAGAAAACTGCCCAACATTACGTATCATGTGCTAGACTAGGTGAAGTGATAGTGCTATGCAAAGATAAAGTCAGCATTGCAAGAATCCCAGAAATACCAGTAGATCATTAGATTCTTTACAAACTGATGATTAATGTAAGTGGTAAAATTTAAAGTCTAGTTGCCCTTGAATGTTCAATGATCAGTGCTGCCCAAAGTAAGTGTTTCTTCTGGTTGCTAAAGTATATTGCCATCACTGTGGTACTCTGTATAAAATATAAACAAATGTTATATTCTGTACAAACACACACACAAAAAGAGAAAGATGAAAAGAAATTTAATTCTTGAAACTACATTTTTTTTTAAATTTACGAAAAATGCAGTTAATTCTCATTGTGGCAAAATTATTGTCAGCCTTCAAATATTTATATTGATACCTTAGCTTTTAATCTTTATATAGATGTAAACAACAAGAGAGAGAACTTCAGGCATGCCTCAAAGTTCATGTCCTGGTGTAAATAAAAAAGTCATAAGAATGCAAATAAAACTCCTCTCCTTCTCCTCTTCCCCTATTCCCAGTAACTAAACTGTCAGTATGTTCTAGGTTATTTCATATCTTTAGAAGAGTTCAAAAGTCCATTCTGATTTCATAAAACAAAAGAAGATTCCGGTAGAAATGGGGTAGGGGGGATAGTATTTCTTAGTTAATCATCTTTGCAAAGGTACTCCCAATTGAATAACCTAGATCGTAACAAGTCCTAATCCTTCTGTATCTTTTCCTCCCAGACATCTGCAGCCAGAGCGAATGTTCATTATAGCCTTTTTTCATCCAAGATTCTGTGACTGAAGATTGTAGTTTAAAAGAGACCATTGCAAATTATGTGATTATTTTTTTTTTTTTCAAACTCGGGGTTCATGTTTCCACCTTTGTTTCCTAAAGGGAGCTTGAATGTCTTTTTCAGTGCTATATTTTATGGAGAAAAGGTGTTTATTTTGGAACGACTACCTTGACTTCAGTAAGGCTTTTGACACTGTTTCTCATAAGGTCCTCATAGAGGAACTGATGAGGTTTGGGCAATATGAGCTGACAATCCAAGTTAGGTTGATTGAAAAGTGTCTGAATGGCCAAGCAAGCTTGTAGGATTTGACTTTTCTGATTCTTGAAGGCACTATAACTTTCAAACTATATTAATTGCACTTATGCATGTTTTTCTGATGTTGATTGAATCCTCTCAATACTGATGCCCTGTCAGCTAATTTAAGAAATGTTATTTTAAAATATCAGTGCCTTTCTTCTTCCTTAGGATATTTAGGAATTATTTAGTTTTGCTGGAGAGTGATTTTGGTTGATGTTAATTGACTTCCAAGGATGTTTTGCCACCAAAAAAATGTGTCACCTCAATGAAATAATTTGCAGTGTGGATCAGGCAATATTATCATCATGAATTCACTTTCCATTTTTATTATTCGGGATTCCACAGTATGACTTTAGAGACATTCTTAAAGCAACTTCTTATACTGGACTGGATTCCATTGAGAAGAGGTCAGTATAACATCTGTCATATTTTGCTTACACAGAAATGCATATACCATTCTGCAATTTCAGGAATCTCCGGAGTGTAACATAAACTCAGATTTAATGACTTGGAACCTGCTGTTCCAACTGCTATTTTGACAAGCTGCTGGCCTGCTATAGCTTACACAAGAATTCTTCATCCTTCATGGAGAGTGGAAAATTGGCAGCAGATTTTGTGTGCCAATTTTGCGTACTTTCCCCTGTGGAAATTTAAAGAGAAAAATTGGTAAGATACGCAGAACTAAGAGTGTCGACTACCTGATAGGAAAGCAGTCATCTGATCTATTTATTTTATTATAATAGATACAAAATATTACTTACTATGAACCAGGATATTAAAAAGCAACAGGGTTAGCTGAAATAGGATAATTTGTAACATGTTTCTATTAGCTGTAGTATAGCTATAGACACAGCCTCCCAATACCACTGAATTGAATAGAAATCAGGTATCTTCTTGACACTGATGACATGAATATTAATTGTACTTTTCTACCTACAGATGGTCTTGAGAACATTGTCTACAGTACTGTAGGATGGTGCTGTGATGGTTTTGATTACTGGTGGCAAATTTCAGGGTAAAACTAGTTGGATTTAGTAACTGACGTTATTAAGCACATTCTGCACACCAGGGAGTTACAAGGAGCAGAAAATGAGAAGTTGCTGTGAACATCACAGCATACTCTTGTTTACTTAAGTCTAACCACAGATATGCCTATATGAACTATATATTACTGTGTTTTGGAAATTAGCTTTATTCTTGGAGTGTCCTTTGGGAATTGTTTTCAGAGAAAAGTCATAGAGAAAAAAACTGGAACTTAGAGATCAAATGAGAAACTGGACTCTGCTTTTGTCAGAAACAGTAAAATTAATGTATCTCTTGTTGATTGTCCTATAGGATGTAGCAGTATTTGCAGGCTGGTATAAAAAAATCATTCAGTCCTGAATTAAGGGATTTCTTGCTTACCATTTTAATTACGTTTGAAGCTATAGAGAAATATAATGCATATAGAAATTCTAAGCTGCAGGTTCCTTCAGAAATAATGGCAGCATTTCAAGTTTCTTAAATATATTGTGGGGTTTACTTTGTCCCATCCATCCTAGAACATTCAAATCAGTGAAATGTTCTGCTTGAAAAAAGCTGTTATGGTCTTTTAATAAAAAAGATTTTGGTTTTGAGACAGTGGTCATTAATTGAACAACAGTTAAACAATTATATTTGGATTTATAGATTCAAATATTTTAGTCTACCAATTAAAAATTGTCTATATTTTTAATTGCAGGTCACTTTGTGTATTTGTATTGTTCTGCTAATTTGTTAGTCAGGTACTTTGTTAGATCCTCTTTAGCTTTAGTTCCTTCCTTCAATAAATTTCAGTACAAGTGGATTACTTCAGAAATAAAAAGACATGTTCCCTCTCAGTGCACTTGCCTGCAGAAACTAAATGTTATCTTTTGTTCTGGAAAGCATGTGACTACCAAAACCATTCATGGATTTGACTTTCTCACCTGAACAAAATAAGACTATCTAGAAAATGGAGCAGATGTGCAAGTGAATTTTAAAGTCTGCATAAGGAAACTTAATTTAAAATTAGTGTCTCCATGCCTGATGGTCGTAGAAAAAATCAGAAAGCCAGAAAATACAAGCAGAAAAGTTTCACTATGTTTTCTTTTTAAATCATAAAACTCAAGTCCAAATTAATTCTAGTCTTCCGAAATATATAAATTGCCTTTATCTAGTTGATAGAAATATTGATTATTTTAAAATATTTTTAAATTCTCACTTCCATATACAGCCACCATTTAAGAAATGAAATACCATTGAAATGGGAAGGTTACATCAAACTTCTGACCTAAACAATTATAAAACCGACATCATCAGAGTGCTGGGTAATAAAATATTGGTTTAATATCTAATTTCTGCAGACATGAGGGATTGAGAGAAGCTAGATTGAGATAGAGTGCATTTTTGTTTGTTTGTTATGTGCGACTGCTTTATCAGTGCAGTGAACAGTGATCGTCATGAAGATAAATCAGTAAGTGGAATGATCTAATGGAGATGAAAGTTGGAGATTTGTGAAGATTCTTTTTTCTCAAATACAAAAATGAAAACCATAACAATTCATAGACTAATACCCATTTGCACACACTTACAACAGTTTTAGCATTTTGTTTTTAAAATAATCCCGATATTTTGGCTTTCTTAGTATTTCTTGAGTCCCTGTCATTAAGAATCTTTTGTAATTTATAATGTGCAAAGCTATATGATCTTTGATATGATGTTTAATGCCATTTATTATGTCAAATAGTTTAAACTTGAGGTGTGAAATGAGAATTGTATTTCCTGGTCAGACTGTTTCTTCAGTCTGTGTAGCAGATATAAACCAAGTTCCTTGCATCATTTTAACCATTGCCAGATAAATGTCATTATGATTTTCAATGCAGCTCATACTCTGGAATAGACTGACTTCCTCATTCTGTCTGTAAGAGCAGAAGACCCCTGCAAATACTACTGGCTTTGGAGACAAGTGATTGTGCAGAACTTCTGCAATCTTAGCATTTTCTCTGCTACTGCTAGGAGCTGTAAGACTGTATAGCTGATTTCTACACGCCATGGCTTTATTTGGCTCCATTTAATAAATAAAATACTCATCATTTTCCTAAATGATGGTAGTGTCAACATAGGTAGCCTAATATTTGAGGAAAGGTTTTTCAAGGAGGCTAGATTGAAGTTACTTCATTTCAGACTGCCTTGTGTGTGATTTTGGTTTAGTCCTGTTACCATAGATACATTGGGGTCATACAGGTTATTTCAGTTCCAAGGCCACACATTCACTTACTTCCTTTTTCTCATTGTTGATTTCTTTTAGCCCCAGTTCCTGCTGGGGGATGAAAGATGAGTCTGAGCAGTGTAACTTTGAAAAAAAATATTACAACATTAAGAAAAAAAAAAGTTCATTCATGTATCAACAGTTATTTACATGGGATTACTTACTGCATGTTTCCAGCTGTTTCTGGTATACTTTGGACTCTGTTGTTTTGTAAGCTTTTCTAAATGCAATTAAATCAACCTAGAAACAGCAGGGCTCAGTCAGGTTCTCCAGTGTGTGAATCTACAGTGTGTGAATTAATACAAGGAAGTCTATGAAGGTTTAGTGTATCTCCTATTATTATTATGAGGTAGTTCCTATTGATTTGGTAATAGAAATTGAATACTTACTGTTCACTTAATGTATTACAAAGCACTTTACACTTCACTGGTTAAACATTTTCAACACAGACATAATGATCATTTTGACACAGTAAGATCCAAAGTCTTTTCAGTTCTTATTGCTCAGTATTTGTATTGTGGCTTAAGAGTAGATAAGATTGAATGTAAACATTGTGTTTGTTTTCAGCCCATTTCTTGATGCTGCAAGCATGCATTCATCTTAAATAATTCAAGTGAAGTCAGTAGAATGGCTTATTAAATGAAGAATAAGCTTTAAGATCACTATTACACTTAGTAGCTGAAACACAGATTATGTGATCTAATACAACTCCATTACAATTTTCATACTAAGATGCAGAACGTAATTTGTTCTACACATATAGGTTTTTTCTCCTTTCTTTGTCTTTCTTTTCCAATTCAGCTAGAATTGAGAGCATTGTTATACTGTTGCCATCAAGCACAGTATTCATTTTGCAGGAGATGCCAACCACAGATGCTTTAATAGTGAATTCAACATAATCATTAGGGCAGTTTGCCTGTCTTATTCTAATGCTCAATAATCAGCAATTATCTTTAGCCTAATGTTACCAAGATCTAGTTTTTATATCCTCTCTAACTCTTCTTTTCTTAGTCCACGCTACCATAACTGAACATTCCTGCAAATCATACTAATCATCTAATCCTTTTAAAATCTTTGGACAGTGACATGTTTAATGGCAGTGCTTCCTAAAGTCTGTTTCTCTATCGTACTATTATCGTTTATATGACTGTGATTAGATTTCCTTCAGATTGGAGAGCCTTGTTCTTATCTTGTGAAAGAAAATGTTTAATATTCCTTCTTTACTTGTATTTCTTAATATCTCCTTTGTGATTTAAAAAAAAAAACAGTCCCAGTATTTTCAGTATCCATAAACATAACATTTCTAGATTTGACTCCTTCCCAGTTACTTTTATTTATTTATTTTTTTTTTTTTGACATCTAATGAAATAATGTGGTGATTTCTTCAGGCAGTATTTGTAATAAACATTACTGAATAGCAACAACTTCAATATGTTTACATTAAGGCATGAATAATAACAAAGCTATTAAGCTATATATTGGGTAAAATTTATATCCAAAATAAGGCATACTGCTAATTAAGTAATTGTATTTACTGGTATATTCCCTGTCCAAGTATAAATTTGGTGATGAATAGGTTTATTTAGCGGGCTTTGGGACTTGCATGTTTTTTCCTGCAGGATCAACAAAATTCAGCTTGCTTCTTGCACGTGTGTCATTTTCCACAATTCAGTAGTCTGGTGAAGTTGGTTTGTATTGAAACATTTAGGAATTTCAGTTGGAGTAAGTGTCTATGGTAGTTACTTGGAGAGGTACCGATGAGCTCATAAGCAAATTATTAACTTTCTGATAGGGTTAAATAGAAAGGCTAACCACACTAGTGGAAACTAAGCTTGGGAGCTGCTATAAGAGCTGGCAAAAGTTTAGTAATTAGATTTTGGTGTGATTGGAAATTGAACCAACATGCTCATTTAGAAAGATATTTTTTACTGATAATTGTGGTTTTATTAAATGCAGACTGTTGAACTTTAGTTTTGTTGCCTGTAAGTATGTAGTACTTTATTCCAATTTTTTTTTTTAATTAAATAAAACCTTTGAAATGAGGGCCTAAATTTTTTCACTTTTAAGACTTCTAAATGCATTTAAATTTGAGAGAAATTAGAAATATAAATCATGCTTTGCACCATCAAAAACTGTACTGGCAGTTGTTATGGAAGTGAGAGTAGAAGTATTTTATGTATCTTCGGGTAGAACAGTTATGGAAAAGGTAAGCATATGTATGAAATTGATGTCAGGAAACAAGATTTTTAGGAGCACCTAAGTGATTTAGAAACAAAAGCACCACTTGAAATCATGAGATGCATGCTTCTAAGGAATATAAGTACTTAAGAAAATCTGTGCCACGATGAAATAAGTGTTTGGATTTTAAAAACCACGTTACTGGGTTTTTTTTTCTACAAGACTCAGGTGCTCTATAAATTTTAGTGATCTGAAATAATTGCATAATTATAGGTATTCTCTTACTCCCTTTAGAAAGTTTTGAAATCAGAAACAGTTTTGTTATTATCTACTTACTCAGTAAACTGAATCTGCAGTTTTGATAACATTGCCTTGCTGGAATGGTTGGGAAGTGTGACATTTAAAGCAAGGCATGAACTGCTTTCATTACGAAATTCCTCAAATCAACATAATCAAATACTAATTAGCATTTACACAAGATGAATTTCCAAATTAGAATTATTTCATTTCATAGCTTTTTCTTTATAAAGTGAAGAAAATCAGTTTTAAGACATTTAGTTTTTTCTTCTCAACACATTACGTACTCACTTGCTTTTAGAACAGTGAGTCAATACAGAGAACAAAGAAGTGTTAATGATAAGTATAAATGAAACAGCATTTATACTTTGCACTGATTTTTACAAAGACCAAACAAATAATTTGACCCAGATGCAATAATACAAAGATGTGTGTATTAATTGCCACTGCTTTGTAGTGCAGTAAGTGAACTTAGTAAGTCTGTGTATACGTATACATGCTGTGCCACACTGGTGCTTTTTCCACCATATTTACTGATTGCTGTGATTTTTATGGTACTTTAGAGAATAAATAAAAAGCTACATTTAAAAAAAAAATCCTAAGATCATTTATCTTTATAAGACTTTATTGATCCCAGTGCTGACTTCTGACTTAAACTTGTTTAAAACATCCAGTCACTGACTTATGTGTAGCTTTTCTCTTTTTCCTTAAATATCATGCATAACATTTTCATGAAGGCACTTGCACATACTGGTCAAGTCACTTGTCAGCCAATTCCTCTTTAAGGCACTTTTTAAAGCACTCTTCTTTTTAAGGCTACTTTCTTCTTTCTGTTATCCCCTCTTTCAAAATTGTATTGTTTAAAAAACTGTAAGGGAGGTTTTGTTTCATCCAAGTCAATCCAGCTGAAAAATGAGTGTTCTCTAGCCTTGAGTTAAGCATTAATTCCAAAACTGCTACAGAAACTATAAAAGCATTGTTACAAATTGCTATAATAGGCTCAAATTTCTGATTAGAACATTTTTGCCTAATGAAAAAGATTGTAAGTTGAGAAAATGCATAGCAATTTTGTGAATAGAACTAAATATCTTAAATATGAAGGAAAATTAAGTTTTAAAATAAATTAATTCTATTTCAGTTTATGTCCAAAAGCAATTCAGAGCTGCTAAGGAAATCATTAAAAATTGGTGTCCCATATAAACAAGAGGTAGTGGTCATTTCAGAAGACAAAATAGCACCAGGTAAACATGTTTCTCATACAATAGACTCAAGTACCCCTTCAAGCTGAGCCCTGGCCACAGGACTGAAATAATATTAGACTCAGTCTATATTTCCAATAGGTATGTCTGCATTTTCTTAGGTAACCTTCTCAATGAGGAAAGTAATCTATAAATATAAACAGAACATGGATTTCATCTCCCTTACCTATATTTGCTGCTCTAAGCCAATTAGCTAGCAAAGTATTCCCGGGAAAGGAGTTCATGGACAAATCTGATTTGTGAATCACTTTTTTGAAATGTCTATCTTAACTGATTACAGATGTGGCCATGATGATTAGCACATAACAGATCCCTCTCCAAATACTTAATGTGTTTTAAAGGGGCTTTTCTCTTTTTTTTTGACCACATTAATTTTCAAAAAACTGGAGGTCTTGAATCACTCAGCTCTCCCTCCTTAGCTTGAGGTCATATACATTCAAGTAGATGGTCTTAAGATATTATTTTGATTATATTTCACACAGATAAGATCAGTTTTTATAGAAGATTAGTGCATATACTTTCCAGCTGATACATAATTAATGAGTGTGCACGAATGGTTAATGATTTTTGCATAAATGGCAACACACCTGCTTATATTAACCATTTTGATTGTAACAGTCCACATCAATTCTTGATCCATGTGATTACTTTGAAATTATCTTCCAAATCTTTTCCAGAAATCTTAGCTGTTCACAGTATTTGATAAAGTCAGATTCTCTGCAGCCCCTGCTCATCTGTTGAAGAACTTGGCCACAGCTTTTCCACAGTTAGCCAGTACAGATTTTTTTCTTTAGTCTAGTGAATTTTTAAGCCAATCACTGACCTTGACAGCAAGTCTGAGCTGTTCTGTCTGAGCAGAAGTGTTGTTGGCATTATTCATATTCCTTTTCCAATTTAATAGAATTCTACAATTCAATATAATTTTGTGCATCTTTAAGCTACTGTATTCAGAATAATAAACTAATAAAGTACAAGTATTTTATTTTCCTGGAAAATATTGAAGATGTTTTTGATGCTTCTTACCTGTTCATTGTAGATGGATGAATATATTGATGATCTTGGCAAGCAACGTTATACAGTACATATTCTAAAATAAATTTCTAATCTCTATTGTCTTTATTTTTACATATTTCTATTCCTAAAGATCTTTTTACTTTAGTATTATTTTATATTTAATTTTAGCTTTGTTCCATTTTATATATAACTCTTTTTTTTTTTTCTATCCTATGTCCTCCTGTTCAGGAGGAATCCATTCTTTTTCTTGCCTTCTTGGCATCTGTTCTCTCTAAGCTGTAATTAAGGTAGCTTTGATTCAGGTATTGATACCATGACCTGTAACATTCTGTAGGTTTCTATGCCTGTTTTAATCTATATTAGTGTATTGAGTTTGTTCTTATTAGTTTGCAAATACCTTATCCCTGAGTCATCTCAGTCAATTGTAGTTAAATAAACAGATTATATTGTAAAATAATTCAACAGCATGCACTTCTGTTTCATATATAGTTTTCTTCAGTGGCCCCTGTATAATTCATTTACTTGGAAATGAAGAGCTATAGTTGTGATGTAAAATCAGAAAAATTAATGCAGAAGAAAAATCTCCTATTGGAATATGTTTACTTCAGAAATTGTGAGTTCCACTGTGACAAAGAGTGCTTATTCCCTAATACAAGCATCACCCCCTGTAGAGAGCTTTCCCTTTTGAACTTGTGTAAATTGACTGAAGCTTTGTTCCAAGTCTCTCTGGAGTACTGACATTCAGGTTGCTGACAGAAGAACCCTGCAGATAGCTCGAGGGGATTTCTTTATCCCTTCAGCTGCCACTATGATCAGGTTTTTAAAGTTTTCCTTGAGGATGAGTTATAATTAAAAGGTAAACAGTTCTGGAAGCTTCTGTGGAAGACAGAGTTAAAGCAAACGACTGAAAAAAAAGAAACAAAGAATGAATGAAACCTCTAAGAACTAGTAACTCATCTGGAGAACAAAAGGTGAAATAGCTACAACTGAACAATCAAGTTTACACTGAAAAAATAACATGGAGTTTCACTGAAAAATCCTGTATGGTAAGATTTTACACTGTTAATTGCATGACTGTTCTGAGACACTACTGTCAATGCTGAGGTTAGGTTAGTGCACAGCTTCAGCTTCACTTTCCGTTGAGAAATTTAGAAAGAAAAAAACAGGAAAAACAAGAGTTTTTGAAAAATATTTGTAAAGATTAGTGAGCGCTGTGCTACAAATGACATCTACTCAGTTGTTTTAAGAGGAAGTCTTTCATGCAGAAAGAGTAGTCCAATGGTCATCCTTTAAGGAATTTTAAGTCCTTTGGACATGTTTGCTGAAAATGCCAACACAATTAGCTTTGATTTTACATTCTACATACATTTGTAGAATCTATTTAAAATTATCATATGTTGCAATCTAACTGCAAATTCATCAAAGTTGTGTAAATGTTCACAATTTTTTGTTTGTAAATGTCTTCCAAATTTTCTACTGTGCTCGCTCCTGTCTGGCCTGTTCATGAACCATACAGTAATATCCTGTATGAGATAATTTACATTCTGTGAGAGGCATAATTGTACAACAGTGATCCAAATTATCCATAGGACCAAGATTATCAATCACAGTACAAATAGCTATGCTTGAGGGAAATTATTACCAGCAAAACAGATGAATTTTATAATCTAAAGCAACTGAAATACTAGTGTCCTTATTCACAATGGGCCATGAGTTCTGCATAGTACCTTTAGTGTCAGTTAAATGCATGCCAAGCTAAAATAAACCACAATTCAAGGAGAAAATACTTAAACCTGATTTGAAATGTGATAATAGGTTCGCTGTTACTAAAATAGCTGCATTTCTGAGATTATGCAGATTGATACTTACTCCTTTTTATAGTCACCATATTTTGGAGGTCATTCAAAATCTACAGAGATTGATTCTGGAATCATTTGCTTCATTTGAATACATCTTTCTGAAAAAATAGCTTAATTTTGATTATTCTGGGCAGAGGTGGTAATTCATGTTCTTCCTTCCCACACTTGATAATTTGCTGCTGTATTTTCCCCCTGTGCTGTGGATTAAGTCATGTTTCCTCCATAACATTTTACGAATGCCCTACCATATTTTGGGATGTACCTGTAGCTATCAAGACAGAGTAATCTGAACCTAAGTGAACCTAAGTTTTTGCTAAACAACCTGTGTGATGAGGAATCTAGAGACACTGATGTTTTTTCACGTGCAATATAATAACTTTCTTGCTTCTCTCAGTGTTAGTAATCTCTTAGGAATGTCTGTAGAATAACATCTAGTCCTTTCCCACTTGCTCATTTGGTTTCCTTATCCCCACAGCCAGGTGTGTAAGAATAGAAACTCCCCTCCTTCACAAGTAGCAGAATGAAAGAAGTTCACAAATTTTCTAAATTCAGGTATGAGGTCCCTCATTTGACCATTCCACCATTTCCATCGAAGAAGAAATAACTTCTTTTCAGTTTAAATAGAAATCTCTACAAATAAGTCATAGTTGATCAAAAGAACTATGCTGACTGGATTGTTTCCGCTTTCCACAGCAGAATTAAGCTTACATTTAACTCATGGAGCTGGTAATTGTATACCTTTATGTTACTCAGTATTTCTCACTAGGAAACCTCATTTTAGCATGCTCCTGATTTGGCAAACTTGGTCATTTTTTTCTGTTTTTTTTTAAGAGAGGAATTTCTTGAACTTGTTTGAATTTTGTTCTTATTGCTTAGATTTATGAAAATGTATTAGTTTCTTACCAGTTAGGGAAATTAAGGAAGACATTTTTCAGCAAGTTCAATATTTCCACTGAGTCTCCCTGGAGAAACCTTGGCAACTCTGTGTTTGGAAAAAGGGTTGGAAATATGGCAGGAAGTGTGCCCAGTAAGTTTGAGTTTCCTTTTGAGTCCAAGGAAATCAACATATGCATATGGCATGTGTAAAATATGCAGTTTATGCATTCTCAAGACAGATGTCTTTTTTTGCAATTTACCCATCTGCACTGGATTCTCTCCTGTCCAACCTAAGTCTTTTTTTTAAATTATTTTTAATTTTTGTTTACCTATCTGCAGTAACTTGAAGAGTGCAATTGGTACTGAAACATCTGCTTTTCTTCTACTTCCAGTTATTTCATGCAGATGGTCTTCCCGGTTTTTGCACAGAAGAAGATGAGACGAATACGCTGATGGAGAAGGCTGAAGGAGAAAGATGCTAAGTGTGAGTAGAAGGAAGAGCTTGGGTGTAAGTAATAGATGAGGAGGCAATGAACTGAGTTGTTAAGGAAGTTTGAAACCATGCAGGAACAGAAAAAACATGTATAGAAAATTAACAATACAAAGTGGTTTTCATAAGGAACTAGAACTGGACTTATGGTCATCATAAAACTTGATTTTCCTGAGCCTGGAATTGAACCAAAAACTCTTAGAAATCTGCATGCCTGTGCTTGTTAGCAAACTGCTGGGAAGTCCAGTGAATATTCTTTGTAACTTTAGTTTTCATCTGTGTTGACTGAGAAAGAATTATCTATCCATAGTTACAGAAAACTGCCATGGGTAACTATTTTGCAGATTTAATCTCTGCTTATTATTTATATCAGTGACTTTGATCAGGCCACATAATGGATTTTTTTTTTTCATTATTTTTCTTTCCTGAAAGTTTGAAGACAATTTTGCTTGTAAATATTTTGGGTATAATATATCTTGGAGTCATCCCAGGCATTTTATAGTCCTATAAACACCTCAGCTCCCAAGAAAGTACCATTCTACTTTAAAACAATATGTAAGTTTCTCATAAAGTGTCTGAACTTGTTATTCTGTACAGTACAGTATGTTTTTTGTTTTGTTTGGTTTGGTTTGGTTTTTTTTGTCATAGTTTTACCAAGTTTGTCTTTGGAGAGAAGAGGAAAACAAAATAAAACTTCAGGGAGATGGGAGCCATCTGCCCCTGTTACAAAGAACACCAAGGGGATTTCAGCACTTTTCTGTTTGTCAACGAATGGCAGATTGTGCTAAATCAGGCACACAGTAATTTAAGAAATGCCAGTGTTTCTGTTTTATAAAGCTTTCTAAAAAATTGCCCCATATTGTTTCAGAAAATGGTTTCAGTGATCTATTCAAAGCAAACCATACGGACATTTAAGCTGATCAGATATAACTCAAAAATAAACATTTGTGTAGCACATTTTAAAGACAGTTTGCCAAAATTAATATAGAGATAATTATTGACAATTACTAGAATTGGTCAACAGTGAAATTCTATTTGAAAGAATATCCGTATTTTCTAAAGATTTTCAAAAATGGAAAAAGAAACAACATCACAATTTACAAAATGAAATAAAAATAAAAACCCTGGAATCTACTGATAAATGATATATTTTCTTTTTATCTGAAGTGTATCTGTTAGCGGGTACTTATTTCACAGTGTGAGAACTTGCTTTTTACAATTAGCTATGCTGTAGTAATACCTATGTTTCTTTATTTAAAGGAAGGTATTTAAATTCATGGTTTAAGACTTGCTAAGGCAAAAACATTGTCCATTTTGTATGTATCTATGCATGATAGTATACATCCTAGTCAGCGAAATCCCATCCATATTGAAGCTGTGAAGAATTTTGCTGCTGTACCCTTAGTCGTTTCATATTCAGCTAAGGGGGGGATCCTTACTGTTGCCTGATTTAGCCCAGTTATTATCAGTAAAACCATATACATAAACAAGTGACATTTTTAATACTTCAGAGCAAATGTGGTAGGAAGTTGACTCTCTTGTAGATTCTGCTTAAATGCGTTGTATGACAGTTCTTTATAAACTATTCAGTAAAAATGTAAGAAAGTTTAAAGAGATTGTTTGTTCTATGCTGTACAAATGGGCAAATTACTTATGAGCAGAAATATTCTAATTCAAATTAATATTATCAAAATAAAATGTCAGTTTTCATATGCTTATCCATGCAACTGTGAATCAACAGAGATTAATTTCAGAATACTATAAAAATAGAAGGTGAGGCAGATGTAAAATAATATGTACTAGGGAAATAATTAGTCACAAAGATAGATGTGGTAAAGGCAAGTGTGATATCAAAATGGATAGAGTTAAGGCATTTCCAGGAATGTGGGTGCTTTTACTGAAGTTTAACACCGCACAAGAAGAGCTTGAGGATAACAGTGGCAAGAGAACAAGTGGTTATTACCTGACCATGAGGAACTTCAGCCTACGAATGAGTAAACATAATATGTGATAGGGATTTACAGCAGAAGGATATCATTGGACTTCACTGAAAAACTATTTAAAAGGTTGGTTGGTGTTTCCTGGGTTGTTGACTTTTAGTCTTTCCATGGGAGCAGTAGCACTGGCTTCTTGTTGATGTTTATTTGGGAAAATACCTTATTTTCAGAATTTTTATTTTAGCTTTTAACAAACTTTTCACAAACTGAATGGGCAACATGGCTTGGCATCCAATCATAAGAGTCAGTCACACCAAAATGAAGTTTGTGCTGACATCATCATAGGAAAAAATCCACTTCAAGTTATCAACTGTTTTAATTTTTTTTTTTTCCCCAAAAAATGATTGTATGCCTTGAAATTCTCACATAATCAGAAAGGAAAAAAGCAGTTCATATTCACAGTCTGAATCAAAAGGTTAGAACTTTGCCCTTCATTTTTATACATTTCTTTATACAAATGCAAGTGCCAAGCTATGCAAAGCCAGCTGGCAGCAGGCGCTTGTTGACCCGCAGACCTGAGCTGGGAGCTACAGAAGTCAGATCCATAAAAAAAGAGAAGTATTTGATTTTAAAAGAACTTTACTGAAAATGAACCACAAACCAAATGGTGCATTATAAGTATTTTGTGAAAGAAATATGTAAGTAGTATAATTTTATGTTCCATAAGATGCTGCTGAAATCCTAATAAACCTTATGATGCAAAGAAATATTAAAATGCAGAGCAGTCAGTTAAGGCTATATTATCCTTGTGCTTTAGATTTTACATTGAGAGAATGCATTTGTTTATCTTTTCTGAAGATGGGTCCCTTAGCAAAAATGTGAGCATTCCTGGTACATATTACAGTAATAGAATCATTAAATGGTTTGAGTCTGAAAGGACTCTTAAAGATCATCAATTTCAGTATTCCATCTAGTTACTGGCATAAAACTGTCATTTTACACACACATTAAGCAGATACACTTAATTTATCATGCTGTCTCTGCTCCCTACAATAAGATGTGCATTCTTCCTGTTTCCTGCTAACTCTTTACAGTAGGAGATGTCTTTTTTGCTCTGCTCTTATGGCAACTGACATAATACAGTTCTGATCTGTGGCTAGGGCTCCTACTTTCTCTTAAAGTCTACATACTAAATCCTTTTCTTGTAAGTTAGCTCTATAATAGTCTGGCCACATTTTATTTTATAGCAAAATAAACCTGCATATTTATCAATAACAATGATAATAGCAATAATGAAGTCACAAACTCTTGTTTCTGACTGACTGAATTGTTGGAGAAAACATAAAGAAGGTTTGAAAGTTGTAGAATATAACTATTATGCAGATTCAGTTAAAAAAAAAAAAAGTTTTTAATATTGGCTAAAAATATTTTGAAGCTACAACAGATTTTCCCTCAAGACGTGACAACTGATATCAAGTGTTACATTTCAATTACAGTAATAAAATGCTTTGGCCTAGAAAGAAAGAAAGTTTTTACTCCACACCAAAAGGCTTACTGAAATGATTGTGAACGATTGTGAATAGAACTCTGCTGTTGACAAAAGAACTTCTCAACATAATTTCAGAAGTCCAGAATAAAAATGAAATGTTGTGTTTAGTGAATTAGCAAGACATTTACGGTAAAAGAGAAGTGAGGAGCAATACCTTTTCTGGTAACTTTCCTATGTTAAGATAGTTATTTTAAAAACATGGCTTCTCAACAGAAATAATTTTCATTTTTAGCAAATCTGCTATCTGGAAGAATTAAAAGAAACAATACTAAATCTATCAATTTGCATGATAACTTCCAGTTCAGACTCTGACTCTGGTTAATAAATTTTTTAAAATTGAAGTTCTTTATGTTGACTACAGCAAACAATCTTCCTTGAATCTGTTTTCTCTATCTGAATGAGCTTACGACACTGTTCTTTTTAAATGCTCATTAATAATTATTTGAAATATATGGAAAATACTAAATATGATACTTAAACTAAATTGTTTATTCCAAATAGAACTTTCTGCTG
This sequence comes from Chrysolophus pictus, assembly GCA_037305975.1. Taxonomy (NCBI): domain Eukaryota; kingdom Metazoa; phylum Chordata; class Aves; order Galliformes; family Phasianidae; genus Chrysolophus; species Chrysolophus pictus. The sequence goes on along the minus strand of CM074583.1, from coordinate 11,147,923 downwards.
TTTACGTGTTCAGCAGGTACAGTTTCCAGAATAGTCTATCAATGTGATAGATGGACTTAAAGAATAGGTGTTGCAGGAAGTGGCACAAGAATTTATGTGGGCAGTGGCTCAAGCAGATGAACTGTGCATATAATTTTATATGCCCATAGTAGTGTTGGAACTTGATATTTCAGATACTGTATAGATAAAGCACAACTTGAGAGGTGGAATAGAACATCAATAGAAACAGTGCATATTTTTGTATCACAGCTTTTCTCCATGCATGTGAACAGATGGAAGGAGACTGTGAGAAACTGGTTCATAAAATGATCTCTCTATTCCAGCCATTCTGCTTGGGCCACTGTCAACAAGAACTACTGTTGCACTTAACGTTAAATAGTCTTTTGTCTGTGATTCATCTGCACATTAGAAATGATACTTCTGAAAACCAAACCAGACTCTGGAGAAAGACAAGAATGAAACTGGAGAAAACAACTGGAAGTTTGTTTTGGGGAGGAATCTGTCAATCAGTATGACATCCAAACAAAGAAGAGTTACTACATGGAAGATAAGCGGTGAGTACAAATGTCCTACAGGTACAATGGTGATGAATTGGGATTTGTTTGTTAGCATTCTTTGGTAGTAAAAGTGTATTTAAAAAAAAAAAAAAAGCCTATTATAAAAGTTGATTATTTGAGAATGAAAAAGATAGAAAAGACCATGTGTTCATCATGTGCACCATTGTGCCAAATTAGCTTTGCTCCCTGATATGCATCTGCTTGCATTATTTCTTATCTAAATGGTTGTGCAATAGTCATTAGGATGAAAGAATTTCTGTTTTGATAAATCACTTATCTTACTCCCATTGTCATTGTGTATAACTCCTCATATCCACATGAATTATTCTTTTTGCTTCATGAATCACAGTTGTATGCATGTATTTGTATTAGCCTGTGAGAGCTTGGTTTTGAATGGACAGCATGAAGGGAAGAGGCTTGACAGGAATTTGGAAATCAAAGTTCAAATTGTATTAGAATATTCACTGGCTGTTTTAATTGCATGGGAAAGACAGCAAGGCAGACAGGTATCTGCACTGTTCTTTCCTTTTAATGCTGTACAACTATATTACAGAAACTAATTTTAAATAGCTTTACTTTTATTAAAGCTGAGTGGTCTAATAGTTAATACGATTAATGATTCCTATTTTATTGTGTTGGCCCATGGCATCACAGACGTATGTTTGTGGTAAGGCAGTTAGGGGTTGACCCTTTCCACCAATATTCCATTATGGTTTTTGTTGCCACGTGACAGACAGCAGCACAGGGGCAGTGTGACAAACGGTGTCTGACATGGAAGTGCATAGGAAGCAAAGGTGTGTCACTGAATTCCTCCATGAGGAAAAAATGGCATTCATTAACATTCATCAATACTTGCTGAACTTTTATGGAGACCAGAGAGTGGATGTAAGCAGTGGGTGGTGTGTTTCAGCGGTGACAACAGTGACAGGAAAGACAAGCCATGTTCCAGATGGCTGTGCACAGTTGTCACACCACAAAAGGAAGAGTGTCTCTATCTCCTCATCCATGTAAATTGGTTAATGGTGGTGACTGTGTTGAAAAACAATATAGCTATGGATTTGCTCTATCCAGTCGTGTTCTTGTGCTCTTTGTTGTACTTTCAATGGAAATAAAAGAAGGCATTACTTTAGGAGTGACCTCTGTACTCAGTTTCTACAGTACGAGTCTGGGCTATTCTGATTTCTTTTAGGAACTCCTTTTGTTTAGGAACTAAATAGGAGACATTACTTTTGGTGAGACCTACGTATAATGCCAATAATGCAACCTGGTCATGAATAATTTTTTTACTTCAAACTTTCATCTCAACTCCATTAGAGTTCATAGTGGGTGCAGAAGTCTCGTGTATGTGACAAAACAGTGATTGTAGGAACATATTTTAAGTTTTCTGTCTTTGGAACTGTAGCCTCAATTTCTAAAGAGTAAAATCTCTATTAAAGTCATATGAAGTAGGGTGGTTGGTCAAAGATCCAGGGAAATTGCTGGACTAAAATACATTCAGGCCTTGTCTATCCCTCACCACGTGTCTAAAGGAAAAATAATTTTAAAGTTAGACCTTACTGTGAACTTGTAGAACAAGTATTAAACTAGTATTCTTATTTGGCAAAAAATAAGTTAAAGGAGAATTCCAAGATCGATTCCTGTTAAAGTAGGATCATGCTGCTTTGAATCAGTGAAATTCAATATTTTAGCTGTTATGTTCTAAAGTAGTCCTTTTGCTTATGAAGAAAGCCAATTCTATAAAAAGGATTTTCTCCTTTTATAGTACAAAATAAAGTAGCATGGGGCTTTCTGATAGATTACAATAATCTCCCTCTTGTGTTTCAGTATTTTTGAAGGATTTGGATTAGAGAAAGCATAATCAAGAAAAGAATAGTTAATCCGAGAGAAAAGTGTGATTTGCAGTGAAAGGCCAAATGAAATTGTGATATCAGTCACTCTATTAATGCAGCAAAATAACTGAGGTTTAAGAGAAAATCTTTGAAGATCTACATTTTCTTGATGAGAGAGGAGCAAACTAATACACCATTATAGTACTTGAAGCATTGTATCAGAAGAGGACCCATTGTTTTATATCCTGTACAGAGCATTAAATCATAGTTCTGCGTAGTGTAGTATGAGAAGTACTTGCTTCTGGGAAAGACCCATAAACTGATTTGCCTGGATTCACTTAACAAGGTAGTCACCCATTCAGTGCATCCATGCAACTCCTTAAATGTGAGTTGATGTGTAGGAAATGGGACAGAAGGGAAATGTAACTGTTCTGCTCTTACTGTGTAAACTTCTTCAGGGTGGAAGGAAATAGAGTGTGTGGTAAGAGCAGCTACGTACTACAGTAGATGGACATAGCACAGTGGATGGAAGATTAATTTCACACTGATGTATGCAGTATAGTAGCTTACTGAAAATTTCCTCAGGGACACCACTGTGTGCCATATTTGCATGTAGGAAATTGTGATTAGGATCCACAGGATCATAGGTAAAACAAAGCAGCCTTGCTAGGAATATAATATAAATAGTGGTTTTGGATATCTGGGATAGGATTCGGCTCGCTTTTATCTCAAAGAGATTCACCTTTCATTAATTTTGATGCCTAAATATAGAACTTCATATCTAATCAGCATGTCTACTTAGGTTCCAGTAAGCATCAATAAAAATGAATTTATTCACTCAGTGGAGTCAAGACAATTAACAAGCTAACTTAGATGTACCTCATTATTTTAGGGTGATGATGAATAACCTTCTAAACTCTGCTGACTGGAGCCCAGACTTATCTGATGCCAAAATGCAGTTAAATGAGCTGAATCATCTTTGGATTCCATAATATGAGCAGTGTGTCAGATTGTACTATCTCTTGTCTGCTAGTGTAGATCCTTGGATAAACTGCCTGAACTTGCATATGAAATAGGTACAAAGCAGCAAACTGTAGCCTTTAAGATCCTTCATCATCTTCTGAGATCAGTCCGCTTAAATTTACAGTGACTCTAGCAAAAGATTAGCAAAAGCAATCAAAAGTTCAGACCTGTGGTCTTTCTGGCAAAAGTAGTTTTTGTTCCTACTGAGGTATATAGACATTCTGACTAACTGTGCAAGGAGATACCTGAGACTGCAAACAGCCAGCAAGAATGTCCAGTTACTATGAAGGAAAAAGTGCTATAGAAAAGTATAGAACAATGAATTCACTGAGGTCTTAGTATTTTTACCGATCTAATCTCAGGAAAATCTGAATGTGTTAAGCATCTGCATAGATATTTTATGTGGATTAACAGCTTAATCCTATGTATTCAAGATCTTGCATAATCTTTTAGACACCAGCTCCACAGGATTATAAAAAGAAGTAAAACAAACAAACAAACAAAAAACTAAAGAACTTTTGCATTATAGAAAGATTGCCCTTGGAAGATTTCTCAAGGATTTATTTCAAGAGACTGAAGGCAATGTTATAATGAATTTCCACTGAGTCACGATGATGCAATTATAATTTTGTTCCTGAAACAAGAGGCCAGAATGGTATTAGGAATTTGCACAAGGCGTTTCTCTGCTTTCCATAAAATAAGCAATTTGAGTTGAAGATCTAGCAAATCCTAAGAAAGCAGTAACTTCCAGGACATTGCTCTTTGCCCTGTTACATTTTCACTCAGTAACACCTAATAAAGGTTTCTGCAGCTCTATATATTATTTTGTATAAGATCAAGAAAGAAGTTTAAAGAAAAACCTTTAATTTAATTGGAATACATTTATTAGCAACATTTGAACAACGTTAGATCACTGGCCATGTTGGGATAATTAGTATCTTGACATTTTCTTGGTTGGTTTTCAAATTTAATAAATTTTGAATTATTTTATTTTTTAAGACATTAATTAAACTGAATAAGTAAATATAAATGATTTGTTTAGATATACAACCTAACAGAGATACATAATTTTTTCATAGTGCTATTTTAACTAGTTTAGATTTGAATTTATAATTTTACAGCTATTTTGAGTATCAAAACCAAAGTTTGAGTGTCTGTTATTTGGCTGTGTGTCATAGTACGTATTCCCAGAAGGCTTATTTTAATAAATGTTTTAAACTTTGGAAACAGATCAGCATAAACTGCTTCTCGTGAACTGAACTGCAGATGCTTTCTGTGTTACACCTGAAGGTTTTGCAGCCTGGTTTTCTCGATGGCAGGAACGTTCCAAGAGTGCAACAGATTTCATTTTGCTTGTGTAGTGAATCTCCCTTCTTTTCTGCCATCCAAGTTGCATGTAGAAAAGAAAGTTGTAACTGCATCTCCCCTTACCAGCGAGCCAGTGCTTTGACACAGAGTTGCTCAGATAAGTTAAAACTATGGATAGTTAAGAAGAAAACGTTATGAATAAGCCAGGTAAAATTCTATTTCTGTAGAAAATCAGCTGTATCTAAATCTTAATTAGTGCCAACTATTATAAATAACAAAAAATGGAATACTAAGTACGTATTTTCTTTTGACAATTACAGCACTTTTAATTATTTTTTTATTATTATTTTTTGGTAAGATGGTAAAGAATATTGAGGATAGATAATGCCAGCCCCTATGTAGCTGAGCAGAATGGTTTTCAGGCCTGAAGCTGCTTTAGGAGAGAGCTCCTTATCTGAAATGTTGAGAGATATGGAGCAGTCATAGAGATTTCCTGGTGTTTGAAGCACACTTGAACAATAAAGAATACTGCAGCCAAGCACCAAACATTCATAGATAGCCTGTAGTAACTTATTTTATCTAAAACAGGAAGACAGAGTTCTGCTTCTCTCTTGTTGAGGAATACAAAAGAATAGGACTCAGAAGGTATTTGTTAGAAAACACACCTATGCAAATAGCTAAAGTCATTTGCAGCTTTGAGCAAAATTCTACACTTACTACGTATAATTTTGTAATGTATGTGATGCTGAAGTGCAGGTATGTTGCATTCTCTGAACTGCAGGTTTAGTGTGGCTCAATTATTCCTACCCAATTTTTTAACAGCAACATAGGAGTTTAGAGGACATAAACAGAGATTAATTTTTATATGATAAATAATTATCCCAGCTGCCATTTTTTACTGTGGCTCCTTCACTGACTTAACGATGATAGGTTGGCATCTGTCTTCCAACAATAACTTTTATCAAAGGGTTCAGCTCAGAATTCTGAACAGCCAGAAGGACATTCCCAAAGGACCTTTCTTTGTAGTGAGTTAATTTGATGATGAAAAGAACACAGTGAAGGTCTACATACTTTATTGTTTCAGATTCTTTCTTTATATGTACAGTCTCAAATACTACACTGGTCTTGAATTGAAAAACTAATTAGTGTAACTATTGGAAGTAGCAGAAATCAGCTCTTGAACATAAACTGTGGGAAACTTGTGCTGTTACTGGAGAAGTTGGGAAAAAGTGGATGGAAACTTGGCATATATTGACTGTCTGTATCACTTCCTTATTGCACCAGAACTGCGATCCTGTAGCTTAAATCTTCCTTCTCTTAAATATTTGGTGAATATATCAGAGGCCTCAAGGTTCACAATTCTGATTTTCAGTATATTCGAATGCTATAAATACATATGCTGACTTACATTCAGTGATCCTGTCAGTAGGTTGAAGTGCTGATTATCCAGTATTAATTGGATATTGACTGGGAGGATAAGAATGCTTAATTACTCTGAACTTTTGAGACTAGCAACACAGCATTGCTTTTGATCATCTTCTCTAAAGTTTTTATTGTGGAGTTTTTGTCGGAAAAGGGAAAAGTCATTGATGGGAGCCAAAAATATCTGTTCTCCACAAATCACTCTGATTCTTGATAAATCTGCAGATGGGTTTTTATAATTAGCATGTGGGGTGTCTGTTTACCAAGTTGAACAGAGAGTGCTCAGCTTAATTAAATTATGAGTTCCTTTTAGGAATAATAGAATTATGGGATAAGTAATGATGAATCTGCATGGGCATGATCCTGCCTGGGTTTTAATACAGTTGCTATACTGCAATAAAGAAAAAGGAGAAGAAATAGGAGGAAGTTGAAAGACAAAAGTTTGCAGCTATTTCAGCTTGCTAACTTTGTGCTGTGTCAGCAGATTGTCTTAATCACAGCTGATTGCTTAACTGGAAGAATGTAATTGTCTATGAACTGTGGGAATGGATGGAGTTGGTTACATGTATTTCCCAAAAGTTGTGGCAGATCAAAAGCAAACCATATTAGTGAATGTTGGTACTCAAGAATTTTAAAATTGATTGTGAAGGCATTTAATATATATTTGGTAGCTAAAGACAACAGTGAATACTGCTGTCACAACAGTGTTCAAAAAGAACATTTAGGAATATATTGGTATATTTCTTCCAAGCTTATTTCTAGACTGTAGCAACATAGTTACATTTTTTGCTTAAGCAGTTACAAAGTAAAACTACCATTGTGAGGACGATAGATACACCTGCTCGCAAAGACATTAAGTCCAGCACAGTTCATTTTGAGTAAAAAATAGCTTTGGTTTTTGCTGCCTATTAAATTCTTCTTCTTTGATATAATATGTGTCAATATTGACACCCAGTGGCCAGAGACACTGCGTGTTAATTCACTAATATGAATTCAACTCGCTTTCAGCATCTTAGTTTTAAAATATTAAGTCTGTGAATTTAATCTAGTATCTTTATATTCACACACATAAAGACACGCAAGTCTAGGCAGAGGAAAATAGATTATCCACTGAAAATATGGGTGTTAATGATTAGAGATGTTTTTGACAGCGCAATATGTCATGTGGACATCCATCTTTTGACATTCAATGGGAATTAGCCCTTGGGGTGACATTTCTGCTAACAAAAGTCTTTTATATACTCTCCTTATCTGGTTGCAATACGTAAAGAAACATGTTACTACCAATCAAACAAAATTATTTATTGCTAGAAATATAAAATATATAAAACCTATAAATTCCATATCAAAAACATGGAACCCATATTTAGAGTTGGTGTTTCATATGATCAAAAGTTTCCTAACATTTTTGTTCTCTAAACAAGTGTAACTGAATGAAAAGTGTAGATGGGTACGCTTGTAAGATGTGGAGCAATGCTCTACAATAGAGAAAGAATTAAAGTACTGAGAACACATAAAGAGAATAATAACACTTTGCACAGGTGCATTAGAAGTCATTAGGCAGTGAGAGAGAATACTGGCTCATATTCCATTTCTGAGAATACTGGAATATAAGAGTTGTGGCCTGTATAACATACTCCTAGAAGGTGACTACAATACAATTCAGACCATATGCAAACTAAAGCAAGGCAAGCTTGAAAGAATCGTATTTGGTTCACAAAAGCCAAAAGCTGAATACTTTAGATCTCAGGCCAATAGTTGTACCTATTGTTGCTTGTCTCCTTCCAGTAAATGAAGTAGGGAACATTTCTCACAGACATGACCTTAAACGTTTGAGAGATTTTGCTCGTGCTGTGTATCAGATAGGTTGAATGCATGACTCCCAACTGAGAACAGTATGGTATCATAGCAAGAAGATATGTCATTAGTGACCACGCTCTAAGCCCAATTGTGAAAGCTGAATTGTGAAAAATAGAAAATACTTTCTGGATATTTGTTCCTAAATGTCTTGACGAGCATTAAATAAGTTGCACAATCATTCTAATTAATTCTTTGGCCACTGTTGTATGTTCTTCTTTAAATAAAGCTGTTTTAGAATAGTGATAAATCTTGTAGCCTCACTGTTACCCTTGCTACAAACAGGTCAGCCACTGGCAAGGAAATGCATGTAGATTAGATCTCCATTATAGTAAATGATGATAGCGGATACATCAAGTGACATGTTCATGGATTACCTGCCTAACATGAATACAATAACCCATTCATTCTTCTGTGCTGGAGAAAATATGTTATATTCGACAATTAATCATTTGCCTTGAAAATCTAATAAGCCCTTAGGAAGAAGACATTGCAGTAGGCAGAATAAGCTACATGAATAAAATGCTTAGAGTGAGCATTAGTTATTGTCCTTTAAGCCAAATGAAGTAAAACTACTCATTAACTTGTTCCTACCTGTATTAAGAACTTAACATCATAAAAAAGAGAAATGAAAAAATGAATGTATGTTAAGGAAATGTAAAAGAATATAGAAAGATGGTGGAGCTTCACAACGTGGTTTCATATTCCTCTGCATTCCAGGTCTGTGATACTGTTTTTAAAAAGCAGTATATATTTTCAGTGTTAATTAACAGAGAAATGAAAATAAGCATTCAAATACAAATGAAATGTTAATTTTTGTTTTCCACAACACTGTATTCCTATACCTAGGAATTATATTTATTGCTTCTGGTGATCAAAAAAAGAATTGAAAATGTGTGACAAACAAACAGTACACAAGATTGTTTGTGTCCTTCCCACTCACTGAATGAGCTACATGAAATAAAATGCTTATGCTTTATAATTCTTTATAATCTTACATGATAACTTTAGCACATATTACTGCCATTAGAAATATATCATAAAGATGTCTCTGTTTTGTTTTGTTTTTATACCCCTGAGAACTATGACTCAATATCAGCTGAATAATTTAATTTCCCAAATTGTACAACTGAGCATTATTTTTAATTGTACATTTTTGAAGATGACCCCCGAACTTCAGCCTGCCTACTCTCTAAGTTGAAATAACCAGATTCCAGCCAAATGAAACAAGGCAATTTCCTGGAGTTTCTTATGGCTTTAAGGCTTAAAGGTGGTTGAATTCTGTCCTTGCAGGCAATGCAGAGATTTCAGTGAAGTTTACTAAAATTCATGAGGATCTTCCTAAATCTGCCTTTTAATGTCAACTTCAATGTCTTTATTTCAGCCTTTACACAGAACTTCAGTTTTGCCCTTGAGCAATCATGGACTGGGAACTGAGAAGTCATCTTCCATTATTTTTTTCCAGTGCTTCTGGTTTTGACTATGAGTGAGTATTTTTGCATATTTTGAACACTAAAAACCACAGGGTTCAAAATATACAGAAATACTCATTTATAGTTGTGATTTCTTTTCTTTTTTCTTTTTTCTTTCTTTTTTTTTTTTTTTAATGTGAATGAAAATGATTATTTGGTAGAGATTAACATTTTTATCACTTTCAACACTTGCCTTGGGAATCTTCTATGTGGTTTTCCCCTGCTTTTTTTTTTTTTTTTTTCATGTCTCTGAAGATATTACAATCAGAATTTGTGTGTGTGTGTGTATGAGAACCCTCACCTCCAACAGGCTATTCCAAAAGTCAGATACAAAACTTAAGATCAAAACAACACATTTTTCCAATGATACAAATACTATGATAACCATTTCTAAGCTAATGCCAAGCCACCTATTATAGTGACATATAAAAATTAGTAAAAATACTAGTGAAAAGATGATGTTGCCTGAAGGAACAGTAATACCTGATGAATAGTGTATAATGTGCATTCAGCAGCCCCTGGAACTCTGCTTTTTTCATATATGAAGAGGCAATGGAAGAAAAAAACGTCATAAATGCTACTCCTTCTATTTTCAGTTCAACTTCAGAATAGTTTGAAAAATCATTCTGACAGTGTATCAATGAAGACAAATACTACGATACAAAGTTCTTCTCTTCATAACATCTGTTACTTCTTTATTCATTGGTATCTAGAAAGATAATTTTGTCTCATATTTAGGCAAGATTTCTTTTTGCCTTTTTGCTTCTGCTTTGGCAGAAAAGTATTTATGTTGTAACTTGAAAACTGAAAATGACATCATGTTCATTAAATCTACTAATTTTTGTTGTCTTTAGTATCATAATGGCACTATAAAGGAAAGCAACTACATTTAAAACAGAGACAAGAATTTCATGAAGGTCAGGTTTAAATGCTCTCTTTCAAGGCACACAATTATTTTTTTCAATATGAAGCCTATTTTCAAGTGTGACCATGTTAGATTCCCTTCAAATTAGAAGGCAGCATTGTTTCCATGATTATTATTTTTTTGGCTTTTCATTCTATCTGCTCCATAATATAATTAAGATCACATCTAACAGCAAAAAGCTGAGTCTGCAAACTCTGTTGTGCCAAATATGCAGAACTGAGCACTGTACAGGATGCGTAACTGCTGAGCACTCTAAAGAGTGTCCACTGCTTGACTCCAAACTAGGAGGAGCTGCAAGACAAGAGTGAAATTCATAATGATCTGGACAAGCAGGGAAACAAAATCAAAAATCATAGAATCATAGAATTACTTGGGTTGAAAAGGACCACTAAGATTATGTAGTTTCAATCCCCCTGCTTTGTGCAGTGTGCCAACCAGCAGACCAGGCTGCCCAGAGCCACATCCAGCCTGGCCTTGAATGCCTCCAGGGATGAGGCATCCACAACCTCCTTGGGCAACCTGTCCCAGTGCGTCACCACCCTTTGTGTGAAAAACTTCCTCCTAATATCTAACCTAAACCTCCCCTGTCTCAGTTTAAAAGCATTTCCCCTTGAAAATACTGTAGGCAATTCAATTAAGACAAGTGCAAACTGTGTTTTTTAAGATAGGAATAGTTGACTGCACAAGTAGAAGATGGGGTATGCCTGAACTGGCAATAGTTTTGAAGCATCTGTCATTCTATTGTAAAAAGAAGTAAAAAAAAAAAAAAAAAAAAAGTATGCCTATAGTCTAACAGTATATAATTAATACCCTGTTTAGTACAAGCTTGACAGATGTTTCAGTATTATCTTCAGGTGTGGGTACCAGTCTGCAATACAGAAAGGAAATTTTTTCAGTTTGGAGAAAGGAAGTAAAGAAGAGTAGATTAGAAAACAAAGCCTTTGAGAAAAGATTACAAGCTGTAGGTTGTTTTGTTTAAAAAATGTAATTTACAGCTGCTATATTGAGACCAACATAAGTATTTCCTGTCCGCTGCCTCATGAAAGCCATGTGTTTTTATACCTGCCACGCTTGCAATGTGAAACATCTTATCTGAAGTCTCCTTTGTCACGACCCTCTCCCTGTGGCTAAAACAGGCTTCGTGTACTTTCCTTCACATTTCAGCAGGCAAAGAACGAAGGAATTATCCAGGTGAGCCGATGGGTAGGATAAACACATAACCTGGATAAATTTATAATATTTTGTTCAGTGGATGTGCAATGAAAAGAGAGAAAATTTTAATTGCTTTACATCATTGAGAATGAAAACTGTAACATAAAATTTCTACAGTCAAACTTCTTGTATATGTTCTAAGCCAGAAAATGGCTGCAAGTGTCTGATCACTTGAATTCTTTTAAATTAAATGTACTGAAAACAAGGCAAATGTTGCATAGCAATGCAAGCCATCTCTACTTTTAAAGTTTAAACTGGGCTTTATTAAAAGTCTATATGACTTTCAGAATTAGCAATTTTATGCCCTTTTGCTTTTAAAAACATGTTTATTTTCTTCGTTATATACAGAGTAATGCAAAACACCCTTCTGTAAAAAACTAAATGTAGATTACTATTTTCCTATTGCTATATTTTCCTACTATACCTTCGAAGGAAAAAAGCCTAACGGCTAACATATTTAGTTTCCTTCGTATTTACTTTACCAGGCTAATTTAAAAAAAAAAACAAAACAGCACTTAATCACTGGTGTATTCTGTCAAACAGGACAGAACTACTTCAGCTAACTGAAATAGTATTGGATAATAAGAAACTGACATTTACCATTCTGACTGTTTTTTTGAAACATTCAGCTGCCCCCAAAACAAATACTATTAATTGTTGCTGATATACAAATCTTCCTACGAGATATCCTAACAGTAAGTTCTATTGGAATTTGATAATTTATTTTTCCTACTAGTTGCATGCTTTTATTGCTATAACAACTGAGAAGTTCTAACTTCTGCCAATGTTGAGTGGGAAAAGATAATGTTTTGAAATCAGATAATACGTTTCCAGATATGCAATTTTTTTTTCCATCTTGTTAATGATGTGTACATTACGCACATAATATTTAGCAGTGGTACATGAATGAATATCCATTAATTAAAGATATTTCAGAATGAGTAATTACACATGTAAATCTGTATGTTTATTATGAGAGAGATTTACTCTACCACTGAGAAACCTATGGCTGAGTAGGGAGACTGAGATGGAAGGAAGTGGCTCAGTCCTTCGCACGCTGGCACATGCAGCTCAAAAAATTGGAAAGTTTGGGCTGGTTGTAAGTTGGGCAATGTCTCTTGATCAGTGTGTAAAACCCCTAGACCTGTGAACTTGAGTGTCCTGTGAAGTGTAAGAAAAGGGATTTAGCTTTTCCTGGAAAAAGGGTTAGATTCTTATGACCTTAGTTTGACCAAGTTGCAGGTTAATTTAATCAAAAATGTTCTTCTGCTTTAATTATAATTTTGCTTTTCAGACTACAGGTGTATCAGTTGTTTTTAGTTGACAGAAGTAGTTTCATTCTTGCTGTTTGATTAGGTTCATCTCTATATTTTAAACTATTATCTTCTGTCTAAGTATCCTTCTGTTTTGCTAGCAGCTTATATATATCACGGCAAAGGAATGAGAGTTCTGATGCTTTTTCTTGTCTTGTGAAGAAATCCTGCTTGTGTAGATTAGGATCTTTTCTTGCAGATGGTATGCTACAGGACATACTGAGATTCAGCTGCACCCCACACATAGGACTACAAAATGCATACAAACTTAACAATTTAGTAGAATATATAGCAGGCTTATTTGTGGGCCCAGACATGTCATTTCATGTGCTTCTCTTTGAGTCTTCATACATTTACTTTTCTTTTAAGGCATTATTTATTCTGAAAGTGCTATTTTTTGTTTGCAGTGCTTTTTTTTTTTTTTTTTTTTTTTCCTCCAGGCCTATTTTTTACTTGTTTGGACTAGAACAAGAAATAGATAATGGAGTAAGGATATAAATTCCTTTTTCTCAAAGATGAGATCTTTGAAGTCTCACTAACCTTTTTTAGTAAACAGCAAAAAGAAGTAATAGATTTTTTTCAGGATTAGCTTGCAAAGCAAATTTAACATTTGCTCGCTGTAGCCAAACAAGGACTAGTAAATTACAACCAATGAAACAATAAGGGATAGTTGCTAAAGGAAGAAAATACATGCTTAAGTATGACAGACTGCAAAATTGAAAACAAATGTCTTCGTAATCTGAAAGAATAAAGAATGCTATTTCTAATTTCTAATTATAAATTAGAAATGAAAAGATTCATTTATGTCTAAAGTTTATCAATTGTAGTTACTTAGAAACAATTCATCCAGCTATCTAATGGCATGCTAAGTTGAACTAGTGATGAGTGAAAGGTGAAAGGTTTAGCACAGCCTGCCATTTCGTAGCTTATTCAATGAGATTTACACATCCAGTCTAGTCCAGAAACTGAGAATCAGGCTCTTTCTTGAAAATGGAGAAATGGAAATCACTAGGTTCAGCATGTAGTTTACATATTTACTAAGAAAATTAATCACTTTATAACAGGAACAAACAGAAATAATGCTCAAATGACGATGTGGAAGAATATGCAAGAGAAGGATTGTGCAGGAAGAGCACTTGCAGTGAAAGAGAGAGTCTTGAAGGAACATGCTAAGGGCTGATTCAGAGGCATAGTTTTGCTGAGCAAGCCAATTTACAGTCCTTCTCTACTTTGAATATTGCCAACTCTATTATTGATTTGCAAGGACAGAGTAAAACTGAATAAAGAGTTTTGCCTGATAAAAATTTTCTGAGGAGTATTAAAGTAGAATCAGAATGGTTTTGCTCTGCCTCAGATTTTTAGTTGTGCAGCAACTGGAGAGACAGAAGGAGTAAAACCAATTTTCTGTGAAAATGGTTGTTTGAATAGACTTTGCATACTTATCTGCTTTTTTGTTATTTGGAATTTGCAAAGATAGGCTTTTGCAGTACTTATGAAATGTTTATTTCAATGAATTATTATTATTATTGTCGTGAATATTTTTGTGCTGGTAAGAAGTAGTTGTACTAATTGGAACATAAACTCATTTCTCAGAGGGAAAGGGGAGATTTATCAGACTGTGGTCATGGGAGCACAAATCTGAACAACTAATGAAATACCATAGCAGACAGGTAACTTCTATTGTATAAACCATATCTGTAAATTACTCATTTTATAATAGCTACTGTAGTCTTTATCCAGTCTTTTAACTAACTGTTGGCTCATACAATGAAGTAGTTAGAATAGTTAAGAGGGAAAATAGAAGAAATACTTGATAATAGTAGCAGTAGTTGCAAATTGTCTACATAAAACTTTATAAAATTAATCCTGATGGTTGAGTATTTTCTCAACTGATTTTATCCTCTTTCCCAAACTGTGAAAGAAAAAAAGTGGAAAAATGCTGACTGAAAGCCTAAGGGTGAGGAAAAAAAAAAAAAAAAAGGTGAGAAAAGATGCTGAGTAAAACTGAATCTGGTTTATAATACATTTCACAAACCACAATCCTGGAACAGTAAGCACTGGGCACCAGGTTTCAGGCCTAATTTTCAATTTCTGTGGAGGACACTGGAATACAAAGTATGAGTATGGCTTTTGTTTTTCAAAGCCCTGTGATACTTGAAAATTTGTGAGGGGAAATAAATCATTTTGAAGGATATTGATAAATTAGAGACTGTTCATTTTTTTGTTAGCTATGGCTGACAGGCAATGATAAAATGTACAAAAAATCTCTGCAAAAAGTCTTGCTTCTGTCTTCCTGGATGCACAACTTGTTTATGCATCTTAGCACTAGGAATGCAAGTATGGGTTTTTGTGCTTCTGTGCAGGAGTGAGAGGTTGGTAGATTCAGATCAAACTTTCTTAGGGAATTAGAGTCAGAAACAGGAAATGAAATTTTCTGCAAAATGTTGGTGAAGTTGTGCAAAAATGTTCACTTTCACTCTTTAATGTTTCAACCATAATGTGGATATTTAGGAAAGATGGCAATGTGCTCTGAGTATCTTCACAGAGTTCTCACTTCAATGGCTTTATTTAAAAGCAGCTCAGGCTAGACAAGGATGTAGCTCATACTTTTTCCCTTAAGGGAGATCTTAGTACCTGGACCTAAATAAGAAATTATGGAATTTGGATGACTGTAGCCCAAAATGTCTCAGTGTTTTCTTTTCTCCTTTGACTTCTGCATTTGTATTAAATACCTCCAAACCTTAGTAATACCTCCAAACGTTGGTTGATATAAGAAATAGATGGTTGATTTCTTAAAATTACATGGAGGTTAACTAAAATAATCATTAAACATTTAACTACAATGTGAATGGATTATTCTGGACCAGGAGACAATGTCTTATACAGAAATCTAGTCTAATGGTAACCTGTCTGTTCCCTTGGGTTCATTATTTTGTATTTTATATTTTCTGATTTTAACGATTATGTGCTCTAGTAACAGAAATTGCCATTACTTAAAACAATGGCAATGGACCGGTGGAAAATGTGTCTAGAATATCTTCAGTATGAAAACCAAACTGTGACTGTTTGATCAGTATACAAGAAGAGAGAAAAAGAAAAATGAGAGAGTAAAAAAAACCTAGGAAGGAGAATAAATGAAAAGCTAAAACACACAGAAAAGAGGCTGGTAAAATGTGCCAGGAAAAGGAGACATCTTCATCTTTTTTCTTGCTGCTGAGGTTCATTTACACTCTAGCCTAGAATTGAGTGTCATTTGTGAAAGCTAAGTAAACACAGAAGTGCAGGGGTTGGAAGGCCTTTCAGGAGATCATTGTGTCAACCTCCCCCCCCCCCCCCCCCACTAATGCAGATACACTACAGTAGGTCAGTATAATGGCCTGTGAACTTTGGAATCTGGTGGGGTCTTGTTAACCATCTCTTTCCCAGGCTATCTAGATAGATACTATCTATTATCAATAGCTTTTGAAAAGGTATTCTGGAGCATGAAAGGCGAGCATGGACTTAGTGAAACAGGCTATAAAGGAACATGAAGGTTACTGATATCCAGAGTTGGTTACATTTTTTCATTTACCCTCCACTTTGAGAAATTTTTTTTTGAATAGTAGACAAGTTTTTCCATCACTAGAATTTCACTTCATAAATTCTGTAATTTCTGCTAACTTCAGTGAGATGCTACGAGAGAAAAATTGGTATCATGGAATGTAAAGTGGTTTGGGTTGGAAGGTACCTTTAAGATGACCTGGTTCCAGCTAATTGGGAGGCACTCACAACCTCCCTGGGCAACCTGTTCCAGTGCCTCACCAGCCTCTCAGTTCTTCTTGATATCTAGTCTAAAGGTATTTAAAAGAATTTATCAGTCAGAATTGCTGAATATTTTCCTGTATGTATATTTTTCCTACCTGATAAAAAAACACGCTTTTCCCAACTGAAAAATGGAGTTCTGAAATATGTAAAATTAAGAACTTACGGACTTCAGGAGGAAAAAGCAGCTACTACTGTCTACCCTTTGGAGGTCAGACACTCAAATTGCTGTTGAGGTAGTAAAGTATTCTTTCCTCACAGTGCTGGAAGCAAATACCCAAATAAAAGATTATCTTAATTAGTTCTAAGACATAAGTATGGTAATTGAGAGAGAAGTACTGAACATCTGGTATCTTGTGATAATGATATCATAAGATATGAAAATTACATGAAGATATTGTAAAAGATATAGCACCAAAATATTGAATGTTCAAAAGACAAACTTTGAAGAAATGAATGGAAGGAGACTGATTATAACCACCTGCTGTTTATTGTGGAATGTTAGAGATGATTATGAAACAGTGAGGAAAAATCATACTTATTTCAATAACAAAGGATGCAAATTACATCAGATGTGGCTAGAATGAAATATAAGATCAGTTAAAAATGATAAAATGAGGCATCTAAAAAGCACAAAGTATCTAATACATAGCAGGTGAGCAGAGAATAGAAAAAAAAATGTAGAGATAGAAAATTAATAGCATACAATCAAAAGTACTACACTTTTTATCACCAATAAGTAGGTTTAGGCATAAATGCTTTTCTCCTAAAAAGAATCTAGCAAAATAATAAATGTATCAAAATAGATTAAAAAAAAAACTTTTTTCTTTTTTTTTCCACCCAAAAAACTGAAGTTTTAAAAAAGACAAAAAAAAACCCAAACAAACTACTGAAGATTAGTGGGCACTCAGTGAGCACTGGGATGATTATGGAGGTTCTGCAGTGCTATTACTGATAACTGAAATCTGGGAACTTTTACAATCCAGTGTTCCTAAGAAATTGCAAAATGTTATACATAAGAACAGCCTTTATAACACTGTTGAGAGAACTTAAAGCAAAATGAGAAATCCTTTATTTTGAAAGCAACTATAGGTTTTGTAAACTTTTTCAGTACCAACTGAATTGGAGGTCATGGAGTAAAAAACACTTTACATAAGAGGACAGAATTCTTTGGAGCTGAGCAATGAATAGATCTCAGATTTTCAAGCCCATGTAAACAACTTAAAGACACCACTATAATTAAACATCAGCCATGAAAAGAATATGAAACAACAATGATGTTTCTCAGTTGCAGAAGTGATTTTGGACTGTATTTTCAGATATAATTTCCATGAAACATGGTAATTTTTTATTTAAGAGTTTGTTGTATTTCAGCAGAAGTTATAAACTTCAATACATTTAAATATAAATGGTATTGGAAGGTAGAGAGGTTTAAAGCCAGAAAAATGTAAAACTAGTAACACTTTCTTTTGAAAGGTGGCATTTATTTTCTCCTTTTTCCTTGGAAAGACATCATTCTGTTTGAAAGCTACTTAGGCTAGAGATACTACAGTGCTTTTTAATATTTCTTTATAATCTATATTTCAAATATGTATAGGGTACCAGAAAAATTCTTCCATTGGGAAAATAATGCATAAAATGAGGAATAATGGAATGGTTAATGAAGCAATTATTTTGTAAATAAAGTATCTGCAGAGGAGGAAAAGTGATATTCCAAAGGTAGAGATGCTGAGCCCATTTTATCTTTTCACTGGAATGAGTCAAATGAAAGTATAATCAGTGAAATATTCATGTTTGCAAACTGGGCAACAAAACAAATAATGAGAAAGATCCAATCATATCTAGAGGAATTATGATAATTTATCTTTGCTCTAGCTTTTATGCCAATAAATTATTCTGCTGTGTATCTCAAGTATTCATGCTGATTTTCAGCCAGGTTTCAAAAATTGATTTCTCTGTACTTCATCACACTTTCAGATCTCTTTCATGACGACTTCTTAGATCAAAGTCAGCTGGACTCTTGTGACAGTCTGAAATAAGATGGTAGCTGAAATGATTTCACAGAGATGTAATCAATGCTTTCAGTGACTGTTACTAGTTTGTCTTTTGCTTTTACAATTTAAGATTTCTACTTATAATGACCATGTTATTTTCATTTTTGGACTATGTTCTATATCTAGAAGGAATCAACCAGTATATCAGAAAAATTAAAAAAAAAAATGTCATCGATGCTTATCTGCTTTTTTAAAACACTGGTCATTTAGCCCACATATCAGTATTGTTTTCTGATTTTGTGAGAGTGAGCAGGAATGGTTTTTCACCTCTGGAAATAGTTAATACTGGTTTTCTTTTCCAGGGTTGGAAAAGGAAAAAAGTCCTTCAAAAATTGCCCATTGAAAATCAGTCACATCGCAATAACTGGAAAAAAAGAAAAAAAAGAAAAAAAAAGTGGACTTTCATGAATGTGCTTCCACTCTCAAATGTTATCTTATATTGCATTAGTTGTACCAGTAACCTTTTCCTTATGAAAGATATTTTCTTGTTTTTGTACGTTTGTACATATTAGATAAAGATTTATTTACATTACATTATGATTTGTACTCCTTTTTAGAGGAGTGTTGATTTGAAGGAGGAAAAAAGTTAAACTTTAGCAGGTAATTGATGGCTATACCAGTGCTGATGCCTATTCAGAGAAGTGCTATTCCCTGTACAGTCATTGAAGGCTCCTAGACAGACAGGTGTGTCCTGAGATTTTGGGATCTGGAAATCTATTTAAATATAATTTTTTTATTTTTTTATTTTTTCATTCTGACTGATTGGTTACAAATGGAGGAAAATTTGTGATTCAAGCCTTTTTAAAGCTCCTTCCACTGACACAGCAAGGGGAAGTCAGGAAGACCCAAGAGCTTTAAGTATGTTACTATGTTGTAAGTATGTTTAAATCAAAACAGAGCAGAGTGAATTATAGGAATTTTAGGGACTGGGGCAGTCTGGGCTTTGTGTACTTAATATCTGGCAATTTCAGATCTTTTGCATTTCTAAAGCCAGCCATTTCTGGCTTACTGCATGAAAGTTAGCAGCTTTTAATGAGCACTGCAATCATAATGGCAGCTGCTACTCAGCAGCTGGGGCTCCAGTATAGTCCAGCTGGGTATTTTTCACATTTTTATGCTCCTTTGCATAGTACATTTGCTTGAATAAATTCACCTTGCTGCATTTCCTGGCCAGAACCCTCTGTGATGACAAAGATTCTAGACCCTGGCATTACCTTACAGTTTCTCAGAAAAGATGTCTTAAAGCAAAGTCTCAACATTTGATTACAGAAATACAAGATGTATGATCAGCATAAGAAGGAATAGAGTAGTTTAAAGGAAAAGTTAATTATTTCATGTCTGTACGATCTTTATATATCTTCCCAAAACCAATGACATGGTGAGAAGAAAAAAATTCTGAGTTGCTTGCTGAGTGGTAATTGCAATTCCAGATTTGTCATCACTTTTGTAAAAAGCTAAAATGATTTTCTTATTACTGGTATGGGAACAAAGCCTGAAGGGCACCAACACAACAGACACACACTCTCTCTACATACACAATGAAAGTAAGATGGGGCTGTAACCCAAGACAAAGGAGGTAGTAAGGAAAGTAATTACTTTCATGTTCAGTACACGGGGAAACAGAGCAAAACAAAACCCCAAAGCTTTGTTAAAGACCAAAACAAAAAAGCGTAGCAGATATAGGAAATTAACTAGGTATTATGAATAGGATACTTAAACAGTTTTTCCTTCCATTTTTTTTTTTTTTTAAGCCAGTTGTGTTTTAATCCTGGCAAGCAGTTGAGCACCACTCAGCTTCTTGTTCAACCTTGCCTTCCCCCTACCTGGACAGAAGGAAGAGATTTGGATACCCAGAACTTAGAAAACTCGTAGGTTGAGATAAGGACAGTTTAATAAGAAAAGACAACAACAACAAAAAGCACAAAGAATTAAAAAAACAAAAAACAAAACAAAAAAAAAAACAAAAAAACCCAAACAATTGATGTAAATGCAGTTGCTCATCACCAGTGCCCTATGTCCAGACAGTCTGTGAGCAGTGGCAGATGCCCAGGCAACCCTCCCAGGTTTATGAGAGTGATGCCATAAAGGTATAGAGTGTTCCTTTGGTCCTTTTGAGTTAGGAGTCCTGGCTGCAGCCCCCATGAGCTCCTTCTGTACTCCCAGCCTCCTTTCTGGCAGGCAGCCAGAAACCAAAAAGACTTAACTAATCCAAAAGAGCACCATCTAAGCTTACCTTAAATTATAGTTGATCTGTGAAATCTTAAGCCTGATTCTCTTCTTTTTATAGTACATTTATTGTTGGCATACAGGAGATCATATGAACTAAGTTACAAAAAAGAAAAAGGTAGTTTTTACCTGTCCTAGAAAACTTATTCCCTAGGAATTCTTAAGATTATGTGTTATTTTGCGTTATGAGGGCACAGTTGAACTGCTTCCAAAGAGAGGTGACTGCAGCAGTACAGTAAAATTAATTGCTTTGGTGAAATGCTCCCCAGACTTTGATAATCAATTTAATCTTATTATGGCTTTTCATGATCTTTTGCTTTTCCTTGGGACCAAGTGCTATACAGAGTTAGAAGGTTGGTATTGTCTATCACTAGGGATGTTTTTAGCACTGAAACAGTTCCAAAGCAAAGCAGGAGTTACACAGAAACAGATAAAAGCAGAGAGATGAAGATTCTCTTCTCCATTTCTCTTGCCATCCCCACCTTTTCTCCTTTTCCTTTAGAAATAACAATTTACTTATTGGTCCAGGAATTTATAGGAGGAATAGGGAAACGGTGCAGGCTGAAAAGGTAACCACATGATGATGAACCAAACTTATAATCTCTATTGTTGCTTCTGTCTTAGGTAGAGGCAGCACAATAAGGAGAAAAAAAAAAAAATAAAAAGAATAAATATGAGCGTAGTAAAATCAATTCTAGGGAGGATTAATAAAATCTCTGTATCTACCTCCAGAACACAGGATCACACCTCCGGAACACACTCTAACACAGGATTATTTTAAACTTAACAGCTTTCATTGCTAATACAGGATAACAATCTTTGATGTCTCCAGAGCAAAATATAGTAGTGGAACTTGTTATTTTTATCTTCTGAAATCATGATAAAACAATGATTTTATTATGATTTTATGACACTATGATTTTAATCTTTTCCCCACAGAGGAGCTCACTTAAGTTTCTCTAATCAGTTCTTATTACAGATTGTTTAGAATTCTTTGAAGGAGTAAAATGTAACAAAGCATGCCGATGGGTTTGTTTTGTTTTGTTTCCTTACAGCCATGAGACAGCAGCAGGAAAGCTAGCACATCTTTAATAATTAACTTGGTTGTCTAATTAGGAAAAATCTCCTGCAAGACTGCTACTAATACTTTGTATTATAGTATCTTAAGAGACTAGAATCACCAGTAAGATTATAAATATGTCCAAATTCCCTGAAGGGCAGCTGGGGAAAACATAGTCATCATCGTTCAATAATTCATAGGCACACACATATAAATCCCTCACTTTAACTTACTGCCCAGAATTTCCACTTAATATATTCTAATGCAGAGTTGAATTTTCAGGGAAATAAAACTTGATTTTCAAAATACGGCCTGGATACTTGACATGTCAATACATTAAAAAAAAAAAAAAAAATTACTAAAACTTTCACATTGTATGCTAATTAGCATTGCATCTGTATTCACCACAGCTTTATTTTTCTCTAGAGTTTGCTTAACTTGAAGAGGCAATTGTTATAAAAAGAAACAAAACAGAACAGAAAAATATTATGATGAACCCATCTGCAAAAATTCCTACGCTGCTGATGGAATACCAATTAGAAATATTCACACAAGCAGTTCTGCACTGTTTCTTAGCTCAGGTACATGAAGCACTTTACACATTAATACAAAAAATAGAGTCGTTAAACAGCTGTGAGATGATCACTAGAGGCTCAGACTTCAGCACTAAAGTCCTCTAAGCTTATTAACATCCTTAAATTTTTTCTTAGAACACATCAATTCTGTCCATTCTTCTCTTAGTGCATCTGAAAGAAGGAGTCTGGTATTGAAATAGAATGTAGAAATGTACCTTTCCCTCTCTTTGAAGGCCAAAAAAAATGTATCTTATGGTGTTCCTATCTCACAAATCCCTACTTTGGTATATATATATATATAGAATATAAGAGAAATTTTCAGACAAGATAGAAACTTCAGGATCAGAATGGAAAGGTTAGAATGACAATGCTAGACTAAGCATTGAGTTTTATTTTAGCTTCTGAAATTATGATCCACTACAGAGTAAATACATTTAAACCAAACACCTTAAGTAGATCTGGATAAAATTTTTACATTGATGAGAATATTCTGAGGTGGTGGTATTTTATCACTGCTTATAAGGCACATAAGTAACTGGGCCAGCTACAAGATAGAACATGATCAGCCCCAGAAAAGAGGAGTATAGCTGGCTGGATTAATTCATGCCAATGCATGCAGGTTTATTAAGGCATCTGAAATCCTTCAGAAATCCTTTCCTTACCTGTAATCATAACAACCTAATCTTAATGATATTTATAGTTTTGAGATTCTCTGGGTTTTAATTCATTTGTTAGAACTCCCAACCACCTGAACGTTAGTTTAAAAAAATATTGTTTTACAATTTCTTAATTTATATCCATAATGACAAATTAAGGAAAAGGGCATCACCAAGCAATGTTAAACTTCTCAGGTGCTTGTTTTGCAGCTGTTACAGAGTCTCTGGCCAGAACTTTGTCTAATTCTGTTGTAGCCGAGGCACCCTGTGGTCTGAGATCTACAGTCTTCCTACACAGAGAACATATTGGTCAATCTGTAACTGTTGTCAACTTTGTGTCCTCCAGAAAAAATTGTAAGCAGTTCATTTCATATGAAGGTTGTAAAATCTAAAAAACTATTTACATGATTGAATGACAGATACTAAAACAAATCCACTCCCCATCCAATAGCAAATGTCACTTTATTATGAATACTCTGGTCTGCCTTTGAGAAATGAAGCTATTACTCATGTAAAGAGCTTCTAAACCTTTAGTTCTTAAAAAAAAAAATAAAGACAATTTTGAGAACAGGTACATTGGAAGCTAGATGTATGTATGTTATTTTCTGTTGATATCTGAGAGTTCTTATTTACGAGGGCTGCTCTGAAAATAATGCTTCTAATGTATTATGTTGGTCCATGCCATCAGAGATGGATGTTGGTGCTATGGCAGTAGAAGTTGAACAGTGGATGTGAGCAGTGAGGCAATGGGTGGTTCATTTCAGCAGTAATAAGCATCAGAAGTGGTTAAGTGCTGCTTTGGAGACAAATGACGAGAGAAGACATAATGAATATCCATACTGCAAAGCAAAATGTCTGTCTTAAAGACCTGAAATCAATTTGTGAGGATAAAGTGATTTCACTAATGATTTTCACTAGTTGAGATTTTCTAGACTGCTTCAGCCAATAGCTTGCTGTGATAGCATGTTAGTACCGTATCACTAAGAACTACATGCTACACAGTTTCCAGAGTTAAGTAATTCATGCCTGTAAATCTGGATTTTACTTCTGGGTAGGTACTTGGTCTAATGTATTTCAGTACCTTATGTTTATTGCAGGGAACATATTTGGATGCATTTGTTCTGTAAGTTCTTTGATATAAAAAAAAACAAAGTTAACAAAATGTTCTATGAGAACAGATGTCACAGAGAGTAGACAGTTCAAAGAATTGTTTTCAGTGAAACTGGCTGTGAAATCACAGTAAGATTTTCTCTAATCTTTATACATTGCATAACTTAAAATGTTAGCTAGTAGATAGTGCAATGTACTTTCCAGTTTCAACAAATATTTAAACAAACACTATATTATGCACAAAGAAAAAAAAATCATGATTTTTTTTTAATGTTTAATGGAGTGGTAAATTTCATTATGGTGGTTCAACATTTCTTCACTTTTTTTTCTGCTTTGTTTTTTAAACTTTCTAAGTCAGCTAATTTGGAAGGAATAATAGTAGCAAATAAACTTTAATACTTGAGAGGTTGGAAGAAAATACTTGAAATCCAAGGAAGCATGAAAAAAAAAAGTTGGGAGATCTCAAAATTTCTTTAGGACTTTTACTGCTAAAATACAAAGGCATCACCAACTTTGCATTTCCTAAGATATTTTTCTTACTATATGATTACTTTGTTGTTTCTCCTTGCAAGTGACATCATTATGAGTGGATGTATGTATACATATGGACAGTTTTTTTCAAATATTTCACTCAGAAGTTTTGATAAAACATTAATATATGGAGGGGTTGCATTTTGTGCCCCAAGGACATTCTTCCTTATTTAAGTTGGGATACACATTTTCTAAGAATTCCATGGCAAAACAGGACATCATTGTTGTTGCTTACATTTTTGACAGTCACTTTTATGCATTGGCCAAGGAATGATTCATCCAAGGAGCAAACTTCTCAAAAAGACAGTCTTTTGACAAATGTGAAATATACCAAAAATCTTTCCTATGTGTACCTTGAGGAAATAAAGGCATTGTATAAAACGTAGAAGTATTGAGAATAAGCAGAGAGGAATTGGCACACCCTTGCACAACAAATCCAGTAAGTATGAAGTCACTATCTTAGCTGCACTTAATTAAGGAAAATAACATTTTCTTAATATGGTACTGAACAATGAATGGGAGGAGTAGCAGACAATGGGGAGACTCATATATCAATGAGTTTTGATGTCATTCTTCCTTGAGGTGAATTATGAAAGATCAATTATTCATTTTATTTAACAGGAGAAAAGCAGACTACAAGTGTTCTGATATGCATCTATACAATGGAGTGGATGTATTCTGAAGTCTGTGAAACTGAACACACCAATAAGTGCAGAAGTCCTGCTTTTGGAAGAAAACATTAACTGTGCAATACAGGTACTCTCATGATGCACTGGTGAGGCAGAAAAAGATGAGCACTTAATATAATGAGTCACAAACAGAGTATGCTGTTGCCACAGGAGGCTGCTGCAAGAAATAGTCACATACAAAACCCTAGGATGTAATTATTCCTCTCTGCTATTACAGGTGAAATCTCAGCTGTCTAATTCTGTTATGTAGGGAACCTCTGCCTTCCCTCTCAAATCTCTCTCCATTAATATTCTTTGCTCAGATCCCCGTGCATCCCCTCCACTATCAGGCAGGAAAGACTAAATGTGGGGAAAAAGAGAAAAGGAGAACGGTCACCTAAGAGAGCAGGAAGTCTCTATAAAACAACATTGCTGTGTCCCAAAGCTGAGTTCCCACCAGCATCTTTAGACTTGAGATTTTGTCTCAAGAATCAGAAATCTTTATTTCTGATTCTCTCTGCTGTCAATTCTGTGAGACTTTTTCTCCTCACAGATTTGAAAATATCACCTACTCTCCTTTCCAAGCTCTCCATAAAAATGAGAAGTGTAAGCTTGTAGAGAGGAAATTTCCTTAAAATACTAAAAAAAACCTACTTTGTTTTTTTTAACTGTAATAATTAATCATATTGCTAATCATAAAATCAGAAGCTCTGGAAACCTTTATATGTTTGATTCTCTGGCAGATGATAATTTAAACAATTGTAGTAATATTTTTGTATGAATATATTCAGCTTTTCTATAGAGTTGTGTTTTAATTTTTACTGACCCTTATTTACATAAATCTAGTGGAAAAGTGTCAGCCACTAATGAGGTAATTTTCATATGAAATGCTTGTTGCTTTTAATCAGAAGTAATAAATGGTTATATTTCAGTTCGTGGCTAATACCTTCTCTAGTGCAACTCTTGAAAAATTGATGGTAAGAAAATTACTAGCAAGATATGGAGTAAAATTTAATGAATACTGTGCACAAATGTCTTAATAAATGGAAGGCTGTCAGTTATAGTCAGACTGCTTCTCTCACAGACGTAAATTTGAAAGTGTGAAATCTCATTTATACAACTCTCATGGTTCGTGTCACAGTAAAAATGAGGTGAGCTTTTAAAACACGAAATTTCAAATATGTGGATGTTTTTATTGTGTAGCACCAGATGCTCCTACAAATAGATTTTTAAAACTGCCCTTATAACATATTACATTCAGAATCTTATTCATGAAGTTTCTGCCACTATTTCAAACTTTGCTAAACGTTTCCCTGCTTCTGATAACAATTCCAAGCATGCAGACTGCTTTACCAAGAGAATAAATACCAGGGACCATAACTACCCAATGCTGTTCTGCTGTTTATGAATGGGAATGATTTTTTTTCCCTTGGGACAGGCTTTAAAATTTATTCTCCTTAGTTTACATTCAAATCTCTGAACAAAATAGGTGAAGTAGGGAGCTGCCAGCAGATTCTCCCGCAGTGCATCAGATTCCTTTGTGTGCTGAAAACACCTAAATGCTGAAGTGCTACTTGGGAATGTACCTTTTTAGCAGATTTTCTTCTCCAAAATGTGGACTAATTAAGTAGGTACTTGACTAGCCAGTAAGTGCAGCTGTTTTGTTTTTTTTTTTTTTTACTAGAGACAATTTCACGTTTGTCAGTGTCGATTTTCTTGTTATTGAGAAGAATTTGGACTTTCAGGCTACTGCAGAACAGTAATTTGCTGGAGACAATCACTGTTATTATGGCTGTGATCCCACATCCTTTGAAAGCACTAAGGGATTACTATTGATTTTTCAGTAGAATTTGCAAAGGGCCCATGAATCTGTCAGCAACTGAACCATATCATTAGGCTATCTACAGTGCTTTTCATCATATATATTTCTAAAGGTAGTGTTAATCAGAGGACTCTTAACCTCTGAATCAGAAGATGTATATGTGAAGGGTTAGTATTTTAATGGAAACAGCTGCTAAAAGGTTGTTTGAAGCTCTGGATCACAAGCTAATCCCATGATATATGAAGACAGCAAAGTAAAAAAATTCCATTTAATTGTATGTAAGGGTGCTAGATTCCTAGTATACACAGGAGTCAATGACTAGCAAAAACATATTTCTTGTCCCTAAAACAAAGTAGAACCCCAGTTAAAAATAAATAAATAAATAAAAATTAGCAGGTTCTTGACCATACTCATTGTTCCTGATGTAGCATGTAAAGCTGATAGTCACAGCCTGATGCACTCACTCTACTCTGACATGTCCTTCCTCCCTTGCATCTGCATTTGACACATTCCTAGCACAGCTCTGAAACTCCCTTTCTCTGATGACACTGAAGACGTGTTGCCACAGACAGGGAGAGTTCCCCACCTTGTATGCATTGCAGTAGCTGGGGTTGTGCATCTGGACTTTTTCTGTCATGTAGTTTTGAAGAGAAAGTTTTGCTTTTACTGAACACATCTGAATGTGATTGCAGACAAATATAGGGATGTTTTAAGTAGATTAAGTAGATTTAATTAAGTGAAAACATGAGAATCAGTTTTAAATTTAGAACTTTCTTTTCCTACTACAGTCTGGTAGTTACCTTAAACACCTTCTAAGCTATTAATTTTACCCCAGATCCTAGTCAGGTGTAATTGTTACTGATAACATGCTTGGAATAGCAATGAAAAACAATGAAACCACGTCACGTGCCCATGAATAACTTCTGCAAACTTGTGAAGTTTACTGGGAAGTAAAAAATATGAACTTGAAAAACCCAACAAAATTTTATCATTATGAGGCCAGAAGTGCCTTTCTGAAGGAAAACATCAACGTTTTCCCAAAAGTTTGTTTTTAATAAGTAAAAAAGTTTTTGAAAAGTTTTAACTAAACTACGAAACTCTATTTTGGCTTGTAAATAAAGTATAATATAGCACAGTAGAAGTTTATTTAAACTGTGCTTACAAATACATATGAATGCCAATTAAATTCAATTTAACCTGACACAATTTGAACTAACTTGATGGGTCTTTTGACATTACCTGTACTGACTAATTGCTGCTTATTTGGGTGCACTCTATCAGTAAGCATGGCAATCAAAAGCCCAACCAGATGTTCCTATTTTCTTTGATTGCCTACAGCCTTAGGTTGGAAAAGTTAAGCAGCAAAATGATGCTTCTTAGCATTTGTCAAGGTAAAAAGCAACAGTGCATTACTGTAATGGCAGTCGTAATAAGCAGAATACTTCTGATTCCCTATTGCCATCAGCATTCAGCAGCTCTCTGCAATTTTGGCTTAAAATCGTCACAAAACATGGAAATGATGTGAATTTAGACCAAATTTATTTATAAATAAATAATATCAGCACATTGAAGAGTGAATGTATGTTTATCCTAATATATATTCATATTGTTAATTATTTATATAAAAGTATCTTTTATATGTTTTATACTGGTATATTTTATGATGACTTATTAACAGAAAGGTAAGTTTTCCAAATATTAAATAAAAGCATCAAAATCAAATCAAATAAAAGCTTTTAATAAGCTGGAAAAAAGAAGAAACTTTATTACATCATCTTGAAGGAAACCTAAGCTTGCTGAAATAGTTTCTTTGCATTTTCTTGAAA
The DNA here is from genome assembly GCA_037305975.1 of Chrysolophus pictus. Classification (NCBI taxonomy): domain Eukaryota; kingdom Metazoa; phylum Chordata; class Aves; order Galliformes; family Phasianidae; genus Chrysolophus; species Chrysolophus pictus. The sequence goes on along the minus strand of CM074583.1, from coordinate 11,118,676 downwards.
TCTTGAGAATGCCTATAAGATACATCAAGCTTTGTACAAGGACTGCTTCAAAAGTAATGCCTGCTATTTTAGTATTTTGCCCACAACATCAGAGACAGATGTTGGTGGTATGGCAGTAGTTGAACTCTCCCGCTTCCATTCCGTTTTGTTGCCATGTGACAGGTGGCAGCAGAGGGGCAGTCTGACAAAATGGCATCTGCCATAGAAGTGTGTATGAAGCAGAGGTGCGTACACTGAATTCCTCCATGTGAAAAAAATGGCACCCCCTGACATTCACTGACACTAGCTGAATGTTCATAGAGACCATACAGTGGATGTGAGCACATGAGGTGCTGGGTGGGGTGTTTTAGCAGTGGTGGCAGTGACAGTGGGTCACCTCTACTGGTGCAGATTGTTATGAGCATGGCATGCAGGCTCTTGTTCATTGCTGGTAAAATCACATAGCCAATGGTAGTGAGTATGGTGAAAAATAGTGTTTTGTAGCTGAGAATTTGCTCTGTCAAACAGTGTTATTGTGCTCTTTCTATTGGTTGTAGTTTCCACAGAATAAATAGGAGATGTTACTTTAGGTGCAACCTCTGCATATGTGGCCTAAGACAACTCCTGTTCATTCAGTATAGCCCAGACAAGCCAAAAGGCTGGACACCCGTGCTTGAACCCAAGACAATTCATAACTAGGGGAAATAAGGGAAAGGAGTCAAGGCCAAGCTACGGTCATCAATGTGTTGCTTGTCTGGAGGTAGAACTTGCATAGGACTCATACGTTTTTCTGTGTGTTACACAGAAATGCCTAAAAGTGCGGTGAATTGAGAAGAATTGTTGCCACAATCCTTAAAGGAAATGGAGAGCGGAGAGAGGATTCTCTAATATTTCTCTTAAAAGCTGCAGCAAAACATTGTTTGAATTCAGCAAGTGCAACAGCAGACCTGCAAACAGTACCTGGATGGTTTACTTTTTTTCACTTCTGGGTAATAAATCTTCTGCTTCCCTTTTACACTGTTTAATGGGTGTCACGTCAAAAAGGTGAATTTAACCTGATAAATCAAGATAATAGGAGAAGGATTCTGGAAGCATTGTTGGAGGTTATGAGATCCAGCCGCAGTTAATTTGAGAATTAATTAACTGAAAGAAGCTTCCAGGCTGTGCTCCAGGACCCTGAGCGAGGCTTAGTTTTCAATCAAAGCTTTCAGAGGAAGAGATTATGTGAAAGAAGCACTGCCACATCCACCAAGTGCTGCTTCACCTGACTCCTGTCTCAAGGGAACGCTTGTCAGTGTTAAAGCCTTTATTCTGCTTCAAAACAAGTAGCAAGTTTAAGTATTATTATTTGCATACCTGCTGTCAGAAGTCCAACAGCTGTGCAGAACCCTGCAGCCTTTTCTACCAAAGAACCTAGGCGAAGACAACAAAGGGCCATATTTTCCCTCTTCTCAATAAGGTTTCTCAGCCTCAGACACCCAGCTCTTTGGAGATCAGCTCACAGGTACGCACTAGCTGTCGGTAGGCAGGAGAAGCGGGGTACATCGCTTTCACACAGAGCCCGCAGTTACCTCAGGAGCTGCAAAGCAGCCGCCCCTCGGTGAGCTCTGCCGCTCCTGGGAGGCGGCGAGCAGACGGCAGCTAACGGCACGGCGTCGGCGCTGTCTCTCCCGTCCTGTAAAGGCGGGTAATTGTCTGACTGAAACGAGCCCTTGCTACCAGCTTCAAATCAAACACCTACCTTTGTAGAGGTGTTTTGCTCGGTTTCTGTTTTGCTAAGAAAAAAAAACAAAACAAAACTACTTGCCACTCGCTCAGACGTCTTTAGTGTAAATATTTCCTCAGTTATCTGTTCTTAGTTATCTTCATCTTGCTTTTTAATCCTCTCGTTGCATGCAGATCCTGAGATTTACCCTTCTGTGCCTTTTTCCTTGTAACAGTACAGTTCTTGGGGGTGGGAGTCAGCTCACGTCTGTGCACAGAGGTTTGAAAATAGGCATCAAGTGCAGCATTCCTTCTCTGCACTAAAATAGGTAGAGAGCATGCAGCCCTTTCCTACCACTCCATACATAATGTAAATATTGCAGTGTTACTAGGGCAGGAGAGCCGGAAACTACTTTGGTGGGTTTGCTTCCTCTGAGTTATGTCTCATTACAGCTAAAGATATCATTTCACACACTGCCACAGTTGAGTTCCACTCAGGTAATATGCGTCTAAATTTGCTGTATATCTGTGTAAAGGATATATTGTTGTGTATATTAAAAGGTGTTAACTAACTGTGCATACGTATGTTTCAACCCTTAGCTTGGCTTCCAAAATTCTAATTTTGCGTATATTTTACCTTTATAGTAGGTGATTCTAACCTACTTATTAAATTCAGTGAGCAATCATGCTAGCTAGCTGCTGTTTCTGCATTGCACACTTGTGCATACAGTAATCAGAAATTATGCAAAACATGAGGAAAAAAATGCATGCATGCAGAACTCATAATGCCTTGGAATAGTCAAGAATCGTTTAGCTGGAACATTTTTCAGCTATTAGTTAATGTGTACTATTCTTACCATTCTTATTATTTATTGCTTTCTCCAGGGAAATGTTCCTGAAAAGACACATCATCAATCAAGATCAAATATGGTGATATCCTCAAGATACTGTGGCTAATTTTGAGGTTGATGTGTTCATAAGATTAAATGGACCAATTTTGAGGTTTCACAGACATCAATGTGAACTGATCTTCCTGTAGTTTTCATGTGACTTTGTTGTAGAGGCAGTTCTCAGGCAGACTATATCACTGCCCAACTCATCTGTTTCTCTTTGTTAGGTACAAGACACAAGCAATGTCAGAGGCTGCTTCATTTCTATGCCTAATGTGGATGTGTGGATCACCTAAATAGGCTTTACATTCGGTGAGTCTGACAGCATGTTAGTGTGGCTCTGTATATATTCCCCAACATATTCATCCTCCCCCATAGTCCTCTCTTTTGTGTACCTGGCCTTAAAAGTTAAGCCTTTCATCATCGTTTCTAGCTGTCATGTGCTTTTCCATTTCAAAACTCAGGTTTTCTACTCTAGCTATGCTTGCTTTGCTCTTATGCCAGGGAACTACAGAGTTTGGAGGCTGGCCTTCCAGGCACAACATCATGGGCTAGTGCTGTTGCTGCACGGCCATAGCTGTTTTCGGTATTTCTGTGTACAAAGTATTTCAGGATGACACAAGAACAGAACAGGAGGCTTCTGTATTCCTACCTGATCACTTGGATGGTCCTGGGACTCTGGACAGCTCTGTTGTTGCAGCCCTGTGGACTCAGGAAAATTCTTTTATTTACCCATTACTTCCTTGCTACAGTGAAAGCAACACAAGATCCAGCTTAGAGAACTAGGGTTGGAGAAAAACAAAGTTCTTCTTACAAAGAATTTTACTGGCCACTGTTTAAGGCATATAATGAAAAGAAACAAGAAAAATAGATGACTTTGGAAGCTGTTAAATAGTTCCAATACTTACATTCAGTCTTCTTTGATGTGTACAGGAGAAATGGTAAATATTCCATAAACTCTTCTGTTTACTGTACCATCCAAAGAATAATTAATTTTTCTTGTTATCTGTTCAGGGTTTATTGGTGCTGTTTATGGCAGGTGTTCTTTGTACTAGGATCACAAAGAAGGTTGAGTGACTATCCTTGGTGAGTCTTATGTTGCTTTGAACATAAAGGCTGAGCATGAGAAAAAGTAATAGCATTAGTCACTTGAGTGTGCAATGGCCAATAATCAGAAAATTGAAAACTACTACTACTAGATTGTAATATCTTAGTGCATACAAGACATGGAAAGGCAAAGAGTGGTCATGCATGGTCAGCACTGACATAAGCATTGACTGCTTATTTGTAGATTTTATCATATCCTATTGATTGGCGGTTGATTTCTTGGTCATCTGCTCCTTATATATATTATGTTTTAGTAGTGCATAATGGCAGCAAATTGGATGAACTGAATTTTAATTTTCATCTGCATTTAATCACTGCTGGCTAGGTTTTGTTATGCTTCATCGAGATTTAGCTACAATTTCACTTTTATGTAAGTAAGTAAATAAATAAATATTAGACCATACCAAGTAGCAATGAAGACAGTTAGGTCCCAGTCCTGCAGCTGAATTCTTAAGAACTCCTGTCTGTCTTACTGAAGTTAGCTGTGTTTTGATGGCAGTCATAACTCCACCCTTGAGAAACTGGAAACAAAGTCAAGGTCTGGCAAAGGTCTTGAGAGGACCTAGGCAAAACATGTCCAAGGTAGTATTGTGGGCTTTGGCTCCATCCTCTGTCATTAGAACAGAGCCTTCATTCATACAGCTGAGCAGAAAAAAAAAAAAAGCCCAATTTTGGCTAAAGCAGTACATCTACTTGTCTAGATGTTCATAGCCTCTTTCACTGTAATAATCTTTGATGTCCTTACTGAAAAGGAAAGAAAAGAATATATAACTTTAGAACAGTCTACTCCCTTACAGTAATCTTGGTGTTACTTTTTACCAAATCAACAATGAGCCTTTTTGATAATTTGTATGCCTAGAAAAGGGACACAAGACTATGCTCCAGGTAAATATAATAGATGTGGCATTGAGTATCTTGTCTTTGTCACTGTCAGGTTATTTTTGCTATGTCATGTACAATAGAGGATGTTCATTCACTGAAAAATGAATCTGCATGTAATAGAAAATCAATTGATGGCTATGACAGCATCTCCCACTAGTCATCAGCACATGAAGCCCTATTTTGTAATTAACAAAGCTGATCCAAAGGAGGAATAATATGAATGTGCTCACTTTTTTAAAAGCAGCTTATAACTTTTTATTTCACAAGGTGATAACTGGTGTCAGCAATAATGATTGCCCACTAAGATAGAAAGGATATCTTCAGTACATTTTATGAAGTTTTCCAAGAGATGTGCTGATTATGAAGAGTTGATACATTCTTGTCCTGAGATAGAAAGAGGAAAGGAGAGAGAAGAAGTAGAAGCTCTACACATATACACAGGACTCCTACAGTTGTAGCTTGTCTTTTAGATCTCCATCCCATGTCCATGTTATCCTGGACAGCGTGTTGCTGCAATGTGTAACATTGTTCATTGGCTTGAGATTGCTGTCCTGCTACTTTGCTACATTTTCATATTACAACATATTTATTTGCAGTGAGGAAAATGTCTAACATCTCCACTATGGCTTTTTTCTATTTAGAGGGAGGATTGAAGCAAACTTTAAAGAAAAACAAGCTAGATCTAGATAATGTGAAACTTCAAGATTCCATGATGTCCTAGTTCTGTTTTGTCAGCTTTTAGAGGCAAAGTCCAATGTTTTTGTAATTAAACAGGTATTTTGCTTGAGATGTGAAAAATACTGCTTTTTGTTCTCTTATAGCCTTGTTTTAGTAAGGAATTTAGCTTGCATAGTCCCAGGTGACATACATCATATTTATAGCTTAAACTCTTCATCAGTTATACTTCAAATATCTAAAACAAAGTACAGGACATTCTGTGTTCCAGTAGTTTCTAGGTCCTGGTCTAGGTTTTGTCTTCTGTTTTCCATCTATTAGTAAGATCATTTGCCTGCTTTTATTATGGGAGCCTTCTCCATGGGAAGTACTCAAGCACTGTAGCATATAAAACACTGGATGAGTAAAGAAGTTCAGTATTATGTGGATTGTTGTGACTACAAATTCATGCAAAGTAAATGCAAAATTAGATAAATAGCATTTGCTGCATGCTGCCAGTAGCAGTATCAGCACCTCTATTAACACTCCTTGTTCCAGCAGTATTGCTCAATGCCTTCCAGTTCATGTGGTAAAATTTATTATTATTATTGTTGTTGTTGTTGTTATTATTATTATTATTATTATTTGGAGACTGGATGGTCTGGAAGCAGAGTGAAGTTATCGTAATGACAGTAGGTGAATTCTGGACATTAAAAAACAAAATGACCAATCCAGGTAGACAAGACTTGATTTTATTAATAAAATTTGTATTTTCCTCTTTGAGGTGACAATTACAAACTTTGGTTCAAAAATAGAAGAAAATACGAACAGCAAGAAATTGACTTTTGAAATCTTATCTTTACATGTATAAACGTGCATGAGAAAGTACCAGTTGGAAATGAGCCAGCAGAAGCTAGTACTATTTAATTTAACAACTTATAAGAAACAGAAACAAACATTTATTTTCAAGTCTTACATATATTATGAAAAATAATTACAAAAGGAGATTTCTGCTGCAAAATTAAAATGCAATTTCTACTTACAACTACCTGAACGAAGTGTTCAAAGGGAAGGCCAAACCAACTTTTTTGGTGAGATTTGAATAGCAAATTTTAACAATTTGGGTCAAAGACAGCTCTGTAGAAAGCAGTCCCCTCATGTTGCTTAGCAACTATGTAGAATCACATGACCTAGACATATTGCATTCCTGGCCTTCAGTTGAAATAACAGGAAAAATAATTTATATTAATGGGATGGGCAAATATTTTATAGGACCGTTCTGTGAAACTTCTAATATCCATTTCGGGAAGCAAACATCCATTACTGCTTACTAAAATTCTAAATAAACACTGCAAAAATCCATAAATAACTGTTCGGAATCCAGTAATCCAGTTTTAATATTTATGCATACCAGGTAGGCACAACAGAAACAAATTCACATGAAATACATTTGGGGAAAAAAAAAAAAAGGAAAGCTGTATGACTGATTTACTGATTTAATTCACGCAGATTTTAACAGAAGTTTGGTGTTTTTTTGTTTTGTTTTTGTTTTTTTTTTTTTAAACATATTCTCCCTGCCCAAAAATATAAATTTATTTATTTTAGGTATATACAGATTTCATATGAAATTCTGAAATTAGAAAAGAAAATAAAAAGTCTGAGGTATAGCACCATGGAACACAACACCTTTGAAGGTGCTTTCAGTATTGAAATTCATCATCACATAATAATATCAGCAGAAAAGGGTATTTGAGTGTGCTGCTCAAGATCTTCCAGTTTTGCCACCTTAAGGTTTTTGGCGACTTCAAATAACAAAGCTCTTCAACAACAATATATACAAAGGGATTTTATTATTAATCAGAAATTGAAATGGCTTCACTGGCAATTACAGCTTTATTTTTTCAGAATACATAAACAGTATTGACAATGTAGTTTTGTAATTATAAAATAAGAGCCAGATGCAATTTAGAGGCACATGCAAGTTTTGCAAATGGACAGAGAAATAACAGTATAGTACTGTACATAGAATAATTACAATTTATTAAACACTTTCGTAACACCTCTTTGTAATTAAAAGAGCACCATGTCATTTGTTCTTTTTTTCTCTTTTTTTAAACAGCACCAAAGGTATCCAAAGGTAGGGTGGGGCGTTGACAAAGTGAGCCCTATGTTGTCTGTCTGTGCCACAGCATCCTTGCAAAATTAGTTTAAGTCATGTGATTCTGGCCCTACAAGGGCAACAGTTACTTTCTAGATGAGACATAGGTACACAGCAAGACATATTTTCTATGCCATTCTTATTCAAAACTTGCATGTGGCATGAAGTGGGCTGGTGGCACCAAAGTGCCACGTTTTTGTTGATCTGATCTTTTTCTTAAATTTAGCCAAGGAAGCAGACAGGACCAACCTCAAATCCAAACTTTTGGTTCTGATCGCCAAAGTCATTGATCATCACATCAACTATAGGCACTTGGTCTATTTTGGGTGTGTTGATTTCAATCACTGTCTTTGCGTAGCCCTTTCTTGACTGTTAAAAAAAAGAAGCAAAAACAAACATATCAAAGCATAAGTATGCACTGTAGATCTTCATAGGCTACCTCTGAAGTTTGGAATTTATAAATGATTGCCTTTCATGCATCCGATGTTACAAATTCTAAATTCATTTTAAAAATGTGATATGGAATATTTCTGATTTTAGAAAGAGATCTGCCCATGGCTTTTTAACTTACTAAAATAAGCCTAGAAATGAAAAAAAAAAAAAAAAAAAAAAAAAAAGTAAGACATTTAACATTCCTTAAAGAATTCACACCTATACTAATTTATGATAATATTCTTGTAGTAGTTAGGATGTTTTCCTTGTGAAGAAATCACTAATTAGTTCTGAGAGACAGAAGAAACACCTAATTCTAAGAAGAAAGACTAACTGTCTTACAAGACATTACATAAGCTTTTTGGACATGGAAGAAAATAGCAGTCTGTCAGGACTGATGCATTAGAGATGTTTGAAAGCACACTCTTAATTCCTAAAAAAGGCTTTCTGCCTTCACATTATTTTAGTTATCAGGATTTTTGTCTCAGTTTCAGCTGCAACGGTTTTTCGTCATAGTTTCTAATATCGTGTTGTGTTTTGGTTTTAGGAGAAAAGCAAAAGGCTGTTTAGCTGCTTGCTGGCTTAAACCACAATTGTACTTCATTCAGATGGTCTCTTATGTCCTTCTGATATCATTCCACTTTCAGCTATGCCAAGATGAGCATATCCAAGCTGGAAGATCTGAATATTCTCAGATTAGTGGTGGAAGTTACACCCTAAATTGCTTATGTTGTCCCTGGAGCTTTACTCTCATTCACTGTGGGCAATGACAGCAAAATAAAGATACAGGACATAGAAAAAGACTGACATGAAACATTTGTATATTAGAATTTTGTTACTGAGAGGAGGATACTCTGTTTTTATCTAAATTGTTTCTTTATCTCAGAGACAAGTATGTATCCTACCACTTCCAGGTCTCATTTTCTATCACTGATTTCTCAGGAACTCACTTCAGAATGCTTTCATAACAAACTACAAAATAATTAATAAAGCTTTAACTGTCACATTGTCCTGTAATGCTCTTGTTTTCAAACTATTCTGCTTCTGAAGGGAGCAGATTGTACTGGAGAGGTGGTCAGAGAGCTGATGAATGTTTGGACAGTTCTTGGGATTTTAGTTGAACTAAGAGTGGAAGGTAAAAGATGCAATCCCTGAATTTAATCTGGCTTTGATAAATATATATATATATAATATATGAGAAAAGGACATACAATGTTACCTAACTATGCAATTAATTCACTGTCTGTGGGTTATGACTTAGTTCATACATGTTTTTACTAAATTTCTTATATATTATGACTATAAATATATTCTGTTCCTGGGCTGCTTCCTCTAATTATGCTTGTTTGCTTCTGTTCTCTTACACAGTGCTCATACAAGAAAACAGTCTAGTTGCGCATTGGTGCTGACAGCCTGTATCCATACTAGGTTTGTTCTATTTCTCTTGCTTGGCTTATGGTAATATTTATTATTTTTTGTACATATAAAAAGCTGAATAAAGGGCTGGTGTATTCTTAAAAACTACTGAAGGGCAGCCTATTAAAAGTTAAGTCTTTAGAAAGCTTTTCTCAGGAGAGAGCTGTGCAAAAAAAAAAAAAAAGATTTCTACTTTAATTGACAGGTAGGTTTTGTAAAGAAAATTCTGAATCACTACTTACTGCACAGCCATCGTGAAGGGCTTTGATGTAAGGATTGTTGTCATAAGACATCTCTTCATCATTTGATCCTAAGAACCTTAGTGCTTTGTCATAGCTGTCAGATGAGGAATCATGCCAAGCTACAGACTGATGGCAGTTGTATGTGAAATTTTGTCTGGCAGAGGCACTCAGTAGTTTAAGGAATGTCATTTGAACCATATTAATAGAATTGCCTTCAACATCCAAATACGAAAGCTAAAAAACATGAGAAGCCACATGAATATTTATGTTAAAATGCAGAACAAAATTATTGTTGATGGAAGAACCACATAACTGTCCTTAATAAAAAAAATGAATCATCACATTCCTTTTTAAGAGATTTTAAAGTTCAATAAAGCTATAACTCTGTAAATAGTTTTTCACATTGTAACAATATATTTAGGAAGTATACATTTTTTTTTTCTAGTGTGAAAGACAGGGATTTACCCTTACCTTATCATGTAAAACAGCAGAATCTCTTTGGGAATCTGTTTGTAGTTAATTAAAAAGTTATATCAGCTTGCACCCTCATTTTTCCATACCTAGTATGTTTCCAGTTATCTAGACTGGAGCAAGAAATCTGTACTCCAGCTGCTTTACTACAGTTAAGTGGTGACTTGTGGTCTGCCAGAAGCCAGATGCTCACCATCAGCTTTGCAGGTGACTGTTGGGATTGTTGTGCATTTACAGTACAGTACAGAGCAGGCTCCTGCTGACCAGAGGCAGGAGGCCTCAGAGCTGCTCTTATATTTAGGACAAAAGGACCAAGTTTGAAAAGTCTTAAGTTTGTTATTATCTCTACATTTTAAGATTCCTTGGGATCTATTGATCACTCATAACATGTACTTCATTTGTGAATAATTCTGTGTTGCAATAATCACTTACAAGTTTGCCACGCTTAAATTCACTAAACCAAGATCCTGGATTCTCCTTTGGCCATGATGAAATTCTAACCTGTGTGGTAGAACAGTGGAGATATAAGTATTTAGAAGTTGGGTTAAGAGATAAGAAGGTTTTAAATTGCCTGGAAATTTCACATAAGATAGTAAAAAATGGCTCCTCCTTCTGTATTTTCAGCATCTTTAAAAGCTCTAAAATAGAATGCTCTTCTTGTATGGAATGTCTTCAGATTCATTACTTTAAATGGAATCCAAGGTGATAGCTTATAAAGAGAGACAATTTTGTTTAATGCAATCATAACTCTTATCAGATGGCCAGTGTAAATCACTGGTATAAATTGCTACTGTGAGCAGTATCTAAATTAAGAGTTTTCATTGTTTTTGATGTTGATATGTCTATCTCTTTTAGAAAAACTTTTGAAAGCTATCCTCTACACTACATGCTCCTTAGAGGCTTTTTATAGCAATGAATACTTTGTTTTATATCTTTGCCTAGATACAAATGAACCCACAAAAGAAACTTCATAAGAGTATAACTTTAGATGTCAAACTCTAGATCATGCATTTAAACCTGCTGCATAGCTATGTTGCATTCCAGAATGCAATGAAAGTTTTACAAGGATGTGCATAAAAGCACTAAGCAAAAGTAAAAATGCCGTGTGTTAACTCTGTGCACCGTTTTACTGCTTTATTCAGATTTATGTAAATTTAAATATAATCAAAAAGATACATATGTGAAAAATGTGACAGCGTAATTAACCTGTTTATTTTAACATTGCAGTAGTATAGTGTTATCTGTCAACAGCCAAGTGAAAACAAAACACAGATTGGTACTTACTCCTTCAGATTTCTTATCTGGGTAGATGCAAGTTTCCCCACCTGCTGTGAAATTGCAGTACACTTTGAACGAGTCTCCAGAACAGCCCTGGTTAGGATCAATCCAATATTCCCCTAAAATAAATGAGAAAAGCCTTTGAAAATGTAAATGGTATTTGGAAGACCCAGATTTTTTACTACCTAATAGTGTTCCAGAATTTGTAGTGAAGTCATTTTATCTTCATGATGAGAAAACAACCCTTTCTTTTCAAAAATGTCACAGAATAGTTGAAATTGGAAGGGACTTCTGGGGTTATCTGATCCAACACCACTGCTAAGAGACACGTAAAGCACACTGTCTAGGTTCATGCCCAGACAGCTTTTGAATATCTCTGCAACTTACTCTGTTCCTCAGTCATCCTCACAGTAAAGAAATGCTTTCTGATGCTCTGATGAAACCTCAGATTCTCGGCTGAAAATAAGCCAGCAATGTGCCCAGCTGGCTAAGAAGGCCAATGGCTGTCATCAAAATAGTGTTGCCAGCAGGACCAGGGAGGTGATTGTTCCCCTGTATTTGGCACTGGTGAGGCTGCACCTTGAGATTGTATTCAGTTTTGGGCCCCTCACTACAACAAAGATACTGATGCCCTGGAAAGTATCCAGAGAAGGGCAGTGAAGCTGCTGAGGGGTCTGGAGCGCAGTCTTATGAGGAGCAGCTGAGGGAACCAAGATTGTTTAGTCTGAAGAAGAGGAGGCTTGGGAGACTTTACTTTTCTCTATAACTACCTGAAAGGAGGTTGTATTGAGGTGGTGGCTGGCCTCTTCTCCCAGCTAACTAGTGACAGGACTAAAGGGAATGCCTGAAGTTGCACAGGGTGAGGTTCAGGTTGGATATTAGAAAGAATTTCTTCAGAAATGGAGTGGTGAGGTATTGGAACAGGCTGTCCAGGGAAGTGGTGGAGTCAGTCACTTTGTTTCTGGAGGTGTTTAAGGAAAGGGTACATGTAGTAATTAGGGACATGGTTTTGTGGGCAATAATGGTGGTAGGTGAATGGTTGGACTAGATCATCTTAGAAGTCTTTTCCAACCTTTATGATTCTGTGAACCTCTTGCATTTTGGTTTGTGCCCATTGCCTCTTGTCCTGTCACTGGGCACCACTAAAAAGAACTTTTATATGCATTTACGTACATGCATACATTTATATATATGTACATTGCCTTGTGATTTGTTGCTTTTGTTGTTTATAAAAAATAACACTGAGAGTGAAGTCTATTTTTATCTATATCCTTTTGTTTTCATTTAATTTGATTTAAAACAATGACTCTATTGCAGAATACTGCAAAGTGTTAGGAGGAACTGCAGTGACTTAAGTACGGAGGAGGAAGGTCATAATGTATGAAACATACATTTCAGGTCTCAACAATTTAGCTACTCCACTATTTCAGCTGAGGGATAATTTACTTGTGGTAATAGAACTCTCAGTGCAGAGGCAGCTTTAGGCAGAAATAAATTATGGCCTAAGGCAGAGGTAGATATTTGGAGTGATTTGCATACCTATGTAGAAAGGGCCTGACTGTAGTTGTCAAGTACTTAAAACTTCCATTCAGAGAAATGGAATTCTCAGGCAAAACTGTTTTTTACTACTGGATTGTGAGGCTGAACGCAAGTGAAACTTTGGACTGTTTTAGGTGATGAAAACACATTAAATAATGCATATTGAAGTCACAAAGCAGGAAAAAGAGCTGAAACTTGCACAAGGCTTCCTACAGTTTCAGCAGTCCTATCAGGTTGTGTTTTGGTTTGACTGGGATTGAGATAATTTTCTTCTTGGCAGCTCATATAGTGCTATGTTTTGGATTAACAATGAAGATAGTGCTGTAACACACCAGTATTTTAGTTGTTAATGAGCACTGTTTACAGAGTCATTTTCTGTTTCTCAAGCTGCCTGCCAGTGAGGAGGCTGGGAGTGCACAGCTGATCTAAGCAGACCAAAGGGATATTCCATACCGTATGTTGTCATGCTCACGAAATTGGGAGGGTTGGCAGGAGATCTGCTGCTACTCATAGACTAGTAGGACTCTGGTTGACTGTTAGTGAACAATTGCTTTGTGCACTGCTTGTTGTTTTTTATCCTTTGGTTTCCTTTCTCTCATTAAAGCACATTCATCACAAGCTGCAAGTTCTCTAACTTTTGCCCTTCTGATTTTCTTTCACCCATCCAGTCATACTGAAGCTGGAGAGTGAGCAAGTGGCTATATAGTGCTTGGCTGCTTAATGGCATTATACCATAACAGATTGGCAGGGCTGAGAATTCAGACCCTACAGTGCTGGAGTGAATGAAAACTGGGGATGAAAGAAAGCTGCAGTCAATCCAGGGTCCACTAAAAATCAGATCTTTTAAAAATCTGCCGTTGTAATTATAATGATGATTTCTGTGATCTGAGTACTTATCTCTAGCTAATTTTACAGCAGGACAGCAAATTACTTTCTTACATTAGTGTTCTAATCCAGTTTCGGGCAAAAAGTGGAGGTTTAGATGAAGCATGGCAAACCCTTTCACTGATTCTGTATTTTAATACAGGGCACACTTTGCAAGTTCAGAGCATTTATGGTATTTCAGCATTCTGTTGATTTGGGCTGTGTTTACTGAAAACAGTCTTTCCTAACTGACAGTCTTGCCTCTGCAGAATTTTGCATTTTAATGAATGTGTTTACTTTTATTTTAACTGGAATAAAGTTACTTTGATATGAAAAAAGCTCCAAACAATAAGCAAATACTGCTAAATGAAGAAGACAAATGTGGTCTATAAAAAGCATTCATTATTATGGAGGTACTGAATTGTAAAATATGTACTTTTCATATAGCACATACTCTGCTAAACTATTCCTTATGGCAACCATCTGCTTTTTTCTATCTAGACTGATAGCAATAGAGTATTATTAAACTGTCAAAATCTATTTTTTCTTCTATTTAAATAAGAAAAATATTGCTTTGAACTAGGAAAAAAAGTACCTATTGCAATAGAAAAGAAGTACGAAACCTAAAAACTGTGCAAAGTTTGGCTTTCACTTAAACTTTTCCACAAGATTAAAATCAGTTTGAAAGAAAGAAAACAACAGAATAATTAAATACTTAACTGATTAAATAATTAAATTAAAATAGTCACTCAGAATATGGCAACTAGTTCATGCTACCCTGCATTTTACGAAGCTGGTGCTTAGTAGCATTAAATGGTATCAGAGAAACTTGCATATCCATTTGCTGAATGATACAGAACAAACAGTGGTTATTCAGTAGGCCAAATTATTGTTTCTAAGGATAAAAGAAAAGTAATTTTTGAGAGACCTATTCATTAATAAATTGCAAATAATACCAGTGCTACTTGTATTATACTAAACCGAAGTATATAGTTACACTAAATAATCTTCATTTCATTTAAAAGCTCTAAACTATCCCAGCACACTGACGTTTGTGATTTTACTTCCATTGTTCTAAATAGCTTCAATCTTTCATCTTTTTCTGTTTGGATAGTTCTGGAAACGCTAAGCTCACATTTCTAAACAAGTGCTGTTTTTAGCAACTTGAAAGTTTTATTTCTAAAACTAGATCTGGTTACTTATTTAAAGAATTATGGCTTTTACCAACAGAATATCTCTATACTCATGCTTTATAAACAGAATACTTTTATACCTGCAAAAATTGATTTAATGACATTGTTTATTTAGCCACTATGTTAACTATCTACCAATAATTAATGATACTACCCAAGTTTCTTATCAGATCATCAGTTCAGCCTTGTTTGCCTTTGTCATGCAATATTAACATACCATCTGGGAAGTCTGGGTGGCAGAGCTGCAAGTCTTTGCAAGTTCGGGCTGGGTTGTTCTGAGTGCCCATTGGATACTTCATATGCTCAATGTCTTGCTTCAGTGAATTCAGCGAACCAAAGATCTCCTCCATGCCATCAGAATAATCCAGAATATTATCACCAGCATCAGATACCATGTAATCTGGAGATCTTCTAGTCTTTTTGGGTGACTGGATTGGCAGTGGCTGAATTACTTCACCTGGAGGACCCTGAATGGAAAAAATATTATCTTTTCTGTTGATTATCCAGCTGCATAAATACGGAGAGGAAGACAACAAAACATGGCTTGGAGATGCTTTGGATAGGCTTTTTTTTTCAATTTATTTATTTAACTTATTTCCTTCTGATTTTGTTATACAAAAACAACAACAACAACAAAAAACGGATTCTAGAAGGTTAAACGTTGTTTTGCTCTAAATTCTTCCCCATTGCTGTCTGGGGAAGAGTATGTTACCCTCACAGAAATGTGTAGAACTTATTTGTGATTTCCTTTATATCTCCTGCAATTCCCTGAAGCATAGCCTGCAGCAAATAAAAACTGTGGGTGTTTCCAATGATAAAACTTTAAAATTACACTTAGGGTTTATAAATCAGTATTTTATTTCAAAATTTGACATATTTCATTCAGATTTTCACTGTTTTCACTCTAGATTATTATGCTATGAGAAAGAAATAGTAGAAACAGAAAAGAATTAACAGTGGGAAACGAAAGTCATTGCATTTTCTGTGCACAGATTTACAATCTGTGTAAATAATCATTGGAAATTTGTTATTTCTTTTTTAAAATGTCTAACAGATTATTTCAGAGCAAACAATCTATTTCTTCCTCTGGTAGATTTGTGTCTCCTGACAAATTAGTTTTCAAATAATTATTACTATTTTCCTTCTGTGTAAGTTCAGAAGTGCCATTTTCTATCTGCACCAAAACAGGGTCATCGTAACAGCAGAATATACTTGCATATCAAGAAAGAGTTCCTACTTACTGGAGGACCAGGTGGGCCAGGTAAGCCACTGTCACCTTTTTGACCAGCAGGACCCTGTAAAGCAATGAGAGTAATGTTGTATGATGAGTAATTGACCATACTACTTAATATTAAAAAATAATGTACACACAGAAATGAAGCACAAAACCAGAAAATATGGAGAATTACTCACACTGGATCCTTTGGAACCTTTTGGACCTTGGGGACCCTATGGACAAGAATATAAGCATGTAGTTGGAATATATTCAGCAAAACATAGGAGTGTTTTGAACAGGAGAACTGGATGAAATTACTTACAGGTAAACCAGGAGGACCAGGGGGTCCAAGTGGACCAGCAGGACCAGAAATTCCCTAAGAAAGAATAAGGACAGAATTAAAGTATTTTTTGTATTGGTCTGAGTTAAGAAACGTAGATCTATTGAGAAAGGTAGTCCTACTAAGTGTCCAGCCCTAATTAGTTTCCCTTTAGGTCATTTGCTAGGGTCCAAAATAATTTTTCAATTTAAACTACAATCTGATAGTTTTAGTGTCTCTCATGCTCCAGCATTTATAGTAACAACACTGTTCTCCTTCAGATAAATGTTAAAGCTTCACATTTTCCAGAGAACTTTAAAATATAGTTTAATAACCAAGAAAAGAGAGTCTGCTTTGGGTGGTATGTAACAAGACTGGTTCTGTTAGTTATCTGATACCTAACAGGTATATTGTTTCCTTCATATGTGTCTGTCCCTCATCAACAGCCTGTGTCCTGGTTTTACCTTGTGTTTATACAATGCCTGTGAAAGCCTTAAACTCTAGCTGGAGATTCTAGCTGGGTATAAATGTTCATAGTAACTTCGTGTGTCTCCTGCAAGAAAGACATACATGAAACTTAAATCAAAGCAAAAGAATGTTTTACTTACTGCATCACCTTTGGCTCCAGGAGACCCCTGTGGGCCAGGAAGACCCCTATCACCCTTTTCACCTTGTTCTCCTGGAGGTCCAATCAGGCCAATCAAACCAGGATGTCCCTAAACAAAATAGAAGAAAGTAGAGTAAAAACTTGATAAAGCTGATGTGCTTTGTAAACACAAATTAGAGCTTTCAAATGTCATCAATTGTTTATTATCAATTCATTTGAAATACTATTTTGTAAGTATATTCACTTTCGATAGTTGGCCTTTGGATTTGGAGATTATTATCAAACTGTGTATAATTCAGTGAAAGATTTAAATGCAACACACCTTTCTGAAATAAATGCAAAAATAACAATAGAAGTGGGTACAGATTTCATACTAACTTCCACACTTATATGCTAATAAAAATATTATTTGTGGAAACAGATGTGCTATTCCTATTACAGCTACATAAACAGCTAATCCACATATATAAGCAAAAATTGTAATTCGCAAGATACATTTATATTTCTTTCTCTATATATTTCTTCCCTGATATCCAAGCAATCAGTATAGGGTTGGGACTGTATTAGAAAGTGGTATTCCCAATCTCTCAATCCATTATTTCAGAATAAGGTACTATAACTGTTAAATATTTACACCTTGCTGTTATACAATGAAATCAATACTTTTTATTCCTGCCTATTTTAAAAGCAAAGGTTCTCTTTACATCAGTGTCCTTGGGGCTTTCATTGCAGGAAAGAGGCGTAAGATCAATAGATTACTGCAAAGAGTAATCCTTTTCTTTCTACTTATCTCCAAGGTATCAGATGTTACTTAAAGCTTCAACATTATCATTAAGGCTATGAAAAGCTGACTATGGATTATTTAGGGTGTCTTGCTTTCTGATTAAAAAAAAAAAAAAGTGTGTATTTCTCTGCTGTTTTTATACAGACTCGTGTACCAGGCCAAAATTACAAAGGCACAAACAAGGAATAAAGACATTCTCATATACCTTCTCTCCTTTGGAACCTGGATCTCCTTTCAGACCAGGCAAGCCAGGTGGACCCTAAATAAATCAAAAGAAGTAATGTAAAAGTAAGTTTTAACATACTGTACAAATCAAGTTTTCCTGAAATATTTTAAAGGTAGTATAACTACAGGGTCATTCAGTGGATGATGGCTGTGATTCAGAACCCAAGATAACATTGGCATACATCTTTAGAATGCCGTAATGATGTTATTGTAGCATTTAAATTACTTCAGAAATCTATACAGGCTGCAATTATTAGAAATTTATGAAGAAGGAAAAGATCTACTAAATTCATAAAAAATACTGCAAGCATCCAGGAAATTATGTGATAGTCAAAGAAATTTTCAGTTGATTTTTTGTTCATTAGCCTAATTTTGATTGTGGTTACATTATATGCTTTATTAGTATTTCCACCATAATTGCTGTACCTGTCCAGTTGTAAAACAGTAGTATGTACTTCTGCAGCCCTTTATTTCATAAGAGAATGGAAACAATTCCTTAATTTTTTTTCTTCCAGGTTACTACAACTCAGTAAATGAGATTGCTGATAGTAACAGCTCCTCAATATTGCCTTGTTGAAGAACTACCTCATGCTTTGGTTCTGTACTTCAGATATTGTCTTGGGATTACAATTTCCTTGATTTACAACCTGGAAGTCCTGCATGACAGTGAATTATGCAGTTAAATTTTCTGAATATTCAAGTTCTTTCTACTCAACATTGCAGGCTTAACATCATCAAGGTACGATAGCTCCAATGGTATGTACAAACCTATGGCTCACCAATACTTTGGTAAATGTGGTAACAATCACACACACACAAAAAATGGCAGCTCCAAAAGTAATGCCTCCCATTTTATTACACTGGTCTACAATATCAGATATAGATCTTGGTATGGCAGTACAGGTTGAACCTTCCCACCAGTATTCCATTCCTTTTTGTTGCTGTGTGACAAATGGCAGCGGAGGGGCAGTCTGACAAAATGGCATCTGACATAGGAGTGTGTATGAAGCAAAGGTGTGTCCTTTGCTCCATGAGGAAAAAATTGCACTCACTGACATGCATCAACATTTGTTTGTGGACATCAAAGAGTGGATGGTAGCACAGTAAGGTGGTAGGTGATGCATTTCATCAGTGGTGACAGTGATGTGAAAGGCAAGCCATGTTCCAGATGGCCATGCACAGCCATCACACCACAAAATGAGTAATATCTCCGTCAGCTCATCCATATAAATTGGATAATGGTGGTGGCTAGCAAAAAACAAAATCAAACAAAAAAACAGTGTTTTGTAGCTGAGAATTTATCCATAGTGTTCTTATTCTCTTTGTATCTGTTGTAGTTTTCACAGAAATAAATACAAGACATTACTTTTAGAGTTTGCAGTACTTGTGTGGGCTATTCTGAACTCTTTTAGAATCTCCTGCACTCTACCTTACAGAGATTTCAATGTGATATCTTCTTATACTTTTTATAAATATATTTATACGAACTTTTCATAAATAGTATATATGAAGCTTGATAAAATCTCCTTGTGTTTATTTTTTCTTCTCCAAGTTAGTTTTAATTTTATTTCAATCCTGATTTAAAATTTTAGAGAATTTTTGGGAGATTTGAGGAATCTTCTGAGGTTTGTATGAATAGCATTGCTAGTTTTCTATAATTTGTACAAAATGAAGTGAAAAATTCAGGCTTTGTATATGCAAGCACAAAAAAGGCATTAATTTCTCAGAGGCTATTAATCTCACACTAACATGTGTGCATTAGGAGCAGAGCTGCTGAAGTAAGTTGGTAACTCATTGCTATTAGTCTCTTGCTTGCAGTAGATATCTGCGAAGTTATGATACAAACAGCAGTAATAAGCGACCTTGTCAACCTGGCACAGTTTCAAGAAGTGCCATAACACTCAATGTACAAAATATTATTCAGTGTGTATTCTTTGCATCTCTATTTGAGAATATCATTAGATGCAAAAGCCTAAGCAAATACATAATTCATGAATAAAAGTTGAAATTTTAAAGCTTCTGGAATACAGAATCAGACATTCTCACCTGCAGTGTATTATGCTCTACTTCAAATCTGCTCTCATACTGTTTTCCTGTTAGTAAAATTAGTGGGAGGGAGAGAAGGGAAGGATGGAGACCCAACCTCAACAACATATGGATAGAAATTCTACTTTCTTAAAATCCAAAATGAATTCTAAGTAACAGCAATGCATCTAAAGAAATTCTTGTTGAGCTGAAAGGAAGCCAGGGCATTTGGGAGTATTTTAATCATTCATACACTCAGCTTCAGATTTGAATTGAATAGCTAAGTTCTCAAATGTTGGAAGAGAAATCTTGATGCATTTGGAACTTCTGGTGACTGACATATGAGAAATGGATGTTTATTACTGATGAATTCAGTACATTTATTTTATTTTTTTTTTTATTTCAGCAAAGAATTGTAACCAAGGAGATTTCAGTCCCATTATTTATGTGCCTCGTGCCATTCATTTGTAAGTCAGACGAATTATTTATGCTATTACTTATTGAAAGCATAAACTCTTTAGAGAAGGTATTTATTATGGATTTAGCACAGGGCAGTCTTTTCAATTTTTCACTCTTTAATTAACATTCTTGCCATATAGTTTGGATATTAATTTCTGCACAGCATACTGAGTATGAACATCAACATTTTGTGTCCGCAATGTTTTTTTTTTTAGCTTTATAGAAAAGTTTACTAACATAGCAAGTGTAGATAGAAATAATGATATAATTTGGCAGTATGTTATGTTACCTAAGAAAATCCATTTGCTCTGATCATATTATAAACGCATAGGAAAATTTGACTACTTTGCATCAAGCTAACAGGAATGTATTTTGTCCCAGTTTTACAGCAATTAGCTGTACATTTACTGTAACTTTCCTTACACTACAACCAGACCACTAAGAGTACCTCAATACATGCTTTAGTACTAACTGGTTGCTGTCAAATTTATAAATCAGAAATGATATAGACTCAATTCTAGCTGAAATGACAAAAAAAAATCCTCATGGAAGGTGAATTTGGTTTTATCCAACAGTATGGCTAAAATTACAGTTTCATTATTATACTCATGAGAGCAGCCAATGTTCCTCTGATAACTATTTTATCTGATGTCTTCCTGTTTGATTTGTACTCCTTATGTATTAGCAATGATAAATATTTTATCAGTTTCATAGTTGCAGCACTCAATGCCTACTGCAATATTATAAAAGAATGTTAATGTAAAGAGCACTAATATAACTTCAAAGCATGAAGAAAAGGAGAATGGCCAATGAATTATATAATGCCATTCAGCTTGCATTGTTGGCAACCAAAGTTGATATTGTGGCACTGCTATTTTGTGCTCCACAGAAACATGATATCCAGCTCTAACTGATGCCCTAGAAACTGGGAGCTTGTTTCACTCAGATCCTTCTAAATACTTCACTCATGTATTATATTTCCTGGGTCTGCCACAGTGAACAATGGACAGGTTGCTGTTGTTCATTTTTACAAAACTAGCATGTTTTCTTCTGATGTAGAAGTCTCTTTTTGGGCTTACTTCTAACTTATTTATTTTTTCTCTAAGGTATAGGTATGATCTAATATTTTACCCCAGGAATAATGTTTTCACAGGCAGTCACTAAAATCAACGCATGCAAAAAAATTACCACTGGAAATGAAACAAAAGGATTTAACGTGTTTGATTTGCTGACGTGGGGACAGAAGTTTTACACTACCTAATTCTTTTCAGCTGGTATAAATCAGCTGCATTCAACACAGTTGCCTACTAAACTAGAGCAGTAAAATGAAGCAAGTCATAGGTATTAATTTCTGACAGGGTAGAAGAAACAGTAACTTTGTGCTAGGAACTGACTTACACATTCATTTTTCTATAGTATGCACAGACATGTTAATGGTGTGTTTTAAAGGGTGCTTTTTCTGTTTTGGCACTGAAGAGAAGCGTACTCACCAGAGGCCCAGGAGGGCCATCCTGACCTGGTGCTCCAGGTAGACCTTGTTCTCCCTAGAGAAAATATAAAATTAGCTTTATTGGAGAATATACAACAAATGCAATATTTAAAATATTTTATGCTCAGTTTACTCACCACAGGGCCAGGAATACCCCGGAGACCTTCAGGGCCAGGTTTTCCTGCTGGTCCCTGAGGACCAACTGGACCTGTCTTTCCAGGAGCTCCTTCTGCACCAGGTTCACCCTAGAAAGAAATAAGAGGTCAAAAAAGAGTAGTTGACTAAACCTGGCATGGTAGCTGCAAAGTGAAATTTTCTTTGCTCCGTTTTTCAAAAGTTATTCCAAAACAGTGTTTCAGAATGTTTTACCAAATGAAACAGTGACAGCTTCATGTAAGCCATGGGGTGCCAGCAAAGCATGCTTATCCTCATTTTTCACAGGGGTGAGTTAAGTTGGGCCTGCACTAGTGAGAGTCCACTATGTACTCTGTGATGTACTGCTATTAATTTTGGGTCTTAATTTGGATTTTACCATTTACCTGTTGCTATTTTGATAAGTTTCACACACTCAGTGACTAATAAGCAACTTACTTTTAATTTACAAATAGTTTATTTTTTCATGTCTCTTAAAATATAATTGCATAATATTACCTTTGCACCTTTTTCACCTTGTCTGCCTTCAGCTCCAGTTGCTCCAGGAGGTCCCTGTGAAAGAGGAACACCAAGCTCATAATCTCAGTTCTCTAAAATATTTCCACAGTGAAAAAAAAATCTGAAAGTGTCATTATAAGCATTAATAAGTAATAACTACTTAAAAAAATTACATTTATTTCTTTACATTTTATTCACAGAATGAAAATTCTGTTATGTCATATCAGCTCTTTTTTCCTTCATAAAAATTTTGGGGATCTTATAGCATCTAAAAGAACATGCATTACTTAACATCTCTGACAGTTAAAAACAAAGACATCTTTTGGAAAAAATCAAAACAATATAAAAGTAAAATACTTATTTACATTTACAGTAAGAGTTTTAGACTCCCTTTTCATTGTAGTATTTCTATTCACTGATTCCAAAGATCTGTCATTATATACTGCCAAGAATGGCACATACTTTATTCTTTAAGTGAGGGATTGACCTTTTAATTAAGAATTGGTACATGCATCCAATAAATATGAAAGAGAAAAAAAAAAATCAGATGACTAACGGCCATTAGGAATGAAATAAAGATGCTAACTACAAAGAACTCTCAGTAGTGGGTTTCCTCCTATTGCTCTACAAAAGCTCTGTTTAACTAAGAAGGGAGAACATGGTACTGAAGGATGATATAGAAGTGGAATAAGATTCAGATGAAGGCCATAAGACAGGAGTTGCAATAGTCCACCATCACTCTGACTACTTGTTGCTGACATCACCCATCTTTCATTTCTTAAGGTTTCAATGAAAAATTGGAAGACTTTTTTTTTTTTCTTTCAAAACATACAAAATTAATGTTCGGGTTAGGGAATTAAAACTTACAGCTTCATTTGCAAAAGAAGCAGTATCTAGAATCTCATGTGCTGCTATTAAAACGTTTCTCTTACATAGTTTAGTTTAGAAAACAAGGTTAATTTTCAGCCTGGGAAATACTGGGAAAGCTACTTCTTGCCAACTAATGAGCAGCTTAAAGCAAAAGGAAAGTTATCAAATATGAGGTGATTTTCTGAATCTATAAACTAACAACCTAAAAGTCATCTATTCATTAATTCAACAGTTTGTAATACAGAAAAAATAATGTCCTAAGGAATAGCAATTAAAAAAAAGCCAGTAATTGTCATTGACTTCTTTTTACTTTATAACAATAGGTGAAAAAAATACACTAAAATAAATCACTAAGATGTTCTTAATTTTACAGGTATCCTTTGTGAACTAAAATCTCACTTTGATTTTACAGCAATTTTTTTTATATGACAGCTGAATTTAGTCCATACTTTTTACAGCCTGATATATTTAATAATCCACTATTATTGAACACATACATTGAACACAATTCCACCAGATTTAATTTAATTCTGGAAAATTTGCATTCATTTTATAAGTATTTACATAAAAGTATATTAAAATAATTCATTTGATTCTAATAATAAGCTTTCTCTATGGTGGAACTGAACATCTGCAGTACTGTATTAACCTTTTGGCCAACAAAGGTAATTCAGGTTTTCCATCAAAGGTGATGCAAAATGAACTGAATTACCCACAGTGGACTCTGGTCATTTGATGTGGCCCTCAACAGATTGTTCTCCTTGGTACTTATAAAGACTGCAAGTATTAAAGGTCTTAGTTTTACCTCTTTGGAATACAGAGAAGTTAAAAAGACCTGAACATTGTGAACCACTTGCTGATTCTTTTTGACAGGAAGAACAATTTGCGTGAATACTGTACCAATAATAATCACTGATGCATATACTCCTTTGCATAGCTTGTAACTGAGTGGATCACATTTGCAGTGATAAGAAGAAAAATTATTAGCAGCTACATAAACAAACTCAGGAATGTTTTAGAAACAGGATGGGTTTTTTTATACTTGAATTAATTTATGTACTCATACTCTTTACTGCTCTCCTTTCATTCAATTTGGTGTGTCAGTTACAATCTACTTAAGCTAAGAAACTAAATATGTTTGTGTGGTAGTTTGTATTTGAGAAATTTGATCTCTTAATAATCCACAAATGCAGCTGCATTTGAAGTAGCAGGTCTAAAAATATTGTGATCACTAAATTAAAAATACAGTGAATCAAGATTGCTAAACAAAGAGGGTACATTCATTATCAAACAGTGCCAGTGCTGCACTATGAGTAAAGCAGTCCAATGAACTGTGCCTTCTAACAGGGTGTAATGGCTGGCATGGCACAGATGTTGCTTCTACACTGAAAGACTGCTAATTGCTATTTAACTTGCCTTCCTCCACTTGAATTTTTGGAGTGTCTAATAAATTTTAACTGACTAAAGATCTCAATATCAGTAATTTGCAATAATGCATGGCTCACCACCCTAGCTGCCATGGTGACTGTTAAGATTGTCACACTACAATTTGAATGTGTTGCCTTATGCAGAACTGAAAAGACAAGAAAACTCATGCAGAAAGAAATATATCCTCAATTTTTCTTACATGAACCTGTTGAAAATTTTGTTTGTTCTTCCATAATTAAGATTTTCATTAAAATATTTTAATCTGTTGTTTATAGCTACTGGCCATCTGACTAAAACCATGATTTCCAATACAGTAAACCATGGAATATTATAACCAAAATGGAAAAAAATCTTCATAGAGATACTTTTTTTTTTTTCCCAAATCATTCAACTTTGTATATAAAAGTAATTAACCAAATAAAACTCTGCTTTTCAAATTGTAGAAGTTGGCTATGCTGTGGAGAATTGAAACCTGTTCTTATATTGAAAGCAGGCACTATATACTCCAGTTTAGAACAAAAATGTATCTGAGACTTGTTTAAATTCTAACATTTTTAGCATAATATATAGACCCTTAGATGTATGTAATCTAGACATCTAATTGACTCTAATGCAAGCAGCAGAAAACACAGCTGAATGGCCTAACACACTGAAGAGCTATGTTTATTTGCACCATATCTATTTCAATGTATACAGCCTTAGCAAGTATTTTTTTTATTTGGTACATGCAGTGATCATTTCAGAAGTCATAAGCTTTAAAATATTTCAAGTTAGTTAAAATTCAGTAATATCTGTAATCACTAACGGACTTTATCAATGACTGTCATAGGGTTTGCTGTTTCTAGATTATGTTTTTGGAATTTGAATATATATATTTGAACTAGTTTTTCATCTGAATATGGAACTTTGTTCTGAAGATACACTGATCTGTCCCTTATAAAACTGAAAGCATTTATGGTAATAGAACTTTCTGAAAAGCAGTGATAGAAATATTTTTTAGGAGGAGCCATTGATAGGTCTGAAAAAGTAATGTATTCATTACACTATACATTTGTGGATGCTCTAATGATCCATTTTTGTGTCAGCTGTAGTCTTTAAACTTTTCTTTTGATTAAGACCTAACCTGAGTGCTCAGTAGCACACTTGGAAATTTTGTCTCTTCAGAGGTAAACATGATGGAACATGCTCTCTGACATGTAGCTCCAAAATTGCATTAAAAGAATTCACCACGCTGCTTGTCCATTAGACCCTTGCACAGTTTCGGAGCAAAGCTCCTGCCGTTATGTCAAAGCCTTTAGAGCATCACAGTAAAAAAAAATTTGCTTATTCACATCAATAGCTTGGAAGAAATAGTTTCTTCTTGGCCTTCACTTGATAGTTGAATGTCACTGTAACTATATAGCTGAGAATCTCAGATACATTGGGAAAACCTTTTAAATCCACATCCTGTGCTAGAAGTTACTTCCAAGAGAAAGCTAGGGGAACTTCTTTGGAACCTGCAATATTAGATGCAGACTGCTCATAACTTTGAAAACCGGTAATAAGCATAATTTTCAAAGATTGGCCAGTGAAACTGAATTCAAATCTGTTCCAAAATACATGGGAAGATGGGAATGAAAATGAATGGCGATAAATAAGGAGATCATACAGTTGAGGCATTCGAAGAACTACACTTATAAGTTTGAATCCTGATCTCTGTCAGCTTGTCATTTTGGAGACAGAAAAACAAACAAAAAAAATAGGTGGAATGTTGCTTTGCAGTAATATTTCTAGAACTGTACCTTCAATAATAGCAGTCTTACTACTGAAATGGTGCTCTGGATAAAATGACACTTCCTGGGCTTTTTTGTTGAAACTGGTTTTACCATGCAACTGATGAAAGCTAACAAAACACATTTTTTTCCATTCTTTTTGCCAGCAAAGTAACAAGCCTGAAGACCTTTGCTGTATTTATCTAGTAGAACTTCAATACAGTACAGACTCCCTACAAGACTGAATCATTCAGGTATTCAGGTCATGTAGAATCTGACTCTACAAACTATTTGCTTCAATATTCAGGAATTAGATATTTTATGACAATATTTTTTTTTTCTTCACACTATTCATTAACTGGATTTGTATTAAAATGTGTGTGACATTATATTTGAATTTTTAATTTTATCTAGCTACAGATAGTAATATATACTATTTATTAGGAACGAACTACCGCCTTACCATATAATAAAATAGGAAGATCTAATCTGATGTAGAACAAACATACTAATTGAAATATGGATTGACTGAATATTAGCAGTTCTAGTGATAAGGTTGTTAATGCTACCATAATCTTTTTATAGTATTATAAATGTTTTGCAAGTTTGTAGAGCAAATAGATTATTGTGTAAAATAGATAAAACTAATGAGGCATGTCAGTTCACTCAAGCCCATTACACTGAGCAATCTAACACATTTTGTTAAATTGCTCTCAGCTTAAATTCAATGATGCTCCCATCTTTTATTTTTAAGTGTAAAAACAGCATCCAGTCACTCTCTGAAACAGACCTAAAGGTTGGTGCATCTACCTACTACAATTCTGTAAGTATATTATCTACTGGTTTTGATTATCTGTATTTGTAAAGCCTATAAAGCTTCAAAAAATGTTAGAAATAATGAAATATCTTCATAAGCTACAGAAATGTCTCACTGTTGATGTTATAAGTCAAAGGGATGAGAAAGATTTTCACTAAGTTCCATTTAAATTATTTCATAGGCTAAAGACATAAAAGCAGTCACTTTCTTTCTTATCCCTGCCAGCAATCATGTACCTATGGATGATATGTTATTACTCTCATTGTCACTCACTCCAATTAGCAGGCTAGCAAAAATTCTATTTTTTTTTTTACCCTATTACGTCCTTGAGAGAGAAGACAAATCACAACTACTGACAAGGAATATATTCATCCCTACATATTTTTGTTCTTGAGGCTGATCATAGAAATTCTTCCGAGCTCTTATGAAGGAGGGCTTCTGAGCTCTTATAAAAGAGGACTGAACTCTACTTTAACTCTACTGAAATAAATGAGAAAAAATAACTAGAATGACCAGATGTGCTAATCTGTTGAGTGGGCTGAGTGTGGACTCTTCCATTATTTTCCGTGTTCAGGCTGCCTGCAGTTGCTAGTTCCAAACTAGTGAACACAAGATTTGTCCATTGTCAGTACTTCACTGGTAACTGTACTCTTAACAGTCAAATCTCCATGTCTGCAGTTGTCTTTTTGATCTCAAGCTGTATACAGACAACTACACCAAACATACGCTTAGAGTTATTTTCCTCTTGATTTGTATTCCAGGACATGCTATATATTTTAACAAATCTATTTTTAACTGAAAGTCCTTTTCAGGACTCATGTTAAAGAGTTTTCTCTGCTGTTTGTATTTTTTATTTCTCACATTATTAAAAGAAACTTTAAACTTCAGATATGAAGTGTCACAAGATGGAAAACAAATAGCTGAAATACTCTAAAACATAATATCTTTGAAAGAGAGATGTACTAGAGGCAATGAGAAATGACTTACTCTCTTTCCAGGTGGACCAGGTGGGCCAGCTTCTCCTGAAGGACCTGGTGGACCCTGCAATGGAAAGCAATAGGCTCAGTAGTAACAATATATAAAATCATTTTCTTTCTTAAATTCAACGAACATCTACAACATTTCCTTCAGTGGACAAAAAGTAATTATCATACAGAAGTGATACTTGCTTAATCAACAAGTCCTTTCTTAGAGTTGTCTTTTGCAGTTTTTAACAGATTTTGTACAAAATGCAACTACTTCTTTTTTCACGTTTAAAACAAAACATTTCATCTATGGAAGTGTCTGCACAAAAGTAATGTACAGTCTACTGACTAACTCGATTAAGAGTATTTCTTTCTTTCTTGGGTGCTGAAATTGTTACTTTTCCTGTATTTTTTTACTAGCTTCTGTAAGTTAGCTGCTTAATAAGTCACCTTCCATTGAAAATATTCTGCACTGACAGCCGTTTGGCTCCTCCACATAGGTATGCTGTGATACTCTTTGAAATATTTCAGGTCTACTGAACAGTTTGATAAATTTTTCTTCGTGAGCACAACACTCTAAAAGTACTTACTGTGAAGTTAGATATACAGATGCTCATCCTGAACTTTTCAATTTAAACTCCAGTTTATAATTTAGTTCTAACCATATGTTGAATTACTAGCATTTTTCTTTCGTATTGTACTGTATAAAATATTTTCCTGATACTCAGAAATTCCAGAGCTGTAAAGAGAGTTTCCAAAAAGGAAACCCTAGCTTTTTGCAGTAAAAAGTTAAATTCACGATGCTTCAACATAGGAATCTCCAGAATGTTAAGAGCATTGATTAATATTGCTTATGTAACTCTCAGACTTCACATGAAATACATTGGAAATTCCAAGATTAAAATTCACTTCATAAAGTGAGCTAATGAAGACTATTTGGCTTCAGCATTATTTTTTTATACTAAGAGCTGCTCTCATTTTAATGCATCTCAGCATTAAAACAAACTGTTTATTTCTCCTTCTTTTGGTTGTATCTATTATAGATAATTCTAATTCTACAAGGAAATAAAGAGATTTTTCAGTATAATACAAAAAGAATCTGTTTAGAAAACATTTGTTAGAGTATGAATTTATAGAAAACATTTATTCAGCAAAAAGTATTTTCTCAGCATAGGAGAAAACATGTAGCCCAAAGAAAATGACAGAAACAACTCACAGGTTGACCAGGATCACCATCTTCACCCTTCTCTCCACCAACACCATCTTGACCCTACAGAAATCATGTGAAAATAAACAAAAGATACAAATTCAGATAAATTCAGTAACTTCGTTTCAAAGATGAACATAAGAACACTAGTCTTCTGCAGAGATTTTTCCTACAGGCACTCATTTTCAAAACTTTTTAAAGATTTCTAATTTTTTTTTAGGTAGAATTTAAGAAATATATGAATAGCCAAAGCAATAAATCTGACAGGAAAGACCTCCTTTCCAAACCAAGAAGAGATGGCAGTAACTGCAAGCGAATGCAGACCAAGTCCAGGACCTAAAACTGCTTTTCAAATATACTTACAGCTGGACCGGGCTCTCCAGGGGGACCAGGATCTCCAGGAAAACCAACCGGACCCTAGGTAAATCAGGAAAAAAACAAGGAAGATGTCATGCACAGAGAAGCAGGTAATAGTCATCAGAAATATTTTCTTAAGAATATAATAAATTTACTTCCAATGTTGAATTTAATCTGTGGTTCTATATGTAGCACAGCTTCACTCATGTTCCACCATGCTTTGTGTTAAAATTATTAAGCTTACTTACTGGGTTACCCTTAGGCCCATCATCACCTGGAGGTCCTTTAGCACCTGGTGGTCCAGCTGCTCCAGGTGGACCAGCCTCACCTTTTTCTCCCCTTTCACCTTTTGGACCCTGTAGGAAGCACATGAACAAAAAAATATTGTCTGGGAATTGAATGGCTAAAGAAAGATTACAGTGGAAAAACTGTTTTTCAGATCTGGGTAATGTTGTTCCTCATTAAATGTTGGTATGTGAATGGGATATTAGGCCCTCAGCCTCAGATTGGAAAACCTCTTAACCTCAGGTCTGAGTGCAAACATCTGCAACCAGATGTGAGTCTGAACCTATTTTGCATCAATGAATTGCTTCCATAGAGAAAAAATATGCGTATCAAAGCTAGTACTCTTTTAGGAAGTCTTCACAACTTTGTCACATCTTACTTTAAGATGTGGCTACAGCAGGAAGCAAATTGCATTTCAATAGTGCAAGAAAGGTCTTCACTGAAAATTTAGGCACAAAAACACAAGTAATCTCATTGAATGTTTCTTAAACTAAGCACTACCTTATGTTTTTGTTTACTGTGATACAGGTTAATAAGACAAAACCAAAAGACTCACAGATGTTCCAGATTCTCCAGGAGGTCCAGGGTTACCAGCTTCCCCAGGTTCACCCTATCCATGTGTGAGAATAAATTCATAAGTCATTAGGTAGAGTATTTGTATGAATTTGCTTCTGTTATTACATATTTTTTTGCATGCTTATTCATGATAACAGCTTAGAGGAGTTGTGTCTTATTGACTCCACCTAAAGGCAATTGGGACATGTGTTTTTGCAGAACTGGAACCTGAAATTTTAGAAACAATCTTTCAAACTAAGCTTCTAGTGAGACAGGGAGACTAACTTTCCCTTCGGGCTTTGGAAGATATTCCCCTTTATTATCCCATATATTGCAAATTTCCTGTTTGTCCTTTTCCTTTCTAGGCACAGAAAAGTCAAAGTAGTATGCATGTGTATATATATATACTTTTTTTTTTTTTTTTTTCTCTATAATATATATTTTTGTCTGGAGGCAAATCCCTGCAAATATGATAATACTAATTTGATTTTAATAGAAATTGATTTTAATAGAGTGGAAACATTATTGCTACTGTTAAAATAAGTAATTATATAAAGAAAAACATAAAATAATAGCATAATAGCATAAAGTTAGTAAAACTTTGATCACTGGCCACGAATGAGTATGTTATTATTTACTAGTGATGGAAATTATTTAATATATCAGATGGCTTTGAGAAGAACACAATACAAAGAAAATATATACAAAATCTATTTATATCTCTATACAAATATCTATATAAAAATATATAAATCTCTCTTTCTCTCTCTATACATATATATATAAAGATGATATTCAAGATAGTAGAGATACTCTATCTAGCACAGTCTGCAGTGTAGACCAAATTCAGTACAGCCTTCAGTAGAAGGTGTCCATTGCAGGACTAACTGAGTGACTTAAGAGCACTGATTGTGTAAGGTCTTGCCTGACAAGCACCCCTGCCAGTATGAATACCTTTTATGCTTCTCAGAGAGCGAGTTCATTTCTGCCTTCCTGACAAAAGATTTTTTAATTTATGATTCACATTTGATTTGAAAGCAACTCTTTTACCCTTTCCTTTCACAAACTCATCTTCATTTTATGATATCTTGCAATGAGAGAAAAGATGGGCTTTTCTGACTTATTGACCTACACAGTCAGTCAACACCTGTGGAGAACACAGTGCTCCTAGGATCTCAGGGATCCCTGCTATAGCACACATGTTGAAATTGGCAGATGGAGGCAGTCCACATGAACTCACTACACAGTAAAACCACAATAAACAGCAGTGTGGAACAAAGCAAATGTAGAAGGGCAAGGAAATGTCAAGATGCTCTCCTCAAAGGACACGTGTGGAAGAGGCACTTGTGTAAGATGAGATCAGTTACAACTTAATCTGATATTAATCCTTTAAAATCATATACTGCTGTATTATAAAGATGTGACTCTTTCCACATGCAGTCCTTGCTTTTTCACATACTGTTTTTTATATTAAAACTTTTATGTATTATAAAAGCTTGCAACTGTTACAGACAGCTGTTAAGGGAATTAAACAATGTTTTGATAGGCAAGATTGTAGCTGATGTATATTTACAGAATATATATTTATGATTATCAAAAACTTTGTCTTTCATTGCCTTTTTGATAAGGGTAGTATTAATTCAGAATCCACTTCACCTCCTCCATAGGAAATATTTCTCGTTCAGTTGGGAAATAGATTTTATGATCTAATAGATATATTCCACCTCTGGATTTCTTTTTCATTTCTTTTTGTCATCAGGCCAGATCATTTAAATATTAGTGCTGTCCTCTGACAGAATTTCAGCAGCAATGTCTTTAACAGAAATTCTCAGCTACAAAGCATCATGTCATTTCATGGACATGTTTAGTTTTTAAAACTCCCTGTATTATGTGAGCAGAATGATTTGTATCAAGCTAAGGACAGTAGTTTAAAAGTCTATTCCTTATTATTACAATTTCTAGAAAGCTGTCCATTGAAAGCACAGAGATACAGTAGATAGTTAATTTCTGGAACACAGCTATTGATTTTCTAAAAATGAGACACCCTTGTAACTGACGGGGTTGTGAAGAAGTTTTTGTTACTCCTTTTTGCCACCGTCACAAAATAAATAATAATAAAAAAAATAATGGTAATAAAAAGAAGTGTGGCTCTAGGAGACAATCTTTTGTCACATAGGTATGAATGTACTGTTCTATGTATTAGGGCTCTGTGGAGAGGTAAATTTAATCAAGAAAGAAATCCTATAGCTGTGTTATATTTTCTGGGAGGGCTTACAAGCGAATTGAAGGGATAGGGAAGGAAGGAAGGAAAGAGTCAGCAGGTTTTGGTTGAGTGTAAGTCACAAGACTTCTAGACTACTCTATGGATACAGGCATTTATAATGCAAGGCTACATGCACATTTGAACTGCAGATGTTTCTGAACATTTAGAATTTTGTGTGGACAGCAGAGGAACCAACAAGATAGTTAAACATACATTGCACTACATGTGACAAAAATTGTTGGTAATTTGTCAAATATCAAAATATCTCCTTCTAATTCAACCATTCAAATACAAAAATGAGCAAATATATTTCGCTACTCAATAGTGATATAGAATGCCAAAATATTTTTCCACATTCTACTATCAACACTGCATTGTATTATCTACAGCATAGGTCTTTCCTGGAAGGGATGCAGAGGCCAAAGCATAATAGGAAAAGCATTGGGAAAAAAAAGTATGCGGGAAGAGGAGGAATAGGTATGTTTTGTTTAAAAGCCTGAACAGTCCTCCCATTGTGGGAACACCATGTGATATGAATGACTCACAAAAACAAAATCCTCCTGACAAAACAACTCTTTATTATTTCTAAATTTGCAGAACTCATTAAGTGGAACTCAAATTAAAAAGGAAGGTGTCCTAACTAGGAAGAGATATCATTCACATGATAAAATTTAAGAAGGAGGGAAGTAATTAGAAGAAATAAAATCTCCAAAATAATATACTGGGAAGCTTCTCTGTATGAACACAGACAATATGGGAAATAAGCAAGAGGAAATAAAAATGACAAGCAGTGATACACTGTCTGAATTATCATGTTCTCAAATTAAATTTAGTGGTCTGCTTATGGGGATTCTAAATCACATGGAACAATAGCAGAGAGGAGAGGACTAAGGAGTTTCAAGTCAGTGTCTTTACAGAATGACTGGAATGTAATTAGAATGACTGGAATATAATTTGATTGTGAAACAATAACAATCAAAGATGTGATTGAAACCTACATCCAAATTCCTATTGACTTCAATAGGATTCTATATTAGACAAGATTGTTTTTAAAGTAGCAAGTTTCAACCCTGGATGTAATGTTCTCACAATAAACATTTTTTCCCAGTACTGCAGTGGACACAGAAGAATTCTTCTTTGCACAGTGCCCCCCCCTCCTTTTTTTTTTTTTTTTTTTCCTGTATTTCACTGATTGATACAGACTTTTTTTCCATTAGGTCAACTTTTTCCCATCTCTACCAGCGCTTGCAATAAGGCACATTTTTGGTACTCTTTCCAGAGAGAATAACAAATCCTGCAGCTCTTTAAATAGGAAAGCACTCTTTAAAGATAAGCTGGAGGAACAATGTCACAAGCTTGGGAATTAGAGAAAACACACTGTTAATAATGCAGACAAGCAGGACGGCATAATATTTATTCTCTTTCATGCAATTACTAGTAAAAAAGATTGAAGATATAAGAATGCCATTGCTACCAGGAGGTAGTCATTTTAATGAAAAAGCTGGGCGATTTTAGGGTAGATATGAACAATATAGAAGATTATTCTGTGAAATATCTTTTGTTATCACAGAGGAATGAGAAGTTTCTACGACAAACTGCAGATTTTCATGATTTTTAGTATTAGTCATAAAAAGGATCCTGGAAAAATAATGACAATTACCTTATCTTGTGAAAAGAAAGAATACCTTTCTATGAAGCAGAATCACATGCTTCTGGACAGTAA
Organism: Chrysolophus pictus; assembly: GCA_037305975.1. Classification (NCBI taxonomy): domain Eukaryota; kingdom Metazoa; phylum Chordata; class Aves; order Galliformes; family Phasianidae; genus Chrysolophus; species Chrysolophus pictus. Next base: position 11,083,871 of record CM074583.1, on the reverse strand, counting down.
TTAAGAAAAGGATCATGAAATGATTTTTATTAACTTGATACTTATGTCATTCTTTCTAAATTCATAGATCTGATAGATTGGTATGTAAAGTTACAATATTGATACACTGCGTCAAACACAGTGTGAAAATAAATGAAAAGCAGCAGAATTTAAGACTTCTGAAGTAAAGAATTTCAGTGATGGTGTATGAGGAAGATAAGAAAGTACCTGTGCATTTAATTATCTGATGGACAAAAAGGAAAAGGAAAAACTTGCTTCACATTTTGAAATCTTACCAATACTTGGTAGAAATAACTTTTTTTTTTCTGAATTGACAACTGTCAATACTGGCATTCCTAGGAATGCCATTTCTAGGATTCATTGACATGAATTTTATTGAATGTATATGATATGCTATAGCAAATATTTAAATGCCCAGGAACAATCTACATATTTCAACAAAACTGAACAAATTTCAACAAATTACCTATATGGGAGACTGTATATATTTCCATTTTTTTTTCCCTCACTTTATATTGCTTTCAGAATTTGCTTTCCAGCTGCCTGACCCAGATTTAAGGAAAAGAATTATACTAAACTAAACACTGTAGCATTACAAAGAAATTCTTTATGGTTTCACCCAGGATGTGGCTGAAATTGGTTGTCTAAATTGTTAAAATAAATATGAAAGTAGGAATTTCAAGAGAATCTCTTTTGAATTTTGTGTTCGCTCTGCATTTCAAAATAGTTTACTCTGGTGATTCAAATAAACAAAACAAAAAGAAGAAAAAAGTTATTTTCCAACTTTTTTAGGTTAAGATACAGAATTTTTTTAAAAAACAAAAACATATGCAAATTTTCTGAATATAGAACTAAAAATAGCAATGAAAATAATTTTGACTAATGAGTATCAGTCCTAAGTCAAGTTTTCAAATACGATAAATCATTCTCTGGCCTTTGACTTTACTGGAACTGTATATATTTCTATGAGAAATAAATATGTATTGATATTTCAGTTCTGTTTCACATCTGACACATTAGTCTACCACTGATACATTAGATAATAGCTTATATTCTTAACATTTCAGATAGAAGGATTTATGGTATTCTAAAGTAAAGCTGTATAAAATGAAATATACTGTTGAATCCAATCATGTTACTGTACATATCAAACTGTGAAACTGAGGAAATCATTATAGCCTTACTTATTAATCACTGATAAGCTTTACTCTTCTCCTCAACTCTTTCTCGACTCTTTAATACTTTTGTGATGTAAAATGTTAAAGAAAAGAAACAAACATAGTAATTCTGCTATTAGAAGTATAACTAGATAGCTTGATCACTATTAATAATTACTAAGTCAATGAAGGCTATTTGGGAACTGTAATTTGGTGTAGCACCAAAGAAGAAACAAAATGTATATTCCATGTTTTCTCTTTCTAGAAATGATATTATCAATATTCTCACCTTTTCCCCAACACCTCCAACAGAGCCGATTGAGCCTGGGGGGCCTTGAGGACCCTACGATGATACAAGATGATAGTTATTCCAAATACAGTTATCCCAAATATACTGCTTATTACTGAATTTCAAAAGCAATGTTAAGAGAAAAAAAGGTTCTTACATCAGCTCCATTAGGACCTTGTGGACCTCTTGGACCTGGAGGACCAGGTGGACCCTGTATCGAAGAGACAATTTGGTATATTTAAAAAAAGGTAAGATAAGTAGTTCTTTGTTGTTGTTGTTTGCCAGTTAGAAACATTATCCTCAACCTTTAGAGGAATTTTAGTTTTCAAAGTTCTACATAAATAGCAGAGTTGAACTGCTGCCCAATGCATGAGTTCAGGAGGGATCCAAGCTATATGGTACCTGAGTTTAAAACGACCAGATTAGGACTCATGAAGACTGGTTTCCTGAATTGCATTTTCGCTGCAGTTTACCTACATACACTTTCCACTGTGCAAGGGCCCCAGAGTCACTTATCTATCTGTTAACAGCCATGTGACGGTACTGCACCATGATGACTACAGATGGGCAACAATAAAAAAAGGCTGGCAATTGTTGGATGCATGTGCATTAGATAGACAGCTTGCATTTCAGTCAGGACCACCCCAGAAGGCATCACAACACTTCAACAAATACAGCCTCAAGATCACCCAGAGAAACAATGTAAACATAGCAAAATAGTATTTACTATCTTTTAGCTTGCAATTACAATCCTGTGGAAAAAGTGCAACTGATCCTTGATGGAATGGTAACAACGCCCCGAAGTTCTTATTTCAGAATAGCAGCTCTGAATTCTCCAGTGCAGTAGTCTCTCCTTATTCTCCTTCTTTCCTGACCCTTCTTGCCTTGTCCTGTCAGACACTCATAGCTACTTCTGAGTATTTTCTTACGTAAATCTTCATGTTAAAGATGAGGAGATGGATTCAGGAATGCAAAATGAATCCCATAGATAGCTCACAATACACAAAAAAGTTTCATGGTCAAGTAGAGAATTCAGGAATAGCTTATCAAATAGTGAGTTTCTGAGAAAAGATAGTAAGACATGGATAATATTTACTGTGAGAATGACCAGTGGGGAAGAAAACTCACCATTGGGCCCACATCACCATTTTCACCTTTTTCACCTGGTGGGCCAGGCAAGCCCTAAAAATCAAGGAAGAAAAAAAAAAAAAACAACTGTTAGTAGAGTATCTGGAATAATGAGATATAAATCAGTATGAAACGATACAAGTCAGATCCACATATGAAAGGGCAGGGGCAGGTGGAGGAGAGAGAAGGGAAGGAAAGGAACAAAACACCAAAATTTAATTACAATAAATAAATCAATACATAAAAGGAGCCTTTCATGTTACAGCAAATGTACATGTAGTCCTGAACTGTTTAAACAAGGTGAGACAGAAAATTAAAAATAATAATAATAATAATTATTTACACACAAATGCTATCTAGGGTGGCTGAATTCAGGAACATTGCCATCACTATCCAAACCCCACGTGAGTGTTTGGACAATATGATTTATGACATATATATGTCAACAAAACATGATCGAGGCAGCACAGTGAAGTGGCATGCAAAAATGTCTAAACTACCTCAGTACTGGAAGCTGTAAAACTGCCTTAGCAAGGTGTCCAGTGGAGGTAATGAGTCCTGCTGAGAGGCACTGCACTGCTTTAATGCAAACTTTCTTACAAAGAAAGTGTCCAAGTTTGTCTAGTAACAAACATCAAGAGAAGGAAAATGAAGATGATGCTAGTACTGATTCTAGTATAATGTTATCCCACCTAGAAACAATATCACCCCTAAGTTGGGCATTTCTAAATGTAGGAGAAAATTTTGGCTTCTGTATCATGCAGAGTACCCTGAATCTGGTGTCAATAACATTACAATATTGATATTACATTAAGATCTGGTTCCAAGTTTCATCTCCAGTGTTCTGCTATTTTTAATGTATCAAATTATTACTACCAGATTGGAAAGTGTAATTTGTTGTCTTTGCTATAGAGCTGTATAAAAATTATGAAGTATAAACATATCAACACTATGTATATTTGTCAGCTGTCCTCCTACTTTGACACGATCTGAACTGCAGAAAGGCTCTTCAAAATTCAGAGGTGTACCTTTTCTAAAATAATGTAAGGTTTCAGTTGTCTACTTTGGTGAAAACTTGGCTGCCATATCAGTGAATTGTGGTTATTGTGAAAGCCTATTTAGTATTAAATAATCAACTCATTAAACAACACAGTTGTTTTTATATAGCCCTTTTGCTTATTTTAAAAGTTATAATCTCAGGCCCTGATTTTGCTAATGTTAATATAAATATTAAATTTAAAGTACATTTTGTACAGTTTGCAGAGGATGTATTTATGAAACTTCAAAGGTAATTAAACATTTGCTTGATATTTCTTGTCTTCGAAAATTCTCAAAAGCCATTTACTGAACACTTATTCTAATGCAGAAAATTTCTTACTGATTTAATGATATGGTATTTCATACAGTATTGGACATGGCAGTTCCTTTTGGCAATAAGTAATGGTTTGTCATTTTATATTTCAATATTTAAGTAAAATTGCCACAAAGTGATCATGAGATCACTTAAATATGCCCATAGATTTTCAAATTTTCTTGATTTTCAACTTGTTTTGTTAGAAAGCCCTTTATTAAAGAAACAAAATCTTAAAAGTAATATTCTATATATTAAGAAAATTCATGGTTAATAAGTATTCAAAATTCACCATTATTATCTTTATAAACAAAATTATTTTTATGTAATATCCACTTTAAGTACTATTACTACAATCTAATTGAAGTAAGTGCAATCTACTTACCATGGAATATTAGATACATGAAAGTGAAAGCTCTTAATCCCAGCAGCTCATTGTTGCTATGAGAACTGCATTCCTGAATAAAACAGTCTCCTGATTTTTCAATGACTCTTTATAAGCAGAGGGTAAAAACAGTACATGAATTTACCTGTAAGCCAATAGGGCCTGGAGGGCCAGGGAAGCCTCGAGGACCTTCATCACCTTTTTGCCCAAACATTCCTTGCTGACCTCTTGGGCCTGGCTCCCCATCACCTCCCTATTTGGAAAGAGCAAGAAACAAAAATATCACAGGTCCGAAAACAGAAGAAGCTCTTGTGTTATCACTGGACAAACTAGAAGAGGGCTCAGAATTAGCCCTAATGTCATTACAAATGTATATACTGACCTGATGAATGAAATCTGTTAAACAAATGGAATAACAGACTGTGTCCTGGTTTAATGTAGATCAAATACAAGTCTCACATTAATTTTACCTGAAAACCTATTCTCTTTCATAAACTGCATAAACATTCTAGCTGTTGAATACCTGCATATTAGTAATATATGAGTAGCACACAGTCTGTCCAATATTTACTCCTGAAAAATTCAAAACTTTTGAAAATAAGCCCACAACTTTGTACTAGATGAATTTTAAAAAGACCATCTCTTTTGGCTGCATTCAATATCAAACTGATCTGAACATTGAGTGATACAAAAAAAAAAAACATGGACAAGTTGACTGAAGGGATGGTCTCTGTTCACTGCTTATAATATTTCATTTTTAATAATGAAATTTTAATAAATAATAGCTGTACAGCCTCATTTAAGGGCACAACTGTTAATAGTGATCTGAAATCTGTTTCTGAGTAAGTAGCACAAATTACCATGTAGTTGTAAGAACTTTGAAGTATCAAATGATTTTTAGCAACATTGTAATTTGCTCTGAATAAGCTACTTACAGCTATGCCAGGAGCACCAACAGGACCCTGGAGACCTGGTGGACCTGGAGGACCCTGCAACAAGCATTCAAAAGGAAAAGTGAGTGACTGTGGCATCTGGAATGAGATAAACAGCAAATATATTTGCATGATCAAGCACTATTGTTTTTACATTTCTCCATGGAGAATGTAATATTATTCATAAATCTTTTCCATTCATAACAAATAAGCAGTTTGTTCAGCTCTCAAAACTCAGATTTGCATGTCTATAATAAAACCTAAACTGGCATTTATTAAAGTGCTAACGTTTGTAATGGTTTCAGAAAATTTAAAACAGACTCCTGTGCAAACATGAATCAAGATGGAGGCTTTTTTTTTTTTTTTTTTTTCCAAAATTAAAAATATCAAAACTTTTAATGAGAAGTAAATCATTACCTAACAATTTACCCTTAAATGAAATACTTGTTGACTGGATTAGTTTTATGAAATTGTAAATATTTTATTGTGACAGCACAAAGTTTATTTTGACACCTAATACCTGCATTCTAAGTTCTTTTTGAGCACTGGAAGCCACATTCTCTTTGATATTATTCCTTTTTTCAGGAGAATGGGAAAAAACATATCTCTGAGGAACTCCTTAATTTTATCAGTTAGTCTTCCAGATCAATTATTTTCTAGGTAACACTGTCCATATTTTAACGGTCAGTTAAACAGATATGATATAATGATGAAATTTAGCCCTGAATCTGGGAATTCAGGACACAAATTTATGATGGTTAAAATGGTATGCTAGGTTGAATCTGGCTATTTCACCAACTAGACAGATTAGACTTATGAAGAGAAGAGCTAAGAAAGCATCACATTCTGCACGGGTTGAATTCTAGCCTATCATTTCTGATGACAAAGAAGTTTTCTGCAGTTTCTGGCTTGAAAAATCTAATTCAGTGCAGAAGTGTGCTTAAATTTGTTTGAATACCTTGCTAAGGCTACAGTTAAAATATTGCACCCTTTATAGGAAAAGGATCTTAAGTCTTGCAAATTACTTCTTTCTTTGGGTTCTATGTGTATCTTAGAACATCTTATTTTCTAGGTAGCTGGAAATTTTAAACAATATTTTTCTTCTCTTTTCTAATGACCTTTTTTTCCTTTCACTCTTTGGAACATTGACATGGACAATGGCAATACGAGAAGCAAAGCTCTCTTGACTTTATTGTGAAAAATGTAAATTAAAGCACTCTTAGGAATGCTCCTGTAGATTGGAAGGCTTGCCATGAGAAAGGGAAATAGCATGCATGAATTTAAAAAAAAATATTGGAATGCCCATCTTCTACACATTGCAGGATGCCTCTGCTTCTTCCTTCATTTTACAGGGCCCAGAACATAATTTACATATTTTTAATCTCATTAAAATGCTCGTTTTGATGTGACGTGTTGTTTGAAAGTACTTTGATATTGACTAATTAAAAATTATTTGGTTCATTCAGATTCCCTTTTCTATTGCATTAACAATAAATTTGTGCTATCCCTAACTGAATATGAAAACATAGTATTTTTTGTTAGATATAGTACAGTTAAACTCCAACCTTAATTTTTTATTAGTTTCAGAAAGGGAACTGAAGATATTTCAAGCTCATCTTAAACAAGAAAGAGGAAACAATTTTTCCTTCTCAGTGTCCTTGCTGTTGATGAGCAAATAACCACTGAGGATTTTATGGGTGTGCAGATACTGTAAAAATCTACCCTTTATGTCCAGTGATTTCAGAACTGCGTACTTACTTTCTCTTCAGAATCTTTCAGAGGTGACTAAAAAGGCCTTTCCTCTGCCCCATATACATCTGTCAGCATGTTGAAAGGAAAGCAATAAGGCAATAAAGGAAATAAATTCTGAAATTGTCAGGGTTGAATGAGTGCGACTGAGGGCAAATAGGATTCAATATACAGGACTCCAAACAGAGTAAAATGCATGCCTTCAAATGAGCAGACTCTAACAGTGGATCCTGTGTTTCATGGAAAACATACAGTATTTACTAATGCCTTACACCTTGAGACTGAGAATGTACATGATACATTCTCAAATGATTATACTGCAGACACCTTATTTGTAAAGCAGGTGTGTGAAAATGAGTTCAAATACATTAGTATTCACTATGGAAACAGTGGTCACAGTCTAATGCTCAGTATAACTAGCCAAGCTAAAATGGTCTGAAATACAAAACTGCAGCATGTATTTTTTCTGATTTCTCTGACGAACATCTTGATGAAGAAGCAAGTCAAAGGTAAGAACAGAAAGATATGCATGTGAGTGCGTGCAGAGTTTAAGTGGAACTTGGCCATGGCCTGCTTCATATGCTTCCTCTACTCTTTCCTTTAAAACCCATATTTTTCTATTTATGGAGGGCCTGTAATGTAATGGATCTCTTTAGGGGGACAAAGAGGAGCAGAATATATATCTTTGTACTCCACAGCTGGTTTACCACTGCAACAATAAATAAATTAAAATTGATTTTCTGTTAACTGGGGAGTCAGTTGTTTTGAAAACGATTATTTTAAATGCTTTCATTTGATAAATGAATTTTACCAAGTTAATCAAAACTAAAACAGCTTAGATTATGCAAGTGTAATTTTAGTCTGAAGCAGGATTTTCCAAACAGCTTGATTAGATGTAGGTTTTATGAATAAATGGGTTTTATAATAGAAGTGCTCTCATTCATATGTATAATATTACATTCCTTGTGTAAACAGGGCATTGCAAGTAGTTTATTATAGCACTTGTGATATGATCTAATGCAATAGGATTGTGAAAAATACATTCTCAGCACTGAAAACTGCAGAAGTCTTTCTTTCTCACATAAATAATTGAAAAAGACAGCCTTATCTTTAGAAATGAACTGAAGTAGAAAACCCTTGTCATTTTCTTGACATTTTATCTTCGCATTTTTTTTCTATAAAAATATAATAAAACTGAATTGCTTGAAGTTGTATACTTCTTCCTATAAAATATCATCTGATTTCATGGAAGCCATAAATTAGCTGTGGATTTCATAAGTAATCTACTTTTATGATGCTCCATATATAGTTATAACAAGCAGAGTGTTTTCAAGATAGCAAATATGCTTAGTTGTGAATAATTCTACGTTGTGTTGCTAACTGAAAACTGGTGAAATAGAAGACTGAATTTTTGGTTAAGAAACAAAACAAAATCCTAATTTGATTCTAGTTTTGAATTTTAAAGTGGGAAAAGCTTGAAAGAGGAAGTGTTTGAACTGCAGCAGTGATTTTGAAATCCAAAAACAGCTCAAATTAAGTTATTAGAAGCCTAATTAGTCCCAAATTCACTACTGTGCCTATTCATATTTGAAAATTTGTATAAGGCATGGCATGTGAAGTCTTTACTGTTCTGAAATACTGAATAAGTTAAGTTCACTCTCCAATAAGATATTGTTTTAAAAAAACTAGCTGAATTAGTAAATTTTCTATTAAGTTGTTGTATTCTTTACTGTTATGGCTGAAAAGATAGAGTTCACACAATCCAGACTTAAACACAGTGAAATAATTCTTGATCTCTCCCAGTTCAAATACAAAGTGAATAAATTAAAATGATACAGGGAGGATGCTTAGGAATTGAATTTATCCATTTACTTTTTAATGATTCTGGAAGCTGTAGGAACCTAATAAACACAATGCATTTCTATTTAGTATTTCTAATAATGGTGTTGAAACTCAATATTATTTTGAAGAAACATTTTTGAAATAGGTCTTTGTTTCTATTCACTAAGGTAGCAAGACTCTGTGAGTAATTTATGCACAAATACCTTTTATTTATGAAGAATGAAATGGGCAAAAGACTTTGCTACTCACGTTTTCTCCCTTGTCACCTTTACTACCTTTTTGACCCGGTTCACCAATTTCACCCTGTAATTGAAAGTTAGAAGTTAAAGTTCTTGTTTAGAATGGTCTCCTTCACACTTAGCTGACTCCAATATCACAGTACCTTTAAATGTTCCATTTGATATGATTATTCTGTGTTTTATGTTGCAGTTTCAAGCGTGAAGGCCTAAAGGAGGCAATTCTGCATCAATCAATAGTACGTCATTTTAATCCAGCTATTGACTGTTCTACTGCAAAGGCCCCAAAGACCTGGCTTTGAAGTAAGAGTGGTACTCAGATCTAAATAAAGGAGGCTGTGTTCCTCTTGTCATCCTCGGTATGAACTTGTAACAAAAGTATTGTGATTTACAGACTTGCTTAACTGTATGTGACCAAATACTTTTTTCTCAGTGCAGTGTGCAATATTTCAAAATTTCAGTATGATTCAAATTGCTAGGAAAACATGTCAGAAAAGCTTACCTTATACAATAATACCAATAAAATTAAATTAAATCACAGAAAATATACTCTGTGGGGAAAATCACACTCAAGCATTACAAAAACAAACCTCAAAGTCTTTACCTTTATACCATGCTGACTAACAGAACTGCCATATTTAATACAAATGATCCTAAAAGGTGCTGTGTCCTGAATTCTGCCAGAAGTTAACAGAATATCTCTGCTGCTAACATATTTTTCTGACGCTCTCAACCTATTACCAATGATTCTAAATGGCTATTCACCTTGTCACCATCTTCTCCAGGAGAACCACTTGGACCAGCAGGACCAGGAAGTCCTACAGGACCTTGTACTCCATCACGTCCAGCTGGACCTTGAGGACCTTTTTCACCCTGGTTTTGAAGAAAAGGAAGTAATGCACGTTACCACAGGAGTTTAATTAAGCTTCCAGTGCAGGTAATTATATTAGCTATATGACAACACAGTCCCAACCGCACCCAAAGGTGTTCTAAGACAGCACTAGGTCTTCTACGCACGTGGAGGCTAGAAGCGGGAGTAAATTCAATGCTGTGCTCCTCACTTCCCTCCAATCTCTCACAACTTCTAAAGAATGAGTTTACTAATATTCAGAATCATCATAGAAAATACAAAGATCATGCTTCTTACTACGAGTCTGTTAAAAAAAAAAAAAAAGGCTTATGCATGCCGCTGTAGCAACTGGATTATTAAATGGGTAAATTAATTCCAGACTAAAACTTAAAGACATCTTGTCCTAACTCAGACCTATGAGTGCATGCAGGATTACAACTGTGATACACATACATGTCTTCTAAAATCTTATCTCAAAAATAACTTGTTTTATGACAAATTTCAAGTAACAAAAGTCTTTGCTCTTAACAATTGCTGGCATTATGTTAGGTTTTTGTTTTTTTCAGTGTTTTTTTTTTTTTTAACTATTTTTTTGCTGATGATTATTTTACTTTTTTTTTTTTGCTGTCCATAGAGTTCAAAATCATAATTTCATTTCAGGATAGCATATATTGGGATGTGAATAACTGAATTCAGGAAACTAAGGAAAATGGTATTACCTGAATGTCTATAAAACTGAACTTGTAAATAATTCAAATTATCTGAATTTTTCTCTGAGCTATATTAAATCCATCTGCATATGATAATAGAAATGAATTAAGATTACTGCACTGTATGTCTTAAGATTACTGTAACTGGTTTTACACTATCAGAAATACTCTCTCAATGTATTCAATAAGAGAAAGATAATTTAAAATATTTGTAGGGGTGTTACAAAAGAAACAAAATTAGAAATAAAAATAGCAGCATAAGATGATTATAATATATCAGAGATAAGTACAACAAAACAATTAAAAAAAAACAGAAGGAAACAAGAAATGCTTGTTTCCTAGCTATGTGCTAGGAATGTGCTAGAAAACATATCAGAAATTTATGCCAAGTAATAATGGAAGCTGAGGACAAATATACTTGTGCTTCAATGCAGAGTGTCTGTATAGTAAATATTAATGAAAGACTGATTTGAGCATATTGCTTACTCACTGTTGGGATAATAACAAGCTTAGCACATCTTAGGTGTTAGAGGGTATGGCAATAAATGTTTTACTATTTAATTAATTTCATACATTTAATAGGCAAATACTAATGTGGTAAAAAGTAACACTCTGAAATGAAAAGTCTGTGTTGTCACAGTTTTCTGTGTCTCTGTGGTTACTTACAGGAGCACCCTTCTCCCCTGCAGGGCCTGGAGGACCCTGAGGTCCAGGACGACCTGGTAGACCAATTGGACCAGCAGTGCCTGCTGCTCCACGTTCTCCTGGTGAGCCCTAGAAAGAAAGAAATGTTATAAGAGAATTCTGATTTAGCAGTGTTTTTCATGACCTTGGTCAAAATTTCACATCTTTGGCCAGCAGAGAAGATACCTGTACTACTCAGAGAGTAGTACCTCCTTTGCATCTTCTTCTTCTTTATTATTTTTTTTTTTTGTATAGCAATTTATGTCTTTAAAAACAAAAACCAACCAGAAAAAAAACAACAACAAAAAACCATCTGCAGAATAGAATGGAAGGCTTTGTATTGTATTTCTCTTATACAGACTATAAACTCATTAGTGACTTTGTTTTATCTGACTTTCTGAGATGAATTATGTAATTATAGCTTTTGTATACATTATATGGTTGTAGCAGTACTTTTTACTGATTGTTAACAAAAGTGCTCAACAAATGAACATCTCCACAAGTGAAAAATTCTACAGATAGAGGAAGGTAGCTCCAGGTAGCTCAATGCTGATAATTGGGTAGCCTATAGGTGGCATATTTTGAGTCCAATTTGGGCATCCTATCCCTAGATGGGCTACTGAAAAATGACTGTTTGACATTATAAAGAACTTTCTCCCATCAGCATTCCACACAGTAGTATGGGAAGGGAATAAAACAAACTTAAGGCAAAGACAGCAGACAAAAGAGAGCCGTTAAAAAATAAACCATGAACAGCAGAACAAAACAGAAAAACTTGCTCTGGAGTGCATTCATGCATCTCTTTCTTTTGTCCAGATCCCTCTAAGCACAAAAGCTGGCACACACAGTACTTGGAGCAGTCATTTGTTTGGTACACTCACAGATCTATGTACCAACCAGTCAGATTGTACAACTGACTATATATGCTAGTTAGAAGAAATTGGTATTGGCAGGGAACTGGAGGAACATCACCCAATGGCATGAGTCCTTCTCCTATTACAAATGGCGAAAGAAGAACCCATTATAATTACATTTCTGCATGTACTGTCTGTTGGCTAAAAACAGATGCAAAAATATTTTAGGAATATTTGATGTTCACAGTCTGCTACAAACTGCTGAGAAAAAAACCCCACAAAACTATTGTGGTTTAATTATGGTGCTTGTAGATGTACTGAAACTTGCTGTTAAGGGCATCTGTGCCTCTTATTCACTAGAAAACACTTTCAGGATAAGAAGTTAGTAATTCAAGATGAAATAGGAAAAAAAAGCAAACCACCACTTTGGACTTATGGAATACTTTCAGGTCAACTTGGTGCTGTTTCTGCCTCAACTGGCCTGTTTGTACTACAGTGAACCTAAAATGGTCAGAAAAAAATATTTTCCCTTCAAACCGTTTCCCTTTGTCTGCAATTCCAACTACATTTACTTTAAAAAAAAAAAAAAAAAAAGATTGGGAAAACAATATGCAAAAAGTTATGAACTTCCTCCTTGATTCTTTCTATAACTATATTTAACTTAGCTACTTAGCTGGAAATGCAGTCCCAAGAGGAATGAATCTGTGACGTGAAGTATCTTGAAAACCATACTCAATATTTTTTTGAATAAACCTCATTTAATCTCTGACACTGAACTCAAATTAGCTAGTACTATTAAATAGCTCCTGGAATTTCTCTATTAATTTATTTTAACATGAAAGGAATACAGTTCACGAGTTCTGAGAAAGTTCCAGGATTTGAACCAAAACATGGGTAGTAGAACTAAAACAGTATCACATACATCCTGTAAGCAGAAAAATGGAGCATTTGAATTTAAATTCAAATATACGTATGTCAGAATACAGACAACTGTCATGAAACAGGTTAAATGTTTTTCCCTCACAGCCTTTCATGACACATGTTCATGAGAAACTGTGATGGTATTGGCACATCTACTGCATGAATATCCTGTCTGGGAAAGGGGAGTGTGCTGTAATGTCAGATATGCTTGCACTGTCTGGTTTCATTTCACCTAAGCTAACCAACTGCTTGAGTAGTTAACCCAGCCTTGAGGCAATCCCTAACAGAAAATCATGCCATGACTTTTAGAGAATAGTTTGGTTTGCTTTCTTGATTTTTGTTTCATCTTTTCTTCTAAAAGTTCACGTTCTTCATATGGAGTGGAGTGATAATCCTTTTTGACTCTCCCTGTTATCTTCCATTCCATTCCTAGTTTAATAATTAATCTTAAGAATTCACATACCAGGTATTGAGAAATTAAGAAATAACAAAGTGTTCTACGGTAAGTCTTTTCCAGTAGCAGATCTAGAGTCCAGTAAGATAGAAATAATCCAGAAGCACACATTTTTATACTAAGTTCTTGGGTTTTTTCTGCCTGTTTAATGCATTCTATTCTCAGAATCGTTGTAGGGAAACATGAAAACTTTTTTTTACTGAAAAACATAGAATTTCAGCTCCTCTGTTACTTTCTTGACCAACGGGAATAGCTGAGCTGACTTTTTTTCTCACTTTATTTGCACAGAAATGATTTACATTTATGGACAACTGCATTGACAAGATGGTTGTCAAAATCTACATTTTTCAAAATCTAAATTTCTATGGAGATAAGTGTAGCGTGGGCAACCAGTGCATCACTGTTATAAAAATAACAGAGAACAGGCAAGTTGAAGTAGGTATTCTACTTTAAATACCTTTCAGTGGATTCCTACCACAAGCTGCAGTGAAATAAGCAGCAGAGATGTAAAGAATGAAAGTTGAAACAGGAAACAAAAATCTAAATGTAAATAACCGATGAGCACCGTACTGTGTAGTAAAAGACTTCCTCAAACTACTTAAGGGAGAACAATTTACCACTTTCGAGGAATATCTGTTTTTCTCTCTGTCATAATCACAGAGGAAAAAAAAAAAACACAAGAATTTGGCAAATACATATTTACACCTATGTTGAGCCTAGAGTGTAGAGAAGAAGTGTTACTGTGTAACAAACAGTTAAATTCTAATGATTTTACATAGCTGTCAAGCAAACATAATTTGCAAGAGTTTCACTGTTTCTCTAGATATGATTCACACAAGAATTACGATAAAACCCAAGTCAGGAAAGTAATGGATGGTTTTCCATCATGTTCTAAAATTCTTAATAATTGTATTATGCATAATTTCTTTGTAGATTCATAACACAATGTTTTTAGTAGGTCATTCTTACATTCTTGCATAATTTATTTTCCCATGGATTTCAAAGGGAAGTTTAGAATTACACACATTTTTTCCAAATCTAGATCTTTTTTATGTTTCTCATACTTTCTCAAAGTTCTTAAGCACATGTAATATTGTTTATTCTTCCACACAATTATTATGTTTACTTACAATAGGGCCAGGTGGACCCTGTGGGCCTTCCCCTCCTTTTAGACCAGCGGGACCCTAAAAGATGAAAAAAATATTTACCTCATACAATGGAAAATTCTAGTTATTTTTGCAACATATATAACAGGAAGAACACCAAAATCCGAGAAACAACTAAACAAATTACTTTCTGGTTATACAGCCAGTGGTACTTAATGATGAATACTTGGTGAGTGTTCGCCCACTGCATTCATTTTTAAATACAACTGAAGGTTCTTATGAATTAAGAGGATTAATCTATTGTTTTCATTTATTTAGAAACCATGTCAAATGTTCGTAGTGCTTGATATTGTACCTGTGCTCCTGGAAGGCCTCTCTCCCCGGGGAAACCACGAAGTCCTGCTGGTCCATCTTTCCCAGGAATACCTTGAGGACCTGGGTCACCCTTAAAATATATTGCACTTTGATTGAACAGAATTGTTTGAAATTTGATTGTCATTAACTGAGTACTGAAAATTAAATACTAGGTCTTAATTATTGTAACGACAAAAGAAGATTATGTCCTCATCTATTCATCTGCTAATTCTTTTATCTCTATATTATCAATAAAGTAGTTTATAAATATGGTTACGTTTATAACAACCTTTGACAAAATACAACCTTAGTTATAGAATATAAATGGTGAAAAACATAGCCATAAAAATCCATTGAAAAATAACATTCATTAAAAAGTTAGAGTGTCCATTGAAAATGGAAGACTGATTTATATAGTAATTAGACAATCAGTAGTTTTCTTTTGCCCCAGTGGTGAAAAGTAAGCCAAGAGCTAAATTTGGTAAGTGAAATACTGCCTTGTAGCCAGTACTACACATGCTACTTTAAATGTCATTTTACAATTTTCTACCTTGGTGTGAACATGTTATTACAATGCATTTCCATAAAAACTGTGTGGTATACGTTTGTGTATTTTTTCAATGACAAAAGCTAATCACTGGCTTGAGCAGAATCTTTCAGTCTTCAAAATTCTACTATATGAAATGTATCAATTATGATTTTATGCAGCATGTTTTACATGATAATTTGACATAGAAGTCTGTCATCAATATATCTACCCCTTCCCAAATCCCCATCATACCTTAGCACCTTCTTTTCCTGCAGCACCTGGGAGGCCTTGTTCACCTGGTGGGCCAGGAGGACCTGGATGACCTCTTTCACCAATTGGGCCAGTCTCACCAGTAGGACCCTAAGCACAAAGGTAAACCCCAGTCAAAAGGTTTTGAATGTCTAGAAGAGGCAGATTCTCAATATCCAGCTGTTCTGAATGAGTTACAGAGCAATACTGGTTAGCATACATTCTTCACCTTCCCCTCCAGGCAAAACTGACTTACAAAATATTTTTGTCCTATAAAATAAATCTTGCATTGCCTTTTGCCTGTAGACATGCCTGAGCAGTTTCCACAGATTGAAATCTTGACCTTGCTCCTTAGGCGATGAAGCTTAAAACACGATGCATTTCCACACATGGGAGGAGGTTACAAAAGTATATGTATGGTAAATTTATGTACTGTGCTTGTCCTGAAACACTGTTTCTCTATATAACATGAATTGTAAGGTGAGAGAGTTGAAAGATTCCTCTCTAGATGCACGAGTAGAACACTTTAACTGAAGAAATTATCTATAAAAAAATCCAGGCAATCCAAATGTCTGATTTGTCTGCAAATATGTAATATCAAATAAAATTGAACTTTGTTGGTAAAACACTCCACAATCTAAAAGTGATTGAGATTTGATCTCTGACAAGATTGTCACATAATATTATTGTTCTTTATAAATTATTTTGCATTAGAAATCTCACTTCACATTCTTGACTTCTGCTTCATGATCATATTAAGAAAACACACACAAAAAGTGGAAAAATAATCCCAACATTCACACATTTCATGGAACTATTGGTAAGTACTAAGTATAACTTTCTGTTATGAATAATTTGACACCAAAGTAAAGATAATCATTGATATACTTCTTTTAATTCAACAGATATAACTGCCCCCTGCATTAGATATAATATAATCATTAAAAATCAACTTTATAAAGTTAAGTATGAAATTAAATGATGTACCTGAGGGCCAACAACCCCACCAGGACCAGGAGGACCAGTTTTTCCTTGAAATCCCTGTGAAACAATCATAGAATACTATGTTACCTAGGAAAATATATAGAAGAGCCAAATTCTTATCCAAGCTGAAGAGGAGAAACAGAAATTCCATGTCTTAAGTTCTTCTCTTCAGAAAATAAAAATGAGATATTCCAGTTTTCCAGAATATGCTTAGAAGTGAAGGACTGATTATTTTTTCTTAGCTCTGTCAGTTCCAGCCAACATGAGTTAGTGCAGTAGTAAAATTTCCATTCAGTTTTACAGATCTCTCTAGGTGAACTAGATTAGATGATGTAGCTGAATGACAGCTGAAAATACATTTTTACATATGTACATCATGAATCATAAAGCCAGATATATAAATATTTTTTTAAAAAATGTTTTTTAAAGAAAGGCATAGAAGGTGGGTTAAATTGGACGGGCCTTAGAAGGACCCAGTTTGGGGTATACTGCGGACTTTCTGCATCACATGCTTTGAATATGAGGTTCACACAGATGACTACTGCATTATGCTCCTGTTTGGCTCTGCTGCCATGGCTGCTCTTTCTCAAACCTCACTAGCCATCAGCTAGCTCAGACAAAATGTCCAGTTCTGGGCTCCTCACTTCGAGAAAGACAGGGAACTTGTAGAGAGAGTCCACTGGAGGACCACAGAAGTTACTAGGTGTCTGGATCATTTCGCTTATGAGGAAAG
Source organism: Chrysolophus pictus (assembly GCA_037305975.1). Lineage (NCBI taxonomy): Eukaryota > Metazoa > Chordata > Aves > Galliformes > Phasianidae > Chrysolophus > Chrysolophus pictus. Next base: position 11,066,374 of record CM074583.1, on the reverse strand, counting down.
GCTGAGAGAACTGGAACTGTTCAGTCTGGAGAAGACTGAAAGGAGATCTTATAAATGCTTATAAATATCTAATGGACAGGAGTCAAGTTGATGGGGCCAGGCTATTTTTGGTGGTGCCCAGTGACAGGAGAAGGGGCACAAACTGGAACATAGGAAATTCCATACAAACAAGGAAAAACTTTGAGTGTTTTAGAGTCCAGAACAAGCTGCCTAGAGAGGTTCTGGACCTCCTTCTCTGGAGATATTGAAAGCCCATCTGGACACTTTCCTGTGCAACTACTTTAGAGAACCTAAAATAGGTTCTCTATAGGTTTAGCAGGGGGATCAGATGAGACGATTTCCAGAGGTTCTTTCCAACCCTTATGATTCTGTGTGATTACTACTGTATCACAGCCAGGGTTCTCTGCCTAACAGCCTGTATCTTTCTCCTACCATCCCCACCTGTGTAAAAACCAAGGTATCATTTGGCCCATATTTCTGAGAAATTTCTCAGCATGCCTCAAGGCACAGTCTCACTTCACTAATTTTGCGATATGAGTATTTGAGTATTAATTTTTACTACTTCTGTTGACTAGTTAAGCACATTCTGATGTTACCGACTCATCAGAGGAAGGAGTAATCTCACCTTTATAGTATGGAAGCAGAACAAAAATTTCTCATGTCTAACTTACTGTACCAGTAGATAACTACCATTATATTATCTCCCAGTTCCAGCCTCCTTCTCTTTTCTCTGTTGCTTCTATTTTTTTAGTTTGGTCACACTATTCTGACTTCAAGAGGTTTAAAACAGCAGCACAGTAAAGCTCATTTACTTACAGTCTCACCCCGCTGTCCTGGATGTCCAGGCAAGCCATCTTTACCAGGTGGGCCCTGAAATTGTAAAATACATTAACAAAATTATTTCTTTGCCATTCTGAATACTGAAATAAGTGCATAGTTAGCTGCAGGAATCTCTGATGTCTTTGGTTTTATTTTAGACTAGTCTTTGTTTATCTGCACAGATTTTAGCTATTGTTTTAACATTGCATTTTTCTTGTGTCCTTCCTGATGCATGTTAACAGTTCCTTGGAGAGTGAATGTTGGGCTGTCAAATACATGAATTTTCAAAATGGATTTCAATAATTCAGAAATTTTGGAAATATTTCTTTTCCATTTTTGTTTGACTAATGACTCAGTTAAAAAAAACACTACAGATTATGGGAGTATTTGACGAATTTCCAGTTTTTGGCAATGGCAATAAAAGTAGCAAATACGTGCATGAAAAAAAAAAAAACAACAGGTGGTTTGATACTTTTGTACTTAACCCAAGTGTGCAGGAGCACACTAGAAAAGCAGTTTGATTAGTTTAGGCTGCAGCTTACATGTAAAACTACTACAGATTTCTGCTACTATTGAATGTCTCCTTCCTCTTCATTTTTTCCTCAGTGAATCAACTGTTAAAAGGAAATATATATTACTGTATTAGAATTTTGCTTAAATTCAGCTTGTCACCAGACTTTGGCATCAAGATACTTGAGGATTTCCAGGCTGGCATATTGCGCTGAATGTCATGTGTGCTGCACTGATGATGTCTGAATTACCACTTTGAACATGTGAATTCTTGTCGTAGACTTAAAAGTCCATAAGCATCAAGGAAATTTGTATATTTGTAGTCTAGACATAAACATCTCTTAAAAAAAAGTCTTAAAATATTACCTTCAGAAAAATTGTATGAAAAATAATATTCTTGTTATTGTACCTACTTAATTTAAAAGATACTCACTGGGGGTCCCTTTGGTCCAGGAAATCCAACAGGTCCTTGAGGCCCTTGTGGTCCCTATATATAAGCAAGCAAACAGGCAAAATTTTACTCCAGCTGCCACAGCAATGGACTGAAAAGTTTGCTTCAATTATAAAATATATAAACTCTGTAGATAATATAACCTTGTAAGTCTCAAGCCTCATTTACGCTGTCATAAATATTGGTACAACAATTCACACTAACAGATCGAAAGCAAGACTACTTCTGTAGGAATGCTATTAGAAAAAAAAAACAATTTTGAAGTATTTCTATCTAATCCCTGAAATAGTGGATAATAAAGTAGGAGTTAACGGTGAGTAAGGAACATTATTTTCTTTGTTGCATAAAGTATGGGAATTCATTCATAGTCTGGTGGTCTGTTTTAACGGAATAGAATATTCATCTTTGGCAGTTTCTGCACTCTGGTAATATTTCAAGCTACTTTGATAACAACGCAAATTTTCAAGCAGAATAAGCTTTCCAAGTTACCAGGGAGAATGAAAAACGTTCATGCTTTCATGAAAAGTAGTGGAGATAGTTAAAAAAAAATGTGATGCATGAAAATTTTATTTCTATAGTTTTGTATATACATATATAGAGAGAGAGAAAAAAAATTTTCCTGCAGTGTTGTTTCACAAATCTAGTGAAAGATGATGGTATGAGTTAGCACATTGTGTATTATACATATGCACATACATATATACATGTGCATATACATATGCACATACATCTGTGGACATAGATCTATGCACCTACATATTTACACAAAGTGTAGCTTACCATTTCTAAAATTGTTACCAAACAAAACAGAGGCCAACTCTTAAAATTTACTGCTGATATGTTCAAAGGGACTATGTCAGCTTATTAAAAGACTTTTCACTGCTTGGTTTTTTTAATGTGCTGTCAAAGATTAGCTACCTGAAAAACCTTATTTATTCTATGCTGTTCCACAGCTGAGCTATGTATACTAATCATACAGTGCAACCCTTATCCTACTCTTGGTATAAAATGTGTGGCTTTCTAAAGTGTCAGCTGTCAAAATATGTTAGAAATGTTGCTTTGAAGTTTGAAGCAAAGGATCATAAGCAGGAGGCCACATCTCCCAAATTACGCTACCTTTTAGCTCCTTTGATAAAGTACTGGCTACTTCTGAGTTCATTAGAGTACAGAGCATGACTGCCAGAGCATGACAGCCTCCTGAAGTAGATGAAGCAGTACGCAAATGTAGCTGAAGAAGAGGTCACTTGTGCCCAACCTGGAGATTTGTCCTTAAGTGAATCTTATACAGTAATACTAAATCCGAGTTAACTAAGAAGTGCAAAGCAAAGGAGGAAATCTTTGTGATATTATTACACTGTCTTTCTCAAAAATTCCCATTGTATTTTGACTCTCACATCTTGAGCCTTTTTAATGAAAGAAGATTTCCATTTTGTTTTTTATTGACAGCAGATTTCAAGTTGGTATAATGATGGATTATGTAAGAAATAGCATTAGAAAACTAACAAAAATTACCTTTTGTCATTGAATTTCATTTTAGCAGTAGCCAGACAAAACAGATTGTTTAATATTTACATGTCTGGTACCTGGAATAGCCTCAGCTGAGTAGAAATGACAGTTTTAGTTCTTGGCTGACATTCACCCCTATTGGAAAGCAGATACCACACACTTAAATTAAATAAGTGATATCATATGTGGGGCTCTGTGATAACTTCATCTTTTTTCTCTAATCAGTTTATCTCCAGGGAATGCCTTCATCTAAGATGATCTGTTCGCTGTTTTCAGTCCCTCTCCCGTTCCTTTTCCCTATAACCTCTTGGAGTTATCAGTAAACCCCTTAATCACTAGGCTCTGCTCTTCAACTCCTGGTAGCCTGCCTCAGATGTTCCTCGACAGTGTAAGACAACGTAGACTTCCTTTTTTGGACTATGCCTAATTCTGATTTATCTAGCATATTACTTAACTCATTCCTCCTTTGATTCTCAGCTTCATACCCCTCTGTCTCTTCCTTGACACATCATTCTTGTTTCACTAAAACTTACCACTTATTCTTGCCATCAATGTTCCGCTTGATACTTTGTCATTTGCTTAATATACACACAGGTAGAAATCTAATTTATTGATATTGTTTTTCTATTTGCTGTTGTGTAATGGACTGATCACATATTTTTTTTTTCTACTGATAAGAGTAATAAGAAAATTTTATTTTAGCATGCACAGAAGGATTTCTCAAGGATGCGAAGTAGTTTGAGGAAATTCTTAGTTGATCAGAACTAAAAAAACATCAGTTGTTTCAACAAAGAATCTTCTAGGGATGGCTTGAGTGATTTGTAAATCTTATAAACAAGAGGTGTGCTACAGTAAATAGGGCATTCTTAAGACCAGAGACTTGTAAAGTCCAATTGTAATTTGCATGGATATATTGCAAAGTGTATATGAATTCTCTGCGTCTTATTTATAAAAAACTGTGCTTGAAGAAGCTTTCAGCTAACTTGAACTTACCCATTCCTAAATTTATGAAAAGCAACATCGTTAGAATTGAAATTTTGTTTGCTCTGGTTAGTCTGATCAAAGAAAGGCAAATAGATGAGAGGGAGAACTAAAAATAACTTGATCCTCCCACCACCAAACCGCACTCTTATATAGCAGGAAAGACACCATGCATATAAAAAACTTTCACGCACCCTTTCACCTGGTGGGCCAGGCGGACCATCATTGCCTGAAGTACCCTAAAAAAGAAGAACAGTGTTCAAAGATGAAACCTCCATTTTCTTTAAAAGAAACAGCCTGCAACTGATCTGTATAATGAGGCTGACAATTACCTTTGGACCTGGTTTGCCCGTAGGACCTCTCGGACCTCTTGAGCCTCTTGGACCCTGTCAAATAAAATTTAAAATTAAAAAAGACAGAATCACAGAATCACCAGTGTTGGAAAATTCCTATAAGATCATCCAGTCCAATCATCCACTTATCATCAATGTTTCCTACTAAACTATGGCCTTCCATACAACATCTAAACTTGGTAATGGTTGAATACTGTAACAAATTCAAATCAAAATCATTCTTCACACTATGGTAATTAATATAGAAAAACCTCTGTGTTGCAAAGCAAAAGTACATACTGTTGGTCCTCGCTGTCCTCTGGGGCCTGGTTTGCCATGTAATCCCTGTGAAGAAAGTACAGAGTTAATACAGAATAATATACAGTATAGTAATACTGTAGCCCTTTTTTTTTTTTTGCTTTATTATATTCCTATGTATAACCAGATTCCTGTCCTTAGGTTCAGTGTTAGATTAGCATTCCTGTGTACTCTAATGAAAGGAAGGTTAAAATTCTGGACAATATTCTTTCAGTAGAAATAGGAACTTGAATGGTACTTTATAATCTCTTTATATCTTTATAAATATAATCTTTATAATCAGGACAATGACTGTCTTACTAGCATATCACATACTAGTGTATACTGTTAAGCAAGATTAACGATAATGCCTACTTTACATTAAAAAAAAAAAAGCAGATATTCTTGTATTATTGGTGAAAAGCCTTACACTGAAGTATACGTGCAGTTTGGTGGTGTTAGTTATGATATTAATATTAATTAAAAAAATGCTTTATGAAGACTTGATAATTGATCAACATAATTATACTTTTATAATTTTAAATCTGCTCTTTGATGTGTTATTATTTTACTTTTCTGTTTGCTGCTTTGTTTTTGATCTGATATCCTGATTAGCAGTCATGTCTCATTTAACCCAACAGAGATGAAAGGAACATTGCTTTGCTGCTTTCCTCTGTCCATAACATCATACTCTAGCTAAAATAACACAAGAACAATCTAAAGCATACAAAAAAAAATGTAAATGCAATTAATTTTCTTCTATTTCATCGTAAAATCATGAATTTCTGCATTTCATGCTGCAAATTAAAATAGACTGCTAAGAACAATATTAATAAACATTATTTTGTTTGACCTGAGTTGATAATCTATAAATTTCTATCCATTCTCTCACTTCTGCAAATTTCATCAGCCTTCTCGAAACATATTTAGCTCTATTCTGTTGAGCTTTAGAGTCAGCAATACAATTGCCTGTATGTCATTTTAAGTTTGAAGAATGTGAATAATGGATTTTCCCTCACATGCTTCAAAGCAGCAAAATCTGTAATTTTGTATCTCTTTGGTAGTAGTATATGTTCATTATCTTGTTTGGTATATTTTACATTTTCAAAGCTCAGACTATAAGGAAGCTTGTGGTAAATCTGAATACTTATGAAATAGAAGTTGAATTTTCTTGAGGGTAAACTGCACCATAGCAAGTCAATGAATGTGACACAGGAAAATACAGTCCTTGCCAGATCACTCAACTATACTGTCAAATCAGATGCTCAGCAAAGGCAGTATGTTTCCTGTCTTTCAAACTTATGTTTGTGGTAGCGTATTCAACGAGAAAGTGTCTGAGATCCTGTATGCTTAGATTAACACTTTCAAAAATGAGAACTAGTGACTCAGTATGTCCTGTTTTACATAACTGTAAAAGGTCATCTCAAATGTGAAAAGCCTGTTTTTATAGTTCCTTGGATAGCAGCTTCAGTGAATTCCCATAGCACAGAGTACAAAAAGATAACTGTCATGCAAGCAATAATTATCATACCCTTGCACCTTTCTCTCCATTGGCACCTGGAAATCCTGGGAAACCAGTTGAGCCCTACATAAAAAATCAATACAATTATCATAAAACATTAATAGAAAAAACTGTAGTATAGCCAGCATTTAGTTTACATATAAAGCATACCTCCAAACTGATGCACATTTTACATCATGTCAAACTTGCAAGTGTGACAGCTGTAACAAATAGCTGTAAATTAACTTAACATCCATCTTAAGTCCAGAATGTATTAAAAAAAATCAATGTATGGAATGAACATTATTTTTCACCTTAGACATTATTCATTAAATCTGCACCAGGATCATTATCAGCCCACTAGAAATAACTGCAATTGTATCATAACAAAGTGAAACAAGGCCTTGTCCCTCACAGTAAAATAATTATTTTACAACATAACTGCATTTAAAGTAATTGTAAGTGTTACAACTTCTCAAAAGTGGTTACTCCACTGAGCTAAAAATTACCTCTGGTGGTTTATTCACTGTAAACTGACCAGTGGAAAGTTTCATTTAATTGATGCAATTTGTTCTTGTGGTCATACACTTGTCTAGTATGCAGAATTTATGTGTGGATTATCTGACTTGGTTCTATGCATGGCAACTGCTTCCAGGAGCCATTCCTGCTTCTCCTTTTTCACTGATTTTTTCCTGCTTACTGCCCACCAAATCTGAACAGAGGTATTTTCTTCTTGATTTCTAGTATACAGGCCCAAAGGAAGAGGAGACTTGTTAGCTGCCAAGGTGTTAATTTTTCATAAGGCAGTTAGGGCAAAAGAGTTGACAGACTTGGATAAAATATACTTTTACTGAAGATGAAAAATCAAAGCAGTGTTTGGTTTCGTCAGTCACTAAAACTACTGGTCAAACTCCTTGGTGTGATAGTCCTGTGATATCTGTACAGCTTGTTAGTACTTTAGTGGCAAATAAAATGCATATAACAAAAGCTTTAAATAGAATTTCTTTTTGCTCTTTGAAATTTCAGTGAATAATCATTTCTTCTTCTTTTAATTAATCTTATGTTGCACAATTATGCATTAATGAACTTGAGAACAATACATCAATGATGGTGGCTAATGAAAATCTGACTGATAATTCATTGATACAGTTTTCTTTGATCTCTCCCTCTCTTCCTCTCAGTTCTTCAACGTTTTAAAAGTGAACGAAATTGTGAAAATTCTATTCTGTGAAGCTCAAGTATATTCTTTGTAATTAAAAGGCTGAAAGGAAAAGACAACTTTAATGACTGGATACTAATAGACGTGACTTGGATATAGATATATATAAAATACTTTTTGCAATTGAGCTAATAAAAAAGGAATGGCAGAAGTAAAAAAATATTGTGAAAATTATCAATTTATAACAGTACAATGAAAAACAAGTAAATTACAGCAAAAAGAGTAACGTAAACCTTCTCAACAATATTGGAACAAGACTTTTTAGACAGCTAATATATTCTTCTACAGTTACTTTTTTTCTCTCTCTCTCCCTCGCCTTTACGTTGACTTTAACTGGACTGTGACTAAGCTACAAAACAATTCTTCAGTGAGTTGATGCATTTTAGCTGTTTTTTTTTTTTTTTTTTGAAGTTTAAGCGATAAATTAGAAGAGCAAACAGTGAATGTAGCTTGAGAACTATATTCCATTTTAATGCAATGAAATGAAAATTTAATGTAATGCAATTCTTGAGTAAGTCTGCTGAAAAAAGTATCAGTCAGTTTTTATTTGAAGTGTTACATCACTTTTGTTCTTAGAACTGAATAATGCAAAATGTCTTTGATCTTAGACTTTTCAAAAGACAGTTCAAAAGAAGAACAAAAAGAGACACTGAAATCTTAGACACTTGAATTAAGAAGTAGGAGGGAAAAAAGCATGTTTGTCAAGGTGAATTGTCTTCATAAATACTTTCCATAGATGGTTCTGATATTTTTTTTGTTAACATAGAGTGTTCAGTGAATAAGTATTCTTCAGTTAGTTCATCCATTTGACAGAAAAGGACAAAATGTAGGCCAGAGTCAGAAAAAAAAAACAAGCTAAGCTTTGCTTAGCCAGCCGGGAAGTTGTTGTTCTGCCAAAAAATCATAATTTCAAGTTGGAAGATCAAAATAGATTCCAAATTAGAAAAAAGTTGAGGATTTTACTGCAGATTGATTGTTCTGTTATGTAGGAAGGGGTAAGGGATTCTTCTTCTTGTGGTACTGTTCCAGATGACTCATTTTTAAGATGGTCTGGAGATGCAATCCCTCCCTCATTGCCTTCTCTACACTGGGAAATGTCTGTAAAATAATGTTTTTATTCTATGTCTTCTTCTTAATAAGAAGAGGCAATAATGACACAGATTGAATCCTTGTATCACACTGAAAATTACCATCACTTTCAGCGTCCATTTTAATCTGACTACAGTGCTTATTCTCTTTCAAACATAAAAGTCATTTCTTTTTCAATATAATTTAATGCATGCCAGTCTGAAGTTAACACAAAGTATAACTCAAAGGATGGCAAAAGTTTGAAAGCAGCATATTCATTAGAAAATTTAATGTTCCTTGAAGAGCCAGCCTTAGAGATCCAGGATTTTCTAAGACTTTACTTCAGATCATGATTATCAAGAAAGAAAATGTGAAAAACAGTGTAAGATTTACAGTTTATATACAGCTCACCTTTGGACCTTGTCTTCCTGGATATCCTGGCAATCCAGGTACACCAAGCTTGCCCTGTAACAGTAAGACAGTGCTAAATTTTAGTTTATTATTCACCTTAGTATTTCAGCAAACTTTTATGGAAAGTGTTTTTTCCACAACTTAGAGAGTTGACATTTTATGGGACATAAATGAAATAATTTTCTCATTTAAACAACTAATTACCAGTGGACTTAATTCCCCGAATCTAAATAAATATCTCACTCTAGTGAATGAGTTCAACAAAACCAGTACCCCTTAGTTGTGGGATGTGGTCATGGAACTATTAATATTCTTTAAGAAATCAATGTATTAGGATATTGTAAAGAAGAAGAAATTATTTTTGCTATGATAGCTTCTTTGTTTTCCATAAGTTTTTCACAAATAGGCATTTGGATAATCAACTTTTTTAATCACAGGTGATCTGTTTATGACTATGGTAAATCATAGCCTACTATTTGCGGGCAATAGATATATTAACAAATATGGCCACCTTGCTATGTTCTGAAAAGACAACAGGATGAACAGTTTGATCAACACTGACCTTACCTATTTCTAGAAATGGGTCTGTACCCCACGGAGTTGATCTTTTCAGATATTTAGAAAACAAGTGATGGCTTGCTGCTTTCAAAGGCAGGAGAAAGCATTTTTGACATTTAAGAGATGGAAACTCCGGGGAAGAATTTGACTGTTCTAAACACAAATCATGTTCCAGGCTGTTACATTTCGGAGAAGATTTAAATGGAAAAGATATGATTATACTATATAATATGGTATTCAGTAGTACTGGAAAAGATGAAGGAAGTACGCGTATGTGGAAGGGAATTTGCCAAAATAAATCTACTTATTCTTAAAAAATAGAGCACATGAATAAAGATGTTGTGTATTATCATATTCATAGCAGCACAGAGGTCTGGCTGAGACATTATTAAAGAAGAATTCTTTCTTCAGTTTATAAAAATAGACATAATGCTACCAGTTATAAACCACTGTGAAACAAGCAGCATGCCTTACAGTGATTGAAGTCTAAAATACTGCATCAAGTTCTACTAAATTCAGTGAAAGTTTTGTCCCTAATGACTGAGTAAGGGCCCAGTCACCTAGGTTCTAAGTGTGACACGGATACTTTTTGGTTCTAAACTCCTTGCTGATATGTTGCTAATTTTTTTGATACTCTACTTGGCATTTCCTTGGCAATGCAGCCCTGACAGTATGGGAGTTTTCTTATCATACAATCAGCTGAATGCAGAGAACAAGAAGCTATCTGTTATTTTCATTACTACAGAAGAATAGTACTTTTGCATAAAATAAAGGAAAGGAATAGGACACTGATAGTTATTCATAGAGGCACTTCCCTAATAGTGTGATGAGATTTAAGAATTGACAAATATTATTCTAGTTTTTGTTCTAAAATAAATATTACAGGATCAACCACATATCATTTTTCTCTGGCCTAATGTATTCTGGCAAATTATCCACAGAACATTGACAGAAGATGTTTTACTTTCAGTGGGAAATGAAAGGAATAAATATTTGTATTTGTGTTTCTTTTTTTTTATGTTTTTGATTCATGACCTTGCTAACAGCTGTTGAGATATCTTGCAAAACTGTGAAGATTAATTCATAAATAGTTTCCAGCTGGGGAAAGCTGAAAATTATTCTTTTTTTGAGTGATTGAACTAAGATTTTGGATAAATTCTTTTATAAGAACTTGTAAACACCAGACTCAAATTGTAATTTTAACCTCTTGCTGATCTATTAATGACATATTTGCAAAAAGTAGTAACTCTGAATGAAAAGAGGGTTTTTTTCAAGTTTGCAGAATACATCCTGTTCTTCCCTGAAAACTCCTAACAAACCCTGTTACTTTTGAAGTAGTATCACACACTTATGACTTCAGTCTTTACTCCTGAATACTGTAGAATGATAGTTGGATCAATCGATGGATAGATAAATAGATAGATACATAATTAATGCAGCTGTCAAATATAATGATGCTGGAAAAGTACTAGCTGTTCCTATTTTGAAGACAGAGAAACTAAGAACTGTAAACTCTACCTCCTGTCCTATTTCTTTTCAAGATACTACCAGCAATAACCTCAGTTAATAAAAAAATACTAAATGGAAATATTTTCATCAGCATCTTCTCACAATATATGTAATTCTGACCCATTTTTTTGCTTATTTTAATCATTCTTTCCCAGGTTTCCCAAATGCCACAATCTCTTTACAGACGCTCTCAGTAAAATACACGTGCCTTCTTCAGTCTCCTTTCCTCTTCTATTTCCATTGCACGTGTATTTTGGTGAGGTCAGCATTACTCAAGAATTTGTGCTTATCTCTGTGCTTGTTCTCTTCTATATTTCATTTCCCTATTCTTTACTCAGCCTTCCCTTTAAGCAGTATGTTTCGCTTTTACCAGACTTGTTTTGGGTTTCTGTTCAGGATATACTTTCTGTTTAAACCAATCTTCACATCAAAATTTGTCATTATATGGCTGTGAATATTAACTCGCTCTCTTGCAGCACCTTTTTCTCCTTTGTGCCCAAGAATTTCCTCTGCATTGTGTTTTTCTTGATGTACACTGTATGTAATTTAGGACTTTTCTGCTTTGTCTGTCTAAATAACATTATTTGTTATAATGTTGTTTTGTAACTCGCAAAGTATTGAATCCCAATACATGAACAAATGTGAACTCCAGTGACCTGCTTTAGTAGAGTTTCATAAAAACTACTGTTAGGTAGCCTAAGATCTTGCAGATCTTTTTGTGTGTCTTTTTAGTGATGAAGATCATGGGCTCCATCTACTTTATGAGGTAATTATATGATTATGTTGATATTTTGCTACTGACCTTTTCCCCAGCAGGACCAGCAGCACCTGGGTCCCCAGATGGACCTGCTCGACCTTTTGGACCTTCTGGACCATCTTCTCCTCTTGGGCCAGGTTGACCAACTTCTCCCTAAAATACGTTATATAAATGTGCAGCAATTGACTGTGTGCATACATTAGCAAGGTCATAACAACAAATACTTGAAAATAATTTTTCAGTAAACATAAATGGAGATTAAGTAAATGCAACCACTCATGTTCATTATATAAATACAAAAACACGTAAACTGAATTGTATTTGTGCAAGCGTTAGAGGCCACTGTCCTTGTCTGAAGAGAGCTGGGTTTTGAAACTGCTTTCCAATTTCATAGGAATTTTAATGAATTCAGTAATTACTACACATATTCTCGTGAAAACACTCTCATGGTCCGCATTAGAATAATTTTTGTATCCAAGAAGTTAAATAGATATCATCATCACAGTTACTTAAGTATACAGATAACAGATATAGTAGCCTCTTGTGATAAGTTTTTTGTTTTTTTTTTTAATTGTCTCTGCAACATTTCCTGTGACAGAAGCATCCATTGTGATAAAGTACATTTTGGCAGAGATATATAAGCTACTATTAGGTTGAAATGGAAATATCCTTCTTCAGGATAATTTATCTTCTTCAGGCAGTACTGCATCTTGCTATCCTGAAAAGGAGACTCCCTAGGAAGAAGTTCAGTGAAAAGGATATCAATGACTGACCCTTGCTTCTTCTTTATAACTGTGCCATTGCTGACTCATGAGGTCTAGACTCTGGCTCAAATCTGTGTTTGTGCATGGAACAGAAACAACTTAACCTAAAAGTTTTTAACTGTTTTCAGTGTAAATTTATTTGTTCACTTCACTGATCCTCTCAAAATAATAGCACTTAAACATTTTAAAATTATATGGGCCATGAGCCAATGCTTACCCGATCACCTTTAAGGCCCATGTCACCCTTAAATCCTGGGAAACCATCTTCACCCTAAGTAAGACAAAAATAGATGTAAAAAAACTTTCAGTAAAAGAAAACTGGAGGTTTTTGTTGTTGGTGGTTGTTTGTTTGTTTGGTTTTTTTTTTTTCCCATATGTAATAAGAAAATACAATAACTTAAGATTAAAATAATGTTTCAGACATAAGATAATTCTGATATATTTATTGCTGTTTTATATCAGCGTGCTTTATATGACTTTATAGTTTGCAAGTTCCTAATAGCATAATATCAGCTGTTTAAAGCTGTTTAAGATGTTTAAAGACAGAGATAAACTAATTGCTCAGCTTTATTACAAATTATCATTTGGTATTATTACAAAATTATTTGGTATGTCCTAAACATTTTTTTTATTGCTACTCTTTTTAATAATTCCATCAATTAAGTAAAATATTGGTGGCAAATTGTTCAGTGGTATTTTTTTTTAAGTAGCAGAACCTCCAGTTTATTTATTTATTTATTTATTTATTTAAATTTTAAACTAGTGTCTGAATAGTGTCATGAATGGAATTAAAGAACTGAGTGATAATGGAATCTTAATTAAAAAAATAAGACACGAAGGTTTGTTGCCACTAAAGGAAGAAGTAGTCTCCGTGCAGTAGCTGGACATTTGGCAACACAGTCTTGCCTACTTTCATTGGCTGATATGATGGAAAGAGGGTAGAAAAAACAACGGACATTACATTTCATATACAGAGTAGCAAAAACAGGTACGCATTATTTTTATTCCTAATGAGAATTATTATTTTCTCCCTAATAAGTTATGGTAGAGAATTTAATGCGAGCATTTTAATAGGTTTCCTAGTATAAATATAAGAAGACAGTACTCATACAAGTTTCATTTACACCTGTATGAGTTAGTTTGAATACAAACATAAACCTACAGAATTATTCAGTGGAGTTGTTCGCAACTTTATCTAGCATGACTGATCTGCTTTTGCTTCAGTCTGCCTTAATCTAATGCATCATACAGCAACTGCTACTTCATTACAGAATTAAAAACCATCCAGTTCCAGCCCTCCTGTCATAGGCAGGGATACCTTCCACTAGACCAGGATGCCCAAAGCCCAACCTGGTCTTAAATGCCTCTAGGGAAGGGGCATCTTCAGCTTCCCTGTGCAGCCTCAGAGAGGCCTGGAGAACTTTCCTAACGAAGTTTGGAGAAGTGAAGGCTCTGAGGAACTCTTATTGTGGCCTTCTAGTACTTAAAGGGAACTTATAAACTGGAGGGAAAACAAATTTTTACATAGTGACAGGACATGGGAAAATGGCTTTAAACTAAAAGAGAGGAGATTCAGATTAGATGTTAGAAAGATATTCTTTATTCAGATGGTGCTGAGGTGCTTGAACAGGTTGCCCAAAGAAGTTTTTGTTGCCCCATGTCTGGAGACAGTCAAGACCAGTTTGCATGGGGACTCGAGCAGCCTGATCTAGTGGTTGGCAATCCTGTCAACCCAAGCCATTCTATGATTTTGATTTTCTCTCTCTCTGTATATATACAAACACTCATATATTTAACTGATTTATCTATTTTTTCATAGATGGATTTTAATCACTCAGTAAGACACAAGAAAAATTTGCTGCTGAGTCTCCATGGTTATTAAAAATACTCTTGTTTTTCAAATTAGATTTAATGAGGAACTCTAAAAAGTGTATACAGGCTAGATAAATGGTGACGCAGAAAAGCATGAAGATACACAGACTCTTTTGGCATCTGAGCCTGAAAGACAGATTTCTAGTGCTCAAATCAAGGCTTTTTGGCTTCTACTTTACAAGTAGTCTTCTGCTTTAGAAATACACTTATAAATATATACACAGTAGCCAAGGGTACCAAGGTAAATTTGTCTGTGTGGACAGGCAGTATAAATGACGTCTGTTGTCTCTCTCATTCTGAGTGCTAAGGAAATTTGAAATTTAAACCAGTATTGGCTGTAGCTTCAGCCACTTCAGACTCTCAGAAATCAGTAGAGATGTTTGCTATAGTAAGAGCATTGCATTTGCTCTATGCAAAGAAGTAAAATTACTGTTGATGTAAAAGCTTTCATTATATTTATATACATGCATCTGACCAGGACTGTCTAACACTCTGACAAAGCCAAAAACCTAGGTAAAAATGCCTGAAACCTTGAACGCTTTTGGAAGATTTGGGTACATTAAAAAAAAAAAAAAAAAAAACATAAAATCTAGTCTACAGCATTATCGAAACAATAGAATGACACTACTGTTACCACAAATCTCTTGAATGGAATGAGCTTTTCAGCACCTACTATAATATATATTAATAAGAGAAAGGATGTCAAATTATCTACTTGAGAGCAATTTAGAGATGACTTAAATTGGTGTCAAGAGGATCCAAACCCACTTTAACAACTGAACATTTTCTAATTGTATTGTTCCAGTGTAAATAATAATAGAGGACACAGATTTATGAATTGGGCTTGGTATGTCCTTGGTATGTAAGTCAAAAATAAACTGCTGCTGCAAGAGAAAACACACAACAGTGGAGACAGAAGAGGCTGCAATGAAATAACACAGAAAAAGAGAAAGGAATTAAAAGCTGTCATAGTTCTACCTTTTCACCTTTGGATCCCTTGAGACCACGAACACCATCAGCTCCCTAAAGAAAGAATATTAAGAATTACCTACATGCATATAATAAAAAATGTTTGAGGGGAGAAATCTAGCAATTAATTCTTACCTTTACTCCCCGAGGACCTGGATAGCCAATTGGACCTTGAGGACCTGGAGGCCCCTAGAATAGATTGAAGCAAAGAACCTCTGTGCAGTATTTGGTTAACAAGCATTAGCCTAATCCTTATTCCCTCACTATACTGCAACAGCCTTGTGTGACATCAAAATAACCCTGTACTGATAGATTTCTCAGGCTTCCTGCTATAAAGAAAAGTCATGGCGTTACAAGGGAAATTAAACTATTACTAAACTTATGAATTTAGTTCTATTTGCATATTTAGGAAATAACTATACACATTATAAATAATCTGAAACTGGTAATTTCAGAATGTGAAAAACAAAAGAAAATCAAAACAAATATTTCAAAATAGATGACAATTTGCCACTAGTGGTTTCTTACTGGAAAAAATGTATATGGTATTTATGATGATGGCAGAAGTCAAAAGTATAAATCAAAATAATGATAATTATAAAAACATGCCTTAATAAAGAGATTACAGATCTGAAAATTATAGGGCTCATGGTGCTTAATCAGTACTGACTGGTATTTGGATGTTGTTATTTACTGTTTGCTGAGTATTTAAATAATGTTTAACTTGGATACTTTGCAATTGCTGGTGGTGTTTAAACAAACAGGGTTCCTTATGCTATGGAAGCAAGGAAGCCTGGAAACATATAGCAATGTCTGAGGCTGACCTGCTTTGTTTATTCTCTGATGCTGGAGATGGACACACAGCACAATCTTTCCTTAATAATAAGGTTTTCTGCTTTCAAACTGTGTATTTTCATAAAACCTTTAGGCTCTTAACATCTCTAAGAAATAACATTTTCTATCAAGTTTGGCTGAAATTAATTAGTAAATTCAAAAAGTATAACTTATATAAAAAGTAAAAGTATAACTGGCAGCTGGTCACATATACTTACTTTCAAATGATCTATGTAAACTTAATTTTCATAAGAAATTAAGGTAAAATCAACAAGCCTCTAGCTTTTAACATTCTGGACAAATATTAATCTTAATACAAATATTATGTAAACAAATAGAGAAATTTTGAAACTCACCAATGCACCTTTCTCTCCAGACTGACCCTCTTTACCAGGATGACCCTGTTTTAAAAGAAATGTATCTGCTTTGGAAAATAATCCATTTGTCAAATGACAGTTCATTATAAAAATAAAATTATTAATCACTTAAATTCCAAGTCAGTTGACTATATATGTAATTGGTTTTATTGAACAGAGTAGTAAATCTCAAGTTTTGCCAGACGTGGTCCTAAATAACATGTAGTGATTCACAAAAACCATTCATGTTTTGGTGTCATCGATATCCTAACATATTTTGATATGTCTTATATGATAAATCCCCATTGCTTACAGTCAATTTACTGTCTTGGAAAACTTTAAAATACATGTTCATTAAAAGAACATATATCATACATAAATAGTATTTGATATCTGCTTCCAAGTGACATTTAATCTTTCTTTAAAGTTTGTCTTACTAACATTGTATCCTTATTACTTGGTTTTTAAGCATACTTATGCCAAGTGTTTAATCAAAATCTTCTAGAAGATGCTTTTCAGCCACAAAATTTCATATTCCCATCCAGTCTCAAAGGTCTCCTTAACATAAAATGACTCAAAAACTGCAGCTGTTAAAGAGCTCATTTGTATTCTTGTAGATTTCATTAATTCCAGAATAATATACCACTTTTAACAATGTGTGTCCTTCAAAACAGCATGACATCTCCTTACATAAAAATGAAGTGAAATAGCATAGGAAAAATTTGCCTAATCTGAAAAAATGCCTTTGATCTTTCATGTGATTTTAACACAGGTATCATGGGATCACATACAAAGCTCACTGCTATTAGGAAGGTACTGCTCATTTTCTTCAATCACTAATGTAATTCTGTGGTTGTAAAGAGGTAATGTCAATTAGAACATACTTAGTTTAACCTAATTCCCTTGCATTTCCTTGGAATAAAGCTACTTGTGCAGGAGTGAGTTAATTCTGTGTGGGTGTATTGGGCCTCACCAGGATGGCATTTTCTTCATAGTTGTCCGTATAGTGCTATGTTCTGGATTTGTGACTAAAACACTTTTAATAACACACCAGTGATTTCACTATTGCTGAGGACTGCTTGCACATCATGAAGATTTTCTCTTTTTATCACTTTGCTCCCAGTGAGTAGGCTTGAGGTGGGCAAGAAGTTGGGAGGGAACACAGATGGGATAAATGTTCAGAACTGACCAGAAGAATATTCCATACCATATGGTGTAATGCTCAGCAATAAAAGCTCAGGGCAGGAGGAAGGAGGGGACATTCATGGTTAGGTTATCTTCCTATGTAACTACTAAGCTCACCGAGGCTCTGCTTTCCAGCAGTTAGCTAAACACATTTCTACGTATTTGAAGCAGTAAGTAAATTCTTAATTTTATTTCGTATGCACAGCTCTGCTCCACTTACTAAACTGTCTTAATATTGACCAGTGAGCTTTCTCACTTTTGTTGTTCTGATTCTCTCTTCCATTCCACCGTGGAGGTAGTGCCCAGTTGCTCACTAGGGTCAACTCACCATTTTAAGGAGGTACAGACCTGTGCTAACAACTAATTTTTAGAGCGTTTTCCTCTGTTTTTAAGGTTTAACAATATGCAGATTTTTAGAGAATGGTGAAGTCTGCAAGTGAATATTGTTCTCAGCATATAGAGAAAGGTAAGGAGAAAGATCTAATGTTCAGAAATTGATTCAAGGTATAGACTTCCAGCTGGACCTTTGTGTGCTTTTCTAACGTTCTCCATGAAAATTACCATTTTTCCTTGGCAGGAAAGGAGAGGTTATGAAAACTGTAGATACAATTATGTATTGGTAATATCATGTATGCACTGAAACCCTGCTGTTCATTCTGTAGTGGCAAAACTCTGTTGAAAGTCAGGTTCAAAAAACACAGACTGAAGCTATAATAAGATGAATTGTAAGGGAAAATGGCAAACAAAGCAGAGAGATGATTTGAGACTTCACACTGACTGTTGAATGGCTCTTGTCAGTGTAGGAAGATGATGTTCTTGATGAAAGAAACACATGCATATGTTCCAGTGTAGTCGATAAGTCCAAGCATGCAATATGCATGTTAGGTCAGGAAGCAGAGAAAGAGCCACTCTAAGAAAACAACTGATGACCATTTTTACTGATAATTTGATTTGCTATACTGATATGGTAAAACACTCCGATCCTTCGTGTGTCAGTCAGGTTACTTGCACAACCATGCAGATGTTTCTGATGGATTTCACCATCCGGGACCACAGCGATTTTTAGTAGCTGCAGCAAAAATGTTAATTCTAAAAGCTTTAGCAACACAAGTAACACAGAGGTTAGATGTATTTTATAAAGCTATTGCCAGTGAGGACTACAGGTCTTTCACTCTATGTTTTATTTTTGAGACACAGGTATCATTACATATTAATTGGTAAGACTGTTTAGATATTCAAAGCATGAAATATTTGGTTACTTACAGGAGGCCCATCAGAACCGGGAAGGCCAGGAAGGCCAGGCTTGCCTTGAGGTCCCTAAATACAATAAATACAATAACAGAGACACATCTTAAGAATGACAAAACACATTCTATCAGTTGCTTGCAATAAGGATCGTCCTTACTGGGACCAGGACTTATACAGACAACAAACTAATGTAACACTTTAGTATCTTAATCTTTTAAAACAGATGGCAAACCATCCTTAGATCTAGAGTAGCTATGAGAAAAAGGAAGAAAAAAAAAAAAAAGAAGATAAAAGGAAAAAGAACAAAAAATAAAAAAATCCATAACACATAAAAAAACCTATATCCAGTACATTCAATTGTAAGAGTTAAGGATAAAAAACGGGTATTAACTTATGAATATGCACAAACAAAACACAATATGGAGAAGACTTTTCCAGCTATAGAAAATTAAACACTATTTAGCATTTCAGGCATAAAGTCATTCAAAGTATGAAAGAAACCAGCAAGCTCAGGAATCAGAGAATAGCGCTTACAAAACCATAGCTCTCATAGCTGAAAAGGCTTGCTATGTCTTTGTGAAAGGCTGGAATTTTGGATATAGTCCATTCTGTATAATAATCCTTCTTAGGCACCCAGGTAGATAGAAAGCATGTAAAATGTGACATTTTTGAAGCTGACAGAAGGCCTGTATCAAACCACAAGAACATGTACAGACAGATAGACCAGAAAAAAACACCATGAAGAGACACTATAGTTAAGCGAATAATACCAGAATTGTGTCAGAATCTAATCCTTGTAAAATGAGAGCAGAATCTGCTGTTAGTAGATAAAAAACTTGGTAATAAAAAAGAGTAATAAAATCAAGCAAGCTGTGAAATTAATTAACATAAAAGTATACACTGTTTAATAGTGTAGATAGGGTTCTGAGTCTAACAGCAGAAAAAATAATCCAAAGAAATGATAGGAAATTATGTTTCTGAAGTAAATAAGAGTAAAGTCAGACCTCTGATAGTTATCCATTTACTTGAAGATTTTAGGAAGATTTACAGATTTTTAGAACTCGAGTTACGATGCTTTTAAACATAGCAAAGACCTTAAGCACTTAAGCAAGGTTGTTGCACAGAACTGACTGTGAAATACCAGAATAATGCTGTAACTTACTTTTTCACCAGGAGGTCCAATAGGACCTTGTGGACCAGGAAGGCCCTGTTAAAAAGAAACCAGCGTGAGAAATCAGGGGGAACAATACACATACATTCACCCTACTAAAGGTTCTTCATTAATTTGTTTTAAACACGCTGGCAAATATATGTGGCTTTTTCTTTTTCCCCTTACCAGTTAAATCAGGAATTTTGTGTGAGCCTTTTGCACAAGCCACTATTTTGGCAGTAAGTCTGTAACAAGATCCTATTCAGAACCCTCCTCCAGGTGTGGCCATTCCTGCTGCATTCCAGGAACACTGAATGAGTCATTTTTCTCCTGAATGAAAAATCCTTCTAACACTTGAAAACTTTGCTCCCACTCCCGTAGGTACACTTGTAGCATATTTATAAAATCCTTAAAGCTCTGTCAATTTTGCATGTGAAAAAATAGCCTTGAACCAATTTCACATTTATCAAACATTTAGTGCATTAAGCATTTTAGTTGCATCTTTTTTTTTTTCTTTTTTTTCTTTGAATTATTTTACACTTACTTGTGGGCCAGGGATTCCTTGCTGACCAGGGGGTCCTGGCTCCCCTTGAGGACCCTACCATAGAAAAAAAAATTAAAAAAAACAACCAAGGCATTAGGTTTGCTTTTCTGCATTACAGATCTTCATTGTCAGGAGTAGAAGGAAGACAAACTCATCTTTGTTCCTCCCTCTTAGAATTTTACTACCACCAAATCTCTATCCATATGATAGATTTTTTTTTTAATAACAGACCACACGTAGGACCTGAGCACTAGAGCCCATGGTGCTAAAGAAGCTTGAGAAGAAAGCATGGTTAGGTCTTATTGCTTATGGCTGAAGGCTAAGAAATAGAAAGTTTTCTTTTCAGAGTCGGACATGAGGCACCTGAATGTGAGGACAGAAAAGTTTAATTAAATGGAAGGGATGGCACAGTGGCAGGGACAAGGGAATGTGGAAAGGTTTTTTAGAATTCACTCCCTTTTTAATTTCCATCTTACTTACTCACCATGTTTCCCTTTGGGCCTGAAGGTCCATCAATACCTGCAATGCCCTGCAACAAACAACAGAAACACAAGCAGCTTTCAATGGACTTTCATTTTTTCTTCTAGAAATGATAAATACAAAACACTTGATACGTACAGGTTGTCCAGGGGGACCAGGTGTACCTCTGGGACCCAGTAGTCCCCGTGGACCCTGAAAGACAACAAATTCTTATTAACACCTGCCTGACTATTTCTGAACAAGAAGCAGGACTGGGTGAGGAATGTCAGAAGGAGCAAGAATGATAAGGAAATGGCATCATGGGGGCTAGGGGAAAAGGAAAAAAATGGAAAGAGGAAAAGAAGGAAAGAAAATCACCAATAATACATTCTCCTGAAGACTATCATAGGTTTGAACAGAACATCAGACGGTGGACAAACTTTGATACAGTCAGTTGTGCTGTCATTTCAGACAAAGGTACAGAATGCTGGTACAGTATATTCCACTGAGGTTCCATCACTGTTTTGGTGTGAAGATCTGACATGAACAGTGGTATACATTTGTACTCCTATCTTCAGAAAACACAATAGTCTATCATAATTTCTACTACTATTTACAGTGACAAACAGTGCTTTTCGTTGTAGTAAAGATCAAATAAATTATTAAAAAGATCAAATAAATTATTAAAAATTACTGATCGTTTTATTAGAATTAATGCCAGGCATTCTGATAGACACAATGAGGTTTGTTTTTCTTACCCCTAAACAAAAAAATCCATAAAGACCAAGGGCTATTTTTCTAGATCAAGTGAGCAAGATTTGCTCTATAGCATAAACTTTTGGCTTTACCCTATGGAAATGAAAACTAATTTTCACGATTTGTGTCATCACTCATATCACTCATATCACACTTGCTAAAGTAGGCAGGACAGCGTCTCCAGTTTCCTCATGTATGATAAAGATACAAATCACTAATATTCTGACTGTAGTATTTTCTTGTCATTTAGCAAACAGACAGCAGTATATCATACGTTTAGGGTAAAAATCCCCCTTCTGAGGCTTGATTTCTTGCCTGCAATGCAGAACTCTGCTCTGCAGTGACAACACCTGCAGAATCCTAACTGACATCAGTGGAACTTCTGTATTGGAAACAAGCATAAAAATATACACTGAAGCACAGTAGTGGGGGAAAGAAAAAAAAAAAAGAAAGGCTTATTTTTGAATAAATAAATGTTTGGAAAATATTTTCAAAACAACAGGGGTTTGGATGTGTTCTCATGTCTGCAATGACATATTTTACACTAGATCAAAAGGATAAGAAATAGGCTCTGTGACTATTGGAGTTGTGAATACTTATCTGGATATGCATCTGATTTAATTCTGATTTTGTGAGTGGTGTTTCAGCTCCAACAAAACAGATCATTTGCTTACTTTTCAGGTAGTATCAGTATGCTCTACATATATATATATGTGCACAAATTTTTATATCTGGAACCCAGAACAATTCAATAGAAAGAAATCTGAGAATTACATGTGTTTGTAAAACAAGTGTACTGATCAGAAACAAAGAAAGCATTGCTTACAGCTTCACCTGGGAGACCTCTTGGTCCAACTTCCCCATCTTCTCCCTGTTTTTGTACAAAGGAAATACAAGTTTTAGAAAAAAAAAAAAAAAGAGCAGATATTATGACTGTATTTCCATTACATGGGATTCACTCCCAGTTTTACTGTGAATCTGAAGTAAATAGCAGCTTACTCTTGATCCATCTTCACCAGGTAAGCCAGGGGGTCCCTGTGGGCCACGGTCTCCCTGTAGAACAAGAAAAGTTATTAAAATAATACATCTGTGGCAGAAAATAACAAAGAATGGGAAAGGAAATGAAAATAAATATATTAGCTGCAGTGTGATGTATCAAAACGTGTTAACATAATGACATTAATCTGTTACAGTACTCAGTATAGTCTTTCATTACTTTATTACAAAAACAAATGAGCATTATTGAAACAGTGAAATGTCTGTTTGTAAAATTTTGTTCTCTAACTATTCATTGCCCCAGAACATACAGAAATTGCTGCTCCAGAAGACAGTCTTAATTATCTGTACCCACATTTTCTTCGTCTCCTCCCTTACACAGTGTATTTCTGCTAGTAAAATAAGGAAGGTGTACATGGATCAGGAGTTAACACACCAGTTTTAAGGCCCTGCAATCCACATAGTGAAGTTCACTGACTGCTTTCAGAGCCACCCAACCTGGCACCAGTCATTTAGAGCATTATGACTGATTTGTCAGAGGTTTTGGAATGCAGCCAGACTTCCACACTTCCCCCCTGAGGCTGGGGCTTTTCAAGTCTCAGTATGCGAAGCCTCAGTATATTCTGGACTACGCACTTTTAGGATTTATTTTTCTTTCTCTTCTAAAGAGGACTAGTGTGCAGCATAGCTCTAACACCACTGACCAACTTCTTTCTAGGCAGCAGGTTTTCAGACTGTGACTTCCTTCTGGTATTGGACAACAACCAAGCATTCATCCTGTTTTCCTTAATTTAATCATTGCCTCTAAGGAGCATGACCACTGCAGCGGATTATTGCAGAGATATATGGAATCACTCTTCAGTGGCTCCATTTCATGCTTTCAAAATTTAACTTTCCTAGGGGATTTTAGGTAACTTGGTCCCTTCTCCAGAGTGCTCTTGTATTAAAAGTATTAGGATTTTATTCAATTTCTTTTCTGTTCTCTAAAAGTTGGAGTAATTACTGGAAAGAATGAAATTCTATGAACTGCACTTTCAGAGACAGAAGATTAATTACTACAGCAGTTTTGACATTTTGATAAGTTTTGAAACTATTCAACATGATTTTCTGGTACAGTATGTGATTTTCTGCATGCTAAAAGATGCTACTGAAAGATAACTCACAAGATGCATAATCTGCGTTCTAATTTCCAATTAAATTCTAGGTAAAAACTGACTTAAACCTTCAGATATTGAAAGAGCTCAGCCTCTAGAGGGCTACCTTTCTTGTCTTGCAATAGCATAGCGCTCAAAAAGAGATTAGAAGCTTGCATTCAGTGTCCTATATTGTCATACCGACAGAACACAACTACCCTATCAACATTCTCAGTTCTTCAGTACTCTAATTCTTTTCTTCCCATGTTCTGCCAAGGGGTATAGTTCTAGTAAACCTAAACAAAAAATGTTCAGTCAAAGAAAATAAGACTAAAAGGAATACTACATCATGTTGTCTATTTCCTCTCTATTGGAGACCAATGAGTCTCATCCAGTAATTCCTGTCTGACAACTTGTGTTTGACAAAAGCAAAACCTCAGAGACAAGAAATTTGCCAATCACAATTCAAAAACAACTAATTCTAAAAGAAGTCCTAAAACATCTATTTTAACGTCAGATGTTTTCAGCATCAGTTCTTTTATATCTAAAACACAAACACAATAGAAAAAAAGGTATTTCTCTTGTCATATTATTCTGTTTATTTTAAGCCAAAGAGAACTGAATATTTATATTACATGCTGTCAAGTAGTTATGAATCCAAAGAGGTCTAACTGTCTGGTCTGGCTTTGAACTGAGCTGGTTTCAGAGGGAATATAGTCAGTACTATAAAGAAGACTGCCAAACAAACATGAGAATGCAGTGATTTTTAAATGGTGAGATGAAAAAATGACAAAAAGAAGCCTTTGTTTTCATTAACACGTTACAAATTTCAATACAAACTTATTCGATTTCAGTTCTCATTTTTTTAGGAGATATGGAACAAATAAAATATTTGCAAAAAAAAAAAAAATTCTTTATGATACGGAATGTCCTATGGACTGACGATTCTACCATTAAAGGTTGGAAAGCAGACAAGACACGTACCCTGGCTCTGAACCAATTCCTGCTTAGCCTTCAGAGTCGTAACAAGAACTTAATGTCTAGCCCCCTCTGCTGGTCACATGCTGATGAAGTCAAATTTCAATTCTGTGAAGTGCTGATTACCTTACATATTAATAAGAAGGAATGACAGAAAAGGATAAAGATATTTGCATGACAATAAAAGTTCTTTTTCTATTGCTAGAAAAACTCAAGAGAGTATCCTTAGAGGTTATTACAAAGCACTAAGTCACAGACCAATAGTCAACATCGGTGAGATTTTCCAAGAAGGGCAGCAACCATACTAACTCATTGAAGGGTGAAAGCTATAATCATTCCTTGGTCATCAGCACACATGGGAATATTTAGTTCTGAAATTCCTACCTACTTTTTTTTTTATGCATTTACCAGGTTTTACACTCAGTAGAACATGTTATTACTATCTGCCTTAGGGGTATAATTTAAAGCAGAAAGCCCCTGCTGTGAAAGATGCAACCTCATCCTCTCAATTGGTATGAGAACAAGAGCTAGTATATTAGTTGTTTAAAACATTATTTCAAATTTTCTCAAATTATCTGATATGACTTTGATCTGTCATTAATCTGAAGTTGTTGGAATGAGCCACACTAAAAAGTTCAGTTTGCAGTTCCAAATGCAGTTTTTGAGCAAGATTCTTGCAGATTAAAAATTTTCATACTCCTGATACAGAAACTTCATGCTCATTTACTGTGCAACTGTTTCCCTTAGCAATCAATGTAAATCCAGCAGACAAATTTCTTCATTAAAAATCAACAACAAAAAAAACCTACCCAAAAATCTAGAGCAAAGCCTGAAGATATGATCTGAATTCTAAAAATATATTTAAATCAGTAATATGTGTGAACTGTAGTCTATTGATTGATACTACTAAAATATTTTGAGGAATATATTACCTGACAATACAGATATTATTCTGTAGGGTGAAATGCTGACATTCTGTTTCAGCTTTCCTCACAGTCGTTCGTGCTATTCTTAATGAATAGTACATTATTTCTGTTAGTGTATCATTATGCTGTTGTATAAATATGCAGGTTTTTCTTACCCTGTTACCTTTGTCACCAGGGAGGCCAGGAAGACCATCAAATCCTCTGTCACCCTTGGAGAGAAGAAATCACAGTTTTCGTAAATTACTGCTTACAATCTGTATTACTCTGAGTAAATTGCATCTTTTTTCTGTGTTAATTTTGAGTTATGTTACACTTTTTTATTGAATGAAATATATGGAAGGGAGGAGTGCAACAATCAAACTCTCAAAGTTTTCTCTATGTATTAAAGCTAGAAAAATATGCCACCTCAGCTTCTTTACTGCACTGTAGGTATGGTGTTTATAAAAAAAAGTCTAAACTGAAATAAAAAGCTTGATTCTAGCTGCCCTTTGTAGTTGCAAGACTGATTTTATTACTGCTGATACTCTGTAAATAAAAACTAAGAGGGACATAATCATGCCCAAAGAATTGAGTTATTTCAAGGTCAGGCTACTAACCATTACCATTAATTAGCATATTTCAAATACATGATTCATTCTCAACTCTTGCATTTGACCCAGCCATCTGAAACCTCAATATTTTCACATGAGAGGAGAATTTTGGGTTGACCTGGGTGGAAACTGTGGTGCTTGCTTAAAATCCATCCAGATCATTCCAAGGTCTCATTATTTACCTTTGCACCAGGTTCTCCTGGCATTCCTCTGGCACCATCAGCTCCAGGCCGTCCCTGCAGAAATGCAAAAGGAAAAGCAGTTGAAAATGCAGTGAAAATAGTAATACTTAAATATCTAAATAGCATCTATTTACCCGGAGCAAGATTGATATGTATGCTACCTACCCTTTTGCCAGCTTTTCCACTTGGACCAGGGGCACCTTGAACACCACGAGGACCCTGAGTTTAAAGAATACAGCAAAAACCTAGTTAAATAACTCAGGAACAGGGTTGGCTTTTTATACTGAGAGGTGACTTTTTTTCCCCCAGGAGATGATAGATTATAGTTTTCAAATACTGATTTATATTAATAGAATACAATCATCCAATCTGGCTTAACTCTGTTTTAACACTAGCTTTCATGAGGTGGCACAATTGGCCCCTTTACTTAAAAGCTTGTTATATTCTTTTGATGACTTTGAAGATCCCAACCCTGTAATCTGAAAATTCTTATTCCTGTCATACTGAAATTATTTTAGGCACATAATAATTATTTGATGAAAACTGAAGAGTGCTTATTTCAGATTACTAATTCATATGCAAACAGGAGCTGTGCTGGTAAATAGCTCACATGCTGTCTTAGCTTTATAGAGCAGAGTTTTAACTAGAGGAGGATCAAATTACTTCAGACTGAAAAACCTGATTGCACTGTTCAGACACGTAACTATCACTGTAGGTTGAGAGGGTGTATGTTTCTGTAAAAGTATTCTTATCACCCATCCAAATGTGACTTCTTTTCTTGGAAATAACAGTGATTAATGACTAGCATCCAAAAATATTAAGTAGGAAGAGAAACAATGCTAACAGTGTAAGTAAGCAAACTGGAAGACTGGCCAGTTGTTCACAATTGTTCAATTACTTTCTTTTTCTTCTGCAAATATCCATGTTCAGTAATAAGACAGGTACTTAATAATGTAGCTGATCCATGATACCACTTGGAATATGGCAAAATTATTGTTCCAAAGACACATATCATGATTTCTTTAAGAACTCCCTATCATTTTAAGGTTTAAACTAAAAGATTTCAGTACTCTTTTACATCACCACAGGAGCTGATATAATGTATGATGATAAAAATGATATAAAGTAAGATGAGAATAAAAGCATGCACTGATTCCTAAAGACCCCTTCTTGCTATGTCATTGAGTTCTTCTTGAAAATATTCCTGTTTTTTTAGTAAATAGAACCTTTCACCTTATGAGACCCGATGAGATCACAGCCCAAGACTATATACATGCAGATTGACATTTAATTACTGAACAGAGATAGAAGTGACATTCCAGAAGTTATAATTGTTCTTTCTTTTGTAAAGGCAGATGGACTTTCATATTCAAAATGAAAAATCAAGCTAACACATTTAATTAAGACTGTACTGTAAAAGCTATTTTTCCTCAACTGCATGTGGAAAGCACATCATTAACCATTTTCTTTGAAGAGATATAAATGCATTTTTTGTGAAGATAAACAAGTTCAAACATAACAAGCAATATTACTGTACCTGAGGACCTGGTTCGCCACTTTCTCCCTTAGCACCTGCTGCTCCAGGTCCTCCCTTGATGAAAAAAAGCAAAATATTGTTTGAATACAGAACTTGAAGTTACTAAGTTATTTTCCTATTCCTATATATTATCAGGGAGAAAAAAAACAATCTCCTGTTTATTATATAGTGTGAATTCACCCTTTGAATCTGAAGGAATAACCCAGTGCACATTGTATAGACCCTGGGCCTACTGGTCAAAAATCTTTCTCTTACTAAAGAAAAATTCCAACAGATTTGAATGAAACCAAAAGTGACACTTCATGCTATAATGATACTTGAAAGCTAAATATGAGCACAGTTTGCGTGCAAACAAAAGTCCACCAGCTTCAAGGAAGCCAATAGAAATTAAATCCACCTCTTTTCACCTTCATCCATTTATGTGTTTCATAGAAGAAAACATAGAGTTCAACTCAAAGATCACTAACTGAAGCAATCTTACCATAACCTACTGTGATATTTTAACTAAAATATTTCTGCATCTACCATGAAAAAGTGCACTTATTTTATATTTTTACTATGATTAAATGATACAGATCTTCAGTTTTACCAATGAAAAGACCTAAAATAAATCTTCACCTAGGCTATGTGGAATCTGAGCAAAATTAGTGGTCTTCACAGTTTTCTCTCTAAGTCTCTGGACACACTGACGTAGAATACAAGCTCAGGGAAGGCACGTATTTAAGTACTACTATGGGTAAAAGTTTTTTTTGCATTTCTGACCTCTGAAGCAGGTCATAACCAAATTAAGGTGTTCAACACAAAAAGAATCTTTCAGACCATGGAAAACCGATCCTCCTCCCATGTTTACCATAGTGACCATTTGAAGAAAGAAGTTGTCTCAAGGCTTAGCTTAGTGCTGGATCTAGCATCATGGAATAGAAAAAGTCCCACCAACATTCCAAGTACTGAATCAAATAGAAAATCGTATCTCTGGTAATGGCAGCAGAAAGAACAGTAGTGATAGATGGAAACTGTTGTAAACTCTGCTTTTAATTAACGTCAGTAAGCAGAAATTTATTTTGCATTCTACGCTAATCAAGTATGTGAACTCTACACTCAGGTGAAGCTAGACTACAAGAAGGGGCTACAAGAATCCTGTGTTTAAGATTTTTAATGAATTATGTGTCTCACTGGCTACTAAATTAACACAGTACAGTTCATATTAAGATGAAGAGATCCTATTATTTCATTAATTTAAATAATCTGAACACACAAACACATCAAGAATCTGCAGTTGCTTCTGGAACTCTAGGCCTAAAATGTTGCCAGATTAAAGAGTTGGATTTCTAGAGCCTCCTGGTGGCTTAGTAGAAAAACATCTATTAATGTTACTCAGTTAAATTTTGTATACAGAAATACACGATGACTTTGAAAATGTACCTGGTATGAAATATAACTGAAGGTATATAACCCACTGTCAATAAAACATTTTATTTAGAAATAATAACTTATAGAAGTTCTATAACTATTCTGTCTATACAGACTTAATGTTATCCTGCAAATCTCCTGATCTAAATACATTGCTGAAAATAGTGTATTAGTTATTTAAATGAACTCAACATGTCTGACTTTGTAATTGCCACATATCTAACTAATTGCAATCAATCAGAAGACTGTGGCAAATTTCTGCACTTGTTTGCAACACTCCATTTTGGATGAATTACTCTAGAAAATAATTACTCTTGCATTCGTCTGCTTAAAAACACAACCAAAGCCTACTAATTTTAGTTTCTGGGGACTGCGTGAGATTTTGATAAGATCTCACTTAGTCCCCAGTGACTGTAACCAGTATATTTCATCTAGATAAACAGAGCTAGGTTCATGAGATTTGGAGCACAGAATAAACTGAAACAGGAATTTTGGCACCATGAGGCAAAGCACTGCTGAACCAACCCAGAACACAATTTAGAGAAGTTTTAGTTCTATATAGCTTTCAAAAGTCACTGAAGGGAATGTTGAGCTATTAGGATCAGGTAAGAACAAGATTGAGAGTATTCCGTATTACCCTTAAAACATTCCTTCAGCACCCCCACTCCAGGTTTTCTTTGCTTATAAGAGTAGTGATTGGAGAAAATAGCAGAAAGAGCCATTAACATAAATTTTCAGTTGTACCGTGCTGCAGTAACAGCGCACAATATAATGGACAATAACCTGACCAATATTTTCTGTTGGTAACAGCAGGATAGTACTCCTGTTGTTTCTACATCTGCCTCTCCTGTTTCCAAACTTACAGTTTAACTCAGACAGTGTATGCTGAAGATGGTAGGGCTTCGAGAAAAGAAAGACAAGGATAGAAGGGAAGGACCTGATTGTCACTGTTCAGCAATGAGCTGCTGCAGAAGCACAGCATTTAAGGAAAAAAATGGCAAAAGAAGGGAAAAGAACTATATTTCCTATATTATACTGTGATCCCACAGCTTCAAAAGAACATATCTCTATGAGGGGGATGAATAGAAGGAAACTAATTAAGAGGAAATGATTACTGCATTCCAGAGAAAATTGGACAGTTTCGAACTTCTCTTGCTTTTTTGTGCATATGCTAGCTACTACAATTGTAATTGACACATAATTGGCATCACTTTTTCTTTACACAATAAACCATGTGTAAACTTGTTTTATCTTTTTCTCTTGGTTCTTCAGTGGTCATTTGTTTTAATTTCTCAATAGTACAATTGTATTCTTGTCCACTTTACAGCTAGAAGCTTGTCTGGTGTAATGGAAAATGCTAACATTGTACTTTGTGTCCATCATCATCACGGCAATAGAAGTAAAAATTACAGCAGATCAAATTAAGGAGGCCAAATATTTTTCAACCTAGCTGTGCCACCAAAATAGACAAATTAAGTTTCCAAATAAAAAGACTCTTTCAAAAACGGATGTTATACAATCTTTAAAAGAGAATTTCACTCCATGTCAGAGAATAAATATAGTCACCTGGGAGAACTCAGAGATTTTTCTAAAACGCTTATGATTTTAGCTACACCATTTATTTTATTTCATACTACAGATGCTCTATAATAGCTTTTAAAATATGTTAAATGCTAAATAACACCATTTAGTAGACTGCTGTATCTGAAATAGCCATCTTCTAAAAGAGGAAATTGCAACTGGCAGATAAATCAGGTGATTTTGGCTTGCTCAACTTCCTATCTGTTTTTGCACTTTCATTGGACATTGACTGCTCTTTTAAAGTCTCTATAGGCATTACAGTAGCAAGCCTGTTTGTGACCAAAAAGCTGTTTTACATATCCTTAGAAAAACTGTTGTTTGTGTTCTGTGTATAGACTTCTTAAAACATACAAGCTTTCAAAATATCCCACAGGGTCATTTCCCAGATCATTCAGTATTAGCAATACAGGCCAAATTCAGGTCTTAAGTAAAAAAAAAGCAACAATTATTTTAGTAATCAATGTTATTTTTGATTGCCTATATAATGTATCTTAAGAAATTTCCAGATTCAGCTTAAATACTGAGCCACAGCCATTCTGCACAGTCTTAGTTTAGTATATTCTTCTGTAGTGTTTAATATTTGCTACCAGAAACTTTGTAAACATTGTCACAGAAATTACTGACTGTAGAGGCATATGTAGTTATGTAAGACTGCTTCATAGCCTAAGTCCACCAGTACCAAACATTCCAAAATCTACATTAAAAACTCATTTAGTGTTCAGCCTGCATTGTAATCTTCGAATAACAATAAAAACTGTGACCTTAATTATAGCACTTTCTTTTCAAATAAAATAAGAACAGGTACAGAGGTGTAGGCAGTGCCAGAGTGAGATCAGTGAACTTTTATTAGAGCGCTCTTAGATTCATGCCTCTGTTTTGCTTACATACCACAGGACCTGGTCTTCCAGTGAGTCCCATGGGACCAGGTGGACCTCTCATTGCAATCTGAGAAAACAAACAGAACAAGGCATCAGGTGCCAAGAAAAAGCTGCCATCCCAGCATACAGATTAAGACAATGTCACAATACACTAGCAAATAGGCCCCATCATTCACTCAGTAGTGAGTGTATTCTGTCATAAAGATGTCTACCATCATGAAATGATGCTTACAGCTGTTTACTTCACACTCTGAAAGTCATAAAATGGAAATTCATTTGCAATTATACTCTTGTGGCAGTTCTATTTACAAGCTCCTTGTGCTTACCCTTGCTTGCTGAAGAATAGCCTGTGCTTGAGCTTCCTGAGCTGAGATTGTCGGGCCCTTCTCACCATCTCCACCAAAGCGGAACTACAGGTATCAAAACAAGAAATGGAATTCAAAGTTTATAAAATGAAAACCACACTTATTATTCACTGCAACTGTGTAAACCACTTTGAAGACAATAAGTCTCAGTATTTAGTTCATTCCATTAACTTCAGTAGACTGCTGAAATGGGGACTGAAGCCACTGGATCCAGTATATTTATTAAGAGTTTAGAACTGAAGAACAAATCTAATTGCTTAAGTGAAAGTATTTTGTTTAATGTATTTTTTTTAAATTAAAATATGTATCAAAGTTAATTAACTTTCAGTGCATTTTTAGCTATTTACATAAAAATTAAATTTAACTTAAGGCAGAATTCAATGCGAAAAAGATATTTGGTATCTAAGAGGAAACAGTTTTGTGTAATTTCTGACAATTTAAAAATAAACTAATGGATACTCTGCACTCATAGTCTGTTATTGTTCGTGAAACTGCTGAATTGCTGGTAGAAGCTTTGCAGTTTTGGAGGGACACTGAGCTGCAACAAGTAGCATGGTTTTCCAAAGGTATGACATGAGCATAGTGGATGTCAGGACAATGAATCTTTCGCTGCCCGCAGCAGTCTGTTTGTACGGTTTACCTATGCCCAGAGTTGGCATGGCAACTGAAGCTTTTCTTCTGCAATCATAGTAAGATCAGAATGAAAGGCTTTCTTTGGCAAAGTGATGAAAAACTTACTTGCTTTAAGCCCCTGCAAATAACTACCTGACTCTTCTCATATGGGAAAGGAAGAGAACTATCAAGCTTGCTGCCATTTGAAAGGAAGCCAGATGGCTCTGCAGGCATCTACATAATGCAGAATCAACACAACTTTCAAAATATTATTCCAAGCAATTAGTTATCTTGCATCCATTGAAAGAGTGAATCTATTTTTATGAATTCAAGCCCCACACATGATAACGAAGAGCCTCACAAAGGCCTCTCCTACATGTCCTTTAGGACTCAGAGTGTATCCCTGAGAAAAGATAGTGTAGCTACTGCCAGATTTGAATCCTGCTGTTTACTCCTTTACACCAGAATGGGTCTCAAGCTGGTCAGCAGGTCATCTGTAATCAAAGGATAGCGGCTCTCAGTGGAGTCTGTAAGTGGCTGAGGGAGAATAAGCAATTAGGAATGAGAATTATGACTCTAATAGTGATGACAGCAATACTGTCCAGAGTGATAAAACTCCCTAGAAATGCTCATTAACTTGGAAATCTGCTAAAAATAAAAGTGACATTTTATACTTCAAAACATCTATCCTCATTTTGTATGATTAAATATTTAAACAGCACCTGATTTTTAGAAAAAACTATATCACCTCATTGCAGCTGGAACTAGACCTGGAGGATACCATTTTCTCCACTGAATATTTAGAAAATGCAGTAGAATAGCAGTATTTTTCGAATAGTTTGCAAAGATCAACCTGAGCCACAGACTCAGAAACAATATGATGTCCTGAAAATAAAATGGTAAATGAAAATGGTAAAGAAGTCTGGATGTTGGTTAAACTACTAGGACAGAATTCAGAACAACTGAAGCCAATTAAGAAATTCTCCCTGCGAAACTTCTCTTTTAACTTGGAAAACTACTTGAGCTCAGACTGATTAACGTCTTAAACAAAGGCTTGTGATATTTTATAAATTGACTGATAGGTATAGTATTAGTCCACACTTACTACTTTTAATGGAACAAAGTGGTGAATCAGCCTCTTCTGGCACAGAAATTACAGTTGGAAGAATGATTTGGGAATAATACTCAAGTGGCATTTTTTCACCAACTAATTATTGGGCATTAAATATTTCTGTTACACAGCCAGCTGTAATAACAAAACACTAGTGCAAGCATAAGATAAAAAACATTACCTTTCTTTAATAATCTTTCCTTGATTGTTTCTTAAATAAAAAATAAACTTAAAATCATCCTTTCCTCATTGATACTGATGGAGTCTTGCCTCTTGGAACAGAACTGAGGCTCTGAGCCTTTTTACAAAGATAATCTCACAGAAAATATTGCCCTTTTCTTTACAATTGCTTTATTATTACTCTGGTATGTTATTACTTATCAAATCTTTCAAATATACACACTCTGGAATATTAACTTCCATGCACAATACATCTCATACTAAAAAGCTGCAAGACACTTTTGAGAGCTTTGAGCTTGTCCCTCCACCTGCTAAAACAGATGGTGTTTTGCTTAAATTCCTGTGGGAGCAGAGCTGGCTATGTGCATCTATTTCTATTCAAAGGATGCTCTGACTTTTTAGAGGACAGTGAAGTCCAATTTTAGGCAAAGAATGTTTAAAACTCTCCAAGTGAAAGAGATTTGAAAGCACACATGTCTGCCTTTGTGGAACAGCAAATTCCTTGTTTGGGAAATATGTATCAGATAATAGCTACCATTGAAAAAATAAGGACCATTTTAGCATATGCAATACAGTCATGCAGGTTCTAATCAGGCAGCCATGCAGGAGCCAAAGCCTATGTTCTGTCTGAAAAGAAAAACCAACAAGTGACCTCCAAATGATTAAACCATACGAGAAACTCCACCATCTCTCATTCCAAAGACAAAATCAGACGAAAAAGTGAGTGCCTTTACACTTACTGAAACACTATCTTTTTGGAGTCTCACTACCCTAGAATCATAATGCAACTTACCGGCAGCATTAACATGGTACCTGGGGGACCTGCTAAACCATCTGCACCAGGGAGACCAGGACGACCAGGTGGACCCTGGGAGAATACAGGGATGACAGAAAAAGGGATGCGAATGAAAGGAGAGTTATTTATGGAAAACCTTTTGAGTCACTTAAGCTTGTATTAATAATGAGGCACTCTGGGAATGCTATTGTGGTAGCTAAAGAAGTAGGCTTGGGGAAAACATTCAGCAATAGGGAAGAAAACTATTCTCTCTAATTACCACACAAATTGTTTTAAAAATGATGTGAGGAGAACCTAGATTTCATAGGTTAAGCTGACTTGAGGTGTTCCAATGTTTATTTTATATGATACACAGAAAACTAACACTGCTGATTTTCTTTAAAAAAAATTGAGTATGTTTAATTTTGAATGGCTACATAAGTCCTACAGTTATGACTTGGAATCCACTTTCATGAATTCTCTCTTCTGTGCCCATTTAAAAAGAGCCTACATTTTTGGTGTAATGTAGAGTTGAAAAAATATACCAGTGTGTACATAATTCTTACGGTTGCCAACAGGCAGTGCTACAATGATTAACACCACTGTTGTGACAACTGATTTATCAAATTGCATCTTTTGTCCCAGCAGTTTGCAGGCTGCAGTTTTACTAGATGAAGCTGTCAAAGACATGAAGGACCTGTGTTATGAGTGCTCCTTTGCATACTGCATGTTTGAGAAAAAAAGTATACATTCACCAGAAAGACTCTGCAGGATTGCAATGACAGATCAACAAACATCAAACTGACTTAAGTGATTCCTTTTGGCACTCAAGAGTTGAAGAAAACAATCGGAAAGCTGATCCTAAAAAATGTGGTCTTTTTTCCTCTGTCAGGGAATTAAGATCAATAATCTGTTATTTTTAGCTCTTTCTCCAAAAAAATCTGGAACATCATAGAACAAATCCTTATTAATGGCATACTATAGGTAGACTGTAAATAGAAAATTATTGCCAATTAAAAAGTATTGAATAACATGATGTTGTCATAATTAAAAAGAAGCATTATATATCTGGCCATTTCAGAGTTAACGTTAAAAAACTGTTAAATGCATCCAAAAGGCACTCAAAGAACCTTCGCTCTGACCTGTAGCAACTTTATGCCATATGATTACAAGTCTTTGTGTTACCAAGTGAATTTGATGGTTCTTTTTTCACTTTTTTCTCCCATAGCAGCATTTATGTGAGTGAAATTAATTCATGCAGTGAGTACAAGTGAGACTTACGCATAAGTGGTCTTCTACAGAAGGGTATGTTCATTCATTTCTCAATTATCTTATACCCAATATTAGGATAAGGATGACAGAATAACTTATTACAACAGCTGAAGAACCATAGGCATTTTTTACTTAAACAGTGTTCCTTTCCTGGAGAGGCAATGTTACTTTTCTAGCTTTTTAACCTAAGATGAAAACTAGTCAGAACAGTTATAGAAAGACCTACAGTTTTTATTCATGTACACTGATTGTTTTATAAAAAAACCATATGTGCCTACACATATGTTGAAGTCAGGCACATTCCTTCACTAGGATTGAATCTGAAAGCAGAATCTTGTTGCAAACATCTGCATTGTTCTAGTGGGTTTGGTAACTAACTCCTACAATTATCTCTTTGTATAATGCATCTTTTTTAATACAAAAAATGAAGTCTATTCCATGGCAGGAACTTGATGTGTTTATTCAAGAATTTTCTTATAAGCAACAGTTAGGTTAAAACCTGAGTATTACGTGGATTTATTCCATTTTAATGTGTTAAAATTCCAATTTTATCAGTTCAGATTCCAAAATAAATCAGATTCCAAAATACAGTTAATCTACTAATCTATTAATCAAAATACAGTTAATGTGAAATAAGAGTGTATGCTGGTTTATAATCAAGGTGAAGTGCTGTGGTTACTATCATCTATTTATTGAGGCAAATGCATCTTCTTAGCATCTTGCACTCACAAATTCTGTAGAATAATGACATTGTTTTTCTCTGTATCTCTACATTTTATGGCTGAGTTCATATTGATTTTTTCAAGATGTATACAATATATTTTAACCTACTGCTTTTTTCTATTTTAAAATTATTTTCATTAAAATGTACACAAAACTGGAACTTTATTCTTTTCCACTTTCATATAGAAGATATTTCTACCATTAATTAAATATTTATCCAATTTTTCAGTTGATGTACTCAGCTAAGTAAATCAGCCTCAATTCCACTGAATTTTCTTAAGCTGTTTTTCAGATCAGGATCTAACACACTTGCTCCTGCATAATTAATGCAAGACATACCATGAATACCAGGATAATCTGTATGTTGACTTACCCTTTCACCAGGGTCACCTGGAGGACCAACAGGGCCTTGTAAACCTGGGGGACCTGTAAGACCCTATGGAAAATGAATGAGAAATTATGATGTTGAATGGCAGCTCACAGAATGTTTAATATTTTTGAATTTTTTTTGTTTGTTTTGAAAGTTACATTGAATACATATTTTGAGAAAATTGCATATATTAGTGCATAACTTTTTTTTTTTTCTTATGAAGATTTATAGTTAATACTTGGAAGCATTTGATTTTCACAAGCACTCAGCTTGCAGCATGCTCTCACTGAAAATGCTAGACATGACTTTTATTTACTTCCTTCTTAAAATACTAAGTCCAATACATTCCCTGTGAACTATGATAAGATCAAGAAGTTTGTTTTAACTCAGGAATACTGAAACACAATGGCAATAAAAAGAAATCGTAATTAATCTACATACAGCAGGTCCTCTTGGTCCTGGCGGTCCTTCAATGAGCATACCCTGTTGTGGGGAGGAAAAAAAATACTAACTGATCACATCTTGGACAAAGATACAACAATTTTTCTAGCTGAACTATTAAAACTAATATCTCTTAGTTTTATGACAAACTTTCCTTAGGATATTCTGTCCACATAGTGTATTTGTTGAATAAGTTTGTGGGATGTATTACATTTTGTCCTACAAGTTTTCAACTTAAAAAAATAATTAACAAAAGGAATGCACTTTAAATTCAGCTGCTGTAAGATGTCTTAAACCTATTTTGATTTCTTTTTTTAGGAATTATGTTGAGATCTTCATAGGTCATTTACTAGAATTAGAATCTGAATTGTTCTTTTACTTAAAAATTAGAAAGACTTCTAGGCTACAGGGTCCTTGTAGTGCTAGATTCACAATAATATTTTATTTTTAATATGTTGTTAAAAAATTTATGTGAATAACTCCGGTTATTTTAGACTCAGGTCTTATAGCACCTCATAATACATTTTCAGAGTGTAGATGACAGTCTGATTTCCAGGTCACACTAAGACCCAGGAACAGATGACCTCCACTTATACCTGGCTTTCCACAGGAAAGAAGACTGGGCAAGAGAGCTGGAAGCTAGCTGTAGTGAACTCCAAAAATGTTGGAGAGCAGCAGTGGGTACCTCTTCAGTATTATGGAAGTAAACTATATCTTGCAAAGTCTAAAAACCTATGCATTTTATGAGATAACACATAGTGAGCTTCTTAACACATGTTAAGACAAGTCAGTCTTAACATACAGCTTATTCATTACTGTATTCCTCTATCTCTGGTGAATGGTAACTGAAACAAATGCTAATCCTAGGATAGCAATATAGAATCAAAAGGAGCTCTTGGATCACAGAATCTAGAGTTTGAGGTTTGCGTAATGATGACGCATAATAGTATTTTATCATGCTTCAGCTTTAGCTATTTCTTCCCCTTAATATTTTGTTCTTCATTTGCTATGAAACAGAAAACAGACCAAACTTTAAATTCTATTTTAGTCACATAGATATTTGAAAGCACTCCTTGAAAATTCTAAAAGAATGAACCACACCAGCACTGAACTCCTGTCACGTATTAAAAAACAGAACATTTTCATATAATCTTTTTAAAATCCAGGTACATTTTATTTTATAACCATCACCCAGTAGTATAACATCCTGCAACAAAAGCCAAATTACCACACTACTTAAAGATGAGAAGAAATATGTAGGCTACTGCTCCTTTACTGCAATTATGACCAAATTATAACCTTTGAAACAAGTATTTAATTATACCTTAAGCAGTGTGGTTGCACAAGCATGGGTTAAACATTCAAGCATTTATTTAGGCTCTTAGGTGGACTTCCCAGCCCATGCTGAAACCTGTACTTACAGTGTTACCTGAGCTGGAAGTTGGAAGCTATCCCTGCACATTTGTCCAAGCAGCAGTCACGCTAATTGCCCTGAAGAGCAGATCTATGCTCTGTTTCCCTCTAGACAAGAAGATTCTTCTTGTTTTAAGTGGTATGTGGTTAGTCTCTTGTGAAACAGAAAGAGAAGGCTGAACAGGCTACTGTCTTTTGTCACCTTTACACAGTCCACACTGCAGGTGATTGTTTCAGAGATCACGGATAAGGTTACTGTCACTGTATCGTGAATGACGTAGTTTGAAAACGATTTATCAACAGTGTGCAAGTTATATAGTGCTAAAGAAAAACTCACCCACGTCTGTACTTACGGGTTCAATCACAGCTGGTTCTCCCTTTTGTCCTTTTTCTCCATAAGCCCCATGTTGAGTCACCTGACCAGTAAAAACAGCCCCCAGAATGAATGTAAGTAGAAGGCCTAAGGACCTGGCACAATAAAGAACTGCAACAACCGGTAACTGAAAGCTAAAGCTGGAACTGTACTGTGCTATGAAAACATATATCACAGGTACACACATCAATCAAAAATGTTTAATGCAAAAATTGCACAAACACTTTTTAAATCACTGGATATCATCAATTTGTAGAAGTAAAATTAGTGTTCCAATGGGATTCAATAGTTTGCATACCATGGTTAGCATTAGGATTTTGGAATCTAAGATCTCTGTGTGCATGTCACAAAGTTGTTTCTTTTCATATTTGAATGAACATATTCTCGGCAATTAGCAACTATTCTCATAGTCTTCTGAGGTAAGCAATTAGAGATTCCCCAGCCCTATATGGACAGTACCGTTCAAGTATTTAATTCCATTCTTTAGTTACCTAATGAATGAAAGTAAGTTAGTCTGAATCTGTGATTACATGGCTTAAGTGGGAGAAGAATTAAACGGCACTGCAAACATTAAATAGTGTTTAATGTATAGCTAATTATGCTCCTAACTATATGAACTAGCATAACTGCAAAATTCTTTTAAGGTCAGCTCTATGGAAAGTTTTAGGTTCAGGGCTGAGACAACAGCATGACCTAAAACAACAGGTCTATAATACATGCTAATGGCAGAACACAGTCAGAATTCAAGTTTCAAACAATGAAGGAAGAAATGTTTTTATTCATTCTATGAAATACATGTTTTTCTTCAGAACTACCTCTCTTGATTGGCAATATATCAACTGCAAACTAGAAATTAAATCCAGTGCTTGTCAGATGAGAATTTTTTGCTTTCAGTAGAATGTTCCGTGTTTATGCTAAAGAAGCTGGGGATTTGAACATATCAAATGACTCTGAAGATAATGCTACAGTATTTTAATATGAGTTATTTTGGAAAGGAAAAACAGAGGTACATATTCATTGCTTGTGCATTTAATACTGATTTATGAAATTATAAATTTCACTGTACAATAGTTCTGTACAATATAAATCAAGTAGTAAGGGGTACAAATAATTATGCTTGATTATATTCACACAAATGATTGTAAAAAAAAGGACACTGAGTACATATTGTAAAAATTGCCCCTTTCTTGAAAGTTTCCAGGTACTGAGTACTTTTCACCTTGCCTTTTTGATCAAAGTTAGAACTTAACTTGCTTTTAAATAAATCGATACGTCATAAGAAAATTATATGATAACTTTCATTCAGCAGTTGAAAGCATTAATAAAGCTGGCACAGGCTAGAGCCTAGGTTCCAATTCAAGCTTCCTGAATCCTTCAGTTTTGGAACAAGGCATTTTAAGGTGAAATTTATACTAGGGAATAGAGTCTACACAGCCATTTGCTTAATGCAAATGGTGCCTTATGGGCTCTTTTCTTTGCAGATAATCTGACCTTTTCTGTGTCATTCTAACACAGTGTTCCCATCTGTACTAGAAGGAGAAAAGTAAGCTTGTATCTCATTGCAAGATAAAGATCATTAAAAAAATACAATGACCTCAACCGAGTTTAGAAAGGAGTGATAAATGAAATACAGAAGCATGGATTTCAAGATTGGCAGAGAAAAGCAATCTCACAGCATTTGCTTTTATTTCTTGAATTCTCTGTAAACTGAAATTTCAAGTTTGTGAGGATAGAATAAAGACTGAGGTAAGAAAATTCTTCAAGTTGGAACTAGTTCTGCTTCTCGTCTCAGTCACGTTAGTTTTCTCTGCAGATTCTACAGTCTGGTAAACTGGTAAATGAGGATCCTGGCACAACCAAGGGAAAATTAAAGCCTTCCTTTAAGCCTGTGTTTAAGTCAGAGGGAAAGAGAGCTCTAAAACACAGAAAAAAAGAGCATTATTCACAGGACCCTCCATGTCATCCTCTCTTCCTTTACACATACTGAGCTTTTAAATCACTCCTGCAAGGTCATAAAACTGTCACTGTTGACTAAGCTTATTTTCATAAATGAGTTCAGAACTCTACCTTTTGACTCATTTGTTTTTATCCTTGGAAAGTAGTAGAGGCCATAATATATTTGCATACAATTCAACTTGTTAATGTAATCATATAACAATACTGATATTATTTAGTTCTTGTACCTGTTTTAAAACTTACATTCTTTCCAGCTTTAGCTCTAGTTTAGAAAGATTTAAGAATCCGTGTTCATTTTTATCATTTATTCTTGAAATTCCAAATCTCTTCTCTCTTCTATTTCCCTCCCAACTTCAATCCCCCCCTTACTCCCTTCATCAGAAGTGACAAAAAAACTGCATATAATAAAATAAAAAACTCAGGATTACTAAAACAAGTGGACAAGTTTGATCCACAGCCTATAAAAGGTAGTGAGAATACACCTTATATGTACAATGAGGTCTGCATCAGGCTCTTTAGAGCTATGAGAATACGTAACTATAAAAGCATTGCTAAGTTAAATTAATCTGCATTATGCCTTCAAATAACTTACGCTTGTTTCTGTGATATCAGTCTCTGCAGGAACACCTGGACCAAACTCCTCAGTAGTAGAATCAGTCGGTTTCTCTTCATATTCTTTATATTCATAAAAATCATATTCTCCTAAATCTCCATCTACCAGAAGATCAGATTCACTGAGGTCTACTCCTCTGCTTCCATATTCAGTTTCCTCAGTTTTTTTATCATAATCCTCTCCAGTTATGTATTCTTCAGCAAATACTTCTTCAACAGGGTTTTGCTATTCATATCAGTAGCAAAGATTTGGGAATAGGAGGAATATGTGAGTTAATGTTAGTAAAGCAGTATAGGCATATGCTCAACCACAATGATGACTTGCCAAAAAGAAGAAGGAACAGTAGAACTACAGCACATTGTCTTTTAATTAGAGTCTGAAGGAATGGAACTCCAGTCTTTCAGAGTAATTAAAAGATCTTTGTATACATAGTACAAAGAAGTAATGCTTTCATACTTTATTTTCTTTTAATTTTCAAAACCTCTGAATTCAATATACCCAGTACTTTATGTGTAATGCTTGCTTAATGTTACATTAGTGCCAAATATAGCTAAGTTTCTCTGCTTGGTTTCACACACAGGTATTCATGAATGAACACATACACAGTAGTGAACAGTGAATAAATTCAGAGCTAACACATGTATTGTAACAACCAGTGAATAAATTCAGGCTTGTGTACAATAACAATGCGCAGACAGTGCAAGCACCACTTTTGCTAAACCCAGTCACCTTCACTAACTTGCATCTACAAATCCCAATGCCAAGGTAAATGTTTCTTTTTTTGCAGTTAATTTATCACTAGAGATGTGTCTGTCATGTCATTTTAAACATATTTTTTGTTGAGTCAAGTTCCCCCTGCAAAACTCAGATTAATTTTAACATTTCTCAAAGTTCAACGTTGCTTGTAGCTTCCAACTTTGATTATGCAAAGTGTCAAACCAAGCAATCAACTTATAAGCATACTTATAAGGATGCTGTATCTGAGATGTACAAAACTATTTGTGGAAAAAGAATTGCTTTATTCTGTTACAAAAATCTCTTGAAAGGATAGTTTTGAAATGAATCAAAGTTAAGATATTGCTAATATGAGATGGTTATTCCAGAGATGAACTACTATGATCTTAAAAATATATATTAAGAAGCTAATCAACATCCAGAGACATTAAAATGTAGTGCAACTAAAATAAAGGCCAGATTCTAATTTGACAGTTGTCTAATTCTATTAGCTTCAGGACTATGAGTTTTCCCTTATAGTAGAGTAAACACTAGAGCTCAGAGTCAATTCTTAGCCAGATTATGCCCTTAAGCAGAACCATTCTCATTAAGGACATAATTTTGTGCTTTGGATCTTATCTCATTACAATTGTACTAGTGTACAATTAGCCTATTCTTGTCCAAGAAGCAGAATAATTCTATATTCCTCAATCTATTAACATATGAGAGGTAAACATGAGACTTAATACAAGAACATTTTACACAAGAATAAGTAAAGTATCTCTTAATTCATGTTCACCAAGATACATAAAAGGAAA
Source organism: Chrysolophus pictus (assembly GCA_037305975.1). Taxonomy (NCBI): domain Eukaryota; kingdom Metazoa; phylum Chordata; class Aves; order Galliformes; family Phasianidae; genus Chrysolophus; species Chrysolophus pictus. The sequence continues at coordinate 11,022,371 of CM074583.1, read as the reverse complement.
CCAGGAAAACAAATGGGGATTCTCCCTCTCTTTCATTTTGCTCTTTAAATCAAAGAAAGTGATGAACAAAAACTATCCACAACATAAAGACAAAATACCTTGGAATTTCAGGGGTCAGTTTTGTACATCTTATAAGCAACATATTTTCATTTGCAAACAATATGTAAAAGAAAAAAATGACATTTCCTCTAATCAGTCATCTTTTTTCTAAAACTAGCGTTAATTAATATGCAGACATATTAATCAACACTGCCTTTTAGGTGTAGTAATGTTAAAACAATAATGTTCAGGCTTGTCATTGTGGATTTCTGAAAACAGAGTTTATACTAAGTTGAAATAATCATTTTATCTTTTTGATCGTTCAAAACACAAAGTTTCATTTGAATAGAATCCCAGAGAGAAATAATTAAGCTTTATTGGCTGAAGAACTATTAAAAGGAGGCTTTGTTTTCTGACTCAACCTCAATACATAGCTATGCTTGCATTCGTTCTTTTCTTTAGTTAGGCTTGCTTTATGCTGCATCTTAAGAGTGACACAAAAAATTGGAAAGTGCACTTCCAATTACAGCAGGAGGACTGGGTCTACAGTTTAACCTAATTTATACTAGACATAGTTCCATTCATATCCACACTGAAAGCAACAACCCTGCATTCCCACAGAATGAATCAATGAATGATTTTCAGAATCATAAACTTTGCATGAGTTCAGCAGATTTTAGAACCAAGGGGAGCTTTGCCCGGGAAAATATTAGGTTCTGATATTGGCTGAGAAACCATAAAATCTTATTAATCACTAATACAGATACATATATCTTCAGAGACTGATATTCTTCCTTTAACAGAGTGTTGTTTTGGTTTATTGACACCTGACAGGTAAGTATATTTGCCTATAATTTTCTCAAGCGTTCTCATTACCTCATTGGCTTCAGTAGTTCTGGAGGGAGCTTCTGTCTGGGGCCCGTAGTCATTTTCAGCTATGCTATATTCTTGAAATTCATCAACAATGTTTGCCTAGTATTAAAGAAGAAGTACATTATTAAAAAAATCCTGTAGGAAAAATCAAGAGATATCACTTTTATTCAGGTTATGTTATAAGCCAGATATTCATCTGGTGGGGTTAGGTCTATTTTTTTCTCATTATCAGAGATCTTCCAGTCTTGGCCTGGGAAAGATCTTGATTTTTTCTTTGCTACCTTTACCCCTAGTTTGTCTTTTGTTGCTGCTTGATAACTTTTCTTCTTCTTGGATGCATATTTTTCAGATTTTTTTGTTGTGGCCTTTTGGGGTTTGTCCTTTGAGCTAGTGGCCACTGTCCTCTTCTTCTTTTTGACCATGGCTTTCTTTTTCTGCAAACGTTATGAAAGATGGAATGGGAAAACATAAATAAAATGAAAAGAAAATGAATGAATGAATGAATGAATGAAAGAAGTATATATGAATGTGAGATGAATGCTGTCAGTTGTGAGGCCTTCCATAGCTAAGTAAAAGTAAGTGTTAAAGCTGAAGAGAAAAGAAATGAGTAAAAGAAAAACATTAAGTTTACATACAGATGACACAAACTGACAAACCACATGGTAGAGGACAGCTGGACACCACACAACAAACAGATCAGATTCTGTTACCTCTGTTTGTGCTATTGTCTCTTCAAACAGTGGGGGTCCCTCTGTTACAGACTCAGTTTCTTTATAATCTGCATCCCCATACTCATAGTCATATTCGATAAAATCTTCTGGTGTGTACTACATAGCAAATGAAAAATATGAGGCATTCCCATGTTAGTGGTAGCAAATTAGATTTGCAATATTGGAAAGCATCTTAACCTTTACCTAGGACTAAAGCTCAAGGTGATTAAGATAGCATGAACAATTAAATATAACTGGGAGGAAAAATACAATTTCTTATTCTTCTCAAAGCACAAGGCAAAAATAAAAGTAATAATATAATATATTATTATAATATATAATATTATATTATATATTATATATATTATTATAATATATAATAATATAATATAATAATAATAAAAAGAAGTATTAGTGTCACAAAAAAAATCTTTTATTGGACTGAGTAGAAAGACTCAGCTATAATTTGGATTACTGGGAGCAACAATTGATGTTTGTGAAATAATATATTTATTTAATATTTTAAGTACAAATAATGCCTCTTTTACCTATACTCTTTTATCTATGTTTTCAGGCAACCAGAAGAGTTGAAGAGATGCCAATATCTGACATGAATAGCATAAGTGATTTCAGATTCAGGAAAGAGCCTACAACTCACAAATAACCATGGCTATCTTCATGTTTGGAGAGATTTAGTTCCCAAGACCAGGACTGCTCCATGATACACACTATCTGAGCAATTACTTTACTGATATAATTTCATTTAAGGCCAGATTCTCAGTTGCTATAAATTACTCCATAGCTCTGTATCAATAATAAAAAGTATTAGGCAGAGATTTGGCCCACAAAAATTTTACAAGTGAAAATGTGCTTACAATTAGCTTATGTAATTTTATGACACTAGCCAGGGAGCCGGCAACTCCTGAACTATCATCTCAGCTCTGCCATGAAGGTCTAGATTAGGCATACCAACTGCTACTCATCACAGCTGAGAAGAAAGTGTTTTTACTTACTACCTCCATCATGTTTGAAGATACAGGGACTGATTGGTCCTGTAAATTAAAGCTGTCTCATATGTGCTACTAATTCTTTTTACATCTCCAGGCAGCCAAAAGGAGGTGGAATTGGGGCCAGAATCCCACCAATTTAATCCTTTCCATGTTTAGAATATTAGAAACATTCTAATGTGCATAATGGGAACTAATGACTTGTGAAATCTCTTATTTCCAGCTATAAACCAGCATCATTGCCTGAAGAATGAAGACAATATCTATTTGTTTCTTCAGATTGCTGAGAGGATTGCACATCTAAATGACTCCGAGAATTCATGGAAGTAATAAATAACATCAGCATAAGAATAAGCAATTTTAGAAAAAAATTATAAATGGGATTTAAAAAAATGTCCATATTCTAAAATATATTCTACTATGTGACCTAATATCCGGCTTAACTGTTTACCTTGTTTATTTTGATACAATTCCTGCACTTCCATTGAATACATTTTACTGAACATAAAATACGGAAAAGTTTATTCCTCAGGAAATATGGGAATAACACTGAAAGGCCTTGAAAAATTAGAAGTCATAGAATCATAGAATCACCAAGGTTGAAAAAGACCTCCAAGATTATCCAGTCCAACTGTCCATGTATCACCAATATTTCCAAGTAAACCATGTCCCTCAGTACAACATCTAAACATTTCTTGAACACCTCCCAGGGCAGCCTCTCTGGGCAGTCTGTTCAAGTGCCTGACAGCCCTCTTGGAGAAGTATTTCCTAACGTCCAACCCGAATCTTCCCTGGTGCAACTTGAGGCCATTCTGTCTAGTCCTATTGCTAGTTACCTGGGAGAAGAGGCCAACTCCCATCTCACCACAAACTTCCTTCAGGTAGCTGTAGAGAGCAATACAGTCACTCTTTAGCCTCTTCTCCAGACTAAACAATCCCAGCTCCCTCAGCCACTCCTCATAATATTTGTACTCCAGACCCCTCACCAGCTTTGTTGTCCTTTTCTGAACACACTCCAGGGCTTCCATGTCTTTTTGTAGTGAGGGGCCCAAAACTGAACACAGTACTTGAGGTACAGCCTCACCAGTGCTTAGTAAAGGGGGAGGATCACTTCCCTGCTCCTGCTGGCAACACTATTCCTGATATAAGCCAGGATGCCATTGCCCTTCCTGGCCACCTGGGCACACTGCTGGCTTATGTTCAACCAAGAGCCAATAGTATTCCAGCCACTCTGCTCCAAGTCTGTAGCATTGCCTGGGGTTGTGGTCAAAGTGCGAACTTGACGCTTGGACTTGTTGAACTTCATTACATTGGCCTCAGCCCAGCTATCCAGCCTGTCCAGATCATTTTGTAGAGCCTTCCTAGCCCTAGGCAGAACGATGCTTTCTGCCAACTTAGTGTCACCTGTAAAGTTACTGAGGGTGCACTCAATGCCCTCATCCAGGTCATCGGTAAAGATACGGAACAGAACAGACCCCAGTATCAACCCCTGAGGAACACCACTTGTGACCGGTTGCCAGCTGGACATGACTCCATTTACCACCACACTCTGGGCCTGGCCATTCAGCAGTTCTTTACCCAGCAAAGAGTGTATCTGTCCAAGTAATGGGCTGTCAGCTTCTCCATGAGAATAGTGTGGGAGACAGCATCAAAGGCTTTGCTGAAATCTAGGTAAACTACATCCCTTTACATGAGCTTCTGTTACGTAGGTACTATGAGTTCTCTGAGTCCTATCACAATCAATAATTTCCTTTCTTTTTTTCATTACATACATTTCTTGTATTGAAGTCAGCTTTTCTTAAAATGAAGATTGGTTGTTTTTTAAGAAGTTGACATTTCCTACTTGATTGTCCCGTTGAGTATTTCTATGTCTGCATACATATAAACCGATTAGTCATGAGATCTGCTAAATAAATAAGAAAGAATGTCATATACTTTTGGTAATTGTCCAAAACTATATAGCATATTGATATAAGAACTTAAAACTGAATTTAAATAATAAAATATTACTACTTTAAGTGAAGAACACTCTCTCTCTAAAGTATACTGGCACTTTTAATCTGCCTGTTATGTAATGTAAAAAGAGTTTTGATTTCCTCAGTGATATCACTGGCATTACTTAGAGAAATAAGTTGATTCTATTTATACTCTATCAAAACCAGCAGTATTTTAAGCTTAAAACTGAGTAAGTAATACGTGATTGTTCTCACTCTACTCAGTAAATTAAGATTCCATCCTAAGAGCAGTGAAGTTAGTGAAACATTTTTATGTATGGCATTATCCAAAGGCCTCATGGACAGTGATTATACATTTTTACAGGTTTTCTGACTTGTGAAATTTTGGAAATGCAACTGAATACAACTTGTTTCTAATGAGCTATGCCACTGATATCCAGAAAACAAAACAAGGTGAAAAGTTTCTAGACCATAACCAACAACGTAAAGAAAGTATAGAAAGTACATAAAAGGTAGGCTAAGTGTCTGTGATGAATTGTGCTAACTATGCAGCTAATAAAATTACAAGACTAAATGCTGAAGTTGACTGGAAAGAAAAAAAAAAGCCTGATATTTATGCTACGATCTGCCAGCAGTATAGTTTGGAAAGCCAGATAATTATGAATGAGAACTAGAAAACATTCATACATACCCATGAGAATATGAAAAGATCTGTTGCATCATGTAAGATAACAAAAAAAAATATATAATAATTTTACTTTGCAGGACTGTGCTTTACTCACTTCTATTAATGAAAATTCAACTTTCATATGGTACATTTTGTTTGCTATTATAAGCAGATATACAGGCAAAATGAACAGGAATAGATGATAAATGAGGAATGCCAGTTTCCAGGCTGGAATCTGAGTACTGCCAAGGAAGTGAAGGTTTCCATGGACATTTCTTTCTCTCTCTCTCTTTTTTTTTTTTTTAAAGGCACAGTATTGGAGGGACATTATGGAGAGATATGGGAAATTCTCAGAAATCTGTAGTGGTTGTACTGTTAATTAATGTAGGAGAAAGCATTTGGAATTTCAAAACTACTTAATGGAAATGGAAAAGTACCTTCTGCAACTTTCTAAATTTAGCCAGGACTATTAAGTTTAGCAAAAAAGTCAAAACAGGCAATGAAAGCAAGTATGACAAAGATGAAGTTTGTCGTGGAAGACAGTATAGCTTTGTTGCTATGTATCAAAGGACGGTCTTATTGGCCAGTAATGCAGGCAGAGAATGAAGAAACTGGAAGAGGATTCAAAGAGATTTTCAGGTTGTAGAAGATTCTGATGATCTTCCTATGGGTACAGGCATAGCCAAGTAAAAGTATGCTTTGATTGATTGCTTTAATTGTACTCAAGTTGAGCTCTGTCTTTACTAGCTTACCAATCCCTTTATAGTGCTGCATATGGGAAGGGTTATAGATTGACTATGTGCTCACAGTAATAGCAAACATATATAACGTTATAAACTTTTCCAAATATCTACAACATTGACTGCATGGCATTTTAACTTGCTTAGGACCTCAAATTGGACAACAGCTAAAACATGAGGAGGGATTTCAGCTAAAGGGATCAGGTAACACATTTCAAATGTAATGTAATTTTCTGTTGTTTGTCTTTCTCCTGTTGTAAGACCACCAATAGTTACAGAACAGACGTTCTTGTAATGAATATTGCATATGACTACTTTCTTACAAATGAAAAGAAGAATAAAGCCTGCTGTTTCTTGATGAGACAAAATCTTTCCACTATGACCTCATGCTTTCTTTACCAGAGTGATTATATTGCACTACCAGATCACCATGCTATTCCAATAAAGAGATGAACTGTTTTCTTCATCAGATGAATTTTAGAAGCAGATCAGCAGCACACAAGGCCCATTTCAACTGTGGAATGACTTAAATATTCTAAGAGCCTTACTTTGAAAATGGATTCTTCTGCTATCCATACAAAAACTATTCCAAAATTGTCTTCTGTTCCCTAGATGTACATTTTAACATTTTTTACTTTCTTTCAAAATTATGATGAACCAGCAATTCATATGCTAAAGGGAAGAACTGTGAAGCCCATTGTTTATTGCATCAGCATTATACTAAGTGATCTATCTACTGAAAGAGCCAAAGATTACTAGGAAACATTTTAGACTCTAACTTTTTACAAAATGCAATAAAACAAGGGATTTCAAGCATAATAGTAGTTTCAAAATCTGATGCAATAATAAAAAGAAATAAATGGCAGTAGGTGTCAATCTTAGGACAGAAGGAAACAAAAATATCTAAAAGACAACATTTTCTACCTCACAGTCTTTACATTATTTATAATAGTGATATTGGCAAGCCAGATAAAAGGGGATAAGAATAAAATTTTCAACTTTCAAAGGTAGTTTCTGTCAAAATAAGACGACACTTAAGGCTCTAAATTATGTATTTATACAAAGAAAGAGTGCTAGGAAGATCACTATTTTTAACAATGGCCAAGGTAGCAAAATGTAGTTTTAAACATGATTGAAATTAAATTTGGTTTTCTGAAGAATATAGGTTCTGATCAGTGGAACACCTGAAATAAAGAATACTAAATAAACATCTGAAAGGATGCCTGAATACTGCAATTTGAGTGTGTTCAGGAGCCATTTGCATCTTTGATTTAACAAGCTCATTTCATCAAAGACAAACATTTCATTTCTTCAAATAATCCATCAGTTTGGGATAGAACCAATATAAATGAAGCAAAGTTCCTGTGGGAAGCCATTTCTTAAGCACAAATGAGACAGTGTGATTTACTGGGTTGCAGAAAAATCTTCCAAGAGAAAATCTGAAATTCTGATAGCTGGAGCTGTTGAAAACTAGACTTGCCAACACTCCACAAAATACACTTCCCAACATCGATGAAGATGAAGACTGAGCTCGTCTTTCCTTAATCTAATTTCTATGAGCTGGCCAAACATATGTGATTGAAGGGGAACTGAATTTAACTATATTTCCATTTATAGTAGAAAGTGTTGTGAAAACAAGACAGAAGCCAGGCTATTCATTATGTATTTATAAGAAAAACATAGGCACATAACTTCCCAAGGAAAGAGCATCCTTGATATTTTTAAATTATAATTTCATCTGCATATTCAATTCTTAATAGCTAATTTTACAATGCTGTGCTTGATTATAAACATCTACAATCAGATACTCTTTTTCCTCCAGTAGCAGATTTTTCAAGTAACTTTTAGACACTACTGCTTTGATGTAGTGACAGCAATTGAGGTCATCACTCTGTACTTAACACGTTACGGAGGTTCATATCTAGATATTTGCCACCATAAACAAGTACAGTTAATACATGCTTTAATTAAAGCATGCCTTCAAAATGTGAATAAATGATAATAAAGAATAAAACACCCTAGTACTTTCACATTTGCAAATGTCAGACTGAATGATTCTTAAGGCTGAACTTGGGTGTCCAAGTTTTGGCTTGCCTGAGCTGCACTGAGTGAAGTGGAACTGTCTTGGGCAACATATAAAATATATGATATAGTTGATTATACATCAGATAACAACTTTTAAAAAATATTTTTTATTAAACAACAACAAAAGAGCAAGAAAAACAAAGAGCTGGTAGGATATTTAACCACTGTGTATGTTTTTTTCTTGAAACTAATGCGTCAGTGTCACCTTTGATACAAGAGGTTAAAATTCTTAATGAGATCTCAAGGTATTCATCAGATTTTTTTTTGAAATTTTATTCTACCTGTACTTCATCCTTGAAAACAGTTGTTCACAAATGTATGTTATGCCAAAAAAGCAATGACATCAATAAGGTGTGACTTTAAAGCAAGGGGTATTTTTTCCTCTGGTGAAATAGGTCTTATAAAAGTCTAGTAGAGAGATAATCAGTTTTTTTCTTTGAGTTGAATGTCTGATTCCAACTCTATACATTAAATTTAACAAGTTGAATGTATCGTGACTGAAAATGGCATTGCAAATATGTAAAAATTGATTTTTTTCATAAATCTTGAAACCTGTTCTCAGATTCCCTATACATGGTCAGAAAAGCAGAAAAGCTATGAAATACATATTGCAAAATTAGCTTGTAATGTTTTTAATAATTTTATGCTTTTATTGAGCTTTTTTGAAATGTTGAAAATTACAAAATTGGTCAGCACAGCATAAGTATTCTGGATATTTCTTCCGCAGTGAATGTGCTAACTTACAAAATTACTTTATGAAATAATTATTAAACTAGGGCTTGTTTTAAATAAGAAAACTTGCATATCTGCTCAATAGAAAGAAAATGCCTGTCTTCACAGACACATACACATGTTTAGTATGTTCAAATATTGTTATTGGTAATCATTGTGCCACTGCATGGCAAAATGCAATGTGTAATACACGAGTTTCAATTTGACTGTGTGTGGTAGATGCGAGAGAAGGATTTAACACTACACTGCCCTCCTCTCCACAGCATTCCTTTGTCCATGCTCAAGCTACACTCAATTGACTCACAAAAAATATTGCTTAAATAACATAATGTTAAAAGTATATGGTCTTGTGAGTCCATGTTACTAGCTGTCCAGAGTTGCGTGTAGCTGGCATGCTGGATGTGCCTGTTATAAATGATATCTTACTCAAAATGCTCAAGGAGAACATTGTCAATTGTTTGATGTTCTATCTGATGTCTGATGGTTCCTTTTCTCTGTTTGGTGCTCATCGAATGTTTCCAATAGATGTGAAGTATGTAACTGGGCATTCTGTATGATGAACATAGAACTATATATGTGAACACTCATAGCCTTATTATAATTATAAAACCTTATTTTTCTTCTGATTTTTGAATAAATGTTCTTCCTCAACTGATGTCAAACAATTTTGATATAGTATAGGAACAATGGTTGGCAGCAGGAAATTTAGCTGATCATCCATTATGGAGAGAAAGTAGACCCTGGGGTATTTTATTTACAGACTACATTCTTTAGAAACTCTAAAATACAGTCTAATAATTCTCCTGTAGCCAATGCTAGTTGAGCCCAATTATTCACTCCTAATTTATCCAAAGAATATATTCTGAATCTAAAGGCTGATTGCAACTGATTCTGTGGACAGCAAGTCTTGTCTGTATGCATTACACTGATGAATAGGGACAATTACTGTCAGTGGTGGCCAATGCAAACAGGTATTTGTAATCCAAGACATGTTAATTTCTGCTTAAGAGTTGATGTGAGTTTGGAGATAAGTGTTTTCCTTTTAGTTAATATGTTGTAAGCATTAGATACGTTGCTCCCCTGTTGTCTCTGTTGACTAAGGGATTTTAACAACCTTTCCCCCAAAGATCAGTTTATTAGACTGACTCCTTTCAGTCTTATTCCAAAATAGAAAAGCCTTAGCTTATTCAAACCTTTCAAGTCTTTACAAAGAAAATAGAAACAGAAATAGTCCCAAGCCATACAGAAGCAAGTACCAGGGAAGTTCTGCAGAAGAAATGTCATATTATTTGAAATTAAATTATGACATTTAAAAAAAAAAAAAAAAAAAAAAAAAAAAGCTAGCTTCAGTTTTATTTCCATAAAATATCAACAATATGATTTTAGCCTGATCTGGTCTGGAACATAGCACATGGAGATCTATACAACTAAACATACAGACAGACAGTTCTACGAGGGGCTCATTAGCAGAACAGACTTCACGTACTGCCATGTAACTGTCATGCCCCTGCGAGCACGTAATTAACTTCACACGTCTTCAGCTGGAAATCAGATGCAATGATGTGGTAGCCTATATAGGAACTGTTAGGTCAGGGCCTGAACCAGTCATTGAGCACCTGGTGAAGGGGTGCAGCCAGACCAGGGAGCACAGGTGGAAGCAAATCACCTATGTGACTGGAAGGGTCCACCCCTCCCTAACCTCTTTTAAGGGCTGGCAGCTGCAGGGGAAGCACCTTCACTTGGTCTCCTTTGAAGTGTTCAGCAAGCTTTGATCCTTTAGGAAGGGGGTAAGAGATTCCTTCTTTATTACTGGATTATGACCTCTGCATTTTGTGGTTGATCCAAAATGGGTTTAAAGCAGCTATGTCTATTATTACCTCTCCTTACAGAGCCCCTTAAAACCAAGTTTGTGGATCTGCGTACTTCATAACATAATTTTCAGTCAGATACAATAAGTAGTAACAATAAATAAAGTTATTGTGAGTTAAGGAAAATTTCTGTCCCAAAATTGGCTCAAAGCATGTGTCTGAGAACAATTCAACAAGTTTTTAATGCTGGCTTCTTGAGCAGTCAGTAAGAATAATCACTCAGGTCACACACAGTTAACTGAGAGCCAACCAACTGTCCAGAGCCAAGTTCAATTAAGACAAACCACCTTTTACAAAAGATTTCCACCTCATAGTGAAAGTATGCAAACAATTTTATTACAAGTATTTGGAATGTCTATGACAATGCATACAGCTGCTGACCCTCAGAGGTTTAATCTGAGAGACTGTCTTGCCATTAGTGAAATGATTAACTTACAGTTGTGAGAACTGTCTACGGTGACAAATAGTTTCTAAACAATTTTCATATTTCTGAGGAAAATACCAAAATTGATTTTATTCCTGTTGATTTTATTACCTGCTACCAGTGGATCTGGCTAAAATAATTTTGTGACTACAGCTTATTAGAATATGACATTTCTAGCAGAAGAATTTCATGACTCTAACATACTTGGATCGGATCTCCTGTATCTTTTTAAATATGGCATTTGAAGGTACTCAGCATCACTGAAATCATAAATATACACAGGAGGAAAAAATAGATACAACTGAGCACAAATTGCTATCTCATTTTAAAGAATTAGTTTAATGCTGTTGAGAATGTTGGTTATTCAGATATCAGTGTGATAGTTGCCTTCAAATACTTGACGTAAATGATTGCATAGAAAAAACTAATGCACTCCTGCAGCCTTTCTTCCTCATGTCTAGAACAAAGTATGCCATTTAGCTGTAATTAAATGCTCCCTGGGTAACTTGTATTCAGCACAACCACTAATGTGCAATAAATCTTTTCATACATGACTGATTACTCACCTCATCAACTTGAGGATCTTGAGCCTGAGCAGCATTAGGCACTGGGGAATCGCAGTCTGGACTATAATGCTCGCAATAGTCATATGCAGCTCTGGGGTCAGCTATAATCAACAACTGCTGGATCTCACCCTGTAGGAAAGCATATGTAGGTTAGACAACATGTGTTTTTGTTATTTACCATTCATCAAAAGATTTCATTTAGAAAACAGAACGAGGCACAGAATATAGGTATTAGGTATTGCACGTTATCACATATGTAAATATAACATATCTACTTAATTTCTGCTTCCAAATGGCATCCTAACTATTTTTCATAAGACAAATGGTTAGGTGTAAAATTCTGGCTGAACACACTGTCTGCCTTGGAAAGGAGAGGGTGGGAAGGTGTAACTCCTGCTCTGTCATTTTCATGCTGTTTATTTACTTCTTCACTGGGAGCTGGTCTAAATTCCTAAGATTTAATTCAGGGCACTTCCTACTACCAGCATGCAGCTCAGCATGCAAGTGATCAACAGTATAATTGTGAGAGTTTGCATCACATCTGAACTCTTGAAAAGAAGGAAAACAATAAAACAGGTTGCACAAGAGGAACACTTCTTGGAATAAAAAACAAATAGACAAACACTGTGTGAATACACAGTATAGAATATATGGAAACAAACTTTATTATATAAAAACAACATTGCACTAAAGAGATGTACTATTCTGGAAAATAAAAACATCTTTGAGATCTCCTACAGTGATCACGTATGTTTACCATTTTCTACAGAAAGCTGGCTGATATTCAGTGTATTTCTTAACATAACAGTACCATTTAAGCAGTGTTTGGTAAGTTCCAAACATTTCTACTATGAGCTTCCTCATTCAGGAGCTTCTTGTGTTGTCATAAAAATAAGGTTGTTGAAAATTGGCACATGTTCTAGGTCAAAGCCCATTAACTTCAACTGACCACTGAATTTCCACAGAAGGAAGGGTTTTTTAAAATCCTTTCATATATTTCTAACGTTATTTTATTTTGGTTTTACCAGTAAGAGGGTAAAGGAATAACTTTGTTGGTATACCTCTGCATGCAGAGTTCTTTCATGCAGAGAAATTATCATAACTGGTGCAAATATAGAACTAGGAAAATTCACGATCACCTCAACATTTCCAAAATTGCTTTAAGCATTTCAGAATAATAGCCTTCAGCAAATAATAAAACTTTGAGAATAGTTTCAGATAGTAAATAGTTCTGAAGTCTCCTTTACCAAAAGAGAAATTACAGAAACTAGTGAACAAACCGCTACCTGAAATAATCAAAATCTTCTCTTTTCCTAATTCTATAATAATTTACCAACATATTTAACATGAAATATGAAATATTTAATTGCTTAGCATATAGCAGCTATACATTACAAATCTGATTGTTACAATAGTCTCAACTTCTACTTTACAGACTTATTTGGATCTCAGATGAATTTAGAGCTGGAATGTACTTTTTTTAAGCTTCTAGAAATGCTACATTGTGGTAGTCTGCTCCAATCAGTGGTTTTGAATTGTCCCTTCTTTTTTTTCCTCTGCTAACTGATGCTTCCTTATTTGGACACTGACCTACATACTCTGCTGTACTTCCAGAGAAATTACTCAATTGATTATATATGCAACTCCTTCAGGGATACAACTGGGTGCTTTGAACAGTTTTGTACAGTCAGTGTCAGTCTTGGTTATGCATTCCCTTTCTCTACCACAGGGTTTTTCTGAAGTTCTCTGCCCTTTCTCTTTCAGTAGCCAAATTAAAGCTAAGGGAAGCACAGGAATAAGTTAGAAAAAATTAGCAACTGAAAGACAAAAGAGGTAAATCTTTGAACAAGAATTAGAGTAAGTTGCTAACAGCTCCTGTCCTTTGCTGAGTTCAGAGTATTGTCTTGTTCATATGTGCTCATACATGGCTTTCTCAGCTGTCCACACAGATCAATAAAGAGTACACTATGTGCCAGCCAATGTAAGTAGTATAAGAACTGCTCTTGAAACTGCTGTCTTTTTATTACAATGAGCTTAGAGTACCCAATTGGGGGAAGATGGCTAGTATTCTATTGGAAGCTTGCTTTATGCTGATCTTGAATGCCATGGAATTTTGGCACTTGTTCTTGTTGGATGTTGTGTTTGCAAGAAGCACTCAGCATGCTGTTACCACTTGGCTTAAATGTCCCTAATTGCTTAAAGCTGTTCCCGATCCATTGACTGTACTTCCCAGCCCTGCCTGTCTATTTGTCATGGGTTCATGCAGAGCGAAGCTCTCAGAACTCTTGCACAATATGCAGAAAATGCTACTGGCCATTCATATGTGATAAGTTTACAGAGAAACTAATTTATTTTCTATTTTGCATCTCAAATGTTAATTTTCCTTCTTTTCCTTCAACATCTCATACAAAAATAATGTTTTTCTTATACAATTATTTTGCCTTCGTTTTCTTGTCTTTGCTAATTAAGTAGCTTCTTTCAGTATTTATGTGATGTATTGACAATGTTTTTTCACTGTTCAACAAAGAACTTTCATTTCAGATTGAGTGAAACATCTCAGCACACACAATTCCACAAATTATTGCAGATTTCACTATTGTGACTTAGTCATGCTGTAGTCACACAATGTTTTTTTACAAATCCACATACTTTCTCTTTGAAAATTTTTCACAGAATTATTTCAGTCTTCAAAAGTGTGTTCTTCAATTTAACCTTTTGAAATTTTGACTCCAAAATGGAATGTTATAGTTTGTGAGGAAACCACAAATACTTAGTCTGGCTATACTCTAAGGCCTAGACTCATGAATTTGGGGCACTTAATGATATACCTGCACAAGTCCAAGAACTTTAAATGAAAATATATATAAATGGAAATATGGGTTAATAACAATACTGATAGTTAACCTGTAACTTAACACTCAGGTATCTAAACATATATGCACATAGGCATAATGTTATTCCTATATAAAACTTGCAGTATGAAAGGAAATCTTACTTGAACTATGAGAGTAGGAGAGGGAAATCAGAAATGGGAAAAGGCATAAGAGAATAAATTACACCTGAGCATCCTTAAAGTAACTAACAATACTCTGGAAAGTGTATAAAGGAAAAAAAAAGTGTACAAAAGGTAGTTGTCTCTATAGATTAGTTCCATTTCCTTTCCTACAAAACTGTAATGGCAACCTTTACTGGGGAGGGCTGCTCAATCAGTTTCCTACACTCCCACATCATGGGCCTTCCCAGAAAATGAAAGCTCTCCAGCTTCTAATATGTGCCATGTAATGACATATGTGGAAAGCATACGTACACTGAAAAAAAAATCCATTGCAGTGAGCTCAGTTGAGTAAATCAAAATTCTATCATCAGAAACAATCTATTATGATCTATTTTATATTAAAAAAAAATTATCAGTGAATGTCAAATAGTATAGCGAGACAAGACTTTCAAATTCCTTTATTTTCTACCAGTTTTAACAAATCCAAGCGAAGTATATTGAAATAAGCAGAGGAAGCTCATTTCACTCAGTACAGAAAGGACACTGAGGTGATGGAGCAGGTCCAAAGAAGAAGGGCAACAAGGCTTGTGAAGGGCGTGGAGAATATGCCCTACAATGACAGGCTGAGGGAACTGGGGCTGTTTAGTCTGGGAAGAGGAGGCTGAGGGGAGATGTTATTGTTCTCTTCCAATATCTGAAAAGTGCTTACAGAGAGAGCAGGGTTGATCTCTTTTCACTGGTGACAGGATGAGGGGAAATGGCCTCAAGTTGAACCAGGAGAAGTTTAGGTTGGATATCAGGAAAAACTTTATGGAAAGTGTTGTTAAGCACTGGAATAGGCTCCCCAGGGAGGTGGTTGAGTCACCATCCCTGGATGTGTTTCAAAACTGTTTGGATGTGGTGATCAGGGATTTAGTGGAGGGTTGTTAGAGTTAGGGTAGTACTGTTAGGTCGTGGTTGAATTCAGTGATCTTTCAGGTTTTTTCCAACCTGAGTGATTCTATGATTTCCAAACACAGTAAAGTTACTGATTCTTTTTTGAATAATTTGCGTGAGCATAAGATACTGAACCTGCACTTACTGTGCACAATGGGAATTGAAGTACTATCTGAATTTCCACCATATTTTGATGTCAGTGATAAGCAGATGGTAGTAGGAGGCAGAGGTAGGCAACTTGTGGTGAGATGTCAGAAAATTACACACAGCAACGCTTCCATCTTACTACCTGTAACAATGTGCATAATTCAGTTTGTCCAGAAGAGTGCTGCTAGCCTATTTAGCTCTCAATATGTGCTGCCTTTTAACATTTATAATATTTTTTTATCTTGGAAAATAATTAATGTATTTTATGCACTGTTTATCAGATATTATTCACATAATGGACTGAAAAAGCTGAGATCTCTGCTGTAATTGTTCATAGATATAGGAGAAGGTTTAGCAAAATATTTAAGCATACCTAGCAGTAAGTATGCAAGCACCTTTTGTAACCAAAATGGGTCAATTTGAAGACATTTTGTTTGGATCATAAATACTTAAGTGTCCATTTGAATAAAAACAGTACAACTCAGTGTGTAATTGAGTAGTCCATTAAGATATGAAAAATAAAGTCTATGAATGTTTCAGCTCCCCTGCTTTGGGAATGTACACATAACTAAAATCACAGGCTTTTGAATCAGCCTCATGATTATATGAAATACGCTGCCAGAGAATAATAAAATAACTTGCCCATCAGTTATGCCTAGCATGCAAACATGATACAGAAGGATTACTTCTGTGGCGTTACTCTAAAGGGGACTGTATCAATCAAGCTACTCTGCAAAATCCTCCAGGACTGTTAAAAGGAGTTAATTAGACGTGAGGAAACGTTTCCTTTTTTAGAGTATCTTTGTAGCATGCCAAAGCAATTGTGAAGAACAAGACTAAAGAGCTACAAAGATGGGAGAATATGCTCAAATTAGTTGAATGTCTGCCTATTGGAACAGTGGGACATTTATTTAGATTTGTTTTCCTATGACAAAAAACAGCTTAGCTTAGAATAAGAAGTGTGTGATTAATTCAGCTGCTGATAATTCCTCTGTGAATCTCAGGTACTCTACACTGATACCGCAGAATAAGATTTGTGTATTTGTGTTTCTAGATGCGGTTGAAAATGCACACCTCACTGAGTAGTAATATAATCTGTAGCTTCTTCACACTTGAAAACACAAAAAATACCAAGTTGTCTAATACAAAATGAAATGGAGACATGTTTGTGGGAAAGCAATAGACTGCCAAGTTCTCTTCCCGGTTTGAAGGACTAAATTTCTCTTGATGTAATTTCTGCTTTTGTTAGCCTCATGATCGTAATCTCTTTATCTGATTCTAATTTATCTGAACTTCTATTAGGTTCTACAGAAATAGCAGAATAAGGAAAACACTGAATTAGTTACTGTGTCTGGTTTTTCTCAGTGTAAATCATTGAGGCCTCAGATGCAAGGAACGAATCATTATATCATTATAAGCAAAAAGTGTTTACAGCTCCATATTATCTTAATTATGTCAAAATCTTATCAAAAAATCTTAAATATTATGTCTTATTGAAACATTGAGGCAAATTCTCTTTTCCTTTAAACTAAGTAATATTACTTGTGCTTTCAAAACATGGTACATTACAGAAGTACAGCCATAAGGTAATCCATTTGCCAACTATCTTTTGTTAAAAAAAAACTCCAATCTTACCAGCTTTGTAAAAATAAATAAATAAAATTCATACGTTTGTCTTTTTAACAATACTGTAAAGGCAATCACGCTTTATGAAGAAAGTAAAGCTAAAACTAGTGTTTTTTTCTCCCCCCGTATTTAAATTTTTGCAGTCTGATTCCCTAGTTCTAAAAGTTCTTAGACAGCTCAGTTTTATGGACAGATGTCTGTCATATCTCTTTCTCAAGAAGCTTAAAATAACTCTGCAAAGTGAAAGTGAACTTTTTCCAAGGAATATCAGGTACATACCCCTTAGGAGGCTCTACAGGACCTTCCCTGTTTGGTCTACAGGGGTAAGCTTCACAAATGATTGAAAACTTTTTTTTTTTAAATTTTTAAGAGCTAGTCCACTTTGTGGTTCTACAAGTAGCATTCTACATAATAGTGTGACTGGACCAGAGCTGAGAACTCAAGCTGCAGTTTCTTACTGTAAAACAATGGGCTTTCTAGGATTATTTCATTATGATAAGTATGCAATGAAGAAATTACTTCAATGTCTAATTTAGATATCAAAATATTAGACTCCTCGCTTATTAACAAAGCAATATACTTCAGAGTAATGTTCCGAGGAAAACATACATTTATATAATTAACTTTTAAATATGGCTATGTAAGTGGAGATAAGTGCATAACAAAACCAATGATAGGCTCAGGATAACATCATCAATATTTTTCATTTTCATATAGTGACTAAAACCTAGGAATTCTAGGGTGAACTATTCAGTAAGTGAATAGAAACCCTAACCTATGTGTATATGACAACTTCCTTTAATTAGTTAAGTGACAGTTCAACTACAGACTAAAAAGAACAAAAGTCTAGACAACCTGGATATTATTGCTACTGAAGTTAGAAAACCTGCTGCAGAATTCATTTAATCTTCCAAAGATTTGAAAGATTGAAGAATTCCAGGTGCCTTTTATATAATATTCCATAATCCAGGCCCATTTCATATAGCTAGAGAAAGACATTGAGAGCTTGCCAGGCTGCAGCACTGTAAAAGCAATACACCGTGAAAGAATTCTGTACTGGTCAAAATTTCCATAGAAATCAATCTCTTCCTGATTCTTAGGAAGCCTATGGTTACAGTAGTGTATATTCAGCTAAGTTAAGAAAAGGGTTGATATGTTCAATCATAATTTTTAACCTTCAAAACAAATATTCACAGATCAAAGTCTACTGCAACTCTTGGCTGAGAAATTGTATCTTATTGCTATGCCTGTATATAAAGCACGTGTACATAACATGCACACACACAATATGTGACAATTGCTTAATGCTATACAGATATACAAGAAAAAGGAAAAATATGTCTAAAGATCTGAAAAGGACATCCTATCTTCTGGATGAAAGATCTGCTAATCTTTCAAGTTGTCGCTTATTTTTAAAACCTTATTTACAGCTGTTCACTTTTTGAACCCATCTTTTTAATGTTAAAGCTAATTACAAACAATTTAGTTAAATGACAATTTCCTTGCTTCTTGGGGACTTCTTGAAAAGTGATTTGAACTCCCTCAGATCTGCTTTCAGAAATATGGAAAACAAAATTGCTTTTCTTCCTCATGTGTAAGATTGAAAAAAACTATTAAAAAAATCACCAAGTCGCCATTTTTTTCAGGAAAAAAAAAGACAAGCAAGCAAAAACAAATAAGCTAAATAATAAGTTTTTGGGGAAAAAACTTTATTATTATTATTATTATTATTATTAAATGCCCCTGTAATGGAAAAACCTGTTGCTCTGCTTTTATGCTATTGCTTTTCTTTTTGTCCCAATATATATAGTTGGCCAGTTCTCTGGTGTTGATAGCTAGAAGGCTGCTTCTAAATAATTTTGCCTGGAAGTGATTTCATTTTTTGATCCATTTATGTTGAAAATTACTGTTGTCTGACTGACATAAAGCATTTAGTTTTAAAGCATTGCAATTATTAAAAGTGATGCAACATGAAAATCACTTTGGCTATGTCTACACTAGCTGGAAGTGCAGCCCAGCAGGCTAGTGTAAAACAGGAGACTGAATCATTCTTTTTTTTATACTGCATGCCTTTGGGAAAGCTTTACTCTGGGCTAGCTTCTCCATTCTACTTGAGCTGTTCAGCAAGTTTGGTTCAGCTAGTTGAAACCATTCTTCTACTGCTACTTCTGTACACTGATGAATGGTCTTTCTTCTCTTGTGTACTTGGACTTGCCTTTCTTAGAAACACGCAAAGGATAGTTGCTTATCTGAAAGGGCCTGTAAGTTAAATCACTTTGGTGTCAAGATACTATCGCTGTGCCTTCAAATGCTCACTCAGTTTGTGAAAGGATTCTTATGCTTACAGATACATATGAACATGCTTTTTCTAAGAAATCAGGTGAATGCCTAGCATCAAAATCAACACCCTTTATTAAGGATTAGAACAAGTATTTCGTCCTGTAGACTGCGTGTAGTTAAAACTTTCATGACTTTTAAATAAGATTTTTAAATACATCAGGTTTTAGCTTGTTATACTCATTTACAGTATGATACCTAAAATATTCTTTGTCAGTCAGCCATCTGGGGAGTTTTGAAGGAGAAAGTCCCTTTAGGGAAACATCTGCATAATGACCGTGTTGGTAACTTATTATAAAACACTTGTTGTATTGTTCGCACCAACAGTGCTAAATGAGGAGTGACAAATCCTTTAAGCTGGCAAAGAATAAAAAGATTCCTGCTTTTTATCAACTATTTAAGCCATAAACATACTTCAATGGACATAGTTAAAAATTATTAAATTATTTTACTAGGTGCCACGTACCAACATCTGATCAATTTCTTCCAGCCTCCACTGGAAGAAGTAATTATTTTTCCCCAAAATACAATCAAATTAGAAAATACAATCAAGTTAATGGTAATATTAAGTGATATTAAATTCTGACTCACGTGCGTATTCAAAGATTGAAAGCAATTTAGATATACTCTCTAAGGAAACAGGAACATATGACGTATGTAATTGGTTACAGTACTGATTCTGACAACACTGAATTGCTTACAAAGGGAGCTAATTCCCTTAATGATGTAACTACTTTTTCCTGCAGTTATACAATGCTGTATGAAGGGATTCAGGAACAGAAGAAAACCCTTCCTTGCATCTTATACTAGTAGGTCACTGAAATCTAAGATTACATTATTTATTTACAGGTCCATTATGTAAACATTTTGGATTTCCATTCAGTTTTAAGAGACTGAAGGGTATTACACAGTTTCTGTGATCAAATCCTTGGTATGACAAAAATAAGCACAAAAAAAGAACAAAAAAAAAAAAACAAAAAAACATTATTACTCAAGATAAAACAGTCCTTCTGTTTTAGTGTAAACCTGACATTCTGTGCTGTGAATTCCAATGGATGACTGAATGCTTAAGTATTTCTTTTTTATGTAGTTGCTGCACTTAAGCTAATACAGGCATCAAATGCCATGTGGAATGTCTGTCATATACAGTTGTAAGTCTTAAACACTTAACTCGAATGTCGTTGCTGAACAAACTAATTTCATAATTTCCTGCAAGTATGATGAGACGTAGCTTTTTTCATGTTTATTCAGTGTCTGATCTGCCTTGAGATAGAGAAATACCACCAAGCAGGTCTACAGAACATCATCCTGTGCTGCTATTGTTATTATGAATGAGCTAAATAGAGTGTTTAAGACACAACCAGGAGATTCAAGAAGGAAATAGATTCCAGGAGAGAGCTCCAAACTTCAGAAACTTAGCAGGAGGGTGGATAAAGTCATGCTGATGAAACAAAGGAATGCTATCTGTGTAGGAAGTAGAAAAACATGGTGAACTCAGAAAGAACTTGGTTATATTCTGCTTTGCCAACAGTTGAAGAACACGTATCAGTAAAACTGTATATGACGCAGTATTTTGTTTTAATGTTGAGGGATGTTTTAAGTGTGTACTTTCAACGCATACTTTTCTAGCTAAAGATTCAAGTAATTGTGAACGTATGTATAAATACACTCATTCTGTCTATGCAGTAAAATATCCCAAAAGAAATAACTGTAAACTGCTATTTTAAGTAAGAAACTTCAGACTAAATCTAAACCTCCAGCATCTACAAGAACAGCAAGAATATAACTGGTTTATCTGAGAAAAGGGGTGCAATCAAGTATAATCAAGGAAACCTAACAAGGAAGGAGTATGGAAATCTACAGTGATGTTGCAAATGGTAGGCATGTTGCTGTTCTCAGTGCTGAATACTGAGATTCAGCTGGTAAACTAGATTTACTGTACGTGGCACTACTTATGGTGTGAGTCCAAAGCCAGTTTACTTCTTAGTGGGTCTTAAATGGAATGGATGGATTTTTCAAGCCAGTGTAGGAGATTATAAGTAAAAACTTTAGAGGATCACTAGCTTCCTTTATTATTCTTGATCACATATAATCTCAGACAAAAAAAACGTTGGAGAAAAGTGTTTGTATTTAAGTAACTGCCACAGATTATTGCAAGTTGACTATACGCATAAGTTTCAATTCAAGAAAAAATATAGCAGTTACTTTTGGGATTTCTTCAACTAATCTGGCAGTTCTGATTTTTAAACACCAGTGTCCATTTGTTAAGCATGTCTTCATCCAACCTTACTTTATCCTAACAAGCCAGAGCTTGCTGCTTTAGTTTCTTCTGTATACTGCGCATGAAAACGCATATGAAAATATGTGCAATATACAGAAAAAACTAAAGCAGCAGGAAATACAAATGAAAATTGCAAGTAATTCTCCCACCTGGAGATGAAAACTTGTTCTACACCAGACAAGCCAGCTGTGGAATTCATCTTAAAAGGAAAGTGATGTGCAAACTTTCCTAGTGACTCCAGATAAATTAGGCTGCAACTACAAGATGTGTACCATAGTGACTGACCCATTAAGTCAGCCCAGAAATTCTCCAAATCAGGATGCTCGTGTTTTGTCATACATAGGATGTCTGAAGGAAACAACGCCACAATGTTACACTTAAAATTAACATTTTCTTTTGCAACATGTAGGCAGCTTCTTAAGCATGCACACTACTTAAAGCTAGGACTTAATCACTGGATGTTCATGGAGCACAGATGTTCAGTATATGAACTAAGTTAACTACTGATCTGTATTTTCTTATTGTTCAGTTTTAATTTACACTTGACAGTTTTCACAGTTGCACAAGCGCATTATAAAAGAACTCTATAGTGCAGATTTAGAGAAGCTGCATTATTAGCCCACAAAAATAATCGTTGATATAAGAATTCTACCTGAAAAGGCCTCATGATTGGCAGCCACATACTTCCTTAGAGGCATTTTACCCTTCCTATATGTATTTCTTGGCCAGTAAATGATGGAAACATATACGTCCTTATTGCCAAAGTATGTTCCAGTTACTGGAAAGATTAATAAGTGGGATAAGCAATGTAAGAGATCCACATTATGTAGAAAACTTTCCAGGTCCTTCCACCCATCTCTCAAATACTGTTAACCTGTACAAATATCAGTAACTGCTTAAGAGAGTCAGAACTGAAATAATATCATCTAGTTTTATCATAATACTCAGCTTTGCCAGAAATTCTCACAAATATTTCAGGTATCTCAATAATAGGCAGGAATACAATAAAAACAAGCCCTTTCCAGAAACCATTTAAGCTAAAGAACAGAGAAATGCACTGTAACTTCTAACAATAGAGACACTTCTCCATTTCACTTGTTTTTCAACCTATCCTAACATGTTCATAAATGAGTTTCAACATTTTATCAAATTTTCCCATTTAAAAATTATTATAATCTGAATCAAATCCTTTTCTCAAAACTAAATAGCTCAATTTTCTTAAAAGTAGATTAGAAAACAAATGGAACTGAATATTGATTTTTACCTCAAATACTTCTTCATCCAGAATCCTGGTTCCAAAGACAGTGATGCCATTAGTGTCCACAATTGGTTTGTCACTTCTCTCCAGTGGTTTTGTTGTTTTTTTGTTGCAGTCAACAATCATTGTAACACTTTTCTTCTCCACACTAATGGCTACTCGATGCCACCTGTTAAAACATAATTCTACTCTAACTCTTGTTTTGAAGAGTATGTCAATGTATTAAAGCAGTTTACTGCAGTTAGTGCACTGATAAAAAGTTGTAGATAAAATTTTAAATGTCTGTATTTCTTTCATGCATGCACAAATGCATTGCGTTTTGTCTATCCACTGTAGTGTAACTTAGGTTCTTTTGTACAAAGGAATCTGGTCCAGAGCCCACTGTCACAATTAGGTGAAATTCTCTGAAGCTTTACTCAGTGAAGTCAAATTAGAAGCATGTGCACTGTTTACATTTTATCAGAATAGACTAATTTGATTTTCTAAATTACTTAAATTACTCATGCAAAAGGCTCATTCAGAGTAGCTCTTAGCTACTGTGTTTTACTATCTGTTCTTGATGATCAATCCCAAAAATTTTATAACATTTTTTTGCCTTTGTGTATGCACTCCACAGCTGCAGATATTTTTCAAAGATGTACAACAGTTCCAACATAGTAGTTTTTCCAGCTACAAATACTGGAAATGATTGCCAATATTCCTGCAAAAATAGCTCCATATACATAAAGCTTCACCAAAAAAAGTAAAGCAATTCAGAATATTGACACGTATTTAAAAGACATAAGTAAGTACACTTTTAAGAATTTGCTCAACTGTATTATGTTCATTATGACACTTGAATGACAGAGCATATTAATTAGTCAGTCTCCCTGCTATGACAATTTAAATATCTAAGAGCAAAGCACTTTATAATTTAATGTGCAAAAAAAAAAAAAAAAAAAAACATTTTTGATGCAAAAGTGTTGAGGCTGTCTGTTTCAGTGAGACAACTTAGACAACGAGCTGCTGTATATAAACGGAGACACCTCAAAGCTAATGGAATCTGACTGCTAAACAGTATCAGTGAGCCAGAACTCACCCATGTTTATTCTGAATCACAGTTAAATATTATCATTATAAAAGCAAACTGTCCACACATCCTCAGGCATATTACACTGTTTACACTTTTTCAATATATTTCATTTTGAGATGAAGGTTGTTGCCCTAGATCCTTCCTAAAAGAGCTGAATCAGAATGAAAATTTAAGTCCATTTTTGGAAGCATGCAAAAGCTGAATGTATGGAAAAAAATAGCTCACTATGTAGATGTGACTGACTCCAGTTGGTTCAGAAGTTGTATATGCCCACTGCAGAAAATTGTACCAAACTATGCTCATTTTGATTTTATTTTTATCAGATTCTAAACATTTCAGGTGAAATTTTTAGAGCCATGTTCAGGTTTCATGGTAAAATTTGATTGTGCGGCAACTCAAGCCGTAATAATTGATAATTACTTTTTAAAAAATATTTCCTTTATCTTTTTATTGATTAACTGACATGTCATTGTAGTTGAATTTACCTGTCACTTTTTCTCTACCAATCTGTTTATTAAACAAAAATCTGTAATAAAATTCCATCTTGTGTATCTCTGATGCCTTGAACTGTGGCACAATAAGTATTAATTCTCTGCAAGCATATACGTCTTCAAAAGAAACAATAACAAATGCAAAAAGCACTAGAGTGACATTCTTGGAAAACAACTGCTTATCTTTAAAGGGAAGTTAGAGTACAAAGCATTAACACCTGTAGTGACAGTGCATTAAGTGTTGAAACTAATTCCCTTTAGCGATGAAGCATGAATCCTTGCAACGTTTCAAATTAATTCTCCAGCTGACTTTTCCCTAATTTCCTTATACACAGGCATCTCAAAAGATCTTATTCATCCACTGTTTTGGTTCAGGATAGGAAAAGGTTTGCATTCTCATGTCAATTTACCTTCAGTTTTCATATCACCTTCAAATGGATAAGATCCTTAAAGAGACTATTATTTCTGTCTTCTAAAAAAATAGCAAGAGTCGTCTTTAGTTTAATTTTAACTTCCATGGCTATTTCCTCACTCACTAATTCCTCACTATGAATTCTTCATAATTCATAGAAATAGAAAAGTGGTTTGGTTTTATTGGTGGCTCCGTACTCCATTTTAAGCTGGAGTTGTGTTCCATTGCAAAGTTCTTCTGACTTTGTATCACAGCAGTTCAACTATATGGAAGTTATTAATAATTTATGTAATTATTTATAATATCTATTTGGAAAGACCATTATACAGTGTTCTGTGATTTTTTTCTTTTTTTCTATCTTAAAATTTTGCACTTACTTGCCATCAGCAATGTTGACTGTTCTGAAAAGAGGATAGTCTTCTGGGGCAGGCTTTCCATTTTGGTCTTCAAAGAGGAAGACAGGGGATCTTCCGACTTCAACACCTACTTGCTGAATTCCTTGTTCATTGTAGACAGACAGAAGGAAGGACTGGATGCCCTTTTTAGGTTTTACTGTCATCAGTATTGAAAAATCTTCTGGAAAATCTCCATCTGCAAAGAGAACAAAGTATACAGTTACAAATTCTGAAACTACCTTATGGTCATTTAAATTTTTCTCTAAGAGGACTCTATATATAATCTGTTTTTTTAAATTTGTTTATTCTCCAAAATGAATATGGAGAAAACTGCCATAAGAAAATGTTTGCTCTCTTTTGTAACTGTGGTCTTGCTTTAATTCTTAACCCTTAAGGGGTTCTAAAAACATGATTTTTAAAACTATTGAGAAAATGCTTAAGGCAGGTGACGTGTACATCTAGTCTGGGCATGTGCTCTTCAATTAGGTTATATCCTATGAAAAGAACTTTTCATCAGGAAGTTTTATCAGGAAAGTGACTAAAAATGACTCCTACTTTGTTCAGTAGTTCCCATTATCACTGCAATGACATAATATTTCCAGATTTTGCACATACATTGTGTGAATATAAGTAATATTCCACTGTTCATCTTAAAATTGAAAAAATAAATAACTTTCTAACAGAAAATGAATGTAAAATTTTATGCATATACAGGTTTTGGACACTCAACTGGAACAGATATCAAAGCCTTCTAAATTTCTTAGTTATTCGTGTTGTTCTATTTGGACAATATCAAAAATAATTTTAAAAAATTGGAGGAAAATCACTAAAAAAAAATCTTTGGGTATTTCTGGATGTACATTCCTGTCATTTCTACACTCTTTTGTAAAAGATATCTAGTAATTGACAAATAATCAGCATGATGAAATTCTGAACAGTTTTTACAATGTTTTACAATTGTACAATGCCTTCCAGTCAGTGAAATCAGTCTGTTGTACTCTGGTTGGTGAATATTATTAGATCTATTTTTAAATGATGAATTTATTGATGCTCTCAGCTTTTGTCATTAGTTCCCTAGAAGCTAACATATACTCTCTGATGAGTTAGAGGAACTAGATGGAAGCAAGTATAGGATGGATTACAACTCATTTTGTTTAGCTAAAATGGCATCTCACAACTCAACCTTGGTTTTCATGTGTTGTCTTTTTACTATCATTAAGAAAGAAATGAAGAAATTTCACACTAAGAAAAAGGGACAGACACATCCAAGTATCTATAAGAATAGTCTTTGAAAATGAAGAATTTCTTGTGGTGGGGAGAGGATGTCTGTTTTTCAGGACTCAAAAGGAAGCAATTATCATAATCACTTCCTAAAAATTGTTTCTAGGTTCTTTACTGAAGTAGAAGGTAGCATGACGTTTTCTTGTATTAAGCAAGGTTTTGTGGTGATTTCTTTTTACATTGTGAGTGATCAGCGCTTTTTATTGCCTCTTGCACACACAAATGTTGCAACAAGCCATTGAAATCAAGCAAACTCATCCAAGTTGTAATGCATAAACTGAAAGCATTAAGAAGAAGAGTACTTAAGTTAAGGCTGTCAAAGGCTATAGAAATTTAAAAGTCAGCCAACAACGTGAGGTAAATATTTGCTCTGGCATTCAAGCAAGAATCAAGTGAACAGTTATTAGTGAAGCTGCCAGTGAATCACCTCTTCATGCTATGATTCATGAACAAGTGCAAGACAACCCAGGTTCTCAAAGACTCAGGTTTTCATTCAGCACAAAGTGCCTGTGCTGTTCTAAACTTCTTAAAACATCAGTGAGTCAGTCAGTTTAATATGTCCAGTTGCATT
Organism: Chrysolophus pictus; assembly: GCA_037305975.1. Classification (NCBI taxonomy): domain Eukaryota; kingdom Metazoa; phylum Chordata; class Aves; order Galliformes; family Phasianidae; genus Chrysolophus; species Chrysolophus pictus. Next base: position 10,994,903 of record CM074583.1, on the reverse strand, counting down.
TAAATGAACATTTAAAGTTTTTTCTCACAGCACTTGGCTTCAAGGATACATATTCTAAATCTCAGAATATAAGGATGACAATTACACAATGCAGCTTCTGTAATTTTTCAGTTTAATGGATCATTTTGCACCTTTTAAAGAAAGAGTAGTCTCCATTCTGACTTACTTACTTGAAATAATAATTAACTATACACAAAATCATACTGATATCAGCAAGGCATTGTAAATTGTCAAGTGTCATTCAGTGAATAATACTTTTAAGTGGTGAGCTCTGTTAACTATATGTAACTTTATCAAAATGTTTTAAAGATTAACATAAATTTAAATTTTATCTTTCTAGTGAATTTTACTTTGATTTTCTACCAAAAAATAAAAAAGTGAAGTGATAATTTAAACGAACATGCAAGATATGCTTGAACTGTTTGTAGCTGTTTCCCATATTACTCTGGGAATGCATCATTGCTAGGAAATAATAAATATTTGACCATTTTATCTGTGCTGATGTCTATATGACTGAAACTTCAAAAGACAGAAAAAGAAGTATTTTTCTTTGCTCACATCTGTGTTTATAGAGGGACTTAATCAAACTCTATGTGATATATCAAAGTGAGAAAATTAAATGTTTTGGGATTTTTTTTTAATATCCTTATAATCATTTTCCTCAATATGTTTGGGTCAAACAAAGAGTGACAGCAAACTAATGGAGTAAAAGCCTTTCTTCAACACACAATTATTTTCTTCCAAAATGTGATTATTTAGAGAAATTTGAGAGAAGATGGAATCACATTACTTGCTGTCTACAACTAACCTTATTTAGTCCTCCAAATACTCAGATACTCTTAAGTAACTCTTATTGCAATGGCCAATCACAACTCATTTCTACCAGCATAGAAAGAATTGCTTTTAAATAGGCTACTAAATCTAGAGAAAGCATGCCAAAGCCACCAAATAAGCTTTCCTTCCGATAGAATCGTGGAAAAACTGGGTAATGTGGCTTACAGACTTGTTCTAGTGGTGATGCAGAATTTGAAGAAAAGCTTTATCACTGAAACCAATAAAAACAGCTTCGTTCCTTGGATTAAGAGCACATCCTATCATTTGCGTGCAGACACACTTCTAGGGATAACAGAATTACTTTGTGGTACTGACAATGGACTACATGCTGCATTTTTAGATACTGTAAATGGACAGGCAGTAAGATAATTTAACAGAGTAATAGTTTTCTGACAATCTTACCTGGGTACAGCTGCTTTGTTGGGGCACTGAGCTGTGCAGTTTTTGAAACTCTGTAGGCAACATCTGAGCCTTTTGAATCTCTTCTGTTAGTGCAAAATCCTGCTGTTCTTGATACTCCTTCTGGTGAATTATGAAATTCTAATACTTTTAGCACATCAACTGGTTCAGCTGACAAAGAAAAAAAAAAAGTTACCATCTTGTATCTCCACAATTCACAATTTGCAGACTTTAAGAAGAAAATGCATTTCTTTGCAAAAGCATATGTGTAACCATAACAGTAACTGCATCCTGATTTACTGCAGACAACTCCTACATCAGGATGTTCTTTTAACGGGATTATTAATTTTTAAATATGTAAAGGTTCATCAAATCTAACAGAAATGTTATGATCAGATATTTGAATATCTTGACTCATTGAAAACTAGTTTCCCAAAGGCATGGAAATTTGGTGATTTAAATTTACAACACATTATTTTATTGAGTAACTTAGAAGAAGTATAACTAATTTCAAAAGTTTCAGAAGCATTCAGCTACTAATCTAGTAGCTGAATCTAGAATCTAGTGTTGCTAACAATAGGAAATATTTTGACTGTTATGAATGCTTTCTCAAATGCAATGTCATGAGGAAGAAGCTAATCTCTTTTCCAGTTAGAGAAAAAGAAAACTAACTGTTTTGACTGCAAGGAGTACGCAGACAGAATCACAGAATGGCCAAGGTTTGGGGAATTACTTGTCTTCTACCTACAATAGCACCAGAAAATGGATGAATTTAGATTGATCTTTATTTGACAAGTAGGTTTGCAGAAGGAACATCTTTAGTCAGAAGTCTAAAGAAAGTAAGTTAGTGGGATGGATTATTTTGTCTACTGTTTATCAGAATTAAGCCATTCATCAGATCTTTACTTAGAAATTTAGTAAAAAAAAGACCTGTGCTATATAACCTGCCCTTAAAGAGAAAGGGCACCCAACCATCCTCTCGACTGTGTTGGTGGTCACCTACTTGACACACTTCAGTTTATCATTATCTTTCCTACACTGGGAATTCAAGACGTAGTCTAATGAGTGCTGAATCAAATAAAGTGAAAAATCGTTTGCATTAGTCTGCTGTCTGCACTCCTTTTTATGCAGATCAGTATGTTTTAGGCTTATTTACAGTCATGGTATGCAATTGATGCTTAGCTTTCTGTCTGTGTGAAGCTCTATATCCTTTCAACAGAGCTGCTATTGTAGGCAGTACTATTGCAGGAGGTTTTTCAGTTTCAGGAGGAGGAACTTTCATTATTTTCAAGCCAAAATTCAAATGGACTGTTTTGTCTTTAGGCGCCAAGTACAATGCATTTATACTTGTTGTCTGACAGCTTAAAATTGTAGATCCAAAGAAATTCAGAGCTGCTATTTCACTGAGATTGTTACAAAACGATTTTGAAATATATCACAGAATTGTAGGGGCTGGAAAGGAGAAATTGAGTCCAGCAGATTGCACAGGTAGAAATCTAGGCAGGTCTTGAACATCTCCAGAGAAGGAGACTCCACAACCTCTCTGGGCAACCTGTTCCACTGCTCTGTCACTCTGACAGTAAAGAAGGTATTCTTTGCCTTAATATGGAATTTCCTATGTTCCACTCCTTGCTTCTACTGTTGCACACCACTGAAAAGAGTCCAATCCCACTGACTTGACTCCCATGCATTTGATGTCTATAAACAGTGATGAGATTGCTTCTCAGCCTTCTCTTCTCCAAACAGAAGGGTCCCAGGTCTTTCAGCCTTTCCTCATATGGTTTATGCTCCCAGGCCCTTTATCATCCTTTGTCATCCTCTACTGAAATTTTTTGAAGAGACCCCTGTCTTCTTTAGAACTGGGAAGCCCAGAACTGGAAACAGCATTCCAGATGTGTCCTCACCAGGGCAAAGTAGAGGGAGAGGATCACTTCCCTCAACCTGCTGACCATGCTCTTTTTTATGCACCCTAGGATACCATTGGCCTCAGCCACAAGGACACATTGCTGGCTCATGGCCAACCTGTTGATCACCAGGACAATCAGGTCCTTCTCTGCGGAGCTCCTTTCCAGGTCAGGCCCTAATCTGTACTGATGCATACAGTTATTTTTCCTCTGATGCAAGACTATGCTAGCTCTTGTTGAAACTCATTGGCTTTCTCTCTGCCCAACTCTCCAGTTTGTCCAGATCTTGTTAAATGCCTGCACATCCTTCTGGTTGTCAGCCACTCCTCCCAGCTTTGTAAAAGACCAGACCCAGTACCGACCTCTGGGTTTCCAACTAGACTCTGTGCCACTGACTCTGTAAGTAAAGAATAATAATAATAAGTATCTTTAATCAATGAAAGTTCACCTCAGAAAAAGGGCCAAGTACTGAATATGCAAGCAGTGACAGTATATAGTTGTCTGCTGCACATCTTTTCTGCTGAAAAAAAAAAAAAATAAGGTGATGATTCTCATACACCCTACAGACAGTGGCTTCACTCATATATATAATCAGGTTTATAATACATATATATATATATGTATTTAATGGAAACATGATTTTAACCAGTCATTACTCCACGAGGACTTTTCTGCAGCTTTCTTGTTGGCAAACTCATAACCACTATAGCTGGAAAAACAAAGTCTTACATGACTATCAAAGCTGAGTAATGTATTTGGGAAATATGACCTTTCTACATATCTTTGAAATGCACTGTGGCATTGACTATTGCTAATTTATTCTCTGTATTTACTTTATAAGTTGATAAATACTAACTTAAGGCCTCAAATTCATTGTGCATGCATATTTAACTATTTAAAGGATTGCTTTCAAGCAACAAATGAAAGTGTGAAAACATAGGCAAAGTGGTATTCTGATTAGAGTTCCTCTTGAAGACATCTGTCTTCATTCTTTTTTCTTACTATTTCTAGCCAATTTTGCTATTATTTCTCTCACTGTAGCATCTTCTCACTGGTAACAGGACAAAAGGAAATGGCATTAAGTCATGCCAGGGGAAGTTTAGGTTGGATATCAGGAAAAACTTCTTTACAGAAGGGGTTGTTAAGCACTAGAATAGGCTCCTCAGGGAGGTGGTTGAGTCACCATCCCTGAATGTGTTTAAAAAACATTTGGATGTGGTGCTCAGGGACATGATTTAGTGGAGGATTGTTAGGGTAGTTTAGTTAGGTCATGGTTGGACTTGATGATCTTTAAGGTCTTTTCCAACCTGAGCGATTCTGTGATTCTATTTCCTTGATATTGCCAAATATGAAGTCAACTATGTGTTAAACCTAACTTTGAATAACACAGAATCTGAGATTTTCTTAATCAGAATGTACATAACTTCTTCTGGTTTAAAATATAATCACAAATAATGCCTATGAGCTTTACTTTCTTTTTTAATTCCATTTAAATTTTTCATCTGATCATGCTATTAAATACAAATCCAAAATGTTTATTACAAGCTAGTGCTACATACAATTTGAATGAATGCTACAGTACACACCTACTCTAACTCTGTTAGAGGACTTAAAATGTCCTACAGATTCAATATGTTCAAACAATTTTGAAAGCAAAGTTACAGTAGTCTGCAAATTCTGAAAAACCTGCCTTATTTCTCTGGATGTTAGTACATATAAAGCTACATATAAAGCTCTTTCTATAGGTAAACATATTTCTAAAGTTATTAAAGGAACACTCACATTGTTTTTTGATAGCTGATGGCTATTTTTGCAGTATCTATAGTAATTTAAACCAGTCACTGGAAAACTAAGTAAAAGTATAAGTCAATCATTGCTACATTCTTTTTTCCTTTGCTCTTTTATATAATTTGTACCAGATTATTTTTCTTCATTATTTTTTTTAGAACAAAGGCTGGCTCGAAAAGTCTTCATCCTTAAACAAGATTATTCATTAATTCATGCTGATTCTGCTGCTAAAAAACTTCCAGTCATAAAACAGAATAATAAAAGTGAGCAATGTTCAAACCACAAATTCTAAATAACAAAAATGAACATTTGTTAAAAGTCTATAGGTGACATTTATTTCCTCAAATTGTGAGTCAAGAGTCATGAACAGTAAAAAAAAAAACTACTCAGTTTACAATGGTTTCTAAATAGAAAAGGCATATAAATTTAAACAAACAAAAAGATTAATCAGTTCATCTCCAATAATAACATGGCTGACTTACTTAATATTTACAGAAACTGCTTGCTTCCCTAATTTATATAAAAGAGACACTTCAAGCAATCATTGAACAGAAAATGGGTTCTTTATAGTTCTTTAGATAAAGCAAACAGGAATTCATAAATTTTAATATCCTTCTCTACAAAAGCATGCTTTTCATAGAAACCTACTTATCATTCATTCATAGAATCATAATTATCCCCTGTTGAGAACGATCCAGAAGGATCATCAAGTCCAACTCCTGACACTCACCTTGTGAAAAACACAGGATTTCTGATTTTGTGCCTCTTCCTCAAATATTTTTGCAACATTCTTGTGTACGCCATTTTTAAAATCAGATTAGGATGTAATCTGTCTTATACTTCAGGCCTGAAAGTCTCATAGCTGCCAGTGCCACTGAAAACAGGGCTTCAGTATTAAAACTTTGCCTCTACTCTTTTTCTGTGTCAAGCTGCCATATATTTGTATTTCTGCAGACACACACTCGTACTGAAATTTTGTTCTGGTGAATTTCAACACTTTTTATATTTACTGAAACTATGGAAATGTAGTTGGAACAGCCATAAACATCTATATTTATCCTTACATTTACAGACAGGCTGATATGACTTTAGTCTCAAAATTCTTGAGAAGTGCACCATGCACATTCAAATCACCTACACAAGGCCTCTACAGAAAGCACTAAACGCAGTTGCTCTTAATAAGTCACAAAGCTCACACATTTAGGAATACAGCCAAAAATAAAAAGGTCTTGGAAAACAGCAGAACTTACATTCTATCTGTTTAGTTACCCTGTCTGAAGTATAAAGGAGGATGAGAAATACTAGCATAGCCAACAACTGGCCTGCTTAGAAGACCAGGATAGAGAGGTAGAAAGATGACTCACAAATTCAGGGAAGAACACCGTCTAGAAGCTATCAATGGAGACTGTGATTGCTCTCTGCCAGTTTCATAAGGTTCTGTAGTGCTCAGTGTTGCTCTGACCAGTGAGCTTCACTTCTTCCTGTAAACCATCTCTTCTCTAGCATGTTTCTCCCACATAATTTCTGGGATGAAACAATAAGAAGCAACCAGAGGGCCACTCACAAGAACTTATTTAAGTTATTTTACTCTCTAATATAATGTTTCTTAATAGTTTTTTCAGAAGAGAAGAAGGCTGCAAATTAATGATATACTTTTGCATCCTTCTGACTTAGCACTAAGATTTGAGACTGCAAAGAAATAGACCACAAATAAACATAATGAGAAAGCTCTGTTCACCAGTCTTTGGGGTGCAGTTAATTCTCCCTTTACTTATCAGCTTTGAAAACTGGACAATGTAAGTTTGTCAAAATACAGGATCTAGATTCTGAAAGTCAGTCCCTTCAGGCAGGGACTTTATGGCCACACTGGCTTGACACTTGAAGCCCATCTCCTGCAGGTGAACCATCAAACCCTCAATACAAGCCTATGTAAAGAAGCCTATCTTCTCCAGAGCAGAACCTGCACTTTTCAGGCAAAGCTTTCCTGAGTATCAGGCTGCAAACAAAATGCAAGCTTCCACTCTTTTATGTTTCCACTGATGGAGATCCAACTGCAAGTGGTCATTCTTCTCATTAAATACTACAGTGAGAATATCAATAGCATCTATCCTTATTTTGAAAAACAAAAGTCAAAGAGAGATGTGCAGCTTTATCTGCCACTAACAGACTATGCAATAGCAGCCAGAGAAAAACAGTTCATAAGTGCTGGGATTTCAGGAATGATTAAGGAGAATCCTTCAGAAATCACATTTTTATTACAGAGAGGTGTATGAGCTGTGATCCTAAGTGTCTTAGCATCTTTCAGTATACCATATTGTTAATCAGATAGCTCCAGCATAATTTCATAGTTTTCGAAAACATATAGTACAAGAAAATTTTAGCTATGTACTACCTCAGCACCTGAAATAACATCATAGAATCATAGAACAGCTTGGGTTGGAAGGGACCATCAAATTCCATCCCCCCGCCATGGGCAGGATTGCCACCCACTTGTAACTTTTAATTCTGGTCTTCATTACTGCAGTATGACTGAAGTACCTTTACTCACCCAGTGAACTTTTCACATTTATACTGGTATGGATAAGAACATTTGGTTCATATTAAATGTAAGACATAGACTATATTTAAGCTTCCTTTGCTTTCTTTCCCCACCCTAAGGTTTCTATTTACTTCCTATGGAAGAAAAAAAGAGCAAGATAGAACTAGATTGGCAGAAACATAAGGACTTCTAAGCTAGTTTAAATTATACCAAAATATGTGTAAAAGCATGTTAAGTAAGAAGAAAATCCACCTCTGCTGGCATCTCCCTTTTGAAAAAATTAAAAGGAAGGCAGCAAATAACTGAGCATAATAAATGGTTTCTGATCTGGTCCTGCTAAATGAATAAGGAGCATCTAGAAGTCAGTGGGGCTAATTAGCTGTAAATTGGATCCCAGATCACAGGATCTGGGTAATATTGCAAGGTCAGGATACATTATGAGAATGAATTACATGAGGGAAACTTAATACATTTTTTGTTGCAGGTTTTTTGTTAGCATTATGAAGACTAGACTTCCTATACATACAATGATACATTTACTTTAAATTCTATGGCAGTGCTTTACAACGTTTTAATAATGACATCTTTTAAAAATATAAAATCATACGTTGAACAGAACCTGTAAAAAACTAGACTACATTTTTTATGATATTGTCGTAGTTAGAAATACAGCTTTCACTTAATTTCATTCCACAATCTCTAAATGGAAATTAACTCTAAAATACATCATCCTCATTAATCATAGCTAGTATCTCTTAGGTAATAAGACTCTCCCTTTATTTTGATTGAAACTGCTCATGGAGGATGCTCAAGGGTAATAATAATACAGACTATCATATAAGCGGAATGAAAGACTGAGAAGCTGTGCAAAAACAGACTGAAATACTTTGGATAGACAGTCTGTGGTAATGATTTATTCAACATACAATATAAGCCTCCTTATTTAAGGAATTAACTTAGTTATTGTATTAATGCTCAGCATGATCAAGTCTACCTATGGAAAAGCCTCTTGTAGGTGCCCACATAACTCTAGGTAAAAGCATAAGAATCACAAGACAGAGTCAAGTTGTATTTGTCAAGACAATTTGCCTTGGTATGGTCAAGGCTGGTAGATAACATTTGGATTTTTTTAAATGCAATGGCAGGTGGTAATTAAATGAATAGTATTTAATCATATCTTCCTCATTTATAAATAAGTACCCTTGCTGTAACTAAGATCATGGCAAACAATATCTTAGTGATAGGTAACAAAAATTATTGTTTGTGCTTCAGCAACCGTCATTCAAATTCTGCATTATAGATATATGAGGGTTGCTCTGAAAGTGATGCCTCTCATTTTATTATGATGCACACAACATCAGGGCAGATGTTGATGGTACGACAGTAAAGGTTGAAACTTCCCACCTATACCCTTCTACATTTTGTTGCCATTTGACAGATGGCAGCAGAGGGGCAGTCTGACAAAATGGTGTTTGACATGCAAGTGCATGTGAAGCAAAGGTGTATCACTGAATTCCTACATGTTAAGAGGAGGACACTCATTGACATTCACTGATGCATACAGTGGTACTCAGCAGTCTTGGAACAGGTGTACACTGAAAAGATATTATTTGTTGAGAGTTTTTTGAGTGAATTCGATTATTCCTTTAGAGAAAACTAAGAAAGTCAGAATGGACAATTGTCCCTGTAAACAAAAAAGTTCTGCACCTTGAGTTTTTTTCTGCTCTAAATATAATGGGCTGCAAGCCTCTTAGAAGCTTCAATGAGCATTGAAGATAGTCCTGCACATTTTTAGGTAGGATACACAAAATCTGACATCTGTTCTCTGTCCAAGAACTATATAGCAAATAATTTTTAACTGCAGTTAATGGTGATGGTGACAAAGGACCAAACAGTTCAAGAGACTTTTATTGAAGACAGGGTTTGCAAAGAAAAACAATCTGCTTCTGTAATTTCAGAAGGAAGGATAGCCATCAGCCTAAAAGAACTGACAGGAAAGTGACTGTTGTGGCAACTTCTGGCTACACAATTAATTCCCACAAGAAATTGTTGAGACGGTGAGTCATTTAAAATTAAATATATATATATATATGTCTGTTCAAGAGCCTAATGAAGACTAGAGGTCAAAATCCTATTATATTTAAATTTTGTTCTGATAACTCCTGAGTTTTAGGCTCTTAATTTTATGAGACAGCCCAGGCACAATGATCCTTCCCTAATTAACCTACATTTACAAGATACTCCAAGATGCTTGCTGGTGAATATACTGTAAATGCAAATAATAATAAGACTAAACGGGGAAAATAGAGAAAGTATTATTTATTTATAGATATATCTTAGGAATCTGAGTGTTCTACAGTTTGCTCTGCTTTCAATAACGTTAGTATACGTGACTTTTCCTTTTTCATATATAATAAACACAATGGGCTTTCTTCCTGACCTATCATTATTCTTCAGCATTATCATTCTTTTAATTAATGCAAAAGTGAAAATTTATCAGGAATTATCCCAGAAATAGCCTGTAAGAATTACAATCAGTTTTTCATAATTGGTGAGACACAACCCTGGAGTAGTAGAAAAGGGGTGCATCTGCCTCAGTAAAAAAGCATTATCTGAGAAATTTAGGAAGACAAATGTTTCTAAAGCACTATTACTTTACTTCATATTTTTCCATGGAATTATGTTTCATTCTGCCAGTAATCTGTTCCAATAGAACCACTGCAAAACTAAAGAGTGTCAAAACATTCATCTTCCATTCTAAATTGTGTGTTGTTTGTTTTTTTGTTAAAGCTTAGTCCACTTTTTTTCTTGCTGTGATAGATCATTTAAAGAGTAGCAGCTATTACAGCTTGGTAGGCTAAAATATGCATATTTAGTGGGTACTGATGAAAGGACTTCTTAGAATATTTGTGGACAAGATTTTCAAAATAGCACATCTTATGGTTAGATTTCTAGGTGTATATTTAGGAACTCAAATAGAAGGTACTGGCTGCTCCTCTGTTTTGAATCCATGTTACTTATTAAAGGCATAATGAACAACAGTTAGTGACTTTTCTTAAAATTTTTAATTTTCATAAGTTCTTATTCTAAGGACTACAACGATTATGGTATCTAGTTGGCATTCATTAGGAAGCCAAGAGATAAATGAATGTAAGAATTCAAAATTTTTTTGTGGGGGGGGGGGGGGGGGGGGGGAAAGAAAATCTTAAAAGAATGGCTGGTCTTTGCTTTCTGCTGCTCACCTTTAAGAACAGAGCTTTCAGGCCAGAAATAGGGATAAGTCATTTTTTTTGTTTGTTTGTTTTGTTTTGTTTGCTTTTTTGAAGTCTTGAATACAGCTTTTGTCAAAGTTCTTCTACATAGTTTTTATCTAGCTACCATTTGTCAAACTGTTTCAGCAGTTCTCCTACTGTGAAATCTGATAACTTTTCCTGTTTGCATTCCTTATCCCAAATTATTAGGCCAGTTTCTGATTCTGTCAACAACGGCAAGCAATTTAGTTTACCAGACAGACCAAAATTTGCTAGAACATAAATAACAACAAATGCTCTGAATGATGAATGAATGATCTGCAAGAAAGTCTTCCCTGGCAGCGTTACAATGTAGATGTGCTGACCTTAGTCGTTTGACCTGTAGGACACAGTGCAAGAGCCATCTATTACTAGAAATGTGTGCTGTTTCTAAAGCAGTGGAAGTATTTTCATTCGTGTTTTTACCACTGCATATTTTAATTATTGTCACTGTGGGCAATCATGATGGGTATCTGTTAAAAATTGAAATACGTATACATAATTATTATTAATTTAGGAGTTCTTCATCTGTTAAGCATTAATACTGAACTAAATGCCCAAGGGCAGGAATTCAAAAGCACAGTTTAATCAAGATGCTTCACTGAGCTTCCCAGTTGTTCAAATACGGTCACTTTTAAGTTCTCACTTTAGGCTCTGGTCTCTAATCCAAGCAATGCTTTCTTGCAGTCCAAGCACCAGATGACTTTGATGAGTTTGCAGGCTCACTTAAACTAAAATATTCAGCAAGAATTAAGAATTGTTCTTTCTTGGTTTTGTTATTTTACACAACTCTAGAGTATAACCTAGATTTTGAGGCTGATGTTTCATTTTTGCTTCCTATACTTTTCATCGCTTAAAGCAAAACCTTCTTTGAAAGTAGGCAGGAAGAGACAAGGTATGCTCTCAGCAATTAAAAATGAGAGACTGAGGCCACTTAAGCAAAAGCTAAAGTTGCTAAAATTATTTAGAAATAATCCTAATAGACTTCAAAAATATCTCTTGAAAAATGGTAGTTTTCAAATACCACACATATGTACATTTTTCAGCTATAAGCAATGGAATATGTTAAGACAAACAGAAACAGCTAGAGTCAGTATTTACAAATATTCAAAGTAAAATATTCAAAATAAAAATATTCAAAGTAACCCTATTTAATTTCATAGAGAAACAACTAAATGATTTTTATTAACTGTACAACTCAGAAATTCACCATACTTTCATTGATGTCAAAGGCATAATCTCCCATTTGACAGCAAGCCAAGGAAGCTAGTCCCAGTTCTGTACCCTACTGATACTTGCAATTCCGCTCAAGCAGAAAGCAAGGTTGTAAAACCTTGACTGTTTCTTTCTTTCTTTCTTTTTTTTAACTATGAATGCTTGATTAAAACCTATCAGATTACTAAAATATTTTGAATAGACGCACAGATGAGGAAACAGATGGAGTAAAAGCATAAGCTATGGTAACACTGTCATAAAGTGACAACAATTTGATTTATAACTGCAGTTGATTTAAATTGCAGGCTACTAGTGCTGTTATTCATAGCAAGATCTGGATCTTCAGTTTTTAATCATACTTTATAACACATCTTTCAAGCTGCTTTGTAGCAAATACTTTGCTTCCATAGTATCAGCTCTGCCAAATAACATCTACTTCACATACTGTTTGCATTAACGCTTTGACATTCACTGAAGTCCCAGCCTTAGAATTCACAAAGATTTTTACAACCCTTTATGTGTGATAATGTGTTAAAAAGAATTTAAGTTCTGTCACATTCTATTACTATTGTTATAACAGAGAGCAATTAATCCTTACACTTACAGTCTGTAAACTTGGTATTTAATACTGAGCAGTACAGTTATAAGCCACTGCAACAGGCATGAGTTTCCTTTTAAGCAACTGCCATCTACTGTGTCCAGCCAGAGGGCAAATCTGTGTCATTACATGAGACTTCACAGTCTTGCAGGACTAGAGATTCCACCCAAGATCTGCTTAATTTATTCCCCCATATTATCAACAAATATTCAGAACAATTATAACTGAATCAGTGCTAGGAGGATTTCTGAAAAGAAGCAGAGAACTCTACAGAGATGCAACTTCTTTATCTTGCTGGCAGATGGAAATCCTATTGTTCACCACTGAATAAGACAAATCCAGGAGAGACATAATCGCTCCAGTGTGTTTTAGGTGTAACTTCAGCAGTAATGTCACTGCTCTGTTATTATGCTGCAACCTTGTTGGAATTAAGGGCCACATTTGGAGGAGATGAAGTATCTTTGAGCAAGACAACTTCAGTAATGAATATATAACAACCCCTTTGCTACACTTTACCACTGACACAGGTTCTAATTTTATCAGCAACATTTTTTTCTCTCTTTTTTTTTTTTTCAGCAGTAAGAAAACATCATGCACCAGAAAAGATTTTGTATCACAGATTATTGTTTTCTAGTGATATTCCAATAGTTGGTGCCAAAAGCACTGAATGTTTGCATGCACTCTATATGTACTAACATACAGTTACACTTATTAGGTACACACAAAACTGGAGTTGAGAAATATGTAACAACTTTTTTTCTGCACAGCCTGCAGTCTGAATAGTTCTTTCTGAGATCCTTGAGAGGTCTTTTTCTAAATTAAATGCAAAGATTCATACTCTGGAGAACTTGCAACACAATACCAGTCATTCTTCTGCCAGATGGCTGCTGATGATGTTGATATAATTATTTTACCCCCCAAAATAATTTTTAAAATGTAAATAATATATTAAAACAGACATATGCATGTAAGTCTCATTTGTTCTATTCTGGGAAGAGAGGACCATTTCACCTGCTGATCCCTGGGACTCAGAAAAAACTTCAGCTAGGATCACTAGTACAAGCTAGCCAAATCTCCCTTTGATTTAATTCTTTTTGTCTATATTTTGTCTGAGAAACCTCTATATGCTCTCTGTTTCTGAAGGATCATTGCATTTTGTTAAACCAAAATTGACACAAAAATAGCTATTTCACTGTGAAATTAAAAAAAAAAAAAAAAGATGAAATTGGTTCACATTCTATTTCAATATGAAAAGTGAATCAGTTAGAAGTGTCATATCAGAACAGTTTTGAGAAGAGATTAATCCTTTTCTAGTTTAGGGGCACCTTTTCGTTACTGGTTTAGAGTAATCAGATACAGCAAACAGTTTTCATTCAATAAACAGATCCATATCTTCCCAGTGTTACTTACTAAGCAATTGCAATTCAATATCAATATTGAGCCCACAAAGAAAACTGTCCTTTTGCCAGTACTAGTGGACCTGATTCTCCAATCCTTCTGCACCTAGAACTCCTGTTAGTTTCCAAGCCCATCCAGGGGAAGCACAAGGAACCTTTGTACTTCCTAAGATGACTGTAAAAAGCATTTATGGTATAGTAGGAACCAATCTACTTGCCACTCACACAGAAAGTATCTTTTCTATATATAGCTTTAAAGCCCCATTTTCAGTAAGAAATCTTAAATCTTTTTGCACTCAGAGCTGGATTGAAAAAGCTTATAAATAATAAAAAGGCTAATTTTTCATTTCTTGCTCATGAAAATTAAATCAGAATCACAATAGTGCATTGATGCCAGAGCCTTACAAAAATTTATAGTGTTGAAGCCATGCCATTTTGACTAAATGAGTTTATTCATTCCAAACACATTACCAATAGATTTAGTATTAAAAGGTGAGGAAGGGGAAAGGAAATCAAAGGATGTCTTTTAAAATACTGAATACTGTTTGCTTTTGGCGAGTCCTAAAGCAAAAATATTTTCTAAAAAGAGCTGCTTAAGTGCTGGTGGGCACTGAGCTGACCAAATGTGAGTCACTAGCTTTTCCATTCGGTTTCTTCTCATTTCCATAACCTTCCTAAAGAAGAAATAAGCAGATCTTCACACCTCTTTTCTCGATTCTGTGGATGACACCTCATACTTTTATTTCTTTTCTATTTTAAATAAAGCAACTTGAAAAAAAGTCAAGAATTTTAGGAATCTTTTGAGGTTTTTCTGAATGGAAAAGATTCTGCTGTCTTAAGAATTCACTGATGTATAACTCATACTTTATATAAATACACAAAGAAATTTTCTTTATGTTTCTTTACAAAGTGGCATTTTATGAAAAGACAATTGAAGAATAGGATTTAATTGAAGAAAGGATTCAATGTAATAGATTTTACAAGGGCTATGATTCATATTTTACCCTGGTCAAACCTTGCAGCTTTTTCATTTAGTCATACTGCTTCCCCACTGCAGTATTCTATTTTATCTGAGTAGTTTCCCTCTCCAACTTTCAAATGTGAGTTATTATATCCTATTTTATCTCTAAACTACTTTAAGGAAGGATTGAATAGGCAAAAGACAACACTGAAGTATCTCCCTCACACTCTATCAGGGAAATTGTGCCAAATTCTCTCCCTTGGTAGTCAGTGGAAATACTCTAACTTCAGTAACAGATCAAGCCCTGAGCAGACAGCTCTCTGGATCTCTAAGTAAATGGCATACTGCATTTGCTAAAAGTGCAAGCAGTAATTTCTCTTCAGAATGCCCCTACAAACATGAGAAGCCTGAAGCACTTTTTCCAAAGTGTTCTTTATACAGAGGACTAGAGGAAAGGATTTTCAAAATAGTTACCAAACCTAAAACCTGAAAACCTATCAATGTGCTCAATGTCGAAAATTTTAAGGAAGTACCAGCTAACGTCTGGGGTTTTGTTTGTTTGTTTGTTTGATTGATTGATTGTTTGCTTTCCGGGCTGCTTGGGTTTAGATTTTCATTCAACTTTTCATTTGTGTCAATACAACGTGAAAAGATCATCTACATAAATCTTGCTCACCAGAAGTCACTTCTACTGTGCTCACAGGAAAGTGACATAAAACATCAAAATCTATCGTGCCTTTGTATACGGCATTCCTTCTTCAATAAATTTAGTTTTGACATAGTAACAGAGAACCGAATCTTTGAAGTTCTGTGAGATTAATTCATCCTCAGCATAACTCCACTGGAGCCCGTGGAACTGCAGCGAGGATGAAATTTGACCCCTTCAAATCCCTGGCAGAAATGGGGCCAGCAGGGGGCAGAAGCCCTGACGGAGCTGACACCGCCAAGGTTGTGACCAGGTATAAAGGGCTTCAACGGAGACCCCGATCACCTTGCTGCGTTTCCATTAGGACACCCGTCGATTCAGAAAGTGGAGATTCACACCGAGAAATACTTCGTGAAAGTAATAATAATAAAAAAGCCTAAAAATTAAAACTTTATTGGTGGAAAGTTAAAATTCCTTCATAGATGTTGGAGGTTGGAACTTGATGATCCTTGAGGTCCCTTCCAACCCAAGCCATTCTATGATTTTATGATTCCGTGTCTGGCACAAGGAAAAATGAAATCCTCAGACCCAGCTATGTTAGCCCCCACATGAGCCTGCGGGCTCCAGAGAGAGGGACGAATGAAGGAGGGAGGAAGACGGGCAGCGTTTCCAGCCCGGCAGGAGGCGAAGGGGCTCCTGCCACCACGGCTCACGCATCGCAGCTCCGCAGATGTGCGAGCTCAGCTCACAAAGCCGCAGCGCACCGGACGGGACGGCGCGGCGGTACCCGAGGGCCGAACCGTGCCTGGGGGCAGAGATTCCCTTTCCTTCTGCTGGGGCTGCCTCCGTGTCCTTCATCTGCTGCAGGTCCCCAGCGGACTGCACCGCACCCACCGTGTCCACGGACACCTAAGGGACCACTCGCCCTCCCCTTCCCCTCCCCCCCGGGGAGGCGGCACAGCGGAGGGAGGCTGGGGACAGCACTGCCCGCGCGGAGCCTGGGGCTGGGCCCCCTCCTCTCCGGCACGTCGTTCCGGCGTGCGCCCACCTGCGGGGCTGCCCTCCTCGGCGCTGCCAAGGGCCCCTGCCATACTTCTACTCTGTCGCACTGGAAAACATTCTGCCCGCTGCGAGCCTTTGCAAAGGAAAAATCAGCGAGGGGAGGAAAGGAGAAAATCCGAGAGGAGCCTCCACACCCAGCTTTCCCCCTTCCTCGCCTCTCCGAAGAGGCAGATGGTTGTCGCTCAGTTTCTGCCACAACTTCGTGAGCTTCAGCAGCGTCAAGACTCTAAGTCCAACAGAACTGAAAATCGCAGGCACACTCTATAAAAACTGAGCGGGGTGCCGGACGACGGGAAGTCGCTCAGCGCAACGCGTATTTGTTTCACCATGCCGTCCTGCCAGCGCATCCCCTCAGCGGCGCTGAGCCCAGAGCGGCGCTGAGGTGGGACGGGGGCTCCGAGCGGGGCACCAGCGGTCCCAGGGGCTCTCGGAGGGGTCCGCGCCCCGGGCCCGAGCCCTCAGGCTTCCTCCTCGCCCCGGCAGCGGAGGCGCTCTGACAGCCCCGGCCTGGCCTTGGATCTCTTCCCCGACGTGGGGGGAGAGCGGCGGCCACGGCGTGTCCCTTTCCTTACCTCCTCTGACCTCCGCAGCCTGGAGAAGGACAGCGAGGGTGATGATCGCGGTCACGGCCGAGTCCCGGGGCCACCTTTTCGTTTTCCACCGCGTGGACCACCTCTGCATCTTCATGCTGGGCGCCCGCGAGCGTGAGTTAAACCCGGGCGCCTTCAACTTATACTCCGTCCTTTCCACAATATTCCCAGAGATGATTTCTCCTATAGAGCCATACGTGACACACCGAAGGGATTCTCTCTCTCCCTCGCCGGGCCCCGTGCAGGCCCCTCCGCCCCGCGCTCCCCGGTGCCCTGCCTTCAGACTGAAGGGAGACGAGGGGCTTTAATCAAAATGCACGGAGCGCCGCATCCCCCTAAAGGCTTCATCCCGTCAGAGGGCTGGGCGAGCGGCTCCGGGGCCACCCCTGCGCCCAACTGACAAGGCAGCCGCCGCCCGGAGGCCAATCGCGACGCACCCCCGGCCGCCCACAGCACCGCCCTCCGCCTCGGCGGCGGCACACCGGCCGCCCACGGCACCTCCGACCGCCGTGTCGGCGAGGACCGGCTCTCCCGAAGGGGAGCTTAGGGAACGCGAAACCGCCTTGCGGGAGCGACCCGGGGGACGCCGACGGGCGTATCCCGTCCCCGGGGCGCGGAGTCCCCTCGGCCCCGCCGCCCCCAACCCCACCGTCGCGCTGCGGAGCATGCGCAGTGCCGCCCGCGGCGCCCCTCGAGCGGGTGGCGCGAAACGAGGCTGCTGGGGGGGGCGGGCGGGGGGCGACTCTCCGGGCGGGTGGAGCGGGGGGAACGAGAGGGGGATGTGCCGGGCGGCGGGGGAGCGGCGTGCGAGAGGAGAAACCAGGCTGAGAGAGGGGCTGGGGGCGCTTAGGGGAAGGCCTGCCACGGCCGTCCGCTGCGCACCCGCTCCCGAACGCGTCTTCTTTTCACACTGTCGCGGAGCGCCCTGTGCGAACGGACGGAGCGGGAGGCGAGGGGAAATCACCTCCCGCTCCCCGCCGCACCGCGTCCCGGACGTCGGGGTGCGCGCTTCGGATCTCCTCCCCGAAAGGCCCCCCGTTCCTACTCGAGTGCAGCGACAGCGACGGGGACCCAGCAGTGAGAGGGGAACCCCGCAGCGCGTCCCGCCGCACTTCGCCGGGCGCCGCGTCCTGCCTCGCTCCCCTGGAAGATGAGATACTTGGGTCATGTTTTGGTAGAAGTGCGTATCAGAACTGTGAAAGTTGCCTTCACTGAGATCTCCTTCTGCTTCAGAAAACAACTTCTAACTAATAAGCGGATGGTTGAACCACAACAGAGGTGTTACTGTTATTCAATACGTTACATTTCAGAAGTGTATCATCCTTTCCTACAGCAGCCGATGTGTTACTGTACTACGATACTATTCACAGCTCTTTGTGTACTCATTTTTCTGAAATAGTTGATCTTGTCGTTAGATTTACAAGTGAGGGGACTGACGGTGCACAGCAGTTATCTCCAGCCCCCCCCCCAGGTCTTACTGTGTGCTGTTTGTCAAGGTGAGGGTCTGGCACTTGGAGCAGTCAGCTGCAGTGCAGCAGTGGAGCATCAGAACACCAGGTCTACCTCACTTTTCTGTATCAAAGCCTGCTGCTTCAAAACAAGTCCTTCAGTTGTCTGTTTCAAGACACACACCGATCCCAAAAAGTCAGGCATTAATTAGTTAATTAATTAGTACTATTACTGTTGCCCTCCCTGTTTGTGTTGTCCTCTGGCTTACCAGAGGCTTCAGAGAGGATGTTAAGTTAATCCCTTTGTGCCTCATTCTTCTTCCTTGCAATGCCAGTAGGTAGCCCCGAAGTGGTTTATTCTTCAGCTTAATACTTTGTTGCTGGAAAATCCCATGCACTATGAAGTCTGAATTTCCTCTTGATGTTTATAAATTAGACATCTTTCTGTCAGCAACACTCCTGTTACATCCAGTCTGTTCTCACACATTGCCTCTGGCACTACTTTCTGAGCCTTGCTATTAGCCTGAATTAATACAGCTACAATAGATCATAGAAAAAAGAAGGTCTGTCCCCATCAAAAAGGGAAAAAGGAAGCGTTTCAGATAGGTGGTGAAAAAGGACAGGTAAATGTCACGGTGTAGTGAATGGTAACTTTGCATAATGCCTTTGCAGTTACTTCAATTTTAAGGTACATAATTCAGACCCCAAAATGTAAGTGGAAAGATACCCACTCATCTCTATGGTCCGGCATTGGTTCCAAGAACAACTGGGACAAAATGCAGAGTGTCATTACAAACTGAAACTTTAGATCTCTGCAAGAGAGTAGATGGAAAATATATCAATCCAGGTGAAGTGGCATGCTTCCACTGATATGTAATTCTGCAGAGATCTATATTAATTCTATATTAATTCTAGTGCAAGAGTTTTTTTTAGTGCTAGCTAAGTTATTTCTGCATGCCACCATGTCAAGCCGTATAGATGTGTAACAAAATGCCATCACATTCAGTGGCTGCAAGACAGAAGCCACATGCTGTTTAAGTACTTGAAGATCCTCATCTTGTGACACATGAGAACCAGTGTTTAATGACTACTGAATTTCATTTAACTGATTTTTTTAGTTTTTTAGTTTGCAATCTTAACTGCCACGATGGTGTCCCAGTGAAATAATCACAGTAATCACAGCCTAAGTGCAGTGCAAATATATCAAAGAATAGATATGATTCGAAGTGCAGTAAAGTTTGCTGAGAATTATAAAAGTATTAAAGATTTGTAGTATTAAATGGCAGCCCACAAATGTAATTTCAGGAGAAATATGTTCTTTCTTGAAACTAATAGAGAATTAAAACATGAAAATGTTTTCAAAGAAAAACTGAAGAGAATAATGTTTTTTTTTTAAATCAACTGTAATCCACAGTGGTTTGTTTTTTTTCATTAGCTTTCTTGTTTCCCATTTCTCTTCAAGACAGTTTTAGTGAAAAGAAAGGCTAAGCGTTGTGACATTCATTATGTTCTGTCCCTGACACATCAGTGTTGGCAGATTAGCCCATGTTTAAATATTAGGAATTGCTCTCTTGTATGTGCACAGATGGGTCATTGTTGTATTTTGGGGCAGAGAGGGGGAGGGGTTAGGAACTAAGGAGAAATAAGTATGTTTCTTTGGCCCTACATAGCTTGCAAGAAACTCAGGGCACCTTTCTCAGGCTATAGGCACCACAATGATATATGACTGTAAGCATGACGATCTCTTGCAATCTTGAAATCATAATGTGTTTTTCATAGCACACTGCTCAATATCATCAAAAGTGGAGACCTCTCAATTTACGAAGCGTATTATTCACTGGGAATAACTAATGCACTGAAAGGAACAGGATGCTTTTCTTAGTTTCCATATATCCTGGGCACACTGACTTGGCTTAAAGCACCTTGTGTCTAACTTCATAAGGAAGTCGGCACCTTCTAAAACTTTCATAGTACAAAAATTAATTTTGCAAAATAAGTGTATATCAAAAAGGTTATCATTTACTGCTTGCTCCGTGACTTCAATGTCTTTTTATTTGATTAGGTGCACATCTCATCTTTGCTAATTTCTGATGTAGATTTATGTTTTCTAAGAGTTTTCTGTTGTATGAAAATACTAGGAAGAAAAAAAGTGAGTTACACTCTTCATTGAACTTTGCCCTAGTAAAAAAAAGATTTCTTTTTTTTTTTTTCCAGACATGATTAGAGGAATGAGGAGAGGAGATGAGTGGAATGACCTGTGCTAGGTGAAATGTTAGTGGACTTCCTTTTGTAGCTTGTACAGGAGAGGAATATGCATGCACACAGACAAATGCTTGCACGCAGGCAAAATAACAGTATTTCTTTCTATGATTCTGTTTTCAAGTATTGTAATGGACTTAAAGCTTCACTGAGCTCCCCCAGTTCCACTGCCTAAGGTTTTGAAGGATGAACCGAAGGCTTTCTCCACTCCTTACCAAATTCTTTGGGCTAGAGAATGGCTCAGTGCCCATTGATTCATTTTTTGGATGCTCAAGAATTAGGGAAGACAAATGATTGATAATAAAACAAATCGGATACAAAATAGCATTGTTTATATACATTACCTATTTTTTTCTGCTTAGAACATGAAGGAGCCTTTTCAGTTAATGTTGTCAAAGCTGAAGTGACTAGATATACCTGCGCTGTGCATGATTAGCTTACTCTTACTGGATTTTATATTCTTACACAACTCCAAAATCAGGGACTTGTTGCTGCAAGCGGAATGTATATTTGTTGCTACATATATACTGAGGGTTGAATTTGTACAGTTTCTGGCAAATATATATATATATATGTATATATAAAACCCTTACATTTTTAACTGATGTGCCCAGTAGTGTGCAGTTAAGTTGCTATCAGAAACAATAACCTAGGAAATTAAAAATTCTAGGCCCATGTAGGAAATAAAGCTACTGTTAAGATTGGTGTTAGAAATTAAAAGATCAATTGACGTGAGTACAATTTGAAACAGAGGTTTTGCTATTGTAAGAAAGGAAAAGTAGTGGTAGGAGCCCATACACTGATCTCTTTCTTTTGCTGCAGAGGTTTATCTCCTTTTTGTTAATATAGTTAGTGTTGAGAGTTTAAAAATGCAGCTCATAGAAAGTGTGTGCTGTTCCACAGGAACAGGAAGATAGGAATGAGTATGGTCAAAAGCAAGAACAGTAACTTATGTTGTCTTTCACTATAGGGATGATCCCATGTAAATAATAAAGCATAATTATTCTGCCAAAACTTAGCTATCAGAAACAAGGGATGCACTTGTATTTAAGGGAGTTAGACTTAAACACTGATCTGCAAATTACGGAAAATAATACTGATCCAATACTACTGATAATATTTCTACTCTGGTAGTTGCTTGGCTCTCTGCTCTTAGAAGCCATTCACTACTCTTCTGCTCCTATGTTCTCCTCCTTTCCTACTTCTTGCTTCATGTTCTGCTCTACTCTCTAGTTCCCTGGAAGGGAATGCAAAAGTGTGTGAGGCTTTTTTTTTTCAGTTTTAGAACTCATCTGCCACATTTCATAAACTTAGTTAGGATAGAATTAAGCCAGGTTTGGAACACAGTGTTAAGATCTGAATTTATTGTAGGATTCTGGAAGCTCCACAGATGAAATTATGGCAAGTGATGAACCAAAGTTTTATGTTAGCTTTTTTTTTTTTTTTTTTTTTTTTTTCTTTCCTGTAATGGTTAGTTTCTAGTTATTATAGTTAGGAAATACACAAGTCCCTAGAGGACCCATCATATGTCCTTCCTTCTCACCATTTCCCTTCTTTTCCTCACTAAAAGAGGAGCTTAGGGTTAGGATTAAGGAAACTAAAGTCCATCAATGCTGAATGGCAGTGTATTCTGCAGAAGCTCTCACCTAACACCATGATAGATAGAATCCAAAATTTGAATTTTTTTTTCCTATCAACATTTATATTCTGGTAATATACAATGTAAAAATAGGAGAGGATTTGAAAATGAAAGCACCAAGAATTCTACTGTGGAGCTGACAGTCCCCACAGAGCTTAAAGAATTAGAAAAGCCTTTGCTCTTTACAGTCCTGTATTATAGCGATTAACTCTTGTTTTTACATAATTTATATAAAATATAATTTATACATAAATTACATATGAAACATTATATATGCAGTTTGGTAAAGGTTTGGGAAACTTTATATTTTTTTAATTCAGATTTTTTTATACAATACAAAGATTGTTGTTAGTAGATACCAATACCTGATGATGTCTCTCCCTGTATGCATTCATAAAAACATTAGCAATAAGAAAAGAGCAAGGATTTGGCCTAGGAATTTGAAGTCTTAAGAAGACAGATTACATTGTTCCTGGACCATGTTAAACCTTGGAGACAGTAATTATGTAGATACCATGGATCTAGAAGACTATCTGTTTAGAAAGTAGGTATGACAGTTAGTTACAGTGAAGGTTTTATCAAAGAGCTGTGACTTTCTATGAAGACAAAGTGAGGGAGCTCAGGTGCATGCAATGCTGCTGAGTGACTGGAACCTTCCCAGACTTCATTTAAGGGTTGTCAAGGGATGTCAAGGATCTCACTGGAGATCCTTGCATAGTTGAGGTTTTCTAAAGGTAGGCAGCTTCTTTTCTTTGTTTCTGTGCACCTAGCTTTTACATTTGAGTAAATCTCACTTGCTGCAGCCTAGAACTAGCAGCTACTCTGCTATCATTGTTGCGCTTTCCATTGTGTTACATTAACCATGGGGATTATTCACTCAAGTGCTAGTTGAGAATTTTATCTGTTTTTAACCTTCAGGAGTCCTTAACTATGCTAGCCTGCCAAAGATGAGTAGCAGGGACATATTAATAGAATCTGATGTACTGTTTCACTATTTCCTGTAGAAATTAATGTCTTTCTTTAAAATATAACTACTGGTAGAAATGATTTTATTGGTGATACTTGTATATCTTGAATTGTCAGAAGTTTCACTTCGATGTGCAGCATATGGCAAATAAGAAAATGAGAGAGAAGTGATCACTGACAGAAGCCAGTGCATTATACCAATGGCCAGGAAGAAAACCTTTAGCATCTTGTAGGCTAAGTCTAGAGTCAGGTGGAGAGTTTAGGGCCCAGTGAAATAAAGCAACAAGAAGTAAATTCATTTTTCATAAAAGTATAAATCCTGGCAGCAAGTTTTCAGTTAGTGTAGTTAGCAGCCAAAGTCTTTTGTTGTTTTCTTTCTCTAGAGAAAATAATATTTCTTCATCAGATGTAGGAAGAAGGTAGGGATCTCTATTCTTTCATAGTTGGATTTCATTCTCCAAGTCTGAGTAAGACTTTTCTTACACTTGAGGCTAGACTTTTTTTAATATACTCAGTTACTGTTCTATTCTATGTGGTTCTAAGCTATAGACTTATTTTTGTCTTGTTTTACATCTCCTGCCTTGTGTTACTAGGCTCCTATGTGTAAGTTAAAAACTATTCTCAAAGACCACAAAGTCTACAGATATGAAAAATGAGCAGATATATACTATCTTTTTTTGTCAGTCTCTTTGGGGATACTTTCCTTAGAGAGTGGTGTTTGTTAGCATTTAAAATAGGTTAAAGGTAGAGTTTTGGAAATGGACAACTAAAAGTATTTAGAGCACTACTCATGACAGAATCTATTATATTCCCCAAAATAAGAGTTACTAAGTCTCAGGTCATACAAATAGAAGCCAACAGCTTTTTGTCTAGAAATTGATCCTACAGTTACTAATTATGCAAGAGTTAGTCAGACTATGGGAATTGGAGTTACGATTAATATTTGGAAACTTAAAAACTCCTGACTGTTTCCTAGTATTTTGGAAATTTTACTTACAGTGTAAAAAATAGGACTGTTCTTTGGCCCAGAAGCGGCTGGTTTTCTGGATAGGGTTGAGGGTTGATTTACTGTCTAGAATCCAGTTTATTGTTGCTTCTGGAAGGAATTTGGCGGTTGGAAAGAGACTGGTGATGCTATTAGCTGATGTCATTTGTCCTTTTTATTGTCTTCCAGATTAATATTAGGAAAGCGTTTCAAGATCCCAGTTGATCATCAGTTTATATAGATCTGAAGAGTTAGAGAAGGCTTAGGTGAGGACTCAACAGCCTAATTCCTAAACAACTCAGTTGATTGGCTCTAGACATAATAAGTGAACTGATATCATCAAAAGCCTATATATTATTTTGAGTTTACTATCATTTTTATCTGTTGAATTATATATAGTTGTCATTAAAGTTACATACAAAAGATGAGTTCAAGATACAAGGCTATTGTGTGGGAGTATGAAGAAGGTTGTTACTGTCAGTATCCAATCACTTGTTTTCTTTTAGGCTTTGTTTTTCCCTTGTGTTTGGATGCCCTCCCCCACTTCTTGGCTTGTCATGTCCCACAGTTGTATTCATTCAGGTTTTCCATTTCTCGACCCTCCTGTTTTATCGCTGCATCTCTATATTGTTACATGAGAGAAAAAGTAACCAATTACATTTATATAAAATGTTGCCACAATTAAGAGCACATTTGTTTTATTATAAATTGTTTTTTTCATTGATAGCCTGGCAGATTTGAAGTTTTCTGAAACTTTTCATAGCCTTAATATTAAATAAATAAATAGGCATTCTTCTGATTCTGATAGAGACGACCTGTTTGAGGAACCACAGCATATAGTATGACTGAGAAGTTAGTTCCTCTGTGGTCTGTGTATCTGTAAGCGTGTGCATTTGTGAACAAATATTCTGTGTCTGGAATTGTTCTGGGAGCATGCATGGGTTTGTCCTCAGGTTAAAGTAGAATGCTGTGACTGTCATCCAGAAAAATTAACTGATTAAAAGCAGCAATAAATATCCTTACTGTTCTTACTGACTTTTTTTATATCTTAATCACATCTATCTTCTGGCTTCTTCTTTGGTAGAGATAAAAACATTGCTGAAATACCATTTTACAGCATATAAAAAGCACACTACCATCCTGTTTAGCTAGCAGCAGGAAGTATCAAATATCATGCTGTATTTCTGACCCAGCTTGGAAATTCAAACGGAGTTCTGGGAGTTTTTCTAAGCTGAACTCCCTCATCTTTTGAAGTCTACCTACTGATACTTTTTATAGCACAGTGCAATTTGATGCAGCAGCCCACCATTCCTTTTTTTTTTTTTCTTTACTTGTATGGATTCTAGTGATCTATGGAGGTTGTAACCTTTTATAATCAAACTATACGCCATTCAAGAGAAGAAAAAATGTGATCAGTTACTGTAATGTGTAGGGCTTTCAGAATTTTTCTTATCTGAGATAATTGCAAAAGAGACATCCAGATCTGTTTTAGGGATTTTTTTCTCCGTTTCTGTTGAGTTTTGATATATTGCCATTGCACACTAGAAATAGTAATATCTACATTTCATCTGTTGTTTCGAAAGATATTCAACAACCCATTCAAACTCATCTTTAATTACAAATCTTTAAAATACTTCCCTTTAATGGCTTGCCCAGAGAACTGTGGCTGCTCCATCCCTGGAGGTATATTCAAGGCTGGATTGGATGGGTCTCTGGGCAGTCAGATTTGCTGTGTAGTAAGCCTGCTTTTGCTAAAGGGTTAAGTGATGTTCCAGCCCAAGACATTCTGCAATTCTATGATTCTATGAATCTAATTGGTCCTTTCCTTTATTTATTTTTACAATATATTTGAGACTTAATTTTGATAAAGACCAGTTGAAACAGATATGTGGGCTGGAGAAACAAACAGGGACAGTCTGGAGAGGTTCAGCTACTCTCTTTGCCAACTATTTATCTTATCATATGGAGTTCTCACTGATCAGTTTTGTTTTAATCAGTTTAAATGATTCGTGGCAAACTAAGAATGCAAATGTCTAGGTATAAGCGATCTCCTATGGGCCCTCTTCGGCACTGTTCTGTGGCATTGTTTTGTATTGGGGGAGCACTGGCAATCTATCTGATACACAAGGAGGCAGTGCAGGCACAGACTAATGGTTTGCATGTGTTACACACTTGTAGCATATTTATTAGTTTTGGGCAACACTACTGCTCTCACATTCCCTGTGAACTGGGGGATTAGAGACAATGAGAAGGCTAAGAAGGCAAACAGCTAACAGCAAACTAACTTGTGTCTAGTCTTGATGGTCCTGCACTTCTATTTCCTATCATAGATGTCTCACAACAGAATCACTTTTTAAAGTACTTTGGAGTAGAATCAGAGTTGATCCCATTCCATGAGAAAGAACACTGAGAACACAAAAGTAATATTTCGGGGAGGTCTTCTGTCTCGGGCAACTCCCTGTCTCACGTCTGCTTTCTCATTCACCCAAGTTCTAAAAGATTGGGACCAGAAAACCAATGTGCATATTTAAAACAACAGCAACAACAACAAACAAACAACAACAAAACAAAAAAACAAAAAAAATACCCCCACACATTAGTAAGTTAATCCCGGAAAAGAACTTACTGGGATTGTCAGATGACAACCGTGTATCAGTGTGATTGCGCTGGCAGACTTGAGTATTTCTCCCTATCCACTTCAGCTCATAACATAGGTTTAAAATGGCCATTTTAGTAGTAGTAGGTGACAAGAACTGAACATGCATTATCGCAATATGAAATTATTCTTTGCTGAGGACATTCCATATCACAGGAAAGAATAGAAATCCCCTTGATTTCTATTTGAGTTGTTATATTGAGTATAAAATTAACACATGACAAAGTTTTAACTTGATTTGGTGCCTTTTAATTGTTTAAGACTTGAAAATTGTGTTTAGGGCTAAATATTCTAAAATGTGAGGCAGAGTTCAGTACGTAAGCCCAAACAAGATCCTTGGGATCAGTCCCAGGAGGCCAGTAGGCTGTGTGTGGTAAAAGCAGCTCCCAGAAGGCATTAAGTAGTTTGTATGATGGGAATGAAGAAACAAGAATTGTATTAAAACTGCCAAATTATCTTGAGCTTCCTGTTCCTGGGCATGGATTTCTGCAGAACACATAATTCTTCTGTCAAAGATAGCATACTGACATCTTGTTTGTACACTACTATGGATATTAAAAAGTCAAATCTCTAGGAAATATTATTCTTATCCTTAATATATAAGTCGTTTTCTGAAGACATCTTATTCTTCAGTTATTTACTGTAATCAAATGTATTTGCTTCTGAAGTTAGGACAAACAAAGGAAAATAATCTGCTCTGTGAGAATCACTAAAGGACAAATAGAACATTGTTACGTATGCTTTGTCCTATTTGATTATATCTTGAAATTGTGATTTACCTTTTCTGGTGCTTGTACTAGCTGATCAATCAGTGGATTACTATTTCATGTGCTCTTATTGGTATTCATCTCCCCTTGAAAGCACAACGCAGCAAACAAGTGCTTACAACATTTCATTAAGTCTACTGCAATCTGTAGTAGCATCAACTGCCCATATTTTATTTTTTCCAGAAAGTGATAACTTTACTAGTCAATATTGTGAAAAATTATTGACTTAATCTGAAAAAGACATAAAGTTTTTCTTTCAATATGTATCTTCAGAGCAGCAGTGGGTGTTCAGGCCCTGCTGTCTGCCGGGCACATTGCCCAAACTGTGAAATAATTAAATTTGTTTGTACCCAGTCTGAACTGAAACTGAAAAAGTAATGAGGTCTACTAGTGAGATGATAGTTGAGGAAGATGAATACGGTAAATGAGAAAAGGATAAAAATAAATATGTGTTCATTTCATTGCTTTTTCAACTACTGTTTTGTTTTGAGTTATGTGATTCTGACATTCAAAATTTATAATACAAGATGCAGTATTAATACAGATACTCAATGTCTGAAGAAATAAAGATTCAGATATGATTTGGCATCTATGTGTATGTTTGCATATTCTAAATTGTAGGAGACAATACTTATTTTGCTTTATGCTAACAATTAATCTGTTGCAACCAGTTTCATTCCAAATAATTACTAATTTTCCATTTTTTTTAAAAATGTAGTTTTTTAAAATAGTCTTCTAATTCTGTGCCTAATTATAATCAGATATGATACTGATATTAAGAGTTGACAGAAAGACTATATATTTTATTCCAAATATTATTTGGCTGCCTTGCTATTATCCCTAGATTGCCCAGGAGGACTGAATGATTCAGAAGTTAGACCTTGAGGATCATCACATTTGCAGATATTAGCATTTCAAAATCTGGCTGTGTTGTGCCAATAGGATTTTATACATCTGTTTTTATTTTCAACTATGTAAAATGTTCAGAATTCATTCCAGATGATGTATAACCAACTTGTTGTTCACTTTCCCATAAGTAAGAGCACTGAAACTGTCTTCACCATAAATGCTGCTTCTTTATTTATATCTACATCTACAAGCCAACCATGGCTCTGATCCTTCTAGTATTGGGGTAGGTGCTGCATTTTCAAGTATGTAAGTATATTCGTGTACCTCATTGGGATGTGTGCATATACCTCTCTTCTTCTCTCCCAGACTAGACCAAATTAATACAAGGTTACTAGATATCTTTAAAGCCATTGTAAGTATTTGGTTTTCAGTTAGTTGTTTTTTCTTTTCTTCTTCTTTTTTTTTTTTTTTAAGAGAAGGTGGAATCCATTTCTTGTGTATCTGTATGATATCTAAGACACAGGTTGAGTTGGGCAGTTGAAGTGGTCAAAAAAGTTAATTAAAGAGGATGATTAGTTGCCTATAGATAGTCTTTGATAGTTTTTGACTGCAAATTATTCTGCTATTAAAAAATATTGAAATAACTGCAGGAAGTGGTGAGCAAGAAAGGCTTATCTGTAGTGCTGTCCTTAGGGAGATAAGTACTACTACATAAAAAATGGATTTTCAGTCACCACGATTCAGCAGTGCCTGCACTGGTAAGGCCCAGGGAAAGAAGCTGGTGAAATACTGATACTAAAATCTATTAGAACAATCTCAGGTAATATCTAGATAAGCCTCAGTGTTTCAGTTTTTGTTTTCTGAATCACTTGAATTCCCACAAACCCATGGTAAATTGCTCTTTAATGTGCTCCAATAGGATAAGAATTGCCATTTTAAGATACAAGTTTCTTCATGAACAAAAGAGTGTAATTTTAGATTTCATTGGAATCATGGCGGATTATTAGAGTTCTGAATTTGGCCTGTTTGCCTTTGGAACCTACAGTGAATGTTTTTTGAATGACTGTGTAAAAAGAAAGGTGCATTTTGACAGGAATGAGAATAATGAACAGACAGCTGGAAATACCTAGGCATGTTATGCTTCTTGGCAGACTTCACAAGCAGAGCTGCTGACTTGAGAGTTGCCTATAGGTCTGTCACTTTGTTCATCTCTATTGGGGTTGATTTTTCAGAACTACTTTGTCTCCAAGATGTCATTTTCCCTATGGCTTACCTTTGCCTTTAAGGAATTAACGTTTTATCTGTTGTGAGTACTTAAATTCGCCTAAAACTCTGAAGTTGTTAGTTTACAATAAAAAAGTAATTGGAAAGAGATGGTGGCTTGTTATCCCATTATTTGTTTAGAGGCATAATTTGTGATAGCTTTATGACACATTTCTGTTACTTACTTTATTTTTGAGGAGAAATTAATATAGAAAGACAAATGAAATTACTCTAAAAATTGCTAATTTAGTTAGTATTTGTTGCCCTTGCACTGTTAGACACTGCAAAACTCTATCTAATACTACACTGAAAAACAAGAAAAGTTACAAAAACAATGTGTTAAAAATTGTGGTTGAGAGAGCAATAGTATGCTGTCACAGCAAATATTCATAAAATTTCAAGCACCTCAATTGATCAGACAATAAAAAAGTGAATGAAAGAATGCACATTTAGATTTCAAACATGACAAGCTAGTACAGTCTGCTGACTTTGAGACCTGACCACAAGTTTGTGTTGCCTGCTTTTTCTGTTTAATTTCCAGTTGTGGGAGCCACAGGAATGGGCTGCAGGCATGGGAATGCTGCTGTTCGTTCAACAGGGAGTTTCCCTGTTCCTGACTTCCCCTCCCCAAAGGCAAAATGGTCTGGCCTGTAAAACAGTGGCTTCTTTCTATGCAGAAGACAGCAGGAAGAAATGCAGGAATTATTTTGTTTCTGAAAATAATGCCTCTAAAAGTTGATATTTGGTGCTTTGCTTTCTCTCTCACTTGCCAGTGTTCATCCTCATTTCTTAAAGAATTGCCAGTTTTACTTAATCAGATTAAAACTGGGTCGTGAGGGTCATGATCTGGTAGATAAGTCGGATCTAAATTTTTTCACCAAACTACTGAAAACCTAAGGGCCAAGAATTAATACAAATTAAAGCTCATGCCATCTTTCTGTAAGCCTATGCCAAATGTATGTTTGGGAAGTTTAACACAACAACAAAGACCCTAGTAAGCTGTCTTGATAAAGTAGTGAAATATTATAATAAAGTATATTTTGAGGAAAAAAATGGCCTGCCTTAAAAAAAAAAAGATTTAACAAACACTACCCTTGTATTTGTATTTTTCTGTTAGAACGTTGTTTCTAGCAAGAGAATTTTTTTTTAATCTATTCATCAACTAGTTGAGAGTAAGAATAAAAAATCTAATGTTAAGTGAAAAGAACAGAAGAAATCAATGAACTCTACCTGAGGAAGTACATGCTGAAGGAAAGCCTTGTATTCTCCATTGTTGTGGTAAGCACAACCAGGGAGAGCCAAGTGATTCAGAACATTCTGCTGTACTTTGAAAGTACTGAAGAAATTCAAGTCACATAATTTTAAAGTTAACAGTAACTCTTGAGAATTATCCTTTATTGCAGTGGGATGGATTGTGTATTGTGTCACATGTTTGATTTCAGCTTACTGTGTGTTACAATTTATATAAAGATGAAACTAGGTCTGTCAGCCCCTGTTTTGGCCTGTTGATGGTTTTATTCAACTCTGATGAGCTTTCACAAAGAGAAGAGATGGTTGGTCTTCCATAGACTAAGTTTCTGAGGCAATGTTCATCTGGCAAAGCTTTCTCTGTTCAGTGCAGTCAGCCATGGAGTTTGCAGCAGGGAAGAGTGTTCGAAATCTCTTATAAGAGGCAGGGACCAGCACGTAGTTTGGTGTAAAAGAGTCAAGAAAGGTGGTCTTCAGCTTTTCTTCTTTTCCTTTATACACAAAGATGCTGAGTTTGCAGTAAGCTGAGAATAGAAAAGTGCTGGACCGAGGAGCAGGATTTGTCTGTATGGCTACCAAAGATACAGAGGAGTTTGCATAAAGAATATTTAATTTGAACTTGTTTATTTCAATATAACTGAATTTCCTCTTATAGTAGAACAAGGTAGTTTTTAAATGAATTCTACTTAAAACATGTGGATTAAGAACTTTTTTGTTGCTGCTTTTGATGAACTAATTCTAAGGCAATGGTGCAGACAGTTCTGCCTCAGAGTTCTGGCTTGCTTATTACCCTGTTGCACATCATCATAAGCACACTTGCATTAGAGGAGACTTTTTTTTTTTTTTTTTTGGTGAGTCTAAGCTGGAACACTTTCTTGCCTGCTTGTTAGCCTATGGCTCTTGTTATCACCACGATGAGTTCTGGAATCATGTGATAAACTTCACTTGTGTTTTTACTTCACCTGCATTTCCTTCCTCAGCCTGTCTCCCACAGAATGTCTATAACTTCCCAAACCTTTGGGCAGTTTCAATTAGCTGTTGTTTTTTTTTTAATTTATTTCTCTCTAAAGAATCTGCTGAAAATGTATCTTTTCCTGTCTCCTCTTGTGTACCACCTATGGAGTTAATCTTGAAGTTAGGCTAACCTAAAGCCCAGGAGGGCACTATCCTATCTTTGACCAGGGTTGAATTGCTGCCAGACAGTCTGTTACAGCAAGAAACAAGAATTGAGAGCTAGAACTAGGAAAATGATTTTGTTAAAAAGGGGAAATTACACTGAGTTACGAGTCCTGAGATACCAGAATTTAAATGCTAAAATTGTTATATAAAATAAAGGCTTTGAAGAGAAGGCTTTAGCTTACTTCAAATTTGTACAGTAGGGTACTATGGACAGCCACACCAAATTCTAAATGGTATGGACAAAACACACATCTGGAGATCCCAGTAAATACGTTGTCAAACCTACACATAGTTAATTCATATACAAAGTTTTTGCTGGGATAAACATAGGCTCTCTAGATTCTGAAACAAAAGCCCTGTTATGAAGCAAATGAAACAGCTCCCTGAGCTCAAGCCAGCTGAATCTGTTATATTCAGTCCAGACTGCTTTACAACCAATAATTCTTTTAATTTATATACAGTACCCTGCTATTTCCAGAGGGATGGTTTTATTTGACTATCCATTCACCTAGAACACAAGTTTAAGTTAAACTTGATGGTGCCAAATATGGCAAGCTGATCTTATACCACTTTGATATCTTATTTTGCAAAGCCAAAACAAGCATTACCAGGCTCTACAATTATGGCTTACCAGACTTACTGTTAAGTATAATTTTAAAACTTACTATGGCATATCAAAGGAATGTGATCATTTAGATGCACATGACCAAAATTACAGTGCCAGAATCATATCATTATGCACTATTTCCTGTATTTTCTTTACACTGTCATGAAATATAAAATGGATGCTACAAAACATAGATTAACAAGGAAAAACAATAGGGAAGAACTTGAGAAGTTAAGAAACTTGTAAAACCTCAAGGAAACTTTATGTTAAGATATTAACTTTTTTCTTTAAAATGCTAATGTCAGTTTGTAGAAAAAGAATTAAGTAAAGTCAGTCTACCAAACAAAGTATCTACAATGATTTGCATGAATATAAAGCAACTTTACACAGGAGTTGTCTAAGATAGGTTGCTACTGGTTTCTTGTGTTTCTCACTCTAGTTGATGACATGGGAGCAGATGACACCTCAGTGCTAGCAGAAAGGCTTAAACAATCTTCCACTCTGGAGCATGTTCTTAATACTACAATAGTGTCTCCCTTCATCTGGCTCCTAGCCCAATACACACACACACCTATTGCAATTATCCTATTCCATGGGAATGTAATGTGGGAGAGAGAGTATGACAACTATCAACAGAAACTCTGACACAGCAGCTCTTCTCGTTAGATGACTCAAAGAAGATGTAGTTTTGTTTATCAGAATCTCCAGCGTAGAGTAAGACATGAAGACATCAAGCATATTAAATAAAAATGACAAAATTGTGCTACATTGTGTCTAGATATTGCAGGAATAAGACAGTGCGTGAGACTGTCCTCTATATGCATGTTTCAAAGGCTGAATATAAAACTAACAATGGGAATTTATGAAACTCCACATGCCATGGCACATTGGGCAATACTGTCACTACATGATGAGGTCAGCAATGTGTAAATCAGAGGAAGTAAGCCATGTATACAATGTTTCATGATTTAAAAAAAAAAAAAAAGAAAGAAAAGAAAAAGGAGAATTATTTCAAATAACAGAAGTAAACCCAAATAATCACAAGTGCATGTGTGTGTATGTATGGTTAAAGACCTTGACCCTTGATTCAATCAAGTACTTTGCTCAAAATATGTGAAGATTTGAAGGGCAAGCTGAATGTAGGGATCAGGATAATGTGGAACTGAAGTTACAGGATTAGAAGTGATCTCTCAAAGCCTACTCTCCTGGAATTTCAAGAAAGTCTTAAAGTCTCTTAGACAAGTTCCATTTTTTTGCCCAGGACCTCTAAAATTCATATTGCTCTGGAAGTCAATACTCTGATTTCCAAAAAATCTTTGAACATTACCTGCATTTATTTATAGCTAACTTAATTTTTGGAAAATGCATAATCACCCAGCCGCATGATTCACCTGGTGTATTGGTAGAGAGTGATCATACTCTGTTAGCATCTGTTTTGACAGACAGAAAAAGTTTTAGTAATCTCTTGTAAAGAGTGCTCTCGTTTTCCCCAGTTCTTCTTTACACCCATTTTATTTTGAATGCATCTTTTGAAACAAGTGCTTAGAGTCTTTAGGAGAAAGCTTTCACACTGAATGCTCATGTTTTACAGACAAGTTGATGAGATATACTGCTTGGTGTTTTGTTATTATTATTTTTATAAATAACTTTAGTTATGAGACATACGTTCAAAATGTATTAAAAATTCTCAGCCTACTGTGATCTGGTTATCATTACCCAAAATTTGTTGGGTTGGATACTTTTCTGACAGGCAGCAGATCTTTTGTAAATTGATAAAGTAGAACAGAATCTACAGTTTGGACCCATGTCGTCGTCTTCTGAATCTCTCAGGCGTGAAGGAAAAAGTTATGCAACAGATTCCCAATACCTGTATTAGTCCGTATATATTGAGATTTACTCTAAACGTGTGCACAGTTTACAAATGTGTAGGTGATCATGCTCTAATCCCCTTAGATTTACTCATCATCTTCATTTAAATGAAGAAATGCAATAAAGTATGAGTGCAGGGGAAGTAAAAATCTAAATGAGGCTTCCAAAAGACATTGGAGCTAAAGACATTTCTTCAAAGTTAAATCTCATTAATTTTTTTTTACTGAGAGGTATGTATTTAATTACTTTAGGAATCAGTTAAGAAACATTGGGGTACAGGCTTGCTTCTTCCTTTGTTTTGGGGGAAAAAAACTATTCAAATCTGCTCTAGTTTCAATGTTTTTCAAGCGCGTTTATTAGATATACAGTATGTCTGAATATAACAACACTGAATAGTTGATATTTTAAAGAAAAAACTTCCTGCCACTCCCAAGGTATCCCAGCTGTTAGAGTTTGAGATAGCCATTAAGAAACTGAATGCAAAGAGGAGCTGCAAGATATGGTTTAGTGGCTTGTGGAAGCAGTAGTAGTGTGAAGACAGTTGGACTAGATGATCTTATAGATCATTTCCAACTTTGTGATTCTATGATTCTATGACATTACAAAAGTGACGTAAGATAAAAATTGACTTAGTTATTCTGACAGTCCCATTATATGCTACAGACTTCCATTCCTGAATTATGGGCTGACTGTGTAAAAGGCTAGTTTTTATACATTTATTGCAAAAATGTTCTTTTCAACAACAAAGACTAATTTTAATTTCTAGCCTCAGTCAGACTATTTATTTTAGCAAAAAGAACAAGCAGTGCATACAGGCTATATGTACAATATGCTACAGTTACATCTGAAGAGGAAATAGCTTTGTTATATCCAAGCATACAAGTTTTAAGAATGCTATTGCCTCTTCTGCTTTTTTGACTTGTTTTAGTACTGTATCACAAGAGAGTCTATCACAACAATTTTAGGAAAAAACCTGCATTCTAAATTGTCATATGTATTTGAAGAATCTGTGAGAGTAATTTCTAGAAAATTGTTTTTTTAACATGTATTGTGTATTATATAATGGAGAAGCAAATACTGTTTAGAAAAATAGGGGAGAAATTAAAAAATTTAATTGATTGAGGTAAAATAATTCTCATGGAGAAACATCAGGAAAAAAAGAATATGCAAACTACATACAGGGGATAAAATGAGCTGTTTTGGGCACTCCAACTGTGACTGCTTTATTCATGCTGAATCAGCATGTTTCACATGAGACTAGGTTACTTGTTTTAGCAGTTCATATTGGGCTCTCTTGCTGATGTGCATTCCAAGGAAGATAACCCTTCCTTGCATATAACGTCTTCACAGAAGACTTGTTGGGAATTACCTGTTTCTTTCATGTTCTATTGAACTTTGGAAGATGAGAAGCATACAACATTGTTACCTTTTTGTTCAATTAATGTATTGCTTTTTTTCATTTGTCCTATTTGCTGAAATGTAACTTCATCCTTCAGAAAGCATTTTAACTGATACCTGCCTTTCATACTTGGCTGCCTTGCATGTACATATACTCTATACATCTGTGCTTTTTCCATGGTTTCTGTTACTACTGTATTTGCGTCACCTAATTTAAAACAGACCTTCTACTGTTTTCAACTATAATGGGTTTGTGGCTTAGTATGTGAAATAGAATTGACTGCACAAAATGTTAAATTCTGATGCTAGACATTCCAGCTAGGTCTTTACAGACAGGAATGTGCATTTGTCTGGGCAAGCATTATAGTCCTAGGGGTGCTTAACTCTTTTAGTGACAGCCTCAATATTTTGAAAAAATATAAATATATTAAAATAAAAACACCATTCAGTTTAAAGAGAAGAAAAAATTGCATTGGCATACCTACTATTTTTTCAGAGTAAATCTCTCACAAACAAATTACAAACTGTGGAAAAGATTGTGAAAGAAACATTGAAAATAGAATGCAATATCCAAAGCATATGAAGCCCTGAATATTAACTGTACAGTTCAAGAGAAATATTTAGTAGCAGGAATAACCATCAGCTATCTCTGATATTTAGCTACATCTGCAGAGGAATGCAAACACATTAAATGCATAAATCCTCTAAAATGTTTTTATATTTTAGAGCATGAGATGGTTTATATCATTTTCCAGTCCCATTTCCAATTTCTAGAGAAAGAAGATTCATCATGCTGCTCCAGTAAAAATGAGCATAAGTCACTAGAACAGTCACAAGAAGCTCATAGGAAGAGAACAAGCAGTTAAAACTGGAATCATCCCTGTGGAAAAGGAATACTACCTCTGGACAAGGCTAGGAAAGGCATAGGAGAGACAGAGATGAGAATTTTGAACTGCTTTCTAACTTAAGTTTCTCAGGGTGGGCTGCTGGGAATTAAGGCTACCAAAAGTTCATGTCATTTATTTAAGCTCAGGTTTCAGAAAACAGCTACCCTTGAGCCTGCTACTAAGAACCACCTTCTTCCTCTGACTGTAGCAATTTCTGTCTTGTTAATGCTTTGCCTTCTACAGATACATTTAAAAACCTTTTGTCATTATTCCTAGGGACAGAAGCAATTAAGCAAAACCCATCTGATAGACCCAGATATCTAGTGTGATCAAATAATCTTTCTTCCATGGGAAATCATCTGAAAAATACTGTTGTTAGTTCCTGACCCAAGTGGTTCCTGAGTTTTTATTATATTGCTAAACCAACTCTTCTTCCATTATTCAGTAGCCTGGCTACATGAGTTGTTTGGACACCTGTTAGCAATGCTCCCATATCCCAGGCTGCTAGCAGAACTTTTCTTAAAGGCTCTCTGTAACTATTCTGATGATCCCAGTTATCTCCTGGAGCAGAAAGGACAGTGTGTGAGATGGGAGAGAACAGGTCATAGGCTGTAAGTTCAAGACACTGAGAAATCACAGTATGTCAGACTTACACATTGGACTCTAGTTAAAACAAGTGGTGGGTCACCTGGCTGATAGTTCTTTTAAACAATGTCATGGAAAGAAAAATGACTAGCACATGCTTTAGATTCATTATCATCACTGGCATAAAATTTACTTCTTAAGTAATGTGCTAATTTAACTGGATTTTTTTATAAGTAAGTATCACAGTGTTTTACTATGAACCAAACTGAAAATACTTCAGGAAAACAGAGTTTGTGTTTATATTTCATTATGTGATAAGGCATGAGGCTCCTGAAAGACAGGAAACGGATTGAATTGATAATTCTCAGTTTTTCCATTCTGAAGCTCTATCCCCTCCCAGGACCCTTCTGTCTACCCAGAAACTAGAGAAGATTTCCTGTCTATTGAGGGAGAATGTAGTAGCCAGAGACAGAACAATTCAAGTTAAAGTCTTATAATCTAAATACCATATGATCACTGAAGAACTTGGATCGTGCAAATTCATTTTCTAACACCTTTAGAAAGCACTATTGCAATTCATAGCATGCTTCTGTAGCATTCACAAGCAGTTACACAAGAATAAATATAGCTGCGTTGTGTTAGATTTGAGATCCATCTAACCCAACATCTTGTCCCAGAAAGTGGTCAGGAGAGGAAGCTGACAGGAGTGTAAGGTTTTCCCACTGTGCTGTCCC
This sequence comes from Chrysolophus pictus, assembly GCA_037305975.1. Lineage (NCBI taxonomy): Eukaryota > Metazoa > Chordata > Aves > Galliformes > Phasianidae > Chrysolophus > Chrysolophus pictus. Next base: position 10,956,341 of record CM074583.1, on the reverse strand, counting down.
ATCTTCTGAAGATCTAGTAGATCTAGTAGAATCTTGTAGATTCTAGTAGAATTCTGAAGTGGAAACATATGTACAATCATGTCTGAGAGCTACTTACACATCTATTCTACACCAGTTTGCTTAACTGTGTTGTGTTTTTTTATCTGTTAATATCTTTAGAATTCAAAATAATGCAGCTATGAGTGATATGACTTTGAAATGCAATATATGAAAGAGTGTTTCTTCTTTTTGACTTTAAATCATACAGATAGTGTCTTCAGATTACTGTCAGGTTGTTAATTTTTGAAAAATAAGATAAAAAAATAATTCCTGGCCATTTTCCCTATTATCTTGTCTAGAGCAACTTGTATCACAGCTAAGCAGCCTTATCTTTCTTTATGCATTCTATAATTTGGGAATTTGGGAATCTTCTATTTACATAGTGTGATACATTCTCTTGTGAAAGGTGATCACCCATTACATGTTCAGAAGAACGTGTTAAGGATCTAGTCAGTGTAAATTATTTTCTTTTTTGTGTGTTACTTTATTCCTATTCATTTTAACTTGTCTTTTTGTCCACATCTCAATATTCAGTGAACTACTGTTTTCAGAAAATTATCCAGTTAACTATAAGATGTTTTAGAAGTTTCGTAATAATTTAGAACCCAACATATTACATGCGTATTTAGAGTAAGTATAATCATAGAATCACCGAGATTGGAAAAGATCCCCAAGATCATCCAGTCCAACCATCCACCCATCACCAATATTTTCAACTAAACTATGTTCCTCAGTACAACATCTAAACATTTCTTGAATGCCTCCTGGGTTGGTGACTTCTTTCCTGGGCAGTCCATTCCAGTGCCTGACTGTGCTCTTGGAGAAGAAGTATTTCATAACACCCGATCTGAATCTCCCCTGGTGCAACTTGAGGCCATTCTGTCTAGTCTTATTACTAGTTACATAGGAGAAGAGGCTGACACCCACCTCACCACAACCTCTTTTCAGGTAGTTGTAGTTGAAGTAATTAGGTCACCTTCTGAGCCTCCAGTTCTCCAGACTAAATAGTCCTAGTTCGCCCAGGACTTGTGCTCCAGACCCCTCATCAGCTTCACTGTCCTTCTCTGGACACACTCCAGGGTCTCCATGTCTTTCTGTAGTGAGGGGCCCAAAACTGAACACAGTACTCATCATGCGGCCTCACCAGGGCTGAGTATAGGAGGATGATCACTTCTTGCTCCTGCTGGCAACACTATTTCTGTTACAAACCAGGATGACGCACTGCTGGCTCAGGTTCAGCCAAGCATCGACCAATACTTCCAGGTCTGTTTCCTCTACACAGTCTTCCAGCCACTCTGCCCCAAGCCTGCAGTTGTTGTGGCCAAAGTGCAGGACCTGACACTTGGTCTCATTTAACTTCATCCCACTGGCCTTAGCCCAGCTATCCAGCCTGTCCAGATCGCTCTGTAGGGCCTTCCTAGCCCCAGGTGATCAATGCTTCCTGCCAACTTGGTATAATCTGCAAACTTACTGAGGGTACACTCAAAGCCCTCATCCAGGTCATCAATAAAGATATTGAACAGAACAGGCCCCAGTACCAACCCTGGTGGAAACTACTCATGACCAGTTTCTAGCTGGATATGACTCCATTCACTATTACTCTCAAGACCTAGATATTCAGCTCATTCTTTACCCAGCATAGAATGTATCTTTCCAGGCCATGGGCTGGCAGCTTCTTCAGGAGGACAGTATGGGAGATAGTGTTGTAACACCATGTTATTATGGAAAAGTATCTTTAAAGCCTGGTAGTGTAGAGTATTCAATTTTATTTTTTGTAGTAGTCTAGGTTTATATGATACATTGCATTTTTGATAACTGTTACTATGCACTGAACTAGAACATTTGTAGTGGAATTATTTCCATTTTTCTATCCTTATGGTAATCTGATTACCCAGGTTTATGAATCAGTCTTGCTCATTTTGGAACATCTGTAATTTCACTAGACTCTGTTCAGTCTACCTTATTTTTACTTACATACTTCATACGATCTGTTAGATCACCATGTAATGGTTTGTGCTGACACACAAGCTATTCCAGTTTTCTCAGTCATTTCCATGTTTATGAAATTGTCCACTGGGACAGATTTTGAAAACAGTGTTAATTTCTATAATCAATACAACTGTTGAAGACTCCATTGCTTTTTTCATTTTAAGGAAAATCAGGTTACCTCCCTGCTTTCTCCCATGAATTTTGTGATGCATTCAATAAGCAGTTTAAGTTCTACCAACTCTTTGTAGATCATTAATTTACAATCTTGAATTTCATATGAATCCAATATTTCAGTCTGAATACTACAACTCCTTTCCAAAGTTCCCCAGAAATGATGATTCCCACCAACTCCACCATTAGCTCTCCAAAAGTTGATGTGGCTGCTAAACATGTTACTTCTGCTATTTCTGATGCATGCCCTCCTCATAAAAACCTTTTAATCTTTAAATTGCCAACTTTAGAGAAAAGTGTAAAACAAAACAAAACAAAAACCCCACAGTTCTGTAGTCTGAATTTAATTGCTCATTAGAAATTCTCACTTTGCGCAACTGAAAGATAGATCTTGTGTTGGCAGCTGGAAGTATGCTATGGAGTCTCCTCTAAATGGCTTCAGGGGAACAAAAAATAAATGTAACCCAGAAGGCATTTCTGTCAAGAACCAATAGCATATAATTAGCAGCCAAAGTGTAGAAGAGGTTCCCTCAGATATATATCAAGCTATAAAGTACTGGCTTCTGTCTGGAAATTCCATTTTATTATGTAATATATTTTGGAGCAAATCAGCAACTATTGAGCCAAGACACAAGTGCTACAAGAACTGGGATTTTCATTACTGCAAAACCACTGCTTTATCTTTCAACTGCTTTAAATAAATCACTGAAAAAAAGTATTAACAAAATCTATTGCTTAAAAAAATCTATTTCTATCATTTGCCACACTAAGTTAGACATTTCAAGTACATCTAAGAACGTACAGCACCTCACTGGGAAAAAGTAAGTTACACATTTTAGGAAGACAAAGCGTATATGAACTTAATTGTACTTAATTTTTTTCTGTTTAGAGCATACCTGAAGATTTAAGAATTCCAGGAATGAATGAAGGCTACTTAGTCCCTTCATACATGTCCCACTTGTGAGAACACAGGAGGATTCCTACAGAATTAAGTTAGTAACAAAAAATTTAAGAGAACTTAACTCCTTTTTTTTCTTTTACTTTACCAGTGAGTGTATTAGTCCATGAAGCTGGCAGAAAGTCAAGTTAGTGTATAAATTACAAAAGGATCCTTTTCATCTTTACTGGATTCCACTTTTTTAGGTCATAGTAAGATAGGAATACGCAGAGGAAACAAGAAACTTCTCCATATTTAGGAGTATGGTTATGAGAATGTGAATCACCCATAGGACTTTGTTTTGACTTTTTATGAATCAGTTATTTTAGAGTCTTATCTGCTGGCTTGTATTCAGAATGTAATAAAATCAATGAAGATTTTTCCCTTTGCTTTAGATAAGAGCTGAATGAAGATAGTAGAAACATTTATTTTGAGATTCTAGCTAATTTTTCCAGTATTGCACTCTAAACTGACTAAAAGGAATTTTTATCAGTAAAACTCTAGTTTAAATATCAGGCTTACTTAGGTCATAAAAACTCAGACATTCAAATAAAAGATTAAAAATTATACTGTATATGTTCCACTTTTCTTTAAAGGTTTTCAATCTGAAAATGGACATTTTTTTCTTTCAAATAGCTTTTGTTTAGAGCAACCAGAGCTTTCTTGTGATAACCCAATAGACAAAACCAAAACAGTTATGCTTGCAAGCAAACACTTCACTTTTATGAAATGCCAGCAGTCATTGTAATTTATAGCTTGAGTTTAAGATTGCTAGTTTCCTAAAACTAGCAGAAGGACATTGTGATCAGATCCTTGATAGTAAATGTCTTACCATATGCAAATGGTTGCATTTTCTTTTTAGGATTGTTTGTAAGCATTCTTACAAAGCTGTGAAATAATATCTCAAAAAAGGAACGTGATAGAATTATTCTCTCATTACATATTGCTGTAACTTTTATGCATTTAAAATACAGCTTTAGAAAAAGTTTATGTGTACTAATCACAGACATTATAATTTCCTTTCTGGTTGTGAATAATGTCAATAGCTTTGTTTGTTGTCTTGTTTATAGTAGAAAGTTAAAAGGGTGTCTTTCAACATGCTGCATAATTAGTACATACTTTCAATTTTTTTCCTGACCCACTATCCGGTTCTCGGAGGAAGAGAAAAAAATGAATGAGAGACCTCACAGCACAAACTTCCAAATCTACAGCAGGCATCTAAAATAAATACAAATCCCTTTAGGCCCTGAAATACAATTTTCCAGACACAAGCTCCACTGATATCACTGTCAGGGAATTCATTCCCTTGATCAATCCTGTTTACTTAGGCAACTCACTTTGAATTTGTGGTTTAGTGTTTGGTGGTTCTGAAGGGTGCCTCTAGCAGACATCAAGAAAATGAGAAAAAGGCTGTAGGTGCTAGTAAGTAAAACTACTTATGGTGATTCAACTGTTTCTTTCTTGACTTTTAAGTACATTGCTCCCCATGTTTAAACAAACAAACAACAATAACAACAACAACAAAAAAGCAAACAGAAAAAAGAATACTTAAGAAATATTTCTGAAAGAGAAATATGTGCATCCACAGCTGTAGTCTGTGACCTCTTTCCTGATGGGAACAGAGATTCCCACTGGCAGGAGATCTCATGCTTTCTTCAGCTTCACCTTCAAAGGAAGGGAAAAAATGTGGTGCAGAAATCAGAGTTAAGCAGGAAGGCTATCCTGAAATTCTGTCTGGGCAACATAACACAGTCTGTATTTGTAATAAAAAGTTGACTAAATATGCCTTCTTTCATTGAAATGATAATTTTTTTTTCAAGTGCTTAGAAAGCAAATTCTGTGTACATTCCTCGTGAGCTAAAGAGTAATACTGCTTGGAAAATAACTTGGTTCAAATGATAATGTTTTCCCTTAGAGAAACTAAAGCATCAGTAGAGGACAGGAGGTGTGTATAGATGTGTGAAATGTATTTGAACTCATTATGATCTTCCAGTGGAAGGAACAATGCTTTTGTTTAAATAAGTGAAAATCGGTGCTATTCAGGGTAATTGTTCAAACAACCAAGTTAGATGGATTTACAGTAATATCTTTTGAAGTTAATTGTCAAAAAACTTGTGTATTACATCTTAAACTTAAGTCAAATGTCAAGTGACCTTAATATGATATCTGTGAATACTGAGGAGTGTTCATTTTAGATGCTTAAGTAACACACGTATTTAGAAATATGTATGGGAAGTGAGAAACTGAAGTCTTGAAGGTAAGAGATTGAAATATTTTGATTTCTTACTGCTAGAGTGTTGTGAGTGTTTCAGTGTATGTAGAAGTAAAGAATAACTGTACAGGTTTTCAAATGTCTTGCAGCTACTCATGCATATGCAGCTACCTCTGCATGGGAAGCATAAAACTTTCAAAGGTGGCACTCAGTACTGCAGGCTGTATCTGTATGACAGAAAAAGCAACATTTCCCAGCTGTCAAATCTGGCCATACTCTTGTCTCACCAGGACAAGACAGGAAGGTCACGCTTCTTTGCCTAGAGGAAAGCCTTAAGGAAATGAGCTGTGTGCCTGGCCACAAGACAGTGGTTCTGTGATCATGCACATGTAGACTTCCACAGAGAATGTGGGTGCTTCTAGGAATGTTGGTAGTGTGAAGTCTAATTATTTACAGTTTAATATCTCAATCACAAGGTAACAGGGACAGGCCTCTGCAAAGCGCATGCTCTGGAAAGAGTGTTGAAATTGTTTTAATAATAGAGAGCATCTCTTTGCTAACCAATGTGTCAACCAGACTAGAAGTTCCTGGGAGAGCTGATGTGGAGTTGGGATGTGCTTGAGGAAAGGAGAAGATGCTCCACCAGTGTTTCCACTTCTTAGAAAAGAAGTTCTTCTGGTGTGACTTCATGTGTGCTGAAATGAATAGCTCTTGGTGAGGAACAGACCCCAGCGTAAGACAAAAGAAGAAATTCACTACATGACAACAGTTTTTATAGAAGAGAAGAAAGTGAAACTGTCTCTATGAGCTGACTGCAGATTGTTCATTCTGGTGCACACTGGGACTGATTCCTTTCCAGTAAACATCCACTCTGAAATCACAGCCTACTTTCCATTTGTGAGATGAAGTCCTTTCTCTTATTCCTCTAACACACAAACAATTAAATATATCTATAGATAGTCAGTATAACTTGATTAATTTTGTTGTAATACGTTGCTCAAAAAAATCAAGGCAGTAAAAAAAAAAAAAAGATTTCTAAAATAGCAGCACAAAGAAGCTCTCTAATAAATTCTGCACTGGTAAGGCTTGGGCACTGCTTATAAAGCAATGTTGTGCTGTCTAGATTTCACTTCTTTGACTGGACTGAGTGACATGAAACTTGTTAGCAGTTGGTATTGTGCTGGTCTCATTGTTGACATGGTTTCTTGTATAGCGATGGAGTATTCTTTTTATCAGATGTAAGATGTATACTTGGTATGTGACATAAGCTCAGCAGAGAATCCTTTGTACTGTGTTGACTATTTGGTGCAAATAAATATCCTCCTATGAAATAACAACAGGTTGATTTCTTAGTGTAGTGGTTCATTGGAAGATGGAATCCAGTTGCCTAAAATTTGAAAAGTCAAAAGTAATATTGCTTAAAATACTGCTTGTGGAATCTTTGTAGATCTGCAGAATAATTGCTGCAACCCATGAAATACTAATAGCAATGCTTTTTCCTGGGAAGCCACCAGACCCTTTCTATCATGTTGCAGGTCTGGCTGTGAGAAGCTGGCAGTCTGGCCAGGACACAATCATGGGGCTCCTGGAAATGACAGCTGTTGGTAACTGGCCACGTTCTTTTGCTCTGGCTGTTGCAACTTGTTTCCAGCCTCTGTCACTGTCATGCTGAAGAGTTTGGGGTATTGGCCAAAGGTATATACTGGGCAGATCTGTTGCGCACTGATTGTATTGCTCACAGATCAGCATGTGTCACACACACTATCATCATACTAGGGTGATAGCATGTCTGATAACATCATATGGCCTTCCAGCCCTACCACAAAGATTAGGTACCGTTAAGAGCAAAATTACAGAATCATATAATAACAGAATTGTAGAAGTTGAATATATAGCTTTCATCAAATTGTATACCACAGTTGTTTTTTTTCTCCAATTCTACCAGTCTACTTTTTCTCCAAGAACATGGAATATGATAACAATGTGTTTATCTATGATTCAGTGGAATGCTGTAAGACAGAATCAGAAACCATCTAATTAAACTCCTACAATATTTTGGAGCATGTTGATGCATAGAAATTTGACAGGGAGTTGAGCTGTCATAATTTCTGCTTCTCTTTATTCTGGGATGAAGAGCAGCTTAGATGTTAAGTCATCAAATATCTTTGCCTTGCAACCTTTTGTTGTTTATTAGCGGAGAATAACATTTTTATCCCAGAGTATAATGTTCCCAAGGTTCAGGTCATGCAGATCAGTCCAAAGAGAAGAATGCTGGCCAAGAATACATCTGGAAACAATGTTAAAAGCAGACAATTTCTGTGTGCCGAGCTATTTGGAAGATCTGAGAACTGAACAGAATAGGCTCACACTATGATGTTTCTGAATTACTTCTGTAATAATACCTACCTCTTGGACTGTTGTCAACAGATGGATATTTCTTTGTTATGAAACTGCCACTGTCAGTGCTGTAATTGATCTTTCATATGTCTGTATGACTTTGTCCTGTTCATTTGGAAGATTGATGTGCAGTAAAGCAAGCCCATAACTTAGCTGGGCTGGGAAGGATTTGTCCTAACCCAATTTGACTTGTAGTGAAACCTCATTAAATAATTATTCAAATGCATCATTTTGGCACTTCTCAGAAAAAGTTAAATCTTACAGCACAGGTAAAGGAAATAAAAGCCAAGAAAATAACTGAATTTTCTTTAGTCGACTATAAAGTAAAATGATAGATTTAAATATCTCTTGTATTTTGTGCGTCTATATTGCACCCATTTACCTTTGGGATCTTAATTTCCTTCCTACTTCGTTTTCTTTCAGTTCTGCATCAGGACTCCATCCAGTACAGTATTATATTTCTAACAGGAAGAAAGGAAAAAATGCAGCCAATTAAATGATACAAAGAAAAACATTTTCATGCCCCTCGAGTGGCTATGTTCATAGATGCTATTGTAAACAGTTTTTCTTTCTTTTAGCTATACTATAAAAAGTGTGCATAATTATTGTCATAGAAATAGCTTCGGGTCAGTACCTTTTTCAGGGTACAAGTAACCCTTCTGCAATTTTATAGAACATATGCCGATGTTTTTGGGTTTGGTTTTTTTTTTTTTTCATTTTCATAGTACAGACAATGAATTTCTACTTTGGAATATCCACAGTTTCACGGTGTTGTTCATTGGCTTTTTTGTTGTTGTTTTTTTTTTTCCTTCAAGATTGATTAAGTTGGTTTTTTTTAATTTTTTTTTTAAGATTCATCGTGCAGTTCAGAGAACAGGTTTTAATAGCTTTGTTTTACTGACATTTAAGCTGAAATCAGATTTCAAAATAATCATAAACTATTGGCCACAACCCTGACTGGAGGCCTGGCTAGCCTATTTTGATGTGACTACTGCAGGTGCCTTTCACTTCTGACTACTCCTTTTCTGGCAGTTATATGCTGTTTTGCGTCAGACATTCCCATTTTGCTTTTTTGCCTGTTTAAATTCTTAACCTACATTCCCCATTGGACTGTAACACTTCATTATTTCTGCTTTGTCCCAGCACTGCACACTTGGCTGTTATGCTTTGCCCAGATCAGACATTCGAGAGAAGAGGTGCAGAAGTAGTAGTTCAATGGTCTATACCAAAAATTACACACTTGGCCACTGTACATAGCATTGCTTATTTCCAGCTCTTCTGTTTAGACATTTTACTTCTTCGACACTTAATTCTCAGAATTAATGTTTCATAAATAAAGTGATGTAAAGGTTTTTAAATCTACCTCTTCTGAGATATCTGGTTTCATCTATTGCCTCAGTTTAAGCTGGCCACTATTCTTCTCACCGTATTCCATGGGACAGGCTCTCTCTTGGCAGAAATCATCCCACACTAGTCATCATTTTTCTAATTAAAAAAAAAACATTATATTTATCAATATGAAACATTTCATGAAAATCATCACACAGCAACTGTAGTGTTTGTCAGACTGTGCTATGCTAAAAAGGTTGAAGGAGTTTCTACAGAGGAGAGAGTTCAAAATGTCTTGGTTTTTGTTTCTTTGTTGTTGTTTGTGTGCTTTGCTGTAGCAAACTCTTTTCTTGGAGTTTCTAGCTTTTTCCATTTTGTTTACAGTGTAGATGAAGACCTGGTAAGCTGAGTTTGGTAAATAGTCAGTATTTGTTGTAAAGTTAGGTTAGTATGCATCCTGAATCTGAATTAGTCATGCTGGAGAAATCATCTAGTCTAAAAGAATAGGGTGATTTTAGAGAGCACAAGTGATATTTTAGATTATATCTAAATAGCAGCACTGAGATTCGGTATTATTTATACTTTTTGAATTAGAAGAATTCAGGCAGAATGAATCATTAATGCTTTCTATTGTTTGATGTCAGTCATTAAATGGTGAAATTCTGTTTCACAATTAGCACAATCTCACAGGTTAATGAATCAAACAAGATAAATAAGTATCGTTATTCGTCCCTAATTAAGGAAAGTCATGGTAGATTATTGTATGGCTCAGTTAGCTAATGTGAATAGTTCAGATAGGAGTTTAAAAGCCACAAAACTGAGCAGTACTGCATTAAAGAATTTTACTTTCTAACAGTGTTAGTTTCACTTCCTTCATGCTGGCTGATTGTCATAACTTTAGTATGTTTTTTCCTGTGTCTGACTAGTACAAAATAATTTACCGTGGTTAAGTGGCAAAATCAAGCTGTTTAAATTTACCTCTATTTTTGTTTGGATGCAGTGTGTTTTGCAAAATCAAGAACAGTGACCGTATGGATCTCATTAACTTTAGAAAATTTATCAGCCAACAGAATGAAAAATAATTGCAGCTCAATAAAGAAGCCTTTGTTTATTAACAGCTAAGATGAAATCTTTCCCATTATATAAACTCCCTTTAACTTCTAGGAGGTATAGGCTTTCATTTCAAACGAAAGTAACATGTGAAATTTAGATTTGTCATTAACTTAGTTGAGAATTATAACCACACATATAAAGTGTGTAAAAGAAAACAGGTGAATATAGCAATATTGAGTGAATATTGCTATGGTAATACAAGGCGAGAGTAGTTTGACAGCCCTTGCCCTCATCATGTATTCTTAACCACTCAAGCCTCTAAAATTACTGAATTCTCCATTTTAATTTTAGCAGGAATTTTTTTCTTTTTTGGAGTGTTTTTTTTTTTTTTTTTAATCTGCAAATTAGAGGAGATTTTTTACTAAGATGGTTGACTGTTTTGTATATTTGTCTGTACAGTGAACCTTTGGTATGAACAGAGAGCAGAGTGACCTGCTCCATGACATCTGCTAGTGTGAGAATGGTTGGGACAGGGAAGAATAAGCATTCTCTTAGTTGCTGCATATCATTTGCATGCCATGGGTAATTAATTATATTGGTGTGTTACCGAGTCAGAATTAAGGAACTATGCAAGTGCATGAATTGTAGTTTGGCTATTGAGAAACAGCAAAAATTCCTCCAGTTTATACTCATGCTTAAATCGCGATTGGTCATATGCTATGCTTTTCTTTTGTTTCCTTTACAGTTTCATGTATGTTTTTACTCATTTTGAAGTCTACTTACTTTGTTTGTGGCAGAGAGCTATGGCCATTAACTGACATAGGATCAACTTTTTGTTCTGTGTTTGCGAAGTGATAAACCCTGTTAGGGTACTTCTTGTTCACGAGCTTACATGATGTCTGCTCCTAAAAAAAATTGATAATAAAATGGTTAATTTTTCATTTTCACTCACACAAGCAAAATTTAAAAGTGAAGATTCTCTTACAAAATACAGGAGTCATATCAGTGATAGGGAAGATCTGTAAGGTGAGCTCCCTGAAGGTAACTGTTTAGCAGTACAGACATCTGCAGCTTGCTTGAATTGAATTAAACAAGTCATTGATAAATGTTTTTCACTGTGCACATACAATATGTATTTCTCTGTCTGAATCAATCTGTTTTGCCACCCTTAATATATGCTAAATTTTACTTCATTTCTGAAATACTCTTATTAATTTCAATAGAATTTCCTTCCTGTAAGGACAGGATCTACTTAGTGAGAATGTGGAAGGAAATGAAACACTGATAGGTTCTTTTATTAGGACACACAGTAACCTTTGGAAAAATTAGACACTTCTTAAAAGCTGATAGGATTTATCTTCTCCAGAGTTAGGCAGAAATTTTTCATCTGAAGCTGTCATGTAATCCAAATCTGCTAAAGGTGTGCTTGAAATTGTTGTTATAACTATGGAGTATGATAAAGGGGGGAAAAAATCCAGCCTTATATTGTTTTTTTCCTTTGGACTATTCCATAATCTGTATCTATTCAGAACAGAGATCAACAGATTTTGAAACACAGAAAGAAATGTATCATTTCTACTTAATTATAATTCAGTAGGAAATATTTATCTCTTTTCCTCTTTTCTCTTCCTTTTGCCCTTCCACTGCTGAGCAAACATGTGAAATGTTTTCCTCCCGGTACTGTAGTGAGAGTTATTGATTTAGAATCCCTAGCTGTATCACAGTATACAGGATTTGAACTGTTCAGGAACTTCTACTAAACTCCCTGCTAGAGCTTATGCAGGGAGATGCCTGGAGCTATTAGCGATGGGGTAAGGGCTGGGTCTTTCATGCATGGGAACCTTGCAAAGGTGCCCAATTCCTTTTTGCAGATTACTGTAATGATAGCAGTACTGACCTAGAAGAGATGGGAAAACACTTCCTGAGTGCAGTCACTCTCTTTTCTGCTTTGCAAAGAATTTTCTGTCAGACCATAAACTCTTCTGTGTTGCCTTTTCCATATGACTTAATGAAAAATGCATGCCTGGTCATGGCAGTGGGCACTGAAGTCCACACCTCTCATATGAGAATATACATTTGAATTCTGTCAGGTGGAATGAGAATCTGGTTGGAATGTCCTGAGTAAATCATTAGGTAGTAAAAGAAAGAGACATTTCCCCCCCAACCCCCATCACAGCCTTTTTTTGGCTTTGCCAGTGATATTTAAAAAGGAAACAAGAGTAGCTTTTACTGCACCTAGGTAATTTTCAAAGTTTTTTGTAGTACAATTGATGAAATAAGTTATAGAGCAATTACCTGCTTCTCATGAACATTTTCATCTCTTTTAGGTCATTTTCTAACACCAAAACCTCAAGTGAAGTAGCTTTAAGGAGTTTTCCCATATATAGGAAAAGTGTCTGCTTTCATTCCTCCCCCACCTCCTTCTTGGGTAGGGCTTTAAGAGGGTGGGGAAAGCTTTGGCCTTCACTTCAAATAGGTGAACATCTGCTGTAACTCTCAAAATGGGTGTATATATTCCTGTTATACATCTCTGTGGCTGTTTTTCTGAAGTAAATGTATGATTATGTTGTGTTTTGTATTGTAATCATCTGTCTCCCCCTCTCCATGCAGGAGAATGCTTTTCTCTCTATTTTAACATTTGTTCTTTCATAAACCCACAAATGACAACTTAAAGAATAACTAAATATTCACTCTGGCAAAGCCAATACTCTTTTCATGAATGCCATGCCTTTTGCATTAGAACATCACATGGTAAAAAGCCTTTGTGCTGAAGGACTGATGCATGTCTAATTGGCACAGGCAGCATTTTAAACAATGTTTAAACTAGAAATGGTTGGAAATTTCATGTCACAATATATTTTCAATCTACAGTACAGTTTCTACAAACCAGACTTCTTAATGGATGTTCATTTTTTAAAGGATATTTTTTTTCTCAGATGAGGGAGCTCATAAAAAAAAATTCAGCTTTTTAAAATCTACTTGACCCAGATCAGATCTTATTATTTCTTGTCTTAATTAAAGTGTTATTTCAAAACACTCAAATTATATAACTGCTTTTTCAATACATTGCATTACAATTATTCTTAAACAGAACTCCATGGAGGCTTGTCGTTCTCATAACATATATAAGATTTGAAAGATCTCACTCCAGGTTTTGAATGTTATTGCTAATATGCTAAATCTCAAAAGATAATTACAAAGAAAATGCAAATAGTGTCAAGCATTGTGATGGGATCTGTATGGAATACACTCAACTGATGATAAAGGAGTTTGTCAGATAGAATTATATACTTCAGGAAATAAATTTGAACAATTAACAAGGTAAATCTGAATATAAATACATACCAAAATAGCATGTCAGACTGAAGTAGATATACATTAGATGTAGTACAGCTTAACTATAGGAGAATTAAAATATATCAAAAAGAATAATTAACTATTGAATGATAAGCTTTCAGTTCAAGCCTTTAATGTGCATTTAATCACATTGACAATGTCATTTTTTTTTTTTTTGTATTTATTTTAAAATAAACATTTTGGCCTACAGTGTTTCTAATGATGTAACCAAATCCTGCATTTTATCTGAAGGATATGCAAAAAAGTACTGAAACATTTTCCTTCAGGGTAAAAATATTTTGTGATCATAAATAATCCTTACAAGGAGAAAAAATTATTTTTTATCCAGTTTTCATATTAAAAGTTTATTATACAGTAATATAGAGGAAGTTTTTTCCATGGTGTCCAACAGAAAACAAGCATCCAACTCTATAAGAGACGATATTTTGCTTCCATTTAATGTCATTCCAAAGGTTTCTTCTGACTTATTCAAATGAACATTCAATAATTTGTCCTATAACTGTTTTCTATGCTGCTTTTTTTTTTTTCCTGAAATTTCTAAGCTAAGAAAGCAGCTGCTAGCAGATGCCAGTGTTTCTTCTATATTTTATATAGTTTGATTTCTGTTACTTCTGAACCTGTTTAAATAGCTTCCCATGGACGTTTAATTAGATAATGAAAAACAAAATTATAACCACACAAAAATCCAAAATCTGTGGGAAACTGAGAAATAATTTTTTATATTTTTTTTTTTCCAAAAACTTGATTCAAATCAACCAAAGTAATGGAATGATTTCCTCTTCTTGCTATAAGCTCAAGACTCTGACAGTAGGAAAAGAAGTAGGAGCACATGGTGAATGCTTCTCATTTCCTGCTTATACAACCATGAACAATATTTTTAACAAGAATTGTTACTTTTGAAATAAATTAAGCCTCAAGAGTGCTAACCTACTCAACAGACATGCCTGTTGATCTAGCTCTACTGACTCCTGTTGAAGGTGGCATACATATATATTGTAGGTGTTGGTGCACTGTTCAAAAAATGTAGACCTGCTATTTAATCTTCTGGAAGCAGGAGACTAGAAAACCATTTTTTGTGGATTCAGCTCAGAATAAATATAGCACTGTACCCTTCAAATCTACAATTTTCACCAACAAACCTTAGTTAAATGTAAAGGGCTAGTTTCTTTTTCAAGTTGAATATTTAGTAACCAGTAATTTAATGCATAAGGTGTTTTGCTAAGCAAAAATACAACGCTATACTTTTATTTGATCAATCACATGTGGAAGAAGAATTTGATATAGTTGCACCCAAAACTTTTTTTTGTAGTTAGAACAAGGATATATGGCTTTTGTCTAGGCTAGAATCATAACTTTGTATAGCACTGACATATATTATGAGATTAAGCTAGCTGAAAGATTATCTCAGAATGATCTAGTATGTCATAACTTTTATTAATGGGTATTTGGATGTGAACAGTTAGTAGATGAGCTACTAAGGGAGTAGAAGTAAGATTTAATATGGATTCAGGCTATGCCATCTTTCTTTTGACTTAGAATATAATTTTGCTAAGGTATTCTTAAATATTCAGTTCTTTACTGCATTGTGGAAGAAAACTGAATTTGTAGTGACAAAAGTGTTCAGCCAGATCCAAATAAGGTGAAAAGCCAATATACAAAGCAATATCTTAGAACACGGGAATCTATCCAGCCTGTTAAGGTATCTAAACAATCTAATTCTCACTTTGTCTGAAATTGTTCCTTGCAGACAGTGTAGAAAATCAATGGGATGACTGACAAGGTCTTGGAGATCAGTGGAAAGTCTGAGGTACTGATGAGTGCAGAAAGACTGAGAAGCAGAAGTACACTTGGCTCAATGAAACTGATGAGAATTATGCTCAAAGTATGGAGAAAGTCATGTAAGCATGATTAAGGAAGATGTCACATACAGGAGAAGAAAAGCCAAAAAGCTTTCGCTTTTTGAGTTCGAAAATTTCTTTAAAAAGAACTCAAAATAATGTTTTCAGTGCAAAGATGAAATGATATAGTTAAACTTTTGCCCTGCTTGGGTTTTTCTTTGATTTGATTTCTTACAAGTTACAACCATGTCTCAAACTATGGTGCATCCCTGAAAAGGCTTAATAATAACTGTATATGGTGTAAACCTTACCATACAACCAGCTTATTTGAGTCGGTTGATAAAAGAGCAGAATATACTTAAGAACAGGACACAGGTGAAAAATAACTTGGAAAATGCTGGATTAATTTCTCAATCCATATGCTGCACCCCCTTGAGTTTTGTTTATCTCATTGCTTTGTGTTCTCTACACGTAACTAATCTGCAGTCAGTTCCTCTGCTTGGATCATTTATTCTGGTCAGCAGCCAGTAGAGTTCTGAGTGCTACCTCAGTAAATCCCAACTAATATTTTCACAGTTGAATAAACTGTGGTACACGAAAACCTTCATAATTCCTTTCATAAACACTTGATATATTCTGTCATAATCAGGTACTGCTTATTCATTCACTCTATCCTGAATGCCTGTGGCTTATAAGTTATGCAGGCATTTACCAGTACATAGCAAAGAGGACTACTGATTAAATATATGTCTGGGAGTATGAAGGAAACGTAGACAAAGTTTAAAGGCCAAGAAGAATTTATCTACAATTTTTTATTGTGTAATATTTTTAGATTTTTTTTTTTAAAGGCACAAATAAAGATTCATTTCTTCCTAAAGACTTAATTCTGCCCCCATGAGAGAGAACCTCCCCACTGCTTTAAGTCTTTAGTATGGCAACAAAATGAAATCCGTATATTCTTGTGACAGGAAGGACAGAACAGCTACTACATTAAGTTTTAACCACAGCAGCATCTGAAATAACTCCTCTTGGCTATTGCTTAATGAGGAAGTAGAAGCATTTCTTACTTAAAGTGCTGCAGTACTACAAGACTCCTATTCTGACATGACTGACAACTGCATGTAAGACAAATTCCAAAAAATCTAACATTCTTGCACTTTTAAAGTGCTCGGATTCCTTTATGGGAAAAAAAGTCCCAGGAAGAAAAGTCTCAGGGAGTCAGAACCTGCAAAACTTCTGAACAGCTGTCTCCTATTTGCATTTTACTTTATTATCTTATTTATCATTGAAGATCATATTGTTTAAGCATGATTGCTCCAAGAAATCAGAAAGTCATGTAATCACAGATACCAACAGAATGCTTATCTGCATTTATTTGATGAGCTTTTAAATACCTTGATGGTCCCGTGTCTCACATAGAGTTTTAAAAATTGTCTCCCTTTATTTCTGTTATATTTACTAGATTTGGATATATTCATCTGGAATTTGAAATAGTAGGAAAAAAAAAAGCAAACATCAACATAGTAATTTTGTACAGGCCTTTGTTGCATCTTCTTTCCATTCCAAGAGAAAAAGTCATGATCCAGAACACTTTCTGTAATCAGAATAGTTTCACTAGTGATCAGGGAATGACAATTTCCCATAGCCACTCTTTAGAGGGAGGGAAATTCAAGGAGTAGGTAGAACCCTGCCTTTATTATCTATAAACCATGGTATAAAACAGAGATGCAGATTTAATTTTAGTGGATACCAACTTCAAACAGAAGGCCATATATTGAAAGCCTATAAATAAAAATTCTTAGTCTTCTTTACTAAATTGGTATATGATAGAATACACTGCTATTTCAAAATCTTTTCCATCATTTATTGCTGAGTGTTTTTCTTAATTATTTATATATGGAATTTTATACTGCTTAAATATAAAACCAAAATGAATTTATTTACAATACTCACTCAAAATTGAGGCCTGTTGTTTGCAGAAAAATTATTATGGAATAGTCAAACACAAATAAGTGTAGCAAGATTGTTTTATACTAATAAAAGCAAGGTTAAAATGCTTAGAATGAAATGTGGACAGCTGATTGCAGTTAAACTCTAGGAAAAGAAGAATATGAATTAATGAATGAACATACTTTACTGTGCATGAAAAAGTATAATTTGATATTTATCCTAGGTTCATTACTCACAGGAATACTGTCCGGATTACAGGGATGCTGTCTGGACTTGCAGAGAGGGGATTAGGAAAGCCAAGGCATAGACGGAACTGCACTTGGTGATGGATGTTAAAAACATAAGGAGACATTCTACAGGTACACTGGCCAAAAGATGCAGGCCAAAGAGTGCGTACCTCCTTTGGTAAATGAGAACAAAGAAGTGCTATGACAGATTTGGAGAGGGCTGAGGTACTAAATGAGTTTTTATCCTCAGTCTTCACTGGCAGCTAGGATTCTTCTATTTCTCACACCCTTGAAGCTTGCTCTCCTGGGCCTCTAGCTGGGAACTGGGGGAGTAAATTCTACCCACTGCATTACTTGCAGAGCAAGTCCAAGACTGCCTCATGAGACTGAATGTATACAAGCCTATGGAGCCAGATGACATGCATCCCAGGGTCCTAAAGGAGCTGGCTGATGTGGCTGCTGAGCTGCTCTCCATCATATTTGAAAAGTAATGACTGCTGAGTGAAGTCCTTGGGGACTGGAAAATCAGAAACGTCACACTCATTTACAAGAATGGGAGGAAGGAGGACCTGGGAAACCACAGGCTGGTGAGTTTCACCTCTGTACCTGGGAAGATCATGGAATAGATCCTCCTAGAGGACATGTTAAGGCACATGAGGGATGAGCAGATAATCCGAGACAGCCAGCTTTGACTTCAACAAGGCAAGGTCATACCTGACCAATCTGGTGGCCTTCTATGATGAAGGGGCCATACTGATGGACAAAGGGAAGTTGACCGATGTCATTTACTTGTGCAAGGCTTTTGACATGGTCCCTCACCACATCCTTTTCTTTTAATTGGAAAGATATGGATTTGAGAGATGGACTATTTAGTGCATAAGAAATTGGTTGGAAGGCCACAACCCACAGAGGGTTGTGTTGAATGGCACTATGTCCAAGCAGAGGCCGATGATGAGTGGTGTTCCTTAGGGGTCTGTCTTGGAACTGGTGCTCTTCAACCTCTTCATTAATGACATCAATTATGGGTGTGAGTGCATCCTCAGCAAGTTTGCCCATGACACCAAGTTGAGTGTCATGGTTAACACGTTGGAAGAATGTAAAGCCATCCACAGGGACCTCAACAAACTCAAATGTAGGCCCATGTGAATCTAATGAGGTTCAACATAGCAAAGTGCAAGATTATGCACTTGGGTCAGAGTAACCCCAGATATGCATACAGACTGGGAGAACTCCTTGACAGTAGCCCTGTGGAGAAGGACCTAGGTGTTCTGGTAGATAAAAAACTTAACATGAGCCAGCAGTGTGCTTCTGCAGCTTGGAAGGCCAATGGTATCATGGGCTCCATCAGAAGAGGGGTGGCCAGAAGGAAGAAGGAGTTGATTGTCCCTCTCTACTTTGCCCTTGTGAGGCCCTGGACTGCGTCCAGGTCTGGGGCCCCCGATACAGGAAAGATGTGGAGCTGTTGGAGAGGGTCCAGAGGAGGGCCACAAAAACGATCAGAGGTCTGGAGCACCTCCCCTATGAAGACAGGCTGAGGCAGCTGGGCTTGTGCAGTCTGGAGAAGGCTGCGGGATGACCTCATTGCAGCCTTTCAGTATTTAAAAGGGGGTTATAAAAAGGAGGGGAATCAACTTTTTACAAGGGTAGATAGTGATAGGACAAGGGGGAATGGCTTTAAGCTCAAGGACAAAAGGTTTAGATTAGGTGTCAGAGGGAAGTTCTTCAGAGAGAGTGGTGAGGCTGCCCAGAGAGGCTGTGGATGCCCTAGAGGTGCTCAAGACCAGGTTGGATGGCATCTGAGCAACCTGGTCTAGTACCAGATCTGGAGGTTGGTGGCCCTGCCTGTGGCAAGGCGGTTGGAACTTGATGATCCTTGGGGTCCCTTCCAACCCAAGCCATTCTATGATTCTATGATCTTCATTTTTATTTAAGCACTTGCTTGAGTAAGCAAAAATAGTACCAGAGCCCTGATCAAAGAAAAATACATGTATTTTGCCTCCATAAAGGTCATTTCCAAGGCCAAGAGAATGAAATCTTATTTCTTGTGTTAGGCCTATCAAATGCAGGTGAAAATCTCTTCTAAAGCAAACGTGTCATCAAGGCAATAGATTCACTCAGGGAAAAGTTGAATGTGTAGATATAGATTTCATAAGAAACAAAAATGTTAATGCTATGAATATTAGCAGAAGTATTTTTGATTTGAAGACAGTGGGTATTTTCTCCATTCTTGCTACGCCCTTTTTTTGTTTTCATGCCATACTCATTTACAGTTAAAATGATATTAATTTTCATTTAAGTTCTATTTTTATCCTGCATCCTGATCTAGAATAACACCGTTGCATGACTGAGAGAAGTCTTTGTTTTTCTCTTTTCAAAGAATGTATTTTTTCTCAAAACCTTACTGTATGACACTAAGTAGGTTGCCAAACATCCTGTTAAATCACTTTCTTAAGGCTTATTTCCATTTTTTCCCCTATATCCTGCTCTGACTTGAAGTGAATGTAATTTTAAATTTTTATCAAAAACAATCCACTTTTTCATTTGAGTATGTGTTATATATAAACAGATGTATTAACAAATATCCATTTTATATAAACAGATGTATTAACAAATATCCATTTGATGATCTAGACTACTGCAGCACCTCAGTGCTGTGTAAAGAAGTATAACATACACCGTGAAAATAATAAAAAAAAAAAGAACATTATTATATATATATATATGTATAATAATGGTGATTTCTAATCTTAACTAGCAGAAGAAAAAAAAGTACCAATGTATTAAAAAAAAAAAAAAGTATAAATGTATTTAAAAAAAAGCTGAACACAGAGTATATATACAATGTATATTAAAAAAAGCTGAACGCAGAGAAAGTGAAGCTTGATATACTTCATAGCACTAAGGATAATTCATCATTAGAATAGGTTAGTAAGGACATAGCTCTGTGGGCATGACCTAAACAAATGGCTACAGGCTGGCCAGGCCTTACTCATACACATGCATTAACTTAAGACTGTCACTAATGCATTCTTCAAAATAAGCAAGTTATATAAATAGCTACTTTTTAAACCTCTCTGAAATACTAACCTGTCAATTTGAAATAATGTAATTCATAGAAAGTCATCTTAAAAGGTTTAATAACCTAGAAATATACTTTGTTCAAAATAACTGTTTGAAGATTTTATACAGCTAAGATCATAGAAACAAACTGTAATTGCTGGGATCCACATGATAGCGTAGGCATGTTTTTGTGGTCAGGGCATAACTGAAGATTTCAATTTAAAAAGGCTACGTATGGTGTTTTGGGTTTTTAGAAATGACTAATTACAAAACTGTAGGTATTATATTTCCATCCAAATCTTTTTATATATTGGTAAGATCTTTCATTCAGGAACTGGCAATACCATAACAAAAAGAAAAAAAAAAAAAAAAAAAAAAAGACGACAGAAAGAGAGGAACTGAGGCAATGTCTTTTGTTCTTTGTATATCTATGCTTGAGAGTCAGTGGTAATTTCTGATTACATCAAACAGCTGATGATGAAAGAAGTGCAATTCTCTCCATTTATATATAGTGGAAGGAGAAGTCCTATGAAACATGAATGGAAATCAAGTGTGTTAATACAGAGAGGCACTGGGGAAACAGAGTGAGGCTGCTGGTTTTCTTTCTGCTTCTTACTTATTTCTGGAGAATCTACTCAGGCTGCAAATAAATGGACACACGTTCCTTTTGTTCCATATTTCTTTGAGCTGTTCTTCCTAGTGCACATGAGGGAAAGGGTAATTCCAACACTGCAGATGCGCTTCTCATTATCTTCTTTTCTTCTGTTCCAGTTCTTTCTCTTCCTAACTGTTCTTCATCTGAGCACCATAGGAAAATTGATTTCTGAACAGCTGTCTATTTACATCGGCAAAAGCCCTGTAAATAGTGATTTAAGGTAGGTAGAGATTTTCTTTTCTGATGCACTTGCAGGACCAGACATGTTAGGATGTGATGTGATTCCAGATGCTTGTTAAAGTGTGCAGCTAAAGATCTGGAAAAGCATGTAATACAAGAACAGCCACAATACCAAGAGTAGCATGTTAGAGGTAGATAGTATTTCACGTCTTTATGGTGCTGCATTTACCATATTTGTATTTATTAATATGTTCCTAAGGAATGGTGTGCCTTTCTTAGAGTTTTTTTTGATTGTCCTCTCTAAAGAAGCCATGCAAGCTGTCTGTGAAACAACAGAGTAAACTCTCCAGCAAAAGAAAGCTGAAAGTACACAACTATCTGCTCTCATGAACTGTTACATGAGGGACATTTTTTTCTAGCTGAAACGTTTCATCACTGCAAACAAAATGCAGAGGTTACCAACTGGCATGAGTGACAGAATTATAAAAATGGGCTGGTCAAACAAGGTTACTAGCAGAAGAAACGCCAATTAAACAATTTGCTTGAACAATAAATGCTGGAGTTTTGAACTGCTTATGCTGTTGTGACAGCACAGATACCATCCCAGTTATCTGACTAGCTTTTTATGTAGGTTCTTGAGAGTGTTTTGCTATGACTAGGTATCTAGTAATGCCTACAGTATGACTGTGCTTCTGGCTACCTCTCATCAGCTGTGACTCAGGGGTTTTCTCACGTGACTTCCAGCAATAATGAACTGCTAGTACTGGTGTAGCTGGAATCCTGAAAAGGACATTTGTAATAAGAGCATCAGAGTTCTGTAGCTTTAACAAACTTTGTGCTGAGCCTACTTTGCTACTGTGGGCTGGAGCAGCAATCAAGATACTAATTCTTGCACAAATAAAAAAGTGGTAATGACAGATTAAAACAGTAGAGTGTTCTGGGAAAAAAAAAAAAAAAAAAAAAAGTGAGATTTTAGAAATGTTATTGTTCTTCCAAATAATCCTGGGCAAGGAATGAAGGAACTGTCCCTCACTGAAAAAGCAACAGACCTAGGTAGTCTTTCTATCTCTAATTTCCTGGACCCTCAGGTTTCACAGGGGCTTATAGAGTTGCAGTGTGAACAGGGTTGCTCATGCAGCCACTATGCCATGTGAAAGTTAGCAGACACTACAGAATTAAGTACGGCTAGGAGAATCTACTTCTCCAAGCAAATCCCTCCTCCTGCAATTAAAATGCCTGATTTTGGTTTCTTAAATGAACAGATGCCCAAAAGTAATGCTTGGCATTCCCTAAAATCTTTCTCCTGACTTTCTGCAAAATGGGGAGTTTGCTGTTTGGTTTCATAGCACAATACCATTCATTTTAGTTTTACTGCATACTCCCAGTAACAGCAGACATATAAGCTGCTTTTCAGTGGACTGCTAGATAAAACAGGGTTCCTTTTACTAATGTACTATTAATAGCAGACAATTTCTCAGCTTGAAATACTTCTGTTGGTGAAACATCTGTGCTGAGTGCAACAACTCTAACATGTACGTTATCAGAATAGGCTTGTGAAGAATTATTTGGAAAGCTCATTCACTGAATACATCATGCTGAGTGAGGTCCTTTGTTGAAAAATACTTCCAGCTATTATGAGAGTATTCAAATTAAATAAAATTATTTATGTGTCAGGGAAATATCTGGAGTCCATCCATGAATGTCTGGAAACAGTGAACAGTTTATTACCAGTGTCAAATATCAAGGATCTAATTTTAAGTACCTGTTCTTTCTATATACAGAAGAGTCCGACCTTTAAATATGAGTTAAATATTCAAAAATTTTATCCCAATACCTTCACTGGGGTCCTGAATATATTTTATAGTGTCAGAGAAATTAGTATCACATACTGTGGAATAAACAGAAGAACTGAGCTACTATTTTTCTGCTCAAAATACAAAACCAGATTCCAAGGCAGATTATAACCTTTATAAGTAGTTTCACTGAGGATGGAAGAAAATGAGCCATGCCAAAGCAGAGCTCCCAAGAGAACTATATCAGACTCAAGTTTCTTCTTCTGAAGACTGTTGAGGAAAAATTTTGCACATGTGAAGAGCACAAGATCACACCTCTCCACCTTAACACATCTCTCTGTCCCGGGATTTTGTTTGAGCTAAGTACCAAAATGATCCTTCTCTATACTTCTATCTAGTGAAAGGCACGTGAAATTTATAAATACTAGATGTGATATTCATTGTTTTGTTAAAATTTGAAGTAGAGACAGAAGTTCTGTTTACTTTGGAAAGCAGCCACAGGCAGAGTTTATTTGCAACTTCAGTGCCAAGTTGAACTGCAAATACAGGCAGAAATAAATCTGTGAGCTTGCTCAGGGAAGTCCCTGTTTGTGAAAATTAACACAAGCATTTAGATGTATATGTGTTCTATATATTTTTTCTTGCGTTTGTAATGTTGAATTCTCCTCCAGTATTTTAGAAATATTTTAGTATCACACAACTACAGCCCTGGTGATCTATAAAGAGCAGAGCCTTAGTTGGCAGACATCTGAGAAGATGTGCAAGATTTTGTTGGGAGTTACCCAGACCTAAATGTGGCTTAATCTGGATAATCTCAATCCAGGAAAACACTGACAGCAATGTAAAATGGGAAGATACTGAATCCTGAACAAAATTTGTAAGACATTGAACACTGGTCTGTCTACAGATTTAGGAAATACATCAAGTATAAGAAAGCACTAGAAGTGTATTCCAGACATGACAGCTGAAGCGTAGGAAGAGGGGAAAGATACTGCAAATAATACCTCTAAGGTATACTAAAATAAAAAATGTTCACAATACCTAGTGTTAATTGTTTATCTACTTCAGTTTAGTATACTTGTTTAAGAGGCAAAATATCCTAAAAGCATGTCTGAACAATAAGGAGGAAGTTCACGAAGAGTACTTATTTGTAATTCCAAAAAAGAAAAAATACTGCTTTTAATTCCAGCTCTGATTTACACTTAGAATGCTTTTCTGTCTCAGGTGGTAGATAAAAAATTGCTGACACTTGTTCAGATGTTATAAAAGTAGATGGCTGCCCATGCACAGTGAAGGAAACATTACACAGTGAGGGAATATGTACCTCAGCAACACCTCATCTAAGATGTCCAAGAATTTCAGAAATAACGAAAGCAATCAGGCCACATTCCAGAATAGCAGCTTTTTCTTTCCGGTTGTTGCCCATGAGACCTCCAAATCAATCATGACTTTCACAGTTTACTTGTATCGTTTGCTCATATATAGAAACTAATCACAAATCACTGCATGCAATTGGGCAACGTTTTTTTATTCAGACCAAAATGTAGCATCGGTCTTTACAGTAGGAACCAAATTGCACTCTGACGTGTTCCCATCGCACGTGTCTACCAAACCCAAAGGGATCAGCACACAGTGGCATGGTAGTGACAGGAATACCAACCAGCCAGACTGTCAACGTATAATATGTAGCAACACTGTCTATTTCAAAAGGCAACATAGGCCCCCTCTTTCTATGATTTCCTCAGTTCCATTTCCAACATGATTAAACAAGCCACTGACAAATAAAGCAAAGTTTAAAGACTGGAATGTGGCTAGAAAGGCATAGTTTCGAATACATCTGGCACTGTCAGTCAGCATTTCCATTCCTCCTGTGGGCAAACTACTAATTAATGCAGGACCACTATGCAGTAATTCAGTTTTGAAGAAAGAATAAGTCAGAGGTAGCAAACCGGAATTTTGTGTGCTTGTTTTTTTAATGTATTGATAACCACTTATAAACATTATCTCATCTTTCTGCAATGAAATGACTGATACAGCCCCGTTTGTCTTATCCAGGTAGTTCATTTCATGCACGACTTTAACAGGGCTTAAAATGTACTTGGTGTGTGCTCTCCGTATTTAATCAAATTGATCCTGCAAATCTTTGATTTCACTTGATGCATGCATTTATGAAACTTTACTTAGCATCATTTTTCAAGACTTTATTTATGACATTATATACTTCAGAAAATCATAGAATTGTAGAATCACCAAGGTTGGAAAAGACTTCCAAGATCATCCAGTCCAACCATCCACCTATCACCAATATTTCCCCACTAAACCATGTCCCTCAGTACAGCATCTAAACATTCCTTGAACACCTCCAGGGACAGTGACTCCACAATCTCCCTGCGCAGCACATTCCAGTGCCTGACCACTCTCTCAGAGAAGTATTTCCCAATGACCAACCTGAGTCTCCCCTGGCACAATTTGAAGCCATTCCATCTAGTCTTATTGCTAATTACACAAGAGAAGAGGCCAACCCTCACCTCACCACAATCTCTGCTGACAAACATCTATTCTTGTCAACAGCATAAACTTATATACAAATATATCATTCACTATATTTAATGAAAACAGCCAAAGTTTAAAATCTTTGAACCCAAATACACAATGTTCGCCTTGTATAAAACTGTCTCTGTTCATTGTGACATATTCTTCCTGTTTGTCATTTCAGTGTTGCTTCTGGAAGCACCAATCTCTCTCAGATTACTGTAGCTGATGGGAAAAGTTAACTATTTTATTTGTAAAGAAATTCTGATTTCCCCTGAAAAGGTCTAAATGAGAGTATCTATATGCATAAGGAAATATCTGTGTAGTAGTAAAGGTCCCCATAGCATCATCATTTATTTTCCAATAATGCAATTTATAGCTTTCCTCAGATTGCACTTCCTACGAGAAAGACTACAGATCTCTTTCTAGTTTCTATCCAGTTATTGCAAACAAGGTATTTTCATGCTCAAGGGGTCCTAAAACAGTGTACAAAGTTTTGCTTTTGTAATAATGGCATGAGGGAAGTACCATGACAACTATGATGTCTGAGGTGTCCTCTGGTAGGCTTTGCATAAGCAACTCTTCATTCTACACTACAAAAAGAAAAAGATTTCATAGCATAGTCCAGTGTTACCATGTTCCTTTTCAAACTTCTGGATGCAGAGTGTGGCCACATGCAACCTGCCTGCAAAATCCTACTGTTCAGAAGTAGGTAAAATCAGAAGACTTTCAAATTAATATTTGTCAAAATGAAATAATAACATACTGATATTAGAAACTGCATTGAGAAATGTGATGTGCTTGATAAGAGAAATACTTGTATTATATACACTTATCCACAAATCAGCAAGTATATAATATAGCATTTTATGACTGGAATGTCTTCCTGAAGCGTGTGTCACTGTACAATATCTGCTTTGTGGCCAGAAATTTTTATATTACTTTAAGTCCCAATCCTTCTCACACGACTTTAGCAGTGGAGACCATATTTCAGTGTAAGCAATCAGTTGCTGATTGTGAAGCAGTTTATCTGGGACGTTTCTCCAGATTTTTGAGGTTTCCTATTCTAAACATTAAGACAAGCTTAAACTCTGGAAAAGGGCCATAAATCAACAGACTGAAAGAGTTTACAGATCAGTGTAAATGACTTCTGACTTTTTTCCATTTCAACCTGTTTTTTTTTTTTTTTTTTTTTTCTAAAATAATGATTTTGTGTGTTAGAAGAAGTGTTTGAAAAACCATATTATTCTTGGAATTCTGCGAGATTCTTTTCCAAAATTAAAAGTCACTGAAACTTGTCTCCTTTTATGAGCATTTCATTTTCCATAAGCTGATGTTTTCCAATTAAATTTTTTTTTTACAGAATTTTAGTGTGCACTCTCAGTGTGAGATATATCTACTTCTTCTTCCTTTCTATGTGTTAGCAAAATCAACTGGAGACAAAATACAGACTGCGTTAAAGATTAAATTTGAAATTTCTTAAACTTCATACTGAATTTAATGATTCCATTTTTATTCTTTATCAGCTGTTACTCTTTCTTGAATCTGCCAGTATAGAGAGTTTTATTTAATGTTTCCAATAAATGGTATGGGCATCTGCTTCTTTAGATTGAATGGGAAATATTTAGATAGTCCTTCCTTTCATTCTGATTGTGAGGTTGTATAGCTGTAAGAAAAGCCAGAAAAGGTTTAATTTATAACATTTGTGCATTTTTGAAATAGAATTCTGCAGATGTTCCTTGCTGGTGTGGCTTTTTATTTGGCTTTGCTGCTGCTTTATTCTCATATTTCAAATTTCAGTATGAAGTAATAAATGACTGTGGTACAAAGAGAATTTACAGATGGATCATGATTTCCATACTGTTTTGGAAAAATTTTATTGCATTTAACTTCTGACAAAATTATTTCAAATAGACTTTTTAATACAAATTCTGCAGAAGTTGAAGCAAAAAATATAAACCACTGATAACAAGAAAAAATTGGATTTTTGTCAGAGTCAGAAGTCCTGAATATGGCTAATGAATTTCTATGTAAAAACCATCAAGGGTATCACCTTAAAGAGAACAATGTTTTATGAAAACATTGAATCCAATTGTGCTTCCGATTGTCTGCTTAAAGTTCATTTTTTACATGTTTTCTAAAATGAGACATTCATTGGGATATGTAGTCACAGACTGCTAAATTCTCTGACCTCTCCCTTCAGGCATGCAAAACCCAAGAAACAAAGCAAAGCACACTGTACCCATTTAAGTTCTGCAAGTCACCAAGCCTTGAAGCCTGTTAACTCACTGCTCACAGGTAGTAATAAATGAAAATGCAGCTTTTCTGACAAGAAGCCCTCTCAGGAAAATGGAAACAGAGCAGCGACTGCAGCTAGCCAAGATCAACCTAGGACAGACAAACTGGAACCTATACCCATATCCAGTATCCTGCATTGTCAGTAACATGCTGCCCTGGGATGTGCTATCTAACCTATGCAGAATCCTCATTTGCATATTTTGTAGGCAATAATAAAGACCAAATGACTGACATGGTGAGAGCATAGCTTTTCTCTGTGAGGATGCCTAAATATGAAATTTGAAAGGATACCATCCACTCCTGGTTTTATTTCAGACCCGCATACCCAAGATGACTTAAAAAAGACTTTATTTAAATGACTGCCTCTCAGAATCATGTAATTTTTTTTCTTCTTTTCCTTCCTCTCCCTCTTTTTTTTTTCTTCACACATACACTCACCAAAGCACACTGTTTCTTTCTTCCTATGCAGTAGTACCAACAAACACTTTAAAAAAATTCTCAGACTTGGAATCATAGGATCATAGGATTACCAAGGTTGGAAATGACCTCTAAGATCATTCAGTCCAACCACCCCATCTATCACCAATATTTCCCCAATAAACCATATCACTTAGTACAACATCTAAACGTCTCTTGAACACCTCCAGAGATGGTGACTCAACCACCTCCCTGGGCAGCTCGTTCCAGTGCTTAATCAATCTTTTGGAGAAGAAATTTTTTTTTCCCTAATGTCCAGACTGAATCTCCCTAGCACAGCTTGAGGCCATTCCCTCTAGATTTGTTGCTAGTTATATAGGAGAAGAGGCTGAATAAGCAGGCCTCTCACAGATAATGAGATAATACTATTCACAACACAAGGTTTGGTAACAGAAGTACCCACATGTTGAGTTCTGAAAATAAGTTTTTATTAAAGAGGAAAAATATATAGTTAAAAGCACTAAATGATAGTGTTAGTCACTGTTGATTTTTCCTGCAGAAAATCCTATCCTGTAAGGAATGTGTCATACAATTATAAAGATGTACAGAGCACGTAGTGTTTAAAAGAAAAAATAAATTCAAGTTGGCTATTTTTTTCCCTTGAAATTTCCCCTTGCTGGGTATGAGCACCATGGGTTTCTACTAAGATACCCCTCTTTTTCCAGAAAGTGGACTGTGTTGGCCAGCATTAACAAGCACCCCTTTATACCTTTCCTTCAGCAAGCACAAGGATTCTTTTGAGCTCTGCAATGAAGATTTGTTCTCCTGAAATTTACACAGTGGGCTAAACTCTGCCCTGGCTTGCAGTGCTGTGACCCTGTTGAGCAGGTTCAGTAAGGTTATGTGGGGATAACTGAACTTGACCTCCTGACAGTCATTATAATAAACAATTACACATATATATTCTTATTTTATTTAAGACAGTCCATATGCATTGAAGGTTTTTAAACCTTTATCTTACAAACTTAATTTATATTTTGAGTGCACCAATATGGTATCTTAAAGGTATGTTGTTCATGGAAAGCAATGATATTTTGTCAGATATTACAGAGTAGCTCAGTAACAGATTTCTTTACACTCACTATTGTGGAAACAAGACTTCAATATCATCCAGAAAACTTGTGGCACTCGTGCTTCTTCATGTGTACCCTGTGAGTTAGCTCTGGCTTCTCACTAGGAAACACAGATATTTCCTGTTTTGTATGATGCTTTTGAGCCAGAAGGAGAGCAAGGGAACTTGAAAGCAGCAAATTCAAGAAAAATGCTGCTCTTAAAGATGTAAATTATTCTCAATAGTAAGATTGTTCTGACTGTTGTTTTTTTTTGTTTGCTTGTTTTACAGTACATTTTCTGTAATTACCTACATGTTCTCTAATACTTAGAAATGTGTATGAAAGTATGTACGTACTCAAAGAGCATTCGCTGGAAAATGTGTCAGGAAAAACATGACCTGCTCACCTACTCCAAGGATGGATGTTTAGTGTCAGCAGCTTTTTGCCCCAGCATAATTTTTGAGTTATGAGGGCTGCTCTGAAAGTAATGCCTTCTATTTTATTATGTTGGCCCAAGATGCCAGAGGCGGATGTTGGTGGTAGGGCAGTAGAGGTTGAACCTTCCCATTGATATTTCACTGTATTTTGTTGCTGTGCAGTAGATGGCAGCAGAGGGGCAGTCTGATAAAATGGTGTTTGACATGGAAGAGAATATGAAGCAAAGGTATGGAATTGAATTTCTGGAAAAAATGGCACCCATCAACAACTGATGCTTGCTGAATGTTTATGGAGACTAAACTGTGGGTGTGAGCACAGAGAGGTGGTGGGCAGTGTGTTTCAGCAGTAGCCATAGTAAGTTACCTCTGCTAGTGCAGATTTTTACAAGAGGGGCACGCAGCCCTTGTTCATTACAGGCAGAAATACGTATCTACTGGTGGTGACTATGCTGAAAAATATTGCTTTGTAGTTGAGAATTTGCACTATTTGTAAGTAGTATTATTGTGTTCTTTTATCTGTTATAATTTCCACAGCAATAAGAGGCGTTACTTTCAGAGCAATCCATGTAACTGTTGCCTTTCGAGTCATTTTGCACAATAGGGTGTGTTATAGTTCAAAATGCTTTCTTTTTAGCCCAAATTACGATCTGTCCTGTGCTTCTCTCTTTCACTCCCTCTCCCTTCAACCTTACTCTACACAGCTTTCACAGGTTTCAGCTTATGATTTATTGAAGCTGTTGCTATTTCCTGAGTACCTCTGGATTCCTTTCACAGGAAAGTTCTGACTTGTCCTTACAAAGACAGCTGGAAACTACTTAAATCTGCTCTATTTAAATCCAGCTGTAAATAAAATGTATCATTTCTTACTGCAGATAAGTACATTTCTATACTGGAAAGAGATGGTCACATCCAGGAGCTAAGAAATAAAGGTCTTTAAGAGAAGACTTTGTATTTATTCTTGTTATTTCCATGCAGATATCAAATTGTCTGCTTTATGGGACTTAAGTACATCTCCTTAGGAGGCAGCCAGATATCAGGGAAATATTCCTATGGAAAGGAATAGGCCAAGAACTGTAGTAATTCCAAATAGTTTTCTCTTGGAAGGTCAGCAAAGAAGTAGTAACAGACAGATAGGCAGACTACACAGTCAACTACACAGACAGAAAGGAAAGACTAGGATAAGAGGTGTAAAAAAAGAGTTAGGCAAAAGGTTAATTCAACATGTAAGTTGAATGATTAAATAGGCATTGATTTTAAAATTATTCTAAATTATTCTTTAGTTGTCCCTCTATTTCGCTAATTATCAGCCTCACTGAAGGGTACAACAGGGAGGGAGTATCCTCCTGGATATCTCCTCAGTCAAGCTAACCACACAGTTAGCAAACCGTGGGGAAGTAGCAGACATTGTGTAGAGGCTTCCAAAAGAGATAGGAACAGAAAGGGACAAGATGAATATATGAAGTTTATGGCTCTGAAAGCATGAAGAAATCTTAAACAGATAGGAGATGGGAGATATAAAAAGCTTGTGAGGAACGAGCCATTAGACAAATAAATGACAAAGTTACAGGTGTCCTGTGTTCTACTGCATGAATGAGTCCTGTTAATCTTTGTCATATCTTTTCAAATATTAGGAGTATTTAATCAAATCCTGTTTCTAATGGATCAAAGAATCCGTTGTAGAAGTTAATGTATAGTTATGTAGAAGTTAAGTGCATAAAACAGTAAACAAATTTGAATGTGCATCTGCAAGAAAGTTCTTAGTTTTATTGTTTTTGTTTCAGTGAGGACTAGATGAAATCTTCAATGAACTTCCTTACATTCATTTTTTTTAACATCAACAGTTAGAAGTCATGAGCCTTTTTCCATCTCTACCAGCCCTGTACATTGGCCTGGGTAAAGGAAGATTAATTCTTTGATTTCTTGTTCTGACGTGTTAAAAGTATCCAATAATTTGGTATGCCTGACCATTTAGTTTTAGTTTTTACAGTGGGTGAGTTCTACTGAGCCACTTTATTTTGAACTGAGGCCATTCAGATTAGTATTACAGGCTGTGTAACTTCTGGGATTCCACAAACATTTGCTACCTGGAGCTGTGCAAATTGCTCAGACAGATTTCCAGATCCACACATAAAAGTTTCATTGAAATGAATAGCTCTATTCATTTGTAAAAAGGAGGGAAAGAATCAAGCAAAGTTATAAGAGGTTCTCAGTCCAAATCTATAGCTTCTACAGAAGTCACAAGTTTAGTTATAGAACAAACCTTGCTGTCCTAATTGTTACAGCGTTTTTTGCCATCCCTTAATTGCTTCATTTGGACCAGTTCATGCTCCTGTCTGGGATCATTTTTAAATATTTCACTTACTAAAACACTGCCAGGATATGGCAGAAAAAGTGAAAAACAGATCCAGCATTCTCATACATGAGGAGTTTTAGTAACAGAAGTAATCCCTTAAAAGTAAATTGGATTCACTATGCAAGTAAAATTACCTACATGTATGTTTGCACTACTAGACCCAAGACATTCACTAAGAGCTGTAAGGTTTTATAGTTTTTGCTTCTTGCAAGATCTGAATTTTTAGCCAGAAGGCCTGAATTGGGGCCTTTAGAACTGTAATGACTAAATTAAGGGAAGAAATTTAAGTGACAGCAGCAGTTGTTGTAATCTACTAATTTTAGTGCAGATACGAAAAATGTATTATTACTAACATGTCTCAATTTCAACCAAGTGAAACTTCACCATTATTTCTGCAAACAGATTTTGTTGTAATTATGTTGACACCATTCCTTTGAATAAACAATAAGCCTATATGCATCTGTTCCATTGGCAATTCATCCACTAATTGAAAAAATATACTTTTCCAGTTTGTTTCCATTTTCACAAAGTATTGAGGCACAACCAAAAGGAGATTTTCTTCTTTTATTAAAAACATAAACCTGGGTATTACTAAAGAATAATGTCTTTTGACATTATATAGATCAACATTGGTCTCAAAAGCCAAAGGACATATACCACTAAAGTGGATTCAAACCTGGCCAGTCTGATGAGTTTCTGGAGACTTAGTCTCTTTGCTGTCCCCAGTTTTCCAGTGCTGTTCCTTCAACCTCATAATCTCCTTGACAACCATTGCCTTCCACTGGTTGGGTTCTTTCCTCTTCTAGTCTATCTGAGGCACTGCTGCCAAAAACATGAACTTCTATTCTAAATACTTTTCCTTACAGCATCTTGAACCCATTTATCGTCTTTTCACCTACTCCCCACAGTATTCCATCTTTTTTTTACCCTTACGATGCCACACGAAAGAAAACATGCTTTTGCCAATACCATCTTTTTCTATTCCTTAATATTCCTCTTTACTGCCCCTTTTGCCTTCTCTTCCCTGTCTTATCTTTTATGCTTCTCTCCACTGTTTCTAGGAAACAAAAGGAAATATGGGGAAGAAAATAATATTTTTTCCTGTATACAGTTCTCTCTTTTCTTTTTAAATTCAGTTCTCTTTTACAGCCTATCCAAGGAAAGCTCATGTCACTCTTTACCGCCTAGTAACTGAGCTTTCCTTTTCTTGTCTGGACCATGCAAACTCAGCTGTAGGATCTTTGAGGTCTTTGCTTTAATGTTCTGAACAGTTGTGTGTTTTGCAGTACCATTGCAATACCAATCTTGGGAGCACAGACAGTGAATATAGACTTCTAAAAAATGAAATAATGGACTAAAGAGAAACACCAGTGGCAAAGCTCAACTGGTCATCTTCTTCATCTCCTTTACCCAACGACCATTATAAACAGTGAACCTGGTCTGCCTTTGGATCACCTGCCCTTAGGACAATTAAAGGTATGCTGGGGGATAACAGCGAGAGGAGAGATAGTCTGTGATCACAGAGCCTGTTCCAGGCACAAGTGATCTCAGAGAGGAGCTTATAACCTTCCACTTCTTGCTCACCACTAGCTGAGATCAGCAGCCTTCCAGATGGTGGCTTACTGTGTAACCAGCCTGGTTCAGGCTTGCAGTGTGATTCCTTTCATATATTTCTGTGTCAGCAGAACTGGATGTGACCACATCTTTGATACAATACCTTGGAAATGTGTTATTTTTGTCAGTGTTTCACTATTTAATCTTACATTTCAAGAGGAGAGGTTAGCTCTTTGTGTATAGTAATCACAGCAAACCAGTTTTATTTAGCTTGCTGAGCCAGCTCGATGAGGTGGAAAATACATACAGCAAATTTTAACATCTGCCCATTTTTCCCTGTGTCACAAATACTAATTAGCATTAGGACCATAGACTGTACTGAGGCAGAATTTCCAGACACACATAAGATCTGGTCTGGGAAATTTAGGCCTTTGGTAACCTGACCCTGATGAGCAGAAGCTTCTAGCAGAGAGTGATCAAGATTGGTTGGGACAAGCCAGTGACTGTTGTTCTCTTCAGCCAACACAGCTGCTTATAGAATATTCTACAGCCACCCTTATATATGTAATTTCTCTGTTAGGTTTGGTTCTTGAAAGCATAGTGCAGCCACATATGACTGTTCAGTGGAGCACTGGTATTTTTAAGTAACACAAGGAAATACTTGTACACGTGTTTATATGTCAGTAAATTATCTCCATTTTTACAAGCCTATATGCCTTGATCTGAGATCTTAAAAGAACCTTAATTTTGGCCATGAAATTACTTTTTTACAAGCTCTAATGTATTATCAACATAGATGAATGACAAATAACCAAATAATGAAATATCATGCACAGGGTGTTGAAGAAGACTTAAGTATTTACAGGCTATGTTTATGACATAACATGTGAGCATTCTTGTTAATTTATCTAGAACATACAGAATTTAATCCATTTGTGTTAGATACAGTGCATTCACTCCTGCAGAAGGCAGTGAAGTTCAAGTCACTTGCACATCAGGTATCGCTTATCAACACTAAAATAAAAATCACTTATTTTACTCAAGGTATGTTTCACTTATAGTATGTACACTTTCTTTGTAGATTATTAATTATTTTCATTTCAGAGCAAAAATGTCTTATGTGAGGTAACTTGAAGCAGAAACGTTTAATAAATAATTATTAACTGTTAAAACTATTTTACTTAGGAGGTTATTAATTCAAAGGTTTTAGCATGTATAGAACATATAATTTAATGTCATAAAAGCATTTTTACTTGTTTTGTGTATCATATATTTTTAGAAAGTGTAATGCGATGCTTGAGGCTAAATTCCTTTAACAAGCTGTTCCAAGTTCTGCTTCTTAAAACCAACAAAACAAGTTTGAAGTGCACATTTGTTAGGTCATTTTAAAAGATTTTCAGAATACATCTTTGAGAAAATAACTCTTTTATCTGTCATTTGAATTTCTTTTGTGTGGAGGTCGAACTAGGAAAGAAAATCCTGCATAATAGAATTCTAAAAAAAATAAAAATTAACTCTGTGTAAGGTTTTTTGTGTATCAAGTGTCAGCAATATATTTTTCATTACTTGCTTGGCCAAAAAAAGAAATGGATATATAAATAAATGATATTCAAAGCCTTTATCAAACATAGTTTTGGGTTTTTGTTTGTGCTTTCTGAGCGTACTTAATATTACTTTAAAATGTTCATCCAATTAAAGATGGCTGGTGGCAGCTGAGGCAGTAAAAAATGTGAAATATTAAAACACACAATAAAAATAAACATACAGAACATTTGCTGAAAAATATTCTTTCCGTATGTATTTGGGTGCTTATATATCCAAGAAAATTTAAACATATTGCACCTTACATTTTTCTCCCATGCATATGGCACGAGTTTGACCAAAAAGTCTGACCAGTTAATTTCCAGAATCTTCTTATGATAGTATTCATATTCATCTGTAGCTGGTAGATACCTCATACAAGTCTTACTTTTATGTGACCAAGTCCTGTAGAACAGGAAAAATGACACTCTCTCTGCCACTAGGCACATTTATTCAAGACTCCAAGTGATCGTGGTGTCCAGTGCTTGGGCTCAATGGCAGAAATTATAAAACACTGTTGACAAAAAAAGAAAAAAAAGCAGTATTATGAGTAAGAATATACTTAATTCAGCTTATTAATATAATAATAAGATTGATAACTTAAAAATCAAATTTTGCATACTAAGTATGAATTGTTTGACTTCTCTGTTGAAAACAGTTCTTTGCTAGGCTGCATTCCAGCCTCCCACGACAACACTTCCCCCTTTGTTTTTAAGTCTTTTTTCCTTTCTTCTCCATTCTTTCCATAAGCATTCAAAAGCACAGCTACTTCGTGTGACCACATTTGTAGAATGTATTTTACATTTGAGCAGATCCTCTATGCTGCAGAGCAGGAGACAGATTTGCAAAGTCTGTTTCCACTCAAGGATTCCAGCCTCTAGTTTTGCAAAGCCTTCTGGGAATACATTTTCCCAGTCTGCATTCCAGTAGCGTTTTATTTCCTGTAGCTGTGTCAAAAGCAGTAATAGTATGTCTAAGGAGTGGAACAGGTTCCTTTATAATATACGTACCATATGGCTTTGCAGCCTTTTTTCTTCATTTGTTTGGAAATGATTGCAGGGGATAATAGTGACTCTGTTCACTAATTGCTGTCCCATGTGCCATATTCACAAATGAAGAATTCATGCTTTCTTTTAAGATTTTCTCTGAGATCATTATGTGATCTAAAGAAGATAGTTGTAAGTTTTTAGAAAACTTCGGCTTCAAGAACATCTTTTGGATCATCATCAGTTCCATATACTATAGATGCACTTTGCATTATTTATTTCCTTATATTCAAATATGTTTTTCTATGGCAAGGAATGCCACTCCACACCATGTGGAACTCTTGCGACTTCAAATTGATCACTAGAAGCAGATCATGTACAGAAGCTGCAAATGGTGACACTATGAGAGGTACTTTTAATATTAAAGACCTCCCTCTACTTAAACTTCATCAATTATTTTATTTAATTCTTTTCTGGACAAATTTATACAAGTGTCCTACAGTGTAATAGGTTAACTACCAAGTAACAGTTCAAACAGTTCAGTGTTATCGCTACTTCAGTAGAATTTTTTTGTTTTGTTTTGTTTTGTTTTTTAACACTGAGTCACTGAGTGATGCAAATTATTAGCACCAGAGAAAGTTTTGTACATCTCTGAGCTTTTTGCTTTAGCCAGGTAATTCAGCTGGGACTGTGGGAAATCAGTGAAGAAAGTGGACTTCCTTAACGTTTTTCAAGTCCTGAATGGCAAGATAGTAAAAAGAATGCCCGTGCACAACTGTTAAAAAGAAACAAGAACAGGAAAGAAACAAGTGAAGCAGAGACAATAGTTGGAAGCTTTTTTGGTTGTTTTTGTGGTTGTTTTTTTTTTTTTTAAGTGGAATAGAAGACTGAACAATGATGTGGGTGAAAAAGAGGATGAAAAAATTACACTGAAAAGCTAAAGGAGTTAGTTATCTCGATTAATTTCATAATGCTGTATTTCACAGGTCATCAGTGTCAAAAGGAGAAATTGAGGATGTTGATGGAGAAGGGCAAAAAAGGAAAAAGAATCCTGACTAAATAAACTTGAATTTTAACTGCAATATACATTATGGGTAATATAGCACTAGAATGGACTCCTGAAGCAAAATGAAATGGAGCATTTATGATGTTTAATTTGGACACATCTGAAAAAATCTTGCAACCACTGGAGTGTAACAATTATGAAGAACAAGGCTGCCTTGTAGAGCCAGCAGACCATTAATCAGCCAGAGTAGGAAACTGTATTCAGTAAGTGGTGGGATGAGTTGAAGAGATTCCTTGATTGCATAGCCCCCACTGTTATCATCAGTATAGCATATGTCCTGGCAGAGATTTTCTATATGTTGTAGCAAAATGATAGTGGAAGACTTCCACTGAAGCACTCCCATACCACATCTTCACTGTTTATACCAAGCAAGAACCTTCTGAGCCCATCATAGGGCAACCTTAAGGTAGTGATGGGGTCACAGAAATGTTTAATCAGAGAGAAAATAAGGGTGTCCTATACATCTTATGTGTATATATGTTATATATATGTTATTTCATTTACACCTACAGCGTTCCCAAAATGTGCCAGATATAAAGCAAACATATTGAAGCACTCAAATTTGGATGGACA
The DNA here is from genome assembly GCA_037305975.1 of Chrysolophus pictus. NCBI lineage: Eukaryota > Metazoa > Chordata > Aves > Galliformes > Phasianidae > Chrysolophus > Chrysolophus pictus. The sequence goes on along the minus strand of CM074583.1, from coordinate 10,918,245 downwards.
GCCAAGACAGAAAAGGAACATGGGAAAAGAAAGAGGTACTTAATTTTGTTGTAGCATTTTTCACACTATCCAGTTACACTTCACTGTTTTAACATTAGGAATTCTGAATGAATTTATGAAGAGTTTAGATGCTATCCCTCGTAATTTTTTCCTTTTCATATTTGGTTTTCACTTCTCCATATTTCCATGTAAGCGAAAGACATTAATTAAGACTGAGCTATATAATGTTTTTCTTTAGTTTTGTCCTGTCCAGTGCTGTACTTAATTGGTACACAACCCGCACTTATGAGAATAAGGGCAGCTATGGAAAAGGGAAACACTTGCCTATTTTCCAAGCAGCAGAAGAGCTAAATTATCCAAGGTCCTCTGGTGGTATAAATGAAAAAAAAAAGCACTAAAATAAGGGCCATAGAGAACAGCTAGAGAAACTACTATATGATAATAATCTTCATTTTCTTTGTGCTCTTTAACAGAGAGAGAAGAGAGCTAAATAATGTTTTTAATCCACAACACTGTGAAGCACTGTTAGTTACGGATTTTGCAAAAAAAAATTGCTTAATTTGTTCTGATTCTCTTGTGCTTGCGATAGGGAACAACAGTGCTTAACAAGATAATAGTCCAGCAATTAATAGATACTTGGAATGTGGCTTTTCTATTTTCAGTTGCCAAACTGAAATTTATTTTTCTATATTGTTTTGTGATAGGAAGGAGAGAATATTCATAGCCTGAGTACCCATACCTCATTGTCTACTTGCATACAAAATCTGCAACTAAGACTAAAACTGTAATTGGCAATTTCAATTACATCATTTCAGTTGAAGATTCTACGTGTGTGTATAGGTCAGATACCCATCAGTATGGTCTTTAAAATATGAATTTACCATGTATTTGTGAATACATCATTTCACAGATTTTTTTATTTCCAGATATTGCTTTTCCACTTACTTGCTAATCCCTCCCCCAGGTTTTCTTTTTTTTGTTGTTGGTGGTGTTCTTTTTTTTTTTTTTTTTTTTTTTGTGGCTGAGAAGGCATTCTGTGTACTGTAATGTACAAGATAAAATGGAAAAGAAGGCTGTGATTTAAAATGGTAGCTCAATGAAGACTTTTTTTTTCTTTATTTTTAAATTATCTCCAGAAAGAAAAAGTGAAATATGGTATCTGTAAGTCACCTTTGATACCATTTGGAACGGTGAGTAGAGAGGTACTGTATAAGCCATTTCCCCATCCTGAGGATAAGCCTATGGGGACAGATGCTTTACTAGGTGTCAGTGTGTAAATGCCTCCCGCCAGTGACCTTCCCATCACAGGCAGTGCAGACATGTCATGGCTAAGAGAAAACTGGAGATATCAGGCTGTTTCATAGCTACCTTCACTAACAGACTGTTCTCTGGGAACTCTTGCCAGCTGGCTAAGGTGCCCACAGGTCAGACTAGCTTGTCCAAACCTAAGAAGAACAGAAAAGTACAAAGCTCAGCCAGCTCCCTGATGGGCTCCTCTTTCTGCTTCACTGAAGCAGATAATGTAACAGTGCTTGTGTCAGACATAGTCTGAAAGGATGGCTCCCTGTGTTGCCTCTGTTTCGTTACTGTCCCTCTCAATAATAACAGATAAAGACCATGATCCTGGGAGTGTTAGAATGCCCTGAAGTGTTATGGGGGAGCTGATGGAGTTGAGTTGTTTGCTTCACTGGAAAAAAGTGCTGTTACTACATCACCACTAGCCAAATGTAATGTGTTGAAAACCTGTCAGACCCACTGGTTAGACCTCAACTGCCAAAAGTTTTGTTTTATGCAGTAGTTTTAAAATGAATTCAAGGGGATTCTAACTGCTCTTCAGACAAACTTTAATATCTAAATACCAGACAGATAGCATATCATACTTCCTTATGGTTCAGAAGCCAAGGTAGCTCAGCCTAAGATTCATTTGCAGACATCTGTAAAACACATTGCTATGGAATGACAATTGAGGTGATCCATAACTTGAAGTGGGCACATGTTCTTTTTTATGAAATGCAGATAAAGTGACACAAAACATTGCTTTTCAAGCAAGCGAGCTCAGTGCAGTCTAAAAACACTATATAACTGTATTGTAGACATTGATTTTCTTTTGCCACTGAACATCTGTTTGATACACAGAGGCATCTTATGATTAGGCTCCACTCAGTAGCTAGAGTAATGAAAGGAGTCGAGGGGAGGAAGATAAAAAAGCTTTCTTTCTGCATGCAATAATAAAAAAAAAGTGTTTATTTCCATAAAGAATAGAAATAAAGATTCAGAGTTCAAAAAGGTATTAGCTTTCAGCACATTTATTCATTGGAACTGCATGTTTACTTTTCTTTGGTAGTGATCTACAATCAAGGGTATTTTCTGGAGGAAAGACATTTTCATCTGCTGAATTTAAAGACTTAATATGGAAACAAATATGCATATTATTGTACGCATGAATGATGAAAAATACGAGCTATTAAACCAATTTTCCAAAGTAGTGCAGAATAAAAATGTTGCAATCTATTGTTCTTAAGAAATGTTACATCTCACCACGGTTTTTAATTCCTCTGACTCCTGTGGGTTGTAATTTCCAGTTTCATAAATACCTCTGTCATTTCTGTATGTCATTGCAATAAAATCCAGTTGGGGCTAGATCCTACTGTGATTCCAGTTTCCATTCTGGAGTGACAAGTATATGTGCTGTTAAACAAACTGGACAGAGTCTCTACTTGACAGGTCCAACACAATTTAAGCAAATGATGTCTCTTTTGTGGTTCATCAGCTAATGTATACTTCGAATGCTTGCAAAGATATACTAACTAGCAGACTTTCCTTCTAGGTTTGTTTGCAATGCAGAAAATGTTCAGTTAATGCATTGGTTAGAAAATCACAGATCTGCTGAAGATTCCTAATTACAGTTTATAGGTACTTCATCCTCCTTCTCAGTTAATAAACTGAGAACTCTTGTACTAATCTCATTTCTGCCTGGGATACTTCTACCATTGAAAAGGATGTTACATTCTATAAAGCCATAAAGGAATCTTCTGTTTGTCTAGTCTGCCTTGTCACATAAAAAAGCTGTAACATCTCCCTAAATTAATTCCTCTCAGGCAAATGTTTTAAAATTCTGAGCCTCAAACCTCACTAGTTTGTTCCATACTTTGATTAGTCTCATTGTTAAAGATATGAATCCTGCTTCTGGTCTGCATCTTGTACTTTTTAATTCCAGCATTTTTATTTTGTTTAATATTTGTCCACTGCTATATTTTACCCATGATAAACAACTTAGACTCATACACCAGCTTTAAAAGCCATAGTTTCCAACCACTATAATAAAATAATCTTTTTTTATGGCTTCTTTGATCCTTCCTTATCATTTTAGAGTTGTGTGCATAGAAACTACACTAACCATATGTCAACGGTTTACGGGCTGGTTCGGCCCGGTTCCATGACTAGCAGGGTGGAGGGATCCACAGATCCGCGCCTCTGGAAAAGGGAAACAGGGGACCCCAAAATAATTGAAAACAGTGGCAATGATCTGAGGTGAAACAAACTAATTTACTAAATATAGTATCATATTGAGTATATATAATGAGAGAGAGAGTGTGTGTGAAAGGTGGATAGGCCTCACCACAGTGCTGAGGTGAGAAGTGCAGTCCAGTTGAGCCGATGAAGAAAAGCAGACAGAGAGGCAAGGCGAAGAAGAGCAGGCGAAGAAGAGAACATCAGGTGGCCTTGCCAGAAGTCACATCTCCTTGCTGACAGCAGAGCCCCCTGGGGAATGTAGTTCTTCTCCTCCTCTAGACAGGCACCCAGAACTTGAGCATCAACACTCAAACCCCCAGTGCATTACATGATGTTATGATGTGGAATACTGATAACCAAAAATCATAAAACCATGACACCACACCAGTATCATATTTTGGGTAATTATGACTGCTGTGTGAAGTGTACACTGGCCCCTATTGCTTTGATTACACATCCAAGGTCAGTTTTCAGACTCTCTGGACTCAGTGTCACTTGATTCAATGTCCTGCTTTTTCACTTGACTCCCAGTGAAGTCACCATAAAACAGAGTTCCAAGCAGAGCAAAATCTTCTGGAGTGTGATGTACATTTTTCCCTCTTAGATATATGGCATTAAAACAATTATTAGTTTTTGTATACTATATATATATATATATGTACATACATGAAACAGAAGAAGTAGGGAAAATGTAGGGAAGATAATTCTGTGCAGATTATTTGTTATTATTTGTTATTTTCAATGTTTCCTGTCCCTTCAAAATTAATGTGAAATTTTATGATATGGCTGGAAGCATCCACAAATAGATGGAGTATATATGTGTTTCACTGCTGAAGAATGCCCATCTAACTGATTCCTTGCAGTAAAAAAATACAATATATCTCCAACTTCCTATGATTTGAAAACTTTTCTTCACTGTCTAACCAAAATCTTCCTTTCTGCACATGTAAGCCAATTAGTCATTATTTATCTTTTTGTCAGTTTTTGATAGAAGTGTTTAAAATGTAACATAAGAAAATGATTATCTTAGCAGATAGCTTTACCTAGTTTAGTTACAGGCTCTTGCCTTCCTAAGAAAGTAAATTCAATTGAACATTGTTACATTTCTGGAAATAGACATACCTCTTTCAAAAGGCCTACTACCTATTAGAGAACTACCCTAGGACTATATTTGTATCTTCATCATTTTGGTGTAATCTCTTACACAATGTATGTTAAAATCACTGTTCCATTCCTCATCAATATCTTCATATATGTTACTTTATTTGACATTGTATGCAAACTGCTAGGTCATGGCCTGAACAAGCGATTGAGCACCTGGTGAAGGGGTGGGGCCAGCCCTGGGAGCACAGGTACAAGCAACTCACCTGTGTGACCGAAGGGGTAGACCTATGTTCACTCCTACCTAACCTCATTTAAGGGCTGGTAGCAACAGCTACTTGGAGATTTTCTCCTTTTGGAATTTTTTGGTGAGTCCTGATCCTCTGAAAGGGGTAAGCTTTTCCTTCTTTATTACTGAATTGTAATTGCTGCCCTTGTTGGAATGATCTGAAACTGGTTAAAGACAACTGTATCTACAGCCTTCTATCATTACAGATACCTACAATATGTTTCCAGAAAGTTAGGGACAGACAAGAGAGGATTTTTACTCCCTCTCAACAATCTCAAAGAGATATGGAGTCTTGAATGTTACTTGTCTCAAAACAAAAATCTAGCATGCAACTTTGCCATACATGTCCTGTGTAGTACTTATAGAGTATCTTTGTATTATTCTAAAAAACAACATAATACAACATAAAATAGAATTAAAGTTACTAGAACTCTATGCATGGTGTACTTGATGTAGCACACTGCAGTGCATTGAAAAATTTGAGATTAACTGTTAAATGTGCTTCAAACTATGTGGAAGTAATCTAAAAATGACCTGTAAGAATAATCCTGATTTTAAATACTTTGTTAATATTAAATTGCCAACTAATTAGTGAGCATATAGGGTGGTTATACAGAAATATTTAATCTTGAATTTTTCACATTTTTGGCTTTATTTATCTGCCCTTTTTCATGACACAGAAAGAATATATTTAACAAAAAAATAGGGCTTTGAAAACACTTCTCTAAAAGACTCTATGCTGAGCAAAACGGTACTGCTAGAGAATGACATCGCACTTATCTTGGTTTTAAAGGCCTAATACAAACTCTATTTAGATATTTTTATTGATTTTCATGAGTTCTTAATTATGTTGTAGGTACAAAAGAATTGTTTCCAACTAGAAAGAAATAGTAAGTGTATGCATACATTAACTTGTATGCAGAAATGTGTATTAAGATTTTTTCTATGAAACTCAAGGGCTTTTTTTAGGAATATTCCATAGCACTATCTTAAGCTATTTCTTCTTACTGATGTCTTAATGTTTGAGTAATGAAGCAGTATTTTATTCCTTAGAGGTACAGGAAAATAAAAGTCTGTTGTTAAGACTGGAAATACTTACATTACTTATCTGACAATAAATCTGATCTCAGGTATGGTTTCTTGTAAGAAATACATTCATTACAATTATTTCTTTAATTTGAAAATATCCTCTGAAAAATCTCTGTCACAGCTGCAGAAATATTGGAAACAATGGTTTGTAATGTTTTTTTAAATATTTTTTACGTTATTATTATTTGTAGTATCAGGATGAACATAAGTGAAAATCTGTTTTTCTGTTTTCTCCTGCCTTCTTATTCCTTCTTTAATTTGCATTGTTCTATTCACTGTAAGTAGAGAGCTTTGCTTCTGTGCTTGAGATATCTTGGAGATTAATTTTTGCATGTTCATTAGGTCCTCGTTTTGCATGTTCATTAGGTCCTCGTTCATCCTTGCTAGTGTAAAACTTCTAAAAATAATATGTCCTGAACATATTGGGCTTTCAGAACACTTGCTAAAAATCCAACACAGCCCCATTCTAAAAATATGTAGACAAACAGATATCTTCTATGGAAAAAAAAATCACTTTTCTAAAACAAAGAATACATGGACATATCTTACATAGAGTAAGAGGACTCATGGCAGGGAATGGAGGGAAAAGAAAACTAATTTTGGTCTTGAAAATGAGCTTAGTAATTCCTGAGTTTAGACAAAGTTCAACTCCTTATTAAATGAACGATCGGTGAATCTGAACACTGGGTAAACTTAAGAATTGCTTTTTACATGTCTTAGTTTTTGAGACTGTAGCACACTTTTGTTTTCTTAATACAAATCAATAGGCTGCAGTAAAGGCTATAATAAAAGCTCTTCTCACGGAAAAGAATAGATGGAAATATTCATTCAGGAACTGTGTGTGCGTGATCTTTCAGGCACGATTTTTACAGGTTCAAAAGCAGGCTTATTGCCCAATGAGGGATGTGCAAGTTCTTTGAGGTTCCTCATCTTTGGACGGCTCTGTTGTGAAGACTGTTTTCCCCTTTTCTCCTTTTTTAAAAAGTACTTCTTAAACTTTTAAAACAATAAAATGGTGTGAGGATAAATTCTGAGTACTGAGTTTCTTTTGCAAACATCTTCTGACTGATTCTGAAAGTTGCTATGAAGGAAAAAGGCTATTTAGAGGTCACCTAAAGAAACACCTTAAAGCATAGAGTGAAATAATTCTATTTCGAGGTTCCTGTCTGTCTCAGGAATTCATCTGAGTAACGATGTGATTTGTTAGGACTGATGTTATAATTTAAATGTACTGTATGCAGTAAAAATGGAAGTATCCTACAAGCTTAGTATGCAAATAGCAATTAATATGAAGCCAACATATAGTCAACAGTTATTGACTGTAAGGTATCTAGAACTAGAAAAAGCATAGTGCTTGAGGACTTTATTATGAGATAGATGTGAATTTATCAGTATAAGGAGTTACCTGGCTCTGTTGATCTACTTGTACAATGTATACGGTATCTTTTTTTTTTTTTTTTTTTTTTTTGCACGTCACTATAAAACATATAAATGTTGACCTGGAAACTGATGAAGTTGACTAGGACCAAATTTTAGAAGAATTCAGGAATGTGAACTATCTGTGAGAGCAAAGATTCACTATGTGTTTGAATATTAGTGCTTCATGACCTAGAAGTAGTTTGGGTATCACTGAATTACCTGAAATACCTGATTTTCTTGAAAGGTTGTTGATTAGCAGTATGAATACTTGGATTATGAATACTTGGAGTGATTACATTTTAATCTTGAGTTTAGTTTAAATATGTGACATCTAGAACAGATTTACTTCATTGTACCAAGAAAACTGTTCATTCATAAGGTACCAAGAACTATGCTATTCTTCAAGCTATGCTGAAACCAGTACAAAACCATTCTATTGGAAAATAATGCCAATGGAATGTGAATTCCATGCTGAAATGCATTATTCTTTCATCACATAATGAAATATGAAATCATGAAAGCCACATCATCTTAGCAGTATATCTGCTCATTCTCGAAGTGCCTATGAGATAGGAAACGTGACCTATGTAATTCTTAGAAGGCTGAAGTATAATCTGAATTAGTATATATTAAGCTACTAAGCAAATACCAGCAGAGTAAGAGTATTGTTTCAGCATCAAGGGAATCAGAGAAAAGATATAATGTGTAGGCCTGAGCAACAAGAACAAGAGCAGGACTGAATGTGAGCTTTATAGAATTGTATGGAATATTTATATGAGAAAATTTCATCACTTCTGTCACATAGAATTCACAAAGTACTCAACAACATAAAAGAAAGTAGGCAAAAAAAATCAGAATATCATGGCTTGTACTTGGGATGTTCAGTGGACTGAAATTGCTGCCACTGGTTGGGAATAAATTTTTTCCCCTGTGAGTAGAGGGAAAAATCTTTTGGTATTGATAATAGTTCTTGTGCAATGAGTCCTGAGTGAGAGCAATAGATGTGGCAGCAGCTAACAGCAGGAATAATCTACCTAATTTGTCTCCTGTCCTCTGTGAGGGCACAGGAGAAAGCCTGCTACTGTTTATTGCCAATTGTCATTCATAAATGTTTAAAAATGGTGGAGCATTGATGGTATTACGATTTTTGCACTTGAAATAGAAAATAGCTCCACTCTAATGAGTGACAATGAAAAGGAAGTAGTAATTATGTGGGAACAGAGTATCATATCGCTTCTCCACACAAACGAGATGATTTCATCAAGTTATTGTTCAAAGACAAATTTAACTTTTTGATGCTATCCAGTCACACAAAGTATGTGTAGCCTTTTTGCTGATTCCAATTTCATTGGTTTAGTTACCTCTTCAGAATCTTTTGGGTACATCAAGGTAAGAAGAACTTAAACAAATGCAGTAAGAATATATGGTTCACTGGCAGGAACTCTGAGGTGCCTCATGGAAAAATGTATTCAGCAACTGTGGAAACTAAAGCTTTTTTTTTCTTGCTGATGGCAGCAGAACTGAATCAACTAATTGACTCTGTCTATATTTTTACAGTTGGCTTCTAACATTTCCAAGTTTTTTTTAGTCTTTTTAAATTTGTTTCAATTTCAAGATTGCACTGCTTTTCAAAACGATCTGATCGCTGTTGTGCTATAAGTAATAATTTATGGCACGATAAAAACACTGTCTAAATATACTCTACAGAAATATAGAAGTTTTTCAACCTGGACAGTCTCTCTGACTGGAACTGAGAAAAAACACAAAAACGGCAAACAGATGGTATTTGGTATGCCTTTAATATAAAGACAAAGTAAACACAAATTATCAGTGTGTAAAACCAATGCAAAACTGGGAGATTTGACATTTACAGAACACTATCTTTGATATCATTGTGTTGGTGGTGTTGTTGTTAATGTTTCCAGTTTTAACATTTTTATTATTTCTGGTTCAAAACAACGGAAGACAAACTGTATAGTGTGCCAGATTTTTTTTTTTTTTGCATTAAAATGACCCCTCAGAGATTCCAGGAAATTATTTATTCACAATAAATTAGAGCTGCTAAACTGCCAGCCAGACTGTCTGCAGCAAAACTTACAAATGTTTTATTGTCTAGCATCATTGAAGTCTGCCAATAAAATTGGGCTTCATTCTGCAGTCAGTGAAATATTGTACTCCCTCTCCATAGGGCTATTTATTTAGCATCCACTCACGTTGTGTGTGTTTATGCATGTGTAAGCATGTGCACTGACAAACGTGTTATTTTACAAAGAAGAAAATCAAAGCAGACATGTCTGAAGGCAGAACAAGGACTTTATGTCAAGTAATTTCAATTCTGAGTCTTATTTAGAGACTTAGTAATATTTATTCTCTTCGGCATTTGAAGCCTCAAAAAGGTATACTGGGCTAATAAACTGTAAAATTAAGTTTTGTTGAAGCTTTTTAACACTGTTGTTTTTACCTCTGCATTCATAGAATCATTAAGGTTGGAAAAGACACATGATCATCCAGACCAAATCTGAATCTTGTTCGATAAATAATTTGGAGACTTGATAATGAATACCCACAGTCTGACAGATACAGTATGTCTTCCCATATTCTTTGTCCCACTTTATCTACATGGTGGCTGTTTTAATATTTATCTGGAAACACCACCTAAAGATTAAGAGGTTGCTCAATCTTCAATATCACCATAAAGTAGTACTTCCCAATTTGATCCTTTTTTTTCCTCCTGGTTGGGAGAACTGAAAATCTGGAAAGGCTCATTTAATTTTCCATTTCAGTGAATCCTCAAGAATTCCTGAAAGGGCTTTCCAAGAACTAAGGAGACTAGGGGAATCCTACTGCAATTCTAGAAAAGCAGATTTTAGTTTAGCTCCTGGAACAGAAGAGCTGCTATATACCTATGAGCAAGAAGAGAAAGAGGCTCTAACAGGCTACTACATTAACAGGCTACTAAGACTCCTGTAGTCCTCACTCAGTTAAAACCTATGGCCTTGCATTTGTTGCATAATTTTGTAATTTGCACAATTTGAGCCAACAATTCCATTCATATCAGAGGTCAAATAGGTTTTCAGTTGCTTTCACTTGCCTGCTCTTTTCTTCTTTTTTGAAGTTGGACATGATTGCCTTTGTGAATTTTCAAAGTGCATGAGATAAAAGAATTGAGTCATGTTCTCCTGTGATTTTTTTTGACAACTCTTAAAAGTAACGTGCAATGCCCTTACATTAAGACTAAAATTCTATGGTTTTTGAGGTACAATATTCAAACGAACAACACAAGAAAGTAAAAATAATGGGGTATTACTCCTTTCTCTCTTTTTAACCCACACTAGAATATTTTCAGAATAGTTTTTCTACCAGAGACTATAAATGTGATTATAAGTTTAGAATGATGTGTTTTCTTTCAGATGTGATACATTAAATGCTCTCTATTTCCTTCTTGTTAAAAGATATGTAAAACTTCAAATTTTATTTGCTATGCACCAGGATATTCAGTTTTTTGCAGCTCTCATAGTTGGAACTATCTGGAAAATAGTCAAATCTGTATGGCCTTATGAGCTTGACTTAAATCAGTAGAAGGGTTCCACTGACAGCTTCATATCTATATAATAGAAACCAGCTACCTTACTTTGTTAACACAGATGATGAACACTGAGAGAAAATGCAATTAAAATGGAACTGATATGAGTCAGAAGAAACTCCAATCCTTATTTTGCGTTTCTGGTCTTTAAAAAAACAGAAGATACACTCCAGAGTCAGACATCTACACGCTTCGATATTTTTGCTTTAAAAAGTGTCATTCACAACAAGAGAGAGGCTCTAGTACTTAAATATGTTTCAACTGTTGACAAAGAATGATGTTCACTTAAAATGTCCCTGAGCTTATCTAATCAAGTATGACTGTTTTACATCTGAAATTGGTTCAGAGATCATTTATGTTTCATATTCTCACAGATGGAAAGAAGGATTTTATTCTGATGTTACCTACAGATTGTCTAGAATCTAGCTATTTAACAGCTGAAAATATTCAAAACAGATTGTAAAACATGAATAGGACCATAATTGCCACGTTCCTTTCACTGTCATCAGCACTGATTTCTTACATAGCTTCCAATAAGGAGAGGAAGGAAAGAAAGGTGAGAGAAAAAGTGAGGGAAAACTAGCTAAACTATTTATACTTCAGAGCATGACATCTTAGCAGGAAGAGTGCTGATCTTATAAGAAAAAGTCATTTTAGCTTTGACTGTAATGTTACATTTGCTTTTTGCAAATTGACATTTGAATTGGATACTGGATGTCAGTTGATACGATCTTAGACTACACACTTCTTCAGGATAGAGTTACTAAAATTTTCTGTGGTGTTCACAACAAGCCTAGCTCTACTTAGATACACATTCAGACAGACAATGTTCCATGATCCAAAGAGGCAGAGGGACAATTAAAGTGCTGTGTACTACTGGAGTATATGGGGCTGTATTTGAAAAATGCTTACACATGTTTAAATACTTAAACATGATGGGAGAAATCCAATGGCCACTAGACCCTATGGGACTTTTTCTCATGATGTTAAGGCTTGTGGAAGGATAAAAAAGTAATATACAGTAAAAAAGATGACAGTTTGTACATGACAGATGTAGCTTTTTCATCATTACTACAGTGGTTAGTGCTGTAGGAGGTATCATTACATACTGGAAGATTTTTATAACTTATTTCCCTGTCTCCATTGCATGAATAACTCTATTTACAGCTCCAGGAGATGGAGAGAGCTGGTAGCAGGGGTGGGAAAAGAGGGCACATTTTCAGGTTTGAGTAGCACACATTCAGCTCTGCCTTTTTGAGGTTCTGTGTGGGTCAGGTTTCATATGGCTATTTTGGTGCTCTATACAGGTAATGGGTACTGCAAATTTAGCACATCTCCAGTGGCTGGCACTCAAAAGTTAAGAATAACTTCTTTAGGGTAGTAAAGGAAAATATCAGAATTGTCTGCTAGCAGACAGGCATAGTGTGTTTAACCAAGAACACAAATATATAGTTTGTTCTGCCAAAGTTATTACTGATATCATCTGTATTTGTCTTGCTCCAAGCTTTAATCCCTACAAAGCCTTGAACAGAGCCTTTTCAAGGTTTACAGTTTCCTTCTTTTAAGGAGAATGCAAAGGGAAAAGGAAAAAATCTGCTTGTAGGAAACTGCTTTTTAAAGTCCTGCTGTAATAATTCCATGTTTTAATTGATAAACTTTGCAGAAGCACAAAGTTAAAGCAAGAGATATACTCACTTCCATGCTTCTGAAATAGTGGGAACTTGTGGGGAGAAAAAGAACGAAAAGAGAAAGTTATTTTAAGCAAAACTCAGCATAATATTTCTGATTAGCCTTATCTGGTAAGGTCCATTTAGATTTTAACTACTAATCAGGAAAATAATCATGTTAATTTTTTAAAAATCATCCCATGATGTGTGCCTGGAAAGCATTGACTATAGTGAAGTTTCTATTTGTTTCATCAGTTTCTGGATCTGTGTTTTTTTTCTTTCAAAATGATAAAGTTGCCAAATTAAACAGCAACGTGGTGAAGCAGAGTTCCAGTAAACAAGCAAAAACCAACTTCCACACGTACAAATTAAGAAACTGAATGGGATTAATGATACCCCAAATAGCAAGGCACTCCTGCTTTCTTCAGTGCCACAAGCCACCATCAGTTCAAACTCAAGACTAAAAGGAGATTTGCAGAAGAACTGAAAGGGAACTCTAAGATGTGACACTGATGTAAAGATCTTGAGGATTTCCTGTGCTAAGGCAAGGTTGCCAAAAGAACTATTCATTTCATTCAAAAGTCCTTTGTGTTTCCCAATACCTTAGTTATTAAATTCAGTTCTGAAACAAAATATAATTCATGTTCTAACCCCATTCTTTGCCTCACATACCTCTGCAAGTGCTTCCAGTCATTTCAACCAGACTGGCCCCAGGGAGAGCTGACCACCAACTGGTCCTTCCCTGTGTCAATAAGTCCTGTTTCTCTCTGCCAGTATGGGTGGAGCCCTGTGTAAAACAATCTTCTCCCTCTGGGAGACTGTACCAGCCTTTGTGAGGATTGCGTGACTGACCCACTTTCTTTGGAAAGCACCTTATTACAAGTCTTGCAAGCAAATTCCAGCACTCTCTTGTTCCTTGTCTACCCAAGAAGTGTTTCCCATCCTGCCCATACTCATCATCCCTTTCTGGGCCTTTAGCACATGCTGCTACCTAGCCTACTGATGGAGAGGCAGTTCTAAATACTTGGAAGAAACCTAGGGTTTAATTTTCAGCTTTTGTCATGCGTGAGATGTCACATGAAAGTCAGACAAGTCACATGGAAGCCAGACAAGTAATGGCAAAGTATGCCAGATGTGTTGTGGAATAGAAGATCAAATAATTTTCCAGATATTCATCAATGGTAATGAAAGCACCACTGATTATGTTGTTGTTAACCTCACAATGGCAAAACTAATTGGTGAGAACTCAGTGTGGGCCTATCAATATTCCAGCCTATACTATCGGGTACTGTAGGGCATCGTGCCCATCCTATGTTTACTGAAATGCTTACGTAGTAATGCACATCAGTGAACACCTCTACTCTGTGAATTTAAGAAAATCAATAAGGTTTGTGTACAAATTTGAGAGAAGAAGATGGGAATTAAAAATAGCAAGTTATAGAAACTTCTGTTTCCTTCGGAAGTTTTTTTGGTGATTATAGTCCACTTTGGATTGAACACCTCAGTGTAATGGCTATAAATATGTATGCTGTTAATTCAAGAAATTTTCAAGACTGAAAATGGAAAAACATTCTCCCCATTTAAGTACAAGACTTTTCATAAGTCCTGCAGGTTACCCAAAGTAATTGTTTCTCATTTTAATTGCATGAACTGCCTCAATTTTTCTATTTAAGTGTTCTTCAATCAACTTATGTGTGAACTTGACTTTTTCTAAGTATCAATTTATTCCTGAGAAAAGGGAATCATTCTGTTATTGAAATGGACCAGAAAAAAATGAAGTAAACTAGGAAATTCTGGGAATATCATTCAGAACCTGAGATATGTTTTAGAGAGGTGCAGGCCTTATACACAATGGCTGGAAGTGCAATATGTCAATGGATGCAAAGTCTGAGAACGTAAGCTCCTTAACATAAATCGTAACATTTTTCATTCTAGAAAAGCTCTGTTTTTCCACTTTGAAGGCTTAATTGAAACTTGGCAAGGTTTTAGATGCAACTTCAGCTTTTGAAGAAGGGTAATTGAAAATACACATCAGAATATGCCCAAAGTTTTTCAGAAGTCCTTTCTTTCTGCAACCAAATTCCTTGCAACCAATGATCCTGTTGTCCACTAAATACACCTAGCTATCTCAGTCCTGTTCAGTATAATCTGTTTATCTCTTGATTCGTTCATTACTAAAAGAATTAGCCTTGAAACAGTGTAGAAACACTCAAATTCTTGGTAGGCACAGAAAAACTTGCTCACAGTCATTAGCAGAAACTAAATCCAAAAGTGAAAAAATGCTAATTTCCAAAATATTGCAGTCGTATATTTCCCAGGGCTGCTTACAGCACATATCTTCCCAGAGCAATGCAACAGAGCTGTTGCAGTAATTGCTGTAGCTTTTTTAATTTCTGTTGTCTTTGACTCATAAAGGGAGAAAAATACTGAGCATCAGGGTTTCTTTGCTAAATTCTGAATAGTTATCAAACTAGTTTTCCTGTCTGTGTCATTCAAATGAATGTTTTTTAAACTATTGAGGCAATATTCATAATTCTGAAGAACAAGTAGATAGAGTCTCTTAAAAAAAAAAACAAGAACCGTATACAGATAACCTTCAGTCTAAACAATTCTTCAGTGATCAGCACCATTAAGATTTTAGATCTATACATAGAAATTGAAGATTATCTCTCAAACTCTATGCACCAGCAGTATGTATTTTTAATGTGCAGTGAAATACCAAGATAATGTACTTAAAATACAACCAAAATTATAGGATGTGTGTTTTGGTTCATGTTTAATACAATGTTTAATACAATAATATAAGTTAAAGCCCATTATGAAAGAACAGAGTTTCAGCAGCAAATAGGAAGGTTTTTTTCATTTTTTTATTTTATTTTTTAACAGAGAAACAATCTATCTAGAAGAAAATAACTAGCTATGCTCTATAATCTGCGTGAACTTTGAATAGCTTTTAAAAATAATTAAAATATTGATTTTGTAACTGGTTAGGAATCTTGTTGCCTTACTGGAAATAGCCAGTGATTTCTGAGTGATTTCTATAGTTCGGTGGAGCACATCAGGGAACACATATAGCCAGATGTAATCAGGGAAAATATATGCTAAGGGATACAGGCTAGGAAAGCAGATGCAAATTCACGGCATAGCATTTTTGCTTTTAGTACAATTAGAAAAGTTTTACTGTTTTTCATATTATTTTAATTGTTATTTCAAATATCAATGCAGTTTCATCTCCTCCTGACGGTGAGTAAAGTGTATGCATACATAAAGAAAACTTAGGAGCAAAAAGAGAGAAATATTCAAAATGATATAGTATAAGATAATGGTAAAGGTGTTTCAAAAGATGGAAATCCTGCGTTTTGTCAAAGAGTAAAATTTGGGTGCAAGATAGAAATGCAGACTGGCAATACTGTTAAACTGGCTTTTAGTTAAGCTAACTGATATCATTGTCTTTGCACTTGAGAAAATGTTGATTTTTCAAAAAATGTTAAACATGAATCTGTTCTCTGACATTATGTGGGATTCCCTTCAACTCTAAGAATTCTTTGATTCTTATTTATTTATATATTTGTTTGTTTGCTAGTTTGTAGTGGAAGGCAAGCAATAGGACACTAATTTTCATTATGATCCAAAGACTTAAAGGAAAGAAAACGCTGAAGCAAGTATTCCCCTGCAATGCTGGGAAATACTTTCATGAAAAGAGGCAATAGGCACAAAATGGAGGAACACGCGTTTTTCTGTCAGGAAGCACTTATTCATTGTAGAGGTTTCTGAGCAATGGAACAGTTTTCTAAGATAGATTGTGGACCTTCCCTCCTTGGAGATATTCTAAAGCCACATGGACACGCACACGGGCAACCTGTAGGTGGCCCTACTTTAGCAAGGCAGTTGGACTACATGACCTCCAGAGGGCCCTTCCAGCCTAAACCTTTCTGTGATTCCATCAACAACTATTTCAAAGCAATCATTTCATAAAACCAAGACTGCAGTAGACTATGTGAGAGGCATGTAAGAAACACTGTTATCTCACCTGCCAGTTATTACGTAGCTTATCTCAAAAACGTATACGGTCTCCTGGCTGGTACTTTGGCTTACTGTATGACCTGGTTAATGTATCCAGATTTGCTCTCATGAAGTTGTTCTAATTTGAACTGTTTCATGAGTCTTAGTATTTAAGTAGCCCGTTCTCCTAAAAAAAAAAAAAAAAAAAAAAAAAAAAAAAAAAAAAAAGCTTACAGCTTACACATAATATTCCTTGCAATTCAGTAGGCACATAATACATAAATTCTCTGAATTTTAGAGGCAAAATAATTCTCAATACAACTAATAAATAAAAGTGAGTTGTTTTCTTTATTTTTTTTTTATTAACTATGCAATGAAAATGATCTTCTATTACATGAATTTGTGATACATTCCAATTTAAGAACTGCTGGCTCTGAATATTTACCTTCCATCTGTCAAATCATTTGGGAGACTTCTGCCATCAAACTGTGTTTGGATGTTTGGAGTAAGGGAGATTGCAAGTCCAATCTTTTTAAATTCTGTGTGCTTTCTGTAATTAATGTAGAGGTAGTACTCAGCATCCCATTCCTAAATAATCTCAATACACTTCTGAATGTTTTCTAATGCTGTTATAACCAATCAGTTGGAATTAAGCTGGTCTGCTTGTTTTTCTGAAATAAGGTCACTAAAGCATGTTTCAAAAGCCTTAATTCATGTTTTAGTTTCAAGTGCCCCCCAGTACACGATATTCTGGCAATGGCTTCCTTTAATTTGTAAATTCTCAAATGGAAGCTCTCACTAAAGGAATCAGGAAAACTTTTATTCCACAACTCGTGATACAACTTAGAGACCTGTTTCCTGAGTTGTGCAGGCTGTGTTGCCCATGCTTGAAAAAAATTGAAAAAGAAGCTGTAGCATGAGCTAAGAGACAAACTGATTAATGCTTCACAGGGCTCCCGTGAGCTGTGGGTCTAGATTGCCTTTTTCTGTCACTAACCAGTTTTGCCAGTGCTTCCATGACAGACTCTGTCTTCACTTTAAAAAATGCTAACAGACTCCTTGTGGTTGGGATCAAATGACTGCCCTGTTCCCTTCACCTGTGAAATTTCAGAGACTACTTGAAAAGGGCCATTGTTTCACAGGAATGCCAGGCCTAGTCCAGGAAAGAAAGTCTTCATTTCAGCAGGAATTTGGAGTCTGCTTGAGAAGGCCTTGCAGTTTGTAGGTGAAAGCTATGGCACATTCATTAAACATCTGAGCATTTATAGTGACTGGGCCTCACCCTTTCTGGGTTCTTTTGCTTACTCCTGCTGAGTGGGTGGGAAGGAGAAGGAATGGTTCACCACTAAAACCATCGAGTTTGAACTATGATTAGCCCTCCAGACACAGATTTCTCTGTTCTTGTCTCTATCCTAAGCATTTAAAGCACTTGTATGCTTTCAAGTGAGTGAACTTATATGTTTAATGAGCATTTTTTAAAAGCACTTCTAAAAGAATATATTTATACCTCAATACAAGGGAAAGATACAGGGAATGTATTCGAAATCAGACAGATGATTCCAGCTTCAACAAATAGGAAGTCACATCCAGGGTGAAAACTTGTAATACAAACTGTGAGAATATTCTCTTTAAACCATTTAAACACAAGCACACAGGTGAACTATTTTTACAGAAATCTACTTGGACTGGCCAACTGTTTTACTGAGAGTCCTACTGGCTAAATCTCTGGGATATCTTCTACAGAATGAATTGAGAATGTTGCCAGGATGGTTGGATGACTCTAGCAAGCTGTATAGCTTTTCGTAATTCATGTTAGGAGTACTTAGTCTAATGTCGTGAAACCTTTAATGCATTACACAGCAAGTACAGAACGTGCAAATGTGAGACACAAAGTAAGGATAAATAACTTCAGTAAATTTGTAACCAGGTTGGGTGAGGGGAAGAAGGGAGAAGTCTTCAAAGGGTTTTTCAACCTGTTTTTCAAAGGAAGGAGAAATCTGACCTGAATATGAACTAATGATAATAAGTACTGTGCTCAGTGAGCTGAAGCTCTGAAATCTTTATTTTTTGTAAAAATATATTTCTTCTCTGTTTTTGTTTCAGACTTCACTTTATCTCAAAATGGTAACACTTTATTGACATTAATTTTTCAGGATATAATAAACTGACTGTTTTCTCAAAGTATAGACCAGAATGCAATGCTAAAGCTAATAAATAATGTATCTTGAAAAACTCAGGAATTTTTATGACATTTTAGATGATTTTTCCCCTTTCTTTTTAAAGATGTTTCCAGTGATCTAGCTAAAAAAAAAAGTTGCAGCACTGTGTGTCCTTAGACCCTCGTATAGATGGCACACAAAAGGAAGCTTGTCCTTTTGGGACCTGGCTCTGAATCAATTACAGACGACAGAAAAATACTCTTTTGTGGCTGCTAAAGTTCAGGAATGAATTTTGGCAGGCTTAGCCAATTCCCTAATGCAGCATCCATGTTACCAACATCAAATTGGCAGCTTTTGCCTGTCCCACTGGGGATAGAGTAATGAATGGATTTAGTTAAGGTGTCCTGACTCATCTACATAGTGCCTGGAATATGTACCAAGGCTCTCCTGTATAACTTCCAAAAAGCTGTCATTCAGAGAAAAATGAAGTTTAGAAAGTTTGCTGGTTAGCCCTAGCATAGCACACGACTAGGTTTCTATCTGTCCTGAGTGCCCTAGGAAAAGCTGCTGCTCATTTTCCTTTTAATTGCTAGACGCTAAAGCACTGTAAGAGAACTACATGTGTCATAATTTATGATTTATTTTCTGTATGTTTTTATGGGAGATAATTTCTTTATGATCTTCCCACTTTCTTCTTTCACTATCTCACCAAAATCATCTAATTAATGCCAAAAGACTGGCCTAATGAAAATTTTAAGTGATTTTTTCCTGGAATAAGATGCTGTCATTCTTGAGTTCCTGGGAAGTATGTTTAGAAATTTCTAGAGGATAATATATTTCTCTATGAGAATCTTACCTCTACCCATATGGTGAAGATTGACAAGGGATTGAAAATCAAATGCATCAGAAAACACACTACATCCAGACTGTACAGAGATGACCAACCTGTTATCTTTTTTCCCACACGTGTCTTTAGATACTTCCTATCTCTCTCCCTCTCTCTTTCTCTCTCTCTTTTTAATGGCCTATTCTTAAAATTTCATAATACTCATTTTTACTTCAAACACAAATAGATGGGGAAAATTCTTAAATCCACTTTTACTTCATTTTATCAGTCTTTGCTCATGTTCCTAAAATCCATATCAACTCTCAGTGGAAAAAAAAAAAGTGATTAAAAGGAGAGTGAGAATTAATCTCCCTTTATATATACTTTTCTGTTTAGCCTTACATTTGCCTTCACTGACAAAATTGAAGAGAATAAGATGACCAAGGTAAAGATTTTCCTTTGATTTTCTTTGTTTATCTTGGCTGCTTCAGAAAATGTTGGTAACGTTCCTTAATTTTGAAGGCACAGGTGATCAGGTGTAATAAAACAATATATATATATATTAATAATAACATGATACATTAGAATGATCTATTCAACCGCTTCATTTAATATGAAATTGAAATCTAATTTTTTGAAGGGCTTGTGCTAAACAAATTAATTCTCATCTTTATTCTACAGTAAGTCATCTTATATTTCACTGCACAAAATTGCATTAGACTGGTGTCATATTAGTAGGGAACTGAGTCCATGTGGACATTATAAATACATGTACATGTGCACGAATAGTTTATAGAGTGTTTGTTTGTTCTTTCGAACAAATAGATTTGTAGCTATGCATAAGTCCCTCAAGGAATTACATTAGAGAATAATTTAAAATATTTGCAGAACCTCCCAAGCAGAACATGTTAAAAATGTTAAGTGTTCAAAATGATATAGAAATATCTCCCCATTTTTAACGCCAACTATGATAAGCAATATGAAAAAAGGAGACAGAAAAAGGTCTCAATAACAGAATCCACATTGAAAAGTTAGGCACTTTGAACTTTCCCATCACCTTACCAGTGTTTCCCCACAGGCTGTCTAAAAGACAACTCAGCAATGTCTGAATGGAACTGCACACAATAGCTCCTTCACAAGTCGGTCTTTAATTGATTACGGCTGTGTTTATAGAAGCAGAAGAGAATTTACACAAAATGACAGATTGCCTTTAGTGTTAAAATAGTTTGGTAATGTTAATGGTAAAGGAGGTCCCTTTTACCTCCTCTTTAGCTGCATGAAGTCTTGAAGATGAGCTTTTTGATACCTCAGCCTTCAGTCGCTTTTTTTTTCCTTCCCCTGCCCACTTTTTATTTCTTGCAAAGCAGTGATACTCCTAACCTACTGAATTGCACGAGCTTTGCAAATTTACAGAGGATAACAACTAACTGGCTATTTCAATGTTAAAATACTTGAAATTGCAGATTCAGTAATCACATATGATAAAGCAGAAGATAAACAATACAAACCTACATGAATTCATCCTTTCTGCACCCCTGCCTCTGTCAATTTGCTCAGATAATCACAAAAGGCAGTGTTTGAAAGTACAGTTGAAAGGTTAATCTAAATCAAATACTGGGAATAAATACTTTTTTTTTTTTTTTTTTAATTTGCATTAAAATACTCCCACCTAACAAGTTAATGGAGCAGTGGGTGGATGTGGCTCAGAACCCCGGGAGCCCCCTGGATGCTGGCAGCCGCCCCGGGAGGGTCCTGCTGGCCCCTCGCAGTCTGATGACTCACTCGCGGCCCAGGGACCAGCCTCCAGATCCGGCTGGCTGCGGCCGGATAGCCCCGCATTAACCCTGTCTTGCGTTCCTCTGAGGAATCTCTTACATTTCCCTGTTAATAGTGACCTCTATTGGTTACATGCTTGAGTATCACAGACTTTTAAATAAGAAGAATAGAAATGGTTATTGTCCCTTTGTAATACCAGGGTACTGGTATAACAAAATAATACTGTCCTTTTGTTTTACCAGATTTAGTCTTTTTCTTTTTGTGTCATTTAGTCTTCCTGTGATTTGCATCACAGTGCAGATTTAGAGCAAATCCCTGATGTGTTCAATTATTCTGATTTTACAGAAATTAAGAAGAAAAGGTCTGGGTTCTTCTTAATGACATTTTTAGTACTACATTTGGGCTTCCAGAAAGGGGGCCAGGTATTTATGAAAGGATTTCTTCTGATTAACTAGAGCTTTTTGACTTCTCAGACTGAAGTATCTGAGAAGATATTCATTCATATTATACAACAAATTCTCTTTGACTGTGCTCTCAGCCTTTCTGCATCTGCTTCTTGTAATGGAAGCCAAGTGCATTTAATATTCATTCATGGAAGCAGCTGACTTGAAGTGAGTATTAGAGAATACATGGAGTAGCCAAAATTCTTTGCATGAACAAGTTGAAAGTGAACTTATGCTATGCAACATCATCAAATTCAAGGTGGAGTGGCAGATTCTCTTCTGCTAAATGGACTCAGTTTATTGGAGAATTAATGGACAGCAAAGGGAGAAAATACATTGGAAATGTTATGTAAAAACAAAGCAGCAGTAGGCTGAAGTCTCTTCAATTCGTTCCTGTACAACTCTTGGCATTAAGGTGTTACAAAAAGGATGGAGTGCTTGGGAGATACAGATACATCAACAGGAAAGGATGTATGGCTTCTTTTGCCAGGGCACCCTGCCCCTGTAAGATCAAGCCTCACATGAACTTCCAACCTAAATGCTCAAGGAAGCAATTTGGAAATGTGAAATAAATATTGCTGATAACATAAGAAAAAATTCATAAGCAACCTCCTTAGTTTTCTGATACTGCTGTACTTAAGCTCCCTTTACATTCAGAGGAGAACAAGGTAGCCCAGAAAGG
The DNA here is from genome assembly GCA_037305975.1 of Chrysolophus pictus. Classification (NCBI taxonomy): domain Eukaryota; kingdom Metazoa; phylum Chordata; class Aves; order Galliformes; family Phasianidae; genus Chrysolophus; species Chrysolophus pictus. The sequence goes on along the minus strand of CM074583.1, from coordinate 10,895,696 downwards.
CCCAGTGAGGAAGCATTACTTATTAATCTTAAGGTAAGGCTGTAAACCAGCATACAAAGGTAAGTTCTCACTTCTCAGCTATGCACTATAATGTGCTACGGGAGACATCAGTGGTTATAAAGCCTTCCTACCTCTTGAACCATGGTGCCAAGAAAGCAAATAGGAACAGGCTGTGTACAGTCTTGAATCTTGACTCTTACAAGACTGTTCAAGAATGGAATCTTAGTTTTGTCTTTCTTCATACTCCTTTAATTCGGCTGAATCTTGTGCAAGGAAATCATACTTCCTATCCCACTTCTGAGACTGCATAATTTTTTTCTGAAGACTCAACAAAGCATAGACCTAACGCTTTATTTATTTATTTATTTATTTTTAATATTTGCCATTGCCATTTTCAAAAATACAGATCATCTAATGCTAATAAAATCATGGACCCATTTGATATATGTGACAATGCCAGAAGTAAACATTGTCAGTCAAGCAATATTCTTACTTCAGTCTCTTAGAGAGCATGTATTCATGCGAGAAATTTGTGACAGAAACAATGCATCCTACGGAAATTCAGAGCTATAAATATAAGTTCTTTTTAAGCCACAGGAAATGTCATACTTGCCAGCTCCCCCATGCAAAACACATTCAGAAATTTTAAAATAACTTCATGCAACATTTGCAAATATACATTGCATGCTGGAGTCAACTGAAGAAAAGTGAGATTAATCCTCTTGATTAATCATCAAAAACTGGATAAATCAGTAAATGAAATATATAGCTGCTAAGCTTGCTCCTGAATGTATGAGTTAGTATGGCTCCATTAGCATCAAAAGAGCTACTGTTGAAATAAAGTAACTCTGTTTCCGTTTTTGAAAAAAAACAAAGTTGTCCTTATTTTTGCCTGTGGTCAGTGTAGTTGATAGTCCAGAAAAGGACGCTGGCCTTTGATTTCTAAACATTTAAAAGGCTACTAAGATTTTGTGTCTAATGTGTAATTAACCTAAGAAATTCACCAGATTAAGCTCCTATTCTGACAGATGTGGAAGGAGAAAGGTCAAGCTCAAAAAGGATAACACATGCAGTAACATTTGCTAGGACAAAATTTATAATAAGGTCCTTTAAGGAATATATTTCTTCCCTTGGGCAGAAACATGGGTGTTTCTTACAGCGTTACACAATCTGATTCTTACTACTTTTCTTCAAAACCTGTCGTAGATGGATACAAAATAGTTAAGGAGATGGACAAATTAGTCTGCTTTTTGTTAGACATTTCTTACATTCTTTTGTTGTTAGAAAAAGTGGGGTGAAAGAAGCACTGAGCCTGGGGCCTGTTTTAAAATGCAATGAAACTGTTTTAAGTCTTCAAATTACTTCAATGGATGCTAGATCATGTCAAAGCTGAGACTGCATTTGGAACATTAAACCTTACTTTGATGTATTTGGTGTAGTACCTTATGTGGAGTTGGCTAAGTGCACCAACAGTGTAACAGCTGGTGAGATCTTTCTGAACAACTCTTCCTGTTACATTAAATATATCAAAGGCAGTAAACATCAATATATGTGCAAAACACGTAATTTCTAAAATTTCCTTATTGTATCTTATATAAATAAGATAATATCAAACAGATATATCTGATATATGTAAGATATATATTTAAATATTTTAGTAAATTTATCATTCTATGGATATTCTTATTTGAATTTCTCTAAGTGAAATTTCTGTTTTGCCCGCCAGGTTTGAATGCACCAGTATTTCTGTGGTATTTTCTTTTAAACTGTACTTTGAAAAAAGTATGGATGCATTACTGTGGTCTGTGCTGTTTATTTAATATTTAATAAGATTTTAGTAAGAATCTTCAACAGTGAATTGTAAATGTATGTAAATTACAGGCTGTAGATGCAGGAGTAGTTTTACCTAAAGAAAATCTGATATGATATAGAGCATCCATAGCAATTACGGATAGTTTTTCCATTACAAAATCTGTAAGAACTAGTGAAATGTGAATACTTGCTGTGATCTCAGTTAGCAGGAAATGACTAAGCAGAATTTATTTGTACTAGATTGATAACAAAGGTGATAAATTAAATATATTAAAGGTAATGTGATAACTGTGGAGATAAGAGTATGTTAGTAGAAACCAGTCAGACAAAACATATTCAGCAATTATGTACTCACACTACTTTTTTTTCACTGCAACTTCACATCTCAAGTGCACATGATGGTCAAATCTTCTAAAAAGAAAAAGATGAAAGACAAAAATAGACCATAAGTATAGCAGAATTATAGATCAGAAGGCAGTATTGAGTTGACACAGATTCATGGACAAAATGATGTCAATGCATAACGGTACTGTAAATCAGCTGAGTGCCTAAGATTTTAAACTCAAATCAGTAAAAGAATATAACTGACGTTCTTTATGTTCCTTTCTTACTTTACTTTGGTTACCAAACATTATAAAATTAACACTCCTGAAGCAGAAATGGCAGGCAACATACTTCATATATTCTATTTTTAATTGATAGCTGCTATGCATAAAATTATGTTATTTTTCTGCTGGTTACACAGAGTGAAAACAAAGCAGGAAACTTACATGTTACAGGATGACTGAGTTTGCTTTGTGCAATGTGAATAACATAATTTACTAGATTGATACTCATTTTATATCATTAGATCTGGTGATTACATAACATTTGAAGTCTGTAGCTGAATGTGTGAAATGATAAATACAACTACATTTGAGTCAAACCACCTAAAAAACATGACATAGGAAAGGCTTTTTCAAAATTAATTAAGTCTTATACAAACAGTCCCATAAACTAACAAATGCTGATTTATTAGTGCCTATAGTATTGTATCTGTGTTATGAATAAGTCTAGGAATTAAAGCTACTTATTGGAATTAAATGTTCAAAAGTGTAGATCTTATGTCACAGACTATCATACGTAGTAGTAGATTACATTTAGCAGCTAGTTATGTCGTCTGGAATAAGCACAAAAGATAAAGTATAATCAATGTGATTCAGCAGAGTTTCATATTTCTGACAGTGCTCCCAACTGCTTTATTTTTCTCACAGTTCTTCCCATTAAAAAGTGGACGTAACACTGGATATACAAACTCCATGGATTATACTGTCAAGGCCTCCACTAGGTTATGATTTGAGTCTGGACATCCAGCTCAAGAGGTAGACACCTATATTTAGCCAGACTAAATCCCACTCAAGAAGTCCTAACCTTGCCTCCAATCTTTTGCAGGTGAAGCTTTACCCGAATCTACTGCCCACTTGAGATTAATTGCAGAAATCACATCTCCATTACACAGTGATCTTTTCTTTAGGCATTTGACACAATGCAGTTTCAAAATATTCAACCTAGTAGTCACCTGAAGGCAAATGAAAGTTGAATGCAATTCTTCGTAAAGTTTCTAAAGCAAAATCTTCCAATGTCGAAATCAAGACCAGAAGACTGGTCCTGTTTGGATCGAAGGGTATAGATTAGTAGGAAGTTTTACCTCCAAACATGGAATTACATCCTGAACACAGAAAAGACTATGAACTTGCTCTTTGGACTTGTGGGAACACATAAGTTTGCTGTGCACCTGATCAGTATCCTTAAGAAGATAAAATGCCCTACAGATGGATAGGAAAACAAAGAGAAATCAGTAGTTTTTAAAACTTAAGGGATCATTCTGAAGCAAAAATATAAGAAGGGTCAAATTGTCTGAAACTGAACCTAAAAACTAATACAGATCATATAAAGATAAGGCATACAGAGCATATAAAAGAGGTCATTCAAGGTCAGAATATCCAAAGTTTATTTTCTTATTCTCTGGACTATAAGATTCTCATTTTTGGATCAGGAGAACCAGTTCTGACAGCCTGTCAGTCCAAATAATCTAGGTAAAGAAATTTGACTTCTTTGTCATTGTGACAGAAATAAATCATTTTCTATTGTTCTCAAAGTCTCAGTGTACTAAGTTGAATTGCATAAAATGAGAACATTGTTACATTTTCCCTACCAGGAATCATTGTTCTGCTGCTACTAAACCTACAAGATAGGACCCTTATTAAGAGGGAGTTGAAATATAAAAATTATAACATACAACACTCTGTATTTCTCTACAAAAGAAAGAAAGACTTCATAACAGAAAATAATAATTATTTCTTTGTTAAGACAAAATGGGCAGAGATAAACGTATTTATGTTACCTGCTGAGGTAACTGCATGTATGCTGATGTTTAAAATGCATTATGTCAGGTTGATTTTTCTCTCTTAAAACTTTATTGCTCAGTTTTAACAGAAGAAGCCTTCAGCTTTTGGAATATGTGTGAAATCAGAATAGTTGAACATGAATCATCCATAAAAGTGATTTGTGCGTATGTCCTTATGAAAGATTATATAACAGATGCAGACTAATAATGAACCTAAAGAAATAAGTGAAGTCAAACAAAACTAATACAGGATTCTAAAGTGAGTAGAACACAGAGGTATTGCCAATTGAGGAAGATACTGGGGAATCTTAAAATCAAACCATCCTGATTTAGCCTACTTCTCCTCCACTTTCCATGCACTCTTCCTCTTTGGACTTTTCACCCCTTGCTGCATTAGACATCACCAATGCCAGAAACTACAGTGTAAGCAGAAGTCTAAGAACCAAGAAATGCAAATGACCCCTTTCAAGGCTAGGACAAATCAGCAAAGCTGTTACTGTGTGTAGTTCTGCTCGCCTATGATTTGGCACAGGATGGAAAACAGGTTTGTGACACGTGTTCCAATAGTCAGAAACGCTCTGGCATTCCATGAATGACTGTTTTTGCCAGTCTTCGTGTTGGCTCAAATGCTGAAGAGATATAATGATAAATATTAAAGAGAAAACTTCATCACTTTACAAAGTGGAATTGCACACAAAAAATGGGGAGATAAGCAAGCCAGAGAGTAAAAGGCCAGGCATGAAGGTAAAGATACATGGGCTAGACATGAATAGAATTTACAGGTCAGAGTTATTTTTAAGTTATATGTAAAAGAGAGAAACTAGTGATAGCATCGGATTTAGCTACCTGCCTCATGGCATTTGCTCACATTTAGTAGGTTTATCTGTCACAGTCTTACTGGACCTGTTGTAAGTGTACTCGTCTTGCACCTGTAAGGTACTGATTCCCTGCAAACTTTCTTATAGATACTTGTCCCAGTGTAAACTGGCTTTAACTATATCAGATTCGATGGATACATTTTACATGCAGTAGCTGTTTCCAGATTACTGAGACATCTTTGATCCTTGTTTTTCTGTACCCAGCCAGCAAAAGACAAGCAACAGCAAGACAGAACTTTCTTAGCATACTTTTTAGCTGCTGCCACATTTTAGAAAATGGTATCTGCTATGTCTGGTTTCAATCAAATAACTGCTTCCTGATGCCTTCCCTAGTTCTTAGATCTGACGTTAGTTTAGGCAAGTCCACACACATAATATCCTGTCATTTCTGGATGCCTTCAGCATAAAGGAAGGGAAAAACAGCTTTTTTCCTGAGTGGAATGAACATATGATTTAATTGGATTTTTGCTGCAAAAGCAGCAAATTTCAGTGATGATTGAGTTCCATATTAAAACAGGACAAATGCCTACTACAGAGTTTGTTTTGGTGACATTACTGTAGAATGATTTTGTTGAAGAATGGGAACAGAGACTGTTTTCTGAGAGTGTTTTTAAAATTACATTACAAAAGTACTGACTGTACTAGACACTGTAGAGTAGAACAGCTTAACACAACCTAATGATCATGCAAAGCATAGCTGTCCAAGATCATTAAGAAAATCCTAGCAGATCTGCAGCACAGTCAGTCTGCAGTGTGGTCAGGACATTGCAATGCTATGTCTGAAGAGTGATCATGTTCACACTTCTGCCTTTATACTTTTCAGCTGAACAGTATCCATAACCAAGAAGCAGAACAAATTATTAAAGAGTCTGGAATAAAATTAATCTTAGATTTACTTCTATGTAAACATAACCGTATTGAAGCACAATTACTAAAAACAAAACAAAATAATATAACTAATTTCATTATACTTTAATAAACCAAGCAAACTTATTATATTTACTAAAATTGTGTACTGATGGTAACATTTGTGTTTGCGAGTCATTCCTTCTTTTGCACAGAACAACAGTGTTAAGTGCCAATGGCAGATTTATTTCACGCTGTAATACACCAGGGCATTGTTCCAGTTCAGTGATATTCACTGCATATTATTCTTTTTCAGTGGTAAAATATTTAAATGTATGTGTATTGTGCCACATTAACTAATAAGATAAGCTTAGTGCTAACTAGATAATGTCAGTGTCTTATTAGTACCATACCAAGACACTCCTCAAGAAGACAAATGACCTTAATTTGAATTATAGGGCTTGGATTTAAAAGATACAAATTATTCTAAGCCTCACAATGTTCACAGTGTAGTGAGCTTTCCCTATTGTTTTGTTTGTTTGTTTGTTTTTTGTTTGTTTGTTTAAAATAATGCTAGAATAAAGCCAAATGAGTGGCTTCTTAATGGGAGGGCGTGAATATATCTATAGTATAGAGGGGGTTGGCATGAAGTAAAATTATACCTAACACAGACTTTTTCTTACTTGCATAGTTTTCTGAAAGTCAACAGTTATGGGTATGGAGACTCTATGTCCACTGAAGTTTGTTGGTTGGTTTTTTTTTTTTTTTTTTTTGCTTATATTGTGTATGTGTTGTGTATGTCATCTGAGAGAATTTTTTTTTAACTGAAATTAATACAGCTTGTAAAAATATAGCTGGTGTTGCTGTAAACATTTTGAGCGTATCTACTAAGGGCTATATGGTTATGTTCTGAAGTACTAGTAATCCCTTAGAGCCTACTAGGATAGCTGAAAGCAATGAGAGAAGTGAGTTCACAACTAAATTAAATTTTTCAGTTTTTCTAAGATGAATGACATACTGCCCTTCAGATAGTTGTAGAACAAAATCAATGAACAATTATGTGTTGTGGTCAAGTACAAGACTGCCAAGTTCATGCGGGTCTTATCCACAGAATTCCAGCAACAACTTGACCATTTTTTATTATTTATTGTTTGCTATTCATTAAAGAACACTTGTACAGAAGTGGAAGGTTACCTCAGCTTTTTATTTTGGACTGCAGGACATGTTCACCGTCTGGGAGACATTACAGTTTAACAGATGTCTCCCAGATGGTCATCTGATACAATCACACATAGAAGCCTGGTCAGCAACTTTGGAAATGAAATCGAATTCACAGGAAATATTTATTGTTGATTCAGCATGCAGCAATATGGCCTTTATTTATATTTAAGGAAATACAAGAAAAAAGGTATACATACTAAGAATAGAAAACTAATCTTAAAAATATCATGGCAACTTTAAGTTTGGCATTCTGAAAGCCTACCAAAGGTAAAAGAAAAGAAGAAAAAGTTTATTGTGAACTTTTGGTGAAAATATTAGGGAGATTTTAGTTTGCAACACGGTATAAAAAGAAAAAAAAAAAAAAAACCTCAAAAACACCATATAATGATATCCACTCACAATTGGCTGAAAAGGATTGTATAAGACTTATGAATTGGAAAAAAATAAATAAATACATATTTCACATACTCTAAATGCCAGCCTATAGTTACTCTATTATTTCTCAAAAAGCCATTCAAGCCCTTTTGAATTTTGGTACTCAGTGACTTGTTATTTCTACCAATTAATACTCCATAGGTAAAGAATTGTCCTTCTTCATGAATCAGAGATTCACTACATGAGAAGAGCAAACAACTCGTCTATTCAACTTCAGTGGAAAACTGAAACAACTACCAAGGATCAAATGACATCAGCATGAGGTAACTTTATCTTAAAACAGCTCTTTTCTGCTTTTTAACATGTAGCCACCTCACTTAGTCACTTGCAAGCACTATATTCAAAATCAAAATATTAATGTTCACAGTTGGCTGTTTGAGGGATAATTCACAAAGTCTAATGTTACATTTCCTAAGTCAAGGTAAAGAAAAGCTCCTAACTTAGATGTGGTCTGCACTATTCTCAGGAGTTTAGGTCTTCACTGGCACTGAGAAGCTCATTTAGCAGCAGAGGCATCTCAGGCATGTGCCTACAGCTAATAACTCCTTCACTATCAGGATAGCTTTCAGTTAGATCAGCAAGCAGAAACATCTAGCAGTACAACCAAATCAACAGTCTGCCAGACCAGGAAAGAACATGTGGCCTTGAGTGGAGAGAACATCACTTCTGACAGCAGCATTAGTTAGCTTAAGCTGATAATCACACTGTAATTCTTTCTTGCCAGTCTGCCAAACAATCATTCAAACTGCACTACAGTACCTCTAGGTATTATGCTGGAACTTTCTACATTAGAAATTTGGGGGTTGGACTCCACGATCTCTGGAGGTCCCTTCCAACCCCTATGATTCTGTGATTCTGTGATATACTTCTTGTTATAACATTTCCTTTGCTTTGGATTGCATATGAAATCTCTCTTTCTCTTCTGGCAGTTTGTCGCTATTCTCTAGAATATTTCATATTATTCATTTTAGACGTTTCAAAAAAAAAAAAAAAATTAAATATGGAAAAGATGGGCTGCAAATGATTTCCAAGAAGGATTCTAATACCAGTTTTTAGTTATTTTGCACACGGTATGGTTGATCTCAGCCTCATATGACTGCTCACAAGAGCATTTATTAGAGTACTGCTATAACACCACTCCAAATGGCGTAACCTTTTACTATGAGTAGCATGCTGGTTTGAAGCTGTGCATTGTACTGCAGTGCCTTCCTAAGCTACAAAAGCTAGCTGTGCTGGATCTCAGCTGGGCATCTGAGAGAAAATGTCTTAACACTTTCAATACTCTTTAGTTCTAAATTGACCTTAGTCCTTTTTCAGGTTTGAAATCATTTAATGTCATTTTTGAATTGCAGTAGCTGCTAAGCTGCTTTTAATCATAAAACTTTAGTATGTTTGATTCAGATGAAGGCTATGTCTTCTACCTTCCCAGAGGAGACCATCTGGGTTTGTGGCATTCATTAGGTCCTAGAAAAGAGGAAGACAGGCCATATGCCTGGGTGATGATATAAGGGAGCTGATTGTGTCATGACTTCATACATTCTGCTCCCTTATAAAGATCTCAGATTAGAATTACTGCAGAGGCTCAAAATCATTAAGAAATACATTTGCTCTAGATTTATACATTGCAGATCCTATATCACTAGTATTATACGACTTCAGTGACAATATTGGCTGAGTGAGGAATGAGGTATTTAGCTTTCCGTGATATGCTTGTAAGGTGGTCATGGAAGACACAAAACAGATGACTAAAACTTGCACTTTGAGGCTGTTTTAGCCACTCATTACTTTATTTCAATGACGTTTGGCACGTGCTTGATTTTTTAGGATGTTCTGAAGTGTTGTTGAACACCATATTAATTTTAAATTGGCTACAGTAGTACATAGTGCCTAACGTTAAAAAAAAATAGTAATAGTAATTTTAAAGTGGATTTTCATATCCTGAAGGTAGGTAGATGGGGTAGATGGTACCTTTTAAGAGATTTATGTCAAGGTCATTTAAGATTTTATATATCAAAGTCGGTTTGGGAAATAGAGCGTTTTCCTGACGGTGTTACAGAGTTTTTGAATTGTGATTTATCTTTGATATTGCAAGGTTGTATAAAATTGAAAGAAAATGAAAAAAAGTTTACTTCTTGACAAGAAAAAGCTTGACTCAGGAGCTTTGTTACACTGTCAGTTTCAATTAATTTTTCTTAGCATGGATGTTTCTTGAAATTTAAAATACAGATTATGTTTTTTTTAAATTAAATATGATAATCTTAAGAAAATCTGACATATTCCATAATTAACTAAAGGTAATATTATTTTTGAGACTATTAGCATCAAGGGGCAAAAGAGTTACTTGTACAGCATTCAAATATAATCATACTTTTTAATCAAATAACACTGGTTCTTCCATTTCCCTACAGTAAACTGCAGCTTTCTTGGGTTAGTTCGTTTCAAGTATCCTTGAAATGCTTGAGAATGTTGATTTGTATACTCAGAAGAAAAGAAATATCATCTTCTAAAAAAAATTATGACTTGTACAAAAAACATCTTTTCAAATTTGCCTGCCCAGTGCCTCTTCAGTTTATGCAGATGACGTGACTATTCTGAAAAACTGAAGTCAGTCTACTACATATCCAGTACAAACCACTCCTCAGTTCTGCATAGCCTTGCGTTTACGTGTGCAGGCCAGTAATGCGTGTAAGAACGTGATGGCAACATGTGTTTTACTACATTAAATGATCCACATATATCTCAGAATAAATGATTTTAGAGTTGCAAAGGCTCAAAATGTGCATCAAAGATGGGTATAACATGTACTGAGAAGCTTGAAAAAGTTAGCAACATGCAACTATTCCCCAGTGATCACTGTAAGTACTAACCATGTCAACTTTTACTAAACAGTTTGGCACTTAAAAAAAAACAACTAATAATCTGTGTCTTAAATCAGGCTATTTAATAAAGAGTATATAATAATAATAAGGCTATTTAATAAAGAGTAGATTTACTATGAGAAAGAACCAGGAAAAGAAGAAAATGTTATTTAAAAAATAGGATTAAGTATGTCTCTGTGACTAATGTAAGGAATCATAGAATAACCATAGTTGGAAAAGACCTTCAAGGTCACCCAGTCAAACCATTCACTTACAAATAATATTTCCCCATAAGCCATGTCCCTTAATACAACTGCATGTGAAAGTGGCCAAAGCAAACTAAGAAACCAGAAAAATCAGACCCAGCCTATGCAGTAAACTACCTCATAAACTATCTCATAACTGCGTAAATGAAAAAAAAAATCTAAAAAAGAAAAAAAAGAAATGAATGAGTAAACAAACCCCAACAAATTACAGCATTCTGTGAAATCTTCCCATGATAGAATTTCTTTCCAAAACTTCACGGATAACTTGTTCTGAATTGACATGAAATTCATGAGATGTAGAAAGTATCCATGCAGCACTACATTGTCAACAATAGTCTCTATTTTCAATTAACCCTTCTGTTATTGGACTGAATTACAGCTTCTCGCACTCTCATCACACTCTCTTTAGAGAAAGACAGTCCTAATGGCACTAACGAGGCTTTAAAGGCCCTTACCAGCCTCAGCTCGGGCCTCCGCTCATTGCAGCCCTTGCTCATGGACCCAGGAACACTGTTTAAGCTCAGATCCCAGCCTCTACGGGTCCTTACGACACTGCAGAAGGAGTGCCATTTACTATTAGTACTTGCTATACTTGTTTTGTATAGCAATTATTTAGTTTAGTATAGTATTTAGTACAGTAATTAGTATTAGAACTTGCTATATACATGTTTAGCCATGGAGCTCCTTGATTCAGGCTGTGACCTACAGACTTCCTGGCTTGACCTTAGAGTGTCATGTTAATGTGGATGTGCATGGCAGCAACTGGATCTGGATTTGTCCTTTGGATTGACTCTCTTCCTTAATTGTAGACCTACCTCATCCCAGTAATTGTGTCCTGTGGTCTAGACTCCGTGTTGGATAGCCACCATTTCTGTAAATGCCCTTCTGACCTTGCTCAGGTGCTGGGCCCCGGCTGGTGATGTTGGTTTTATTCTGCTCCATTTACGTCCCCTCAGGCCCCTCAGGCAACAGCTAGTCTGTGCTGCCCCCTGATGCTTACTTCTGTACAGCTTGTCTGTAGTCTTGGATATGCATTCTCATTATGCAGTAGCAAATAACCCTTCTTAAAGTTTTATCTACTTTTTTCTCGCTAGGTTTTCTCTCTTTATTCTTCTTTTGCTCGCTCTTCCTTTCACATCCTTATTCTCAGGATCTCACTAGGCTTCATAGCTCTGGATCTCCCTTGTTTTTCACGGGGAAATCTCTATTCAGTAATTTCAGTAGAACTACTTCATACTATGCTCATGAAAGCCAAATTCCATTACTTGATCTGTCCCTCAATCAATAAATATGACTTTATCACAAGATGTATCAGAATCATTTTATGGAAGTGAAAAGTGAGAGAAGGATCTTAAGAATTATAAGAAATAGCTTAGCATAAACTCTTAATGACATCTGAGCTCGCTAAACTCTTCTGGAGTATTAGATGTAAGAACTCCCAGTTCTACCTATGAAATTTATATATAAGCCTTACTATTTTAGCAGCATGATGGTAAATGGACAGAAACATTTTCTTTTGGGTTGAGACAATGGAATAAGTAATGAGCTGAAAGATTGATCTGCAATAAAGGTAGTGTTTGACAGAAGTAATTGCAGAGCTGACAAGAAGCTTCTTCCACCAACTGAACCTTATGCAAAGTGTAAACAAGGATTTGTTTGCCAAATACAGTGGTTTATCTTCCACACTGATGAAATGATCTGCAAACAAAATGTTTAGGTGTCAAAAAATGATAGACTCTGGCCATATTTGGAAAGTGCGGGGGTTTACCTTAGCAAAGCTATCAAAAGTAGCAGTTCTGAGCACTAAAGAAGCTTCAACACATTATTCTGGTCACGGTGGCAGCCATTGTATGATGAAAATTTTTTTCCCAGTGCTTATGATTTGATTTTTGTATCTTTCTGTTTTGCCAAACACACAGTCGTGTTATTCCATTCGATTAGGTATGTGAAAATGCTAGATATTATTTCAGTAAAAATCATTTTTCTTTATTGTACAAGGAACAAAAGCACAGCATACAATTTCTTTACTGTTCCAAATCTTTTCAAATTCAGATCCTCAAAATGACTATTTTTCCCCTTGTGATTCCTATGGTCCCCTTGTCATTACTGTGGTCCCAAGGCTGTACTCAGCAGTGCCTTGTTCCCTTTTGTTCCACTGCTTCTGTTTCCTTCGGGCTCCCTACAGCAGACAGGAAGTATAATTCAGTCATGAAGGCAGTATGCCCATTCTTCATCCTAAATTAAGGAGCCAGGTGTAGGAAATTCCAGGAGTTCCTTAAACCAGGTTATGTCGTGTGCCATGAACATACTCTCCTTCAGTGTCTAGTAAGATTTAAATTGTGGTTTGCCCTGTGGATTTTAGGTCTGAGCTATACTGAATATTTAGATCTTCATCCAGCCAGTATAATTAATAAGACTAACACGATTACAGTTTGTGCTTGAAGTGCCTTGTTTGAGGTAGCGCTCACCACCACGCACGTAGAAGCTTTGGCAAAGAAAGCAACCAAGGTGTAAAACTAAAAGCTACTATTCAGTGAAACTGAATGGAATGTTCTTGGCCTAAGGTAGCCTAATTTAAGAAATATTAACCTCACAGGGGAGAAAGGTCTAGAAAGAGAAGCATGAGCTGAAAGGAAAATCTGTATGTTTTTTTCACTTAAACTTCTGCCAGATCATTCTAAAAGCATTCAGATGAAGACACTGTAATCCTTTGCTGTGTGAATTTCATCAAAGTTATGCTACAAAAATGTTATTCTAAATGTGTCGAATGCTTTATTTCCTCCCACAACACTTAATGTGCAAAAAAGTTTGTATTGAAGGGAGAATACTTAAATATCATCATATAAACAAAAATAATTTGCTGTGCAAATAATTTGCTTTTATTTTTTGCCAGAAAAAATAGATGGATTTATGAGAGTGACCGTGCACTTGAAAGCCTTGCAGAAGATTCATGTTCTTATTCAGTAGATTCAAAACACTAAATAGAAACCCTATTTAGAGAACAAAAAAGAGAACCTAGGGTGAAGTACAGTCTGTTATATTGTCTTACATATATTGTCTTACAGCAGAGATGCACAAGAACTTATCCAGATATTCTTTACTGGGAAGAATCTAACTTCTAGTGACTATTCTTTTTATTTTGCGGTTTTAAGTTCTCAGTTTTATTTTTGCCATTTCATTCGTCTCTGTTCCTCCTTTTAAATTTGACTTGATGGCATGCTCTCACTGACTTTGGCACCAATATATAAAGTAGATGTATACTTCTGGTAGTAAGGATTTTTAGCTCTTCTATTTTTCAGTCATGAAAGGTAAAATCCACTATTCCCATAAAAAATTTGTTGCTTTCTTCTGTGATTTACACTATTTTGTGTAAATCACAGAAGCCTTAGTGGTTAGTAAGCTGCTGTAATTCCAGTCAATAAATCTCCAGATGACTTTTTAATGTTATCAGGGAAAATTCTTGTTCAGCAGGGAGCCTTCTTTTGAGCACTGAGATTGTCACAGCACAAGGCAATATAATTACTAGCATCAAAAAGTAAGTTGATACAGAAAGAAAATTAAGAAATAAAAATCAATATCTCAAAGAAACTAGCTGTGTTACAACACAAAACTCTTAATGGTGTGGGAATTTAAGTTCACTTCAATGGAAATTCTGGTGATTAAAGCCTCTTGTATCAGTTTTATTTGTTCTTTGTGTACCAACAGTTTTAAGACCAGATAAAGTCCAGGCAAAATGCTGATATCCTTACTAATGCTATGTTAGTATTTCCTGCAGTACCTGAATATTACTGGAAAAAGGGCTTAAATAGACAAGTCATGGAATCCTGCACAAGTGTGTGGAAGGAGATGACTGACTTTTGGTCTGGCCTTTACTCTATGTTTTTTAGAATCTACGAATCTGGTCTTAGGGCCTTAGAGTCTAAGATCTCTGGTAAAGCGAGGAAAGCCATTTTGTTTTGGGTCACACTCCTTGTTAGAATCTGTTACCGCATGCACATCATAACAGTGTAAATGTGCTCTGTAGATGTGAGGTCCATGACACTGACATTCAGTAGCACTGGATTTTTCCAGTTTTAATGGCAAATATTTCATTGAAATTCAGGGAAGAAGAATACTTCATATATCTGTTGCCTATGGAAGTATATAATGGTGTTTGGTGGTCAATTTTAGGTACTTTTGAAGGTGCCAATAAGTTTATACCTAGAAGCAAAAATGAGAAATAGCCTATACAATTAGCATTAGTACTGTAACTTGGTGTCCTTTATATAAGTCTACCTCAGAGCAGATTAGTAAAGACATGCACCCCAACAAGAGATAAAGTGCTTATATGACATGAGCTAAGATTTAGTTTAATTGTAATGAATTTGAGAAACAGAAGATTGCTCTTCAAAGTGAATGCTGAATTACATCTCGACTCAGAGCCTGCTGTGGATAAAACCGTTTTTTTGGGAAGCTGGCTTTGTAGTACAATGTAGCCATTTCCCTATTGGATCCCAGCATGGCTAGCAAACTCAGTGAGGGCAAGACAAACTTTATGTAGATTTCTCTCAAAGACCATAATTTTCTTGCTTACATATTGAAAGTAGAATTCAGATCTGACTGCCAGGTGTATATCACATGCATGTCTGAAAAGTAGAAAAGCTGATAATTAAGCTAGTTTAGCATCTCTTATGCTTGAACTGGTGCTGTCCTAGTTTACAATATGAATTGCAAAACCTGATTTGATTCTCATACTGTTTTCACATGGACATCCAATGAATGGAGATGTGCCTGTAACATTCCTATACATGGAACTGGTTGAGTAATTATGCTTTTCATGCTACCAATTTAACTTGGTTGCTGGTAACATTTCTCACAAGATGGAGGAATTAATGAAGAAATCAAACATTTGTAGGACTTGATGAAAATGACAAATAGTTGAAAATGTTTCTCATGAAAATAATGCTCTTATTTTGAGATCACTTTGTGAAGATATCAGTGAAATTGTGCCATCTTGGAAAATCTAATGGAGCTCTTGGCTAAGAGAGCTAAGAGTGGATCAAACCACTGTACTCAGAACTCTGCTAAGGAGATGTGATCTCTATGGATTTGTATGGAATATAATTGGCCTATTTAAGGTACAATTACAATATATGCCAGATTAAGAAAGAAAACTGACTTTATTTATAAAAGATGCTGCAGGGTTCTATAAAATGAAAGCAACAAAGATTTAGCAGAACAGCATCATTTGCAATTAAGTTACAGCAACATCTAGCGGTCAAATATCAAAAGCAGAATTCTAAGCAAATTTATCCATTGTTTTGGTACTTTGTTCAAACAGAAAAAAACCTGAAAGCTACTTACATTTCAGGAAAGAGATTACCTTACCTTTTTTCTTTTTTCTTTTTTTTCTTCAGAATCTACTTTCTCATTTCCTTTTCATGGCAATGTAATTTAATAGAGCACACAAATAGAGAAGACATGAGGGTCTCCTATTCACTCTAATTGTATTCAGATATACTTGGAATGGAAATAAAATCATTTACATAACATACAAGTTAACTGACATGTAAACAATCATTGTGGTCTCTGATGTTATATGCTTGTTTAAATAATACTTAACAAAATACAGCTCTTGCCCATGACTGAATCTTCTGCAACTCTTAATAGCTTTTACTACCAGCAGTATGTTTATCTTAACAGTGGTGTTCTTGTCCTTCTATTAACTTTTAATTTCTACGGCTACTTTTTTACATTTCACTATTCATCTTAATGTGAAGGAAATTACAGGATTCCTACCATAAAAATCATTTTTTCTCCCAGCAGTTTTGTCATGTACCAAAGCTGTTCTTGTAGCTTTCTTTTTTTCCTTAGCTGCCTTACGAAAAATGTTTTAATTATTAAAACTCTTAACAAATATCTTGCCAGCCTTGTCTAGTTCGCAGGCAATTAGATGGAAAAATTATCTTTTCGGGAACTGAATTTGAGTAATATGTAATACTACCTACTTCTTCCATATAGGATGTAGCCCATTAAATCCAATATTGTCCTTGCTAATAACAAGACATAGACTTTCATTGTTTGTAAAACCTCGGCACTGAGGCATGTCAGACATACTTTGTTTGAATTTATCTGGACCTGTTGGGAGCTTTGCTGTAGGATGCTTAGATGTAACAGCAACTTTTCTTATCAGTTGGCTACGTAATTTCAAAAATTTAATGTTGAATTGAAAAATAGATCTGATGTAAGCTGCAGCAAAAAGCACTTATTCTATATAGAGCAAAGTTTGTTCATTCTGATGTAATGCAGGAACACAGGCTTTGTATGACAGCAGAAGCCCTGAAATCAATGAGTTGCATGGAGTAATTATTAACCTTTTCACTCATCTGTAATTTTATGCAGAATATAAATGGAGTAGAAGCTATGTAGACACTGGTATGCTACTCAGTGGGGATTTGTAATCTATAGTTCGAATCTATAAGGAAAAATAAAAGTAGGCTTCAATCAGGAAGACAACCAGTCAAACAGTATTTCTGACTGCAGATTTTATAGTTCTGAAAGTCACTGTGTGTACAGTTAGAAATTAACTGTTCCATCTGGAGTTTGAGTCCTAAAATCTAGTCTGAAATTGTATTAGTCTCTTTGACAGTCATTCAAATAATAAAGTCAAGCACTATAGCTTTAGATATGGTTTACTACACAGATTTCTACTTGTGATGAAGGCATGCTAGACAACTATAAGGTTTATTTTCCTGTAAAGCAGTTCTGCTCATCTTCAGCCAATAGGCAGAATCTACTCTGCACCAAAACCCACAAACTGAGAAGTTCTGCTTTAAGGATGCAATCACAGAAACAACAAAATCATCACAGGGATGAGGGCTGCTCCAAAAGTAACACATCCCATTTTATTACGTTGGCCCATGATATCAGAGATGGATCTTGATAGTATGGCTTGTACGGTATGAATGAACCTTCCCACCATTATTTTGTTATGTTTTGTTGCCATTGACAGATGCCAGCAGAGGTGACAAAATGGTGTCTGACATGGAAGTGCATATAAAGCAAAGGTATGTCACTGAATTCCTCCAGGTAGAAAAATTCACACCCACAGACATTCACTGACGCTTGCTGAACATTTATGGAGACCAAACAGTAGATTGTCAGCATGGTGAGGCAGTGGGTGGTGCATTTCAGCAGTGGCAACGGCTAACAGCTTAACGTTTTTGACATACTGAGAAAACTACATATCCACACGCACAACTGGGATGTAATGAAATTTATTATGTATCGCTTTTAATGTTTTATTTCTTGTCTCAAACACTTGGCATAGAAATATTAAAATTAATATACACTTAACACTGAGGTCAGAATAATGATGTCACTAAATTCTGCATGCTAAATTAGCTCTGATTCACAGATAAAAATGTCCTATACTAGACAGTCTTTTATGAAATGTGTGACTTCTGGTGACTTTCCAAGTAAGGCAGGAAATTTATGAATTAAAAACAAAAACAAAAAACAACACAGCAGCTTGAGAGTAAACTAAGGAATCCTGGAAAGTGCCAAATTAGCAACTCTGGAGAAATAAAATGGCATTTTAGTTAGCTTTGTCTTTCTAAAAGCCACTTGCTTATAATGCTTTCTTTTTTCTGAGGGAAAACAAAGAAAATCAGCACTCAACCGACTATTGTTGTTGTTGTTGTTGTTGCCTATAGCTGTTTCTGGCAAAACTATAGATATTACACAAGGAAGAAGGGAGAGAAAACAGATATTACAGATTGCAGTTTCCAGATCACAGAATTACAGAATCATAGTGGTTGTAAGGGAGCTCTGGAAATCATCTGGCCCAATTCCCTGGTAAAGCAGGTTCCTAGGAAAGTGTCTAGGCAGGTTTTGAATATCTCCAGAGAAGGGGACTCCACAACTCTCTCTAGAAATTCCCTGTCTTTCTTGAAGACCTGGAGAGCTCAGAACTGAACACAGCACTCCAGATGTGGCCTCTCCAGGGCAGACTAGAGGGGGAAGATCACCTCCCTCAACCTGCTGACCATGCTCTTTGTAATGCGCCCCGGTATATCATCAGCCTTCTTGGCCACGAGGGTACGCTGCTGACTCATTGTAAACTTGTCCACCAAGACGCTCAGGTCCTTCTCTGCAGAGCCCCTTTCCATAGGTCAGGCCCTAACTTATACCAGTGCATTTGGTTATTCCTTCCCAGGAGCAGAACTCCACCTTTGCTGTTTTTTAACCTCATAATGTTCCCCTCTGTCCAAATCTCCAGTTTGTCCCTGGTCAGGTTCTTGTGGTGTCATATAGCTTGTAGACAGTTTCTCTTAAAAGTAATGACAATAACTTGCAGCTGAGGCTGCTTGGTGTGCAAAGACAGCTCTTTCCTTATTCTGGTAATGAAACTCCAACTTGCTGAAGTCTAAATAAGGTATAGAATACATATAGAGTACCAAGTCTTTCATGTTTTTGTTTTTCACTAAATGCAAAAAAACCAAAAGCAATTGTATAGTTTGAAATAAGAAACTGGGGGAAACATTTTTCTTTCTTTTAGTGCAGAGACTGTTTGGCTTGTGTTTTTTTTTAAAGTCTTTTCTGACAGCCTCTCAAATTGTATTAGAAGTAATACTGACTATTTTTGGGGGGGAACGGAACTTGAATTAAGGTCACACTGCTATTGTAATCTGAAGCTTTATCTTGTCAGTGAATGACAAAAACAAACCCAGAAGATCCAGTAAATACAAGGTATATTTTTTCTCTAGTTCCAACTCTTACTTGCAATTTTATTACAGAAAGGACGTCCTCAATTTGCACGGTCATTTAGTCTGTGGATTGTGCAAACTGGTTTTGGGGTCATTTAAAACTGGCCCTCCTGATCCTAGCTGTATAGGAGTTCCAGGATGTTATGTTGCTCTTGGAGTCTTTAATTACATGGGCATACACTATTTTGTAATCAAGGAAAGACAAGTCAAACTACCTTGAGCTTAACATCATGCTAACACAGTGACTTGCCTTCTCACTTACATCTTGCTCATATCCAGTAAACTGGAATATACACTTTTTTCTTCTTCTGGAAACATAAAAAATACCTAGAGGCATTAAAAAAAAAAAAAAAAAAAGACAACCAATATTGAAAACAGTAGGGTCCAGAAATCTCACAGTGCAACTACTAAACTATTACTGAACATTTAAAAATTGTTCTGGACTCATTTCACTAGGATAAAGATCTAAAAGCACCTTTATGCATCTTAGTGCTCCAATAAACAACGTCTCTGCTTTCATAACCTTTTTTTTTTTTTTTTTTTTAACTTGAGGATACAAATAAGTGCTTTCCAAGGAATTGGGAGCCTGTAAACTCATACCATCTAAAAGCAAACTACAGCATTACAGCATTTCTAGTAGAGTCCTGCATTTTTATCATTCTACATGTCACTGACATTTGTTGGCTTCATTAACAACTGTAACTGACAGGCTGAGTTGGACTTTCAGTACATAGGACAATGGCACCTGCCTCTGGCCACTGCTGATTTGTCATTAACAGACAACTTTATGGATTCAGTAATGAATGAATGGTGTCCAAAATATCAGGAAATTCTGCAAAGTTCATTTTCTTGATTTTTTTAAAAATTTTTTACAAAATTCTAGTGACGTTTTTCTTGCCACTTTTAGTGTTTAGTGTCACTGGAAAACACCTCTTTTTAAATTTTTTTCTTTTTTCCTTTTCCCTCCCCTGTCTAGAGCTCAATCACGTTTCTCAGTTCAGAGAGAAAAAAATGTATTTTGAATTATGTCATCATTTCACCATCTGGTGAGTGATCTACGGATGAAGGACTGGAGTGCATTACAGAGCTACAAATAGAAGTGAAAAGTTTGCTTTGGTAAAAAATGCACATCTGCATAAGATGTCCTTCTGTATCCTTACCCGGGAGTGGACCTAAAGGTCTAGTTTACACTATGGAGCAACAAAGCTGCTGCTGCTTAGCTTTTTCAATGCCAACACTTCTACCTGCTACAACTATACGTTGACCAACAGTTTAGAGTCTTCTGAATTTGATAAAACAATAGGCCTCAAAGCTGGCTGGTATTAAAATTTCAACATCTGAAAACACGGTATTGCTGGTGTCATGAAGTACACTGCAGTGTTTTCCTCTGCGCCAACTCTTCCACTTGCCTTTGAGTTCACAAACGTCTCCTAGCCTAAGTGAATGGGATCAACAAAAATGCAGCAGCTGATCCTATAAGAAATTGCCGCTAAATGTCTGCTTTGCTTCTCGATGCGTTTCCAAACACTGCATTTCCCCCGCTTTTTCTCCCTTGTGGCAGAGAGGCTGAGCCGCCGTTACGGCAAGTCACACAGAGCAGGCGCCGCCACGCGGACAGCCGCAGCCGCTTCCCACCCAAACGCGCCCCGGCCCGGCTCCGCAGCAGCCCCGCCCCGACGCCTCGGGGGGCCGTCTCGCGCCGCCGGCCCGCCCGCCCGCCGTGGTGCGGCAGGCAGTCTCTGCTCTCGCGCGACTTGTGGCACTGCCGCCGCTTCCGGCTTTGCGCTGCAATGGCGGCGTCGGGCGGCGAGGAGGAGCGGGCGGGTGGCGCGGCGCTGGGCGCGGGACAGTGTCACCCCGGCGTGGCGCGACGGCGTGGGCGGACGCTCCTGGTGCGGCACCTGCCCGCTGAGCTGACCGCGGCGGAGAAGGAGGATCTGCTGCAGCACTTCGGGGCGGTGGCCGTGCGCGTCCTGTCGGACCACGGACGGCTGGTGAGGGCGCGGGCGGGAGGAGGCCCAGGCCGCCTCCTTCGTGGTTCGGGGCGGCCCGGTAGGCAACGGCCTTGGCCGTCCTTGGGAAGGAGCGGAGCAGCGCGGGGTGCTCGCTGGGAGGGCAGAGATCCACCCCGCAGCGCTGCCTGTTACAGTCGTAGAGTCGTTTGACTTGGAGGGAACCTTTAAAGGTCTTCGCTCTCCTGCAGTGCAAACATTTCTTATTCTGATTTCTTACAAAGAACGTTCCCTAAGCCTCTGCCACGCGCTGCAGTTAGAAGAGTGATAACTGGAAATTTTCTTACCTTTCTGATTTCTCAGTACGGCATTGTGTTTGTTTTCCAGAAACATACTGCTTTTGCTACTTTTCCTAGTGAAAATGCTGCTGTAAAGGTTTGTATTCAAATTTGTTATTAAGTGTTTTAGCAAAGGACTTCTCTGTATTGCTATTTGTTCCATAACGTTTTACATGTGATCTGGTGTAGAGCAACATAAAATGTTGCTGTTTCAGAAGCCTCCTGTTTTTATCTGGGACACAATTGACTTCCTTCCTACTGTCTGGTATGATGCTGTGTTTTGGCTTTAGGAGAAAACCGATGTTGATAACACACAGATGTTTTGGTTGCTATTGAGCAGTGGTCTACAGAATCAAGGATGTTTCAGATATTCAGGTTCTCATACTGTCCTGCCAGCACAAGGACTGGCGAGCACAAGGAGCTGGAAGGGGACAGAACCAGGACAGCTGACCTAAACTGGCCAAAGAATATTCCATACTGTATGGCATCGTGCAGAAAAAAAAAAACATTGAAAAATGGAGGGGAGTTGGCCAAACAGGCAGCTGCTGCTTGGAGACTGCATTGGTTAGCAAGTGATGAGCGATTGCTTGCACATCATTTGGTTTGCAAATACACATATATATAAATTTCCTGTGTACCTATCTGTGTAACTACCAGATTTCTCTCTTCCATCTTTGTAAATAGTTCTTATCTCAATCTGTGAGTTCTAACTTTTTTTTTTGACTCTCCCCCAGCTCACTGGGAGAGAGGTGGCTGTGAGCAAAAAGCTGCATGGTGTTTAGCTACTTGCAGGGTTATACCACAAAGAGAAAGATTTGCAAAAAAACCTGCCACTTGCATAGAGTCATA
The DNA here is from genome assembly GCA_037305975.1 of Chrysolophus pictus. NCBI lineage: Eukaryota > Metazoa > Chordata > Aves > Galliformes > Phasianidae > Chrysolophus > Chrysolophus pictus. The sequence goes on along the minus strand of CM074583.1, from coordinate 10,873,108 downwards.
GGAAAGATGGGTTGGGTCTTTGAAAGTCATCTGGTCCAACCTGTGACTTAGAGCAAGTCACATGAGATGATGCTGATGGTGTTTTGTCTAGGATGCTTCTGCATTCTTGTATAAGCCGTAAAACAAACCTAAGTTGCTTGTCTCATGCACAATTGGGTATGTGACAAAATTTAGACATAGTAAAGTAAACAATTCAAAGCTACCTTGTGTGCCCAGCCTCAATAATAAGAAGAAAAATGTCATATTAATGAAAGACATGCATGTAAAAAGGTAATACTAGTGATGTCTCTTAAATCTGACTGGTGAAAAGCCTCTGTCATGAATTCCACTCTAGAATGTTTATTAAGTCATGCTATAAAGTAATATTGAAAAAAGGCACAAAGACTTTGAGATAAACAGTGGTGAATTTAGGTTGCTTTGTGTCTTGATAGTCTACTAACAACAGACTTGCAGAAAACTTGATCTTCACTGTATAACAACTAGGCATCATGATTTACAACTTACAGACTCTGAGATAGTACTGGTAGACTACAGCATGTGTGTAGTTTGTAAGAGAGGCATTTGTTTCTTGAAATCAGGGATTTACTAGTCTGTGTAATAAATGTCATTGAGGCTACAGTCCCACTACTAGGTTCAGATTTAAAATTTGAAGTCTTGCTTTGAAACAATCTGATATTTTTCCTCTTCTGTTTCTTTCCTTTTTCCATTATAATCATTTGAAGGCTTTGTCAAGACTGCATCAGCTGAAACTTTTAGGGCACACTTTAGTTGTTGAATTTGCAAAGGAGCAAGATAGCGTGCAGGTACTTAACCAGCCTTCACTGTCAGACAAATGTAAAAGGTATGTGGATAATAATTCAATTTGTGTGTGTTCAAGGAAGTGTAATTCTGTATTCGTAACATTTTCCTGGTACTGTTAAGTGAGAGGGTAAATCATAGCCTTTTAGTAATGTTAATAGATGTGTTCAAATCTGTAGATAAGCGACTTCATTCCTCCTATTAGTATTGTTCCGTTCAGTATAATCTTGAAACAATCCCCATCCTTATTCCTGTAGGTTAGTCTTTCACTAGAGATAGTCCTGCTAGTTTTCATGTAGAACAACACTCCAGTCTATGTAAGATGACCTCTATGATACCCAAGTTCCCTGTGCATAGGAGTCTCTTCTGCTGCTTTTTTGTGTCAGTGTTGTAGTGTCATTTTGCCATCAGAAAGTACGTGCAGTGTTTTCCTGGTGTTTCTTTCTAATTTAACTGAGTCAGGCAAAATTGACACCTGTAGGTATGATTGCATAGGGCTGTACTACCTAAGTTTGCATGTATCTGTGTTGAAGCATGAGCAGATCAAATATGAAACAGAATCTCTCTTAAAATGTATAAAGAATATATAAATAAAAATACAAAAAAAAATCCTAATTATAGTGTCATCAAGGACTATGATAGATATTTGTCGAGTATTTAATTAAAAAAAAAACAAATTGTGTAGTTAAGCTTTCGGATTTACCTGTGCAGTATGCAATAAAGCGATAAAAGCTATGTCATCATGCTTAATTAAAATCAGCTGTAGAGCTTTTAAAAGTTAATTAGTCTGCTCTGAATATGAACAAATCAATAACAATACTTTTTAATCTTATAACCTTTGAACAAAGAGTAACACAAATAGTTTTGGTTCTTTTCCTGTGAGTAGATTTAAATGAGAAATGTATAAATATGGGGAGACACTCTTTAATATGGATAAATATTTATTTGCATAGCCCCATCTTACAGATCTGGCTGCTGTACCTGCTGTAATAATGCCATTGATAAAAGTTCTTAAAAATACTATACTGATCTATTTATAACATTTTTTGAATGTTTGAAATGAGAGGTTGTATGGAAGGCAGTGAACTTTTTCCCTGTTTTAATTAATGTTATTTTTTAGTTCAGAAGAGCCGGTGAAAGAAGAAGAGAAGAGAGAACCAAGTTGTCTTAAAATAGAGAATGGAATTGCACCTAGCCATGGGTTAATATTTTTAACTTTTTAACTTTTTTGTTCTGTTAAGACTTATTTTGTAATAAGTGTTATATTCTGTTGAACAAGAGAGAGTGTAGTAGTTTTATTTTATAGAGTGCTGCTTTTCTACATGCGTGGCATTTTTTTCGTAAGGATAAAATTCATAGTTCTTCAAGTTTAGGTGCCTTATAGTTGAGTAATGACCAATACTTTGAGACATGAAGCTACTGGTTGCCTACAAGTCTTCTAGTGCAGTTTGTTGCTTTCTCAGGAGTTCTAACAGCTGAGTGGGCTCTCTTAATGTTAACAGCAGAGTACTCCTGATGTTTGGGTTTTAGACAGTTTGGTCTTTTTTTCCTCTGTTTGTATTTTTGCCTACGTGAAAAATAACTAATCCAGCGCTTGAAGTTTTGGGTTTGTGATGTTGGAAGATGTTGGTCCTGTCCTGTGTTTGTTAGACTTTCTGCAGTGTAGTTACTTATTTTCCTTGTGTCCAAGCCCAGTAAGTCCGGTATATGCTAGGGGACGTTCTATTCCACAGTGCTAAAAACGTAATGTGGGTGGCCCAGCCAGTCAAGATGATACATAACTGTTCTAGGGAGAATGGTAATATTTCAGTGATATTTCAGATGTAACTAACAGCTAAAATTTTTAGTAACCATTAATTGTTATCAGCTATTTTATGGCAATGGAGCTGAGATTCATTGTTTTTACTATTTTTCCTCAGCCTCACATTTCCCATCAATTCTTGCCTCAAGTATCTGTATCCACCACCTTCAAGCACAATTCTAGCAAATATAGCAAATGCCTTGGCAAGCGTGCCCAAGTTTTATGTTCAGGTAAGTGGGGGAAAAAAAAGCAAAAAAGGAAGTATAAAAGTAAAAACATGTCCTTTTTCCTCTTTTAGTTATCCATAGAAATAATGTTTTACATACTAAATACAAGTTAGCTGTCCTGTGATACTGTTAACTAGCATTAGTTCTTGGCTATGTTGAGACTTCATTGACTAGAACTAACGGTTACCTCACTGATGTGGAAGGCTTAAGTGGATGTGATCTTCTGAATTCACTTATAATTTCATATTGAGATGTTTTATGTACTTCTTACTAGCCTTTTCAGGGTGTGGCTTGTATTTACTCTTATTGTTGCATCTCATTTGCTGGCTTTTACATATTTTGGTAACCTATGTGGTTGTACTGCCATTAAAACTACTGATTTCTACCTGTCAGAAGTAATCAGCTGTGATATCTAGCATGGAACTGTATTTATTTCACTAATGGAAGTATTTCTTACCTTGAATCATTTCAGGTACTTCATCTTATGAATAAAATGAATCTTCCTCCGCCTTTTGGACCAATTACTGCTCGTCCTCCCATGGTAAGTTTTAAAATATACGTATTTAGGTACTGGAAAAAGGATTCACAATTTAAAATATAAGAAGTGTGTTAAGAGATCCAAAGTTCAGACTTCTAAAAATGATTTTGTACATAGGTAATTCCTTGTAATATGCGGTTCCATACTCTTAATGAAAAATCAGATTCCTTTCATGAAATCCTCACTGCTTATAGAAATGGTGTAGTTTTGGTAGCTGTTGGAAAATTCAGTGTATAAACTGAAACAGTTTAATAGCTCAGGGCTCCTTTTCTGTGTTCTGAAAAAAAGTCCTTAGGACTACATGCAATGTTAAAAAAAAACAAAAAACCCCACAAACCCCTGCAGGGATCTAGTTTCTACTTTTATATTTAACTCCTCAAATGAAAAGAATGAAATTATCCACTTCCACGTATTGGATTTTTTTTTTTACTGCAAATTTTTAATTACTAATGTAGTTTATCAGAATGGTGTATAAAACTATATAAATGTACTGTAAAAAGCCATTTCTTACTATCTTGTAATGTATCGCCTTGGCTTTTTATTATATACAAAGGAAAACAAGATGCACGAAGTTTTTACTTAAAAATCGTTTGTCACCTTTTTTACGTTCTCCTCATTACCAGTATGAAGAGTATTTACCAGTTCCTGTGCCACCCCCACCAATTCCACCTTTGCCTCCTGAAGAGCCTCCTTTGCCCGAAGAGGAAGAAGAGCAAGTCTCTAGTGGAGATGAATCAGAATATGAAAGTGATAATGAGGAGGAAAAAGAGAGGTGTGCATTTTACAGTCTTTTTTTAATACATAGTTTTTACTTTTCTGGATACTTGTTCAGCCACTGGTTAAATCTCTGAACACTTGCAGCCTATAGATGTGTTCCCGATGTGTTACGAAGCTCCATAGGAAGTGAAAAATGGAAGGATAGTGCTGTTTTGAATGACAGTAGGAGAGTGAATGTGGCCATGTGTGCACAGAAGTTAGGATTTCTTACTTTGGAAAAAAAAAAAAAAAACAATCCAAAAACTCATAATGAAAAGAGAGTGCAGGTATAATGAATGAAGCAATGAATTGTTTTCTGGTTTTCTTCAGTTTTCTGCATTTTTAGAGAGTAAATTACTTAGCCTAAATAATTTTGCCTCCTGACTTTCAAAATGTTCTTTGTACATCGAGTGTGTATTGCTAGACAAATAATAATGGGAAGAGGTTGTGATTCTCTTGCAGGTTTGGGAATGAATTATACTAGAGCTGTTTTTAAGTCTTAAAACAGTACTCAATGAAGAAATTGTCTTCTTCATCTGCTACTAAAACTGAAATAACTGAGCTATGTTCAGAAAAATACATGCATCCACTTTATATAAATATAAATATTTATATAAATAACTTATATTCTGAAAAGTTGCATTTCAAAGGCTTAAAAGAAGGGAAAAGGGCTGCATTTACAAGTGAGCATTCTCAAATAAAATGTAAACCGATTTGGATTTTTTTTTAACTTCGTTTTATTTATAATAGAATGACCAAATTGATGGAATTAGCGAACCTTCAACCTAAAAGACCAATAAACACGAAGAAGCGTGGTGTTAGAAAAAAGCAAAGAATTAAGGACTTACTGAATGTTCCCACATGTACTCCCCACAGGTTTGTATTATTTTTCTGCTTGCATATTTTCAGAAAAAAATTATTCTTTTTGCACAGTGTCTTTCCCCGCATCATGTTTTCTACAGTGTTGTTTTAATGAAAGTATTCTCTGGTATGTAAGTTGGGCCTAATTGCTTGCAAGGTAGCATTGTTATGTAGGGTGAACTAAAGTCTGTTTAACAACCATAGTATTAAAGTTCTACTTCTATCTCTTTCTCTTGCTATTAAAAGAACATTTTTCATAAAAAAATAAAAACAATTTCATGTTACGGTGCTGATAGAAGTGATCTGTATGTATTGCTTGAGGTAATTCTGAAAAACAAAAAAATGGGGGGGGGGAGAATAAGAGCTGATTTTGTTTAGATCATCTTGATTTTTGAAATTGCAGTGCTGTGGCACAGTAGCCACCAGAGTTTCTATCTAGTGATAATCAATTGTGAAGACAATATTTTTTTGTAACAGCCTTCTTTCTGCAATTGGGTTGGAATATTTTTCACACTTAGAGCAACATGAATGCCAGTTACGAAAAGCTATCAGTAATCTAAATAAGAAAAATAAGTGCCTGTCTGAATATTTAACATGTTGTTGTTTTGAACAGTAATTTGCACCCTACCCTGTCACCTTCAGATGTCTTTGAGCAACCACAGCATGTAGGTCTTAAAAAGATTGAGTTCCATATTACTACTGACATCCCATCTGTTCTTCAGATAAACTCGGAAAGAGAAGAAAAAAATGGTAAGCATTTGTACTTCAGATTTATCGATTGTGAACTTCATGTGGTTTCAGTATGCAGATGGCTGCTAAAATTCAGACCAGACAATCCTGTTCGTTCTTCTTTTGTATTGGAGAAGATTTCATAGATAGTATACATCAGTTTAAGAACATCAGCTTGCATCTTGTCTGCATTTGTTGCTTTTCGTGTGTTAAAGAGAGCTCAGTGCTTTCATACGGTGCAGGTTGTAGAGCATTTTAAAGTCTTTCTGTCCTTCTAGTATGTGTGTTTATGGTGAACTGCTGCTTTTTAAAAATTTTTTTAAACTTTATGTTGCCTGCAGCAAGTACAGTACAAATGTATTCTCAGTATTATATCTTGTAATTGAATGGATCAAGCTAATTTTAGATCTTCTTTTTCCAGCTCTTAGAGACTAGTATTAAGATGGTTGCCAGCTTCTTCTCTGTGTTACACTGATAATCTGCAGTAAAAATGCAGGACAGCGCCAGCAGTGAGGGTGTTGTGGTTCCTTATAGGGTTGTGGTTAGTTTGTGTATTTCAGTATTTTAGAGCTTCTTTAAATGAATATTAAGTAAACCATTGATACAGGCTTTGAATAGCAGGGCTAGTTTTAGTTTAACAGGCATGTGCTGTGACTTGTCTTGGTACTGCAGTTGATATTGTAGAACAAATTCTATTTGTCCAGTCAGGAATTAATAGAACTTTCCTTAAGGATGTGTTCAGATTTCTTTACAGAGTTTGCTATAATTAAATGTTGATAAAAGGAATATACTCTTTTTGCTTGCTCTTGTTCCTCTTGTGAATAATCATACGACTTTCTTGTATAATGTGTTCAAATTATAGATCTTTATGCTACCACAGAAGAAATCAATAATACAGGATTTGGAAGGATTTTTCCAACTCCTAGCTCAAATGATAAAATGGAAACAGAAGAAGAAGATGATGAAATACCATCAGAGTTTATTTCTAGAAGAGAACTAGAGAAAAACAGACTTTCTAGAGAAGGTACAACTGTGACAATAAATTATGTAATAGAAGCTGTTTGCTTTGTTGTAATAAAAAGTTAAAGTATTTTCACTATTAATTTACCATATGTAAGTTAATAATTTGTTTTATTCTTAACAACAAAAAAAAAATTGTCTATTTTTCTGTCTTTTTCAAGAAATGGAAAAATTTTCTGTTTTTAAAAACTATGAGCCAGGCGAACCAAATTGCCGAATATACGTGAAGAATTTGGCTAAACAAGTGCAAGAAAAGGTGTGTAAAGCAGAAAAATTAAATATTTGTCAAAAAAGGCTTTTTAGCAACTTTCTGAAATCAGCCCTTTAATTTCAGGATCTCAAGTTCATTTTTGGAAGATATGTTGACTTCGAGTCAGAACTGGAACGAAATATGTAAGTTAAAATGAAATCTTTGATGTTAACCTTTTCATATTGGTGAGAATTGTAATTTGAAAACTAGTTATTTCTGCTTTTTTTCTTTCTGGTGCTGCTTCTTTATTGGGTGAGGAAAGAATGCTTCACATCTGAAGACATTGCCACAAGTACAGAAATAGGATTATTGTTCACAATTTCTAAAGACTACTATTTTGCCTTTATATTTTAGTTACTAAATATACTATTTGTTTAGCAATGCATAATAAATACAACATGAATGATTGTGTGAATCTAGTGATTTTGCATATGTGATATTTACTACAGTTGGATACAGACTTACCATCCTGCAGTTTAATGCAACCTTTTCTAAACAGCATCTCCTAGGCAAAATGTAAGTGGTCTCCAGTGGCATAATTCCTGCATGTAGGTCTTGCATCCATTTCAGCTATTCCAGCTTGAAGTATGAGTATTGTATCTGAGTTGTGAAATATGTAGGTGTTAGGAAAAAAAAAACAAAAAAAAACCTATATATTAGGAGTTAAGTCTATCTGGTGTTCTCAAGTGATATTCCCCAGAGGTTGGTATTGGGCCCTCCCTGGTCGGATGGGATGAAGATCAACAAGACCAGGTACCAGCTCCTGTACTTTGGCCACAACAACCCCAGGCAATGCTACAGCCTTGGGGCAGAGTGGCTGGAAGACTGCATGGAAGAAATGAACCTGGGGGTGTTGGTTGACCCTTGGCTGAAGATGAGCCAGCTGTGTGCCCAGGTGGCCAAGAATGCCAAAGTCATCCTGGCTTCTATCAGAATGGTGGTGCCAGCAGGAGCAGGGAAGTGATCGTCCATCCCTCTGTAGTCAGCCTTTGTGAGGCCACACCTCGAATACTGGGCTCAGTTCTGGACCCCTCGCTACAGAAAAGCATTGAGGCCCTGGAGCATGTCCAGAGAAGGGCTACAAAGCCGGTGAGGGGTCTGGAGCACAAGCCTTAGGAGTGGCTGATGACAGAGCTGGGATTGTTTAGTCTGGAGAAAAGGAGGCTCAGGGGTGACCTTATCACTCTCTACAACTCTCTGAAAAGAGGTGGTGGTGGGATGGGGGGTCAACCTCTTCTCCCATGGAAGGACGAGAGGGAATGGCCTCAAGTTGTGCCAGGGGAGGTTCAGGTTGGACACTAGGAAAAAATTTTCTCCAAAAGAATGGTCAAGCACTGGAATGGGCTGCCCAGGAAGGTGGTGGAGTCATTGTCTCTGGAGGTGTTCAAGTAATGCTTAGATGTTGTACTGAGGGACATAGTTTAGTGGGGAAATATTGGTGGTAGGTGAATGATTGGACTGGATGATTTTTGGGGTCATTTTTAACCTTAGTGATTCTGTGATTCTATTCTATGATTTCCTAATTCTCTATTTTTTCCTCTAGGTTCGATATACGTTTAATGAAAGAAGGCCGTATGAAGGGTCAGGCTTTCATTGGACTTCCTAATGAAAAAGCAGCTGCTAAAGCTTTAAAAGAAGCAAATGGATATGTCTTATTTGAAAAACCCATGGTCGTTGTATCTTTTTCTTCAAATATTCTTTTTGAGTTCTCTGTCAGAATCTAGTTTTGCCTACCTAAAGATTTTTGTTAGAAATCTACAAAGAAGAAGAGAGAAATCTACAAGGAAGAAGAGAGATGTTATAAAAACTAGATAAAAGAACCTAGTGTACTATTGTAAAATTTGTATCTTAAAAATATATAGGGACACCATTTGTGAAATAGGAAAGTAAATGAGAACTTAAGATTTAATTATTTTTCTGTACTTTGCTCTCTGATACCGCAAGCCCAATCCAAAAGATAGTTTAAGATGTATAGCCATTGCATTTAAATTATGTAGGGTTTTTGAATTGTTTAAACCTGTGTTTGCAGAATTGGGAGATGAAGTGTTTGTTTTGTTTTGCTAGTTGGCTCTTTTTTTTTTTTATAATTGCATACAAATTAGTTACTTCGGGGGCATGTATATTATGTTGGGGTTTCTACACTTCTTTGATTGGATTGCCCTGTTGTTTCAGTTTGAAATCTTTTTTGCATCCTTTCATATTGTTGAATTAAACGTTCCAAATGTTCCAGTTTTTTATGAGCTCTGGAAATATACTCTGTTGAAGTATACTGCAGATCAGTGAGGTCCTATCTTTGACTAGGATTGTGTTGCTTCTTGATTGACTTGTGTTTATCATTGACACTTGTAGTCCTTAACAGAATCTCAGCAATTTGCTCGTTCAGCTAGACCAAAGCAGGATTCCAATGAAGTGAAAAGAAAAAAGTAGAACATAGCAAAAGGTATGGACTCTTTGCCTAAAAATTACAGGGTTTTGTTTTTCATTTTGCTGCCTTTTTTTTTTGTTTTATTTTTTATGATTGCTTTAGGAATAGTGACAGTGAAAGAGAAATATTCCATACAGTATTCTTATCTTAAATGTGCTCTTCTATCAGGAAACCAGTTTGCAGGATGTGTAGTTGGTTTAAGATTGAAGATTGCTTCTTCCTCTGTTTAGAAACCTGGAGTCTGTTATTTTCCTTATCTTGAGATCCTAAGATAGTTGTCTGTATTTTCTGATCCTTAATGCTGGGAGATTGGAACTTGGGGAGAATGACTTCATGGAATTTGAGTGCTTACGTTTTTAGTAATGTTCTGGGATTTTGGCTTCAAAAGGAGTGGCAGCTTTGCCCTTTCCTGTCCTTACTCCCACCATGCATGCTGTAAAGCTGTTTCAGATATCTGTTTCTAGCAGTAAACTTGCTTCTGCCACCTCTGTCAATGAGATCCTAGTACTACTGCAGCATCTCTTAAGCTTGTCTGATTTAGGAGATGTTTGTGTTTCTGAATATATTACTTAATAATGCAGTAATTGAGACTTGCTTTGCTACGGAGTGCACAGGTGCTGATTTTTTAACATTTGACTAAATTGACGAGAAATTAACTTTCTGCTAAAAGTAATCACTTCATATCGTACATCTTTACTTCACTAGCACTTACTCTAAAGTATTTGCTTTATACTAAAGTAAATGAAGCAAAATTGTGAGAGTTTTTGTGGCCTCCAAAAATTTGGGTAGTGAACTGCCTCATATTTGCACCAGTTACTTCAGATGCTAGCACAGAAACACTCTGTTCTCGGCCTGCACTCTCTGATAAAATAGCAAGCTCAAATTTGAAGAGCATTTTATCAGAATTACATGTTATGATTGAATGTCACGCTGGTTATCCGTCTCTTTACCGTAGAACTTAAAACTTCGGTTGAGTGCTTTAGAAAAGTACTGCTTACTCCTTCATGTTTTCTCATCTGAATGTCTTGGTCATTATTTAGAAAGAAAAATGATAATAATAAAAAAAAAAAACAACTCTGAAGTTTGAAATGTGAACAACTGATTTTAATTTTAAAAAATTGTTTTCATTCCCTTGGTATTGTTATTGTGAGGATAGTATTTCTATTAGTGACAGCTACTTCAGTTGTAGGCTTCTTGCTCTGTCTGCTGACCTTTCATCAGGTCTCAGTTGAGCTTTTTTACCTCATTGCTAAGGTGCTGTTTGGACTTACAGGTACTATTTTGACTTACAGATTTTGCAACCCATAAATTAGATTTAAAAGATTTTAAAAAATCTTTTATTTGATAAAAGATGACTTGTTCTTACAGGTGTTTTTCTGTACTGTTTATTGAAAGCAGACGAATGAGCCTTGATTTTGAGCTGTGAGGAACAAGGGTGTGCAGAAGTGTTTCATTTTTTTCTTATTCCTTCCTAGTTAAATAAAAAGTATTAGTTACATTTTCTCCAGGGTGTGATAAGAATGTTATTAAAGTTGTTTTAAACAGAAAAAGGAAACTTGAAGTATTTTTAACTAATGTAAAGCTTTAGATGTGAACTCTGAATGGTAATTCTGGCATGTCATGCAGTTCCAACCAGCTTAGTGCATTCAATTTGATTCTGACTTTACTAAACATGCTAAATAATACTTGAATAGCGGAAAGAAAATAACCAGGCGCTTACTATATTATTAATCATATTGATGATCAACTCAGAAGCTTTTTTTTTTTTTTTTTTAATGAGCAAACACTCGACATAATTGTACATCTGAAAGTCTGCGTGGGTTGCTTCAGTTTCATGGCTTTAGTAAATGGTAAACAGGACTTCTTCCATGCCTTCACTATTTATATGTGACAGTCACATAATGCACCACAGACTAATTGAAATCCCTAAGAATCCTAGGCAAAGTACAAATCATTTCTTTACAAATTGCTTGCACGCTAATGATGAGGCAGAACCCTTTTTCTGCAGAGTGTGTTTTCCTGTGTCTGCTGAAATGCTTTGATAAATGCTAATTTGTGATGCAGAATTCAATTATATAAATCCGAAATTCATGTAGACACCTGGGGAACTTGAAGTTTGATTTGTACTGCATCACAGTGGTTTTTTCCTTCTGTAAGAAAATTGAATTGTTTTTTTTTTTTTAAAACAGGAAGAAGCTGTGAGTAATTCATAAACATTATTTATTACTTTCTCTACAAATATTGCTTCTTTGGTAGAGAAAACAACACATAATAGTTTATAAAAACACTGTGTGACTTATTGCTAAATGAAACGCCTTTTTTTTTGATTAACGACAAAAATGTCAGTTAGTATTTGGTGTGACTATTCTTCTGTGGGTAAAATATAGTTTTGTGGTATAAGGGTTATGTAAAAGAAACTGATGCTGAGAGGTCATCAGCTTCTTTGTAGAGAAGAAGTGACCTGAAAGCCTGCATTGAATGGAAGCGTGTTTGGTTTGGATCTGATGGAGAAAGTGAGTCTGTAAAATGTCGAAGACTTGAGGAAGAATTAATGAAACAAAAATCTGCTATTGTCATTGTAGTTCAAGTTATCAAAATATGGATTTACTTTTGAATACAGAGTTAGTGATGGTGGGTTCATCAGACCGGGTCAAAACTGTATTTATTAAGTTATACATTTTTGTTTATGATAGGTAGCATAAATTTAATGTGTGTGCAATTTTGAGAGTTAAGTAAAATTAAACAACATTCTGCTGTTCTTCTTTAGAAACATTCCTGCGTATATACTGCAGTAATACTGTCATGCAGAGTGTATCCTTTCTTGTTGTATCCTTTTATGTGCAATGTTTTTTGTAGCACTCAACCACCTCTAACTTCTCACCTAGAATAGGTTTGGGGAGGAGCTTATGCATTTTAAAGCTGAATTAATCTATCAGTTTAAAAGTAGCACTTTTTCAGGGGGAAAAAAAAAAAGAGCTATCTGTTGGATGAATAGTTGAAATGAACTTTCCTAATCTTAAAAGGTGGCTTTCACCTTTCTCTTCAAAGGTCATATCATTTATTTCATTTCTGATACAGTTCCTTAGCTTGTCTGAGCTAGAAGTGTTTCACTGATGTGTGTGGAGCTGTGCTGGGCTCACAACTGAGGATGTCGTTTTTAAATAAATCATTAGGTTTAAAGTATGTCGCAAGGCCATGATTAATGTTATTAGAGGGTTGATGTGTTCTTAGAACGTTTGATTACTGTTGTCCTACTGTAGAGAAACTGTTGATTTTCAGTTTGTACATTTGTCTTTTGATTTTGAACAGCAAAATCCAACAGTGTCTCACAATGCAGTAATAGAGCTCAGAACTGAATTATTAGTCACTGTTAACGTTTTTGTGGTTTCTTTCATCGTTCTCTTCAATGAGGTAGTGTTGGTGATGGTGATGTTTTTTTTTTTTTTTAATTTCGTATTTACATTATCATTTTTCATTTTCTGTAATATAAAACTAATACAGCCTGTACCTGCTAAGTCAGGTTTTTTTAGATACTCAGAAGTCTTATAATATTAACCATCTTTCAATTTAGTTGTCAAAAGAAAGCATGTCACTGCTAGGATCCAGTTGTTCACGCTGGTAACACACCTTTGTGATGTTCCAGGTCCCTTTTGCGTTCCATCCCATTCAAGAGTTCTCAAGCCTGGGGAGGAAGCAGCATCATCATCAGGACTCTGGAACTGTGCGTAGAGCATTTCTAAAGTTTTTGAGGCAGAGTATAAACTTCCTCATCTTAATGATTCCAAGTATGTCTGTCAGAAGGCTTACATGATAAATGTATGTTAGTTTGCTTTTGAAGTCTCTAATAAATTATTTCTTTTCTCTTGATGTTACGTTTTTCTTTTGTTAGGAGGTTTGTAAATGGAAAGGAGGAGCAAGACACAAATATTGTGTTGCTATTCTTTAAGCTTTAGGGTTTTTTTGTTTACCTTTTGCCCAAACTTTGTTGTCATTGTGGACAACGTGTTCAATGTGATTTGGGGCGTATGTTCGTAGGCACCGGTATGAACTTTGATAAGTCTGATGTTCAGCTCCTAATGGTTCAGGGTAAAACAGCAAGTAAATCCAAGGATAATCTCATTTCAGTGTAAATGCTTCCTTGTTTCTTGGAGACCAAACAGTACTAGTGGCATGAATTCATGCTGTCTAATTACAAAGGAAACCGGTAATTACCATCGTGGTTTACTCAGGACCACGTCCCAAGGTCACACCCCTCCTTTGCGGGGCAGCCCCGGAGCAGCGCGCCGCCCGAGCTGGGGTTGGGGCGCCGTGCCCGCGGGGTCGGGGCCACGTGCTGGGTGTGACTGACGGGTCGGTGCGGTACATGAACGGCACTTACGTTACACTTCGGGTAGCCGGCGCTCCCTAGGTCGCCTGGTGGCCTTCCGCTGCCCCTGAGCAGGAAGTGCTTTAGTCTGTCACGTCCTTAGTCACAGGCTCCTTTGCGTAAGCCGCTCGTGCGAGCATGCTGCGCGAGCCTTCCCGCTGACGCGTGCCCTACCTGCGGGAATGAGAGCCGGAACGGGATAAAAGGATGGTGCTGCGCGACTCCAAAGGAGAAGTACTTCATTTAAATTAAAACAGAAAAACAACAAAAAGAACGCGCAGATAACCCGCTCTTCATACGCCTCCCTCGCCAACCCGCTCCCGCCGCGGCGCAGCCCCTCAGGCACGCGCACGGCTCGGCGCTCCGGCCGCTCGGAGAGGCGCGTGAGGGGCGGCGCCGCGCGGCTGCCGGGAGCAGCGCCGTGAGCCCAGCGGGAGCGCGCGTGGGAGCGGCGTCCGGCGCTGCACGGAGCTGCGGCGACCCGGCTGTACGGCCCGGTAAGCACCGCGGGGGAGCTGGGGGGTGGCTGCTATTTTTCCGGCCGGCTGGTTTTGGTGTTTATCTTCTTGTTCCTTAATTGCTTCGTGGATTTCAGTCTGAAAATATTTTTGGCTTCAACGTATTGTTTTTCTCACCGCAAATAAATTAATAAACAAAAGCCCTGAAACAAAACCAACGAAAGGTAAAAATGTGCGGTTTCTGTGGCACGTTAGTCGTTACGGATCAGGTAACGCCGTGCTGGCACGTGGTCGGCACGGAGCGGGGTTGGTTCGCTGCGCTGAAGCTGCGCCGACTCCTCCGCGCTGAGCTGCGGGCGCCCTGCCCGCTCCTGCTGGGGCTGCTGAAGAAACGGTGCTTAAATTGAGCCTTGCTTTGAACTCGGGAGCAAGTACAATGCTTAAAGATAAGCGTAGCGCTGCAGTAACTTCTGTAACGCCGACGTACCCCTGTTTTAAACTGTAGGAACGTCATGGCTGCTGAGAAATTGGTTTTGATCGTGTCGCGTGTGGTATTATTCACTGAATAGGTGACGCCGGGTGTGAAACACAGCGATTAAAACGTGCGGTGCTAACTTAATATCCTCCCTATGCCTTTTACTATTCTTTTTACAAGCTCATTTTTTGGTTGTTAGCGTTTGTGTTATTTTGGAGAATAACAGTTGGAGTTTTGCACTGCAGGCTCGAGCTGAGCAGGGAACCAGGTGTGGGCAGCGAGGCATTGAGTGGGATCGGCTCCCTCCGTGTTCGCTGAATTGCAGTCAGCTCTGCTCTCCTTTCCACTGGCATGGAAAAGGTCCTTTTGAATTGTGGAAAACATCCGTTTTGAAGCTAGAACCTTCTGAGTGTGTTGGAGATTTCAACGCGGTCCTTGTCTTATTGTGCTGGAGCAGCTGTAAGCCTTATTTCAAAGAAATGAGTCCCTGCATTTAGTCTTCTCCTTAAGCGCTAGGCCTGATGCTGTTTGGGTCAAAATATGTTGTTCTGACTGCCATGTGTAATTTATCTGACACGTGATTTTCTTATTTACTTTGAGCAACCAAAGGCGTGGGTCTGTTTCCCTGCCAGTAAAACTCAGTGGCTGTTTTGCTGGTCACAATGTAGGTGCGCTCAAACAGAAAACATGAAAGCACAGAGCTGTGAACTTATGACCTGGTTGTGTTGTGTGTAAAAGTGTTGCAATGCTGTTTTCTACATCAGAGCACATCCTGATCAGAACAAACAAAAATAAAAGCATGTGGCAAGGGGATAAAATCCTGTTCAAAAACCCAATAACAAAACTGTGACTGGGACATATTTCTGTAAGTAAACACCACCAATGTGGTAAACGACTTTTTTCATCAGAGAAGACCAAACTTTCCTGGCTTATTTTCTGTTAATGTATGTACTGGGACAAAGGAGCATTCTTTCATAGTGATGGAAACAATACAGAACAGCTGCTTATGGCTGGAACCTACCTGCGTAGTCTACCAAAGAACTGTAAATAAACAATTCATTTACAAGCAGCAGATCAAGCTAAATTTATCAATCTGAAATAACTCTGGCTGCCTGCAGGGTACATTGGCAGCTGATAGCAACAAGCTATTTTGTGCTTGAATGTGCTCCAGAGAGTGCAGCTCTGCTGAGAGCTGCGTATCTTCCTTTCCGTGAAATAAGAATATGAGAGAGAAAGGTGGTTTTTATTTATTTTTTTTTTTTAAGAGATAGGATAAGATTTTTTAATTAAATGTTGTTTGGATATCTGTATTATTGTAGGTCAAAGTTTTCAGGGGTGCATTCTCAAATGTACATTAAATTAAGAAAAAAAGCATGTGGCAAACCAGAGGGACATGTGTTCATGTTTAAGCATTCACTGAAGCATTTAGTTTCCATGTGGAAGTGATCAGGAATCTCCTTACTCCCTTCTTGCCTTAAATTGTTTCTGAGTTGCATGGTAACTGAGTCACAGCCTGAGGCACTGATTGAGCACCTGAGGAAAGGACCCGGTCAGCTCTGAGAGCACAGGTGAAGGCAGTTCACGTGTGCGATGGCAAGGGGGTGGAGCCTGGCTGCACCTCTCTTAAGCCTCATTTAAGGGCTGACTGCCTCTGGGGAAAGATCTCTTTCTGGAGATCCTTCCTTTGTGGAGTTCTCCCTTATGAACGTAGATCTTCTGAGATAGGTGAGCAGTCCTTTTTCTTTCCTTTGTAACATTTTTCTATTGCGTTAGAACCTCTGTTATTAAACCTCTTGTATCACCTTTCCATCATGCTGAACTTTTGGATTGTTACGTTTGGTGAGCCAGCCGTGCTAAAAATGTTGAAATGTCCTTTCTATGGAATATCTTCAAAGGGGAGAACATTACCTTTCTACAGAAAACTATACCAGAACACAGCCCAGGATTTCTGGGATCACCATTACAAGCTTGTGGTCATAACTGAAAAATGGGGTCCCCTGCAGGTTCGTGGAAATCTTTCTTCCCCATCCCACATAGCAGATAATTTCCATGGATTAGATAAAGACATTTTGATCGCAGAAGAGCGACAGCTAGCTGCATCCACATGGGCATTATTAGATGCATTAAATTAATCAGAACTTTCAAATAACACGTTAGAGAATGAAAATCAATTGCTATGTGATAACACTGAGAAGTTAGAACAGCAGCTTGGCATGTTAATGGGAAAGAAATCAAGCTTGACTTTCCCTATAAAATAAGTCCCAAACATTGCATTAGAAAATACCCAGGCTCCTAACTCAATGGACCTAGATGATTGAAAAAACAAAGTTTCAAGATCTGATCTCAGAGTTTCACCTGAGATGGACTGCTTTGGGATCCAACCTACAATAACACCAAAAAACAAAGAAAGCACAAGATAGACCAGCAGGGGTGCCCCTGATCAGTAGCCCACTGCTGTCTGAAATCATCTGCATGTGACAGCCCATCCCTATACAGCATCTGAATTAATGGACTTAGTACAGCGAATTTGACAAAAGCCTAGGGAATACCAACTTAGCTTTTAAGATTATGGGACTTGGGGGCAGAAAGTGGTGTAGTTAATGGACCAGAAATTTCTAAACTGACATCTATCACCTCACACCATGCCCTTAGACAGAGATTATATGCCACTGTACAACACCAGGACGAAAACCATTCGTTAATAGATTGGTTAATGGCAGCCTGCTGTGTTACTTGGCCTGGTAAGGCCGATATACCATTGCATGTGGGCATTTATGGCCTCCAGGGAGGACCTTCAAATATATATCTGTGAATTGGTCAGAAGGGAGGCAGTACACAAGGAGGCGATTGAAAGCCCAGATTTGGCAAAATTTTCAGCAAGGATGAGGGATTTGATTTTACAACAGGCACCCTCCTACCTTTATGGATGGGATACTTTAGTATCTGTATTGAACCTCTGTGGTCTCAGAGGCCATCGTCCAGCAGGCTGTCCAGTTGGCAGCCAATCTGGTGGAGACAGACCACCTAAGAACAAGACGTAATGTTAGGGCGGTGGAAGGAGCTGAGATACTCCCAGTCATTAATACCAGGAAGGCTTCCCCACGGAAACCTTGATTGGGCCCCATACGGGTGTCCTGGAAACAAATATTCATTGATCTTACATGGGCTGGGGTACACCTGCCAGCAGCCTAATCATACTTTATTTCAATTATGGAAACAGTTATGAGACGATCAGAAATTTCAAAGTACTCCCAAAAGAGCAGGGATACGAATAATTCAACAAATACCAGTAAGAACTTGGAACATAGAGGACTTTATGGTCCTTAGTAAAGGGGGGGAAAGTCTCTTCAGGTGACTTGAGCTATGATACCAGTGCCACCTGAGTAAAAAGACCTGGCTGTCAGGCAGTTTATGTTGTGACAGAGAATGTTAGTTCCCCTGTAATGAGGGCCTCCAAACGGGACTGGAGGCCGTACGTCAGATTAATGATTTCTTGGTCCTGAAGAAGAGTACGACAGGTTATGGCATTGGTTGACATCAGCATGGAAACTTCAGTCATTTATGGTGATCTGACTAAATTCCAAGGAAACAGAGTAACGATCAGTGATTTTGGGGGACAGACTATTCCTGTCACCCAAATGTGGTTGAAACTGGGGGTTGAGCATCTCCCGCCCCGGGAATATAAAGTGTCTGTTGCCCCACTTCCAGAGTGCATCTTGGGCATAGATATACTATGGGGTCTGACTCTCCAGACAACTGGAGAAACTCAAAAATATTTGGGTTTTCTTGGCAACTCTAAGGAACTTACCTCTTCTTCAAGTCCTTTCTAAATAAGCACAGTGTGAAAAAAGACTCTTCACAGGAATAAATAGTGATACAGAATACTGTACATTAAAATAGAAAATGAAATGCTAATTTCAGCCCACGTAAGCAATTCCCTTGCCAGTTGTGGTTGGTTTCAGCTTTATACTAATAGAAATCCGTTGCACACTGGAGACGACTTATATGAGACAATATCTAAATTTTATCTTCAGAAAAATGAAGTTACTGTTAAATATGTGAAATTGATACTAAATCAACGAAATCGATGTGTAGAAACTTAGCAGCAAAGTTTTATTGCCACTGAGTCAGGTATTCTTTATTAGCAGCACCGGGAAACACTGGGGATATTTCCACTGTAAGTGCTTCAGAGATTACATGATTCAGACTTTATTACATTTCCACAGATAGTATGTATTCATCAATTACATGTGAGACAGTTAACATATATGTGCCTATCTCAGATAGTGATTTATGCAATTTCCAGTCTTCTATTTCATGGTCTTGTCTAGCGTCCTTTTAGCATCGTGACAGTCCAACCCAACAGCCTTTCACTTCATCCGGTGATCTTCTTTGCTCTTCTCTTAGATGAATTTTCTTCATTGACGTATGCTCAGTAGAAGAATGCCTATTATAAGCAAACTATAGGTACCAAAATTGTAACATTTGCTCACTCGGCCGTTATTTATGGACTTGTCCTTGGATAGAGATAAGTTTGGCAACCCGTCTTTTAATGATGTATACTGGGGTGTTAACCAGTGTTTTAACTATGTCTGTAAGTTAAGGAGAAAAGAGGGGAACTTCTTGATGTCTGCCTGTTGCATCTCACCTAATCCCAGAATGAGAGAATTTGCGTGGAGGCCCTGGCTTTCGTTACTGTGTTTCATGTGCTGAGGGTCTCTTGTCAAAATAGAATAGCCTAACAACATGCGTTCTAGTCTGTAATTCATTCATAACTGAATTCACATTCATAACTGAATTCACATTCATAACTGAATTCACATTCATAACTATTTTCAGCATCTAAAAGCTATTATGGTTCTGCAAGCAAGAATTAATCACATATTACAATTCAACAACTATATTTCTGAAAATTCACTATTAAAATTTTTGATATTTCTATTTTTTTCAAATCAGCTATTTCTAAAAATGTGTTACAAAATATATTGTAGCCTACTTCTTTAAATCAGTATGGCTTAGGTAAAACCAGTTCTCAAACAGAATGGTAAGTAAAAATAAATATCATGCCAGAGTTTACCACTGAAAAGTAAATGCCTGTTTCGTAACGTGTACTTTACCCTCTTGCAGGAAAAGAAATATGCAGCACAAAGAGCTTAGCTGATCACAGAACACACCATGGGCGTCTATTTTCTTCTGTTCATTGTGGGGCTTTGCTGGGCACAGTACAATCCCAACACTCAGCCCGGGAGAACGTCTATTGTGCATCTCTTTGAATGGCGCTGGGCTGATATTGCTCTGGAGTGTGAGCGCTATTTAGCTCCTAATGGGTTTGGAGGAGTTCAGGTATGTATATTCCTGTCAGTAGGTAGTAAAATTGCTTCGTAGATGAATGCTTCTCAGATTAAAATGTTCAGTTCATCCAAGGACAGATAATAAGGAAAAAAACAGAGATCGTTAATCGTAAATGCTGACAGGTATATTCCTCAGCTGCATCATTTAAGAGTAAATTTGTTTAATCACTCCAAAGCACGTGTTTTGCTCTCTATGCTATTACGTTTGGATGAATTAGAACTCCTTACTGCTGACTAAATCTTTTCTTATTGTTTTGAATAATGTATGTTTATCTGCTTGATATTATTTAAATCAAGGGAAGTCCTTTAAGAACTAGACGAACAGTCTACTAGAAAGTATGATTTACAAAAAGCATTCCTGAAGAGTGGTGAAGGTTAGAAATAAGTGGATAAGCATAAAAGGCTGCTAACTGGGTTCATCCAGACTGCCAGGTTTCTCTCTGTAAAGCACATCAGAGCAAGCCATTAAAAGACCATGCTTGGCAGGAACTTGGTGAGCAAGCAGAAATGAACCGAGCACAAGTTCTGATGGAGGTGTGTTGACGAGAATCTGTGACATCTGAAGAACAGACGCGTGCTCCTGTGGAACTAGTAGCGCTGGATGGATGGGGTATTATGGGTAGAGAGTAGCCAGTAATTAAACTGGCTCTATTCGTTTGTTCGGTGAGAGAATGCTGCAAAGGTCTGCTTATTTCTGGTAACCCAGGAGCTTGAGAACTGGCTTGCACGTAATTTTAAAATAATGCAACCTTCTTTCCAGACACATGGATCGAATTGATTTTAAACTGATTTCTCAGACTGTACTATATATTTGGACATCTTTTCAATCCTTATTTTGGCAGGATCTCAGAATGAAAGGTTTTTTCAGATGCAGATTTGCATATGAAGTCCGATGAATTTTAGTGGAGTGATGTTACCAGATATTCTGCGGTCTGTTCCTTCCTGGTTTTGGGCTTTCTCTACTGCCCCGATCCATCGTGTTTTACATGATTCTTTTGGTCCGTGAGGTCGGCATTCTCAAAAATGATTAGGATCTGTCTATATCCACGGACGTCAATTTTAGAGAACGTTTTCAACTACTGAATGTCTGGGCCTAAGTCTTTCAATTGTAGATACAGTTTTAAGTACAGTGTACTAAGGATCTATGTAGGTTATGTATTGCAATCAGCTTTCGTTAAAGGGACCGATCTGATCTTTGTTTTTCACGTTCTTACTCTAACAATACTGTGAAAACATATCGAAAACAGTACTGGTACCATCTTATTCACAGATTTCGCCTCCAAATGAAAATCTTGTCATTGCTGATCCCTCGCATCCGTGGTGGGAAAGATACCAGCCAGTCAGCTACAAACTCTGCACACGATCGGGGAACGAAACTGAATTTAGAGACATGGTGACCAGGTGCAACAATGTTGGTGTAAGCGCATAGAAAACATTCTGGTGTTAGCAGTGAAAGGATATAGACACGGGGTAATTTAGAAGGTGTGGTATCAGTGGACTAAAGATTTTTTTCAATTCACTGAGATGCGTATTGTATCGCCGCTGCTTAAATAAAAGTATCTTAAAATGTTGGGGGAAGGAGGCCAGCGGAAGTAGAGAGATAAGGCAGGAGATAAGAGGAAGGGAATGTTATTCAGATAGTGGTGCTGCGGGAAGGAGTGTTCTTAAATTGAAATTCAAGTATTATTCTCTAGGTATATGTTTATGCAGATGCAGTAGTAAACCACATGTGTGGAGGTAATGCTGGTGCTGGCAATCATTCTACTTGTGGAAGCTATTTCAATGCTGAAAGTGAAGATTTTCCAGCTGTGCCATATTCTGCCTGGGATTTTAATGATGCTAAGTGTAAAACCAGAAGTGGAGACATTGAGGATTATCAAGATGCGCCTCAGGTAAACTTACAATTAGTAACACGTTTTTACATCTGTGCGTTCTTGGGCTGTTTCTTCTTTGTTCCTCTTTACTGCCAGCTGTTGTATAGAAGAATAAAACCAAGCTCACAGAAAGCCATCCTAATTGATGATAATAGAGGTTAGCATTATTGATATGAATTCCGCTTCTTTATCCAGAGCTAAGGGATAGTTCTACTTGAGGCAGTTTAGGCTCGCTTTCAAATTTAAGTTATGCGCTTAGGTACTTTATAAAGTCAGTTTTAAAGATCATAAGATCTATTTAGGAATTCTTTTGTTTACTATGTTTTTTAAAAAGTAGGAGTTACTGTTTGCCTCTTGCTCTAATTTGGAAATTTTCTTTGGTCTCAATTTCAAAAGAAAGAGATTAGCATTTAATGCAATTTTATAAATAACTGGATTTTTTTGTTTTTTTTTTTTTGTTTTTGTTTTTTGTTTTGTTTTGTTTTTTAACAGCGTCTTATGCCTTTTCAATGTAATTTATTATTCCTGAATCTAAGTTTAGGGTCGAGGGATGTTGAGGAAACTGTAGGAGGGGTGGGAGGCATTAAACATCCCTGCAATCTTGAGCAGCTCCAAAGGGTCATCTGTATTGCCAGTTCTTTAGTACAGGTTGCAACATAGGCTGATGTACTTTGCTGTCTCCAGACAGATGTTTGCATAGCTATGGAAATCCAGCATGAGATTTACTGAATACACATTGAATATACAGAAATGCTTCTCTAAACTATTAGTGTGATGAAAATCTATGCCCATCATTTTTTATTTACAGGACATCAAAGCAGATGGGGTGTGAGAAAACAAGTTCTTTTTTTTTTTGTATGGCTTTATGATTCAGTATACTTCCAAGTTTTGAAATATCATTTCTAAAAATCCTTCCTGTATCACAGAATTAATGAGTGCGCTTGAAATAGTAATGAATCTGCACATTAATATACTGGAGCAAAAATAATATATCTTTGCCCTATACTTGTATTAAGAAATTAATTAAGGATTTAGTATGTGCCTCTCTGATACGTTCCTTTATCGCTTACCCACATGTGTTGGGCAACTGAGGATTTCTGAAATGCTCTTCATATGTAGAAAACTGTCCAAAACAACCGTGCATGTTACTGTCGAAGGTGTAAGATGTGCATTGTGAATGACGACTAGTGAAGGTTTTCTTTTGGCATTATAATGTAAACAGAGAAATTTAAAGAGATGTATGCAGAATAATCTGTTTAGTTTACTATGGAAAAATGTTTAATTTTAGAATTTTTATACAGGTCCGAAACTGCCGCTTAGTTAATCTTCTTGATTTGGCCCTGGAAAAGAACTACGTGCGCTCCAAAATTGCAGAGTACATGAATTACCTCATTGACATCGGTGTAGCTGGGTTCCGCATTGATGCTGCCAAACATATGTGGCCAGGAGATGTGAAGGCAATTCTAGATGAGCTGAGAGATCTAAATACGACATGGTTTTCTGCAGGAGCTAAGCCTTTCATTTATCAGGAAGTAATCTTTATTTTCTTAATTTTACTTTATGTGCGTGTTTATATAGCAGCAGCATACGCTCAGTCTAGCAACTTAAGGGTGTTTTGCTTCTGATAGTTCTGAGCACCCTGCAGCTTCGATATAAAATGATGTCAAGGTTTAATAATCATAATTTGAAATATCCAGTGTGACTGCAAGTGATTGTTGACATGAAAAATGCCTCAGTTGTTTCAGACCTCCTGGTGCTAATTAACTGGGAAATTTAATTTGAGATGTTATTTACAGCGATGACAGTTTACTGAAGTAAATGTAAAAATTGAGTTGATTAAAAAAATAAAATTAAGTTAGACTCTGAATTTTAAATTCCGAGTGCCTAAACTGTAACAGAAGGTATAAATTATGATGATGGTCTGAAACCGCATAGGCAGTGTGACTTGGACACTCCCAATTTTTTTTTTTAATCATGCTTGAGTAATTAATCGTACGAAGAGCTAAAAGAAAGATGAAGGTCTGCAGAAACTAAAGTTGCTCCATAAATTTTATTAAAAGTGTGTGACCTATAAGATCTAATGCCACTAGTGAAATGTTCTTTAGATACAGTAGGTAAACGAGAAATGGGCTTGCGATTCTATGTGCTGAAATCAGAGGCATTGGTAAATGATGAATGTTTATACTGCCCAGGCTGTAATAATGCAATACCGATTGGTCACAGTAAGGAAACTGAGAAGGAAAATGAGAAAAAACTCACAGCCATGCTGAGAGAAAATAAAAAAGGCTAAAATGCAATTTTGAAAGGAAATGAAGTAATATTCTTATCTCGCATACAGACTTTTCCTTAAAACAATGTCTTGGACAGTGTTTTTTACCCATTTGTGTTTTAGCAGCAAGGAATGTTCTTTTATGTACCAGGTAATTGACTTGGGAGGAGAGCCAATCACAGGCAGTCAGTACTTTGGAAATGGCCGAGTGACAGAGTTCAAGTACGGTGCAAAACTGGGGACAGTGATCCGCAAGTGGAATGGAGAGAAGATGGCCTACTTAAAGTAAGGGCGAACGTCCCGCGACTGATGTAAGATAAGCTGGAGGCGTAACGTGGGGGGGTAGAATCAAGTCCCTGTGTTTTTCTCTAGGAACTGGGGAGAAGGCTGGGGCTTTGTGCCTTCTGACAGAGCCCTGGTCTTTGTGGATAACCACGACAACCAGCGGGGGCACGGGGCAGGTGGAGCTTCCATTCTTACCTTCTGGGATGCCAGGTGAGGAGTGCCGGTGTCTGCATGATGACGCTTACTATTCTCTTTTTCGGTCTGCTCGTTCTTTGGCGGCGTTTCTCTTCCACGTCCCATTATGCTTTTTGTCCAACAGGCTTTATAAGATGGCAGTTGGTTTCATGCTCGCTCATCCCTACGGGTTCACGCGGGTGATGTCAAGTTATCGTTGGCCAAGATATTTCCAGAATGGAGTGGTGAGTTTGTAGCGCTGAAGATTTTGGCGCGTCAGACGCGAACGATTTCTCTGTCCCGTGCCGGATCTGCCAGATGGACGTTGGAAGCCGCATTTAACTTCTCTCCCTGGCTACTGTCTGTGCATTTGCCAGTAAGCACTTTAAAAAGTCTTTTTTCGTTTAAAGGATGTCAACGACTGGGTTGGACCGCCGAGTAACTCGGATGGGTCGACAAAGTCTGTGACAATCAATGCAGACACTACCTGCGGCAACGACTGGGTCTGTGAACATCGCTGGCGACAAATAAGGTGGGAGGAAAACGTAGGAAGAGCAGCGACTCTTGGGTCACACGCCTCGTGGCCACGAAAGTCCTGCAGCTACAATGACAGCCCTTCCTCGCATTTTCAGGAACATGGTTGTCTTCCGTAACGTGGTAGACGGTCAGCCTTTCTCAAACTGGTGGGACAATGGGAGCAATCAAGTAGCTTTTGGTCGCGGCAACAGAGGCTTCATTGTCTTTAATAATGATGACTGGTGAGTGATTTCTGGACAGCTACGTGTGAGTTCACAGTAGAGAAACCGAGGCTGTGGGCAGGGTAATGGCCAGGGATGTAAGCATTAGCCGCTTACATTTTGGTAGTTACGAGCGGAGAGGGTAGTTTATTCCTTCCCTCATCTGGCCCTAGCCGATCTAGTCGTGCCAATGCAACCGTAACGGTTTGAATGATCCCAGTTAGGGGGTTACTTCGGTTTAACCGCATGCATCCTGTTGTAGGAGCTGTCTGTAGGCTTTGATTTTCTCCTGTCCTTTCCCGCCGGCGAGACCAACCGCTACAGCCTGAGCTAGATTCACGCGGTTGCGTTCTAGTTGTGAGGGGCTAAAAAGGGAGCTCAGAGAAACAAGGCCCTAAGACCGAGAAATCCCTTGCGCTGCGTCACCTCGCAAGTAGCGGAATAGCATCGTGCTCAGCAGTCCTTTGCCTACTTTGCAATACCTCTTTTGAAAGCCACGCTTTAAGCTGTGTACTTTTCACGTAGGTATATGAACGTCGATTTGCAAACGGGGCTGCCTGCCGGTACCTACTGCGACGTTATTTCTGGACAAAAGGAAGGCAGTGGCTGTACTGGAAAGCAGGTGTATGTTTCCTCGGATGGAAAGGCTAATTTCCAGATTAGTAACAGTGACGAAGATCCATTTGTTGCAATTCACGTTGATGCCAAGTTATAACTTCATTTGTTGTTTTTTTTCTTTGCTGTTGTGTGGAAGAAGAAGAGGTTGGCTCGACCTTGTGGAATGTCAACTTGCTGGTAATAAGGCGCTGGGAAAGAGAGATGGACAGAATAAACAGGGATGTTTTGTAGCCAGGCATAAGTTAAGCTCTGTGCTGTTATGAAGACCTGTTACGGAACTTGCTTTCTAGCCAATGGATTCTTAGTGGAAATGTACTGAACGTGCATGTTGGAATATAAAAGGCTTGCTGAGGAAAATAAAAGAGAATCTTCCTTGCACGAGAACCCTGTGTTATGTTGCTAACTTGCGACACTGCTGCTGTATATGTATTCTGTTTGTGCCAAGCTTGTTTCCCCGATGTTGAGTGAAAATAAATGACAACGGAAATGAAGACCAAAGGTTTTCATCCCTCGGTATTTTGGATCGTAGCATTATCGCGCTGTAACTAGCGGCAAAGCCATCGGTACGTTTTAAGGCAATACGGCACCGTTTTTCTGATATCACAGAATCGCAAGAGTAAAGAAGGAATAGGAGGAAAAGAATCCAAGTGCACGTTGAATTTAGAACGTTGTATTTCCAAGGCTGATACACATTGTGGAGCAGGCACTTTGCTGTAGTCAGCCGGAAGCGTTGCATAATGCGATGTTGTCAGCGCTACGACGATGCGGTAAGAATGCCGGAGGATAGATTTTGGTCAAGCCACGTTTGCGTGTCCAGCAGATGACGAAGTGTTTCTTCCTCAGAGGAAAGCAGTTGTCTTAGTCTTGTTAGCTAAGCAATTGAACCGAAAGGCATAGGTTCACTGTCTCCAAAGCACACTTTCTAGCAAGTGATTAACTTCAGCTAAGCATCCTCCAGTACTCAGTCCTTGCCTCCCTGCTTTTGATAAGAGAATGTTTGGCATCTTCTGCAGTTTCAGCAGTGTGAAGAAATGAAATGTCTTTGTTAGAGGTTTCTTTCTTGCTCATCAGCTGCAATACTGCAAATACTGTAGACTGATTTGAACGTGCCCTTTGTTAATAAAGGAATCTTAAGGCTTTGCACTGTTTTTGAGAGAAAAGATGTGGTGTTCTTAGAAATGAAACGATTGCTGTGGAGCTCAGATTTTAGCAGTGTCCTATTCAATAATGAAGTCGCATCAACTTGTTCTTAAGCAGCAAGTTATGGAAGCAAAGCATGAGAGAAGCAAGTGGAAGCAGAACTGCTACAACTGTCGGTAGGTAATGTATCTGTGATGTTATATATGTCTGTGTGAAAGCACTGTTGGAACAAGCGTGCAGAAACAATTCCTAACGTGACCCCCTCATATACTGCACCAACCCACATCTCGGTGTGTTACGCTTGTAAGAACTGCTGAGCAAATGAGGGCGTTAAAGTGATGGTTGATTACTGTCAATTCTTTATTGCTGAGGAGTGGAAATACTTGTCTAATGCTTTCAAGAAGTTAACATTCAATATGTTTGATTATTATCAGTAATATCTAGGATTTGCATGGAGCGGAGTAGTTTTCAGTGAATGTCCACATAGGCCAGCAGAAGAGCATTTTAGGTTTGCGGTGTGAGAACTTGCGAACTGAAATGTCTTTTTTCAGTGCCTGGAAACGCAGTACTCTGTTGTTTCACATGCATGTGTCTTCATCCCAGTGCTTAAATTCTCCTGAATTTGCTGTTAGTCAAAATAGAGAATATATATTTTTTTTGTATTGGCAAATTGGGTCTGTGATAGGAAAATGAGCAGGTGAACAAATTGGACTAGCTTATGAACATAAATTCTTGGAAATAAAAGGACAGTGATGAACATTCTATTAAAAATAATAATGAAAAAAAAAGTGTAGGTTTATACTTACTGGTGAGATTCAGCTTTTAAGGACTTATGAGGTATTGTGTAATACATCTAATAATGAACAAGAGTGATTGAACTCATACATGAGTTTGAGCTTATCTTTATTTCCTTTCACCTTCCAGAGTCCAAATTTTCATAAAGTCTTCGTTTACACGACAGCAAAGAATATAATCCCAAATTTGGAAGTGCTGCTCAGAGACTGCTTGGTATGTGATAAGGTATAAACACTGGGAGAAGGTATTTTATCTTCAGCTGCGGGCCAATTCAAGATAAAATAAATGGGAATGTGGATATCTAGCTAGCTAGACAAACAATAACCGAACTCTGTGAAATCTGTCAGCTGCACTAGAAACTTTGTCATCTTGCAGGAGTATAAATCGCCAGCAGAAAGACCACAGGCTTATGCTGAAGGCACCGTGTAAGTCCTCCTCCTCCTCGCAGCTGTGGGGCTTTGCAGGGCACAGTACGACCCCAACACTCAGTCTGGGAGGATGTCTATCGTGCATCTCTTTGGACGGCACTGGGCTGATATTGCACTGGAGCGTGAACACTATGTAGCTCTATTAGGTTTGGTGGAGTTCAGGTATGTAGTTTCCTGTCCACAGGCAATAAAACCGCTTTGCAGCATTTGGTTAACAAGCAAAACAGCCAGAACTGCTGACAGTGAGCTCCAAGTAACTTCCTTGTTGAAAGCATGGATGGAAGTGCTAAGTTGTGTCAGGCAGATCTGGAGCTCCTGCCAGCCTGGTACGAGTGTATGTTTAGCTGCAGATCACCTGCAAGGGGACTTACTTTTCTCTGTCATGCGTCATGTATAACGCCGCGTTTTACCTTTTGCTGAGTTGAGTACACAGACACAGGTTGTCCAAAGGATGTCACAAAAATAATTAACATGGCTTCAGCCCTCCCGTACACGTGTCCTTGGACAGTGGATCCAGGCAGTTCACAGCAACAAAAGACAATTTTTTTGCCAGTCTACAAGATGGGTATCTTGCAGACCTAAGCTTGTACTGCGGGAGGGAGAGAATGGGTTTGGCACAAAGCCCATCTCCTGGAAATCATAGACTAATCTCAGCACTGAGCACACCTTTTGCAATTAAAACCCATAATGAGAACCACTGATTTCTGACTGAGGTATGTCCTTTCATTTGCAGGTTTCTCCTCAATGTGGAAAGATTTTCATTGCTAATCCGATCTGGCCCCGGTGGGAAAGATACCAGCCCATCAGCTACATGAAATGCAGTCAATCAGGCAGTGAAAATGAATTCAGAGACATTGGTAACCAGATGCAACAACGTTTGAGTAAGTGCCTGAAAATGTGTAACCGATACACTGAGAAGGGCGGTCTCTGTGGAGCAAAGTTACTGTTCCTAATATAGGAGGGTTAAATGGAGAATAAAGGGAGATGGATGAAAGGTCACGCTAACAGCGGTGCAGTAAAGCTCCTGCTGCTGCTTCAACAGCATCACAACACAGACCGAATTGCAATCGCTCCCTTTCCAGGTTTGTATTTATGTGGATGCTGTTGTCAATCGTATGTGCGGATCTACGGGTGGCACAGGCACCCACTCAACGTGCGGGAGCTATTTCAACACTGGGAGTAGAGATTTTCCCGCTGTGCCATACTCTGCCTGGGATTTCAATGACGGCAAATGTCAGACTGCAAGTGGAGACATCAAAAATTATGGGGACACGCATCAGGTAACTTTTGTTGATTTAGATTTTGATATTTTTTCTTGTTTAAATCTTGTGTAGAGTAAAGCCAAAGAAAGGGAGTAGTTTATCTCGGGTTGAACACTTAGTCAACTAACCAGTGAATACTATGGCTTATCTTCTGGCAACACACTTGTGCTGCACAGTTTTGTACGCACAGAGAAGTCACGAATCTTCCCCATGTTTCATGTGGACATGTGAAGGAGCGTGCGTCTGAACTGACTGAGCCCAGGCCCAAACCTCTCAGTTTTGTCAACGTGCTCTTTCTTACGACTTTTGAAATCAACTACCCTTGTTAAGGAAGCCCAGGAAAATTGAGAGCTGTGCAGGATGCTACCCTGGTTAGTTGGTCCATTTGGACGTGGCATGGATTTAAAGTTCTTTATGAAAGTTACAGCTCAGCATCATTTTGCTGTGATGTTCTTCCAGTCACGGGGGGCTTGCTTGACAGCTGTGACTTACCAGGTACCATGGAGAATGGCACTGCAATAACATCGGGCAGTGCCCTCAGGACCTGGGGTGCAGGTTATCAGGCACCACAGACTTTTACGCATTCAGAGTCTTCAAGTGGTCTTAGACTTGCTGTTCTGTTACAGTGGGAGGGAATTTTGCTCTCCCAACCTTTCCCTAGATGTTTAAGGACATAAGAGATATGGGAAGTCTGACTGCCAGCAAAGAATTTGGTTAGC
The DNA here is from genome assembly GCA_037305975.1 of Chrysolophus pictus. NCBI lineage: Eukaryota > Metazoa > Chordata > Aves > Galliformes > Phasianidae > Chrysolophus > Chrysolophus pictus. The sequence goes on along the minus strand of CM074583.1, from coordinate 10,842,752 downwards.
ATTTCAGCCTTCGCTATGTCTGTTGTTGCCTTTTCTCCCTTCTCATGCATCAGAGGGATTATGCTTTCCTTGGCTTCTTGAGTCTTGTGCCAAGTTCAGTTTCATCTCTGTGTCAGTTTACCCCCATCTGCGTGCCTGGTAATCATCCCTGTATTCTCCCCAGGTTACACGTCCCTTTACGTTTTCCTTCTTTTCCCTTGTTTTTTTCCCTAGCATGTCATTAGTCTGTCACACACTGGTTTCCTGCCTTCTCCGCTGTGTTTCTAATGCTGGGGCTGGAGATCTCTTGTGCTCTCAGAAAGGCATCCTTAAAGAGCTCCTTTATAACTCAGCATTTGAGAACATAATCTTCATTTCCTTCTGTAAACAGAGAGCTGTAGTATTTTCTATAGTAATTTCATAATTAGCCTCCTTTGTCTGAGTTAACTGGAAGCTGTGAAACATACTGAGCGTTGCAGAATTAGAACCTGTCCAAAATGCCACTGCTTGGCTGGCTTTGTTCCTTCTTGGTGTGAGGGGAAAAAAGCAACCAAGGAGAGTGTTTGATCTTTCTTTCTATTTTCAGCAGATTTTGTAATGATGGGGCTTTTAAAAATGGAAATCATCATTTTCTACCTAAGGGTTTTTTGGTTGTTTATTGTGTTGACGATTCTATATGCTGTTCAGAAAGAATTGCTCAGAGATAAGTACCTTACAGAGAACCAGTTTCATTCACTGTCTAGTCTTGACAGATAAGTAGTGCAGTGGTACCTGATCCCTCTGTGGAGACGTCCAATTTCTGCACGGTTTGTGCTTTAGTGGGATGCCATACGTACCTCCTTATGGTTAAGGACAGTTAAAAGCCTAAGAATCGTTCTCCAAAAGGTTCTCATTTCATGCTTCTAGCAAGCTGGATGAGGTATTCTTCTATACAGGGAGAATGTAGATCTGTCTGTCTTTAGCTTGTAGAAGAAATTGGCTAATGCAGTAATGCAGCGTTAGGAAGACCGTGGTCAAAGTGCTAATTTTTTTTTTTTCCCTTGTCTTGCAGAAGCCGAGAACAGACTCAAGGCTTTGCTTCTGAGACACAGAGAGTAAGTACAAGTACATTAGTTTCTGCACACCACTGAAACAGCCTCAGTTTTTTCTGTTTTCTTGTCAGGTTTGATTTGTAGCTTCCATCATTTCCTAGGTGGCCAGTGGTCCATTCATGAAGTTAACTGGGGCCCGTGGTGAGTACAATGGTAAGTTCTGATCAGCGAGGATATACATGTGGAATCGTAATTACAGTGGTCTGGGGAGGAAGAAAAATACCAGCAATCTGAGGGCTGTTTTGCACCGCATAGAGAAGCTAACACTTCAATATAGGATCACTGAGTCTAATAACCTAGGAGCTCAACTATCCTGCAGAAGTTCTTGGGAGAGGAGGAAGCTGAAGCTTCTCTTCAGTGGTTAATCCCTTAGCTGCTAGACATTAGAGTTTATATTCAGTTACATTTAGAAGTTTCTGTTTCCAAATGATTATTTCTATTCGAATTCTCCTCATTTTAAAAGGTAGAATCTTCCTTTTTTCCTGTAAGGAAATAAAGGGTGCCTGAAGAAGGTGGTAAATGCTTTGCAGAGTATAGAAAAAAAATCAGATGATAGTGTGATGATAGCACAATGATGTTGTTAAACCCTCACCTGAGTGCTTGGTTTTTGACAGTTTTGTAGGAGAATGTCACTCTAAGCCAATCCATCAGACAGATAGGGGAAATCCCTGAAAACTCTTAAAAGGTGAATTAACCTTTATGAAAACATCTGAAATTCTTGACTATGGCTACAGGTGGGCCTCAGTAATGGAACAAATTCTCTGAGGGGTAATTATAGCCAAGAGTTTTCCTAGCAAAGAATGTATTATGGTGGTACTGATTTGGGCTGCCAAAAGGATTTTTCCTAAGCGTTTTTTGTTTTAAATATGTAAAGGGATAGGTACCTGGAATTGAAGCATTAACACTTTAATTCCAGTAGATGATGTTTTGATGTGGAATACTGAAAACCAAAAAACATAAAACCATGACATACATAATACAAGCTGAAGGGGAGAACAATTGCTATTGCAAATGTACATCTGGAAGTCAGCTTTGTGGGATGCCAGCTAGTAAGTTCTTAAGGATAATTCTTAAGGATAAGGCAACTGAATGTCTTTTATAAGGTTAGTAATTGCATGATCTTAGAATCGAGCAACTTCTTCCTGCAGCTTTTCTAAATAAAACCTCTGAGGTGACCTCCTATCTCACCCTAAGTAAGAGAAGAGGGTTCAGTGACTTTAGGTATGCGCTTGTTTGTTTGATGACCTTATTTTATCAGTCTTCTGTTAAAAACAAAATAGAAAGGCTGTCAGACTGGCTGACTCCAGAGCTGCCTTCCCCAGCAGTACTGATTAGCAAGCTTATTTTAATTCCCTGGCAGTCACTTTCTTATGCTTTGTTAGGATCTCATCTCTTGGGAAACGTACTTAGAAAGATAAGTAGCTATGCCTGACTTCCCTGAGGCCAGCTCATCTAGGTGTTTTAAATGGCTTCCACTCTAAGCCATAGAAGATGTGTCATTCTTTTCCTACTTCTTATACTGCTTTCTCTTATATCAAGTAGATAAGGATCCAAGTTGAGAACCACTCAAGCAGAGAAAGAAGTGTAAAAAAGCCTACTATTGTTATTTTACAGTTTATTTTTAAATAAAAAAAACCACTGCTGTTACTTGCGTGCAAGGGATACGCTTGGGGGGGAGGGAATTTGATGGAGAAGTGAGGCTACTATGCACGTGTGAGGCTAGCTGCCTCATATGGTGGGTGAGGAGAGATCAGTATTCAGTATCAAAGATGGCACAAAGGTAAGACATTTCAAAAAGCTCAGTCATATCCCGCTCATTGTCACCAGGCCCACATAAATTAAGGACTTGTGGTCTTGTTTCTGGTTTGTCATAGAAGTTAAACCTATAAAGAAGGATATCCTTCTATTCACTGATGGAAAAATGCACTTACTCACTCATGCAAATTGCAATGCAAAGGCAGAATCCATCCAAATGCTGTTTTATTTCCTTTGTTAGAAAGGAAAATTCAAAATAGGATTCATTTTTGTTCTTTGTGTTACCATTTGGCCTCACTTTAGGATGAAGGTTCACAGGAACTAACTTAGTTGCAAAGATTTGACACAAAGGCTTCTACTGAGAAGCACTACTTGAAGTTATCTAGCTGGAACCAAAGGTAAATTGCAGGGAACTATACTTAAATGAAACCAGAATTATTTTCTTGTGCAACAGTCAACACTGCTCTGCTCTCAGGATAGCACACTTGCCTTTAAGCTGGAGAAGCTTACCAAGTTGAAGAGATACTGCTATTCAGAAATTCAGCTTTAATGATACAAACACTAGAAACAGCGCTTTCAATTGGTGAGTAAAGCAGTTCTGTTGAATTTTATTTCTACTAATTATCTACTACAAAACTACTTGTTTTTTTAGTAAGTCCTGCTTGAATCTCTTACAGAACATCCAACACAAAACAGCCAATTACAGTAGTGGTAGCTTTTCCTCCTCATTCTAGTTTCCTGAGATAAGTAAGCTAATGCCAGCAGCCAAGCAAACAAGGCCAGACTGCAGCACATCCCTGTTTGTGGTAAGTGAGGATTTTCTTTGTGTTAAGACAGGTATTCACTCTAAAACACTTCAGCTAGCTAAGCCAAGTAATTCCATTCTAGGATAGATATTTTTAAGCATACTTATTGCTATATGCCTTTCATAGAAACAGTCTTCTCAAAAAACTGCACCACGCTGATAATTTTTTGTAAAACATGTTGTCACCTGCTTCCAACCACACAATAGCAAGCAGAGTCACAACTGGAATTTTTGGGGCATACCTGGAAAGGAGAACTGAGTTACCTATGAGCCCTTCTACATGGTTTTGCTTAATCTAGAAGGTAAATAAAGTGAAAGACATGTCTCTTCTAACCGAGACCTAGATCTTTACTACTTCAATTTTAAAATGCAAAATTGGCCAAGTTGTCTGCCCATCAATTAAATGTATTGTTTGAGGTGCTGTTTTAAATACACTAAAATAAAATCTTATCCCCACAAGGAAAGAATTGTCTATATTTCTATGAAAGTAAAGACTGCTTTGGTCTTATTCTAGATCTCTCAGAAAGGATTCCTAAGCATTTCCATTTTTTAGTTTGTGTTAGACTTCTTCTCCCCAGGAATAGCTTGCAAAACAGTCACCAAGAACACCAACTTAATCCTTTCTGACCATCTGAGTCTGTTCAGGTTGCTGATACTGTGAAACAGTCCTAGCATACAAGACATATACTTGGATGGACACTCACCACAGGAGCACTTCACCTCAAGCTGCTTACCCAAGCCCTTTCAACAGGGTAAACCCCCTGCACTCCCTAGAGCACATTAAGTGATTGTACATAGTGACTGAAGTCACAGACCAAGACCTCATTCAAGATTTTACTTGAGATGAAGCCAGCTGAACTTCATCAGGCAGAACAAGGCCAGGAAGAGCTGGCTTCCATCTTCTTGCTTCAGCCTAGAAGGAACATCACAACACAGGAGCCACTCCAGCACCCAGGTATGGTATCCCCCCACACCCCCACTCAGGGGAGCCCCTATTGCCAGGTGGGGCTCCCCCCACACCCCCACTCAGGGGAGCCCCTATTGCCAGGTGGGGCTCCCCCCACACCCCCACTCAGGGGAGCCCCTATTGCCAGGTGGGGCTCCCCCCACACCCCCACTCAGGGGAGCCCCTATTGCCAGGTGGGGCTCCCCCCACACCCCCACTCAGGGGAGCCCCTATTGCCAGGTGGGGCTCCCCCCACACCCCCACTCAGGGGAGCCCCTATTGCCAGGTGGGGCTCCCCCCACACCCCCACTCAGGGGAGCCCCTATTGCCAGGTGGGGCTCCCCCCACACCCCCACTCAGGGGAGCCCCTATTGCCAGGTGGGGCTCCCCCCACACCCCCACTCAGGGGAGCCCCTATTGCCAGGTGGGGCTCCCCCCACACCCCCACTCAGGGGAGCCCCTATTGCCAGGTGGGGCTCCCCCCACACCCCCACTCAGGGGAGCCCCTATTGCCAGGTGGGGCTCCCCCACACTCCCACTCAGGGGAGCCCCTATTGCCAGGTGGGGCTCCCCCCACACCCCCACTCAGGGGAGCCCCTATTGCCAGGTGGGGCTCCCCCACACTCCCACTCAGGGGAGCCCCTATTGCCAGGTGGGGCTCCCCCCACACCCCCACTCAGGGGAGCCCCTATTGCCAGGTGGGGCTCCCCCACACTCCCACTCAGGGGAGCCCCTATTGCCAGGTGGGGCTCCCCCTCACACCCAACTCAGGGGAGCCCCACCAGCCAGGTGGGCTCTCCCACTCAGGGGAGACCCCATGGCTCAGCAGGGCTGCCCTGTTCCAAAAAATTTTCCGAGACCAACCAGTGCACCCACCCCCCACCCAAAAAAAATAATCTCTTCGAGATAGTGCAAATCCTGGCCTCCAGCACCCAAGAAAAAACTAGTACAACAAAACCCCATCATGACCACCACCCCCAAAGACAAATAATAAACTAAGCTAACACAAACATCACAACCACCAAAAAATATGCCTACCTCTCAGGTCAGCTCTACCATCTCCTCCTCAACAGCTTTCAGAAGACAAGCTGAACAACCTAAGAGAAGAAAACACAGCCAACATAGTATCACAAGCACTACCACAGGAAATACTTCTTACCTCTCACTCCATCAATTCCACTTTCAGAACTGAAATGAAAGCAATGAAGCCTCACCTCAAGGAACAGCATGTACCTGTCAGGGAAAAAAAAGACACAAGACACCAGGATCCTGAACCTGCAAGAAAGAGCTCCACCAGCCCTCAGGTTAGAGGGCACACAGCCCTCATCCTGTAGGGATAGAAAAGGCTCTTCCAGAGGCAGTCAAGTCCCACTCCTTCACTAAAGCAGTTTACCAACAGCACAACACCCAGGAAAGCATCCAGACACAGCCCAAATAGCCCTAGAGAAGGACACTCAACATGCAAGTTATTCTTGCTTCACATGGCATACAACTCCTTGCATTCAATTCTCAGAACATCACACCCCTCTCTACTGCTGAGTACCTCCCCATACACATCCAGAAAAGCCCAACCCCCGCTGACAATGTTCCTGTATTTCACATATTTACAAACCACAGTGGTAATATTCCCATCTTGCCCACTCCACAAGCTTACCGCCGTTCTCGAGCTGCAGAGCCGTTAGGCAGAAGCGGCCTCACCGGGAGGAATCTGAAAAGAGAATCCCAGCACTCATTGTAACGCGCCCCGGGATAACGCCACCCTCCTCAAACACCAGTTCCTAACCTGTACTGCTCCGTACAGGTTCTTCCCCCTAGCTCTATTGTGAGACCGAGTGCCCGCAGCCCCGAGGCTAATTCCAGCTGCGGGAGGTCTTACCGGCTTCCTCATCCTGGTCTATGAGGACCGGGGACGTTTCGCACCGCCGAGCGGACCGTTCGGTTCCGTCGCCGCGCCGGAGTGTCTTCGCTAGAAAGAACACCGCCATCCACAACAGCATTGCACTCGTGCAAACTGCGCCTCCACGACGGGAACGGCACGGTCTTCCTGAACTTACGCATAACTGTGGGAAAGAAAAGAGAAGACACGCGGTCCCGCCCTACCCGCTCCCGCTGCTGGGCGCGGAAAGGGCTAAGACCAACGCGGAGCTGTGCTCGATCTCGGGGAGCTGGGCGGCGGCCCCGTGCCGGCTTTTCTAAAAAACTGTGCGAGAGGTCGGCAACGGCACCGCGCCGACCCCAAAGACACTGAGATAGCCGAGCGGCGGCACTACGCAAACCCCCAGCACGGAGGACTTACCTGGGGACCCCAGGCGCTCGCCGGTTGGGGCCGACGAGATGCTCCACCGCGGTCCTCGCTCCGCCTGCAATAAGATAAACTTAAGTCTTAGCAACCCTTCGCGTCGCTTCTCACCCCCAACAGCACGGAGGCTAAAGCGACACGGTCCCGCTCGCTCCCGCCGATGACGGCCGGAGGCACCGAAACGTCCGTCGAAAAACCCCGGGGTGCTGAGAGCGCCGCGCCGGGACTCGTGGAAACGAGCCGCAGCCCCGCGTCGGCGCCTTCTGAAAATGCGATAGAAGCCGGGCGGCGATCCTACTCGGGCTCCGAAGAACCGGGAGAGCCCAACGGCAGCGCTTCGCCAACACAAAACCAGCGGCTTGGACGGCCCTCGCGACTCCCCGCCGAGCGCTCACCAAGTCGGGCTGATCCTTACTGCGCGCGGTCTCGCTACAGCCTGAAACAAAGCAACAGACAGCGTTACGTTTACAGGATTTCATTTCAAAACAGCCCCTCACGTACCTTTTCAGCCCCGGCGGCGCTCTACACGTGAACAGAGACACAGAACCAGCTCCGTCTCCGCAGCCGAGGAACCCGGAGAACTGCCTCGTAGCTCCCGTCCGCCTCCGGCGGAGCTTAAGAGGCTTTGCGGCGGCTCCGCCCCCGAGCTCCGGACGAGGCGCAGCTGTGCGCGGGCGGGCGCGGCCCCGCGGCACCTGGCGCTCGTTAACGCGGCTGGGTCTCGTTAGGGCCGGCCCGGCGCTCTGACAGTTCGGCACGTGGGCTCCGGATCTGAATTACGGACTTTTAAAGTGCCCTTCAAATTAAAGTTTGTTACGCGCTTCTCCTTCTCGCCTCGTTGTTGCGTTCGTTGACAAGTTGAATAACCGTACCCGATTCAAACGGGTCGCTTTGCATTTGAAGCGAATGGAATGACAGACGATCACGCTCCCGGAGAACGTCCCCGGCCCTGCCGTTTCCGAGAGGCCCCCGCTGCGAGCTTCCTGCGAAATAAATAAATAAATAAGTAAATAAGTAAATAAATAAATAAATAAATAAATAGTTTGATAAACCGGTAAAAAATTTTCATCTCAGAGAAAACGTGACTAAAGATGGCAGTGGAAATATGGGAGCGGCAATGTGACCAACGGCCAAATGGGCTACTGATACACGACAGAAAATTGCATATTGGTGACATTCAAAGCGGAGCTTAGCAGACAGTTCTGTGCGGCGTTACTCCGGGTTACATTCCCGTGTCCTATAAATCAGTAGGATGACTTTCTGTACGATTTTAATTATTTCTAATCACGGACATAGGCGCTACAAGACTTCAGCGATGATGTTCACCTCAGCAGTTCCACTCCTCATTTAAAATCCTGACAGTTGGCCTGCGCTCAATTCTATTTTTTTTAATTGTAAAACTGTGAATGTTTGTACTGCACATCCTACACACCAGATAGTTTCCCAGAGGCTGACCTAAATTACAAATAGCGTGTTTCGTGAGCAATTGTAGGCCAGAGTTCTAAATGATTACAACAAGCACTTTCTCGCAACATTTCCAGCTTGGCGAGAGTAAGAAAAACAATTACAAAGAGCTTCCCTCATGAAAGCAGTTTTGAGAACAGCTAGCGAGAACGTGTTCCTACTGTTTTTCTCCAAAAGCTATCTAGTTCATATGTATTTGTAAATGACACCGATCAGTTCCTAGCTCAAACAACTACCTGGCTTATCCTACATTTATTTACATAAAGCATCCCTCGCTTTTGGAACCTACTGTATGTGAACGGTCGTGTCTGTTTGAACGACAGAGATCCTGGGCTGCGGAATCAGACCGAGAAGCTCGACGAAGTTGCCGGCGGGTTCCTCTTAAACTGCTACATGCCTACAAATTACCGTGCGATTTAAAGCCGCCAAAAGCTGCTCAGGCCTTCCGTGACGTGTTCACATTTTTATGAGCAATTTGTTGTTACTTATTCATTAGTTCTTTCAATAAAAAGGAGAAAAGTTTCCTACGTTCCTGACAGTGAATATATAAGACTCAGATTGTTGTCACTGTTCTGTTCTTAGGCCTGTCTCCCTACCTCTTTTTTTCCCATTTTCCCATTTCCCCTTCCTTGGGGCGTGAGTCTGTGGTTGCTCCTGCTCCATCCAGTCACAGAACCGGGTGGAGCCGGACCATAAGCCGTTAACGCTTTTCTAATTTTCTTACTGCACAACTTCACTACATATTTGTAATCCTCATAAGTTGCTCACCTCTTCTTCTGAAGACTGTAAACTTCCCTTTTTTCCTGAGTTACAGCCAAAGGCCTCTGTTCAGCCACACCGGTCTCCTTCCCCATCGGTTCATCTTCTGTGACTTTGGGATGGTCTTCAACATGGCTTCTGCTGGGAGCTTCGGCACCGAGGTCAGGAGTGGCCAAGATCAGAGCATGCCGTTTTTAATCACATCAGGCAGAAATCCTGCAAAAATGCGTAAAAACACACATTGCCATAGCAAGCAGAATGATCTCAGGTGCAAAACCCTGAGTAAAGCTGCTCAGATTTTAATCCCATAAAAAAATCACTGCTACAAGTGAGGCACGTAAACACCTCGCTGCCAAACTGTCAGCGTTACGAGAAGCAAATTAGACACATTTTAAAACTTTAGTCACCCCTAAGGAAATAATAAGAGATGAGCATCACCTACCTGAAGAATTTCATTATGACAAAATGAAGGCTGAGCACAGCGTTTATTTACCAAGTTACCATATCCCACATAAACAAGTACTCGCAGCAGCGGGGCGTTTTGAATTTGGGGATAGGTCAGAAAAGTCATAGAAAATCACAGATTCATATAATTGCTCAATTTGGAAAAGAACCTGAAAGATCATCGAGTCCAACCACGACCTAACCGTACTACCCTCACAACCCTCTGCTAAATCATGTCCCTGAGCACCACGTCCAAACGGTTCTTAAATACATCTGGGGATGGTGTCTGAACCGCCTCCCCGAGGAGCCTATTCCAGTGCTTCACAACCCTTTCTGTAAAGAAGTTTTTCCCCGTATCCAATCTAAACTTCCCCTGGCGCAATTGGAGGCCATTTCCCCTCCTGTCACCTGTCACGGGTGAGAAGAGACCAACCCCGCTCTCACCGTAAGCACTTTTCAGGCATTGGAAGAGAGCAATAAAGTCTCCCCTCAGCCTCCCTTCCCCCAGACTAAACAGCCCCGGTTCCTTCAGTCGCTCCTCATAGGGCACATTCTCCAAGCCCTTCACAAGCTTTGCTGCTTTTCTTTGGACCTGCTCCAGCACCTCCACGTCCTTTCAGCACTGAGGTGCCCCAAGCTGAACACAGTACTCGAGGTGAGGCCTCGCCAGTGCCGAGTACAGGGGCACGATGACTTCTCTAGTCCTGCTCACCCCAATGTTCCCGATACGAGCCAGGATGCCATTGGCCTTCCTGGCTGCCTGGGCACACTGCTGGCTCATATTCAGCCGACTGTCTGTCGGTGCACCGAGGTCCCTTTCTGTCAGTCAGCTTTTCAGCCACTCCTCCCCAAGCCTGCAGGTTTGCCTGGGGTTGTTGTGACCAAAAACTGTCATTTGTCTGCAAAACAATGAAGTCGTTGTTGTTAATATTTTGATTTATTAGCACTGCTATGCAGTGAAACATTTATATCTGAAAAGTAAAGAGATAAAATTACTTTGGATCTTTTCCTACATATTTTCAGAATTTAAATCAAATGCTAGTGATTCAGTCAGCTACGATTAAAGTAGAGCTGTTCCAGTTCTGATGCATGCGCTTTAGGTGTGGCTTACTATGTGTTATTTTCTTCACTCAGTCCAATTTTTTAATCTACATTCTGGCAAAAAGAAATCAAAAGCAATCTTATTATGAAAGCTCTAACAGTATTCCTCACAATTTTTTTGCATCGCATGTTAGGAAACGTTCTCTAAATTATTCCTCATTTATGCTAACAGCTTGCATTTTAGAAAATTAGAAGAAAACACGTTGTGTTTGTCGGACCGTTTGCAAGAACAAAGCTTCTGTAGTGCGTCCTTCCTCAACATTCTGAACTAATTGATGCGGTGCTTCTGTTAACTGTAGTGAAAAAAAACAAAGTTGAAAAGTAACGTGCCTCAAATGACCTGTAAATCTTAGAAATAACACAAAAGCATGAATGTTGACCAGAACCAGCTCTTGTCTTGAAGCGAAAGACAGAAACGCTTCAGCGGCAGCGTGGCATACCACGTGAGAGCTGGATGTGTACAGCCAGAGCTGCAGGATGAGGGCACCCAGCACTGCAGCTGCACTGTCACAATACAGATCAATCTCGAGTTTGTGCATTGCTCTGCATAGCCTGGAAATGTCACCAGACAGGTGAGAGCTTTCACCGTTGCTTGCCACGCTACTAACATTCACTGCGCTCGCCTGGATTTCACGGCTGCTATCCCATCGGGCTTGTCGAAGGGGGAAATCTGGTACACCTCCTCAGACGTAGCAAATGTTATCGAGGCTCCGCTGTCGTAGTACTTCATCTTGTAAGTGAGCAGCACTATGCCCTTCATGTTTCTGACTTTCTAAAAGTGTAAAGAGAAACAAATATGAAATGGAAATTGTTAACTGATCACAGACAAGCCAAATGCCCTGCCGGCACGAGCAGAAAGCAGGGGCGGGCGTGCAGTCTACCATGGGGCAGGTGGGGCAGGGCCGAATGTAGGTCATGCCCGTGCAGTGCACCACGCTGCCCGGTTCTCATCTTCAGCCTTCATGACGATGAGATGAGGGGATGTTCACCGAGAGACGGTTGTTTTACAAACACATGGAGTGAGACATCATTAACATTTTTTGTTTTGATTTCTATAATAAAATTTCCTAAATCAGGGACTGCTGCTTGGTAGTCTTCTCGATCTGGCTCTGGAGAAGAACTATGTACGCTCAATAATTGCAGTGTACATGAATCACCTCAGCGGTGAAGATCCATTTATTGCAATTCACGTTGATGCTGAGTTATAACTTCATTCAGAATTTATTCACTGCTGTTGCTGTGTACGTACACTGTTTGGGCCAGTTTTGATTCCCCGATGTTGAGTGATTCTCTGTGGCCCGTGACAATAAATGTCAACCGCATTGAAGACCAAAGATTTTCACCCCTCGGTGTTTTGGATTGTAACATTATCGCGTCGTGACTGTGGGTGGTTTGGTTCGCTGTCAGCTTATGCGTTTAAGAAAACAAAAACATAGTTGGCCCACCAGGTGGCAGAAACCTCAGATGATTGCTGGAAGCTACTTTTAACGCTGACTGTTCCAAAGGTTTCTACCTAAGCAGACTGAAGTTGTGTAGTATACCGAAGGAGCAAACTGCACTTGTATAGCACTTTATTTCACCGGTGAATACAGCCCTAAGTTTTCTATCCTTACATCACACAAAATAAACACTGCCCTCTGTCATATTGAAAATTTGGATTCTGAAGTGATCGCGGGCAGTGACTGTGTATGCTGCCAGTTTCGACTGCCTTTTATTTATCCTCATAAGTCCTCAGGCCAGTATGTGCCATTTCAACCATTTTAACGCAATAAGTAGTGTCATTAGAGCTTGCAATGGCTTTAAAGTTGTACATTAGTCCAGAAAGTAGACACCAAAAATTCTTTTCAAGGGGCAGGAAAGCTCCAACAATTTCATTGGCTTCTAAAATTTCCATAAAACTCTTTGATTTAAACTGAGGGCTGCGCTCTCACATTTATCTTAGCAGTTGATCGCAGTCGAAATACTGGGGGCAGCCATATCCATTCTTGGTCTGAGGAATTCTGCCAGACATTACAGAATGTTTGAGCCCCGAGCAGCACGGAGGCATGTCTATGCTTCAAGGAAACAAGAACAGTCTATGCTCCGGCCACTATCACAAGGTCCATCGCAAACTTGTCTTTTGCCCTTGGAGTCAGGTCACGGAGCGCTCCTGCCCTTTGAAAGAGACTAGCTCACCATTCTGGGTGCTGCTGGACTGCCAGTATTGTGCTGGTTACTGCAGAGGATAACAACAGCAATAGGGAAGGCTGTGAGAGATTTTGACTAAGCCACTTCCGCACAAACAGCAAATGACTCGGCATTACTTGCTTGGAAGAAAACTGTTGTTCTACTCATGAGATGTGTGACTGAACACTGACGGTCACTATTTCCAACATACACTTCCTAGAAAATGAATAAGCTCTACTAAAGTGTGCTGCAGGATTCAGACTTTGCAACACCACTTTTGGTAATGGTAGCTTTGGGATATTATGCAGTTTCAGCAGGTTGGGTATTTTTGTTGCTGGTTATTTATCTATTTTTTTGCTGATCGGCTCCAATGCTGTGGAGGTTATAGACTCATTCTGAAGTGCACTTTGTTAATAGTTTTTACACTTTGCAATATTAAAGAGAGATCAGCTGCCCATACAAATGAAAAGAAAGACTGCAGAAGCCTTCAGTTTGTTTTGTTTTTTTTAGTGTTCCTTTCAAAGAGCAAGTGACACCAAATTGTCCTTATACACCAAAACGCTGGACTACTGTGTCGTAAAAAGGAAGAGCTCTCGGTGCAAGGACGTCCAAGACAGAGCAGAGAAAACACAGCACAGAGACAAGAATGTGCTACACTCTAGTGAACATCATGAGAAGTAATCAGTTCTTAGGTATGCAGCTCACTTCACATATAAATTTGGAAGAGTTAGAATGAGCAGTAGTTTGCAGAGAACAATGGTGTGAACGGTGGGCATAAACTGAGTGTGAATCAAGTCACCCGCTCGCATGACAGATGGCCCAGCTTCAACTGCTGATCAGGGATATACGTTTGCTTTTGCCAAAAGAAAGGACAAGTTGCAAGCAAGAAGAAATGTTGCAGCAGACAACACAGATGTGGCTCCGCTAGGGTGCATGAGGCCTTGAATGTATCAGCCTAACAGTTATGACATGATAATGCTACAGTGTAATTCCTTAGCAGAAAAAGGCATTATATTTCAGTTCGATAGCAGTTTATTATTCACTGGATACAGAGAATCATTCATTCTTGAAAATCAGGGAATCAAAACTGGCACAATCATTATATGCATACGGAGCAGCAGCAGAGAAAGAAATTTTGAATGAAGTTATAACTTGGCATCAACGTGAATTGCAACAAATGGATCTTCGTCACTGTTACTAATCTGGAAATTAGCCTTTCCATCCGAGGAAACATACACCTGCTTTCCAGTACAGCCACTGCCTTCCTTTTGTCCAGAAATAACGTCGCAGTAGGTACCGGCAGGCAGCCCCGTTTGCAAATCGACGTTCATATACCTACGTGAAAAGTACACAGCTTAAAGCGTGGCTTTCAAAAGAGGTATTGCAAAGTAGGCAAAGGACTGCTGAGCACGATGCTATTCCGCTACTTGCGAGGTGACGCAGCGCAAGGGATTTCTCGGTCTTAGGGCCTTGTTTCTCTGAGCTCCCTTTTTAGCCCCTCACAACTAGAACGCAACCGCGTGAATCTAGCTCAGGCTGTAGCGGTTGGTCTCGCCGGTGGGAAAAGAAAAGGAGAAAATCAAAGCCTACAGACAGCTCCAACAACAGGATGCATGCGGTTAAACAGAAGTAACCCCCTAACTGGGATCATTCAAACCGTTACGGTTGCATTGGCACGACTAGATTGGCTAGGGCCAGATGAGGGAAGGAATAAACTACCCTCTCCACCCGTAACCACCAAAACTTAAGCTGCTAATGCTTAGACCCCCAGGCCTTACCCTGCCCACAGCCTCGGTTTCTCTACTGTGAACTCACACGTAGCTGTCCAGAAATCACTCACCAGTCATCATTATTAAAGACAATGAAGCCTCTGTTGCCGCGACCAAAAGCTACTTGATTGCTCCCGTTGTCCCACCAGTTTGAGAAAGGCTGACCGTCTACCACGTTACGGAAGACAACCATGTTCCTGAAAATGCGAGGAAGGGCTGTCATTGTAGCTGCAGGACTTTCGTGGCCACGAGGCGTGTGACCCAAGAGTCGCTGCTCTTCCTACGTTTTCCTCCCACCTTATTTGTCGCCAGCGATGTTCACAGACCCAGTCGTTGCCGCAGGTAGTGTCTGCATTGATTGTCACGGACTTTGTCGACCCATCCGAGTTACTCGGCGGTCCAACCCAGTCGTTGACATCCTTTAAACGAAAAAAGACTTTTTAAAGTGCTTACTGGCAAATGCACAGACAGTAGCCAGGGAGAGAAGTTAAATGCGGCTTCCAACGTCCATCTGGCAGATCCGGCACGGGACAGAGAAATCGTTCGCGTCTGACGCGCCAAAATCTTCAGCGCTACAAACTCACCACTCCATTCTGGAAATATCTTGGCCAACGATAACTTGACATCACCCGCGTGAACCCGTAGGGATGAGCGAGCATGAAACCAACTGCCATCTTATAAAGCCTGTTGGACAAAAAACATAACGGAACGTGGAAGAGAAACGCCGCCAAAGAACGAGCAGACCGAAAAAGAGAATAGTAAGCGTCATCATGCAGACACCGGCACTCCTCACCTGGCATCCCAGAAGGTAAGAATGGAAGCTCCACCTGCCCCGTGCCCCCGCTGGTTGTCGTGGTTATCCACAAAGACCAGGGCTCTGTCAGAAGGCACAAAGCCCCAGCCTTCTCCCCAGTTCCTAGAGAAAAACACAGGGACTTGATTCTACCCCCTCACGTTACGCCTCCAGCTTATCTTACATCAGTCGCGGGACGTTCGCCCTTACTTTAAGTAGGCCATCTTCTCTCCATTCCACTTGCGGATCACTGTCCCCAGTTTTGCACCGTACTTGAACTCTGTCACTCGGCCATTTCCAAAGTACTGACTGCCTGTGATTGGCTCTCCTCCCAAGTCAATTACCTGGCAGGGGAAAAAGAGTCACTTGTGTTTTAGCAGAATCCATAAGTAACGAAGTGCACAGCTCTCACCATTATCTGTGGCATCAAATCAAGAAAAATGTATTTCTGCCAGGCATATCAACCAAGTTTAGAATAATTATATGTAATGAAACCATGTGGAAATGTGGGGCTTCGCTGTTGTTCTATACTGTAGCATACCATGTCCTAGTTAAGACTAATCCCCATTAAGATTTCAAGATGTTTTGCAGTTCTGAAGGGCAGTTGTCCCAGGCCCACTGGACTGACAAGCTCAGTCTTTCCTGGTTTGTAAGAACAAGCACAAGTCATTACTTCCATTCCTTAGAAGGAGTACGGTAAAAGAGGAAGTAAACACAATGCACGGCAGACAGACAGGCAAAAAAAAAAAAAAAAGAAAAAAAAAAAGAAAAGAAAGGAAATTACCTCTTGGAAAATAAAGGGCTTTGTTCCTGCTGAAAACCACTGAGTATTTAGATTGTGCAACTTGTCCAGAAACGCCTTTATGTCCCCAGGCCACATATGCTTGGCAGCATCGATCCGGAACCCTGCTACACCCATATCAATGAGGTGATTCATGTAGGCTGCAACTGTTGAGCGTACGTAGTCCTTCTCCAGAGCCAGATCAAGAAGGCTGGACAACTTACAATCCCGGACCTGGGTAATTAAACATGGAAAAGGAAGAAAGACAAAAAAGATTAAATGGAGAAAAAGTATAGAAGAGGAATAAGGAAAAGAAAAAAAGGAAACAAAAAAACAGTTTTCACATTTCACTCAGTCTGCTTGTAAAGTAAATGTATCTCAGTGGATATCCCCTCCTCATCTCGTTGTCGTGAAGGCTGAAGATGGGAACCAGGACGGCGTATCACAGCAACGTGGATGAACGCTGAGCTGTAACCTCAATAAAGAACCGTCACCCACGCCATGTCCAAACAAACCGACTGACACAACCAGGGTAGCTAGCATCCTGCACAGCTCTCAGTTTTCCTGGACTCCCTTAACATGAGCAGCTGATTTCACAAGCTGCAAGAAAGAGCTCATTGATGGAACCGAGAGGCTTGGGTTCAGTCGGTTCAGACGCACGCTCCTTCGCATGCCCACGTGAAACACGGGGAAAATTCTTGACTTATGTGTGCTTACAGTACTGTGCAGCACAGGTGCATTTCCAGAAGAGAAGCCTATGATGTACACCACTGTACTCGCCAGTAAGTTGACTAAGCGTTCAACCTGAGATAAACTACTCCCTTTCTTTGGCTTTACCCTAATCTTTACACAACATGTCTTTAAAAAGAAAAATTACCACAATGCTGCCACAAAAAGTTACCTGATATATGTCCCCATAATTTTCGATGTCTCCACTTGCAGTCTGACATTTGCCATCATTGAAATCCCAGGCAGAGTATGGCACAGCAGGAAAATCTCTACTCCCAGTGTTGAAATAGCTTCCGCACGTTGAGTGGGTGCCTGTGCCACCCGTAGATCCGCACATATGATTGACAACAGCATCCACATAAATACGAACCTGGAAAGGGAGCGATTGCAATTCGGTCTGTGTTGTGATGCTGTTGAAGCAGCAGCAGGAGCTTTACTGCACCGCTGTTAGCGTGACCTTTCATCCATCTCCCTTTATTCTCCATTTAACCCGCCTTTGAGAATAGGAGCAGTAACTTTGCTCCACAGAGACCGCCCTTCTCAGCGTATCGGTTACAAATTTTCAAAGCACTTACTCCAACGTTGTTGCATCTGGTCACCATGTCTCTGAATTCATTTTCACTGCCTGATCGACTGCAGATCTTGTAGCTGATGGGCTGGTATCTTTCCCACCAGGGCCGGTTCGGATTAGTAATGACAATGTTTTCATTTGGAGGAGAAACCTGCAGGTGAAATGACGTACCTCAGTCAGAGATCAGTGGTTCTCATTATGGGTTTTAATTGCAAAAGGTGTGCTCAGTGCTGAGATTAGTCTGCGATTTCCATGAAACAGCTCAGGTCTGCAAGACGTAAGTCTTGTAGACTGGCATCAAGGAAATTCTCCTTTGTTATCATGGATTGCCTGGATTTGTGACATCCTTTGGACTGCCGAAACTCTATGTATGTCTGTGCACTTGACTCGGTAGAAGAGAAAAACTTAGCTTTGTAAGCAAAGCATATCAGAGAAAAGTAAGCCCCCTTGCAGGTGATCTGCAGCTAAACATACACTCGTACCAGGCTGGCAGGAGCTCCATACCTGCTTTGAACTAGAAGGTTACCTGGAACTCATTGCCTGCAATTCTGGCTATTTGGATTGTTAAGCAAATGCTGCAAAGCAATTTCACTGCCTGTGGGCAGGAAACTACATACCTGAACTCCTCCAAACCCGTAAGGAGCTAAATAGCGTTCGCACTCCAGAGCAATGTCGGCCCAGCGCCATTCAAAGAGATGCACAATAGACGTCCTCCCAGACTGAGTGTTGGGGTCATACTGTGCTCCGCAAAGCCCTACAACTGCGAGAAGGAGAAGGACTTGCATGGTGCCTTCAGCATAAGGCTGTGGTCTTTCTGCTGGCCATTTATACTCCTGCAAAATGACAAATTTCCTACTGCAGCTGACAGATTTCACAGAGATGAATGCTATCGGTTATTGTTTGCCTAGCTCTGGGTATCCATAATCCCATTTGTTTTATCTTGAATTGCCCCACAGCTGAAGATAATGTACCTTCTCCCAGTGTTTATACCTTATCATACACCAAGCAGTCTCTGAACAAAGGACCGAAATTTAGGATTATATTATTTCCAATAATATAAACTAAGATAGTTCGACATTATACAAAATGTGGCACTTGGACCTTGAAGGAGGGACTCCAGAAGATGGAAAGGGAAGGGGAAGAGGAAGGGGAAAGGAAAAGAGGAAGGCAAATTGACAAAAAGGCGAAGGGATTGTGAAAGGGCAGGGAGAGGGGAAGGAAAAGGGATAGGAAAGGGCCAACAGAAGGGGAAAGGGGAGGAAAGAGAAGGGAAAAGCACAGACAAAACGAAGGAAAGAGGAAGGGGAATAAGAAGGGAGAGGACTGGTGGAAGTCTCATAGTTCTAAGAGAGGGAGGGAATTCGCCAGCAGCCAGAGACATCTAGCTCTCAGGATTAATCTGAGCTCAAACTTGTGATCAGCCACTGTCAGTCAACAGCAGATGTATCACACATCACATTGTGAGACTTTGAAGTCTGAATCTCACTGTTAGTTAGAAACCGGGCTTCTGTTCTCTTACTGTTATTGTCCCATGCTTGCTATGAACTCTTAATCAGTTTTTCAACATGCAACCACACACGCTAAATGTTTCTCTACCTTAAAGTGATTAGTGCCAAGTATTTCCAACAGAGAACCTGCTGAAGTTTCCGTGTCATTTTAAATTACCAATGATTTGTCTGAGTCAAGTAAGGAAACTCAGTATTCTGTGTAAAGAGGTACTGCAAATGAGTTTTTGATGTCTGAAATAAAACAGAACTGAAATGCTGAATGGCTCTGTTCCCCTTTTGGCTTTTACCAAAATTTCCTGCTCCAGAAACCTTGCAAATTTTGCTCGTGACGTGGCATCAGTTAATCTTTGGGAACTGATGTTTAACATAAAGGTCTCTGTACAATGTGCCAGGAATAGACTAGAGTTAGGGCATTGATAAAACAACACTCTGAGAGAATTCTAAGACTAGAAGCTTGAAGAATAACTGTGAGAAAAATAAGAAGTCCACAAAGGAGCACACCCACTCCACGAGAAAAGTAATCTAATTTCAATTTGTTCCTAAACTGCCTGGAGTATGTTTTTCTCTGAAACGAGCCATGTCATTGAATATGTTTCAGATACATCCCTCTCTTCTCCAGAGTTCATATTAAAGGAAGAAATGTAGAAGTGGGGCTCATTTGACCACCTGCTCATTTTTGTATCATAAATCTTATCAAAGGTCTCTTTTTCCATTAAAAAAAAAAAAAAAGAAAGAAAGAAAGAAAGAAAAAAGCAAAAAACCCACGCATCAAAAAACCAAAAATAACAATAATACCCACCACCTTTCTTTTGATTAACAGCAGTGATGTATTTGACACTTGCTGATTGGTGGGAACTTTGGTTTGGGGGGGGTGGTTCATTGGTGTCTACTGTAAGTATCGGCACAGTTTTAGATGGGAGCAAGAGGGAGTAAGGATTTCAAAATCGCAGGTAACACAACTCTCAGTTCCTTTTTCCAAAACTATACACTGGCTCCACATATGACCTTGCCCACTTTCTAAAAGCAAGGAAATGCAGCTGATTACACTTTCTGATTGACAAGTTAGAACAAATCCATCATGACTAAACATTACCGAGACTGACTAAACGTCTGAGGTCAATTTTTACAACACCATTCCCTGTTAAGTTGTTCTGAGGTAATGGCAAGTCATTCAGCTGTTGAAGAAATCCCACAGTACATTGTGAAACATCTCCTATTGACTAGATCGGCTGATCAGGTACCCGAGTTCAAGCTCCGATGAATCCTGAGAGCTAGCTGCCCCTGAATGCTGGTGAATTCATTCCCCCTCTCAGTTATGAGACTTCCAATTGCCTTCTAGTTCCTTTCTATTCCTTTACAGAGTCCTCTCATCAAGGTCCATGTGTTACATTTTGAATATCTTTTGATAACTTATCTTTATTTATAGGACTGGAAAGAATACAAACCCAAATTTGAGTGTACTGCTCACTAGTACGTGGTTTATGATAAGATATGAACGTTGTGAGAATGTATTATATCTGCAGTCATGTGGCAATTCAGGAAAAGCAAAATGGAAGCAAGATACCCAGCTAGATAGACAAACAGTAACTGATAGCTTTCATCTCTGTGAAAACTGTCAGCTGCAGTAGGAACTTTGTCATCTTGCAGGAGTATAAATGGCCAGTGGAAAGACCATACCTTATGCTGAAGGCACCCTGCAAGTCCTTCTCTCCTTGCAGCTGTAGTGTTTTGCTGGGCACACTACAGCCCCAACACTCAGGCTGGGAAGATGCCTTGCGTAAATATTTTTGAATGGCTGTTCCATGCTCTGTCTGGACTTTCAGTTGTGGTAGATATCATATTGGAAGTGGAGACATTGAAAATCACGGGGGCAAATCAGGTGGCAGCATTTTGAATTTTTTTTTTTTTTTTTTTTAAACTTGCCGTGTAAAGATTAGGGTAAAGCCAAAGAAAGGGAGTAGTTTATCTCAGGTTGAACGCTTAGTCAACTTACTGGCGAGTACAGTGGTGTACATCATAGGCTTCTCTTCCGGAAATGCACCTGTGCTGCACAGTACTGTAAGCACACATAAGTCAAGAATTTTCCCCTTGTTTCACGTGGGCATGCGAAGGAGCGTGCGTCTGAACCGACTGAACCCAAGCCTCTCAGTTCCATCAATGAGCTCTTTCTTGCAGCTTGTGAAATCCGCTGCTCATGTTAAGGGAGTCCAGGAAAACTGAGAGCTGTGCAGGATGCTAGCTACCCTGGTTGTGTCAGTCGGTCTGTTTGGACATGGCGTGGGTGACGGTTCTTTATCGAGGTTACAGCTCAGCGTTCATCCACGTTGCTGTGATACGCCGTCCTGGTTCCCATCTTCAGCCTTCACGACAACGAGATGAGGAGGGAATATCCGCTGAGAGACATTTGTTTTACAAGCAGATGGAGTGAAATGTGAAAATTCTTTTTTTGTTTCCTTTTTTTTTACATTTATGTTCTCTTCCTTATTACTCATCTTCAATTCTATACTTTTTCTCCATTTAATCTTTTTTTACTTTCTTTTTCTTTTTTTCTTTTTTTTTTTTTTTTTTGCATTGAGGATGGTGGAGCACTGGAACAAGCTGTCCAGGAGGATTGGAGGATTGTGGAGTCTTCTTCTCTGGAGATATTCAAAAGCTGTCTGGCCACTTCCTGTGTGACCTACTGTAGGGAACATGTTTTAGCAGGAGGGCTGGACCTCTGGATCTCCAGAGGTCCCTCTCAACCCCTATGATTTTGTGATTCTGTGATTTCAGGGATAATCAGTGGTACAGCCTCATATTTATTCTACATCCAAAAATTTCATTAAGATCAACCAGAAATTAGTATGAGAAGAAAAAAATATATATAATTGGAGCTAAGATCAGAATGATCAGATTCAGTCACTTTTTTTGAGCATGCCTATTTTCCTTAAAATATGTGAAATAATGACTTGTATCTTTATTGAGTTCTAACGTCACCTGTGAAGGTGCCTGAATGATGTAACAGACAAATGGACTTTTAATTCACTTTTATCTTAACCAAGTCAATAATTTTTACGGAATACCAATTTATTTTACACAGTAAAATGCCTGTAGACTGAACTCTTCCTTCCCTTCTACTCATCAAAAATGCCAGAAAGTGCAGTTCTTTTTAAGCAAATGTGATTTTTGTCTTCTTCCCTCACTACCTTGCTGGTATAGACTTTGTTTCCACGTGGCTACTCTGAATATTTACAGTATTGCAAGGCGACCTCAGATTTGGATAGAAGAGAATGGAAAAATCCAATTTCTCTCCCAAAAGGATCTTAACAAGAAGCCCAGCCACGGGCCACAGACCGTGCTGCAGGATGTTCTGGGATCTCAGCAGGAGACAACGTCGCTGCCGCAGCTCAGTGAGCACTACAGCTGATTTTGATGCAGAGCTTGGAGCCAGGGAGCCGCCCTGTGAGTGCTTAAAATACCGATACTGTGTTTGGGGAATAACACGTGGGGCCTGTTTTTGTTGGTTTTTTGTTTGTTTGTTTGTTTGTTTTTGGCGAGGTACACGGCACGGAGCGGACGCATTCCGCACCGCAGCAGGAAACCGCCCGCTTGAGGGGTAGCCCTGCCAGCGAGCACCGCCTGACGCCGCCGTCGTGCTCCGCGTGGCAGCGGCGATCTGACACCGAAGGGGCGGAGCCAGGAGCAGCGGCGAAACACCCCCTGCGTGTATAAAAACTGCCCCTAGGGAGCGCAGCGAGTGTGCGGCACTTGGATAGGAGGGGAATACCTCTGCTCGCTAGCGGACCGGTCACCTATCGGCTGTCTCCCGGACAGCGTATCTCGCCATGGTCTGCACCAGACAGAAAGGCTGAGGAGAAAGACGGTGGCGACTGAAACGGAGTCCGTGCCTAAAGAAGCGGCGGTTCGAGTCTTTTGCTGCAGCGCCTGAGTCTACTGCTGCTGGAGAATGGGGGCAGGGACTCTGCCTGTATGAGGAGGTGGGTGACCTACTCAGTATGGTGATGGAACTCAAGAAGGATGTTGAGAAGTTAAGGAGTATCAGAGTGTGTGAGCAGGAGATAGACTTGTAGTGTAAATCTCTGTGAGAAAGACACTGGGATGATAATCAGAAAACAGTGGTGGATGCCCTGCCATTGCTGAGCAGAGTGATGCAATTTGAGAGAATGGAAGGAGTGAAATTGTGTCCTGGCTAGGTGATGCCATCCTGAGCAACCTTGGTTCCCCAAGTACCTTTGTGAAATAGGTTTGAGGCCCTGGAACTCAAAGGAGAAGTGAGTGAGGGTATGGTGGGAGGTCTGCTTGCAAGGTTGTCTCGGGTGAAGCAGTTGACTCCATGTCTTCAGACTGCCTCCACCCGGAAGGAAAGAAGGGTGGTTGCTGTAGGTGACGCCCTGCTGACAGGAATGGAGGGCCCTATATGCCGGCCTGACCCTACCTGTAGGGAGGCTTGCTGCCTCCCTGAGGCACAGGTCAGGAGTATTTCTAGGAAGCTTCCTGGTCTGATTTGCTCCTCTGATTATCATCCCTTTTCGACAGTTCAGGGCAGCAGTGATGAAGCTGCTGAGAAAAGCCTGAGATCTATCAAAAAAGACTTCAGGGGACTAGGGTGGGTAGTTGAAGGAATGGGCATGCAGGTGATTTTTTCTGCTATCCCTTCAGTGGCAGGGAAGGATACTGAAAGGAGCAGGAAAAGCCAACTCAAAAATAAATGGTGAAGAGGTTGGTGCAAACACAAGAATTTTAGGTTTTTTTGACCATGGGGCAACTTACTCAGCATCTGGCATGATAGCTGCAGATGGAACTCACCTGTTTCCAAGGTGTAAAAGGATCCTAGCCCAGGAACTGGAGTGACTTGTTGAAAGGCCTTCAAACTAGGTATGAAGGGGGAAAGGGACAAAATGAAGTTCACAAGGGTTGAGTGGGTAGTTCAAGAGTTCATACAGAACTTGATGGGTGAGGAGGGTGGAGTACAAAGGGATGGAGAAGGGTGGGAGAATCCTAGAAAGATGATGAGACAGAAAACCCAGCTGAAGTACCTTTATACCATTACATGCAGTGCAGGAAATGAGGAGGAGTTAGAAACTGTGATGCACTTGGAAAATTATGATTTGCTGCTATCACAGAAACATGGTGGGATGACTTCCATAACTGGGATATCACCAGTGAGGGTATTGGCTCTTCAGAAGGGATAGGCAAGGTAGGAAGGGTGGAGAAATTGCCTTGTATGTCAAAGAGAGAATTCCTTCTGAGAAACAGTCAGGAACAGGTTGAGAGCCTGTGGCTTAGAATTAGGGATAGGTCTAATAGAAGTCAGCTGGTGATAAGGGTATACTACAGGCCACCTGATCAAGGGGAGCCTGTTGATGAGACCTTCTCGCTTTACCTACAGGAGGCATTGTACTCACAGGCTCCCATCCAGGTGGGGGACTTGAACCATCTGGATATCTTCTCGAAAAACCATTAAGGTTAGAGGCAGCCTAGGCTGAAGTGACCATGCCCTGGTTCAGCTTGTGATCTTGAGGAATGTGGACCTGGCAAAGAGAGGAAAAGTGAATTTCAGGCTGTTTAAGGAATTGTTGACAGAGATCTCCTGGAATGCTGCCCTTAGAGACAAAGATGTTGAGGAAAGCTGGCTACTCTTCAAGGATGCCTTTCTGAGAGTACAAGAACTCTCCATCCCTCTGAATAAGAAAGCAGACAGAGGAGGCAGGAAACCAGCATGGCTTAGCAAGGACCTGCTGGGCAAAGTGAGGACAAAAAAGGTACACACGAGCTTTGAAAACAAGGGTGTGTCACCTGGAAGAATAGAGGGATGCGATCTGCAAAAGCAAATGGTATCCTGGGTTCCATCAGAAGAGGGTGGCCAGCAGGAACAGGGATGCGATGGTCCCTCTCTACTCTACCCTTGTGAGGCCCCACCTGGAATACTGTGTCCAGGTCTGGGGCCTTCAATACAAGAAAGATAGGGAGCTATTAGAGAGGGTCCAGAGGAGGGCCACAAAGATTATCAGAGCTCTGGAGCATCTCCCTTAGGAAGACAGGCTGAGGGAACTGGGCATCTTCAGCCCAAAGAAGACGAAACTGGGGTCACCTTGTTGCCTTGCAGTATCTAAAGGGATCATAGAATCACAAGGTGGGAAACGACCTATATGATCATCTAGTCCAACCGTCTTCACACTGCCACTGCTACCACAAGCTACTAAACCATATTTCGCAGCTCCTCATCCAGATGCCTCTTGAACACTGCCAGAAATGGTGACTCCACCACCTCCCTGGGCATCCATTCCAGTGCCTGACCACTCCCTGAGAGAAAAAGTTTTTCCTCATGTTTAACCTAAATCTTCTCTGATACAACTTGCAGCCATTTCCCTGGGTCCTGCTTGTTGCCTGGGAGAAGAGGCCAAACCCCTCCTCATCACAACCTCCCTTCAGGAAGTTGTAGAGAGCAATGAGGCCTTCCATGAGCCTCCTCTTCTCCAAACTAAACAATCCCAGCTCCCTCAGCCACTCCACATAGGACTTGTGCTCCAGACCCCTCACCATTTTTGTTGCCCTTCTCTGGACATGCTCCAGGGCCTCAATGTCTTTCCTGTAGTGAGGGGCCCAAAACTGAACATAGTACTCAAGGTGTGGCCTCAGCAGTGCTGAGTACAGGGGGATGATCACCTTCCTGCTCCTGTTGGCCACACTATTTCTAATGCAGGCCAGGATGCTGTTGACCCTCTTGGCCACCTGGGCACACTGTCAGCTCGTGTTCAGCTGAGCATCAACCAACACCCCCAGGTCCCTTTCCTCTTCACAGTCATCCACTCGTCCCCAAGCCTATAGCGCTGCATGGGGTTGTTGTGGCCGAAGTGCAGGACCTGGCACTTGGCCTTGTTGAACCTCATCCCATTCACTTCAGCCCAGCAATCCAGCTTATCCAAGTTCCTCTGAAGGGCCTCCCTACCCTCAGGCAGATCAACACCACCTCCCAACTTGGTGTCATCTGCAAACTTACTGCGGGTACACTCAATCCCCTCGTCTAGGTCATCAATAAAGATATTAAACAAGATGGGCCCCAGTTCCGATCCCTGGGGGACACCACTTGAAACAGGTCGCCAGTTGGACTTCACTCCATTAACCACTACCCGTTGGGTATGGCCCTCTAGCCAGTTTCTTACCCAAAGGAGTGTATACCTGTCCAGGCCATGTCATCATACAAACAGAAGGGGAGTCAACTCTTTGTAAGGATAGATAATGACAGGACAAGGGGAAATGGTTTTAAGTTGAAGGAAGGAAGATTGAGGTTGGATATCAGGGGGAATTTCTTTACCAAGAGAGTGGTGAGGTGCTGGCACAGGCAGCCCGGAGAGGCTGTGGATGCCCCGTCCCTGGAACTGTTCAAGGCTAGGTTGGATGGGGCCCTGAGCAACCTGGTCTAGTATTAGACATATAAGGCTGGTGGCTCTGCATGCGGCAAGGTGGTTGGAGCTTGATGATCTGTGAGGTCACTTCCAACCCAAGCCATTCTGTGAAGAGTCACATAAAGAAAATGTGAGAGTTGACAAGTCTGTTTGGTATCTGATTACAGGATAGTCACTTATGAAATTAAATATTTTTTTTTAATTACAGTCAACTGAGCACAATTTAAAGTTAATTGAGAAATAAGGACACTTCTATTTATATCTGCATTTATGCACCTCATTCCTTCTTCTACTAAGATGCAAACACCTGAAAAACACAAATTTATTATCACAGCAATTTATACTGGGGACCAATTTTTATTAGAGAGGCAAAAACAGCCTGGAGTTGCCTAGTTGTCAGCCTTCCAAATCAGGGAGTTGGTCAGGACAGACTCAGGCAGGAATAGGCCGTGTCATGAAAGCCTCAGAAAATGATCACTTGTACAGCAGGTATGGATGTTCCTGTAGAACATTCTTCTGCTTCGGAATGTGAAACTGCAAAGCTCTTCTCAGGAAGAAACGCTAGGCTGAAAAGTTTTTCAGCTGCTTACTGAAGCCGGAGACCCAGCATTCCCGCTCTTAAAAGAAGCTGCTCTTTTAGGCACTGAATCAGCCTAGTCTCTGTCTCTCTCTGAAGCTGAACTTTGGACAGTCAGCGGCACATTTTTGACAAAAGGCAAAGGACACCTTTCCTGTCCCACTCATTTAATCTGTCGCCTACTAGAGCAATGTTTTAAAATACAGGAGCAGAGAACCAAAGGCCTCCAATCTTCAAAGAAGTCTTAAGCCTTATCTCTCCCTATCGACTTCTCAAGAGAGCACTCTAATCACTCATCTCATGCAGCTGAAAACTCGCATCCTGTAGCCAAGAAGGGACCTCTTGATTTGAGTTCAACATGGTATCGTAAATAACACAAAATGTTTTATGTTCTCAGAAATGATATTAGCCGTATCCGTTTCAAGACAGTGTGCATTACTGTTAGGGAATCCTTCAGTAGGTTGAACACAACTGTGGATAAAGTTGCAATCTAAATGCCAAAGATAGCAGCAAACAGTAAACATCAACTTGGTGTCAAGAAATTCATCTTATGAGAACGAGACAGGTACTTTGTCACAATGGTCCATTCTCATCATGTTATTGCTTTTTGACTACTTTATCACCTCTGTACATAACCTACTGCTCTTGATCATGCTTTTTTAATACTGCCTCAAACCACGATGACTTTATATGCTTTAACTGTTGTGCAATAAAGTTAATATTTTAAAGCTATATTTAAAATAGATCTAATGAAAATAATCTAGGGGAAAATATACAAATCTTCTACAATTGGAAACCTAATTTTCTGATTAAAAATAAAGGTATAATTAAAATTAGAGTCCTAGGTATGTACTGTTGTGAAGCACCTTGGTAACACCTCTTTAGGCTATAGTTCCCTATAATCTTCCATCATTTTAAAAAAGTAATAGATACTTCTTCCCACAAAAAAGCAAATAAAAGTGCTTGTGTCAAATGTAGGAATGAATACATTTTCTAACGCAAATATCTAGAAATTCTGAAAAAAACTGTTCATGGTGATGTTGAGGTCATGCTCACAATCTTGTTATTTTATACATATATCTATGCTGCTGTTTACTTTAGAAACTATGCAGTAGAAAAGAAATAGCCTATAAAACCTACCTCAGTTCTGCCACTGATTTTGAAAGTATTCCATCTGTGTAAATGAAAGACATTATTACCACAGTTCCTGATGCGTATATATTATCTATTACAAAGATACATGGAAATACAGTGTTGTACCTATATTTATAATACAGACGGGATCATCTGTATGTTCATTTCTGGTGTATGTAACTGAAATATCAGCTTTGCTCAGCATCTCATCAAATTGAAATAAATAACTTACTTAGGTTTTTCAAATACTGATTTTATGCTCAGCAAACTGTCATAGAGGAAGTAGTTTTGCATGGTTAACAACAGCTTCAAGAGATTTGCAGTTGTGCTCTGAATGCGTTCAATTCTACTTAATATTGACCTTCAAAATTATTACTCACCGTTACCTTGAAAATTTTAGCGTGAAGGAAAGTAGTTTGTTCAATATGCTTATGTCACATATCCAAACAATTGATGTGTTCAAACAAGTTATTCCATAAGTAAGTTATAAAAATTGTCAGATACATATTAAATGCCACAAGCCTGTCTTTTCCAGTGGTTTCCAGCTGAGCTGTTAAGCTAGAGTGACTTCTTTGAGGTCTGGAGAAATCTCCTGCAGCTGTTAGAGTATGGACAACAGGAAGGCAAAACCAAGACAGTGCCCAAAGAGCCTGTACACAGGAAACCCTCGTCACTTGGCCATGGCTCCAAGCCTCAGGAAAGATAAAGAGAAGAAGCAGATTATTGAAATATTACCTGCAGATAAATATCATTTAGGCCTTCTATCTTCCCCTGCTTTGCGAGAGGTAGGTGGTGTCTCATTCTTCTGCTTCTCACTGTAGACTCTGGTCTGAAATATCTCCAGCGATCTGTGTATTTGAATTTAGTAGATTAATCTCACCCCTACGACAATTACTGAAGACGATCAGTCAACATCCATATTTGTCGTTTCTTAAAATGTCAAGGCCTGAAACGCATCCTTAAATACTGTGTCAACCATTCTTTGGCCTCTGAAGCCAGTCAGTACTTTGATCTGACAAATCCGAATATTAAGACTTAGTTGTTGTTATCGTAGACAGGAAAGCATTTCCTGTAGGTTATTTCCCTTACAGAGGCCCTCCCTCTGGGTTTTATAGGTGTCTAAAGATTCTGTATTACAATTATATGGAAGGACTGTTTTAAGCAGCACACACGATTTCACACTTTCTAGTTTTCAATATAGCCAAAACAAGAAAGGAGGACTAAAGCAAGTGGATCAGTAAGTACTTTGTTCGCATACAGTAAATAGGACTTTGATGCTCTATATGGGAATATGTTTCAGTTGTCATTCTGCTTACCACATCTCCAGCTGTAATATTGACTCAGTAGGTATGTATCTGCTTCAGGTCACTAATCATACCTACAGATGGATGCTATTACAATTTCACTTATGTTAACTAAGAACAGGTTGTGCAAGATGAGTGATCTTTTGTTGTAGCTTTTAGAACAAAATCTTTGCTGATCACAGAGCAGATGGTCAACTTTCTTGAAACACAAATAAAATACCTAGATAGATTTGGGCAGATGCTTAATACATTAACGCATAAACAAACATAATCCTCATCCTTTATCTCCTCAACCTGAATTCTAAGTGTAAATGATGTGCAATGTCATATGTAGTGTATTGTGAAAATTCAGCCACGATAGCACTCCACTTTCTAGTATCACTACAGTGAAAGAATGATGTCCTTTGATTCTGGTACTAATCTGCCAGAAGATAGAAAAAATTTACGTTCAGAATTTATTTTCAAAACTTTGCTTTACAGCTTCATCGTTATTAGATAGAAAATTTCTTACCCGTAAATATAATATTTTCAAGATAGATAGGTTACTTGTGTTAGAAATAAAATTAGGAACTACATAGCACAGGTTCTCTCTAGCAGTGCTTGCTACTCAAGCACCAAAGATGGATGTCAGTGCATAGATAGAGTATACCTCAGCTATGAAGCTGTTGCTTGTGTTATGCTTATTTCCGTTAGAGGGTCACTCATCTTGAGGCTTTCTAGTCTGACAGTGATACTTCCACAGACTTATTTTGTGGATTTATTGTAAGGAAAGTTAAAACAGAACACTTCAACATGGACCAGTTTGAAAAAAAAAATCAACTTGGTGAGTATATAGTGACTATCAGTATAGTGTAGGATTTATACAACAGTCTGAAAAGCTGACTTTTACTCATTACTATAAGGCAACACTTGAGATAGGCTCTTGGTGTTTGGGGTAACAATAAAAATATTAGTAATATGTGTATTAATTTTTTATATATATATAAATAAAAAAATTAATAACAATAAAAATACTCAGAATAGGCTTTTAGAGCATAATGTCATAAAATAGTTAGATGCCAAATATACATACCTCTTCATATGCCATGTTGTAGACCAAGGACTGTTTGAACTCCCGAGATTATGATTTACATTGATTTTGTTACAGTTAAAATCTTTCTCAAATATGCGCAGCTTTGGCAAGCTTTAAAACAGAGAATGTCCGTCAGGAATCTTAGATCTAGAAAATCTCTTTCTTAAGAAAATTCCCACCCTGCTAATGCAGTGTCACTGGAACTTACCTGCAAAACTGGGAATCCATCTTCAGAAACTCAGTGTGAAATTGTCCTGAAAGAAAACAAAGTTAGTGAGTTGAATCCTCAATACAGTGTTCAATGTAGAAGAGATTTTTTTATGTATCTGCTCAGTACTAATAATCAGATTTCTAAAGATCCTCAAATCCAGATTACTGACAACAATATTGATTTTTTAACAGGTGGAACTCTTTGCAGAGGAGTAGAAAAGAGCAAAGCCCATGTAAACCACTGCTAGTTTACAGGGTCTTTGCTTCAAATGCGCTACCGGTCTGAATGGATGATGCTCTCTCAGTGTTATCAGAAGATTTAATGTCAAGAATATGAATTTTCCTGGTATGTGACTTAATATTTTCTGTAAAAACTAGAGCAGAAAATAGAGCAGACAATTAGCAGCTTGATATTCTCCATGGAAAGGAGAAAAATAATAATCTCCTGCATCTCTAAAGTTTCATCAGAAGCTATGGCCCCTTTCTTTCAGCCTCTGAGAGGGCATCCTGTACGGCTAATGACAATAGTATGTTATTGTCCACAAGTCACAGAATCACAGAATGTCAGGGATTGGAAGGGACCTCGAAAGATCATCTAGTCCAATATCCCTGCGGGAGCAGGAACACCTAGATTAGGTCACATAAGAACGCGTCCAAGCGGGTTTTTAACGTCTCCAGAGAAGAGAACCCCATACTCTCTCTGGGAAGCCTGTTTCAGTGTTGCATTACTCTCACAGCAAAGAAATTTTTTCTCAAATTCATGTGGAACCTCCTATGTTCCAGCTTGCAGCCATTACCCCTTATCCTGTCATTGGACGTCACTGAGAAGAGCCTGGCTACATCCTCATGACGCTCACCCTTTACATATTTATAAACATTAATGAGGTCACCCCTCAGCCTCCTCCAAGGTAAAGAGACCGGCTCCCCCAGCCTTTCCTTGGAAGGGAGATGCTCCACTCCCTTAACCATCTTTGTGGCTCTGCACTGGACTCTCTCTAGCACTTACCTGTCCCTCTTGAACTGAGGGGCCCAGAACTGGACACAATATTCCAGATGTAGTCTCACCAGGGCAGAGTAGAGGCGGGGGGGGGGGAGCGGGGAGAACCTCTCTTGACCTACTAACCACACCCCTTGTAATACAGCCCAGGATGCCATTGACCTTTGTGGCTACAAGGACATGCACAGTTCTGGCTCATGGTCATCCGGCTGTCCTGGTGGGACCCCTAGGACCATTTCCCCTATGCTGCTCTCCAGCAGGTCCTCAACCTGTACTGATACCTGAGGTTGTTCTTGTCCAGATACAAGACTCTACACTTGCCTTCTTTGTACTTCATTAAATTTCTCCCCGCCCAACTCTCCAATCAGTCTAGGTCTCGCCGAATGGCAGCACAGCCTTCTGGTGAGTCAGCCACTCCTCCCAGTTTTGTGTTATCAGTAAACTTGCTGACAGTGCACTCTATTCCTTCATCCAAGTTGTTGATGTATATATTGAATAGTACTGGTTCTAGTGCCAACCCTTGAAGGACTTCGCTGGATAGAACTCCAACTAGGCTGTCCCACTGACCACAGCTCTCTGGCTTCTTTCCTTCAGCCAGTTCACAGTCCACCTCACTACCCGATTGTCCAGACCACACTTCCTCATTTTAGCTGCAAGGGTGCTCTGGAAGACGGTGTCAAATGCTTTACTGCAATCAAGATAGACCACATCCACTGCTTTACCATCAATTTATCCGCTTGGTTATGTCTTCCTAAAGGCTATCAGGTTGGTCAAGCAAAACTTCCCCTTGATGAAGCCATGCTGACTACCCCTAAAGACTCTCTTATCCTTGATACGCCTAGAGACCAAGGATAACTTGTTCCATCACCTTTCTGGAGATGGAAGTGAGGCTGACTAGTCTGTAGTTACCTGGGGTCTTCCTTCTTGCCCTTCCTGATGACTGGAGTGACATTTGCATTCCTCCAGTCCTTAGGCACCTCTCCTGTCCCCCACAACTTACCAGAGATAATGGAGAGTGTCCTAGCAAAAACTCCCAGGTCCCTCAGCACCTACTGAGTGAATCAGAGCAAGGTCCCACAATACTAGCACTGTGTAAACACAGAAAACAATTATTAAAATACACTAAACAAAATAATAAAAAAAAAAACATGAAAAAAAAAAGCCAAAAAAGGAATATTTTTAACTTCTGCCACTTTGAATTTGGTATGTTTTTTTCTGAGTCTTTATCATTACTCTCTGAAATAAAAATACTCTTCAGACTGTACAGCTCTCTTTCAATACCCTGAATGATCTTCTGAACTTTCAGTGGTCCGGGATCCACAGATGGGGAGTGCAGACACTTGCTGAAGGATATGTGTCTGGAACAAACTCCCTACCAAAAGCAAGTAATCTTTAAAAAGGCACCTCTTGCAATCTGGCATCTCACAATGATCTTCTTAATAAAAGCCTTAGGTAGCTGCTCTGTTTCTTTCAGTGGAATATAATACAATTGTATTGTTGAAAGACTGGTGATATGCTTTATGACATTAAAATATAGGCTTTAATTTTCTTTCTGTGAACATTTTGCAAGGGGGCAATACCAATCATATTTTATGTACCACGGATTTTCAGAAATTCTTGCCATCACAATAAAGAAAAAAAATGGCTACAGAAAGGAACAGACTGATAAACCCTGTCAGAACCACAAGATGGCAATACTGTTTTAGATATAAAGCTTACTGAACCAAGTCAACAGTGTTATGACCATTCATAACATAGAGAATGCACAACACTTTTTGACAGCTACTGTGCAGTATGTGATTTTCAAGGAAGATAATCAGAAGTTAACAGCATCCACAAGCTTTGTTTTAATTCTGCTTTTAACAAGTACTGTAGAACAGGATCTTGTTCAATATCGTGTTTGGAACACCAGTGGAACTATACTGATGGATTTCAACACAAACCCCGTAAAAGATAAGAATGAACATATCACAATGAATGAACATTTTGCACACTTGTTTTCTTTTCTGTGTACTTAGTTTCTAGAGAAAAAAAGTTTGACGCCTTTTAATAGTACCTGACAGCTATTTTTGTTGATTAGCTATCATGTTGATAATTCCAGTCCTTTTCAGGCAACAGAAAGCCAACGCAGAAAGTGGATATAATATTATTTCCTCAGTTTAAAAGGTGTCACATCAAAAGGCATCATTCAGAGCCAGCAGATCAAATAATACGTAAACAGTATAAACATTGCATTCTCCTTTCTGATGCACTGCATAGCTATGTTATGAATTACTTAATACAATTATCTGCTAAAAAAAGAAAGAATAATTCCAAACCAAACTGCTTATGCATCAGCAGCTCTAAGAAGGTAGGTGGTGAACTTTACTAGTAAAGACAGTACAGTCAGGCAGGGGTTCACCAAAGGCATGTGAGCTCATTGAGAAATGTGCATAAATACACCTGTGCATTCTCATACAGTGCTAACAGGAATGCTGGAAAAATATCAGGAAACTCTATTCCAGGAACATATCTAATGATAAAGCCTTAAAACAACATTCCATGATTTATCATAATAAGCCATATCTTCTGCAGGTCAGGACGCAAAAAAAACTACTGACTCAGTGGAGATCTGAAGGCTCAGAACAGGAAAGGTCTAACCATAATGGAATGTACCTTTCTCCGCACAGACTATGTGCCAGACTGCATATGTAAGTCTTCAAAAA
This sequence comes from Chrysolophus pictus, assembly GCA_037305975.1. Classification (NCBI taxonomy): domain Eukaryota; kingdom Metazoa; phylum Chordata; class Aves; order Galliformes; family Phasianidae; genus Chrysolophus; species Chrysolophus pictus. Next base: position 10,808,387 of record CM074583.1, on the reverse strand, counting down.
ACAGGAGGAAGCACACTAACGATAATCGCATCTGATACAATGAATGATTTTTAACTGTGCTTCAACATTAACTCACTTAGTCTAAAAATCACAATATCTGTGCTGAAATTATGGTAGCATTGACAGTGTGGGAAGAAAGCATAATTAAATAACAAGGTGACCTGTAGACTAATATGCTCCCAAGTTCAAAAGTATTTTCAAGTATATATTTTAAGATTACATGCCTTTAAAATAAAAAATTAATAGACAGAGGCAACAAAAAGCAACATACTTCATTTCGCATTAAATACATCCAGATGACTTGTCACGCTGCCATACCTTATCAGAGGATGACAGAGAGCTACAGGACGAAAAGACAACACTGTGCTATACATTACCTTTTCTGTGAGCACTGCATTTGCTGTTCCAAAGCAGAAGTGTGGCTCATCTTGCCTAATATTCTGTCTTTGAAAGTGGGCTGCTTCTACAGAACGTGCAAGAAAAAGATGTAATCAAACATCAGGAGATAACTTCATATGAGAGAAATTTCTCGGGTAAAAATCGGGTAGCTGATTTATGCCTCTTAAGCACGAGGGTTTCTAGTCTTCTCATTTTTAACCTACCTTAACTGTAATGCAGATCATTGCTTCACAGTGTTTTCAGGGTGCAGACTCCTTACTACAGCAACAACAAACTCTCAAGAGTTTTCATTTGCTATTAGAGAGCAACATTGCTTCCACGGAGGCAAGAAGCATGAGTTTTATTTTTGCATTTGAGACGGCAGAAGACACTTGACCTTCATGAAGACAGGCACGGAAGAATGAAGGGAGACCAGAAAGAAGGTCAGATTGTCTTTGCTTTTCAAAGTCTTTCATGCTCTGGAGATCCAAACACACGGGCTGAAAAATGGATGAGTTTGTGTGTTACTTTGTGCATACTTTTCAGATTACATTAAGCTCAAAGATACTGGAGAAGCTAATAGCTGCCAGATAGGGTCTGCCATATTTAAAAAAAAATCAGTATTCAAAGAAGTTTTTCAGCAAGGCATGTAGCTAGCTGAGACAGATTTCAAGTATCCACTGCCTAACATAGTAATGTCATTTTGGGAAGAACTACCTTTAGCAAAGACTTTTTCTGGCAACTTTGACATCCCATAATCTGCTCTAGCTACCCTACAGTGAACAAGATGAGCAAATATAAAGAATGGATAACGTATTATGGAGAGAATAAGGATCAAGCCATCCAAAATCTAAATTGAGATTTCTGTTGCGCTAAGGTTGGTAGAAGGGGTTGAGTTACTAAAACATATCGCTGCTTGCATCTTCATAGCACCACCAGAAAACTAGAACATTGGGACCACAAGACAGATCTAACTTACAGAGAAAGTAACACACTTCTGGGTACTGAGATATGGAAGAAGGCTGTTGTGTGCATTCAACGAGCAATAGCTACTACTCACAGACTAGAACTGCTAGAACTGCTAGAAAAGGGAAGAATAAAGGATAATGATCAGCAACACATTGTGAACCGTTCAGTATCCACTGAATAGAACATCTAATTTTAACCTATAAAAAGAAAGCACATACATGAGAACTGTTCTCAGTTTTTATTCCTCTTCCTCACCGTTCCTGTTCCTCCCACATAATCAGAAAAAAATCAATTCTGGGAATAAAGAAAGATCCTGTAGGGACTTCAGTACAATGTAGCTTCTCATTTGGCCTTATGTTTATCTTCGGTTCTCTTGTGCTCTTTTTCAGAAAGCTCAGAATTCAGTATAATAAATGAATTTTCAAAATCCTTCAGTGAAGATTTAAAAAAGAGGTTTAGACAAAGCTCTAACATCAGCAAACTTGATGAAAACAAAAATGGATAATCAATTATCCATTATCAATAGATAATTATCTTGTAATTTGAACATCTTTTCATGGGAAATGACTAAGTTGAAAATCTAATTATATGAAAGAAAACATGGCATTGTAAATTTATTTTCTCAACATGCTATTGGACTACTGACCAGAAGAGTAAAAGACAGATGGGTAAGTGAATAAATTTCTCAGCTGTTTGAACACCTAGTACTTACACTGAATATTCCTGCAAAGAGAAGCCAGCTTCAAAATTACAATGCACATTTGCAAAATGTATAGTCCAGAGAACGCTTCAGACAAAGTACTCTAGGGGCTATTTTTGTGTTTATAGGCTTTCAGCGGAATATCTAAGTCTGAAGAATGGAAGATTACATTTATCAGAAAAGTTTTGAAAAGCATGGACACTTTTAAGCTCAATCTTAATGACTGCTCCTAGAAACTTTATGGAAACAGAGAAATCTGCCATAGTGGCTTTACCATTCCGTTTAATAAAACAAAAATTTCATCACTTCAGATTTAGGCTGAGGGAGATAGCTTTAAATCTGCTTGGCATGTTTAAAGCATCAAAGAGATCTGATATTAGAGCCCTCTTCCTCTTCGTTCTGTAAAAGAAATGTGTTATCTCCTTTCAGGAGGAAGTTTAGTTCCAGAAATTCACATTAATCATATAATATTAATTTGTTCATGTTCTTTGTCAAACGAGCTCTCTAAACTCTTTTAGCTTTTGTTAATCGTGAACAGAGGAATCCTAGACTAGAATTACAAACTATTTTTGATAAAATTTGCATTAACAGAAGAAAGAGAAAGAAAAAGGCAACCTATATGAATATGAAAGCTGTTTTCTTTCTTATTTTCCCAAGGCTTGGATCTATAGCTGTATAAGTAGTGAAGAAGATATAAAGTACAAGTATTATGTTGTTTCCTACAGAATAGGTTATTGAGAATATTTCAGTTATGGAATGGTAGTGTAATATAACTACATTTGCCTGTAGTCTCATGCAGAGAAAGCATGAGAAAATGCTGCTTTCATCATCAAAACAAACTCTCATAAAAATTTTATAAGCCAGCAAAACACAGATGGTTGAAGGCATATGTTAGATCACTGTAGTTTTATTTGCTTAGGAAGACTTTTTCAAACTCCAGCTGAAAAGTTTCTCTTAGAACTCCAACTGAACATGGGAAACAAATTGTGTAGCATTTCTCTCTATGAAAGCACTTTCGGTCACTCATAAGTACTTGTCAAACTAAAAGTGAGCTTGGAAGTGCTGTAGAAAAACTGAAGTATCCATACCTGCTTCATCTACTTTCTTCTGTAGTATACTCCTGTTTCACTAGACAAGGCCAAAGTACAAATCACTGAAGTCAATTTAAATTAAAACATACCCAACATGTTAGATAAGCATGTAATTGAGAGCCATTAGTTTTAAAGATTTTTCAGCTTTATGTACAAAATTCATTTCTGTGAAGGGGTTTTTCACATTAAATGCTATTTCATAAAAAAACATACATTTTGAAATAAAAGGTTTTCTTTACCATTTATAAGTTGCTCCTGCACTTTATTGTTCTTATAGATTCACGTGTGCAATTTATTCATTAAACTACAAAAACGTTAGTCAACTGCTATTTTCTCATCAAGCAATATATGATTTATGATAGTCTGCGAGAAAAAAAATTTGGAGCCTGTTCCCAGGCCAAATAGAATTCAGGCTAAACCAAATAGCCAGATATCGTTTTGGGTGCCAAAACTCATCTTCTAAATCCAGGTTTTCACATCTAGACTTGGTCAGCAAGTTGCACGTCACCGTTTAAAATTTCACAGGGGCCTGAATTTAGAGAAGACCTGATTTTTCATTTTGGTCATTTGGTCTTCAGGACTCTCCTGTCTGACCTGCACTTTGACACCCATTTGCATTATACCAGTAACATCCCTGAACCATTACTTCAGCTATGGGTCTTCCTGGACACAGATGAGACACACTACCCCTTGTTGCTGTTACTATCTGTCAACGTCAGTGTGCTCTAGACAAAACCTTGTGCCACTCTGGATAATACCTCAAAGCAAATTTTGTTTAACCAACCTTTAGTACTTAAGCTGTTTAGCTTATCAGAAATTTCTTCAAGTATTTCATTGCACAAAATGCTATTAAAAAAAAAAAACAAAGCAGAGAAATAATGGACCCTAAGTATATCACTGATTCTGCTACTCCTCAGGTAGACACCACAGAGATACTTTCAAGGCAAAATAATAATATGTTCTACCAGTGTTGAAGCTTTCAGGCCTTAGTATCTGAAATAGAAACACCACTTGACCATAGAGCTTAGAAAGCTCTGGGAGTGTCTCTGTTCCTGTTTTACACATGTGCACTTGAAGACACAGGCACACACACACACTGCATGAAGTGAAATATCCTATGAAGGACACTGATCTCACTGAGTAGTTGCTGCCCTACTAAGTTCACAGCTTTAGAAACTGGAATTTGTCTGTTTGACTAACACAGAGTTCCACTAACAGAGTTCCAAAAAGAAATATCTCTACTTTCCCTCCACATCGACTCCCAGAAACCAGACCAGAATAAACTTCATATCCTACATGGTCAGCAATTGACACAATCTCATGGTAACAAATTTCCTGAGTTTTTTTTTCTTTTTTTCTCTTTTTTCTTTTTTTTTTCTGAGAGGCACTACACCGATATGTCTGGGAATGATACATTGCATAGTATTAATAAGTCTGCAGCAAGACTGAACATTTCCTGTCATTTTAAGTATTGCAAAATCTGGCCATATGCAAAAAGCAATGTTGCAAAATCGTATGGAAAATGAAGATCACAAGATGGTTGAAATTTCCTACTAGGACAGACTTAAAATCTTCTACTTCCAACGTGCTAAAAACAGTGTAAATGCAACCCCAGGAAGGTTCAAAATGATAACATCTTTCCTTCTTATTCACCTTGGTATTTCCATGTAGCCCTGCTTCAGACCCTTTAACAGGGTTATTATGAAGAGCTCAGCAAAAGCGCTGCCTCAATTTTTGCAGACAATATATATTTACTAGAAATTTATTCTTCTCACTTTAGCATGAAATGTCCTAGAAATGTGTTTTTCAGCTCAACACCATACTATCTGCATACTCCCAGGGTGCAAAGTGCTGTGCTGGTACTGATGCTGTCATCTTTTCTTACCTACTCTTTCTTTATAAGGACAAGACATAAATATTACTCAATATCCCAAATTTGTTTAACAAGTTGAAAGCTGAGTGTTTGTTTCCACACACAGCATTGAGTGTTGAACATAGTCTGCAAATAGCTTAAGCCTTATGCTAATGTGTGGTTATAATTAGGTAAGATTAGAACAAGGTAGCTAATGATATAATTTTTTCACAAGTGTTTGTGAATGAATTTTCTTCAGATGAAGTTTGCAGTCATTCTGTACTTGTTTCTGTCTGAGAGTTGGTTGATGCTCTTTCCTATTACTTGTGCAGAATGCCCATCACAGTGCTCTAAACTGAAATTTGTGGATGATCACTTCACGAGGGAGTGAATGGGGAGAAAAACAAACCAACCCACAACAAAGCTGCTCATAGGTAAACAGAACAACATGAACTGGAAATCACGCTAAAGATGAAACAATTTTAAAACATGCAGAAATATGTAAAGCTGTAAAATGACATTCATTTTACACTGAAAACGGAGAAAGAAAAGTCAAAGGCAAAAATGTCTTGAAATGTGGATAGTTTTTACTTTAATATTTAACTGTCACTTTAGATGAGTGCCCACAGAACTCCCTGGCCCTTTACAGATAGAGATAATTAAAATTAATGCAGTAGATCTACTGACAAACATTTTTTTAAAAAAGTCATTAGAACGCTTCACTTATAAATAAGACATCATATTGTATATTTACAGAAATTTTTAAAATAGTAGAAAATCTACATATTTTATATAATTGACTAATGCCCAAATTGTTATGCTCCTTAATTTTTGCAGCCACAGAACAGCATAGATCAATACTGTGTTGATCACCTCTACTCAGTAACTAGGTCACAAACTCATTTACCATTCTGGGAAAGAATTTGCATGGCAGACATTTTCATTCATCTATTATTTCTGTTGTGTGGAAAGCATATGAAAATCCTGCTTGCATCATCAGCACAACATCTGAACTCTGATGTACTTTAGCAGCTTGAAATGAATGAGCAATTCATAAGCTAAGTTCACTTGGTATTTAATACACTGGTGAATGTTGTCCCCTATAGGTTATGTATCAAATATGATAAGCAAAGCAAATGAGAATTTTGCAACCTATAAAATAGTTTCCTAATGTATTTTAGGGATGGCCTGGGTTATTGCTGAATTCCTTAAATACTGCATAATTATCTGTAGCAAAGGATGAAATAACTTCTGTCTTCCTAACCTCCAAAATCACCATTATTATGACAGAACAAGCAGCATTACTACCTGATACAGGAGCAGTTCTGAAAAAAATAAATCTCTGCTTAAAATACCACACCTGCTCAAAACACCAATAGCACCAAATGCACTTCTGTTTCAGCTACTTAGCTTGAAAGAAAATCTTTCATCTGACTATTTGAGAGAAAAAAAAATGTTACCAGAAACAATAAAGTTGCTAATGGTATCTAGATACTCAGCGCATTAGAAGATATGAAGATAAATGGCACAATTTGCTAAGCTATATAAAAGTTAGCATAGTGCATCTTAAAAATCTCCCCAAAATTCAGGAATAACATTACTGTTTTTTAGATATTAGAATACTTTAGATATCCAGAAATAATTTTGATACTGAAAATTGTATCATGGAGGCCTAGCTTTTAATACTCGAGTTTTTAAACAAATCTTGACCTTCAAGAACTTAAAAAGTTTAATTAAGTTTAAAAATTCCATTACAAAATCAGCTTAAGAATACGATTTTATTTATAAGCAGAAAGTTACAGTATATATATTCTGCTGGGAACTTAATGCTTACAAAGACATTTTTCCCCCCCAGAATGGAGTTAAACCTACAAATTAATTACAAAAAAGTTGGAAAGACTTTAACAGAAAGCAAGTTTTTCTGTTATTAATATATTACTTTAAGTCACATAATTTTCAAAATATTTTTTTTTTAAATCTGAAATAGAGCAAAAGCTTTACTTTTTTCATTCTGAAGCACATAAAATATCTCATTTACCAGTACATCTCTTGTTCTTCACTGTATCATTGATTTGATCTTCAGAAAAAGCTATGCAGCTGGTGTACAATCTAAATTATTTTCAACAACCAAAACAACATTTCAAGCTTTAAGTCAATATACCGTAAGAAAAACATAGAAGCTACTCTTACCTTTTGTCCTCCACATATACATTAGCTTCCAGAGTGCTGCGAACTTTTGGATTCCCTTTTGATAGGCTGGAATATTTCTTGCACGGCTAATATTTGTAAATATACATACATATATATATATATATACACACACACAAACACACATATATATATTCTTCATGAATTGGATATACACTTTAAGATATATGTAAACTGAACAAAAAGTTTTGAAAGCCCCACACTAATGTAGATTACTTTGGATCAGATCCAAATTCTTTCAGAACAGGTATAAATATCCACAGTGATGTTGGGAATCTAGCAAAACGGTTATCCTAGATGAAAGGTACTTGCTCAGTCTAAAACATCCACTGCACTGGCAAACTACCTGCAGGACTTTGAAATGATTATGGTTGTCACATAGCTGAAAACTTTCACTGAGCCAATCTCAACTTGAACAGACAAAATTTCTATTTTATCACTTCTGCTAGTGAAAATTTCTCATTTGCCTAGCTTATAGGCATGTGAAAATGAAAAACAAAAAAGAATTTTTGACCTAAATGACTTCATCATCATCTCAGGTGACAATCAGCTCCTAGATAATACTTGCAGTTTCTTGATTTTTTCCGCTGCCTTCTTAGAAGTCATTTTAATATCTTTATTGTTTCAAATTCAGACTTAGTGAAAGTCAGTATTTCTCTCTTTACTTGCCATGTCTTCAGTAGAAATGTGTATAGGATAATCAAATTTCAGCTGGCAAAGCATCTGCTGATTTTATGTCCTGTGTCAACTTGAGAAAACATCACAAACTTTTAGACAGACCTTGCTTTCTTTTTTTTTTTTTCAGTGCTTTTTTGATGCCCAGGCTGTCCAGTCTTACGTAAATACTCTTAAAAAGATATATCATAAGAAGCTGTAACTGAAAATATAACATTAAAATTTTTAGTCCTAGGTATTTCCAGGGTTCAACAATCTAAGGCGTAGAGTTTGAACAATGAAACACACATTTGTTTACTTATCCAGTGACATCCAGCATAGTTAAAATAAATTTACCATATATACTCAAAATTATTTACATGTTTTTCAGTGAAAAATACCGTATCACAGAATCACAGAATTACCAGGGTTGGAAGGGACCTCAAGGATCATGAATCTCCAACCCCCCTGCCACATGCAGGGCCACCAATCATCCCACCTAATGCTAGACCAGGCTGCCCAGGGCCCCATCCAATCTGGCCTTGAACACCTCCAGGGATGGGGCATCCACAACCTCTCTGGGCAGTCTGTTCCAGTGCCTCACCACTCTCTCTGTAAAGAATTTCCCCCTGACGTCCAACCTAAATCTTGAATCAATGTGAACAATGCAGCATTTCTTTCAGATGATTAACTGCCAAGAAGAGTCCTTCACCACAGCAGCCAATTCCTTGTAAGAAGATAGCACTCCAGATGAATATGTGCAAGGATAGTGCAGCACAATCATCCAAAATCTCATCTTTTGGTAAGCCTTCTCTATGAGTATGTGTTTTTCTCATGGTGTTTCTTAAAGGAATAACCAACTCCAAAACAAAACAAGAGCACATTAACTTCACATTAACTTTTCCAAACTCTTTCAACACATTAGCTTGTTGTAATTGTATTTTCATTGTCAGTATTTACTGAGATGCTGAGAAGTTCTAGTACATTCGCTACCACGTCTGTAAGATTTTGGTTTCTTAAAATGTGAAGCTACTCAAAGAACTGTAAGGAATGTGATCTGGAGAAACGCGAAAAAGTACTGAGTGAAGGTGAGTGGAGTATCTACACATGAAAAAAAAAAGTAAGAAACTGACTTGAAACAAAAATGGAAATGTATTTTTTCTTCAAAGTTGATAAGACTGAATTTGAGCTTACACATTAAGTCCTGAACAGGTTCAACAGAAGCACATGATTAAATAATAAAAAAAGTTATTAAAGTGAAAAGCAGGCAGTATTAGAAAAATATGTACTTTTTGGGAGGAAGAGTAGGAAAGACAGACAAAAAAAATGGTAGATAAACACAACTAAAAATCAATTTACATATTAAGAAGTTGAGCGCTCTAGCTTAAAAAGGCTTATAAAAAATGTCTACAAAGGAGATAAATGCTTTCTCTTTAACTAGCAGCCAGATTGAAAGAGTCAGTGAGGACTGAGTGACAAAGGATAAAAACCCAAAGATTTACTGAAATCATTGTTTTCCTTCTGATTTTGTCGAGTTAGAAGTTAAAATGAAATGTGCTAGGAACTGTATTTCTACATGTGACAGAACTGAAATTTGGAAAGGCTTCACGTAGAAGTATATGTCTGTGCATTTTAGTTAAGCAAGAAGAGAGCGACGATTCATTTTGCCTCGTGGACTCTTGAATTCACACTGACTACTTTTCAAAATATGTAGTTTAAAAATACATTGTTATATTGCTTAAAACTGTATTTAATTTGCTTTTCTCTGTTTTTTGTGTTTGTTTTTTTTTTTTTCCTCAAGGTCATTTAGATTCACAGACATAGACATACTAGTTAAAAGTTAATTTACTTTTGTTGATTATTCAGCAGTGGAAGTCATCTACTTCTCCCAGTGGCATCATTACCATGAATTAATAGCATTGCTCACTGTTATTTTTATTGGAAAGAATGACTTTCAACTATTATGTCTCAGCTGGAGCAATCATACAGTATCTTAGGTTATCTTATTCATTCCACATATTAAAAAAACTTGAGTGCTACCCTTAAGTGGATGAATATTGTAGGATATAATAAGAGAACATAATGAAACCTTATTTCTTCAGACATCTCCCAATCTGGGTTTAATTAAACTCCTTTTTTTGTTTTTGTTGTTATTAATTCTAATCAAGTTTTGTGAATTGGTCTTAAAGAAAATCTGAAGAGAAGACACTTCTCTGTCCTAGAGGCTCAATTCTGCATTCATTGCTTATGACATTTCTGTAGTATTCTCCCAGTAATTTCAGTGTCCAGGGACAGAGGGACTGGGCCTTGGCAAGGAACGTATAAAGACAAATCAATTTCCTTTCCTGAAAATCCAATAACAAGGACAAAGGATACAGTGCCTGTTGGAGCACGAACCAAGGCATTGGGGAAGGCTGGCATCCCCCCAAGTGTTCACGGAGCTACCTGACCCTGACCATGTCTCACCCATAGCCCACTGCAGCCAGTATGCATCAGATTGACCCCAGGCTGGTGCCCATGGTGTGTATGAGTGGAGAGAAGCTGCCTGGCTACCTGTGGCCATACCGTCTGGTGTCAGGACGGTAAGGCTTGTATTTGGCTTATTCTTGGCTTTCACTAATTGCTGTCTGTATGATCAAGGAAAAGTTTTTGGGAGGAAAACACAAAGGAAGTCACGGCAGCCCATACATTTATTTGTGGCACTTAAACGATAGGCGGGTCTGGTTTCTGTTCTCTGCATGGAACAGTATTTATGCTGTTGACCCCTTGTCCATCAGCTGTAACGGCTTCTGTCTGTCTGACTTCCTGTAGCAATATATTCTCAGTTCTGTGCCTGTTATAAGAATCACCATCACAAAAGACAGACAAATAAAATCAACAACCAGGAGAAAAGCAAAGCAAGGAAGCTTTCCTTTTCAACAGAATAAAATCTAGCATTTGTTTTTCACCTCACTGTTAGACTCCTCTTTTTATAAAGCAATCAGAAGTTTAAACAGGGAGGAAAATTGCTCACAAATCCAATAAAATTTGGAATCTGCAGCTACCAGCAATACCAGGGGATTTCCACCCAATATATTTGCCAACAAATCAATAACAAGAGTAAATCCTTCTACACTAAGGGCAATCAAATGCTCACTAACAGGTGCCATCACCTAAATGAATATAATCCCCCTAGTGCTCTGTATGTGTCAAAGTTAATACCAAAGGAAGCTTATGCTTTACATGTGATAAGCTAAAGGATATTTCTTAATAATGGTTTAAATAAAAGGAAATTATGCGGAGATTTTGAATTTAATGATTATGAACTGACTTTGCTCCATTGAAGCCTCTTCCTGAGATACTGGGTTTTCTTATCCAAAGAGAATACTAGTCCATCAGGACTTATGCTAAGCCTGAAGTGAATTCACAGTACTTTTAATTTGGAGGCCATCCAAAAAAAGTGAGTTTTTTTCTTTTGTCAGGATGTTTATCTGATGTTTACTTGTGACTAAAGGTTACTTATACGCTCTGCACAGGATCTTTAATATTCAGCTGTTTCTTTTTTGACTCGTTTCTGATATTATTATCATTTGCAATTACCATGTAAAATATGTAATGAAACTTTCTGAGGTACTCTAATGTTCCTTGCCACCATCTATCCAAAGTGGTTTGATTTTTGATACTCATGAGTCCCACCTCAGACTTTAAATATTCTCCAGTTGGTGACTCAGATGAAGAGTGGAAAATCCATAGATGGAAAAGAAACCCACGAAATCACACACACACACCAAAAAAAACAAAAAACCAAAAAAACCAAAAAACAACCAAACCAAAAAACCCTACCACAACAGTTTTCGTTCTGGAAGAAAAAAGAGAAAAAGGCATCAGAGATCCTTTCTCTAGATTCTGCCCATCTTCCAGGGGAATAGAGATCATGAAAAGGCAGCCAAAAAAAACAAGATGCACTAAAAGGCAAAGCAGCTGGGTGGGGAGCCTGGCTGCAGGACAGTTTGCTTAGTCTGGGGATCTGGAACTGCAGAGGGGTTGCAGCAGGGTTTCCACTGAGCTTTTTTACTATGGAGGAGCTCCAACGCTTCCTGAAGGGCTTTTGAGAGCCCTCCTCAAGGCCCTTGAGAGCATCTGTGGAGAAGCATGGCTAGACAGATGGCAGGACAGAAAGCAGATTTAAAGTAGAAAATCCAAAAAATCAGCATAATTCCAGAGATGTTCTGAGAAAGTAGCATATATCATTGTCAAAACACACTAGTGAAAGCCCTTCTAGACAACCCTGATTTCCATAGATCCCTCTGAAAGTAATGCCTCCTATTTATTTCTAACAGATATGAAGAACAAAATAATACTATTTGATAGAGCAAATTCTCAGCTGAAAACCACTATTTTTTCAACATTAGTCACCAGCGTTAGCTATGCATTTTTGCCAGCAATGAACAAGAGCCTGCATGCCATGCTCATAAAAATCAGCACCAGCAAAGGGGACCCACTGTTTCACAGGTGCTGTGATGGCATCGTTGCTAGGAAAACATAACCTACACAGTCCATCTTTCATTGGCCCAAACAGATGAAATTCAGAAGGTGACACATCCAGACTATACTTTGGATGTGGTAGGACAGTCCAGCCAAGATTGGCAATTTGCTGCACAGTCTTCAAACTGGTATGGGGCCTGGTGTTGTTGCATTGCAAGAGAAGGGTTGTCTTCTTCTCTGGCCTGACTCTGGAACTTCAAGCCTTCAGCTTAATCAGACTCGTGATCACAGCTGATGGCTTGTTCAGGTTCCAGGAAAACCAGGTAGATGGATCACCTCTTTCCTATCCCAAAAGAGTGCACTTCACTTTACCTACCGAGGCCTGCATCTTGTCAATAGGGAATTCTCATGTCACCTCTCAATAGACTGCCATTTAGATACGGTTCATAGTGGTGACACCATCATCACCTTTAGCCTCATATTGGTTCGATAGGTCCTGACAGACTTGCATACAGTGTCTTTCTGTTCCTGTGTGAGCATTCATGGGACTCATTTGGTGCAAACTTTGGGATATTCCAATTTTGCCACCATTGTTTCCAGTGCATTGAAGCTGATACTCAGCTCTGTACACAGTGTCCTGGTTGTAATCTGCTGGTTTGTGTGTATGGGCTGATCAAGATACTCTTCATTTTGTGATGTGACAGCTGTGCATGGCCATCCGGAATGTGGCTTGTCTTTTACGTTGCTGTCATCACTGCTGAAGCACACCACCCACTGCTTCACTGTGCGCAAATCCACTGGTCTCCATAAATGCTTAGCAAAAGTTGATGACTATCAGTGAGTGCCTTTTATTTCAAATGGAGGAATTCAGTAACACACCTTTCTTCATACGCACTTTCATGTCAGAGTGCTCCTCTGCTACTATCTGTCCCATTGCAACAAAATTTGATGAAATTGTGGTGCGAAGGTTCAATCTCTACTGCATACCACCAAGATCTGTCTCTGATGTCATGGGCCAACGTAATCAAATAGGAAGCATTACCTTCAGAGCATCCCTTATACAACCTTCTTGTGTAAGGTGAAAGTTGTTTTTTTTGTTTATTTTTTTGTTTTTTTTTTTTCTGAATCAGGAAACATTAACGTAAGTATTCTAAGTACTGGGAACAGATAGTCAGGTCTCCTGACGTCCAGTTTAATGTCCAGATTTCTTTATCTTGCCTGTGATAGACCATACTGTATCTTGAACTTAATAATGGTCTTTAGAAAAAAAATTATAATTGAAGAAGGTAGTTCTAGTAAACACCTCATTGCATCTCCTTTCTGATGCAACATGATAAAGTACAATTTCTTTTCCTTTGTGATATCTTCCTGAAAACCCAAGTTATCCTGATCTTAATTCCTGCAACAGAACATCACAGGGAGGCCTTTTAGCACTACCCATAGTTGAATGTATGATTCATGCATTTTGGGAACGCGTTGCTCAGGATGGGGTGACTTGTGTACTACGGGTTACCCTGCCTGAATTCAAGAGTGTAAAAGAGAATATTCAGGATTTTACAGAGGTGTGTGAAAAACTGGCTGTATGCTAGCTGATTTAATAAGCTAAGTGGAAGAAAGCAATGAAACATTGCAGTTTGACAGAAGAGACAGCATTCTTTTTTTTTTTTTTTTAACTAGGCGTTATTGTTATGATGGTAATGAGCAAAATCAGTATTTTGTAATTAGCAGAAGGAAATTTGAGATGCCAGTCCAATGAGTCACAAGTTCAAACAGTGGATATTTTAAATATATGTACAATGTATAGCAATAACAAAGTGCCTTTCACAAAATAGTTTGCACTCTAATAAGGGCACTCTAAAATTTGTATAGGTTAGGTACATTTACTGAGCAATGCATTAACAATTTGAAAGGTATTTCCCAGGAAGTCAGGAAGACAGAAAAAAAATGAATACAGGAAACAGGACAAATGAGCAGTTTAACATGTGTATCAGTGAGGACATGCAGTTTAAGACAGAAAATCTGCTATTTAATGAATAGGACCAAAAGAATAATCACACTGATTCTAAACTCAGTGTAATGTTGTGCAGGTCTCTTAACACCACAAGGAAGAGAACCAAAATGGTTAATTTAGTGGTGATGAAGACTTTGCATCTGACACCAATTCTCCTTAAAACATACACTCATCAACATGCTTCACTTCAACACTGATTTATACCTCTCTTCATATCAAATGCCTAGATGATTGATAAAAGGCTGGTAAAGAACTGCTCGAAAAACCTTAATGCAGACCTATTAGGACTTCTCTATGGAGTGCATTGCAGTGTTCAAGCTAATTACTTCATGCAATTAACCAAAAAAATCTTTTGACTGTATTTTATGGCCTGGTCCTGCAAGAGTTATCTGTACTCCTGGCTTAAAAAATATGAGCAGTCTCCTTTGCATCATTAGGATTCACATGCTTAAAATTAGACATGTGAGTAATTTTTTCTTCTTTGTAGGCTAGGGCTTTTGCAGAACTAATGAGACACCAGATGGCTGGATGGCACTGAACTTTAGAAGACGAATAAAGAGTAATCGTGGAAATTATCATCTGATAAATCACATTACAATCCCTAGGAAAATAATGGAAGTGAGCCTATTTTTTTTTTTTTTTTTTAAAGTAAGCAGCTGACAGGAGAAACATGAGCAATAAACAGCAGCAAGTGAAATTATGATACGCACATATGCGTTGGAACACAGGGTGACTAGAGTGGGGGTCAAAAATTTGTAACAAAAAGCAATTTTGGATCATGCATGCAGCATTAGTAGACATCAGATGCAATACCTAAGAAATCATACTTGAAAAATTAGTCTCAGATGGGTTTGAAATGAGCACTGTCTTGTGGATTTAAAATTGTCTGACAAACTATAAATGAAGGGTAATGATAGATGGTGAGATATTGCGCTTAGGGGGAAAAAAGTAGCAGTACAAATGTTTAAGCACCAGAACATTTTGACTGATGAGAAGCGTTTATGAGAATTATGTAACGTCTCTGAACATTGACCAGAGGTGGTATGGCAACCACCACCATGCTGGGAGAACTTAGGAGAGTGGGCTGAGAGAATAGTCTGACATAAATATTAGAAACTAGAAATAATGAGTATTATTACAAAAGAAAAAAGGCATGAAGGAAGGCAACCATTTTAAGTTAGGAATAGTCTCCTGCAATAAAACTTGCGTAACCAATGGAGTGGTTTTACACATTTTTGGATGTCAAGAAATAATATGGACATTTAAAGATTGGAAAGGTGAGACAGGAAGCTTAATTATATAGTATGAAATGGCATGACTCTTATTCTATAGCTCAGTCACTAGAATGAAAAAAACTGGTCACTTTTTGCATGTGTATCATTTAATTAATCTCTACTCTAAAATTAGTTGTTCTTATAATACTGGTCATTACTACCATGTGAGCAAGAAATTAACCTTTGTGCATTCCACTGGCCACGTATGCCCATGTGGCCATTATCCCTTTTCTGTCCTGTAGAAATACCAGGCTGTCTGCACAGCAGAGGAGCCATCTGTAACCACAAAGGACAACTGCAGGATTTAACTCAGTGAAGCAGATGAAAGAAAGAGTGAGTATTAATTGATTAGCAGTACACTGACACTTCCATGTGTTTCTTAACCGACATAGATAAATAAGTACGCTCCACACCCTCTGTCTTCTTCATATTATTGTGTTGCCAGCTTAAAAACACTAGTGCTTAAATAAGAAACTAACATTATTAAAGCTCACATTTGCTGTATACTCCATTGATGTATACTGCTGTGTTTCAAATAAGTATAGTTAGATAACCTTGGTTATGATCTAGCAGGGCCTTCATAACCTGAGGACTTTTCCAAACATAGCAGGTAGCTGTGATTCAAGCCTACAAGTGCTGTCAAGGTGATGGTATCTAGGAGTCACAACTACTTTTACAGCTTAAAAACTGCAGTAAAAACAAATCAATACACTGACTGAGGCTACTTCTCAGAAAGAAGAAAGAAAAAAATACAAAGGTGAAGATTTCACAAGGTAGATTAGTAACCACTACATGGCAGCCTATAGCTATTTTTTTTATCCTCAGCTGCACTTCCTGAATTCTGCTAAGTAATACTGCAGCATCCCTTATTGATTCAAACATTTCATTTCCTTTATAATAATAGAAGTTTGTTCAGACTTAAAATAAGTATAATAGGATCACAGGTTATGCTTCCCACTGTAATACTAACTAGATGCTTTTCTTATCGCATTTTAAAAAATAAATGACTCCAACTTCCAATCCATCAGAAGAGTTACAAAAATACAACAGTGGGTTTGAAAAATTACTTGAACTAGTCAAAAATAAAAATTGGTTACTATACCATAAAAGCTGGGCTTTTTTATTTCCTTTTTTCCCCCCCATCTCACTACATGAGAGTCTGTTGTTATTACTAACTGGAATTTTAGCTTTAAGAGGGTACTAATGCTGCCAGAAGATTACTTTTTCAGTTTCTGAATCCAACCACAAAGAGACTAAATAACAAGCATATTTTAAAGCCTTCAAATTTTACCTGCTTCCAGAAAGACAGATATTTTACTGGAGAGAATGAAGATCTTATTTCCCATCTATTCTTAAAATGTTCACAGTTACACTAGTTTTCAAACAGGGAATCTGACTGTTTTTCTTTCAAAATCCCTATGAAAATCAGCCACTATTGAAAAGCTTTTATTCACTAATAATTTGTACAAACAATGCAAACTTCCAATGGCCTAAAGCAGATAAAGGGCTAGGCTCATGAAACTCAGCCCAGTCTCCAAATATGTGTGGTTTTTACTCTGTCACTGTTACGCTACTTGACTGGGCACAAAATGGGCTAGAAGGTGATTTTTTACCAAAGGAACAATGTCTGCAGGGGAATTCTTCTCTCTTTGGGTTTATCAATGCCACTGAACCTCCCATGAGTCTGGAGATGCCAGCCTAGGTTTTGGGATGGCTTTGCAAAACCCGCACATCAACCACAGATTTTCTTATGTGAGAAACACAATGCTACACAGAAAGGCAGTTGTTTTTTCTTTTTTTTTTTTTTCTGCCAGCTATGAGTTGTGCCTTCACCACAGCCCACTAACGAAGTATTTTTTCCTCACAGTTTCATCCATCGTAATACATTGCTATTATGTGTTTTACATTCAGCCCTCCTATTCTTCTGTATTTGCTGTTCTGTTCCTTCTCCCTTTTTAATGAATTTCTTTCAGTCATTCAGTTAGAGTCTACTACCTTGCATAAAGTCAGAGAAGTATACTTCAATAAATCACACACAGCTGCCCATATTGGGCACTTAAGTTTTGCAAGAAGCCTGTCTGCAAGCCTTCTGAATTCGAGAGAATTCTTTTTGGACAGCTCTGTCCTATAATGCAAATCAATCACTGATGTTTTTGGAGCTTCTCTGCTCCTGTGGGATTCCAGAGAAAGATTCCTCTATTGATATTTACAGAGGCTATCTGAGACTGAGGTGGACAAAGTAGCCACCAGAGTGCCTTGCACCAGAGCCCAGCAAGATAGGCAGTAATGACCTGCTGGGGAAGCAGGAGGTGTACCACTGTGAAAATCTGTGAAATATCCTGAGTGCTTTCTTCATGAAGCATACCTTCAGGCAAGAATGAAGTCACAGATCATTTAAATATTGTTTAATGCTTTGTTTTGGGTTATCAGTTTATTTGATCTGTTCTAATCTGTATCTCTGAAAATTATCAAAATATAAAGAGTGCTGTGAAAAGACCATTCCAACCTTCCCACAAAAGGGCTACGTCTTGGAGGTTTTGGATTTGTTCACACACGCACACACACACCCCTTTTATCTCAGTAGGGATTTGAAAAAGCAGCAATAAAAAATGTTTCTGCTAAATAGTATCTGATCATTTTAAACAGGAATTGATAGCTTTGTTTTCTTACCTTCACAATTTGGCAGCCATTTTCAAGAAAAAAGTGTGTGTTGATGTGGGACTCAGTAGCAGCTTGCAAATAGTCCTGGAGAAGAAAAAAAATTTAATTTCATATCCTTAGTGTAATAGGATGCTGAACAACACAAGGACAGTGAAACCTCCACTGCAGGTAACAACAAATCCCAAGTCCTTTACTTGCCAAAGCTTTTGTTTGCCCATTTCATTTTTCCTTTAAGCAAACAGTAGCTCTGCCATTTGAGTGATCTTTCATCTTTCTTTTTTCCTGCAGTACTGATGTTTGTTCCCAGGTACGATACGAATTGCCAAAGTGCT
Organism: Chrysolophus pictus; assembly: GCA_037305975.1. Taxonomy (NCBI): domain Eukaryota; kingdom Metazoa; phylum Chordata; class Aves; order Galliformes; family Phasianidae; genus Chrysolophus; species Chrysolophus pictus. Next base: position 10,789,793 of record CM074583.1, on the reverse strand, counting down.
GTCTCACAGGCTTGCTAACAAACTCTGTCGCTGCTCCCGTGCCAAGGAGTGCTCTGGCACAGGCACAGAACAGCCTGCAAACAGCTGCCTTACTGCTGTATAGGACCTGGCACTTCTGTTCAGCTCCAGAGTCTGTGAAATCTTAAGGCTGCTGAGATTATGTGACTTTTCAAGGTCATACAAGAAGGGGCAAAGCAGGTTTCCTTATTAATGAGATTTGGGAAACAGAGGTAAGAGTCTGCTCCTACATAAACACTGTGGGTTTTTTGTTACAGAAGAAAGGGATTTGATTTTCAAAACACCATTGCAACTTCTTTCATTGTAAAACATTGTCCAGAAGGAACTTTATTTCCTTGTACTGCCAGCCCCTGTTAAAAAGGAGAGCTTAAGTATACACTAAGAATGATCATAAATAGCCTACAAAATCTCTCTGCATATGAAAGTGATACGAATGACTCAGAGAAACATCAGTCAGATGGAAAAAAAATGGTTCAGATATCTGTATAGGCCTGCATGCAGGGCCTAAAATAGTTTTAATTTCCATGAAATACAAAATAGAAGTGTAGCCATGCACTTCATTTTCTCAGCAAGCTCTCAATGATAACAGCAATTCATAAGCCTCGTCACTTGGAGCTATACATATATAAATGAATTCTACTCACTCGAGAGCTACAAAACAGTGTCATAGACAAAAGCCACCTTCACAAGAAAACTTTTGTTTTTCCTCCATCATTACAGAGAATGCATCTTTAAAAAGCTGAGTTGTGAGCCTTTGCAGAGAGCCACAAAATAATGGTTATACAGGGAAAGCAACTCTTATTGGGGAAAAAAAAAAAAAAAGATATTCTGATCCAAAAATTGTGCATTTTTTCCTTGAAATGGGTGCATGGGAGCCACAAATTATTTCAATATGGCTTATTGAAATAAATATATTTTATTGAATGGCACAGCATAAAAATCTATATAGCTTGTCGAAATATTCAGTGAGTGACTCCTGCCTAGCAAGTGCATTATTACATGCTCTCGTTCTAAACACAAACAACTGTAGAGATTTCTGCATACAGCATTTCAAATCCATCAAGCACAGTAGATGCTACAGCCTCCATTCAGCAGCATATATTCTTTCCTGTATCTGAATCAGCTCTTAGTTATACAAAAAAAGATGGGATTATGTCTTTGTTGAAGTAGGAGGTGAATGAGTAACAGAAGAAAAAAACAAACGCAAACTCAACAAAAAATCCCAACTAGTCAGTCTGCAGATAAAACACGATCCTTTACCAGGCTTTGTGCTTAAATAAAGAGCTGCAGAGAAATGGCATGATTTGTAGAAGTATGGAAAGAAAGGAAAATAAAGGAACTCACGGAGTGACGTTCACTTAAAAAACAAAAAAACAGCAACCTGATTTTAAGCCTTCGCTTCACTGTCTAATTTAATGCTGGTAAGTTCTTCTCATTAGCATTGTCTATCCACATAAGCAAGAGAAAGCACGAGTTTGAAGGGGGTGAAGACGACAGCTCTGTTCCATAATGTATTCAGCCAAGGTGCCCTTATTCATGTATTATACACATGGGCATTTTTAATATGCAGTTGCAGCTATTTAAAACCTTGCTAATGCTTCATGGAGGAAAAAAAACGATCAGTCTACTGAGATTTCACATATATGGCATGTCATTTTTCCCCTCACTATTTTAAAACGAGTGGCATCTGCACAAAAGCTGAACTCTTGTTACTGAAGAGTTAATCCACCTTTTCTCTGAGACACTTGAGAGAAGCTTACTTACATCTCTTTGAGTTGTGATGATAGATGCTGGTTCCTGTTTTCAGAGAGAGCACTTCCAGGTTTCTGAAAGTGGGGAAAAATGTCCTCAGCAGTGTGGTTGACAAGAATTGTGGTTTTTGTTTAATTAAAAAAACCAAAAAAACAAAAAAACCTTCAGATTTGTATTAGTGATGTATTCACACTGTCTAAAATGAGCATCCAACTCAATGGTTGACCTACTCTTCTCTGTTCTCTTTAGCCACAAAGAAGGATTGTTGTTTTGCTTTTTTTGTTGTTGTTATTTTTGCTTGTTTTAAACAACACTGAATCAAATGTTTGATATCAAGAATATTTAGACCTGGCCTGTTTGCTACTGTTGCAGTAAGAAGTGAACACAGATGCAGTGCTTAATTTATGTGGAACATTTTCCAACCAACAGAAACATGCTGATTGATTTTGTTTGGCAAGGTGATTAGAGCATTCACAAGTACATATCAGCAAATTTCTAATCTATTTAAGATTATGCCTGTTTTACCCCCTTTCAGGGTATTGCTAACATACAAAAGTAATGGGTAATATTAAAGGCATCGAACAACTAAAGAGTAACAGGATAATGTAAACTGAAATGGCTCTCACACAGACAAACTGAACCTCAGTTTTTACATGACAGAGCTCTAGCTCATCAGCATATGAACTGTGTTAATATCTCAAAACCTTTGCCTCCATGATTAACTGTGGGTATTAAAATAGCCACAAGAAATAAGGTACCATGACCTTTCTTCAATTATAAGTCAGGTATCCACTGTTTGTTTAAAGAGCAGCAATCTCCTGAGTTTAGTGTCTTACTCATCTCCACTTGTCCCCTGCTAAAGTGTCCTAAAGATAAATGCATTCAAGGATTGTCATGGCTCTTACCCAGACCATTCCTTTTAGGATGGTAATTTGAATTCGACTGGTCAGCAGAAAGGAGATGGAATTAACCTCTTAAACATATACTCTGTAGCTGCTGAAAGGAGGGGGTCATGGGTCTTTGTACTGCCAGTCCTGTCACAAGTGACCAGTATCTGGTCATCTCATCAAAAGAATTAAAAAATGAATAAAAAGGTGACTAAATATTTGTCATCTTAGGAAGAGTCATTGCTATATTGTAAAAAAAAATTAATAAATCTTTAAGCGCTGCAACTTGATGGCTACCAAGTAAATACCCGATGCATGCATATGTGAAATAACAGTTGAAGTAGGAGTGTGTACTGCACAAGGGAATCTGCTGAGTAGATGAAAGCTGTAATAGCTTATAAGTAGCTTTCCTACTTTAGCACACAGAAATAACTGTATGAATAGCTTAACTTATCTATTATCACTGTTATGTAATATGATATATCCAAGGCATTTCGCTATCTGGTTTGCAAAATTTTTTGAAAGACTAAAATATAATATAGTTTGTAGTTAACACTTATACATGGTCCATCATTATTGTAGTTGCATTGCTACATTCTATTGGCTCTTTATAACAGGCAGCGATGCCTGTGAAAATTTTTTGCTCAGTAGTGCCAGGAGAGAATCATTTCCAGCAGCAGATGTGCATTTCCTTTCCTTGGATTAAGGAAATCTGAGGTAGCTATCTTGTTATTTATTAATAAAAATGTTGAGAATTAGGGGAATTTAATAGCACCTGACTGAACCTCTGCTGTAATGTGATATTGCAGATATCGTGTTTACTATTCACACAATGAAGCTGATATTTAGCTCATGGGCTTTACTATTTGAATCACCTGAGAGCAGAACTCACACACTGGCAAACAGGTGATATTGCACTGAAATATACACCACAGCTCAGTCAGCTGTGTCCTTAGGCCTATGAAAGAACTGTTAATCAAATACTATTAGATGTTTCTGATAACACCACTAAATGCAGAAGCTAAGTTCTGCTTTTATTTGGTGTAAACATGATAAGTAACAAAGCATATTTTTAGTTTTTATATTTCTTAATTCGAAGTTCAATTTTTCTTCTAGAGAAATGGCATAGGACTATAAACAAAACATATGGTCAGTGTTTTTTTTTCTGTCACAAACACAACTTCTGTTACTTATCAGTATTCTTGGCAGGCTCAGCAAAGAAGTCCAAAGAGATATTTCAGGAGTCATCAGATTTTCACACTAAATAAATTTTAGACTGTAAGCAGCACTCATGGCTTGCCCCAAAAATGTGTGTTTTCCCTTTCCCTTCTCCCACCACCACAAAATATACATATTGTCTTTGCATTAAATGGCAAGGAGCACAGCTGAGTTAAAATCATAAACAGCACAGGTGTACATGACACAGGCTATGTGATGGTTACAACATGTAATGGTGGTGGATCTGGTTTCTGATTTTATCACTTCCTCTCGCACTTTGTCTCATCATGTATAATCTGGAGATAACTGTAAAACTCACAAGCAATGTACTACCTTTAAAAGCCTTTAGTTTTCTTTTTCTCACTATGCAGAATTTGATGCATTCTTAAAATAGCAGTCAGCAGCCACAGTTTCATTTTTCCAGGACAAGAGACCTACACACGCCACATGTGTACAGAACCTGCTTTTATTGAAACAGTGTACTGTGAGTTATTCTGATGAAAGGCTTATCAATGCCCAAGGAAGCTGGGCCACACGTGATCAAGCTGGAATGAGGGCTGGTTTAAAAGCCACAGTGTTGCCTGTTCCTGCGTGAAAGACTCATGAGAAGTTTGACCTCTGCTCTAAGAAGCATTCTGGAAAGAATAAGTCAAGGCACAGATTTCTCTACAACCACGATGATCACTGTAACTACAACATGCCAAGCTTGAAAGTGTTAGTCTGCAGTAGAAATAGAAACACTGTCTGTCTTGTACAGCACATACAGTTCTTGTCATGATGGCAGGGATGGAGCTGTATATGCAGGACACGATTACCAGGCTCAAAACAGAAGTCCCAGTTCAGCAAAACAAAGTGCTCTAAATTATCTTACATCACACAAAACTGTTTAATCTTTAGAGTGACTTCTTTATTAAGAAATCAATCATCCATTCATTTGGCAAGTCAATCTCTTATGCTAACTGCAGGATTTTAAGACAAATAACTGCATGCTTGATGGCCCACAACATCCTATGAAATGTCTCGTGAAGGAACAGCTACCCAACCATATAAAAGCTCTGGAGGTTCCCTTCATTTGGTCTTTTATCATAATATCCAAAAAGTGGTAGCATCACAGTGCTGATATTACTGCTTAACATGCAGATTCATGTAGTCTCTTTGCACCTGTCTTCCCCTCTGTTTTGCTATTTATGTCCTGTTTCTTGCCTTCTACCCAGATTGCAAGTTTTCTAAAGCATTAACTAAATGAGAGCTAGACAGCGTCCATATCTCCTGGGTGCTATAACATGTGAATAATAATTATGCTAATACTATCTATTCATGAGAAAAAGTGGGACTGGCAGTCAGAGACCAATGTAGTCAGATGAGCAAATATTATAATGATACCTTAAAATGACACTGATGTTCTGCCAGGGCAACGTAAGTGACATCAGAGGACTTTGGAAATTTAATGTTACTCTAATGAGTAAGACAGAAAAAAAAGCAGAGAATAAGACCATGAATTGGAAATTAGGAAGCATTTTGTTAGCTTTGCCATTTCAAGTAGAGTACTGAGAAGAGGCAAAGGCATGCATCACATGTAAACCACAAGAATTCATATAACACATCACCTCAGTTTTACTTGGTCTGAATCGCAGAGAGAAATCAAAATACTTTAGTGAAGTTTCACATCACTGGGATATAGGATTTTAAATTACAATGGTATTAATGATACATTCCTGGGATGCATTATCCTTTAGCGTATCCTAAAATAACAACTATTTCCACTAACTGTAATCCTTGAGGAGAGAAGAGCTCATTGACAAGGTTTAAAACTGATGAACTGTAATGCAGGTTTGCATTTATTGTCCCTTTTTATCTGGATTTTGGAAATGCTATCTACTGTGAAATTCCAATACAGACAAAAGATTCACAAATTATTATTTGAATGATGTTGGGAAAGATATACATAAAATGAAAAATCTTAATCTCAGTGATTTAAATTTTGAACCAGTTATATCCTAGAAGTTTAACTGAGAAAACTGGAGAAAGACACATTTCAGGGGTGCAATCACAATGGCAGCGTCATAACCTAAAACCAGCCTTACAGATCCTGTAACCAGCTTTGTTCTGGGCATTTTGCTGGGATGTGAAATAGATGTTTCTAATTTTCTGTGGTGGCATATTTCACTATTTAACTCTGACCAGTTTCCATGGAAAGAGAATTGATTTGGTCACTTACTTACGTGAAATACTTAACCAAAAGTTTCTGCTTACACTGGAAGCAAGTCTTTCATGAAAAGCTTTGTCCATCTTAAAAGAGAGCTCACAAAGCAAGTGAGACATGATGGTGGCCATTAGAGAGTGGGAAGATGAATGTGAGTTGCTGCCTGTGAAGTACTGCCTCGTCTGTCTCAGGAGAGCAGCTGCCAAGCACACTCAAGAAAGAAATCTAAAATCAGACATCTGTATGTGCATTGCGTCCACCATGTTTGCTCGGAGGAGAGAGAACCATATGAAGCAAGACAGCAAAGGTGAAATCCAGCAAGACATCCTACTTTATTGCCATGGCAACCCCACCCTGATGAAAAGTGGGAAAACAATAAAACATCTTTAGAAAGAAAAAAAAAAATCAGTTGCATCTACCAAGGGAATTCAGGAAGATGCAATTTAAGGAAGAGCTTGACATTTCCACCATTTGGTAACTATTTGAAACAACAGCATGGCTACAGCTTTTGCAAGCTGCAGAGTTAAAACATATTGTACTTGATAAATTATTTAGTTTGCTTAGCAGCTGAATTCTGAATTATAAGTGAAAGCTGTAGTTACACATTATAATCTTTAATGCTGCTGTAGCCTAACAGAATATTATTGTTATGATTTTCCTTGATGCCTTCTGACATCTGTCACCCTTTAGCACTATAATCACCTTTCCTGCATTTGACTTTCAAGAATGAGTGAATGTGGATGCATGCATGTCTTATGCAAGCATATGTCTGAGTCTCTATGTGTGCACATAGAGAGAGTTTCAGGCTTTGATGCCTGCTGTATCTAAATTCGTTATTGATTTTCATGTGAATTGAATGAGATTATGTACAGGCTCCATATGGACCCTGCTGGAATCAGGTATCAGAAATAAGACATCTGCTGGTAAAGAAAGCAGTGACATCTCTTGCACCAGGGTAATGATGAAGAACCAGCACAATAACAAAGGGATGCTCTGTGCAAGCTGCCAAAGGGGCAGCACTAGGACAGATGGAAAAGGCTTGTGCAAGGCAGTTTGTCTGCACAGCTCCTGTGGGAGTTAAAACTGCTCTCACTCCCTCTCTCCAGAAGGCTCCTGAAATGGAATAGCCACACCAGTATAGCCTGCCCACTCCCTGCACTGCAGTCTTCCAGTGCAGCAGAGGCTTTACTGGTACAGGAAAGTGTGATGTTCTCCCTCAGCCTTGGGGAATCTGATTTCGTATAGGTGTGTGTGCTAAACATAATCCTTTAAATTTCATTTGTTATTTGCAAATGTGTTTGGTTGTTTTTTTTTTTGTAACTAATTTGCATGGGCAATAGATATTCTAATTCTGTATGAGCAAATGAGAAAAGCAATAAGACTATCTTACAAAAAGATATTTTGAAAACTAAATATATTATTCTCTGTTTTAAACAGCATATATCTGCATGGCTGTAACCGTTAGTATTAACTGTAGCTAAGGCAAGATGGTGGCGTCTGGAGATCTTATTACAGGTTATAATTCCTGTATACAAGGTGGTAGATACATCAAAGAACAGAAAAAGAAGAGTTTAACTTACAGTAGGGTATGTACATGAGAACTGTTTGCAGATCACTGTATGCCAGATCAGAACTTTACACAACCACTCCCCAGTCTCTGTAGATCAGCCTTCCTCCTTAATCCTGTCTGTCCTTATCACGCGATACTTCTCCCTGGCTCTTCAGCACTAACCCAGATGCTGATGCCCCAAAGTGGAGAGAAAGGGAAGTGTTCTCCAGGAGCAGCTCAAAAGGACAAGACTGCCCCACCACATAAAATACGAATCTCTGCAATGGCACTGTGCAACAGCAATGGCAGATGTTCAAAAAGGAGATATAAAACACAGACAGTTCCATGGAAACAGTCTGACAGGTGAGCAAATACATATTCAAACGCAACATCAAATCATAGAATAGAATCACAGAGTCTGAAAAAGACCTTCAAGATTCTCAGGTTCAGCCATCAGCCTGGCGTACCAAGCCACATCACTGAACTATGTCCCTTAGTGTCACATCCATACATTTCCTAGATGCCTTCAGGGATGGTGACTCCACCACTTCCCTGAGCAGCCCATTCCAATGCTTGAACACTTTTTTCCATGAATAAATTCTTTCCCACATCCAATCTAAACTTCCCTTGATACATCGTGAGGCTGTTTCCTTGTATCTTTTCACCTGTCATCTGAGAAAAGAGGCTGACATCCTTCATGCTGCAATCTTCTTTCAGGTAGGAGTAGAGAGTGATGAAGCCTCCCCTCAGCCTTCTCTAGACTAAACAGACCCAGTTCCCCCAGCTGTTCCTCATGACTCATTTAATAGTCCCTTCACTGGCTTTGTAGCTCTTCTCTGCACATGCTGTAGCAACTCAATATCCTTCCTGTAGAGGGGGACCCAGAACTGAATGCAATACCTGAAGTTTAATCTCTTTGTAACTGGAAGGATGAAGAACTCTGTACTGTAGTAAATTCATACTTTTTTTTTTCCTCTGAAGGGAAGCTATGTCCTTTAATCTTTACTATATTCATCAGAAACAACGTCAAAGTTTAACACAACGCCGCTTTAGTGTACGATATAAAATGAAGTTACGATCACAAGAGTTTGTAATAAATTTTGTGTGCCTATAAACAATAACTCAGCAGGTGGTGTGTGCTACCCCTATGCTGTGAAGAGCACATAGACAATGTTCTTTGAAATAGCAGCAATTCAGAAATATGCTTACTTAGAAAAATTACAGAGATGACATGCCCCCTAGTACAAAAGAAAAGATGTTTGGGCTTTTTCAAAAATAAATCATCCACATGGGAAGGAAACCCGTGCATTTTGGCAAAGGTCACTGAGACCTTGGATAATTCACCAAAAAAGATAACACCAAGTAAAGATTTCTTAGAAAATAGTTAACAACATTTCAAACTTCCATCACTGAAGATACAGCAGGAAAAGCTGTCTCCTTGCAGCGTGTGCATCACTCTTACTAACATTAATGAGATATGGCTTCCTGTATTTCCCATCAATATTAATGAGAGATGCACATGCCACTAATGTTAATGGAGAATACACATGCGTGTAACTCCCATTAATGATCATTAGGTACCCACAGGAGAACCCTCATTAATACTAATGAGTGTTGCACGTATATGTAATTCCCCTCAGTAGCAACCAGAGATCTATGTGCATGTATTGTCCATTAGAGTTAATGAGAGATACACATGCATGTGGCTGAAACTGTCATTAATGTTAATGCATTGTGTGCAAGAACTGACAAAAGAAGATACTTTATCTCGATAACTGAAACTTGCCCTTTGTTTTGGTACTAGTTCATCTTTAGAAAATGCATTACTTTCTATTAATAATCTAGTTTGGGTATTGCTGTGACCATGCATCCAAATATTCTGCAAAATTAAGACAAAATGCAGAGATCTATTTTTCAGATGTCATAGATGAGAGCACAGCAATTTGCATGTTTATGGTGGGGTCAGCATGTAGAATAGCTGAATATACATTTTGCTTCTATGGGATTTGATCAAAATTGTATTTCTTAATTGCAATTAATTTACCTAAGGCTGTACTCTGCTAGGTGAGTAGGTAGCTGGGATATCCCTTGAACTTAGGTCCTGCCAGCTGTGTTCTCATTAGATGATCTCAGGAGGCCTGTGGAGTCTGTGGTAATTTCTGTTGGTCTTCCCTAACTAATTAGGGGCTGCACGTGAAGAGTGATGTGGACTTGGACTAACAGTGTATCCTTCAGTGAAATGAGCAGTAGAACTTACAAACTGGAAATGTCATGCATCAGCTTCAGACTTTGCCATTTCTGAAGAACGCTGCCATTTTCCAAACCCACCTCTTTCTGGAAAAATTGTCAGCGCAAATACTGAATTTTGTCGCATATATTTCACAGTATGTGAAAGCCAATACATACTAAAACAATAAGGACAGAAGACCTCAAAGTGTTGAAGTTAAGATGGATGTTGAAAAAAATAAGTCTCTGCTATATTTGTTCTTAAAAAATTAACAGTGTACATCATACCATAACCTTCCAAAATCTCAGACCTTCTTGCCTACAAAAACAGTCTTATTCTCTACTGACAAATAGCTCACACAGTCACTTATGCCCTGTAAAACAAATGTAGTATAACAGCAAGCTACTTTGCACCGCATACAAGCAAGAACATTAAAGCTACTTTGCACCGCATACATGGCTTCTTAAAGAAACACCTATGGCTTGTGGGAATAAACAGCTATTGTTCTTTTAATTCCCTTATCTGTTCCAAACTGGATTTACTTGTTAAGACATGGAGATAAGTGGTCAAAAAGAACTTAACAGTTCAATCAGCTGCACGTTTGTTAGAAAAACAAATCTTCTGCTCTGCTATAGTGTTTTATGCTCAAAAAAATCAAAATGTAATGTCACTGTCTGCATCAGAGAGGGTCCATCTGCACAGTACACTCATGATGTTGATATCTAATCTAAACAGCAATTGTTCTTCACCTGTACCCCTTTCCACCTAGCTCACACCACATCTCTTGGTCATGCCAGCACTGTGTATAGAGCTGTGCTATAAATGAAATCTCTGAAATTAACTGGTTTAGAGAAAGCACATGGTACTAGGATGCTCTGATAGGTTCACTGCTTTTCTTTTTACTGGATCTTTTGAATGAAGAAAGAAGATCTGTATAAATGTAATTGAGTGGAGCTAAAGCCTACTGCACAAGCAAAGAAACAAGCATTTCAGAAAATGTGTCTTCGAAAAAGGAAAATGCCTCACCAATTTATGTTTCCAGGTCCAGGAACGGAGCGCATAACTTCCAGCAGAAACACAGCATTCTTCCAGCTTCCGAGGAATGAGGCCACACAGTGGGAGAAGAGTAGAGGTGGAAAGGAAGAAAAAAAAAAAAAAAAAAAAAGAAAGAGAGAAAGAAAGAAAGAGGCTGGAAATCCATGGCTTCTTTTCCCTATTAATCATTTTTGTAGATGCCTCATCACATTATATAACATTCACCTGACCTTATTTGCTTTATTCCTACCAAATAGAAAGCAAGAGCTTCCAAGCTAGATGAGCAAATACAAAATGGAAATAAAGCAATCCCAAGTCTAAACAAAATAACCAGAAAATGAGCCCCTGGAACAGCATGCACTCCAGTCTAGGAACAAAGAATTTAATTTGGCACTGGGCTTCACATTAAAAGCATACTAAGGACTAAGAAAAGTCTATCACAGAAAAATGACTTAAGGCATTTTCCTTTCTAAGCATGTAACCTTTGTTTACAAATTTGCAGCTGTGGGGCTCAGCAGCATAATCAAGTGCACCTGATTTTAATTAAGGGAGTAAAATTTGCATATGCAAACTCCTCTCTTACTAGTGTTAATGCCTTGGTAATGTCAACAGTATTGAAAGAAATAAGAAAACAGGAAAAGGCAGAAACAACAACAACAAAAAAAGTAATCAATTTTGTTTTGCTAAAATAAGGGAAAGAGCAGAGATGACAATATGAAATGCTTCCAGTGATATAGCTAAAATGCACTGAAAGTCCAGTCCAGCCTTTATCCAAAAAAGTGTTTTCATGGCTAATATGGGATCCTCACCCTGTCACAGCATCTAAGATAAATAACTCAAGCTGTGGCTTTGTGTAGGAAAGCCAGGCACAGGTGAAAAGTCTTGTAGTCTTCAGTAACTGCTGTTTACGAAAGTGCCTCTCTCCCCAAAACCTAGAGATGCTTCAGTTTTGGAATTAAACCTCTGTACCTTGGACATTTCTAAGATGTTACATCTTTGCTTTTGGGTCACTAAGAAACATGCAGATCCTCAGTGGGGAATACTGAAAAGAATCAGTGAAAGACAAAGCTCAATAGCTGTCTCAAAAATACATTAAATTCTTTGTGTTTAAGTTAATGTCATTGAGATGTTTATAGATAAACCAGAAAAATAAATATTTCAAGCAAGCATGCAGAGACTACTGGAGACTGGAGGGAATTGGACTTCTTTCATACTAGTTTAAATGTAAGGAATCTTTGGACGGTGGCATAATTCCCAGCTTCTCATCTCCAGGAGGTTTTCATTTTTAAAGAGTGAGACAGAAGCCTGGCACAATGTAAAACTGCTTGGAGCAATACTAATATAATATATTGGATATTCCATTCAGGCACCTAAGAGACTTAGAGAACAAGTCCTCAGAGCACAGTTAAAAAGCATGCCATGAAGATCACTATATCTGTATTAACATAGGGGCTGCAACGTACTAGAAAAGACTGTATAAAGTAACAGGCTCCAGAGAAGCCACTATGGTCCATTGAGTAAAATACACCCTTTCACAATCACTCAAATACATATTTACATGATAGGCCAAAAAAACAGTCTTAGTCTATTGAATAAACACTGCAGTAAGCTTCAGAGCCATTATGGTCTACTGAGTAAATAAAAAAAAGTATTAAAATGGTCCAAGCATGTATTTTCACAATGTGACAGAATTGCTTCAGAGAAAATTCTTGTATCGATTCTCTGGTCTGTCCATGAGGGATTTCCTTTCTTTTCCTCTTTGTTTCACCGTTTAGCCTATCGCATGTATATTTGCATAATGATGTACAGTGCTTTCCAGTCCCTAGACACAAATTATAACAATCCTGTTATAAATTCACCCCACACTCAAGCTGTTTATTTGCTGTCTTTTTAGGCATTAGCCTCAGTGACTATTTTAACAGAGTTGAGAGAGGGAAAAATGAAAGGCGATGATGAGAGAGGCAAAGATATTTTCTAGCAAATTGGGAACAGTTGAAATGGTCTCTCTCTGCCTATTTCAGAATATAGCTTTCCCTTTCTTTAATGTTCTGTTTCACAATTTGACTCTTTTTTCCTAAACAAAAACTGGAAGAAAACCTTTTCATAACACTCCATTCCGTTTCGTGATGGAGAGAAAAATTGTCTTGATCCCTGTCCATTGCTACGCTCACTCACAATTTTATTTCATCCTGTGACTTCAAAGGGCTTACAGAGAATTAAAATAATCAGGATTCTGATTCACCTTCTCTGTGAAATACAATAAATTAGGACCGTGCAAAGAATTGATTCCCACTGTCTGTTAACAAGAAGTTTGTTTTTAATTATCTAGGATCTGACTACTGATAATTGACAGATAAGTTAACAGGGCTACATTTTGTTCTCACATCTCTAAATCAGGAGGTACTCGTCTGGATGACACAACTGCAACTGTGAGTAGAATATTAGCATGTGAAATGTTTTTACGGCCTGTGCCAAGAGTTGTGCTAAGAGTTTCCTCAAGGAGGTAGCCCTGATTCTTTCCTAGTTCCACAAAAAGCAGTTAGCTGGCTGCGGGGAGAGCCACTGCACTGAACAAGTTGAGTAACCCTGCTCACCAGGGAGGCAGGTAGGAGCTCCAGTACCTGTGCATGGAGCTGCACAGAAAAAAAACCAATATTTATTTCAAGCAGCTCTAGTAAGACAGCTTCCCAGCAATTACCAGATCCATCTTATAGGATATTTAGAAGGATTTTTGACATGGAGAACATACTTTGATACTTCTGGTATCAAAAGAAATACTGATTTTGAAAAGAAAGCTGAACCAATTTCTGGGATCACACCTACTGGTATCTTTGCAGATTCTTTTACTGAGAAATGATTTATCAATATCTCTAGGGTTTCTCAACACAGAAGCAGTGGTAAACTCTCTTTAGCTCTGTGGTAAAGTAAAACAGTCCAAGGTGCTTAACCAGCTGTAGAGTGAGGTTGTGAATTATTAATGAGCATCTGTGGGCTGTTTATTTTAATACCTTGTTACAAATAATACAGTGATTTGCAACATTTACTAACATAGTTACTTTTCTAACAAAGAAATCAAAGACTTGGCGTTTCTCTCCTGTGAAGAGGATAGGTGTTTTGTCAGATGAGAGAGGATCAGAATTGTTACGGAAGAAGGCGTGTATTCATACATTTCTATATTACTGCTAAGCAAATGATTTAAGGCTATCTGTCATGACAGTGCGGTAGCAGTTCCACCTATGTGCCAAGTCTATCAAACCACAGTTTTTCTCAACACTAAAAATTGAATTAGCTCTTCCACAGACAGCAGCTTAATTTAGCAGAACTCCTGCTTTGCTCTTGACTGAACCACAGTCCGAGGAGACTTACTGAATTCAAATGAAAATGTCTACTTGGGCCCATCTGTGCTTGAAGCTGAGTTTGCAAGGCTCTGACGAGGAAGAAGTAAATGCAAGACAGCTCGCTGAAGAGAGTGACATGCTTGCATATGCCCTCCAAAGCCCTGAAGTCTTCCACTGGGGAAAACTGGGAGGAAGATGCACCATGGTGATCTTCTTCATGCTTATAACTGGATGGCGTGACAAAGTATTTGGTGCATATCTGTATACATGGGGCTGTGCACTTACTCACTCACTCACCTATGATGAGCTAGGAAATACCAAGAGAGAACTACTGTTGCCAGCAGCATTTCAGTGCCACATCCAAAGAAAGTGAAGCTGTGCTGGCAGGCTGCCACTGTCCTGAGCCGATGCACTGAACTCAGCCAGCCTGAATTGAGCCACCCAAGAATCCAGGAGGATGCATCTCTTCATCTTGGTCTGGCAACTTGCATATTAAAACAAACAAACAAACAAACAAACAAAAAAACAGTTCAGTATTTCACATACATTTGTCACCTGGCTAAATAACATTTTATTTGGAAGAATCTAAATCAAACCTCTTGAGCAGAATATATGCCAATACTATCTTCATTAATGAACAGTTATTACTATACGCTGTCATCAGTTTCCAAGGAAATCGACCCAATAATACAGCTATCTCTATTCAGCATGTCCCAATTAAGCATAAAGTAATAATATTCTACATACATATAAGCCATTCATTCTCAAGCGCTTCAGAGATTATACAGTACACAGATACCACTGTGATGAGTGTATTACGAATGTCCCCATGTAGTCACACTGAACTGCAGTAGCTTTTCAAGTGGAAGGTGGCAGCCAACTGGCATGCTGGTTTCTGAGCTACTATGGATGAAGAAAAAATGTTGCAGTGTCCCTGATATAAACCCATGATATTAAAATAATAATGATGATGATGATGATGATGATGTAATCTTGAGTTCTGGAATATCTCTTGGGCAGAAAGACATTTAGTTTTAAATCTAGTCAGTATAGAACCATGTAATACAATGCACAGAGCTCAATCAATTTAATTTGAGAAAACAGTCAAGACTTCTATTCTATAAATCCACAGATCCTGAAGATTAAATATTTCAAAATCTGTTATTTGGACCACTAAGCTCTCTTTACCACTGACTGAATGGTGAATTATTGTTGGAGGCACTTTCATCTCTTCAGCAGCTAATTTCACTTTTATTTCCTCCTTCCATTGTAGGAAGTATTTCTGACTAATCACTTCATTTTTCTAGTTATAATTGTCCATTTTAGAAATGCAGAGTATATTTCATCTCCAGCTACATATTTTTTTTTTTTTTCCTAAACATTAGTGGGAATGAAAATTAGGTATTGAATACTTAGCTATTACCTTTTTCTATAACACTTTTCAGCAATACCTTACAGACATATGCGTCATCTTGTTTAACCCAGATGTAGTGTATATATATACATAATCCCCCTGTCTGTGACAAAGCTCCTCCCTCAAAGTTTGCCTGGGATAGTACTCACTTTAAGCTCTTGAAGTTGCAGTAGTTTAATGATCAGATCAACTACTTTGTAAACAACCCTTTCCACCTGCCCTATTAAGCAAATATTACCATCAACTAACAGAGCAAAAACTGCTTGTTTAGGTGGTCCTGTTGTCAGCTGGGGGCATACAAGGTTGGATGGGGCCCTGGGCAGCTTGATCCTGTGGGTGGCAACCCTGCCCACAGTAGTGGGACTGGAGCTCAATCATCTTTAATGTCCCTTCCAACCTAAGCCATTCTCTATAATTCCCCCCCTCCCCCAACCTCCCCCAACCTCCCCCACCCATACAAGAAATCCAGGGTTTTTCGTTTTGTTTTGTGTTTTTTTTTTCAGGTCAAGGACACTATGAGTCTTTGCAGACCTACTGGTTTCTTTTGGAGACGTCAGTATTCAATTCTTCCAAATTTCTGCTGTGTTTTGCATGTCCTCTGAAAATACCATGGGTAAAGTGCCATATTTTAAAATGCTTTCATAGAGAGAAGTTCAGTCAGATCACGTCTCTTATTGCCATTCTCTTGTTATTTAAAGATGGATGAAGTGGTATTGCTCAAACCTGCTAAAATAAAAATATTACTTTGAGAAGGACTAAGTTCAGAAAGCTGTTTAAGCCTCTGCTTAGCTCTGGCATATGCTTACCATTTGTTGCACAAGGGACTTCATTCACTCTCACTTATCATGTTGTGGAATAGAGACATTTCTCAGAATCGAAGCTGAAGTACTGCGAAGTTTAGCCTCTGAGGTGAATGTTTTGGAAGGTTAATAGCCTGTGGAAATAGAGGAGCCCTATGTTATGTTTAGTACTCACTTTGGCTGAAAGATGAAATAGACTCACTTCACCTAGGCGCTGAAATGCAGCCACCTGTGGGGAGTAATGTGCCAGCTCTTTAGTGCAACAGTGCAAAACCATTTAAGTAGGAAGCGAAGCGCTATTCCTCAGTCCAAAGAGAGTGTTTGCCATTGTTGTTACAGAACAGTATGACATTTTTCTTTGGGTGGAAGGCACTGTTTTTGTAGTGCTATATTTCAGAAGGATTTAGGTTTGGATACACAGAAAACGGGACTGTGCCACCAGTTAATCAATAGCTCAGTGCCATAGACCAGCACTGGGAGAAACCAGCAGAGGCAGGAAGGAGGACAAAGGGAATGTTACTTAATGTGAATACCTACCTAGAAGGGTCAATTTTAACATTGAACCCCTAAAGAGAGACTCAAATTTCCTGCAATCAAATATCTTTAGCACTTTTGTAATAGATTGAGATCAATATGTAGTTTCTACATTTTCCTTCTTTTCTGGCAGAATTTACTCTCTTTACATTAGTATGCAATTACCTCCTATAACTTCAAGTTTAACTTTGTTTGGAATTTCAACCAAGCCAAATCTATTCACTTTACAATTCACCTTTATCCTGCCAGGGTAGCATTGAAAAGAGAAAGTGAAAGTCTGGGAAAAATCTGGAAGAGGAAAGGCAACAAAAATGCTTTGCAGTTCTGAAGAAACCTTCAAACAGCAAACAAGAATAATTCTAATTCTCTGAGATGACTTTTTAAAGGAAACCACATGTTATGTATGTTTATTGTATTAGCTGTGGTATTTTCTTCCCCTCAGCTTCTCTTCCCTGAAGCTCAAGGAATTTAACTTCTCCAGATTCACATCGCCACCACTGCCAGTCATTGCCCTCCCAGCACACAGAAGAGGAAGCACTGGAGTGGTTTAAAAATTGTAATAGTGCAAAATCCTAAGATTCTGTGTTGGTCAAATCTCCCTACTTGTTAGACACACTTTGGCCTGAAGGTGGCAACATTGAATAACATTCTAAGAAAAGAACCTTCCCATATAGATACCGTTAATTAAAGGTTTATGTTTTTTAGCAATTATCCTCTCCCCCATTAGTTTTTCACAATGTGTTGAAAAAGAAATAAGATGGGGGGAATTGTAAATTCTTCTGAAATAATCTTAACTGCACATTATGCAAAATTATTTGCAAATTAAAATTAAATCTAGCAAATATACACTATGCCAACCCTTCCATCCCTTCAATGTAAAAGCTATTTTTAAAAAGGATATGCTGTCTGTCTCCTTTTGTAATATTACTATCAATAGATGCTCTTTACTCTGAATGTAAATCAGTGCTTTCAAACTCAGCCTTGCCTTATGCTGAGTTATTTCACCTCCCTCTGTAAATGTTATTTTCTGGGAGATGACACAGTAACCAGGCAATAAGATGTGGTACTCTGGGCCATGCATTGCACAGGGGAACCAGGCAAGCACCCTGCAGACCAGCAGGTGAAGCACTGTGGCTTTATGTGACTCAAGATGGGCAGCTGATCGGCAAAGGAGCTTGTCCCAGAGCACTCTGTGGAGAACACAAGGACAGAGGGATTTAAAATATTATTTCTAATTTCTTTAGTAATAATAATAAAAAAAACAATCCCATCCTACGAGTGGGTACTGAACTTCAACATTTGCAGATTTTCACAGTGTTCAGTGATTTTACCTTTGCTTTCGGCTTATCCCACTGATTACTGTCCTTGTGGCTACATGAACAAAGGTATTTTACATGGAATCAAAATAACATTTTACACAGTCCTTGCTGGTAAAGGCCACATGTGCACTACTGTGAGCATTCCCTACTAGTAATCAATGGTAGTTTAAATAAAGAGACTTAACTCAGGCAGCCAACAGACAAACAAAATCCTCAAAGTTCAGAGGCCAGTAACTATTTGTTGTGGTTTAACCCAGGGGGTAACTCAGCACTGCTCAGTCATTCTCACTCGCTCTCTCCTTCCCAGTGGGACAGGAGAGAGAATCAGAAAAAAGTAAGTAGTACTTGCAGGTTGAGATAAAACTATTTACTAAGAGAGAAAAAAAAAGGATAATAGTTTGGCTATAGGTATGTATATATATATATATAAATATATATGTGAATGTATACACAAAGTGATGCAAAAGCAATTGCTTATCACCCTCTGACCAATGCCCAGTGTGCCCCTGAACAGCAGAAGGAAGAGATAAATTCCCAGCCCTTCAAAACTCCTTTCACATGATGACAGCTTATGTCAGCTGTCCTTATTCTGTTCCCTCATGGCTCCTTGAGCACTTCACTGAGAATGGCCTTGGCTCTGTACAACACTGCTAAACAGCACCTATAAACATTGGTGTGTTATCAACATTGTTTTTCTCCTTGAACCAAAAGCATAGCATCATAATAGACAGTCTGAAGAAAATAATTCCATCTCAGCTGCAACTAAGACACAATTGTATTAAGAGGGGTTAGGAAAGAAAACCAACTGCTGAATTTGCCCTGTCTAGAGAAAAAATGACAAGATAATAGGCTATGAGTACTTAGGAAGAATTAAGAAAACAAAGTTGGAGGCTGCTGTGGGAGGGCTGTTGGCAGCATAGGGAAAGCAGGTAGAAGTACTCATAGCTCAAAATTAATGAAGGGAAAAATGTAGATTAAATAGTACAAAATGAGTGTACAGGGAAGTAATACAGCTGAAAGGGTCACTGATTTCAAGGCAAATGTTAATCCTGGAGGATTGTAGATCACATCAACCCTCAACGTTTGCAGAATTTGGAGTAGGGCGCTCCAGAGGTCTTCTTAAGTCTAATACATACGGGTCAGATCACTCCTTGTTATGGCAATATCTTATGGAGGAGTGCTTCACACTGGGAACCCTGCTTCCAGAGGGGCTGCCCTGTGAAAGCAAGCCAGGAGCTTGGCTGCAAACACTGTTGGTTCTTACATCTTTGTAACAGCCTCCAGCTTTTACAAGGGCTTTTCCAGACAGAAAGAGCACAAGAATCCCTCGCTAATGACTGTGCCTGCTGGCTCTGGAGAGGAGCTGATGTAAATAAAACACAGATGAGATCTGGAGAGCAGCTAGGTGGAGTACCATTAGTTCAGCTGGAAAAAGTGCCATTGATGAATCAGTGACCTATAAAAACAAATAGTTCTCATCATTTCTATCGGGTTAGATTTTGACTGTGTATCAATCCTTGAATAAAATGGAACAGTAAACTACTATCCATTCAATCCAGAAAAAAGACCATTGAGGAGGGACTTAGAGGAAGACAAGACCCTAGTCTTTACCTGCTTATTCTCATCCTCCCACCCTCTTGCCCAATAGAATAGGCAAGCAGGCAAATTCTTTGACCTTGTAGCTCAAAAGGAGATTTAAAGAAGTGCCCTCAGGATGTAGAATGGGCTCCTACTACATGACACCACAGTAACAGCCTCGCTCTTAAAGATTAGCCATATTTCTGCTGGGGTTTCAAATGCTTTTTGAGGACAAGCTCTGAAGTTCTTTTTAATGTACCCACTCTGATTTTCAATGCATTTAGTCATTAAAGTAGACTTACTACCTTTGGCATTTCTATTAAAATGTTCAGAAGAGGAACGGTTTCTGAGTGAGTCACTGAGTAGAAAACACAGGTATCACAGAGGGAGAAGACAATGATTACTTCCAGGCACACTCTCTTGGAAATTGAATAGACTTTATGAAGAACTGGTAAAATTGTAATACAAAGAGCGGCATCACAAGGTAACAAGGCAGAAGAGCAAAATTATCACAGTCCGAACCCTATATATTCAGTTCAGTTTCTACATTCTGACAAAAAATTATAACAAAACTAATAGAAAGAGTTTCTGTACACTGTGATACCAGATCCAAATATGACTCCAAATGCTCATGAGCAGCGGTGTACACAGCCTGCTTCTACAAGACCATCACAGCTGCAAAGGGTGGACAGCTGCAACAGTGTGAACAGACTAAGTGCATGAGTAAACAGGATGGTCTCAGCATAAAAATCTCACAATAACAATAACACAAGATAAAATGAATTAAACAATGAAAACCCATGATTGAAAATAATCTACAATAGATAAATAAGACAAAACTGCTATGGAAAGCTTTGTTTCATATAGAAAGGTTTTATCAAAGTATTTGGGCAAACATAACCCTGACCATTCTCAGATCTGGTGTGATTTCATTTTTTGGGCTCAAAAGAACTCAACAGCTAGATAAGAGCCTCAGACATTGTATTTATGTTTGGTCCACTGGAAAGGAGAGGCAAAGTTTGTGCTATATTCATTAGTCACAGAGCTGGTATATGAGCTGATCACTTCACTCTCAGGCATACGCTGTGCAGACATACGGTGTGTATCATGCCAACTCCCAGGGGATCACTGAACACATTATCTCCCATGCTTTCTTGGTACCTAGATAGTCTGATCTTTCCCTGAAGGAACTCTGAAAAGCATGCTCTGGTTCATGAAGGATGGATCTACAGATGTAGAACTCTTGGCTGCACACTTCCCCTCTCACGTCTGCCAAGGTCCCTTGCTGGGACTTAGGAGAGCATGGTGGGGCTTTATGGTGCCACTTGTGTGGCCCATTCCATTTGCAGGACTGTCTTTGCAAGCTCCAAAAACCGAGTTCCCCAGACTAGAACACTCTATCACAGTAACGCACCTTTAAAGGGAGGACAGATTATAAAAACGTACTTTAACAATAAATTTTAATGAAGTCATGTGCACTGATTATTTATGCTTTAATTATTATGCCTGTCCTCTCTTACTCTCCTGAACTGGTGCTACTCTACTTGCAATAGGGACACTTTTAATGAAGATAAATTAAAGCCTGGGATACTTAATTTTGCACAGAATGAAATATTTAGTGTGTTAGTTCATATTCTGATTTGGCAGACTGGAAATTCTCATATCTAAAAAAATGAAGACTTCAGTCAATCAGCAAGAATCAGCCAGAACTGGCTGCAATGATCTGCGGTTTTGTCAGGGGCCTTTTTACTGAAGAAAATTACAGTAAATCTTAGATTTCTTGGTGAAATCAGTTCACAATGTATCTTTGGGACAGTGGCATCATCTGCTTAATGAGATATGGACTTCTAAAGCACATGCAAATTATAATAATAATAATAATAATAATTATTATTATTATTATTATTATTATTATTATTGTTTTGCCTTATGGGTTCTCCTGCCAGTTAGACCCTGGAAATGGTTATATCTTTTTGTTGTTTATGGGGTCATCTTGATCATCTGAGATGGAATTTACTATACCGTTTACAGCATTGCCTCTGAATACATTTTCTATGTTTTCTTATTTTTTCCTTTCCTAAAAGAACTCACTGTAGGAACGCAGGAAAAAAAAACATCCAGGTTGAAGAAACCTTTAATAAAAGAACTGCAAAAGAATGAAAAAAAACTATGGCAAAACTAGCAGGTCATTCTATAAGATTCATTTGCTAAATTTTAATGTATGTCAGAGCAGGATGGCAGGAGTCTAATTGGATTTGAAAGCTGTGTGATTCTCCTGTAATAAAAGGCATATTTGCCAGGGCAGCTACAGGAAAACATTATTCCAACTGGGTCTTAAATTTAGGGGACAGCAGAATGAAAGAATGAATAACTCTAGTAAATAGCCTTCTGTATGACTGTGGTATGTCATGCAACTTAAAATCAAACTCCAAAAAAAACCCAGGATTGATATTAAGTTGTCTCCTACCAACAACCTCATATTGATAGAATACCTGGGGGAGGCTTTAAGGGAGATTAGCAAAATAATCCTTCCATGCTGGGAGTTGTGTTTCTCCACTTAAATGACCATTGCTGGTGATGAAAATGCAAGCAAAACTGACAACAAAAGCAGGTATCAATAGAATTCAGAATCTGAGTGCTATCTGGAGTCAGCTTAAATTATCTTTTAATAGAGAGCTATCACATATACTTCAATCTTTCAGTGAAAAAGTATGACCAGCATTATATGTATCAGTATTTTTAATGATGTCCTAGCAACACAAAACCACTAATGGTATGAGCTTTTTTTTTTTTTTTTTTTTTTTTTTTTGTCTGAGGAAAAATGATTGGAAAGTTAGCATTTTAAAGCCTTCTATTTATTTCCTGTTTAATACATTTTGAAACATGCAAAGGAATTACAAAAACACTGTCTAAATCTTGTGAGGAACATAAAGGTTTTCTCACAATGCTTGGTTGGTAATGCTGAACTTTTCTTCAAAGCCCCCTCCCCCCCCCCAATGACAGATCAAGGAGATTTTTGTTGTGAAAAAAGACTGCCTCCAGATACATTTCTATCCTTGAAGGAAAACGTATGGATAAGAGTTGAGCAGGACTGCTACAGTTAAATGTGTAAACAGCACTATTTAACCTGACAACCCTGCTGAATAGAAATATGCATTCACTTTAAAAGGTGCCATACACAAGAAGATTTAAATGAAAATTATTGGCTTGTTATTTTTTTTCTTTATTTTTTCTTATTCCTGCAGAATAATGCAGGAATAACTCAATTTTCCTACCTCATATTCCACCATTCTATTTCTGGTTTACTATCCAACTTTGGGCACAAAGTCTCATGAATAAAGCAAATGGTCTCTTGAGAGAACCATAGGCAATGTTCTTATTAACCAAATCTATTTTATATTACCGCTGCTATAAAATAAACAACAGAGCAAAAACAGCAAAGCCCTGCATCGTGCAGGATGAAATGCCACACTGCTCAGGATGGACCTGAGTCTTTGTGGGAAGTAAATATACCTTAGGGACACTTAGAGTGGGCCAGCACAGATGTGCTCTGAAGTGGTGGGGCTTCATCAGGCGAAACTGAAGGAAGAAAATCTTGTTTCATTTCCTTCTCACACAGGAGATCTTACTCCTAGACCAGAGGGAAGTTCTGCAGAATGTCTACTATCAATGAGAAAAAAGCACTGCACTGCCTGTCGAGTGTGAGTCCTGAGATGCCCACAGTGACAAATTTTCCAAGTAAAAAAAGATTTACGCTACTTTTGTATCCTCAGGTAAGTTCCTTGACTGCAGCATAGTTTCATTCAGGCCAATATGAGAAGGGAATCATTGGTCATGGCACTGGTCATAGCAGACACATTTAGAAATCTTCACACTGCTCATTCCTCACCTACAAGACAGTCTTTACTCCCACATTTTCAATGATAGAATTATTACAGGTAATTTCCATGAAGAACTGGCTTTTTAAAAATAGGGTTAGCTGAAAAAAATCTTACAGAAGTAAGCTTGTAAAATTCAGAATATCTGGTATTTTAGAAAACAGGAGAATGTCAAGAGATTAATAGGAAAACATTACAGCTAAAACCAAACCAAAGGCACAAGGATGCTAAGTTGAGTGTCGGCAGAGAAGATAGAGATGATATTTCAATCCCACGTACCAAGCGCGTGATTTTTCAATTGTGTGCAATCAAAAACTTGTACAGTAGTTTTCAGATAAAATTACTCAGAGAAAAGTCTGCTCTTATCCGTATATTATTTTAGAAATGTCCACTTGGTGCATTTTTATGAAGAATGAATCTACATTGAACACTTTTTTGGTTTTAAAACTTTTAGATTTAAGCAAAGAATCATAATTTGAACAATTCACACTTGGCTATATTACTTATTTTTTCTATAATTTCCCTCTTCGCATTACATGATGATAAGAGAAATTATCATCCAGCTTATGCATTCCACTGATTTAGCAATTTTATTACTGTGGCACTTTAAAGTCATGGATTTTGGAGTCAGTTTAAAGATAAGAGAAATAGTTTGGAGCTAAGTGTAATTTGTCCAACATTGCCTGTCCTTTGCTTCACCAGCCATTTAATTAGTATTATAATAAGAAAGAACACAACGTTAAGAAAATCACAAGGATATATGATGGTTTCTCTGACAGAACATATTTAAGACGGTGCTCAAAGGGCAAAGATATGGAAATGAACTCATTGCAAAATTTGGTAGAGAAAAAAAGTTAGTTTTTTCATTGTTGCCGGGTTCTTTTGCTGGGAGGGAAGAGGGGACTGGAAGAGTTCTTTAAAACCATTAAAATGCAAAGTGACAAATGGTGCTGAATAATTGCCTCATTCTAAATGTGATTATAATTGTTTGTAAATCAGAATTCAGTAAAGAACAAAGTACTTTCTAATTTTTTTTTTTTTTTTGAAGTAATAGAAGACATGATGCTTCACTGAGTGAAATTAAAAACAAAGTGTGGAGAAATAAACTTTGATTCACAAATCCTACCTGCCACAAACTATCATTATGTCAGATCATTTTCACGAGGAGTCTACTTAGAGATAGAGCTGGTTGATAACAGATGGACTTAGGCGTATGCTGGCAGAAGAGAGAGAGAGAATTCTGTAGATCCAAGTAAAAAAGCCTCTTTCTTAAGATTAGAAATTATTATTAATTAAACCCAAGGTTTTCAGCTTTCATTTGGGATGTTCTGTAATTAAGGATAATGTTGATCTAAATCTTTATCAAAACATGAGATGCAGGTCCTACATTAGCTATGTGTTCCCTTAAGCAGCATTTTGCATTTTCTGTAGTATCAAGTAGCAGCATTTTCTGTAGTATCAAGTATTATAGCTGCTATTAGCATTGTATTCTTTGAAGTAAAAAGCATTTCTTTGATTATTAGATTTGTCTGGAACTAGAAGTAAAAGCAAAATCTGGAAGTAGAGCAGAACCAAATTTTGGCCCCAGCTGGATCCGTATTTGTTCTTCACAAAAACAGACAGAGAGCTAATGGTATGAACATAGTCTACCAATTAAATTTAGCATT
Organism: Chrysolophus pictus; assembly: GCA_037305975.1. Lineage (NCBI taxonomy): Eukaryota > Metazoa > Chordata > Aves > Galliformes > Phasianidae > Chrysolophus > Chrysolophus pictus. The sequence goes on along the minus strand of CM074583.1, from coordinate 10,764,376 downwards.
TCTTCAGTTAGGTGCAATATACTATCCTTAAGAAGTAGAATCTGCCCAGATGTACACAATTCAGGAGATAATACAGGACTGAGCTCCAAATAAAGATTATGATACAGTTATTCACAGTTAAAATTATATACAAAATTCTTACTTTGCCAAGATGTCAAAAAACTTGCCCTTATTTTTACCTGTGTGTTATAGTGATAATTTATGATGCTGTGTCCCAGTTTCACTGGCACTGGACTAGAAATTTCATAGCTTGTTGAACAAATGAAAATTCATCAGTTTCTCCTCGGTCAAATATGATGATCCATACAGGGTTGTTCAGTGCTATCTGCCATTCAGTAGTGCTAGATGAGTAGTGCTGTTACTGTGAAAAAATAATAAAATATAAGTAAAAAATAAAATTTACCTGAAGTAAAAAAATACATTTGACTGAATATCATTAAATTCAGACACTTGAATGAAAAAATAGCTCCTAGAGACAAAAGACTTGCATTCAAGCAACATATACTTCCATTTCACCAGTCTGTCCCATTTTCTGAAACATCCTATGCTTTATTTCACTGATCTTTTCGATCATTCAACCGATATAGGGTTCAAAATTTGTCTCCCACTGAATAATGAACCCTTGCATAGTCCAGGACATCGTCATTATATACAGAAAATGCTTTAACAAAGCATTTGCTGTTAATAAGGTCAAAGGGGCATCTCTGACACCTCATAAACACAGAGCACATTTAGCAAGGAAATTCAAAAAAGTAAGAAAAGCACATGAAAATGTAGTGTAGCCTTGCAACTCACACAGAAAATTTTAAAATCTCCTCTATCTTGGAAGTTTGGGATATGAAGTACCCAGGTATCCCATGCCTCATTAGCACTGTTTAATTTTCTGACTCAGTTTTAACTTCTGTTTAATTATTTATTCATTTATTTTCTAGATAAAGTAGTTATCAGAGTAATGGCCATGGAATTCAAATAATGAGCCCTCTATCAATGAGTTTGGAATCAACTCGAAGATGAGGAGCACAGTCCACTGCAGTTTAATGAAACTTTATTTTGTTGCAATCCAGTTTCTATTTTTTATCTTGGATTTTCTTTTTATTTACCAAATATTATTAACAGGATATTGTCTCCTAAAAAGCAAACTGTACTGTCCAGAATTTTCAGAAGTGTTTGTAATAGCATATATTAAAATATGTTATAATGCAAATTTCCATCTGCATTAAGTATCAGAAAAAAAAATGACACACGATATTAATGTAATATAGTATAATATAATGGCACATGTTAGCATAGAAGAGTTATTCTTCCCTTTCTCATCTTCGATTTTGTTGATATACCAGCTAAGCAATTCTTCTTTTAAAAGGCTTATTGTAATCAACATAATGCATGTTTTGACATCTTCTTTGCACACCTTTTTAATGTCTTCACACTGTCCCATTTCCTTAATACTTTCAATAACACAAAATACCTACAAGTGCAACTGAGCAGTCTAAATGAATTTGTTGAATGAGAGAATATGCAAATGGGCCCAAATCCATGAAGCTACAGCCAAATAGACAGGAGACCACCCGTAAGTATCTATGTGCTGGTAAGGAAAAATCTATTACAAAAGAATTCTTTTGCCCATTTCCTTTATGTTTTCAAGGAAATAGTGTATCTATATCAACAGAAAAATCAGTACATTTCACAGCCATTATGCACACTGGTAGCACAGCCATATCAGAAAGAACTTGCAGCATAGACAACCTCTACATCCTAGTAAGAGAGTTCAAATACAGGCTGTAGTGCCTGTGTTATCTAGCTCCTCCAGTACGAAAGCTAAACTGTCTTGAAATCCAGGGAGTAAGCTAAGGATAACACGGAAACTAGGACATATATAGCCCATTTAAAAGTAAATTTTGCATTTTGAAGAGTTCAGAGATAGTTAATCATTTTGAAATAGAACAAAAGGCTGAACTCACTTTGTACACTTCATAGAAGCTACAGAGCATCATCCAGAGTGGAACCAAGTGCCTTCAGCTGCAGAAGGAAACGAGAGATTGCAGTACTGAATGATATGTATTAATATATAGCTTGCTGGATTTGGGCTTTAAAAACTGACTCGCAGTTTTGGCTTGTCAAAGTAGATGTTCCAGTTGTTTTCATTCAACAGAAACTATTTGTGCAGGAGGTATGTGGAGATAATTTACTTCTGTAAATCACATAAAGATGTGGCCCTGAAAGCACATGTAATCCAATTTTTTACTAGTTTCACTAACAAGAATAGCAACACCTTCTCCATCTTTCCACTCTTCAAAGACTAGTAAAGCTTACACATTTATTTTGAACTTCCAGGTCATCTAATTCAAGTCTCACAATAAAGCACAAAGAAAACCTAGGTATTATAAAGATGCCCATCAGTGAAGTAGGCTTGTAAACATATAAGATAGTGAAGGGCCTGGAACATCTCCCCTATGAAGAAAGGCTAAGAGAACTGGGTCTGTTCAGCCTTGAGAAGAGAAGACTGAGAGGGGACCTGATCCAGGTCTATAAATATCTAAGGTGTGGGGGGCAAAGTGGCGAGGCCGGACTCTTTTCAGCAGTGTGCGGAGACAGAACAAGGGGAAATGGCCAGAAGCTGGAGCACAGGAAGTTCCGCACCAATGTGCGCAAGAACTTCTTTACGGTGAGGGTGACGGAGCACTGGAACAGGCTGCCCAGGGAGGTTGTGGAGTCTCCTTCTTTGGAGATATTCAAGACCCGCCTGGACGCCTACCTGTGCGACCTGGTGTAGGGAGCCTGCTTTGGCAGGGGGGTTGGACTCGATGATCTCTGGAGGTCCCTTCCAACCCCTATGATTCTGTGATTCTGCGATTCTGTGAAATGTGTGTTTGTTTGTTTGTTTTTGTTTCGTCCTAGCATAATGTAGTAGGATTTGATTAGGATAATAAGATTTACAAGGAATTGTCCATCATAATTTGTGGCAGAAAAGCTATGAAATCTATTTAATCTAAATTAATTTTCTTGTGAAATGAAAGAGAAAGAAGACAGTTTATTTTGTGATAACTCACATATTAAGTAACAGGCATTCTAGAAAGAGCTAGCATATTAGTTCTTCCTACACTATCATGTGAGGTGGAAAGACTGAATGCATGCCACTGTGCATGTGTATATGCATCCATTTTCCAATGGTACTGTGTTAAAAATGCGAAGATACACAGTCGGAAATGAGCTTTTTTCTTTTTATGGACAATACTGATCCTTGTGCAAGTCCTCTTAATTGTGATGTCCCGACAGCAGGGAGAAACTAAGTAGTACTGATTTCCACTGATTTTAAATTTCACTTAATTGGACTGAAGGGCAGAATAGTAGGGCCTTCATACTTCACTGCCTTTTCAAGTACATCCTGAAAGCAACTCCAAAATACATTTAATAGGCCGAGATATGTATACTGCAGGTCAATAAACTTCACAGATCAAAACTGTAAGAAAATTCTGAATTATATCCTGCCAATGAAACTGTCTTGCTTCCTAATACGAAAATAGCTACAGAGGGTTTTCTCAAACCTCAGCTCATCTCAGTTACAAGGGCAGAGCATGACAAGAGATGAAGATTTGAAAGGTCTAGAGAAGAGACAGAAACTAGGAACTTGCACTGAATATAGAAACAGCACATAAAATCTAATGTGTTAATATACTCTGTAGCTCCAATGCTGAATCAATCCTTTCAGTGCTGAACTGAAAATTGAAAATGAACTTCAAAATACGGTCAGTGCAACTTAATCTAGGAACAAGAAAGCATGGATAACTATTGTGAGGGATTTGGACAGAGAAGGGCACAAGTTCTTTGGCAACTGAAGATGGAAAAGTGATTTTGACGACTGTCTGGACATCTAAAAGCAGGTGAATATCCAATAAGACACTTTGAATATGAGCTTTGTTAAGAAAATGGTATGCTGATTGCTCAGATAGTCTTTCCATTAAAGACAAAAACAATTTATACATTATTTACCCAATTATTTCAATTCATAGCTATTGTATACCTAGATCTGATACATACCTCTTACCAGCAATCCAAAGAAAATCAGATTTTAACACTAGTATTTGATGATATTTCACTGGAAACTTAAACAAGTACCCTTTATGCCCTCAAAATGTCATTCACCATTAGCTGCAGGAAATACTGGAGTTATACTAAAGATCTGTCCCAGAGACATTTTCAAACAGGTAGTAAAGCATTTGTTCTGTAAATCTTTTCCATGAAGCTGCAGAAAGTCAAGTACAAACAGATCTGTGGAGGACTGCAGTGTGCTCTCATTGAAAGTTCCCTAGGAATAAAATCCTTTTCTTTTTGATCTTTAGAATAAAATTTTAGAGACTGTCAGAATGTAGAAAGACGTATTTTCTAATTTTGACAGTTTCTTAAATAAGCTCTTAAGCTACCACTGTCCTTTCTAGTGCTTAAAAATCCTAGTGTATTTATTCCAGTAGCTAATCTAACCTAAGAATCTTTCACTTCATTTTAATCAGAAAGAAACAACTCAAATATATACATGAAAAAAATTCAGGTGTTAAAACATGTTTAAGTTCTTCTATAGAGAACAATACTAAAAAATGCCTCCTCTTCCTAGTTATAAAGGTATCCAATCTAAAAATAAAATCTCCTTTCTGCACAGTGTCCATACCCACCCTCATCGCACTGAAACTTGCGTTCAGTTAGTGGTGCCTCATAAGCATTTATTATTAGACATGGTACATTGTGAAAAACATTAGAGGGATTACTCAATGCCGTGTGTCTGGTAATACACAATACCAAATTTGCCAAATAAAACTATAGTTAGTAGTCCTCAGTGGAAACGATAGCAGATTTTTCAGTGAAAGGATATTTTTTTGTGTGTTACTCACCTGAAGCTGGCATCCCTCCATGGCAACAGTAGCACATTGTCATGGGTGATGCTACAGAAGCACTGACCGCAGCAGCAGAGCGTCTTCCTAGCACTGCCTCCTAGAGAGCCCAAGGAGGTGCTTGCTCATCACTCTAACAAGTTCCTCAACAGCAGAACTGAAATTAGAACTCAAAGCAAAAGGGAACTGCTGGTAGTGGATGTGAATGAGCAGAGTTCATCTTGAAGAACTTTGGCTATGTTATCTGCAGACAAACTTTATTCCTCTTATAAACAGGCTTTCCGTCTTCAGTCCAACGTATAGTGCTTTTCATCTTCTACGGTGTCTTTTCTAAGAAAAAAATAATAAAAAATGAGTTAAATGCAGGATAAAAATGCTAGATTTCAGGTTTACACAAAATGCAAAGATGCATTTAAACCAAAAATGAAAGATTTTTTTTTTTTAATGTTTGACACAGCACTTACAGAATAGGAACAGAAATCATGCCAGGGAGTAACAACTGTGACAATGCATGAAGAAAAGCACTGATAACTTCCCACACTGAGGAAGACATTGATTTCCAGATCTTAGTAAATTCATGTCTATTTATTAACATATTTTTCAATACAGAATTCAATACACTTAGAAAGGCCCAATATGAGGGAGAGCATTTACTCTTACTATAAGGCACAGAACTATCTAAACTGGGGGCAAGTTTGCAAATTACCTCATTAAAAGGTCTTTTGCCGAGAACTGTAGTTTCAGTTCATCGGGTAATACTGATAAACACAACTACTGAAAAATGTAGGCAATTTAATTCATTGTACTAGTGTGGAGAAATTCCTTGTTCATGCCATAGCTCAGTGGATGTCTGCACTGTACAGGTTTTCTGAAAAAAACATGTTTTCAAAAACCCCTTTAACCTGTAGAGTAAAAACTCTAACGTTCAGTACCTTTGAGCAAGAAAGAAAAGTCATGTCTGGTACGATATGAGTGGTACAAAACCTCTAATGAAAACCTGGTATTCTCTTAAGTAAATTTTCTTCTTTCTGTCACACAGATAACTCCCTAAGTCTGTACTTCTTCCCTGCCTTACCTTACAATGTTAAGCAATGTTACGTGTTACAACAACTCAATCTGTATTCACCACCATCAATAATGTAAAAGATCGTGATTTTTTATTTTTATTAAAAAAACCTTGTGAATCTGAGCAGATGAATTAAATGCTCTTATCAACTGTTGCATTACTGCGATCCATCCTTGTAATTTATGATGACCACAGCTTACTGACAAATATAAATCACTTCCATATTTTCAAAATTTGTTCTGTATTTTCTCTCTCTGCCTTGTAGTCACAGAATATGTACATTAATATGTACATATTCATATCTATTCATATATTCATAATAAGACTGAGACGGTACTATTCCTATTTTTAGTGTCTATTTTCAAATGGGTTTGAACTATCTAACACACAATGTCTTTTGTCTGATATAGTAATAATTGCATCTGCCAAACTGAATAAGAAATGACAGTATTAGTATAAAACCACCTTGGATGCAGTTTCAAAATCTGAAATTAAAAACAAACCAATAAACAAACTCAATCCCATTCCATAATATACAGCTTTGGTGCATCAGGAGTAATTTCTCTCTTAATGGAGGATACTTAGAAACACAAAAAGCTTTTCTTTACTCCACACTGTTTATTTGAGAGGGCCATATTTACTGAGATAAGTACAGAATGGCAGAGCAGGGAAAAATAAGAAATGAACAGAAGTAGTCATATTTTCAGACGTCATGAAAGCTTTAACAGACGCTTCACAGAATTGCCCCCACACATCCTGGCCTCTCCCTAACAACCAGAGCAGCGGGCCTTGAGCTTAATTTTCCTTTTCAGGAGCCTTCTAATACAGTTTCTTTCATTCAGCTCTTGAATCGTGTGTTCCTGAAAGGCCACAAGGGAAATGCAGGGAGGAAAAAAGGGTCATTCCTCTCCTCCTTCCCAAACAGATAGTGGCAGGACCCTCTCAGGTTCCAGAAATACCAGACACACAGATAATGCTGGGATGTTACACAAGGCAAGCAAAATGAGAAAAGGAAAGGGAAAAAAAAAAAAACCCAAATCAGCTCTGCCTGTTAGAGTCATCTCAAGAGCTTCTTATAACAAGAGAAGACACAACATGGAAATGTGATTTTCAAGTTGACAGTACAGCTTTAATTAGATGGGAGTCCAAGGAAGAACATATCACTGGGAAATAAATAGGCTACAAAGGAAGAAAACCACCAGTGGGATAACCATGGAAATTAAAGGAGAGAAAAGGAAAGAGCAAAGGCTGTACGAAACATCTATTACAAAAAGTCAAGGTCAGTGCTACATGTGGAGGCACAGACAGGTAAATTGATAGAGATTACAGAAATGATCAAGGAAGCAAAGTTGAAACATAAGGGAAATGGGCATTCTCACTCATGTGCATTCTGCCTGATCTGCAAAAATAGATTTTTTTTTTGTCTTGAAATATTGTATCTGAAAAAAAATTACACTGAGATATACTGCGGGATTTAGTGAATAAATAAAAACAAAAATACAGGCAGATACAGAAAGCAATTTTAAAAGCATTTTTAAATAAAGTTGTAGACTCTTTGCCCCCTTTCTTAAAGAATTGCACTAAAAACACAAACAACACTTAAGAAGCTCCTAATTGGGAGCTAGCAATTCTCCATGTGTGGATCCATATCTGAATATCTCTGTCATTTTTTCTCAAAAACAAATTTATGGAAAAATTATTTTGGAGTTAAGGTAAAATGGAAGCAGGCACCATGGTGCAGCTGCAGCAAGAGATTCCGTGGCTTCCAGTGGGAGTCCAGACAGCCCATGCAGATAGGATGTCTGGGATCAGGGACAGCCCAACAGGCAAAACAACCTTCAGTGTCAAAGCTACATTTTGTTGAGATTTTACTAACTCAGAATAGTTTCTGAGAAGTTGCTCAGTGTAATTCTGCTATATTTTGCCTTCAGAATGGTAATGATTCCATTACTTACTGTCAGAACTCCCTTCTGTGCTACTTCTGTTTTGTTCTGGTTGTTTAGATAACTTTCTGTTGCATCGTGTTTTTTGCTTGCTGTTGTTACTTCGTCTAAGCCCAATCCAATGAGCCTCACAAAGGCCGTGTGTAATATCCTGGAGAATTTGTACTCGATATGTCAGATTAGTAGGCATGTTTCTACACTGTTGTCAATATATTTAGCATTAACCTTCCACTTATTAAGTCAGTCATTTTGACATCTTTTTAATAATAGTAATAATTGTATAAATAATATACACAGGTTCACAATTGCACACTTGAAAGAGATATTTTTTGACTCGTTAGAATGATATCTATCAATTTCTATCAATTATTTTCACTCAGCTTAAGATCTTTCTTTTCTTTTTCTCTTCAGACGATTAGCTTCTCCTTTTGGCTCTCAAACTGTAGTCACAGCTTTATGGCTATTGTATTTGACCCAACAATTTAACAAGAACTGCTCTTTGAGATAAAAATGAAACATATTAAAACAGACAAGTTTAAGTCAGCCCATGGTTTTTTTTTTTTCTCTTCTATCCTAAGGAGACAGTTTCAAAAGAATAGCCATATCCCTGTTTCTATGATTATACAATCATTTCCTATGGAGGATAAATTTATCATATCCTCAGTTCACTATTTGGTGGAAATTTATAATGAAGAAAAGCCAGTAAGAGTAATTAAAGAATGTCTATTTTTAATTCCAGGCAATTAATGAAGTCTATTCTTAAAAGATTTATAAACCCATGCTTTAGTTGCAGTTGACTCCAAGTGTTAGATTCTCTAAGAATTTAAAAACAGAGCTACTGCTTTCACCTTTGAGGTGAGGTGGGAAATATGAAATCATCATATGGGAGGGAGGACTGCTGAGCACTAGAAACACTGGGATTAACAGCTAAGAGAGCAGAACTAGTCACCTGTCACTTTTCTTGGTCTTCTGTTTTCCTTTTTTTCTCAGTTCTGTCTTCATCCTCCATTTCTTTCATCATTTTGATGCTCTCTACAATTTACCAGATTCTGCCGCTTACTATTCTCTCTCTTTCATCTCTCCCATTTCGGCCTTCCCTCAACTTCCCCTTACTTTTTTATTGCATCACTCACCTCCTCTTTTTTTTTTTTTTTTTTTAATTTATTTAATTTTTTTTTACTTTTTTCCCTTTTGCCCCTCTCCACTTGACACCATACATGAAACACTCCCTGAGCATTAGCAAAGAGCCACCTATTTTTACTGCCACTTTAAGGCTAAAAATTATTCCATAATTATTAGGTATCTGGACAGGATCTCCACTGAAACAAACTGCTAAGCCACTGCACTGATTTCAGGATACTTAATACTTTGCATTCATTTCTTACGTGCATATAAGGCCTGTTTGGTGAGGAGTAATACATGAAGAACACAAGCAGTAAACTAAGTTTAAAAAAATGACTCCTCATTTAATTTTATGTATATGAAATAAAAGAAAATATTTCAGCTGTCATCCATCCCAACACTAAAATTTGTGGAGCAAAAGGCTATTGAAAAAATATCAGAAATAAGGATAATATGTTTGTGAAGATTAGGACTCTATATTACACATTTTCATAGAATCTCTGGGCTGGGAGGGACCCCTAAAGGTCATCTAGTCCAGTTTCCCTGAAATGAACAGGGACACCTAGAGCTCCATCATGCGCTTAGAGCTCCGTTCAGCCTGACTTTGAATGTCTCCAAGGATGAGAAGGATGAGGCATTCCACTATTTCCCTGGGCATCCTGTTCCACTGCCTTAACACTACCCTTCTTGTGAAAAACTTCTTCCTTATATTCAACCTAAACCTCCTCTCTTTTAGTTTGAAACCATTTTCTCTCGTCCTATCACAGCAGATCCAGTTAAGAGTCTGTTCCCTTCTTTGATATAGTCCCCCTTCCCTTTAGGCTGCTATCAGGTTACCTCTGGGCCTTCTCTTCTCCAGGACAAACAGCCCCAGCTCTCAGTCTGTCCTTGTAGGGAAATTGTTCCATCCTTTAGATCATTTTTGTGGCCCTATTTTACGTTGTTTTACTTTGCTTCTACTAGCTGTTTTAAAATGATGGTAACGATATTGTTATGAAATGAGATATCTGTACTGTTTAATTTGTTTGTGTGTTATTTTAAGCAAGTGTTCGTGGAGTAGCTTGCATTAAATTGTCCTGATGTAATATTTTGCAAACAGCCAATGAAAATTATAATGAGTGTTCCTAATTAGCTGATCATAAAACTATAATCATTTCAAGATAGATTTAGCAATGGATACTATAGAAAAGTACTGCAGTGTTTCTGACAGGGACTTTTTGCTGCTGTTTTTTTGTTTGTTTGATTTTGTTGTTGTTTTTTGTTGGCTTGTTACGTGGTTCACTCAGACAAGAGAGCATGATAGATTTTTTTTTTTCTCTAAATCTCTTAGTGAGCAAAAACAAATTTCCCAAAGCTCAGAACAAAAAGTCTGGCTTAAACTGAACACTTCATTACCAAGTGGGTTTCTCAGTAGTGAGGAGACATTTGCCTTTGTCAGCTGTCACCCCACTTGTCTTCATCAGGCTACTTTGTGAAAGAAGACCTCCCTTATTTTCAACAACAACACATGATGTAGATTAAAATGGCTCTGAATGGTATTTCCTGAAGTTACACTGCTGTCCTGAAATAGACTAATGAAGAAAGGCCACCTCCCCTTTTATGTCACTTCAGCAACTCACAGCATATTATTAAAATTCTTACAATATTCTATGATACAAATGAAAAACAATTAGTTTAATAACTCCAATGGAAAAAAAAAAAAAAAAGATTCGTAACAATCTATTCTGCTTGTTTGCACACCTAATTATATATTTTTAAAAACCTGCTGTTACAACTGCTAGCCAATACAAAAGGAATTAAAAACTTAAAAAACAGTGAAATATTTTTTATATTTGAGGTCTTTAAATCCATTTTAAAAGAAACGATGTTCAAAACTAAAACGAAATGTGGATATTCCAAAAACACTTTTTACTTGTTGATATCTGAGGCAATTGTAAGAGTAATACAAGAAAGTGTTGCTTATGTGGATTCTACTTGATTAAATTCTCTGTTTATACATGAACCATTGGCAACTTCAATTTGTGTTTCACAGACATGGCCCTCAAAGTCTTCTTTAAGGTTTTGGCTCTAGAATAATTATATTTAGAACATATTTGGGCCCTCAAATTTGCATGAGGTTGGTATGGCAGTTTAGCACACACCGGAGTTGTTTCACAAATGCGCTGGACTTTTTCCACTCTGGAATACTGTGTAGAAAATTTTCACCCATAACTAATTTAGAATTTCAGTAGACTACAATTAATCTTTTGATGCTCTTTCCCTAAATGTGAATCTAAGACACCTACCTTCTGTCCTAATTACAAGATTGGCCTTAACAGTCCAATTTCTCCTGCAAAATTGCTGCTTCTGGATCTTCTTTATACTAAAGTAAAGCAATGGAGGCGAGGATACTTTTAGAAACAGAAAATGATGACACATAACAAAATGCAATCTAGAGTCTTTTTTTCCCCTTCCTTTGTTAACATGAACCTGAGATATGAAGAGGAAGAGTCACTATCCCCTTAGCTGCAGGTTCACACTTCTGATCAGTTTGTACTGAAGACATTGTTGCTATGTTAAATTTTATTTATTTATTTTAAAAGATATTTTGTAAGAAATCAAAATAGAAATGGGTAAACTGATTATTTAAACAATTATGACTTATAAGATTGTAGCAATAATAAAAGATGCATCATTAATCACATCTATCACCAACTAACCCTCATTAAAAACCCTCTGAGAAAGGAGAGTACCTATCATCAGGCCACAATTAATCATCACAGAGTTGTTTTGGCACTTCACCTAGATCACAGATGGGGGTGGATAGTAGCAGGAGGAAGAAGAGGAGGTAGATCAAAAGCTGGAGAGCATCACTGCCTAGGTTTTGCAGGAGTCTGGGGTGATGCTACAGGACACAATTTGAAGACTACGAAAACTCTGGTAGCTCACCATGTTTCATTTTAGTTCTAACCACCAACCAGAGAGAGCATATCCATGCCTGAATTTCACTCTAAGCTCCATCAGAAATAAACAACAACAATGATATAAACAAACAAAACCTCAAACAACTAAAATGCCTTCGTCAAGGCTTGCAGTGCTTGCTCAAAAGAAAACAGTTTATGCACTTAGCACTTTGGAAAACAGAACTTAAGCACCAACTTTTCACAGTGGAAAGTTATCACAGATAATGTATTCTCAGAAAAAGTATAAGCTTTCTTAGACATAGCTTTGAGAAATATGAGAAGCTGCAGCCTCTGCTATTTCAAATAAAATTATGGCTTTAAAAATACATCTCCGCAGGTTTCAAATAGGGCAGATAAAAAAATGGGGCTCTACGCATTGTTCTACAATGATATTGGATGGTTTTTTTGTTTTTGTTTTTGTTTTTTTTTTTGCGTTTTAATTACAATAAAACATTTAATTTAAAAGTCAGTAATTTCTACCAACAATTAAGAGTTTTAAATAAAATATGAAATGAACTATATACACAGGGATTAGTTTGTCATTTTAAAATTATTTATTCATTTCAACATCAATAGTCTCAATAAAAATCAAATTTTTCAGCTGATATAAACATTTCTGTGGCCTACCGCATGCTTCATCTGAAAACTGGAAAAAATCAAACTAAGAATTATTGATGGTCCAACCTCTTATCAGCTTAGTGCTGATAACTATCCAAAAGTGAAATTCCTTATCCAAATTGACAGAATGTGTTGGAAATCTTAACACAGAAAATTCAACTCTTTCCTACACAGGAATTTTTTTGCAGCAGACTGATTTTCCTTACTGTCCTAATTTGGCTTCAGAGAATGAGTCAAAGGATCCATTTTGTTCCCCAGACCTGACTTAGTCACATACAAACAGGGCAAAGTAATTGAACAGTGCAACAAGGTCAGACTTCTGGATATTTTATGCACATCTAATATGTCATGGAGGTAAGATAGATATGAGACTCACTACAAAGCTAGCTTCTTGGTAGTGCTTACTAGACGTGGAGTCACATCTATTTTTTTCATTACTGTGAGAATGAGAAAAATAATTGATCTGAATTACTATATTAGCAATAAATAGGATGCTTGAGTCAACTGTATATTTGAAGTATTTTTTTTCTACTCTTAAAGCAGATTCATTTAAGGCAGGCTCCAACAGGCTCCATTTAAGGCAGGTTTTGAAGAGATTCAACTAATGTCTTGGTAGATAATAGATTCATCAGATCTTCAGAAATACTTCTTCTGGACTCCCCAAGACAGTTTCGTGTTGCCTTTCTGTAATCATGCAGCCTCTCAGATAATTATGATACTTCATCATTTAGCTCACACTGAGGTGCAGTACTCCATTTCCTAACACTGAGGTAGACAAGATCACAAAGGTAACCAAATTTGACTTGGGTCGATTTTAATCTCACTAAATCAATCCAAATTTGCATTTTATGACAACTTCATGTCTTAGATCAGGACAAGGGACAGAAAATGCATGATCTAGTACTATACCGACTCATAAAAGCATGCCAATTTTTTGTGTCACACTGGCGAGATGCTGTATCAGGTAGTATGAATCCTGAAGCCAGATTTAGCGTATCACTGTCTATCATTGCAAGTTTTAGTATAATTGCTTAGTCTGAGCTCTTATGTTGAAATTACACTAGAATGTATGTTGAAACTGGATGTCTCAAGTAGACAAAAGACAGAGCAATTTTATGATTTAGTGAAATCTTTGCTGATTTTTCTCTCAACATACTGGATTAATTATGCACATTAATATTAAATGAAGCAGTTCTTTCTCTCACATTTTTGCTTGTGGTACTCCATATATAACCTCAGAATGTATCTCAGCTTTGGTGAGAAAAAAAGCTTAGCTAAAAGAAAGAAGAAAAAGGATCAAGAGAGTTTCCATTTCTTCTCTTGCTTACTCAGCACAGTTAAAATTAAAGAACGTATTACAATACAGTGCAAATGCATGAACAAATCAAGAACAGCCAGAAAACTTCTAGAAGAACTCTGGTGAAGATAGATGTTATTTTGAGGTAACCTTTCAAAAAGCAACTTATTGTTCAAATCCAGAGCAATCAAGCCAAATAGTTTTTGTGGTTTTGGAGGTGACTATTTTTCAGAAAGCATGTTCCTAGTGTAATTTAACTTTGATTAAAACAAACAAAGAAGCAAACAAACAAACAAACAAAAGGAAATGTTTTCCATCCAACAAGAACATTGGCAAAAGTTCTGACCAGGACAATCTCTGTTAGATTGCTCATGTTTGAAAATCACAAATTGTGCAATGTTTCATGATGAACAGAAGACACATATATACACATTTTAATCAGAGATCTGACCAAATCCTACAATGACAAAGAAGGAAAGCACACTTTGACTTCTCTTCTGTAGCAGTCCAGTAATTGACAGCTTTTGACAACTTTTTTTTAAAGCAGTATTCACAAACTTCCGAAAACTCTCCACAGCTTTGCACTTCATCTATTGTTAAATATCATTTTTCAATTATTACAAGCAAAAGACTTAGCTTTGCAGGGAAATCTCACCAACCTCTTAGTTTGCAGAGCAAGAAATCCTATGAAGATCCTTTTACTCTTTCTCTTGTCACAAGCCCCAGATCCAAAACTCAGGTTTCCATATGTTTGTAAGAGGAGTGGGTCTCTATATGTCTGAAACAAAAAGTTTCAGAAGTGACTTCTTGGAAAGAGCCCCAGTAAGGTAAGTCAAGACAAAAGAGAGAAGGAAAAATGAAATGCTAGATTTTCTTAAAGTAATCTCTGTCAGTTTCAGAAAAGGCTGGGCAGGAAATGAAGTGACAGTTTCAAAATACTCGTAACCCATTTTCTCCTCTTCCCAGGGTTCAATTTGTTTCTATTTCAGTTGTTCAAACAAATGGTCCTCTATTTGACTTTAGAGCTTCTGTCTAACACGCATAACCCTGAGCGGATGCAGACTGCAGATACCCTGCTCTCCTGAGCTGCTGCTCTCACAACACAGATTGTGGCTTCTCAGCCTCCGGCTCCACCTCACACACCGAAAGTGTTAACAGAATCAATAGGACTGAGTTAACCACTGTCATACTGAAAAAGAATCCATCTTCCTACGGTCTTGGTTTTTTTAACGGGTATTTTCCTTGGCTAATATTTATTTACACCACAGCTGGCAGAGCTCAAACCTGTTAGAGTTCTGCCTACACCTGAGACCTCTCCATGCAAGAAATCAATATAACTGATTCATGAAAAACATCATTCATCAAAACCAGCCCTCACACACACAATACTACAGCTGACAAAATAATTTTGTTGTCTTATCCTTCAGCTAAATGCCTCTTATGCTATTTCCCTGTACCCACCATTTCTATGCTTTCACTAATAACAAAATATTCTGAAGAACTACATTCAGATATTTTAGTTAAAAAAAAAAAAAGTGCTATGAAAATATGGCTTAATTCTGGAAAATAATATGGCTATTAAAAATAGCTTAAACTACTTTTTAGTGAATGATAGAAGATCAGGTGAAAAAAATCTGATGGAAAGTAACAGTCATGGGCATGCATAAAGGTAATAAAAATCTAAAATAATTTCACATACAGTTAGTCTTATTAGCCTTTGACCACTAAAATGTTAATATAATGATAATCAATCTTAAATCAATCATTGCGTAATTACTGAATCAATAGAGTGTAGTTAAATATTGATAAGTGTCTAGAAGCTCTATCAGGACATATTGACAACTTGAGAGATGACTGCGGGCTTGTGCAAAAGGAAAGTTCAGCTTGCATTGCTTTGATGGAAAGCAGCACAAGGTTGAGTTTACATTCTTATTAGCACTGTTAGATGTACTGATCGATAGAGACCATCTCTGCCCTGTCAGCATGGTGTTATTTCCAGTCTTTTCATCTGCAAAACAGTGTGGAGATGACCATCTAATGTCCTGTGCGACAGCGGGCAAAGGACTTGGCATCCAAAGATTTCTAAAAGAAAATACTTATGATGTGATGGGGGATAGAGGGGGGAGAATGTTTATCTCCAGAAGGGATGATGCTTCTTCTGCTTAGTCTCTTGGTCACAAAGGCAGCACAGCAGTCTGCAGTCACACTCACTGGAGTGGCTATGCTTATAAATTATGAATTAAGAGTCCTTCTCTTTTGATAGACATGAGAAAAATAGCTCCAAGAGTTTATACCATATCCACTACATAACCATATCAACTACATAAAGTCAAGACACATTTTAATTGCATCGAGTTTGGTTTTGTGATAACTTTTATCAAAGGCGTCACAATTTTTTTCCATAAAAGTGGAGCACTCACACCTATGCCATTCTTCAACTTATGAAAACTCTTTGTTTCAGTAATACTGAGCTACTTGTGTTCAGTTTGCCTAATGAAGTCATTATGTTCAGTAAATACCCTTTACTATTTTTTTTGTACCTGCAAGTGGATGAATAATTGGTATCTAGATACTAATATTCTTTGAATGGAACATACTCAGTTTTATCTGTAGCCAGCAGCAAAATGCACAGGAAAAGAGAACAAAACTATCTGTTGTTGGATTTGGGTCAGATAAGATACATTATTATAGCAAGCTTCAAGTAGCACGAGCTGTTAAGGTTATGTCAGGAACATCATTATAACTTTCAGGTTCTTTCATGTAGACAACTTTCTGAAACAGTCTCCCTTTCTGGTGATATTTTCCTACTTTGTACCAGCCGAGGGGCAAATTGTTTTAGCAAGTTTCAGCTAAAATCATTCTTACAGAAAGAAAGGTTAAGTTTCAATTCTCTTGTAACGCCCCCCAATAAATATGGAGGTGAGTTATCCTTTAGCTGCTGAATAGGGTTTTCAGATGGGCCCTCTGAGGGCTTGCATATGACCAGCAGAACTGGCTTCCTCCACCTGCCAAAGCCAGCAGTAGATGATGTGGAGCCCATCAGAAGCCCATTGGGCACAGAGCACAAAAAACCTTGCAGAGCTCATCTTGGGAGTTTCTGACAAGAAGTCTTCTGCAACTCTAATAACATCCCCCTTTTTCCCTTGCACAAGTTTTAAATTCTGCTGCTGGAAATATGCTCTGGAATGCTGACCAGCCCTGTAGATCTTGCCAGGTGAGAAGGAGCCTTCCTGTAGTCCCAGCAGCCCTCATCAGCTCATCATTACTCAAAACTCACCATGTCACTGGGATTCCAATTTCCTGTTTGTCCTGTTTGTCTCAGGAGTACAGAGCTCCTCTGCTCCTGGCTCTGATTGGTGACAATCAGCAAATGGGATGAGCATCCCTCAGTGACCACAGCTTTTCAGCTCGCAGAGGTTTGCATGACTTCCAACAAGAAGTGTGGTGAAGAAAAAAGCAATTTCAGTGAGAACAGACTGATGCAGAAAATGAAAACTGTATGCTGCTCACTGTTTAGAAAAACATATCTTAATTTATAAATATATAATCTGCTTATCCTGTTGAATTTACTTCTGATAGGGAAAAAAAAAAAAGAAGAAGCTGTTCTCCCTTCCCATCTGCTTTTTATTTCTGTTCCATTTTGTTTCCATCATCTATTTCCCATTGAAGCTCCAACAGCGAGAAAGGCCATTTTTGGCTAAAAGGCTGTTAATTCTGAAATAGGAGCAACCAGCATCCCCAGCAGGAAAATGCTAGCAGGCAAGCAGGCTGAGGCCAAAATGGAGCACATCTTCTTAAACAAAGGAGAATTATTTTTTGAGACTGTTAAATTCATACAGCTACTCTGTTGTAACACAAACTGCAAGGTAGCTACCTCATTTCAAGAATACAAATTGTAGTCTGATGCAGACAGTGTGCTCCTAATCCGACAGGCAGAGCAAGAAACACTCATGGAGTATCATTTTGCTTTATCTGTGCAGATGGGTGAAAGACATGCACCTGCACAATAAAGACTGCCATATCTAATTTAGATTCAGAATATGTACGGGATTATTTTCTATCTAGAATAGACTCTCTGCAACCATTGCCATCAACAAAGAAGGCACTGTAAAAGGGAAGAATGCTACTATTCCTAACACAGAGATATTTTTTTAAAACGTCAAGGACTCTGCATGACTCTCCTTAAAAAATTTAACCAGTTAGACTACAGATCATTCTTAGGAACTGTCTTTGAACATCCACATGCTACATGATAGTTTATGTTCTAAGAATGATTTAAAAACACACACAAACAAGAAATTATAGATTAATGTCTCTTCTACTGAGATCTTTAGCTTAAAGTAAAAAAAAAAAAAAAAAAAAAAAGAGAGAGAAAGGGAAAACGGGAAAACTATTTAGAGTTGAAAAAGTCAGGAATTCAACAGTCTCATTTTCTCCACTTTTCATTATATAACAACTGAGTTCAGTATGCTCAATTCAGGCAATCCAGTAAGTAGTAAATGAGAACAGGTTAAACTCAGCCTCCCATGGAGATACTAGTTATATTCACAGATAATAAGAAACACGTAAGTGACTTAGTAAGGACACAAATCATTAAGCCTGAGGGTGAGATATGGGGCAGGAGTGCCCTGTTCCCTGCTGAAGTCTTGTAATCTGTGACATCAAAATAACATCCATTCCAAGCCTCTCATAAGATCAATCTGACACAGAATTTTCAATGTTGGTCTCAAAGAAAGAGTATAAACACCCCACAGCCATTTCTTTTCCCAATATATGCTTCACGGGTTATGGATAATCATCTTAAAAGGTAGTGGGTGCTCTCAAAAATCTGCTTTTGTTTTTCTTTCTTCTTTCTTTTTTTTTAAATTTGTAATTAAATTCAAGTCAGGTATATCAATCTCTCCTTTAAAAAAAAAAAAAAAAAAAAAAAGCCACACCATTGTAGTTCAGAGATACTGATGTTATTTAAATAGCAAACTGATTAACTACGAGAACACTGTTTATTTCAGCTAGCATACTTAATGTGTGTTTAGATGAAAAATCTGACAGCCAAAAAGGACATGTGAAACTTGAGTTTGAAAATTCCTAACCACTGAAGAGATCACCTTCAAATCTGACTTTGTCTCACACTCTTCATTACCATAAGCTTCACATATCGAACAAGAAAGTGGTTTTTAAATGTAAGCTTTAATACATTTTTACTATTAAAATATGCCATATGTAATGTGGGATATGCAGCTTAGACACATTACACTTAGAACTGCCTAACCTTCTAAAATATTCTGATTTTTGAGTGCCTGATATTAAAGTGCTAGCACTGCATTAATGTAGCATTTTGAAGCTCATAGTGTTTGTGTTTATTACAAATTTATAAATTTCTAGAAGCGGGTCTGTACTCCTTTAGAAGTGTGAAGAAGTATTCTATATATACTCCAATACTCTTGCTAGACCTTTGCTTTTTAAAGACAGACTGCAAAACCAAAAGAGGCGTGACGCATCTTTACAAGCCTGACAGGGATTTTGTTCAATATTTATGACCTTCAGATGTAAAAATGTTCTCTATCAGCTCCTGTTTTGCATTCTATTCAGTTAAAGTCACACCACAGGTCAGCTAAAAAAGACTATCACTTGTGCAAGATAAATGAGCAGCTACCATTATATAGGGAAGACTTAGTACCATGGCAGTTTAAGTGGGTAAGTTATAGGATTTACTTTTATGGAAACGGACAATGTCTTTTGAAAACAACTAATATGAAGTGATTTCATTTATTAGGCTTACTTTGCTTGTATTGATAGTGCTTTGCACAAAATATCTACTATAGTACAGAAAGGAAAGTGCTTCATCTGTGTAATATTTGATTACAGTATTAGTAAGGAACTTTAGTATTGCATTCAAGAGTAAAGCTTAGTCCATATATCAGACAATTTTGCTTTCTCTTACTGGTGGCCCTATTCCTCTAGGCTTCTGCATATATACCTCCAAAATTTCTGCATATTACTCTTTGATGAAAAACACAAAGTTTGCTGTTGTCCCAGCTGCCCCGCTGCAGGTTGGGAAGCACAGCACAACTGGGGTGCATGCCAGTAACAAAGGCCTGTGGACATGTTACCTTTTTGCTAGGATGGTGCCAAGGCCGAGGAGGATCCATCTTCCATTGGAACAATCTTTCTTTAATGTCTTGTGCTGATCTGAATCCCTAGCAGCAAAATCACAGAAAGGCCCTCTCCTGAAGCAATGCAAGTTTTAAAAAGATGATTTCTAGCTAGAATGCTAATTGCGCAGAAATTATAAAGAAATGTTCTGCTGTTAAACAACACTTTATTTCGAGAACTCTTCTCCAAAAGGAAATTCTTGTCTGCCTATTTTGTTTGAAATTGGCTCTTCTATCTGTCCAGCAAATAAACGTACATAAGGTTTGTCACTTCTGGGTCAGCTTCTCTGACAGAAGTGCAAGATCAGACTCATGCTTTCCAACAACGTGCTCAATAACATTAATGTCCAGACAAATAAATAAGTAAAACAAAAAGTGGAAGTACCTTCAGGTCCAAAAGGAGGCAGGAGACACCGGTCTGCATAGGTTCTGCTCAGTGAATTTCAAAAAGGTGATCTTTCTATTTGCTGTTAAAGGGCATTATTTCCAACAGGTTTTGGTGATAAATTACTGAATACATTAATTATAGAGTACCCTGGAGCCTCTCAAGAAATACATACTTAAATACTAAAAGATAGGTCTGAGTGGATGCTACTGTCTCTTTTTGCCACACATGTATTATATATTATCTAATAGCACTCCTAAAGATTTCAGATCCGTTCCTAAGTCTTCTCAAACCACAGGTCAAGTGCCTGAAATGATTTTACAGTTTAACAGCCAGCATAGGGAAATCAATGCAGCCTCTTTTCAGCTGGGAACATCTGTCATAAGTTTCTTTCTATCAGTGGACAGATCCAGTGTAGACATAAAACTTCATAAAGTTAAAAGGAGAGGACAGTAGGGCTCAAAAAGCAATACTACGCTAAGAAAGATTCTAAACATCCCAGGAAAACCCTGGTTAAGCAAATCCCTCTGTTAATTGAAAATGAAAATTCAGATTATTACCCCATCATTACTCTGCTAATTTTTTTTAACAAGATGAATCTTCTCCAGGTCTCAGCAGAAAATGAAGTATCTGTCATCTTTTTATTCACCACACATATTCTCACAAGGCATATTCAATCATTTATTTCAAGCCTTAATCATTTAAAGCTGTAAAATTGATTCAAAATAGAGGTCAGTGTATAGGTATATTCTGACTTCTATGGAATACTAATGCATTCCGCTGCACAAAATTTTCCATTGAGATTTTAACTCGACTTTGAGCAAAGGCTAAGCACAGTATTCCTGACCAAGCTAATGCTAGGCTTCCAGGTAAATCACAGCCACAAGGTACAGCTGAGGTTTAAACAGAGAAGCTTATAGAAAAGATCACTTCAGGAGGTTCTTTTTTGTAGCAACCAGCATCAATGGCAGCTGTTGTGTAAAATCTGGCATGGCAGTATTAGCTTTGTGTACTGAAACAACCCTCAGCAAAAAAAAAAAAAAAAGAAAAAGAAAAAAAAAAAAGAAAAAAAATTCTAAAGGAGCTGCTGCTTATTTTATTTAATAGCATGCTAATTATGCAGAAAGCCTGCTGAAAATTGGTATACTGAATGACTTGCTACACTCTGTGTTTCCCTCTCTAAAAAACACTTTATTTCTTTCACTGAGCTGCTTCAGTATTGGTGGCAGATATATTTATTTCCTGGTTAGGAATGAAAGCAAGTCCTCCCCTAAGACTCACATCAGAGATTACGTTTGTCACTGGGGTGGGCTCTGCTCCCATACGCCACAGCAGCCTGCACACCCAGCCTGTGCCCCTGTTGTCACAGAACGCAGAGGGAGACAAAATCCTCCACTTGGCATTTGTTTTAACTTTCGAAAGACAGTGTACCATGCTCCAAGCAAAGCCCCCCTCTAGGAGCTGGCTGCCCGCTCTGCATCTCATTTTGCCCCTCTGCAGACTGAGAGCATCTCTGCAGCGCTGCCCCGCAAGTTTCGAAGGCATTTGTGCAGATACACTCATCTCGCCACAAGTCAGCTACCCGATCCCATCAGCTGCACTGCTGCTGTGAAGATCTGATGTCTTAACAGAGGCAAGGTGCAATGGAAAAGATATTATCTGGAAAAGCAGGAACTGACAGTGACAGGCAAGCAGGCAAGCTTTTACACACCCAAGTCCTGTGTTTTAAATACACTGTAACAAACAGTCCTAAAGATTCATGCCCTCCCCATACACACTTCAAGTGCCAGCTTTGCCTGTGGTACCTCAGACACGGCGAAGATCCCTGAGAAGGGAATTGAAGTCAGAGCGACTGAATTATCAGCCTTCAAAACCAGGCAGCCCTTTCTGCATTCTGGGAGCCAGTCCTGCACTGCTTCATTGCTAGCATGAAGAAAAGAAAGCCTCCAACAAATTGCACATTACTTTCCTATCTTACTGACCAATACAGGGAATCTGAGCCACAGTAAAATAATGGCAAAACAAAAAAAAAAAATTGAATCATTCTTTTGGGATGATAGCAGAAAGCAGAACATACCTTCCTTATATTAGATCTGCTAGCTTGATTCTGACAAGTTTGACCCAGTATCAAAGCATATTTTATCTATGGCTAACCACCTCATATTCACTGAACCAGTTTGCTTACAAATTGGACTAAGCAGATCCCATTTGGCATCATGCATGCTCTTTCCCATAACTCAGTAAGCTTGATATCATTTAGATATGCAAGTCAGATGACTAGTCTGTAACTTTATAGAACATTAGTTCTTTCATTTAAATATAGATGTTAGAGTTGTTTTTCTCTACTGTATCATCTAGTCACTTTGTAAAATCTAGGCATTTTGTAAGTCAGCAGGAAAAGAGCATTAAGCATTCAATATTTTCCATAATATCCATTATTTTTTGCCTCTTAAGTAACAAACTTATTTTTCCCCAAGTCATTCCCCTGCTTGTAGTGAAATTATTCTCTCTCATTCATGGGCAATATGTTACAGTTGATAACATTTAGACAATAGCAATCCAAAAAGAACTGTCCTTTCATTTTTGAAACTCTGCTTGATTTGCAGCATTTGATAAGATTATCTAACACGCTTTTATATTAGAAGTAGACTAAAGAGCATAGGCTAAAATGTAAAAGTCTGAATGGCTGAAACTTAACTGTCATTTCTGTGAGCTGTGCACTGTCATGTAAATAAAGATTTTACTTTAATCTACTCCCAAACAGCTCTAGATTGTGGCTTTTCCATGGGGATGCCTTTTTGCTCTACTTGAGCTTTGTATACCAGTGAGGTTTCAGTGTCACTTTTCATTTTTCAACACTTCATTTCCCTCTTCTTTTAGCAATGACCCATAGCATCGTTAAACA
Source organism: Chrysolophus pictus (assembly GCA_037305975.1). NCBI lineage: Eukaryota > Metazoa > Chordata > Aves > Galliformes > Phasianidae > Chrysolophus > Chrysolophus pictus. The sequence continues at coordinate 10,741,066 of CM074583.1, read as the reverse complement.
AAGAAAATGTTGTGTATGACACTAGCAAAAAGACTTTTCATCAAAGCAGACAACAACAACCCAGATAAGATCTAATAACACTAATGATGAAGGCCTTAACAACACATGGAGGGCTAGATTATTTGCACAGACTTTTACTTGCTTGTACTTCATGTTCTATAGATGACGTGTACCCTAACACACTGTTCTCATGAAAGAAAAGTGCTTGACAACACAATTGGATTTCCTCACACTGGCAGGCTTGATTTTGATTCTTCCACTGAAACTCATGCTTGAAAGGCAATTTCAGCTTGGTTTTACTACATTTGCACAGAGAGGAAGGGAATGACATCACAAATTACTCTGATTTTCAATGCAGACAGAAATCACTTGCATCATTTCTAGTAGGTAGAAACAGCAGCTTGAATCATAGAATCATAGAATCACAAGGTTGGAAATGATCTATAAGATGATCTAGTCCAACCGTCTTCACACTGCCACTGCTACCACAAGCTACTAAACCATATCTTGCAGCTCCTCGTCCAGATGCCTCTTGAACACTGCCAGGGATGGCAACTCCACCACCTCCCTTGGCAGCCATTCCAGTGCCTGACCACTCCCTGAGAGAAAAAGTTCTTCCTTAAGACTAACCTAAACCTCTTCTGGTACAACTTGCAGCCATTTCCCCGGGTCCTGTTCGTTGCCTGGGAGAAGAGGCCAAACCCCTCTTCACCACAACCTCCCTTCAGGAAGTTGTAGAGTGCAATGAGGTCTCCCCTGAGCCTCCTCTTCTCCAAACTAAACAATCCCAGCTCCCTCAGCCACTCCTCATAAGACTTGTGCTTCAGACCCCTCACCAGTTTCGTTGCCCTTTGGACAGCTCCAGGGCCTCAATGTCTTTTTTGTAGTGAGGGGCCCAAAACTGAACACAATACTCAAGGTGTGGCCTCACCAGTGCTGAGTACAGGGGGATGATCACCTCCCTGCTCCTGCTGGCCACACTATTTCTAATGCAGGCCAGGATGCCGCTGGCCCTCTTGGCCACCTGGGCACACTGTCGCCTCATGTTCAGCCGAGCATCAACCAACACCCCCAGGTCCATTTCCTCTTCACAATCATCCAGCCACTCATCCCCAAGCCTATAGCGCTGTATGGGATTGTGGCCAAAGTGCAGGACCCGGCACTTGGCCTTGTTGAACCTCATCCCATTCACTTCAGCCCAGCAATCCAGCTTATCTAAGTCCCTCTGAAGGGCCTCCCTATCCTCAGGCAGATCAACACCACCTCCCCACTTGGTGTCATCTGCAAACTTACTGAGGGTACACTCAATCCCCTCGTCTAGGTCATCAATAAAGATATTAAACAAGATGGGCCCCAGTACCGACCCCTGGGGGACACCACTTGTAACAGGTCGCCAGCTGGACTTCACTCCATTAACCACCACCCGTTGGGCACGGCCCTCCAGCCAGTTTCTTACCCAAAGGAGTGTGTACCTGTCCAGGTCATGGGCAGCCAGTTTCCCCAGAAGAAGCCTGTGAGAGACCATGTCAAAGGCTTTGCTGAAGTCTAGGTAGACTACATCAACAGCTTTTCCCTCATCTACCAGTCTGGTCACCGAGTCATAGAAGGAGATGAGGTTGGTCAAGCACGATCTGCCTTTCATGAACCCGTGCTGGCGGGGCCTGATCCCCTGGACACCACGCACATGCCGTGCGATCTCACCCAAGATGATTTGCTCCATTACTTTCCCCGGTACCGAGGTCAGGCTGACAGGCCTATAGTTCCCCGGATCCTCCTTACGGCCCTTCTTGAAGATGGGAGTCACATCAGCAAGCCTCCAATCCTCTGGGACCTCTCCAGTTAACCAGGAGTGCTGACAGATGGCCGAGAGCGGCTCAGCAATCACCCCCGCCAGCTCCCTCAGCACCCGAGGGTGTAGGCCATCCGGTCCCATGGACTTGTGACAGTCCAGATGGAGGAGGAGTTCTCTGACTGTCTCCACCTGAATTGCTGGGGGTGCTTTCTGAGTAGCGTCCCAGACTTCCAGACCAGGGCATAAAATGCCTAAAGGATAACTGGTCTGGCTATTGTAAAGGCAGATGTAAAGAAGGCATTGAGGACCTCAGCCTTCTCCTTGTCCTCAGTGGCCACATTCTCTGCTGCATCAAGTAAAGGATGAGAATTATCCTTGGTTCTTCTTTTGCCATTGATATATTTATAAAAGGATTTTTTATTGAAGAGAGAGGTATTTTTGAAACTTATGCTTACAACTGGTTTATCTATATCTATTTAACAGTATTAACCTGGGGAGAGTAAGAAAAAGTCAGATTTAAAAGTAAGTATAGACTGGTAAGAATTTTTCTTGTAAATACTTATACACGTACACACACAAAGAAAGACTTTCACATGTCTGCAATGAGCTGTCCTCACTTTTACGTTAGCAGTACCGATCCATCAGGGATTATTCTAGGACAAATGGAAAGAAACTTTGGTTCTAGATTGCTAAAACACATACAGAGGAAAAGAAAGGGCTATCAGCAGTATTTATAGGTATTTTAAAGAGTAACCTAACGAGATAGAAAATGGAGGAATTACCGTGCTATGCATGACGTTCCTGTTTTAGTCCAACTGGTTTGTAATCAACATTTAGGTGAGACAGGAAAAATTCCCTTTGCCTTTTGGTTCCCTTTGAACTTGCTGGATGAGTCGTACACCACAATCACTCTAATGTGAAAAGAGACATCATCTGGTGTGAGCACGCAGAGCATACTTGTCAGTGTTTATGATTACAGAAGTCAAGCTGCTTTCAAGTCACATTCAAAAATGTTGGAAGTGTGCGTCTTTTGATAGTCTGCCAGCACTGTACAGATATATAACCAGTATGGCTACATCACATCATAAAATTTTATTTCCTGTAGATTTGTCTGCCACAGAACATTTACTTGCTGTCAAAAAGGTAAAAAATATGCTAACAGCCCCAGGTTTCCTCTACACGCACTAAAATTGCTGAAACCATCCCTACAGCTACTGTTTTTTCCCTTCTTGCAAAATTTGATGTACTCTGCTTTTGAGGTGTGGGGAAAATTTATCTTTAGAACTGTATTATTTTCATATTGGTACCTGGGGAACTGCAACTTCTAGAGGTATGATTTAATTTGGGCTCCTCAGTGACACTCAGCCATGAGCCTGCCACACAGCACTGCACATTTGATTTTATTGCACAGAATCTGCACAGGAGCAATGCTTCTGCAGTTTGTTAGATCCGTGTGCTGTTCCAGGGAAGCCCGTCTCAGCAGGCAGGAACACGAGCAGGCCCACTGCCAGCTCAGCTGTTTCACTGTTACCAATTGTACAGAGGCTAACAAAGTCCCTCTACGGCTATCAAGATAGCAGTGATATTCATTCCATGCCTTATCCAGCTCTTAAGGCTCTTGAACAACACTGGAACTCAGTGAAAAATTGGCTTGGCAGTAGCTTCAGTTGCCAAGAGGTAAAATCAGAGGGCAGCCCTGTGCCACCAGCCTGCGTTTCAGCAGGGAACCAAAGCTCAATGCTAGCAGGACAGCCAGATGATGGTAAGACTACACATTTTGAGGTTTACCAGGATAACTGACAAAATTACGAAGAGAATGCTCTAGAATGGAATTGCTCTTGTCATGCCAAAGCTTGCTGTTTTTTGATGCACTGATTCATTTGATGGTTTATGATTGTTTCAATACATCAGAGTCACTCACCAGGGACACCGTGATCATTTGGATATAACAAAAATATTTGGTTTTATTTTCTGAATCTGTCAGTGACTTCTTGAACAATTCTGTCACTATCACAGCCCTTGCATGGCTGAAGCTTTAATGGGGACAACTTCCTTTTGCTTAAAATTGTTGAGGAGGACCATCTCACAACACTTACTGCTTGCAAGCAGGGGACAGAATCTCAAGGCTCACTTCTCCTTCTGTCCATACCATACAGTAAGGCCTGACAGGCAAAGTTTTTCCATCTCTACATGTTGTCACACATAAAGAGGAAATCCACAGCTCCACAAAGCCTGAGCAGGCTAAAATCCCTAAATGAAAGATCAGGAAAAGTTGTTCATTAAACATAAAAGGATTTTGTTGATTGTTTCAAAATAATGTTTAAATTCTAGCATTTTAAATGTAAGCAGTGTCATTATTTTATGCTTTTCAATGAAAGTTAGTCTAAGCTTAAACATCTTGGTATGTTTCCATTTAGAAAACACTTCATCCAAATTAGATATAATTTATGAATTTGAAACGATTTATTAAAACTCTTCCAAGTAGGCAGATTTCTGAAGAAAAAGGATTAGTTTTAGTGGACAGACTCTAGCATTTTTTTTTCTTCATTCAAACAATTCTAATCAAGTAATAAAGAACACTTCTGAACTCCATTTGTGTGCCTTTGCTTTCTGTGAATGCTCCCAAGAGGTCCAGCATTTTGAAGGCATCCATAACAGAGATCATGCTGCATCCTCATAGGTGCACACACAAACACCCCTCTGTCACACACAGTGGCCAAACACACAGGAATACAGCAACTGTATTTAAATAAAATCAACCAGCTAATAGTTTTTAAATAGTTTTTAAATGATAAATGAAGACTGTGAAATACTAACTGTTGCAAAAGACTTCCAATGGAAGCATTTTTCCCAATGAACATTAAAGTATTTGTATCTCAGTCACGTGAGAGCTTGAAACAACTTTCCACCTCAAATCCTGCTGCCTTTCCAGTGAGCTACTCTACTAACTGAGTGCTGAGGGGGGCTGAGGGCCTGATTAAGGCTACTTTTGGTGAAAATTGACTTCTTTCACTTTTTTCTTGTGGAGCCATCAGCCTCTAAGGTCCTTTCCTCATGGAAGCCAGAAAGGGCTTTCCAAAGAGCTCTCTCTGCCTGTAGGGTTCAAACTAGAGCACAGCTTGGGCTACAGAAGCATTTTTTGGACTACTTTTTTTTCCACAAAAATCAGAGCATTGCATCAGAATAAAATTAGCACAAAGATAGCAGTGATTTGAGCCCTCTGCATTATTTGTTGCAATATTTTTATGTGCAAGAGTTTTTGATATCTTTTGAAAATCCTGCACAGTATTTGTATTCACTTTGGTGATTTCCTCATTATAAAAGTACAATAGCATGTACCTAATTCCTGCTATAAAGTCCAGTTTAAACACAAACAATGGACAGTTACATTTGAGCTGAAATCAATCTCTGTATCTAGAGTTTTTTAACTAGTCAAAATATTTCTATTTTTATTGCCATTGTGTCTTTTTTTTTTTTTTAACAAATTCCTAAGTAGATGCAGTATAAATATAACCAACTCCCTGTAGAGGTTTTGAGTACAATAGACATTTATGACAAGTAAATTGCAGAGAAAACATTTACAATGCATATAATTTTCATGTTAAATCAGACCTTTAAAATAGAAAGGTTTTGTTTTGTTTTTAAGAGTTTCACAAATTCTACAACAAAAGGATGAGAAAAGAGTGTTTCCCTTAGGAGAAATAAAGCGATAAGGTAATTGCAGGGCTGCTGTGAACCATTTGGCAAAAGCTGCTTGCCATCTTTGAGATTATCCCTATGGTAGGTTTTACTTTTTCTCATAAACCTTTAAGCAGCTATTAGAGGAATAACAAAGAACAAGCTTGGAGAAATATCCATATTTTGCCATGTAGCCAAAGGAATATTGATATGTTACTGATTTATTCTCAGAAACGAATGGAAAGGAAGAATAAGAAATTGACCAAAAAGGAAAATGATTGAATTGCATTGTCTATGAATATAAGTCTTAGCATCAAATAAGAATGCCAGAATCTTTTAGGGAACTGATATATTGCATAGTTTAATAACGAGGTATTCTCTCATTTTTTTAGCTGGCAAGTACAAAGAAAAGAAAAATTCAAGTAAAGGAATAGCAGAGTCACCTAGCTGCAGTGGTACTTCTCAAATATTTTCCCCTGCGTTTTCATTTGATGCAAGACCAGACGGTTGGAAATCTGGATGACCACAGGCAACAGCAAGCATAACGAAATACAGTGTAAATTATTCAAGAATGGGAGTTGCTTTTCATGAACCAGGAAACTTAAAATAAACAGATAGCTATTAGGATTTCACACTCTCCAGCAGTGTGTAACATGTACTCTTAGCTCCCGGAATTTATGACACCACAATACATACTATAACTGGTTGCTCTTCCAGGCAAAAGCAGAAGAGCAAAATCTATTAGGCAGACATGCCAGAAATGCTGTCAGCACCTACCCAGCTTTTTAGCCATACTGCTGTAATAAGATAATCACAAATATGAAGATCTGCAGCAAACCCAGATACAAATATTTAAGATACAGAGCTCAAATATTTCTCTGACACATCTGAAGCCTGGAGGTAAAGATCATCTGTATTTATGAACAACTGTTCTTGACTATGAGACGAAAATCTCATTATGTCTTTAACTTGGACTTGCAACATCGATGACATTTCTAAATATGTCATTGAACGTTTCATGCTTTGCTATGAAATCTCCTAAGAAAATAAGATTTCTGAAATATTAATCAATACATAGTCACCTCAGATAAGAAAAAAGTATCATAAACTCATAATTATCTTTAGCTTTCTACTTCAAATAGCTGCTCTGACATCATGACGATTGAACGCTAACTCTGATATTCACTGTGGTTTGTGAGGAAAAAAACACCGGCTTTTCAAGGTCTTTGAGCTGCAAGCAGTTCGAAGAAAGCTTACTCAGTGTTGTGTGTTCCTGAAAGCTCACCTATGAAAAAAAACAAGTAGGTTTCTCCATCTTCACATTCAATAGTTTGATCTTAAAGCATGATTCATAAACTACATTTCTAACATGCAAATGCAAGGCATTTTTGGCTTGCTCAGAATGCAATTTGTGCAGCACTGTAGGACTGCTTGGAATTATTTTGTGTGAATTTGAACCAAAATATTTTAATCTCAGGATTTCATACAGCAGTTATGCAGGCTTTATGGCTGTTGTGGTCTCTCCATCAATTTTGTTAACTCAGAAAATTATACTAATCACGTTTTAGGTTTCACTCTAGGCTTGAAGATATACTACATGAAAACAGAATATGTTGTAAAGCAATGCAGATTTACATGACACTTGATATTAAACAGATTATGGTAAGTATGGGCTACTGTGACCTATTCTTACATTTCAGAGAGATCTCAACAGTTGCTTTTGTTAGATAGCAACAATTTGCACTTATTCCTTATTCATAATGGAGTTGTAGAACGCTAACCTAGCCCATGGTTAGACTCTCAGCCGCATAAGCCAATTCTAATACATTGACAAGAAAATTGTATGCTCTTGCTAGGTAATACTAGCATGAGCAAAGGTTTGCCTCTGCACATCTTGTCTTATGTGAAAATGAAATTGAAGTTTGGAAAGCTATTATAAAATAAAAATGAAATTCTTCTCCAGAAGAATTCTTCTAATAATTACGTTTGCATGGATAAACGGCAGCATTTACACAGGGTACTAATATGTATGGCTTTACTTCTGTCTCTCTGGATCATCATTATACCGTGATGTTAATCTTCATGAAGACAGCAGAAAATAGTATTTTTCAAGAACAACAACACAGCTAACGTTTGCTACCAGCCTAATCCAGAATTAATGTGCCAGAATTGTGTACAACAATCAGAAGAAAAGCTTCATTATAATGAAACAGGAGCTAATTTATGGAATCTGAAACTATATGACACTAGATTACTGGCATAGTAGATCTTTATGGATTCAAGGGTGCTTAAAAGCAGAAAGTCTTTACCATCAAATTATTCTTTTATGCATCTGCATTGCTTATATAATGTGTTTGCAGTATCACACTGTAAGCTGCTTCGTCATCTTCATCTGAGAAACTGATTCAAGGTTGAAAATAATACTGCTCAAAAGAAGAAAAAAAAGGGAGAACACTTCCCTGCACAGCCACATGTTTCTCAGGCAGCAGAGAAACTCTTCAAAGCAGCACTTACCCTGTGACCTGCAAAGCTCCTTGCCCTGTTCACAGCTCAGCAAGCTGGGAAAGGAACCATCCAGAAGGGGATGAGATCTGCTGTTGGACAGCTGCTCTGTGCAGCATCCTTGCTTAGGGCAATAGTCCAGGGAAGGTGTGCTGATCATGTCCGTACTCCTGCTTTGCATCCGAGATGCTAACAAAGGCAAATTTAGCTCAAAGAACAGAGGAAGTGCTTTCATTATTCAATGGTTTTTGCAGCGCCAGATAGAGGCATATTTCAGTAAATATCCTAAAAAGTCTATTTCTGATAAATGGCCTAGATCTTTGTTCATGTCATTGTTTTTGATCTTAAGTACTTGCTAACTCCAGTAAGAATCTACACCTATTTCTCTTCCTGTAAACCACTCATATGAAAGTAAAGGAAACAGTATAAAAGGAAATGATGGAAAGCAAACATCACAGACGTTGACTGCAGAGTTCTGAGAATTTTTTTGGTGATTTTGCTTCTACTGAAAACACACATATACTCCTCTATTTTACCATCAGCAATTAGAAAATATGGAGGCCTAACAGCATAGAAAAACAACTTTGAGTCCTCACTTCAAATTTTAGAGAATACTCTTTGATTTCACTTCTTAAAGACAGTAACAGGCTGCTTTCATTCATTTCAAGGAGAACTAGGTACAGTTAAAAATGAAGCTACATTAGTAGCTTTGGCAGACAAATTCATTTTGTCTAGGATTCAAAAAAATAAGAGTATACAGATAGATCTTGAAAAATCACCAGGAAGCAGTTTCATACATCCTCTTTAGAACAATCATCAGTTGTTTCTAAATTTTTCTGGAGATTTTAAACTGCAAATACAAAGGTTCCTGCCTACTGACTCAGATGAGTCAAACTTTCACTAGGATTTTCTACAAGGGCCGCACTCTTCCTCACAGTCTACTTAGATTAGCAAGAAAACACTTCATCTATGGCAAAGGTGAAATGTCTGCAGAGTGTGTGCTTTGAGAATTTTTGACAAAAATATTGAAAAATGTAACAACAAATAAAATGAATGCAAACTTATTATTTCTGTATATTATATGTCTTACTATTTTTGAAATAGATTATTTGAACCCAAAACATTTTATTTGTTCTCATCAGGTTAAAATAGATTAGGATTTTTATCTTGTTAGATTGGATTTGTCTAGCATGTTTGGACAAGCTCTTAGGTAAAAAGAAAGCAAAATTACCATATTCCAATTACTTTTCCTCCTTACATGCTTGCAAAGGGCAGAGATTGCTGTTGTACATGATTATTGCAAAATGCAAAACGCAAAATGTCCTAGAGATTTCAGAGCACATAAGTAAGTAAGAATTAAAACTCGAGTTTTTTGTAAAATGAATTTCACAGAGAGGATTGTCTTATTTTTGCGTTCAGAAATGTAGTTTGATTTCACAGTACAATTCAGACTTGAATTTATACATCTGCTTTGTTTTCATTACCCGATTCCACTTTAAAAATTGGAAAGCCATCTTTTTAAATCATATTCCTTTCAGATAATTCTTTTTTTCTTTGCCTTTTTTCCTTTCATTATAGCTCCTATGCTAGAAAATGTTCAAGTAATTAAACCTTTACCAAAAAGAAAGTCTTTGCTATCCGGCTTCCAATTAGGGGTAAACCCATATATTGCTTTTTACAATGTATCTGCCATTGCACGCAGGGTCATCTTGAAAAATGGAAGTTTCCAGAGAAAATGATTTTAGGTTCTTTAGAACACTTCTCTCGTCTTCTCAACATCATAATTCTGTAACTGTACCATCCAGTTCGCGTAACTTCAGCTCTGCCTCATTTCACATCATTTTCAGGTGATAGACTTATTTTAACCATTCTGAGCAAAATTTTGAATGCCAGACATGTGGCAGACTCCATTACTTTACATGGTCAGATACACAAATAAATTGTGTTTTAGGCTACAGTGAATATTAGAATGATGCGCCACCTTATATAATCAGTAAATATCTGTGACAATTCTTCATAGAGACTTTCTTGATTGTATAATCGGAGACCTTTAATGGCTCACCAAACAATCAATATACTTTGCTATCCATGAGCAGGATGCAATTTCTAACAGAAAATGCATTTTAAATGTTCTCAGTATCTCACTTCCAGACTGCTATAATTGCCAGAGGTGTACAAATGCTATGGAAATAATAGATATAGGTGGGCTTAAATGACATAAGCCAAATTTATGGTAAAGGTGGAGTACAAGTCTTTTTTGAAGCTTGTTCAAAGGGTCTGCCTTTACACAGAGGACAGTTTTGTGCTGGAAATGAGGTAAAGAGTTGTTCTACCTGTTCCTATCTGAGAGAAGTTAGAAATGCACTCTGGCTTACAGAAGGACTGAAGTGGCTATCCTATATTCTAGATAGCCCTGCACACACACATTGCTGATATTCCTGTTCCCTTACTATGTTGCATACAGCCATTGGAATGTCTGCAACCACTCTTAAGTACAGTAAACCAGTCTAGATATGTATCATAAGACAACTGTGTACCATAAGGACACTATGAATAGGCAAATCAATTTAGAATAAGCAAAAGTGGGTGTAGTCCAGGAGATTTCATTCAGAATTAGTCCTCCATAATTTGCAGGTGTTTTTTTTTTTTTTTTTTTTTTTTTTTTTTTTTTTTTTTAAGAAATCTGGATCCAAAAGCATGTACATTATGCCAATTTATTAGCAGCTTCACTTGCACGGAAAGTGCAGGTCTCCAAGAGAAAGCAAGTATTTTGTACCATTTCAAGAAAACAATGATCTCTCAATCTATGGATGCAAAGCAGTGATCATAATGCAGTTACAAACAATCCAAGAATAACTTGGTTAGATTTGAAAAAAATGTTATTGGACAGTGCAGTAGATGGCATCAGCATATCCAGCTGCAATCTCTGCATGAAGATGGCATCAATTTGCAGCCCAGTTCTCAAGGGCAGATGTTGCGATAAGCGCATTGCAATTAATCAACTCAATTTTCCAGTGAGCCTAAGAAAAAAGCTTTTCTGGCTTCTACATCAAATGTTTCCAAACAAACAAAACACAACCACAAAAACCAACTACTGAAAGATCTCAAATAGATCTTCTTTCTTGTCCACAGAAAGATATAAATATTTTAATGAAAAAATTATTTGTTAAAAAGCTTTGCAAAAGTGCGCAGAAAGCATTTGAATAACCTGCGCTGGTTATTAACAGTACAGAAAGAAACCCTATTTCTGGATTTATTCAGCGTCACAAAAATTTGAAACCAGGCTGTAGATCAGAAGTAAACAGAGATGAACAAAGTCAGGAAATACAAAACATGATGATAGACAGATGGGTGTGATAGCCACAGTCCTTTTTCAGCTTTGGCACAGAAGATGATATACAAGGCTTTCCGCATGTCAGCAAGGACAGTTCTCTTCGTAGATGAAAGCAATAAAATTTAGCTTTGCACAAAACAAGCAAGCCTTCCTGTGGAGTCTCACTGATCTACTTTGACCTGTGTTTTAGACAAAACAGACTTTGAAGACTACAAAACTAAAAACTCTACATTTAAAATCAAACAAACAATCAAACTCAAACCAACCAAACAACAAAAAAACCCCACAGAACTGTTATCCTTTTTTTTTTTTTTTCCTGACACTTCTTCTTAATGAGCATAGAAAGTTCCACTCATTTCCTTCCTTCTTCAGCCCAAGAAGCACAGTCAGAGAAAATCCAAGCCAGGTAAAACAAACAAACAAACAAATACACACACAAGGCAAAACAGAATAAATACATTTCATTTAAGTGAAGAGTCACAACCAGAACTCAATTCTGCTGTCAGATAGACATAGAAAACATCCACATGATTTTTTGCCATCAAATGATAAATCGTTAAATCCTGAAAGGCAGTAATACCTCTTGATTTTGAGCAATATTTTACAGTTTTATTCTGTTTCAGAGGACGTGCTAAAGAAATAATTTGAACATTAGTCTGAGAATCTGTGCCAAACTTGTGTGCATCTGATACTATAATAAAAAGGATGGAATTTAGTTTGCTTACTACTGATGTTCCTCCATTCGTTCCAGAAACAGCACTTCAGGAAACTTCTTGTATCTACAGAACTCACATTCACACAACCTTGCAACATCTCCAGACTGACTTCCACTCCCCCAAATTTTCAGTAGTTCTAGAGAAATATTTCAGATGCCTAGTGCCTGTGAGCCAACAACTATATCTTTTCAGGGTATGTAACCAACATTAACAGAGCACTTCATCAACATTTCTGGCCCAGATAAGGCATTTGAACTCAAAATCATAGAATGGTTTGGGCTGGAAGGGAACTTTAAGATGATCTAGCTCCAACTCACCTGCTACAGGTAGGGTCACCACCCACTAGACAAAGTTGCTCAAAGCTCCATCTAGCCTAGCCTTCAATGCCTCCAGACTGGGGGCATCCAAAACCTCTCTGGACAACCTGACAACCTTTCTGGGCAACCTGAACAACACGTCATAGAAAACTACAGGGACTAGATTGTCAAGGTTGCTGTGTATTATAGCTCCAGGTGAAGTCAGCAAAAATTCTGGGTGCTCAGTGTAATTCCGAGAGAAGCAAAAAAATAGCCTCCCATTCTGCCACCTGGAATGGAAGGAATTGATAGTTCTATCACTACACTTACAGAAGGGGAGCTGGTTTATGATCTGCAACCAGTGCTGGTTTTCTGCTAGTGCGTAGTTTTCATTGTATATCTGGTCTCTAGCAGTTATCAGTGTAGAGACGATAATAATGCAAAGGCTTTAAAGCTTCAGAAATGGTGAGTTACAACCGAATCTGAACAGGATGTGTTTAAAAGATTTTCACTTACAGTAATCCTTTCATGATGGAACGATGAGAGCAAAATGGAGATGACGAGACCAGATTGAATGAAGCAGATGTTGAAAAGATGAACAGTCAGTACACTAAAGCATTCTTCCAGGATAAGGCAGCTGATGGATACAGCCCATAGCTGCGCCAATGATGGCTTGGCTCACAGCACTGCACTGTGAGAAAACCAGATGATTTCTTTTCTTTGTGACATTATTTAAGGTTCTGGATTTTTCTTATTTTGAAGGAATTCTTGATAAATCACAATCAAAAGCTTAGTTCAAACAAAGTTTCCATTGCGGCTTGAGCCAAGGCATACCAGGAGAAAGAAAATGCAGAAAGACAGAATTTTTTTTCATGATCTTAATTCTTTACATCTCCTGAACACAGTAAGGCAAAATTCCACAACAGACAGAATATTGTTCTAATGCTTGAAAACACTGTATTCTACAAAGCTGCTGTATCCACTTTCTACATGAGTAATGCTACCACCTCCTGCAGCAAAGGAAAAAGAAAAGAAGTTTCTGAAACTAAACACAGCAAAAAACTTTTGGCGTGGCATCCAGATGTGAGTTCTGCTTTGATGCATCAAAGTATACATGGCAGTAGTACCACTGTGATCTTTGCAAGTCTGACTCTGTAATCTCTGCTCGTACATTCTGCCTGGAACAAAGCTGTTTCAGACTGAGTTGGTTTCGACTCCATTTGAACTAGAATCTCAACCTTCAAATGAATAGTACTGCTATTTCAGATTGTGTAGCCATTCCTCTTCATCCCAAGAGCAAGATACATTAGCTGGAATCTGCAATGCTATGTTTTCAATTCACTTAAACATCTCCTGAACTGAGTAGCTAACTTTTGTAAAACTGAATGTGCTAAATCAGTGCAGTATTTCTAAACCTTTGGTTGATTCCATCACGTTGGTTTAGATAATACTATTGGTTACCACATTACCCATCTTGTTCAATAAGATGGAGTCTGCTTTTAGTTGTTTGATGGGTCATTTTGTCTCATAATATATTGCTAGCACTGAGATTTCATGGCCAACCTAATGACAAAGAATTACACCGCACCATATTGCAGAATTACAGACTAGCAGGACATCTTCTGATGTGCAAATAATCAAATGCTTACTTTAAAAGGAGCAGGAGGTAGTCATCTGCAGTCACAGATATTTCCATATGTTTAGGATATGCATGTATCACTCAATGCAGAAATTCAGATGTCATTGTCTTTCCACCACTTGGCACTACAAAACTTTTATATTTCCATGAATGATGACTGAATACAACAATTCTGGCATTGACAGAACATGCGGCTATAGTGAGGTATGCAAAATACAAATTCCAGCAGAGACCAGCACAGCATGGTTCTCAAAAGTCTGGCCAGAAAGACCCTCTCCAGTTATTCAACAGATCCTCTCTTTACTGAGCATTGTATTTTTCGCACAACTGTACAAACATCAACTTCAATAAGGCTCAGAAACAATACCAATTTCAAGATACTTCAATAGCTACTTATTCCTTATGTTGTTGTGGTAGACTCACTGACTCCACTGGGAACATTTAGAGTCAGAACTTTTATGCATTCTGCACAAACACCAAGAATAAAACACAGTCTGCATTTTACAAATAGATCAGAGCCTCAAGATAGATGCTGATTGTTGAATAAGTTTTCTCCAGTGCATGACTACAGGCAATCCTATAGAAATAACAACTTCCTCATTTTCAATGAATAAACGGGAAGAAGCACACTGCAGATGGGAAATGGATCAATGATGTAGCTTGGTTTTGCTTCACTGAATTTAATAAGTAACAATTCCAAAATTAAATCCTAATCCCCTCCACCTAGTGTTTTGTAACCTCGAGGTTCAATTATTTCTCAGCTGATCAGTGCCCTTCTCTAGAAAAACACCTCCAAGCCATTCATGTCATGAATTTGATGACATGATGAAGATGCTCTTAGCAGAGTGATATTTAAGGTAGTGCTGTGTGTAACTTACTGACAAAAAGAAGTAGACGAGAATCAATGATAAAAATATCTGATGGTAAATGGGCAAGAATCTACTGAGTTTAATGTCCTTTTTTAGTGATTTCAAATGGACAACAACTTACACACACCAATACCCTTGACTGTTAAATGAAGGAGACGTATCATATTTCCAATTCAAAATCACACACAGTTGTGTTGCTCTCAAAATCCCCAATCCTGTGATTAATAAAAAATACTGCGTGGTAAGATAGTTTCCAGTTTTCTTGGCCACCAACAAACATTGTTCAAAAAATAAATATTTAAAGCAGTGATGCCCGGCATCATGCTCTACCATCCCACACTGCAGTTTTCTTTTGTTGCTGGCAGTAATGTAGAGCTTTGTTTTCAGCCCCAGGTAATCTATTTGTGTGCATGCTCACCACCAGCCAGCCACCATTTTTATTTTTTACTGTTTGCATCTTGAATTATGTAGATGACTCTGTCATTAATCAACATTTTCCCTTCATATTACCAATAATTCTTCCTTTAAAAATCGCTTTTTACATTACATTATGGTATCTTAGTCTGATAAACCATTGCTAGTTCTGAGCAATTCAGCTTTAGAAATAGTTTTGTCTTCCTTAAAATCCTTGATGTTGTAATTACATTTTAAAGAAGCGTAAATACATATAAAGATGCCCTACTTTTTCAGCATGATATACAGAAAATACATTTTCAATATCTCAACTAAGAAGTCTCATGAGTTGCCTACAAAATTCTCCATGTATCCCAGAGAGACAATCCCCTTCCTATCAGAATACAACATTTTCATTCCTCAGATAAGACTGCTCTTTTGGAGCAGAAATGCCTCTTCTACATTTGACTTCTCCCTCTTTCAGGTTTACATTCCCCCTGGAGGCAAGCTAACAAATTACACAGGAAAATTTATGTGATAAGTCAGTCATTTCTTATGCAAATATTATGTTCTGCTTCAGGGTGTATCCATAAGCTGCATCAGATATTTACCTCTGTTTTTAAAAGTATTGCTTCTCCTAGAGCAAAACACTATGTCTTGTAGAAAGGAAATCTATTCTGAAGTTTATGATGAAACAATCCACAGGCATTTCAAAAGGCATTATCGCTAGAATTAGTGAAGAGTATTCAACAAGATTTTGTTGCCTAGAATTGTCTACATATTTACAATTCATATTTGGCCACTGTAAATTACTGACTGGTACGAAAGAAATCAAAGAAGTTTGCTCCTCAGGTTACATTAGTTCTAGAGAGTGGCCACTACCCTGGCTAAAAATTCCAGGGAATTTTTGTCTTCAAGGCAAAAATTCAAGGTTACTTGAGCATAGGTTTTTCTGTATTAGATAATACCTATTTTGTGCTAGGGACAAATTAGTTTAGAACTTATCCTGCCTCACATTGCAATTATTTTTTTCATCAGTTAGAGTAGCTGCCAATTTACCACACTTTATGACCTGTATTAGGTTGGTTTAAAAGCCAATTTAACAGTAATAAGTCTTTCTGAGCAGGAAGAGCCTCAGCATTCACTATTCAGGAGATGGAGAGAGATCAACAGTCCTTATCAGACACAAATGCAAACCATTCTGACTCAATTCTCTGAGAGCTGTGAATGGATTAGTTCCCCCATTACATTTTACCTGAAAACTCTGTAAAACAAATCATGTATCACGTGAATGAAAAAAATATATTCATTTTAGCTTCTAGTTTTCATCTGTCTTTTCTTTATAGGTATATCATTAAGTATAACATATTTGACAATAACTGCCCATAAATATATATATGTATGATAGTAATGAAGCCAATACTGCACATCTGAAGATAATGCAAAAGCAAATATATGGGGAGTGGCACGCAAAACTGCATTTACAAAAGATAACCATTACCAGCGGTTTCTTACAGAAATCAAGAAATGAGAAATATCTACTAAGAAAAAAAGCTTAGCCCTCAGAAAGAGGGCTAACGTTCACCACATTATTTAATACAGAAATGAAATTTGACACTCCAGGAAATGTTACATTGCAAATTGGGATTTTTTTCTGTCAAGGTTCATCAGTAAAATACTGTGAATGGCATGCTTAAAAAGACTTATTGAGCAGCCAAATGATGTATCAGTAGCAGTAGTAATTATTATTATTATTTTAATAAAATTCAGAACACTGACTTGTGAAAAGTAGGCAACACCTATTTACTTCGGAATCGACTTTGGGATGAATATCCCTGGGAACAAAGAACTCAACATTTTGATACAAATGCAAGACACAGTTCTTCAATCCTTTTCTCTCTAGCACAAACAAACAGATCTCGCATTTAAAAAATAACAACAGAGAACAATACCAAAGGAACATATTTCACTGCAAGCCTAAGGAAATTATATAAAAAGCAAATAATCTGTGACAGATTTGGTTACTTAACGTACTACTTAAAGGTGCTCGGATCCTGAGGTAATAAACACTTTACAAAAATTCATACAGAACAGAATAGTGTAATTCACACACAAAACACTGTGCCTAAATCATTAATTGCTCCCTGGAGAGGCTTAATATAGTGGTGAGGTGAATAACTTAATAAAAGAAGAAAAAGACATTTGAAATAACCACCAAGAAGTCAGAATATCAGAAACTTCACATTTTAAGAATCTATAGACAACGATGTGGAAAAGACAATGAACAGCTGAAAGTACCAAAAATATGTCTAGTCTGAATTAGAATATGCCCTGGGAGTGAAGGTATGTTAATTAGACGCATTTAGATATATGTGAAGTATA
Organism: Chrysolophus pictus; assembly: GCA_037305975.1. Taxonomy (NCBI): domain Eukaryota; kingdom Metazoa; phylum Chordata; class Aves; order Galliformes; family Phasianidae; genus Chrysolophus; species Chrysolophus pictus. Next base: position 10,723,465 of record CM074583.1, on the reverse strand, counting down.
TTCAGAGAAGCCAGCTGTAAGTAAAAACATTCTGTATGTTCTTAAGGTTATGAAAACAAGAGCACAATTCTGGAGATTGTGGATAGAACTTTATCTTTTACACAGGAAAGGGGTAATTCCAGATAATAGTGCACTTCTATTGCTTTACTGGTCTACACTTGTCATGAAAAATATGCTCAAGTAAAAGCTAAAAATCTCAAAGCTGTGCTTTATAACCTGCTCAAATCTGAGAATGGCAGCTGTGCTCAGATGCAAGGAGGTCACCCATCTGATGAAGTAATCTGAGAAAGGCCAGGCACTTTGTAGATGCATTGGTATTGAGGACACAGTGTTTGTCTTGGTCAAAACAGAGTAGAAATGAATGATCAGGAGTTTTAAATTAAAAGCAAAATATAAATGCTCTTAATTTCAAGTTTTTCAAAATTATAATGAGTTCAGATCCAGGTCTTTAGCTCTGTTAGAGTTAAGCTGATTTCAGATTCTGAACCTCACTTCAGGTCAGATGTCCAAATCTATATTCTGCTTTGAGTCTATCTCAAAAAAGTGACAGTCTGGACAGCAGAGACTTGTTGAAAAGATCTGCAGAAGGGGCAGGAATTTCTTATATATATTGAAAATAAGATGTATTTATAAATATATAATTTGGGTCTGGTTTTTATTGTCTGGTTACCTGGAGAAACCATTTTTACAGCACATTTGTGTTGAGATTTAGAGATCTTTACAACCAAACTGATTCTTTATGTATGAAGCATGCTTAGAACAGAGGATTCTGTTTGTTGAAAACTGGGGTTATTTGTGGCAGCTCCAAGCATTGCAGGTATTCCAGCAGAGATGTTTTCGTTATATGATTATGTTTCAAGAACGTACACAAGTCAAGCTTAAGCTGTTTCTATTCAAGTATTCTCAAGAGGAATACTTGAATATTTGATCACACATTTTCCTTTAATCAAGAGCCTCCCTACATTATATAACAAAAGCCAAATAGCAAGACAGATAAATACTCTTTTTTTTCCCATAATTTGATTTTCAGTTTTTCCACATGATAATTCATCAGAGATCAAATACAGCTTAGCATATAGGTTATCCATAACCTGTCTTCATTGATTGTTATTACTTAGTTACTCTGTATGATGTTTCTAATTTGCAGAAATCAGTCTTTTCTGGAAGACTAGATCTTACACACAGCGTTTATGGATTTATTCATATTAATACAAAGAATATTAATGCATATCTAGTATCTTAGTTGTAAGCGATCTAAAAATTGGATGTAGTTTCACTAAGATGCAGTTTCTACTACATAATGATCATAGAATTATAGAATCACTAAGGTTGGAAAAGACCCACAGGATCATCCAGTCCAACCATTCACCCATCACCAATGGTTCTCGCTAAACCATGTCCCTCAACACAACATCCAAACGTTCCTTGAACACCACCAGGGTCGGTGACCCCACCACCTCTCTGGGCAGCTCATTCCAGTGCCTGACCACCCTTTCAGAAAAGTAGTATTTCCTAACGTCCAGCCTGAACCTTCCCTGGTGCAGCTTGAAGCCATTCCCTCTAGTCCTATCACCAGTCACACGAGAGAAGAAGCCGACCCCCAGCTCACTACAACCTCCCTTCAAGTAGTTACAGAGAGCAATAAGGTCTCCCCTGAGCCTCCTCTTCTCCAGACTGAACAATCCCAGCTCCCTCAGCCACTCCTCATAAGACTTCTGCTCCAGACCCCTCACCAGTTTAGTTGCCCTTCTCTGAACACGCTCCAGGGCCTCGATGTCTTTGTTACAGCGAGGGGCCCAAAACTGGACACAGTACCCAAGGTGCGGCCTCACCAGTGCTGAGTACAGGGGGATAATTACTTCCCTGTTCCTGCTGGTTACACTATTTCTGATACAAGCCAGGATGCCATTGGCCTTCTTGGCCACCTGGACACACTGCTGGCTCATGTTCAGTCTAGCATCAATCAACACCCCCAGGTCCATTTCCTCTACGCAGTCTTCCAGCCACTCTGCCCCAAGCCTGTAGCGTTGCCTGGGGTTATTGTGGTCAAAGTGCAGGACCCGGCATTTGGTCTTGTTGAATCTCATTCCACTGGCTTCAGGCCCAGCTATCCAGCCTATCCAGATCCCTCTGTAGGGCCTCGCTACCCTCACCCAGATCGACACTTCCAGCCAGCTTGGTGTCATCTGCAAACTTATTGAGGGTGCACTCAATGACCTCATCCAGGTCATCAATAAAGACATTCATATCTTATGATATGAAGATTACACTAGGTTGTTTTTTTTAATAGCTCTTGTAAACATGAAAGCTATGTCTATAGACTCCTAAAACCTCTAGATTGATAAAAACAATATTGAAAATACTACAGACTCCTTGCAACAGAGGATGTCATAGATGAAGAAAAATGAGTAAGAAGAGTATACTTTTACTCTTGAACCAGCTTTGTATGAACACGGTAAAAGGAAGGCCAGCCCTCATCTTAAAGCAATAACTACAGTGACCTAAGCTGTATTGCCATATCATCAGTAGTAACATGATGGTATCTAAGCATTTTCATTTGCCTTAATATTGTTCTTGGTTGTCTGGAAGTGTGTTATTCTTCCTCTGCACAAAAACTTTGTACATGAAAACCTCTTTCACTGCAAAGGTACAGGGTCAGCCACTAGGAAGTTCTGTTAATTCAATGCCAAAAAAGAATCTGATGCTTATGGAAAGTTTTTCATTCAGATGGATGCTTTTACTTGGTGAAAAGCAGCATTCTGACTCACGTTACGTATATAATTCTTTAGACAGTGCCACTGAATCTTAACAATACAAAAACAGCTGAATAAATTCACAAGCGCCAGATATCAGGACAGACATTTTTACATCTAAATGCCTTTCTGTTTGACAATACATGGAATTTTCAAAAAAACAATTTTTACTCATGAGACCAAGCTGTGCTTCTGTCAGAAACATTCCTGCACACCCCCAAACAATAGCATCTATAGATATTAGTTAATTGATCAACCTTCCAAAAAAGTCTTAACAGTAAGTGCTAGAGCTCTTTTAAACTGAACATTCATTTATTATTGCCCCCCATTAAAATTATCAACTTGCAAACAGAAAGAAAAAGAATTAGCTAAAGAAGTTTGAATGTATTTTAGGAGACATCTCACTAGGACTTAATTTTGAGTAAAAAGAAACGTGCGGACATGATTGGGGATCATATATAAACAAATGAGCAACAAATATCTGATGGAAATATAAAAAAATCCTTATATAAAAAATTTTGAATACAAAGAGAGTATTCTCTTGAGAAAGAATTTTTAATTCATAAGTCTAACACAGCAAGTCCTCTGCCAAAGAGTTTATTTCACTATCATTTTCAAGACATTTACTATAGTTCAAATATTTATATCTTCTTCACTCTTAAGACAATTTTTGTAATCATATTTGATTGAAGAACATAAAGAATGGCAAGTGTCAATAAAGGAAATTTCATTTCAGGTAAATAACAGGTTGTTAATTTCAGGTATTTTCAGGACATAGTAAATCCAGTTATGTTTGGGTGAGTTTGGTTTAAGTGGTTTATAAAAGAATTACCATTTATCTGGTGAAAATTAAACTAACAGACAATATTAACTTACACAGAATTGAAAGTTATAAAGAATTATAATTATAAATCTATATTGAATTATAATGAAACATTAGGGGAAAACCAGACAGAGGAAAGATACCAAATGGCTTCCTCAGGGAAAGTCTATTATTTTTTGGACATATAATTTTTTTCAGTTCTTTCAAGCAAGAGATACAAGGTAATACAAGCTTTTTACAACTGCTGGAATTTTAATATCTTATCAATTCTAATGGACTAATATTTTAATTACTGGTTAAAGGACAACCCTTTTTAGACTCATTTTTAAAATGTTCACATCTTAAGATTCTTCCTAAACATGACAGACAGATATTAATGAGAATCCTGTTTTATCACATTGATTTATTTAAAAAAAAAAAAAATCATGATGCCACATCATGCAGGTATTGAACTATATGGGCAGAAACCCTTTACGATTTGACTTTATAGTGGTGAACAAATGGAGCATTACATTTTACTAGCAAATGTGAGCATTTCATACTGTTCCATTAATAATTCTATACATCCTTGTTATTTACAACAAAGTGACAGCATATTCAAGGGGAGTCTTTTTTATACTTTACTTGTTCACTTTTTAATTTCAAAATAAGAAATGCAGGCAACTGTACAAGTTGCTCCCATTTTTGAAGCCTTCCCTCTCTTCCTTACTTCTGCAACAGAGAGGAATCTCCTGACTATGCTCAGCACTATCCTTGAAGGTAAGCTTTCAGATATCTTTCTGCTATCTCTCCTGAATGAAATATAAACTACTCCATAACAGTGATGAGACAAATGTTTAAAAGCAGATGGTCAGTGCACTCAACTAATAGGGAGATTAATTGCTACAGGAAATGTACATAGGCAGATGACTGGTGTTTCATTCATGCTAATTGCTCCAGGTTCTCACCGTGACTAGCAGATCCCTCTGCTGCTAGAGCAGAGATATACCACAAATAACTTCATTGTTCCCACCAGCTCTTTACCTTGCTGTCAGAACTGACAGTTCAATCAATCCACATCACTGGATAGTCCAGTCCTAATGTCTCATCCTTTATTCTTTTACTGTCACTGAAAAAAACGTGGAAAGCACGATTTCATTTTTGGTAATGTGGAAGCAAAGCCAATAAAACCTAGGTTGAGACCAAAAACCTCTCAGAGCAGGCTATGCAGTGCAATTACACTGTCTTTCAGCCATAGCACACTTAATTGAGGCTCATGCACATTGAACTAACCTAGCCTAAAACTGTACAGCATTCATATGCCGTTAAGTGTTTTCATTTCTCTACATATCTACCAAAAACTTTTGATACAACTGGATTTCAATCAGTTCAGGGTTAGAATTGCTATTTGCAAAGCTATTAGAGAATGTTCTACTCCACCACCGCCACATCTGAAACGATCATCTATCAAATAAAACAAGATGGAAAAAACAATTTGTTGTATAAAAATATGAGTGTTACAAAACACTAGTTTCCACAAAGAGAAAAAAACCTCCTGAAGGCTGCAGATCTGAAGGTTGTTTTCAAGCACCTCTGCTTTTCCAATGTGATAATGCCCTTCTATAAGCACCCCAGTAAGAGTTTACAACCTTCTCTCAGGGACTGTAAATCCACTGCTTTTCTTCTCTTCTAAATTTTGAACAGATACCATTGTTTCCTCAAATTGCACACAAGGGGATTGAAGGAATCAAGATTATTCTCAAGTACATCAAATTCAGTTTCAAGGGCTTTTATGAGACACAAAACTGTATCAAGGGATGCTTAATAGGCACAACAAATTCAATCCTGAAAGGTGAGAGAGCACTCTACCAGCAGATAAGCAATGTTAACCACAACTACAGTGGAAAATAATTGAAACAAACGTGTGCTGTCCAAGGAGACACTGCTTAACAACCACTCATCAATATTAATACAACATATAATAGTTATTTTTATTTATATCTTTAGGTAAAACACTGACCTGACTATCTTCCAGCAGTTGCAGAGCATAGATGCTGTCTGGTAGGACATGCTGTTTGCTTGCAGACCCCTCCACACAGACACCAGAAATGCAAAAAACTTTTCATTCAGCAGAGCGAATGGTGTGAGTCTGGGGGTAGAAGAACACGTTCTGGAGTAAATCAAGAGATGAGAAATTCTAGGAGCAGCTCTACACCAATACAGTAAATCTTGTAACAGAACCTATTAGAAAAAAATTTTGGAAAAGAACGCAGCTAGTCACCAATGAACATCTTGACTTTCAATTACAACCTGAAGAGTAAGCTAAAGCATTACACTTATGACTGCTTAATCTGGTCAGATGCATAAAGTGTAACTGGATTTTAGACTTAAATGTAACATAAAAACTAAAACTCAGCTAGAAATACTGAACTCTGAGGCCTTTAATGTAGCATGGTCTTAGTTTTACACACAAACATGTGCAATAGGAATAAATTTTCTTCTTCAATAAAAAAATAATTTCCTCTTTGCCTAGAGGAATGCAGAAGAGAGCAGGCTTTACTTTATTATTGCATTGAGAGCAAATACTAGGGAGACTTATCAGGCAGCAGGAGTATTGTGCTGCATCTACTTAGGCAACCTGTGTCCATAGCCGCATTGTATGGACTCACTGTAATCAGTGTACACAGGCAAAAGTAAAATTTGGTACCAGCTTAATCAAAAGTGATAAAAACTACTCATTATCTTGATTTAATAATAAATAACAAAATGGAATAAAACAAAATAAAAACAGAGTGGAATCACAGTGTCAGTACATAGGAAATATCAAATAAATTTCACTTCGATAAGACTGGGAGAAGGACGGTAATCTTTCATCCCATTCCTTACACTGATGTGACTTCTGCATATTCTGTAAAATACTGCAGCTTTTTCACCACTGCAATCTGAATTAAGTTTTCCATTTTCCACAGTATTTCATGTAAGAAATTATTAGTAATTTGAACATTGATAGCATCAATTCCATACTTTTGCTAGAAATAACGTCAGACAAACAAGACAATCACAGGTGGCTTATTCATGGTCTTGGCACACTGAGAGATCCCAATAGTTGGTGATGCATAAATATACATCCAGATAGACAATTTGTCAAGAAGAACTGTCACAAAAGTGAAGAGCTTGATTGAACCTTTAAGTACCTGATTTTTAACTAGTACTATTAAAATTAATTATATTTCCATAATTTCACTCAACAAAGTAATTTAATTTTTTTCTTGTAATTTCATTTTTTCATGTGTAATATTCTAATAATACATTTCAGGTTGCTTCCCCCCCCCTCCCCCCCAGGCAATTCTATCACTATATATATATATATATATATATATACACACACACATATATATATATATATATATATATATATATACACACACACACATATATATACGTATATTTTTTTTAAGTTCTTAGGACCACTCCACATCTATATGGAATTCACCCAGTTTGCTAACTTTGCTTCTCCATAGACACCTCATCAGCTGCTCTCTATGCATTTCTTTAGTCACATTATATTTCTCATGTGTCCTTATTTTACTCCATCTACATAATTTTGCAGGTAGCAGCATATCAAAAACACTTCACTGAAGTCCAGAGAAGTGTTTCTTTCAAGCTTTTGTTGCTTGAGTACACTCCATTCCCATAAAAATCTTTGCTACCCCGAAAGTACTTCTCAAAGAAAGAGAAGACAGTGAAGATATGCTGTAAAGCAAATAGAGCTTTGATCTTGCTTCTGATGGAAACTGAAATATTAAAGATAAAGATGTTTTCTAATTTTTCATACACATGATTTTATATTCTTCATTTCTTGCAATTAAAGTTCAGACTGGGAAGAAATAATTCTTAACTAGCTTAGCACTAATTAACAGTTACACGTACCAGTATGCATGCAATAACAATGAAGAATCAAGGGAAACAGGTCTTTTGTTTTAACTACGTATCCTCATGGAGCAAGTTCAGCAGTATCATCATAACATCTGCCTCATTCTCGTGCGTCTTCCTACAGATTTTGCAGCTTCATTTCTATCTGGCTTTCTGCCACTTGTCTTTCTTACATTTCTGCTGGCCTGTTTGGAACTATAGAGAGTATAATTGTGGGATACCTAAGTTCAATTCAGCAAAACCTCCATAAATAACATCTTATCTTTCTGAGTGAAGAATTGAACAAAAATTCTTAAAACAGTTTTTTCTTCCTCCTGTGGGAGCATCTGTACAGTGACTAAACATATTCCCCTGTGTTTTAACTACCCTAGTACAACTCACAACCTCATACAATACGCACATTCAAAAGCATTTCCTGTCACTACTGTAGAATGGACTACTGGTTATCTTAATACAGGCTATTTTCAATTGTTCCAAATCAATAGTGATGGACAGCATGGGTAAAAAAAAATCTGCATTGTATTTAGAGATACATACTGTAAAATGAAGTTTGACTACTTTGCTTTTCAAAGGAAGGACAAAGCACTTAGAAGCAGGAGACCTTTCAAACTTTGCTAATTAATCTTGGTGTTCAAGTTCCAAAAAGGTGGTTTGCACTTGAGTGGTCAAATTGCATTATACAGTTTTATTTCCTTTCAAGCGTATGTATCAATTTGTTTACCAAAATCACCCAGAGCTAATCATTATACAAGTGCGGGTACTTCTCTCTTTCTTGAACAAATCTTCCTGCAGGACCACTGCTTTTAATATTGGCAGTTAGGTTTAGATAATAAATTCTGGATGTTGTAGTTCAAAATTTTGGCAGACTATTTTTAGTTGGGTGAACTCTTAAAACTGAGGAAACAGATTTCATCTTCCTGTGCTCTCTTGTTCACAAACTCCTCTCTTTTTGCATGCACTTTTTCTTTAAGTCTCTTTGGTTCTTTACTCCCTTATTATTCAGTTGCTCATTCTGTTTTTTCCTTCTTCTGTCTCTTTAACACCTTATCCACTCATTATGCAGTTGCTTATTTCAAAGCATTATGCAGTCTCTGTTAGTCTGCTCACATTCTCCCTGTTCAGCAGTCACAGGAAACCTTTTCTCCTTATGGTTCAAATTTATCAAGATACCCGCTTAGTTTTCAAGAGCTTGCCTTCTCCCAGTTCACATTCCATCAGTGAACAGTAAATTTTGGATTTCTACCCTAGAGTGTGACTTGTGCAATATTTATAGCAGAGGAGATGAGAAGCTGAAGCTAAAACTTCTGGCTTCTCTTTATAAGCCCAAGTGCCAGTCTACATAACATAACGCAACACCATAACAGCTATACAGTTGCAAATTGAAATAGACTATTCTCTCATCCTCTCCTGTCTGGGAATGGAAATAGGATGGGACTCTGGTTAGCATGAGGTAAAAGAGTTTGATTTCTTTTAATTCATCACCAGATATCACCACTTCCAAAACTGAAGTATCCTCTTCAGAAGACAGCACAAAAAAACACTAGGTATGATATAGCCACTCCAAGAGTGTACTGCATACCCTTGTGGATAGTATGCCTAGTTCATGAGCAAAAGCATGCCCTGAGCTTCTCAGGTCACCTGTTTACTAGATAAACACACCCCTTCCAGCAGAGGGACAGGAGAAGTTCTCTGCACAGAACTAGAGTTATTAGTGCAACCACAAAAGTGACATGCATTATAAAGACACATAGCAATGTCATTTCCATTAGAATCTGTTACTGTGGGATTTCCTTTATATCTGTTGGATTACTGGGGCAAAGTAACATGTAAGGATGTTACATGTACAGAGGTCTCTCCAAAAATAATGTCTCCTATTTATATCCATGGAAACTACAACAGATACAAAGAACACAATAATTGTTTGGATAGAGCAAATTCTCAGCTACAAAACACAACTTTTCAACACAGTCACCATCATTAGCCATGCATTTTTCCAGTCACGAACAGGAGCCTGCATGCCATACTTGTAAAAATCTGCACCAGCGGAGGTGACCTTTGTTGTTGTCACCACTGTTGAAACACACTACCATCTCACTGTGTTCAAATCCACTGTTTGGCCTCCATAAAATTTCAGAAAGTGTCCATGAACGCCAATGGGTTTCATTTTTTCTGCATGGAGGAATTTAACGACACACCCTTGCTTCGTACGCACGTTTATATCAGATACCATTTGTCAGATTGCCCCTCTGCTGCCATCTGTCACACAGCAACAAAATGTAATGGAATATCATCAATAAGGTCCAACCTCTACTGCCATATCACCAACATCTTCTTCTAATGTCGTGGGCAGCCATAATAAAATATGAAGCATTACTTCTGGAGAAGCCCTTCTATATTGGATTATGTGACACAGCTGAGTACTGTACAAAGAAACTAAGCTAGTTTCATGGTAAGTAGGACTATTTAAAAATGGGTACAGTATCACCCTGACAGAATATGTGTCAACATCCTTACTGGAAAAATAAAACCTAATATTATTTGCATCACGCAGGCTCCCGGACATTAATTTATTTCACATTGGCAATGCATTTGAGATTCAGCATGAATGCAGTGCTTTGAGGTGTTAAGTGAATCTTTTCATATGTGGTCCACATCCCATCTAAGCCCACTGACCAGTAGACAAATTCAAAGAAAAGCGTATCATACAATTTTCTGAGCAAGCTCAGTCATGATGTCATTTCATAAGCCTATACATTTTTAAGAAAAGAGAGACGTAATTTTCTCTGTGTATATGCAGTCATTATTTTTAAAATAGGAATAATATAGTCTTAGATATTGTGTGTCAGAAGCCAGCCAGCTAAAGACATGGTGATTAAGATTATTCAGTGCAAAGAACACACATTACATGGTATGCCTCTACACCTCACATTCTTGAAAGGAATCATTAACACAGGTGGTCTTTGAGCTGAAATACTTAGGTATCAGATGAAGGGGATACACGCAGCCAGATATTCTGAAAGCATAAGCCAGCTCACCATTCTTTCGTGGCTATTATTAGATTTGCAGCACTTTCTGTAGGAGCAGCCTGCTGCTTCACAGCCAGCTGGTTATCAGTTTCAAAGCTCTCGCAAATTCTTTCTGGAGTTTCTTTGGACCTCCCTCTGGAAAGATTCTGTTTTCTTTGGAGTTAAAGGACATCAAAAGATTAGATTGCATCAGATTTTTTAAGAGCTAACTTTATTCATCTCTGAGAAAAAGCAGAATATCAAGCTACATCTGACCATTCCATCCTTCAGAAAAAGCTTTTTGAAAGTACTGCTAAAGAAATATTACCCAAGCGTTATCATGACTCTTTTCTATATTTATCTTTAAATGTATTTTGAAGGCATAGAGAAATCTGGAATTAGGATATCAAGTCCCCAAATTGGAAATCAAACTGAGAGGAATTACATTTTAGAGTGGTAGTGACTCTGCATTGTATGCTTTTAATTAAGTCAGAGAACAATAAATTCTTTTTAGCTGAACTAACTAGTTTCACTCTAGTCAAATGTCTAATAGACTAAATATACTATACTATATACATAAATATACTATTTATGAACGGGCTTCATAAAGAAAGAACAGGATGAAAAGCTTTCAAGTACAGAACTGAACACTACATAAATCTGTGGCTGCATGCAATGTATTTTAGCACAAGTAAATTGTAGTAGTGTAGACTAGTAGTTAGAGCACACGTATGGGATCTGAGAGAGTTCAATGCTTTACCATTGTCTGCTTGAGAATGGCATGTCATATGGAATATTTTCCATGTTTTCTATTCAAACTACAAGATGTTAAAAGGAGGAACTCTTGATCACTATCAATACATCCACAATGCACTTCAAAGTGGAGAAACACAGGTGCATCTTAGATAATAGAAGGCAGCTGTGTAAGTGCAGAGCTTTATCCAGGCTGTGTTCTCAAATTCAAGATGGCTATAAAATTCAAACAGCTGAACAAGCCTGTAATAATACTTTTGAAGTATTCTTGCATAGTACTGCATAGCATCACATAAATATAGCCACTACATTGCCAGCCACATCTGACTTTAGCCTAAGCCTTCATATATTACTGTTTCGTAAATGATCATTCTCAGTTTCTTAAAATTAGCATGTACATTTTTATTCTAAAATATAGATGGAAAATAATGTTGCAAAAAAAGATCTTGAGATAGGCTCGCATACATTTCCTAGCAGGGTCCTTAGGTTCATGGTATACATAGACTTCAAAGTCACACTGGAGCAAAAAATCAGGTAAGAAAGAAAGAAAGAGAGGGGAAAAAAAGGAAATCACATGGATGAGGAGGAAAGAGCAGTGATGACATCTCCAGACAAATCCCTTTCTCTCCAGTGCAGTGAATGGTCACAATGAACATTGCAATGACTTCCACTAGCACAATGTGCTTTGCATCAGGACAGTCTCAAATTTCTTGTTGGCAGTTTCCATTTATTATGCTTTTAGTAGGACTGGAGTATCCTTAATGTGCATGTAGGCACAAGAATTGCATGCTTATTAGTTACTAAATTCTCAAGTATAGATAATCCTTCAGGTACTGAAATGACTGTTATTTTCTGCATTCTGTACTACATTTTGGCTCTCCTCCAGGGCCAAGGCTGTAAGAATCCCAGCAGGGCAGCCATAGCTTGAAACAAAAGAGAGGACACTGCCAGAGTGTCTCTGGAATAAAAACTCTGTTACAGTAGCTTATTTTAAAGGCTGAAGTACTAGGAGCAGAAGGCATGCTATAGAATGGGAAATGAGAGGGTCCTCAGCATGATAAAGAATGGGACATGTGAAACACTGCAACAAGAGGTTAGCTAGAGAAGCAGAGAAGAGTTTGGATTAGATATTGACACTAGCTACACACCCTAAGTCTTTTTTTACACAAGCATTACATGAAACACTAGAAACTCCTGTCTCTTTAAAAATCAAAGAAGAGCAAAATTCTACTTCTGTCACTAAAAAGTAATAAGATTTCTATTTTTCAGTTAGACTTGACTGTTCTTTATGTTCACCAACCTATCAAGTACTGTACTATTTTACTCATACATATTTAGGAGGTGATATTTTATACATTTATTTGCACAAAGTATAACCAAGGGCAAGATTCCTCTGGTTCCGCTGGCTTGTATCTGATTTAAGGAGAAAGTAAAACTTTTTCATTTCATTTACTCAGAGCATACGTGCATCTACCCTTAAATTTGCATAGATAATTTCATAAATGATTGGTGCTGTCTTCTTAGATATTTCATATAATTACTGTTCATATTTGAAATAATAACAGGAAAAACTGCTAAGTATCTCTGCTGTTTTGAATCATGAGAAAACAATACCTTAAATTCCATTATTGGCTATGCACCATGAATACCTAATGCAGCATTCTCACCTTAAATTTTCAAACCTGTAAAGGGACATTGTTACATTTCCATAGGTATAAAAATGTCACTAGTTGTTCATACTCTGTGAGACCCTATTGGTGCATAGATTTATGTGGGTTTCCCCTGTTAATGCTAAGTGGCACATAAATGTACCATGTATTAATGAGAAAATAAAACTCCACAAACCCTTTGTATTTGAAAATCTTAAGTACGTGTACGTTTCAGAACGTGATCACGTGCTCATTTTTAATCAATCAACATTTTACCTCCTCAAGTTTCTCTGTTTCTAATTATAAAATATGCATTTAAATCTACACACACAGAAACATCCTCTGCCATCCCAAATGGTCATTTCTTTGTATTGTCATTCCTTGATAACAGTCTTAATCATAAAGCAGTTTTCGATTCACAACAGTTTTATTTGTTACAGAAGGTAGGCTGACTTACAGATAACTCATCTCATACATACTCCAAAGTATAAACCGAGCAATACATATCCATCCTGATTCTTCTGAATTCCATGACTTCAGTGGGTGAGTAAGGTCACAATCTGGCCTTCACACTTGCATTTCATTAATAATTCTTCAAATAAATCCTATGTACTTAAAACTGAACTAATAGAAAACACTAGTGAAGGGTGACATCCCTTAAATCTCTCTTTAGCACAGTGATTCTGTCTCATGTTGTCTGTTAAACATTTCCCAGTTCCTGTGCTGCTGCTGAACAGAAAAGTACATAATAATGCCCGAAGAGGAGTTTAAATTTTTATAATCTGTCTGGCATGATATGCAAACACAGTCAAGGTAGACAAGTATTCCCTAAGTGACTTTCCCCAGCAATAAATACTGAATGGGATAAAGCTGTGATCCAATTAAATATATGAAAAAATGTGATTATTAATAATCATACTTCGGCTCTGACATTAGCTCTTTTTTGCTGATGTCTCTGTTCATCTCTTACTTGGGAAACAAAACCATGTCAATCTTGTGTTGATGTTGTTTAAGAACTAGTTGATGTCTGCTCAGAACCATCATGAACACAAGTGAACTATCATGAACATTCCGTCCTTAGCATCGAAATATACTTTGCACAAAGTTATTTAAACATATAACAGAAAAGTCACCAATGAGGATTCATGTATCATCCTTCTTTGTACCACATCATAAATGGGCTTATTCCATAAAAGTGTGATCTGCTCCTAATGTAGTTTTTCCAGAGAAGTTAAAGAGTATTTTTAGCACACTTTCTGGTGACAAAACTCCCTTATCAGTGGTATCATGCTTCAGCTAAGCATGCTAACAATGCCATACACGAATCCTTTAATGAAAAAAAGAAAAACACGTAAAGCTCTAGCTGCTACATGTAATAAAGCAAAGAAAAATCTATCAGTGTTCCCTATCCTCTGACATGGTAATATCCTAACATCTCCACAGCAGCTGTCAAGAACTTTACAAAGCACCAATCAGTTTGGAAGTGTTTTAAGCAATGACAGGAGACAGACTGACAGGATACAAGGCAGGCATAAACACTGCTACTTGCCCTCGAGCGTACGGTCGAAGCAAAGCTGCTCTCATGCTTGCAAAGATATAACTAATAATTAAATAACTACACCTCCTCCTGCCTCCTCAGGATCACAAGAGCTTGATAACTGAAACAGAAACGCAGAACTGCCATCTGTGGACAAATCTGCTGCTCTGTTTCCAACAGTGGGCAACAGCAGATTCCTACACAGAACTCAAATAAGAAGTGGGATTAGAGTGTACTTAAAGCACAGACAGATGGTAATTGTAGTTAGCATGACCATTTTAATGTACACTAAAGAGATGTATGCCATCTTGTACTATAACAATTCAGAGAGGCTCATGCAGAACACTTTCTCATTCTTCAAATATTGCAACAGGAACGATATTCAGTGTACGTGTAAAGGATTCTCTTGGGAAGGAAAAGCAACAGCAAGTATAAAGAGACATTTGACAGCCCGTATCTGGCCCAGCATGGTATTCTAGACATATTCCTATAGATCAGATAATGCAAAAACATATTTCAAATTTGTCATGGACAAATTGAAAATTCTATTTTAAATCATTTAACCATTAAGTGCTTATCAAATCCACTTTCATCACGGAGAGGCACAAGCTGCATTCCACGGTAGCAAAGGAAAGAAACTTAGGCTTGCTCAAACTTCAGCATTTGAAAAGCTGAAAATGGAGCAATAAGTGGTACATGCAAGAATGCTCAAGAAACAGCTCATACCATCTGATTTAATTGGGTTATAGAATTAAGTCGTGCCAAGAAAGAATTTCAAGCTTTGCAGTCATTTTAACAGCTATGGATAGATAGTTTAAAGGCCATCAAAGTGGAAGCTCATGATAAAATGAGTCATAGAAGTGAAGCTGCCAAAAAATGTGAAGGGCATACATAATAAGCATCTACTAAAGGCTGCCTGGCTATTTGGTATGTACTGTATGATCGATTGCTGAATGCACCACTCTAAAAATGCAGAACAGAAAGAATAAATAGACAGGTAGAATCCTCTCAAAAGCTTTTGTTCCACTGAAGCTAATTGTTACAAAAATGACACCATGCTCTGCTTTGTTCTCTCCATTATAGCAGCAGGATTGTCTGATATTTTATCCCGTTTAATTGATTTTTTTTTCTTATATATCTTAGCATAATGTTTTAATTTGGTGAGCTCGAAAGGGAAAGTGAGGTTAATGGCCTACCAAAATATAATTGAGACACTAATAAATATTTTAGATGGGGTTGGTTAAGGAAATAGCAAGGTAAAATATATGGCCTATTTTTAGCCCCCTACGATTTAAAATGTAACTGCTTTCCTCACTGCCTTAAAACATGGCATAACCTTGATTCACTATGAGAGAAAGACACAGTTTTGGAATTGTTCTATACAGCCTTGTGGTATGTTGGAGGTGGTGTTGGGAGTCTGAGTAAATTATGAAGGGTCAAGTTTCTTTGCTCACCCTTTTTAAAAGAAAATATGGGTCAAGTGTATTTGCTCATGATCAAGGGGAACTTCTGAACTCTGAAACGTTTCTTCAACTGAGTTCATATTTGACTCAGCTGACAGGAAAGAGGAGATTGGCTACATCCAGCCACATCTGGTGGCCTTTGTGATCCTCTCATTACTCACCAGTGGTAAGCACACATGCATGCTATATATGAATGAGAATTATACACCAGATAAAATTTTAACATGCTCAAGTTATATAAAAATTTTCCAGTGTAAGGACACTGCAAGAGACCTGGTTCCGGCAGAAAATGCTGGAAACTTGAGCCATCTGGGATAGAAAATGCAGCTGTGTGCTATGTCCATTTCTCTCTCTTTTTTTTTTTTTTTTTTCCCAGAGACATTTCAGTGTTCAAAGAGAAATTTCTTTTTCCTTTGACCTAGACTTAAACATACCAAAAGTAGGTCTCACTGTCCCAAAGAGTAAAACTGCAAAATCCTGTCTTTAAGCAACATGCCCTTATGTGTTTTTCAGAGAACAAGGTTTTAAGTGTTTCACAATTAAATCAGTACTGGTAATATTAAACTGCAGAAAAGTATCTATTGAGGATGTATTTTTTTAGCACACGAGGATAAGCTAATGTCACTACCAAAAAGAATGAGAAGGGAAAGCCACGTACCATAAAATCATCTAGAGCTGTGCTTGGGGATTCATGTGAGGTGACTCAGGAGGAAACAGATGTTAGTCACCATCTCCTAGCACATTAGGGGAAAGAGCAGCAATGAAGTCCCATGAAGTCATGACCTCACCTGGCTGAAGGCAGGGATGACGGACAGCAGCCACTGCTAGACTGGAGGCAACCCCAGGGCTAGCGAAAAGAGTCAATGCAGAAGGCTGCATTACTGACTACCCAGCGGACAGAAGGTGTATATGGTGGGATGAGCCTTCTGAGAAGAGTGCATCCAAAATGCACCATGTTCAGAGATGCTAATAAAGCACTGTCCCTGGAGCACTGTATGGCTCACATGCTGCCATTTGTAATATTTTACTGCATGCTCCATTTGTGTAGCAATGGGTCTCAGACAGGGTGATCTGATCCATGCAACTCTGCATTATGGAGGATTACCACAAAACACTTGAGTTTTGGAGGCATCACATGCAGATGATCAGAAAAAATGTCTGTATCATTCATAAACAAAGAATACAACCTCGTTATGTACTATGGATTTCAAATCTCTGCGGTTTGTATAATTGCATTTGAACCGTTCATGTAAACAAAGAGGGAAGGAAGAAAGATATCTGAAGAAATCAAACAAATGGATCAACCAACAGGCCACAGCAACTATTTCCCTTGATAGCTGATGAGTTCAATGCAATTTAGATCACATTCAGTAAGTAAAACTTTGGCTTGTGGTATTAATGGTCTCATAATAGCTTCCTGTGGGATATATATTACTTCCACTCTTGTTAAAAGTTCCTTTGATAACTTATTCATCACTTTGCCTTTTAGGAGTTACAATGCATTTCTTAACACATTTAGTATGCAAGCCCTTCTGGAAAAAGGTTTTTGACCTTAGGTAATTTGAACTCTCATGATTTACTGTACCAAAACTAGAGAGGGTAATTTCAAATGCACGGTTCAAAAAGATCTAGAAGATGATGGAAGAAATAAGACAGAGAATATAATCTCAAAATAATTTCACCATCACTGACAGAATGTTCTATTTTAACTACAAATAGAGTGTAGAGAGTATAGATAAATAATGCTAACAATAGGAAGATATTGAAGTGATAAAATAAAGAAGAATACAAACTATAACACTACATCACTCAGCATTTTACAGTCTGCTATATAAATATTTATATAATATTTACTATATACTTAGAATTTTGACATACAATTTTCTTCAGGAAACATACAGCTTAAAAAAATGCTGTCCATTCTTTCAGCATGACTCAGAAAAAGTGAGGGCCAGTGGAAAAGAAGTCAGATTGATTAGAGAAATAAGAAGCAAGCTTAAATCAACACATTAAATTAACATATATTGCTCTTCAATATATAAATCTATAAAATGGTTATAATTTTGTCTGTTAAGTCACCTTGAAAAGACCTCCAAGGACATGCACAAATAAAACAAAAGCTATTAAAAAAAAAACAACAGAAAGAGCGGCAAGGACATCAAGACAACCTAAATTCCAAAACACAGAGTTTCATAGATAAGATTTTATGTTTTGTATTTCACAAAATCAAGGACTGAATAAATCAGATACTTGATGGATATGTAGGTAAAATTTAACTTAAAAGAAAACATAAGGAACATCCAGTTTGGGGCTTCCTCTTCGAGGAATACTCAGAGTGAACTTGAAGAGAGACATTTGCTTCACAGCAACTAGTTAGCCATTCCTTAAATATCAGGAAAGACTTATTCTCCAAAAGAGTGGTCAGACACTGGAATGGGCTGCCCAGGAAGGTGGTTGAGTCACCATCCCTGGAGGTTTTCAAGAAATGTCTAGATGTTGTACTAAGGAACATGGTTTACTAGGCAAGGTGGACTCAGTGGTAGGTGGACAGTTAGATTTGAAGATTTTAGAGGTCTTTTCCAAGCTTAATGATTCTATGATTCTATAACATCCTTCCTACATGAAATATTAAATAGCCTATGTCCCTCCTGGACGAGCTGTCTCTTATGGAAAAAAATGTTTAGTTACAACAGAGAAGCTATTAGAACAGAAACATGAAGCATTCCATAGTTTACCCATTAGTAATTTTAAAATTTCAAAAGCAACATTCAAATATATCAAATCTCTCGAAGAAGATTAACAAAATAAAAGCATATGAAATGTCTACTATATTACTACCATATTTTTCTGTTTGCTTAGAGCATACTTTCAGTCTTATTCACACTGCATGCAACTAAGCATGGAGAGGGCAACACATGGCTGTATACCAAGGTTTGATGAAAAAGCTCAGTGTAGCTCGTCGAGAGCACTGGCAACACCTCTACCCTTAACATCTATCCCCCCCAGCGCTCTTTATGCACACTAAATTGGGACAAAAGCCTCTACATGAATAAAGCTTCTGAGAAGACATGTATATAGAGCAGGCCTCTTAGATATTCTGAATGAAATAAAATATAAATGTGTAAGATCAAACTCAAACTCCTATTATTATCAGCAATCATTTCACAAAATCTGTGACACATGATGCTTGAACCTGCAGTCACGTTAGTGGCCTGGCCCATGGGTAGGTAGGAGAAATACCACTGCTGCCTCTGCTGCAGAGTTCCTCTATGTGCACATTTACTCCTGATTCAAAGAAATTCTGGGGGTTCCTGTGCTTAAAAATAGACTCTTGTGAACAAGAAGGACCTGCTGTAAAGAAACATCTTTTACTTTAATTTTCAAAGTAAACATAGATTAGGGTTTTTTTTTTTTTTTTTTTAATTGTTGTTGTTTTGTTTTGAACTATACCTTACAGCCACATTATACATTTAATTTTAGGTATACTGAGATAAGAATAAAATGCATGTGCCACAGAAATCAATGCAGAGTACATCTGAAAGCTGACCCATAAGTATCTGATGATAGTATAATTGCTTTACATAATTTATATTAAGTGAAGTATAAGATATTTGCATCTTGCAGATAACGCTATAAAATGTTAGAGGGTGATAAGCTTTGAAACTCTGCTTGCATGCATAACTGGACATTTTCTTCTTCTTACTCAAGGGAAAAATACTGACATAGGCTATCCTATAATAAGATTGCAAATATTATCTGATTAAACGTACATGGGATTTAGCATTTAAGACTAAATATGCACTGCTCTAAAAACGGAAGTTTAAGAACTAAGTTGCTCAAAGCATAGAAGAATGGTGAAAAGATGTCCCTACCTGGAATACTTTCTATGCTGTAGAAATATGAGCTTTCAACATCTTTGAATTTCTTATTCCAATGAAAGGCATTTCTATGCATTTGATTTTGAAGGCAATGGACATCTTTGGGAATCTGAACTTTTCAAATCCTTATACCTACCACGGTGCATTATCTGTGCTTTTTAATAGCTGAGAAAATCAATTATCTACTCTGCTCTGCTGATCCATTACCAGCTTTGATATCTTAGCAAACACAATTATATATCAAGGCATTTCTAGCTTTTTTACTCATTTGGACAAATATATCCAAAGACAGTCCATGAAAAATAACAGCTAACTACCAGACCCCATTTAATCTAGTTTTAGGCTGCATGAAATTACTATTTTGTGTATTGTTTATAAGAATTTTGTCATAGAGCTGAATTGTGCATTTTACAAGGATTTAGTATGCTGTTTATAGGAAGGATTAAGTTTATTTTTCCATCTCAGAAATAAGAAAATCTTGTATGTCATACAAACTTTTAAATCTTAGTAATTTTTGTCCCTGCATGTGTATCCAGATACATATGTTCCCAGCTCTGAACTCACAATCCAAAGGACTTTTCAGCACCATTCAGTGCAAATTCCTACAGTGGTATAGAATTTCATATAACCCCACCCACAGACACTAATCTACAGGCACTGGAAACTCAGATTTCCAGAAAGCATTTATTCATTCTCTCTCTGTAAATAATTATAGTATTTGTATATCTATATGAATGCATACTGAATTGAACATGCAAGTTTTTCTTCAGAAAAAGAAAAAAAAAAAAAGACTTAATTATTGTGCTTACTGGATTGATGGACAGTGTTCTACATCCAGCTCTTGCTTCGTTAGAATTCCAAAGGAATTTTCCACTGAAAGGCAGATATGAATTGAGGTTCAACTTTCCCTCCTTGCCCTGGTAACAGAATGCACACAGTGGGAAAAGATACAGTCCCCCATACCCAGACTAGAGAGCAACAGCAACAGAACTTCTAAGCCAACTTCACACCACAATCTCAGCGCTCCTGACACAAGGTGTAAGGTGTTACACAAGCAAATTCTCAAAGGCAGATTTTTAACTCAACAGAGATCTTATGTCCTTCTTTACTTTCCAGAGTCCAAGGACTCTCAAGACCCTCAGCTGCATCTATCTCAGAACTCTTCTGCCTCACCTCTTTCAACATCTTTCAAACATGCTTAACTGGAGCAGCATACAGCATTTTAGACAAGGTTTGGCTTTACTTCAGCTGAAAGAAGTACAGCAGATACATCTGTTTTTCACAGCTGCAACTCACAGCTGGCTTCTAGCCAATCCCTAATTAATTAATGCTCTAAGGTCGTTCTGCTCCTCTGGCCTCCTCAGTTGAACAGTTTCTGGCTTATTGCTGAAATTCTTTATTTGTTTGCTTCTTAGATTCACAGCACTGCACTTTGTAAACTACATTATAGCTCATTTGTTGCATTCCAGGCCTCCAGAATTTTGTTGTCCATAAGTTTTATTAGCACGCTATCACTTTTTTCCAAAATCTGTCTAAATGCACTGCATGCTCATTTGTATAGAGGAGGCTGTATATCTATAGTTACAACACCAAGATTACCTCCTGTCATCCCTGTTTTTCTTTTTAATATAACTTTTTTTTTTTTTTTTTTTTTTACCAGATGTAGTAGCACCCCAATTTGACTTCTTGAAGGAAAGTTATGCTCTGTCCTCTAAGACACTGACATCCACTACAAAAGCTTTTGGCACGTACGACAGGGTGGAGAGTTTCCATACTTCAGAGCTTTTCTCTGACCAGGGAGGATACTGCTATTAGCCTTGTTTTCTTCTATTTCACAAAGAGGCACTGGTTTATAATCCAGAATTAATTAATCTAGATTAATTCTCTTTGACCAAGACAGTATGTAGTATAGCACTTCAATGAAGCACTGGCCAGGTAAGCTGTTTCCAGTGAATCTATTAAGAAAATGGATTCATGCTTCACCAAGAGAGCCAATGTAGTCACTGGAAAGTGTCATTATACATTTCAGGCACACCAGAACCAAAAAGCTATTTTGAAGCAAAAGGTGTGGTTGCTTCACCACAGGAACAGGCTTTCATTCATGTCACTAACGTGGGATTTCAGTTAAGACTGCACTGAAAAAAAGCAGAAATAGATACTGTCACGCTGAAACAGGGAATATAAGGGCTTGTGCTAAAGGACTAACATTAGGATTATGATAAGATGCTCAAAGATATGCTATAGACCAATTTGGACTTTGTGACCTCATGTCTCTCACTGCTGCCTTCCCTAGTTCATAAAGCCTGAGAGAAACCTCAACATCTCTGTAGACAAAGCCTATGATTTTTCCCTATTGAACTTCACAACCACAGTGCATCAAGTATCATTCTCAACATTTAACATAAAGGCAGAAAAAGGAAGAAAAATGATCAGTAAGAAAAGTTTCACACCAATGGTTTGTTGTTCATACAAACTTAGAAGTCCTTGAAAATATGACTCCTCAACTTTTCCATACTGTTCTTACATAAACAGCACTCAACATTAGCTTTTATTCTTCAAAACAGCGTACAGATAAATTCATCAGTTAAATGTGATCGAGAAAGGGCATATTAAAAAAACAGTCAGGAGGCTCACAGCAGGTGACTTGGTCATTTCAACTTTCAACCTCACTTTCAACTCCTTCATACATAATCTTTTCAGCAAATACCCATTAACTCTATTTAGGGAGAAACCATTTTTCTTTTGGATAGTTTATTTTCTGAAGTCATCTTCTACTATGTTATGTTCATGGCGTAGCTCCTGATGCAGTCAAGACCTAGGCCACTTCAGTAAGATCACTAAGATAGATATTGTCACAAAGAAATCTTTTCCTGATGACACTGCTGTGATTTGACCTTTGTGTGTCTTTTACTTTCTGCACTTGTTTCTGCACAATTCTTCTCTTGTTAAGTCCCTTCCCTCTGCAGGCACTACTTTTTCTCATCATAGTAAAGCAACTACAAAGAAGCATTAATTTAGTAGTTCCCCTGCCACTTTGCGCATTAGCAGTTTATAAAGGTGAAGGGGTGAATCAATGGTTAACACATTAGCTTATGACTTTAAGTATATGATACGCAAAGGAGGTCCACTAGGAAACTACAAAGATCTTGTTACCTGTATGTGAAACAGGGCTAACCCAAAAAATTATTTGGATGTTACTGCGTTAAAAAAAAAAAGAAAAAGTGATTACATTTCCTTCCATTCTTCTGAAACCCAAGCTAAATTTTCTCTGAAAAAATGCGGTAGTCAAAATATACCATGACCATTTAGATTCATTCATGGCATTTGAACACAACTGTCCTATATTCAAACTCAATCAACAGTCTACATGCATCAGCCCTCTTCTACAAGTTTCTTGGAGCCTTTACCTTTCCAGACATTAGATTGTTTCTGGCAAATCTTTGTTTTGATGTATGTATACTGATTTTAAAAACTTATCAGAAAACTTTCTATCTTATGCAGATAATATCACTAAGTCTGCATTCAAGAAAAAAAAAGTGGGAATTATACATTAAAGACTATGAACTACATATATACTGTGGTCCTAAGAGTCTGGGGTGACATGAAGACAGTCTTGGTTACTGTGTCTGTATTCTAAAGAGCATTTCAAGTTAATTAGGCCACACACTACTATTAAATATCTTAATATCCACACTACTATTAAATATTCTTAAATATCTATCACACACTACCATTAAATATATGCTTAAAAAAATACTCACTGTTCCTGATGGATAACAAATTACTGATGGCATCATAATATAGAAGCATACATTTTCCCACGGCTTCAAAAACTGAAGCAGTCAACATTCCTCTTATCTAAGTAACATCTAACTGGTGATATAGACGAAAAATGGCACTTCGTTGTTTATTAATTTATCATGTGGACAACTGTATTCTCTCAACATCAGGTTTAAGAATTTCCCTAACTTTAAGTGCAAGTAAAAAGATTGACAGCAAGTTAGGTTTTCATATCTTTATATTAATATCAGCTAGACTGTACTATGGAAAACACTATTTTTTCTCCCATTTAACTGTGATATTCATTCATTAGTTCAAGGTAATTGTATGTAACTCTTTGAACACTAGAGATTCAAATGCATATGAAGACCTCTACTATGAGGTTAACACCCTTTCCCCCCCTAAAAAGATGCAGGAGACTTTTTTCAACTTTTAAAAATCTTTTTCATACATTTAAAGATACCGGACACCCCCTAGTATATTAGAAGAGGACAAATGCATTCCTAATTTACACAAGTGTGCCCAGGAAGACCCCAATAACACACCCTTCAGGGAAACACCCTCCAGCTGCTGCTCTGTGTGCACTGTGTTTTTTTTTTGATGTAAATACAATGCTATTGCTACTGTCTTGAATTTGGTGTTATCACAACATAGGATGTAATGAAGGAACAAAAAGAGGGAGGGTACCTACAAGGCCTGGCAGGGTTCATCGCATGCCATTTTCCCACACTCGTTTTACTCACTGTAAAACACAGTGTAGATCTGAAATCCTATTTCTACAGGAATCAAAACTGACATCCCAAATCCACTTTGTTCTGAAAACTGAACTTCTTGGAAATTGGTTTTAACAAAAAGGTCTTTGGCTATTCTAGCTAAAATACTTAGAAGACATTATTTGGGGAAAAAAAAAAAAAAAAAAAAAAAAAAAAAAAAAAAAAAAAAAAAAAAAAGATGATCATGAGCTCTAGAGGTGAATTTTTTTCTGCTTTGATTGATCTCCCATCTTTCCCTCTTGGAAGAACAAGGAACAACAACTAGCAGTTCCTCAGTCCAATTCAAATCTATTTGATTTTGCCTGCCCACTCTCCTTCTCTTTCCAGGTAACAACATGGTGGCTGCTACTGACTGGACATTTAATATAAATTTCCTTTGAAATAAGGACTCTCACTGTTCTCACTGGACATCAGATCAAGATTTACATGAGTGACAATTTTTTTTAGCAGAACTAAAGCTTAAAATTTATTACCTTCATAGGAAACTGTGTGGCTTCACAAACATTTTATGCCATAAAACTTTGGTGATGCTTCAAAGCTAGTCATAAAAACTTAAGAATGACTGAGAAATCTAACCATTTTCTAACAGAACATCTCTATTTCAGCAAACATGAAGAGACACTCAGGAACTAAAACATTACTTATTACTGGATGCTACAAAGACGTGAAGTATATAATTACTAATTCCACTAAAAAACATAATAGCTAAGCTATGTTTACAGCATCCACGCAGACAGTCAGAATTCTAGCTTTACATTTAATGTATATGTTTGGACTTTTGTTTAGAAATTGTAGCACTGATCTAAAATTTGAAAGAAAGCTGATGAAGTGTTTGCTGATCAAATCCTACATATTTATAGCTGTTTAGATATTTATTTTCTTCTGCAACATTTGACTACAGAATGAAAATTAATTATATTTCAGAAAAATCTAAATATAAAGCTCTTTTTTCCCCCCTACTTTTTATTTCAAAATACATTTTAGCTCTGCTCTTCCTGAAGGAGCAGCTCAAATGCACAGTTACTTAATTATATACTCAGAATCACAGAATCACACAGAATGGCCAGAGTTGGAAGGGACCTCAAGGATCATGAGATTCTGTCTCAGATTCTGTCTTGACTGAGAAGAAAACCATAACCAATGAACCAGTGAACCAATTTCTCTAGTTGTACCTGTAACCTGATGCCATCCTAACTATAGAAGATTAATTCTAATTACATATCAAAGATTACACTTCCACTACTTCTATACTACACAATTGGTTTTACTGAAGTCTACCTCAGACTGTACTCCCAAGAAGAAATCCTCGTCACTCATCTGTAATTTAATGCTGTAAAAGGTTCCGTTTCTCTTTCATGTTTCTGGTAATCAGCCATTTATTAATTCAAAAGAATTTGTAACCCAGTTACAACTCAGTTGCACAAAGACAGAAGTTATTATTCTTCACTCTTCTAAGATAATCAGAACACTATTTTCCTAAATGCAGTAAGAATTAAGGCATTTTTTTCCAAAGAGTTTTTTTCATATGATAAGAACTCCTTTTTTTTTTTTTTTTTTTTTTTTTTAATTTTAATCCTTTACTTCATTGCCCTAGAAAGCACGACTTCACCACAAATGCTCTAAGCAAGGTACATTTCAACGTACTTAATCATCTGTCAAAGCCAAGTGTTACCGTCAAGCAGGCTCAATACTGAACTAAAAGTCTTCTACTGCGTTATCCCACCTGTAGCTCTTTAGGTGTTAAGCATTTATACGGCACTCACACAACAGAATAATGTAGGTGAGATTCTAAATCCATGAAGGCCAGACTCTGGCTTTCACATGTGGCTCTTCAGACAGTGAGCCATGTTTGTAGCACAGGGGATTTCTTATGACTGACAGCAGGACTGAGCTTCCTTCAGAGGTACCCACAAGCCCAGGTCCTGGCTGTGACATGCTGAAGCCAGTCCTTGTACCCAGCAATTGCCTTGGCCCTTCCCTGCCTACAGTGGGCCTCACTCCATCAGGACAGTCCTTGCAAGAAACACTGCAGAAATACAGCTCTTCTCTTGCTTCAGGGTACCAACCTATTCACCACACATCTGGGCAGTCAGCCACATAAAAATTTCAAAGCTTATGATTCAATAATTGTGTGCCCACAACACCAGTATTTGTATGCAGAGAGTTGGACTTAAGTAACAAACGTGTGAGGTAAGCTAGCAAAATTCAGGCATTAGAATGGCCAGACACCTTTAGTTTAGATAAGTGCTGGTAGCTGCAAAGAACAAGCAGCAGAGCTTGAATTGAAGCATGAATGTAATTCTTGTACTGCCATAAGATTTTTGTGATATCACAGACAAGACTGGCATTCCATTCCAAGTGCTGAAGTCCAATATTTTAATGCATTGATGCATTTATTTCAAAGAAATTACTATTAGACTGATACAACCTAATTAAATATGAAATGAAAGAGCCACAAGATCTTAAGAACTTACTGATGCTAAACTGCTGACATATACTCTGTGATTCTCTCTTTGCCATTTATTTCAAAAACAATTAGCATAAAAAAGATCTTCTGCTTTCATTAATTCATCTGATCTACATTCTTATTTCTCACAGGAGATGAAAATTCTTTAATTATGACGTCTTAATCATCTGAGCACAGATTGTTTGAGATAAGAATCAGCAACACTAAACAGAGAATTGGAAGGCTTAAGTGTCATGAGCTTCTGAAGAAGCAATGGTAGATGAGTAAAGTCTTGAAATTAAAGGTATGTCTGTAAAACAAGGAAACAATAAACCTTATCTATAAGGAAAAGTTACATTAGCTTGTTGGGTGGCAAATCTTAATGAAGATCCAGGTAAGGCCTGCTGTTTTCTCCAGACCCTAAACACTTTGCTTTCATCCTAGCCCACATCCAGAGGCTCTCAAATCTACCAAGAAATTACTAGCATTTGCAAAATTCATACAGAACATTCAAATATCACATGATATCCAGGCAGAAAAGCCATTCCTCTGAAAATTCCACTGTCTTGGCTCACCCAAAAGCTGAAGAATGGCCCAAAAGACACAGTGTCAATTGCACCTAATAGCAGGCAATGTTCCTGCAAAATGGTTACATTTGCCAGAGACTATTTTATAGAAACTTACTAGAATAAGAAGAAACAATGTGACATGGGTACAGGGTAAGGCTCTAGGCTCATAAAAGGCTTACAAACATTAAATGTTATATTTTTCTTTTGTTGTCTTATGATCTGGGGTCCTACAAATGGGGGTACAGACAATTGTTAAGATTGCATTGCATTTTAGGAAAGCTGAGGAAATCTTCAGCCAACACTCACAAATTCAGTAGCTTAGTGATTGTACTGGGCTCTTTTGGTGACTAATCATCCCTAGTGTGACATGGTACTTGGCCCTGAAATGCTATCTGAACATTTAATTACAAGTCTATTATCTTGAGAAGGTACTCAGAACCATACTCAAGAAGGAGCACAGTACAGATAGCTACATTAGAGTCAAAGTACGCTGTTGCAAACAGAAGGCAGAGCAGTGGTGGACTGGGTGATACACAAGTTATTACACCAGCAGCATTAAGAAAGTGGTGCCCCTTTACTGCACTGATGGACAGACAGGCAAACAACACTTTTGTCCTTTCCCAGAGGGAATTGGTCTGGGGGCTCCACCCTCCTTCCCCTTCTGCCCTTGCCCTTGTTAAGAATATGGGGCCTCTGCCCCATTGCAGGCACACCAGGGCAAAATGGAGAGGTTGGATCACTAAAGGTTCCCATTCTGTTTTGTTTTTTCAAAATTAAAATCTCCCACTGATGGTCCTTTTTCTCCTTATTATTCTGAGATGTGGTAAATAACACCTGCAGCTTTCTCCAAGTTATTCATCTGCTTACATTTCTTCCCCATTTTTAATTTCCTTTCACATTCTAACATCTTAACTATATTCTATTTCCTCCTAATGCCGGTTACTTAGTCCGATCAGCTTAGGACAGTGGTAAAATAGACCAATTCCTTTGATTCCTCATAATAGGTTAAATAAAATAGATCGCCTAGAGGTATGTGTGCTTTAAAAATAACTCGTAATCAAATAAAGATCTGTAAAATTACACTATGTAAGACAAAGACTCTGAACCAGTTCTTTATAGAGAAAATGCTGAACCACAGAAAAACTCTTCTTATACTTGTTATTGTTCAGGTGATGCTTCATGCTTTTGTTTATCTTTCAAGTTGAGTTACTCAGTATCTTAGACTTCCTAATACTATGTCTTCGAGGCTCCTGAAATCAACATCAGATAATCTGCCAGCATTCAGGAACTGGATTACTACTTTGAAGGGCAAAAACCATTCTCAGAATTTGGATTCTCTCTCAGCAAGAGTGAGACAGATATCTACACGTGCATCATTCTCAAAAGCAATTTTTTCCCAAATAGAATTTGCTCTTTCACATGTTACCTGTAATTTCAATAATCTCCTAATTAGCTTTGATCCTTATGTGCACACATATTGCTTCAAAATACTTTTATGAATGACTATGATTTCTTCACAATTTCATGTAGTGGGCTTTTTATTGCTAGTAGGTAGTGGGAATGGGATTAGATGTAAGTTTTATATTTCCAGATCCCCAGATAAAAGAAATTAAAAAAAAAAAAAAAAAAAAAAGCCTCACCTCACCCCTTCCTTTACAATTGCTGATTAAATTCAGGTCTTGCACTTTGAAAAATACTTGGTCACCTATAAATTCACATCAGGTCCTCTACTGAGGAGTACCTGAGAAAATTAGCATCTGAAAGTAACTCTGATTTTCTTTACAATTTCACAATACTATAAAATGGGCAGATAATATGTAAGTAGTTTCTATTCTCACACGTTAATGCTCAACTTTATGCTACTTCATGAGGACATAAAACACACATTAAAGCAAGAAACAAAGCACCAGCATATATTGTCAGGAATTTGTCAGCCATTCTGCAATTTTCTGTGAGCTGCTGCTTCCAGCTTGGCTCTTGTGAGCTCTTTTTTGTTTTCTCTGAAGGGTCTTTCTAATGTAATTTCTTGAAAGTAGAATAAGAAAAAGCCCTTATCTTTATAACACACCTATTTTAATCTTTTTGATGCGTGGTAATCCAATATGCATGTAACCTGGGGCTGCTTTCAAAAGAGATCAGCAAACGATAAGAACCACGTAATTCAGCATGACAATTTTAAGAAGGCATTTGCAAAGCTGGTTACTAGAAGGGTAGAAACTATACTTTCATCTTGGTATTGATAGAACGGATCAAGCTGATTAGATATAGATAAGTAATTCTGCATTAGTGGACCAACCGCTTCACTGTAGCTGCCTTGAATTTTTTATATCCTTGTTTGTGAGTGCTTAAAACGTAGGCAATAATAGCTTGTTCTATCAATTCAGTGACTGTATTTCCATGTACAGGCATGCATATATAGACATGTATGGCTACTAGAAGTTCCCTTGGAGAAGGAGACAAAAAGTCTGTTAATGGCAACGACAGCATCACTTTCCTTAAAGAAAAGTAACTATTTAAATGAGCACCCAAGGAATTAAATAAAACATCAACAGGAAAAGCATTAAAGCAGTACTGCACTCTTTATGTTGCTTCTTGGTTACTGTCTGACCATTTCCCATTGCATGAACAAGAGCATGAGAACTGAGTCAACTTTGCTGCAAGAGGGAAACTGCTGCCATTCAAGCACATGGAGACCCACTGTTCTCTCACCAAGGAAATGAGAGAAGAAATAGCCAAATCAAAACTACTCAAGACTTGAAAGCTGTGTGAAGTGGCAGATCTATTCCATTTTCCCCCACAAAATGTGAGTCAAAAACATGAGAAAAAAGCATAAAACAAAGTGCTTACAGTGATAAATAGAATTGGCCTGAAAGCAACTTTGAAATTTTGCAAGAAGAGTAATTCTGAAAGTTATCTCTAGAAGCTATTTTGACCTATTAGTTTCTTCAAGAGAAACTTGTGATGATTATTCCCAGGCAAGAGTGCAAAGAAAGCAGCTGAAAGCAAGAATTGGGAGCTGTAAACTGGGAATCACAGGAATTGACAAAAACCCAAGTGAATCTAAAGCCACCGACATCAGATTCTTTCACTAAAGACCAACCAGTCTTACTCTAAGACAATGAAATGCCTAAAATAATATATCTTCGAGGGATATCCCACCATTGGGATAAATAGGCATACAAACTTGGGCTTTGAGTATTGAGTTTGTTTACTTCTAAGCATTTGGATTTCTCAAGAACTTTCAAAGTAATTAAATACTGTCCTTTCAAATTCAGAAACCTAGACACAAGCATACAAACACAATCATATCTTTGAGTTCTTATGAATGCTAAACCAGGTAAATATGTCTCTAAGTAGCCTTACTTGATTAAACTGCAAGACCACACCCTCACTTGAAAAAGTTGCTGTGAACATCTGACTGCAGAACAAAATCTCATTTCAGCTCACACTTTAACAATCAACTTTCCCAAGATGTATGTAGTACCACTGTTTGAGTTTTCTATCTAATGTCACTGAAATACATGAGATTATTATCAACTTTCTTACTTCTTATCTAGCTACTGAGAAAAATATATATGGATAAAATAAAAGGGATGCCCTGAAGGTAAAGTTTCCTATTTTATTATGTTAGCCCAAAGTTCTGGGGTGGATGTCGGTGGTATGGGAATACAGGTTGAGCCATCCTGCCAATGTTTCATTACATTTTATTGCTGTGCGACAGTGGGCAGTATTGGGGTAGTATGACAAAATGGGTTCTGACATGTAAATGCGTATGAAGCTAAGGAAATACAGTCCTCAGTGGAGACAAAATTGCACCCATTGACATCCCCTTAACACTAGCTGAATGTTTCTGGAGACCAAACAGTGGATGTGAAGCACAGTGAAGTAATAGGCAGTGCATTTCAGCAGCGGTCACAGTAACAGTGGGGTCACCTCCACTGCTGCAGATTTTTGTGAGCACAGCATGCAGGCTCTTGTTCATGGCTGGTAAAAATGCACAACGAATGGTGGTGATTATGCTGAAAAAAATGGTGTTTTGTAGCAGAGAATTCACTCTATCAAATATAATTACTATGGTCTTTGCATCTATTTTATATTCCATAGAGACAAGCAGGAGGCATTACTTTCAGATCGGTCCACATAGATAAGCACCTCAGCACATAACAGTGTAGAGCTACCTAAGAGGTTAAGAGCATGTCATAAACTGATCATAATCTGTATCATAATCTTTCACTTAGTACAGGAGTTGATGCTGAAGTTTTTTCAGTTACACTTAAAAATGCTGACATCTTTTAAAACCACAGATTCTTTTTCTAGAAAACAAACAAACAAAATTAAAAAGGCACTACTGAAAAGGAGTACATTTCTCAGAAGTTTATTTACCTTCTAATTCCCACAGCAAAGTTATGAGGGGAGTGGAACAATTTATACTCCAGCAGTGTGCAAAATAACAGACACAACGGGATGAACAAATCTGGATTGCTTGTCTTTACTTCTTACTTAGTGGCAAGCCATTTAATACTTGGCAATGCTGACTGTTCACAGTAGCCATAGTGAGACACCGCTTATTCATTACTTATAGTTCACATACTTTGGCATTATACAGCAAATGAGATCTTTTATAAAGAATGCCCAACACAGTGCAGAAATAACTAAGTCGCTCCCTCTGTGAACCTCTACCTGGACATGTGGATGTTTCTTCTCTTGACAGGGAAGTCAAGAGCATAAGAAATTTAAGGCATGGCAATGACTTAACAAGCGATCTGTCATTTGGACAAATAGTAGCATTAAAACAAGTTAGGAGCAGGAAACAAAGTTGGTTCAAAAGAAACTGGAAGTATGCCCAAAACAGAAGTCAGGAAGCATCCTGACAGAGTGCAAATGTGCTGATCTGCAAACCTCCTGTAGAGGCAATGCAGGGACACTGCATGATCTGGCAGAGAGAATGGCCAGGTGCTCCTTCTGGTCTTGCACTTCGTCCATCCCTATTTATTTCTTACTTGGAACTGACTAAGGGTAGATGCCCCTATTTGTTAGTTCTAACCCCCAACTTGCATAGTTCAGGTAGGCTCAAACAAATATTATTACTTCTGGACTGCAATTCTTTAAGACAGTGTAACCAGAGTAATAAAAGTTTTTTCTTTCCTGCCACATTGTAAAACAGCTATTATTTGGAGTGCTGACTGAGAACTACAGAGGCTGACATGCCAGCACTGATTCACACCTAGGCATATGGGAACGGTGCCACAACACTGATGAGCAAAGATGACTCAACTTTCTGCTGTGGAGTTTGGAAGGGTCAGTGAGATCAAGTAGCACATTCAGATAATTTCTAAATTATTTCTCAACCCTATGGACCCCAACAACATTCATACTGAAAAAGGATGCTGGTCTAACTGCAATCTGCTTTGATACAGGACAACCATCCTCCTCTTGAGCTCATGGCTCCCACAGTCTGCCACTAAGATTGGTATGAGTCATAGCTGGAGCTAGCTACAATGCTCAGCACCACTAACACCACGTATTCCTCATTTTGGGGCAGGAATGAAAGGCAGACATACCCAGACAGGCTGTGCTTGAGTGTGCATACCAAAGCAGCATCCATTAGAGTAAGAGCCTGATAAGGTGGAGCTTTAAAAGTATGGGCAGTGAGCTCAGCCTTTTGTATTGCAAACATCCAACTCTGTGCCTTTGCACACTGTTCTCCTGCAGAGCACCTGTGTTTCCTGAGCACAATTTGAGTGTTAGGCCATTGAAAGAGGTGAGAAAACTTGTCACAGCTGCCAAGGCAAAGGGAAGGGGAAGGCAAAGAGCAAATCCCATGGCTGTCCTTCTCCCTTAAGGAAGAAAGTAAGCAGAGGCAGAAAGAATATCGTCTCTATCAGTTACAAGTATTTACAGTCTTGAACAGGGATTTAAATGACAAAACCATCAAAGTACAGAAGCATCAGTAAATCCTATAGCTCCCTGGACTCCCGAGAGCAGCTGGTTCAGATCTTCAACCATCAATTACTTTATGTTTTTCCCAAAGTCACTACATTTAAAAATGTCAGCAGACTTTCACTTCTAAGGTAGGTCTGGTTGCAGAGAGTTCATCTTTGGTGAAACATGTGCCAGGAAGAACCTACCTTGAACTGTATATTCTAGGTTGATGCTGAGAGATTTTTGGGGCAGAGAGAAGGTTAAAAACACAACAAATAATTCTTGGCAGTTTTGCAATAATGCTAAGATGTGCTGCTTCCTTCTAAAGCATGGATATGACTTTCAGAATCACTTTCTGAAGTTCAACCTATAATAATAGGTTGTAGGTTAATATCAACCTACAACAGCACTAAAAGACAATATTTTGCACTAAAGAGCAAAATGTTTTCTTTGTTTGCTATTAATCTTAAGGTCCTAACAAGAATAAAGGAAACATGCTCAACAACTTCCTCACACCAGGAGAAGAGCCTTTTTAGAGGATAAGGGCCTATGTTTGTGGAGGGAAGAGATTTTAAAAAGGGTTACCTTGACAGTAATTTACAGTTATTTTGAATTAAGTAAATTCTTTTCTCCATTGCAGAAAGCTGAAGTAGTCATAAATAATACAATTCTGCAAATACTATAAAAAGGAATGAAATTAACTTCTCTAATTCATTAAAACATGTAAAATAAAGAATTAGCCATTGCTGTTCTCTTGATACAAATACTTAAGCACATTATTTAACGCAGCCTGAAAGATTGACTCCAACTTCCTGCTGAGAGAAACAGTTTACTGCATTGCATACTTCTCACTGCAACATTTCCCTGAGTGCTTGCACAAACTGAACAGTTTTTGTGAGAAGTACTGGAGGGCTTAAAAAAAAAAAAAAAAAGAAAAGCAAGAACAGAAAAAGAAAAAATGTACAAATTTTGATATTAACTGCAGATTTATTTTAAGAGATGAATGTGTGCTCTGATTCAGAGTTGTCCCAGGCACATACTCTAACCTGTGCAATAATTAGGAATGAGCCCTACATTTGTACACATCTAGTTTCATTATTTTACTGTTGTAATAATTGAGGACATTTCTGGGAAAAGATGCAGTAAGAAAGAGGGGATATAAAAATTTTCAGATACCTTTAGGTTATGCCCAGATACATACAAGGCAATTAAAATTGCATTAAATACTGAAGGAATAGTTGAACTACTGAAGGAGAATGCGCATGACAAATCTGTTTTCAGATTATCTAGCTGGGTTAAATTGTTCCATAGAGAACTATATTGTAGTCAAAATCAGAACATTATCGATGTTAACATATGACAAAGGACAAATGAAGGTCTACTTTAATTGTAACAGCTTCTTTCCAGTACAGCACAGACCAGACATTTAGGCAAATCCTCTTGTTGAACCTTCATGAAGATTAAGTAAAAGAAGAAGCATTTCTAAACCATCTTGCAGATAATAATAATTTAAACGATATTTTAAAAGTAATTTAATAAAGTCAGGGAAAACATCTTCTCATGAACACAGGCAGTTGTATCATTGCTATTGATTATAAAAAGAATCTGATTTTTTACCACTGTGAAAATGCAGAAGAAAAGATTTGCACACAATCAAGTTAATACAAACATAGCAGTATTAGTGAAACTTGTCATAAGAGAAGTAATCCTTTTAGCTCTGATTCCTATGGCAATGGAACTTACGCGGCTGCACTGCCTGTTTGTCTGCTTTTATAATCACAGAGTTATTTGGGTTGGAAGGGACCTTAAAGATCATCTGGTTCCAACATTCCTGCCCTGGGCAGGAACACCACCCTCTAGAAGTGATAGCCTAGAGCCAACAGTTCCAGACATGGGGTATCCATAGAATCATAGAATGGCCTGGGTTAAAAAGGACCATAATATCATCAACCCCCTGCCATGGGCAAGATTGCCAACCACTAGACCAGGTTGCCCAGAGTTGCATCCAGCCTGGCCTTGAATGCCTCCAGGGAAAGGACATCCACAACCTCCTTGGGCAACATGTTCCAGGGTGTTACCACCCATAGCTTCTCTAGGCAACCTGCTCCATTGCCTTATTTCCCTTTTAAAAATAATTTCTTCCTTACATACAATCAAAAGTTACCCTCTTCCAGTTTAAAACCACTATCCCTTGTCTTATTCACTACATGCCCTTGTAACAAGCCTCTCTCCATCTCTATTATAACCTTCCTTTAAATATTAACAGGCTGTCATATGTAGTAAGGCAATCATTGCTGTCACAGAACTTTTTCCCAGAAACTTAAGTGCTGCAGTATCTCTCCTACAGACATCTACACCAATTCATAACAGCTTTTACTGGTTTCAACCTGCAAATTTACTCAGAATAGTGCATCAGTAACACGATGTTGTTACAGTTGTAATAGGAGTAAGTTTACTTTGTACTTCACCACAGCTATCATTTTATACATTCCTCTTTCTTGCTCAACACAGTTTCAGGTAGGAATTCTTAACAAGGCAAAATGGGTTTATAAATATTGTAGCGACATCTAAGTTATTTTTCTAAGTTGCATACAAAAAACCTCTTTCAATGACACCAGTTAGAGTAAATTAATACTAGTAAAAAATCTTCTGCCTATACATAAACAAATGTAAAAAACAAATATACTTTTTAACTGTACTTGAGTTCTTGTCACCGGATCTTAACTTCACATGACTTATTGTAAAAGGTAAAATACTCTCTACAAATAGTGAGCGATTAATTACCAGCTGTTAAAGCAGTCATTTCAGTGGCAAAGATAGGATATAGATAAAAATCATTGTACACAACACTCAGAAGTGTTGTCTGCAGTTCTTTTTTCACAGACTTTAAAACAGAAAAAAAAATAATTTTCTCTACAGTCTAAGTGAATGGGCTTTCTATCAAACATCAACTTCTAGTGTTTTAAGAACAAAAATTAATTTCAGAAGTTCAAAAAAAGAATATATGGATAGACATATGTATGGAACAAGTGCATTAGGATATCCATTTGAATCGACTCATACATGAATTCACCCATTCACTTGCATGCAAAGAAGCAGTCCCTCCTTGACTCCCTCGGAACAGTTTATACTTCAGCGTTTAACTAATACAACAACAACCGTCCCATACAAGAAGGAAACATCTAAATTTAAGATTTACTCCCAGAATTTAAGGCTTTAAATATCCTTCATCCACAGAACAATGTTTTGGCTATACCTACAGATTTTAGAGCTAACTTGAGAATCCTTTGAGAGTCTGTTGGTATTTTTAAAACATAAATTACATTTCCCTATGCCCACATTCCTCTGTAGAATTTATAAGAATTCCATTCTTTAAATTCAAAAAGCCATTTTAATTGCTTTGAGTCAACATAAATTATACTGCTATATTAAACAAACTTTAATACATATCACCTTGTTCATGATCAATTTTAGAGTGCTTTACTAAAGAAGGCTTGGAGCCAAAACTGCCTTCAGAGGTGGCAATTTCTTTTTAACTAACATCAAACAATTAACTAGTTTAACAAGAGTCATTTTTTCTTGTTTTTGAGGGGACAATACTCAAAAGACATCCTAAACAATTGTTGCAACAGTTCCCCAAGACCGCCACCACCAGTGGGAGAAAAACTGAGTTTCTACTAAGTCACTAGTGGTACTCAGTGTTAAATGACTGAGGAGTTCCTACAAGGTTCAGGAAAAAAAAATCGAGGCTATTTGGTTAAAAAACCCCAACAAAACACTACAAGAAACAATAACAACAACAAGGAGAGCACTCAAACAAGTCCTACAACAGATGGGAAAGCTCCTGGTTGCAGCTAGAAATGGATTAATCTACACTCCAGAAATAGTGAGCTATCCAGCACACAGGTAGCTCCAAACTAGAAACAGAAGATACTTTTCCTAAGAGAAAAACACTCACTGGCTGCCTTTCAAAGATGTGCTATTGATAGAGACAGGAGAAAGTCCGATGCAGCATCAGGCAACTCCATTGGTGCAGTCTGCTGGCATAGAAACAGCTTCAAAAGTACTGCAGCAGTATATTGTACAGATATCTCTCCATGTATTGTAATAGAAACCTTTGTTTTCTGATTATCTTTTCCAAATACAATAGAAAAAAGTGTAAAACAACATTATTAAACATTACTACATTTTATACTCAGAAGTTTTGTGGGGAGGCCTATAAATATGCACTGCAATCTGGTCTGCAGTTTGAATTTATTCACCTTAGCAGAATACCTTTTTTTTCCCCTTGGCGCATGTACAGTAGAAATGAACAGTCACATTGCAACCATTCATGCTTCCCCGGACAATAGTTTTTAGCTGCAGATAGAATTAGGAATTTTAAAGCATGATTTTTTCATGATGCATTCAAGGGCACGTTCCCTGTACTCTTTCCTGCTCTGTGCAATTGGAGCAATAAAACAAGTAATGCTCTCAAAGTGAAGTGCAGATCCCATTTCTCCTGTGCATCAGAACAGCAAGAAACCTTGTAGGGTAAATAAAACTTTTTCAGTGATATTACTGACTTCAAGTTTTGAAGTTTTATTTAGTTGCCATGCCTCAGTTGGGATATGCTCTGTACAATTTGAAATGACATAAAATACAAAGTAGTCAATGTTACTAATAGGCAAATGGAGATCTTAAGCACTACAGTTGCTGATAACAAGCAGCTTAGACAGGCACTAAATGCCGTAATATGCAGCAGCAAACTGTTTGAAGAATGACACAGCTTACCACAAAGAGAATAAACACAATTTTTGGCCTAATATTTTACATGCTAACTAGGACTGCTCTGAGGTGCTACTTCCTAGAAAATAAAATGTTCATTCAAAGTTACATATGTACATTTGTGTGTGCATGTATATATAAATACAAGTATGACTGCACATAAACAGACTAATGAAGCTAATTTCATTTTGCTCCTTTAATATGAGATAGCAGTTAAAGATGTAGTATCAAACACAGTGATGACAAGAGCTACACAGGCAGTAGTGACATATTTCCTCTTTTCACAACCAAAAAAATCCATGGAATGTATTTGCTGTTTAAATGAAAACTGTTTATACCAGGATACAAGGCGACTTTGGAAAGGTCTTTAATAAGTACTCTCTTGTCATTCCATACAAACACAAAAACACATACACACATATCTTTGATCTCCAAGTACAGGACCATTTTATACTGGACCAGTTGCTATTATTCTCATTATACTTTGAAATAAATTAGCACAAAACTAATGTTATGCTATAAAGTGTTAGACTATACTTTAAAAAAAAAAAAAATAAGTATACATTTCCAGCCATAGCCAAGACAAGTGCTAAAGTATTTATGGAATACAAACAGTAAATACTAAAGACAGAGAAAACAGCTTAAGGAATAGATTGGAGGGTACCTTGTAGAGCATGCTGTCAGAAGGGATTGCAGACAGTTTCTTTGAAGCTAATGTACTCAAATTTCCTGGGGCTGGTGCAGCCTAAGGCTGGAGCATCATGTGAATGAGACATATTTCTGTCTAATCCTGCTGAAGACAGATAAGTCTGCCAATTGAACCTGTGCGAGCTTGACAGCTAACGGCACCAGCTTTATAGTAGAAGACTGATGCTGAAACACCAAAAGTGGAACAGCACTTTTTGACAGCAAGAAATCAACGTTTTTGACAATAAATGGGAGGCAAGATCTTTTCCAATCAAACAAGATGTCTGTTCATAGAACGCATCAAATCCATCTTGCTAGCAAAGTTCAAGATTCATTTCATTACTAACATTTTATGTTTCTTCCTTTCAGAGGTGTGTTAAAATTCAGAGAAATTTGAGTGACACTCCAGTATTCTTCATGCTTCTCAACAAGGCAACATCCTCTTTCATGCCCTTCTCAACAGGGAGCATTAAATACACATTTGAATTCTGCTTGACAAAAAACTTGTAAGATGTTTCATGATATTCAATATCCTTACTGTTTTCAGAGTTATTTTTCAAACATTTCCTAATTCATTGGTGTTTTTAAATTAATTTAGATAGCCTGTTTTCTTCACTTTTACACTTAATATACATCGTTTATGCTCATTTCCTCAAAACACTGCATGAACAGGTTAATGAACAGGTTGAAAGTTCTAGGCTATTTTGGTAAGAGACAAAACTCCTATCGACTTTGGACAAAACTTCATAACAACAACAACATAAAGAATAGGACTAAATCCAGTGCCTAAGGAGGTTGGGAAGGACTGGAGGTTAGGGAGAAATTCTCTTGGAAGGCAAATTTATACAAGATTGATTGGATGTAAAAAACAAAACAAAAACAACAAAAAAAACAGTCTTGCTTTGAAAGCATAGGAAGAGGAAAAAAAGATATGAAGTGAGACCACTTTACAGAAGGAATGTTTAATAATTAAAACTAACCAACACTGGGCTTCAAAACTGAAGTCACCTCCTTCAGCTTATAAAACAAATAATATGACATGGTTTGTTACAACAGCAGGATAAATCAATTAACTCTCAGAAATTTCACATCTCTGAGAATAATAACACAAGTCATGAAATTAAGAAATAAAACATGATCTCAAAAACAATCAAAAATTAGCTGAACAACACTAAAAGAACTTAGAAATCACGTATCCAGTGCTCTTCTATTCCCAGGTTTTAAAACACTAAGGCCTGATTTTTGAGGAGTTTTTCACTCCGATAAGAAATTGCACAGAAACATCTTTCCTCATATTCTTTTGACGAATAAACATGGATTTACATGCAATCACGTGAATAAGAAGCATTTCCTCATGATCAAGGAGTAGTTATAGCAGTTATGCTCTATAGAGAAGCCAATCCGTATTTCAATTTTATCTTAAATATAATCTATTATTTGCTTCTTTAAAGAGTATACTAAATTGGACCATGTTTTAAACAGTAATTCTATTCCAGTGTTATTTGACAGAAAAATAATATAATGCTCATCTAATTAGTTAAAAATAGGAGGAGGGAAATATGTTAATAAACGTAACTGCACCACAAATAATTTGTTAAATAATTTGTTAATGTCTTATAACTCAATATCCCAAGACTTCTTTAGAAAAGAACTAGAGAAATAAGCATTAGAAGTTCTACTCTGCCATATCTCCCTGCTTGCCAGTATCACTCATGTTTGCTGGAAGTAAAAATCTACGATAGACTTGGATATCTAGGAAACACCATTGTGGTGTTTTTTTTTTTTTTTTTTTAAGAAGACCAAAAATAATAATGGAAATATGAGAACAGATTATTCTTTTAATACTAGTTATTAGAAAGAAAGAGAACTCCAGAATGCGCTTATCTCAAAAACATTGGAAATCAACCACCTTAATCACAGAAAACCTTGGAGACTGCAGCACTTAAAACAAAATCATGTCACTACTGTAACTTACCATGAGTTACAGTTTATAGTGATCACGCTACAGGCATTTAAAAAATCTAGATGTCGATATGAAACGATCACTCTTTTTGGAGCAATTGCATACATTAGGATATTCTATTCAAATACTTTATCATTTTTAGTGAAAGGAGTCATATGTAGAGCACCTGAAAATCTTAGCTTCCAGTTTTGCTCACACAAAGGTTGAAATATCTTGCCTATATGAAAAGTTGACTTTCTTTTTCAATGACTGGTCACTAAAATCAAAACCTAAATGACAAAAAAAAAAAAAAAAAAAAAAAAAAAAAAACCAAATTTGCTAAAACAGCTTCATTATCCACTTTGCAATCACTTCAAAGCAAACACAATGGTATCAGCTGTTCCCATTACTCTACTAACAAGAGCATGAGATCTCAGTTTACGGTAAACAAAAAAATATTTTACTAACATATCCACAACGTAAGTATCTTTTTATTTGCAACAGAAAACACTATAAACTTTAGATACTGTGAAACCCTGATTAGCTTCTACCTACCTAGTGCAAAAGAAGCCTTAATATAAACAGCAAATATCTAATTTTAATCTCCACAGTGGATATTTGTCTGTGGTGTCACACTCATTAGCAACTATGTAGTTAGCG
This sequence comes from Chrysolophus pictus, assembly GCA_037305975.1. Lineage (NCBI taxonomy): Eukaryota > Metazoa > Chordata > Aves > Galliformes > Phasianidae > Chrysolophus > Chrysolophus pictus. The sequence goes on along the minus strand of CM074583.1, from coordinate 10,682,146 downwards.
TGAAAGTCTACTCCTTTGCCCAACACTGTTGTTCAACCTAAAAGAATCTGTAAACTTAATACAAGTCTTAGAAAGCATTTGAATGTGCAGAACGCTGCAGTGTTTGATCGTACAGGCTGCCTCTGCAAGCATTACTGTAACAAATATTAGACATGTCAGAAGTGTTCAAAAAATTCAGTTTTTCCTGTCTCATTACATGAAAAGCTGCATTGTGAATGCTCAAATAAGGGTAATTTAACATCCAATACTGAAAATACATCAGAATAGTTCAAGGAAATGCTTCACTGGAAATGTCTTTTTGCAATCTCAGAGATCCTATTAAATATTAGAGTTCGTTCAAACATCATTTATTAGGAAACTACCATTACAGATGCTATCAGTAATCCATCTAGTGCCATGTCCTATCTCCAAGAGGGACTAGGGAGATATGCTTCACAAGATATATAATGCCCTTGCAAAGTTAACTAGTGACAGGTGAAGTTTCTTCCTGTGGAACATCTCCAACAGACAGATAAAAAGCATCCAAGTAAATTATGTCCTAAATAACTTTATAACGCCATTGTGCATGTTTTTACTCTTTATAAGATAGGGGCATAAAGTAATGTTTAAAGCCCTTGGCGTATAGTAAGAAGGACGGAATACATAGAAATACAAGAAAGTCAACCTGATTACTATCATTTTGCTTGGTTCCCTCCTTTCATAATATTTAGCAAGGTAAAATGGATAGACAATGCTTGTAACACACACAGCCAGTCTGTAAATTGCAGTTTCTCAAAGCAATCCCATTTCTTCTAAAAAAAATAAAAAACAACTTTCAGGACATTTTCTAATGACAGCATGGCACACAAGGGCAGTGAGGATAAAGTGATGGTAGCAGGCCACAAATCACAGGTACTTCTTTGAGGATAAATTAGGCAACACATGAGCATGGAATAAATAGTAGGTACTAAAAATTTGTTAAGGGCCCCAAATCATAACACGTTCAATTTGTATCACACAGATTTGTTTTGAAAGCACAATCACACTATGAGTGCAATAAATTTCAGTGTATAAGAGCCTGGATTTTAATTAGTATTACCTTGTGTAGTTCATAATTATTTTTTATTTAATGACTAAGTAGTTCAATTTGATATCATTGTGCTGTTTAACAAATCAAAAATCACTGAGTGTGATTATACAAAACTGTTTGTAACGTTTAGCAGCAATTATTATTTCCTGTATCTCCCCATAGCACATCCATGGTTTTTCTTTATTGGTTATGAATTATGATTTTTATTTGAATTATAAATAGAAGGATTTATGTCTCCACAGCCATTGAATTGACTATGCTGAGCTACAGTTTATACTTTGTAAAGTAGCACTCTAGAAAAAATTACTTAAGTGAGAGAAATAACCTGGTTTCCTGTATTTTCAAAAGCCTTATTATGGCCAGTGAAGTTTTCACGTATAACCTCTATGACATTGTCTGTTTCCTGATCTGTAATACTTAAAGAGATGTTTACATGGATTACAATAAAAAATTCATAGCAAACACCAGTTTGCCATGGTAAGTTACAAAACAAAGAGACGCATGTATTTAAAATCACATATGAGAAACAAAATCAAGCTTGTTCACATCTGAATTTAAAAAATAACAAAAAAAAAATTGGAGGCATGTTATTCTTACACATACCCACATTGTTGTATTTTAGATAGTATTCTCAGTATGCTACAGCAGGCAGTTTTAATAATTATCATGCTACAGCATTTCACAAACAGTTCATTCTTTCTGGATTGTTGGTTTTTTTTGTTGTTGTTGTTTTTGTTTAAGAGAACAAAGACATTGAATACAGCAAGTCATAAGGAGAACAATATTAGACAATCCTGACCTTGTGGCAAAAATGCACCGAACCCAAGGTTTCATGTAATTACCAGAGCCATAGATAATAATCTACATTAAATCCACGTTAACTAGAAGCATTCAAAGTCAATTCCAGTATATTTTCATTCAATGCTTCATTTCATCATATGCGATCAAAATACAGAATTGTTGAAAAACGTATGAATGAAAAGTGATGCGATATGTTGTAGCGATAGAATGAAATGCCATAAAATAAATTTGGGAATACAAGTGGATAGGCTGCATGTTAAGAAAATGAAATGTTTCCTAAGTTAAGATTCAGTGGTGGGGATTTTGCTGATCCTCTAAATATTATACACAGACATAGGCTTAGGGGTTGTATAACTAGGTGCATTTTCTGCATTTTATAAAATAGCGCTGCAAAAATTCAAGGCAGAGTCTGCTACTCAGATAAAGGCACTCATATATTCCTTACAGCCAAGTAAAGGAAAACTGTTCAGAAAGCTGTTAAAAAAATAATAAAAAAAAGCATCTACTGTTTACAATCAAAACTTGAAAATCTGCAGTTCTCTTGCATTCTCACAGAAAGTTTTCTCATATCTCACCAGGATGAGCTCATGATCATTACAAGTACAGTGCACAGAAGAAGGAAAGCCCCTGAGGCATTCTCCCTGGGTATGAGATGCAGGTTTATTTCAATCCATCAGCAGTTCTGTGAAGATTGATGTTTCAGAACTCTGTCCCTATCAAAACTAATGTATAATTTCTGCAAAAAGACTTGGTTTTAACAAATCAGCATTTCTGAGAACAATAACTCAGAATTTCTAGAAATTCTGCAATAACTTATTAGTTCTGGTGTTTGCCAAGACTTCTCCCTTCCCCAGTTATATCTATATGAACTTAAAAACTAATAAACCCAAGCTCTTGAAGCATAATACAGAATAGAATTGAATGGTCATGCAGCAGCAGACAATTGCATTACAGCACTGCATCAGAAGGCACCTAGTGGCAGATGCTAAAAGAATGATTAAGTTATAGAAGATATTGCTAGACTAAAATACCTTACTAGCTTCCAACAAGCAATTGAGGATTATCTAGTTGGAGGTTACAACTAGATTGCAGTATTAATAGTTAATCATCCTGTAAAAATTTGCCAAATACTTTTTCGAATCAATTTATATATATATTTTTAAATCTCCCGATAATACAGAATCAGCTTTACCAATGCAGCACTCACCTCCAATAAAATATAATATAATAAAATGATTGAAAGATCATTTGTCACAAACCAGAGCATAATAGCAGACCTTACGATCTAAGAATGTCCTTTGTTAGAAATACACAGTTCTGTCTAAGCTCCACCAAATTACTACAGAGAGAAAAGGTCAGAGATTGCTGTCCTTGAGAAGAAACCAACATATTAAGGACTAACAAAAATATGATGTGACAACATAGAATAGGTTGGTCTGCACTTATTAATGTAATTTATGAACCCTTATCCTGTGTTATGTACCAGGTTTTTAACCTCATCATAAAACCAGAATTAATTTGAGAACACTCCCATTATTCAGAATCATAGAATCACCAAGGATGGAAAAGACCTCCAAGACCACCGAGTCCTTCCACCTACCTTCCAACCTTCCACCTACCACCAACACTGTCTCACTAAACCATGTCACTCAGTACAAAACATCTAAATATTTCTTGAACACCTCCAGGGATAGTGACTCAACCACCCATGTGAGCAGCCCATTCCAGTGCCTGTCCATTCCTTTGGAGAAGAAATTCTTCCTAATATCCAACCTGAGCTTCCCCTGGTACAACTTGAGGCCATTCTCCCTAGTCCTGTTGCTAGTTAGGTGGGAGAAGAGGCTGGCTCTCACCTCGTCACAATCTCCTTTCAGGTAGTTGTAGAGAGCTATATGGTTTCCCTTGAGTATTTGCATAGGAGGTAACCTGACAAAACATCACAGAGAGATGCCCCCACTTCCAAGAAACATAAGAAACACAATTTATAGACTGATTAGAAAAACCAGAGTTACACAAGCAGGCTTAATTTCTTTGTAGTCTTCATAAGAAGTAATATTGAATGCATTTTTCAAATAGTTTTCCTAATCAAGTTATTGAATAGAAATCATCCACTCTAATTTGAACCCTAATATTTAGGAGCAGCCCCTATTTGCCTTGGTCTTCAAGGAACAGAGCTTGCCAAGTAACTTCAAAAGCAGTTTGATCCACCATTTGTCTTTAACTGGCTTGGTAGAACTGGTAGAATTGGCTGTTAACTACTTGAATTGGTATAAAAGAATAAATAACACCACTAAAAATATTTGTCTGAAAAAAGACCCTTTAACAATGTTCTTTTAATCATTCCAAGATAATATCTGGTAAATAAAATAACAGAATGGGGGAAAAGACAGCATTTTTTAACACACCAAGATTATATGACATATGCAAGAGGTTCAAAACTATTGACCTCATCTTTTTCTTCTAGACTGTGATTTATTCCTACCTACTGTAGTCAGTGTTAGATCAATGCTGTTTATCCTCAAGGTTACATCATCATTGTAACTAATCTTTGTTTCAGTTTCCATAAACATCCTCCAAAGATCAAGGGGAAAAAAAAATCTTGTAATATAAAGGAAATTGATATATTGCATCAACAGTAAAAAAATACAGAATACTGGGAAAACCAATAGGTTTATAGACAGATGGCAGAGAGGAAGAAAGAGAGCAAAAATAACCAATGCGATAAAAGATCTAATGATTTGTTTTGAGTCATCTAAGCAATTTCTGCTGCAGCGAGGAAGAAAAAAAACAACAACCTTTTGTAGTTTCATTTCTAAAATCAAAACTGGAATTTCAGTCCATGAGTTACATCCTTACTCAGGGGTAAATATGTATATATGTTGCACATCTACATAGAAGTTGTGTTTACACTAGCACAGAAACTTCATATATGCAAAATTCAGTTTATTTGACTCCCCTTTTCTAAAACGAATGTGACAGTTACGAGTCAGTATGTTTCTAGGCAATGTATCAGGAACATAAAATGCAAATTTTCACAAGAAGTTGTTTCTTGTTATATCCTCTTCCATCACTGGAGCCCCACTTAGGATACATGAACAAACTCTTGATTGAAACAAAAGGCTATGCTTAAAAGTAAGCAAACGACAGCAAGTTTCTCATTCTACACTCAAATGTGGCTAGATACAGCTTTCTTAGAAAATACATTCTGCAGACAAAATGAGAAGATGCTATATTGAGTGAATCGTTCTATGCATTCCTATTAAAAAAGAATGAAAAATATTTGCACTTGGTTCTAAAGTAACCCATTCCTCAGCTGAATTTCTAGGTACTTTTTCTGTCCTTTAGTTTTCTGGTGAAGATCGTTAATAAATCATTATTACCTGTTTAACTTTCCCTGAAAGGCTTCGAACAAATAATCAAAAGGGTTGATATAACTTTTGTTTACACTCAATACCACAGATACACAATGGGATTTGTATCAGGATACAGCATTTATTTCAGTACTGTCCATTGCAATTACTCATTATTCTGAAATAACAGCATTTCAGACTACACTCTTCAGATAAATTCTGTCAGAATAATTAGGATATTGTTTTGGTGTTTCATAGTTTTAGTGATTATTTCCTTATACATGCATTGTATATTCTGCATTATGTTCTGCTTAAGTTCCTCACAGCCTGTGTTTTCCCATTAAAACACTTTCAACATTTTCAGTTGAACAAGAGAAGGAAGTCTAACACACTTTTTTATTTGAGCTATTTGTAAGCATTTTCTTTTTATCTGTTCCCTTGGTATTTATCACCCATTTTTAATGACTAACGTGTCCAAGCAGTTCTAGCCAGATTCTGATCAATTTCTTAAAAAAAAAAAAATTAAAAATTCCATTCCTCACAAATAAGCTTTCTGAAACCTTTAAAATGAGTTAGGATCTTGCTTTCTGAGACTATACTTAACCCTCTTCATCCAGCTTTCCAACACTGTTGCTCAGAATTCTTTCCAACAGCAGTGGCTTTCCAAAAATTAAACCCTTTTCAGTTGTGTTTTCCCTATGAGCAGCAGAACAATTGTATTTCCTAGCAGGCTAGCTTCTCCTATTTTTGTCCAAATTAGAAGTTACAGCATACGTCTTAGATCAGCAGTATTATGGAAAAAAATCATGGGTAACATTGATTTGTAAGAAAGATACTTAATAGAAAGCAATGTAATTTATTTCCGTTTATAAGAAATCCAGAAAGTTGTTTTCATCATGATTCTGACAAGTAATCTGAAAGTACATAAAAGCTATCCTTGCATATTTGCAGAAGCAATACAAAATACAAACAGTGTGACTGGGGCTTTATCACCTCTGAATATCAGTCCAGCTAACACAGCTGAATCATTCTCAAACACCATTATTTGTAGCACACTGTAGGGGTCTATAGAGTGCTATCATGCTGCTTCACATCCACCTGCTAAGCAGCATGAATATACACCTAGCTAAACAACCTCTTCTCCTATACAGTGTTAGAGGCTGGTGTCGTGCCTTTGATCTACAGGCAACCACAGACTTTAAAGTTGTAGTGTAGTTAGTATACTCATCACTCAGCTAAATAAAAAGCCTGAAACAAAACAATTAAGCTTCTGTATGGAGTGAGATAACAAGAACAAATACAACCATGAAGAGCACTGCAACAAGAGGGCAAGAACTACTGGGGAGACAATGGTGGCGCTTCCCAAGTGACTAACTCTACACACAGGAGTGGGCACATGCATAGGTGGGAACTGAAAATGAAGGCAGAACAGGAACTCAAAGAAAAGGCTCCAAACATGAGAGAATAAATCCAAAGCATGAAACTGGGGAGAAACAAAGCTCAGTCTTAGAAGCACTGTGCTGAGAAGAAACTACACCAAGGAAAATATCTACTGCAAAGAAGCAGAATAACTTATACATACTTCATAGAGAAACAAAAAAGCATCCCAAAATTTCATTCTTTGTATTCCAAGCATGAATTATCCAGAGCCGTGGCTGGATACTGGTCAATCTCTGAGATTCCCAGACATCACTCAGACACCAGCCATAGGTGCTGTTTGGGGAAACAGGAGGGTGGAGCTCACCATACAACGCTGGTGGTAGCTATAAATCCCATCCCTTTAACTGACAATGGATGTACAAATCAGATATGCTTCTCCATTCCCTCTAATCATATTAATCCTTAGTTTCTCCCTAACAGTGGGCCATTACTCAGCAACATCTGACTTAAGCAGTGGGACATTCAACAACTGTTTTGTTGCATTTCGTTAGTGTATGATTTCCATTTCTGCACTTTTACTTTGGGATAAATCCTTAAGCCTGACATACGCTACCCTGGCTATGAAGGAGTACCGGCTCTTTATCTGTGCACAGGGGCTTATAAGAAGAAGAAACCTATTCCTGACTGCCTGTAGTACTCATGGGATATAGCAACTGAAAAGTGCATTTCAACTTTCCCTAACTAGTGCTAAATAACAATAATAATAATAATAATGCTAGCAGCATGAAAATTGTAGTCAATTTATTTCAAATTCCTTATTTTTCAGCAAGCTGTGAATAATAAAGCATGTATATAGAATTTATTGCACATGAGTCAGTATAAGGTTCTTTTCCTCCTCACAGTCAGGCATAGAGCCACTTTCAACACTACCTTTCACTTGAGTACAGGTTGTTTATTCTACATTAGTCACAATCAGATAAATTGCTTAGGTTTCCCTTTAATAGGCTTCTCATACAAATCAATTTTCTAAAAATCTTTTTCTGGCTGTGGGCTGCTCAGATGCAATTACGGTTTAGCTCCTATATTTACTTCTCTGAATTTAGTATGGTCCTGATTTTGAAAGGAATCTTATTTAGGGATTGGAAAGCTTGATGATTTCAACATTTAAAGTCAAATCACACACTACTTATATATGCCTCAGCTGAAGCTTTTCTTGTATCTTTTTAGAATTGAGCACTTCAACAGAGTCAAAGCACATCCAGCAGGTCATCCACTCTGAAATTTGTTGCTTACCAGCTGAAAACCTCTATGCCTTTATGATACTTGAGAAAAATAGCACTTCAAGTCCAGTAAACTCAGGTTTACTTCTTCAGTGTTGCAAAGTAGAGGTAATAACTCACTAAACAATACTACAGAACTGAAACCAGACTCATTTACCAAAAGAGCAACAGAAGTTCATTATAATTTACCGACTCTTATATTAAGTAGTATTCCAAAGCTTTATTCTTAGTGGCAGAAAATGAAAACTTTCCATCATCGCGACTTTGGTATTTCCAGGTATATATTCACACAAATCTATCTACAGCAATTAATCCTGATAGAACCTTTGGTTTAATTTTTTTCCTCTCAGGACTTCTACCATCCTACTCCCAAAGAAAATAGGAATATGGGAATAGACAGTTTGGCTAATTCCTGTACAAAACATGGACAATGTTGGTCAATTAGTAAGGCCATGAGATGATCGTATTTCTCTATAATAAAATATCACTTGAGAAATAAAACATAATGCAAGATGAAAGGGAAAATAGCAGCTTTTGAATCGCTTCCTACTTTCGCTAACTTATTGTAACATTTACAGAAAACTATTTGGATATGTAGCAAAAAATAAGAAGGAATTACAATAAGATCCTATCTGCCACAAAAGCTATATTCCCACTGGAAACAACATAGCTATTATGTCTCTTGTAATGTTCTCTATGAATGCAGCAGTGTGTCAGTGGGTCAAATAGATTTGTGCTCTCCTTCCTTTGGTTATTTCATGCAAAATGACTATTATAATAAGACCTAGCACTTTGATAAAAGAACTACCTACCTTTATCCAAAGGCAGCAGAAGAATCTGAATAGATTAGTACACGCTTGTATAAGTAACTGCAAGTAAACTACTAATGCTCCTGCACACCTGGAAGTGAGCAACTTAGAAACAAATTTTTTGGACAGCTGAAAGATTTTGAAAAGTATATCATGACCCAACCTGAAGCTGGTAACCCGTAACACTGCATAAAACATCCTAAACTTAGTGCTATCACAAAGTTTATAACTGTATTGAATGCACATCTACTTTCCAGGCCAGATTTCTCTTTAAAATTTTAATTAGGTAAAAATTATTTAAATATGATATTTAGAATGATGGAAAGCAAAGAAATACATACACTTTGTTCAATTGGATAATTAATTAAAAATTAACTTGAAAAGATAAAAATAGGAATGGCTTTATTGATTTCTTTTTCCTATAGAGTAAATGCGTATAACAATTATGATAGTAATTGTTTTTCACATGACTTTGGCTACATTTATATTATTTTTTTACAATGGTTAATGCACAGACAAATGTGCTACTGCATGAATAAGTTCCATAGATCTATGTCTATGCAACAAATACAAGAGAAATGTTTCAAAGCAGTAACCTCAAAGATTTGTGAGAGGTGTATCTTAATTCAGGACTTCCAGTAAGCCCTCACCCAAAACAGAGCATTTCCTTTGGCATCTCATAAAGCAGCCTATCATAATTAGGCAGTATTTTTTTCTGAGAAAGAAAATATTATTTACAGGGAGATTGATATGAGCAGAGATGTTGCTGAACTGTTATCAGTAACTGCACTAAAGGAAGTAAAGGCAAAATTATCGCTTCTTCAACCAGAGCAGGTAAGCATGCAAATTCATAAGAAAATAAGAACACAGGAGCTGAAGCCGATGGAGGCAAATTTCCAAATGAGAACTGCAGAAGCTACACTTGATACTTAGAGCTATGAACAAAAATCATTAAAAAAAAAAAAATCAACATAAAAGTTGCTGGAAAAAGTACACAAAGAATAAATAAATAAATAAATCAGTCAGAAAGGTATTATGGCAACCTGAACCATCAATGTAACTAATAACAGCAACTAGAATTTGATTCAGTCACAGAAAATAAAGCAATTCCGCTTCTTGGCACATATTACTTGCAACTGTGTTATGCATACAAATAAGAAAAAAATACTGACTCTACCACAAAGCACTATTAAGCAGCACATCACAAAAGCCAAAAACAAAAATTGTAGAGTATATATTCATATAAAATTTCTTCCTTTACTACTAATTCTCTCCTGGTTTCTTCAGCATACCGAGTGCTAGAATATACGAAGATTCATGCATTACTGACTTCAGCGGATTGTTATGCAACACAGACTTTAAAGAAAGTGCCTTCAAGATAAGGATGCATAAAGATGCATGATATAAGCAACTCAAACAGTAGTATTTCATTATGATTTCTGCAGCCCCCTTATTTGAATGTGTTACTGTTACTTATGCTACAGAGTCAAGACACTCATAGAGTAAGCCATTATTCGCTTTCTCTGATGGCCGTCCTCCTATTTCCTCCCACAGCCAAATGCAGCTCAAAGTCTATCCTGAGATGTAAAGCAGAGAAATACACAAAAAATAAAATTTTTTAAAAAATTGATAGAAGAATGCCAGGTTATTGTTCTGACTGGAGAAGTTCTGGTTGTACAGCACAGTATAAATTAGCCAGATGAGATACTAAGGAAAGCAACAGTAAGCGAGATAATGCGTCAGATAGAAAATTCAGATTCAGCTGTATGACAGGCACTAGTCCCATGTTACTACAAAATGGCATCATCTGAAGTTTTTATTTTTCTTTCAGAGACATTCAAAAAAATAGCTGTAAAAATATGCATTTTGTCATTTACAATTGTTGATGCTGTGCACATCTGCACAGTACTGTTCTCTGCAGATTTGTCAATACATTTGCATTTAGACTTGTCAGCCAGCTACGAATCCTACTTTAATATGCAAAGCAATTGAGAAACGATGGAGAGAGAAGTGTAAGAATGAATGCATGAGTACCTTTTCAGAATTCCACTGAGTATGGTATATATTTATTCTATGAAGTTATTTTGACAAAATTATTTTTTTTTCTTTACACAATAGTTATATCTCACATGATTTGCTTTTTCAGCAGAAAGCACTTTTAGCCAATTAATGTACTTTAGTTAACAGCTTCAGCTATAGGATCTGCAACTGTAAATAACCCCCAGAACAGCTACATATTAGATTTGTTACTTTTTATGCTTATTCCCATATTTTAGACAGATTAACAAATTAGAAAAAAACAATAGGATAGCATGGAGAGATAATGTGCCACCACCAATGCATGTGCTGAAAATAAGTTTCCCCATTCCTTGATAGTTTTTTCAAGAAAAATAAAACAGGCCTCCTCTGATGTCCTGAAGCAGCATGACAAACAGCCACCATTTAGTTAGATTTCTTTGCTGAAGATCTACTAAACTTGTTTGTATCATACGTTTGATTAAGTGAAAATTTCATAATTCTGGTAACCAAAATTTGAATTAATTTCTCAATCATACACCTCATCACAGACTTGATTTTAAATAAACGTTTTACACTTCCAAGTATCCCAGGACACTGGCAATTGCACGGATACTGAACAGTCAACCCTGTTCCATTGATTGAAATTCAAATCATTACCCAAGTGAGGAAAAACATCAGAGATGCATTCCCCTTTGGATTTTATGCATAAGAGAGAAATGGTGGAGAAAATTCCAGGGAGACAAGGGGAGCACAGAGAGGACTGTGCCAAAATGGTAGCCAGAAGTCAACAGGAATTTCTACAAGTCTGCCACAAGTGATCAATAGGTATCTAATTTAATTTGTGCCTAAAAATCCATCTGGATGCCATTTTCAAGGAAAATTAGCTATAATTACATAAATGAAATCATCAGTTTCAGTGATAAGCTTCCAGTTCTTCAAGGATATTCCACTGTTCTGATCACTGTGTTTTCCTGCAGCACCTCCTGCAGCTGTTTCTTTGATGGTGCACAATAGATTGCTTTGGCCAGTGCTCCCCTGCACGTGCAGTGTGAGGGATGGTGCCACGCACAGAATCCCACCCGCATAGATTCAGCACAGCAGTGAGATCTGATGGCTGTTTCCAGAGACTGCAGAAAGCAGAACACACTTTTGGCCTTTGAAAAGAGTAGCTGCTGGTTGAACAATTGCCTTTGGGAACACTGTGAGATGCTGACAAACATTTAATTGATCGCACGTACTTGCCACCTCGCTCATCGTCTTTGAATGTTTGTACATTGTGTGAGGATGGAAAGACAAGGGCAACTTGTGCTTCACCCTCATTACATTCTGCAAATAATTGTGCTTTAATTTGCTTTAGAGGCTACTTGGTCAGTGTCCAAATTTCATTTCTCTCTCCTCTTACCCTATATGGGAAACTATTTTCCAACTACCTAACAACCAAAATAATTTCTTCTTCAACATCCTAATATAAAATTGTTACAAAAAAGTTTGAAACCATCTTTTTTCCTCTCCTATCCATAAAAACGTGCTTGCTTCTTTGCTTCACTGGGAAAGTAATTTCTAACAGTTAACTGTGTAGCCTTGCAGATGTGGATGCTTTTGCTTAAATGCAAAATTAGTGGTGTGCAACCAAAAAATGAATGTCCTGCCTCAAAAAAAAATAAAAAATAAAAAATAAAAAAAATCAAAAAACCCAAAAATATAACTATAGTATTTTCATTATAACTTTTTAATTTTTCTTAATTTTTTTCTTGGATAAAAAATTAATTTTCTACATGGTAGGTACTTCATCTAGATAATCAATAAGCTCATCTATAATTTTGTACACATGAACATTCACTGAAAACAGTCAGCATGGTAAAGCGCTACATTATCTTTCTAGCTTACATTTTGTTCCAATTAATGAGTGTAATGAGTTTCATATGTTCTTACACTTCCAATCAGCAGTTAAGTCATAAGAATGGTAATAAGAAAACCTTCCCCATTTAATATATTATTTCATATCCTGATCTTATCGCTTAATCATTCTGGAAAATAAAACAATATGGCCATAAATCATCCAGTTCAGTGAAAAAGCATTTAAGCTACAGACATTGCTCTTGACAAAGATAGTATTTGCCTCTGGTGAAAGCAGTGTTTTGCCACTGTGTACCATACAAATTAGAACTGGGAACCTTTTACTGACTCTCACACCAATGAAGGCCTTCAGTTTTTTCTTTTAAACTACACATTTGAGAATTTGTTTTCTTGAAATGTTATTGTTCTTCAAATGCTTCTGCACACTCACACACAAAAGAGTCTTCTGCTACAGCATGAGATTTCCATGGAAAACCCCCACTGAGTAAAAACAGTTCTGCAAATTCTATTCAGCACCATTTTATCTCAAATAACTTGATATGGCATTAGTCTAAGAGCCCAGAAATAACTGGACACCCTGAAGGAGAAAAGGTGTGATAGCAGACTGTTTTCTACATTTGCATCAAGTTTCTTGGTAGTATTTTGTTCTATACCTTATTTGGTGAGTGAAAAACTTTTATTGTAAACTTTTATTGTTTCAAATTTGCTAATTCTAATTGTGCTAAAAAATAGCAACAGAAATATGCTTGTTTTTTAGTCATTTAAAAAAAAAATCTTCAATCACAAAATCAATGTCTACTGCAGGAAAATGATCTGAAGCGGCCATAAAAATTTGGTTCTGGAAATGGTTTTCATTCTATTTCCACAGTGACATAGCAAAACATCCAAGAAGATAAGTACAACTACTGAAACTACTAGCCCTGACTGACATCTGCTTTATTAAAAAAAAAAAAAAAAAAAGGCAAGAAGAAGCTACGAGATAAACGTAGAAGAACAATCATATTAATTACGAAGAGTTTCATGCAGTAAAAGGACAGTGCAATCAAGTCATTCACTGTGGTTTTAGAGAACTTGAAATTCTAGCATCTCCTAGGAAGCCATATTTGTTCAGAAGTCTAGGTACTACTTTACACAGCTGCGATTAATGTTTCAGGGCATTTTGCATAAAGAACTGCAGAAAGACATCTGTTGCAAAAATGGTTCTTAAATACAAGTAAGTGTTACCAAAGTGCACATTTTAGAAGCTCCTACAAAACACTGTGCTTCTTATCCCTGAAGAGTATTGGCAGACAGAGCTCATCTAGACAACTGGGTACTGGGCGAAGAAATTCACTGTTGCAACAAGGAACCTACCAGCTGAAAAGCCTTTGCTATTTTTCAAACAGCTTTAACTCTTTGCTCTAGTACTGGTACATGCATAGGCATAAATATGGTGCAGTTTCAAACTCGCAATGAGCTTCTTATTGCAATGGCTTCAAACAGATTAGGATCAGATCCTGAATCAGCTACTTTTAACCTATCTGCAGCTCAACTTATTTAAACAGTTCCTTCATTTGCTTTCCCTGGTACATATCCACTGAACGCTAAGATGTCATTAATGCTGGCACATCTAAACATAATTCATTACCAAGTCCCATTTCTCAACTGGACAGCTCCACATTTCCTGTGGTCATCTAATTAATGGGTATCTATTAGACCCATCTGCAAATCTTACCAGGTAATACTTTCACAAAACTAAATTGAGCTTGCTACAGCAGAAATGCATACCTAGGGGTACAATTAACTATATAGAGACATACTTTATCCGAAGCCTTAGGCACAATCAATAATGATTTTTTTTACTGAGATGTTATGGGGTTATAAGCACAAGATGATAGGCTTAAATTACTTAAGTTTTGATGACCTTATTCTATTTGGATCCTAACTCTCAGCAAATATGGAGCTAGACAAAATTTTATTACACAGTAAAATTCTTTACCAATTCTAAAATTAAAAAGTTTAACAGCCTAAAATATAAAGCATTATCTTGTCCGTGTAAAAATTTAATAGCTACAGTATTAATGAAACAATGTGAGGACCAACTAATATATTCTCTGTCCTTCATTTCTCCATACACATAGGATTGTTCTTTGATTTGAGACATAATTTTAGGCAAAAAAAGCACGTGTTCAGACTGGTTGAATAATTTAAAGCCACAGCTCCATCCCAATTGGCAGGATCAGCCTTTGGAAAGCCACTGAAGACACTGAACATTTTGTGCGATCCCACTGTGAACACCCAGGCAACGAAATCTCCTCACATAATCTACTTAGAGATTAATTTTCATGGCACTTCTACACAGGCTTATTCTTCACAACTATTTTTTAGGAAAGAATTTTTCCCATTTACACAGAAGTGGGAAAAGAAAAGTAACCTGTTAGCATATTCTTAATCAGTATTTCTCCCCAGCACTCTCAGAGCTCTTCTTAGGCCCCCAGGTTTTTCCTTAGTTATCTGTAGCTGCTTAAATCTGTTAGTATGTAATACAAGATTGCCTTTCTTTGCTCTCACGACAGTACGTATGCAGAAGAAAACATCTACAACAGTTAACCTCACCTGCCTTAGCTGGTAACATGTGGGATGTCAATTGCCCACAGAGACTCTAGACGGCTCTCAGACTAAATAAGAGTGGTTCTTTAAAAGTCAACAGAACAAGGTAGAGAACAGCATCCAGGATTCTCCCCCCACTGCACTTCCCCTACAAGCCATGGGATCATTTCCAACTCTCCCACCACCTCTTACTTTCCTGGAGACATGTATTCAAGTGCATCATGGGAATTTTTAATAGAAGAGAATTCAACTGCACTGGCATGCCAGCCAAACTGTTCATCCTTTTAACACTGAAGAGGTCACGAGTAAATTGTTCTTATATTTAAGCAATTTTGTTGCAACCACAAAGAAATCACATTGGAATATACAATTTATCACCCAATAAGTTTGGAACCAAACTATTATAAGTTAAAGCCCAAAGGGGATTCTCTTGCAAGACCATAGCAAGGGGAAAAAGCCTAAAAAGAAAACTTATTTCAAATCTAATTTCAAAATTTACATTGTACGTGCCCTTTCCAAGGTTACACAGCAAGATGCATGAAAGCAGGGAATACAGCCTGGAGCACAAAGAGAAATGATTGGTACATACAGTAAGTGAACAGGCTATGAAACCAATTAGCAAATATGTGTTATGATGCATTAGGATGCATGCAGTATAGGAAGCAGACAGAACTGACTGTGTATGGACTCGAGCTGATGAACACACAGCTGCATCTGGCAGTATTAGTGTTATTAGCTGTGGACTGCCAGCAGCAATGACTTGTGTGCTGTATTTCCAGTACAAAGGAAATAATTAAGGGTTCCAAAGACTGGAGGCATTAGGAACAATACAGACTTGAAAGACAGAAATTCCATTCAATTCTGTGCATTCCTTATCTAGAACCACAGACTAAGGAATATTTATTTTTGAAAATCCCCAGTCCACACCAGATGTGTAAATGTAAGTTAGTTTTACTTTTGCATCCTCATCCCAGTATTAGAACAAATGAAGGTATTCCTCTACAGTAACAAATCAATTCAGTTTCCCATCTTTTGTTTTTGGTTGTGCTGAGGCTTTAAAGTTGTATACAGTAAAGAGATCTTTCTACTGGATATTTTAGCTCTCAAAGTTGACAAAGAGCTACAGGCCTAATTCAGACAAAATCTAGTAACCCTTAAGGATTTTGCCAGATTGAGATGGTCCCTGGGTAACACAGAATACTACTGCTTATGCTACCCCTACTTCCCTCGCAGGCATAATTATGCTTACTCATGCCCTAAGATATCCCCTTTACAAGTGGACCCTTAAGATCATAAGCAGCTGAGCAAAATTGAGCAGTCTAGAGGCTCCACTAATTACAGTAAGGGATCCACCTCAACCACTCCTATCCCCAGAATTAAAGGAATTTCATACTGCCGCTAGAATATATTCAGCTTCACCTTGCCACCGCTAAGGATTGAAGACCATATAAAGTGGTTTTACAAAGAGGTTTTTATAAGTAGAATCAGAATGCTGCAATATTTATTACCATATGTAACACAAGCCTTATGAAGCAAAGTTGATTCAGTGATGGCCATAATTCAGAATTTTCTCTGTTTCAACTACATTTTTTGTTACTGAAATACACAGACTAATTTCTTATACTTCCTCACTAAGCAACAACATCACTGAACTTATTTCTCAGAGTGCATGACATATAAGCATAATTATTTAATATAAATTTGAGGATGGAAGGATTCCATAATGAAACATCTTTATTTTATTGATGCGTGATTATTTCTGTGTAACATGTCTACATATTGTCTCATTGTTTTCATCTCATTATCTCATTTTAAAAAGTCAAAAACAATTTGATCTCAGTATCTTAAAGGGAAGAAAATAATAGGAAGCTGAAATATTTTACTATCTTCAGCATTTCCATAAATACTCTCTTTGATAAAAGATTATGGAGTAAATTAAACATTTACAGTTGTATACGGACCAAAAAACATTTTAACAAGAGCTATTTATTCCCCTGGTTAATATCTACATGGCAGATACTAACTTTACTTAGGAGCTGGTATTCAGGATTTATTTGCCAATCATAAAAGCTAGCTTGTCAGTGTTAATATGGTTATGCTACGTATACACAGTACTTGGAAGAAAATTTATGCCATTCATTACCTATAATGCTGTGGTTTCAAAGCTTAGCAGTTTGTACAGTGCAGCAAAAAATACCAGCAGTATAGAAGTGAGAGATTAATGCAAGGCAAGGAAGGAAAAGATGCTTTGAGACTAACTTATCGGAATTAGAGCCAGGAGAGCTGGGTTCCCTTCCCAGGCTCCCTTTATCTTCTTGTGTGACCTTGGAAAAAGGATGTCACCTCTCCAATTGTCAGAAGTTAAAAATAAGCCTAATTCACATCTAAGTGAAAGCACCTCTGAGCCTCAGCCTGAAGAAACTTGAAGTGTCAGCAAGGCAGCTCTATTACACAGGTCCTAGTGCAACTTAAAGCTGTTACTAAAGACCTTAGCTGTTTGTCCTTGCCTGAGGGAACCTCGTACCACATCCTCTTCCTGCAAAGCAGCTAACTCTCCCCTGCTGCTTTGCCAGGAAGTGGGACAAAACAGACTCTGATTATCTGCAAATCAGATGCACTAGCAAGAAAATCCCTTCAGGGGTGCTTTCTGCTGGGCATGTTTACAGTTATTTATTTATTTTTGGCACCGTAAGACTCATACAGACTGGTTAACACCTGGACTATGACAATAACCTACGCCTAAAACATACTGAACTGACTGTTCAGCTCACGTGATGACAGTCAAGGTAAGTCAGAGACGTCTATGCGTCAGAGCACCAGAGCACAGTGACCAAGAACAGAATCTGTCCTATGGAGGATAGAATGAATCTGTGGTCAAATAACACTTGGAAGCCTGAGGAAATAGTGCCTTCTGTATAGGACAAGTATTCAGACAATCGAACATCTAATCAAGAGGTTTTTTTTCCATAAGTTATTTTAATAACATCATGACTTATAAGATATGCTGTGCTTTTGAAATCCACAATTTAACAAGTGCTTAGGCACTTGTGTTGAAAACATTTTAAAAGCTTTGTAAAATTCACCAGTGCCTCACTGGAAAAGTCAATAGGTTCAGGAGTGTGTATAAATTAACAGGTGGAGACAACCAGATACTCCTCCTGGCCACCAAGGGCAGTCACAGAGATGTGGCTTCAAGTATGAGTTCACCTGCATCCACGCTGGCTGCCTACAGGCAGAACCAGAGCACAGCAGCAATCTCAGCCCAGCTGTTCCTTCAAACACCACGTAGTACTTGCAGAGAACAGTGGGGACCCACAGTGCCCAAGTGACTAATCCTTGTGAAAGGCTAAAACTTGAGTCATTCATCCAGCTCTGGTATTCAGACACTAAATTCTTTTGAATTTAGCTTTTTATTTAGTGAGGTCAGTCAACTTTTGCTCAGCTGAGGGAGAATAAAAACTGATCTTTGATTTAAAGTCAGACAGTTTCATAGCATTGCAGTAGATCACATTTGTCAACATTTGAAAGCTACTGAATGGGGAGAAGAACAGAGATAGACCTTTCATTGAAATAGTCCATTGAACTCTATTGAAACGCATTATTTTAAGATCTTTTGCACTAGGAGAGCTTTCTGGGGCATCAAACAGATTTTTTCTTTAATTTGTGTTTTGTTTTTTTGTTTGTCTGATTTTTTACACTGCAGCCAAAAAACAGCTCCTAAAGAGAAGTAGTTGATAAATATTTATATATTTAATATTTTTATACTATGCCTTAACTAGGCTAGTCCCTGTAAGTAATCTATTTACTTCTCTTTATGATAAATTTTAAAGTAGCTTTGAAGCAATTTTGATAGATGTTATGCTTTTAAAGTCAGAATTGAAAAGCATAACCACGTAGTATGATTACTTGCATCACTGCGTAGGCATTTTCAGTCTTCATTTTTCTTTATACGTAAGGGAATTTAATTACCTTAGTAATATCATTAGTACTTTCAACAGGACAAGACAACAGCGTTCTACACTGTTTCCAGCCAAGCATTTTGTTGGTGAGCACTAGTAGAAAAAGGGGCAACAGGCAGGAACTGATAAGTTCCACACTAGTGCAAGGAAGAAATTCTTCACTGTCAGAGTGACGAAACACTGGAACAGACTGCCCAGAGAGGTAGCAGTCTCTCCTCTGGACAAAGCCTGCCTGGATGCCTACCTGGGTGACCTGCTACGGAACATGCTTTCACTAGGGGGCTTGGACCTGATGATCTCTAGAGGTCACTTCCAACCTGTTTCAATCTGCAACATTTCTTACTTGCCTTGCAGACATTTGGAGTCCATTAGTAACAAAGGAATATGTAGTCCAAAAGAAAAAAAAAGTAACTTCCAGATGCAATATCCTTAGCGCTTACATCTCAGTATCCTAAGAAGCATTTTTGTTCAGACAAACACACGCATGAAGTGAAGAATACAACCTGAAAGGAGCACCAGCATTAGAACACAACAGAGGACTTAGCCTCTACCTGGAAGTGGCATGAGGGCACCTGTATCCACCTGTCTTTCAGAAAGTGTATCGCTGTCTCTCTATAATCTCTGGTCATTCCATTCAAAAAGAATCACTGTGCACTCATTGCTATTTCTGTTTTTCATTTGAGCATCACTCTGCTACAGATGTCAATTCCAGCACTTTTTTCCCCTTCAGGGATCCCTCTTAGATTACAAGATAAGAGAGAATACCCCATAATCCTGTGAGGAGCTGAAATTCCTTTGCAATTTAAGGACGGTCAGGCATTTCTGATATTCTCAATAGGCTTGGGAATAGTCTGTTCTGAAGGAAGAGTTCCTTAAACAGTGATCACACAACTTGAGAATCACACAATAACTATCTGAATTTTTGAAAATGCTAGCGTATGCTAGCCAACAGACAAACCACCTAGTTTTTAGTTGAACCATTTTCTTTCAGATTGCCCCCCAGCATCCCACACTGTGGAGACCAGTGCAACCCGTTCAGAAATCCAAAGGATTACAGGCTCTAAAATGGAAATCATTCTATAGAATGAAGTCATGACAGTCTTCACAATACAAAAAACTGATAAATCGATCATAAATGAGGGAAGTTTCAGAGGAAGTCAGTACATAAAAATATGTTCTTCATAGTTAACCAAGTGCTCTTCCATCAGTAAGACACAAAGAGCTCCTCCAAAATGTAAAGCAGCAACAACTGAACTTACCTTATAAACTCGCATTACTAAATGTAAAGCTTGAAGGAAATGGCAGTTGCAATAAACAACGAACACAATACTTTGGCTCACAGTAATTGCATTTTTTCTGGTTGGGGAAGGAGTAAAACAAAGAAATAAACACACGCTAGCTAGCTGAAATTATTAGCAGGTAGGATGGTGTGGTAACATACTATAAGTGATTGTGAAATAGCTTTGAATAAGTCTTCCAGGGGAGCAATGATTTTTTATACCTCAGCTTCCACAGCAGTGGGTATGATAGCTTACCTTTTATGGCACTGTGCCTGCTGTGGCTCAGCCACAGAAGTATTCAAGCTTATCTTTTCTCCAAGGGTGATTTTTACACCATGGCTTAGAATGTTAAATAAAATGCTTTATTCAGTTGAGACTTCGCATGCAAGTACATTTTCTGTAGACGTGCTTGCATGCTGCAGATGACATTGAAACTTTTACGTTTAGTCAGTGAGAAGTAAAATTAAAACACGCCTATATATATACATGCACATACCTGATAGTGACAAAACAAGGGCTTATGCTGCTTGCTGCCCAAAAGAAATGTTTCTAGCATGTAAACAGGCTGATATTTAAAGCTACTTCCAAACAACATTAATGGAACATTACTGAAAAACATCCCAAAATGACTTTGTCCTTCATGCAACGTCCTTCATGCAGTTCAGTGACAAAACAACTGCCAGTAAAGATTTTAACAACACATATGCTCAGATTGTGCTAGTTTCTGTTAGATTTGGCTATTGATGCAACAGGTCATGATGTAATTTAGAAGCAATTAAAAGGTAATGAATGTGCTGAACTGAAACCCCTGCCTGGGAGGCTTTTTCTGTGTACAGGGGAAAGCAGACAGATTTGTGTCCTTCAGTAATTTCCGCTGGAGAAATGGCAAAGCAACGTGCTTCTGAAATGGCCCTCAGATGTCTGAAAGACAGTCTGGTTTTGTGAATGCAAGCACTGCTGAAGCGCTGTAGTACACCAGCTTAAGCTCCTAAAGTAAAGGCAAATTAAGCCAGTAACTACCAAGTATTCACTCTCTATAATGAGGTTTTGAGGAAAATGAAAACTGATACTATCCTTTGGATATTACACTGTGTGCACATACTGTTGCATAGCTTCCTGTAGGATTAATTTCCTATTAAACAAGGTAGAAATTATCTGTATAGTTAATGACGGTGTATGTCAAACACTGATTAAAACAATTACATCCTATTTAGCCACAGGTCTACAGAGTGGTTTATTCACATTTGAATGATTTACTTGAAATCACATTTCATGGTTATGCTTTCATTAAAATCACTGGTCCATGTTCCTCAGAGCACTATGTTGATATGCCATGTTCGGTCAATTAGGTGCAGAAATAGCGTGCTTATCTTTCTACACCTTCTAATTTGGGCACACACCTTTCTTACTTGCTTAGCCTTTTGAGTACTGCTATTGGAACTGATGGATTAGCTGGCTTTGGACCCTTTCAGGCCAAGAGCTACTGAAGTCAGTCAGTGTTTTGAGTATCAAAAACTAAGCTTCAAGGAAGCAGTAAAAACTATTTTCTTATCACTCACGCACACTTATTTCCACATGCCTGAATTTTCTGCCTAGTCTCATGATAATTTTCCTGCCTAGGAACAACTGAAAAAGAAGAGAATCCAAGAGAGATCACCTGACTTTACAGAACATACAAGCAGCAATATCCTTAGGTGAGCCAGAGCTTTTTTTTAGCTGTGTTTGGAATTATTGACATTATAAAAAACTTTTGCATAGACCTAATCAGAATATTCATTGTGATACACTCCATAGTACTGTTTGTGAATGGTAGATTTCTTGCAATGTATTACATACTTGTAAAATAGCTTAAGAAAACTGGACAATTGAAGAGCTGTGCTTATTTTGCTGTTTATAACACATGGTCTCACAGAGTACAGCACAGACACCAGGCCACAGGCAAGATGGCAGCAATGCTGCCAGTGCCAGCAGCACTGTGGGCAGCAGAAAGCCTGCTGCAGGCTTGGGCCTCAGTGGGGCCCAGGAGAGAGAGGGGACTGGTGAGTGTACATCCACCGTCAGCACCTACTAGTGACCAGCTTCTCCAGCCAGAAGCATGTGTGATAATAGCAATAACTCTTTGTCAGAGACAAGTAATAGGTATTAAGCAGTCATGTTCAAATGTACTCCATGCTTATAACTATGAAAAAAATGCTCTTAAAATAGCTACTTGTGAATGTAAGCATTTTTAAAATAATACAATATGACAACCTACAAACCTAACAGTTGCTTACAATATTGGAAATAAAATTAAAAACCTGGCAGCTCCTCCTTCAAAAGCAGATATCAAAATCACTACAGTTCAAAACTGATCGGTTTGGGGGAAAATGGGAGAGAAAAAGAAACACATTCTTCATCCTGGAATATCTTTTGTGCTTTCAGAGGTCATGAATGCATAAAAAGTTGAACACGTTTTATATGCTTTTCTAAACATACAAAATATACATTTAATATTCAGTTGAACACAGTATTGACACTTCAGTGAGACAGCTATAAGAGAATATTTAATAGTCCGCAATAAACTGAGACTTATTTTGCTAATTTTGTGTGCCCATAAAACAGTCTTATCACTAAGACTCTACTATTCAGTCTTGATATTTGCTAAGGGATTCAGTTAAACTACTTATTCAAAAATATATTGTATATCACGCACACAAAACCATTATGAGCCAAGAAACATTGAGGTACCCTCATAAAAAACAGCTTGAAAAGAATTCACTGAAGCTTCTTCCAAGTTAACATATTTTTCTGATATTAATAAAGATGGCAAGATCAGACTTAAAGAGGAAAAATCTGTACCAGACTGCTGTCATTCAGAGCTATGAATTCTGTTTCAACTGCTATTTACAGTATTTCCTAGGCTAAGAAGGAAAAAAAATAAATGCCTGGGGGTGGCTTCCTAGCTTGCATTTAGTGAAACTGTGAATTATTTCACATGGCAGAGGACAACAGCACATAACCCCATTTAATGTGATAAGACACTTTTTTTTTTAAAGCAATTTATTTCCACTGCTCATAGAAACACAGTGAAATCCTATTAGAAAAAGTATATCAAGGCTGCGTGTAGTAGACAGCTTACAAATACAGGTATCCTGGTTCCACAGTAAAGGTTACTTTAGTAGGTCTGTTACTAAGAAGTACTGAACAGTCAACCCAGCAGCCACCAACTCTCTCGGACAGAAATTTTAGTAAGAACAGAGTCTGTTTCAAATTAAATTGCTATTTTGACAGGGTACTCTTTCATGTTTTCAAGAGAAGAAGAAAACAGAGAAACCAGGAATGACAAAGTGACAGTGATTGACTTCATAGAGGCATTTCCAGAATATGATAAACATGATAAAGAACAACCACACCTTACCTCAAATATGCATTCAGCAAGAAGTTATGCAATCTGATCAGAATCATAGATCAAGCGTGAACTTGATTCCTGCCAGTGTAGCAATCAACACTGCAATACACTGATACACTTAAAAACATTACCTCGCAAGAAATGGAAATAAGCAAAGGAACTGGCTAAGGATGTCTGAAAAGCCTCTAACAAACTCCTGTTCACAGGTTCTGCAGCAGTGACCTAAGCTTTGCATAAGTTAAGTAGGTAGCAGTAAGACTTTCCCAATACAGTGAAACTGCTGAAGCAGCTCAAACCATGGGGGGTATGACATGACACAAATGAGACAGCCAAGTACAGAGCTGACAAGTTAGCTTGGTCAAAGAAGTTACCAAACAACTGGACCACATATCTGCATCTTTGCACGTACCTCTTCCTAAGCCCTGCTCCAAATATTGAATGCTTTGCTAACAAGGTGTATTTTCTTCCTAGACAGAAACTGAAAATACACTGCTCAACTTTGGAAGTCAGCCTGCCAGTTCATTCTGTGCTGTGTTGACTGAATTCTGAACCATACAACTTCCCATTCCCCAGCCCAGTGTTCACTGTTCCTCATTCTGAGCAACAAATTGTACAATTATGCAAGTAAGCCTGAAGGATGTAAATACTTTAAAGCGCCTGGGTTTTGATATTAAGCTCCTTTCTCTTCCTTGGAAAGTTTCCTCATCATATTTGATAGAGAGTAACGATCTGAAAATGTCATTTAAGAAGCATCAGGTTTGGGGAGCAAACCTAACCAGATCCAATTTTGTCATCCTAGCATGACACATTGTCGGAGAAGGCCCATTGATATGCATTTCAATAACACATCTGTAGACCAAATCAGAATAAGTTTCTGAAAATGACCCTGGAGGCAAGAGTAGCAGTAGCAATAAAGAGATGTAGACCTTTATAAATGGAAATAACAGAAGGAATAATTAGCATAGTGATCTTGTTAACTTCAGAGCACGCTAACCTCTTTTGTTAAGAGTGGAAAGAATAATTGCATTTTTACAAACCTATAGACTCAATAAAAATAGCTCTAATTTACAAAAAGGCAAAAAATAGGTCCTTGAAGTTTTATGAGTCTCCAGTATTAAAGCTGCATAATGTGTGCCTCTTGCTGCAGACATTCAAAGAGATCTTTTTCATCTGTGCCTCTGTGTATACTGCAGGTCTGATCTAAAAGCCACTGAAGTATGAGTCTTTCCACCAGCTTCAGTAGGCTTCGAATCAGACCATACATTATCACTGCACAAAGCAAAATAGAACAGATATTCTGGACAAAGAGTAACAAGTGAGTGATTAAGCAAAGTGAAATAGCCAAAGAGATTAATATAACAGTTCTACAAACAAATATGCTGCAAATTAGCGCTGCCAATGAAATCACGTTGGGTGAATTTTCTCTAATTCAAATGCATTCTGCAGGCTCTTTTAAAGGACACCCATAGCCCTATTTCTGAGCATGCATATAATTCACAGAGATCCTACCTGAAGAGTTAAATGCATGCCAAGGCTAAATTAAACATAGAGTTGTGCACTTTGCCTCTGATTCAATAGGGTTCTTAAAATGCATTTACTCTAAGTGCATTGACTTCATATGTTTGAAGTTAAGAGCAGGTATAACACGCTGGATCAGCAGTTGGTAATCCATTTTACTGAGGCCTCACAGATGCCTTCTCTTCCCTCTGACATTCCAACCCGCTTCTTGTACCATTCCCAAATCCTTTTTTTTTTTTTTTTCCTCTGTCTCCCAATTCATCTGTCTGTAATTTCTCTACTTGCAGATATACCTGGTTATCCTCCCCCTCTCATTCCCCCTGCACAGCACTCCCACACTTTCCTGCACCTCTCTATGGCCTCACCTTGTCAGCCACGTGCCTCTCACTGGGAACAAGTATATCTGAGCAGAGTTCAGGAGCTCATTTTGCCAGCTTCAGACAGATGGGAACAGTAAAGCATATATAAATATACATACCTAATGTCTAAACCTGGAGCCCCCAATACAGAAGGGATAAAGAACTGTAGGAGCGGACTGAGAGGATAGCCGTGAAAATAATCAAAAGGCTGGAGCATCTCACCTCTGAAGGAAGGCTGATGGAGCCGGGCTTTTTTAGTCTGGTAAAGAGAAGGCTAGAGGGAGACCTCACTGCAACCTTCCAGTACTCAAAGGGAGCTTACAAGCAAGAGGGGAATTGACTTTTTACAGTCCAAAAGTGGTAAGACAAGGGGGAATGGCTTTAAACTAAAAGGTTTAGGTTAGATGTTAGAAAGAAGTTTTTTTACTCAGAGGGTGGTGAGGCACTAGCACAGGCTGCCCAGAGAAGTTGTGGATGCCCCGTGTCCCTGGAGCCATTCAAGTCAGGTTGAATGGGATCCTGAACAGCCTGATCTAGTGGTTGGCAACCCTGCCCACAGCAGACGAGTTGAAACTCGATGGTATTCAAGGCCCCCTTCAACCTAAGCCATTCTACGACTCTGTGATATAACGGACTTGTCTCAACAATTACTTCAGTTAATTTGCTAGACATGAAAAAGCATAAAACTTATGAAAGATGTAAACCAATACTAAGAATTGGTTATTTATTTTAAATACAGTGGGATTCCTGTGAAATGCAGTGCTCACAGAAGTTATGATGGCATGCTTTAGTAACAAATTGATTACCATGTGATAACCTGCATACCACTCCAGTAGCTTCAGATGGGCAGTGAAGTGTTTCCCATGCATATCAAAATTCAAAGCAACATTTTGCTTCTGTCAAAATCAGGGGCCTACATAAAGATAAGAATTTAAATCCTTTATTGTATTGGGATTCCAATACCCTCAATATGCCATTCCCTTCATGACTCAAGAACTCACATCTCCCTTCTGGTTTAACAATAACAAATGAAGAAATTGTTCTGCACTTCAGATACAAGTCCAAAAGCAGTTCCTGTGCTGATACTTCATCTTGCTTTCAAAATAAATCTATACAAGATAAACTCCTTGTTTTTTCCAGGCCTTTTATCTGTTTAGTAAGGGTCACTGTTTCCTGCCTTAGCAGTGTACATCAAACTGCACAACTTTTCAGAGAGGATTATTTCTAGCACATTACTTCCTAGAGCATTGTCTGCCCTGTAATATCCCTTAACAATCAATTAAGCTTGAAACAAAGTCTGATATAGAGTTAATGGCTGCAAATCTTTCCTCAAATCCTTTGGGTGAACGAGTACCTTAAAACTGGTTTATAGGCTAACAACATTTGAAAAGCCACAGAAATGGCAATATTTAATATTAAATCTTTAGAGTAATGCTAATTTGAATAGTGCTGCTTTTCTGGCATCCTGATTTTTGTTCATTGAATGGATTAATAAATGTCATGGAAGCATTTAAATTAAGCTATTTTAAAAGCTTTTCTGTCATTCAAACCTTAGTAATGAAAAAATGCATCAGAATTCTGCTTTGCTATTGTATGATTGTAGCATATCAAGAAAAAATTTAAAGTAGCAGGGGATTGGAAAAGTCTGTAACAACTTAAAACCTTGATAGAAACACTGAATATACGATTAACTTTTTTGCTTGTAAACAGTTCTCTTAAATTCCAGACAGACTTCTCAGGGCAAAAAAATTTTCATACACAAATATTTTCAGATATGAGCTTAAATTCCTACCACTTTCAAAATACCTGCATTCACACATCGTGCAAACAGAACATGTCCTGAAGCTACATGCATTCCCCATGGACTTTAACAAGTATATTTTCTGAGTTAAAAAGAAAGTCTGAAATACTGGGGATATATGTAGCAGGAATTCCAACTATTTTCAGATCCTGAGACAAGATCGAAAGAACGTGCATCACCTGCAGATGGCAGCATCTTATCACTTTGTCCCGAAGGGAAAGTCATTCCGTGGGCTTTTATGCTTGACAGTGATGACATTGGGGGTGGAATCAAAAGCCTTATTTACAACATATGAAAACCCAAACTCAAAAGCTTTCAAAGTTCATCCATTATCAGAAGAATATGCATTTTAACTATGATTTAATATTAAACTACTGTATTTCTAAGCAATTAAGTGGTTTAATATTAATCCTCATTCTTGCAAAAGTAGCACTACACCTGACTACTCAGGCAGGCAGACAGCAGGAAGCATCATAAAGAAATCTATAAATTTTACCATACTCATGACATTCCGTGAAAGAACAACAATCAAGATATCAAGATATATTATTTCCTAGATGACAAACTCATACCAGGACACACTGAATGCAAACAAATTTTGTACGCCAGGTGAGAAGTATACATCTAACTGTGGCAAGTGGGTTAGATCCACAGATGTAAGGTTCACAGACTGAGTAGTGGAAGAAAATACACTTTTCTCAACATTTTACTCCAGTTGGTAAGGTCTTAAATCTTGGCTTGATATACTTAAAAAAAATAATAATCATTCCAAAGCAAGCTTCAAACTTTGCACTGAAGTTGTGCCCCTCTCCTGCCAGCATCATGAACTTCCTTAAATTGAGTCCAGCACAACTTATGTCAGTCTCGCTCATTTTGAAATGACAAAACACTGCAAAGTAATTGTTTTGCATGAACTTGAACTCAATCTGTTTCTGTATAAATGATACAACGTTTCACACAAATCTATAGAAGGCCTATAAAATGGTAATTGCAAAATTGGCTGAATTTCAAGCAACATGAGAAGTCAGTGAAATGAACTACAATGAGAAGAAACATCTCTTTAAAAAAGTGTCATCACTGCAAAGAGAGAAGGTCTTCCCTCAAATAAATGAAGAATGGTGTTTCTGTAAAACAGAAATGAAGAACTATTACAGTACATTTGCCACTGTGACAGAAAGAAAACTTGGGTTAGAAGCAAACCTAGTGATGCAAAATCTTCATAAAGAGAAAACCAGAAACACACAAAAGCTACTTGTCAAAACTTTACACCTCCTTTCACCAGTAACACTCCCCATTTGGCACAACTCACCCAAAAAGGAAACATCTGAGCAATCCTAATGAGAAAAACTTGAAGTCAGCACCTAATTTTATCACTACAAAATTAGAAAGAAAAGGAAGTAAAGAGGTTGGGTGTCTCAGTGAGCTCTCTAAAACGCAATCATGTTACATAAAATTTATTCTTTTCAAGGAGATAAAAGCATATGCCTGTTTTCAGAAATTGCAGAGAATTTTTGTAATTCTATTTCATTATCCGTGTAAGGTGAGACACCACACCCACATTAGATTCAAAAGCTCACTTTCAATTCTTCACATTCAACTTAAAGCCTTAAACTAGCTACTTTTACTCTATTTCCAAGGGTAATTCAGGGTTTTTCTTCAGCCTCTGTCCACCATTACTTTCCAAGCTCCCTAATAAATACATTAAGTCCAATTACTCTCCCTTGGCAATTTCTAATTCTTTCAAGTAACACTTACTATTTAGTAGATGATGGACATATTTGAGAAATTTCTTTTGCTCTCTCCTAATTTCCCCTTAGGGCAGGCAACTCCATTTTCTAATTTGCCTTCTTCTGGAATTGCCTCTATTTGCATTTTAAAGTGCAACACTGGACATTATAACCTTTCTTACTTCAGATAAGGCAATATTCTTCTTGGGACATACCAGTTAATTGACTAGTATATATGTAATTTGTTTCAGTAGTGACTTGTCTTATAGGAAGAGATAACTCCTAAACTAAGGTAACCAAATTGAACCAAAATCCTTTGAAGAATAAGGTGGCACAGTTTTCACAAAATTGAAGCTGTCAAAGGCATTAGTAAAAGCAAAAAGTTAACATGGCCAGTAGGTAGGATAAGTTCACATTGTATAACATAAGAAGATGTATTTTACAAAACTTCTGCCCCATCTGACACTGTGCTTGAAGTTCTTGGTCCGAGGGAGCCAATATAGCTGAGGGAGGACTTGCTACTGAATTATGTGAATACAGTCATAGATAAGGTCTGCCTTGAACTACTCTAATTAGTCTGAAAAATAAATATATAGTAGTACTTCTGTTCAGCAAATACTTTTTCTTGTTCTGTTTCTACGTTCTGTTTACAACATGGTGATAATACCATCCATTCATTTCAATGAGGTTACAAAAAGGCAAAAAGATTTTTAAAGCTTTCACAATTGCTGTTCAATAAAAAAAGGCTGAGGGTTCACTGTGTACAATTAGGGACAGAAAATGTTGAAGACTCGCTCCCTCTGTTTTCCAGCATCATACTGAATCAGGCAGATGCAGTAGTTAGAAATCACAGCACTACAATAAAGGTGTCTGTAACTTGTTCCCTATTCTTAATATGTAAGCCTTAATTCTTGTATATCCCAAGTTTTGGGTGCTCAATTTTGCTATTTAATTGTTCCTGTAACCATTCTATTTACAAAGTTTACTAAGTGTTGTGTTACAATGGTACGTCCTACTTTCTATTGTGTAGTAACTAGGGCTGACCATGTTCCCATCTCTAAAATAACACCCACACCCAAGTATTTCTGTCATTAAAACAATAAGAACATTTACCAAAATGACAGTGCATTAATTACTTGCCTTAGGCTTTTCATTTGTCATGGTTTTATGATTTTTGGTTTTTGGTATTCCACATCATAACATCATGTGGGGCACTGGGAGTTTAACTGTTAATGCTCAAGTTCTGCGTACCTGCCCAGAAGAGAAGAACTACATTCCCCAGGGGGCTCTGCGGTCAGAGAGAGGAGACAGAACTCCTGGCAAGGTCACCTAATGGTCTCTTCTCTGTCCACTCTCCTCCTGTCTCCCTGCTGCTCAACTGGACTGCGCATCTCACCTCAGTGTTGTGGTGAGGCCTACCCACCTTTCGGACATTCTCCCTCTCATTTTATTTGATTTATTAGCTTCAAATTTAATTATATTGTATTATAGTGTGTTATCTTGCATTCCGATACTATATTTAGTAAACTAGTTTGTTTCTTCTCAGATCATTGCTGCTGTTTTTAGTTATTTTGGGGTCCCCTGTTCCCTTTTTCCGGAGGTGTGGATTTTGCGAAATCCCTCCGCCCACTAGTCACAGAACCGGGCCGAACCAGCCTGTAAACCATTGAAATCATTATATTTGATAGAATAACTACTGTTCCAACTCCCATACTGCACAATATATACACATGCACAACCCTAAATCACTGAGCTTTATCACTCAAAAGTAAAGAATTCGGGCATCTGAGCACACATCTTTATAGATTCTTTATAGATTTTTCTCTTGTCTTGGACAATATTACACACTATTCATAATAGACCAGTTTGGAAGAACTGGACTTCAATGCACCTGTACAGTCTGTATGTACGCATCTCCAGTTAGTGCATAACTTTTCTCCCAAAGGAGAAAAGGGCTTCTCCTATTGTGCTTCATTTGAAGTAAAACAGATACATACTTAGATGCCGCAAATCTCCACTAATTCCTCCTGAGCTTCCTGAGTTGCCCAGGAAACAGAGGCAAGAGCATGCAAGATGGACCCCTCTGCTCTTTGCCAAGTACTGTTTGCAGTGGCAGCAGCTCCCACCTGGAGTAGGGAGTTTCCTGCAGTTCCACATCCCTGCTCCCCATGACATCACATCATTCAAGCTTCATCTACACAGATGGAGCCTTGCTAGAAGAAGGTAGTTGAAAGTTTAGGTGAAGGCACCACTGGACTCTGTACTAAGTGCCTCACAACAGTGAAAACATAGAGGCATAGCAAGTGCATTCTGAGTATGAGGGTCTCTTGTTATATAATTTACACATGAAGCAGATGTTTATTTATAGATATTATACATATATGTAATTGATAATTAGCCTATGCATATTTATTACATACCTTAATGTACTTAGAAGAAAAAAGAATTTTCAAGAGATAAGAGATTAAAAACTAGCCTCGAGTGCCCTTCGTTTTTTAAACTGGAAATACTGCCTAACACGGACTACCCTATAACCAAATTAATTTGAGGTTTTCCAAGCCCTTAGTTTGTTACACCCATAGTTCAATAAATAGCTACTAGATTAGTTCCTTCCATTTAGCCTGTTCATTCATGCATTTTTTTCTTTAACCCCTTTCTAGATCTTCCTGCAATTATGAATAAATGTACCATTACTGACCACCTAATGATGTTTCAATTTCTCTTCTTCTAACTGCAGTCCCAAAAGTTGCTAAGATGCTCTTGAGACTTGCTAAATGTTTTCTTTGCAGGAAGCATTCAGTACCTTTTACAGGCAAGTCCACAGCTTGCTTTTATTATTCATTTTGCTCAGAATCTGGCACACATTTCTTAATGCACAAGAAAGCCTTGAAAGATTTTGTTATTGCTGCTCTTGCAAGCTGCATCACTGGCACTTCTGCTCAAACAGTACAATCTGTTTATCAGAATAATATATCACTTGTTCTATCACATAAGTGATATCACAAATTAAATTTAGTATAATAGTTTAGATGATGAAAAAATCACGCCAAAGTATTTTGAAAAGAAACAGAATGAATTAGAATTGTTCTTTACAAAGCATTCTTGCTCAAAATCAGATTTGGTGCAGCCAACTGCTGTGGTTAAGTACACCAGCCACTAGAAAACACTAATGCCAGGAGCATGTATTAAACCACATCCCTCTCTAGGGCTAGCGTTGACAGCTCTGTCCTTCAATTTTAAACTTCAGTCGTTACTATTACCAAAAAAAGTGCTCTAGGTGTAGCAGGGAAGAAGTAGTATACTTCAGCTTGCTATTTT
Source organism: Chrysolophus pictus (assembly GCA_037305975.1). Taxonomy (NCBI): domain Eukaryota; kingdom Metazoa; phylum Chordata; class Aves; order Galliformes; family Phasianidae; genus Chrysolophus; species Chrysolophus pictus. Next base: position 10,649,642 of record CM074583.1, on the reverse strand, counting down.
CCTAGGAAACTTGTACAAAAAGGATTAAGAACACCTTTTTAATTGTAAACTTGGAAGTAAAATGGCTTGGGAACCTAGATAAATCTCCTCCATCAATACATAGTCTAACATGCACCTTCCATATCAGCAATTCTTTGCTCCATTAGGAAAGGACTCATGGATGGAAATTATCATGAAGAAAACAATCCCCTCTAAACCTACTTTTTAAAAGGCTCAACTGCCTTCTGGTTTAGCACTTTCAATTAAGTACACTGTGGGAATACACCAGTCAGAGAACAGGAACGGGACTGCTTCTTAAAGATTGATGGCATTAAGTTCCTTCCTCTGTGGAGTTACTAAGTTGCCATCCTTGAGGACCTTAGGACCTACCAAAGACTCCTAATTTCTCCCCGTCTCTAATATCACCTTGTCTCCATAACCATAGCTAACTCATATGGCCACACCCAAATTGGTCAAGCTCTGTTTTTAAAATCAATTAGATTCTGTAGACTCCCACTGCACCTACTGGAATGCTGCAGGAGAATCTCTTAATTAAGTCACCTTGCAGCCAGAAATTCGATAACATCCATTTGTTTTAAATTTAAATAGATCTACTTCTTCCCCGCATAGAAAAACAAAAGCTGAAAAAGCTATCACTTACTGTAAGTGCATCAGAGATTTAACAGTTGCACATTTTTAGTCCCTCATTCATAGTACTAGACCTCTTCTTTATTCGTTCCCATTTTAACTCATCTTCTGAAACAATTCTGGGTAAGTGGAATTGCAGACAGCTCTTCTGAGGAGTGTCACTACAGTACTTTGCACAATAGCATTAATATTTCCTTTTCTCAGTTGAGTAAAAAACATCTTTTGATTCATCCTGAAGGATCACATTTATCTCTCTTATAGCTCTGTCTTATTAGTGTCTCAGAGTCATTTACAAAGTTCTTCCCCCCCCTTCTTCTAGATGATAAGCTTCACACTTAGAGCAGAAATCCCTATTGTTACTTTCAAAGGGCAAGAATTTACATTTTAAACAACTGAATTACTATCTCATTGCTATTATTACAGTCCTCAAGTTCATCTAGTACTTCTTTTTTATATTTTCATCTATCTTTGCAGTGGTAGACATCTGCATAAGCAATACTCACCTCACCTTTCAATCAGAGGAAGGCCCCAATAATGATATCTTTCAGGCTGCTGCTAGCCCAATAAATCTTCAATGTATTTACAAAAATAGAAGAATTACTACAGAGAGCCACAGTCATAACTTTAGGATTTGAACAGCCTTGAAAAAAATCAAAACATACAACAAACCAGCCATTGGGCAAAACAAAGCCTATACAGAAATCATGTGACCTTGAGACTCCTATTTTTAAACACAAACTCCTACATTTAAACACATTTAATCATTGTGAGTAAAGCAGTACATTTATGTCCTCCTTGCTCAGATTCAATCTTGTAAGAAAACAAGTGCTTTAAAACCAGATCTGTATCTATTTGTACTTGTTGAATACTACCTTATTCCGATAGAAACACTATAATTCCATAAAGCAAATAGTAAAAAATAGTAATTAATTATACTTATACCTATCAAGTTAATAGGAAATGACCGATAGATTCATGAAGCAAAGCAGGAACAAATTAGCCTTGGCATTGGAGAGCAGTACCAATAAGAATGTTCAGCCAATGGGTTTCCCATATTTTATTAGCTATCTTATTGTTTGGCTGAATTGTTATGGAAACATAGGATTGAAAAAGACCCACTGCATTACTGTCTAGTGCTTTGCAGTTGTGGATAGTGTTGAAACTGGCACTTCTTTCAGAGGGTACTGTAGAACACCTGGACACGTGGGATACCCCACAATAACACATCATGAGCACATGCTGCAGCACAACTGCCATGGTGAGCAGCTGCACAGAGTATTAACGTAATAGGAAGGGCAGTGCCTTGCCTTTGGGGCCCTCTGACAACCACGAATTTACCCCAAGGGAACAGACAAGGTCAGAAAGAGGCAACATACTCAAAACATAACAATGCAGCACTGCAAAAGGATCCCTGTATCCCAAGCACCAGCAAAAGAAGAAGGGGTGAGAGAAACACTCCACTAACTGATAGAATTTCATTGAGCAAGACCACTCTATTTAAAGGGTGCAGTAAATGTTAGTGTGATCCAATGCTAACATTTACATAAGAATTGCTTCAGAAATTGAATTTAAGAATGAAAGATCTTAGGACTAAAATTTGAATGAAACTGAAAAACTGAAAATGTGCCTTTATTTCTCTGTTGTGCAGAAAGCATGGGAATTCAAGTGGAAAAAAATAATGAAAAGTAATAACAATTGTGGTGGAAAATCATGACTGGAAAACTAGCACAGAAAATTATTAAGCATGGCTTAACGGTGGCAGGCATCAAGGGCCTCCAGGGACCAGTCAACTTCAGCAGGCTCAGCCTTTCAATGATACAGTCACTGGAAGCAAAGAAAAGGTCTCCAATCTATTTTAAACAGAAGCAGCACATATTCAAACTGAATAAAGCACATTTCATCCAGATCTTTTGCACTTGTCATTTATACCTACTAAATTCATCAATATCAAAATCTAACTTTGTATTCTTTTGTGGGGACTACACTGTACTCCTGCTTTGTCCCTAGCTACATCAGAGACCGGCATTTAAACCAGCAGCCGAATCATCTGATTTCAGCCTGCAGCTCTTTTAATTTGTGTATTCTGCCTCCAGGTACAGATCCAGCCTGGTTCTCTGTTCAGACATGTTTGGATAGCACTGCTTGCTAACACTTACATCTTCCCTGAGGTGCAATGAACAGGTTAAAATTAGTCCCCCTTCTTAGTACACAAAGAGTCACTGAGGAAGAGCCAGAAAGTGATCAGCACTCAAAGGCACTGACTGTCAAAACAGGTCATTTTTTTTTGTCCTGTAAGCTTGCCCTGCAGATGTACAGCTGTCCCATTGAAGATCTGCTTTTTAAAAGCAGAACATCTGCATACTGCTTTTATATACTAACAACATAAAAAGTAGGAGTAAAATCAACTTCATGTTTCTGAATAGGAATAAATTCAGCTATTTCCTCTTCAAAAAGGAGAGCTTAGGCTTGTAGGCCTATTTAACACCTGGTTAAACACTACTTAACCTCACTGCACTGGCCAGCTACTTTTTGTATACGCAGAATTTTGGCAAATAATGTCCCAATTAAACAGTAGTCATTGCCATTCGCTACCATTAGGCTAAATTGGTTTCCTGGGAGATATCCCAATAAAGCAGCAATTCTGATTAAATGATTAGTAGTTAAGATATGCAGCACAGGGAAGGATTTGTGAAAGAAGAAAACTAGTCATGTCTAACTACAAAACTATTTCCAGAGAATCATAAAATTATGTGCATCTCAGTACAGAAATTTTAACTACTCGTATTCAAATATATATATATACACACATACGCTCTATCAGGCAGCAAGTAGCATCTGTGTAAATCCCATTTCTTTCTAAAGTCAATGTAATACATACATCTCCAAAGGAAGGCATAAGGTACACAGTTATAAACAATTTGAAAAAAATGAATCTAGACATTAATTCATCTCCGATTGAACTTCATTTTATACCAATCCAATATCCAGTTACTAACTGTTCTTCCCCTCTTGGCTTGGAAAACCAAGTCATGCTACTATTCAAGCTGCCACTGGTGAAAAACTTCTTTTAAGAGTAAATGACAGAAACCTACACTACTACTACTGAAAAATTTTGAGTTTGTGGTATAATATCCATTACGGTATAATATCTGTATGCATGGCAACAGATAAACCTGAGATTCACGGCGTAACTGGAGTGCAACTCAACATAACTGCAGTCTGAAACAAAATGCCAGACCTGGTCCACCTTCTTAAATATATGATAAAATGGTATTTTAAATTTCTTTTCTTCTTCATTCTCAAAGCTCCTCTTCCATCTAGTACTGGCTGTAAAATAATCTCATTTGGATTGCACAGTTGAGAAAGACGGCAAGAAAAAAAAATAGCAAGATGTTAGAAGAATGCTTTTGGTATAGATTACTTAAGAGAAAACAGAAGTTTAATTCTGCTGCAGCCCAGTAGGACCTGACAGTGCTTTCCCTTACCCAATCTTTCTGTCCACTACATGTTTATTATTTATGTTCAGGACATTACTTAATTATCTGCTTCACAAAGATGTCTGTGCTAAACAGTAATAGTATCGATCCACAGAGGTTTATTTCAACAGTGCTATACATTAAAGTGTATTAATGAGCACTGCTACCTGCTCATTTGTTACATTCTGTTGGTATCTGTCCAATAATCTGTGCACCTTAAAGTTTCCTATCAGCATCAGAGAAATACAGCAAGAGGTTAATGCAAATTTATGTACAGACTTCTGTCCTATGTTTCATCAGCAATAATTGCATAGTAGATAAATGTCTGAATTTTTAAGCTCATTAGAATATTTTTAATGTGAAGTGACCTTTTTATTGACTGTATTTTCTTCTGGTCCTAGTTTTAAAAAATACCTGATTAATGAGTTCTTGTAGCTATTACATCAAGGTAGGTATTCCTGGTTGAATGGATCTTCTTTTCATAGAAAAAAAATATGGCAATGCACCTAAAATAATCAAAAGACTGACTCAGGGATTATCCTTTATGAGGATGTGGCTATGCTTTATATGGATAGCAGGAACAAGATAAAGATGTAGGGAAAGAAAGAAGGTTAAGATAAACCATTTGCAGGTACAAGAATCACTTCAGAAATTCAGAGCAATAGCAATGTATAGAAAATAACCATAAGGTCTATTCACCATCTTGCTTAAGTAATTTTATTACATTCCTGGGAATTGTTTGGAGATTTTTTTGTATTATTATTTTTAAAGAACGCTCAATCTCATTACACTTCCTATTGTACTTGCATTTAGCAGAAGAATTTCAAACCTGTTTGCAGCTGAATGTTTGCACACATTTCGAGAAAAAAGGGTCAGTTCCCCATTTTAGCACTGATAGCTATTTTTTAATCACATTTTACTCTTCAGCACCTTTTCCTTTCCCCCTCCTCCTCACAGAACAGATTGAACATATTCTGATTCTACATTCCATGTGAAGTTAATATAGACAGAACATGTGACACTTCTGTGACATTTTACTACCATTTTTCCTTAGGCAAAGTTCATCCCTGTGCAAAGGGTCAGCATAAGGCTTGTTCAGCTGCTACTAATAAGAAACTTGGGTATGCAGTCCTCGTGACACTGCTCTGCAGAAAACGAATTTCAGACAAAGCAAAGCATATATTAGCAGGATAATTTAAATTATCCTTGCTAACAGCCTCAAATACATTATTATTTTACTTATAAATTTATAGTTACCGTAGCTCAGCTGACATACATCCTACCAATGCACATACCTTAAACTCACAGGAAAAATAGAGTAAAAAAAAATCCTGAATTAATCCACCAAAAAATAAACATTGAAGTTGTTAGTTTAAAAATACACAGCACCATGAATACAGTTTCACTAGATCCCAGGACAGTCATTGAACCCCTGGAAAGATGTTACGATGTGCTTTTAAAACATCAGCAAACATGGTGCCTCTGTTGAATCTTTTAAGCATATTTTCTGTTTATTGTTCATTTCCTTGGTAACAAAGTTAACACCTGCCCCCCATCGGCCCCCCTCTCCCCCTTCACCCCAAAAAAAAGTTTTAGAATAGCCAGAAAACATTTGATTTTACTCAGTACAGCAAACAATGATTAGATAAACAGCAAGGAATTTGGTAGAAAAAAAATGTGTGATTTCACAGATTTGTTACAAAGGTAGAAATGAGAGCTATCAGGAAAAGATTCTTCTGAAGGGAAGCGTGTGCAGTCTTAAATTACATAGCAGCAGACATTTTAGCTGGCTAGGACTAAAGCTTCTATTTGCAAATCATGATTAGTGTTTCATGTTAACTGTTAGTAGAAAAAGAAGGAAAAGTACAGAGGAAAAAGCCTACATGTTAACTAATGATATAAGCTAAACATTCTTTCTTCACACCATGTTAGATTTCTAGTAGCTTGGAATAATGTGGAACATTTCTGAGTCCTAAACACAGCCTGTGAATGCTAGTGACATCTTTCCATGTCCCCATTAAGGTCCAAATTCATCCCAAATATAGCTGCAGAGTTGCACCAGAGGTAAACGTGACCAATGTCCAATTACTGGAAACCTATAACGTGTTAAATTTAGAACAATATTGTCACTGTTCACGTGTACCAAAACAGTAAAAAGTCTCTGCAAGTCAAATAGATGTTATCATAATAAAAACACAGTCTCGTGCTCTGCAAGAGCAAAGTGGCAGCGTATGTTATTAGACCTTAATGCTACATAATGTTGAAGAATTCCAGGGGGAAACATGAGATTTACATCAGTGCAACAGATTCTGCAACAGAAAAGGTTTCACCAGCTACAAAAAGTAACAGAAGACCATATTTCACACTAATAGGATTTGATTTTCATTTCCCATTGAGAGGTTCTAATACAATCCTGAGCTTATATTGCATTAAACAACACCTTACAGCATTTGTAATATAAAAACATTTCTTAAATCTCTTCAGTGCATCTGAAGAGTACACTGCATTATACTCAGAAGATATTGTTCACGTTATTTATGGTTGCTTCATATATGACATCATTTGTCCCCTCAAGCTCATATTTGCAATATTAAACATGTGCCAGTTTTATAAAAAAACAAATAGGATTAAAACACCATGTTTTCATTCAAAATGAAACTATTTCTTCTTTCTGGCCTCCTACAAAGCAACAACTGTGAGTTTTAGCATACTACTTTGTTAAAATTTGCATGTTATTTAGTATAACAACTTTGGCCAGCAGAACTCAACACTACCTTGTTTTCCATTGTGGCAGTAATCACATGTTTTTATTAGGATGTTTCTTCCTGAAGAATCAACACACATCCATCAAACACCATCTTCCAGAAGGAGATGCCATGTGGAATATGCAGATGCAGCAAAAGGTGCGAAGCAACAAAACTGTAGCAGATGGAGATGCGACTGGAGCAACCAATAGCCTTAGGTTCTACACAAATTTGATCACTCACATTAAGACTCCTTAGAGTACAGCTGTTGAATAACACTAATATCTAGGTTTTCATGTTCAAACATTGGTAAGTTGTGTCTGTACAAATAAAGAAATGCCCAAAATTGTTCCAGTTTTGTCTTTAAAATAAAGAACAAGGCTTTGATCTTTCCCCTTCGAAACAGCACTGTGATCTTTGTTTAGTTTATACTATTTTCTTTAGCACTTTTTAATGCGTTTTCTCAAAATACTGCTCATGCCAATGTGGATAGAGCCTGTATCTACAGTATCATAGAATCATAGAACGGTTTGGATTGGAAGGGGCCTTTTAGATCATTTAGTTCCATCCCCAACTGCTACAGTCAGGGACACCTCCCTCTGGACCAGTTTGCTGAGAGCCCCATCCAGCCTGGCCTTGAATGCTTCCAGGGGGAGGGACATTCACAACCTCATTTGACAACCTGTTCTGGGGTTTCACCACTCTCACAGTAAATAGATAGTAGATGTACTGTTGTAAAAGTTCCAATTTCAAATAGAAAGTTGTCTTAACTTTCAGAACAAGTCCCACTGCTCTGAAATTTATTGTTTGCTAAGTATCGTTATCTCTGTCAGCATAAGCCTGTTTAAAAAGCATTAAGTCAGCCTAACCCTGGCTATTAGCAACAGAAGTATCATCATGTTCACATATCTAATTTGAGATAAATGGGAACTAGCAAGTGATGCTGTGAAAACAAACAGTATCGCATCCTTTATTTCCAACGCTGACCAGCTTAGTTGCATATTTTGAAGGCATAGTTTGAAGGAAGCAGAATTTGATTTCCTATGTTCATCTCAAAGTACAGCACAACAGTGAACATGGCAACTCCTTACAGCTTTTTCACAATTCCAAGATTTTCCTCAAAACAAATAGATTTGATCTACCATATCTTGCTTTGTTTTTAATGGCATAGTGAAAATAATTTGACGAAAATATTTTTCTAGTGTAATGCAACAGTTTAGTGCCTTGTCTGAACAAAGATTTAGAAGTGAAATGACAATCTGATCTCTATCACTTCAAAACACTAAGTTCCAACATATGCTAGCATGGGAGATTTACCAAAGGGGAAGTAAGCCTGGAAGTATCATCTGAAGACTTAGCTGACATCTGAACAGAACACAGATTACTTCGTCTTTCACATTTTGCAACTTAATTGTGAACTAATGGTAACAAACTTTGCTTCTCTAGGGAGCACGATCGAAGCAGCAACCTGCTCTTTGTCAATACACTTCCAAACTGTATAATTTTACATCTTAGCTTCAAAGAAATTAATTCTCTAGTGTGATATTTTCTCAGAAATTCAAGTTACTGGAGGAGAAAATATCTACTAAGTATGAGCAAATATAACAGGAAGGGGAAAAAAAAAACCAAAACACTGTAGTCACAAAAAAATGAAATTTACATTTCAGGATTTCAGTCTACATTAACCTTGTTCCATCCTTTAGCACAGTTCCTCCAAGGTGAAAATAAGATGATGAAGAATTTGGAACAGTGTTTACTACTGCTTTTACGAAAATGAAAGGACTTGGTTATCTCATTTTCCTGTTGTTCTCCATATAGACTTTTCCGAATTAACAAATTGAACAAATACAGTTTTTTTCTTAATACAAAACAAAAATATACATCCCTTGTGCTCCACAAACTTGTTTCTGCAACTTAGTAGTCCTGAAGTAGCCCAGCTCTTAGCAATGCTTATGGTGACTGGCTTTAGAACTAGAATATTCCAAAAATGCTCCTGCAAGCTTTGGAGATTAGCCATTCTGTTCTGTCTTTGGACAAGGGATGTGAAAAAGAGTAACCTATTTACATCTACCTCTATTTATTTTTTTTTAAATATGTCTGAATAATAAAGTGGGAACATTTAAAAAAAAAAAAAAAAAACAAATGAGGACACATAAAGCAAAGAGAACTTTTGTGTTTTTTTTTTTTTTTTAATAAATAAAACTGGCACACAGTGTTCTTATGGCACTCATTATTAGAGCACAAGACTTTCTAGTACATAAATACAACCAGACACTTCCTGGTTTCCATTATTCCTTTATTCCTTTTTTTTTTTTTTTTTTTGGCCTACCAGTACTTTTTTTTCCTTCCTAAGAAAGATAGATGACCAGAACAAATTTTATTTTTCTCATGCAAGAAGGTGAGCTACCTTAAGGGCTGAATTGCACCTGAAGAACTGAAACAAGATGAATTACATAGCATTTCTATATCTGAGGAACTGAATTGCCATTTAAGACATAAATCTTTGTCTAAATATTTCTGTGGCCCCCTTTGCTGGCAACTCAGTGTGTCTGACATGCACAATAAAGCTAATGATTTTGGCAGCCAGAAAACCATTCTCGCACAGAATCTATAAACACCCACCTGCCAAATAGCACAAAATAGGAAGGACAATAATTTCTCATAAGAGGCCATAAAACTAACAAATTCCCAGTCAAAAATGTACTTCAACATAGGAAGGATACTACTTGCTCATGATGAGTCTGAGTCAGATGATACTCAAACAGTTAGAAAATCTTTTCTAAGTTTCTTCTCCTTAATGTACCTGATGCTGGAACTTCAGAAGGCTGCCTGTTAGTACACTGCTTTAATTGAGTTTTGAAGTCCTACTCTCAGGATAAAAGGGAGTTTTCAGTACAGAACATTTATCTGCAGATTAATTCAGATCTCTGCAGTGAGGGCTTCAAGCGTGCTTTTACTCACTGTTTAGACATGGGTATGTGCAACACCCAGAAGAAGAATCTAAGCTCCACATCCTAACAATATGTACCCCTTCATGTTAAAGAACTGTTTGCTCTTGTGAGGTTACTGGAGAGAAAATACTCAAAATGAAAATCAAAAGGCATCCTCAGCTGGTGTGGGTAAAGGGAGGGTGCTGGAGATGAAGGGCCAAGCCAGCAGTGCCAGAGGATGGAATCAAGAGGAAAGGTGCAATCAGGTTGGGAAAGGCTGGTCCACACACTTTTTCCCTCCTCTCAAACTGTTCTGCTTCCCTGCCAGGTGGCAAGTTTCCTATCTAAAACACAGATTCTGCATCTTAGAGTAGAGCTCAGCTAACATCGTGTTAACACCCTCAGCTTGCTGTCGCACTGCCTCAGATCAAGTTTATATAAAACAAGGTGATTAAAGTCCAGAGCTTAAACCATTTAAAACAGTTAGCCTGTAAAGGAGATCTATACCTGCTGTATTTTATTTATTTATTTTTCTTCACATTACTCAGGAGTTATTTTTATATCAGAACAACCTGGGGAATTTTACAGGTTTTTTTTTTTTTTTTTTCCTCCCAACACCTTGCATTACTGACACAGGTCAAAAGTTAAAGTCTCCTAGCTGTAACTTACCTCACAGAGATAAATCAATACCTACACAGATGTGAAAACTGGGAAATGTGCTGCCAAGAGGAACTGGGGTGGCACAGAGCTCTAACTGGATGTGGGAATGCAATCAGCTAACAACTTCAGATTTCATCATATGCATATGTATGCATATAAGTATATAAAAACAAACACATGATGACAAGCTTTTTCCTGGAAAATATATAGCAAGCAGCAAATTCAATGACAAAATAATGGGCATTTTTTACCTACTAACCACTCATTTTTCATCAGATTAAAACCATGCAAAGTAAACATTAATTTCTGGAGCTACCAACTGCCTCATTTGGTGGACTAGAAAAAAGCACTTGCCATGCAAAAATTGTACAGCTGCACTGATAATTTCATGATCTAGTTCACTTCTTACACAATGAAACATTACCATACAGATTCCCAAATCGTAATACTTAAAAGCACTACTCAGACACAGGCAGAGATGTATTACAGCGTCACAATAGTTCAGTGACCCTAGGTGACAAAAACAACTTAATATAATTAATAACTTAATATATGGAATTGAATGACTTCTCACTACTTTTCAAATGACGCTTCTACAACAAAAGGACAAATAAAAACCCCCACTTTCAGTCACTTTTAATTAAGAGACATTTTTCAAATCAAGCGCAGGAGAAATTCAAATGTTTCTATATATAATACAAATACAAACAACTTGAAGGATGAATATAAGAATAGAATTGTATATAACAAGTATTGCAATTTCTCCCATTTTGACTGCACAAATGAGCCCGTCAAGGCACTTATTTTTGTTCAAGCTTTCTTTCTTCTTTCCACTGATGGGCACACCCAAGCAAATTAAATACTTAAGTTTAAATAATCATGCTATCTTTCTATACTTAGAAGTAGTATTTCACAGAAGTCACTGTTTGAAATCCAATTAATAAAACCGTACTCTGTAATTAACCTATTAAGTCGTGAAAGGCTTCAAGAATTAGCACCTTGAAATCTGGAGCCATATAATATACATATCATTTGCACGACATTGTGGGCACGACTGAAGAAATAGCATGAAAAACAAGACCAACACAACACTGACTGAAGCAAGAGTACCAGGAGATAGGAAAAAGTAAATGAATAAACACAACATGGGGAAAAAACAGAGATAAAACAATTCAGTTAACAAGCATCCAGAGCCTATAAAGGACTATAGCACAAACATTAATCAACAGTTTGTTGTGTCACTATCAGACAGTGTAAAAAGTTCATCTCCATCCTGACTATAAGCTCCCCTCAAGTACTGGAAGGCAACAATGAGGTTTCCACAGAGCCTTCTGTTCTTCAGGCTGAACAAGTCCAGCTCCCTCCAGCCTATCATCATAGGAGAGGTGCTCCAGTCCTCTGATCATCTTCATGGCCTCCTTAGGACCTGCTCCATCAGCTCTACATGTTTCTCATATTTCTCTCAAAGATAAATCTAGTGTCCCTCTGACAAGAGCACATCTCTCTTCTGCAAGATCCCAGGTTACCTGAAATCTTGGCAGCAGCTCTAGGCTTTACTCAAGTCAGAAATCTTGCAAAATATCTCACTATGGAACAGATGGGGAAAACTTACCATGGCTAGTTAATTTTCTTAGAATATATCTACCAAGAATAATTTCACCTAGAGGCTCTCAGCTTTCACATTAACGTTTCTCATAGCCCCTAGCTTCCTTAACAGAAAAACAGCAACTTGCTTCAAAATCCATGTCTGAACCCAATTGTAGTCTGAGTGAAGTTCCAAACTCAATGACCTTCTAAAAAACCTAAAAGTTGTTTCCCATCCATTTAATATCTCCGTTATCTGAGCTCTCCTTCTATTCCACAAACTCTTTTCTTCCTGCAAAATCTTCCTTGATTGTTACCCATCTATACTTTAAAAGGTAGAACACAGCTCTAACACCAGATTTCTTTCTTTAGTAGACCATCTGCAAAAGCTAAAGTTATTTCACCAGGCTCCTTGTAGAGAGATAGCCAAAAAGGATTTTTGGCAGTATATCTATACCCTGACTAGGATTTCTGTTGGCCTAGAAAACTGTCCAGATACCTAAGGACTCTTTTTTTTATCCTGAGTTACTGTGGGAAGGCTTTCAAGCACAGTATCCCCAGCTGCAGCACCTAATTAACATGAAAAGGGGCACAATAATGTTAATCATGAGTTACACTATCATCCATTTCTATACTTGAAATATTTATCAACTACCTAACGTTGCTACCCCAAAAATTAAATTAAAAGTATTTCAGTATGTGTTATACTCATTACTCTACGCAGTCTGAATGTTAGCTCTATTAAAACTGAATACCAGCAAAATTTCACCTCAGATTTCTTTTAGTCCATTCACAGGAAGATGACAGGTAAGGGCTCTGAGAGAAGAGCCTGAATATTCAGGTAACATTCCTGGCATACCGCCAAGAAGAAAGGCAAAAGACACATTGTCTAAGTTCCAGTATCACTGTCACACGCTCTTTGTTGCAGTGCCAATGATGTTTTAAAGAAAGATTTGGCTTTTTGAACACCATTAATAGGCTTCGTCAGAGTTTTAATTAGTAAGAAATCCAAGCAGTACCTGACAGCTGGCAGAATCTCCTGTCATGAGTTAAAGTCAACCTAATTAAGATTCTAGAAGGAAAACATATTCTTTCCAGCACCCTACTCAGTCAGGCTCAGTTGGAAAGGCAGCATGGACCCTTTCGCCTTGACAACAGCATAACCTCGGAAATGCAGCATTTCCAAACAATAATAATAACTGAGTGATTTATTCATATGGAAATTTAGTAAATCTCCTGATATATCTCTGATATATCTCCTTCCCCTTAACAAATGTTAATACAATTTAGGATTATTTGTCAAACTTGAGATTTGGCATTTTATGTCTGAGACATGCTGTGCTACAAGATTCATAGACAGTGACAAAAAGTTACTCCTTAGAGGTGACTCAACTTCTTTTCCCTCCCCACCCCCCACATCCTCCTCCGCAGCCATAAGCCTATCTAGCTATTTGCAGTGCAAATTGCAAAAACAACAACAAAAAACAAATAGCACAGATAACAGCCTAGAGTAAGGACTGCCTTGAGTTTGGTACGCACAGAATCAGCTCAATTCCCAGCAAGCCCAAGTACAGGCAGAAGGATAGATTTATATATTTAAAAATAATTTAAAATTACAAAGTATCTACTGTTTCCTCCCTTCTCCCTCTCTCGCCCTCCCAATTGCCTTTTTCTACCACGTACTCGCACCTAAGCAATAATTCGACTCTTGTACTCATTCTGCACACAGTCTGGAGCTCCACAGCCATAATCATAGAAACGTTAAGACTGGAAATGACCTCTGAGATCATCTAGTCCAACTGTCCATCTACCACCAATATTTTCCCAATGTGGTTACTTTACATAGTACCACGTCTAAGTTTCTTAAACACCTCCAGGATCAATGACTCAATCACCTGCCTTACCACTCCTTCTGAGAAGAAATTTTCCTAACATCCAACCTGAACCTCCCTGGTGCAACTAGAGGCCATCATCTCTCATCCTATACCTAGTTAGCAGGGGGAAGAAGCCACCCCCCACCTTGCCATAACTTCCTTTCAAGTACTTGTAGAGTGACAAGGCGTACCCTGAGCCTTCTGTTCTCCAAACTGAACAGTATCAGTACCCTCAGCCACTCCTCATAAGACCTCTCACCAGCTTTGTCGCCCTTCTCTAGACATGTTCCAGGGCCTCCATGTCTTTCTAATAGTGAGGAGCTCAAAACTGAACATAGTACTTGAGTTGTGGCCTCATCACAGCTGAGTATGGGGAGACAATCACCACCCTCCTCCTGCTAGCTACACTGTTTCTCATGCAAAGCAGGACACTGTTGGCCTCTTGGCTACACTGCTAGCTCATGTTCAGAGAACTATTGACCAAGACTGCGAGTCTTTTTTTCTCTGCAGTCTTCCATCCAGCCACTCTGCCCCAAGCCTGCAGTGCTGCATGAAGTCGTGGCCAAAGTGCAGGACCCAGCACTTAGTCTTGGATAACGTACAATCATTTCTCTCTTTACAAATGTAATAAAATCACACTAATTCTAGTGTCTTCAGATTTTATAGTCCTTTCAGGCAGTTGTAAATGTCTGCAGAAGCTACAAAGCAGTCAGGAATTGGACCTATGGTACTTAGACAGATTACAGTGTACATGACAATAATCCCCCTCTTTGTAAAACAAAATCCTACAAAGTGTGTATACACAGAGGTTAAAGCCTCTTGGAGCAGCTGTTAAGATGCTGCTTAGACTACTCAATTATACTAATAAACTGGCAGCAGACTCACAGGTGATTTGATTCTCCATACAGAAGTTGTGCAGTATAAACAATAAGAAGATTTTGAATTTAATAGGGAATCTAAGCCAGACCAGCTAATAGAAGCTGCAAATACTCTCAAGGAGGAAAAATTTCTTCCTGTTTCCCCTAGTCACACTTGAGTAATCTAAACTACAAACATAGTTGGAGCAGATGACATCTCAGGCCTACCAGGAAACTAAAGAGTGTCACACAGGAAACCCTAGCAAGAAGTGCTGGGAAAAAATGTCCAGTATGTTGCCATTTCATACTATGATAAGACCAGGATAAAGCTATCCTAAAAGTATTTTGCAGTATTATGAATATTAGTATTTAAAACTGATTTAGTCTTATTTATCTTTTGGAGAGTGCTCTCATCTCTCCACTAGCAAAGACTAAGAATGATATATTTTATGATATATTGCTCTTCAGAAGTTCAGAAAGCTAGCTACAGGGCCACAACCAGGAAAGCTGCATTTTCTTTAAGCTACCATATTCTATAGACAGGCAGTCTCCTTGTTTTATTCTTTTAGTATCACATGTTCCCCTCCCTTAAGTCAGCTAATTTTACTTCTGCCTTTCTCATTTCGGATCAATTTCCAAGTAACAGCCTTAAGTCCAATGCAGTTAACATCTTATTTTTGCTTTTCCATCACCATGTTTTCCTCTGCAAAAACAGAGCACACCATTTATTTCCATTATTAGGACACCTTCCTTGACTTAAGCTGTTGTGGCATTCACACTGAGAACATAGTTAAAGCATTTCTACTTTCATTCCAGCCTGGCCACAGGCAGCCAGCAGGCGGCAATGTCAGTCTTCCCAGCTTCAGTCCATTTCCTTCCTCCACCCTCCATCCATTTTAGATTGCTCCAGTTTTCTCTGAGCACTGAATACCATCTGCCAGCTTGAATTTTCCACCACCACTGTCCACTCAGCTTTCAAACACCTTATTTTTCATGGCTGTAGCTTTGACAAATACTCTCACTAGAACATACACCTCCTTCTAAAATTAGCTAAAAGGTAAAAACTTACAAGACTTTTTTAAAGAAAATACAAGAGAAAATATGTTTTGTATAGCAGTAGAAACAGAGATAACAAGCTGCCTCTGATCAGTTTTTGGATAACTCTAAAAAGATATTAGTTACAATCCAGTAATAAGAAAGGAACAGCTTACCTCACTCTGACGATAGTCTTGCTAGAAAACTTCCCAAAAGAAGCATCTTACAAGTAAAAGTGTTTCCCTCTCAGCTGCCAGCCCTTAAATGACGTTAGAGTTGCTTGCACTTGTGCTCCCAGTGCTGACCACGTCTCTTCACCAGGTGCTCAATCACTGGTTCAGGCCATGACCTAACATTTTCCATACACATGGGAAAGCGTAACAGTTATTGGACAGTGTCCTGATTAGAATTTACTTTTATATCTCTACATTATCTTTGACCTAAGAAAGTTATCTACGATTTAATAGCATACAAGCAAGGCCAACGACATTAGTTAATATAACAGGCCCAAACTGAACATAGTTGTTCTCTAGAAGGTATCACTGAAGAAAAACAAAGTCATTATATACTAACAAATGAAAAAAAATAGCTACCTCTCTACCTTACAGTTATAATGAAGTGTTAGTTTCATTCATGAATTTAAGCAGCTTATTCTGGGAAGTTCAGCTTTATATCAGTTTCACATCCATAACATAACTTCAACACATCCTGTTCAAATGTCTTCCATCTACCCAGAACAGAAAAAAACTCATCTTCCTCCAGACTCTCTTGAGATTCTACTATGCAGAGCCCTGCAAACTACCCAAACAATACTAACATTATTGTCAGAAGACTTCTAGCTATTTCCAAAAGCTGCCAAGTTACAACAGTTACGCAGTTACTCCAACATCCCGCTCACAGCTCATGCAGCTCAGAGAAGTATTTCCAAGCTCTCCAGTCCTTCTCTCCCCAAGCAGCCCTACTGAGAAAAAACACTTGTACAGCCACTCCAGAACAATGCTGGGGACAGTCTCAGTTGGAAGAAGAACCTTAGGAGTTCTTTGTACCCAGTTGTTTCCCATATTTGATTCTCTAAATAGCCACCTGTTAGGATTAAGGAACACACAAAACAATTCCATAACAGTAGATGCTTTTATCCAGAACTATGCCCTATTCTTGACTCATTTTTGGATTAAGTAACGATGCACAAAATTAATAAAGATACACATTAACTATTTTGGATAAAAGCAGTGGAAACAGAGCCATACATTAGAGCAAGGAAAGGCTGTGGGCACTCAAAGCTTGATACAGTTGCACTGTAGAGAAAAAAGGACAGCCTAGAAAGGAACCATAAGACGGCTCAGAAAGTTTCATATCTCAAGACACCAACTTAGAACAGATAAAAGTCCCGCAAAAACAAAACAAATACAGACCTCCATGCCCACCCTCTCTCAGCGAGGTTATTTTCTCCTCAGTTTCAAGAAGCCTCCTCACCTTCTGGTGAGGAAAACAAAGCAAAAGGTAACATCACAAATCTGAGACTTTCAAAATTGGGTTATCCAGTTAAATTGGGTTAACCTAGGCAGTGACCTGTTAGTCGTGCAGGCTCTCCCCTTCACCTCCAAGTCACAGTGCTTGAGGTAACGCAGAAATAGGACTGTGGCATAAAGGATGGGAAGCAGGGATCCCAGGTAACACTGGCAAGAACCACTCCAAGAGGCCCCAGATCTCATATCTGCAGGACTGGCAAAAACAGTAGGCTCCCTCAAGACTCAGTGTTTATCACACTATATCAGGATGAGGGCAAATGGCCTTAAGTTGCGCCAGGGTAAGTTTAGGTTGAATATCAGGAAAAACTTCTTTACAGAAAGGGTCGTTAAGCACAAGAATAGGCTCCCCAGGGAGGTGATTGAGTCACAATTCCTGGACGTGTTTAAAAACCATTTGGATGTGGTGCTCAGGGACATGATTTAGAGGAAGGTTGTTAGGGTAGCATGGTCAGGTTGGATTAGATGATCTTTAAGGTCTTTTTCAAACTGAGCAATTCTACGATTACCTCAGAAACATGGAAGAAAGTTCAGGAGACACTTTCAGAGAAAGTTACCTTTAGACCTTCACAAAAGAAAGAGAAGGCCCTCATCTGACGTTAAATTAGACCCAGGTGGGGCTGGGCAGGGTCTTTATGACTCATTGGGCTCTGCCCTGCCCTCACAAAAAATGGATGATTGCCTCAGGTGGGGTTGCACATGTTACAAACCACAGCTGGTGATTTCAAGAGTAATATTTCAAAGTACAAAATCCTACATTAAGCCCCATCCCCAAAATTCTCAAACAAGAAGCTTGGCTTTCGTCTTACAACTTTGTTATTATTTCCATTTATAATTATAAAAAAGTCAGAAATTGTTACCCTTAAAACAACACTAATCTTAGTCCAAAATGCTTACTGAACACCTTGCTTACAAATTGCACATTCTGAATTAACTTTCAACACTATTAAGGCTGAAGCAGCTTTACTGTGGACAGAAACAATTATAGTGACAGAAATATATACGGTTGAGTTTAACTTTGGCACACAAATTAGTCAGCAGCCACCTCAAATGTACCCACAGAGTTTTTCCATAACATCAATCAAAAACCAAAGGAGTACAGTAATCAAGAGCAAGATGTTAAGTGGTTGTAAAGTTCTTTAGCTCCTTAACTTCAGTGCTGTCCTGCCAAATTCTATTAGCCAGGACTTGAAACAAGGAATATTTGGTTGCTGTCAACAGTTTTACAGGCGTATTTATATTAACTAGATTTGTATTGTAGCATTTAGGTTTGTGATGTGATATAAACTAAAGATGAGCATGAGTTTAAAGTTAACCGTTTACTAATTTAAGCTGTTCCAGTGTAGAAAATTTTCTCTTCTACAGGTTCAGGTATGTTGCACTACTTTATAATCTGTTATTCTGCGAGAAAATGTGGACAACAAGTAGTTGTTTTATCTGATCTGTTTACCTGAAGCAGCATGAAAGGTGAGTACACGGAGGTAAATTTTTCTTGATCCCTGAGGCAATCAGTGTATTCCTTGGAGTATGAAATTTGATTACACTTAATATCTCAGCTTGCATAGATCTGAGTGTCTTCTGTGGATATAAAATATTTCAGTCTTGTAAGAGATCCTGCACAGCATTTGACGTTATAACTTGCTTCATCAGCAATTCTACAGGTGGACTGTGCTACCTGAAAGTCCAGTGACCTGAATGCCAAAGCATCAAATTTCATCATAAGAGAAAAACATGGTAATGGGACAGCCTGGGGAAGCTTCAATTGTCATTGTTAATGCAGCACCTGTTCTAGAAGTAAAATATATTTATACTCTATCCTCTGCAACTGTCAATGCTAGTTCTTTCAGGAACACTAATTCTAACCTCAGAAACTGACAAATGATTTTATACCTGGCAGAAAGAGCGAAACAGTCAATGAAACCTAACTGAATAAGAAATCACAAAATACCTGAGATGAAGAACATGTTTTTAATTGCTAACCTCTTTCTCACCCTAGTGTCTATCTGTGATGGATGATGTGACAGAAGGATCCTCACTAAATTCTAAGTAAATTAAGATTAGCAGAGGTGGCACTACATTTATCTTATTCTGTAATAATTCTTTGTTTCTTTTTGCCGTCATCCTTTGGTTTTCTAGTTCATGGCATTATTCAGTGCAACGGCTAGAAGATTAATAGAATAGAAGGAAGAGGTGAAGGCCAACCATTCCTAAAACACACAGATTAAGTGCACAGATTAAGGAGATAAATTATGATCAAAATATGTCTTTATAAATGACAAAATATCCCAAATTACTCAATGCAAAAAGCAGTGTTTCTGCACATAGTATGGCTTGCTTTCATATAACCAACAAGAAAACATGCACTAAGAAGGAAACTTCGTGGGTTTTTTCCCCACAGAGTGCCTTAGCTTGCTGCTCATTAGAAAGGTGAGTTATAACAAAGTTAATCATTTAAGCAATAATGCTTAAGTACAAACGGATGCACAACTGCTCAATAATTTTAAAGTATAATAAATACGCTATTTGCTATACCAAAGTGTTCTGGTAAAAACCTTAGGGTTGTCCAACAATATATAAATGCCACACCACACATACAACTGTATACCAGAATTACCTGGGCAGTATTAGGTAAATACTCTGGGAGAAAAGACAGTGTACTGAATTGATGAACACCACATATTATCGGAAGGTTTCATTGTTCATTACCAAATTAAACTATGTACACCACGTATGAGAATACAGCATTAACACAGATGGCACTGTAATTGCAAACTCATTTATTTGGCAAGCACATTGAGCGCTGTAACATTAATTTGCTGTAGTACTACAAGACCACCTCAAGTATATGAATAATTATTTCTCAAAAAAATGCTGTCAAGGTTGAGAGAAATTAATTTGGAAACAAGTGGCATATTCATAAGTATGTTTCTTTTTCTATTTCTATGCATCCAACACAACTGTAATAAGTACTTTTGAGGAAATAATTGACTTGGTCATTCAATCCGTACTAAGTCACTCTGAAAGTAATGCCTCCTATTTATTTCCATTGAAACTACAACAGACATAAAGAGCACAATAACACTATTTGATAGAAGAAATTTTCAGCTACAAAACTCTATTTTTTCAACATAGTAACCACCATTAGCTGATTTGCACAGATAAGCATATACAGAAGGTCTTCATTTGTGATGTGACAGATATTCACAATCATCCAGAACATGGCTTATCTTTCATGTCACTGTCACTACTGCTGAAACACACCACCTACCACCTCACTATGTTAACACCCACTTTTTGGTCTCCGTAAACATTCAGAAAGCACTGATGAATGTCAATGGATTGACATGACAACAAAAATATAACAGTGTTCATATCAGGTACTGACACTGAACAACTCCCTTGTTATTTTTATTTTTTTTTTCTTGTTCTTTTCTCAGCTTTCTCATTTCTGAACACCTGCTTTATTAGCAATCTTATTTTTCTAAGGCTGCAAACCTGTGTGTGTGTATACAAGTGCGAACACAAAAAAATAAACAGGAGATTCAAAACATGCCACTAAATTGGTAAAAAGCTGTAGGTAGTTTTGTTAAACTCTTGTTTGTCCATCTTTCAGGCCATATTTGAGAACTCTAATCAAAGTTTCTTGGAAAAATTGTGCTAAGTAGTTTGGCCTAGCACTGGATCTAAAGACAAAAGATGTGAAGATTGAAGCAATATGGAAAAGTTCTGGGCACATCCATCCATATATATATTAATATAAAAAATGGATATTAATGGTGCCAATTTGGCAAATCAGCCAAGGCCTTGTTTATATTTAAATATCAGACATCATAGATTCTAGATTCTAAATTGAAAGTAAAGCATGTTAAGTGTAGGCAAAAGTTTATTGATCTATTTATTTTTAATTTTTTAGTCAAGTCTCATATGTGTCTCTTAGTGCCTGTGAATTTGATAGTATACTGCTGATGAGACCTTTTAGTTGATTTGTCAAAGATTATGAACTACAGCATTCAAAAGCTGGAGCTAGAGAGTTAATAGACTGTAAAACACTTAGTAAACATGCTTTCATAATGTTTTCAAAAAAAAAAAAAAAAAAAAAACATACAAGTGAATAGTGATAAAGTGGGTAAAAAACCTGAAAGATTAAGAAATCAGATATGATTTAACCTTGTAAACCAGAATCAAATGCTCTAAGATTTCTCTTTATGAGATTGTTTTCTACAAAAAATTAGCACACAGAATTTCCTCACGGACTTTAATAAAACCTGAATATTCTTTGTCAAGACTTTCAGGGGAAAAAGAAAATAATACAGATCACCCCCTATTTCACAGTTGCAGAAATGTTTACTTCATTTTCATAAAATCCTATGAAGTAAGGCGAATTTTTATAAAAAATTAATATCTACAGAAATAAAATATATTGTCATGGTGACCAAGATCAGGGGTTTATAACCCCTGAAAGATTTATGATTAAGTCAGATACGAGATACCTTGATGAGGATTTATGGTCATAAATGTGACTTGTCACGTCTGAAGAAGTAGTAAATTGTCAGAGATAACAGATAAGCAACATACTTCAGGTCCTACTAATTCTTAGACTTTATTTTAAGCATCAATAATTTCTACATTTAAAAACATAAATGCAATTAATTAAACTGGAATTAAGAAATGTTTTCTCTGATCACACAAGAGTAGCTCACTGCAGACAGACTGTCTTCATATCCCTAATCCTGAACTGTAAAGATGGGAACTTTCAAACTGGGTGGCTCTGGAAACACAAAACTCTTCTCAGCACACATCCTTTTAAATAGGTCAGTAAAGATGAACTTCTTAGTACAGTGAATAGGCACATTTGAGTCACCAGTCATCAGCACTGCTGATTTACCTAGTGGCTACAGTCACCTGCTTTTACAGCTCAATCCTACAGTTATACGTTACTTAGAAATCTAAACCAAAACTAATTTCACTGAGACCTCTGGTCTTGTATATAGAGTTCCTATTCATTCCTTAGGTAAATCCTCTTAGTATATCCACCAACTAAAACACTAATGCATCTGAAATATCGAACAGTGAAAGAAAACAATTAGCAAATACGAACAACTGGATTATTTTCTCCACTGTTTTCTTCTCTGTGTTGCCAAAATGCCATCATTATGATTTGTTATATGTTTGCAATTCAGCAAAAGTTGAACCAGTGTAATTCTAAGCAGGGTAATTTTCTAAACACAACAAATTATAAACATATTGGCTGAAAGGGAAAAAGATAGCGACATTTGAGCTGGTTGCGGCACTTTCATAGTCAAAACAGGGACGTTTTTCTCATCTCTTATAGTGCACACCAACACGTACTAATTAGACTACTAATGTTTCTTATATAAATTTACGCATAAAAGACATATTTGTAACAAAGTTCTTGAAGCTTATTATCAAAATCATCCAGCAGTGGATTATCCAAATGAAACAGTTTTACACATTTTACATGTTTTTCTCCATGCTATTGTGTGTTTAAAGAATATAAAAATCTTCCTGGTAAACAAGGCTAAGGAATTTAAGTATCTACTTTATTCTGAAGCATTCATGTTCCCTTCTGCCTGACAACATAGTGAGAAATATCAATGAAGGAATAAGCAAATCAATAAGCAATGAAGGAATAAGCAAAGTAGTGCTACAATGTGTTGATTTACCCTAGTTTTAGGATTATGCTATGAGGCATATCAATGGTATTTTCTACTAACTCAAACATAGCAATTTTCATACAAAGCACAGAATTTTTGGAAGAAGGCAAGTGTTTTGGGAACATAAATTTCCTTGCAATTCCCTGAATTAATTTTCTGTAATCAGTTCGTATAGTTGCATACTGACGCTCATAACTTGACAGTAGTCAGTCACGTTATTTTGTATAATATAACTGGAATTCTGAATTTACTTTATTCATTTTTAACTGAAATAATCCTCATCTGAAAAAATCTGACTAGGTATCAACTGACCATGGATACCACTGCTTTCTAATGCTAACTCACAAGAAAGCAGAAACTTTGTTTAGGAAAATAATGAGGTCCGGAGATGAGGACTGCAATGGCAGTGACTTCAGAAATAAATCTTGGCTCCAAAAAAGATATGCAGACATCTTTAAAGAAAAGCAGTTGCTCTGACTGATAGGAAGGGGGAATTTAGGATTCATGGTAGGATTTTTTATATGCTGTTTGTAAATATTGCTGGGTAGTCTGTCTATTTTTAAATCCATTATTACTATTACAATGAACATTTTACACCTTACAAATTTATTTATTGAAAAAAAGTCTATATTCAGAGGTGTCCTTTTCCAATCTCTGTTTAAATTGTTTGTATTACAGAAATACCCAGTAACAATCTCTGGGAATCTCAAACCTGTTTATATAACAGTTTTTCTGACTTGCCATAAGGACGGTATTACAAACCAATTTTTGTATCTGACAGCAAATTGGATTTTGGTTAGAAAATTTAAGGCACTAGTATTCACGTATGTACTTGTTTTTCCTCATATTTCATTTCTGACAGAAATACCTATTCAGGACTGAATCTCATTCCTACTTAAAACAAATGCAGTAATTCAGACTTTACTATTGAAAAAATATAACAAATTAGCACTGGTCATTAAATTATGTGAATTTTAATTAGGGAACTAGTATGAATTGAGTACAGTTAAACAATAAAATTCTCTGAATTTGTCTATTTGACTTCAAAAGGACTTTTTATCAACATTAAGGTACCATTGGCACATAGGACTTGAGTCGCCAATCAAAAATATTTATAGAGACAAAAAATTAGAAAAAAAGCTGAAATGGTTGAGGCCTGTAGTGAAGAGATCTTGGATATATTCCTAGTGCTTCTTACACTAATTTATTTTCAGGCACTGGGCAAATCACTTAAAATTTCATGTTGCAATCTTCATCAATGAAAATAAAGTAATCCTTTCTTTCCTCCTTTCTTTCCTTTTCTTTCTACCCTTATAGCTCATCCCCTTGTTTTAAGAACAGTTTCTTAACTCATAAACTTGTCTGTACATAAGCGTACTTCATACGCACACATGCTAATCTGAGTATATAAACATATAATTAATCTCCACTTCAAATGCCAACAGTTGTGTATGGATTCTAAGCGCTATCAGTGACAGAGCACTGGAACAGCTGCCCAGAGAGGTTGTGGAATCTCCTTCTATGGATGTATTCAAGACCTGTCTGGATACCTAGCCTACCTGTGCCACTTATTGTAGGACAGCTGCTTTAGAGGGGCTTGGACTCTACAATCTCTTGAGGTCCTTTCCAACCTTTGCAATTCTGTGATTATACGAAACAGGCAAATGTCCACATAATATAACTACCACAGTGCAAAGGGATACAAAAATGGGAGTCTGAGAGGATGTATGGGGAGACACATGACATGTGTGGGTATTTATTTTTGTATGCTGATATGGTTACCCTATGATTAATCTGAATTTTAGAGAAAAAGGAATGAAACAAAAACTTGTAACACAGAGATAGCTTAACACTTCTGATTTTGAAAAGGGCAAGTGAACAAATCTCTCTCACTTCTGTGTTTCAATACAAAGACGTGCAACATATGAAGCAACATAATTTACTTTGACACACCATCATTATTTGCTAAGATAAATTAATAAACAGCACCTTTGGGTGCAGCCAATTCATTCAGCTCCTGTCGCAGTTGATTAGAATTTCCAGCTGAGCTGTAATAAAACTGAGACTACATTAATCTATGATAGTTTCCTTTGTTCACTTAATGCAGAACAATTACCACTTATTCATTCTACCAATCACGATTTTCTCATAAACAGTGAGCATTTCTACCTCTTGCTTACAGTGTTGAAATGAAAAAGGCCATTACTCAATTTTTATTATTGCCCAGAGCTCTTAGTTACTGTGAAGAGGAGTGGCTGTGATTTAAATACGTAACACATAGTCTAACTAATCACATTTGTTTGAAAGATCTAGGGTTAGCAACAGTAAAGTCACAACATCAAAACATTCCATAAATTTAATCTTAGAATATTCTACCTTCTAAATAATTATATTCCAGTAGTGTATGTATGCTGCAGAAAACTTCTAATCAGCTTGAGTATTATAAATAAGAGTCACATTCACAAATCATCAGCATTCCTCTTCAGTAGCACTGCCCTTTGCAAAATGTGCACAGGTCACCCTAATTTAATTTCTCACTTTTTGTATACTGTGAAAATAAAAATACTTCAAATTGATCTTTTAAACTGTCTTTGATTGCCATCATCCAGTGGGATACTGCAGATTTCTTTTTTAATTACAATACACTACTACCCAGCATTCCTCCTCCTTCTTATTTTACTACTACTACATTTTGGTTCAGGTGCAGGAATAGTCTCCTATAGTAGACATACAATTACATTAATCTGTGCAGTCCACAGGGACCTTAATTATCTTTGCTTTGTCCAATCTAATCTTCATTAGAGAGGTACAATATTCTTTTTTATGGTTACTTCTTATCATTTTAGCAATTTCAAGAAACGGTTATTTTTATACTTTGCAGTCATTATTTGTTACCACAAAGGTATAAACGCTTGCAAAATATAGCAACAAAGCCTAAAGGGTTAAATTACTTGAACTTAAGAGGGCTTCTCTGAAAGTAATGCCTCCTATTATATTATGTTGGACTACAATATTGAAAGCACATGTTGGTATGGTAATAGAAGCTGAAACATCCCACCAATGTTCTGTTACATTTTGTTGCCATGTGACAGATGGCAACAGAGGGGCAGTCTGACAACATGGCATCTGATGTGGAAGTGAGTAGGAAGCAAAGTTGTGTCACTGAATTTGTTCATGCAGAAAAAATAGCACCCACAAATATTCCTCAAAACTTGATGAATGTTGATGGATACCATACAGTGGATGTGAACATAGTGAGGCAGTGGGTGGTGCATTTCCCTAGAGGCAACAGTGGGTCATCTCTTCTGGTGCAGAGTTTTACAAGCACGATATACAGACTCTTGTTCATCGCTGGTGAAAATGTATAGCTAACAATAATGACTGTGTTGAAAAGTAGTGTTTTGTAGCTGAGAATCTGCTACCAAAAGGTGTTACCATGTTCTTTTTATCTGTTGTAGTTTCCACAGAAATCAAAAAGAGGCATCTCTCTCGGAGTGACCTATGTAGTATTAATATAGCCATTGATTTCACTCAATAAAAAATTTCATTTTCTTTCCGTTATTTGTGCTTAAGATCTTTGTCTGCTGAAATTTTCCTGCTTATACAGGCTTCACTATAATAGGAATCCATGGCGTGAACACACGACTTACTGGCAGGAGTCCTACAGCTGGCTGATGTTTCTACTGTGTCTTTTGGTAAGTTACTGAAGCTTATTTTAGTAGTAGCTGTGGGTACTAAACATACTTGAAAACCTAAAATTTTTTATAGAGAGTCCAATTATGTTTTAAATCATCTAACGTCAGGTGGCTTGGTCTCCTATACCATTTAGAAATTCAAAGCAACAGGCTCATAGTTGCATTATCAGGATTAATCTGTTAATGCAAGATAGTTTGGCAACTATGACTATTCAACAGAACCACTTATACATAAAATTTGTATACACAAAAATCTTCTGAGGAGCCTCTGAAACCATAATAGATAGCAAGAACAATTATTTTTGATCAGGCTACTTCTTCTAAACTTCAGAGTCTGATTATGGATAAACCATAATAACAAACAAACACACACAACATAAACCAACAAACCAACCAATAAACAACCAGCCTCCCCCACTATTTCCCTTAATATTTATTGGAATCACATTAGCTACCTAAACACTTCTAACTCAACAAAACATGCAGCATATGTGGGGAACAGCACTTTTAAGAAGCCATAACTCAGTGGTGACTAAGCACAGTTTGCTGTAGCTCTGCCAGACACAGCTCTGTGCTAACTGCAGGCATGGAGGAAGATGGCATTCATTGCACAAGCTGTCATAGCCTGGAAGCAAAATCAAGGGAGAAAAGCTTTCCAAACTCTCCTTTCCTCCTGTAGCTGTTGCCCAGGCAATTTTCTGCATATGACAAAAAGAGCACCAGTTGTTCCCTCAGGAGCAGCTCTCCTGTGTGCCACACACCTAGGTCAACTCTAAAGTCTCACATGGTCACTGTCAGTGAAAACGACAGTGTATCATTTTGATGTGCTACTGTAGTAAGTTATCAGTGTTGGGAGTCTCAGATGTAATGAAGGATTGAACAGATGCTCTTTTTCTGTATCTTTGCTAGAAAGTCAATATTTCATGACATGGATACTTGGGACCTCTTCTCATCATTTAATTAAGAAATGAAGAAATGTGAGGAGTGATGGATGGAAAGGACTTGATCCCAAACCCAGTGAAGTCAAGGGAATGATTCCTTATAAGATGGGCTTTGCATTAGACACTAAATGCCATGTGGCTGTACAGACTGCTGACACAATCACTACAATATCAGAAAATAACTTGTTCTTAATAGACACAGAAGACTACAAAGCTTATGGTGTTTAAGAAGAAAAAAATCAAAACAAAAAACCCAACAACAACAAAGAAATTTCGCTTCTGTTTAAGCTCAACTCTATCAAGAGGCAAGAAAAGTGTCTCGGAAATGAAACACTGAAGAGGAAAAAAAGCAGCATTTCAAAGATTTCTGAAAGTATTAGAGGATGATGTGAAGAAGTACAATTGAGTCACAAAGTCTGAAGTTTTACCTGCTATCTGCTATTAGGTGGAACATCCATTTCCTGCTATCTACCACTGTAAAGAGATGCTTTGCAGTAAGAAAAAGAATTTTTTTTTTTTTTTTTTAAATTCTAGCCACCATTCTTATTATTAATTCCTCAAACAAAGAAAAAACAATAGATTCTTTGAAAAGCATGGACTATATTAAAGAAAATTTTCACTTTGCAAGTATACAGCCTGTAAACATGAGAGACAAAACTAACTAATACAGTAAAACACAAATCAACACTAAAAAAATCTCAAGAAATCTCATGCCATTAATTTAATTATTGCTCTTCTGGATGTAAAATATTTTGTGCAAATGAGAGGTACACAGTACTCACCAGTTTTATGAATAGGTGCTTAAAAAGCAGCAATAAAGTGATTATGTAAATCATAGCAAGGGCTATTCTGATAAGACACAGTGTTGAATATGGGCAATTACTGATTGACAAAGGAAGCATCTGTGCAACTGATATAAAGAAAATATATGTATTTCTTTTAAGATACAAAAATACAAAGTCTACTTATGCCATTTTCCTTAACTTTTAATATTTCCTTTAAAGTTGAAGAAACATGTATTGCTTTTTCTCTTACTACATTACTTACTTTTTGAAGAAATAATGTAAAAAATAAACTGCATTACATTTTGTTCAGTGCACTTTAAAGACAAATAAACAGGGTTTACACAGGCATCTATTATTTCACTTGTAAAATAGATGACATTCTAAATTCACCTGTGCTGTGGATTGTACCACATTCATACGTATCTCTGAATTCATGAATCCTTGAATTCATGAAACCCAAGACAGTAGTATGAGCTAGAGATTCAAGACACAGTGGTTGCATCAAGATGCATATGACCTGTTGTTTCAAAATATATTTCATGTTGGAATTATCTGCTCTCGCCATTGTGCTAGTATGCACTGTCCCTTTGAAAAAACTTTTTTAGCAGTTTGTGAGACACTGTGCCTCAGTGAAATTATGTGGATATAAAATAAATCTTCTCACTTCCCTATCTTTTCCCCAACATGCACCTGCCATCTTAATCCCCTTTCTTTCTTCCTTGACCCAAATACCTTTTGGACTAAAAATACAGGCAGGGACGGGGACAAGACTATTAGGCTTATTAACAAACTTTTCTGATGTTCATGCAGTTCAATGTTATCTGTGACGAAATATATAAGGAATACATACAGGAACTATGTTCTTGTGGGTCTTCAGCAGAAACAACAGAAAAAGAAGGAGCTGAAATACTTCTCATCAAATATATAAAATGCTGATGTTATGCAAAGTAAAAAGAAGGGGAACAAAGACCAAACAGATATATCTGATACTGACAGGTCAAAATTTGGCTGGTGTGAACGATGTGGGGCAGACAGAGAGGGATTTTTCAAGCATCCTAAATTCCATAAAAGAGGAACTTAAAAATGTTTTAATAAATATAACAGCTATGCTAAATATTTTTTTTTAAATACTATAATTAGTAAGTAAATATATAGCTTAAATATCATAGACATTTGAAATTGTTCTGCCAATATTTGCACTACAAAAAATGCCAAAATAGCTGTAGATAATAGCCATTAGTATTCAAAGAGTTTCAAATGAAACCTCCATGCGATTATGGCTAATATATTATTAAGAACAATTGGAAAATCAGTGCTTGTATATATTTTGGATCAATCATTGTTCTGTCTGGTACTGCTGAGAAACTGATAGTTCCATTGCTGAATATGATACCTAGAATATAACCTCAATCAAAAGAGACAATAACAACATTGATTTCCAATCCAGTTGTTAGTTTTCCAATAAACTCCTGGCATAGTAGCTGTTATTTTTTGTCTATGAAACATATGTCGACCATGCTTTCATTTTGACTGCATCTTATGGTTATATATTTTTTTAATCATTATTAAAAAGAACACATCTTACAGTTTCTTTCCTAATTGTTTTCATTTTGTACAATATTTTGCATTTATTGATCTTAATAAGCAGACTTTTTCTCTTCCTTTTTTTAATGATGCATTTATTTAACCTTAGCTTGAGAGGAACAAATACTTCTACAGTCCAAACAAGAAGCCTGAATAAATTGGTACAGTGAGTGTAAAGTCCACCAGGTAATCTGTATGTGCAGATTATCCTTGTATTATAAAGTACTTCTATCACTGAATACTTATCCCTAAAAGCTGTACTAAATTTTAACAGTACATCACAGTTGCAAATCTATATTTTGAAGTGCTGGGATGGTTTCTGCTACCAAATAAGTTTTGATCTGTGAAATAAAAATACGGTTTAACAAGCCCATAAATATGGGCTTTCTTTGCCTTTGAAGGTTATGAGATTTATCTTAATATAAATAGTAGGTCTTCAGCAATGATATACAGTAACTTACTACAATTAGGTGAAGCTACCAATATTCCAGGGACCTGACTATTTGTATTACATGCATCCTCTTTGTAGAAAGATAAAAACAAACAAACAAACAAACAAAAAAAACCATAATGTATAACATATCAGAGGGGAAAAAAAAGAGGCAGCACTATACATTTTTCCAGCACTTCAAAATAAATGTATTCTATTTCATATTTCAGAGTGATATATAGCGACCATCCATGGGAAGAAGTATATGTAGCAAAAGTTATTTAAACTATTATTCACTGAGAATTCACAGGAACTTCATCTTTTTACTTACTGTATTCTTATATCAATGTTAAAAATGGTCTGCATGCTCAATAACATTTCTCATCCAGCAACCTCAGTGTGTACGCTGCAAAGATGAATGGATAAGGTGTTCAGAGTTAATGATCTGTATCATATTGCATCAATTTAGCTAAAGATATATAATCTGAAGCAGTTTCATTTATGTTGACTCTTACTCAAGAGCTACATTTTTGAAAGACCATCATGCTATCCTGACAAGTTAGAATGTGAAAATAAATCAGACAATAAACACAACTTTCTGTCTTTTAGATAAAATCTAGAAAATATTTGATAGTTTTACTACTTACATTTTACAATTATATTAGGGTTATGTATCACCAAATTACAGTCACATTGCCTTTTATCACATCAGCTTTATTTCTACTTTGGAAACATTTGATGTTCATTACCTTTTTGCTAGCATACGCAGATATTTTGTATCTGAGTGTGCATTCATGTGCATATCCCAAATAAATATATCTTACTTCAATTACTTCTATGCATTCCCATAAACTGTGTCTTTTTATGAACAAAAAATGAGATTCACCTCAAAGTAACAGCTACCAATGAGACACAAAGTAATTCTACATAGAATAACCATAACAAGTCTTAGATAGTATTAGATGTGGCCTTTATAAAATGAACAAATTAGTATGTTACTTCAGCTCAGTGTTGATTACCATTTCTAGTTAATGCTACCTTTTGGGACTAACATTGTGCCTGAAGTCAACTAAGAAAATGTTACAAGTAATTGAATTTCTGTACTTTTTGGCTAGGCTGGGTCAACACAATCGAGTTGAACATGCCATATTGAATTCAAATTTCACCAAATATCAAAGAATGCTGGAAAGTGGGGAGTGATTTTCATTTTATAACTTCTGTAATTTTTCATTTATTTTTATCATCTGTAAAGTAATCTCTAATCACTGATTCACTAACCTTAATTAGGCATTTTAAGGGCAGATTGACCTGTCTAGTGTAATCAATTTCTGGTTTAAATACGTTATCTTTTAAAACCAATGAACTGATCTCAACAAACAATGGTAAAACATTTAAATATTAAAATATTTAAAATTATCATAAAATAAATTTCAGCTGCTGAGCATGTAAACTCCAAAATACATCTAGACAGTGTAAAACAAGCTGGTTAATGATACGGAAAGAGTGTAAGTAGAGACTGGACAAAGTTTTCTGACAGGAAAAATTATAGAGGGCACTAAAGACAGTACCTGCAAAGAACTATAAAGAATCTTATGATACAAAGTGATTGATAAATCAAGTAGTAGACAAAATTCAGCTGTCAGAAATCCAAAATAAATTAGTTCAAAGACAACAAAATTAGTTATAGTTAGCATGAGTTCGCTAGGGGAAAGTCTTGTTTAACAAACTTAATTTCCTTTTTTGAAAAGTTTACTCACCTAGCTGGCCAAGTGAAGCCAGTTGAGATAATCTTTTTAGATTTCAGAAAAGCTTTTGATACTGTTTTACACAGTAGCCTTCTGGAAAAAATGCCCTAACCATACAGATAAGTACGTAATACTATGGGTGGACAACTGTCTGACAGGTCAATCTCAAAGGACTATAGTAATGTGGGTTACTTCAGGACGTCAGCCAGTCAGCAGTGGAGTTCTCCAGAGCTCCACTTCAAGGCCACTTCTTTTAATTATTTTTAAAAATAAATTCTATGCAGAACTCAAGAGTATATTAAGTAATTTTGAAGACAACACTGAATTGGTAGGAGCTGTTGACTTCCTTGAGAGTAGAGACATCGTGCATATGGATCTTGACAAATTATAGAGCTGAGTAATCAGCAGCCACATGAAATTTAACAAGACAAGTGCTGGATTCTGCACCTGGGAGTGGGCAACATTGTGAAGATGAGAGGCTGTAGAGCTGCTCCATAGAAAGAGATCTGGGGGTTCCTGCTGACCATGAGTTCCATACAAGCCAGCAGTGTGCCCTGGCAACCAAAAGGGCCAACTGTACCCTGACATGTGCAAGGCCCAGCACTGCCAGCCAGATGAGAGAAGGAGTTGTCCCATTCTGCTCTGGTGCAATATGACTGAGTAGACCTTTTGTGCAGTTTTGGATGCCACAACATAAGACATAAAACTATCAGGCAATTTCCAGAGGAGTGCTACAAATATGGTGAAATGTCTAAATTACTGGAAAAATTTCCATACTTATTCTTCAGTAGACTTATAAGTCACACATAAAAAGTTATGAGTGTGGTAATTATATGCTCCTCATTTACAAAGGTGTACACAGAGAAAGGTAAAAAGTCAGAGGACAGTGTGGCCACATGATGTTTTGGAACGCAGTCCCAGACAGTGTTCAGCCAGCACAGTTTTCTGCAATTCTGAAAACCGTGGTTTCTAATAGAGGAAGAAGAAAACAAAAAATATAATTTCCATATCAAACAGTAAATGTCAGCCTAAACTTTTACACTTGCTTGAAATTTCTCAGCTCTAGAGAAAATATCCTCAGAAAACAATCATACAGTTTGTCTTCATCCTGCTCAGAAAAAACAAAACTCACTCAAATAGCCCCAACAACACTGGAGATGGCGTAACGAGATGAATTTTCACTTACTCACTTGCAGGAGCTTCTGACAAATCCGAACAGTTTGGAAATGCAGATATAAGAGACCACAGAACACTTCACATTTGTATTTTGACAGAAGATAAACTGTGCAGGGTATACTGATTCATGAAACAGACAAAAGCGTTTGGTTTGAAAGCAATCTGCTCCACCTTACTGGCAAAGGAGACTTTCAAAAGGCAGTAGATGAAACAGTGCCAGCTCTTGGAGAAGACAATATACACCTCTGCACATAGTAGACTATGATTCAGCAGGCTGTTGCCAGCCAAGGAGTCTAATTATGGAATCATAGTACCAGAATATATATTGTTTTTCTTTAAACATATAGAATTGGTGGGGTAGAATCATGTCCAGATGCAAAGCCGGCATCCCTAAGAGGAGAGAGAAGATACTGTAACACTATGATTTTTGTCAGTTCTTTACAGCTGT
Organism: Chrysolophus pictus; assembly: GCA_037305975.1. Taxonomy (NCBI): domain Eukaryota; kingdom Metazoa; phylum Chordata; class Aves; order Galliformes; family Phasianidae; genus Chrysolophus; species Chrysolophus pictus. The sequence goes on along the minus strand of CM074583.1, from coordinate 10,615,850 downwards.
TGTTCTTTATTTAACCTAGCAGGTAGCTAAGCACCACACAATAGCTTGCTCACATTCCCACCCAATGGCATGGGAAGGAAGAATTAAAAAAATAAAGAAACAAACAAAAAAAAATGAAGTAGAACTTGTAGGAATTAAATGTTGTTCCTGCATTAGAACTTAGAAGATAAATATTTTACTAATATTTCTTTTCAGGGAAGTCTTTTTACTTGCTCAGGAGTCTCCAGTAGTCTTTGCATCCACATAGGTAGATAGGTGAAATAATCTGTAGTCACAGAGATTAGGTAGATAGGGTAATTTGTAGGTACAAAGACTACAGCTAGTGTCTGTCCAACCATCTGGAATACCTCTGAACTTTGAGAAAAGGTAGAAAAGCTTTAACATTTTTTCCATAGTTGCACTCCTGTTGGCAGGACACCCACCATCGCAGTCGCGAATCAGAACTTCTTCACCAGTGATTCTATCTCCTAAAAATTATCTCAGACATTTCTGACAAACTCAAAAACCAATTACTAAGAAGTACTTACTGTGTTTACTAATGAACTGTATCAGGTTAGACGTTATGCTCTATGCTTGCATTACATAACAGCTTTTTGCCCAAGAAACACAATCTTCATACAATACTACACCAATACAATTATGTTACAGTAGAATAAATTATTTTTGATTTATATGCTACTAAAAACAATATGTGTGGTATGTTAAATTATGTTCATGCTATTTTTAAAATATTTCATGAAATTTTACATTTTTATACTTCTACGATTTGATTAAAACCCCTCTGAATGATTGTAGGAGAGGGAGACACTTGCACTGCCAGAAGATCAGACCATGGCTTTGTTTTGTAGTGATTAGCCCTGGAGCACTCACTTAATATTAGGCTAGAACTTCTTTCTGTTCGCAGTGAAATCAACCTAGAAAACAGCTATCAAGCAGCAAAGAAGAAAAGTAGTGAAACAAGAAAATCTATATGCTGATTTCTGAGCTTATACACATAGAGACATTAGTAATTCATATTTAAATTTTTAACATGCACAGACATCCTTAATATTACTTACTTATGTTACATATGAGGGAGAGAAGAAATTTAATTTGCCCACAGCAGAAGATTTCAAAAGCATAAACATATTTCTTTTACTAAAAATCTTGGTATAAAATGAAATGAAATATTTATATCTATATGTCAACGGTTTATGGGCTAGTCTGGCCCGTGACTAGCGGCGCGGAAGGATTTTGTAAAATCCACTCCTCTGGAAAAGGGAAACAGGGGACCCCAAAATAATTAAGAACAGCGGCAATGATCTGAGGAGAAACAAACTAATTTACTAAATATAGTATCGGAATGCAAGATAACACACCATAATACAATATAATTAGAATTGAAGCTAATAAACCAAATATAATGAGAGAGAGAATGTCTGAAAGGTGGATAGGCTCACCATAATACTAAGGTGAGATGCGCAGTCCAGTTGAGCAGCAGGGAGATGAAAAAGAGCAGACGAAGAAGAGAGCATCAGGTGACCTTGCCAGGAGTTACATCTCCTCTCTGACCGCAAAGCCCCTTGGGGAATGGAGTTCTTCTCTTCCGGACAGGTACCCGGAACTTGAGTATTAACAGTTAAACTCCCAGTGCACGACATGATGTTATGATGTGGAATACTGATAACCAAATATCATAAAACCATGACACTATATAACTATATTACCTCCATGTTTTTTTTTTCTTTTGTTTTTTCAAGAATACATCCATATTGCAGATTCTAGTCTATACCAGTCTATCACTACAACTGGCTAATTTTAACTGAATGCTACTCCATCATCAAAGTGTGGCTCAATAGCAATTATATACATAAATACAGTTGTTGGGTGGCATATAGACTACTCTCGACTTATGTTCGTTGACTTTTTTTGCGTCAAATATTATTCTATACCATTCCAGCTCCCTCCATGAAATATTATAGTCAAATCATCACTAGCTTTCTGCTGCTTCTGTTTCTAATTTTAACTTCAGCTTTAACATTTTTTTGTTTGTTTGTTTTTCACATAGAAAAATGGACTAAATAAAAATCACTAGTCTTCTTCCTGCAAAGACTATTGGAATTAACAGCTCCACCCCAGACTAACATATCCATCTCTTCCCCTCTCAAACTGATATCATTGTTATCACCTCATCTGTGGTCATGACATCTGCAGCCTTGTGCTTTAAAACCTACTGTAAGTATTCTACAGATCATCTTCTTGTATAACTGTATAACACCGTTTATATAGCCCTCCATACCCCTCAATCTTTGTTTTCTACTGCACAAAATAAATTTTTCTGGTTCTTACTACAATACCTCTCAATGCTGGTCTTCTTTTCGCCTACTGTGTTGTTTCCAGAGCAATATTTTAAAAGAAGTGATACTAAAGATGCATGATATGTACTTTCCAAATTCTCTGAGAAATATCTTCCATATTCCCTTATATCCAATAGTTTATAGCTTTACAAAGAAAGAGTCTTTATTCATTTTATCTTTTTTCATGTCACTGTAGAAAACTCACTTATTTAGTAATACGAACAGAAATCTGATTCACCAAGTAGAGAATTACAACTTCTGCTGGATAACCAAGAATTGAACATATCTAACTGCCATCACTAACATGTCTTTCAAACACAGCGACCTTCTTTTCTGTCTCACAAGATTTTATGCCAGATTGCAGCTTGCAAATCCATCCAGAGTATGTGATTTTTAGTATATTTATAGACACATTGCCTGCCATGTGCCCTGGCTGGTTCCAGTTATTGTATACGTATATTGTTTGGAGAATTTGTATATGAACAACCTCTAATTTGTTACTATTATTATTATTACTACAATTCAGGAACACTTTTTCTTATCATTTAGTAATTATTATTAACATAAAAAATTACATAAAACTTCAAATTGAATCATTTACAACAGTTTCCTAGCAATTGCCATTTGAGAAAAAAAACAGTGTACCAAGTTGCCTCACAGGTGTGACGGTATAAATTTAGAACAGTTTTCTATTTACGCTTTTCTACTGATTGATGCAACAGCATTGTGAAGAATGAAGTTCCATACTCCACAGAATATAAAGAAAAAAAAAAAAAAAGCAGCAGAAGAGAGCACAGACATATGTAAACAAACACATAATGAAGACGGAATTGAAGGACTAAATTATCTCTTGATCTGCCATATTGAGAGGTCTCTGATGTAGGAATAAAGATGTCCCTTTCCATGAAATCCCAAAGAAAAACAGAAGTTTGTCTACTTGCTAAATACAGAAGGCTATCTAGTGGGCTAGGAAGCTAATTCAAAACCCAGGATTAATTTAGATTTCCTGAAATAACTATTATCACAGTGGTATTCTCCTACTATATATTTGCCTAAATAATAGGTATAATAAAATTAGCAATAATTTAAAAGCCTTTCTTGTCAAGAGAGTTATTGTGTTCATTCTTGGGAAATAGTACATGAATATCAAAGAGAAGAGTATCCTCACAAAAATCTAAATAGGTGGATAGGTAAAGTTAAGCTCAATTGGGAAAAAAGGAACATGCCTTAAAGATTGAAAGAGTATTTCAGATGAAAAAACTGGAAACAATTAAAAAAAAAAAAAGAATATAACGGAAAGAAACAGCCCAAAGGAAAACATAGCTACTATAAAATATTCACTAAAAGACAAAAGAGGAAGAGAGAACAAAACAGAGAAGAACATGTATAGACACAGCAAGCTATTATAACTCTCCTGCTTTATAGGTTTATCTTTATTTCAAGTTCTGCCATCTCCCATTTTTACACTGAATTAGTCATTTTCAATAAAACATAAGACCATTTTTCTGGCCCTTGACCAGATGCACCTGTGGCATTGGTACTTAAGCCTTTGTAAGTGGTGATACACTGAGGTTGTAAGCACCGCTGCTCTCGAGGTGCTAGCCCATCCCTGCCTACAGAGGAGACTGCTGGGATGCTTCACCATTTTAACTATCAGCTCTTCAGTAGAAACCTGTCATTGGGGAAATTGCTGTGCTCTCTTTGATTTACAGGAATTTCCTCATTTCTTTCTTCTGTTTCCCTCCACTGCTTAACTGGTACAGCAGGAGTTACTTCAACAAAAGAGGATAATGTAAATGCACTGATTCTTAACCATGCTAAATGTTTTCATATTCTGCTGCCAGAATGATACAAAGTAAGTTTACACCTGTCAACATCTTCTTGGATCCTGTCAGTTGTAGATTATATAACGGGTTTCCCACAAAATAAACGGATATACGTAGCCTTTTTTTTCCTTCCTTTAGAAGTAGAAGGAAGGGCAACATGTAATTTCAGAAATCTCTAAAACATATCCTAATTTTTATATTGCCAGCTATGTTGCTTTGAAAAAACCCTAACTTCTATCAGAACCAGAGGGCTTTAAACCTTTACCTGTAAATGAGTTTATACCTGACTTCACTATTTTTAAATGTATATGCCTCTAAGGTAGAAATTGTAAAATCTTATATTATTACTAAACCTTGTAGCTAAAGGGGAGAAAAAATTAGAATTGGACTTCTGCAATGGAACTTTAACCTATCAGAATTACATCAGGCTCAGGTTTTCATGCTGGCAAGGGATACGCTATAGCATGCTGAATAGGATTCTTTATCTAACTGTGACACCTGAGAGTGTTAAATTACAAAATAATTTTCAAGTCCAACTCCTAGAAAAACTGCCTCCACTTGGGTTAGTCACAGTTCACAAGCAGGATCACTTTTAGCATTTTAAACTTTCAGTGACACCATCTTTTAATATTTAAAAAAAAAAAAAAAATATCTGTCTCCTAAAGCTTTTGTCCTATGTTGTTGCTAGAAGACTTACACTTTAAATGTCAAAGTCTGTCAGGAATGAAAATGTTCCTGTGGGAAGGTGAATCAACTCTTGTATTAATCACTAAGGGAAAGAATGACATAGGAAAGCCTTCAAGTTTAGAGAAAACTAAATCTAGGTCTATTAATAAAATAAATGCCAAGTTTCGATACTTGACTTTAAGTTCTAACAGTCCATAACAAGATAGGTCATATGGGCAAAGATAAGAGTGGAAGAAATTGTTTTATAGAGCCATTAAAAAAAAGCAACAATGTTAATAAAGTGAGACGGCTTTAATTAACTACAACAAAAAGAATAATTAACAAACTAACAGAGAAAGAGTCATAATATGAAGTGAAATTAAGATTTCTTATGTAAGAGACATAGTCTTCATGACTTTATTGCTTTTTGTTTCTTTAAACAACTTAATGCTCCTAAAAGGCCACTCAGTGTTTCTCAAGGATGGACAGTCCTATGAAAAGAGACTCTTAAGGAATAACATTCAAGTTAAATGGTGCAGTCTCACTGAGCTGAGTACAGTTTCCAGAACTGATGACAACTTTTTCTCCTGTCTTTATCCAAACTTTACTTTCTTCAGTTCTGCACAAACTGATGCAGACAAATAGCTCTATTCACAGAGTTGTGATGGCTAGTTTCACTAAAGAAACTGTAACAGTATTGAAAAGAATAAACTACTGTCTGAAGCCATTACTATATGATTGCATTTTAACAGCTTGGATTGGTTACGTTTGGTTATACCGCTTACTCTACATTTGATAAACACTACTGCATTTGAAATACTAGATATTTTGCCTCTATTAATGAGTACTTGTTCCTGGAGAATAGTATTTCTAATAAAAGATGGAATGTCATGCTTCAGGTAATTTAGTGTACCAGAAAAATACTTGAACAGACTTTACTCACTAATGAAGAGTGGATCAAACCCTGAATTTTATTATTATTAAATTCTAACTGGTGTTAATCATCAGGATGAACCTCAGCCTCCAGTAGTATGATATTATTCCATCATAATTTTTAGTAACTTCATGCCAATTCAGTGTGACTGCGCCAAGAGGCATTGTCAGTAACAGCTCACAGAGAAACATTTGTATTGAATGTATAAACCTCAGATAAAACTGACTGGGAAGCTGGACATCAAGTAGAAGTTACTTCAGTGGGTCTAGACTTGTGTTTGAACATTTTGCAGAGCAGAGGTCATTTGCTGTATCATGTTCAAAACCAAAAAAGTTCTGAAGATAGCAATGGTTTCAAGTCTCTTCTTTATGAGCTATTGTTCTTTTCTTGATTCAGCATTTCCCATATTCATTTTAGCTAGGGACTTGTGGACTTTTCCAACAGCTTTTACGGAGGATACATAGGAGATCAGGTATCCGTATTGTACACGTGATACTTTTTGCCACACATTTTTGAAAGGAGATAAGGTGGCAATTTTAGCTATTTACTAATATATGAATTGTGACTAGTATGTGTAATTTTTACCGGTGGTGTTTTTTTTCAGATCACTGCAGAAACTACTGCAATGTTCAATAATATTGATCTGCCCTATCAGGCTGGAAACATTTACACTGTGGCAATCACCTTTTAGAATCATTTCCAGAGATTATCAGTAGTTTTAATCCACTGAATATGGATTATAATCCAAAATGTTACTTTACATACATTTAATAGTACTCAACAGAAACTGATTGATTTCTCTATGATATGCATCTTCTTCCCAGAATGCTATATGATAAGGCTTGTTCTCTATAAAATTCAAACTGTATTCACATCATTTTCCCATTCTTCTAATTTCTTCACTTGATTTTCACTGCTAGCCGTCATATCATGTAGCATCTAGACAGCTACATATTGATAAGACTTCATAGCAAGCATTGCACAAATCCAGCAGTTGCAGTTGTGCTCTGAACTCTGTACCTTACATTTACTGAAAACAATCCTATCCTTTAGCTTACACCTTAGATTGTACCTCAGAAGACCAATTTAAACAGTTTTGCAATAATATTTAGAACTGAACTGGGCTGCAAGTAGCATGGAAGCAAGTATTTATTTCTACCAATTTCCTTACGGGGGATGCAAGAAGGCAAGAATGGACAGGTAAGGGCAGCAACTTCTTAAACCGCTTCAACCAGATCTACTAGAGCTTGTTTGCTGGAGCTGCTAGTTACACCAGTGACCTTCCCATTCTGAGACATCCTACTCCAGTAACCTGCCCCACTTTCCATATGCTATTCATTTTTTATCCTTTGCACTTTGGATACTTCATAGCAAACTTGTGGAGCAGATATACAATGTGCCTTCAGATAGATCAATTCTTTGCCAGTTATCTGTTTGCCCTTGATCTTTTATTATAAAAATGCTATCCGGAAAGTAGGGAACATGCTTTGAAGACCTGGAATATCCTGTCTATTGACAGCAATTAAGCATAGCGCCACTTTTGCTGTCAATAAACAATTACATAGTATAACAGAGCAAACAAGGGCAGAAATTCAGCTGCATCCTCCGGTGCAGTGCCTAGGTAGTCACTTCATGAGAAACTACTCATGATACATGACACAAATTAGTTGGGATAAAGTTTTGTGATTACATGGGCAACCAACAAGGACTTGCAGTCTCAAGATGCATGCAACAGCGTCTGTGAAGTCATTTGTGTATAAAACTTACAAGCATGCTATGAAGATATACATCTTCCTGCGTCTCTTCTTAACTTTACAGAAATTTAAAACACTGATAGATATTTTACATCCTTGCTACATTCAAAGGTTTAGTATTCACACAATACCGCAGACCATAGCACCAGTCACTGAGTTCACAAGATCAAGCTTTCAAACTTCACAGTTTTTGGCCCAGCATACGGCAGAACATGAGCTGCTCAACAAACCTGCTGCTGAAGTAAGAGAAATATGTATATAAGTATTTGCCTTAAAGAGAAAAAATAAAAATAAAAAAAAATTCTAGCTAATACAAGGTTTAAATGTGACCCTGACCTCAAAAAACCCTCCCAACTGATTAAACATCCATTAATTCAGTGTTTGCTAGAGTATAGTACTTATGGCAGGTATGAAAGTACATAACTAGACTATTCCCAAGGCTCATATATTATGCAAGCAGCACACAACAATGATTATAAGCTAAAGATCCTCCTGGCCTTCCATTATTTTGTGGAAAGAGAAGGAAGAAAGGAAATTTTAGTCAGCAAGTCTAGCTGTGGCCTGACAAATTACCTCATCCATTGCCACTAACATACGATAACCAACCTGAATTAATTTCTTTGCCACCCTGATCTCTTTTTCTAGTCCAGAGATCAAGGTCACATTACATCAGCAGAACATTGACCAGATGTGTATTACTCTTCATGAGATATCCTAATTTTTATTCTTGAGGCAGTAGCCTCTAGTGGCCCATTAACAATTATATATTATAAAGTCTTTCATACATTTCTGTTATTCACAGCTCCTGCTAACTGCCTTTGCACAATGCTGCAATAGATACAGCTTAAGCAACTGACCTTTAAAGAATATTAAATAGCTGTGTGGCTAAAAGCAATTATCTCCGTGACTATTTAGATATACCTAAGTAATTTTTAGTATTTGTAGTGCAGGCAATGATCCCTGTTGGTGCTCTGATGTACCAGATCATGGCTAATCTATGCCCACCATTCTGTCTTACAAATGCAAATGAGTTTGTGTTGATATAAATAGAAGACAAAATGAAATTAATGCCTTGTTACATGCACAGCTACTTGGAACTGTCCTTTTCTTTTCTATTATCTAATTACAAAACCTCGAGGGATAAGAAGAGGGAAATAAATACATGAGAAAATGGGATACACATGCTCCAAAGTAAGTCATGAGTTTGCTGGGCTGCAGTTGCAAAGACCATCGAAGTTTACAACTCTCAGGTTATCATTAGTGAGCACAGCATATCAAGAATAATAAATATATATCTGCAAATGGATAAGTGTCCAAGGAAACCACTGAAAATGCCATGCAACAGAACCTGTGCAGGAAACAAAGTTATTTTACTTGTGCTACCTTAAAAACAATTAAAGCGAAGTCAGTGAGCCAGAACTGTACGCCCTTTGCTGAACCTATACTCAGTAGAACCTAATTTTGCTGTCATACTGGTAGAAGTGGGAAAACGAGCATATTTCTAAAGAGCCCTCCTGTTCTTAATGTGAACGTGCAGTTCGTTGATATTTCAGCAAAACTTAATGGTTCTCCCTTTCTTTAAAGATTTTTAGGTATAAGAAAAAATCCTACCCAAATAATAATTTCATGCAATATGAAAGAAAGCAAGGTGAACTGGAATAATGCCATTTTATATGATCAACTACAGTAACATTAATTCAAAATAGCATCATGGAAAAGGTTGCAAATATTTATTTTACAAAATTTTATCCAGGGTAAGAATGGTAAAATCTTGTTCATAACACAGAAAATATGCAGCCTGTAGTTCTGTTACAAATTATTCCTCCCAGTGTATTGATTGCAGCCTCAAACTTCTCTGAATTTAGATTAAAGAGGGATAAAATTTTTCAGTGCTCTGCATTCCAGTATACACATTTTTATCTAACTTTCCAGGCAAAAGTTTAAACTACTTGTGCAATATATAGAGCTACGTATGATTTTAATTTCTTGAAAACTTCAGAAATTAGCACTAAAACTTTCCAGCTTCTAAGCAAGTTGCTTCTACAATAATTGAGCTTTAAAAACCTGTGTGGAAGGATATGTTCAAAATTGCCTGTTCAAAGAAATTTATGATTTTATTATAGCTGCATATTGACTATTCCTACAATAACCCGAAGGCAGAACCAAACAGTTTATTTATTCAAACTGCAAATGAAATTGGGCAAGAAAAGTAATTAGCAAGCAACAAAAAATAATGGAAAAAGCGCCATAAAAGCAGTTGTGAATTTATGTGGGTTGTCAGATAGTTAGAAAAATAACAGCTTAGATTTAGAAAGATCAACTTTTTCCATACAGCCCACAGTATACACAGATTAACCATGAAGTTGGTTTTGAAAAAGCCCAGAAACCTTGGTTTACCCTGCACATAGTCCAGCCTCTTTTCCTGCTTCTGTATGGAAACATTAACTGAGGAATAAAAGGTGTTCCCATACAGGCATAATTGGGGATAGGCTCAAACAGCACTTTTTTTTTTTCTAAAAAAGCAAACTTTCATAACTAAAGATTCCCCATATTTGTTTCATACTGATAGACCACAGTTCTTGTCCATGAAAATGCACCTACTTTGAGCTGTGCTGCCTGAGATGGGCCAGGGCCTGCTCCATTTGTCTCACCTCTGCTCTTAAACCAGACCTTAGTTAAAATCCTTCATCACCTCGGGCACAGCTGTGTGCTTTACCCAGGAAGAACAGCTGATTCCCATTAACTATCTTAACCTTAACGTTCTGCATCATTTTTAATCTCTCTGATCCCAGGAAGGGTTTCAATCTCTTGACTAGAAAACAGTTCCTCAAATTTGTAATCCATGTTTTATTGGGAGAAAAAGTACTTGCCTCAGTTCATAGTTTAGTGTCACATCCCCCCCCAAACCCATTTAGTCCAATATGCTTTAAACGGTCCATCTTTTACTTAAGCTGTTCAACCTTTTCATTCTAGTGCTTAAATCTGACCATCTCAGATGTTCCTATGTGTTTAGCATATCTAATTGCCAGCTCCTTCTGCCCCACTCAGTGCTGCATTCAAAGTCTTGTTCTAGTCAAAAGGAATCATAGAATCGCTCAGGTTGGAGAAGACCTCGAAGATCATCAAGTCCAACCACAACCTAACCATACCATACTACCCTAACAATCCTTTGCTAAATCATGTCCCCGAGCACCACATCCAAAAGGCACTATAAGGTATAAATGGAGCAAAGAATTAACAGTAAATTCATTCTTTATTATTATTATTATTTTAACAGTCCAACAGTTTAACTGGCAAGTGAAGTCTTATTAGTAATACAACAAAAATTGTTTTATGAAATCTTCCTAATGCCTACACACTGATTTGGTGTCATTCTCACGAGGCATAGCCCGCTCCCTTCCCTATTCCAAAGTCACACACCAAACCCCTGGCTGCGCTCAGGCAGCCTGTGGTGCTCACAGAGCTGAAGGTGCAGCTGAGAAAGTTGCAGGCATGAGGCGGCTGGACCCAGGAAAACCAGCCCTGTCCAGCACTAGCACAGAGAGCTCCTGGGGCCCTGCTCTGCCATGGTGAAAGAAGGCCTGGTATGCATCAGCAGTGGCAAAAAATTCTGTTTGCTAAACCATGCAAGATTTGGCAAATGCAAGGACCTTCTGAAATGACACAGTGCTTCATTAGGACTGTTTTGTTTTCTCTGGTTTTACAAAGTTACTAATTTACAGCTTTACCCATGCTTCCGTCTATCCCCAAGATACAATCCTATCTTTCTAAACATTTTCCTACTGTTTAATGTAGCTGTGAATTTTGCAGTGTTGAAGGTAAAAGCACAAAGAAACAGCTGGATTATCACTTTGGCAGTTCATTTTTGCACGGTCACTTTGCTCTCACAGTGGAAAGAGAGTAAATGATGGCTATTACTATTTTAATGAATAAGCTCCCAGTGAAGGTATAATCACCCTTGCAAGAATAAAAGGGTAAATTCTTATGCTTATTTTGGATATTTATATGCTTTTTAACTGAATGCTCCTCCTATTTTATGAGTAGGGCATATAATTTGTTTTGTCTTGATTTTTGTTTTTTTTTTTTCTTTTTAATCTGAAGCAGAATGCTCCCTAATAATGTAAAATCCAGACTAAAACTCCCCATGCATTTATGAACTGTAACGTCAGACTTTACAATAAGAGCTGTGATTTCAGTAAAAACCATTGTAGATCTTCCTGTCTTTGATTTTCATAAATTATGCTCTAGCAACCAGATGTGAATCAATGTTCAAAGGCTTGAAAATCTGTAACCAAGAGAATCTGAGAAAAGACAGGAAAGAAAGATCAAAAATGTTTGCTTCTGATACTGTTGTATGACATAATTAGGTGCAGCTGTGTGATTCATCATCTGTCTGTACTACCCTCTTTCACCCCAAAAAAGAAAGGAATCAACCTGAATATTTTACTTCACAAGATGTTTCCATTAAACACTAACTGATGGAATAAAAATAAATAAATAAATAAACAGCAGAAGTGACACTGTATAGTGTACAGAAAGCTGCAGCATTCTTCCTGAGAAAAAAAATATCCTTTTTTTTTTTTTTTTTTTAAAATCTTTTCTCATTTCACCTCATAGAATCATAGCATATTCTGAATTAGAATGGACCCACCAGGATCAGTGAGCCCAATTCCTGGCTCCACACCAGAATACCCCAACTTTAAACTCTGTAACTTCAGGAGGCAAAAGGTTTTCAAAAGGTTTTCAAAAAAAGGCTCCAGAGTGTACATAAGCTCAGAAACATTTAAACTCTGTGTATCAGAGTGGTGTCCAAACACTTCTTGAACTCTGGCAGGCGTGGGTCCATGACCACTGTCTTAGGGAAAAATGCAACAGCAAAAGTTCTTGCTTCAGCTTTCCAGATATTAGCCATAGTTATAGCATGGGCTGAGAAGACATTCTTTCCATTTTTGTACACCTGAGTTATCTTCTTCACCTTTCTTTCCTGATTTAATTACTAGAAACATATCACAACAAATGAAGGAATCCTTTTTCTTTCCGTCACTGCTGATAGGTTTAACATACTATTGGATTCTTATGACACACACACGATGTATGTAAAGCCATTCATCTAGGTGTGTTGCTACTGCTTTTTAAAAGTGCAATTGATCCTTTTGCCAAACCACTTACAGATGGTTTCAGCACCAGACGGACACTAACTAGACCATTACCCTTCCTTTTCCAACAATAAGAAGTACAAGTAATAATTTATAACTGCTTGATAAATGTCATTCTACAGTATTATTAAGTAATTGGTGTTCATCAGGGATGTCTCAAAGGGTAAACGATTACCTTCTTCAAAGTTCAAAGGGTAAATGGCTATTTAGCTGGCAGTAAAGAGATGCTGTTACTGGAAGAACAGGAAACTTTTCAATCAGCTTTACTTTGTCCACAGTGAAGTGTTTATTTTCATTATCCTTTTTATAGCCACTGGGAGGAATTTGCTGCTGACTTTCTGTTACCTATTAACATTTAAATTAAAATTCCACTGTGAAGTTTTTTTTTTTAAGGGCATGAGGAGTCATTAGCCAACACTTGAACCGGCAAACTGAAAGGTAGGTGCCATCTCTGGGTGTATATGCAGGGCATTAAAGCAATTCCTAGATAAACCAACCTGGATGACTTCAGAATCATAGTACTTCAAGGAAACTAGCTTCAGATTAGTTTATTTTAGTTGTATGAATAAGCTTGTCTAGTTTCACTGATAGAGAAGTAACTTCAGGAGGCAAAAGGTTTTCAAAACAAGGTTTCAGAATGTACATAAGCTCAGAAATATTTTAAATATGAAAAAAATAGACTGCAGCTTGATTTAGTAGTAAATTCAAGCATCTCTGATTTAGCATTCTGAATCAGGCTGATAAAACATTAAGAAGGATCTAACTGGTGATAATGAATGCAATCAAGCCATTCTAGAGAATTATGTTTCTGAATAAATGCCAATAACATGATTAGAATGTCATGGTGAACTTATTGAAGGTCAATGTCATGTCTTTATTAAGAATACAACTAAGTTTTCATTTTTTTATGTGACTATGATACATACTGCATACACAGTATGCCATTATGAAATTAAGAATCGCATAATTGCCTCAGAATAAGATGCTTAAATTATGACATCTCATTTTGCTTTAAAAATCTTTATATATTTGAACAGTTTAATATATTTTAAACACTTTAATGTGCAGTCTCAATAGAATATGATTTGCAAATCTTTTTTAAAGACAATTAGAAACCATTTATAAAATGTTTCAGTTTGTTATTACTGAGTTTGCATGGCCTTAAAAGCTAACTGGTGGCATTATATCCAGCCAATCAACACAGTGACCTAACTGTGTGTTTTGCTGGCAACCACAGATCTCAGTTCAAGATCACTGGCACTGAAGAATATCAGAACAGGGAACTATAAGCCCATGGTGTGTTTAAGTGGACAGTATTTAGGCACTGTCCTGTCCAGATTTCCTCTCAAAAAAAACCCCTGAAAATTCACTGCAGAGAAGATTATTTCTCTAAAAAGGAAAATAACCTGAGTTCTACTTAATTTTACTCACATCAGTGAGAAATACTGTTCTAGAAAGCTAGCAGGAAATTTTCTAAATCTTCATTAGAATTAAAGATTCATCCAAAGAGAAATGGAATTAAGTAGAAAGCACTTACCTAAAAAGCAGAGGGAATAGAACTATTCTAGTTCCTCTCAAAACAGTAACAAAATTCCATTATTAAGGGTTAAAAAAAAAAAAAAAAGAGAGAGAGAGAGAAAGAGAAAGAAGGGAAGAGAGAGACACAACTCTTAAAAAAGGTCTACAGTTTAAATGGCAGTGGCTGCTAGGGATGTTGTCAGAGAGCTTGCAGCCAGGGGCTCCTAGAGCAGTCTAGACAACAATGACCCACAGGTCAGCAAATGGTAAGTATGCTACACAGGCTGTTTGTTAAATTTAAAACTTTTGAATTTTACTTCATTTTCAAGTGAAAATGGTGATACAAATATATCCTTTTTGTCACATAGGTAGGAAAGATATCTAGTCAACTCATTTTTATTTAAACAAGGAAATTCCCAGGCTCAAGACTGCCCCTGCTGTCTGCAGAGGCAGCACCTAGAGGGACAACTGAGGAAACTTTCAGAAACAAAATCAAAACCACTTCCCACTGTTTCACATTTGATTAGCTCCTGCAGCAAAATCTACCTGTGCCAAGTGGGACAAAAACATTTTGAAACTGCGGAGTCCTTGCCTGAGGGAATTGTCATAGGAAAACACAGTTTCAAACAGTGTGATATTGCTTATGCAAGCTGAGACGCAAATATTAAAACTATTTCTCCAAATAACATACAATTGGAACTTCAAGGTTTGAAGATTTTTTATAGAGAACTTGTGCTATGATTATTATCTGATTATTAACCCATCCAAGCTGGCACAATAACAACAGAGCATAAAGGAACAATATCATGTCATGGGAGCAGTGTGAGTGAAAGACTACACAAAGCATTTTTTCCTTAAAACAGTTCTCTATAGCTAGTACTTTACAGAAGACTGAAGCACACAGATACTAAAACAAACCATTACTGGATAAAAAATGCCAGCTACATTTCAAAGCTCCAATATTCTGGAGAGTGCTTAAGCAAATACACATGCGAAATATCTACCTATTCTTAAAAATACTTGCCTAAAGTGCTCCTAAGACTAAACAAATCCATGGAAAATTAAGACAAAAATATCATTAAACAAGCACTTATTAAAATAAATTAAGAAGAGCACATTTTGATGTTTCCTTAACCCATTCACAAACACAATCCCAACAATGCCTAATTTTTTCTTGTACCTCTTAGTGGAGCAACTGTCATTACTATCTTAGAACACAACTAATGCAAACATTCAACATGTTTCTCTTTACTAGGATTTTGTCTTGCCAATAGTAGTGATCCATATTCCTGCAAATACACTCAGTGGGGCAAATTCCTCATTTATCTTCCATTCAGTAAATCCAAATGCTGAGGTATACTGAGATAATTTTGTTTTATATCACCGTAACAACCTTTACTGTTGGAAGAAATAGTGTTCGATTTAGTATAGAAAGACCTTATTTTGCACTTTTAAGAATAAAACAAAATAGAATAGAATGTATAAAAAGGACAAAAAGGAAGCCCTTGCCCATTTGCTTGCCTTACAATGAGAAAAAAATTGTCTTCGGAGATTCTGAGACACAATAAGCCATATGAACCTGTGTAGAATTAGGATAAATTCGGTTTGCAAAATTACTCAACATATACTAGAAGATGTCTTTTTATTTTTTATATACTCTCAGTTATTAGTGCACATGATAGGTCAGAGAGTAACATTATTCCTTCAAGCTGCAGATAATCAGGTAAAATAATGACTTCATTTTCAGATTCTATAGGAAACCTTCCTAGCATGTAGGTCTAATAATTTTCTGGCACACTAAAACCCTAGGGAATAGATGGACTTTATTGCTTGCCTGTGGCCATTTTACCTGGTAAGGATTATCAAATTTAAAACTTAACCTCCAGTGGTTACTCAGTGACAGCTAAGGCCAACAATGCTTGGCAAATACATGAGAGCAAAACGTAAAAAGTAGCTCTTGTTCTTTGCATTTAAACTCTTGCAGAGGTAAGAAACCATAAAAAAACAAAACCATTCTGATTACAGAGTTTGGAGTTTATACAATTCTCAACAAAAAAACCATGCCTGTAATAAAAAGACCCAGATATTATCTACAAAAGGAGCCAAGTGACGTGTGAAACAATAAGTATCAAAAGTTGAAAGGATTTTCAAGGAAAGAAGGAAAGTCATTAAGATAAAATTAAAAACAGTGGGAAAAGAATACCCTCAAAAAAATAGATTTAATCATAAGGTTGATTGAGATGTCTGTGAAAGTTGATAATGAGCAGCAATAAGATTTATAAGTAAATTAGATATAATAAAAAGGTGTTAATTTTTAATAAGATGAGTTCTTATTAGAGACTAAAAAGAAATTCAGACTTTTAAAGTTTTATACTTCATTTATGAAGGCTTCAGAATTTAGTCAGTACCTGAGTCAATTTTATAGCCTTTTTTTTTGTGTGTGTGATTAGAAGGAAGTCTCCTTTCTCTGTAAGCTTGCAAAATAGTCTCAAAAACTAACACACTGCCTATTGCTTTTGGTTAATCACTCATGGCTGCATGAAGACAATTTTGCTTCTAAAAGGTTTAGATATTTATTTCTGTATACTTTATTTAGACAGCAGATGTTTTCATATCTATACTGTACTGCTGTTCTAATGTTGACCCAGATCCACAAGGAATCCACTCATCTTGTGTTAGGCCTGTGAATCTGTGAGGACTGGAAATTTAAGCACTCACTGGCTCTCATCATAGTTCACTGGCAATGTTTCTGTATGACTGTCCTGTCCCAGACAGTGGTTTGCAAGCCACTTCAAAAAAGGTGTATGACCTATTGGTGAGCTGTCATTTCCAATACTATTAATCTACCACCACATCCAGCACTCACATCAACCAGAAGGTTCTGCAAAACTCTACTCTGAAACCAAAACAGTGGCAAATAAAAATATAGACACTCAATAAAATTTCTACAGATGAAGAAATTAGTGAGTTGAATTTCAGTAATCAGGTGTAAGATTTTACCTATTTCCAGCTTTTTTTTTTCCCCCCACTAATACTTCAATTCTTACTGCACACAATTTAGTCATTTATCATAGCTCAGATGATGTGATACAAGAAATAGTAACTCTTCCTAATCACTTTGTAGGAACAATGCCATGTATGTAATAACAATGGGAAAAAAGCACCAATGAAACACTATAAATTCCCATTCTGGAAACTGAGGACCTCACCCACACAGCATCTAGTCCCCCTTATGGATCCTTCAACAAACAGGCAAGAAAATATGCAAGAAAAAGAGGAGAAAAACAAAAAAACTAAATCCAAGGAATACAAGAAATCTCTGATAAAAAGTTAGATTGTGGTTCACACTCTCAAACTTAGATAGAACAATATAATATTGTATAATATATAATATTGATTGTACACAGAGGAAAGAAGGAAGAACATAAAGTGTTGGTGGTCGGAATATGATGGTGTTGTGAGTAGCCAAAAGTGAGCACTATCCAGAGAAGCTGTCATAACACAAAATTCATTTCCCTTCCATGTCTCTAAAGCTGGCCAGGCAAACAGCATTTATCAGTATCAGTACTCACAGCAGTGAAGGATGATCCATGAGAAACTATGCCTTTGAATCCTTCTGTAGCTCAGTTTCTCAGCCTGCACAGAAAAGGGTCTGGGTAGAGCGTTCTGTTTTTTTTTCACGTATTGCACTAGTGAACAGAAAACAAAAAACATTACAATAACATTCTGCAGAGATAAAAAAAAAATAGATTTTACACAATAAATAATTAATATACATGCTAAATCATATAGAAAAGTAAGATTTGGCAATTGGGCTATTCCTGCAATATCTGCAGTACTGTTATGAACATGACTTTGAAGTCATGCCATATGTAACGAGAATATTGACAGATCTCTGCACGCAGCCCAATGGTACATCCAGCTTACTCTTCTACAGAGGTAAAAGATTTCAAGTAGTAACAAATCCTAGAAAATGTTTAAGAGAAAAATTGTGCACTTTATTATTGATCAGTAAAGGAACTTCACCATTTAAGCTGCATTAAAGAAACAAAACAATCTTTTCCGCTGATTCTGTTTACAGTATTCTGTTCTTATCATGTGCATAAGCTATTTTCTCACATTAACATGCTATGTTTGTATTCCAACACTAAACAATGAAGTCTCCCCAAGAGCAATAGTTATAGTTACTATTAATAGCAGATTAACACTGATGCATTTGGTTTGCAAGCTTAGTTATTATAGTGGATTTAAATGATCCTGTTCCTATCTTTTCTTAAAGACTACTAAAACTGTATGTCAGAGTAGATGCAAGGCTGAAGATAAATCATATGTCTTGTAACATGCAGGTCTCAAGTATTTCTGTAAGCATACAGCTGTGGATGCATTGGAAACACCAGTCAAAATATATACATAGATATAAGAAGCATATTGAATCTCTGTAATGTACCTGCATCCTGGCCATGGATATATCATATTCTCTGTTAGTTTCTCCTCCAGAGAGTAACCACTGAAACCTATTCTCCTATATACAATGCACAATGAAGAGTCAATAGATTTGGAATTAGATTTGGAATTACTTTATTCTTTTATGTTCCTGATTTATCTATATGCTAAGACATATATCAACCTCAGATAGGCTCATTCTTAAAATCAACCAAAGTAAAGCACAACAAGTGCTTTAAAGCACAACAGTTTTATTTTGAGATGTAGAAGTGAGGCTGATAAAGACTGTATAGGAAAACCATTTTCATGTTATGAATACAATACAGGAAGATAATCTGTGATTTTAAAGCTAAACCATCTAACTGTTATTATGCATGAAGTATAGATGTGCACTAGAAATGTGAAGAGAACAAACACTGAACACCAAAGGTGATCTTTAGTACAGACCTTGAAAATTCTATCACAAAAGAGGACTAGAACACAGAGAAAATCTAAGTAATCCAAAGCAAGTCCATTACATTTTCTCTTGTTCTTCTACAGTAAATATTATTTGTCTCTGCACATTCATCTTATTGATCTTTTAATAATATGCACAGAAACATAATTCCCAGAAGTTCACTCTGTTATTGTGACTAATCATTTTCTCCCTTCTCTAGACTTCACACCTTGAGAAAACAATTGCATCAATGATTCATTCAATTAAACCGCACCGCACATGTTAAGATGTACACATCAGTGGTCAGATAAACTTTTAAAAAGCAACAATTATATTTAAATAGTAATAAAAACAATAATTGATAAAGAAACTGGAAGTAGAGTATAAATCTGCCTACTTAAAATAATTTCCTGCCACCATATAAAATGCAATCCTAACTTCTTATAATCACTTTTTTCCTAAGATCTCCAATGAAATTTCTACATACTTTTCTTTTTATGAGTCATCATGTTCATACAAATGTAGCTATGAAACTGAATCTACTAACAAGTCCCTCAAACTCTCACAATACAAAAAGCTGTAGCTTTTTTGGATGTTGTGCTTTCGTAAAAAGTTAGCTGAAACTTGAAATATGGTGAGCTTCTTTAAAAGTAAACTATATGGGAAGCAATCTGAGAAGCATCTTGTTTCCAGATTATTGGAATAAGCTTAGATTTACTCTTGGACACTTAAAGAATAAGCCAAAGAAAATTCTCAGTAGTTCATAGTTATCTCTGAGGACTTGAACTGTTGCTAGAAGATGAAAAATGGACAAACAGAATGCCTGTGCTAAAAAGAGAGAAAGAAAGAGAGAGAGAGAAAGTAAATAAGGAATTAGAGGACAGGAAACTAACTTTAGTTCCCCCAGAAATTCTGCAATAAATTATCCAACTACATGTATGAAGATAACACAAAATAATCAATGAATTGTAAACACCTCAAAAGTCAAACCAATTAAATTTCCTTCTGAAGGGTGCTAGTGGAGCTTCTATTTTTGAGATACAAGAAACGAACCTTCATAAAATATCCTGATTTTAGGAAAGTTTTAAAACAGCAAACCACTTGACATTATAATAACCATGTTACAAGTACACTGTCCAGGCAAAATAGAGAAAAATCAGGTGCAAAAACTGGTTGAATAACTATATCCTGAAACCAGTTTTTCATAGTGTTTCTATCAAGACAATGAAAGTTTACCTGGCAGAAATTCAGCCAGCTTTGGATTTGTCCAGCATTTTCATTAATAATACTAATAATACTAGCTGAGTGTGTACTTGTCAATGCAGAGGATGGTGTGAGGTTGGGAACAACTGCAAGTATCTGTTAGCATTACAAATTAACATAGCAAACTGAAGATTCGAGTAAATTGGGGAAAAAATGGATTATGTGTAAAATACAATATATGAAGGGGGGTATTAGCTGCACAAGCACATGATGAGGAAAAATGAGGAGTGACAGCTTAAGTAGTTTTTTTTAAAAACAAAACATAGATTTAGAATGGATCACATGCCAATATGAATGAAAAAAATGCCATAAAAGCCATGTTATTTGGACAAAATCCAATATATATATCTAGAAGCAGAACAGCTGAGAAACTTGAATCAATGCTTCTGCTAGCCCTGCTAAGGTCTCAAAAAAAAGTTCTCACTCTAGAATGAGCACGACAGCCTAGACAGAAAACCTAGAATACAAATGACTTAAGGTGTAGAAACGACAACATATAAATAATATTAAAAGAACTAGGAACCCTGAAAGTTAAGGGTGGGAGAGAAAGTATCAATCCTAAGCCTTACAACATTTTTCCCTTCCTGTGTACTGTTTTTTTTTGCACTGGAGCTCAATCATAGGTCGTCAACATTTAAGCCTTCTATGCTTAATAACAGAAGGCTTAAAAATATGTTCAGAGCACCCATTTGGTATATGAGGAAAAAAGATTGAGCTAAAAAGGCACTTGTAGGAAAACAGAAAGAAAATACAAAATCAGTGGCCAGAGTTACTTCATGCACATGAAAAGCCAACAAACAAAACTCATGAAAATGAGAAATAAGTCAGGCAGGGGACACGTAAGCTATTCAGAACAAAGAGCAAATTCGCAGCTTCACTGAAATAATATAGAGTTCTGCAAACAGCTCGACATTTCTAAGGTGAGGACATATTCTTGAAAAACCCGATTAAACATATAAGCTCACTTTCATTCCTCTCTCTGTTTGAATTTCTCTTTTTGTGAGATACTGGTTTCTAAGAAAGGCCTTAAGAATGCTCCATCACTCACAGGACATTTAATTACTAGTCATTTCTTAATGCTTTCATTGGAAGTATTACTATTTACTATGAAAGATATACCACTTTTTAATGAGTCAAAATGGGTCACATATTTATGTTTGTGCACTTAGATGTAGCCAAACTACAATAAAACAAATAACAATTCAAACTACATTAAAAGCTTTTAAGGCTGCTTTTAGTATTTAAACCAACTTTAAATGTACACAATCTCAAGAACAGATTGAGAATAGATGTCCAAACAAATGTGTCTTTTGTTTCTTTGTGTGGACAGAAACCCAGTAACAACAAAATTTTCTAATTCTGGTTCAAGAGAAACAAAAAACATATCTGGAAAGAAAAAATAACAACGGGGTTTGATGTTAGGAATGTGATATAAAGGTACTGAAATACCACTGTAGTTCTTAATCATCAGGACTTTTAGATTCTTTACAGTCCATGAATAACTAACATTTCCACCTACATTCTGGGGTTTGTATCACATGAACTAAAATACAGTTATGTTTACCAAGGAGAATTTGTCAGTAGAAATTGAGTAACTAATGAAAAAAAAAAAAAAAAAAAGGTAAAAAGAGGTATAAATGACCTTTTACTCCCACTTAGGAAGGCTTAAAGAAAGTTTTTCAGGCTCTGAAAGATTTTTTCTTTAGCTCCACGTTGTTTTCCTGTAGTTTTAATTGAGTTTGTGTGTACACACCACTATTGGTTCACTCTTTATCTGATTCGCTAGGGTTAACTAAAGACTAATATCCTATTAAAAAATAGTCTGTCATTACTCTGTGCCCACATATCAATACTCAAGAGTAGCAGAAGGCATTTGGCTTTTCACTTGGTCATTTAAAGTCTTAGAGAAATAGATATAATTTTAAACTACATTATTTTTTATGTTAATGTGGGTTTCCAAGTTTTTATTTAGAATGTATCAGAAATTGAATAACTTATTCACACTAAAGATCAGGATTTATTTATACATAATAAAATTGAGATTTCTTGTTTTAGTTTGAGAAGTGTAACACAGAAAAAGATGGAAAATGTTATATATTATACAAATCCCTAATCCTAAAAATTTTTACCTCAAGAAAATTGTAACAAATACCAAAGAATAACATGGGAAGAGGGTCCCGATTATTTGGATAGCTTTGCATTTCCAATCTTTTTCTCTTTTTAATTTTACTTTTTAAAATTATATCCATGTAACACTGACTTAGAACATTCAGGCTAACATTATGTTCACAAAGAAAATTAGAATTTTTTAATGGTCTCTTTCCCTTTAATTACTAGATAGATAATTATAATTCTAGTTTTAAATCTCTGCATGTAATAACCGTCCTTTCAATCTCAATAGAAATGAGCAAGGGAAGCTTGTAGAGACCTGAACATATAGGGTCTTATAAATCATTAATCAATTTCTAGATTAGGTTCCTTTGACATAGGCAAATCTAAGGGCAATATACACTTTAATGAAAGAAACTAAAAGATGTTATGACAGTAGAACATCTATTTTCCATGTTATAAACAATCTAAATTGGGCAAAAAATTTATCCCAAATGTTTTGCTAAGGATTCTGCTAGAAGGATTAACAAAATCAAAAAACAGTATCTTGCAGAAATTAGAGAACCAAAATTCATACTTGTTTTTCAGCTAAGTAGGTACTCAGCTGAAGAGATACTGGTGAAGCCATAAAAGGTTCTAGTCTTAACTTTATTCTGCATTTGAGTTTTGTTGTCATTTCTCTAGATCAGAGGTACTGAATGCTTTCCTGGGACAATCCCACCACAACTCTTCGGCAGGTTAGAAACTGACAGATGTGCCAAAAAGCTGTCTTCCATAGGAAAACCTTTTCTTCCCAGAACATCAAATGCTTCTACTAGGGCAATAGGTAAAAAAAAAAAAAAAAAAAAAAAAGCCATAAATCTGGCAGAAAATACTGAAAGCACCTCCATCTGAAAGCATAAGAATTGGACATTCATTGGAAAGTAAACAGATACATGAAAATCCGATTCACTCTTATCTTTAAGAACTGTTGTGCTTATAGCATTTTTAAAATCAGAACAGCCTCACTTTCCACAACTCATGCATAGGTTCATGCTTCATCAGGTTCTGATCTTCAGGACTGGAATGATAACTGGTCAGTCTGTGAAATAGTGTGCAGAAAGGGTTCAGTACATTACTCAGCTGCCCTGTTGAGTACATTTAAATCCCAGCTATAACTCATTTGGATCTCTCATTTGCAATCAGTTCTAATGAAGAACAAAGACAGACAATTCTGGGCCCCGGAACTGTGTTACTCTGAAAATACACTGAACATCTAGGCCATGTTCTATCTCCTTGGGCAGAAAGATTTTATTTTACTTGAGGCTGGAAATTTCATTTTCTTTAACAATTTACACCTCCTTAGTAAGTTATTTGGAAAATTGACTAGCTGAGCATAAGGGAAATGGGATTTCATGCACCTCCAAAAATATAACAGCCTGAAAGAGCATTTTTCTAAGGAAACAATGGAAGCCACATGAAAGTCAAGCATGACTGCTTTATTAAGCAATCCAAATTATCTCTGTGCAATAACTCATCACTGTTTCAGGCGCTATATTTTTACTTCATCATTCTAGCCTTCTTTTTTACCATTTGAGACAAGTATAAGAATTATTTCCTTTGTGAGCAATATTATACATAGACTTAACCACTACTAACATTTTATAATTGCAGTCTGGAAAGACAAGGTACTGATTCCATGAGTAATGCAACAGTAAATCCTTTATAAGTGCCCCTGGCTGAAATTCACTATATCCCTGGAAGCATCCAATCCAAAGAAAAGTAGATATAACATATAAGCATGTCTAAATGACAATACTTTACATATTATTGCATTAACATAGTAATCACATATTATTAAATACATCAGTTACATCAATTATCACAAGCTGATCAAACCCACAAAAACCACAGGTAGTTTGTCAGTGGGTTTTCTTAACAGTACAGACATGTGTCCCCAAACCAATGAAAGCATCATAATATTAGTTTGCTTTTGTTTTTGTGTTTTTTTTTTTGTTTTTTTTTTTTTTAATCCTAATGTCCTGTTAACATTTTCAGTCTGTTCAATAACAAGATAAGCAGTGGAAACTAAGAAAGCAGACTGAATCTCTAACTTCTGTTCACTGATTCACTATGTTCAGAAATCACAGGAAATTGCATTTATTTTTTCCTTATGAACCATTATTTCTCATGCCTAAGCTATTTGCTGGAAGTACAAGACTAACATGTGTATCTGTCAACAAAATGGGTCACCTCTATACTCTTCCATATTTTCTTTAGTTGAAATCAATAAAGAAGAAATCAGAAACATCAGACACTGGAGGGCAGAAATGATGAAGTGCATAACATTGCTCCCTGCTGCCTATATCCCTAGACAATGGCTGGTTCACAACTATTTTATCTGTTTTTGGCTTCTACCTGTTTATGCATCCTGTCGCTCTTCTAACAATTTTGCATGCTAGGACTTCTACATGTTTTTTTCTCATGAGATAATGAACAACAATGCATAGATTATTAATCCTTTGCATTACATTAATATGCAAAATTCATAGCTTCAAATTACACCTCCCTTGACATTTCACACACAAATTATACTGCAAGGAATAAAATGCTGTAAGCAAAGCAGTGTTAATACTACTTTACCTAATGTTTGTTATTTTCATTGACAGGTAAAAGAAGGATGAATTATAATTTATTCACTGAAATAAATATTTCAAGTATTTTATATTTTTATAATCATTTATGAGACAATCCTCTATGGCCAACAGTGAAAACCAAAGTTGGTCTTCGAGCATCAATACCATTCCACATACAAGGAAGTGAAATATAAATCAGTAGTAATGCAAAGTAAACAAAGCAGTAGTAAAATCACAAAACCAGTCAAGACGACAAATTTTCCCCCTGCCAGAATACATCTCCTGAATATGTTTTGAGTACAAGGTCACTAACTCCAGATCTAACCTTAAAGTATTATACACTAGCATTGATGTCACTAGAGATGGTTAACATGGTAACTGATTGTGACACCTAGTAAGGCACAGAGATATAATTCAAATTATGAGGTGAAGAAAACAGAATATTTATGGGAGTGTTCAAAACAAAACAAACAAACAAAGGAAAAAAAAAAACAAAGAAAAAAAACTCCAGAAAACTGCATACATCAATATCTTTCATTAAAATGAGGACAATGGAATATGTAGAGAGTATTTCCCAGTTACAATTTTGTTCTATTTTTACGATAGGAGAAAACCTCAAGAAAGTAATAGGATAATGAAGTCTGCCTATTATACGTATGTCTGCATATTATATGCAAATTTTATATATCTTAGGGCTTGGGATCGCAATCTCAAGGTCAGGCAGTAACTCCAAAGCTGGGACCTAGTTTTCAAAGTAGTCAAAATATCAGAGGGGTTTAAATACACACATCTTGTTTAGAATCATCTCAATGCAAGCTGATAACATGAGGAACAAAGGACAGTGTATGAAGTGTGCAGTCTAGCACATACAGGGCTGTGAGGGACTGTGACTTGCTGTGAAGAACTTGCAACACCTGCTCGTATTTTCAAATAGCAGTCAGTAGAGGCAATAGGTACATATACAGGATCATAACTCAAGGCAGGACCAGATGTCAAAAATATATTTGGAATACATACAGTTATATTTTATTTCAAGAGAGGCATAGCACATTCGACACACTTCTGACAAAATCAAAGCACAGCAAAATGACAACGCATTCTTGCTGTTGTATTAAGTTAAGCAACCATCCGACACAATTAGGTTTATGTAACTATGTAAATAGAAAGAAAAACTTCTTAAGAGCAGGAAACCATAAAAGTTGTTGCAATGCCAGCGATGTTAAAAAGACAAGAACAAAAGCAGAAGGTGTCACAATGACAATTAAGCACAATCAACTGTGGCTCAGCTATACAGGACCAATGTACAGATTTCTAGATGTTTTTCTTTGTGACTGGAAAAAAAAAAAAAAAAAGAACTGACAAAAAAAAATCTCAAAAGTACATGAAAAACATTACATTGTTTTTAATAATCTAGTTTTACTATGAAAGCAAGGTACTGGCACAACTACTTTGGGAGTGATAATCACTCACACACTGTCCAGCTTTTCATCCCCAGATCAAAAACTTCCTTTGTTGTTTGACAGAGATAGATTTTAGAATATTCTACGCAATGCACACGAAGCTTAGAACACCCTGGTGAAGTCCAATAGTATCAGAGGAAGATTTTTGACAACTACTTTAAGGAATGTCTGCTACTTGCTGATAGGCATTAAAGCAATGAAATAAATGGTGGCAAATTAGTCATTTCATTGTTTAAGACTAGCCCAAGACACGCTGGTTTGAATTACTTTCCTAGCAAGGTAGATGATGTTAGATAAAACAAGATTTATTACTTAACTTGGTTTCCTAGTAATCGCTGTATCTACTCAGCACATAGATATGATGGAGCATGAAAAGGTGCCACTGGGCTACCTCATACACGCACTTACACATGCCCTTGCTGTGTGAAGCACTGGGCTCTGAAAGAGCCAAGATAAACAGCCAGAGCTTTAGATTTGAACTCTTAGTTCTGGTTTGTTTCTTTTGTTTTCATTTAACTCCATGGAAAAAACAATATTCTCATTAAACTTTCATTATTGAGTTAGTTTTACCAGAAATTATGCTCCAATAAATAATAAAAATTAAAACCCAACCGTGAAACGAAAATGAATGGCAATTGTAGGGTTATATTTTGAAGTGATCTCACAAAGTTTCAGAAAACAGCAGAGTATTTTAAAGATATTACAAAAGATAAAATCTTCCTGCAGAGTCGGACTGATGTTTTTTCATGCTTAAAACACTTTAGAATGTGGATGTAAACGCTGTAAAAATAAATTCAAATCTTTCTTACTCAATGTCTGTCATAACTGAAAATATTCACACCAATTTTGGAAATGTTTTCAATTTTTGTAGCAACTTTTATCCATAAAGATAAACAATTTATTTAACATCTTTTCTGGTAGAACTCAACACCAATTTCCAGGGGAGCAAAATAGAATTAAGTGCTTCTGAACCAAAAAGGGGTAGACCCTGAGGGCCAAGGGTAGACTTGCAAAAGTATGGAATACATTTAAAACAGTGATCAGTCCAGAGAGATTTTTCAGCACTGATATACGTAATTCTCAGTTGCCCAAATGTCCTTGAAAACACTTCCAGGGGTCCAGAACTAAATGTTTTCAGGTCTTTAGTAGCTCAGTCTCAAAGCTGAAAAAGAGAAATATGCCAAAAAAAAACCCCACATTAGAAACGTGTTGCAGCACACTTTCATTTGACAAGAAAAGTGGTTAAAAAATCCCATAAAGATACAGATATCAAGAATTAATCATAACCGTTATGCATTGCTATGGTCCAGTAACTGTCATCCCTTAATTTCAACAAAATCACAGTGCTCTTTCAACCTTTGTTGTGTGCTGTGGAAACATGACAGCAACTTTAAATCTTGTTGACAGTGCCTTCCGTAGCTATCAGCGGGCAGACAGCTGCAGTTCAAGCAGTTCTTCACACAAAAGCACTTCCTAACTCCTACCTTGAGCTCCACACTCTTCAACATGCTCTGGAACACAGTTCAATGCTGAGTCAAAAATGTCACATCTTTACAAGTAATTAAAAAACTAAAAGTTATGACAAAGAAGCAGTGAACAAAGATTAATTAGAGCAAGAAAATCAACTGGAATTTGCAGCAAGGCAGGATACTTTTTCAGGTAGCTTCAGAGGTAATTAAGTTAAACTTGTAAAATCACAAATTTAAGCAAAGATTATCTTCGACAATATACTCAGATTATCACAATAGTTAGGAATATGTTAGACAAATAAGAACTTGCATATGTAGTATAAATAAATATCTGCACAGGGATTATTACCTCAAAACCCTATCAGTAAATAAACTGGAATTTAGCCATGCTTTCCATTGTCATTACTAGAGAGATGCATTTGAAGTCTGGGAAGAATGAAAAAAAAAAAAAAAGTAGTAATAAATACTACAAAGATTCATTAGTCAGCCTATGACTTAATTTTAATTGTTTTTAATATATTACATTTTTTCACTGAGTACAAGCTTTTATTATTTCCTACATCATGCCTACTCCCTTTAATAGAACGCTATTGATTCAGATCATTCGAAATAACAATATGCACAATAATGGGTATGAACTGCAGGACTAGAAGGACTTGTAGATCCCAAAATACGTGGAACTCTCTGTGTATGCAGAACACTATTAAGGGATTAAATCTTTTATAAAAATCTTTGCCTGTCTTTTATAATGGTCCGTACAACACATTCCTTTTCTGAGTTTTCTTTCTATATGCTTTGTTGTTGTTGTTGTTGTTGTTTTTTATATATATATATATTTAATACTTACTCAAGTGAATAGCAAGAAAGATCAAGTTGAAGATGCACTGAATCTGTTTTTCTTTTAATATGTAAAGTCTGCTGCATTTTAACATTCACCCATCCCCATAGAACAATTTTAAATACCCAATGCATAAATGCCTACAGGCTTCTATTCTAGAGAATTTCCATTGAAAAAAAAAATGGCAAATTTCAAATTATATTCCAATCCTATGGAGAGAATCCGTGTATTGTAACTGCAGGCTGGCATTACTTTCTGGATTTTCTTGAACTAAAAAAAGAAAGCATTAGCAATTTGATTAGTAGAATCTGATTGCTTTCCCTGAATATTACAGTATGTTAAATGAGAAGCTACATAAAACAAATAAATGAACCAGGTGCATGTCAGATTCTGATTTGGAAGACTGCCAACTGATCAACTCCACCAAGGTTTTATTATCTAACCAGAAACACATTTTGTAGATGCTTAGAATTTTCCCTCAAGAATAACTTCTGCCAACACCGGCAATAGCTCAATGAAAATAATGCTTTAACTACTGAAGATTCAGGTAAATACTCTGCTGAAAACATTGTGCCCAACAGACTCTTACTCCTCTGTATATGCATATGGAGGCATATTCAAGTTATTGTGCATGTCTCTTCCAGTGTCAATCAAAAGCCACAAAAATGAAAGCCGTCAAAAAGAGGGACAGAGGTTTTGCATAATCTCTGTGATAAACATTAAAACAATGATTAAACAGATTCTACGTTGAGTAATTAAAGGGCATATTTTCCAACTAATATCTTCCTTTGGACTCCAGTAAAATCTGGAGGAAATGGCTGGAATATTAGGCAATATTTTCTAGTTGGCTTTTCTTCACCTTTCAACAAACTACTAAATGGTTTGCAATGGAAAAGCATGACCATAACATCTCAAATTTATGCCCAGTGAGCATCATTTGCAAGAATGTCAGACAAAGTGATCTGCCACACACTCATTCTGTGACAAGAATGTTAACACTTTTAATTGTGATTTTAACACCGTCTCTAATAATTGTAAAGCGTGTATTGCAATACTGACTAGGTCTACACTTGTGCTGAATTTCAGCTCATGGGCAGTGTTGTGGCTTCCTATTCCTTTTATAGGAAGCAACTGCTAACTCAGATTGCACGAGAATTTGCTGCCTTAACAGTAACTGTGGATTTACAGGAGTATATTTTTTCAGCACCAACGTTGCTGCTTTCAAGAGTGTTTAAATCAGTTGAAATGCTAATGCACTTCTTCCACTCTGCATTATAAAACATTTCAACATATTTATTGCTCTTCACCCAACTCATAGTTGGCACTTGTAGCGCATAATAGTAGCCTTCTCCATGAAAAAAGATTCTATGAATACTGATAGAAAATTTTCTTTACATAGTTTTTTAAAAATATTAAGGGGAGAATTCTCAAAAGTGTATCTCCAGGAACGGGAGATCTACCACCCATACCTGGGCAACATACTCCAGTGCTTCACTACCCTTATAGTAAAAAGCTTTTATCTTCTATTCTATCTGAATCTTCTCTTTTAGTTTGAAACCATTTCCCCTAGTTTTATCACAAGAGACCCAGTTAGAGTCTGTCCCCTTCTTTCTTACAGCCCCTTTAAGTACTGTAAGGCCTCTATCAGTTCTCTCCAGAGCCTTCTCTTCCCCAGCTAACAGCCCCAGGTCTCTCAGTCTATCTTTGTAGAAGTGTTCCATCCCTTGGATCATTTCTGTGGCCCTCCTCAGGACATGCTCTAACAAGTTCGTGTCTCTCCAACACTGAGGACTTGACATCTGGACACAGTACTCCAGGTGAGGTCTCACTAGTGCAGAACAGAGGGGCAGGATCACCTCACTCACCTTGCTGGCAATGCTTCTTTTGCTGCAGCCCAGGACATGATTGGCTTTCTGGGCTGCAAGGGCACATTACTGGCTCATGTCCAGCTTGCCATCCATCAGTACCTTTAAGACCTTTTCGGCAAGGCTGTGCTCTATTCTTTTATCCTCCAGCTTGTATTGATTGTGGAGGCTGCTGTGACCCAGATGCAAGACATTGCACGTGGCTTTGTTGAACCTCATAAGAAACATCTGAGCTCACCACTCAAGCATGTTCAGATCTTTCTGGATGGCATCTCATCTTTCAGGCATGTTGACTGCACCACAAATCTCGTTATCATGCTCGTGGAGAATGCACTTGATCCCACTATCAATGTCATTAAGATATGAAAGAGTATTGGTCCAAATACAGAACAGACTCACCACTTGTCACTTATCTCCATTTGGACATTGATCCATCAACTGCTACTCTCCGTGTACAATCTAGCACCCAGTTCCTCATCCATAGTACAGTCCACCAAACTACATGTATGGCAGAAGCCTAAACTACATTATCCTTCGTCAAGGAACCTGTACTTTTGCAAACTGTACATCAAATTTGATTGTTCAATCCCTGTGTTTTTGTCTTGTTCTTGTTTATGAAGACTGTCTGAAACGTTTTTGAAAAGGAACCTCATACATTTCCAGAGAGATGAAAAATGTTTAAACTTAAGCAGTTTGTTATTGTATGATTAAAACTTGCAGAAAATAACTGAAAATCTACTCGGAACTGACTTCAAGGAGTCCTCTACCCTCAGAATCTATCACAACAAAGGATTACAAATATGTAACTCATTTTTGAAAGATGATTGAACATCTTGCTCATAAAAGCCCCTGCTGATGGAAGTTTTGCTGAATTCTATGCAACTTATACTAGACAGTATCTCCTGCTGTCCGGACTTTCGAGAAGTTTTTATTTATGCTTTATCTAAATCTCACTTTCTGGAATATAAGAACCACTGTCCTTGGGATGGAAGAGAAAGTATTTGCCTTTTCTTCATAGTTTTCTTATAATCTTTAAAGACCTACAGTATCTCAAGTTCTCTCTTCTCTATTCTTAGCACTAACAATAACTTTCAATTTATTTTTTTTCACAACATACATTTTTGGGATTTTGGATTCTTACTTCTGAGTATCACTTGATTCTATGCATGTCCCTACATTTCTTGAAGTGTATGTCAGAAAGGAAAAGGACTCCAACAGAGGTTTTACTAACGCAAAGTAGAGCAGAAAGATTACTTCCTATTTCTGATTACACTCCTTCTTTCATATCTGAATGAAGATACCTGTTTCCACAATAGCAGAATATTACTGATAAACATTCTATTTATGACTCACAAAAGGGAGATTTGTAAACCTCCAGAGTTTTGATAACAATATGGCCATCTAACAAGTCATTCTCCCTTATACATTAATTTTCTCCCTTAAGAGTAATACTTTGAATTGTCCTTAATCATCTGTAGCTTTTCTTATAAAACCCTTTATTCATTTTTTCAAGCATGCTGTAAACTGTAATTCTGTCCTACAAAGTTCTTGGATCCCCCTCCCAGCCTTACACTGTCCAGAAATTCAGTATGCAATTTTCTATGTCTTCAAAGCTATAAATAAAAATATTGAGCAATTAAAATACCTGCAATGCTAATTTTTATATGTATTTTTCTCCCCACAGACAGAATATAATTGAAAGGAAAAATTCTGATCAAATTTAGATTAGAAGATACTGCATATAGTCAGTAAGAACAACTTATTTTCAGAGCAATAAGAAAAATTATAAGACAAGTTTATCCTAAACTCTAAATTTATGTGATGGTGTTTTGCTGTTTTCTTATTAGTACAATTACTATGCAAAAAGAAATCTGAAGATATGGCAATCAGTTACTACTGTGTTTGCAAATGCCATCACAGTGTGCTATGTAAAATATAATTCAGACTCAGTTTACCCACCTCAAAATAAGTAACTTCTATTATGCACCATATTTCTTCATCTAATTTCTTTCATATAAACTGCCTTAGACACAGGGCTAATCCCAAATTCCACCTATACTAATAGATTAGGGAATTATAAAGCTAACTCCTATATACAGAATGATCTAATTCTTCCTCTATGTAATTAACTAGTTGAATCCATTATTGAGATAGATACAAATTATTCAAGAGTTTTAAAAAGTCATCAACATGCTACTCTGATTAAAATTCTTAATAAGCAACATTTTGAAGACTTGGAAATTAAGACAGAATTTTATCTGTATATGATAATAATTCTTAAACATGACAATCTTCCTTTGAGGAGCTCTTCAGAGATAATATTCTGAATAGGCCCACAATCTTCCTGACAGCATATGGAATGAAATTAAATATTATAGTGTAAGACCAACTGTGCTGGGTCAGAACAAAGCTCTATATAGCCTGTATCCTTTCTCTGACAGTAGCCAAAAGCTAGATTATCCAAACAGGAAAGTATGTAGTGATATTTTTCTCAAACTTTCTTATTTTTTAGCAATACAGTTCTCAGGGAGGTCTTGAAGCAGAGGTTTTGCTTCCATAACCCTCAACGGATTCTTTTTCCCCCCATGAACTTGACTAGTCATCTCTTTCTATAACTTCACTCTAAAGTGATAAAAAGCATTCTCCTTTAAGTATTTATTCCACTTTTATCTCAAGTTGAACCATTTCCCATATCCTTTGGAGCCCAATAGGTGTCAGTTAAAGAATGGAAAGATGGAGAGACAAAAAAAGTAAACGAAACTTTTTCCCATATGATATTTCTTTCTTCAGTTTTCCTCTACTTCCATCTAGCAAAAGAAAAGACACTTTCTTAAAAATCTGGCGATCAAAGTTTCAAAGAGTGTTAGAAGACAGAATCCATGTTTTAGAGCAGCATACCTTCACTCCTTAGACCAAGTCCTTTTTTGAGTATGCATGTATGGGCCAGCTCTGTCGTCTTCTCTACCAAGATCTGATTGTTTACTCTGTAAAAAAAAACACATCATTTTTGTATAAAACTGCTATTAGCAATGGAAAAATGAGCATTCTACTCTATTATCTTGCTCCATGGGACTGGTCTTTGCCAATTTCCACGTTCTCCTGATGTTCTCAACTGAAACTTCATCAATGACAGGAGAACATCTCCTATTTTAACAGAATCTTCTCAAAAGTTTTCTCTTGGTTTTTTAGAACACCAGTTTCACATTTATGCACAGATGTGAAACCAGCCACTATGCCACAGATCTACCAGCAGTCTGTGTAACAGCAACAGTCACCATAATAAATGCAAGGAACGCCGCTGTACCAAACACATCCCTGAGAAGGAATACTTGCTTGTGAGCTTGCTTATTTACATGAGGTTTAGTCTGAAATGAGGAAAGAAATTGTATCGTTTCCTCACTTCTAAAGCACTAAATTAATGAGAAGCAAAGCTGTTACAGAGACAGTGTCCTGGGGTGTCCCTCTGAAAACTGTCCTAGAAAATCTATCCCAGCAGCCTGAACTGCTGAAGCAGCACAATGACTCAAACAGCTGCTGCTTCTTTGTCATGTTTTTTGCAGACCGACAGTCTATCTTGCTAATATAACAAACACAGGCAACATTCATTGCTTTAATTTTAAAGCTACTGCCTACAATACTCTTTCCACAGGGAGGCTGTTCTTTAACACCTCTACATAAAAGGTATTTGTCCTGCATCAGCTCACCCCTCTATGCAGATTAAAAAAAGTATTTCTCAGCTGAACATCTTGCTCTTCAGATCTAGCAAAATGCCTTCTTTCACAATGAAATTTTTATTTGTTTGTTTATTTATTTATTTATTTTTAAAGAGGATGCACAAATTACACTTTCATAAAAGAAAGAAAGGATAAACTCATTGTAGCAAGAGTATAAGGTGAGCCTCATCTGGGGTCCACTTCCTAGAAAAAGACTTTGAAATACATGCCTTGCATTTTTCTTATTACAAATTCATGCCACTGTGGCTCTAACCAGGTTCAGATCACTGAACACAACACACAGACAGGTCTCCTCCAAAAGAACCAGACAGCACTCTTGCTGTTCAAGAGCTCCTCATGCATGCAAGTACCATATTTGCAAACTGGTGGTCTGCCAGCATTTTCTTTCTTTTTTTTTCTTTTTTTCATCAAACAAAAGATAAGCTGAGGAAAGAGACAGAAAGAACTTGTGGGGAAACTAGGAAATGCCTGTGACAAACAATAGCGTGGTTGTGGGCCTTGTTTTTCCACGTTACAATCTTCATATGACTTCAGGCTGTGACCACATCTGAGAACAACATTCCTCATTCTTGAAAGAAAGCATGGGGAAATAAAAACTCGACTACACATTACAGTTATTTTAAAATGATTTAAAAAGCTTTACACTACATCAGGACAAACTTGATAAGAGTTTTTTGAAATCAGATTTTTCAAACTATTGGGTAAAAAAATCCTACTGAGAGCTAATTTTGTTTGGCTGAAGAAATATAGAGGTTGGAACTTTTAGAACAGAATATTTACGGTTTTTCCAATTTCAGTGACACAGAATACATTTTGCATTTTGATTTCGATAAAAACACAGAAACGCTGTTTTTCTAGGACACTGCCCCAGTGATACCTCAATGAATGAAGAAGATAAAGAGAACTCCAAGGAGCAACTCCACATTTAATTTTAATATGAAGAGAAAGTACTTAGGTTCTGCTCAGTTTGTTTAAAGTAACTCTTTTGAGTCACGACAAAGACTAGGAAATCTCACATTTTAAAGTAGTTCAAAGAAAAGGAATCATTAAACGTATATAAATATATACATATAAATAATTTTACCTGTATACAGAAATATTTCAGAAAGAAAAAATAAAAAAAAATCCCCTGTGTGTGTAATACAGTGAATTGACTCAAAGAGCCTGGAGAACATTTACAGCAAGTGCAGCTCCATCCTGGCCTAGAATGCTATCATACTCCACGCTCCACGAAGATCTGATGTCCACAATGACTTAAATTACAGGTTTGATAGTCTAAATTCTGAAATAAATATGCTCCAAAAGTAATGCCTCCTATTTATTTCCATGGAAGCTACAATGGATACAAAGAGAAAAATAACACTATTTTAGAGAGTAAATTCTAGGAGACCAAACACTAATTTCCAGTATAGTTACTACCATTAGCTATGCATTTTCAGCAGTGATGAACAAGAGTCTGCATGTTGAACTTGTAACAACCTGCACCAGCGGAGGTGACCCACTGTCAGTTTTTGGTCTCCAGAAACGTTCAGCAGGCATTACTGAATGTCAGTGGGCGCTATTTTTTCTGCATGGAAGAATTCAGTGGCACACTCTTGTTTCCTACGCACTTCCATGTCAGATGCCATTTTGTCAGACTGCCCCTCTGCTCTCATCTGTCACACAGCAACAACATGTAACGGAATACTGGTGGGAGGGTTCAACCTCTACTGTCATACCACTATCTGCCTCTGATGTCGTGGGCCAACATAACAAAATACTTTCAGGGCAGCACTTGTTTATTACGATGAAATGCAGTTGATGCCACCGGAGTTGCACTCATTTGCTTAAAGTAACCCTTTAAATGCAAATTATACCACATCTTTCCTTGACTTTACAACTGATTAAAGAAGAAAATTACTTACTTACCTGAAATAGCAAAGCACTCACTAGGATATCTAAACTAGAGGATATCTGTATCACATGCCATTGCATATTATGCATTCTAAAAGAATATATAAAAACCCTAATTATACAGGCACTGTGACACTGTTACTGAGTAACATCTGTGCTCTCACACAAATTTGACTGCTTCTAAATGCTTAAGGCAATGAAAGAGAACAGTAAGGGTGACTGCAAACCATATGATGCACCACTGTAAACTATCCCATTATAAGACTTATAACCAGATTCTCCAGCTAGTCTCATATACCACAGATGTGGTTGCCAGCTGCAGCTGCAATAGCGGATCCCACAGTAGTGAGTATGGAATCGTGTGCCATTGCAATTAGAGTAGCAGATACTTTGGATATGAAGTGTGTATTGAAACAGCAATCACATGCCTTTGATATGACTTCTGACAGGTCAGGCTAAGCAAAAATAATTTAAAATTACCAACTTTCCTGAAATCTGAAGAATCCAGGATTCAGCTCTACCAAAACTTATTACACGTTTGGCTTAAACCTTAATAAATAATCAAAGGGATAAGCAGCAAAATAAAAAACTTTAAGTGAAATAATTTCTAATTACATATTATGGAAGTACAGTAATGGCATGTCAAAAAAATCTTTTCATAGACATTTTTCTTCAGTA
Organism: Chrysolophus pictus; assembly: GCA_037305975.1. Classification (NCBI taxonomy): domain Eukaryota; kingdom Metazoa; phylum Chordata; class Aves; order Galliformes; family Phasianidae; genus Chrysolophus; species Chrysolophus pictus. Next base: position 10,578,857 of record CM074583.1, on the reverse strand, counting down.
TTCTAGCTAATAGTTTCCTTACTATGGCTCTACATCAGGATGTTAATTTGTTAACATATGACTCCATAATGACTTACTGGCTCTTGTATTTAGTCTATATTTCAGATTTCAAACTTTTTTTTATTTTTAAATATAACTTTCTCTGGGATAGAATTTGCTGACCAGTCAAAACAATTTTCTCCCTTCTTCATCCTCCTCTTTACAGACCACCACCAGAGTTTAGGACAAGCTGGAGCAAAGTTTCAATGTGGCTCTGAGGGGAAATTAAATCAAGCCAGCCATGATTCACATCATAAGTCATGGAGTGCAAACAGAGTTGAGAAATTGGTCTGGATTTAAGATGCCAAACTAGAATTATACACAGCCTCCTTCTGTCCTCCCACCATTTACTTCTCTCCATCCCTCTAAAACACAAGAAAGCATAATTTGCATTTTTTTCATTTGTTCTATGAGGTCTGTGTTACACTTTATCACGTGGAACATTAGACTGTGTTTGACACCAGTTCAGTGCTGAAAGGATATCTCTAGCTGAATGAAAAATACAGTTGTCTCTGTGAAGAAGAGCAAAAGTCACAGACGTCTGCTTCTCCTCTGCTCATTTTAAGATAAATCAACTTAGAAAAGGTTGCTTTTCAAAACATGGCTTATTTGTGCAGTGCATTAACAATGTGTGGTTTCGTTTGGCATTTTACCCTGGGAAGAGTAGATAAAAGTACATTGTAGTGAGTTAAGTCAAGAGATTCAGTAATATGTTTATTTGGTAATAAAAATTGTATGGGGATGTGGGGGGGGAGTGGTAGGGGGACGATAACGTTTATATAGATTATAAGAAAATCTCTTACCCTGGAAAGAAACATATTTACAAAGATAAGGAGGACTACTATGATGATCACTGGAGAAGAGTTTGTCAATAAAGACAACTGGCAAAAAGGACAGAGCAGTTATGTTCTTACAGGAATTGAGCAGGAAAGATGTTCCTAAGCTTAAGAAATCAGCTGAAGTAGAAAAGAGATTGGATGAAATTTTCAATATAGGACTGTTTCCTCATTCTCCTGCCAAGTAAATATTCAAACCCATTAATCCAATGAGAACAATACAAATCTCTGACTGCTTCATATTTCTTATTTTCTGAGAAAGTACTTTCATATGCCTTTGAAAACTGAGTACCATAAACATAGGAGTCTGGCTACTTTACAGGCTTGGGTTAATCCAGGAGTAGAGAAACAACAAACAATGCACCTCCTGCAAAGGCATGAGGAATGAAAGAAGCCAGGTGGATGGCTAAGAGAACCAAAAGGCAATGAGGCATGCATTGTATCAGAGAGAAACATTCGTATCCTAAAAAATTAAAATCTGATATAGATTTTAACATCAAAGTGAAATCTCCTGAGTCACTTCTGTCCCAGTTCTTGCAGACACTATATCATCTAAGCCATTTCATAAGCTTTTGTAAGCTGTTCTTAAAATAGATAGATGTTTGTTTATCTGGATACTAAAACTTCTAAGTTATATAAGTCTTGCCAGGATTATTTATTTGCCCTGTGCAATCATGGGTATAAGAAATGCTAATTGCAGTGACTGAGACAAGTAGTGCAGCTATTTACAAAATTACTTTTCACAGGCTGGGCTGTGCCTTTGAAAATTGCTTGGTGATAAAAGAACTGGATAAATATGTATACAAACACATTATCATGATTCCAATCTACAACACAGGAAATCTGAGTTACTGGCTTTTCAACAAACATCGGCTTATTTATTCTCTACTACAGCTTAAAGAAAAGTAGCTTGTGAAGCCCAAAGATGTGAGAATTGCCAGTGACTAAGAATATACAGACATCTTTTAAATGCTATGAAATCCTCTTTCACTGCGTATATTAAGTTGCTCTGAAAGTAATGTGTCCTATTTATTTCCACAGAAGCTATAGTGGATGAAAAGAGTACAATAACACTGTTTGATAAAGCGAATTCTCAGTGACCAAATGCTATTTTTCAGCATAGTCACCATATTAGCTGTGCATTTCCACCAGCAATGAACAAGAGCCTGCATGTTGGGCTTGTAACTATCTGCACCAGAGAAGGTGACCCACTGTTGCTGTCACCACTGCTGAAACGCACCACCACCGCCTCACTGCGTTCACATCCACTGTTTGGTCTCCAGAAACATTCAGCAGGCAGTGATGAATGCCAGTGGCTGTCACTGCTTCTGCATGGTGGAATTCAGTGACACACCTTTGCTTCATAAACACTTCCATGGCAGATGCCAGTCTGTCACACTGCCCTTCTGCTGCCATCTGTTGCACAGCAACAACATGTACCACAATATTGTTGATACAATTCAACCTCTACTGCCATACCACCAACATCCATCTCCAACATCGTAGGCCAACATAACAGAATAGGAGGCATTAATTTCTGGGCAGCCCTTGTATTTATGTATAAAATTCTCCAGCCCAGAAACGTGAATACTTAGGAGACTAAATCTCAAATAGAGATCAGAACTGTGGCCTATAGTCTAGGCAAAACTGTTCCTTTAATGTTGCTGTGAACACTCTTGATGCACTTGCACTAGATCAGCCAGTTCCACATTGAAAGAAAATCCTCCAGCCCTGGGATCAATCCTGCAGGTATTCTCAGAGGAAAATCTCTGGCACATCCAATGCTTTGAAATGCATTTCAAGATGCTCTGTTAATAGGTGTTTTGTCTCTGGCCTTCAGGTGGCCCATTTCTTTTACTCAGATTGTGCTACAGTGGTAATAAACATCTCTTCAGTGACCATAGGTCATTTGGAAAGAGGTCAAGCCACCATAAGTATATTTTGTGACATTCTCAAATTCAAACCTGTTAGGTCTTTCAATGATCCTAGTTCAATTCTAGAAATTATAGACATATCACTGAATAGCCAGGATTTGCTTACTGAACACGAGTGCCCCTCATCATGAGATGTGCAGGTGAAAATGCGAATCACAGAAATCTAAGTTCTCTCAAAATATTGTTTTTCTTAATAAGAGCAAAAAGATTTTATGTTACAAATATTAATGATGATTTAATCATCATAAATATCTAGACAACTTATATAGGTACATTCTATTTACTTTCTTGATATTGATTCAATGTACTGTTTCATATAGTTCCAGATATGAGCAATTATGCACCGATTATACTATCTCAGACACAAATGTTCTTATCCTCTACACACGATATTTGCATTATTTCATGGTCTTCCCATTCCAGCTTCAGGCTACCATACTGAAATGTTTTCTTTCAGTACTTTCAGTAAGCTATTCATAGTAGCTATTACCTGTATTATCTATCACAAAAGACTTGCCCCAGCACATACAATATTTTCTGATGTACCCATAATAAATTATAGAAGTGACAACTGACATTCTAGAGATATTAACCGTACATCTATTTTTTTGTGGTTCAGATCTAAAAATAATCAGTGAATCACTAAGACTGACTGTTAACTTTACACTCATAAGTGGCTCTAAAGATTGCAAATGAAATACTAACAAGCTGAAAATTAAACTCAGTAAAAATGAAATTCTTCCTAGAGTTTTGAACAGGCACAATCAGATCTTTAAATTATGACAAACAGTATGCAAAATGAACATTTCATATTAAGCTATATGAAACTTTTAAGTCTAAGATAATGACTGAGTCAAATCAGCATAGTCAGAGAACAGGGACTAAATTTGTGTTAAAAGATCAACCTCATCTTTCTTTCACTTGGATCAATACAGATACGTTAGTTTGCTGTTCTGAGCAAATTCTGATTGCGTCTTTCCAAGATTCTGTTACAGTACAGCTCTGCTCAAGTGTGGAAAATCCTAACAAAGCAACAAAAAGCAAAGAACAGCACAAAGCAGAGATTATCTAGGTTTCTGTGTAAGCATACAGAGAAACTTTTGGTTTCTGAATATACATACAACTCTCATACTTCTATATAATATATTTATACATAAATATATTAATAACACCAGAAACCTGGTGTACTTTCACAGTTGTTTTCTAACACTCAAAAACACTCAAATTCAGCAACATTGGTGAGAACACGAAACTCACAAGTTCAAACTTGAAAGATTTGATTAAAAACACTGTCTCTTTGGAAGGTACAGAGGGTTCAGCTCATTCAATTACTAGTTTATCCAAAGGGGGAAAAAAGTGAAAAACATCAAAAAACAAACACAATAGGCTTATTTTCCTCATTTCTAATTATTCAATTACAAAAGAAAGGATGAGATCTGCTAGTTCTGTTGTTCTAACACAAGCAATTCAACATTTTAACTGTGTAATAAAACTCCTGCATAGAAAATCAGTCTTGGCAGAAAATTGTTGAGTTTTATTATATTTAATTCTATGTGTACATCAAAACTTTTGCAACTAATAAAAAAACACAGAATAATTCCTTAGGTCCATCTTAATTTCCATTCAAATACCAATAAAAAGGTAATTGAAGAAGACTTTCACCAACAACAAAGAGCAGAACTGCAGGAAATTAAAACACATATATAAAGGCGGAATTGCTTACGGGAATGAAAACCAAAGAAGTACAATCTCAAAAGCAGGAAAAGAAAAACAAAACAGCTGTGGGGTTTAAACAAACAATCAATTGTAAATTTATGTGTTTCGGAGGCTTGACACAATTAGAATCCGAAATTTCTATGGAAAAGTAATGGTTAAAGGCAAAAGTCGAATGCATTATTAAAAATCAAATGAATATCACATTACCTTTGCAAACAATGATTGGATCAAACAATTTGAATCAGTACCCCTTAAACAGCTTAATACATAAAACTACTTTTAACAGACCATTAGCAGAAAATTGTGCACCTATAAATTAATACAAACTTCTGAAAACATACAAATGCCATTGCAAAATATTTAAATCTTAATTCCCCAAAGCAAGAGAATGACTATCGGAAGATTGAATGTACTGTGGTGAAAGTACTGATGCATACAAAAAAAGATTTATAACACACTTGAGCTATATGAAAGCAGTTATTTCCTCAAACAACATATCAAGCCCTATGGTTTTCCTTCAAGTGAAAATCCCATCTTACAAAATTAGACCATCTTCAACTCCACAGCCAGCATATTTGAGTTCACGGACAAGCACTCATACCATTCAGCTGTACCTTCATCTTAAGCTTGAAACAAAAACAAATGCTTAATTTGGAGTACTGAATGAAGCCAAGTACAGTGATGGCTAGATTTTTAAAGGTACTGAGTACTCAAGAGAAGAGCTTATGACAAAAGAAGCTGGGCTGATTCTCACAAATCAGAAGTGTGCATGTTGCTACTGCTTTGCCACAGACCCCTCTCACCATAAGAACCTTCCACACAGGTACAGAAGCTCATCACACTTCCTTGACAGTGTCCAAAGAAGCATTACACAGCATCTCCTATGCTGCTTTGTTCAGTGGCTCTTTTACATCATACACTTGTTTTTTGCAGCTGAGGATCAAGGTTAATTTGTTCAACTGTTGGATACAGTGAGCTCTAAAGTAGAAGTGGCTCCTGGCAATGCCAGAAAATTGTTGCGAGAGAGAGCCCATAGCCTCCAGGAGCTGCTCCTCTCCTCGGGAAGGATTTAGCCCTGGCCCTCTGACTTTACACACATGATGATAACAGAATCAGTAAAGTAAAACCATCAGGCACTTTGCCTCTATGTTTTAATACTATGTGCTCCATACTGTGCAGAACAGCATATTGACTTTAACCAAGAAAACTATTAGAGTTTTCTATTTGAAAAACTTATTTAATCCTTTGTCATTGTTTTTTTTTTTTTTTTTAGACTGTTTAACAAATGACATTAGAATCAAGCAGTACTCATCATTTCCATGGAAATCTAACAAAGTAAAATACCCTGTATCAATTACTTTTGTTGATTTTAGCAAGTCAAAAGCGGTTTAAGGCCTGGTTCATATTTCAAATACATAGGTATTTGTATTGCTGAGTATCTTATAAAAGCAGATATTGACCATGAACACACTGTAATCACACTCACAAACTAATTTAAGAGACATGCAAGAAACTACTTGAAAAGGAAAGCCAAACTGAAACATACTGAAATTTTAGCAAAGTTGTTGTGCAGATACATAGCTGGCATTTAGACACTGCTCACTTCAGCCCTGAGCTCATGCAAGACAAACTGAGAAAGCTTAGAAGGCTGCCAGACTTCACGCAGCTGGTGAACATGACAACCAGAACTAATGCTGCTTTTATTAGAATTTCACAAAATACAACTATTTTCTGAAGATTTGTAGAGTGTTCATAAGACAATAGAAAGGCTGGGGTAGAAAGATAATTTAGCTCCAGCCCCCTAATTATATGCAGAGACACCTCCCACTAGATCAGGCTTCCCATGGCCCCACCCCATCTGGGCCTGAGCACCTCCAGGAAGGGGGGGCAACCATAGCTTCTCTATGCAGCCTGTTCTTGTGTCGAACCATTCAGACCTGATATCGACTAACCTTTGTATCCTTCTACAGAAAGACAACACAGTCACATCTGCACATCTGTATGTCCTGTTTCCTGACACTAAAGCACTGTAACTCCCCTAACAGGCTGGAGACGGTATAATGCAGGAAACCACATAGCAGTTGTTCCTGGTTGTACTCAAGGCTGTAACGCAGCAAGTCCTTCATACACAGAGGAGAGTACACAACAATACAGTGGAGTCAATTTCTACTATTAATCAGACACTGGGCAGCACCAAGCAGCAAGTCAAGGTCTTTCTGCGTTTCTCCTCTCAAACAAACAAAAGTCTCAAAAGAGTTTACTTCTTCTCTCCTTTTCCCTCCCCTAGAGAAGCAAAATGATTCCCCGTAGGGGTCTCTCTCCTTCATTCTGTGTGAAACAGCTTTGCTTTGGGCTACATGGCAGCATGAGATGCTCTGTAGTAATGCCTTCACCTCAGGCTGCCCAAATCAATGACGCCAGAACTGTGCTGGTCTAACATAATCCTGTCAATTAGAATGGCTGTCTCATTCTCCTTTATTCTAGTCCCTGCTCCTGGCTGCATATTCCCGCTCCTTTCCCTGTGCTGTTACTCATTCGAACCTCTCTTTCTGTCAGTAAGCACACAGAGAATCACTTGTCAGAACAGTGAACTAAAGAGACTCAACAAGAGGTCTGCTGTGTGCCAGAAATGATGCAAAAGAGGATGTACGGAGGAGGAGTTGGCAATATATCCTGAGGTTGGAAGCTTCTGGCTAGCTAAGTGCTCAATAGGGACTAGTACTACTTAGAATCCATCAAGGTTATGCATTATACTACAAAGGTTTACATAAACCTAAATGCTAAAGGTTTACATATCCATTTCAGAGTCAACAACATCTGCCTTTGGTTTATTTTTGCACTCATTCATGACTTTAAGTTAGACTGTAGATTTGTTTATCACTTTACCCAGCTTGCCATTTCCTCTATGTAGGATTACTTGGAGTTACCACGAGTTGGATCTGATCTGGCCCTGCAAAAGCCACAGCAGAACAGGAATTGTGATTTTCATGTCAGTACCAATGCATCATAAAGGAGTTGAAACACTATCAGTATAAAGAAGCATGGATCCTCACTGGATCTTTTCCTCGGCTCTTAGTATTTGCAACTTAGAAACATTAATTACGCTAGAAGAATTATCTACGTTTAACATAGCCTTTTTCTCCAATGACTAGCTTTGCAAAGTAGCTTATGTCTGCTCCAAATGGGTTCAGAACACTGCCATCCTCATGGGGTAATGATTTATGAAGGGTTAGCAAGCAGGTGAATGCGCGTACTGCAAGAAGTTGCAGATTCAGACACTTCGTTTCCTTTTGCTGCTATTTAATTATGAGTGAAGTGGAGGCAGAGAGTTTAAATAAACTCAGTCAAGTAAATGTCGTCCAAGAGCACTAGGGAATTCAACCATTTAGTAAAACTTTTTTTTTTTTTTTTTCTTTTTATTTACTTGTTACTTTTCAAATTTGGGCAGAGTCCAAATAACATAACATTTTATATACTTATTCTCTCTACTCTTTTCCTTATTACATAATTCGCTTTTTATTTTGTGATTTATATTTATTTTCCTATGAAGGAATTTCTCTCTAACACCCTTCTGAAGCCAGGTTCACAGTCTAGGGTTTTGCACGCTCCCTTAATGTAAGCAACATTTTCCTACCTTGTTTTTCATCCTTGAATGAATAACATAACTTCGATAGCATTCAGTAAGAAATGAAGCTGTTAAACAGCATAAAGAGAACTCCTGGATTGCTTAGTTACTGTTAGTCTCCAAATTAATGAAACTGCTGCCTTAACCTGTAGAAATAATGCGACATGCACCACTGCTCTGCTGTGCTAATAAGCAAATTTTACAGTCATTTGTCCTTTAAATAATCAGTAATGGATACCTCAAACTTTTAGTAAGATCTTACGTGTCAAGATAATCAATTGCATAAACCTTTACAAGAGAACAGCTTTTACTAAATAAAAAAATTGGACATGACAAACAACACAGGCATTATGACTGCATGCTTTATTCTTGCAAGATAAAAGGTTTGCAATTTAGATGATTTGTCTTTAAAATGTTATGGTGAAAAATAAACCTAAATCACATTTTCTTTAAAAGGAATAAATTAATTGTTACCATCAGTATAAAAAATTGTATCAATCAATCCAAATTCTCTATTCCATGGCATTATCTAGGATATATAAAGCTGTTTTCATGTTAGCCTGTTATTTCATATTCCAACAAATGGTATTTAGAAAATAAGATTGAAAGATGAAGCATAGAAGAAAATGACATTTTGTGTACCATCTAATTACCAATTATCTGCCAGTGGAACTAATCAAATTGTATAAATTTAGACTGCAGATTCATCAGCCAATTACCTTAGAGAACATGTTATGCCCCTCATCAGTGATTCAACCATCAGTTCAAGTATTAAACAACTTACTGTGGATATTACAGGGATCTATTTTGTCCAGGCAAATACATCCCTAAACACAATTATTAAAAGCAAATTATAATATTGCTAAAATACAACTATTGATGCAGATATATTTTAAAAGCCTGTAGTATTAATTTAAGTTTGTTACTTAAGCTACAGAAGAGGAGAATGATTTAAAACACTGAATTAAAGAAAACTGAAATTGAGCGGCTTTGCCGAGCCGCTCTCAGCCATCTACCAGTGCTTCTGGTTATCTGGCGAGGTCCCAAAGGATTGGAGGCTTGCTGATGTGACTCCCATCTACAAGAAGGGCCATAAGGATGATCCAGGTAACTACAGGCCTGTCAGCCTGACCTCGGTACCAGGAAAAGTTATGGAGCAAATCATCTTGGGTGAGATCACATGGTATGTGCATGGCATCCAGGGGATCAGGCCCAGCCAGCACAGGTTCCTGAAAGGCAGACTGTGCTTGATCAACCTCATCTCCTTCAATGACTGGGTGACCAGCCTGGTAGACAAGAAAAAGGCTGTTGATGTAGTCTACCTAGACTTCACCAAAGCCTTTGACACGGTCTCTCACAGGCTTCTTCTGGGGAAGCTGGCTGCCCAGCTGTGGCCTGGACAGGTATACTCTTCTTTGGGGAAGGAACTGGCTAGAGGGTTGTGCCCAAGGGGTAGTGGTTAATGAAACAGGTCCAGCTGTGACCTGTTAGAAGTGGTGTCCCCCAGAGGTCGGTACTGGGGTCCATCTTGTTTAATATCTTTATTGATGACCTAGACGAGGGGATAGAGTGTACCCTCAGTAAGTTTGCAGATGACACCAAGTTGGGAGGTGGTGTTGATCTGTCTGAGGGTAGGGAGGCCCTTCAGAGAGATCTAGATAAGCTGGATCACTAGGCTGAAGTGAATGGGATGAGGTTCAACAAGGCCAAATGCCAGGTCCTGCATTTTGGTCACAACAACCCCATGCAGCGCTATAGGCTTGGGGACGAGTGGCTGGATGATTGTGAAGAAGAAAGGGACTTGGGGGTGTTGGTTCATGCTCAGGTGAATGTGAGCCAACAGTGTGCCCAGGTGGCCAAGAAGGCCAATGGCATCCTGGCCTGCATTAGAAATAGTGTGACCAGCAAGAGCCGAGAGGTCACCATCCCCCTGTACTCAACACTGGTGAGGCCACACCTCAATTATTGCATTCAACTTTGGGCCCCTCACTGCAAAAAAAAAGACAGTGAGGCCCCGGAATGTGTCCAGAGAAGGACAACGAAACTGGTGAGGGGTCTGGAGCAGAAGTCTTATGAGGAGTGGCTGAGGGAGCTGGGATTGTTTAGTCTGGAGAAGAGAAGGCTCAGGGGAGACCTCATTGCACTCTACAACTTCCTGAAGGGAGGTTGTGGTGAGGAGGGGTTTGGCCTCTTCTCCCAGACAACAAACAGAATCCAAGGAAATAGCCGCAAGTTGTACCAGAGGGGGTTTAGATTAGACATTAGGAAGAACTTTTTCTCTTTGGGATTGGTCAGGCACTGGAATGGCCTGCCCAGGGAGGTGGTGGAGTTGCCGTCCCTGGCAGTGTTCAAGAGACATCTGGATGAGGAGCTATGACATATGGTTTTGAGGCTTGTGGTAGCAATGGTAATAGGAGGACTGTTGGATAAGATGATCTTGCAGGTTGTTTCCAACCTTGCGATTCTATGATTCTATGAGGAACTATGAACTATGCTCTACAAAATCACACTTTCCATAACCTATGCTTATTATACAGTTGCATATAAAGTGATGAAATGTAGCCCAAAAAAATGGCTTCTAAGTAAGTATTAATGCATTTATTTAGACATTTCAGTCAGATTAAGAAGGAATGATTTGAAAACCCAGTATGTTAGCTCCAATCTGTGTATTATTTTTCCTCATACATGACAACTCTTGAATAAGGTAATCTTATTTTCACACAGAAAAAGCATTACTTAAGGTAACTTCACATAAGTCCACTTGGAAAAAATAACCTACTAGTGAACTCTTTCAGCAATATGTCTTAAGAGAAGAACACGATAAACATGTAATATTCATTCATTCAGCTACTCATATAAATACATGCTGGCTAAAAACATTAGGACATCTATCCATGATACACTCTGAAATTTCAGTCACCTCAACTAATCATTCTTTTGAAATCAGTTTCTAAACATGGTTACAGAACTATCCTCAACTTTGCTGGGATTTACTATTTCCATGTTACTAAAAATAATAATACCCACCAGATGCTAAAAAAAGAAAGAAAACACAATTGGAGATGTAATAAAAAAAAAAGCCATCTAAACTCGTATTATATTTCTTTTGCTACACAAGCCACTAACTGAATTACATGTGGATAATATACAAATTTGTCATTTAATAGCTTATCAGGTATTGTACTGAAAATATACATTGGCTTATATTCAATTTTCATTTGAAATCACATCTTACATGTCCAGATTCCATCTGGAGATTGCTGCTTCCTCAACAGCTCATTACACCAAAAATGTTTTCTACAAGCATCTTAATCAGACAGTGATTATCCAGTTCCCAAATACTCCTCAAAGCATCACTACCTCCAGTAGACAAGTAAAACTCCACCAAAGTTTAGATTTATAAAAATTGGGCTTGAGACATAACCAAGGATTAAGGTAGCAAAATTTTATTTTCCTTTACACAGAAAGGCTTTTATCATTGAACACATCTTGCTCTCTTCTCTTATGGAGAAAAAAAACATATATTGCTTCTGATATCAAGCAGTTACCAGAAGCAGCTGCAGATGTACCTGCCTGGCACACAGTATCAGACCTAAGAAAGAAGGCTGCAGACACCTGCGCTTTGTATACATCTGATCTAGAAAAAGCTTGCTTGTAAGACATCAGACAAAATTAACTTGTCTTTTTCTTTACCCAAAGCAGGATTGAGCTACAGGCCCCACAGTCTGAATGGGAATGGCATACACATTAGAAGTATGGGAATCCCTTCTCTATTATTATCATAAACATAACATCTCCACATCTCCCTTCTGACAATGTTGTCAGTAATAGTTTGTCTAGTTATAATTCCCCCTTTGGGAGCCAAACACACAAAGACGACAACTTTAATTAAACGCAGCAATGGAGAAAACATAATAAAGTGAGTTTAAGATTTCACGACAAAGGTAGAGCTTGTTGAGCATCTTATTTTTAATGCAGTGAAATCTTTCTACATTTCTAAGACAAATCACTCTAGAGCAGCAGACCCAGAAGTTCATGTTGAAATGCTGGATTTCCAGGCCTGCAGGCCACAGTGGGTACCTTTAAATCTTCATACTGTGTATATACAGAAAAGGAGACACACAGAATGCTTTTACATCTAAAAAGTTCATGAGATTAATTCTACTGATAGGTAAGCATTAGTGATGTGACAATTTTAATACACAAGAAGTTTCAAGATCTTGTATATGCTAAGGGTTTTTGACTTTCGGCTGCAATGCCAGCCAGAAGATAAGACATGGCAAGACAATAAAGAGAGGTTCTTGGACTTTAACATTTGTACTCTTTTTGCTTTACAGTTGAGAGACGTGAGGATACACACAATGTTATTTTAAAAGTGACTCAGGAAATCATTTCTCTAAGCAGAATGGTCAGCAAACACAAACACACACACACACACACACACAAAAGAGGACAGACTTAAAGGATAATAAACAATTTAGGCTACAGCATTTTACAGCTGAATGCAGCTCAGTGCCAAAACACAGTTGCCAACAGTCAAGTGATATAAAGTAAAATAAAGGAGGATAAACTAGAGGAACAGCCTGTACCATAGGCTTTCTCAAAGTTAAGCAGGTGGTGCATTCATTTCCCAGGAAGCTCCCTAACTTTTCACTCCTGCAGGTACAGACCCACCAGACAGTTATTCCATTGAGAACTCTATCACAATAAATATTATCTTTAACATATTGGCTAATTGTAAGTTATTCCTCTTCTGTCTCCTGATCATCTCTAAAATGAAACATAAAAAAGTTCTCCACTTTTTTCTTTTCAGATGGAAGACACTTAGAGTCTCCTTCCAATCAGGATGAATTTACTATATAGCTCTTCCTGACAAGTGAGCAAGGACTCAGCTGCAATAGGCGCCTGTCAGCTGCTGACATGAATCAGTTCCCTGGGCTGATGGACGCTTGTTCTTCCTGCCCTAACATTTAACAGATGCATTTGTGAGAAGTCCCTCTGACATAGTAACTGCCATTGCTGAACCACATGATGCTACAGGGTAAGTACAGGACACAGGACTCCACATTCCCATACCCACACTGCATGACTAAATCCAACTGAGTGGACTTGGAGGCAAACAAGCACAGGCTTTGCAGGGCTAAGACTTGGAAAGAAAACATCTGTTTCAAGAACGAGTATGTCTATAACAGTGATGTTTTACATTCAAAATAGTAAGAAGACAAACAGAAAAAGTAGGAAAATATGATTTCTCTTTCTTATTTCAACTTTCTACACCCATTCTGTGTAAGTGCAATCCCTTACCAAAAAGCTCATCAGATACTACCACCATCACTACCACTAAGCTGCTGATCACAGAGATAAAAGCATTGGTGGAAAGCAGCCCTAGGATGTGCACTGTGTTTTCGTTTCTGATATTACTACTATTTTAAACTGTGGAAGATATCCATCTAAGATCCCAGGAACATGGTAATTAATTAAAAATTATACATATACGTATGATCAAAATGAGTATTTGCCAAAATCAGTTATTTTTCACACACCTGTTCTCTTCCAGCTATGAGATGCAGCAGTTGGCAGCAAAAGCAAGTAGAGAAAGAAAAAAAGCCCTCCTGAGTAAGAGAAAGAATGTCCATTAGGTAAAGGGAAAAAACATGATGACAAAGGGGAAATAACAGACTAGAAAGTTCAAGAATCCAAATTAGTGTTAGCAGTTCAATTTCTCTTGCATAATATTACAGTAATTGGATTGTGTCTATCATGCTGCTGTTATGACACACTTGGTTTGCTCTCTTTGTTCCTGACAGTTTCCCACAGAGACCACTGTTAGACAGAGGCCATTTTTTCATACTCCAGCATCTCTATTCTCCTTGTTACCATGGCTGAAACACATACAGGAGACTATGCTAAAATAAAAACACTCAGAAGTCACGTATATCTGCGTTACTGCTGCTCTTCACAAGACAGCAATGTTACATACACAGGATGAAAAAATTCTTATATCATAATACTTTAAGACTAACTTAATGTAACTATTAAGAGTGTCAGTGCAAATTTCCTTTTTTTGGTGGTTCAGTCATCAGTAGTGAAAGGTAAAGAAGTAATTTTCATCAGTCACAGCAGACTGAATATAGGTCATGGTGAGTTCAAAGACAAATAATTTACGAATCGGAGCCTCAGTGGAATGTTTCAGAGGTAGTGTCAAGTAAATCATCGTATCAGAATGACTGATTAAATATTAGCAAAGAATGTGAGTTTCTCTTAAAAGAGAAAAAAAGTTGTGTATTTTATTATGCTATAAATATCTTTCCTGCCACGTTACCACTACATTTTCCATTTTATTGTTTGGACCTACGATAGAACTATGATGCTTGCCTCAGTAAGGTCAAACAAATTTTAATTTCAAATCCCCAAAGGTAGAAACAATGCACAGCTAGCAAACGTTGTATAATTCCAATTCAAAACATATAATTTTTCTCACATAAATCTAACAAAATAAACCCTCCAAATCATCTAAAATCTCAAAAATAAGCACTGAATTTCATGTTATTTATGTTGAGGCAAAGCCATCATACACCAAGTGCAACAAGAAAATCTCCACCAATCTCACTGTCTCAATAATTACAGATCAATTAAGCAAAAAGTCATTAGGGACATGCTGAAAATAGCAAATAGAAAATGTTTCTATAGAATGAAAAAATGCTTTCCTGAACACAGATGATAGATAAAAAATGCAGTTGCTATTCCTCTGTTGTTGTATAATAAGAAGTGCCTTACAGATTTTAAATCTCAGCAAGGAAGGTCTTTTCAAGTTACTACACCAAATCATAAACATACCATGTTTTAGCAAAAATGCCACCTTGTGCTACTGGGGATCAGAGAAAACTGTTCAAGTTATAACTAAAAGAACACGACTACTCACTACAGAAACTTATTGAAATGAAAAAAAAGCAATGAGAAATATTCAAAACTTCTTTCAGAATCTACCCTGATACTTATGAAACAGGATTTTCTAAACACTGCAGTTCCATACAAAATAATGTGGAGAACTTGCAGATTTTCAAAGTTTAGAAAGTACATCTTAGAGCGTTAGGGTTGAAAGCCCAGACCCGTGATTAGAGTAGGGCCTTAAATGAGGCCAGAGATCACTGGAAAGGAAAGTTAGGCATCATGGGAAAAGGAGGAGAGTGTCTGGATGTTATTCCATTCCTCTCTTACACCTGAGAGCAAATGGAGAAAAGCACTATGGAGGGGAAAATGTCAGCAGTGGCCAGGCTTGATTAGCTGAAAATACGAGTAGTTGCCATTTCAAACTTGCCAGACTTCTACCATGTATGAGCAGTACCTATCCTGGAGCTGAACTGTTCATACTAATGTTCATATGCAAAAAAACTGCAGCAACAGAAAAAGGAAGGCAACAAGTCTGTGAAGAATATTCCAGAAATGAAGTCAGACACATTTCAGATATATTGGGGAGAGATTTCTCAAGATTGAGAAATCTTGCAGAGGAGAAGGCAAGAATAAGAACAAGAATGGTGAAGCTCAGACAATAAAGAAATTGTATGTGACTGATGAGATGGATGGATGTGTCCATACAAGTAGAAGGATCTGTCTGCACCACTAGGGAGCAGAGTGCACTGCTATGTCAGTGATGTGAAGGTGGATAAACAGGGAGAATAATAGACTGAGATGGGACTGAGAGCAGCAGGGTAGAGAGAAAGAGTAATTCCATAAGAGATGAACAGGACACAATCTGACAATTATAACATTGATTTAGAGTAGAATGTTTTCCCTCATCTTGCATAATTGATGGAAGAGACAGGTTGGTCATTTAGAAAGCTGGTGAGCTGTCCACTATAAAAAGAAATAGCTATTCTTTGTACTAGCATTTTCATTACTTAGCTAAGCAAATAAGCCAAAGGAGATATTATCAGAAAACATCCTTTTGTGAATATCTTAGGATATGAGACATTTAGACAGACTCTCTCTACACAGGGATATTTAAAGATCTAGAAATAAGAACTTCACCAGCTATAGAAAGGAGCAGTTTTATTGTTCAAATGAGAGGAACGCCTTTCATTCAGCAGCACAGAAGCTGGCAAAGGCATCAAAATTCCTCTCACTCTATGGGCACCTCATGAGATTTCTCCAGCCTCAGGGCTGCAGAAACCAACTCTGTGCTTGAAGGCAGTGGTGTACATTAAAAACATGAGATGAACAGTGAGAGAAATGGAAAGCTTACCTAAGCCGCTATTAAAACTATTCTGTAATTCTGCAACTCTGTTGCTGGTTTATTTATACGAGCTGACCTGACTAGTTACAGCAAATGAAATACCCTCTGGACATCCATCAATGTGTCCAAGCTGAACTATTTAACCTGAGTTATTTGGCAATCTCTTGAAAACCAAATTCAATATACAGTGTTACAGTAATAATAGAATCACAAGTTTTACTGAGGCTTCACTCAACCTATATCCATACTGCAAAAACTTGTGAAGGGGCAAGACTACTGCAGTGCTGGCTTTTGTATTTTGCAATGACTGTACAGCACATCAATATCTGAGAGAGAGATTTCCACGACATTTAAAATTAAGTATAGAATCAAATTTGATTTTTATGTAAATTGTGTTTATTACAACTAATTCTAATAAGTACTGAGGTACTTCTAAGAATCATTTTTCTCATATCACTGACTGGCCACATACAAGGACTATGTAGTTTTTAAAATGTTTCTCATATTTATGTTTAACATAAATCATATAAATATAATATTGACCTTGAAGTGGCATGGAAAGCTAGTGTAATCTCTTCCAGTATTCAGATAAAAGATAAATTTAGTGAGTATTTGCACAGCAATTATTTCATCTTGGGTAACCGTGTATTCTGAGATCTAGTTTTAATCCTACCTGCTAGTTATCTATATTTCACAAATGCTATGTAGATATCCTTCTTTCTATATTCTAATACTTAATTTCCTGTGTATTATGTTTGATCTCTATTTCATGTTTTTTTTCTAAGTGCCCTTTAAAACATGGCAGAACCCGATAGCTTTGTGTTCTGGCAGGAAAAAAAAAAAAAGAAAAAACAAACAAACACAAAAGCCCAGATCTCACACGCACAAAATAAAAACTCTCTAAACAACCCAACACACATGAAGAAGTATTTTTATCCACAGAATGATGCCAGAAGCTCAACAGGGACTGAACACCATGTTGGAACAAAAATAGTCCAGCCAACACACTTTCAAAGTTGAGCACCTGCTGTAAAATAGCCATCTGTGCTTAACTGTAATTTAATTATGGGTTCATTCCTTTTGTGTACACTGGAAGAATCTCATAGGTCTTCTCTAGTTGGTCTGCAATCAACTTCTGGCATTTTGCAAAAGCAACAGTCATGTTCTCTTAATAACACCTGCTAACTTGTTTCATTCCTGTTTTGGTAAAGGGCTTTTGGGATTTTCCAGCGGTATTGTGAAGCAAAATAAAAATTACTATCAATTCCAATACAAAAAACTGCATTAATTAATCACCTGTCCTAGGAAGCCAGCATTACTGGCTATCAGATTTACTATTTCATTTTCCTGTAACTGAAGAACCACACAACTTAAAGACCTTTTGTTGTTATTATTGAGAGATGAGGGGAGATTACTCCACAGATCTCCAATCACATTAATGGCAATCCATATTAATTGAAAATGGCAGAGTACTGAACAATATTTCAAAGCAAAATAAAGTGCATAGACATTAATACTTGCTGAATCTAATCTTTTCTACTAGAGATTTCTTAGAATTATTTTTAATTAATTTATTTATTTTTAAAGGAGAGAGAGAACAACTTACATGGTAGAAGAATCCAGAGACACCAAATTTAATTCTGGGGTGGTCAATGTTTAACAATGACAATGTCATTAAGTTAAATTTTTCAAATATTCATGAGCAAAGTTAGCTATCTACTACAAGAAGCTTGATTTCAGGAGACTGTTTTTTAAAATCTATTTGATTGACTATTTTAAGTAATTAAAAACAAGATAAAGGATTAAAATACTTTGAGTTTGCAGTATACCCCTACAGATCCTGTTAAATGCAAATAGTTACTTGCTAAACCTCAGTCCTGTTGATGAAACTTAGCAGTAAACAGTGCTGAAGCCCTTTAGGAGACTTGCAATAGGCAAGTACTACAAAGCAATACCTCTGGGGATGTATGGAATTCCACCTGCACTCTGCATTGATTCATACACAGTCTAGGCCAAGTCACATTATTTAAAGAAGATTCCCTGAATGTTCAAGCACTAGCTGCCCCATTATCAAGCATTTACACAGATAGGAGTAACGGAATAAACTCACATTTTCAGTGAACAGTGGCTGACTTAACAGGATTAGCAAGGTACAGAGAGCTTGATAAAACATTAACTATTAAAACTATATTCTATCAACGTGAAAAAAGGTTTTATAAATGCATGGACAATACACATGCAGAGATCAGTGAACCTCGATCTGGAAATATTGTTCTTGTAATTATTGTGTTTATGTATTGTACTAAGTGTCAACGTGTCTGCTAGTGCAAAGTAATGACTGATTGCTTTTACATCATTTGCACAGTGTTTTGTTTTTTTTCCCTAACTGATGAACCTGTCTTTACCTTGACCCACAAGTTCATCGCACATTCACCTTTTGGAATCTCTCTTACTCTAATAAGTGATGGCAGATGGGCTTAGGTTCTGACCATGGTCAAACCACCACAGAGCTTATAACTTGCAGCTGTTCAAGTGATTGCCATCATAGTGCAATGAAGCACTTTCTATATATCTATCGGAAAAGGAGAATTCTGAAGAGAAACTCAGAAGATAGAATACTGATTTGACAAAATTTAAGAACCGTTTTAATGTCAGAAGCAGAACCTAAATCGAGCCTAAGGCAAGTACAGGAGAACATTGTACAAAGACAAAAGGAACAGGAGAACAATTATCAAAGCTCACAATGGAATGTTAGAGAGAAAAACAGCAGATGAAGAGCACTTAGAGATCAGCAGCATTCTCAACTCTTTTGTGTCTGTTTCATATGCATTTCTCTCTGAAGTGACCAAAGGCTCCACTTTGAGCAGAATGACTGTCAAACAGAATGGGGCCTGGCAGAAGTCTCTCAAAGAATTTCTTTCAGAATACAGAGGCTTATTTGCAACTGCACTGCAGAAGAAAAGCTTCCCTTCTGTTCTCTGGCTCCTTAAACATCTCTACCCAAGATCAGGAAAGATACTTAAATCCAGAGCATGGAGCTTAAACACGAGATATCAAGGGAAAACTATTTCTGATACACAAGAAATGACCACGTCCAAAGGAGAAAGGGTTGAGTCCCTCCTGCTGAGAAACAGAAATGACAGCATCTGAGACACACATTCATACTTTGCTGACACCAAGAGGGGAGGGATTCACTAACGAGGGATAAGAGGTGAATGGCATCAAGCTTTCAGGGCTGCTCTATGTGCTGGCCAACTCTTCTTACAGTTTATAGGACTACAAGAACCAAAGAGCTGATGTTCAAGAAAGAGTTGCAGTTTATTTGGTCAGGGTCAAGGAAAAAAAGCAAATGTAGGGAAATTGAAGAATAAAGAAAATAACAAAGACAGACAGGTACAGGTACAAGAACAGTAACACTATTCATGTAGGGAAGAGTAATGTAATACAGAAAGGAAGGATTTGGGTCTTGACCATCTGCAATGTGGTTTCTGGGTTGGTTAGTTCTTACATAGACTCTGATTTAACAAGTCAGTTGGAATCAGTCTGTGTTCAATCTTTGAAGAAGTTTATTCAGTGTTCAGAACAAAAGCTAAAGCCAGAGTCCCACCCAGTGAGAAGTCATAATGTGAAAGGGATCTCCTAAATCATCAACTCCATTCCCATGCTGTAACAGGCAACTGTTTTCATTGTTCCAATAATAGTCCATTTGATTCTTGCTGCATATGTTAAATGGCATGTACAGCAAGACTAGCAAGCAGAATTACAGAGTGGGGAAAGCCCAGACATTCAGTACTGCCAGGGGATGCATCAGATCAGACATTTTGCAGGCAGGCACGTGATAAAAGTGTATCTGACAGCCTTGCTAGCTGCTGGTGACACCTCTGGCATTTGCTACTTTCTGCAAGGCTATCAGCTCTCAGGGGAACATTAGAACAGAAAATCTTTTTTCTAAAAAAACCTTGAAGACACAGAAGGAGATTTTGAAGGTTTCCTGTTTTGATTTTGTTTGTATGCTGATGTTACATTTAATGACTTTTTTTTTCCCCCTCCAAATTCTGTTTACATAGTTCACAGGATTTTGTTGCTCCTCACTATCTTCCTAATATCTATCAGTCAAAAATGGACTGTAGGAGAAAACAGGAACTTAACTGAATTATTCAGTAATCATAGAAGGTTTTCACAATCCATAATTTTATGTCTTTCTCCTATTATTTCATTAATCCTACTTCTTGTCTTGGTAATATTCTTTAGCATCAAATAAAAGCAAGGAACTGGCAAGAGAAAAAGCAGTGATTACATCAGTCTGAGAAGTTGTAAACATACCACCAAAAGCCTGCTGCAAAATCCAAGCCCATGAAAGATGTCTTGATACATTATAACCAGCCAAGGACTGGTCATCAGCTGCTCTGGAATACTGGTTTGATTGTATTAACACTTCCATCACATTTTTATTTGTTACTATTAAAACTATTTAGGAAGACATCTACTAGAGATCTGGAAGGTATAGTCAAAATGAATAAAGCGATGAGAACCCCAAACTCACTACTCTTATATAAAGTGAGCAAGGTTCTGCTGTGGCACATTCAAAGATCACCTCACTTTGGCCAGTTCTTTGGCCATAAACATATACTTGCAAATATAATCAAGTTCTGTCTCTTATTGTCAACTGCACATGCTCTTTCAGATCACCTTTCTCTGATCAGAAAATAAGGAATAGTCAATGTAAAGCTTTTTATAGTAAAGTAAATAGATACCAGGAAATCACATATCCAGTGAATGATTTTTAAGTGGAATCCTGCTCAAAACTGTTATCATTAACAGACCTTACCTTATTGCTGTTTTGAGATACAGTTAAATTCTGCCACATGATATTCTACAAACCTCCACCTAAAAAGGGGAAAGCAGGATGTCACATGGAGGGTTTTGAATTCTGATCTGTTTGAAATGAATTGCAAAACCTAGTATACATACTGAAGACTTATTTAAGTTTGCAGAGGCAAGTATGTGATGTAATACATTATTCAAAATCTTTTGCCTCTAAGAAACTGTGTTTTTTTGTGTGTTTTTTAGTACCATTGATACACAGAAGTAATTTAGGAAATTCAGTGAATGCCACAGAAACACTGCTAGGAAACTGATTGCAATCCTTTCTTCAAGGTTTATAGAGATGTGAAACAAAACTCATGTTTGAAAGAACTGATTTTTTCAGATAGATGTAACTAATGATGATAAACAAAGCAGTACCTTGTCTGAGTAAAAAGAAATGAGCTTGAGTAAATATTAAGCTTATCAGATAAAAAGTTACCACAGTGTTACGACATAATTTATATGATAAAATTAATTACAGAGCATGTGGCAACAGTACCCAAGTTTCTTGAGCACTTAGGAACAGCACAAAAACTTACTACATATGAATTTGGGATAACTGGAAGGTATATGTGAAAGACTAAAGATTTAGTGCTGCTAAAGATGACATTAAACATCCCTCAGAAGAACATTTCAGCTACTCGGCAGTAGTCTTATCATCATTTTATTTACTCAAATGTCCTTTTAAGTTTTAATTTAATTCAAAACACAAAACATACAAATTTTGACTTTGCCACTCATAGTGACCACTGCCCCAGCCGAAGGATGCAGCTGAGGAATTATAGAGAGAAAAAGGCAGAACCTTTCCTAAAGCATTAAATACAATACCATATAGCTGTAGCTGATTGGCACTGAAGGGGATGCAAACAAATAAGAACCACTTGTGCAAAGGTCTGAGGTGGATCACAATTCCTTTCCTTTTTAATTTTTTTTTTAAACCTCCTTCTAAGCAAAAAAACAGCACTACTGTTCCATGGCACCCTCACACTCCCAGGTAGGGGAACACATGGACCAAGTTGGTAGCAACAACAGCTGAAGTTACAGGTTTTGTGCTCCCTGAGTATGGCTCTAAACAGCAGAATCTCCCCTGCCCCCTGCCGGTCTAAGTAACGCTTCCAGAGGAACATAGAAAGGTACTGTTTTTACTCTGAGCAATTTCAGAAGAACCTATTGATCAACGACTGTTTATTGTTTATATTATATCGATATTCATTATAGCGATATTCTCACAGTCTTTTCCTGCTCCAATGTTTTCCTCAGAATGTCTACTGACAGGTTTCTCATCTGACTTTTTCTCTCTAGACAAAACTGCAGTCTAAAGATACCTGCAGAAAAGCAACGTTACCTACTATCTGTGGAAGTTCAGTCATATGTAATCAATAGGTATTCACATTTCACAACGGTTTTCTCCCACACTATACAATATTAACCCCTGTTTTAATGTTAGTTACTGCTTAACTATGCATGGCATAAAGATACTTCTGAAACCATTTTTCGTTTATAGAAACATAGCTGCAGAACACTCGAAAAAATACATTCCATGCATTTCCTTATTTTGCTCATGGAAATGAGACTGGAGTTGAAGTATTCTGCAGCTTCTTTTTCCGTTCCTTCTTTTTTTAGCTAAAATAATCTAAGAATTTTTTACTGCATCATGAACCTTTTCCTTGACTTGTTCTGAATGTCTGACTTAGCGGAAGCTATACCAAGTTCCTCAGTGTTATTTTCATGTGAGCCATATAAAGCATAATAAAATACCTCTGAATCTTTCTACCTGTATCCCTAAGATCCATAGTAATCATCTCTCAGTAACTGACTGAAAAATGTCATTCATGTGGCATACGTGCAATCCTACCAGCTAGAGAGCTTCTTTCTTGAATGGAAACAGATATGGTAAATGTGCCATGCAAGAGAAATGAGGATAGGATGCAAATGGA
Organism: Chrysolophus pictus; assembly: GCA_037305975.1. NCBI lineage: Eukaryota > Metazoa > Chordata > Aves > Galliformes > Phasianidae > Chrysolophus > Chrysolophus pictus. The sequence goes on along the minus strand of CM074583.1, from coordinate 10,555,671 downwards.
AGAAGCAAGCATCTCCTGCACATTAAGTAAACAAATATATAAAATGCAGCACTGTATATGGATGTCCTTTCTTTGCCTTTTTTTCCCCCTTTCCTCTCCCCCCCAGGACAGCTCCATACTTGTTTGATAGCATTTCCATACCCACAAGTGGCTGTTGGTATGATACATCTAGTCCAGCTGCTAAACAAAGAAGAAAACAGGTGTTTTACTGTGGGTAAACCTGATTGAATGATCTAGTAAAAAAGTTTTAAAGCATAATTAAAGATCTAACATGCTATCGTCTTAGCATTCTTCTCTGAATAATCACCATTTCTAAGAAAAAGAAAACAGGAGAATAACCTCACAAGAGTTTGTGAAAGATGTAATTGCAGTAACATTACCTGGAAACCAGGAAAACTAGGTGCAGCTCTGGCAACATAACAACATTGTTAGTACCAATCTTTTTCCCCAGGCAAACAATGCAGGACAGAGCTATGCAGCCATGGGTCTGGAACCTGCTGCTGATCTAATGTGGCATTTATGGAGAGAGCCACAACTTTACCAAAAGAAGTGCTCATGCTCCAGGAAATGTCACAGCAATGGCTTCCCCTGCAGCCTTCTTTTGTGTCTGACTGCACCCTCTTCCCAATGCAGTCTCTGTATTATACAATTCCATACATTATTTTCCAGAGTATGTATTTCACACTGTGACTCAGATAATATCTTACAGGAGGCTGATTTTGTATTGCTGATATTACAAACCCCTCTCTTGCAAAATGTGGTGAAAGATCAGTTAAAGATCTGCTGCTCTTGGTTAAGGAAAGAAGGATAAAACTGGACTCCAAACAGGGAGCTATGCCACGACAGCAAGAAAAGCAGAGAACGTGAAAGAAAGCCAGAACATCACTGCTCCTCAGGGGGGTCCAAGGATTAGTTTTGATGCCTACTCCTTTGGATCCTTCCCCAGGAGAATTTCTCCACCGACGGAAAAAGATCTTGCAGAGTGTAAAGATAAAGCGTGGTTGAAAATGCCTTCACCCCTTCAAAAATTACACAGTAAACCAGATACTGAACTTATATTCTCAGGCTTACGGCCCCTTGGTACTAACCTGAAAACCATAATTACACAATTTTACATAGACGAGATGATACTTAAGCCATTTTTTCCCTAGCTAATTACTAATTACTACCTTCTCAATTTCTGGGTGCCCAGCAAGCACTGGCTGGGCTACATGTGCAGTCATTCTAGATGGAACATTTAACTTCATAATGTGTTTTTCAATTTTTCTGTCAATTGAAGAGCTAGAGGTCTTTTTAGCTATAATAAAATATGGCTTGTAATCACTTTCCCCTCCTCCACTCTCAACTCCCTCAAAGGATATTTCTTAGTAAACCTCTTAAATGTACAGTTATTTGCAATTCTCTCTTCTTGCCTTTAAGAAACAACTGTGTTTTCTACTGTTTATACTATTCCCTTAATTTCCGTACAGCCAGAATTGATTAAAAACATAACAACTAAACCCTCTCTTGAAGGTAATTTGCAATGATTATTCTGCCACGCATTTCAGATTGTATTTTTAAAATAACTGTTTCCTCAAGGGTATTCCATAACCCTTAACACCACTAAACATTTATAAGTTTGCATTTAAGACTCTAATTTCAAACACAAAAATACGTCTGTTCATATACAAAAATACTAAGCCTTTAAATTTCAGCCCAATCTGTTGAAACTCTGCATTATTAGACATGTTCCTACCTCTCCAATCTTGAAGATTATTTTTAGATTATTTCAACAGAATTTTTTCAGGCTTTCTATTGACCACAGGTGGAATTCTCATTAATGTCAACTACTCACGTAACTTCCATAGCTATACTCTGTCACTTATTGCATGCTACTCCCACATCCAATGACAGCTGTAGTTTAATTAGTTTTATTTACATTTTACCTGGATTCCTAAACGTATAATTTTTAACTGAAAAAATGTAAAATCTGAAAAAATAAAAGGAAAATAAATAACCCCCCTCAACAGCACAGATGAAAGTGACTTACGTCAAGATTTTACAAATACATATTCCTTTGTTATGTGTAATATTCTAACGCATGTATTTTGAATATATTTGTGAATTGTTCAGCATTTTCACAATTTTGGGGGAATTTTAATGACTGGAGAAATTAAAAACCTAGAAAATACTTATAATGATCTGAAGTCATATGTTCTAGTGGCACCCTAGAGTTTTAAGGCACCTGCTATATGTTCTCTTTAATAATTGCTACTTTTGCTTTCTGAACACAGTAAGAGAATTTATCAGCTTGCAGAGGCTTCTGAGATATACGAGCTTGAGCCTGGAAATGTGGAAAGAATGTCAGAAAGTTATTTCAGTCTCCAGCAGTGTGAGTTAACATGAAGTCATACTTAAGGACAAAGCCTTAAATTGGCACATTCCCATGAAAAAGCAGACACCAGGTGAAAAATCATCCTTTTAAAAATGTATACGAAAAATTATGGAAATTCTTCTGAGGTTAGCAGTCACTCACTGGGACTGCCCCATCAACTCTGGCTGATTAAGTTGAACTCTACCTGTAATTCATTTTGAGTACTTGGGTTTTTTACCTATAATTTACAAAGAAGACCTTTAAAATAAGAACTACACATATATACTAAAATGTTTCAATTAAAAAAAAAACAAAAAGTATACAGCAAAGAAATGGAAATCTATCATGTTTTTTAGGGAAATAGTTCACAACTGAAAACTACTCAAAGCAACTCACACCCAGCACATGAAATGAACTGATAGTTTTATTTAACTAAATAAATAATGTATTACACATCCTGTCATCCAAAACTTAAGTCTTAGAGAGATTTCTTAAAAATTAAGCCCTAACATAACATTTTCCTTTCACTTAATTTTCTGTCCATTAAATACAGCAAACAAAGTTTTAAATTGGTCATATCTTAATAATGAAATTGAAAATAACATCAATTATTCATTTAAAGCAGGAAACTTTTCAGCAAAACTAAACGCACATTCCTGAGCTCACAGACACAACGCAAAATCTGAATTGTACCAAAGTAAATGAAGGATTTGCTGTTCACCTCAGTGCAGCTAGAATCTCACACTAACATTAAAGAAAAAAGCCATCAGTTATAACATATTTAAAAAAAAAAAAGGAGAGCTTAAATTTATGACTTTTTCTCCCCCATCAGAGGCCTCATCATAGACTCCATTAAATAAATTGGCTTCACATTATTTTAAATCCCATTCTTCAAGAGCTTCATTGCTTGAAGAAGTTTCAGTGAGTTAGTAGCACCGAAAAACAGCAGGCTCAGTTCTCCTCATTAAATACATAACAGGGGTTAGCAACAGATCACCACAAATCTATATATCTAATCTATATTTTTATGTACGCCTATTTATCATTGTGTTTCTCTGTGCATACGTATGTGAAGATAACAACAGAAGAGTTCATATTCTTTGTAGAAAGTGTAAAGATTTTTTTATCAATGAAAACTGCTGGAACCCATCCTTACCAAAAGTATCTAAACAGGACATATCCTTCTGCAAAGCACCAGTGTCTCTATCTCATCCAAGCCACAACTTCACAGAAGCAGCATTGCTAACATCTTCATATTGTGATGAGTTGCAAGATATTCTTTTATCTTCATGTCATAAGAGACAGTCCAATTCCCAAGGCTTTGACACCTGCACTCTTAACCCAATGTTTTTATTAACTTAATTTAATGGAACGTTTTTTTATGGTGACCTTAAGAATTTAATAACTCCTCAACACAAGGACAATACCACCTGCAGGCTCTTCTGGGATTAAACTGTAGTAGTTCAATATGTCTGCAGAAACACATAAAAGAAAAGCAGAAAAAAGTCCAGGCACTACACAAATCAGTCACTCATTGCTGAGGCTGAGTATTATGCCTGGTTATGAAGTCTGCTCCAGGACACACGACATAAAACTCTGCATTTGATATACGCTGCAGCCTACTTATTGCTGCTTATTTCTATTAATCTAGCTTTGATCATGTCAGATATGCTAGTAATTTTCAATTCCAGAGTGTCTTCACTTCTGACAGACACTCTGCATATCTTCCAGATACGATCAATACATTATTAGTCAACAACCTGACAAGAGGCACATAAATTAATCCCTTTCTGTCAATCCTGAAGTTTGTACTCCAGTGAAACCTCACCCTCACAGTACGCGTGAGACTTATCTTAATCCAATTAGGATAAAATGAACTTTTCTTCCTATGGTACACTCCATCTATGTTAATTTAAACCTCTGAAGACAGCTGCTCTACGGAAATAATTTTATGCTTGACCTTTCACAGCAAGGTTAAAATCAGTATAGAAACACATATATGCCGGGAAAGTCAATGAATTCTCCCTCTTACTTTTTCCTTTAACCTTCACTAGAACCTGTAAAATAATGCCAAAGAGCACTGCTGATTTCAAAGCAACAGGGATACATTTATTTTGGTTGCATAAAGGACTCCGTCACTTTGGCTTTACACTGAATACAGCATGTACCTTTGTTTCGCTGAGAGATAAATTAATAATACTGAGTGACAGCCCTGTCTGTAGTATTGTCAAATTTGACAAGCAAAAGATGTTAACAGCCTACAATATGCAAAACAAATCATTTCTACTCTTTGTGATAGTTATCTGATACAATGACAACAACTGTTAAAGAAAGGAGAGTTGATAGGTAACATTATTTCTCCAGTAAAAAATAGAAGAGTCAGAAAATGACTACTAAAATGCATTTTAACTTTTTCCTCTGATAACAGAGAGGGACGCTGAATCTAAACCTTATCGTAATGACTCAATGTATGCTGAAGTGCCTTTAAGAAGGTAGCACTTACTGAATCCTTTCTCTCTTATAAGATTAACCTAACACACATATGGAGTGAATCTACTCTCCTTTCACCTACACTGCCTCTAAATACCTCCCCTGTCCATATTCACCTTCCCTAGGCTATTTTCACACGGTTAAATCCCACTCTGACTAGGCAGGGAAAGTAGGGCACCCAGAAGATGATCGGAACTGCAGTATTGGATTTGCACTGCTGTGATCCCATGCTTCTTGCTCAGAGCTTAAGCTCTGACTGCAGCCAGCAACGGGAAGACAGAAGAATGATTGCTGCAAGTCACAGCAACAGCTTCTCTGCAGAGAAGACACTTTTCTTTAGTGTATCATCCCATAGCTGCATGAAATGAAGAATAGTTCTGCACAGTTCTGGATTGTTCTAGGTTGTGTGCAGGCACTGCTCATGCTGGAATGGGAAGCAGGAGCGTAAGCAAGATGCCCTGTATGCTTTGGTCAAATCCAGCTTAAGTGTGGTAGAGTATACACACAAAATGTCAGCATATGCCATTGTTACCTAACAATTCAGGTCATAAGACCTGGCACCTTTAATATGTTAGGCACAATTGGTACTAGCCTCTTTTCTAGTCTGCAACTTATATAATATTACCCTAGCAACAGTGAGAAGACACTTCAAAAACAAAAACAACCACCTAGTAGGAAGACTTCCCAAGGCAAGAAGCAAAGGTGGTACTTGTACACCTGGGAAATAAATGACTACTTATGTCATTCATGGGACACTGCAGTAGAAACTGTTATCATCTTGAAATCAGCAGAAACTGCAACACTGTGCTTAGTCTTTTGCAATGTCAGGAAGCAAGCCTTGCAAACTGAAACAAGCAGCTATATTAAATCAGGAAATCCTTATTTTTCTGTATTACTAGGAAGGATCTATTAATTTTATCAAACTCTCAAAAATAAATACATCAACTCTGAAAAAGATGAGGTAAATTAGTAAGCCAAAAGTCTAAACGTTTCCAAGTTGTAGAAGCATAACATCTATATTTATGTCTCATCACAGTATCTCAGTACTCAAATCCAAGCCTTCAAAACCGCTGACTTAGTCACATCACACCTGACAGGATAAAGATAGGCATTCTGGGTTTCAGTAAAATATTTATTCAGCAAGTAATTATTTAACCTTTCTTCATTAAAGATATAGCAACAAGCATAACTATGTCCAATGCTGTCTCACAGCACCTTCTCTAAACAAAATGGTATGTCAAATTCAGCTCTCAAAAAAAGAAAAACTCTACATGAAGATGACTAGCATCCCCCTGGCACTAAGTGTCACATCATGAAGGACCGAAAAAAACAGACATGAAATGGAAGAGACATCTTTAAAGAAACATTTGCCAAACTTTTTTTTTTTTTTTTCTTTCCCCCCCTCCTTTTATTGTACTTCTTGTTCCAACTTCCCAGTTCCAACAAACTTCTTGGCAAGTTGCTCCAAAGATGTTCTAAAACCAAAAGAAGAATGTTCTTTGTCAAAGAATAATTCTAATTATACTCAATGCTAAAAGATTCGGCCATAACAAAACAAACAAACAAGAAGTATAACAATAATTGCTTGGGAATGTTGTAGACTGCTACAAAGGCAAAGAAAACTGCATAACCAAAAGCTTTGTGTGTAACAAAGGCATCAGAAGTACTGCTGAAGTCTTGCTTGGTCTAATTAATGATGGCAGATCAGCTATGTCTGCCTGAGCTTTTCCTCTGAGAATTTCTCAATTCCCAACACATTTTATCATATTCATGAATATGTCCTCCCTCCACCACAGAAATAAATTAGTTTCCTAGATAGTCTGCCACAGGACAAAATAATGTCTGCGTACAAATTTTCACACACAGCTTGCTATTCATAGGCTAACATTTGTATTTAAACAGAGATTCACATATGTAGCCAATTTACCAGACCAATGCTCTATCAAACATAAGAGCAGTGGCCAGCAGCCTACAGTTCAGAAGGAGAATTTACATCCAATTATGAATACTTACACCTCCAGGGAGATGTTTCTTCATAATGCCTTTTCTTGCTAACAGGACGTCAATGAACCATACCATAGATGCAGAATCGTTATTTCAAGATACAGCATGATTAAGCACATTAAAAATAAGGAATCAAAACAAAGCCAAATGCAATAAAGCCAAATCAAACAGTAATTTCTCTGATCTGAATAAAATTCTGAAAGTTTGGCAACCACTACTGTCATTTAGAGTCCTCCCATTCCTTGATCTCATTTGTATACTTTACTGCCTGGACAGGTGCTTTTGTATAAATATGTACATTTCTATACTCTGCATATGTGGAGAGCTTAATGGGGGGGGAAGGAATCAAAACATTCCACGTCTTTCCTGTAACCTCCAAAAGGCTCTATCTCCTTTTTCAGTAACACTGTGCACAACCATGTTTTTTTCTACAAGAGTACAATTTTATAATTTTTCTCCACTCTACAACCTTACCAAACAAGTCTAGATAGACGGAGGAACTAATAGTGGTGACCACACTCTAGACAAAATTGGAGGATAAGACTAAAGATGTGGCTTCATGGCTTTCTCTGTCACATTTTCTGATTGTAAAGAGCAGCTTGAAAACATACAGGTAAAACTGAAACTGAACTGGACACTGCACCTAAATAACTTCCTGTATGATCAAGAATGTTAAACTGATGTATCTGCCCCTCTTTGTCAGTTTCACTGACTTAAATTAAAAGGAATAAATAAAACCTGGAAGATATGAAGAAAAAATAAACAATGTCAAGTAACTTAGCAACAAGTAATTAAACCAACTTTCAATCTTAAAAACCTTAAAGAGGGCATGTCCAACCTGTGGCCTGCTGCTCATAATGCAGTTGCTGGCCATTACAGTGGTGGTGGCTCTTCCCCACCAAGAGGCCCAACCCAGCCTCGGGCTTGCAGCCATTACTCATCAAAAACTTATCAGTGTGTAGTTAACACTGAGTTGAAAATGGGGAGGGTACAGTGTAATTCTGCCTGAAGTTATGACAAATAATTTTATGCATTTTGATATGCTGGTTAAACACATTCCTGTGAATAGCAAAAATATGCAATCACGTTTTCTGTTATGATAGAGAAATTTGAGAATATGTTTCAAGAAAAAAAAGCATCTGATTCTTGGTATATTTGTGGTTCTATTTTCAGGCAACATAAATATATTAGCTGGGAATTTTCATATTGAACGTACAGAGTTGCAATCGGACATTCAACTAAAAAATTGGATCATATCACTCCACCAAATTTTTATAAGCCCTGTCTTACCAGAGAAACTTATCCCTCACTTCACAGTCACACCTTACTCATGTCATTGCTTTTTGGCAGTATATACATTTGTGAACAACTATTTTCAAGGATGAAACACAGGAGTAGTAAAGTGTAATAAAAAAGTCTCTGATGAACACTTACAGAGCTCACTAAGAATTGCAACCGCTGCCATCAAACCTGACTGATGCATCAGTTTCACAAGAACAAGGTCAAATAACCCACTAAATTTTGCAGTTTTGTTATTCTCTTTTATTTATATTTTAATGAGAAATGTACCAAAAAAAGTTTTGTTACTTATATACATTAACTATAGCATATATTTCATGAGCTAAATGACCCCTATTTCATTATGCTGGCCCATAACATCAGATGTGGATGTTGGTGGTATGGCAGGAGAAGCTGAACCTTCTCACCAATGTTTCACTACATTTTGTTGCCATGTGACAGATGGCAGCAGAGGGGCACACTGACAGAACTGTAAGTGATGTAGAAGTGCATGTGAAATAAAGGTGTATCACTGAACTCCTCCATGTGGAAAAGATGGCACCCACTGGCATTCATCAACACTCGATGAATGTTTACGTAGACAAAAAAGAGGATGTGAGCCTAATGAGGAGTTGTGTGGTACATTTCAGCAGTGGCAACAGTGAGTCACTTAGCACAGATTTTGATAATTGTGGCATGCAGTTTCTTGTTTATCAGTGAGAAAAAAAGTGCATGGTTAACAGTGGTGATTGTGGTGCTCTATCAAACAATGTTACTATGCTCTTTGTTTTGGTTGTAGTGTTCATGGAAATAAATAGGAGATGTTACTTTTGGAGAAGCCCACATTTGTAAGACCCAAGAGAATTCTTATTCACCCAGTGAGGCCCAGGTGAGCCAAAAGATTGGATCCACGCATTAAAGCTTTTCCATACCATACTGGAATGGTATTGAAATTTCTTTAAAAAAAAAGAAAGAGCAAGAATATTTTTTTTCTTTCAGGATTCACAACTGAGAGCATATTCAGTACGTTATTCCACAGTACACCTGCTAGGTGTCACAACCCAGGAGAGGTGATGAGGTCTTGCCTTTCTCAACTTTTAAGTCTTTCTCTAACAAGTCTCAACAAAAGCACTGGATACAGCCATGTCACTGAAAGAGAGCCAGTTCTCTTTCATTCTGCTTTCAAAAGTTATTTCCCCTTTAAAAAGATAACCTTAAATGTGACCACTACTTCAGAAATTGCCAGCCTTTGTGCTAGAAAATCTGTAATGAAAAACATTTTGGTGGTTGGTACACTGAAGGAGGGCATGCATCACAGGCCTATATGTATAAAGAGACCAGAAATAGAGCTCTGTAGTGGATCAGGGCTCTCATACCCGAGTGTGAACCTGAAAACTGTTATGGTGTGACTTGAGATTTTAACCCCATCTCAACACTTTAAAAACCTTCTTGCTTCATCTTATCCTAATCCTTTGTATGAGCAGCCTTGATTCCCTATCTGTAAAGAGCGAACAAAACCCTTTTCATATTCATTCACAGCGGAGTAGAAAATAAACATTAAAAATTGCTGTACAGATGACCAATGAGCATTGAAAGGCCATACTGAGTTTGAAGGAGGGAAGGATATACGTCACTTAACTTCTGAGAGCAGCTTGCCTGTGTTGACCACTGTTTGGTCATTCATGGACAAGCCATCTACCCGGCCACTGTTTGATCTTTAACTCTGAATAACATAAATCATCTGCACAGAAAAAAAAAAAAACCCGACCCAAGTTATTTACACTGATGGATCTTTCTTTGCTCACGTAAATACACCTGAGATTTTGGAACCACATTAATATTCTCCTCCACAGCCACAGAGCTCTGTAACTTTGAATCCTACAGTTACAGGGATTCTTACTAGAACTGAAAATCAAGTGAAAAGCTAACAATAAATACTGCAAATTTAACCCAGAAACTGATTACAGATAAGTGAAAGTAGGTTAGAATGAGACAGAATAGGGTGACAAAGAAGGAAGTCACTGGTCTTCTCTGTCTGTACTGTAAGCCCCAAAATGGCACAAAACCAGCAAGATGAATTTGATTTTCTCTTCCCTTTCCACTCATCCTTTCATGTCTAATACAGAGGTTCATACTTTATCCTCTACTGAGACTAACAAAATCTCAATTTCTAGGTACTACTAATGAATTTAACATGACACCATCACACCAGAACTCCAAAACTTTCTGCTGTGGTGTGCAGTTTTCCCAGGAGGTATTCTCAAGGATAGGTCAAAACCACAAGATTTCATCAAGTTCTCTCAGCAGAAATGTCAGCATATTATTGCTGATCACGAGAATTTATAGCAAAATAAATATCTCAAGGGTAATTTCTTGTTCTATTAACCAAGAGAATATTATTTCCAACAAGAAGGGTGATGTGACAGAATACAGTTATGGAAATATAGCATGAATGATACGAAGATTCTGAAAGATGTTTAAAAAAATGACACAACTATTAGCAGCTTTGACATGTCAGAGAAAAGTCCAGAGCTAACAGCTGATATGTCAACATGTTTAAAAAATATTTTTTGTATCGTTCATATTCTTATATACAACTCAAAGACTATTAGCAGTGAATAAAATGAGGAATACATTTATTACTTTCCTCTATTTCTTTCTAGGAAGGATACCACATTTTCAGTTATAAAAAGAAAGAAGTCTACTCAGTTGCGTGCATTCTACAAGGAACTGTGAACAGGAAGATGCCTCTTAGGTAAGAAAAGTATTTTATTATAGAAATTAAATAATATGTAGGTTTATACTAGTTTTAACGTGTAAAATATGCTAATATATGTCTTGTAGAAAAACAAATGAATGTTATTATATGTATATTACAGCCTTATCATAAAACTTTTCCTGCATTGTTTTATCTACCTCATTGATATATGTGAAAACAAGGTTCCTTTGATCACATTACTTGTCATATGTCTCTTTTACTGAGACCTATGCAATGACAGCTTGAACATGACAATCCAATTTCTCAGATGCTTCTACAAAGACTGCAAAGAATTGTTCTTCAAAAAATACAGAGGCAGATTTTAGGCTTCAAATGAGTGGACAAGTTGGATGGCACATTTGAAGGACTGCTGAAGGTAGCTTCTAATAGCTTGGATTGCTCAAAGCCTTGTCCAAGCAAGTTTCGCAAATCTCCAAGTATGGAGATTGCATATTCTTTCCACGCAAGCTATTCCAGTGCATGAAATAATTGGTTTCTTGCCTCATACTTTAAAGAAGCATTCTAATAATCAATTACTTCTCTTTACTTATAAACCTGTTTCTGCTTTTTTCTCTAGCCTTACTGAAAAAAGAAATGAGAGAGATGCTGATAACAGTAATCATGACACCATGAGTGTCAAAGTGTAAAACTCTTAAGAATTGAGTAGGCATCAGAAAATCTAAATTTAATAACTTAATTTCACCATCCTGGTATTGCAGTGTCCTGTGTTTTACTTTACTGTGCAATTTACTTGTTGTACATATCAGATATTACACTGCACATAATTAATAGCTTGACAGACACCAGAAAAAACAGACTGCTGAATATTTACAAAGATTTAAAAAATTCCTACCTTTATCTGATAGCCTGTTTAACAGTATACTGCAATTTTTCTGACATTGACATCATAGTGTGTACAAGTATATTATAAGATACTGATCACAAAAACATGGTCAGCACAAAACTCTACATATTACTTTTATAATCACATGCCCAGTATGCCACATCAGTCTCTATTTCATAATTCAGGTTCCCCCAGAACCTGCTTTCTCTCAGTGCATTGTTCCATTAAACTCAGAAAACACAAGGGCACTGAAGAGGTGTAGCCCTACAAAAAGATCTTAAAAGGGGCAGTGAAGAAGGTAGGAGGCTGGCAGTGATGCTGTTAATTTGGGAATACAGCTGGTGTCTCATCTAAAGAGCAAGACATCTCTAAGAGCATGCAGCTGTACATACCTGCTCATTGCTACAGAGTACTGTAAGAAAACAACCATTTTTTCTTCCCTTAGGAGACCCTGTCATAGAAAGATAAGGCCCTAAAAATTAAATGGAGACATAATTATTGTCCTTCATTTTCTGAAAGTGAGAAAACATTTGAATTTTTTTAGTTGTCCAGAAGTAATTATCATTTTTCCATAGTTTCTTTAGGATTTGCATCATTTACTATTGGTATCGTTTTATTTCTTCAATGAACTACAATTTGTAAGAAAACGGTAAAAAAAGAATAAATGCCAGCCTTCATCACAACACATCAGATCAGTCATGAATACTTTAGAACAAAAAATACTGAAATTACCAAGAGAACATATGTTTCTATCTCCTGCTCCTTTTAGCAATTCTAGATTATATCCTTATGCCATTAAATGTTGTAATGTACCAGTTTCCCCAGATATGATCTACACTTGCAATGCTTTTGCTCTTTTCACAGCCATGTCTCATGCTTAGCTCACTCATTTAGATGTTATATCACTTTTTTTTTTTTTTTTTTTAAAAAAAAAAGGTCAGCTTTACTCTTCTTTTAACAGCTTTGGTGATGAGGCCGATAAAGCTAATTGACTGACAAAACATACCTGAACATTTTCTCTTGTCTCTTTGTCAGCAATGTAATCTTCTTTATTTTTCACTTCAATATTTGCAGTAGCCTTTAGATTCAGAGTAATCGCTGAAGTCTACTGCTCTCTCATTAAGCCATGTATCACAGAACTGCTTTCAAATTAGAAAAGGGTTTTCAGAATGGAGGAATGGCTGCATGGTTGAATTTTTCACTTTGTTGGCCAACTTCCATGATTAGTGTTCCAAACTGGTTGCTGCTCCTTCTGTTTGTACTCTCATCTTAAACTTGGAGAGATACATGTTTTCATTTTCAAGTGACTCTAGAAAGATTGTTGGTTCTGTGTTTCTTAAATGTGGAAGTACCACAGCTTTCCTTAGAGAGTAAGTGAAAATTCATACCTCTAAAACTAGTAGATACATGAAATACACCTATAAAAGAACAAGTGGAGACTTACCCAAGGGCAGAGTGACAAAGAAGCTGTTGCTTTCTTCCCTACTTTCCATATTACCTAGCACAGATGAAAAAAGAAGTGATCTCACCATACTTTGGGAAGGTGAAATAATGTGCAGGTGTGCCTCTAATCTCCCCAGTTACAGCTGAATTTTCAATCAAGAACTGTGACAGGTTTTACAGTTCAAAACCTCATCTTTTTTTTTTTTTTAGTTATTATTTAGCTGTGATATTTTTGCTGTTGTTGCTATTTGAGAACCACTTTCCAGTAAAATCAGAAGAAAAAACTAAACATTTTGCAAGTAATCCAGTGAAAAAAGTACAGTATTATTTTAATGAGGACTCTTTTGTTCATTTGGCAAATGAGACAGTGGAGTGACGCTGACACATGTAGAACAGGGGCCAGTTGAAGATTAAAATACATTGATTCATGAGTAGCAAACAGCAGCTTAATGCAACTCACTGATAAAACTGTCACCGATCTTGCTTTCTACCTGGGATTTCAAGGGAAAAATGATGGGAAAGTCATTCTGTGCCATTAACGACAATGGAGTAAAATGTGCCAATGAGAGCTAATAATACATCTGCATGACACAGGCCATTAAGCAGCCAGTTACAAAAGTCTCAAATAACACAAACAAATGAAATGGACATTTATGATCTAACCCTTGTCTTATTAAGCTATTAAATAATTTTCAGAATAATTAATATGATCTGCAGCATATCATTCAAAAATGTAAACAGCTTCCCTGTCAGCTCTCTCCTAGTTAATAACTACTGCAGCCAGCACTGACAAGATGTGAAACAGTAAGAAGAAGAACAGTACTAAAGGAAATGCTTTCTGCTGTAATTCAGAAGGTCTTAAGCCACAGAAACAGAAAGGACCTCAATCACCATGGAAAGCCACTGCTGTATGTAAATAACACTTTGATGTTAAAAGCAAAGATGAATAGCAAGAGAAGGTATAGGTATGAGAACTATACAGAGCATGTATCTATTCTTTCTTTCCTAACCACACAGGAAAGACATGATATTTTCTCATCTACTGAAAGCAATTTTTGTTTTTTTTTTCATTTCATTTCAATATTTTTTCCACTAGGAAATAACAATCGTGTGAAAGTTTTCCACTCTGCACACATGGAGATGGTACAAGATCCAGCAAAAGGGATTTGGAGATATTGCTCAATGATAGTGATCATTTTTCCCATAATTTTATGTGGAATTGCTCTGCACTGAGTTTCAAAGACAACAGCAAAAACTCCTCCTTGAAGTCTTACTTACATATGCAAAACCAATTGAGAGCTGTTTGCACTGAGTGTATTATGCCTTAGCATATTACGTCTCCTAAAGCCTCTCAAGATGGAGAGTGTTGATCAAACTATGGACAGATAGCAAACCCTCCATGAAGATACCATCCTCCTTCTGTCACCAGAAGGCAAGCCCTTAATTAAAATAAATTACATTCTCTCAAGCGTCTTAAAAATCACTGCTATTACTATGTTTAATCTCTCCCATAACGTATTTAAGTTTCTTTTTGTCTAACTCTGCTCATACAGACTAATATTCAAAATCTTGTAACAAGGAAGATTTATAAACTAAATGCATAGGTAACTAAATGCCCAATTTAAATATTTCCAGCACTGCAATTTAGTGTCATAGTTTTTCAAACACTGCTTTAAAAATGTTTCTTAGTCATTTTTATTCTAAGAAATAATGATAACATGTTTTTAATAGAAAAAAAAAATCTAGATTTTATTTCAAGCCAAATCAGATACTGTAGTCTTATTTCTTTAATTAAAATTATTAGTTTATAAGGCTACTTTTTCATTAGGAAAAAAAGTGTTAAAATCAAAGCTACAGAAATTTCTGCATTATTTTCCTAATAAAATACAGACAATGAGTTGGCTTGTCTTGGCTCAGTCTCTGGTTACAACATAACTTCATTTATTTGAAGAAGCTGTACCACTATGAAGCAAGCAAGCAAAGGACAAAGCTTGTGCACATTCCTTAAAGTAAAGAGATACAATTCAGATCTATTTTACGGAGCAGACTGTGACACAACAGTATCTACCAGCTTCCCACTTTTCACATTTACAAGCCTGTTAACGTAATCTGTTAAGTGAGAGGTGCTTTAACAGACTCTTTTCTTTTCTTGCTCTCTTCTCCTATTGCAGTTATCAGCTTGATTTAATTCAAGAGCATCTTGATCATTCTACTCAAATCCAGTTGCCTTGTCTTTTTTCCCTTGGCTTTTTTCTTTTCTTTTTCTTCCTCCCCCCACCCCCCGTTCGTCAGTCTGGTTGTAAATTCTCTTGGGTAAAGACAAGTTGTTAATATGCACAGCATCTCCCTCTGTAATCAGTAGTTCTGAAAGGTTGTTAGTAATGTTCTTGGAGAACTACTACAGATCATTAATAAGTAGGAAGCCTATACCATTTCAGGAAGCTCTTCACCTTAAATATAAGATCAACTCGTTATATTTTCTACTGTTTGTACTATTCATACACTAGTGACAAAATGAAGCCTTTGTCATACACACACCATTTAACCCAAAATGATGATATTCTACTGTCTATTTGACTGCAACAGGCATGTCTTTTTTCTTAACGTTGGGCTCAAATCACTGCATTCTGTGACAAGAAATGAAACCACCATGCTTACCTACTTGTTCCCTTCAGGAACACATCTCATTAAAAGCCCTTCTGATGCAGTATACCCTTTCACAGTCCCTCCAAGGAGATGTAAAAACAATCTGATACAGTAGCTTTTGCACTGTCTCAGAAATCAGTACCAGGATTCTTGGTATTATTTGAAACATCCCTACATGGAAGCAAATCCCTTTAATGAGTCAGGTATTTTATGAATTATTAATTAGCCCATTACACTTTTTGCCTGGAATGGAAATATAAAACAAGACAAAAGTATACTGAAAGGTGAAACTTCAAGTGTTTCTGCCTTTAAAGTCAAAAGTTAATGACTGACTTTATATTTACAATAAAAGCTGTATATTAACCAATATTTATAGTTACAGCTTTACCCAAATCATTTAATTGTATGTATAATGTACACCCATGCGGCTCAAAAGTTTACAGAACTGCAGAAATGCATAGGCCAGAGAGCTGAATTAAATGAGATAAGATGGACACCTTTGGATAAAGCATAGCCAGAGTGCCTAAAAATCTCTGTAGTGTTGTAAATGGCTTACTGCATTGATACATTCAATTTCTGTTCTCCAATGAAATTATAGCACTTAACTGATTATTTTGTTCATAAGCTCCAGTTGGTTAAGAGGGTGTGGATAAATATCCAATATTGCTGATGGTATTTCCACGTCGTATTTCACTTCACAGATTTGCAAGGATAATAATGTCTATAAATTCTAGGTATCTGAGACTTTGAAAAGCACACATTGAGAAGGAAAAGATTATTAAAGAGAAAAGGCCGAGGGGATTACTCGCTTTATAACAGAAATCATCTGAGTAGGTAATAATTGTGCCATAATTAAAGAAAATAAAAAATGTCATCATATTTCTAGGTGAAAGAAACTGGAAACTAATCACATGTGGCACTAATAGTTCCAGTCTTTTTGTGTAGTATAAATCTAAAAAACTAGAAATAAAGGCTACACTTTCAGAAAGGAAACATTTAGGTGTTCATACTTAAACTTTGATAGTCTTTTCTTCACTTCAGCCTTCTCATCCGTTTTAAAAATTTATATAGAGTTTTAACACGCTTATAAAAAAATGCACTTATAAGCAAGTTAACAGCAGTATAACCCATTTGTTTATAAAGTCTATACATGTATGTTTCTATAACACCTAGAAAAATTGCTATCCCTGTTTGAGGGGGGCAATAAACAAGAAGTTGTATGAGAATATATTTTGTACAACTGATAATGTTTAATTGAACTGCTCAACCAATTAAAAAGGTCTTTTTAAAAACAATAGTGACAACTAAAAGTTGCTTTCCCAGCTATATATTAGGAATTCTAAATTTTATTTACAAATGTATCAAGAAGGCCAAAACCAAACATTTGACTTAAAGTTCACAATCTGTTTAGATTATGTTCATCACATGATAACGTTCTTGACTCATCTGCTCTGTACAAAATACATCTTGAGCCTTTTGTTCAGGTATAATTAGGGCAAAACTTTCATCAGTAAAATATGCATGATTAAGAAATGCTAGATTAGCCTATTATTGGATTCCTCTCTGATTGCAAAACAGTAAACATCTCAGACAAACTATCAAGGACAGTGTATTTATCAATGAGAAATTAAAATGTAGAAATGTCACTGATGTCTAAAAACTACTGAAATGTAATTCCATAGTTTTTGTTTTTTTTTTTTTCTCCACATAATTTAATGAGAGTTGCTTTAACACGGTCTGTTATGGCTGGATCCTTCTATGTAATAAATGAATTTCTGATTAGCAATCATGCATTAGAAAAATCTGTATTTACTGTGATACCCCACACTATATATTAAAAAAAAGTTATTTTAAACTATAGAATTAGAAGCAGAGATTAGGAAAGGACTGCTAGGTATTGAGTGTCAAGTGTCAATACAGCAAAGAAAGTTCATGAACTAAAATATTAATTCAAAAAAAAAAAAAAAACAACCAAAAAAACATGTTCTCCTCTGCATTAATTTTGATGTTAAATAAATTGAGAAGCCACAAGAACTGGTGGCACACAAATACTTAAAAACTAACATCTCCAGCTCCCACCTCAGTACTGACTGAAACACCACTGTTTTCCTCACACAATGTCAATTATGATTATACAGAAATTTTGTTAGACCTAGACTGAAGGATGACTATGAATTATTATGACAACATACAAAAAGAACAAATGTTATCTCAAGGCTCTTTATTTTCCAGCCAACTATCTATCTTAGGTAGATTAATAACCCAAGATTTCGTTAGCACAATTAAATTCTTTGGTCATGGTTTGAAGTGATGACAAAAAAACCCTGGATGATAGTTGATGCTTCTTCCAAACTTCTATGAACTCAAGATCCTAGCATATTTTCATGATGCAGTTTTAGACCTATAGATTTTTCAACACACATTATCCACCATGAAATTGTGTATTTTACTTAAATCAAAACGTATCAGTTCATTGAATTTCAAGATTAATGTGAAGACTCCATTATCCCTAAGGTATTACTGAAATGTGGGCAAAAAATTTTGGTACTTTCACTATAATAATCTTGGTTTAGTTGAAGTCTGCTTATTGGATTCTAATTCAATTTTATGAACCTAAAGTTTGCAAAAACATGTAATGCTCAGGTATGAAAACTGAAACCAAATTTCTGAAGCAGAACTTTTATAAGAACATTATAATTACATTTTCCATCACATAAATAAATATAGTTTCGCTTCTTCCATTCTGATTTAAATCAGCACTTAGAATTTTGAAGTCAACATAGAAAATAAATATTTCAAAACTGGGCCAAAATCTAAAGAGAACTTGAGTTGTGAGTCTGAAATGTTTATTTAGAATAATTGAAGACATTAATGAGAAACAAAGAATGAAATCAACGTAGAAGTTAAAAACATATATATAATTCATGGAACTGGTAGTGAAAAATACTTTTATGATTAAACCAGAGAGTAAAAACTATAAAATGGACTAAAAATCATTCAATCTATCTAGAGAATCCAAAAATATACCTCCCTTTTACTTCTTAAGATATGCTACACAAAGAAAAACACAAACCTAAATTGAAAGTTCAGATTTTGGTCTTTCCAAATTATGAAATCTTGGATAGAGATTTAAAATCACTTTCATACTACAACACTTCCTTTCATCAGAGTAATCAGCCCGTGGCATAGCTACATTTTAGTAGCTCTGCTTCTCTACTTTTAGTATGATCTAGAGATTGTTCATAAAAGGACTGCTGAATAACATTCAAGAAGCTTCTTTAAATTTCTTATATTTCAGGGAAAACAAGTACTTGGAAAAAATATCATGGATACAATCAGACATTAGACAACTTTCACACTTTACTGAATATCAGATGGATGTCTTCCCCTCTCACAAACAGATAGTAACTCTTAGTCTAATGCTAATAAAGTATAAACTGTGTCAAACAAAAATTCTTTAGAAGACTTTTCCAAAGCATATTTCCATATCTCAGAATGACCACATCTCAAATGAATATCAGGCAGATCTCAGAATGAGTTAACCTCTCTTCTCCCTAAAACTAACCATCTCTTCCCTCAGCCTGCATGCTGTGACAATAGTTCAAAAATCTGTGCAACAGCACTTGCACAGATCTTTGAAGATACTATGGGAAAGCATACTGTAAAAAGGAAGAAAAATCTTCCAATATTCTATGTAATTCCTCTTTAGTCATAAAAAAAAATCATACCCAGAAATAACAAAAAAGTTTGAAAAGGAAATCATGTCTGCAAATGAATTTTGTTGAAGACAAAATAGTCATAAATAATCAAATATATATTGTGATAACAAAGTGACTTACACAAAATGATCAATTATTTCTTCTCTTAATGGGAGGCTAGATTGTGTTAAATAGTAGAATAGTATGAAATGGTAGGAATGGTATAGCAAGGAACCACAGGAAAAAGTAATATTTCTATTTCTGTGAAATTACTCCAGAAACAAACAAAAAACAACAACAAAAAGTAAGATTTTGTTTTCAGTTTACAGATGGAAGTTATGTTTTTAACTTCCATCAATTGTCATCCAAAATGACTGAGTTTAAATAAAGAACAACTAGAAAAATTACAAAATAAAACACAAGGATAAAGACTCAAGAAATGACGAGAAACAATAAATGAGAAAAACGAACATCTCACTAGATTCATTTTGACTTCCATTAAATTTAGTAATAACACAAAGTAATCCTAATGTAACTTATCGAAAAACATTAAGCAATTTAGTTTTCAGTGAGAAGGCTAGACTTTGATTGTACAAAACCATCTTTCTAATAGAAAGGAAATATTTTTAACAGGCACTTCAAAATCTCTGCACAGGTCTTTAATAATCTGTCAGGTAATATAGATGACATTTTTACATAAGGGAAAAATTTTTCAGTGAATTTCCAAAGTTGCAGTATAATACTATTATAAAAGTAAATCTAGCGTGCTTAAATCCTCAGAGAGAAAAGCAATGCTCACGTTTTGGATCATTAGTAAGTCTCTTGCTCAAGTAGCTCTTATTGGCAAGTTCCATATGAAGCAAAACTATAGTTCCAAATATACAATTGGAACAAACTTTCTGAAACTTCATTTATTGTTCTGTGCATCTCCTTTAATAATCTCTGAAAAAAAACTTTTACAAAATGTTAATTTGTATTTAATGCCAAACTAAGAACTGTCAAGCTAAATTTACAAAAAAAAATTTGTGGGGATGCTGTCATAGCTCTAGCACACTAAATACTAATGCTGTCAACAGTGCATGATGAAGTTCCTTGAAGACCTTCTATCAGAAAATATGATGTCTCTCTAAATCCATCACATATGCAATCATCAGGTTCTCAGGGTTCTCAGCTTTATCAGTCTGAAGCGGACCTCATGTTAACACCAACATACCTTTTCAAAATCTATACCACTAATTCTAACCGTGCTGTCAGAAGATCAGACTCAGATTTTCAAACATCTAAGTGCTAAATAACATCTAATGCATATAGTACAAACGTATTAAGTTTGTCCTATAATTTCAAGGTAGAACAGAGATTTTAAGCACCAGATCTAATAATAGATGCTGATAAAAGAATGGGTAAAATTTCCAAATGTAACCAGAATCTAGAACCCTGAATCTGCCAAGGTGCTCAACAGAGAGCAAGGTGTGCATATGGGAGAATTTACTTTTGACTACTAGGCTGCATAACCACTTAGCTTGGTCGGATAACCACCAAGTAAGGACTGAGTGAGGCCAGACACACCACCTCTGAAGTATGTGTTAGTATCTCTCAGCCTTATATCTGTAAACTCAGGTTTCCTCCAGAAGAAGCATGCCTTTTAGAAGATTGAATGAAGATGACAGTATAGTTTAATAGTTAAAACATCTAATAGTTTTAGCTGTTTTTTTGTTTGTTTTTGTTTGTTTGTTTGTTTTTTTTTAAAAAAAAAGAGAGCCAGGAATCACCTCTTCTGTTCTTCCAAGACACAAAAAGCAAAAATTCTCCCATCTTTATAGTATAGCTTGCACGAGTGTTACTCAGCTTTTCCTGTGAACCTGAAAACAAGATTACATGTCAATATAAAAAGATACGTGTATACTGAAATATATTCAATCTGACATGCAGGGTGAGTTTGTTCTTGAGGGTTTGCCTGGGTAATTATACAAAAATAAGAGAAAGACATGATAAATTCATGCCTTTTATTTCCTGCAGATTCTCTGCCACAGCAAGTATGAAAAATGTCTTTTGAATTTCTCCCGTGTTAGCCACAAAACATGCTGAATCTCTATTGCGGCTAAGCAGTCCTAAAGAACCACATCCAAATAGAGGATGTTACAGTCAGTCCCTTAACTGGCAGAGTTATGCAAGGAGGCCAGGATTTTTATGAAAGTAGCCCATCATCTGAGAAAGCACAGAAAATGCATGTTTCATTTCATAGTTCTGCAAGACTCTGGCAACTACAATTGACTTAAAATGATGTGGTTTAAAGAAACGTAAAGGTAGCATAAACCAATTCCTCTGTCCATTTGCAGCCTCTAAGAAATGCTGTCATTAGTACTTCTTGGGCAGATCTTTACTTGGTTGCAGTTACAGCTACTGGCTACATCCAGAAATCAGGACCTGCCCACAACTGGAAGGTCACAGCCCAGGAGACTGCTCACAAGTACCCGGTAGCAGCACTGTGCTTGGGGTCCCCAGCAAGGCACCAGGTGCCACATTCTCACTGAGTCTCAAGACTGTATGGAGCACAGATCAAACCATCTTACAAAAGAGAAAAAAGAAAGGAGAACTAGCATTCAAGGAGTAGTGGCAACATACACATGCTGTGGTCAGGCACAGGAATGGCCTGCCCAGGCAGGTGGTGGTGTCACTGTCCCTGGCAGTGTTCAAGAGGCGTCTGGATGAGGAGCTACGAGATACGGTTTAGTAGCCTGTAGTAGCAATGGTAGTGAGGGGATGGTTGGACTAGATGATCTTGTAGGTCCTTTCCAACTTTGTGATTCTCTGGTTCTATGCTAACAGATCTTGAAAAATGATGAGATACAGCCTGAAGATGTTGTATTTTTAAATTTAAAGACATACTGCTACCTTCACTGTGCACATAGTCCTATCTATTCCTGTGACACTGCCTTAGCACACAGCACCTTTCTGTGAGTCCAACACCCTCCCTGGCAGTGTCCTGCCAAGCACTGTCACACACTGGGGAGCTTCTTCCCAGCTGGGGACCAAGGAAGGGAATGAGTGCTGAGGAAAGGTTATACTTGCAATTCTTTGGGTCACCACTCTTTGTTCCCCTTCACCATTTTCTCACATTTACTCTATAAAACAAAATGCTGAACAGTATAAAACCTACTCTGATAAAACCATGATCATCCTTGCAGTGTTCTATTACTGAACTGAGAAGAGTTCCATCTCTGTGAACATTAGTCAAGCAATGTTGCTGAAACTGGGAAAAAAAGGATTTCTTCTCTTATAAAAATATTTATGGGCAGTTCAAAAAGTTAACACACAGTATTGAAACATTTAGAAATGACAACACAAGTATTCACAATTGCCTTTATAGAGAAAAGGTTCAGACTAAATTCATTTAGTTCAAAACACAAGATCTCTTTTGTGTCAAAATACAAATAGAGCCATGCATATGTTATTTCCATGAGCATCAAGCAAAAATAAGGTACCTTAACTTAGAATGATGACTTTCCATGTGACGTAGCAGGCAAAAGTCACACCTCTTTTGCAAGTCTTTTGCACCTTTCCAGGTATCACAGTGATCGGCCATTACCCACACAGCACTTAGGCACATCCCACAGAGCATACAGGGTAAGGTTTACTCACTGTCAGTCATTTCTAGCCCAGTATTCATCGCGTAGTTCGGAGCCAACTCTTTTATCAAAACTTTGTAACAACATGAGCTACCATCAAATCTTACCACCTAGGCACATGTACTTCCTCAGAGCATTTTTTTGATACACATACAGCAAACATTTGTTCAAACTTGGAGATATTCCAAGTGCCACAAACACATATCCTTACCAATTTTTCCCCAGAAATTTATGGGGATATAAGTTATGTGATGTAATATAAATGTGAAATAACATATTTATACATGTGCACATATTGGATGCAGCCTCAAAAGGTCCAGAGCAGTAATTTATCAAAACAAAAATATCTGTGAAAAAAAAATGTCAGAGAATCCAGGAGTCTATTTCCACAAGAAACCATCCTTGTCATAAGTGAGCAGTATTAACCACTGAATCAAGTTTAACCTGAAAAGCTGAGTGTATGAAACACAGACAACTTTTAAAAAAGAGATGAGAAATCAGTATCTATTTTTTTTTACCCACAAGACCAATCTGAAAACATTGGTATTCGTCAATCACCTCATTGTAATCTTGTCCTCTTTATTCATAAGAACATACTGAGTCATTCCTTGAGACAAACTCTTAAAAGCTGCTTTTTTTCTTAACACTTCAGTAGTTTTAAGTAATTAATTTTTTTTAATTGTCTCTTCCTCTCAACAATCAGCTACAAAATGTCTGAAAAGAGGATTGAGGAGAAGGTACCCATGATAGTGATGCTGTTATTTTCCCATTTCTCCCTCAATCTACCTCTCAGAAATTCCTTTTGTTTTTCCTCATAAACAGACGCATTTTTAACCAACATCTAAGTCACGTGCTTATTTTATAAGTCTCCAGATCACACAGGTCAGCATTTGCTCAAACCTCATACTTTCTGTTTGTTTCTCATTACCATATTTAGCTGTCTCTTATAGAAGTAGACGTATATTGCTGTATACCCAATATCAAATAAAAGGATCAACACATCCCTCTCCATTCCTAACAACTAAATAATCAGTCTATTTCCAAACCTTCAAAGCAGTGCTACTGAGGCTTAAAAAATGCATAGCAGTGTGGTCAGCCCAATGAGTTGCTTGCTTTCTGTCAGACTTGCCTCAGCACAACACTTTTTAGTTCCTGTCAATTCAGTGGTTTGCACTCCGTGCTGCAAAACAAATTGGAGTCTTAAAGGGTTTTAGAAAGTCCCTTTTCTGGAGTGCGGTTCCAAAACAGATGGGATATCACAAAGAGGCAAACAAGCAGCCTCAATTCAGTGGTGCTGTTCAGTACTAGCTACAGCCTGGGAACAAGCAGCGCGCAGACTACCTTGACTACAGGAAGATATTACACTTCACACAATGAAGGTTTTAAAAGCTAACTCAACACCAGCTAATATAGTATATGGTACTTATGATGTTTTAAAGTCATAGAATCATAGATCCTCATAGAATCATAGAATCACAAGGTGGGAAACGACCTATAAGATCATCTAGTCCAACCGTCTTCACACTGCCACTGCTACCACAAGCTACTAAACCATATCTCGCAGCTCCTCGTCCAGATGCCTCTTGAACACTGTCAGAGATGGCGACTCCACCACCTCCCTTGGCAGCCATTCCAGTGCCTGACCACTCCCCGAGAGAAAAAGTTCTTCCTTAAGTCTAACCTAAACCTCTTCTGGTACAACTTGCAGCCATTTCCCCGGGTCCTGTTCGTTGCCTGGGAGAAGAGGCCAAACCCCTCTTCACCACAACCTCCCTTCAGGAAGTTGTAGAGTGCAATGAGGTCTCCCCTGAGCCTCCTCTTCTCCAAACTAAACAATCCCAGCTGCCTCAGCCACTCCTCATAAGACTTGTGCTCCAGACCCCTCACCAGTTTCGTTGCCCTTCTCTGAACACGCTCCAGGGCCTCGATGTCTTTGTTGTAGTGAGGGGCCCAAAACTGAACACAATACTCAAGGTGTGGCCTCACCAGTGCTGAGTACAGGGGGATGATCACCTCCCTGCTCCTGCTGGCCACACTATTTCTAATGCAGGCCAGGATGCCACTGGCCCTCTTGGCCACCTGGGCACACTGTCGCCTCATGTTCAGCCGAGCATCAACCAACACCCCCAGGTCCATTTCCTCTTCACAATCATCCAGCCACTCATCCCCAAGCCTATAGCGCTGCATGGGGTTGTTGCGGCCAAAGTGCAGGACCCGGCACTTGGCCTTGTTGAACCTCATCCCATTCACTTCAGCCCAGCGATCCAGCTTATCTAAGTCCCTCTGAAGGGCCTCCCTACCCTCAGGCAGATCAACACCACCTCCCAACTTGGTGTCATCTGCAAACTTACTGAGGGTACACTCAATCCCCTCGTCTAGGTCATCAGTAAAGATATTAAACAAGATGGGCCCCAGTACCGACCTCTGGGGGACACCACTTGAAACAGGTCGCCAGCTGGACTTCGCTCCATTAACCACCACCCGTTGGGCACGGCCCTCCAGCCAGATTCTTACCCAAAGGAGTGTGTACCTTCCAGGCCACGGGCAGCCAGTTTCCCCAGAAGAAGCCTGTGAGAGACCGTGTCAAAGGCTTTGCTGAAGTCTAGGTAGACTACATCAACAGCTTTTCCCTCATCTACCAGTCTGGTCACCGAGTCATAGAAGGAGATGAGGTTGGTCAAGCACGACCTGCCTTTCATGAACCCGTGCTGGCGGGGCCTGATCCCCTGGACACCACGCACATGCCGTGCGATCTCACCCAAGATGATTTGCTCCATTACTTTCCCCGGTACCGAGGTCAGGCTGACAGGTCTATAGTTCCCCGGATCCTCCTTACGGCCCTTCTTGAAGATGGGAGTCACATCAGCAAGCCTCCAATCCTCTGGGACCTCTCCAGTTAACCAGGAGCGCTGACAGATGGCCGAGAGCGGCTCAGCAATCACCCCTGCCAGCTCCCTCAACACTCGAGGGTGTAGGCCATCCGGTCCCATGGACTTGTGACAGTCCAGATGGAGGAGGAGCTCCCTGACTGTCTCCACCTGAATCGCTGGGGGTGCTTTCTGAGTAGCGTCCCAGACTTCCAGATCAGGGCATAAAATGCCTAAAGGATAACTGGTCTGGCTATTAAAGGCAGATGTAGAGAAGGCATTGATGACCTCAGCCTTCTCCTTGTCCTCAGTGTCCACATTCCCTGCTGCATCAAGTAAAGGATGAGAATTATCCTTGATTCTTCTTTTGCCGTTGATATATTTATAAAAGGATTTTTTATTGTCTTTTACTGCAGTGGCCAATCTGAGTTCAAGTTGGGCTTTTGCCTTCCTAACGTCCTCCCTGCATACCTTAGCTACTTCCTTGTAATCTTCCCAACTAGCCTGTCCCTTCTTCCAGAGGACGTAGACTCTCTTTTTCTCCCTGAGTGTACCAGGAGCTAAAAGTCTGACGGAGGTCAAAGCTGCGGAACAGCAACTTTCCACTCTACATCCCTGACTCTTACTTACGTTCCTCACCAGCTGAGGACTCCCACACATTAGGCAACTCTTGGAGCAGCAAATGAATTCCTCAACCCCTAGTCATGCATTAGCAGACAAGGTTACGTAGCAGAATATGAACATAAAAGTCCTTTCACACATCTCTATCAAAGCCAAGAGGACTTATGCATCACAAGTGATCACCTAAATGCCTCAGCTCTAATGCACAGAGCAATGTCAAGGTGATTTCTGCTAGCTCAAATAATAGCCCTTCTTTTAAAAATGTTATTCTCCACATTAACTGAAGTTCTAAAAATAAAATAAAAAATCCCCAAATAACAAATTAATAATGAACACAAAACTTCAAATATTCTAAATAAAACCAAAGAACAATCCTTGGCTACTTTTTCTCCTCAGTAGACTTCACCAGCAGATGAAAAGGTAAATTAAATCTATACAGATGCGTTCAGCTTTTAAAAACAAGTAAATATTATTCCTTCTTCTGTTTGCATATATTAAGGATATGTACAAACTTCATGGAATTACCTCCAGCAAGTTGTTAATGATAATGCATGAAAAAACATCTCAGCCCAGTGCACAGAAAGAATACAGAAAACAGTAGGCTGGTTGACAGTATGCCTTCTGGAGCAGAATGGTCACACACCACAGTGTCAGCAGATAGAATTGTGCTGAATTCAGTGATGAGACATGTAAGTAGGGGTCTCCAGGTATACCTCTTAGACAAACAGATTCCAATTATGCAAGGCAGCACTGAATAATTAACTCAAAATATTTCCCCCCCTAATCTAATTGAGCAATATTTTCAGTCTCAATCACTAGTAATTGTACATAGAGACAGCTTTCCAAAATGATGCATGATGTTCCCCCTA
The DNA here is from genome assembly GCA_037305975.1 of Chrysolophus pictus. Lineage (NCBI taxonomy): Eukaryota > Metazoa > Chordata > Aves > Galliformes > Phasianidae > Chrysolophus > Chrysolophus pictus. The sequence goes on along the minus strand of CM074583.1, from coordinate 10,528,174 downwards.
TTAGATTATTGGTCAGAGCAAAATAGCTTTTTGACACCTATATTCTACGCATCTCTATTCTCCTCACTAAGTTGATTGGAAGAATGAGCAAATTCCAGATAAAGAGATAAATAAACTCTCTTCGCAAACTTCCGGCCACTGATTGCAGTCTCAGATGTGATTGAAAGACTAACCTCATATAAAAATCCAGATCATAAAAAAAGTTAACTTTCTTTCACCAGCCAGGCATCAGAGAATATATTACAGAAAAAGAGGTCTGGATGAAATATGGGAGTGGTAGCTTCCCCAAAAGGTACAACATATTTACCCCTGCAAGTCAGCTTTGTGAGAAGCGAGATTATATACGAATAAACACTTGTAAAACAAACAAGCATTCAGAAAAAAAAAAAACAAACAAACAAAAAAAAAACAAAGGAGAAACCCACTCATGCTTACAGAAAATGACAGACTTCAAAGCAGAGACAACATAGGAGACCCAACAGATTTATCTTCTCTTTGACTTTTCTGTTTGTAATATATTCTAGAATTCCAGCTGATTCCCTGATATCATGCAAAGTCAGACCTTCAGCACAGATGATCTTTATGCAGACTAAGAGGGAAACATTAAGACTGTACACCCACACTGTAGGTAAATATCCGAGAGTGCTGGAGTCTGAATGCCCATGTGATGAGATGTAGGTTTAGAGCAGCTGACACTAAGAGGTACATTTCCACTTTCATTTGGAAGATAACAAGAAAGCTCACAGACTCAACAAACATTTACTTCAGAAGGAAAATGTTCTTCTTTTACCATGTGAGCATTCAGAAATAAGAATATCTTCCATAAGCCTTGCAACAATATATGCTAAGTACAATCACAGACATCCTAAAGGTGCAATGCACTCAAATGTAGCTACAACTACAAACCTCTGCTGCTGACACATAACAAGATATAGATGAATAGCACTACTTGAAATGCCAGGCAGATGATTTTCAGTAAACAAATGTTTCCCATTATTTCCCTATAGTACACAAAGAACAAAACTGAAGTACTTCCAAAAATAAAATAGAGCAATAAAATAGAATAACAATAAAAAAAATCCTAGTCTGCGTATAAACAAACAATGGTAATGAAAAAGGGGTTTAACTTCTAAAATTAATTGCTTCCTTATTCTATATAATGAACACTTTCTGAAATTACCACGCTATTTTTGTTGTGCTTGCAGATCAAATAATGTATCACCACTCAGGAAATTTGCCAACAAAGCTCAAGATGCAACATGCAGTTTCTACTAATTTCTACTAGTTGAATCTCATTTTTGTGTGAAAGAAACACCACACCACCACCACAGCACCTAGTTAACAGCTACAGGTCCCATTTCAGAACAAAGATGGACAATTAACAAACCCAATCCCATTGAACAAGCACACATTTAATCAAACAACTTATAAACCGGAGTTTAAGAACATTGCTAAGTAGAACTGTTTATGTAATATGCATCAGTATATTATTTGTAAATGAAGTATTGATATATAAAATCATATCTAATTAAAAACATTTATATCGCATCTCAATAATGCCCCTTTCTCTTTTGGCTGAGATAGATAAGATATTCTGTCTGATGGTTATGAATATTAATTTCTATCTCCCTTCGTGTTGCCACATCACACTTTCCACTGTTGCATTTTGACAGATGTGTTGAAGATGCTAGAATAGGACCTGAAGTTGAAAAGCCTGTTTTCTTTTTTCCTTAAAAAAAGCTGCTACAGAGACAGAATTCGTTGAAATTCTTACTAAAAGAAATGCATAATGACCGTGAATTTGCAGTCACTTAGATTTGAATTAAAGATTGCATTACTAATCACAGAGAGATAAGCACAGAAGAGAAGAACTGTATATACTCACACTCACATTACTGGGACTTAGGAGACAAATTTAGGGCCAAAGTTGACAAGACGAGAAAAAAAGCTTTGTGCTCTATGAAAATTATGTCGAACGGTCTTTTATAAAAATGCAGAAACACAAGCATCAGACAAAGACAACTGAAACATTAAAAACAGCAAGGAAAGACCTACATCAACAAAAGTAACTGTAGTTCACAATTTAGAGCTTAGTTGATACTTAGTTTTGCAGAAGGATTCAGATGTGTTCTGTGAAAATGCACTGAAGACATTACACTTAATCACTTGCTGACCAAAAGGCAGCAGGGCTTCCTATTTTCAGTAATACCTTAGTATCGATGACCAAAACCTTATCCTGAAGATAACAAAGAGTAGGAAAAAAGCAGTTCCCTTTTTTCTCCCACAGTAATGCCAGTAAGGAGAACTGTTGAGAAGAACAAATTAACCTAAGACTGATAGTTTTCAAGGCTGGAATCTCTATAGTCATTCAATTTAAAAGGTAAAAATGAAAAAAAAAAAAAAGAAAGGTGACTTGTTATTCTCAACATAAGGAATATTTTCCACAGAAATAATAAAAAACTTTATGGAACAATATTTCAAGAAATTAAGACCTTAAAAAAGAGAATAATGCTAATCACTATCAAAAGAGTGGGCAAGAAATGTCTACAGTTCCTTTTTTGCATCCTCATGAAACACTCACAATCATCTACTCTATTTTCTTCCCAATTAGTTTTGCTCCTATTTTCTGTAGTACCTGCTCACTCCCATTATGTTGAAAAGCTTTAAACATGGACCTTTGTCTTATTGATTCTTAAGCACCCATGTGGGGTTACATCTTCATCCTACTTTCATTTCCAATTGCCAAAGAACGGGAAAAAGTTGAAATGCATGCAGTGTAAACAGCAAGAGTCAGCAAAGCAGGTGAAATGACAGAAAATAAAAGACCAATTTATGCAACAAATCAATACTATATCTCCAGCTAGGGATATTATTCACATACGTGAGCCGCAGTGATACAAGTGAAATTTTGACATGAATGAGTTCAGAACACAACCAAGAGCTCAGGAGTGAAGGTGCTAAGCAAGAGTTTAAACAGGAAATATTCACTATCTCCACTGAAAAGAGAATAGGACAATGAAATTAAGTGATAGGAATGGGTCGCAGCCAGCAGACTGAGAAGAATTCTACAAGAGAGAATCAAATGGAGAAATCAAACTGTTGTTTAGTAAACACAGAAGAAAAAAAAAAAAAACAGAAAAGAAGTATATTACATTTAAAGCATCACCATTTTCAGTATCTGAATTGCCTCCCAATCCCATGATATGATCTCCTCAAAAAGGATACATAAAGGAGAAATTTGAATTACTGAATCTTCTACAGGATATTACCATTTTAATTACTATTTTATATAACTGTAAATTGTGTACTAGTATTTACTGCAAATACACTGGATGATTTTGAACATCACAGGATATTCAGAGATGACTATTCACATTCCCAAGTGATACTACTTTAACTTTTTAAGTAGATTCTGTATAGATTTCTTAAATCATAGATAGGATAGAAACATACCAAGTGAGCATATTCCCAAACCACTAACAATTTCCCGTTAAACCTTGCTTTCCTACTTGAACTATATATAACTAGCATCAATACAATGGCTTATTTTGTACTGTTGACATTTGGCATGCATAAGCATAGATAAAATATTTATCATAGTTCAACACAGTTTTCTTCCCAGATATTTATTCTTCCAGGTCCCAGCAAGCCATACATCCACTACTGCTTCTCCTATAGCAGTATCTGGATTACACCCTGCAGATTTATCGTCTCCATCTACCATTCATCCTCCCAGAAACAAAATACTAAATTTTTATACTGATACAAGAAAGAATCCCATCCCTGTGTGTCAGCTTATAACTCCTCTTTGGAAACAACACCACAGTAACAAGTCAACAACACTCTGCACCTTTACAACTGTAAATAATACAACAAATCAATAGAGAACAGCCTTTTTAAAGCATTATATACACACATACAGAGAATGATCAAACCCCATGCACGTCTGTATATGTTTTAACAAATGTTGAGTCTAAAGTTAAAGCGAGTACAATCTTTCAAAAGTCTGAGAAAGGCAAAATTTATCACAACATTACCACTGAGTTGTCAGTCCCAGAGCTGGACATGTTTGCAGACCTCACTAAGGATCTGGTCAGCTGCACACTCTACTTCCATGCACAGGAGAATACAGGATTTACCTCATCCTCCTTCAGACCAGAAACATTTGATAACCAATGGAAAATAACACACGATCAACAAAGACTAAGTAGTTTTACAGTCTGAAGTCCAGGATTATGCTATGTTCGTAACAGATCTGGTGTGACTTGGCTTCAGCTCAATTTATGCAAACCCCGATGCAGAAGTTTTGTGCAAATTTCATTTGAATTGAAGTTTATGCAATTCCAGGCTCTGATCATTGAGCTCTGCTTTCTGCTTGCTGGAACTGGACAAGTGGTTCATAGAGAAGAAGTTTTTCATAGGCATAGTTAACCAATTTCCTTGGGTACTTGAAATTTATACAGAAAGTATATATGTATATTTTTGCCAGACTTATGCCATATACACACACCTGTATACCACATGTACATACACAGGGAAGGGGAAAATTTGAGTGTTTAATTATCAGTGTGTTTAGGAACTCAAGCAAAGCACATAAAACTATCATTTTTTGCTATCAGTGATGAATACATGTGTCAAAGTTCATGCTCCAAGCACAGTTGATTTTTTGTTAGTTTGTTTTTCTGATTTTGCTTTCTGTGTTTAAATATGACTATTGACCCTGGTTTGTTCAATACTTGGATCTTCCCTTTCTTCTTCCCCATACAAATAACAAAAATACATTTCCTTAGAAAAATGTGCTCTCCACTGCAGTTGGAACATATTTTGCCCCATTTGAATTTCAGCTGGGGAACTGAAGTTGATGAACTGACATTATCTTAACAGTACCAGCCCACGCTAAATAATCTACTTGTCAAAAGAATGCTGAAAATTAATGCAGCAGGCAACCAAGGAACTTGGGAAATGCTGCAGCTGGAGGTTAAAGGTGCCAATTGCAACTCCCTGGGAGCCACTGATGTTTGAGCCCTGCTAAGTTCTGAAGTCAGAAAAAAAGAGGAACAAACCCATCTACGACATACACAGCACATATCACCCTGACAATTAGTGCAACAGTAGGCATAAAGATGATGACAACAAAAACCACTCAAGATTGGCTACTCCATTAGGTTATTTTCCATTTTGAAGGTAACACTTGTGCAGATGAGACTACAGAAACATATTTGTTTAGAAAGAAAAGGCTGAAAACAGACATCCTAAGAATCTCTTTTTGCTAGTTCTAGTGTGCTTTTCCTGTTGCTGGTAGTGGCTCTTCTTCTCCCCTACCACCCTGTCCCCCAGGGAATGTTGGATCAACTGTATTTTTGCAAAAATTTTGTGCTTTGAGAAGCGTTAGAAAAAAAAGCTTGAACTTAAATAACATTTCTTTTTCCAGGCCCATAACATTAGCCATGCTTAACTACAGCAACTTAATAAAGAACTTAATCTTGCATCGATCATTCAGTTATATACTAAAACAGGAATGACAAATCATCTGTCTTTGGAAAGTTACAACTGAAAAAACTATAGGAGAAAACAAAGACAATTTTTGTTCTTAAACTGATAAATAAAGAGCCTAGGTCTAAGCTGCTTTCTTAAAGCTAGACACTAGCCCTTAAATTCACGCTAATCTAAACATTGCTTTTTACTTGTCCATAGTTACCATTGAGTTACATACACAAGTACAAGTTTACATGAGACATTTTACATATGAAAGGCATGCCAAACAGTAGTGTCAGTTCTCTGTAGAACATTGCGACTGTTGGCAATTTCACCTAAAACAATTCTTTTGAACATCATTTCATGTGACAGTAATATAGGATTTTCTATTTAATGGTTTGTCTTTTCCTCCTGAGCTTTGGTTCCCACAGACATTTAGAGAGAGTTTTCTCACTTAGGCAGCACTTCATTTCTGCCACATTTTTAGCATTTCTATAAGGACTAAGTGTCTGCAAATATCATGTCCTTTCTACCACACAATGAACAACATCTGAAACGAAAACTGTCAAAAAGAAATGCACTTCATAAAGATTCAAATTTAATGAGATATTTTAGGGAAAGAATGTCATAGAGTTTTTTGTTTTTTGTGGTTTTTTTAGGAAAATTTGCTTGACAGTTTTTCTTTGAGAAAACAAAGAAGGAAAGCAGCAAAAGGATGTCCTGGCAAACACTCTTAAGTATGTTATATATAGGGCAAGAAGAGTCCAAGAATCCAGGCAGGTTCCCCAGCCTTTGATTATGCATCCTCATTAAACAGCAGAAGAAGAATAAATTCATATTAAGGAACTGTAATGGTTTGAAAGGCATGGAATTTAGTTCAGTGTACAGTGGCCTTTATAAAGACAGAAATTTAAGTTTCACTAAACAAAGAGTTTAGAATTGCCATCTAATGTTAAAAAAAAAAAAAAAAAAAAAAAAAAAAAAACAACATGGTATAACAGCAGCAGGACCAGTGCAATGAGAAGATGCGACAAAAAGAAGACTCACCCATCTCCAAAGACCTCGGCTCACAGAAAAACTCCACAAAGGAGGAATCTTCAGCAAAATATCCTTCTCAGTGGCAATCAGCCCTTAAATGAAATCTGGCTCCACCCCTTCTGGTCACACAGCTTTATTGCCTCCACCTGTGCACCAAGAGGTGACCAGGTCTCCTCTTCCAAGCGCTCAATCAGTGATTCAGGCTGTGACTCAGCAGTTCCCATACATATGCTCTTACAAGGAGCTTTGAATTTAAAAACTGTTCATGATTATTATTATTATTATTTTTTTTTTTAATTTTGTTGTTGTTGCAAGCAGTTTCAGCCCTTTACTACAGTCAAGGTAATCTGCAAATACGATTTATAAACATGCTCGGGCATTAATTTTGCACTTTTTTATTTGTTTGAATGGAAATGCTAAATCAAAATTATTTTAACAATATTTTAAGCTGAAATTTATTAAAAAAAGACTATAGATAAAGGAAGTGTACTTGTCTACGTGAAAAATAGTCACATTTTATCTTGGTCTTGAAACCATGAGAAGGCCAAGATATTTGATGGAGAAATTCAATTATATCAGAAATACTTCTCTAAGTTGTTAATAAGATTTTGCAGAGTTTGGCAGCTGTATGCACGTATGTTTTGGTTTCAGTGAACTGGTATCTGGATTTCAGTGATACGTAGCTGAAAAGTTCTTTCCTTAATTTCCCTTTAAACAGTCAATGTGGTTCATGCAGAAGATCTGAAAAAAGTCTCCGTTTCACCCTGAGCAAGAAAGATGCTGCCAGGACAGAAAACACAGACAGGTGGGCAGGAAGTTTATAAAAAGGTTTTCTTTTAGCTCATTATCAAACACATACAGAAATGACATTTCACTAAAAAACACTAAATGTTTTTTCTAACTAGTAACAACTTGTGTAAGCACATCACCATAATGCAGGTTTAAAGTTACATTAAAGTACTACAAGTATTCACAAGGAACATTGTCAATTTGCAGTTTTCTGGCTAAGTTACATGTCACAACCATTTACAAAGCATAAGTCTTCCATCTTGGCACAAAAAGCAGGACAGATTGACCTTTTAAAATCAACTTTCCTAGAACAAAAAGAATGCATCAATGACCTTGTATCATTTAACCTATTTTGCCATTCAGTGGATAAAAATTAGTACTCTGAGATATCACTCTCATGAGCATACAGTGCTAATGCTTGCCATGGCCAGTCTAGAGAATGGGCCTCCTTGTAGTCTACCTTCAATAGGGAATGCTAACAGAGCTATTGCATCAGAAACAATACAATAATTCCAGTTACAGCAATATTAGGATTACTGGGATCAAACTGAGAAGGTTAATATGAAGAGATATTAATTAAAAAGAGTGCAGAATATGTTAATTTCCTGTTTATTGAAAAAAACGTTTTCAAAATTTGTCACCTGAAATACCTGTGCATGAACGGTGTAAGGAAGAAAATTTAGAAAATCAAAGAAAAATGAAGAGAATGGTAAATAAACATAAAAGAAAAGCCATGCTTTTTAAAATTTATTTTTAAGTGCTTAGTTTTTGGGTTTTCTTTTTCATACTTCAAAAAGTTATTCTCAAAACCCTGCATTAAATCCAAAAGCTTACACACGTCAACAAATTTGAGGTCTGGAGATTTAAAATTCATTAGTTTAAATAATGAATTAGAAATAAGAATGTAGTCAATATTATTCATTAGATACACTGATATCGATTCTTATTATGCCAGAAATACATTTTGTCCTCAACTAAGAACAAGCTTATGTTTACAATTTCTGTTGGGCCTTTTTTAATTGATCTCTGTCTGAATAGTACCTGTTTCTGCTTTAGAAAGTCCATTAAACTTCAGTTTGTTGCAAGATAACAAGAAAACACAGCAGATGGCATTATTTTAATTAAACACTAAGATGGGGATTTAGGTAAGGAAATAAATATTTCCGTTAATCTTAGTGCAATACCAATAAAGCTTGTAGGTATTCCACCTTTTTAGTGTGATTAATCCACACCATACTATGTGGCAGAGTAAGTTGTAATAAAAACAATGTTATCACTACACGCACAAGTTGAAATGCTCTTTGGTAACCTGTTTATTAGAATACAAAATCAAAAGAACAACAGTTATATGAAAGTCAGAAAAATGTCTATACTACAGTAACTGTAACTCCAATTTCAATGACATATGACTTATAACTTAAAAATAATAAAAAAAAGTTTAAACTCAAGCCTCTCTAGATGATCTACAAGCCTCACAGCAGTCAAAAGTCTGCAAAATTGTTTAAAGTTCCATGGGATGGAAGTTAAATTGTATACTAAATAGAATGGGATGTAATGAAGCCTGTCAATTTTTTGACTTGTAATACACTGCATTATTTTTTTACTGAATATACTGATTCCCTGTGAAAGTGAGTATCTGCTCAATGAGAATAATTTGACCAACTGCTGTAGGAAACCCATGAGCTGCACTCACAGTTGTTTCACTTCCCAAATTCCATTTCACGGAATATCTATTTGATGATTTAATGTAACACTGAGTAGAAATATTTCAGGAATATCCCATAATCATGGGATTGAAGTGGGTTCATTGCATGAGAAGAAGTAATTTTTCTGAAAGTTAATATGACTAACATCCACTTTTTATCCATTATTTCTACTCAGTAAATTTCTTAATATCATTCACAGTTGCCTTGCATTACTAAATTAATGTTTACACAATCAAAATCTGTTGTGATTAAACTTCCCTGGCATTGTCTTCATCAAATACACTTGTACAATGTGTGAAGAAAACTGAAATGGGGTGGGAGGGGGTGAGGTGAATTGTAAGAAACAAATTTCCAGGAATAATTTCAACATTATATATTAACAGCAAAGATTCTGAAACAAAAAGGGTGCGTTTTATATTGTCTTAGTGTTACTATGACAACTTTCACTATGTCAGGGGGAAGCTCTAGAAATGCAAAAAACACAGACATTTGTTAAAATTTTAAATTCTCCTGAAGTGCATCCCTGTAACGTCCTATGGCTCATGTGGAACTTCAGATACCACTGAAAGGGCAAAATTTTATCTGCTGAATTGAATTTGAGTTCTATAAACAGGAAAAAGTCCTGGTCTGGTGTTATTAATATGAGTAAATCAGGTTTATTTAGACATATTTAGGTGGCTTACCATTGTTCTTAGGAGTCTAAAAACTAATTTCCAATACCCAATTACTTTAACATCCAGGAGCCTTGCAGTCTGTTGTGCATTTATTTCAGCAACTTACTCTCATTATCATTAAGGTTACTGTCCTTTTGAGTGTGCACACTCAAAGAGAGTTAAAAATGCATACACACATTGCATTTCTTTGCAATGACTCTATAATAAATTTTGGGGAAAAAAAAAAAAAAAAAGAACTAAAAACCTGAAACTAGAAAACAAGATCTAACACAATGTGATTTTGCCAGATATGAATCACACTAGCCTAACCTGACAGCTTTTCTTCAATAGATCATCAATACAACATAAATGAAGTACAAAGAAAATCTAACCTACCAGGATTTCAGAAAAGCATTACAGATGATGTCACGTTAGGCCTAGCAGTGAAGACAGAAAATGAGGATTAGCAGCAGAATTTAAAGCACACCAGGAATTAAAGACTATAAAGACGACGGCAAATCACAATAGTGAAAGGAACATACCAGATAAGAGACAGAACTCCTCGAGGATCATTTTTGTGAATTATTTTAGTTAGAATTCTCATCATTGGCATGGACATAAATAGCAGCAAGTGACGCAGTACTTTTAAATAAAGACAAAGTTATCAGAGAGATGGAAATGCTTAGGATAGCAGTAGAAGCAGTAAAATTCAATATAAAAGTCAGTATAAAAGTCATTTATTTGGCAAACTTGAAAGTCATGCATAGAAAGCATCTGAAGAAAGAACATGCAGGAAAAAAAGAAGTTCAACATAAAAAAAGTGACCTATCAATGTGGAATATATGCAAGAGAATCTAATATAACTTTAAGATACATCAAGAAGGAGAAATAAAATAAGCATACAAGGCACTCTCCGGATCTATGTGTATCATGTACATCAGCTGTCTTCAAGGAGTTATTTAAACTAGAATTTGAAAAGAAAGGGACTGAGGGATTGAACAAGAAAATGAAAGAACTGACTAAAAGAGCTTTTTGTTTTGTTTTCCTCAGGGGAATAGGGTGGAGTAAGCAATGGGGACAAAGTCTCTTTTAAATCAAACCAAAAGAATTGTAGAAAAGTAGAGCCAAGTGATACACCACTCCAAGGAGCTTTGATGCAGGACTACACTAGCAAAAACAAACAAATGAAAACAAACAAACCAACCCCACACAGGTAAGGAGGAGCTATCTATGACTAAATTTCCGCTAGAAATAAGAAAAATTCTAATTATTAGAACAATGATATCTTTCATATTTTCCCTGGTTGATTTAAAAGTAAATTTTACTAAATTAATAACCAGAATTTCATGAGATTAAATGTGCAGGATTATAGGACTAATCTTGATAATGTAAATGGTTTCTTCCAGTTCACTATTTACATCACCTTACAGCACATCAGAAAAACCAGTACCTTTTTACATTCAGCATATACATAACTGATTTACATTTGAAACCTGTCTTCTGGTGTAGAGGTCAATCATTCTGAGGTGTAAAAGAGTGACCTCAGGGGAAACATTTGCAATGACACATATGTAAAACACTGTTCAGACACAACCCTTTTGAATCAGCTGCATATTTTCAGCAGATTGGCTCCTTATTATTTTTATACTATCTGTAGAACGTCTTTTAGCAACCACCTACAGTAACAAATAGTCATGATAAATGTGAAATGCAACTTTTTCCAGTGAGTGGCTGACCTAAAACTTATCGAGCACTCCTTGTTCACAAATCATTATCCACTATATATTTGAAAATGTCAAGTAAATACAGTAAAAACAGTGAATTACTGGTCTTGCTCCAAACAAAGGAAGTTGCTGAAGACAGATTAGCAACACTGTGTGCAAATATTATCACTAAGCAGTAATCTCAGGAGCATAAATTAATTCATTTTGAATGAATACATCACCTGTTTATTTAAGGAAAAAATGGGTAGCGAAAAGAAAACCCCTGTTTCCTCCCACTATTTCTTTCTTCAACCTCTAGCCTTTTCTTCTCCAGCTGTTTACACCTCTGTTTTTCAGAGTTTTCTTTCTTTCAGCCCAATCCACTTTGCTTCAATGCACGCACTGTTGGCCAACATAACAAACCCTTCACCCACCTGAAAGCTCTTCCCCTTCAACCAGTATTTGCCTAGATCCAAGCAATGCTGCTTCTGCTGCCATCATACAGACAAAAAACAAACACTGCAGTCACTGGTGAACTGCCCTGTCTTGATTTTCTTGAATGTGGACCTTGCAGCTCTCTGCAACATTTCAGTTTCCAGAAGAATTTCTAACAATAAGGACAGGCTTACCTTTCGCCTATTGCAGAGCCTCTTCTCTCTAAGTAGATATCTAGCCTAATGGATATGAGGAATACACTGGAATGCTTATGCCAAGTCTTCAGATGTATAGAGGGAAAAAGTGTCAACAACCTTTTAATGATCAGCATAGCTACTTACATTGTGAATTGAACTAAACAGGATAGGAAGGGAGAAGAAATCTGAGAAAGTCCATACTTATTTTCAAGGCCTTATCCTTTGTTGAGAAGACTGGATAAAGGCAGGGGAGGTTGCCTCTCCCACTCTATTCTGGAGCAAAATGCAAAGCTCCTTCATTTACTCAGGTCACCTATTCTGAAATGTTATCACAGATCTTTACCTTCCAACTCTTCTGAGGTCCTTTGAATAATCCTTCTCTGTACTAGATAGTTCTCCTAAAGTATGTGAGGCTTGTAATGCCTGCTCTATATTGGAGGAAAAGTGAATTAAAATTCTGAGGGCTGTTCTGCCTCGCGTTTGTTTCAGTCTGTGCTCAAGCTATGCTCTAAAGAAACTGATGAAAGCAAAGGAATAGGTACATTCTGTACTGCTATTCTGTCAAAACTGCATTAGAGATGAGAAATAAATCTCAAGGTGCATTACTTTGTTAAGCATGAAAAGAAAATCAGCTCTTTCTAAAGTCCAGTTACTCTCGCATTTCTAAAGCTGTCTCACACTGTAGAATTGCCCTATTTTCATGTCACCAGGGTAAGAAACTTTGGTTTTGTGTTGGAAGGAATTTTTTCCTCTGGGATGAGCACTACATGCAGTGCAGCATTCCATGTGTCACAGGGATTAGGATTTTAGGAATCTATCAAATCTGTTCAGTGGCCTGCTAAAGCAGGTCAACAAAATAAACAAAAATGAACAAAAATCACCAAGAAAACCCAATATTCTCATATGGTATAAGAAGAATAAGCTCACAACAGCAAAACTCATTTGTAAGCATGTCAGGAAATCCTGGTGCCTCCGTTCTGCAAAATACAATAGGTAGAAGATAGTAAGATGATGATAGATAGGTAAATCATGAAGACGCAGTCAGCCAAGGATCTGGCATTTTTCAAAAGTGTAAAAAAATATACTATTCATATTTTCTGACTCATTTCTGTCAGTTTAAAATACATTACCAACATCCTGCTAGTTGCACATTACACCACGTTAACAAGAAAAAGCAGTTACTTAGAGAATAAGAAAGCAGTTCTTTGATGCATACCTGTTCATTGAGTTCATCGGATGAAACTAATTTGCCTTGCGGAGGGCAAAGAACCTCTGTCACCTTTCTTCCCTTGTAAATAGTCTACATACACAAGCCACACCTCCACTTTGCTAAGTGTGCATCTCAGAGGAGTGCAAGGGAAGTAGAAACATATTCTAACACTTTTTTTTTTTTTTTTCTTTTCAGTACGACTCCATTTTCATTTCTCTTGTCTCCCAGGTTTTCTAACATCTCTTTTGTACTACAAAGCTAATTCACTGGTATTTCTGTGTTACACCTCAATCATGATCAATGAAGCAGTGTAAGACCAGTATCACGTCAAGATTAAGCTCTGTTACTTCAGCAGTCCTTGCAGGACTCTTACAGCTGCAGCCAGTTCACAAGTACAGGGATCTCTTGTTTCAGAAACCGCACAGGGCAGGAATACCAGGAGCAGTGCATGCTAGAGAGGGGAAAAGCAGAAAATCCATCTAGGCAGATTTGCACACTTCACTCATGCTCTGTTCCAGATACATATCAAAATCCTAACCGATTTTAAGCAGCATCTTACTACTAAAACTGATTTAGTAAACAAACAACTTAAAATCATTTACTATGATTTAAATTGCAAAATTGACTTCTATTGTCTTTCTGAGAGCATTTGACGTAAAGGCACCCTGAGAAATGAAAAGTGCTGATCTTCTAGTTTAGACATTTTGTTTCTCTTGGGCTGCCAGGCACTACCTTTAATTTCAGCTGCTGGCAGTAAACAACTTCAATGAGAGGGCTATTAAGAGAAAATCATTCAGAATAATTCTCATGGGTGACAGAGACACCGCTGCCAAAATTCAGTTTAGAACTGAGCAGGCAAACATGGAGAAAATGCAACTCAGGCACATGGATTAATATGATGGAAATAAAACTGTGGATAACAAAGTGTAATGTTCTGTTTTATGTGTGTGTGATTTTATTATGTGTCATGACTTTTGCGAGTAACCTATTAGAGGCTCTTTATTACAACATGCAGACATGCTATTGAATATGAAAATCATTCCTAAACAATGTTAAGTCCTATCCTTAGAACGTTTTAATATAAAAGGCTTTTTTCCACCACCACTTCCCATCCCCAAAGTTTTTGTTTCCATTTCTCCTATAAAGATCCAAAGAGATTCTGTAATATAAAAATTAAACTAGTTTAGATATGGTAATAACCAAATGATTTTTATCCTGTATGTACGCAGATATACTGGAAGTCAAACACTTCTAAGGCATCCCTCTGCTCACCTCAGTGCTCCCACAACAGCTCTTTAAAACTGTGCTGCTGATTTTCAGACAGAGAAGTGCTGTGGCTGTTTCATGGCATAGCCTGAGGCTGCAAATGCTCTGAGTCCTCAAACATTATCCTTCAAAGTTTTCAGAAGTTTCTCAGTTCTTTGTTTAGCCATCACATGGATTGTCACACACAAGTTTCACACAACAAAGCATTCAGAAAAATTAGAAATCCACCTGCCTTCTATTAATAATTCATTACAGAAAATACAACATGAAATATAATCAGCATGATACATTCCTAAGCGAGAAGTGTGTATTCTGTTAATGGGCACTGAAGGCCCTGACACTCGACTGACTCCAGTAAGGACATTTAATGCTGAATTTATACCCATTTCACTTAAAAACAGTGGGCAAACCAATATGAAAATAAATTGTAAGGTTCCACCTGATTAAGTTTTCCTGTCCTTTAAGTGACTGAGCATGAATAATGAAAGTAATAGAAGTTTCAAGGAAGTCAGGAAACAGACACTTTTGAATGTAAGAACTACTGGGGGATTTTGAGGACAAATCTGTTATGTTTTTTCACAGTGGTCATCTGTCTGTACATACACAATTTTATTTGGATAGAGTAGTTCTTATTTCTCTGAATTCACTCCAAAAATATAAAGTTAGAATTTCAAAAGTAATTAATTAGGTGACAAGTCAACTGATGGTTAGAACAACGCTTTTGAAAATATATGTTTGATTGTTGCTGTTCATTCTCTGGAAGCATAATTAGCTAATGAGCATTAAATACTGAGATTTAGAAACATGCTTAGAAGCAAGTTTGATTTGTAGCTGGTCAAAAAAGAAAAAGGAAAAGGGAAAACAGAACAAACAACACAGCCACTAAAAAAGGCCTCACATGCAGAATTAAGCAAACAAAGAGAAAAGCTACAAGTTCGTTGGTTTTTTTCTATTGCTTATTCTGTTTCTGAGCTATATATACATGTACATATACATATTCTGGCACTAACAGAGAATTACATAACTTCATCAATAAAAACAAGACTACAATTAGTGATGCAGATTTGAAGAAGAATCTGTAATATTGTAGATTAACAAGCACTTTTGGTATTGTTTATAATTTTTTATATATGAGAAGAATGAAAATAAAAATATGAATACACTTAACTACTACCATTCAGGTATTAAGAATTACTTCAGTTCCAGGAGCTTTTGCTCCAAAAAGCTGCCAAGAACAAGGAACAACTGTGACAGATATATTAATATTGTAGGGTTTTTCCCCCTTTAAGAAAATGAGGATAAAATGTTTTTAATAGCACATTTTCTCCTCTCAAACAGTGAGAAGACACACAGTGGGAAAAAGAAAAATGTCAGTAAAATTCCTCTCCTGGTGCTCTGAATGCAGCCAGACATAACTGGCCAGGGACAGCAGATAAAGGACAGGCTTTGGCAGCATTGCCTGGCACCAACCAGGTGCTCTGCCTGAGACATCTGATCTGGCACTGAAGGAGATCCCCTGGATATTCACAGCACTTGAAATAAGCTTCCTCTTGTCCTTACTTGTCTGCTTACTGTCTTGCACATGGAACAAACATTTTTTGATTGCACCTTTACTCTAAATGTATGTCATTCACCTACATGAAACCTCAGACTCAGTTCTCCCTATCTCTTCAGATATTTGTTCCTCTAGACATTGGTATGATTTCATGACCCTTGCTTAGACCATTTTCTATAACCGTTTACTGTTACCTTCCTTGTACTTCATTTTCCTCATGGATAGAAAGCTTATAGTTTAGATACATGAAGTTTTGACTTGAACAATTCATCTTAATTTTTGGTCAATTACATACATCGAAAGTATGGTCTCCAACACTTGTATTGGCGACATGAAAGCAATCAGAAGATGACAAGGGGAAAACTCATCAACATGGAACTAAAACATATACAATTTCAAGTCTGGCTTTTGTCAGCTTGCACTTAGGAAGACTCAGAAAACATATGTAAACATATCTCTTGGGATGAACTGTGGGTACCAAACACTGTTCAAAAAACAGATACAGCAGCAGATAGTCTTTAAGCACATTCCATAGCTGTCTCTATTAGGAGAATTTTCATACATCAATATCCCCAGGATAAAGAAATTTGCATGCATAGATCAAACCTCTCTCAACTCTTTGCAATGAAACTGGCTTCTAATCTGCATACAGCTTTCCACCTTGCAAGAGAGTCCTTCGTGGTTAAGTATTACACCTGCATGACTCAACAAAGAAAAAAAGTTCAGGCTGCCAATCTAAGTCTTTGCTACAGTAGCTCTGGAACAAGGGGAAATGGCCTTAAGTTGCACCAGAGGAAAAACATTAGGAAAAACTGATTATCCTAAGGAGTAGTAAACCATTGGAACAGGTTGCTCAGGGAGGTGGTGGAATCATCGTCCCTGGAGGTTTTCAGAGGTAGACACGGTACTTAGGGACATAGTTTAGTGGACACTGTGGTAATGGGTTGACAGTTGGATGATTTTAGTGGTCTTTTTCAACCTTAATGATTGTGTGAATTTATGATTCTATACAGTAAAGATCCATTTTTCTTATCAAAGCAAAGAAAAAACACACTGTACTTGAATGTCTAAATGTAGGCATTGCTATAGTTTTTGTAAAACTGAACTCAGCCACTAGCAGCAGTACTGAGTACTTCCCCCATACAAAACATTCAGCAATTACAGCCAGTTTCCACGGCCCATCAAGTTACAGTTCACAGATCCCAATCTTCTGAACACAGTTCAGCTTGTCTACTTGTGTGCTTATTCCTTGATCTTTCTAACTGACCAATGTCAAAGCTGTGGCTTGATCTGATGTTTTAGTTGCTACATTAAAAAAAAAAAAAAAAAAAAAAAAAAAAAAAAATCTCATATCCTTATTTCTGCTGCAAAGAAAATGGGAAAGAGTCTTTTTGAGAATCTTTGTCAGGTTTCATGCTCATCACAAACTAGCTGGAGCTTAAAATTAATTACAATTGGTTACCTTGGCAACACTAAATCATGCTTGAAAGTTTCAATATTGTTTATTCTTGCAAGTTTCTACAGCAATTTCAGTTTCAAGGATAAAAGACTGGGCACCAAAATTCATCTAAAAATGTCATCTGAACTGGCCCTGGCACTGAATCAGCACCCCATTCTCTCTCCGCCTTGCATAAGAACATTTGTAACTTGTTGCATTGTGCTTTAAAAACATTTGAACTTTGGGTATTGACCCTTAAAAGGTTATTCAGCAAGTGCCCGCTGTTCCCATCAGGCAGCTTCTGCTCAAGTCATAGATTCTTAGATCTCTGCTAAATTGATATTGATTTCATATGTTCAATTAAAAGCATACGATAACTGGGTTGAAAGGAGAGACAGAAGAGCTTGTGTGTTATTTTTAAATAAGGTAGAAAACAACAAAGCTACATTCACATTCATCAATCTTTTCTCAGCAGTCCAAATTTCCCCTATGATTTAGGATATAAAAGCATTAGGAAAACATCTAGCCTCACTCAGTTCCTTAGATTTTGAAGAAAAAATTCATTTTACAAGTAAAATGGGCTTTTCAGTGTATGGATTTTCAGGGTTATAAACTCTGTACCATGCTCTTGGGCATATTTTGATAGTACTCCCTTTTCTGCCTTAATGGTTATTAAAAGTTTTCAGTTATTTATTCTGAACTGCCAAATTTGTAGCTTATTTTTCTACTTGCTACAGAACTAGTTTGAGACTCTCTTCTACATTCCATGTTGCAAAAAATATCCAGTTATTATTTGTTCGTAACCGTTCTTAATGTAAAGTAATGACTGTTTTCAATTAACTATTTATGTTCCTGTAAAACACCAAATGACACAGTCATCTCACTTAGGCTATACAATTTCTACACCCCTACTCTGAAATATGAGAAAAAAGGTAGAGAATTCTTTTTTTCTCCCACCAAGTTAATGCTCATGTCCCAACCCTGCAAATACTTTTTGCATAGTAGCTTCTTACTCTACACATTTTGTCACATGAAGTTTGGGATGATGAATTACAGTTGATTAACATGCCGTCACTCCTCACATTTCTACATGATGAGATTGGGAAGCAAAGCTCAGAGTTTGAGCAAGTCATGACTCATGTGGCAGATATGTGGCTGGAGACCCTATAGCTAAGGTTCAAGGTAAGAATATCAGTAGCTAAAGGTGTCAGTAAGAAATCTGTCAAGCTTCACTTATTTGTCTCCTTGTCATTATCTCCTCCACAGTGCCACCTGCTGAAGCATTCATAGTGAAATAGCAACTGTTTTCACTTCCTGTTCCATGTGGCAATCATCCATGCTGGATACTAAGGGCGTCACATTCATTTGCTTCAGAAAAAGAACCTAGCAGTGCCTCATACCCTCTGAAACAAAGTAGAGACTCTCCTCCAAAACATCCAATTCCTCTAGCCAAACATAAATGCATATGCTCATCTTATGATCCATACAGTAAATAACTGCATCAGACGTCCTCATAATCATAGAGTCATAGAATGGCTTCAAGTGGAAGGGACCTTAAACATCAACTAGTTTCAACTCCCCTACAGTCAACAGGGTTGCCAACCACTAGATCAGATTGCGCAGGGCCCCACTCAGACATGCCTTGAATGCCTCCAACGATGGGGCATCCATAGATTCTCTGGGCAACATGTTCCAGTGCCTTACTACTATCTGAGTAAATAATTTTTTCCTAACATCTATCCTAAATCTCCTCTATTTTAGTTTAAAGCCATTCCCTGTATCCTATCCCTATCAGACTACATAGAAAGTTAGTCCACCTCCTGCTTACTAGCTCCCTTCAACTACTGGAAGGCTGCAATGAGGTCTCCCTCATTATGGGATTTCTTCAAAACATAGAAAGATGCATGCATTGACGCTACACAAAATTGAGAGAGAATTTCACTAGCTTCTTACCTTGGCACTCTTCGAGTCTACAGTAAGGACTGAAAAGTAAATTGATAACGTCTGAGATGTATAATGGCTTTTGTTGGCAAAATTATCAGCATAAAATAGTATAAAACAATGCTTATTTTGAAACTGAAGGATGAGCAGTTAATCCTACTGCAATTAAACCACGAGAGTTCTGGAACCTATTGTGAAAACAAATAAACAGCATTTCTTGCAAAGTGCTGTTTAAAACTTGTCCTCTTTTTCATCTTAAAATATGAAAAAATTGCTCTTCACATTTTTCCAGTTAAACAGAAAATTGGTACCAGAGAGACAATGAGGTCTGTATTACCCCCACAGAGCAGGCAGAGCATACTAACTTCTTCTTTTAACATATTATACAGAAGTTTTCAGGTATTTCCTTTGCAAATAATATGATACTTCAAACTCCTTGAATATAAAAACTATGCATTGATGCACAAGTGCAGAGCAGCTGAACACTGACCTCTCCCTGCTCTTACAACGCTGTTCTCACTGACACAAACCATACAAGAAAGAAGTGGGCTGATCAAAACTGAGTTGGGAAAGCATGGGAAATACAAGAATAGAAAGGCCTCTGTTGACCAGCATATGGAGAAAGATATGAAAAATATGAAGGGTTATAATTAACACACTCACTGAACTCCTCCTGAACAGAGATGGATGCACAAGATTACCAGCAGGTGAACTAGATGCACCTTGATTTGAAGTGACTCAATTATACAGAAGCCCATTACTGCTTCAGTGAAACACAGCTTCCGATAAACATTCAGTACCACTGCAGTACTACTGAATTTCTCAGGAACAGAAAGAAACTGTTTAAAACATGATTGATTTTTCATACTACTCTTATGTATCATATAATCCACCAGATACTGTGTTTCAGCTAGAGGAGAAACCATCATTCAAGTAGAAATTTCCACAAAGGCAGATGATAACTTGAAATTTGTTTCCACTAACAAATTTTAAAATTGCAGCTTGGGCTCAGATCTTCTGTGTGACAGGCTAATTACAGTACCTTCACTTGTCTACCTGCCTCAGTGTTTTTTGTTCTTAATCACATGCTGCATGTATGGGTACCTGCCCTCTGTGCGCAGTGTTCATCAGATAATGCTAGGTTGCTATGGCAATAGCTTAAAAAAGAAAAAAAATATCTAGAAGCTGAATTGTGGAAAAGCCTGGGGCTAAAAGATGGATAAATGACCAATACTTAAAATTAAACGTAAGTACCATTTTTCCTGAGTTCTGCTGGAACCATTTGCGAAGGAGCATATTCTCATTCATGAAAAAAGACAAAAACAAAACAAGGGTTTTTTATATTCCCTATAATAATTATTATTTTCTTAATCAAGCAGGCTTTTTGTTCCAAGATTACTCTCATTTGACAAAACACAGTATAAATCACAAGGATATTCTGTCAGATGCCTAAGGTCAAAAAGATCATTACTGAATTTAATCACTCTATGTTATCTTTTTAGACGAAGACTTAATATATTAAATGTTTACTTGACAAAAAAGTGCACGTACACAGACACCCAAAATTCACTTACTTAGGTAATGAATACTTATATATTCGCACAATTTAGAAAGGAAGCACAAAATCAAATATCTGATCAAACCCAACATTTAAGGCTTTACAATTCCCCAAATTAAAGCTTAAATTGTCACAGAGATGCTTACCTCAGAAAAACTAAAGAACACAATCCACACTGGACTACTTGTATTACCTGGATAGTACTTCATGAACCACCATGCATCTCTGTAACTCTATCTGCCTCACTACTGTAAGGAGGTAGATAGTTGCAATACCCTGTCAGTCTTTTAGAGTTGAGAGTCCCACAGTGTTCATAACAAATTAGTAAAACTTCAGAACAGCAAGTTGCTACTCAAAGAAAGCAGAAAAGAAGCTAAGTTGGGACTAAGCCTGAAGTCACCAACATAAAAGACAGCAGCAGTATCTCCTCAGGGAACCCTGGAGCTTTAAGGAATTTGAAACAGTTAAAACAATCACTTAAAAGCTTGATTCAAGCTAGCTAACTTTGCTGTAGATGGAATAATTAATATGTTACTAAAATCAACTACAGAAATGGGTATCAGGAGCAGCACCTACTTCTAATAATCTATTACTGTTTTGGCCAAACATTCATCTTAGCTACATGAACTGTCAGAGGTACGTATATCTCTGGATGTATGTGACGTTAGCTTAATAAATTATTTAAGGAAGACGGATACAACTGAAAACAGTTCCACGTACATGTTTGGGAAACCAGTTCCTAACTAAAGCTTCATTTTTGGATTCATTTCTGCTCAGTTCTCCTTACAAGAGGAGATAACTGCCTGTCACATTAGCGCCTTATTCACTATCCATCAGAGCTTTAATTTCGGTGGATATAATCTTCCCTCTAATATTCTTTCCAAGCTGACGTTCATCCATTGAGATATTTGAATGCTGGCAGCACGTGATGAACACTCCACTATCAGAAATTTGTACCAAAAGATCAAAACACTTGTATGCTTTGAAACTACTGGAATTTTTATTACAGTTTTATTCCTCATTCACAGATTTATTGAACAGTATTTGTGTTTGCTTGTTTTTTTTTAATCAGATGGAGAACTTGCAGCAGCATTCACTACATCATTACTGATTAGTGTTGGGTTCCTGATCTCTTAAGATACATAACCACAGAATCACAGAATGACCAGGGTTGGAAGAGACCTCAAGGATCATGAATCTCCAACCCCCCTGCCACGTGCAGGGCCACCAACCTCCCCGTTTAATACTAGACCAGACTGCCCAGGACCCCATCCAATCTGGCCTTGAACACCTCTAGGGATGGGGCATCCACAACCTCTTTGGGCAGCCTTTTGAAGCACCTCACCACTCTCGTAGTAAAGAAATCCCTGTTTTGATTTCAACTGAAAGACCAAGTTGTAAGCCCGGTAATAAATATATTAATTACCTCAAAAATAGCCATCATCTTCTCATTTCCGAAAGGACAACCCAGAACTGATTTAACCAGGGCATTCATACAAAATTATGCTATTCATGCAAATATTCAAACACAAGTATGTTCTAAGATGTTGAGAAACACCATGGAGATGCCTCCTTCAGCTAACCAGAAGGGAATCTAAACTTCTATGAAATGATCTAATCTGAAAAATATTTAGACAGTGTTTCTGGTAAGCAGTGCAATTATTGTCATTCTTCTCATTATTTAACATTATAACCTAACAACAACAAAGAAAGAGTTTAAATTAACTCATTTTTCTGACTAGAAAAAATAATTTATTTCCCTTCTCTGGTTTCAAAAGGCAGAAACAGGGCAGCAGGGCAGGGAGGAAGGAAGAAAAACTATTTAGCCACAAGCGGGGGATTGCAAAGCCCATTACAATTCAGACAACAAAAACTGCTTCAGCTACATTTTAAGTAGATGCCTTCAGGTTCTTTGTGTAATTTATGGATAGCTGCAAGTCCAGAAGCATTTATGACAGCCACAGAATTCCATTCCTCTAATGAAGTTAACTAAAGGTATTTAAAAATGTCATTTGTGAATAAAAGCCATTATTTGTCTTACGGGTATTTACACATTTGAGATGAAGTGGCTGCACAATAGGAATTCTAAAAGTAATTACTTCCCATACATTTATACTCCAGCTCAAAGAGCTAGTACCTGCTGGTTTCCTTCCCTATAGAGAATTACTTGAAAGTTTTTGCATTCTCTCCTAGGGGTAAAATACAATAGGAATCTAGAGAGAACATCAATTTTCTTCACTTTTCTAATGTTTACAACTTCCCTGTAGTATTTATCAAGAAATATACAACTCCCCATAGTTAGAGCTGTGCAGACTAACAGTAGGAATTCGTGGTGTTGATGGAACTATTGATCATACAAACATTAAAATTATGTCTCATGTAGCAAATGCCAATAAAACAGAGGTACATTAATCAGAAAATCTATACAATTGTCAATAGAAAGGCTAACTTTGACAATGTAATGCAGCAGGCAGATCTACCAGAGGGTGGACCAATACACAAATAACCCAGGTAGTGACCTTTTTGTTTGACTTCTGGCTGTGATGAAATACTGAATGAGTAACTGGAATGTACAGAATGCAAGGAGGAAGTAAAGGAGATAGCTGTTTAAATCAAGCTGTAGAAAAAATATATATGTTATTGCAACAGTGACCTCTAAGTATTTATTTAAAAAATATATAAACCTCCCCAAATAATAGTTAAAAAAAGAAAAAAAAAAAAAAAAACCACTAAAAAATGTAAAATAGAAAACCAATAGCCAAACCAACTTTCTAGGTCATGTCCTTTTTTTAACTCTATATTAATGAACAGCATTTGTAGAAAACAATTTAAAATTGTTTTACTCTTGAGTGGAAAAAAATCTAAATAATTTTTATCATTTTCCCTTTAAAACATTAATATTACCCTTTCATGAAATAGGTTTATTATATATGCTTTCGGGGCTTAAAATACTCTTTTAGGTAGAGACTATATTTCTGGTGTGATCTGTCCATTAGATTTGAAATCAAGAAATATATTCCTCTGGATAAGAACAGCATATTCTTTTACCACATTGTTTGTATAGTTTTGTTTAACCAAAACTACCCAGCTGAATATCTGAGGAAGCTAGATCTAGCGGATGCTACAGCTTAACTGAGCCCTATACTCTGAATATTTATTATGTTCTCCAACTGAGCAGTAGGCTGCAAGCAGCTTTGGGACAATTTAGTGGTTTTTTTCCATTTGCTGAAGGACAAAAAGTTGCTGACCAAACACTTGAAAATTCAAATGTGAAAAGCAGAACTTAATTTGAGTTAAATGGGAAAGTTTCTGAGTGACATTTACATATTTGATGAAAATACACCCACTAAAAAACCAGAAAACTAAGAAATAAACAGCAGGTTGTTAAAGCCAATATTATAATCCAAAAAAATTATTAAATTCTTTTACTGTGTTTAGGATGACTCTGAAAACGTGACTTTTAAAGAAAAATGTCATTATAAAAACAGGTTGGAAACGACCTCTTAAATCATCCAGACCAATCGTCCACCTGTCACCAATATTTCCCCAATAAACCATGTACCTTAGTACATCTAAACGTTTCTTGAACACCTCCAAGGATGGTGACTCAACCACCTCCCTGGGCAGCTTGTTCCAGTGCCTGACCACTCTTTTGGAGAAGAAATTTTTCCTAATGTCCAGATTGAATGTCCCTGGAACAACTTGAGGCTATTCCCTCTAGACTTGTTGCTAGTTATGCAGGAGACGAGACCAATCCCTATCTTACCACAACCTCCTGTCAGGGAGTTGTAGAGAGAGAGAAGGTCTCAATAAAAAATCCCAGCTCCCTCAGCTGCTCCTCATAAGACTTGTGCTCCAGACCCCTCATCAACTTTGTAGCCCTTCTCTTTCACACTCCAGGACCTCGATAAATTTCTTGTAGTGAGGGGCCCAATGCCTAGTGCAGTATTCAAGGTATGACTTCACCAGGGCTGAGTACAGAAGGACAATCACCTCCCTGCCCAAGCTGACAACACTATTTCTGATACAATCCAGAATATCATTCACCACCTTGGCCACCTGGACATACTGCTGACTCATGTTCTTCCAAGCATCAACCAATGCCCCCAGGTCCATTTTTTCCACATAGCCTTCTAGCCACTCTGTCCCAAGCCTGTAGTGTTGCTTAGGGTTGTTGCTGTGGCCAAAGTGTAGGACCCGGCATTTGGACTTGATCAACTTCATCCCAGTGGACTTCACCCAGCAAGTCAGCCTGTCTAAATCCTTCTGTATGGCTTTCATACCCTCAGGCAGATCAACACTTGCATCCAACTTGGTGTCATCTGCGAACTTACTGAGGGTGCACTCAATGCTCTCATCTAGGTCATCAATAAAGATACTGAACAGGACAGGCCCCAACACCAACCTCTGGGGAACACCACTCATGATCAACCACCAGCTGGATTTAACTCCATTCATGATCACTCTCTGGGCCTTGCCATTCAGCCAGCTCTTTACCCAGCAGAGTATATCTCTCCAAGTCATGGACTGCCAGTTTCTCCAGGAGAATTCTGTTGGAGACAGCATCAAAGGCTTTGCTGAAGTCCAGGTAAACTACATCAACACTCTTGCCCTCATCCACCATTTAATCATAGAAGGACATCAGGTTGGTAAAGGAGGACCTGCCTTTCATGAACCCATGCTGGCTCGGCCTGATTCTCTGGTTCTCTCGCTCGTAATAATATTCGTATTCTTTTGGATTGAAATCTATAAAGGATTCAGATGATCCCACTCAACTCAAAAGTCAAATGCTTGATTCAGAAATAAACTATGACTTTGTAAAAGAAAGTGTATGAAATATTTTTTCCTCTTGGTGCAAACAGACTTCATTAAGAGAGTCAGCCAGTTATGCTGGCAATTGCCTGAGTGTTACAGGAATACAAAACCATTCCATGATACTAGAAACCGATCTTTTAAAAAGATTAATGTCAACCATTGTGATAACTTTTCTCCTATTTTATTTACATTTTTGTGCTGGAATGTGGAACTCTAATGAAACCATGCCATTTCTATCCTCTGCATTATTCTATTGTTAGACAAGCTTCTCCACTTTTACTTTTGGATACTTTCCTTCATTTTCAATATAACTTCACTCATAACTGAAATATGTCAATTTTTAAGATATTTAGGGAGCAGCAGTCACCACGCAATTTAGGTGTTATAAATTTATTTTTATACTTATCACATTATTTTCTTCTCATACACACATACTGACCCAGTTACAGTGCAAAATTAGCACGTACTTCAGAACAGAATGTAGTCCTAGTTTTGGAAACCAAGTTAGAGAGACTGATGTCACAAAACTCAGATTATGAACTTTTTTCCCCATAACTGGTAATTACGCACAATTTTCACTTAACTCTCACCACAGAAACACTGTACAACAATCTACTACAGCAGAAAGCCAACTACAACATAACCAGTTGATCAGAGCTTTAGTATGTTTGGGATATGGGATCAATCAGTAGACTCTAAAACATGTTAGAAGAGAGGGAGATTTTAAAGAAACTTGCCTTCACCCATTTTTGTCCCAGTGTCCCTACAGCTTTCTACAAGCAAATTTTCTTAAGATTTTATTCACTGGAAATCACTAGTCAGAGATGCATCCATGCAACATCCATCAAGCCATGATTTTAAGCTTCAGTAACATGAGCTTAACTAAAGTTCATTTATTTAATTTGCTATCCAAAATCATCTGCATATTTCTTCAGACGATAAGTACAGAGCAAAATGGACAGCTTATAATATATGATTGTGATGCTTAACTGAAGAGATTGTTATAGGAATTGACTAGAGTTAGTATGGTTGAATCCCTATTAACAGCTACATATAAAATAGTGAGGTATATACATCTTTGCAAGTAACAACAGTAGATAGCTATATATTATAAAAATAGCCAACAGTTCAGAACAACATTCCAGCAAATTTGAAGTTATCGACAAAACACATGCAAAAGCAGAAATGAGTTTTCCATCCTCACAATGTAAATACAAATTTAGAAAATTTTGCCAAGAATATTAATTAAATTGCACATAACAAATCAGATAGTAGAAAAATAATCCAACAAAAAAAGTGGGCAAGGAGGAAAAAAAAACTGGGGAAGTTTAGGAAGGAGAATTGTTTTACATGAAGGAATTAAGGTTACAAACATTTATGATATATAAATATAAGGCTAGGAAAGGAAAGGTAACTAAAAAATTTGTGTAACAATATCAGTTTTCTTTTTGTGCTTCACAAGTATGTTTAGAAAGAGAAAGAAGAGAGAGAATTTCAGCCTTGGGCAGAATAATATAGATTTTCTTTGGTGATGCATTAAAAAAACAGTGAGCATTTGCTCAGAATAGGAGACATCAAACATTGCCTCTTATAACTCTGCTTCCTTTGTGGAATACAGCAAAATGTATTAATTCAAAAATATAGAAGTCAGCTTCTACAGATTAGACCTGTTACATCACAGCAGCACTGACAGGTAGATGTAGTAATTACCTGTAGAACATCTAACGACTGTAGAATAAAGTCTTGACAGTTAAAATTGTTATTTTTATCTGTTTCACAAGATAACTGCAAATCTATCATTGTCTACCACAAAAGCATTAAAACTACTTCAATAACTTTGTATCTATCAACTGTAGTTACTTTGTCTTTCCCTCTACTAATTACAAATACATCTGGGCCATTAGATTATGACTTGTACATTTTTCATTTTACTGACTGTTTGAACTGATTCATGAAAAATAGTCAGCATTTTTATTATTATTATTTCAATGTAATTCATTATTTAATCTGAAGTTTTCAAGTGTATGCCTTCTTACAGTATTTGAATGAAAACATGTACCCTGAGAAAGAAAAATATTATGCAAAAGTACCAAATATAATCACTATTTTTAACTCCAGAGATTATTCAATAGAGACCAGAGAGATCTGACTAGGAAATTAGTCATTTAGAGGTTGACTTAAATCTGAGTGATGATAATGACACACAAAGTTCTTAACTAAGACAGGAGATGTACTATGCTTGGCACTGCAGAAATGCATATAAAAAACCAGTCATGTAAGTGGGAGAATTAATCTTCTATTTTAATTTTATATACATAAGAAAATTAAGAAAGCATTGGGAGACAGAAAAGGCCACTACAGTAGCATAGAGCAAGACTATCCTAGTTTTTTCCTATAGTAATGCACTCTTCAGAGGGCCTGAAAAATGGGTCTCTTAATTCTCCCCCCACCACTCCACTGGTCTGACCGACCTATTGTCACAGCACACTGAAGGCTATGCAAGACAGAAGAAATGCCTTTTAGAAAAAAATTGGCTTTCACAGTACATCAGAGTATATTACCTAAACAAAGAAATTTATCACTGTAAATAACATTTTGTTGAATTACCTTGACTATAGCAGTTTTGCAATAAAACCAATTTTTTCCAAAATGGCTTGAATTCCTTACGCAACAGATAAGAGCAGTGCTCTACAACTCATAGCTGAACTATCTTACATTTCAGAAATATGGACTGAAGTCACATGCGAGGCTTATGCATGATCTTACCAGTTTTAACTGCTGCCCTCAATCCTTAAACTTCCACAAAATATCTTTAAGAGAAATCAGAAATCTAGAGAATAGAGAAAATGAACTGTACTTTCTAGCAAAGAAAGAACATAACAGTAAGATATAGTGTTTTTTGTTTGTTTGTTTTAAATAAATAGATATTGGCTCATACATCATCTACCAAAAATGCAGTATACTCAATTTTATCTACTGATAATAAATATTATTTAGCTGATTAGAGACCAACACAGTTATCTGCAAATGACTACCTTAATTCATCCTGAATTTTGTCTCATTGCTATTCTGTGCTGTACCCATAGCCTGACAGGAAAAAGAAAATGAAAGTAGAGAATAGATGATAAAAAGAGATCAGAAGGAAGAAAAACAGCGTCACTTTTCTGTAATAGAGATGCTTTTCCTCAGACTTCTCTTCAAAACCATAGAATTTATTTTGCAGGAGAATTAGCTGAATAAAAGCTCCTGAAATACTACTGTCCAAAGAGAATTCGCTTGGTTAAAAGCTTGAAGATCCTCTGTGATAACCAGCCAGTTTTATAACTTACATACATTTTCATGGAAGCAATAAAAAACAATTTCTATTCAACTTATGTTCCTTCAAAACTCAGAAACAAGTCCTACTCTGTACACGTTTATGTTGGCCCTGACAACATTTGATGGAGTTGCCAAGCCACCATCCATCATATTTGAAAGGTCATGGCAGCCTGGTGAAGTTCCCTCTGATTGGAAAAGGGGAAACATAGCCCCGATTTTCAAGAAGGGAAAAAGGAACTACAGGGCAGTCTCACTTCTGGAGCAGATCCTCCTGAAGGCCCTCTAAAGCACATAAAAAATAAATATGAGGTTATTAGTGGTAACAACATGGCTTCACCAAGGTCAAGTCATGCCTGACAAACTTTGTGTCCTTTTATGATGGAGTTACAGAACCAGTGGACAAAGGAAGAGCAACTGACATCATCTACCTGGACCTGTACAAAGCATTTGACGCTGTCCCACGTGACAACCTGGTCACCAAATTGGAGAAAAATGGATTTGATGAATGTACCACTTGCTGGATAATGAATTGGTTAGATGGTCACACTCAGAGAGTGGTGGCCAATAGCTCAGTGTCCAAATGGAGATTGGTGACAAGTGGAGTTCCTCAGGGATCGTTGTTGGGTCTAGTGTTATTTAACACCTCTATAGGTGACATGGTCAGTGGGATCAAATGCACCCTCAGCAAGACTGCAGACTACATCAAGTTGAGTGGTGCAGTTGACACACTAGAGAGGTGGGCCTATGCCAACCTTATCAAGTTCAACAAAAGCCAAGTGTAAGGTCAGGCACCGGGGTAATCTTAAGCACAGACACAGGTTGGGCAGAGAATGGCCTGGGAGCAGCGCTGAAAAGAAGGATTTGCTCTCATGAGTTTCCACCTGGAGTACTGCATCCAGTTCTGGAGCTCCCAAGACAAGAAGGACATGGAGCTGTTGGAGCAAGTCCAGAAAAGAAGCACGAAGACAGAGGACTAGAGCATCTCCACCATGAGGACAGGCAGAGAGCAGTGAGGCACTTCAGCCTGGATAAGAACAGGCTCTACAGAGATATTACAGCAGCCTTCCAGCACCCGACTGGGAGCCTACAGGAAAGCTAAGGAGGGACCTTTTATAAGGGCATGCAGCAACAAGACAAGGGGAAATGGTTTTAAATTGGAAAAGGGTAGATTTAAACTAGATATTAGGAAGGAATTCTTTATTGCGAGTGAGGTTGTGAATGTCCCTCCCCCTGGAAGCACTCAAGGCCAGGCTGGACGGGGCTTTGAGCAATCTGGTCTAGAAGGAGGTGTCCCTGTCTACAGCAGGGAGGTTGGAACTAGATGATCTTAAAGGTCTCTTGAACCCAAACCACTCAATGATTTTATTGTTAATATTTCCTTACACTTCAGATCTCAATTCTTATAAAATTAAATTCAAAGAAACAGAACATTCATATTTAAAATTAACATTTAATTCCTCCTGTATGTGCATTTTATTGATATTTACCAAAATACTACCTGATTTTTTTTTTTTCCCCTACAGCTACATCGATCTGATGATTCAAATAAATAAACTGGGAGAATCTGTGAATGTATTAACAGAGATTAAGTTCATGGACGCTTACTTTCATATAATGTGTTCTGTTGACATATTTTATGAACAATGAAAAACTGAGAATAGTTTTACTTTAAATGGGCAAAAAAAAATTGATAATGTATTATTGAATTCCTCTTTATTCTTTTAGTGACATTATTATGTTAAACCAGATAGGAGTACAATAATAAAAGGTCCTTTTAAAAGAGTTAAAAAAAAAAATCTGCATGTGCCATTAAACATCTATGTGTATATTCAGACAAGAAGTATAAAAATGGTAATTTAGGAAAGACACATTCATGAGACAGCTGAAGGCTGTTTTTCTAAAGAAGTAAAGACTTTATTTACATTTTAATTTTAATTAACCACTGTTCTTTTCTTCTTCCATTTCCATGCCAGACAACCAAAAATAAGCATAGGTTTCAGTTTCTAACAAGTGGACAATATGAGGCTAGTTGGCTACTGTGCATCATTTCTTTTCAGGTTCAGTAATCAACAGAAGACCTGCTTTTTTGAGAATCTTTTGGTGATACATGTGTCAGATTAACAATACGTCGTAGATTTGGTTTAATGATGCTGTTGCCAAAAATATTATAACCCCATTTTGAAAGAGCAATTACTCCACATCTGTTGACTGGCACTAAACTAACACTTTCTTTGTGCAGTTTAAATAGTGCAGAAGTGCTGCACCTGTTTCTAATTGAATTATTAGTGGAACTGTCTATTGCTGTCTATCTTCTCATTTGTGTTATATCTCTTCATTTCTGTATAAATTAAGGAGGGAACTGCATTCAGTGGATTTGTCTTTTTATATTTTACTAACTTTTATGATTCATCTTTTAAATTGTATTCTAAATTATTTTAGTTCATATATTAAGAATTCAGAGAATTACAGAAAAAGGCCTTCTTTTGTCTATTTGCCTTCTTTCTCCAGTATGTTTTCTCAATACCTGCAAAAACCTCTGCATTCAGAAAAGCATTATTATTCTCTGACAACTCAACAGATAACAGATTCTGGTGAAGCCCAGATGTCTTTTGTTCCAACGCATACCACAGAACTATGCACAAGGACAGATTGGACAGAACATAAATGGTTTTAACTAAAACAACAAATACTGAAATCTATGTTACAAGAATTAGCTCAGAGTAGACACAGAGAATAGCAGAGGAGATCAACCAAATGCTCCCCACCTACTGCCTGTACATGTAACTGACCAGTAAATGGTATTTTGTTTCTCATTTTAGTCCGTACTTCTCACTATGACTAAGTATATAGGATAGGGGATGAAATGATTTAAGCTGGTAAGACAAACAGAGAGGGTTGACATAACCACGATTTATTGATTCCTCTGGTCCTTTTCAGATTCCAATAATCATTATTTTACACACACACAAATGATTACATAAATGACTTTCTCAAGTAAAAGTAGCTATCAAAGTAAAAACACTGTAACAGTTTGTTTCAATTTAAAATTCACCAAAACGTATTAAACGTTGATGACTCATTTGTGATGCAATTCATTCAGATTACTACTTTGGTGCAAAATGATATTGCTTTCATTTCATGGTTTTAAAAATTATAGATGTTTCAACATTATCAAAGCAGTAATGCTGCACTTAATAAATTATATAGAATGTAATGAAATTCAGGCACTTCATAACTTTGATTAAATAATGGTAATACAACTAATTAAATATATTTTGATCTATTAACAAGCGACTTAATTCATTACACTAATTTTTGGTAATGTTCCAACATATTCAAACAAATAGCATTGTACATTCCCCTTATTTAACTTAATATGTTAATTAAGTTGTTCTTATGATCTTAATCTTCAACAGCGAAAATGGATATGTCAATCTCCCAGTTGTTCAAGTAAAATCCCTGTAATCTTGGGACTTTGCCTCTTAATGGCTAGGTACACTTTAAACCTCCAGGGTAGCCAAGTTAATTCCATTGTATAATAGTCACTGCTATAAAACTTGACTTCCACTGCATTCCAATTCTCAAAACCAATTAGTGCACTTTACGATTCCATTTGGAACAGCTCCAAGTTTACAACCATATCACTATACTTCATTATTACTTTATTTAAACAGTCTGACTTAGATCTTTTCTACAGTAAGGTGGTCTGCTAACAAGTTCTAGAAATATTGCATATATTAAACAGATGTCAGTACTACAGATTTTTAATTGCCTGCTCTTACTTTATAACATTTACTCAAGCTCTTGAATCATGGAACCATTTGGTGACAGAGAGATATGCTGTCCTTCAAATTGGACAAGAGGGGCAAAGAGGTCATGGGAATGAAAATAAGAAAAAGTCACGCTCAACTTTGAAAGCGGCATAGCTACAAGACACTTTGGGTAATAGCTTGACAGTATAGATGTGACACACAATAGAGAATTCTATACAAAACCTCGAGGGTTTGCTCTTGACTCTCAAGCACTCAGAAAGGGAGAGGTTTTGGTAAGTACCTTGACATTGCAGTCTGCTACTGTGGCAAATAAATTAATAAGCGTTCCCATCAAGGTCCAAGGAAGTAGTCAGAAGACCGAATTAAAGACGCAGAGAACAAGTACTACCTACCTTTTCCTCAATAAAGCATTGCTTTTCAGTGTTTTCTCATATGAATGCTAAAAGAAGAGAAAAATAAGCCATTTAGAGGCTAAGCAGCATTGTCATTTATTTAGAGGATACTTTATCATAAATCTATTTGCTGCTCTGTATTCACTGAGAGCCAGAAACCCAGTGGGATAGGTAATCACTTCTGAAAACTTTCTGAACTCACACTGATGAATGGACCACTTGCTGGATAATGAATTGGTCGGATGGTCACACTCAGAGAGTGGTGGCCAATGGCTCAGTGTCTGAATGGAGATTGGTGACAAGTTGAGCTCCTCGGGGATCTGTGATTACCTCACTGACTACGTGAGGTATCTCTCCCTGCATTCAGTTTTCTGAAAGAATATAGTTCAGTGTCCCTGCTAAAACAACTTGGGAAGTCAGCAAGACATTTCAGATAAACAACTAACTCACTAACTCAACACTACTCTGTTTCAATTTCAGTAGTGGAAAAAAAAAAAAAAAGAAAAGAAAGCTTTCTAGTATAATGTTGCAGCATTTCAGAGCAATTTATAATTATTTCTTGGAAATGAAGTCCTAAGTTTGCCCTTTGGAAAAGAAATTTAATAAACAATTTTGTTGAGCTACATCAACATGAGAGAGATGAAATATTGCAAGAAGTTGAAATGAAATGTTCCTATCTTTCCCACATTTTTTCTACAAACTATGCTTCTCAGTTGCAGTTTGAGGAGAAAATACAATGGCATTCAGAAAGGATCTGAAGATGCAACAATTGAACTTTTCTAACATAAAAGCTTATGGGTGCCTAGGGGAAATTAAGCTAGTTATTATTGTGTAGTGAGATAAAAGTCTGGATAATGAATGAGAGAGAAATGTACTGGAAGCTTGATTCCTGACCCAGTGTTAAGGCAGCCAAGAAGGAAACATTTCCAAGATGGGAATTATATTCTTAGAATTGTATATTTTTATTTATAAATAAATTGCATGCTATTTTCTACTGGCAGTCAGAAATGGCTATTATTTGCCTTCACTGTGGAGGAGTTCACTTCCAGACACTATTAGAATCTAAAGAAAACACTGAACTTATCTACCATCTCCTCAGGGTACCTGCTAACAAAATACCTGTTTTTTGCTTTATGATTCCTTCTCTTCTTAGTAAAACAAAACTAACAGCAATAATAAAAAGCTATATTTAACCTCTAGCAGCGTAACTTTCATCTTAGAAGAGTGAGTTGTGACTTTTCTCATCTAACATCCTGAGAGATAAGAAAAAACAATGGTCTGTGAGGCAGGACCATTCCGCATATGTTAAGGTATCACTTCTTGCAGACTCACACTGTGGAACAGCCAAAAATGGAAAGAACCCCATTAAAGAATCTTTCATCTTTTAAAAAGTGCTGTAGGCGGCATGTAAGCTTAATGAAAGTCCCAGCTCCTCATAAACACTGTGTATTCTTTAAGGCACAATTCAGTTCCACAGTTACAAGGATGCTTTATCTATGCAGAATACAGAATTGTATGTGTTGTATCAGAGGTGCAGCATCTGAACAAGCATCCGTGTATTCAGACCACAAAACAAGAGTTGTAGGAAGGACCAGCACTGAAGAGAGGACAGGTAATACCATCACTGAAAAGAGTCTACACCATGGTGGCTTCTTAAAGAAAAGTGCCAGGATGAAAACAGTCACCTTCCCCAAGGTGATAAAGCATTAGTTCCTTTCCCTGCAGAGGAAGCAAACTGTAGCTAAGCAGATGAATGAACTCAAAATAGAAAAAAATTCACCAATAAAAGGGTCTATGAAGTTCATAACTCCATGAGGATTTTCAAACCATCTTTGTCTTTCTTTTTTTTCCTAAATCTTCATAATAAAATTCAAGAGTGCGTAAATTTTGATTCAGGTTTTAATGCTTCATATTGAGAAATAGGCCTGCAAAGTCATACTGAATGTATTTCAAAGGACTAACACAATACTGCTAAGCTTTTAAACACATCATGATCCTCAAAAGCTAAAACTTCACTCTTATTTTTAATCTGATTTCTTAAGTCAATAAATCTAATATGAATGTGTCAGGCTTCTGCATGCTTCTTTCTGCCTGTCAGTTCTTCATAACAAATACAGCTCCAGATAAGCAATACATTTTTATAAAACCTGAATATGACTGAAGTTTTCAAGAGAATCAAATGACGACTAGTGTTGTGAAAAACAAGTAGCTTGAAAGACTTGACAAGCCAAGAACCTTCTACAGAAAAAGTCCTGATGTGCAAGTGCAACACTGTCAGAAAAAGATAACACACAGAAGAAACTGTATAGATTCAACAGTGTGAGTAAAAATTGTAAACTGACCAATTTAATGAGAGACACTAATACAGTGGAATTTAGGATAATTCCTTATGCTGGTATAAGATTTTTTCTTCTTTATCTAAACTATTTTTTATTCTTTTTTTTTTTTTTTTAATACTGAAGACCAATCTTACCTTCACAAATGTATTATTCAAGTTCCTCCCAAATTATTTTACTTCAGCTATTTTAGAAATTCTACAAAATTTGGAGGAAAACAATAAATTTCAAAGACATTAAAAATCTAGGAGATGAGTACTTCTTAAATTTTTACACACTAGATTCTATGAAATGTTCTTTTGTTTTTTTTTCAGATAATTTTCCATTTTCCAAAAGAAAACCATCATCAACATTTTTAAATTGGCTACATCTATCACAAAGATTTGAAAAAAGAACACACAATATGGCAGAATATCAACATGGCTGCTCTCTTTGTAAAATATGAAAATATCAATGAAGTTCTTATTTTAAATCAAGTACTCCCTCCCAAAATCAACATGCTTGTAACTTGGTGACGAAATAAAATATTCAGTGAATATAGAGTAAACTAATGTCCTTTACAAGGCAAATACTTTTGACAAATTTAATCATCTGTTTTCCTTGCAGATATATGGTTACCTAATAATTCCTGTGTTGAGAGCTTCCCTCCCATCACCATCACGCACTACAAGTACATCGGTTCCAAACTAACTTTATGCCTTGGGAAATTAATATATCAGCAGTCCAACTTCATAAATCCACGCATACACAACTTTTACTTATTTATTAGCTATGCATC
The DNA here is from genome assembly GCA_037305975.1 of Chrysolophus pictus. Taxonomy (NCBI): domain Eukaryota; kingdom Metazoa; phylum Chordata; class Aves; order Galliformes; family Phasianidae; genus Chrysolophus; species Chrysolophus pictus. The sequence continues at coordinate 10,491,798 of CM074583.1, read as the reverse complement.
AGATTTAACTCTTTCGGGAATACAATGACAGTACACTGCACCTTTTCTACCAAGAAAATTGGAAAGAGTGGAAAAAAGAATCAGGTCAACCTCAATTTTTGGGGTTGAAAAGTATGTGCTGTAAAATTGGCAAGGTAGATGTGGGGACATTCAGGAAGTAGGCCAGCACAAAGAAGTATGTGTACCTCCCATAGATGGTAAAAGGGTCAGGTAGCATATAAAGTGGGTATAAAAAAGATCAAACAGTAAAAAGCAATTAACCCTCTGGCACTGGGAATTGGGATTTCCTGACACCAACTGCTAATGCTGGCCTTAAGGGGTTATAAGATCAAAAAATAATAAGCCAAGCCTTGAAATAAAAGCTATCATTTTAGACAGTGAGGGAAGGCATTTCAAGTACATTCTGGGCTGCCAGATTAGTATGGTACAAGGGGAAGGGCACAGAGGAGAAATACTCTAAAAGATAAACGGTAAAAATAGTTTTCCAGATTTGGACTCACATAGATTTCTTTCAACTACTCTTTTTCTTTGTGAATTGAACACACTGTTTTGCCCTATATATCTCTGATCTCTGACTTCTGCTCTGATATAGGGATTACTTTCCACTTTCTGTCCAAGTTCCCTCTCATTTTGTAATTAACTTCATCTATATTAGCTGTAGGTGGTTTACTTAGCTGCCTTGAGCATTATGATTCTTTTACTTTCCTTCCGCACAAAAGGAAAAAGAAAGGAAAAGAAAAAGGCAAGTGACAAAACAGTTCCTTTACAAGAACAAAAACTTCAGATAACCTATATCAGAATTGACATGTTTCAAATGTCTTATGGCAGAGGGGTTGTTTCTTTGGCTTTGAAAAGGCCATTATTTCCAGGATGTCTTAGGACCCACCCTTATTCATTGATAGTCTATTGTTTACATATTTCCAATTTTTTGTTCTAAATTACTGCAGAAATATTAGACATTTTGTATAAAATAATTAGAGAGTTTTTGTACTGGTTGATCATTAATGGAAATTCTTTATAAATACAGGGTAAATCTGAAAGTTTTTTTCTTTAGTGCAAACTAAATATCCAGAAGCTGTCATATTCAATGCAGGCCAGTCTATGATATAAATGTTACCTGATGGAAATATTCTCAGCTCTTTTAAAATTAATCAAACTTCATTGATTTCCTCCAGTTGAAAATTCTGCATAGGTGGATTCAAATACCTGCAAGATGAATCAGTATAACTTAACACACTGACAAAATATAAGAAAAAAAACCTTTGGTATAAAGCTCCATAATTTGATTGAAATTTTGTTTCAGATTGGTTTAGGCAATAACAAAACAATCAGGTTAAATTTGAGATATAACCCACTTTAAGTCATTATGACAAACGTATTATATCTTTTCAGACATCTCCATATTTGTGATGAGATAATAAAAGGGGCTTTGGTGCAGAACTATGAACTGTGGCAGTGATCTCACATCTGCAACTCTGAGAGGGGTTAATAATATAGCATCACCCAAACAGGATTGCCCCCCTGCTGTTTCTTAGTGTCTTAAAAACTTAGAAAAATATGTATTAGTATTTCTAATATTTTCTTAATTCTTCTAATTTCATATATATATGCTACGTATTTCATTCATGCAAGCTCTATTTTGCTCCATTTTAGCTTTCTTGAAGGAATACATTGTTTGAGAGAAATTCTTAGCTCACATTTAAGATTATAACTTGATTATCTTATTAAAAGAAAGCTCTCTCATGAGGTTTTTCTTTAAACGTAGCAATATTGTATTTATATCACATAATTCCCAGAGATATATTTTGAATTCTAGTCTCCTGAATGAATGTGGCGTTTTCCAATTTCATATTATACGCATATGTAATAAAACAAAGAAATTGTTTATTACTGGTGCTAAACAAAAGGCCAAACAAAAGCACTACATCTAGAACACCTCCATGGAATAAGTATTAATCCCATTCTTTTTCCCAGTGAACTTAATAGTCATCAAAAAACCACAGAGTTCACATAACAATAAATCATATTTAACTCATCATGATCTGATGAAATTGATACTCCATCATTGCAAAAAGGTAGTTATCTAATTTATGTTAGAGGTATAAAACCACTTTCTTTTTTTTTAATCCTTATTTAGAGTTACTACGCAATCTTCCATGCCCTTAAGGATGACCTGTGCCAAGAACTTAGTGGCAAAATATATATTTAAAACTTCAGATATCAGAGAAAATTATCTGGATCTGTCTGAGGAAATCTCCTACCTTCAGTTTAAGGACATGCAGAAAGTACATTTTGAATTTAAAAAATATTAATGTTTCTCAAACTAATGCCTTCCGCTGATTTTCATGGAAACTACAACAGATACAAAGCATATAACAACACTATTTGATAGAGCAAATTCCCAGCTACAAAGCACTATTTTTAGCATGGTCACTGCCATTAGATGTGCACTTCCTCCAACAATGAACAAGAGCCTGCATACCGGGCTCGTAACTATCTGCACCGGTAGAGGTGACACACTGCTGAAATGCACCACAACAGCCACACTATGCTCACATCCACTGTTTGGTCTCCATATACATTCAGCAAATGTCAATGAGTGCAATTTTTCCACATGGAGGAATTCATTGGTGCACCTTTGCTTCATATGCACTTCCATGTCAGACACCATTCTGTCAGACTGCCCTTCTGCTGCCATCTGTCACATGGCAATAAAATGCAACAGAGTATTAGTGGGAGCCTTGACTGCAATGCCACCAATATTTGCCTCTGGCATCCTGGACTGACATAATAAAATAGGGGACTTTTCTTTAGGAGAAGCCCTCACAGATTTGCAGATGAAATATCAAAATCAAACAGTGATGTTAGCGAAGCATCAGTACCTTAGAAGAATTAACCTGCAGATTAAAAACAAGTAGAAATATCCCTGATTTTATCTTGGCATTGATTTATCAAAATAGCAGATATTATTTAATACCAGAACATAAAAAGACATAGTATAGTAATGGGATTTTGAAAGAAAGAGATAAAGAATTTATGAAGTAGAGAAGTTCTACTTCAAGACCAGTGCACTGTTCCCAGTTATTTCTGCTCAAAACCTGTTTTATGACCTGATTGTTCCTCTAATTAAAAACCTCTGTAATTCCAAGCTAACTTTATGCCGCGGGAATTCAGAGCTGTTTCTTCTTGTGCCAACATTATTCTTTAGCTTAAACAGTTCTTTTTCCTCCTTGGTATCTCCTACATAATATATGTACATAACATAATCACATAACTTCTTAACCTTTGCCTTCTAAGACTAAAGAAGCCAAGCTCACTTACTCCCTGTCCTTTCCCCCAGATAGTCTGCAGCTGCTCTGTTTTCAATTAATCTTTCTCAACATGATTGACTAGAATAGCTCACAGTAGTCCAAATTACATCTCATAAAGGCCTTTAACAAGGAGACTGATACTTCTGGTAAAGATACGAAGTGCTTCTCTAACACGCTGATTCTGAAATGGATCCCTGAGGAGCTACACTTGCCACTGGTTTCCTCTTCCAAAGCTAGTACTGAGCTAACATTTTACATTACTTTTAAGCACTTTAGGAAATGATTATTTCAATGCAATTTTTCTTTTCTTTTCTTTTTTTAACTGTACTCCAGAAAGTTAAGGTCTTCTATTTCCCAATTCTTCTACAATGATAATTAAAATAAATTGTTTCCTGCTATGTAGAAAACCTTAAAATGTGTTTGATAGAATATTAAAAAAATAATAATCAGGATTATTATCTGCATCTTATCACTCTTCACAACATTTCTTCTCTAAACTATATTTGAGAAGTTCAGAGTTAGGAAAACCTGACCTCCTAGGGCCTGAGACTATAGTTTGATTCTTTTCAAGATCAATTAGAATTACGCTATTAGCATACCAGCTCCACCTGAAGGTTGCCTCCAATTAACACTTCTGTTCTGAATGTAACAGCTTCATAGGAAGCAGATGAAGAAAAAAAGAGAAGATCATGCAGTAAAGGATGAAATACAGCTTAAAATATGTGAAGACACAGCTTTTAGATATATGTAAGAATTGTTTGAAGATTCTCCACTACTTTGTGAAAGCTTGCATGAAATTAAGAATAATTTCATTAATGTTTTTCAATTGTGATATGTAAAAATACTCATTTTTATATAATGCAAAACAGTTTCTCAGTGAATATTTTAGCGTCTTTTTTATAGCAGTTAATTACATTAAAAAAAAAAAAAACATTCCGATCCCATTAATTAAAAAGCAGATATTTGTTCTTCAGCTATCACCTTAGGGGTACACAATAGCCAGCATTACACTAATTTTAAACTCTATGTATCAAGTGCTTCTGAATGCACATACAGACTGAATATCAAACTACATAAACCATGCTTGATGTGACACATCTTCAATGGAAGTCTGGCAGGATTTTCATTTTTATTCTGTGTGCCACTGGATTTGTATGTGAAGATTATAGTTTTCACGCTGGAAATACCCACTAGACCATCAGGTCCACTCGTGCTTGGTTTTGCACTGTTTCTTTCACCTTTTAAAAACTATGATTATAGAAAGTTTTCCAGCTAAAGTTCACATTCTTACTGCTATACCCATTAATTCCCCTTGTTCATCTTGACTGCCCACAGCATTTCAAATCACACACAGTTATTCTCTTTTCAAGTACATTTAACGTATGCACTATATGCCAAATACTAGTGAATAGAGCTAGCCTATTGAATATACTAAAACACATCTACTCAAAGCAACACGATGAGTTAAAGAAAATCCTAAATTCAATCGTACACAAATTCAAAATTCAAAGCCAGAGACTAATTTGTTCCTGACAGACTGCAAGGCTGATTTCTGCCCAATAAATTCCTTTTCACCCCCTTAAATTTTCTCTGCTTTTGAAATAATATCTGTAAGCTATTACAGGGCACTATATGCTATCCCATAGGATGCGAGTAATCCTGATATGCTCCTGACAGTCTTAAAGACAAAGTCTTCTCAAAAGAACGTTTTGAATGTAACTCTAAGCATTCTGAACCGTCCCTCACTGGAAAGCCCTCTTGTTTCACCACTGACTGTTTCACCAATAGATACTTAAGAACTCCAAATTGAAGATGTAAATACTATCCACTGCTACTAATGAAAGATTTTTCCTCCAAAATTTATAGCTAAAAAGAAGTGGGGTAAGATCTGCTACCCTTGCAAAATATTCGTCATGAGTACTCTGAAGTATGTAATCATAAAATCAAGACAGTATATTCCCAGTTTCTAATATGAGGTTAAGTTTTAACCTAGAATGAATAAATCTAATAGCATAATGGAACATGGCAGACAACAATTTTACAGACTACATTCATCTTATTTCACATATATTCATATATATGTATTTCCAAGTTTTGATGCAATTTCTACAGAGATATAGGAAGAGAGCATCTACAAGTATCTATTTCAAGATAAAATATATATATATTCCATAGAAAGGATTTCACACACCCTATGATAATCTCTATGCAGATTGCAGATTGCAGTTATACAGACATTACAGCAGGACACAGTCTGAAAATCAGCTAAATACCTGTTTAAAACTTCATGAATGCCTTGGAACTAAGGTATCCATCAGCTGGGATACTTTCAATCACACTGAACAGTAGCTCATATAAATGCAAAGCAGGTATGAAAAACAGGCAGCATGGTTTCCCCAATCTAACGCTATTAACCATCTGACCCAGTATTGGCAGGACGCATCTCAGGAATGTCACTGCTCTGCCTAACTGAGGCCAGGAAATTGGGAATGTATTGCAAAAGATAAAGGAGCAAAATAGAAAGTATATAATGAACTCCTCCATGCTCCTAGGGAAAGAAATGTATTGCACTAAACCTTTTAAAGCATTCTTTTCCCTGTTTTAAACAGTCTGCTTTTTACATAAAGGAACCAGGAGGACAAAGTCTTCACACACACACACTTATAACCTGTAAAAACGTCTTTGAAAAGCTTTACATTTTCTACAAAGAGGCTTCCTGCAGCCCTTTGGGAAGGCTAACAGAGCTTTTAAGTGTCATATTTTTATTCTTTTCAACTTGCAGATAAAATCCAGGTCTGATGGAAAATATCCCCCACCTGCACTAGTTTTGCAAGGGAACTTAAGATAAATTTATCTTGCTGATAATACCGTAAGTAAGCAATGGACAATATCTGATCCCAGTAAAACAGTCTGCAAAATGAGGACAGCATCAGACAAAAATATATTTTAGGGAAGATCATTAACGCAAATTAATTCCATAATACACTAGTAGTGCAAACTTCTTGCACCCAAAAATATCTTATGCAGATGCTTATAAGGTCAACATGATTAAATGATCTCTATATAACATCCAATAATTTATCTAATATCAAATATGGATATTTTCTTCAGTTAGCATCTAATGCACCAAGCTTTCATCTCCTCTTAATGAAGTCAATCAGTTTCTTTTTAAATAGAGAACTTTTCATTGTGTCCTGAATTTCTTTGAATACTTCCATTAAGTAAGCGGAAACTTCTTGAACGTGAAGATACAATAACAAACACCTTGCACGTAAACAGATGCAACTATTACAAGAGCACATACAGCTAAGCACATGCACATTGTATTCTAGGTGCCAGCCTGCACTTGCAAAACCCTGATTACAAACTTCAACATCGCAGTACTACATGTATCGAAAAGGTTTATTCATTTGATTTCCTCCCGGTGAGGCAGTGCATATCTTTCAGACTAAACTCTAATGAACAGCTAACCATTCAGAAAGGCAAAGAAACTATTAAACCCTGTATCTAAAAATCACATGAAACTCCTTTCTGTGGTCCACTGTGAATCTGAACTGAGGCATGAGTTGAACAAGATATTTCAAGTCTGTGGACCTTACAGTGGTTTAAGTTTAAACCACAATTTTCTATTCCTCTGACTTCAACTGGGAGTTTGGTTGTATTTAAATTTGAGCTTACAGTGAGAGAATTATTGTTCTTAAACTTTGCCATCTTGTTACAGGATGAAACTCACTAACAGTAAAGTCTTCTAGAAAATTCTTGTTGTGCATTTCATACGGGTGCATCTTCAAGTCTTTTGATTTTGATAATACACATTTGATGTTTAAACAGTAATTTATATTCAGTTCCACGGTGCCTCCCCTCACATCTCTGCCCTGTCTGTCTCTGAAAAACTATCATTTTCTTTACTGTTCTCTTTCAGGACCGTGAAACAGTTTGTGAGAGTATCATTTGGTTACACATCCACATTTACAACTAAAGAAAGTAAACAAACAAACAAACAAACACCTGTTGCATAAAGCATTTTGGGAAAAACAGTAGCCCGATCTTTGCCACTGATACGTGTTTCATTTAACAGAATTGTGAGGCAGATCAGGAAATCACAGAAGGTGACAGATTAAGAGTTTTTAAATTGGTTTTAAATTCAATAATATTTTCCTAGGAAGCCAAAAATAGACTTCATCTGCTAGTCTTAGTGGCAATTATCCAAACTTGAAATCAAAGAAGATTAACATATGAAAATACATCATGCCAAGGGATAGCTATGCTTTTTCAAACATGATTATTCCTAGCTGGTATTTCTACCTTATGTAAAGCACTATCTGATTAATCTTTAAGACCCAATTCTAGATTGAACTCTAAGGGAGACATTTCTGAAGACATTATCTTAACTTATTAAGGTAAATATGATGTATGGCATTAATCTAACAAGACATGGAATTATTTTAGGCATGCAGGAAATGAAAGTCAATTTCGAAACGTATCAAAAATGCATGCAGGTTAAAACTTGCACAAAACTCACCTTGGTAAAGGCTCAGAATCACTCATCTGGCTGACCTGGGAATATAAATGAGGTTTTGGTCAGTTACTATAATCCTTTTATGAAAAACTCTACAGATATAAGCAGAACACTTCAGACAGAATATTAAATCAAAACATTCTAAACTTCCTTAAAGCACAGGTATAACTTTTACAGAATCATTTCATTGTGTGAAATCTTAATATTCTTGCTGCTGTTTGGAATAACCTGGAATTAATTCTGCACATTATAGTGGAAAGAATCTGCAAAGTATTTATTTTGATTTCTAATAAGCATACACCACAAAGATTCTGAAATTGATAGGAATTATCATTCACATAACATTTTTGTTTGTTTGCTTTTATTATTTTGTCTCTAAGCCTGTGCCGTTAGGAGAATTCTAAAATCCTGAAAATAGCAACCCATCATCTGTGTAGTAGTAAATTTATTCTGCTTTCATGATGGATCATACCATAGCAGCTGTTACTACATGAGAATTTCTCTACTATTCAGCAAGACATCTAGATCCCATAAGGCAATGAAGAGTGACCTGGCTTGTTGGGAAAGTTGTGTGAAAAAACTTCAGTCCTTACTAAATGAAGACTCTTATAAAGATTTAGCAAAAACAAACACACACAAAAAATACCCAATCATTTTTAAAATCTCATCTTTCCAGAATGTTCTCACATATACAATACCACAAGAGAACAAACATGATTTACGATCTAAAAAAAAAAAAAAGAGATCAGAGATATCATGTACATTAACAAAGCGTTTTGTATTTATATAGGTACATATTCAACAGCTCATCAAGACAGTATCATAGTGAGCACATTTATTACTTTGATTGGTCTGTATATTTTATAAGGGTTACTGAGCACATCAGTAGACACTAAAATTAGGCTCTCAATATCCAGAAAGGTTAAGTGCCTTTCCCATCCATTTCTCAAGGAGCACATGTTTACGCGTGTAGAATTCAATGTAAAATGGTGACCTTAAGTGTGTTGAATTAAGGGCCTAGGTTTTCAATTCCCCATCTTGTACTTAGATACACTGCTTTCTTTAATGGGAAGCCACTTAAAAATTTTAATAGAGAATCTCTGAATAGTGCTTGCTTTCATGCAGCTTTTCATGCAGCTCTTCAAACCTTCTATCTCTATGGCAAACAAATCACTCTCAGAAAGTGTTTTCAGTAAGTGATATCAAGCAGGCCAAAATACCCATTGACCTCGAAAGCAAGACAACATTTTCATTTCAAGAAAACAAGGAAACAGTCACTTCAAACGATATATTTTATATTCTCCAATATTTTAGAGTGAATAGGATTCAGCTAATCTGTAAGACCCTCAAACCATTATAATTTACCAAATGAAACAGCTTCATTGTCAGATGAAGAATCTACAGTACCAGAGGAGTACTGTACATACAGTTTCTATACAACAGTCAAGAGATTTCTGAAATGCTCTCAGGAATGCAACTTCCACAAAAATTCTCAAGGCAAAGATGTTGCTTATACTCTTTGTGCAGAAGACAACAACAAGAAAATACGCACTGGAAGTGCATAATAGGAATTTTAAAACAATTTTTTTTTTTTTTTTTTTTTAAGTCTTTAGAATTCTGTACTATAAGAGATTACTTAATTTAGTAGACCTTATAGACTTAAGTGGGAAAATCAAGGCTTCGTCAATAATTTATATTCTATGTTACCAAAATGCAATAAAACAATTTAATGGTTCAAAGCAAGCAAACCAAAAAGCCCACTGTCCCTTACCACTACACAGAAGAGCTGAAGAGCCATTTGACACAAATGAAGGAGTAATCTTTCCTGCATACAACTATGCTATCAATTTTTTTTAAGTCACTCCCTCCCAAAATCCTTTTTTCCTTCCTGCCACTTAGTACTAGCCTATTTCTAGAAAGCAGAGATATTAACATCGTGATTTCTTCCAGCCTAAGTTTTATCTTTTCTCATAAAATCAGCTCTCTCTAACCTTAAATGGTCTTGCAACTAAACTTTGGCCTTCTCCATCCACCCACTTATTCCAATTGGAATGAGGTTTTTTTTGAATACAGATAAACAGACTGTATAAAATATCCCTGAAAAGATCTTAAAGTCCTTGCACAAATAAATACATCCTCCACTTTACTGAAAATTCTCATATGACACTTGAATATTTATTTTTTTTTTTTTTTTTTTCTTCCTGAACAATCAATCACAACCACCTTTCCTTCTCTGTGAATGGTGTTTTGTGGAAACACCATGGCAGAGAAGGCAAACCAATCAGGGAATATGGAAGTCATCTCTCCCACAGCCAGACATGCAGATGAAACTGAAGGTGTATCAGTATGTCAACTGCAAGCCACAAATTAAAGTGTATTACTGATAAGCAATATAACTCTGAAAAATGATGAGCAAGATCTAAATGTTAAGTAGCATGTGGAAACCTTTCAGAACATAGCAAGATTATGTCCTAAGCATCTTGAACGAGATGAATCTTCTCTGCTCTCAGATTAAATTCTTCTGACGCCTCGCAGTTGCTAGTCATTACAGTTATGATTCGGAATCTCTCTTTACTTGGAAAAACAAACAAAAAAAACCACAGCACCAAACTTTCCAACTAAAACAGTATACAGTTCATAAAAGAGATACCATGCCTAAACTAACAACAGACTAAAGACTCAAATTGTTCTAAAGAAATTCGTTACCTCATGAATTTTCCTCAAGCACAAAACTGAGATTACTGTATAGCCTACAGAGAAAGGAAAATGCTATCACGTTCCTGAAAAATCACTGACAACCAAGCTGGCCTGGTAGTAACTCTTGTGAAAGACATCATCTATGGTTGAGAGCAGCTTAACCACCGATATTAAACAGAACTTATACTTTTCACAACAGAAAGACAAAAATTTCTTGTCTTTTCAGAGAAATCTATACTGTACGTGGAGTTCTACTCAAATCTTTTAAAAATATTTCTGCTTTACTTGATGTTGTCATATATGATAACATGTCCTTGAGAAAAACTGACATATCAATGATAAGAATTATTCTAGTTTATTAGTCTTGGTTTATACAGTCCAGTTTGAGATCTTTAATTGTAACATGTTATAATAGTATGACTTTCGTTCAGTTCCTTGCTCTTTAGAGAGAATCAGGACAGTATGATTACCACAGTAGAGTCTGGCTTGCGTGACGATTGGTACAAAGAATTCTTGATCCAGGCATAAACACAGGTAATAAGAAATGTTTGGACAAAAGCAAGGCTTTGAATTCTTCATATTAGCAAACAATACAAACTGAAATAAAAGATAGCACAGAATACTCAGAGTTAGTAAACACAGTCATTTCCTTTCTTGTGTTTTTTATCTTAGTTTGTAACAAGAATCTTCTGAAATGTTTAGCCATAATACGGGTTTAAAGTACCCTCCAATGGGGCATAAATGTTAATCCACACCATTTGTTTTTCAAAAATGAAATCATAACACATTTCCTTTAGTTGTGTATGATCTTAGGAAAACCCTGTATATTTGGTTACAGAATATGACACTTATTTTCACTGCAGGAAATCATACAAAGGTGTTTTTCATTATTATTGCTCAGAAAAACAAAATACAGTCTAAAACAATTGTGAAATAAAAGAGAATTAAATGTACAAAAGCTTTATTGGCACTCACTATATCTCCATCTCAAACTCGCATCTGCATGAACTTTATATTACATTTTGTATCCTCTCTCCACTTGGGTTTACCCCAAATATTTATTGTGGGTAGTCAAGGCATATGAACATATAGCTGAGGTACATTTAGAACTGGTGTCACATTAATATCTGAACAAACAGCGCTGTTACTACCTCAGATATACTTAGCAAGAAGCAATACTAAGTGAGTAGGAAGGAGATATTGTTATTCATGTATAAGAAATGATTGCTCCAATGTACTGTTCAACTCTCAACTGGAAAAAAAAGTGACAGTACAAAGTGCTTCAGGAAAAAAAAAAAAAAAAGATATCTGTGAGCAGCATTGTGTGCTGAGTGAACAATATATGAAAAGAAATATTTAAAGTATATGCACAGGACCAGAGCAATCTGCCTGAACAACTTAAAATACATTACGAAATATATGCATTCCTTCCATTCACAAAACACACAGTGCTTTAGGTTTTGTTATCTCAGTATTATTACAACTATATTGTGGTTTAACCACAAAACCAGCACAAGCTTTAAAACAGAGCAACAATAAAGCACAACAAATATTTATCTGTGCCAAATCACAAGATTCAGTTTTCTGGTATGCACTGCTGGAGTTTGTTCAGTTGTTCAGTGCTAGAATTATTTGAGAAAGCCAAGAGAATTCAAATTCTCCACAAATTAGATAGCAAGTTAAACTTTCTACCCACCTCAATAATATTTCAATACTAAAACAGTAGTATCTCATATGCGTGTCTTCTGATCATAAAGCACTCAGGGGAAAAACAATCTTATTGTAAGATATTTCTTATGAAAACACCTCAGGTCTTAGACTTGCTCTGCTCCATGCTTCTACAGAAGCTAGAGGACAAAGATGCAGGCTTCCAGGGCTGCTGAACATTCCGTGGAAAATACAGGATGCAGATACCAGATGTTTGGTATGTGGGTATTTCTGTTGTTCTAAATATGTTCTTGTTTTTTAAGTGAGAGTTGCAGATATCAAAACATTATCCACTGCAATATGAAATTGAATAAGAAATGGCAACCTCTAGAACAAAAAAACATTTTAAATCAATTCCTAGTAGAAAAAACAACTTTATCCGATACATCAGATTTTATTTCAGAGAAATATGTGCATAGTCTATGTGCACACACACATGCACATAGCATATTGTTTTTGCCATAGCTGGAAAGAAATGATCTGAAGCTTTTTCAGCAGTTGCTCAGACTCAGACTTCCTGAGCTCAACTGATCACTCCATCTCAACAATGTACTACACATAGAAATTGCCTACATTAACTACCTTTTAAAAAGACATTACAAAAATTTAACTGCAAATACCTGTGTAGCTCTTAGCAAAACCAGAAGAGTAGTATTTTTTAACTGAAAAAAGTATGGATCCTGAAAGCTTGAAAAGCATGAAATTATGCTGAGGGCAAAATCCATCCCTGGACAGAGAGCTCATATAAGGCATGCTTAATATATACTGCTTAAGTAGTATTCAACCTTAAGTAGCTTTCAAGATTTACATTGTGCTTATACAATGCACAGATGCCAAGCAGAAATTAATTCATAGGAAATATAAAATAAAAACAGAATTAAGGAACTGTTCCATCATCATTGGTATCATTATATCAACCTGTTCAGTAAATCATGTGCTTTATCTCAGTAAAATCCAATTTCTTTATGAAACTGTTTTGTAGCCATATAGAACCTGCATATTTTGTTTTTTATTATCAAATTCCTTTTGATAACAATGTCACTTCAAACACAGACTATGAAGTTATAAATTTCATTTAATTCCATTCTTCATTCTTCAAACACTTCACAAAAGTTTCAGAACACATCACAAACAATTAAACTTTTTATTCTCTATGCTCCAGCCATTGGAGTGGACTCATCACAGGAACCAAGAGAAAGCAGTGGCGTAAAAAAGAGAAGATGACAAAGAAACAGTTGAAATGAGATCCATTTTGTTGAAAATCTCATAATCAGCAAAAGGAAACACAGCACACATCCTAAATACTATCTATAGTTGCTGTTATCTACACACACAGAGAATAAAAAATATTCTAATAATTTTAACAGTCTAATCTAAACACAGGAATCAGTCCTTGTTTGAGCAGTAACCAAAATCTATGCATGGACTCTCCAAATACATCCAGAAAAGGCCTAGCAATACAGATAAAATTGTTGGGTAAGGGCAACAACAGAAAAAGGTAAACACAGAAGAAGGGCACCATGATACCTTTACCTAACAGGTTAATTCAGGCAATCAAGAATTCTGACTTTGTATGCACAGTAGCTTTCCTATTTCTTTCCTGCAGAATCCAAATGGCTCACATGTGAGTTATTTTTGTTAAAACAAAATCAAATATTAGCGATCTACAATTTGCAAAGGAGGGCATTATGAGCAGGTATGTTTCACAAGGGCAGCCCTTGACCTTTGGGTTCTTCTGTCACCAGATGGGCTGGGGTTCAACACTGATGCAACAGTACTGGAGATGAGCCAGTAAGGAATAAAAAGTTGGAGTGATTACAGCAAGCTATACGTGCAATTGACCCAAATGAGCAGAAAGCACTCCTAGTCACCAGAATAATACTCGTCAGCACCCAGCAGAAGCACAAGCAGAAACATTTCATTAGTTTTGCAGTGGTTTCTCTTTTTATCCTTTTTCTCTGAAGGCAACACAAAACAATCACATTTGAAATTAAATGACTGTTTTAATTATAATAGTTTGTTTTACCAACATGGATATTCTCTCTCACTTGGCTGATTTTTTAGAATTTTTCATTCATCATTTTATTACTATTGGTCCCTTAAGATCATTATATTGAATCAGTCCCTGAAGTAATGAATATTGTAATTAAAACTTGGTTAAAGGTAGTTCACAGCCAAATGTTGCTCATTTCTCCCAAACATCTGGTTGCTAATCCAACTTCCAGTTTGCTGGCTTTGATAACACTCTGACTCTGCTAAAGAAACTAATATAGCTTTTTGCAGCTACTTACATGAAAATGTAAGAATCAGAAAACAAAACTACAGAAAAAGCCTTTGGGCTCTGAAGTTCTCATGGCTTTTACCACAGAGCCATGTTATCTCACGTTAGATTTCCTTTTCTTCAATATAATCACAAGGGTTTTCACAGAAGTGAAAACAGGTGGGGTTAACTAAAAGAATCTGTTCATTACCCCAAAGGGAACACAAATTGCATTTAGATCCCATCCTTCCCAATTCCACGGAGCACAATGTCAGTTTTAAGTAAAACACAAGCGAGCCCTACTTAGCATATATATTCATGAAGTTGGAAAGTGAATACTTAAATTTAGTGGGAGCTGTTTATGGAAATGCTGAGGAACAGTTGCCACATGAAAGCTGATCTTATGTCACTTATGACTAACTCTTGCAGGTTCTGTGCAATGTAATTCTTCACCTTACATCTTGGACAAAAACACATTAAGACACCAGATCGTTCTGTAACATAGGGTGCAAGGAGAGCTCTGTTGAGTGCTGTAATGGGAAAACAACAGATGTCTAGGCAGCCGTAGAGAGTGTCAAACAGGCCTGTGAGAGCACTAATTGTGACTGGCATAGAGAGCCACTGACTCCAGGTAAACGGAGCATGCACCTAGAGGGTTTTGTAATGAACGAACAAAGAGAGGAGCTGAATGTAAAAGGATATGATGAGAGTAATAAGGAATGAATGAGCAGATGAGATGAACTTACTGTGCTGGGGGACACAGGCTAAGCAGGCCCAATAGGACATAGTTACTGTTATCATACTAAGTGTAGTCCTTTCCAAAACCTGAAAAGAACTCATAGCTTCCGCTTCATGGAAAATTGGATGAAAAGTTCAATATTATGCCCTGTTTTGCTGGAAGCTTAATTAGAGGGATCACATTAGAGTCTATTTTTCTACCATAACAGACCATATTCTGGAACATACAGCAAAATCAGCACACACTCAGATCTGCTGTGGTCTGGAATAGACTGACATCGCACTACACGTGTTCAAAAAAAATGACTGCAGTTTTTCCATATTTAAGGGGACACTCACAGAGAGAAAGCAGCAGCATGGGCTCTCCCACCTCTAGGCAACGTGCATAGATCAAACTACCTCCTGGCTGTACTTTTTCAATTTATGTTGAGCAAAATAGTAGGCAGAGTAAGAGCCGGACGTATAGCTCTGGCACAAACAGCACATCCCAAATCACAAGGTTAGGGTTATTTCTGCAAAATAAGGCACTCATCGACTATTCATTTTCAAAATGGAGAAATGTATAGATGAATATTAAAAAGACAGCTTCTTCTGCCATCTTAAAATAGTGCCTGCATATATAGGTAAAGTGCTTATTATCTTTAAAATATCAATATATCAAAATACGCACAGAGCAAAGCCAGCCTAAGTTAAGCAGAGTATTTCCAAACAATAAGGTCCTGTATTTTCAATACTCACAACTGCAAACTTTTAGAATAAAATATTGTGTAGCCTTAATCTCATAAAAAATACTGCATTCATTAATCTTCATATTAGAAAGACTTTTCAAGTAACAATAAAACATACCTTATCTATATTTTTGTGTGTGTGCATGTGTTGGTGGTCACTGCCTTATTCCTACCTAAAAAAGCATGGCACTGTTACATTCCCATTGTAAGGCTTATCTCTAATGAAGGTATATCTCCACTGGAGCATTAAAACTATGCAGAAATATGGAAGAAGGTGACTGTTGACTTATAAGTCATTGTCACAATTCAAAACATTAGTTCAATTTATGATGATAAGTTATGTATATATCATGCAAGTACTTCAGTGACCTAAAACAGCTGTGTTTACAAAGAACATTAAGAATAATATGA
The DNA here is from genome assembly GCA_037305975.1 of Chrysolophus pictus. NCBI lineage: Eukaryota > Metazoa > Chordata > Aves > Galliformes > Phasianidae > Chrysolophus > Chrysolophus pictus. Next base: position 10,475,427 of record CM074583.1, on the reverse strand, counting down.
TACCTTCTGATATAAATATTGGCTGTCTTTTAGTAATATATATGGCAAGAAATTCTACTCTATCATAGACCAAGTGAAAATTCAATTAGCTTGACAGCTGAAGAACAATGATGTAATTACCAGTTCGGACAGCCTGTAAAACCTCACAGTCCCATCCACAAAATGAAAAGAGATTTTTGTTCAGTGCATAAAGTCTCTCAACAACATCATAGGAAAATGGCCCTACAAAACACTTAATTTAAAAAATGATCCTCATAAAAATAAATCTCTTACTATATCTCAGGTTTTTGTTTGTTTCTTTAATAGTTGATCACAGTCTATCCTATTGTTTTCATGTTTTTGCCTTACTAATAAGGGGAAGGAGAATGACAGGAAGGGGAAGGGATTTTTTTTTTTTTTTTTTTTTTGTCAAGGATGCTGATAATATCTTGTTTTTTCTGAAGTTCTTACACGTTGTCTGTCACAAGACTAAATTCAACATGTATTGATAATTAGACTCCACTTACTCCAAGCTTCAAAACACTTTTTTTTCTTCTTTTCTCTTAATATTTTTACATAGCAGAACTACTTCAAATAGTAACACAAAGGCAAAAGTCTGAGTAATATTAGACACAATTGATGCCAAAAGAGCAGTAAAAAGGTAATTAACCAAAAAACCCCTTGGAAAGATCAACAGGCCTAGAAAAAAATATCTTGTAGATCAGTTTGTCATAAAACAAACCTCAGGTTCTGTAATCATCCAGGGAACATTTTCCACGTTTACAAAAACAGAAGTATCTCCAAATTTTCCAAATTTTTCAATACTAACTTTTCATACTAACACAGGCCTCACTACTATCCAACAATTAAAATATCAACTTATTGACCCCAAAACTACAATATTTTATTATGTTCTCTTTCTATGCTTAGCAAGATTAGGAAAAAACATACAGCTCTGGGATTTGATGTATCCTTTAGACATGAAATTAGGCCAAAGAGGAGAGTGCTGAAAACTAGAACATGCAGTTAATTAAAGTCAGTGGGTTTTTGGTGATGGGACAGATGAACTTCTGAGAAAAAAAAAAAAATCTCACTGAGTAGGGACAAGGCTGAAGCTTTTAGGGCAGCGTTATATCCATGCAAATCTCTCTTGAACCAGTATTAACTGCCTCTGTAGGAAATAACACAATCCTTTTTCCTAGTTGAAATAATATGCAGACTAAACACAAACTACTCTTCTCCATTCCAGTTCCTAAGTTGCTCAACTGTTTCACAACCACCTAAAGATTGCTTGAGCAACAAAGACTAGCAGAATTCTTCTGATTTCAGTGGAAGAAAGTGGCAGAATTAAAATCTCCGATCCTTCTTTTGTCTCATTTTATTATTCCGAAACAAGATTTATTCTAATTTCATACAGGATTATTTTTTTTTTTTAAATAAGTGATGAAGATTTTTATACAAATGTTTAAAAATATATTTTTAGTTATATTCTCCCACTGAGCAATGGAACATTCAAGAAAAAAATAGTTTAAACATTTTCAATTATTGGTGAACTGCAGAGAAAAGAAAGAATACACAATTTGTCAAACTGCAATTCAACCTCTATTCTCCTCAAAAATATATGCATGATTGGAAGAGAAAAGCATACAACACTATATACAGTCAGTTTTTGCTTGCAATTCACTCAATTAAACCATGTTCCTTTTAATGTGGATAATGAGGGTACCATATATATATATATATTTTTTTTTTAAGATGTAAATATTTAAAATATATCTTCCATGGAGACCTCCACATATAGGCAGGTACATAAACTGAATTTTTTATTCCATAGAAATGGTAGGAAAAAAAAAAAATCACACTGAGGGTTTTGATTTATATTTCCACTTGCAGACAGATTTTGCAGAACGACATGATGCCTTATTTTATGAACTCCATCCTCATTATAATATCACACTTGGGAGTCAAATGTTTAATCATTACTGAGAATGTAACAATTCAAGTGGTCATAATGAGATTAATAAAGCAAGAAGGTCCTTCAGATAGAACCTTATGTCATGTTAGGCCTTATTAGAAGAAGAAAGTATCCTGTCACTAAGTAACATATTCTGGAGGGACTGTCAATAGCTGTCAGATGGTTGTTCATTAATTCTGATTCACTACTTTGAAAACTTCATTTTTCATTTAGAAAACCTGATTTAGGATACTGCAAATTCATACTGCCCTATAGCAAATTTCAGGACAATGAAAATTGCACAACAGGTCCTGTAATTAATGTGCTTCATACTGGGGAGGGAGAGGAAATTAAATTGGCCACTCCTGACCCAACAGCATCACTATGACTCGCTGTTCCGCAAACAGGTAACGTATTCTGAGCTGACATTGACTGTTGAAGCTGTAGGCTCAGCTCTTTCCTCTGCTGAGAAGAATGCCATTGTTATGTTAATTAATCCTTCTATAAGACATTACCCATGTGCCATGGCTTTGGTTAGAATATTTGTCATAAAAATCACAAGGAGTAGAAATTTTCTTCAGTGTCACGAATTTACAGCTAGCTAGCAATACACTCAACTTTAACATAACTGCTAATATTCAGCTGAGCAAACCTCTTCACAAATCAGCCTCTCTCCTACCCCACATTCCAAATAAATACATGATATTTAACAATTTACCTTAGCATTTATAATGCATCACGTGGTGCTGTTATTCAGGAGTGCAAACCCCCATTCTGACAGGGCAACGTGAGGGCTGCCCACTCCCTTGAGCTACAAAGCCCCGCCCTCAAGGCAGTACCATGGCAAAACACAGGTCCAAGAGCAAGCCGGGAAGCCAATCTGCAGAATGGACTATTGCTACAGCAATTGCTGAGCCAGGGCCGAGGCCAAGCTGGGAAACCACCTCACAGCTAGGGTCCACGCCCTAGACCTGGCCAAGCAAGAGAGAGAGTACTGTGCATCTTGTGCAGCTCTGGGAGGCACTGGGTGCCCGAGACTGAAAGCTAAAATGGCCACCGGCTCTGAGGTAAGAGAGCCGGAAGTGCCTTGTTTAGGCACGGCCACTGAAACATATTGGTGCACTCAGCGCCCTGAGACATGCATCCCCATTTCCTTTAATAAAAACAAAACAAACAAACAAACAAAAAACAGAATAGAGAATTCACAGAAAACTCATACATGATGACTTTTGGTCCTTGAAAGAAGTGAAACTGCTTCTAATAAATTATTTGCAATAACAGGCAAAGTGTCATTGGGAATATCAATAATCAAATATAGGAAAAAGTTAACTCACCCAACTGGTGGTAGGGTTTCTAGCTACAACATACTTCTCTGGAGGCAGCCTTCATCTAGGACACCCCCTCCCTTCATAGCCTTGCCCTTAAATGTGTCAGTCATGTGGGAAGCACAGGTGAATTGCTCACATCCGTGCTTCCTGGGCCAGCCACTGCCTGCACCAGGTGCTCAGTCATCAGCTCAGGTCCTGTAACAGTTCCCTTACAGCACTAAAATTTACCAAGGGAGACTGAAATGCAAATCTGTTTCATCTCATCACTCCAACTCAGCTGTGTGACAGAAGTTTCCAGAACACCAACTGCTAGCTAGAGAAGAAACAAATTAGAAGGCAATTCAGAAAAACATATTTACTTGGAAAAGACTAATTTTAAGCACATGGTTTTAAATAATACCCTGAAATATCACTTTCATAAAAAAGATTGCAACCTCAGTCATATTTAAACACAAATCCATCTAATAACACAAGAGTTATTCTTCTAATAGTGTGACCTCAAAAATGTCAATGCATTCTTCAAACAATAAATCAATCCTTGAGTTAACCTTGTGAATGATTTTAAGTTTTCCTTCAAGTTTGAGTTTTGATGCTAGACCAAAGGTAGTTGTTTCCAGTGCCAGCTGTCAACATCATCTGTTAAATGGTTGAAAGGTATTTCTTCTAAGGAATGTTCCAAGGAGCATTCAGGGAATATATAGAACTGCTACCTCAGGAAGGACACCAAAGGATAAACATGGCCAGTTGTTACCAAGATAAATACTTCTCAGTCAGAAACTCTACAGAAGTGTCTGGCCACAGCAGCACAAAATAGCAATTAAGTGTATAATGTGCACCTTGCATGTTATTAAAACCTCAGGCACTTCTGTTAAGAGTATTCTGTAAGCCCTAAGAACCCTTGCGCACGTACTTAAGTCATTTGGGAATTGTATATCTAAGCAGTTGCTTAAAGTTAATCCTTCATAAGCCAGAATGGCAAAACACTCGATTTCAGGAACTAGAGAAAGTTTCCAGTGTATATAATGACTAAAGAATGACTTAGGATACTCTCTATTACCCGAACAGAACCTTTACCTTTCCAGTTATCCAAGGCAAGTTTCAGGCCTGCTCTGAAAGTAATGCCTCCTATATTTTATGTTGGCTGAAACCCTAGAGGCAGATGTTGGCTGAACTTTCCCACCAATATTCTGTTACATCTTGTTGCTGTGTGACAGATGGCAGAAGGGGGCAGTCTGACAAAATGGCATCTCAGATAGAAGTGTGTCTGGACAAAAGGTGTGTTCCTGAATTCCTCCATGTGGAAACAGTGGTATTCAGTGATATTCATTGATGTATACTGAACACTTATGGAGACCAAACAGTGGATGTGAGCACAGTGAGGTGGCAGTTGGCATATTTCAGCAGTCATAACAACAATGTGAAAGATAAGCGACATTCTGATGGCCATGCAGGTTTTTATAAGTGCATCATGCAGGTTCTTGTTCATAGCTGGCAAAAATACATACGTAACAGTGGTGACTGTGTTGAAAAACAGAAAGTTGCAGTTGAATTTGCTTTATTAGGGAATGTTATTGTACTTTTTGTTGTAGTTTCCATGGAAATAAATAGGAGGCATTACTTTTGGAGCAACTTTCATATACTACCTCACATTTAACCTGCTAGTCTATGCTACTCATGCTTTCTTCAAATTTAAGGCAATACTTAGAAAAGAAGATTATGTAGTGTTTTCCTGCCTCTCAAACACACATAAACTTGTCTACATCAGTAGTCAATAAACTACGGCTATCACTCAGGAGCACAACAAGCATTGCAAACTCTACAGAACCTTAAAGATCCTTAATTAGAAATGAGTAACATTAACTTTTGCAGTGTGCTTGCTTTTGCCTGCCTTGTCTTGCCTTAGGAAAACTCACAGAGGTCTACGTGAGGCTCACATTTCTTTAGCACCATATACTGCCGTTACTTCACCTGGCAAGTGATTAACTTTTATAGCCAACGCAATATACACAATCAGCAAAACTACTATGGTTATAGAAATTACAACTAGAGGTTGTAAAGTTAAGCTCAAAATTTCTACAGCTGCTGCAAACCATGGTATTACTGCTAAGAGCACAGAACAGTTTAAATACTCTTTTTAACACATAAAAAGCCCACTTACTAGAGAGTTAACTCTGATTTAACTCTACCATAGTCCAATTAGAACTAATTAAATCTTGACAGCAATACACAATGCTCTACCCAAAAACCTTTTATTTCCTTTTCCTTCTTTTTAATATCCGTTTTCACCTTCTCCTCACCTCTCAAAAATTATCCCTGCTTATTGGACTCATTCATGCCAGCTGTAACAAAGGCATGGCTTGTACATCTACCCAATCCATGTCTTCTTTAACCAAGCAGTTTATGACAGCCTTTGTTAGATTCTGTGTTCAGGCGCTGCAGCACCTTTGACTGCACATTTCACCATCTTTCCTCTTTTTCCACTCCTCCACATTTTATTTTCATAGTGATGAGAGTAGCAACGAACATTAGAAGTTTAGCTTTAAAAATTCCCAGTATTTCATTAACAGGATTGTAAAAGTTTATAATGTTCTACTCCTCTGAGAAGGAGTTTCATTTGTGTCAAAGCATCCACCATGAGGCACAGCCCCTTGATAGGAGTGTGTCTTAGTAAGTGCTTTGATCAGGCATTGCTGTTGCTGCTTTAAACACTTGAACTTCAACCTTACAAATGCAATTGCCTGCATCTTCTCTTTCTAGGTATTTCCCACGTATGTTCTTACATTCTCATTATACACATAAGAGCCTGCCCAAAGTAAAAAACAAAAATGAAAAACAAACAACAACAAAAACAACAAAAAACCTACAAACCAATGCCAAAGCAGTGCAGGTTTTATCTACTCTACCAGTAGAGGGCTTTTAAATATCATACTTTTATTCTGACAAGGAAAAGAAAAATAGCTTAAAAGCAGAAGAAAATTTTTCACATTATACACGATTCAGTAAATATCGTAAGTTTGTTAGTCTAAGAAACACTTGTGTTTACAAAGGTACAGGAAAAAAATCTCTCACATGCTTTTCTTATCCTATTTCTTGGGATGCAATAATGATATGATACTTTAACAACTCTATATCCAGTTCTGAATATGGAAAAGATCTGAAGTGAATCGATTATGTTGAAAAAAATGTCTGGGACAACACAGTCTTGATCCTTTAAAAGAAAAAAAGTAATAATAATTAGCAATGAAAAAACTACATGAGCACGTGCAGTTACTTCATCTCAATCATAAAATAAATACTTAGGTTTTATTAACTAAGGTAAATAAGAATTTGATGTTTATACTTCATCTTTGCAATATTAACATTAAAAAAAAAAATCAGAAGGGCTTTCAAAATTACTAAAAACTTCAACAAATTCTGTAATTTAGTTTACTTCATTTTACCAACAGTTTATTGGCCTTAATATTACCAGAAGAATATGTGCTTATAAGAATCAGATCTGTATCTTCTGATTGTTAGCATGTATTAACATGTCAACATGTTTGTTTTTTTTTAAATAACTAAATTGCACCCAAAATCATGTAAAAGCCATCTTGAGATGTAATATTTCAGAGATCTGAACAATGCAAAAGAGAATATTCTGTTAAGCTTAAGCCATTATAACTGAACAAGTGAAAACGAACAACTGTCACTTCATTGTATATAATCACCAGACATAGTATGATTACAGTTACCTCTGAACCAACTTATAGTCAATTTTCTGACATGAAGTCATGAATTTCTGTGAATCTACCATCCCATGGTGATAGTGTATTGTCTTTATGTGAGTACTATCTGTCTTTAACAAATTGAATGACTGGCTGTTTGGAATTTGAAATATTTTCAGTACTGAACTTTCCCGTTGTCAATAAATAATGACAACAAGTCAACAATTTTCCCTGACCAGCTTTCAGGATATTGCTTTTCTTTTCCTCAGATTCAGAAACTACTGAAGTCAAGTTCCCTGTTATATTCACATTCTCAGCAGTTGTTAAGATGATCTAGATCTATTCAAGTGAAGACAAGAGTCAAGTAGCAAATGTCTGATTGAGGTGAATGTAAATTTCTGGACCAGTACAGCTAAAATGGAATTTATGTTCTAGATTCTTGGCTGTTCTGGATATGCAAATACTCCCATGATTCCAAAGTCAATGAGCTGAGTTCAAATTACAAAACAAGCTATAATCAGAAACCTAACTCTGATGCTACTCTACATCACATGAAAAGCAAAAGATTTGCTGAGCTGCTGCCAGGAACAAACTAACAAAGCTAAAACTAACAACATCAAGATGCCAGAATGCACTAATACAGCTACATTATTCTATATATGTGGTGTGAGTACCATTTTGTACCATTTACTAATTGCTAAAAAAAGAAAAAGCTATTAAGAGGACATAAGAGTTTCATTTTTGTTCATACACAAAATATTTATTCCAATATTTCCTAATATTAATTTTAATAACATAAATAATGTTAAACTGTACAGGTTTCAGAGTTAGAAATGACATTCTAAAAGGCATAACAGGTGTCTGCCTAAATCTATTTTTCTTTTTTTTTTTCCCCACTACTTACCAAGTCTGTGTCTATACAATGTGAATCAGTTTACCCAGATGCAGTCCATTGAACCAGTGAATCCAGTGGGGGCTGCAAGATTATTCTATTCAGTTACTTCTGACAACTAATTTTCAGCTGAGTTACATCTGAATGGGATTTTATTTCTATAAAAGGTCAGCTTCTGGATTTCTGCAGACAAAGAGCTATTTGGGAAGTAAGAAGTCGTCCCCACCCTTAAATTAGAATCTTCAATAAAAACGGTATGGAAATCTGGATTTGTTTCAGAGGTAAGTGATTAAATGTTTGTGAAATTACAATGAATATGGACAGTACAAAAGCCATCTGTCAGGAGAGTTCCATAAAAGATTAAAAACTGAGAATACTGGAAACAATCCTATGGGTATATCCTGCACAATTGGTAGCTTACATTCACATGCACACAGCAGCATGCAAAATGAAAAAAACTAGGTACAATCTCTGTAGTCATAAATCCTTGCAGTTAAAAAAAAAATAAAAAAATCTGCATTTGTCAATTTGTATTGGTCTATTTTGTAAGCAGAGCCTGTAAAGGTAAGAAACAGCAAATCCTTCTACTTATCAGAAGAACTGATTGGTTTGTTTTGTAATCACAGAAGAATTCACAAGCATAAGCCCAAAGCACACCTCAGAAATTATCCAGGATTCTTCTTTATCAAGGTGCATAAATCTGTCCCATTTCATTGGTCATGTTAACTTCCAGCACTGTCAAGTAGCATTTTATCAGCTCTTCATTCCAACCAGCCTATACTCAAAATATTAGCAGAGCTAGAGAAAACTGGAATGCATGTAAACTAAATAATAGTGGAAGAACCAACATGTTCAGCAATAGACTGAATATTTGCAAGGAAAAACGTTATGATTATTGGTTTGCAAAGTGAAATAATTGCTTTTCATGTACAAGAATGCTCACATTTCAGAAAACAAAGGCTCTTTTGTATAAACCAATTTATAGCAACACTTCATACACTGCAAACAAAATTCATTTTATGAAAACTTCTTTGAAATTTTGCTTCTAATTCAGATGACTAATGTCTAATAACTATTTGAATTAATATGCTGAATTATACATCCTACCGATACATACTTCCTGCAAGACAGATAAATCTTGTTTTGTCAAAATTGTCTACAGGTAATAGTCAGACTATAAAAATAATGAAATTGTTCTAAGTTTTTCAGAAAAACCTAAAATCCAGTGGCATTAGATAATAAGCTCTTAAGTTCTCTGAAAACCTTCTTCAAAAGCTTTGTGACTTATATAGCACTACTGGTTCAAATAAGAAATATAGCTTTTTGAAGGACGACGACATCAAAGAACTTTTCAAAACACTGGTCAGATACTATGTCAGTCTGTGGAACTGGAAGTAGACCAAAATTTTTTTTGGTCTCATATTCTGTTGGGCTATGAGGTCAAGATTTTTCTTCTTGTGTGCTGTGAGACGCTTTCATAAGCAAATGAGTTAAGAACTGACCTCTTCAATAAATTCCCAAGATTTGTCTGCCTGCATTAGTAGTTTATCAAGGCATGAGAGGTAACTGTAATCAAACAAACAAAACAAAGATTTGGAATTGTATACAGATCTTCAGCATGCACTAAGCCCAAACCCTTGAGAGGTCTAGGTATCAGAGATACATTGTTCTAGTACCTATGCTACTCTGTTGCAAAACAGTTAAGGTACACTTGGACAAGCATTACACAGACTGCAAAGCAGACATAACTCCAGTAACACCAAGCTAACACATCCGTAACCAAAGAAGAAAACACGAGGTCATGAACATTACCCATGAAAACACCATATCATATGGAATTTCTTAACTTCTATTTGAAACTCAGTTTCTTGTCTGCTTTTTCTCTATATATTTATAAGATGAATATAGGAGATAGAGTCTGAGGATGTAAAAACATTACTAACAGAACTAGACATTTCCACTTATGTTTGAAAGATGTTAAGATTCAAGACTGCTGTTTGCTCTAACTTCTACTAATTTCCACCAGGAATTTGTATGCTGTATAAAACAACCTTTACTAGGGAACTTTCCTTGGGCCACCTCTTTGCTAGTGAAGGTATTTGGAATTCATTGCTATATAGCCAGTGTACTGTGCTATTCAGTGTAGCACTTCTCAGTGAAAAGACATCCGGGCCTCACTGTGGTGCAGCCTTTTATTGAGAATCCTTCTGCCCTCAGGCTCCACCAATTTCTCATTATCTTTCTAATCCTATGTCATTTTGCTTCTGCTCCTTGAGGTACATCCAAAACAAAATGGTTTTGCCTCAGATGAGCCAGATTAAAAACAGATTGTTCTCATAAGAGCACTCATATTTAGCAGCTCTACAGGATTTGCTCATATATGCACTTTCATCCATTCCAGTGTTTTGATTTAAAAACAAAAAAAAAACAAAAAACAAAAAACAAAAAAACAAGAAAAACAGCAACAAACAAAAGCAAACAACAAAAACTAGACTCACTCTTGCCTGTATTTTGAAAATAACAGAACAAAACAACCTGAAAAAAAAAATACCTAAGAAAACCCTGAGGAAAAAAAAAATTAACCATATTAGAGCTTTGCAGTCTGGCACGACAGCTGAGTATTTCTTTTCAACAAAGACCCCTGTAAATCACAACAGTGGTACTGATGGCATGGTATAATTGTCTCTGATACGTGGAAGTGAGTGTTATTTATGGTTGTTTATAAAATTTCCTGTCACAATAGCAGGCTGCCTAGAACCTCAGCCTTATTTATGGATACTCCTGTCTTCACATGCCCTTTGATGCACCAAAATTAAAAACAAAAAAACCCCAAATTTTCAACTTTGTGGTCTTGAAACAAGAATACTTATTTCAGAAAACAAGATTTGTTATGTTTCTCATTCTTATGCTGTTATGAAAATGTCTAAGAAATATTTGAAACTTCAGTAGAACATTTCCCAATTTCTCCCTCACCAAAAACCAAATTCTGCACCGAACGATGACACACAATTCTGTTTATGAAATTAGCATTATACTCAGTTTGAGAATATAAAGAACAAAACAACTGTAAGTTCAATGAGTAAATTCAATTTATTGTTGAAGCTGATTGCTATAGAAGTTGTACATGTTTTGAGCATAACAATCTTTGGTGAACAGGATGATTCCGCACGGGACTATACAAATTCTCCACCAGAACAGAGAACATAGTTTAAGCAAGCAGTCAGCTATATGAAATTGCTCCAGTTTTTGTTACAGACTACAGCACAGGCACACAGCATACATTATTAAGAAATGTGTCATTCAGTCGCATTAATTGTAGGCTTTTGCCACTGCTACTGCCAGATGTTACCCTCCTTGCATAATTTCTCACCAATCACCCAATCAGGTATGAGTATAGAAGAAGAGATGAAATATCCCAATCCCCAACTGCCAATCAATGCAAGCAAGGAAAGGCAAACTCACAGAAACTAATCGTTAGTAGTTCACTTCTGCTTCTAGGAACAGCAGAAGATTATAACAAGGCATCAGATCTTCATAAGGCTGTCCCCTAAACAGCCTACTAAGAGAACAGATATTTAAAATAATTGAGTTGCATCAATAGACTTAAAGATCACTCACAACACATAAATTGGATGCTGATACTAGTAGTCACCTAGTAGTCACTGTAGATCCAGTAAGTGTCTACCTATTAAAGAAATGCCTAAAGTAAGATTACTGACAAAGCTGCAAACGTTTCTGGTTTCTCTCTGAAAATGTAATTACACACTTACACATTATAAAAGAAGAATCAAGCATATTTCAATCCTACCATTTATCTACTGAAAATACATATGCATCAGGATTCATTGTGAAAGAAGAAAAAGACTTTTAAAAGGTGAAGCACTATTTAGGGCATAATGTTCTTAGAAGTCTCTGCTCTCATTATATTCGTAAGATACCATTCAGAATCCAAAACTGAACAATGGACTTGAGCTATTAAAGGAACTTAAAAGAAGGTCCAGTAAAATTTTATTTTTGCATTCTACATAGCAATCTTTGAAAATCCTCTTTTCAATCAACTGAAAATAAAACAAAGATTTCCAAGTTAAGAATTGGAGGCTTTTATATAGATAAATGAAGATGACCAACAAGAAATAAACAGAAATAAAATTCATTATCTTTACGTGAATGCAAAGCTAAGGATGAATTTAGGAGGAGAATTTTTCCTGTGGGAAGCAAAAGAAAAAAGATTTGGAAAAAAAAATGTTCCTTAGGAATGGTAAAATCAAGCTCTTCATTTCAGAAATCAAATTCTTAATTCATGAAAACATTAATGAAATAAACCACTTTGAAACAGAGTAAAAATCAAAGGAAAAGCCTAGACAGCATATCTCATCCATCTTCACAATGCTTAGTGAAGGGGCTGGAGCTAACTTACAGCAATGCTAGCCAAGCCTGTGCAGAACGCAGACACACACATAGTGGTAGGAAAGAAGCAAACAATCTGTTCTACTGTTGGGTTTGTGATTCAGACAAGAAGAAGCAATAACTGTGATCAACCTGAACATTAGGGAATTGCACAGTCTCACCCAGCAGAGACATTTTTATGAAAAAAAAAAAAAGAATCACATAATCCTAACTAGCTGAGTAAGATCCAGAAATTGTCCCCTGTCTAACCTAACCCTCCCCTTCCCTTTCCCTTATGCACTGATTGTATGCTGTCTAGTAATCAGGTGCTTTTTAGCTGCTAGCTTCCTTTCAAGTGCAAGGACAGCTGCCATGATCTTCCGATTAGCACAATACCAACTGCAGCAGCATTTGTAAATCAACATAATTGATTACTCCATGAAATGAGCCTACTCTGATTGCAGCATTAGGTAACACAGAGAAGACTCTTGCATTCTAATGGTAGCATATCCCCAGTGTTCTAATTCTTCCTTTGAAAAACAAGCATATATATATATATATATCCGTATATATATATACGGATGTTGCGTATTTGGACAGTATGTTCATGAACCTGATGACTTCTATTAGTACTTTGCACTGGTATTCCACATGCTATTCTACTTGCAGCAAGATATTGCCTCTGTACATAGCTGCAAAAGTGTTAGTTTAAGTTAGTTTAATCTGCAAGCAGTAAAATATGCCACTGGTTATTTAATACTATAAGAAATTAATGCTGAGATGCAAAATGAGCACATCATAGGCAAAATAGAGATCCTTATACATATTCTATTAAAGTGTAATTTATTTTTATTTTATTCCACTTTTCTTAAGTACAAAGAAACCTACAAAAAAATCTGCACTCTGTTTAAAAAGCCAAATCCATTTTTTTTCAACTTCCTTTTAATCTTTCTAATTAATTTGAAATCAAAGTATATATAATTACAGAAGTGTCTTCCAGCTTTTTCATGCCAGACTTTCTCTTAAAAAATAGGTAGGGCGATGGTGATGTAATGCAGTATTTTGGGTAAATTATCATGGAATCACAAAATCATAAAGGTTAGAAGGACCCTCTGGAGATTATCTAGTCCAACCCTGCTAAAGAAGGTTCCCTGCAGTAGGTTGCAAAGGAAAGCATGCAGGTGTTTAGAATATCTCCAGAGAAGTAGACTCCAAAACCTCTAGGCAGTCTGTTCCAATGCCTTATCACCCTCAAAGTAAAATAAGTTTTTCCTCATGTTCAGATGGAACTTCCTGTTTGTGGCAGTTGCCCCTTGTTTTGGGCACGATTGTACAAAGCCTGGACTCAACCACTTGACTCCCACTCTTTATTTACAAGGGCTGTTTTAAATTAATGCTTCCTCTTTTACTATGTTGGCCCCACCAACCCCCCTGCTATAGATAGAAACACTTCCGTCTAGACCAGGTTGCTCAAAGCCCCATCCAACCTGGCTTTGGTTGTTTCCAGGAAGAGTATTCACAACCTCACTGGACAACCTGTTGCAATGTCTTCCAACTCACACAGTTAGGAATTTCTTCCAATATCTAGTCCAAATCTACCCTCTTCCAGTTTAAAACCATTTCCTTTGTCCTGTCACTACGTACAGCATGCCCTTATAAAAAGTCCTTCTCCAGCTTTCCCATAGGCAAGAAAGATGCTGGTATCAGCTTATACCATATATTAGTATGCTCAGCACAAATAGACTATTGAGTTGCCAGACTTCTGTTTTTTATAAGGCAGGGTTATATTGTACTAAAATCATGACCATGCCCCAGCTTTCATAGGAAAACACGAATCCACTCATCTTCACTGTATATTTTAATGCGCTTATACTGATATCTCCTGCAATGCAGATATAATTAAGATCAAAACAAAATAAAACATCATTTAAATCAGATCTATTTGCAAACAAGATGGACTCTCACACTGAAGGTAGCATGAACTGCTTCTTAACTATGTAAACTAACTCACTAAATCATAAAAAAATCCTTTAATGCAGTGCAGAACTTTGAGAAAATCATTCTGCATACTTCCTTCATTTCAGAAACACGTTTCCTGAAGTCAGCTTAAAGAGGCCTTTTTTGAGCAGTTTCAACAGCACTGATTATAGCAAGTGAGCCAGTTACTACCTTCAGCTACTTTCTCCACAGTAGTAGATCTAATTCTTTGCTGCCTCATGCTTTCCACTAATATTGGGTAATATTAGGTACTGCATATTACTAAACCAAAAGAATAATAACCAGTTCCAATATTGTCCAGTCATAAGCACTATTATAATGTGACACAAGAGGGTGGTTCAATATCTGCCATATGGTCCACTTACCAACTAGGTAACAAAGAAAAACTGAAATGGGAATCCCCAGATGCCTGAAAAAGATATACCTGAAGGTTATCAACTACAAGAGGCAAATTCCAACCAGCAGTCTTTGGTTAGTTGATTGGTGGAGATTTTTTTTTCCCATTTATTAAAGATTTGCCGGTCTACAGATTTGAAAGGATGAATCACAAAATTCTTAAAGAGCACGACATTTCCTGCCACACTTAGCGCATTATGAAAAATATGTATTGTTGAAAGTAGCCAGTATTTTCCATCATGAAATTACATTACATAAGCCATGCCATCAAAAAAAGGCATAGCTGCGATTTCAGCATTATATAATAAAAACACATGGGTCAAAGAACTGCAATTTTTATCTTAAATATGGATTGATATCTTTTTCTTTCAATAGCAGAATGTTCTTAGTATCTAAAAATTAAAAATATTTGTGACTTACAATGAGTCAATCCAACTCACGCCTTCTATCAATGTCATGTAGGCCTCTAACTAGAAAAATCACCTATAACATAACAGCAGAAGCTATAGCTATCTCTGTTTTAAAAATATATTTCTCAAATTCATTAACATTAATATAATTGCCTTTCTCCACTCTCATGTTTATAAAATGGTTTTGCAAATACAATTTTCAAAATAAAAGATTTTTGTTCCCCCCCCCCTTTTTTTTTTCTAAAGCAATGCAAATTTTATAAAAATAGATGGGATAGCAGGATAGAACTCTGCTAATTTGGTACAAAAATGCCCCTGTGCATTTTTATGTTCACTTCCCTCTTCCCCAAAACCGTAAAACTAAAACATAAATACACTAACAAGTTGCTTAAGATAGAAGTGTCACAACATCCTGCAAGTGTTCTACAGGTTTCTGATAAATAAATACAGATGGAATTTTATCAAAAGGAGAAGACATTCATGATACCTTCAACCCCAATAAGACTTCTGTTGTGGATATCAAGATCTCTAGATGGAGAAAAGTATCATCAGTTCTCTTGACATATCTTAGAGGTGTGCCTACCTTGAAATTATGTTGGAGCACAAAGAAATGTTTGTTTGCTTATCTTTAATGATTCCCAAGTGAAAAGTTTCACAGAGTAAAACCACTTTCATAGAAGACTCCAACTTTCATGGCAGGTGATAGAAATCTAGTTGCAACTACCAGTTAGAAAGGAAAAAAAAACCCAAAATTTATATACTAGCAGAAAATCAAGCATCAACAAATGTATGAGGCTTGATGTTACACAAGGCAGTTTTTAAACTGTCTTGTCTTCAGACAGCTTCTTTCTTCATACAGAGTGAGGACAGATGGTTTAAACCTGAATCATTTTATTGAGTTATTGAAAAAATGCAAATTTATTCAAAGGATCCAGATTTGTGTCTTCCTTTTCCTACAAAATATAAGTGAGAGGAGTGGAAGTATGCTCAATAAATTGAGATAGATTTAATTGAAAACTGGAATATTCCAGTAAGTAAACAGCTCTGTGCGTTACTATAAGATCCGTATGTGATTTTACTTCTCTTAAGCCTCAGCTTAAAAGAAAAACTAACTAATAAAGTATGAGCACACTTAGAGATGGGGTGGAATAGGGGGATGTGGAAGGAAGGGAAGTGTCAGCACATTTAGAGAGAGGTTCCAAAATTTTTCTGATTTTCAGAAGAACAATGTGAACTGTTAACAAACATGAGAATCAGCTGAACATTCATCTACGTGAGAGCTCCCATGATAGTGAACTTGATCCAACTATATCCATGGTAAAACTCAGGGAAACTTATTTGCTTTAATTCTGAAAGGGCAGATGTTTGCACATGTGCTACTACAAATTGGTCTACCTTTTTTACCGTTGCACAGCTTCATAGGACATTTCTTGCTTCATTCTGGAATAGCCTTTGTTCAGAGAAAGTGAGGATAATGCCACCACCAGCCATCAATTCCATTTTGATAATAGACAGCTCAACACTTTGCTTAAACTAGAAATGAGGAAAACACTGGTATTCATCATTTTCCCAAATAAATCGGTTCTAATGAAAGAATACACTATGGGAGAATCCATCCCCATACCTGTCCTACTTCTCCAGGTGCCTAGCCATTCCGCAGACTACAGAGAGATACAGACAGAAATTCACTGGACTTCACTAACTGTATACAGCAGCATTATCATTATATTTTGCACATTTGCTTGAGAATGTTACTAGTTGAATGCTCTTTATAAGATGCTTCCAAAAATAGCACCATGACTCTCTAGCATGGTCTTTTGCATAGTATAGGTTCCAGCACACCCGTGAGTTAACTTTTGCACTCTATCATCTCCTGAAAACATTAATTCAATTTTAATTTTGAAATCACTAGTGCTGGGAAAAAAAAAAAAAAAAAACAAAAAACAAAAACGAAAAACAGAGCAATAACAATGCCTAGCAATTTCTGTGATGGCTAATTACCCTCTTTCAAAACTGCCAATTTGAAGTAAAACAAAAAATTTGCATAATACTAAATTCCCAAGCACTCTGTATTTCTGTGTGTGCCCAGTTGCTATTATGGGATATATTTTCTTTAGAAATGCTTATGTACCCTTCAAACTGATTCTTAACACTCTTTCTGGTGACACTCATAGCTGAATGCTTTTTATCTTTCATCATGAGGCATGTTTTCCATCACTGTCATGGCTTTATGAATCTGTCTCAATTTATTGGCATCTTTTTCAAGTTCTTAACTCCAAAACTGGACAAAGTATTCTATTTTGAACAGAATATAAAAGTGACAAATGCAGTGAAAATAGCATCTCTTAATTTAGATTTTCAGCTCCAACACCTAAAAATGATATGATACTTTAATTTGATGCAATGTCATTATGTGACAACAGCCATTTAACCAAAGTCTTCCATCTATAAATTTTCATGTTCCTTTATTTCGTAACTAGTTTTCTGCAATTCTAAATTGTTATGTTTATATTTCTACATCTACTTCTGTATTTTCCTTTTGTTAAGCTAAATTTTGCATGTTATAGTTGTATCTACCTTTTCTCTAAAAGAGCTGCTCATTATAATTAAGAGGAGATTCTTCTGCTTTAAATGCAATATTCTACTTTTGTGCATCAACCTCTTAACTAACACACAACTGTCTTTTTTTTCTTTTAATCTATTTCCTTTGTTTAATTTATTTTTTTTTTTAAATTTAGTGAACAGGATCACAAAATACTCCTGTTAGAAAACTGCGACAGTCTTCCTTTTCAGCCTGGGTGAGGTCCTGATTAACATTTTTTCATTAGCAATATTCAGTATGCAGATGAGTAAGGAACTGTCTGCTAGGATTTCAGATTTTCTTTCAAATTATTTGAATGCCATTTCTAGCAGGGAAACTTAATGTAAAGATTTCCATGTTCTCCACAGTGAGGTACATTTCTCTCATTTCTCTCTTGCTACATATAAATAAGCTTTTACAGAATTGTCATTCTGTTCTTGGGTCTCATTATAAAGCAGACACCCACTGTTAGCATTTTGCACTTTAGCTCTTGCCAAGATTTATCCATTGTCACCAGAAGCCTCCCAGCCTATTGGTAATTCAAATGGCTAAAACTGTATTTAGCACGTAGAATCAATCTCCTTCTCTTCTGCCATTTAAGTCTTCCTCAGTATGCTAGATATTGGATCTTCATTCATGCCACAGGGCTTCAGTGTTACCATAGTGGTACTGTGCATTATTTTTCCTCTTCAGTTTCAGAGCAGTGTTTAGAATACCTTCTAAATATAGTCTCTCATGACAATGGTATAGCAAGTTTGCATTAGCATGAAACTATGTTTAATTCACAGCTTTATGGCCCTCAACCTATCTCTTTACTTGTTTAAAAGAAAAAAATAAAGAGAGAATCATAGGGATGGACTTGAAAATTTTTCTACTTTGTGAGCCTACTGCAACACTGCTTCCAATACCTTTTTATTTTGATGAAAGTATGCAGCCCTTCTATTGAGATCTAATTTACATTCTTTGTCCTTCTGCTTCCAAAAAGCATTTCTCAGACCACTGATAAAGTCACCTCTTCTGAATGTGTGATTAGGCTGGAGATGAGCTAACCTATATTTGACTTAATTTTTCTTTTAATAAGCTTGGATTTTATGCAACTGAATATCTTTACTCTTGGGGATTATCTCATTGTTAGACCTTTATGCATATCTGTTTACTGTAAAGATTTGAGTCAGTCTTACATTTTTTTTTCTTGAATAATTTTGCATACTATATTTTGAAACCTTCTTGTGCCAAGAATATTTTTCAGCACAAATTTCATTAGATACTAAATAATAAATAAATAAATAAATAAATAAATAAATAAGTGCATCTTCTTTCAGTGTATCTGCAGATTTTCCAACTTGTTGTATCTTGAAGCAATTCCTTTCTAAATGCTTCTAAATGTCTTTATGGTACATTAGCAATATAAAAAAATAAAATAAAATAAAATAAAATAAAATAAAATAAAATAAAATAAAATAAAATAAAATAAAATAAATAAAATAAAGTAAAATAAAATAAAATAAACAGTATTGATTCACAACACAGATAATTATGATCAATTTGTATTAAAGCTTTCTCATAGCTTTCTGTCAATCACTTCCAAGTTTAACTTTCTCATTATGTGTTTCCTGAAACTATATGATGGAATTCTGCTGGTGACATTTGAGTGATAGTGACTTTGATTTCAAAGGAAATGTTTCAGGTTCATTTCATTACCTTGGAAAAGTAAAAGCAAATTTGCCTTATAAAAAGCAATTACTTCTTAGCTGACCAGTGCACAATAGCAATATAAAAAAAGATTTCTCATTCCACTATTCAAATCCTAAACTAGCAAACTAGTGTTTGATTTTACTTTAAACCAATTTTACCTTGTTTGAATTGCAAAACCATTTAATCTTCATAAAGTAGGTTATTATAATGGAGATCATATTTTATTGGCAGAGTACACCAACTTGGAACAAACAGTTTTGTATTTATTTTTTTTAAAAGGAAGGAATGCTTTAAATTGGATCACATTCTTTAGGCATTCAACTTATTTATTTATTTTACAAATACCTACTTTTAAAAGTACTCTATAATAAACAAATATTTATGCTGAATGCATCATAGATCCAACAACATATCTGATTTATGTAAAATATAAGATCTTATTCAGTTAACTGGTCTCTTTCTTCAACGGTTTTTATAAGAATATAATGATAAATAGGAGCTGAATACTTCACTTAGATTTACTTGACGGGTTTCTACAATGAATTAGATAATTCCTTTTTTGCTTTCAGACTTGATAACCATATTTCACAGATATTTATATGGCAATGAAGGTATAAAATTTAAAGTGGATTTAAGGTAAAATTCTGTAACTACGACCATTTCATTTAAGCATAGAACCAACAATTTTATTTTATATGTTTAAACCCAAATGGAAAATGCTATAATTTCTTTTACTTAGTAGTTGCTTCTATCAAACCAATTACTGAATTTTCTTGGAGCTGTCAACATGAGTTTACCGAGCATCATGACAGTATTCCACAGCAACTTCTATTTTGAAGTGACTTTGGAAAATAAATAGATCGATATGCAATTATAAGCGTCAGCAACAGGCTGTATCATTCAGCAAGAGTCTAAGTAATTATTCAGAGTAATGGAAAGAAAATCACAAGAAGTTGTCTTATTTTGTGATCATATTTTAAAAGGTGACTAAAACAAAACCCATCCTTATCTCTGTAATACAGCATTTCTGGATGTAGAAACGATAGTTAAAAAGTACAGTTCCAGATCTTTTCAAGCTCCTCTGGTCTAAATAACCTAAAATAAAAATGCATAATATGAAAACAAAAATGAAGTGGAGAAACCATGAATTCGATGGTAATATACATCTATCAATCTATCTATCTATCTATCTAAAGAAGAAATCTAAGTAAAAGCTTTAGAAAAACACTAAAGTGAAATATCTTGAGCTAAAATCAGAGCAATTATTTTCTGCATTTGAATGTGAGTTGTATACAAATGCACATTAGTAACTGGACAAATTTTTACAGTGTTTTAAAAGTTAAGTTCCAGCATATGTACTATCCTTAAAAAATAATGTAGAATATCTGTCTTCATCTTCTGAATGAAACAGGCATTTAAGATAAGCAGACACTTCACTGTTAAGGACTGCACATTGTTGGAGATTAAGCACTTATGGAAAAGGTTGAGTCCCTACTTAAGAACAGGGAATGAAAATGCTTGTGACAACCCTCTGAACTGAATAAAGCCTCCGTCTTCCATACATCTTCTGCACATCAGACATACAGACGGGCCATATTAGGGTAGAGATGGTGATTTGCTGACAGATATGGTTAGGTGTTATCTTAAACTCTAAATGATGCAATTTATCTTTGCTACTAGGCTGCAGGAATTTCCTGGCAGCCCAGGAGATTTCAGTTTATCCTGACATAACCCAATTTATCTTGTCCCTTGCATGTATATGCATGTATGTTTTTGGGCTAGTAGAGTCGCTAACTTTAGAAAGGAAAGAAATAGATTTTTTTTTCCCAGCTGGAGAAAAAAAAAAAAAAATTACATTCTTGCTTTTTTGTAAAGCATATTTTCAAATAAAATTTTATTTGATAGATTTGAGAGGTGACAAGACTGATGTCACCAGTTCCCTTATGCTTTAACATTATTTTCAGACAAGATTTTTCCCCATACGTAATATAGGAATAGAGAGAATTTTTGTCTAATGCACACAAATCCTTCATGAAATCCCAACTGCAATTCTTTCCAATGAATTCTTCTAAGAAATAGAGCAAGAACAGTAAAATTAATCCAACTTTCTCTGGATGCTAGGAAGAGCAAACAAGGAGAGTAGCCTGGAAATAGCATAACGTTTACATACAACTGATTTCAAGTATACCTAAGTTTGTGGAAGAAGGATCTATCAGTATTATGTCCTTCCAGTAAAGAACTTGGGACACCAAAAAATTGCCATAATCTACAGACAGAATATTACTACAGAAAATTAGATTTAATTGATAGTAGATTTACTTCCACATAGTAAAACCTGATCTTAGCTGAAACAGGAAAATTTGATGTTGCAAAGTGAAAGCAAAAATATATCTTACCAATGTTCTGGAAATAAAGTTTGATCATCAGCTCAAAAAAACTTGCAGTGCATAATCCAGCAACGGTTCCATACAAAAAGTTTTAAAAAAATTTAAAACTGCATTGTATTGCAAGTCAACAATTTAGGAGATGCAGACAATCTTCCACTGAATAATATAAACAGGATGCTCTGAAAGCAATGCCTCCTATTTATTTCCATTGAAACTACAACAGATATAAAGATCACAATAATGCTATCTGCCAGAGCAAATTCTCAGCTACAGAACACTATGTTTTAACATAGTCACTACCATGAGCTATGTAATTTTGTCAGCAATGAACAAGAGCCTACATGTCAAGCTCACAACAATCCACCAGAAGTGGCCCACTGTCACTGTCGTTACTGCTGAAACGCACCACCCACCAGATCACCACACTCAAATCCACTGCTTGGTTTCCATCAACACTGAGCAAACATCACTGAATGCGAATGGATGCCATTTTTTCCACATGGAGGAATTCAGCGACACACCTTTGCTTCATAAGCACTTATATATCAGATGCCATTTTGTCAGACTGCCCCTCTGCTGCCATATGTCATACTGCAACAAAGTGAAATGGAATACTGGTAGGAAGGCTCAGCCTTGACTGCCATACCACCAGCATCTGCCTCCAACTTCACAGGACAACGTAGTAAAAGAGGGCATTACTCTTGGAGCAGGCCTTCATATACTACAAAGCTAAGCAGAGATGAATTAAAACTGTCCTTGATTCAAGATAAATGTGAAATGAAATTATACATCATTGTTGTGAAGATAAAAGACAAATTTTGATTTTGAGGTAGAAATATTAAGCATATGAAACCAGATATTTCCAAAATAGTGCTGTGGGTGAATCACCAATATATAACAAAATCAGTTCCATGAGATGCAAAGTGATTAAGACCATTTCTTGACTTTACAAATACATCAAAGAAATGGCTAACATAGAAGGCTGGCTCTCCAGAAAGTGAGGAATATCATTCAAACAGAAAAGAAATTTTACTGAAGGAATTTAATCTCTCTTGATCTAAAATCTCATTTTTTTTTCTGCTATTCTTTCCTTTTTAATATCTGTCCTGCTTCAAATTGATGTAATTATACTCACAGTATTCACAACACAAAAATGGAATAGGAAAATAACACAGATGATAGTAAAAAAATGATGTCAGAAACAAAGAACTCAGAGATAATGGAAAGTCCTCCTCCGTATTTTCTTTTAAAAATGAAAATCAACTACAGAGATTTGTATCAAAGAAAAATAAAAGAATCTTAATGATTGTTGATTTGTCAATAAATATCTTAAAAGCAATCCCTTTTTATAAAAAATATGCAAGTTTTAGCCATATTAATCATTAAACTTACAGTATCATAAATGTTAATTCTGGGATGGTAGGAAGGTTCTGTTTTTGCTGTTATTGTTGTCCTTCCATCAGTAAAAAAAGTATGTTTCAACATAGAAATCAAGGGAGTTATAAGTGTTTTACTTACCAGATAAAGTGCAGAGCCCTCTGAAACAGTTACATCTCATGACTTCAACTCACATACTGACAGACTAAAATTTGTAAAACAGTAAAGAACTTCACACACAGACCAACAAACAGAAGTTTGGTAAACTAACATGGGTCCAGAATGTTGTCTGAAATACAAATACATCCATAGCAAATTTTGGTTAGGTTTGAATAAATAAGCACATACGTGACACAGCTGTCTCCACGTACCACTCTCTTGTGTTAAGTATGGACTGGAAACTCTTTCAAATTATCTTTGTGTAAACACACAGCACATAGCCTAAAGTATGCTGCTACTTGTGTACAAGAAGACTTCTTACAATGCTGTAGTAATGTTAGTTTCCAAAAGACATGATATCAATTAGTATGAAACAAGAGAGAGAGACTACAAACACCCAATAAATATTTAAACTCAAAGATTCTGATGTTGACAAATTCTTTGATTTGTTACTAAAAGCATGACTGCAGCACTGCATGTGTGAAATTCATACTACCAGTGGATCAGTAAGACCACACAAGTTCACTGACTTACGTTCCTTTTTTTCTTTAATTTCAAACTTAATTAGAAAACATTTTCCTTAGCTCAGAGGAAAAAAAAAATATTAATAATATTTAAGCATATACTAAGTCAAAGTGGCTACAGAGATTCTAGGAATCACGGCTTAGTAATGTAGCTACACAATTAAATTGTACCACAGCAGAAGTAATAACCAGCTGCAGCTTGAGTAGAGTCAGATGGATGCTCATTAAAATTTAAGAGTTGAAAGTTCAAAGAAAGAACTTAGAGAAGTCAAGCTGTCCTCAGGTCTGAAACACTTTTTGATGAAACATGGAGGTGATAAAGTCAAATTCAATCAAAGGAGAGGAATAATTAAATTAAAAATGAAAATCACATCAGAAAGGTAAAGACTAAGGTAAAATACGCTATGAAGACTTTTTTTTTTTTCATTTATTTAACATAGTGCTTCTGAAAAGCAGTTAGATTGACATCAGCAGAAACAAAAGACTTTTGTTCCCAGAACAAGCATGGTATTGTCACCACCAGAAAGCACAGTCTCCTGTCATGAAGCAGCTACACAGCTAAATCTGGACCTAGTAGGGCAATCTTCATACTGTGTTAAAATGCAAATTAATTTGTGCTCATTTTCTGTGTTATTCCTTACCTTACCTCTCTCCTTTATGAATGTCATCTAGCATAATGACTGATAATGGTTGACATGGACTAGTTTATAGATATCTGTACTGCAGAAAAAAAAGTCAAGCAATGGTTTAGACAAGTCAATCATCATCAAGCCACTTTTAGCACTGCACAAGGCAAAATAAGGTATTTTTAGTCATAATTCCAAACAATGAGGTAACTTTGAAGCTAGCCAGCACATAAAATCCAGTCAGTCCTGGCATGTGCACTTTCTGATAAGTACTAATTTCAGTCTTCTTGTGACCAGATGAAAAAATATCCAGACAACCACATCCTTTAATGCCACAAAGATAATCTGTTTTCTCTTCAGTGTAGAAAACCTATCTCTAAAGACCCTCTGAAGAATGACTTCACACAAGAGACCTCAAGCTTTTCCAATGCTCATGGACGTACACACTTGTACCCAGGGTATGGCCTCTCTTGACATGTTACTGAGAGAAAACTAGTGACCAAGTCACCTAATTCACAGGTGTTCAGCTATCTAATTGTATATATTCAGCAGATTTCTGTTAGTAGGTTAAATTATTCATGCATCTCTGCATGACAGAGCAGAGGTTTTTGAAGGTGACATTTGACTGCAGCAGCTTGCTATTTCACTATACACCTCAGCAACAAACAGACATACAGACCTACAGCCATCACACTCCACCAGCAAAATGCACTGATATCCTTATCACATAGCCTCATAAAGAGTACAACAGATAAATTTGAGGGGTTGGAAACTGCAATCCTCTGAGTTAAGGAGCATACCATAATATCAACGCACAAATCAAATGAACCAAGTATTCCCAAACCCTCTACGTTCATGTGGCTGTGGTGCTATGAGGTATCTACACAAGGACTGTTTAGAGACACACACACACACACACACACACACACTCATGCAACTCAAATGACTTAACATGTCACTGAAAGGAAGTGCCCAAGCCATAAATCTACAGTTAGGACTTCTTTCAAATGAAACAATCATCAACCTCCTACTACAATTTCTGTAAAATGTAACTTCCACATACAGTTGTGTATAAGGCATATACCTGTATAGGCTATATGGCAGCTTTTTGAAAGTTGCTAGTGCTGTGAAATTTACAGTGTTGAAACTGCATGTAGTATAGCACAAAAGGGGAAATGAAGGATGATTTCAATCCACGTTTCTTTGTACAGCTCAGTAGCTCCTGAATGCTTTTCAGTAATGCATGGCATCTGGCGTAACAAAAATAAACAGAGAGGATCCACATCAAAAAATATTCCAGACAAGCTATGATAGAAAGATGTTTTGTTTTCAAATCATTTAATACAAGAATATTACCTTTTTAAAAAAATATTTTTTCCTCTAACATTTTCTCATTTATAAACCAAGTACAGAATATGAAAGCACTCAGGTCACTCAAGTTGATAAGGGAATGTTTCTTATATTATGATAAAATGAACACAATGACTCACAGTTTCAGCTTCGCTAAGTGCTCTTTAAAATTGTTTCTATTGATTATAGAGAAAACAAATTTCCTTCAACCATTTACATTTCCTTGAATTGAATAAGAAAACATATTTGGTGTATATTTGTGATGCATAACTGCATT
Organism: Chrysolophus pictus; assembly: GCA_037305975.1. Lineage (NCBI taxonomy): Eukaryota > Metazoa > Chordata > Aves > Galliformes > Phasianidae > Chrysolophus > Chrysolophus pictus. The sequence goes on along the minus strand of CM074583.1, from coordinate 10,449,404 downwards.
TATTATAGTCTCACATTTTATTATGCACTTGGTTTGTAAAAATCTCAGAATTATGGAAAATGCTCTGATGTACTTCCCTGTTCTGAAAAGATGCAGATTACATGCATATGCAAACTATCACTACAGTTGAATTTCTTTTAGTAACGACAATACAGTGATAAAAGTCAAATTATTTTCATTCTTGTATACCTTCTTATTTCTAAAATCATTTTTATCCCAAGGTTTTGTGAGGAATGGTTTAAAAAGACTCTTTAAATATTAAACATACCAAAATATTGATGGATTAAATGAGATTTAGTTTCATAATCATAATGCACAGTGCTTAGTGCACAATGTTTTCTTTCAGTGTGCTGAGTACCAGCTTTCAAGAGGATACCTTGCATTTTAAAAGACTGCATAGATGTTTTCTCCTTTTGAAAACACTGAGTTATTCAGACATATATTTTTTAATTTCCCAGATAGTAAACCCCTGGTGGGATAATCTCATACCAATCCGTATGGGAAGGCAGTTTTGCAGACCAACAAATCCTACCATTATTTGATTTGATCAAAGAACAACTTAATTGAAACAACATAAAGTCATTAAGAAAAGTTCTTATGCACATCCAAGTTAGTGTAAACAACAGACAGTTTAAAATAATGAAAATGTTGTTATGACCAACAGATGAACTGTTTGTTTTTAATATATACATGCATAGAGTATCTTCTGATTGGTCTTAGTTTTATACCAAATGTAGTGAACCTTTTATAACAAATATTTTGCAAGCAGTAAAATGCACACATACACACAGAGCTTATAAAAACGCTGTTAAAAAAACACATATAATGCCACGTTCCAGGTAAAGTATGCGAGGTAATGAAAACTCTTCTCAGAAATTTTGTTTAAGTTGGCTTTAATTTCAGTATATACAATCAAGAATTTTATTTTCATTTATAAAAAGAAACAAAAATGCTCAATCAATATAAGAAAAAATTGTATTAAGATTGTGTGCTTTCTAAGGTCAGCACTCTAAAATTCTCCTCATGAGCTAGAGGATATTTTCTTCTGGAAAGTGTGCTTTATAGGGAAAAAAGTTTTTTCCTAAAATTCTTAAGTGTAAAAAAAATTGTACAACCATTTCGCAGGAGAAAACCTGTACTTGTAAAGGAAGGGAATTCTGTGCTCTGAAATATCGTCCAGACAAAAATCTGGTCAGTTGATCACTCTTCTACTGAAAAAGGATGAATCTCTTCACTGCCAAAAGAGTAACAAAATAAATTGCATTTCACGTATATTTAAAAAGTTTTATACATGTTTTCTGAAAACTTGAAAAGTCATGCAACAAATTTTTTCTTCATAAATGTGTACAGAAGGAGAATTTCAGAGTTCTATTTACAAATACTCATGACTAAAAATAGTTGTATAGCCTATAGCATTTGCCCACTTAAAAAGGAATGGAAAGATGATCCCACAATTCCATCCAAGAAAATTATAACTAATGATATGGGCAACAAACATGAATTATTGTCTGAATAGCTGGAAATAAAAGTTCTGAGTTAAAATTTCATGCCACTGACCCAATATGACCAACTTCTAAAGCAAATAAAAGCAGTTCTATGCTGTGGATATTGCATGGACTAAAATAATGAACGAACTTTCTTTCAGCAAATTACATTCTTAGTCCTAACTAGCTTTAATTTTCATATAGGCAAATGTTATGATAACAAAGTTAAGTTCATTTTCCTGAGAGCAGTGAGTTTTTGCTCTTGTGACAGTGGTAAATCTTTTTAACATGCCACATGTCAGTGCGTTCCATGTGTGGAAATCATTAATCTAACCTTTACATTTCTAATGGTCATTATCTAAACAGGTCTCAAAAACTTTATAGCTGGCATGTTACACAACAGTAAGCTTTGGTAGATCTCCATTAAACTGAATACACTCCCTATTTTTGATTGTTCTCACTATATTGAAAGAAGCACACAAACAAGCTGGTTCAACTGACATCTGATCGATCACAGGCTGACAAAATTATGCATATTGAGTAGAAACACTACTTGGCACCAAATCTCTGGGCTATCTCACTCAGAGGATGACTCATGTAGACTGCTTACTGCAAAGTAAATATGGAAGCTTAAGGAGGCTCCAGAAAAATAAACACTATTTTTTACTAGATTCTTCTTCTATTTGCTCCCTGATTATTACTGTTCTTTCTCCATACATGGAAAACCAAGTTACAAATTATCAGTTGATCCGTGCCCAAACCAAAACATACAGAAGACTGACAAAATTACATATCTCCCAGGTCTCCTTCTTGGTGACTACCTAAGATCTTTCACAGAAAAATAACTAGTAGCAGATTACTGATGGGTGATAGTAATTCTCTGCTACTGTAGAGTGAGAACTGCAAATGTCAGTTAGACTTTCAATTTCTTGAAAGCAGGAAAAAAAGAAAAAATGTATTTTAATATAATTCTCCTAATTTTTTACATTAACAAAATCTTGATCCATTAGATCCATTGGATTTTCCAGTTCACATATTCAGAATGGGTTAGTTTTTCATATCCCAATGTACTCATTATGAAAATAGAAAATTCTACAAGAAATTCAGAACTGTGTTCCTAAGGGGCAAATAACTGCAGCTTGTTTTGGCAAGATCTGCTATTCTTATTGCAAACAAAATGGTGCTAAACTGGAAGAGATCAGAATTGGTTCTTGTTTATCTTATTTTTGTTTCTTGGCAGCAAAATAATGATTTTTTTGATACCCCATCTTCATTATATACAATTTATGCTTATTATCCATTATCTCTTGCCATAATAACAGCAAGAGAATAATTATTAATCAGTGGAATAACTGAGGAGACCATTTTGTCAACAGCACATTGCTCACACCAGAGAGAGAATTCTTTATTTTATTTCTGTGTTTTTGAAGTCAAAATTTGCTCTATCATATGATGTTTTTTAGTTGTTTCTGCCATATTAAAAAAAAAAAAAAACAAGAAGCATTACTTTTGGAGCATTTTGCATATATTCTTTAATTGAAGTCATAATCCACTGTCTGTGACACCACATCTGATTACTGTGGAGAAATTGACAGTGCTGCAAATAGAGAATTATTAATCTAGGTGAGGAAAAAATTGTGGGAATAGATAACTTGCAATAAAGGGCAAAGATACTGTTATTAGAGGGAAAGTTGTAGGAAAAAAAGCAAACGAATAGAAAATAGTAGGCAATAATTACAGACTGAATTTTTTAATCAGTTTTCAAAACAAAGACATATGTATACCTTCTGGGGGATTTAGGGTTAGCACAACAGAGTCAAAAGATTTGCTGCCTGGAAAAAATCTTATCCTTAATTCATCGTGCAGCATTCCAATATTTCATGGTGAGAAATCGCTTTTCAAGATCAACATCAAATTGATTAGATTTAAGGCCATGTTTATCGCTGAGAAAAAAAATATAATCCTCTGAATTAAGACTAAATCAGGAATTCTGCTAAAATATACTTGAACATTTTTTTAATTAATTTATTCTTCCCGTTTATTTCTCTATCTTCATTCACCAGTTAATATAATTAAGTCAATATAAATATAAAGGAAATCTAAAAGTGACGAATTTTAATCTTGCTCAACTACAATTTATTTCCATAAAGACTCAAAAAACACTTCTTACTTTCTTTGGGTGGAGCAAGGTATAGGTAACCTACACTACCTCATGGCTATATAGTTCAGTTATAATCCACCAATCATAGGGAGTTTGTAAAGGTGGTAGTTTTAACTCATTGTCAGTTCTGAGTGGAAAATCATCATGCTCAACAACCTGAACTTTCCCAAGAGCATTTCAACATATTAATAAGGCAACAACATCCAAATATAACATAATTTCCCCTAGAAACACAGAGTGATTGATTGATTGATTGTAGTTATTAAAGCAGAATATCCAGCCTCTGCCTTGTCACTTGTTTACAATCTGGTTTATGTCATCAGCAGAGTTATTTCATATAAATTACTGAGTTGTATTTTTTTGTTGCAAATCTGAGAACAGAAACTAGAAGATAAAGCACAGTAACAGAATCCTAAGCTAAACAAGCAGAAGGAATTTTAGATGTCATCAGCTATGCTCATAACATCAGTAACAAATTAAAAGGATAATCATTGCTATTGAAATCAGTGGCAACAGAGTAAAATATCATAAAGATCAAACTATACTTCTTCAGAGATGGTGAGGCACTGGAACAGGCTGCCCAGAGAAGCTGTGGATCTCCCACATGCTCTGGAGGCATTCAAGGCCAGGTTCAATGAGGCCCTGGGCAGCCTGATCTAGCAGTTGGCAATCCTGCTTGCATCAGGTGGGTTGGAACTGAGTGATCATGAAGGTTCCTTACAACCTAAGCCATTCCATGAGCACATTACAGATGTCTTTTACCCTCACTAAAAAGATGTCAACTCCCTTTCAATGTGATCAGGAGAATTCTTTATGCCTTTTTTCTCACTGCTTGATGTTGTATGGCTGAAGAAATCAGTATCAAAACCATATTATGGAGAAGTTGAAGAACTAACTTGTCGGTTTTTATTATTACATCTCCTGTTTCCATTTTTCCAATTTCTTTTTTTCTCTTCAGTTTCTAAAGTCTGTTTCAAACCACAGCATCTCATTCCACTTCTCAAACAAACTCTGATTTAAAAGTTTCCTCAATTAAGTCCAGAAACAGAAACCTTTTTCAGCAAAAAACGCTACCATCCATAAACAATTATTAGAGAAAATTGCTCAGATAAAACCTTCCATCATGTCTATCATTGTTTTCTTTGTTGAATTTTGTGTGGTGTCCTGTTCACACAATCTTAGCACTCAGATAATAGTGCTTTTTGTTAAGAACAACAGGACATACTTCAAACAGATCACCTTATGCTACAGAAAATGTGGATAAAAATGGTGAAACTATTTCCTGGAATTGTTAAGATTATTCAAGACTTGACTGCACTTCTGCTGAACATTTAGTAAATTCAGAAAAAGGCGAGACTGAAATTCCTCAAAGAAAAACTCTGTCATGATTTTATGATTTTTTGTTATCAGAATTCCACATAATAACATCAGGTAGAGCGCTGGGAGTTAAAGAGTTAATGCTCCACTTCCATGCACTGTCAATTTTCCAGGTTCTCAGAAGAGTATAAGAACTACATATCCCAGAGGACTTGTCCCGTTCTGTTTCTGTTTTCCGTTCAGAGGGAAAGATAAAACTGTTCACAAGTCATGAGACATCCCCTTTTTTTCCTTTTCTGCTCATCAATGCCATGCATGCTCCCCAGCTGTCTTGCCTTCAGCATTAAAGTAAGGTCTTCAGTTTTGGACCCTCTCTCTACCATTTTATTTATTAGCTTCAATTCCAATTATATTGTATTATATTGTGTTATCCTGCATTCCAATACCATACTTAGTAAATTAACTTTCCTTCTCAGATTGTTGCCTCTGTTTTGTTTTTAGACCTGTCCTCCTACCCTTTCCCATTCTCCCCCTCCCCCATTTGCCTGGTCTGTGTCTTCCCTTATCGCACTAGTCACGCAGCAGGACCAAACCAGCCTATAAACCATTGACAAAATCCGACTGGTATCAAATGAACTTTGCAGCCAACTCCTTCTTCCCTACAAATACTATGTCCAAAGTGACATGGATCTTTGTCATATTTGTGATAGACACTGCTAAGATACTACTTCTGAGATTTCACGGAGATGTCCTGTTTATTTTATAAGACATAATGCCTTTACTTTCCTTTGGAGCTCTGCTAACACATTGCAATGCACTATCCAGAATATCTAACTATCTTAACAGATAAACACAAGATAAAAATTCACAATTTACAGATTACTCTGAATCTGTAAGCTAACAGAATTTTCCTCCAAGTGGAGAGATCCACTTACTGGCTATAAATTACAATCATTTCTCACCATTAAGCATCTGACACCATGTATACATTACCATTAGCAGCCTAGAAGGCACAATGAGAAAGATGAGATTCCTCTGCCACCCCCTAGAGACCTGAATATAGTGGGGAAAGTGGAGTTATTTGGAAAACCAACGACCAAAAACACTCTCTCTCTCTCTCTCTGTGCGTATACACACACACTTTACACTGAAGAAGGCACACACCACTAAACCTCAAATCCCAATTCATAATTACTTCGTATCATGTTTGCTGAAATGGTAAAACTCTGGAATAACTAGTCTCCTTTAGTACAGGTATTGTAAATCGCTTAAACCAACATTACAACCAAAACTTGGGAAATCCAGGAGGGCATCCAAAGAATGCCAGCAGATTCACTAATAGAGAAAGGAGTTCTACTGTCAAAGACTTTTCAGAGTACACACAATACTCTTAGCTACCTGCCATCTTTTCAGAGATAAAAGTTGTAGAATTTGTTCTCTCTCTGACTATAAATTTGACAGGGAAAAAAGTTCTTACAGTACTATGTCCCAAACTATTTAAATCTTAAAAACCTGGTGTCTAAGACCACCTAAGTAGGCACAGACCACTACCACAGCAAACAGAGCACTAGTCTGATGTTTTCTGAGCATCATCTTATACTTAATAAAGAAACAAACTGTTTCCTTTTGCACCTAAAGACAAGTGAAAGCCCTAGACAGACAGCATTTCAGTCTTCTCATTGCATGGTGATAAAAGCCCAATTACTGTGTCCAACCACAAGCACCTAATTTGGATCATGTTGTTCCAGGATAAAGCCAGCCTAGTAGAGTTCACCAGACAAAGAGTAGACTTTGATAACAAAAATTCTATATCTTTGAGATTTTCTTTCCCATTCAATCACAAAAAAAAATAAACGCAAACAAAATCAAAAAAGATAAACTGTTCCAGACTTTTACAAAGGCTTCAAGAAATACTATGAGCAAAGTGTCTCAAAAGAGAGGTTAGGATGCTTATACTAATTTTATTTTCTAACATTTTATAAAAAGACACCAGGCAACTGAATCATTCCATGAAATTACAGTGCTTAGGATATATTCACAAAAGGATAAATATTTGAGTTTGTAAAGTTTACTTGTTTTGCCTCAGGCACCATTAGGTTTATCTTTTCCACAGTTGGAAAAGTGACTTTTCAAGATCATGGAACACATGATGCCTTTCAAGAAACAAAAAAAAAACCAACCTTCTTTTCAAGGTAACTTATCTGGAGTAAAGCACACTTACATATTTTCTTGGGAGCAGAGGGAGTAAAGATACTCTTTCATAGTGTGACTGAATTAGAGACAAAAGCCCAGTTAGCAAAGCAGAAGTTGATGGACACTGAGCTGCATTCAGCCACAGGTTCAATTCACCTCTGCAGCTTGAACATAATAGTAATTGAGAGAAAAGATTAAGCAAACAAGATGACAAATACTCTCTTTGGGACTAGATTAAGTATTATTCAACCAGTAAAAAGATGGAAACAAGGAGCAGCAACAAATTAGGTTGAGGTTAATTGCCCACAATTCATAGTACATAAGTATCATACTGAGGAGAAAATACATTAAATAAGTGAAAGGCAAGATCAATGATGGATGAGTACATGGCTCAGGATGAGTACATGTTATGCCTCCATCACTAGCATGCAGAAAGATAATGAACAGGATCTTTTCACTAAAAAAAGCCAGAAAAAAAAAAAAATTATATATACCACTTGGGATGGGACAAAATGATTAATAGTGAAGCAGAATGATTTATGTGATATTAGATTGAAAAACAGAGTTACACCACTTCTTCACTTAACAAATGAATAACCCGGTACATGTAAAAACAATCTGCGCATTTAACTATGTTTTTATTGCAAGTTATTCAAAGTACTGTACTGTTTACGGCACTTTGTGCATTAAATCTAAATGAATTTCAATATGATTTCAAAACTTATGATTTAACATTTTCTTTTTGAAAAGAGATCCAGCTATTTTCTGGAATTGTATTTCCTGTCCACAGTTTGAAGTAAGTTTTCATAAGCATTTCAACACTGTAGACAATGCTATGTGTGAAAGAGTGGCAGTAATTAGATGTTTTGCTTCTGGAGTTTTGTACTGAAGGTGAAAGCACTGTGGTAACACATGGGATGAAATGTGAATGTACCTGTCATACACAGTAAAGATGAAATGTGTGGTGGTTTCCTTCCTAATAACTGACCTGTTAAATTTCTACAGTTTGTAATAAAAAGTTACATTTATGAAATCTTGATTCTTTACAGTTGGAATAGGCATTAGTACAATGAATACTATTTCTATAAACAGATGATGTAAAAGTCTAGAGAAATACATTATGTTTCTGACTGAGAATAAAGGTGTTTGGCTGGGTTAGCAAAGTGCAGTGGGAGCAAATCCCACACGAGTTCCTCTCAAAGCCTCCCACTTCCTTTGTACCTCCTTACATCTCCTCATTAAAAACATGAATAGTAAATAACTTTACATAACTGATTTTCCTTCTTGCCTGAATTAGAGAAAATGCACTGATCCTTAGAATACATATCACCTATCTGTAAGTTTCTGCAAAAGCTGGGAATAGAGAGGAACATAACTAGAAAAAGTGAAACTGACCAATGCCCTTATTTGCTAGTATGACATATAGCTACAGAAAATTTAGATAGGCTATTAAGAATCTTTTTTTTTTTTTTTTAAAGGAACAATACAATAAAGAGCTTCATATCTCTTCCTCGTATACTTAATTACACTCTTCAAAATGTACTTTTCTTACATTAACATTTATCTAAATGCATCTGGATATGCTGATAACAAATGTATTTTGTACATGTTTCCAGAAAAAACTGGCACAACTCGAGCTTGCAAAGCTAAATGATAGCTTTCGGTAAAGTACAGTTTTCTTATAGCATTTCATTTTTACAGATCTGCTCCATGGCTTCTAAATATTAACAAAAGCCACAATTGATATTGAAATTAAACATTACTCATTTTATAAGTTGTCATTGTCAACACTAGTTTTTTTTAACATTGTAGTAAGTCTCTTTTGTCATTTAAGTAAATGACTTTCTAATTACATATGCTAGTACATTTTCCATGAAACTACATAGTGTTGTACGAATTTTGTTTGCAAAGATGCATGGAAATAACCTCTTGGGTTTTTGTTTTTTTTTTTTTAGTTTGTTTTGAAGGAATGAGATGCTCTTTGCTCTCTGCTCATGAGAGAGCAAGGATTACTCTCAGTAACCCAAAATAACTCCTTCTGATGCAGCACAGATAAATTATTACTGGTAATCTATTTAAGTCTGATTAAAAAAAAAAAAAAAAAAAAAAAAAGGAACAAGAAAAGGAAAAAAATAAGAGAGAAATCACAGTAGATTGCATTTTTATGGTCCTGATAAGATGTTCTTATCCTCACAGCAATATAGACAAGATACTGATTAAGTCTGAAGTGGGGCAGTAAGGTGTATTTCAGAACTGCATTATCTAAAATACTATAAAGCATTTTTCTCCTTCACAAGTAGTGACAAAAATTGTTGAAATTATTTCTTCCCTACATAAGCACTAAGTTAATGGGCCATTTATCTGCATTTTTTCTGAATATTCCAAGGAGCTGGTTACTGCACTTTATTAGATAATGTTTTATTCTATCTTGAGTACATTAATAAACGTTCTGTCTTAAAACAAGCCTGTGTGTAACAGACATATTAGCATCTAATCACACACTACCTCAACAAGTCTTTCTGTCTTAGTAAGAAAGTAAGGAGAAATAGGGGTTAAAATGCATGGGCTGTACGTCAGCAGCATCACAAAACTATATCAGATCTATCATGCACAGGTTCAATTGTATCAGAAACAGAAAATGAAAAAAAATTCTTAAAAGTATATGACAACACTGATATTTAAAAGTTTGTTTGTATTACATTTAAGTTACAGCTTAATAATAGCTATGAGTATGGATAGTTACAACAACCTGAGTTAATTTGTCATGGCTACATATTAAAATCATGAGACAAAACTCATATCCTTTACATTTCACAGCATTTGGTGAGTGATTAGGTTCATGGTATGAACACTGAGAGAAGAATGAGGCAGAGACATAGAAATAGGGAACAGATACCCACAGCAGCTCAGTCAAGTCTTCAAAACAATAAGAAAGAAACTTCAGTTCATAGGTTCTAAGCATATCCTTTTGAATTCTAGTTTTGACATGCTTTAAGTTCTCTGAAAATGTGGAACTACGCAGGAAGCATTTTATGGTAATTCTAACATGAAGAGAAGGAAGAATTCAATATGTGCAGTGTTTCTGGGCCAGTTTTGATTTCTCCTTGAAGTAACCTCTACAGTTTTTTGTTGTATTACTGCAGCCGTACTACTCACTTGTGAATTTAATTCAGAGAACGGGTAACACAGACTGCTAAAATGATCTGTCTGCACAGTGCTAACTTGAAAGCATGATCAGAAAGAGTTTTCTACCAAAAGAAAGTATTATGCTCCCTTCTAGTAAAAATATACTTGAAAAAACAATGTAATGTAAAGTTACGGGGTGATTTTTCATGAGCAAAAAGTACATAGAAACAGAATTCATAAACTCTCAGGGCTGATGTTTGTCCACTTGAAAACACGCATAAGTTGTTACAAGTCAAATTTCATGATCAGATGGCCAATGAGTTACTATGTGAAGCATCATGACACAGCATATAAAGCATACACAGTTGCAATAAAAAAAAAGAAAATCACCATTAGAAGGACATGCTTGTAAACTGCCTGAAGAAGATAACCAAAACCAGAAAGGATAGAGAAACCAGAACTTCATACCATGACAGCTTATTGTCAGTGTTTGTTATACTACTGCTGTGGATTTACAAAACACTTCATTTTCCAATATAACCAATTCAGCAACTTACAGAAACACTGAAATATTTCAAAATAATTACTGAAACAGATTTGGTGGTAAAGTGTAGAAAGAAGGAGATGGAAACTAAAACAAGGAAACTAAAACAGAGTCATTTAGATGGAGTCAGGCACAAGTAACCAAGTAGTATGATGATAGTATGTTCACCTTCTATTGCACATCATCCACATGATTCATATTTTCAACTAGTGAGCCAAGGTACTCTCTCACGTTAGTAGTTATTTTTTATTTCCTGTCTGGATGTAAAAGAAAACACGCATTCTCTTCAGTCTCTTCAAATTGTTTCAGGACAATGAAGTCCTTGAAAACACCAAAATAAGACAAGAATGTAACACATTAATAGAGATGGAGTAAGCACTGATTTTACTCATGGCTAATATCAGCAGGACTTCAGGATCTGGAGAGTATCAGATTGCATTAAAAACTCTGTTCTCACATAGACATGTATTAAAGCAAAATTTGCAGCAGAAACTCTCACACATCCTATGATGTTTTTCCTGCCTAGCTAATTTTATTTTGAAACAGAGACAACTGTGTTCAGCACCAATCTTTCTATCCAACAGAAAAGTGTGGAAAGAGAACGAGATTCAAGGTTATCTGTTCTCCATTCTTACTCTAAACTAGGTTTTGCAGTCCAAGAATAAACCAAGGGAAAAGGACAATAACTTGCAAGGTAAATTTACTGCTCATTAGCTTGACTTTCTGCAGACATTTATACTTTATTCCCTAAAGAATAAAGATCCACATATACAGCCCAAAATATCTACAGTCTCAAACTCTGAAAAGGTGGAGAAGTCATCTAATCATATCCGGAAATAATAAATGTCCTTGCCAAACCGTGCTATCCTGAAAAAGAACAGAATACCATAACAATGAATTCTCTGACTGCCGTTAAGTGCTATCTCCTGTCATTAAATCCAAATCTAGTTTCTCATAATGGCCCATGCCAAGCACAAAAGCATCCAGTGCAGCACAATGAACAGAGCTGCCTGTAGTCAGTGCCAGGAACCTGGCAAAAGAGAAACTCTACAATCACACAGGTCCTCAACTGCACAGTTTTGATAGTTAAGGAGAGGCTGCATTTGCAGTTCAGGGTCTGGAGTTCCTCCCTGATGGCAGGAGGAAAAACTAAGCAAAACTAATGTTTTTCTTTAAAAATGTCCTCCTCCAGATGAGGAGGAGGTTTATCAACCCCACTTTTGCTAAATACTCATGCAGTTAAAATAATCACATAGATGAGTGTGGAAAATTGAAATGTGCTTTTTTCCTCTGCTGAAGGATATGCTCCTACAGGAAAAGAAATTTGTATCAGGAAAAGAAATCTGTAGTGACCGACCAACTAATAGGCTGTCACTGGCTGGAGATGATTGTATTGAAATTATATTGATGTGCAACAAAGAAATTTAGGACATATGGACTACAAGAACGGAAAGTAGTCATGGTGTTAATCTGTGCATATGATCATTTCAGCATCATTTTTCATATAGCAAATATTGGAAAAGGAACCAGCTTTTTCTATTCAGATAGAAGCAAAGCAAAACAACTCCTGTATTTTTTGAAACTCTTGCTTCTGGATATTGTCACAGTCCCTCCAGATTGTACCCAGAACAGTCTTAAATCTCCTCTTCAAACACACAGGAGGGAGGAGCAGGGTGCCTAAATAAGAAGACAGTTTTCACACAAGTACATACCAAGAAGTTAGGAGAGTGTTAAATACTGTTGGGTCTATCTACAAAAGAAACTTCTCTTTTTTTGGACCATTTCACAGATTAATTAAATTTGTTGTTTATAATATATTTGAAGGAATTAACAATGTAAAGAACAAAGAAATACAACCTCAAGATCAATTTTAGACAATCTTGTCACTTGACTCCAGAACTGCAACTCAGATTTTATCAGTCTGTTTTGTATGAGGCAAATGTGAGCAAGATCAAGTCAAAACAGCTAGCTGCTCACAAACTTGTTCTTCACAGATACTGAAAAATCTTTCCTATAAATCTGGGCAATGCTCGAACAATAATGCACTATATAGGCAGTTCTGAATAATAAGATCACAGAGATACTGTTATCATCTTTACTTTCCAACAACTTAGCTCTGCTATTCAACTACTCTGAGTGGATCATTTTCATGAATTAATTTGCATCAAAAACCTAACCTTTTTTGATTAAAGCTTTCATATCTTCTTTGTATGTTTCCAAAATTAATGCTATAATTCTTAATACAAAATAAAACAATTTTGCCTAGCATTTTAAATTACAGAAGTAATATATTCAGTCTACAAGTTTCAAAGGAGGGCAGTTTACAATAACTGATAGCCATTGCAAATCTCTTCTTAAAGCATTTGCACATTAAAAGATGCTTCACAGTCAAATCTAATGGTTCCTGTTTTCAAACAACAGTAGTAAAACAATTTTCATGCCGTATTAAATTATTTTTGCAAGGACATACAGTCTTTCCCTCATATTATCACTGCAGCCTTTTGGCAGGACCTTATCCAAAAAGAAAGGTAGTTTTCAATAACTTCATATGACCTTCTTAACTGAATTACACAACAGTAGTTATTTGTTTGATTAATACAGGAAAATAAAGAAGAACAAGATACTTAGTAAGAAATTACTAAGTGCTCATTCCTGCATTTCACAGCACATAATTTGCATAAACTAGTACACAGAAGCAAAAAACCATGCAGAGAATTGAAGATTTGAGTTACAGTGTAGTGAAAAGTACATCTTTGTTCTTTTTTGTTCCCACCAATGGGCAAAAAAAGTATTTGGTTTCCTCCCACATTAAGTACAAGACCAAACACTTCATGTCCTCACCTGTTGCAAAATGTGGCCATATCAGACTGCCCTATACTGCTCCAAGCTGTCTCTGCTCCCCTCATTTGCTACCTCTTTTCTCAAGTACTGCATTCTTACAGAAGGAAAAGAAGATAAATTACTTGAAATACCTGATGCCACAGCTAGTCCTGCATCCACTGACAAAAACTCTTTCAAAGCCTAGAAATTAAAAGGAAGCGTCACCAGTCTCTTGTAAGCATTCCAAATAAAACCTGTTAACATTGAACTCAGAACTCTGCCCAGAAGGTTACTTGTTACAGCGCTGAGACTGCTGTGACAACAGTGACTGACATTTCCATTATAACCCATTTTTCTTAAGCTACATAAAAGTAAAACCACTGCTTAGAACATGAACCCAAAAGTCAAAACTGCACAAACAAGCCAGGTGCGTTGTCACATAAACCTCCAACAATAAAGGGCAAAACGCAGACTTGCAAAGAAACGAGACATGGAGGGCAGGAAATGAAGCTCAAACTTCTAAATGCACTGCTCATTTATCTTCTGGCTCTGGTTAGTAAAAGCAGCCCTCAGACCTGGGACAAAGCGAACGACTGCAGATAGCATCTTAGAAGGTTAGTCTCTGCTCCAAGACTCACAAGTGGGTGGAAGCCGGAACTGAGCAGGTGAATGCTGCTGGGTTGTGTCACACTGATGCAACCATAAATGACAGATAAAACATTATAACTTTTCAGAAAATTCCAGTACACGCAGTTGTTTTTCATCAAACTTAGCTTGCAGCTATTGCATCTTAAATATTGTGGTACTAACAACCCGAGAGTGAAAATGATTACCAGCACAGTGAAACTAACTTCATCGATTTTCCCTGTCTAAGCAAAGTGCAATGCAAAAAGGGTAATCAAACAAACAACCTTAACTGTGAAAACAAAATTGGATTTTTTAAATACTGTCATTTTTATTAATCTGTGCTGATATTACTTGGCTGAAGATTGCTCTTTCATTTACAATAAATGTTTGGGTTTTTTTTTTTCAAGTTAACATTCCCTATTTAACTGAACAAAGAGTTATTTTTTTTTAAAAAAAAAAAGATCTGCTGTATTTCAGACAAAAGCTTTTTTTTTTTTTCTTTTCCGATGAAGTCATAAAAGCCTGTAAAAGGAGTTTACGGTGGGAACACTGACATCCCCTTAACTGCAGCAGCAGCAAAGGCAAATGTAATAGGGAAAATTTTTCAAAGATAAGAATCAAAGTGTTTTATCAAGGTTGTTCATCCTATTACAACCTCCACTTCTACAAACCTTTTAATGTAGAAAGTCACCTGCTGGACAGAAAGCTGATGGTATGAATCTGTACATAAAAGCATTTTTCAGTTAGACACTATGCCTGAAATGCCAACAGGATTCCTTCTGTGGATTTTCTTTTTAATGAAAAGGAGGGTTTTTGTTGTTGTTGAGTTTTTTGTTTTGGTTTTTTTTTTTTTCATTTTGTTT
The DNA here is from genome assembly GCA_037305975.1 of Chrysolophus pictus. Taxonomy (NCBI): domain Eukaryota; kingdom Metazoa; phylum Chordata; class Aves; order Galliformes; family Phasianidae; genus Chrysolophus; species Chrysolophus pictus. The sequence goes on along the minus strand of CM074583.1, from coordinate 10,434,269 downwards.
GCTTGTTTTTAGCATACAAAATTGTATTCAGTATAATAATAAAGTCAGACTCTGTTCTTAAAAGAAATGGCATGTCTGAGCATAATTTTACACCACAAGGGCTTGAATCAGAATCTGATTCTCAAGTCCTTGCCCATTTCTGTTGGCCTCAGCTTGGAAACACCAAGAGCAAGCTAAATATATCCAAGACTTTGACAAACACACATTCTCAAATGTGCAAACATTCTCAAGAAGAAGAAGAAAACATGTTTTAGTTCTGAGAATCCAGAACTATCTGAATACATTAAAAATATAACTACTTTCTTCCTCCAATCCCCTAGCACAGTGTCACAACTGTTAACAGAATCATAAAGATTCTACCAGATTGGTTTTCATGGAGATCTGGATATATCACTTTAAATAAGATGAAAACACTGCAGCTTTCATTTTATTGAGCGACAGAACAGGTACTGAAATATTTCTGTTCTTTATTTATAAAATAGATGTAAAATATTTCATTAACAAACACCATAAACATATCAACATCTGTTTCTGTATTTAGCTAGACTGATATGATTTCTTAGCAAAAGACAAAACGATACTCAAGAAATATATGTTTACAATAAAGTCACCTCTTCTTCCAGATGTCCTGAAAGATAAATTGTGTGATTTAACTGGCCTATCTTCTACCACAATAAGTTTTCCAAATATGTCAGATCTAAGAAATAGCTGAGATTGAATAGACCTGGAGAAGAACAAAATATATGTATGCAGAAATACCTGTGTTTCCTAGGCATTGCTGGGGACCCACAAAAAGAAATCGATGGGCCAAGCACACAGATCTGCACTTACAGAAGTCTTTGAAATGTAAACTGTGCAGGAGAGAAGACTTTGTAAAACCTCTCCAGTAAATAATGAAATATTTTATTGACAGCTGCTCACCCCCAATGACTTGGTTATGAAAAAAAAGGTTTCTTTTGGCCATATAAATCAAAAGGTTTGTACATTCAGAAGACGACAGCAGTTCCCACAGAAATCTAAGTGTGAGCCAATGTGAGTAGCCTACAAGTCACTTGCAGAGGGAAAGAGTATTTGTTTGAATTAACAGATTTTATGAATTTATTTAAATCTCAAACTCCCAGATTTTAGCTTTTTTACAAGGATAATACCAAGACGTGCATTTTCAGGACACTGTGCTACGCTATAGTCAATATTTTTTACATTCCCATTGGGAAATTTAAATTATAAACCAATTTCAATCGGATTTATCCCAGACTAAAATATTACAGTTGTAATATTGCAAAATACTCTTTTTGTGTCAGCAATATTTCACTTAATTTATCGATGGAGCTACAGTGTTTCAGGGAAGTTACCCTACATAGGTGTCACCAGATTCAATTTCAGTTCACATCCATTACCTCTTTGGCCATTTGCATCAAGCCAAAATGTGCTGTGACCTAGAAGACCCCAATGCATACTTTGCAGTATTAAGGATTCTTTTTATTTTGTTTTTCATGGATGCTTTTTTAATCTGGCTTAAATCATGGTGCATAGAGTAAAACAAAGAATTCTTCAGGACGTGGCAAAAATTATGACTGGATGTTATCACATCTAACGGCAGATGATTGGCAGAAATTCCAAGATTTGAGTCTACTGTTAGAGGCAGAGTGCCCAAACTATTGCAAATCCAAAGCAAAGTCCAAATTTTCCAGAACACTACTTCTGCCTCCCATTATCTATCTAAAAACAGGCCATTCTCCAAAGAACTTGTATTCCCTGTCCATTGTTTGCTGATGATTTCCTTGATTCTGAATATTCAAGCCTTGCTTCTGATCCTTTCTGAAGACACAGTAACACATAATGAAGAAGACTTTAATGTCAAAAATAGACAAAAATGCCCCTTATCCAATCAGCTAGCTAGGAACAGCTGCACCATTCTTGGCTTTCAAGTCTTTTTGCTATGGAAGAAGGCATGCCAACCATGTAAAATTTAGGCCAAAGTAGAAAGCATAGGTTTTAAGGAACAGGAATGATTCTGTAAGTGCATCATGTATTTCTGAAAAACATGTATCCCCCTCTTACCAAAAAAACCCTTTGTAGAATTTGCTGACAATGCATTTTATCTCTCAGCCAGTTTCAAAATTAAAGGGAACTTATTTTCCTCTCCCTCTGCTGTTGTTTTTTTTTTTTCCTCCATTCACTGAGACCCCTTTTGACAGGAAAACCAGTGCTATAGACTGAGATGGCTGACACATATCCACAAAATTCTGGTATTTATTACACAACACCTATTATGCATAATAAAAGCAAAGAATAAAAAATCACAACCTTGAAATAATTAAGTGACCTTAAGATTAATAGCCAAATAGAGTAAAACACAGGCTACACTATATTTATGCTCCAAACATCACTAGCAGTGCACATTCTGTCAAATCATTTTGATTCCTTATTCACTGGAAAAGAAATACCTTGTTGCACATAAGGGGTAAATTTCATCTCCTTCTGAGGGAGTGACTTGCAGAACACTGAAGAGGAATGAGAGCCCTAGCAGGAAGAGAGAAGCTCTGTACTATCATTTTCTGTTTTTAATTTTAATTAACATAGAATTGTTAGTCTGGAGTTAATTGTTCAAGATGACAAATGATGCAACTATAATACCAGAAACATACCTCTTGGAAAAACAACAACAAACCAGCAAATAATAGTTGAAGAGTAGCAAAACCCAGGGTCTATATTTGCGCCTGCAATTATGTCCTTACTCTATCACCCATGACTGCCAAAAGTACTGAACAGCAAAGCTCACATATTGAGAAAGCACATGTACCATCAGTTAGTTCTTTTAAGGCACAACACATTTAGATATCTTGCAGGTGTGCTTCAGAAGATCAGAGTACAAACATATGCAAATAATTCAATATCACACTGCAGCAAAAAACAATTTACAGTACTAAAATTAATCTTATTTGCAAACGTCTTAAGATCATAACATTCATATATTGTTTGAACAGAGGTCCACTGTTGGGAAATACTATAGGAAATGAGAAAAATGAAAACATTATATTCTGTCAGACAGAAACTTCGAGAACTCCTGAGGCAGAGATTTTAGTAGATGAAGATTGAATATACTTAAAAATTCACAAAATTTACTACTGCATGAACTAATCAGATCCCGCTTAAGCCTGTTCACCTTTCAGATCTTTATTATACTTTTAGACAGAAAGTTCCAAAATTTAATTATGCATTTATGAAAAAAATATTTCCTTTTGTTGGTTTCAAACCTGCTGAATGACCATTTTACTTGGAACACCGCAAAACTGAATTTTATCTGTAATTCAGTTACACAAAATCATGTTTTGCATCTTTAGAGTCAGCTTTACTTTTGAATATTCAAATAGATTTAATCAATCAGTACTCTGTATCTCATAACAAACCATCCCTTCCAACATTTATTTACAAGCATGTTGAAAAGGATCTTTATCCAAGCAGCCAGAATGAAAACCTTCTCTTAGAAATTCAGGTTCGAAAATAACGGTGACACCTTTTAGTGAAGATACAGATCTTGACTTGGAATGTTTCAATCTGGATTGCAAAGCTGTTCATTTACAAGAACTTCATTCACATGGGAATGTAAACTTTAGTGCTGGTGAGACACAAAGTTTTTTCAAAACAAAAAAAGCTGAGCAGAATTTGTACTGTTTATGGAATATTACGGTGGGAATTTCCACACAAAATACTGCAAATATTGAATTTGAGACAAACAGGAGATTTTGTTTGTTTTACAGAAGAAAATAATTCTTTACTGAAGAAACGAAATCAGAAATTGAGAATTATAACAGTCACTGGCTGAGAATTTATTCAAATACAGAGTAACAGAGGGAGAGAAAGAGAAAGGAAAGGAGTGGAGAGATGAGGGAAGGAAGAGAGCTGCATTTCCAGAAATATTTTTCAAAATGAATATCTTCCAGTCACTCTCTTCAGTGTAACGGGCTACAGTAACACACAGTCACCTCACAGAAGTCAAACTTAACTGGGTATTCTGCTCCCAAAACTATATAACTTGCTGATGATACATGTAACATTCAGAAGTGGATGTTTTTAAGTCTATGCCCTTTTAGGAATCCTCTCTTGACATCAAGTTCTACCTAGAATAGATGTACTTTGCTGTTAATACCAATTAATTCTCATCATATGTTCCTTATTATATTGTCTCTGCAGTAGTTATGTGGGTTTACTCAACACCCTAATTTTTCCTTACTCATAGATATTCAAAATAAGCTGCCTGAAACTTTTGAGCTTGCTGAGTTTTTTTTCTCTTTTACTAACATGTGTGCTCACCTAGCATTTTTATCTAAGCTCATACAGCTCTGCTTAAGAGTTAAAAATTGTAACAAAATTGAAATATGTTAATATAAAAATGAAGAATGGGATTTGTCTTACCATATTAAGAAGATTAAGCAATGGCTAGATAGTCCGGGACCATCCAGGGCTTAACTTCCACTTGTCAAAGCTGCTTCCTCATCTCTATAAAGACACTAGATTAGAGCTTTTCCAAGGTCAGGGTACTCTGCCTCTGCAAGTGAAACACATGAAAGAGATTTATTAGGCAGCAACATACATCTATATGTTTCATCTTTTTGCAATATAAACACCTAGAAGATGCTTGAAGCAGAGTTTAAGAGGAATTCAAATGAATTATAAATGATGACCAGGTCTAACTTAGTTCAAAACTGATGTTGAATCATTTAACATTTTCAGTAATACGGGACGTCATTTTTTAAACAGTCCCAATATTTTATTTGTATGAATACGTGTCATATACTATCTATTAGCAAGATATCAGTATATGACAGACTGGTTTTCTACTGAAGATGGTAGGCATATTTTATAATATTGCAATCAGTTTATACTAAGCATCTGAAGTGTGCACAACCATCTCTATTATGATGTCATGCCCCACACAGATGCCAATGTACTGTCTGTACACATCTCTGCACATATAATCTCTTCGTAGATGATACTGAATGGGAAAGGAGCAGTAAAGAACCTTTTTTCTGATGTTACTTCATGGACAGATAAAGAACTGACAGGTATGGAGAGAACATTTTAATAGGCAATATAGTACCTTAACAACATGCAGTAATTTCACACAATACACTAGCAGTACACAAAACGAGAGACATTCTCAGACACAGATCACTTCAGAGAGTATCTAAAGACATTAATAACAACAGCATAATAACACTCAATATTATTATTCATAGCATTTCTCTTATTGCATTATGAAGGCTAGGTCAAATTTATGACTATACTGCTTTGTTCCACGCACCGTAGAATGTCTTGGGTAGGAAGAGAATTTAAAGATCATTGATCTCCAATCCCCTGCTGTGAGCAGGGTTGCCACACAGTAGAACAGGGACTAGATCAGGCTGCCCAGGGCCCCATCCAAACTGGCTCTCACCTCCAGGGATGAGATATACACAGACTCTCTGGGCAACGCGTTCCAATGCTTCACTGCTCTCTGAGTGAAAAATTTCTCCCTAACACTTAATCTAAACTTCCCCTCTTTTAGTTTAAAATCATTGTCCCTTGTCCCATCACTGTCAGGCTGTGTAAAAAGTCTGTCTCCTTTCTTATAGTAAGCACTTTGCATGTGACAGAACATTAAATAGAACTTGCAGACTTAAATGTTTTGACGAATCCATTCTAGTTCAATTATTAAAAGAGAACAAATATTTTTATGCAGCTAAGCTGATGAAAAATACAGCTAAAAAAATTTGGCACTCAGTTTTCTCCTTAGAAAAATAAAATGTTCAAACTTTTAAGACAAATCTTGTAAGTGCATTTCCCACAATTCAGTTCCTCTCATGTGTGCTTACTCCGTTCCTTGCAAGCACTCAAAGCTAGATTTAGAAAAATATAAATAATTATTTTTTAATTTTAGAAAAAAAATTAAAAGGCAAAAAAAAAAAAAAAAACCCAAATCTACTCAGCAGATGACATAAAAAGTGTCCTCAAGAACAAACTGAACCAAATATGTAAGACTGTTTTCACACAACCCGAGGCAGCCCGTGTTTGTTACAGAAGCACCACACACACAAGGTTAAGAGTTAAACTGTAATTGAACACAAACTCAGTATTCTCCAATCAACCTAGAAGCAGATTCTGATACCAGAGGTTGCATTTTGCCTCTCAGTTTGCCCCTTCTCAGCTCTAGGCAATGACACTCCTCCAATCCTCCAGCCCTTTGCTTCCAGCTCCCTGCACCTCAGTACCGCAGAAGTAAGCATTTTTCATACTTGCCTCTGATATTCCCTGGATCTTTTTTTCTTTTCTTTTCCTTTTCCCTAGATCTTGATTTATTTATATCATATGTAAGTCGCTGGACAATTTTATAAAACTATGCCCAGGATTATTTATTTATTTATTTAAAAAAAAAAACAAAAACAAAAAAAACAAGAGGCTTTATTGCTCCAGCAATAAAACAAAATATGCAACTTTTCAATAATCTCTAATCCAGAAAGTTCTTTCCTAATTGTATATGAAACACTAACATTAATGACCTATTCCAACATATACTTGTAGGGAAATGTATGATATTTACAGAACCAACAACCCAGAATTCAGGACAGACATAGATACTCTTCCATTTGTACTGGTGCAGCTAGAACTGCGCTTGTCTATTAAATTTTGCCCTAACGGGAGTGAACTTCTTCACACGGGCTGCTGAAAACCAGAAGAGTTTTGGAATGATGAGATTTCTTATGAATGTCACAATATAGTGTTGGCACATACCAGAGGAGTGAGTTTTAAGTGCTTTTCAGCTATTTGTTATTTCTCGTTCCTTCTGTGTTGGATGCAATTTTGCTTATCATCCTTTGCTTGAGACCTATTTTTAACTGAGGGCAAACATATCTCCATAATATGTCGGTTTGGATCATGTACCTATCATACTGTAATAATCCTTGGAATCAAAGTCCCTTGAAAAATGTCATCCAAAACCCCGTGTATTGTTTAGGTTAACATAGCCTATTTAAATGGTAATCACTGCAATTGCTCACATACAGCATTTCTCCCAAATATGCAATCACTCTGTATCTCTGAAAACCATCACCAGTGGTTATCTCAAGCTAAGGGTTATAAAAAAAATTAAAATCTTTAAATTGGATTAACCAATGTGATCAAAGTTTGACAGTTTCATGTACATCAGCATATCTGCTCAACAGGACTTGAAATTTCAAAATCAAGCCGATGCGCAGCTTTGTCTTATGTAGGAATCTTAAATGTTATTGGTTTGAGCTTCAGCTTTAGGACTGCAGAAATGAATAATATATTGACTAATCTGGCAGTGACAAGTTATGGATTCACCTACATCTGAAATAGAATTTTGCCAAAATGAATTACATCTACATACTCCACTAGACCATTTTACCTAATTTATTCCTTAAAAACTTATTTTGAAAGAAAACTGTGACATTAAAAATAGGCAGGAGTGAAACCTCTTAGGCTTTATTGCTTACACTAGATAGAAAAAAAACTCTTCAATTTGTTTATTATTTGTAAAAAGCACTAGCCTTTCATTTATTCAATAAAATAAGGGATGAGACCTGCAGCACAAGTAATGAAGAAATTCGTTCTGAAAGATAAGCAAGTCTAAATATCATTGTGTATGTGTAACGCTGGAAACACCTAATTTATGAAGCATTTCTGGTGCCTTCTGTAATCTGTCCATCATCCATTAAAATCATCCATTAAAAAATAATAATAATTAAAAAAAAAATCTTCTGAATAATCTGGTCAGTATGTATTAAAAAATCACATCAACTTCTACAAACATTTTTGCCAAGTTCTCCTGGGCACAGCAGTACAACTCTACTGATTAAGAGAATTTCACAATTACTAAGAGGCTGATTACATCTGCTGATACTTTATACTCAAATATTTTTAAGTAGTTCATAATAATTATGCCAATCAACTTTTTTTTATTATTATTTTTCCTTTTCTCTAAACTCATCTCAGTAAATCTGACATTAGAAAAGAATAATTTTTTTTCAAAGATATCACTGGTAAGATGATAGGACTTGGACAGGGGAATCAATCTAGCTGATCTTGAACTTGTCTTGTTGCAGTAGGTAGACTGATGGCCAGCAAGTGAAGCATGGTGTTATTAGCATTTGATTTACCCACAATTTCTGATGGTATCAGTTATTCAAATTTCAAAGTCACATCTAGCATTACATTAAAACAGCTGGCCAGTTGTACAGGTTTTTGGAACAAACTTAAGACAGTACTGAAGAGGAGTCTTGAAATGAATACTGAAAGGGGAAAAATAAAAATGGACATATAGGGATACAATTCACAAAAGTTTCAGTAAAGGCCTTAGTACATACATTTATTTTACCAGAAAAGTTCCTAGGTGACCTGTTTCATTAAAAAAAAAAGAGGTTGTACGCTCAACACGTTGTTGTTTTTTTTTTCCACAGTCCCATACTAATGTATCAATATTTCCAATGTCATTCATGCTACAGTAGAACATATGAAAGCAGAATGATTAGCTTTAAAACCAGTAACTTTATAAGCTGCAAATCCCTAGTACATTTTTTAGCAAAATATCTTCGGAAGAAGCATGTGCTTGTTGAATGAATTTTGATTATTTCTCCCAATTTTAATACAATTGCATTACAATTACCATATTTGCAAAACAAAGAACAAAACCAGGAGAGCGTAAAAAGAAATAGATGATGACATTTGCATATTCACAGTGCCTGAAACGTAAGTTTGATTTTATTCGACTCAGCATCACAAATGTGTTTTGAAACCTCAATGCAGTAAGCATTATGCATTCATTTGAGGAGTTTCATTTGCATTTAATTTGCCTTCAGTTGCTTAATAGATTATTAATTTTGCAGGCTTACAATCATTTCTCAGTAAGTACTACTATGATCTAAACATGAGAAATTGCATATTTTCGCAATATTTTTCACTCAGTAATATCAAGTTTTTATTATATGTTTGAAAGTGCATATTGTTAGCATAAATTATTTTTTTTAAGATGTGTTCTATTATTCTGAATTTCCATTAAAATTATTTTAATGTAGAGTATCACAGTTAATTTGTCATTAGCAAAGATTAATACATTTTACTAACATTGTCTTCTAGACCTTCTTTAGTACTTGGAGTCTCCAAAATTTTCCAGCTGCCTGAGGCTCATTGTGCCCTGCAAAATCTTCACTTGAGGCTTAACAATTAGAAGCGTAACTCTGAGAATCTTTGGTACTCTTACGACATCCTCCATTGTGGTACACATGTCAGAACCTAAAGGATTTTCCTTGCACTCAAATTTAAAACAACCGATTTGATCATTTACTTGTTCAAGTGTCATGGAATACTTGACCTTTTTACCAGTCAAGAACGATAGAACAAAGGATGATAATGAAAGAAATTAATCTTACTACACTTGAAGATGGAAGAAAAAAATGATAGAATTCTAAGAATTAATGCATATCATATATCATATTGTATATTAATGCATATTATATATATTATATAAAGCTTACTGTAAGAAAGAAAAAACTAAAACATTACTTTAAGGACCAATGAAAGGCACTTCCTGGTTACCTCTTCCCTCCCCTACAGGCAGGACACAACACCCTACTTATCCACAGAGAATTCTGCTCAAAATCAGGAGATATGCGTGAATGGGCTGTAATCTCTGGCCAAAATTTTAGGATTCAAGATTAAAAGGACTGGATAGAACCTGAGAATAACCACAGTAAATAAGGAGATCTTGATTTTCAACATTATACTTTATATTTAACTTAGCTTAGCTTTTCTACCTCAATGGAAACTGTAAAAGACAAGAGATAGGAGCCAAGAGAAAATCAGATTAGGTAATTATTTATTTATTTATTTTAAACTGTGCAGAAAAACTCTAAGCAGTCCAGACACCACAAGGAAGAGTAGTAGATTAATAAAACAAGCACTTGGCTATATTAGATTTTGCAGTAGTGAGAAATTAAAGCAAAAGGGGACGTGGAAGCAGAAAATGGGAAAATGAGGAGTTAATAACGTAATACATGTCAGGAGCAAGTAGACAAGAATATGGCCAAAATGGCAGTGGAAGCAAAATTACTTAGGTCAAAACACAGTGAAAGCACAAATGAGTTTGAAAAGATACTTGCTCATGTTTCAAACATGTTTCCAAATAACGTGAGATGGCTTCTCAAATGTAAGTCCTACTGAGCCTTTCGTTCCAAACATAGCCATTGCAGTATGTCTATTTTCAGAAGTAAGGTTATATTAGTAGTCATATTAGTAAGTAATAACAAAAATAAGCAAAATTTTACATCCAGTTTAAATGGGAATTTGTTTCTGTTTCTGCAAGTCCTTTGAAGACCTTTAATAAAACTTGTATTTAATGGACTACCATTATATTGTTACTAGGTTATCCACACATATACTGAGTAATTAGGGTTTTCCCTTTGGAAGACTGAAGAATTTAATTACATATGTAAAAAATTGTTTCTAAAGAATCAAAAAGTTTTGTGAATGCCCTATCATGATGCCTACTGCAGCAGTACTAGCTCCTAATAGAAAAAGAAACATGGCCAGCATCCATGCTGGTTATATCTTAAAATATTGGCCACTGGGAGCCATGTACAGTTAACAGATTTCTGGACTCACGATCTTCAACAGTGAGTAGAGAATAATTAATTCATAGCACTTAGACTTCAAAGAAAGCTGGCTAACAGCTGGAAGAATTCAATGGATCATTTAATTCAGTACTGGGGCTCATAAATAGATGAAAATTCAGTGCATTCAGAAAATGATCAAAACACAGAAACTATTATTGATAGCAAATCCGCCAATAAGGGGAATCTGGTTAAGGATTCATTAGAATATTCTAAATTGCTGTATGTCTGTTAGCAATATGTAAAAAACAAGCAAACCAAAAACAAACAAAAACATGCTAAAGCAACTTCTAATGCAATACAATTTGACTTAAACCTCTTTAAACAAGAATTGATTCCAAACTTCTTTCCTTTTTTTTTTTTTACCTTTCTTTTTGTATTTTTTTTTTTGAGAAATAGAGAGAATTCACTACTTCTGAAATATTATTGAAGAACATGTGAAGAAAATATTACATAACAATTTTAAGTAGCTGCCTTTTGCATTCATAAAGTTGTTCTGATCCTACACCTGATTTCAGTGTGGTTCCTTTCTACTCTCAGAAATCTACCTGCTGTCATATGCCCATTCAATTGTATGGCTGCTGGTTTAGAGTGGAGCAGCAATGTCTGAATTCCATGTTTTTCATTTTCTTTGCTCTTTGAAGGATTGATCATTGCAGGGAATTTGCATGAAAAAATGTGAGATGGAGGACAAGAATGCGATGAATCTTTCTGTAGATAACAGATCCAGACTTTTCCATTCAGTTCCAAATAGCCTTTAATATTTGCAGCACACAAACAAAGCTCTTTGTTCTGATATTTGCTACACTCTCAGTGGATAGCTACCCTTTCTGGCTGCTCTTGGCAGTATTTCACAGCTGAGGACAAAGCCGGTGAGCAAATGCACGCTGGATTGGAAACTACCCTTATAGCAACACTCCGTACAGCAATATTTCTTCTCTTTCCAAGGCAAGTAATAATCTGATAAATCTCATTAGCAATATCATATAACCCTAGAATAGAAGACAAGCACAGATATTCTGCCTAGCAGAATGTTTTCAACACGCATTATTATGGTAGTCATATCCTTGTTTAGGAACAATCTTAAAAGCGCATTTGTCATACATAATGGCAACTGTAACCCAGAAAGATAATACAATGACAAGAGAACCCATTAAAGTTTTACCTTTCTTTCACTGACCACATTACCTAAAATAAAGTGCTCAAGAGCAATTAATAGGTAAAAATAAATGGATTAATCATATCATCCAAGAGCAAAAATTATTTAATGCTGATCATAGGTGGTTACTAAGAATGGCTACTTCATCTCAAGCATCACTTGCACACTGGGTTTTAACATCTGTGATGTACTCATGGGGTCACTGATTCACAATTCATAACTGCCAGCCTATTTGCTAGTTCTATAGCTAGTTTGTTTGTTTGTATTTTTTTGTATGTCCTTAGTGTGAAAATTGCAGTGCTCTGTTCTTTATGCTAGGAGTGTTTGCTTTAAATAGATTAACACAGCGGTTTAAGTTTCGTAAAATCATTCATCTCTCCAATTATATCAATCACGGTTTAATGTTTCTCCACAAAACTTAGCAGCATTATACTTATATAAATGAAACATATCTTATGATTTCTCTGGAGTTATCTTTGCTCATAGAAATGGGGACAAAACTAACAGAAGCTTACTCAGTCTAATCAGCTGAGTTACTGTTATGAAAATAGTACGGAGAGTAGAATGAAGATTCCATCTCTAGGAGAGGATGGTAATGAGTAATATTTTGGAAAAATATTCAGCTTTGAGAGAAATATTGCAACAGAAATGTTTTTATATTCTATTAGCTCAAGATTGCTTCTTACTATGTAAGTTTTTTCCCTATTACTTTACATAACGAAGCATTTCAAAACATAATTCTAATCAATAATGGTATTCATTGTTTTTTTCCAATCAAATTTTAAAACAAAACAAAAAAACTCTTTACATATAAGGTTATTCTAGTAAAACACAGTATATTTATTCCCTTCTGCTGTCCATGATAAGATTTCCTCTACTGAGGCAATTTTGTCATCCTGAAAGACATAATGCATGACTACATCTGTTCTCTAATGAAAATCTAGACAAATGCATATCACTGAATTCAAACATTGCTCAAGAGCCCAAACAGTGTCTCCAAATCCTATTTCATCATTATTTCTACTTTTCCAAACAAATCTGGATTTTTGAGCACTTGTAATATACAGCACCATCATTTATTGCCTAAATTGGCAGTCTTTTCCTATCCAGTGAGTTCTGAGAACATACATGAACCTATTTGTTCTCTATGAATAAAAACTACATTGCATAAAGTCTCCTACTGATGCTTTACACTTCAAGTTTATAACAGTAGCACAGATCAGCTCTTCCAAAAGTAAATTAGTCCCTACAGATGTTGATATTAAACAGTTGCTTGTCATAATAAATCAGAAGTTCAATTTCACTGCTACATGGTGAAATGTGCTTGTAATAGTAAATTATATTGATTGATCTAGACAGCAAAAGTGACTGGACTTCCTTTAATCTAGCCTAATAGAGTGCACCAGAGCATCACTACCCTGAAGAACAGGTTTCTGATTCACTTTGGGTGAATATAAGATTTCAATGTCAAAACGGAAATTTAAATTTAAATACTGAATAGGAAAAAGATACAGTAAATTTAACATAGAGCATCCTGTGCTTTCTACAGTGTGCAAAACTAAAGCATTCTCCCCACTGAAGATTTGTCTCGATTACAGGCAACAGCAGTGAGCACTGTTGTAAACTGTAAAAACTTACATGTTGGCCAATGCTGAGAATCTGGGATTTCTGACCTCCACGATGCCCAGCTTTGCTGAGGACTCAGGTGAGATCATCCTGTCAGCTGTCAATTGGTTCCAGACAGATACCAGATCACAGGTCATGATAAAAATAAAATTTAAAAAATCTACGGCAACAGCTTTTTTCCAAAAGTTTTCAGAGAGATTTTTAAATCTTTAGACACAAAATAAAGGTGAAATTTCCATTCTAGTAAATGTTCACTAAAATTTGGCTGCTACCTTTGGCACATGATAGGGAGCAAGTTTCAATAAAAAACTTTCTTTGCTGGCAGATAGGAATAAAGTTGAGTGAGAAGGTCTGAGTTGTGTAAGAAAAGGAACTTGTAAAGCTTCCTATTTTTTTTTCACTGAAAAAAGACATCAATAGCCATTAGCACCGGGCATGGCAGAAACACATATTTCCTCAAACAGTAATGGCTGTGTTGTAACGAGGTGTAGTCAATCATTTTGAAACCTGAGCCATGTAGGGCTGCTCTGGTAGGGAACATTTAATAGCTCTTATATGGAAAGCAACCATTGCATTGATGCATCAACTGATACAATTGCAATAAATTTCCTCTTACCACTTTCTATCTAAGATTAAGCGCTAGTCAGCAGAATGCTTGTATCAATTAAAAGTAGCCATATTCATGGAGACAGACACAAACGTTATTTACGTGCAAATACATATATACTAATGCCTGTACAGCACTGAGAAGTGCCTGTCTTTTGGTTTAAAATAAAAAATAAAATAAAATGACATAAAAGACAGAAAAGAACAAAATTAACTACTAATACTTATCTGTGTTATAAATTCATTTAGACAGGACAGACTCCGGGGCAGGAGACTTAACACCAGACTTTTCCTAATCTAACACAGAGAACAGAGAAGCACAAGTGAAAGAAGGTGGCAGCATTTTAAATTGTTGCAAAGATTCTGAAAAAGAGAAAGAGAAGCAGATGTATACCAAGCAGGGACCACATCCAACCACTCTGGCTATGAGCAGAAGCACAAAGGAACAGTCCAGGCTCTGAGCTTGGGATGTCACTTATTCCCACAAGACTAGAGAAACCACTACCACCAGCACTAAGGCTGCATGACTTACAAACACCTGAGAAGAACAATTCTGGGTGTACCTCCCATAATGAATCTAAATCTAGATTTATTGGACATACTCTCAACAGCTGTAAAGAGGTTCAGCTCCTACTTTTGGCCATATATGATACTTGTAAACCTCTTGGGTAAAATTGCAAATTTTACTGCGTGTCTAGAAGAGCAGAAGTATAAATCTGTCATAACATAATTCAGAGGAAAGCTATTTCAGGTCTGAAGCGCTTCCCATACGCCAACACTCAAAATTTTCCCTTAAAAAATATCAGTATTTTCTACAGCTGGACAGAATACACTGTCATGTGGGTATAAGGAGAGAGGACTATAGGCAGGGATTTCCCATCAACACTGTGGTATTCAAATATTTTATAGTTACACCCTAACTTATTTTATAGTTACACCTTATTTATTATAAGATTAAATCAGTTCACTAGATGAGATCTAAATCTTTATCTCAGTTTTGTAATAACAGAAAAATACCACATGGAGGATCTCTAAAATGTCATATTTGGCTTCTAAGAACTTCTACAACCATACACATATAGGCAATCTATTTTCATCTTTACAAAATACATGGCTGCAATATTGATAGAACTCAGTATATTTAAATCAGTCTGTGTTGTGGTTCAGGCAGGAAAAAAGTCTCTAAATAAAAGTCAAACACTAGTACAAGTTTGTACTTCAGAATTATCTTTATAGAGGCAACAGATGTACAGCGCTCCTGAAAATGAAATAGGTTTTGACAGGTATGCTAAATTTTGCTTAGATAAGCTTCAGTGGGAACTGGTCCTCTTCCATAATTCAGATTACCACTGCCACGTTTTAATGCAAGAGACAGTGTCTCTGTTCATAGGCTTTACTACGTTTTAAACTTCATGGGACAAGCAGATATTAAATTTTATTCTTTACAATTAACAGTATGATATCTTCCTTGGAAAAAGCAAAAACAAATAAGAAAATAAACATGAAATTAAATATTAAAAAGTATAAAAAGATAAAACAAATATATACTTCTGCTTTAAAAAAAAATAATAGAAAAAGTAATTTATCAACTTCTATATTTTAATGTAGCATAATATGGCTAAGAATGAGGTCAGTATTACAGAGTTTACAATGCATCGGACCACACATTGTGCATTTTATGCACACCAATACCGCTAACTCTGAAAATTCTATCTCCCTATGAACCTCTCCTTTCACGATTTTGTTCTCTCTGGTAAAATTAAGAGTCTTAAGAACAGACAGTGTTAGCTCTTTTAGTTGGGGTGATGTCTCATCGGTTATTAAAATTGCCTATCACATAAGTATCTTATTACTTTAGCAGATTACACTACAAGTACAAAAAAAAAAAAAAAATCACATAGTAGATACTTAGATCTTTACCAAAGTTTACTTAAACTGTGCCTGCTTTCTCATTTTCTTTGAGAACTATAAATATATAGACATGCACCAGAAAGGTTAAACCACTGTAGTTATGACACAATTAAAATTTTCCCTTCTGATTCAAGTCTGAACATTTCAAAGTCCACAAACATGATATGATCAGCCAAGTGAGAAAGGGACATCTTAAGGGCACACAAAATTGACAGCTGCTTAGGCACAATTAAGTGCCTATATCTTTTGGATGAATGGTCAGTCCAAGCACTGTAAAATTTTCTAGATCCAATTCACTCATTAATAAAATATTATGAACACGGCTTGGCACAGTCCATTAATTTCAAAATAGCAATTGCTTTGTATATTTGCAGAATATCATGTGAGATATTTTATTATCCCCAAAACAAAAAGTCTTAGTAGACTTTACATGAAATGCCAAACCTTTAGCAGCAAATGATAATTGAGCTAAATATACATAGTTTTTTCTGTAAGCAATGCCTCCTATTTATTTCCAGAGAAACCACAACAGATACAAAGTGTACAATAGCACTACTTGACAGAGCAAATTCCAGGCTACAAAATACTATTTATAAGTGTAGTCACCACCATGAACTGTGTGTTTTCACTAGTGATGAATAAGAGCCTGCATGTCGGGCTCGTAACTATCCACATCATCAGATGTGACCCACTGTCACCACTACCGAAATACACCACCTCCCTGTGTTCACATCCACTGTTATTTCTCCATAAACATTCAGTGAGTGCCGATGAATCTCAGTGGGTGCCATCTTTTCCTCATGGCTGACTTCAATGACATACCTCTGCTTCAGATGCACTTCCATGTCAAACACCATTTTATCAGACTACTCCTCTGCTGCCATCTGTCACATGGCAACAAAATGCAAATGGGAAGGCTGCACAAGAGTCATCTTAATTTCTCTGTTTTGTTACTTCACATAATCCCATTGGTTGCCCTTCATGTTGTTTTCTTAAAATTTCTACTGCCATACCAACAACATCCACCTCTGACATTGTGAGCCAATTTAATACAATAGGAGATGCTACTTTCAGAGTAGACCTCATATATGCTTGAAGAACAAAAGACTTTTTGACCTATCTGAAGACAAAAACTTTTGAGATGTATGGCCTACATTTCTACAATAACTGGTCATTTTTGATTCTGCAATGGTTGGATACTTTGTTCAAAGCAGCCTGTTTTTCCAGAGACTATATTATGTCCAACCATTTGGAAGGCAAGCTCCCTTACAATGCTGTAAATATAGTATCCCAAAATGATAGAATCAAGCTGATTCCACGAAACCCTTTTCTAAAATCCTGATGGTGGACCCTAGTTACTTTCATTTAATCAGCAACCAAAACAGAGAAAAACAAATGGAAAGAGCAAACAAAACTTAAAACAATTACAAAATTTGATTATTTTCTTTCAGTTTATAATTAGCAATCTCTTACCATAAAAAAGAAAACGAAAGTAGTAACACACCAACAATTGTCACATTATTTTGATCAGCTCACTTAACACATTACAAAATAAAATGCTACTGCTTCCAACAGACAAAGAGAGCTTGTCTTGTCCCTGACTGTAATTGCTGTGCTGGTTGATCTAATTCTGACATCAGTTTCACAAGTGATTTTCTCAGGTTTGCCAATAAAGATAATTTGTACATAAAATCTGATGGCTGGTAGCTCAGCCAATATCCTATTTCCACTCCCACTGTGTGTATATATATATATACATATATATATATAATTGCACTTTAAATTTCATTTTTAACAGTGATCACATAAATTAAAGAACATACGAGTGTTTAAAGTTGTTCTGCTTTTCTTGAATTAGATGAAAAGGGTGTAACAGTTGACAAGCACTTGAACTTAAAAGTGAACACATCTTTGATGTCAAGTGTGCCTAAAGGATTCCCAAGTAAGAGTAATATGAAGACAGGCTCACCATCACACATCTATTCCCAATAGTCACCTGCTGGTCTAAATGCCTCTGTACTATTATAAAAATCTGTCAAGCATTCAAAACCAATTACACACAGGATGTCAAATGCTGTCATGCCAGCTGTCCTTTCAGTCCACAGCAGCTCTCACTGCCCATTTCCAGTTAAAAACACATTGAGCTACACTGTTGTTTTTCTCAGCTGTGATTCACTACAGTATGCTAATCTGACATCTATGTACCTTACTATTTTCATATACAAAAATGAATATTTATACTATATATAATATATAGTATATATACTAAATGTACTATATATACCATATGATACTATAACAATAGCATTCTAAAATTTACATAGTTACTAACATAATAAAAAATTAAAATCTATTTCAGTAGATACTAACATCCCTAAAGTGAGAAGTGAAATATTTAAGTTATGTGTTGCCTTTTCCTATGAACTGTACGTGACACAGCAACGTACACGGAGATTTTTGAATACTTTTCCTGTCTCATCTTCTACATGGCGCATGGACTTGTGTGCATTCATTTACAATGACATACTGTAAGAACATACAGTACAATTATTTAAAGATGTGAATACAAAAAGAATGCATGCATTTGGCTACAGGCAGTCTTCCCGTTCTTACGTTGAATCACATAGTACTTTCAATGTTAAAAAATTGTTTAAATATCCAGAAATTTAAAGTAACTTACTTAACCAGATATAGATGATAATTTGATTTGATTTGAATGAATAATGAGTAACATTGAATTAAATAATAGAACATCCTACTACTAAGTTTTTATCTTTTTTACTCTCTTGTGATAACTTGTTTTCAATTTATCATTTAATAAGCTAAAATTTTTCACCCTCTCTATATAAATTTTAGCATTGTCTTTACTAGAAGAAATTTTATTTGTGTCTTTGTGATTTACGTCTTCCAGAGAAGTAAGTTCTTGGTTCAGAATGAATGGCTTGGAAAACTGCACTAAGTTAGCATTATGGCCTTCCCTTGAAACCAAAGCTTTAATGGAAACATTTTGTTTTCCCACAACGTTTTTAGCAGAAAAGTTTTAGATATCTGTTAAAACTGTTGAAGAGGTAGAAATCAATGCTTCTGATTTGAGAGCATTTGCTCTGAAAATTCTATTGTAAGAAAATATTCAAAATGCTTTATTTTGAGTTCAGTGTGAAAAAAAAATTAAATCTAAGATGTTGTGTGGAAGAGATGACATATCCCAAAAAGCTGAAAGAAGTTCACTGATAGTGTCAGGGATGATCTTCAATAAGGGTTCCAGAGGAATTAAACATAAGTTATTTGCCAAAAGCGTTTGTAAATAATCATGTTGTCCAACTCTATCTTCATTGGAGACAAACTGCAAAGTATCCCTTAATAGACAGCCTAAGGAATTGAATAGCAAAGCATATCAATTACAACAGTACATCTATGACAATCGTACTCTTCTAGCATGTATGAAGTTCACACTTGCTTTGCAGAACTTCTTTAAAAAAAAACCTCTCAGAACATTTTAAAAGACCCCAGTCTTCCCACATAGCTGCTTTTACTGTTCCTGCTAAAGTTCAGCTTCTTGCTGGCAGCCACATTTAGCTGTGAAATAGAGGTTAAGTCAGAGAGCATAGTGGAAAAAAAAAAAAAAAAAAAAAAAATGATGTGATTTTAGAAGAGTGTGTCTCCACACACGGTAAAAAGCTGTATAATGACATTCTATCACTGATACACAATATTACAGCTAATGAAAGTATAAATACATTTGACTCTTGTTTCAAAACAGATAGAAAATGCTATCTGATTTTTTTAAATTATTATTATTTTCCTTCATGTGGAATTATTGTCTCACAGAATGCTATCGAACTACCAGTAGCATCAAAAGCTGAGGGCACTCCTCCAAAGGACTGGTGATTGGCGCTCCTCCAATGACTGGTGATTTTTCTCACGTCTGTTTTAAATACAAGCTAAAAGTTAATGTAAATAGTAAAATCACAGAATCACAGAATCACAGAATCACGGAATTGTAGGGGTTGGAAGGGACCTCCAGAGATCATCGAGTCCAACCCCCCTGCCAAAGCAGGCTCCCTACACCAGGTCGCACAGGTAGGCGTCCAGGCGGGTCTTGAATATCTCCAGAGAAGGAGACTCCACAACCTCCCTGGGCAGCCCGTTCCAGTGCTCCGTCACCCTCACCGTAAAGAAGTTCTTGCGCACATTGGTGCGGAACTTCCTGTGGTAGAAAGTATGTTCTCTAGAATAGTGTAATCACTGTCAAGAAATATTAATGCTTTTGGTTTCAAACAAAATTAAATCCCCAGTTTATACATACATTTACTAGTTACAGCCTTCTGAGAACTGTTTTAACCCTCCCATGAGCTGACTATGATTGGGACTGTTCTTACAATGCCCTAAGGAATTTATCTACTTAACAGTAATATACTCCAATAGGCCTCTAACCGTATATATATTTCTTAATACAGAATACAAGACTTTGGGCTTGACTCCTCAATGAGGTTTTTAAGTACTACAAAACAGGGAAATATCCTTAAATATACTACTATTGGTAGTAGTAAGTTAAGAGTATTATGACTCATATTCGGTTGTTAAACATACTCTTAACAAAAGAATCAATGTAATTCGTTTCCCATCCAAAACACGTAGACAGTGCTGTAATAAATTCATCAAGTTGCTACTGAATACATATTATAGTTTCCAAGGTTACAGAGGTTCACAGTTCAGGATATTTTTATGTTCAGTTTCAGGATAGTTTTGTGTTCACTTAATAACATTGAATATTATGCACTAACGTTTCACAACAACTGCATTAATACAGTGATGCAAAGACCTATCCATGCAGAGATATGTGTATATATATATATAAAACAAGCAATCTTGTAGTATATCATCCCTCAGATACCCAACAGAGTGGCTTGAATACACTCAACGCAGTAATATTCATGTGACCATCTGTTAGAAACTTGACACTTGGAGACAAAGATGTTAATCTATCTGAAAAGCAAATGCATTTTGATAGCTTTGAGTTATTTCCTCATGCTTAAAAGCCAATCCCTTTGGTGCCCACATGAAGAGTTCACTGTAGAAACAATGACAGCAGAAAATAGTAATAATAAATGTTTACATAAAGAAAATGCCCCTTCAGTGACCCCCCCTAGGAAACTTAGAAAATGTCACCATCTATCAGAATCACAATTACAACCATAAACCTGTGTCTCTGAAAAAGGTCAGAAATCAAAACAAAATGCAAAAAATAAAATAACATAAAATAAAATAAAACAATAAAAGAAATCCATACAAGGTCGAACAAAAACAGCAGAAATACCTGTATCTTCTGTACCCTTAACCTGTGTATACACAACAAAGCCAGAGAATAAAGGAGAAATGGTTACCTGTTACTTTCATGGTCCAGTTTAAAGGTTGGGGAGAAGGGAAACTTAGTTAACACCATCATAAACTCTACAGTCACTATAGCCTATATGAAAACTTTTTATTGTTTCTTAAAGTTTGAAGTACCAAATCCTGTGCTAATATACAGTCAGCAATTTCCCACAGACTGAGTACAAAATCAATGCTTTGAAACAGCTTGTAACAGCAAACTTTCTCACTCATGTTTACAGTATCAACTCTGGGCACATTTCCCCAAAGCTCTGACAGTTTGACTTGGCAATGCAGCAAACCAAAGCAAAGGTTTGACAGCAGCATGGAGTCACTTACAGACATCCTGTTTCCTTTTTGATCCATGTCCTAATCTATTTTCTCTCTGAAGCAGTAAATATCTGAAAATGAAAGGTGGATAGGGAGCTTGATCTCTTACCTAAGTGTCTTGCTCCTGTTTCATCTATTGCTAACTCTTCTGTCTGAGCACAACAATAAATAGCTCCACATATAAAAACTGTAGACCTAGGTCTATTGAAAATGCTATATTCTGGCATGAGCTCAGCGATTAGAAAGACATACACAAAAAGAAGTCTTCTACAGCCTGATCCCAGAAACTATCATTTTTCAAAAGAAATAATAGAATTAGAAGCAAGGCTTAAGAACAGCTCAATTTAAGTGATTTAAGTCTACTCAGGTAGAAGAGGTATGAACCAAAGTTAATTTTTAAGAATCTGAAAGTACCTTTTTTTTTCCCAGAAAGCATAACTTAGATTATAAGAAATCTTAAGCTCTGAGAATCCAGAATGCATGTGATATTGCCATATGAAGATGAATGATTCTTTGCTACATAGATGGCCAAGAATTTTCATTAAAAAAAAAAAAAAAAAAAAAAAAAAAAAGATACCAACAATTCTGAAATGAAAAAGCAAAAACAGGATTGTCAGTATCTGCCCTAAATTTACAGGACAATGCATTCCAGTGGTGGAGGCTAAACATCAAGTTTTTTTTAAGATAACATTGGAAATGAAGACAACATATGGAAGGATTCAATCTTATTAACTCAACTGTGTGAAAAGTTTTACAACTGTGAGAAAACTAGGTTAGTTACATCTAAATAATAGGCAGAAATCCAAGGTATCAAGATGTTCTGACAGCGTTTTGTGAAGAGAGATCTACCTCTTCACCTGAGTGAACAGGTATGGGGAAATCAGATGTAATGTACAAGCAAGTTCATTCAGTTCCTGCATTGCATAGACAATCTTCTCGATGCC
The DNA here is from genome assembly GCA_037305975.1 of Chrysolophus pictus. NCBI lineage: Eukaryota > Metazoa > Chordata > Aves > Galliformes > Phasianidae > Chrysolophus > Chrysolophus pictus. The sequence goes on along the minus strand of CM074583.1, from coordinate 10,411,656 downwards.
TTAAGGGTCATCCAATGAGCTAGAAATCCAACATGGGATTGCGGAACTGGCATTGCACAAATGTAAACAAACAAGACCCAATTCCCAATTCCTTATGCTAAGGAAAACAAATAATTTCAAATTACTACTCTGAGTGTATAGCACTCAAAGTGCTCTACACTTAGAATATAGATTGATGTCTCAAAACAGATCTTGGATTGCTTTCATGAGGAAGATTTTGAGAAAGTATTTGACAGTGAATTTGTTTTTTTCAGTAACTAGCAGAACAAACACTTGACAGTTACAGCTAGACTCCTGTTTAAAGACTAAAAAATATTTATTAAATACAAAACAATTCGTTCTATTGCCCTTTCATAAATCACCGTATTATCCCTTTTTCAAGTCTCAGTCATGAACACACTTTTTTTTTTTTTTTTTTTTTTTTTTTTTTTTTAAATATGTGATTAGGTACAACTGATCTCAAATGCAAAGCAGCATGAAGGAGAAATCAGGTTAGAAGACTGAAGTCAAAGTTGTCAACACACTGACTAAATTCAATTAAAATGAAACCCAGAACAATACCAGAGGCTGGTTTCACATAGCCTGTTTTTAGTAGGCTTCATCATCACATCTGAGTGAGCGAGCTGCCTTAGAGAAGGCAGACAAATGGGAAAGGCCAACAACAGAATTAAGGAACAGTAAATGGCACTGGCTCAGCCCAGTGTTACAGGATATTTTTAATACTTCAGGCCAGACTAATAATTCCCCACTTCACTAATGAAAACGGGATTTCACAAACCAGTTCCATATGGCAGCAACAATTTATTAAAACACTTTGAAATCAGTGATTTCAGAGCTGATTTATTTAGACATGGGAGAGCTGCATTGACTCCTGTTGGAGAATGCGTACTCTGTTGGATTTGTCTAAGCCGTTAAATGAGGTTTAACTGCCATATAATCTACATATAGCAAAGACTGTTTTTCCTCGTCTCCTTTTCAGCTAGTCACAAGAGTGTACAGAGACCGGAATGTTAGATAAGAGGTCTAAGGGAAAGCCAGGAGAGTTGCTGTTTGGGAATGCTTAGAGAAAGGCAATCAGAGCAGTGGCCTGGATAAGAGGCAGTTTATTTGTGCTGCTAGGCTGAGAAGCAGCAGCAACTTGATAATCTGGTTGTGCATTTAAATGAATGATGTGAGAATACCATTTACGCTGAAAGTGAGAGAAAAGGCACAAAGGCGTGTCAGACAACTTGGCTGGCACCCTGAAGCACATACTTGATGCCTGATATTTGCAAGGCACCTTAAGAACAAAACTCAATTACAACACTACAAAAATGGTGACAGACATGCGAAAATACAATACACAAGGGCTGTTCTGCTTTTTTGTTTGTTTGTTTGTCTGTTTGTTTGCATTCATTTATTCAAAGAAGGTTATGATAGTTTGTAGAACATCTGTAGTTGGGTTGGACAGCAGCTAGTGGCTGCTGGCACAGAGCAGCAGGTGTGTCCCAGTGTCCCGCAGTTTGGGAAGCGCACTTACATGACTATTGGGATGGCAGCAGAGGGGAAGGGCTAATCCTCTGAAAGAAAATGCAGGAGAGATTGCTGGACCTAGTGACTCTACAGAGAATTCTAAGCATTTGCTGAAAAGGATGATATACACTTTCAGGCAGATATAGAACTGATTGTATCTGTCTTACACAGCAGAATACCAAAACAGAATGAAGCATTCTTCACGAAGTAGTGGGTAAAGTTCTATGAAACAGCATAGGAAACTATATTAATCAATTTAATATTTCACACAAGCTGTGTTCTTCAATTCCTTGTCCCTTTCTGTAACTTCCTCTTGCATCGTGACTGTTCAAAGAGTGCTGCCAGAAAGAAGTAAATTTGTTCTCTATGTCCTCCAGTAAAAGGCAAAAAATGCATAATTTTATGAAGTCCTATGTATTGAAGTACATAAATGGCCAATTACTATATCTAAGTTTGTTTAACATGTCTTGGAAAGACAGATCTTCAGTTTTTGTCTTCAATGAAAATCCATCTACTATGGAATAATATATAGTTATCCGCAAATTGATAATTTAATCATGGAAAATGGTCTTTACTTTTGATCTACACAACACTGGATACTAAACCATTCAGATTTTAAATTTGTTTTTTAGGCAACTGCAATATTTACAGGTTTGTATTTCTAAAGAATGTTCTAAACATGACAAAAACTAAACTAGATATTCATAACCTGATAGACTATATCTGTATTCTTCACAACTACTAGTCTGTAAGTTTCATAACATAATATACTTGAAAGGCTATGATGTGTCAAATGTCAATCCAAATGCATGCTTTGAAGAGACATGGGCTGTAATTTAAGCCAGAAAACCCCTCGAAGGCTAATCCCTGTTACATTTTATATTTATAGGTTTGTTACAGAATGGTAACAGATCCCCTTCCTTTAAGATCGTTTGCCAATTCTGTCAGTATTCGCTGTGTGAATATATTGTTCTCCAGGTAACACAGCTTTGTTGCTTAGCAGCAGCTCTGCTTGTATACTTGACAGTACTTGGCTAATCCAGATATAAATAAAAACAAACAAACAAAAAAAACCCACCCCAAACCTACTACTATTATTATTCAGTATTGAAACAACACTGGAAAAAAGGAGAGACAAATACCTTCTGAGTTCTGATTTGCACAGAAGAAAATATTATTAAATAATTATTAAATAATATTATTAAAGTTTGTTTAAATACCCAATAGCCAGTTCTGCAGTATCTTTTTCAGTTCATGACTATCTTTTTCTAGGAAGTAAAGCATGCGCCACTGATGCACCCTTAAGTGATACTATGACAAAGACAGTATCCTAAACCTAATGTGAAGTCTTAGTCTTCTCTTTAGATAAAATTCATTAATACAGTTATGCACTGGGCGAACAGCAGTTATGAAGATTTTCTTGTGAAAGGGAGATCAGTGAACCACGACAATTTCCTACCAAAATTTTTTCTGGAATTCACAAAAGGTCCATACAAGAATTCTTAACTATTTACAGAATGCTAAGAGTTAAATACAAAGCCAGAGCTTTATTTAGTTGTTGTTACATTTATGTCGGAGATGCCTGTCCTCAAGGCATCTATGACTTAGTTTTTAAATGAGTTGGCCAATATTTCCCTTCCTGCTGTTTGAGAGCCCTGATATTCATGCCAGTACATTGCAAGTGATAAATACGTGGGTGGACAGGAAGAGTGGGAATAGATGTGGTAAGAGAAAGCCTCCAAGAAAACTAACACAAATAAGTTCCTTACTGGTTTTTATCACATTTGATGTTTCTCAGTGCTATTGAGCACAACAAAAATAGATAGGGTAACACCAAATATTACAATAATCTCTGGAGAACAGTGGGACTACTTTATGACTCCTTACTACAAATGACAGGCAATAATCTACTGGTCTTCTCTTTTGAATCAAAATAAAGGCCACATCACTAGCACGTTATACCATCTTTTAGCGTTTTGGGAACGCTTGCGTGTACAGAAATAAACATGCTGTCTGAGCAAATGTTAAGAATATGAGGACAGAATATATGAAAAAAATGTTAAGTAGGCTGGACACATACTTCAAATTAAAGGAAGGAAATGTTTGAGTTACCATCAGCAAACACAGCAGCAGTAGTAACAAGGCCACATTCCTGAAATGAAATATCTAATTATTTTAAATGTAACAGCGTGAGGGGAGGCATGGGGAGTATTTTTAATTATTGGTGTTACAGTCAAATTTGGAAACTGAAATCAAAACATAGATTCAATAAGAAACTGAACAAGTACAGACCAGGACTGGTCCTGTCTTGAGTTTTTACAGTCTAAGCAGAAAAGCAATAAGAAGGTAGAAAGGACAAAGAATAAAGAGTTATCCTGGAGCCACAGCATAGAGTAATTATGGAGCCACCTGTTCAATTTTTGTCTCTTGAGATCATTACCATCATATGTAAAAATGCTGAAAATGACTGTTTCTTTTTTTGTTGACCGAGTGAATATTTAAGGACTGAGGTAGACTGTTAACAGCGTATTAAAAAGTATTCCTAGTAAAAGAATATTCAGAAAACAATTGTGCTGTAGGACATTCAAAATGAAAATGATTTCTAAACTAAGAGAATAAGAAAAATAAAGATAAATTCAATCATTTCTATTTATAGATCTTATTTTATTTATGATCTTGAAACTAAAATTATATAATAATACAGTTTTTCAGACAAACAGGTAAATAATCCAGGTCGAATCTACAAACACTTCAGATTGTCATGCTGTCACATTGTTAAATATATTGCAATTTAAGAAATTTACTTTCTCGCTGTATGCATGAGAGAAAACTGATTCAGAGATGGCAAAGTGCTATTCTTTCTTCCTACAAGTATTTTACAAGCTATTTCCTCTCATGAATGGATGGTGCCAGAAGCAGACAGCAAAGCATACACATTCTTCACTCTATTTCTAAATGTACTGTCCCTACGATCTAATGAATACACAGAGTTTGAAAACCTTTTCTAGACACAATGCAGGCATTTCTCTCTGCAACACTAGACAAAAAAAAAAAAAAAAAAAAAAAAGAAGAAGCTTACACTGGGTGTAGATAAAGCTGCTTGGGTTATTGACATTTTCTAAGTAGAATCATTCACTATATTTCAGATTGTTTAACGTGGTTCAATAATAATATGGAGTGCACTGCGAAGAAATGCACATCAGCATGGGAAGAAAAAAACACAGACAGAAAACCCCAACCATAAATCCCAGTCATTAATTTAGGTCTATTAATACTGGACTGTCAGATGCTGAAGTTCTTAAAACAGAAAACAAAGCAGGAGGTAAAAGAAAATGGAAATTAATATTTATTTTTAGCAAGTGCAAAAATCAGACCTGTTAACTAACTCTTCTCAAATTAATAAGCGTAACATAGCTAAGAGTTTACAGTTTGATGTTGGATGGAACTGGCTATTTAATAAGTTTTTGTTCTGCCAACTGTACTGGAGGTGCTTCAAAGGAAGATCCTTGGAAATGTGGCATTTTATGCTAGGATGAATATGCTATTGAATTATAGATTTAAGATAATTAGTTTACTCTCTGCAAAGTGTAAGATGGAAAGAGACTAACGTCTTGATTATTGTAATGAAAAGTAGCACCCCACCATGGAATCATTTACTCAGTGATGAATCTCTACTCCTGCTGGTGGCTTTTTTCAGTCCACCATGGCACCGTACAATTTCTATGCAGTCCTAATGTTGAATAACAGCTGCCTTGCAGATTTTTACAATAAATTCCTTGGAGAAGAAATGGATTTTAAAGGCAACTTTTAGACCTTCTACATTCAGGCATGTTTTCTGACATTCTCATGTCTGTCTCAAAGGAAAACCCAAGTGAGCACCAGATCTCTCTTCTTTCATAGAAAGGAAAGGAGGCAGCTGCACTGACAAGAATTCTCAGGAGACCATAATATGATATACCTATGAGTACGTTTCCATCAAGTCTTGCCATCAACTGTGCTCATCTTTGGGCTAGACAGAGGACAATCTTTGCTCATGCACTTGAAATTCAGAAAGATAAAACTGGAAAACTCAATTTGTGACACCCTTTTTTCCCCTCCTAGGTTAACAATGCCTTTGCGAAGTGTTTCGGTACATTCATAATGAAATCACCCATTACTGAAGATCAGTCGCACTTTCAGTACCTCAAAACAAATCTATTTGCCACATACTTGCTTCCTACTCACACAAGGATATTTTATAGCATAAATAGCTGCATTACTTTCAGTAAAGCGACAAGTGAAGAAAAGAAGCTTAGCATAGCAATAGATAAAATATACTTCCCTTTTCTCTTGTAAAACAGAAGTCAGCACATCTGGGTTTGCATAGTGCAAAATAATGAAATGGAGCAAATAGTCGTCTATAAAACAAGCTTTCAGATTAAAGGATTTACCATTGAATATTCTAGGAAAATAAAATTGCGCAAAGCTTCTTGCATTATGAAAAAAACACCTGAGTCCAAAGCAATGGAAAGAAAAATATTTCCCTGATTAAAAGTTCTTAGAATAATCTGTGTGATAGAGCTGTCGTATTTCCACTTTTTGTTTAAGAGGATATAGTTATAGTATATGCCTTTGTTCTGCCACTAATAGATCAAAAGCAGACATGAAACAAGGAAGAATTCTTTCGTCTTCCCATTTATGACTTCATGCCTGTATATGCGTGACTCCTTACAAACTGCTGAATGCCTAAATCATACTCAGTTTAACCTGAAATACACAGTTTGTTTCAAATACGCTCAATTTTGCAAATGATGAAAACACTTCAGTTTAGATTTTCAAACATGTTTAGACTGATGCTGAGATGAATGGAAAGTATGCCCTTTGAGAAGATGAGCCTTGATTAAAAAAAAAAAATGGAGGTCAGACAGGAGTTTTAAGTAGGACTACGTTCCAGAAATAGTTAATTGTAGCTGCTATTTATGTAGCAATACACTGGTCAATTTTCACTTTGCCATACGAGAAAACATTTAAAAGACAGGCATAAACAGACAGACAATAGAGACCATGAAGTTTAGATATTTTTCTTGCTTTTTATAGGAATGGCTATGAAGAAACATATTATAATATCTGTTGTACTTTATGGTAAAAATAGCTTTAAGATATATAGATGCTATTCAAAGATGTAGAAAAATTCTTCAGATTTTTGTTTCTAAATACCTTAGGACATTGATATTTCATTACTGGCAAAAGTGAGCGCTCTTATGACAGAGATGGTAGGTAAGGATTCAGACGAACACTGAATTTAGGAATGTCACATTTCTAAAGGAATTAAAAATATATGAAAGCATTAAAGTTAGTGAAATAAAATTTTCTTAAAAGAATCATCATACAAACCATTGTAGGAAATATATGTCATCACTTAAGTCTAGATTGTCCTACTGGGAAGTCAAGTTCTATACTGTGAAGAAGGCTGCTTTTTGACATCTGACTTGCTAAAAGGAGGCAACTGGGATTCTTCTAAAAAGCACTTCACTGACAGTAAGAAAAACCCAACTTTATTGAATGACGCACATATAATCTGCATTATTGGAACTCCTTAGGGGATCCTTAGGAGGCCCTTTAGGGGTCCTAGTAGATGAAAAAATTAATATGAGCCAGTGGTGTGCACTTGTAGGCTAAAAGGCCAACAGTATCCTGGGCTACATCAGAAGACGGGTAGTCAGCAGGGAGAGTGAGGTGATAGCCTCTGTCCCCTCTGCCCTCATGAGGCCTTATCTGGAGTACTGCATCCAGAACTCCCTGGTTCCAGAAAGAAATACTGCAGCCTTCCAATATTTAAAAGGAGCTTATGGTCAGGAAGGAAATCAACTTTTTACGTATAGATAACGATAGATAACGATAGAACAAGGGAAAACAGTTTTAAACTAAAAAAGGGAAAATTTAGATTAGATGTCAAGGAAAAGTTTTCCTTTGAGAGGGTGGTGATCTGCTGGAACAGTCTACCAAGGGAAGTTGTGAATGCCCAACTTCCCAGGGCATCCACTTGGAGATGGTGAAGGCCAGGTTGGATGGGGCCCTGGGCAAACCAACTTGTGCCTGACTTACTGTTGGCAGCCCTGCCTATTGCAGGGGGTTGGAACTTTGAGGTCCCTTCGAACCCAAAGCTCTATTCAGTGCTTAAAATAATATCCAGAGTTATCTTACAAAGTTATGGATTTGAAACATATTTTTTCAAAGTGGGGTTCAATATTGGAAAGTGAAGAAATGGTGAAAATACATTATTTTTCAAAGAACCATACAATCACTCATTTAATAGGATGGGTTAAATTAGAAGACCTAGACGTACAGACAATTGCCTTGTTAGCTTTCCATGTATTTTAGCTATCTTGCAACATTCAAAGGAAACTATTTCAATCTCATTCACCCACAAAATCTGTTTCTTCTCAGACTTAATCGCTGTCGTCATATATCCAAACAGAAAATTTTACCTGCTTTTGCTTTATCCCTAATTGATATTCCCTTCACATAGAGCTTTCAATAACTGTAATAGGAAAATCATTTCAAAGAAAATGAAATACAGTTATTATCTACAGAAATACCAGGTTTAGTTATTTCTAACAACAGCTTTCATATACACCGCCCTTGTCAACAAAAAAGGCCCCTGGCTAGCAGAAGGACATAAAAATGTACTGTTTTACTATCCAGACAGTATTATTACAGATTCCACCCAAGAATAGAAGGAAAAAAAAAAAACTTATCTGACACTGATGGACTTAAATTGTAATAGAAATAAATTAGATAAATTACAGATCATTGTTTTTATAAATACCATTACTGGATATCAGGAGTTCAGCGCAAATCGTTCACTGAGTATTATTTTGTGACTTGCCTTGACAAACAGATGGTTTACAACAAAAAACACACCAGAGAGAAAAAAGAATGAGCTAGCACTAATTCTGACACACACTTTAAAGAGAAATCATTCCTTCTTTCTGTCTAAATTTACATCTTAAATCTTTTACATCTTAAATCAGTGAGAATATTTGGCTACCGTACTAGAATAGCCCACATAATGCCTTAAAGATCTTCAGTAGTTCAGCATGTCCATCTGCAACGTAGGAGCCTGAACATATTTTTTTCCTTAAATTGAATTGTACTCTTTGGTGGTAGCTACCCAGATCCTATAACTAACAAGGAGTACAAAAAGTAGCTTATAAAAACAAAACAAAAGTACACACACACGCAAAAACAATAACACTGCTGAAGCATGGATGTGAAGTGAGGTAGAATTATATAACTGCTGTTCCATTTCTTACTTGATTATGTATTAGATACTATTAAATACACTAGAGAAGAAAAGAAAAAGTGTGCATGACAAAAATAAAAATTAAAAACCCTAACCCTAAAAAGCACCTTGCTTGCCTGCAGTGTAGACACAACTTTTACCACACAATTACCTCCAAGTCATTCAGCAGCCAGAAACCTGCTGCTTCTTGCTGGGAGCTGTATATGACCCCAGCACAGCGGGGACAACGACTCTGCTCACCACAGTGCAGCCACAGAGCCAACAAGAAACTTCAACATCTCATATCAGGTTTGTGACATAAGCAAGGTACTGAGCAACAACTGGTTTTGCTCTAATCCACAACATTCAAGACTCAGACAGACAACACTGGGAGGTCACAGTACAACCAGATACACTTATCAAGAAAATTAAATAATATTGCTAATTATTAATCAGCTAGTTTTGTTGTTGTTTTAATAATTTATGAAAAATGTAAAGTTGCCAAGCAAAACAAATAATAATTGCTGCTCAGAAGCATAAAACCTTGCAAAATGCTTTACAAAAACCACTGTGTGGGCACATGCACTAGGTCCATTTTTATGTCACACTAATCAACTAGCAGGTCCCTATACCAGGGTTTTTTTTCTTCTTAACTAATATCCAACTACATCTTCATCATTTCTACTTGCACTCACAGACACATGCTTATTTAGGGCTAGCTACAAAGCAATAATCATAGAATCATCATGTGCAGGTCAGGCACAGAATGTGCATTGTTGCATTCCTTCCTTCATCGTCTGGAGCAACAACAGCATTAATCAACAGTTATCTGTGCAATATGCTGCTTAAAACCGAACACTGAAGACAGTGAATGAAGGTAAAAACAGTTCTAAAGTGGAATTTGTTTATCCCCTTCAAAAAAAAAAAAACAAAAAAAAACAAAAAACAAAAAAAAAAACCAGACATGGTAGCATCTACCACTTTAGCCCACTCCTTCCACTGCCCACTCCAGCTCTTTGCTTTGAGCTGAAATATAAAATTTGTAAAAAAAAAAAAAAAAAAAAAAAAAAAAAACAGGTTAAAATTCTCTTGCTTTTATTTGCAGGTCATTCACAGTACTTTAATTCCTTTTCTCAAGTGTTCCTTTGAAGTGTGTGTATATATATAATTACATATAACTATTTTTTTTTAAGCATTCTAAATTTAATGAAAAGAACTGGTAGACATAAATAAAACAAGCAGATGATGAGTACTCACAAAAATAACCATAATTCATAATTTTCAGTTGCATAAAATTTCATGTCATACTATCAATAAATATCACAACAAAGGAGATTATGTACAATACAGACGCAGCTGAAGGCACACCATCGAAGTATTCTATTTTCTAAATTATTTTTATTCTAAAGAGTTTCAACTGCGACTTTAGCTTTTTGTCTCTATGGAAATTTCAAAATACCTGTAGCACTATCATGGTTTTGTGATGTTTGGTTTTCGGTATTCCACCTCATAACATCATGCGGGGCACTGGGAGTTTAACTGTTAATGCTCAAGTTCTGCGTACCTGCCCGGAAGAGAAGAACTACATTCCCCAGGGGACTTTGTGGTCACAGAGAGGAAAAATAATTCCTGGCAAGGTCACCTGATGCGCTCTTCTTCGTCCGCTCTCCTCTCGTCTCTCTGATGCTCAACTGGACAGCGCAATCTCACCGTAGTGTTGTGGTGAGGCCTATCCACCTTTCGGACATTCTCTCATTTTATTTGATTTATTAGTTTCAATTCTAATTATACCGTATTATGGTGTGTTATCTTGCATTCCGATACTATATTTAGTAAATTAGTTTGTTTATCCTCAGATCATTGCTGCTGTTTTAAATTATTTTGGAGTCTCCTGTTCCCTTTTTCTGGAGGCGTGGATTTTGCAAAATCCCTCCACCCCGCTGGTCACGGAACTGGGCCGAACCAGCCCGTAAACCGTTGACATTTTTGGTAAAGGATGCGGGCAACAAGACACTTTTTAGCTTTTTAGAACAAATCTCTCTCTGCTCTCGGAGAGTTTCGTTGGGAAAGTTTATCTCTTTCACAGGTGCTCATTGAAAACTTGACCTTGAAAGTCCAGGCGGACTGCCAATATTCTGGGATATTTGTAAACTTTGAGCACTGCTATCTTGCTTCTGTCCCCTGGGGAATGTAGTTCTTCTCTTCCAGGCAGGTACCCAGAACTTGAGCAGTAACAGTTAAACTCCCAGTGCCCCACATGATGTTATGATGTGGAATACCGAAAACCAAAAATCACAAAATCATGACAAGTACTTGTTAGAGGAATCCTCTGCAGTTAGATCTGATGGAATTCCATTCATCTATAGAAAGCTCAGTTAGTTTTATATAGATTTAAAACCAGAACTGCGTCTCTACACTCATTTTAATTAACATATAAACTGCATTAACACTGATTGTGTTTACTACAAGAAAAATTCTAACAATGTTTATGAAAAAAGGAGACAATTTTACTTATTTTAATAGCCTGTCCATGTCTGTCCATGCCCTTCAAGGAACACAAACATATTTCAAACAGTACACCTGCTGTCACTCTGGGCTTTAAAAATCTAAGCCACTCTGCTATTGCTATTTATGTTTCTATGGACACTGTAGAGAAGAAATTCCCAATCCTTTTGCACATTCCCAAGTCTTTCATAACTCTGCTGTTTCTTCAGAAGAGAGTGATTTTCTTCTTGTAAAATCAATGGTATTTAATGGAATGTGTCCTTCAAGTTTATTTTTTCTGAAGAATATATATATTGGAGTGTTATTCTAAAACAGGACATTCAACTGACAGAAAATAGCAGCTATTTCAAGAAGACCTCTAGCTGAGGGAATTAGGCATGCAGATGTCAATGAAAGCAAACAGGAAAATAAAGACCATTAATAATAATCTATTCTAAGCACTGACAGAAGTCCTGGTTCAGTACCTAGGGGATTACATCTGAAAACATGACTTCAAGAAACTGAACCTGCTATATTAACAAATTCTGAAAACATCAGCCAGAATGTTAAACACACAATATGCATGGTATGTACAAATATTTTGCTCACAACCAGCAATATTCCAGTCTTCCACAGAAGACAAACATTCAAAACCGAGTATGACAGTTCTAAGTGACGTCCAATAAGAAATTCATGTCTATGCGATGTTTCAGCCATGAAACACTGCCCATACAAAAATCTCCATAATCCAGCAATTAGCTTGCAAGTTTGTCCTAATATAGACCATCTGTTCATGGAATGAAGATGTCACAGCTGTTGAAAAGGAACCTTTGCCTGCTTTCTGGCCTTGAAGTTGCTTTTTTTTTTTTTCTTCAAAATGAATAAAAAAACAAAAAAAAAAAGCACGCAGTCTGCACTTAATATTTTTCTTTTGTGAAAAGGCAATGCAATATGAAATGGTCTCCTGTTCTGAAATAAGCATAAAACCTTTTATAAATTCCTACTGAAACAAGATCTCCTTAGAACAATACAGGAAACTTTATGCTAGGAGCAATAACATGACCATCAAGAGAAGTAGCAAAGAAAAATAAGATAACAGGAAATAACTGATATAAATATATGAAAGGAGACAGCACAAAGACAGACCCACAAGGCTCAAACATTTAATTGGATTATATGCTAGCCTCAATACAGAGCAGAACTCCCTTTGAGTGACTTATTTTTGTCATGCACTTAAATGCCTTCCTTATGGTACTTCCAGAGTAGTTAGCAGTTTCAGAGAAAGCTTTCAACAGAGATTTTTTCTAATTGCTTTTCTAACAAAATCTGTTCTCTCATCACACTAACTGTCTGAATCCCTGTAGGCAGCTTGGGGGACACTGTCTAGGACATGGCACCACTGTACGGCAGTAGCTTCTATCCTAACAGTTATGCACAACAAAAATGTTTGAGATTCTGAATTTCTTGAGCAAACATTTTTAACCATTGTTCAATACATTTCTGTAATAACTTGCCCCACTCTATCAGTCATGTACTAGAATGAAAGTGTGCTTAGTAACATCTGCTTCACTGCAAAATAAAGTAACATACATAATCAGTATTTAACTAGTAAAACGTAAAATACATTTTTCCCTCCTCTCCACCCACCACTTAAATTAAGAAAAAAAAACACTCCAAAACACACTGGAATCAAGTATTTCTTGCTTATTTCAGGATAGCTATAGTAACCAGATTTAGAAAGGAGATCACAGAAAATCAGAAGTCTTGAAATTGGGTCAAAAATAAGAGTTTGCATAGTAGGAATGTTTTTTCTTTGAGATGAAGTGAAGCAAAATTAAACAACATTTCAGAAAAACATGTACACACAAAATCTCATTAATACTACAGAAATTCTAGCAAAATTTTTGTGCACTTGCTTCTGGACCCCATATTTCTCTTTGAAGTGCACCCCAGTGAGCCACTATAGCTGAAAGGCAGCAGTAACCATTACGGAAGTTTTATGTGCTTACTTATCCTGCTATTCTATAAAAATACCCATTAGTTACTACCAGTTCCCATTTTGTATGGTATGTACTTCCATTCATGAGATGAGAGAGAGTGGAAATGAAGTCACATAGCTGCACCATATGTAGAATGCTTGATACACTGACATTCACGTCCTTGTACATAATTTCCAAAGAGTTACTGAAAAGTAATGAAAAGGGCTTCCTATTTCCCCAAGAAGCCTTTTGTTTCATTGCTAATTTCACTGACATTATAGCAGAACTGACTTTTATTCTATATTCAATTGCAGCTGACTGCTGTGGCTGTTGATTCACTTTTATGTCAGAAAATATATTCTAATGATGAAGAAAGGGGAATTATTGCTCATTACCATAATTTCTGTAGATGGTAACCTGAGGGTTAACTAGATCTTAGATTCATCTCAGGTTTTATCACTTTTAAAGAGAAAAACCTTGAGAAAAAAATAACATAACAAAATCTGTGCTGAAGAATTTACCAAAGGCAATCAGATAGAGCAACTCCTTTAACAAGCAACGGCACTGTAGTCAGTAAAAGCTAACCCTTGCACAATTTTTTTTATGTCTATCTTTAGATATAGCAAATATGTACTTTTATCTAAGTCTGGATGACATCCTTGAAACTGCAAAAGCGTAAGCAGAGGAGCTCTTAATTACAATGCAATGCAATGACTAAACTTGCTTGGAAGATAGGAGCATCTTGAAAAAATGTGTAGTTAATTGACACGTCTAGTCTAGCTAACCTATCAGAATAGAGCTTAACCCTGTCTTTAACTGACCAATTTTAGGCCTGAAGTTGAATCAGGTTAGTGCTCACATGATAAAATATACACATACAAAGATATCACAAAAATCCTGGGGTGGACTAGCTTTGTAGGACACCAACTAGCACTCAAACTTGAGCAACTCTGTAGTAGATCAGTACCTAGGCTGTGTCAGATTGTCTTACTGCACACTGGGTAAGGAATCTGCCTTTCAGGTAGCAATGCAACAGAAGTACAGTGAGGAAGAAATCACGAGAAACATTAGCATGGAGCTGAGAGCAACAATCAGGGGAACGGTTACCAAAGTTCATTTCTGCAACTATCCATAGTACCTCATTCAGAATCAAGCTTAAGTCATTAAACTCTTGTATCAACTTGATATTGGTTAGGAACTTACATATTTTACATACAATTAAAACAATTGCTCAAGATCAAAGTGGGTTTGATCCCATCAGTGAAGGATGACGTTAATATGGAAATAGGGCTTGATGACAGACCACTGTACATTTACATGAACATCGATGCAAAGATTCAGACATTTGAGCACACAGTGCAGTGCAGCATTTGAAAGTGCAAAACTGGTCTTTGACAGTAGCAAGCGGTCTTGCAGTCTGCAAGTATTTTCTCATTTCTTACTTCCTCAGAAGAAGTTATTTATGCAGGACCTGACATCAATATGTCAATCAAGTTCACACTGTGAAACCAGTCATAAAAATAGCAAGAGTCACAACAATCCATCAGGTGAGAGACCAGGGCAATTTCTACCCAGTATTTTTCCCAAATGTAAATGCTGCCTATATGAAAACCATTCACATAGTAGCATTCATACTCCATCAGAGTTGATGTTGAAGCCCTGTGGAAATGACAGAGAAGGATAACCATACCACAGACACACTGCAGATAGATTTCTCTGTTCTGTCTGGTTTATTGGAAATGCATGTAAAATGGAGAAGCCTACATGGATAATATGGTTAATTTTTTATTTTATTTTATTTTTTAATACAAAGGAAATTCTTAGCTAGCATTTCCAGGATCCATTAAAAATTGAGGATAATGTTTCAGGGTTGTGAGGCTCTGAAAAGTTACTGAGTGCTTTCAAAATGCTGTGCTCAGATCTGATAGCCTGAAACAGCAAAACAAAAAATAACCTTGAAAGGATACAAACACTATTATAAAATTGTACATACGTGTGCAGATGTAAGTAAGTAAGGGTGCACTCTGAAAAAAAGAAAAAAAATCCACGTATCTTGATGACTTAAGCTTTATTTTGAAAAAAAAAAATGCAAATTCATGCTTAAATCCAACAGAACACTCAAAGTGTATTCTAATTGAAATAAACTAAGGTTTTATATGTATAAATATTTACCCACATAGAAAAAGTCTTCACAACAGTAAATGAAAAAAGCTAGAATTTGCGTGGCATTTTAAGCACATATTTACTTAATGCTTTACTTGTTTTAAGCGTTGACTTTCAGCTCTTTTGAAGTTCAGGCCATATTTCCACTTGACTTTTATGAAAACTGAACTGGTACTTCAAATATCAAAGAACAAAATGAGGAACGAACAATGAATAACCAGATTTGTAAAGTTAATGAAGTTGAAATTGAACTTCTGTTGCACTCAAAAAATTAAAGAGCTATATTACAAAATCTCAGGTAGAATAAAGCACCACTTCTGCTTAGTATATTAACAAAGTCAGACAGTTAGGACAAGGCTCAGTGAAAAACAAGTATGAACTTGTTCAGATTTCATGCTGCAAATGCTCACTAAATGAGTGCTTAATATTTCAAGAAGTCATTTCACCTCCTTTCAGAGAGGAAAAGGAACAGTTTCAGCATAAATGCAAGTAAAAGAACACCATAATTAATTGAATACATTTTATGTTTTAATGAACTGAATACCAGAACCTTTACACACAACTTCATGGAAGAATGGGAAGATTTTGCAAACTTGTGTATATACATTTCATAGACATATAAAAAGACACTTCTTTTATAGCATACTTGAATACTGACTTGAATACTGTAACTCCTGTCATTTCTATTATACTTTTTTTTTTTTTCCTTTTACAGGTGCTCCATGAATTTACTTTACTTTGCTGCAGTTGTTTGAGGAGGTTATTTTCCCTTCAGACAAAGAAAGCCATAGAGAGTATTCAATGCCTCTGACACATCCTGCTATTATAAACTCTAAACCTCAAAAGGTCCTATGGATGTGGGTGGGAATTCTTTTAACACAGAAACAGATTCTGTGTAACACTTGTTACATGTTAGTGTTATGCCACTGCTTCTCAATTATGTAGTCCCATGATGAAACATTCACTTTAATGATCCCCAAAAGCAATATTCCTGATTTTGTTAATTCTTCTCCCTAGAACCACTTTCTTTTATAGTCTGAACTTTTCTCATTTATGTCCTGTAGCATATATCAGCATTTTAAAATTTAAAAAAAAAAAAAATCTCTTTACATTTGAGGCAATCTACATTCACTACAAGGAAAGTTGTTTTTTTTCCCCCTACTTCGTTCATTTTCTCTTTCATTTTCTTTGGTTTCTCATTTCGCTCTCTTCAAAAAGTACTGATATAAAAATTTTTAAAAGCCTAAGAGAGGTATCGATATCAAAGTAAAACAAAGCCAAATAAGGACAGTGAAGTTTCTCATATTAGGAAAGTTTCTTTATTAGGAAAAAGATATTAATAGCTGTATTATTAATACAGCTATTAATAACTGTATTAATAACAGTAAGTATATACGTATTTTAGCTACAAGGAAGCCCAAACAGCCATACTAGATCAGAGAAAATGATTTAACATAGTGCTTCATCTCAATAATAGACAAACCTATCTCATGTTCTTCTAATGCCATGTGTCTTAAAAACCAGTGCAACTCTTTCTTTGCTTGGAAAAAACTGAGTCTTCAGAAAAATTTAAACAATCCCAAGTTTGTTCAAAAAACTAAATCCATGTCTTTGCAAATTATGAGAATTTTATCATGTCAGCTTATCAGAAATAGCGAGAATCAAACATTACCCTCAGTTTGTCCTACCTCACTAACAGAACACTAGTTATTATCTCAGTAAGGAAAGGCATACATCTGTTCAAGCCTCATGCAGTCTTGAAGACTTTTTGTCAAATTCTAACCAGACCAGGAACACCACCAGTCTGCTACTGCAATCTTCTTTCTGAGGGTAGATGATTATTTCCATTATATGTATTTCACTCCCTTAAAAAGTTTCAAAATATCTAACCTTGTAACCATGTCACTCCAACATTTTATCTTTTTAATATCCTATTAGCTTTGTTAAGTCTCCATTCAGCCATTAAAAGATGAAATATTTACCGCTTAAATAACAGCACGAGACCACCGAGAAAGCAAAGAACTCTGATACTGCAATAAGCCAACTGAAAGCTTATTTATTAAGCACTTTCTCAATTGTGCAGTACTTATATAGCTTCAGCCAGTTCAAGAATTAGCTCAGAAGCTCTGCATCTGAAGCATCACCAACTTGGAGAAGTTTCTCAAACAACTCCGTACAGCTCTGAAACTGGACTACTGACACAGTTAGAGCTGTTGTTCTCAACTGATAATTGACCAAAACACCGAATGTTGTAAAATAACTTACAGACCAAGAAGCTTTTCATAACTATGCGTGCAAAGTAATCATTAAAAGAGTAATTAAGATGCATACAGGAAGCATTAAAAAAAATTCAAAACAAAACCCCACGTGGCAAACGACAAGAACACAATGGACTGCAAATAGGCAGGACTTCCTCTGAGTATACAAGACAAATAGTACTAAAGAAAACAAGACAGGCAGTACCAGAAAGTACCAGATGCCTAGTCGCTTTTGAAGGAGTGCAACAGCACAAAACAAGAAGACATGAACAATGAATATCCAAGAAGAAAGACAAAAAGACCACTCGAATGCCTTCTCTCAAACACTTCTCCCATCAACTTAACCACACCAGCTATGAACCAGGAGACACCACAGTCATCAGTCCTAACAACACAGCAGCTCCTCATCGTTAGTTCCATTGTGCAGTATTACAGCTAACTTGGAATTTAACTGTTCAAACAGTTTTGTGCACATCGTACTGATGATAAATATGAAGAAATGCTTATTAGTAACGTGGGCTATTTAGGGATTTAAAATTGGTTCAAACAAAAGCCCCCACCACAACAACCTCTAGTTCTCTGACATTTATATATGTACATGTGCATTTTTATATGGATTTATATATCTAATTATCCAAAATATTTAGTTGCAATAGCAGACTGCTTTCCCCCCAAAATCCTGAACAAGTGAATGTACTGCTTAACCATGTGAAAAACAGCAAGCACAGACATACTTCAGAAACACCTGCAGTAAAGGGGAATTCAATTAAAAAAAGAAAAGCAGTTCACTGACTTATATTTCTGGGTATGAACTGTGCTGGACAGTCTCTCCCTTTGCAAGGCTCTTGATCTTTAGATTGTCCTCTAATTACTTTCTTCAACTCATTATCATAATAAGCCTCAGCTGGAGGCTTTCTCCTGCTTCTCTCACGAGTGTAAGTAAGTAGCTCTCAAGCCATTGACAGGAGTGTAGCCTTTAGACAAAGAAAGCATGTCACTGGCATTCACATTTTATGACCATAATAATCTTTACATTGTAGTTTTAAAAAACTTCATAAGATCAGCAAAAGGTAGAAAATTCTCCCTAATTCTCCAAGCTACTTCATAATTAAATGTTTAAATAACAAGAAGATCCCAAAGAAATTATTTGCAATTGGTGGGATTATTTGTATGTACCACCATATTTACACATGAAAAAATTTAAATTTGCTAAAGGAAGTCTTATACAGTGCATTTTGCAACATAACAGCCTGTAGAATTAATTAGATCTTGTTTTAAATCCTCAGAGTCTCTTCCTTCACAGCTTCTTGAAAAAGTTATGCTAGTTTTTGTTTTGTCTTCCACTGGGATGAGGGTAATGCTGCAGTGCTTTATAATCATTTTGGAGAGTAAAATCTAGCAATAGGTGTCAAATAATGATCTGAATATTTTTGATGCAATGTATAGAGAACAATTTAAAGCACTTACACAGCAAATATTTGTAAATAGAAGACAAAATAGAAATGATGCTATCTAATTAGACAGGTTTTACAATTAATTCTAACTCTGCTAAGCAGTCTGGGAGTCCTTTTTCAAGGTACCTTGATCACATCAACTGGATTCTGAAAAACCCGATAGAAACCCCTTGGTAAAATCAGAGTTGCAAAGTTTACAAGTTACAAGAGCTGGTCCCAGAGCTGTGCCAGCATCCACACCACCACTGCCACCCCCATGCCCAGGCCTTCAGTGAAGATCACAGGGTCAGTGTTCAGGGTGTGAAGCACTGCCTCCTGCTGCAGGGCATTGGCCACCAGCCCCAACAATGCCCCATACTTTAATTAATAGCTTTGGCCTTTGCTCTCAAAGCACTCTTTCTGCAGGCCAGTACCAGTGGTAGAGATTCTCTAATGTTTGGTGCGAAATCTGAGCTCACTGCAGTCAGGCACAGAATGGGTCTCTCTTACTCTGCTTCCCTGAAATGCAGAAATTCAACCCTCACCCATACCTCTGCATTTTGCCAGCTCTATCTCTGCATGTATTTCCCTCTTCAGACAAGGATAGACTGACCATAAATCCTTAAAAGAAAAAAAAAAAAACAAAAAAACCCACAAACTGAAAGTGACATAGACCTTGAAGAAGATTTTTCCTTGCTTTAATTCCCCTCCTCTCAGGGTTCTCCAGAGGACTACAAACCCAAGTCTTGTTCATATATTGGTACTGAAGTCGAACTCCTGAAAAACTGGTTTTCGTGCATTTCTCTTTGAAGGTAGAGGATGCCAAGTTACTCACACACCTTTGAAAAACGTATTCTTAGTGCCTTTTTCAAGCTGCCTACAATTAAATATTATTTACTTTACATGCAGGAGTTGAAGCTCCTTCTCATATCACGCAGCATGTATTCTTCTTGCTTTCTGTTGAGAGCTGCACTCAACACACTATTTAATGGATTGTCTCTTTGTTTTCACTTTGCTTCCTCTGTATAGAATCAATAATAACATACAGGGGAAAATAACGTGCAGTAATTCAAGGCTGGATACGGAAACTTGAAAAGTGTAAGACATCAATGCATAAGAAGAGATGTGTCACTTATAAAGGCAAGCAATCAAGAAAATTTATAAAGAATTAAATAGGCTTCCTAAAATCACCTTATGTTAATATAATTAAAAAAAAAAAAACATGCAGTCATGTATTTATAAACATCTTTAACCACTCAGATATTCTATTTTCTTTTCATATGGTTAGTCATAGTTAAACACCGTATTAAATAATTGCATGGTTTGGGCAAAAAGAAGAACTTGACATAATCACCAATGCATATATTAATATTCTAATTATACACTTTTGTTTAGGGTATATGCGGTATTACCGTTATAAATTAATTATACACTGGTTAATCCTTTGTGTTTTAACTACCTTCACAAGTAATCAGGCAAGAAAACAGAAAAAAATATTATCCAAAAAATTCATTTCACCACACTATTCTTTGATCTCTTTTAATATGTGTTGCACATTCATTAACTCTTCATTATATTTTCATGATTATATTCTGTTTGTAGCTGAAAACCAAACCAGCTTCCTTCAGGCAAACATTTGCAATATAAAAAGTTCATTTCTGTAAACATAATCAATCTTATGCATGAAAATTTAATTCCCCTCTCCACCTCTAAAAAGAAAGAATTCACAGACCAAACTGCTATAACCTACCACACATTTCAATTTACTTCTTCTTGATTGTTATTCTACTCTAACAGACAACATAAAACAATTGAAGGTTACCAACACAGATAGCACACCACCTGCATCCCTTCTGATATCTTTGGCAGAGTGGACCATGTTCTTCAACAATGAAGTAATGTTGCCTCTGCAACTCCATGGAACTTCTAGCTCAAATTAGATTTGTGTAAGATAATTTTTATTTTGAGATTTTGTTTTAAAACTGTGGAACTTTAAATTTTTTGAAACCTAGTATGTGGCAGTGTATTGAGACAAAGCAGTGCGTGGATTTGATTTTTACTCTTTGTTTTTTTTTCCTTCTCTTCCTGATAGCTTTTATTTTGGAAAAGTTACTTAATTCTACTGCACGCTGATTTTGTAATTGAAGTATTTCTTTATATCCAAATTCTCAAGCTAACTAGAGAAACAGCCTATAATAATACTGTCATAAATATATATGGAAGTTCAATTAAGAATCTTTAGAGATATTTAAAGATATCTCAAGTAAAGACAAAAATAGGAAAATAATTCAAGTCTACGTTAAATGTCAAGAGTTCTGGAAACTACTTGTCTTCGATTAAGATTTTGGCTTCCTACAGATTATCGGCTTCTTTGCAACTGCTCCCTATTTCTTTGTCATAAGTTTTTCACAAGCTCTTAGCTGTAGAGCATTTTGGGAGATCACAAGCAAATTTTAGAGCTTTTTTATGAAGCTTGATTAACAGATTTAGCCTATTTGAAATCTAGCTATTGGAGAGGTTTCCTTTTGCATACACTTTTTATTTTCAATAGTTGTGCACAATAAGTGTGATATGAAGATTTGTCAAAATCAGACCGAGGCAGAATTCACTCTCCCTTTAAAAAAAAAAAAAAAAAAAAAAAAGAACAACTAGTTGACTACAAAACCCAACCATCCAAAGTGCCATAAATGCTTGCATAAGGTTTACTTTAGCAAATATATCACAGATTTCCTGGTTTTTTGTTTTGTTGTTGTTAGACAGACAGGTAAGAGAGGAAAAGAGAGAATCAACATATCTAAGTATTCCTATCAGTGAGATGGACTTTGTCACAAAGATTTTCTCATATGACTCTTTTTGTTAGAAACAAGAAGTGAGGTTTTCTATGCAATAACTTAAAGCCCAACATGTGTAACTAAAGAAAATTCTCTGCTTTTCTTGCATACCTGAAGTCAGTGGTGCCTAGATTGAGCCCTTGAAGTATTATTCTGATTGGCATTACATACCTGTAATGCAGCAACCTTAAAGAAGAAGAGAGAATTGCGTACCTTCCCTTACATCAGTAAGCTGCTAGCAGGACCCAGGTGTAGTGCACTTAATAGGATAGACAGTGAAATCCTAATTTACTTAACAACCTGGATGAAAAATCTGCTAATTTATTCTGTTAAAACTCTATTTCACATATGATTGACAATTATTATCCATTATCTACCCCAAACATTGCTTTATCTAAACATAATGATTCTGAAGATAATTAGACAAAATGTAGATCCTGTAATCCACGCTATTCACCTCATTAGTGTTTAATCCTTTCCCCAGTCCCCTGATTTAATTGTAAATGTTTGGTTCAGTGAAGTTAATATCCTTTATGTTGTTATTGTTCTGTTAAAATCAACACAACTCTGCAAAAGATATAGATTATCAATATAGATTTATCCTTTTATAATTATGTTAAAGCTCATAACAGGCAAATAAAAATCATTATTATGCAGGCTAAACAAAGTGACAAAGGTTTTTCTAATGCTAAATATTCAGCAAATCAATGCAATTTGTCTTCATAAACACATTACAACAGTGTGTAATATTTAAGAATTTTGGATGTCATATAGTTGTTCCTGGTGTTGAGAATGGTGCTCAACTACAAATGTGAATAGCTTTCATTTTGAAAGCCTTACAGCTCAGTACATTTTTCAACCTTTTCAAAAGCCACTGTTTCCAAGAAGACCAATGCCAAAATTAAAATCTTAACTTCTGAATCTATGACATCTTTTGAATTTCTATTTATTATCTTAATAAACCCTGTAATGGTTCAGCAGATACAATATGTAAAGCTTCCACTTCTTAATCTGATTTGTGATACTTTGAACGTATAAAATCACAAAATTAACTCAACTGGTCAACTAATCCATTATAAAGTTGCTACAATTAAGTGAACTCTACTGGGAATATGAGATTGTTCTAGTAGTAAGATTCATCACTTGCAGTTAAATTTTTCAAGCTGTTACAGCTGTTTAACTGTAGAACTTCATTCTATTAAGTCTAGAAAATAATACAATGAAAAAAAAAAAAAAGAACAAAAAAAACCCCACAACTTTATTTATTATGTGCTCCCATTTAGTGCCAGCATGAAAAGGAAAGGTACATAAATACAAGGGAAAAACAGGTCATCTTGAAATTATTATTATTCATTTCAAGCTCACAAAGGAATGAAAATAGTATTATGGATCCCCATTTCTCTTTTAGATTATTGATAGTATTCCAAAATAAACTATTTCTATGGCAAAGAAATGTTATAAAAAAAAATTGCCTGCAAATACTATGGACTAAATACAGCACAAAAACTCAGGACTTCTTAATATTTTTAAAATCTACTGGTATTATTACTGAACACTCAAGAAGTAGAATCATTTGCACTAAGCTAAGAATGTATTTGCAAACACAGCATCTTCTTGTTTTCTAAATGCTGTGAAGAAAAATAGCATCAAGTACTACTCTCAGCACTGTGTTTCTCAAGTTCCTTTTATATGATGCTGTAAAGAATATACAGTGTGCTTGGTCCAGGAAGACAATAGTTATGACCACTCTTTTAGCCTGCACTCAAAACTCAGCACGGCCACAGAACTTTAGTTTAAGAATCATATGCTTCCTCAACTCTCTGCCCACTTTTCTCAAGATAAATACCCACGACAAGTTAAAGATGAGAATTTCCTCTCAAACGTCGTGTGACTAAAAAATATGCTACTATGGGAGAAAAGGGAAAAAGGCTTTTATAAAAGCAAAAAACCCATACCCTCAAAGAGAATCTTTAAAAAAATATTTATAGGTTTATTTCTTACATATGTATCACATATGCCGTAACCATGTGGTCAAAGAACATTGTCATAATAACAATAGCAACAACAATATTGGTCTACAACTACAGTCGTAGTTTAGATTAATTATATTGGCCATGCTATCCCAATCAAAACACTATATTGAGCTGATAGGACTTTCAGCAACACACAGCATAGAAACTATCCTCTAGTACGTTATTAAATTTGTTACTTACTTGTTAGTTTTATCCTGATTTGTCGTTTTTTAGATGTTTTATTCATTTAACACTGAACAACCTGCTTCTCAAGGGTGCAATAGATACTTCTCGTTACTTTGCTAGTTGAAGCTGACATTTTCTTTTACTTTGCATCTTAATTTTACTGTCATTCAGACCTTTAGAAATGCTAGATGTCTTACTGTAATCTATTCTCATGGAGAAATTTAAATGCATAGGTCACTTGAAAAGTAATTCCCCCTATTTATTTCCATTGAAGCCACAGCAGATACAAGGAATACAATAACACAATTTGATAAAGAAAATTTTCAGATCACTATTTTTCAATAGCTACCACCACTAGTAGCTACACACTTTCACCAGCCACAAACAAGAGCCTGCATACCAGGTACATAAAAATCTGTACCACTAGAGGTGACCCACAGTCACTGTTACCACTGCTGAAACACACCATTCACCACCTCACTGTGCTCACTGCTTGGCCTCTATCAATCTTCAGCTAGCATCAGTGAATGTCAATGATTTCAATTGTTTCCTCACGGAGGAATTCAATGACTCACCTTTCTTTCTTCACATGCACTTTCATGTCAGATGCCATTTTGTCAGATTGCCCCTCTGCTGTAATCTGTCATATGGCAACCAAATGTAACAGAATATTGGTGGTAAGGGTCAACCTCTACTGTCATACACCACCTACATCTGCCTCTAAAGTTTTGGGCACCATAATAAAAAAGAAAGCATTATTTTCAGAGCAGTCCTTGTAATATGTACTTCTTTCACATCTCTGAGAGTTTCCTTGAAACTCATTGTCAGTACAGATTATTAGTCATATTTTGATTCCTATTATTTTCTATTCCTCAATATGGGCGCATGTGAATGAAATGAGGTTCAACAAGGCCATGTGCAAGGTGTTGCACTTGGGCTGGGGCAATCCCAGGTATTCATACAGACTAAGCAATGAATGTCTTGAGAGCAGCCCTGTGGAGGAGGACTTGGGAGTCCCAGTAGACAAGAAGCTGGACACGAGCCAGCATTGCATGCTTGCAGCCCAGAAGGCCAACTATAACCTGGGCTGCATTAAAAAAGGGGTGGCCAGCAGGGAGAGAGAGGTGATTGTCCCCATCTACTCAGCTCTTGTGAGACCCCATCCAGTGTACTGCATCAAGGCTTACAGCCCCAGTACAGAAAGAACATGGAGCTCTTGGAACGAGTTCAGAGGAGGTCCACTAAGATGATTAGAGAGTTGGAACACCTCTCCTATGAAGAAAAGTTGAGGGAACTGGGCTTGTTTAGATTGGAGAAGAGAAGGCTCCGGGGAGACCTCGTTGTGGCCTTCCAATACTTGAAGGGAGCATATAAACAGGAGGGGGATGTTTATGAGCATGGATAGTGATAGGACAAGGGGGAATGGTTTTAAACTGAGACAGGAGAGATTTAGGTTATTATGAGGAAATTTTTCACTCATAGGGTGGTGACACAACATATTGCCCAAGGAGGTTGTGGATGCCCCTGGAGGCATTCAAGGCCAGGATAGATGAAAGCATTCAAATTAACAGAACCACAGTGAATAATGTGAAAAACAAGGAAAAACAAATTAGGTCCAAGCTGCAAATCAGGCTTCTCCATGTGATTTTCCTGAAAGTCGTAGACATATGAATCATAAAGGTTAACAGAAAAAAGTTTCAGTAGTCAAAGCTCACAGTGCGTTTTCACATACCTCATTAAATGTGTTTTCATTTTGCTTTAACAATTATAATACAATTACATATATTAAAAGGAGAAAAGCTTGTAAATTGCTAATGATTGAGGAACGTATTAATTTGTTGCTATCAGCGTCAGCTCTAAGGCTTTTAAGTTGGAGGATATCTCAACAATACAGCTTACTCATTACGAATAGCAACGCAGGAAGTATATTTGTCGTAGGAAAACAAAAAAGGCCAATTGGTTGCCGTCCATTTTATAACATCCTCCTCCAGGCCCCATTTCATGCTCTGCCTGGATTGTCAAATACTCATCTCTGTAACCTAGACTTTAGGTAGCTAAATAGCTCACACAGACTGGTGCATATGTAAATTAAAGCCCAAGATCACTGTAACAAATTTTACATTGTAAAAAAAGCAAAACAAAAAAAAAACAGGGCAGGGAGGGATCACAGAATCATAGCAGTTGGAAGGGGCCTCAGAAGATCATCTAGCCTACCCTCTGATGGGGAGGAGTAGACTTCTATGGAGAAGGGTACTTTATGCCATTTGTTCTCACAGCTCATCCCAAAATTGCACCATGTCTGTGATGTCAAGACTAAGTATTTTTGTTGCCTCTTTACGCACTCAGCCTAAGCCACTGTGTGGTTATATCTCTGCAAGATCAGAAACAGCCGGGAAAACCAGAGTGAAGAACTACTATGCAGGTACATCGTGTTTCTTGTTCCAGTGCATTTCAGCACTACGCTTCATGCTAACACATGAATTATTTGTGCTTAGCCTGAGAAGAAAACTACACTCGGGAAATTTTACAAAGGGCTGTAACACACTTGTAGACACCACTATTCCCAGCTTAAGCCACTTCTGGAAGACAGAAAAAAATACTTATCTTCGGTTAACACTCTGCAAGAGTAATACATCTGTTATTAGTATTACTGTTATTTAGTGTTCTTAAGAAGGTTCTTACTTTTAAAAAAAAATCCGGCTTGAAGGAAAGACAACACATATCCACATATAACTGGAAATTGTAGAGACAAAGTACCAAAGGAGTCTGTTTACCTGATGAACTTTGTTTAGAATGCTGTTTTTATCAGTATTCATGATGAAGATAACACAATGAAAAATTAACCTTCTTTATACTTATATATATGTTCAAGAAAACAGTAAGGCATTGCACAGCAATAAGAAAAGGCTCTAAACCAAACAGAAGAGGTGGTTTGGTCATCATTTTCTAGAAAGAAATTACCACAGCATAGACTTCTGGGCAGCTTTAAACTTTTGCTGGACAAGTCAGAAAACTTCTTTGGCATCCCAAATCTAAAGGAATCTTAAACATGCTACTGAGAGTTTTTCATCAGAAGAATGCATATCTGATATGAAACCTGATAGTACCTTTGGCTGATAAGTGAATATAGAAGACTAAAGAAAATACAGTTCAGGAAGCAGCTGCTATTATAGGCTTATACAGCCCTTCTAATATAATTAGATATTTAATCAATGTTATCTGTGCATTCAAATGCAATTACTTAGTACTTATAGGCCAGGCTAAAAGATGCAGAAAGTATGCACAACTGATTCAGCCAAGTGTCTCTCACCCTTTTGAAACAGATAAATATATCTAAGGTTCAGACAATGTCACTCAAATCAGGAACAAGTAGACAGACTGCCAACAAGCAAATCTCAAGCTGGTAAAAGCTGCAACAGCATTGGGAAGAGGAGGAAGACATTGAGATTTAAGCATTTTATTCAACAATGTCTCAATTTTAGACTCTCTCAATCACAGCTATACAAGACAGAATTTTTCTCTTACCCAAGCACAAAGTATGTTTTATCTCTTGGTAGATACAACAGCTATAAAATTGCAGTTAAGTTTCGTCTTTTCAACTTTTCTCCAGTATCAGACACAGGGCTGAAAGTATGTTAGTTCTTGCTAAATGACCTCCTTGCTAAATGAAATCCAAAACATACCATCAGGTTAAAAAAAATCCTAATACAAAATATTTACAGCCAGATTGTTGACAACTCCATTCAGACTGAGTGATATCTTAATTCACACATACTCACTTTATCTGTATGACATAATTTAATCAGTCTACAAAAATTCCACTCTAATATTATGCTAACACTTGCCAATTACTGAGTGGCTATTAATGTCAGCTTACTTCAGAACATTGATTGAAAGCTTACAAAAACATTGGCAAAGTAATGGTTGCAAAGACTACTGCTCCATAGAATAAGGCAGAACAATCTGCATTGCTGGCCCAAAACAGTTGCTTTTTAGATTGAGATAAAAAAAGCCTGTTCTATATTAGATGAATTCCTGGCTCGTACAAAATGAAATCTACCACGTGATCTAACTGTTGCCGAAACAATGCCAAAATGAATTTATTATTATGGACAACCCTAAGACATCCAGTCTGAAGAGCTACCAGCTTAACTCAGAGAGGCCAACCAGTAGATTTCGGATATTTAAGATGCTTGCATTGTACAAGAAATATTAAGAGTTTTCTTGCCATTTTCCTTGATCGTAATCACAAAAACTCTGTAGTACTCAGTATTCACCACAGATTCATGGCCTCCAGAGGCAAGTGGATTGTACCAGATAACTTTTCTTAGAATAAATGAGTTTTAAAATATGACATGGTTTTCCTATAGACTTTGAAACCAGAAGTCGAAGGAAATTAAAAACAAACTAGAAATCTACATCCCTCTTAATGCTTGCAAAAGCGAGTGTTAGAAGCATTAATGTGCACTAGCACGTGATGTTAGTATAGAAGGGCTGGGTGAACGTGACTTCAGTTTCTGTTAGTGCCTTTCTTATTAGCTGCCCATTTGCAAAAACGTAATTTTAATTATTTCAGAGAATAAGCTTTCATAAATTCTGTTGATTAACTACTAATAAGGGACGTTACCAGCAATCAGACAAATACATTTCTTCAACAATTCATCACTTTGATTAACTCTCAGCTTTTTTCACATGATTGCACGATTCTCCAGGCTTCATCTTTTACTCAAACCCCGCACCAAGCTTTACCTTTTCTGAAATCTCATATTTCCACTTCAAATTTTCCATTTTTCCTAGAATAAAACTCATAAACAGAGCAATACCATGAAGAGATGAGCAGTAAAAGTGTTAGGAACTTGGCAACTGAAAGACCTCAATTCCCAAATTCATTTGTAAATGACGATAATGCAAAGGAGATATTAATTTATTGGTGCACCGTAAACTTCTGGCTAATGTATCAGCTCTGGCACTGTGCTGCTCTGAAAGCTCCTGAAAGAAATGATTCATGGAGAAGTTGATGCCCAAACTGTAGCTCACTTCCACCCCACAGAAGCTCAACACACTAACTCAAACAGACATACTGGATGCCCTGAAAAACACATTCTCAACACCCATCTTCCCCTGCCAAAAATGACAAACATCAGGTATGTATAATAGAAACTCGGAAAGCTTTATAAACAATTTGTTACTTCAATTAATTCACTGTATTTGATTAGATTGTAAATTGTTTTCTGCTGTTTCTGTGGACCTTAAATATCAGTTGGGAGAAAATTCACTCATCCACATCAGTGCTGTGAGCATTTTTATAGACACTTTCATGCTTTTCATCAGTTTTTGCAGACTGTATCCAGGCCTGTGCCCTCCTGCACAAGAAAGACATGCAGCTGTTGGAGCAGATCCAGAGTTGTACATGAAGATGCTCAGAGTGCAGAAGCACCCCTCTTACGAAAAAACATTGAGAGAGCTGGGTTTCTTTAGAAGAGAAGGCATTAGGGGGGGAAAAAAAACCAAAACATTCAACACTTAAAATGAGCTTAAAATCAGGTGGGACACCAACTTTATACGTGGTCTAATAGTGACAAGACAAGGGAGAACCATTTTAAACTAGAGGAGGCGAGATTTAGATTAGATGTTACAGAGAAATTTTTAAGTCAGAGGGTGGTGAGGCACTGGAACAGGTTGCCCAGACAAGCTGTGGATGCCCCAGCCGCTGGAGACCATGTTAGTTGCAGCCCTGGGCAGCTTGGAATAGTGATCAGCAACCCTGCCCAAAGCAGAGGGGTAGGAACTAGATGATCTCTAAGTTGCCTTCTGACTCAAGCCAGCCTAGGATACTATAATTTCTATGATTAGAAAAGTTGTAAACCACATCCTCTAAACTCTGCAAGCATGTTTCCTGAGACATATAGAAGTGTCCATTTCCCAGCTTGTACCAGGTAATAAGCTGAACACCTTTCTACAATCCCAGCATTAATTATTATTATTTATTAAGATTAATACAATTTTGAATTGTGAGTAGTGAATGTGATCATGATTTCTCAATAGAAATTTCAGATACCTGACTTTTGAAGCATAACATTTACTCTTTTTCTAGCCTATGGTGTTGCTTTAGGCTTGTGTCATTAAGACGCAAAGAACACGTTACTGTTCAGAAATCCAAATGAAAAAGTTTTGACATTCCCAAGTCTGTTTTGACAACAATCGCAGATAACAAGTAAAAAAAAAAAGTTGTTCATATTTGTAAGAATATTTAGTTGAACTTAATTTTCTTTTTAAAAAGGTTGTATTTTTAGAATAGGACAAAAGAAATTCATATGTTTTTGACCTGGGGTTCATTTTAAATATATTTAAGTACAATTTGCTGGCTCACAATGCTGGTAAAGCTGGAACAAACACTGTATTTTAAAACTTTATGGAACTAATTTATAGTGTAGTTCAGGCACAGACTTGATCTCCTGGCAGCAAAATTTTATGTTTCCATTTCAGCAGTGCTGCCTAACACAATAATATCAGGCAAGAAAATCTTAAATATAAGTTAAGCTAACATGATCCATTACGTTATAAAGCAAGAGTACCCTGTGGAGTCATGCTGAATATGCCAAGTGATTTTTCAAAATTTAATCATCCTAAATGTCAGATAAAGGTGCTTTTGCTGTCATTCTTTAAAACCAGAAAAAAATCTGCTTGTGCCTTCAAGTTATACAGAAAACAGATCAAAAATAGCTATGTTAAAATATCGTTCTGCTGTTTGCTAAATGTAAAGAAAGTAATATTGAAGTGTTTTATTGCAAAATAAAGAACTGCATTTTTTTCTGGTAAAGAACACAATATCAATATAGGTATTACTGTTTCCTTCTCTGACCAATCTGTATTTTGATGTTGCCTGTACTGTAGATGTTGTAAAATGATAGCAACAATATTCTGATTAAAAAACAAAACAGCATGCTTCAAATCAAGATTTCGTTGACTTTATCTGTTAAGTTGATCAAATAATCAAGTTGGAAGCTTTCATAAGCAGGCTCTAACCTCACTCATGAAATGGGATTGATAAAAAAAACTGCTCACTAGAAGAATTCATAAGGTGATATTTCAGGATCAAGCTCCCTGTATCCAGGTAGTAAACATGAAGTGAATTACACTGATGAAACTGAGTATTTGTAAAATAAATTAGAACATATTTAAAATATCTCCCATAAAGGCCAAACTTATTAAAACTACTGCAATAATGTGGTCTGCATACAAGTATCACCTTCCAAAAATAACACCACTCTTTCTTAATTGTTACTGCAGGGATGAATGTAGTAGAGAAGTGATTTAAAAACATGGAAACAACGACATAGATTTTTTTTTTTCTTTTTTTCAGGGTAGAAAGGAAATAAAGCATAATTACACAGCAGGTTCATTAAAATGCATGGCAGAAATTAACAGTGGTGCTGGAGCTGATTTTCTTTTTTTTTTTTTTTTTTTTTTAACAGAAACTCATAAGGCTACAAGTTAAAGGACTGGCAAGAACATTCCCTATGTACACACAAACAAAGCACCCATACACATTCAGTATTTTTTTTTTTTTTTTTGCATTAAACCATATGACAAACATTTTGAAAAGGCTAATAAGAGGGTCTTAAGATAATAATAACAAAAAAAAAAAGAGAACAAACATAGAAAGAACAGGTCATATCTCATTTTGATCATCTCTAACATAAGAAATATATAGAGCCAGACAAAAGAGAAATAATCTGAAAGTCACTGAAGGTTCACAAGTGCAACACAACTTCGAGATTTTGCTTTTGCTTATATTAAGAACACGTGGATTTCCTTTAACCATGGTATGAAACTTAATTGCCAGAAGTTTCATTTCTCTTAGCTCATCAAAGGACCTATTCATATGACAAATCAATCAGCTTCCTTGATTGATGCAATCTGCAGCTCAAAGCCAAGGAGAATTAGAGCAAGTGGAATAATTCCCTCTGGACTAAGTGATCATGTTCTCAACTACTTCATCAAGAAACTTCAGATACCCCAGAGCTTTCGAGCTTATAAACCATTCAGAACTCTCAGCCAGGTAACCATTTTTCACTTATAGCTTCCATCAGTAGAAGAAAGGCTGTGATGCCAGGATACAGTTTCACCTGGGACAATATTGCAATGAATACTTCATATGGGAATGAAAGTTTCATTTATTTAATTATTCCTTAAAGCCAGGTAACAAGTCAAGTCAACTACTAAACTACTACGAGTAATATAAAAGCTGTTTACTGAATAGAAAGCATTATGCACGTTTTGCAGAATTCCAGAACATTTTTACCTACAGAGTTAATGTCTGTTTCTTTCAGACTATACTTTCATGACAACATAAAACATTTTTTTCTTGTGCTTTTGCCAAAATAGAGTATCTGGCATATTTTGAAGAACAACCCAGGAGTCACAGACACACTAGTCATAGAACTGAAAGCCCTTCTAGTAAAAAGCATCCTAAGTGATCTGCACTGTATAAACTCAGTGTCCTTTCTGAATGTTTAAAGAAAGCATACCAGTTTCTTATTCTTAAATCTATTTTTCTAAATAGATTTGAATTCAACCTCTGCTTCTCCGAAGAGTACTTTTTAAAGCTTACAGGATCAGGAAGTAAAGTAATGACCTTAAACTACACAAAGAAAATTTCAAAGCATTAGCTCAAGACCCAAATGAGAAATTTGCTAACATCACACCTTAGGACACAAATATGAGTGAGAAACATGTGAAGGTTCCTCCAAAAGTAATGCCTTTTATTTTTTATCCATGGAAACTACAACAAAGTGCACGATAACACTATTTGATATAACAAATTTGCAGCTATAAAACACCAATTTTCAACACAGTCACCGGCATTAGCTGTTGCCACTGCTGAAATTCACCATGCCTCACACTGTGCTCACAAACACTGTCTCCACCAGTATTCAGCAAGCACCAATGAATGTCAATAGGTGCTAATTTTTTCTGCAGGGTTAAAATTAATGACACACACTTTTGCTTCAGACACACTTCCATGGCAGATGCCACTGTGTAAAACAGCCCATCTGCTATCCTTTGTCTCATGGTAACAAAACGATTCCATATTGGTGGGAAGGTTCAACCTCTACTGCCATCTCACCAGCATCTGCTTCTTTTGCTGTAGGCCAACATATTAAAATAGGAGGCACTATTTTCAGAACAGCCCTCATAGAAACAGTGTCCATAACAGTCAGGAAAGCAAGTATAAACACAAGTTTGGATAAAGCTTATATGCTCTCCTTTAGGCATTTTGTATTGATGATGAAGGATGCGTCAGATAGACGCATTCTCCAATCTGAATATGATATGAGGGAATTAAGTCAAGTTTTACCTTCAGTCCTGCTCTGCTGAAAATATTTTACTCATAGAATGGTTGCTTTTGACTTCAATACTTCAAAAAGGTAGGCACTTTGAAAAACCTGTTCAGTCCTATTCACAGTGAATGCTAGACTATGCTACACTAAAACCCATCTTCTATATAAGATATACCAAAATAATTATTTATTATGAAGAAGGCATAAGCATGAGGCACTCTATATGTAATATGCTTTTTACTAAACTGGAAGATATGTGATTTTACATCATATGGAAAGTACAGTAATGTTCCTTTTCAGTAATAAATTTATTTTCACAGCCACCTGCTCCGTTGTTCAGCAAATAATCTTGGTAGAGTTCGCAGTATTATCATCTGGCCTGTTAAGCAGATGTAATATTAAGCATTCCAAGAGGCTGCCAAATTGGCAATCATAGAAAGGAAATCTTACGATAGAAATTAATTCTCTGGAAGTCTATTAATTTGTATTAAATGCCTGTGTGCATATATCGTATTGTAACACAAAGATGTATGTAACACAGAACAAACACACATAACACCATTTTTCCTTCTCAAATTTTCCCTGGGTGGGATATAAACACAGAAAAGAATTGTGGAGTAGACATTAGAAGTGACATCATTTTCTATCAACCATGTGTCCTTTTCTCCAGTTTTATCATAGCAACTGGAGCTGAATCATCCTCACTTGACATCACTAACTTGATGATTTGCCTGTGGAAAAAAGTGATCTTGATCTGGCTTTCTGAAGGCATCTTATTCACCATTCTATTAGAGTCTATAGAGCAATTCCTGGTTTGAAGGAAGCATAACCACCTCTGGTTACTCATAAGCATATTCCTCTCTGTTTTCAAATACAGGCTGGCCTACCTCCAAATTTCTGTACTTTTCAGTTCTATGATGAGCTCTCTAGGCAATTACAACTAGCACCTGCCCAGGTAATAATAAAGGACTGTTCATGTCCTTCTGCCCAAGCTAGCCTAGGGCAAAGGTCAGGCCTAGAAAGACACACAGTGTAGGCTGTCACAAGACAGGCTATTCTCCTAACACCCTTTCTCCCTTAGCGTGCTCGGCATTCTGTCACAGGAGGTATATACACTAGGACAAAGGGTTCCTCAGAGAGAGCAGTGCAGAGCCCAGTATTTGGACTGCTAGGTAGTACCACACTGAATTTATCATTGGTGGCTAAAATAGATGAGCGCTGATATCAAGTTTCTCTCATTTTCTGCCTTAGATTGGAACTGAAAGCTGGAGCAGATTTGTCTTAACTTCTAGCTAAATTCCAATACTTTTAATAAACTGTCTACAAGCAAGTATTTTAAGTATACTGTACCAAACATCTTACACAGATCAAAACAATTCCTCTGAGAATAACAATTCCTCATTCACCCAGAAAAAAGAGCAAGATTATTAGATAAAGGATGATTAAAAAGGAGCATTACATTAACTCAAATAAACAGAAACCACATATTTAACTTGAAATAGTTATGATTTCTGACATCATCAATAACACTAAGTGCAGCTTTAAGCTATTCAATAATAATTATGCTGGTTTTAGAGAGCAGTATTTGAGAGAGAGAAGCTACATACTGAACAATAAGATTATACCATTTACACAAATAACTTCTGCATTTTTGTCATCACAGAAATAATGTCAGGCACCAATGTGTATAAGCCATAAAAGCAGGATGATTAAGTAGTCCTAATAACACCAGATAAAACAAATTTGTTAACCATCTACCAGCAATATTATCTTAAACGACCCATTTCACTTTCTGGTTTCTCTCTATATTTCCCCATTAATGGCTGTCATGTTCACTAAAAGACAGAACAGCAAGTTCTTCCAAGGGCAAGGATTATCCAAAAAATGTCACTTGTTTATATGAAGCATGTTATCCCTTTCTGAAATGAAAAAAAAGTGTAGAAATGCTAGCAATTTTATACACTTAAGACACCTTCAAACTAATACTTGACAATTTTTCCTCTTTAAAATTGTATTTTAATATCAAATTTAACTGTATAAATGTAAGGGGTGAAAAAATATTCATTTCAGTCAAGTATGTCTAATTTTTTTTCTACAAGTGGTATCACTCAAAGCACCTCTAAGAAATGTTTGATTGATCCATTGCTCTCAACTTCCTCTTTCTTTCATTTTTTTTTTTTCAGCAGCCAAGCAAAAAATACATTATTAGCCTAGTTCTGCTCTGGTATACTTAATGCTCTTATGGTGTTCTCAGGAACAAAATAGAGGACTGATGCAACACATTGAAGAGTTTACATGTTTAACATATCAGGACTTCAGATGACTGTCTGGTATGAAGAAGCTGTGGACCCAACAGTCAGATTGAGCTGTTTGCTGGCCTTCTTGTAGCAGCCCTTCCCAAAGGCACAAACAGTCTAAGCGTGAGTGTATCTATAATCAGACTGCAATTATATACATAGGTTGCTCTGAAAGTAATGCCTCCTATTTATTTCCATTGAAACGATAGTAGACATAAAGAGCTCAATAATGCAATTTGATAGAGCAAATTCTCAGATACAAAACACTATTTTTCAACAGTCACAACCATTAGCTACTCATTTTCACCAGTGATGAATAAGAACCTGCAAACTGCACTCAAAAATCTGCATGGCCATCCATGGCTTGTCTTTCACATTGCTGTTACCACTGCTGAGATGCACCATGCACTGCCTCACTGTGCTCACAAACACTTTGGTCTCCACCAGCATTCAGCAAGCATCAATGAATGTCAATAGGTGCTATTTTTTTCTGCAGGGTGAAAATTAATGACGCACTTTTGCTTCAGACACACTTCCATGGCAGATGCCATTGTGTAAAACAGCCCATTTGCTGCCCTTTGTCTCATGGCAACAAAATGGAACAGAATATTGGTGGGAAGGTTCAACCTCTGCTGCTATACCCACCATCTGCCTCTGACATCATGGGTCAACATACTAAAATTGGAAGCGCTACTTTCAGAATAGCCATTGTACCTATCATATAATCAGGAATTTTCTTTGAAGGTTGTTTGCATTATTACTGGTTTTTAAACCAGTAATTTGGCAAGTTTCACCTCATCTTTCCAGGAGCACTAGTACTCTGCAGATAGCATAAGTGCCCAACATGTGAAATATTATGACTGCTGATTTGATCTACCTGTCACGGTCAGATTACATTACATTACCGCTGAGTTCATGCTAAGTGATTCCAATAACACTACTAAGCACTTCTCTAATTCCATTCCTGCTTGTCTTTTTAGCTTAAGCGTTGTACTAGATTACTTCGTTTTGTAAAGATCTGACTCAAGCTACAGACCTCACATTTCATCTCTCATGTTTTTGATGGAAAACATTAACCTTTCTTCCTGACAATTTAGGGCAGTAGCTGTACAGGTGTACTTCACCTTAGAGAAACACAGGAAGGAATTCGAAACGTGGCTTCTGTGCTTAGCATATACTGACACTAGTTCAGTACTGAACAGTGAATCTTCATGTTGTAATCTACTATCATCAACTTGAAAATAGCTTTTCATCATCCTAAATTTTAGATCATTAAGTATAAATATTTAGTTAATTGACTAAAAAGCCAACATCCTTTAAATTTGAACATTAATATTTAGGAAACAAAAACACAGCAAGATATGATTTACATCAAAAGCAAGATATTTCAGTTTTAGAATATCAAGCTTCATGATGGTAATAGCAAGTGCAGCACCAAACATCCCCACGAA
Source organism: Chrysolophus pictus (assembly GCA_037305975.1). Lineage (NCBI taxonomy): Eukaryota > Metazoa > Chordata > Aves > Galliformes > Phasianidae > Chrysolophus > Chrysolophus pictus. Next base: position 10,374,442 of record CM074583.1, on the reverse strand, counting down.
AATCCTAGAAACAGATCTGCTCACAGCAAGCATGATTTTACCTTCTGCTGCCTTTTCTTTGCTGTACTAATTTTCTTCCTAGCTGTAAACAATTCCTTTAACTTAGCTTAAGAAATGTTTATTATTTGCATCTTATATGATACAATCACAATCAATTCATTCTTCTTATTTTATCTCTTTCTCAACTACAACATTTATTAGATCAAATTCACACAGATTCAATTATACATATTCAAAGTTTTAAAGGAGGAAGCGGAAAACCTTCTCAGATCTGAATTCTAGCATCTAACTCAACTTGTTTCGTCACAAACATTGGAGCCATTAATCATCACATAAAGCACGTTTTTTGTTCTCTCTAGACAAAATGATTCTGTAGCACCATCTAGTGAGATGACATCACTATCTGTGGTGGAATTTTCAATTCCTGGTCAGGATTGATCATCATTTCCAGTTTTCTAAAATAAATAAATAAATAAATATTTTTAAAAAGGTATCAAGTTTCCATACTTTCATTTAAATTTAAGCAACTAATTTATGCCATAAAAATGCAAAACCTCATGGGAACAGTTGTTTTTTCGTTGTTGTTGTTTTTTTGCAGGGCCAATCTTCTATGCTTGAAGTGGAGCATGTTCAATGCCCACTGCAGAAGTGGAGAAGTGTCTTGACTATCTCCTTCTCCACTGTGTAGTTAGAAGATGCAGTTGTATTCTCTAGTTCTTCAGCACATCACTGAAGCAGCGTGCTTTCATCTCAGTGGATGCAGGAAGGACCAATGTGATGAGCACTCTTGGACCTCTGCAGAAGAGGTACTCACAATCTTGCCTGGCTTGGCCAGTCTAAAAAACTACATTTTGAAAGCTATTTGGTTAGTGTTGCTTCCTGTATTGTGACACAATCAGAATACTCAAAATAAAACTCAATTGAAAAAACAGTTTAAAGTTAGTACATTTTACTCATGCAACTTCGTGCAGTTGTACAATTAAAAAAAAAAAGAGCCATCTATGACAATCTTAAATTTGTACAAACATGAATACATATACTATTAAGTTTTTTCCTCATTCTTGCTCTAAGTTCTTAGTATTATTCAGTGAAAATAGATAAATTCTGAATTTCCTTCAGTGCAGAAGAACATAAAAGTAAATTGAACAAAGGCCTGAAAACTCCATCCTATGACTGAAATCAAAAGGACATAAGAACAGTGGTATAGGATTTGGACCACCATGAGCGTGATCAGTCACTGGCACAGGCACCCTATAAGAACTGGCTGATGCTCTAAGTCTATCAGTGTTCAAATAGCATTTGGACAATGGCCTCAATAACACAATTTAACTTTGAGTTAGCCCGGATGTAGTCAAGCAGCTGGACTTAAGGATCTTTGAAGATCCCTGAAACCAAAATATTCTGCTCGATTACAATGAGATATTTCAAATACAACAGCTGTTGTCTATTATCAACCTAGTATGTGAGGTCTGTAAAGAAGTTGAAGAATACTAAGATCTTTAGTGTTTAAATCTGATGAAAATTTTTCCCCTGAACTCCAGTGATCGGCTTATTGCATGAAGTATGAAATTTGATTATTGTTCTATTAGCTTGTATAACTCAAAGTTTTATCAATAGTCAGAAAATCCTGTTTTAATGAAGATTTGTGTGTTCCAGTCATCCTTGATGTAAGTCAGTGAAAAAAAGACTTAGGCATGATTTTTAATTACTTAGTATATATACAGGATGGATGCACCTGTTTACAGAAGACATCTAGTAAAATGGTAAAAAACACAAATCTCCAATGATTTAAACAATTCTTATTATCCAGGAGTGAGGATAATTGGTTTCTTGAGAAATCCATGAAATGAAAACTACTGAAACACGACAGGAGAAATAAGTAGTGATCTCCATTTCTTAGGCTGCTTGTCAACTAAGAGAGCCACATACATCTCCTTCCTCTCCTTGTAAGCTGTTTCTGCTGTTAAGCTTCACCTGTTATAAAGCATCATCATAATTATGAACTCTTGCTCATACATCTCATTATTTATCATATTTATGATGATGAGTGAAAGAAATGAAGAGGGAGGCTCTGTAATAGCCTCCCTAGACATGATTGTAACTCAGCTGCCCCAGAATAGCCTGACCTAACCAACCTCACATTTGGCCACACTTTTAGCAAGAGTCCGGGACCTGATGAAATCCAGCCTAACAAAACTGAGTACACAGTTTACTCCTTTCCTTATCCAATCCAAAACATCAAAGCAACAGTCCTGCAAGACATAAAGTAACAGAAAAGGAACAGAAAAAAATTAAGAATGTAGAAATTAAAATATTTTGAGAATTCATATTCATCTTTTAACATTTGATAAGCCAGATACAAATTTTGACCAAAGAAGCATCAAGCTCAAACCAGTTGGCAGCAAGCAGGCTGCAATGCTTCATGCAAGTGATTTGGTAACTTAGAGTGAGAATCAACTAAGCAGTGTACAAATAGAAAGAAGCTTAGCCACATGTTACTTTTATACATTTGTAATCAGTTTTTTTGATCAAAGATTTCTCCAGTTACCATATTTTCTAAAACGTATTAAATATGCACTACTTAGTTGTTTTTACTTAAAAGGTGAGCATAAACACATAAACCAATTATTAAAAACACAAAGTGAACAATTCATGCTAATGTTTGGATACTTTCTGCACTGTTTCTCATTTGAGACTACACATCTAATGTAAGCCTTTGCTTTCTTTTTGATGATTTTTATGATGTTCTGCTCATTAGTCTATTGTCCAGCTGCTTATCAGTCACATTCTCAAGCTCCTTATACTCCTACAGGTGCAACAAACAAACAAGCACAAACAAACAATCCAGAGTAATTTCAGCCTTCAGCTACACAAATTACACAAACAGTTTGCACAGCCCTCAACCTTGTCAGAGTTCATTACCACTAAGAAGATTCAGTTAAAAAAAAAAAAAAAAAAGGCTCAATAGCATGGTGCTTCCTAATCATAAAAAAGCTTCAACATTACGTGTCATTAGGAACCTTTTTTAGGAGACAGAATAAAATATTCCTTATACAAGAAGGGAAAGAAGATGTAAGATGATAATTCGGAGGCTGTTAAATTACACTTTTTCAATTTTTCATTCATCAGAACATGTTACTAGAAAAAGATTTGCCTCATACTTAATATCTACCCCCTTTCTCCAAAATTTTGTCCTTTCAATTTATATGTCAGTATACAGTGTCATTTTCTATTGTAGGTATATATAGTTGTACCTACTCAAATGCATTAAATGCTGCTTCCAGTATAAAGTGTTTGGCTATATTTTAATAAAATACAGGTTCACATTTTCATGTTTTTGAATCACTGGCCCATCCATTTACTTTAAATATTTAAATAGAATATTTGCATTTTTTTTCCTGCTATTACAAAGTCTTAAAATAAAAGTAATGCATCATTTTTTTACTTGTTAATCTAGCCTCCACTTGAGCTGTGATGCCAAAACAGTAAATCACACAAAATGGATAATTGACTTGGCATTTGCTATTAGCCCCTCTGCTTTTTATTTCCTCCCTCATTGAAAATACGAAGCACATGTGTGTGGCAGTGAAGAACCATGAAACATCAAAATAATGTCCTTTTGTTGTTCATGTATATATTTATTTTTTTTAATTCTTGGAGTTCTTTGCTGTCTGGTGCTTTGTCATCTACCATGTTAAACCACACCAAAAAAGAAAGACTGAACAGAAAAGTTTCTATTAGGCAAAAAAAAAAAAAAAAAAGAAAAAAAATCTTGTCCAGACTTTCCCTAAAAGGGGTCTAGTGTGTTCTGGAAGAGAATTAAGGAAATAGAAATATCCAGGATAACGCACCAGATAACATCCTCTTGGTGCCACCCTTGGAGACAGCATGCTAGGCTATGTGAGATCACTGGTCTGATCTATGAATAAATCGCCTACGTTCTTAGAAATATTTAATAATAAAAGTAATTATTTCTCATGATACTGGTGAACTAAATGATGACTAGTGCAGTGGCATCCACCTCCTGCACTTTTTATTAAATGCATGGAAATGCATGGAAGCTACTCACTTAAAGTTCCAGATCCTACTGAAGCAAAACACATCTCTTAGTTTATGAGTTTGTTTAGATAGATTACAGCTCTAAAAGCAGAATTATATTCAAATTGTGTGAACCAGTAAATCAAAAAAGCAAAACAAAGCTGTTACTATGTTTAATGTTCTGGAAGTTATTCTAGTAGGGAAAGACGATATATAAATCAACACTAAATAGCAAGGATCACATTTTGGATATATTACTGAAAATAATAGCTAGAACATTGTGTAATGATTATAGAGATATGTGCTATAAGATGGCATTACGTAAAGAATGGTATGAAATGGTATGAAATGACTCCCCTATTTCCTGTGGGAAAAACCCCAAACTTTTTCTGTAAACTAATATTAGATAGAAGCATGTACATCTTCCTATATTTTCTAAAAGAAACTTGAATTCTTTTTAAAAAATTGCATTCTGCAATCTACACAGTAAGTTGTGTGGAAATGACCCTGGGTTGCAAGTGGTTTATTATAAACTCTGACTGGTATCAGCTACTAAAATAAAATCGATGTTTCTGTAGAGGGCTCATAATTTTTTAAATGGAAAAAGATGAAGCTTTGAAAGTGAGATACTGATAGGTACTGGTATTGTTAAGCATTACACTACACCATGTAATCTAACAGGTCAAACTTTCCCTGTCTAGTTCAAGCTTTTCTTTATTTTTTCCTTTGACTATTTGCTTTCTGTTTCCCTTTCTTTGTTTCATAAACAGTAAGAGGCCAAGGCATCTGCTGAAATTGCAATATATTTGTTTTAGTTTCAGATTTTAGCTAAGGAATGACCTGACACAGAAATTAAATGTTTTTACCACGCTCTGTTTCTACCTTCAGACAAAGAGATCACTAGAACATGCTTTACATTATTCCTACTTTTTCAGAAACATTGTTGAACTTAAATGCTAGAAATGTAGGTAATGCAAACATAATTTTAGAGTAAATTTATTATGTCCAAAAAATTCCAATCCCATCAGTGCATTTACAGTAAACCATCCGGCTGAAGTTTTCATAAATCTAACTTACAAGCATTGAATTAGATTTTTAAAGCAGAAAGAAAATAAAAATCCTTCAACAGTGTAGTAAGAATTTAGAAGACAAAGAATTAGGTAAGGATATATTATCAGAGTTCTACATAGAGACATTTCAGAGTGACTTGGTGAATTTGTTCTTCCTCGTAGATACACTGGCTAATGAACGGTTGCTGAAATACAACCATGAAAGTAAATCAAAAAGCATTATAATTCATAAACCTTATCTTTGGTAAATTAATAAGAAAAAAATATTTATAGAACAAGAAATCATTTTAAGCTTTTACAGCTGTCTCTCTAACATCCCAAGCAAGACAGTGGTGTAGGGGCATGCTTACAGCACATAGTCCCATTGCTGCTGAATCAGTAATATTTTGGGTCATTTTTAGGATTCTGGATTCTGTCAGTGCATGTTACGAAGTTGTCAGCAACACAATCTTCACACATCAGCAATGTAAGTAATAGTGCAGAACCCAGATAATTCTAAAAGACAGTCATCTTGAGCATTCTCTTCCAGAACCTTCAGATACCTTGACAATAACTCAAATAGCTATGTGCTGGGGAATAAAATGATTATTTTAAACAACCTTTCTTTGGTAATTAATTCTATGAAAAAGGTGTGCCACAAGCTTCTTAAATGCCTTTTAATTTTTGCTATTGCCTTTGAGCAGGCTTATTTTCCACTATTGCTCATGAATTACCAAAGTGTTTGTGCTGCAGAGTCCAGTGTGAGTGATGAGGCACTCTCCTCTCCACCAGCTCTTGTGCCTGTCAGCTGAAAGCACTGCCTAGGGTCACCTCAGAACTGGCCCTAGAGCCCAGCTGTTCCTCATCAGGGAAAGCTTTTCAGTATTGTACATCCATCACTAACAATTCATTATTTCCAAAATCAAATACAAACAATAACCAAAGCTGCCTGGGACTGTGATCAGATAACTAGCTTTGAAGGTATTTGAAATGCAGCTGACCATATCTTGTATTGATGAAACAATTATCAGCTTCTCCCAGTAATAACTCATGAAAAAAATTGATTTTTTTTTTTTTTTTTTTTTTTTTTTTTTTTTTTTTTTTGTGAGCAAAACATGCTGAACTTTCTAAAAAGTCAGGAAAGAAAAACATGGATTGACAGATAAGGTACTCTGGTCAGATACATCATTCAGTGCCAGAGGAAGATTCAGCCTCAGATTTGATGTGCATAAATCGCATGGGTTACAAACATAAAATCATAGAACGGTTTGGGTTGGCAGGTACCTTAGTGACCCTACAGCTCCAGTCATCCTGCCATGGGAATGGATGCCTCCCATGAGATCAGACTGTCCAGGGCCCCATCCAAACTGGCCTTGAACACTTCTAGGAACGGGGCAGCCACACCATCTCTGCACATCCTGTGCCAGTGCCTCATCATCTTTGCAGTAATGAACTTCTTCATTATGCCTAACCTAAATCTACCTTCTTCCAGTGCAGAGCTGTTACCCCCTCTCCTATTGCTACACTTCCAATTTCTGATTATTATCTATAGAGGAATGTTGCTTTGCAAACAGAACTGTATTTAAAAAGAAAAGCAAAAAAACCTCAGTCACCTGAAGGCATACCTGGAATGTTCCAACAGAGTCAAGGCAGTGCCTAGCAACAAAGTGCTCAAAATGTAAACACAGAATGTCAGGGATTGGAAGGGACCTCAAAAGATCATCTAGTCCAATCCTCCTGCCAGATCAGGAACACCTAGACGAGGTCACACAGGAATGCATGCAGTGTATCTATAATAATCACCACTAGGATTTTATGATAATTTCAGAAGAGTAATTAAAAAATATATATATTTGATGCTTCAGAGTAGTGTCAAAACATTGTGGCACAGTATTCTGAGACTTGGTTGAGTTCCATGTCATACATGACTTCTGTTCTGAGTCTCTAGTATAGATTACCTTAAGTATTTGATTAATATTACATTGACTCCAAATAATCAGAAAGAATCAAATCACCCCACAATTTATTTGGCAGCCCTGCTATTCTATCCTTCCAATTATTCTGCAAACGTTATTTCCCTGATCAACATCATCTTCTTTTAAATGAACTCATTGTAATACAGGACATATTGCTTACATAGTGGGTAACACAGAGTATTGGGAAAATAATTGCCATTTAAATGGAATTCTAGTACTGCAATTGAAATAAATGATATGAATAAAATGTCAATTAAATGTTGGTAATAAGAGACTTTACATAATTTGCTTCCCAACAGATCAGAAATTAACAGTCACAGTGGTAATGCAAAGTAAGTTTAGAAAAAAGAAAACGACCATAAAAATCTGAGTAATCTGAAACATTTCACATTGGGAAAAAAAAAAAGTGTGATTAGGAGAAGTGCAGACCAGAGAAAAAGAGCCTCTGGAACCCAGGTACAAATCTGAATGCTACAACATGTGCCACAGGTACCTATGCCAAGTCAAGTCCTTTGAGTTGTTTCCCCCACTTGCATGAAACAACTGTCTGTTTTTTGACCCTTGAAATTATTGTACCATAGCAAGTCCCAGAGGAATCCAAGGAAACTGTAATATTCTATGTAGTACATGTTTTTGTGTTTTGTTTTCTAAATTATCACTATTAATTTTAAGCCCCATCCTGTGCTTCTCCTCTATTTAAGCACACTGACAAATTAATGCAAATCTGCCTCCAGAAAAAAACAGGTGGAAAGAAGGAAACTGAACAATATGCTGCTCAGTGACCACTAGTAACAGTTAGAAAGACAAAAGGATATGAACCAAAGACCAATACTCTCACATTGCCTAAGTGTCCTCAAAGTGGAATTTTACAAAACAGACAGGTTACATGGACAGAAGCCATTGCTCACAGATTGCTTTACAAATTCCAAATGGCAATGGGTAAATGAACTATCAGTTCCTTTGACACTGTTGAAGTTAAACCAAAAGCCACTCATTAGAACGCTGTAGACAATATCCTTACTAATCCTTCTCCTAACCCACCTGTCCCAAAGAAAAGCTTTCAATCATAAGTTAAAAAAAAAAAAAAACCGAACAATGAAAAGAAAACAAAACAGTAAGTTGTACATTAATTAAAGCCAGTGTTGTCATGATTGGATACAGAATGCGCTAAAAACCAGTTTTTATTATTAGAATCTAACTTAAGTTTCATGTATTGCTTCAAAGCTGGGCAAGTTTCCTCTATTAATTGGAAATGAATATACTGGGTGAAATGTCATTATTCGCTTTTTATGCTCAATTTGCTTACAATTTGTTAAATGTATAATTTGTTCCTATTATAAACTTACATACTCTCTAAATCACTCCCCTGTGGAGTCTTGGAACTGAAATACTGATAGATTCACATCAGATACCTCTGAATCCTGTTGTTTTGAGGGCTTTTTTGGGTTTTTTTGGTGGTTTTTGGTGGCTTTTTTTTTTGTTCACTGAATTCTTCTCAGCTTAGCTGCCTAATGACTTCAGAAATATGTGTAAAAAGCTCTGCAGTAACAACTTCTCCACATAAATATTTTGAATTCTATTTTAAAAAGGGAGGGATTTGTTTTTCTGTGTTCGTAATTACTGCATCACTTGACTTATTTTTCAAGCATCTACTCAACAAGGCCAAACTTAATTGAATTGCTCATCAGAAGACAGCTGAACTGTAAAATACAAGCATTTTTATTCTTTCATATTGTACAGTTCATTTTCACACTTGATATCTTGTAAATCGTACCTATTTTTACAAAACAAGTTCTATTCTACAACTACATGAATAGGGCATATGGCTTGTTATTTTCAATGAAGATCAAGATGTTTCGAGTTTGCCTCATGGCAATGTATAGAAATCAGATTTCATCAAAGAAAAATCACTTTCCTTCTGAAAGATTGGACAGCTTCAAGGTTTCCCCCCAGACTACCTTTCAGTTATCCTTGACTATACTATTACTGAAGGTGAAGTAATAGGATTAAGTATTTCTATGAAGGTCTTATAATACAAAGTAAGAATCTAATTCAGATGAACAGTCCAGGCTTTAGTCTTATTTAGATCCTTTTGTATTTTTTTTTTGCAACTGTAAGAACAATTAGAACATAAGCCAATTCATATAAAACTGTTATAGTGATGACAATCTTTCCTAACTTGAGCTTACAAAGTTCACTTAAATCATTAACCAGTATCCTTGACAGTGTTACAGTCTTATTAAGTATCGATAGCAGAGCATGCAGAAAATTTTAATTACATATACACGTACACGTATATATACACAAAGATATTGATCTGAACAGTTCCTTCCCATGTGTAGCAGTTACAGTATTACTGGGTAAATAGAATTCATTTAAAGAATGCTTCATTTCTCCATAAACTTGTTATCCTATCAATACAGTAACTTGTGAGGGTGAAGAAGAATTTAATTGTCTAAACAGAAGAATTCTTTCTTCAGAGTAACTGAAAAGGGTAGGAAAATATGAGGTTTGATCAACCAGATCTAACAGCATTTAGAGATTTGTTTTCTTTCCGTCTTCTCCAGTTAGTTTATTAAATGACATTTGTGTGACAGTTTAGCAAGTTATTTTAAAGCAGGCAATTTTAAGTTCTCTTCAAGGAGAATTAAAAGAATCTGAATTTAAAAAAATAATGATGGGGCTGATGTTACGTATACACATTATGTATAGAGAGAGATACAGAGAGAGATGTGTATACATATGAAAATATACTAATGCAGGTCTCCTGGACAAGGAATTACAAGCTACATTACAAATTCTAGTTTTACATAAGGAATTGCTTCCTAGTAGTGTTTGTCTCACTTAGAACCATTTAGAGGGAAACAGCTGGAAATGAGTACAGCAAACAGGCCTGGACAAAACTAAAATCTCACACATAAAATTACTGCTTTCTACCTCTTCTGTTTAAAATGTTTTGAGTCATAACTTTCATTTGGCAAAAAATAAAGTAACTTTATTAAAGACAATGCTATAGGCAGCTGTCAATTAAAAAAAAAGGCATTCTCCATTCACTTTTTTTTTCTTAAGGGAAATTAAGTCTATTAAATTTCAAAATGTCTTTGGCTAGGCAGTTTTCCCAAGAGCAGAAAAAGTGTGTAAGGTGGGAAAAATATTATGCTGTTTTTGGGAAAAACAACTGGTCTTCTACTGTTATCAGAAAATTATGTCTTAAGAAATAGCACTCACAAAAATGACAGTATCACAAAAGAACTGGTCATCTATCCTTTTGACAATATAGCCGAAGAATACAGCGTGATGAAAAGCACATAACAGCATTTAATACATTTAAACCTTAGTGATCTTTAACAGACTTTTTTTTTTTTTAAGAGCCAATAAGTTGGATGCTTTTTGAGGTAAACATTCTAGAATTTTAATTTACACAGACTTGTCTATATGTGGATTTGTCCAAATTGAAGTGCATAATTTTATACATATCTTAAGGTGTCCTCACCTTGGTTGTGGCTTTTAATGACTCCATGGTTGTGATATCAAAACTCTATTTACTACAATTCTGATAACGACAAAGCAAATATTGAAACAACATCAGGATTGTTACCAGCTATACCTTTGGTAGTCAATGAGCCATAGAATTATATACCAGCAGTACAGAGGTTTGAAGAGTCATGATCTACACATTGTAGGACAAAAGCTCCGCTTACTTCAGATGATTCAATTTGATAACTAAATAGAGCAACAACTTCATTGGGAAAGAGAGATGACAGAGAATAAGCTTAATATCTGGCAGTATTATAAGTAAGCATTTGGAAGATAATACTATCTGAAAACCTATGAAATGTATAAGTTCAATAGGTAGAAAAGACTACCCACTGCAAGATAAAGGTGCAAGATAAGGCTCAGAATTTGCTAGCAGAGGAAGGAAGCATGAGAGCAAGAAAGGAACAGCTGGTTTGCTGCAGCAAACCAAACTATCATTTGTTTTGGAAATGGAAGGCAGAACAAAACACAACTGACAACAAAACATCATCAAGATATTTACACATCAACCTTCAACTCTTTGTCACGTATGATGAGGTCATGCCAAATGACCAGTTCATTACAGTAGTAGAGATGACCAAGTTCATTGAAGGGATTTATAGTACACTTTCTGCATCTGCAGTATGCAGGTTCTAACAGCTGGTTTATTCCTATTAAATAGTAATTTAGTCAGAAAGCATTTCCAAGAATGCAAGAGATTACTGTGCAATGATTTTCCAGCTTCCTGGTCTTTATGTGCACGTCTGCCATGCAAGCACTTAGTGAATGTCTGCTGTCCCCTGATCATCTTGATTTACAAGTACTTGAAGAACTTCAGATGACATATTGATTCTGATTGAATAGCCATTCCTAACTGTGAACTAATTTTTATCATCATTTTATTTGGAAACCGTAAGGCAATATTCCACACAAGACCATACTAAATATACTCTTCCCTAAATGTTAACATTAACAATGCTCTCTTTTAACCCTGTTTGGTTTTTCACACACAGGGGACACAGTACACGCAGTTAAAGTATTCTAGTCTATCAGTTGCTGCTCTGCAGTTAGAACATTTGAAAATGCAATGATGTGAGTGTGCCTGTATGATTTTAACAGATTAGGGAGCCAGAATTACATAAACATATAAGCTCATGGAAATTTCTGTGGAACTGTAAGAAACGCTTCGCTGTCTACAAAATACATATCTGCAGGACCACCAACAACCCCATTTTCAAAGGAGGAAAAGAATCATATGCAGTCAATTTAAAAAAAACAATCCAAAGCTTACCTTCTTATTTTGATTTTGGTGGCTTTTGTTTCATATCTTTATTTTATTTAAAGAAGTAATGTGATATACTTCTGATGGTTTTCAGTACATGGACAAATACTGAAGCAACACAAAACTTAGGAAAAGAGAGGAACAGAGTTATGCATTTCACGTTTCTTCTGTAACAGGTAATAAATATTGGAATGCAACAGTAAGAGAACACAGTTGAATTTCACAGTTCTTTGTTAGGAAAAAAGAACGGTGTTACAGAAGTTCTATTTTAGTTTTAATGACATCTATAAATACAATTAAGCTGACATTCACCAAATCAAACTTGGCTTCAATTTCAGAAGTATTATTAAGTTAAACGCATTACTTGCATATTTCTAATAGGTCTGTTAATATATGCATGGTTACTCAAAGATTAGTTTCAGATGTAAAGAATGAAAACAACCTTGTGAGTTGTAACACTAGCAACCAGTTAAATGCTTCCAAAAACTTATCCTAACCGCATTGTAATGACAATAAAAAAGGACTTGGAAGACACTGAGTAACACACATCTTAGACTTTGCATAGAGTGACCTCTAGTAACTTTAGAGGTCAATTTTCCTATTACACTTTGCTTGTTTAATTGGATTCAAGAGAATTAAACTAGCAAAGAACGTGACATTTTGATCAGGTCAGATTTAGGCTTTAAAGTTTCAGTATCCAGGACAAGAAATTTTGTTCCCATTAAAAGAGTTTCGGTACCCTCCTCTTGTAAACTCTGACAGGGAAAGCCTCTGCACAACTCCACAAGCCCCTCACCTACCACTGGAAAAATAAAGCGCAGCAAGTTTTCAACCACAAGAAGCTACCCCAAACAAAGAAGTTTACTAAAGACTTATCATGTTTGCTATAGTAATTTGTACTGATTTTCACATAGATCTGATTTCTTTTCCTGGGAAGCTGATAATATATGCATCAGAAATATACTGTGATTTGGTACTTTCTGTAATAAAGGTGTATTTGTGTACTATGTCGGTACCCATGAGGACAGAAGTAGACTGTAGACATACAGCTAGACAGGCTAACTTGACCACATTACATCAAGGCGTCACATTTTCCTTGCATTATAATGCTCAATAATAGCATTTATACTACCAGCTGCAAAACCTAAAAGTCATTTTCAGATGCTAAAACACAAGCCGTAAATAACAGAATTAATCTCCCACCACTCCAGTAAAATCCTTCAAACACCCAGAACATACGTTTTTGACTTGGGAATCAGTAACTGATCTGGATTGCTTAAAGAATGACTAAAAAGGCTTTGTTTCAGGGTATTGTTTCCATTAAAATCATAGAAGATTCTTATAACTCCCACACTAATGCATTGTGCTGAAATGCACTGTGGTTGTGTTTGGTTTTTTTTGTTTATTTGCTTTTAAAAGAAGTACACAAACAGAGCTGGGTTTTAACAACCAGAAAGGAAGCTTACAGATAAAAGCCTACTTCATAGGCTACAGCCTGAATCAGAGGTCTATCAGTTGAGTACTGCAGAATAATGATCAGTATATTACTAGAAGATGACCTTTCAGTGAAGATGGCACTTCTTATGGAAGAGGAAGGAAACAATTAGTTAGAGGGAAAAAAGAAAAAAGGCATTAGAGTAATCTCAGCAGCTGATCTCATTCCACATCAACTGATTCTTTGCTTAAGTGAAAACCTTACTTCTAAGATCCGAAGTATGTATCTAGCTACAAAAGCAAAGTAAATAATAAAAGAGAAAGAAATCTCAAAGGACCTAAGAGCTTGACTTCAAGGTTTATTCTTACTTTGAAAAAAGTCAATGCCTAATATAAGAGAATTCCCCAATGTTACCTAAGAAAATGATCTTAATCTGTTTTGCACTTTATGTATATTTTTTATTAGCTATGATTACAGAACAGATATGTTTTAAATTTACTTTAAATTTTCATTTGCCTCCAAATCAAATAGTTGCTATTTCTAACATATTATTCGTATATCTCCTTGACATACTCTGCTTGAAATACATCGGTAGTAAAAAATGAGGCATCCAGAGGACTCCCCATTTTCATTCTTAGACTACAATAAGGATCCTATTATAGAACACCATACATACAAGTGCAAAGAAAAAAATCCCAAACAATCAGACCTGTCATGTTTCAGGGGAACACATACAAGACTAACTCAGCTATAATGAAACTCAGGATTAAAACTCATTAAAGCAGCAATCTCTTCTGCAGAGATTCTTGTGGATCTTGGTTCTGAAACCACTTAGCCAGGAGCAATTCCTCTACAGGTTTGCTTGAGTGAATTCAGAGTTAATGACTTAATTACAGTTTCCTAGAACTCAGAGGCCAAAATAATACTGTTAATCTTGTGATAATACATATTTTTTGGACGAAAATTGGTCATAATTTTTATTTAAACACTGCTACAAATCTAGTCTAGGTCTGTAATCTACTTGTCTACAAAGTCAAGAAAGTACTTCCAGAGAAAAACCTCTCTCTATCCTCAAGACAATGTTTTGTAGGAGATGAACTGCTTTACAGAGTTGCCTATCCCCTCTAGCAACTAGAGAAAGAACCTAGAGTAATGGCTGAAATATTCAATAAGCAAGATTGAGATGAATTCCTTTGTATCAGAACATCCAGTTTGTTACGCTGACTTCACAGTTCAACCTGTCTATGTCACTACCTTCCTCAATGTATGGCAGTAAGATAGCATCAGTACAAAATTATCAGGTTTAGATCATTTTGAGAAAGTAATTGCAAATTAACAAATTGAACAAAACTGGTCTGTAACCTTGGTAAAAATTGTTCTATTTCCTTTAAATTCTTATATAAAAGCTTCTTGGAGTCTCAAAAGAGAGTTGGGGGAATCATTTTTCTGAGAAACAAGTAGCAGTAAAAAGGTTTGTGATGATAAAGATATGGAAAACCTTCTATTCTCTAGAGAAGTATTTTTCTAAATTTTTGAGGAGTAAGCTACGACACTTGAACAACAGTCATTATGCCTGACACTTCCATAGACTGTATTAACTTCTGTCAGGGAGCTGCAAATATTGAGTGTGTTTCACTTTCTAGACTGGTAGAATCTTGCAAGATATTGAGCACTTCAAGCAATGGAAATTGAGCATATTCAGCACAACTCAAGAGGTACTCATCAGCAGTGTGGAGAACCAACTCCTTTAGCTTTATTACAACCTTACGAACAGAATAACACTGTTAAGTAAACAGACTTTCAAGAGCAAGGACACTTTAGAAATGCAGAGACAGATGGTTGGTGAGACATTTGGAAAGACATGTTGGAATGGCACAGTCCTGACAGTGACTTGCATGAACACACTTCTTCTGTATCGCTACTGTGATCAAAACTAAATAAAACACATTGTTCTGACCTCATCTCAAGAATTCAATAAATTGGCTTTTGGACTGTCCAGCAAAGCTTCTCTGGCCTAGCACAAATAAAGGTCTCAAGCCAACTGAGGCACTGCTCTTTTAAAAACTCAATAGCTTTAAGACTTGTCAGCATATTAATGAGAATGGTTTGTCAATGTGAAATAGCTTCTCTATAGTCAGATTCTCTAGTATGTAACTTGAGAAGTCAAAGTCCTCCTATGAATATTTTTATTTATTTTTGAAGTACCGGGGGGGGGGGGGGAAACATTTTGAGTGGCCTAATGACAGTTAATCAACTATATTTAAAGCATTAAGTGGTATTCAAATAATTTAGCATATGATCATCTAAAATACCAATATCACTGTCATAAACATGACATATGACAGTTTATGCTTTGTGAAAAAGGCAACTATATCAAAACTATTTTGCATTACTCTTTAGACTGCATTAAATTTAAAACAAAAGAGAAATATTTGTGGTAGCCAAAGATAGCAGACAGCCAGCTGCAGAGGAAGCAAATAAGAGTACTGGTGCCACACACGAAAATGAATTTCGAACTTCAGAGTGAGAGCGTACACGCAAGTGAAAAAAGGTACCACATTACATTAACACTCTATCTGCTCTCAATCTCACATTTAGGTCAGCCCTATGTTCCTGCCCCCCTATTCTGCTCCAGTGCCTGTGGACAACACAGCCTTGTTCCCGCAAGGCTGGTGTCCTCTCTTGCTCTTTGACTGCCACCTGTCTTTCTCTTTTGCGTGTTAAGTGTTACATAAGATAAACATATGATGAAGAGGAGTTAGATGCTTGGCTTGGCTCACCCTCATAAAAGTTATTTATGTTGTGGGGCACACTGCTGTCTTCCAAGATCCTGGCAAATTCAAAATGACTTGACATTTTCCACTGTGATTCTGCATGAGCAAATGGTAGTTTCTCAACAGCATACAGAACAGAGGGAGATAGCTTTTCAGACAGGAGAATTATCTGTGATGTAATGCCTGTAAAAGCTAGCACCCTGCGAGAAGCATCCAGCAGCTTCCTAGCACCAAGAAGCACAGTAAACTCAGCTGGGCTCTTGTCCAGCTCACATCTACCACACTGTAGGGAAGAGGTGGGGAAATGGAACCAGGAATAGGAAATGCCAGCAAAGATAGGGTGCCAGCTGGAGTCATAGACATTCTGAGTCAATCCATTGGATATTTAGTTTCATGGCTCCAGTGGCCCCCATAGCAGCAAAATGCAGGTTCAGTACAGGCTAGAACTCTCTTTAGCCATGATTTATGCTTCACTCTGTTTAGTTGCTATTTTTCCTTCTCTCAGATTTAATAAGAGGTATTTTTGTCTCAACAGTGAGACAACACTGGTTTTGTTGATGTTTGTAGGGACCAAATTATCTCTACTCCTCTTCGTCTGCATCCTCCCTGCACAGGAGGGATGCAGTTTGCCTCTGCTCACCTTCAAACTGTAACATCTCTGCTCAAAGAGTAATCAGCAGCTCTCACTCCTTGCAACATGCATAGTTCTCTGTAAAGCAAGCTGAAGGCATTAACTCATTTTACACAGGCCACTGAAGCCATCACAAACAAACAACTTTTGATCTATGGCAAATTGGGCAGCATTCAGTGAAATGACCTAAAGGTTAAAGTCTCTGTATCCTATCATCTCTCCTGAAGTCAAAGCACCCCACTTGTTAGAAGCTAACTTGGTTGTACATGGACCTCAAACACCATTTACTATTCAGTAGAAATAGTAAAGCACTGCTTAAGTGGAATTTGCAAGCACACTCTTTGCTAGTTCACTTCTGAAAATGAGACATTCATATATGTTTTAAAAGAAAATGTCAGGATTTTCTAGCCAAGACCAAAAACTACTTCTCATTAGAGAAGATAGAGATAGAAAACTTAGGTTTAACTTCAACAACATCCGCGCACCAGGCTGTCCTTGAACTGACTGATGTGCTGTGCACCTGTGGTGCCCTTTTATCCCAAAAAGAGCTGAGGCACATGGCACCCCACAGCCAGAGCAGAGGCCTTTGCTGGTCAGCCAGCTCCAGACTTGCAGCGTAGCAGTTTTTCTGTAGCATGCTCATAAACACAGCAAAGGTAACTCAGTCAAATTATATACAGGTCTAGAAGGATAAAATTAATATGCAAAACACACAGACTGAGCAACGAGATGTGTATAATTTGACTTACAATTCTCAAATATTAAAGGCATTACTGAAGAAGCCACCCTAACAAACCTCCTTAAAACCCACTGTTGGTTTAAAAGTTTACCAATGCAGTGAACTTTTCAAATACGCCAGAAATATTTCACAGCTAGACTTATGACAAACATTCACACACAAGCTTGAAACCAAAGCGTGTGCTTTTATGTGTTCAGAGCCTTGCAACATGCTTTTCACTGGAGAACTGGAAAGAAAAAAAAAAAAAAAAAAAGAAAAGAAAAAAGAAAAACACCAAAAAACAATAATAACCTGACTTGTATTTCATTTCATTGTAAGCTTTCCAGTCTTGAGCCTTAGTAGGCTCTCCATAGTACGCAAAACATTTTTGATGGGGGAGAATATACCAAACTCGAGTGTTTGTTTGATTAGAGTGTTTGACTAGAGTGTTTGTGTGATTTGGGATCATAAAACACTCAATGGAATCTGCACTTTGTCACCCAGACCCTGAAATATTACCACTTGGAAAGCGTTATTTGATTTTTTTTCAATTCATTGATCAGAATTCAAGAGTTGCAAGGAAACAATCCCAAGTAAAACACTGTGATCAGTTTTTTCCTGTCCTAGCTACCATCACTATTCATTTCTACAGAGAGGTACCTATAAACCAGCTACAGTAAAAGCAGCATCTGGTTCTAGCACAGGCAAAATACAAATACAAAATACAAAGTTTTAGTACAAGAGGACTCCACAGAGGACACCACTCTGGTTTCCTCATACCTCATTGCATTTAAAAAACAGTAGAGAAAAATTTGTACTTCTTGTCAAGAACTTCCATTTCTTTATAGGTAAATGAAATTGAATATGTTGTAAATAGAGTTATGCTCTAGATCCTTGAGGATCAAAGTAATAAATAAAATTAGGAAACAAGACTGGAAATGTCTTTCATTGTCTAACTTTCAAAAGAACAATAGTATTATCATCCAGAACTTTTCCAGTCATGGGATACCGTGAAATAACGTGCAAGCTCAAGACTGCAAGGCAAGTGAATAGCCAAAGATGCCTTGCTCTGTTATTTTCTTTAATGAATAATAGTATCATAGCCAGAAAAATATGACAGCAGCTGACGGTGTGGGTGGTAGAAAAACATGAAGTATTTTATACTAAGTGAATTTAAAGTTTTGTTTTCTTTTTATCCTAACATCCCATGAAGAACAACCACATACTGTATTTAATTAAAAGCTGGAGATCAAAATTAGCCAACACTTTCTCTCTAACTACCTAACCAGGAAATTTATAAAGAAAGACTCCCCAAAGAGACCAAAAACCTGTCCTCATGCCTTTGCTTTACCATTGAGCCTGCACAAGTTCTGATCAGTATTTAATCAAAACCAATTAGAGTAGTATGGCTCGGAGCTTGCTGACTGCATCAGTGGGTGCTCTGACCAATACTTAATGGAAAATGAATACAGAACAAGTTCAACAGCAACAGGAGGTAAGTCATATGGTTCTACAGGCTGTTATCACTGCGATTGGCAATGAGAACACTCTGTGGCAGCATAGCGCATGACGTGAGATGGAACAGTGGTTATTGTAAGGCAGCCTCTGATGTAACAACCGCATGGGCACTCAGAATTCCATCCCCACTGGAATACTTACCTCTTCACTCTGCATACTGACCCCCAAGCTTCACTGTTTATTTCTTCATGGATGCTGCTTTGTCTCGTAGATTTTTGGAAGTAGTAAGGAGGAGAAATAGGCTTGAGTCTTCACTGTTGACACTGAACTGGTCCCCAGTGGAATCCCTCTTCCCCTTTCTATTACTTCTACATAGATTCTAGCTCTTTATCTCTAGAATATTTGTGCTTCCATCTAGTGTAGTTACTTCCATAAGCCAGGAAGTTGAAAAGTCATAATTAAAATTTCTAACTTTAAAATTAACATATGGAGAGGTGTTTCTGCTCATAACCAGTAACTTTAATGTTCTCCCTCATGCCTTTTGCATTTCATGTATATAAAAAAAAACATACAAGCAAACAAAAACTAGAAAATGCATGCAGTCTCCTTTTGCCTTCCTATGAATACGCGCTGAGACGAAGTTAAAACTTAATTATTAGGTAAACGCATGACGATGCATCCTACAAGTCCCCTGTCTGGTTCCCTGAGACAGGAGCACCAAGATATAATGAAGAATAAATGTTACACTGACAAATATAGGTATTCCCACAACAGCTCACATGCATGCACGCGCACACACACACACACACACGTACCCCAGCAGAACTGGAAGTTGCTGTCTTCTGAACAACAGTCAGGAAAGCAGGGCCTCAGCAGGAATTATTCCATGTTTTAGGTAATGGATTCCTTATTTTTTAATCTAGTCGACTTTTGAACAATTCATGAAATGCTTATCAAACTTTGATGTGCACTCCTTCATGAATCTCTGAATTTAATACTCTTTTATGTAATGATAGGCAATAAATACTGACTCCTGTGGAATTATCTAGTACTGTGTACAAGTCTGTGACAGCTGCTTCAAGATTAAGGTCTGCAAGTGATAGGAGCTAAAAACGCAGGCGGAGTGGGCATTAGAAATGGGAAATTTTTGTCCTAAAGCATTTTGCTAGATGCAACCAACATGTACATTCTGTTATCGTCAGCTTTTACAGAGCAAGCTTTGGCTCATTACTGAAAGAACTACCACTTGGATCTTCTAACAGAAACAATAAGTAGCAACAACAGCTGCCATCAAGGTTTTTGCCTATCAGCTGCCAGGCACAAGCAGCTCCAATTCTCAGCAGGATGCTCTGATTTGTCCTGACCTCCCCACCTATAGATTCCATGGCACAGCATCTATCCAGAGCACTGGAACTTCCACCCCTATTTCAACCTGTACTACTCATGTTGAAACATGACACACACAAGAAGTCACTTGAATATTTTCAGATCACTTTTAGTTAAGTTGGATTCTTAGAACTTTTGCACAGTATAAGAAGTACTTCAAAAAGAATGATAGTATTTATACTCTAGTCTTATTTTTGATTATGCAACACCTTGATTGCTTTCACAGACAAAAAATATTTGTCATAACTATACCAATTCCTTACTTGAAAAATAATATTTGGGAAAAAAAGCCTACAGAAGTATCTCACCAATTTCAGAACATCTACACTTCAATTCAGCTTAGCAGCTATATTGTCACCATTTAATCTGCCCACATCACATGCATCATCACCAAATGGACACCCAGTGGCCCACAAAAATATTAGTCTTTTAGCACACTTATTTAGAAACTAGGAAATAACATGATTATATGCAATATTGTACTTCATGAGCAAAAGATTACTTTTTAAATGCTGTACAAGCTACCATACTCAAGGACAAGCAAGAATCTGACAGAACTCCACAGCTGGATCTAATATTTTGAACATTCCACTCTATTTTGAACTTTGCTTTTCTTCTTCAAATTAAGTCCTCTGTTTATAAACAAGATCTAAATCCCTCCTGGGGTTAATCAAATAACCACAAAATACAAGCCCAAAAAGAGAAATCACCTTCAAAGATGATATTTGCTCAAAACCTGGAGCAGTTGCCATGGAAATCATATTCTTTTGATCCATAAATATCGTCAAAATAGCATGAGTGTTTGAACCAGGTCCAGCTAGTTTGAAATTGGAAAACAAGAGGGAAATGAACATGACAGAAGGGAAAGAAATGTGATAAAATCTCCCAAGAAGTTACATCTACCTCCTCTTTTCAAACTTTCATCATAAGAAAACTTGTGTTCCACCAAAACTTTGTTGCTGTAATTAAGTAAAATTTGAAATGGTGAAGTAGGAGAAGATTCAAATAACAAGACAAAATTAGGATAAGATTGTTAAATATTGCATAACTATAACCAAGTGTGAATGCTGAGCAGTTATTAATTGTACAGAGTCTATAGAATATTATTGTATTTGAACATGTAGGTGTTTAAACTTCTAAATAGCTAACTGAATTCAAAGAGCTTGCTCATTCAAGTACTTCATTTATGATGTAAATTTCATCATGTTGCAGAAAATCTCAATTATATCTGAATTCTACACTTACAGACCTTAGTTGTCATGAAGGTTTCACCACACAATCCTATCTACCACGCTCAACATCATAAAGAACAAATGAGAAAAGGGAAAAGTTACTTTACAATATAACTGCAGACAGCTTCAGTGACCAATCAGAGGGGAAAAGCAATCAGGAAACTCACATTTCTTGATCATCTACAGAATGGCCAAACACACAACAATTAAACAGCAACTTATAAACACCAGCATGAAATAAAATGGGGGAAGAAAGGTAACTTTAAAATTAAACTAAGATGTAATATAACTATTGATGTTGTAATTTAACAGTCAAGCTGTTTAAAATCTTCTGTGTTTTGGGAAATGTTTTAATTAAACTGATTTTCAAAAGAAAAGTGAGCCTTTCCCAAGGCTGGGAAAATACTGCCTGTTTCTATAAGCAGCGACAAATATTTTGAAGTAACACTAATTCTTTCTTTCATATCTGAAATCAGTACAACTAGAAAGCTGTGCTACCCTTACAGGAATGATCTGCAGAAGTAAAGATACCATCATACTAACGCTCCTGCAGACCACCAACATTTCAAAACTTTTCAGAAGCACCCGCAGAGGCCTTAGTATGTTAGGCGCTCTGAGGTATTTACAAAAAACTCTTTTGTTATAAAGTCATCCTGGGCAATACTTGAAGAGGATAAGAAAACTACAGTCATTTAAACATGCTACTTTCCTATTTGTATTGCTTTGAAATCTGCCCTATAGTTGGCACAAAAATTCAAAGGCATTTTTTAACTCTTGAGCTATCAACAGCTATCCAAGAGCCTTTCAAGGCAATGCAGACCAGGTAAGCCTGGCCAGGTTTGAAGATAACAACGTTTAGGGGAGCCTCATGCCTCAGGTAGTACAGCTCACAGCTCAGCTCAGGGGTTGCAGTCACCTTGGCCAACAAACTGTCTGTCATTGCCAGCAGAACATAGGGCAGGCAGCAGCACCTCACAATAAACCACTACAATGTCTCAAACACAGTAGCTAATCAGTAGCAAAGAACAAAACCAGTAATTGGTGACTATACACCTCTACGTACAGACCACCTATTTTACAAAGCAAATGAGACATTATATAGATGCAAATGATTTATATTCACTGCTTTGGAACAAAGATTTATTTGCATCTGAAGAATTTCTTAACAGACGTGGTTAGATTTTTGCTTGTGCCAAAAATATACTGAAGATCATGGGAGTTGAAGGTGGTTCATCTAAACTATTACTTCAGGATTACTCAAAGAGATAGCTCAGAGAGCAAAATTAACGAAGTCAAAAAGAACTGGACTTCTTGCTTATGACCATCAGATTATTAGATGCAGCAACTTCAGAATAGCTGGAAGGTGATAAACTACTTAAAATTAGATATTTTTTTTTTCCCCCATTAAAGATGATGGAATTGTACTAAAATTGAGAACATTTATTCCTAAGTATGCAAACACATGCCCGGGTACAACAAAATTAACCAATATGTGTACCTGGGTCCCATATCTGCAACGCAATATATATTAGGGTATACATATGGGAATTTATCTTTTTACAGCTGTTTGCAGGTCAGGATGCTTATTATCCATTTTGTGCCTATCCTGATTTATTTTCAGCATTCTTAAAACTACTAAAACTTACATACTAGTAATCTAGGGCATTAATTCTGGGTTTGGTTGGGTTTTTGCTGTTGTTGTTTTTAATGGAAGGAAATATGTGCAAATAAAATCTGCTTGGTGAATTAGTGACAGTTCCCTGTTAGCTTTTTGTATTTTGACATTTCTTTTCAAAAAGAAATATGGAAATAAAATATTTTCTAAAGCATGTGCCTCACAGAGTTCCTGAAGGCATGTGTTATCTTACTGCTACATATTCCTTGGCATGTACTTTTTTTAATAAGAAGTTCCTGAACACACACTGCCTTTTGTTCAGCAGGAGAAAAACAAATTATTCTCATTTTGTTTGTGCTTTGTGACTATTATGTAGAAAATCAGACTACTGCCTGCTTTTTAAAGAGAGGAAGAACCCAAAAGCAGGTCTTTAAGCAATTTGTTGTGGTAAGGAATGGTTATGGGTGGGTGTAAATTAGTCAGAAAAGGGTTGCAGATGGTAAGGAAGTGCAGTCTATAAGAACTCATACGCTGCACCCAAAAATTATGTCTAAGAACATGTATGAAACATAACTAAAGAAGGTTTAAGTTAAAGATGGCTTTGCTCTCCATTTACAGCTCAGATACGCTTACAGCTTTCTCAGAATTCACCATCACAGTACACGACAATGGAAGTTTTACAGCAAATCATTTAAGAAATGCCATACAAATGGTCTCCACAAACCTTACCACCTTCAAAAACCTGACAACTTTGTAACATCTCCATCGCTGACCACCTCTTCCTCTAACAGCCATGGTAGGGACATCTGAAAATATTCTGACTGCCCTGATACAAGTTACCATTTCAAAAAGTTCTGTCCCCTGGGAAACACAGAACAGAAAACTAGTCCACTTTTCTTTCTGGGGGATGAACTAAGAACTCCATTCATTCCTTCTAACAGTCTGCAGGCAATTGCAATTCACCCAAGCCACCAGAGCTTCCTGAATTTCTTTTTGAATGCTTACCTATGCAATTATTCACCATGTTCTTCTCCATACCTTTCAGACACAGGTTGCTGCAATGTTCTCCCTCCTACCTGTTTTATGTATAATTCTTACTGTATTTCTTTCTAGCAGTTTTGCAATTCACCCTTGCCTTTAAAAACTTCACTGTTAAATAGTGAAATCTCACTCTCTGTGGTTACCTTTGGAACCAGCTGTCATCTGCCAGTCCAGAGCATCCTCACAAGAAAACATCTACCAACTAAACCTGAGTTTTCAGCCTTGCTCATTTATCCTCCAAAACTGTCGTGATGCCACTCTTAGTGCCTTCCATAAAAGCAATGATATTTGGTGTTTATTGCGAAATGTGTTATGGAAGAACTGTTTTTAAAAGTCTTTTTGAGATAGATACAGAATATATTTAAAGTATTCCTGGGATGTTATTTGCAGTCCTGCTTCACTCTCACTTCACTTTACACTTACCCACTCAGTATTTTACATCAGATTCTACACGATAAACTCTCTAGGGAAAGCTGCAGCTTCCCTCTGTTTCAGAGAGTGTCAAGCCTCCCTTTACATGATGTACAGATAATAAACAACTACATCCATCATTGCAAACTACACAAAGTACACAGGGAAAGGCATTTGACAGTCCTATGCCCACCTTCATGTTTCATCATGCGAAGCCTGGGAAACAGTTTGTTTCCATCAGATTAAACAGGAACAGAGCTCCAGCACTATGGAATAGTGCCAGGTGTGAAAAGAATAGTGGGTTCCCTGGCTAGCTATACAGGACCACAGCCCATCACCAAACCCAGCTTTGGCCAAATTGAACCCTGGTGAGATAGCACCTGGAATGCAGTACCTACTTTCTGGGTGACCCAGTACAGAAAGGATGCTCAGAAACTTCACAGGGTAGACTGGAGGACTACCAGTTTGAACAGGAGCTTACAGCACATGGCCTACAAGCAAAGGGTGAGGGAGCTAAGCCTACTTAATTTTGTGCAGAACAGGCTAAGGACGAATTTAATAGTGCCTTCAAGATCTGAAGGACAGCAACAAAGAAAGCCAAGATCTTCCAGACAATATAACAAGCTTCAGGCATTTCCTGTAAACTGTATTTTTATGATGTTTTATCTCTAAGGAAAAATATGACCCCCACATCACTTGGGCCCGTTTTCAACATCTTGAGCCAGACAGTACAATCAGTTTTCAATCCATCATTCATCTTGTAATTCCCAAGCTTCTATATGACAACACTGTAGAAGAGGTGAGTGTCATTCAAAGGCCAAGCCACTGATCATCACAGATCCCCCCTTTTCCATATTACTAGGAACTTCAAAAGAAAAGGCAGTTCAGACTAGCCAAGAATGGTTTTCCTTTGGTAAATCAACACTCATGCTACTCATGATAGCATATACCCGTTCCCTATGTGCATGCAAATGGGACTTCAGAAAAGTTTACCACAATCTTTCCAGGGACTGAAATAAGTCAGACCAAGGTATAGCTCCCCATGTCCTTGTTTTAATGCTTACTTAAGATGGGTAAAAGGTTAGTTTTCTCCAGTTGACCTACCATTCTAACAGATTTTTCAGCCTTGTAAATATGTGAGGAACCTTTCACAACCATTGAGCAAATTCCACCTGGCCCAAAAATTTAAACAAAAAGAAATATAGAAATAAATAGGAAAGAACATTACCTGCAGAAGTGAATCACCTCATTATACCTTGCTTCAGAACAGGCTTAGAGAAAGTTTCTACTCTCTGTCAAGAAGCAAGATATGAAGCTGGTTCAAGTTAACCCTTGTATAACAAAAGTAATTTGTTATTCCATGTATATATAAACACTGGGAGAATTTTTTTTATTACAAAGTTAGGAACCTTTTCCTTAAATAATTATTTACACAAGTTTCTTGTGCTTGATTTAACTTACTTAAGTATGCCTACTTAAAGACATTACTTCACATCATGCAAATCTTAGAAAAATACCAGAATATCTAGGTCACTTGCACTATTTTCAAGTTTTACAATAGGAAAAATATCAATCACATCAGTCACTGCAGTTTTTATTTTTATTCTTTTATAAATGTGTATGGAAAGTTTCATTTGATTGCTTTTCTAGGGTTCCAGGAGGGATTTTTTTTTTAAATAAGAGGCTTAAACTTGTTTAGTAAATCTGTTCTCATTGTCTGTGCTTTGCTAAATGATTTATCATAGTGGCAATAAACACTTGCAGCACACAACATAATAGTTTCACAGGAGTTTATAGTGAGATGTGCTGAGAATACATATGAGAAATACCACATACACACAAGAATCATTATCTTAAGTTGCTTAGCCAACCAAAAGTACCCTCTTTTTTGTACTAACATCATTCATTTGACTTTTTTTTTCTAGAAAATTAGCAACTGTATCACAAATATTTTCTTTCAGCAAACAAACATAACTACAAGCAAGCAAGCAAATTCAATTACTTGGATGCTGGTCTTTCTACATCACATCTGTTACTCCTCAGTATGGATGCACCCTTCAAATCTGGGATGATAGTTCATGGTGTATATGATGGAAAACAGTGAGTCACAGATGGAGCTTCCTCTTTGATTTTTGGTTAGCATTTTTGGCATAAAGGGGAACTGATGAACTTTTGGGGCTCTGGAGTCTTGTGAACTGTGCAACTTTGCGTGTGAATGAGGAAGCAGCGGGGAATATGCTAGGGACTACTACAGTCCACACAACTAACTTTTTCATATGATTTACTTTTCTCTAGCACTATATACTTCTTTTTTTTTTTTTTTTTAAACATTCCAAAAGCAATATCATAGGGTGGTCCTATATTCAAAGCATCATACTTGTACAAACATCTTTTTTGCTGTTTGCACGGATGCTTTTTGTTTAGCTTGGTTTTTACTACACACAAAATCAATACCTTATTGTCCTTGGTTCTTCTCTCCTCTGCCTCATGAAACTTTTGAATTCATGTAAAGAAAATGGCTTCAAAAGGCAATATAAGAGTTCGATAACTAGTCCTTTGATGAAAGATTGCAAACAGAGTTCTTGCTCTGAATTTCAGATCAAATACTGGTTTAATTCCTGGAACAAGTGGTGTTCTTTTTTTTTTTTTTTTTTTTTTTTTTTTTTTTGCCTGTTTTTTTTTTCCTCTCCCCCTACACACCAGAGAAAATCCCCAAGAATAATTTTTCCAGAAAGGTACAATAGCCTTTTGCTCCTTTCACCCTAAACTTTTATTTTATGTGAAGATTAGAAACAATTGACAGTAAGAAAACGAAGAAAAAAAAAAGCAAACATTCATTGTTTATGCCATTACAGTGGTTTGAAGCATTTCACACACATTTCTACTCCTCTCACACTAAAAAGATAAAACACACTAAAACTGTGGTCACACCAGAAACTAATTTCATCTCTATCTGGACATCAAAAAATTATCCTCCTACATAACGTGAAGTCAAAGTTTAATCATGACTTATCAGTAGATCTTAAACACTAATCATCTGCAAGCAATCCACAGATCAAAAGCAACAACCAGAAAGAATACAAAAGATCAATTAAAACATTAAGTACATCTGATATATGTTATGCTTCCATAGCAGATTTACTAATGGGAAAAAGAGGAAAATTCATCACATGGATTACACACTTCAAATTATTAACTGTGTAATTTCTCAGAAGCACAATAGCTAGCATTCATTCCTCAACCATTTATATTTTATTAATATAACATGGACACACTTATCTTGAATGCATCATATTAAATCTCTTTATCTCAAGACTAGTGAACTACCGACCTTCCAGTTTTAAGT
Source organism: Chrysolophus pictus (assembly GCA_037305975.1). Classification (NCBI taxonomy): domain Eukaryota; kingdom Metazoa; phylum Chordata; class Aves; order Galliformes; family Phasianidae; genus Chrysolophus; species Chrysolophus pictus. The sequence goes on along the minus strand of CM074583.1, from coordinate 10,346,534 downwards.
ATGACAGTACTCCTGTACAACTAAAAAGCACTGCCATTCATACACAGCATGTGAAATCCAAGCCATCCACAATGAAGACTAATTGCCTGATGTCCATCCACAAGGATATGGAAGGGCAAAAAATCTCAACCCTTTGAACAACAGATCATAATCAGAGATGCACAGGTCTTACAAAGATAACTGTTTTAGGTTGTGTGATTAAAAAAAGATGTTCTTGTTGCACCAAAGACACTTTATGTCCTTCAAAACAGCACCATGAAGAGAAGTTCAATGATATGTTTTAAGAGAAAAAAACAACTATAACTACAGTAAGCAGTATTAAAAGCAGCCCTTTAACTAACAGATCTGGTTTAATTCTTGTTCTTATCTCTACCAGTGGCAAACATCAAGAACAGCATTTGAGCAGCTGGGAGTCCAGCAGTGAGAACATGCTCAGAGCCAAACACCATCCCTTCTTAGAAGAGAGTACAACTTCTGGCAACTGGAACAGCTTATACTTTTGTTGGCACACAGCAGTAGGCCAGTTTTTGGAAAGGACCATTTGTAATAGAATCTCATTTTGCATATTATGTACTCATGTAGTGAAGGCTCTGCTTTTTTCCTTGTTTAATTTTGGAAAAAGAACAGACTGAGGCTAGTGCAACCACTTGCTCTTCACATATGGAGACGGCATACCACAGGAAGAATTAAGACTGATAGGGAGAAATTATTGCTTTAATTGTCTTTACAGATGATCTTCGTGTTTCACTACTGCTGTTGATTGGTGTGCAGATTTCTAAAAGGTAACAAGAAGCACCATTTCTTTCTAGAGACAGTCAAATATTATTTACGGCACAACTGATAAAAATAGTTCTTACTGACATAAGCAGAGAATTTACAAAGACTTCCTTTGTATGACATTAAAATATAATCAAATTTATGAATTTCTGGTTGTTTTTTAAAGACATAAAAATGACTCATTAGTATAACTTCATAATTTTATTTTGAAAACAATGACCATTATATTCATAAAACAGAACAAAGAAGATAGCTAAGTTCTGCTGTTCTCTTGGAATATGTTCTAAAGGCTGATTCTGCAAATGCTTCCGATCTTACCCACATGGATGGAATAAAGTTTAGCAAGCTAAATTGGACTTAAGTTCTTTGTTGAAAGCGCGCTGCACTGCACCTTGCAGTACTAGTGAACTGTGAAGTGCTCTTGCCCCCTCTAACTGCAGTTAGGGATAAAAAGTTTTTATTTGTATAATTTTTCCCCCCCATCATCTCTACATCTAGCTATTGTTGAACTCACCTAAACACTTAAAAGTTTCAACTTCAAGATTTGTAGTGTTAGTTTCTAGTTCTACATTTAAATAAAAGTGACAAAGCTGTAGATTGACAATGAGCAGAAATACTCCTCTGTATATATTTAAAATACCAAGTAGTCTTCTTCTACATTATAATCTGAATTCTGTAGATCTCACTTGAGAATTTAACTTAAGGCACAAGCCAGGAATATACAAAGCTCTAGAATAAGTTTATGGGTTCATTTTTGTTAATTTTGGGATTTTTCCACCATTATTTAACCACAGGAAAAAAGGCATAATGTATATAGATCATGGAAATGTTGTTTTAATTAGATATTCTGCAAATGCAATAGCATGCACATCCATTTATTTTCAATATTAGTATCTTATTTTACCCTCAGACTTAAATACACTCTAAACAGTGTAAGTAACTATTTAATTCTTCTAGTTAGTTCATCCGTAATGAAAAAATATTGCTCCACTCCATGCAATTAAATTAGGATCAGTAACCTCCCCGCTTAATAACTGGGAAAGAATAGGTAAAAGAAAGATAGCTTCTGGTTAAAATAGATGTCATTGTTTCTGCTTCCAGTCACAGTCTGAAATCATGCATAGTAGAGTGAATGTAGATAATACTGCATTCAAATGTTTTTAATCATCTAAAGGCCAAGTCTTCACCAAACTGTGATTCAAATCAAATAAATACTGTATTTGAGATAAACAAAAAGATGACATTCTGAACAGATAGATGTGGCTCTAGATGCACTGAAACAGAATTAGAAAGAGTATTTTACTGGAGGGTAAAAGGTCAAATGAAAATATGAACTCAGAAATGTCTTCCAAACAGAACATAGCCATAACCCCTAAGCAGATAACCAGAACCTATGCTGCTGACTTCTGAGGGACCATGGTGGCTTCATCCCAGGGATTTAGGGGTTTTCAGAGCCCTTGAGAAATTCCAAAGAGCCACAGACCTGCCTCTCAACAGGAGAAGATTAAGGGTGCAGATGAAAAAAGACGACACTGCTCTACCTCACAACAGGCAAAAGAACACTCTTGTATGACTGAACAGTAATGTACTGTGAATAGACGAGATATTACTCCAAGTGCAGGAAACATGTTTTTCTGCTCCTTAACCAGCAGTCACACCTAGAATTAGGATAATGGGGAATGTTAATGGGGTTAAAAAAAAAAACCAAGAAGCATAACTAATGGCAACTCAAATAAAAAAGTTGCCTACGAGTAATGCTTTTTCTTCAAAGGGCCAAATCCTACTATCCTCTCCTACTCCAAAGTTGTTTAATGAACACTTAAAGCTTCAAATTGTTTTAAGTAACTACACAATAAAAACAATTTAGGTACCTTGTAATTGCAAATAGTTTCACAAGTTGTATGGTTGCATTTAATATGTATCTGCCATAATAAGCTACTAACTTAAGTAGCAGTGTTGTATAACATCAAAAGATGACATTACTAAAGATGGGAGTCTAAAAGTGTTTAATAATTCAGTGATACTTCCTCAGCTATAACAGTCATTATAAATACAAATTTTCAATCAGTTTTTTTCAAATATTAGTGTTTTATTAAATCATTTTGTAATAAAAAAATCATCTAGTGAATATGTTTCTAACCAGAAATCCCAATATACAATGAATTACAACACTGAATTGTTACAATTTTTGTTTAAAGAAATACTTGCCCTTATTACCCAGCTTTGAAACATTTCTGCACTAGTCCTTCATAGCAATTTCAAACTCAGAGATGAGCACGAAACAGTTCAGTTTGAGCATATAGTAGGGCACACTAGAAAAATGTAAGTTTTTTTACACAGTAATGTTGATTTTTACTTTTCCAATGCATTACAACTAAAAACGATTGTCTTATTTGTACTATCCTAATCCTAACCACTTCAAAATCATCAGATTTGCCAGCCACATGAGTCCGTGAAAGCTGATCCTGATTTGACACATGCCAAAGAATTCTCAAGCCCCAAAGCAAGTGATAAGAAGCCAGCTGCACCAGAGCTACTATGAAGAGAAGCACTCTGGCACTTCAGCACAGACTCAGCTCCACCAACCCAAATGGTCCAGACAGATAAAGCACAAGCTATGAGCTACCTGTCTGTAAAACACACCAACGTCGTAACTGTGGTGTGGATGCCTCCAGTCTGAGTTGCTGCCAAATTCAGGGCAGTTATATGAATGGGAAGATCATGAGTCATTCTTAATTGCACTCCTGCACAGGTCCAATAGAAGCAGCTTCCAAAAAAAAGCTGACCATCAGAGATGCTGGACCTTGTTTAGTACTTTTACTTTGAAACAATATTACTCATTCCTGCCCAAACGAAAAATTTCTTACTGCAATTTTGGAATGATTACCAGGCAGCCTACAGTCAGTGGTACATAACTGAGCATACTATTTTTGACTGCAGTTAAGGTGTCTTACTAAATAGTATGTTCTGGGCACATATGCAAAACCCCAGATGCAATGCTTCTTTTAGTCTCGCTGCAGAGGAATGTAGAAATTGATTATTAGAAAGTTACATACTTTGGATGAATAGAATATTGAAAAACACAGCCAAACAAATACAAAAACTCAAGAAGCAAAAATGTTTCAAGTTGTTAAATTTGCAAGAGAATGTCTATGTATTTAATTGGCATTTGACAAGAGTACTTATGCAAGGAAGTTATAGCTTTTCAAAATATCAATTAGTATTTTTAGTAATAGATTGTTATCATCATGCTATAGGACTTTAGTTAAATGCCATTTAAAAGGTTGCATCTTTATCACTAGGATAATGGTGGCAGCTCATTTGGAGAAAGAACAGTCTACCTCTACACACACATTTGAGAACCAGTCATTTCTTAAATTGCAGTTCATTATCTTTTAAACTGCAACGTAACTTTTTCAGACAAAATTTCATGATTCATAAACTTTTCCTCTTTGCACAAACAGATGTAGTGGATATTACTTACATGAAACCATGTTACAGGTATCTAGACAGTATTTTCTGCTTCTTATTTTCTTGAATGTTCAGGGTGGCAAAAGGTAGTGAAGAAAGCATGTCTGAGAGCTAGGATTCTGCCCACTGTTATCGTTCCTCATTCTTTTAAATACAACTCTTAGTTCGCTGTTATTAAACTGAATAGTTGAAGTTTTAATTCTCTTTTATCATCATTCTGTTTTATATGCTAATAACCTGAGCTCTTTTAACAGACTACTGTGTACAAATAAAGGTGAGAAGGTGAGGGAAAAGCTCACAAAAGGAAAACCTTGGGTACTTAAGTCGTACTTCCTGCTAGTAATAACTTCCCTTCTAGAGTTTCTAGTATTTGCTTTTCCTTTGTGAATTTCATAGGCCTCCTCACTGATTTCTAGTTTATCAATGATTCCAGCAGTGCATTTACAGTAACTTGGACCATCTGATTTGCATATATAGCAAGTACCGTTGAATCTTAAGCTACATTTCTTCAGGTAATGAACCTGAAGGAAACATAAGGTAACACATGTACGTTTGGACATAGGTAAAACCACATTCAGTGAATGAATAAAGTTAACAAATGTCAATTTAGTTATCTAACAGCTCCTTTGGCAACATTTCTGTAATGTGTAGCAGAAGTATAAGTCTAAAAGTGACTATAGGTAGCTTCAAACACACCTGAAGTCATTTTTGAGGTACTCTTGAAAAAGAGAAATGTTCCTGGCACTACTTAAGAAAAAGTAGATCTTGGAAGGAGACTTTTAGCTATATCACTATTTCTAGCACAAAAGGCAAGCAGACCTCGATTAAAAGCAGTTTAGAATGATTCTGCAGCTTCTAAACTGTGTTTCTTTTCCTGTTATCGAGCACTAACACTACTGTGTTACAATAATGTATTTCTGCTGTATCTCCATTTCACAAAAGGACTGAGGAGGAGTTTAGTTTTGCCTGAGGTAAGGGGTGAAGACTGAGAAAATTATCAAGAACACCATTTTCTCACTAACAAAGTCACAAGTTCAATTCTCTCTCCACTGCAGCTTGATACACAGTCTTGCACAATGTGAGAGAGGTGGTGGTTGTCATGTAGACATTTACAGAATGTTACTTTGGAAATGAAAAAAGCTGGTAATTCTTTGGGGGGGGGGGGGGGGGGGGGGGAAGAAAAAAAAACAGACCTAGATGCGAGCACTGAATACAGAATAGCATCACTACGTTTTCTCATTTGCTTCCAACTGAGCAATTTAGTTTAGACAGCAGACATGGTTAGCAGGCACACTAATTATGAGGAGATGGAACTCAACAACTCACTGACAATCCTGAATCAAGAGAAAAATGCCTTCAGGATGGCAGAGTGCAGTGAATTTCTTACAAGCCCCAACAAATAGCAATAGTCAAATCTAATAGCTTGGTGAAGAAAATGAAAACAGACAAGAGATAAACATAGGGAGTGATTAATATCTACCTGCTAATTACATTGCTTTATTTACTTTATCTGCTTTAAGTAGATTGCTTTTTAATTTCCATATTAAATTTTTTCTTGGGGGAGGGGGGAAAGAGATCAAAGAACGTGAACTGCTGTTTCCAAACTACATTTCAATTTCCACCTCACCTCTTTTTGTTCTTCTCTCCTTATTTTCCTTTCTTTTCTCTCCTTTGAATTCCTTTCTTTTCCTTTTCATTCTACCTTATATCCTTAAAAACTACACTATGCACCGTATCTCTTTTACACCCATAATCTCTATAAGGAATCAGAATCAGGTCTGCCAATTATGCTCAGCAATTTTTTCACAGCATTTGAATTTCTTTGCCTTGGGGCCCATCTAGCACAATGACTAACAGACCAACCTCAAGGGCACTCAGCTTTCCTCTAGCTTCAAAAGCTTCTGTGGGAATTCGATAAATTGATCAAGCACACTTTTGTTTAGTCATGAGCTCACTATCAAGCACCAATACTCTAACTCATCTCAGAGCTGCTAGAGATGTTCCTAAAGGCCATCTATCTAGCAGCAACAGCTAAGACTTAAACTCTCTGTGAAGCCACAGCACGCTGGTGCTGCACCCTGAGTCTCCAATCTCTGCATCTGACGCGCATTGTCCTCCTCCAACAGCAAATAGATCAGTTGCTCAGGAAAAATGTGTACAAGCAGTCATAGATAGGCTACACAAAGAATGCCTAATCTTCTCAAAATAGATAACTAATAAAGCTTTTGATAAAAACGCTTTCCTAAATGTAGCCTCTGGTCCACTGTGCCCTTGGCAATTCATATAGGCCATTTGTATTCAGAAAGTCAGGTTTCTCAAACTCCTAAAGGAATTCACCTTGAACTGACGGAAGCCACAGAGAAGCTTGAGGGACTCAATGACCTCCTGCTCCTTCCTCATCATCACTGTGCTCACGCCACCCGCTGCCCCAGCCCAGCTCCTCATGCCGCAGGACCTGCCAGGTGACCCCGTTGCCAGGGTAACCTTCTCTGACAATTCCATTTTCCTCACTAAGAGCCGGGTTATCGTCTCAGATGTTTGTATTAAAATAGAAAATTATCTGCATGTAATGACTTCTTATTTGGGCTTTGTCTCATCCCTTCTCAATGGTGAAGCGAACAGACACCAAAGAAGGTAAAAGCTCACACTTCTAAAATAAAGTCAGCAATTTAGCAGGCTCGGATACAGTTCACTGGGAAAAATGCATTAATTCTTCATGCATCAGAGATATTCACATTGTCAGAGGACTGCTCTGGCAAACACGGAGAGCAATAAACCTCTTCCCAAGATATGCCATGCAGTAAACTGATTAAGTGGCATAGAACTAATTACAGCATATTACGCTTCCGAGGTCTTTCAGCAAAAAGGACATCTAAAGGAGTAACATTCACTAATTAACTATTGTTGCAGGCTACTAGGTTTTAAATAATCTAGAGGAATAGAAAATAAAGGCCTACAAATATATTTTAAACTCATTAGCTTTAAGGGGTTTGCAACAGTACCTTTCTTTCCTTTCTTCTACATCACCTCCAAATAAATCCATCTATGTCACAGAAATCCCTCTCACATAAGCATTACCATCCAAAAAGGGGTAAGAACCAAGTACTTTTCATTTTAGCTCACCTCTGCAGACAATGCAGAGACAGAGAAACTAACTGCCTCCTGAAAGCGTTATTTCTTTTCATTAATAAGACAAGAATGCTTAGATTCGTAGCTTAGTACTTAGACTTTACTTCAAACGCTCAGGTTCTAAACTTTTGTGAGATCACACTTAATCATTAGAAAACAAGCATATACAGCTTTAGGACAGACTTCAACTAAAGAAGAGAAGGCTATGGTGAAAAAAGACAAAAGGTAACTGCCAACATAAAAGAAAAACATTGCTCTTGCAGACCCCCCACAAGGAATGTGAAGGATTCCAAAATCACAAAAAGAAACTGAGACTACATATCAAGACAAAAAACACTCTTAACAACATCTAAATAACCAAGCAATCATGTTCTGAGATCATAGCACCCTCAGCATTTGTTTTAGCTATCTAAATATACCTGATATACTTAAGTGTGTCTCACTGCAGAATCATATCTTATGTTAGGTTTCACATGTTATTCTTTGGCTTTGATGGTCCCTTCTATCACTCCTATACCCTCAAACTGAAAATACTGCCCAGTTAAACATGTACAGCAAGTGCATATTCCAAATGGATCAATGCATCTAACTGAAATACCATATTTGAACAGGCAAGGAACTTGAAGATCATTTGTCACTATGAGTATCAAAGTCCTGTAAGCAAAAAGTGAAGTTCTGCTGTTTTCTACTATATGAACCCCACACATATTGTTAAGAGTAAACACAGAAGTCCATTCTACGAAATCATACTTGTTATATAAGTACATATATGTCCAAGAGAAGAAATGTCAATAATCCCTTCAGCAGTAAGAAAAAAAAAAAAAAAAACTAAATGCTTTTATTAGACTTGATAATTTGTGGGTATTGACAAATGTAAACTCAACAGAACAGTGTTGTTTTAATTGATCGTTTAAACACGACTGATATTATATGTATATATATTTACAAAGAGAGGGCTTATTATTTGTTATTTAGTCACATGCCATCTGTTGAAACTAAGACATGCAAACAGTCCTAAACCACCATACTTTGACCTTTTCCCTGTTCTCAAATTTTAGTTGTTGGCCATTTCTTTTCTTTCCTCTGTAACCTCAATATTCTGGGAGCAAGAGAAATGGAATGGTTGCCTACTCGAAATAAATATGCTGTAAAGGTTAAAGTAGTCTAAGAGGTTGCTTCTGTTCTTTTACTGTCATAGGCAAACAATACTGGAAGCCATGACTGTAAGGTGCTACTCAGATGAGAAGAACTAGTGGTAATAAGAAGTGGCAGAGCTTCCATTATTTTTCATAACATGAGCTTTACAACCTATTAAATGTGATAGTTTATGAATAGTCCAGTCAATATTCCTGTACTGCTTGAATACTTAGCTTTACTTTTTTTTTTTTTTTTTAAACAAAGTACGAAAAGTTCAGGTAAGCATCTATTCTGGCAAGTTTACTACATCATTCTATTGTCTTAAAAACCAGCACATATTTTAGTATTATACTGAAAGACGACCAAAACATTCTTCTTCATTATTATTCTTTCTAACACACATCTTTTCTTTGATCACAGTAGTGAGAAAAAGAATTACTTCGGTGAGATTAATTTCCCACTGAAAGCTTAAAATAAAGTTTGAAATACGGCTGATTTCTTTCATTTACGTATTCCTACTGAGTAAGAAACAAAGCTATAATTACAAAACAGAAAGAAAAGTGAACTTTTACCATTAAAAATACTTACTGACACTAAACAAATGAAATGCTATAAATAATTTCTAACTATAAAGAAGTATTTCCCACATTGTTTATTATAAAAAAAAAAAAAAAAAACAAATGGGATATAAGCTTTCATTTTTCAACCTAAATAAAAAGGAACTATAGACAAAACATTACTTCTTCAATTTAGAAATACACAAAAGGGATAGAGTGACTTTCTAAGTCTGGACCAGCTGTTCCACACATCTCTGGAAATGCTGCAAAGAACTGGTCACAGATATTAAGCATTACTGAGTGCAAGCTAGGAATAACCTTTCTAAGTATGTTGTTGCATACCTCTCGTGTACCATTACTCTCAGAGACACACAACGGTCAACACAGGTCATAAAGTCCAATGTTTTAACAGAAAATTAGCCCAAACTACAGTCTCATTACACTAATTAAACCTCATTGCTCATATTAAATTCTCATTACTAATACAATGAAATATTATGTGAAAAAAATTCCTAACAACTACATCAACTTCTCATGCTCTGATGCACCTTTCAATGCCCCCAGGGCTCAAGGGTTGAGAGTTGCAGTTTCTCTTAAGCATAGCTGCTGGGGAAAATCCCTTCTCGCTACACATGGGCCACAGGATAGTTTAACTGTACACATTTTTCTTATTGCACCACTTCTTTCCCTCTGGTTCCAATGACCCCAGGGCTTGGGTGCTTGCAAGCCTTGTTCTAGCTCTACAGTTGGGGAGGCCAAAGGCACAAAGAGCAAAACCAGCCATCTGAGGTCAACTCAAATCATATGGTTTCTGTAGCCCTGCCAGCCACAAAAATACAAACCTAAGAAAATGGCAGAAGTCCCATTGAGTGAGCAAACATACAGATATCCTTCTCCCCCAAGGATGCTTACTTCATAGTTAAATGTTCAGTGCCTAAACAAGAATAAGGTTGCTTGCACTTGTTCACGAAGAGGTATAGAAACTGAAACTTTCACTTAAATATTTAACTGGGCTTGCCATGAAGCTCTAGTAAAGCACTGTTTCCCTCCAGAAATTTCAAGTCAAAGGCAACAGAAAAATCCTTCTATGAAAGTACGTATCTAAGAAATATAATTTTGTTAGAGTGAACACAATGAACCAAAAACATAGCTTAAGGGGGACTTTCAGGCTCATTTTTTAATCCATGTAGAATTTAATTCACTTGCAGCTAATTCTAAAACTACTTTGCAGCTATCCCCAAACCTGTTCACACTGAGATACCTGCTCTGCCCTACACAAAGTTTTAAGCCAAAAAGTTTTTCTGATTCTTCAGACTGGCTTGAAAGCTGATGAGCCTAGAAACTCCTGCTTCATTTTTCCCTGTTGATTCTTTTCTATTAGAAAGGTATCTAAATTAAGAAAGGCTTTGCTGTAGTTTTTTGGCAAACAGACTAGGATGAAAAGTAACTTTGCGATTTCCTCCTGATTTCAAGATCATTTTAGACCTTGGATCCTAATCCTATTTTTCAATTCATTTACTGTATGAAATTCCTCTAGATTTTTTTGAGCTGCAAGTTGATCTGTCAGAGGGAGTCCAGCCAGGAGTTCAAGGTGACTGAAAACCTAACGTGCAGGGTGTAAAAAGGAGGGGGCTGCTACAATGTATACACTCTAACTGAATTGATGCAAATTACTTTTGCCACTTAAACTTGCAATAGCTGTTTAGTCAGAACAGCTGGAACCATAGATTAAGTATCCAAATACTTTGCCAGGGTCTTGGACTGTGCAGAAAGCTCCTAGTGCTGTGACAAATGTATTTATGTTCAATAATACAATTAAATCTAACCTAGGCATGTATAAAGGAGCTGCGACCAGTCTTCTCTGATGAAAGCAGGCAGAAATACCCCGTGTGACTTTTTTCAGCTTTTTCAGCTAATTTGCATGTATTAAGAATATTTATTACTTCTCACATCTTGTAAGACTTGCATAGCTTTCCCTGGGGAACTTGAGATCATAGCTATCAACCAGAGATGCAGACACTATCAAAAATATCTGAAAAAAAGATGTGTATATGCAGTACAAATAGCATTTATTTGGAAACTAAAAATACATGCAGTCAGAACCTGAATCAGATACATACACTGAGAAATTTAACATCAACATTGAATGCTAATGTCAAATAATATTTAATTAGAACATTTAGAAAAATAATCACAAATTTTCCGAAGTTAAATATGAAGGGAAACCTTTGCCAAATTCACATTGTCTAACAGGTCAAGAGTCACAGCTCTCTGAATTTCCCTGTAAGATAAATGCCATAGTCCCTTAACCATTTCCATGATCGTTTGCTATACTCTCTCCAGTAGTTCCAGGTGTCTTGCTCTGTAGAGGCCAGGACTGGACATAGTACTCCTCCAAGTGTGGCTTCACCAGGGCTGAACGAAGGGGAAGGGTCACTTCTCTGGACCTGCTGACAATACTTGGCCTAATGCAGCCTAGGACAGCATTAGCCTTCTTCTCAGCAAAAGTACTTTGCTGATCCGTGTTCAATTTGACATTGCCCAGAACCACACAGCTCCTTTCCTGCGGAGCTGCCTTCCACCTGAGCAGTACCCAGCACATACTGGTGCCAGGGCCATGCAAGACTTTGGTCATTGAACTTTGTAAGACTTCCATCAGCCATTTCTCCAGGCAATATACCTGCCTGCATCAGTTGTACTAAACATAATTCATATATTTCTCAGATGTCAGTAACAAGCATTGCATTTGTTCTCAGTCAGTTCGAGAAAGCTAGGAACTAATAAAGGCTTACATGTACTGTCCAAACTAAAAACAGAAAAAATACAGAGAGTAACAAAAATACCAGGAGATCTGTCACACACTTCAGAGTAGCAACACAGTAAGACCATAGCCTTCCAGAAAGCTTTTCTAATCAACAGAATATATACTGATACGCACAGTTAATCAAAACGCACTTTTTTGTTTTCTGATAACAAGCCCAACATAGATATTCTTGGCTTCAGAAGCTGATTTGTATAATTTACTCAGGCATTAATTGAACAACAGTTTGTACTGCAGAAAGCCTCACTTTGGATTGTTTTTCCACATTTTGCCATCAGAAGTTCTGCCCTCCTCACTCACAGACCTCAGCACAAAGTTACAGCATTGCACCATTACCACACAATGCTTTAATGTCATAGGTATCAGCTCTTCTACAGTTTTCCAGTTGTTTGTTTATAAATGTTTAGCTATAGATTAAATATAGTAAGATAGCATAGGGAATAGGAGTACATGAGATGCATTGTGCTGCTTTTATCCACAAAAATAAGATTCATAATCTTTGATACAATGAAAATAAATACAACACAGGAGATCATTTGTAATTAAAGCTATATTTTGAAGTTAAAAGAAATCACAAGACTTATATGACATTTGGTAGTTTTGTCACATCTCTGCACAATACCAGATACCTCAAATGATATCTGTACTTATAAGTGCAAAGAAAAATATCTAACATAAAACAGTAGGCAGGACCTGTTTCATACAAATGATTTGAGCAGCCAGAAGTGAAGAACCAACCGCAGAGCATTGTTACACAATGATTATCCATATAAATGGATTTTGGACATTCTTCCAGTCTGCAGACCATTCTCACTAACAAATTTCACCCCCTAATTTTCACTTTCCTGGCAACAGAGTAAGCACTGGCAATCATCAATGCAAGTCCTCAGCAGTTTCTTTAATGGTTTAATTGTTCTGCTGTACTTGAACCAGAAATGGTATAAGCAACAACAAATTACTTCTCTTAACGGGTGTTGAAGCTCTCAAAAGGAAAAGATACAACACAGTATTACTTGAACAATGTTCTCACTTTGCTTCTATCCACTGTGAGATGTACAGAAATACGAGTACAGGCTGCACTTACCTATGAACATAAAACAAATCTCATTTATCAGACTTCAGCATACATAGACAAATTAGCTTCCCAAATATCTTTGCAGTTTAATATTTCTTTGAAGTCTAGTACCCACTAGGAGAATGTTTTGCACAAAAATGGTAGGCCAACATTCCCTGAATGCAAGGGATACACTCCACAAGAGCAAATCACAAGGCCAGCACTCAGTAACAAATATTTGTAAAAACAAACAAACAAACAAACAACAACAAAAAAACCCACACATTTCACTGTTACAAGCTCTGTAGAGCTATTCTGCGTTTGCACACACAAGCAAAAACCAATTGGGACGCCATGATAGCTGCATGTCCATTCAGACTGCCTACTCAGAGTTACAGGAAAGCTCTTCTTCAACGCAATCCAGCCTTGGTTTAAAGTATTTGCCTATACAGTGTGACACCACTTTTCAAGACTTGAACACATTTTGTAATATTGCTTTCTCAGCAGCTCACTCAAAATTCTTATAACAATATTTTAAAAAATGTAGATACCCTTACATGTTTCAATAGAGTGCAAAAGAATAGCGTGCAAGTCTTTCTTTAAATATGTCTATTATTATACACCAGCAGTATCTGTTTCACAGCAGTATGTATAAGGTACTTAAAATCAGACTTGGATTAAAAAGCTAAAATGGCAGTTCTTTATGATTATCCTTCGTATTTGTTGCCCTGTCTTTCATCCTTTTGTATTCAGATAATCCAAATCTTTAAATCCTCCAAAACTCATTCTGGGTTTGGGGTTAAAAAAGTTTTAGTTCAACAGAAACGCTAACACTCCTCTGTGAATCCATGCTTCCATGTTTATACAAGAAATAAAAATATTTTTAAATATATGTAATCATAAAATTTTAACGAGTGATGAAAAGATTCGCATTCTTCAAGCATATTTCACAAGCCTAAGGAGACAGCACAGAGCTGCTGCTCTTCTCTTAAGTGAAAACTAGTAAGCTATATCAAACTTGTCTCACAGAAGAAAAAAGAAACAATTAAAAACCATCTCTATTATGAACTAGAAAATAATTGGGTGATTACAGAGAAGAAATAACTCTGTTAAATCACTGGTTGTGATGTCAAAAAAGTAGAGATGTGCAATAAGTTAACCAAGGCAGTCTGTAGCCATAGTTGATTAAGACAGTTCAATTAAGTTTTGGCAGAATTCAGCTGCGTGGTTTTTTTTTTCTATTATTTCTGCATTCTTCAATTAAAATGAGTTTCTGAAGTAAATAAACATATTATGGACAAAAATGGAACTCAAAATAGAGTTAAACATTTGTTGCTAGTCCATACAATTTAATTACTAAGAAAAGCCTCATTGCAATGATATCCTAGCACTTGCCTCCCAGCATGCCCTGGACTCTGCAGCTGACCATTCCCAATTGCTTAAGGCAGAAGTACGGGGAAAAAAACTCCTTCTGCTCAGTCTGGTCTACACGTAGGGAAGGGGGCTCTTTACACATTTTTCTACTCTGCTCTGCTTCCTTTCCCTCTGGATCCCAACCAGTGTGGTGGACACACACAAGCCTTAGCTGATGCTGGGCTGGTGGGCTGTCATCACATGGCCACTCCCAGGATCACAATACAGCAGCAACCTGGTGCTGTAGGCTCTTTCCCAGCCTGGTATTTGACAGCTGAAACCACAATCAAGGAGGCCATGTGCACAAGGTTGGAAAACACCCAACTCACAGTTTCCAGTGTCTTGTACTGCAAGATTCCTATGAATGGACATCTGCTTGTAACAGGAAAAATAATCATCCCCCAAATCCTAAATATCTAGCAGACCAAGTATGCCTTCAGTTTTATCTACTAAGTGTCTATTTCTCTCAGCTTTTAAGTCTTTGCTTCTTTTAGAAACTATTGGCAGCAGTGCCAAGCAGCTTTCCATTACAAACATGAAAAACAGCTGTTTATGTTGCAATCCCTACTATTGCATATGAAGAAAGTGCTCCAGTATCAAGAGTCTAATTTCTCAATAGTTTGAAAGGAAAATGTCCCTAAATTAGAAAGGCCTGCAGGAAATCTAATCCTGAAAGTAGACTTGATTACTTTCAGCTCTTCAAAGTACACTACAAGGAAAAGGGAGTCTGCACAAAGACATACGTTCTGTAACGGTGAAACAAGTTACACTATTTTGTTCTTTTAATCCAGATTCTGTACATCCAAGACATCTGCTAACAGCTAAACTAGCTTTTTCAGAGACATATTGTGCATGTTCAAGTCACCAGTGGTATGAGGGCATTTAACTACAATTTCTGAACCTGAAAGACACATACAGTATGGAAACTAAAGTGTCCTGCTCTCTCTCTGCACACTTCACAGTTACAACAGTTATAACAGTTACAAAAATGCCATGGTGAATTTGTGTGCATCATGCATGCATACCAATGCAGAAGCAGACCCCAAAACACTAGACCTTAGTTTGGATTTTGTAACCTATCAGATAAATGCTTTACAGCAATCTCAAAAGGGCTTGTGAAAAGACACCAAGGCTTCCAAATGAAGTTTAGTATAAAAGATTGGTGTCGTCTTAGTTAAAATTATAAAATGTCACTGACAAAAATGACAATGGAGATATCAGCATGTAGGAATAATTCTGCTGCTGACTAAAATTGAAACAGGTCAAGAAAGAATAGAGAATAGAAGCAGTGAATAAGCCTGATTCATATCAGGATAAAACAAAGCACTACTTAGCGCAGCTGGAAATAGATATTGATGTGAGATTACAGAAAGTGCAAGGAGAAGTTGAAGCTTTCAAAGTTACCCTGCAGTTAGTAGTAACGCAGGGTGAAATGAGAGCCATTTGCATGGGTTTCTACTCCCACTGCAAGATGAGCGCAGTAGATTTGTCTCCTTGGAAAATTGTTTGTAACTAAACCAATAAACAGCTCTTCCTAATGGGAAAGGACTCACTGAGTTAGTTTTTGCATTTTCATTCTTCTACTAATTATAAAGTACCTCAACCCTCTGAGCTGAAACATGAAAATCCAGCTTATCTGGAAAACGAAGCAAGAGAACAATGAGAAACTTCACAGCAAAACTCAAAGAAGGCATGACGACATATCATCCTGTAACTGATTGGGCACCACCATTATTTTAAATGCTTTGTACTTAAATGCAAAGCAATTACCAGCAGGAATTATTTCTTATAATAAGAAAAATAATAATATTCCTATTTCTTATGACCATAATCTAGGTAAAGTTTAACACAATTACCATTTTGTATAAGACACCATCCAGAACAGCATTCAGGAAGCAAGCTGTTCCCTGATACACAACTATCAGAGCCTTCCCTCTGTTTTTATGCAGATGTATTAGGTACCTCAGAGCTGTGCAACTCTTTGCAATCCTTTTCTTGGTCTGTTTCTTGAGCACCATAGGGAATGCCACACTTCAAAGGTGATTATTTCAAAAGCACAGTCGCAATTCAAGACAAGCTTTGGTCTAAAACCAAAGTCTTATTTGGTAATGAAATTTAGCTAGAGCATTGCCAACCGGTCAAATATCAAGTTTAACTGAAGTTGCATCCTCCAACTCTCTTCTCCTGTAGCCTAATATTCACTATTATCTTTATATATATCTTTACATGTTTATATTGGAGCTATCTTCAGTTTGCATCATTCAGGAGAGTTTCAGGTACACGCATGCCTAATATAAATTGATCTCTGAAATGTGAGCTTGTGTATTGGCATAACAACTGCCATACAAGTATGTTTGCATGAGTAAGAAGTTGCAGCGTGTGAGTCAATGTGTAATGAATGTTCACATATGTATCTAAACAATAGGAAGACTTTCTACAGGTACGTTGGCCAGAAGAGACAGGCCAAAGCAAGTGTACCTCCTTTGGTAAATGTAAAAGGAGAACTGGCTTCAAAGGACAGAGAGAAGGCTGAGGTACTGAATGAGCTCTTTGCCTCGGTCTTCACTGGCGGCCAGGATTCCAGTACTTCTCCCATTCCTGAGCCCTGCATCCCTACACCTCTGGGTGGGGACTGGGGTGATAAATCCCCCTCCTGCTTTGAGGACAGAGCAGGTCCGAGACCGCCTCATGAGACTGAATGTGTACAAGTCTATGGGGCCAGATGGCGTGCATCCCAGGATTCTGAAGGAGCTGGCTGAGGTGACTGCCGAGCCGCTCTCCATCATATTTGAAAAGTCATGCCTGTCAGGTATCCTGTCCGGATGACTGGAGGAAGGGTCACATCACCCCCATTTACAAGAAAGGGAGCAAGGAGGACCCTGGGAACTACAGGCTGGTGAGTCTCACCTCTGTGCCTGGGAAGATCATGGAACAGATATTCCTGGATGACATGCTTGATCACATGAGGAAAGGGCGTGTGATCCGTGACAGCCAGCACGGCTTCACCAGAGGAAGGTCATGCTTGACCAAGCTGGTGGCCTTTTATGATGGAGTGACGGCATCGGTGGACAAGGGAAAGGCGACCGATGTCATTTACCTGGACCTGAGCAAGGCCTTTAACACGGTCCCCCACCACATCCTTATCTCCAAACTGGAGGGATGTGGATTTGATGGGTGGACCACTCGATGGATAAGAAACTGGTTGAAAGGCCGCAGATAGAGGGTGGTCATCAATGGCTCTATGTCCAGGTGGAGGCCGGTAACGAGTGGCGTCCCCCAGGGGTCTGTCTTGGGACCGGTGCTCTTTAACATCTTTAAGAATGACATCGATGACAGAATCAAGTGCATCCTCAGCAAGTTTGCTGACAACACCAAGCTGAGTGGTGCGGTCGACACGGTTGAGGGAAGGGATGCCATTCAGAGGGACCTCGAGAGGCTAGAAAGGTGTTGAGGTTCAACACGGCAAAGTGCAGAGTTTTGCACTTGGGTCGGAGGAATCTCAGGCATCCATACAGACTGGGAGGAGCGGTCCTTGAGAGCAGCCCTGTGGAGAAGGACCTGGGGGTCTTGATAGATGAAAAACTTAATATGAGCCAGCAGTGTGCCCTTGCGGCTCGGAAGGCAAATGCTATCCTGGGCTCCATCAAAAGAGGGAGGACAGCAGGGACAGGGAGGTGATTGTTCCCCTCTACTCTGCTCTTGTGAGGCCCCATCTGGAGTACTGCATCCAAGTGCGGAGCCCCCAGTACAAAAAAGACAGGGAGCTTTGGAGAGGGTCCAGAGGAGGGCCACGAAAATGATCAGGGGACTGGAGCACCTCCCCTATGAGGACAGACTGAGGGAGCTGGGCTTGTTCATCCTGGAGAAAAGAAGGCTGCGGGGTGACCTCATTGCAGCATTTCAGTACCTAAAGGGAGCCTACAAACAGGAGGGGAATCAACTCTTTGAAATTGTAGATAACTGCAGGATGAGGGGAAACGGTTTTAAGTTGAGGGAGGGGAGATTTAGGTTGGATTTCAGGGGAAATTCTTTACAGAGAGAGTGGTGAGGTACTGAAAGAGGTTGCCCAGAGAGGTTGTGGATGCCCTGTCCCTGGAAGTGTTCAAGGCCAGATTGGATGGGGCCCTGGGCAGCCTGGTCTAGCATTAAATGAGGAGGTTGGTGGCCTGCATGTGGCAGAGGGGCTAGAGATTCATGATCCTTGGGGTCCCTTCCAACCCTGGCCATTCTGTGATTCCGTAACTTGCGCCATGCTAGCTGTTTGTGATAAGTTCACATTGTCAGTGGGATTGTCAAAGACACATCACTCAAACTCACTGACAGTAAAACTCATAGACCTGGTACACATCTATCATATATATACTTATTATAGTATGACTTGGACTAGAGCCAGAGCAAACCACATGTCCTACAACAACAAATAAGCCATCCCATGCTTCTCTATGAAAGTGACCTTTTTGCTACCAACAGGCTAAGATACTCTAACTCCAGAGCATTGCAGTGTCTGCAGACAATCATAGGTATAGTTGACTGATTTTCCCCAGACTGCCCAGTTAGACTTCCCATTATCCTGGAGATCAAAGTCAGTTGCCCTATCAACCTCATTTCTGGCAGGCTGTGGTTTTTAGGTCCTTTTATTAACAATGGCATGCAGCTCACCATGATTTCCTCTGTCACCATGAGTAATGAAATAAAATTTTCAGATCCTATCAACTCAGCTGGTATCAGCTTATGAAGCTAGGTTTACAGCTCTGTCACAGTGAAGGCAGCATTTCATTCCAAAAGAACTAATAAGCCATTTTTCCAGAAGATTACCTACCAAATTTCAGTTTGCCACCGAGTCGTGCTTATTTTTTTCTTGTCTTACTGTTACAGAAAAAGTCACTGTGGAGGATTTAAATATAAAAGGCGGTAATGGAAAAAGACACAGCTGTATAAAACATCTTATTGACTTGTATTTGAAGGAAAAGATACAGAACAGAATCCAGCTGCAGGTAAGATCCCTACATACCTCTGAGGAAATGAGGCATAATCAACAAGCATTAGCCAAGATCAGGATTAGCCCATAGAATCCATCTATGAAGAGGCCAGGTAGCAAAACCCTTGTAAGGTCAGAAGGGCTAAAAGGGGCCAGGGAGGAAAGAGACATGCTTCTGATAGGGAATCAGTAAAAGCTACAATAGAAAATTTGTACAGAGGCTCATGAAGCATTTCAGTGTTTACCATCACAGGTTGCTAGCATACTATATATACAGACAATGGATTCCTGTTTTTTTCCTCTCGTCTTTGCTTCTGTGAGTCTATAACATATGTCTTCCACTCTGTCAAATGTCATGTGATACCTTTTAACTTGCACCCAGTGTTTGATCTTTCCTTACTGCCATCTCCTTTCTGCCAGCAGAACAATACGGTTTGATCATGTCTCTTGGAACCTGCTGATGTCACTTTCTCATTTCCCATAGAGTATATCTACAGAATGACAGTGAGGTACTCCTTCTCTTCCAACACTGTGGGTTTACCTATAGTGTACTCAAGGCCACTTTGCACTGCAAATCAGACAAAAATTCAAGAACTAAATGCAATACTGTGGCAAAACAGAGCAGAGATGTAGCCTAGCTCAGCATTAACTATGTTGATTAGATTCATACTGAATCTTGACAGCTTAGATAACGTAACTTTGATGAGATAGATGAAAACACTGAAGCCATTTTTCATGAGTAATGCTGCATTGAATGGTTTGTAGCTGCAAACCCCCTATTTGAAGTTACCGTGTTAAAAATATTCACCTAATCGAGAAATCAGCTGAGCATTAAGTGCTTTATAGCAACATTGGAAACCAAACTGACAAAGCTGACAGCACCCTGTTGCATGCACATACAGCAGTACAGAAGGTACACTGAGAATAAAAATGTGTATTTTTCACAGAACAATTCTAGGACAGCACGATGCTTGGAAACTCTAATTCAGAACTTGGTAAATAGCAGAATTAGAACTGCCTGCATATCTAGAAAGCATACAGAAGAGCCAACTTTAAATAAATAAATAGAACACCATGAAAAACAACACCAAAAGCTGATCAAAAGATGTTTGACCAGTGACCTGGGCATGGGCAAGTGCACAAATTCACCCCAAATTCCAAAAGCAAGCTTAAAAATCAATTTAGTAGTCTTAATTTACCTTCAGGATTGGGCAGATAGCGGATGTTAACAATTACAATTATTATAGTGGCAAAAGAAAGAAAACTGTTCCGCAAGTGGAAGAAATAAATAATCCAATTAACCACAAATACTCATTGCTGATTGGGTTATCCCCATTTCACTGGCAGTCAAAAAGTCTTCTTGAAATTTTACAGAACAGAAAAACAAGAATCAACCCAAGCTGCAAAACTGCTGAACTATAACTGAACGTTACCCAGAAATCTACGCAAAAGACTACAATAAGTATAGGTCTGACACTGGCATATCAGACTTAGGTACCAGCTGGTAAATTGAAGACTATTATATAGCATAGGCTTTAAAAAATTTAACAGAAATAATGAGGCACAAGGAAGACAATATTACCTTAAACATATCTAAAACTAGTCTGTAATCTAGGGTTGCTACCTAAAGATTGTCTTCTCTATGCTATGCCAGACCATGTCATGTTATATTATAACATCAGTTAATTGAAAATATAGGTATTACAGGAAGATATGCAGAATTTAGTATCAGTGTTGCTTTCCACAGCAACACAGACTGCTATTAATTTAAAATTTCCAAGAGCACCAAGTAACAAAACGGGATAAGTAAAATATAGAATAAATTAAAAAAACTTCCTTTCAATTGCATGGCATTCTTGTAAATAAAGTAAATTAGCTATAGAAGCATGTTCATTCTCATTTACTTTTTATTCATTAACTTCATAAAATACACAATTACCTTTCAGGAAGGAGAAAACTGATTTAGAGCATATCATCCCGCAATAAAAGAAATTTTATAGCTGCATAGTTAATTGTTTTAAAATTCTAAATAAATGTTAACTAATAAGAAACATCATTAGCTATCTAATAATCTTGAGATATAGCCCACCTTCCATTCAAACAAATGGAAATATGGAAGCAGACCTTTGGCAAGGTTTTATTGTTTTTGAGCCAAAAAAAAGTTATAAACTTATATGTAAATATTCAAAAATTAGTCTTAGTGACACAGGCTCAGTGAATTTCACATTTGTCAGCCCTCATATATTTAAGCTTAGTGATATGGTGAATGGGACACTCAAATAGAGAAACCATATTTATGAAATAGGCTCACCAGAAAAAATATATTTATCAGTTGGTGCGGTTGTGTTCTTACTGAGGAAAATGATGACATTTATTCCTGAAGCAATTATGTTACATCTGACTTTTAGAATTATGCTACTCCAAACAGTAGAAATATTTGAAATAAATCTGAATATGAAAAGAAAGTCTAAGCAAGATATCGTCATACAAACTTTCACTGTCTCCCTGAGAGCAAAGCAAAAAAAAAATAAAAAAAATCAGCACATAAGAAATCTCTATCATATGCTATTACAGGATTATAGAAGCTTTAAAAGAAGGTGGTGTTGGATATGCATCCTACATTCAGAAAGGTAAGGGAAAAAGGGGACAGGTAGAGAAGAGCACTGATAACAAAAACAGCTATTAGCTGGATTATCTGACAGGTGTTTGTTCTTACCAGCTGGGTACTATTTAGTCCTTACTCAGTGAGTCTGAAATGCTTTAGAGTCTCCTCAGGGAATAAAGATCCCTGCTGTTAAAATGACAGTGGTTCAGTAAATGAGTTCCTAATGTATATGCTAGCATTCTCTGCATTTGCCTGCATTATGCCTAATCCTTCTAAAAAAATACATCAAAAAAAAGGAAGAGATTCCATTACCACATAAAACAATCATCCGCAATTCTTACTCCTCAGCTCCTTAATAACTACATAGACTCCATTTTGAAAATATTATTAACATTAGACCCTTTTATTGCAGACATGTTAGGCTCAGAAGATTTAATGGTTACATCTGTTCAACAAGTGGAAGAAATAAATAATCCAATTAACCACAAATACTCATTGCTGATTGGGTTACCCCTATTTCACTAGCAATCAAAAAGTGATTTTGAATATTTTACAGAACAGAAAAACAAAATCAACCCATACTGCAACAGAAAGGAGCTATAACCAAACGTTACTCAGAAATCTACACAAAAGACTGCAATAAGTTTACGAGGCCTGAATTTGCAGGGTCTTCACAAACTGAATCCATAGGAGGAATGAGAGCAAATCATAACTAAAGAAATAATATCTCCTTACAATGTAAGTTATTTGGCCTCGAGAGATCGTGATTCCTCCCAGTTCCCATCTATCCTAAAATATGAGTTCACATTTATTACTCCACCTCCAGTCCATACTGAAGTAGACTCAAATCAAGAAAATCAGACTCTGCACACAGTTATGGCAGATTTGAATGTAAGAGTGCTGCTAATTTCTATGAGTAATGATTCTCCTTTAATACATTATAATTCAAAATAATATTTTTATATACATACCCCTGTATGAAATTTAATATACCAAATAACTACCCTTTAACCACTCAAAGAAGTTGCATTTACTTAAGTTATTCCACTTGCCTGAGAAATCTTCATGTTCTGTAAAGCCAGGCCAGACTCGGAAGCTTTTTCATTTCTGAACAGGGCATCTATTTCTACTTCTCAGCAAGTGATTATCAAAAAGGGTTGGGTTTTTTTGTTTGTTTGTTTTTGTTTTTTCATTTTGAGAGTGAGCCTCAGCAAACACACATGTAAAACTGACAGTCAGCTTATGACTTTCCTGACTCTAGTAATTACTAGAATTTGAACCCAAGTCAGATTTTGCAGAGAATATAAAAAGCTATGAGAAAGTACTAGCTGGAAAAAAAGAAGTTTAGATAATCTACATATATCTGCAGCAAGCTACCAGTAGGAGACAGCTATAAAAGATAAACGCTGTAACAGAAACTGTATTAAAAGTGATGAAACAAAGGATTCTGAGAAATGATACTGCTCTTAAACAAGAAACCTCTCCTCTTATTTTTATATGCTTTAAGTAACTTCAATACATAAATATAAGATAACACCAACACTATGAGATTTGTCCGTATATTGTGATTAAAAAGTTTAGAGAGCTCTTTGAAGCACGGCTCTTTCAGAACAGAACACAAACAAGCGATAATCTTATTTATTTCAAGGAATATTACATGCAAGTTTCTCATGTGACATTCCTTGTAACATGGTATGGCAGCACTGATTCTGACTGTTTACCATCACACAAATAAAAAAAAATAGGCCAAATTGTCAACTGAAGTAAATTGATGTAGTTCCACAAAAATAAATAGATTTAAATCAATTTATATGAAGTGATTTTCTGCTCATTCACAAACTCTGTGAAGTTATTTTTGCAAGCAGTATTTTTACCTTAGCAGCTATGAAGTTAACTGGAGCCTACTGTAGATTAACACAAAACAGCAACATTAAGCAACTAGTAATTAAAGACTTGCAGAAATGAAAGAATAGCAATGCTTATTTTTGTGCAGCAGCAATTATTCCAGCAGGGCAGAAACTGAATTTAAATAACCATCCAGTTAACTAACCAAAAACTGTGGGTCAAACTCCCTTTTATTCATGTCAGTGCAAATTAATAGGAATTTCATTGCAGTCAGTGGTGATACACTGACATATTGACAGGAATGTCAGGCTTTGATGAATACTTTTCATTTTTTTCTTCAACAGTGTGACATAGTGGCCAACCTACTTATACATTCTTAATACTCTTGAATAAAATGTAGAATGATCTGTTCCATCACAGTTCTGTAGCTCAGTTCTCAAATTCCACCTCATTTAGATCCTAAGCATGCTTGGGTAAAGTGTTATCACAACCTTAAATCATCCAGTATGGTTCGGTTGATTAAGACAGGGCAATATGATCTATAATACTTTTGTACTATTGACCTCTGGTGTAGCTAATCGTTTTAGCTGCCAAAAATTGACTAGCTAACCATTAACTGAGATGAAGTAACACAATCTTTGACCTAAAGTAAAGATTCTCTAACAATGAAAAAAGTCATAATATAGCATGTTTGGGGCACACTGCTTAACGTCACTGGTTGTCCTGTACTGTGTCTCAATTTTGATGAACATATACTAGGAGAGAAAAAAAACTAATAACCAGAACGAGTAGATGGTGCAAGAACACTTAGAAACCTAGATACAAAGGTTCTTCTTAATGTACTCCACAGTGTAAGAAACTAAAACAGCATCATATGCACAGGACAACAACAATATATTACCAAATGATTCAGAATTCTGTCTCAGTGATGGTCAGATTATTTATTACAGTCTCAACTGTTAAGATAAATACATCATTAAAGTTACTGGGTATGTTATTTATTCACTGCATGAGACTAACATTTTCTTCATAAAAGCATTACTACAGACACAGCTTGTCTCTAATAATGCAGCCTGTAAGGATTACCTCTACAGAGTAGCATTAGGTTAGCAGTGTCACTGCATGCACTGCACGAGTTGTCACCTAACCCACAAACATCAGCACTGTCATCTCTCTCAGCAACAACCTTTGCATTTTTACTGTAGAATTTAATTTTCCAGCACAAGTTGTGAGAAAATATGATAAGAGAATATTACAAGGACAGTGAATGATAACTTAAAAGTTAAAACCTTGTACTTTTATAAACACGGTGAAATTTCACAGTATAAGACGCAGTATTTCTCTTTTGTGGCTACAGATTTGAAAAGCTGCAGGAGTTGCTCTGGGGTGGAGGAGAAGAGCACCATCCATCAGAACTTCCCTGTGATAGCACAGGACAAGATTCGCTATTGACAAATATTTACTCTGCTCAGAAGACAAGAACAGTTAACATCACAAAGCAGAAGACTCAAGATGAATATGAATACATATATATATTTGGCTTAGTTCCAAATAAACATTTTACTTTGTGTTATTTATCACTAATTCTCATTCAATAGCTACTGAGAGGAGAATAACCACCTCTACAGCATTTAAAAACTAATAAAAACTGGCACTGAAAGACATCTATATTCCTAATCTAGGCCTCAGCAATTACATTTTGCAAGATAAGTATTTTCCTAATCATCTTGCACACTGCAGTTAAAGAGTAAGACATGTTTTCAGCCAGTATACGAGAACAGTCTGTACTTATAGTAAGTTTAATATGAAGGGCTAAGAAAGTAATAACACAAAATTTTTGAATATACTTAGAAAACATACTCATGGCAATGATTCTAAATATAAATGCTGACTAAACATACATTTCTGACCATGACTTGACCTCACTTTTTCTTACAGATGGTGATCTGAGCCACCAATTGTCCTCTGCAACATAAATTATTACATGCTGACCCAAAAAATTGTCACATTTGGGATGCATGGGACACTGATGAAGGTTAGTCACATGAAAAAAGTATTACTGTTACCAATGCAGAAAGATTTTCTTTGCTATTTTCTGTTAACAAAGACTTGTTTCAAGAGTAAAGTAATTCCAGTTCTTTTTTATGGTGATATTTCAGGATAATCTTTCTAATAGTATCCTCTGTAAAAGAGTAGAGAATGCGACCTCAGAGAAATAATCAACGACATTTCCTTCTTCCCTTTTAAAGCCCAATTTCTGTACATTTTTGTACATATTTTGTTCTGTACATAACATTAGTTATACCACACATTTTGAAATACAGACAGATATAAAAAATACAGGATATATAAAATACATAAAGAAATGAGAAATCCTACCACACACAACAGAACATCTAGAACAAATTTTACACTCTCTATAGTTGATAATAGTGAAAATAGTATAAAGAAAAAGAATGATAATTTCCTTAGGTCACAATGACCTTATTTAGTGATAATCTGCCATAACAAAATTAAATTAGTACAGCATTTTGAGTTTGTTTTTCACATAATAGACACAGTGCAATCCTACATTGATTCTTTCTAAACCAGCGTGAAGTAACAAACTCAATGAAAACTAACTTTAGAAAACTAAAAACACTGTAAAGGCTTCAACACAGTGATTGCAGGTTAAGGATAATAATTTTTGTAGCGTACACCATAAGAAGATACAAATTCCCTAAAATACAAAAATACATCCAGATCCCCAGTTCAAAGGGAAGAAGCCAGAGTTCAAGTAGAGTTTGATCTCTGAGTAACAGGTAACAACAGTAAATCAAGCAATATGAATACAATCAGAGTCATCACCATTAGAAAAAAAGATTTGTGACAGTCACACTCGGTCTGAAGGATATAATAGGTATGGTATATATTGACAAGCGGAAGAAATTCTGTAATCAGTGACAGCGGAATAAGGCAACAGTGGAGAACAGACATTTCCACATGAGAAGAATGGAAATCAGAAAACAAGCAAACTGAAACAGAAAAGGTCACAATAAATAAGAAAGGAGTTTCATCTGGAAAAACCCAACACAAGAAAGAAAGAAATTCAAACAAGAGCAACAGATAATAATTTGAGACAAAAAGATGGCATAAAAAATTAGGTCATTTCAGGGACAAGAGGCTGCAATGTATCCTGTTAATTTGGTCGGAGAATTAGACCTTTTGAAAAAGTTAACTCTAGAAATATGGATAATTCATACCAACAAGGAATCGTGTTAGTTTTGATATAACCGCCATTCATGAAGCAATTTTGTGCTCTCATCAACAGTTGTGTTCTTTTTTTCCTAGCAGATCAATCAGATTTCACTTAATATTAAGAAAAGTATAAGAATTAATGCAGCGAGGTCTATCTTGATTAGTAACTGTCTTGCATACCATCACTTTGGCACGTAAGGTTCAACAAGCCAAGGCCACAGGCAAAAAATTGACATTGAATACTACAAGCACCAAACATCAGTGCATTCTTACATTCAAGAGCCAGGACAAACTGACCACAGCCTAGAATAAACATCAGAAGACATACGTATAAATTAGATCTAAAACACTACATAGTCAACTCTATCTTTAAAAATCTCTATTTATTTTTCAGAACTTGTTTTCAAACAGTACAAAATTTCAACTTTATTTATATAAAAAAAAAAAGAGTATTTCATCTCTGAGAAAGCAACAAACTGGAGCATGTGCAGGCATGAGCACACCTGGAACCCTTAAAAATTGGATATCAAGAGCATGTGCACTTGTACAACTGCAGCCTCAAAGCAGTGACTTATATACTTTACAAAGGAAATTACTATGATAACATCACCTGCTATGCAGTCGTGTATTAAACACTCTCCTGCAGTATTTCATGACACACAGCATACAAGACAAAGGCTAGAAGTATAAAATACGCATGCATGTAACTATGATAAATCACTTTACTACAGCACAGCGTTATATCATTCCAGCTAGAAATAACTTAAAAAACACTACCATCACTTCAGAGGAAAATAAATTATAAGTTTTAAGAATATTGCAGCATCCTACAATGCTTTACCAATTATCAAATTCTAATAATTAAAAAAACAAAATGCGTACAGCTGAGTAAATTACTATGAAAGGGCTCCTTCAGCTAAGCCAGCCTTGTGGGATTCAGGTCTTGCAAGTGGCTACCAGTGACCCATTAGAAGATGATAAAATTTGCAAGAAGAATGAGGATTAAGAGCCCAGAGCAGCTGTGCGTTATAATGCTCACAGAAGATAAGCAGGCCATTCTCCTCCAAGAACAAGAATATGAAAAACACTAGGAAGAACAACAAGCAGAACAGCCTCAACCTCCCCCTTCCTGCTCGAGCCAGAGACACAGCATGCAGCTGAACTACAGACTACATGTGGGCCAGGATCACAAATTCCAAAGCTGCAGCTTTGATACTGTATCTAACAGTATCTTATAAGACTCAAGAGATCATGGCCAATCTGTGGAGATCCTGTAGGAAAATTACTTCCATGTTTACAAAAAAGATATTAAAAACAAACAAACAACAACAACAACACAAAAAGCTTCAGTGAAGTTTGAAGAATTATTAAAATACTGAAAATAATTTTCTACATGGAATTAGATTTTAGGAGTTTAATCCATAAACTTACCTTTGTACTGCTCTATCATAGCATACAGGCAGCTGAAAAAGTCTTGTTGCTCTATGGACAGACTCATGAAAACATCTAAGGCCAGCTGGAAGCTAGCCTTAGCGAGGAGATCTGTGCCCTTCTCTCTCCAGCTTTCCAGTAGTGGGATAGAGAACTATCATTCACTAGTACATAAACCAACCAACTCCCTTATAGACAAAAAAAAAAAATACGTGTATATATATACAAAAAATTACTGAAGTAAGGAGGCAGAAAACTCACAGCAAGTAGCATCAGACATTGATCAAACCACTCTCCTACTCAAGCAAAAGCCCTTGTACAGAAGGATCCTGTACTACCCCCAGCTGCAAGCAATTAAGCAGTGGGATTAATTGCACCTGGGGAGGCAGGAGAGCACAAAGGTGAGCCAACACCACTCCCTCTATGCTTCAGCCACGAATTAATTTACAGAACCAGCATGATTTCCATACATTTGAAACAAAACTAAAATCAGCTGAGATACAACTCAAGCTGAGTATTAGCTACCTATTAGTGAAGGCAAAGCTCACACCTGCACGTCCAGAAGGAATTTTAGCTGCTTTACAGAATGGGGGGAAAAGTACAAATTTGGCCTTATAATAATTTTTACTTGGAAACAACTTACTAAAACAGATTAAAGTATTCAAGACACAACACTTTATTGCTTTGTTATTGTCAGAACGACAGACTACATTTCTTCAGCAAATAACTTCTGGGAGATCAAGCTGGCTTATTTTCTACAGCAGTACCACAGAGATTTAAAAGGAAAAGAAGGTAAAATTAAAGCTTCATTCCAAATTTGTGAGAATCTTCTAAATTTTCTGACTCATTTAAATCTTCAAAATAAACTTTAAAAGCATTTTCTAATGGGAGTTTTGGAGCTATCAGATGGAGTAGATTGTTAATTCTGATCCTGGTGTGTGCAGAGAGAATTGCTCAGCACAAAGAACATTTACTACAGCATCAGAGACTCCAAAAATGAGGAGGAAATTCATTTCCAGGAAGAAAAAGTTTTGAATATTCTTCTAGCTCCCCAAATAAAATTAATCAAACCAAACAAGTGGGATTTGCACTTGTTGTTTCACCAGTGCTTTCTCTGCTGTGTTGCCCTGATAAAAAGTCCCTGGAATGAGAAAAGAGGAACTAATTTTTAGCTGGTTTTTGTTACTGCACTGAATCTTACACTCATCTTACCCAGTTCTACTGCTGACCCAGGTGGGGGGAAAAAATTATTTGAAACCCAGCTGGAGAACAGACAGAAGTTTTAAAAGGCTTTTACTGCTTGATCCCTTGCTGCTACCTCTGCTTCAAAGCTTGGGAAAACCCAGGGAGAATCTAATAAAACAGAATCAGGCCTCTTGAGATGAATGTCTTATGTTTTCTTTTACCAATTGTCCTTTGAAATTCCTTGATGGATGGCATCAGTGGCATAACAAATAAGTAGCAGGTGAGAGTGAAAGGCAAAAGAACTACTTTTTTGCACTACTCAGGTGACACATATGGGTAACTTACAAGTGAATTAATGTCCTTGGAATAATACAGCTATAGCCACTGATAAGAGCACTGTTAAACAGTGTTAAATATATTACACTTACATAAGTATTCTTTATGTGACACATTCCTAAATGCTTGCTTAATTAAAAAAAAAAAAAAGTAAATTAAGTGTTAATAATGAAGCATTTTCTTTCTAATTTCCCATTCATTTCAAGTTTAAGGATACCCGTACGTGTATAATTT
Organism: Chrysolophus pictus; assembly: GCA_037305975.1. NCBI lineage: Eukaryota > Metazoa > Chordata > Aves > Galliformes > Phasianidae > Chrysolophus > Chrysolophus pictus. Next base: position 10,316,324 of record CM074583.1, on the reverse strand, counting down.
ATTTTCTTTGCATAAATATGGCAGCAGCACATTTTATTAAATACTGTGAGAAAAAAAAAATAACAGCAACATTTAATTACCAGTATTTAAATGACATGATTCATGTTTAGTATTTTAGATCTAAGCCATTAGAAGTTTAAGGTCAGATCAGCTATCAGGGATAAATTAATCATAGAACCTGTTCAAATCACAATCCAGTATGAAGACCACAGTGATTATTCTGAGAACCTTTCCAAATCTCTTGAGCATGTCCTTCTGAAATGGGAGACATTTTCCTGAAAATTTCATACAGTATATGTTAGCATTGTAAGAAAACTTTTGCATCTAGTTAAATAAACAAAACAGGGGTGAATTTATTGACTGCATGTCAAGAACGTTTAAAAAATCATTTTTGAATGTCAAATGGTCTTTCATTTCCCCACCTTGAGATTCCTGTCTCTATTCTTCCTCTATATTTCATGTCTGCTTGCTCTTTCAACCTGCTTGGAGCGCAGCCAGGCTCTACAGCCTACAGTATGAATATGCCTGCTATATTCCTGTTTGATCTTCTTCCCTTGATGTGTCAGTTTCTTTGTGGCCTGCCTACTCGTCAAACCATTTTCACTCTTCAAAACTTTTTATGAATTTTTAAAAAGCAGTGCAGATCTCAGGACATTTGATGAATTTTTCAAGAGCTAATCACACACAAATATCAAAAACATTGCTGTTTATGTGTTTAAGGACAAACATTTATTTACAAATTTCTGTACTTACGCCAGCCAGATAGCAACAAAATAGTCTGAAGATATACAGAATGTTAAAAGAAGGAATATATTCCTCTTTTAGCTTTAACAGGAGTAACTGATTCTTTAAAAAGGTGAAAAACAAGAAGCAGCAATTAGAAGTGTCAACGAGTAATACAGCAAAGTATAAAATCTTCACTAACATAGAAGAGTATAACAAAGATGCAAAAGATGAAATTTTGAACCATCTTCACTTAAGATGCATATTTAAGAAAATCATATACTGGTACAATTGCTTAAACTACGAGGTGACTTCTGTATTTAACTATTTCTTGTCAGCCTTACTAATGTGATACACTTTGTATAGATAATGTGCTAGTCCATCTGTACGCATCCATAAGTCATGGATCAGTAAATAACAGATTTCCATTTACTAGTAAGACATTACTGACAACATATTTCTGAAAGTTGCTACTCTTTTCAGGCGGTTAAAATTGTGCTACTGGTGAGTTCCTCACAGAGAACTGACCATCAAAAATATAGTGTTCCCTATGTCCAATGGGTAAATAATTCCCTGGAATGTTACAATAAATAATGTTGAATTCCTTGACAGCAATCAATTTAAATTATCTTAGTAGGATTATAAATGACATTGTTAAACACTTTTATACTCAAGTCAGGACCACCATCAGAGAAGTGGTATCAATAATCGTAACTAAAATAACTCACTTTGCCCTCTCCTAGCAAAGGTTGCATAGCATAAAGCATACTTAACTGAAATATACCACTATAAAAAACTATAGCTAAGACCCGCTTAAGGCAATGTTTTTAGTACTCCAGTGTTATAGGACAAGAAAGAATAAGTAAACACATCCGAAAAAACACACAGATGGTAAACTGTACTAAAGCAGTTTTCATACAGAGAATGCATAACCAAGAAAGTCTTTTGGGTGATATCATCTGTCATGGGCTAACCTCAGTTTAATGCTCATTCAAAGACTAGCTTTCACAATTTTTTTATTTCTATATTAGGAACAGTGTTGTATCTTCCAATTCAACATATATATGTATGTTCTGTAATACTAATATTGCATAAAGGAGCCTTCAATATATTAGTAGATTTTATATGTAAAAGAAACTCCTCTTTTTTGCATTCAGCTCTCAGTGATATTTTCTGATTTGGTTGTAGAAGACACAACATGAACAGAAAATTGTTTTTCAAATAACTTTACCTTTGAATAAGACTTTCTGGCATCTGGCTTTTTTATTCTATCTTTGATTTCTGTTTGGCAATACAGATGTGTATGCACTAAAACAATATACTTTTCCTGTCATAAGAGTGCTACTGAAAGTATATTAACATGACAATAACGCATGGAAATGGATCAGTAGAAGGGCTGTTGTGGACATGTACTTAAAAAGGGATGCTTTTACAAACTGTGTACTTCAAGTCTGAAATGTATTAATTCATCTGGTCCAACTTACAAACCTCTGATATCTGCATATCTGGGAATCAGATTCTCAAAGGTGTTTAGGTGACTGGTTCCCATAAATAAAATGTTAAATAAATAAAATAAAATGTATAAATAAAATGTTACAGCAAAACAATATCTAACTTAAAATCTACTTTCCTAACTTTTAGGGAGCAATGGCCTAAGATAAATATTTCAGAACAAGCTGAAATTTAATTCAAATAATTATTGGTTCAATTGCCACAAACCACAATTGAGCAGACAGCTTCAGACAAGCAGTTCTTTCAAACTCAAAGCATTATCATAAGTAAATAAGGACCTGTACATTTATTATTACACTTCTACTAGAAACCAAGCGGTTTACATCATATTTGACACAGGTGAAATGACCCAAAGATGTCTGGAAGGAGGACATAGCAAACAGTTAATGCATTCAGTATTGCTGAATCATCCCCTGATCACTGCAAAGATTTTATTTTCTTGCTTATGAGCTTAAAAGGAGTTACATTTAAAAGGATTTATATGATTAACAGTAAACTCAATTCAAATTATCCTGTTACAAAATAACATATAAAATATTTAGGAGGAAGGAGGTGTCAACTGTATCTACATTTGCTTGAAGCACTCTCAGAAAATGCTGACGGTAAAAGGACAGACATGCCAACCATCACTATGATAAAGAACCAGGAGTGAAAAAGTATATTTCAAATTTTAATTTAATGCAAAATATCAATGAAAGGAGTCACAAGACAAGCCACTAGGAATGCATTTTCTTCTTTCTAGTACTGTGAACTGGCCTCCTACATTTTTCCAAACTGAAGGATTCATAAAATTATCTGAAGAAAGAAAAGCCTTCCAGATAGATACCAAATCTTCTCAAGTACAGTGTTGTGTTGGAAAGAGTTGGCATTTGGATGAAAGACAATTCTGAATTGTTTTCATCTACCTCTTAGCTGAGAATTTAATAATTTAATTTTATCTCATAAGTAAGTAAAAACAGAAGAACAAAGGTGGTTATTTTTTAGAAAGTTATTGTTGCTTAAAAGGTAAGGAATGGTCCAGATCATTTGAAGTAGGAAATTAATTTTAGCTACCTAAATTCTAGCAAATGCATAAGCTTTGCTTATTGTCAAAGAATTTTACTGAAATTCTGTAGCAGTGCTATTTCATAGCATCAGCATCAAGAGAAAAATTACACTTATTATCTACCTCCCTTTCTACTTCACCCATCACTACAGATTCTACACACCAACCACATAATAAAATCTTACAAAATTATATAAAAAGCTGAATATTTCCTTGCAAGGATGCTGCTTGTTCGCAGAGACAACAAATAGCAGTGAAGGGTTTGTTACCTTTAAAATATCTATGACAAGAAATCAAGCATTTCAAATGTGTAAATAGGGGCTTCACATATTTAAGCTTTTCTCAAAGGGGATCATTTTTGTTGTCAGCCGTTGAGGAACAATGATGGCAGGTCATTATGGGATAAAAACGTCATGAAAGAATTGAATCCTGCACCAGCTGTCAGAAACGTCAGGACTGAATTTCATTCATTCTGGTAGCAGATCTACTTGTAATGAAAGATTGTCTCACCATGCCTTTTGATATGTAAACATTTGTGCAGAAATACACACTTCTGAGCAACTTGTAAAAGAAATCATTCTTACAGTTAAAAAGTGTACCATCGTACTATTTCCATCAATTGTTTATTACCAGAGCACAATACTCTGGTATTGATCAAGCAGGATGAGATCAATTGATTGTCATCATATCTCTGACAGTCAAAATCTACAATAAAGCTTTTTTCAAGCCATGGATGTCAATACAACACAAAACAGGTACATATTGCTTAGACACAGCAGCTAAGCTGAAAAAAAACACAGATTACCTTCTGTCTCATCACACTGTATTTTTAGAATATTTAATTTTATTTCATAAAGCAACACATTTTTCTGTTACTGTCATTGTTTGTATTGCTACTAAACAAATATGAGGAGCACTATACAAACAGGTACTGTTTATCTTTCTACTGCCTACACTCAGCCAGATGCAAATCACACAGGCCTCTAAACTTTAATTGATTTCCAAATTTTGCACTGAAGAGGTATAAAAGCCTACACACTGTAGGAAATCAGAGTATCTTCCTACATAGCTGAAAAGAAAAAAGAAAAAAAAAAAAAGGAAATAAAACACTTATATTCCCACTAATCTATGATAGAAATATTTCCTTTCTCTTTTGCACATTACTGCTTTTATAAAGGAGGCAAAGCATTTACTAAGTGGGAAAAGAGACTGCAGAAACAGAACCGAGAAGGCTGAAATATGCAGCTAAAGAAAAAACGAAGTGTGGCAAAGATGCTTAAACACAACGACAAAAATCCAGAAAAAGAGACCATTATAATGAATGAATTCTTCTCCAGCTTGTTAAAAGAAAGCTGAAAGTTTTGGAAACTTGTTCATGTTTTTTGTGATTACATTATTTTTCCCGTATACATATGCACATACCTATAAACAATAAAGAAAGAAAAGGGAACATTTCCATAGCTTTGCATACAGAATTCAATATTACTGTATTACTGAATTTTGGGTGCAAAGGTAGATAAGAATAAAAATCCAGCACATGACTATTGCTTCTTTTCCTGCTTCCAAACATCTTTTTGTTATCTTTTTTTCCAGCTATGAACTGTGGAAAACAAACCTGTATACCTATAGATACTCCCACATGCCATGCACATAAATTAAATCTTAGCATAGCATATCAAAACAATGCACTGTGAATAAGCTGTAGAAAGTAGTTTTAAGTTCTTACAGCATTATACTCAGTCTAAGCCAGGTACTGGACTCCTAGCTAACAAAATAAAAATGGTGCAGTTTATTGAAAGAAAAATGTAGGAATTTTTCCATTTGCTTTCACAATGGTTTAAAATTGGAAGAAAAAGTAAAAGTTTTATATCATTATGTTTTATATATTAAATATACAAGTTTCAGAAGCATTAGATAAACATTAAAGTTAGTTTACAAATTGTAGCCAAAATGTTATTACTTTGAGACCTGGACAGGGATATGATGGGTCATTGGTTCCCATTAGTTTGGAAAATTGAATGTACAATTATTATTATTATTGTACTTGGTCAAACAGAATGAAAGAGGGAAAGCTTGCGTGAGAAGAAACTCCTGGGGGATTTTAAATCTTTTTATTTTGTTAATCCAAAATTCATGCTGGATGAATTTGTGCATATACTAAAATTAATAAAAATTTCCTAAAGATACATCCAAAATGAAACATTTTGGTGCAAGTAGTACTAAATATAGTTTTTATTTCCAATATTGATAGACCTTTCTCCCTAGATTCTAGTCACTGTACAGATTACTCAAAAGTTTGAAATTCTACTTCCAGCCATTCTATCCTGGGTGTGCAGCATTGCCTGGGGTTGTTATGACCAAAGAGCAGGACCCGGCACTTTGTTCTGCTGAACTTCTTCCCATTGGCCTCAGCCCACTGATCCAACCTGTCCAGGTCCCTCAGGAGAGAGCCTTCCTACCGTCAGGCAGATCAACATTTTCCCCCAACTTAGTGTCATCCGCAGACTTACTGAGACTACACTTAATCCCTTTGTCCAGAGCACCAATGGTACAAGTTACCTTGGCTGAGTTCAAAAACTGGTATTAACTTCTAACATGAATTTTAAAGACCTGCGATATAAAAATCCACACATCTCTTTATACCTTAGTCTTACAATAAGACACTGAATATGTGTCTTTTGGGGTAAAATTTTATGTACATGCAAATATGGACTCTACCATTACACAAACACATGGAACAGGTAGAAAAATGGGGATATTTTACAGTTGTGTGCTTTTTTGGCAGTTCCAAACCCTGGAGTACTTTCATGCCTTCAGTGTTCATACTCACTACATAGATTCAAATGGTTCTGCTCTCTGAATCTTCAAATAATATTATTTCTCTATGCTCAATAGCACAGATGGCACCTGATGCCTCATCCTCAATTCTTTTTTCTAAAAGTATTTAATAAGCCTAAAATTCCTGGCTTGATTTTGTTTTCACTGAAGTAAGTGGGAAAATTCATTTTGGCTTAAGTAGTGGAAAAATGAGATCCAACTGAAAATCAGGAAACATATTTGTATGCTTCCTGAAACATGATCCAACTGATCATTACACTTTAATTGTTCCCTACTATGCCTTATTATTTTTCTTACATTGTTAGAAGAAAGGGAAATTAGGCAACTTAGAGAACACCTCTTATCTGTGTCATGTAAAGCTAGTTTTGTTTGCTTTATTTCTAAACATTAGTTTTGTTTGCTTTATTTCTAAATATTTTTATTGCCCAATACATGCTTCTAATCATTACTATAATCACGTAACTGTAATTCAAGATATATAGAACCCATATAATTAACTGCCAAAGGCAAATAAATAACAATTGGGCAAGTCAAAACTAAAAGTCTAAATCAATCAAAATTGAATTCTCCCTTTTCTAAATCTCTAAAAACAGTAGTAGTGTTTTTGTATCCTAGTCAATATTTTGATATGCAAAATTTCCTACATACTGTCATAGACTAAATTTGTATTGAAATACTAAGAGAAAAAAATTTACGATTTCAACAGCACAATTATCTAAACATTATTCAAATATGTTCAACTATCTATGTGACTTGGGAAAAGATATTTATCTATCAAAGAAACAATAGTTACAATTTCTAATATTGCAGTATGTCACATTTTTCCTAGTCAGACTCAGTCCAAAGTTAATGCAATTCCCTGCTGAATTACTGGATAGTTAAGTATTTCTTATTTATTTTCATATTCAGGGATTTTATTCTACTGAGATGGATTTTGCTTTCTGAATAAATGACAGATGATAAAAAGTGGAACCATCTTTAAATTAGTTCTATGCCAAACTCTGGTACTAATATTTAGGCATAGTTAACATGCAATTAGTACAGAGGAGATTGTGTGTTTGTGTTTGGAGAAGGAACAGTATAGTGACTCATTTTTAATGCATCATATTAGAGATTAATTTATTCTCCAAAGCCCAAACTGACTGTTATATTAAATTCTTTCCATGCCTCAATGCAAAAGGGACTACAAATTTTAGGTGAAAAGTACAAAAGCACAGTTCAAGCTATACCTTGCCCATAGTCACATTAGCACATGTGTGTGAAGCACTCATGTTGGGGGCTGATTTCTAAACAGTAGCAGACAAGCATTTAAAATGTGTACACCAATAATCAGTGGTTTAATTATCCATAGCTAATGAAGTTAAACAGATAGATTATCCTTTGCAAGATCCATACCTATTTTGCTACACAGCACCAAAGCATGTCTATGTGTGAAGCTGACATGGTACAGAACTTGTTAGAAATCATTCACACAGCTCAGATTCACAGACTCACATCATACCTAAAACCAAAGTACATTTTGCCCACTAAAGCTTATAATGGGAAGGAAGTGTGAGAAGCCAGCTGCACAGTCCATTCTTCTATTTCATGCCTCAAAATGCTGCACTGATATTCTTCCCTCCTCACGGCCAAGTGGGAAGAAGCAGGCATTTTGCCTTCTCTTAACAAGGTAGCCTCAGGTAAGTCCCTATGAAGCCAGACAGGACAGCATGAGTGGCCAGCGGCAGCAACTTTTCTCTGCCCATCAGGACATAGGGAGTGACCTCCACTCCCCTGGGAGACACCTGGCAGCCCAGCCCGTGTCCCCTTCCTGAAAGTGTTGGGACACTTGAGAAAGCATAGGAAGGCTCAGATACATTACCAGAAGCAAGCAGACTCTACAAAGACAGTTGTTCAGCCGACAAAGTCCCTTTTCTCTCCTCCCTTTTTGGCCCTTCCTTTCATTAACAATTGATGAATTTCCAATCAGCAAAATGGGAATTAGTTTAAAATGTATTTGGTTTCTCTCCTATTTCTAAGGGAAAGAACGTTCCTAAGAGTTCTACTAAGGAAACTGTAACTGACGTCATACAAAAGGCAGGCTGCTTGGTAAGGAAGAAACCAGCTCAATGAATAAAAGACTTGTGTTTATTTCCTCCTTTTTGCATCAACAGGCTAATTACAAACATGTAAACCTCAGGCAATGAAACCTAAAACTAATTAGATTTCTATTAAGATAATACTAATGTTACATAATTCCAAAGAAGAAAAGGAGGACACAATTTCCTCTACAACAATCAGCAGTATAAGAATACTGAAAATATCAGATTCACTTAATACATCCAGAGAAGATATTTCCAATGCACTCTGTCATCAAACATGCCTATCTATAGCTCTTTATGGATGTAAATTGTGCATTCAATACCCAGTAATAGAATGTGGATTGGCCAAAACAGGCAGATGATCCTTTGTAACTTAATCTAAGGTTTGCTGAGGTTATGGGAGAGTGAAATTTATAGAAGATTGGCACTCATCACTAGCCATATCAGTGTTATTTCCCTTGTACAGTGTTATCTTTGTCTTGTACTTCTTATTGACTGCAATTCTTCTTGTTCTTTATAGAAGCTTGCTTCATACTCCATTTTATCACCCACACTCAGGCAGATACACAGCTCTCAATGTCCATGTGAGCCCACCAAGCAACAGCGTCAGAATTAAATGCTAACCCCATTTTGAGGTATTTTTCTGATTGGTCAGTTTCATCTTTGTAAAAATTAATGGCCTCTTGAAAAAGTGCATGCCTGCTTTGTATGGACACTGTCAGGCATTCAGGAGATTTGCGCCTCCATAAAATTTGTTTGTATTTTAAATTACACATTACAGACTATGAAGTAAAAACACTTAAAAAAAAAAAAAAGGCATGATTCTATATTAAAAATTCTGTTTCCAAGATCTGATTGGAATCAATGGTCTAATGTTCTTCATAGCCTTCTAACTCACAAATATTACCCAGAGGGGTAAATTCTATTCTGTTTTCCTCTGAGCATAATCTCAGAGATATAAAATAAAAAGCAGTCTAACTTGTTTGAGGGTCTCATTTGCAATTTGCATGTCACTATTTCAGCTACAACTTTTGGAAACCCTTTGCTAGATTTTTCCAGTTTTCTTTAACCAAAGTACATCAACACTGATACTTTAGTTTAGAGTAACATAGTGCTTTTGAAGTTAATCAATTCTGTTCTTGAATGAGCCAAAATTACCCATTCTTGGTAATGCTTAAAATGTTTGAATTAGCATCATGGATTTCCCAATTGGAACAATGTTAGGAGTTGACTTTCTGTTATGTGGTATTAGGAAGAACGGAAGTGAAATTTAGAATTAGATCCATTATGCATATCCATACGAATACTTCATATCAGTAAGCATCTCAATTCTTGAATATTTTCCCTGAAAAACACCTTAATCCCAAACTATAATTTCCCCTTTCTCGTCTGTATAGTTGGTCCATATATTGAAGTTCTTTTATATCATGCCTCAACCAATAAATGAGAAACCAACAAGTAATCTGCAAAATTTTCTATCAGTGTGAACCTCATCTCCCTATGACTCACTCTATGCATAGCACACACCACAATTCTGCAGTGCTCTACGACCAGCCTACAACATAACCACACTGTAGAAATGAACAACCTTGTATTATGCCTTTTCCAATGCTGGATTGATTTTCCATTCCAGCTGCAATTCATGCCGATGACTCCTGTGCTACTCCTGGGTTCTCCAGCATACTAATCAGGTCACATGACAAACATTTATCAAGCTAAATCTCCCACATTTGCATGTGATAAAGCCATGCCACTTCTGGTAATCAAGGAAATGCATATACTGCTTCACAATACCTTCTCAAACTCATTTCTAGTGTTCTTTCAAGGTGAAAAATCTATTTTTGATTCTGGTTCTCCTTCATTGGTCTTTAGGGCACATCTTGATAAAGATCTCTTCTTCACATACACTGTGTGACAAAGTGTTAAAACATTTACCAGTGAATGATTGCCAAAACAATGTATATGAATATATGCAAACATATGAATTAGAGCCACTCTATAAATATTTCAGAAGTTACATCCTCAGTTAAATTATTTGTATTCTATATTACTATTTTCATACTTCTTTTAAACATCTACTGCTGTGATTAGACCTGATACTAGTCCATACTTGTTGAATTATCAATGATAGTTAAGAGAAAATAAGAATCTTCTAAATTAGAGCTTGAAGCATACTATTATTTTTAGGCAATATTTTCAGGAAAAAAAGAAATGAGGAAAATCATTAGTTATGTAGATGAATATACCAGAATGACAATAAAGAAAAATATATTGACTAGCAGAAAGATGAGAAGGACTCTTGGGAGTCTTTTTAATCTTCAGTCTCAACTTCAAAGGTACTGACTTTCAATTACTGGACAGAAATTAGCATATAGTCATTGGTTCTGTAAATAAAACCACAGCAATTCTGTCTGTTTAGTATTCTTGTCAAGGAAGAGTGACAAACTAAGTAAATACAAATAAATTACTTTTATCCAGGTAATACTTTGAAGACTCATAGGCCTGAAGAACAAATCCTTTGTCACACAACTACATACAGATTTATGGATCTCGTCAACTAAGTCCCAAGCAGAGCTCTGAGAGAGGAAACTGTTATAACAGAGCCATGAAAACAAGAAGAAATATCTGGCAGTGTAGTGTATTAAATGAGGGAATACAACATTTAAATAATAATCTTACCCCATGAGGCAGCCAGATGTCTTGAGAAAAGATTTCACAGTAAAAGTGAAGATACAGCATTTTATTTTATATTAATAATAATTTGGGCACTAAAAAAAAAAAAGCCAGATATATCATTATCATGAGGAGACCCAGATACTGGTTAAATAGGCAAAATAGCTCCTCATGGTGTATACTTAACAACACAGTGTTCTTACCATATTGGGACCTAGCAATAGTTATAGGATTTACCAGCAATTTAACTTCTCTATCTGCTAAATTTCTGATTGTGGCTGCAAGACTAGAAAATCTCATTTAGAATTTTCACCAAAAAACAAACAAACAAAAAAGCGTAGCAGGTTGTTGGGTTTTTATGGCTTTTTTTTTTTCCCCCAGAAATTTGCTCATTGTTAAAATAAAGAATATTTGAAAAGTGTTCAAAACTGTTTCCAGCACTGCACTGTTCTAAGTTTAAGCTACAGAGAAAGCATAATGTTTTTATGGTCAGGCTTACAGCATGCTGTACATCTTAAGGCCTAGCTTGAACAGGGAAAATACTTTACATTAGAACTCTGCTTGTACAAAATCAACTTTTCATTTTTCACCTCAGTGAGGTGTCTTATTCCCAACCATCAGCTTTGCTACCTGTAACAATGCCTCCTTCAAGAGTACTGTAGAATCTGAATAAATAAATGCTTATTTTCTGAATGATCAGTTTGGAGGTCAGAGAAAATAGGAAAAAGAACAAGAGACAGTTTGCAAGCTATTCAGCAGAGAAACCTAATCAGAGTCTTATCACCTAGTTATTTATTTTTCATACAACAGAAATAGCAATGGTCGCATAGTCCACAACATGCAGAGCAATGCCAATATCCTTCATATGATATAGTTACCAGGAAAAACAGTAGATTGTTCATTTCTTCCAGAATAGCAAATCTTTGGCTCAAGGAGAGCATAAAAACACACACATAAAAAAATCTACAGCGGTGATGTGACAGTAAAATAAAAAATTACTTCCAAGTACTCTCTTCAGCAAGCTCACCCAAATTGTATTCCATGTACACAGTATCAACAGAGTGGGATTGCACCAATCATGTTAGCATCAAAATAATTTGCACAATGTTGAATTTGCAGTAATGTGAGAAAATGGATACAACAAGCAAAGAAGGCAACATTCTTACCTTCAGTGTACTTGGCAGGAAGTAAAGAAAGAAATTTCTTAGACAAAAACATCGTAACAGCGAGGAAATTAATATTTAAATACTAATATATCCTTCACTGTGTGTTTTATAAAGTATTTAGGTTACAGAAGTTTGATTTAATACCATGAAGCTCTCCATATCTCAAATACAGAACCTGTGGTAAGAGAACATATTTAACAATGAAAAGTTAATTTGGTTATGCTGCCAATAACATATTAGCTAATTCGATAGTGGATTAATTACCATATACTTAAATACCTGAGCTGAATACAAGCTTACAAAAGACTGAAAACAAGAATACCAAATTTTCCCATAATACACATTTGCAGATTCCTGCATATTTAACTAGTAATCTTTTATTTCAGAAGTGCCAATAAATTAGAGGAAATTTTGTTACACATTAATTTATATGATGAAGCAGTACGTACAAAGCCCATCAATTACAGTGATAGAAGTAATTAGGCTTTCAGTTCCTATGAATTAACTATGCATCATATTCTTGGTAATAAGTGGCATGCATGATTATCTCTGATTGTATCCATCTGCTTAATTTTTAATGAATGTCATAGTATGTATACAGATTTTAATTGACAATAAAAACATGTAGATTTATTAGCTGTTTTCAACTTTATTAGTTAAATTTGTTGTGCTATGCTAATCATCCTAATGCATGCTAATAGTGATTTCTTAAAGAATCATTGAATTTACTCAGTGTTATATTCTTAGAAAGAATAAATGAGAGCCCTGGAAGGTAATAGTTAAAGTGTTAAACATGGAACAGAAGAGCTGCATTTTGACTCCACATCAACTCCACATCACAGCAACTGAGAATCTACAATATTAAGTCACAAGTCACGTACCCTGGTGCAAATACTGCAAGTGTTAAGAAACTGCCAGAAAAGTTACAAGAGTTACACTGAGTTGTTCACCAGTGGTTCAGATTGCTCCTTATTTTTTTTTAGTTCTGTGTAATCTGCGTATCAAGTATCAGTTGGCTCTTCTGTAGAAAATCTTTTAACCTTGAGCATAATGTAAAATATGAGTATATGAATGGGGAGATTTTACAAAACTGAGCACATATCATAATAGCTATGTCTTATATAAAATTTAAATAATAAAACAATTTTTATTTTCAGAATTATGAAGCTAGGTACAGTAAGATAAAATTGGGTCTTTTTTCCAGTGCACAGAGTAGAAAAAGTCTGTTTGTTTTTGCTTTTGCTTTTTTTTTTAGCGTTAGATAGCCTTGTTCTTAAACCAAAGAAAACATATTTGAACAGAGATACGCAACAGAGATACAAACATAAGGGCAGCTGTGCTGCTCCATGCCCTGGGATTGCTGTGGGACAGTGCCTCAGGAGCAGAACCCACCTTGATGCACCCAGTGTGCTGTGTGTCTCATCTTTTGTCTCCGGTTTAAGACCAGCATAAGATGCCTATGCAATGAGAGGCCTTGCTAATTTTCAATGGTTACAAGGAACTTAAAATGGTGTCTGATTGTCTCCATGTACCAAGAAATAATTTTACTAATAAAAGCCAAATCATTTTATTTCAGGCATATCAATATTTTGAATATTTTTCTTAGTGCATATAACTCTAGGAAATATAGCAATCATACAAAAGAAAAAAGTAGAGACGTAGAAAATTTTAAAATGCCAATATCCATGTTAGTTTTGATATGCACAAAAACTTGCATATCCATTTAATTTTGAATACTAAATGTTAGAAAATGTTACACAAGAGATTTCCAAAAAACCTCCCTCCATCTTTTTCCTCATCTTAAAAAAGATAACTCATATGCCCACTCCCCACCCCTCGCTGTTATTACCTACAAAACGCTGTAGTAATCATTTCAACCATATGGTAAATCAATGCAGCCCTTTTTCCCAAGAACTGGTGAATGAGAACTATGGCCTCATTGTAAATGCATCAGCAATTCAGTTATTATTACTATTGAAGAAATGACACTAGAGTAGTACCATTAGTCATAACGTATGCTTAGGGTTGTTATTTTATTTTATTTAAAAGCATATAACTAAAGCATATAGAAAAGGAGTCAGATAAGGTCTATTTCCAGGGAAAATATTGGGGAAGATATTAACATAACTTGGTTTTTATTTCTGTACTTACACATATGTGCTGAGATTCCATTAATATTTTCATGTTCACTCTGATGTTTTCTTTGCCATCTTTCATTTGCAAGCCTTTTGGCACCTAAAACACCCTGAGCAATAAACAGCTTTCTAACATTTGTCATCTAGAAAAACGTATTGCACTCAAGCACTAGAGGACCAGAGGCCACAGCCACATGAAAGTCACACTTCATTTAACATCTATTACACCGCTCTTACTTCTCCCCCTTCTCCCCCTCACTCATTTTCTCTAGTAGACACAGTGGCAGTATCCAGTACAGGTTTATCCATCCCTTCGGGGGAGCGCTTTCAGCCTCTCTTGCTAGGTCATTCTACAAACTGATATTTGAATCAACTCATTCTCTTAAGATTCATGAATGTTATTAATGTCACATCCTGTTCTCCATTTCACTGGACTTAAACATTCATTTACTGGTTTTGGTTCTAGCTCTTTCCTATTCCTTGTAAGAAGAAAAACAAAAAACAAAACAATAAAACTTCATTTGATTTTCATTATTTCATGTCAAAAAGAAGGGAAAAAAAAGTGTAGAATTCAAATTTAACATACTACCACAAGAATATTTTAGAACAATTTAATTCTTATTGAATATGTTTTTTCTAGATACGTTACAGAAATAGGTATCTAATCAGTAGTCGAAAGGTGTACTGCAGCTGTCAATATTAAATACTAAAGGGATAATGGAATTTTTTTAAAATCTTTTTTTTTCATTGATTATTTGGATTCATTCCTGACATATAACTAGTAAGAAAAAAAAAAAAAAAAAAGATAATTTTATCTTCTCCTCTTCTATTTGATTACCTTTTTTCTTATCCTTTTTTATTATTTATTTTCAATTTTCAATTTTTTTCCCTGGGGTGCACAAATAAGTAGAGATCTCTGCACAGTGCTGCACAAAAAGCAAGGTTCTATAAGATGATCCAAAAGTGAAGGGATTCCAGAGCACTCATCTCCACTGTGGCATGCCCAAATACTATGTGCATCTCACATGCAGGCCAGTGCAGCTTCTCTAGTGTACTTGGAAATAAGGCTACACGGACACATTACAAGGAAAGACTCCTCTTCTGATAAATTGGATCATTTTGAAGTTCTAAGCTCCTAATATGCTGAGTGTACAGAGCTAACACTGTCTTAGAGCTTGGTTCACCCAACTGCAGCTACTAGTTCAGTACTACTCATGGAACTCATCCACAATTTGTTGTGATAGTACTAGCAGCCAGTATCACTACACTCTCGGTTTCTTCATAATAAAGAAATAAATTCAGAATGTCAAACTTTAGCAGGAAACTTTATTGAAAGAAATTTTACCTCTGTGGTGATAATACAGAAATATTTTTGTTGAAAGAAAAATGGAAAATGGAAATACAGCTATTACATAAAATGCATGTTATTTCAGTAAATGGAGAATATGAGGAAGGAACCTCAGTGGGAGATATATTGGAATCTAATCATAGATTATGAAAACAACTTTAAAATTTCCCAGAAAAAGGTCTTAGAGAAGAAAAGATACAAGCAAATCTCATCAAAGTAATCTCTTCATTGTTTCTAATCTCTTGTGCTGTCAAAAGATTACCAATGCTTGATCTCATATCAGATATTAAATTTCACCTCTGCACAAAAGCTTGTTGGAGAAGAAGGTTGTTTAGTGATAAACAAAAAAAAAATAGATGAAAATTTTTTATATTTTCTGGTTTGAGGTTTGCTCTCCTTGCCCAGTTTTAAGTAGCTGTGGGAAGAAAAAAACTGATGCAGACTGTGTCACAGCTGGGAGGCAAGGTTCACACTAAATAATAATTCACATTAAGAACACAAACACTTTAACTCACTTAAGTGTTACATTCAGTGTGGAAAAGGTCCAGGAAATAGGTGATACTTTCACACATTTACTGTGAAGTTTTCAGGCTACAAACACAGATCAAGATGGGCAGCAGCAGCAGCAGCAGCATCCTTATGGTCTCTGCATTTAACCTTCTCATTTATTTGAACCAATCAAGCTTGGGAAGGCCAGATCTGAAGTTCTGAGATAAACTGGAAGATATGATGAATAATATAAAATAAGAACTAACCTCCCAAATCTATAGCCTCATATACCACACAAGAACCTGTTTAAATATGCTTTTTATTCTGAGTTTCCAGACTTCCTATATTTACATTAATCTCTCAGCTTTCTTGATCTCTTTTGTTGTTGTTACTGTTGTTCTAATTTTACAAATTTGTTTTGTTTAGAAGGAACACATTATTCACTTCTCCATTTTCAATTAAGTATAAATCTTCAGCCTAATGAGATGTGATGAAGGTACCACACACTATATCTCTGTTGCATGACTGGGTATTCAGCTGCACAGGCAGAACTGAAATGCAATGCAGCTAAATGAGCAGGGTTTAGATCAAGTCTTGCTTTGGCCTGTAGCTGGTAACAGATATACTGCTAATAGGTAAGCAAGAACTGTCTATAACAAAAACAAATCCAATGTGTACAATGTATGCTAGTAGTTTGTGATGTTTAGTTTACTGTAATAACAGTTTACATAACATGAAATACCCAGATGTATTATTCAGTGGTTTTCAGAATAACTTGAATTCCTTAAGTTGGTAATTTTGGAAATTCTCACCTTTAAAAGACTCTGAAATTAGTCATCCAAAATTTCAGGGGATAAACAGAAATTGCATGAGTTTTCACATTGCAGTTCAGGGATTCTGAAATGAATTGCAGTTCTAACTTCATAAAGCATTCTTTTAAAGGATCACAATATTTGATGAAGTAATCGGATGTGAAATGAACATACAAGATTTCAGCACAGACACTGAAAATGATTTGGGGTAATGAAATTCCTTTGGTAAAATAGCTCACATGAAAAGCACCAACAATCACCATATACTGGAGCACAAACAAAAAGAAGAGAACCCCTATGAGACAGTTTGGAAATTCCCCTTGTCTGCCAGGACTGTGTCTTAGCACATGACCATGGTCAACAATCCTTCGCTTCCATTTTGGACCTGAACTTTGAAGTTCTGGGCGAAGAAGATGCTCCTCTGAAGTGTTAAACAGTAAATATGCTCTAAAGTCTTAGGTGTTAAAATGAAAAGTGTTCAAAACAGAGGAAATGAAGAATCACAATATAGGCATGAGAGGCTTTTTTTCTATTCTAACAATAACCGCTTAACAGTATGAGATACCCAGATTCACTTCTTCAAGCACATCAGGTACAAGAACACACCAAAGAATAGGAGAGAAAAGGAGGAAAGGAAGGTAATTTAAATGCATCTTGCTATGGACCCTGAAATAAACATGACTTTAAAATCAAAAACCATCAACATCACAACAAACAGCTATTCAGTCAACTAGATTAAAGGTGTTTACTGGCTGCATCTCTCTTTGATGCATTTGTTACAGAAAACTGTGGGTTTTAATCACAAGGGTACAACAGGCAGCTGAGATTTAGGATCCCTGAGTTAACAGCGATTACACACCTGCAGAAAAGAACTGCGGAGTCCAGATTACAGCAGGAACTGTGTGCTTGGATATTTACTCAATCCACTGACCACAGCAGACGTTCTTAGACTCCACCACTTACTTTGAAGAGATGCTTGGCTATTCTCATTGCTGCACTGCCTATGCAGCGTGTATAGAGAAGCAAAGGCCAGTGCAGACTATGGCTCAACAAAACTAATTTGACTTTCCTTGCCCTGTTATGTGGGACTCACCTCCTCTCTATAAGCAGCACGGTGTTATTACAGCCTTTTTAAAATTATGACATTATTAAGCTTAACACAGTGAAGAACACGGCATTTCAAAGAAACCAGAAGTTGGCAAATATCATGAGAAGGAAATAAAGTGAAGTAAGGTGTGATTTACAAGCCCTGGCACTAGATGGTAAAATAATTTAAGTCTTTTCAAGTGGAAAGAAGAATATGCATTCCTGCTGGTTGAGTTTTAGCTCTCCCCTTCTAAAATTATTTCTATTTTTTATCTTTTCTTGCAAGAAAAATTAAGCTTTATGAAATGAAATGCCTGAGAATATAGTCCGACGACAATGACACAGTTTCACTCTTCCCTTCACACTTTGATACAGTTTCCAGAGCTGAAAATACACTGGCAACAAATTATTCTCTTGTGACTTAATTTCAGATGAGAATTTGTATTTTGTCATGAAGCAAATACAGGCAAGCCAGAAAACAGTAGAATCGGGCTTGTTGAAGCTTGCAGACACATTTTAATCTGTTTTTATATGTTGTTTTGTCCCAAACTAACTATGCTGTAAACTCTTACCCTGGAGATTTAAACACTATTTTGGCAGCTTATTAATGTGCAACAAAAATAAAAATACTGGGAGACCAGGCAAAAAAAAAAAAAGTGTGTCTTCTTCTAGATTGAGACTGTGTTATAAATGCAGGTAAGAACACAAGAGCCAATAAAACAAAAAGGTATCAGCAGTGGAAACAAAAACATGGAAATATTTCTATCATTTGATTACATTTAGTCAAAACCATAGCTTAAAGGGAAAGTGGACAAATGCCTGATTGCACACTTTCTTTTGCTCTTGTTTTATTTATTTTGGTTGTTTACCTATATCTCAGGTATGATTTTGATATGTCTAAAAACATCTTTTGTAAGGGAGTAGAGTTTTCCTTACTGTAACTTACGTGGTAGATAAACAGGTAACAGGAACAAGTTCATTTGGATCACATATCTCAAAGAAGGGAACTTCTTGGCCAAATATTTATTGCCATCAGTGAAATACAATACAACACACACTGGAGAGTGCAATAAAATAGAAGAATAAATCCCTGAAAATAAAAAAGCACAAAGAAAACAAACCCCAAAGAACTACAACATGACTTTAACAACTTTAACTAGCAAATCTGTATCTCTTCCATTGCAACAAACATTTTAGTGTCCTACATCATCATCATAGTTGATGCTACTGTTAACTGAACAGGCATGTAAATGGTTAATAGAGATAAGTCATTACCTTGTTACAGATGTTTTCATGTTTTTAAACAGGAATACTATGATTTGAGATATATTTAATCCTGTAAGAGACAGATTTTGATTAG
This sequence comes from Chrysolophus pictus, assembly GCA_037305975.1. Taxonomy (NCBI): domain Eukaryota; kingdom Metazoa; phylum Chordata; class Aves; order Galliformes; family Phasianidae; genus Chrysolophus; species Chrysolophus pictus. The sequence goes on along the minus strand of CM074583.1, from coordinate 10,297,056 downwards.
ATCTTGGGTCTTCCATCTTGTTCTCTATCCTTTCAGAAAATTTTCTCCCATATTTCTATACCTGCTTAGACACAGATTTACTGATACAAACACTTCAGTTTCATGATTTGTGTTTCAAAAACAAAAGGAATCTTAACTCAATTTCATTTTCCTTTATGAAAAATATGAATGAAGTTATTATCATACATTCATGAATTACATTCATATTCACAGTCATTTTCTCTTTCCATGTATTATCTGTATGCAAACGCATGTCATTGTGGCTAGCATCTCAGTATTCTTCAGACGTCTTGCCTTAGCCCATATTTTGTTCTGCTAAAATCACTAATAATGTCTCAATACAAAATAATGAAATCAAAATGTATTATTTTGTGAATCACTAGACTAAAATAATTCTAGTTCTCTTAAATTCATTTTATAATTGAATTCATGAGTATGCTTCAAATTTTCATCAACAGCAAGTTAACAAAACAATGATCCCTGACATCAGAAAACACTTCAAACAGAAATTTTCTCTTTAAATAATCCCTCTCAATACAAGGGACCGGAGCCATGGAAACTAACACATGTGCTCTACAGAGGTTGATATGTACTAAAAGAGAGACAAAAAATCTTTCTTTATGTGAAAATTGTATGATCATCCATCTCTCTCATTTGTGTAGAATATTCTGATGGAAATACCACATTTGTTTACCCTTGAAGAGAAAATATTCTGATGTTTCATTCTGCTCAGCTGTGTTAAAAATTTACATAAAATAAATCCTAAAAATGTCAAAGGAAGCCTTTATAGATGAAATATGCAATTTTTTGTTGTTGCTGTTTCCAAGTCAAATATATCCTTAAAAATATTTACTTCATGAGAATAACATGCCATAGGAATAAGTTCACAAAAAAAAAAAAAAAAAAAGCTATAGAACAGCGTTAGAACTGAGTTCCTTTAAGCTGAAGTTGTTCCTTAAACATAATGTTTACCAAGACATTTTCCTTTGAATATGTGGGATCTCACAATGTCAAATGAAAGCTCCTGTGCCTTCCTAAATTTTTTTGAAACAATGCATCACATTTTGCAAAGACCATTTCAGTCCAGGAAGTCAAAATAATTCTAAAGTCCATATTTATGAAGCATAACCATAAGTTTAGAGAATTTCCCACATGAAAAAGCAAGCAGCTTGTGGTCTCTGGTACATAAATAAAATCTAACAAAGATAGTAAGTTGAAATTATGACATTCATAGAATCACAGAATAGCTTGGGGTGGAAAGGACCCCAAGGATCATCAAAATCTCCCCACTACAAACAGGGCCCACAAACCTCCAGATCTGGCTAGACAAGGTTGCTTAGGCCTCCATTCAATCTAGCCCTGAACATCTCCAGGGACAGAGCATCCGCAACCTCTCTGGGCATCCTGTTCCAGCACTTCACCACTCCCCTTGTGAAGAACTTCCCCTTGACATTCAGTCTAAACCTTCTCCCCACTCACTTTAGGAATCAAAACCAATGGAACACACCATATTCATCAGTTTAATTATTACATATATTTTTTCAATTTATGAAATATTCAGTTCCAAAAATACCAGTTTAGAAAAATCACTTCATTAGCAGGGAGGAAAATTAAGACTTTTTAATTCACTTCTGAGGTTTAGAGCTCTCAAAATAGACATAACTCTGAAATGCACTACATATATTTTGCTATTTCAGAAATTCAGATACAGTAAACTGCCTACAGTTCACAGTATGAATATGGCAAGGGCAAAACTTAGACTCGCCTTAGGTCTTTTGTCTTCACTCTTGACATCTGTAACTTAGAAATGACAGAAACACAATTTCCCTGCCTCTTTATCACATCGTTAATTGAATTCATACACTAAATTCATACATTATATTAACAAAGCCATCTCAGTGTTTGTTTTCATTTCCAGATCAATACAGAAAATCTTATTTAACTATTACTGAAATAGTATCCTGCAAAATAATGACATGCCTTCTTCGAATCTGTCAGACCTGTGTTCTTCAAAGATAGACATGGGGGTCGAGTTGTGTATTTCAATCATTTAGTATTCAAGGAAAAGACGAGATAAGTTATAGAGCATGTAGATGTTATTCTCTGGATGTTTACAAGTTACAGGAAATACTACAGCAAATGTTTAATGCTGTTATAAAATAGTATTACCTTTCTCCATCACACAGACCCCAAAGTCTTTTTGTGCACAAAATTCTTGGTTTGGACTTTTAAGAAAGGGTGCATCACGGCCCAAGGTCTGAAAATGAAATTTTAAGTCAAACAGAGCTCTGGCATCTGATTTTGATTTTTTTTTCAGTTTTTCTTCATTCTGAATGAGTAACAGTTTTATGTGGCTGTAGTTCTTCAATTTCGTTTTGCCTCAGTGCTGTTACAGGAGAGTGAGGAAGAAAAGGTAAAGCTCACACTAGTGGGACTGCAATGTGAAAAAATCCATTCTAACCCAGATCAACTAACTGACCTCATAAGTTTCATGAAGTACAATAGTGGGCTAAGGGGAGGAGTGGAAGCTCACCTTCACAACATCCCTGAAGCAAACCAGAAATTGATGTGGCACTGTCAATGAGTATTAGGATTACAAAAACAGGAGGGACTCTTTGCTCACCCTCTCAGGGATGTTAATGCCCTGCAGTCTAGTCCTCATAAGCTTTATGAGGAAAAGGAGTCTAAATCTAAAAATATAGTCCTGAAAACAATTTTATTTATTTATTTATTTTGCTTGGTGATATATTTGGAGAAAAAGGAAACAACCAAACCACAAAACAAAAACAAACAAAAACCACCTCTAACAAACAAGAAACCACAAGTAAAACAAACAGCAACAACCTGCCCACGTACCCATCCTCCACAAACACACACACAGCAAAGAAACCCAGTCCTAGCAGTTCTGGCTGCTGCAAAACTAAGGGATGTGGCAGATGTTAAATTATTAAGTAAGAAGCAATGACGAGATCACCCACATACAGTATTAGATTTAGAACAGCAGTCAGCCATCCTGTAAGAATAGCTTTTGATAACTAATAACTCCTATGTGAAAGGCTCCTTATCCAATTACAATTCTGTTTTGCGTTCTCTCCTTTCATGTGTTTCAGAGTTCAGAAAGCAATTTTCATAGGCAACAGGAATATTCCAGAAAGTTTCACTTATCAAATGAATGCTGATAAGTCATTTTTCTGCCCAACTGGATACCTAAAACTAGGCATCAATCTGAGAGCAAAAAAAAATCAGACTGAAGTTCATTATATTCAAGATATTAGCATCAAAATCCTAATGTGCTGTTACAAAGAACTATGCTGTAATATTTAAAATTAATATTATTTCCTTGCAGATATGAACTTTTCCTTCCCAAATTTCTATAGACAGAAGAAACGGACAAAGTTTTCAAAGCCAAGGGACAATAAATAAATAAATAAATAAATAAAAATTCATTTTAGTAAAGTAAAATTAAAGTAAATTAAGTAAATTAAAAACTGCCGAAGTAAATTAAAAACTACACATTTTTACTCGAGGAGAACATGTGAGCATTCAGCATGATAATACACACCTTTGGTGCTTGTGGTGAGGAGTTGAGATAGATGTTAGCTTTTTGCCTTTCTTTACCTTTGGCTAAAATCATGTTTTGCCACTCCAGCTGCAAGTAACTGTGGAATTGAAGTCTGCTGCTGAAACAGCAGTCAAGCATTCTGCCAGCAGAACTGCTGCAGGCTGTCAGCATCACCACAAGGGGAATCAAAATCCATATGCTTACAGCAGCATCAGCTTTCAAAGGTACCCTGAGCATGTTTTTATTCAGGAAAAAATGCACGTATGCCTGCATATACTTCATTTTCATGTGGAAAAGAAGGATAGTCTATTATTTCATATATTCTTTCCCGCAGCTTAGTTTAACCAAATAATACACTTGTTGGGTGCTTTTCAAGGTGAGACTGAACTCATTTAATGAAAGACAGATGAAAATTCCAGCTAATGTGTTATAGATTGCAAATAATTTGCACCTTTTTCAGAATACAGAATTTAAACAGTGCTTAGATCAAATCTCCGCACTATTCAATCAGCTTGTCAAGTTTGAACATAAAAAAGAAAAAAAAAAGTGATCGTGACTATTATAGTCATTGTCAATACAATGATGAAATTTTATTGACAAAATATACAGTTCTAAGGAGATGAGGTACATTTACATTCATATCTCCTCCCATTTATGCAATATATTGCAACATAAATATTGATTCAAAAGGAAGATTAGTGAGACTCATAAAGGATTGAACCACCTTTTAGTGAAAATTTGTAATAAGCAAGACATTTCTATAGGAAATGCGAGCCAGGTCAGCAAAGCTGAAATCAGTGGGACTCTAATGACCACACAAGAAGACGGCCCAGACTAAAACTGTTAAAAGAACTTTAGGAGAGAATAGTAAAGTCTGCATTTTTTCTCACAAATACCCAGGTCAACTCTCATTATCGTAAAGTGGAAAAGCTATGCTGTCAGAGTACCAGAAAACTGTATACCTTCCACATCTTGGTAAGACTCCAAACACAATGAAATGGTAGTATAAAGCCATTAATTCAATAGATTCAGAAGAAACACACTAAGGTACATGCAAATTATAGTTTAATCTACACTAGTGTCTGTGTAAGCTTGCAAAATACATATTTTTCTTTGATTGCTCAGAGATAAAAGCAGAAATGCATCCTCTGGGATTCTGTTTAAGAGACTTGTCTTGAAAATTATGTGATAGAATCAGACAATATATGCATGTAATTTATACCACTGACATTTGCAAAAATCACACTTAAATGTTTTTCCTCCAAGTAAAACAGGGGAAACAAAGCAATGGTTTGGATACTAAACAGAAACTTTAACTTTTAAACTCTCTGTAATAAAACCATTCTTATTAAATGTTAGGAAAACAATTTGTGCATGCTTTTTAGGAAATGAAGCAGTAGCTTAGCCTGACAACAAGCAGCAGATCAGGGTAATGCCATCATAGGCAAGGAGGAGATGCTTATACAAGCCCCAGCTCTGACTCCACATATCCGCACCTGGGTGCCAGAGAAGGTATTGGCATATATGCTGCAGTAAAGCCGGTGCTGAAGTCTCCAGGTTTCACAACCCTGCAGAGTGTTGTCACCCATGTTAAGTCAGCTGCAGGGCAAACCAGGTGCATGAATTTCTATGTGCACCTTTGTAAAGATCCACCATTCAATTTCCCTTTCATATTTCCCTTAACTTCCCTTTCCCGAGAGCCTGGCCCTGGTCATTCAGCTTCACCCATAAACATGTTCATGTATTTTGCCCTGTCATTCTCTCCTCAGCGCTGCCAGTCTCTGGATGAAGCATGCTTAAATGCCAAAGCTATTTGCTAAGTGACACGTGTCAATAACTGAGCCTAGACTTGAAAAATGTTTCTTCTACAAAGAAACTATGTGCAACAAAATAAAATGGATATGAAGGATGTGCTGGACAATACAAGTTGTACAATGCACTTACATTGATACAATTTTAATATCTTGTAGGGTTTTATCCTGTTACCACAAATTTGGAATGCTTTTCACAAAAATAAATAAACAAGCAAATAAATAATCAGTGCTATGGGAGAATTCACAGAGCTGCTTACAACATATATACTCTATACTATATCTTATATATATCTTCTTGATGCACACAGCGCGCAGAGATGCTGCTTTTTCAAAAAGAAGCAAGTGCAAATCTAAGTGTGAGAAAAGAACTAAGTCAAATACATAGGGCACAATAACAAGAGTGAATTATGCTGGATCCCTTACGTCCACTTTCCCACCTCCTGTTCAAGTCAAACTATTAAAAATTTATCTCCTTTTTTTTTCTTTTTTGGATAGAAGAACTGAAGATAGAGGACAGAGTGTGGCTGTGTTGTAACTTTGCAGGTACGGTTGGGTACAGACATCTCCAAACAAGGGGAACACCTTGCTCCATCTAATGTCCCTGATCTTTAAATGCTCCAAGCACCTCCTGTAACCCCTGCTGAGCTGAACACACTGCAGCACAACCCAGTAAATTATTTTTCTGCTCCACAGTAAATTATTGATGGATGCCACAGAAAGGCATCTACAAAACTTCTTATCCCCTGTGAAAACACCACCACAAGGTCTGCCATGCCCCACTAACACACAGGGATATTTGAAATCTTGAAGATACTTGAGTGGTTGAAAATACAAATAGCAAGTTATGAATAGTGCAAGTAGCAATACAAAATTCAAATACCTACTTCCAGACTCTTGCTTTAACTTTCTAAGGAGCAGAAAATGAACCCCTAGTTTTACTATCCCCTTCAATTTCTTTCTTATCCTATCATTTCCTCCTCCTTCTTCTCTCTTTTTTTTTTTTTAATATGATTTTCCTGCTTTTCTTTTTTTCTTCTTTTTCTGCTGCAATTATGATTTCTTTGAGGCTAACTGCAGCTGAAGTTGCAACATCTGACAAAACAAATGATGGACCAAAGTACATCAATGGGATTTTAGATCATGTGAACACATATTCCCTTTTATAGCCATGGAGATACACAGCATTGCAGAGTTTGTTTGATTGAGTAGTCTGGGAATATTTCAAAATAGGAGAATCAAGAGAATCTAAATCTGAATTTCAGCCAGTTCATCTTATCTATTTTGTCTCTGTGCTACATACAGCTGAAGCAAAACAAAATCTGGTTTACGACTCCACAGAACTTCATGGAGAAACATGTACTTAGAAAGTCAATACTTCTTCTAATTTACTTTTTATCCTCACAAAAAAATACGCAGCAGTAGAAGAGATCAAAATAGACATCAGCATCATTTAGATATCCATTTCTTCTGTTTCCGTATGCCATACTTAGCACTTTATTGCCTGCCATTTTTCCTAGTTCTATATAGTTGTCTTTCATAAAGCACATAAATCACTCAGGAACTTCTCTGTAACTTCAGCTTACTGAGGAGGCCTATCATCAATCATAATTAACGACTCGCCATGAGCAGTACTGTGCCTGCCAGTGCTACTCGTATTTCCGAAGTCATAGGCAAAGACTAGCTAAGTCTGGATACTGAAAACCAAGAGAGAAATATAAGAAGAGATACAAACGATAAACCTTCTTCAGTCTTCGAGAATACGTCTGTTACTTCAGCTGTCTAGTATTAGTGATTATTATCTATGATATATAAAAGGATAATTTATCAAAATTTTAATGAATAAAAGTACAGATTGCTTGTATTTATTATCTAGATTTGACTACTGATCTGCACTTATCTGTATTTGACTACTGATTTGTATTTTTATAATTACATAAAAGTTAATACAGTTTAATATATGATTAGAAGTCAAGATAAGTGCAAAGATGAAGTACATTTTGTCTTCCTTAATAAGCCTCCATTACCCTGGAAGAGAATAGAGGAACTGCTACTATCAGAGATGACAAGTCAGTTACCAAAATTAGCAAAAGCGAACAGATTTCACATACTACGCAGACTAACACTCTCTATTTACAACACACTGCCTTACTGGAATGAGTTGAACAATGAAAGACAACAAACCTGCTAAAAATAAATAAATAAAATAAACAAAACAAAACAAAATAAAATAAAAAAAAAACTTTTTTTACTTGTTCTTCTTTGGAACACGTGATATATTTCTGAAATACAATGGCTGTATTCCAAAAGCCATAGTCAGCTCTGCACTACAAGTAAAGTTGGGGAGGTGATATTTTTTTCCCTTTGAAAAAATCCAGTAGATACTTTTCTGTTAACTCTGTGTTTTTCTCAAAAACAAAGAGCTTGATTCCCCCTATCCAAACTCATGCTTTCTGCTTTAATCCCTTCTTCCAAAAATTACCTCTACTGCTTTAAGTCTCTCTTATAAAACCACTAAAAACAACGGATGATAGCATTTAGCTAAAACTAGCAGAAGATTCTAAATCAGATCTCTCTAGGAAGCAGAGCCTATTTTCAAATTATAGTTACTCACATTCTAACAATAACTCATAAAGGAAACTGTAAAGAACAACCACCTCTTCCAATCTGAACTTCATCTCAATCTGCCATAACTTTTTTCGTGAATATTCTTTTTTCATGATGAAATTCCACCCTCATTAGGAAAAGCTTGCAGGTCATGAACTGAGAAGCTCCATACTACAGCTAAGCATTCTGCACAGAGGTGAGAAAAAATCCCACTGCCTCTTCCATACATACTGGATACGTATCCTATATTTCACAATCATATGATCCTGAATCTGTCTACAAAAATACATTGTTGTTGTTATTTTTTAACTGAACTTCAGCTTTTTTTCTAGTCGTATAGGAAGAAAAATTTTAAACAAGAAACAAATATTCACTTAATGTATACTATGGTCACAATTCATTTTGAAGAAAACAGCCAACCAACCAACCAGAACAGGCAGGTTGCACATACATAAATGCATTGGACCAGCAATATTTCTCAAATTGCTTGTCTACTGCAGTCCAACCAAGTTCTTCAGGCATATTATAATAATAGTATCCAGTTTATCATCCTACAGTAGAACCATCATTAAATGTTTTTTATTGCCCAGTTTATTGTTCTTTTCAGCAAAATAACAAGCAAACAGACAGTGAAGTGCAAGTACTGCTGAAAAAAAAAAAAAAACCAACACAAAGTCCACTTATATCACACAATCAAAACTTCATGCTAACCACACATCACTGCAGCATTAAAATAGACACAATAAATACACCATAACTTTCTCTTAGACCAAAAAAAAAAAAAAAAAAAAAAACCCACAGCATTATAAAATGTTGTGCTTGTTAGGGTGGTACAAAGTATTATTTCAAAGCACCAACGAATGATTAAGCCTCTGTTTGGAAATTGAAATACAAAAATTTACCTGCTCATATAGAATGATTTGCTCCCTGCCCTGATCCATGGGTCGTTATTAACCTTTCCCCTGCATTCCTTAGGAATTGGGATCTGCCCTTTATCTGTCAGTTGCTTGTTCAGTCTGATACTGCTCAGTACTGCTAAGTATTCTTGCTTTTAATTCTGTAGAATCAGTGGTGCTGAGAGCTAGCTTCTTTGTGTAACTGCTTATGATCTGTACAGTTATTTTTCCTAAATCCCTGTTAATTACATCTGCTCTTTTTCATTAAATAGAATAGAGTGATAGAGGTAACTGTGACCAGACGGCAGTGTAGCTCCACTGCTAAACAGGGAAGTGATCTAAACAGGGAAGTGATGATTACAAAGCAAAGTAATACTGATAAAATATTTTGTCCTAAAGTGACTCTAAAGAAGCTGGAACCTGAAAACTAAAAACCTGCTTTAACTATAATGTAAGTACGTTGTCCATGGAAGCTGGCTGACCTAGTCCCAGCTGCTTTGTTTTGCTTTGTTACATAAATAGCTATGGATAAAGGCCTATATGCATATGCATTAGCCATATCTAAATTGATCTGTCTTCAGTAAGTGGGAAACAAAACTAAAAAACAAACAAAATCCAACTGTCCATAGTGCAAATGAAGAGATTCAAAAAATTCAGCTTGCACATTCTGGAGCCAAATTCATAACCAGGGGAATAATAAAGTAAACAGAAAACAGACCAAAGATCCTCAGAGTGGAATCCTCAGTTGTAATAAACAAAGCTCTGCTAAATTATTCCATTCATTGAGCTGGCTTCTATTTTGGCATGCTGGTGTCTGTTACCAAACCACTACAAGTGAGTTTCAAGAGAAGACAATGGAAAGTAGGTGACAAAACACGAAAATAATTTAAGAGCAATTACAAAGATTCCTACACATATCAGTTCTTCTCTTACTTTTAAAATCAGTTCACCTATCTTTAGCAAGAGATCTCACAAGTAACAAAAAACACAGCCCAAATCTTGCCAGGCACTAAGTAGCTATGTCTTAGATTGTACTGTTTACAAATCCGTAATAACATTTCTTCCATCTGTTCTGCAGTTTCCATCTATATTCTCAATTTACAAAACGAAATAAATAGCTTACAAATTTGTTCCAAAAGCTCTTTCAAAGTGATCTTCCAGCATATTGGTTACAACGAACAACAGACTAAAATTTGGACAAAGATTTGTTTACATTTTCAAACAAAGTGAAAGGGTTAGTGTGTGTGGGCGGGGGGGGGGGGGGGGAACAGAAAGGGTTCTCAAGGCAAAGTTCTAAAGAAATACCTATCAATTATGACTCAGCCATTAGCATGTCTCCTTAAGGCAATGTTCAATTAGTTTGCTAAACTGTTCTGTTTAAAACCCGAATATACGAACGATTCAGTTTTCAAAAGCTGAGTTAAGTGTAATGCAGCTCATGAATCCTGAAAAATTGGTAGGAAGATGATCAGTAGTTTCTGAAATTAAAACCAACAAAAAAAGGTTCCCTGTTACTTTAGGTAGAACTCTGTGAACCAATTGGAAAGCTGCTCTCAAGTGAGAAGACCCTCTCTGAGGGAGTTCAAAACTCCCTCTGTTCTGTGTGGGCAATGAGCGTTTCACTCCGCAACCCTGAGGTGTGAGCAAACACTGAATTTACAGCCACAAATAGAACTGCTCATACACGAAGCCTAAGTCACATGCAGACAATCCACATCCAACAAATGATTCTCATAGACTCATAGTTCTCATTTTTAATATGAAAAGGAAATGAGACAACAATCAAATCTCCTTAGAAAACAACTAATGTTGCTCCTGAAACAACCGATATTCCTCAAACTGAGTAATATTTAATGTTTGCTCACTACGCAACAAGTTCTGTTTTCCCTGTTCAATTAGCCAAGTATTCACATTGGAACAAGATCAAAATGATCTGTATGGTCCATCTTCTATGAAACTCTTTTTAATTTTGTGTATGTGCTTCTCCATTTGTTTGAAAGATATACAAAGGAGCTCTAGGTAAGATTTCACTTCTATTATTGTAACTACTACCTTTGCTGTTACTATTATTATTAGTGCTCAAACGTCTCACTCCCTTCGTTACATCTAAAACACCAGCAACTTTGTCATGCATTACTACTATTACTACAAAGCAAGAAACTAGCACTTCAGAGGGCCCAGTAACAATAAATACTGCAGACGTTGCTGGAATTAAATAACATGGCACTTATGAATATAACTCATGTTTCTTTCTTCATTTACAAGATGCAATGAGTCAGAAAAGTAGCACCAGAGTATGATTAAAAAGAAATGCTTTTTGACAGCCTGCTCTACAGTGAACACTGAGTCACCATCACCACCCCAGCATAGCATCATTTCTTTTTGATATTTGCCATTCCATAATTAGAACAAATGACATGCTTGGGACACAGCAAAATGTTTTTAGTTAATTTTCTTTTTCAACTCATTCACAGAGTCTTTACTGCTCTTGCTTCGAAAGGTAAGGCACACAGTCACGATCTGTGCCGCCTCCATTTTAGAGACAGCTCTATTATTGTAAAAGTAAATGCCACCCACTTGCTAACAATGGAGACTAATTAACTCTGCAATTGCTGCTTAGAGGGTAAAAACCACACTGATTGTTCCAGTAGCTATCCTACAGCGCCAAGAGGATTAGATATTAGTCTTCCCTGCCTCCAAAACAGTTCCTTTCTTTCTTTCTTTCTTTTTTTCCCTCTTTTTTGGTTTGTTTAATTTCAGCTCATTCTGCTCAGAACTGTTATTTATGTGATGTTTTGTGTAAAAGTATAAATGGTCTCTGTAGTAACTCCGGTTACGAATCTATTTGCTAAAAAAATGTTTTTGGAATGTTTTTTGTGCATTCTCTCAATCAGTTTTCAAAGTGTTGACTTTTAAAAGCAACCAGTACTTGAAGTTCTTGTAAGCAGGTCCGTTAGTAAGCTTTGGTTTTAATAGCTATGCTGAAAATTGGCAGTACGTAGATTCATTAACTACATAGCACTGAAAAGGAATCTTTACATCCCACTTACTTGGGTATAATTTACTAAAAGAAAAAAAGAAAAAAGAAAAAAAAAAAGCTCCATAAATTTGCACTTTACTTTTTAAATCTATTAAAACATAAACAAAGAAAAAATGTGCTAAATAAATATGCAAGTCATCCGATGAAATAAGGCAACAAAAAAAAATAATGGCCAAGGATCACAACACTGAGGTTTGCATCTGATGGAAAAATCTTACTTACAATAACATCAATACAAATTCTGCAGTTCAATTAATTACTGTCAGGATTAATAGCATACACAAGATGCAAAAAATACCTAATCTGGTTTTAAATCAGCAATGTTATGTGAACTCTTTGTACTCAGCAAATACTGGGTAAATATCTGCGAATTAGTCCCGTGCAGCTAGACATTAATTAAATCAGATGCTTTTGTGTTGTTTTTTTTTTTTAGTTTTTCTGGTAGGACAGGATAGAAAAATTGAAAGAATAAAAATATATATTTAACTAACAATTAGAATAACTTGATTGATTCTGCCAATTTAAAATTTTAATAACTAATATAATCCTTGAGCTAAGTGATAGATGATATTTCCTCTATACATGATTATCCAGAGAGACATTAGTAATACTAATTAACAAACAGGGATAAATGTTAGTGATTAACCCTTATAATCAGTCCAAGTAAGGAGGAGTAGTTCATTTAACGTTTTACTGAAACTCATAAGGAATCAGTAAGAAATAGTTATGTAGAAACTCAATGTTCTAGAGATCTTTAGGAATTGCTTTTGGGTTATAAATAAAATTAAGACTACAATATCTTTAGGGCAGTAATTTCATTACATACAAATGTAGCACCAAATATTAAAAAAGACTCCATATATGTATAAGATCTATAATACAAAATACATAAATATGTGAAAACTGAAAAAAAAAGAAAAAAGAAAACCTATTATTATCTAAGTAATTCACTTAACATTTTTACTTAGTATAAGTGCAAGTATGAAATCTGTTATTGTTTTCCATAGAATGTTCTTAACTTCTATTAATGTAAATCTTATTTGTAATCATGAAACATTCTTTCAACCCTCTCCCAAACTGTGGTCAAATTTTCTTTTCACTGAAGACATGTAAGTTCTAATGGAAGTTTAGTCAGTACATCAAAGCAAGGCCAAGTCATTTCATGTTGAACATTTAATTACAGATCCTTAAAGAGTTTGATGTATGCTCTAATGTGCTAATTGCTTTGATACTGAACAACTTAAAAACTTGGAGAGGACAATGACATTGGCATTCCGACTAGAAAATAAAAAGCAGTGCACATGTAAATTCCCAAATAGATAATACTCAAATAGCTACAAATTCATGTACAGTACAACACTCTTAAGTTCTTCAAACCATCAAATATGTCTTGTTTCTATCTAACAGACAAGCTGTGTTTCAGGGTCTATGCTGTCAGCCTACATCAATGACTTTTAAACATTTTATCTTTTGATGGACATCTTTAATTTTTTCTTTTAGAATATCGTATCCTGTTAACTGTCATGTGCCGGAGTTTCTACCAACTGTGTGTGTGCTGTTTGTGTTGTGTTGATAAAAATAAAATGACAGTGGAAGTAAGTATGTAGGACTGAATGACAACCAGAGAATAATTAAGAAGGAACAGCTTGATTCAGTAGGACCAGAAACTGCTTTGTAGGTCTGTCTTTCTGAAGCTAGAGAGCTACAGATAAGAACTTTGAAATTAATCTAAAAAGAAATTAATCTGACTTGCATCCCATATTATGCTATTATCTCATCTTTGGCCTGCAGTGTGGTTAGAATCATAAAATCACCAAGGTCAGAAAAGACCTCTAAGATCATCCAGTTCAACCATTCACCTGTCATCAATACTTCCCAATAAACCATGTCCCTCAGTACATCTAAACATTTCTTGAACACCTCCAGGGACAGTGATTCAACCACCTCCCTGGGCAGTCCATTCCAGTGCCTGACCACTCTTCTGGAGAAGTAATTCCTAACGTCCAACCTGAATCTCCCCTGAAGAAACTGGAGGCCATTCCTTCTAATCCTTTCACTAGTTACATGGGAGAAGTGGCTGAACCCCACCCCTCCACAACCTCCCTTCAGGGAGTTATAGAGTGCAATAATGTCACCCCTACGCCTCCAGATTGAACAATCCCAGCTCCCTCAGGCCCTAGGTTACCAGCTTCTCCAGGAGAATACCGTGGGAGACAGTATCAAAGACCCTGCTGAAGTCTAGGTAGACTCTATCAACAGCCTCTCACCAGGTGGGTCACTTGAAGAACACAGAAGGAGAACACATTGGTCCTGCACACGCTATGTGATTCCCTCACGATGATCTACTCCATAATCTTCCCCAGCAGTGAGGTCAGACCGAGAAGCCTGTAGTTCCCCAGATACTCTTTATGACTCTTCTTGTTGAAGAGAGTCATGGGCAGTCTTTAGCAGTACTTACAAATTACAATGAGCTCCACATAATTCATGTGTGGCACTGCTACTTGAATAATGTTGTAGTCCAAAACGTTATAGCCAGGTAGTTGCTTAAGTAGCAATTGCAACAAAACTGACCTATGAAAAAAAGGCCTGATACCTGCACTCATTCACTGACAATAAACTAGATTGAGGCATTCTGAAAACTGCAAATGTGGGAGGAAATGCAAAGAGAGAATTAACTATCCATAGAAGACATGATAATGCTTTTTACTGGATGAAAGTAATTAATTCTGCATAACACCTGGAAACCTATACAAAGTGGCTGATAGGTGCAGGAGAGCATTTAATTAAAAAAGGTCATGTGTTTACAACATCATATTACAATGGATGGCACAAAGAAACAAGAATTAGAATTGCCCTATGGCAACACAAGATCTGATCAAATCTCATTCAACTGAAGCTTTTCTAATTGTAGATGTTAACGCTGCATATTCTGAAGTTGATGATAATAAACTCATACAGTAGGTGATGGCTTCCTTTTCACTTGGAAGTGCCATGATAAGCTGGAACAACCATTTTCTCTGAGGGGTTTGCACTATTCAACTCCCTTACCAAAAAAAAAAAAAAGTCGAAAGGACCCCCTTATTATCTCAGCCAATTAGCTCACAGCTAGTTCACTGTTAGCAAGCCTTTGAGCATCAGTCTTACAATTTGCACCAATTGTGAAGGGTATTTGATACGTTTGTTAAACTGTTTGTATCTACAGTTGGCAACTTCTAGCTGTTGATCTATTCCAGAGAACTTTTCCTTGAGACTAAGTCACAGAAAACTTGCATGCTGACATCAGCAGGAGCAGCACTGGTATTAAAGCATAAACTATATGGATTTTATGTGTAATTGTTACTTGGTCAAGTGCTGCTAGACTGAATTCTCATGTGTCTGTTTCAATGTAAAGCCTTTTTCACTCATACTACATCACCTGCATCACAGCTGAGTCTCCGATTATTTAGTTTCAGCCCTTGTTGAAGCTGTAGTTAATCTAAAAGCAAATATATTTTTTCATTTTGTTTCTGTGTGAGATAAGATCTGGGTAGCTAAACGTTGACAAAATTTCTAACTGCCAAATCTAATAACATCTTCAAATGTAGACATAAGGAAAAAGGAAAGCATCAGGTATGTTCCATAATCATGCTGTGAGAGAACAGAAAAATAAAGTATTTGAGTTTCAGAAAACAAATCCGAACTCATCTTATCATGGTCCTGTCTATTCACACAGGACAGGAAAACAAAAGGAAGAATTGAAGATTACAAGATCCGTGACAGCATGAACAAAGTTGCCAAAGGAACGTTCACACTGATTAGAATTACTAAAATATCTTTTCATATTTAAAAAGTTTGTGATGCTTATACAATTAACTCAGTTAACTATTTCAGCCACAAAATCATTTGCAATACAAGGCCTTAATTCTACAAGTTAGATGCCTATGTTTATAAATCCCAGTGGCCTGAACTCCGCTACACAGACAGTCCATTCAGCTTTTACCACTTGATATAGTCTCACAATATACCTTCAGGCTGTATATGGGACTACTGCCATCTCATTCTCCAGAAGACAGGCAGGAAGCAAAGCACTTTTCTTTCACCACCATGCATAAATATCATTTCCACTAACAAGAACAGTGTCTTCTTTCAAAGTTTGATTTACAGGTGCTATAAGGCCATTGTACTGACTGCATGTCAGTCTCCAAGGAAACTAGTATCATATGTATTCTAGAAACATCCATAAAAGAAAAGAAGTCTTGTTAAAAATATTCTCAGCAAAACCTCTGCTATGAGCAGAAGCAAAGTTCAAGGTCTTCTGTTGAATAGTTGAAGGATGCTGTGTTCAAATAAAAGGCTCCTAAGGAAATAATAGCAGGTCAAGCTGGGAATCTGTCTGTTGTACAGACTGCAGTTTTGAGAGAGTCAGAAATTGAGAAAAATAACCTATTTAAAGCTTTACAAAGGCTCAGTATTATTAATTCTGCCTAATTTTAGATTGGTATCTCTTCTGTATACTTAAGCATTGGAACTTTCTACAACATATATGCTTCTCACTATTACACTTCTCAGCCCAATCCATCTCAGCTTGTACCGTATTTTCAAGTTGCTTCTCAATCTCCATCTACAATATTTGTCTCTCATTTATATTGTCCCTATGAAGAAAAGCACCAGGATATCATGTCTCAACCAAGAAGACTGCTGTTCTCTCTGCTCCCTGGAGCCAAGCAGGTGGCTGTCCTTCAGCAGGAACTGGTGCTCTGTGCAGTGCAAAGGCTCTACTGCTGGAAAAAGTGCCAAATGAAAGGCATACAATTCCGTGATCATTAATAATTTTCTGTGGCATTTTCAGAGTATGTGCAATGTTATACTTAAATTTTAAATGAGAACTCAAATTTCCCTTCTTCATCCTGTAACTTCTTTTTTTTTTTTTTTTGTATTTTAAGAAATGATTTTTTTTTTTTTTTTTATCCTAGAAGAAGTAAGAAGTTTCATTCAGAACCGTTGAACTAAGCCCAGCGTAAAGTTTAAGTTAGTAAAGCAGTAATGTGTGAACATGGGAAGTCAAAGATACTACATAATACATGAGATTCTCACTGTTGTCGCCATAGAACTGACTGGTACAAACATAGCTGCTCAATATTGAAACTCATTTTCTCTTACAGTAGCATAGCTCAGTACAACCAAAAACAAATAAATGGAAGAAGAGACTACACCAAGCAAAACAAGTAAAAAGAGCAAAAGAGCACTACCAATAACGAACAGTCTCCTTGTCAACCTGAATCTAAGTGGACCTTTGTTAATTCCACGCATTTTCATAAAATAGTTTTATTTTACTTTAAGAAGTTTCACTCACATTCAGCTATCATCCTCTCTGCATAAGCATATACATGAACAGACACATATAACTGCAAGAAAACATTTAAAGACCGAAGAAGGAAGATAAGTTCAGGTATGATTAAAGTTCAAACGTGATACTGAGTAAATTGATGGAACATGCAGAGGGAGGGAAAAGGTTAAAAACAATGTACGGAGTTAGAACAACTCAAGTAATTAAAAACAAATTACTTTCTTTTTTAAATCATTCATTTCAACTTTTTAAATTTGAAAAATAACTTCTTGGAGTTAAGTTCTCCTTTGCCCCTGTACTCCTTGCCTTCACTTTTCAAATCTAGATCATTAGGATGCGCAGAAACAACGTCAGTTATTCTAATGTATAGGAAAAATGAAGCATGCAGTAGTAATACAGCAACATAGTCTGCAGCTGTTTCATCAAATCCAGAAGGGCAACACCTGTAAGGTTGATATCATGCACATTTCCAGAAAAAGATTCTTTATCAAATAGCAGTCATGTACACATTAAAACTGGCTTATATTTTCTTATCAAAGCTAACAATAGGATCTTAATATATTGACAAGACTGTTGTGCAAATATTGGTTCCCTAACCACCTACACCAAAGCAGATTACTTGAAGTTATCACTATATTACTCTCCCATTATGAAATGTGATTTAACATCACACTGTGCAA
Organism: Chrysolophus pictus; assembly: GCA_037305975.1. NCBI lineage: Eukaryota > Metazoa > Chordata > Aves > Galliformes > Phasianidae > Chrysolophus > Chrysolophus pictus. Next base: position 10,279,134 of record CM074583.1, on the reverse strand, counting down.
CATGAGAATGTTTTCAAATCTTTTATATTATCCTTTTACATTTCTTATTAAATTTGTTCTGCATTTGCAATGGTCTATAGACCTTTTTTTACATTAATCTAAAACATTTTAAGTAAACACAGATACATTTTTCTATTTTCACATCCTACATGAAAACACAATTAAATTTGCAATATTTTTTCAAATGCTAACACTTCATGTGATAGCAAATGTTCAAAAGTATGCATCCACAAATATACTGCCAGAGATATAACAGAAGAAAAAAATATTAGAAGCCTTTAACGTGTTTTTTTTTTTACTATTTTCCTCAAAAAAAAGCCAAAAAAAAAAAAAAAAACATGTTTTGCAACAGAAGAGACAGCTTATGTTAGTTTGATATGCATATGTATTCATGTATATGCATTCTTATACTTATGAATAGTATTCTCCTTGATAGAAAACACAAGTCTATTCTAACTCTTGAAAACACAGACAGGGAATCTGACAAGCCAGCTTAGAATTAAACCCAAGTGGAGAAAGCAAGAAAAGTCAAATGTTTTAAAGTTCTAACTGAGAAAGTAACAAATACAACTGCAAAATTTGCATATTCTTCCTCTGAAAGGTGATCAATCTCAAACAACAAAGGAATTAAAAAGCAATGTGTAACCTTAACAAATTCCAGTTCTATAGAGAGAGAGACAAATAGGGAGCAAAAATTAATTTACTTCACCTGGAAAGGATGCTGATTTAAGTCAGTATCAGAGAAAGTGCTTGTAAGTGTATGAAGAAATAAAGTAGTATTTGTAGAATTATGCTCATTGTAATTAGCTTAACAAAGTGAATGATAAAAAATATTTGTCAGAACAAGTTAATTTTCAAGGAAATCACACGAAGGGTAAATCAAACTACCCCTCTTAAGATACATTAACTTTTAAAAATGCTTGATGGCTTTACACAGAGAAGCTCAAGAGATAAGCTTCTCTAATTGTAGTTAAAAAAAAAAAATAAAATGAGAACAGATTTCTCCTGCTATCATGTTGGAAACTTGCCTGTGCAATACAATACTAGAGTAATAATTACTATTCTGACCAGCATCAGACCACATTGAATCTACTAGCCAATCTTTCTCTGAAGTGCAAGACAAAATCCTGTTTGTATTCAAATGTGCAAGATTTGACAAAAAAGAAAACCAAATCACTTTGTAGGCGCATTAAATTCTGCTTAAGCCATTCGGTTAATCATTTTAGCCCTCCTCTGTACAACAACCAGTTACAGGAAAATAAATCTATGGTAGTATTAGTTCAAAGAATAAAGCCTTAATGACTGACGAGGTATTAACACCACAATGATGCTGAAAACAGCAGAGACATTCTTATCGGATAACGTTAAAAGTGTTTTTAAAGCTTCCAGTAAAATAAGATATAGCAATAAAATTGATTGACCAGTGTATCAAGATTAATCATATTTTTATTATTGTAGAATTGAAATGAAGAAAGAAGATAGACTTCACAGCTAAAACAATAATTGGGCACAGCAGTCATAAAACAGGGATTATAAGGTTATGGATAATTTGAGAATAATGGAAAATTACTTCAGGAGTTAAATTAGCTTGTTTTTGTATTTTAGATCAAGCAATTTGGAGGAGCTTCATGCTGAATCCCGAGAATGAAGACATGCACATTACTAGTATATAATTCATTTTCTACTCACTAAAATAAAGGCTAACTCTCCTTTATCCCCAACCACATTGACTGAACATTTTTAAAACTCATGTATTACCTGAATATTGAATGTATTTTTTACCTTTATTTTACAAAATATTAAACAACACGTCTGCCACATAATCAAAAGGGAAAAGGAAAGATAAATCCTAGGAAAAAATACGGGTTTTGAGCAACATCTGCTAGGCTCTAAATAGATGCTTAGTTTTATTGACACTTCCCACAACAGTTACTCAAAACACATTAATTATTTATCTTATCACCATTATGAATGTATTTATTGTGTTCCTTTAGTGTCTACTCACATAGATTACACATTCTAACCAAAACAGTTCACTGTGTAAGTGATAATGCTAGCTTCTAGGTAATAGATGTTAATGTGCTAAGCATCTCTCATCTAGTCCCAAGATTTTCAAATGCTAGGAGGATAATTATTGGATCTAATGAACTTTGAAATAAATTATTTGATGCTCAGAGTAATCATATTTACAATTGCACCACTGCCTGCTACCAGTATCAATAAATGGAGTTTGTCTTCTCTGACCTCATCAAAGGGAGAAAGGTGCACTGGGCAGACCTCATAATCAGAGAATAAGGTTTGCGCTGTTCCAAGTCAAAGGTCATTTATTTCAGTAGAATCAGAAGCATCCTTTTACACTCCAGAAATACACTCTCAGATAACATTACGACATTCTTCTTTTGGATACATCAAGCCCATATGTGATACAGCCTATTTCTGTTCAGGCTGAATGATTCTGTGCAGAATAGCTTCTGCAAACCTAAGAAACATGCAATACAAATAAAGACCAAACCAAATCTGCTGCTACATTTCCTTTTATTTCTGACTTACAACAATCTTTCGAAATTATCCAAGAACATCATCCTCTGTGAGAGAAAAATGCCTGATCTTTCAAGGTTCTCTATTCCAATTCTGTTCAAAATTACCATTTTTGTCATTCTTTTCCCTGACAAAAACAAATATTTCTGTGTTTAGCAAAGTTAGCAAACATTACACAGTAAGCAAAGATATCCCATACGGCTCTGAAAATACAATTTACCTGACACTTGTAGGGTGTTGGAGTTACTTACCTGTACCACCAGGTAGAACAAATTTGGTGAGCAAATAAAAAGCTGATACCATTGCACAGTTTTCATTTTTCTGCTCTAACAGAGCTGTGAATCCCGGTCATGGTAAACCAGTATAGTAACCACTTCAGCTAATCAGCTATTCATAATACTTGAAAACTAGATTTCCCATAGCATTTTTTCTCCAACTGTCTGCATTTCAGTAACTTGGAAAGGCATCATATGTATGTATGTTTGTGTATATCTACCTCTGTTGGGATTCTTTTTGTTTATTTAACAATTTAAAACATTTCAGTCATCAACTGAAATCCATTGTTACCTGAAAAAAAAAACACATTGTACGACAACAAAGGAGGACTCCCATCTGGAAAAGCAAAAAAATTTACAACATCTATGATGTAATGTTGAAGTCTAACGTCAATGTTTCCAGCTAACTGACATGAAAGTTTAGATTTCATCGTAAACTTTTAAAGAAATTAAAAAGATGCATCGAAACATGCATTATGCTTTAAGATTAAAAAATCGCTTCTACTAGATCACTGCTTATAAGAAAATTACAGTGGATGTGCATCAACTTCTAACTTCATTTCTAGTTTGGTGTTTGTTTTTTTTTTTTAATTTATTTCCAATTTCTATTTACTATTCATTCACAGTCATTTCTATTGTTCGGGTAGATTTTTTTATTACTCCCTTGTTATCTGCAAGAAGAAGACAGAAGAGTAGGAACTATCACTATGAAACCTTCAGTGATCTCTCAATTTATAAATACACATATTCTCAGATTCACACTTCATTAATGTTCCAGGTAGCTTTAATAGGCACTTTATTCCTTGACCTACATATTTGCAATTATGGAAACATCTTACATAGATCAAGTACAACAGAGGTTGTGTTCCAAGACCATGAGCAACAATCCTGAAACAAAGAGCCTGTGCTAACTCCAAGCAAGGAGTGAGAACTTTATGACAACTTATTTCAAAGAGGATCTGCAGTATCTTCCCCATTTGTGCAAAAAATTGAGATTTTTATTTTCTATCCTCTAGAATGAAATAAAATTCAGTGGAGGTGAAGACAGTTGCTTGATGCCTGAGAGATTGTGGTAAACTTGGTAAGTAGAATAGCTGCAAGGAGGTGCCTACCAGGACTCAGTGGAATGACAAAATCACGGAACACAGGTCTCTCACCTTCCAGTACATCCCTCAGCTACTTCCAAGGAGTTACTAAGGCTCTATCCGCTCTGGGGATTTTATTCTGATGCTAGACATTTAAGAGTTAAGCAGTGCTATATTTCTTCAATCTAATGGGGAAATTCACTAGTGACAAAAGCTACTAAAATCTATACAGAAATGAAATTAATTTAGCTAGAAATATACTAAACTCAATTACGTGATTTATCCATTTTACTGGCATCAAAAGCCCATGCATTGTATCTCATTTATTTGCAAGGTATTCAAAAGTGGTTTGCATTTGCTCCCTCTTATTAAATCCAACTGGATGATTAGATACATTTTTTGCAAATGAAGAAAACAAGACAAAAGCATTACCTACCTAAGATGCACATAAGAGAGATAAGATTTATTGACACAACTCTTCATACCAAAACACTGCAATTTCTGCAGACTTGCACTGCACAAATTAAACTTTTGTGCAAGAGATGTATCTGAGATACCATGACTGCTTCCTTTCTAGCATCAAATATAACATACCCATTCTGCATCACACATGAAGCACACCTGTCATATTTTCTTTTTTTTTTTTCCAAATTAGCACATCCTCATCCAAATTGGATCAATCTGAGCAATCCATCTGTCACTAAAAATTTAGGGCTATATTATCATCATCATATATAAGGAGCTATGCACGCAAATGCCTGCACACCAAAATGATTCAATACCAAGAAGAATATTAAAATTTTCAGAAATCAGTCTTATGTACATAGTGCTCAACACAGAATCTCAAGTTCTTCAGCTCAAAGCTTCATGGAACAGAGAAATGTAAAATCACCATTTGGAGTTGTTGGCTTTTTTTTGTTTGTTTTTTGGTTGTTGGTTGTTTTTTCTTTTTCATAAAAAAAAACACTGCAATTTCCATATCTCAAACTTACTAAATCAGACAATTAATACACAGAGTAATAACAATAATAGTAAGTACAAAAATTAAATCTTGCTGTAGGCAGATACTTAAAACACTTAAGACTTACAAATCCAAGTGCCACAGCACAAAAACAAACAAGCAAATATATAAGAAAAAACTCTCAAAATTTTATATATGAAAAGTGCTTAGTTATTTTTACACCTGTGTTTAACAGAACATGCATAAATATACATTAATTGTTTAACGTATCATTTAGCTTTAATACAAAAGAAAGCATTTGTTGCTGGTACTGCATGCAGACCACAACTTTTTATGGCTATATACTTTATTTAAACCCTGGAGATAGAAAAAGAAGGCAAAAAAGACACTCCACAGCTACACTGTGCTGAGATCACAGTCAGATCCAGGCCTTGGTGTCCCAGGAAAGGCTGCCAACTCCCTGCTCTGCTCCTCCACAGTTCGTTTGGCAATTAGTTCATTGAAATGATACACTTTGTTTAAAGTATTGCTTTAAAAAGACTAAGTATGTATATTTTTATTTAAAACTGTTGAAAATAACATCCCAGGAAATGTGTCTATATTGAAAAGCCAAAGATGTTTGACACAGTATCAGGCTGCAATCCTCAGTCTGATTATAATTACTGTAAATTCCTCTACATTTCCATATTATTTTTCAGCAGTTTGAATTTAGAACATAACAAATTTCTGTAAAATGTGAGGTGGTGAAAATGGCAGGGTTATCCATTTCTTCCTCAGCATATCTTAGTCTCTGACTGCCAAAGTCTGAGGTTTTAAACTTCAACACATTAAGCCTCAGTGTGACAAAGCTCCTGGTTCCCTGCCAAAGTATATTCCCTGCTTCCCAGAAAATCATTAGATGCCATTGTAACTTACTCTATTATTGTAGGATTTTGCTGTCAACTGGGTAGAAAAAGGGAAATGAAAGCTCAGAGCCACTTACTGTTTCTCTGATTTCCAGCAGTTGATCCCAGACACCAAATGCTTCTGACAATGAATCAGATATCTGCAGTGCAGGTACATTTTCCAAATTTAGGGCCAGGTTTTAATACTCGTAATGAAACGTATAACTTCTACTTTGTTGCCATAAACACTTAATAGATAGTTACTCTTTAAGGCCCCTGTTGTTCAGAATGATTACAAAGTAAGGATTAAACACTAGATGGTATGGACTGGCAGACCAAAGACTCAATTTTTAACTCTAATAGTCCCTGAGCAGGTTCGTAGCCTACAACGAAGTACAAACTCATCTAAAAGTAAGCATAAAAGGAATAGCAGCACAGCTTTCTGTGTGCAGCAGCGGTGACAGTAAAGCCAAGGGATCCTGGACAGCTGTGCTCCAGGTGCTTATTTGCATTACACTCTTCCTGGTATTGCTGCAAGTGCAGAAAGCACCAGGAGCAATGCTAGCACAGCCAAATCCACAGAGAAAAGAGCAAGAACCAGGATTCAGGGCCAGGAGATCAGAAAGTAAGACCTGGAGAAAAGCCTGAATCAAAGCAGAAGCAAGCCTCAAGATCTGCAGGGGAATTAAGCATGTTGCATTATGTATACACTATCTCACCTGTTACCCTTTATGCCACATACTCCAGAACCAAATCAAGCCAGCCCCTGCAGGTATGACATAGCCTTCAAGCCCCCTAATGCCAATTCATTGAACATGTTCCATTTACCACCTGGACAAACTTTTAGAGAGTAACGAATAGGATCCATGGGCCTGTATACTACTCTAAATGTATTTCCAGGAAAAAATGAGCAACATGCATAAGTGTCAGCTATGACAGATGAAAACTTGACAAGGAGAAGAGAAGCAATCAGTACCACAGCAGGCCTGCCCACAGCATACTAGTCCAAGTTGCAGAATTTAATCCACATACGTGTCCTCTGTAAAGTTTTGAAATGTATTAACAATTCATTAAAAGATTTTTCTACTCCTTTTTTGGAAGTATAATGAGCAGAGTAATCAATCAGCAATAAAAGCAGACTCTAGGGATATATAAGAATATTTTTACAGGCAAACGATAAAAGCAAGGATTCAGTAACAACTTACATTTAGAAAAGAATAGAAAAGTTAAAAATGTACATAAATAAAAATATCTGATACATTCATTTTAATAGCATGAGAATTTTGTTCTTAGCATGTAAGGAAAGCAGAGAAGAGAATTTTGGAAAAGGGATGAAAGGTATCCATGCACATCAAAGGCTGTATATCCTGTGATTAAAAGAAGCTTTAAAGCTAGCAGACAAATGTGACTGGTTAGGCTAATCACAGATCAAACTTTTCTTACACCTGCACTTTTACAAAGACTTTCAACAGCACAGAAATATCATCTTAAATCCTTATGTTTCATGTCCTGAGATTTCTGCTGTAAAGTGTTAGGAAGCTATTTAATGATGAACAGTCTTTTCAAAAGAAAGAAATGAAAACTATTTTATAGCTTCCATAAAGTCACTGTGCTATAGTTTTTCCTGCTACAAACCAGAAAATTTAAATATCACCACAATATTTCAGCAGTCAGAGAAAAAGTGCCTGCTCAGCCAGAAATCCAGAGCACATCACTATTAGACATTAAAAAAAAAAAAAGTTTGATATTTATATGACATTATACATGGCACATGTAGCAAATAGAATCACTTTTCTGTTTCTTTTTAGTCTCTCTCCTGACACAATACATTTTTCCAGATTATTCAGGTCCGTGAAGCACGAAATCAACTGCGTTATACATATACACACAATGACTTCTCCCTCATATTAAGAACCATGTATTGAGGCTTCTGCCCAGTCTGTGTCATACGCATTTCACTGTGAACTCACTGACTTCAGAGGATCATTCAGTGGTTACAGATGCGTAGCTATGTCAGACGGACAGATTGTGTCCATACTACTGTTTCTATAACAAGACTATAGTGACATCTCCCCATGATGAGGAAAATATATTATTTACTCTGGAATATTTTTGTTTTTAACAAAGCTCTCTGAATTGAAATCTTACTTGAGCTGACTTAAGCTTCTTTTTTTTTTCTTTTTTTCTTTTTCGCGTTTTTTGCTTGTTCATCTAAGAATATCTGTTAAATTATTACAGATAGAAAACATCTACACTATACAATAGTCCCATAGGAGAGAAGCTAGAACATATTTATTGATATAATATGGATATAAACACAGTGATATAACAAAGCTTGTAAATAAGGCAGTGACTTAACAAGATTTGAGATGGCTGGATAAAGTTATTTACTGCACAGAGAGTAGGGTTAAACACATACAGGAGGCCCTCACATTGAGTCACAAGATTGAGAGTAGACCTGCTTGCTTTCTAAACTCCTTAATCCCCACTGGTAAAGAGCCTAGTATGGGTGAATTCACTCCTAGTACCAGACTTGGTCAATGGTTTATGTCCAAGGGATGGTACGTGCACAATCAATCTAAGATATAATCCTAGTGAAGCTAACAAATCTTACAATTAATCTAAAATGTGATCTTAGTAAGGTTAACAAAGTCTAAAACAAATTATTAGTCACTTACTGGGGACCTGTATCAGCAAGGCATCTTGACATCAAGATGTAAGGGATCTCTGCGCAGGTGTAACCTTGAGAGGCATCCCTACTCAAGGGGAGATATCCTGTCTTGCAGCCAGCTGCTGTGTAGGAGAGCTCAAAAGGGGCTCTTGGGCTGCTCACTAATTATGGCAGTAAGATGGTTGAGGCACTCCAGTTACAGTCCGTCTTTTAGGCACAAGTTCAACCAGTTCTCTGCTGTTGAACCAGGGGTCTGCTATCAGTTCTTTCAGCCCCTAGCTTAAGACAGATTTATGGTCATTAATCTGTTTTAGCAAGAGTGTTATCAGTACTGCTGGTCATCATCTTCATTTGCAGGACCTTGAGAGCAAGGCCAGGTTGAAGAAGGGAGTTGAGGGAAGAAGCTGGGGGGGGGGGGAAAGAAGGAGAACACCATCACAGAAACAGCAAATATGCTTTCAAGAAAAATTTCAATCAAACATTAGAGTGAGCATTGTTTTGTATATTAATTTTCTGCACGCACAGCTGTTCATCTAGGTCTTATAACTAAATCTGTAGCACCAGTGAGAGACAGAGGCAATGTCTAATGAAGTCATTAGTGAATTGAATCTCTCTGGAGAAAATGGTCATTGCTTTCTGCAAAGCATAAGGCCTAAGTAAGGCTTTAAGCAGTGTAATACGTTTGAAGTGTCTTTTTATTCTTTACTGCGCATGAAATTTATCTGGTTCCAAATAGAGAACTGAAATTTGGAAGAGACTGAATGCATTCTGGAAGAATTAGAAAAAGCTAGTTACAGCCAGACACACTGCTTGTATAGGCTGACAGCCCCCTTGAAGTCGGAGTTTAGACCTTATGCAGTATGCTTCAGAAATTTAGCCAAATGATTCTCTCAGAAGATCATCAAAGGAAATATGTGCAAGACTATCATCTCTGCTGTGCCTGTGGTTTGATCCTCTTTTGGCTCCTCAGCAGACCAGAATGCCAGAGCTTTGGATAAGAGATTTTGGAAACCTCAGAACTATTCTGTCCTCCTTTGTACAGCAGACAATGCCTGCTATTTTCAGCCAGAATTCACTTATTTCCATTTCATGCTACACTATTATTCATAAATCACTTGCCACTAGAAGAATACAGTATGTTGTGTGGACAGTGTTTTTTCATTCTTTCTCTCAAACTTACTGTAATGGTGTCTGATGACAAAGATTATAGGAAAAACAATAAATTATACATATCCCTGTTGTGGTGCTCATCATGCTTTTAAACAAAAATTAAAAATATGGTTCTAGAGGGAAAAAAAAAAAAAGGTAAACAGCTAATGTGATTATTTCACCAATGGAAACAAAAGTCTCAAAACTCCTCTCTCTTAAGGCCCTAGAATAAAGTCAGTACATGGAAATTTTATCTTTGAAGATTATTGTCTAATTTCCTTTCAACATATGACATCAGTATTTTTAAAAAGTAGCCCCACCAAAGCTTTGCTGTTTTTTCCTTTTGCTCATAATTTTGTTTTTTTCCAAAATTATTTCTTCTTTTCTTTTCCTTTAGACCATATTTTTCCTGCCCGCTGCATTTTCACCCAATGAAAATGCTAAAAATCACGTTTAGATTTGAGGACTTTCAGAGCAGGAAAAAAGTTACGCTCCTGGAAACCTGGCAATGTAGAAGAAAATATCCATTTGTTCTTATTCTTTCTAAATTCTGTAAGTCAGAAGCATGACATAAGTTCAAGTGGAACAATTACATTATCTCATTTAACTCCCCAAACAGCAGACATAGTATCTCTATTGCAGTAACACCAGCAGATTGACAGTACAATAATGCTTCCTACCATAAAGGCCTCATATCTTGGTACCACAAGGCACATTCTTTGCCAGCACAAAGATCTAGTCCTGCAAATTCATTTCACTACTGGCTGATGTTCAGTAGTTGAACATATCATATGTAGTTCAAGACTCAAACTTGTTGCAAGTCTTGAGTCTCTTCAGCTATATCAATTTATCCATCACCTCACATTTTAAACCCACAAACTACTTTCAGTGTGAGTCAATGAAGTAAAGAAAAACTGGAAAGCTACACCTAACACTGCTGCTAGCTTACTAGACTTCGTAGGGCCAAAGATCTGGCCAGTCAGCTTTTTAAAATATTGGGTAGAGGATGGAAGCACCACAGCACAAACAGCAACAATATTACAACCAAAACTAATCTCTCTCAGTTTGACTTCAAAGCATCCCTACAAACCAAGATGAACAGCATTGCAGCAGACCTCAAGTTCTACTATATGCATACTTAACATGATTTTAAAAAAACAAATTTGACTTTCTAAATTTTTAGGTTTGTACCAATTTGGCTAAACATTATGCAAACACTGTAGATCTACAATATGATATATCAATGGAGGTTAAGCTCCAAAGTGTACGCTTAGCCCTACCAGACATACACAATTACAGAAAGTGTAATTCATGTAATTGAGGTGCTAAATTACACTGTATACTGAGCAGGGAGACTAATTGATCCTATGCACCTGATCCACATAGAAAGAGGTTTTCATTTCACGTTAGGGAAAAGAGGGATGTTCTAGATGTCCAAGCAGTTCTACTGAAAATATTCTATGAAAAACAATTCAAAAATCTATTGCAATGTTTCAGATGTCACGAAATCTACTCTAGCAGGAGTCAACTCTCATATAAGCATCTGAGGACATTGCATGTATCTTTGTTACTCTGTAATAAGTGAGTGAAAAAGGGTAAAGACATAGAAACTTCGTATCTTGTCTGCGCCTATCCAGTCAGTCCTTCAATGGAGGCCCCCCTACCTGCTTCCCAAAGAGCAGGCTGCCATCTTACCTTCACCTGCTTTTCAGAATGGAGCAGACATGAGAGCATGGGGAAGAGGTGTCACTTGAAAAGACTGCCCTGCAGCTCTGAAGCACAAGGATGTTGCCCCTATTCACTGTCCTGAAGCCACAGGTGCTGCAGGTTTGTTTTTCAGCTGATTTTTTGTTCACTGCAGCAGAGAGGAAGTATCTCAACGTATCTAGAATGTATCAATCCTTTTCTGCAAGCAAAAGTGGGTGCTTTCATGGAACTGCCTCAAAGGACACGGGCAGATCAAAGTGTGGTTTTAGGAATATAACAACATCTATTGTTTATTGGCAACTTTTCCCTTGCCGGTAATACTTTTTCCGGCCTGCACTGAACCAAACATTGGTTGTTCAAAATCTTGAATACTGATCATCAACAAGCAGAATAATGCAATCTCATTAAAAAATAATCACTAGATTACTCGTGTTGCTCTCAAACTGTGTAGCAGTGGGAAAATTCAGTTATCAGCACTGTGTCAAAAGTCCTATATTTTAAAAATGAAATGATCGAGGGAGGTAATTGACAGTAGAGACAAGTGGAAATGTCTGTGCAGTTTGTACTGAGGTCCTGACCCAAAGCAGACAGGTATAGAAACACAGACTCCTCCATACCCCCTATCCGCCTTTCATTGTCAATTTCACAGGCTTTTCCTTTTCTCTGTAACTATGCCTCCTCTTTCATGGCCTTCTCTAAGAAGGTAAAGTAAGGAGTATTTGAGTGAGGCGTTTGAATTCACTTTGCTAAATTTACTTGGTAATCAGGAAAAACAAGTTTGACCCACTTGAATTGCTGCTGTTGAACCACTGTTTCAGAGTGGACAAGTATGAGAATAAAGAGTATTTACATAAAATTAAGCAATCACTCTGCAGTTTTCTCCTTCTGGTAATAATAGTGCTGTATAGCTAGATAGGCCAATGATCATTTAACAAAAATTAAACATAAAAGTAACTGTTCTATTCATTTTTCACAGACAGTATATAGCAAGCTACTGATGAGAATTCTTACTCACTGAGAAATATTATTCATTTTCCTGACATGTGGATCCCATTCCTTCAGCTTTCAGTCAAGCCAACTTTTACTCCAGCCAAAAGTCACAATCAAGCTTTAAACAAGACTGCTCTCTCCCCTGAGGAAAATCCTCATGCAACTTGTGTTTTTTTTCCCTGTCACCACTCCCTTGCTGCCCTGCAGCATCCCATTCTTTGCCAGTCTGAGACATTTACCAAAGTAAAGCCACTCAGGTGACCAGGTGTTAGAGAACTTGACACATAGCAACTGAATATGCCCTTAGATGCCCAAAATTTTAAATGAACAAGTAAGCAAATGACAGTAAGCAGACAGGGGAGCCAACAATGCAGCTTTGGCTAAACTGCCAGCTGGTGGCTGGGAGGGGACAGGAGATTTTTCCTCATGTTAATCTCAGCTCCCAGACCAAACCTGGGCATTACTGATGCCTCGCAACTCCCATTCTCAGGATGTTGTGCTTTGTCAGAAGATAATGATGCCACAGAATAACTTAGGGTTCATTTTATGTTTCTGTATAGCAGGAAAACTTGAAGTAGTGCCATCCACTCTCTGCCAGCTCCCAGGATGACAGCCCAGAAGGATTATGCTTGATTACTTCAGGTCTTTGTCATCCGGCAAATGGAAAGGATGGAAATTAAAGCTGCACTCCAATTAGTTATAAAAGTAATTCAGAGTTATTAAATCATTGCAGAAGCTACGTCTGAAGAGTGTGTCTTACTAAATCTCTTAAAATATATTGACTTCGCCAGCCTTAACCCACATGGCAGCTCTTCCATTCAGCAACCAAACTATTTCATATAGAGATTAACCTGGTGATCCCACACTTGAATGGAAATGCTACAGGATTTCAATTCATATTCTAGCACCTGCATTCTGTTGGGAAAGGCTAATTAAACCCAAAGCCTGAAAGAAATGCAGAAGAACGGCTCAGCTAAGGTACTTCAGCCAAAACACTAAATTTCATGTATGTTACAAGTGTTATGTTATCCTATCAAATCAACAAAACCATGGGAAATGGATGAATAAATCATTAGCTGGATATTGTAACCATGTGGCTGCTAAACAAGCAGCTTTTGGCATAGTGTTTGTGATTTAACGTTGACCTGCAAAAAATGGCAACACCAAGCAAGCTTTTTCTTTTTTACAATAAATTTAATTGATGAAGAAAATTTTCCTTAATTTACCCTGAAATTCCAAACACACTTTCAAAAAACTTCTAAATTGCAAGAGTCATGTCAAGAGAACACAGCTGTCATACAAGCTTCTACTTCTGATGTTTAATATTGCAAAGAAGTATACAAGCTCTGACTGAATATAATTGTAAATTTGCTCTTTGGACTCATGTAGCAGTGAATAACAGTTTGGAACTATTCATTATATTTATGAAGTAGAATTTCAAGTATATATGCATGAATGCCCAAAGATTGCTAATATCGCAGAACTGGGCCGTAAGCTTTAAGAGAATTGCAGAAATCCTTTTTTTTTTTTTTTTTTTTTTTTTTTTAACAAAAGAGTAGTCTCAGCAAACAAAACTTCCCATCTGAAAAGTTAATTATTCTTAATTCCGGGACTTAGAGCAACACAAGATATCTAGCTTAATCATCTTAATCTTTCAGAAAATCGATTCTGACTGCTTTTATTTGCCTTTTTTGTTGTACTTGACAATAATTTTAAGACTTAAATAATCCTTTCTAATATTACGATGAGTCTTGATTGAGACTCATAGCACTGAAAGAAGAGCTTTTAGTTTTCAACCCTGCCAAACAGAATCAACAGCAATTCAGATTTTCCCTATATTACATTTCCTCTTTGCTAGTAGAAAGCAGAGAATTAGACCCAAGAGTCATATTCAGACCATCTGCTTTACAGAATGAGTTTACATGCAGATGAGAGCATGGTCAGGGAGCCTAATTTCCCAAAATAGTACTAGAAAGATAGATTTCTCCAGGACACATTTTAGAGCACAAAGAGCTAAATGCCTTTAAGTGGGACATTTCATACCCCTATGCATTAAACACCTAGCGAACTTGTGTATTAACTAGCTTAGGTCTTCTTGAACTGCTTTTCTCAAACTCATAGCTGCTCATAGTAGTAAGAAATTTTAGGAAGCTACTGCCCACACACAGGCACTCAAAGGGCATCTGTCCTGAATATTCTTCCCATTCTGGGCTCATGGACAGGTAGATAAATAGCTTCAAATGTTCTTCTGGATGGAAAAAGACCATCTGCAATTTTATTCTGCTGTGGCTAATCAAATATCTGAATATAATTCATTAGAATTAAGCAATACTGTGTTTCTCTGTAATTGTCCACAGGAGAACCAGGATGAACACGATTGCTCTCCTTATCAAGAGCTGCTGCAAATAACTAGGTCAGAGCTGGTGCCACAGAACCAGCTTGCAGGAGGCACCTTGGCAGAAACTGGTTTTTAAAATTCATGTTAAATTGCATGCAAGTTTCCACTATGTGACATCTGTAAGAAAACAGGCTACCTAAGGCTCACCCAACTTCTCCCTCTCACTCATATTTGGTTTCCTGTTTGGGGGAGTCTTACTTTAAGATCTTCAAGATTAGACCGAGGATGAAATTCTATGTGAAACTCAGAAGATGAGAATGACGTGACTGAAAAAACAGGAATTGTTTGCCAGATCAGTGATTTTCACACAGCTCTGAACAAGTGCCTACAGCCTGCCTGGTGTCACAAATACTTGAGTGGAAATCATTTGATTGTCTGAAATGACAATATAAATCAGATGAAAGATCTTTTAGTGAATAACTTTGATTTGGACATTCTTCCTTTCACGAGATCAAGCTGCAGAGATCTTAACAGCTCAACTTTGCATTTGGAAAACTACCATGAAAGATTATGGCAGCAGATCAGACGTCAGATTGGAAGAACTGTAGTGAGCCCAAAAGTACAAAGGGATGAAGAAGTAAGGAACAGCAATGTCAAATGGGAACTGGTGGTCCAAGGACAGAAAACAGCATTTCTGAAATGACACTGTGTCAGGCTATAATCCTAAACTTTACTCTGGAAAATAATGAAGATTATTGCATTCTTCTAGTTGATTAAAATGGGGTTAGAAAGATAAAGTTGCTGACAAAGTTGTAGAAAAAGAGCTCATCGAAATCTCATCCACTATGGAATGCCCTGATATGTGTGGCCAAGTTTGTAACATTAGGCATCAATAAATAAATCCATCAATAAAAAGATTATTGTCTCAATTCTGTTCTGAGGCAGTGCATATAACCCTTAGCTGCACTATCTTTAAAACAACAATTAAATAATGCTTCTAGAACCTCTGAAAATTTATTTTTTTTTATCTCTTCTCCTAAGCAGGAAATTGAAGTAATGAGATTAAAATATTTTTTTGAAGCTACATTCAAGCCATTTGCAAATAGAATTAGATCTCAAGATCCTAGACCAACTTTCTGTCTGCTTAAATTTATAAACTGTAAAGCTTGGGGAATTTTTTTCTCAAAATTACTTTCTTAAAATAAGAATAATAATGAAAAAGTTCACATCACTTTGACTAAATCTACATATTAGAATGCAAGTAAGAACAAGCAGTAAGAACAATCAATACAGCTTACTGGTTAGGAAAGGATTATACATTGACAAAAAAAATTCTGATTCCTTGGTTGTACACACTGTGGACCTGAGAGATGCTTAATGAAAATGAGAGTGTACAGGCAGGTGCAGAGATTATGCTGCATAGCATCAAACACAGCATTTGGTTTCACTAACGCAGGCTGTGACTCTGTGGCACCCTTACACAGTACAAGGATCTTTTTTCCCCTTTCCATTTCTTCTTGATTTGTTGTTCTGAATCACTGTAATCCACAAATTAGTATTAGTTGTGGAGGAAAAAAAAAAAAAAAAGAGGAAGGGAGAGATGCTTATCAGGGCCTTCTAAGGCTTAATATTTGTGAAGCTCTTTGAGCTTCTCTGATGAAAGAACTTATAGAGGACAAAATGTTCTTGTTTTACTATCAATAATTAGTTTTTCGCTGAATTCATTGTGTCAGTATACAAGTCACTGAACACATATGCTTCATCAGTTTTTGTGCTGTGTTCTACAAGTGCTCTTTACAAGCTTCATTGTAGTGATTGAGAATATAGGGTAAGTAAAACAAGGATAAACAAGTCTATTTACAAGCTATAGGCACAAGTTTAAAACCAACATTTTATCTAGTGATCAGGAAAAAAAAAATGTTGCCATAGCAATGATTACATGCTATTGCACTGAATGCTTCCTTAGTTACTGATGAAACTGTCCCTTCAAACACTGAGCTCCTGTATGATTGACCATAATGTACAAAAAATAATGTTTCTTTTGGAGGTTTACTTATATATTACATTTTCTAGTCTCTTGTCTCACCACAAAACTCTCCCATTGTGAGGCATGATCAGATGCTGCTTGCTGAGTGGTCCAGCTGGTTTCAAACCCTGATCAGCACTCAGTCAGAAGCTGCACCATGGGCACTGGAGGTGGCATCCCTTCCCATCCCACCATGCAACTGTGACCTGCTTGTAAGTCTTCAGCAAAGTGGATATCTACCTATTTCAGTAAGGGGATCTATGGAAACAGAGAAATTTTTGCTGCATTTTGCTCCATTAATAAAATGTATTTGCGAGAAAAACTCAGAGCTGGAATTCCTCTGCAATTCAGCCAATTTTGACTTGTCATTGTAATGCTACCATTACCAGTTCAAGCGTCCACCTACCTTATTTTTAATACTTCCCCACATTCTCTCTCTATTCTTTAAAGTCACAAATATCAATTAAAAATAGTCATTTACATAATTCTATCAAATTAATTACATTTCCCTTTAAGTCCAAAATGCTAATTTCATGGGAAGTTCATAGGCAGTGTTTTTTTTGTTTTTTGTTTTTTGTTTTTTTGTTTTTAAGTCTTGTTCATGTTTTAAATATTTGCTTTAACTTGCGAAAATTGATATTAATACAATTCATTAGCATTGCAGGGGAACATCCAGGTGTTTTTTGACACATCTATTACTGTCTCATACTGCTTCAGATGTTAAAGTGCTGATTGTCAGCTTGTATAACTCAACACAGTTCCAGTGAAACTCCATCTTCCCCCACCTAAGAATCAGATTCGCAAATTTTTCAACTGAGTGTGATTCACTAACAACAGAAAGCTTTTACCTACCGTGCATATGGAATTGTCAAAAGCTGAGTTCCCATTTAGAGAAACCCTTATTATACATTTTAGGAAATGTGCAGTGATTTTTTTCCTTTGTCAAGGATACTGAAGAACACAGATTCTAAAGAAGAAAAGCGTATGTTTTCAAGGGTCACCACAGCAGCCTCTCATCTGCCAATCATTCACTTCTATTAGACCATACTCTTGCAGTCATACCTTTGTTCAACACAGTTACCCTGTTAGACACTAAGCTTGCCTCCTTTGCACAGATTTGTTTACAGCTCTTGTTTCTCTTCCCCTCAATTTATGCCAGAAACAAACTCTATTGTTTCTCTCTCTGCAAGGACATCATTTAGCTTTCACTCAGCCTTTAACAAGGTTATACTCCCATTAAGTGTAAGTATGTTTTGCTACCAACAGATTTGACCACTGGAACAGATCCATTTTTTAACTTAATGCTGTTTTAAAAAAGGAAAGGTGAGCTAGAACTGTTATTATGAAAATTAGACTAGCATTTGGAAGAAAAAGACAAGCTTTTCATGTCAAACAAAGAGATGTGTAATAACACATTCCAGTTGTCAGCCAAGTGCTTTGATTTTTTTTTTTTAAACAGTCATTGTCTTTTATTTATAAATTGTGGATTATAATGAGAGATGGCAATTGAGTAGGCTACACATTTTTACTAAGAGCTGGCAAGAGGAATGGCAGCAAGGGTATTGGAGGCTACCACGTGAAATGAAATGAGCGCTGTGGAAAATATACAATCTTTTATGCCTTGGAGATTTGTATAAAGCTTAGAAACTAAGGGATATCTGTAACTGCAGCCTTAACATGTGTCTTGACTTCCAAGCTAGTCAGCTCACAGAGTTCATCCTAAGTCCTATTAGCTAATGTCCTGCACTTAACTGCTTTCTTTAGAGAAATGCGACAGCTGACTTGCGGCGTCTTTCAGTGTGCTGGTTAGCTCAAATAGAGATATGTTGACACAGAGCTACCACATTCAAGTGCTTACTTCTCTGCATTGCACTGTGGACATGTTTAAGGCTGTTATGTGCTTCATTCAGATTGATTTCATAATTCACTTTGTCTTCCTTGATTTTCAAGGAAAATCCATTAGGACCAATCTCATTTGCTTTCTTCCACTGACTACCGAAGGTGCTAAATCATTATCTAAAATACTTCTAAATTCTCTTACATAGCATGCTTTATGACTGTAATAATTGCAAGATTTAGCTTTTTAATCTTCAACATAATATCTCAATGAACTCACTTGGTTAGAAACATTTTTACATTGATATATTTTCTTGTACCAAAGTACCGTAAAAGGTACATGAATGTACCTGAAACAACAAATCTCACTGCATAATTAAAGACCGCATATAATAGCTATATCATTCAAGAGACACATCTTATTAGAACATTTCCATCCTCTAATGAGAGACGAGAGCAAACATACATCTCAATTAACCACTTGATCACATCTTCATAGGTCTTATTGCTCGTGAAGCCCCAGACCAGTATTTCTATCTACTGGAAACATAGGTGAACAAGATCATTAAGACTGTTGAGACTTTTAACCCTTGAAAGGTGGCTGATGCAATCCTCAAAGATCCCTATCAAAAGGAAATGGAAATAATGTATTTAGGACAATAAAATTTTTTTCATCAAAGTGCAGATTTCTGGCTCCTGTCCAAACAGTGTTCCTTTTCTTCAGCCTTCTTCTCAAACCCTGTAGCTGTTCTTAGCAATGCTAATGATATCATCTGACCTTTCCCTCAATTCTCACTCTGAGAGTATATACATATTTGGAATTGAATACTCTACTGAAGTTGAACTGATATTTATTTCTGAAATATTTGTCTTAACAAAAACAAATTCGCCCCAGCTGGACTAAAATGGATAATATCTTGTTTTAGTGGCTTAGGAAAAGTACCAAAATATGTGCTGAAAACACACAGCTACGGGTCTGCTATTCTAACTCAGTGTACTTCGTGTCCTTGCTTTGTCAGAGATATTAAGAGCATACCTAATGTTATGCAAGGGTAAAAATTACTGTGGTAGATTTACCCCATGCTTAGTTGTTTGTCTGAAATTATTACATGGGACAAAAACTTAGAGATTGATACTGCCAGCAATGCAAGTAGCTGACACAGGACTTTTCTGGATAAGGCCAGTTGCCTGTGTTAGTGTGCCCTGCCTTGGACACTGATCAACAAACGATGCCAAAGGAAAATTTTAATAGCAAGGCAGACCTAGAGGTTACTTCCCTAGAATGTTTCCCTGGTTTCAAAAATTTGCATCTCAGAGACTGCCTCGGGCAAAAGTGCTTTCAAGAACTAGATAGCTTTCTGTCTCTATTACGGAATATGCATTTTGTGTGCTGTTGCTGTTTGCTATATTACCATTCAAATTACTATAAGTTTTGAGGGCTTTGTTGTTGTTGTTAGAATACATATATATCTATGTTTGCTGATGTCTTACATACTGTTATTTTTTCACTTTCTCTCAAAATACTCAGCTGGTTCAAGTATAAAAATTTCATTCTCCCCCACTGATCTTTCAGTTTTTAATGCATTGAAACATATTTGAGCTTAGCAATAAAATCAAACACAAAAGAAAACTTAAAGCCGTCTGAATGTTTTTTTTCTTTCCAATAAGCCTTTATATCGTTTCCACATTGGAGCACTTGGCATTTCTAACTCACTTTCATTGCAGTTTTCTTAGTTATTTGTATTACAACAAATATTGACTGGCTTGGCCAAACAGAATTTTGTTCCTCATTGTCTTCATTGAATTCAAGTAGTTAAAATTCATATTTGGTTCCCCTCCTCTTTCTTTTACTACATCTAATGGGCTTTTTATCTAACTGAATAACAGCTTTCCTATTATCCTGTAGAAAAAATAACTTAATGGAAATTATCATATTCTCTAAAGTAGATCTTACATTGACAGATTTACCCTTATTTTATCAGGACTCTAAACACATTATTCCTTTAAAGATGCTAAGCTTGTCATTTCACAGACCATTTACCTTTACAGTTATGGACATTTTAGGACTACTGAAGTATTAAAGATACACAATCTTAAGCTTTATATTCTGTAAGTCTAAAGATAAAGAAATAAGCTGGATAAATGTGTGTCTATACATCTCTCTTCCTGTATGCTATATAAAGCATGTGTTGCAGTGTGAAGTATAAAGATTTTATTGGCACAAACCTAGAACAACCTCATTAATTCTGAGTGGCAAAGTCTAAAAGTGAGTTACGTCTACCACACTATGAAGGTCTACACAATGCCAATAAAAAATATAATAGGAAAGCTTTGCAGAATTGGATACATTTGATTGATGCTGTTTTCTTGGTCATCTTTTGTCCATCTTGTTCCCTCCTCCTCCTTGAAGTTGACATGTGAAAAGTCACAAAAGTAATACATTTCATACTAGTGCAGATAGACAGATATATCTCTACATTGCAGTTTGACTTCTTTTATAAATAATATTTTTATGTGTAAGTGAAATGTTAACATCCTACCCCACTGAACAACAGGTAAATATATTTTGTCTAGACTAGCAAAATTTCACAGTACTATTGCAAAGCAGATGTATGAACCTTGCACAATTCTGTCCATATTGTGCACCAAGGAAAACTCAAGATACATACCAACACTGCAGACACCTCTGTGTCTACAGCTTAATAGATATATCGGAGCTGCTAGCTGAGACAACATGAGCAATGTAGCCATGGCAGCAAAAAAGAAAATCACATCCTAGTGTGACTTTCATTACATGTTCTTGTGGCAACACAACTTGCTCCAAACAAGAAACTTTAAAGCCAACTTTGAAATACCTACAAAAGTGGAGGGCATCACTAAGTTTGCTGTCACTCTGGGGTGTCTAGACAATAAAGAAAGCCAGAAGTTCACAATTAGCCAAAACCAGAACTATTTCTCTAACACATAATCTCACCCATGACAACTCTGTGACAATGATCTACATTTCTGTCTTCAGAAAGATACATCATAAGAAAGTATACTAATTGTGGAAACATCACAGAAGCTACAGGACACGTAGCTGCAAATCTCTCTGGCAAGAATCGCAGTGCACCTGTATTGCACTTTCTACACAGGGGAGTAAAAAAAAAAAACCTGTAAGTTCATAGTAAGGTCAGCAATTTTAAAGCCTTCAAACTGGCATGGGTCAAACTATCTCACCATTTGCTTTGTCATCCATTACGCTTTCTGAGAGTGGTTATCATCTAAAGTACTGCAGTGAACATTCCCCTGAGAGGCATTCTCTGGAGCAGAGGGCAGGTTGCCCTCCATCAAAGCCCATAGCTCTCAAATATACTACTATTGCAGAGCACAATGAGACAGAGCTTTCACTCAAATCCCAGGATAAAATTAATCTTTTTAAACAGAAATTTATCCATTAAATCATAAACGTAATAGCCCAGAAAAGTTTGCCTGTAGAAGCAAATGAAATGAATCCTATTGGAAGAAGCAGTTCAAGATTATATTTTAAAAGAGAAAGAAGAGAGAATTATATCCCCTTCTTACATCATTGTCAACACAAATACACCTTACAGCAATATATATAGTTAATATTAGAAAGCACTTTTCAATGTAACTATCTTTCAGTTGCTCTCATTATACTACACTGTAAATATCTCAGATGAAACACTCACTCCAAATGTCATTTTGAAAAGAGTTTTAGAAAAATAATTCATCCAGTTCAAAGAAAGCAGTATCAAGAAAGGTATAAAAATTACATTATGAGAAGGCTTAACAACTTCATGATTTGAGACCTTGCAAAGTTCATTGGCAACTTGATTTTTAGGAGGCTGCATTACAGGTAGAGTATCCTTTTTTACCCACAAGACCTCACTGGTCTGCAAGATTTTCAATTATTATCTACACCCTGTCTTAAAAGAGGATGACTAAAACCCTAAACATTTAATCTGCACTAAGCAAACTTTCTCCTATGATAAACTTGCCTAACTATAATTTATTTATCTTTACGCTTAGCACAAAGTTACGATCCTGGTAAGCAGCTGCTGAATAATAATATAGGAGAAATAAGGCTTTATAAATCTCTTATAGAGATAGAACCTTATGTGAATAAGAAATGTAACTTACTTAGATTATATTCATAGTTGAGCTTGTTAAAAACAGATCAGAGGCTTTTCCTGATTCAGAAAAGACCAAATAATGAAAATATGTACTGACACTTTTCACTTTCCCAGCAATACAACTTACCTCTCCAAATGCTTCAAGCTATTTTCATTATTAACAAACTAGCATCATGTTACCACAGATGTACAGGTGCTGTATGATTTTATTTCACTTCATTTTTTTTTTCTGCAGCTACAGCCGATATTAAACTACTGCTCATTTAGAAGTTAAGGGGAAAATACAGAAATAGATGCTGAATCTGAATTTCTCTTTTTTCTCACATTTTAAAATTACAGGTCATCTACTAGTTTGGTATAAAAAAAAAATGCCTACTCACTGAAACTAATAAATTAAGCCTTTACTAATTATGTCACCTTCCTTTTATTTTTTAGCTGAAAGAAAAATGACATGCAGTGGCACAAAACACAGCTTCACTGAACATGGCAAGATGGAATTTAAGAGCACGTCTGAGAGTTATGAATATTTCTGTGGCCTTTTAACCTGGGTCATCTAGCCCGAGGAAAGATTTGTGTGGTGGCTAGGGCCACCATCAGGCTTACCCTAAGCCATCATCTCCCTTAAAGATGAAGAAAACGAGTAATAACCTACTGTAATTCCTGGATTGCTCAGGCACAGTGGGAAAGAGAGGATTCTGTTCTCCATAAACATCTTATTTACTGTTCTGGAAAACAGGCTTTCCCCTTAGAACTTGATTTAAAAGAGTACCAGGAGATTTTAAAGAGAAAGAGCTGCAAAGAACTCAACGCTGTTACAAGCTTTATTGTGAGCTATATTGTAGTGCTACAACTCAATAATAGTTTGAGAGACTATTCTGGTTTGAAGCATAAATTCTCAATAGTGGTCTCCTGTTCAGCAGTTATGGATCAGTGCTTCATGGCCAGGATCATGAAGTCAGACATTCAACAAACAGTTATTATAAAAGTATTGGCCTTCCTAGGTCCCAAAAAGAAAAGGAAATAAAAACTAAACTATAAATTATTTTTCTGGCTGAGTATAGCACAGACAGGATTTTGGTTTTACTGAGTTCTAGCTCAGGAAGTCATTTCATATTTAATCTACTTTAGCTTTGTCATTACTTGTCATTTTTTTCACTGCTTCTGTAAAAGTTGCATCAGACATTTCTTAGCAAAGGTATATGCAAAGATATACCGCTTGTTTTTAAACAAAATAGCAGTGATTTACCCCCTTCAAAAGCTAGCACAGACTGTAGCATTGACTATAACTAAGGGAATTACAGTCTCAAAATGGGGAAAGTTTGATGATATTTCTCTCACTGTCATGTTCAAAATACCACCAAAGGGAAAGGAGTTTCTAATACGAGTTAGATCTTCTTAGGAGACCCTGTTCTGGGTTGCAAAGCTGACATGTTAGATGAGAGGTACCTGGTGTCCCCCTTTCTGGTATAGATTCCATCTGGATAGGAAGGTCAGTCTCTGCTCTGCCATGGCTCAAAGTCACTCCCCTACTGCCATCCTTCCTGGCCCACACTTGGGCCAGCTGAGATTTGTCTGACGTTGTTTCAGAAAGACATCTATCTAGAGCAAGAGAAAGGCAAGAGCCTATCTGGACCATTTGGGAATTATTCAGAGGCAGAGTCAAGGGAAAGACTTAACTGTGTCATTGTGATTCGGATTTTGAGAGACTTCCTATCGTCAGGTAGACCATAGGAACCTGAGTGGCTCCTCAGCACTTTCAGTTTCAATTATGGCTGTATGGATCTATATTGCTAGATAAGGACTGACAAGAAAAAGGTCCATTTCTTGGTTCAGCCAGCTAACTTTATGACCTCGCAGAAAACATTCTCCTTTTGCACCACTTTCTTTCTTAATGTATTTGTTTATCTGGCTCCTCATATTGTCAGTTCTTCAAGAAGGGTCTGTTCCTGTAAGCTGAATATTTGTTAACAAGCAGCTTCCTAGAAATTATATGTATTAATAGATAACCAAGCAGTTAATAGTATTATAATTACGTTTAAGAGGTTAAGGCAGAGAATGTTTACATCACAAACCCACTGCAATATCAGTTTTCATAATAGTTTCAATTTCTACTACTTGCTGTTAATAAAGAAATGTCCACAACTCCTGAATGGCATCTTTTACTGTTTCTGACCATTGAGAACGACTGTTCTGTCCTTCAGCACACCTATAAGCTACACATAAGGGTCAATATATATTCCGGCATTTGAGGATTTAGTTATGTGATTTCCATTTGCATTAATAAATGCAAATATTTACAGTATATTTTTCTAAAAATGTTTACGTTGAAATTTGGTAGAATAAGAAGGTCATGGGGAATATGGTACTAGAAATGTATTCTTCGATCAAGAATATCCTCCAATATCTGGTGCAAATAAATGTCTGCCATGAAAGATCTCATCCTAAGATTGCCCCACAGTACTTTACAATAAAATTACTTTGAACTCATTTCTCAATATTAAACCAGTAATATCAGAGAAACATATGGTGAAAAGAAGAACTTTGTGCTTTGAAGCTAACACTTCTATACGACAGAAGAATCATATTTTATTAACTTCCCAGCTATACCAAAAATTTTGCAGAAACTGCAAGAAGACCAACATAACTAAGCTAGTTTTAAACTAGGTAGTTCAGGTACCAATAGCAGTGTATCCATGACAACATAGAATTCAGTAGGGATAAATTTATCCTGCACGACGTAATATCACACTGGAAGAATCCAGGTTTCTTAGCAGTTTCTGTACCCACACAAGATTGCCCTCCAGCACAGGTTACCACTGTGCAGAAAATCTCCTTAGCACATTTTAGCAGTCCATGCTTCAAGAGTTGCCTTTTTGTTAGGAAAGATAATAAATAGCATCAGTAGAAAAGCAAGCGCTACTTAACTAACTGCACAGTAATTAAAAGCCTGAATACTTCAAAGATCAGGTCAACATTTTAACAAAGCCAGAAATAGTAACAGCGTCTGAATTCTGTTTAAGTACAAGTAGCAGCTACTGTGCTTCTTCACTGGTGGGGATCTCAACAACTGCAATTCTTCCTGCCTTTGTGTGTTGGGGTGTTCAGTTTGGTGCCAGCATGTTTAATGCTGAGGGAAGTAAAACTCAGATTTATGTCAATTTACAAAATCTGGTTGGGGATTGACCCCACTATCTCTAAGACAAGAGCTGCCCTAGTTATACTAGCCACTTTCCTGTGCGCATCTGGCAGCTTTTCACAAGTTGTATTGTTGTGCTTCTACAGAGCACACACTTTGAAAAGTCTCCCATCACAGTCTCCCAATGGCACTTGGCAGAGTCACCTTGAAAGTCATCGAGATATACTAAATATACACACTTTTTCCTTTTAATGGCTTCCTTTGATAGGAACCCTTGGGGAATAATTCTTTCCTTTCTCCCAGGGGAATTCATCTATTTAACATACTACTATAATTTCCAATAGTTAGTTCTTTTTTCATTAAATTTTAAAGGTGGTGGGATTATTTCACTTGAAAGCTGAAATAAAATTCTGGCTGAACTATGGCAGGATCTCAATTCAGTGCTAGAAAAATTAACAAGAAGTTAATAAATTCCCCAAATGAGTCCAACTCCATCCACCACGCACAGATTCATTGTCTGCTACATGTCACCTCCTCCACATGCTATCCTGACATCAGAGACATCCGTGGCCATTAGAACTGCATTTAAAATAAAATGCTCACTTTACCAGCTGTGAATAACAGTCTCTGTCCAGCATCTCTCCTAATCCACCTCACTTGACTCTCAATTCTCCAGTAGGATCAAGGAGAGTATAAAGCCAGCTGTACAGATAACACTGTTGTAGCCAGCATGAATTCCCACAAGTCTTAAAGCTAAACTTCAATTTAACAGTTTAACAGCAAAAATCTAGGATTACAAGGATAGAGCTAATAAGCAGCTCCAAAGCACTGTCTGGAAAAGAACCAATGAAAGATTAAAAGTGAGCTCAGTGATTAAATAGAAATATATATAATAAAACGAACACTGAGTGAGCTACTGAACTCACAGCAGATAGGCAGAGCAGCTCCTTTTGGAACAAAATAGAGTATAGATGACAAATGGGGAAAACTCTCTTTCCTTCAAGGAGAACAGTAAAAACAAAACCTACAAACTTGCAACCTGATAATTCCCACCTATATGCTATTTTGAAGCCAAACCTTTCAACCTTTCAGCTACCTACTCCATTGGGAAATGACACAAATGGACAGGCCGCAAAAGGCTTAAAAGGTTTTGTTTGCATCAACATAAGAATAAAAACAAGTACAGTACTGGTACGGATGACCTTGATTTTGTCATCCATTTATACTTTACAGGAACCATCTCAACCTTTTCCAAACCAGTATCAGAATATTAATTTCCACACAGAGCAAGAGAAACTTTGATTCTGTACAACCTTAACATCAGCTTTTTCCTAAAAATTGGGCACTTCCCTGATCATTCAGTGCCCTCTCCTTTCCTCCTTTCAGCAAGTGTTTGAAATGCTAAGCAATTTTTTCAATTTTTTTTTTCTTTTCAATCTTCAAACAGTCTGGGATGTTAGACTGCAGGTAGACAGTTACATTTATGCAGTTATTGTACAATGAGCACTTCTATTCAAAAGCTCATTAATAATTTCAAGAGTTCATGGGCTAACCCATACAAACTGCGGTCCAAAATAGATAACATTAACTCAATTTTTCAGACTGGAAATTGAGGTACAGAGAACTACAGACTGGCAAAGAAAGAGAACAAGAAAAGAGGAAAACGTGTTTTAAAGCCACAAAATTATTATCTTTTATATATTTTTTTTCTTTCTTCCTACTGATTTGCTGCTCCAAAAGAGAGCAAAGTCCCACCTTGCTATATGCACAACAATAAACAGCTTTTTCAATTGATAAGACTAGCAAAATTAGGTATAGGAAAGTATATACCTCCAAGTCAAGTAAGATAGGCACTGGGAATGTCATCAGTTTGCCCACAATTTGTCACTGAGAAATTCTGAAATTTAGCATGCATCTTCTAAGTCTTACTTTGCTACCAAAACTGAAAGATTACCCTTTTCATTTTACATGAATATTAGTTCCAGAGGATAATCTACCATCTCTGACATCAAAAGAGCCAACATTTAATTCAAGTAAGAAATATTACCTTCAAAAATAATCATTTTTCAAGCATTGCTTTTCCTCAGTTCAAGCAGAAAAGGATGATGATTCTCGCATTTGTTTTAATAATCTAATTAAATGCACCTTCTATAGATAAACATAATACCTTCCAGACTACCATACCTCTGCAAGCAACAATCTTAAAACATATCAGGTGTTCTATCATCAAGAAATACCTAGGACAGTGTCATGTTTACAGCTGTTTCTGTACTTCAAATCTTGATTTTCTGCACCCCCTAGAAATAACGCACTGTATGTGACTTTTCACATGATGTGAAGGTGACTGATTGCTCAATACCTGGCATGCAGCACTGGACATAATCCCTTATCAGATTATGGAACTGACACATGAATTAATTTTCCTAGGATGACAGTAATCAAGCCAATGAAATAGAGCAGGTTTCAGCCTTAATTTTACTCTCAGCTACAGTTCAGCCAAAGAAAAAAGAAAAAAAAACAAGTGTTAAGGACTGTAGGTCCCAGTACTAAAATCCCCCAACAGCCTATCCTAGTGCCAAAAATGTTTACAAACTGGATTCATTATTCTCTCCAATACAGTTTGATAATAATTTGGAATCCAAGTCCTATAAATCTATACCTTGTTAGCAATGGTGACTCACTGTACTGGTAAGGACTATCTACCCAAAGCATTCTACATTTTAAGAAGAGAAAAAAAGAAAATAAAATATCATGGAGTGTATGTGCATGGATAAAAATCCTCAGGTGAATTAGACCCTGCTATGCCTGATAGTGACACTGATGATACCACATTGTGATTCTTAATAAACATTTCAATTAACTTTAATGATGAATGAAGGTCTGAATTCTGTGCATATAAGTAGTGCAATTTCATTAACTGCAGACGTATGTACCAGAACTGCACTTCTGGTACAAAGAATATACCCAAAATTCGGTTCTAAAAGCTTCTAATTATTTTAGTGTGTATTTTTCTGATAGCCTATTACTCTAAACCAAGTGATATCCCTGAAAATCAGCACGCATTTTGTATTTGGCAGACAAGGCCAGAGACAGATTGATGAATAGTGTAGAACTCTGTTATAAAAGAGCTTGATTCATATCAGGAGTAGCATATTTGATGGGAAATGCTGTGTTTATGTCACACTAACAAGTATGCAGATTGAGTAAATAGCGTTAGCATCTTCATCACTTAGTCTTAATCATTCCAATAAACAATGCCATTTTGTGGTTGACAGAAATCTTTGTTAAAGTATTTCAAATGAGTAGATAAACATTTACACATTTAGCCACAGTGCTTTCCTTTGTGAGAGGAAATTTGGTTTATTCCCACTTTCGGTCTTGTACTTGACCAAAGTTACTAAAAAGGGTCACTACGGAGATCCTGGCAAAGAGCTCAGTTTCATTGTATTTAAATTACCACAACATTTTGCCTTCAAAAACTGAGTAGAACAACACAAAAAAACTTTACAAGATTTTTGTTCTACAAGGTGACTAATATCATTAAAGAAGCCTGAGTAACATAGGAACTCATTTTCTTTGAAAACACAGGAAGGGCTTGGTGCCTAACTGTATTAGGTTCATTTGAAAAATTATCAGACAAATACTAAAACAGCTTTCTTATTTAGTTATGTATCTACTTTGAAACAAAAGGCAGAGATTTTGCAATACTTCTCTAGAGTTCCAGAAAATTTATAACTGGCAAATCTGAAAGTAGCCCTTAATTTCCACAATTTTTGAAACCCCTTTTCTGCTTAAACCTTCTGTAAATAAAAATAGCGATGCATAGAAATACTGAAAGTTAATGTAAGTAGTAACTTCTGTCAGAAGTAAAATAACAGAGAGAAACCCTCCTTACGTTTGGAATTTCATGTCATGAAGTTTGTGGACCTACTTTCTAGAAATTCATTTAAAGCGTCATGTCTATATGTTGATGATAGCATGATTAAACTCTGAAAAACCCAACTAAATTCAGGTACTTGCAATAGTTAAAATGGTCCTTTTAACCAGTTAGTAATAAAAAAAGCTAAAGGTAAAATGCAAAGAGTGGGAAATTGGACAGTAGAAGAACTGTGAGACGGGAGAAACGTTAATAATGGAAGATGGAGTTTAAAAAGGGGTTAATATAAACAAACTTTAAAGAAAGAAATAAAGAGATGATATTGACAACAGCCAAGTTCAGCTCACCAGTAGGATTCTAAGTTTGTTACAGGTACACTTCCCTCTGCCTCAGTTTTCTGGTGGATAGCCAAATGAGTTAGCTGAGCTCTCCAGTGGAATGGAACAGAGAATGACTCACAGAGGATTAAGTTTGTGTCTTGTCAATCACATAAGATTTGGGTAATTGATTACATCGGATCAGGATTTGAAAGGAGGCCTGTAGAACTGGCACTGATTTGGGGGGCAACAGTGAAAGGTGAAAACACTGAAACACTGAAAGGTGTTTCCAGACCCTGCTGTACCCTAGCTCAACATAGCTGGAAAGGTGACAGGTCAGAATGTTTGTTTGGCCAAAATAATATTCCAAATTTCACATGAAATGAATGGTTCTTATCTTGGGTAGCTTATTTGGTTTGGATTGCATAAAGTTCCTTTTGGCACTCTTGGTGGAGCCTACGAATTGTAAGAGTCCTATTACAGTATCAGCTGTTGCCATTTGAAGGACTGTGTTTAAACACCAGACTGAGGGCTTTGTTAATTGTTTATCTACTCAAGAGCCTACCAGTTGGCAGACCTAAAGGCAGCACATTACACAGCTCACATGCGACATCGTCCCGTAAAATATAACTACTAACGCGTTGCACCCTGAATAGAAAGAGAGCACCAAAATGCTCCAGAAAAGCTGAAATCTATCTAAATGACTCTTTCAAAGTAAAAAATAAATATGTGTACTAGCCTTGAGTGACAAGTTCCTAGATCATGCTGGAAAAAGACATCAAAAATACGTATATACTACCAAAATATTAATCTTTACAACAAAGAATCTACAAGACCAATAATTCTGAAAACAAGTTAATTATATGCTGACTCCTTCAAATTGCAGTTGGTGATGGCAAGTAATAATTACACAAATTATTTTAAGTATATGTCTGCTAAAGCACACCAGCTGACTGCCCTGTGGCACTCAGAGCAAAATATTCCACAGGGCTAATGGATAGTTTCCCAGGAAATGAATGAAGAGCACAACAAAAGGGTGTTATTCTCCATTCTACCCTTGTTTTCTATTTAATTACAGAGTTTTTCCTCTACTGTGTTTTTCATATTGCTGAAACAGAGCAGGAATTTATTTTCATTGATATAAATATGGGCTTCTTTTAAAAACAAAATGGTTCTTTAATAAAAATGGTAACAAAAAGTAGAATAATTTCTAGGAAATACGTACAGCCAAATGCAGAAAATAAGGATTGGAGGAATATATTGAAACCGTGGGCCAACATTTTGTCACATATAAAATTAGAGAGAAAAAATAAATCAGTTTTCCTAAATGTACAAAGTAGTAAAACTTACCCTGTCTTAAGCAGTTCACAGCAGACTCAGAAACCAGATGAGACTTCAGAAGACCTGTAAAGGATTGCAAAAAACACACATCAAAACTAACATCACTGTAAAATATTCCGTGATAGGAAGAGGCAAAACGGTATTATAGCTGTATGATAATATAATTGTGTATGTGACAGCCTAAAACATTAATGAAATATTGCCTATTTAGAAATGTCCTAAAGAACATGCTGAGAGAATGAATGCACTGTTAATAATGAGATATTTCAAAGATAATTCCTGGTAAAAGCAAATTTAACATAGCCCAAAGCAGTAAAATTAACAGGAGTAATGGAAGTGGTAGTGAAAAAAACTACTTTATCTGGTCTTGCAATGCAAATAGTCAAATCCTCTTAAACAAATGGGAAGCTAGGTGGAAGAGATCTAAACAGATCATTTCCTTTAACTTCATATGTTATAATGATGCTATGACTTAAAATATCTCAAGATCAGATACCTAGCAAAAAAAAAAAAAATAAATAAAGAAAAAAAGAAATCAAAGATCAAAAGCAGCCAAAAAAGCTGAGATCCTCCTCAAGGATAGAGGAAAGGAGAGCTATTGCCTTGTGGTTAAGAAAGACAAATAGTATTTATACTTAGCCAAAAATGAAGAAAATGAAACCATATCACATTAAGCAAGAAGACAGCGGAACATTACACAGGTGTGTCTGCTTCTTTTGTCAGTTAATAAACAGATTATCTAGAGAAAGTGAAAACTATAATATTAAAACTTTTAGTAGAGAATGATGGTAGTTGAATCAACCTGTAATTAATATGAACTTACTGATCTTACTTATATTATTACTCAGTTAGGATCTAGCAGTTGACAGTCATTTTGGAATATTCATCACTTCACACTTCTCCTTTAAAGTGCAGAGGAAAAGTGTAGCATCTGTTTGTTTCACTGAGGTTTCTGCTAGACTGGTCCGATGTATCTCCCGCAAATAACGATCAGTGCATAGAAATCCATGGCCGGAATGGGTATTCATCTAAGTGACAGGACACTCTGCATGGAACTTCCCTGCTTCTATATGACTTTTTAAGCCTGTTTTGACTTCCTGGTTTCTCATATCTCTTAAAGGAGAAAGAAGGATTTCTCAGCACTTCATAGAACAAGATAAGATGAAAATACAGTAACCAGCAATCAATTTTATTATTGGGTCTCTGTTACAACAGGCTCCAGAAAGCAGGGGCTGGTCCATACGGAACAGGGTATTCTGTGAACTACTGGTACTAGAAAAGCCAGATCACAAAGGAGTCAAAACATAATGAGAAATTTTGAATTGCAGTTTCACCTGTACATCTTGGTCGTGGTCTTTAAGACTGAATGAAGTCTTACAGCCCAGTCATTTGCAGCCACACCTGGGCAGCTATCCAGGTGTACAGATGGAAGTTTGATTTCGAAGCACTAATCTTAAATTCTTATGTTTTATGTAGGTATTTTTTTCAAGTTAGTCTCTCGTGATTCACCTGATTCTTATGCAATACAATTTATAGATTTTGTATTCACACCACGTAGAGCAAAAGCTTTGTAACTGCTCCTCTTATACTGACTCCATAAGAACAACAATGTACAGTAAGAATTCACTCTTTAGATATGATGACCTTGCCCCAGGCACTCAAAAGAGCACCGTATAGCCTATCCAGCAGCAGCCAACAGTCTTCCCTGAAGTCTATGCTATTGATCTTAAATCTGTGGAAAGTAAGCTCTTCATCAATTCTATCTAACGGTTCCTAATGCATTCCTAGAGAGACTGATGCCTTTTGAGTGTTCAGACTGGGACATATTGCAAAAACAAAAAAAAAAAGTAATCAACATTTCAGAAAAATCAGCCAAAACACTGTTTTGATAACACTTCTTGGTTTAAATAGTTTCATTTATTCTTTTATTGCTCCTATCTATCATGCACAGACGTGTGATAAGCAATTACAAAAGATCCTTTACAAAATTGCATTATGTTGTTATGATTTGTGCTATATGTAACCCAAGGCGTTTATCTCCACAAAGTCAAATCATGTAAAACATGTGATGGTTAGAGAATAAGTCACACAACTATTTGACATATAAACGCTTAGACAAAATTTTCAAGGTAATGTGAAGTATAATAGATTCCTTCCTTTCCTTTAAATATATATAATTACATAAATATATGTTTTTATATTTTTAATATTTATATATATTTATATAAAGATACATATATATAAATATAGGTAGATATAAAACCCTTTAAGGCAAAGCCCTAGAAAATCAATTGTGAAAAATATGACAGTAGTAAACTACAGTAAATTTACAGAGTAACTTCTTAACATTCAACATCATTACTGAACAACCTTTTTTTTTTTTTTTTTTGAGAACTGGGAAATAATGCCATAATCTAGCTTTTTAAAACTGTACAAATAATCCACTCAACTATAAAATTATACATGACATGACACACAATGTACAACACGAGATGTTTAAATATCATAGAATCATCAAGACTGGAAAAGACCTCTGAAATGATTCAGTCCAACTGTCCACCTACCACCAATACTTCCTGCTAAACCATGTCCCTCAGTACATTATCTAAGTATTCCTTGAATACTGCTAGGGTTGGTGACTCAATCACTTCACTGGGCAATACATTCCAGTGCCTGACCACTTTTTCAGAGAAGAAATGTTTCCTAATATCCAATCTGAATCTCCCATGGTGCAACTGGACACCACTCCTTCAAGTCCTATTGCTAGTTACATGGGAGATGGGAGAAGAGGGTGAAACCCACCTCACCACAGCCTCCCTTTCAGGGAGTTGTAGAGTGCAATAAGGTCACCCCTAATCCTCCTCTTCTGCAGAGGAAACAATCCCAGCTCCCTCGGCCTCTTTATAATAAGGCTTGTGCTCCAGACCTCTCAGCAGTTTTGTTGCCCTTCATGGAACACACTCCAGGACCTCCATGTCTTTCTTGGCCTCCTCGGACACCTCGTCAAACTGCAGGTTCGTGCCAAGCAGAGCATCAACCAATATCCCCTACGTCCATTTCCTCTACAGTGTCTCCCAGGCATGATGTTGGGCAGCCAGGCAGCAAAACAGCCACTCTCCACCATAATACATGAGGGAACATAAGACATAAGGGAACATCAGCCCAGCTTGCAGCTGGAATGGTCAAATTGGACAACCTGAAAGACTTGCAATACTTAGTCTCACAAAGGAAAAGTGCTCATATCAAAACAGCCTGAAAAATCTGGGAAGAATGACATAGTCTCCCATTAACGTGGCAGTCACAAAGCCACAAAGCTGGCTAGAATCTATGCAATCTGGGCTGCCTTCCTAACAGACCTGGTTTCCATCAAATATTTTGATGCAATCTGTATAATTTTAAGAAATGTTTTGATATCATAGAATCTTCATTTTCCAGAGAAAGATGACATGATGGAAGTGAAATCTGCAAGTCCGCAAATGCAGGGTGAGAGAAAAAGAGCAAAAAACTTAAATTCATCTTACACTAGTCACAAAAAATCAACACAGGAAAGGGACAGAAGTATCACTGTGGACAGTAGTTCAGTGAAAATATTTCTCCAGCATACACAGAGATTACAAAACAAGGAAACATTACAATAACCAAAGAGTGGGAATGAATAATATCAAAACTTCAGAATATTTGAATACATATTTAAATACTTAGCTAGCACCTCAAACACTGTTCTGGTCACTTCATCTAAGAAAGTTTATCGCAAAACTGATGGAGCACAGAGATTTAGAAAGACATTCACATAGATATTAAGTGTTTGAAATTAATTACTACAGAAAGCAAAGAAAGCATAAGGAACTATGTTGAATTTCAAAGAGAATATTGATGTTTGGAAAAGTCATCTTCAACACCACTCGTTAAATAAATAGTAGTAACCAGTGGCAGTTGAGTAACGAGCAACCTAAGCAAACACCACCAGAAGTTTGTTATCTTTCTATTTCCACCCTCTTCAGATGGAAAATTTTGGGACTGCTATGAGAGACATCTTTTAGATCTGGACCTCAAATCTAAAATTAAATCTAATCTTAAACAAACAAACAAACAAGAAAAAAACATCACAAACAGCCACCAGATAGATGCATTTGGGAGTCAAAACTAAGTTTTCCAAAATCTCTAATATTGCTTCTTATTTGATTTATGCCATCTTTAAGTCTTTACATGAGCTACAGTTTCCTAAAGTCTGCTTCAATGAAAAGTCCCTAACAATCAGTCAGGTAACAAAAATTGCTTGGTTTCTTGAA
Organism: Chrysolophus pictus; assembly: GCA_037305975.1. Lineage (NCBI taxonomy): Eukaryota > Metazoa > Chordata > Aves > Galliformes > Phasianidae > Chrysolophus > Chrysolophus pictus. The sequence continues at coordinate 10,243,578 of CM074583.1, read as the reverse complement.
TGCAAGGTAAATGGGAAAATTCACATGTAATCTTAAATGCTCATCCAAATCCAATAAGTTATAAAAATAGAAAAGCTGATAAGAAACGAAACTGGCACTGGCCAGCTAAAGGAAGCCAAGATTGAATACTGACATTCACTACTACTGAAAAGGATAGTAAAAGCAGCCTTTTCAAACTTTAAGTCTGAAAGTTTTCCATTATACAGCCTATGGATTAAAGAAGATGCTCCACAATATTCTCAGAAGAACTCAGCGTGTATGAAAGCAGTAAAATAAGTAGTAAGATTTGTAAAATAACTTTGTGCCTAGAGACCAAGTATATCTTGAAATTTGACCTTCCATTTATATAGCAGAATTATGGGTCTTTGCTTCTGAAAATTTGTTCCTATTCATTTTGCTGAACACGTGAAAATTGGAATTTGAGATAGTTTGTCCTTTCTCTTTTTTATTTTCTAAACTTACATTGGCATCAGTGCCAAAAATCCTCTAACGTGACTATAATCTATACACCCAATTTCCTATTTCATTAAAAATATTTAAAAATACTATGACCTCTCTTCCTTCTTCAATACTTGTAAACATTTTTGGAAGCTAGAGACAGTTGTAAGAGGCTAATGTGTTTAACACAGAAGAGTAATACCTTACACATGGGTAGCAACAGCCAGCACCTGGCTGGTGTTAGGGCTAAGGGCAGGCGACAGGATGCCTGTGGTGCACCTAACCAAAATATATTGGAAAAAATACTGGAAGTGCCATCAGAAATTGCTAAACATGACAGATTACAGGATGAGAAGCTGACAAAATTTACAGCTGGTGCCATGGAGATGGCAGAATTTCACTGGTGATTTAGGGAGTGTTGTGTGTGAAATGGCTACTGAAAGAGAGTTGTGTACACTTTTGGGAACAAAATGTTACAAGGCAAAGAGCACTGAATAGCCATATAATACTGTATGAGGTCAAGGTTGGCTAGGTAATTTGGTTTCAGAAGCACAAATCTTGAGTATGTATGTAGCAAACAGACTACAGGATAAGTAATAGGGTATGCTGTTTATTTCAGAGACCAGGGCAGAGAAAGGGAGGAACTAGAGTTGCCAAGAAACAGAAAAAGCAGTGACAAGGAACGCCAGTGACATATTCAGTGATGCCCACTGAATCAGGATAATAATCTCACCCCCTTGTTTTGACCTTACCTTGTGGCCAGATCTGCTTCCATGGCCAGAAGAATCGGGAAGGTAGGTGGTTTTCCTTTGTGGATGGGGGAACATCTGAGACGGAGCAGCTCAGTGTTCAAGTACTATGATGGCAGTAACCCTTCCAGGCCTGACAGCACCAGGGTATTTCTGGGTGTTTGTGGTATACCCAGCTTGCTGGAATTCCCTGAAGAGAACTGATGTGTTTTGTTTTGTTTTTCCAAAAAGACAAAATACCTGTAAAGTGAGGGGTAAAAAAGTCTACTGTTGAAATCTGTAGTCTGTCCAATTCATATTTTCCTTAGACAAAAATTCTCTGAAGAGCAGTAATTATGCTACATGAAGGAAAACACATCATAGGAAATACTCCTCAGCTAGTGAACTTAGTCTACAGGTGAGGTGATAAGGAGAGACATAAAGCCCAAAGTGTCCCATGGGATACAACACTGGCATTTCCTGGATTTCTTTCTGACTTTTTTCTAATGGATGGAGGAAAGGGGAAACCAGGGAGGGCCGTGGTGTATGTGTGTGCATGGAGAGTAGAACAAAGTACCTAAACCCATCACTAGAAATAAATCCCGTTGATGCAATGATCACTGAACCAGACTGAAGCTTCAAGCAATAATGCAGGATCCAGTTACCTCCATGTGCTTACATGCAGTTTTTGGTAAAGGATTTGAGAAAATGAAACGCCCAACATGCTGCCAGTATTGGCTGGTGCAGCTGCACAGCACAGCAGGGAGGGCTGGCCTGGGCTGCCTGCCAGACATTTTCTCACTCCCCACAAGTTAGTGCAAGGAGAAAATAAGGTGAAAAGGCTTGTGCAAAATAGGGATATCACTTGACAACTACAATCAGGAGCAAAATAGACTCGGGGAAAATTTACTTCCAAGTAGCATAGATTGAGATGGTGAAAAACAAAAACAAAAACAAAAATTAAAGCAACACCTCCCCAGACTCAACTTGCCTCCTTCATTCCCATCTTCTTGAAATTCCTCCGCCTCCCCAGTGCAGGAAGGCAGTGTGTAACAGTCACTGCATAACAGTTTCTCTCCTCCTCACACTCTTCTCCTGCTCCAGCACAGCCCTCCCTGGGCCACAGATCCTGCTAGGAGCACCTGCTGCTTCATGGGCTCTCCACAGCCCACGGAGGCACCTCTGATCCTGTGCTGTTCTGACCCTGATGGTGACAGGGCTGTTTCTCACACTTTTTACCTCACTCTGCATTGCCTGACCAGCATCTTTGCTCTTTTTCCTTCATACACTTTCACAGAAGTGCCACCAGCTTGGCTGCAGGGCTCAGCTGTGCGTGGTGGGGGCAGCTGCAGAACTGGCCGGAACCAACCAGAACCCACCGGAACCTTCCGTGCTCTGACAAAGACTGCCCCTGCAGCACCTGCTGCAAGCACCTGAACACCCACACGCTGTGGCTATTTTCCTTCATGCAAACTGAGCCATAAAGTATTTACATAGGAACAGTAAAATAGGGTGGTTTTGTGGTATGTGCGGACATCCCCTGACGTGACAATAGGACTGGTCTGTCACTTCCAATGCACAAAAGGATCAAGAGTGAGATGTCGCCAGAGAGTTAAGTGAAGCTCCATTAGCATAAAAACTCTTTACCTCATAAGCTGCCACACTTTAAACCATTTGCTCCTGAACTGCTCGGTAGTTACCACCTTTAAGATGAAGGATTTCTGATTTTGTTTCTAAGTAATGAAGTACTGACTGCTGCCATCATCCTGTCAGTTTCTGTACATGACCGGGGCTGCCCTCCTTGACACTGTTCAATTAACCTTTCATCAAAGTATGCAATCAGAGCAGGCACACAGCAATACACATTATAAATGGCTCTCATGTATGCTCACTCAGCTGTTGTAGAAGTAATAGGCAGACCTCCTGTACTAAGGGCTAATATAAGGACTTTGGTTTTTATTCTTTTCTCTGTGCTTAAAACCATCTTTATAATAACATTCATTATGCCCTCTCAGCTCCGGCAATTCCTCTTCAATCAAAACAAGTGACCGTAAGGAAAGCATTAGTGTTTCATGCAACAGACAACAGACACTTTTGATGCTATTGCTTCAAAGAAAACCCTGAAAATGATCCTTCAGTTAACACAAATAAAAAAATATTTATATTACTCTCTTACCACATAATGAATGCTTACTAACTACTTCCATCGCAGAGTGTGCAGCTAAACAGAGAATCAGCTTACACATGGATTTCTAAGTATTAATGAAACTAGATTTATCCACTGTGAGGATAAATACTGTACATTTTACATTAAAAAAAATTCGAACCTACTAATAATTGTGGCTTTCAGTATCTTTATAACTTATTAACTATGCAAGAAAAGACTCTGTTCAAGCTATGTTTACCACTCCTTCCACTTATCAATTTTTTTTTTTTTTTGTCAGAGTTCAAAGAGGAATGGGGAGACAGTCCTGGCTGGCTTCAAGGATATTTGAAGGTCCATCTTCCTTACTCTTTAAGAGCAATGTCAGAGATTAAACCACTGAGTCACAACAGTGAATGCTTGGAGCTAGAAAAAATCATTCGTTATGAGAATTATATGAGAATGAGCATTAATAGTCTTATTATATCTAAAACCATCCACACCCTGAATTTGGAGAAGCATCAATGTTTTTCCTGTTGAAAACACCATACCTTCTTTTACTACCAAAAATAACTACCCCTGCACAACAGCAAACATTATAATCTAGAAAGCTTCACTGATATCCTAACAACACAGAAAACAGCAAATTCTATTACTGAGATTGCTTAATACATTAAGAATATTGTTTGATGCAGTAGACTAAGGCAACTATCCCAGTCATGAGCCTCCTCATTTATCTGTGCTCTAAACAATATTAAGTTCATCATTCCCTATCTTTAGACAGCATTTAGACCAATAGGGATAACAAAGGAATTTTGCAAAGCTAGGTCTACTAGCATCAACTGCTACCAGTTTCCTGGTTAGATGATACTGATCTTTGAGTCTGAAAAGCTATATTGACTATTTTCTTCTAAAGGTATCATCTACATTTAAATTTCTTAAATATCAGCACATAACAATTACTTGTCCTTATTATAACAGTGCACATCTGCATTTAAGAGCTTATAGTAAAGTTATCTTACCACTCTTCCATAGAACAAATGGCTATTCTTTACTAAATTTTACAGACAGGGAAACAAAGCAAAGAGTGTGGAGGCTTATGCATTCATGATCGTATGTCTAACGGAAGCCTGCCTTAACTGTTATCTCAGATGACATTATAGTCAAAGAGCATTTATACAATTGTCTTTGAAATTGCTATTCCATTACTAGTGTGTAAATCCCTGCAAAAAAATCACAAAAAGCTTAATGATTACATAAGAAAGTTCTGAAAAATCACTGTCTTCATTCTTGTCCATTCTATTTCACAAAACTAGACACAAACAATGCAGAAAACTCTGTTCTCAAAGGAAATTATCAGTGTTGGAGAATCCTGTTGGCTGTTGAAATGATTTAGCCAAAAAAAAAAAAAAAAAACACTCTCAGAAGAGCCCACAGAAGTCTTTTCCCAAAGGAGTTACATTCAACAAGAAAAACAAAAAGCAGAGTCCCAGTGACTCAACTGAGACTGCGCTAATTAATGCCAGTCTTCCAGTGGCCTGCAGGAACCACTGCAGACAAGAATGGTAGAGAGCTTCAGTTACACAGACTGGTAATAACATCTGAACACATAATCCACATTCAGACCAAAGAGCAAAGTCATCACAGACAATCTAACACTAGAAACCCCCATTGATTAGCTCAGCAGATTAAACTGACAGTGCAACAATAAATCACGATTCCATTTTTCTCCCTCCATCTATTTTCATGGGTATTGCATCACTGAATTAACTGCTAATAAAACCACCTTTATACATATGGTTAAGGCTAGTACATTTTACCTCTCATTCCACTTTATTCAAGAGTGAGAATGCTTGAGTAAATTGGGCTAAGCTTTTAAAATGTGTTAAAATACTAGGATTCTGAAGAACTCATAATTTCTAGTCCTTCTTAATGCACTGCTACATGGAGCACTCCACCACTGCAGCCAGTATCAAATGTAAATTTCAAGTGGTTACTTACTGCTGTTTCTTCACTCTCATGCTATATATCAGATAATATTTGTCATCACTCCTAAAATTAGAAATTAACTGTATACCTTTATTGTAGTATATGATTTTCAGTTCTAACAAGGCTTTGTCCAATCTCCAGAGTTTTTCAAACATGATTTGTATTACGTGATTACCTACAACATTTGCAGGTGTGAGCAGAAGAAATATGTTAGATCTCAAGAATTTTCAAGGACAGAGAGCATCTAAACAGACAAGAGAGACCATTAATTAATTTGCATCTCTCATCTTGGCTCTCTTCCTCCCCAGAAAAACAAACAGATGATGTAAGTTTAGACATTTGATGCAGAGCTATCAACATCAGGAAGTAAACCAAAGAAACAGCCAATCTTGAAAAAAAAAAAAACATTTTTTTTTAAATATATATATATATATATATATATATATATATATATATATATATATATATATATATATAGCTGCATAAAAGAATCACTGGTTAAAGAAAGCAAAGATACCCAAGGGCAAAGAGGAGCTTTGGATCAGCAGAGCCTGACAGATGCACATAGCTATAAAGACTTTTATAAATCTCAAGAGAGAGATGTAAGTGTTACCTCACTCTGGGGCTATCAAGGGACACAGTTTTAACATTAATAATCAGTTACTTATACCAAAGATGTTTAGAATAGTTATGTTTATCAATCCATTCTTTCCAGCAAATTTCTGACTAGGGAATAGCAAATGCTACTCCTAGATCAGATATAGGGTAGTTTTGACACGAGGAAAATCACAAAGTCACTTTCTGTCTGGAACACTTTATGAAAATACTTACAGTTTTAATCTCAGAATGTCAGTTCAACTTTTCTTTCATTGTGTAAAGGAACTGCTTACTAAAAACAGAAAAAGGTTTGCCTTAGTGTAAGAGAGATGGTCACAGATCGTAACAAAATATCTTGCCTAAGAAATAGTAATAATAAGTAATAGTAATAATTTTGTTAGAACAGGGAAAAAACAGCTTCTAAGTACACAAACATTTAATGAGCAAAACTGACTTGATACTCTGAATTAAATAAAGTAAAACATTGATGAATCTGTCTAACCTTTAGCACATTTTCAAAAAAATCATCATTTTCCTCTGGTATATTTCAATTCCGTCAGATCAACACCTGCTGGCAGAGAACTATCCCATCTATCAGGAATTCCTTGTGCCATTATTTCTTAAATGCAATATAACACAGCTGTATAAATGATCCTAATGTATTTTGAGTTGGGCCTCATAAGTGTCCTGTAACTGGTTAGTCTTTAATGATTTCTCATGTGTAGCAGACAAGAAAAAATTTACTATATTACATCATACCACTTTGTATCATAACGGTGAATATATTCAAATTATTCAACTAATTTCATGGTTAAAATATAAAACCAAAATAATTATTCATACAGAAGTTTTTCTAACTACAAAGAAAATAAACATCTATGCCAAGAAAATGGGACAAATTCCATGCAAGAGAGCCAGAGAAAATCCCAAAAGTAACTCAAAAACTTTATATGAAAACAGTAAGTCTTAAATCATAGGCTGCAGTTGAAACAAACTTTGTCTTTTATACATAACTTTTTCAAGTCTTTGTTAATTGAATTGTTACCTTGATGAAATGTAGTAGCACTACAATACTACGTTTCAGATGAAGGACACTGCAAATTCTGAAATCCAAGAAAACTCCACTACTTCCTCATTTCAAGTGACCAGCATGAGAAAACAGATCTACTAATGCCAATTAAAATAGTCTGTAGTGCAGATTGATCACTCATAACAGCTGACAGTAGCCAGAAATTCATGTTTACCAAAAGTAGAACGAGTCCCCAGGCACAGTAGGGAACCTACTGGCATTGCTGATATTTTTAGCTATAAGAATTTTAATTAGAAAGTGGTGCCTTTACCACAAATGTTTAGAAACATTGCAGCAGAGCTGATTTCTTTCTTAAAAATAAACACATTCTAGCTATTTGCATTCATCCTCAAAGATTAACTGCTCCACTTTTATTTTTGTATCCAAATTCTCAAATGTCTAGGAAAAAAAGTAAAGTTAACTACTGTTGAAGTTAAGATTTTTATTTCATTTCCATGTTGTTCCTAATAAAAGGTCTCCCAGTGGATTGTATTTAAACTGAGTTTTGTTCCTCAGCCTCATATACTACCACTGCATTAACTAAGATTAACACAGAATTTCTTCCCTTTCCTTTTCTATAGCTTGAATAGATGTAGATGTAATAAAATACTACATCTCTGTGAAGAAATTGATTTATTTTTTTATAGCCCCGACATACAAATGTACTTATAGCCTATTGGAGTATTAAAAATAAAAAAAAAAAAAATCAATATATACATAAAAGCCAATATCACGAGTGCAAATTCAATCTATAAAATACATTTTTATCTTTGCATGGTATTTTATTTTCTATTTTTTAAGCATTTTCACAGTGACTGCAGATCATTGATAAAAATGAACATCAATTCACAGCTTCTACGTTCTAAATGAAAGGTCTCCTGCTATTTCCCTAGATGGCTAATAAATGGTTCTGTTGGTCTGCCATGGTTTGAGAAGAAATATTCAACTATGTATTTTCACAAGTTTAAAGGCATGCAGAACTTATCCATCACAGCTCAGACGCAGGATTGGCCTGCTCTAAAATATAGGAAAGGCACATTCTTCCTCTGTAAAAATTAGTGAAGGATAATAGTTTTCAGGAGATTTTAGGCCAACCAACCTGAGCTTTTGAAAAATGTTTAAGGGCTTGAACTGTGAATGGTAACTCGCTAAAAGGACTGATTTTATATGCTCTGCTAACTAATTCATGAAGCATCACTAATACCTGTATGGCCAGTAAATTGTTTTGAGAAAGCTGCAACTTTGGGTTCCACCAGTTCTGTTATGCCTTATGTTCTGCCTGATGTTAGTCATGACTGTGACACCCCCCCTCCCAAGGCATAATCCCCTTCTGCCACATTGCCTGGCATGTACATCTAATCATCTGATAAAACAATATAAAAGAATCTGAGATCATATTTCAATTTCCATATTTGAATGATGACCTGATGAAAAATAGACATCCATTATTCTCTGAAATCTGTTCAGTAGTGATAACCTTGTGAAAAGAGTACTGGTGATATTAGAAGCGTTTAGGAGATAAAGACACGTCATTGCTTTTTCTTATTCTAGACTCTTAAATTTTAGATAGATAGTGGTAGGATTATCCCATCTTAAATTTCACATGATACTATTTCTCCTTATCAATAACATTTCATCTTCATAAGAAAGACTCATTGAAGCATACCATCTAACCCCATCTTCAAAAATTCAATTCTGAAATTTTAAGATTGGGATTATCAATATAGCTTTCCTTTGAAATGAGTTTGTGCTATGGCACATTTTACCCTAAAATAATTACAAGATTTAAAAATGTCTAAAAATACTTAGCAAGATGCTGCTTACGACTGAGTTAAAACTAAATCCATCTGGAAATTGCCAAGTTCTAAAGCTTGAGATATGTCAGAGCATTAAGCAGCTTGCTGAAAAAAAAAAATGCAGTATATTTTCATTAAATACATGCTTTTATTAAATACATGCCTTCATTTCATTAGGAAAAGAATTATTAAAGATTTCACATTTTTTTTCTAAATGAAGCATTCACAAAATATTTAAGAAATGCAATCATAGAGCAAAATGAGGAAAAGAAAAGATACAGGATTGCCCCCTCTACTAACAGCACTAAACTCCCGATTTTTTTTTTATTCTGCTCTTTCTCCTCCTTCCTGTGGCTGGGAGATCAAGCATGCCTGAAGCAGGAGATCATGCTCATTGTTTTCCTTGCTCTGTAATCTGAGTGCCTGTACACAAATAACATACCACCAGAAACATGCTCCATTTTGATTTAACCAACAGCAATAACATTTTCTGCTCTGTTATCGCAGGGATTGGGAGCATTTGTCTCCCAAAGAGGATCATACCTGCCACATTAGGAGGCGAGAGGTCAAGGGCAGATTAAAAAAGGGAAGAACGAACGAGCCTGTGAATACATCCTCAATTATTTTCAAGATCAAAAGCAACATTTTGAAAATAGCATTCAGATCAAGGCGGTGAGTACTTTTGTGTAAGGATACATAGCAGACAAGAATTGCAAGCCACTGCTAAGGGATTCCCTTTGTAGAACCTCAACATAGGGATTTACAGAATCAGGTTGACTAATACAAGACTGCAGTTAGAAATACTAGCACATAGGCAGCTTGTACAATTATTTTGGCCTTTTTTCCCTAGTTTGCCGCAGTTTATGAGTTTTGTGTTTGTTGGTTTGTTACTTTGTTTTTAGATTTTTTTTTTCCCAGTCATTTACAATTATTGATTTTTACTCCATGCCATCTGCACATATCTTTCAGTCTCTTACATGTACTATAGTCATGCAGTCACTAGCAAGCTAGGAGTTGTCTTCAGCACTGACAAATGCTATGGGGTATCGGTGAGATCTAAAAGAGCATTAAGGACAAAAACTTTCACTATTAAGACAATGACATAGAATATAAAATCAAGAGTTCACCAGCACAGAACCCCAAAACCAAAGTCATGAGATTTTAACTCAGAATATTGCCCTTTTGCATTGTACAGGTTAAAATGCAAGGTTATCTATAACGTCTGCATAAAAACTCCCTGTCACAAAACACGACTAATTACAACAGTGTCCTGAATTAGCCAGGAGTCCTAGCCTTCCCCCCTGACAGGACCGACACACATTATATCCAGGGTCACATTACTGTCGCTTTGCTGATATACATCTGTTAAGATCAGTAAAACTGTGGCCACAAACCGCATCAAAGGTGGAGACTGGTTTTGCAAGCAGGGAACCAAAACCAACTCCACAACAGCTCTTCTCCAGGAGAAGAGTAAAAAATTCTCCAGGAGAGTAAAAACTTTGGAGCTTCATTAGGAACCTCAAGGAAGAGAATTGCTAAGGAAGTTATTGCATTGTCTATAGTTTTCAACCTAATCAGTTGGCATAATGCAAAAAAATCCAATGCAGAAGGAGGAGCATACAGTGTATTACTTTAAAATCTCCTGTAGGCTCCTGCTAATCATGCCAGACTACTGCTCATAACTTAAATTATTCATTGAGGAAGAATAAAAGTTTAATCAATAAAACCAGGGTCAAGTGACCCATACTAGAGGTTCTAAAAAAGATGCCTTGAAAGTCAGCTGTAAAATACTGTGTGTTTTGAATGAAACATTAATATCTTCTCATGTTCTTATATTCATTAATAATAATAAACCACAACCATACCTGACCTTTGCCTTCACAGTTTTGAAAGGGAGTTTATGAAAATCATCAGCATTATCAGAGTTCTTCACCACTACTTCAATACTTATGGTACATTCAAGAATACTTAAGGTTACAAAGATACCTCTTGATCTTCCTGTGGAGCTATTTGTAAAACATCAGCAATAAGAGAAAAGCTTCAGAAGAGAGTAAAGCACTCACAAAAATGGTCACCACTGCTTAGTCTTCTGTATCAATATGTAGGTGATACAGTGCCAAACTGCAATACATACTGAAGCTATACTCTTTCATAATTGACAGGGCCATAGGCAGGTGTTAAGTTATTCCGTGTTGCTGTAATTATAGTGCAGACCAATCACTCTCCAAGTCTGCAAGAAAAGCTGGCAGTTAAAGTCGCCACATACAGCAATCATAACTGTACTGACAGGCTGCTGTCAAGCAGGCAGGGCATTCTGAAGATAGATAGCAGAAATGCCAAATCTAAGACAAACATTCCCTGAATATGTAATAAATCATATTAGCTGTCGAGTGCTTCTCCTTGGTTTATTGATTGTGGTTAAAATAAACTAATTAGAATCATAATGATGATGCAATGAAACAGGAAACAAGGATGTGAGCTATGCAACATGAAATAGTTTTTAGCAGTCAAGCAGCAGATCACGTCTAAGCTTCTTCACTTGCTAACAAATTAGCGTGGAGTGAGTACAGACTGCATGAGGTTATGGAAGTATCAAACAGCAGCATGGCTATCTGAGAGACTGCATGCAGATGGGGCCCATTTGGGCTGCAGTTTCTGGGAGCTGCAACAGCTATTTCGAGTTTAAGGATGCTCATTCCCCCACTGTCCTGCCAAACCTCCATTGGCACAGCAGAGGCAGGAGGTATGGACATGCTCACAGCCTCTCCACCTCCCACAGACAAGGCGCCAGCACTGAGCATGACTTATAACCAGAGAACAAGCAGGGTAGTCCTTTGCAACAAGAGGAACTTGCAAGAATCACACAGTGCTTTGCAACAGAGGTTTTGCTGCCAGTACTTGACTGACGGAATGTATCTATGTACATACAATCAAATTAAATAAGACTTGAATCATAAATCTTAGAAAAGACCTCTAAGATGATCTCGTCCAACCATCTACCCATCACCAATATGCCCACTAAACCATGTCCCTACATCTACATTTTTCTTGTAAACCTCTAGGGATGGTCACTCCATCACTTCCCCGGGAGGCCTGTTCCAAAAACACCAGTTATACAGTCAACTGTGTTGAAGCTTGTCCCTTCTCATCTCAAAAACCAATTCATTTATACCTTACTGTTTTGTAACTTCATCTATCTGTCCATCCACAACAACTTGGTCACAAACGGTATTCTCCAGGGGTCGGTGCTGGGGCCAATCCTGTTTAATATCTTTAGTCAATAAAAATGTGTTTTGGATGAGGGAACTGAAAGCACCCTCAGTACATTTGCAGACAACACCAACCTGGGGAAGAAGTGTTGATCTGCCTGAGGGTAGGAAGGCTCTACAGAAAGACCTGGACAGGTTGGATTCATGGGCTGAGACCAATGGGATGAAATTCAACAAGGCCAAGCACCAGGTCCTGAACATTGTCACAACCCCAGGCAATGCTGCAGCTTTGGGGCAGAGTGACTGGAAAGCTGCATGGGGAAAAAGGGTCTGGGACTGTTGGTTGACACTCTACTGAACATGAAGCAGCAGTGTGCCCAGGTGGTGAATGGCATTCTGGCTTACATCAGAAATAGTGTAGCCAGCAGGACCAGAGATCATCCTTCTGTACTCAGCTCGGGTAAGGACACAACTCAGTTACTCTGTTCAATTTGGGGTCCCTAACTACCAGAAAGACATTGAGGTCCTGGAGTGCATAAAGAGAAGGGGAACAAAGCTGGTGAAGGGTCTGGAACAGAAGTCCTATGAAAAACAGGTGACAGAACTGGGACTGTTCAGTCTGGAGAAGAGAAGGCTAAAGTGAAATCTTATCACACTTTACAACTACCTGAAAGAAGGTGGGGGCTGGCCTCCCAGTAACAACAATAGGACTAAAGGTGGCATCAGGAAAGGTTCAGATTGGCTATAAGGAAAAATTTATTCTCTAAAAGAATGATGAGGCACTGGAACAGGCTGCCCAGTTGAGTCACTATCCATGAAAGTGTTTAAGGAAAAGTTAGATGTAGTACTTAGGGGCAGTTTACTAGACAGTATTGGTGATAGGTGGACAGTTGGACTGGATGAGCTCAGAGGCCTTTTCTAAACTTAATGATTCTATGATGTAACACTTTCCCATGTCAGCTTGTCCAGAGGACAATACATAGTGAGAAAACCAAATATACTGGGAATAACATGGTAAGTTTAGATAGACATTCAGAACTCCTGAGATTACTCCTAAGAACAGCTAACCCTTTTGAATTGCTAGCACTCAGATATTTTCAGTCCCCTAACATGAATATTCAAGATGCATAAAACACATATCTCAGTGGCAAGTAGAACAGAACAAGAGAATAACTTGAATCTGGAAACAGGTGTGATGCAGCAGCCATACAAATTTTATATTTAATAGAATCTGTATTTTGCTGTGAATCAGTGACTCAGTATTACATCTTCATCTGCTTCTCATGCCAATTTTACACTGACTTAACTCTATTAACTTATCCCTTATCTTTAAATAGCTTATTTCAGATTCACATTAAAGTAGATGAGACAGAAATCAGTCCTTTCTAGGGTTGCATCCTAATATATTGTTGATGCTGTCATCATCAACAACTTAGAATAAATAGTTTATTATTTTATTTAACATGACACTTCATTTTATCTACTAGAAGTGGAATATGAAAAATATCCAGTCTAACACTCAAATTTACCAAAACGTTTTAGAAGATCAGTAATGAATTTAATCTGTGCTAAATGTACATGCAGGGGAATGGTAATATCAATGTTAATCCATTCACACAGTTTTTGTTACGTGACTGTACAAAAAAATTCATGTATGCTAATTTTCTGCAACTATAATTGCCTGCTCTTAAAAGGTCACAGAATTTAATCTCCCGTCTCTCTAACTTGGTTTCATTGCATGAATGAAGGAAACAAGACTTAGTGATTTTACATTCTTGACCAAAATATTTATGTGCCTTTGGGACAGAAGTTTCTACTTGCCATCCACATTTAGATACCCTGAAAAGATGGTGATTAGTTGAGTGATTAATGCTAACCGCCACTTAGCTAAGTTGAATCCAAGTAGCTACGGGAATACATCTGTATTTGAACTGCCTGGGCCCAATTTAACTATGACATAATTCACAGCAGAGTAGAAGATGGCTGCAAGTAAATAAACAGGTGTGCTGTGAAATGAAGATGTTGGTAGTATTTAAAATAACTTGTTTAGGGATTAGGTGTGAACTTCAGTGGTTTAATTCTGAGTCTAAAAGGAGTACAAGTAACCCTACCTGAATAAAGTACAGAAAGTAGCCAAAAATCTTCATGAAAGAATGCCTTTGCTGTGCTTTCTATTCACTCCTGATCACATCTTCCCTGGAATACAGCATACATACTTGACTCCATCCTCACCCTTTGTCTCTTTCACCGCAAGCCTTCATAGCATAGCATGTGCTATGTATACAGCTTATGTGCCCGACACTAAAAGGCTAGATTGCCTTCATGTGTCAGGAGAATAAAGGAGTTTCCTGTGTAAATTTGATTTATCACTGGGAACACTGGTACTGCTGGTAATCTTCATGTCTCTGTGGTGATTGGTGATAGTTCAACTGACACGAGGACAATGTGTGGCAAAGGTAATGAGATTAATTGACTCCAAGAAAAATAAACCAAAATGAGATAAACATGGTTTTATCTCTATTGCAGTTTGCTCATTTACTATCAAGATCATAAAATGAATGTTCTGCATGCGATAGGAAACACCTCCCTAGAAATACTCTTCACAGTTTCATAATGGCATAGCTAGACATTTAACAAAAAAAAAATCTATTCAGTGTGTATACTTTATTAGACAATTTTTTTTAACAAAAATCTACACTTCAACTTTCATCTATAATATTGTATGGTGACTACAGAAAACTAGGAAGAATTAAGAAATGATTAAAAAAATAAAATATCGACATGCCTATCTAGAATTTAAAAGGTATATTTTTCACCTGTATGCTTTCCTATTGTAGTTGTAGACTTTGTATTAGATAACAGATTTGTAGATTACGAAGTTGAGGTCAATGAAGTTATGCTTGCTCTCACCTACCAAATAGGTCAAGATGAACACAAAGACAGCACTCCATAAGTTACATTATTTCATAGAAGTGGAAAGCTGAGAAACTTGCTGCCTTCTTTCCTTCCCTCTCTTTGCTTCATACAGGCATAACCTTTTCTGATAGTAATGGGAATGACAACACTATGCATTTCTAATAAAAGAATGAATCTTTTTCAGATTGTACACCAGCTGCTGAGCAATTCTAGAAAGTTTCATTTCAGATTGTGTGTGCAATATTGAACACAATCTGTAGCCTTTTTTGCATAAGTGTCCTTTAAAGAGAATGAAATTGCATTTTCAAAGAGACATCAAGAAGATTTCTTCCATCTCTTAAAGTGTCTTCAGTTAGTTATTGAAGTGGACTAGAACAGTAGTATTACAGTCTCATTAAACTCAGTATATTCTAATGTAATGCTTTGTTTTGCTCAGCAACTTTACTTTTAAGCTTTATTTGTTAAATTCAAAGATATAATTCCCCATTTATTACAGTTAGGAGGACAATATCACTTAAAATATCACTTAAAAAAAAAAAACGTCAGAGAAGCTCAGAAATTCTGCTTGAAGACTGAAGACTGGATGCTACAAGAAACATTATTATGCCAACACCAAACAAAAGAAAACAACCACCACAAGAAAAAAACAATCCAAACACACATAAATATCAACAAAAAAATCCCATGTCCTTCAGGTACACTTAAAAGTGCAAGTACTACACAAGTTAACTGGTTTTTTTTTTAAAAAAAAAAAAAGTTTTCTACAGATTTTCTTTACCTGCGTAGAAGCAAAGATATCAGAAATCAAAGACAAGTTGATATAGATGTACAACCAAAAATACTGTTTTCAATTCCTGTTGACCTTTATTTCCATTTGTTGCATTATAAAGCTAGTGTGTAATTCTTTGTTTTTATTTTGGATAATTCTCTGTATTTATTTTGTTAAGTGTTGATATTAATAAATTGGAGGGTGAACGGATTTCCTTCCAAATCAGTTATCTTCTCTTGCCCTTTCCCCTTTTCTATTTCTTCCTTCCACTTTTCTTTCCTCCATCTTTAACATGCTATTAAGAAGAATTTTCAAAAAATTCAATGGTGTTATCTTACCCACATCATTTTATTTTCCTCTTGTTACATAGAAAGCAGCTATGTTAAAAATAAGAAATATTCATCTATGTATGAAAAAAAAAATCTGACACCAGCTGGCAATAGCCGTGCTCTAAGATGGTTCTTAAGCCTCAAGTGTTCTGCTTGCCAGCTACGTATTCTAAATAAACGCAGACATTCCCAGATTCAGAATCACTATGAAGCAGATCAGCTGGCTCCAAAGACATTCTGCTTCCAAGAACAGTGGTATAGGAGGAAGAGTAAACATTAAAGAAAGTAAAAGTACAAACAGCAGCACAGCAATGAAGACTTTTCACAGGGATTCTACTAGAATATATTTCAAAACATTTCAACTATAAATCTATGGTGCATGCATGAGCTCTCAAATTCCATTCCCAATACATACACAGCACCCAGACCACATTTATTCGGGCACAAACATTTCCAGTTGAAAAAAGTACGTAGCAATTTGAGAAGATGCACAGTGTAACTGATAACTTCAGTATTATCACGTAGTGAGAACTAAACAAAAGAATCCTGCATCACAACAAAGCTTTCCCCCTCCATTTCACCAATTATAAAAGTTCCTGAGAGAGAAGCTGAGTCAATGATTGGACAGCAGATGGACAAAAATATATCCTTGTCCATAACTCAAATTCCTACCTCCCTGCAAAAATACACATAGCGTGAAAATTTCAAATGTATACATTCAAAACACTGTAGAGGCAAATATTTGGTCTAGAGTCTTTCAGCAGCTCCTTAGAGCACGTTAGTGATTATTAGTATCTTTTACTTTCTTTCTTTGTAGTGGTTTTAATTGTTGTTTTTATTGGTGGTGTTGGCTTGGTTTTCTTTTGCTTTAATGAAGGGCCATCCCCTATCAGGAGATCTGAAATATACTTCTTGTGACCACCAAGCAGCACTCCCTCCTCCCCCAAAAGATGGCACAGTGAGTAAGACAGACAGACTACTTTTCTAGTTTACCCTAACTATCAGAATACAGTACAACGAAGCATGACTTCTCCTATAATCTTGAAAAACATATTATTCTACACTATTTGAGAATGGAAAGAAACATTAGATTGCTGCAAATGAGAAGATACGGCATTCCCATTCAACCACGGAAATGTTGCATGACCAGAAACATACATTCTGAAAGAAGCAAGGTATTAGGAATACTATGTTGCAATATGCCTATACGCAATATAGCATAAAATAAGTTACTATGGTGACTTCTGAAATGGCAGACTTCCACCAAATAAAAAAATACCAGAGCATGATCAGCTAAACATGATCCAACCCCGACTACCTCAGGTTTCGTTCCTTTCTCACAAACACCATTAGGATAGAGAACTTCTGACTCAGGAGGTTTTTCTTAAGTCACTTACTCCACAGCACGTAAACAAGTAAAATTTACCAAAGAAAGCTGGACTTGGAAATCACAAAAGCAGTTCTTCTATCTAGAAAAAGCCGCAGTTGGGCAAACTTTGCTGATTATAACACTTCCTCAGGAACATGTCTTGCAGTATATTCAGAGTACTCCTGTGAAATCATCAAATAAGCTACAAAGGAAAGTGAGATTGTTCCTATTGGTTGAGGAAGCAGCTGTGTGAATTTCTTAAAAATAGCGCAAAATAGAAATAGTCACATATCCCACTGCCTCAGCTAAGGAGGAAAGCAAAGATTTGTTCTGAGCTTAGAGAAAAGACAATAGAAACATGTAAAAATAATTTCCATTTTCTCATTACGCAGTCATGTTTTTGTATTGTCTGGATAGCTACCATTTCTTTTTAAAGATCAGCTGTGTCAGGGAAGGAAATAAACTAAAATAACTTTTAAAAAATTAATACTATTCTAAAACTATACTATGCTAAAACAGCCAACTGTGCTTAAAACCTTCTCTCAGATCACTAATTCACTAAGGTTGCTTTTATTACATGGAGCTACAAAAATTAGACATTTTTGAAGCTACTTGCAAGGGGTAGAGATAAATGTGGCTACAAGGAAATAGTACAGTAAGGAAAACAAGAAAGAAGTAAAGACAGTAAACAGTACCCAGTATACACTTGAATGTATTCGCATATAGCAGATACGCATATACGTATAACTGGTAGACATAAAATGCGATTAGAGATGAGCGAACAACCCACATCTCCCAGCAAATATTTTCTTGTTTTACTCTTCAGCAATTTAATGAAACAAAAAAACCATTACAATCAAAACCAGGACAAACAAAACTAATCAACCTCTCTAGCTGTTTTCTGATTAATGCCTTTAGTTTCATCTTTAAGATGATCATAAAAATATTTTAAATATCTTTTTTGTTCAACTTATGAGTTTCCATACGTTCTTAGTTCTTCTGATCTACCTTTCTCAAAATAAATAGTTAGAGGGGCTGAATCTGTACAAAGCCTAAGATGATTTTTGCAGATTTTTTTTTAGAGCTTTTTCTCACTCGTCTGCAAGTGCCCCAGAACACACGGGTCCAGAAACCACAATCATTTGGTGCATTACCACATTCTTCACAGCAAAATTGACCAGGACTCATACACATGAAAATGATCTTTCACAGCGCTACAATCTGCAGCCTTGATGGCTTAGGACATAAGTGGAATGTCAAGTCACCCATCAGAACAATGCAGAATTTCATCTGCACAAGATCTGAAATATTTCTGCACTTGATATTGATCAGTGAAATATCTTGCATTATCTTGTATAGACATACACAAGACATTTTCTGATATTTTAATTGATATGCACAATAGAGGGCAGTTATTCCTATAATTTTTTTAAGAGAATTATCAGAGAATGCGATGCCTCATTTGCTGGATAATAAACGTTCCATCACAGTAATAACTGCAGGGAAGTGTATGCTTCTGAAATACTTTTATAGCTGGAGAAATGGATGAGAGAGATTACCATTTCATCAAAGTGGCAGAACAGTTGAGAGGAAATATGGAAGGAAATTATTGTATAATTTCTATAGAGTTGCTTTTTGTCAGACCCCACTGGCATCAATCAAACCATATCTTTTCTTCTGATGCAATCACATCAAAAAATGTGATGTTTCTCTTTAATATGCATGTTTCAGAATCAAAGAAGAGAAAGTGTAGAAGGAAGTTGATACTCTTTTTAATTTACTATCACCTTGATAAGAAAGGTGTAGACGATATTGTAATTTCAATATCAGATTAGAAGCAAGTAGTGGGTGATTTCTTTATCTTCATTAAACTTTCTACAGCAGATTATTAAGCTAATGGTTCAAGATACATGGTCCTACATGGTATATATAAGAATATATATACATGGTCTATAAATAAGAACCATGTCAATTCTCAAACATGAAATTCATATACAGAAAACTTGAGTAGTCTGACAACCTTGAAGAATAATGACAATTAAACACACTTGGATTGCATCCAGTTTACAGCAATGTTACTGGATTTTAGAGAAGGCCCTCCTACTGACCCACACAATCCTGTCACAAAGTCACTAAAAGAATGATCTAGAACAGGAGGATATAGAAGCCAGATTACAAAGTTTTTTGATAGCTATGTTTCCTTATATTTTGCTCCTCCTTTAACACTCCCCACCCCCACAAAGTTTCAAACACAGAACTTTGTTTTCTTTAGAAATTCATACCCAAAAAGCATTGCTAGTTGCAGAACGATTACCATATGTTCTTCAAAATGAGATTTGAGAAACATACAGAAGTTTAAACTAGAGGAAATGTTACCTACTGCTAGTAGTACTGCGTCTATGAGGACATATATTGTTTGTACTTGGGATATAGCTTATGTATAGATGAGAAGATGAGCATATGAGAGGAACAGCATGAAAAAATAACACAAATTTAAATACATCACATCTTCAATAAAAATCCTGAAAATCATCACATGCAACAGCTTAAATCAACAATCGTATTTCTCATATGCATTTTGGATCATCTATGCAAAAATGCATACATACTTCTGAAAACAGGACATCAAAAACTAAGACTACAGTTCCCTTGCAGTCACCCAAATAATAGAAATGATTTTAAAAATTACAGCATAGAAACACAATCACTTCTAAATTGTATTCATCAACGTTTTCTATAGTGTGTCATAGGTCTTTTATTTCCCATTAAAAGGCCACAACATATTTGTGTTTTATTTGGTTCTGCCTAATTTAAAAGTATTACCTAGCAATTATTGTATGCGGATTATAACAAAGCAGCAATTCTCTGCAGTGAATTCCACGTTCCCCCGATGATGTGTTTGCTACTGTGTCTATAATTAAGCAGTTGTTCTCTCCCCACACTCCTAAGGTGTCTAGGTATTTCTATACACAGTGCTTATATCTGAATTGTCCCCTTACAGAGGATTCCGCGCATTCTGCAGCTACAGTTTTCCATTTATCTTCATGACTTGAAATAGAAACATGGGAGAACATAGCTCGGACTGACCACAATTGGTGAGACAGGCAACGCTGTCCAGTGTTCCCTGCACCACACCATGAGAGGGATTCCAGTGGAGCTGTCACATGCCTAACATAGATTATTAACATGTACGTGTTTAAGATCAAGAATTACCTCTGAGGCACAAGCAGAATACATTCCCACCCCTAATCTATGTGTGGCCTTCAAAGCCAGACCTACAGTAGTGATAAAATGAGGCTAAGCATGAAATCTGATTTGGTTTTGTCTACAGATGAAGTCAATCAAAGGTTCAATTTGGTTAAAGGTGAACTGAACCAAATTTAGATGGAAAAAAAACAAAGTTCACACCAACACCTCTGATCTTCACTCAGCGTTTACACAAAGATGCCCGAAATCAAACTACTTAAAGTTTCAGAAGGCCTTTTTTGTATTTTATAATTATAAATTTTCACATCCACCAACTGGTCTGAATAAGCTATATTTTGGATCCCCATTTTTTCAAAAGCGTTCTGCACTGTAGTTGCAACATCATCGCATTGGGTCACATGAACCTGAGCTATCAACAGACAGGGAGCAGAGTGGGCACTCAGCTCAATGGAATGCAGCTCCTGCCAGTGAAGTTCTCTGCCATCCCAAGTTAAATCTCAAGCTATTTTTCAAGACAATATAAAAATTCCCTTGGGACAGTGGCCATGCAAAACCTGCCAGCCCTTCCCCCAGCTCCCTCCACCACAAGCAGGAGCTGCCTGCCTCAAGAGCAGCATAACAGCACCTAACTACCAGGGTAGATTCAAGCAGTGATCTCATTTTTCACCATGAAACCTATGAAACATGACTGCAGTGCAGAAAGAAACATTTACTGTTGCTACATATCATTTAGTCTATCAGTGGTCCGCTGAGGCAAATGCAAACATTTTTGAATTCTTTGCCAAGACAGCAAAATTGCAATAAGTATAACACTGTCAACAGCCTGCATGCTCGAAAAAGGAGAAGTAGCAAAGCTTGAAGTTTTACAATGCATTTCCTGGAAAACAGACTCTATTAAGAGAGAATGACAGCATCAATTCCAATGGCCAGCAGCTGCCTGTTGGGAGACCTCTCATCTACTCCAGAGAACCCTCTTGGCATACAACACAGAGAAGGGACTTGTCTGTAAGGGAGGCAGAAACTCCAGCTTATTAGTGCAAAATCACTATTTGTCGTGGAAAATGTTCAACTTTTCTGTGTGAAACTTCTGTTCTTCAGTGGGATATTTGTAGGCATCATGCTATTCAGTAGAGATGCTCACTCCGTACAGTGTTACTTTTAAAGCTTAATCTGTCCTTCAGAAGTTGGTAAGACAATGGCTGTCTCAATAAGGTAAGGTCTTGTTGAATTAAATTATTTTTAATCAAGAGGCCATATTCTGGGAAAATCTGCTTCTCCAGATTTGCTCATCAGAAGATTATAGTACTCTTTTGCTAAAGAAACATTGAGTGCCACAGACCCCAAGGCTGAAATTACTTGGTTACTGGCAGAACCAGCATGAGCATTCATTTATTCCTGTCTTCCTCCCTCAGTGGTGTTGATTGAATTATACATATGGCAGCATTTCAAATCATATGAGTTGATATTCTTAAAATTAATCAAAACAATTTTTCTATTACATTGTCTCCTAAAGTCATATAGCTTCAAGATTTAGAATATAAAGCATCTGAAATGATTCTACGTCTCAAAGAAGCAGGAAACATTTACTTAAATTGGACCACTGTCAACAGTGTAGTAATTACATGTAAACGTGGCCTCTTCTGAAATCCTTTATTTCCGATACTTTGCTTTCTCTGTGTGAAGAGATTTCCAAGTTTTCACTGAAGTTATAGACTCCACTCCTTTAGTTACAGACATAGTGGCATGCTGTATGGGACGACTCATATGAAGTGAAAAGTCCTCTATTACTATATGTAATTAGCTAGAAGTTTAACATATTTTTATGGCTAGCAACCACTTATCAAGGACTGAACACTAGCTGACAAAAAAAAAAAAAGCAACTTCACACTAAGGGATTATCAGGACCTCACCCTCTATCAGAAATAATGATGAATATGATTTAAAGGATTATTTAAACAAAATAACAATAGTGGCAAAAAAAGTTGAACCAGTTTTCTATAAGGAAAGGTAGGATAAATTGTCCACAAATACAGAAATATCACAGACGTGAGCCCAAGGGCCAAAACCCAGAGCACTGCTGACTGCTAGAAGAGATGTACCCAGGAGGATCTCCAGGGAAGGATAGTTAAAATGTTCCATTCTTCGTTTTGTGCCCAAATAAAATGCTTAGTTATCTGTTGAGACTGTTTTAATAACATGGTGACTGACTATAATCTCTTGCTGCGCGGAACTAATAAATGGTTAACAACCTGCTTCTCTCTTCTAGGGCATATCAGGTCATGGACATAACACCATAAAAGTATGTGTGAAGAACACGTTGACCTCATTACATGATCAAACGCGTGGACTTTTTTCTTGAAAAGAGATCATAATGCACAGCTTCTTCCTCTGTACAGTCAGGGAGGCATATGCATTGTTGTGAAACTGAACATTCCCTGGAGTGTCAGTAGGCTGAGGAAAAGGTAAAGATCTTGGTACTGGGGCAGCTCAAAGAAAAGTTCACAAAATAACAAGAAGAATATCTGAAATATCATCAGAAAACAAGCCATTTCCTTCACACAAAAATATAAAATCCACAATCCTCAGTACCAGAGCACTGATGAACGCACCATGAGTTCAAGTATTTTTTCTGATATGCTTTTCTTTATGCATTAAGATCCAAATAGTCTGTATTTCCATCCATCTGGATGGTTCCACAACATAATATGACCCTAAAATACTGTACTAAAAAGAGCAAACCAATAGACATAACTATAAACAGCAAACCAATAGACATAACTAAAAACAGCACTCCGGCAGAAAGCCATGTTTAAAATATATGTATGTATAATATACATATATAATGCAGCCAGTACTAAAACATTCTTCACACCAAATAATGTACTAAACTAACCACATGGCTAGTTATCACAGGTGCCCTTGTTGTGGCAGCTAATCACACTGTGACCCCAGTGCCCTTTGATTCTGTTAGTGGTGGTTCAAATCCTGTCAGCATGTTTCCCATTTGGCTGATGATTAAATCATTCCCAACATGCTTAGAACAGAGTCATTCTTGTGATTTCACTTTTTGGCAGCCCAAAAAGTACCTTGCTCATCTTCCCCAGGGAAATCTTCAGATCGCAATTGCTCTTTGTATTTCTTTCCTATTCCTTTTCTCCCTGCCAGAGTTTAATGATAAGATTGCTGAAAGACAGTAACATTGCAGGACTTTTGCAGAACTAAAATCTAGGCCCCTGAAAGGGAACAATGCATGCAGATTTCCTGACTCTCATTTCACAGCAAAGTTAGAGAGTCACTAACATTACAGAAACATCAAATAATACAGTTGCAAAGCTCTTGCCCAATTACCAAAACTGAGTAGATTTAAAAAATGAAATATTCCTTCTTTTCCTACATGTAACTAGCCACATTTTACAATGCAAGATCCAAACTCCTTGCACAGAATCTCAACCTATTAAAATAGTAATGAAAGATCCTTGAAGAAAATCTTCCCTTTTTTCTTTTTCTATTCTTTCTTTTTTCTTAGGGAAATAAAATTCCAGGACCTTGCTGGTCTACTTTTTCATTTCCCCAAAAAATAATATGCAAATGACAATGCAAAATTTATTGTACACTATCAGACTGGCACACTGCCGGAGGATCTACGCCACTCCCCATCTCTGCAATATCTTAACACTTGCCATCTAAAAGTGATAATTATGTGAAACTTAAACTAGGCTGCATGAACAAATTTTATGAAGTCCAACTACAAAATGAGTAGAGTAACAGGAAAACTTCTTGCCAGCCTATACTGTGGATTCTTCATAGGGTCACTTAAGTATCTCCCCACATCAAAATGAGCACACACAGAAAGTTCGGAATTCCAAAACACTACAATAATGTGCATTTTCTTTCTACAAACAAGTACTGCAAGTTATGAGATAAAGAAGAACATTCCCAGCTAGTAAACAATAGCCAGCGCACCTTACAACTGTGTCACCTTTTACCATGCAGAATGACAATTCTATTAAGAGATGCATCACTGCAAAACTTGCATACCTTTAACTCAAACTCTGAATGACAAAAGATTCTGAGTATAATTCATCCCTCCAAAATGATTTCAAGATATGCATTTATTATGTTTAACTATGATTCCTCCTTCTGCTTTTAAAAGATTGGAACTCTAACACTAAAATGAAATAACTTCATTGTGAATTGAAAATACTTGTTTTCCAGTTACTTGCATAACATAAGATACTTTACATATCATTATGCTTTCCTATTTATTATGACCATAAAAAAATACTTGAGTCTCTCACATTTTTAGGAATCTTTAATGCTGATTGAAAGGTGGTGAAAAAACCAAAAGAATTCAGATTTTATCAGGTGATGCTTAATTGGAGGTGCAGCAACAAAGCTAAAAGAAAGCATGAACAGCAGATATTTTGATTTACTGGCCTCCACTCTTTTGTCAAATGCTGGGAATTTATTGCACCCACAGGAGATCTCGTCAGTTTCATGGAGTTATCTTACAGAATGGTTTGCAGACGCTGTTCACCTGAACAGCTGTTTCCATCAGCATTTCAGTCTTCTCTGGAACAGAATGATTAATTCCATTCTAAGGCTGTTATCTTTTCAGAAGCATTTCCTGTTCTCTGATGCACACAGCCCAGGAGTTGGTTTCAAAACAGTTTTTTTTAATTACTGGCCAAAGACACCAAAGCGAAGTTAGAACTGAACAAAGAAGCATGCCATATTTATTCTTTCATTAGATGAATTAGAAGAAAGCCCTTTCTGATAGTCTTCCAATTTTCCAATGTTCTATTTTTTTTCTCCTAGCTCTGCAGAATCTTAAAGGGCAATTAATGCCCTTGCAGATTTTCCAGGTATTCCTGTTCAATCCCAGAGACACGAGGAACTTGACTTCTTATCAGTTTCAGAGACTACACTGCATTGCATAGAAATGTCAGATTTATGATTAAATACATTTTCCTCCAAAGTCAAAATTTCATTTTTATACAAGGTGCTTTCTGGAATCATTGAAACTTAATAACAAAAGGTCTAAAGGGCAACTTTGATAGCGGAACTAGTTTGTTCTCTGTCTACACTGATGTAAAACAAGAGAAATCCCAAATTTAAGTACCCCATGGGTGTCAATAACGTAACTAACAACAGTTTTCAATCAGCAACAGACATCAGGGAAGTGTCCACAGCATCCAGTTTGCTACGCATCGAATAGCTACAGGCTTACAGCCACATAGGCATGGCTGTTGTGCAGGCTCTCAAACTAGTTCAGAGGGAAAAGTGCTTCAGCCATGGGCTACTCATGCCCTAAGGTTTCATTTTCTTCTTTCTTTGGGGTTCAGACTGCTGGTAATAGACCTGAAGCTATTCTGTATTTAGAGTAGGCTTTCTCTTTATTTATGTCCCCATGCCCATTTAGCTGACTCCACAGCTACTTTATAATTTTACTTTTATAAGTGAGCTCTTTTGAAATCAAAATTTCTGTTACTGACAGGCAGCAAACACCATCTCAACTCCATCTCTGCTAAGCAGGGTCCTCTTAGGGTGGGCCTTCAGTAGAGTGTTTACACAGTACTCCTCTAGCTCACTTCATTTTGGCAAGAACGCACACATTCCAAATTGTAATACCAAGGAAAGAGCTGAACTAGCAACAGGCTTCAGTTTCAGAAAGTGATCACGGGTCTTCAGATCCTTTCCTTACTTTTTCTCTCAAGAAGCCTGCCGGGCACATTCATGCACACCTTCTACCCTAAAGTAATCATGCTTTCCCACTGCTCCCATGATCTGCACCTAGTCATCCTCATTATCAGAACAATTCTTTGGATCCTTTATCTTCAGTTGCCATCTTCCTTAATCTTGCAAAGAACAGGTCACACCAAACACCTTCTGAAAAGCTAGATTTGTTGTTATAGCTCAGTATTCCATTGTTCTTATTTATGGAATTTATAAACAGATTTTTCAGATTTCAGAAGAGTTTATGTATTAGTTCACCAGGGAAAGCTGTTCAAAACTCTGATGCAAACAAGCAACAAATTGTGAATGAAAAGTTTTATTTGTGTTGTTTGAAAAACAATAGGGAGAGGTAAGCTGCAAGTTAAACATTTTTTTATTCCTGGCTATTTACTGAAATTTAATTTTAGCTGAATTTTCAGATCAGATTCATTGTTGCTAGTGGCAAAGACATAATGCTACTCTAAGTTTCAAGCCTATTTCTTGGAGATATGTTCCAATGGGACTGCGGATTCAAAACATTCATCTCATTCATTTTACTTTATTCTGAAAGCAGATATCCACTTTTGGGATGGCACACTTCATTCGGCATTATTAAGCAACAGAGTAGACAACAGTGATTATTTATTTCATGGCATAGTAGGTAATAAAATAATATAAATAGAGAAATACACTTCAAATTATCAGTTGTGGAGTACTTCATGGAACAAGTAAAACTCATAGATCAGTACACTGAAGAGTTTGAAAAAACACCCACTTAGGGCCAACGATATTTAAAGGGAATGTACTCTGAAAGTAATGCCTTCTGTTTATTTTCACGGAACCTACAACAGAGAACACAGTGACACTATTTGACAGAGCAAATTCTCAGCTGAAAGACACTCCTTTTCAACAGTCACTACCACTAGCTGTGCATTTTTACCACCCATAAACAAGAGCCTGCATGCCATGCTTGTACAAATCTGCACCAATGGAAGTAATCCATTTCCACTGTTGTCACTGCTAAAATGCACACCCACCATTTCACTCTGCTCACATCCATAAGTTTTGAAATTTGTAGTTTTGAAACTACCAGCAATCTGAATCCCAAAGAAAGAAGAAAATGAAACCTTAGTGTGCACATCCGTCAATGAATATATATAAGTACCATTTTTTCCTGCATGGAAGAATTCAGTGACACACTTTTGCTTCATACGCACTTCCACGTCTGACACCATTTATGTCAGACTGTCCCTCTGCTGCCATCTGTCACATGGCAACAAAATATAATAGAATAATGGCAAGAAGGTTCAACTTCTCCTGCCACACCAACGTCTGCCTCTGATTTTGTGGGCCAACATGATAAAAGGGGAGGCAATACTTCTGCAGCAGTCTTCAGAAGAACAGAATATATTCCTGAAGTAACGATACTAATTGATTTACTTTACACCATAAATGAACTTAGCCTCTCTAATTTTTAACTGTACCTCTTCAAAAAAATCTATTTTCATTCATTACTTCGTTAATAAGTATGAAAATCATTCTATGACATCCTCTTACTACATAAAGTCAAATAATAAAGGTTCTGGTGGGATTTTATAGATTCCATTATATGCAAAGGAAACCCTTAAATTCTAGAAATATATCAATTGTTAAACTTGCAAATGGTCCAATTTAAATTGGAAAAAGTGATATAAAGTATACTTCTGAATTTAGCAAAGCCAATGCCAAAACTCTATATTTTCCCCAATAAAAGAAATAACAGGAATAGAATAAACAGAAGACTTCAATTTTATTATTATTTTTATTTTTAAAAACAAAGGTGATCTAAATTTATGCCTAACAAGTAGAATTGAAAGGATCTGACAGAAAGAAAATTCTGCCAAATGGCCTGTCTGAAAACATTGCTTAAACTTCTTACAGCGTACTCTCTTTTCCAATGGTCACCTATGGCTGCAAAACTCTTTTCCGTTGCATAGTATTTTTTCCTAGTACTATTCATCAGAGTGGAATTTAAAAAGCACTTGATACAAAAGCAAGAGAAAAATGTGCTGGACACTCTCCTTATATTTTTTATTAGCTCACTAAATATTACATTTGTTTTGACATTTTACTTTAACAGCACAAGCAGGGATTAACTCTGAAAATGAATGTCAAGTTATTTGCCATAAATCTATCATTAGCTAGGTCCAACATTGGATATATTTTACTCTTTTGTTGTATACTCTACCATTACTTCTGAGTCTACTGACTGTTGAAGTTCATTACTACAAACACCACCTCGCATTTAGGCAGATATCTCAGCAGAATCAATAATCTGATAACCCTCTCCCCACTCTAGGCCCTCACCATGTAAGTGTAAACCACACACCATACCCTGACCCCCTGAATGAAGTTTCTGTTTGCCACTCTAAGGCCTAGTGCACCAATTAAATTTACAAAACAAGGATGTGGGATTACTGAAAGTCACACATGCTTCTGCCAGACTTTTTTGCACATAGGTGAATTTCACCTGTCTTTCATGTTTTTTCCCCTCATTTTTGATCTTAGCTATAGCCTGTCTAGCCTACTTATATCTCAGCTTGTATCCAACCAGCATATTCAAAAAGCTGCTGCTAAAATTATCCCTTTCATGCTGCTCAGACCCTGCCAGACATTCATATTCAAATCAAACCCTTCATCCTCTGCTTCAAGTTCACAGTGCTTCTTTTAAATCCAAGGCCCAGAAAAACACAACACATACCTAGAGCTTTGCACTCAGCTTGCTCTATTCATTTTAAAACTTCCCTTCTTCCTGTTATGTTCTCCTCCCTTTCATGTCTATTTTATTTTCTATACTATTCCTTAAGGTTAGTGCTTTCTCTTGCTGTCTGCAAATAAAACTCATCAGCTCCTTGATTTAAGTCTTTCTGTAAAACACTCTCATTTCAAGGTCTGGAGGTGAGATAGAGAGAAGGGGGGTTTTATTCACCACCTCTCTTTGAGACTACAACAAAATTCAGAGAGTGAGCCACAGTCACATTGTCTCACAGACTTCATTACACTTCTGAACATCTTAACTCCATAAAAGAGACTCTTACCATCAATCTGGATAACAGCTACTTAGGCACTCAAACTCCAAGTCATCTTCAAATAAAAAATTGAGAAAACCCAAGCAACTTCAAGCAAAGATGGTTCTAAAGCTATTAATTTTCCTAAACACTGTAAATCTTTTGCAAATCTGTATTGTGATTGAAGAAAAGTGGCTCTTTGTCTTACTGTGTATATTCTTCATAATATTTTCATTTCTAATTGAAAGAGCTCCTGACTCTGGTAATCCAAAGAAAGAGCCTCTAAGAAGTAAAAGAGCAATTCCAGTCTTGGGTCTAATTTTGTACTGCTCTGATTTCATCTCCTATATCCCTAAATTCAATTAGCTTGCATCTATTTTCATTTAATCTATTTAATCTCACAGCACTCAGCTGAGACTGGCACAAGGCACCACTGTCATTACCCTGCAACTGCCACTTGCTCACTCAAGCTTTTCAATGCCAAGGGAGTTCATCCTTGCCATTTCATAGCCATCAACAGCCCTGACAACAAGATAGAGAAGCAAGAGAGTAAATGATCAATTAAAAAAAGATCCGTTTTATGAAACTCCCCACCTGCTAATGTTTGTTCTCAAGCACAGAGCTGTGTGTCACTAGGGCTCTTGCTGGCAGCCTCCCAGGGTTGCTGCAACAGTGCTGAGAGTCCATAGGTGGTACCTGTCATGATTTTCATGCTGAAAGCTAGAATGATATCTGTTCCTTTACTATATTTCACTTTAATTATCAAGTCTCAATTAACACCCTGCCACTCATTTCTGTTTGCTTTGCACCATTTCCTGCAAACATACTTTAGAAATAAAAAAAATAGGAAAAAAGGAGGGGTGGGGGAGGGGAGAATATGACTATCAGAACCTTAGTTTATCCAGTAACATGATTTTCTGTCTGAAGGGAGATTTTCATCTTTTAATTCTTTTTCTAATTAGTTTCTGTGACCTGCATTCAGCATTTCCCACAATTTGCCTATCAATGACATAAAAAGATTATCTTTTTCATGTTGCTAGAAGAGAGTCAGGGACCTCAGAGTTAAATTCAATCATTGAAACGATGCTAAGCCTCCAATCTCATTTCCCCAACCCTTATTTCCTCCTTTCGCTCCCTGGTTCCCCATTCCACCGTGTTACACTGTTGTTCCTGAATGTCCAGGGTGAATAGTTGGCCCAAATATGAAAAGGAATTTAATTCTTAAGTAAAATTATACCATATTATTAGGGGGCTACCATAGAAAAAGAAAAAAGCCTTTAAAGTTCCAAAGCTGAAATCTTTAAAGTATTAACAAATGATTTATCTAAGGATCAAACACCTTTTGAAGAACTATAGGTAATTCTGCTGGCTTCAGCTTGCAGAATTTCTCTTTACTTAGCATGTCATTTTTCTGCACAGAATGAAGGCTTACAAACTCTCAAAACCACAGGCATTGGGGCAATTTAATTCACTAAGTTCCTGCAATGGGATTCAGTTTTCAGAAGTCTACAAATCCCTGGGAATTGTCTCATAATTCTTAGCTTTACAGATCACAGGCCAGATGCAGCAGTTTAGAGATGGCTGTTACACAGCACATACAAGTGTGTTCCTACATAAATAAACAATTCAGCTCTAGATATGAAAAAAAAGGCCTCTCTCTAGAGGTACAGACTAGACCTACCAAAGCAGTACAAATGCTCCACTGGCTCCCAGCATACTGAACCCTGTCTCCCAACAAGGCGGGGATTGCAGCCACGTAGCAGTGAGGCACCCTGGTTCACTCTGTATCTACAAGGTCTGTTGCCTAAACACAGTTTAGAATTTGGTCCAGAATGACTCATTCCATATGACAAAAGATACAATGGCACTACACACTGGCAGAAATAGTGTCATTACGATAAGGAAATAACAGATAGAAGACAGAGGATGGCCCAGGGGAAGAAGTTTGGTTTAGAAGTTTTTGTTCATTTGTTTATTGTTCTTCAAGGCTCTATTTGTAGCACTGACACAAAGAAAAAATCTCATTCGGCTCCACTTCTCAGCTGAACATTTCCTTCCCTGGCACATTTAAAGGCTTTATTGAATGTGGATAATGAGCTCAATAACCAAAGGCACGGGCAGAAATTTCTGCCTATAAAATACCTTCTCCTTGAACATATTTTCAGAATCTCTCTATACACATCTGACAAAGAACTGCAGAACTGAACCTGGAGGTCTTTAACCATGTGGCTCTCTGACAGAGCACTGCAGCAAGGCCAGCGCACGGCTGGCTGCGACCCGCGGGCTCACACACACACCTTAGGTTCCTCTTTGTGCACATCTGCATTGCAGCCCCTTCCCTGCCCACTCGCACATGCAGCAGCACATCTGCCAGCTCCTCCCACCTGCCCCATTCTTTTCCCCAGACACACGCAGCCCAGGCACACCTCAAGGGAAAGGGCAGGAAGCCTTTAGGGAGACAAACAACACAGAGAAAGAGGCTGCACCACGGACCTTGCAACAGACCCTGCGCGGAGAAGTCCTGCTGGTTTTAAGGTGTTTCAGACTCCAGCCACAGGGGTTACGGCAAACCAGCTTGACAGCCCAAGCTATCTGTGCAACACAGACATCTCCCCTGAGATTCAATGTTCGTCACATGCATCATTTCCTCATCTCATCACTCCTATTCACTCAGAGCCAATTTCTGATGTGATTATCATTTTTTGACATGTTTTTATATAGAATTTCATTTGCACAGCATCTTTTGAGAGTTCTCGCCTTTTTAATAAAAGGTAATAATCACGTTTATTTCAACAAGTAGAATTTTTATGGTAATAAATGAAGTGAATAATTACTACGCTGTTGCCTTTAGAAATACCTAAGGGCGAGTTGGGCAGCCAGAGGGAGAAAGTGGCTCTTGTCTTAAGGTGCGATTCATTCATCCAGGAAGGCAGCAGGAGGGCACTATTTGGAACTGTAATCATCAGAGAAATTCTGGTCAAAGAACCATTAGCATAACAATACTTTTCATGTTCACTAACTACTGGAAATGACAACAGGGAGACTGTCCTACAGCACAATAGCGACACAGAAGACAGGAAATAATTGCAGAAGCCAAGTGTGAGCCTCGTATTTTTCAGATCCTTCACGGGGGAATACTACATCAGAGTATTGATTTGAAGAAGTAATTACACAAAATATTCTGTTAGTGCTTACTTGCAACACCACGCTAGTCCTTAGATGTTGTGATGTAATACTGTAGATGGGAAGACGTTGTAAGGCTGGTCTGCTTTAACAAGGCAAAAGAAACAACAACAGAACAACTAAAACGTGACAAACTACATCAAGATGTTCCCCTTTGTCTTCCTTATCTGTGTGTGCAGAGACTCCTCCGACTGTCCCTGGTTCCGCAGCAATCTTTGGGACAAAAGGAGTGTTGGAAGGAAATAAACGACCCTCAAGACTAACAATCGACCATCGGGACGCTACGCGACAGAGAAGATTGCCAAATAAGGCTATGTCTGTTAGTCAGTCATTAGGGGGGAATAGGTTAACGTATTTGGGAACGTAATGAGAATGTAATACATGTTAAGATATAACCTGTTTACCAACGATCAACTGGTGGAGCGTTCTTGAAGAGTTATCTCGATGCTAGCCCAGCGCTGCCAATGCAGAACGCCTCACTTAACGGTAGCAAAACTTTACTGTTGAGTTTCTATTCATCGATTTCATTAAATCAGTATAATATGAAACCACAGTCATTATTTGCAGATTGCATCTTGGTGACAATTAACTAGAAATAACCACTGCTTTGAAAAGCACATTTCACGTTTAATCCTGTAACAGCAGCAGGACCAGTGCAGTGAGAAGACATTACAAAAAGAAGAATGCTCACCTATCTCCAAAGATCTCAGCTAGCAGAGAAACTCCACAAAGGAGGGACGTCCAACAAAAGATCCTTCCTCAGTGGCAATCAGCTCTTAAATGAGGTCTGGCTCCACCCCTTCCAGTCACACAGCTTTATTGCCTCCACCTGTGCTCCCAGGCTGACCGGGTCTCCTCTTCCAGGTGCTCAATCAGTGATTCATGCCGTGACTCAACAGTTTCCATACAAATCCATAACTACTTACAAGGAATAAAATAGACAATGCTTTCACTTGTAGAGGAAAGTCAGCTAGCCTCAAAAAAAAAAAAACCAAAACCTGCAAATACAAAAGACATAAGTCTGTAATATTATCTAACCTTCCTACTGGTCTGAAAAGCAATAAATCTGCACAGAGATCATTGTACTTCCCACACTGCAGGCACAGATCTACAGAGCAGTGTCCAAAACGACCATGCAGGTTTCACTTTGCTGCTCTGGCTTAGATCTTCCAGCAGGACTGACAAATGTCTGCCTTTCGTGCACCACTTGCGCTCCTTTAATATATCATGCCCCTGGGTAGCTTCCTGTGTGTTCTTTTTCTTGCTCTGTGTTGAAATAGAGAATTTTGGCCAACTGGATTTATTTCCTGAAGTGTTCTTTAATCATTGCCATCAAAATAAAATGCCCACCACAAGTTTTTCTTCAACTTTTCCATGCCGAATGACTCAAAAAGAACATCACAGCAGGTGAAATGAGCCGTGCCTCTCCAGGGAAACCTGTGAAACCAGAGCTGTATCAAGAAGACTACAGAGCAAGGACAGAGGTGGCTCCCCCTGCACCCAGGGTTTGACTGGGGCACCTGTGCAGTTCCTGCTCCCAGCACTCCTGCTCAGCCTCCTTGGTAGTGTCAGGGAGGGTGGGTAGCACCCTACCAAAGGCAACTGGTGCCATCTCCTCAAGTCTTGCCCTGATCTGGGCCTCCATGCCTAAGATCTTCCGGCAAGCACACAAGACAGGGACAAACAAAAGATACAAATTTTGATTTCATAAATTAGGCCAATATTTTTCATCCCACGTCAGAATGCTTCCCAGTATCCATACACATAATCAGAGCACACAGTGTACCCAGGTCTTGTTGGGCATGATAACGTTATGTTTCAGCTGATGAAAAGCCTGTCTGGTTCTAAATTCAAGAAATGTACTGCACTGGTGAGAGAAGCAGAATTGGGGCACCAGAAATAGGAACCCCACAGGTTGCAGTAATTGTACTTCAAGCAGATGCCTTCCCAAGCAGCATCTTGAAGCATGAGGAAGCAGGAACAACACCAATCTCCACAAGTACATTGCAAAACTCCTACTCCGCTCAACTACTGGACCTTCACTCCTTCAGAACATCTCTCTATAGCAGAAGAAATGATCTAATTTAATGTTTGAGACACTGATTAATCAGGAAAGAAAGCAAGAAGCAATGTGCTGTTTGAAATTCATGGTAACTTTTTGCCCCACATTAGGTGAAATGTGCTAACAGCTCACTTAAATTTTGTGTTGGAAGGCCTTCTGTTTAGAACCATTCCATGCTGAAGAGTTTAATTCAGTTTTTAAAATTCAGTTAAGATAATTCATTACCAATAATAAGACTTATGTGGGAAGAGGGGAATCACATTACTTTTATCCATTCTTTTCTATTGAACTTAGATGCACACCAACTTCCTGAGGGGTTGAAATGGGAAATTTGACATTGGGTGGGGATGTGAAAGGTCTTCACTTATGCCTTGCCATCTCCCTGAAGAGCACCCGGCTGCAGTCATGTCACGAGCTTTCAGAAGCAATCCCCTGTGCACAGAGCCCTGCGCATCAGCAAGAGCCAGGTTTCTTCCATCTCCATCTCTCGGCGCAGGCATCGCCCTGGCATTGCCCTGCACCCCTCCGGCATATCTCTGATTCACAGTGAGGTAATAAGAGAAAGAAGAACCAAACTGTCCAGAATAAGAGGATAAAGGTAATGGAGTAGATACAGGATAGGTAACGTGAGGCATTTTAGTGTTGCTGTAACTGTCTATTCACAGCATTTTGACCACCTCACTGTCTCACCTAAAATTTACACCTAAATTTACAGAGCTTCATAACCTGCTGCATGTTTCAGAATGTTCATGTTTCCTTCCCTCTAGGGAGCACTGTTTTCTTTCTGAGGAGAAAAACAATCTCACACCAGTGTGACAGAAACCCAGGAACTCAGCTCTGTCTTAGCCAAATCCCCAGCTGAGATTAGGAGCCAACTTTGAACCTCAAAGCCAGGGTAAATCTGAATTTGTATCCTCAGCTTATGCTGGAGCTCAGTGCAGGCAGTCAGAAATCAATGCACTAAAGCTAAAAGCTTCAGCATACTGCCTTTTTTTATTATTTCTTCTCCCTTTTTCTTCCTCTGAACAGTGCTTTTCAATAAGTACCACACCGGCATCACAGGGGGCTGCATGTACCCTGGTGAATAACCCTGAGGACCCTCATTAACCCAAGGAATTCATTTCAGATCTTGTCCATTATGCAAACGAGAGGTATAATTTGTTCTCTTTTTCCATGTAGCATTATTGATTTATGCAACTTCAGATTAGCCTCAACAACATACTTTTTAATTAGCAAAAATTGAATTTGTGGAGTTTAAAAGAAGGAAAACTGAGCCACAGTTTTCAATAAATAAAAAAGTAGATAAAACTGCACCTGAAGCTGCAATACAGAAATTATACTGACCATATAAATTCTATCCCACGTGGACTAGTGAAGTAAATTGGACAGAATGAATGGCAAAGTATTTATGTCCTAGGATTGATTACATAAGCAAAATATACTTATTGTGACATCCTAAAAATGGATTGTTCACTAGGGATGGATTTAACAGTAGAGTTTTTCAATACCTCAAGCTGTAGCCTTTCTGAAATTCACAGTAACATGTTCTTCCACACATATTAGTTTTCAGCAACCCATTCATACAGCCTGGCCTCAGCTGTGCCACAGCGGCTGGAGGGGAGAGGCAGCACAGAGGCAGGTACTGCCCTGGGCCCGAGTGACCTCAGTGCATGCTGCTGTGCTCCTCAGCACTCCTCCTGCTTCCTTCAGACAGCGTGAACAATAAGCTGAGGAAAATATTAAAAAATCATTTACAAAATCAGTTCTCCTCACCACTCATGAAAAAGCTTGCAGCAAGCCAAGAGAAAAAATAAATCAGTTGAGATGCTATTAAGCACAGTGATGGTAAACTGGCAGCACAGATGCTGCAATTTGAACGTGGTGCTTTGTCAGTGACACACAGACAGTGCTGGAACCACTGCTGCTCACACAGCAGGACATTCAGGTAGGGTAGAAGAGGAAGAAACCTGAACACATGAAGAAGTGGAGAAAGGAAGAATTCCTGAACAAAAAATACTCAGGGGAGTCATCAAGGCTGAACATAGCAGATGAGACAGGTAGTGGAGACATGGCTCCTGTGCTCAGAGTAGCTGGTTCCTTGCTGCATGCAGAAGATGCAGCCTTCAACCCAAGGTACTGATTGCATCCTCCAGTCAGATTTTGTCCGCAAACTTCTAATGCTACTTCAGCCTTTAGGAAAATCACACCAGTCTCTGCAGATCGTGCATTTAGTTCCACAAATGTTCCCATTTGCCTGTATGCACAGTAACTCCAGTGAGGCTATCAACACCATTACTGCAATGCATACAGTGCATTAATCCACCAAAATTCATAAATCCAGAATATGTACATCTTCAATTTGCTAAAAATTCTTTCAATAGTTATAGAAATAGCAGTTGTGGGCATGGAAGTTAAACATTGCATTCCAGATTCTGATTATCTTCAAAAATAATTTTATTATTCCAGATGAGACTTCAAACTCATTCATAACCTCTATATCTCATCACACACTTCACTAAAAGTGGGTGGCTTCCTTTTCAAGTATGTAGACTGATACGGATATCAGACTCTGCAACTGGTTTGGGAATTATTATATCTCAAAGAGAGAAACAGTTGCCACCAACAAGCCTGTATGTCTCACCAGAAATGAGAAGACCGCAAAAGATTGGTTCCTACTTTGCTTCACAACATTAAGTCAAATTTCCAAGTCTCCTTAGAAACAAACAAGTTCAAAGATGTCAAATTTCCAGTGAGACAGGTAACAGCATTCTAGATTTTCACTTCCATAATCAAGTTGTGAAGAGACCCTCAAAACTTGATTGATCTCTGTATATTTAAATATTTAATTTTTGAATCCTCAACAGCAAGAATGGAAACCATTAATTGGCTAAGATCAAGTGATTATGCTTTGCATCATTAAACTCTTAAGAAAATGATATGGTTGTTTCTCACTGTTGATTTACTTTAAACAATATTTTTAACTTAATCATTGTAGAAAGTGTTCAGTAGTTGTCTATATAGAGAATTGTCATGTGAGTATATCAAACATCTTATGAGGAAAAAGATTTTTAATTAACCCAAAGTTAAGTTAAACAGATGAAAAAGAAGAAGGAATCTAAAACCACATAAATCATTTAAGACCTCATTGCATTTCCCATTATGAGCTCAGTTATTCTCCACACAGTACTGCCTGCTCTGGAGTCATTCTATGTTTTTTGACAACAGCATTCCAACTCATTAGCAAATAAATATGGTTGGAGACATCCAGGTCACTTAATGCAAATTCAGCTGTTGATATAGCATTGCTCTAACAGAATGTTATATAAATACCACTGCCTGTATACTTCTGCAAGTTCTTTTTTTTCATGTGCTGACCAGATTCACCACTGAAAATCTGATTTCCTGTACTTATTCTTAATAAATAATATATCTCAAACATCTAATAGATATAAAAAATTATCTAAAAACTGATCAAAATCCGATTAGTC
This sequence comes from Chrysolophus pictus, assembly GCA_037305975.1. Lineage (NCBI taxonomy): Eukaryota > Metazoa > Chordata > Aves > Galliformes > Phasianidae > Chrysolophus > Chrysolophus pictus. The sequence continues at coordinate 10,205,524 of CM074583.1, read as the reverse complement.
TGCCTTCTTAAATACTACTTTTTTCTTCACATGCAGAAGAGAGCTTTTTAAATGGATAATTTAGGAATCTTGATACAGATAGGAGAGAATTACATACTAGTGGCTCAATGTATAATCCCCTGAGTCTGGGTTACGGCCATGTTGTAGGCTTCTTCACCCCATTTGTTTTTCTGCTTAACTCCTTGGATGACTGGGAAGGGCACTGCAATGAATACTCATGGGAATGCAGCATTTTAGTGGTAATCAAAGTGTGGTTTAAGTAAAATTTTTACAATAAAGTAAGTAAGAGGAAAGCCCAGGGGGTTTTGAAATACCCATCCTTGGAGAAATTCAGATTCTGACCTGCTGTGACCCTAAGCAAAATCTTCTAAGTTTAACCTGCTTTGAGGCAGTGGGAATGAGCAAAAGATCCTTCCACACCTAGATATACTGTGATTCTATTAACTTTGAGTGTTATAATGTAATAAAATGGCTGATTGAAGATTAGTAGTTGTCTGTAGCTTTGGACAATTATATTTTAAACCAAACAACAATGCATGTGCTCAGCTCACCTAACTAGGAGCAATCGGACAGGGTTGGCTCCAGGTGGGAGTGCTTCACCTGCCCACAGAAATTGTCCAGTGCCAACAGGAGCTTTGCTGCAGCATCTAGAGTAGATCTGTTAAGTGTTTTCATCCTGCATTTTGTTTCAGGTTTCAACACATCTTCAATTTTTCCTCACAAGAATAGAAAAATATCATTAATTGCCTTTCCAGACAGCTTTCAATTGGTATAGTTGCTTTATAACTGATTGGAACTCCGATATGTTTTCCAAAGCATTTTCCATGTAATGTCAGTGGGAGTTTGCTCAACCCACCAGTTTAACAGTTCCTTTTACAGGGTGTTCACGTGTTAAATGATTGCTATAGGATCAGTTAGCTAATGAGCAAGTCAGCCCAGAAGGATGACTTGCAAGACACCGCTACCCAGCCATCTGTAAATTATTTGGAGAAGTAAAACAGCCTTACATGCATGCATCCCAGCCACACAGGGCACGGAGATGCATGTAGAACTTGGGCTGATCTCCAGCAGTGATCTCAGAAAGCACCAGCCAGAGGGGAGGAAAAGGGCCAAATGCATGAAGCAGTTCCCTTTGGTAGCATGCCCAGAAATATTTTATTGGCGTTTCATGCACTAAGATCTTGGCATGTTTACAAATGGCAGGCACTAAAGAACATACCATTGTGATACAACATGATAGCAAAGAGCTGAACTAATAGGCTCCCAAACACTAACAGATTACTTTGGCTATCAGTTATCTCCACTGACCAGAAGTTCTAAAGAACGCACACATCCATTTCTCAAAATGTGTAGGTCATGTTAGTTTAATAATTATTATAATTAACACCGAAACCAAACCTCTCCTATAATTAATGACAGGGGTGAGGACACTCTTAGGTGAAGACTGCTTAGCTCTTGAGCACTTTTATTATCAGTGATATCAGGAATATTTCTTACCTGTTGGAAGTATGATGTTCTGTAACATGTAAATCTCCTATTAAAAGATTGTTACTAGGGACAGCTACTCAATAACAAGAAACCGCTGTGTGTTTAAAGAAGGCAGCTGAAAGTTCAAAACTAGCTATAAGATATGTCAAACACAGTCAATGTGTTAACCAGTCACTTGCCTGACTCTCTTGAGAGCTGTGAAATATTCAGTTTTGCTGCAGAAAAGAGACAAGAAGTGCAATCTTTTCATCTGCCTGTGCTTTCTGTCTGGGATTTAATCCTGCATATAGATACACAATACTATTCCCAACCAAGCTATCTGTTTTGCATCACAAAATGAACCATTCCCTATTTGAAGATGCTGTCAGTTATCTATATTTTGTTAAGCACAAAGCAATACTTGCTATTTCAAATTCCAAACTGCTGACAGTCTCTTCCTAGGGATCTGAATAAAGTGACTTGAATTATTTAGAATAGTGAGTGGACTGGATTATCTCATTGTTCCATTTCTACAATTAAAATCAAGATAAGAAATGAGCTTTCAATGAAGTAGATGCTCTTGTTTGACCCTGAGACTCAAGTAGACTCAACCTTTACTTCATTAAGAAATAAAATATGATACTTCACAATAAGAGGGGTGAAGAATAGGGTAATCTGAAAAGCATTTTAGAAGCTAGTGATGACACACTGCAAGCAGATGGTTTAAGCTGAATACAAAACTTAGTTGAAGTGGAGTTTTATTGGTGCAGGCCTGCCAGAGAATACATCTCTTAGACAAGCCTGACTGAATGCTCACAACTGCTGTTTACTTAGTCCAGAATTAATATAAGTGTTTTCAGAAAGTAATTCAGTAGGCTGAGAAGTAAACTGTTTTTTTTTTTTTGTAATCAAGTGTTTACTCTTTTCATTCAGAAGTTAAGAGGCATAAGATATCACCGTACTCTTCTTCAGCATAATACTTTATCTCATGTTGCGTTTCTCATTTCCCATAATCAGTGTGGCTGATTCACAGCACTATAGCTACTCAATACCCAGTACATGTAATCATGATTTTTTCCCCTCAACCTCTGTATCTTGTTCTTCAAAAGCACAATGTATTCTTTTCTTTTTCTCCCCTAGAGAAAGAAAATTGACCTGGAGCTATCTTCCCCAATAAAAAACATATGAGAGAATTAATAATTCACTTTAAAGAGATTAAGAAAGCTGGAGTAAGCCTTGTCTATATCTGCTTAGAGATGCATAATAACAAAGCCTTACGAGTACCAGAAAGGGAGGCTTTAAAGTTCTGAAAATCTCATTCATTGAGATTGTTTAAAATGAACCACATTGTAAACAAGAAAGCTGTATAACTTGTGTTTCACGAAACTGTTAACTTACTGTAGACATTTACCACTACAGCACCCTTTCTTTTCTGCTGTATTATTGTCAGTTATGAGGATAGTGTGCAATGTAACTGTCTGAATATCTAGACTGTAGATTTAAAAACAAACAAACAAACAAAACATTGGGCCTAGAATCACATTTGATAGACAAATATTCACCTTATATATAGATATCAATTTGATATTCAAAAGATCACATAAAGCTATCCTGTGTTGGCTGAAGTCACATCTACTGGATAGCTTGAATAACTTCTTTGACAATCTTTAGACAGTTATATGTTAAGTAAAAAATACTTTTCTCTTGTCATTTATTGTTGTTCATGGGTAACTTTGCTTGTTGTTTGTTCCAGCTAAGATCACTGGAAACACCAAGCTATACAGAAGTTGTCAGACTTGGATCTCAAAACATATTTAAAAAAAATAATCTCTAAAAGCATGAACGGCTGTAATCAATAATTGTATTCAGTAAGAAAGGTGATTTGAGAAGAAAATGAACTTCCTTAGAGGATAACGAGAGTGGTCTTGGAATAAACTCCCAGAACAAATAAGGGCCACAGAAGACTGCTAGTTCTCTTCTTGAAGCCACCTTTTCTAGTATGCTTATAAATAATGTATACATTCGCTAACATATACAGTATCCTACCACAGGAAAGCATCACAGTGTTTATACAAATTGTTCATCAGGGAGAACATGATAGAGAGAATGCACTATAGACTTCAGATTAGTCACACTGCTAAGTGCTCTGCTGGGTGAATGCTCTGGACCACTGGTGGAAGAACGAATAATTCAGGTACAGTACTTATGTAATAAAACAGTTTTATGATTTTTATAGCATATCTTTTCTGAATGCAGGATAAAACAGTAGAAAAAATAAATAAATAAATAGGATAGACAGTGTAAGTAAATATAGTACAGTAATAGCCAAGTGAAGTAATTCTCGACCATCAGGGAGCTGAGTGGCAATGAATACCAGATTTCCCTAACATACCCCAATTACAGCAATAAAAATAAACTCTGCCAGTCCAGAAGACTGCAGTGTGTCCTATGTGATTACTGCTATTACACAGGGGTGACAGTCTGGAGACTATCCCCACATCAACTTCGCAGCTCCACAGTTCTATTTGATTTCGAAAATAATCTGTAGTGTGGATTGGAGGATTCACTCTCCAGCAGCGGTTCATCACTTACGCAGAGATCATGTCTGAAAAACTCCAACCGAGAGATCAGTGCCCACAGTTACTCCATGCCTGAATTCCAGCAAAAGAACAGATTTAGTAACAGAAACACCATTAGATTTTCAGTGAGTTCTTAGTAGAAGCTTGCTTGAGTAACAAACTGGGAATTCCACAGTATGTGCACAAACGTGAAAACTGCAGTAAGCAAATATAGTTTCAGTGTATGAAGTGTCCAATCTGACTAGACATCATATTTTAAAAAATTCAGAACTTGGTGCTCTGTGCTTTGCTGCATATTAAGTAAATCTCTCTGTTATATATCCTTCATAAAAACTTAAGCTCATGCTCTTGAAAAGTATAAGAGCTAAGAAAAGAAGAGACACCTAGAGGATAAAAAAAATGATTATAGCTATGAGAATTCAGGCAGACCTTGTTCTCCCTTGGCTTTTTCAATTATGTCAGGCATGGATGGGTGGGGGGTTCAACTACTCCTACAGCAGTCCATTCTGCATGTTAGGTAGACACAGCAAGTCATTAATACTGAGAGGAACAGAATTTATATCTACAACACATAACCCGATACACTTGGAAAAGTGTTATTTTTTCTTAATATCTAACCTACAGTGCAATTATGCATTCCTTACAATAAAATGCTCCAACTTTATTCTCAGTGCTGTCAAACAGTAAAAAGGCCTAGGAAGTCCACAATCAAGTGCTGACTTGGATTTTATTGTAAAAATTACAGTAATAATTGCAAAAAAATACAAATGTAATAGCCAAGTTTTTCTCTTATCCTAATTTACAGAGTGCAGTTTCCCAGGCAACAGACTAGCTCAGAGTTTGTAGACCTCCAAAAGTTATTCACTGAAAATACCAACCATTGTAAGTTGAACTTACACCAGCTGAGAAAGGCTTGCTCCTCATAGCCACCCGGTGTGCGCTGCTCAGTAATGATCTCTATATTCTTTGCAGTCTATGCTTTATATGTTCAAATCCAGCATACTTATTAACTTTGATTTCCCAAGTCACTAGCAAATTTTACCAGTAAAAAAACCCCAAAACATATACAAACAGGTGCACACAGTTGTGTGTGCTTTTACCTCCTCTGTCCCCACCATTTTCTAAGCACATGCTAAGAGGAAGAACCTCTCACAAACCCTGGATTTTATGTCTCTTACGTAACTTCTGGACTGAACAGAAACATACCTTCTCCCATAGGATCAAAATCTACTGAAAGAAAAAAAAAGTGGACAAGATTGGTACATCTGGCATTCAGAATCTTCAAACAACTTATTATTTCCTCTAGAACCATTACATTTCATTAGGACCAAAAACGTCAAAAAGGGAAACACACCAATTCTGTTCATTCGCCTTCATTGCTGCAAAGTATACCTGAGAAGAAAGTAATGTGAACTGCAAACAAACATGCAAACAGCTCTCTCTGCTTCCAAGTTGCCCTTTGAGAAGAAATTGAGATGGTAAACCATACCTAAAGGAAGGAGTTTCACTGCTAAGTGAACATCATAGGTAAAGGTAAAGAACAATAGAAAAGCCTGCCTTTGAAAAGTATTTTTATCTCTTAGGACTGATAAAAAATATGCCCCGGAAAACTTCACAGCTGTCCTAACCTGTTTGTTACCCTGATGGTCACACATCTGTGCAGTCTTCTCAATGAGGCACTACAGGAATCAGCATAAAAGACTTTTGAAAGCAGTGAAATTCCCATTTGGCAACATAGGCTGCTGCCAGTCTCCATGTTCTTCATGGATGGGAGACTGCCTATTTAAAAATAATGATTTATAGATACAAACACAGGAAAACACAACACAGAACAGATCAATCGAATATTTTTCTTCTGTGTTCAGTTTGCCATTATAAAAAGAAGGAGGTTTATCTTTACTACTATTCTTTATTTTCTTTAAAAATCACTTAAGATCTGATAGTTATATCGCCATTCCAATATAAAACCGTTAAGATCACTGAAGGAGAATCTGAGGTGAAACATTTTGAATCACAAGATAAAGCTGTATGGTTTCAACCAGTATACATCTGAGCACTGTTTATTTTTTGTTTGTTTGTTTCTTTAACATTTCTCATTACGTTGTGTGAACTGAAACAGTATACAAATAATAAAGCCAGGAAAAAAAAGTTAAGGATTACAGAACTCAAAACTCTCCCTTCCTGCCAGCCTATCCTCTAAGTTAAAACCAGTCACTCACACTGCATATACTGAAGAACTTGTTTAGAGTGAAGGTACTGGAGGGAGACATGGCCGCTTTTTGTAACTGGCTGCTGTTCAACTAAGCTGAAATGAAATGTGAGAGAGATTTCCAGGCAAGAAAAGGGAAAAAAATATTGTAGACACCCTTTTTATATTAAGAAAAGTATTTTACTGGTATAATTTACTCCTCAAAGCAATGATTGCCAGAAAGTTAAAAGCACAAGAACAGCTCAAATCAGAAGTGTCAGCGCACAAAGGTGGAAGAAGTGTGAACTTCTGCTGGGCATCCCTACTTTCTGCTGCTTCAGAGTTTTTGTTTTCCCACTTTCTCTTTTTCGTCTCTTTCAGGTTTCAGATGCTGGGAATTACAAGGAGATAAGATGAAAAATTTACCACACTATTTCTAATCAAAGCACTCGTATACATCATGTCCACCTATGTTTTCCAAAGCCATTTTAATTTTAGGAAAATGTACTTATTTGGATTACCGGTAACTGAATTAATTTTACATTCAGCTTTCAATGTGGATTCAACTTTATTTCTGAGTGGCATTTTCTTGAAGAGAACTTTTAAAAGATTAAAAATTTGTGGAAGAACTTTTAATTCTGGTAATGAATTGCCAAGTGGCCTAAGAATATAAAGCAGTAACAAAATGAAAGGGGCAGGAATTCTATCTACAACTGTAATTGCTTATAACAACTATTACTCTTCACAAAAAGAGGAGCTTGCAAGAAATGTTTTCCTTGAAGAAAATGGTTTTAAAAAAATGTGTGGAAGACAGGGTTTGGGGAACTAATATGGGAATGGTGAGAAGCAACCCTGAAAGGCCACTGAGATTAGAGGACAAATTAAGAAAAATATTACAAGAAACAGTGTATGTGGTCAGAAGATCTCTACGTGGCCATATTCTGCTCATGTGAGGACCAGGAATGTCTCAATGGGAAGCATGAAGCAAGTCCATGATACATGAGCAGTTTGACTTGCCGGGTATATAAAAGCACTAAATATCACAAAAATCAGTCAGCCATTATCAGTGGTCATTTCATGGAAAAGTGTCTTCGTGTGAATCCACCAATCCTTAAGGAGGAAGTTAAAATCCTTGCTAATTATGAGGGGCTCTCTTTCAAGTCCTGCTCAGATCAATGCTATATTCTTCAAGATGAGTGGGAATATTGAGATGATGCCGAACTGTTCACATCCTCTGAACAAACGCTAACATAACAAACAGCTGTGACTGCTAAGCACTCAGAAGAATTTCATAGACACCAGTGTCCTGAGAACTTGGCAGGCGGGGAGGCAATCTGCTGTTTGTATGATGGTGGCACACTGGTGACAAGGCTCACCAGCAGAGAAGGTCCTCATCATCAAGGAAACAAGAAGCAGCAGCCAAAACCTTCAAGCAGCAATGTCACTTCCATGGCTGAGCGTACTAACACACCACTAGGGGCTTTGTCTGAGGCTGTTTGAGGTTGTCAGAGATACCATTCTCACCTTTTTGGACAGCTGACCACTCTTCTGAGGGAAAATAATACTCATGAAGTTGGCAGAAAAGCAGGAGAAATTGTTTTCGTGATTTCAGGATATATACAGAAAAACAGTGCTTCATGCATGACCCTGGCCTCTGCCCTGCAACCCTCATATTGTTTCTGCTCCCTGAACAGACAGCACGGTGTCAGCATGCTCTGGAACATATCAGAACATCAATGTTCACTGGCTACTGAGTGGATTAAAAATAAACAAAAAACAACAACAAATACCACTAAGAGTATTCCTGAAAATACACAAGTTCTTTGCTGGTTAGGCCTTATGGTCCTCTGTATTCATGTGATATGAACAATCTAGTTGACCTCTCTGACTAAATTTCTATTTCATTGTCCAGTATTAAGCCAAAGAGGATAACAAAAGCAGAGCCTAACTTTAAAGCAAGGTATATAAAGCCCATCTGGGGCATAGAAGGATGACAGAGAAGAGAATTGGCTCATCAATACCCTAACAAAAAGCCTTTCTTACTCAGCTGAGGTATGTGAGGAAAGTCCTCTCACTCCCAGCACGACGCAACTCCGTTATAGCAATACAAATCTTAAACTACCATATCTTTCCCAGTATGTGCACTGCTGGGAGATTATCCAGATTCATATTGTCTATTTCTATGGAGGGAGAGAGGAAAGGAACAAAAAGTTTACATTCCATTTCACAGCAAAGTAGAAAAGGAAGCCCTTTGATAACCTGGAGATTTTGAACAAGCAAACTCTGATCATCCATTTATAATGACCAGCATTCCTAAAGCTAAAATACTATAAAGAACTAAAACTTGCTTAATGTGCAAAGGGCACTTAGCTTTCTTAACATTAAACCACAATTCTGAAAGAAACTATAATCTTAATTTTGCATTTGCAATTCAGTTCATTTCCTCTCGGTTGGTTAAACTGTTCATATCACTTGCTTTGCACATTGCACTGATGATTCAGGATGCTCCTTTAAAATAGAGCATATTATCAAATGGCTCGAGAGATTGCTTCAGCTCTTCTCCCAGGTTCTTCTTGCCCCTCTGGACAGCTCTTGGCTCCCTGCTCTTTGTCTCTCTCCTGAAACACTCAACCTCCAGCTCACCACAGACTGCCTAGCTCTGCCTCTGCTCCTAGTTCACCTCACCTGCTCTGTCCCCGTTACTCATGAGACCCAGTGAGTCACTGCTGGGAAACGCAGATCTTCTTCCAGCACAGGCTGCTCCTAAAACAACAATCTGCAAACTGAAAATATCATCATCTCCCTTTCACAGGAAGGGACTGGGTTTTTTGTTTTTTGTTTTTTGTTTTTGTTTTTTTTTTCTGGCCAGCCCCACTGATTTTTTCAGCTTTCTTAGGCTTTCAGCTGTGTCACTCCTTCTTCCTTGCCTCTGACAATCACAAACAAATCTCAAACCTCATTTCTCAGCTAACTGCAAGCAAAATTTCATTTTTATAGTATCAATATGCAGCCTTCATATTTGGAGCAAAATAGAGCAGAAAAACTAATAAAGAAAAAACCCCAAAACAAACAAAAAGAACCGAAAACCCAACCTCTTGCATTTTTTCAAAATCCATAGATCACCATGCCACTGCATAGTTTAGAAATAAAACTCATGTTCTTAATATTTCGGTGGAGATAATTGCCTCTCCACTGACAACTTGTCAAGTTTCAGGATGATGCAATACAAGAAGACACAGGTGTAATCTTCCAGATTAATAATAGAAATAGCCCTCACAGACCCTTAACTAGTGCAGTGGTACCAAATGCCATTGCAACATGCACTGATAGTAAAGGTTCTATTATCTAAAGTAAAAGACTCCTCAACCCCACAAAAATAATCCGTAACAGAAGAAAATGGAAGACGTGAAATTACTGCTTCTCAGAGTAGTCTTACCTATTTATTCAGGAGATTTTGTCCTGGATCCATGTTTGTCTTTGTTCATTTCTTTGTTGCTGTTGTATTTTATTTATCTGTCTCCATCCCTGGCCATCATCAGCGCTTCTTCACAAATCTTTCGTCTTTATGATATCAAATACATATGCAGTTTATCTAAAAAATGTAGGACAATGGCTTACATAGTTGTGTGTGTTACATAAATGCAAAGTTTTATGTGTGTGTGTATGCACACGTATTTACACATGCACATATACATATATATATGCATATACATGCACGCATATACATGTGATACTCCCTAAAGCACTCTTCTAAGGGTGCACAGACACAAATTCCCTTACACCTCTGTAAGGAACTGAGAGAGTATAAAAATGAATACGGACAACTTAAGTTTCCTACATGAAATAGTTTGTCCTCCTCCAAGGGACCTTGCTTATTTCAAGGGTCAAAGAGCTGATAAGAAAGTGTCCAGAGAAAAGCAAATGGAAAAAAGAAAACTTCTGAAGATAACTATGAGCAAGACATGTACTTTTCATATACTACTTTATAATGGGAACAGCTCACTATGAGGTCCCAGAACAAGCTGAGAGCAAGCCAAGAGAACCAGAAACAGAACCCGCAGCTGCATTCAGGCACTGTGCTTCAGGAGGTGCCTAGTAGCAGCACCAAGGTGGAGAGGAGAGCAGATTAGGATCTGGCAGCAAGCCACCAGGCAGAGCTGGACCTGCACCCCCTTCGCACATCACCAGCAAGCAGCCCAACGAGCTGCTGCTGAGTGCATTCAGGGAACTGCAGTATGGGTTGCCAAGCCTCCAGTGCTACAAAGTAAGAAAATGTTTCGCCTGAGAAAATCACTGCCAGTGACAATGACACTGAGATGAGCACATCTTCCCAGGCACAACACACCCATCTCTGTGCAACAGGAAAGAAAAATGAAGTTTATCATTGTGCTTTGCATCTTAGAAGGCAGATTTCACACAGTTCAGTAAAGCTCTTTGCCAGCAGTAGAAGTGATTCATATTGCATGGCTAGCTAGATCAAAAATGCCACAGAAGGTTAATCTTTGTTTCCAGGAGAAGGCCAGGAGAGGTGCACAAAGGGATTAGGTAGTAATCACAGCAGATTTCCAAAACAATCTAATGAAACAGACTCAGGTATTGAGGTACACTAGAGGCAAAGCCCAATTTGAGAAATACAAAGAAAAAGAGGAGATATGTCCATGGTGCAAAACTCAGTAGCTGAGGAAAATGCTGCAAACTCCCAGCTCAGCATCAGAAGTGATTAAGTCAGATCTGCTCATTTTTAATACTAGGAAGTGTAGAAAAGCAACCTGGTTTTATTTCAGTTACTAAGGAATGGACAACATGTCGGATCAAGAAAGCGAAAGACCATTTCTCCCAAAACAGTCTCCTTAAGAAACTGAGCACAAGGGTTCAAGTGACAGCACAGAAGAACTGAAATGATCAAGTAATGAACAGGAATTTGAACATCTTTTCCTTCCTATCCATAAAGTAGCAGTAAGACACAGCTGACAGTAAAATTTAATTAAATTTACAACACTTTTCTCAAAAATACTTCTTCATTAAATATTGAAACCATAACTCTAAAACAAGATCAATTTTAGTGTATCTCACAGCTGAAATAACTAGTAATTAAAAAAAAAATCAGAATGTGCTAGACAAACTTGTTCACAATTACTAAATAAATATAGAGACAAGAATTTTCATTTGGAGATATCTGACCATTTATTGCCAGATTATTGGGGAATACTGAGGGTAAATGTGCCCTCTTCCCCACTACCTCTCTTAAGTGCCTGCTTCTGATTTCTGCTGGAGGGAGAGCATCCTTTGGTCTGAGTTAGCATCTGAGAAAACAAAGTGGTTGGAAGATACTTCTAGAGATCCTACAGTCTTACCTCACACTTGAAAGAGGTGAAAAAACCCATGCTTGGCAAGTCACAGTGTTGTCTGAACAAACTCCCAGATGCTCTAGGGATTAGGATTTATATCACAACCTTCCTAAACAACCATTCCTAGTGCTAAACTATCCTCCTCATCAGGAAGCTTTTCCTAATGTGTAATTTGAACCTTCCAAGTTGTCCCTTGTGCTCACTGTCCCTTGTTTTACTATCTGTGATGAGCAAGATTAATTTGGCTCCACCAGATCCCTAATCCTCTTCATGATGAGTTTAAGTCAAGCTCCTTTTGAAACCAGAGAGACAGGAGCAATTAAGATATTCCACACTGCCTAAATTCAAAGTAACCTTCTTTTGCTTGTGCGTCCCTCTGACAGCATGGCTGGTATAATTGTGTTTCACAAACTCCTAGCCTGTAGCAAATACCCCACACTCCAGTTTGGCAGTGAGCTAACAGCCCTGAACACAGCTCCAGTGATGCAAGTGATGTGAAGACAAACGTGCACTTAGAAATTAGTTCATGGGAAAATCCTAACAGGCAGTCTGTCCTTGGGTTTCTCACCCAGGCAAAGTCAGACACAGCCAAGACATTTGGGAGGATGCAAGGTTACTCATCTAGGCTTCTGTGTAATGTATATGGCAGCAACAAAGATGGAATGGCAGTCTTCTTACCTTCCCAATAAAACCGCAGCTGTTAGGGATTATATTGAACAGTAAAATAAATCTCTGATAACTATATAACTGTACTAGGATGTAAAAACTGTTTCTGGGTGTCTAATTCTTTCAAATAACATACTTATTGTTAGGTTTACGTGCTAGTAATCCAAGAATGGGGTCACTCACATGCTTACAGTCAAATTCAGAGGCTTGGTGAATCAGATGCCAAATGTCCCCCTTAATTATCTCCGTATCTCAAAATTATGATCACAAATTCAGATTCCTCCATTTGTCCATGCTATTGTATTTCCTACTAGGCTGAATAGAACTTTTTTCCTATTAATTTTAACAGATGTTTTAATTTCTTCTTCATACTATATTTTATTAATGCCTATCACACTGGCATCTAGGCAGATGGCCAAATTCAAAACCAAACTTTTATAGAGAAATTAAAAGAACAGTCAAGCAAATGGGCTCTTCACAGCTGGGAAGCTGTTACTGTATGCTATATTTATAGTATATAAAAGATACTTGTGAACAGAACAGATGGTAACTTAAGAATTTACCTGAAATTGGATTTTGTCCTGAATTTCAGTAGGTCCTTGTGAGTTTGACATTTGGCAGTTTTATTCCTCCAATCTCTCCATTTTCTCTTCTAACACTGCACATTCAGGTTTTTTGAAAAGACATACATTTATATACTCCAAAGTCTTTTATAAAGGTTAGGAAGTAGAACTCTAAATTGCTAATGAACCCAGCAGGTCAGCAAATTTCTTGTAGTCAAAGTTATGAGCAGCTGCATTCTCTCCCACAGATGTGATACAACACTTTATAAACACATAGATTCCTAAATAGGCAAGTGCGACAAACATATCAGCTCATCACCTATGTGTTTCATAAAATACTTGAAAGTAAACTCTTAACTTAAAACACATTCAAGTTACACTAAACTTTGGAAACTGAGAGCAGCTTTTAGAGCAGTTCCCTTCTCAATAGTACACGAAGCAAAGCATACTCTCCCTTTTGGAAGCAACTAGTGGGTTTCTACAGAAACTCAAAGTTTTTTGAGGTTCACACAGTTATTTTAACACATACATCCTAAGTACAAGATCTTTACACCAAATGATGTACTTTGCACTTGTAATACCCAAGCTAAATTCAAAGGAGAGATTTCCTACAACTAGATGGGCTTCATGCCTTCATCTCCTGTTGATTCACAGGAAAATGGATGTTAGTTCTTAATCCTGAAAGTCTGCTTTACAAGAATTAAATTTATTCAAATGTGGTGACCACTCACTGGGGTGGTCTGTGCTGCAACATCCCTTCACTTGGCACAACATTGCTTGCAGATTGCTAAATTGCCTGTAACAGCATTTTAAGGGCCGTATTATGGATATGTGATGTTGACGTAAACATTCATTACACATGATGTCTAGAAAAATGTGCTATATTCTACAATGTAAAACCCACAAAAACCAGTACTAAGCTCAAAATCAACTTTAAAACGAAAAGCAAAATGCTTTTATAAAAGTTATTTAGTTACATAGAAAATCTCATCTTTGGTTGATTCAGTAGTTAAACTTTATGGCGTGGTATCCTAAATGAGTCTACCTCATATTTTTATGCAATCATAAATACAGATCATTGTATTGGAGATCACATAACATTTGTTTGTTTTGTTTTGTGTATAGTCACAATCCTTTGTATTAATGAACTAAAATATTCATTATAAATGTGTTCCAGAGGGATGCGTGGGCCTTTGCTCTGGAGCCACAGAGTCTGATTAAATGTAAAAGGAGAGTACATTGTGTTTATCCGTTGATTCACAGGTGGCCATAAATCCAGCAAGTTTCCCCTAACAGAATCACACAATCGTAAATAGCTCTTAACTCATAACTCAACCTCTTTTTTGTCTGAAGATCTGCAAAACCATTCAGTCCATTGCACACCTCAGTCAGCTTACATGCACAAGAAGCTTACCTTCGATGTACAGATAATTTCCACAATAACAGCTTCCTTTTGAATTCTTTTTTTGTCATAAAATTTAATAATGCTTTAGGATCTACGGAAATTGGTATTGTTGTTATGTAACTATTCAAAATGTCTTTTTTTATTGACAAATCATGTTTTTCCTGTTCTGGGAAGCTGAGAGTAGGTATTGTGTCACACTTAGCAAATACTCCTGAAATCACCAATGTCTTTCCCAGAAGTTTTACTAACAGCCTAGATATCTTCGTGTCCATATTCTCACATCATGCCACATACTCCTCCCAGCTCCACCCAGAATACGTATTCTAATGGGTTTGCCTGAGCACAAAGCAGGGAGCTGCTCAGATTTTGTTCCCTAGAAGTTTGCTTGAATCTCAGACATACCAGACAGCCTAGCTCTAGGTTGCCTACACTGCATTTCCTTCATGTTTTTTCAGCTACATGCCATTTTAGAAATATCATGTGTGTGTCATCTAATTATGTCAACACTGCTGCTAAGGTAGATACTACGTGTTGTTAGGCAAATTTGGTTTCAGTATACAACAGCTGAAGTGAAGTCTTTAATTCCAAATTGTCTTATATGCGAGCATGGGAGAGAAGGCAAAGCAATCAAGAGACATAGTTCCCTTTCACTCTCTTCCCCCCAAAAAATAGGCTTTATCTTGAAACAGTTGGGATCACAATGGAGCTGAAACCTGAAGCTGAATTTTCCCTTAAATTTTGTGTTATTTAAATTCTAAATTAATTTCAGATTTTTCTTTTATCTCAAAGATTGGCTTTCTAAGTCCTGATGTTTTCAGAATTAATCAGTCCTATTCTACTGAATGGGAAATTGCTATCTGTTAAACTAGGAAACCATCTCAACTCTTCTTCCTTCCCTGACTCACTTATTGAAGCTCCTTCTTTTTTTTTTTTTTTTCCTATTTAAATTTATCCATGAGAACAATTTCTTCTTAGCACTGATGAAATTTTTGTTTTTAACACATCCAAGAACAAACCCGGTGCCTCATATTTCCCCTGAAATCACTGTGCACCACACTCAGCAAAGGCGTTAGGGACTTAAAAGGCAAGAGCTCCAGGGCTTTTCTTTTCAGCTCCTGACCATGCTGTGCATGCACAGGTCATGCTGGAAGCTGAGCACGAGGAAGTAGCAGAGTGGGTACCTGCACAGTGCTCACAGCAGCTGGGTTGATGAGTGGGAAGCCACTGGGAAACAAAGGAATGAGAGCTTTCACCCTTACACTCATCTGCACAGGCCCACAACAAATGCCATCATCTTATCTTCCCACACTTTGGAAGGTCGGGCTGCTGCCTGTGAAGACCTGCGGCTGATGAAATGAAGCTCTCCGCAGCTGGCTCCCCATACCTCAGCCCCTTGGGCTCAGGCAGGGCCCACTCCTTGCAGTCGGCCAGCAGAGTGCAGTGATGCCTTGTGAGGGTACAGCTCCCTCCAGCTCAGCTGGGCAGGATGCAACTTCTTCCCAAGGGTGCTAAGGGATGCATAGTCACCCAGCCCTGGGGATGCCACAGCTCAGCTGGCAGGGCTCAGTGAAGTGAAGCCAAGGGATTTCAAACCAGGGAGCAACCAGAGCCTAAATCCAAAGAGTCCTGAAAACACCTTCAAATGCAGCTGGAAAGGCTGTTCAGCTTTCTTCTGGCTCTGCTCCCAAGGGCGGGACTCTAATAGTCTCTGCTCACCTTGACAGCATGTTTCACGAGGAGAGTTCACCAATATAGAGACCATCTGCAGTTGGAAGTATTGCTCAAAATGAGCAATGGTGGCAGAATCTATTGAAGGAAGTGGGGGTGGGGGAAGAGCAATTGCAAACACTGGAAAACTTAATGTGGGCATTTTTCTTAGCATCAAAATATTCTGGAGGCTTCCAAATAAACTCATAACTCAGAAGCATTTGAGAGACAGCAATGCATCACTAATAGGTTTTTAGTAGGTTATATCCTTGAAAGAAGGCAGATGGTATAGAGGGCAAAATGAAGTTGTTGGTGGCCTAATGCATCGCAAGCGGTTTGTCACCTACAGCACTGCTTTCTTTACAGATATCTAACATGCACACACACACAAAAACCTCTCAAGTGAATTTATTGACTAAAACTAGTTCCACAGAACCAATTAGTATCTTACACAGGCTGCCCTGCAAGGCTTATGAGGCCATCCATCACTTGTCCATTTAACTATTTAGCATTTGTTCCAGCAATTTGTCACACTGTCAGAATGGTAGCATTTCAGAATAGGAGTTTTTGGTTGAAAGAAATCCAACTCAGATAGTGCAGATATTTCTTTTTTTTTTAATAAGACACAAGATTTATGTTTCTATTATTTTTAACCCTAAGCGTCATGTCTGGAGGGTGAGGTTAATTCTTTGTATTTCAAAGTCTCTACATTTGAATCAATTGTTTTATATGAGAATTTTAAAATATCATGCAAAATGGAATTACTTCAATCTTCATCAGCAATTCACAGTTCTGACATCATAGAGCACCTTATCTTACAGCTGCAGTGATTATATTTTTATCATTTTTCTCATCTAGTCATTTGCTTTTACATTCATTTCTAGCAACTTCCTTAATTTCACAGTACCAAACAAATTGCAAAAAAAAATTGTTTTTCCAGTGAATGAAAGGCAAAGTATCTACGTAATATTAGCATGTGTACTCCTAAGGTATTTTAGACTTTGCAGACTATACATCTAAAGGGAAAGAAAAAAAGATTACTGCAGAGCTTCAGTTACCCATCCACATATATTTACAAAATATAAAGTAGCATGAATGCAGAAAAATCTAAAATGCAAAAGAAACAGTTCAGGCTTGGCCATATCTTATGGAATATTTGGGATCCATAACGGGCACTGGGAACCGTTTCCAAAGAATGATACTCAGTTTAAAACACAGCCTGAGCATTTTGATTAAACAACATGCAGAAATTAGACTAACACAGTTTCTACGTTAAATGAAAACAACTACACTGAGAATGTAAGGCAACCTGTTAACATGTTGTCGGAGAACTCTCACAGTCCTGAGGCACACAGTTGTATACCCATGCACCTGCTATTCTGCCACTTTACAGACTGCACTGAAATGAATGAAAGTTATTCAATAACCTTTAGATTTGTTTATTGTTTCAGAGGCAGGACTTGGTTTTTAATGGTGAGAGCACACAGATCAGAGGTCTGCTTTCCTGATACCCCGTAGGGTTTCCTGATTTAGATTTCTTATGAAGTGGATGCAGCAAAGATGCCTGGGAATCAAATGCCATCTCTGCATCTGAATGCTGTTAAGCAGCTCCCATGGCATTTCTCCCTGGCTCTTGGTGTGCGTCTGTCACTAAGCTCACTCCCAGAGATAAAACAGCAAATGTGAACTCCTGCGGGAAAGAGCGTCAAGTGAAAACCTTTCTTGAAGCCTTGAGAATGCCGCAGCTCAGTCAATCACGAGTCCTTCAATGAGTGCAGTGTGCCTATCTCACCATGTATACAGAAGGGTTTGTGGTGTACAAGTGTTAGGCAGGGAAAGCCAAAAGTTTAGCATATACAGAGTGAAGTGAGTATCTTGCTTTAAAAGGCTTAGCAAATTTCACTAGACAACACTAAGATTGTTACAGCTCCGAAAACCCAGAACCATACCCTCTCTGCTTTGCTGGGTAATTATAGTGTTAAATGCATGATAATTTTCTATCCATTTGTGTCTATAATTAGTAGCTTTAGTCAAATTATCCGGTAAATATTACTGTTGCATTTGTCTGTGCAGAGGATGCTGTTCTAGGTTACAATGCAAAAGATATTATTTCCAGTTACAGTGAGAAAATGATAGGAATACTATCAAGGCTGAAGTAGCCAATTGGTGGGAGAGGGGACCTGAAGGACAGGTCACCATTAAGCAGAGCCTCAGAGCCAGGCAGCCACAGCCGATGGGTCCAGTGACAACAGGAAAGGATGCATACAGCAGGGGGATTTAGACCCCTACCAAACAACAACTTCCACCAACAGGTCCTAGGGCTATTTAAATGCCTACTTATTCAGCTATGGAAAAGGATTTGCTTATTTACTTTTTTGAATACACTGAGAGCAGGAAATAAAAAATTGTTCCATCTATAGACACAGCAAAAGAATACCCTTATAACAAAACTTCAGACAGTGCTAAACAATGCAACCCAACAATCCACCTGTTTGTCTAATTCCTATTTTGGGTAGCAGAACTGACAAAAGGAAGCAGCGAAAAATACCACAATATGCCTTGGAACTAGAGACTGTAGCAACTCCTACAGGAAACCTGAGGAAGTTAGAAATGAAGTTGAAGACAAGATATTAAAATATTTGTATCCTTTTCTCCTCCCCTCACAAAATAAAAGAAAAAAAATCTGCAGCTTCTGTTTATTTAATTCCCTTTTGTAAAGAAGTTCCAGGACAGCTCCCAGAAGTTGCAGAGAAGATTTTTGAGTTTAATAGTCCAGAATTAATTGCCATTCATTTTGCAGGTTTGGTACAGAAGGCAGGTCAGAATTAATTTCTTGCTTAACCAACACTGAAATTCACACTCAAAGTATAAAAAGCTATAGCTGCTACTGAAGTCTCATTCAGAGAGAGGTGATCGCAGCAAGAACTTGTCCTGAATATAAAAAGCATCTGGGAACATGCACTGTCTCAAATCAAAAACTGGAAGCTGAAAAAGAAAAATACAAAGTAACCCAAATTCATCAGGAAGGGTTAAACACTCCTCTGCCTGTTCTGACAAAGGAATTCAGCTCTAAACCACAGTTTCTCCATCAGTGGGTTACTTGGGTAGTTCAGCACACAGCTGATTGGAATCACATAATCAGGTCAGAAGGGTTTCACAATGGCCCTAAATATGGTTGCTATCAGAAAAAAGGAGCTTAAAGGTATAAAGACCAATTACTGGTAAGTGATGCTTATTGGGATACATTAATGTCTCCATCAGGATGGCAAGAGGAGGGGAGGACTGAGGAAGCAAAAGCAAGACTTCAATATGTGTACAGCTCTACTTTTTGTTATAAACCATTCTAGACAAAGAACATGTTTGAAATAAGACAGTATCTGTAAATAATTGAATTACATATTTGAAATTTCCTGAAAGGAGAATATGGAACCATGAAAGTTCATATAAACAAAGCAAATCAAAAATACTGAATACAAAAGTTCATTTTCTCAGGATGTCCTACTGCCATGGATATGTTCTTCCACACTTTCTTTCTAGTAGGCCACCTGCCTGTTAGCACCTGTAGCTTCTCGTCTCCCTCCTTACAGAGCCTCTGTGATGAAGAGGCCACATCTTTCACCTTGCATTTTATATTCAATTGAACAAAAAGAGATGTACATCCACAGTGGACACATTGATTCGGCATTTTCCCCAGAAAAAGCAATACTGAAAATCCCTATTTAGTTTCTGAATCCAGAACTACATTGTATAAAAATTTTGCTTTGATCTCAAATTCCCCAGGCAATTCATATTATTTAATCCTTGTTGAGATTTAGCATTTTGGCATTGCTTTGCCTTGTCCCTCCAAGATGCCCCTCTTAATAATGTCCTTGGATTGCATTTGCTACAAGTCAGACACATATAAATTGTCCTTTTGTGAATGCAAGCAATGATACTTATTTTTCTTCTGTTCAGGTATGGAAACAAGTAAGTAGAAAAGCTAATTCTGAAACCCACAGACATCCTTCATTTAAACAGGTCCTCAAGTTTAGGCTCAGAGGAATGCCTAAAAAGGACAAATGCTCAAGAGCAATGCTTTTTACATGCACCAAGAATAAGCCACAAATGTTTTCCTACGCCATGCAGAACTGAGATGGATGCTCTCACAAAGGAGATGCCAGAGGCCACATTACTATTCCTTTATTTTCTTCCCCTGTTGTTCTTCTCACACTCACTGTATCCCAAAGTACATATAGATCATTGACTTTTTGAAATGAGATGGAAGGAAAAATTCTGAGTGAAACTGTAAAAGTCACAAAACTCTCACTGTAGGCAGTAACAGCAGCAGCCCACTGCAGTTCATGCTATTTCCAACAGCTTCTGAAAGCTGTGCAACACTGCTTAGTGTGGAAGCCAATAAACTGTATGAAACCATAGTTGCAATAGTTGTGTACACCTAGGAAGTAAAATATATTGCTGAAAGCATTCTTAGACTGGCTTGACTCCATCCATATTCACCACTGTATTGGTGTAAATCTTTCTGTACAGAAACAGAAAAAAAAAATATTTCCCAAGACCTACAACTCGTATTTCCCAACACTAACTCTGGGGTGCTCCAGAGTCTGCCTGCCTCCTTATTGATGGTCTCTACTGAAAGGTGACTGGATGTCACTGGTGATCACAAAACCAAAAAGTCCACTGTTGCCATTTCTCACACTGTTGATCTCATGGCTGCTGGTGGAATTGTTACAACCAGACAGATCCTTCTCCTTAAGGCTACTATTGAGTTTTTCAATCTTTCTTGTCTGTCTTTTCAACAGAGGGTGGGAAAACTTGCAAAATAATACTATATGTTATATTGTATCAGGAATTAAAATGTCATACACATGTATCTAGTAGACGTGGTTTAGAAATCTTCTGGAAAGGCACAAACACACATACTCAGAAGTAAGATTCTGATCTCAAATATTGTTTTACAAATTTGAATTAGAATTCCAGTGGAATAAGTATCATTACTCCAAAAGAACAAAGAATGAGGAATTTACTAAAGATATTTATTAGCCTCTATGAAAAACCCAGAGAAAATACACAGGCCTACCAAACACTCCTTGCCTTAAATGGTTCTCCATTCTACAGCTATTCTGGAAGATAAAAGTGAATGAAGCTGTGTGGTGGACAGCTAAATCTTTTATTATATAATAATAATTATATATATATTATATAATAAAATTATTATATAATAAAATATTATTATATATATTATTATATAATTATTATACAATAAAAGATTTAGCTGTCCACCACACAGCTTCATTTTATATATATATATATATATATATATATATATATATATATAATTCTCTACTCTGTTTCTCCATGGAAAACTCAGGAGAGATAGCCTAATTAAAACATCCAGCATAATATAAGATCAGTTAGAATTTCAGAATTGCACTGAAGTTGTTGAAAGTGCTTGGACTTTTATTCAGTAATCTGGGAACACAGCCAATCTTTTCTATGTATTCCCAAAGGGAGATTTTCATTATATGTATATATTTTTAAACAACAAAAATTCTTCTTATCTTCCTAATGCACAGTCATGGAAGACGTGTCCTTAGAAACAAAATATGATGTTTCAATATTTTAGGGTACCTTTTCAGCCATAAGAGTAGCACTAACATTTTTCTAGAGCTAGTTCAGTCTGATTTCTCAATGGTTTATCTGCAGAAAATCTACCTGCAAAGGAGTTCTATTAAGGCTGTTTTGAGGGAAGAGGAGATTGAAAAGACGTTATACAGCAAATGAGTAAGTAAAACTACTTTCTCTTTCCTGCATTTTCTGACTTCCTTCTCAACCTGTCATCTTTAATTAAACTCACTGCAAGTTTGGAAGCCTAGTAAATCCAGGAAGTTGCTTATAAAGTGGTATATAAGTGCTCTAAACATCTCCTGTTCCATGGCTCTGGATTTAATAATTTTCCTTTAATAGCCTGTACAGCTAGAAGAATTTTTGTCAGTATGACTGATTTAGCACTAGCCTCAGAATCTCCCTTCAAGCCTCACTCAAAGCTTGTGATTAGTTGGCGCTGGTAGAAATATAAGCAGTCTCCATGGATTCTTGAAATAAAAAAATTTACAAGTCTCATCTTCATATTTGGTTGATATTATCTCTCTCCTCTTGCACAGAACATGATAAATTTACAAGGGATTTTGCTCAGTTAAGGATTATTGGATTTGTCAAAAAAAAAAAAACCCAAAACAAACAAAAAAAACCAACCACCACCAACAAAATACTCATTATATATAAAGAACCCCACAGATCAGGCATGGATACACTGATCATTGCAAATGTCTGACACGCTTCATTCCTTTTTAGACATGCTGCAGGAATAAATTTAGATTTTTGAAAGCAAAACAGTGGATTCCTTCTAAATCATGTGCATTGTTTGATAAACTCTTGGAGAGATTATTTTAACATAGGACTGACAATTTGCTAAAGGTTTATATGATGCCTAATTCAAAGGAATGCTGATACACAAATATTTGTATTGTTTTCTACTTTCTTGATTACACAAAAACAATCATAAAGAGTAGAATTATTCAATTATTCTCTGTGAAGACTGTAGATGAGATCTTCATGACTGTCTGTTGTTTTTGTTTTTTTGTAAAATTAAGAACAGTTAAATGGTTGGGATGAATGCATGTTAAAAAAAAATCTCAGGAAACCTAATTGAATGAATTGTTGCCTATGAGCCAGGTTATTTTTCCACCCATGGCAAGACCTTCATCTTAAGTTTAGTTTATACTTGATATATTCTCATAAAGTGTAACACTTATGCTTCAAAATATGCCACAGAATCACTATATTCAATAGTCCCTATAGACAGGCTCTAGAAGGACTTTTGCAGGCTCCTTGCAGGAAAGAGACAATAATCCAATAGCTTCATCACAGAACTATATAACTAGGGATCTGGGGAAAAGCCCATATTGGAGCTCAAAAACTAAGTACTAAGACTGCAAGTTGAAAATACATTTACTGTCAGTACTGCTCTCCAAGCCAATGCCTTTTCTCCAAGTACTGTAAATTAGCAGTACCTTTTTATACATCTCACTGGCATGTCCTGCTTGGAAAAGATTCTCAAAATAATGAGCTCTTTGGTTTCACGTTACAAATCTGCTTATCTGCTGTGGTGTTTGTTGCTGGTTTTTTGCCTTAATCATAGCTACAGAAACCAGGGCTTGCGACAAGGAAGAGGAAGCCATGCACCAGCTCCATAAGCACTTAAAGCTTATTCACAGAGAGGAAAAGGGAACACCCAGCCAGCTCTACTTATCATCCCAGCCTACTACTTCTGCTAGTTCATGATGACATGCTAAGCTACATTATCAGCCTGCTTTGCACACCGTAGTGGGAAAGAGCTATCTGTCATGGGCCAGTTTAAGGTAATGCTGCCAACACAGACTGCATTTACAAGCACATGGAGAGGAAAGGGCAGCAGCTAACACTATTTCACATACTGTCAAGAAGTTCTGCAGTACCTGAATGAGAATTAGTCATCCTCCCAAATAATCCTATTACTCCTCATAGACCGAGCTGGGCAATCTGCCCACTACGGGAAGCCCATGGGCACGTGCAGGCAGTGGGGAAGGACTGTGGTGACAGGACTGTTCTCCTCCACCTACAGGAAGGTGAAATAGCAGCAGTAGAATAGAATTTCCTTTCAATCTATTTCTCTGGCATTTCCACTTCCCTGGAAGGGAAGATTGCATAGTCCATCCACTACTTGACATAAGGTCCATAATAAAAGGATCCAGCATGGAAATTGATTTCTCTTTAAACTTGTCTCATCTCTACAGATGAAATCTCAATGTTTTAAGAGAAAGGTCACATGCATCAAATAAGCACAGAGAAAAACCACAAATCTAGATTTCTACATTTAAATACCTTATTCTAAAACATATTTGCATTCTAAGCCTGCTTTGAATATTTTTAACAAATATTAAATTATACATTAACTAGCAATGTTGAATCGCAACAAGAGTTACTGAATTGCTAATTCTGGTATCTAGGGGCACAGATAGGAAATTTGTCAGAGGACACAAGATCAAATACACTGTGGACAAGACAGCCATAATCTTGGCTATTCTAATGAAACATATCTGTTATTTCAATGGTTTCTCTCTTACTATAACATTTTAGAGAAAACCTATGGGGAAGAGAGCTGTCAGCACCCATGTGAAGTCTTACAGCTAGTATTCTTCTGCTCCTTCTCACAAGCACTAATTCATACCCTACTGAGAAATTCAATGGTCTCTAGAAACTCTCCACTCCCCTCATCCCTACTAGCACAGGGAACTGCAGGGGAGGTGACCCAACCACCATCTCATTTCTGCAAAAAACAGATGATAAACCTATGTGGCAGTTTGTTCTTACTTTTCTTTAAAAAAAAAAAAAAAGCACAGATATAATTTATAAGAAATTTACACTGTATATTTACTTAAGTGAAAAATCTTATGGATTTTTTTAGCTAAATAACATTGCTATAAACTGGAGACTACTTACTGGAGTGGTGAATGCCAAATCAAAGTGATTCTCAGTGAATACAATTAATCAAACTAATAAATGTTGAATTCTTTCTGCATCCAAATCAATGTTCTCTACCTATATACCACCACATATGTATCACAGAATGATAGGGGTTGGAAGGGACCTCTCATCTTGTCTAACCCTCTGCTAAAATGTGTTCCCTAGCGTAAATTGTACAGGAGTGGCATCTTGCAGTTACTTACTTACTTACTGTTGATGAATTATTATTATAACCCCATTGATTTCCATAAAGTTGTTTGCCTCAACTGAGGTAAGACTCTCGTTCATACAAATAAATAAAAGAAAAAAAAGCAGATGATGCTCTTAAAGTTTAATTCTGTAAATATATATGCATATAAAAACTGTGTTATTAGTACCTCTGACACAAGAGAAGCTTTATATTTGCTGTTACTAAAACAGAGTCTTTTAAGTAAATAGATCTCCAAAGGCTGTTGTTCAGTAGCACTTACGAGCCACTCCGATACTCGATCTGGTCAAATCTCACGCATGAAACCAGGAATATGGTAATGTGCATCTCACTCATCCTTCTCCCCAAACTTGACACACTCCACACATTTGAAACAACAATTATTTTTTCAATAAGCTTCTTTTAGCTAGTAGAAATTCCTCCTCCTCTTTAATGTTCCAGTCAAAGTATCAAATAATTTGACCCTTTACACATAATGCCTTCTCTCTCTTTGACTGTGTAAAGAATGCAATCCATTGCCCACCAAAAACTAAAACACAGATGTGTTTTCCTCTGAAGACACCAGTTTAGAAACAAACAAGCAGATAAAATGCATCTAGCTGGTTACCATCTTCCTCCTCAAGATATCAAAAGTCTAAATAGGCTTTTTATTCTATTTTTCACAATTTGCAAAATTAAGTAAAACAAACAAATAACACAAAGATTCCTTCAAAAAAGAATTAAAAAAAAAAAAACACCACTAGTACCCCTCATCCTATACACAATGGCTTTAGCTATTAGCACCTAATCCAAACGTTTTAGAGGCATCTCCTCCTTGCCAGCATCCTTTTCCTGCCATTAATTTTCTTTGACTGCTTTTGAGAATCTATGCCAAGCACACACACCAATTAATGCATGAAAGTTTTAAAAAAGCTTTTCATTGATTTTTAGCCATTTCTCCTTATTGCAGAAGTCATCATGCAGCCAGAAGTCAAAGAAATAGAAGAGGGTGGATTCATATTGAGAATTACACAAGTAAGACATCAGTTTTTCTGTTAAGATGCAGTGTAGCATCTTGGAGCAAGCATGGATTTTGCAGAATGTAATTCCACCTTGTAGTCACCTATGCAGTCAAAGGAAGGTTGATGGCCAGCAGGGAGAATCAGATATAAGCGCAGACAAACAAAGAAAACAAAACAAAATAAAAAAAAATCGGTTTTGGCTGTAGGCACAAAGAAATAGTTATTCTCTTTGCCAGTAATTTCTCAAAGGGAAAAGGTCTCCAAAGGAAAAGAAATCATGAAATTAAAAGCCTGATGTTAACTTAGCAATTCCCGTGCTTTCTCTGCCTCTTTTTTTTTTTTTCCCCAACAAAATCGTATAGGAATTTTAAAATTAAGTTGAATGAACAATAGGAAATTCTCCCTAGTAACTATCCCCACCAGGACCTTCCCATATTACTTCTCTAGATCGCCTTCAGAATCCACTTGGGAAGTCTGGGCATGGGTCTCAACCCTAGCGAACAGTTCTTTAAGAAAATGCATTTTGAGAAAGGAAATGCCAATCAAAACCAATTCCGAAAATTATTTCTTTTCACAAACTTCCAAGTCCTTCCTTTGGGAAAACTTAGCTTATTTTCCAAATTCAATCCCATTAAAAATATAATTTTTTGAGCTTTCAGGATCCAGGGTCCTCCTATGCTGCAGAGCCAAGCATTACTCACCTAGCAGTCACCTCTGTCCTTGGTCTCTCATCAGTGCCCAAGAGTCCAAGGCTCAGCTTGCTTGAAATTCACAAAGAAAAAAAAAACCTTCAAAGATAATACTATCAACTGCCAACTTCAGAACTGTTATTTCTCCCCTTCCCACATAAGAATATTTTTCTCACAATCAAAATCTTCAACTTTTTAGCAGCATTAGTCTCAACTCGACCTGACTAGTTCCTCAGAGCAATGGTTTTCAAGATGTAGCCCACAGAGCACTCAAGGTTGGTGGATATCTGCAAGGGTAACTTGAAAAGAAAGCATTAAAAATTCAAGCTGATTGTCAGTGGGGTTTTAACTCACTATACAGAGATCTGTACCTTCAGTGGAAAAGGTTGAGAGGTTCACAGATCAAAAAAGGTTGAAAACTACAACCCTATAGAGCAAAGCACAATGCTGTTGGAGTGACTTTATAATTTTAGACTCAGATCTCAATACACATCTTGAGCAGCAATCACAGCAAGCTTCTCTGTCATTTTTCCTTGTTAAGCTAAACAAACAACTACTCTACAGCACAGGAGTAACAACAATTCGTATACAAACAACACTGACTATAATCATTTACGCTGAGGAATCCTGACTAGCTTATCAAATCTGTCAGCGTTCCTTTGCCTTTGCACCACCTTGATGCTTTTAGCTAGAAGCAGAAATAACATGAAAAAAGCTGAAATTCACATTTTCTTTCAGAATGAATTCTTACGTGCCAGTAGCATGGTCTCCAGCAGACCATTCTCTAAAATTTCTGTGCAAATTTTACATCAAAAGGGAAGGATTACCTCACTCACTCAGCCCCACAAATCCTGAATCCTACAACAAATCTGTCTCTTTCTGTCCTAGGAAACACTTTTAGCTGTGTGCACTATTTCTCTCCAGCTAACTGGATCTCAACTGAGTCTTTCTGCATATTATACCATACATAGGAGTGGAGAAAGAAAGGGAATAGGGAAAAAGATTCTATTACACCATTAAAATGAAAATTCCCTCCCTCATTAACAACACACCCTTTGTGCATTTCACTGCAGTGTTGATCTCCTTTGATGGCAAGGATGCTGAATGATGAGGAGGCATCATCACTTAAGCCCAGCCTCCAGCATCTAGCTCCACATTTCAGATCAGGAGCACCAACATTCAGGCAACATTTGATGACACACATGCAGCTGTAGGGACTGCAGTGTCATGCACGGATGCTAACAAAGGCAAAGAGGGGAACTTACTCTACAACAGGAAAAAGAAGATTCTGGTATAATTAAAAGGAAAAGCAGGAATCCTATAGAGAATCAGCATCTAAACATTCCATACATATTTGAAATAAACATTAGAGAAGCTTATAGAAGGCAATTCACAGATATCTCCTGATAACATTACTGCTGTGTAATCCAAATGGCATTTGTTTTTGATGATGCAAAGCTGTGCAGCAGCAGAGTCAGTAAAGAAAACATCGTGCTGGAATGATATTTTCCATCACTATCGTCAAGAAGAGAAACTTACATTGCAGTGAACATCAAGGCGAGTTTTCAGCGTATAGGGAAGCGGGCCTGTGTCAAGAACTGTAAGACATTTCTCTAATAAAATATGGAAGATTTAAACGATGCTTCCCTTTTCCTACACATGCACATTTACCTGAAAATAGTGAAGCATTTAGGTTTATTATCTTTCTAAGGCTGTTTTTAGTGCTAATTCTATACATTAAAAAAAAAAAAGCAAACAACTGCATTCTAAAGTATTTTGCAACTCACTCCCTTTAACACACCAAGAGAACAATAACAGCAGCCCTTGCAGAACTGTGCTGTATAGATCGAGCCTTGCAGTAATGTGGCTCTGTCACCTCCCCAGGTCACCACCTTTCTTCCAGTGAGAGGCACACTGATCCTGCACAGCTCTGCTCATCTTGCCACCGCTCTCCCCCTGGCTCTCCCTAAGGCAAACCCCAGGACTCTGTGCTTTGTCCGATACTCGTACTCCACAGAAGCGGTTAAGCATTTTCATGAGGAGAGGACAGAGAGGTGAGAGAATACGTCAGTCATAACTAGAAATATTGCAGTCCCAGCTGCACTGCTGATGAAGAAAGGAATATCGTTTATGTGAATTCTACATACTTTTGTTTTCACACTTTAATTTTCTGGATATGTAGGAGAGTTTGGACATCTCTGACCATCCCATTCACTGAATTTACTCGTTGCTCCAGTGACCCACTTTCCCAGTGTTTAACAAACTGATAAATGAAAAACTGATTTCTCTAAAACAATCTAACATACAGAGAAAAAGCATACGCAGTGTATTTTTGTCATTTAGAAAAATATACTTCGCTCTTCTCACATAAGCACCTCATCTTTACATTTAAACATTTAACAAAATTTGCAGGAAATTTGTTTTGTTTTCTCCTGAGTCCAAGGCACGTAGTAGCCCTGTATTTCTTAGCAGCCAGCTGGAGGAGTCAGACAAAGCAGCCATCCCCTGAGCACAGAGGCAGCAGCAGAGATTTTGAGGGCAACATTTCAGTCAAAGTGAGAGCAGGGAGAAAAGCAGAAGAGAGCTCTTCCCAGAAGGCACAGAGTACTGTGAGGAGCTGGATGCTGCCACCAAAATGACACCTGCAAAATTCCTCTCCTTCTTCTGTGACTGTGCAATTGTTCTGCCAAAGGAAATCCTGTAAAGCAGTGACTGAAGGGAGAGAATTTGCTACTTAAGCCCTGTTAGGCTTTTCAAATGTTAACGTTATCAATCAGAGAAGACCAAAAACATCGCTCTGCACATGAGACAACTTAATTTTTCCAAGGTACAGCAATCAGGTCTGCAAGCACTAATCAACGATGACAATGGTACTTGTTCTTCCATGCCACTGCATTCATTTTCTTTTTGACTCTTGGTGTTTCGTGAAATGGTTTGAAACCTCAGACTAATTCTGATCATGCCATGCAATACTTCTATTTTTCAATCATTTTCAAAACATGTTCTGGAAAGAAAAGGAAATATTTAACGCTTCATTTGTTGCATGTGTTTCTCTATGCTGTTGCTCGTCTGTGTTATTTTGAACACTATCTATTTAAAGAAGTTGTATGATATGTGGAAGACAGCAGGTAGAGTGATTGACTGAAAGAGTCAGATGTTGAACTGCCACATAGCTGTGGAAAGGATAAAAATATTTCCTTACCTCAATTGATGGCATAAGAAAAAAATTCTCCCAGATCTTCCATACTGAATCATTTTTATACTTAAAGGTTTCAAAGTGAAAAGAAGGTATAAAGAGTAGTATTTAAAAACAAAACACATTTTCACAGCTTTTTTTTTTTTTTTTTAGTAGAATGTTGAAGGAGAAAAAGCCTGCGTGCTCTCAGTTAGGTTTACTAAATCAGTCATGAAGGCAGCTGATCTAAAATGCATCAGCTGTCACCTGCTCAGTCTCAGTTTGACAGTTCAATACCTCCTCATCTTCTGAGAGTGGCAGTGTTGAGACCTGAGTAAACTGCGTCTGTATGCAAACTGTCACAGAGCTCTTGGCATATCATTAGGCCTGACCTCCACGGCTGCGGTGACAACAGGGAACATTACAGCCAATTGTCATTGGAGTTAAACTTAATGTATGGATGTCCAAAATTCAGCAGTGGGTGAGGTAAGCCCCCCAGACAGCACATAGCTGATGAACTACATAATTACAGTAAGACAATCTTACTCTTTTGGAGAATGCAAGTTTGCATCACCAATTCAAATCACATCTCCCTCCACATCTATAGGTGCATTTTTCCCCTCAGCTTTTATCTGGTCTAAGCATGACATAAATTTCAGTACATCCTAGCTATCAGCCTCAGGTAGGAAAATGAAGCAGTATTCAAGGCCATGAAAGGACAATCTAAGACACATTTCCAGGCAGTGGCAGTCAGGGTCACACACACACAGCAGTTATAGAATCTGTACCCAATCATTTTGGTGGCCACGAGACTGCAACATCTCCCTGTATCCTCTCTCCTAACTTGCCTTCATAGGCATCTTCAGAGCTCTTTAATACATAGAAAAATGGGTCCTGAATAAACAGAAAATGAGCTTGAAGAGATAAAAATTCATATTCAGATCTTTTCTGAATTTTCATGCTAATTACCTGCAACAATAATGTTTGTAAGCACTAGTGAAGCTTGACAGGAATAGAGGTAGATCCATACAAATACTTTATTGTAAGAGTGACAGAGCACTGGAACAAGCTGCCTAAAAGTCTCCTTCCCTAGAGATATTCAACATCAATCTGAACATCTAACTGTGCAACCTGCTGTAGCGAACCTGCTTTAGCAGCGAGGTTGGACTCTATGATCTCTAGAGGTCCCTTCCAGTCCCTATAGACTGTGATTCTGTGACTAGTTTGGGTTCACTGAATATTTGAATGTCATGCCAGTATTCAATCCCCTTGCCAAACATCATTACTACCTCACAGATTACTTTAAATAAATGAATAAAACAAGTAAACAAAGAGCTTGTAGCTCCATTAATACTAGGCTCCTCAGTTTTTACTTTTGTAGTATGAACTACATTTCTTTTAGGTTTAGACAATCTGCAGTGAACAGAACAGGATCAAAAACAGTCCATACTCATTAGGATGTCCCCATATAATTCATTCACAGTCCCACCTCGTACTGCCATCATGAAGTACGAGATCATTCCCATCTAAAGAATATTTCATGCTGTCTCAGTTATATTTCTCTATAGTAGACTTCTCCAGTGGTCAGTCAACAACAGAAATAGACACAAAGTCTAGCAGTTGAGCAGATATTTAAGATTTTCTAAATCTCCAATTCCCTTATGAGTTCAGTAATTCTCTGTTGATGTCAACACTGGAAACAGTCCTGGAACACACTTGCATAGCTTGTCGAGTATTAAAATATAGCATTTCCAGTAGAAGGTATTTCTTCAAGACCTTTCCAAAGTTAATACCAATTTACAAGAAAGCTTTTCTCACCCATCCTACTCCATTTCAAGTCTGTACCATTCCTA
Source organism: Chrysolophus pictus (assembly GCA_037305975.1). NCBI lineage: Eukaryota > Metazoa > Chordata > Aves > Galliformes > Phasianidae > Chrysolophus > Chrysolophus pictus. The sequence goes on along the minus strand of CM074583.1, from coordinate 10,174,113 downwards.
AGAGGTTGTTTTTAAACTGAATTTTCAACCACATTTCCTTAAGTTTGATACTTTCTAATTGACACAATATCACATAGGAGGCTATCCAACTTGAACAGCAAACAAAGGCAGATACTCACAACAGTAGAAAATACGTTAAAAAAATTAAATTAGTATTTACATGCATAAGTCTCAAAAGAGTTGGGTTAGGATGAGGCAGGACATTTCTTTTAACTTTGAGTTGCAATGAAATAACTCTAGCTCCATTTGTAATGCAGTAGGTTGTGCAAATATAAGCTGATGAGATGCACCTATTAATAACTGTCCTTATTTGTAATTTTTTTTATCCTGTACCTTAGAGAAATAACTAACATGGTGAGTGCTCCTGGAGCAACAGTATCTGTTGCTGGGTGAGTTACAACCCTTGGGCAGTTAACTGTTTCCAGCTTATGTAACAAGAAACTGATGTGTCTTCTCTCTATCTTTTTTTTTTTTTTTTTCCCTCCAAACAACAAATCTGCTCTCTGACAGTGGCGGCTGACTGACAAGGCAATAGATTGATTATAGAGAGTATTAAACCTACCCATAATAATGACCATAAAGAGACCAATTCGCCAGGCTTATCAGCTTATAACTTTCCCGTGTCTCTGTTTAAAGCATGTCTTGATGTTTGGGAGGGGGTGAAGAGAATCTCTGAGAAACAGAAATCTTATTTAACAACAGCACGAGAAGACTTGGACACACTTTATATGCCACGAACAGTCCTTAAAAGATTAATTATTTATTAATTGTTGGATTTCTAAGAAGCAAAGCAATGGATTAACCGGTTGTTTAATGGCATAGTAGGTCTAAGTGTTCTTACACCCCTTACTGGCACTGTTGAACACTATTTACCAAACTCAAACTATCTGCAATGTATGTATCTGTTAATCATTTATAATCCTTTCATCAAGCATTTATGAGGGCATGTTAATGTGAAGCTGAGTGTACAAAGTCTCAGCACAGGAGTCCCCAGTACCTCAGTCCTGGCAAGTGCCCCTGGGTCCAGCCAAGGCACAACCAAATCCCAGGGATTAAATCTTACTTAAAGCAGAAAACTCATCTGCAGCTGGATACTGATCTATTATGTAATTAATACTAGGAAAAAGGAAAAGACATATCACAGGAATCCAGGGATAAGTGGTCACACCGAGGAACTGAACTGCAACAAATTAGAATCTAATGCTTCCTGGACTGAAGCTGCTGGCAGAATAAACAGCGAGCCTGGCACCCGATCATATATGATGCAAAAAATGTTCTTTCCTTTGGAGAATTATACTATATTTTCTGTTTCCTTTTAGAAAACACGTAAAAGAAAGAGTTCACCATTTTCTGCTGTTATTTATACATCTTTATCCTGGTTTCCCTTTTACATCTCTCTAAATAACTCTGCTATTTTTCCCTCAGTTTCTCAGACCTTCTGGATAAAATTCTCAGATTAAAACCTTCCAACTTTTTGTTTCCCTTCCCTATTTCAGCATGTCTCTTCAGAAACGTGGTGCTTAGTAATGAATAAATATTTAAGCTGAATGCGTACCATTGATTTACTCATATCATACAAATAAATGCAGTCTTTTGGACCCTCTTTGACTTAAGCTGGGCACTGAGCATAGCCTTTAATAATAATGTACAACATATTGGTTTTTGTTTGTACAGAATTTAAAATAATCACAAGTTTCACTAAAAAGTTCTTAGTTTCCCCCACAATGTTCATTACATTTTATCTGCTCTTCTGGTTACTGGTTTTTGGTATTTATTCAGTCACCTTCAAATGAACAAGTAATTGTGGTATTAGGATTTCTACTCTCCTTTCCCCTATGTAAAGATGAAAACAGCAGCTCTAAAGCACAACAACTTATTTTGCATTCTACAGTGGATACAACAGTAACAAATCTAACCTCTGTACAGAGAGAGAATATCCTATAATTGTCATTGTTAGAATGAAGAGAAAAATTCACAGCCATTGACTTAGATCAGAACTAAAATATACCCCTCCTCTTCAGCATGATGTTTTGAGTAACTTGAAATGCACCAGTGCCTGCACAGATTTCACCATGTCTGAGCAGTTTAGGTCACTGAAGTAATAATGGTTTAATTTTGTCTCCACTTCATTGTCAGACAGAAGGGTCTTTGGAAAGCATCACAAAAGCTACACAATGAAAAGATATTTGCAGGCTAATGAAATAAAGTTAAATGCAATAACTTAAAGGTATGGAATGGGGAATTATTGTTCTTGTGTTTTATCTGATTAGAATTACTACTCGAAGCACTGTAAAAATATGACAGTTATATCATCACCATGGAGCTCAGACACACAAATCCAAAAAGTGTTCAGCTAAGCTCCTGACACATGCTGGTTTCTCTTGCAAAGTCTGCATAATGTTTTCAGTGTTTTAAGATCTTCAGTGGAAACAATCCCATACTAAGCAAAAGAAGAGTATAGACAGAGTTTTCAAGTCTGCATTTACAGAGCAACGAATGCAGTTTTCTTTGTTATTCCCAAGTCAGAATGCTACATCTCCCAGTCCTTCCCACCATCTCCTTCTGAGCAATGGAGTTGCTATGGGTTGGCTCACATGCCACCTCAGACCCTTAGAGCCCAACTGCATTTTTGCTGGGCCACAACAGTACATCCCAACTTTTCTTCTTCTCCATATTTCAAACCAGATTATTAAAGGTACAGAATTCTTCTCATACAGCTTACACCTCCTTTTTCACGTCAATATCGTATTTCATTTTTGGCTTTTCCGGCATTCATTTGTAGCCAGCCAGCCTCTATTTCCATTTTGCAGACCCTCACCTTAGTGTATCTATCCTGTTTCATTTCTCATTGAAGTTTTAAGACCAGTCAATAAATTTTAGCATGCACTTTTATGTACTTAAGACAGCTAAAAGTATACATATTGAAAAATATGCTTGGGATAGATAGCTTTCAGTTCTGTAAGAGTATTCGATATTGGAAAACATTTTAGGTTAGGCAGGAATAAGCCTTAAGAAAAGAAAAGAGAGAGTAAGCTATACAATAACAAAATCAAATGCAGCTTTCATTGAGAACTCTACAGGGAAACTTTTGACCTCACTGTGAATAACACAGCATGCCCTGTGCTGAATGTAAGCATTTATATTGTTATTACTGCCAATAACAAAATTTAACCCTAGAACAGTTAACAAATGGATCTATTTCATTGTAATTATGTGCTGTCATTTTCTGTTTTCTTTTAAATCTTTCATAACAGAAGTAGCAGGGAGTCTATCTGCAGTTTTCCTTCACAGATTTTCTCAATGAATCTAGATTTCAGCCTTTACAAAAACAAACAAACAAACAAAAAAACCCAACAATTGTTTTGAATACCAATTGCTTTGGTATTCAAACTATTCTTAAACAGTTGCAAATGATATTTCCAGACATACCCAGTTGTAAAATTTTGATCTTCATTGGATTTTGAAAGCGCTGTATTAAATAATCAATACTAAATATCAAATGGTGCTCACAGCTCCAGCCAGGACCCTACCAGTAATGACTGGAGAGTGATTGCTTGCCATTTCTTATCAACTGCAGTTCCACGTATACAAAGCAGATGAGCAGCCATTTTCACAAGAGCATAACAGCATCACTGCTTAGTGTGATCGCAGGAAAACCCAAAAGGAGTCATTGCCCATCTGTGCAGTCCCAGACCACAAGAAACAGCAGCACAGCAAAACTTCAAGTAACTGGTACAGTAACAGAAGTGTTTAATGATAACATTAACTGGAAAAATCGTAACATTGGGTGAGTTGCATCTCTTTATCAATCTTCTCCCAGATTTAATGTAATAAATGAAAACTGTGCCTCCAACATTGTTGTTCATCTATCACCACACTGGTGATTATTATAGCGTTACAAAACAATGAGAAAAACTTAATTTCAAGGAAGATTTATGGTGAGTGAAACACAATCAGACTTAAATAAGCTGAGAGTAACCAAATAACAGGTGTTTGTTCAAAGTTTTTTTTTTTTTTTTTTTTCAGCAAGACCTGATCAAAATACAAGTTTAAAACATCAGTACTGAAGTATTTGAATATAATTGTCAGCACAGGAAGGAATAAACACTAGTTAATAAAATGCGAATCAAATACATTAGCTAGATAAGAAGACCATAGTTCTAACTGTGCAACTGTCAGTATAGGTTACTTCTCCACAGTATGACCTTCAATACTGTCCAACCTAATTCTGCATGCCTGCAATGTCTTAAATGCTCTGCAATTTAAAAGCAATAAGCTTAAAATAACCTGCAAGTTAAGAATACGAGGCTGGAAGAAAAAAAATCACAGAAAAGCAATCTGAAGGCTAACGTTAAATCAGGCAGGGTCACTGTCCCTTAAGGAGAAGAAAACTGCAACAACAGAAGTATTCTTTTTTCTTTGCCTGAGAACATTTTTCTTCCCTTTCCTGCTTTGATACTTAACTAAAATGAACCATTTTATATAATACCAGCAGGATCATGAAAGGGTGCCAAATATATAGAAAAGCCTGAAAAAGAAATCTGCGCTCTTCCAGTGCTGAGGGCACCCGCCCCATCAGCACAGCTCAGCATCTCTGGTTAGCTCATGTCTGTACAAAGCTTGGTCATCCTTCCACTCTCTGTGCATTCTCTCCAGGTTCCAGCAAGAACACAAGCAAGGTGATGTGAATGCCAGTAGTCTTTTTAATTAATTTTCTTTAATTCCTTCTAAGAGAATTATACTGACCCACAGGAGAGTAGTGTGACAGAGCCAGGGAGAGGCCCATGCACACAAGATGAGCACTGCACCACTATGGGATTACATCCAGGTCTCAGCCATCACAGCAGCACCTGAGCAGATGGACACTGTTTGCAGCACAATGTAATGCCACTATGGAGCAAGATGCACCAGAATCAACAGATCGTTCGTTTAAACCAGACCTCACTTACTACAGAATTAAAGTCACAGTGCTCACACATACAGCACAGAACATTTTTAAAGAGGCCCAAGATTTACTGTTTGCTATAGAGATTCATCTTTGTAAAATATAGCTATCTTCCTTAGCATTTGTTTCTCATAAAAGCGGAGGCAAAGGAAAAGCATAAGACAGGTACATTCTACATAGTAAATAGCCCCTTTCGGAAGCTAGAGAATATGCTTTTTTTTTGTGTGTGCGTGTGTGTGTGTGCGCGTGTGGGTGGTAAGACTGCACTTGTTTGAAGGCAGAAAGACCACAGATGATTTCTCACAGCTCCTACCTCTGCTCAGTGCAGGAAAAATAAAGGCGACAGTGAATGAACTAAGGCCCTAAAGTGAGAGCCATTCATCCTTATTTAAACTATGACAAGCATACAGATTGTAAGACTGGCAAAATAAGCTTTAGGAAACGTAACTAAATAAATCAAATCTTAACCACGGCACTGGTTGCCCAAGTGCACCGACCCATGCACTGCACATTCATCTGTGTTAGAATTCATCTCCAGCCTCTCTTTAATTTAATAGTTTTTCACTTATTTGTCATAACTGAACAATATTTCACTTGTGATCCGGAATCTCTTAGGGACTAAGCAATATCAAAGGTCTCTTTACACAGATAGCATAACCAACACTGTATCACCTCCACAATCAGTTAACCTGTGTAGTTTACCTCTCCTTCCTTAGAGGCCTTAAGTTAATTGCAAACAGCCTCAAGTAGGAAATCTGTTTGGGCTGAGCAATAAGGAACAAGGCTTGAGCCCCAATGTTTCTTGTAATACATTCTGCTAATTCTACATAGCATGAGATACAACGCAGAAAAGAAGAGTGGTAGAAGCATGGCTGTGAGGTGGAGAGCTGTGTCATTTGTGTTTCTTTTGCACTGTTCAGATGCAAACCTGTACCAGGCACGCAGTGCAGTGGAGGAACAGAAAAAGCTGTTGGGCTGTAAGGTGTCCAGAATGGCTTCAGCAAGCACACTTACATGGCTCTAAGTAGAACAGCACAATTTTAAGCTAATTTCCCCATTGTCCTCTGCTGCACTGACATCCAAGTACTGGCCTGGCTCTTGCTCTGAGCTTTGAAAATTCATTGCTATTTATGTAATAATATAGGACTTGTTTTTAACTGCACACACATTTTCCCTGACTGCAGCAAGGTTGAAGACGTACAAGAGATGCTCCATCAAAAATACTGTCATTAAAAAAAAATAAAAATCAAATTTTTAAAAACTGAGTTATCTGCGTTTACTTAATAGACTGTCCGAGAGCTTTGAAGGGCAACAATCCATGAACTGAAACTTAATGTATTATATGATAATGAACCCAAAGATGCAATAACAGACTATTGAGCAGATAATTATACATTCATAATGAGCAGTAATGGGGATTATGGTCCATATTATGGCCAATTATGTCTATTCTGAAATTTATATAACAGATTTTTAACAAAGCAATAATCAAGAGCACAAGAGGTCCCATGTTACATTTGACACCCACAGGGGAGCAAGACAACACAGGAAATGAACATTACATTATCACTACCCTTACAGCAGTGTTTCTTTCTTCAGCACCCACAAAAGGCTTTTGTGAGTTTATGAATGGGAGCAGTTATGAGCAACATGCAGCAGTACTTGAGAAACCATTTTACTCCCAAGTCTTCCCAGGAGTAATGAAATGATGACACATTACACAATGTGCCTCACTCAAATGTGACCCAACTTTGAGAAAATATCTTGGGAAAGCAGATGCTGCGTCCTCAAGACTTCCTCGCTTGGAAACACCCCAAGTAAATTGGCAGTCTGTTTCAGGAGGTCACAGCATTTAATAAAGTGAACCCTGTCTTTCCCTCCTTAATATAGTTAGTAATAAAGCAAGGCAACATTTCAAACACATGACATATTACTCCACTCTTGTTGGAGAATTGACCTCAGTATTTAACTTTCATGATTCATTTAAGTCCTACTCTATTTCACTCTGAAAAGGTAAAAGTTAGACAAGTAAAAGAAAATCTAGACATTTCCCATAAATATTACCTGTCATTTCTTGAAATTGTCTAGCTTTATTTGTCTGTTTTTGTTTTTTTGTTTTTTTTTTTCCCTATAAATTCCAGACAACAATAGGAAATATACAGAAAAGATAGAACATACAACAAACCAGGCTTTTTTACAGCACTGAAAACCAGCTGCAGGAATAACCAGGTAGAGGAAAATCTCATTTACGAAAAACACCCATATGAAACAAAGTTACTTGATAGGATAAACTCTAACAAGTATCTGATATAAGACAGCTGCTGCACGTTTTGCTTGCACAATATATCCACTGGCGAAAGGGTAAAGGCAGCCTCATTTTTATAAATGAATTATTTTGCATTTCTGTTTGTGAAGGGAGGATCAACAGCAGTTTTCTATCATCTTAGAGCTAATCACATTGCTATATAAATCCTCTATATTTTAAGAGCTCTGTAACTGTGATTTCAGAAAAGTTAAATAACGTATGAAATCGAAAAATGTCATTCTTTTAATATCTTTCTCCTTGTGAAAAAATTGCAATTACAGCTATAAAAAATGATTGTAGCCTTCTTTTAAAGCATTATAGAAATTGTCACTGTTTAGTTAACCAATTCAGATTCAGCCAACGTGACCTACCTTACCCTGAGGGAAAGACCTATTGTAGCAGTAAGCAATACATCTCTACACACTTGTAATTCAAAGGCACTGAGGCAAAAACTGTCAAAACATTACTAAAGTCGACAAGGATGTATGGTTCATTAGTCTAGGAACTGATGTGTTATGGACCTGTTTGTGATCAGCCTGGTAATTTAAATCAAGTAGCAAGTTAATGTGAAACTACTACAACTCTATTATTAAATTTCAGATAACGTCTTCATTTAAAGGCAGCTGTAATTGTAGACATTGATCACATGGCTGTAAAAAGCCTCCTATCATGTCAAGTTAATCAATAATCAATTTATAAAATATCATTACTTCATCCAAAAATCTCTAGCTGTTTCCTTTGTATTGACAATGAAGACCAAACAGCCGTGCAACTTCAGCAACCCAGTCTTTGTTTGTTAGCACAGAATCAGACTCAGTATTGCAGCTACAGAGCACGTGTAAGTGCTGAAAAACAGAACTGAAGCCCAGCTCACTGCCCCGAGCCCCCCAAACCTCCAGCAGTGCAGCTTCCAGGCCCCATGAAAATCCACCCCTTGCCAAGTCCCTTCAACCCTTTTGGCTCTGCGTCCCTCAGTGGTGTGGAAAACATGCATCCACTCCCCACACACTGCTGTGCAGCCCACTCTGCTATTGAAATGGAGCAAATACCTGTTTAGTGCAATCAGCTTTAAGAGAAGATGAGGCGTTACAGAGCTGGAGATGTCATGCACTTGTTCCAGCACAAAACTGCAGTTGTTGTAAGGTTGCTTGCTTGATTATCACTTGATATTAAGTTTTTCTGCATATCAAGTAGCATGCTATTAACATTTTCCCCTGCATTTTAAAGTTAAATAATTTCCAAATCTGGTGCATGAAGTGTACACTCTTAAATGAAAAAACACTGCTTCCATTCTGCAACCTTAAGAAGCCAAAAAGGAGGCGCTAATTACTGAACCCTTAAAAATCTGTCAAATTTCCCTCCTATGACACACTGGAACTCATTTTATTAATCACAACTTTATGCCTTTTTACATCTATTTATTCATTTATGAAAAGTACTGCAAAAGATGGGAAGGAAAGTTAACCTGAAAACATTTATCATCTTCTTAAGCCAATCTATACAAAAGTACTACATGCACTCACATTAGATTTAACTATTTTATATTTGTGTGATCTTCCCAAATTGTCATTAATTTAAGCATTTCTAGAACCAAGTAACACAGATACAGAACAAAAATTTTGCTAGAATTACCATCGCATTTCTCTCCACAGCCCAATACACTATCACAACAATGGTTTCTGCAGTAGCAGCACAGATAACCAGCGTGTGCTACTTCTATCAAAGGGCCACAGCTTTCTTTCCTTCTCTTCAAATATGCAGAGTTCCTTGGTGCATGTTTGTGAATCAGTTCTCACACTGATAAAGTGGTCAAACAAGAACGTTGAAATAACTCAACCAGACTCTACCACTGATGTAAGTACACAGAGCAAAGCATTTGCCTGCAGAACCAATGTCCTCTTCCCAGCAGGATGGATGCTGCGTGTGGCTGCCGGCTTGCAGGGACACTATGCCATGTTATGGGAAAGGCAGGAACAGAAGCACATTCCTGTACTTCAGAACCAAGTAACTGGCTGCAGGGTACAGACTTGTCAAACTACACCACCAATGGGCTACTGCTGTGCCAACACAAGATATCTGAAAATCTGTTAGCCTTATTACTCCATGTAAGATCAAAATACCATTAAATACTATAATTTTTAATTAAAATTCACAATTAAAAAACAAAACAAAACAAGACCAAAAACATCTGCCTACTTCATAAAAAAATGCACTCACACTGTAGCCATAACATGAAAAACTCTGGGACCAGTGGTGCTTTCTCAACCACAAGGAAATATTATTATGGAACTATAGGATATCTCAAGATGGAAAAGACCTACTATCACTGAGGCCAACTCCTGGCTGCATCAGAAGACCACCAAAAGACCATTATTCCAAGCTCAAACATATTATGCCATCTGAAGGGTTGTCAGATTGGTCCCCAGAAACACCCCGGGAACAAATTGGTTATTATCTGGAACACCTAATTTTGCTGAGGTATGAGACCATCTCCTAAATGGCACTGTTTCATGGCATTATTGTACAAACTGTAAAAAGGGAGTTTCTCTGCAGACTATGATCAGAAAACACTGATGCAGAAGAACTTCCAGAATACTCTGGAGAAAGTGATAAAATATCTGTCTCTCCAAAGGATTTCCATCATTTATGCATCTCTTTCTACCAAATGAACTAATTACACCCAAGCACCATTAGTGCAAGAACTTTAAGAGATGCTCTTTTGAGTGTCAGTTACTGTTGAAAACAGCAACGTGCATACACAGAGCAGGAGACTAACCAGGATTTGTTTTGAGAGATACTATCATTTCAGAAAACAACCAAAAAAGCTTGTTGTCTTTAAAGATGGTCTTTAGTGTATTCTCTGTACCCTGATCGCTCTTTGATGTCATTCCTCAGAAGAAGTGTACAAGTAAACACAAAAAATAATAATAAAAGCTCATAGCACACATAATCTCTTTCCATAACACGTTAACAAGTCTACAGTGATACAGGCTTGAGGAAAATGTGCATCTGTACTGAGGCAAAGCAGCAGAGGGGAGGTATTTAATGACACAGTCCCAGAAAAAAAAAAAAAAAGATATGTATTTATGAAAATTTCCGTATCCTCTAATGGCTAGAATTTTGTCACTTGGAAATTCATGAGAAAATCTCTTCTAACTTGTAGGTACAAGTTATATATCAGATTTTTACCTGAGCTCAGAGTAAATATAAAACAGTTTTCAAGGCAATACAATGTAGGCTTTCTTCTCAAGAAGAGATGATGACACATTGAAGTAAAGCTTGTCTCAACTTCCCAAGAAGATTTGTGTGATTTCTTGTGCACAAACATTTTTCTTAAAACAAGAGTCAATGACTCAGTTGTGGTAATGCCACATACATGCTGAATTTTTCTTGATAACTGGCTGAGAAGGAAAAACTTACACGGAAAAAAATCTTAATTTTCACTTGAGTAGGTAAAGACTCAAGGAGTTAATATTATATTATTAAGCATGTCACATTGTGAGGTACCTTAATAATTAAACAACATCACTTTCTTGATGGAGAGAAGTCCTAGCTGAAATTTAAATGTAAGTACTCCAAACAGAAATATGCATGAGTAAACATTTGCTGCAATTAATTGAAGACCAGAAAACCACTAGCAAAGATTTTCTTTTAATATAGTTTTATTCTGCAGCTTCAGTAAAATCAGCTATTTTTTCATTGACTGATATCAAAACAGAATATAGAAGTGAAATCTCAAGAACAAGCAATACATAACTTCAGTTTCAAATTACACGTTTCCACTCCTTTCACCCCCAGATCTATTCTCCTCTTTCTCCCTCTCCCCTCTCACAGACCCCCTACATTTAAATGAAGATGGAGATGATTGTTTTCACAAAAACACATTTTAACTTAGACATGTCCTTTCTGCTCAGAACCCCTTCCAGACCCGGTAATTTAATTATTTGTATTATCCCTTTTAGCAAAACCACAGTACATTGAACACATATACCAATTTAAATTGCCTACCTACCTACTGTACATAATTGTAAAAAGGCTTACAAGAGTCTTATTTTTCCTCACCAGCAAGCAGACTTACTAGAAATAAATAGCATATCCAAATCAGTATAATAAACCAACTTGATGAAGTCATCAAAATTGTCATTCAAAAATACAAAGAAAATGTTTAGAAAACCCTCAGTAATACCAGGAAGAAAGGTGCAGGGAGAAGAAAAGAAAGCAAACCGTTTGTGCCTCAGTACACCAGTTGGAAGTGACATTGAGAAAGACCTTACTTAAGACTCTCCTATGCCTAATTTATCTCAGATACTATTTTCCTGCTTTCTAATCCTTGTTGCCTAGGGTGTTTTATAGCTTAAATAATCATGGAAGGACGAGGTTGTCTGTGGAAAACTGAACAATAACTTCTAACCTTCTGAGTGAATGCCGCAGCCACAAAGCTATTTATAGCAAAGGGTCCTTGACAAGGCTCACTCACTCTACCTGTACTTACGTAGGATCCAGTCACAGGAGCAGGAGACTGCACTCAACTCATCCACTTGCAGATGTCCTGGTCTTTCCAGTGCAGGAGCCACCCATGGTGTAAGGAAGCACAAATTCAGACTTCAGAAAAAAATTAACATAGAAAATGGAGGAACATGCCAGTCGGAGTCTAAGCCCAGTTAAGGCAGAAGGAATCCAGTTTTCAATTTAGACCCTTGAAGTATCTGACAGATGTCCAGGTCCCCATAGGAATGGAGGTTTATGCCTTTACCAGAAGATTGACTTGTGATTTCCACCTGATGCAGATTGCTAATATAGCACAGTAGCAGAAAGCAGTCACACAGTGAAATAGTATTTGAATTGGATAACGGGAGCTGTGCATTTCAAGTCTCTTTTTAAGGGCTTATTTAAAACTGGAGATTATTATTTGCAGCACTCTGAGACATACAGAAAAATGATGCTTACTCCAGGCTGTATTTTAACATAACCAGAGCTCCTCAGAGCCCTAGTACATAGCCAGCCAGTGGGGATACCGTGTTAAGTAAACACACAGAGAGCCACAAGTGTTCACACTACATTGTTGCTCACAGCTTTCACTTGTTTTGAGAGAGAAAAGGTCTGGGAACCACTGATTTCCCCAGAAGCCCCAGCAGCTTCACCTGTACACCCACTCTATGCAGCTGAGAGTGGCTTTATTGGCTTAAAGCCTTGTTATAGGCAGAGGACAGCACACCACAGATGTAAAGCCAAGAAAATTATGAAAATTACTACAGAATAATTGTAATCTTAATCATTTAATCAAAGAATTCAGACCACTTAAATGGTTACAGATAAAAGACAAAGTATGTCACTCTACAAATATATATTTGCATTAATCTGAATGATGTTATAGGCACTATTCCTACTGTCTGCCATTTTCCCTGGTGCCCAAAACATCAGAGGCCTTCAACAAGGGGACACGAGACCCACCACAGAGCAACAGATGGTGACAGGTGGGACCCCATTGGGCACAAGAGGTACTGCTGCTTTGAGCAGCTTATGAGTGGCCAGTTCAAGAACACAGACTAAGTTGGGCAAAACCAGTGCTTGGGTGAGTGAAAAGAGCAGAAAACAAGTACCTTGTGTGCAAAATGCACCATAGACAATAAATCTGAAGCGCTAAAGAAAGCACAGGGTTGAAAGAAATGTTAGAAAACAAAAATGACCATAAGTACACCCTAGAGAGATAACAGTGAGTATCACAGACCTCACAGCAAAGGAGCTAGGATGCAGGCATCATCCCCCTGGCTCTGTGAGGTCGAGAGGCAGCAGCAGGTTGAACACCTATTACCATAATATTCGATTCATGAGTACCTCGTCCTGTGCCGAATTACTACTTGTCACTACTATCTCTGTAAGAACATGATTGTTGTGTATTATGGACATAAGAAAGATTAAAATCAGGCCACTAGAAAAACTACCTTTACAACAAATCCAAGTACAAAAAGGAGGCTCAAAACAAGTCATGGAAAACTGACTCAAAGTGCAACATGCTTCAGCCCAGAGGGTTTGCACACCCAGTACTAGGTCTTTCATCTCTTGCTGACATGCAAGAATGAGAGCTCTGTAGCTCAGTAATCAATGTCTTAACTTTCCTATACAGTTCCCTTGGGTGCCCTTGTCTGTAGAATTCCATCCCAAATTCCCAGTGTAAATTCCCACACACGCTATTTTGGTGGGGTTGGAAAACCTCCCTCAAACCATACAGTAGCTCCCACAATTAACCAACGAAGAGTAGTACTACATGACACAGCCCAGGGCCAGGGCACCCCAAGGGAAGCTACATAGCTGATGGCAGTATCCTGATATCCCCTACCAGAGCATGGGGCAAACGCTGTGGGACTGAGAACAAGCATCTGACACTGCCCATTGGGCACAGACTCAAGTGAGCAAACACACTTAACAAATTTTATAAACTTCAGGTGTTTCATAAATTACATAATAAATAATTCAAATTGACCTCCTCTCAGTGCCAGAAAAAAAAAATTTAAGACTAAAGACTTCTAGCACAACTGGCAAGGATGCAGAGAAACAGAGCCAGACAGTAGCTTACACTGAGCACAAAATAACTAGGTTTCTGCAGGGGCTGCAATCAACTTCTAATTCAAGAAGTAATGCAATACACCAAAGAACAAAGACAGCTTGAAAAACAAATGGAGTTACAACAAGTACACAAGACTTATTTTTTATTTAGTCAGGGCTTTCAGAAGGGGAAGAGAAGGGAGATTGAAGAGTTTAAGAATCCAATTTGGACGTAACCCTGTAGTCCAATAAATGCTGCCCTGCCACAGCTACAGGCGGGCTGCAGGTGGTGAATTACCCTGCTGCAGGCTGGGGCTGGTCAGGCCCTGCTCAGACTGAGATTGGTGGCAGCTCCATCTTAGCTTCACAGCTGTCATTGCACCTACTTAATGACCAGACAGCTTTCCTGAGCTCTCTGAGATTTCTGCTTATGTAACACCCATGGTTAAAACATTTTGGATACATTTCTGTAAGTAACAAATGATAGGTTGTAGCTGTCCTATGTAGGATGAACAGCTGTGGCCAGAGGACACAAACAAAACAGAAGCCCTGAAAATCTGAGCAGAAGATGATACCAAAGACCCCAGATCCACAAAGAATTTGTCCGGAGTCAGCTCATTTGAGCCAGCGCTCAAATAAAGGAGAGCTCAGTCAGTGTGAAGAACAATAAATATCCAAGATGTGTAAAAGACTACAGGTATAGTAAGCTCAGGTGCAGCACAGCACTGCAGGCCAACAGAAAGGAAGAAAACATCATGTTCCTCTGAGCAGAAAATCCAAGATGCATGTAGTTCACTGCAGCCACCAACAGCTCCAGTCCCCATTGGAACTCCGGCCAAAACCATTTCCAAACTCCCAAGCTCCCACCATCAGGCTCGGAAAGCCCCAAGGTCAGACAGGGAAATGAGCTGCTGGACAACCATCTGCACCACAGCACAATGGGTGGGTGTTCCTCAGTGAGGACCCCAGCAGTGCAGAAAGAAAACACTAGCTCTGAAAAGCACATTCACACTCACAGGGGTCATCTTTCCATACAGCCTCTTCATAATAATTTTGATTTGCACAGAGTGCTCATTTTCTTCAAGGATATATTCACTACATAACCTACGTAATAAATATTTGCGTAACAGTTAAAGTGGATCAACCTGTGTTCAGAGATGAGATTTTTCAATGTTAGACACTTCTTAACCAGATATTGCTCCCAAATTATTCTTTAGACTAACTCTTAGAGAAAATATACAGATGAGACCTTCAATTTCTCTTTCCGAAGTTTCAGGCACACAAGCATGGTCAAAAATTTAATCATTTAAGTACACAGATGTACTTTCCTGAGCCACTTCTACAAACAATTTAGGTTTCAATTTACAAATAAAGGAAAAGAGTAAAAAGCACTTCATTACTCAGTGCTGAGTGTTTTAGAAAAAGATTTATACAGTGAGAAAAAAAAAAGCCTAGACAGGTGAGTTCACTTGTAAAACATCTCTTGGGCAAGAGTAACTGCAAATGACAGTGTTTGAGGAGAAAAATGCTACACTGCCAACCATTGATTTTAATGTCTTAGTTCACTGAAATGAGATCATAGAGTTTTTGTTGTGATTGCAGTATTTCTGGAAACCAATCAGGTGCCTCCACTTAAACACACTTTACAGCCTTTCTCTTTCAGGATAGAGATAAAAACTATAAAGGAATTCATCTAACTAATTTAAGAAGTCATATG
This sequence comes from Chrysolophus pictus, assembly GCA_037305975.1. Taxonomy (NCBI): domain Eukaryota; kingdom Metazoa; phylum Chordata; class Aves; order Galliformes; family Phasianidae; genus Chrysolophus; species Chrysolophus pictus. The sequence continues at coordinate 10,158,603 of CM074583.1, read as the reverse complement.
GGATGTTAGTTTTGTATGTAAATTGTAAAGTGTTCCTCGTTTTCTACTGAGGAAATTGTTTCAGTGCTTACCGTTATGCTGCAGTATTTGTAAAGGTAATGAGCTATTCAGCATCTATTCTGACTGAACAATTTGCAACTCGTTAGTGCTTTTAAATGTAATTGACATATTAATATCTCTTTTTCCTATCAACAGTATTAAATAAGGAAATTGCTGTTCCAGAATTGTAACCTTTTTATATATAATAACAAGCTTCTCTTCTACTTTTGATTTAATTTTTCTTCCAATATATAAAAAATAATTGAGGTTTTTTTCCCACTCTATTAATAATCTTCCATTCCTGTACATTTTATATGCTAGACAAGAAAAATTAATTTCACTGACTCCATTGTTTCTACTCAGCTTTCAATACTGCCATGCTCAGTTTATCACTGGTAAAGGTTAATTTTAAAAAATCTGAATCAGTTAAAAAGTAATAACACAATGTGAAACACTTCTGTTTATCTTCTTTATGGTTAAGTGTGTAACACCTTTTTTTTCTTTTTTGTCATTTTGTTATTGTTGTTTTGAAGCTTTCCCATCAAAAAATCTCAAAAGATTTTTTAATACTCAACATCTTTATGGTACCCTATGATGCTGTCACATATAATGCCTGAGGTCAGCTTTCTATCACTTTTTTAATGCTTCAGTACTCAATAACAACAAACCAGTGAGCATAGGTCAGGTCCTCCCTCTGACTCAGGTATCTGCACCTTCCTGGACACAAACATGACTTTCTCCTATTTCTTTGCACACATTTTCATGTGGCTGTTTCTGCTGGAGATCTGTTGCTTCAATATCAAGTCCTATTTGTATTTTGCTACTGCAGAGGAATACGTATAAGATTAGCTCATATTTTGTAGCACAGAAATAAAACAAATCCCAGCCTGTGCTTCTAGTAGAGAAATTAACCTGAGTTTTCCTCGACTCCACATTAAAATATATCTCAAAACACTAAAACACTTTTGACCCTTACTGACGACTTCAGAGCCAAGAACCTCAACATGAGAAAACAACATCGATACTTATAGCTGTTTCCTGCCAATAACCAACACTAGCTAACCTGTCAGCCAACAACTGAAAGTAAACTTCGGTATTATTTCAGAAACCATCCACCTTAAAAAATCTGAACTGCAGCTTAAAGCATTTATATCAAATATTTACAATGGGAACAGTTTCATAAAGAAATAAAAAACAACCTACAGTTCTCCAAAATACAACTGGAAATTTGTTTTAAACTTAAAATGGTGATTATACACCATCAAGTTAAATAAAATAGTCAGGCCATTGTTTATAGGTCCCTAAAGCTCAAATATATGTCCTCTGCTGAGGAACCAGGGAAGGAATACAAATGGAGTCCTTGCACAAGGTGAAGAGTTTTCCTTGTTTTCCATTACTCATAAGCCATCATCTAGGAGGGCGGGGGTCATTTGCTAGTTGAAGAATATCTGCAAAGACTTTTTCCCTTTCCTCACATTTTACTGGGAGTATCCTAACAGTACAGGGAGCACTGCAACTGACTGGTTTTCTGCTCTAGCAGCAGAATCCCCCCAGATTCGTGAGGTCACCAAAGCAATACATGAGCTATGAGCATAAGCTGCTCCCCACCTGCTCAAGAAACAAAGGAGAGCTTTCCTAGCAGTGCAAGAGCAGTGCAAGGGAAAAAGGGATTTCACTGCTGAGGTTTTGGTTTGACCCAGAGTTAAATCTGAACACATATTTATTCCTTGTCAGTTTTCACTGTAACAAGGCTAAGCTTTCCCAGCAGGATGCACTGCAAGGAAATAGCTGCACTCATTAATCTATCACATAATATGGGACATGTGCCAATGTAGCAGGACCTCACAGAAGGAAAGTACAAGGTTTCTAAAACTACCTTCTCTTCAAGAGAACAACTCGCTACCTCTCAGTCTTTTTGCAATGTGTTTGAGAGAGAAGCACACCATTTCAGAGGAAGTTTAGTCAGGTTGCTTCAAAGCACGGGGCCTCTTTCAAACTTCTTTAAACATTTAAACAGAGCTCAGCAATAATACAGGAAATTTTGAAATCTAAATTGGTGTACACCCTTCATGGTTTGGGCCAGTACCACATATCAGATTACTGAAAACACTTGGAATGGATGACTGGATCTTCTTTTCAGTGATTACTTTTATTAACAAAATAGCACTAATTCCAAGCCACCTTGTCTGAATACGGGCATCTGAATTTGAATATGAATGCTACAACTGTTATTTTTTCTGTGTGAAAACAGAGTCTTTTAAGAGGTAATAATGACTCAAAGATATGTTTTTTCCTCCTGCAATTAATGACCTCTACAGAGGGAGAATAAGGAAAAGACAAAAGGCTTGTAATGAACTAGCATAAACTGACTTTTTTGCTTCGGTAAGCTTAAGATTCTCTCCCTTAATCTGAGTTCACATAGGACACCCTTTTGGGAAGAAAAAAAAAGGAGCTCTATTTCATACAGACATCAGTCACATTATAAACTGTTGACAGTTGCAAATCCAACACAGAGGACAGAAATGATTTAATGAAACCAGGTACTATAAGAACAATAAAAGTGATACTTAAGAGCCAGAGACTACTTTTTTGCATCTACTGTAAAGCCTTTGCTTAGGGATACTCACATAAGTTCAAGTGTGCCACCTGTACACCTGATTGTTGTTAATAAGAAAGTTTTACCTGGCTGGGTAACAGCCCAGGACAACTGGAACAACCTTGTAACCTAGGTAAGTGAATTCTCCCATTAATAAAACATAATTCCTTAACCTGGAAATGCTCATCTTCCATCCCTATATATCAGCAAATGCATCATGATGGAGTTGCTAGAGTAATTCCTCTAATAACAAGTCAAGCGTACTGAAAGAGGAATACAGACACATCCTTGTCTCTGTAGAGAAAACACACAGAAAAGACTCTGGGAGTGCATTTCCTAAATCCTTTGTCCTAAACAGGAGCTGTGCTCAATGTCTCGGCTTTATAAGCAATTCTGTAGCATACATCTTATTTCCCAAGTTTGGTGTATCCTCTCACAGCACCAGGAGGACAAGCTGGAACAGCTGACATGGCCATGACCAAGTAAGCCCAATACGCAGCATGATCTCAAACATCTCCTGTGCTACAGATGTTGTGGTGTTATGTGATAGCTGAGTATCTCTGCTTTAAAATGCTTGAACCAGCGTAAGTGCCACTTCATTCCTATGTGATGTTTTCATTCAGCAGGACAGGTGCTCTTGCTGCAGAACATCCCAAAAAAACCCATATAAAATATGTATTCATGAACATCTGGCTCACTTCAACTTAAATGCCTACTGAGTAGCTTCTTAAAGCATGAGCAAGAAGTTTTTTACTTACTTTGACCTTCTAAGGAAGCTTCTTGTGCTGTGCAGCAGAAAATAGGCAAGGAACCTTAGCTACTAAAAATGTGGGCATTGGAACTCGAGTTCAGAAAAACAAAACAAAAAACTTACAAACTGTTTTTAAAATCACGGAACACCTAAAGGCAGTAGACTTTTCCACAGACAAAATTTTCAAAGCTTTTTTAGAAAGGAAATATCACCAATGTGTATAATGTATTTCTTTTTCTGTTGTATATATTTACGTATAAAGTTTGTGCTTTAATTTAAACTATGGAATAGATGCTTATAGAAAAAAAGCACATTCACCTCAGCCCTACTTCGCAGCTTCAGTCTGGAAGAAGCACAGTAGATGATCTACTGCCATCACACTGTGGCTGGTGGTGCCAAGTCAGTTTGCCAACAGATTGGAATCCCTAGATATCAGAAGTATGTATGTTCCTCCAAAAGTAATTCCTCCTACTTATTTCCATGGAAGCCACGATATATACAAAGAGCACAATAATGCTATCCGGTAGAGCAAATTCTCAGCTACAAAACACTATTTTTCAACATAGTCACCACCATTTGCTATGCATTTTTGCCAATGATGAACAAGAGTCTGCATGCCGCACTCATAACTATCTGCATCAGCAGAAATGACCCACTGTTGCTGTCAGCACTGCTGAAACACCACCCACTGCCTCACTGTGCTCAGAGTCACTGTTTGGTCTCTCCTCCTCTGCGTGGAGGAACTGAATGACAACTTCGCTTCATACGCACTTCTACATCAGACGTCATTCTGTCAGACTGCCTCACTGCTGCAACCTGTCACAAAGTAACAAAATGTAATGGAATATTAGTACTGCCATACCAACATCCACCTCTGACATTATGGGCCAACGTGATAAAATAGGACACATTACTTGCAGTGTGGTGTCCGTATTTCTTTCCTCCAGGCTAAGTTGCTCTCTCTGATGCTAATTAGAGTGGAATTAAGAGTATTTCTGAACTTCCATGGTTCTTTCAGTTGTTATACCAAAGCAAGTGCAGGAAATGATTATTGAAGAGCTATTAATTTCTAACACTGGATAAATTTTTATTTTGCTGTTTGATTATAAAATCTCAACGAGGGCTTAAGAAAGACATGTTGCATCTTAGTTTCACAATTTTGGCATAAAAGCAGTTCTAAATATTGAAAAATTAAACCAGAAAAATTGCCATGAACTTTTCAGTGGGAATGCCTTTACTCCCATAACTCACATGAAGCTTGACAAAAAATATTTCTCTTTAATTTCAAGTAATCACATAAATAAAATCATTTTTTCTTAATCCATCATACAAAAAACATGGGAAATAACTTAGAAAGCAAAAAAAAAAAAAAAAAAAAGTACAATCATGCCACACAACTAAGATTAAATTTAACGTCTACAATGGTCTTTCTATCCATTAATGTGGTATTCAGGAAGGTTTTAAGTGGTATAATATTATAATGCAGAATGAAAATGCTAAACTGCTGATGTTACCAAGCTTTGCACAAAGAAATGCAAGTTTATAGATCCTACTCACTTAGAATACTTGCTGGAGGATACAGCTTTTTGTCTATTATTTAGCTATTCATCCCACCGTAACAGTGCGAATGAGAGCTAATTTCTCAGTGAGCTTGCTGCATCTCTAGAAGCTAAATAAATAAATCAAGACTTCTCTAAGTGTAACACAAAAAGTTTAAAGTCCTACAAGAAAAGTCTTACAAGAAAGTGAAAAGGCATAGCTAACCTCATGATGATAGTTTGAGCCAGGAAAGAGACAAAAACACCCAGAGCTAAAAAATGTTTCCCCAAAATACTATTAGATATCAGCATTCCATCACACTAGACTTGGTGCAGCTCAGAATTACACACGGAAGGGATCGCATAATAAATGTAATAAACCTAAAGGTTACTGGCCTTGATTCTAACATCTGAAACATTATGGAACAACTGTAAGAAATGTTAATTAAATTTGAAAACATTATATTTAAGAAGTGAATATAGAAATAAAAATATGTAGCGATAACTGACTTCTGTCCATGATGACAGAAAGAAAAAATTTATTCAGAAATCAGAAGTGTGACATTCAGTGGTACTCAGTGAGGAAGAGAGTTCAATCATTTAGTAGAAAGACAGGTATATAGCACAAAGGAAATTATTCAGAAAAAAAAAAATACTGATTTAATCTAATATTTAGAAATAATATTGGATAGAAAACAGATAATAAAATATCTCATTAAGACATTTGTGATTCTATGTGATTCTCTAATATGTTGAAGTACACATATCTAAAACTAGACTGTTGAAGTCTACATATCTGTAAAGACCATGATTGCATATTTGTTAGGCATTGGTCTGCAGAATTTATTTCCATTAATTCCTCAGGAAAATAAAAAAAGTCGATCAGGTATTAGGAATGACGAACTGTTAGCTAGATCAATGAATCAGTAGCAATGTCATAAACTAAATTTTAAATGTGGATGATTTTGAATTAGACTAGGCAGGACACTAAAATCTGCACCTGACAGTAAAACCCTATTTTAGAAGGAGCATAAGCAGAAATCCTAAGTAGTATTTATCCCCCTCTGAATTTTAATTTATTAACACAATTCAGTCAATAACAAAAAAAAAAAAGGAAAAAAAAAATAAATAAATAAAGCAGCTGTCTAAACAGGTACTTCCCTTTACATAATCAATTTTTTTTAATTTACCTTCTACAAAAAAAAAAAAAAGCAGGTATCAGTATGTGCTATGTGGATTAATTAATCTTTAACACTTCTGTAGATGCTTGAATATTTAAGGCCATTTTCATTAATGACTACAACAATACAATGATTTCTTACTGATCAATCCTTAAACATCTTTTCCCATTACTTGATCCTTCAATTTCCAATTTGAATGGAAAATAAATACTACGTAAAGGGCTTTCTGACTAAAATTCTTTTCTCATTGTTCTCATCATTCCCTGAGTCAGACAGTTTTCACAGGAAAAAAAGAGAGACAATGCCTTTTGCAAAATAAACAGGATAATATTTATTGTTGTTTGTACCTTGATGGTTCATCTTATCTGTTTCCACTGCCATGACTAAGCAGCACTGCTTTGTGACTCGCTCACACCAGTACTATGCTTGCCACTGGCAGGGCACACATGGCCGTGCTAACTTCCTCAGTGCCTGCCCAAAGACTCCCTTTGTTACTGGCATCAGCCAGAATGGGACTGGGCTGGCACAGAGATACCCAAGTCCAACGGTCCTATGGGTAGCTTAGCACGCTGTGCGAGGCCGTGCACTTCACAGCAACCAGCTCATACACTTCGCTCCCACCCTGCCATGCCATTTTTGGTTTGCATACTGTTGATTCAAATAGTGCTAATTTTTTGACCCCAGCTAATGTGAAGGTCTACATCCACCCATTTTTCTCTCAAACACAGAGATTACTAATGTAGGAAAAAAAGTCAGATTTAACTAATTGTTTATAAATGGGAGTACAGGACTGTTCAGTTCTTTCTAATGCCCAGAGAAAGGCCTTAGTTTAGAAACTCTAATTTTTACAGACTGCTTCAGAAGTGGATAATTTACAAACAGCAATAATTTGTCAACACTTAGATCCTCTAAGATACAGCAGTAAACTTTTTTAAAACTCTCCAGAAGTATTAAAAACAAATGGATTCTATCTCAACTTCCACTAACTTATTATTTTCCTTTATCTTTCTGAATTATGAAGCAGCAACTTGTTTGTGTCCACTGTATCTCCTCTTAAATAGGACTTTCACAGAACATGGAATTTACAGATATTTGTTACATATAAACATACATATAACATACACACACACCTTAATGCAAAATGCCCAAAACTGCATTACCACTTATTACATAAAATAAATAAAGCAACAGCTTCTCCCCCAAAGACATTGCATTTTTCAAGAATACATATATTTAGGAAGAATTAGCTTTAAAAAAAACAAAACAACAACAACAAATACCAAACAATAACTTGACTCACTGGAAATAATTTCAAATGGCTGCAACTAATATTTCACCTTCTCGGTTTTTACATTAGTTTTTGTTGGGTTTATTGTTGTTGGTTTTTTGCTTTTAATATGAAGCCACCTGATTTTTTTCTATTGACTGCAGTGCACTTTGATTCAAAGAAGCACTTGATATTTTCAGTCTTACACATAACAGATTTTCTCTCAACAATTCAAATCCAAATGCAACACTCCTAAGATTTTACCATGACATGGCATTTCTCTGCAAATCAAATGGAAGTTCTTCTACAAAATAAATCATCCTTACGCTATTAATTGAAAGACTCCATCCCAGATTTGCTCTAGAAGTCTTAAAACCAATGGGCTGACAAGGATGTTATCTAAAAGAGGAGTTCCTTTGCTGTGCTTCCTTCCCTCCTGCCTCCAGGATGGATATTTTTTGGAAATGCTCAGACAGCAGAATTTGAGCCCTATTATTGCCTCTTGATAAGCCACTGTCGATGGTGGGGGCTGGGAATCCTCATGTTTACATGAGACAGAGTTTCTCTAGATTCTGGCTACATAAACAGCTGAATCACCTTCTGGGTATGAGCCATCTGATAATTTGGTGTTGAGCAGCTTACTACTCATTTGTTCTCCTAATGGCAATTGAGCTGGTATTAAAAACGCATCTGATAGCAAAAAAAAAAAAAAAAAAAAAAAAAGAGGAGGTTTGGGGAATATGAGCCTTATAGAAGAAAGGACTTTTAAAGGTCTCTCATAAAGGCATAATAAATTAGACCTATTAGATACTATCTATAATGTGCTACCATATATAGTGTGCCAATACCCTCTAGTGGATGCACTTGTCTGTGTTTATATCACCCTGTATTAGCTGGTGTACTAAGTCTTAGAAATCTATAAGCCTTCTTAAAAAAGATTTTCCTGCCTCATATGGCAAATGACTGCAGGTTTTGAGCAAAGGTCTTTATTCATGTTCTGCACCCTACTGTGTGAGAGGTTTAGTTAATATAGACTCTATGACGGCTTCTCCCCCTCCTAACACATGTAATGATTCAAATCTTTGTGGAGTTTTCTGACATAGTGTGTGCATTCGTATGGGATAATAAATAGCCACAACGGAAAACAGCTTGACACTTCTGTATTTACGTGTTTTTGTTCACTAGCCTAACAACATCTTCTGTTATCATAAAGTGACTTATAGAATGATGTCAAGCTCAGAACGTGTGAAAGAGGCAGCTTGCACAAGCCAGACAGGTTGAGAAAGAAGTTTCCATTATCAGCAGAGAAGGAGAGTTGAGACTGATTGCCATACGTCTACGGCTTTCTGAATTGGTAACATTCCCCTTGGCTGCAAGACAAAAAGACCTTACAATTAAATGGATATCCTCCATCTTATCTGTAATCATTTGCTATCAACCAGCAGAGACAAAAATACCACCCATTTTCCAGGCTTGCAAACAGATACTTACTTGTCAGTTGATCTTGTGAAGTAGGGATTTTTAAGTAACATTTCCTGGAACAATCACACATAATTCTAAATTTAGCAAATGTGCCCGTATAATAGCAAGAGACTGTACTGAGTGGAATTTTTGGTCATCAACTTGAAATTCAAATGCAAGCCTTTAGAAGGGCAGCTAAACTATATGCATGTGTCTGCTAAAGGACAAAAGGAAAGATCTTCAGTGTAGTGAATGTTTTCTAACTTAAAAATGAATTCTTCATTCAAACAATTTGCAAGATTTTTATTTATACTGAAACTTTACTAAAAGAAGAAATAAAGGCCCAGTTGTGCTATATGTTTTTTCAAAAGTATGGTTAAAAACAGCCATGCTCACAAATAATACATTTCCTAAGTGACATCCAAACCTTTACTAGCAATTTCTTGCTAGTCTTGCTAGACTTTATGCTTACATTTTATAAAACTGTTGTTGCACACAAAACATTAGAGAACTGTTATTTATATTGCATGAGGTTTTCTATACTGAATAAAAGCCAGTGTCCTTTTTCTTACTACTTTGTAGCCTAACTAGGCAAGAGCTCAGATAAACATTAGGCTATCATGGTAAAACAAACAAACAAACAAGTCACAAAGCATTGAACAGTAAAGTTAAATACGATACTGCCTACTCTGGTGTTCCCCAGACCTGAGTGAATCAACTCTAATTTGAAATTGCTCTTGTCATTCTGCTGTAAGAGGCTAACACCTTCCACACGCAAGCAGGAATACTTGGTGACTCCATCTGGTACAGAAACAGATTATTTTCCATTTCAGGGTCAAGTCAGAGAGAACCTGAGTAGGTTTCGGAGGGAGAGACAAGGAATAAGAGTAAGGAAAGGTCTCAGCTTCTGATGTGCTTCAGAATGAATGAGGAAACACAGCACTTATAATTTAATGGTGGCTTTTTACTCTTTAATCACTATTTTACTATTAAATGCATGGGGGCTCTTGGTAAACTTCTAATCAATCACTACTAACATGGCAAAATTAAAAACTTGTATAATTCTTAAAATCTTACTATCTTGGGTTGGCATTTTGTTTTCGTGATTATAATTGCTTTTCCAATCAGATATGTGGCCAAAACATAAGGAGGAAAGAATATAAGTAAAAAAGAAGCAAAACAAATTTTCCTGGCATAAACAACTACCTGCATCACAAGACAACACAACATTTGGAGCATTAAGAGAACTGATTGCAATCAATGCTGAGAATTAATCCGGTGTTTCAGTGATCAAAACCAATTTGTAAAAAATTATCCATTATTAAAGGGGCAAATTCCCAAAGGAACGTTATCATTTTATCCCCTTGGAAACAAGCAGTGTTCAGATCTATCCTCCATAGTAATAATCTCCTGTCAAATGAATAGCAGAATGACATTTCCGTAGGCTTCACAGCATAAAAACAGGTAAGGACACATGAACAGAGAATAGCATAGGATATTTTGCTAACCTATTACAAATGTAATAGATTATAGCACTGTTACTTTAGCACACGTTCTCTACAAATCCATCACTCTCAACTTACTGTGTGTGGGCATTTAAATTTTAAGGAAGAAGCACCATCAGCTAAGTTTTTATTATACATGTAGTGGAATGAAGAAAAACATATTTCTATCAGATTTATTTTTCTCTACTGGAGGAGTATATTAATAACAATACACTGTGAGCTAGCTTAAGTCCAGGGGAAGGATCATACTTGATTTAATACCAGGCCAGTCTCTCTATATCTATTACAAGCAGACCATAGATCACTTTTTCACACAAGTATTTCTCACGCCAAAAATTTCTCCCTGCCAAACCTCCTCTAAGGATGCAGTGAAATAAACCTATTATAAACATATTAAGTTGTGCTATCATAAATACATAAAAGAAACTAGTACAGGCACACATCTGCTGTAGGAGGAGGAAGAGGACAAGCAGTCACTGAGTACTACATTATTCCCCTGCTAAGTTGCCAGTTCCAGTGAGACCCAAGAACAAGAGCTGCTACCAAGCATGATAGCTGCTTCACATCCCATTTGTAGCCCCTAATCAGTTTTCACTAGGCAAGCAGCCACAGAACAGGAGCACTAATAACAGCTTTACTTGGCAGGATCCAGATCCGAGTTTGGACAGAGACAAAAAGCAGCTTAGATCCTTAGCACTTCTCCCCATATTGCTGCAAGCTTCGTCCTTGTGCTGCCAGCAGCTCCTCTACACTGGGAGTGACCCCAGGAGAGGTGTAGTTCAGTGAAGTTACAAGTCAGGGTTACAAGAGCACCCAGCCACTCTCAACCCTGTATTCCAGCTAGAAGCATACCACTTTGCAGCCATGAATACGGACACAGGAAAAAATCTTTGCCTTCCTACATCCTGGCGGCAAACCAAAAAATCAATACCAGTTGCCTAAGTAAAATCTCAGCCTGACAGGGCCTCCCTGCTGGCTACACAGCAATACTAATGGTCTTGTAGTGGTCTTTAGACAGCACAGGGATGTCAATATAATTTTGTTCCACTTCTCTTGCTTGCCAGGTCCCATCTGCAACTAATTCATAACCTTGGTTACTCATACCTTTGCACAAATGGACCAACTCTCCACCTACACACTTAGCTGTCCCTTTACTCACTTCAGTGCTTCTCTGATCAATGTGACAGACTTTGCAGCGTGTCCCTCCAAATCTGCTTTGCCTTTAATATTTCACTAAAATGTCAATTAAAACCGCTCTCACCTCCCAGGAGACCAAAATCTTCTATTCTTTAGGAGCAGTAGGACAAAGCCAATTCCCGTCTGACTAAACAAATAAGAAATAGAGTCAGAAAATCAGGGAGATATTGAAGACTTCTCAATCTTCACCTCAGAGTTTCTCAGAGATATTAGTTAACCCCTGAGGGAACGTATTCAACTTCATAGGAAAAATTACCTATGCATTTAGACTAGAAAAATACAGTGTATATCTTCAGGTAAACAACAGCATAAACACTCCTGAAGCCCTATTTCTAAATATTTACATTTTCTAAGCAGGCAACTGACCCTAGAGAAACAGGAAAAAGAAGAGAGACAAACAAAGACATCACCAAGTAAAATCAGATTATGTATATAGAAGGATGCTAAACACATCTTCAAGGAAGGGTGAGCACCTTCTGGTCAGCGTGGTCATCAGTGCTCCGCGTGTGCTGGAGGTTTGGGAGACAGTGCCCCAGGCCCAAAACACACCAGTGAGCCCCCCTGCAAGACATAGGCCTGCCAAGAAATAGCCAACTCTTGTATAACCATATTTTTTAATATGGCTGAATGTGCAAAACAAATGAAGAATCAGCACCTCTATGCAAGGCCTCGGACTAACTCAGCAGCAGACTGGCAGTGCCTGGTCTCGACAGAAGCAAAGGGAAGGCCCTCCCCTCCCCACACAGCCACTGCTGACCAGCTGAGCACAGTCAAGAGCAATAAACAAACTCGTGGTAATGAAAGCATCACATTCTCATCTTGTACAAATGTTGTGTTACATTAAATCCCTCCAACACAGGTGATGAGACCTGAATAGCATCCAACAGGTCTCTTGTTGTCATCACTGCCACATTTTACTCTCCCTCCCTTTGAAACATAGACACTAGATTTCTAACAAAATGTTTGCTCTGGTGCAATACCAGTAAATATCACAATACAGTGAATTCATAAATTTAACATCAGACTTAGAAACATGCAGGTACATACATGACTGTGTGTGCTACATCCCAGCTTTTAATTTTGCTAATAAAAACAACACTGAACAACTTCATTCAACTTCACAAACTTTCACAAAACATAATGCACTCTGGCTTGCTGCTGCTTTTGGTATCTTTAGAAGCTTGTGCAACACAGAAACCCACCAGGTGCACCTCCCAGCCCTCTTTCTAGGGCAGGGCAACCAAAACCCCAGGCCAAGCAGGTACGTGCAAGTTACCTGGGATGGCAGAAGGGGCTTACATGAGCGCAAGCAGTTAGGCCCTTGAACATCTCCTTCCAGTAACAAGTAGTTACAAGAAGTAACAGTTACTGCAGAGAGGGCAGTGGTAGCTAAAGCATAGAACAAGTTTCAGCAAGTTCCAAATTTTTTTTTAAAAAGAATAGCACAATAAACAGGGCAAGGAACACGCTACCAAATAATGCTTTCTTAGACAACATTATGCTCTAAACAACATCATCTCTTTCACACAGAATCAAAACAGTCATATTCCAACAGCGAAACACAAATACACACCACATGAACCAGCCCTCAAACAAGCCGCTTCCTGCATCTGGGCTGACAATCAGAACTGCTCCTCAGTAATTCTCTTTGTAGTGCCTTCATCAGAAAAACAGACTGTCACAAAGCTGTTCCTCATCCACCAAGCTGGTTAAAAGCAAAGACTTGGTTCTGTTGCTCACACAAGCATAAATACTGCCATGCGAGATGTTCAAAGGTAGCTGAGACAGGCAAGGGACTGGAAGATGAGGGATGCAGAAAACCACCACCCTCTGAGGCAGGAGCCAGAGGGATTTTTACTGAAACTGAATTGATACGTGAAAACTGAATTCAGACTCAGTTCATCAGTATGAAATTACACAACTAAATGGCATGGAAATGATGGGCAATAGATATTCTACTTTCTCCATAGTCACTAGTGTCAAAGAAAAAAGTTCAAATCGAATGAACACACTCTTCAACAGCCAAGCAACAAAGTTACTTGGTAGGAAGGTCTTCTTCCCCTCCTTTTTAGCACTTGTAACACAATGGAAAAAAAGAATCAGTTTGTTATATAAAAGAAGAAGAATCATTAACGAATCTGATCCAATTTTACTTCAGATTAACTGTAGAAGTAGTAGTTCCATGAGAAGGATGCAGGTCTAATACAAGAAAACTCAAGTCAGTACATCCACCATCATAGTTAAAACAAGTTTTTGCATACATTAATAAACAGGAAAAAATTTGTAACAGTTCTCAGAATGAAAGAAGTTCACATAAAGGATGTTCTAAAATGCATGTCCTGAAAAATTTTTAATGTAGAATTGCTTAAACCTAATAGTCAGTAGTCACCAGAGCTTCAACAGCATGACTAGACATAACTTCAGTCACAAGACTAACCAAAAATTGTCACTTGAGCCTGTGAGGGCTGTAGCAATCAAGGCCAAATCATCTTATAGAATCATAAAATAGTTTTGGTTGGAAGGGGCCTTTAAGATCACCTAGTTCCAACCTCCCTACTATAGAAGCAAGAACACCTCCCTCAAGATCAGGTTGCTCAGAGCCCCATCCAACTGGGACTCATTCACAGGCTGAAACGGTTGACTCTGTAGAACACATATCTACCTCCTTAGTAACCAGGATTTCCCAGGAACTCACCTCCATGATACTCAAGATGAGTTTTGCCACAAACTCTACTCTACATGACAATTTTTAATATTTCAGTTAACTTTTCACAATAGGTATACTGCCTGTGCCCTCTCTGCTCCTATCATACTGACTGTGGTTACGATATGCTCATGGATACCCAGAAGTTTTCAGCAGTTGCTCATACATTCACTCACAGTATAAAAGAGTTGTTCACATTATTTCCATAAGCACAGTCGTGTAAAGGTTTTTATCATAATTTTTGCTTCCCATAAGGCATTTCTGACAAAATATGTTAACAATTTCAGAATACCATTGCTATATCAAGACATGGGGCTTTAGAAAGCATTTTAATAAATCAAGGAAAGTGAAAATTAGCTTGTTAGCATCTTATGTGAAATAGAAGCAAAGGGAAAGATTAACACCTTGTAGGAGAGAAGTGGGAGGCAAGTGCACTATAAAATATAAGACATTCAAGATGGTCACAAAAGGAGCTAGAAATACCAGGAATCATGAACAGAAGCAAAAAAAAAGAAAAAAAAATGGAGCATATGATAGCATTTGAGGATTCTTATTGCACAGAGTGAAATGATAGATTTCACTCAAATGAAATTTAAGATTAGAATTTATGTTTGTTTTGTTAGGATGCATCATTTTATTATTTTACTATACTGTATTCATGGGGAGCATATCTTCCAATTCCAAGTCTCTGCTAATAATATCCATTGCAGGCCTCCTAGCAAAACTGATCATAGTGCTTTATATACATACACTGCTGCTTTTAAGCGTGTCAGCATATGATTAGACCGTTTTTACATTTGTTTCCTGTACAAAGGATATTTATCTTCAAATAAGACACTTCAGAGTCATTAGAAAACATTCCATTATATTAGTGCAGGATTATAAGATTCAAAAATCAGTTTATTTCATGTAAGTTAGATATTATAAAACATAATAAATTGTTAATTGTCACAAAGATAAGTTAAAATTATTTCATATTTGGAAAATTTTGAATCAACATTAGTTTTCTTTCCTATAGAGGCAATAACGGGACCAAATCTGTGCAGGTACAATGTAGTCAAGTCTATTTTACCCATCCATGCTGTTAGCAGTTCTGATTTTAAGACTGTGACCTTACCCAGAATCTAAATTCACACACAGCAAAACCTCTGAGTGTATTCTCAAATGTGTTGTCACTTGCTAGATTAACTCATTAGACAAAAAATAAAATGATAAAATAATAACCAATATAAACAATATACAAGAGTAAAATAAGCACAGATGGACATCATTTTGTCTAGAAACTTCCAAAAAAAAAAAAGAAAGAAAAATGAAAAAATCAATTTTCACTAATTTTGTGGAAAAAAAAGAATATTTGCTAAGATTGAGATCCGATATTCCGATATTTAAAAGATAATAAAACAAGTATGACTCGTGCTGAAAATAAAGACATTTCTTAGTGAAAAGCACATTCTCACTGGTACATATTTGACAAAAAATTATTATCTTGCCAAGGGCAGAAGTGTCACATTGAATTCACACAGTAAGTGCTTAAACTGCAGACTCTGAAAGTTGCATGAAAAAGAAAATAACACAGTTCACATTAAATACAACATTCAAACTCAAATTAATCTTCTGTAGAGTCTGTTTGCCACTAGTACAAACTCCTTGGCCATGTACATTGTCCAAGAAAAGACAAAATGCCCTCAAGATCTTAGCATCATGCAGAACAGAGGAACCACGCATGCAGCTACAAGCTCCGTGTTCCCAAGCATTTGACTAAAGTGTCCTTGCTTAACATCTGAATTTCTGATACCTAATCTAAGGAATCTGCTTATGCAGGGGGGTTGGACTAGGTGATCTCCAGCAATCCCTTCCAACCTCTGTAATTCCGTTATTCTGTTACACAACTTTGAACTGCTCCTGCTATAATGCGTGAGACAAGAATCTAGGAAGAAGGATTTCTCCCAGTTCTGTCATACTTAATTCAAATAGGACATTTTTGTTTTACCTCCTGCCACGGTTAAAGATAGGTTATCAAAGATACATACACACTACCCAGATAGTAAAATCAATATTCAAAATTAATAACCTTTAATATTAAGACACTCAAATGCAATGGAAAGTGCAGCAATGACAGCAGAGTAGCAAGGTCACAAGCTGCAGCAAGTGAGGACTTGTTCAGACATAACACACGTGGGCACAGAAATAAAGGAAAGAACCTGAAGAAAGGCTTCAGGTGCACACAGATCTCTAGCAAGACACCCTCACCTCCACTGCCAACTCTTAAATGAGATCTGGGAGGGCCGTGGATTCTGATTCCACCCCTTCCAGTCACTCAGGGGCATTGCATGCACTGGAGCTCCCCTGGATTGGCCCTGCCTTCCCACCAGGTGCTCAATCACTAGCTCAAGACATGGCTTAGCATTTCTGCTACAGACACTATTTCTTAGTATGCAATATTCTTAAATTATTTAAATTTTAGACTAACAACTTAGGAAGGTTTCAGTATTTATGTCATAATTTTATAATTCTTTACAAAATATTTTTTATTTTATAGAATAATAGTATAAAAGGGTCTACTATGTGGTATGTTAATTCAGTTTTATGGAAGGGATGTTCCATTTACAAAATCTTGGAGTACAAATTTTTCAGCCTTCTAAATAAGTCAGCAACTTCAGCTCACTGGTTTCAATCAAAACAAGAAGGCAGAACAAGAACTTTTTATTACAACTTGATCCCCATCACATTTCTTTTGTTATTTCAAAAATATTCCATTGAAAAGACAGCATGCTCAGACAACTACGACTTTTCAAGTTTCAAAAACAATCCAGTCTGAAAAGTAAATGCAGCTATTTCCCTTAACATTGCTCCATATGCAAACATAGAGTCATGCAATAAAAGCAGGATAAGATGTGCTGAAGAAGAAAGTAAAACAGAAAGCCTGAGAGAAAAGTGAAACATGAAACAAAATTTACATTCCAAAATGTCACAGATACTTTCTTTTTGGGTGCATTTTAACAAAAGAAAAAGGAATAAAGTAGAACTTTAGCGATCTTACCCTTCTGTCAGTAGGATCAAACATACCATTTATCCCAGAAGCAAGGATGCCAGGATCCTGTTCTGGTGGGATTAGAAGATCACGATTAAAGCTTACTCACAAGAAGTTTCTGTTAATGAGAGGAGAAAAAAAACTGTGTATTTGCCCCACCTAAAGTAGCCCTCAGCTATTGCCCCAGCTGACGTAGCAAAGTACAGCTGTCTCATAAGAACATTAAAAAAAAGAAAAAAGAGGTGAACTTGCCTATATGAACTAAACAAAGTATCAGGTCACAATAATCCTGTGTGAGGGATCACACAGAAAACCATGCTCTCCTCCCTGCCAGAACCTTGTCTTAAGTGCCTCTGAGGGAAATTATCCAATACTTCTTGTTTTCACATCGTAAAGACGACTCATTTTCCATTAGCAAGCACTATCTTCCTCTTTTCCTGGCTGTTGGCCACCAAAGAGGCTAAAGTCAGCCATTGCAGAAGTAGAAATAACATCTTGTAAAGAATCATTAAAGGTTACTTCCTTGGTTTTTCCATTTAAAAATACTTGACTCTCTTAGGATTGACTACGTGTTGCCTGACCCCCAGAAAAGAGGGCATTACATACAACTGTTATTGAGCACAGACAAACTGGAAAAACATCAGTGTAAGGGAAAAAAAAAACAAAAACAGTTTTCCCTTTCTAGTGTTTTTGGTAATACAAAATAGCTTTATTTGAATAAAGATCCTGACGGCCATGAAAAGGTATAAAAATATTTGACAAAGTATGTGACCGACAGTATCTGCAGGGATCTGCAAAATGAGACCCAGTTAGTGCTTAAAGATAGATCCATATCATAGTATCATATTGCAGTGAGAAGCACTGTGATAAGTTAGATATGAAAGCAGACCCAACATCTACAACAGGTAACGGAGAGAGGAAAATACATGGGTCAGAACTTCGGAACTTCGAAGGAAAAAGTAGGAAATACATATAGGGGATTTTGTTGATATTTTCCTCATTTAAAAATAAAAAATGAAAATTTCCCCCCTTCCCCTAGCCAGTTTTTGCAAGATCACTTACACTTAGATAACTTTATTCAATTAAAAAAGTCAGAGGTGGTTTGCCTGATTTTCCCAACTTTGCTGCTGTTCAAAGGTGTGGGTCTAACTCAAACCAGAACCAATTTCAGGTTCCTTTGTAGTTTAGCTCTACCAAGCATCATAGCTGTAGCTATGGCATCATTATGTATATTAACTACTGGTTTCACACTTGAATCTATTTTAAAGTTCTCTACGTGCCTCCCTATCAGCTAAATAATGAAGAGTGTATCAAAGATTGTGTTGCTAAGTTAACTGAAAAATTCAAAGCACTCCTAGTGAGATAGAGCTGGTAAAACCATCAAATAACAGAGGTCACTGAATTCAGTTCTCATTGTGGTATTGTTAGTTATTAGGCTCATGGCAGAAGAGGCTGAGGTTTTGAATCTTTGGTGATGGCAAATTTGCCACTGAATGTCAGAATCAAAAAGTTAACTCAGGCAATTAGCTGGCTGAACGTCATATGTCTCAGCTGTTCTGCACCTCACCCTAAAATCTGAGAAGCTCTTATTATACATTAATTTAAGCAACTTCCTATGAGTAAGAAAGGGGAGTATCTAGTGATTACTAAGTCCCCAGATTACTGCTGTTGCTACAAAGCAAAATTTCTTTACAGTGTGAAAAAAAAAAATTCTTTACAGCTTGACACAAAGTCAATTTCATAAGAATTTGTAACAAAGGCTACTAAAAAAAGTAGACTACATTACCATCAAAATTTGAAAAAATTGGAGGGCACTATAAAACATGAGAAAGCAGTGAAATAGCAGAGAGCAAAGGAGACTGGGAAATTTCAATTATTTCTAGGAGCCCTATTTAATATAAATGGTCAAAAAAATTAAAAAAACAGCAAAAGTTTAGAGTAGGTGTATAAGCAGAATAGGAGGTAAACAGTAGAAAATTTTGTGAAAGTCTCAGACTGTAAGTATGACTGTTCTAAGATAGTACTTTGAGTGCAAGTTCTTAAAGATCTGCACTAAAGGCATGGGAGTTAGATGCATTGTCACTAAAATGATTTGGAAGCTGGTAGTTCACCTGAGATACAGATAAACAACTGACCCAAAGGTGGACCCAAGTAAGACTGAGAAAAACAACAGAATAAGTTTGCTGTTCTAACCACCTCAAGTTTTGTCATGATGGTGATGTTCATAGACCTTGGTACTTAAGATTCATTAAGTTTCACACTTAAGAAACATTTTTTCCAGCAGATGAATACCTAGCCAAATAGTCTTCCAGGTTTCATTCTCCCACTCAATAGATTTTGCTCAGCATCAGCCAAGTTTGTTCCTTCTGCATATAAAAAGAAATGTAAGTAAAGCTCTTCACTGTGGTCATCACAGCAAGATAAGATTATGGCTTTGAAAAGCTTTCACATTTATATTTATCCAGTTGATATTATATAATGTATAAATAGTAGTCCATGGACTTGGAAACTATAGAACGATACTATTTATGCATCATATAATATTAACTGGATAAATATAAATGTGAAAGCTTTTGTGGATAAGAGGAAAATCAAGACTAATATATATATAACACAATATTTAAAAGATATGGAAATTTTCTTAAATACATGCATACAAAAATTCCATGTATAGTTAGTATTTTTAATTAATCAATTTAATTTAATTATTTTTTTTTCTTTTCCTATGTAGTAAAAATATAAATTGTATCATCTTCTTAAAGACAGCAATGTTTCATGTTCAATTCCCATAGTCATGAGGATGCTAGCAAATATTTTTATATACTTTAATAGCATCTGATTATAATTTTGTGCTAATTATTTTAATCAGACCAACTTGAAGTGTTACAGTATTTTTCCATAATTAAGGAATACCACATGACAAGCAGTACTTTTTAGAGCAATTATAGTATTTTCTAATGCTATAATAAACAAAGATCATGCATCTTAATTATAACCAATAAAAATTCCACACACATTTAATTACATGCTACACTGATATTCCCATAACTTAAAAAAAAAAAAAAAAGCTGCTATGATTATTAAGATGTTGCTAATATGAACTCACACTAATGGGCTGTGCCCACTATTAATGTCATTGCAAATAGTTTACATCAGGAATCCGTATCTCCAATTTAAATGTTAATGGACTGAGTCTTTTTCATTTACAGTGTAAGAAAAGAATAAAGCCACTGAAGTCAATGAGGTTATGTAAAGCTGCTAGCTAAACTAGTATTGGCTTAATCTTCAAACTTGTAATATGGAACATATCAAATGCTCACATATTTTACCCTTGTGTCCGGTCAACATAAAGAAAAAAAAAAAACCCTAATGCCATAGGTGCATTCTATCCTGGATAGCATAGACCAGAGTTATGGGTCTTTCATGAATGAGGTTGATAAATATCACAGGTGATTTCTGCAAATAATGGATCGTCTATAGGCAAAAAATAAAGTCTTCTGCAGTTTAGCATGTGAAATATGACCTAATCCTAACACAAAAGTGCTATATCACTGTTCATCTCTACTGCAGTTTGTAAAGCAGTATCTCCTTCTCCGAGGTGCCAATACTGAGAAAGAACAGTGACATACAAGTGATTTTTGGTCTGGAGATAATTAGTGGCTATCTCCACCACTCAAAGAAATGCTCGAAGTCTGAACAAATATCACCCTTGTTTTTAAAAGATGAGTTAGAAACATTGCATAAATAACCCCCTTACTAAAACTTGTATCACAGAAATCTAAAGGTTGGAAAAGAGTATTAAGATGATTTAGTCCAACCTTTGACCCTTATGTTGTTGACATGGTGTCGTACCTTCCAACTAAGAGCTCTGAAGTCCAGTTTTCAAGTTTTAAGACAACTCTATCATTATTCAGACAGCTCAGAGACTATTATTTCCTACTTAGGAGTATACCTAGATGAGCTCAAAACACATAACGATAACTTGTTTTAAGACAAATTTGTCCTTAAAAAAATGCATGTAAAATAATTTAAATCATCACTGTTTGTAATACCTAAACATTCTTCTCATGCCCAAAACTTGAAAGATTCCTAACACCATAACTCAGCTTGTAATAAAACCCATGATGGGACTAACATGCAACATATCTCAAAAGAAAATGAAAAGAGATTCCACCCTTCCCCACTCTAGCTCTGTTGTACTCCAATTTACAACCATTGTTGTCACAGTCATACCTCAAATACAAAGCCTCAGCTTTCAAGAAATTTCTACAGCTTTAATCAGTATTTCGACTGTCTCTAGGAAGATATTTGTGTTGCACTTTCTGTACTTCCCTTCTGTAATTGCATTCCTCCTCTTATTGTCTCTGCTTCTTACTGCTACTTCTGGTAAAAAAAAAAAAAAAAAATCAGTATTATACATGCAAATAACAGGCATTCATTAGGTTCACTGATGTGCTGTTCAGCACAAAGATATATCAGGAATCCTTCCTTGCCACAGAGAGATTGCGGAATACTGTATATAATGTTTTTTTCCCCTCATTGCCTTTTTGCTCATTGCCCCTTGCTCCATTTCTTTCCTATCGCTTAGTTTCCAGCACAATTTTTTTGCAATACCACTTTATTAGACTGCAAAAGCTCAGAAAAAAATCTATATGAAATTCTTCTTTATTTAAGACTTTTCAAGACTAAAGAAAGCATTACTGAGGTCCTGGGTGAAGTATCTAATTCCCTAACAGCAAAGTTGAGAGAAAAGTTCGGGATTTGAATCTCAATTTTGAGTAAGGAAAAGGTGTCAAGATATCTCCTGATTGGGCTGCATGCTTAAACAACACAAGTGGAAGTTGCAATAATTAATTGACTTCATAGCCAATTGTTGTTAACACCCCAAGGAGTTTGTAGTGTTAGAGTACTTCATATTTGGGCCACTTCTTAGAAAATTCCGTATTTTCACAGCTAGTGCTTCTCAAACTCTCAGCCAAAACCCAGCACACTTCCATGTGACAATACTAATGTGTTATGCATCAAAGTAGGACATTTGTAAGCAGAAAAGATGTAATGAATTCTACTACACTTGGTTATGTCTATGAAATTATAATATTTGCTACTTCTGCCAGACTACAGAAGATTCCACTTACAAGCCCTCTATCTCCCTCATAGAAACTACTTAAACTTTCCCAGGTCATTTTGAAATGCCAGGCTAGCCTCTGCAGTCTTTATTCCTTTCTTTCAAATTCAGAACACTAGAGATTGAGTTTCCAGTGAAAAGGTACCAGAAAATGAACATTAAACTAAAGGAAGTCAGGTGCCTGATGTCTTTATTTTAACTGGCAAGCTGAAAAGGATCACATCCAAAGATTCTGCAAGTCTCTGAAACAACTAGAAAGCATAGTTGCCTGAAGATTAATGGATTCCTCCTTAATCTCCTTTGTAACAGATGGACCACCATAGGCTATCAGTGATCCATGAACCAGAGCTGGCCCATCTCACTGTAGACAAACAGGGATTAATACTGCCAAATTGCCAGTCTCCTAAGAGACTGGGACTTATTCCAAAAGAATGAGCTTTCACTGTGATATTATTTGTTACCAATCCTGATCTCAAGGTTATCCGGAAAAAGATCTTTTCCCAATTTACCACACTCAGCCACTGTTTTATCACCATTTCAACCACCAATTCCCAATTCTGTGCCTACAAACACTGATGCAGTTTCAACTGTCTTTAGTTGGACTTAACTCCAAGTATAGAAGTAGCAAAGCAGAACTGGTGATACAGTTTTACTACACTAAGAAAAACAGTAGATCATCAGTAGATGTTAAACATATTGACTGGACACTGCACTGGTCTAAACATCACATAACAAGAAAATCCAAAGTGATTTAGCAGAGAATAAAAAGTACTAGGAGATAATTTTCTGAAGTTAAATCTCAAACACCATTCCTGCTCATCCTATAGCGACAGAACACATCACCTTTCACTTAAGATACTCAACTCAGAAACCCTCTGATCTAACATGAGCTCATAACAGACACCACTAGGCTGGTATAGGCTTTTTGCAGGTCCTCATAAGTCAGAACCTCCTGTTTTTAGCCAGGAGCCCATTGGATGGCAGTTGAGAACATGAAAGGGACAGTAAAGTACACTGTCCCCTTTCTCACTGGCTTCTTAATACTGGCATTGCCCTCAGTGTGGGTAATTATCTTAGTGATCCTGCTCTGCCAGTACTCAGCCTGACTCCAGAGGATACCCAAAATCAGCTTGTGTTAAATCAAGATTTGAAAAATAATCTGCAAGTATAAGAGTACTTAAAGCAAAAACAGAATCGTGTCATGCAGTTGAAGATATGGCATTACTAGCAAATAAGAACATATGAAAAACTGTTAGTATAAGACAGGTCTTACTATCCTTTCTTGTTATTTTATAGACTTATGCACTGCACATGTTGATTTTTTTCTAGTAGTCAGTGGAAGAGTTTGGTGGAATTTGCACCTTATCAATTAAGATTTGTTCAGTGAGGACCATAGTGAATTTCTCTGCCCTTCCAATGAATGCTGCTGGACTCCAGTAATTCCTTGAATATCTGTAAGCAGAGTTGACAAATTTGTTACAGAGCTTGAGGCTGTCATTTGAATTGTTTTGAGCTGAAATGTGACCTGTTTTCACCAGAGATTAAGGCTTTCTGGTGTAGGGGAAGCAGAACTGAGATTTGAGGGGTGCTTTGAAAGTAATGCCACTTATTTTCTTATGTTGGCTGATACTGTCAGAGGTGAATGCTGTTGGTATGGTAGTAGAGGCTGAACTTTCCCACCAATATTCCAACAGCTGATCGCCTCTGCTGGTGCAGATAGTTATGAGCATGACACACAGGCTACTGTCTATCACTGGTAAAAACACATAGCTAGTGATGGTGACTTCTGAAAAACAGTGTTGTGTAGCTGATAATTTTGTCCATCAAATGTTATTATGTTCCTTGTATGTGTTGTAGTTACCACTTAGTTTTAGGGGAAATAAATAGGAGACATTACTTTTGGAGCAATCGACTTGGAAGTTTCTTCACTATAGATGCTTTTTCTCACACCAATCCTTATTTAAACCAGAAATACCACAAATAAATCTAAAAGGTGCATACTTCAAGCCAAGCTTAGTAGTTTCACACTTTTCAATCAGATGCTAAGGTAATGTTCTCTATGACAGAAGAGAAATACCTATACGCATTTCTGGGAAGGAACATTATCCAAAGGCACTTCAGAATGACATCTACAGACCTAGTTTAGTAAGTAAACTCATTAGGAAGTCTGTGGCAGGGCTTGTCACAGCACTCCTGTGGAAAATTCTCAGCACAGGTTGCCCCAACTACTTTGTTAACTCTGTTCACCTGAGTAAGCTTCAGAAGACAGGCTTACTTCAATTTCCTTAATTAACAATCTATGATTGCACCTTCTGACCCAGAGAATGAATATTCTTTCTTACTAAAATAAGAAAATACATAGGCATCTCTCCTAAAAGCCTAGGTTTTATTATCCAGTTAAGCTAATGATGACAGTTTTCAATATACATCAATAAACAATACTTTTTATTTGATCTTGTTCTACAGAATTTGCCTCATCTTTTTTTAATACCATAAATTACTTTCAGAGCACCATATATAAAGATAGGAATCATATCCACTAAGTAATTAATCACATTTCCAGGTTTTTATTAGACTAGGAGCTTGGCCAAGTTTTCCAGTCGCATTTTAACAGGAGTGTTTCATGGTAATCTAAGTTTTTGACTCTTTAGAAATCCATATACAATGTAAAAATTCCAGTTCTTTCTGAAAGATATTGTTTGGCTGTAGGCATCTAGTTAGAAAATAACTAGAAACACTTCACAAGAAATAGAGGGAAGTCTATTCAAATAACTTAATGTATTCCTATTCAGTCCAAGAGAACTCCTTGTGCCTCCTGTTAACACAGTGAACATAAAAATGCATAAATCAATACCCAAAACTTTAGCAAGCAGTACATTTCTAGATTTCTAGATGATTAGACAGTCATCAAAGAAAACTTAATTGCAGCACTCTTCTTTTCCTGCTCTCAATACTTCTTGGTAAAAAGAGAGCATATTGGAACAATCCTACTTTATGCTCTTTTTTCATCATTTAACAAATTATGGCTTACATGCTTCCAGGTTTCCACAAGGTCTGTATTTGGGCCACTTAGTCATACAAGCAGTAACACTTTTCAATGCGAACCCATAAAAGGAGACAGTTAAAGTAGGAAAGATGAATAGAGGCTAGTATTATAGTATTTTAATGTGACCTAGAAACTGGGAATCTAAACAGTTGCTGACAGCGGGAACTCAAAATCTTGCAAAGAGAGGGCTTATAATAGGCTCCAAGCACCAGGCAAAGAGTGACTGGTTATTTTGTAGGATTAAAGTGCTTATAAGAAATTTTTGCAGAGAAAAAAATTTGGAAACACAACAGAAGAGCCATTTTAGTAATCTTTGAGCCAAGATATTTTTAGATATTTTTCATACTCAGAAAATAGTTCAGCAATCCACTATGGTCTGGCAATGAAAGCTTATTGTATACTAAGGAACAGTATACATAATTTGAGCATAATTTAACTGTACATAAAATATAGCTGGTCTCAATCATTACATGTGGTGATATGCAATTCGCTTTTAAAAAGTTTGCCAGACTTAGAATGGTTTTTCTCAATCTTCTGATGTTTTTTCACTAGTTAGAATACAAAGAATCTGACAGAGAAAAACAAAATTTAAGACTAGTAAAACTCAAATTTCAGAAGAGATGCAATAAAAATACAACTGGTAATTGTTTTTTCCCCCCAAATTTTAATTTTAGTAATTTTTCTTGAAAATAAGGAAGTTTGAAATTATTTTTAAAGGTTATATATTTAAACTTCTTAAAAAAAGAATAAGTAGAATTGAGGTTTTATTTTCCAGTCACCCAAAAAGAAAGTAGAACACAGAACTTCAGACTGTCCAAAGCTTGATTAATATAATGACTTGGAGAAAATAAATCTATTCAGTTCATTTGCCATGTCTGAAAACACTGACATCCTGAGTTCCTTGAGAAGAAAACAAAGAAAAACAGAAAACCACTGTCCCAAAAATTTACCTAAAACAGCACTCACAGCAACACAGTGAGGAGGAAAGAGTGATCTTACAACAGAATCCTAGAATCAGAGGGGTTTGAAGAGAACCCAAAAGGCCATCAAGTCCAACACTCCTGCTAAAGTAGATACCCTACAATAGGTCACACAGGTAGGTGTCCAGCCAGGTCTTGAATATCTCCATAGAAGGAGACTCCACAACCTCCCTCGGCAACCTGTTATAGTACTCTGTCATCCTTACCATAAAGGAGTTCTTCCACATGTTAATATGGAACCTCCTATGTTCAAGTTTTAGGCCATTACTCCTATCATTATGCACCACCAAGAGGAGCCTGGCATCATACACTTGCCTTCCACCTTCCTTCAGATATTTATAAACATTCATCAGATCCTCTCTCAGTCTTCTTCTCCCCAGACTGAACAGATTCAGGTTTCTCAGCCTTTCCTCATATGGGAGATGCTCCAGGCCTTTAATCATCTTTGTGTCCCTCTGTTGCACTCCTTCTAGGAGATCCCTGTCTTTTCTGAACTGGAGAGCCCAGAACTGGACACAGGAGTCTAAATGTGCAGAGGGGTAGGATCACCTCCCTTGACCTGCTGGCCATGATTTTTTTAATGCACTCACCTTCTTGGCCATTGGGGCACACTGCTGGCTCATGGCCAACCAGCTGTCCACCAGGACCCCTAGGTCCTTCGCAGCAGAACTCCTCTCCAGCAGTTTATCCCCTAACCTGTACCAGTGCATACAATTATTCCTCACCAAGTGCAAAACTCTACACTTGGTCTTGTTAAATTTCATCTGATTCTTCCCTGCCCAACTCTCCAGTTTGTCCAAGTCATGTAGAATGGTAACACAGCCTTCTGTGGATTCTGAAGATTCAGCTAATCCTCCCAGCTTTATATCATCAGCAAACTTGCTGAAGGTGCACTCTATCCCATCATCCAGGTCATTGATGAAGATGTTGAACAAGATCCAGCACCGACCCCTGGGGAACACCACTTATTACGTGCTTCCAAACAGAGTCTGCGCTGCTGATGACCACCTGCTGAGGTCTGTCAGTCAGCCAGTTCTCAATCCACCTCACCATCCACTCATCTCTCCCACATCTTCTGAGTTTTATAACAGCTCGTAAGTTTGAATTGGATGCATCTTCTGTAGGAAGCGAAGTCTTAACAAATGCAGCTTCAACTCTGTCAGCTATCAGTATTAAATTGTTGATCAATTATAGAGACAGAGATCTTTAGGAAATCTGATTAATAAAATACAGTGAAAAAACGTGAGGTGGACAGTGCAAAAATATGCAACAAAGAGATTTTGATCCAAAGAACTCACTACCATCTTAAAAGTTATATATAATTGGTTGGTAAAAAGACTTTTTGATGGCAATAAACGATTTACAGTCTACTTTTGTTCTAGGAAAATATGTCATTGCAAGCTTCTGAGACAATCTTTAAAGCATGTATATTTTTTGTCATGTCATATCCGCTGCTAAGAAAATCTGCATAATGTTAGTAACACCATAGGTGATTGCTCTCTTGGTTCTTAGAAGTCCTCATTATTGAAACTCAAAGTTGGACATTTTGTGGATAAGTCATCTCTTATTTTCAAGAGACTGTTTTCAGTCAAACAGCAACTTTCACTTTATTACTTCATTTTGGAATTAAGGAACAAACTAAAAAGCCATCAGCACTAGAAGCTTACTTCTCACTTGGTTTTGTCTCCTAATCAATCACCTACTAGTTGAAGAACTAGTGTCATTTGTTTTCTATCACTAAGGAAGAGTTCAATTTCATAGTGCTAAATCTCACCACTTCATAGCAACAGTTTTGATGACACACCAGTGTAAATCCTGTAATAACATAAAGCAGAGGATACCAGGAATGAACGCTCTTCTGAGGTCAAGGGAATTGAATTTTATAGAAAAAAAGACCTCAAAAGCAGCATAATAAAGGTATTCAAAATGATGGAAGTGTTCAATAAAATAGAGCTTTAGATATTTTTATACTGATGAAATAAAAAATTTAAAGGATCACTTACGACTTGAATAGCAAGAACAGCAAAATATGAGCAGAACTATTAAGCTAGATTGTTAAAATGTGGTCTTTGTTTCAGTTATTTTCACAAGAAATATAAGCATAAACACTGCAAATATCTGGTGAAAGAAAACACTCCAGAAGATGACTTCCTGAATGGCTAAGGCAGCCAATATTACAATTCCTCAAGGTAGAATTGTACGTGTTTAAAAAATGTACTAAAGCTTCACTGAAGTCATTGCAGCTACAGAGATTTATCAGAGATGTTCCAACTCTCCTTTAGCAACAGAATTGTGCCAGCTCCATCAGACAGCATATCACTTTGGCATCCATAAATCTACCATTATATTTTCTGGTATCAGAATTGATGCTTGCTTATCACTTGCTTATTGCTTTAATAAACGGAGTTTTGTGCTGCAGGAAGATCTAATGTTAAGGTACAATGAAACAGAGAGAACCAAATGTAGAGAGAGTTCTGTTTTTGAGAAAGTACCCTTTCAAGGTATTTTCCCAAGGGCCACTCTAACAGAATACTGTATTTAAATCAGCAGGTCATGCACCAGAAGATAGTTTAACTGTTAATTAACACTAGATGATATACTGAAAATTCCATGCTAATTAATTCTCTGTAGATCTAAGTGCCCTTCCTTCTATGTCATTTTCAATGAACACATTAACATGAGCAATAGAGTGACATTAATTACTAATTCATATGACAAACATGTGAAGCTCTATTAAATAGATGATGGAGGTTAACTAAAAAGGAAGATATGGGTCAAAGTGCAGGCCATCATATCATAAAGATACCGCACATTCAAGAGAAGAGAGCATATATTAACCATTCATTCATCCTGCCAGTTTGATGTTCTTCACTTATATTAGATTTTCTTGCAAGATTATCATTATTCAGAAAATAGGATTCAGCTGTTCAGAATCAATAGTGCAAACCCCACAAAACAAAAGTAAATGTGACGTAGATTACGGTTTTGATAAATTAACTGTTAGCTATCCACACATCAAAATGGTCTGAAAATAGCAAAGAAGATGGCTTGACAGAAGTTGTAAAGACAGCTAAAGAATCTATACCCTAAAAAGCAGTACAACACCATTTCTAGAATTAGAGAAGCACTATAATCCACATATATACATAATAACCTAGAGCTACTGGTTTAGTATCTGATAATTTTGACATCTGAAACTACCTAAGATAAGGTGAAATTCAATCACTAGAAAAAAGATCAAGAAATTAAATGCCAGACTATACTCATGCCTTTAAAGGACCTCAAATTCCAAGTAGGGACTGTAGGGCATCCCAATTTAGCATTTCAAAAAGCAAACAGAATTAATTATAATATTATAATTGCATTTTATATTTCTCATAAAAAAAAAAAAAAACACCTGCAATGCATGACCATTGCTGCTATTTAAGAAATTTCAACAAAGCTTCTGGTAATTTATCCTGAGAGAAGCACTACTCGTGAAAGCCTATCCAAAAATTGCTTTATTGCTTTATTACAGACTGCTCACTGTTTGTAAGATCTTATGTACTCACACATACACATTCAGATTCTTTAATATGAAGGATCTCTGAAGTCTCCTGAAAATCATAATAGAATGGCTTGGAAGAGACACCTTAAGGATCACCTATTAACAACCACCCTGCTATGATCAGAGTTGCCAACCATTAGATCAGGTTGTCCAGGGTCCCATCCAACCTGGCTTTGAACACCTCCAGGGATGGGCATCCAATACTGGAATCTGTTCCAGTGCCTGATCACCCTCTGAATAAAAAATGTCTCCCTAACATCTAACATAAGTCTCCTGTATTTTAGTTTAAAGTTACCCCCCTTGTCTTATCACTATCAGACACAGAAGAAGTCCACCACCCTCCTGTTTACAAGCTCCCCTCAGGTACTGAAAGATAGCAATGAGGCTTTCCCAGAGCTTTCTCTTCTCCAAGCTTCTCCACCTTAGGCACTAAACAGGAGATGCAGAGCCACCATTACTGCTCTTAGGCTTTTCTAGTAATCAAGCTGTGCTATTTTTTCAGGCATGAATAACTCTAGTAGGATCTATGGCTTCTTAAACATATTTTGGTCTCTAGAAGTATCTACTAAGATACTTTTGTGGGATTTCTGTTAACTTTTTAGCAACAGAAAGAATTTAATTCCGTAAGGCACTTGTAATTAAAAGTGACTCTACTTATAATCTAGAATTCAAGGAAGTCAAGAGGGGTTAATTTCACTATAGGGTTTTCATAAACCTTATATTAATGCATTTTTGCAATTTTAAACAAAAAAATGATTTAGTTTAAGTTCTGTTAAGAAATGTTTCATTAAGGGATAGAGGGAGAAAATCAGTACCTGTACTTAACAGAAGAATGCAAGTTATGAATACCTTAACAACAATGTAATACTACATAACTGATTGCACAGTGGAGCCACCTGAGCCCATTCTGGCTCCAGCTGTTATGTCTGAGAGAAGGACTACAAGCCATCTTACATAATCTATGCTTGATCCTTATTAAATAGATAGAGAGCTTCTGAACTTATTATTATTATTTTTTAAAAGCACAACTTTTCACTATCGTCTCATCATTTTGCTCATGTATTTAGGTAGACATGAGCTGCATGTGCTTTGGAAGACTCCCAACCTTTATAGCTAACAAGCTGAGATTGCTTAGACTAGAGTAAAGTGCAAGACACAGCCTCACACATTTTAAACTCCTCACAAGATCAGAGATAACACACAAATCAACATCTACAAATATCTTTTTACCAGGTACAGACTGGGGGGTTAGCCCTGAACAGGTAACACTATTCCATTAGGGTTTTGCATGAAGTTTCATTTGTATGAGATCTAATCTTGATCTCATCACCCTAACTTTTTTTTTTTTTTTTCCCTCCAAGTAATGCAGTCTTTGAGAACACATCTATATGGAAATTAGTTCTGAAGACTATTGTAATAAATACCTGCCAAGTCCATAATACTGGTAGAATTTTCATTTCTCAAATATGAAGAATAGGATTAAGATACGGTAAATTAAGAACTATTTTTAAACTTTCACACTACGAAACAATGTACCAATACACTTTCTTTATTTAATGAAAGTTATCATCCAAATATCAAATAAATAAGACAGTGCAGCCATTACCTTTCTACCAGCAATTGATGTCAAGTACAGGCAGTAATGCTAGGACTCCTATGAGACATATACGCATGTATGTTTATTTAAACATGCCTTTGATAGAATTATAGAATATCCCAATTTAGATGGGACCCAGGAGGATCCTCAAGTCCATCTCCTGGCTCCATACAGAACCACACAAGACTCTAACCCTGTGTCTGGGAGTGCTGTCCAAACACTACTTGAACTCTGGCACGTGGGGCCAAGCCCTCTGTTCTCTGGTGAGGACCTTTCCCTAACCCCCACCTGACCCCCCTGGCACTGGTCCATGCCGTTCCCTCAGGCCCTGTCTCTGTCACAGAAAGCAGAGCTCAGCACTGCCCCTTCGCTCCCTGGGAGGAGCTGCAGACATCATGATGCCTCCGCTTAGCTCCTCTGCTCAGGGCTGAGCAAACCCAGAAGCCTCAGTGCTCCTCACATACAATGTTCTCCAGACCCTTTCCCCATCTTTGTTACCTCCTTTGGGGGCTTTCTAATAGTATTACATCCTTCTTACATTACAGTGCCCAAAACTGCACCCAATGCTCAAGGTGAGCCCACAGAGTGCAGTGGGACAACCCTCACTTCTGGCCAGGTGGCAGTGCTGGGCCTGATGCTCCCCAGGGGACACTCTGCCCTTTGGCCGCTGGGGAACACAGCTGCCTCAGATCTAACATGCCATCAGCCAGAATCCCCACATCCCTTTCCATGGGGCTGCTCTCTGTACCCTCAACCCCCACTCTGTCTGTACTTATATCCAGAGCTGCCCCATCCCATGTGCAGAATCCAACACTTGGTTTTGTTAAACATCATGAGGTTGGTGATTGCCCAGCACTCCACCTTGATCATTTGTAAGGCTTCTCCACCCCTGAAAGGTCAACAGCTGCTCCCAGTTTAATATCATCCACAAACTTACCCAGTTTTCCTTTCTGGCTTTTCTAAAGCTCAGTGCTCCTCTGATTTACTACCTCTTGCTCTGGTCCCTACTGCTGTGGTGCGAGCAGCTGATCTCAGCCCACAGATGGGGCCCATACTTCTCCAGACACTACGCTGGGGCAGGACTCTCCTGTGACCCCCTGGCAGCCTGAGGGGACAGACTGTGACTCTTTAACTCACAGAGTATCTGAAAAGTTACAGAAATATCAAAGCTATCAGTATAACACAGGATGAAGCTTTTGTGCTCTTTAACTGAGCAGATTGCTCTGTGTAAGCAGCAGGAGTTTTGCTCGCCTGAAGACTAAAGAATTTGGCTTGGAATGTATAAAAAGTGCCTTAAAAAAAAAAAAAAAAAAAAAGCATTTGTGAATTTACAAATTTATAGAGTCAAATTAGAAAGCTCTTGTTACTACCAATTATTTCATGCTATTTGGCTTCTTACTCTTCCAGGGCAGGTTAGCAAAGAAAAAAAGCACTATAATCTCACTGGCCTCTATTTTGGCATGACAACCAGGAGCAGAGCTGTCACTGAGCTGTTTATTCAGGCCAAATTCCCAGGAGGCCACCACACAGCCCTCCCTCCCTCCCCATCCTGTTGTGGTTTCTCTTCATCTCTACTATAGCTTCTTATACTTTGGTTCCTGCAGGAATCAAATTTAATCTGTTTCAGTATATTTTATGCTTCACTGATTTATTCAAAGCTGAATAAAAGCATTGCAGTACTTACGTTTCCTATTTTATTTTGGGAACTGTATTATTAGTAGCACCATTCAGTTACTAGAATAACTCGAGTCAAGCAGATTAAAAACCCAAGCTACACCTGTGCTATTCAGCTTGCACTTCAATCTTATCCACTACATTAAATAAGGTCTGGATAAAAATGAGACAGATTAACCTATCATTTGACTTACAGAAGTGTCTTTGTGGTAAAAGAAGATCCAGTTCTACAGTGAGTCTGGTAAATTTTGCCCTTCTTTTGCTGGAAAATATCATCTCTGTGCCAAACTATTCCATTGCATTGAAAAAAAAACAAAATAGTCTTCTTGAGCTCTACAGCAGAAAAGTAGCTTGAATACGTACCTAAAGGAAAGAAGAATACTGTATTACTTGTTTGATTGATAGTACCAAAAAAAACCCAAAACTTTTTCTCAGTTTAATTTTTGTTTTATAACCTATAGAATTATTATTCAAGACTCATGAGATTCCTCCATTTCAAT
Source organism: Chrysolophus pictus (assembly GCA_037305975.1). Lineage (NCBI taxonomy): Eukaryota > Metazoa > Chordata > Aves > Galliformes > Phasianidae > Chrysolophus > Chrysolophus pictus. The sequence continues at coordinate 10,124,864 of CM074583.1, read as the reverse complement.
TTCCAGTCGCACGCTGGTGTTCTGTAAGGATTTTTGTTTGTTTGTTTTAATACAAAATTAAAATGAGTAAAGAATGAAAATAATAAAAAATATATAAGAACAATCTTAATATAGCATGCATATTTGTATATATACATACATGAGATGATCAGCTTGTAAATATTTTATTTTGCTTTGTATAGGGTAGAATATAACTAGATGAGCTCAGATAGATTGAACAATAAAACAAACATGACAAAATGGGTTTTAAGTCAGGAAACAGAACAGTAAAGCAATTTCCTGAGTTATTTAAATGCTTTCATTGGAGAAATGTCATTACATACTTGAATTACACTGGAATATAATTATATAAACACCACAAATAACAATGTTTTACCAAGAAAAACAGAAGTTAAGAGAGGGGAATTATTTCCTGCCATTTTTCTTAATTTTAAGAAACGTTCTAGATGTTATAAGATATAAATCAAAAGAAAGGTTCTATATTTACTTTAGGTGTCCATTTCCTTAACACTTATAAGCACATACTTATCTTTAAGTATCTGATATGTAAATAGCTCTGTACATGTAGTTCCTCATAAGTTTATACAGGCCTTGGTGACCTTAATCAGAAGCTTAGCTCCAAAATTTTGTGTCACTGAGAATGCATGTGAAGAGAAAGCTTTTGAGCAATTAATTGTAATCTTTTCGCAGGTAAAATCAGAAGACTTGTGTTCCTCTTAGCTTTCATATTAAATAAGTATATCTTCACAAACATCTCCTCAGTCTTACTGATGTGGTTTCAGAAAGATATTAAATTTAATACAGTTGAGCTCACTTACATTTTACTATCCATCTAAACCCAGTAATTGACAGAGTAGGATTGGACCCTTTCTCAGCAGCAAAATATGCACCAAAATTGGAAAACCATCTGTGACATTTCGGATGTGGTGCTCAGGGACATGATTTAGTGAAGGGTAGTTAGTTTGAGTAGTATGGTTAGAATGTGGTTGGACATGATGATCTTTAAGGTCTTTTCCAGCCTGAGCAATTCCATGATCAGCCCAAACAACCTCAGTTCAAATCAGGTGCACACATTATACCTAAATGCCCCATAGAAATAGTATTATTCTGGTGGGACATTAAGCTATATTCAAATCCACTCTAAATTTAAAGGAGGTCTTCATGGACAAAATTTCAATTTAAATATATGTAATTCTTCATTAACTAATTCTTAAAACAGTATGCCATGACCAAGCAACTCACTTCCTCAAACTAATTTCTGTCTTAAACTTAGCATTTTGGGAAGATTAGCTGCAAGTAAGTGTTGAGGAATCATCTCCAAAGCCAAACTGAAAATAGATCCGTACCTATTCTCTCCACTTCTGTAGCCCTTACCAGTAACATTTATATTCAGAAAATGAGCTGGAAACAAGACAGACTAAATCTTAGTCTATCCCAGTTTTTCTCCATTCCCACATCAGTCAGTCATTGATGTTTGGTTGGCTTTCTTCCCCCAAAGGCAACATTGTTTTCCATAGTGTTCTGGTGGACCCTTAACTGATCAGGAGCTCTAAGAATTGACGTTCTTGATGCCCTCTGTGTCTCAGTTTCTTTATTTGTAGAAAAGAAAAGAATAGACAATAATGTCTGTCTATTTCATCTATTTTTCAGGGGATATTATCTTTGAATACCAGGGGTATTCAAAATACCAGGTTTTCAAAATGAGCCCTAAATTAAAATTTTTTACTTTTTAGGAATTACTAACTTACTAGATATTATTATCTTACACTTGTAGGAAACATTCCAACTTGTATCTGAAATTGATGTTTGTCTTGCTTCTGAGATCCTTGTTCATAAACTTACTAGAAGCTGAACCTGAAATTATATGCGTGAAATGTCATATCATCCGTATGGAAAATTCAGTTTGCTTTTGTTTTAGATAGAAAAAAAGAAGAAATACCCATTTATGCTTCAAATGCTTGCAAATATAATAGCGTCTTTAAAAAAAAATTACGTGGGGTATTTAAAACACTGTTAATCTAGCAAAGGTCTTTGAGAGCTTTATTTCATCACAGAGAAATGATACAGTAACATTAAAAGAAAGGAAAAGAAAGTCAAGTTAGACTACTATAATCCCTCAGAACAGAGAACTGCTGTTGAAGATAAATCAAGTACATGGAGAAGTAAGGTAAAGTATTACACTATTTGAGGGAAAAAAAGGCAACAATATTCTTTTTCAAGTAATGGCATATATTCTTGCCCATCAATAGGAACACTTTTTCCTGCACAGTACATTTATTTATATCTCAGAATGAAAGCTATGCATGCGCAGCAGGGAATAGAGAAATCTGATGTGTTTCTATTATGAAGAGAATCTATACTTACAATTACCAAGGATTCAGATTGAGCCCATTTTAAAATACAGCCTGTCCTTAAATAAACCAGTCCATTCAATCAATAAATGTTAAGTCAGGTAGAGACAGAATTTTTGGAAATTCAAAAAGTGGAGCATGGAGGTTATTTGTTTACCACCAACAAAACTTGCTGGGGGAGGAAGTCCCATCTACAGTCTGGCTTGTGTGAGAGAGTACATACATACATAGGTTCACTTTGCTCTCTCTAACAGAACTGTTCGCTTGACCAGCTTACAGAAAAGCAAGCTATACAGAAAGAGTCAGCACAAAGAGATTACACATCTGATGCACATTGTATTAATTCCATATCGTGTCTGGGTCTCCAGAAGTATCCTGTCAGAAAGATGAACACCTGGCATACAGAAACAGTAGAATATTCCAGGCATAAAAGAAAAAAAAATAGAGAAGACGTAGGAGTACCAAGAAACTGAAGCAAGTTTTTGCATTTGGGAATACTGGAGAATGGAGATTTGGATTCAAAAGTAAAATATTTCTTCTTCCTGAACAGTCTATTAAAGCAGTATGACACTTCCATAGTAATAGGTTTGGAAGGTACCCAGTTGTGTGTGGACAATCTTCAGCAGCTAGCAGTGGAACACAATGGGAGTTTATAATTTAAATTTTTAATAACAATGTTTTTCATTACTAAATCCCACACGGACTTGTTTTAATACACACTGTCATAAGGACTTCAGAAGTTTTATGTTTGCCACATAGACACAAGTGCAAGTGGAACTATGTGACAATAGAGGGCAGGGTGAGAAAAAGCTGAATAAAGAGGAAAAAATTGTAGAGAAAAATCACATCAGACTTCTCACGGAATTTGTTCAACTTGCAAAGGCCACAAAGACTTAAATCTAGAACACTTCAGGGTTGGTTAATAGATGGAGTCATTCCCATTTTTGGTCAAACAGAGTTTAAGGCTGTAAACATCCAGGTTTCCTGAGGATTTTCTGCAGGAGGAAAGGATAAGAGAGTTAAAGTAATCCCTGCAGTGTCTCTGCATGTGGCTCCATAAATATGCTTCAACCACTTAGAGAAAACTCTTTCGAATCTTCCGCTATACTTAAATCTGCACGCCCACCTAACTTCCAGGAATGAACTAGGTTTATTTTTATGTCCAGATTAATAACATTTAGGTATATAACATTATCTCTTCTGTGTAGAGGGAACAAACTCAAGGATAGAAGTACCTTGTACTTCAGACAAAATAAATGACTTCATATGTTACCTATAATCAAAATGAGGGATTTTTTTCAAAAAAAACAACCATTTTTTCATCTTGCTGCTTTCTTTAGTGCACAGAATAAAAAATAAATTTAAAAAGTCAAATAAATGAGACAAAATGAAAAAGAACAATGGAAAGCAAGATATTTTTCAAAAAAATTTCTCTTAGGCACATTCTGATACTTATTAATATGAAGGCAACTCCAAATGTAATGCCTCCTGTTTATTCCCATGGAAACTGCAACAGATAAAAAGAGCAAAATAACACTACTTGATAGAGCAAATCCTGTGTAACGTTTAGCAGGGGAGTTGGAAAAGACGATCTCCAGAGGGACTTCCATTCAAACCCCTCCTACTCTGTGATTTTGCAAATGCCTAAGCTACATCTTCCTTGTAATTTCTTTGCTAACTTCAGGAGCTGCAGAAAGATAGCATAGTGTCATGCAAAAATGCCTGTGCCCTTCAGAGTTGAGACATGTGATACATGTATAAAAGAAAGGATCATCCCTGTTTGACGACAAATATTGCTCATGCTGTTAATAGAAAACAAGGTGTTCTCACAAGAGCTAATAACAGAAGAATAAGCCCACTTTTCTCTCTACCATAGTAATAGCATCACTGTTATCCATGCCTTATTCAAATGGTCTTGGCTTCTGTAGTTGTGAGCATCCATGCAAAGAGCTTTAAGTCTTGTATTGGTTTGTAGTGTGAAGCCTTGATAAGGTGGTAATATAACTTTCTCTAAACCCTCTCAGGCGCTTCTTATGCTATGTATCAAGGAGAATATCTTCAGTCAGCAGATACAGCTCACACTGCTCTAATGCACTACAATTTATGATTTGCACAGTTCAGGACTATAGGGTTGTCATTAGCTGTGGTTATAACGAGTGGACAAGGCAATTATTGTAGACACCTTGTAAAGATTCATTGATAGGAGACAGGCTACATCCATCTTGCTGAGGACAACATGGTAAGGGACTCCATATGGAAAGTTCCTCTGGTGACATGCAAATAATGGATTGGATAGAAAAGCACATGGGAGTTTTTAATATCAAATAAGCAAACTCTTCAAGTTTTTAATTCACTTTAAACGTGCTGGTAGTTCATTAATATGTTTGAAGCAAGTACAAAACCCAGTCTCTACTTCTGCACATTCTCATCCAGAGAAGCACTAATTGTCCATGGTAACCTCAAGCAAACATGAATACTAGCAAGAATTTAACCACAGCATCACAGGCTTGCCTGAGACCATACCATTTGAACAGACAGAGACCTACTGAAGTATTTTCCTATTATCTTGATTTTTCTTTAACCCAATTCTTGTTTCCTTCACAAAGTTCTCCGGCTTAAGCTGGCAGAGGTACTATAGGGCGATGTTGGAGGCTGATATTTCTGCTCATGCATTAACAAGGGGACAACCGCTTTAAATTCTCCCTAATGCTAATTAAATCTCTAAGCTAAAATTACCAGTTGATACCAAAATTTTATATTTTAAGAGTATATTTTGTCATACTAGCAACCTTGAACAAAGTTATTTCATGTAATTGAATTACATGAGATTGTAAGAGATTGTCTTACATTATGACTTTCCTCCTCTTAGAGTCAAAGTACTTCTGACTGCTGTCTCCAGAAGTGCTCCTTTACTGTTCAGCTGCCTGTTGTATTTATCCATCCCTTAGGAAAGAGTTAAAGGAGTAAAGAGCAAAACATCTACAATTAAATTGCTCTTTAACTTGTCGCTGCCTCTTGGCAACTGCAGGTTGTAATTCACTTCAGGAAGAATAAATAATGTAGGGTTTTACATTCATATTTTCAGTAGAAAAGGAATGCTGGGAGTCACAAATTGCTGCTGAAAAGATAAGCATATTCAAGGACTAAAGATTATAAAGACAAATCTCTCGTAAGTGTCTCTAAGACAAGAAACACTTCAAAAAATAAACAAAAAACCTATTTAGTCTGTAATAGCTTGCAGAAACTCCTAATTTCAGTATGGAGGGTTTAAAAAAGACTTGTGTGTCTGTCAATAGGCATAAGTAGAAAGCAAACTTATATTACACAACTGAAAGAAGAAAATTGGAGCATATCTGTAAGGAATTCCTTCCCAGTAAATATCTTGCATAATTTAACTATCAGCTTGTACCTAGCACAAAGGACTTTTTTTTATCCTGACTTCTATTAGCTCAAGGTTGTGCAGGTCCGTAACAAACATTTGCCCATCAGTGTATTTTGTATGTCTTATTCTCTTGACAAAAGCAAAGCAATTCAGCAAATAAACTTAAAACACAATTGTTTGTCTACCTCTGGATATCATCTAGTTCAGCCCCATGCTTAGAATAGAGTGGCTACTGCAGGTTACTCAGGGCTATGTCTAATCAGGTTTCGAATACCTCCAAGGATGGAGTCTTCACAACCTAAGACACCTCTTCATGTATTTCACTATCCTGACAATAAAGAAGGTTTTTTTTTTTTCCCTATCTTTAAAATGAATTCTCTGCATTTCAGTCTGCAGCCTTTCCCTCTTGTCCCACTGTAATTGATCATTGCTGAAAAGAGCCTAGCTTCATCCTCTTTACATCTTCTCTTCAGTATTTATAAACTCTAAGAGTGGATTTCCAGTTGGTTGGGCCTCAAAAAGTTATACCTCATAGGATTACTCTTCTCCAGGTGCAGAATTTGAATTTTCCATTTTTGAACATGTCTTGAGATTTCTGTCAACACTCTGAATAACAGCACAACCACCTGGTGTATCCAACAGTCCTCCCATTCCTGTCCTCAGCAAAGCTGTTCAAGACGTGCTCTGCCCCATCATTCAGGTCAGTAAGGAAGATATTAAGTAGTATTGAATCCAGTATTCCTAAAGGTCAGTCTTACTAGTAAAGATCAAGTCCAAATACACCGAGTAGGCTTTGTCCCTGCAGGGTAGAGGGCATGAAGATGGTAAGAGAAGAATTTGACTAGAAAAGGTAAATGCTTTTTCTTGCATGTTCAAACAGCTACCAAGTCTGGGAATTTCTCTCTTGCATTGCTTTTAAACAGCACTGATATAAAATCCGTTCACATGCCCAGAGAAAGCAAAATGCCTACTAAACAAAAGATGGTTCAGAATGATTTCTCCAGCTTTATTACAAAGAGCCAGAATCAGTGTCATCCCACATTGATTCCTGATTTTTTCAATCAATTTTCATATATGATAGTCTTTGTGTTGCAAAAACACAAAAAGGTAGAGAAATACTTTCAGAACATGCTATAACAGAAAGAAATAATTAAAGATCAAATACTATTTGCACCTCTCATAAATTGATGCTTGATTAAATGTGGACAAAAATGAAGAAAAAATCCCTCATCAGTGAGCTTGAACAGCGAAAACTAAATAGAGTAAATAAAGACAAATACATGAGATTAAATTTTTTTGATCTCTAAATCCCATAAGATGTTATTATAAACAAAAGTGAAACAATGAAGCCTGAAATAAATGCAGCTTGATTTCCTGTGGATTTGTACCTCATTATTTAAGCCCTGAGTTGAGCTTTTCCTCTCGTACGTGAATTTATAACCTTTCACAAAACATGAGCTCTCTCTACTGTTTTTCTCTCTTTCAAAGTGCTTATGGGGTCTTATTTTTACAGTACTACCAAGAACTCAATTATCTTTGATACTTCTGCTCTTCTGTCAAACTTGGTTGACGTCAGATATCAGGTTCAGAAGTTATTAGAGGAGACATTTAGACAGATACACACATAGATCAAACAAATGCAAAGAGTGTTATTTCTGTAAAGAAACAAGGCTAAAAATATTTAGAAAGATAAAATTGTTGTATATGTTCAATTTCATGGACAGGGAAGTCTTTGACTCCTGTGTGCTTATAATACAGAAATCTTAAGGAATAAGTCAGACTTTTGTTTTTCAGAAGAAAAAAAATAACAATACAAGACTCTCTGGCAGTTAAAATTGTTTCAGCCATAGTACTCTGACTGTTGAAAATCTCTACAAAATAACACCAAATACTACTCATGCTAAAGAAAATCAGCTTCTTATTAAAACGATGTTGTGAGCTCAGCCTGCTACTTTCACATCATGTAAGGACTACAGGGTTCACTCCAGTAGTTTCTGAAGTGATCTCCACTTTCAAGAGACTGGTAATCTGATTTTTTTTTTTTTTTTTTTAATATTTAGGTCAGATATAATGTGTAATTTTGGATTAAATTTAAAAGTGCAGATAAGCCGCCCCATTTTTATTTATCCTTCTACACTTTTTACATCTAAACAACATGGAAGCAGTGTATCCAGAGTTTTCATTTTGATAAATAAAGCACACAAAGTAAGATTATTATAATGAATTTTATGGCTTTTAATGCAAGGGTTATAGTCTCTTATTAGAAAAATAGACTGCCTTGATTTTTTAAAGATTCAAAGATTACTTCTCTAACACAGGCAATGTCTTTGCATGTATTCATTTATGAAAGGAATCACAAATGAAAAGATTAACCTGACCACTGAGGACACATTTAATATAAGCCTACCTGAGGCTTGTCATTACCCGTATGGCATTGCTGACCTTAAAAAGCTTTCATGTTAACCAGAAAAGGTGGTACAGATCTAGGATGCAGAACTCAAAAAAAATGCTTTCTCTTCGTGACATAATTATCACGTTTCTGCCTTAAAATGACACCTAGCTTTGTTCTTAATAGTTTATTTATTCAATAGTCTTAATTAGAAAAAAAGCAGAGCACTTATATGAGGACTTTGTCTGTGACAAGAACAGCAGAGATAAAAATATCACACTGCCTAACCTCTCTTGACAGAGAAAGTCAAAGACAGAAGGGCACCTTCCAGCACCCATTCCTGAAGAGAAGTTTGTCTAGCAGAAATAGACTGCAAAAGGAGGCCTAGTATCATAAAGGGACAGGCTGAGTCACATTTCAGCACCTGTGATACCACAGTGCCAAAGCTACACGGGACAGTAGTAGATGTCATCTAAGAAATCCCTTCCTTTAGGATGAAAGCAGCCTTCTGAAAGGAGAGCTTCCCAGCTTCCCTGCCTCTGAAAACTCTTATAGCTGACACTCTTTGGCAAACTTCTGCATACAGGTCAATGCCTGACTGTTAGTTAAGCTACTTAAGTAAGAAACAAAGCATTTTTTAGCAGCAAGATGAGTAAGTTTTATAAAAGTCTCCATATTACAGAGGCAAAAGTCTGATACTTTTTACTATTTTCTGGATTAAAAGTGGTTTCAGTTCCACGAGAGTGAATACCAATAAATATCAATCAATTAAAGAAATGCTTACCTCAACATCTAATTTTTTGGGTATTTAGGATCAGTTTTTGCTTGTATTGAACCAGCGGAACATACAGTGCCTCTGTGCTTTGCACCTCTGAAAGCCTGCCTTCAAGAGAACAAAAACATTAGCAAGATAAAAAAATAGACTGCATAGTATGACATTTTTTTAGTCAGATGAATAAGCAGATTCAGCAAAATCAAACATTGCTTGCCAGTAGCTAACATTTCTCTGTGATCTTCATGGTTCATATTTCTTGTACAACAACAATCATAAGACATCTACTTCTTTTATTTAAAGGTTATTATTCATGTGCATTCATTTATAATATGTTGCTTGAATTTATTCCAATACCATTAAATTGTAAGGATATGATTTCAAACAGAAGCAAGACTTGCCCTTTTCCTTTTGAAACTCTCCTTTTAGCTGCATCTACAGCTGTTTGGGATGGCTGAGATGTAATGCTGCAGTTCTCAGATTCTGTAACTCAAACCATGAAAAGTAAAAATACTGATAATTTTTTCACCAACATCACTGTAACAAGACAAACAAAACATACTGTCCATGGAAGTGGGAAAGCAGACATGATAACATGAAAGATATATAAAAATTATCTTAAAAAAAGAGTATATATAAAAAACTGTTTGTTTTTTAATCAGTCTTAGCTGTGAAATTCACACAAAAGACAGAAAAGGTAAAAATGGCAGCACATGTAGCATTTGCCCAGGATACTTTAATCAGGGAGCTGCCTGAGCTAGGCTCTTCTCAGCAGCCCATAGTTACCCTCAGTTCATGCTGGTCAGGTCTTTTACCAGGAGAGTTTTCCTTTCAGTATTTATGTAGTGCAGCAGGCAACTGTTTACCTCAGAGGCATAAAAGTAAATCCGGATGTGTTTGATCCATAGTGCCACAGTGACTCTGTTGCCTATGGAAACAAAGGCTCCTTTTCATGGAGTTCACACAAGAAGCCCTGAGATGCTAGAGAAAGCCATCTATTTCAGCCACTGTAATGTTAGGTATTTTGCTGATATGTGTGCATATAAACACACATATATACATATGTATATATGCTTAAACAAGCACCCAAAATTCTTACCTCTGTTATATTCCAGAAGGATCAGATGAGACAGTTCCTGAGTCTCACATTAATTTTAAATTACTTTATTTAAACAACATAATCCCCTTTTAAACAAATTAATATTTGAAATCTAATAAATGTTCAAGCTATAACCGCCTGTTTTTTCCTCCACCTTTCACAGTATAGGTTGTTACGTGCTTTGTCGACAGCAGCTTGGCAAATTTATTTCATGCTTACTCACAAATTTGGATTTTGTAGATGACTCTCAGGAGGGAGTTTTGGATAGTAGCAAAGAATGGATAACATGCCAAAAACACCTTTGCTAAAGCTTTCCTTTGAAAATCTCTTATTCCTGATGAGACTAACTTCCTAAGCATCATTCAGATGTAGAATTCTGTACATTTTACATATAACTGATCAAGTATGTCACATTTTCACAAATCTTAGTGCACAGCATTTCTTACAGCTCTTCCCAGAGAGAGCTTCAGTAGATACAAAAGGAATATGGTCAGATACAAGACTCGAATGCAAAATGCATGACATTCTGCTCTCAGAACAGTACTAGCTTAAATCTTCAGTTGCTGACATCTGCAGCTCAACCATTGGAAAGAATATGCTTCAGTACCCCCCTCCTTTTTTACAGATATAATTAAAAAATATATTCAAGAAATTCATAGTCCATGTGACTTTGAAGACCTCTTGTATGAACCTCCAGATTCCAATTTAAGAAGGCAAGTAGTAGCTAACAGCTTGTTTTTAAATTGGCTTACCTACAGTTTAACTGTCTGTATAACATGATTATAACTTTTATATTGGAGCACATGTGTGCTTATATTACTAGATACATAAATGAATGAACAGTCCTTAATACCTTCACTTAAATTGGGCATCCTCAATTTTACATTTCTGTGGAAGCTTTAGTTTATACACAGTGATAAGGTTTCACAATAAATTTCAAGGAAATTGTTTCAATCCATTTAAATCTGAATATTATTCTTCGTAAAGAACCTAAGATCCAAGAAATCTTAAATATCTATATAAATATTCATCTACATATGAGCAGAAAACTTCAGAAGGAGTTCTGACAGTGGAGACAGAAAAACTTCTCCAGTTTACAGTAGATGACTAAGATCACTTGAATGATGTACTGATAATGATGTACAGAAGATGGACAAAGAGGACAGGTTGGATCCATTACTAAAAAGAATTTATTACAAATATGCCTCACTTATTAGTTCAAAAAAAATCAATATTTTGGGAAAAGTTTGTTTTGCTAAAATTCCCACATAGCATGAAAAAGACACAGTTCATTAGTGACCTGAAATTTCCTTTGCTTTTTTTCCACTAATTATGTTTGGGGATTTTTCATTTGCTCCTATTGTGTTTTCCTTAGAAAATTAAGGATGTTGGAATTTAAACAAGCAAACTTTTTAAAAAAAATAAATCTTTCTGTTGATCCTGAGTTATGCCACTATTTGGAAGAAAAGAGCTGCTGGTAACTCCGAGAAAATATCAAGTGTTATATAACTAACCTGTATGTATATTAGATGCTGATTCAGCCACCTCTCCAATATAAAGTACATAGTACTTACAGGAGAAATCCTACTGAAGATAGTGGGATGATTGTGCACTAACAACTGCCTTAATGCAAGGGTGGCAGGCTGGGGGCAGGGAAAGCAAGACTTATTCAACTCATTGCTTCTTAGTGAAGGACAAGAGAACTGCTGGGTAGCAGCTAACTTCATTTCCCAAAAGAAATAAGAGATAAGCACTCCAGAAGCCACCTGAATGGTCAAGAGCTATAAACAACTCACGACAGCTACTTGGGATGTAATGGGATCACCTTCAAGAAATACCTACCAAAACATATAGCCAGCTCTTCTGAGGTATTTTCAGGTGTTTTTATTCCAGAGCTATGTTTGTTGCTACATCTATCTTTGGACTTGCCCTGCAGCCCAGATGCTTGTCCATGTGCAATGTCAGAAAACACTACAGCGAAGAAGTGTGAACACTGCAAGATGCCTAGCTTTTCTTAGCTTGCTATAACTTGCTAGAACTTTTGTTTCATGACACAAGACCTTATGTCAGCATCAAAATCTTCTTGATGTTCAGAGTTGCATCTATTTGACAAGAATACTCCTTGAATTCTCTCATGTCCAACATAAATTACAAACAAAGTATTCATGCTGATTAACAGCTGGCAAGATTTAGGCCTCCTAGTAGATACACTTCACAAAGTAAGGTAGTAAATCTCAACTTATTTTCTCAAAACATACCTCCTAGATTGACAGTCTACTTAAATTAATTCAGGATTTTTTTCACTATGTAGACAATAGAGCAAAAGACAGAATGCTGTTTTCTAAAGGGACAAATTACATGTTATACATTTTTGCAACAGCAATTTCCAATGTTTTTTATTCAAATTACATTCAGGGTATCTGACAAAGCAATAATTATACAACAAATGCATCACCCTAAAAAAATAAGAAACGGGAGACAGCAATTATAAATAAATGGCAAAGGTCAGATGAACATGTTCAAATAGATGGAATAACTAAACTTCTGAAATATAATCTTAAAAATATAGAATAAAGGAAGATTTTTAAATGAAAGTCCAGCTTTAACTTCTAAAGCAATTTTTTAAATGTCTCTTTTATTTATTTATTTTTAAAATTCCGCCTCTAACAAGAGGAGGTAGAACAGAGAAAAAAATTACATGCAAAAGCAGGCATATTTGACAAGTCGGGTAATACACGAAAAGAACTTAAAGTATTATGTTCGGCTTAAAAGATTAAAAGATAGAAAAATAAAAGTGTTCCTCCTAATTAGAGAAGCCATATGGTCTATGAAATAAATCCTTGTAGTAGGATAGTTTGTAATTACAACCTTATTTTTAAGCAGATCCTGTTAATTCTTTTATACGCTTTATTTCTTACTTATTTACTATAATAGTAAGATCACCGTGTTGTTATGAAGAAGTGCACTTCACAGTTGAAATAGCATCACAGAAGTAATTTTTCTATCCCTCTTCCTACAAACAAGAGATAATAAACTTGGCTTTACACATTAAAGATTATTTTCTTGTCTACAGTGAAAACAGAAAATAAAAACATGAAAAAAGAAAAGAATCCCCATAATGAATTCTCCTTGCTCTGAGTATCCTGCCTATGTCAGTACAATAATTCAAGGTATTCATATGGAAATAAACCTAGAGCATTGCTTACACATTCTACAGCCAGAGTGATAAAATGGGGGGTAAGTCATCCAAGCACCTAAGTCCTGAACTGTGGGAAATCACTTTTCTGTTGTTGATGTTAACAGTTTTTAACTGAGTGGTATGAAGTTTTGACATACACTGTTAGAAAAAAAAAGTCTTTTTGGTAAAAGTTGCCCCATACTTCTCCCTTTTGAATTAGAGTATCTTTAATAAAATGCTGACCCCAAAATTCCAAAAAGTCACTGCCATCCTTATACATCTATTAGGAAAGCATGTAATGAGGTAATTTCACATAAGGAGCTATCATTTTCATAGAGATACAGATATGTTTCTATAACTACATAATTCGTATGCATCAGTCACAGTTTCTCCAGATCTCCCTACAGAACCAAGGTCAATCAGCCTTATAGAAAAACAAGAATCAGTCCATAAGTATGTTAGAAGCACAGTTCACTTGAAAACAAAACTTCTTGCTGCGAAATTTAATGTAAATAAATTCAAGACAACATTTGATCGTATTTTCAGTCCTGTGATACTCACATTCCCTTTCTTACTATGCCCTGAGCATCTCACAGGTTACTGTTCAACTTCCACATTTCACTGGTACTAGGACTTACCTGTATTCACTGCCACCAGTTCCACATGCACATGCACTGTGCATCTCACTTCCCTTCAGGCATTAACATCAAGCAGCTGAAACAGGTTTACGTTAGTTCTGCTGTTCTGATTGCTAAGCAAAAAGGACAGGAAATCGTTATAGTCAAAACATTTCTAAAAAAGGTCACTTTAATACAAAATTACATCAATCACCTCGAAGAAAAAAAAGTACATATCAATTGATGTCATTCATTCATGGGCAAATATCAGTTTTAGTTTGAAAAAGTTAAGGCGGTTCTGGAGAAAAATCATTAAAAGTTAAACAAGTCTTTCAAGACAGGTTTAAATCCCATGAAAGAAGACATATTGGTTCATATGATAATCAAAATGGTTTCTTGAAAACTTTTTACTGAAGACATTATGGTGAAAGTAGAGTTAATACAAGAGAACCAGTTAGAGAAAATTATTAGGGATGAAGTATTGCTCATTCTTTACTCTGGTCTGCTTACACTCACCATAGAATCCAGGATGTTAATTCACATATATGTGTGAGGTGATACAAGTGAAACAGCTCAGAATTATTATACCTATAATGCACAATACATGCATGTATTCAAGTCTTAGACACACTAGAGAAAGTACCCTAACTTCATACAAAATTTCAGGTGCTGATTTTGACATGGTCACATTTTAAGAATATATTTTGGAATTGTAGACAAGCCTAAACTGTCTAAAACTTTTTTTGCAATGACTAATGTATCTGTATTATAAATGAGGTGCCACATTTCAGCCATTAGTACTCACATATGACAGCTAAAGTCAATAATTAAACTTCCAGTGACTTTAGTGGTAGAGGACCATGCCCATATGTCTTAATTCAGCCTGTGACCTGCTTTTACGCATGTCAGAGTACATAAGCATATGTTTAGCTTTAAATATGCATTTAAATGACACTGAAAACCTTAATCATATGTTAAGCGATTGGGCGAAGAAGGGTGTTTGAATAGTTTGGAGAGTGATACAAAGACAGTGGATTCTACACGTGAAAACAATTCTAGTTAAATGTTATATATTTAATAATTTTTCTCTGTATAAATTACAGACATACAAAGACATGGAAAATGATATAATTGTAAAAAATTTTCAAAAACAGGGTAGATCACAAATCTCAACAACTTTTCCCTATGTGCTGTAACAAGGTCCATATTCTGTGACATTAAAACTACCTTGTACTTGCAGAGTTTTAGCTGGTGGGATTATTCAACTGCACAAGTTCAATTCTAATTGAAGGTTTTTACAGGGTTAAAGGCAAGCCTTATAAATTTGCATGTATGTTATCATTTTAAATAAACATCCTCAGTTGTTTTAATTTTGATCAGTCTGTAACATATCCATATATTGATTCGTAAATTCAAAACATGTATTCAAGCTGCTTGATTTCAAATCATCTAGAACACCGCATTTTGAAAAGGCTGGTTCAAAATGGAATGTCACTGAAAAGATTACAAATGAAGGGTCAGTGAAGGAAAAGAAGGATGCTGCAGTGAGAAGTACTGTGAAAAGAGAGCTGAGAACATGAAGGAAGAACAACTGAGTTAAAAAAAAAAAGAGAAGCACAGTGAGAAAAAAAAATCTCACATACTGATGATTAAAGGGCAAGAAGCTTACACTGGCCACCACTTTCTGAGGTCTGGGATACTCACGCAGCATTAATCTGGCAGAGTAATAATTTTGAGAGGAGGCTCACTCAAGAAAAGTTTACTATATTAGAACTACAGCTCATCAGCTGCAAAATACCCGCTTGCAAGCTTTGCAACTCACACTCCATGCTTTTGTTTCTTCTTGTCAACTGTGTACAACCCAATATGCATGAATATACCAAGGATTTCAGCCACTTGAAAACAACCAATCTTTTCTAATTCGGTAGTGCAAACTTCCTAATTCAGAAGCGTACATGATCCACTAAACTTGCCACTAAATTCACAAACACAGTGGTCTCTACGCTGGAGCCACTCTTGAAGATATGGAGCTGCCTTAAAGTGCTGCAGATATGCTGCTACTCTGTGGCCCTGGAAAAGTCATCGTCATTTAGCAGCAATGGTGGAACCTGTGCATCTGTGCTGCTTTCTTTCTGGTTTTCCCAGACATGCTTTTAAAGGAGATGGTAGTAATTAGTCCTAAATGCTTTATGCGCTGTAAAGAAATGTAGAACACGTCCAGCAGGTAAAGGTTTTTTAGAATTCTCTGCCAAACAAAGAATGAATTGTCTGGAATACTGAGAAACCTTTACGTATTAAAAATGAAATTGGGGCATCGTATCAGTGGAATATAGTTTATTGTGTTCTGTCAGTGAGACATATGTAATTATATTATGAAGGTACAGATTCAGACTATAAAATCAACTTTCCATTTCTCTTAATAAGAGACTGTTACAAAAGTAAATTAAGTTTTCACCACTATACTCTTAATAAGAAGAAAACATTTTGATTCTCTTTGCTACAGAAAAAGTTCATACAGTGCAGAATTTTGTATAATTTTGATAGGAAAACTTAATTTATATAGGGAAAGGTAACAGGAAGGGTAAAGATATACAGAGACAACTAGCATTTCCATAAATTAAAAAAAGAAAAGAAAAGAAAAAATAAGCCTTTGACACTTCAGTTGTGTTTTCAAGAAATAAAAGAAACAAACTTGTAACTCCCCAAAAAGGCAGTGAATATAGACACTGAAAAATCACAACAGCATTTGAAAAGAAATCAGGATCTTATTTTATGACCATAAGACTAAGGCCTGCCTCTTTTATTATTTAAGGGGTCTTACTTTTCCATTCAGTCAAAAAGACTTCAAGGTCAAAATGTCTGTATGTTTAATGCCACTTTAGATGCCAATGAAGGGAGATTACAAGAAAAATGAGAAGCCTGGGGCTTAACAGGCCTCTTTTGGATAAATGCACCTGGTAAGGGCAAGGTTGTATAAATGAAGAGAATCCATCAACCGACACCGCTGCATTGGATTTATTTACATTTAAGAAGAAAAGAATAATACAAACTAGTGAAATGTTTGAAGATCATCTGTATGCAGAAAAAAACTTAACAGTGAAGAAGTGTGCAATAATAAGTCATATTCTTCCTTCATTTCAAGAAGAGGGCAAGAAGTTCTTAAGGAAATAGATGAAAACAGTTTGATACAGAACTGCAAATGAGACTAAACTGTTTTCAAATTGGTATAGTCCATTTCCTGGAAATATAAAGAGATTCTGCAGGTAACCCAAGACTGAAGGGAACGTGGTTGGAATCCAAGAACCCAGGAAAAAACTTATCAACATCTGAAAAACACTGTTAAATCTATTAGCATCAGAAAACACTCACTGAAGTGTACAGTCCCAGGAAGTGTTTTGAACATATTTCCAATGTTCACCATCAAGTCAGACACAGATGTGGAGAGAAGTTTCCCTGCCATTAAACCACAGCACTCCGTAATAGAGTTATAGTCAGAAATCTTTTCCTGAAACACACAGAAAGAGTTGTTTCTCTTGCCTTGGCCAAACGGATCTTTTAGGATGCCACAAGGTCCATTATCCTCAAGGATAGAGGTGTTTTTTTCCCCCTATTAACTTGTTGGATTTATAATTTACCTTGTATCTAATTGGTCATTATCTTATCTTTCTATAACTAGAAGCTCAACATGCTCACAAACAATTTGTTCTGTTAGGCATAAATGCTGCATTGAACTCAACAACTACAATTCAAATAAAGAGAGTACAGATGCTAATGTCCTTTTCTCAGTACTCTGATGGAAGTAAAAGATGGTTACCTGGGAAGTTCAAGGTCTAGAGGGCATACTTTCTGTCTATATAGTATCTTCCTTGTTCAGAATCAGTGACGTTCCTCTCTGGTATGCAAAGCTAACTAATGCTAACATCAACTATATCAAAGAGGGAATTATTACTATTATTACATCAAATTTCACTGTCATATGAAAAGGCTGTGCATTTGCTTAGAAACAGTGAACTGCTGTAATAGGATTAAACATTTAGGAAGGCAAAAAAAAAAAAGAACAGGTGCAGGGGTTAGGAAACTACTCAATTTCAGTGTGTAAAAGGTGTCAGAAAAGGAAGAAGAGCCCTTTACAGGAGTACCTAATTGAGGAAAGATACTGAGACCAATGACCAAAAGACAGATATGGAGCAGACAGAGCAGCTGGACAGAAGATTTAAGGTATCAGAATTTGACCGCTAGTTCAGTGTTAACAAATAGCTTTGTTTACATAAGTTTCTCTGCCAAGAGGACCCCATACGCTAATGGAAAATTCTACAAGCCCATATGCAAAGAAATGAAACAAATATTTCTTATATGAAGCAAATATATTTCTTATATTACACTGCAGCATTCACCTTTCACAGGAAGACAGGAATTGTTTCATCCATAAGAACTCCCTTATCTTTTCTAAAGATAAAGATTTAGATCTTATCTAAATCTTTTCATCATAGTACATCTCTCATGTAGGACAAATTACGGGCAGAGTACTTTCTGCCAGAATGTTGTCCTACGGTATTTGTCATCTCAGCCATAAGACATCAGAAAGCCAAAATCAGCAGGAGCAGATGTTGAAATATGTATTTTAATAACTGAATACTACATACAGGAGATTGACACCCGTCACTACTTCCAAAAGGCACCTCAGCATCAGGAAGGAATTTGAGTATAATACTGCAAACACTCAGTTTGGTCTCATTCTCATTCCTCTCTGTTACACTGCTTGTAGATTGCTGTTCTTTAATATTTTTTGGACTAAGCACTTCACAAATTACAGAAGACAAGACAAAGGCTACGTAGTGCTCAGAGGACCTAATACATGCCCTTGTTTGCAGAAGTAGCATAAGACCTATAAGCAACTGAAGTTGCAAGGCTCTCCACTGACATTCTTGTCAAAGCTTAATATGTTCTTTCAAATATAAGAGCCAGAGGATCAAGCTGGTATTTTGTTTTCTAAGTGCTCCAGAAATGTGGACCTCCCAAGGTACAAAAGTAGATAGAGAAATGAGTGCCAGTGACATGCTGAGTCTGAGCCCACCAAAGTCGATGAAGAGACTGTTTTGAAAACCACAGGGTTTTGGATTGAACTTTAAATCAAGTTCACTGATTTAGCCCTGGGGAAGTCTGATGTGATTCATTATATAAAGGCAGACATGGAACAAAATTCTTCTACATGTTTCCGGGAGAAGCAGGAAGGTACTGTTTGTGAAAGCTGCAGTCTTACTATCAGGTTTGCAGACACTAAAACAGCAGAGCCAATGGTTCCCCATTCTGTCTGTGGTTTCCTCCTGACTCTATCTGCATTATATCAACACTTCCAACATTATTAACATCATAAAAGACAGACCTCTCAAGTGGAATAAGAATACCTTGCTCCCATCTACTTTCCCTTTCTGGTTCATCAGATAAGGCATTTGCTTCTGTTACTGCCCAGCTATAGAAATGAAAAATGAGAAGAACACATTCTCATTAATTACAGAAACAAAATAAGAATATTTAAACAGGAGAAGGCAAGGTACTCCTATTTTACTCATTTTTTAACTTCAAATAGAGCTGATAGCAGACTGCAATGCCTCTGTATTACACTAAAAAGACAAAGTAATTAGCCAAATATGATTGCAGGCTAACATCATCCCTTCCACAAAAATCAGTACACCCATATATGTCTTCTGATATCTTCAAGGAAGACACGGCCATACCCAAGAGAAACTGAACACATGCAGTAACGTTTGCAGAGACCTTATTCTATTAACATATTCCATCAAGGTGAATGTGTTCTTGTATGCTATCCAGTGCAAGGCCTACAAATCACCAGAGTTCTCAAACCCCAGCTGCACAGGAAATATTTACGGGCATAGAAGAAACACAAACTGCCTATTGCAATATATCTTTTAGCACAAGGAACAGAAGTGCCTAGGATTATTTTCTTTTTAAATGATGAAAAGTTCAAACTCATACACATCTCCAAGTAATCGACAAGTACTTCATTTGAGGAACTTACAGTGATGCATAGTGATAAAGTATCCGACTTCAGAAATAAAGCCACTTGCTGTTGATTACTGTACCACCTTAAGCTCCGATAAACTTATTCTGCAGGGTGAGATTTTACTTCCTGTTCATTCTATTTGCCTCCCTTTGAAAACCTTAAAGAAAGATAAATCATTGATTTTCACTGCAATTAGATATTGATTTATTGGTACCCAAGAACAGTTACATATCTGATAAATAGAAAATGTCCTTCCACGTGACTAGATTCAAGCAGGAAGACTGACACAGAAATAATTCAGGTCTCATGACATGGAAACCCATGCTCTAACCTTTCTGATGGTTTAGACAGAAACAAGATAAAAGTTCTGATTTTATTTTTATTATTTTTCTGTACCTTAGACAGCAGTTCTCTACAAGACAAGAAAAAAATAGCAAGTAAATGAGTCATGAGGGCATGATTTAGCTTGGAAGGGGTCATGTAAGATTAGTACCCTGGGTTGCCCAAAGATAAATTTAACTATCGTAACTGCAAGCATCAGATTTGAAAAGAACGAATGGGTGAGAGCTCAGGAGGGGGTTTCTTTCATTTCCTCTGCTTATGGGAAGAAGGCTATGTGAGAAGAATACAAAACGTACTGATTCATACCTATCTATTAGTCATACCTCTGTTGTGCTGGTTGCTTATTCTGTAGACATTCTCCACTGTATAAATAAGGAATACTGCCTCAGGGCTTAATATAATATGTCTTTGTACCTTTATTTTTTAGATCTCTTTCTAACTCCTGATCATTTAGCACTTTCATTCATACATTTTATATTTCAGCTAATACTAAATTCTTTAGTGAGAATTTTAACACAAAAAGTTTGTGCCACTCACTAGTACTTTCTAATTAAGTAACTGGAGCTTTTCAAACAGTGAATGGCCGTGCATTTCCAAAAGAAAAAACTGTTTCTTCTACAGATTTTTAGAGCAAAAAATATATTCAACAAATGTAATCACTGAAAAAAAGAACAAACAGAAACATTTTTTTTTTTTTTTTTTACAATATATTATAAGGATAAATTATTATCAGTTAATTTCTGAAACTACTTCATGAAAAGGTCATCTGAAATTTCTCAAGGTATTGCTTTGCTGCTGTTTTTAAGGTGCTTTTTAAAAAAACATTTTTTTCCTCTTTGAATAACAAATTCAAGGAAAATATCGACTTGGTTATAGTTTTTGAAGAGAAATTCTATTTTGCATTAGTCTAAAAGATATGCTTATACCATGAACCTAATCATTCAACAAAGAAAATATTGGGTAGGTGTATAAAGGAAAAAATTCCAAACTTCCTTGCCATAGATTTCTGATCTCTCCTCATATATTATTTAAGGTCATGCAAAAGACTAGTCAGGAGTGCTACTTCATATTCTGTTCTGTTTTCTTTTTTTTGTTGTTTACTAACAGTTACCGTTAAGTAAAAAGGAAAGTTACATGTGTTTATTTAACCTAAAGCATGAAAGTTTTCATAACTTGATATTTTTACACCAAAACTTGTTCATATGGGCTGAAAGCAGAAGAATCTGACTACTTACACATCCAAACTTGCAGTCAAATATTCAATAGCAATATGTGATTTGACAAGGAGAGCTTTAACAGTGTTAAGTGATTCTGTCTACATTAACCTTTACATTTCAAGTCAAGGGTACAAAAACTTTGCTGATGCATTTTCAAATTTGTTAGTCGTGATTGGTGCAGAGATGTATTGGTGGTGTGTTTCACTCACACTGATAACAAGGTTTCCTAGCTCCTGTTTATTCTGCTCTTCCAGCTCTGATATGAAAATAGGTAAGCAAAAGAGTTAATACAGTAATTTCCCCTTGGAGTTTTTTTCCTGATAAAAACATGTGGGAGAGATACTACTTTTTTTCTCTGATTTTAATGGCTTCTATATCAATATTGCTAAATCATTATTTCTCTAAGACAAAACAGACTAAATTCAGTTATTCAAGGAAAACGTGCTTCATCTTCATTTGGAGATTAGTCCCAGTTCAATTCTACCAGCTTACTTTATCATTTAGCTCAGTGAGCATTCATCCACACGAGAACTTCCCAGTGACCACACAGTCTAGTTTTACGTGCTACGTTTATGGAGGACAACATTTAAAATCGTGTTGATAACTTGTATATGCTTGGTTCTACCTAATTAAAAAGAAAAATGCAGTACTAATCTGAAAATAAACCCTCTGGCTAGGAGAACTACCTATAAACCTTCCTCTCTTCTATGATTACTGCACAGTTGTAGTCTCCTCAATACTTTAAGCAAGAGTAATCATCTAAACATGTGGCATTCAACACAGATTCCTAGTGTGAATAATTCTATTTCCATTGAAGTCCAACGTCAGCAGAGTTTCTAACATTCTCCCTTATGGAGAGAATGACAAATTTGGCCAGACCATTACTGCAATCAGCAGCACTGAAGCCAATGAGAGTTTTTCCACCAATTTCAATAGACATCATGTTAATCAAATAGATGCTCCAACTTCAAGAATGCATCCTCTCTCTTCACATGGTCACTTCTTTCTTTTACTCTTTGCCAAGTAACAATCTACTGTTTTCAGATTTTCTGTAATAGACATCTCCATTGAGGTAAATTAGCTTCTTTGATGTGTTTGATTAATTTTCATTAAAGAAACTGCCTACATATTCATCCTTCACGTCTCAGTCAGGTCACGCCCCTTATACATAAGCCTAGTCATCCTTCACTGCAGTTCCCATTCTTGAGAAGGAGGAGTACTGTCACTTTCATTTTAGTTTTCTCGGCCCTATTCATATGTATTTTTCCAGATCAGTTCCTCTCGCTCATGGCAACACTACCTGATCTTTGGCTCTAGCCTAAGGAACGTTCTTTGATATATTAATTGTCTTGGCTAGAGGTACCCAAATCCCTGAATCCCTGCCTGTTTTGCATCCCGAGTTTAAAGAGAAAAGGTATGCCTATTCTTTAATTCTCTTAATGTTAATTCAAGTCTGTGTCAAACATGAGTCATTGACAGATTAAAGTAAATCTGTCACAGTGAGATTACCATGAACACAAAACATTGCTCAGCATGCACCATTTTCTTTCAGTGTGGGCTCAGATGAAAGTATAAAAATCATGATAGGTTTTTGACTTGATACATGACACAGAGCCTCTTTTATTTATCAAACGCTAATTAATCAGGAAAAAATAGAAATCAGATTTAATATTTTCTGTAATTCATTCTATAAATTACTGATCATTCTATGTAAAAATCCCATATCTTTGCCAAGGTTAAAAGTTTTAGTTTGATAACATTGTAAGTAGTACAGGGGAAGAAAGTATAAGGCTTGTGTACACATGAAACTGAAGTGAGATACACCAGTCCAATCCTGAGATCTCTCCCTGTACATATTTTAACCTAATGAAAGTGAATGGCAATCTTTTATCAGACAGAGCATAAAAACAGAATTTGAATAAAAGAAAAATGGAGCTGATATTAAGCAAGATTTAACCAGGTGTTCCATAGGAAATTTTAAGTTTTAATCTATCAGCAGAAACATTACAAAATAAATATTGCAGAAATAAAGAACAATGATGAAATGCCTTATCATAATTTTTAATTAATGTCTGGGTTTCCTTTCAAGTCTTTGCAGATCATATATTCTTCTGTCAGTGCCTTTACTGTTATTATTATTTATTGGCTATTACAATCAGCAAAAATAATCCCAAAAATGACAAAGATTTTGGAATTTGTTTCATCAGATGGGATTTCAGAGTAACCAAACTAAACAATAAAGATCTGAAAATGACACTACCACACTGGAACAGCCACATCTCTTTCCAAGACCCATTACACATCTATATGCATTAAGCTGTTTGTCTGCTGACAAAACTCACTTTCATTGAGAGAAATTGAGACATTCGGAACAAGAAACCTCTTAGAGAAGCAGTAATCTTCATTATCAACTGATCTTATTTGTAATCTTCATTATCAATTGATCTTATTTCATACTACCAGCAACATATCAGGTCATTTTGACACTTTATAAACTACTAGTCCAGGGATAAAAGCAATTAATACTGAGGCCATGAGTCAGGAGAAAAAAGGTTTTGGTAGCATTCATTTGCATTTCACTCTGTGGTACCTTCTTTCCACATAGGAAATATTATTGGATATATTTGACCCTTTTCCACTCCTAATGCACATAAAAGAAATCAAAGGCATCATAATCCAATCTGGCTGTAATCTATAAACAATGAGGAGAAAAAAATCATAATTACAGCCTATATGAGTTATTTCTCACTGCTCTGAAATAAGAGTATAATTAAAAAATTTCTATCACCAGAATT
The DNA here is from genome assembly GCA_037305975.1 of Chrysolophus pictus. Classification (NCBI taxonomy): domain Eukaryota; kingdom Metazoa; phylum Chordata; class Aves; order Galliformes; family Phasianidae; genus Chrysolophus; species Chrysolophus pictus. The sequence goes on along the minus strand of CM074583.1, from coordinate 10,100,700 downwards.
TGCACAGTTGAGAAATGTATTGCTAGACAAAATCATTTGCAACTCTGAACTTCGTTTACATGATTAAATCTTCTTGCAGCTTGACATGTTAGCAAAATGTTTGAACCTTTGAAAGGAAGCATATCAAAACACAAAAGCACACTGAAGCTGAAGATTAAAGTTTGAAATTTGGCAAAATATTTCATGGGAAGTAGATGCTCGGTAACCCCATGCTGTGACTTGATACACTGCAGGAAGGAATTTGAAAATATCCCCAGGCCATATACAGAAAAAAAAACAGAGAAGCATGTTTGTCAGAATTCATTATAGATCTCCTCATTTTGGATTAAATTATCCCTTAGCATAACAACTTGTTTGATTCTATAATATCTACATTATCTACATGAGAGGCTTGAGTCTGTTTTTGGTCATCACATGATGCTGTTCCATATAGCATAGAGGTAGCTAATGAAAAATGACTGGTCACGTTCCAATACTTGCACTTCACTTTTATCTGTTAAAGATTTTTTTAATTGGTTTCAGTACAAGACAAGAAGGGTCTTAGAAAGTAGTGACCTCATGCCAAAAGAGACAGTGATTGCTGATTATGAAGGGTTCCCTGCACTGCCAATAAGCAAGTTTATGAAGACTAATCTGCTTTTTTGTCCAACTCTAGGAAAGAGAGAATTCAATTTAACAACTGATTTTTAAAAACTTGTTTTATTTTAAGAATGTATTGCTCCTAATTTTTGTATTGAAGATGAACAGTCTTAATTTAACTTGATTAGAAGCAGTATAGAAAAGGCAGGATTTTTTGTTTTTATTACACTTTCCTAATATTTAGAGGATGGCAATATATCGTGCTAGTGATATCACTTAAAACCAAGGGGATGAAAGATCTACAAAGAGCACAAAAAGATGAACCATCATCATTGGCAATAAGTACTGGCATTTTCCCTATTCCCTATAGAGACTACCTTCATTGTTCAATTTTTTTTGTTCAGTTACTTTATTTGTATTTATTTTTATTCTCTCACATGTTCATATATTTCTTACTTACGTAACTATAGAAGTCGAGACTCAGCAGGGCATCCTATAGAATCTTCAAATATTGTGGAAAATGTTGGCCAGAGAGCAAAGATCATGTTTTTTCTCATCTAACTCAGCAGTACATCTCACTGATTTCAAATGATCAAACTCAATTTCCTTACCTGTTAGTCAACCTGAGTGCTAGACTGATTTAGTACAGTATTGTTCCCTGAATAATACATCACTTTCACTTTCAAGTTTGGCATTTCCAGCAACATGTTCAGACTCAAGTTCTTCAGTAAAATCCAAATGTTTCAGTAAATATCCACAGGCTGTGTGTTCAACCCACCATTCTATCCTTATACCACCCATTCGTTCTTTGTGGCATAAGTTTTTGCAGGACTTATTTCTCCAGACAGAAGTTCTAACTAATTGCAACCCAAGTTTTTAGGGACCAGAATTCTGAATTTTTGAGAATAAGATTTGATGAAAAAAATATCCTAAGTTAAGCTCATAAAAATGGGAAATATATCAAGTGATGTTCATGTTTAATAAAAAAGCATGAACACTTTCATTTTGGTTTCTAAATGCCAAATACCGATAACATTTATTACTGCACTGTATTTTACTACCAATTCCAACTCATATCAATATATAATTCAGCACTTAATCTATAATCTTCATTCAGATTATACATAGGAAGATGAAAGCATTACTGTATTCTTTAGTATTCCTTGCACAAAATTTGATCAAATGTAGTATTGTGATAATTTCAAATTGTTGTTTTGCTGTTGTTTGTTATGTTTTTCTTAATATACTCTGAATTATCCCCTTGGTTCAACATTGAAATATTTAAAAATTTTCAGAAAGGAAAAACAATATGCTACATAGGACATCAAACTGCAAGGTCTACAAACTTGGTATTTTTAAATAATATTTCTCTACCCCAAGCTTAGGCCTTAGAGGCAAACGTCCTAAAAGAGAAGATGTTTCAGTAAGGCAGCAGGGAAAAAGAAAGGTATCCACTGGATATCATGATTTCCTACACTACTATGAAAAAAATTACTGGGAGGATATGTGAAATTGTGCAAATTCAAAGAAATTTACTTATAGGTCAATTCAAATCACTGCTGCCTGAAAACAGAAGGCATAAGAAACTTGTTCTATTGCCAAATTTAACTATTCAAGTGTCTCAGCTAAAAATCTACATTCAGTAAAAATGCAATCTTTATCTCACATCACATGAACTCAAGAGTCCTGATTCTTTATTAATTCCCAAATATGAGCTCTTATTCTTGGATGATTGCTCCATCTACCCAGGGTCAGTTAAGGTTATACAGCATAAGAAAGGGACTGGTCAGCAAACAGTAACCAGACTATACTAAGTGTGCTTAGGAACTCTGCTTCCTTAGCTGAAGAGCGCTGCAAGCCCATACCAACGAGAACAATTTCTTCTACTTAAGACGCAAAAACTTTTTAGGGAAAGTAGAGGATAACAAATTCATAGAAATTAATAATTTAAAACCTAGGATGCTGTGAATATGCTTCAACTGCTGAATTGTATATTTCTCTGTGTACTCAGAGTAATACTTTTAAAATTCAGATTACATATTGCCACTAGGGTCCAGATTCTGAAGTGCTAATTCAGAAATGGGTTTAGGTAAATGTCCTATTGAAGCTATTGGAAATTATATTTTGATTGAGACTGTATTAATACCTAGTGTGGATTTCTGAATTTCACCCCCTAGAGTAATTAACACTGTAAACTAGAAAGAACTCCAGTAAGCAAGCAAGCTATTTTAAGTAATTAATATTATTATGAAAACAATTATCCTATAAAAATTATTGCTACGAAATATATGTGTATCTTTTAATTTAGTATTTCTGCTCTATGCTGCACTGGTGCAGCCTCATCTCAAGTGCTGTGCACATTTTTGGGCACCACAGTACAAAAAGCTTCCTTATAAGGTAGAGTGGCAGCACTGATCTCTTCTCTAATGACAGTGACAGGACCTGAGGAAATTCTAAGCTGCTGCTTCAGGAGAGGGTCAGGTTGGATATCAGGAAAAGGTTCTTCACTGAGAGGATGGTCAGGAAGGGGAAGAGGCTCCCCAGGGCAGTGGCCACTGCACTGACCTACTGGAATTCAAGAAACATCTAGACAACGCTCTTGATCATATGATCTTATTTTGGGTGATCCTGTGTGGTTCCAGGAGATGAACACTATGATCCTTATGGGTCCCTTCCACTAGGGAAATCTCATGATTCCATGATTCCCATACTACTGTAAGTCACATATATTCATCTGACTGTAGTACTTGAACTTTCCGATTAAAATTTCACTAATGATGAAAGTAACGCACAAAACCCAACATTTCCTTGTAAATAACCTAAAACCAAACATATACACACACACACGTCTGAGACAGAATCCAAAAACAAGAGTTTTTGAACCCTACTGTGCTTTGTCCACCACAACACACAGACGTATGTATGTTTGAAGATGACTTAATTTGTCTGCAGGCTGATAAACAATACTCACATACACGAACTTTCAGCATGAATACGCCACAACATATGAATATTTATCCCTGTTGAGACAAAATTAAGTGTCAAAAAACTAAAATGCCCTGAACATTCTCCCATCAGTCTCTGCCCAGCAAGAGGACAACCTTCACACATCCATGAGCAGGTGTGGACCATGGAGCACACATGACCTTCCCTCTCCAAGTCACCAGAAAGCAACAAGAAATTTCAATTCTCTTTTCACTTCTGTCAGGGACTCTTGAGAGACTTTGGGTGTGTCTCACTGGGCTCATTCATGTTTCCTAGAAGAATCTAACTTCTCCTCTGATCTCCAGCTGTTCCCCTATGTATAAAAGGCAAACAGTAATAGCTAGGTACTACTGACTAGGATTATGAGGCCACACTTCCTTAGTATAAGAACTGCTCAAGTTTTCATTCATTCTTTCAAATGGTATTTAAGAAATAGATACAATGGAGTCACTGCAGTGAATTAATTTCCACACTAATATCTTTCAAGAAAGACCTCCTGCTACTCTGACATACTCCAAGTTTTCAAAGTGTCAGTAAAACGCCACGTTATACATATCTTATTCATATGATTAGCAACTGCATGCACAACGCCTGGTAGGATTATTAGGATGAGTTATCAAGAATACAAAATATTTTGACCCTCTGCATATCCAACTATGCATTAAAGTAGGTTATAATAAATTCACATAAAGCATAGTAGATCTGGCAAGTTTAGGCAGTGAGTGAGAGCGTGATTTCTTCAAGTATATGAGGATATGAAACTCAGGAAATACATTGCAGCATTCTTCTGTAAAACATGGCAAAGTCAGCACTTCATACAATGAGCCCTTAAAGGTAAAAATTTTTCTTAATATTCAAATGGTTTATCATAAATTCTGCATTAAATTTTTCAGTATTTTTGAGATTTTTTTTTTAATGCTCTGATATAGACAACTGAGATTAACATAAAAACAGAAGACTGTTTACATCTATTTCCACAGCAGAATGCAGACTTTTTTTCAAATTATTTGAATATCCTATTTTCTTATTAGCTATGGAAACATCATTGAAATTTGTAAACTTACTATTTTAAACCAGATCACCATATTAAATTTACTCATGGAGATACACGCTATGTAATAATGAATATAAATTCCTCTTTTCAACATCAAATTTTATCTCTAAGGTTCCCAGTAGCACTTCTTCCTAACAAATAATTGTAACTTCAAGGAAAATAAGTTGGTGTGAATCATATGATGTCACAGATAATTAGTTTCCTTAGCTTTCATAGTATTTTCTTGAATCCCTTGTTCCTCTAGAAAGATATGACCTAAGAAATGGACAAGGAAAAAGCACGAGCAAAAAACTCAAAGTTCTGCTTGGGACATTTTAGCTCACTGACGGTCATCTTCCTACCTCATCCATTATACCAAACGCAGCCTATATGCTATCTATTCCATTTGGCATCTATCCAATTCATGAGTCAAGCACTCTTCTCATCTCAAAATGGATTTCATTCTTGCAGAAACCTTTGACTGCTTTTGGTCTAGCTGCCTCTGAGAAAAACTGAGCAATTTCTTACCATGAAATGCTTATGTATATACTCATTTATTAAATGTTAAATCACTGAAGATTTCCAAAGATATTAAAGAGTTTTGGTGGTTCTCCTCTTTCTTCACACAACTTAACTTGAAATTTAGTCAAAAATGCAAGTACATGTCAGCATAAGGCTTGAGATGTGAATGTTCATATGGCAGTTATCACAGTGTTTTTTGTGTGCTGTTGCTCAGCAGTCACCAGCCAGCCTGAGTGAAAAGATGCCCTAAAGAGCTTGGTGTGATTGTTTGAATAGTTGTTGAACTTGTCAGACCGAATTAAATTATGAGAAAAAAATATGTAAGCAGTCAAATACAATTTATAATGCAATCTTAAATCTTACAATTTGTAGATCTTCATCCTGAGATACAGTCTCACTTCCCTTTATCTTAAGAATTTTAGGATGTAGACAAGTAAAGCCTTTGAATGCTTTGACAATAATGTAGTTAAATCTGGAATCAAATTTCAGTAAGATCCAATGTTTTGCAACAAGATGTATAGATCCTTAAACAATTTTTTTCCTTGCTTCCAAAACATTATGAAGAATAAAAATCACTTGTAGTAATACATAACTTGTTGGCATGCTACCACGTATGATATTTAAAAGATTATTTCATAACCATAAGAAATGTAAGTAGTTTTGTTTTCTTTCTTTATTGTAAGGTTAAGTTTTAAAAACACCTCTGCTGTAAATACAAGGGTAGCTTTTTTTTTTAATATAGTTTTAATTGATCCGTCGATACAAATACTAGAAAATGATCTTAAAAGACAGCATGATCAGATATGGTTTTTCAGCCCCACTTGTGGTCCATGAGGTGCTTTTATGCCATTTTTTATATTTTATGCCATTATACCATTTTTTATACCACCTATTTGTGGTATAGTCTGGAGAGCACCTCAGGGCCTTCATGTCCAAACATTATTATCCACTTTTACCCAACTCAACTTGTTCTAGACTACCACTGGAATTTGCTATTATCTTTGTAACATGAAAGAAGGGAGTGTATATATATATATTTTTTTTTTTATCAGCAACTATATGTAAAGAAATACTCAAAGATTTGTTTACTCACTATTTTTAAGTATTAATATTTTACTGGTTAACATATCAATATAGAAAGAGCAAAAAATGCAACAAGTATTTGTTGCTTACACAATTTTGTTTTTTTCAACAACATTCTTGTTTATCTTCTTATATTCTGAAAACAACAAATATTTGAAGGAAATTTAGTAGGAAAAATAATACAGCACAAAAGTGACCGATTATAAATTTAACATCCCTTATTCCATACAACATTGCCACATTTTACCTACAATATCTCTTGAAGAAATTGCAGTCTTCTGATTTATTTTAACTGTAATTCCATTAGACTTTGTTTCATTAAGCAGCAAAAGACTAATCACAGGCTGTCTAGATTTGAATCAAAGCCTCACAGAATATGGAGTTTTTTTCAAAATAAGAACACAGACTCATTTAATCAGGGATATCTTTCTGGTTACTTAACACTAGCCTTCGCTACAAATCCTTCAGTTACTCACACATTCATGTCCTCATTCATTTTTAACTGAAGAAAATCTTAGGGATCTGAATATTTGTGACAGAATCCCAGCTTGACCCAAGTTTCCAATTAGATTTGCCTAGAGTTTGTCTTTGTGGGGTACAACCAAAAACCTGCGTCTGACAAAACAAAGGCAGCATCATTTTTCCTTATGTTTAATATATTATCTTTACATACACATGCTTTCCAGAAAAAGACTAATCATATTATTCTTCAAAGCTAGCCTTCACCACGTCATTGAAATAAGTTCTAAATTACTTTTTTATATTGTGTCTATAATGTAAGTCTACATTTTAGACAGACCAAACCAGACAGGAGGATGATTTCTTTGTGCTATATATTTCCAAGCACTTATAGTATCATTCACGTTCTAACAAAATAAATTTTGATTTTACAGGGGCCACTTAGGATTAATTTAACGATTTGCCCAGAGTTTAGATTGTTTCCCAGGAGAAGTAAAGGTCAAAATTTACATCTTACTAAACATTTAAAATCTTTAACCTTTTTGATGTGGAACCAAATGATTTGAAATCCATAGTTCTGTTACTTACAGCTACAGCTGTTACTACAGCTGTAAAGTTACAGCTTACTTAAAATTTACACTTCTGATCTATAAGTTCTGAGATGTTTTACATGACTGATTTTTTTATATAGTGATTTATGATGACATTTTAAACCTTCACTTAATGTACTATCAACATTCTTACCAAATTCACCACATCCTTGAACCTAAAAAGACAAGACTTGGTCCTCCAATAGAATCTTTCTCAATTTAAGATATGCATTCCAAGTCATAAACAATGTACTTGTTAAAGAGGGGGAGAGGTAACTTCTTATCGGTAAATATGTCCTCAGAGCTTCCATACACATTGATTGGCCAACATTTGGCATTCCCCTCACACGCTTTCAAACATGGAACCAGTCCATTTGCAAGAAATATTCGACAGAAGAGCAAATTTCATAAAGCAACTAGATTCCTTTTCTATCAGATGAATTATCCTTTCACTATAAATTAAACATAACCAGAAATCTGTCAAATCTACAACTGAATCGAGTCATCATCGTGAATATTTCCAAAGGACATCTTTAGATAAATTTGCAGTGAATGTACAAGTTCCATGTACAAGAAATTATCTTCCTGAACATACACAATGAACTCCAAATAAGCAAGGAGAATATTTGGTCATTTAGAAAAACACTGAGATGACAGAAGTTCAGAGACAAGCTGCCTGCTGAATCGGATTTGCATCTCAGAAATATTTTATTTTGTAATGTAATTTGTTGATGCTCCTGTACTCCAGGTGCATGGATCCAGTGCTTGCTCAGCAAGTCTTAGCTCTTTCAAGTCATATTCTTCCTGATCCTTGATATCTCAAATGCAGTTCTTTCAGACTTTGAGGATTTCAAAACTTTTTATGTAGATGCTTTTTTTCAAAAAAAAAAATTTGTGTGTATCAAACTGTAGTCTAAAATTTATTCTTCCATTGTTTGCATTTTCAAGTTAATTCTCTTCCAACAACCTGTAACTCTGTGAATTACTTAAGCAACACCTATTAAAATCAGTGGGTGACAACTTCAGGGCATCATGCTGAAAAATAAGGAACTATTTGTAGATGAAGGTACTCCTTCAGCAGTAACACAATCATCTGTCAGCAGTAACACAATCATCTGTCACTAAGAATATATTATCTTAAGTTACTTAAAATACACAACAGTGTCCCTACGTGGTTTCCAAAATCAAACAGATTTGGCACGGTGCAAAGGTAAGACTTTGCTCTTTTTCACATGCTTTAGAAAATCCAGCTGGGTGCATACCTATTCCTTAAAGAAAAAATTTCTCTGATCTTACTACCTCCAATGTAGCTAAGAAATATACTGTCAAATGAACTGGAAGTATGAAAATGAGAGATTATAGATAATATGTACAACTGTGTAATGTTACAACAATATAAATCCAGTTTATTGATCAATACAGAGTTAAGATTTGAAATACAGGCATTATTATTGAGTCTTGTGGAATAATGAGTCCCTGTAAATTCACAAATACTGAGTTCCATAAGTATCTACTCGCAGCAGAAGCCGAAGATAAATGTGAGGAACCATCCCTCTTTGGCTGAAACATTCAGTGAGCCATGTCTTCAGCATAAGCTTAACAGGAACTACCATATTTGTGAATTACCTTTAAAATCTGTCAGAAGCGAAGGTGATTGAGTTTTCATATTTTTATTCTAAGACTGTAATTTTAGTTCTGAAAATATATTCTGGAAATGACTTTTAAGAAAAAAAGGCCTAAATATGAGTTTTGCTTATTAAGGAAATCAGGACATAGTCACAGTAATTAGTAATAATTTAATTATTAAAGTTAAAGTTCCTGTGGTAAATAGATACTGTTATTATATTGTATGTTCCTTTCCTGTGCAAAGGAAAAAAAGCAAACAGCCATTCTGACTACCAAAATTTGAGATGGCAACAATATGCCATCTGTTACACCTTGATAGAATCCACGAGCAAGAAACTGAAACACAAACTGTATCTCCTGAGATAGAGCTGAAGTGGCATAAGAATCTTCTAGTTCCAAAAATACTAATGCTGCTTCTAATTTCCTGAGCAGAGTAGTCATCATGATTGTTAGATGGATGTGAGAGGTGGCTCACAAAGCCAGGGTGATTTTTAGATGGATAGCAGATCTAGCTTAATCTTAAATCATGGAGCAAATAATGTTAGAAAAATACGAAAAAAATCAATTGCAACTCACAGCAACCAAAACAAAAATAAAATATTTTAGGGAATAGAGACATGATGGAAACTTCCATAACTGCACTATTGAGAACTTGTAGACCCAGAGTTATCTTTATTTAAACAACTGGAGAAATATGCCTGCCCCTGTCTTTGGCAGACAACGTCAATGTACCTTGGTTATTTACATTAATCCCAATTGTGCAATTCCTTTAAAAATTCACTATAAAGAATAAAGAAATAATTAAAAAACTATACCTGTCTGTCTCTTTAGTTACAGTAATGAAAACTGGAAGGTATTAAATTATTATTATTATTTATGTGAATTATACAAGATAGATTACAGATGACAACCTGACATAGTCAAAATCACTATCTGATCAGAAATACTGGAGAAAGTACTAGAAATCTTCCCCTCCCTGAAAAAACACCTGACAATCAACTGTGTATAAAAGTGAAATATTATGTGATTGCATAGAAATCACCAGAAGTACATCTGCAAATCTATAAGTATTTTTGCAATACTTGCTCCAAACTAAATATGGTTATGAGTACTTTGATTTTTAAAATATTGTTTGTGGTCAGCAGTTGGTAGAACTTCACTCAACCGACTCTAAGGACAAACAGAAGAAACCAGAGGGAGCACTCCATGAGTTTGCTCTCTGATCGGTTTCAGGAAGCAGTCTAAGCTTTATCCCAGGCTGCCCTTACTCTCTTAAGGGAGTAAAGCAATAACATCCTAATTACTGGAAACTAATACCTGAGTAACAGGGGGTGGATAAACCTCCAGCAGCAAGCTGGATTGAAATTCAATTTTTTCTGCCTTAAACTTAGTCTCTCTGGGTGTATGTTAATTCCATTCTCCCAGTTTTAATTCAACCTGCTCTAGATCTATTGAAAAGAGATAATCAACTTCTGATCACCTCCAGTGATCTAAATAGAGAACAAAAGGAATCAAGAAATCAACTCTCAGTTCTGTGATACCCAACTTCTTCAAGGCAGATACAGGTAGGAGAAATCATATTCCCAATGACAAAAAAGTATACAGTTACATTAGAGAGATCAGCCACATATGACTACTCATATAATAACAACATTAGAAACTGAAAATGGAAAGTATCAGCAATCATCTTGTAAATTGTGTCTATATACAGGATTTCCATTTCATTTAATTTGCAAAACAATGCTTAGCAGATATATTTTTAAATGACTGTATATTGTGGATTTTAATTAAGATATAGTCAAAATCCTGTAATTGTTTGCAATGAACACAATTCTGCCTCCATGAGAACACAAGCATGCATGTTTGCAAATTAATATACTAAGTGATATTTAGCAAATTCAAATTAAGTGTTTTTTGTGAATTTGAAAAACTTATGGGAACAAAGCATCATGAAGACCTGCTGCCTTCATTAAATAATCTTCCCATAAAAACATGGATTGACTGCTCCATGAGACCTAGATTTCATCAGTGCCTCCATACCAGATAAATGAATATTTAACATCAGTTGTTAATGTAAAAAGATTTTGTCAAGCTTTTGAATTCACTTGACAGAATAATTGTCCAGTGATGTATTCCTTCAGCTGAAATTGATTAGTAAAAATAGAAGAGATCTTACCAAAGGTCATAGATTGTTATTTCTTGCTTTTCTTCATGCAAAATGGCTTCGTCTTAAACATTTTCAGCCAGACCTTATCTAGCAGGTACGAACAAGCCCAGACAAGCCTCTCTCCTGAAATCTTTCTTCACCCTTTAAAGTTTAAAATATATATATATATAAACAGTTTGTATCTCAGTTAAGCCCTTTCCCAGCTCAATTTCATCTCCCCATTATCACACCGAATTTCTAGACCCACGGATCCATTCTGCCCATTGTTCCTTACCAATATCTTCATCCTGATGGTCCCTGCAAGACACTGCTCCTGTAGTGCTCACACTACTCTTGCCTTAGCTGTCACTCAAGATCACTTTCAACATGCCTTTTGCCCTTTTCAGTCTGTGTCTTAGAACACACATATACACATTTGATACACAGAGCAATGCCCTTTTCTCGCAAACATGTTTTTTTCTCTTTATACAGGGCTTACCTATGTTGAACAAGCTCCTCAGTATGTCTGTCAGAAATTACTCCTTAAAACCAAATCTTCTGTACTTTCTATAACATAAATCCCAATTTGATTGACCTGCTATTGGTCTGTCTCTCTTTGAGCTTATCATAAAAAAAAAAAATAAACTTCTGATTTTAGTCCTAGTCCAGGGGTAATTTCTCTTCCTTGTAGAATCTTATAATCCTTGCCCCATAGATCCTCATTTAAAGCCATACTCTGAACTGATGAAGCTTAAGAACGGGGGTGTAATTTCCAAGCTGAACCAAGGGATGGTTCTCCAGCAGAAGAGCAAACAAAAATGAGGATCTATGAAGCATTATCACTTTACCTGGTTATTCACCAGATACTACTTTCAAATTTATCACACTTGACATATAAATGAAAGAAAAATGCAGCAGCACAGAAAAGAGAGAAAATCAGAAAGAACTCAATCATAACTCCCCAGTTCCCCATACAGCACAGAATTCTACTGAAGTTACACATGCATATTATTTACATCACCTTTGCATTTAGTCAAACTCCATTGGAATATGTGGTTGATTATAATAGCCTTTAGACTTGTGAATTTCTTACTAAAAAGTGCAAAGCAAGAAATGTAATATACAGGTAGTATTTTACAAAACGCATATATATACACACATTTATTAGAAATCTTGTATTGACTGAATAAACAAGGTATCCATATATAAGGCACACAGGAAAAAAAATACTGACACCAGATATTAAGGACAAAAGCTTTGTACACCACAAGCAAGTACTGCTTCCTACTGCTTTACACTTCTCTATTGTCTGTGCAGGCACACCCAAATTGTGATGGAAAACAACAACAGGTGAACACAGTTGAAATGACACTTGAACCTAGTTTCAAGACTCCGTAGATGGAGCTAAGACTGAAATCAGAGTTAAAATAGAAGCTCATGGACATGAAACCCTATTTTAAAAGACTGCAACCCCAAATTTATCTTCCTTTCAGAAACTGTGAAGTTCAAGATAGAAGTATCGCCTCCTCACATATTTCTAGATCTCAAAAGCATCAAAATAAGTTCATACGTTAGCCTCTAAACCTTGCAACAGAAAAAGCTCTCGTGTAAAATCCTTTCATTGACTGGAATTGAAGAAAATTTCAAAGCAACACAAATTATTTAATTTAGCTTCTACCACACACCATTCTCTACCATATATCTAAGTCTGTTAATTTTGTGGGAGATAATTCAAAGGATATGGACAAAAAAAAAATAAAAAACAAGCAGCACTTAAAAATGAAGGCACGGATACAAACAAATAATAATATGTAGTAAACTAAAGTCTATGCATAGGCAGGAGAAATGGAAAAGCAGGAAGTTTTTTCTGTACTTCTATTCTCATTCTAGTCACTTTTTTTTTTTTTTTTTAAATAAGATGAGCATTACCTTATATATTGCTTTTTCCTCACTCAGGAAACTCGCCCAGGGCTGACACGCTGTTATCATGCACAGCACAGGAGAGGTGGCAGCAGCCCAGCCTGTAGGTCACCTCCTGCAGCCCCAGAGCCCAGCTCGCTGCCTTCATATCCACTTCAGGTTCTCTGTGCTATGCAAAAGTAACTTATAAAGTTTTAAAATGCTAGTTCCAGTGGAATTGTAATTGGTTGGCAAGCAGGAGCAAACAGAATCACTGTCCTTCATGTGGTTTTTCAATTAACCACATCAAGCCTGAGCAAACAGGTAACTTAAACCAACCCCTCTGCAACCACACCTCACAGAGTCCATTGTCAGCTTCTGGTCCTACTAGTCCTGCTTTGATTAAAACCTGCAACCACTAAATCAGATGAGGAAAATCAGAGAACACCACTTGCATAAGCTAATTAAGCAAGCCTATCTTTCACCAGCTGAGGACATGGTCTTGATAATTTTATGACCCTCAAATATCAGAAAGTAACTTACATATACCCACACACTTATCTCCCACTTCGTATTTCATGATTTGACTGTTTTATTAAATCCAAGGTTTGATATTATTCCGATTCCACTACTAATGATGAGAAGTCTGATCACCATTTCCCTTTCTGCTTAAAAGCACATTTATGCAGGTAGTCCTCCTGAGTAGAAAAGTCATTTATTTGATAAAATTACTGATCCCTTTTCTTTCACTTGCCCTACAAGCGTGCAGAGACCACCTCCAGCCCTCACAGCTGGCACTGTGCTGCCTGTACAGATCCCCTGGGGGAGGGCTGGCTCCCAGCACACCGTTATAAAATGGAGCAACATTACATGACTGAAAGAAGTTTCTGGAAAATTAAATATTTTGCATGTAAATTATCTGAACAATGTGGCCATTTATGAACTCTACAGTCTGCTGTCTTGCTTTTTATCACTTCTTCAAAGTTATAATTACTGCATATCAAAACAGAAATTTGGGGGAGCCTCAGGTCTCTATAATTTCTTCACTTGAAATACTATCTTCAGGACTTTGCAGCACCTTGCGTTTTGTATTTTCTAAGTGTTTGTGTTGGTACTTTACGCTTTAGTTACTTACCTTTATGTTATGTGGGGCTGTAGTCTGCTCCCAGGGTAGATCCTGAAGCTGGAAATAAGGCAGAATAATCTTTACAAGAAACCTTGGTATTTCACAACATGTAAATCTCTCCAGTTTAGAGGCGCACAGCAGCACCTAGAAGAGAACCAGAAAGTTGTTCTTTTGTGTTTCAGGGGCAGCCTGCTACCTTGATTTCCTATAACAACTGCACAGCAGGGCAACTCATCTTCCTGCCACCAGCCTGACACACTGTTTCGTTTACCTAGCTTAAAAAAGAAAACCACCAACCAACAACCTTTTGTCCCCAGTACAGTCGGTTATCTTTTGCTGTGGTACAAGCCCCAAGACTTGCATGAAATGGGCACTGCAAAAGGAGATGAGACCCCAGGGCAATGTGAGCTGAGGAGCCCACAGGCAGACGGTCACGCAGCGGTTCTCAAAACGAAGGCCTTAAAGCTCTGCCAATCACCAAATGGGAGAACCTGATCAAAGAAATAGAAGCATGGCTTGAATAAAAAGGTTAAAATTATGAAAAAAAAATTGTGTAGGTTGATATATCTGAGATACTTTTTCCTTATGGCTAACAACACAGATAAAGTCCTATGGATTTCCACCTAACATTTTCTTGTCTCTCAGTTTGAGTATACTCTGTGTTTTGCATCTCTGAGCAAAATTTTAAATGCTCAAGTCCAGTGATTTTGTTAGCAGGCCACCTTCTAGCTGGAAAAAGGGAAATATTCATAACTACAGAGAGAAGATGAAAATACATCTACAAAGCTCAAAAACAACGTTAGAAGGAACAGAAAGTTTCTTAAACACCTTATAAGACATTGGCTCAACTTTGAGGCCCTTACTTTTGAAAGTTTGCCAAAATATATATTTTCCCTGTATAGTTTTCCAGCTCATTTCTACTTCAACTTCATTCCAGAAAAAAAATTAAAACCAGTAAAACCCACGTTGTTTGCATTCTCTTTCCTGTCCTACCCTCTTCTCAGTTACCACGAGCAGACTGCTTCAAATATAAACTCATGATACTTTTACATACTCCTTGAAAGTCATACAGTGTAACGTAAGTAACAAATAATTTTATGTGAATTACAGACATGATCCAGTCCTGCTTCTACTTCTTTCCAAAAGTGAGAAAATAAAGAGACCTTATAACCAGCATAAAAATGTTGCTGTTTCAGTAAAAGGAACAGATTCCGGCAGGGATGTTCATTCCACTGGTGAGCAGACAGTAACTTCAGCTCAGGACTACCACTATGGCTGCATTTCCTCTGTCACATTACACTTTATAACGCTTGCAAAACTTAGGTTTATGAACAATAGAATCAATAAATTTCAAGTACTAAAACTGTAGACTTTTTTTTCTTTCCTCTGTATACAGGGAGAAAATGAGATGCTACTGCTAATTCTTGAAGTCACTAGACTCTCCCTCTCTCTATACTAGAACTGCCAACAGCCCTTCTCCAAACGATACTTGCTATGCAGATGAATTCTCACATCAGAATACAAGTTTAGTAATAAAAATGATTTTTGTTTTAAGCAGCGATTATCAACTATGAAGTTTCTGAAATTACAGATGACAACAAGGCATTTATGTTTGTAACACATTACATTAGTTGTAAAATGTTTTGCTCGTGTTCAGCCTTTATAACCTCTCCATAGTCACTGAACATTGAAGTCATGACAGCTGTACTCAGAACAAAGTCTATTCTTACAAGAACAGAGTGCAAAACTCTGCAAGTTCTCTCCTTTGACACATTTGGGAAGAGGAGTGTTTCTTCACCACTGAGGATGTCTAGTTCTTACAGAAGAGGCAAGCTCAGGTTGATAGAGATGATGTCATCTGTAATGAGTCAAAGGGTCAGCCCTGTAACATCACCCTGCTACTTCACAGCACTAATGAATTCCACATAATAATTGCAGAGTCTTCAGGCTAAAAACTATTGATTGCTTTTCTTTCAACTCATTCCCTTCTTATGCCTCATTCCATCTTTGTCTAGAACAGCATCATTTGTTTTGGGAGCTCATTTGTCTTTGTTTTATTACCTCCCTCTGTAGCACCTGGGTCATTCTTGGTGCCATACAAACAAGAAATAACTATGCATAATATTCATTTTCTTTGGTGTAAGGCATGATTCGTCCCTCATCTCAGATGCAATGATATATTCCTGAGCAGCTGAAATCATGCAGCTTTGGTTAAGTAAACTCCATCAGAGAAAGCCTATTAGTTCAACATATATTTGTATTAAAAATGCTATTAATCAAAGCTTTTTAGAAGTGTAAACTATGGTGTTAGAATAGACAAAAAGGAGCTGATATTAACTGTATGGGCCGATGGAAAAAAACATTAATCTGTTTGAGAATCTGAAGGCCATTTTACATTGTCACATGTTATACATTTAAACATTCAAAACAATGGGAATGTAAAAGTTCCTTTCCCTGCATCCATCAATAATTATTCTTCCTTCACTCAGTAGAAACATATGTTGAATAACTCAGATTGTCTACGTTACGTATGGAATTAACATAGATTTGCTTTTATAATTCAATATGTTCTTGGTGTGGTACATGAGTTTTCAGTAACAGCAAAACAGATGAGGAAAAAGAGAACAGAGTAAAACCCTTTCACATGGTGAAAAATAGCAGCAACTGATTCAGTGGAGTTCAACAGCGCTACTATAGAGCCACAGTAAATAAAATCAGACTGGTAGCAGATGTGTGATTTAGACTTTCCTCTTTAGAAAATATTTTACTGGCCCATCTTTATAAATTTTGCCAGAGGTAATAGATAGCCTTAACTGAAATTTTCTCCAAATCCTGACTGTGGTTTGTTAAAATCAGTTTTGATTCTATTGCACATTCTGAGCTTTGATTCTGTAATCAAACGATGCATGAAACCTGATCTACACTTTTCTCACAACATTTAATTGAGAGGTGACCACTCTGATACTTGTTACAAAAATAATAAAACATCTGACAAGAACCTTAAGATGTCATCCTATTTATGCCCTGCAACTGATATATAAGGTCAAGTAGAACTATGCTGACCCTGCAAGGTATTTGTGTAACCTATAATTAAAACTTTGCAGTAAAGGAGATTTCACAGCCTCCATGCTTATCCTTTTTTGTTCCTTAAAACATCCATATAATTAACACATTTATAGCTAATCTAAATCAGTTTTTCTTAAGATTAAGGCCACTACTCATTTTTATTGCCTTTTAATTCTTGGAAATTAATACATCTTCCTCTATCCTCCCTTTTCGAGGAGAAACAATTACAATATCTTAACTCTTTCCAAGCACTTTATTAAAAGTTTGCACATATTCTGGTATTAGGTATTGACTCTGAAATGAAGACATTGCCATAGTGTGTTTTGAACTCACAGAAGCAAAAATCCAAATAAAAATCCATCCTTGCATCCAGCAATAATCTCGATTCATATGTTATCAAAACGGTTCATAATCACAGTCCTACAGCTTCAGTAGGACTAAATCCCACAGCATTTTCTGAAGGATATTACCTTCTCCTCCTTTGTAGAGCTTAACTAAAGACAGTATTCCTTGAAAAACTTTCACCAAAATTGAAAGTACTTGACTAAGACAAAAGCCTGCCTCCTACCACTTCTCTTCCACAAATAATATATAACAGTGTACATGTATCAGCCACACAAAGACAAATGCCAGCACTGCTCCACACTTTTGGACTATTATGCCGTATCAGTGAGTCTCGCTTCTTTCTGAGTTCACATCCTTTTAACAAAGAGCGAAACAAAAGGACTTCAGAATTTTAAAACTGGTGTAGGTTTTATACACAGAAACATTTTAGAACTTCTTATTAAAAGTACTTACAAGCACTTGGAAGATAAAAAGGAAGTTAAAACCAGCCAGCATGTTCATCAAGAACAAGTATCAAATCAGTTCAGTTTCCTCTCAAGACAGATTGAAGAGGAAAAATAGGTGCCATTTACCTTCTTTTTAGCAAAGCTTTTGACAGTTTTGCACAGCATTCTTATTGAAAAAATTTAAATATCTGATGCAAATTGAATTACCATCAGACAGATACAATACTACCTAGACAAAAAAAAAAAACAGTCAAGACTGACTGTAGGCAGGACAAAGTTTGAAATAATCTTGACAGATTTCATGATTTTAAAAATAAGACAAAATACTAGAGTGACAAATACAAGTTGCCTACGGTGTAGGCAAGAAAGATGAACTGCACAAGTGGAAGGACCCATCCAGATAGCCGTGCTGCAAGGAAGGGTCTCAGAGCTAGCTATACATTGATCAACTAATAGAGTCAACACCACCAGACAGGCTAGTTTAGGACACACTGGGATAAAGCAAAGCCTGCAATATACACAGCCTGATACTCCTGAACTTAACCTGACATAATTAATAAATGGTTGCCTACACTATTCACACACAGTTTCTCCTCTTTTTGAAGACTAAAGAGATCATATCTGATGAGTCCTTTCTTTTTTACCTGATAGTTCCAATGAGGTGATTCTCTCTTCAGAGGAAGACTAACCAAGCCCTGCAGATGCTTGGAAATGTATCACTTTGCATGAGCAAATGAAAGCCTCACAACATTTATTCATTTCCCTCACTTTTTTTAATCATTGCTCAATAGTGTGGAGTAGAAAAAATTGATCAGAATGCTAATAAGATAAAGTCACATGTACTATTTTTCTAAGGTGAACATAAAATACGACTGAGGAGATTAGGCCTCATATGGAGTAATTTAAGTCAAAAATAGAAGCTCTGTTTGTCATTAGAATTAAGTGAACAAGACAGGAAGGAAAGCTCATGGCTAGTATAATTTTATGAGGGTAAAAAAAGGTTAAAATTCAAGTATTTCTTGGAAAGATTATGCATCTCTTTTGACCTATTGTATAAAGCAAACTGAAAAAAAGCACTGAAAAATTTAGTTTTGGCCAGACTCTTAGCTCATTTTTTCCTCCCCTCATCTGCTGTATTTCAGTAATCTCCCTTTTAAATTTGATCTTTTCAAGCAGGTCAGATAGATTATATACGTTGCACTGAAGTTCTTGTGGGCTGATTCAAATAGACCCTAAATCAACAAGTCTGAGTCACTGCCTGTACTATCCTTTAAATCTATATTTTGCAGCCAGCACCACTGAAGCTAGTTCAGAAAGCTAGAAACTCTAACTCCAAGCTCTACAGGCTGCTTCTATTCTCATTCTAAGAGGATTTTCTCTGGGAAAGAAGAGGCATCCCTTCTTTGGTGTACTCAGGAGGGAAAGCCTGTAAGGTAGATAAGGTTTTCCTATAGCTACAAAAGGCTGCTCACAAACTGCAGAAGAGCTCTGCTTCAGGAGAGCTCTGACTCAGTTTCCCTCATTATACTCTTCCAAGTACCTGATTTCTTGCTGTGTAACTTGAACTTGACTCTCAGCTAAGGCAAAGATGAGGAACAGTTTCAAGGTGAGGCTAAAATATGTATTTTCCTTATACAAAAATGGAAGAGTGGGATTCAACACAGCAGTGAAGGTGAAACAACCTTTAATTTCATATCTACTGAGCTGGAATGGCCAGTGTTTCACTATGTGCCAACAAACACTGTGGGCTGTCAGAATAAGATACCTGACGCTTGCTACTGTCCAGTAATCTTAACTCATCTTTACAGAGCTTACTAGGGTTTTTGAATACATTTCCAAGGAGCAGTTAACTCCTTGTTGAATATTACCAACACACACACACACACAAACAAACCAAGCAAACAAAACCAAAAAAAAAATTTCTAAAAATTTTCCCTTTAGTGACATCCTGATTTTCTCAGATACGCAGATGAAATTGGCTCATATTTGTGTAGCATGACTCTAGCATCTTTTTCACATTAATATCTTATTCTTTAAGCAGACGCTATTAAATTCATGGTATCACCAAAACCAGCCCAAAAGACAGTGGTTGAATATGATCCCCATTCACAGGTACTCTGCCCCCTTGGAATTCACATTGTCTGATTATGCAACTTGGTTGAATAATTAGGAGTTACTTGGTCTAAAATAAACGATAGCGAATCAGTTACTTTTAGCGGCTGAAAAATCTGACAGTCAGTGGCAGTTGTCTTACTCTGTCTCCTTTGAATCAAGTACCTGGACAGCAAAAAATAAATAACTGTTCTCCACTATTTCCACTGGAAACTGCTGGAGTCTTAATGTTTGTTGATGATATACATCTAATTGAATAGAGTTGGTGATAGAAAAAATGCAATATTTTGTGAACCATGTTGACATTTTGCAGTTGGTGAGAAGGATACCTTCAATAAAACCGGATTTGAGCACTAGAAATCAATAGAACAAGGAATGCGAGCAGAATGAAAATTCTACATTGCAGAGATGCACTTCTGATTTCTACTGAAACACAAAGAGGTATCATTATTCTGAGCATGATATTGTTATACTGCAACTTCATCCACCCTAGTCTCCTCATGGTGGCCTTTGACTTTCTTGGAGTTTCTGCCAGTAAAAGATTCCCCTGCAAGGACCAAATGAGTACCATAAAAGACCTCAACAATGCAGAGTAGAAACATTTTGCAGATAAGAGCAGAATACTGAAAAGAACCAAAAACCATCCAATAGCAGTTCCAGTACTGAAAAAAAACCACAGAAACCATTTTTCAAAGCTAAAAGGAAATTTGTGTGCTATAACAAATCTTGCTGTCTCAATATAGCAGTTTCACAATACCAGGGCAAAGCCATCACCTCAACACTTCTAGAATCCCTGGCAAAAAGAAAAATCATGATGTTTGTGATATAGTCATGTATATTTGGTGACGATGGAGAAAGCTTGGCAGTGACGCAGCTGCTAATGCACTTTCTGGTGCCCAATTTGTGAGCAGCACCAAGAGCTGGAGGAGGACAGGGTGTCTCTGAGAGAACAGCCAGCACCGTGAAAGGCTAGAAGAGTGTAATATAAAATGAAAAAAGACATTTGTCAAACTAAAATGAGTCAGAAAATACATCCTACTTCTTCGTTGCCCTAGGATGTAAAGTGGGTAAATCTCCATACCACGAAAGAACATACAGGCAAAAAAGCCAGCCTGTAATTATGAACCATCATCAGTAATAAGAGTTTCCTGTTAAAACTGCAGGAAAGAAGGATCTATGTAATCATTTCAGTTTTTCATAGGGAAGTTATGAAGTTAAAAGCATCAGAAAAAAGTAATCTTGTTTATTCTATAAAATATGCTACAGCAAGCATTGTTTTGCTACTTTTTCATATCATGTCCCCTTCTTTAAAAAGTAAATTTTAAGCAAAACCAGTAAGTGAAACAGTAATTGTCATCTTTCTATACTGTGCAAAAGAACTATTTTCCTTGGTGTTTTACTATTTCTGATTATAGGTTTGCACTCCTTTCAAAGCTAGGCAATGTCTGAGGTGACAGAGTAGATCCAATGAGGTAAATAGATGTCTAATAAAACAGCACTTTCAACTACGCAGAATAAATAAATAGAATTCCCTACTACACAAAGGCACTGTTTGTAACTAACAATAAAGTCAAACTTGAACAAAAAGATTGGTGAAGTCTTCCCTTATTTCAAGCATGCAACAGCTTGTATGGGAGCCATGATATTTCACTCACCTAAAAGGAAAGCTTTTCAGTGATATTCAATTGCCATTTGATCCACTGGAATGATCAAAAACCAAACAGCAGTACCGTGCATTCGAATAGGAAAAAATAGCAGAAATTCATGCGATGAAACAGTGAATTAATCTCCTGTAAAATATTGCATTTTTCCACAAAGCTTTCAAAGAACATATTCATTTTTAAATGGCTTCTGCCAGTGAAATACAACTTCTTAACTTTATTTGCATCCTGCCTGTGTTTAAAGGCAGAAACACAGAGCAGCATGAAAAGTATTAATAACTTCAAGTTCATTAATTCCAGTAAAGCAAGCATGTGTTTCAGTGGACACTTTAGCGCAGCTACTACACTGTACAAGTTAAGTATGTTTCAGTATGTTTTGCTAAAGCAGGACCTGTGTGTATAACAAACTTCACATTCATGAGCCTTCGATTCAACCCTTAAAGGTACCTACCAATTCAAACTGTATCTAACTGAACTGGATCGGCACTAAACAGAGACTCCTTGTATTATGCAGGAGCCAGAAACAATATCCACAGACTTTTCATTTCCAGATTGAGGTTACAGGAATTTCTTTGAGGAAGAAAAAAATCAATTA
The DNA here is from genome assembly GCA_037305975.1 of Chrysolophus pictus. NCBI lineage: Eukaryota > Metazoa > Chordata > Aves > Galliformes > Phasianidae > Chrysolophus > Chrysolophus pictus. The sequence goes on along the minus strand of CM074583.1, from coordinate 10,078,427 downwards.
TTTTAATATGAAATGTAATTAAAAAAAAAAAAAGAGAGAGAGAGAAGACTAACAAATTCAGAAATTCAAAATCTGCGTTTTAAGTAAATTCACAATAAGTTTTTAAATCTCCAGCTACAGTCTCCATCTGAGTACACTTCATTCCTCTCAACAGAGTCCTTTGGTTATACACAACCAAACCCACACGCATTAACAACTGCAGAAGCAGAGCCAACCTAATATTCCACTAATCACCCACTTGGCCTGTTCAGAACTGTCTCACTTTCTCTGCAGACCCCTAGTGACAAGTCTTATGTCCAAATAAACCCTTCAGAGTATACTAAGTCATGAGGAGGTGTTTCCTCTTCCCACAGTGGAAATATTCAAAACTGCCTGTAACCCAAGTTCCTTTTTTCACATGAAATTCACTGTGGCAATCTTATGTCAGTCAGATGTACAATGCACGCACGAGACCAGTCCTGACAGAGATGTAACACCAGTGACTTGGTAATAATGGTCTTAAGCAAATCCATTTAGCAGTTAACTGTTGTTCATTATAAATACAGTTGTTCATAATACTCAGTTATTAATGACAGGTTTTGAACATAAGAACGGCTATATGCTTTCCATTTAATTCAAATTTATCTAGTACCAAAATAATAGCATTAAACCTTCCTTGTTCAAACTGTACTCTCTTTAAAGCTCTCACATAAGAGGTTCTGAAAGCAACCCACTGAAGCACAAGCTAAGTTCCAGCACTGCACGCTCTCCTCCACTTCCATTACCTCTCCAGCCTACATCAATGAGGAAACCACAAGTTTGATACCAGTCATTTATAAAATACACACCACTTAGTAACACAAGACTGAGTCAGGTTCTACCAGTAATTTTTGTGCAAGTCCACAAAGACTGCACTGACTGAAATAGTTCTTCTGGATTTTTAGCATTCCAGCTGAAAGTTAAATACGACCAAATTCTCAGCAGGACTCTCACAAGAATTGGACCCTTTTTTACAAGGATCAAAAGTGGATGTTTTAGAATGTAATCCTGTAGGTTGAAGAGCTCTCTATTTTTCCACTAAAATTAAGCAAATATTGTATTATCTGCTGTGTATCCACTATAAATAATGAATCCTTCTGGCTTTTAAAAAGATTGGATAGGTTCAAATCCACCAACAATGTGTCAGATAACATTCTTACCATATCCTTGTTCTCCACGGGTCTGTCAAGTGATGCTTAGAGAATATTTTCTGAAACCAAATTTACCTTGGGGATTATAGTTTTCTGTCAACACATTATATAATTTGTTTTCAGATCTGTCCTATTCAAGGACAGAACCAGAGCATATGCTGTAGCATACCTCCCCCATGTACTGCTTCTACAGCTCCTTGCAGTTGGTGGCTTTCACAAAGATTAATTTAGCAAGCGTATAGTAAAAAGCTGGATAAACTAAGATTTTACTGGATTTGGGCCAGATAACTAGATCTAACACTTATCTGTCCATATCTAGTACCTAACATGATGATCAAGCAGATATTTACTCTCATTTGGAATTTATGGAGGCCAAACCTTTAAAAATTTTGGATTTGAAGTTTCTGTTTAAAAGCCAGGAAACAAGGGAGGCAGCTGCAATGGCCCCCACCACACACAGGAATCCTTTGGCTGCGAAGCACCTTCCAGCTCCTCCCCTTCCCTTCACAATTTGCTCTTTGCTTTGAGTTATTCTTATGCACATCCCCCCATAACGTACCTTTGTGTAAAATTAAAGCCATTACAATCAGACATTGTGTAGTTAAGCTCTGAACAATAGTGATCACTGACAGCATTTTGGTGACCAAAAATATTACATTTATTACCTGCCTATACCACTGCTTACAGGCTTATTACGCAAGCTTCAGACATAACCCTTTTCTTACTCAAGTTCACGCCACAAGCACACTGACTTCCTACAGCTAGTTTCAGAGGCAACATCTCTGCTAGAATATGCACTGACAGAAACAGTTTTTGATTAGAAAAGTCTTTATTCAGTATCTCTTCATAAATGAGTTCTCTGTACCCTGCTCATTTTGACTTCACACTGTGGAAACCTTAGAGTAGATGTAAGTATTCCTCCTGCGTGGAAACTTTGGTAGCAGTTTAGGGGATTTTGTTTGCCTATTTGTTCTGGAGAGGGGGTTGTTTGATTTCTATTTTTCTTTTTTTAGGTTAATACTCTTAGCTACTGCATTTAATTTTTAAATATTTCATTTGGAGATGTTAATAAGGTAACAAAAGCAATCACAGCTGAGTGAATTCACATTAAACTTATCCTTTTTCTTTCCTGTCAAGAAACAGTTGTTTGGAAGACTGCAGTGAGCACAGGGCCTGCTTCCCACCCCTGTCCTTTTCTTGAAGATTTAGTGAACTGAAATTTGTTTTGAGCATTCCTCAGTTCTGACTATAAGAGCTTGTTTATAAACCACTGAGCATCTGTAATTTTTAGGATTTTATTCAGGCTTTTCTGTGTACTTCCTTTGAAATAACAGAAGGCTCAAAAAGAATTTCATTCTCTGCAGCTCAATAGGTGCAGCAGAGGGATCCTCTCTCCCCGGTTTACTTTAACTTTGCATTTTGAACTACACAGTGTGAAGCAGGCTTAATTACCAGCTTGACAAGTCCTCTTCTTACACTTCTTTCACAAAGGAGAAAGGTTGGAAGACAGTTGTCTTGGCAGATCCATGAGGATAAAGAGAGTAATCTCTTGGTTAACTTTTTAAAAACTAAATTTTAGTTGAGTAACTTGATAATTCCCATTCTTCCTCCCCTTAATCCCAGAAATCTAAACTTCTGACATAAAAAAAAACCACTTTCAAATATATCACTTTATTTACTTAGTTAAAAATAAATCAAATTTACTTAACATTTTCAGGAAAAAATTATACTTTTGTTTTTATTATTAACTAAGCAACTTCCACTAAGCTCTAATTTCTTAATAAATCTAGAAGAGTTTTCAAAATCATAAATCAATCAGTTATATAGGCCCTCGCTACTCTCTCCTTCAGATCTTCAACACCCCATTGAAGCTCCTGTTGCATCACCACCGTCCTACTTTGATTCCCTCATAAATGCACCCATACTACCACTCCTTACAAATCCTTCATTATCGTATTCGTTTAGGGGGAGTATCATGGTGAGATGCTGTTGATGAAACACAGATCAGAATGGGTATAAGTCACCTCTATTTCCTTCACTCAGTTCTCCTAATGAGCAATCGTGATTGGGGTAAGTTTACAAATAATGACTTGTATTTTCACAACACTCATGCAAGACATGAAAAAAACTGGATACAATGCCAAAGATCTTCACATCAAATTCTAATCTTCAGATATTCTGAATTGTTGCTCTGCATTTTTAAATTCTGTCATTGCGATTGCTGATGCTGCTTATTAGACTTCCAGTCACACCACTGGCTTCCCCTTATCAAATTGTTACTACCCTTATATATTCTACTTACACGGTAATTTTTAGTGCCCGATTAAGGAATTTTGGTTTTTAATTAGCACTATCATTCCCGCCATTTTTTTTTTAATTTATACATAACAGTAAAATCCTTTACAGAGCCTTCCCTTTTTAGTTTTCCATCTTCTTTGAGGTACAGTAACTCTGGGTATAATTTTGTAATTGGGGATGGAAATGAGCTTCTTTAAATGTAATCATTAAATTCATTTACACTACATCATTTGAGACTTTAGTACATTCTGTCTGGTTTTCCCAATTTCCTCTCATTTCTCACTCTGCTCATTTTCTCATGTATAGTCATGTATGGGTGTATCCATCAATCTCAGAATTCCTAAGGCCCCTGACAATGCTCTTAGTTCCATACAAGTTTGTTTTCAGGGTCTTACTGATTACTACCAATGCTGCTAAGACATCCAAAGAGCCAAAGACACCATGGTTATATAAATATAAAAATGCCTTATAAATATTCTGTGACTGACCTATCTGTACAAATTTCACAGCTTGAAGAATTGATAATTTTCAGTTTTCCCGTCAGCGTGAATTTTTCAGCAACAGGGTTATGGAGATGCCTTTAAAAAGGCAAGAAAACAGTGGACCACTTACATTTGAAAGAAACTTAAACAGCTGATGTGACAAATATGAAAAGCTGTAGTGTCAAAAAGAAAACCAAATAGATGAAAGCTGAAAGATTAATAGTGCTGCATCTTTGATGGGATACAATATAGAAGAGACCATTACTACTTTGGGCTTTATACAAAAGCAAAGTATCAAAAAGAAGAGTTGACAGGCAGTGCATTTCTTGATGAGCAGAGTGATAATAGAGACCAACGTTAAAAAAAACGAACAACTATGCAAACTGGAAAGTGCTTAAAAAGAGGTAAACAAAAAAAATCAAACAGTGTAAATTACTGGTTGGGAAGATCTTAAATATCAAATCTCTGAAAAGCATAATGAAGCATTATTCATGGCAAAACTACGCCAGCATGTTTCAAAGATGTAATCTTACGTGGTTATCAATATACGGTGTTTTTTGTTTATAATCCTCTCTTGAGGGTTATGTTTCCTTTTTCAAACCCAGTTCATTATTTTGAAATTTTAAGTTTATAGATAGAAACATGATGACTAGGCTCAGATAGGAAGGTTTCTGTGACATGAGTATCACATGACATATCTACATAATTTGATCCATATGAGTTGGACCAAATTAGACTATAATAGAAATAGACAAACTATCCAGAGAAAGTTACCAAGGAAAAAGGTAATCTAGACCTCCTGTGTGAAACCAGACAGAATCAAGAGAAACCTAGTGATAACAGGGGAGGGAAGAGAAGATGTTTAATTTCTTGCACCCTTTTTTCTCCTCTAAAATATTTAATTCAGTAGTTCCCATGGAAACATTCTCAAAATGACTGTCCCATTTCTGATTATTTCTAGTTATTTAACTGTTTTGTATTTCAACTGAAACAAACTACTTGGAGTCAGTCTGTGAGAATCAGTCTGGGATTCACAGAGTTGTGAATTTAAAGTGTTACATTTCTCCCCTTTAGTCAAATTTCAAGATGTATGACTTCAGCTTAAAAAAAAAAAAAAGCTCAGAAAAAGTTCTGATACAGAATGAAAGCCCTCCCATTAACTAATAAACTTAAAGCTACTCGATTTTTTTTTTAAGTGCTTTTAACATGGTCTTTTCTATGTAGCTTTACTATGCTATAGCATATGAGAAATGGGTTCATTTGGAATGACTTAAACCATTCAAATTACACTAATTGACGGAAGAAGTGGAATGGGTGTCAGTTCATATGAATATGGGAAAAAATGTTTTATCTAATCGGGATACTTACATTTAAATAACTACGTATGAAGAACCTTGGTAAAGTAGAAAATTTAAGAGCATTCTAAGATTGCATAGGTACACTAAAGAACTGCTCAGCCACTCATCATCTTTCCAAGACGTGGTTTGTAGTAAAAGTAATCAGAAATAGTAGCGACCAGCAACTTTCTGGAAGCCTTAACTTGAAATTATCTTGGGATTATGTAATAGTGCCAAAAATTCTAATGGGCTGGCAAAAAAAATTAATTAAAAGATGAACACTGCAGTAGTTCATAGTGCTATAGCTTCATTTGGCCAAAACCACCCTATAAAAGAAATAATTCAAAATGAATCTAGATAGGAATTTCTCTATTATCATGTTAGATTTCATAAAGGAAGGTGTACAAATATGTACCTTGAGATATAAATTTTAAGTAGCAATCATATAGAAAAAGCTATACTCTAATGCCATAATTTGAAAATAATAATTTGAATTTTTTAAATACAACTGGTCCTTATTTTTCACTCCTTAAATCAAACATGCTGCAAGCATACTTGTACACTTTCAGAAGTTTTACTTTGAGAAAACCACTCTTATTACTAATAACATTGTCTACATCTAATGTTCACCAAGATGTTATATTCATTGCTTTAGAAAGAATTTTAAATACAGATTATGTGGTTCCTGCTTTGTAATGGTTTCTGCGTAATGTCCTTGTACTGCAGGGAATTTCATTAGCAAGTGCCCTGATCTTGTCCTCCAAAGCTTCATTGCTTTAGACAAGCATGGATTTAATTGAGAGAAAACCAAGCTGTGATTGTGGCTCAGGTGTGAAGGCTGTTTCCCTCAGCAAATTAAATTCGATGTAATGACCGAGCTTTCTTTTTCTTACTCTCCACTTACGAGAGATTTAGTACTGCATATTAATTATTATGCTGGCCTCTCTTACCACGATGTTGTTTTTCCCATCGTTTTGTGAAAGATTGATGCACAGATAAAATTGACTGTTTAATGTACTGTGAGGATGATTAACATCCTGAGGATAGATCACAAGGTTATTCTATGTCACGAATTTCTACAGGGCTTCTACTTTAAACAATGCAACTCAACAAATTTATAGCCCCTGCTGATTCTGTGTTTTCTCTGCCTGAGCTCTCATGTTGGATGTCGCTACACAAAGGCCTTACAATTGCTTGTTCTCCATTTCTGTGGAGGACAGTCAGTACTATGAACACCGACATACACATCAAACAGCTAATCCCTGTTTGTCAGGAGTACTGACCCAAATACTCTGTGGTAATAGCCTCAATCAAAACTCAATTTATAATACCTGCAACACCAAAATGAACTATATACATATGAACTAGCAGTCTGTCTTTACAAAACCAAGAAAGAATGCAGTGGCGATGTTGTCCCACTACACTAGACATGAAAAATCTGAAATGAGGTCATTATCTGTATGGAAATTATTTCCATAGCATGAATCTGAACTGCCAAACCCAGCGTGCCAAGATATACATTATATTTACTAAATGTGAAAGCGATAGCTGAGCACTTCCAGTATCTCGTAAGGTGAGTATATTCCATGCATGCACACACGTATAGAAATACTAATCAGGAATCTAAAAGGCAAAGCACTTTAATTCTCACTTCCAATCTTCTGGAGTGAAGCAATATAATCTTTTCGCTGAGAATGGAAGTGGTAGCAATACCTGCAAGCAAATACTGTTTATCACTATTGTCATCAAGTTTATGGGAACATAAATTTCTTTCCATAATACTTTTTCATCAGAGATCAATAAGCATCCAGTAGCAAATCACCAAAAATAAATGAATATATATATATATAATCATCTGCTATAGTACATTCAGGAAATTGCTCTGAAGAGTTTCCTATACAGCATGCAAACGCTCAGTTCTAAGGAACTTAGTGAGTGACAAAAGAATCTAAGGAGGATCAGCCATAGTAAATCTACTCAGCCTTTCATCTCTAAGGATGGAACCATTATTTATCTTACATTTTAAAATCCTTAGACCTTGGACCATACCATTAAGCATGTTAGGGTCCCACTGATAGGGCCAGCTACATTTAAGAAATTAAAATGGATTTATAATCCTGTGGAATATAACCCAGTGTAGATATTTGTACTTAAATAAGAAGAATGAAGATCATTAACAAGTCTATTATCTTGGAGTCATAGCATTTACACAACATGGCATTTTTGCAACTCTCCGGGTCAGAAATTCACAGCCTTAGGGACACAGCATTATTGTTGGCCAGAAATAGAGATTCGTATTCTGTCCTACGTGCCTGCTTAGCATTTAACCATTAAGAAAGGGACGGAGATGTATTAATATTTTACAGCCTGTTTCACACGCTTTGTGAAGACTAGTTCTATAGAAATTTGTGCGATTAAGTGGACTGAGGTATAAGAGAGAATAGGACTGAACACTTTCAAAAGCCCCAGACTGAGTCACTGCAAGCTAGGCCTTCTAGTGCATTTGTACCTTGTCCTCACCTGCTCAGAGTTACCTGCACTGGGCAAAGACTTTCTGCTACAGATGAAAGCATGAGTGTGCCCAGCCTATTTTAATGTAAGGCTTCAAATGTCTTCATTTTGTAGAGGGGGGAAAAAAAATGAAATTTAAAATTTAAAAGGCTGAATGTATCTGCTCCAGAAACCTGTATTAGAGGTCTTCCAAATGAAACAGAAAGTAGCTGAAAATGAAGAAAACTACAGCCAGACGAAATACTGCCTTGTGTTATGAACCCAATGCTGAGAGGTAAATATAAAATACATACTCTTATCTGCTTGAATTAGCATATCTGATCATAGCCAGAAAAAAGCTGTTACAAACTTAACTGCATTTCTTCATTAACTCTCTATCACAAACTCTTACAATGCAGCTAAACTTACTAATTCACTTTTCCTTTGTGTATCCTTATCCATGCTACCTTGTAATTCAGTCCCTCAGAAAAAGAATTGATTTCAAACTAAAAAAAATTGGAGATTTAGGTTGATACAAAGGAAACTCTTCATTCTGAAGGTGGGGAGGCACTGGAACAGGCTGCCCAGAGATAAGAAATGAATTCTCCATCTCCGGAGGCATCCAGGGCAAGGCATCTGGGTTCCTGGGCAGTCTGATCTGGTGGGTCACAACACTGTCAATGGCAGGGAGTTGGAACTGGATGGTCTTTAAGATCTTTTTGAATACAAGTTATTCTATGCTTCTATGATCATGTTGTTAAAAATACATGAAGTCAACATCTGATTTGCTTCATTTTCTCTATTATAAAAAAACAGAAATTTGTAAAATGTGCAGCAGATTCTTGAAAAAGCCTATCAGTTACTGAGGCTCTAGTCTCAATGAATAAATTCCTCAAATAAGTTAGTTCTCATAAAGAAAAAAAGCACAGTAGGAACTGATTAATTAGTCGACAGCCTAATAGCTTTTGATGAGTTTGGAAAACACCTGAGTCTCCATTAGGCATGTTATAGTAGCAACTGTATTTATTTATTCTTTCTTAATGAAAATAGACTTGGAATACTCGGCTAACGTCAACTGGCACAATCTATTTCTTTTGAAAGGATCAAGACTAATCTGTCTTGGCTGAAAATCTACCCATAAGCATAAGTCAAACTTGCTATGCAGTCTTGGTAGGATGACAGTATTCTTGCAAACTACGTTACGGGTGCTCCTCTCCTCTTGCATTAATCCTCTAAACCATTCACAAGGCTGTAGTCCTCTTAACAACCACCACACAGAATTCGGCTGGAATGACATTAATCATTCTTTTCCGTTGCCTGGAATTCTGTGGTTTCATTGAAATTCAGTCTTGATAGTGTATTTAGCAGACTTTAAATTTTGTAACATTATTGGTTTTATATATGAGTAAAAGTAATCTGTACATTAAAAAATTGAACAGTATCTATATAAAATGTCTAAACAACACACTTTAAAGCTCCTCACCTTTTAATTACTCTTGTGTTCTCAAACTTCTTTGCACTTCAACAAGGTATTCTGGTTGGGAAAAACAGAAATAACAAAGCAAGAAATCAGATACTTCCTCACTGAGATTTCCTGAAAAGCCTGACATGACTGAATCGAATGACAACAGAGAGGAAACTAAAGACAAGCAAAGTGAGAAAGCCTGTTGAATCAATAATAGACTATTTCACTCAGAAGTACTCTGAAGAGATTGCTCTTAGGTCATGAGCCTGGGTAGGATTTTGAACACCCTCCTTTTTGGAAGATTTAGCCTCTTGGCTTTCCCTGTTTGCTGTAAAAGTTACCTAGCTACCAAGACTCTAAGATGGTATCTCAATCAATATCTGCTTTAAATACTTCTGGTAGCCACTCTCCTCTGGTTGACAACAATCTAATTTTTTTGTGTGCGCGCTGATTTTAGCCAGAATTTTCATGCTATTGAATGTTTCATAAGGAAAAGTATTTATGGAAGCTGACTATTTAATGGCAGACTTTTTAAAAGTTTTTTTTTCTATAATAAAAAAGCAACAAAAAACAACAAAACATCTTAATAGTATTGAGTAATGTGTTAACTCACAAGAACCTGCTTGTCCTTTCACTGGTGTCAGAAAGAATAGCGTTTCAAAGTCAAGTTTTATTTATATATAAAATCTAGTAAACTGTTTTTGCAATAAATAAGAATAGCATCATTTAAAGAAGAAGAATTATTAGCCACCCAAGATAGATACCTGCCCTTGTACACTTGGAATTTAATAAGGGAAGTTCAGGCTGGCAGAATGCATCATTTAGGCTGGTCTGAACTGGCTGAGAATCCAAACCCATCTCCTAGAGCAGAACATCATTTTAGAAAAAGAAAACTGAGGTCTCTAACAACTCCAAATGCCATCAAGGAGCAGAAGTTTACTTTTCAACTGAAGCCTGTGTAATACCTTCTGGATTAATGACCAGATGAGTAGAGCCAGTGGCCTTGCATTAATACCTAGGAAAATATCCTGCATCAAAATTATATTGCTGGGTTTGGGGATTTTTTTTTTATTTATATTTTTCATCATATGAAGTTTATGCTTTATTTTTACTTGTTATAGTTTCACTCATCTCCAGGTAGCTAAAGAGCTTTAGGCCATGATTTAATAAAGCATTTAAATGGATATGCAAGTCCTAAAACATCCAGTGAGAATGCTTAAACATGCTTGAAGCTAAACATGCATTTTCCCACAGCAGAACATTTTCTTCCATTTATTGTTCAGTTTGAGTCTGTTTTGCCATATTTTCATAAAGTAATTGTATAGCAGGCAAACCAGAATAGCTTAATTAATCAGCATGTTCTATGATAATAGATATTTTGGATGCAGATATGTTTACATTCATATTTTTATTCAGTCTATTCTCTTTATTCTGTCAATATTATTTGTGTACCATTTTCTTGGTGGAGAATTGCTGATGTACAGGAAAACAGTGTCAACAAATAACCACAGAAAAACTGTGAATAAGAGGCTAAAACAGGGCCACTGTAGGCATTTGCATTTTTCATACAGTCAGTAGAACTTAAAACTGGTATTTGCAGTTCTGTGCGCTGCCATCTTGCTCTGTCCAAGAAAAGCAAGCTGCTCTGGGGAACCTGGGACCCACCATTTATTTTAGCCCACAGTCAGACACCTCTCCAAAAAGGCCCTTTCCACAGAATTGGAGCAGCAGTTTAAAACTTGCATCACAAATGTATCTGAGCACAAGTCATGTTAAGATCTCCAGGAAAGGCAAAACTATATTAGTGGCCCTAGGCAGTACCACCAAGTCTAAAGCCACACAAGGTCTATGTTTTGCTACTGCCACCAAGAACCAAACTGAACATGGGCTGCTTCACTCTTCCAGAGACTGTAGGAACAACTTGGGCTACTAGGCAAATTAAATATCTCCCCTTTGTTATAGACATGACTTTATCACCCTTTTATTGTGTTTAACTGTTTCTCTTAATTCACTGCTTATTGCTCATACTCATAAATTTATACACCCCCCAGGAATGCTAATTAAAACCAAGCTGGCCCACAGAAGGTTTAGATGACATGCCTATAGTTCCAGCATCATCAGTTCATTTCAGCTAGTGGAAGGAGTAATAATTTCACATGCTAACAAAAAGAATTTCAAAATTGAAGATTAGGCTACTTCAAATACAAAGCATGCCTAGTCACCAGTCCCTCTCAGCTACAGAATCACAGTTATCCTGCAGCCTCTCCATTGCAAAGGAGAGGCCAGCATCACCACAAGGAACAGTGCTGATACAGAAACAGATGGCTCCCGCTTGACCAAGTGAGATATGATTCAGCACCTGTCCCCAGGCAGAGGCATCCCATTTGGCAGTGCTGCTGCACAGCCTTGAGCAGGTTTGTAAAGCCACCCGCCCGTCAGAGAGCAGCTCCTCTGCAATGCAGCTGCTTTCCAAGGGTACAAGCTGGTGCCAAACTGCCTACAGCCAGATTCATTGCTAAGATTGTTTGCATTTATTTTTTTTCTTATAACACTCTCGTAGCTTTTTTTCTCCAGACAACAACCTACTGATTTTAATACAAGATGCCTTGTTAAGTGCTGTTTAACACTATGGCTGCAACCATAGGAGCTATTTTGCGTATTTTCAATTTGTACAAAAAAGTTTTTAAATCTATCTTGACTATTTAAATAAATGCATAACTCTGCTTACTAGCTTACAGATGGACTAGTTAGCCCAGGTTCCTGAAACCTTCAAATCAGAGAATGGTTTAGATTGGAGAAGCCCTCAGCGATCGTCTAGTTACAATCCCACAGCCATGAGCAGGGTTGCTACCCATCAGATAGGGCTGTTCAGGGCCCCATCCAATCTGCCCTTGGACAACTTGAAGTACCTATAGGGAAATAATCAATATGCATTTATGAACATGAAATCGTTCATAACAATTAGCTACATAGATTGTTACATCAGTACAGTAATGTCTCCACTAGGGAAGTAAATGACAACAGTTCAAGAGCCTTCATGATGTTGGAGCGCCAGAGAAACCAGCATAAGCAAGACAATTTCACAAGCCCCCCAGTAGTCAGCTGCATGCTGAGCAGATCTGCACACATGACATCACAAGGATTCAGATACAGAAAGAGCATGTTACACAGTAAGATACTCATGTACTCATGTAGCTACACTCTATCTACCTTTTCCTGCCAACATCTGTAATTAATCTTTATTTCACTGGAATACTTGTCTACTGCACAAAGCACTATGCGTGCCTACTAATCCTTAGTGTATAAGAAACACCCAGTGCTGCTGCAAATGTTCTTCCCCAGGAAAAGTATAACTTCAGATAGCGCATAACTTTTCTTTTCCTTCTCTCTCCATTTTCTTCCCACCCCCAAAGCAGTGAAAACAAATCAGGATATACTAGTCCCAGCATTTGTCAGTGTTCTCTGAAACTGCTAAGTTGAAACAATTTTTTAAAGCCTGTTATATACTAATAGCAGTGATAATTTTAATAGACTAAAATGATAGTATAAGTCAGACAAAACCTGCTTTAAAATTCATAGAACAGGTTCTTCCAAACTAGCTTTGACCACTTCAAGAAAAAAACTTGGGAATGCTGCAAGAATGCTATGGAATGTGAGAGTAAAACCAAGAATTTGCCGTGGTGGTATCCCTCAAAGAGATGCAGATTTACTGCATGATATCCATTAGATAAACATTTTCACACAATACATGAAAATTATACGTAAAGGCAGTAGCGAAGCAAATTTATGTTTTACTTGAAATCAATCACGATAACAAGAAGCAAGGAAGGCCTTGGGATTACACCCTCTCATTTCCAAGGCTGATTATAAATGAAGTCACCAATTTGTTTTGTGTCTATCAGAAACAGTTTCGCTTCTGTTTTGATTGGTTTTTAGGCTTCCTTCACTTGTTTTCTTCCCCTTGTTTGAAATGATACCACATGAATTTACTATTATGTGCAAGATCAATGAAAGCCTGAAGCTTCGCTGCAATCCAGCAACTACACCACCTTCTGCAATTGCCCTTCAGTCACGTCAACTTTAAACCCATCATAGCATCTGATTATTTTATCTTTGTGTAACACTCAATCCAAACTATTGTTCTTCAGTTTTTTTTTTTTTCCACATTTTGCTGCCTGGAAACTAAGATGAAGCCTCTCCCCCCCGCTTCAAAAATGAAGACTACAACAAAGAACATAAGAATTGAATTTTTACAAGTATCGCTGGTAAAATAGCCTAAGAAAACTTTCAGATAGTACTTACAGAAACAGATTAGTTCAAGACCCAAAACATAGAATTTATAGGCATGAGCATATAACTCCATGAGATTTCCTGGAAGAGGTCATTTTTCAATCACTTACAGCAAAATTTCAGTATCCAGACAACAGAAGTTAATTTAGAAAATGGTTATTATTAACCTCTCTCTACTATTAATGTGTTTAAAATAGTTATTGACACTGACCAACGCTTGCAAAGCACCTGAGAAAAAACCATCCAAAAGCAAAGCAGAACTAAGTATGCTGCTAAGTAACCAAGTCACCCACCTTCACTCCACTTCTTTAAATAGACATTACACCAGCTTTATTCAGACAAACTGTTCAACAGTGCAATGGAAACTGAGAAGCAATGTATGCCATATAAGCAGTATGTGATGGTTTATGTTTAAGTTGTCTATCAGCATAATAAGAACCGACAGAATTAAATTAAATGTCTTGAAAGACTGTTCCTGTTTCCAACAAGTTAAAGCTCCATTTTAGCAAAACTACAGATTATTTATAACAAGAAGCGTATTATTAATAACAACTACAGTTTCATGCACTGGTTTGATTCTTTCAGCCAGAAAATCATATAGTGTTTCACCATCTCTATTTACAGAATGGAACCACTGTTTACATAAGTGGAGTTTCACACTGGAAAACAATGAAGTAACTGATAATAAGCCTCATCCTTATTTGTGATGTCATTGGTAACTTGTGCTTGAAAACAGCTAAGGTATTTCCCTGCCTGCATTCTCCTGACACAAGCATTTGCATCTCAAATCTTCACAATATCCCACATTTTTTTTACGGGTAGAAAAGAATTAAGTTGTACTGAAGAAACATTTAGATGTTACACTAAGGGGCATGGTTTAGCAGGGAAATATCAGTAAGAGAAGCGGGTGGTTGGGCCACGTGATCTTTGAGGTCTTTTCCAACCTTGTGATCCTATGATTCTAAGTAACAAAGTTACGTAAAATAAATTGGGTAAAGGCAGACCACAGTGAAGAGAACATTTGGTCCCTGGAGTGACCTCCCAGCCTGTTAAAGCTGAAAGGGTGATCTGAGCAGACTTCTAATCAACTTCACCAGAAAATAAAGCCAAAGAGTTGATTTTTTTATTTTTATTTTTTAATGCTCTCAGATGCATTCTACTTCTGAGTGATTATTTCTTCAACTTCTCTGAAGTAAAGAAAGTGGAAAGGCGTAGAACCTCTGTGTTAGTGAAAACTGCTCTGCTGACAGGGAAAAAATTTCTCTGAACAATTATTCCACTGAATTATTACTCACATTGAAAAAGGTACATGCTTCAGTCAAAACATGAATGCTGTACAATGCAAGAATTTGTAACAATGTGTTAGCAGATGAACAATAATTTTTTGTTCCCCACATGTATTTACACTTACAATCGACAGCAAAATAACAGAATGTGTTAACCAATTCTTAATGAATTCAACAAGGAATGCAAATTTGCACAGTAGAAGCTTACTCTCAGCACCTCCAACACCCAACAGGTGCAAAACTAGGCTTTCATAAGAAGCCCAGGGGTCTTCCTACAGGGGCTCAGGACTGTCAGCTGTAGGCAGTGTTTCAAGGTGCCAGGGCTGCATATTACTGAATCATAAAATAACCTGAGTTGGCAGGTACCCATAAGGATCATTGAGTCCAATTCCTATTTCCACAGACGACCACCCAAAAAAAAAAAAATCAGACCATAGATTTGTTAGCTTATGCAACAAAAATAGATAGTATTCACACGTCTTAATAAATCTAGAAGAGATGCCAAGAACACACAATTTCGGACAGTCAATTGTGAGACCAAGTTAATCAGACTATAAATTGTTTAAAGGACCTATAGAAGCATTCTGGGTAATTTCAAGTGTAGAAGAAAGGTTAACAATACCTACATGCATTTCAGCGACACTCAAGTTTTGATATAGCACATGTACAATATAGAATATTTAGCTATCTTGCCATTAACTGGTTAGACACTCTGCCCTTTTCTACGTACAGGGTGATGGTTTAAATAGACACTTTCAGGAGGGCTAAATCAACCCAACTATCTGCCACACATCTGCTTTGCAGCGCTGAGCACTCTGTGGAACGTGACTACTCTTCTGCCATCTAAACTGGAGATGAGTTGTCTGTGGGGGTTATTGTTTTTTCCAAGGAAGCCCAGCCTGCATGCTAGATAGTCTTTTAAAAATTAGCTGTACGGAGCATCATTTGGATTACTGACAAGAACCTTCTTTCTCATCTAAATCCAGACAGACCTACAGGGTGACCTGCTGTGCACAGTTACATGAAAGCTGAAAGCTTATTGCTCCCAAACGTGCGCTGGCCAAGCATCCTACCTGTAAATGAATTAAAGTTACAGATATTCCTTTTCCATTTATTAGTAAAATTTACAGGTTTCTCCTCATTCTAGAAGAGACTGCATGGTGCTACAGTTAACACCAGACAAGCCTTTACCAATGAGCTCTCTGGTATTATTTTACTGCATTTCTAGCAAAACTGAAGACTATCTGATAACAGGTCCTAAAGCACTGCAGAAATGTGGTTGAGAGGTTCACATAAGATTCACAGGGTCCACGATTAATAGCATATATTGACTCTAAAAGTTAATATTATGTTAAGATAAAAAAATTAAAACAAAAGGACAAACAGAAAAGAAAAACTAAATTCTCTCAAATTCTGAGATTAGAAAAGATGAGTATCCTACCCTCTGCATCTCTGTGAGCAAGCAGGTTGACCAGCCTCCCATAGTAACAACTCTCTCTTCATTCGGACCTGTTCAAATTTCCACTGCTTACAATGCTGCTTGTACTGAATAGAATACACATTAATCATAGCAGGTGTTACACAGCCTAATTT
Source organism: Chrysolophus pictus (assembly GCA_037305975.1). Taxonomy (NCBI): domain Eukaryota; kingdom Metazoa; phylum Chordata; class Aves; order Galliformes; family Phasianidae; genus Chrysolophus; species Chrysolophus pictus. Next base: position 10,062,017 of record CM074583.1, on the reverse strand, counting down.
TTAACTCTTCATACCTGTGTATCATAAGGCCACTTCCTATAAGGCAAAAGCTACAGCCAGGGAAGCAATAGATGGGAGGTGGTCACTGACTGTGATCACTTGCCATACAAAAGTCAGCCCCCAGTAGTGAGTTCTACAGATGCACAGCCAGGAGGAAGAGCAAGAGGAGAAGCTGCAGAGCTGCAGGTGCAGGGCAGACTGTAGCAGTGTACAGGGAGGTTGATGGGACAGGGGCTGAGTGACCTAAGACACAGTGCACATACCAGTATTTGGTCACAGAGATGAACTGTTATTTTAAAATGCAAGGCTCATTTTAAAAGGCCTTTAAGAAGTATGAACAGAAAAAAAGTACAATGCCTTGCCCAAGATTTTACCACCATTCAAGCACAAAGCTGGAAAGTGAATCAAAGCAATGTTACCCCAGCTGAGACAGGATGTTGTCTTGTGTCTTCCAGGTCTGCGTCACTTACACTTGGCTATACACAAGTACTTTCCACACTCTCACATTATACTGTCTACACTCTAAGACGAGCAGAAGCCTAGGGGCTGCAGTCAGTGCAGCACCACACCAGTTCTAAAAAGACAGACAAAGCATCAGGTAGCACAAATGGATGGCTTCCACCTGGCTCAGTGCATGAACAGACCTCCTGCACCTTCGCTTGCACAAGTGCAGACTAGGCTGACCTCAGTTAAAAAAAAAAAAAGACTGTATCAACACACCTACTGTATCTGAAGAACAAAGTACGATAGAAAAAAAATGTGCATACTAATGTTTTCCACACCAAAACCTCCACCTTTCTGAAAAACTGCACAAGTTCTGGATCCGTAACAAGTTATAAAACCTCGGACTTTCAGAGAATGCTTTGCTCAATTATTTGCTGTAAATACACACAAAGACCAGATAAGCCCATTGAATAACTCAATATGAGAAAAGGTTGCTAACCTCCTTTAGTATGTATGCAGTACAGGTATTTGGAGAAGACAGGGCAAGTCAGGTACCACCTGCAAAAAAATTTGAAGCAGGCATCTGATTCTCTTTTTAATGAGAACAGTGACTTGCAGGAGAGCCAGCTTATCAGAATGCAAAAGAAGGGGTCAGTACACCCAGGATACAAAGACTGTTCACATCCAAAGTAGTTTACACATGTTTTGCTATGTTTGTACTGCACTTGGCTACAACTGAGTGAAAGTTAATAACTAACACTCCTCAGCAATACCAGTGTTAAAAAAAAAAGGAAGAATACATTTCTCTCTAATGTTACAGGATGTGTCATGATGTACTCTCCTTACTCCTCCACTCATCTCTCCTGAGAGAGTGGTAAAACTCAGATTAAGCGGTGTTCACTCCCACTCTCCTGTTATGGATGTTTTAAGATTTAACTTCTTGATAGGCTGATCCTGTTCCTCCTTCCCTGCTGCTCTCTGTGTAGGTGTGAAAGGTTCTCGTGGACACATGCTTCTGTCACATAAAAGCCTGCTCTCTCACAAGAGTGTGAGCCACCATGTTCCAGCCTTCTGCTGGGGTTTCTGCACTCAGCCTCCTGAACAGGATGGACAAACCTAATCTTTTTGTCCAGTGATGCACAGAAATGGGTTCAGAGCTGAAGCCTGAAGCTGGATTAAACCCTCCAGGACAAGACATTATGATCAACTCAGACAGAGATGAACACAAAGAGGCAGTTACTCCTTACCCCTCGTTACCCTAGTAAGGAATGTTGATTTCTGGCCTCAGAGTTTCCTTCTGCTCTCACACCCATGTAACCACCTCTATCACACCCCTCCACACAATGAGGCTGATGTATCTTCAGATGCTGCATGGCATCTGTTAACTGTACCTGTGCCCCTAGGGGAATTTGCCTGGGCTAAAAGCACTTCCGAATTGAGTATTTCATGTGATTCACTAATTTCTGTGGTGATGAGGCCTTTGTGTTTCCTGGGCTTGCCCAGCAAAGCTCCCTGAGGGCACAGCCCTACACACTACCTCAGCATCCCAAGCCACAGAGCAATCCAACAGCCACATTTCCCATTCAGCCAGCCCCAGCACTTATCCTCTATCTGCTAGGATCATTAAAGCAATTAATCCATGGGGGCAAAGAAGTGACATACATCACCATTTCAGCTTCAGCCAACCACATCTTCCCGCCCACACTGAAGCTGGAAGGAGAGGTGAGGCAGGCCAGGCTCCAGCAGGCAGGGGGAGCAGGCACAATGTAGTAGGCACAGCACCTCACTCAAGGGTGCACACCAGAAGTATGCTTCCATGGCATCATCACAACAACAGATCCAAGGCTCTCAAAGGACAATGAAAAATGAAAAATAAAATTCAAACCCCACCACAGAATCCTGCATGATTTTGGAAAAATATCCTTAATCTCTTTGTCTGAAGCCCTCTTCAATAAAGTAGCACATTATTGTGTGGAGATGGGATGCAAGAACAAACTCAAGACCTGTGAGGTACTTGTAGAACACTACAAGCAGTGTTAGGGAGGTAGCAAACAAGTAAATACAAATAATCTATTTCAGACAGTCAAGTTCTTCCCCTTACAAAAAGGGCTTCAGCTCACCATACAATGAGAGGGCCTAGTAAGGAATGCCCTGAAAGGAGGTATACTGAAGCTCTTACCTTCAGCCCCAGCTTTCTTAATCTCTACAGAGTCTGTCACACTGCATTTAAAAAATGATGCTAGCATAACAACAAGCCTGATGCACCATCAGTAAATAAAGCTCATGCTTCCTCTACTGATAAATCAGCCATGATCAGCATATATATTTTCATTTTGTTGTAATGTTTTCAAATTACCTTAACACAAAGATTGGCATGTTAATTTTCTTAAATTATCATAACATTACTATAAAACACTACATTAAATTTTCTTTTTTTTTTTTCCTGCAAATAATATAGAAAGCCACAAGTAATAGTTTTATTGGGGGGGGGAGGGAAGAAAAGAGGAACTGCAAGTTGACAAAAATTTGATACCTTAAAAGAAATTACTGGATCTTACTTTCATGTCTGTATCATTACATAATATTCTGGTAATTTAAGAGCTTAAACATTTTCCGTGTGTTGGGCCTACAAGAATTATTTCTATTATACAGAGAAGCACATTTGGATCCTAATTCCCCCATAAAAATCTGTAGCAATGACAGACTACAGTGGTAGTGGTATTGAACATTTACCCTAATGCAACTGAGTCTAGATCCTGGTCCTTGAGCTGTTCTTTGTAGTGTCTAGAATCAAATGCAGCTCTGATTACTCTTGAGAATAGTCATACCTTAGTAAATTGAGTGCTTGAAATCAGGCAAAGTGCCACTTCAGTAATGCTATTTATGAAGCTACATTGTGTTTGTTTCATAATGGATAGTTTCAACCCTGGTTTAGCGCTGGGGAAGAGTTCTTTGAGAACATAACAAAGGCAATCCATAGGATTGAAAGAAATAGTATCACTTTGAACAGAAGCATCCAGATGGACAAAGAGAGCCAGCAACAATTACACAGCAACCAAAAGCTTTATGACAAAAACAAAGATCCCTACAAAATAGAAGAAACTTAACAATGTTATCAATGCTTTTAAGAAAACCTTTCAGAACATGCCCTTTGTTCTAAGACCAAATTGTTTTCCAGGGCCATTACATTTTCCTAGCTCATCATCCCCTTCATTTTTAATTAGCTTTTTTCATAGCCGTGCTACATTCCATCTCCTCTGTAATAGCTCTGTCTGTACTGTTGTCCTCATACCAAGAAATGTTAGCAAGCAAACAGTGCTCTTGGAACAGGGACTTGCATTACAAAGACACAAAAAACCAGATTTGTGGGCCAGGTCATTCCTGCTTTTAGGAAGTAAATTGGACTGAGTAGGGGGCTTAATCAAAATAAATCCAAGTCACATCTGGCTACAGCTAAATAGTTCCTTACAGATCAGAGCACATCTTATTCAAACAAATAATGGGGGAAAAATACTTCAACATATACTATTTTAAAAGAAAACATAACTAAAGCTGGGACAAAAGTCACCACAGACACAAGGTTAAATCTTGTTCTTAGTTATATGTGGTGATCTCATTCATTTTCATAATGTGACTCTGCTTGTACCACTGCATCTTAATCCAGAACCTAGCCTATAAGTAGCTGCTATAGAAAACAATCAACTTTTCCACTGTTCTCCCTTGAGCTATTTTCCAAAAGAGTTTCGTGCCTTGAAAGTTTGACCCTGGAGAATTCATTTTCATTACCACAAATTCCCTGAAGCATTCTGGGATTCTCAGCCACAATTGTTGGCTCTCTCCTACACATATCTTCAGTCAGTAGCTGGAAAAGCGTACTAAGAGTACGCCAATATGGTAGAAGCAGACTTGAATCAATGTTGAGCAGTCATTTTTCCTGTTCTCATTGTACTTGAGCACTGATTTGGTACAAGTCAGATCTTTCGCTCTCCATTATCAAATTATTTTGTTCCACTGTCACTTCTGGTAAGAAGCATACTAGGCAGAATGAAGAGTTGTCATCTTTTTTCGCTACTGAGATGGCAATAGTACCCAGAAGATAACTGGGTTTCATAAGTATCTACAGGCATTTTTCTCCAGGAGCTTCTGCTAGAATGTTGTTCTTCCATTCTGTTCCCTGCCATAGTTGTTTGTCAACACCATGAACAGACAAAACCAGAAAAAGAACACTGTATCTAAGAAGCACTCTGCGAAGTCTTGCAGAAAGAAAAAAACCTGAACACACAACTGAGTATCTTGAAAATCCAAACACATGCAGAAGGAAAAAGAGGAGAAAAGCACCTAGCGCCACAAAAAGAATCCATCAGACTCCCAAGCTTCTTGGTTTAAACTTAGATCATTAAGACATTTCCATCTCCAGAATTACTTTGTAATACATCTCCACACTTTGTAGTCCTTCCTAAATTCAAGAGATGCTGAGCTATGTAGAAGTGATTCAGTTTCTCAAGCTTTGAGTATTTTTGAATATTAACCACAAGTTCAGTTTAGTTCTATTTTTATCTGAGCTAGCCCTCCCAAATCTAACACTTCCCTTCTAAGTTTAGTAAAGAAATGGCAACTCATGCTTCTACTCATTTATAGATATTTTAAGGTCTCCAAACACTACAGTTTTTTGCTAGCTTATGTGTTAGTAAGGAAAGGTGTATTTGTGTTTTACATCACTTAATTAATATACAATAATTTCATAAACTATTTGGTTCTGCAGTTACACAGCTTAAGTTATGTAATGACACATGGCCAATCCAGTTGCTGCAGAATTAACAACATTGGCATGAGAGGGCTGTCTTCCTTACCGTATTTATTCTTACCTATTGATCTTTTAGAATTCTTATCAAGAGCATGAAAACTTATTAACATATATGACAACAAAGGCTTCTACATGAATGATATTACTAAAACATTCAGACATTGTTCTAATTCTAAAATTCTGCTTGTTACCAAAGAAATTGAAGAATGCTAAGAAAGAAAAGGAAGATGAAGGAGATGCATTTGAGGAAGATGTGTGCTTAGTCTTAGAAGAGCCAGGCAAGGGAGAACGCAGATTCTAAGGCCTTTCAATCCCAAAACTATTCCCATCTTCCATTCAGACCAGGACTGTAGAATCTGCTAAAGAAAAAGGTTAATGATCCAATATTCTGTTGGCAAAGAGCAGCCACCGTCATTTATTTTTATCATAATAGCCCTTGGCAGGCTATCTCTCCCAGTAATACAGCAAACATTTTAAATGCCTTTTCAGCTAAGCCGTTCAGAGAGCGGTGCAAAAATAAACCACAAGTAAGCAGTTTTAACCCAAGAGTTAAAGCAACAATAATTATTACTTAATTCCTACTCATCTGCAGCTCCTGGTGTGACGTGGCAAAGGAAGTAGTTGGAGTGTATGGAGATTCATTGCTTCAAGATATCTCCAAAAAAGGTATGCATTTTCTTAGTGGAACAGCACTAATAAAGCCTTGGAATAAAGACAGTGACTGACAAATGAATACTAATAAAACACCTGCAGATTGCTAGTAAATGAGTTGCAGATCACAAGCATTAGTGTGTATTCTACTTAAAAAGATTTCAGTCACAAGCTTTTTTCAACTTTCACTTCATGGTTGAAACTTCAGTCTTATCCTACAAATACAATGCATGTATAGTCACTTTTCAGTATCTTCAATTCATAATTTTTTTTTCCAACAACATGTTCAAATCACTTTGATTGAGGAGATATACTTTGCGGTCGTGTGTACAAAAGAGTGCTTTCATGGAGAGAGATCAAGGAGAGGAAACACTGAAATGCTTAGTCACAAGAACTAATAGCTTGGAACTGAAGTGACTTTTTTGTCCCCCTAGAACCACACTCAGATCTTGAACAAGTCACAGCTGAAGTCTTTCTATCCTTCTGAGCCTGTCTCCAACATCTCATAAGCATCCAAGACCTATTCCAAATCCAAAAGTTAGTATAATTTACCTGTACCTTTCCTACTGCTTTAATGGGAACAGGACTTGGCTATATGCACGTGATCCTCATAAACAGCAAAGGAAATCAAGTCAAGTTAGACAATTAACCTGGTAGATACTAAAAGAATGCCTAATTACTCAACACCACGTGTTCTCCAAATGCTGCAGAGGAGCTATGCTGACAAAACAGACTTTGGACAAAGCATGACTAAATTCACTCAACAGATATTTAGTAGCACTGATAAATTAAATGAGGGTAAAACATACAGGATGAAAGGACTGGAATGATTTGGAAACCCAGGACAGTCCAGGCCCCAAATTAAGTGATCATCTCTCTAGGTCATTTCCAGTTTAAGCACAAATTTATCTCCCATTTAGATAGGAAAAGTGACATTCCACCCAACACACCCATGAAAAGCAGAGTTACAACTGTGTCTGGCTGATTTGCTCTTTCAAGAGGAGGCCAAAGGAAGTATTTGCCTCCTCCTTCACCTCCTCTCTGCTTTTACTTGCAACTACATGGCTGGATTCCCTACTTACTAGTCTTGTTGGAAGGTCCTTATTCCAGGAAAATTAGAAACCTATTTCTAAATCAGTCTTAGCATTCACAGTTTATCCATTTTTCTTTCTTAGCGTTGAATTAAACACACATGATGTTTCCAGTCCTCACCTATTTGTGATTCTCCATTGAATTCTTGTTCAATGTACATTTAAAGAATACTCTATACAAATATTTTACTACTGACCAAAATAAAATAACATATTTCCTTTGTCAGTCGTTTTTATCAATGTACAATACCACTCAGATCTATCATCAATGTCATAATGCCAATCTGATTTTATTTCCCCCTTACTTGAATGTGTTGCTGTTTTATTCTCTCAATTTGTTACAGAGAACTGTAAGGCTGTGCAAGTTAAGTGGCTAAATCTATACTTTTTCTTAAATTACTGAATTCATTTAGCTGACATTAAGTGCCTGTTCTGCGCTAAGGTCAAATAACCAGCCTAAATGACGTTCTGGATATCAGAGTTAATTTTTTTTTTTTTTTTCCAAATATCACTTCTGAATATCTTCCGTGATCCTACCTCAAACAAACTGCTGAAGTAATGATCGGCCTGCTTGAGAGTATGCCCCACAAGACTGATCTTGCAAGGTGATGAGTCATTAATTCTGACTGAATTTAATGAGAGCTCAAGTTCTCAGCAAGTTTCCAATTACAGCTGCAAGCTCAGAACCAAACACTGTGAGAAGTTCTCAGTGAACATCTACTGTGCAGAGCAGCCATAGAGAACAGGAAGATTGAGGAGTTCACAGAAGAATAGGTAAAACAACTGGAAAACTGGAGAAAAATAATTTGAACATAAATCTTTAAGCGCTTACAAAATCAGACTAGCAGCCAATGCATATGTTGAATAAATGAGCCATTTTTCTTACTCAAATAATCACAGCAGCATGCATTTGGGTGCTTGTTTGAAGAGATTAGAGCAGTGATAATATTAGAATCAGTAAACAACTAGTGTATATTAGTATTCTGAGTCCTATTTCTTAACCTTTTGGAATAGCAATTAGTCTTCAGTTTAATTGATGAAATAAAGCTAGTAGAAAAATTAAAAATGTCTTTTCTAAATGACAAAACTGAGGCACTTTATTGATCATAAAGATTTTTTTAATGCAAACAGAGGATTGCTGAAGTAGCAGAACTGTCTACAATAGGATACAATGTACTGCGATAAACCTCCCATCTCCTATCAAGCCTTCAATGTGCTGTTCACTATGCAGTCTTTATCTTCACGTGCTGACACATGTAATCTAACATTCTCACTTTGCCACAGTAGGAGCAATTGCTTGACAATTTGATTATGGTTTCCTGTCAGCTCATACACAGAATATTCTTTGAGCTTTCAAGAATTGCAAAATATTTTGATTTTACAATGATGATAATCTTCTGGGGAAAACATCATTTAAAATATTGATTTCTGATAGCAAACCTACTACTGCTCTGCATACAGAAACCGCTCTGAACACCTAGAAGCTGATAAACTACACCCTGAGAGGTAGAAATGACAGTAATGTGCAAATAAAGGGAGATGGCTGAGTGTGTTTTTCGGGATAATGTGTTGTATAGCTCTTACATGTGGGTTAGAGTCAAATTTATTGCCTAAATCAGAGGTTGGGATCAAAACCGAACTGATGCCATCCTTGCATTCCCTTTTTTCTGTGCTAGCTTGATGTTTGATTGCTCCCCTCCATCTGTTTTATTTTATATTAAGTAACAAGATCCCCAGTAGGACAAGGTAATACCCAACATCAAGCAGGAACATCGCAGTCAAACTCTTTGGCTCTGACTGTGTCTAGAAGCTTAGTGCCCACACAGATCTCTCTTGGTACAAGCCAGAGCAGCAAAACAGCCAGAGCAGATGCAACACACTTAGTGAACCAAGCTTGTGCAGTTATGTTTGCTGTCTGCAAGTAGTATTTTCAAAAAACAACTCTATAACAAAAAAAGATCTGATTAATATCAATGGATACAGGGATCCACATCCTGAGGAATGACTTGTGTAAACAGTCTAGAGACAACTGTCTTTCACCATATGGTCTTAACTACTACCTCCAACTGAATCAAGTGAAATACAGATATGTAAAAACTTTTATCAATATGGCTGTCAAGTATGTGTAAAAACATTCTCTTACCAGGCAAATGGTCATAACACAGTCAAGGTACTCCTTTCACTTGCTTAAAAGGTAAAGGGTTGTTTTCCTGAGGGTATTTTTAATTACTTTTTTCATCAAAACATCAGAACATATTTTCTTTCATTCTTCTTATTGTAATTGTCCCTTAGGTATTACAACTGCAGGGAAGAAAAAAGGAGTAACTACAAAGTAAATGATGCAAGACAGGACAATGTTGGATGTCTAGAATCAAACTTCAAAGTGAAGGTATTAAAATGGTGAAGAAAACACTGAAAATAATCCTATTACTGAAACTGCATGACTAACAGTAATTTATATGCACCCAGGAACATATGTGCACCCCTAGAACACAATCAATCACTTCACCTGGAATTCAGCCACTCAGCACTATAGTATTCATCCATACAAGCTGTTAGCTACCATTAATCAAAAAGCTTTTAACTAATTACTTACACTTTTAAACAATCATTTCGTGAATTTATAACTTTACACCTTATTTTGTCTTAACAATAGATATTCAGCTAACATCCTGCATTCTGCCAATGACAGACACGAGCTGGATATGTCATGAGACAAGTGTGTCACATTCAACATGAAGTACCATGAAGATCTCTGCAAGTCTTAAGAGCTGCTGACATGCTGTAAAATGGAGAAGCTCAGTAGAGATTAAGAGCCACGTGGATTTCAGTACACAAGTAATTGGTTGCTTACATCTGCAGGTTTGATAAGAAAACTCCAAATTGAAAATGCCCAAGAGAATGCTATTGTACACCACAACTCATTGGAGTCAGTTAATTGCTGAACAGAAGGAAGAGCTTCCTTTATATTACACTAGAGATTAATACTGAAAAAGTGTACAGTTTGTCTTTCACCAACCATGAAGAAAAAGGTTTTCCAACCTTATTAGATGAGATTGTCTAACTTACAGCACTACAATTTAAAAGAGGAATTATTAGCTGTAGCCAGTCTTGCCAAGCACATGTTAAAATATCACTACTATTTCAAAGTAGATTTCAGATAAGAAGAAAAATATAGGACAGTCTACATGAGAATGGAGAATCCACAAGTTTCTGTATCAGAGTACTTCAACAAGAGGCATTTCAAGTAATAAAAATTACCGCATTTTTTTTTATTAAATGTACTCACATACGCATTTGTAAATAAGGCTAATTTTAACATAAAAACAGAAAAAAACACTCAGCACAATGCAGGTCAGATTATTTGAATTCATAGGAAACTCCCCATGTTTGAAGTGGTCCAAAATTTAAGTACTGACTTCATATATAGTTTCTAAATGATTTACAGGGCTTCATTTCTGTGTCTAACAACCTTTTGCTGCACAGCAGAGCATTTTTCAACAATTACCAAATGGTTCTTTTTGGAAGTAACCCAGTGTCTGAGACTGCACTGATCAGCTATGCAGATGAGAGGCTGTGATTATACAGTTCTGTTTTTCTTCCACAATTCTGTTTAAAATACTATAAAAGACACCCTTCCCAGAAACTGCAGAGAAGTCATAACTCAAGTTGGCATCAAAATTTTATCACAAGTTCATTGAGGTCAGATATAACTAATGTTGAAACTATATGGAGGATTACCAAAGAGAACTAGATCTAATCTCTTTGGTTGACACCTGAAGGACACAATTTCTTTTATAAATGAAGAAAATATATTTTTATAATCACAGCAAGTGTAGAATATAGATGGCTCCTTACTTATGCTAATAATTAAGAATAAATGTCAAATCCTCAATCACTTTAAAGATACGTGAAATATGAAAGAGAACATTACTACAAATCCATGAAAAGAAAAGGACAACACCCCTAAATAAAGAGGGATTATTATGCTGGGGCAAACTGGAAAGGAGATGGTCTCAGTACAAAATACAATACACTTCGTTAGCAACTTTCAGTAGTTCTCCTGTTAGTATATTGGGCCAAGTAACTGAAGAAGATTGACAAACTCAACTGAAGTTTGCTTAGAGAAAAATTATTTCTTTCAGAATTTGGGGGATGTTTATTTTCTAACAATGGTGGAAAAAAAATTTTAAAAGACATAAGCACTTCTGAGAGGTGCATGCTTTAATGCCTTCGTAGGGTTTGCATTTTTAAAATGTCTTTCTGTATTCACTGTTCAACACTTTTTTCTGTCTAAAAATGTCTGTTCCCTTATGGTGAACATTATCTACTTCATTGATACCAACAGCACTGTTTATGCCAGTACTGCTCCGTCTACAAGAACTGTCCTCATTGACAGTGCTGTGGCATTGATGTGATATTAAGAATTTTTCAAAGTAAGTCACATTTCATTCCTTTTCAGTCTGTGCTCTGTGCAGAGAAGCCAGTGCTCAGCTTCTAGATGTGGTTGCACTGGAAGATCCCCATGTGAAGTGATAACTGACATTGCAGAGAAAAAAAAATTGCACAGCTCTAATTGAATTTATTTACCATCATTGAAATTCTTGAGCTGATTTTAAATACACAGTCTTAAAAGGGAAAAAGAATTGACCCTATTAACTACACTGTCTTTGGATTCTATCTATCCCAACATAGCAGATTACATTTCCCTACCCAAAATAAGAGACCATACAAACGTATGCAATTACTGTGAATGAGTTTAGCCACATAGACTTGATATGTGAATAACAGGTGCACTATCATTTCAGAAGCCTTATTGTACCCCCCCCACAAAAAAATATGGTGAATGTAGATCATTAGTGAGCAATTTCCAGAGACTATTCCATGGGTGGACATACCATATGCTAGCTCCTCTACTTTTACCTTAGCGGAACCCAAGTTAATCTAGAAGGAAAACTTAATCGAATCAATTATTTGTGGACTGTTCCCAGAAAAAACACCTCATTATTTTTCACTGATGAAAATGTCGGAAGACAAAAGACAGGCTTATGTCCTCTCAGGCTCTAAGCTGAAACTTATACTACAGTAGAAGTCAATACAGCAGGATTTATTTTGTCATATTTTCATCTTTTATATCACTCATAATGCAGCAACTTGCAACTCTTTTAGCAACTGGCTTACACTGTGCATATGTACAAATTATAAGTAGTAACATCTCCATTCTTGCTTTTATGTTATCTTTAGCATAGCTTTTATAAATGATTTCTATCTATTGGCAAAAATTTATGTCCCAAGAAACAGCTCTCAAACCACAGAGCTGTTGAGTATTTTACCACTTGTATTAATTTTACTTTGTAAGAACATAAGTGGCAGCATGTTTATACAAGGCACAGCAATGAAACTGTCATATCAGGAAAGCTGGTTAGTCTCATTAAAAAAAAAAATACAGAGAATACAAGTCACAGAAGGCTTTTGCTGAGAAACCATATGCTTTAACAATCAGACCATTTCCTGCTTACTATCTTATGCTATCACAGGGGTAAGGACTGCAAAAAATTTTTCCACGCCTGCCAAACAGTCTCCTCATACAAGAGCCTGAACTGCAGACAGCATAGTTATGACTCTCATAGCATTCATGTTCTGCAGTCTATATTAAAGAATGAAAAGCATCAGAGAATAGGTCAGGAGAAATCTTGCCCTTGGCACAGAAAAGCAGGTGTGAATAGCTATAGAGGGCAGGGCACAAGCTTCATAATCTGAAGACTGAGCCATCTCAGCACTCGAGCCCTGAATTTCTCCATTCAGGATCACAGATTCTCCGATGCAATAGTGCTCCAGCTTCAGTGCATTACTTACACAGAAACAATTAAGCTATTATTCATGTTGAAGGCAAGGAAGTTATGGTAACATTTGCTGTCTAGTTATCACAGCTTTATCAAAGATAGCTCTTCCTATCCCCTCCTTCCCTATGAGCATCCCCTTCCCAAAATAACTGTTCTCCTAAAAGAAATGCCCTTGTAGCCTTGCACTGTCCCCCACTAACCTCCTTCAGTGGCCAGAATTTAACGTTCGGCTTTGTTTCAATAGGTACACTTATTTTCCTGTAAACACAAAAGCGTTCATACCATTCTGTTCAGTTGATATTCATTCAGTAGCCTATGTGAAATAAATTTATGATCGCTTTTCCGGTTCTTCAGCAATTTATTCACCATCCCAGCTGGCATCTGTGCTTGTCCCACCAGACTGAGTGTTTCATCTAAAATTCAGCAACCACTTCAGGGGCTACTCTGAGACTGTTGTGGCAGTGAGGAAGATCTCGACTAAAGATGTTGTGCAAACACGACATCTGCATCTACCATACAGACTTGAGTTTGCCTGGTTATCAACAGACGGGCGGGTAGGGATGTCTGATAATCTGGTCAGAAGAAACCCCTAGTGTAAAGCCAGTAAAATGAGTGATCTTGTACATTTGTCAGAATGACTAATATTTTCTCTGTGGAGTTGTACTTAGTGGTAAGACCGTCAGGCAAGAGCTGTATTGAAAACAACAGCGTACTATGATCATACCGCTGTTTCCCTGCTGAAGAGTGCCTGATGCAGAAAGAGCTAAACAATATGCCTTTCTCATCCTGCCATGCTGTCACTTCCACTAGTGACAATCTCAGCTCTATTACCAGCAGATCCTGTTTCTTCACAGGAACCATGCAGTAAGGGCTTTCACATTTTGATAATGTTTCCATTGGATGCAAAAGCTCAGGAGTAGGCCATACTGTCTGGATTTAATCTCAACCAACTTTGCCAATAACAAACAGAAGTTTCAGTTCTCTCATAGAGAAAATCAAATGCACACAGTGAAATAAAATTAAAATTGTTGAGCCATTAGATAATCATGTGCATAAATGTTCAGATTTTAATTGTGAAAGGTGTGAGCGTTACTAATTAATCTTAGTTGTTGCCAGGAAAGATTAAGTTATGCTTAGTTATGAGAACACTGATTGACCTCGTGCAACTCCAGATCACTGCAAATGAGGTCTTTTTTTCACCGTGGTTAAGCGTTCAATACAACATCCTATTTCTGATGAATATAGCTAGCAGAGTGGGTATCTCTTAGTGATTTCCCTAAAGGTCTGAAAGGTGTGGAGTGGTAAGAAGGAAGTTAAAAATCTAGATGCTGACAAGTTTGTTTGTACTGTATTTACTGTCCTAAGTTATTGTTACCTGAACATGCTGCTTTGTACTACAGTTTTAAACTTTGTTTTTAATATTGTTCACACTGAACATTTGAACTGCTTAGCATAATTTACTTATCATATGCTCTAACTCCTAGTCTAGTTTTTAATAGGACATTTGCAGAGTTAGGAAAAATAATTCATGCCTGATCACCAAGTAACATTTTTAGGATACTGACTTTAAGGCAGACTGCATAAACAAACCCTGGGGCCAAAATAAATATATCCTCCACTACAAACCACTGCTAAAGTTCAGAGTAGACACCATGCTACTCTTCTGCTTGTTACTTGTTTCTATTTCCTGCAGGAGGCAGTAGACCTATGTAAAAGTGGTAAATTAAGTACAGCTACTGGTGAGTGGATGGCCAGGTGCTCCCTTCCTTGTCCTATCAGTGATATGATCTACTTCGGATCCCATTAAGCATGCAAAGAGGACTCCCTGCTAGCAGCCACAATGGCACACACTGACCCTTCACAGCCACGACAGCAGCGACCGGGGCAGAAATGGGCTTCTCCTCTCGCCTGGCTCCTGATAAAAGTACAGTGAAGGACCACTGAAAACAGGGAGAGAAGCAGCACTGTAAACCAGGAGAGCACTGCTTTGGGAACCACAGAAGGATCTGTCCACCTGCGCACCAATATCTGGGAACCACTTCAAATCCATGCTCTATATACATCCAAGGAGCTGATCCCAGGCTATGAGACAATACCTGGCCCCACCCAGACACAGCAGAACCAGTGAGGAAACTACTCAGTGAGGGTTCTATTTGTCTGTCTCACTGTTATTTTGAGAGCAACCCTTTCCAGACCTACCTACTTCCTGTTTTTCCATGGCTCCTTTTTGTTCATGTTTTGTTCAGTTTAAGTTCGTACTGATACACAGTCTATTTATAAAGATGTACATATGAAAAATAAGTAATCTGTGTTGCCCATTCAAATCTGACAAATATACTTGAAAGGGCTGGCTGCTCAAACCTTCATCCCTGGGTAGTCCATTTTCCTATGGAACTCATATCCTGAAGCAGGGAAAATAGAATTCATACAATGAAAAAATTGGAATTTTTTTTTTTTTTAAAGCCATACAAGAACATTCAACAATGAAACAGGAGAAAACTGTCTTAAACACTTGACTACATTTGTTAAATTATTAATCCAACAAAAGCCAAGTAAAAACATATTCAGGAAATACTGATTTTTTTTTAATTAATTACCTGAACATAAAAGTCTCTTGGCAGCTTCCTTTAAGACCCAATACAGCTTAGGAATGGGGATTTCTAAATAAGATTTATTACTTTGTAATTAATGTAACTTGTAATTCATCATGTATGCAGACTAACAGGTATATTAATTTTGCAGTTTCTACAAATACTCTAAGTGCCCACCCATTGTACACTACACAAATGAATCATGCTGGGCTCTACACCATACGAAATAGACCCTGTGGCTGATGTAGCACCTGAGGCTCAGAAAATTTAGAAATTCTTGGCTCAGAAGGAATACAGCAACTCCTCCTCGTGTGACCTCTTTGAAAGGCTGTTTCTGACCATCCTTCCTAACTACTCTTCTCAGAAATGCAATATCAAAACAAAGCTTTCTGTACTCTTGGATATCTACACAAGGGCACAGATTTTTCTAGCTGATAGGCACTCATTCAGCCTGCTACATTGTACAGCAGCCAGCTACAGACCCCAGTCTCCTGCACTAGGAGCAAGACTTCGCTTCTTGGCTGTCATCTGCCCAGATAATTTACCTGGGAGGGGAGGCAAGGTCTTTCTGGGGTAGTGAGGCAACATTCATCCACATCCGTAGCCAAGCCAAGAGTTTCTGTATTATTACAGTTACCAGGAAAAAGCAGCATAAAAGCAAATGCAAAGCCTTACATCTAAAGGCTCTTCAGTAGTCCCTTTAACTTCTACCAGAGCCACACATAGAATCTAGGTGTATAAATCTGTCCTAATCCAATTTTAGGAGGAAGTTTACTACACCTTCTCAGATAGCTTCCTGCCTAATATGGCTGTTAGAAGTAGCAAAATAAACAAACACCTCTCCTACTCCTTCCTAATTAAAATCTATCTTCTAGAATACAATCCATCAGTTCTTGAACATAATTACTTCCCTGTTCAGGTAAATAGTTAAAAACAATCCTATGTTTTACATATAATTTTTTCCCTGAGCAGTGCCTGTATAGTATATGCAAGTATTAGTTGACCTAAAATACAAAATAAACCAAATATTAGTTCAAGAACTAACATATGAGCTAAAGAAGAAGGGAAGTGTTGATTCTGACTTTAGCTTCATAATGCTGTTTTTAAGAGTCAGTTCACAAGTGGTAGCTTTCCTACAAATTTATTGTTCATTCTTCTAATGCATAACTCACATCTGTAAGAGTATAGGCTTAGACAGCCCAGAAATCATCTGTTCAGACTTCATTTTTGACCTTTATGGAAATACTACTTAAGTGATAAAAATAGAAGTCTTTATTTTAAAAAGTTTTCTAATTAGTGCCTGCTTTTAATTCTATAAATCACTGAGTTGAACACATGATTGTGACGTGCCATACAACATACAAAAGTAGTCAAATTAAGTTGTTACCAAATACTTGACATTTTTAACCCATACAATGAGAACTTTGTAATTACACACTTACTATGATTTCTGATCAAACCAAAATTGCTTTCACTGTCGCATAATAAATCACACATCACTACTCACATTGCTCCGAAATGTGGTGAAATGATTTGTTTGCCACACTTCTGACTCAAGTCCACCTTCCATTAAGAATATAGTAAATTAAAATGAAGTGCTTCTGGATATTCTAATGACTCCAGACTTTTCTGTGACTTTTACCCTCCAAGGAATGATTTCTGCATCTTCCTCATCTGAAAGTCAACAGCAGTTGTGTGCAGCACTGCCTGCTAGTGAAGGTAGTTATGTTAGCTGTTCTTATCCGAACTCCACTATACCTAGAAGGATGTGGTTAGATGTTATAACTTTCATCCTCAAAGCATTACAACAAAAAATTAGAAATGATCCTGCTCCAAAATGCTGATTCTTCAGAGGATATACTCTGATGAGAAATAATGAAAGATAGATAACCAGTAATTTATTTTGCTCACCTACCCAGACTTTGTGGATGTAAGACTAGCTTTAAAGACTTTTCTCACCAGCTAATGCTCCCGTGTCCCCCCTACTTCTAATAAAGCTTTCCAGAAACTACAGCCAACTTGTAGGAATACCCAGACTTGAAGAAAAATTTCCGAGCTGCAGAGTATTTTATGGAAAATACAGAATTCATGACCACAATATCAAAAACTCATTTTATACTGATCTGAAAGATGTCTCAGATGTTTGATCTTTTTGTCATTTGTAATACACAAACAGCTGTATTAAATGCAGTTACAATCACTTTAACGCTCGTGGGCTTGTATCCTTCATTTCATTGCAATGCAAAATACATCCATTGACTGCCAAAGAACAGAAGTTACAGATTCATGGAAAAGTCTGCTTTTCTTCAGCATACTATATATCCAATTCTTCTTTCTTTCTCCTGCAAAGGAGTCATAGCTATGTCTCAGTGCTTCATCATAACACTGCTCTGCTGCTGTGCACTTCCTCAGTAGATACAATCTAGTGTTCTGACTAGGAAGAACTTTTATTTAATGACTTAAAGGACATTACAAAAATGAGCAATACAGACCAACGTAGCATAGAAAGCTGCAATTGCTCAGCATTAATTTATGCTTTATAAACCTACTTCAAACAACATATTTGGGATTTAAGTGTTCTTATGGCTGCCAGATAGTATGGAGAATAGGAAGGCTGGAAAACCATTACTGTAATTCTCTGAGTAACACAGGAAGAGACAAACACAACAGAGAATACTGGGCACAAAATCACCAACAATCCAGTGCCAAACAGAGCAGCCACAACAAAACTTACCTTAGCATGTTGGTTTGTTGTCAAATAGGGGAGGGGGCTTTCAGTGTTCATTAATATTTCACAAATGCTGCTCTTCATGTAATTGCTACAAGAAGAATAGCTGTCTTCCTGTATTGTAACTTATATCCTTCAATCAGCTAATGCAACTAAACTCCCTTCCACTCCTGAGGTTGGGGGTGAATTTCCAGGGCAGAAAAAAAAAGCACATTTCAAGTTTTCCTCCTAAACCAGTCAGAGAAAATTCCCTGAATTGTCCACTTCTTCAAAGTCAGATTTACCACTGCTTTTCTGTGCCATATCATTAGAAGTTACAAAGTATTAAGTAAAAGCCAGATAGAGTACAACACCATGTGCCTGCCTTGCAGCTTCACAGGACAGTTGTGCCCAGGTCAAAACCCCAGAAATAATTTTCAGAATGGATCATTTTCCCCTCACAACATAAATTATTGCAGACTAAATATTTCAAATATACCAAAACAGCACACACCAATGCTGTATATTTTCCAAGTTTTAAAAACTTGTTTGAAAAAGATTAAGCTTTAGAAAGTACTAACAAAGTATGAAAGAAAACAGTTTGCAGTGGTGGAAAACAGAATTTTTAAACTTTCCTGCTACTTGAAATGTTAGTTTAATACCTTTTTATAGGAACAATGTCTCAAAGGAATTTTGACTTTTCTCCTTTACTCCTACAACCTATTTTCAAATTGAGTGGCACAAAACAATCAATGCCTCAATGAATAAACTGTAAAAGCTAATCCTTATCGCTGATTCCTGTGATCTTCCTTAGTCACGGGAAAATACTACTGTTATTAACCCTATCAGCACTGCAGAGTCAGCAATCTGACAATCCATTTTCCACCTATTTATAGCAACACTGACAAAATCTGCTTCTCGCCATATTGACATTTTTCTGCTTTAATCCCTCTTTCTGTCACTTCAGACATCCTGCCAAAAACATTTTTCAGATGATTCTTTTCCTACTGAGCCATTTCTGGCCTGATGAGTGTTAATCATACTGATCTACTTTGCAATATAAATAATTGAATTAAGTAGCACACAACATTAATGGTGATTACTAGAGATCAAAATGAAGGGCAACCAGAAGTGACTTGTTGATGCTCAAGTCTAGTGACCCCTTCATTCCTTGCCAAGGAATATGAAGGAACAGATTAATCAAACATAATGGCCATAAGTTTATAGAATTTCCCTTTTCAAAGCAATCAGACTTCCACAGTCAGAAGAGCACTGACAAGTTGCTGTGTGATTTTCTCAGCAACCATGGCTCAGAAAATCTTGTGTTTGTAATCAAACTGCAGCAAACAGCTGTAGCTCTACCAGTCACAGCAGCTCAGGAGGAGCACAAGCAATGCAGCTATTACTCCTAGGATACGCTCCCCTTTTGCTAGAAAATTTTGGACTTAGGGTTGCAAGACAAAAAGGTAGATGGATGAACAAGACAGAACTACTTAAATAATGACAGTACCTGGCCTATATTTTCATAGGAAAAGTCACTATGTGTAGGACATTCTTCATATGAGACCTTTGACTGAAATACTTCTACCACTTATATTAAGATTTATAACTTGAAAATGAAACCCACCCCACTTTACATTCTTCATTAATGGAGGGATGGGGCAGAATAAACAGAC
Organism: Chrysolophus pictus; assembly: GCA_037305975.1. Classification (NCBI taxonomy): domain Eukaryota; kingdom Metazoa; phylum Chordata; class Aves; order Galliformes; family Phasianidae; genus Chrysolophus; species Chrysolophus pictus. The sequence continues at coordinate 10,042,210 of CM074583.1, read as the reverse complement.
TGATGAGAACAACGTTCTATTAATGGATTGACAGAGACAGTTTGGTAGATGATGATATAACTGAACTTATTCATTTTTAATCATAATGTATTAACCTGTGGTACAGAAGGCCAAAATCAGCAGTGCATTTAAGGAAGCCTTTAAATCAAAGCAGACAAACAGCTACACTAGCTGTTATTACCACTAGATCATTAAGATGCTTAGAACTAAGCACGAGTTTAACATATTTCTGGACTGGGGCCTTAATATTGGCAGAACAGAATAGCAGGAAACCCAGAATATTTAACCCAAATTTTATATTGTATTTGTTAAAATAAATGTGTTCCTACATTTCTTTGGAGTAAAAGTAGTGGATTAAGTTTAGGTATTTCACTTGTTGTCAGTGACATTTGAGCAGGATGGTCAGACAGCATGGTTTGGAAGAATGTAACGTAGCCTCAATATCTTTCACTGGTCCCAACAGACTATCCTAAGCAAGGAGTTTGATCTAGGTCAGGAATGACTGTTTAAAGCTCAGCCCGAAGCTGACCAGCTCTTCTTTTTATATCTTTCTCTTTCCACTGCATTTGGCTATTTATTTTCCCAAAACAGAAACATCTGTTCTAGGCATGCTGCTAGGCACCCTTTCTGATGGAGTGAATGTATTCACTGATGCCTGGTGCATTTTAAAGTCTGAAACAACCAGACGATGAAAGAATTGCCTCTCTGCAAATGCCATCATAGCAACAAAAATCAGTGCCCCTTGCAGACAAGAACTGTTGCTTGGGCAGTGAAAGAGGGAGAGAGAACAATTTAACTGGGCCAGTTTTCCTAAGGGTCAGCTACTTATGCTGCTAGAAATCTAGCACACTGCGCAGAGCACACACAGCAGAAATCAGCAGGTACACAAATAAGTGTCAATTCACAATCCTATTACTGCACTGTCAGAGGATTGCCTCAAAAGCCATATTACATAGGGACCCAAACAACAGGTGGTTTTGTGGAGCTCCAGGATCATCCACCTAATCTTCTTAAAGAATGAAATAGAACAGCCAGAGAAGGTTCTTACAGAGGAAGATCACAAAGTTCATCAGCTGAGATGTGATTATAAGAGAGCTAATCTGTTTTGCCATAAAGTAGATGATACTATTTGCTCTTTGGAAAGCTCCTCAGCTTCCTCTGACAATCTCTTCTCTCCTCTTTCCTTGTCCTTGTCCCATTTACTCTCTTCTGTCCACAAACACAGCCTAACGGACTGTCATAATATTTCATTTTAACCAAGGAAAATGAAGTATACAGTAGGAAATATTTCCTACGCACCAGTGGCATTTCAGTGGGGCAAAAAGAGATCCTTAAAAACATGGAAAGAATACTCAAAAATAACAATTTTCATTTGTAATTATTACATCAACTTGCATTTATGCTCACTATGTTGTTGTATTCAGTTCTCAGTGGAAGTCAGCTTCAGGGTTTGCACAAAAGGTAGAGCTGCAGCAAGACAAAGGGCTGTTAATATGTTCTCTGCTTGCTCAGGGTTCACCGGAAGCAGTGATCTGCCAAAAGGTACAATTCCTCATCCGTCTAGATGCTCATTTAAGTAAGAGCTTTCAGACAGTGCAATAAAATGCTTCTCTACAGAATTTTAATTCTTATGTCTTATTATATGCAGTCTTCTGCTACAAATAGAAGTAGCACATAGAGATCAAACAATTGCAAGCTTTCTTGACAGTGTCATCACTGCCCCTTCCTTTCTTACAACCTCCTCATAACTACACTTTCTGGGAACATTCTCCTAAGATTAACAGAACACAAGTACTAATATCCCCAGGGTTAGTTATCTGCGCACATGCTGGTGGGGTTTGCATTAAAATCACAAGTCCTTTTTACTTATTAGTCAGTAAACAACTTTTTGTATGTCTTCCTGCTCAGGTATCAAGGCCACATCTAGAGGACAAAACTTTATACTATCAGGAACAAAAAAAAACCAATTATTATATTAAAGACTTCACTTCCTATAGCCTATTCTTAAAAGCCCTTACCTAGAACTGACTAACTTAAGGGCTCTCTGATATCGTGTACATCATTGTCCGACCAGCAACTACAAGAATCACTGTGTGCAGACTGATAGGGATCAGGTGACTCAGTTATCAGGCTTTGGATACCATTTTGTCATATCATATGCTTAAAAGTCCTTTACTACTTGCTAAAATAAATGTATGTGCAAGTATTTACATACAAAAAGCATCTAATTTGGGGAATATCCTAATAGTTCATTTCTACTAAATTCTTATATTCTGTTTTTTACTCTTGCACTCACTGAAAAAATATCATGAAGATATGTAAGAAAGCCTTAAAACTTGTAAAATATATTGATAATTCCAAATGAGACAAAAAAAGAGAAAAGATTACAGAGCCTAAGAGAAATCCTAAATCGATGCAACTTGCATAATAAGATTTTTACTTCCATTTTTTTTTTTGCTTGATTTTCAGCCATCTGTGAGTTTGCTTCAAGTTGAAAGTTGCCAAAGGCTTCCCCCTATTTACTACTTTATAGAAGTCACTTTGTATTACCTCTAAAATTGTTAATGATGTTTAACCATTGGGACCAATTTAAATGAATTTACACTCACTCAGCTGCTTTCCTAGGATCTAAGTGCTTCTTCCATAGCATCTGTCCTGTTCCCTGTGCAAGGGTAGCTGCATAGGTTACCTACATGTGTAACAGAGCCAGGTGAGGGCAGAAGCAGCCTGTCACGGGGCTCCAGCATGGTGAAGGAGCACCACATTAGGGCTGGGGTTCTCTGTGCTCTACGTACAAACAGATTTTCCATGTACATTTATGCAACAGACTAAGAAATTTACTGATAGCAGTCTTCAGTTACACTTCTAGAAAGAAGGCCTGCAGAAGAATTACCTATTTACTAATAAGAGAAATTTCCTCAAGTCCAACCTTTACAGCCATTCTTATCACCAGGAAAGGACTCTGTAAGAGCACTGTATGTGAGCCATAGGGATGCAAGTCAATTTCAACAAGTTCCACAGTTTCATTGTCTTATTCCTTAGTTGGTACTATTTATTATACACATCTACTAACGTCTCAAACACTTGAAAAATCATCTTCTGATTCTGTTGCTTTTCTTTAGGTTTACTATTTTTTCCTGTTTCTAAGGAGATTTACTAGTAGTACTACATACAAACTCTGATCTTAGTTCAAGAAAGAGCTCACACGTTCTGAAGCCCACCTCCTTTCATTAAAGCACAAAATGCAAAGCACGCTGTGTTCAAGTGCCCTCCTAAGGATATATCCTTGAGTCAGAACTTGAAGCAAGATCCATAGTATGTGCTTTTCAGTCGTATATTTCTTATACACTTATTTCTTTGTGAAGTCTGAGCACCATCCCAACCCTCCAACATCATGAGAAACCAAGAGAAAAATCTGAATATAAGAATATTATTTAGCTACATAGAGCACTCTACCTGCTGAATATTATTCCTAAGACTAAATTAAAACCATAAAAAACTTTGTCATGTATTCCTATCGGCTCTTCAGGCATGTTTAATGATCCACTCTGATGGTATTTCACTTGCATTGAAAAAAGCAAGTAAAGTTGCCTAACTAGGCAGCCAGACTTACCCTAAAATAATTTTATTTCCAGTGAGCTGTAAAATAAGAAGTCATGAGAGAAACTCTATCTGTAGTTTATATTGAAAAACAAAATCAGTATGTGTCTAAAAACATTCAGTGTCACAGGAACTGTTAGAAGGGAAGCAAAATCTGAATCCAAAACTATTTGTCTTTAATATACACTGTACTCTAGATTGCCTGTCAAGTCACTGAACACTGCCGATATGAATGCAGCCACCGCATATGCTGGCTTTCTAAATAAAACCTGTCAGATTCATATTCAGTGGTCTGTTTTCCTTGTCTGTCTTCTCAAGCTAACCTCACTCAGCATTCCACTGTAAATTAAAATACTAAGTTCCCAGGAGTGTGGCTGCTCAAGAGTAGAAGGAACACTACAGATGGATGACTCCCATTCTCTCAGATGTGAGGTGAAGTAGGCCTCTGGATGGAGCTCAGAAGACTGTGCCCTTTCTCCCTGCTCCTGAGGCCATGCAGTGATGCACTCCCTACTGTTCCCTTCCAGCACCCATTCACGTCTGAGCCATTTCATACCCTGTTACTGATCTCCAGCTGTGTTTTGGAGATGGCCTCTGCTGTAAATTATCTATTGCAACCGAACTTGTGATCTCCATGAAACCAATTATAAAAATCCCAATGAATTTTCAGGATTTTTGCCACTCCACTAGGAAGGGTCAATTTGCATTTGTGAGTTAAATTTTTTACTAATTCATCGAAAAATCTCTTTCTGTAGAAACTTAAAAAGGAAGTTCTTGGTTAACTAAAGTAGCTAGGTACAAACGTACCTAGTAGTAGTTTCACTTATTCCATAAAATATTTGCGTTCCTACCATTCCCTCTGGTATGCTTCCCATCCTGGCTGAGAGCGCCTCAACATTTCTCTGATCTCATCTAACTCCAGTGCCTCCTCTCTGATGTAATTTCAGAAATCACTGAGGACAAGCTTTGTGTTCTATCCTGCAGATACCAGACACTCCAATTCTGGACTGCATCTGGATCTCCAGTTGTAACTGCAATTCAGCCACAAAGTAGGAAATAGAAAGCAAGATGGTCTATGGCAGTGAGATCCATGAACCTCATTCATATGAGAGGACAAAGCTTTTAGTCTCGCATGCTATCCCGTATATATATCATATGTTCCTCACTCAGTGCCATCAAATTACAGCCCCGTGGGCAACAGTAGGGTCTCCATAGAGGGCTTTTAACAGAAGAGAAGTCCTGAACTGAACCCAACTCACCAGGAATCCAGGCAGGCAGCCCAGCACAAGGTGTGTTGGCCATAATCTGCATTAATAAGCTAGTAAATGGCTTGCAGCATTTAGAGGGTTTTTAAAGTATTTATCTTAAGACCTTGATGTAATGAATTGCAATACTGAAAGTTAATAAGCTTAGGTACCTAGCTCATAATTTTTAGACTTTAAGAAAAGAGGGTTCAGTGTCTAATCTGATCAGTGGCAAAAAAAATAGACACACTTGAAATATAACACGACAGCATCAAGATAAACAATTGAATCATTTCTATCACAGGGACACTGTGGAAACAAGGTCTAAATTCATACCTTGAGAAGCCAAACTCTTAAATTACAATATTACCATCTTAAATGAAATACATTGTTAAAGGAATAAAACAAGACAGAATCAATTTTTATTGCTCTATCATGCCTCTAAAGTGATTGCAGCTGCAATAAAATTAGGGATTCCATTTCATTTAAGGTAAGGAAAGCAATTTTATTTACTTTTTTCAGGCAAACTCCCATATAAGTGCACACATACACAGAGCTATTGGCTGGTGCAGTAAAATTGCCTTGTATCAGCAGCCTTGTCAGCTCAGTGCCCCACAGGTGCTCAGCATGTACCATGGCTGTGCTGCAGTTAGGTGACAAGCAGTGGCACTGTAAGGCCAGCTATAGTACATGGCATGCACTAGTGAGAGTGGGAAGCACACAGACTCTGGTCTTCTAACTGCTGAAAACATCTGTTAAGATCAGCACTGTTAAATCTTGTTTAAGGTCTTAGCTCCCTAGTGTCTATTAATTTGTCAAAATCTGAGCTATTTTTTTTAAGGTTTTGTTGTTCTATTTTGATTGAGACAAATCTTGAAGTCCGGGAAATAATTTATTTTTTAACCAAACCTTAATATTTGAAAAGTCATCATCTGCAAGTCAGCACCAGGACTGCTACAAGCTTGACTTATCAATTTGTAATTTTGTCACTGAAGTGCAATTATAGCCCAGGAAAAGCTGTATAGTTACCTAGTTCCACAACTAGCTGCCCTATGCATATGCATTTGCCCTCTACCCTCTGAATGAAATACACTGCACTTATAAATAAAGCATTGGTTAGCTGCATAGGTATGCATCTCTGTCTGTAGAGACACAGAGCTGATAAGTTAATCTAGACTGACACTGAGAACGCACGTATTTCACAGTCACGTTTTTTGGAACATAATCAAACAGATGGTGCGTGAACATCACAATATATTCTCAGGTTCCCAGAAGGAGTTAACAATTTTTTTAGTATGGCAGCTCATGATATACCATAACTAATGTTGTGTCACCATTTTCCCTATAAACCATGATTTTCAAGGGTTTATGATGTAACTATAAAAAGTCACTCAAGTTAGAAAAATAGCCTGAAACCACAAGATGACTTTTTGTTGAGAAATGCCATGCCATCCTATCAGCCAGTGTTTTCATATTCCATATTTTTCCCCTTTATTCATATTAACTGGGGAAGGAAGGTTTTAGAAGTAATAAATAAGTTGTTTAAACAAGTAATAATCTTAATTTTTATGTCAAGTTTTATAGAAGCATATGCCAAACAGGTTCTGTTACAATTGTACGTGTTGTAAGTCAATAAAAACTGGGAAGCTCAAAATAAAGAACAATACATGTTGTAAGACAAAGTATTTTTAAAATATCCGAATTGGAGAGACTTAAGAGTTCAGAAACTCAGATTTTAAAATAGCCAGACTGCACACCCCAAAGATTATTTTTCTACATCATCTGCCAGCTTCAAATGCTTTAGTCTCTATCCCTTGTGTATATTAAAATGGCAGTAAAATAGCCTAAGAATTCATCAATACCAACCTTAATCAAGGCTGAGGCAGCATCATCTTGCTGCCACTACAAGACAAGTTGATTCCACTATTGTTTAGCCTCCATTTCACAGGTGAAAACAGAAGCACAATAACATCTGGAGAAGGAATTTGAGTCTTCCCTAGAGCTATTAAATCTATGAATCTATGGCCACACAGACAACATTTTGAGATTTTATTTCAGCTAGGTTCAGGTAAGCAAGTGTATGTATGTATGTATGTATATGCACTTCTGCTACTACATACCTCACTTTAAACTTCTCACGCTTGTCCTTCTGAGCAGCTCTTGTTACCCATTTCTGTTTCATTACGTCCTGTCATTCCTGTGGCATACACTATTATCCCCAGATTTTCAGGGCCTTTGGCAAAGTACAATGCGCAGTGTCATATCTGCCTCAAAATTTTCTCTCCTTAATTCCACAAGCAGAGAATGTGTTTGTTTGGCTTTTTTTAAACACTGCAGGTTAGAGAGCAGATGAGATGAGAGAAAAACAAAAACATGCATCATTTCAGAGCTGCCTTTTCTACCACTGTCTCTCCAGCTTCCATTTCCCTCAAATTTTTTGTTATTTTTTCCTTTTGTTGTTATTGTCTGAGTCTATCAAATGGGGCTTCTCTCTGAAATTCCTCAGAGAATGCAAGTAATTCCCCAAGAACATTATATAGAAGTTTGGAAGAAAGACACACGTCTGGCAGCACACCAGTCCCAGGCAAGCACAAGGCACAAAGCCCAAAAGCTGCTCATGGGCACTGCTGCAAGTGCCAGCCCAGGACAGCCCATCCAGCAGGACACAGGGAGCCAGGGCAGCCTAGGAAAACTATTGGAGCAGATACTCCTGACTTCAGAACAAAATTACCTGGCAGCATGAAGCCAGGGACATTTAACCAGCCCTGCTCAGTTGCAGCTCAGTACTGCCATGCAGGCTTCAGCTGACTCGCTTTGCTTTGCCTGACTAAAATGTAGGCTTGCCCCAAACAGTCTACCTGCACACAGCTATTGGGAAAGCAAATGGCATAAAAGCAATCATAGTACACATGCCAGAACTGGCTGGCCCATAAACAGGCAAAATAAAGACTCAAGCCCTTAGTCCCTGCTGTCCTAAGATATCAGCAGCCCACCGATTCTGTGCACTAAGTGCACAGAATTGATCCCAGTGATGATGCCAGCCCTGTGTTTGGTCACAGACCCCAGTTTGCTGCTGTCTGCTTAGAAATCTCAATGTCAGAGATCAGGACAATCCTTGTCTCTCCAGTTCTGGTCAAGCTGCACAAAAGCAGATTCAAAAATGGACTTTGAAGGACAATACAAGATAAAAGTTGTATGACTTTGAAACTAGACACATCTGTTGCAAAACAAGATTAATTAGGTTTTACTTTAGATGACAAATCCTGGCCCATTCCCATGGGAACAGTTGGCAAATGTACTGTTCCCATCAGGATGGATTTGGGAAACTAGAGGTGCTTTTCATTGTCAGGTTTTTTTTGTTTCTTTTTTGAAATCAAAATAAGTTCTTATTACTAGTCTAACAACAATTTCTCATTAGTTTACTAAGACTTGTTATTCATGAGTTATAATGGGTTCCTCATGTCCCTTTGAATAGTACTTACATTCAGTATTAAACGACGGCAGTAACAGGAATAAAACAGCCAAAATAGAGTCAATTATTAAAGAATTTGTCCACAGAACCCTATTTTCATCAGATGGTTGATTGCTAGATGATCATGATTTGCTTTCCCTCACTCAGCATATGTTCCATGCCTTGTAAACTGCGTACCTGTAAGAAGTATCCTTTCTTGTTTAGATTAGAGAGATCTGTACATACTGTGCTCTTTTTCTGAACAGATTTGCCTGGAACGCTTTCAAGCTGACATTAACAAAGTGATATGTAAATAAGGAGATGTTCTATACTATTCAGAATCATCTCTGAGATTAACTGTGTGCAAATCCGGATGCTTTTTTTCCCCCCCTCTTTTAATATAGATCCATGCCTATCAATTCTGTTAGTGATGGTCAGTGATGCTTTCACACACAGAAAAATTTTTCCCTCAGACTTTTCCGTGGCAGAGCAAGAGAAAACTGTTGCCTTAGTATTCTGAGGAAGAAATTTGGTTAAACATTTCCTAAATTCTAATGCAATAAGGTTACAGCAGTTCTAAGGAGTTTCCTGTATGTATCACTGTAGCATAGAATAAGACAATTTGGAATTAAATACTTAGAAAAAACTGCTGAAATACACTTCACACGCTCAGTGCTTACCTAGTAGCATCAGGACAAACAATTTGCACCACTGACCGTAGAGTTTGCTCTTATATATAAAATAATCCAGAAAAAAAAACATCATTTAGACAAAGTTACCTGGTCTGAACAAGGCATGTACTCTTTGAATACAAGAATAAACTAAAATGCTTTGAAAATAGCAGTCATATCTTCTGGAAAAAGATTTTTTTTAATCTCTGCACACCACACCTTTCCTGTGACATCTTCTGTACCTCTCTTGACAACTTGCATATGGACTGCATGCTGCCTGGACCCCTGAGAAGACACAACTCTAAGGTACTTGCTTTCACTTGCTTAGCATGCACGTCACCTGACTTTTTTAAATCCTCGCTTTGACAATCGTGATTTGTCACTGAGTAAAATATGGGAAATGTTACTTATATTAAAAAAACATATTTAAACACAGAAACTGCATTCAAGCGTGGGTAAAGTTGTGACAAGCCATGAAATGTGTAAAATTACAAATAATGTGAAATAGGCTTCCTAGTCAGAGGAATTAAATGTTTCAAAGCACAGGATGCCTTTGCTTCCCTCCCATGCAACGCAGCAGTTTAGAGCTGGTAGCAGGCTGAGCAGCTGGAAGTTTGCTATGCCACTGGTAAAGCAAAATGTTTCTTTTTATTTTCTCCTCGTATGGAAAATGATCTTCAATTTTATTATAATGCAATGCAAGTATCAAGTATATTCTTAGCAGCATGTCTCTTCAGTCATGTTGTGAAAGTAATTGTAACAAAGGGAATATGAAATGTATTTGTGCTACTAATAGCAGCTTACTTCTACACAGACCATTTCATCCAGAACGCTTCCTAGTCACTCTTGCAAACCACGGACAGTATCTTGTTCTCAGACCCTCAAGGCAGATCTCGGCCCAGTATTTGGTCTGACTGCATGTGCAGAGTCCAGACAGAAGGATCTTGGTGGCACAGCACAGTTGAAGATGACAGTCGTGACATTTCTATGAATTTAAGATCTAAAGTTTGCTTTTACTTTAACCTCTACAAAATCCTCTGCATATCATCATATCTGTCTCCCACAAGTTCCTGGAAACAATCTTCAGTAGAAATGCCAAGGAGTTAAATTTTAGGACTTAACACGGAGCTTGACTAAGTTGCACTCAGACTCTGCACCCTTCATGTATGTGTGTGGCTGTTAGAACTGCAAAAAGAGTACTAGAAAAGTACAAGACAGACAACTGAATTGGAAAAGACAAGCTTTCTAAACACGGTTTGTACTCAAAGGTCCTGGATTTTGTTCCTGATTTAAGTCTGAAATAAATTTGATTCACTTGTTCTTTAATGGAAATTTAGGCACAATATTATGGCAATAGGACTCCCTTAGGAATATTACTTTAGGCTTTATCATTTCAGATTTATGCACTATTATCCACCAAACTTAAGTCCTTATCTCTGTGGCTGGCTGTGATATCTCTAGACCCTAATAAAATGCCAAGTTACATGACAACTTAGCTTACACCTGTGAAGTATTACATCATACTAAAATTCTTGCCGTCACAAATGAATCTGTGTAATTACCTGCTTAGAAATTCTGACAGGAAAAGTATAAATTAGTAAATTGTTATGCAGCCATAGTTCTCCTTCACCTCCAAGTGATGGCACCTTCAGCAGGCTACAATTAATCTTTTAGCAAGGTCTTATTAAATTTAATTTATTAATAAATTATTAATAAATTATTAATAAATTTATTTATAAATTTATTTTGATGCTTAGTGAAAAAGAGTCTGATAATTGTTTTCCATAAGTAGGGCTTAAGGTTCTAGACTGCATCTAGTTGGAACAGAGAAAGGCAGAGAACCATGATATAAAATTGCCCATGGGTGAAGAAGGACAGAAGGGGCCATCAGATCAAGTACTGACAAAAGCTCAGAACTGTCTTCCCTTGAAGCAGAATAGGAAGGACAGAGAAAAACCATACTTCTGAGGATCCCCCCCCAAAAGTTAGAAAAACAGAAGTGTAAATAAATGAGTTATAAGATAACAAATCCAAGTGAAGAACAAGGCAAGTATCTACACGGGTGTGGACCCTCACATACATAGGGTCATACATACATAGCACCCAGGACAACCACTGGGGAAGGAAGCCAAACCTTTTCACTGACAAAAACATTCATCTTCTTCACTCTCAGCTTTTATTATTTACTCAATTTTCTGGCTTGAAATAAATGGCTTAGCCACAATATGTTGTCAAGAGAAGTAGCATCTGTTATGGAAAAGCAAATTGGCAAGGACCACATTAAAGTTGGATCTGAATAATGTTTGTTCTCCTCAACAGTTAGATTTATTCCATTTTTTTTTTTTTATAACTACAGATATAATAAATTCATATATGATCAGGCCACACAGTTTTTATTCCTGGACTTGGACTTAAGCTATAAAGAGTTATAACTTAGTCCTCCAAATTCTCCTCCAACCTGGAGAGGACTCAATGTTAGGACTTAACTTGCCTTTGGTCTGCAACTCTTTTCAGCTGAATAAATTCTGAGAAGTCAAGTTTACTTTCACACCCTTATGAACAAAACTCTTGTACCAAAATTAGTCCCATATACCAGCTTAGTACCTTGTTGTACAATTATTTGTTGCATTGCCCTAATGTTCAGTGCTATCTCTATGCCTAATTTTCAGAAGTCTATTAACCATAATTATGCTAGATGTACATGCATATGCTGCATTTTTATCATATCATAGAAAAGTACTTCATGGTCTGACAAAAACATATGTATAGCAAGAGGCACTAAAATGCATAACTTGTTGTCAGTATGCTTTGAAGAAACACATCCTATTTCTGCCTTTGTAGACCTACTCATTTTATAACCATTACATCAGAAAGATTCCAGTTATGTATATCCCTGATGCTAACCCCTTCACTAAAGCAGTGCAATGTAAAAAAAGCGTCCATAAAAATGTTCATTGTTATGCATTCTACTAATATAAAGAAATGTTAAGTTTACATCTGACTCCTTTAAAATAATTAACAGGGCACAAGGAGGAACATGTGCTCGTGCTTGCAGAAGTTTCTAATTTACAGCCAGAATTCTGGCAGAATTAGCAGCTTTGGCAAAGATGCACCAGAGTCTGGTTTGAGTTACCAAAACTCTAAGATGGAATTACAGTCACAGACAACATATGGGTACACAGTATAAAAGCTATTCTTGTCTTTCCTCTAATTGTTCTCTTGGCCTCCACTTCTCTTTTTTTAGAAGTTCCTAACAATAAACTGTCACAATGAATCTTTTTTTTTTTCTGGTAAATCAAAGTTGGTTTGAAATTTGCTCATCGTGTGCCTACCCAAGGAAGCTATTATCTTCCAATCCCTTTACACTCCTCAAGTGAGATTTTCACCACTCCTCAAGAGAGATTTTCACCCAAGGGAGCACTACCATTTGCTAAAACTTTTTTTTTTTTTTTTTGTCTTAAGTAGCTATTTGTGATGTGCTAACATACAGAAATGCCAGTTGATGCACTTCATGGCTTTGGAAGAGACTTCCCTCGCCCCCATGATCTGCTGACAGATTAGTAAGATGTATAAAACACACCAATCAAAACATTCTGTCAGTTAAAAAAAATTCCCAGATCGCAGTGATAATATCCCATGGGAATCTCAAGTCCAGTAAGGGACTGTCCAGCAGCAGTCTCATAAATGACAATGGAACTGCCCAAGCCTCCCCACAGCCTGCCCATCCTCCACCCACAGCAGGCATAGACAATGCCAGAAAGCCAGCAAAGAGGAAAGGGAGGGGCTGGAACTGTCTAAGCTCGAGTTGCCCCAGTACAGGTGTCACCAGCACCTGGCCCATGTCAGGGAACTGAACAAGCAGCATCACCACCTGCCCCTGTGCCAAGCAAATCTCTGCCTCCACCACTTCACATTGCTGGGGTTTGCCATAGCTATATTCAACACCCAGGTAACATGAATCACAGAATCACCAAGATTGGAAAAGACCTTCCAATCCAAGATCATCCAATCCAACCATCCACCTATCACCAGTAGTACTCACATAGGTACACTGAAGCTTCAGCTTCAGTACATGAGCATTCTTAAATATATTTTAGCATGGTCTAGTGGTGTTACTTCAATGCTTCTTCCAATTTCACATCGGGATTCTTCCTTGGGAAAATACAGCATTTTCAATACAATACTTCTCTGCAGAAATAATTCAGTTTTGCCGAAAGGTCTTGCATTATCCAGTTAGAACAACAGAGGAATAATTACTTCAAAAGGAGCATATCAGAATAGTTACTAATTTAAACGAAATTTGAAGCAGTGATTTAACTTTTGCTTGCTGATTCAGAGGAACTTGATTTTGAGACATGAGTTTCTCCTGACTGACAGAGCAGTGTGTAGTCCCTGCTTTGACTTTTTCAATCCAAAATTTTTTTACAAGCTTTTCCTCCCATAGAACTGTTGAACAAACCAACTTTCACTTTTATTTGAGCCTGAGGTAACACCAAATTATAGTTATTTTCCCATGAAAATAAGATTTTATTTCAGGCTGATGTTGGGAGTAGGGATAGGGAATCATAAATTGTTGTCACATGAGATCAGAATACTACTGGCCTTCTGATTTTTTCCCCATTTTCTTGCCACATGCATTCATCTGTGATTTTTACCTGAGCAGACAGCCCATTTTAATGAAAATTACGCACACAGTTTATCCCACAGTTTTAGACTAATGCAGCTCTTGTACTCAGCACTTCAAGGCACGAGTTTCCATGCTATCTAATTAGTTTAGGGAAATCAAGTGTAAGAATTAACAATGCTGTCCAAGACCAGAGAGCAGCCACTTGCCCAACCTGACAGTGACCCCTCTCATGGTCAGCATACACCTGGCAAAGCTGATGTGTGATGAGAAGTCAGAGAGCTGTACACCATTCCTGCTGCACTCCAAGCTCCCTGAGGTTCGCTGACGCTCAAAGCAGAGGGGAGATCATGTAAACATCTCCTGAAAACCATGCCACTGAGCCACCAGGAAATTCAGCTTGTTCCAGAAACAGGATCTGGAACCATAAGGTAACCTTGGAGTCTAGCCACAGCATTGCTATTTCATCACAAGCAGCAGGGAGGCCAGGGAAGGCCAGGCAGCTGGCATAACAGATCACGCAAAACTCTCTCTTCAGGCTTCAGAAAGATACAGGAAGAGTGAAGACAGCACCAGTCTCACGGAACCTCTGAGAGCACACTCACAGGTAAACAGCCTGTACAGAGCACAGCGTAGCATTTCTACAGGCAGGGGATTGAGAGTCAGCACAGGAAGGCAGCCACCCCAGCCTCACAGCCATGCCCTGCTGTCAAACCGTCCCACAGAACATTCAAGCTACTATAGCCCAGACCATTTCACCAGGAGGTGAAATGATTCCTGCCCATGGAAGCACCATCCTTTGTTTTTTGTACTGACTTACAGAGCAACCGAAATTGAAATCTAGAAATCCAGTTCATTGCATATATAATTAAAGAAATCATATGCAAGACTGAAGAGTTGTGACAATACACTCAGTTATTTCCAACAGCACTTATATGGGGGGTGACCAGAAGCTCAGCACTGGGACAAGTAAATCCATTACATTCTAAAAGGAACTGCAGAAATCATTCTCCAGCTGGAAACTTACATTTATTATTCAGAAGTGTTTGTTTTCATTATTGTTTCATTTATTGTAGATTTCTTGGCATTCAGCTAACACCAAGCAGGTAACCTGAAGGGTAAGTTAAGTTTACATAAAAAAACAGTAACCTTCTTCCTTAGTCTGCATGAAACTGCTAAATATTATGTTACTAAAACTTGTGTGTACTTAGTTTCTCTTTACAAAACAAAGCAGATAAAAATCTGTACAATTGGAAAATGCTTTCCAACTTGTGTTTGTGACTTCCAAAATAGATTTTGTCCGCTTGCAATTTCTCTTTAAGATATATGGGCAACTACTAAATAGAATGAGGCATTTCAGATATATTTTATGCATTGAACCTAAGTCTGATCATCTAAAAAAAAAAAGTGGTGCCTCACTTCATGTACTCACATAGATGGAATAATAATAAAGGGAACCTGAAACTTAATTTAAATATTTGTAATGGTTTGTGGATTTCTCCTATGAACACCTTCATGGAAGAAAAAGGAAAAATATTGTATGCAGGAATACTAAATTACAAACCATCCTATTCTGTGATGGAAAGCGAGACTGGGACTGGCTGAATGATGATTCTTATTGGCTTCTGCATCATTGATTCCTTTTGGCACTTTCCATCTAAAACACAATTAAGTTGTTCAATCTTTATCATCATGTTACCTGCCAAGCTTTGCACCGCCTGAATTGCACTGCTCTGTTTGGAAAGAATTAAAAATTATGTACTAGGAAGAGTGAAAGTGTTTTATGTTCCGGATTCAGAATGAGAGGCTGTTCTCATTCATTTATCAAAATATCAAGAACACATTATTGTTGCATGTGCTGTATCTAAGAATTCTCAAAAACAGTGGAAGAGTCAAAAACATGTGCAGATCATGATTTTTTTGCCCTTAAAGTCTGCATTTGCTTGAGAAGCTTCATTACCCATCTGGTTGTTCTCATAATCACCAGATTGTTATTAAGACATTGTTATACGGGTGGTGGAGCAATTTTAGCACCTTTACTTTTTAATATCTTGCAGGTACCAAAGTCAACAGGAGATTGTGGCAGTCAACAGGAGATTGTGGCCATGACTCTTCTAAATATTACTCAAAATCAGGTTACTCACATTTACAGCAGATGAAGTCATTGCTCACCAGCAGAGGTACACAGACAGTAACAAACAGACTCTAACAAAGAGCAGATCATCTAGATATAAAACACCAGCTGGGACTTACAGCATTTACTACTGTCCTGATCCTATTGTGTGAGTTGTGAGGAGTATTCTGCAAATCAATTTTAAGAAAAGAGCAGTATGCCTGAAAAATAACCAGAGAGAATAGTGGGCAGCAATAGGAAGTCTCTAGGCAACCTATACTGCAAGCATGCAGTTGGCTGGAGGGGCAGCTATCAAAGATTTACTCCCACAGATAATTACAGAGGTGTAATGTGAAACAACAAGAATGCGTTTTTAATTGTTCATGATTAAAGTAGGAATCCAAGCAGCAGTATAAACAATAAAAGAGCAAAAAAAGCGCAAACATCGCATTGAAGAAGCGCTATTGCTAAAAGGCCAATAGAGAACAGTTAGACCAAGATTTGCCAGTGTTTCCCAACTATAACTTCACATCTAATAAAAGGCATTATCCTTTTGAAAACTTTGTCCATTTAAATCCTTAGACCGTTACCACTACCTTCACAACACCATTATGTTCTTATGTACACACATAACAACCCGTTATAAAGATTTGTATCAATAAGCAGATTGTTTAAGACATTACTTAAAGTTTTAGCATAGTAATAATTGTCACATTGTGAAAGAAGTGCAGTTACTTTCATTTACTATGAATAATGATCTGTCTTCGTTAATTACAATTTATGTAGGTTTTTTGTTCCTGGTTTTTGCTTTTTTTTTTTTTTTTGAATTAGAGCTGTAGAAGCTACCTCTCATCCAGGATACACATCTATTAAATACCTTTGTTTGTATACCCATAGCTGAAACAACAAGAACAGAATCTCAAGTACAAATTATCTGTTCATATCCAGCCCAAGGAATGAAAACAGCACCTTCTTAAACTGCAGACAGGTCCCACTTCTCAATTTCTCAATCTGCACAACCCCCAAAAGCCAAAGGCTTCTGGAAGAGAAGTGAGAGAATTCATAGGAGTGCTCCAGAGGCACATTTGAGAGACTGACCAGCAGAACCTTTCTGTCCATCTCAGCTTCCACAACACAGTAAGAACAGCAGACACAGAAAGGATTTCTCTTCACTCCCTAATCTGTACAGAGAAGGGGGGAAATAGTAAGGGAACTGGAGACCAACTCTTTACCCCACACCTCCAGTCTTTTAGGAACACTGACCTCTTTGACTTCATTAACTAAAAAGAAGTGTAAAGGTATGTCTTTTTTCAGTCAGCATGTCTGTGTCCTTTAAGATGTGACTCTCTTAGACCAGCTGAATTCAGTTAGCAAAAACAAAACAAAACAAATACCCCATTTGGAAGATTGCTTTCAGTAATACCCACTCCAAAAAAAACAAACATTAAAAACAAAAACAGACGACGAAATTTAACACGAGGACTGAACTGCGTTTGCATGGCAAAAAAGAAGTAGTACACTCTCTAAGATGCTATGTTCTTCAAAACTAAGTACTCCCCATCCCTTCTTTTCACTCTCCCCTATTTTTTTTTTTTAATAGTGAGAAATTGACTGAAATTACTTACACTCACTTCACAGAAGTTCAACTGCCTTAAAGGAGTAAGGAGCAGAGCCACCAAAACTTAATGACAGCATTTGGCAGGAATAGCACTAAGAACAGGGACATGTAAGGCAACAAGCACCCCAATCACAGCAGCA
The DNA here is from genome assembly GCA_037305975.1 of Chrysolophus pictus. NCBI lineage: Eukaryota > Metazoa > Chordata > Aves > Galliformes > Phasianidae > Chrysolophus > Chrysolophus pictus. Next base: position 10,024,749 of record CM074583.1, on the reverse strand, counting down.
GCCCAACTTCCCCAGGGAAGGCAAGCCCAGCGCTCCACTTTATCCTCCTTTCTGACCTGCTCCAGCAGCACCTAGGACTTTGGAAAGACACACGAGTTGCTCAGTCCATAATAATGAGGTACTTTCTGCCAGTTGGTATTTGGGACCACCACTGGGGGAGGGTGGTGCACAGCCACTGCTGACACTGTGTTAGTTAGTACCACAGGTGACTCCTGCTCAGGAGCCAGAGGTGACCATGAGCTGCAGAGCAGCTATCAGGTGGAGGAAAGATGAGGGTCATTAAGACACATGCAGCTTAAAAAAAAAAAAAATCAGCTTGGCAAGGTTGGAAAATGCTGTCATCAGGAGAAATTCTGAAAATAAATCTTGTTGTAAAATATATCTTCCTGGGGTTCTCTTTTCATAGTAAGCTTTATTTTCTGAAAATTGATATTCAGCCTTACAAGATATTTACAGCTCTTACGAGCACAGCAATTCCTGCTTTCCTTACTGTTTTGATGTTAGAACTTCAACACCTCCAAGTGCACCAGTCTTTATTATCAACCCCCACTACACTAAAAGCTCAAAGGAAAAGGATGTTAGCTCACCTTTTCACTTGAGCCATTCATTACAACACGTAGAGATCTTGGCTATATGCAAATTCTAACCACAGTAAGTAGGAAGCTGGAGATATTTGTCATTGCTAAAATAAAATAATCTCAGAATCATAGACACTCATTTTTATATGTAGGTTACTCTGAGAGTAACGTTCCCTATTTATTTCCATGGAAACTACAAGACATATTAAGAACACAATAACACTACCTGATAGAGCAAATTCTCAGCTACAAAACACTCTCTTCAACACATTCACCACCATTAGCTACATTCTTTCACTAGCAGTGAACAAGAGTCCGCATGCTGCACAAATGGATGTGACCCACTGTCACCACTGTGAAAAAGCACCACTCCCTACCTCATCGTGCTTATATCCACTGTTCATTTCTGTAACAATTAGAAAGATCAACACAATGGAATGGTGATACAAGACAGATAAAGACAAAGGAACTAACAGAATAGAAAAGTGTTACAAGGAAAGGAAAAAAGACTACTCACCCAGCTCTAAAGATTTAGGCTCACAGAAGAAAACTCCAGAAAGAAATCCTTCCATAGTGGTAGTCAGCCCTTAAATGAAGTCTAAGTGAGGTGCAGCCAGGCTCCACCCCTTCCAGTCACACAGTTGAATTGCCTTCACCTGTGCTCCTAGTGCTAACGGGGTCCTTTCCCCAGGTGCTCAATCAGTGGTCCAGGTTATGACTCAAAAGTTACCATACAGATTTCCATAAACATAAGCAAGTACCAAGGATGTCAGTGGGTGCCGTTTTTTCCACATGGAGGAATTCTGTGACACACCTTTGCTGCGTATACACTTCTGTGTCAGACACCATTTTGTCAGACTGTCCCTCTGCTACCACCTGTCACAGAGTAACAAAGTGTAATAGAATACTGGTGGGAAGATTCAACTTCTGCTGCCGTACCAACGTCTGCCTCTGATGTCATGGGCCAACATAATAAAATTGGAGGTATTACTTTTGGAGCAGCCCTTGTAATTTGCTTATTTAAAAACAGCTGAGGTGATTCCATTCTACAGACACAGCGAAACCAATTAACATGGTCACTAGTTGTTGATTACTCAAACCTATGTCCTCCAATTTACACTGCCCATATGCTGGGCTAATTTTGTATGGAAAAAGATGCCAGAGAAAGGTGCCAATTCACTAATACATAAAAATTACACATGCTGTAGTGGTTCAGCTGACAGACAGGCCCTGTTCCAGGATGGAGCTCTCGACCATTCTGTCAAAAAATCTGCCCTGCCCATGTAAATCCTTTAAATCTTTTTCCAGGCTAAAATTGGATTTCAGCAATATGAGGGGGCAGAAGGAGAAGGATTTTCCATGATAACTGAATCGGTGGTGACTGTGCATAACTGAATGGGAGGTATTGCAGAAATTAAAAGAGATCGCTCTCTAACAGTCTGACGGGACATGTGTGTAAACATGCTTTTGTCACGGCACTAAGCCTCAGAAGACTTATTTCCACACCGATCTTCTACTTTGTGCCTCCAACCCAGGACACATAAAGCAAGATAGCCACGTTACTAAGCCTAGACAACAGTGTTGCAACCGTGCTGCTGAGGTTAGGGCCTAAAAGGGAAGTCTAAGTTTTTCCAGGAGCTCAGGAGGAAAACATGCCCATATTTTAAGACCCTTAGATGTTGTTTGTCATGCACAGGGAAACCTGGCCAGCGTGAACTAGAACATGGAGGTTTTCATGGCTGATAAAGAAAGCAACAGTGAGACATTTTTGTGTCTGTAGAAAGGAATCTCTCTCCCCTGCCTAATACCTTGATAGTTTGTAGGTTTCCTTATGTCAAGGAAGGGGATGCAGCATTCACAGGGTGGCCAAGCCCAGCCCAGGTGAGTTCTCATCCTGCCCCAGCAGTACCCAGCCTGCTGTGGGACCAAATGGGGAGCGAGGAGTCTGCTGGTGTTCCACTCTCACCCAGCGTAGGGCACGAGGCTGCTACTGCTCCCTGCCTGCCTGCACTCCCAACAGATTCCAGTCCCTCCTGCCTGCCCTCTGTACAGTCCTCCCCACAGACGTGCCAGCATAGCCTAAGAGACAGCTTGTTTCTGCCTACTACAGCAAAGATAGTCAACAACATTTACATTTTCAAGCAAAGTAGAATATAGAGAGAAGTTTAAGGAAATAAAAGCTGGATTTTTTTTCCCTTTGTCTACTGAGGAAGACAAAGTGGTGGTGCAGGGGCTACGTGAACTTCCCACCATGCAATACTGCTCATTACAGAGTAAAATCCAGCAGGGAACACCAATCAAGCAGAGCATGTGAGAGGCAGAAGCACCATTAGCACCCAAACAACAGCTCGCAGGGGTGAGCCTAGGACTCTGCCAGGGCTGGAATTCAGGTGCACAGCCTCCTTCATCTTCATTATCATATAACACAATCACACTCGGTTGTAAAAGGAAGGTCCTCCTGCCGAGACAGACAGCAGATGCAAACATAACTGTATATAGAAATTAGCAAGGCAAACAGATCAGCAGAATCTTATAGGCCTGTGACCGCTATTATATTTGGCTGTGGCAGCTTTCCTGGTGGATAGCAAATAAGTGAAGGGAAGAAAAAAATCTATTGCACCTTCCCGTCAGAGAGCCATGTGCAACCCATACGGTAAGTAGCTGAGCTAATTCACAGCTGTCACATTTAAAAATGCCACTGAAGTGCAAAAAATAATGCAGAAATTCAGAGCCGTGCATTGTCCCCGATCTGCAAGAATAATACTCCTAATCTTTGGTCCTCTTCTGGCAAAGGTCGCTGGGCTAATATGGCTGATATATGTAATTCAGAAAACCAACTGTCATAGCAGATGAAATGCATGTTTTCTTCCCAGCCTTGTAATGCAAATCAGTATGTTCTGTTGAAAAATGACAATTTCAAGTTTCCTTCTTGTATCCCAATGAAAAAGGTGCTGGTTCTCGTGATTTGCAGAGTCATATTCTTTTTATGCACAAGACAGCGAGGGCAGCTAGCTACATCGTGAGTCTTGCTCATTCACCTAGCACACTGCACACCAGACCTAGAGCATGTGGGAAGAGATTGTCCCCTTCCATCAGACAGTGTGCCTACGGCAGCTCCAACATTCAGCTGTGTCTGCTAGGAGCCAGCTGAAAGCAACAAACCTTTACACACATGTGGCTAAGCAAATTGAAAAAAAAAAAAATCAAAAAAATCTGCTTGTTGCTAATTGGAAAGTGATAGAACTCTCTTAAAAAAAAGAAAAAAGTATTTTTGCATCTTGTATCCTTGTTAAAAAGCAAATATCACCTGCTTTTATACACACATGAAAATGTTGCACATGTCTTGTACGTGGTATGGCAATCTCACAGTTCCAGAACACCTATTTAAGAATACAGGAGTTGATCCTGCTGAAACCTTTTAAAAACATCACATACAGCTCTTTGAAACTTCAATCCCAGAGCCTTCCTGAGAATAATGGTGAAGTTAAATCAATTTTACTCTGGGATTACTCTGCCCCTCCAAGTCTCCCCTTGGTCAGAAGTAATTTATTAGAAGATTACCTCCATTAGAAACAATTCTCCATCCTCCTTGGATGCATTTCCTTCCAAAGAATCTATGCTAGACTTTGAGAAGCTGGTTAATCAAAAGGACATCTGAATTAATTTCTCTAATGTTCTTCAGAAAGTGCTGCCATTGCAGTCAGTCTTCTAAGGTGTATGGACAGCCATCCATTCCATTATTCCACTATTTATTACAGATACAAATTCATTCTCCACCAAAGTTTTGAACATCATATTGCTTTTAATAATGTCTGTGAAGTTTGAGTGGTAGGTGAGCTGTCTCATAAACAGCAACTGCTTTGAGTTTGTGTATTAAACTGATTTACAGTAGTGTGGCTGGAGTTCTCTTCTGCATAGCTATATACGATAGTAAATATTACAATATGGGAAAGTATTTGTAAAGTATGCTAGCAGACAGGGCCAATGATGTTTTTATTAGCTCAGAAAACAGATCAATCTGGCCTTGTCAGAGCAGAGTAAAACGTGATTCTTCCAGTAGTAATACATGAAATCTCTGTTAGCCTGTGATATAAACAAAAAGAGTTTAAATACCAAGCTTTCTGTACCAAGAAAATTGTTTCACAGAATATATAATTTAATCATATAAAAGGGTGGAGACATCTTCCTTATCTATTTCAATTACATCTATTTCATACTCAAGAACAATAAAAAGTTAATTGAGTCCTTGGCCCAGGGGGAAGAAAGACAGGGAAACGTTTGCAGTCTTCCCTTATATATTATTAAGCACATACATAGTGATTGTCTATTTCTATGTACTCCATGTGCCCTGCTGTTCTGCAGTCTGCTCTCTGGGTTGCACTGCCTCTGCTAGCTGGAGAGGTCCAGCATGCCGTGCAGAAGGGACCTGTTCTGCCCAACAGGAATGAGATCCCAGCCACCTGCCAAACTCACAGCTTCCAACAAATCCTGGCTCCAACAAAAACTCCCAGACAATTCAAACTCTGCATCAGCCAAGAAAATAAAATGTTAACTAAAATACAGTGATAGTAAACAGACTGGATTTAGCTGCATTGTTTAAAAAAAGGAAAAAAAAAAGGTGAAAAAAAAAAAACGACAAAAAACAAAAAATAGCAGCAGATATAGAAAGGATGATACAAAATGTAACTTCATATTTCCCACACAGAAGTAGAGATGCACTGAAATAAGGAGCAGTAGAACTGAGGATTTCCTCCTTCTTACATTTCTTTTACTATTCTGTGGTATAAGAAGAATCAGCATAGCATCTCTCTGGCATTTCAGATGCATGCTCTACCTGCCCTCCTCTCTCCCCACCCTCCAAATATGCTGTCATTTCCAAAAAGAAAAATTTTGATTAATGAGTTCTTCCTGCCAAAAAATAGTCTAGCAAGCAGCAGAATGAAAATAAGTTACATTGTATGGAGCCCATAACTACAGTCCTTCTGCACAAAAATATCCAATTAGTAGCAAGAGTTGCTAGCTTCTGAGTCATTAATGAATACTTCTGTATGCTGAATATTCATATCTTTTTGTTTATGACATTGCCTCCAAGCTTGACCCCTTGTCAACACATCAGAAGGATGAAAGCTTTAAATGAGGTATTAACAAATTCTTAAATAGCTTTTTTTAAACAGCTTGGAAAAACTGTTGAACCATGACTGTTTGGTCAGAGACAAATATTGAAATTCCAACACATCATTTACTTGGTCCTTCAGTAGCTGAACATATGAATGCCACCTGTTTCACCATATATAATATTCCCTTACGAGAATGCAGAAATTACTGGCTATACAGGTCCTTGCCATGCAGTGAAAACTCTGTGGGCAGCTTTCTTGTGCCCACATGGAGACCAGCAGGTACAGAGCGTAAAAAAGCCAGATTCCTTCTGTAAGGCTGCAGCAAGAGGAATTTGCTTTTAATTCACTTCAACTTAAAAAAGGCAGTATGATTTCATCAGGTATATAGGTTAAAGATAAAATTAATTAGTATCTATTTTATCTTTCTACTCTTGTTACTAACCCTATAACTGTTTTTCATAATTATATAGAATTTACAATTATTATATACAATTTTATTTTACAGTGAGACAGTTATCAAAGTTGGGCAAATTGCAATTTTTTCTTTAACTTCTGGTGGCTAATAATATTTGACTCTTGGACAATCTAGCAACACCACTTAGTATCATGCTGGTTTGAAACAAGGGGTCTGAGTGACTTTTGCAAGCGGGGAGGCAGTTTCTTCCTGCTTTTTAGCCTTCCCCTGCATAGCCAGGATAAACCTTCCCTTCCTCAGGAAGGCTGCAGCACCACATGATTCCAGCTCCTTGCCTTTGTGTCCAGAGCACCCTGCTAGAAGCCATCTCGCTATAAGCTGCAGCAAGAACACATGGATTGACCTGCAGCACTTCTGCTTCTCTCTATTTTACTGGGGCAAGAAGTGCTGGCCATGGAAGAGAGGGCTCACTGGAGAAGGGGCACTGTCTATCCCAGAGCTGGGCACACCAACCAGGGGACAACCCAAAAAAGATCCACAGTGAAAGGGGAGCTTGCTTTGCATACATAATCTTAGCATCCGAAGTATTTTCTACTGCTTAGTTTTGGATGTGCTTAAAACCCCCAAATCACTATGCTATTGGTACACCTCCAGCTTTAGCAGAGCTGGGCTGGTCGTGGTACGATCATTGCTTTGTCCTGGTGCTACACACAATTCCTACCCAGCCCAGAAAATTTCCAGGTTTCCAAATTTAAGTCCCACATTATGGCCATTCCTGCACACACGCTGCTGCTCCACTTCCCCTCTCTTTCAAGAGAAAGTGGAGCAGTAAGATTCAGATGCCTTCAACTGGCCTGGCTGCCTAATACACGAATGCTGTTGGAAGAAATCAATTTCTAGTTATTTTGAGGTTTCCATAGGGTCATTAACAACTGTTTATGATAGGACAAAGGGAAATGATTTTGAACTAAGACAAGGGAGGTTTAGGTTTATATTAAGAGGAAGTTTTTCACTCAGAAGGTGGTGATGCACTGGAACAGGATGCTCAGAGAGGTTGTGGATGCCCCATCGCTGAAGGCATTCAAGGCCAGATGTAGCTCTGGGCAGCCTGGTCTACTGGCTGGCAACCCTGCACATGGCAGTGTTGAAACTAAATGATCTTTGAGTTTCGTTTCAATTCAGGTCATTCTATGACTATGATTTTAAGATTGCGTTACTAATGTTCCTTATGGAAGGTATGAGAAAAAGCAGTTTTTGTGGTACATTGCTCCCTTTTAGATTTGAGAAGCATGTAACGTAGAGGACATTGAAAAAGAAGGAGAATGTGCAGAAAACTATTTTAGGTTGGAGGAAATACTTTACAATGGGAGAACTAAAGAGCTCAATCTGTTTATCTTATCAAGAAGAAGATTGAGCGGTGAGTAGATTACCACAGATAAGCACCTTCTGGAGAGAAAATACCAGACACCAAAAGGATCTTTAATCTAGCAAGAAAAGGCATAACAAGAAGCAAGAGCTGAAAGCACATTAAATCAAGCTAAAAATTGAGAACATACTGTTAACTACAAATTTGGTGAGTTACTGTACCTGATAGTGGGCTGAGAGAAATTGAAGGGACAAATAGGACAGAAGGACAAATAGCAGATTTGCATGGCCAACACTTTTTGGCCCTTCACTTGAATTTCAGAGTGGGGTGGGATACTGGAAAGTATTTCAGTTTTGAAAAGCGCAGCTCATACTTCCTATCAAAATAAACAACTTCACTAGACTATGCTTGATTACTTTCTTCCACTTCTCTGAGAAAAGACATATTGTTAATTTTGTCAATTAATTTTGTTAATAGCGAAATCACTGAGTTATTTTAATGTACAGTTTTCTATTTACTGTAGATTTCAGTTACAGCAATTGCTCTGAAGGCTCACAGGCCAGTTAGCATGCTCTCACGATATACTGTAGGTTTCTTTAAAATGCACACATAGAATCATAGAATTGCTCAGGTTGGAAAAGACTTTCAAGATCATTAAGTCCAACCACAACCTAACCATACTACCCTACAATGCTATAATGAATAAATAGATCATTGTAGAAACTGCTACTGTTTTATTAGAAACTGCATTTAACAAAATAAAGTACAGTAAACCAAATTATCTTCAATTTTTACAAAATAATCGAATAGACATAGTACTACTATGTTCACGTAAGTGAGAGTAGGACTTCACAAAGTAAAGCATAAGAAAGTCTAAATATTAATTGAAGAAACAAATTAAAGATCCACCATGCAATTATCCACCACTTCCCCAACAGCCAAAACTTACTTCAGATATTATCTACAATTTTGTCCAGCAAACCTGCAAAAAAACAACTCTGTATTAGAATACCTGATAACTCTCAATAAAGAAATGCATACACCAAAAATACAGTTTGAGTAGCTATATTAAGTGACAGCCAAGAAGCTTCAGGAAACATTAGAGAATAGTTAGCATGCTCTCACTATATACTGTAGGTTTCTTTAAAATGCACACATAGAATCATAGGGAACTTGTTCATAGTGAGAAGTCAAATTGTGAGACTTACTATGAGATTTAATATCTCAGAGAAAATAAACTGTGTAGATGCTGACAATTATATATGCAGCGTGAACCACCCTAAAGTGTTCAGGATTTTAAGATCTATAGTAAATGCCCTTTATTAATCAGCTTAAATGGTAATTTGAAGTGCTTGTGGAACAAGAAATCCTTTGAGGTCACACTGGAGACTTACACTGACAGACTACATTAACTGCAAGACAAGAAGAAGAATGCACACCCCACTAACACTTCAAAAAATTAATCTGCAAAACAAGATCCAAAGTAATCAAGAATTCAGAAATTTAGGCAGAACTTTTGGGATGAACACATTTGACTAAATAGAAGATCTGTGCACAAGTGAAGCTATGGCAGAGTACTGGGTATTCAAATTAGCAGGAACAGCCTAAAGCAGAGCAGTGCGCATTCATGGCCACCGTTAGATGAGTGAAGAACTCAGCTACAGCATATACTGGAGACAGCTCAAATTGTCTGCAATATTATCTCACATTTCACACACAAAAGAACATGAGATATTTAAGGAAAACACAACGCAGAGTGCTGCTTCAGATGTGGGCTCAGGCAGTGAAACAGGCAGGTCCCGTGCAGCATTAGGCACAGGAGTGGGGGGTGGTTCTGTTCCACTGGCTTGATCCCAGATGACAAGATAGAGGAAAAGACTGCACCAACAATAAATTAACCACAGAAAAAAAATCATTACCAGCTTTCAGATGTACAAAACATAGGTAAAAGTCTGGAATAGATGAATTTGAGGATTACTCAATTAAATTCCATCTGTAGCTCTGCCTATCATCTGATTTCCATACGTTAGAAAATATCAGAGAAAACAGAACCAAAAGCAAGAATTGTGGAGAAATTGCTTTTGGCTTATTAGATATGATGAGCTACTGCAGAAAGTGGATGGCCAAAGTCCAGACTGGAGAAGCTTCTAGGGACCAGAGAACAATTTAGACATGCTTCACAGGAGAACCGCTGACACAAAAGATGGGGAATAATCACAGCTGCAGAAAGTAGTATGACAAAAGGTTGTGAACCTGCAAGAGGAGGATTTTTGGCTGCACAATTTTTGCCTGAGACAGCAGTTGTGTAGGGAGCTCAGCTCTCAGGGACTGAAGTAAGTGTAGCCCTCACCGAGTAGGAGGTCAGCATGGTGAGGACGGCCCTGGGACGTACAAAGTGGCTGTCCTGGATAGCCCTCTGCAGCCACCCCTTCCCTGATTTGTCATCTGTGTTGGAGCATGGTGCTCCCAGGGAGCACAGGGAAAGCAAAATTTAAGCAGGCTATTGCTCATGTTGCTGTAGAGTTATTCTTTTACTATCACTGAGGTGACTTCCTAATCACCACCTGAACAGCTCTTTCTTATCAGACTACTGAACAGTTTTCTCCATCTCCTCTCAACTTTAATTTCATCTGGCAAAAAAAAAAAAAAAAAAAAAATCAACCCACAACTATAGTTTAAAGTATTTATATTCATTTCATGAACAGTTGCTCCTTGTCTATCTATACTTTTAATGTGTTACTGATGAGCAAGGCTGAGTCAGATTTACAATTAAGATATTTGGTCATGCAATTAATGATGAAATTATCTGAAGCATGTGTTAATAGTGCAATTTTGCTCCTGTGCAAGCTGACAGGAGTTCTACTTCTAACTTCAGTGACAGCAGTCAGCCTAATGGTGAGCAATTCAGAGTTTTCTAACTTAGAGCCTTTTTAATGCCACGAATACCATGCTGTATCCTTGGTAGCATATCTTTGAGGCTATCTGGTGGCATAGCTTAATTATCCAGTATATGAATTCTGACATGGCTGTTAGAAGTCTAACAAGTCTTTACTGGAAATATATAGCATTCCCTGGTGTTCTTACGCACAATTTTTTCCTTCATCAGAGGAAAATGTGACCTCTTTACTGGCATTAGGAGTGACAGTGTAGTTCATAAACTACCCTTGCTTGGGGTTGAAAAGTACTGCAATTATGTGACATATTTCCCTGGAATGGAAAAAACAAAACAAAACAAAACAAAACAAAAAACCAAACAGATTCTGCTTGGTGAGGCAGTTCAACACTCAAGAACTAGAAAGCTAAAGATATTTTAAGTCAAATAAAGCCTATAGTAATAAAGTGTACTCTAGTATATACAGAGAGAACTCATCGTTGTAAGCACAAAAACGGAAGTAGAAAAAGGATTCTGACTTACACTGCTATTTTCTCTAAGTTTGATTATGCTTCTTAGCTCACTTTTCCTGCAAGTACGGTGGCATAAGGACTGGTTTAGATTAAGTCTTGTCCCTGATCTCAGGTCTGAAGTTCACAAAGAGTCCTCCTGTTCCCAAAAATTTTCTGTTTAACTACCATTAGAAAAATGGTATTGGGAACAATAGTAATCTGGAGGAGACTATGGAGAAAACTGTTCTTCTAGAGAAAAGGATTCCTAATTTTATTACTTCCAGCAAGCTTCTATTTTAAAATCTCCAAATGATAAACTCATAAAAATACACATGAAAACAGCCACGCTGTTAACTACTCTCAAATGCAGTATGATTATAACAAAACTTGCAGATGCTCCCATAATCAACAAAGCCACATGATTAAACGAGGAAGAAGAGAGTCTTTGAAATCTTCTGCTTCTATTCCTAAATATTTAGAAAATGCGGTTTTAATGTTGCAAATTATGTTCCTTTATGCTGTTATTTCCCTGCACTGGATGTTGTGACAGCAATCTGCATATTATACCGTATGACTTCCAACCAGCAAAATCTATTCTCAACAGGAATTATGCTCCACTTATTCCAAATGTTCTGAGGACATCAAACATATTTGTATAAATATGCTGTATTGTAATTGAGAGAGTTGTTAGTACTCAGAATTCAGACAGCATTTTTACAACTTCAAGGTGCTATACAAACATTCGGCTGATTTATTAATTAAATTTTCTAACTAGGGACATAACCTAGATTTAGTTAGAAGAAAGCTATGCATGTAAGAAGGCTGGGTAAACAGGTTTATCATGTGTACATAAAAGACCATACCAAGTTTTCATAGGAAGACTTCTCCATTAAAAAAAAAAAAAGCAAAGTTTCTTAAAAGATGTTCAACTACTACAGTCTTTTCTTTCCTTTTCTTTCATTTTTCCCAAATGCTGGGAAGTGGCTGGTTAGTCCCTATAAGAATCCACAGTCTTACCCAGTTCTCCTCCTTGGTGACCAAAATAAGACTCCCACCAGTTTTGACAGACATACAGCTCAGCCTTTGAGCCCTGGGAAGCTTCTAACCCCTGGTGGACAAACAAACGTGCAGCTGTACTGGTCAGCTTGGACCACCAGGCAGATTTTCAGAGATAGTTGGAACTTGTTTCTCCTAAAGAAGCAAAGGTGCTTTCCACTGAATTTAGTTGGACCTGGGTAACTGTTTTAGAAAATTTCTACCTGTCATTCCTGTCCTTCCCTCCTTCATAAACCTGTGAACCAGTAGCCTCAATAATACTGGTCTGCCTTCTGTATTTTATTACCATACTGGGGGATATTTTCAGACTCAGTAAGGAGTTACGACCTAGATTTACAAAAATATTTAGGTCTATAATTCCTGTTCACTACTTAACATCAGTGACACAGAGAGCCTCATTGCCCATATCCAGCAGGGTTTTTGCTACAAACCATTTACCGTGTAGATGAATTTTTCCGAAGCTCCTGAACTGATTCAAGTCAAACACTTTATAACTAAAATCATCTATCTTCTATGGGTTTATGGACAGTGCAGGAGAGTAAAAGTCTCTCATCTGATATCGGAGTGTCTCTACTTCTTATTCTTCTTTCTTTGGCACATAGTAAATTGAGCCTAGGCAATAGAAATACTTTGGGGAAATAAAGAAAATTAAGAAATATAAAGCATGTCATTTTTCTTGAACCCAGTTGGAATCTTGGTTTTGTGTCTCTCTTGTAGGATTATAAGTGTAGCTTTAAGTCTGTATTCTCATAATTTTGCATAATTGGCCATTTGCAACCTTCTATAATCTAAAATATCTAATAACTTTGCACAGAAACTGAGCCCTTTCCATAATATTTATAAATATTTCATATGAACTGGAGTTAATACAATTTATTTATAATGCATGGGAGTCTGCAGTAGGTTTATAAAAATAATGGGTGTTAACATGCAGTCATGATTTAATAATCAGAAACTAATTTCCAAAATACATAGAGGGAGTGGCTGGTTCCAGTAATCAGTAATAGTATTGAGGTACAGGTATAGATGAATGACTAAGGCACGATTAATAAAACTTACAGGGTGGAGCAAAGATGGCATTAACAAGAACTTCATCCAACCTTCACCCGACCCGTCCCTTATTTCTTTCAGTTTCTCCTAGGACAAAATTAAAATAGCTTCCCCAGAAATCCACAGGCTGATGGATGAATACCCTCCTCCTGTTGATAACCACTGTGGTGGAGGATGACATAAGTATATGATGTCACCATGGTGCAATAACACCATCCTAGGACTTCTGCCTTCTCAGGAAGCAGCCCAGGGGCCATCAAGTTGCAAAAGCCATTAAACATCTATTAACTAATTGATTCAAAATTGTTAAATGGAAAGAAACACTCCTTATCTGTTCCACAGCAAATGCCTCTCTCTCTTATCTGATACACTGACATTGCTTAAGCAATTCCCATAACATTTTAGAGATCTACTTTGCAGATGGAAGGGAAGAAACCTATCTGCAGGAGAAACCATAGGAAGTTTCCACGGTGACTTAAGAACATTAATGCAACTGAAATGGACATTCTGGTTTTCATTTACTGTGAATAAAAGAATGCAAAAATAAGCAAATGCATGCACCTGATGATGATACTAGGACTATAGCCGCCGTGATACAATCACGTGCAAGCTATCCTGTACAGCACCACAGGAAAGAAACAGACCTCCCACATTAATCTCGCTTTATACACACCTTGATTCATTTCTCATATTCGTTAGTGTATGAAAGAGTGAAAAGCAAGAATTGTTCATATTAGTAGATGCTAATTCCTGCATTTGGAAAGGGAGATACAACTTTAACAGCTACAATTATCCCTCAAAAGCATTATTTCTGTCATGCACATGCTTCTTCCCTGCAGATCCAGCCACACATTGCTTATTATTCATTATAAAACTAACCACACTTTCTATGGCAGTCCACTGACAAAACGACTTCAGATTTCTTCACAATTTTTGCACTGCTCAGCATCAATAAACTATGAAGTGTATTAGAAAACAATGCTTCAAATGGCTTTATTTTAAAATACATTTCAGGTTACCCATTTGAGAAATGCTTATCTTTTGAACTCTAAGATTGCTGGACTGAGCAAAACAGGCTTAAAAAAAAAAAAAAAACTAGTAAAAAAATTAAGAATATGAATGAAGTAAGCATTTATTTCAGGACAGCTGGACCAAGTTTCTCAGAAGTAAATGGGTGTTCAGGCAATGACTTGCGACTTCACGCAACTCTGAATAATGCAATTCTCTATTGTAAAAGACTTTGTATCTTCTGTTTGGTAATCTTGCATATTTATTTACAAGAGAGTATAATTACAAAGACAAAAGAAGTCTTAAGAACTAATATGAGATTATTCCCCTAAGTATTGTTACCTACAAGCTTCAGCATCTGCAGTTAAAAGCTGTATTGCCTCGACTCTCTTAAGAGTGTTTAGCACATTCTTCCTTCTGGCTCCTGATCTCCTCTGAATCTTTTTGCCTGCTGTCAGTGCTCACTGTGTGTTGTTCCAGGAGGGTCGCCTTAGCTTCCAACCTGAGCAGCATGCTTTGAGTTCCTGTAAAAATATCATTTTGATCTGTCCCACTATGTATCTACAAATCTAAAATAATATATTTCTGATGCTATAAATAACACATTAGAAAACTCATTGCAATATATATTATTATATATATGATTCTATATTATATATATGATTCTCATTCTGGATATAGATCAGGTAAAGACTATGAAAAAGTAGTACAACTACTTTAGTTCATATTCTTACATATGTTGGCCAAGCTATTTGTGCCCTACTACTTCAGTAACCAACAATATGTTCCTCATATAATTTTAGCCACCATTTATTTAGAGCAGCATCTCAATGTGGGCAATCAGGAGAATACACATGATCAAAGCTTAAAGTTATAGCTGATGGCAATTCCAGTCCAAGTTAAATGCTGGCCAGGACTAGAAACAGTGGCCATACTACCCAGCATGACAACTGCTAATGTCAAAGCAGGTTTCTCCATGTTTCAGTCTTCGTGAATCTAGCCCCATATCTGAAAACAAAGCTGCAGAAATCAGAGTGGAACAATAGTGGAATAAGGTCCAAGTGGTCATCAAATTCCAGGCAATATTCACAAGTTCCATATCTGGCCTATGCATACATTGAAATCAGTTACAGGTTTAGCATCAACTACAAATGAATGCTAGATGCATATTCTTGGCATTTAACTTTTCGTTTCAGAAACTTTGTAAATTTTTCTCTGTGCTTTTGAATAAGTTGAAAAAAAAATTGATTCTATTAAACTATTTGCCTTTTGAAGATCATTTGCTCTCTTTCCCAGAAGACAGACAGCATTCACTGCCCATCCTTCTGCTCTTAACAAACCCCTGTACAGCTTAGTCCAGTTTTGCTTTTATGTAATTACCTGTCTGTTTCAAGCAGTCAATGTCAAGCTCTATTTTATAAATGAAACCTCCAGGTTCACATTTTTGCCCTCAATAAACAAGCACAAAGTCATTATAGTATATCTCAGATACTGAAATCATTCCTTGAACCTCTGACAATGTTTGAACTCAGAGGACTAGTGGACTCAAATGTGCCTCTTCCCACCAGTATCAAGGCTACAAGAATATGTGATGTCAAATATGAGTCAAAATGTCTTTTGAGATAAAGGGTCAGGAAAGCAGGGAATAAGCGGTTAGGAAAAAAAAACACTGCACCACAGAAACCTTACTCTTAAATTCCCTGGAGAATTAGAGATGTCTAAAAACAAGCAAAAAAATCTCAAGACACACAGCCCAGCTGTCCCAGCTCACAAGTGCTATGTGGGTCCATGTGTCAAATGGGTCAGTCCTCATGCCTTCCATAACCTGCAGGATCTAGTTCATGCCAACTCCTCCATGCAAACAGAAGCAGTCTTTGTTTCTTGGCTTTCTCTGTTCAGCTGTTCTCTCTCAGGAGAAAAACTCTTTCCTAAAGGCACAAGTACCCACTGAGCACACCAAACTTCTCTTGCTCGCACTCCATCACTGGTTGTGTGAGACCAATATCCTCCCAACACAAGGGACAGCTTCTCAGCTCAACATGGCATGAATTACCTGATGCAACTACTTCGATTTTTTTTTTCTTCATGCTCTTTTTTTTTTTTTTTTTTTTTTTTTCCCTTAATGGAAACCATAACAAGTACATAGAAAGCAGAGCTCCTCAAGGTATTTAAGGAACTACAGCATTTCAGGGAATCAGTGTTTAGGCTGAAATGCCACTCACTCACCTGAATAGCTTAGATGACTCTTCATACAAGAGAATACCATAATAACAGCGTATATGAGAATAAATTTGTAAATATTGCTGATCAAACTTCAGCTCAATTGATATTTTACTTTCAGAGTAAACACTTAAACTCTAGTGTCAGCTTAAAACTTTAATCATTTAATTCATCTGTTCATTCATTCATCTCTTCTATAGTTTGATCTATTGGTCTGGCTCTCCAACATAAAAATATTAGTGCAGCAAATGTCACAATTTTAATTTGTTACCAGTGTCCAATACACATGCCATAAAATATTATTTTAATCCCTTAAAAGGAAAAGGGGATCTTTTCATGATTTAATTGGACAGTCCTGTGCATTAAATATAGTAATAAATGTCTTGCAATGCAGGTGAAATTGAAAATATAAATAACTGCTGTTGACTATGGAAAAGTGAAAATCCTGACATTTATGTTTAAGTAATAGACAAGTCTACTAGAGAAGGAAAGCAACCAGAGTCATCTTGGCCCTGACAACCTCTCTCTTCTACCAAAAGGCTGTCCCTGCACATAAGTGCAAGTGCAGAGACAAGGAAATAACACCAGCACCTCTCTCAAAATGAATAGAGCAGAGCTGCCTCAGAGACAGTGCCCAGGGGTTTGATCACTTGGAGCTCAAAAGGCTCCAAGCTGTGTTCTGTTTACAATTAATCTTCTCCAATTTAGATCTCTTCTACAAAATGAATCCTTTCGGTACCTACCTCATTTGATCTAAGCAAATGCCCACTTATCTGTACTCAAAGTGTCAAGAATACCATATATATGATACATATGTTCTGTTCTCCACCACTTAAGACTTTTTTGTCAGGAAGGCCAGCTGCATGCCATAAAAATCTTCTGTAAGGACATCTTAAAAAAAAAAGTTAAAAAAAGAAAATAGAAACCAAAAAGAAAGTGATCACATCATACAAAAACTATGCAAAAAGTTACAAGTGCACGATAAAAATGATTACAATTCACTTGCATTTTGCTTACAGCAGAGCCATTCATAATAGCTATTCATACAGATGTCTCACACCAGAACTTGTGAGGTTAAAATAGATGCTTTTGGATTAATAGGCAATGGCTTGACCTACAGGTGCACTTTGTGCTAATCTTTACCATGTGTATGCTAATCTGCAGTGTACCACTCAAAGGGTCAGCAGGAGTGCCTTGATGCAGAACTGGTTCTGGAGACCCAAGACATAGTTTATCTTCTTTCTTCAGCTTTGGGGACTGGCTTGGGTCTGCAGGAGCCCTCTGCAGAAGGGCTGGGTGGACAAGAATACAGCGGACAGCAGGAATATGAAGGAGAAAGTAAGGCTGAATGCACACACTTGCTATTTATGAGCTGAGTCAAGACATGTTCTCTTTAGCACTAAAATGTTCCTAGTATTAGAATAATGATTTTATCTGTAAAAAGAGACAATGCTGCACATTAATATTGTTGGTTGCTATTTGAATATACATAGAAAGGCTTTACTCACACCGAAAATCTTTATTTACAGGCTACTCAGTTCATTACCTAACAGGACTGATTCATCAGTTTATCACAATCATGACACATCCTTCAAATTCAGAATGATGTGTACCTTCCATTTTACAAGTAAATAGATGAACTGTTGTTTGCATTAATTTATAGTGCAATGTTGCTTCCATTAAAATTCAAGATCTTTAAGGAGAAAAAAAAAAGCTGCTGAAATGATTTTTAAATATATACATGGAAATAGAACAATTGTAATGAGACTAAGTAGTATAGCAATTTTAATTTATTCCCTCCCAAAAACCATATTAGACAAGAGCATAAATGCATTTTGAAAATGTTTGTACCAGTTTCTAGCTAAATTTCCAGATACAAGGGGAAAAAAAGCACTGAAAATTCTTTCCAATATCCCGTTGTGTTCAGTATCAATTTATCGAAACACAAATCATTGTTTCCTATAAAGCCAAGCTGAGGCAAACTTCAGAAATAAATTCCCTTATCTCATCCACCAAATTCTGCAAAAAGCCATACCTCCATTGTTTTAAACTACAAAGATGTGCATATTACTGTTTACATCTTTCTGATATGAAACATAATTCAATTTGCTGAAGTCCGTTTTCATGCTTAGATCCTATTCTATAATCTAATAAAGCATTAGAACCCAACCATACACCTTCTAAGAGAATCTGTTTTCCAAAAAGTTTATTGTCCTTTACCAGAATTTATTACAAGTTGTTAATTTGTAGCAGTAGAATTCTGATCTAACCATTGTAGAATGCTCTGGAAGCTGCTGCTAAGCAGCACTGCAGCAGTACAGTCATTTCAATAGCAAACCCTGTCAAACAATTAATGTTTATGTCATTTTAAACTTGAAAACATGATTAGACATCTCTTTCATTACCTAAAGCAGTTGGTTAGTGCTGCCCTTTACTGGTTCGTAATGGTATACCACAAATCAGAAATAATGGTTACCTGACAAAATGTGGTTCGGCCACATGAAAACTAAATGAGTATCCTTTACTACTCCCTGCAGGAGTTCCATGCTCCTCTCACATGAATGCCAATACATGTTTCTTCATAAACCAGTTTTTCAAGAAGCAAATGTTTTTATATGTGTATTTCTTGTTTCCATTTGAAGAGCTAAAACAATTTCAAATACTATTACCTGTCAAATACTCTTATGTTTTTATCCAGTGTGAGAATGTGATTGTAATTAAATCCTGAAAGCTCTATATTTATTGAAAAAAAAAAAAATCAACAACAATGAAAATAATTCCTGGAATATTTAAATTCCATATCCAAGTATTGCTCTGATTAAAATTTTTGCTAATAAAGTAATGTCCATGTGTATGCTGATCACACATATGATTGGGCAAATAACCACTAGTTTGCAAGACAAGTCTAGTGACCTGCGGAGGGAACAGAACATAGCTGGTCCTTTAAAATGGCAAAAATTATCATTCTTGTACCTAAACATTAAGCTTAATTTGGAAGCTGGATTTGGGAATGGATGGTTGTTTCAGCTGCTATCACAACCACAGCCTCTAAGTTGTATGTCTTCAAAAGGTTATTTTTGGAAAGGAAAGCCATTTAGAACAGTATTAACAGCTACAGGATTTCAGAAAACAGATGACAAATTATTAATAACTGCTGTATGTATTACATGTGGAAATCACAAGCTTGGATGCATAACTCTGAGCAGAGCAACAACAGTTTCTGTTCACAAACACAAGAAGTCCCTGCCTCAAAGGCTTGACAAGTTTAACAGTTAAAAAAACAAGAACAAGAAATATTTTTGATGTACACAATTAAAAGACAGAACTTGCATTTCAAAAACAGATTCAATATTTTTGGGCAACTAATCTGTTCCTTTCAATTAAGTTTGAAAAATTCCTGAAGTTTGCATTGGTGCTGGTCACTTCTATTTTGTTCTTAAAAGCCTGTTTGAAAATTAAAAACAAACAAACATAACCAATTTAACCATGCACATTTTTGATCAATTGTATTGACGGCTGTATCCTGTGGTTACCCTTGCAGGTGAGCAAGCTCACGCAGGAGTAGGCTCAGGTGCAGCAATGGGACTCTCTGCAAATGAATTTCTGGCAAATAAAGAATGCCTAAGAAAAAGGTGATCTGAGAAGAGAGAAATTCAGAATACTGGGGAAAATTAATTTTTTCCTGGATAGCAATTTGTACAATCCTGTTCAGTGTACAAATGGTTGAGTCACTCGTGCCCAGTTAGTTTGAAAGCATCTCTGCTAGGGTACCACACTTCCATCTGGTAAGTTTTGGGCCCCTAGCAGCAACTTGACTTGTATGGACTTTTTCTCCTACAGAATGCATAATGATAGCATGAAAATGTTGCAGACATCTCTGATTCATCCCCTCTTTTATTTTACACTGGACTATTAAGGTTTAAATTTTCTGGAAGGTTTGAAGGATTTCCACCCACACTGTTAACCACAATCAACAAAATGAATAGTTAAACTTTCAACAAATATGAGACTTAGCCAATTTTTTCATCAGTAGCTTGACAATAAGAAAGGCAAATATAAAAACTATGAAGTCTTTAAAAAGCAGACTAATAAAAGTCTTTCTTTTTACAACATCTCCTCTGTGTTAGAATTTCTCTGGCTTTCCTACAGTCAGCTCAACCTACTCTTGAAAGATGCCTACTTCCAGTGAAACTTAGTGAACCAACAATACATACAGCTTCACTGAACTGGTAGACAAACTATATTCAGTCTCGTAACAGAAAGGGATGTTAAAATATGATCCAGTTTGTTAGCCAGGGTTCACAGGCACAGCTACAGCTTCCAGAAGAACCTGCTGCTGCTCACTGTGCTAATGCAATAACCAAAAGAAGTAATACTGTACCTAGGAGCTGTGACACACCCACCCTCCAGGTGAACCAGCCATTATGAGCAGTATAACCCCTAGGCTTTGCCTCTAGGTATTTCAGCTGCTGCTGGTTCCTAGGAAATGATGAAACCTAAAAATACTGGGCTCTGAAGGGAGTAATCAATAGGAGAGGGAAAGGTCTATCTAGGTCTGCTGCCCTCACTATTCCGATATCCTTGTTCCACATCACAGAGAGATGTTCCCTGTGCAGGAGGAGTGACTTTGACCCCAAGGAGGCTGGTTCCTTCGTTCTACTGCAAAAATGAAGATAAATTCTCTTATATCTCATTTTCCCTTGCTTCTGTTGTGGGGATTTCCCACACTCCTGTCTGTATTTTCTTGAGAAACAGCTGCAAAGATCTTCATATTAGCCACTTCCCTTCTTTATTAATTATTGGTTGTTCTCATTTTGAAAAATACGTGTGAATTATTTGTTATTTTCCAGTGAAAATATTTATATTAGTGGCATTGCTGTTTGCAAAACAAATCACCAGTGATTGAAAAAAGAATGTGTGCTACCACTTTGTGAAAGTCATTTACAGCACTGAAAGACCACTTTGGCAGACAGATTTATGTCTGTACAAGATTAGATTTTGCATTTATTATGGGCATGTGGCATATTATTAATTATTAACACCAAAAATAAATGTTTATGTTTGCAGAAAAACAAGCTGCTAAATTCCGAGAAAATATTGTCAAAGATTTACACTTTGTGTCATATGTGTTGTGTAAATGAAAACAGCAGAGTTTCAGTATTTATTATTAGAACAAAACCTCTTTCATTCTGTGAGTGGAAATCCAGGCAATAATTTACCTGCATCTTGGAATCAACCAGTCCAATACTTACTTCTTTGTATAACAAAGAATTGGCTCTGACTTCCCAACAGCATAGCTCATGGAATTCCTTGGCCCTCCTTCCCCGCTGAACTGTCTGTGAATGACAAAAACGCTTCTCCCAGAAGACCTGAAAAACTTTGTTTTCTATCCTAGACTCAAAAAAGGAGTAATAGTCCCCCCACATTCTGCCAGGGGCAAACAATGAGATTCAAATGAAAAATCACACGTATTAGATAGGCTTTCCCAGATTTCACACATAACCAATTTCAAGACTTCAAACCAAGATGTCCTGTTCAGAGACGCTCTGAGCCCTGAAACACGATTGGGAAAGATCTCTTTACACTCTACAGAGAAAAAGTCATTATCAAAGCATATGGAAATAAAGGGAGGAATAGGATGTCAGAATTGCATATCTCTTAATGTAGCATGCATCAGTGCAACATCATACTCCCAGCTGGCCATGCAAATTGCCTTACTCTGGCTGGAGGACTTCTGAGAACACTGCATGCCTCAACCAGCCTTTTCCATTAATCCTTCCCAGCGCTGCTGGCTGGGTTCAACTCAAGGCAGTGCACTGGGATGGAAGCCCCAGTTTAGACACAGAACATGCAGCTGTCATCGTTGTTCTATCCTGCCATCCATCCTGCTCAGAAAAAACCTTTCGCAGACTGCCTGGTGATGGAGGTTTCAGAGCGAGGGGTGACTTGTCAGTAGCATCTCTGTCCCCTGTTCTCAAGCTGTGCTGAAGTTAAAGCAGTGGCCTTAGAGAGGTCTGTGTTTTTGCTGCTTCACCAGCTGGACATCAGATTTGTCTCCCTGCTGCAAAAACGCAGAATCTCTTCATTTTGTCTTTTATCTCAATACAGTTTTCCAATCATTCTGCTGGAAATGAAGCTGATGGAGGCACTAAAGATGCAAGCCCAGATCAACATTCAAATCTGTGCCAACCAATTGACTTTACAGGAGGTTAAACTACTGTCGGCAAAGCAGCAATAAAAGTGGACAGAGAAGCTCCGCTTTTTGAAGAGCGTGCCACTGCTCAGCTATTTCTACCTCTGCCTTAGTACAGTGGTTGTGGCGGGGGAAGAACAGGGGCAAGCCAGCACTCCTCCTTTCCTTGCCTCACCACACTTTGCCTGCTGCTTCACACAGTCTCCTCCAGCTGCCTGTAAAAAAGGTCAGAGACCTGCAAGCAACATACACGAAGAGCAGACCAGTACACGGAGTGGGCAGCAGCCACGTAGTGAGAGGACAAAAGTGGCACTGTGATTCTCTAAAGGAGTGGGCCCCACCTGCTGCCCTGCTCCCTGCACCCTGCCCGAGCACCAGCCCCATCTGCAGCTCTGCTCCCGGGTCAGAAGCACATCCTCTCTGCAGACGTCACTTAGGACCACAGATACACAAAAATGCTGCTTTCAGGCACTGCTCTGTATGTTCCTAGGCACACTTACATGGACCCCTGCTACTGCATTGCTGCTATCCAGTGCAGCATGCCTGCGTTGTGGGGAAACGCGTTAATAAAATAGTTCTGCTGCATCATTAGAGGTCAACACAGACTACAGCAGGTAATAAAAGATTCATAATGGCACATGAGGGGATGCAATAAACGTCCAAAACACAGCTTGAGATGATGCAAAGCTTGATGAGCTTTAAGACTTGGTTTAAAACTCTCAGTTCAGCTGTTGTTTCACAGGAAAGTTTGCAATCAGCGATAACACCTCTGTACTAGCAATTTATGCTGCCTCTAGTAGAAATTATGCCTTGTAGCAAGTAGTATCCTCACATGCATAGAAGCTTCCACGCTCAGGCTGGTAATCAAGAATTAATCCATTTCCCTGATTCCGTTAGGGGCCAATACCAGCTATTACTGGGAAGAAGGAAGAAATATTGCTGGAAGCACTTTGAAGATAACATGTTCCTACTGCTGTAACTTTCCATCCTTCAGTATTTACGGACCAGCTAATCTTAATTTTAGCCATTTTCTAGCCTAGAAAAGCAGGGAGTAGGATTTGCAATACTTAATACTTTTGTATATACTCAGATCTTATATAACATTTCTTCCTGTCTAAATATCAACTCTCTTTTCGGAATTCTGCTAAAATCTGGTGTCAAGATGCTACGGCAGTGGGTCTCACAGTCCATTTAGAGATGAACAACCATCATTCGCTACCAAAGGGGCTGACAGAAATTCAGCACAGAGATTCGTGCAAATATTTTCAGTTTGATTATAAAGGCACCATCCTTCTACATCTGACTCCAGCTTACAACTCTATCAAGCACAAAGAAACACAGGAAAGTCTCCTCTAGCTGCCGAATTCCGTCTGCAACAGCCTTTAACAAAGAATTTAAATCAGACCCATTTTCTTGGTGAGCTTCAAATTTGGCTGTGAAATTTGGCCACAATCTCAGACTGGATTTAATTTCTGGCCATGATTTTTACCAGTACAGCACATCTAATCCCAGAATTGACAGTGCACTCAAACCAGCTGCTCCAGCTTTGATATAGAAGAAGCTAACATCATTAGCAGAAGAATTTAATGATGTTTGACATATCAAATGTCCTGGTCCTGCCTTTAAACTCTGTGGCCAGCCAGTCCCACAGCCAAGCAACAATCCCTGCAGGCTGGCCCAAGGCTCAGTGCAGTGGACAGAAAGCTTCAAGTGCAGCTAGTAAGCTTTGGAGCACGGAGAGCAGCAGGATGCACAGAGCAGCTGCATATAGCATCCTCCACTCTGCTCTCCAGCAGCACAGTGCATACTAGTACCTCTGGCATTATTTTAAGGTGAAGAGCTGCGCTGTGCACACACAAGAAGGTAGCTTTCTCTCCTGTCTCATGCATAAAAGTGGAGAGCCCTCCCAGAGTGCCCCCAAGCCTTTCCTGCTTCAGGACACTGGTTTGGCACTTGCCATCTCCTCTTGCTTTGCAGTACAGCCACCCATCTGTCCTGTAATTAGAGAAATGATCTGTTTCTTCTGACTGTGATCATACTCTACCCCCCTCCTTTATAAAATAGCCTATGGAAGCCCTGATACCTGACATGCTGCGGGTTCATGTGGGAAGACAAAATTATTCATTTTCATCTCCTATTCATATACACTGGCCCTCAGCAACAAATTCCAAGCACTGCGAGGCTGTAAATCAGAACGGTTCCGGAGGTGAAGAACTCTGAAGATGGATTTTCCCACCCCTCTGACCATTTCCAGCTTTCCCATAAAAAATACTGTGCACACAGCACCTGTCCCAGCACAGCCACAGGAGTGCCAACAAAGCAAAGGCAAGAGTGCAGCTGTGGCACTGCCCACACAGAGAGAAGGCTTGGAGGAACTGAAAACGGGCCTTCTGGACTTTGTTGTATCAGGGGAAAAAGGCAAATCATCCCCCTCGATGGCTCCTGCCATCATCTACACCACCTATTGAATTCCACAGCCGAATAGAGTAAGTCTCAACCTAACAGAAATCCTTTGCCCTGCTAAATTTGGTTACATCCTGGCATTGCAAAACTCAGAATATTGTCAACTGGATACAATAGCACTGAAACGCAGATAAACACATTTAATGCTTCTTAGTGCACAAAGTACACAAACAAAAAGCACAGCTCCGAGCTTCCACACCACAGCCAGTGTCACTACCCGGAGCTGGCCTCTGGAGCCAGTTGGGTTCAGCAATCAAGTAGCTGCCTGGAGAAGGCACAACTCCTGCAGAGGACTTAAATGATCGCAGGTTTAGATGCTGTTTTATAGCCTGGAGAGGTCTGAAGGGGAGAACTGTGTATAGCTCATTTAAAGGAGGGAACTGGAGAGAACGTAGGAGCAAACCGGGTTGACAGATCACTGCACGGAGACCGAGGTAGAGCTTTCTCGTCCTCCTGGACGAGGTACGGGAATGACAGTCACAGCAAAACACCAGCAGAAACAACGCTCTGTCGGTACCGGCGGCACATCGCGCCTGCGGTCAGCCGAAGGACCGGCGGCTTGAAGGCACCTGCTGTCTTGGGGTTACCCCGCAGGGCCGCTGCTCTGTCCCCGTCCCCGCAGCCCAGCGCCGCTGCGGCGGGACTCTGCTGTCAGCCCGCCCGGCTACGCTTTCGGACGGCAAAACCACAGGCGGTCTTCGCCGTGCCTGCGTTATGAGACCGAAGCCGAAAAGACAGAGAAATAAGGCTGCTCCTGCGGGAGTGCGGTAGCGCGGCCCCGCTCCCTGCGGCCGCGTGGCCGAGCGGAGCTGGGGCCACCCGCGGGGCAGGCGGTCCCGGCTCTACCGCCGCGGCGGGCGCTCCGCGGGGGCGGCGGGGCGGGGAGCGCGGCGGAGGGGGGCGGCGCGGCGGCGGCGCTAGGGCCGCGCGGCGGCGGCCCGGAGGAGGGGTAGGCTGGCGCCGCCGCCCCGCTCGCCGGCAGTCGCGGGGAGGTCGCTCCGAAGTGAGGAGACGCCGTCGCCGCCCGAAGTTTGGCCGCACCGGGGCGGCGCACGGCGGAGATCCGCGCCCCGGCTCCGGCCAGGCGCGCCCCGCCCGCGGCTCGCCCCGCGCTCCATGCCGCGGCCGCCGGCGCCCGGAGCAGGGACAACCCCGCCCTGAGCGGCGGTGGCGGGCGGGGAGCCCCGCTGGGCGGCACCTCGGCGGCTCCGGGGCGATGCTCTGCACGCTCCGCCCGCCGCCCCGCCGAGAGCCGGAGCAGGGCTGCAGCCCGTCCGCCCCGCAAACGAACGCCGCCCGCCGCCGCCGCGCACCGCCAAACTTTAACGCTGACAAGTGCCGGGGACCGGTGCCGGCTCCCGCCCGCTTCGCTCCGAGCAGAGCCCGAGCATCTCCGGCAACTTTCTCGAGGGACGCCGCCCCCGCCCGCGGCCCCCCATGCCGCCGCCGAGGGAGCCCCAGCGCGTCCTGGCGCCGCGGCGGCTCCGCGTCGAGGCGAGGGCGACCCGCGCGGTGAGTACCGCCCGCCGCAGCTCCGCGGGGCGCGACGCGACGGGACGGGACGGACGGACGTTTCGGGACGGGGAAGCGGCACGGGGCCGTGGAGCGGGGTGGCCCCTCGCCCCGGCGGGGCCGTAGGGAGGATCGGCGCGGGCCGCGCGCCCCCTGCCGCCCGCGCGGCGCGGAACGCGGAGGAGGCCGGCGGGGCGGGGCCGGGCGGTACCTGCGCGGCGCTCCTCTGTGCCTCCTCCCGCCGCGGAGCTCCGGCCGCGCCGCGCAGCATCGGGTTTTGTAGGGCGCGGCTCGGGCTGAGCGCGCAGGGAGGGGAACTGCCCGC
The DNA here is from genome assembly GCA_037305975.1 of Chrysolophus pictus. NCBI lineage: Eukaryota > Metazoa > Chordata > Aves > Galliformes > Phasianidae > Chrysolophus > Chrysolophus pictus. The sequence goes on along the minus strand of CM074583.1, from coordinate 9,998,062 downwards.
CGGCCCTCCGCCCCTCCGCGGGATCTTTCCTGCGCGGGGAGCGAGGAAGACTGAAAGTAAAATTTGACAAAGGGAAGGCGGCAGGGAGAGTTACCGCGCCGGCCGAGGAGCGGTACTCATCCTGGAAGTTGCGAGCGATTTTTCTAACCGTTCTCAAAAAATTATTTAAAGAAACCCCAAATGACGGTGAGCAGCATAGATGAGCTAAATCTGATAAAGCAGATGCTTTTGTACTCTCAGAGTTGGTCCGTGCGTATCTCTGGCCTCTTACCGAATATACTTTTATCGCTCTGCAATCAACTTTTCGATATTGTGGATGTGATGAGCCAGGAGCCAGCCTCGCTTTTGCTGGCAGAGCCGGGGGGCAAAGATGCCGGTGTGGATGCTTTCATCGAGAGAATAAATCAGCACCTCGCCTAAGGACAATGCGCTTTGGGATGGGAAGAGGTGGCCCGGGCAACCCATCAAAAGGAGAAAAAGCCCAGCAGAACTTTCCCCAGTTCGGTTTTCGGTGGGTTTGATGTTTTTTGCATTTGGATAAAAATAAAGGTCAATTTCCGGCATTTTTTCGGAGCCTTGCAGGATGTTCACCAGGGAGCTCCCAGCAATTAGCAGCAATGTTCTAGTAGACCCGTGGACTTTGCCACCCACTCCCAACCCTGTGACACCGCTAAGAAGTGACACCAACTTTCTAGCTACGTATGTAAGATCTAGTATAGCACAGAATAAAGTCAGGGACTGCCAGCCTCCTGGGTTTGTTCCTCCATGGCATTAAGAGCTTAGGATTCCATCAGGCTGTGGAAAGTCATCAGCTCCCACTGGCAATGGGAGACTTGGCAGCCCTGTGCCTACATCCTGCTGCTGGAGAGCACCTGGTACCTGGCTGGGTAAAAAGTAACAACCCCAAGCGCAACCACCCCAAATGCTCGCTGTGGTTCTGCAAGGAAAAAATTGCAGAACGGGCTGACTCTAAGTACAGAGATATTTAAGGCAATAAGCCACAGTTATAAGATCCTAGAGGAAAACCTTAAAGCAGCTACACACAAAGGCTTTTAAATTTAAATCGGGAGTACTTGTTCTCCTTATGCTGAGTGCTGCTGATACCCTGTGAGCAACGGCAGCAGTGCAGTGACACTCAGCAAAGAATGATGCGGGGCAACCAAAAGCAGTTTCAGTGCAGTGCCAAAACCCAGCTCTGGTAACAGAACTCTGTATTTTGTTCTTCTCATTCAATAGTTATTGGTACTTTAAATTTCTCCTGAGACAAAGAAATCTTTTTCTGCCAGATAGCTGAATAAGCCAGATAAAAATAGGAGAGAAACTTTGTTTGGAGCAATGTGCAAATCCACAGACACTACAGGAAACATTTGGAGTATATTTCATTTTATCCAGGTGTGGTGGGAAGGGTACATTGAATTGCTAAGCATAGGCTCCCTTTTGCCTTGCATAGATAAATAGTTCTGCATTGAGAAAAGGGCTGAGTTTATAACGTTTAATACTGGAGCTTTCTAGGTACTAGCCACTCACATTTCCTTTGTGTAGCAAGGTAAAACTGCTCTGCTTCTATTAAACACTGTGACTTGTGGGTGCGAGGATTAGTGCTGTTAGGTAGTACACACTATTTCCTCAATCCTAAACTAGCTTGGAGTAACTAACAATCAGAATGGGCACAAAGAATCTTTTTGCTTGGGCTTGGTCAGATACATTCCTCTGCTGAAGCCGCAGCAAACTTCCTGCAGGGATACAAGCTGGTAGAAATGCCAAGTTTTTCCTCTGGAAAAAAAGAATTCTTCAGACCCCTGCATTGTCAGCCAGCACCCCCTGCATCCAGGAAGGATTTTAACCAGCTTTCCTCACACTGGCATGCTTTGTAATAACTGAGTTTGTTCTTGCTCTTGCATAGTGGCAGTGCACATTTTATTGAATTTTGGGCTTTTTGAGAAGCCATTCTGTTATTTTATTGCATTCTTCACGTACCACTGTACATGAGAATTGAAGAACCAGGAAACACCCTGCAACATCTGCACAGCAACTTTTCAGCAGAGACGTGCCACAGGAGAGGGGCTGCTGAGCTTCCAGCCGGCATCTTTGTGTGGAGGGGATTATTTGGGGCCACTAATGGATTTTCTGCAATGGAAGGAGGCAGGGGAGGTGCGTTTGCTAACAACCCCTGACAAGAGCTCAAGTTGTTCACCAGCACTAATCTTGTGAAGATGCAGTTCATCGGGGGTGTGGAGAAGGGGGCATCTGCTCAGGCTGCAAAACTGAAATGCTGTGGGAGGTTTGAGTGGCAGCCTCACCCACCTGGGAAGAGGGTGCACGGGCACCTTCACAGCTAATTTTAGACTGAGGTCAGCCGTTTGCCTTCCTTAAACGTGGGATGCAGCAAATCTGCACCATACACATCGCTGCTTAAATCTCCTCCTCTTTACCTACAGAGGGGTGCTCTGAGGGAAGACAGAGACAGAGGAAACGGGGTTTGGTACTCAGATGCCTAGGGCAGCTGTTTTTTTGTTGTTGTTGTTTTTTTGCTTTTTGTTTTTTATTGTAGAGACTATGGTGCAAAAACTCAAGGCCCTAAATGCTCAGCTCTTCACCCTCCCGATGCCCCCACAGGGCTCCCTCCAGAAGCGCTGTGCCCCTGAGGTTGGAATGTGGTAGCTGTCCTGCGGCAAGCCGCTGCCTTGCCCTCTGCCCATACTTGTGTCAGCCCCGTGGGCCCCTGCACTGTGCTGGCAGACAGGGGACTGCAGGTGCAGAAGGTCGAGCTGCCATATACTGGTTATTCCTGATTTGTTTGATTTCTTCTTGTGAGGTCAAATGTATACCTATTACTTGAGAGGGGTTGTAAAAATTCTTGCTTTGCTACACAAGCTAGAGACTTAGTGCTACACGGCTGGTGCACTTAAAAACTTCAGAACTGTTATTCTATTTGTTTTTTACAAAACAATTCAGTTGTTTTTAGAACTCGCTGACATGTGGAATGCATACATTCCTGCAGTGACTCTGCAGGAATAAATATAAGCAAGACAAACTGTATAGCTCTGTTAGAAAAATCCCTATAGCGCTTAGCATATGATCCTTAATGTGCTTTGGTCAATATCTTTCTCTGTATCAATGGAAGCTCATTAAAAGAAGATATTGCAGACTAACTGAGCCATTTTGTATTAGTTCTTGCCAAAGCTTGACATTTTTAATATATTAATAATATGTCTGTAATGTAATGGAAAACTATTAATCAGAACTGGTTATATGCCAGAATTTTAAGCTATAATTGGCTGCTTCTTGTCAGGGAGGTCTGTTGTACAGTTCTACATCTGCCTAATACTCAGATGTCTTGCACTCCTCTGCACTTTTTTCTTGTCAGTGCACTAAATTCGATCGATGTTATAGTCTATAATTCTGTGTAACGACCATCATTATGACTCTGGCTTACTTTAATGAGAATTCGTTATATGGGAAGTATTTTAGAACAGCATGTTAAGGTAGCGGCTTGCTTCCCATTATTTCAGTCCTATCCAGTCCTCTTTATTTGTAAATCTGCATCTCAGCAGTTATAAAAGGTTATTGGTAACTGAAGGGCTAGCAAGGAAAATATTAAAGAAAACAAATCTATTTTTTCTTAATATACAAGCTTGTAGACTAAAGATAATTAAATCTTGTTTAATTTCTTGTTTCTACACAGAAACATGATATTCACCAACCCTTCATTCCAGCTATGATCAGGTCTTCTCCAATACAGAGTATGTTTTGATTTGTCAAAATAAAACTGAAATTACTTGTAGGTTTTGAGTTAGGTCAAGGGACTCTCTGTCTTTGCTCTGCTTTTTTTTTTTTTTTTTTCTTTCTTTTTTCCCAGCAGAGCAGTTGTTTCATTTCTGTATAATGACTCTGCTAAACTATGGGACTTTTTAGAGTTTTTTTCCCCTGAAAAGTAAGCTAGAAAGGACTAGAGAGGAAGAATACGAAGTTGTCTTGGATGTCTTTAAAAGAACATGGGGAACATTCTTTGAATTAATGAAATCCAAGATAATAAATAAATATTGCCACTGGAGAGAACAAACAAACAAAAATCAACATAAAGTTGCTATTAAAGCTATGGTACTACACCATGTGACTTTTAAAAAGGTCTAATTTTAATTTAGTCTTTGATATTTCTTCTTTTGTATCAAAATCAGATTTGAGGCTTAAATATACTTGATCTAGTTGAGAATTGCCATGGCATGAAATTTCAGATATTCTCTTCGTATTCTGATAAAATACATCAGAGTTGTATAGTAACATTTGATAAGACAAATATAATGGAAAATTGCATTTACGTCCATACGGCAATTATTGTAAATTACTTTGCTATGGAAACACAATTCAACCATCTGTTGGCATTTCATGCTGTCTGTGGTTTAGCTCAGTTTAAGATGAAGCATTATTTAAATGCAGGGAGGCCATTTGTGAATAGCTTTGAAGATAACTGATAACTTCTGAAAATGTGTATTACCAAAACAACACACTCAAGAGCTCACCAAGTCACAGGCTACTTTGTGTGACTTTTGGGTAAATGAAGGTTCACGATGCAGAGCATAATCTAAACTTTGGAATAAGCAAAGTGGGCAACAGAATATGATGACTTACGGTTGTTGATGTCTGTGTGAAGGTTTTGCTTAGATTTTATCATCCAGACAAAAAGGTTGCAGAAGTGCTGTAGTGACTGTCTAAAATCCTCCTCTTGCAGTGTCTGCTGCTTCTGCCACTGAAGCCAGCTCTTGAGCTTCCTGTCCTTGGCTGGCACAGGTTGGCAACAGGCACAGGCTGAAAGAGATGAGTTGGAGTTTGCAGTCTGGTTTTTACCTGTCCACGTTTAGAGAACTTAATCCATCTTTGCAGTTTCCCCCACACATTGTTTGTATTTTTACCAAATACAAATGTTAAGTCATTGTAATAACACCCTAGGTTTTTCTGTTTAATAATAAGACTGAAATGAAATAAACAGGGGGAATTTCCAGTTGCTCTATGAAGAGGAGGAAAGGGATGTAGCTGCTGTGAAATAAACATATTTGCCATGAAATAACATTGAGTACCCCCCCAAAGCTAGGAAAATACAGCATCTGTACTGGAAGGGGAAAGCATACTTATAGTAAATGACAACCTATTATCCCTATCAGTAATTTATCAGCATGATCAGCAAAATGCTGTTAAAGAAAAGAAAAAAGAAAGAGTAAAGCTCTAATAGTACCGAAGAGAAATTTCAAGGAAATGGAAGCGTGCTTCCAGTATCTTTGTTACTCTTCCAAAAAAGAATGTAAGAAATGTGCGAGACTTTTGGAGCTCACTGAGGTCCTTTTGCCAAAAGACTTGTTGGCACCTGGTAGCCCTGATACTCATCTCTTTAATAAGAGAGCCTTCCTGTTATTCTGCCGCAGCGTTTGGTTCCCTTCTCCCTTAACTGCCCGGTTAGAAAACACTAGCAATGTTTAAGTTCTGCAGTTTGCTCTATGGCAATGCTAGGCTGAAGATACAGATTTGGAAGCAGAAACACGTAATTCACCTGCAACATTATAAATCTGTCTTTCTCAGAGCAGAGTTCAATCCTTCATGTCAAAAATACTTTTCACTTTGAATGATTTTGGTAGTTTGTCCGTTGTAACACAGCACCCACAGTAAAGGTTATCCATATTATACCAATTTGCTTTATACTGCATCAAAACCTTCAAAATGTCAACATATAATATGTTTTGTAACTCATTGATTCTTGGACAATAACTCTAACTCTTATTGTTTCTAAAAGGGTGCTGGTGCCAGAAGAAAAGAATGATTGACGGGAAACAGACACCAGCCTGTAGACTCTCACCCCTTTTCTTCAGATACCGATTTATCAGTGCATCTGGGCATCCCCTGTGAGCTGTGAACACAGAGGATCACTCAGGGTTATCGACAGTGTAGCTGAAGACCCACAACTTCACAAATTATTATCTACTGTTGGACATCTTTTACAAGAAGCCCTGACAAATAAGTTATAAGACAAAGGACACGCTCTACATCGCTGTGAAAGGCCGTCACTGGGGTCTCTGTGGCTTCTACCAAAGTCTTCAACTTAGTAAAGCAAACGCTGTATCCTAATGCCTCACATTTGAGTTGGAACCTATTTTATAAAATATATACATGCATATGTACATATATCTATAATCTATAGACTGAACGTACGTCAGTACTGAGCGTCTTTACGAAGGTGACCTAAAAGGATTTAGAAATGTATTTGTCAAGATTTCTGTCACTTCACGCCCTCTGGGTCACCGTATCTTCCATGATGCAGCATTATCCTTCCGTGTGGGGACATTATGATGTGTGTAAGACCCAAATTTACACAGAAGAAGGAAAAGTATGGGATTACATGGCCTGCCAGCCAGAAGCCAGAGACATGATCAAATACGTAAGAGTGACTCTGGATCCCCCAGATATAACGTGTGGAGATCCTCCTGAGACTTTCTGTGCAATGGTAAGGCAAGCTTTTCATTTTCATGACAAGCAGACACGTATGTGTGCTAGATGGCTGCAAAATTGAAGTCCTATATAGTACACATATAAGTATCAAGGAAAATATGCTTTGTGTTCTGAATGTGCTGGTAAACAAAATGCCCAGCAGTACATTAAGCTGGACAGAATATTCTGCCTATTGGGACCTAGCCTAACTTGACTTTTTCTGAATTTGGTGTCTCTTTAGGTCAACTTTTAATGAGTTAAAAGACAGCAATGTAGAACTTCTAGTGTGTTAACCCTTAACCAGGCACAGTTACCTGGATCATGAAAGACTTACGTGAATTAATTGATTCTAGTACGATCACCTGAAAGCATCATGGTGCTCTATAATTCAGCATAATTTCCAAAGACAATACACTTATTCAAATAAGTGGTAAATAATCCTACAAGTATCAGAAACATACATGTATATAACATACACACACACACACAGACACTTATATGTATTAATAAAGCTCTGGAAATTTACAGTACATTACCTAGATAATTTAGATTTGAAAAAACGATGAGTTCTGGTAGGTGAGCTTATCATAGCTGGGAATAGTCTACAAGCCATTTGTTTGCCTGTGTACAAATCATCATCGCTGTGTGACAGAATCCCCACAGGAAGGAAATTTGCTTTTAAACGCCTTATGGTATCATTTGCAACCACTACTGTTCTGTAAGGAGTTCAGGTCCAACCACACATACATTTAGGGCATTATGTGCGTGCATACAGCTGCTTCCCACGTACATTATGGTAATAGCCACGTGATAAATTGCACAGCTACGTGAATAAATTACATTCACTGTGAACCTTTGACTGCATCACTTGCTCTCTGCCTGCTAGTCCATCTCTGCTGACACAGCTTTGACACTCTAAACCTCCAAGTAACTTCTAGCAACCATTGTTTAAGAACAAGTAAATGCAGTGTACCCTGTACAGTATGTTTGTGTGGGTTGTTTTTTTGTTTTTTTGTTTTTTTTTTTTTTTTTTTTTTGTTCAAGCTGTGATGCGTATTTTCTCCCTGAAAAATGGAAATGATGGAATTGAGACCTCAGTCAGTGACATTTAGTAACTCTAGTACATAATAAATAAGAAAACTTGTTTTTCTAAGGCAGTCCACTGCTCACTTCATCCTTTTAGTATAGATAAACATTGCAGCAGTTCCCATACTAAGTGATTATTTTAGATTTCTGAATGCTTTGGCTATCACTTGTCTCTTTAGTTGGAACAAAGATGATTAAAGATACTAAAACAATATTTTGATGAAGTATTAAAGATAGTGCCAGAACTCCCCCTGTAAACATTGGACCTAGGAAGCCCTTTGCTGCAAAAATGGGATAAAGGTTTGTTTGGGAATCACCTAAGATGACAGATAGAACACCATTGTTTTGTAAGTGCTTAAGATGCAGAAAGCTGACAGAATCCTAACAAAGGGAATAGAAAAAAAAGAGGAAGAACTGGAATGGGGAAGGGGGTTGGGGAAGGAAGAGAGAGAGTGCGCAATGAAACAATGTATTTAGTTATGTGAGTTAAGAAGGACTGATTGCTACACGGTAAATGGTTATATGTGCTTTGAGTATGGATGTATTCTGAACTCTGCATGCACGTATGCATGGGTAATGGCCTGACTTACTTGAAACATTATGAAAATGACAGAAATAGTTGATGTTCTTGAGGTATTATCCAGCATCAAAGCACTCCCTTCCCTAAAAAAATGCTTTATGTCCATCTGTACTATGTCTATTTATACATCATTCAAAACAAGGTTTTGCATATTTGTAGGGTTGAGCCTTGGCATTTCCTAATGAGCAGATCTTTTATTTTTGTGTTCATTTTTATTTTTAGGAAATGAGTTAAGAAAATAGCACTGTCATACTATGAGGAGGTGGGCAGTGGAAAAAGTGTGCATTTCTGTCAGGCACAGTGCTCTTATACTTAAAGCAAATCCTGAATTTGAAATGGCAGAGATTTAAACGTTTCTTTCCAACATATCAAAATGCTGAACAAACTTATAAAAATGTATGGTTTTATTGCTGTGAATATTGGATATTAGCGTACTAAACCTGTGTAGCTGTTTTTTGTTATTCAAATCAGGCTAATGCTCAACTGCCTTCCCTTTATTCCTTGGAGATAAGGGTCCTTTCAGACATTCTCAAAACAGCAATGATACCAAAAAGCCGAGCCTACTTTCTGCGGGAGCAGAAAGAAGTTGAATCAATCTTCTGTTTTATTGCCGTATCCATTCTCCATTCAGCCTAAATTTTCTGTTCATCACATATTATAATGACTAAGGAACTAGTTGTTGAGTCCATGTCAATTATGGCATGGCATAGATGAGATCACTAAACAACTACCAGACTGAGGGATCTCATCTAACTCTTTTTGAAAGATCACAATAAAATCAAAGCAAGTGGGTGAGAGTGTCATGGTGAGAGTCTGCAACAGTGTACAATGTAATCATACACTGCAATGCATGCAACCATGTAACAAAGAAGTATTTTTGTCTCCACAACCAAAGGGGACATGAGAGGTATGAGCTCTGGATTCCAGCCAGGATCTAAGTATCAGGAAAGCTTGTTAAAGGTCAGAGTGGGTTGTAGTGGGTTGCTCCAGCAGAGCCCACCATCTCTGGTAGGGGTCTGGCAGCATATCTTTAAGGACATATTTTGTAGAAGGCTGCCAGCGGGACTAAGGCATCAAACATAGAAAACAGGATGGGTAGTTAATAGTAAAATTAGCCTCATACATATTTCTGCATATTCCCCACGCAATTAAATGGTCTTATGAGTGCATTATGTTTGATTTTTTTTCATTCAGTGCTTAGCTGATAGACCAAATAGCAAGTTTTGGCACATGCAGATTTGTTACAAAATGCAAACACACTCGTCTAGTTGGTAGCTAACACCAGCATGCGGCCACTCATTGTTCTTAAGTACCTTTGAGCCATCCCTCCAGGACAACCATCTGTAGGTATTCCAGGGAGCAGGCAGCAGGAAAACTATCCCACAATTGCTCTTATGCAATCTGTTCTGAGAATAACATTACAGTTTCTGGTGACATTCAGTATTGACAACTCATGAGATTATTCTGAAACCTCAAACCCCTGGAGCCCTATGATTATGAGAGATTCTCCGCTTTCATTTAAAATACCGTCTTTATTGTCATAGTCCTTCTGGTGGCAAAGAGAAGTTTGAAAATGAAACTGAGAAGCTCAAAAAGCAAAACAGCCCACAAAATTATTTGTTGTTTAAAATTTCATCATTTTTAAAATCAGACAGGATTTTTAGGGCTTGGGAAAGGATTTTGCTTGAGAAGTGTGGCATGAAAAAAATTATAAAGAAATAAATGGCTTAGAGCAGTTAGCACTTGCCGTTTCTGGCCTCAAAGTTGTGTCTGTAAGGAGGAGGTGACAACATCCTTCCCCGAGGGGTAATACTCCTTCCCTGCAGAAAGGGCTGACTGGTAACTTCTGTCTACCCTGTATATTTTAAAGCAATCTCTAGCGTCCCAAGAGTGAGGGATATATGGTGGCAGATGACACGTTTGCTTTCAGTGGCATTTCTGCAAAGATACTTGGCTGTCCTTTGTCAGCCACAGTGCTGGATGATCATTGCATCTGAGATAGTGTGGCCATTGTTTCTATAATTCATGAATTTTGAGCATTTGGCATCAGTAACAGTGTGTCTGGCACAGTACAGTGAGATTTAGTTGGCCTGGGAGAAAAGAGAGAGAAGAGGAAGAGAGAGGAGAAAGGAATGACTTCCTGTTTTTAAAATTCACTTTGCAAAGCAAAATTTTAAGTACCTGAAGGTGCTAGTCCTCATGGCACTGCAGCATTTCAGTTTACAAAATGTACCTGCTTTGAATCACCAGGAATAAATAACAGTTGGTGAAATCCTTTAGCTCCTTAATTATACACACTTGTTAAAATTTCACAAAATTCAGTACACTTACAAAAAGAAGCAAATGTTATCTTTTCCATGACCGTAGTAATCTTTTGTCCTACAAAAATACTGTATAGGTTGCATCTGAATTCTTTCTTTTTAAAAAATTCATCAGCTCTAGCCCAGTGTGATTGTCAGGAGCCACCTAGAGTGAAGAGCATGATCAGGAGCAGGAGTGAGAGCCCCAAACCGAGCATCCTTTTCCACAGCAAGCTCCCACATTCCTGCTGCATGCTTTGCATGGCATTTGCAGGTGCTTCGACCCCAGGGTCAGTAGGCACAGCAGGAGCTGTAGCGCGGCTCTGGGAGCTCGGCAGCTGCCTGCTGTCTCTTGAAGGGGCTATCTTCCTTTGCTAAAATCTAACTTTTGTCACCGACTTTGCATTCTATTTGCCAGTCTTCTTCACAAACCTAACCAGGAGACTCCTAGTGGCTATAGCTGTAATTTACAAACTGGAGGTGGATCTTTTTTATGAACTGTCATTTACAGCTGAAATGGCAACATAGGAATACAGTTTTCTGCTTATGTTTAGATCATAACTAGTTATCATAACACAATCCAACATCCCAACAGCTCAAAAAATGATGAAATTATCTGCAATTATCTATTGCCTGCAGCCAGCTTTCTGCATAGGTTAAACAAGCTTGAAAAGAAGCCTACAGACAGAAGTCATGTGCGTTTGTGCAGTTTAAAGAGCAGAAATGCTGATGATAGTAGAAATTTGAGCCTTTGAGTGCTACTCTGTATTTCACAGCCAATCAAAACTAAATTAAGAAACAAAGATTATTAAAAGTCTCCTGTACGTGTAATTCTGGCAAGATATTATGAGCTGGACTTTACATTTTTCCCTCTGAGACTTTCAACATCATTAATATAGCATTTCTTTAATTACAAGTAGGCTCATATTCCTTGAAAAAGGGAAAATACTCTTGAATAGTTAATGATACCATTATTATATTTACTGAAATAATTAAATGAACAGATACTCTTTTGAGCAACATATATATCAAAATGTTAAATAAAAATGTATTTTTGGAAACATTCTGGCATGCATGCATTCTTGGGTAAGATATTTTAAACTAGCATTAAGCAATACTGTTAAGGGATGCCAATTAAAAAAAAAAAAAAAAAGTATTTTCTTTTATTGCCTGAATGCAGAGAAGAAATACCTCATTTTAGTTTCATTTGTGTAACCTTATTAATTAGATCGGAGGAGAATGGGACCATTGAGTTAAAGATGAGGCTCTTATTACTGCCTTGTTTAATGTGAGTTTTCATGGTTGTATATTTTAAAGGTAGGTACAGACCTGAAAGTTTTCACAGACCTGTATCCATTCTTTTTAGACTCTTTTGAGCGCGTTAAATTAATAGAAATATTCATTTGTTGTTGTTGGGAATAACCTCATCTTTCAGGGAGTAGGACTGTTGTTTTGGCATTTTCTCTCAAGTTAATAGATGCTTCATTTCATTTCTAGTATAACAAGATGTATCTGGGGAGCTGAAAGCTTCCCTGTTCCTTGTCTTCTACTCTAGCCATTGCTATTCTCATCAAAGCACCACCTTGGTCCTTATATTATTGCCTTAGTCTGGGGCACCTGGCAGGAATGACAAGAAGGCAAGGAGAAAGCACTATGCTTTTTTCTCCTTCCTCCCTCCATCCCAGGATTGCTTTCACTGACCAACACAGAGGAAAAAAAGCATACCTGCGTCTTCTGAAATTGTGTCCTCAGAAACTTCTAAAGTCTTTTGTTCCTCAAGCCTCTTAACAAAGGAGTTCTTGGTTTCATAAAAGAGATAAATAAATAAATTAATAAATAAATATGGCTAATGACAGCAGAAGAAAAATGCTAAAATGCATTTTCTTTCAACTGGAACCAATCTAAAAATTACTAATTTCCCATAAATCAAAACTACATATTGTCAGAAAAACAAATGTGCACACAACAAAATTCCCAGTAAATTATTAATAAAACTCTGTCCAGCTTCCTCAGTTACACCTTACAAACTGCAACGTTTTCAAACCTTAAGCAAAGCGAAAGCATGCCTTGTTAAAAGCTGGGTACCTAAACACGGCCGAGAGCTTCTGTTTCTTTTCTGCTGCAAAGAATTAAGGTACATATCAACATTTTAACAAGAGGCATGTTTTGAACGCACACATCATAGAAGCTGCTTCACTGTTGCTTTTAACACTGTCCCTATTCCATTCGGTTAGTTATCTCATTTTTCTTTATTTTCCTGAAGTTAGCTGGAAATAGCAGACATTTTTAGCTAATGCAATGATCAATAAATGGTGATTATAATAATAGCTGATCTTAGAAAGCAAAGGATTATAATGTGTCAAATAAAATTTCCTCAGTAATAAGCAATTATTTCCTCAGTAATAAGCGATTATTTTGAGGCTTCTGTCACCTGGTGACAGCTGTGCAACACACATATTTGAGAGAAACCCAGTTGGGAGGACATAGATTCTATTGGCTCGTTACTGAGGGCTGTGCCATGACCAAAATAACTCAGTAATTATTTAATTTCAGATATTTTTTTTTTATCTATTTCAGAGACCTTTTTTCTTAAACAGCTGTCCGTGCAAATCCTCAAACAAGCAATTCTCAGCAGCTGCTGGCGGGAGAGGCTGGCACCGCTCACCAACAAAATGGCAGCTCTGCTGCCCTCAGACTCCTGAGGTGATCTTCTCCCAGTACCTGAGCTAGCATTGCCCCGGCTTTAAGCACCGAAATCCCCCGCATCTTTAATGCCACCTTCTGCAGTAAAAATAATACTTTACGTGCAAAATCTTTACGTAGCGGCATGTTGTTTGTACCTCTCACCGTGAGCCAGAGGCATGCTTGAGCCACAGGAGCCTCAAGGGCAGTGTCCTGTGCTCCCTCGGCTTGTGTCGGCACTGCGTTGGTGGGCCTGTCAGGAGGAGCAGTGTGGGAATGTGCTGGGGGACACACACGGGCCCCGGGGAACCGTTGGAGTGCCAGGATTCGCAGGCCTGTCCCGCTCTGAAGGAACAAACAGCCAGTGTGGCCTTGGATACCCTCCAGCTGTGGGGGGCAGAGCTCGGGCTGCAAATTTTGGATTTACTCAGCAGAACTGAGCACAGCTAGTTTTATGCTGTTCACATTTGTTCAAATTAACCAGACAAACATTATTTTTCCTTCCTCATCTAGTACCTGTACTTCTCCAAACCCCAGAGCTTTGCTTTCCTTTCCTGCTGGTCTCATATTTCGTAACTGCTAAGAAACACTGGAAACCAAATACAAGTTTCTGAGACACTTCCACGTGTTCCAGTTTTTGTTTGTAAGCTTCATAGTTGAAACCACACCAAGTGAACTCAGCTAAGAATCCTGCCAAACCTATGTAAGGTCGGAACCACTGTTCTCCCTAGTGTGTGCTCCTGTAGTCCTTCAAGAAGACAGAAGGAAGTTGTTTTCCACATACTGATTTTAATGTTTAGTCATTCACATTATTTATGAAGCAGCTAGTTGTCCAAGTTGTCCCCATGCAAACACGTAAGCATGTAATGTGTCAGAGCATTCAAGAAACAGTATGCCCAGATTCAGACGATAATCAGGCCATCTCATTCCTTCTGCTGTGTACCATGGAACAAACAGAAAATCCAGCCAAGTATTAGCAGGCCCTGTTGACAGAATATGGAACTTGTCCATCTCCTTATGCAAGGAAGAAAACCTGTAATTTGTTTTTATTCATTACGTTTAGAAAGTGCTGAAATTACAAATAAAGGTGTAGTTCGAAACATGAAAATACTTGGCATTGAGCTAGCTTGGCAACGTGCATATGTGATTTCACATAGTTTTGACGCTTGCTATTTGGTACTTTCTGTAAAATGGCTTTAGATCTTATCTTCTAAGTCTTTACACAGATTGTTTATGTGGAATTTAAGATTAAAAAGGAGGAAAGAAAAGGGCCCAAATGAATTTTAATGGTATTTATTGCCAGGAAGAAAGTTTGCTATACCAGAGATGTTTTATGTCATGCTTTAACCTAGAGAGAATTTTTTTTATAGCTAAGTAGCTGTAAAATCTTTAAAAGAGGACACTATTATGATAAGTGGAGTATTTTCTCACATGTACATACTCTCTTTCCAGCATCCCTGTGCATTTTAGGTTGTTCTGGGTTGTTGGTTTTTTTGTTTGTTTTTTTTTTGTGGGTTTTGTTTTTTTGCCTGTAAAGCTGTCAGGAGCCATCATTTGAACTCATCAATTTGATTTTTACCATCTATACCTGCATATAAGGCTCCTTTCTCTAGTGAAAACTAGAAACAGAACTTCATGACAAGGGTGATATTTACAAATTACCAGGGAAAAAAAAAAAAAAACATAGCAAACAATTACACAAACATCTTCATCTTGTAAAAACAACAGTGCAAATAGCTATAGAAAAGAGTACAGAATGTAATTTTTCTGACTACTAAAACAAATCTTTCTACATGTTCTATTTTTCCCCTCTATTTTTAGTTTTCCAGACTTTGACATGCCTTCTGGCTTCCTTGACCATATGGAACTGCCAAGCAGTTTGAATACTATAGGGATAGCCTGCAGAAATATCCTAGCAAGGTGTCTCACTTGCAAGAGTTTGCTCAAACTTCCAGAAACATTAAGTAATAGGTTTAAGGTGTTCATGCATAGTAGCTTTCCTTGCTAAAATTTTGGTGTAAATTTATGCCAGTACTTTTCACATACAAGAAAAAAAAAAGAAAAAAAAAAGAAAAAAAAAGAAAAGTAAAAGAAGGGTTAAGAATGTAAAAGTTTGCAGATTTTTTTAAAAAAATATATCCTTCAATAACAATAAAGCGGTTATAGGTGAATCATGATGTATATTTCATGCTTAAGAACAAGTATTTCATTTTTCATGAACAGGACTTAAAATACAATCTTCCATTCAAGTTGATACACTCCAAAAGAATTTCTACTGACAGCAATGAATCGTGCCCAACTACTGCTTCCTTAGTAGTGTGTTTAAATCCTCTGTACTGGAAAATCTGAAACTCTTGTGTAAAGCACAGAATTAATGGTATGCCTATATCTTTTTAACTCTTCATTGTCAGAAGCAGTTTCACTAAATTTCATTCATTTCCCAATCTTTTCAGTTATACTTCACCCTTCTGAGCTTTACTGCCTCTAGTGACAGGACAGGATTTGACTAATGGAATTATTTGTTCCCTCCTTAGGTTCAGTTTTGGCAATTTTGGGCTATGCAAGAATGCTGTGAAAGTGTATTTTAGGCTTTATGTACATATCGTACATAAAAATATTCTCCTTCTCCTACATGCATATTAAATTATATTATTTTAGCTTCATTCATTGTAAATACTTAAAAAGGACAGAAGACTATCACTGAATAATCTTCCCATAGTTCTCCATATTAGCATTATTATCAGTTTTAGCACTGATCAGTAGCAGCATGTCATCATTTATGTACCTTGGGTTTTACATGTTTAAAGGCAAACCTAAGAACAAAAGTTCAACAGTTTTCTTCTTTGGTGGGGAGGATGGAGTAGGAAAGGAACTTTTTAAAAAAACAGAAGAGTATGACATTTTTATCATTAACTAATGGACTAATTATTGATGTCTGAAAATCTCAGAAGTCTTATTTTTGTAAGCCACGTTCACATGTTTTTCTTTTCTTCCCTGGAGGCCAGCACATCTCTCTGGCATTGCTGAAATGGAGGTTCTGGAAAATGGTGGAGAAAAGGAATACCTAAGAGTGAAATGTGTAGTTACCACAAAAAACACTAAAATCTTCCTTCCTCGTGCCAACATATCTAGATCCCTGTGAATCCATTATAGGCTCTAGAGCTTGCAAGGAAACCAAAGTTGATTCATTCATTCATTTTTTACTTCAGCTCCTGCTATCCTTCTTTAGGCAACACAGTCTCTTAAAACGGTACTGATCCACGCAAACCTCAGTTGAGGACAGGTGAATGATCTTTGCAACCCTTTTAGAGAACATTATGAAGCCTTAAGGTTAATGAGGTCAGCAGTAGAATAGGAGAAACATGAACTGAAATATGCACTGTTTTAAGAGGACTTCTGCTTACTACCGCTTGTCCTAGACACAGGCTGTAGGCATATATGCATTGCAAGAGTCCAGAAAAAGCAGTCACAGCTTTTTAACAAGCAGTGTGTAAAACTTCTGATCAATAATAATGTGCCTACGAATTTGGAGTGAATATCATTCTGGTGATATCGTGTCAAATACCTGAGGCTGTTAAGTGATGGGTTTGGAATGATAAAATCTTGCATGAGATCAAAAAAAAAACCAAACCAAATCAGCAACAGCAGGACCCCACTGAATTTAGCCTTTGCCTCAGTTGTGAGGGTTTTTTTGTTTTGTTCCATCACCCCACTTTCCACTAAACCCATGCACCGTTGTCAACATCTTCATCCTGCCAGACCAGTTTCTTTTGATACCCCAAGAGGAGATTTAGAGGAAGATTAATATTAATGTTTTTCAGAAAAAGCCTAAGAGAAATTTTCCTTAAATGGCACCACTTTACATGAGCTTCTCTAAACCTCTGTTACACAACCAGTCATAGCTGCTTTTTTTCTGATGTCAACCTAGCCAATATCCAAGGCCTTGGGAAGGCTGAACTTCACGACTTTAAGAGCAGTGCTTAACATTTTAATAACAGATGTTTGCTGTCACTGGCTTTACTCTGGATTAGTAATTGGTTAGTTTGTAACTATGAGCGATTATGAAACATTTCAGGAAATGCAACGTTTACTTTTACAGAAATAAGTCATAAGTTGGAAGTGTTTGGCGTTCACAAAAAAAATGCTCTTTACGAGTGATCAGATAGACAGCATTTTGCTGGAAAAAGTGAACAAAATCCTGGTCTTTGGCAGATAGAATACTCAGAGGAATGTGGAGGAATACACCCTGAAAGCATCCCAGGAAACATTATAACTCCTGAGCCCTTGGAGATGCAGTGTTGCATCTCAGGAAAGGACAGAGATCACTCATACTTCTGTGCAGATCTTTGAGGATTCCTGCTTGTATGATTGCAACAGTATTGCCTAACATATTTATTTTTTTAATCTTGGCACAAGCCAATTTCCAAGTAGTTTTTTTTTTTTTTTTTTCTTCTCGTTAATTGTGTGTGTAAAGGTCACAGAACTAAAATTGTAAAAAAAAAACAAAAAACAAAAAAAAAAACACTAATGTTAACCTATAGTTGATTTATGAAATGATAGTCAATTCATTGAGTTTGTCAAAGTAACATACACCATTAGTAATCTCTTGGAACTGATTTAACACCATATTCAACTCGAGTGTTAAGAAAAAGCCAAGGACTTCTAACAATCAGTCATTTGTAGTGACATTTTTATTACTCTCAGAAATGCTGCACTTTAATTGTCTCCCTGCTTCAAATGAACTGCTTAGTTTGTTCTAACACTAAGTTTTCTGGTTGGCTGTTTTTTTTTCCTCTCTACTCCATGGTATTCATTGCCCTTGCTATCGGTATCCTATACGTTGCATGTTCCTAGCATGATAAGGACCAGAGCCCCTATTCATGTCCCTCTAATTTAAGAGTGGAAATGCTATATTGATTCCAAGTCACCTTTTTATGGAGTTCACACTAAGTTCTTCATAGACTTGTATCCCAGGCAATTCCCCCTTGATTCACTAGGATTGAACTGAGAGAAAATCCATCAAAAAAAAAAAATTCTTTTTTTTCCCACTATTATGAAGTTTGCAACAGGCTGTCCAACAGAGAAATGGCTTTGCTTTCAACAATAAAAAAGGAACTGCAAGCTCTTAATTTAGTAGCAATGTTTCTAGTGCTCTAGCATCTTCAGCATGCCTCCAACTGATGAACTGAAGCACAACTATAAATAGCAATGATGTCTTTGTCAGCTTGTGATAAAACGGTTTCTTTTTCATATTTCCTGAAAGGACATATAGTAAAACATCCCTTATCTCATTTGTTCTGCGTTCATAGATTTATCTGTTTGGTGGATTATTGAATTACAGCACTGATTTGTTACCAGCTGGTTCACAAAATAGCTCAGTAAACAGAAGAAATGTGGCCCTGAGATTGTATCATATGATTGGCACCCTAAAGTGTAGTGACAGTGTTAAGTTCCCAGTTTTATGGTTCAGGACTTTGGGGTGATCTTCCCTTTCAAGTTAGAAAAAGTGGTTTTTCAATCATTGCAGACTGGGGAACATTCAATAGTTAGAATATATTCCCACATTTTCTGCCTGTGACATTGCATGCCAGGCTTAGTTGCAGGGCGCAGTGCAGATGAGCAGGACACAAAGCAGGGTATGGCATATATTTTCCTGCTCTCAGACCACCACTCTTACAGCCAGAGGGACTCAACATTCAGTACAGTCCCTTGCAGCCAAACCACAGCCTGGAAATTCTCTTGCTCTGACCTGTAGTCACTGTGCTTCTTCTGTGCATCTAAATGACGAGGCCAGCCTCTCCTTGCATTGCAGATCTTTAGGAATTCCCTTCCATGGTTGAGCTGCTCTTTTATCCCTCTGTATCTGATAACTAAGAAGATGTCCACACAGCAAATGGCTATGTTAGATTGGCTCTGCTTGCTCCATATTTTAAGAAAATACCTATCAGAAAAGCATTATGTTTCACAAATCCCCATTTTTGAGATCTGATGCAATGACAAAGAGGAGGAACATGACAGCAGCTGAGACAGTACGGCTGGTCTGCACGCTATGGTGTTTTAATGGAACAGATGGAATCTGTTCTGAATTCTGAATCAGGAATGTATTCAGGCAGAATAGTGATTGTAGAAAAAGAGTTAATTTTCAGGGCTTGCATGCCTTCAGGTTTGTTTGCTTGAGAATATTTTTAGAAGGTAATATTAGATGCTAAGGGAAAGTTATAGTGAGGCTTGTGACTAATGTATAAGATGCAGTGTGCTCTGTGATGCTGTTAGAAAAATGCTGATGCAGTTAACTTATATCAGAGAGAGAATAATAGCACCACTGTTGTTTTTTTTTTTTTTAAAGAAGAAAAAAATATATTTTATAAAGTTTTCCGAGATCCTGCTTTGCTATCATTTTGTAGGTTGTTTCTAACTAGTAGCCATACAAATAATTGCAGATTACAGTGTCGTACAACTCCATTAACGAGGTGAAGGAAAAATAGCAACATTTTCATTTTAATGAGATGTCAACTCTCTCCTCCTCTGTACCATGCATCTTAATGTACCTTGCTGTCTGCACTGACTTGGGGCTCCAAGGCTTTGTCATTTCTTGGCAATTCCTTCCTCTAATTTCTTCTGACACATGGTGCTTAAATCCACAAGAAATGTGAGGTGAGGCAGAGAGGAATCCTGCAGACTGCTGCACCATAAGAAGAGCGCTCATTTGCATTATTCATTAGATAAAGGCACTGATTTGCATCTCATTTTAGTCGTCTCCATTTCCAGGCAGAGGATGTAGAGAATTCTCAGAGTTGCTAAATTTTTATGATATTAATAGCATTCGTTTGGGATTAAGTCTCCATTCTCTGATGCTCCGTATTGTCCCACACTTATCTTAAATACCTACAGAGCTGACATCCTTTTGTTCCTTTTGTAATGAACTGTGGCTATTCATTGCATAGTAAAAAAAGCCCTAATTTGTTTCATATTACAATTTCATAAGTATTTTTAATCAAAGGCATAACTCTCCACTTGGTCAGTATTTGTAACGTTTTTATTACAATCTGTTTTCTGTTTTTCTAAGGTTATAGTTCAAACAAAAGCTTGCAAAATCACTGCAGTGCTGATGTGTAATCTGGTGCTATCTGTAATATTTGCCGTTCAATATTGTTACGCCCTAAGCTTTCAGGAATTCTTTTTAGGCTTCTTTTTAAATAACATGTTAACACAAAGTTATGAAGGAGTAGCTCCAAATAACTTTCAGTGCTGTTTTCATCTTGTCTATGCTTTATGAACTAGTTTGTATTATGATTAGCATTAATATTTGATTCAGAAAAGCTATACCATAAAAAGGAGATAAAAGTATTTGTTTGCAGTACATTGTCTGTGAGGCTTTTTTTTTTTTTTTATGAGGGAGTCTTTTGCTGCTATTGAGCACATTCGTCCTGTTTTTAAACACATTAAACATAAAATCTTTCTTGGAAAGTCAGGAATTTCAGAAAATAAACAGGTATCGGATCTATATGATTTTTAAGAAAATATTAACACTTTGCTACTGAAATAAAGAGTGATTCCCTTAGACATCATTCACCTGCAAGGACAGCAAGCGGCTGAAACAAATGGATTATTCTGTTTGTCAGAACCCTCAGTTAAGCTTGGTGCTTCATTGCACCAGGTGCTGTACAAAATAAAGATGTTGTCTACATTTTAAATGTCTTACAGTATATCTGAAATTGAAATAAGCAATAAAAATATCAGAGATCAGAAGGCAGCCTTTAGCAAAATGAGAAGATGAGTTTGATTGTGCTGCCCTTTTTTTTTTTTTTTTTTTTTTTTTTTAATTACAGTGCTGTACAACTGGTCCTCCCTCTGGCTTTCTGTAGTTGTCTGGTGTCACAGTAGGCAAATTCATTTGGGGATGGGATTAGAAGGTGGAAAAGACCCTGAGAGACGCTTCTTGTGAAAGCAGCTTTATGGCAGAAGACAAGATATAAATGCATATAAAGATGACACTGGTTTATCCTACTAACTTATGTGCAATTTAATTAAAATAGGGTTTGTCACAAGTTAGTGACACACTTGCATCTAAACAAATCACCTAGGTAATGCCCTGATTATACTAACAACAGTTGTTGTTAGTGGCAGTAGTTGCCATATGGCTCTTTTTCTCTACCCAGGTCAAAATATTGTTGGGAAGAAGCTTAAATACATAGATGCAAATGAGGAATTAACCAATCTGACTTTCATCCAGCCCCTAGTCTTCATATACATCCAATGGTCTGTCCACTCTCTGGCACTGTAGGGTAGCTAGACAGATTTTTCCAGAACATACAGAATCAAGTATCGTGGCACTGGAGGACAAACAGAGGCAGTTGGCACTCAGCCACACTGCACAGACACCACTCAGCTCTGTGAAACACGCATGGATTATGTCTGGGCAGTTTGCAAAAGAAAAAAGAAAAAGAATATCCTGAATGCGTAATAGGCAAAGAGTGCAAGTGAAGAAAGACACAGTTCTGCACAGGGAGCAGTCAGGTTCAATGCCACATTGGGCTTTACACATGAATGGGAACAGGCCATCTCCTACTAATTGCAGTGAATTTGGGGACAGTCTACTAAAGTTCATTCAACTTGTGTTTTTTTAAGCTATGCTATAAGTCTTTTAGTCTTATAACCAAGATGTTACCTCACGTTTTCTTCCAGTGTCAGGATCTTTGTGTGATGCTTTTCTAGGTTGCATTGGACTGAAGCATAGCAGAAATGTTGCAATGTTAAATAGCTACTAACTACAACAAAATCATCCAAAATACAGGGTTCTGCCAGTTTAAATTATATAATTTTGTCATGCTTTCTTCTTTCAAAAATATACATTTCAAAAATTTTAAGCATACCAAGTAGGCTAGATGCTGCCCTCCAGAAATAAAGATCATCTAAACTGATGCTGTGATGATTTGGGTTGTAGAAGAGCAGTAAAGTTCCTGCCAGGCTTAAAATATCTTTCCTTGAGCAATGGTCCCTCTGTGCTGATCTCGCTGTCAGCAAGGGTTTGAAGATCCTCAGTTATGAAACACCTTGTCACCACCCATCCAGTAGCTTGCTCCTGCTCTGCTGTTACATTTCTTGAACTACTTTGTTTAGATTTTGAAATATAAAATAGATTTCCTAATGACTTCCTTAGTAAAAAGGCTGTAGTCAGTCCTTTGATGCAATTCAGGGCTGTTACTCTGAAACACATTACTGGAGCAGTGGATAATTGTGCTTTTGCACAATGGATTATTTTAAACAATATTTACCCTTAAAAATGTCCTTGTCTAGTGCAAAGTGAGTAGAGCAGCTGTTCAACATTTATTTTTATCTTCACTCTTCAACGGATATTAGACCTCTGCCTCTTTTGGGGCTTGCTCCACTATCTCTGAAGATTTACTGCTCAGCCCTGCCTCATCCATTATGAGCCACCTATTTTGTCTGCCATGGGTTCCTCTGTGCCATCACCCACACCTATGCAAGTCTAGAGGTAAATCCACTGACATCACCATGCCTGAGCCCAGGTTTGAATGTTTGGCACTGCCTTGGCCAGTGCCAAACAGACAAAGGATTGTGCCAACTGCTCCTTGGTCCTCCCCATTTCAGAAGCACATTCAGGAGAAATACCATGCCAGCAGCAGGAGAATGTGGAGTGCAGCTAAGGAAAACCTTTCCAAACTGTCAGCATAGCCACTATGCAGTAACCTGTGTGACCAATGAGTTGGAGCAACCCTTGGGATGCTGTAAATTATGCCTAGATTCATTCCAAATTTTAATCAGGATGATACGCATTTTAGGACTGCTTTTCTCCCTCTTCATTAGTGATGAACATCAACTAGAAGCCAAAGCATACAAATTCATTCTGCATTTTTTGTAAGCTTTTACTATATATTCAAAATTAATAATGTGAATCTGCATTTCATCAGCTTTATGAATGCCACATGAAATAAAACTGTCAGTCTAATAAGTAATGCAAGAGCATATCTTAGGTGCTTCTTAACAATATTGAAAACTGCAATTTTTTCCTGCAGAGCTGACCTTACAGGATGAAGCTCTCCTAATGTGCCTCACTCTAATTACAGAAAGCTGATCCTCATGTGTTCATCCCATATGTGTGAAATTCTGAAAGCTGAATCAAATTAAGCCCCAAACATATTTTCAGTTTATGTTAAGAGATGCAGCTATTTCAGCATCTTCAAGAGAAAACGAATATTGCTTTCCTTCGAACGTTACGAACAACACTGCTGGGAGATTACATCTGTTACAAGAGGAAAATGCTATATTTATGTCTTTTTGTAAACCAGCCAATGGCTAATGGACAGGAAGTCTTTCAGAAAGTTTTGCAAATCCACATAATGTTCTCTGAGAACAAGAGCGTGCGTTCAAATGTCAGATTTATCTGAGAGAAAGGAGTGGGGGGGGGTTTGCAGACAGTTCACTGTTTGGTGGGTATCCAAGAAGGATCAAAACCACAAGGCTTTCCAGCTAAGATTAGCATTATCTAAAACTTAAAAATACTCTCCTCTGATGTTCCCTTTCAGTTTGTAGCATGTAAATCAGTGTTGCCTCTTGTTCTTTGGAACAGACCAAAGCATTTATAGATATTTTGCTGTGATAAATGCTAAGAACCATAATCAGATAGAGTTGGTTTTTTGTCCAGAGCAGTGACTCACGTGCATCAGCAACTCACGAGGGTGAAAAAAATGCTACAGAAAGGCCAGAAATGAGGATGTACAGTTGATAATGCTACAGCTTATCATGAACCAAATAAAGTACAGAGCAAAGCTGGAAGACTTATGATTAATGTATATGTGCAGCCTCTGATGACTTTCATTACATTTAATATTTGTGTAATGGATTAAATGCACAATAAGGGGACTCTTTAAAACTAGGAAACCTCTGACTAAAATAGCATGATTTATGTTTTTATATTTTTTTATGATCAATGTCTTTTTAGTTCATTAGAGATTCCCAAGAAAATTCCTATAGTTTTTAGGAAAGCACAATGAATGGGATTGAACATCTGCACAGCATCTCATGTCAGTTCCACAGATGCACTGGTGACCTTCCCTCAGTACTGAGTTGCTCCTAAATGCTTTAATATGCAAGCTCCTAATGAACAGTGTAATTAAGGATTTTCCTGCAGGAAAATTAATAAGAGAAAATGATGGGAAAAGTATCATTCATATTAGTTACTGCCTTGCTGTTCACTTCAGGTACCTTAAAAACAATTGAATGAGCTTTTGATAGCTTTAGAGTCTTTGCTTGATATCTCAGTGCATGGAAGTTCCTGCTTTTGTATAGAGTTGTTGAACATCACAGCGATAGCCCACCTGAAACTGTACAAGTTTGCCATACCAGCTAAATTTAAGATTACCATTACAACTTTGGCATTCCAGTAAGTCAAACAAGTCGATGGTGCTGTTATAACAACATCACATACTTCTGTCCTATACTGGGTGTCTTTGCATTTCTTATCACTTCTCATGTCTCCTTGTTCAGCTAAGCAGCCAGCCTACCCTTTTCATATTCTCTTTGTTTAGAAGACTTTCGATTCCTCTCATCTTTTTTTTTTTTTTTTTTTTTTTTTTTGTCACAAGGGATTCTGTGTTCTCGGAATGTAAAAATAGCGTAAGAATAACTGACAGTAGCAGTGTCTAAAATGTCGTAGGAGTCTGCAGGGGAAGTCAGGCTGAGGGTAGAATTGCAATCTGCATTGGTTTTCAAATATGCATATTTTCCATAAACTTCAGTGTTCAATACATTTATCTGGTTGACTCCTGAGCATGCAGTTTCTATGTTGTCACTACAGTAGTTATTTATACAACCATATTATTTAGGAGCTCTTGTATTTATGAACCCTTTTTGTGCCCGGTTCCATTCAGTGATCCACATGGTCCATTCTCCCTTCATACAAGATCTAATTTTAAGGAGATGACAGATATGGACAAATTGTCATGCACAAAGTAAGGAGTCAACATTAGTCAGTATGACAGACGGTTGTAATACAGCACATGATTAATATTTAGCGTCACATTTCCACTAAAGATCACTGCAAAGGAGATGCTTCTAAGGTGATAAAATTAAGGAGATTAATGAGGTGGTTTCACTAATGTTTATGGAGGACTCCTCCCAAGGGTGAAAAACAGCAGGGAGAGAAACCACAAGGGTGCTTCTGTAATAAACATATAGTATATAGAACAATTAAGGATCAAAAGCTCATATCACCAAATAGTGATATGAGGCAGGAGCTGGCTTCCTGATAACAAATGGGAGGTGATTCAGATAGGAAGGGGCTGTGAAGGATTTTAAAGGTGAGGACAAGCAGCCCTCAGAAGAGATGGAGAAGGGGGAGCTGGTGCTGCAGTACAGTGGAACTGCATGGTGGTCAAAGCAATAATCTTAAAAAATAAATAAAATTTCATTAAAAAAAAAAGTTCTTTGCTGAAGCATTCTGATTATCAACAGGGCAAGACTGCATTTGTCAAGGCCAGAGAAAAGGTTGTTGCTGTAATCAAGACATGGCATGGTGAAATCCTGAATGAGAGTTTAACTGGGAAGATGGATAGGAAAAACTGTATCACAGAGATATGATAGTGATGTAGCATGGAAACCATAAATCATCCAGTAGAGCCAGAGCACTCTTAGCAAGGTCAATTAGACCATGATGAGCACCGTGCTGCCAAAGTCATGCTGCTGGTAGTATCCAAGCTATCGAGCTTGTAAGTATCTCAGGAGCATCAGAACAACAGATTTATAGCTATCTCAGTTCTCTGCTCTGTGGAACTAAGCACAGTGTAAACATATTTAGCCTAAACGTGATTTTCCAGATTAACCCACCTGACAGGCAGAAGGTGCAGCAGATCTGTGTGCTTTAAGTCACTCTCTGCAGAGTGTGTCCTGTAATTTTGGGTTTCATTCTTCACTTGCAGAGTTTTCATTTTCTGCCACTTACAGTCTCTCTCATACTGATAATCAACTGCCCTACAACAATCCCCTACAACAATCCTTCTTTCCTCTCTCTGCGTACCTTGTATTTTAAATTGAGGGTCAAGATCTACTTTTTCTTCCACCTTATTAAGGAAGAGCAGTTTGTTTTGATAACAGATAGCTGGTGATGACATACAGTGGGAGGAGTGACATACTCAAGGAACATGCATATCTTATGGATCCGTCTTGCTGCCTTTCTGATGAGATGGGGATTTTGAAAGACTGGGGATTTTAAAAGACTAGGGATTTTGACGTGTATTTATAAACAAACCACAATGGGCACCTGGCACAAGAGTTGCTGATTTCACAGCATCAGATAGGCAAATTGTGGCAAAAATAATGGGGGATGGTGCATTACACAGCCCTTGCTGCTCATGTTCCAGTGCTCATGTGCTGCTAGCAGCAGCTGACTGCTCCTCTAGCAGTGCCTATATTGGAGCTGCCTATATTGGCAGTCTAGATAGAAATAGAGAAAAACACAATCTAAAATGCTCATCAATATTATGACAAAAACATTGCAAATTTTTGCTGTGATACTTTGCTGCATCTGACTACTGTCATTATATTGAATTTTTATTTTTATTTTGTTTTGTTTTTTGTGAATGACCAGGTTATAATATTCTCTTTGAAGTTATTTTATTTTATATACTTGTGATAGCATTTTCAGTGAGTTGTTAATTTTGTAACTTCCGATGTTAAGTCCTTGAAGCAAAAAATTAAAACAAGTGTAATGTGCTTGATTGCATAAAATAAGACCCATTTAAATGCCTATATAAACTTGCTAAACATCAGCAGTCACTGAGTTTATGAGGAACTGGAGCTACATTTACTACATGGTATTTGTCCACAGAATGAGGGATTTAATGAGTGTAAAGTAAAATTTAGTAACTAGCTTCAAAATCATTTCCCACCAGCTCTGAAAGTTCATGTTATTACAGCTTGGGCTTATTAAAATATTTTGACTGGCACTAGCTGAGACAGTTGTGCATGGTATTAATCTGCAGTACCGTGGAGCAGCTCCAGGGCTAAAGTCATGTGGGGAGAAACACAGGAGATCTGCGAGCACCCAAACTATACTTGAATTTATTGCACCCCTTGCTCAAGGGTCTCTGATGGCTGTACAGACTGTGTGAATGCATGCACCAAAACTGAGGGGGAAGGGAAAGTCCTCCTGCCACTATTTCCAGTCCCCCACTTCAGCACATGAAGATCAACAATGCCATTTCTCCCATGTGCCCACAGTCCTACCTCCGAGACACTTGCTGTGATGGGGTGAGATGCAGAGTGATGCTCTCACCTACCTCAGGGTCCCATCCCTGTACTGGGGCTCAGGGCAAGTCACCTGCTCCTTGCCATAGGAGAGCTACCTTGCAAGAGGCAAAACAGCATGAAAAGACTGACTGGTCCCTGGCTGCTGGTCCTAAACCTGCACAAAACCCCATGCTAAGAAGTTTGAGGTTTGGTAGATATCTTGATATTACGTTGCTGTGACTCTTCTATAAACATAGATTCGGGCTTCTGTTTCCCTTCATTTCCTGATTTCTCTAAAGTTCATCCATATGGATTTCAACACCCTAACGCACTTATTTTCTTTACAAGACGAACAACAATTTCAGACTAAAATAAGAAAGGAGTGAAAGAAAATATTTCTGCAGAAGAGTAACATGAAACAACTGACTATTGTGAACACAAGCAAGCCTAGCTCTCTCTGCCCTCCCAAAAACAGAGGTGAGAAAGAACTGTGCTCCCTTCAGTTTTCTGCAGAGCTGGCATTTCAGGATGCTGAAAAATTAGTGGCATGTTTATAAACATCATTATAAAAAGTGTGCTTTTCAGCAGAATTATTTCAAGGGTCTCACTCATCAATTTTAAATGAGCACTGCAGAACTGTGAGGTTAAAGGTGTGAGCTTGTGCTGTTGCTGCTTTGAAATTGCCCAGAGAGGGATTTTCACTACAAGTCCACTTTGCCCCAGGGAGAAGCCTACTCCGCTATCTTTCTAAATTAAAATGGACTCTGAAAATCATTACTTTATGAATTAAGAAAAGGAAATTTACACTGTAACTTGATTTGGAATAACTATAATTATAGGGAAGTATTCTTCCAAGTACAGTATTTCCCTAATTAAACCCATGAAAATGCCTCATTTTTAGGTTATTGCCAGAGTGTTTCAAACTCCTGTAGAAATGCTTGATTGTAATTTCATTAGAATTCCATTTCTCCAGGCCATACAGGTGCAATGAAAGAAGCAGCAAAATTAATTAAAACTCTGGACATGTTTATACCCACCAGGTGTCATAAAAGGTAGTGGCTGAGACATTTTTCAAGTAATTAAGCAGACAGTTCTGCATTTTCTGATGAGTTATTGCCCTTCCCTCTTTAATCTGTGTAACAGATTTCATCACGGCTCTATTGTCAGGTGATGGGATTACTCTTCACAATCAGCATTCCCCTTGCACCGCCACGCGCTAATCGAAATCACATCATCACTGCAAAGAGGCAGTGACATGCAGTCGGCACATTTCCAAAGGCAGGCTTCGTGTGCCAAGATCTGCCCATAATGTAGGCTAAAAAGTGGATAACACAATTTTCAGTTTAACTGTAGTGGTTTAAATAGCTTGAGTTGTTTATTCGAGGCATGACACAGCTTCTGCATGTAAAGCTTGCTTCTCCTCAGCGAGGGCAGCATTTCATCAGATTCAGACATGGTGAGGGCGTTTGTGTCACGGTATTTTTTACATTTTGTTTCTGTTTTACCAGGAGTTTGTCTTCCAGCCAGGCTGCAATAATCACTGGTTTTCCAGAGGAAGCACAAATTGCCATGGTCACATCCTCAGGCTACAGCATAAGGTTGTAATGATGGCATCCTCTGTATTTTCAGTGCATGTTAGAAGCCAGAATTTGGCACATTTTGTTTTTCTGCACTGGAAGTGGATATTCAAAAGAAAAACATTAAAGTCTCTCTGGTCTTCTCTACTGGCTTCAAGTAACATAAATGCGGGCTCTATATATCTGCAGCTATATCTTAGGTACATATACAGTCCTGTGGCTAGGAAAAGGAGCAGAGAGTCGCAACGCTCACGTTGCTTGCAGTGCTCCGACATAGCAGCGCACATCTTTGATGCACTGAGGTCAGAGCTAGCCTGGTTATGTTGGCTCATAAGGAATATGGCAAGTCTGGTGTGCTCCCAGGACAAAACTCTGATGCCATTCCCCTCACGTAGGGATGAGCTGTGCTAACCCACTGCTCATCAGGGACACCACACCACCACCACCCCCAGCCCTGTTCAGCATTATTAATAACCACAGCTGCGATGCACCTCTAATAATGTCATTGTCACATGAAGGTTGTTTTCCATTCCACAGCCAAGAGAATGGGATGGGTCCTATAGTATTTTAATCTTACACAGAAAGTTGTACCTTTTCTGCATTTTAGTATTTTACACATCTCTTGCAATCTTACAGCAGCAGTGCAATAAAAACCTATAAATATTCTAGAGTACTGAATAATCAAGCCTGTTATGAAAAGTAATTAGTCTTTTTTATTTTCTTTCCTATTTGGGATGGTTCTTATTTTGCAGTCTCTACTAATTAAATATTTCCTAATATGTTTTTTATATATATATATATATATATATATGGCATTGAAAGGAGTCAGTATAAAATTGTTTGTCAAATAGAGGACAATCTGAGTAGAATACTAACTGTATTTGACTGCAAATGCCCACAGCACTGAGCATACCTGGAGAAAAAGTAATTCAGAATGCTAGTGTCAGAAAGACGTTCATCACCTATTGCCATTTAGAGCTAGTGCCCTCTCTGAGTATACATTTTTCCTGGTTTTTACTTAATGTTCTGCTTTATTAGCTTTATATCATTTTAATTAGATTTTCTTTCATAATATTGTAATATTCTCCTGCTCTCAACGTTATGCCATGCAAGGTCATCTCCGATACATGACTAATACATTTGACTAAAATGCACAAATAAAATACGATAGTCACATTAAAGCATTATGGGACTGTGCTGGCAATAACAATTCAGCTCAAGCTTGAAATAAATAGAAAAGTAAAGTAAAAAGCCTTGAAGATGAAAGGATAAAGTCACAGACCTCTAGAATCAAAGTCAGCCATATATGCTCTTTGTACCTGCTGTTCTGGGGGCTGAATTTGACCTTTTGAGTGTTGAAAATTGTTTTTGAAACAGTTGTTACTTTTTTTTCTTTTTCAGTTTTAAAGAGCTATTTCACACTCTTCTGTACAAAATTTTGCTTTCCACAACAAGCAACATAAATCTCAAATTTGTTTTGACCCAAATGAGGCTCTCTTCCATTCCATTTCCCAACTTTTTGCATTTTTGCCATTTTCACAACACTTAGGCTTTCAGTTTAACATCATAGGAATAAGTTTCTATGCACTTAAAATATATTATTTTTCTCTTTCAGTGATTTGTGTTATTTCATTATGTAAAAGAACAAATTTACTTCATTTACTACTTTTGTGCAAGTCATATGATGTTGTATCTCTCCCAAGCTCTCATTTATTTCACCTGTAAAAGTTAGCCCTAATCACCTCATTTTCAACCTTTTCCATTTCTGTTATGTCCTATTTCAAGTGAAGTAAACTAAAGTATATTTCAAGTGAGGGTACAGTAACTAACAGGATGCTATTTCAGTACTTCCAGTGTTATTTTCTATCCAATCTTTTCACATATTAATACTGTGGGTTTTCTGCCCCCACCCCCTATGAAAGTTTCCACTCAATATACCTTATATTTTTTCTGTGGTTATTTTATTAACTTAAAGAGACCAGCAAAAATATTTTTAATGGTTTAGTAGTCACTGAAACTGCTTAAAGCTAATGGAAATGTACTCTGAAGTTACTAAAATCAGAAATTAGAATGTTACTCAGGTTTTATGTCAAGTACAATAATATCGAATTTATCTAGGAAAAGACTTTTCTAAGAAAAGTTGAATAGTTGATATTTTCTGTTGATTACTAGAAGAGAAATATGCTTGTAACATCTTAGAAAACAGTGGGTATGGAATCAAGGCACTTCTGAAGCATCTGATGTGTAGTCTTTATCTACTCCTTTACAAACCAGGGTAACTTATAATTAAGTAATAAAGGGTTTTGTATTAATATTTTACTGACAGAAGGTTTAAATACTTTTAAAACATGTATTGTTAGACATTGTCTTCCACAGTATACAGCATATTTTAAATTAGGGGGAAAAATAGATTATGAATACTTAAATAATGTTATTCCACCAATCAAGCTTGCTCCTGGACTCTGTGTCTGAC
Source organism: Chrysolophus pictus (assembly GCA_037305975.1). Taxonomy (NCBI): domain Eukaryota; kingdom Metazoa; phylum Chordata; class Aves; order Galliformes; family Phasianidae; genus Chrysolophus; species Chrysolophus pictus. The sequence continues at coordinate 9,966,643 of CM074583.1, read as the reverse complement.
AATACACTACAGCCTTTCCAAAGGAACTAAAAGGATTCAACACAGCCTTGCAGAACTTCAGCTTTGATCTTTGAAATCAGTTGTACTGCATAGCTAAGACGAGGCATTTCCACTAAGAGTCTTCAAAACTGACCCATGGCTTTGGTACCAGTTCAAGCAGCATCATAGTGTTAAACAAGTAATATCTCTCCTACCAACTTTCTCCTCCCATATCACCACCTGCTGAGAGCTCTCAGCACCGCATACTCTGGCATACACAACAGAAGCTAGTACTTGCTGCTTTTAACAGGTAATCAGAAGGTTAGAAATAAACATATCGGCTAAAGTAATGACAGTAGAATTCTGGAAAATAAAAAGCACCAAAAAATGATAACTAAACTTCTATTTCTATTCAAATCATGTATAACTTACCGTGGCTCAGAAGTGACCAGCCTACAAAACCTTCAGCAACCCAACAGAGTGACCTTGACATACTCACTTAAGCTCTTAATTAATTAACATCACTGACCTTAACTGGATAAAGTTGTGATGAATCTCAACTAAAGCAGTCATGCCCACCTAATTACTTCATTCCAGAAACGTGGGTCATAGGAAAGTCTCACATCCCTGTTCTTAGGAAAAAAGAAAAAAATATATATCCTAAGAAATATGAGTTGGAAAAAAAAGAAATAAATGATATGATACTCACAATTAAGTTATTCAGAAATTGAATATTCCATCAGCATTATGCTTTTAGCTTAGGAGAAATATATTTGTACATGGTATTAGAAGTAAAAGTCTGGTGTTCAGATTACATATGATTTGAATAATACTTCCTTTTAGAAGGATAATACTTAAAAACATGAAACTAGAAGCAGTAGTAGCACTTGAGAAAGACATAGGTGGAAAGAAGTAAATCAAGCAGAGCAAATCTATTATCATTCTTAGATATCTAGAGTAGGATTTCTGTTACTTTCTTGGTAGAAGCTACTTAAATTTTGGAAAAAAAAAAATCTTTATATCAAAAGAATGCAAACCCTATAGGTGCAAACTAAACAGGTACTTTAGAACAACACTCTGAAGCTTAACATTCAGACAAGTTAACTAAATTATGCTCTTTGCACCTGTCCTCAGCCCACTCTTTCTCAAACCTGCATACATTTTTTTTTTCTAGTTATAGAACCTCTGAATTTCTGCATAGCATGTGGGCAGTTATGTATGTAATTGCTACTGTGACGGAAACAAGTTAGTTCTGATTAACTAAGCTTTTCCACTATAATTTGCTAACTGAGAACAAAAGAAAATAGAAAATAATTGCAACCTGCCTATGAATAAATCTGACAAAGCTGAGCTATACCAGCACCGACCAGAAAACATCCAGTAGTATGCATTTCTGTAGGAGTTCTATCTGGTTTTCTTGGAACCACAGTTCTTTTTTCACTGCTGATAAAGGTGAGATAAACTCTCTTACTCCAGGAAGAGCTGAGACTTTTACAAACATTTCAATAAAGTGAAAGCTGATCTGATGAAGTAACTGGAGAAGAGGTGGTAATCAGCTCCTTATTTATGTCAACTGTCTGTTGGCCATCATTTCTGCAGGTTTTATAGTTCTCCAGAATTTGATAGTTGAAATGTCTTTCAAAAGATCTTCACCATGTGACTGAAGGTATTGCTTGAATTGCTACTGCTCCCCATCCTCTACGCTTATTGCCTTTTTCCAGCAGCAGAGTCTGCAGAGTGGACTTCACCTAGTCAGCCCAGCCTCCAGGTTTAGCTGATACCGCAGCTGTAGTCAGCTAAGATGATGAATTTTGCACTCAGATGAGCAGCCGGTCCAGCCTGCCAACTCTGCTCTGGGTCACTAACCTCCCGGGAGAGGCACTGACTTGTTCCCTCCAGCAGTCCCTGGAGAGCAGATGTCAAAGTCCTTCATGAGCTCAAAGTGTCATCATGTCTGGCACCAGCAGCATTTCCTGTCTGTTGGTTTTGGATGGGTGCATTTATCTGAGCACAGCTCCTTCTCTTTTTGTTTGCTTTTTGGTTGGTATTTATAGGAAGAAGGATCACATTCTTTCAGCATCAATTCTACTCAGTATCAAATATTAGTTTTGAACAGATTAACTATGGAATATTAAACCTCTGTTTTCTTATGTCAAGCTGTGATGTGGGCCTTGTGGAAACATGCCAAATGGCCCTTTCAGCTCTGCTCACATGAAGTTGTGAGATCTCTTTTTTTTTTTCCTTTCCTCTGGTTCCTTTAGCAGCTGTGTTGATTTAAACCCATACAGTCTTAAAATGCTACAAACCATAGCCCTGTTTGTTTCACCCGTAGCAGAATATAGTGACTCTCTAGCTGCAGAAACAACTCCCCATTATTCTTCTGGACATCTTGCTAACTACTGTCAAAATTGTTTTGTGGCCCAGCATCCTGCCAAGTCCCTGTCACATTCAGCCGATGACTTACTGGTTTGTTCTTTAGGAGGACCAAAGGCTAGCAAGGAGTCCTTGTTTTGTACCAGCCTTATAAGCTTCCTGAAGCAGCCTGGGAAGCTTATTTTGTGCACCTGCAACATACCCCCTTCTTTGGACTTTTCACATCAGCAGTAATTCTCTTGCATCCTAACTGCTAAACCCAGAGCAGCTAGTCCCTAAAGATGCTATAGCAGTGCCCCATGGGCACCATCTGCCACAGCTTGCGTTAGATAGGGTCTAAGATACGTGGTTTCTGCTGGACACCTGAAGAGATCTTTCTCAAGGAGCAGGAACCTCAGCACCTGGATAACTTCCCACTGCATATCCATTATCACAGCTTTGCATTTTGAATAAAGCACACGCTTGTATACTTAAGGAATGCATTAAACAGACTTTATAATTTAAGACACAGTTATTGTGTTTCTTTTCTGCCTGGTTCTTATTCTTATTCTGCTTTTCCTCCTAAAATGCAGCTTTTTAAAGGAGGACCCAGCATCCTGTGCTCTCAGGGAGGCCTTCTTTCAGTTTCGTGATGAGGCTGATCCATTGTTGTGGCATTGCCTTCCTATGCTGACCTCAGTGTGCTGTTACTTGAAATGGGCAATAGAAGGAAATGTTTTCTTCCTCCCTTTTACTATTTTTACCTAAAACTGATTTTTGCACTAAAGAATCCTTGACTTTTTTTTTTTACAGTACAGTTCAACTGATACAGCTGTTTTAGGATTACATTCCCAGAATCTTTAGACATCACAATTTAGTTCAGAAGCTTCTTTAATAGAAGCTTCTGTTTATTGTTTAACACACTAGAAATCTCACCTAAAGTGTGTATATTCGACTTTATTAAAGTCATCCGTACTTGGGCAACTCAGGATTACCTAAGTGATTGGCAGTTCAAAAATACAATTATCTTTTGTGTCTAACACGTGTAATGCTGGAGAATGTTTGAATCAATAATAGTGCTATCAGAATGCGAAATCAAACGCAAAATAATTCCCTAATCTTCCCATGTATAATGACATTTGCTCTTTTGATGAATTGCTAATGTATTTTTGGACAGTTTTGCTTGCAGACCAGCCAAGTTGATGGTATAAATGGCAGAGCTGGGAGAGCAGTATTGTATTTAGCATGTTTGCTGATGATGAACAATGCACCATTCAGCATGCTATCTCTCTGCTACGACTTTCCATTTCTAAACAAGCAACATCTAAAAAAACTTTAAAACTACTCTTTTGAAAAAATTACTGTTTTCTTCAATGAAATGCTAGCTTGTTTTGTTCATTTTGAAGAGATGGTATCAAGATGAAACATAATTACAGTTTTAAAAAGGCAAAAATGGTTTCAGCTATGGTAGCTTCCTAATTCTCCCGGCAACTTCCATGATTCCAATTGTAATGCATATTTTCTGCATTCATTTCTTCTGTGTTCACATCTGACACCCCCTGAGAGACAAGCAGACTGAGCAACCAGTCTTCAGACCTGCTCTGGCAGCAGTGAAATGAACTGTATCCAAAGTACTGTCCTATGGACAGATTACGAATGGGGAAAAAAAAACAGGAAAAAATCCTCTAATCTTTCCATTTTATTCAGGCAGTAATTTTGATTTTTTATCTTTATCAGTAATCGGCTAAAACTCACTAAAGTAATCTAGCACAGATAAAAATGTGAGGTGTTTTGCTTTACTTATTTGTTTAATGTCACCACAGGGACCAAAAAAATGTGTACCGCATGCATGTTTTATTGCTGTGAATTACAAATTTGGTCAGCATTTAAAAACAAGCAGTAGTTTTGAGATTTTTCTAAGCATGCTGCTTAGATTTCTTTTCATAGTGAATTCAAAGAGATTTTAAAAGCACGAAGTATTTCTGATTCCCAAAGGACTCTGGCTTTGTTGGAAGGTGACAGCTCTAATACTGTACAGAAAGCCTTACATTAATGTAGGCTCTAGTATTTTGGCAGATACCTCTTTTGATCATGAAATAGTAAAATAATATTAATTCTTTACTTCATTTACTACACTTGGCACCTTAATTAAAATAATCATACCCTCAACATTACATTTAATAAATGCAAATATATAGTTATACTTAATGGACATGGTGTAAAAATCTTACTAGCAGTTTTTTTCTGAAGTAGTTTCTACCTGCAGAAATGATATATAAAAATATATCCCTAAAGAGTACCCTAAAGAATATCAAATACTTTTCCCCATATTTATATATTATTTCTTCTTCTTGAGCACCACAGTTAGACATCACTACATATCTACAAAATACTACAATATTGTCACTCCACAATTGCTTAGAGAGATCAAGAGAAGAAATTAAATATGCATTTCAAAAACAGAAATGTGCTTTTTAGCTATGCATGTTTTCACGTGAACATGAATTTTCAAACTAATATGCTTTATTCATTATGAGTGATTGAATGACTGTGACACAATTAACAGAAACCTCACAAGCTAGAGGATAATCCTTACAGTGAGAAGTTAACAATTCACAGGACAATAGATTCAGGTAATACCTTGTTTTTCATTAGTTTAAGATTTCCTGAGTCATTTGATTTCAGTCACAACTGAATTACAACTTCACTGGGTAGCGGGAAATTTCTTTTCTTTCCTTCTTAGTTCTTGCTAGATCGCAAACTGCTTTCAGAAAACCACAAAGTATTTCCCCGTCTCCCAGTGATGAGTGCGTCTGATTTCTCATCGTAGCTATATGTCTGTCTCTGCAGCTAAATGGACCTATACAGTATCTGCCATAATAACGCTTCAGTCTTAAAAAAGACTTCCAAGCAGAAAACCAAAAATTGTGAATAATAGTAACAGTGATTATCTGTATGGAAATTGCATCCATTTGAGAAAAAAGCTGTGATCTGGGCTACACGGAAATGAAAGGCAAAATTCCCAGGGGGAATTGAATTCTCTTTTCATGAAGGATAGAATATTAAGTACAACGCCCTCGACTGCATTCATCTGTAGATTAGGAGAATAAGTCACACCAGGTATAGGACAAAGGGCTGTAACTGGGTTTTTTGATACATGATACACCTGCATCTTAACGGAATTTATTTCCCAAATGAACTCAGCACCAAAAGGCTGACAGGAGTGGACCTCTCATGCTGGTGAAAAGCAGGCTCTGGAGCTTTTTCAGAGCACAGGTGGAAAAGGCGAAGTGATGATTTCGGAGTTGATGCCTACTGGAGATACATGATTGCTATATTCCTGTTGTCAAAGCTCAAATAGCTCAATTGGACAAACAATACTTTTAGGGTGACTGATTCTCTGTATCTATAATAATCACATATTTTGCAAACTTAACTCTTAAGTTTCTGACCCAATCATATGACTAAAACATGTTTAATATCTACAGTCTAAAGCATGCTGCATTAACAGCTCTGGTTACCTTTGGGCTTTCTGCTAACTCCCACTAAATTCAATAAACCATGCTGAAAAATCTTTAAAGCAAATTATGTACAGTTTCTAAAGTAGATGTTTCTGAAAGTAATAATAATAATAATTCATAAAGTAATGTTTCTGAAGTTCCTCAAAGTCAGAGAGGAACAACATGCACAGATTTTCTTTATGACCATGAGCATAAGTGTACCAAGAACAAGAGAGGAAGCACTGCAGGGCCTTCAAGCTTGCAGTACAGCCTGTCTGCGTGCAGCCAGCTGCAGTGCTCTTGTTCTCACCTCTTACAGCCCCTTTGCTCCTCCAGGCAGCCCCATGTTCTATCACAGGCACTGATGTTTACACCTGGTCACTGCTGCATAAATACAGTCTGAACAAAACGTGCAGAAAAGCACATTTCCATTGTCAATTTGCAGAGGCAAGAGCACTGTAATTAATACACTAGCGGTGTATGAGTGGAAGACAATAAACCCAGTGTTTGCACATGCTTACTTATGATTCAAGTTTAAAATGTTTTCCACTTAGTCCTTTTTCCTTCTGGAGACTAAGGAAGCAGTGGAGGTTAGATGATTTCTTTTGCTGTCCTGTGTGGAGTGTCCACAGGGAAGACTACAGGACACACTGCTGTCCCATTCTTACCTCAGAATGATGGTCAATTTATTCCCTACTGTTGCAACTGCAAATTCTTTTGTGGTGACTGATTATACAAGAGAATTTTTCACTTAAAAATTCTGTTTCAGTTTCACACATTTATTCATTGTTTCAAAGGACCCATTATCTCTCCAATTTTCTATACTATTCCCCAGAAGGTCATGTTACTGTTTCTGGAACTTTTTGAGGAAAAATAAAACTGTAGTGCTTTTTTTGGATCTGAAAAAATATTTTCACAGCTGTTGCTGAAAAGGTTAAGAGTATGCCAGCAGCTCAGCTGACTAGCACAGGCTACTTCTGTTTGAGAAGAGCTAGTATGCCCTGAATGTTTTTCAAGTTTTCATTGTGGAGTCTGGCAGAAACAGAATTTATCTGTGAGAAAAGAAGCTTGGTGTCAAAGAAGTTTTGCTGATAAGATACTGTCTATTTTGCTGCTGGTGCTGATAGAGCCTTAGGTGGGTTGTAAATAATAGATACACTTGTACTGCATGTGTTAACTGCTATTACACACACAAGGAATGCAATCTCTCTGGTTTTTGGCTGTCCGTAATGAAGTGTTTATGAAAACAACATCGCTAATAGAAAATCTTTACTGATCTTCATTTTAAGAGTCAAAACATTAGGCCAACTATTCATTTAAAAAGATATCTGCATACTTGAAGATTTTCATTATTGGCAGGTCTGTAAATTGCACCTGCATTCACATGGTGAGACCATTAAGCCACCCTTAGATATAACTTTATCTAGATCAGCTGAAACAAGGCAATTTGCAAGGAAGCATTATTTTCTTAAGAAATGTGTTTCTCAAAATTGTGGAAGAAATATCTTTCCATAAAAATAATAGAAAAGATTTAAAAATAAATATGGTTGAACCTACCCTATCTTTAGGAGCGATCGGTTTATTTCATTATAATCCAATGTGCTCTCCACTGATGCATATTTCTTTTGGGGGTGATTGCATTAGAACTCAGTTGTCAGTACTTTTAAGATAAATACCGGACCTTTTATTTGCTATTTCAATCAAAAATCAAAATGTTAACGTCTGTGCATAGAAGAAAAACAATATTGAGCACAAAACAACAGAGTGAAATTCTGAAGTTCAAAACTGGCCTTCACTGCAATCTCTTTCTAACCATTTAGATATTCCAACAGAAACATTTTAGCACACGCCCTGCAGGCTGCAGACCTAGGTTTACAAGGATGGCTTTGCAGAGGGGAATGCCTCTGATGCAGAAGCCCTCTGTCCCTGGGATGCCAGCGCACACTGCTGGACAATGAGGGCTGAAGAGAAGCTGGCTGTATCCCTGCCAGCCCTGCTGGCACGTGCTGGGGACAAGCTGTGGCACTGCTTCTCCTGCCTTGCCAGCAGAACAAGGGGACACATGCACTAATCTGGGGCAGCCCCCGTAGCCCCAGCGAATCTACCAGTGAATGCTCCACAGATTGTTAACATGGCTCTGAGCAGTCACTTCAAATGCACAAGCAACGTTTCCTTTTCACTGCATTTCACATCAGTGCCTTTGCTGAACGTCTCTTCCCTAAACATCAGTGTCATTCTTCGTGGCAGGTTCTGCACTACATTTAGAGATAAAAACCAAACTCTGGTGTAAAATGGGCTCTCTCTGGAGAAGGAGATGAAGAAGCTGCCAACTGCTCAGTGCCAACTGCTGTGGGCATCAAGCAGCTTTCTGTGTCTTCCCCAGGAATACAGGCACGCACTTCAAGTACCCAGGCATTCTCAGGGGAGGATATATCAGTCACATATTAGGTATTCATCTTTCATGCCTGTGTATTACTAATTGATAGCTGAGGTCTTTATGACGCATCATATTTCATTTCACATCATAGTTGTAACTAGGTTCAATGTACAAAGAAAGATTCCTGAGAGCTAAAGATCTGAATAAAGAGATAACAGATCATAGTTTTACATGATGCTGCCTTTTCTCTTCCATAATTGCTATTCTCTAGCTGCTCAGACCCACATTTTCTGCTTTGCACAAATTGAATCCAGATTAGCAACATTAGATTTAGCAGAAATAGTATGGGTTTGTTGTATTTTTTTCCATCAATCTCAGTATTTTCTAGAAAGCACTAAAGGTCCTAGTGCTCCAGGGCCACTATTCTAAGGGATACCTTTGCATTTGGACACAAATTCAGCTTCAAAAGTGCAGGGATGAGAGAGCAAAGAGCAGGAGTGACTGAGACGAAGGTGACCTTTGTGCTTCTCATCCTTTCTTTGCACCCCATTCTATGTACAGGAGCTCCCATTTGATAAGAAGTCTAGAGAGGGCAATCCATTATTCACATGGAATAATGATTATTGGTCTCATTAGTGGGATTTTCTACTAATTTCCTTAATTAATAAACCATTCAGAATTAGGAAAGCTAAAAAAAGAAAAAAATCTGGACTATTTGAATATCTTTCAGCAAAGCCAAGTTGCAGAGCAGGTTGAGTGCCCAAAGGAATCTTGAAAGCTTTCAGTTACATTGCCTTCTTTCTTACCTTTCTCTCTAAATCCCCTGCAGAAAACTCACGTGAAATGCTGATCCACCTGAACTTTAAGTTGACATCTGCATGCATCTCTTACCTAAAGTTTTGGGTCAGCTTCCTGGCTGTTGCATATGCTTCAATATTTTTAATCTCTGATTTTTCTAGCCTTTTTGCTATTGCTAGATTTCAGCAGTTTTGAAATAGAAAGCAAAGGTGTGAAAAAAAATACACCAATTTTTTCTTTTATCAATCAAGGGAAAGCTGAGAGGGAAAGGAAGTGAGAAGCAAAAAAAAAAGAGAACAAGAAATTTGAGCAAAAGAGAAAGCACTATTATTTTTAGAATAGGCAGCTGCTTCTGACAGTTCACCTAGGGTAGTTTTCTGTTTCTCTGCAGGACTTGAATTCATTCCTCTCAAGACTTTTCTATTGATCCTCTTTCTTTCCAGAGTTCCTGACCTTCCTCCCCTCCTGTCCCAGCCCAGATGGCAGGTTTTCATACAGCTTTGCCAACTTGCCTGCACTTGCAGTTTACATTTCATCAGGGATACCTCGAAGATACTTAATCTGCTCATTTAAACCCTAGCAACTGAACTGGTTAGTGATATCCTATAGGGTATATACTTCTTTCTTTTTTTAAATAGAAGTTATGTATTGAAATAAAAGTCAGGTTGATTTTGCCAGAACGGCAAAAATCTTATAAAAGTTGTCTAGTATCTTCTGTGTATCCTGCTGCATGTTTTCAGAAGGATTTCCAAAAAAAGTTTTGAAAGTGTGTTGTGTCCATGTGTTTAACAATTCAAATGCTAGATATAGAAAATTGCTTTCAAGTAAAATTTTTCAACTTCTAAGTTTCACATTTTGCTCAGGGATCAGTCTTTGAAATTTCAGACTTCTTCACCAGCTGCCATTTCTGTCCTCCTCAAAGCAGGACTGAAAACTGCCTGACCCTCCTTTCACAGTCTGTTCCTGCTTGCTGTCTACAAGGGACACTCCTGCACATCCTGTGCCTCGCCGTCCTCATCACCATCTGAGAGCCCATCTGCTGCCTTCTGCCTCTGAGTGAGAAGCAGAGGATCCCGAGGGCTGTCTGAGGACAGTGCGGCTGCGGGGGCTCCATGACAGCAAGACCTGGATGGGAACCTGCTCTCAGGAGGCCGAAGGCACAAAGAGCCCTTACTGGTGCTGACAGATTTGGCCAGCAATAAGGAAATGCAATGAAAAAGACTAGGTGCTGCACGAAGAGGGGAGAGGAGGCGGCTTGCTTTCTAGAAATTGCGTTATCTGAGGAATGGAGGACAAAAAAATTGAATTGGGGAGTTAGCGATTCCTTCTGTGGCAAAGGGAAAGGAAATTTCGGCCACTGTGGCAATGTAACTGGTGCACTTTTAACAGCTGAGAAATTAGGAAAAGATCTTATTGATGTCGTGCTGTATAAAGAAGAAAACCAAGTCCCTTGAAGCCCAGGAGAAGTGAAAACAGGAGGTGTCTGAGGAGACACTCTAGAGAAAAGCAGAAAATAATTAATGAAGAGGAAAAATCTTCAATAAAACGTGCTTTGTTACTTATGCTTGGGTGTTTCCTGAACCACATCAGCACATCTCTGTTCTTGTACTCCTCTGCTGCCTGCTCTATCTCTATTCATTCTCTATTTTTTTTCCTTCTTTTTCCATTTCTCCTCATCCTCTTTGTCAGTAAGGGAGGTTTTGTCATGATGGATTTTTCTCTTGACATGTAACTATTCAATGGTTACCTGTCAAGCTTCTCCATCCCATGGCCAGGCCTACCTTGTCATGTACCTGCTATAAAGTGCATAATGTGTAGTTAAATTTAAGTGATGGATATAATGACTCACAAGAAACCAATTTCACTGTAATTTGAGAAGAATGTCAGGATGAGCGCTTCCAGGCAGCCCCTGGAGAGTGCCTCTCCAATCTCAACTAGTTTGAATAACCACTAGGGAGCAAGGCAGGGAATTCCTTTTATTTCTCCTCCATTCTGAAATGACAACCGAGCTAAATAAGTACGCAGTATGCAGTAAATATCCCATCCTCATATATATCTAATACCAAAAAAATCAGTAAGAATTGCCTGTATTGTCCAAGAAGGAGCTTATTTTGGGCTGCTTTTTTCTTTTCTTTTTTTTTTTTTTTAGGGATTAATTGTGGTGGTTAGGATTTGTAAAAAGAAAAGCTGTGCAAAATAAAAGAATGTTAGAAGGGTGCCTGTAGGGTACATGTGTTATTCTAATCCGTAGGGAAAACACTTCTGCTCTTATTCAAAATCTCCTCTGCAGTGCCACTACGAGCACTGCTGTGCAGCATTGCCTCCAGCTGGCCGCTGGGGAGTAAAGCCTGCCTACTCACCCCAGCATGAAGGGGGAGTCAGTGAGACTTCCCAAATTCACTCACTTGGTAGCACTTCAAGTATTACTAATTTGGAAAGAGAAATGTATCATCATTTCTCAAAAAAAAAAAAAAAAAAAAAAAAGAGGATGTCTGTCTTCAGCTGGAATAAATCAGTAAAGTGGCACTAGGCTGACTTATGCTGGCTGAGCATCAACCTATGGCTTTCACAAGGACCCGTCTCCTAATTCATAAAGGAGAGCTGCGCTTACAAATCCAAGCACATAATTTTCTCTGCCACTTAATGTTCACAGACCACAATTGCTAGTCTGAGGTTTTGTGGTTGAAAGACCGGGTTTGATGGGTATTTTCTGTTTCCCTTGATGGTTGGTTTTTTTTTTTTTTTAGTTTCCTAGAGTATATATCCTTTCTGTTCTACTTTGACATTGACAGTGTTTTGCTTTAGTCTGAGCACATAGGAACAAACAACCTGATCTGCATAAAACGTGTCACCTTTCACTCCTGAAATTAGTATTCTTCAAAACAAACCACCATGTTTATATTGCTTATAACATCCTAACTATGACAGCCAAAAAAAATAAGTACAGTAGGCTCACCATTTAAAGCTGATTATATTAATTGGTATTCAAGTCATAGCTGAGATTAATTATTGTGTTTGTGTAGGATGTTCGTTAAGAGGTTTCCTGATTGCTGTTCAGAAGATTGATTACTTGTTACATTTACCATGTGGTTTCTGTGGGGAGAGCGTCTTTTAGGCTTCAGCGTTTACAAACACACAAAGGCCAGACAGGGCCATCAAGAAGCGAGGATACGTACACCTGCTGTACTGAGAAGCCACGACAAACGTCTGCATTAATATCAAGCTAGGAAATTGAAGACACATAAAGCAGATATGTGATTTAAAGTGCCTGAATCTAGAGATAACAACACAGCCTTAGGCTATGATATACCTCTAGTAAAGAGAAATTAAAAAGCATACAGAAAAAAATGTCCATTGGCAGGTTTGTGTGGACAAGGCAAATAGTTTACAAAAGAACCTACCTGATTCACTGCTACGCTCTTTGCACAGTGTGTAAAAATCCAGGTTTCTATTATGGTTTGACAACCGTGCAACGTAGGCTTTGCAGGCAAACAAAGAGGTGCATGAAGTTTCTCCTAGACGCTTGCTGTTTTGAGGCAAAGGAGGGAATGTTTGATTTCCTGTGGAGGAAAAAAAGCACAAAGTTACGTTTAGTAAGCTGAAGATTTGATAGATATTTATACATACATTAGCTTTAAATGAATTCAAGAATAAATTCAAGTAAAACTCAGATTAGGTGGCATGCTAGGATCTGGTAGAGACTAAAGACAAACGTATACTGTTAGCTTTTGGTTTTGTTGTGTTTTTTTTTTTTTTTTTTTTTTTTAAAGTCCTGCAGGACTCTTGGAATGTGTTAATTAACAGGGTAGATTCTCAATCCACATTGCCTGACCTGTTCCTCCTTTTTATCCAAATAACAAACATGATCATAAACTGCTGTTTACAAAAAAATAAAACATACTGAAGAGAAGGTGAAAAAAGGAGAAGGCATAAATAGAAGTGTAGCATCTGTAGCTGTTCTAAGTAACTGTTTTAAAGATTTTCTTCTGATATAGTGCTAAAATAATAATAGGATTTCATATAACTTTGCAACAGCAATGATGTATTCATAGCTTTTCACACGGCAGTCATCTTCTTTCGTTACCCAATTTTCTGTCTTCACTTCTAGGGGAGTTAAAGCATAAAAAGGGGAAATGTTTACTTTAAAATTCAGTACAGCAAAACTGGATAAAATATTTTGGCAAGCATTCAAGATGCTACCATCTCTAACAGGAGCTTGGTTCCTATGAGTCTTCTTGGTGGAGGCAGTAGAAGTTCCCATCAGAAAGTGTTCACATGTCCTGCATACATGAGGACTCTCATTTTTAGCCATTAGGCTGAGGTACCTTGTCAAATGTTATTGGTTACGTTAAAAGTAAAGAGTGTTGGGTACTGGATGTGGTGATGATACATATAATGCAACAGCTCAAAAAAATAGTTCATATCCCACAACATCTTAGAACCAGCAAATAAAATCCTATGCGTCAGTGTGTCTTAATGAAATGATTGGTGCACATCCACAGACATTGGTCCACTCAATAAGTAAACTGATATTAAACTTCTCATTTGAAAAAAGTACTTTTTAGAGACACCAGCTAGACTTATTTGCCAAACTTCATTTCAAACCTGCTTGCTAGAGTTGCCAGCTGTTTAGCAGATAATGCATCAGTGAATAACATTTCCAGACCGCCAGTGGAAATGTATAAATCTATCTTACATCAAATGCACCATCTCATATTTCTCCATATCCCTATGCTTTTATTTTTAAAGATGGCACATTAAGTAAAATTATTTAACATTGCAAGACATAAAAATTAAATTACAGTCAAGTTTCATTAAAAGCCTGCTATGGCTCACAGGCATGTACTCTTTCAAAGAGCATCGTTAGACTTTTGGGGGGGGGGGGGGTTGAAGAATGGGAGAAAAAAGAGAACTGCATAAAGTTTCACTTCTAACTGCTCTGCATGACAAGTTCTTGTTCTCGTCTTTACTGCTTATTTAGTTATTTAGCATAATGGCTAGTAAGATGGAGGAATGAGAGAAAATTTTACGGTAGGTAAAATGACTTAATGGTAATTCATTTTTTGTAATCTAACATTTTTCCATCCTATTTGCTTTACCCATCATAAGATGGTGACCTTTTATTTTCTTATACTTTCCTTTTTGTGCACAGAATTCTTCATTGTAGGTAGCCTGCCGTCTTCAGACCAGGTACTCAATTCTTCACCTCACACACAGCAAAATGAAGCAGTCATTTTATGTGCATGAGTAGCTCTGCTATTTGGATTGTGTTAGCACATGTTAAAAAAAAAAAAAAGCTAGCAATAAAGAGCCAAGACCTCTGGGAACTCCAAGTAATGCATGATCCTATTACCCTACACTTTCAGTACTAACATTACCATCTTAGGACAAATCCCACAGGCACATACAGGCATTTTTGTGAAGTAGTTTTTCCCTGATTTTCCCTTGTGAACATATCCATCATGCTTTGACTAGGGATACACGAAATGCTGTGCAGGTTGCTGATTATAATGGTTACCTTCTTCTTAGGATATTAGCTCCTACAATAAAGAAATTGGGACCATGACTAAACTAGGGACTAAAGGCACGACTGATCAGAAGAGTTACGAGAGCAGTTTTGACACAAATACTTCTTGCTAGAACATCATGTTCTAGGAAATGGGAAGAAACTGTAGCTGAATACTTGTCAAATTCAGAAAGAGTGCTGAAAAGAAGAAAAAGTACTTTTTAACCTTGTCTGGGAAGGTGCTTGGACCCAATAAGAGCCTGCTTCCAGATTGTATATTCATAACTCCCGGGAAGTAGGACCTTCTGCATGTTAATACTGAATATGTAGGACTGTATTAACAGACAATCTTCTCCATCACCAATTTTTCAAAAAGAACAGAAGAACTCCCATATATTGTTTTACCATTTAGGAAAAAAAAGACCTGGCTATGATTTCCCGAGGAATAATCTAAAAGAAATGAGGATTAATGAGGGAAAAAAAAAAGTTGTTTTTTTGAGTTTCAATTATTTTTTTCTTCTTTTCTGATGACCTCAATTCTTCACACTCCTCCTTTCCTGTTTCGTACCATTATCACCTCTCTATTTTAGTTTTAGACAGTGTCACCGACAGTAATAACTTATTTTAGAATCCGGTTCTGCTCTTTTTTTTCCCTAGTAACTTTCCTTTCAGGCTGTTTGCTTGACCAAAGAGACAGTTCACAGTCTACCTGTAAAAATGCATAAGTAAGGACAGCTTTGTCTTAGAGCTGAATTTCTGTAAGCTAGCATTCCTAACAACACTCCAGTCACCAATGCTATTTTACAGTATTGCATGTTATCCACACAATTAGCTCTCAGAAATAGTTGCAGTACCTTCAGGGAGGCTACTCTGGGGACTAAACGCTCTCAGCTGTGAATAAAGAGTTCACATTTTTTTCTATTGCTGGAAGGTTTGGAACAGCATCTGTCAATAAACACTTCCTATGAAAAGTACTGCACAAGTGCTGCTTCTCTGTCTGTAAAACTTTACATTTCTGAGGCTTAAGTACTTTTACAAGTGAAAATGCCAATAACGGTAGCAGTATCAGTTGTGAGTGGTTGGGAAAACAAAAGTTAATTTAGCTCACACATACTTGAATGTCAAAGTCTTCATCTTCAGAGGTGCTGATGTGGTTTTTCAGAGAAAAGTGATTTTAATTAAAGATAATCTAGTAAAACTTCATATATGCACGTGGATTTAATTCCCTAACTTTCTGGTCAACCACAGCTTTAATGAAGTCACAAAAGTTATTCCCACTTTATCCTGCTTTAAACAGACTTTCCCATAGCTTTTATTCAGAATGAGAAAGCAAGCAACGCAGTCCAGATTTTAACTAGGTTTTCACAGCACTGAAGAGTAAATGCATATTTCTAGGGAGATTTTACTCAGCCACTACTGACATTATCCAGGAGACTACAGATGATCTCTCCTCAAGCTTTGGAATAATCTCAGGATGTAGCACAAAATCTACTTTCTATGTCACTACTCTTGCAGTACGTCATGCACCAGCGGATAAACACAATTTTCCTCTAAAATTGAAAGAGAAACTGCACTAAAATAAAGAAATTGTGTTGTCCTCACAAGTACTTGAATTGTTATGGATGAGTGCGAAAATTAAGCAGGCCTTTCTCAGTCTTTATTTGTCTAATAACTCAAAAGCCGACATGAATCCTTTGAGCACATCTTACCATTTGACTTATACTGCTGATGCCCTTTAAAGTATTTTAAAGATAGAATACATGAAATCACTAAGGAGAACAGAGTCTGTAATGCTGCTTTTATAAGTTAAACTTATACTTCCCTACAAGATCACTTTCACATTTGTTATTTCTGATACATCAGTAGCCCAGAAGAGTTTTGTTTCCAAAGGTATGTGTGCACACGTCATTGCTGACCATTCTACTAATGCTGTGCAGACATAATGTTGCAGACTGCTCTCAAAGAAGTAGTGCTTTTTGCAGAACATTCTGTGCATTCCTAACTTCAACTTTTATGTCATACTTCATAACTGATTTCAAAACAACACAGAAATAGGAAAAAATTACACATAGAATCCAGCAATAAAATAACTCTAAAGAATAAAACAGCAAAAGTCTTCATCTGAGGTGATTGAAGGGGTACATCACTTATCCCTGCAGTGCCACTCTTTTAACCCTTACAGATTGATTTTACTCGCAGCACTCAGATATAATGTGGTGTATGCCTTCTTTTATCTATCATTTTTTTGTGGAAGACTTTCAACATCATGGACTCTTACTACTGTTTGTTTGTGTCTTGGAGAAAATCAACTTCAATTTTAGTTCATGCAAAGATTTCCACAGTCTTTAGTGGGAATTAAGAGCGGCACATGAAGGACCTGTCCATCCCAAGTGGGAGAGGAACAGCACCAAATATTGTGAGGCCCAGCCTTACTGTTGCTCCTTACATCGCTCTGTGGAGCATTAGGACTCCTGATATACTCATGAACTCATGATTGCAGGTTGTGGCTGTTCTGCTGCATGATTAGAAACCTTCTCCAAGGTACAGGAACAAGTGAACACCTGAGATTCAAAGAACAGTGCATGACAGCACATCATCATGACAGCAATGAAAGAGAAACTGGCACTTGGCAAAATAATAAAACTGACAATCAGATCTATTAAAATGCTGTCGAGACCGGGAATGCCTCATGGCAGCACCTTTCGGCAAGCTGTTGGTTTAAGACCACTCTGGGACTTGCTACTGCAGAAGCAAAGTGTGAACAAATATTAATATGTAGAATAACCCAGCAGAAAGACTTTTTTTTTCCCCTGTCTAGCTTAAACCATTAGATTAATCCTACTATGGTAACTGAACCATAAACATTGTATAGAGACTTATGATGTTGAGTGTAATTGAACCTCTGGAATCAAAAGGCTGAATATGGGTTGGCAGTCTCCTCAACTATGAGCAAGAACAAATAGCAGTATTGGCAGTACTGAGTTTAAAATCCATCTTTAACATATAATTCAATTGTTAATGACAAATTCTGGCTATGTAGTCTTTTTCAGTTCTTTTATCACTTGTATTTACATCAGCCTAAGCCTCGCTTCACCGTACTGCTGCAGACTCTGCTAATAAAGCTCCCATTTGTAGGTGGTACTGAAAGAATAATAACCCATTCATGGTGGTGACTGACAAATATCAAGCATCTTAAATGAAGGTGCCCTGAAGGACTTGTGTCCTGCAGTGTAATTTAATTAAGATATCCTAGTGATAGCAATTATATCATCTATGACAGCTATTCTGTTATAAAGCATTTCTTTAATTAACAAAAGGTGGTATCTGAGAAAGCAGCTCTACTACAAGGCACAGCTTACACTCAGACAAAAACACTTGTTATTCACGTTTCCTCATGTCATACACCTGTTTTTCCGCCTTTTTATCTGCATTTTTCTGCCCATCCCACATTGAGAGCATTTGTAGGATAACCCAGATAAACCACGCACACCAGTCTCTGCCTGCTCCTTCAAACTCTTCCTTTTTCTGTGTTTCTCTTTATATCCATATCAAACTAAAACCTAACCTTTTAGCATAACAGGAATTCACTTGAAACTCTAGGGATCACGTTCAGTTCTTATGTTGACTAATGGTTTAACCCAGCAGGTGGCTCACTCCCCTCCTTCCCAGTGGGATGAGGCAGAAAATCAGGAAAAACAAAGAAATCCTGGTCTGAGGTAAAGCTATTTGCTAAGGTAGAGAAAAGAAGAAGGATAATAGTTATCACTATATATACATGAATGTATATAAGAAGTGACGCAAAAGCAATTGCTTACTACCCTCTAACCAGTACCCAGCACGCCCCCTTAGTAGCAGAAGGAAGAAATGAACTCTCACCCCCTTCAAATCTCCTTCCACACGATGTCATATGGTATGGAATATCCCTTTGGCTTAAGTCAGCTGTCCTTATTCTGTTCCCTCACAGCTCCTTGTGCCCCTTCTTTGATAGCCTTGGCTCTGTACAACAACTGCTTAACAGCACCTATAACCGGTGTGTTATCAACATTGTTTTTCTCCATGAACCAAAAGCATAGCATCATACCAGACACTCTGAAGAAAACAATTCCATCTCAGCTGAAACTAAGGCATAACAAAAGGAAAAATACTGAATAACTTGGGAGCAAGTGGGCAATTAGGCTAGCCCAAGCTGAAGACACAGTGCTATGCTTGAAGCTCGAGGAACATCATCATGCACACTGAGGTCAAGTCACTTGCCTGAGCTGGCATCAGAGGGAGATCAGCTGATGGCAAATCATGGCAGCTTCAGAGGAGTGTGATGCATCCGGAGCTAAAAGCTGCTGGAAAGTGACAAGATGATCTGGGACCTCAGAAATACTCAGATACCTCCTGGAGCTTTCATTCTATTGCCTCTCAGGTTTTATTCAGTAAGAACATCTGTTGATTTCAATGAATTCTTGACTATGAATTAATTTAATTGAATCCAAGGATAGGTCTCACTGAAAGAAGCTTCAGAGAATTGGAATAAAATCATAAAGTCCTAATAAAACATTTTCTGTGCCATAAAGTTTTTTTTTAATCACATAATAAATACTTAAATCTCCCTTCGTGTATTCAACATACTCACAGTTTCAAAAATTTTCTTCTAACATGTTCACAGATAGCAAAACACTCTGAAAATTATGGTTTTGAGCATCATAGCCAAACTTCTGGCATTAGGCAGGCTTCCAGTCAGCCATATATATGTGTATATACAGTTTATCCAGTCTAGATCAAGACAAGACACTGCAAGAGAATGTTGTCAGAGTTGAAGCTTCTTGCAAGCTTAAATATTTATTTTTGTACTTCCATTTCTTAATTCCGCAAAATAACGATTCTAAAATTAAGTCTAGCAAAGCAGTCTAAGAAATATTGGCGCTTCAGAAAGCTTTACTAGGCATAATGTCAGATGGAGGAATTGATTTTATAATCTAAAGCTAGTCGGGAATGCGTTCCAAAATATGTACAGGTAAGTACAGAGATATAGATGGTGATAGTCACAAACATTTGCAAGGAGGTAGTTTTTTTTTTTTTAAAATAGCTTCTATGACAAAGACCAGTGACTCTCAGGTTGCTTGTCAGATAAATTACAGTAATAAACCATTCAAAATAGCTCATCATGACATAGCAAGGGTATTAAAATCGAAGATAATTTAACAGACTTGCTTTCTTATTTATCTTTTAATTTTTGGCCAACTTTCAAATTTGCAAGCATCAACATAAAATATTGTTCATTGAACTAATGTATTCAAATTCTATGCAACTAAATTCACAGAAAATCTCAAATCCATTTAAAATTTAGGACCCTAAGCTGACTCCAGCCATCAGCTAGAATTTAGAGCTATTTTTCATTGATTTCACTGCATCACATGCAGCATATGCCCAATCAAAAATTAGGAGATAAGAAGAAATCTAAGGGCATAAATCTTTTGAAGTTGCTTTTTTTTTTTTTTTTCATTAACACATCACAGATGGCCACGCTGAACAGGGTGTTTTTGTATGCTGTCTTAAAGGTCATCGTTACAAGTAGAGCTATGCCACTCCCCACCCTTAAAAACCTTTATTTTGGGCCTGAACATACTCACGTGGTACATGCAAGGTGTTTTTATATAAAGTGTAACTGAGAAAACTGAAATGCTGCATAGCTTTAGAGAGGCACATTGTTTTTGTTCATGGCATAGCACAGCCCTGAATTCTGCATCTGAGGAAAAAAAAAAAAAACTCACTTTCTCTGAGGGCTTTTACTTTTGCACCCTTACAAATAGTGGCCCATTTTATAGACTACTATTTTCCATTCTAATACGTGTACTTCACATAGCTCCTCTAGTACAAACTAGGAGCTGTAAGTCCCTTTAAAGATAAATGCTGGGAGGCACTATATTGCTTAAATTGCAGAGTAGCTGCAGAAATACACCAAGGAAAATCTAGTGCCATGATCAGGTTACTACACCTTCCTGGCTCTGGTTCCTGCATGGCCCCACCACAGGATCCTCTCACCTCAAAGGCACACATGAGCCTTACAGGACTGATGTGGCCATCATGCCCTCAGCAAGGGCTGCAGGATGAATTCCCATCCAGATATTCCTGTCCCAGGGCTGCACAGCCATGGGTTGGCTGCTACTGCTGCAAGCTTTTGACCTTTCTTGTAGGACATCAGCCTGCACTACAGAAAGGAGTTCTACAGGCAGCCAGCAAGTCATTAAACAGCATTTCTACTAAAAAACAGTAAAACAGACAGATGGGCTGGGAATGAGGAAATATAATTTTTCAGATTTCAAATGGCAGCAGTTAATTGCATTACTTTATCTGAGGTGTTTCTCTTTATCATGTCTTCAGCAAGGCAAGCCTGTGATGGGTAGAACTGATAGGGAACATAATATACTCTAATTTATTGCTTCCTAAGGTGGTGCAGGGAGAAGAGCGTACTCAGAGCTTCTGTTATCATCTTACTTTGTAATGAATTGTAATGTGTTGGGATAAAAGGAATCCTTGCCCTTAAACCATACCTTCAGCATCCTAGCAGGCAATTGTAGAAAATTTGTTTCTTCTGCTATAGAAAAATTACATGTAGTCTCCTCTTGTTTAGAGCACCCACCACTTACCATAGGGTATATGTATTTTTAGGGTGCATTCACATTATGTGCCATTCAGCCATGTGCAGCCAGGCATAGCACTGATAGAGGCTAACAACACAGGCACAGAAGCAGCAACACCATGTGTATGCAGGGCAAGAGCCTGACAGTGCTGAGGCTCACAAGTAAACCTGAGCAGGAGAACTGATGCCAACACCACATATGCAGTCAAGGCTCCTCCTTGCTACAGCAGAGGCTGCAGAGGTTGGAAACACAACCTCATGCTGTGCAGTCCTAACCACAGCAGTGAAAGAAGGTTTCCGGATTCCAATTTATTCCCAGTAAAGTCAGTAAGGAAACGTGGCTCAATTGAAGGAAATTGTGTGCTACACATACAGTTATGTGCCAAATAAAAGTATTACATACTTTTATTATCCCAGGCATTTATTCTATTTAGAGGTGCTCTTTAATTTAGATTAAAAGTTTCTTTTGAGCTTGGAAAGTCAGTGCCATTTGGGACAGTAACTGCAGCTGTGAAAAAGAAACGTCATCAGGAATATATCTGCACTTCCCATCACTGTGAGCCCCCTACTTGAGGCAGAAGCAGGAATAACACCGCTTTCACAGCCCCACCTCTGCGTGGAGCAGCTTCTGTTGCTCCTGCCCTACAGTCTGCCAGCTGGGATTAGCATAATGAAGTACATTTTGCTAGTGGCAGGCTGTTAGGAGTCAGTGCAATCACCTAACATCTGCAAAATTTACACTTCTGGTAACAATTTTAGCAGATCATTTTAGGAAATTATTGTATATTTCTCAGTGATGTACCTTTATTTCTGGTTGTGGATATATGTAACAAAGAAAATTACATGACAGTCTCTGGCACATAAATGAATAAATTGCCAGCTTATCATAACATTTGCTACCTTTCCTCAAAAGATACTGTACGTATTGATTGAATTACTTATATTGATGTGTTACACTAATGGGGACTTAATGAGCGTCTTTGTTCTCTTTCAGAGTACTATGTGCTGTAATCTGAATGCATAGAGATGGTACACAATTCATTGGGTGTATGTGTACAACATTGCTTCTTTGAATAATGACATTCAACATTTAAATTTGTTTCTCTAGTAAGTCCATGTTATGTAGGTATAGACTGTGATTCATTAGAAACAATTATTTTTTCATCTTGACAAATAAATGACGGCAAAACAGCGTAGCCCACCTTTTAAGAGAAATGAAATGAAATTGAATTTCACTTACAATTGTCATTTTTGTTTATGTCACTTTTCCTTCTTCCTTTCCATGGTTCACGTACACAGGTCCTCTGAGCCCAGAAATTTCTGTGAAAAAGCAAATACAACAAAAATGAATGCAGATTCTGAGGCAATAGAAAAAGGTTATTTTTTTTAATATATTAAAGCAATGTTTCTGTGTAACAGTGGCAATTCTAATTGTGGTGTTTGACATTCAGTGTTAATCCACTGGCTCTAAAGCTTATTAAAAATGGCAGTAGATGCAGTAATAATACAGAAGCAGGTCAGAAATTCTGAAAAAATAATACTGACATTGAGAACCAGAAATAAAATTACAGTTAATATAGAAATACAATTTTGCATGAAATCCTCAGGCATAAAATCAATAATGCTCAGGACTGGAATGAATTGTGCCTACGGATGCAGACAGTCCCAGAAGTGCAATTGAGACATTCCCAACCAGAATTTCTCCTTTTTAGTTCTTTTTATTTGTTGTCTGGCTCTGCACTTTCTCTTCTCTATGGCAAAAAAAAAATTAGAACAAAGAAAAAAACTTCTGTTAGGGAAAAGCCTGTGGGGTAAAGGAAAGGGGGTCTGTTCTTGGCTTAATCACTGCTCATTACTTCACCTCTGTGATGCTCTTACAAAGCTGTAACTTTGCAGGCAGCTCAACGCTGCAAATCATCTGGAGATCTACAGCTGGAAATTAATATGCAAAACTAAATATCATACTACAACATGAATTCAGCAACTTTTCCTGGAACTAAGTAACAATTTTGCTACCTTTATTCATAGGGAAACATGCTACATTATATAGTATTGCATGAACAGCTCATTTAAATTGGTATGAGTATGCAGAATAGGGACAATAATTTATGGGGAAAGACAACCTGCCTTGGTTTAGCAAAGCTTCCTATTTCCAATGCTATCCTAGTAAGAGATGAATGTTTAAAGAATTAACTGTTCAACTGCACTCAACACTTGCCTCATTGTGAAGACTAATAAAATATCAATTTATTTAGAATGATTTCCTTTTTGAAAAATAGCACATTTGAGACACAAAACATGGAGGGATGTATCACATTTGATAAACAAGTTAACTAATGCAGCTCTTCAAGAATGCTCTACAGCAGGCTTAGATCTCCTACAGAGGAGGCAGGAATTGTACCTTGAAAATTAAATTAAAGCCAACTGCAGTTTGTGACAGGTAATCATTAATGACTGCCATGGAGGACTTAATACCCTTCTGCTCATTGTCTTGGCATATTTTGTACTTAATATCCCACATATTACGAAGAATAGACATGAGTATTTGTTGTAGTTACACATTTAGGCAAGAGGACAGCATCTTTTAAGTTGAAGGAAGTTAGAAAAAGAAATCGTAAGACCTGTTCCCTAAGGGTAGATGCTTAACTGGCTTTAAGACATTTCTTATCTCTGGTTTGGGTTTTGTTTTATTGCCCCTTTTTATTTTCTAGTACAGAAATTTCTGTTTCAGTGCATGAAAATCGTTTTGTATACTCTTCAGTCAATCAGTATAGTTTGATGGAACGTTTCGTTTTATCAGCCTTCATCATGACAGTTTGCCAGTATTCAGAGTAAAATGTGAGGCCTACAGACACAATGAGATAATGTAATGTGTCTTCTATCATAATCAGCTGCTCTTTCAAGGTGTAGCATATTTCACATTTCCAGAACTCTTTCACTTCTATGAAAAAACAGATGAAGCAGAAAAAAAGTTGAAGCATGTTCACATACCTGTACGTATGCATACAGAGATGAAAAAGCACTGACTATAGAAAGCAAATTCTTTATATCTGAATATACCTATACAGAATAGACAAAAGAAATGTCCTCAGTACAGACCTCAGTAGCATTCGCATGCACTATGTTTCCACATAAAGTAAAGAACCCAAATTTGCTGTCCTAAATCCTGCTGTTCTTAAGAAGAATAAAATCCTAATGATTCCTTGAGGTAAGATATTTACTGAAAGCAATTTTGCCGGGATAGAACTAGTCGTACCAAAGTCCGATGCACATTTATACCCTCAGAAGAGTCTTTTACAGCATAAATAGCTATTTGAATGTGTAAGTTATATTTGTATATACAAATTATCTTTTGACAGATAAGCAGAAATGTGACAGAACAGGCAAGTCAGCTCTTTGATCACAATTTATGGCGCACTTTCATGTTGCTCTTAAGCCAGCCAATCTATATTGCTTCACTTCTGTCCCCAGCTGTTGCATCCCTTCTGACACTCATGTAGCCAAGCTGTATGTCAGATCAGAGACTTGATTCAATGGAACACAAACTGAGAAAAGAAACACTTGCATTCCAGACATTTGAGTCCTCCCATCCTGCTCACCACATAGCTACATAACTGCTAGGCAGAAAGGTGACAGGCACAACTGATGATAAAAAGGTGGAGGTCTCCAAGTCTGTAGGAAATTTGTCCTTGAAGACCTTCAGCCCCCCCAGCACAAGGAAGAAACTGAGCAATCAGCAAGCTGTTAGGCTGTCTGACGCAGCGGCAAGGCCACAGCAGAGGTACTGTTCTAAAGAAAGAAAGGATTTTCCAAGTGGATCCACTGAAAAGTGCCAGACTGGAAAGAAAAATTGCACAATATGTTTTTTTCTTGTTTTTTTCTTGTTTTTTTTTTTTTTTTTTTTCCCCCCCAAGAATTCCCTTACCTTTCAACCATGCAACTTAAAAGAGCTAAGCTCTTGCTGTTTTAAATAACTTCATTCTCATTTAGCGTTAAATTAGCAGTAGTGTCTGGAAGGCCTTACTCTGACTTGCTCCAAGGAAAAGGTAGGGCCACAAGCAAGCTGCAAGGCAGCTACAGCTCAGGGTCATTCCTGTGCACACCACCCTTGCAAATGCAGCCATCAGAACATCATTTTAAACTACACAATAAGGATCAGTAACTGCAATTTGAGATTCACTGAATCTGAAAATTGGCAAATTATTAAGCACTAATTGTAAAGCATATTGCCTATCATGTTGTTCAGTCAGCCAAACTAAACGTGCAGCCTGAGCTATTGTGTGAAGCACAGGTAAAAGTTTTAGTTTTACACTGTCCTAGCATGACATCAGCATTTCAAACTTTCATTACCTAGTGAGATCCTGCATGGAAGTCAAAAGTATAAAGCTTCAGTGGGTGTCATTCTAAATTTGTTTCCTTCACCATTATAGCAACTGCCTGTACTGAGCTGTCTGTTGTTATTTTATATTTAGGTATGGTAGGAATAAACAAAAAGTCTTGTTTGGGAATTGCTTCCTATTTTGCGTTACACAATTTGATTCTGCTTACGTAAAATACTTTTGAACTCTCAGTTGAATGTAGCAGCCTTCAGTTCCACTCTAAGCAGATGGATACTGTAGAACAGCTGTGTACTATTAAAAAGCTGTGACTGCTTTGGTGGACTGTCAGCTAATTCTTGAAGCTACATTAATGGGCCACATTGTGTTTTAGAAACTTCTGGATTGAAAAATGACATAGTAAAGAGAAAAGTACAGGTTTTTTATTTATTTCTCACAAAGAAATATGAGCAACATTAAACTATGTGTGACAATTTGATGTTGTAAAGTTTTGGTCCAGCCATATCATAAAGATACTGCATGAAAAATCCTGATTATATACAAAAATCTTACCATAATATAATATAAGTAACCAGTGAGACTTTTGTTACAATTGGAAAGATAACAGTGGCAGGATGATACAGGAATGTAACAGCAAAGGGACCAGCACAGATTGGATGGTATTTCAAAGGAAAAGTAAAGGTGCTCACCCATCTCTAAAGATCTCGGCTCACAGGAAAGACTCCACAAGGGAGTCTCCAAACAGAGATCCTTCCAGAGCAGCAGCCAGCCCTTAAATGGGGACTAAGAAAGGTGCAGTCAGGCTCCATGCCTTTCAGCCATACAGCTGAATTGCCTTCACCTGTGCTCCCAGGGTTGACCAGATCCTTTCCCCAAGTGCTCAATCAGTGGTACAGGCCATGACTCAACAGATACCATACAGACCTTGGTGAAAAGCTTTCCTTTTATCTCCTTTTAAATATGGTCACAAATATTATGATAATTATCCTCTTTAATGACTAATATCATTTTCATTTAACCTACTACAAAGCTATATGCTCATTTCTCAATACTTCTACAGATTTAATTGTTTCTACATAACTGATTTTTAACCTCATGCAATAGTTCAGTTTTTCAGAACTATGATGGATGTTCTATTTGAAGAGTCATCCAAAAAGCAGCTGCCTAAATTAGTGCAGGAAAGCTGTGCACTGAACATTACATAGCAGCTCTTCAGTTAAACAACACATCTCACTCTTCTACTCATTTCATTTTATTTACACAGAAATCAAGCTAAAATTCTTGGCCTGTATCTAAATGTTTTCAAATGCCAGGATTCATTACATCATTGCTTTGCATGAGTCTCCACAGATGTTACTCAAGAGCCATTCTCCAGAAGGAAAAAGAGAGCCTTACCACAGGAGATGGAACTTTCTCAGGAGCCAGTGAGAAAGCTCAGAACAACCTTTTGCAGAAGCTAAAGCCATCAACATCTCTGCTGCCTCCATGACTTGCCAGATATATTGCTTCAGTTTGTCTGTATGAAATAAAAACAGAATAGTTATTTGTGCCATCTACCAGGAGAATACCTCACAGTACTCACACACATGTGGCACAGAGAGGAGGAATCAGCTAAGCATGGCTTACAGCAATCACCCACCCTGCCCAGGAGGATTTTCTAGTCCACCCACATCAGTGTGGTTCATCAGCCCACAGAGACTGCAATATTAGTACCGTAAATTTCCTGAAATTTTCCCCAACACAAAATTTCTGGGGAGAAGCACCTGAAAAGAGAGGATCATCTTCAGCAGCTATCCTCTCATGGATGGGCACCATTTCACACAGCCAGGAATCCCAGAGATTCAATTAATAACCCCCTGCATGGCAAGGACTGGACAGTAGGATAACCCAGAAAGTTCTATAAGGACCAACACAAGCCTGCAATGCACCCAGGAGAAAGAATCAGAAAAAGCCTCTCACCTGCATTTAAATAGGGCCAGGCCTGGGAATCAGGTGGCATTGATTGTTAAGAGCAGAGGGGGAACACCTTGTCCTCACAGAATATTTCTTTTTGCAATCAATAGATGTCCCTTAAGGACTGAGACTCTGAATCAATGATTTCTAACAGAAAAAGAAAAAAAAAATCCTTACTGTTTCCAGCACCTTAATTCCCTTTGTCATCATTGAGATAATCTTGTTTCTTGGTTTTAACAATGCTCTATTCTCTCTGTGATCCACTGTGATATCTGAGACCATCCTTCAGTCAGATCACACCCAGTTGCCTTAGCATTGCTTTTTCTAACACAGGAATGGCACTGTAGAGAGTTCCTTTCTTTACTCCTTCCCAAAGTGGCTTCCTTTCTAAATTCTAAATTGAGCAAGATGAAGTCTGTGTCAGACCACTGAATGTAAAGTGAAGGACACCCTTTCCCATCAGGATCCCTGCAGGGTGGCAGAACAGCTGCATGAGCCAGTCTGACAGAAATGCACAGGGGGAGCTGAGCAGGCCTATGGCAATCCGTGTTCTGTGCTGCTGTATCTGAGAAGGACTCTGACAGATAGGCTGGTTTTGCTAGGACAGGTGCCAGTATCCTGACAGGAATGGATTCTGTCCCCTGCGATTTCAGTTTCTCAAACCCAAATGTGCACCTGGCATATAAAGAAATTTAGATTTTCTTGGAACTGTTGTCATATTGTTTAGCCAGAGCTAAGTGTGATGAGGTCCCAGTAGTGTGCACCTCATGACATTACAAAAGCTATAAATAAGAAAGTGATTATATTGCCAGATACCCACTGATACAAGAGGAAAACAATTTCTCAAACAACACAAATATACTCAGTGCCAGCAAATCTGACAAAAAATACCGTTAATTCCAGAATTACCAAGTAGTCAAAATAACATCAGCAACATTGCCAACTCAAAGACAGCCTCAGAGCAGGATTTGTCCCACAAGAAGTGGGTCGTTATTTCAGAAGAAACAAAAACCTGCTTGCCCAGTAATTTGGAAAGCATTTCAAAGAAAAGAATCTTGAGGAGTTACAAAGAAATAATGTTCTGATAGGAATGAAATGCCTTTGCAAATGTGATCATATAATATCAGTGGTGATATGGTAGTGTGAACCAGAAAATTCCAGAAGCCTGTAGAGATTTAGAAGATATAGTTTGTACTCCCTATTCATCAGATTAGTTCTGCCCTGCATTCCTGCTAAACATCAAAGAAGGGCTATGGAAAGAGGAAAACAGTCTTCTCTAGATGACAATGCAAATTTTTAAGTGTTTTTTTCTACAAAACATTTTCAGTTCCTAGTATTGGAGAAAGGCATGATCTAATAATAATAATAATAATTCATGAGCTACTTTGGGTACTAGGAATTGCCTGAGGTGATACACCGTAAGGCTTTGGAAGAAATTACAATATAAACAGGGTTTAGAGAATTCATCATGGAAAGTCTTTCTATTTCTGAGCTATATGTAAATTTGGGATAGGGTACCTATCTCATGGAGCTATTGTCATGAAGATTAATTAGTTAGGCCTGTGTTTCACGAGACAAAGTGCCAAATCTTTAGAGACTAATAGATCTTTTAAAAAAATCTGGCATTTTCTTACACTGAATTTCTTTCAGGATCAGGGGCATAATCTGCAACATGTTTTCCAGCTTAAAAGTGCACAAAGTTGTTAAGTATTATTATTTGTTTTGACCAATCACATCCTCTTTGGTTTAATATTTTTAAGTCTCCCCAGAAGTTATTGATTTAAACAGTTTTTTATTTCCTTTTTGCTGGTTTTGGCAAATTCACAGTGTGCAGCCTGCAGCTCAGAGTTCAAAGCGCTTCTCTGACCATCCAAATGCCTCTCACCTGGGAGTCCTGTGAGCACATCAAATCTTCCACTGAGATTTTAGCGTTTTTTCTTTTTTAGCTTAAATCACTTTAACTTAAAATGCTGTCACTGTAGTGATGAAGGGTTATTGATGGTAAAATGTTCTTGTCTACAGCCAACCCTGTCTTCCTCACAACAATAATTCTACAAACATCGACAAAGAAACTTTCAAACCAGCTAATGGATGTAGTGAGTTTGACAACATAAACTATTATGCGACAGATTCTGTGCCTTGCCAATTGAAATATTGCCTTGAAAGGGAAAATTCCTAATGAGCAGTATCTCCTTGTTAATGGTTTAATAATCTGGCTGTGTCATAGTAAACACCTAACTTCCATTGGGAAATCACATCGAAAATGTAAGCATTAGAGCAATGGTTGCTGTCAGTTATTACTATCTAATTAGTCATCTGCAACATACCACAAGGTACTGAGTGGAATACTTGTAGTATTCCTTTGAAAAAGAAAAAAACTATTATTTCCAAAAGTGAGATTTGAATGCAATGATCAAACACTCCATGTTTGATTCAGACTGTATTTATTTCTTATCTAGTGCGTCTGAGCTAACTACCTTGAGGCAGCAATATAAAAATCAGTTGCTGTGACTTGCTTCTTGAAAATTCATTTTGCTCCTTCTTAAAATCTTGGCCTGCTTGACCTCAGCAGCCTTCACCAGTTTGAAAATGCAAGCTATAATCCTCTGTAGGGATTTAGCCAGGTGTCTATTACAGCATGTAATCTGCGATACAGCTTCCAATATTCACGCCAAAGAAAGGTTAAGCCCCCCTGTCTTTGTTCCCAAGTAAAAAAGTCCATGAGGTGTTAGCGCGGACAGGAAGCAGACTGAAAGAAGCAACATCTTCAATCAAGCTCTAAGCCTGTGTGAATGGCACAGAAGGATCTCTGTGATGCAGGCTTTGGCTCAGAGTGATCAGATTTTAACCCTTGAACAGGAGCTGCTGACTGCCCTGTTGGTATTCAAAGATTACACTACCACTGTCTCTATCCTAAATCCTTACCCAAGGGTCATTGTTCCATTTGTCACCAAGCTGTGCCCACAGATAGGCCTGGCGAGACGCCTCAGTGGTCCAGTTGATCACCGGCCAGCAGCACCCCTTGTACCATCCCCAACACCTCCATCAGAATTCAAGCTTGCTGACAGAGACATTGTGTGCAAACACAAACTAAATTTATATGCTTGAAGGGAAAGTCTCCTGGGACCAGTTAGCAGCTTCTCAGATAACTCTGCTCTTTTCAGCCATGGCTGAGCAGGATCAAATCGTGTGATACAGCCACGGGCCCTGCAGCTTCAGGGCAGAGCCTGCAAACAGGCACTTCCCAAAGCCCAACCGTCTGAACTGTGGTGGTACTGGTTTTGGCAATATTTTGAATTTCATACGTGAATAAAATAAAATAATAGCAACTTAATTTGACTGCCTGCAAGAAGCTATTTAATACCAATATCCAATTACCGTACAGCAAAACAGTCTTTTTTTTCTAGCTGGTAATGCTATAGAGAAACCTCAGAAACCTCTTATGTTAATTGGCAGTGAAGCATTTAGAATTATTTATTAGCGTTTAATTATTTAGAAATCTCTTAATGATGTAAATATCATTTTAAAAAGTCATAAATATTTTTCACCTTGTCCAGCTGAAAAGCTGTTACTTGGAGAACTTAAATTAAGATCTATTTCCAACTGCCTGCTGGTCACAAAATTACTTATCGCTGCTAATGCTTTGGTCATTTAGACATTCCTACCACAGAATGTGCTCTGTTTTGACAAACTGGGGAAAGTTTTCCATGTTGTATTCATTGTACTGCAATAGAGGTCTTACAAAGGATTATCTTAGAGATGTAGACATTAAAATACGTAACTAATCTCAGTTAATTGAATTGTTTCATACTAACATGTATTAAAGAACTTTCATGTAGACAGCTTTACACAGTTTTGGTAGTATAAATACGATTTAACATGTAAATTACCTTTAAGATTAATTAGAAACAGTTTAAAGCCAAGTTATGTGTAGAAAAATTGAGGATCTGATTCTAAGCAATACTCAACTATTACAAAATTACATCACTGAATGCCATGCCAGCAGGCAGATGGGAACTTACCTATCATTATAATTTATCTCCTCATCCCTGTACTAGAATTCAGGACATTTATTTTATCAGCTTATATTGGCTTATTTTTTTTTCAAATTTCCTCTCTGGAATATTGAACTCCACGTGGGTTATTTTGGTGTCATCAAATCATTTGTCCCTTTAATGAGAATTGAGTGCTATAGAATTAAAAGAATAATTTCATTTTTGGTGGAAGAAATGCCCAAAGCCTTGTACCTGAAGTCTCGTTTGCAGTGCTTTCCTTACAGCATGGTTTGGTAAGATCAGATTCAGTTGTGGAGCAGTGCTGTCATCCAAGCCCGTGTCTCACTGTGCTCTGCCATTAAGTGGAGTAGCATCAACTTTCTCAAAAAGCTTTGTACCCACAGAGATACAGAGTACCATTCAGAAGCAAGCAAATGCCAATGTTTAGCATTCACTGTGCACAATCCACAATCTGGATACCCACTCAGAATCACATAACATGCCTTCTCCTCTACCCAGGGACTCAGAGCAGCGTTTAGGTTTGGTTTATAACATGAATTACAATGGTCTTACTGTCTGCTGGTGCTGTAGGAAACCAAAGACATCCCTAAGCAATGCTTAACAAGTGTCTTGCTATCCAATAGCATTTATTTACTATGTTTCAATACCTGTGACCTCCCAGTGATACAGCTTTTGCCAAAGAGAGGGCAGAAGATACGCGTTATAGGTATGCAGACAGCTTCACGATGATAGCCACTGAAGTAACTGGATTTTTCTAGTAAACTTCAGAAAGGTGTGCCTCGTGTAACTGAGTATTTTCTGCAAAATTTGTATTTACATCTATTCAAACTGTGTGGAACCTTGTAGATCTCATAGTGTGCATATTTTTCCTAAGGGAAATGCCTAAGTAAGGTGGCATGTCCTTGTATTCATATCTGCTATATGAAATTGAGCAAAGTAACAAAAAAGTCAGTCTTTTATCTATTCTGCTTGAAACTTATTTTGATTTTCACTGTTTTATTCAAAAGGAAGGAATAGGAATAGTAACCGTGAGCTTGAAATCAAGAAAACTGTGGCAGGAACTTATTATAGACACATTTTGCAGAATATTCTCAGTTACAGTTCCGTGTTTTGAATCCTTCTGCTTAATGAGTACCGTTCTGCTTTTCAAATAACTCTTATTTTTTTCTTAACTTTGAGTCCTGAAGAATTGTTGAAAGTTTTAGGATTCAGCTGTATTAATGGGAGAGTGACAGGAGAAAAGTGTTTCCCTGTGCAGGGAAGAGGAGTTGCTTGTGGGGAGGTGAAAGTAAGTGCCGAAGTCATTTTTCTTGTGTTTCATGGGAGTATGCCAAGGGGCAGAGCTGTGACCAAGGTGGAAACATGTTTGAAGCTCATTTCATATGCTGGATGGCATTGAACAGCCTCATTGCCCCAAGGACTCGAGGTAGAGAGAAGCAATAATTGTAATTGTAAGAAAAGAAAAGGTTGATCATCATACCAAGGCTTGTTCTATTATCAGGACAGGTGAGGAGAACTCTGATTAATGACAATCGCAGCTGCACTTATGTCCATATTCAGCACTCGTAGATACAGATGTGTGCAACTTTTTCCCCAGCAATGCAGACCATCAATGACAAAAAACATAACTTCTTCCACAATCCATACCGTACACAGAGAAAGATACAGGGCAGCTATTGTTCTCCAAAACAAATGCAGAATGAACAAGTAGCAAAATATTAATGTGCTGTTGAAAGTTTAAATTGGATGGACGTGATTCAGTGCAGCCTGCGGGATCTGATATCTTGGCAACTGCTGCAAGATACCCCAATCTGCAGACAAAATAGCCTTTGTGAAGGAGAGGAAGATTGTAGCTTGCAAGCTAATGCATCAAAAGGCCAGAGAGAGAATAATTCACTTTCACCTTGCTACAGAGGACAAGTAGCAGTAAAAGCTGTGCGTTATTGGCAAGCTCTTTTTGTTGCTGTTTTTAACTCAATCCACAGTTCAGACCTCCAGCCACCTCGGCAGCATTCCAGTTACAGCTGCTGACATCTCCCACCTAATCAAGTGGTGGATTATCTTGGCCTGATAAATTGGAGGCTGTGCTTCATGAAAAGTCTTTCCTGAAGTACTTTTCTACCCTGTAATAAGGTGGCAGAAGTCTGAATCAAACTTGTGGTGCACTAATTTTTCTAGTGACTTCTGATGGAGAGTGTCAGTGTTTTAAGAAGGACAGTGCTAGGCTGAAAATACAGTTAAGCATGTTTCATTTCACGCCTGGGTGAAAGGGAAGTTGTACTGACTATTGTTTCATATGGAGTGCGTAGGGGCTATACTGCTGACTTCAATAATTTTCACCTAAAAATTGCTTCCTTTATGAATGGAGCTCTTGAGGAGCATAATTGTTTTAAAAAGGAACTCTCTTGGCTATTGAATCTTTCTAAGAGTCAGACTTACTAACCTGTTAGATACTTCTTTACTGTTCCTGGTCTTTTATGACTAGTCACTCCACTCCCACTCCTGCTAACAAAATCTTGCCACATAAGCCCAATACAAGGGTAAATAAACTAGTTTCTTTCTCTAAAATATGGAAGAGGAAAATGTTTACAACATGGAAGTAAATGTGCTGTATATTTTTGTGTACATTTACCTTAATGTAAGATCATTAGGTAAAATGTACAAGATAAATCTAGTTAAGATGAAGGTATTTCTTGCAAGCACTCATTTCTTCT
This sequence comes from Chrysolophus pictus, assembly GCA_037305975.1. Taxonomy (NCBI): domain Eukaryota; kingdom Metazoa; phylum Chordata; class Aves; order Galliformes; family Phasianidae; genus Chrysolophus; species Chrysolophus pictus. The sequence continues at coordinate 9,932,480 of CM074583.1, read as the reverse complement.
TTCCCACTTTCACTCCTGAATTAAAAGCAGCAATTTTCATGTGCCAAACACAAAACATCTTTATATGTCACAGTCACTACACTGTTCCTCTTGTAAACCTGTTCTGCTTTTTTCTAGGGGAACCCCTACATGTGCAATAATGAATGCGATGCAAGTACCCAAGAACTGGCTCATCCTCCAGAATTGATGTTTGATCTTGAAGGAAGACATCCATCCACATTTTGGCAGTCCACAACTTGGAAGGATTATCCAAAGCCTCTTCATGTTAATATTACACTCTCCTGGAACAAAACCATTGAGCTGACAGATAACATAGTTATCACTTTTGAATCTGGCCGTCCAGACCAAATGATCCTGGAGAAATCCCTCGACTATGGACGAACATGGCAGCCCTACCAATATTATGCCACAGACTGTTTAGATGCTTTCCACATGGATCCAAAATCAGTGAGGGATTTATCACAGCATACAGTCCTAGAAATCATTTGCACGGAAGAATACTCTACTGGATATATGACAAACAGTAAAATAATCCACTTTGAAATCAAAGATAGATTTGCTTTTTTTGCTGGACCTCGGCTTCATAATATGGCTTCTCTTTATGGCCAGCTTGACACAACCAAGAAGTTAAGAGATTTCTTTACCATCACAGATCTGAGGATAAGATTGCTTAGACCAGCAACTGGAGAAATATATGTAGATGAGCAACACCTGGCACGGTACTTTTATGCCATCTCAGACATAAGGGTATATGGAAGGTAAGAGATTATAAACCTTTAGGAACAAGCATGTGTGTTTATTTATAGAGGTTATACTGTTTATTTCCCCAAACATAACAAGAATAGCAACCAAAATGTGTTCTTTGGAAATTTGGCTCAATTGGTGACTTTTGACAGTTTCTGACTCAGTGGCACTAAATCATGGGTGTTTGCTGTCACTAGCCTGCAAAGCCCTGAATGATTAAAGTGTTTTCTTACAATGCTCAGGATTTCAACCTGGCATTATGACACTTTTCAGGGACTCTCTTTCTGCTTTTATACAGTTAAAGCCTCATCTGTGGGCAGTTAACTGAGAAGAAGGATTCAATTTCATTATTTTTTCTGGGCCTTTAATGCAAGAATCAATTGATACAGCAGCCTTTGCATAGGCTTTTTCCAGTAGGGCAAACTGTATATAAACAGTGAGGCAACAGAGATGAGAGTCCATTCCTTTTACTTTAATTAGCTCTGAAATGCCATGAAGCTGAAGCAGAATGGAAAAACCAGCAGTGTTTTGGGGGGCGTGAGACTGATCTGAATGCAGCAAAGATTATTACTTATCCAGGTTCAAGACAGATTGGCCCTCTGTGGCAAGCAAGGGCTGATATCAGGTGTCCTAGACTCAAAAATAATAAAGGTGCAGTCACATTCGTATAGGGAAATCTCCTTACCATCTCTAACTAGCAATTGACTGATGACCTCAAGCAGAAGGGTGATATCGTTAATGTGTGTCTCGGATGCGTATTTGTTCAGAAGAAACAAATGGAACCTTCTCTATTAGCTGTTCACTCAACTCTCTAATGTACTTTTTTGCCTTTTTGTTTTCCTCTGTACCTTCAGAGAGTTCAAATCTTCCTTTTTATTTACTTATATATTTCTTAAGAGAAGCTAGATATCAAAACAAACAGGAAAGCTAATTTATCTTAGAAGGCTGAGGTATTTTTCCAGGCACAGGAACAAGTGAAAAATAATAGAGATATTAAATGTCTAATACACTGGTTGTTGTGTCATAACATAACATTCCTTTCATGAGTTTACCATTTTCTCCCTCTTTTATACAAGCCTTTCAAGTTCTTAAATACTTCCATGATATAAAAATGGATCGATAAAGTCAAAATAGAATCAAATTAATGTGATGCGATCTATTGAAAAATAGATGATCTGAATTTATATGAAGGGCATGTACAGACTTGAATGCATAAGGATTTCTGCAGGACCATAGATTTAGCATGTAGTTACAGTGTTCTGCATCCACACCCATATTCGGGCTAAGTGGATCATGGGCAACTTAGGACAGTGTTTGAAATAGTTTAGTAATACTAACTCCAGCATATCAAAATGGGCAAATATGTTCTACTTCATGTGTATCCTTTCTCCATGAGGCTCCAATAGGTTATATATACAGAGAGATTGGACCAGAGATCAGGATTTTAAGTTCCTTACACTTAAAGAGAATGTTGCTTCCCATTTGACAACCCAGGAATGCTTCAATTAGACTATCAGTGTCTTGTCAAAAAAAGTATTTGAGGAGGGAAAAAAAAAAAAAAAGAGTGCACCGCATGCAAATTAGAAACTGAAACCTTCCAAACATAGCTGGGGAATAGCAATCTTTTGAAAATTATCTATAAAAATGAAGCCTAACTGTACAGAGAACTTATCTGATGCTGCAGCTTGTTGTCTAAATGCAATTAGTAATTCAACTTATGTGTTAACAGAATTATCTGATATGTAATACCATCTCACTAGATTAGATCTGTGTGAATTCTTATTACTCTTCTGCTAATAAGGACAGCTCTTTGGAGATCTGGGGTCCTTACCTTCAACACATAGCGAGCCTTTCTCATTAAATAATTTGTGGGCTTGCTTATTACTAAGTATGCATGCCCTGATTATTTGGTCCCACTGAAGAGTCTTTTGCAATAGCCCCTGTTTGACATATTTGTGGTCTCCTACCAGAAACTCTACAGGGTCCCTCTGCCAGGTCTCCAAACAAGCATTTTGGCCACATGCCCTGGTATGGTGGCAGCATGTGTGGGAACACAGACTCACAGAATTATAGGGGTTGGAAGAGGGGAAGAGGCAAGAGTTACAGGTTGTTTTGTGCCCATTTCTGATTCAGCTGAACTTTCCAGCCCTTGTACTTTAATCTAGGATATTAACTGAAAATTAATTTATAATCTTTCTCTTTTTTTTTTGCCAAAATTTTTCACATTTTTCACACACTTTGAGACTTAGGTAAAGCTAGGATAGGCAGGATTCCATGAGGATGGGATACAAAGGGATGATACTTAAAAGCTTGATGCTAGCAGACACATTTGGAAGCTAGTCCCTTTGTTAAAAATATAACCTGTAGTTTAAATAAAGTTAAAATCACCAAAGCTTAAAATAGCATGTTCCTAAAGGCAGCCTAATATTTGTTTCATGCTGTATTTTAAGAATCAATACCAATGGAAAATATCTATCTTAAAGATGCCAAATTTAATATACAAAATGCTGAAATATCTAATACTTCACAATGAATTAAAGACAGGTTTTTCCACTTAATATATGGTTTGTTTCATCACTGCTTTGCAGTTTGGTGTGAAATAAGCCTGACGTATCAAAGATGAAAGCCAGTGTGTTCTTAATGGATGCTTTACCTCCTCTATTACTACCTGTTTGTTCATCCTCAGTTTACCTCCTTCATTGTGTGTTTATTAAGATGATGAAAAAAAAAGGAAACCTGGCTGCCTGACTGTTAGCAATTTCAGCAACCTCATTGTGCTCATATTATTCAAGAAACCTAATAATCCACATGAACTAATTCTGACTTACTGATGGCCTGCTTCACTAAATCAGAGTGATTTTTTCTAGTGAATAATGGACGATGTAGTGTGCCAGTACCTTAATTAAAGAGAGCCTCTCTTAGTCTTGATCTCATTTTAATTTACAGGGTAATACTACAATAATATCACTAATGGAAGGTACATTAAAGGGCATCAAGTAGCATTAACTGTATTAAATTATGGCACTTGTGTTAATTAACTGCTGAAGCAAGATGGTCCTAACGGCTAGAAAGGTCGATTAATGCATAAATAAAGTCTTCTGGGATGGGAAACTAGGAAAAAGTAGACAATTCTCTGTCCTGCAGCAGAGAATCAAAGGTACCCCATGTGATAACCTCAGGAAGGTTTCTATCCTTTCACTGCTTGAGGAGGTGGACGTGCAGTGGGCTCTGTGGATCCCACATACCATGAGAAGGACAGCCCTGACAGTAAGCACACAGCTCTTTTCTTTTTTTTTTTTTTTTTTTTTTTTTTTTTGTTGTTGTTGTTGTTGTTGAATTTCACTAAAGTGCTGATAATAGTTCCTTTGAAGTCAAGCAAAAGGTTCCTAGCAGATTTTAGATCTGACTGCTAAAGGTTTAGCCGGATTCATTCCAAAATATTTTTTGTTCAACTTTTGTGTTATCAGTAATATGCACATTTTTATACTGCATATTAACTATAATTTTAGACAATAGTAAATATATATATATATATATATATCCCCAGTGGTTATAGAATGACTATCTAGCTAAATCAAAGAAAGATCTCATCCCACATTGTTCCTTCGTGGTTAGTTTTTGATCTAAGAGCAAAGAGTTTCTTTCTGACACTAGAATACTCAGCCTCTACACAATGTGATTAAGCCCTTTCGAATTTATTTTTATATTCTTCTTGCCTTGAAGCTTCTGTATTAAAGCTTCATAGTTTTCTGACCCTGCCTCAGCTACACTTGCAGTTCCAGCAGTAACAGAAACCTCTAACTTGCAGTATGCATGTGAAAAATGTCCTCCGTTTTAACAGTTACTTGCTCTCACATTATCTTTTCCAAATTTAATCCATCTCAGAATCTGACCAAATTGCACTTGAGGAAGGCATACTTGCTACTCTGTGGCTTGGGTTTTTTTGCCTTTTTTGTCATCCTGCCCTGAGGCCCCCGTAACACTGGGTTGCTGGTGCTACAACACTCATGCTGCAGAGAGCCGTGCCCCCCAGCTTGGGTGCCAGGCCCTGGGTTCTTCCTTACATGGATGGATCAATGGGGTTATATATGGGGTGTTACTCTGGCATGCACATGACAGCAAAAATGAAATAATACCCCTCTGTGATGTACCCCAAAGCAGAACTTCGCTCAGTGGAAATGGGAGTACAAAAATGTGCTTTACTTTTATTTATAGGGAAATATTTTCATTAACATTCAGCTCAAAACCTGGCAATCAAAGTGAGGATATGTTGGCATTAAACTTTAAAGGGGACAGACAAATACTGTTCGTATTTCAACTATATATTTACTGTACTTGAATACTCTTTTGTTTTACAAGAACACAAGAAGGTTATTTTCACTAGTACTTGGAGTAATTCTAGCAATTTCTCCAATTTAATTATAAACTCATTAGAGAATAAGAGAAAAAAAACCTTGTGTATTTAAGAGCATGTCAATTTATCCTTAACTCCCAAGTGCAATTAGCTTTTTAAATTTATCTACTGTAATATGTCAGCAAGGAAGATTGCCCTTCTTTTTCAGTAAACAAATCTAAAATCATTAGGAATTGAAATAATTAAATAGTTACTGTGTTTATTTTCACATTAGCAGTCTCCAGTGGTTCAGTGGTTTACCAGTGTTTTAGGCAGGTTTTATTCCTGCCCATGTTCCAGTGATACTAAATAGTATTTTATTTGTTTCCATCTGCCATCCTGATTACATAAGTCCTGGCAATCAGCTCAGAGTGGTTTCAGTCTTGTAGTGACTTGAAGCATTAGAATCTGGAAGGCTGATAAGGCCTTTAATTCTGCTACTCCCTTTTGAAACCAGTGGAATTAGACCACCAGATTTCACGCACCACCTTTCCTCATTAGCATTTGATCATCTTTTTTTTGGCTCATTTTGCAAAACGTCAAGTATTTCTGCACTGATCTTCCTCAGCTGCCTTTCAAGGAAGCCCCATATCATGCAGAATCAGTGTTTGAGAAGAGGAACTAAGCTCTTTTGTAGTATAATTCATTTTGCCATTGAACATTAAAGAAATAGAGATGAAACTCCTGATGAAAGAAATGAGAATTTTTCTTTCTTTGTTACTTTATATGCTGAAAAGCTATCCAAAGAGCCTTTCTGAATAAATTTGGTGATTCCGATATCTTGCAGAAACTTTCTTTCCTTTAAGGTTTTCATTTCAAAAGATTTCAATTTAATGCCTAAAGATTTTCTGGATCACACGTACAAATGATCTCCAGCACTGGGATGTCCTTCAGGTTGTATCAGTGATAATATGTACATGATCCAGGCTGGAGCAGTACAACATACTATCATGTTAAAAGTTTAAAATCTCTCTCAACTATTTCACAAGTAACAAGAACTACCAATTTGCAGAGGTTTAGGGTTTGTTTTTTTGTTTTGTTTTTCTGTGATTCTGATCCCTTCCACCAGTACCCACATGGTGAGCTTTTCTGCAGTCAAATTTCTCTATTTCTGTGCTTAACTACATGTGTTTAGAAGATGAGTTTTCAAGAACACTCATCAAATTAACAAGGTCCTCAGAAGGTAGTAGCTGGACTTATAATATACATATGCTTTTTCTTGACACAGGTAATATTTCTCTCTACTAATCTTTTCTGTTGTAAGAAATAAGACATCATCTGTGATTTAGGAAAATGTTCAAAACTAAGACAGTTAACATTTCTGCCTTTTCATTTCTTTTCTTCAAGTATAGCACTGTAGTAAATGTACTGTACAGTATGTGAAGCTACATATTGAAATAAAAGACCAAATCTGATACTAGTTTCAGGTGCCATCCTGTAAATCAGGAGTAATTGCTGTGATTTCAGTTACTTGTACTTAACTGATGGGTTTCAAGTACAGGAGAAGTGAGAAAAAACAAGTGAAGAAAAGGTAGGGAGGAAGAAGGAAGAAAAGAACATCAGAGGACAGAAGTGACAAGGTTGTCACAGCTTCTATTTGAAAGAAATGGAGAAAAAATAAATAAATAATGAACAAAAACATACCTCTCCATCTTTTCATCTTCTGCCATCCTCAGTTAATAAGGCAAGACAGTTCTGCTAATTTCAGGGGAAGTCCAGTGACACAGTAACACAGCGATACCTATTAAGAAGACCTGAAAGTTAATAATAAAGGTCGAGGTCTAGTAGCCTTGTTCCTGTGAATAGTTACAGAGAGGCTGTGAGATCCCTTCCTATCATTTGCTCTAGTACCTCTCTGGGATTAGTGTGCCTCAGCAGTACCAGTGATCCGTGCATGAAGGGAGTTATCATGATTCTTACATGATTGCAGAGGACTGTAGTCCAAATGAGTCAGCATCACAGACCCTCAATAAAACAGATAAAACATCTTGTTAACTGGACTGAACAACAGAGTAAGTGTTCAACACTACTGTCATTCTGATTTCATTGAATATAAAGTTGTTTTTGGAAAGGCAAGAAAATTGCTACAGAAAGAGAAGGCAATGCTGTGAATTTAGCACGCAGCAATAGGGTCAAGAAAAAGAAGATGAAAGGTTACACTGCAGGTAGAATTCCCAAGAGAATGTCTGGCTGCTGACGCATGAGGAAAGCATAATGTTAGCTGCAGCCCTTTGCAGGAGAACAGGCTGCGTCCTGGTTAGCTTTGTGGAATATGGTAAAAATGAAAGGATGCTGAGACATGATAATGACATTAGGAGGGAGCAGGAACTTGACATGCTCATGAATCCATCTGAAAGTAGACTTCTAATTTCTTCACACAGTTCTTGGAGATTTAGAATCTGTCTATTAAGTATCTGCTTCCTCATACAGTGCATCATCCAAGCCTCCAGCAAGTAGCAACTAATTCAAAGGAAATATCTCATTGGCATGATTTTTATGCCTGAAAGACAGCCATACTCAGAAGAAACTTTTGCACTTCACTGATGATTATTTTGACCACTCTGGGGTGCTGATCACTATTTTAACATAAGACTGAAAACAAACAAAAACAATTCAAGAAAAGGCTAATAATCAATTGCCTCATACTGTGGATTAGAGCTGAGCAGGTCTTGGGACATACTACGGATAGCGCAATACATATGGTACGTACACACACATATATCCCAGTGCCAGAGGGCATTTTTCTAAAGTTAAAGTCTTTCTTTGAACCATTTAGTCCTTCCTGTGAATTTGATGGTTGTGAAGATATCAGTAGTTGCCTGCTTCTTTCTTGCAACCCTCCTGGAATTTCTTGTGATAAGTTCCTCAGTTGCTTTCATTTTCACCCTTGAATTCATTTCTGTCTTTATAGGAGCTATTCAGCATCTTTGTTCTTTACCATTCAGTATTCCCACTTTCACCCTATCTAGATTTGCGTTAAGCTGTAATATGATACAATATCTGATATCATAAGATTTATAAAATACTGTGAAATACACTTAATAAAGATTAAGAAAGATGGGTAGAGAAGCACAATGGATTGTTATAATCTGTCCTCCCTGCACCATCACTCATAAACAACCTATCAGGAGTACTAGTATAAATGTTAATGATAGCAGCGCTGTCTTGATGACGGAGGGACACCATGGGTTATGTTTAACTGCCATTAGTATTTCTGTGACGTTGCATGTGAAACCTATTAGCAACCAAAAAGATAAAATCTGATTACAATAATGATATATACTCATACATTGAAATATGCATCTTCACTCTCAACTAATTAGTTGGCACTGACTGTTTTCACTTTGCTCGGTGACATGTGGTATATAAATCATTACAATATGTTAAATGCAAATGGTTGGTAATAGGGTAACCATCTGCTCACTGTTGGAAAGTTTGCAGAGGAATATAGTAAGCTGTACTTCGAATAACGATGCTACCCTCACATCCCTGAAATATCAAATATCTAAAAACAGCTGCCTCTACTAATGCCAATGTTACTAATATGTCTCTTACCCTTTTCATTTTCAGAAGTAAACTACATATTGTAAGAGGTAATTTTGTTCTTCAGTGTGAACTTGACTTCAAGGCTAGAACCTGCAACAGTAATGTGAACCACCATTTCTCAGAGCCTGATCTTTTTCTTAGGGTGTGTTGAATGCTTTCTGAGCAGCCAATAAATAACCAGGCTACCTACTCTTTTTGGGACATCTTTTCTTCCACAAATATAATTAAACCTTCATCCTCCTCTAAACCCCTCCTGCCAGGCCCTTTTCCAGGGATGACATGATTTTGTACGTGATAGATTGTTGGCACTTTGCTGTCTGGTAATGTATTACTCTAGAGACCATCAAAGAGTGCCTTCCATCTAATAATCTACCATGCCCTATGAGGGCTAGAGATCACCACTGCAAAGAGGGATCAATTATTTTACCACAGACATGTATTATCAGGGGCTGTCACATACTTTCTTAATGAGCATTTCTGGATACCCAAGTGACAAAGTAATGCATTGGAAAATTAGGAGCGGGACAAGAGTGAAGGACTGCCTGCCAAAGTGGAGGCTGTGCCTTCAAGCCAGAGCAGCTCCCTCTTTCCTTTCCCATTCAGTCATTTGCTGGTCAGGGTCACTGTCACAGTGCTCATATGCTGGCTCCCCTGTAGTAATATATTGCATTATCACCTATCAGAGAGATTAATATGTTCACATGCTGAATTCCCAAGACACAGCTCTCAGCATTAAAAAAGCCGATGAATTAATTCAGCTCCCACTGACTGAATGGAAAAGTTTGTGCTTTCATCATAGTCAGATGGCAGTGCTGCTATTGCTTTCTTTGGGCGGGAGGGGCTGCTGTCTGTTCAGGGGTTACGGCTGGTATGGCAGTGTCTGAATTAGGATTGTGCTCCTGGAGAAGCACCTGCAGGGGAAGAGGCTGCAGGAGAGCTCATTAGTCCTGCAGTTCTCAGCCCCTGGATGAATTACACAATGAGATGCTTGCTCTACAGGGTTTCAGAAACCTGCGGCTTTGTGTAGGTATGCCGTCTTGCAAAGCTGAGTTCAAAAAATGTTGAAGGGAGACAGCTTTATGCTAACACATTTTCCTTTGTTGCCTTGCAGAAAAGAGGAGCTGTCTGAACACAAACTTTGTGACTCCATTTTGATTCACAATGAATGCTTGTCTGTTTCAAAATGGGGTGTCTGAACTTTAAAGATATCTATAGACAGAGCTGGTAGGATGAGTAGTACTTTATAATACCTGAAAGGCATGGTGTCAGTAATGGGAATTTGATAAGCTGAGGTCCTGAATTGGATTCCAGCAATGGTTACAAGTTTGAGGAAGCTCTCATTTCAAATTGCAAGCAGAGACAAAACAGGATTCTTTGTCTTTAATTGCATTACTTTTATTGAACTGAAGCATTGCTTCAGTTCCCAGAACACTTTATATATTATTTTAATTCAAGTTAGCAGAGACAGAACTATAGCAGGACTGTTTATTGTTTCTGACATGTTACTCATTTTCCCATTCAACTGTCTTGTGCATTAAGAATTTTTAGGTTTGGGGATGCTATTTACCGAAGTCATTATAAATAAATTAATTTCCATGTCTTTGACTTGATGATACTTCTATGGAGCTTTTGTCTATAGTCCTGTTCAGAAGAGCCATGCCAGTCAGGCAAACATGAACTAGACTGCACAAACCTTCTGGTAGCCCTTTGCATAGAGAGGAATGTTACATTCAAGCCCTCAGTAGATAAACCTTTTAGTTTTATTTCATGTATGCTGCTAGCATTCACTGTGGCACAAATCCTGGCAATCAGATGCTTTCCATCTGTTGTTTTCAGAGGAAAGGGAGGGTCATCTGAGAGATCTGAGGTTTTTTAGCCTTGCATACCCCGGGCTGTATTTTTATAGCCTCATCACATTTTAATTGGCTCTAGATCTTCTCATTATATTTATTGAACTGTGGGCCAATTTTTCCTTACTTAGAGCCAGGGCTGTAGATTTTGCCATATAAGCACAATCAGGAATTGACTTGAAAAACCATTTCAAAACATTATCATCTTTCCCCCAGGCAGAGCACAGCACAGCACAGCAGTTCCATGACCTTCCACAGGCAGGAACAGGATGCAGAGACGGCAGGTGGGACAGGGGACAGAACTGCAATATGAGAAGGCGTCTGTTTTGTCAGTGACCCACTTTAGGAAATGCTCCTTCCACACCACTCCAGCTGCTCATTTCTCACCATTTTCACTTCTCTTTTTGGTGATCATCACTCCTTCAATCATACTGCACAAGGAGTCGCTGCCTATGTGGCTCAAAGGAGGTATGGAAACCTTCATCAGGAAAAGTAAAAATGAGATGTGAGAGGCAGAGGAGAGGGAAAAACATGAACGTCTCAATTTTCAGTGAAAAATAAACCTATTGTTCTTTGTCAGTGCAGAAAATTGCTTATCATTTAGAGGCTTCATTAAAGACACTGTGCTTATGGAAGTATGCCTTGTTTCCTTTGAAAACTCCTGAAATAATTCTTACAGCAGGACAGCAAAACAGCAAGGAGCCAGTTACATTTTTAATCACTTGCATCCCATCGGAATTGCAGTCTGCCAACAAGGGCAGCTCTTTCCCCTTTGCAACACAGGAAAAGAATTGAGGAATGGGAAGCTGTGGCTCCAGGATGGTTTCTTACAGTTATTAATGAGGTAAAGATCAAAAAACCTGAGTGTAATTAACTGCTAATATTCTGCTACTGAAAATATTTAACCCAATCCATAAACTGTCTATGAAAAAAATGATTTTCATTTCACTTTTCCATTTGATTTTTTCTTTCTTCCGAATCATGAATGTGGACTAGAGAAACAGTTGGATGAAGACAAAAGAGAAAAGTAAAATAATTGTATATTTCTCTTCCACTGAACGTATTTCAAATGAAAAGGAGTATTGGTACTGCACACTCAGACCAGATGGCATTATGTTACCTTCTCATCGGTTAGTCACTGCAGAGGTGACCCACAATGTGGTGATTCTTTCCTAGCTCAGTCCATTGATGTGAATGGCAGCAATTGCTTTATTTATGATTTATACAAATACCACATTTAAGATATGGTATCTTAAAAGATATCCCTGAACTTTTTTTTCTTTTACAGAGTTGCTGTTTTGAGAGATGAAATTCTGCAATCTCTCTTTGTTCCAGTAGTTACTTTTGGAGAACAGGACAGGCTGTGGATCTTGTGGTCTGTACGTTTGCTTGTCTGTTAATGCCTCATAAAATATACATGCTTGAAATAGGAGAGATGCAGCAGAGTGATACCACCAGCATGACAAAGAGTTGTAAGTCAATTCCAAACATAGGCAAAGTCTATTAACATAGTTCATTGGTTTCCTTACTGCATGGTCCCACCCAGATTTCAACTAACATATGCACAGTTAATGTACAGTTGACATTCAGCAAATTATGGAGAAATTTATGCCCTTCCTACTCTCAGGGAAAAGGTTCTGCAATTTAAAGTGTGCTGAATGTATGCTGTAACATGAGGAAAGCTTTTGCAAATATTGCTGCAATACAAACATAATTAATAGAACATAAAGTCCAGTTCTCTCCCTATCCAGGAGCCTTTCAGTCATTTATAACTCTTCAAATATGTACTTTTTTATATTCTCTTTTGCTTATCACATTAAAAAAAAAAAAAAAAAAACCCACAGATTTGAAATTTCATCTGCCATGGGGAGTACGTGAGGCTTCATATTGAGAGTCTTGTGGCAGCATCCAAGTGCACTTGTTCCAGCCTAGCAGCCACAAGAGCAAGTGCTATTAAGACCAAGTAGTGTACCACTGTTTTGTCAAGGTGTTACAGAGTTCTCAATCTACACTACATTTAGCTCAAGACAAGCCTGTTACAAATGAACTTGTCTTACTAAAAAACAAAACAAAACAAAACCCTACTGTATCCTCAGGGGTAGGCTCACTATCTGGTAATCCAGAGATTATTATGGAAGGGTAACTCTGAAACAAAATACAGGAGTGTTTTCCGTCGAAGGAAAAAAATGGAATCAAAATGTTGTATTCTTAAAATGTTGTATTCTGAAAGAGATGTTCAACTTCTGTTACAGTAAGTTTGGACAGGTGCCAGAATTTTGTTCCCTTTGTGATATTATTTTATGGCCACTAAGTGATTTGGTTCAGTCGGATTACTGTATATCACAACAGAAACGTATATAACATTAAATCCACGAAGCACTGCACATTTCCTCTCTTGAGGTTTTCTGTGCAACATGAAAGCAGAGAACAGCTTTAACAAGATCCGGGTGCCCTCATGAGTCTGGTGTAATCCTCTCCTCCTAGATGCATAGGTCACTAGGATGAGATAAAACAGTAGATGAGGAAAGGTGATGAGCAGTAATGGTAGTGATAGGAGATGCTATGGGCACCATTCCAAATCCCAGTGGAACTGTCTCCTTGCCCCTCCTTTGCAAATATCAGTGTTTGCAAGAGAGAACACCAGCACTGAAATATGTCAGATACTAACACTCACTCCTTCATCCCCAGAAGTATTGCTTATGAACACATGTCCTAACAATGTGGCTATTATCCTTTTCTTCTTTTTCTTTTTTCCTTTAATGTATTTGTGTAATTCAAAAGGTTTTAATAATTATGTTGAAGTTAATTCAGAAGATAAAGCTCTGTGCAATACAGGAGTTTTTGTTAGGGTCCTCGCTGGGCGCCTTGTCCCTTCCTGCCAGTCAGCTCTTCAGGACAAATGCCTCTTCTTTTCCCTGTATGGTACCTTTCTGCCAGTGTGCAAATGAAACTGAGCAATGGTCTCTTGCCCATGGTCTGGGGTATGCTTTAAGACCAGAAACTGTCACTCACCATCTGAATGTGCCCGAAAGATGATCCTGCCCACAAGGCATCTTATTACATCTGTTCTTCACAATATACTGCTGCTTGATAAATGGGTCCTGATGGATAGCCCTGTGTTAATGACAACTTTGTTTTTCAGATATCTAGTTTCTTCCTCTGCCTACATCTCCTAGGTTTTTTGTTTGTTTGTTTTTGTTTTTTTTTTTTTTACTATGTGTATATATACACACATTTTACTTCCAGATTAGCTCAAATATTCTATGAGAACAGAAAAAGCCCATAACTTTTCATTCAAGTTTGAGGCTGAGGAAGCCAGCGTGACATTTCAGGGAAAAGGATAAAATTTGTATAGGATTTTAAAAGCTGTGTTAGGCAAGATAGAAATGCAAAGGTTTATTCTTCAGTATGAATATATACTGATTGTTTTTGTCAGCTGTATTTCTCAATTGCTTTCCCCTATGACAGGTTTACATTATTCATTACTTACAATCTATCCCTTAAATTTTCAGTTCTAACAGTTTCTTGGTGGAGGTCACAGAATATGACGTATTGATTTGAAATATTTGAAATATAAATGAAGTTGTTCAATTCTTCTATTACACGGAATGTCATAGTCACAGAATCACAGAATCATAGGGGTTAGAAGTGACCTCTGGAAATCACCTTTTCCAACCCCATGCTAAAACAGGTTCCCTAGGGTAGCTTGCACAGGAAAGTATCCAGGATGTTCTTGTATATCTCCAGAGCACAATCTCTCTGGGCAACCTGTTTCAGTTCTGTCACTCTCAAAGTAAAAAATTTTTTCCTCATGTTTGTATGGAACTTCCTATGTTCCAGTGGGAGCCCATTGCCGCTTTTTCTGTCATTGGTCACTGTTGAAAAGTGCCTGGCACCATCCACTTGACTTCCCCCCCTTAGGTACTTACAAGCATAAGATCTTCCCGCTGTCTGCTCTTCACCAGGCTGAACAGTCCCAGATCTGCCTAGGTCTCACTGAATAGCAGCACAGCCTTCTGGTGTGTCAGCCATTCCTCCCATCATCAGTGAACTTGCAGAAGATGCATTCTATCCCTTCACCCAGGTCACTGATGAAGATATTGAGCAAGACAGAACCAAATGTGACCACTAATTACAGGCCTCCAACTAGACTGACCCACTGGTCACAACCTTCTGAGCTGTGCCAACCAGCTGGTTCACAGTCCATCTCACTGTCCATTCATCTATCCCATACTTCTAAGCTTACCTGTGATTATGTTGTGGGAGATAGTGTCAAAAACCTCTCTGAAGTCAAGATACACAACATCCACTGCTCTCCCCTCATCTATCCTGCTGGTCATAGAAGGTTACCAGTTTGCTCAAGCATAATTTCCCCTTGGTGAATCTACTGGGTCGTGTTCAATCTCCCAGTTTGCCTGTTTTCCTAGACAACAAAAACATGCTCCTGAGCCTTCCATTGACAGTACAGCTTAGCTCCATCCCTTCTTAACTTTCTTTGTTTTACACACTATTTGTTAAAACAAACATGATTAATAAAGGTTTCAGTGCACTTGAAGGCTACAAACGATCACTTGTTTACTCTAGATTAACATTATGCTATAGTCTTACAACTTAGGTTCAAAATTACAGGTCATTTGTAGCTTAAACTTAGGGAATCATATCAAACAGCATCATTAACCCCATTTTGCAGAGGAAGACTTGCATAGTATCTTGTCCCATGGCACATGAATTTGGGGCTAGGGCAAGTACTGAGCTCAGTGGCAGAACTGTTTTGGCACTGGAGGAAGAGCAGACAGCACTGCTGGTGGTGCTGTGAGTGGCAGATGTACACATCTCCATACACGTCATACTTCTTTCCAACTGCAACTGATAAGTAAGTGCCTAGCTCTGGACCTCTGAGAGGACTGGGTTGTCCATTAGGAGCCATATCCATAGGGTGTCTATTACGCTACTGCCTTCACATCTATCTTTGATAAAAAGCCTTTAAATTTGGTCTATGATACTGTCTATTCCAGTTTTACTAATAGAAAAGAACATATATAGTCTTCACAACTTTGAATATTCCACTGACTTTAGTAACACAGAATGTTTGAGGAATCTAGCCAATTTAATGGCTTCAAGACAACATGAAGTATTGTCTATAATTAACATGAAGTATTGTCTATAATTAAACAATATTCATAGGGCATTTCTGAAAAAGAAAACAAGCTTTCAGCTACATAAAGTTAGCCATTGAAATGCAGTAGGTGAAAGAATACCTTTGCAGAAAAGATACAGTTAGAATCTTATTTCCTGAATAGTTTAAAATCAGTCCCAGCAAATAATTTTACTATGCTGTATTATTAGACTAACAGGGCTAGAGATAGGATGACCCAATAGCTTTTTGGTATCTGAGGTGCCTACGGGAAGCTAAACTGCTTCTGGCACACACACACAAACCACTCATTTCTCATCTAATTCTTTTCAGCAGCAGAAAGAATAGGTATTTTTGAAGTATAAATTATTCACGAGCAATTCTGTTTGAGACGGATAGAAATATTTTCAGAATTCATGCTACATTAATAAAAACTTTTTACTAACTTTTTTTAAACCTCATAAAAAGGCGAAATTGTACCTTTGGAAATATTTTTAAAAATAAATATAAAAAAATAAAAAATTAAAATTAAAAATTAAATATAAAAAAAATTAAAAATTATCAAAAAATTCATTTAAAACCTGAAAATAAAACCACACATTTCATTTCATTTGACACAAGTGATTTTTCCCCCCTTTTTTTTTCAGTTCAGTAAGTGAACTGAAAAATCAATCATTCTCACAGCTCTACTGGCAAATAATTCTTATCATATAATTCTAGAAGGAATTATACTTTGACAAGGAGTTTATATTGTATAGAATTTGAAAGTTAGAAAATGGAAGCTAGCATGATAAACAAGGAGAAATGACCTGTTCAGTTTTGTTACTTTTCCAAGTTATGACTTCCAATCAAGACGAAAATAAGAAGAGAAAAAGAAGAGAATGGAAATAGTTTTCAATGTTTTAAAGTGGATTTGGAGTGTCTATTTTGATAGTAATAAGAAAAGTTCACTTCCCAGTTATTGTAGATGGAGCTGTGAGTTCTAAGCATTTTGAAAATCAACACTAATGTAACTAAAGAAAACATGAGAACAAAGCCACTTTTGAAATACTTAGTCAGATTCACTTGCTCTGAACAGTTAGTTTTACAGCTTGTTGTTTTGATAGTCCATTCATGAATATCTCAGAACACACTCCAGAAAAGAACATAGGTGCTTTGAAAAAGAAGTGTTTTTGAAAAGAATATGGGTGCTTTATCATTAGTGCTAAATTAAAAGTTCAGCAAAACAATTTTTCAGAAAGAGATTAATTAACCCACTCATGTAGTAAGTCTTTTCTTCTCTTTACCCTTTATGAGAAGCATCAAAATGAGTTTCCATCTGACCACATCAAGAACAAAGTTGGGATGATGCAGCTCACGCATGGAGTATGCCAGGTGCTTTTCTCTTTCTGGCAACATACAGCAATGGCAGCACTGCAGAGGGAGAGATACAATTCAAAGTTCTTAAACTCAACCAACACTTCGCAGTAAGATCAAGGACAAGAAGCAGAACAGCAAAACCCTGGGGTGGTAGGACCAATTTGGACCTTAAAATGGGTTTTTCAGAGTGGTTGCAGTAATGATTCTTGGGCAGTGGTTTCTGTACAGGCGAGGAATCAGGTATAAACCTGAAAAGAGGAATGTTAAGCTAGTTCTCAAAATCAAGTGTTAGTTTAAGGTAGGCTGTGTATTTAGAATGCAAAACTAGAGTCCGTACTTATCATTTAGAAATATCTACCAAGTCAAATGCCAAAAGAGTCATGTCAGGATGGTCAGGCACCAGGAACAGCAGAAAGGCCTTTCCTATTACTAACCTTGATTGCTCTCAGAGAGGTCTCCCTTCTTCCAGAGAAACCTGGCACTCAGCAGGACAGGAGTTTGGCGGGCCCTAAACACCCCACCTGCCCCTTCTGTGTCCCTGCACGTAAGGCCCCTGCCCTGGTTGATGCTGTGGGGGCAGCAGAGCCCCAGCAGTCTTTGTTCCATGCAAGGGACACCCAGCCAGGACGATGGCATTTGGCATCAGCATGATGCTGTACCCATATCCACTGCCCCTCCCAGGCACACTGCTTGCAGCACGACAGGCCTGTTTGTCTCCCTCAAAGGCAACCCATTGCAGCCCATCCATCACCCTTCTATAGACATCATTCTGCAGCACTAACTACCAGGGGCACATTCAAACCTTTAAATGAGTTCATAGGAGGTCTCTTAAACAGAAATGCTTTAAAAATGCTTTTTGAAAAGAGCAACAGATGTACTGTTTCGCAGAACCGGTTTCCCTGGTGTGGAATTCTGCACACACCATGGATATTTTTATGCTGCTATTCTCTATTATAGTCCGCAAAAAGTTACAGCAATCAGTATGAAATTAACCTTGCTTGTTTCTCATGTAGCAGAAATGCTGCTCCCTGACAATGGCTTGTGAAAACATTTTATTCCCTACTGTGACACAATAGGTGCTGCATCATGAGTCTTTTCTTATGCTGAAGAAAATAAAGGTATTTCTGCATCTCACACCTTGGTCCAGCATTAATTGTTGCCAGAATAATTTGTAACAGATCACTTAGCATAATTCTGCCTAAGGAAAGAAAGGGTTTTTCCCCCACTTTAGAGAGTTAGGAAACATTTTTGAATGATATTGTAAGCATGTCCTCCTGGACAGTAATTTAATGTCCACAATTTCAGACCTCCCACACAACAAATTGTTCCTTTTCAGCAATGCAATGGGAAAAAAAAACCTTCAGGGTACCAGCTGGCAGCTGATCCTGTGAAATCCTACTTCCAAATAAAGACAGGAAGCTTGGTGCAATTGCTAGCAACCTAAAGCAGCTTTCTTGGGATTGCTGCTAAGAAATGTAAGGCCAGTATTAATTAAATTAAAACAACAACAAAAAAAGTCTATCAGTGAAGTATAAAGCAGTAATATGCAATGCAATTTAGTACCTTCAAATCTAATGTACCAAAATAAAAGGCAAAATAGGAGAAACAGTGACTCCTAAAGACTCTCTAACTTTTGCTGAGTTTGTTACACTACAAAACTTAGTAGTGCTACATTGCTATACCTTTCATCTGAGGCTTTTCCATCATATTCATGACTGTCTAGCAGGTTATGGTGCAGACCTGTTTGTTATACGTAACACAATATTCTATATATAGATAGATTCTATATAAAATATTGTGTTACGTATAACAAACGAACGAACTTACAGCATAGTGCTCAAATTCTGCTGGGTGGTTGTATCCCTTAACATTTTTGCACCATTGGGCCAACAGCAACACAGTACTGATGATAGTACGAGATACTACCAAAAAGATACTACCAAAACAATCACTAGCATTGTTGGTGCTGCCAGCGGAGCAATGGTTGCTCAGTTGGCAGAACTAGAAGAAATTGTCATTATTAATATTCATCTTAGTGAGAGATTTTGCTTCCTCTCCCAGAAAGACATGACTGTCCTCAGCTTTGGCTTCCTCAGGTAGATAATAAAATCTTCCTCTTTCCATGATTAAATGTTACAGCAAAATAGATGCAAAGAAAAAAATCCATAAGATACCAACATCCTACCTTTTCAACAGTCGTGGCCCTAAAAGGAGATCACACCTGGACTTCTCATCTTCTATTGACTCCCACTTTTTATTCCACACTCTCAATTGCCATTATCATGTACTCAATTCTAAAAATACAGCGAGTCTAGAATAATATAAATGAAAGGTGGAAACAAATTAGGCCACATTTCAGACAACATGAACATAATTTCATTACATCGGCTTAGAATCTGTGTTCATGGGTAAAATTATTTGTGGAACACAGTGCTGGCAAACTCTTGCAGATCTTCTAGCTGCTCTATTGACACATTTCCATGAAAACTAACATCTCTGAAGAAAAGGAAAAAAACTGAGCATTTGGAAAGGTGAAAGAAATTAGTTCTCTATAGCAGCTAATAACATCTCTCTTTTTCATGCAGATTTGTTTCAGCTTTAACACTTAAATACTTCAATGAGTGGCTTTATACAGACTCAGAAAGAGACATAGAGATATCATTACTGTTATCGTACTGATGGCAAATTTTCTTACTGTGTTCACATCAACAAGATCCTCAAGCACATTTATGGGTTCTCAGACTTAGTAAAGTATTAGGTAGGAATATATTAAATAGTATCTCCTTTCCTTTCCTGAACTGAACTGCTTTCTGAAACTTAAAATCTTTTTTATGAAGCTGATTACAAGAGAATGTGAAATGTGAATTAGAAAAAATGTTCAGCCATTCCACTTGATTAGGTGTTTCTAGGTATCTAATGTCAAATACAGGTATTTCTAGCATGGTAGACTGAAATAACTTGGAATTAACTGTTCTTTTCTTTTGGGTGCAAGTGTCATTGGATTATTTTTACACCATGGACTTACAAGACTGAAGCAACGGAACATTTTTGATCTGTGCATCTTTATGGTTTTTATCTAGAATCAGAAGCTTCACATGCTTAACTGTTTAAGTGTTTTTAAGACATTTAATAGATTATTGTCAACTTTCTGTTTGAGTTCTAAGCGTTGTTGACGTAGCCTGTAAATATTTTTAGTTAGTTTTCAATTGCCTCTTTTCATTTCGAAGGATGACATCTAGCAAGCTAATGCATTTCAGAAACATTTACAATTTATTTGGTGACATGAGGTTAAATACAATAAGAATTCCTTCTCTAGTCTACAGCTTCTCTCTATGAGGAGAATATAGTGAAGAACATGGAGAGGACTGTTTTGGCTACTTTTTTTTTAATCAGTGTAAAAGATTTTTTTGACATGGATGAAAACTAACAGTGAAATCTTTAAGAAAATCTTTTCAGTGAGTGTTTTACCATCATAGAAACAGAAGGTTCCACCTTTGAATCTTTGTAATTTGCTGTTTATTTTTTATGTTAGCTTAATGATTGAACTAGTCGGCTGCTGAAGCAGCACTTTTTTTTCCCCATGATAACATCACATAAAGCAAAATCTATTGGATTGTGGTTTCATGAAAGAAGAAAAAAGGACTCTGAGGCTGACACTTTGTATGCTGAATGTAATGCCAGACATAAACCTCTGACAGCAGAGAAATAAAAGAAAATGGCAGTATATTGCCAAATAACTATCTTATTTATAAAATAAAAATACTCTAGGGAAAAAGCAAATGACAAAGGCAAGATTTTCATTGCTTCACTGCTATGTAAAATCAGTTCAACATAATAGTGTATTAAAATGTAATATGAACTTTTTACGCCATCAGAAAATCACATTTTTGATGCTTAAAAGTTACTATTCAGTATGACAGGAGGCTTTTATTGTGTGCACTTCAGGTCTGTGCATAAGATACACCTTTTCAAATATAAATTAAAAATGCACTTGATAGTATAGTTTGCTATTCATAGTCCTTTAGAAATACCAATTCTGATTTTGTTTCACAGCAATTTTGTTTTTCTGCAAGATCACTTTGATTTACAATGATAGCACACTCCAAAAACTGATGGCACCAAAGAATGCTACGTGTAAAATTATATGACTCTGTCAAACATAAATCTCAAATATTTTTTGAAAGTCAGAATGCACCCGTAGCCAATCATACCAGACTAAGTAAATGGTCTATGATGAAAGAAATGAAAATATTTTTTTCAGTAAGTGTAACTAACATTTCTGTAGATTCCATCTTGTGTACTCACCATGACCCTAAATAAAGTCCCTGTGTTGTACGTTATCTGAGATAGGAAGAAGATTGTACCAAAGCCAATCAGTTGACTCACGTTTTGGCAGCAGGCCTTTTTTTCTAGCAGTGTAAATCCCAGGATTTTGAGGTTAGAGGACTAGCTCCTTGGCAACTATATTTGTAATGGTAGCAGAAAATATGACATCTTTGATCTTATGATTATCGTAAGCAGCTGGAGAATGCACACACACAACAGGAGACCCCTGGGCTGACTCTGCAGCAGGGCACAGGTTGTACCCCTTCAGAAAGGCAGGAGCCGGGGTCCAGGGCTGCAAGGCAAAACCAGCAGCCGTCCCATTGCAGCTTCCTCAGCAGGCAGCATGCAGCTCCCAGACAGCATCCTCTGTTGCATGCTGAGGTGGGGATCAATCCGTAGTGAGCGTGTAGTTCTGGTTCCTATTGACGCGTTGAGCATGGTGATAGCTCCCATTTAAATAATCAGAACTTACAGAAACGTTCGCTAGTGTGTGAACACAATAAATGCATTAATAGTTAAATGTAGCATTTGTGTGCTTTTACTGTTGGGCTGGCTCAGTGCAAACAGTGGGCAACAGCAGGTCCTGCATGTTTTATTTTTTGTATGAGCCTTAGAAAGTCCACTCTCCTATGGGAAAGGGAATTATGCTGTTCTTTTAGACTTTGTTTTCTTTTTTAATTTCAAGCTCTCCAAGTGCTTGGAAGTAGGCCACTGAGAAAGCAAGGCAAACATACTTTCTGAGTCTGGGTTTTGCTGTTCCCCACTAGATATATTAAACTCATCTGAGGAAGAATAAGAAGCTATTTTCCCCAATTTTCCATACTGCCTGTGGGAATCTAATTCAATTTCCTCCCAAATTTAGCAATGAAAATAGCAAAGAATAAAGTTGAAGAGGCTTCTATATATCTCTGGATTCTGAAGTACTAAGGTGCCGTAGGATTATTGAGCACAGGTTAAACTTCTTTTCCAGCCACAAAGCTACTTACAGATTTAAGCAGCTTAAAAACCTGATCCAACATTAGTCCTTGCTTTGCAAATGAAAGAATAGTATATATACCTATACAAAGTTATTTTTGTTATCGCTGAATTTTTTTATTCATTAATATTGCTGTTGCCCCATTCCACAAAGGAATCTTTGCAGTGGGAGATTATGAAGTATTAGAAAAAATCAGGGAAAGGGACATGGAAAAAGTCTTTTGACCAGAACCAACTCCTAAAATAAACAAATGAAAGAAAGGATATGCATTTCATTACTCTCACTACAGCAGATATATTTTAGCAGCAGACTACAGGGATTTTATTCATAACTTCCAGGAAAAAAAAATGTACTTCTTTTCTGGGGCTTCTATTCTTTTCAGCAATGTGGACTTGATGTATTCATATAGCTCAAAAAAAATACAGAATAAAAATCAGAATTGACTTTTCTGCTTCGC
The DNA here is from genome assembly GCA_037305975.1 of Chrysolophus pictus. Lineage (NCBI taxonomy): Eukaryota > Metazoa > Chordata > Aves > Galliformes > Phasianidae > Chrysolophus > Chrysolophus pictus. The sequence goes on along the minus strand of CM074583.1, from coordinate 9,909,695 downwards.
ATGAGCCAGAACATTTGTTCAGCAGACATATTTGCAGCCAACCACCCAGGCCATTTTCTGATTGCCAACTGTCCTTACTTGTTTCAACCCTTTTAGCTCAGAACTGCCTCAGACGGCTGGTCCCTGCAGGGAGAACTGGTAGCCTAGATTGCAGTAATTATCTGTTACCTCTTTTATGTGTGTTCTCTCTGTCTATTCCTCCATCCTCACAGAAATAAATTGGCCAGCAATCATTGTATTTCTTCACAATAGTCCCCTTTATCCTTGTTTTCATCATCACAAAATCTGCTTCAATAGTAAAGCTGTGAAAACTTCTGTTAAGCTTTGGAAGTTAGGATAAGGGCTGGCATGCTTTATTTTTTATTCTTTGACGTGACATGGAAAAATTCTATGATGTAATTAATAAAAACATTCAGTAGATACATTAAATTTCTGAGGCTGAGCCTCTAGGAAAGCATGTTCCACTTATTACAAGACATTTAAAGAGACTTGTGTTTTTTTTCCTGTTGCTTACATTGTACACTCAACAGTACAAGAATTTTGGCACTTATCTGTATGGTTTTACATGTTTTGACAAGTTTGTCTCATGAAATGACAAGGAAAATATAAAGTAAAAACAGCCTAAATGTAAATCACACACACACACACACACACACTCAAAAAATAGCTCAGATACAATGCTGTTTTTATCTCAAGTATTTCATGATACGTTTTAAAGATGTTTCAGTTTTAACTTCCACTTTCTACTTTCTTGATCTTCTTCTCTTTCATGGCTGAGATTTCATTTAAAGTGTATTTACAACAGGGAAATTCCATCTTTGTCTACATTATATTAGAAAACTGGATCTCTTGGTGAAGCCACCTCAAGGTTGTTAGTAACCTTGAGAGCGATGGCATAGACAGCAATGTTAACAGCTCTGGTGTCACATCCACCTCAGCCAGGTCCTTTTGGACAGCTGTGACAAGGTGCTGGGAGCAGTTGCCAGCACTGGGGAGACAATTAAGGTAACTTCATTGCTAGCAGTGTTTCCAAATGCCCACTGCAGGCAATGTCTCCCAGCACTGAAACTGTGTAGGTGCGTGCACTACGTTGTGTAGGCAGCACTATGACAAGCAAATCTTGGGCAAGCTCTCCTGTGGGTGCAGAGCTACAGCACGTGGAAATGAAGGGTCCATGCAGAGGGCTTGCAAGTTTGTTTTAAGATGATTTTATAAACTTCGGCTATGACCTAGAATGATCCAAAAATGTATCTAAGTGAGGAACATATGGCTAGCTGTAAAAAATGTATCAAAGAGCATCTCTTGTCTTTCTTTCTCATGAATGATCCCTTCAACAATACCCTCATGTGACCCCAGTCTGTTGGTTGGCACTCACATGCAAGTGAATCAGCACGCTATTAGCAATTACTTTAGTGATATTTACAGCATTTTAATGTCACTTGTCTATATGTAAATAGAATCTGTGAGGAACGCAGCGCTCAGGGCTTCTTCTCCCACTAAAACAGAACTGTTCCTTGAACACGCCAGAATGCTTCCTACACCTTATATAACCGCCAAAAATATCACCTAAATTGCTCTATGACAAAATAATGAGTCTGTCAAAGATGAGTGGTCAGAATAACAAATTTGTTCTCCTACACAATTAGGGTTTATAGCATTGGACAGCCATATCAATCTCCAGCAATTCAGAATTGGATTTGCACATTGGAGGGAAATACACTGTGTGTGCTGTAACCAGGCTGCCAAGCAGGAAATGTCCCTGCAGGTTGAACTGAAAGATGTGAAATCCCTGACCAAAGAAACACTGGGAGAGAAGTTTCCAAATGGAGGCAAACGTAGTGCAGACTCAGTGTTCAAATTCACAAGCTCATTAGTAAGCAATATCATGCATTCAAAGCAAGGCTGGAGGTGGCTCTGGGCAGCCTGGTCTAGTGGCTTGCGACCCTGCACATAGCAGGGGGTTGAAACTAAATGGTCACTGTGGTCCTTTTCAACCCAGACCATTCTATGATTCTATGATCATTTGTAATGAGCACGTTTATCTCACAATAACACTTTGCCCTTTTGTGCTTCTTTGCCCCTAGACAGTTTGCCAGTGCAGTGCAAAGGCTGCTACATGCATCCTCTTACATTTGCCACACCTTAACCTGTATTTTCAAAGCTACTCTACTCAAAATAGTTCCCTCAATCATTCTTTACCAGCACACATTCAAGCATCTGCTACCCACCCACTAATACCCAGTCATTACATTTCTGGGCATGTGTACATCATACCTTTTGAAGCACTTAACTTTTTTTCTGGATTTCAAGAAACTACATAGGCATAAAATGCTGTCATCTGGCACTTGTTCAGTACGCATAGTATGGATGCAGAGTTTTAGGTTTTCATAACTTATCCATTCCTATACACATAGGCAACTCAAACAGACTCTTCCAACAGAAGCAACTGCAAGAGTTATATGAAATTTTGGGTTTAATATGCTTTGTATTCAAAACTAATTAAGTCTTTCATTACTGGTTAAATTCAAAGCAGTAACAAGTAAGAACTGCCTTTCAAAGGAAGCATTTAAAAAAATAACAAGTGATACCTAGAATTTTCAGTAGTAATTTATCGTCATAGTTGTTACCTTGCAATATATATGGTAATAAAATATTTCCTTGCCTCTGAAGCAAAAAAAAGAAAAGTAAACCTCTTTGGAAGAAAAAAAATAAGAAAAAAAGGAGGAGATAGATGAGGGTCTCTGAACTTGGGTAATGTGTCTTCCACAGCCAGCTGATGTCCTCATCCCTTCCTACGGTCTGGTGGGAGCCCAGTTTTCCTGCCAGATCAGTGGTACTCTTCTGATTCAGTTACCTGAAATAGCTGAACTCCAGGCTCTGTTTTATTTTGGACTTAGAACCCAATATATCTCATCATAAGGGTGTTTTTCCTCGCAGTCTATCTGGATGTTACTTTTACATAAATGATCTCAATAACTTAAAAATTTCTATTTCCCTTACTGCCTATCCCTCAAATAAAAGCAGTTTTTTATTATACTCTAGTCATCTTCCCGCCCCTCTATGTATATTCACCACTTTCATCCACCCTGGAAGTCTGTCCCTCAGGCACAAAGGGCATTTCTCTCCTTTTGCACAGCAACTCCCTGTGAATTGTCCATACACACCTCTGATGAGGTCCCTGAGACAGATAGCCCATTTCCTAGCACAGCCTTCTCAAAAATAAATAAGTAAATAAATCAGTAAAAACTCTCCATGTACAGCACAGAATTTGATATTAGCATGTTATCCCCATAGTACCTTCCAAAACTAGGCCCTGTTTGCTTTCCACAGTTGCTATTGGTCTTTTTTCAGTTTTAGTGCTGCCTGCACTTGACCCTCATTCAGAATTCAGCTGTGAACGTGCTACAGAAATCATGATTAATCTCTGAGGTCTGTGAAGTGACATCAGCAAAAATTAGTGCAAGTGAGTTGAGAATCAGAGCCTGTGTGGATCAGTCCTCTGAATGGCTTTTTTTGTGCTTATGCTTCTTTACTTGTTATGTGTAGGTAGTGATACAATATCTTCGGTTCAATTTCTTCATATTTCTTTAATCTGCAGGGTTTTTTGCACTTGTATAACACTAATGATCACAAACCCAAACTAACTTTTATACTACCACTATTCTGAAGTGCTAAGGGCTTTTGCCGCACATTGCCTGACTTTTGCAGTTTGGAGTTTTTTGAAATATTTATTTTTCTACTCAATGAACTGGCTCTCATTAACTTCACTTTTGACACTCTTAAGAAAATTTTTTTTTACACTTTGTCTTTAAGTAGTCCTTTAGATAATCAGAGTGACCACATCTTGCTCCTTACTCTCTTTGAAATTGTACGCAGCTAAGTTTGAATTATTCTGAGGATGTTTTTTTAGGATTCTGTAACACTGTCAGCACTTCTTGTGCTCATCTCTTGATGTTAGATTTTGACTATCTGTTCTCTGCTAACAACAGTTTTCTATCAGTTCTTTTTCAATGATTAATTTACTTTGTTTTATTTCATCCACTTTAAATCATACTCTTGTAAAGTAATACCTTCATTGTCACTGTTGTGTGGTGTGTTTTGTTTTGGTTTTTTTTGTGGTGGTGGGGGTTTTTTTGGTATTTTTTTTTGTTTTTGGTGGGAGAGGGAGTAGACAGTTTGCTTTCCTTTCTCTTATAATTGTATTCCTTGGAATTTTCTTTGAAGGCAGAATGCAGCTTCCTGGGTCATCCAGCTAGGAAAGCTTTCACATATATAAACACATACAAATAAATTTATTTGCAGAGTGCCATTGATTGAATGAATTGTTCTACAGATTTAAGACAGGAAGAGCCATTTAGCAAGTTTAGCAAGGTAAGTGGCTAAGATGACAATACTGTTTGGCTTTTTTATACATATTCTGAATGCCCATAACGAGGGCTGATTTTTTAATTTCTTTTTTTAATTCTCACTTAAGCTGGTTTTTAAAGTTCAGAGTTCCCACCTGTTTCCACGAGCTTGTCTGAGAAACAAGGAATAGGAAGGCAGCAGAGAGAAGGCAGCCTACAGAGACAATAGGGAATGTGGAACATGAAAGGAAGTCAATAGGCATGAGAATTTGTAGGAACTGTTTGCATATATATATATATACACCCATATATATACACAAACAAAACGTATGCATAAAGAGAAGTGGGACAGCACCTCTCTTTATAGAAGAAGAGAGAGATGGAGGAAACCAGAGTCTGCTCAAGACTTACAGTTATGCAAGCAAAATTGAAGATGGGTCAGTCCAGCTCCTTAGGAACAAAGTAGAATTACAGCATCTGTTATATACAGACTTTTTTTTTTTAAAAGATTTTCTGACACAACCACTGTTTGTTTTCTGGTGCTTCTAGAAGAGTTATGTACATTGGCACCAATTAGCAGATGCATCTACACTTATTTTCTCCTTACCAGTACACAGAGTCTTCAGAGCCATAAGAATTACCACTTTTCTCAGCATCAGCTGGCTTTTTCTTCTGCCTAGATCAGTTTGCTGTTTCTAACACTGATGAGTTCCTACAACAAAGCAGAAATCTCCTCCTGCAAGAAAGCCAATCAGTTCCTGTCTTCAGTGCTACACAGTCTCTCCTCCTTCTTTCTCCCTTGACCCCTTCTTGTGCATGCTATCATTGTATATCTCCCGTTTTCATAGTCCAGTGGGCAGTAAAACAACTCATCACTTTTCTTAATAGCAGTTCTATTTACCAAAACTTGGAGCTCTGCATGACTGGCCATATCTCATCCACTGACATCCAGACAGGCATCTTTCACTCTGCAGTGTCTAGTCTTTGAAAATTTACCTTATGATTGGTGTAGTCTTTAAGCATCAATATTTCAGAAATGATATAAAAATGAAGTGCACCTTCTTTTGTCTGGCATGTTTGATATATTTTGGTAATTTCAATTTAAACAGTACCAATCCTGCTTTTCTTTAGAGTAAGTGTTGCTTAAATAGCGACAGTTTCATCTGCCTCATTTCTAGCACTGAAAAGGGTGCTACACCATCTTCTGCATTATAAATTCTTGTGGATTCTCTCCAGCAGCCACTTATGACAACTGCAAGTTTGTTTTACCCTGGGGATATATATGTATGTGGCCAGTTGCTTCAGGTCATATTCCTTCCAAATGGAAGTCAGCTTGACAGCTGTTAATTTGCGGTTGGTCATTCCATGTGTTGTTTTCCTCTAATTATTGGTCAGTATATGGAACAGGTGACAAATACCCATAGGAGAACCCTTTAAATCTCTAGACATACAATCATTATGAAAACAAACAACCAGAGTCATTAAATACTAGTTTTCTCTCCAGCTCCAAACAGAAACAGATTTTAGGCATTTCCAACATTTTTTGGAAAGGGATGAATAAAAAGTAAAAATATTTTACTGTTTATGAAATTAGTTTTTCCATTCTGTAAGAATCCTAGTTTCAGGCAGAGAGAGGAATTAAAGGAAATACAATTGTTCAGGTAGCAGATGCTGAATCTGATTTTTGTAATGATTTTTTTTCTCAAAGTTTGTTTAGGTGCTATTTCCTAAATTAAACTCAGGAAACAATATTTCCTGTGACCTTCAGCTACTATAATTATATCAAATTAAAGCAGGGGAAAAAAAAATTGCTTACTGAGCAAGACAGCACTTGCTGAACAAGAATGGCAAAACATCACTGAACTGAACTTACATTTTTCAAGTAAGTAGGTTGTAGAGGATATTTAATTGAAATCTGCTTTCTCAGATGTCCATGGCCTATTCAAATCTTAATTTGGGACAGACTCTCTAGGGACACAAACAACTTATTTTGTCTCTTTGTGTAGCAAGCAACTCTTGAATTTTTGCAAGACTGTAGACCTAGATGTATGAAAATTACAAATAATTTAGTTGATTAGTGGAGTTATGTTAGTGGGAATGAGAAAAGATTCAGCATTTGAAACCTCGGTGAAATTAGTGCTGTTTATCTTATTAGATCTCTGTGAGTTGATGATAATATAACATGCTCTTTGAGCAGTATCTTGTGATACTTTCTAAAACACAATCACAACACACTGAGAAAGAAGATTGCCATAGGGTGTTCTTTACAAAAAAATATAAGCCAAACCTAAACACAGCTTTAAATAATATCCTACTTCTTTTATTTTTGCTTTTTAAAAATAGGTGTAAGTGCAACCTTCACGCTACTGGCTGTAAAGAAGAAAACAAAAGACTACTGTGTGAATGTGAGCATAACACAACTGGCCCAGACTGTGGAAAATGCAAGAAGAATTACCAGGGCCGACCATGGAGCCCTGGTTCTTATCTGCCTATACCTAAGGGCACTGCTAATATCTGTAAGTAATTCTGCAAAATAAGATTTTTTCATTATTAGAATTCTGCTCATATCACAACTATGAAGGAAGATTAATACTGGGAAAAGTTTGTCCTTTTTTATGATTCAATGCACATAACTTAACATGACTAAAAGCGCATTAATTGTAAGTATGCATCATGTCATCATCTGTATTCTACATGCTTGTAAATATTTTGCTTGAGAACTGCATAGAATCATATGGTCTGGGCTGAGAAGGACCTCAAAGATCATCCATTTTCAACCCCCCTGCCACGGGCAGGGTCACCAACCTCTAGACCAGGCTGCCCACAGCCACATGCAGCCTGACCTTGAATGCATTCAGAGATGGGGCATCCACAGCCTCTTTGGGCAACCTGTTCCAGTGCGTCACCACCCTCTGAGTGAAAAACTTCTTAATATCTAACCTAAACCTTCCCTGTCTTAGTTTAAAACCATTCCTCTTTGTCCTATCACTGTCAACCCATGTAAACAGTTGTCATGCTTGTATCCATGGACATATTCTTTGATACTGCACAAAAAATATTACGGAACCAAAAAAGAATCACACCCTTCACATGAAAAAGCACATGTAGGGGAGGGAAACCAGTGGGAATGTCTGCAGCAGTGCTCCAGCTGAGGCTCTCTCAGCTTTCCACTCATACATTTTTATTGCCTCTGGACTCAAAACAACTGCAACAGAATTTGTCAGATGAGATCATTACTGATTTTTCATCCATTTAAGAAAATTTTAAAAAGTCTTTCTATTAATAACTATATCTAAGAAGAATTTTCTATATGATGTTGACCTGTAATCCAGACTCACGTTCAACCTTGCTGATCTCTAAGAGGAAAAGTGAGAGCAAAAACATTTTTATCTCCGCCCATTTCAAACTAATACACGTTCAACAACTCGCATACTGACTATTTCAAATATACCATTCCAAAACACTTGAATATTATCCAAAGGAAGTTACTTGCAGCTAAAGTTCCTGGTCCTGGACAGGATTAGGTCAAACAGAACATGGTGCTGAAAGAGAGGTTGCACAGCATCAGTTCTTTTTTTCATGCATGTATGAAATACACAATGATTCAAATTCCTCCTGAGTAACAGACTTACATTCCTTTGAAGAAAGGATTAAAGAAGATGAGAATAAATCACCAAACCTTTTGACAGAACTTATAGCTTCTTTGAAGAAAAAAGTCCAGAGTTTTACTCTGATTAAAAGCAAAACATTTATTTCTAGAATATTAGAATATAACAATTTACTGAAAAGTTATGTAAGAGAAACAAAGCTATGTAATTCGTTGAATGGAAGTTTAAAATCAGGAGAAATGTGCAGTGCTCAGAATGTTATCTAAGACTTCAAAGCAGCAGCTGTGAGGAATCAAGACTCAAAAATGAGTATCACAGGAAGCAGGACCTTATCAAGTTAAATGTGAGAGTAATAGCCCAAGTAACAAACCGTGAAGTGTGGGGGTATGAAATTATGATAAAATTTCTACTGAGCAGAAAAAAGGAACCTTCAAAAATCAAGTGAAAAACATTCTGTAAGAGAATTCACTTTTTCCAAGTTATAAAAAGGGAGCATTGCTCTCAGAATTAGTACTTTAAAGTATTGTTTAGAGAAAAACGGTGAGATTTACCAGCTTGATTTTATTTATGTATGTATTTATGTATACATATGTGTGTATATATTTATGTATATATACACGTGCATAGGCACATATACATACCATATATATATAGAAACATACATATATATATACACACATGCATATATCATTACCCCAGTAATCATCTGCACAAAATACATCTGAAAGTAAAAATGGGGATCTTTCCACATGCAGTTTGTTATGTTACTGATATCATTTAAAATGAATTGAACATATATCAACAGAAACAGTGGAACTAGCACTTAGTGAAAGGTTGCTGATGCTTGAGACAACTTTAAACACTGAGTTCCATCAGATATACTATTCCATCAAAATAAAAATCATTCTGTTGCAAATAAAAGGAAGAATTTTCTATTTATTATTACTATTAGTAGCAGTACTAAAGCATTGTGAAAATGTAACCTTATTTGGGCTGACCAATGTTTCATCAAACCTCAAATCCTGACTTCAGCAGTGCTCACCAGAAGCAGTTTATAGAAAACTGAAAGACGTAGGTGAATGTAGAAGGATTTTGTGTTGGCCTTTCCAGTCTTGAGCAATAAAGAGGCTTTCTGCACTGGAGTCTCCTACAGTGGCTCTAGATTCAGAAGAGAGAGAGACAGCTGTCATAAATTCCTTCTCAGTGGCTTCTTACAGCAACACACTTTGCATTTTAAAGACACAATGAGTGAAAATAATTTCCTTTTGTTTGCTTTTTGTGTTTTCATTTGTTTAAGTCTTTACCCCCTCAGGAAGAAATGGAATAATGCAACCATATTTATTTGTTATCCCATTTATTATTTTATAGACTTGGCATGTCCACTTCTCCAGTCTGTTTCCCAAATAAAGAATCCTAATCTATTTAATCTTGTCGTATATAAAAGCGATGTCACATCCATTTACATGTGCCATTCCTGCTCTCTTCTGGCTCTGTGGTGACATTTTTTTGATTTGATGAGCTAAAACTACACATCATATTCTAGACGTGAGCGTAACATGGATCTTTTGCAGTGGCATAAAAATGCGTCTGCTTTGTATTTTATTATTACATGGATCAGCCCTTAAGTCCTTTTTAAGAAGAACTGGTGTCACACTGACAACATTTCTTCTGGCATCAAGGCTGACATAAGTGACAGGTTATATGTTACAGTTATTCGTTCAGAAATGTCATATTTGAGTTCCTTTAAAACACTTTTCCAGTGAATACAACCATATGGCAATTCTTATTGCTTGATATTACTTTTATCTTCTAAAACAACTTCTGGTGATGGCAGACTTTTATAAATTTCTCAGTTTGTGAGAATCTCTCTAACCTTTGTTGTGAGCATCAGTGCAAACAATTAATTTAGTATTTACTATTTAGTATTTAGCATTGTCTAATTACCCAATCATCTCTTTGTTAAGCCTTCTGCTTATGGTGTGTTTATTTAAAAAGGAAAAAAATATGCATTAAATTTAAGTCTGTAGCAAGTTGATTCTCCAAGTACTGTCATTTATATTTAGCTTGACAGATTTTTATGCTTTTTTCCTAACTTTCTCTATTAACCTAACTTACACGTGTGAAGAGAATCTTTCTAAAGACTTCTTTATTTTGCCATTTGGGTAGGTTTGTTATGTTTTTAGTGAAGTTCACTTTTAGAATTTCCTTTCTTTTGATTGGTTGTATGTAATTATTCTTAGTCTCTCAGACTTTTACGTGTCTCTCTGTTGTCTGCATTATATTTGTTTAGATGTTCTTTTTGGTTTCCTTTCAACTAGATTCCTCATTTTTATCTGCTCTCTCTGAAAGTTTCTGCAGTGGATTTTTTTCTCCTTTTTCCTCTCAGCAAGTATGTTGGCTTTCATTCCAGAAGCGGTTCCATGTTAACTGCTTCTTGAATCAGGTCCTATGCACTACTAAGAACTAAATAAGCTTCTCTTCTTGTGGGTTTTCTGATTACTTGCTACAAGCACCAATCATTCATGGTTTGTAAAAGCTTCATTTCATTGTCACTTCCTGATTTAATCCAGCATCAGTTGTAGCATATGAATTTTTTGCATTATTCTGTAGCCTTTCTGTAGGGCCAGTGTAATTTCATTTACACTGTTGAGTTTGTGTCACCATCTCCATCTGGTGATCAGTAAACGTAGCTCTAGTGCCATACTCTTCTTAGCTAACCATACATTCTGTGAACGTTTTGGGGAACATATTGGTAGAATTAACTTACTTATCTGGCTTGGCTCTAAACGTTCCTTGATATGGTAATTATATTCCCCGGGGATACAATAATTGGTCCTTCATTACAGCAGTTTCCTTTGATTCTTTTCTTCCTTCCAATTTTCAGATTCTACCTTCTTCATCTAAGACAAAATATTTTTCATTTAGAATGGATTTGAAGCATTTTTGTTTTGTATGAGTGCTTAAATAAGATGCAGTTAAAATGTAATTCTATAAATGATTATTTTTTTCCACAAAATAAAGATTTCTCCAGACATTCTATTATATTAGGGAATTTGCTTAGATTCAACAAGAAGCCTAAGGACTGTTTCAAAATCTTTCCAAACAGGAATTGACATAGTTTCCACTGTCCTGACTCTGCCATTTTGGTAGCCAATGAGGCTTGCTCATACCTATTCAAGCTACAGCTCATGAAGCACAAGAGCATTCTAGGCTATATTCCACTCATAATCTAAACCTTGATATAAAGCTGATATCTGTATCCTTCTCATTTTTATTGAACATTTTTTTTTTTTTTAGGAGAATGCAAAGCATTTTTGCCTGCTTTTGTGAAAAACATCAAATTCTTCACTGTATACTGATACTACTGCATAGCATTTATTTTATATTTTCACTCTATCTTATTGACTATTTTGTGATTACATTTATTCCCTTGTGCTGCCACATTCTACAAATAGTTTGTACTGCAATATGTTTTGGCACTCAAAGTGAACTTATTGAATTTCTCAGTACTTGGTATTACAAGATAGCTTTTCTCTCAGCAGTCATACGTGTCTGACAGCACCAGCCCTTTTCTTCCTTCTGTTGTTTAGATCATCTCTGGCACTTATGTTCTTTGCTCTATCAAACAGAGCTGTCCGAGACTGTGCTGGGCTCCCATCCATCAAAGCCTGCTTGCTTTTTTGTCAGTCCTCCACAGCCAATAACCTGTACCTGAAATGCTTGACACTCAGCTAAAAAAATGCCTCCCAGCTGCTACCCGACTTTGCTAATTCATAGTTCAACATGAAACAAAGCATTGACCAGGACACAAGGAACACTGGTGGATTTTTCAGTGGTGGATTTTTTCAGTGAGAAGTTAGGCAGATAGTCTCAATCAGTTAACAGAATTTCTTCTGCAGCAGGTTCCCCTCTGACAGAACAGCCTCTGTCTCAGCAGCACAGCCCTAATCCTCCCTGAGCAGGAAAAGACTTATGAGGCATCACTGCAGCACAGCTGCCACAGAAACAGTTCTGGCAAAAAGTAATGGTACTTAAACTATTGCACTGATTACCCTCATCTGTGTTATATTTTTCCCCATGAATATTTGATGACACAAAGCCATCTTGAAGGACCAGCATAAGTGAAATTGGCGAGGAGGTTGTATGATGGCAAGCTTGTTATTGAGGAATCTATGTAGCAGAAATCCCTATGCCTGAAAAGGTCATGCAGTCAACTATCTTTTCAAGGCAGGCTCACATTGTAGATAAAGTCTCATTTTCTAAGGGTCCTGTTCTCTGAAGCAACAGGTAGGAGCTTTCCAGTGCCTACTTTCATGAATTAAGTAAAGGATGTTGTCCTACATGATCTCAGTGCAAAGGAATGGGGCATGCTTAAGAAGTAAAACATTGCTTCTTGACAATTCTGATAATCTTTTCAATCTTTACAGAGCGAGCAACTGCAAAGCTAACAGCAACAAAACACATGCAAAACTTCCTAAGAATTATGTCTTTCACAGTGTGCGGTCCTTTGCCTAAACACAATTTGACAGAACACAAAAAGTTTACTTCTGTGATCATAATAATCACTCCCTTTGATGAAGGGATTACAAGATGCTAGGTTCCTCCAGCTTCTCAGAACTTTAAATTACTATAGAATTCAGAACTTCTAAAATTGATACTGATGATCTGATATTGTGATCATGCCTCAGTGGAGAATTTAGAAAGGGAAAAAATCTCTGTGAGAAGTGCTCTCGTGCTGCATCACATATGTCCCAGCAAAACAGATCAGACATGGCAGGGCTGCTCTGACTCTTTGCTATGGGATTCAACTCTATGTTTTGCACCTCTTTAAGAATCAAAGTATGTTGCGTAGAGTGCAATTATAAGGAAATATCTTTTGTCGGAAAAGCTCTCACACAACTTTCATCAGCAATTAAGGAGTCCAAAATTGTACTGCATTATCTATTCTTGTATCTTCTCATACCTTCATAACAGGCAGCCTAAATTCTCAGTCTCTAGGCTGGATTCACCTCACCTGGATAATTCTGGGTGACTGGCTCCCCGATTACGTGAGCTGCAAGCATGATGCAGTGCTCTAATAGCAGCAGGAGCCCATCCCTGACTCCCCATCATATGGCAGGTGCACATCCAGCCTTGTGATGGCAAAGGCAGAGAAACCCATGAGAAAGACAGTAGCCAAGATTGAGTTGCCAGAATAATTCCTCCACCCCAAATGCTCTCTGAGCCCAGGAGGACACGCAGCCTGACTGCATTACCTGCTCTGCTGGCAGGAAGCATGCAAACACATTGATGGTCAGGGTGGCTGCAGCATATGGCCTGCTCTGAGACGGCAAACTGCAGCATTGCCCTTCTCACTGAAAGCTTGATGTCATTCCTTTGTGTTATGCATTCCATACTGACACAATCTGCACAAGAAATCTAAAACCTGCCTCTTTGCAAGCATCCAATTTGTGGAGTTTTTTTCTCTGCTCACAATAGTCAGCTACACAGTATCTAGCTGCTAAAACAACCCATTTCCTGATAATGGGAAACAAGATTACAAGGCAGATGCAGAAGACCATATGCAAGGAAAGCACTAGATATTTTCTCTCATGTAACGTGTGCATATTTAGAAGTACTTCAGTGAATATGCAGTATATCAAACCATCACCCTCAAGGCTGATGGGCACCCACCATGCCAGGGGACAGCATCCCGCCCAGCTCCCAGCAGCTTCTTCCTCACCATGCCGCAAGCCCCCACATGGCATGCATGCACACCTCAGGGCTGGTGATGGGAGTACCTACTGCACTTCATGCAGCTCTGCTGTGCCAGAACTGGCCTTGATATGCAAGGCCTGATCTTCCCAGAGCACCGCTACTAAGAACATATTTCCCATTAAAGGTGCACTTTAGTTTTTAAGGAGTGTTAATAGATCCTGTCTCACGGCCCTACGCAATCATCTCTTTTCTAGACAAACCCAGAAGTGCCATTCTCACTCTCTTTAGCAGAAAGGGCATAAAGTAGAACACTATCAACACGGTCACCACACATAGGGTAACTGGTATTACAAAAATCACACAAATATAGAAACTATGGAAAGAGCGAAAGAGCTTTTCAAACAGAACCTGGAGATAACTTTGCAAGTTTAATTCAGAGCCCTTCCAGGCAAGCAGGTTTTTTATTCTCATTATTCTCTGCCCAGGAAGCATTTATCACTGTGAATTTGTGAAATAGAATAAAAAGAGGAGATCAGACTTGCAGGAAAGCCTCTCCCTTTCCTACAATCTGTTAAGGACAGAAAGGAAAGGATATTTGTGTGTGTGTGTAGGAGAGAAAAGAGGTTTGAGGTGGGGGAGTATGCTGAAGGAAATACAAATACAGTTTCACAGTGGAAGTGTGAGTGTGAGAACACAGGATCTGTACTTTATCTAATACTCTTGCAGTTTTCATCAGTGTATAAAGGAAAATGCATTCTGCTAATTTAAAACATCTATAATGACTTGCAAGAAAAGGAAACAAACTTCTATTGAAACTTTGGGGAAAAATGTTGGAAAATTGATTGCTTTTTTGACTTTTAAGGCAAGGCGATAGAAGTTCTCTTACATTAGCCTATCCTAATTTAAAAGTACATAGTGAACTAAGTTCTTTTTGTAACTTTTAGAACAAAAAATATGTTTTATTATGACCATATTCTTATTTAGCTTTTAATACTTAACTACGTGATTTAAGTATATACATACACATACGTGTAAATCTCAGCAAAAATGAAGTTTGGAAATGATGCCCGAATGAGAGTTTCATTCAGCAGGGGCTCCTGAAGTGCAGGGCCTGGCCCTCTGCAGGTCCCAGTTCCCACATATGATTTGAAAGTAGGGCAGCCTTTCTGGCACATGCCCCAGCATTGCCACATCTGCTTAAAGTCATCATTCTGTACTCCAAATTACTTCAGTTTTCTCCTTGCCAGGCTAGAATTTAGTAATGATCCCTGTTGTCTCTACCACCATACTTACATTGAAAGTCATTTATCATGCAAACATTCCTTCACTCCAGCTTGCTTCATTGGAGAATAGTCCATACGATCTCTGAGTAAGACAGAACTCAAGATGGATTTTCAAAGTAGTATAGCAGATGTTTAATGGAGAAAAAGATTTCTGCAGTAAAGCACATGCTACTGAAGTCAATAAAACTTACAGAAAGAAAACTGTATTTAACTGAGAGAATGCAAATATTCAGAATTTAATTACTGATCTGCAGTTTAACACTGGAAACTAGCGATGGTACTATAATCAATACCATTTAATATAAAGAAAATAGCATTTCAGAAAAGATTTTGTGTCCACGGTTTTGGACATGAAAAAAAAAAAAGCACCATTCAGGGAAGACATGACCACAAGCTGCATGTTGGAACTGCATCAGGCAACTGGAGATCCCGCATTGCTAATGTAGCAGCGTTACTCCTCAGCAGCCCCACCTTTTCTGGTAAATCTCACCTGCCTCTGGAATGGTTTCCCTGCATTAGTTCAGCTCAGAAACTGAAATGAAAGCAGGAAAAGAAATCAATGAGAGGCTTAGTCAATATGGCAAGCCTAATGCATTAGATTGTTTTGCTCAATTAAATTTCTTTTCCTTAACTTAATTTAGGTAACCATCAGGTAAAGGATGAAAAAAATAGCTATGTACAGTTAATGCAACAGAAGCTATCAACTGATTTAAGCAGCTGGCCAAAGCAGTTACCAATGCATCTATCCTTTGGTTCATTTTTTCCCTAGATCTACATAATACATGCATGAGTTATATTTTTATATAAAGCACTAAACCTAATGGCTGGTTAGTTCAAATACAAAACTGTTCTGAACAAATTCATGAAGTTCTGAGATCTGGTATGGGTCCCAGAAATACCCATCTGTCAATTCATTTTAGTAGTCCCCACAGTCTCATACTGAAAAATCTAAAGACTCTGCATTTAGAAAGGGTTGGATAAATGCTAGCAATTGCTTGGAACTATTTATTGATACAATATTCTGAAAATGTGGAGATTTTTTTTTTTTTTCAGAATCTTAGATGTAATAGTGCTGTCAACGACAGTAAACAGCTAACATCTTTTCATTGTTTTCTTTCTCTACAGGTATACCCAGTATTTCCAGTATTGGTAGTAAGTAAAAAGACACAGTATTGTTTTGCATTTTCATTCAGCTTCTTGGATCTAGTTTCCCAACATCCCTCTCTGTTGTAGATGATGTTTATCTGAAATGTGCTCTACAGTGAAGGGGTTATGTACTGGCTTACATTAACATGTAACTGTATTATATGGTCAGAGAGAATGTCACTCCTAACAACATATCTGCCTTCAAGCACAGATTTTCGGATGCATTCTTATTGGCAGATGAAAGATGAGTGCTGTAAAAATGAGTGTTATGCAGAGAATTAAAACTTCCACAGAAAATATTTCTTCAGTATATTTTGTAAAAATGTTTACTGGTAACAGGGAAGTATAGGACAATTAATTTTCATGTGTTTATGTATAAATTCAAAGAGAGAACAGAAGATTTTTAAAAACACTTTTCATTTTAGTGCAGTAGCTTAGTAAATGTGTATCTGTTCAAATCTTTAGATTACCACCAGTGGCCTTTGAACTGGGCTTTTCTGCACAGAACAAATAGAACTGTGTTCCTTGTAAAAGTAATCCTGCTTTTCTGTATGCATATAAAGCTTCAAAATATTACACCAAAACTATGATAAAATCATAATGTTGTAATGTTAAGAACGAGCATATCAAGGAAGTAGCAGATTAATCATGTCAGACCACTTAAACAAAGGAAGAACATGGTAACTGAGCTCTGTGTCTCAGCTGAGTTCCACAGCAGACAAGTGCACACAGTCAGGGCATGTCAGCTGCTTACAAATAGAGTGCAGGGCTAGAAATCTATCATGCTGTGACTGACTGAAAGAATATTTCCCACAGCCTCAGCTTTGCAGAAACCTTACATGCAACTTCTATGAGATGTAGGACTATTAAAATGAGAAAATATCATCGTAGTAAAATACAATTTGCCATACCTGATATCCAGCTGAAAAGCTTCTAATAATTTGGATAAAACTGCCTCACTTCTTTTGATGCATAGTCAGGTCTGCCAATTTATAAATCAGCTCAGTTTACGGAAGCTCATGAATAGCACTGATTTGTTAAACTCTAGGCAGCAAGCTAAATATCATCGAAACTAGCCTCCTCGTAAATAAGAACAGTGCTAACAGCTGAATACCATGGCATCTGTTTGGTAGCTTTAAATATTGAAGCAGCATCAATGACAATAACCTGAAACTGAGAGCCTTCGATTTGAATAATGTAATTCTCCTGCTTCAATATCTCCTTTGACACTTTCATGACTGAAAATAGATAGTGATACGCTATTTTAAAACCATGTTTTTATACATATATTTTATAACAGAAAAAAAAGAACTACATGGAAGAGAAGAGTAAGTCTATATTGGTGTTATCAGAAATATCCTGCCATTAATAACAGACATGGGATGAATGGGAAAATAGGTCTTTGGAGTATGGTTGTGCTGTATTTTCTTATTGCTGTGTTGCATGGACTAAATACTTGTGTTTTCACTTCACGCTCCATACAGCCTTTGTCACCACATCTAC
This sequence comes from Chrysolophus pictus, assembly GCA_037305975.1. Lineage (NCBI taxonomy): Eukaryota > Metazoa > Chordata > Aves > Galliformes > Phasianidae > Chrysolophus > Chrysolophus pictus. The sequence continues at coordinate 9,892,112 of CM074583.1, read as the reverse complement.
CATTTCTGAGCATCAGCAGATGTTGGCCTTTGAAAACTTAACAGGGAAACTCAAATACCTTTTAAGTAATGGTGACCTGAAAGGATGCAATGTTGACCTCTTTGTGTTTTAAACTGGGTTGATTAGTATACTGTTTATCTATTAAAAATGGAGAAAAATCTATTTAATGTTCCATAGGAAATTGAAAAATTAGTGCAAGTTTATGCTTTATCTTAAATGTGCTATAAACATCTTGGAGTAATATGTGGTAGAATTCAACAAATTTCTTTATTTACCTGGAAAGGCTGAAGCACGAACATCTCTTCACGAGCATAAGTAAATACTGATATTCTGCTTGCTTTTTTCATGCTTTTCTTCTTAAATAGCTCAGGGGAAAAACAGCTCTACTTGCACAATCTTCTGAACATCTTTACTATAGGATAGAAACAACAGAATTATCAGTTAAACAAGGATAGAACCCATAAATATATTCTTGTCTCTAAGAAAATTTAACAGCATTACAATTAATACATAAAACCAAAGAAGATTCAATAGTTGTGGCTGCTTTAATGGATACTGCATTACTTCTTTTGTCTACGCTATGCTTGTGTTCAAATCAGCAGAGTATCTCCCTAACTAGGGACAGGAGTTTATTCTCAGGAGATACCATTTGGGTTTTATTTTGCCTGACAGCAAACATTACTACGGGGATATTGCATTTTGTGTTCTTGAAGCTTTTTCAAGTACATAAGCAGGGGCAGGAGGGAGGGAACGAATGTAAACCAAACTGCCAGCAAACAAATCAGGTGCCACTGCAATCACTGTTCATTAAACACTCTGAAGACCCAAATGAAAGTATCCCCAAAGAAAACTACGATGTATTTTACTGTGTGCACATACACACATCATTCTCTATTCCTTTTATAATTCAATCATCTTGTATTAAAGCAGTTTATCATTAGTTTGAGTACAAAGAAAGAGTGGTCATTAAGTAAACATCCTTTCTGATCATCTAGAAAATAAATAAATAAATCCGAGCTTTCCTATTAAGGTCATTTGTACTTGCTGCTGTCTATCGGTTGAATAATAGGTTTCCAGTCACTTCCAGCATTCTAGATTCCAATGCTGTCCCTTTCAGCATTTTTCAGCCATATCTGCAAGGATATTTGGTGAGAGCATTAGCAATTAATGAGTCCCAAAACCATTTCATAGTTGTAAAATTTATGATTAGCAATGCTTACACATAATACTTGAACGTTCTGAAAACTGCATTACTTTACTTGCTAAAATAATCATTGTATAATTTTACATAGACCAATGCATCAAAATATTTGTTATTGTGACCACATACAATAATTACTAGTTTGTACATGTATGCCTTCAGAAACCTGAATCCTCTAACCTATAGCTTCTATCTTTATTCCTGTGAAGCATAACACCACTAATTATGCTAAACAGTTTGTTATAAAGGGTATAATTAGATACAGGATAAGATAGACATGATGTGCAAATAGCTCTGTGTGGGTGATTATCACCTTAAAGCCTGCTGGTGGCAGATGAGTCAGAGTTTAGAGACAGACCGTGCACCCAAGTGCAAGGTGGAATCAAGATATTCAAATGGCATTCTCTGCTTTGTTCCCTATATTTTTATTCTTCTTTACAGCCAATTTCAAATTAAGAGAGCTTTTTTTGGAATGATAATGAATATAAAACAAAATAAAATAAACCTTGAACGGGCATTCTTATTTTATTGGTTTCTTAACCTTGAAAGATCTGGTGGATATCCTTCTGCATTTAAAATAGTGTTAGGATGAGTGTAACTTTATTTGCTTTAAATATTTATTATGATATTTTGAAGTGAGAAATATAAATATTATAGAATTGTGAGAGCAAATACTAGAAATCTTATTTTTTAAAAATCACACTGGAAGTATTTAGAACCTGATTTCATCCCTTTGCACCAATCAAGAACTTCTCTCACTAAACTTGCACTGGGATCAAAGTTATTACAGCGCCAAGCTCTGGACTAGATTATGTACTTAACATCCACATATGTCAGTAGGATTTAAATATGCATAACTAGGTTGTAATTGTTTGTAATTAATTGAGAACAAGTTTTACAGAGAGAACTGAATAGTTAAGAGACCATGAACCTACAAAATCTTTTAAATAGTTTCCAGATTGTAATGTGTTGGAAATATTAGCAAAATATTCCCATTTCAATTCAGTTTTAATGAAATCTGACTTTTTACTAAATAACACTGTAAATCAGACATGTAGTCTAAGGCAATCACTTTATCTGAATAAGCATTTACAGGAAGACAGTATTTGTTTTCTCACTGTTACTCTAATAACTCTAAGAGCCCAGAATTTTTCACTTCAAGTTTAACAATTAGGCTTTCTATGATATTAAAACTTTACAAAGCTGGAAAAAAAAAAAAAAGAAAAAAGAAAAGAGAACAGTATCCTTTGTGGTATAATGCTTTCATTTGAATACTAGATCTGAAAGTAAATTGAACATTCTAAGTCAAAGAAATTTTGAGTTTATTTACCTGGTAGAATTCATGAGAACACCACTGTTCTCCTATGTAATTAGGGTTTCAGTCTTGAAGTTCACTAAGTAAGGTCCCTTTGCTGACTCCAGTGCTGAACAGAATCCCACTCTTTCTGGAGTGATTTCTAGCGTACTCCTCAAGAAAGCACTGATAAACTGCTGGGCTGGAATTTGGGAGAGTTTTTGTTTTAGTTTGCTTGATTTGCCAGATCCACCAATTTTAGCAGGTAAGAAGAGCCATTCTCTCCAACTTAGTAGACATGGCCAGTGGCAGTTCTGTGTTGTTTCTCATTCTTCATCCCAAAGTACCTTCATCATCTAGCATTAATTACAATCAGTAGTACATCAGTCTTTTCAGAACTTTCTTTTTTTAATTTGCTGTAATATAGAGAAGACTATTCAGTTCCCTATTAATTTTCGTATAGCTGTTAATGAACCATCGCGTGGTAGGATGCTACAGAGACACTATGTAAAGCAACATTTTGATATGAGTTATGGTACCTGTGGAAAAAATGTTGCATTTGCAACGCGCAAATTTAGATGCAGCTACTCAGAAAAGTTTCTGGACAAAAGACAAGATCTAGGAAGATATTTAAAAATACAACATCTTTAAAGCTTGAGGAGACAAAGCACTTCTCGGTTTTTTTCCCTTTTTTATTTTTTTTTATATTTTGTCCCCAGACATGAAATTAATTTACTTCTTGGAGTATAAAGAAGAATGAGTCTTGAAATCAGCATTTTGATTTTTTTAAAATAGGTCTTGATCTACTGTTCTTCATCAGCTGTGAACAACAGTACAATAGTCTCAGTCCACCTGTGAATTCCGGCACCACTGTAAGATAAGAGCAGAACAAATCAAAATAAAAAATATTTTGCAAATATTTTGCAAATATTTTTGCAAATACTGTAAATACTTACAATTGAAGAATAGTCCTTCCAACCTCATTAGTGTGAGAATAACTAAGTTCACCTAAGTTAAAAGCAGTGGATTTTTTTCTGAGATCAGCTCCAAAATTTTCCAGAACTGGATCACTGGATTTTTAAAACCTCTAAAAAGATCACTTGCTTTTACTCTGAAACAACAACTGGACGCATAAAGAACTAATTGCATTTAAATTCTTCCAACAGTTGTAAAAGATGTTGTAGCTGAGGATCTGCCATAAAAACAACCACATCTTCACATTTATGCAGAATTCTCCTTTCTTCAAAGGAACAGGTATGAAACTTCCTACATTGGTCCAAAAAAATTGCCTGAAATTGGCCCAGAATTTTTTTTAAGACTTAATAAATCAGTGCATGATTTTTTTTATAAAAAACCTTTCTTTTGGCATTCCTTCCCATTTCAGGAGATTGATTTTCAGTATTAATAAACTGCCAAAAGACAAATTTTTCATGAGGTATGTTATCACTGCTTCAAACAGACCTTGAAACAGTGCAATAATTATCACATGATCTTTGCAAGAAGAGACTATATATCATCTGATACAAACATTCAATTATTCCAGCAGTTACAAAATCTCCATTGCCACCGATCTGATACAAACATTATTTCTAATTATTCTCAATCTTTTTTTGTTTAACATTAAACCTAAAACCACTGTGATACGTCTACCACTGTGCTCAGTAGATGCCTATTTTCTGGATGAAGACATCTTTGCTCTCAGCTACTCATTGTTTAAAATAGGCAGTGGCAAGGCCAGTTTTCAACACCTTCTACTGGAATCACTAAACTTGATTTTTTTAAAAAATCCTTTTATGTGTTTTAAGCCAAAGTTTTAAGAGACTAAACTTAAACATAACTAGTCTCCCTCACTAGGATTATTTATAATGTGAATAAATAATGACAGTAGGAAACACAAATTCTCTTTGTCTAGCATTAGAGTGAGCATTATTTAAGGCTTATTGATTTACCATGAGTAATTTTTAGCAACTGTAATGTTTGTGGACAGGTCAGCTTAAACATTTTAGGAGATGAAAGTATACAGAGTGCAGATGCCCAGACAGCAATGTAGTCTTCATATGCTCATTCACCTGCCCTTGGTCAGGTGAATGATAGTGAAGGATAGTCCCCTAGTGAAGAATAGTCCCTCTCAGTGGAAGTACATTCCAATTTTACTGCCAGCTCAGTACTTGGTTGAAGTGAGAAAGAAACAAAGAGCTGATTAATTTCTGCCAACAAAATGACAAGTTTTTTCATGTGCAGCTGTCTGGCTGGAATTAGGCTGAAATGACCTGTTTCATTTCTGTTATTTCCCTAATTCAAAGCCATGATGTGGCATGAGGTGCAGATTGCGCTTCTAGGGAATACTTGAAATGTATTTTCTTCATTTAATATCTTTATATTCGAAACACTGAGGGGAAGCTAGAAGGGAGTGGCCAGAGGAAAAGATCATACATCTAGTAAATCTGCAATCATCGCCTTTTCCTTTCTCCACAAAAGTTTTTTTTTTTCAAGAGTTGGCTTTCAAATAATAGGAAATAAAATCACAGAAATTTCCAGTGCAAATTTAAAACGTCATGTCTTGATTTTCTGCTCATTCATATATCTCATCTACCTTTACTATTTAAGTTGCCTACAGTACCTTTAATTTTAAACAATGCACTAAAAATATACTTTTAGAAGCCCTTTTTCACATTTCTGTAGCTTTGTTTACCTAGAACACCTACCATGAAACATTTAACAACAAAGTAGTATCCTAGATTTATCTAGTGTTTCTTCTAGAATACCTAGGCCAACTTAATTATTCAGGAAAACAAGGACTACAGAATAGAGCATGTAAACAAGATGTTCTGGAATAGTATAGTTTATTTAGTAAACTTGTCTGTGTAAAAAAAAAAGTTTTGTGGTGATCACTTAGGATCACTTTTTTTCACAAGTTGCAATAAAAGAATAACTAGCTTCTAAATGAATGTTATTGTTGTCTGTTCAAAGGATGACTCATCTGCTCCAACATACTTGTGGGAATGACAGTCAATATTCTCTGACTTGGAAGTCTCACATATGTTTTTAGATAAAGCATTTAATTGTCATATTCAAGGAGGGAAGGAGGGAGCTAGAAAGATAAGTAAAAAGACCTTTATCAGGAAATATGTAATCTTGGTGATAATACATTCCATGAGTATGGACATAAGAAAAAAAACCTTCTCTTTAGCAAAGACATACACACACACACACACACACACACACACAAGAATTGCGAATAAAAAGCATTAATTCTCCTGGAGCATTAATGTTACCAAGCAGCCCAGAACTACTAAAGACAGCAGATGATTTCAACTTGATACCAACTTTTGAAGTTGAACTTGCTATGTGCACAGCTCAGAACAAATGACCTTGAGAAGGCTCTTCTAAGGTGGTTACAATTAGCACTAATAACTAGTAATAATAACCAATAATAACTCTTAATTGTTAATCCTTAGGCACAGTACATACATTCATCTGTTTCGTATGCCCACTAAGAAGCAAAGCTCAATATAGTCTAATTTAAAGAGTCAGGGAAGTTTTCATTATTTTAGAAAGTCACAGTCTCCATTTCAAGTCAGTTTGCGAAAAGAATCATGAATCTATAGAATATATAGGATTACTTAGAAACACTTAACACTGATTTTCTGACACAGAAGTAATGATTTTATTTGGACAAGACAAGAGATTCCTTGGGGAAATCATTATCAGAATAAGAGTTGATATGATTTCATATATAGGACCTATAGTTCATTAAGTAGCAGGTATTTCAGAGGGTTAGTCCTTAAAGCATTACAAAGCTTTGATATTGTTACTTTTATTTCTGGTACTACCTAAGTCATTTTAGAAAATGTAATCAATAAAGATTGCTTTTCATTTCTAGCTCCTGATTTTCATACATATTCTCTAATGTCCAGTCCATTCAAACATTTAAGCCAAGCCTAGGCTTGAAACTCAACCAAAATTTAACCAGTGAATTAACTGTCCAAATAATTTATTTGTATGTATTTCAAACTTCTTTACCATAACAAGTCAATGAATGCTTCAGGAGATGGAACGTGGTCACAGGGTGTGCTAGGGTTACCATGCCACCTCAGTATGGCTTTTAGATAGCTTTTGTTGTGCACTGACTACTGTGCTTGCACTTCCTATGTGTGTGAATTGGTGGATCTGATTAGCAAAGGCTAATTTGTTGTTGTTTCCAATCAAGACTTAAGACTACCCACTCAGCTCAGTTTTCCTTATGTGCATTATCTTGACTAAGAAGGAAAAAAAAAAAAAACACAAAAAAGCAAGAATATGATGTAATGATATACTTGGATCAAATATTAGCTGATTCCATTTCAAAAGACTACTTAATAGTAAATAGCACAGTGGAAGCCTTTCCTTAAATTCTTCTCTTCAAAGGAAAGCTTTTGGGATATGCATTCACACTCAGCCATTTTCCCTTCAACTTTGACAAAGTGATCAGAAGATGTAGTAGAAAAAAAATTACATCCTCCTACTAGATCAGGTGGTTGAAACCCCTGTCTTTTTCTCTTCACCTCTAAATCTTCCACTAAGGCTGATATACCAGTGAAACATATTATCATCAAAACATACTATCTTCAAAAAGACCTATCAGCCTAGATCCTTGATACCAAAGAGATGTGACAACTGCAATCTACATACAACACAACTGAACTCCTTGTATGCAGAAGTAAATTCCCTTCTCCCCGTTAATATCACTGCTGTGTAGGCTGATGTGATCATTAAGAAAAATTCTATTCAGGCTCAGAAAAGAAACAGCTGCAGAACACACAGAAGATAAAAACGTCCAATTCTGATGTCCAAAGCTAGGCAGATGGGAGCTGTCAATGATCAAAGAGAACAGAAATAAAACAAAACAAAAAAAGAAACAGAATATTAAAGACCATGTCTCATGTCAAGGTCCAAAGAAAAGTTTTCTCCCCCTCCACCACCAGCTCACCTCCTTACTTGCTCTCAGCTCCAGCAGCCAGCACCATTAAGTGTAATCATTCCACCCTACCTCAACACCAAAACACATTGACTAAAGGAAATGAAGCTCTAAAGAGACATATCTTATGCCTTTGATGAGAGACAAAATGCCTCTATATGTAGGTAATGTGGCTTTAGGGCCTTCAAGATACTTAGACGTTTTGTATTTTCACAAAAACATAATCTAGCTGTGATACGAAATAAATACAACACACAAAAAAACGTGAGAGTGAAGAAAAGGTCCACACTACTGGAAAATATATGTCTTCTGTTAACAGAAATGTATTTCACTCAAAAGGCCCTAAAACAGGATGCAATGGTAAGATATGTGTCTTTGGTAAGAAATCTATATTTGTCTGATATTGTCATTTTATCTCTACAGAGCAGATTAAAAGAGTATGCTTTTATTTTGTTCCATGTGTTAGAACCACATACGTTGGACTTGAATATCTTCTCACAATGAAAAATGATATTTTGAACCATTGAAGATGAATTGTTATGCACAGCATTTTATGTCTATTTGGTGTTTTGGGAGTCATCAATTGCTTGTTTTCTTGTTCAGTGTGGAATCATGTACTGTTCAAGTGCAACCTAGAATAGTTCAGTAATGGATGTTTGTAATCTATGTCTTTGTCCACATGCTTGCCTGTTTAGAACAATATCACAGATGCAAATAACAAAACCTGATTTTTCCTGATGCATGCAGATCCTCCAAAGTTTGATAGGATATGGCCGAATATTTCTTCTCTTGAGGTTTCTAAACCAAATCAAGGTAGGATGCTGTAAAATTCCTAGTGGTGTAAAATTTCCCAAATTTCTTTCAAAGAGTCCCAACATGGCAGCAAAAATAGTAACAGTGGTAATGCAACTCTTTTTTTTTTAGTTCTAAGTAATGATATTCTGCAAGAAAATATCTACAGAGTTCAACCATAAAAGAAATCTTACCTGAATTGGGCATCTTTCAAAGATGAAATCATGCACATCACTATGTAAAGTCTGGAAATGTAGACACAGTTATAAGTACTGATACATGTTAAGTTGTACGGAAGTCCTTAGATAATATAATATGACTTGTATAAACAGCACAGTCTGTATTATGAATAAGTTCTCAGATTTTTTGAGTGAGAAGGATTGCAATTCCCTTCTTTAAACACACTTATTAATATTTTGTTTCCACTTTCTTTTCCCAAGTGAGCTGGGAATTCTCAGCTTGTATGCCATTCAGCCTGCAAGCATGATCTCTGCAGAATAGACTGTTCTCAGCAATTCAAGTTCCACACAAAGAATTACTCACAGACTTTGGCATGATGATTAGCACTGAAAGTGACAGAATGACTTTTTGAGATGAATAATAAAGTAAAAGCAATATTCTTTGTTATTTGAAGTTTTATTCAGCTGTACTACACATTTCGTAAAGATGATTCAGTGTAAAAATATAATGGTCCTTCTTTTTTCTCCTTATTTACTGCCCCGATTACAATTCACTCCCAAGGAAACCCTGCAGAAATTTGGTCAGCAGCTTGCTCTGATAATTCAGAGGATATCTTTTCTGGCCTTTAGCATATATAGATGGAGAAAGAACAAAATTTAAAGGTGATATAGAAAATAGCTACTAAACTAAACAAACAAACAAAAAAAAGGATTCTGTTGGGAAAGTATCTTAGAATGGCTGCAGCTCTATCCATTGATCACAGTGACCAGATGGAGATGCACACATACATGTATAAAATTTAATGTGCTATATGTGCAAGCTTCTACATTCTCTACACAAAAGATAGAAAATCACAGTTGGTCTGTGCTCTCTATAAGGTTTATCAGTGTACTTTAGTTTGTATTATTCACATATATTTTGAGCTAAATATCCCTGATGATATGGCAGTATTCTAATAATTTAATTTAGCCCACGTTCTATTTTCCAAATTTTTGCATGTGTTCTTTAAACAAACAAAAAAATACAGGTTGATGTCTACTCCTCTGCTGTGTCCAAGGATTAGCCTACCTTATTCACAACATATTTCATAGCTTAATCATTTATACTGCTTGTAATCTAAGACCTAACTTCACTGCACAATGCATCTCAAGCAGCACAAGATTACTCATTATTTCTTCTCCAGTAAATAAGAGCCAGCCTTAGTAGAATTATTTTTGATATTTTGTTATGGAACACAAAACACAAAAACAAAAAGCATTTCCATTTAGATTATATGCTTGCTTATGCATTATATATTTACTGTAAATTAAATACTTGTTAATTATAGTGTATAATGAGAATGATTACAAAAATCTTATTATATCTAATATTATTTTATCATGTTTTCTTTCTTTATGCTAATAGGCCAGAGTATATTTGCAAATAAATTTCATAAAACCCATTGTAGAGCACACTGATTGCCTTATAGCCATTGGTCGTGTACTAGTAGAAGTTGCCCTATAACATCTAACACAAAATTGCCAGTGTGCATATGTGAATTAATTTCCCTTTATTTTGGATATTACAGCTCAAATGACTCAATAGTTGATAGTCTATAATTTCAGTAAGTTTCATGGTTTCCTTACAAAAGAGGAGCCATTGTTAAAGTCAATTTAACATGGTAAAGAACCAAAATAAAGAAGTTTATTTTAATCTTTTGATTTATTTCTTTTAATCTTTTGATTTATTTCTTTATATGATATCTTTTCTAATTTACTGTTCATTTTATCACCTATCCAGTTGCTCCCAAATTATCTATGACAACTGTTTCTTCTGTTCAAGTTGCAAACCACAAGAGAGGTAGGAATTCTTGGATTCATACAGTGATTTCATAGTGCTATGTGTTGTGAAAACATTGCACTGTATGAATCTGGAATATCTGTGAAGTGAACCCATCAGCTTTACTGGTGAGGCATCTTCATTGACAGCAGAAACATTAAGTCAGATAAACGTAAGGCATACACAGAAAAAATAATTATGCTTTTTACACAGTCACTGTTGACATATAAGTGATGCGGCGCTTGTTTTTGAACTAGTTAAATATTAGAATATGACCATTCAGATTGTTACCTAGAAATGAAATGTTTGCTTGAGATTTCCTCACCCATCTGCATAAATTGTAAAAAAGGAAAGAAAAAGATTAGTTGAGGGGAAACAATACATAAAAAAGTCAATTGTCCATATCATCAAGAAATATCTGTAAGTGCCATGGAGTTGAATATGTAGTTATGTCTTTTAATGCATTGTAAGTGTGTCTTACATCTTCATTTTATTGTAACAATGTGCAAATTGAAAGTATAGGCATTACATTTTGTACTGATGTTTCAGTGTTTTATCAAAATAATGGCATTATGTGGGCATAATGAAGGATGCCAGTATTATCTCAGTGGCATACAGGCAACCTATTTGATTTGCATATTTATCAATCTGTCTGAGCTCAGATATTTTCATTAGGTTTCCTCATCAATTTATCTATAAAGAGTACATATGAACATGTTTTGTCTTTCTATAGCTATTTGTGAATATCTCTTATTTATTAAACACATATCACTAAGGACTAGAGATATCAACAAACATTAGAACTTAGTTTGACCCATTTGATAAGATCATGATAACTATTTGTTTTGAAGCAGGTCATTTCTAAGGTCACAAGAAAATCTCCTTTGTTTGTCTTTTGTTAGAGTACAGAGGAGGAAACCAGAGTTACCGGACAATGAAAAAGAAAAAAAAGAATTTAATGATTTCTGAATGTACTTTTCTTGAAATACTGTCTGTGATTTTAATTTGAAAATGACACTGATTGCTGTCTCGTGCATTATCAGTTTCAGTTTTAAAACTGTTCTTCCCTTCCATGTGTGTCTACCACTGTTTCATGTGATGATGTTTCATGTTTTACTGGTTCCAGCTGGAGCATGAGCTGGACCCAGTCCTGACTGATAGCACAACAGTACATCATCTCGAAGATGTAAATGTGTAGCATTATAACAGAGGGGAGGCAACAGAGAATTCAGTTTATAGGAAGACATATTCATCCTTTACATGAGTATTTTCAATATTTAGTTTTATGCTTTATGCAGTAGGATCAGGGTTGTCACAACAGAATCACTGCATTGAAAATCATCTTTAAAGGCTCATGCAGTCAGTTCTTCTGTGAGTTGGAAAGGAATTTGACAATTCCTGAATCATCCAAAGATAATTATAAAATCTAACATGGCTCTCTATTCTTCCTTTTTTCTTTGCACTGAACACACCTAACTAGCTTTAACTCTCCTTTGAGGTTTCACTTTCCAATTCATTTACTCCTTACTGTTACTCAGCTTTAAACTGCCTCTAGTTTATCCATGCCTTTTCTGACATACAGTGTTAGGAATTGAAAGCAGCATTTTGCTGGAAGCTCGTGGCATTTCAGTCTTGTTAAACCATTTTCAGCCTGATTTTAGTACTTTTCATCCACCTCTTTCTGCAATTGCAGGGCTTTGCCAACACGTGAAAATTATTGGGCTGCTAACCAGTGACGTATGCTTAAAAACCTTAAGTTGTACTTTCTGGTCTTTGTGCTGGTAGGGGTGAATCACATGATAAGCTATAAGGGCCATGCAGCATTGACAGGTATTAGGTAACCAGATGTCATGATGCTGAACAAAATTCTACTTGTTATGGCAGAATAATTTTTTATAACATGCAAACTCGTTACACAGTTTTTTGGTTTTTTGGTTTTGGGTTTTTGTTTTGTTGTTTTTTTTTTTAAATATATATAAACGTGTAAAAATGTATTAATGGTTCACTGACCAGGCCAATAACAACAGGAAAAATAACTTCATTTGAATGCATTAGCAAAATGGAAGAGGAGCAAAAACTTGGTTACCATCTGGCATTTAAGACTGTTAGACCAACTGTACATACAAGAATCATAGAATTACCTGTTTTGAAAGGGACCCACAAGAATCAGAGTTCAACTCCTGACTATAAATAGGGCAACCTAAGACTTAAACCATTCATTTTAGAAAGCTGTCAAAATATTTCCTGAACACCAATAAGCTTGGGCCCACTTCTCAGGGGATACTTGTTCCACTGCCTAACCCATTCTGAAAAGTAAAAAACTTTTTCCTAATATCCAATCTGAACTTCCCCTGGTGATGTTTGAACCATTCCATTCTATCACAGGTCATCAGAGAGAAGAAATCAGCACCTCTCTCTCCACTCTCCCACAAGGAAGTTGTAGACAGCAATAAGATCAAGAATTGGTCTAATTACTTACCCTAAAAATTGACAAACTGCATCGGAACTTGAGTGGGCCTTCAGCGCCTGTTTAAGAGCACGTTTGTACATCAAACTGAGCCTTTCAAAATCATCAGTTTCTTCTTTAGTCAAGATCGTAACTTGGAGAAAGCTTTGCTATCGCAATGAATTATTTTATGTGCAGCAATTTTTTGTGTGTGTGTTTTTGTAATAGCCAATTATGTGCTCTAATAGTATTACTGAAGGTCATGTCAATTTCAGTGTGGAAATAGTGCAGTTATTCATTCACAAAACGTTCTCTCTACTATTTTAAAAACGAAAGATGAGGTAGCATAGTCTGATTTACTGTCACTTACTTATAGCCTGCATATTTTTGTAACATAACAATGCAACATTATTTTGCTGCCTGTTACTGTTTCCTCTGAATTCACCTGCAGCGTGATTTATGTTTAGCCACAAGACTGACAAACAGATCAGCACAGTATCTTGTCACCAGAACAAGTTGTGCAATGGGTGCAGAAGACAGGTGCTATGTCAAAGCAGAAATTACAGAATTGCTTCTTCATCTGAGATTCAAAATGATCAGATTGCTTATCTCCAAACAATCTTTCTTATTTTAGAAATTCAACACACTAAAACTTAGCATTGTAACAATTCTGACTATGGTTCTGCTTGATAGCACTAGCTTCCACTTTTAGGCCTGCTGCCTCTACCCCTCAAGGGCAGTTTTCAGTCAGATAAGACAAATAAACTAGGGGAGAAATGCAGCTGAACAGCTGCTTGAGATGCTGAATCTCACTGGCTAGTTACAAAAGAGAAACATTAACACTTTTCCTCCCCGCTCCATTATCAAAGAATCATAGAATCATGTAATATGACAGACTATGTCTACTGGTAGTGTATTGAATCTAGTACACCAAGTCTTTTACTGTACAGCAGTTAGAGGGATCAAAATTATCAGGCTAACATGAACTGTGATCATTACTTCACCAGCATTATATCAAAGAAAACAGGAATGTGCATATGTTAACTGAATATACGTATGTAAATTGAAATAACATTTCCTGGCAGCAGAAAGGCAGTTCTAAAGATGGATATATATGTTACACTAAGTGCTGTAGGTAAAAGAAAATATACAGTCTATTTACAGGCTGCTAGATCAAACGAATGGCAAAAGAAGTATATACATATTGCTTGCATAACATACTCATAAACATGGACTGGTAGAGCAATTACTTAACAAACATTTAAACAGGTGCACACATTGTTTCAGATACACTACACCAACAACTCATGGGCTCATTACGTGCCCAGCACAATCAACAGTGCACCTTACAAAAGTCACAGAGACCTGGGCCCCTGCCACATGTATCAAAAATTGACATTTTACATCCTCTGCTACAACTGTCTAATTATAGGTTAACTTCAAGCCCTCAAAGTACTTTCACGTCACCGCATCCAGTGTTCCATTATTGCAAAGAAACATACCATAATCTCTTTTACTAATTCAATTAACTACACCTCTAAAACATCAGTGGTGTTGCTGCAAATTGGAAGGGTGTTTGAGAACCTCAGTGCCCTAATGGCTAGCTGCTATTTTCTAGATTACAGCTGAAGTGTCTCAGTGGCTGGTTAATATGCCTTTGGTCCTGTGCCAGTGCTGTCCGTTAGCACAGATACTCACTTATGATGATAGAAGACCATCTTCTTGTTGTATTTATAGCCTGGCGATATCCCAGCTTCAATTTCCTAGAGTAAACAAGCCAAATTATCGTACTCTTCACTTTTTAAATAGGCTCTCTACTTCTCTGATCATCCTAATAACCTGCATTTATTCTGAGTTCAGACTCAGAGCTGAACAATCAGACATACACAAGCTTTCTACACACATCACAGCTGCGCCTTGTATAGTGATATTGATACCTAATTTCTATTTTTCTGAATAAAAACACATATTTCTTGTGATTAAATACTGAGGCAGTAGCATTTTATACGTAGCATAGGTTTGCTGTTTTTGTTTGTTTGTTTGTTTTCAAAAGAGACTGTCATGCCAGCTGCAATTCAGATGGCTGCAATAAGCATGCTTTCTATTTAGTACACATTTCAGAGTTTTCAAGCTCTTTTCTGGCCCAATTGTTTCTCATGTCTGAACTAAAACTGGGTTAATACTTACCTTAGAAATGTGCCAGAAATTGCTCTTAAATAATACTTCTCTTCCTTCCTTTTTTTTTTTTTTTTCCCCTGTTTCACTTATTTTAGGAGGTTCTCACCAAAATTGTCAAACTCGAGATTTATTTGGTCTTGAAGTAAAACAGTTCCTTCCCATGGTGCCAACCAGTTACAGTACCCTGAGATGAATTCAGTACTAGTTTGAACAAGTTGAACAAGAAGTTTGACAATTTTGTCCTCTATATGCAATATTTTTAATATGAGAAAGATTTTCCTGTGTCTTGATTTATATTCATCTCAAATACGCAAAAAAGACATGCATTTCTATCAGCAGAATCTGAGCCTCCAATACTCCTGAAAGGTTTACAACTGCAAATGCTTCAGTTCCATCAGGTTTGCCAATAGCAACCAGCCTTTGACGTCATGCTATGGTCAGTCACGCTAATCTGCCTGAAACAAACCTCACTTTCATTGCAGATAAACATCTGCTGTTGTCCATGTTACATTGATTAACATGTATGTGCCATTCATTCATACTTCTTCTCATAGTTCATTTTTACTGAGCATGTAATGTGCTATTACTCTGCTGCTGTATACATTTTGTATACATTTCTGTTCTTCCTTGAAAGACTGTGAATGCTTCGGGCACTCCAACCGGTGCAGTTACATCGAGCTGCTCAATACGGTCATTTGCGTGAGCTGTAAGCACAACACTAGAGGTCAGCACTGTGAGTTATGCAGGCTGGGCTACTTCAGAAATGCTTCTGCAGAGCTGGACGATGAAAATGTGTGCATAGGTCAGTCCCGGGGTAACTGTGGCTTTTCTTCTGTGCCTTTTCAGCTACTGGCAGCTGCTAGGGACTGCTGCTGCTTAATTGCTAGTTGAGCCAGAATGAGCTTTTTCAATGGATAAGAACATCTGTGAAGACTTTCCGTCCTGTTGCTTTAGTTGTCACTGTAGCCCCAAGGAAGTATTTTGGATCTGTACGTCATGATGAAATCCTTTGGCTAAGGGCCCTGGGAAGACTCTCCCAGAGAGCCCCAAGAAGCTGACTGTGTTGGCCTGCAGCAGGGAGCTGTACATGTGTGAAAATGGAAGCTTTGGGTCATAAATCCCTGTTCCCAATCTAACTTTCAAAATTATTAGTACATTCATGAACACTTGCAGAAGATCTACAGAAGTTGCCAGGTACATGAATAGAAGATGGGGGTTGGTGCTTGTTAACCCCTTTTCATAGAAGATCACAGAATGACCTGGGTTGAAAAGGAACTCAAAGATCATCTAGTTTCAACCACCCTACTTTTAACAGTGTCGCCAACCACCAGACCAGGCTGCCCAGAGCCACATCCAGCCTGGCTTTGAATGCCTCCAAGGATGGGGCATCCAAAACCTCTCTGGGCAACATGTTCCAGTGCGTCACCACCCCCTGAAAGAAAAACTTCCTCCTAGTATCTAACCTAAATCTTCCCAGTCTTAGTTTAAAGTCATTCCCCCTTGTCCTATCACCATCTATCCATATAAGCAGTTACTCCCCCTCTTGTTTATACACTCCATTAAAGTATTCGAAGGACACAGTGAGGTCTCCCCAGAGCCTTTGCTTCTCCATCTTTTATTAATTTAAATTTTAAAAGAGCATGTAGCTCCAGATCCTATTCACAGGCAGAGGGCTGCTAACTCCTCTCTCTTTTGAGAAGAAACTGAAATTATGCCTGTGTGATTAGAATTTGTCAGACCAGTTTGACATAATGTCAATTTAAGTATAGGAAACCAAGATGAAAGCAGGGCTCTAAAGCTAATATCTGTTGTAACTATCCAAAATGCAGAATTAAAGCAAATGCCAGAATAAAATAAGAAATTGTATAGTACAAAAAATGTCACACAAGAAGAATATGTGTTGTTCTCTTATCACCTCCAGTCAGTGCATAGAAAATGATAGGACAGTAGGTGAAGACCAAGGACAGTCAATAAAAGGTTCGCTATTGGCTTCATACAATATCCAGTAGTGAACACATCTCCACAAAAGGCAACACTCACTTCATTGTTCTTAAACACAGTGTTTCTGGATTTCTATTGTGATTAGTTTTTCTTTCCATTTTCAAGAAGGAAAAGAAAAAGAAAGAGAGAGAAAAAAAAAAAAGATTTTCGTACCAAATTGGCTACAGGTGAATAAGTTAAATTTTAATATTCTTTATAATCCATTCCTGAGATTCAATCCTCGCATTTTTTAAGGTTGCTATTATTTGTTTCAGTCTACAGCTTGTCAGATTTACATTTTATTTTGTGATAAACACCTGGATTCATCCACGCACTGCATTTCTTTTAACTTTGCTTGGCAACACATTCAGAAAATGCATGATCTCCTCTGACATTAATTAGTCTGAGCTAATATAAACTTTAGTAGGCAAGTCATGATTTCTTACATGACTGTGCTGAGGATGTTAACCCAATCAAATGTTATCAGTAAAAAGCACTGTCCTTCATATTTGTTTGATGTAAATAAGGGACAGCATTGATATGACATCAGGGCTATATAATTTCAGCTATCTAAATAGGCCTAATAAGCGTGATACTCTGGGATTTTTCATCAGCTCATGCAGTAAATTGTTTTCCCTTGTACACTTGAAATGCTAAGTTTGCATCTGTAGTTATATCTGTAAGACCAGGAAGTTAATAAACCAGGGGTAAAAAATAAGTAGATTTGTAATTAATTAATTTGCAAGTAATATATTTAGAATGTTTTAGTACAATGCATTTCAGAGTGTCCCAGACATTAAGGAAGTAAAATAAAATAAACTTTCACTTATCAAGTCTTTAAAAAAAAAAAAAAAACAGAATTAGGTCCATTTAGGTCCTACCTTAAAGCAAGCAAAATTCTCAAGGGCTCCCGTGTGAGATGACTACAGGATCAACACAGTTTTGCTACATGTAATTTGTTTAAATAACAATATTCTTATTGGTCTAGGGTAGCTTTGAGAATCATAGTGATCATACTGCATACAAAATCCTTGTTTCTCAGCTGATTCACCAGCTTAGTACTTTCATACTATCGCTGGCATGAAACCAGTGAAATGTAAAGGATACCAAAGAACTTTTTAGAGAAGGAAATTTAAAAAAAAAAAAAAAAAAAGGAGAGAAAACAGAAGTTCTTTCCTGTGGCGACGCTGCTAAGATTTAATCCTGCAAAGTGTGGGGCATATTTTCATTGCAGAGAAAAAATGGATTCACCATCCTGCTGCATCAAACACATGGAGTCTTGCTCTATTGGAAACGCTCATTTCTCCTCTGAGAGCACTGTTTTGAATTTTAAGTATGATTATAGAACATTACATTAACAGTAACATTTTAATAATCAGAATTTCAGAGACCACAAATCTTATTCTCATAAAAAGTCTAATTTTTCCAGTTTAACTCTTTCCTCTTCAACTACATATATAGAAAGTTCAATATATTTAGATAGGTTATTGGCAGCTAGCAGGGGTTTGGCTCTGATTTATCAAAGCTACTTATATAGTTTTGATATAT
Organism: Chrysolophus pictus; assembly: GCA_037305975.1. Lineage (NCBI taxonomy): Eukaryota > Metazoa > Chordata > Aves > Galliformes > Phasianidae > Chrysolophus > Chrysolophus pictus. The sequence continues at coordinate 9,873,718 of CM074583.1, read as the reverse complement.
ATATATATATATGGTAAGTACCTGGATAACGTGAATCTTAGTCAATGCTATCTAAATGATGAAAGCGTTTCATTTTCAAAACCAGAAGCATTAAAAAGCATTTAAATATCAAGAGAGGTTTTTGTTGTTGTTGTTTGATTTATTTTTATTTTATTTTATTTTTTGCTTTTTTTAGTATAAAGCAAATGCAACATAGTATACAGTGGGCTTAAATCTTATTTCATTATGCTCTAAATTTTTTAGAAGTAAAATAAATTTTATTTCCTAAAATGAAATATCAAATGTTTGTCAGTTGAATTCCAAATCACTTTCAGTGGACAGCCCAATTTCTAAATAAGTCATGCTATTTTAATATGAAAAATAATTCACTGGGCATGCTTGTAGTGCAATTTAGCAGAATTGGAAGAACTTCATTTTTCACAAACTCTTGATCAAGTCCTAATAACTCTGTTTCAGTGAATACACACACTGGTAAGCATGAAAAGTATTGAAACCTCCAAGTGGACCCAGAGTAATACATCATTTCCTTTGCTTTTATAAGATAAATACTGAAATAGTGATTATTGTCTCACCTATAAGATCCAACCATGTGGTCACCTAGTCTTAAGTCCCAGTTAATATCTGTGAAAACTTAATAAATTCCAGTGATAAATGCTTTAAGGGTTGCTCTGTAGCCACTGTCAACCCAGAATGATAGCAGCAAGCCTGTAAGATTCAGCTCATTTTCACTATCTTTTTTTTAAAAAACCTATTGGCAGAATTGCATTAATATCTCAGTGAAAATATGACTGCTACTGTTATCTTCCCATCCTTTATAGTCACCAAATTGAGGTCAGGAGGAAAATACCTACCCAGCTGGATTAGCAGAAGCTATTTTTTTTTCCTTTCCTGGAGCCTGGTGTATGTTCTTGCTAAGATGATCTGGAAATGTTACTTAATGGCCTATTGCTGCAAGGTCATAATGATACCCACTGTCTTTCTTTGGCACACTGGAATTGGATTTTTTTAATGTCTTAGGTATTTAGCGGGTGATGGGAAGTGTTGTATTGTACACCCTGTCATATAGTGTTGGACAATGAGCTTGGGTGTTCCATTGACCTTTCTAGGTTAGACACTTGTGTCAACTGCGTATTGGAAAAGACATAGGCTAGATTGAATTACTAAAGGTTCCCAGGTCTGTTCTCTGATTTGATCTAGCACTTTTACAAAAATGGCTCGACTTAAAGTTTTCTTTTTGGTAGAAAATAATATGGACCTACTACTTCTAATATTTTCATGTGATAATTCAGTAGAAAAGCTTTTGCTGACTCAGTGTCAGTTTCTGTGGCCAATTTAAAACTATGTATCTATAGCGTTCAATAACATAGGCCATACATTTCTTTCAAAAATAATTCTTTTTAATCGCTGTAGGTATGATTTGTCCAACTAAGTTATTTTTAATGTGTAAGAACTAGGTCCTCTGTTTCTAATGTAATTCCAAGCCTTTTGTCCTTCAAGATTTTCTATAAACACCTTAAACAAATGTGACTTACTGCATTCAATATGTAACTCCATTTTATGTCTATTTACATAAACATTTTGTACATCTGATTAACATCAGAATTGCCAGCTTTTGAAGTGGCACCCGTCACAGTATAATCATGCTGTCTTGCACAATATTTTTTGTATTACAGCATTCAGCTTCATTAATGAATGTTGCTAGCTAATTGACTATATTATTATTGTGGATATCCAACTGCCAAAGGTAACTTCTCTTCCTCAGCATGCCAAATGTTTAAAGTGTCATCTGTAATTTATGGCTATTAGACACTGATACAACAGATGACAAATGTCTTTCTGGCAATGTTGTTGATTGTTTTTTTTTTTTTTCTGACACAGATTTTCCATTGTATTTTTTAATATTTTCCTTCCAGTTCAACAACGTTTTGTCATTTTCAATTTCACTGAATTTTAACCTAATACTGGGGGAAAATTCCAAAGGTAGTCAAAGCAGCAGTGATTCACACGCACACAAAGCCAGATTCCCAGCAGGTTGCTCAGATTCAAGAATCAATTTGTATTTCTTTTGCCTTCAACAGCAGCAGAGATCTGCCAAAATCTAAGTGTGTCTGCAGTCTTGGGTGAGGGAGGAGTTACTCTGGGTCTACATGGGTCTACATAAAAATTAAGATAAGACCACTTGAAGAAAAAAATTGGAGAATGAGAATGCCAAAAAATGAGCACTGCTAGCTAACACCTTCTTCGCTTAGCTAGCTGAAAGCTGAATTCTAATATTCTAATCACAATAAAGAAAATGGCTGTGGTTGAAGAAGATATATTCCCCTACAGTAACTGTTGTGGGAGGAAATAAGTTGCCCTAGTCTTACTTTAATTAGGTCAGTACACGTGTGGAAAATATACAGCAGAGAAAGAGCCTCATTGCATCTTCCATCTGCCCACTGGGAGATGAGAGAAATGAAAACAGCAACATAAAGCAAGTTCTGATAAGTTTTGCATTACATTCCTTCTCACCTCTGCTTATCATTGTGGAAAATGTAAAAGGTTTATTAATGTCACTGATAAATACAGTCTCATCAATTTAATGACAAGTATCCACAGAAATTACTATACTACTCCAAACAATAAAGGAAGACTATCTTGAAAATAACTAAAGTGCATTTATATAGCCTTCTAAAGCCATTCAGCATTTCTAAAACCGTCGAGTAATATATAGATAAGCCCATTTTAATGATGTGAAACATTTTGCCCTAATGGCACATTGATATGTAAAACTTTCCTAACGTTTGTTAAATTGTCAAAAACATTCCTACCAGTCTGTTACAATCACCCTCAAAGAACAGGTATCTTTTGCCTTCACATCTTTCTGCTTACCTTTTTCTCTTCATATCATAAAATGCCTCTTCCTGAAATGACATTTGCAAACAAATATATGGACTATAGTAATTATAGTCACTACTCCTGATGTTCATAGACAGTCTTCCTTTACCTGTAACACTGGAAATGCAGCCTTTATGGTATTAAATGAATTATCACTTTATGTAGACCTGAATCCAGTGTGTGTGTGTTGTCTTGTTTCTGCAGACTGTTATTGTAACCCTTTTGGTTCAGTCCATGATCGCTGTAATGACAGAGGATTTTGTGAGTGTAAGGAGGGAGCATCAGGGCCTAAATGTGATAAATGTCTGCCGGGATATATCTGGCACAGCTTGGGCTGTCAACGTAAGTAACTCAGAGTTGCCCCTCTTCTGCAACTTTGCTGCCTCTGCGTCTGTGTGCTATCATGTGCAGCTATTTAAGAGCAGAAAATGAGCAAAACCTCTGCAGGCTGCCAGAATGCCATACTGCCTGAGCCTTTCTGGAGTCTCCCAGATGAGGACAATAGATTGGCTGTGCCATCCGTTAATTTTAGTACACTTTCAGTGTCCTTGCTCTTGCTAATTCTTGCAAGAGTTCCTACTGAAATATATAAATGTGTGTGTCTTGCTATTTGTGAAAAACGTTTTGTGTACTAACATATCAGCATATTAAATCCAACTTTTAAATTCTTCCTAAAAGACAAAAGGTAATTTCTCTGCATGTTCTTTCTTTTTTTTTTTTTTTTTTTTTTTGTACTAAACTTCAACCTCTTCGATTAACTTAACCATACTTTCACACCTTAGAACTAAGCCTCTGAGCAATACAACTGCAAAATGCTGGCTTATTATATGTTATAACTAGTGAAAACTACACAAAATTTAAAGATAATTTTAAAATAGAATTGAAAAAAAAGTCCTTAAAAATAATAGCTGAAATTTGGTGTAAACACTGTTAGCAGCAGGTGTTGTTTCAGCAGTTAGTTGGATATTTAGATACTTTTCTCATTAACAGGTCTTGTAAACATATGAGTGGAAATATCCAATCAGTACACACTGGATTAGGCTTTCATTGTCAGTTTCTTTTGTTTTGTTATAACTGTTTTGATTACTTACTTCCAGAAACTCTAGAGACTTCTCATGATTTTTTTTTTCACCTTTTCACAAGAAAATCAATATGATTCTTTGCAGTATAATTTGAATAAAGCATAGCAAACACTTGTGTTCACTCCGTGGGTTTAAAAAAGATATTAAGCAGCTAAGGTAATGAATGGAGCTGAAGGTCTGTGTACTGTGGTTGTACAGTCACATAATTAATATGGCAAGAGATATAATAGGCTGTCAAACCAATTGCTTATTAACCACACTGTTTTCTGTCTTTATGGTTTGGACATTATAACCCCAATAATGTTCTTCTAATGAGTATTTTTTGAGCCCAACATATAATTAGCCCGATTTTAGCTGAGTCAGACTATTTGTAAAAGTTTTAGACAGTTTCTGGAAATGCAAGCTAGTGCTTTTCTGTTTGCTGACAGAACCAATTAAGTGTCCCTCTCTGCATTGTAATTTTCTGAACAAATCTTCATCTGATTGTGTTACTGTCAGATAACTCCCAAGTTTCATCAACTTATCTGATCGAGTTCAGAAGAAAAACTAGATGCAGTTGTTAATTTTATGGAACAGACACAAAATTTAAATCTTGTTTCAAGTCTTTTCATGGAGGAACAGAATTCCAATTCATTTAGTTTTGCAGTGTGGCAATTTTAGCTTGGTTTTCTTCCCACTGAAATCTAAACAACTTACTGGAAAACAAGTCGGTACCAATATACAGAAAAAATAACAACTCATTCTTCTGCCTTAACAGAGCACAAAAGAATTATTGTCTGGACTTGTAGCGTATGATCATATGGGTTTACCTTGAACTTGCACTGCACAGAAATATAAATATGCTAAGATGGATACACACACAGTGCACCAATATGTGCTTGTTTACTTTTTGTCATATGTAGCCTAGTGGTACTATTACAAAAATCTATTTTTATGGAGCTTTGTTGCTAAACTTTGTTGACCTAGAACAATCAGAAGCTTTACCTACAAATAAAGTTAAATCTATATCATAGCTAGTTTAATTATTCTAATGATGGTGGTAGTAAATGAAATGGCTTAGTATCAAGTCATGTGAACCTATTTGGGAAAAACAGTGCTGAAAATCCTGTTGTGTTCTAAGGCTCAGAATACATCATTTGATAAATTACTGTTCAGAGTCTCCCTTGTACAACACATGGGTGAAAGACACAGAAGCTATTATCCTCAGAAGTATTCGTTTAGGTACTGCACTCTTACTGATTTCATCTAAAACCTTTGAGGATCTAGGTAGAGCTCTCATCACTTGCTTCTCTGTGCATACAGAGGTCAGATGCAATTTAAGACTTTGCCTCCCAGATAAAAAGCACCGTGATAACAACTGTTATCTTACTGAATTCAGGGTTTATGCTACACAGACACAGCAGTCAGTCAGGGTCTGGTTAGAACAGGAAGGTTTGCTGCCCTCATTAAAAAAAGAGGCAGAGGTGCAGCTGTGCCTCCATGCCCACTTCTGGACACATCCATGCTTCAGGCAGAGTGTGGGGGAAGCAGCCAGGGCTCAGCCCTCCACCACTCTTCCACAAACCTCCAATGGTTTTCTCACCTGCACACATATAGAGGTCCAAGTGAGGGGAATGAATTCAGAGGAGAACACACTGGTCCTGAAACTCTTTTAGAATTTCAGAAACGTGAGAAACAGGATAGCTATACTTAATTTTTCTGTTTTATAGCAGTTAAGCCATTTCCTTTAAAAAGCAATGTAGAAACAGAAGAAAATAAAGCTCTAAAGCTAGAAAGAAATTTAACCAGCGGTGACAGTTGTTTTGGGCCAAAGTGACCAGTTCAGCACAATAAGAGGAACCCATAACAAAAAGTAGAATCATTTGCACAAAGCTGACTGAGTCTGAAAAACAGATGAAGGGAAAATACCATGCAGGACCATTTGATTTTCTAAGCATGCAGGTTCATAATATTGCATATTTCATATTTCTCATCCATTTCATGTCAGGAATCTAAATCCTATTGTGTTCATATAGGAGTGTTTGAAAATAAACTATTTAATTTCAATCTCACTAAAACTGATTCCAAAACCAGCTGTATATTTATCCAATCTAACAAAGAAAAAGTTTCTCTTTTGGCAATCCCAACTTTGCAACATAACTCTAATTTGCCTAAGACATAAACTTCCCATGGAGAAAAAGATATTATTCACTATCTTCCTTCATATGGTTAATGAGCAAAGAGGGATTTTGGAGTTACCAAGGATAGCTTGCACCCAGAAGATAAATTCGGTGTATTTATTGACAATCATTGTTTTAAAATGTCTTGTTTCAGTTTTCAGCCAGATGCCTTATGTTGTTCTCTGAATAATTGCTTTTATTTTACCCTTTTATTTTTTATTTTTTCCTATTTCAAATATTTTTTATTAAGGCAGGGACAAGATTACAATTACATTCTTATCTTAAAAGCTCAAACTGTGCTCAGTGCTCGTATCTGGACTGAATTTTTATCACTCTGCAGCCCGCTAGATAATTCATGTTCTGTTACAGTATGCATTGATTTCTTATATAATTTAAATATATTTTTGTCTGCATTTTATCACATGCTACAAATGTGAGAACCCCAGGCATTTGATCAAAATCATGATGCAGATTGAATTTCAAAAGAAAGTCAAACCTGAAGTTGTGACCCTGTGAATTATATTAACATTGGCTTTTGGAAGTTTGTGATCAGTATTCGACAATAAAAGATGTGTTACCATCCTTTTCTTAAAATATGTCACATTCTTCTTTCCAGACTGATTAAATATATAAATGTAATGGTCTCTCCTCTTGAAAGTTAGCAAGTTTTTATACATACTTGTACACAGATATATCTGTTAGCCCTTCTATATCTATACATTGACTTTCTGCATGGGGAACTGTGACAAATTCAGAACTGGAAAGCCCTGTTTTCCATTTTACCTTTGCCTGTGTGCCTGACAGACAATCCATTTCCATCTTATTACACCCTTCTACCGGTGGCAGTTTTAATGCTTTTATCTTGCCAGGATATAGCAGGATTTCCCCTCTGCACAGGTGTTGCACAGTCTTCTAGTTCTAGTTTTGGTGCCAGGACTGGTGCCAGCAAGTGCATTCCCTCTTCAGAGCCAGAGGGAAATAAAACATAGACAGAATTGACTGAAAGGTACCAAGTTCTGAACAATGCCGTCCCCAAGCAACATGTTTTCCTTGTTTTTTATACACAAAAAACTGCTTTCACAATATCTATTTTACATGATTGTTATGCAGAATGAGGAAATTGTGTGTGTATTGGGATTTGGATGTCAGAGAAACACTCTGCTTCAAACTACTCTAAATTTAAATGCAGAATAATTCTCCTTAAACCAATCCAGAATCCCACAGCTTCAACTCAAGGCAAAGTATGACTTACAGGTGTAATAACAAGCAAGGCAAAATTACAAACAAAATTACAGAGTTATCAGACCTGATTCTCAGATGATTCGAAAACGCTGATTCCATTAACCTCAGTGGAAGCATGCTGGCTTACTACACGTGCTGAAATCCTGGGTCTTTTAGAGATGAGAAAAGACAATGTGAATATGTTTATTAACACAGTAATTCCAAGATACATGTCCCACAAAACAGCCATGCAGATATAGCAATACATAGACAATTTTTTACTAACAAAGTATGATTATTATGGAAAGTTATTACTTTTTAATGAGATGTTGGATTTAAAGGAGAAACAGAAGGCTCATCTCTCTCTGCAGAGAGGGTATTTTAGACATATACAAAAAAAAAAAAAAAAAAAGCCCAGAACAAAAACATAGCATTTTACAAAATATGAAATGAACCATCTTTCCTCTGTGAGTAGCAAAGAGAAGATGAAAACATAAGATGCTTTCTATATATAGGATTACACAGATTCACATAGTTACCATAATATGGCCAGTTGGAATCAAGTCTCAGACTGCTCTTAGTACTGCTTCATTAAAATCTGTCAAACATCATGAAAATGGAGTAACCTGCAAAAAGAAATAGGTTAGAAAGACATTCATATGTGCTCGAAGACATTATCAAAAGCATCTCTGTGCTGGAAGGAAAGCCTCTGTGAATAGAATGAGGATTGTGAGTTAAGTAACACCTGTGTGGGGGGCAGCTTGAGGAAATAATGAGTCATAAAACAAACAGAAGGAGGAATAGCACAGGGGGCTAGTTCACATAAGTTAGCACCTTGCTAAAAGGCACGAGGCTCTTAATAGACTGCAGCTCTTCAGCTCAAGATCTCTGATAACCAAGTGATCAGATTTGCTTTCTCTAAAGTGAACAGAAATTGAGCATCAACATTTGTATGTTTGACTTTTATTAGAAACTTTTTTCTCCTGCAAGGCAAAGGATTGGATTGGTTCAAAGAAGTTCTTGTCTTGATCTTGCCCAGGTATCAACTTCAAAGCTGCTGTTCCAGAGCTGTCCACACTGTTCTAATGGCAAGTAGGTGCAGCAATCCCACTCCTCCCAGTTTTAATCCCACATCCCTAGAAATATCTCAGGCACTTGTTGGACTGTCACTGAACCATTTTAGAGCTAAACCAGCAGGATACTAGCCAAACAAGAATTTTCTGCTGCATTGGAGAAGCAGCCAGGGAGAGCAGCCCATCCTGTGCTGGGAGGGAAGTACCCTGGCGGCTGGGCTGCAATGGGCTTCCCCAAGGCAACATTCTCCTCTCCATCATTACATCAGTCACATGACAGTTGTTGGTATTCGTACCAGATAAAACCACACAGTTTCAGATGAACAAGCAAATGGATAATAGGGAGACATCCTAAAAAAAAAACAAAACAAAACAAAAAAAACAACTGTCTATATTCTCTCCACCCTGCACTCCAAAAAAAAAAAAAAAAAGCCACCACCTAGCCTACAGAAAAATACTCTTGTGTTGAAACGGCATAGGAACTTGTTACAGACAGAAAAAAATGTTATTATTCTACGTGCAGGAACAAAATGAACAATAGCAATGGGTTTGAGTAGAGTGCATTTCAAAACAGGCCAATTTGGAAAGAGGGAATAGAGTTTCCAGGTACTGCAGTATTTTTGGTGCATTTATATTTTGGAGCATTCTGAATAACCAAATACTAGGAAATTCATAAAAAGTTAAACAAGTAGCATTATTTGTTTTCTTTAGTCAGATGATTTTAAAATGGTTAATATTTGATAGCACAATGATAAATATTTCAATACAGTATATTGCAGTCAGTAAGGAATAGATCAAAAATATACAAAGTAAGATCCGTAAGATAAACTTTTATTAGGCACATGAAATAGAACATAAAGCTTGATAGCAATTACTGTTTAATCTATTCACATTTGGAAACATGTTGAAGGGAAAACATATAAAACAGTTAATTTTTATGAATTATTAAGTGTTCTTTTGAACAGTGATGAGCAGGTCTTTTCCTCTGAAAATCTGTCCTGTTTTCCTTGTAAGCCTGCTCAGTGGCCATAACTATAATTTTCCTGCTCAGTATGTTTTTATGTGGACAGAAATAAAAAGATCTATTCCACCACAGACACACTCAGATGGGACGTTTTTATAAAGAGGCCTTAAAAAGATCATTTTAGGAGCAAGTTAAATAATTTCCATCCTACTTACCTGGAGTTAAAAACTACTGACCCAAAGCAATTAAAGATAGTCGACACTTCCTGCCATGCCATCAATACAACTGACGGCAGTGCTGACACCAGAACATGCTGATAATTAAAGCTTCAGTATTTAGGGCTTTAACTTCATTTACATGTCGGCAAATATATCTCTCCCCAGAGATCTTTCTTTTCATGCTGATGGCAATGTGAAAATCAAAGTTTAGTTGATAGGTGTGAACTTGTAAGGTGCTGACTGTCTTCACTAACAGAAGCTAGCCTCCCCCAGTGCAAGTAAAATTAAAAATTAAAATAAAGGCTGTTAATATTATGCATTAATAAATGGGTACCATTGAAGCAGGTATACCAATATTCAGTCTACCTGTAAATAGCTGATGAATCAAAGCTTTTTAAACATGTACCACTACTGTCTGAGGTACTTCCAAAAATTTTGAATTTCTTTATTCGTTGACAGTATCTGTTCTGAGTAATCTATAGAGGTGTGAAACATCTCAGACAACATTTTAAAGGAATTCAGTTGAGCCAAAGGATTTTTATTACTTAGTATTAAAATGTTGTACTTCAGCAATGAATTTCCAAAAATAATCAAGGCCTTTCAAAGTCTGAGCTCCTAATTAGAATGCTTAACAGAACTATTTTTTTTTAACTGTATTTCTTAATTTCCACTTCTGAGCATCTTACCTAGCTTGTAGTAAAGCTGGACTTCAAAACCTGAATGGCATGTGGTTGTCTTCACATTTCCAGGCCTGTAAACCCTTAGGTAGAAGCCTGAGAAAGTCTGCAACCAGGGATCAATTTACCCCGGTACTGAGTACCTGACAGTAGTATTGAGTGGTATTTCATTTAGCTTAGGCATCCAAACTCTAGGGAGCTACAATGTAGGGACTTTCTTAGCCAAAGAATTCATCAGTACCTTCATACTTGGTATTGATGAGCCTTTGGTCCACTGATTTGTCTAGTCACTTCTTAAGAACAATAATAAATACAATAATTCTTCAACCGGCTGACAATTTCATTTGGTTTTTCCTAGTTTTTGGGCAGAAGAGATGTAATAATAAATGAATAATCATTTCCAGTTCATCTTTTCCATAATATTCATGATTTCATAGATGTCTACTGTATTTTCCTTCAATATATCTTCCCTTCCATAAACTAAGTAATCCTAACCATTTAATCCTCCCTTTACCAGTAACTGTCTATATCTATGATCAGATGACTCTACTTCTTCTATTAATACCATATACCTTGTCAATACTTCATGTAGTATTAAAGAGATTGGTGCATCATACGGTGACAGTATAGTGTTTTTCTGTTTCATCTTTTTTCCTAAACTAAAAAAGAAAATTGAGATTTTATTTGCCTCTGATGCAGAGCATTAAGTCAAAATTGTCAGTAAACTACCCAGAACTATTTCTAAGGTCTTTCCTAAATGGTAAAAGTCAAGTAGCTATATGAGTGGAAGTTTTTGCTAGGCGTTACTTGTCATAACTGAAATTCACCTGTGATGTTACTGTATTATTACTCAATGGCTTAGAAACACTTTTGAAAATCTTTACAGCACAGCACTTTTATAATATGGGCAAACTTTATTACAGTACTCTTGATTCACCTTTCTAGCACAGTTCTGCATGTTTAATTCCTGACACAATTCTTGCAGGTAGTCTCTTTTCAATTGTAATAACTGACTTTCATTCCTATCCAATTTCCCATTATTTATTCCATCATTAATGACGCTTGTAAAAATTGACGCTTATTTCATGATATCTTTATGTTTATCTGAAAAACACTGCTGAGAGATCTCGTGAAATACTTTTGGAGATTGATGTTATTAACTTGATCATGCGTCCACATGCTGCTTACTGATTCCTTCAGAAAATCATCTACTAAGTTTCCATGCCATTATTTCCTTTTATTCCTCTACACACACACAAAATTAAAATATTAATCCCTGCTTATCATACTTGTTCATTTATTTGCTAATTCTGTTCTTCCTTACAGTTCCTATCAAATCACTTCCTGCTGAAGTCTGTAGTTCTTCTCAATCTATTTGGAGCTCTTTAGAAAAATCTCATCTGCTAAAGCTCCTTCTTATAACAAATAAAGTCAATCCTGACAATTAAATTTGTAAAATCACAGGTAACAGAAAATTGTTTCTGTTTTTTTTCAAAATTCTTGGATCAATATTATTTGCTTCCTGTGACCTGATAAAACAGTATTATCAGATTTTTAAGAATGGTTTGTGCATACCTTGAAATGCCTTCAGAATATGCCCCCATCAGGAGAAGCAGTGACATGGTAACCTCCTGAAGTTCTTCCACATCCTGAATACTTGATAGATTTTTTTCCACATCCATACCTGGTACACCATCCATTTGCCCTACAGACTTACAGGAAAGCTTATACTTCTGATGTGTTTCCATAAACAAATTTATTACTGATTTTATGACTTTAGTACATTGCCCTAATTCATTTATGGCCTTACTTCGTGCCTTAACATGTTCTTAAAGTTAATATCCTAGAGTTGATGCTCCTTTCTTTTTTCCTTCATTTTATGATAATTTCAGAATTTTTCTTCTTTCTGTTTGTAAATAAACCTATTTATAATTTTTTTTGTTTTGTTTTGATACTCACTGTGCATCTATTACATGTCTGGCTCATCAAGTCATCTGCAGGCATGGTGCCCCTTTGGCTTCTTTCTTGCTGACAAGTGCCCTACCTACATAATACTCACCCTTGTTCATGTACTAACCCTTACAGTGACTTCAGATTCACCTCGTATTTAAGCATATAAGTAAATATTTCATCAATAAACATGAGAATGATAAAATGAGAAACAAAATCATAAGTGCCAGTCCATGGTTTTAGCCAGAACTTTGACTGCTCCTCAATTTAAGAACAATGAAAGCAAATAAAGTTTTGCAGGACTCAACCAAAATGTATTTAGAAGGGAATGAAAGCCCAAACACAAGTATTGTGATATTCAGTACAACATTAATAGTATTGTTCCTGTAATTTTATTTCATCACCGTGCAATTTTGAGATAATCTTGCTGATTATGAATGGCTCTTCCCTCATGTTGGACTATATCCAGTGGCAAAATCACTAAAATAAACTTTTAATGAGAGCCAAGTCAAGCCTGTTGTAATTATCTTGGCTATTCTAAGGAGAATAATTAAGTCGTTAATAAAAGTTTTACTGTGATGATCAGGTGAGAAGAGAAAGATGTGACAGTAGTGGAAGTTTTCTACAGAGAAGAGAGAAGAGTTTGATCGTAACTCAGATGTTGATAATTAATGTCTGTAGGACCCCTGTCAGCTTGGTGAGTTACAAAGGGACCACATTCATTAGTATCTCTTATTACAGTACACTGCTGGAGCACATGATGATTAAAGCATTATGCCCAAAACTACTTTGCGGATTTTTATAACTACAGCTTGGACAAGTACTTCTTTATATGCTATTTTCTTCTACTCTTTTATTTCTAATAACTTTCTTTTGTTCAGATAGAACTGCAAAGCCACATATTGACAATTATGTGGATGTCACTGGCTGAACCTAGAGACAATATTTTGATTTGTAGTTCTCTTTGAAGATCAATTTACACACAATATTTCCTCACTACACTTAGGGCAGTAAGTTTGAAAATCTTTTGTACTTTGTAGACATACGTGGATCCTATTTATTTTCCATATGTACAAAGAATAAACTATAAAAAAAAAAAAATCTGCTGATAAAGAGAAATATTGTTCCAGCTTAGGAGGTCAGCGGTGGAACTGTATATTGAGCATCTCTGGATTGCTGAACAGTCAAATTTGAAGGCTTTTCCAATGGGCTCAAAAATCTATTCTTGCACTTCAAAACTGCTAGGTTATAAGGAGCTTAGTCATAATGTCTTTGAAGAAGGAACTTTCCCCTGAAAAGTTAGTTACCTTCATATTAACTAGCACCTGAACAACTATAGGTCAGGAATGCACAAGAACTAGAATCAAAAGAGCTCCCAGCTGTTACCCATACACACTAGCCATTTTCAGCTCCCATACACACTGACTTTTGCAGGAACAATGAACACCTCCAGTATTCTGAGCACAAAATTTATGTCCACTGCAGACAATTCAGAATAGAACACGACTGTGTTCTGTTAATGAGAATGCTTCATCACTGAGCTCCAAATATTATACATACTCTAAATGGAAAATGAATTTCCCTTTTAAGTCAAAATATTTTGAAATAGGACTCCTATTTTGAAGAGTTTAGAATATCATTTCCAAGACGAGAAAAGAGAGTTTTACCACACTTTTTAAGAACTGAAGCTGCATTTTGACAGAGAGGCAATAAGCACTGAGTAGAGTCCAGGGAGAACATGCTACTCTCACAAGGTTCAGAAAACCAGCTTACTTCCTACTGATTTCAAGAACAGGAGAATCCCGAAATGAGATCTAAACTGGGACTGTAATTGCAAGGAAATTTATATTGAGGGCAAAAATAACATCCTTAAATCAGTCCCATTGTGCTGACATTATACAGCAAAATGCAGCTCTCTGCAAGACTTCAGTTATAAGGAAAAAAAATCTCATTCCACACATATTTACAGACAAATTACAAAATTGTATTACAATGCTAATGTCTCAAAAAAAAAAAAAAAAGAGCCAGGTGTTTTGAAATGACTCAAATTACATGTGCACACATGCCATTTGGTACACTGGGAGGGCACATGAAACAAAGGCTATATGTGCACAGCATAACTTCTGCACTGATTTGGAAATTTGGATCCAGATTTATACCACCTATCAAAATATAGCCATATACTGCTATAATTTTTATGCAATGACCTGAGAGCTGTGCTTGTTCATGCAAAACCCTCACTGATTTAACACACAAAAGCTGCTTAGAGAAGTGTGCTTTGGTTATGTCTTTTATTCAGTGGCACAATGACAACTTAACGATGCTACAGCCCACACCTGCTCTGCAGCATTAGAAGACCTGAAGTGTACTGCAGGTAGAAAACATGAAGCCAGCTGAGATGGATTGTGTACCTCCTGCACCTTCTCCCACCCATCCTGGCTTTGGCCCAAATCTCTCTGTTCCAGTTCCAGCTCCTCTTCAGCATTCATCTTTCTTTGAGCTTAGCAAATGTTCATTCTGTAGCTTTCTTGCAGACTTCAGAAAGGCATCATCCCACTCGGATCTGCCATCTTACCACTTGGGAAAAGTTATCTTAAAGAGCATTTCTCACTCCCTCCGTGCTCTTATTTCACTGTCCGTATGTTTGGAACCTCAGGAGTTAAGGAACCCTGCGGGAGTCTATCCTGCCCAAGACCATCTGACTGTGCAGAGGTTGGCCTGTGATGTGATGGCTACCTGGGCTTGCCATGAGGCTTCATGGAGCAGGAGGAAGATCAGTGTTTGATCTCTCATAAAGGTTCAAACATAGAATAGTACTACAAAAAGTCATCTTACCTGGAAGTACAGCCTTTTCTCATCTTCCAACATCGTGTATATGTATGTATCTACCACCCAGCACTTTACACAGGCATGCTACAAACACAGTTTCCTCACATAGGAGGGAGTGTAAAGGAATATATGCAGTCCTGGGGAAGATCAGTGATCAGAAGAAGGCAGATTTCCATTGCAGTCTCTGCCAAAGCTGCCAAAAGAGAAGGACACACATGATAGGAGTTATGGATGTCCAGCTAAGGTTGGGTCCTGCATGGGGGGATGTCTGGGGACACAGGAAAGAGTGGACTGGAAAAGATAACTTTGTCGGGAAATGCAGCTTTTTATCTGAAAGTTATTTAGCAGAACTCTATTTTCATTTTCTCTAAGAATCCTTCAAAGAAAAATACTGTCACTTTAAAAATAAAAATAATAAACATTTTAGAAATACATTTTCATAAAAATTGAACATTCTGTGTGTGCCACTTCCATATATAAATCGAAGGAGAGCGTATGAGTTAGTAAGATTATTATCTGCAGGGCTCTGAAGGAGTGTGAGAAAAAAGTCAGTTTTGGCTGTTAAGACTCACACATGAGTGGAAAACTTTTTGAGTAGTGCTATCATTTTTTTTTATCGTGAAGGTTGAAGGTATTGATATGACATATCTATAGAAACATAACACATTGATTATAGAGGAACATACTGAACCTGTGTCCAGATCAATGTAGATGTCTTATTTTTTAACACTGATATGACTTGACAATCTTCTGAAAATTGGAGAAAATAGCTGTAAATAAAATAAAGCAAGTAATTCCAAATGAAATAATATTTTTCAGTTATAAATTCCTTGAGGATCTCAGGTTACTTCAGTCTTCACTAATAATTAAATTTTAGCACCTTTGCACATCAGAAGTTGTGCAAGAACTTTCCCTCTGTTGAGTACAGAAGGAAACTTTTTTACTTTTTTAAGAGCCCCGTAACTGGATTTTTTTGTATCTGATTTCTCTTAATATTTTGTCAAAGTATGATCAACACCCATATTCAGTGATGCTATCTTTAGTCCATATGACAGTATGAAGAACTTCTCTGACACTAACACTATAGCTGATAAGAAGTTATTACAATCCTATTACCTTCTAATTAACTTAATTGTAACAGCTGCATCATATTATTGTGTAAAATACATAGGTCAGTCTGTCTGTCCGTCTTCAAATCAGCCCATCTTCCATAACATATTATAAATTTTAATTGCGTACTTAACAGAACATCACTTTTGGAAAGACAAATCAATAATCACGGCCTTAGAAATTTTGTTAAGAGGCAGTATAGTTAAACCAAGACAGCAATTTTGTAGTGTGTTTTGGTACGAGTGTCTTTTGGACATTTATGCTGAATAATGTGATAATAACTAAATTAACTAAAACACTGGCTAGGTTGATCCTGTTGGTTACACCTGTGCAGCGTATTGCAGCAAAACTAGTGCACCTGAAAAGGATCATTCTGAAAGACCAGTATCTATTATCCATCTGTGATCCATCCATTACCCAACTAATGGCTGCCCTGTCGTGAAGATAAATGCACACTGATGCCTGGAGCTAGCCTGTGTGTAGCAATAAATATTGTTGGTGAAAACTCTCATGAAGTACTTAATAGCTTTAATTATTTGATGCATTAATTTATTAGCTCTCATTTTTGCTGAGTGGTACAAGCTAGCTTTTTGAGTCACCTTATTGGTATTCCAGTGAAAAGAGTAGGAAAATAAAGCACTACACCAATTAAAATCCCACTTACAAAACAGCATATTATCATCCACTGTGTTTCAGAAAGGAATTATGACATAAGATCGTAAGATCATTCCTTGATTTCATTTTAATGAGATAAAAATATAAATAAAATCAAAGCCAAGATAAAGCAAAGGAGATAGTAAAGTTTTGCAAATGTTTCTTATCTTCCTGATATATGAACATGAAGTAGTCAAAGATCTAACTGGTCAGATTAGAAGAAAGCACACACATGACATCATTATTTCTAATTGTCAGAATATTTAAACATTTTATGCAATTGCACATGCCACTTATAAGCAGATAAGATTGTATATTCCTTTTTTAACTTCATAGTTGGTAAATGTTTTTAAATCCAAGACTCTCCAAATTCCCTTGGAAACAGTGATCAAATGTGCTGTTGCATACATCTAAGAAAACAGTACAATGCAGTAAACAGAATAGGAATGCACAGGACCTGCGTTTGTACCCTTCTTTTGTTAGGGCAGGCAAACCATTTGACTCCCCTTGGCATCAACCTCTCTATTGTTCACTGGCAGCAACAACTCTTTACTCACTCTGAAGAGCTTTGTGAAAACTACAGGGGCAATGTTTTTATCCCCACTCCAGAATTAGTTCAACAAAAGCACTCTGAAGACTTTCATCCACGTTCAACACAATATGTCAGTATAAATTCCCAGCATTGTTGCTTTAACAAGAAAATATTATACCTCAGATTTCAGATACTTTGCAGGAGCTATATAAATGTTTTACCTTTACATTGTGGCTAATCTTCACAAACTTTGGAAGTTCACCTGCTGAAAGATCCTAGGCCATTTACTTTGCGCATTCTTGTTTCGGTGTTCCATAGTAGAGTATTATCCTAGCACCTTATGCAGAATTTCAGTTTTGAAAAGTACATGGGAGAGAAATGCAAATGCACTGTAAGAACTTGGCTTTAGCCTTACTTTTGGTTACCCTAATATAGCTGAAAGTCCCAATTAAATAATACAGAAATATCTCCGTATCTATCAATTACTTCAGAGCTTCCTTTTCCTTTGATCGTTACATGTGCATCCTATTTTAATATCTTTGCTATTTATGATGGTGTAAGTTTAAGATGACTGATGTTTCTATTGGGTGGAGGTCACAGTGAAGCTTCCGACAGATACTGCTCACAACTTCTCACTTATTATAGGAGTCCCCTCCAATGCTTGCTGTACAGTAGCACTATATTACAGCAGATGTCAAATGCAGACAAGGAAGTGGTGCACGGCAGGGAACCTGCAGGCAGGAGGGTTGCAGGCTAACCAGGGAAGTTACAATCTGCAGGGGCCCCAAGGTATTTGGGGAACCAAATCCACCCACCAACTGTATACAGGGCTTTCTGATAACCACTGTGTCCTCTGTATTCAAGGGGTCATTATGCTTAACCAGTTTTTATTGATAGTGGCTATATCAAAATCCAGACATAAATAAGTAGCCATAAGGGAAGAAGACAGATGGTTTATGAGTGTTCATTTATCTCCAGAAAGATAGAAATAATGGCACCACAGCTTACAACTTTTTTAGTGGAATATGAATGATAGGGGCATGTAGTGTCCCTTTTGAGCAAATAAAGCTATGATGTAGCTTATTGCTTTCCTGAGATTATCCTAAAATATGGTAAGAGTCATACTGAGACAGTGGTACTCCTCCATAAGCAAAGCAATAAAAAATATGGGAATTTTTTTCTTCTCTTTGGAAATCATTCTCTTGGACAAATAAAAATCAAAAACATCCAAATCATACAACTGAAAGGTTAATTAACCACTTCCAAAAACCCTCCTATCTTTTCTGGTTTCATCTCAACTGTAATTCTTAGATGACTAAATCTGCATTTGTTTCCAGCCATTTTAACAAGCAATCTGGTGTTTTTTTCTGATAAGATTGTTATGACTCCTCGATCAGGCAAGTATATGTATTCCCAAATTCTCCCCATCTCTCAGATGGATTTGATGTGTTTCTTCCCATTATCTTTTATTAATTAAATCCAAGAATTTTAGATAAAATGAGAGGTGGAAAATGATAAAGAAGTCACAAGTTGTGAAATAATTTCCTACATCTGCTGTCTTTTCACCATGCTTAAAAAAATAAAATTGTTCTATGGTGGAATTTACACTTTCAGTAGCAAAATCATGAAATATAGTTACCCACATGGATGCCAGGATAAACTGGAACCTATTTGTATGTGAGGGGAATCACCATCCGTTCCAAGGCTGTGCACAGGGAAGAGCTCTAAACAGTAGCTGCATCTTCTAGTAGGAACTCTGCAGACTTTTCCTACTATTTGAGTATAAGCAGCATAGCTTTGGAGTGAAAATTGTGCAAAAAAAAGACAGAAATTAGACATAGACAAACAATCCAAGAATTCTACCAGAAACTTGCACAGTAAGTGCAGTTTATTCATGACGCACCTATTACTTACTCTCTGATGAGTGGATAAAGCTGGCTTCACTTAAAAGAAAAGAAAAAAAAAACCCCAACCCCAAACTTGCATGTCTCAGACAAGATGGAGATGTCTGCCCTTAGAAACTATTCTCACTTGCTCAATGTTTATTCCCTTGTATTCTTCACAATTTTATTAATCATAAATAGTTTCAAAGTTGCACCAGAGATATTTGTATTATCTGTCATTTTATGGCCGTAAGTTTGACACAGTAAGGTATGCCTTAGGCTTGTACTTGTCTGCACTGATTTACTTTGTCTCAATTTCAGAATGTGCCTTGGTGCGTAAGCAGAAACCAGCTTCCTTCTTATACTACCTAAGCATGTATCTCATCTTGGTTTGGCAGCATCTTAAGATAGTTTTATTTAACCCAGTGCAGCAAATGGTCAATTGCTGTCACTTCAAAAAATAAACCATTATGGATATATTTAAAGCCAACTACTGGTTTTTATATCAGATCTGATTGATTTAAAACCTCTGAGTAGGTCTGATAAACACTCTGACGTATATTCATGGTATTTATATATATATATACACATACATACACACACACACATATGTATATATGCATATATGGCAGTAAATTTAACTGATAACAATAAATAAATTCTAACAATAGTCTAATAGTAGATCTAATTGGGAGAAAGCTAGGGGAAGAAGTCTTAGTGATGAAACCTCCAAGTAAGTTACTGACCACTCTTTATTCAACCAGTAAGACACAGTTGCTAAACAAATTTGAGGTTGTCATGCAGCGTGCAACAGTAATTGTAACCGGAATTGTTGTCAACATCTCAGAAGCCTGACTACTGAAAAACTTTCCCTGTGCCCTTACATACTTATTCCTAATATTTACTTTATATGGCCGAAATCTCATGAGAGTCAGTGGAGCTCCACATAAAAATCCTTAAAACATAATAAGAATAGAATTAAGGTTCTTTAATACTGTGTCAAAATACCGTCATCTGAAAGAGACTGCTTTGCATGCCCCATCTCCAGTAATGTCAGTTTGACAAACTGTAGGAAAAATATTAGTTCATGACTGCAGAGGTTTTCTTGTGCATGTTTGCAATATATACACGTAGGTGGCTATATTCCTAGTTGTAAACAAGCTTCCTTTTTTGTTGCAGTTGTTTGGTTTTGTTGTTTGGGGTGTTTTTTTTAATATATATATATACTGTTCTGGAGGGAGGAGGAAGAAAGGGGCTGTTGCTTTGCTTTGATTTAAAACTGTTTAAATGATTATATTTTTAAAGAATAATGCCCATGTTTTCTTCAGCCACTAGGCCTGCATGCTTTCAGTTATTAAGGACGGCTGAAATCCAATCCAAAAATTCTCATGATTTCGGTAGCGCCCTTCATACAAACTACAGAGGAACAGTAAGGAAAATTCACTGCAGCAGAAATAGAGCAAAACATGTGTCAGTTCTCTAGAATAGACCAAACTGTGTAATATACTAGGAGCTGAACCCATCAACATGTCCAGAGCCTATAAGACACAGGCTCCATAAGATAAAAAGTAGAGAAGTGTAGAGAGTATTGAAAGAAGGGAGCTGTAAGAAATGATATAATAATAAAAAAAAAAAGTGCAATGAAGAAAAACAGTCGTGGGAGAGATCATAAAAAAACACTGTTTGTAATGAAGGGATTAAGAATTCTTGATAAAATAAAAAGGACTTCTAATAAAAAGACGTATTTCTTAAATTTCATTGTTAACGATCTTTATGCTGTTTCTACAAACAACGAACATTTCAGAATCAATCCTGACTCTGACGAGAAAAGGAATGTCGTGTATCTCAGATCAAAAAAATTGTCTTTGGTTTGGGGTTTTTGTCTGCTTCTTTTTTAAGTGAGTGGTCCATCCTTCCTCATGTTCGTGTGGCCTGACCCACCTGTATATGATGCTACTGTAGGCAAGCTGAGTCAAAACGAAGGTAGCATGAAGCAAGGTACAAAATACACTTTCTCCTCTCTTTAATGGCCTTCCTAAAGGATAAGAGGCTAAAAGAAATTAGTCTTAAATCCATTATGGTACTGTTTTTCATATCTGAGCAGCAGTCAGACCAAAGTTCTTGCATGAAGTGGCCCAGACAGTAGACAGAAAGAATGTCAGCCACCAGTGCAGTGCTACATCTGAGGTGACACTCCAGATCAAAAAAGAACAAGGCTTGTATTTGTATTACCGTGTCTATACTTTGGCTTCATAGTTAAAATCAGTCCTAGTATAATCTCTTTTTTTTCCAAGAAGCTGTTATGATAATAGGGTTTTGGACAGAGTCAGAAATTATCATGTAATATTTGTGTCTGAACATTTAAGAGGAAAGTAGACGTTTGTCAAACATCTACACTACTCTCAATATATTTCATTAGATACCTAAAAAATTCTAAGAAACACATATCAATTACTTCTTGAACAGCTTAAACTAGTGGAAAGATTAGGTTTTCTTCCCTTTATTTCCCTTTTTTATTCCATTTGCAAATTCAATGACATTAGAATTACAAATCAAATAGTTTCCTGCAAATATTTTTGTAAATTGAGCTAAGTCATCGTTCAGTATTTATAAAGGTCTTATCCTACAAAAAGAGCTTCAATAACTTATTAATGAATATTTTGGAAAAGACATGTAAGTTTTAACTTAGAAAGTAATTACCATCTCCTACTAATTAAAGGCACTTGTTGGTTGTCAGTGGTTTTCCCCCAAGGATGGTAAAGCTTCAAATACTTACTTATATTCACACATGGCTTTTTTCTGTCTTTTTTGTGTAGTGTTTTTAAGGATTCCATAATCAGACAGTAGCTTAGACCATAAAGCAATTATTTATCAAAATAAAACTAAAAATTTTCCTCTATTACTTTAAGTAATTTCACTTCCCACATTAGCACTAGAAGATCTAGAGACTGTGCTTAAAAACTTTAAAAAAATAGAAAAATAAAAAAAAAACCACCACTAACTTACGCCTCTATTGCCTAAACAGAGGACAGAGAGAGCAATTCATTCACCGTTAAATTCAGAGGCACTAAACAAATGGTGCAGACACTCTCATTATACTTGCATTCTTGCATTCATTTTGATACACAGAAAAAAAAGGCCTTTCACTGTTACAATTAATAGCCAGTAATGAAGGTAAGGCAAAGATGGTTCAGCATTTCTCAGCAGTGGAGACAAAGTTTTGCTAAGAGTGGGCAGGGACATAAACAGAATGCAGGAGGGGTGCAGCGGGCAGGAAAGCCTCATGTTTTCAGGCTCAGTGCTCAGGGAAAAGAAAAGACTAAGAGCTACCCATGTGCTGGACTCCACCAGCCCTACCTGCCCACACCAGTGCTTCTTGGGCTTCCACACAGAGCAGGCAGCCCAAGGTCCTGGCTCTCCCTGCTCTGCTCAGCAGCTGCCACATCACCGCCTCCTTGGAATAAGTCAGGGAGCTGCTTCTGAAATACATGTGTTACAATGCATATCCTAGCAAAATACCAGATTAACATTAGAAGCATTATTAATTTTCCAAACAGTTAATATACTTGCCTAATATACTTTGGCGCATGTTGGCTTGTTTTATTTGATGAATAAATTTCATTCTAGACTTCAGTGAAAACACTCCAATGGAAGTACTTCATGCTGCTGATGTGTTGCACTCATTAGCGATCGAGAATCCAAATCCTAAGCTGAATAAACATAAAAATGGTTAGCTAAGAAATAGTTAATATTTAGGTCTTAAATATAATCCTCACCAGGCCGTTTGGAAGGTGAGGGGTAGGAGAGGGGGAGGGAGATTCCATTTTAGAATTGTTTCCCTTCCAAATGACTACATTTGTTACCTACATGATACATGTGGGTGCAAGAGAAAAACTAAAGAAATCTTTGACAATACAAGACTAACAGCTGAAAAATTTCCAGCTGCAAGTACTAAGAACATTAAACTCTACTGTATTTACCTTAATGCATTTCTGCAGGCAAACTTCTAAAACTATGCATAAAATACTGAAGTTTTTGGTTCATTCCTTAAGTACTTTAAAGAAAACTTTTTAATAATATGTTAACAGTCTGAATTAAAAACTTCACATCTGTAACACTGTATCCAGTATTTTGTAGGCAACAATAATTACACAAGCGTTTTATATCAGCCTGCATCAGTGTGTAAGGCAGAGCAGCCCTCATGGAGCACAGAGCCACATCAGTCACCCATATCCAGCACTCCGTAACACGACAACCAGCATCTGGGTGGACGGCCTCCTAGACAAAACCTGTGATTGGCAAGATAACTGTAAAGTTACTGGAAAACAACTTTGTTTTTAGCAAATACTTAGAAGACAACAGATAATATATTCAGGGACAAACATGAAGTGAAATATCTACCATTTAAAAAGCAGTATTTAATTGACTATTGATTTTCTCTCAATTAATCAAGGCGAACAATGGTCAGTACAGGTGGGACAGATATTTCACCATTTTTGCTGCCTAATTTGCAGAAAGCATCCCAGCAGTGAGTAGTCCAGAGTAAATAAGCACAGTAGATATACTGACAGTTTATTATTATTATTATTATTACATACATTTACCCATATGAAAATTGAATATGAAGCCTGAATAACAAGGTCAGCTTTAAATACATAACTATTGTGACTGAGCCTATATACCTCAAATATTGACTTTCAAAAAACATTTTTTTGGCCTGTTACCTTGATATTTTTCTAGGTCATTAAGCTCACCATACTTATTTGGTGATGATTTACTATTTCTTGTTCATAATAAACACTGTTACAATGAATATAAGAGAATATTCAAATTCAGGCATACTTCTGTTACCTTCATGATACCTTAGTATCCAGATCCTGACATGACAGTTCAGAAACAGGACAAAAATTTTAATCCAGAGCTCTCAGGAAGGGGCTTTGATTATTAACGGCATCACTGAGACAAATAATTTAGCTGCTCTCTGTCAATTAAATCTGTGTAAGTTTCTAACATTGTGTTATTATTTGGCTCACTTGGATGCGGAACATTAGAAAACCCTTCTCAGCATCCTTCCAAAGTCAGAATTTTTCTTATTTTGAATGAAGGCCTGGACATAAAAGATTGCCAATAATAGTCTGAGAACACAAAATTGTATAGATTTATGTAGAACTGCATCACTTAAGGGCTTGGGCTGTTTGGATTTTAGTTTTGATAATACTGCATTTTTTTAAAGAAGAAATTATCATCTATAAAACTACACAATTTTGTAGAGCTAAATAGAATGTTTTAAGTGAAATTAAGAATAATTTTCCCTTAGTCTGAATTATTAAGGTTATTTCCAGGCTAATATATGTATAAACAGCATATAATGTTCAGACTGTCTGAACCAAACCATTCTCCAGTTCCTTGAGGGAAAGTTTCTTCTGTCACATCCTGCTTAAATAGGAGGTGCAAATCTTTACTAAAATTAACACTCTTGTGGAAGACAGAGCTGTATACATAGGACATATTTTACCATTGTTGCTCTCCAAAAGAAAACAGATTGGCACATTCAAGTACTATGTTCCTCTTGTCTACATATTTAACAAGTGAAATATTTTGATAGTTAAAAAAACAAAGCTGCCAGATTTTCAAACAGAAAATACAATGTAGCTGTAGAACTGTTGCCTGTGTTATTTTCTCTCAAAACTTTTGTCAAATCTGACTTCTGAAGTCATTCTATCAGGCTACAATGTCTAACCAAGACAGTTCTGAGTTACCAGTTGCCCCGTGTACCAAAGTAGCAAATCTAATTAAGAAGAAATATTTGATCTGTAGTGGAAATAACTATCATTTATTTCCATATGCACATAGCATAAAATCCCCATTGGATAGCATGCTGATTTTCCTGCCTGCGCTTGTCTTATCTTTTTTGCATATTTTTATTCAGATCATTGATACACACAATTCTTGGTTATAAAATCTTGCCTTCTCATACAGATCTTTTTACTTTAGTGAAGCCATGTTACATATTTAACACTGTTTGTGTTGCCCAAATGCTTTGGATACCTTGTGCCTTTCAAGTAACAGCATCCCTACAGTTTCACTTTAGTAGAAACTATAAAAATGCAGACACTGGCACAAAGCAGGTATTAATATACATAATTCATTATTATTTCATTCTTAATATTAATTCATAATTCATCATTAATTAATGATCTGAAGTGAATGATAAGGTTCCCCAAGACTACTGCTTAAAAAAGATGGAAGAGAAAATTAGCCAATAAAATACCAAAACTCCAATGTGAAGTGTTTAAAAACCAGATCGCTTCTCTTGTTCCCATGTCTCAGGAAGAGGAGGGAGGTGTGAGATGAGCCATGATGTTTTAATTTTGCTTTCCATGCAGACTTTTTCCTGTAGATGAACTGGTATTTATTCTGCTTTTCTCTCGCTCCCTCCCCTGCTGTCTTGCAGCAAATGTGTGTGACAATGAGCTCCTGCACTGCCAGAATGGAGGGACATGCATCAACAACGTGCGGTGCCAGTGCCCTCCAGCCTACACTGGCATCTTATGTGAGAAGCTTAAGTGTGAAAGGGATCCAGGAGGCTGCAGCCAAAGCTCCGCCCAGGGGGCAATATCCCACAGTCCCTTATTGCTGCTGATGGCCCTACTAGGAGCAGCCAGACTTCACGTGTGCTAGGCTTCGTATGGTCGATGGCATTGTATTTGGACTGCTTCAGAAGAACGTGCCACATGAAAAGAAAACAAAATCCAAGCGTTTGCTACTGAAATTTCAAAAAGGAAAAAGAAAGAAAAAAATCCACATACAAACTTGGAAGGCCTAACTGAACTAAGCCATATTAATCAGTTATGGACAGCGTTCTAAGTCAAGACTGCTCACCACAACCGGAGATGGGCTGGCAGCTCTTGCTCTGCCCTACCAGTGCTGGCTGCCAGGCTCACACAGGACAAACAGCTTGGACAGCCCCGAAACGGAAAGGGAAACGAAAAACATTTGCTACTCCTCTCTGGTGCGCTGCTGTACCTCCGCCCAGTGTGTGGACCAACCAAATAAAGGCATTCTTTGCTGTCAGTGCATTGTGGGTATAAGGAAATCTGTAAAAGCTGCCATATTGGCCTGCTTCAGTCCCTGAATCCTCTCCAACCTGTGCTTTAGTGAACGTTGCTCTGTAACCCTTGTTGGTTGAAAGATTTCTTTGTCTGATGTTAGTGATGCACATGTGTAACAGCCCCCTCAATAAAACTCAAGCCAGTCATATCCTTGTATACCTTAGCAGCACCGCATCAGTACGATGCCGTGTTCACCTACTGTACAAGAGTGGCTATAGGACAAAAAGTGTATTTATCCTTTTGTATTCAAATGAAGTTATTTTTCTTGAAATAATGTACAATGTAGATTTTTTGTATTATTGCCTATTTGTGTTACCAGACAATTTGTTAATGTATTTAATTCTAATCAGATAAGAGAAAAATTACTTTTTATTTAGTCCTTTTCTTTTACCTTTCATTTAATTGTGCAGAGATTTCTCTGTATGGGCAACGTGCTGGCATCAAAGAATATCAGTTTACATATATAACAAGTGTAATAAGATTCCACCAAAGGACATTCTATATGTTTTCTTGTTGCTTTAACACTGAAAGATTTCCAAGAATAAAAATTCCTGCATAAACAATTCCAGGATTATGTAGTACTATTTCTTGAGACCTTTTCTGAGAGTGATTGTACCTTCTAATACATGGTAGAAAAACAGATTCAACGGTGGAAAATACTGCATGAAAATCTAACCTGGTTTTAATTTTTACTGTATTTCTGCAAACCATTTTAAACAAACTTGCCTAAGGAAAATTTATCAAATCCTAAGCGTGGGAGGGGTATGAAAAGTTGAATAGTTCTCATCTTTGTTCTCTCAAGACATCACAGGAATTATTCCAAACTAATTGACAAAGCGTTACAGAAACTAGTCTTCATATCACAGAGTTTTTGTGGATTTTGGCAAAATAGATATAGCCACAGCTTAACTTCTTTCTCCAAAAGCTTCGTTAAAATGATATGTTTATATACGTACTAGTCTGCCTTAGAAACTGCAAAAACAGCAGCAATCAAAAACATAAGATTTAACATTTAATAGAGTCAAATTTAATATTTAGAAGGACTGTCAAAACATACAGCAGCTTGTAGATTAGAAGTGCTGCTCCAGCAAATAAAGTTGATTTTTAAGTATTGCCCAGGGTATAATAAATTCTTGCCTTTGCCTTTATTAGGCCAATTACTGAGTGTGACAGAAACGAATAGCAAGAAAAGATAGGTAAGCCAAAACCTCAGCAGTGTTTCAAAGCCCTGGAAAAAAAAAAAAAAATCAAGAGGCAGCAAGACCGTGTGAATTCATTTCCTGGCAATTTTCATCATAATGGCTTTAAATAGTTTACCAACATAATAACCTCATCTAGAAAACAGTTAATTAGCAAAAAAAAAAAAGAAAAAATCCTGAGAGAAATAAATTTTACCTGGTTGCTGGTGAGCAGAGCAGAATTTAGAGCACTGCCTCCTTGGATAAGCTCTTTTGCCGAGGAATGTTTTTCAGGTCAGTACTTACTCTCAAGGAATAGGCAGACACAGCACAGGTCTTCATTTCTTAAAGATTCCAATGACTGCAGTGATTCAGACAGCAAGACAGTATTTGTTCAGGTTGTCACCTTGACCTTCCATGTAGAATGTTTACTGCTCACACCAGAATTCTCTGTTGGTGGGTGGGCTACTACAGATTTAGAGCTTGGGTGGCTACTAGCCATGGTCTACGTTAGATTACAGGTATATATTAAAAGGATGTTCACAATAATAAATGGAAAATTATAATGCAGACTCAATGAAAAATATAGGTGAAAGTTATTGACAGGTGAAATTAACTTATAATTAAATAGACTTCTAATATTAAAATTTGGATTTTAATTTTTCTTAAGGTTTATTAGCACAGACCAAATTTGGGTTGTGTAATAATTGGAAAAGATGCACTTAAACTGTCATTACAAACTCAAGACTTTGTGAAAGTGCTAAGAAAGCATGCTATGCACGTTTCGTTAGACGAGATTCTGCCAGCAGTGCTGAAGTGTAGCAAATATCAGATTGTAATCAATTCAGCTTCATTCCAATTTCACATAGTTATGATCTTTTAAACTAATGCAGAGTATATGGCTTCCCAGAAATTTAGCTACTATTCTGTGCATTTTATCCTCTCTCACCTATTAATAAAATTATGATCTTTGGAGTTCATTCAGTGGAAAGTTATCGACCATCATTTCCTTCAGCTTCATTATTTTTCCATCTGAATTCCAAAGAATTAATTGAAAATTTTGAAGGCCAGTTTCTGCTATTTTGTTCCAACTATTGTTGTAAAAATCCGTGCATGTTTTTAGAGAGAGGAGGATATTAACATTGCTTAATATTGCTTTACCTGCTTATTCTGTGGAATTCAGTGGAAAATAAAGACAGAAACTGTCCCTCAGTTCAGAAGCTGTAAACAAAAAAACAAGACTCCTTTTGCTGGGGATATAGTGGGGAATCTTCCCATGATAACATGGAGTTGCTTTATTTTCCATCTGAATGCATATACCCTTTCCAATAAACTCCAGATTTCTTGGAAGAGCTATCTTGTCCCTGTGAATGCCTGTAAAATAGCAAACATATACATAATACTCCACAAAATAAATAAATAAATAAATAAATTAAAATAAAATTAAATTAAAAAATAAAATAAAATAAAATTGCTAACCTGGGATTTTGGTTCTGTATCAAGACACAGCAAAAGGAGCCAGTGTGGAATTATTCTTTCCCATTTGATATTTCTATCCTGGAAGGTTTACCATCCAAGAACTCCACATCATTGAGTTGTACAGAAAACTTAGGCAGTTACATTGCTTTCAGTTGTTTTGAGAAATGCATAACTCCTAGTCAACACGCAATTGTTGTGTTTCTAAGTATAGAATGGGTTTTGATCTGTGATCCACATACTTGACTTACAAAGATGGCACAACTTAAGACAAGGCACTGCTCCTTGATGAGGAAGCAGCAGAAATTTCCACTTGTATATATAACCATTTCTCACAAAGGGATGTTAAGACAGACACATCTCTCTTAACGCTACAAAGCTGTTTCAAAAACAAGTTATTTAAAGAAAGAAAAAGTAGCTGGACACATGTTGACGCCTGATATTGCCCTCACAGAATAAACGATCTACTACTTAATCATGGTAACCACAGACAAGAAGTTATTTCATGTTGCAAATAGAACAAAAAAATATAATGTGCAAAAAAACTCTTCATATTTAGAAAGAACTCTTCTGCTTGCGTATAATTTTATACATCTTTCTCATAACTCCAAGACACCAGGGGGATTTGTTATAGCCTCATTGGGATTCTAGGTTTATTAAACTATGGAATTAACCAGATTCACCCACGCATGCAGTTTATTCACCTGTGAGAAATTTGAGTAATACTTTTTTGCGGAATATGCAAGACCAGATTTTCAGCCGGCCTCCAGCCCAGCCCTCACATTTTTCCTTACAAATGCAAAGTTACAAATGTAAATATTACAAAACAATTCATTTCATTTCAAAGAAAAAAAAAAATGGAAGTGTAATTATTTGGTGGTGAGAACGGTTCTCCCCAGTTGGTGGTGGTACCAAAGTCTAATCAGACCTCACTTAGCATTAAAACCTCATCGGCAAAGAAAAAACAACAGGTCATTATCATTGGTGACTCATTGCTAAAGGGAGCAGAAGGGCCAATGTGTAGACCAGATCCTCTGCAGTCTCCTGGAAGCCCGGGTTAAGGACATAAGGAAGAAATTTCCTTCCCTAGTTCAGCCCTCGGATTACTATCCCCATTGTTGTTTCAGGTAGGCAGCGATGATATAGAAAGAACTTTCCTAAAGACTATGAAAAAGGACTTCAGAGCCTTGGGGCAATAGGCAAAGGTTTGGGAAGCACAAGTTGTGTTCTCCTCTATCCCTCCAGTTATAGGGAATGATGAGGAACTAAATATGATGGGCCAACGGATTAATACCTGGCTCTGAGCCTGGTGTGCCTGGGTGGTTTGGTTTTTTGACCTCAGTTCTGTTTGCACAAGACCAGGCCTAGGTACAAATGGCGGTGGGTGGAGGTGTAACTGGGATCACTAGAACGGAGCTTGTATGTAATGTCCAGAGAGGGATGCGCCAGTAAGATCCCACAGTCTTGTGTCTTGGTGAAGGAGGAGGATGACTCATTCTTTTGTAGGAAGAACTTGAGGGTTGATGTGAGGCTGGTAGCTGTGGAAACACCTGAGTATGGTCATGAAGGTATTAGGACTACTGCCACTCAAAAGGAGGCCCATCTCAGGTGCCTTTACACTAACGCATGCGCATGTAATAAACAGAAGGAGCTGGAGGCCATTGTGCGGTTGGAAAGCTATGATAGAGTAGCCATCATAGAGTGAAATGACTCTCACAGTTGAGTGCTGTGATTGATGGCTACCGACTTTTCAAAAGATAGGCAAGGCAGGAAAGGCAGTGGTGTAGCCTTCTATGTTAAGAAACAATGTGAATGCATGGAAATTAATGATCGTGATGATAGGGTTGAGAACTTATGGGTCAGAATAAAAGCGAAGGCCAATAAGACTGATATTATTGTGGGAGTCTGCTACAGGCCACCCAACCAGGATGAAGAGGTGGAAAAGACACTTTATAGAGAGTTGGATGAGGTCTCAAGTTCTCTCCCCCTTGTTCTTTATGGGGGATTTCAACTTCCCAGACATCTGCTGGATTTATAATACAGCAGACAGGGAACAGTCTGAGAGGTTCCTAGAGTGTGTGGGAGATAACTTCCTGACACAGCTGCTGACAAGGGAAAGCAAAGTCCTGGACCTACTGTT
Source organism: Chrysolophus pictus (assembly GCA_037305975.1). Lineage (NCBI taxonomy): Eukaryota > Metazoa > Chordata > Aves > Galliformes > Phasianidae > Chrysolophus > Chrysolophus pictus. Next base: position 9,842,583 of record CM074583.1, on the reverse strand, counting down.
TGTTAACAGATAAGGTCTTGTGGGAGATATAAAGGTTGGAGGCCATCTGGGGCACAGTGATCATGAGACGCTAGATTTCTTGTTCCTTGTTTAACCACGGAGGGGAGTCAGCAGTCCAGTACTGAGTTAACCAACTCAGTACTTTTCTCACCATTATCTAGTACCAGAACAAACAGAATGTAAGAGGAATATGAAAAAACACAAGGAGAACAGCAGTATTTTGCAGCATATGATGCATTTCACTTAATGAAATGAAGGTTCATCACCAGTACAGCATGTTCACAGAGATGCATGCACCATTTTTGCCACAGTATGCATAAATGACATTCTAGTACAAAACATGTTTTCCTTCATTATTTTTCTGACTACTGTTATGTATACAGAACAAAACATGTATGTGATGAAACACAGCTCGAGAAATTCTACATTATCAGAGAAGACAGCAAAGACTAATATTATGCAATCTGCAGATCTAAAAAGACTGTAAAGGCTTTGGGATTGAATTCCTTCATGCATTGCTAGCATTTCTGAGAAGGACCGGGATAAAGATCACATCACAGAAATGCACTGAATCAGAGTTCTGCAGCAGTCAGCAGAACAGTGTGACAGTCCTGTTGCAGAAAGCAGAACAGGATGGTATAAAACCTGCATCTATCACCAGGGACAACCACATCTCACCCTAAGACATACCAGACATTATTTCCCCATTAAAATCCTTCTTATGTGCATGAACTTGCGTGCAAGTGCTAGTTAATTTACTGAGATACCTGCTGCTTACACTGTGTTGCTAAGTGGAGCTGCTGTACACACATTCAAGCTTACTGTCATCATGGAAAATAGAATTTTTATAATAGAGGTGAGCCATTGTTGAGAAATTGAAATAATAACAGTTATTTTGGGGAAAGAGAGTGAAGAGTGTGACGGAGGTACGTTTGCTCACTTATTTTGAGAAAATGAGACCAGATTCAGATGAGCGTTGTTTCTCACATTACATCATTTTCACTTGAATTCTCTGTGCAGGTCTTTGTGACACCCAAGAAACCAACTACGAAGAAGTTAACTCTAAAATGCATATATCTTAGCAAAACCTTTCAAGAATAATGATATCAGTGCAATTCTGTACACTGGCATCCTTTACAGCTCAAGACTGCAGGAAAAGCTTAAGACAAAGTACTCTTCTTCAGAGAGAAGAAATAATGGAGGCATTGATGGGGGCAGAAGCGTTTTTTGAAGTATAAGTACTTCCCTTAAGTATTTAAAGTTAAAATTGATATATACACACAAACATATCGCAAAACTAAACACAAAATCCCTAGTTTGGATACCTTTGCAGTATGTTCTTTCTTTTATCCCTTCCAATTTCAGCAGCATCCAAACATACTTCCCTCATTTATTCCATGGAAGTTTTAGTATTTTCCAGTTCTCCAGTACAGTGACTGAAAGAAAAGCTTCTCATCTATGCTACAGAACTTAATATTAGTAAATAACAGCATTAAAAACAAAACAAAAAAAATTCACATTAATCTCTTCAAAACAACGTTTTTAAACAAAAAAAAGTATAAAATCCTTTCAAATAACTTCCCTGCATACCACTGTATTTCTCACTCCTGCCATGCACATTACATAATTCCAACATAATTTTCTTAAACCCACTGAATCCAAAGTGTCTTAGTAAACATTTTCTATTTAACAAGTCAAAGAGGAGACATTTATCCACTAGTGATATGACAGACTACCTTACATACAATTACTTTACAACCTGTGGAATTCAGATGCATAACATCACTAGAAGAATGATATGTCATTCATAAAGTGTTTCTCAGCCACTATTCTAGACCCAATTAATGCATTGCAGCAGGAAACATTTGCAGGATAGTTGTGCCTGTCATGAAAAGATAAGTTCAAATCTATCAAAAAACATTTGAAACTTCTCAACATTCAGGAGTCAAATATTGTATCTCCACAAAACTTGCAAAAATATATACATATCCATCACATGGACACTCATTCAGGCCCTTACTCTGAAGTTTATGCAAGCCATAGTTCAAGCTTCCCTTATTTAACGGGGCCTTGATCTGATTGACGCTTTTGCACATCTCAGTGTCTGCTTTTAGTGTTACCTAAACACGTAAATGAAAACGTTTCAAACCATGTGTATGTAGGCAGAACAAAGTTCACTTTGGATCTGAAAAACCAGTGGCTGCAATTGTTTTTTATTATTGACAGTATTGAGGGCTCTCATTGAAAGGGTTGGGTTGTCTTGGAGTAGATTCCATAAACACACTGAATAGAAAGGTGTATTTATTTACTTCAGCTAAATAAAACACAAGGTAAAATTCTTACAAGCTTCCTGTGATACTCATCAACACAGTGTCAAAGTACTTCTATTTATCAAAATAGAGTGCTTCAAAAGCACTCGGGAAGAGCACACAGACAAAATTGTTGATCTCTGCATCCTATGAATGCTCTGATACTTTAAACAGAAACTATGTATTGTTTATCCTTTAGTAGCAATGAGGAAACGGTGTCCCTGAGAGGTAAACAGTTTCCTGCTAACAACCCAAAAGACAAGCAGCAAATTTGGAAAAATTGTTCAACAAGTCTACTGCCTGTGCTGTACACCACACTGGATATCAATCAAGTGCCATACACAAAAGTATAGAATATTTCTTAGCAGCTTTGGTTGTATTTATCATTATCCTTAGTATATAGATAATGTAATAGTTGCATAACATACTTCACTTAAAATTTCACACCTCCTTCTTCAGAATAGAGATCAAATCAGTGAGTGTTTTTATAAGTGACTTGTGGGACACAAATGTGTGCATTCTAATTGGTGTGAAATTATCCCTCCTCTGATATTTTATTAGGGATCAAAAACAGTGAGGTCAAATACAAGTTATTTATATACTTTTTTGAATAAGACTTAGTGGTCCATGGTGGTTGGTGAACTAAAGACAATAATCTTGTTATTAATTATCATGATCTTCTGTAATGGATTTCCCAAAGGTAGAAGCTATTTTAATAACAGGAAAAAAGTAAAAGTGCTGTTACTTAACAAAAATGAACTAATGAATTTGGACTTCAGGCATTAAAATAATTTAGTTTGTTATTTCCTTTCTGCAAAACAGGTCCGTTATATTTATGCCCAGCTCAAATCAGACCAATATGTCAAAAAAAAATTTAAAAAAGACAAAACAAAATACCAATTACATTCATAAGATGAGATTTCTTTACCTACTAGATTTTTAAGTCTTATCAGGAAACAGGCTTCAACTACTCAATTTTTAAAACTTTCTTCAACTTTACAGTACAGAAACATACAAGGTTTAATATAGGAATTAAAACTGGAGCCTATACTACAGGAGCAGAGGCTACTAAAAATTAAAAAAAAAAAAAAGAGTAAACCAACAGAAACAAATCTAAGAGGAACAATTCAGTTCTCAGTACTACTTAGACATAAATTTTATCTCAAGTCCCAAAGGAAGTGCATGTAAAAGAAATATTGGTGTTCAAAAGAAGGAAGACAGCAAGGAAAACGCAAAAATAATTCACTGTTCTCAAGAGTTAAAATACTTTTGGGAAACCCAGTACTTGCAGAACACTGCAGAAAGAAGGAGAGTAAGTTGTCTTCAGACTAGAATCATATAATTATGCTAGGATCTCATGAAAAAGACAAGCTTTGATATTATAGACTCAGTTTCACAGACACAGTGTTTATCACTGTAATCTGTTTGGATATTGCAGAACTTGAGCCTCACACAGACAAGACACTTTGCTTGAGGATTTCAACTCCTGTCTGATGAAACTGCCAACTTATCTGCTGGTAGATTCTAGGATCTTCAGCTCCACCTCTGCTTTGTCATTGACTCTGTGCTGGCTTCAGCTGTGATTTTAGCAGCTTCAGCCTGGTCATCTACCCTAGTCCAGATGTTCACAAAAACAGCTGGATTTCAACAAACCAAGTCACAAACATCACTAAGGCCAAAGAAGTGGTTACTTCTGCTTTTCATCATGCAACTCCAAAATCAAACGTAATTTTTAGGATGCTTTAGAAAAATGGAATGCAAATATTCGAAAGAGAACATTTTTCCCTTCAGGCCTTCTTTCGGCATCTGCTGTCTCAGTGCTCAGCAGTGGACTGAACTTGGCTCTGAACAGCTTCACCAACCCATTCAGTACATTTCTTATTAACATCTCTTACCCTCCAACTGCTGTTGCTTGGTAGGATTAGAGAACTGGCAGGTGAGAAATTTGGATAATTACATTTATTATACTGCCCTCTTTTGCCATACTACAGCTTGCTCTCCTCCCTTATTTCAGAGATCTTTCTATGCTCTCATAAAATATATTTATTACTTTCCTCTAGAGATCTCCCACAGGCAAAACGTAGGTGGATTAGTAGTTATGAATTAGTCTTGGCAGTGCTCTTTTGCCTCCCTAGATGTGGTAGAGAGCCACAACTACTTTTACAATTCTCTTATCAAGTAGGATGTAAGGAAGAATGACTAAACTAAGTAGGTTTACTGGTGAAAAATTTTTTGACAGGTTTCTTGTTTCCTGACAGCATCTATCATCCAGGCTTTACTAAGGTTAGACTCATGAACTACTCTAAGGCAGGGAGGCATGCTCCGACCATTTCATTCACAAGGATTGGAGCTTGAAGATGTTGAGAGACTTACAAATTCAATTAAAGCAAGAGAGATTGATTCTGACACCTTGCCCATTGCATTAAGTACTGAGACCAATAGTTTTCTACTCCATGCAAATTATACACATCTGAAATTAAATAGTCTTCCATCTGCATGTATTTGCCACCCACTTACTTCAAATCATCTAAGAATGTTTTACATCATACCTCCCAAAACATTTTCTCTGCCTTCCATGCTTGGAATTTCAATGTTGTGATACGTACTTAATACATTTGATTGTGCTGTTTTAGGTTTTCTCTTCAGCATCAGTTTCAGGTTAGAATGAGCAGCTACATTTTTGAAGGGATACTGTATATCAGTCAAAATATGGGGAGGCATCTTAGCAGTCTGACAAATTACTAGGGCTGTTCTGAAAGTAATGCCTCCTATTTTATTATGTCAGTCCACAACAACAGTCAGTGTTACAGCAGTAGAGGTTGAACCTTCACACCAGTACTGCCTTATGTTTTGTTCTGTGTGACAGATGGCAGCAGAGGGGCAGTCTGACAAAATGGCATCTGACATGTAAGTGCTTATGAAGTAAAGATGTGTCACTGAACTCCTCCATGTGGAAAAAATGGCACCCACTGATATTCATTGACATTTGCTGAATGTTTACAGTGACCAAACAGCGGATGTAAGCTCAGCGAGTTGTGGATGGTATGTTTCAGCAGTGATGATAGCAGGTCATCGATGCCAGTGTTATAAGCATGGCATGCAGGCTCTTATTCATTGCTGATGAAAATGCATAGCTGATGGTGGTGACTGTGTTGAAAAAAGTAGTGTTTTGTAGCTGAGAATTTGCTCTATCCAAGAGTGATGTGCTCTGTTGTCATTTCCATGGAAATAAATAGGAGGCATTTCTTTCGGAGCAACCATGTAAAAACAGTAAAACACTAAAATCTTTTCTAAAAGGAAGACACTGACTATCTACTTTAACCTCCTCCTCATCCAAATTTTACTTTATTGGATGTATTAAGGCGCATATAATAATTATGACTTAATAAATTAATATACAATATTATTTATAGCTGGAAATGCCTATAGCTTCAGCATTTAATTTCTTCCATAAATGTCTAGATACTGACACAATTAGGTTATGATGCATGGGTATTTCTGCTTACTGGAAATCTGAGAGCAAAACGGCTCTACATTTTGAATGGGCTCATAAATATAGATTGAATTTAATTTTTTAACACAGAGAATCCATTTTCCCTTTGTTTGGTTGCTTTGGTGGCTGCTTGAGAGAAATATTTTCTATAAATATTTTTGTTTTGTACGACTAATTAGTCCATATATCAGTACATGGTAATATGGCAGAGATTACCCTCAAATCAATAGAGAGCAACTGATTGAATATACTTACCTTCTCCACAATTTATCTACCTCTAATGTCTCCGCATTTTCTTCTGCTGCTTTCAAACACCATCTTGCCTTCCTCCACAACCCTATTTCCCATTCTTCAAATATAAACAGCAACTTCCCCAGTATGAATACTTTCTACTAAAGACCAGATTTCTCCTGTTTTCTACCATGCGCACTGAGCTGATGAAGTACATAAATGAACAATAACAAGATAGTCATAGATTGTTTTGATTCTGTAGTAGGATTTTTACAAGCTTTCCATCTTCACATTATTTATTAGTGTCACTTATTGGTATTAAAATGTGCCAGTTTTCAAGCATAAACATGTATCTAAGTGTGGAGAGGAAAACTACAAATGTAAAATTCCTGTAACAGATGTCAAAGACTAATTTAGAAGTCAGTTTAGGATGGCAAACGTTCAAAAAAAATTAACATAACTAAGCACTTGCTCAACTTGAAGTATCTATTTTAATAACACTGAAGATAATTTTAATGCATTTTTTCTTCCTAGTCTATAATGTATATGATTACAAATGTTTTGTGATGGTTGAGAAGAGGTAGGATCTTTCTGAGGATGTACCACTTGTGTGCTCCATTGCTATTTGCTGGATGCTGTTATCATCCAGCCCTCCACATCTCTAAAACCCAAAACCAGAGAAGACAAAACTGGCTTTGTTATTACTTTTACCAACAAGCACGTGAGTGGTAACACTCGTGGTGCAATTAGTACAATATTAATGGAGATGTGCAACTAAAGCTGTTTTATTTTTTTCCCTACCTGTCAATCTTAACAAAGGAAGACAAGTAGAAGTGGAAAGAGGACAAGGTAACCATCTATCCCTTAACCATGCCTCGAAGAAGAAAACAGACTGAAAAACCATGTTAGAAAAGATAGAACTCTGATGGACATGAAACATATATTCTCTTGGCAGTTTGGATTCATTCTCCATGGACTGACCAGATTGCATTCACTCACAACCTAGTGCAGGTCCGCTCAGTGCAAAGGAAAGCCTTAACTTGATTTCAGCAAAACAGAGTCAGGTTTTAAATTCTCCTGAAATATAATTTCAGGATAGGAAAAGGTAATCCCTTAGGCATTATCTCTGATTCTACTTTAATCTGCAACATTTGTACAGTTCCTTGCACCATTTATTGTGCATTATTCTACTGCAGCACTTCAATTATTCTCATTTCAATGTTTCCACAGACCCAGCAGTTCTGGTGACAAATGTCTTAATTTTAAAAGTTGGTCAGCATGGAGGCACTATTTCTGTCCAACAGAGAAAGGAACTCCCTAGCTGAAGCTGTTTTCACCAACAATTTGTTTGCCAGCAGCATGTTTTCCTGTTTAATCCATGTTAACATTTTGTACAGAGTTATCCTAACTGGCATGTATTCTATCTGATAAACATCTCCTCTTTTCCCTCACGGAAACATTATTTATTTATGACGTTATTGTTACAGACAACTAAACAGCCAAGAGGGAAGCACATTTGCTTTTCTACAAATACCTGCACATGCTGTTAAACCTGCATCATTTTTCTACAGAAACATACAAAACTTGGTAAAAGATTTTCTAGCATGCTCCGCATCCACTGAGAACAAGGAACAGACACAGACATGTGCAGCAGTACAGAATCAGCAAGAGTTCAGAACTAGAGGATAAAAATAATAACATTGCAGGTTGCTAGTTGATATGTGAAGATTTCTCCTTTCCGGTCCAGGTTTCATCACTCTATGACAAACATTTAAGATTACTCAAACCAAGAGCTGTTTTCATTCATGTTCTCTGCGTCTTTATCAATGTAAGAAGTACTTCTGCATTATTAGAAAACTCATGCCCAATAAATGTAAGTTAACATCAAATAGTTTATGTTTGAGGCCACGATGCCCTGCAGGCAGCTTCGTGAATGAGGTTGAATTAAGGAGAAGACAGTTTAAAGCAAAATCTTCAAAGTGCCCAAGAAGGAAACACCTTTTAATAAATTTACTCTCACTTTATCAATTAGTACCATAGATCTTTGATGACAGAAAGGCAAACCCATTCACAGAAGAACAGAAAGATCTCGTTCAAAATGCCATTGGATGCTGTGGTTGCTCACCATTATGAGTCACTACGCCCAGCTGGGACCAGCAGTCTCTCATTTCCTTGAAGTCCCAGTTCATCCAGGGTCCGTATCTTTATCAAAGTACAAAGATTTTTCTGTACCTACTTGGTTTCCCACTCTTGATATGATCTCTTCTCAATGTGCAAGCTTCTTTAGCGCATTCACATCTTCAAACTATGTGAAGCAGCTTAAGATGTAACACTTATCCCCAGTTATTATTATTCTTGATTCTTCTCACTCTGGGCTGAGACACAAAAAGAATGGTTTCTGCAGAAAGGCTCAAGTCAAAGGAGCAAACAGGCCAAAACGGGAAGAAACAAACTTCACTGACTGTGGACAGCAAGACTAAGGTAATCCTTAATGATAGATTCATTTTCTTGTAATATTTACGTAAGTAATATATATGACGGACGCTCCAAAAGTACTGCGTCCTACTTTATTATGCTGGTTCACAAGAACAGAGATGGAAGTCAGTTGCATGGCAGCAGAGACTGAGCTTTTCCATCAGTACTCCATTAAATTTTGTTGCCGTGTGACAGATGGCAGCAGAGGAGCAGTCTGACAAAATAGTTTCTAACATAGAAGCACATACCATGCAAAGGTGTATCACCGAATTCCTCCATGTGGAAAAAAAAATGGCACCCACTGCCATTCATTGACACTATTTGAACATTTAAGGAGATGAAACAGTTGATGTGAGCACAGTGAGGCAGTGGGTGGTGCATTTCAACAGTGGTGACGGCATCTGTGGGCCACCTCTGCTGGTACAGATTATTACTAGCAAGGCAAGCAAGTTCTTGTTCATCACCGGAGAAAATGCACAGCTATGGAGCAGCTAGGTGCTGACTACATACCAAAATAGTGTTTCATAACTGAGAATTTACTCTATCCAATAGTGTTATTTTGCTCTTTGTTTCTGCTGCAGTTTTCAAGGAAATAAATAGGAGGCATTACTTTCAGAGTGATTCACAAAAGCATTGAAAATAAGTGATATTTTAATAGTATTTTTTACCTGAAGATTTTTATAGGGCTTATCAAATATTTCAATTGTGTTACATAGGAAAGAGTTTGCGTAATATATGAACATACGTAGGTAATAACTGTGTTTGAGCATCTACTGATCTGCTTATTTGCAAATCACTTACTAAATTAAATCATCCTTATCGTCTGTAGTTGTACCTCAGCTAAAGCAAGTTATGTAGGCCCTTACCAGCTTCGTAGCATAGAAGATTTTGTGACCTTCTGGAGCCTCATGAACAGAGTCTGTTTCCATCAATATAAACCTTTGCAACAAAAGCAACACATCTTGGTAATAATAAATACAAAATCCATGAGATATATTCCTCATTACTCAGAATGATAGCCACAGCTTACAGAAGGCATGATGGCAGAAAACTTAACACAAAACTCTCTGCAGGCCATAAACTTGTACACATACCTACTGTCTATGTCAAGTTTATTACCTAATGTGCCTGTCACTATGAGCCAATGCCTTGACTGCAGTTACACATGTTTATTAAACAGAGAAAGAAAAGTCTGCGTATCCAAATATGCATCCTTCAGGGGCTGAGCTTGTAAAAGTGCAAAGCAGCCACTACATCACCTCTTAGCCAGGGATCACAGGAGGGATCACCACCAACAGTGGAGCAGGAGACAGAGCACTGCCAGTCATCACACAGTCAGAGAGCATGGGAGAGGGTCAGTAATGCAGACAGCAGAAATAATTGTTGGCAAGTCAAGGGGGGGAACAAGTATACTTTTCAAAAGCTTCACAAGAAACAATGACCGGTGTGGAAAAAATTTAGTTTAGCCATTTTCTTTTTTTTTTTTTTTTTTTTCCCCTGTTTCCACTATTTCTGGGAGGTCACACCGCTGATTAAGATGTCTCACCTGCCTAATATTTCTCAGCTAAATTGGATGAAGCACGAAGCAAGTCTTACAAAAAGTATGTCTCCTTCTCCCACAACACAACCTTGAAAAACACATCTTATTTCTAACATACATCTCAAGTTTCTGAGCTTCTAACAATGCTGAGCAAGTAAGATTGAGGTGGTTCTAAAGCCTTCTTAAAGCCATGTTCTGGCTGCATTTTCAAAGCCATTAGTTCCATAACTCCAGCCTTGCCGCAGTCACTGGGGGCAATGACTGCAAATACGACAGGCCAAGCTCAGAAACCTTGCATTCAGTGCACAAAACGTGGCTGCATGCAGACTTTCTACTTAAATGCGTCTTAGCACAAAACATTATGGGCTGAGTTTCAACACATTCCAACAAAAACTTGTGTCAAAATCTTTGGGCTTCAGAAGGAGCCGATTAGCTGGGCTTCTTTAGATGCCTTTGAAAATCTGTGATTTAATAATTACACTCTTCATCATTTTTATCTCTCTATATATGTATGTATGTATAAATACATACACACAGCGTGCTCTTAACTGCCGTACTGCTCCACATTCAGGTTAGCCTGCCATCCTGCGGCCACAAGGAAAACAACGCTCTGTTTAACCTAACATCTGTACACCGTCTGGATGCACGCAAGCATGCTAATGTCTATATTATAATTTAGGCAAAAACAAAACAGCTCTTGAGCAATGCAGACAATTATTTCACTTAATTAGATGTGGTGGGGTCTTGTATGCTGATTAGACAAGCTGGTATAGAATTGTAAAGGCAAACCAGCGTTACAAATTAAGCAAAATTATTGTTAACTAAACTGCAGCAGGTAATACTTTGCTCAAAACTGTATCAGTATCTAATCTGAAATAAGAATTGCCAGGATTGCTCTAGTAGGCATTCTCATATTTTCATGTTAACTATTAGTTAGATTTCTCCCATAGGAAACAACCCACTCCTGCTGCAAGAGTAAGACTTCCATGCAGTGGACAAGAGAAAAAAAAGCCCCATCATACAGGAAAATGAATGACTAAAGGAATTGTTTTTGCTCAAGCACACAGGAATAGCAAGGGTGGGTGGGTGGTAGCGAGAGGGATGGGGGTGTCACCCACCTGGCCTATTGATTCATTTTAAAGAAAAGAGACTTTCCTATCAGAAGAAAAATCCTCCTCCTTTTAGGAGGATTTGCTGTGCTGTCTGAAAAGGCTCAACACTCAACTCCCATTCTCCTTTTTGGCATAGAGAAGAACAATCAAGCAATAACACAGAGAAAATAATTTGTGCAGTTTGATTAGTTTCCACACCAGATGTTCCCACATACATACACATCTCCCCAGCTCTCTTTCTCCAGCCAACAGTGTGCACAGCTGATTCTTGTACAGTCAACACCAAAGCTATTTCACAGACATGTTAGCACAGACAGACCCCACCACTTCCCCAGGGGCCTGCTTCCTTTTCCATTGAAATTAGGGCATCATTGTGCTCATTGTCTTAAGAGAGCACCAGAGAAGTTGCTGGAAAAACATCTGCTGCTCTGTAACACACCTACGCTTGCACCTCTTGCAGCCTATGATTTCCATTTTACATATTCTCTCAGCTTTCTTGTTGGCACCATAAGGCACTAATGCTGTTCTTCTGACCAGTTCTGGACTTTCATTCTTCATAAAGTGGCAACTATAATGTTGCATTTCATGATTGTACCTGTGACTCAATAAACCTTAAATCTGGTACAAGTGTTCCCAAATGAAAACAGCAGTCATAGTTTCTACGAAGCTCCTCCAGGGCAATCCCCAGCTCTAGAAAAACATCATGAGAAATTCTAAAATCCTAAATCATCTGCCTATTTTTAAAAAACTTTCTTACTTAATATTGACAAATTATTTTATAGCCTTGGAGCTTTGTATGTGGTACTAATTGCTCTGGATGCAAGTGAGAAATTCACTGTAAGATGCAGAAGGAAATTGAGATAATATACCTCTCCCCTTCCTAGATCAGTTTGCCTTTACGACTCTGTGTCTTGTTACAGAAGACAAATACATGGGATATTCTTTGAAGGAGAACTTATGCTTTCTTGACGGAAATTAAATGTGATCTAAGGTGGAAACATGCTGGCGGAGCAGAAGTAACAGCTGAGATGAAATCATCCTATATACCAACAGCGTTGTCCATGAGCTTTTTTTTTTTTTTCCACTAGGTTCTCAGGGTGTGCATCTGACAACCAGTCATTTCCACATGGCTGATCACTTGCAAGATAATGTTAAAGACGACTAAAGGGGTCCAGTTATCAGCTGAAAACAGCTACTCTCCCAAAGGGACATTTTAAATGCTTAGGTGTCAGGTTAGCCAGATGACCTTAGCTATCTAAAATCATAAACACAATTTTAGGAGGCAAAGGACTGCAGGAACTGATCTGTAAGTTGTGATTCAGGGAGAAAAAATGGCCAGTATCTACTTCTGAAGTCCCCATAAAGAGGCAGCGTGGTACTGTATTATGCCGGTACAGTAAGATTGGGTAAATGCTGACAACAGATTGGCAAAGGGCAGGATAGCACAGGCAGGAAGTGAGGGAGTACATAAGAAAGGACACAAGGTTAAAGTAGTCAGTCTTGCTTGACAGGCTAATAAGCAAGCATCTCTTCAGATCAAGGAGGGCAGTGGGCATCATATTAGTCTCCTAATGCTTGAAGGGAAGTTGTATTGATAATTAGATGTAGATGATGATACAGCTCATTGTTTTGGGCTTGAAATATCACAGCATCTAAACATTTTTATTGTGGCTGCTAATCCAGCATATAACTCTTGTGTAAACCCAGGGAGAAAGAGAAAAGGGCACAAAATATAAAGTAAAAGAACTCATTGCTATACTTCTTGTCGAATTAGGTGAAGACAAAAGCAGTATAGGGAAAATGAAGGCAAATTACATGGCTAGCATGACTGTAAATCACTGAAAGCAAAATTAAAAAACACATCTGCATTTAGTACGTGAAGCCCCACTCCCTGAACTTTGCTGGAGTTATGCCAGGGACTTAAACGTAGCCACGATTTCATCCTGAAAACATCTCAAGTCAAACTGTGAGAAAATGGAGGCCTGCCAATGTATCAAGATGTGAGGAACACTGCCTACATGTCTTAAGAAAAAAAAAAACCAACCAACACATACCCCTTTGTTATAAGAATGTTTCTATTCATAAGGAAATAATAACAAATTTACATCATAACTGGATGGTAACCATCCCTCCCACATACACAGCTGGTGCGAACTCCCGCTGTTCTTATAACAGAGGAAACACCCAGGCATGTTTCAGCTGTATTAATGGAACCTGATTTTTAAAGCTCTAAGGATGCAGATAATGACATGTGATTTCCAAACGCATCAGATCCTTGTAAGATCTGGCCCCAAGGTCCACTGAAAATAAAACAAGGCACAGAATGTTTTACTACATTCCAGCACATCCTGGAGAGGCGACAAGTGAAAGCAAATGTAACAGAGAAAAATAACATTGTCTAGTAAAGCAGAGGGTATCTTGCACAAGCTGAAACAGTGCACAAACATCCCATTTGGTCCCTTCTTCCCCGTGATCTGAAAGCTTCATCATCACAAATGCTTATACAGATTAAATGGTAACCAAATGCTTCCCTCGCCCCCTTCAACAAACTAATTTCTGTTGCAGTTATAAACACAAACAAAAAAGATTCTTCAATGAGCCCAGGAGACAGCAGATGTTAATTATAGCAAAATGGTATCAAAGCCAAGTTGAAATGTGTTTGGTTTGGTTTTGCATGATTAGTTCAGCAGCAGTACCAAAAAAATATAAACTACATGGTATGCGAAGCCTGATCACTTGACAAAGATGTATGTAGACTTGCCCATGTTATATAGATAACAACATGTCACCTACATAGTTAATAGCAATTGCCCTTAAGCTAATACATTATATGTCTTTTTGACAAGAGGGATGACTGGGTTCTGACAAAGAGTAATGGTAATTTCAAATGAAAACTTTAAAACATAACTTAAATCAAAGATAAAATCATTAGTGAAAAATGTAGGGGATCAGACAGAAGCGTATAGCTTTACAGGAGTTATCAGCAGATTCATTGACCTTAATTTTGCCCTATTAAGCATTCACACAATCATAGAGTGACCCAGGTTGGAAGGGACCTCAAGGATGGATCAAAGCTCCAACACCCTGCCGCATGCAGCACCACCAACCTCCATATCTAATACTAGACCAGATTCAATGCAGTTAAAGCCACAGTAGTAAATTAAAATGATATTTACAGCACTTTGAGATTACGGTACCCTCGGTGTTCAAGGAGCTTCAGCCCTAATCAGAAGACTGTTCCTTGGAAGTTCCAATTTCCATTCAACTGGAAGCTTAATGATCCAATTCTTCAGCTTTATACTAATTCAAAACTGTCAAGTTACTGAAAACACACTGAAGCTACACAGCGTACCAAAATGAGGAATACAGTCATCCTCCAGTTTCAGCTTCAGTGCTGCCCCAACACACCCTTTCTAGGAAGTAATGATGAGGGCTGAACAGTAAGTACTGCAAATCTCTCCTTCCAGACCTCAGACTTCTGCAGTATGCCATTGTCTCACTTTCAGCACTATAAATTAAGCTCACTAAATATTCCAATCAATTACTTTTTGATATACTGCCTTCCATGGCATTTTCCTCTTACATTTATTAGTGCACTTGTATTTCCTCAGGGAGCGTTGTGTGCTAGAATTATATAGCAAAGAACATGCCATTCTTTTAAAATGTCTTCTTTCCTTCCAGTGCAAGTTTAGGCTGTACCCTGTAGGGTGTCCCCAAACTAATCACTTTTCCCTCTAATCCTAGCCGAGACCTCTACCTCTTTGGATATCAGCTTTTCTCATCACAGCAACGATGAGAATACTGATCAGAAGTTCTCCCTGAATATGACTGCACTAATAAGCTAACAGATGTAAATGTCTTCCGGTATACACTTATAACAGAGTTTTGCTTGACATCTTGCATTCAAATGCACTGGTTACAGTTTTCCTCTGAGGAATAATGGATACAATCACAAGTGAAAAGTGCCAGTCCAGAGTACCTTACAGAGCTGCCAGGTAATGCAGATTTTATGATTACTCTTCTTATGCTGGCCAATACCCAGCACCAAACATGTGGGTAACTCAGTCAGAAGATCCTTGCACTAGCCATGGGGCAAATGGATGGTGGAAATGCAACAGCAGCTCTTCACAACCTGCTGACTAAACACACTGATCAACTGGATCTTGTTTTGCAGCAGGTGAAAACATATTCCGTGAATATGAAATATTGCTTTGTGTTCTACCAATTCTCCTAAATATTCTGTCATTTGGGTCCACCAATTTGTTATTGTTATTTACATATATCACTTTTGACGCACGCACGCACACAACCTTCACCCCTACCCTCAGAACTATTATTCTTTGCTTCAGCAGTACAATTCTCCATTTCTTTAAATCAATCCATACCTAATATTGTTACAAAGAGGGAGGCCTTAAAAGGACAGGAGGAAAAAAAAACCTCTGAGACAGTAATATCTTTGCTAAAAGGACATAGTTTTCCCAGTGTAAAAACTGTAGTCCTTAAGTCTGATGTTACTTATTCTTAAAGTACCAAAACCTAATAAGGAAACCCTGTCTACAGAGTATTGATAATTCACAAGGCCACAGAGCGAGTGGGTGGGGGTTCTTTGAAATGTTCATAAATCCTGGGAGAATCAATAAAACCATTTGTTTAGTTCTAGCACCTGTTTTTAGACAATAATATATTCATGCTACTGCTTGTTTAGTTATATTAGAAATTACAGGATCTGCTCAGCAGCAAAAAGATTATTGATTTGCATGTAAAATCAAGCACAAAAAACTAGCTGCTTATAGGAAATTCAGATTTGCTGTGAACAGTGTCTGTAAACAGTTTCCCAACTCCAGTGCAATACGAATGCATACCTCTAAGGAAGCAAGCTAAACAAAGCAACAGTTCACATCTCATACAGCAGCCACTGAGCCACCTTCTGTCAGGTAAGAAACTTTCCAACTCTGATATAAGTAACACCAAAGAACTCTAGTTTTCCAACAGTTTTTAAGGGGAAGATTAGGGAAGGAGAAAATGAACTGTGACAAATGTCACTATTTACCATTCAGGCAGCTCTTCACGATACTACCCCCTTTCTCTATACTTGCTTGATATATATACAGAATTTTAAAAATATGAAAGCTTATCTAGCTAGTACTGACTTAACTACTAACCAGTGAGCAGTTGCTGGTCCAAAGCACGCCAGTGAGTAGCACATTCTGGTCAAAAGGAGTTTGTTGCTCAAGAGTAATTGTGAGCCCATAAACATTCCTGCCTACAGGAGACAAAGGTAACAGTGATGGGTAGATGCTTTGTGTCAATTATTACACAGAATACTTTTACTATTATTTTCTTAATCTATGGAATTTAAACAGAATCCCTCTTGACCATTTCTGCAATACTCATAAATTACAAATCCCCCACAATATTTTTAATGACTTGAAAAATGAACACTGAGTCTCAGATACTATAGTAGCTGCAGTAACATAATAAAATCCTATTTCCATTCAGGTGAGCAAATTGACTGTGCCCCTGTAGATTTCAATTGTCAAATTCCCTAATTTTGTTCTCCTGGCTGCTGCATAGCATTTCTATGAACAGTAAGAACATACAGCTCTTTAGCATTTACTTTTCACTGCTTGCTTTTTCATGTATGGATTGAGGATTCAACTTAATTTGAGCCTCCTGGTTTTGTCACATGTAAGACCATTCTTGACAATCTTTTGTTATCTCAAATAATAATAAAAAATCTCACAATTTCTAAAGCAGACAGATAAAGTGTGGCCTTAAAAAAAAAAAAAAAACAGAAACATTGTTAGTAAGCATGACATTAGTTTCTCAGCCTCAAGAACTCATGAACAGTGAGACAGTCCATCTTCATCCAACAGATATTTGCTGCCCTGTGGCTAATTCATAACTCAACAAATGTGAAAATGTTTGAGTTTTTCCTGCATTTGCCACTGTAATCAAAAACTCCAAGGGAGACTAACTAAGCAGAGAGAACATGAAGACAATTAATGTTTTTCAACTCTTTTCCACAGATCTTTCTAGTTTTGCCCAAAATACCAGGCATCAAAGCATTTCCTTTAATGGAACAAAGAGCAGGATAGACGCTATAGATCTTGATTCTTGTTCTACTTTATTTTTGATACTCCAGGATTATTGTAGATGTTAGGTCCAAGTGTAGGAATGCTCAGCTCCCACAGACATAATTTGAGACTTCTGTGTCAATTTTAGGTTACATCTTTAACATCAGCTTCCATATATGTGAGCTAACGTGTTCCTCCCTACACAAAGAATATGTCTGCTTGAGTTGCAGATAGAATATAACTTTTTGGACAGTTATTTTACATGATTACCAGAGAACTGTGACTTATTCTAAGACATGTCCTCAGGCATTATCACCAATAAAACTCATGCAGCTGAATAATTCTCAAGAACATTCATCTTGACTGATGCATATGGCTTTAGTTTGCACTTGTCCGTATCCTTTTGACAATGAAAAGTCCATGGTAAAACTAAACTTTTCAGTTCTGGTCAAGCTTGAACTGTTTCTGAGGATGTTGGCTATATTCTACATTCCCTATGGTCTGTGCTTAAGAAATTTCTCATCTTACAGAAGCCTGAAGCAAATATAATACAGAACATAACAGTAAGTTCTGATCTTAAAAGTAGAAGTAACTCAGTTTGGGATTTTCGCCCTCCTCCTAACAAGCTACTGTGATCTGAGGCACAACAGAACCTAAGCAGAACTGTACAAAGTATTTTGAAATTTAAAATCTCTGGAAAGTTCCATTACTCAACAAATGTTACAATGGGTGTTCAGTTCCCCTTAAGCAAAATTCCTCTAAACCTCTCAAGAAACCAAATCCAGATTGCCCAATAAATTATTTCATAAGAAAATACAACTATTGAGTAGGTGACATGATGATCCTATTAATGTTCTATATTGAACATATGGAACACTATTACCAAAGAAATAAATGAGAAAAAAACAACTACAAAAAAATGTTACCTTTCACAAAAGCAACGAATTTTGACTGTACTTAAGTTCATGTTTTGCCACTGAATTTGACATAACCTGTATGCCATAAGGTTTCTTATGGAATATACACCCCACACATACATATACACCCCACACTGTGCTACTATGCTGGAAAGGGATCCTAGCTGCTTTAATATGCATACTTCAACAAGTTGATGTTAATGCTCTACTAAGCATTTTTCACAGTGTCTATACGAAAAAGGCAGTTAAATACTTCTTGCACTGGTGAGTATAATACAAAACTACTGCCCAGGGCAAGCTACTCCTCCTGATAATTTAATACAAGTTAGTGTCATGGTTTTGTGATTTTTGGTTTTCGGTATTCCACATCAGAACATCATGTGGGGCACTGGGAGTTTAACTGTTAATGCTCAAGCTCTGGGTACCTGCCTGGAAGAGAAGAAGAACTACATTCCCCAGGGGACTTTGCGGTCACAGAGAGTCTCGAGATATAACTCCTGGCAAGGTCACCTGATGCGCTCTTCTTTGCCTGCTTTTCGTCAGCTCTCCTCCCTTTTTTTTCCCTGCTGCTCAACTAGACGGCGCATCTCACCTCAGCGTTGTGGTGAGGTCTATCCACTTTTCAGACATTCTCTCTCTCATTATATTTGATTTATTAGCTTCAATTTTAATTATATTGTATTATAGTGTGTTATCTTGCATTCCGATAATACATTTAGTAAATTAGTTTGTTTCTCCTCAGATCGTTGCCACTGTTTCTAATTATTTTGTGGTCCCCTGTTCCCTTTTTCCGGAGGCGCAGATCTGCAGATCCCTTCGCCCCGCTAGTCACGGAACTGGGCCGAACCAGCCCATAAACCGTTGACAGCTAGCAAAAAAACATCTCTCTGGGTATTGCTTACTGACACGGGATTGACTGGAGCACTCTTTTGTTCACGTGGTTAGAAGAAAGGAAGAGATAGCAAGGAAGCAGAGAAATGAAATACTTTTTGAACTAAGTATCCCTCAGAAAGCTTAATTTCTAAAAATGAAAATGATTCTTGGTCTGAAAAATTGAAAATTCTGTACCCTCCACAAGTTTACTGGCTGCATCAAGAAAATAACATGATTTTTCCCTGAATCCTCTCTTAAAAGGAAGCAAGGTTCCAAATGATGGCTAATTACATGGAAAACAATGAAACAGGTATTCTGTATGGCTATCTAAATGCATACTATGTCAATCTTATCATACAGATACATTTGTAATCAGTGTCAAGATATTTTTAATACAGTTCTTAGAACTTATTTCATTAATCAGTGGACAAAATCTTCAAATCTTGACATTCTGCAGAATAGTGCTACACAAAGACTTATCAACACCTGCTCCAATATAAGCAACCACCAATACAAGAGATTCAACAACGACATGGTTCTTCACATAGAAGCCACAGCATAAGCTCCAAATATCAGCCAAGAGAACAGGTTATGGATTCCTATTAAATATTACTTAGTAATCCTTCTCTAAAAATGTTTTGCTGAATACTTTTAGCAATTAGAGTGACATTCAAGTAAAGCTTCTTGCTCTTCACAGTGCATTACTAACAGAGAGCCAAAAGAGAAAATACCTAGTTTTACGAGTCTTATTGACTAGATGCATATTATTTGGGCTACAGTTCTTTTCTGTGCTTATTGACTTATTTAACTGATAACTACAAAATATTTATAACAATCAAAAAATCAGAACTCAAATTAGCTGCATTTAGGAGATAAACCATTGTATCTGTGCATACATATTTAAAATGCAGAGAAAGGATGCTCCACCAAGAAGAGCTGACACGGTTATTATTAATCTACAAGAAGTCAAACAAGGAGCCAATGGGTTTTTTTTTTCCTAATGCCCTACAGCATTTTGCAGTAGGAGGAAAAGAGAGAACATGACTGGCAATATTTTCAATATAAATCCTTTGGGTACCTGTTTGTGTGTTTACTGGCTTACTACCAAAGATACAATATAAAAGGGTCTTTGCACATTTGTAGGGTTTTTGTTTGTTTAGTTTTTTGTTTGTTTTTTTGTTTTTTTTTTTTTTTTTTTAAGTATTCTGTAAGTCTGAGGAGTTGTAATCAAACTCTAGTGGCAGGAAGTCTAGGCCTGAATTTCCACGTTCAGACAACGTCAAAAGAGTGTACATTCCCAGAAAGTGTGAATGAAAGTTGCAAAGAGAAAAATTTTAACTGGATCTTCTTTAAATTACTGGGGCTTGATTTTTCCAAAGCTCACTATCTAGAAAAAATGTAATGCTATACGGATTCAGAGAGCAATAAGCATTCTAATATTTCAGTTCCTGTCTCTACCTGATCCAACTGGATATGCTATACAACTAGAGAAGCAACAGATCATTCTTTAAATAAAATAAGAATAGGAAACCTGCCACTGCGTCTTCTAGTTGGAACTATTCCTGAAAATATTATGCAAAACCTCCATATTAGAGCACAGTACATTCAAGGGCTCTTTCATCTAAACAATTTTGATGACACCAAAGAGCCACACCCAGAACTTAACAGAACACACAGTTCCAGGCAGTTTTATCTTTCATCCACCACAAACACAAATCACTCCAAGTTTAACAACGCTATATTCAGAACCAAGAGAATAAAACTGGTCTCCCAACTCCTCGAGTAAGCATTCCCTTCTGTGAGAATAAATAGGAAAGCTGCTTGTACATTACCTAGCAACTCAGCTGCGTGGAGGCCTCCTGCCTCATTTCAGCTGACAGGATACCAGCATACTGATTGCAAAACTACTGAGAAAACTTTGCTTCAGCTATACATGTTTCCATTAGACTTATGCGTGAGTAAGAATTAGAATCCTAGGAACAATACTGCATTTCCTTGAGGAAGACATATAATTACTTTGGGGAAAAAATAAGACTAATTGAAGAAAAATTTATAGAGTTCTCTAGTAGGAGCGGGACTAAATCCAACTGTGCTTGATCCCTCTGCTGCATCAGCAAAGCTTTCCAGTACAAAAGTAACGAAGAAGTTTTTTTTTCCAATCCAATGCTATCATCAAACATTTAATATTTTGAGCAATTTTTAATGAATTTTATGAATTTATCACACAACAGGCTCTTCCTAACACCATAGTACGGTATCAACGTTTTATTTCTCATTCACTGATCTTCTCTGTTTTTCCTACAGTCATAAGGTTTCATATTAAAGAATGGAGTTACTGAAGAAACAAAACAGCTTTATGCGCCTTGACCAACAGCCACCTCCAAACTTATCATTTCTTGTAATGCTATGTTTACTTAAGGTCATATTGCAACATTCTGAAATGAACTGCATATTTTTTGAAAAGCACATTGGCAAGTAAAAAAACTGTAACAGAGAAAGTCACTAACAGCTCAAACATTACAGGAAAAATGAAATCTAACTTCACAACTATGTAAAGCAGCAGAGAGCCTCATAATGAATGGACAATAAACTACTCAGATCAGGAATTAAAAAACTAAATTAGTAACTCAAATCTCATTTGCTATGAAAACAAACTGCTCTTTGTTCTTGAAAAGGAAGTTGCTAAAACATAGCATAAATGAATCACCCTTCTGCAGTCAATTTCTGATGCTTAATCCTTTCTATATTTCTATTATTAATTATATATGCATCATACACTTCAGCATTGTGAAAAAGTACATACCATTAACCTCTTATCCCATAGCTTTATGAAGTCAAAATTACTCCAAACTACCTCTCCCTTACTTAGGTAAGAGCTAAAATTTCATGAGTCATTTCAAGAAAGGCTAGTTAATGTATTAACTTTTTTTCCTCTGAAATGCAGAGGTAAAAAGTTTTGATGTTGTGCATGAGAAATGACCCTTGCTGAATTTACTGATGACCAGAATTAACCAAAGAAATATTCCCTGCTACATAATAAAGTGTCCAGCAAGAAAATATAAAGTTCTTGGGAGGTTAGCTCTCTTCTGCTTCTGAACTGATTGGACAGTCTCCTGTTGGAAGATGATGAGCTATTGGCTTTGTGTCACTTGTTTTTCTTTTACCACTTCTCTTTTCCTTATTAAACTATTTTCATTTGTAAACAAGTTCTCATTTTTTATTCTTCCCCTGTCCCACTGTAAAGAAAGTGAGCTGTGTGGTGCTTACCTTCAGGTTCTGTGATTCTACTGTAGTGTCAATACAGTTAAGTTGATCTGCATGACATCAGTGCATAAACTATACTGTATTTGCAACTTCTTTTCTAAAATAGTCCCAAATATTGATTGTAAATTAGGAACAAATGTTTTTGTACTGAACATATAAGTCAATAGAACAAACATTTTATTTATTTATTTTTTAAGACAGCACCTCTCCCTTAATTCTATGAGCTACTAAAATTTTTAGAACTGACATTCTTTTCTCTTTCAGAGAACATCTAGAGTTACCTGTGAGGCAGAGGAGAAACATATTTTGGTTGACATAATTTCCTTTTTTTGTTTGTTTGTTTTAGTTTTTTGTCAAATTGAGATTTTCAAGTGAGTTTCCAAGACTCACAACTGAAAAATTCAACCAGTACCCAGTCGTAAGTGATTCTTGTGCCCTAATTACAGTTCTCACCCATCAGAGGATGCATCCCTCTTCTCACATAAAAGGGGAAGGAGAAGATCTGTGACTGAGTGCAATACTGCTAACAAGAGAATTTAATTGAGAAACATTTTTGCATCTTTCATTAGGTGTGGCTCAGTTATGTGGCATGTTCATGGCTGACAGGAAAATTATGCCTTACATCTGTAGAGACGTGTAAATGCCTCATTAAGTTCAATAATTATCTGTTAGAAAGGTAGTTCCATGAGAAAAGACTTGCTACTGAAAAACAGAAGTAGCACAATGAAGCAACACTGGAATTGCATCATCACTGACCTTGCTGAATTAATTCATTTATCCAGAAATACTTACATAAACACTATAATTTTTACACTGTAAATAACGTATGAGTGGGTTACACCGTTAAAAGACTTTCAAGTAGCCCATGAAAGTAAACACACACTATTTTCAAGATTAGAGCTCAATTCAACTGGAATTTGTATGTTAATCCATATATGACAAATGCCGAAGAAAAAAAAAGGTGGAATAGGAAAGACATTCCTAAGAAACATGATACATAAAAGGAAACTTCATAGACCCATTTCAGTTTTTTTTTTTTCAGTCAAATACTACAAGTTATCAGCTTTAATAGATAAAAATCAATAGCAGATGACTGATTTCACAATGTTCCCTATAGTTAAACACAAACAAAACACTCCACTTGTCTTGATGTGCCAGTAGACAAATTATTCCAGCTATGAAAAGAAACCAATAACAACCCATTTACATTGACAGCTCAGTCCCACAGCTAAACAAAGATTATACAGATCTAGGAAACCAAAATAACACTATCAGTTTCTGCTCACAATGAGAAGACTGTGAGGCAAAAGGAACGCAAACTTCATACTAGTCAGCTACGTATTTTGACACATACTCAAAAAAACAAATTGACCAGTTTATTATACTTAACATATTTACAAAATGTTACAAATTAAAGTACGGTAACACCAGCATTGCATGACAACAAAACCTCCATACAAGCAAAAGAAGTACATGAAAGAAACATTCCAGAATATCTAGAAGTCTTTGGTACTGAAAATATAGTTTAAGATGCAGCATTAATTCAATTAATACAGGGCATTAAACATAGACAATAACACGTAGATTTATGCCACAAAAGTAAGTTTATCTATGGCTTTCATTCTTCTCACAGGCTGATTACTGGATTCAGGAGTTACTTAAAGGCTTTACAGCAATTTTAGGATGGAGGGAATACTCAAAATGACTCTAAATCCAAGCTGTCCAGAATGACTGATGCATTTCTTAACTCGCTGAATTAAACTGCTTCTTCTCAGAACTGTATGACAGCAAAACACTAAACACCTCACAGGCCTATAGCCCATTTCTCTAGCCCTTGAGAGGGCAAAACTGTGCATCAACTTCTCTACTTAGGGAACATAGGATCAGACTCACAACTGACAATAAAACTGCATGACAAGACATGATCAAACACAGTATATCCCAGTCTACACTGCTGTACAGGTCATTTACAAAATGTTTTATGCATAATGTACATATTTACAATCACTCTGAATTGTTCCATCAAGAAATGTACTTAACATAATCACAGTTTACATAATTTTGAGGTAAATCCTTGAAAAGTTAAGAGCATCAGCAGAGTTTCGTCTGCAAAATTGAACCTAACAAGTGGAGGATTTCTAATTAGGAGATCCTCACTTTTAACTGGTCACAAAACAGCACGTGCTAGGTGTAACAGTTGGATATGATGGCTGCAGAGAGGAGGGGAATTACTATGATCCTGTGTGCTGTGCTTGGTTCTTCATGATGGCCAGGAAGAAGCAAAGAAGGAGCTTCACTTTCTCCAAAGTTTTCAAGATGAGTTAGAAATTATCTAAATATTACAAACAGTAAATCTGAAGGCATCACCTACATTTCTTTTAACTTAAAGCACTTCTGAGACTCCATAAATACCTTAAAAACTGCCTCACCAAAGGGGCAAATGCCACTTTGAGGACCGATCTATCAAGCTAACTAATCTGGTTTCCACTATTACTTAAGGATATTCATAACACTGCAACAAGATCACTCACTGCACTGCCATTAACATCCCAGGAAACAAGAGGGGAACAGGCACGCTGAACTCTGCAAGTTCCTTCTGCATTAACTTCTAAGAGCACAAAAGGTGATTTTGGTAGGAATAGAAGCTCCTGTCTAACCAGGAAAAACAGCTTATAGTTGGTAGCATCAAAATTCATATGAATCATTCAAGAGATTAAGATATACAATTTTGTTCTCAAGGAATGAAATCATCCTGCATCAGTATATCCTGCTACACAATAGAATTACAATATTTATTTAATGCTAATTCTTACAATTTTAAAATGACTCTTGTCATAATTGCCTTCAGGTTTCACTTAAATTATCAGTTGCTAAAATAATAAAGCTGAGAAGACAAAGAACAAACCCAGAATTCCACTTTGCAGATAATTTTTCAAGCATTATCATGTCACCAAACTTTTTAGAAATGACTTCTTTAAACAAATTGTTAGAAGATTTAGGCAAAACCTTTAAGAATTCAGTTAACTAATTACACATGCATATATGCTACTTTCGCTTACAAAATTCATGTTTACTTCAGAATGTTTTTTTAGTGTACAACTGTTTACAAGGTGATAAGACAGTTTGATATTTTGAAAAATCTACTGACTACACTTCATGCCCACCTGAATGACTGAACTATGTTTTCTGCATACAGTGATAAGGAATAATAAGCCTTCATCTCCTCGTATTATCACAGATGTTAGCTAGAAGAAAATAGACTTATTAAACATTCAGCCATAGCTACAATTCATGGTGTAGTACAGGGTGAAAAACAGAAAAACAGAATAAAGGAATTTGTTTTCCTGAAATCTTCTGGGAAGGTGAGCACCGGACTTTGTACTGATCCCCAGTGACAGCATTTCTTGCACAGCTCTGGACAAGGTAATAATCTGTTCACACAATGTTCTTTCTAAATCTCAACAATAAGACTAGAAGGTTCAGACAGACAAAATGCTGCTGCCTAAGTACTTAACAAGACCATTAATGCTTGAAGTTATTAAATTCTACAATCCCTGAAGTTGCTGGTCAGCAGAGAAAAGTTTTTAATTCATTCATCTTCTTCAACATAAGTAGATGGAAACCAGCCCACCTGAAAATGAAAAAGAAAACAGAACAAAATAATACATTTTTTAAAAGGCCAAACCAGGTGAAAACAAGGATGAGTCTCTCTTTAGTAACTAAGAATACTATTACAAAGAAACTAGTCTGACCTGCCCTGGTTAAGGTGGTAACTTTTCTTTAAAAAAAAAAAAAAGCAAATAAATAGAGTAACTTACAGATAACTTACAGATACAATAATTTAGAAACTAAATCCTCAATCTTTAAATAAAAATTAGAAAAATAAAAGGAACTTTTACCTAAATTGGAGGTCTATGCATATAGGAAAAAAAGGCTGCAGCAGAAGTCAGGTTTACTTTCAGTAGTTTTTACTACAAGATGCTGCTGTCTTTTGAATGGGCAGTTAAATATTTCACAGGCTTCAGCCATGTCCAAAGAATCCTCTTTCAAAGTTAAAAGTGACTGATTCCATTGCAGTTAAATCTCATTTTTGACAAGAGGACTTTTAAATGAGACAGAACTGGAAGTCGGAGACCAGCTCTTTATACTTCATAACTTACACTATTAACTACATTTTGAAATTAATTATGTGTCAAATAACAACTGTGTTAGACGTATAGGGAAGCAATGTCATTTATTATTGTCTTATCATTTAGTTTTTCATTTATACCTTAGTCAATTTAAGTCAATTTAACATTGATGAAAGAGCTCAAAACCAAACGTTAAACATGACTGGAAGAAGTGATTGCATAAACAGTAGTGATCTTATGATCTCATTTCCAGGCAGTGAAAACTACCAGAAAGAATGCTAGTTTGTAAGAGGGGTTCTTCAGGAAGTGTGTAGCTACACTGGAAATGAGATGTTAAATTTTCTTCAACATGTAAAGGACACGTGATGATCACTATTTCTTGTGACTCCATATTACTTCTTTTCTGCCATAAAAAGTTCTCCAAAACGGATAAGGCATTAAATCTGGATATATCCTTCTTCATCTACTTCAAGCAGACTTCCAACTTCCATTTCCAGTTTCCATTCAAGTCACTTTCCTCCACTTCACTCATTAAACAGGAGAGGGAAAAAAGGTCCTCTTTGACCTTGCATCTCAGTCAGGCCTTAAAACTTGGAAACAGAAGCAATAAGTATTCCAAACTAACCTGCATCAAGGCGCCATACAACAAGATTGAAACAGAATAGCCTTTATAACTCAGATCTAATATTCCACGAATTCAAAGCCATCCAAGTCACAAAGTACAGCATGAAGTGCCTTTGTAAAAATCACTGCTAAATAATGAAGTAGAATAAATGTACATCGCACTTAATCTCAACCAGATTTTTTTTAGAGATCAACAGCATAAGTCTCCTAAGAAAAACATGGCTCATTGCACAGTATTGTGCACCTCACCTCTGGCAGTGAGGTGGAAATCATTCTGTGCCAATCTGCAAACCAGATTTCCAGCACGAGGAACTCAACCAGATCCAGAGGTTCTGATCTCACCCCCAAATCCATGCAACACAGTTCAAGGAAGTTCAACTACAGCTCTACTATTAATCCTGGTTATTTTCCACCCATATAATCCTGCCTAAGCATGCAGCCTAGCAGGCCATGTTAAAAAAAAAAATAGTAATAAAAAAACAAATTAACTGCTGAGAAAAGCTATCCAGAAAGAGTTCTGAAAACTTGTTGCATCTTGTGAACTTAAATATTCAAAAAGGCTCATGATGTAGAAAAATTTGTTTTCTTCTTTGTTTTTTTTTTTCCCTATTGTTGCTGGTTTTTGTTTTTGCTTTTCAAAATGTCATTCAAAATGAGAGAAAGAAAAAAAAAAACATACCCTTCCGTTTACTTCACCTCTCCACCAGCCATTTGCACTCATTTTCGTATAAATTTTTACAACATCGCCTTTCAATAAGGATAGTTCTCTCATGTCTCTCGCACAGAAGTCATACCTTGCAATGGCAATGCCTATCACCTTTGGACTTAGCACTGAAATGAAATAGAAGTAGATATTAGAGTTTATTAATTGACAGATATTTCTGTCAAATTATCTGACAGACAGCATTACTGCAAAATGTAAGATGATTTCATGACAACGTACACTGGCATCAGTTCACACAAATGTGAAAGCATCTGCATGTAAGACTTAATACATTTAATTGTAGGTGAGTGGTGAAAAGTTGAAGAGATTGTGTGATCCATTGTAGTTTTATTTTTAGAAAAAAATATCAAATTAAATCAACTACAAAAAATCTAACCTTCACTCCACAAATTGCTAAATACATCTGAAACTACTGTATTTTTGTGCTTCATAATAGAACTTGCTGCCAGATACATGCATCAATATATTTTACAGGTCACTAGTTTCTTTCCAAAAGAATTATTAACATTCACAGTTGATTTATGTTTACACATCTAACGAAGCAAAACAAACAGAATAAGGTACCGTTCTTTCAAGAAACAACTCCCAGGTTAAACAGTAACGTACATAAAGTCAGAAGCTAACATCAGCATGGGCAAAAAAAAATAAAGTTTCTACAGCAAATTTGTATAGAGCATTTGTTAACAATTTGCGCAAGCACTGGCTTATGTAATAACAGTTTTCAGGACTTTAGTCTGTAAAATCACTAATGAAACTGCTCCACAAATCTTTCAACAAAGGAAAAAATACCTGCTAATTTTTTCCTGGATTTCAGTGAAATTAATATTCAAAAGATGTAACCTGCATCATTATGCAAGATTTTTGCCGACGTCAAGCAATGATATTTTCAGCCACAGAAAGAATAATAGAATATTTTAAAAATAACAAATGTAGAAAGTCTCATGTGAGAAACAACTTCCTCTCTCTCAAATTTTTACCTCACTGCAAAGTTAAATGTCTTTACTCGAGAAATAAACCTCTTCCAGTGAGACAAATTGGGCATGGCTTCATTTCTTGATGAAGACCTTCAGTTCAGAAGAAAAATGAACTCCTCTTGCATTTTCAAGTTTGAATATTTGGCCAAAGTTTTATTTATTTGTTTGTTCTAAATACAGGCTATTTTCTTTTGCAATTGTTTTCTAATGTAAATCTTCTTAGGTAGAATTTATTTATGAGCACAAGCCAGCTTCCTTCTGAAAATAATTCATCAAATGGTCATGAGGGATAACTTCATACACTGTAAATAAAATCACCTTTTTTCACCTCAAAAAGACCACTTTGATTCTAGTTTTTGCAATTCTCTTGACAAAGTAATACTAAATGTTCACAACAACTGCCTTTATTTTAAATTAGAAACACAAAACATTGCGTATGAGCTAGAAAATCTTGACACTTTAATACCTGCTTCCATTTAGGATTTTTCCTGACCCCTCCATAATAATAAATGCTGTATTTAAATTATAATTAAATAAATCATGAAAAACAAAATGTTTGAAGACCAATATAGGAATAGATTATACCTTCTTTTATACCATATCATTAAAATTTAGTCCAACATTTCAGACTGCATATTTGGAATATGCTTATCAGATGCTTGATACAGAATATACAGGATGCAATAAAAAAAAGAATTAGCATTCTCAAGTGATTGCTTGTGCTTACAATATGAATATGTTGTAAAAATCTAGGCCATGTATTACTTTTTCCCCCCATAAGCAAGTCATCTGTAGTCACTACTTGTTCAGGCTCTGACATCAATATTATGTCCTATACCTTATCAGGATTTCAGTAATCAATTTTGCAGGGAAAAAAACACAGCATGGGCAGAAATCATTTTGTAGGGAGAAAAAAAGAAAGCAGTTATTGATTGTAGAGTCAGTAGCCATTTATAAATGTGCAGTAATACCATGGGCAGATGTGGAGAAGCATTGCTGGGAGTGATTCGGGGGAGCGTGATATCACTATAGATTCTAAAAAGGAGGCAATCAGGGAAGAAAACGACAATGCAAGGCAAAGATGAATGAATTTGGGAAAACAAGGAAGGAGATAATTAGGAAGGAAAGAAACATACGGAAGAATAAGGGAAAAAATACTGAGGGAAAATTATGGCAAAAAAAGAAAGGACAGATCTGAGGAAAAGGAGGAGGACTTTTAATTGTTTTCCGATTGTGAATTGTGAAGTCAGTGAGAAAACGTAGACAGAAGCAAAAAAAAACCCATAAAGCATAAATCACCAAAAACTTACAGCATAAAGTAGTAGATTCTAGACTAATTTCAAATTCAACACCTTTATTTTCAAATAAAGTATGCTGATGGTGAGAAATATAAAAAAGCCAGATGAGTCAAGGAATAAAGGAAAACTATCAGGTGCTAGCTTTGGAAAAAATATTAACCCTATTTTCTGGTGACAGTCACAGAAACAACTTGTATAGCAACTGCCAGCCCTGAAGTCTCAAAACCAAGCTGTTCTTAACTAAATGAATCTTGAGGGAAGACAGCATGTGGAAAGGACATCTGTACAGAGCAAAGGGAGAAAACACTGTGTGAAGCAGAGAAAAATGATGGCTACAGGGAGAATAACAAAGGAGAGAGAATAGAATTAGCAGCAGAGATTAATGGAAAAAGTGTCCTACAGGAGAACATAAATGAGAAATTAAAGAAAAAAAGGGAGAAAAAGCTATCAAGGAAGCAGTACTAAAAAAATACCTTGTATATTAAGAGGGAGGTACAGTGAGGGTGAATAGGAAATACAGTCTGAAATCTGAGCTAAGCGAATTAAAGGCACGTTTGTGAATGAGAAAAATACAGTTTTCCTCCACTCAGCCTTCCCCTCTGCGAACTGGAAGAGAAGACAGGGAATTGTAGTCAGCTTCAATTCACACTAGAGTACACTGGAAAAATTTCTCCCTGATAATGAGATTGACAAGCTGCAAAGGAATTTCAACACTATCTTCGTCCAGTGTTGAAGTATTTGAGATGGAAACAAAAGAGGTTCCGTGGGATTGAGCCTAGCTCACATTTCTGTCTATGCTTAAGTTCCACAAGGATCAAAGTACTGTCACAAAAGCAGTGAGCAATTATTTTGTTCTCCTTGTGTTATGACAACTTAGCAATACAGCAACCACACCCCCTAGAAGTTGTTCCTGCACATTAGTTGCCATACTCTTTGAAGCAACGTACATTTCCTTGTACTGTTTAACTACACTTCATTTCTATCACACAAGCATATGCAGCACCTCTGGTAGTGCTCAATAGCTGGCTTAATTATTTTTTTTTGTCTTTCCAGCTTCCATATATCAGTAGAAGTAAGCTAGTCCTGAAGATCCATCTTTAAAAAAAAATTATTAAATAAGTATGTGTTCATTTAATGTAAGCAATCTGAGTATTTTGAAAAGATGATATCACTGAGAACATGCAATTTATTGTAGCCTATCACAATATGAAATAAAATTCTAACAAGCTTAAGTAAAGAATTACCACATAGCATCTTCCTTTATTATTTTATACTTTTATAAAAAATTACTTGATACAACATATTCTGATACACAAGACTGAATTATTACCTTTTTTTTAGCTTATATTTTCCAATAAGGCAGTTTTCCATAGGAAAAAAATAGTATAATTATCATTTGTTGAAAGCATATGTAGAAATATAAAGGAAGGTGGGATAGGCTCAAAGTAACCCCAACTCTTGATGGTCTACGGTCTGTTACAGCAGGCCACTTCATGACTTCCCCCACACCATGGAAAAAAAGACACCAGTTTCAGCAAACTGCCTTTAAGAGTAAGTATTATGCAATTGAAAAAAAGATGGATCATCTTTTATCCTCACTCTAAAGGTGAATATCACATAGTATTCCCCTACTATAGAGTACCAAAACTTATTGTCTTTAGCTTTACTGACTAAAATAAGAATCAGGAACTTCAGACATTCCAGCTGAATGTCACAAGCACAGCTAGATCAGAACAGATGTGTCTTTCCACATAAACAAACATTAACTGAATTAGCACTTTCAAGCTTAGATTCTCTGTCAGTATTGTGACTACTGAAAAGGAGTTAGTATATGCCTTTCAAACAATTCATATATAAGGAGAAGAGAATGCAAGAAATCAACTCAAACTAGTGAGGGCCAAAACATTTTAAGAGCACCAAAGAACCCTGCAATTGAAGATCACAGTATGAATCATTCTGCACATTGGAGGCACTCTCAGCACAATGTGCTAACAAACCATCCTACTGTTGAGCTCCCGCCTACACAGTTCTCGTCTAGGAGAATCTATCCCGGAGCACTAAGAAATTATACTACTACTGTTGGACAAAACTAAAACATATCACCTATTCAGGTCTTCTAGACAGATCCTGAAAGTGACTACATTTCGGTTCATTCATATTAGGCACATCCCTTTCCCCAGGAAAGAACCAGCCTCAGTCCTAATTTCCACAACCTACAAGTCCTCCTTCACACGTACATGGAGATGGACCATCGTGTTACTAGCAGAACTCCTTCTTTATGTTCTTCAAAGGCCACTGGCAAAATCCCTTTCAAATTATCCAGCCGTACAGTTCACTTCTTTGAAAACTATGTCTCAGAGATCAAAACAAGTCACAGTTATACTGGTGCACTAAGTGAGACTAACACTACTATTACTACAAGCATTTTATGCAATCTCATTTTTAAATGTTTGCATTTATTAAAGCCAAAGAAGCTTAAATGAGAATTTAAAAAAAAAAAAACATTTGGAAAAAAAATGGGTAAAATTAATGGACCACATTAATGCAGAACTTAAAAAAAACATTTTCTACAAAACTACTACTGTATTCTAAGACGTTTCTGCAGTACAGTTGGCTGCAGGGATGGGACGAATATATTGTTTATCTACAAACAAACACTGAAAACTTTAATTTCTGTATTTGAACAAGAACACTAAAATATACAGATGTCAGAGCTACATAGCAAATTAATAGTCAACTGATCACCAACTGAATCTGGTGCAAATAATGAGCTTTGTAATAGCTATTCAAACTCCCTTATTGTAAATATTCACTTTTTCAGAAGTTTACGAGTTTGATTCTTGTTACACTTCAGGAATAACATGTAGAAACTCCTTTTTTGGACTCAGTGAAGAACTGAAACATGAGATTCGTCCCTTCCCTCACTTGACACACAGAAACAAACAGAAACAAATTTAGAATATAAAAGCAGTAAAGCAGTACCTGACCAGAAAGGACTGGAGGAAGGGGGAACAAAGCTGAAGTCTGGAGGAGTTACAAAAGAAAACCCACAGAACAAAGAGGGGGCTTAGAGAAAGAAAGAGAAAAAGAGAAAAGCAAAAGTACATTGAAATATTGGCACAAGATTTAAATAATAGTTTTTTAACTATATAATTCATTGATAATAAGGAAACTAAGGTTCCCTACTAAGGATGTCTGGAAGGAAATTGACTGTAATAACTAGAAAATCTTAACCTATGATTTAATTTTTAACAATTGCATTTTTCAAAGAATAAGAGAAGCAAATTAAAACTGCAGACTCTTGCAAATATTTTCAGATATAGCAAAGGGGTTTTTTTCTTCTTAATTTTGCATGCCTTGCTTAAAAACAGTACAAAGGCAGGAATTCATGCATACATAAGAATTCCTCTTCAGCTCAGGAAGACTACAGTCACACGCCCTCAATTAGGAATACAGTCTAAATACCAGTTTAAATGGGATGTCATAATATGCATGGGGAAAAGTATGCATTTTGCCCTGATAATCATTAACATCAATAGGAATTCCTCAGCTAAACTACACTGTCTAAGAATCAAATAGTGCTTCTCATCTTTGCAGTTTTCCCTGACTCAAGAGAAAATGCTCACGCAAAAAAAAAAAGTGTAAATTTCAACTAGGCAGAACCTGCACATCATTCTAATCTCTGTAACAGGAGATTCCTTTAACTCAGGTGAAAGACTTCCAATGCATTTGCTCTACTGCCAACTAACTTAGGGTAATCTGACGCCACATTTTTAAATGCAGAATTAGATAAAATGCACTAAAATGGCTTTAAGTGGAACTACATTTTGTTGTCACATTCACACATTTTGTCACTCTTAGGAAGAAGCAATGAACACATTTTCATCTTTACATAACATACAAAAACTAATTAAGTTAAGACAATTGCTCCCTACTGTGCACTTAGAAAGCTGAAGTCCGTTCTCATTTAGATAAATAATATTCTAACCTTTAAATAATACCCAATAATACCTATCGTTATTAAACAATACAATTCCTTAAAAATGTAGCAGGCTTATACTCAATCACATTAAGCTGTTTCTCTGAATTTATTCTTGTGACTACAGAAGAAATACAATTGTCTGGCTTCAAAATGGTTATCTGCAGCCATGAAGACAAGAATTATTTTATGCAAGGAATAAACAGAATCCATAGTAAAGGTAATGATATGGTTTTGTGCATCTTACCTGGATGAGAATAAATGCATTTATGACAGTGAAACAGCCAGCATAAATAAAATTAACATAGGTGACACAGTGTTCTCACATCTGTAATCTAGGAGTCAATACAACAGTAATACAAAAGTAACAGACTCTTGCACACTAAAAACTGCCCTCAGTTCCTTCACATTGATGATCCTTTCCTGCTTCTAAAACTGAATGGGTTATCTGAGAATGCATGAATTTACCTGAGTACAGGAGCCAGCAACCTCAGGTGATAGTTGTGTGTGCAAATGTCACCCAAACAAAAAAGGCAACTCTAATGAATTAGTATCACCATTCTCAGGGATAATTAACTGCCTTTACAGCTAACAGATGAGCAAGGGGAGCATGAGGGAATAAATATACTTCAGGTGCTACAAAAGAGGTACATGGTCCTTTCCTGGCCTGTTCATGTATCTTAATACCATGAGAATTTTTTGTCTGATTTAACTGGAGGTTTGATTTTGTGTAAACCAGCATGGACAAGGGAATCCTACCAGATTTCTACAGATAGCCTTCGGTGTTGTCCATTAAAAGAAAGGCTAGATTCTTCTGTTCATGAACAGCTGAGATAACACTTGCTTTATTTTACTTTATCAACAGTAGCGTGACCTGACAATGTATCTACTCCTAATCTAAAAGTAAAAAAAGTCAGATAATGTTTGACCTCGTGTTTTAGGTACATTCAAATCTATGTTTCACAAAAAAACAGATTTCTCAATATGACTGTGCGAAGTATCAGTAAATTGGAATAAAATACCAAGAACTATTTTGCAGAAGAATGTGAACTAATCTTCAATTTTTACTTTTATTTCATTAAATGGTAAAAATCAGTCCTCAAATCTAGTGTAAGAGTTAATATTTTTCTGTGAACAAAACACAATTTGATCATTGTACATTCAGAAAACTCTGGAGCTGAAAAATTAAGAACAAATGTACCATTTCCCCAGAAGTCATCTCAATTAACTTCTACACTGGAAGAAGTAAACATCTAACAGTTAATCCAATCATATTAAAAGTGTGTGTTAAGTATCAAAAAAGAGTGGATGACTTATTTAAGACAATAGAAATTCCTAATTAAAGTGGGAAGAAAAATTAACTGTCTTCATAAAATGAAGATCTTGTTCTAAACAAAATAGTAGTTACTGAAAGGAGAAGTACATTCCTTGACAATATAAGATATTACAAAGTGATTTGTTAGGATTCATATCAAAAATTAAAAATCAACCGAAATGCTACATGATTTTCTTACCTTCAATAGATAAATGAAAACATGACTATTACCAAAAAAAGAATGCAATCCTTCTTGCATTGTTCTGTGAAGCAACATTAATTTGGTATTCAATTCAACTTCAAAACAGCTCAAAGACTCTGTTAGCAAGAAATGACGACCTTCCCCAAGTCTTCAGTATTTTATTGGATGTTTTTCAGAAACACTTTCCCACTTATTCTGTTGATTATATATGCTAAAAACCAACTGCTTTGAACAAATAATAAGTTGATGCCTTTTCAAAAGATATCCTCATTAAAAAAATCCAGATCCACAGTCATGTGAATAGTATAGTGAAAAATATCAAGTTGAAACCCCAAATCCACTTGAATTCAGCTACAAATCCCCTAAGTCTATTGCACTCACTAGCTTCACCTCGTGCTTGATAAAACGTAGTGAATATGACATCAAATAATCACAAAACTGAAAAAATGGTCGTGCCCTTCTTCAGTGCAGCAGACTTGGTTGGCTCCCTTTCAACGAACTACGGTGAGGTTTTTTGCATTCAGATTACATAGGAAGAGGTCAAAGAAACCATCTACGTGGAGGCTCACATTGAAGGCTGAAATGAACTAAAACCAAAAGTGCAACTGCTGCCCCTTCACTTATTGTTTCCTTCCTTAAACAGAAGTTCAGCCCAAAATGTACAAACTTCAACTGAACACCAACAAGATTCTCTCATCCTAGCAATATGGTTAGTCTAACATCAACTTGGTAAAAATTAACAGGACAGATGTAAAGCAGTATGACTCACAGACAGGCTGCTAATTAAGGAAATTTTGCTTAAAAAAAAAAAAAAAAAGAAAACCCTCAGAAGAGCATGCTGACACTTTAAAAGAAAGTTGGCACATCTATTAATTTAAGTGTCATCCAGAGTCAACCTAGGTAGGAGCAGAACTGTGGATATCTATTAGGTTTCATACAAGTCTGAGAATTGAGACTTTTTTGATCAGTTTGGCTTAAAAGAAAACCTGTCAGTTCCCACCTGTATCCTAAGATCAGATGCACTTTCTCACCCCTTCGACTAAAACGAGAGTATCCCACATTTATGTTTCTTGCATCCTGTGAAGCATGAAGTGATTGAACTAATGCTGTTGCAGAGGAATAAGTTGGTGGACAGTACAGCTGTATCTCAACTGGTCTAAGGGAAGAGAACAATGTGTTTCTGCTTACAACCAATAATAACCAAAACAAAAGCGAAGAAAACTAAGCAAGGCATGCTGTCTAAACAATTAAAGCCTCAGTGCTAGAAAAGAGGCAAAGGATGAAGAAAAGCACAAGATATGATAATAGAAAAGCAAAGGGAGATCATAAGCTTAAAGAAGAAGAAAAAAATGGAACAAATTCACCCAGAACAGATATGCATTGAGACACAGCATAACAGATAGAACTCTTGAGACACAGTGAAAGAAAACAGAAACAAAAGGAATAAAGAGGAATTCAGACAAAGAGTAAATGAAATGCACAGAGATACACTACTTTCTTACAATAACTTATTCTCTATTATCCTCATTCTAATTAGGAGAGGAAGCAAGTCTCTGAAGTTATTGAAATATTATGGAACAGAGCAAGACAAGCAAAGAAACAGAAGCTCGCAGACACAGCAGACAAAAATAGGTCTGCCAGCTTCATCATTGCCAAGACTAGACTGGACTCTGTGGTCCTTCATGGGAGTCTTCATACTGTTAAAATCCATTAATTTTTATTTGGCTGTTATTATCAGCCATTGTTTGCAGAACTGCAAATCTAAGATTTGCTCTTTGACGAGAATGTTATATATTTTCCAGAGATAGGCCATGTGGTAATTTTTATCATTAGAATTTTAGAAATCATGCTGGTTTCCACTTATGTTGCAATAGGATTAAAAAAGAAAGAAAGAAAAAAAAAAAGGATACCATCTTAATTTTAAATATCCACAGACTAATTCTAAACTTCAAAACTTTTAATCTGCTATTTCCATTGTAAACAGTAAATCATTTTAGATGCAGACAGGCATTGAATAAACACCTAAGGTTAAAAGCAAAACATAAAAATAGTTATGAAAAAATGCAATAGCATTAGGTTTATCTGAGAAATTCATGTGGTAGGAGTGAGATCCTAGTTCACACAGCTACACTATAAGACTGATTTACTTAAATCCCTTTGCAAGGATTAGAAATTGTCACAGATGCTTATTAGCACTTTAGCTAAACTCATGCAAATATCAAAAAAATTAAGCAGGATGCAATTCAACTTCCCATCAGCGTTCCTAATAGAATACTGAATAACAAGGAGATTTTAAGTTTGGCAGAAAGGCAAACTTCCTAGACATGTTTATAAACCTCCTGACAGATCTGAATCTGCTTAGCTTCAAAAAAAAAAAAAAAAAATCCTAGCTAAAGCCCTTTTTAAATACTTGACAGAAAATAGTAGATAAATTTGTAATACTCACAGTTGCCACCTGCTCTGTTACCCCTCTGTCCCACTGAGTTTTCAGATTCTTTGAATGGAAATTGAAGTGTAGTATCCAGACTTCGAAAGCCTTCTTTGAGAGAGTGGTGCTTATAGTAATCTACAAGTTCCTTGCAGAAAGGAAAACACTGTCATCGGAAATTGAAATCATATCCTTTTCATGATTCTGGTGTACCGTCCAAGACAGTTTTATAAAATAAAGTCACTGCTATGATCCCCCAGAGCACATACATTAAGAAATCAAATATCCTAATAAATATTGATTGCTTTTATATTGCCACTTAACTGTGTAATTTAACCCTTACCCTGAAGTATAGAACACAAAGTGAAACCTACTTTTTCAGAACAATGATACACATGCCTTTTTTTTTTTTTTTAAACACAGTTTTATAGACAGAGTCAACATATTGCTTTGCTGAACAAATCTGAGCATGTATTTGCTTTTCTGAAGTCAGGAAGAAGGCAAGGTTAGTTGCTCATTAAGCATGTAACTGTAACTGCCTTTGTTTTCTCAAATTTCTTCTATAGTGATAAGTGGTGTTCATTGAGTAATGAATTGATAAGCATATGGATCTCAACAAAGCATATAAGCATTGCATATAAAATAACAGAAACATGACTGAGTAGATAAATGGACCATGTAAAAATTTCAAGGCTTTTCTACTAAAATCTTTTGGTTTTTCCACCTCAGAGTGAACACTAAAAAAAAAAATCCAGCAGTTCATCCTGGAGCCCAATCCAAAAAAAATCTGCAATTCTATCTGTATTCATTAAACTGGCTCAAATAGTTTATGTAACCAAGGAGATAAATTACTTAAATTACTATTCTAAAGAAGACAGTACGTATCCAAATGCTGACAGCTCATATTCTTCCTTTGATATCTTCAACCTGTCACTGTCTC
The DNA here is from genome assembly GCA_037305975.1 of Chrysolophus pictus. Classification (NCBI taxonomy): domain Eukaryota; kingdom Metazoa; phylum Chordata; class Aves; order Galliformes; family Phasianidae; genus Chrysolophus; species Chrysolophus pictus. Next base: position 9,803,678 of record CM074583.1, on the reverse strand, counting down.
TTAGCTTTGAATCAGTTCTGATAGTGACGATATCATACAGTTCATACACAGAGCCTGGAATAAGATTAAAAGTGACTAGACAATTATAAGCAAACATATTTCATTTGATTCATGATACTTCAACTGTGGGATTTCACTTTTCAGAAATGCAATCAAAAGGTAATGCAGTTACTGTAAATCCTTCCTTCTTTCCAGTACCTACTCAGTCATTCCATTCTACATAGTTACATCCTGATTCCCAAAATGAAGAGTTGACCAAGCCAAGCATAGGTTAAAATAAGGAAATAGAACCATGTTCACTTATTTCCTTCTAGTTAAAAATAAATAAATAAATATTAAAATAAGAAAATACAACTTTCTGTGATCATTATTAAATTCAGCCAACAAAACGACTCCCAAGATCTAACGAATGCATCACATTTCTGGTAACTGTCGAAGGCTTATCTTCTGAGGCAAATTCTGGAGCACTTCACTTCCCATGCTGTAAGCTTCTATAGACTGTTTCTAAGTTAGAATCTAAAGCTATGAAAAATCTACACCTGGCTTTTAACAGTTCATCATCACAGACTGCCAGACACTACAAGCAAGCAGGAGGGCCAGGAGAATAAGAACTATTTGGGCTTTGTTATCTGACATTAGCACAGCAGGCAAGCTACACTGTCTGCAAACAAATTTTCTTTCACGTATCATTCAAATTACCAAGGCAACAGAAACAGTCATTTGTAAGCAAGCAGCATTCAAAGTGGGACTCAAATTCCTCTTCTTTTCTACACCACTGTAAGGGATACATTCCATATCTAAATATAAATATGTAATTTTAAGCACATGTAACCATGACTTAAAGCATGAACCTTAAGAATCAAGAAATACCTTATTTGCAGATATGGACATAATTCAAATCTCTCATCCTTCTGCATTTCCGCATACCAAAGTAGCACACACTTGAACAGCAACAGTTACACAGAAATAACACATTGTTAAAAACCTAATCAATATTTACCATTAAATTTTTAAATTTTCTATTTTCTGCAATGTGGAAGTAGCCATCTCTTGTTAAAATCTTGATGTGTTTCACTTCGTTATTGTACCTGTGGGCAATGAATAACTTATGAATATAAATGCGTTTTTAATCAGGGGCAATCAATAGTTACCTGAAGGCATGCCCCAGTAATGTTATCCAAATAAATTCTTAAGACAAAATGCACATCTATGTCAACACAAAGTTGACATCTAATTAAAAATATATGTTTATTCAACTTCAGCTGAAGAGGTAATCTGTGTTCTGAAAAGAAGTTATAACTAACCACTCTAACCAGGAATTTCCACATATTGTTTGCTTCTCTATTCATTTTTATAATCAATGTGATAGCAAAGACGATCCTCAAAACAATGAAATTTACAAACACATTCTACTGAAATGTCTGAGACGCTAAGACTTTCAACAAATTTCCACTGAAGTCAGGGAAACAATCTTACTCACTTAAAAAGATTACATTATATTTTAAACATCTGCTTAGTCTTACCCAATACATTAGAATGCCTGGTTTTTTTTTTTTTAGACTTGTTTACATCAGCATCAAAAAACTACTGCTACTTCCTACTATAAATCCCACATGCTGTGTGTGATTATAGAAATCGAATTTTTTTATTATTTTTTTTTCCTTATTGGCCTCATATATTGAGCTATCTTGTTGTAACTTAAAACAAAACAACTTATCCTACTTACTTAATGCTAATTGCATATTCTCCTGACTCTTTAGTCCTGTGTCGCACCAGGTAAGTGCTATTTATTCTGTTAATAAGTTCACTCTCTGCTTGCAATCTTTCCATTGCTCCTGCAAACCTGTAACACAGAGAACAACAAAAATTGCCTATGAACTCTCCAAAGGTACCTCAATACTCTTCCTGAGATGATAATCTAAAAACATGTTAATTAGAATTGAATACTACTTCCAAGTCTTTCAATAAAGCGTGAAGAAATTCTGCAATCAGGTTAGGGAAGTTCATAATTAGAAATTGTCAAATACAATATCTGTTGAAGAAAGTAACTGAGCCTTAGCATTAGCTGAATGACTACTACTTTGAATTCCTCAGAGACAAATGGTAGTAACACTAGGTCAAAGACGACCTATACAAAATTTCAGAATATTTACTTGGTTTCATAATTACTGATAACCTCTTATAGCTAAAAAGTAATGGGTAGACCAAACTTACACACACACAAAAAAAAAAATACTCAGCCTAATATGGTCAAATTTGAAAGATCTATTGCTGAGACTTGAAAGCTAAAATAAATAAGTCACTGATACTGCTGTCTGTTTGCATGAACAGATTTGTGCTCCTGCTCCGAATGGGACTTCATGAGGCTGTCTGCAAGTATTTATGTACAAAACTAGAGACAAAACTGTTAACTGAGGAGGTGGAAAGTAACCTACCCTACAGTTAGATAATGCTTATTTTACCATTTTAGATATCTGTCAAAATTTAGTCAACATGAAGACCATTGCTCCGCAAAATGCATCGCTATCTATTAGAAAAGGTGTTTGAAATCTACCACAGAGTACAAGACTTTACAGCAAGTTTCAGCCTGAAGTCATTTTTCAGTTAAGCATTGCAAAACCTTAGAGACTAAAGACTTATCCCAGTGATGCGCTTTCTCTAAATACAATTATAAATACAGCAAGCGTTAGAATTGCAGTAAAAATACCAATTTAATATATTAAACATTCTATTTAGATTGTTTTGAGAAATCCATGTTTGTTTTGTTCCAATTCTGATTTTATTTCAGACAAGCTGGAGAAAATCAGAACTCATCTGTAAATGACAGTTTAAAACTATTGAAAGCACATGTGACGATTAATCTGCTCTTTCAGAATTAGCATGTGTTTTCCAGGGTGTGGTGAATTCTAGTAAAAAGAAGTCACTCAGTACACGCTACATGCTCCAGACCAGCACAGGGTGTAGTTTTGATACACTGCCCTTTTACAGGGCTAATGGTTTTGTTTATTTAGGGTTTTCTTTATTTTTTAATTAAAGGAAAAGCAGATTTATTCATGAAACAAAATGTATTTAAAATTAATCCTTCTCTTTAGTCACTTAACACATAAAATCTACTTGCATGCTTCGTATTACACGTATCTCGTACTGTTCCATTTCAGACCCCTGGGACTAAGGCTGTGCAGCTACAGACTTGTAAACAGAACATCTAAACCATTAAGCACATTGTTACATTATAAATGCTTTTAGACAATCTATGGTGTTGTTTCCCCAAACCATTGCACTATGCCTTCTTCAGAAGCCTAAAAAAGTTAAACCAACACAAATTAAATTGTAATAAGCAGTAAGCAGTTATCTTTTTATGACTACTTCTTAGAAAGAGACTCTTGTAAGACTAAAGAGGGACTCACCACAGTTGTGACGAGTAGTCAACTGGTTTAGGAACCTAGGACAAAGGAAATATAAGGGAATGCAGATCAGGATTTTTTTTTCTGGTCAACACACAAATGAGACAGTATTGAACTAGTATCCAACACCCACAAGAAACAAGGAAAAAGAAATAGACAATCTAGTCTGAAAGACTGTTTTCATTTTTCAAGAAACTTAAAATAAAAAGCAAACATTACATGCTGTTTTGAAAGTAACATAATATTTTAACTTAAATGCTGCTGTGACATTTTTATTACTTTTATTACATTCCTCTATATAAATATGTACGCGTGACATGCATATGCACACTTTTTTTAAAAATCAGAATTGTCAATTTTATTTTGTTAGCACCTACATTAACTTTCATACACAAAATAATCTCATGGAACATATTGTTGAAAAGTATCTTGAAAATGCACAAATGTATATTAACATATACAAAATTCACTGTGTGTTTCCAGTATTGTGGCCTTCGAAAAAAACTGTCTACATGGAATTTAGTACATAATCTCCAGAGAGAGAGAAAATTAATCCATGGATTATATATTGCATAGCTTCATTCATATCTTTGTAGTTTGTTTTACTCCTGCAGTGGATTTTAATAAGTATGGAATTAAATGTTAAAAATCAAGCAAACTACCACCAGTTTGCAAAATGACTGTTATATGTTTATATAAGCATATGCATAGATAATGCCAATACATGCAAAAAAAAAAAAGCACAGTATAGAAACATCCATGCTAATCAGCTTTCCTTCTTGACCACCTTTCACTGTTGTCTCATACACCAGTATTACCCTACTCCTTTAAAATAACTTGCAAGGTGCTGAAAAAGTCATTTTAGTAGAAGCTTAGCATACACTTTGCAGATTTATAACCTGATATCACACATTCTTAGATCAAATGATTTTTTTTCTCCTAGAGAATCATAGATTTTGTTTTCTAGTGTCATTCTTCTTACAATTTTTAATGTACATGGACTGCATTCATCAGAGACTTCCAAACACAGATCATCTCAGAAAGATATTATACAGGTCTACCAATGTAAGATAATTGAAATTAATTACTTCTCCCACAAGCTTGTATGTTAAGTAACAAGTAGATATAAGCAGATGATATCTGCCAAGTCTTCAATCACGTCTCTCGACCTGACCTTGAACCAAAGCACATAATTCCTTCAGATGAACAAAAATTTGCTTAGTTCACAAAGCTCTGCATACTGCTTTTAACATAACATTCATTCAAACTAAACACATCACCATCCATTTGAATGCCTCTCAATCTAAGATATTTATGTTAAAATTGTGAATTACACAGGATGGCCCCTAAGCCTAGATTTTCTCTAAAAAACAATGCAGGTACTACTGTGGAACTCAAAGTTTTGTGATAAAAAAAAAAAATGCGGTCACATGCTCAGCTTGCACAGCAGTAAATCTAGCCAGGTATTAGAACAGTAATTAAGAAAGCCTAACTTTCGGAAAGAAGAAAAAGAAAGAACAAACACACGCATCAATCCCTAACAACGTAGAAAAAAGGTTCACAAATAGTAGTACCATACTGCTGGTGGCATGCAAACCCCTTTGAAGTGTAAGGGCGTAACACATAGCTAGGTACTACCAGCGTCAGTACCAGTGGCACTATCACTAAACCTACTAACAGTGTTAATCAGGCATCTCTGTCTTTAAATATGAGACTTGGGGGAAAAAAGTAACAGATTATGAACATGCTGACAAAGAACTCCTGTGAGAGATATTTTAGTGAAGCGACCAAATGAAACATCCAAAGGCCAACTGGGCATTTACAGAGTCTTGATGTGCTGCAAGATATTTTGATAATAATATATTTTTCATCTACAGAAAAATTGCACCTTGAAAGATTTGCATTACCTGTCATAAGGTTAATTAAGTAATTTCAGCAACAGAAGAAAAAATAACAGTTAAAAACACAAACACTTTGATTTCTCAACTAGCCCTACCAAGTTGGAAAGGATATACAAAATTCAAAGACAGTTTGAAGTCCGCACTTTAGAGTAGGCAAACTATAGATGGGTAGTCCTTTTCACTAATTTCAAACACACAATTTCATTGTCATGAATAGAGTAAAATCAAATGCTATTCCCAAAGCTCCTAGCTCATATTGTGCTATATAACCACTGCCTCAACAGAAATGAGGAAACTGGAGAAGAACTAGGAAGGATCAAGCATTGCTCTTGTGGTGCAGAAAATGTCTGTTGACATATACTACTTATTGCAAACGGGAATAAATTGTTTATAGGTACATCTGCGAAAAATCTGGAAAATATATATTCTGAAGCTCAGCAGTTTTTCATTCAATATTCATTTCCAAAGTCTTTGATATATATATTTCAAACTGTTTCTGGGCATTTTTATATCAGTTGGTTGTAAAGACTGCTAGACTTAATAATAATAGTAAATGTTATAGCATGTTAAAAATCTGATTGATGTTTCAATATCTTTAACTGCATCATTTGTCATAATAAGATGCTGATATTTTATCCTTCCAGGTTAATAGTGGTGAAGTATCAATTTATCTTTTTGGTCTGATCATGACATTGGTTGGTTACATTTCATGAATAATATTTATTCACTCTGTAAAATTGTATTATTTTCAACACTCTTCTTAGCAGTATACTTCTGAATTTAGCAGGAAGTTCTATCACTAGAAAGCAACTTCACAACACTCCCAACAGCATTTTTCATAAGTCTGAATAACCCACTTCCTCTGTTTTAGAGCATAGTGGTGATTCCTAAAATGCTGAAGGTTGCTGTCAGTGATAGTACAGTATGACTGGATGCCCTGAGGGACGTAAAGCCAACCTATAGCATGTCCAGTATCACTGGTACTTACGTATGTATGGTGCAAGCAATCCACATATTTTGTAGTGAGCAAGGAGTGGGAGAAGGAAGTTAAGCTCATATAACATTTTCAACGTAATTACAGATCTGTTCTATTACCCAATTTAGCATATCTAGTGCCTACAAAAACTCACGTGCATCCCTCTTCGAACAAAATTCTTAAAACATATGGTACTAAAGATGACTCAAGATATCTCAATGTATTTATTCTTTAGAATGACATGTATTTGCTTTAAAAATGAAGGGACAATATAAGCCTTAAGGCATAAGAAAATGCAGCCAGAAACAGATGCCGCCATCTACTTATAAATCATTTAAGCAGCATCTTGTCGGCTGTAATCAAAGGAATTTCAATAATTAGTCAAACTTGTGAATCCAGTTAAAAACTTTAAGCTGTCTCAAAGAAAGGAATATGATTCATCACTGTTATTGATGTACATGAATTATCTCAGTTAAAGACCAAATAGTGATCTGATGTGCAGCATTATAGAGGACAGCATGAAGGAGCAAGCATGAAGCATTTTAAGGCAATCATTGCATCCATATAGGAAATCTTGAGCACGCACTGTGAAACATCCTAGAATGAAATAAAAGCAACTAGGAACACACAGATGAAATTAATCAAGTAGCCTAAATTCAATGTTTTGTTTTAGTTTCACCCATTTTTAAACTCACTACTAATGGTGTAATCTCTCTCTCTAACCCAAAGTGACTGGGGAATAGATTAGAATCATAGCATTCTCACCTTGCTGTGGGGGAAGGATGAAACTGCACTTACATGTAAAATACATTTACCCCATATCCTGGAAACACTTTAAGACAATTCAATTTATTAACATTCCCACAAGCTAGACCTGCCTCTCAAACATGTTTTCTTGACATGCACAACTTAAATCTAGTAACTGAAAATATTAGAATGCTGTATTATAAACAATATTGAACACCACAAAACACAAAGGATCTAGAAATAATGGAACATAGGCAAGCTAAGATTAATAAAGTGCTGGCACAAACTAGGCAATTTTCCTGTAAGACAACAAATAGAATTAAATGGTACGTACACATGGGCTAGGCTTTACTGCATCACTTGGGAAGAAGCCCAGTTCTCCTGTCGTTAGATTTCTGCCCTAGAAAAAAAAATCCATTTTTGAGACATGAGGATTAACAGTAAACAATTCTCGGTGGTTTAGGAAGATAAGAATTTATCAAAGAAAGTCCTTAAAATAAAAATGCTCATCTAATAATTAAAAAAAAAAAAAAAAACTGTTGAATAACTTTTTATGTAATTAACTAATAATTATAGATTATATGCCTGGAAGTTTTGTAGAATAAAACACAATAAAGTGAACTCAGAGCCTGAGTTGTAATATACTATCAGCATTTGGCAATGAAAGAAAAAGGACTTAGCTAACATTATAATCTCAAAATTAACTTTTTTTTTTTACCACACGTAACTTTCTTCTTTTTTTTTTTTTTTTTTTTACCACACATCTGCAACATAAAAAGTTAAAAGTGGAGCATTTGCTACTGTCTGCCTGAATTCATATCCTTATATTGTATTTACCCCAAGGTATGAATCCCTCTTAATTACAACCTGAATTTATTAACATAGCTCCAAAAGTCTCCCATCTTGACGATCGCTATTTACCATAGTTAACCTTAACAGAAGAGCAAGTGATATCACAGTCAGTAATACCAGCCAATAAAAAAAATATATCAATGAGAAAGAGCACTTGAAGGAACACAATTAAACAGCCTTATATGTGCCCACACACACACCCCACTGTTATTCGTGAGAAACATTTATATTAATTAAAAGAAGATGAAATACATGATGAAACACATTCAACGTATATCAACTAGAAATCAGCCAAAGACCAAAATCTGATGAGCTCAGAGATGGAGATCAATGTGTACAGTCTGACAGTGCAAAGAAATACGTAATTTTAAATGTTCTTTAGTGTTTCATAATGTTCATGATGTTTCCAAGTGCTACGTCCATCAAGTCAAAAATACAGCCTAGATACTTACAGGATTTCTGAAGGATGCTAAATGTTTATTGAAATTAAGAATGGCAAAATACTACAGAATCAGTGGACATACTAACATGAGACAGCATTAATACTCCACTGTCGCTTGCACAGGAGCGTCTGCACATACAACTATTCTACAATTTACTTAGATGTCATTACTCATCAGAAGATGCTGTGGGACACAGACGTTGTTTTGTTTGATAAGGAAAGTCTACAAGTGTAGTATACGTTCTATGGATAACATCTCAAAACCAAAAGTGAAAGTAGTAATAGTCACATGGATGGACTCTCTTGTCATAGAAGAATATCTCTGCCATTGCTAAGGAACCTATTCAAGAGCTGTGATCAGTACAAAGCTTGCAAAAGCACAAATGTAAAATAAGCATTGAAACAATTCCAAAAAAGGCTTTGCCTTCTGAAAAAAAAGCTTTAACATAAGGTAAATTCAGGCAGCTTTGCTAGTTAAATAAAACAAAATCTTTAAACATAACAGGCTTTGATTTATTTAAGATTACTCAAGAGAAGTGCTCACATTCTGTAGATAATGAGCCAGTATAAATAATTTGATAATGTGCTTTGGATACTAGGTTAATTTGTTCACCTTTAGAAATCCTAGCTAAACCCATCAAGGCTTGGTGTCGCTCATACAAGAAACTAACTTGTCATTCAATGGTTTTAAAATCTAAGATCTATCCATCAACTCATCATGATTAACAGCGAAATTATCATGCCACCATGCTTTGCTGCTGCTAATAATTTCTTGCTATTTAACATCTCCTGCCTGTTAATTGCTTATTGTTTGATTAGTAAGCATTTCATTTCCCTTGCACACTCCCTGTGAAGGCTTAGGGTTATTAAAAAACCTTAGGCTACTGACTAGACAGAACCGGTTTACATTATGCATCTACTACTAAATTGTATTTAAGTTATATATGAACATGTGCACATGCATTTGCACATATTTGTGAGAAGATCTTCAATGGAGCTCTTCAAACTATTTTCTTAACTTACACTCTCATCAGGACTAAGGGCTGGCTCACTACTCTTGTACCTGTTTTAATGAGACAGGTTTTCAGAAACTATTTGACACTTTTGCTGTCAATTTACAGATTGCTCCCTTCTATTTAGTTGAACAATGCCCATGAACTTCAGTGGACTCATACTGAATAAGGAATCCAGGACAGCTAAAAGTTTATTCATTATTGCATCCTTCATCCATTCTTTTGTTTGTTTACTACAAATTGTCTGTTGAGGAGAGAAATGAATCAGAATAAAATACAGAGGAGAAAAAAAAAGCCACTCTTGAAGTTTTCACTTTCAAAGGGCACTTTTACAGTGCTGCATCTCCAGTATTTCATAAGATGTTAGGTAATTCTAAATTCAATCCCAGGTTATTTGTATCTATCATAAACATTGTTGCTAGAGGTAAACATGTTGTAAGAACCACAATGACTAAATGCTGTCCATATTCAGCAAGAAATCAGACCAAATAAACCTCTCTCCAGAAAAGTTATAGCTGCTACAGTATTTATGCAAGACAATGATTGCCACAACTTGCAGGAGGTGAAGCCACAGTCAGAGAGTGAAATGCCATGCAGGACAGATTACATGATATATGTGAAACAGACAGAAAAAAAATGTGTTCAGTAAGCAATACAGACTACCATTAATAATGATAACGTGACTTCTCTATGAGATCCTCAAAGACAAGACTTTTAAGTTCCCTAACAAAGCAGGGATATTTCAATGGACAGAGAAAATCCTAGCCTTGTATACAGCCATGACATTGCACTGTATGGAATTATAAAAGCGAACTGGTCTTCTACTAATTAACTGCTACATTCTACAAGACTGCACAGTAGAATTATTCACCTTCCCAATTTATTCTAGCAATATAAAGAAGCATAAATAAAAAATTAATAAAAATTACTGGTATTTTCAGGTAAAGTAATTAAAAATCTCTCCCTTTAAAAACATTTAAAATCAGCATCAGCATTAAATGGAGAAATGAACCAAACTAGGACAAAAGCAGTTTTAAGACCCAGTTCAGGCTGGCCCTCTATTGAATTCATTTAAATTTCAGGGAAAGCAGAAAAAATTCTACAGAGTGCTTGGGACCACCCATCCAACTTCCACTCATCTAAGTGAAATTCCCTGAACAGGCAAACATGGCAAAAAAAGGAAAATCCAGATACTCTTCTTTTCACATATGACTTAGGAATCATTCAACAGAGAAGTTTCCTGATATATAAATTAAGGCCTTTGTGTCAGACTCTCAGCTGATCAAGGAAGTGCTTAAACTTTTCCTCTTTCCTTCTTACTTAATTCTCTCCCAAGCCTGCAGACATTGAAGTCTATGCTCTCCCTCTGAATTTCCAGAAATCATTTCTTTCAATGTCTTTATTTATTTTGAAGTATAGCACCTGCACTGTTTTAATGTGTAGGCAGGAAACATTCTATACCCTTTTCTCAGCAAAAAAGTTTCCTTTTACATCCTCTCCGTGCAGAGTAGTTCCTATTAGCTAGCTCTAAACTCCTCATCTCTCAAAGATGAAAAAGCACACTTCCTTCTACCCCTTTAAAATACTTTACTGAAGCTAACATCCATTATGCTTTTCAGGCACATCACCTAACAACCTGGGAAGTCTTAGAATTAATATTGTCAGTTTTGCTTGAGATAACTACTTGCAACAAAGACATTAGATCGCTATTTCTCATCTGTTAGTTGTAATTATAACTTCCAGATTTCTGGGAAAGTCTTCCCAAGTGAAATTATGCTCCATATTTAAACGGAAAAGAAAGATTACATACTAGTTCCACTTGAACTCTAAGTTGTTTTTTGTTTGTTTTTTTTTGTTTGTTTGTTTTTTGTGGTTGTGGTTTTTTTTTTTTTTTTTTTTTTTTTTTACACCATAACCTTGTAACAACATCATTTTACTAGTAGGTTGTCCTTAGACTGCAACATAGAAAAAGGATAAAAAAAATTAGAAATTGTGTTTGAGGGAGAATTCATAAGTACACTTACAACATACTTATTGCCTTTTGGATGCTTATATCAGGACTATGAACTAATGAAGCATTACAAAGGACATCTGTAAAAGTAATTTCTTGGTATGGGTTTAATACGCATGAAAGAAAAGCTGTTTTTGAGAATGGAAAGAATCAGCTCAGAATACATTTGTATTCTTTTGGCATACTCAAGAAATATGATTGGTGGGTAACTGTAATGGAAACCTGCAAAACTAGAATTACATTATATCTCAGGGTAGGAATTGTGGCATCCCTGAAAGCCTGTCCTTGAGATCAGCAGGTACCGGTTTATTCAGGCCAAGCTCAGAAGAGAAATGTGAATTCACATCTACAATAAAAATAAGACCATTTCAAAAGGTACACTATTACACCTGAAACTACTACTACTCTTATGGATCTGAAACGTACATTGAAAACATTAACTTTTCTCTTTCTACCTAATGAGCCTTTTTTTCCTTTCTTTCCGTTAAGTAAACAAGCAACACCCAGGGAAGCAGAATGGCTCTTCCGGTCCTGCACATGACTGAACAAAGAAAAGTAGTCATGCTAAAAGGAAGGCATGACGGTCACTATAGGAACATCCTTATTTTCAAGGTGTTTATTGAGAACAGTAGGTAACTTGTAATGGTCTCAACCTCCCTCCCTAAACTGAATCTTCTCTTAGAAGAAAGTTAGGGTTACAATTGATACTAGGGAGGGAGGCAGAAAGAGAATGCATGGGATAAATAGACACTTATCTCATCCATCTCTTTGTCATTATGATAGGTCAGATTGCCTCTCAGAAAAGCAATTGCTGTTTTATAAAGAAAAAAATAATATTCTGTTTTTCAGATTGCATAACACATAGATTCATGTGCGTATATGGCTTTGACTGACCAGAGAATTACTACAGTAACTGCTATAAAATCATTTACACGAACATTAATGGAGCAGAATTTTCATGTCTGTCAAAACACATTTGATCTTATCACATTAAACCAAAAGCTTAAAGGAACCATTGCTTAATAACTTGTGGCATTTATTCAATATGCTCTAAAGAATGAAAAAAATATATACTTATACCACAAATATTCTCTGTTGCAAACATTTGAATTTCTAAAATAAGCAATGGTAAGCTTAAAAATCCATTCTAACATTACTCTTCTGCAGGTCAGCTGCAAATTATTCTAAAAAGCTTCATGGATAAAACCTGGATATTCATAACAATTTATGTCTTCAAGTCTTTTCTTAATATGCATTCTAAAATACAGATGTCATTATAAGTCTTATGGAAACCATTACTGAGTGTTCTATGACATGAAATTTGTTTACAAAAGACTTCTTGAATGATTCCACTGCATATGACAGTTTTCACTGAGATTCAAATCTCCTTCCAAAACTTCTGGGGAAAAGGTCTCCCCCACTCCTGCTAGCTAAACACAATGAGATTCTAACTAAATTATTTTACACGATAGGTACAAATAATATCAAAAACAAATTCCAGTAGATTCAGATAATGGATGGATGTATAAGTACACAGCAATAGAATTAGTCCCACAAGGTGCCAATAATTCTAGCTTGTATCAAACGCACAAAAAATTACAAGATAAATTTCTCAATACAGATTTGTTATCCGAGACTAATGCAGTACAGTCATTTCATAGACAGTACAGTACCTGCCAAAATAAACTATGGGCATCGCCTGTAATCAGTTCAATAGTGTCCCCAATCTGGATATGTAATGGTGGACCATCCTGTGGCGCTGGTTGCGGTATTCCTTTGTAGTTTCGAATTACTTGCATCCTCGGTAAACCTGAATTTTAAATAAAAAGAACAAAAAAAAAAAATCAGCATATGTATTCCAGTTAACAACAATTTATGAAATTTTAGGACCATAAAACCAATTAATCAAATAGACACTGAGTTTAATAGGCATCTGACTAAGGCATAAAGGCAGACACTTCTTTCACTTGGCTATCTTATGCAAGCACATCACATAAAATCAGAAGGTTTCACTCCCTCTTTTTTTTTTTTTTTTTTAAATACTTCTAATGAAAAAAAACAAGAAAAATAAGATTTTGTCTTTCTACCTTCTTGAAGCAAAGTTCAATTCATTTCCAAGAACACTCTACCTAGAAAAGCATTTCTCTTCCTTCCTTTTTTACTCCTTTTTTTTGCAAACATCCCTGGATCAGTCTAGGGTTAAAAACTTCACAGTATCTTTAATTCCAGGGGACAAAAAATGTGATAAATTGGAATTAAAGATACCAATATGGAGAATCTCATAGCTCTTGTATAATTAAAAAAAGAACACTCATGCCTAAGAGTATAAGGATGACGATCCTTCTAGGCTTCCCATAAGACCTTTTCCTTCCAATTTCAACAATATTTTCAGATACACATAAGCAACTCCTATGTCAATTTAACGCTTCATTTTCAAGACAAGAACTCTGGTTGCATACTGTTTCTTCCATATCAATACTGGCTGCACTTAGGCAGATGAACCACGATTTTTTTAATTTCTTTTTAATGGGAACAATCCACGATCTGGTACATAAAATACTTTGCTCTTAGATTATTCTCACTACCTCTGAAAACAACTAAGTCACTGCTTGTAACTACAGATCAAGAGCCCTTCTCAGTTGGTTTAAAATAAGGGAGAATGGAGATTTCAGTCAGAAGAGAAAATTATGGATACTCTAACTCCATGTTCTTATAACTGCATTTTTAAAAAACACGAAGTATTTTGGACAGCTATTGCATTGCACTAAACCAACGCCCTGTGAGGTAATAAGAATACTTGAAATCGAGTCAAGAAGTACTGAATCCATGAGAAAAAATATTAAGAACTTGAGAGCTTTTAGGAAAGCTATTTTTTCAGTCTTAATACTGCCAAGTAAAGCACCCTTTTAATGGAATAGATGTACCTTTATTCCCTCATCTTCTACTTTTAAATTACAATTTGTATGACAAAATCCCTGTTTTTATTTACGCATAGATTTTTCAAGACTGTTAAAATTCAGTGGGCATACCCACTTCAACAAAGTTTTTGATTAAGTGAGATTTTGTAAGAACATATATTAATATAGGTAAGAGCGAACATTCACAAAATAAAGGTACAGATGGACAGCTGTATGACTGGATAGCTGTATGGATGCATAGCCACATTTTATCAGTTTCTAATTAATATAATCTGACATATAAGTGGGAAAAGATGTTAAAGACCATCAAATTCAACCAGCAACCTTACCTGCCATCAGTCCTATCACTAAACTATGTTCCTTATTACTAAGTCCATACATCTATTGAATATCTTTAAGGATGACAACTCCAACATTCTGGGAAGCCCATTCCAATGCTTGAATGCTCTCCCCTCAGCCTCAACTTCTTCAGATTAAACAGCCCCAGTTCCCTCATTTGCTCCTCACTGTCTTGTTTTCTACAACCCTCATCAGCTTAAAGCACCTCAATAGTGTTCTTTTAGTGAGGGATCCAAAACAGAACACAGTACCACATACAAGAGGACAACTTCCCTAGGCCTGCTGGCCACATTATTTCTGATGCAGGCAAGGATGGCCTTGCTGGCGACAGGCTGGCTCTTGTTCTTGGCCGTCAGCTAGTACCCCTTGGTCTTTTTTCTGCCTGGCAACCTTCCATCTTCTCTTTCCCTATTATAATGCTGCATGGGGTTGCTATGACACAAGTGAAGGACCTGGAACTCATCCTTGCTGAATGCCTTACAATTAATTGGACGCAGCATATCAGTTCAGCCTACCCAGATTTCCCTGCAGAGGGCTTCCTACCCTCAAGCAGGTGAACAGTCCCATATAACTTGGTATCACCTGCACATCTGTTGAGGGAGCACTCAATCTCCTTATCCAGATCATCAATAAAAAAGGTTAAACGCAACTGGCCTCAACACAGAGTCCTGGGGAACAGTATCATTGACCAGATACCAACTGCATCTACCTTCATTCACTCACAACCACCCAACCATTTCTTCACCCAATTAAGTGTGCACCTGTACAATCCATGAGCAGCCAGCTTCTCCAGAAGAATTCTGTGGGAAACACGTTTCTAAAATTCATTAGAACAACCTCACAGCCTTTCCATCATCTACTAAGCAAAAGTCATGTTGTCACAGGTGATCAGGTTACTGATTAACATAGTTTAAACTGAAAGGAATGTTGGGGCTAGAACAGACGTATTTGTGTTGCGTTTCAGGGAGATACAAGAAATACAAATATTCATGATCGCCTCTAAATTGTATGAAATCACCTTAGTAAGTACTACTCTGTAGTTAAGAATAAATACTAATCCAAAATGATGAAACATTAACCAAAATAACGTCAGTTCCCACATTACTCAATCCAAATGACATTGTAACTTTCACTGTTTCTTCAAGTTGCTTGGTATACTTAAAATGGACATCTAATTATTTAGTAAGCCATTATTCCACTTAGGTAATTACCAGACTTGGCTTTATTTCTCAATTTAAGGCTGACATGCTTTGAAATTCTGATTGAGCACCAAGAAACACCGCATCTGTTGTGTAGCAATAAAAGCAATGCCACATACAAGCACGCACTCAAAGCAGACAACTAACGCAAGAGACCTCCCTCATCACAATATAAATTATAGCACTGTATATGCAATGAATTGTAATCATGCACTCAAAGGCATACTTGGAAGCCTATCCAAACCTACAAAAACATTATTTGCTTTGCAAAACTTTGATACTGTGAATTCAGTTTATCGCATTACTAGTGAGTAGATATTATGTACTTGAAATGCCACCACTGTATTAATCTCAGATTAGGATGAAAAAAGGTTTTTATGCACTTTTCAGTGCAAATCCTGCAAATAATTAGTTTGGGGGTTTTTGTTTTAAGATAGAACGTTCCTGACAATATTAAATTGTGTGTAAAATGACTTGTTATTTTTACTTATTTCACTGTTAATCATGATTTTTAGCATGTATGTAAACCAGTCCAAGAGAACTTGAAAAAAAAAGCTGTGATGCACCAACTAGTAGAATTATTCCAAATGTAACATAGAATTAATCATGTTAAAATACAGTATGCTAGATGCTCATGTAGAATTCAGTGCATTTAATTCTGTAAAATCCTACAGTAATTTTGATTATAAAACTCCCTCACCAGATATTGCTGGATTTGATCTAACGTTTCTTGACATACCTAGAAATAATTCTATTGATTCAAATAGACTCTCAGGCTAAGGCCCCAGTTTTAAGAGTTTATCATCTTCCTTCAGACACACTGTAACTTCTTTGGCATAATGCATACAGAAACAACAACTACAAAGCTAATGTGCTACAGCTAATGCCCGCTATCCTGACCTTATTTTCTACCTGTAGTTTTACTATCTACTTGTATCCAATAGTTGTCTTTCATCTATTTAGGAGTTCTTCATGCTCAGAGTTATCTTTAGTTTGAGTAGGCACTGCCTAGCACAACATATACATTCTGCCACAAGACACATGGTTAGGATTCTTGAATATTGCAACAGAGAACAACACTGAGACTTCAATTATTCAATTACTTTCATTCATCTGCTTTAGTATTGATATTGTGTGCTAGTCTTATAAGCTAGAGATCAAAAAAGCATGTATACACAAGGGAAATTTTCCACTGATGTTAATTACTTCTTCATAGATTAGATTTGATTCAGATTCCTTGTACATCAAAGTACAGCTGATCACATTCAAACAACATAGTGTCTGAGTCATACAGAATATCCTCACTATCACTAACACCAGACATTGAATGACAGTCTGTATTGAGCAAAGATGCGAAAGAACTGAATATGCAACTAATGAACTAATGTCTTTTACTCATCATATGAAACTATCAGTGGAAGAGTCTGTCTCTGTTAAATGATTTTGAACATAAAAATAAAGTTTCTCCAGAAACAAAAGACTAAAAAAAATCATTGAATCAAGCAGAAACAAGTACATGCTATTCTAAAAACAGCATTTCCTTCATAGAAAAAAGTTCCATTCACACCACTTTCCTTATATCACCAATAAGTGTAGAGAAAATCGAGTACAGAGAAGTTACTGAATGGAAGTAAAGGGTCAAACAGGTAAGGTAAGGTAATATAACAGGCAGAAAAAAAGTGGTATGTAGCAGAAGCCTGAATTGTTTTATGTGTAATGATGGTTTATTTGTGATAGAAAAAGCACTGAAATACCACAGGATAAAACATTACAATGTGAAATGCTATAAGCATTAGACTTTGCCATTGTTTTCTGTATAGCTGCAGTATCTGACAACTACAGAAAACTTCTGGGAAAATGTCTGGCACAATTTCTGGCACAAATATATACATACATATATATATACACACACATACATACACACACATATAGAAACTGCTGAAATTTACTTCACCTGAAAACCAGGAAAACACCAAAATTCCCAAAGAAGCTTCACAGACAAGTTCTGGGTCTCACACCTAACACAAATCGTTTATCTAAAGTATTGCTCATGAGAAAAGCAGAAAGCATGCTAGCATCAGGGTTAAATAAGTACCAATCTGGCTGTGTTAAGAAGAATACCTTTCCTAAAACATAACACATATTTGAGTATTTATTTGTATAGTTACGAATTAAGGAAGAAGGTTACATTTTAGAACAAATGTAGTACAGAATAAGCAACAATAACCATTATGTGTTCTCACAGTTTCACATAACCTATTTATATTCTTTACAGCAGCTTTGCATTTGTGAATGGCACCAAGTGACCCTCAGAGTTTCAAGCAGATTAAAAATGCTATTTTTTGCCAACAACATGCATAATGCATGCCCTACAATAACCTATATCTGTCAAAATTGATTGCAGCATCTGCTGTTTCCAAACAATGCAGGACATGGTTTGTGCTTTGAATAGGGATCATTTTAACATACAGAATAATGACAGTATAGGAGAATAAGGTGCAAGGGTGAATTTGTGGATACACTATTAACACAAAGGCATAAAACAGCTTTATCTGTGCCAAATATGCATTCTTAGTTAACATGAGTCTTGATGCAAGAATTCCTCTTTCCCTAGGAAAAATAGAGCCTCATCACCAAACATTCATAACATAATCCAAAAGCATGTTTGAAGGAAGCCTCCTGACTTCAAGAAACTTTGTATTTGAAATAGACTTTTTCAACAATCAGCCAAGGCCACATCTCCATATTTCCAGAGTCACAACAGAAAAACAAATGCCTTTCTAACAGGAAATGATATGAAGACTCCCTGATTCAGCCCTTTCTTTCAAGAAGAGCATGTTTGGTGTCCATCTGGAAACTCTGAGCTTGCTTTCAGTTTCTTATTTCTTACAGCTGTAAAAACATAGAATGCAGCAAAAACAAGGAACAGGTTGACAATCTGTGACTGATAAGCGTCCCCATGGCCAAGACCAGAAGTACCACGCCATTTCAGTTCTCAGAGCCTCCTGCCTCCTTAAGGTCTCATCCAGCAACAAAGGCTAAGTAAACCATGACAGAAACTCCTTGCACCATCAAAATAAGTGTTTGAACTGTGGTATTAACAGCACAAACTAAAGACAGACTGGCAAAGGAGATCTCTCTTTTAAATAAAAGCAAAGGAGTCCAAAATTGGCATTTAAAGCACAGTAAACAAAGTTTGTAAAGATTATGAAAATTTCAGATCAAGAAGTACAGCTGCATATGTTAAAATATTAAAGAGTTATCATTAAAAAAAAGGAAAATCAATGGGTTGATAAAAATAGCAATGTGAAAAGCAGGTGGACAGTGCTAACTCCACAAAAGGAGCATCCACAACAATCTGCTGATTTTATAAACCAGAAAAAAGCATAGGCTTTGCCCATATTTCTTGTGAACATCTTGGCCCAATACTAGTATTATTAGAAGCTAATTAAAGGAAAGTCCTTCTCTGAGCTTGGACTACATAAAAACAAAGTCATTTGACTCTGTTGATATTTTTCGAATCAGCCATTGTTGCTCTATGTCAATCAGAGTTTTAAATCCTTGTTTATAATTAATTCCATGCAGAATTAAAAGTAATCTGGATTCTTCTCCCTTGCATTTTATCCAGAGAGCTGCTGCTTAATTTCAAATCAGTGTTATCTACTTTTGCAACCATGGAAGTCAATTGCATTACTGATAAGGGAAGAAATTATCTATAAGGACTTCTCACTTGGTGAGAAGAGAAAGAAAAATACCATAATAACTTACTTTAAAAAAAAAATATGATTTTTGGGGCTGTCTACTAAAAACATGAAATAAAATATTTTTATTCTTGTGCTTGTTTCAGTTTTTGTGGGGGTTTTTTTGTTGTTTTTTTTCTTTTAGGCTACTCATGGATATGAAACATGCCAGCACAGTCTAAGCGCACTACTCAGATTGGCAATTATTTAAATACTTACTACTGGACAAAATTAGTTCAATGAATAGGTACACTGACAAACCTCAAATAAGATGTTTTAATTTAACTTATAATTCCCACAGACTTAAGTCATTACTTTTGTAAGTCATCATAATTAATGTTCTAATTTTAGACATCGCACATAAACCTTATATCTAGGTAAGATGACTGAAACAGTTCTGCTTATCTTCTCATTAGCTCTTTGGTTTTGAGTAATATTCAATAAAGTCTTAATATTTTCCACCTGAGCAACCACAAAGGCCATTTCTGCTGTTTCATTCATATTTGACACCAAAGACTCCAGGAAGGTGATTATTAAAGCATTTAATGGCTACCTTTCTCAACAGCCTGAACTCTTGATTATACAGCCCAGCCAGGACTCTCATCTACAAACAGAGAACCCAGTAGCACGAGCAGAGGAAAACTTATCTCATGATGCAGATGATAAATTCATAACACATTCCAAATCACATTCAGTAAACATTCATACTTCTCTTTCACTTTGAGACAGAAGATTTCAGGATTGCCATCCTACAGGACAAAGAGAACTACTGAAGCAATTACAGTTCTCTAACCAGGTTCTCTGTGACAATCTTTCAACTGCTCCTACTATTGCATCTCCTCAAAAAAATCTTGAAGCAGCACCCTCAGTTCTCTCCAGTCCTTTACTGCTTGTCAAACTTCTATTTCCTGTAATTATTCAGACTTTGTTGTTTTGCTGGTTTTTTCTTCCTCTCATGCTGCACACATAGGCTGTATTCTTGGTAAATACCTCTGCAAAAATGGCAACTTGTCAACTCAAATGAAAATGTACGTGAGTAAAGTATCTGCTTGCCAAACAGTCTGACCAACAGCCTGTTACCAGAAGCAGAAAAACACTGTAAATCAGGAGACCTTTCACACTGCATTGGAAGACCTGGATGTGCCCTATACAGATAACTGTGGACTGTAAATGCAAAAAAAAACCCAATGTTTAAAATAACAGAAACTTCATGTTCAATTGCAGCGAATCAGCACTTTAAATGATGATTAGAAATGGACAATTATAATTAGCGTATTATGTGAACAAGGAATAATCAAATTCCAAAAAAATATACTGTTTTCTTCTGTATGGACAAATGAGCAACATAAAATTTCAATATTATCTCATCAATGAATCAAGAATATAAATTTAAAAAACAAAGTTCCATCAGAATTAAGAATCCTCATTACTTCCTCAAGAACGGAGCAACATTTTTAGCATATGAATTAAAAACTGTGCTAAAATGAAGTACTGCTTTATATAAAAGCACAAGGTATGAAAACTAACTACTGTTAATTACCATGCTTTTTAATGTGGTCCCACAGAAGGGCATGGCATTCTAAAAGGTGTTCTTGTTCAAACGAGTACCTGCCCTGAGGAGCTAACAATTTTTAGCAGGCAGATACAATAGATGAACTATGAAGTGTATGCAAACAGAAGACAACTGTGCAGGAAAAGGCTCTGAAAAGCAGGGATAAATCTTGCAAGATATTCCGGAGAGGTAACTACTCTGAGCTGTATTTTTGATACCATCTCCAGCGGGTCCAGGGATAACTCTGTGGCAAGCAGTCAGAAGAAAACAGTTTGAGAACAAGAGCACAGCCTTGGACACTACTATAATACTGTGAAATGCCATGAATCTTGAACAGGAACCCTTGATATTTTCCTACTGAGAATGCTCTCGGTCAGTTAAGAAACAAGAAACAAAATTGTCCTTTCTAAACAAATACCTGTGGTTACTATGTGATAGCTCAGTCCTTCCTGCAGCGTGCCCAAAAGCACAGCCTGACAGGAAGCAGCCCTACCTCCCAACAAGTCTGTTCAACACAAATGGAATTAGTCTTTCCGCTGACTACACCATCCATATACTTCAGTAAATCACAGACAGTAAGATGCACATTTCAATATATGAAAATGTAGGCTTACGACAGTTAGAAGCTTCCAGAGGTCTCAAACAATTTATAAACACAAATTGTTGAAAATGTGCTGAGATTTAATATATCAGGCACTGCAAAAATTAAATTAAACATTAAATTACCTTTCATATCATTTCTTTTGTGCCCAACATTGACCAACAGCATCTGCCTCTAAGATTAAAAAAAAAAAAAAACCTTACTCTCAGTTTCTTCTACTTAAATAAATTCTTGGCAGAAGAGCTGCTTTAAATTATTACATAACATGAGCGGGAAGTGGCCTATACTTGATAAAAGAGACAGCTTCCAGCAAGAGACAGACTAATTTCACTTGCACACATCCTTTTTGTAATGCCACACAGTTCTTCTAAGTTAAACACTTCCGTGATCTTCCTTCTCGAACTACATTTCTTTTTGATGACCTCTCATTATGGCAGATATACCGTTTAGTTCTTAACATACATCTCTTACACTATTTATAAGAAACTCTCAGCCCAGTATAGACTCTTTACAAGGAAGCATCTATAAATGAACACTGTTTGAACATAGCATTAAGAAAAAAAAAAATACACTGCAGCTTTGTCTGAAAATCTGCTTTCAAAAAGTAACCCTCTGTACAGGTTGGGTTTTCTTGTTTGCTAAGAAACAAGCACAGGGAGGAGAAGCTTGCATGGGGGAAAAAGGACTACCGTTTGTGGTAGCAGCATGCAGTCACATTAAAAAAACCACCAGAGATCAAACTGACCTCAGCAGAACAGATCCAGTTGGTTCTTTCTCCCAAATACAGTGCTCTGACAAGGAATGCCCTTTATGTATTTAAATCCCAACATCAGCTATCCTTGAGCTCAGTTGGTATCACTCAACATTTGAGAAATCTGAGCCATGCATGCACAGAGCTATTACAGGATTTAAATGCATCTGAAGCAAAGAGCTAACAGAAGCAGCATGCAATGCACAAGAGCAGTCAGAGCCCTTAGCCTCCATCATTAAGTTACACAGTCTTTCCTTTGAAGAATATCTCCCTATTTATCCTCTTCTCTTCATGACGAAGAAAAAGTGTGGGGGGAGGAAGTAAAATAGCACTCTATAGATGATTTTGTGTCAAATTCAAATCAACGCTATTTGCAAGACAACTTCTATTATCAGATTATTCCAGAAAAAAAGCTGGGATCCACACATGCGTTGTTTTTTATTGTATCACACTGAGATTTGCTGTTGTCAAAGCCAATTAAGGAAAAACAAAATCCAAGCACTGTAAAAATGCTGCTTTACCATGTGAACTGAGTGCCTCATGCCCTTTCCTCTCCCTGCACCTCACATTCCAAACAAGCTGGTTAAAGAATAACCTCTAAGTTACAAACTGAGGTAGTTTTCAAAGTATCAGATAATAAAGTTACTATTTAATTCCCAGTTGCACACTAAAGATTAAGAAACGTAAGTTATGAATAGTGCAAGCCTTCCGTACATTTGCAGGTCAGGAGGAGCAGTAACGACAGCTGAACTCAAATACTTTATTTGAATTTCTTATAAAGATATCTTACATATTTCCCTGGATGAACACCACAAAAAGTTTAAGAACACCTGAGCTGAATTAAATGATTCTGCTGAAGAAAAAGAAAAGCAGATCACTTTTATACTGTCACTACTTGGAAAGACTCTTGAGTACTAAATGAATTCAAATATGAAACTGCTGAGTTGTTAATCATGATCTGTAACCTATTTCTTAAAACAGCCTCAGCACGAGAGAAATATATGTCATTAAGTGTAAAATAGAGTTTTAAAGCAGCCTAGCTGATATAAGTACATGCCCTCACGTGAACAGCTGATGTTTGTACCAGGCAGATTGGTAAATGTCCGCCATGAAAACAGAACTTACAAGTAAATGAATAAATTACAAGTAACAAGTAAAACGTATTTTTTAAAAAAATAAAACAATGTGTCAAATTTTTCTTTAAGTAAACAATGAATATGAGGATAAAGAAGTTGTCCTAATGCGTATTAACACTTTAACAGGAGTCACTATCATGACGAGAGACAAAGATCCCCCAAATAAATTTACCATGAAAGGATAGGAAGTAAAAGTTTGGAATAGCAATCTTTTTATTTCTTCAAATAAGTTTCCAACAGGATCTCCCAAATAAATTTAAGCTTGGAGTTATACTAGTCAAAAAATTCATATGCAATATTTAAATGGGAGTAAACAGTAGATTAGTAAGTCTTGTAGAAGATGCAAAATTGTTTATTTAAAAAGAGTACTTACAAAGAAATGACGGACGATTTCCTGAAGCGTCTATACAGTAGGATGACAGACCATAGACTAGGCTAGAGGAACCTTTGGAGCATTATTCATGATACCTTAGAGTAAGATATAACTTAAATACAAATATAAGGGTTGGAACGTTCATAAACATTGATGGTCACTAAAAAAAGCTACCATCGCTTAAATAGCATCTTGAAAATATGAAAGTAACAGTTAAAGGATGTTGTGATTGCCAAGACTTGATCTTGGCTCAGAAAGTCATAGTTTTTCTTCCGCATTTTTAAGAGCTAAGAAACAAAAGTGAAAGCTACTGGGTTAAGTAACACAACGTCTGCCATTTGTGTCCATTTAATTGGCTACTGTTGAAGAATTGATCCTGGGCAAGCTTGGCCTGCAGCCTAACTCAGCCTCATTGTTCTCTCCTCTTGGAAGCTCAAAGAGGTGATCAGATTAAAAACTCTTGTCTAAAGCAGCATCAGTTTCTCAGGCTTTTGCCTCTAGCCCCTTCTACAAGTTGTGAAACCTTCCTTAGGCAGAAGGCAGAGGTAGCTCTGTAACATCTCTTCTGTGAATTTTCTAGAGCCTTTTTTTCTCCCATGGGATGGATGCTTTCAGTTTTACAACGTTTCCCAAATTCTTTGTGTGCAAATCACTTTGAAGTAGTGATCAAATACTGATTTAGTTAAATGAGTGAGCCACAAGAAAAGAAACCATATGCTTCAGAGTACTGTGAAAACGCTTTTGACTATTTTTAATCAATCACTGCCTTATTTTGTTTTGCCTTCTGAGAACGACAGTACCTTGAAGATTAAATCGGATATGGAAATATACAGGTAAATTCAATACTCCTCTTGAGGATGAATAAGAGATTTAGAGGTCCCAATAAACATTAGCAAAATAATACACAATTCCTTTCTACTTGCCAGAGAAACTAAGGGCAATTTCAAGTCATAATTTCTGCATGCACATTTCCATCCTTTCCCTTTATTTATTAAATCATGCTACACCATTTGTGAAAATGCAAAGGAGTACAATTCTGGTTTTATGGATCACACCTGCATGCCCTTTTTGTCCATTTTTTACCTCATCTTATCTTTTTTCCTTTCTCTTTTGCCTGCCAACTCCCATCTCACTACCTGTACACAGTGACGTTTTGCTCAGAACAAAATGCAGAAATGTTTTTAAGTAGAAAAAAATAAATTGCACAACTTTCCACCAAACTCATATTAAAAATTATGTATGTGCTAAGCATGTATGAAACACCATATAAGAGAAAAATAGAATGTTAGTTGCTCAGGATCTACAAACAGTTCTAAACACATATCCAGTAAGACAAAAGAGCCTAAATTACCCAGCTACAAAATAATCTCGCAGTCCAACCAGACAAGGATGAAAGAGCTCAACAAAATAAATATATTTCACCCTTTGGCATCTGGGTCTTCTGATGTTTAATTAAAAGAAAAGGCTAACGGCTATTTTCTCTGAATGCTAGCTCACTGCTGAGATGCCAAAGGGACAGGCACCTTTCAAAATACCTTGCCCCAACAGGAATGTAAAAATGATTTCAATTTAAAATATAACAACCCAAATAAAATTCATTAAACTGCATTTGAAATGCTTCATTGGAAGACAAAACTCTGCTTTGCCTCCCAGAAATGAACCAGTGGAAAATTTCTTAGTGAAAAACATTAGACTTGTTCTTTCTTGTATCACAATAAAGATGAATACATTATTTTGGGAAGCAACAATAGCTCTCAGCAAACAGCATTAGTGCAGTAGTAAAAGGACAGAGATTCTGAAGTTAAGACATATTTTTGAAAACGTGAGATAAAAATTAAGTCACAATCCAGGAGCCCTCTGAATTCACTGTGCTAAGATCCTCCTGGAAGGAGAAGGTCGTCCCCTTAATTTAGAATCTGGTGATAACAACAAAATTAACTGAATCTCATATACCTGTACTGTCCCTGTCACATGATGTAAAACATGTTAAAACACAGCTGGGCATACTAGGAGTTGCTCAAATTACAGCAGCAACCCAATTTCTTGAACCACTCCAGAAGATTCAGAATTACACTTGTGTTGGCAAGCAGCTACGTTGCCTCTGTCTTCCTGAAGCAAAAGAACTAGCTGCTCGTTAACCATGTCCTCACCGTGATTCATCTGATTCACACACATTCCTAGAGACAAGCACTGTATACTTCAACGCACCCTGAACCAAGTGTTCAGATGCTGTTAGGGAAAGAAAAGGTATCCAAAACCCAATAAAGCTCCCATAAACATTAAGTATGCTTTAAATATGCATAATCAAAGCTTATTTTAGGTTTTAGAGCTTAATACACTACAATGTAATATTTTAGAAAAGTCTTAAGCAACTTAGCAAATCCGGTGCTCCAAAAATTGTGCAATTATCATCAGGGAAAACATGCAAAGCTATATATACACTATCATTGTTAGTAATTAAGACACTAAAATAAGTAAAAGTCCAAGTTCCTTCCAGTCTAAAATACTTACTTGTTTAATTTTTCTTTTATTTTTAAGCCATATAGGCTGAATCTTTAACAAGGAGTTTCAAATACTAAATCAAAAGAACATAAGCAGGTCTTTCTGGCTTGCCTGCATGCAGCACTGGTACTGTTACAGGATATGACGCGTGTTTTATTACTATG
This sequence comes from Chrysolophus pictus, assembly GCA_037305975.1. Classification (NCBI taxonomy): domain Eukaryota; kingdom Metazoa; phylum Chordata; class Aves; order Galliformes; family Phasianidae; genus Chrysolophus; species Chrysolophus pictus. The sequence continues at coordinate 9,777,057 of CM074583.1, read as the reverse complement.
AACCTTATTAGGCTATCTCATAACATTAAAAAGGGGAAAGAACTTCACACTTGTCAAACCACAAACGCCATCACTGGAGAAAAGTTTGAGAGACATATTTCATTCAGCATTCCTTCAGGCTTTTGCCAGGTTCATTTATAGTCAGCTGCTTCCTCATTTACACATTCACTTGACTACCCATTAAAACTCTTTTCATGTTCACCATAAACGATATCTAAAGCTGAAAATAATATCTTACATATACTCTAGCAATTCACTATATGCTGTCACAATGACTTTCCCAAAAGCTTTTCACAGATATTTAAAAATGAAGAAATAAGTCTGTGGGACTCATGAGTAAGGTCCTGGGGGAAGATGCAGAAAGAAATGGCCTGTAATAGGTTATTCATTTTGTTCTGAAAGGAAAACTAAGAACTAGTGACAAGTGGATTGGTATACACTCCCATGCTTGGTTTACAGGAAAAGTAATAGTTAAAGTAACGCCATAGAATGCACCAGAAAAATACCATCAATGTATTTCTTGATTTTATACACAGCAACTCCTTTAGTAAAGTAAAAATACTGCTTTGGTGCAATCCATCTTGAAAACAGTCATATTAAGGAGATACTTTTTGTGATTTCAGTCACATTGCTCATGAGAAAGCTAAACACTAGGGGTCTGCTTAATAGTAGTTTTGTATGCAAGACAGACATTTTAGCGTGGATTAAAACCACGATAAATTCCCCTTCTCATCAATGGGCCATGAGAGATCCAGCCAGGATCACAGAGAATAGCACCCACTGCTGAAATGGAAAAATAAATTCTCGAACACCAGCATTTCAGCACTGAGCTAAAGATCGCAGTAGGCCATCTTTCCTTATTCGTGACATAGGATATTCCCTACATATTTGGGCTGAAACAAGCAAAGGCAACATTCAGGACTATCAAGGCCTCATCTGCATAGTTCAAGAGAAAGTCAGAGGCCTGCTTCAAATTTTCTGTTTAAGAAGATATATTTGTCTATTATAGCTACATGCTTTGCAAAGAACTAACTGCAGGTTGGGATATCCTAGCATTTGAATTTGGGCCAATTTGCTTTTGACTGAAGGTGTAGTTGGAGTGGTATTGAGACAGCAATCAGGGATAAACTTGATGGGCACAGGAGAGTACCCTGCACCAGAATTTGTTAAAACCTGGCAGTCCAGTATTCTTTGATCTTAACTGAAAATTTAACCTGCCCATATTACAGTATTCCTTAACTTTTACAATGAAAACTAGATACAATTGTTACCACAATATACATCTGAATCTTGTTTCACTGTTTAGTAATCAAACACTACTCAGGTTTCATAATCCAATTTCAACATGAAGCACACAGTGCCTCACTTTCCACCACGTCTAAATAAATAACTCTAAAGCTGTGTGCCCAGGCCCCTCAGTACAAGAAGGATGTGGTCCAGAGGAGGGGCACTGAAATGATCAGAGCCCTGGAGCACCTCTCCAATGAGGAAAGGTTGAGGGAACTGGGTTTGTTTAGCTCGGAGAAGAGAAGGCTCTAGGCAGACCTCATTGTGGCCTTTCAGTACTTGAAGGAAGCATATAAACAGGAGAGGGAATGGCTGTTTGCAGGGGTGGATAGTGACAGGACAAGAGGGAATGGTTTTAAACTAAGACAGGGGAGAGCTGTGGGCAGCCTGGTCTGATGGTTCGTGACCCTGCACATAACAAGGGGGTTGAAACCAGTTAATTGTTGTGGTCCCTTTCAACCCAGGCCATTCTATGATATGTATATATATATACACACACACACACACACACACACACACATACATACTGCTCCAAAAGTGATGTCTCTTATTTTATTTTGCTGGCCCACAACAGCAGAGGCAGATATTGTTGGTATGGCAGTGGAGGTTGAGCCTTTACACCAATATTCCATTCCGTTTTGTTGTCATGTGACAGATGGCACCAGAGGGACAGTTTGATAAAATGGTGTCTGACATTTAAGTGCATATAAAACAAAGGTCTGTGGTGACTACGTTGAAAAATACTATTTTGTAGGTGAGAATTTATCAAATTGTGTTACTTTGATCTTTTTATCTGTTGTACTTTCTAAGGAAATAAAGTCAGAGGCATTACTTTCAGAGCAACTTATATATATGTATATGTATGTACATATTTACATACAAGTGTATGTACATACATATATGTACATACACAAATGCAAACTTATGTGTGTATATACACATATATGTAGGTTGCTCTGAAAGTAATGCCTCCGACTTTATTGGCCTACAATATCAGAGGCATATTTATACAAACATACATACATACGCATCCACAGTTATATAAACACACACACAATCTAGGCTGCAGACAGTCATTCCCTTCAGATTCTTTTCTTTATAATCTGTTTAAAATCTATAACAAAGAAACATTTCACAAAGCAAGCATGGATCAGACAACAACCAGAAATATAAAAGTATTTTTAAAATTACTGTTTGGAGTTCAAACTCTAACTGAAAAGTAACTTTATCAATAATTTTACACACCATTGCATACATTACTTAAAAGTGCCTCAGCCCCACAGAATTCAGTTAATATTTTAGATTATTTGAAAGTAAGAGACCTGCTGCATCTGTCCCTCAATTCACAACTAAGGTTTTCTCAGGTTTAATCCACGCTTACAAAGAAATCAGCTGTTTAAGAACTCAGAACATGTTCAGTGACACTCTTTCACAGATCAGATTTTGAGTTTAATCTGCAATTAATCTTGAGTACAAGGCTTCTAGTGTTCTATTTTTACCAAGTTTATCCTTCTGATATGAAATATGCTTTCACACTTCTAGAGATTAAAGTTCCAATGTTTATATTAGCATACATGTTTAGGGTAAAACTAGTTTTTAAAAACACCAAGCTGTGAATCTACTACATTTAGACTCTTTACACCCTTAAAAAATAAAGACAGCAAACATACATGGTACTGTTTCAATAGCTGAAAAAAAAATTAAAAACCTCTCAATATATACACAATTATTAATATTAAAAACACTAGTCAGATTGTCCTCCTTCTCAAAAAAAAACCACAAAAAGTCTTTGATTTATACTTATGAGTATACATACAAATGGCCCATTTGTCATTTATGTCAACAGAGCAAATGACACGCTTAAAATTAAACATATGTATATAAATGCTTTCTTGAGATCCTTTGTACTACAAAATAGCGATACGTAATTATTATTCCACATGCCCATTCTAGGCAAAACCTGATACCAATCTAATCAATTCTCAAATATACTTATAAAGAATCCTGTTGTTCTACAGTAAAATGCAAATGCTAGACCAAGTTCTTTCTAGCTTTAAAGGTGCAGATGCATTTACATTTTCATTCACTGTTAATCCAAAAGTAGACTTGCCTAAAACGTAATAGATGGACCAGTTCAGAAGGCCGTGTACAACTGTACCATCTGATGAAGCCATAGCACCCAGCACAGAGAAAAAGGAAACATTTTCTTTCGCTTTCTTATTTGTTCTCTATCCGCACTTTCTGCGCATTTCTCACAGCTGTTTGATTTCTTAAGAATTCCTCTGCTTTCCCAACCATTCATCACTTTCCTTTCTATCTTTCTTCTTCAAAGTAAAGAAGAAAAGCAAATCTTTAAGAGGAAACTTCCATTTTTAACTAAACTTAAAAACAAAAACAAGTGGAACGTTAATGAACAATTCACTGGTTTTAGGCTTCTTCAGCTAGATAGATTCCTCCAACAAGAAGCTTTACCAGCAGAAGGTAAGAGATACTCTTTACCTCTGTATTAGCATGAACAACTGTTTCTTTTAGATTATCCTCTCAAATGGAAAGGTTTTCTTTTAGTCACTGCTAAGTGGTGTCAATAAAAGCTGGATTTAGCTACACAAATCATAGCACTTCAACCTGACTAAGCATCCTACATTCATTATTAAAGTAGTCGAAGACAAAAGCAGAAAGATGGCAGATGAATAAAGGATATTGAAAAGACTGCCAAAACACTTGCAGGCCATAGTACTTTTATTTACTACTGATATCAAAGTCCACCAATATTTAGACAGTGCAGGTGTCTGCAATTGATTCACAGCAAATGTGTTTTCCTAAATCAGTACTGATGTTTCAGCACCATAGCACAAAACACAGGTAACAGCAGCATTGTTAGACCTCTTACACACACCACCTTGGGTAACTCACTTTTCTCTTTTAATACAGATATAATAAAAATACAGCACATTAAGTCTTAAAAAGTACCCCTGAATGACTACTGTTCTCAGCAACAAGTTCACCATGATGCTAGGATTTCCAGAAATTTGCCAGTCTCCTTAAGAAGAACTTAGGATCTATGCAGCAATGCATACTGAAAATAACCTATCTTTTACAAGTGCTGCTCCCTGGATGGCATCTTCTGTCTCACAAGACAATAAACTATCTGGTGAGCAGTATTATCTAGAATGTTCGAAGGAGATTAACAAAAGATTACCAAAGACATTCATGTCTTTGTTATCCAAGTTATGGCAAGACTCAGAATGCCTATGCCTACAAAATGCAAATAAAAAAGCTCACTTCATCTGAAAATCATTTAAGTATATATACAGAGTATTACTAAGTATGTGTTCTTATCCTCTTCCAAATAATTTCATCGATAATTCTCGGTGTTTCCTCCTTTGACTAAAATGACTTTAGAGTTACAGGGAGCTTGTTTCTTCTTTACAAATTTCAGTCAACACACGGAAAAAACTTAAGTGCACCATGAAGCACCTAGCCTGATAAACTAAAGGGAACAAAGTGACAACATACATTCCAAGACATGTCAAAAGTATGTGCATAAGAAAGGTGTGGCCTGCTTCAGCTAGTTACAACACTTAAGACTTTCAGAGCCAAGGCAGCTGCAATGCTAGTGGCACAACCAGCACTCTAATTTATTCAAAAGTGCTGAGCTCTGCCAGGCTATAAAGTGGTATCAACTTGCTGTCCTGTTTAATGTTTGACTCCAACTGTTTTCAGGCATCCAGACCTAGAAATCTTTAATAATCTACAGCTTAGCTTTTTCCAAATGATATCTGCATAACAAATCTCCAGTAATTACACTACACAAGAAACATATAAAGGACAGAAAAGTAATTACTGTAAAAAATGATACTAAAAGTATCACACAGTTACACCAAAAAACATTGCATATTTTATGCAGTCACATAATGGGTCTCCAGAGGAAAAAATCACCCACTCGAGTATACAGTCTACAAGCAAGCTTTTAATTTAAGGGCTGCTACTGCCACGATGCCAGAAGAATATCTGCAATAAACTAGCAAAAAAAATAAAATCACTTTTAGATTCTACATAGAGCTACAGTTTGTTTATCTGTTTTTTAGAAGAGTAACTCATACCCAATAGAGCTAAGCACTGCATACCACATTACAGTTAGATTTCAGAATACCTACAACTCTGTAGATTAGAACCTAAGTTCTGTAAGCAACTGTATGCTTTTCATCACTTCGTTATTTCTTTATAAAACTGCAAAGTACAGTTTGAAACTGCACCCTACAGAGTAGGGTGTGTCAAGTTCACCAAAAGCCCAGAGGCATTTCACTGTTCAGAAAGAACTGAAGCAACGCTTAAAGAAAAAAATTAGACCATATCTTTGAAATCACTAACAGAGCAATTGCTTTATACCTTCATAACTTTAGCAATAAAGTTCAGTATCACATACAGTACAATAGCAATCATAAAGCAACCTGAGTTACAGTTTTCTTGCTCTCCTTATTTCATGATTAACTATTAAGAAGTCATGACACTAACCTGGGTCCACGTGTCTGGAGTTCCTTCTAATTCCATTCGTTCGTTTCTGAACAACAAAAATACAAATCAAGGATATGAATAAACTTGTTTTCATGAAGGAACATCACACTGCTTTCATTCTCACAATCTACTAGGCAAAGATGGTTATCTTATTTTCCCTACCAGCATAACCACAATTATCTTAATCTGATAGAAATATCATTCTTTGAGAAAGTTTACTCATACATCCTATTTTTATTCTGACACTAAGCTCAAAAGATTCTTAGTACAGAAGTTTATTCACATAATTTTTGCACATTAAGAAATTAAGAAAATCATTTACGAATATGAGAGCAGAAAAATATGTAGTACACAAAGACAAAAGTAGTGAAGCTGCTTCTCTTGTTTTAGTAAGATAAAAACTTCTACTGTTCCTCCTCTGTACTTAAGTTAGAATTTCCCAGAAATTTTTTAATTTTCTCATTGTCTGGGCAAATACTAATATTTTTCCAACTCCTCTCCCTCTTTCTTTTAAACTTGAATGAAGTAGATCTTTGTAAAATCAGAAACACTGACATGAGGTATGGGTCTCTGAAAATTTAAGTATGAAATAAGGCACATCGTTAAGCCAGACATTTGCTTTTGAAAACATTTTAACTGGTAGCTTGCATGAAGGGTCATGCATTCTTACATATATTTTTAATCAAGCCAATCAGAGAAAAATATGCTGCATAACAAAGGGAACAATTAAGTTGCTCCAATTTAGTTGCAGTTGATATAAGCTGATACAGGACACACACTGAGGCAAGACAAAAAGCAGTAACCCGAGGCATAACAAAATTACTAAGTCCTATAGCAAGCTGGCAAAAGGAAAAGCTTGAATTAAAAAAAAACAGCTTTCAGACTCCTGTCAGACTGGACATCTTTGGTCAATACCTTACAACTTTAAACAAAGAAAAGATGCTTTTCTTTTCTTTTTTTTTTTTTGCATGTGTAATGAAAAAGATAAAAATCGCTGCTAAAAGTGAAAGTATAGTTTCAAGGTATGAACAAAAGTCCAATTGTTATTATTTTTTTTTTCAGTAGAGCCTATTCTTTCTATTACTCTTAATTATAAGCGGTGGTATTTGAATATTTGAACAAGAGGGAAGGGAGCAAGAGCAGGAAAAAGCAAGCCCAAAGGAAGACACAGACATTTAAATGAGTGACAAAAAAATACAGTAATTCTGTGATAATACAACTCAGGTACACCAAAGGTTCAGATGGAAAATGATTTTAAAGAACATTCTTTGGTTGTACAAAAACATGATGATTATCCTCAAATATATTGCAGTACGACTACACTATCAGTATGATGTAAATGTTTCCCAAAATCACATATTCTGATTTATACTTAATTCTTACAGTGCTGAAGGAAATTTAAAGCAGGTAATTAATTAACAATCCTGACATTTTGGCTCAAATCAATTGCCAATACCAAATTAATAGCTCTAGAAAGCAAGCCTTTACTCACAAAAAAAAAATATATATATATATATATAATATATATATAGACAGATAGATAGATCTATTTCAGAATCATGCTGGGGGTGAGAAGCTTAAGGTCAGAAGAGATTAGCTACAATTAGGATCCATATTTTCTTCATCTGGTCACGTATGTTCACCTTATTTAGCTTGAGGTACTTGGCAGGTCTGCCCACAAGGTGCAGTCAGCAATCTGTTCATGGCTTCCCAGTGCTGTCTGTCAACTGCAGCACCAGGAGAGTTCAGCTAAAAGGCCATGCTATAATTTTCATATTTTCAAGTGTCCTTCCTTAGCAGATATTTCTAGGCAGACATTAAAGACCAGGCAGCAGGCAGATGGAGGTACAGCTGCAGAGCTGCAGGCTGAGGAAGTGCCAAGGCAGGCAGGCAGCAGCCATTTCGGGGCATGCAGGCAGACTGGAGGGCTGAGAACATACGCTGTGGTAGCGCAGAACCAGCACCCTCTCCTCACACAGGGCTGCACCCAGACTGCCCTGTCCTCACACTTTCAGACACCACAGAGCCTGGCTGGTGCCTGCTGCAGCCCAGACCACAGGACCACAGCCAAAGAACATGCCAGAAGGTGCAGGGCCCTCCCAGCCCTTGCTGCCATCTGGGGTGGGTGCAGCACTGCACCGCTCCAACACAGGATTGAGCACAGAGGGAGCTGGCTCTGTGTGCGACAGCCATGATCCCCTGTGCAGCACTCACGTCAGCAGGTACGTCCTTTCAGTTTTGTTACTAGTAGTAGTGATAGCACCAAAATGTGCATTTATTGAGGAAAGAAACATACATGCTGATAAATTTTTCACCATCAATGTGTTGCTTAAATTATCACCAACTTCTGATGTGAAGTAGCTACTGGAACGTACTCTACCCCCGCATTTCTGCCTTTCTTCTGTCAGAGCTGGCAGACAAAAAGTAACTGCTTATTCCCTCCTGTGCTTCAATGCAAAGGCACCAGTAAGTGGTAAGAACACAAACCAATGTAACAGCCAGCCTTCTTGTATTTAAGTTCAGGTACACTACGTATAGCACTGCCTCCATCTTACCGTTCTCTCAATATTATATAAATTTCCTAACAACCAAATCATTCTACCAAAAGCCTGTTTAAATCCAAAGGCTAAACTGCCCTGCTATTCTTCGTTGTCCCCAAAGGCTGCGGAGAAGCATAGACTGAGACACCAATACCGAGATAGCGATACCCCAGCACATCTCATGTGGTAGAACTGGCTGCTACTCAAAAAAAGATGAAAAAGCAGTTTAACTGTAATGCCAGGTTCTGTCCAGCAACACTGCGGAACAAGACAACTGTACTAATGTTGTTTTTTACCCTGTAACTTAAGAACACACCTCTACTCCTTCCAGTGCTCCCAATATTAAGCCAAACCAACTGAAACTTGGCACACACTTAGAACATAGTACATTTGTATTAAGTAGCTGTTTTCCACCATTCTAAAGAAATACATTATTAAATGCAGAAGAAAAATATACTGCTCCAATAGCATGTGCACAAAGTAAATAACGTCATTAACAAAGCAAATATCACACAAAAACGGATACTTACCTCATGTTTCAGGTTCCCATGCTCTGAAACATAAGTAAAAATTGGCATTATTGGTGATTGCAAATTTAGGCTGCTTATATAGCAAAGCTCAGCCCGCGCTGTGCTGCATGACACCAAGCCCTGCTGCACCCAGTGCTACCTGATCCCTGCAGCACGCCCGGGCAGCCCAGGGCCGCACCGTGCAGGCCGTGCTCGCCTCGCTCATTGGCTCTCTTCCCCAGGCAGCGCTGCGCCCGGTGCCAGTGGCTGCAGGGCAGCCTGAGCCAGCACGCGCTTCTGCAGCGTCCCAAATACACCTCATAGGCATCAGCTCAGTGGGAATTTAAGAGCTATTGTTCTTCATTGCAAATCGTGCTGGCACCTCTTCTCAGCTGTTTGTTCAGAGTATGCCAGGGTATCAAGATAAGATGTGTATCTTAAGCTGCAAGTTTTTCTATACTTGTACGTCAGCTTAGCGTTACGTTAGTATATCATGGAATCTGAAGCCAGTGGGTTCTTATGAAACCTTTTTGCTACAAATTTTCTTGTACTATTTAAAAATGAGATTAAAAATGCAGTCCAGCAGGTGATCAAATGGCACCGAGGCAATAACACTCACACCCACCACCACTCATTACTAAAGACACAAAAAGGCAATTTTTTTTTTTTTTATACCTTCTTTCTTTCAATGTCTATATTGATAACTGATATTTTGGTGTACTCCAGATGACTTGGGTTTAGTGCCTTACCAAATGAGAGCCAACTGCATTTCCCTATACATTCTCTAGGACTGTACATGCTGCTGAAGTATAACACATACTGTCCATGCCCAATGATTAATTTCTTACACTGAAAACTTCTTCCCTTGTATCTTGCACACAGTGAGCTATATTCACAATAAATCAAATTAAAAGCTTCAACTGCCAGTAGACTCCATTCCAGCAAAAAAGCAGAAAAATGTGAACCAGTGAAGTGTGGGAAAAAACCCTTTGGCTTTCGAGTACTTTATGCAAAGACAAGCAGACGTGCCAAGACCCAGCACGCCAGCTGCAGACGTGGGGCCAGGCACGCGAGGCCCAGCCCATTTACCACCAACAGGCTTTTTTTCTCACATACCATTTCATACACTATGCCAAAGATGAATTTTCTCATCACTCTGAGACAATTTTTTTTTTTTTTTTTATCATTTATACCCTTCTCATAAGTGTTAATTTTGTTTGCACAGGGAGTAAACAGAAGAAAAGTAAGGCAACCCCAGAGGTAGAAGTAGACTACTGAGGTTTTCAGGAACCTCAGTAGGGAATTAGTTGCTTAAATGTTGCTGCAACTGAGTCTATTTTTGTGTTTCAGAATTTAGTATGTCTTCCAAAACTTTTTGCCTAAATGTGAATGACTTCTCAATTTTCCAGTGTTTCATTTCAGAATTATAAATGCCTTCTAATGAACTGAAGTCATTTGGGAAAGTGCTTTTAGAGGCGCAGGGGCAAAACTTCAATTCTAAATTTGAAGGGGTCTTTTTTTTTTTTTTTTTTTTAAATGGTCTACGTTTAGTTCTACTGATCACTTACCCAAAAAGAGAAGGGGAAAGTCTTTCTAACCTCCAGCAAGAGCAAGAGTGTTTTTTTCCCAGTCCCACAAACATCCCAAACAACTACACGAATGAGTTCAAATTGGTTATTTCAGCATCCCAACACTTTTCATAATTAGTAAGTAAGGAACTTGCTGATTAACTTCCAATATCTGCATTCTAGAAATCACTGCAGAGGAAGGTAATAAATATTCTTGACATCTTGCATGAAGTAAATTCTATGAGAAGTATGTGGGTTTTTTCTTTTGTTTTGACTAATTCATAGGTTGAAAAAGTAAGCTGCTCCATTAACCAAGGCCAGCAGGACAATTATTATTAAAGCCTAATGAACAAATTCGAACTTACAAAAAGCAATAGCAGCTCCAATGAAGAATGCTATTTCTTTAAGCTCTCTCTGCATTAACTCATAAAAAGTCCAAAACTTAATCAAATATGATTCATTATTTCACTTTTACCATGAAATGAACAAAAAATATTTCATATCTATTTCCACCTAAAAGCTTATTCAAAAAATAAGGCTTATTATCTTTTTATTCACTCAAGTTTAAGTATTCCTGTGGTTCAGAATTTTTTCTACCAAATTATGTGGATTGCTTCATCATAAGAGTTCAAAATCTTTTTTCCAAATGTTACACTATTACAAGAGCAAAAATCTAACCTGCATTTACTTGGATGTTTTGGAAGAAAAAAAACAATATCTGAAGATACCCATCAGTAGATATTTTTACACAACAATTTTAATTCAAGTTTCTGCTCATCACCTACACGCTCAGCAAGGTCTTAGCAAGTGACTTTTACTGTCATAGTTCAACACTGTTTTTTAGGTTTCATTTATTCAGTGAAGCTATGCTATGGGTCAAAGTTCAGTAATTATATCTGATTACAAAAGAAACAAGAGTAGCCACTGGCCTCAATGAGGAAAGGGGAATAGATAAAAAAACCACTATGGGCTGCTCCTCAGCGATGCAACAGAGCAACTGCATTCTGCATGCTTACTCAGTGGAGAGTGGTTATGTAGTAAACTATTCAAGTTCCCATTTTAAAAAAAAACAAATATTTAAAAAGAGTAGCTATCAAGCAAGCTATCTTAACGGAGTTGTAGCACTACTGGCTCCAGTAATTTAACCAGACACTGAATAATTAGAAGAAAAGCAAATAGTGACACCAGTATTGATAGTATAGGTCTCTACACAAAACATCAAGCCCCCTAAGTGACTTCTGTTCAAGTTGAGCAAGGGTGGTTAGTTAAATAATACAGCCCAACCTTTGTTGCATTTAAACAAGAAATGGCATAACTCCAGTGAACATTCTGGGACTTGAACATTTACTTGTCAGTGCAGTTGACATGGTAGGTTTGGAGAAAAGCCAGCAATTTCGCAACTACTGATCAAGCCAGCAAAAAGGTAAACAGTGAAAGCTGCTTTTTATAAATTATCTCTGATGTGCTGTAGCAAGCAACTATTACATAAACAGCACGGACTGTATTATTGGGCATGAACATTATCATATGAAAGACATCCCAAACTTAAACCATTTGTACAGTAATACTTGCTTTAATGTTCATCATATACTTGAAAAAATAACTTTCCATCTAGAATCATATGATTCTATGATTATAGGAGGAAAGTTGGTGTTTTTTTTCAAATGGAATAACCTGAAGAATAAAAGAATCATGCATAAATTAGCTGGAACTTACTATAAAAACACCTGATGAGTGTTTTTCTAACCAGTTTTTGCCTCAGTAGGGGACACTTTTAGCATTCCCTGGGAAGAGGGATGTGAAGAATAGAATTTCATGGTTTGCCACTGTAATTGAAATATTCAAATGATTTCAGACCTTAAAACCATTGGTGGAGCTTCATCTAAGTGAAATATTCAATAGTCTATGGAACCAGCATGAAAACACTTAATTCCATACAACTGAATGAATTTGGTAAAATTCTAGTCTGGTAATGAAAATGGTTTGTTAATTCTGCAATTTTCAACTAGAAATAGGCCTACAGTTATGCAGTATGTTTTAGAGCAAGCAATGATATTCATTTGGCCAATCTTAAGAATTTCTGCAGAAATTTCAAGGACCACGGAACAACCTGTGCAATATAAATAAGAACAAAAGGGCAGACAGCTTCTCCCTATGTCTCAAAGTTTTGTCTTACTGACGCTCACTTCACCAAAGGACCCACTCTTACCCACTTAAAAATATAAAACCTTCCAACAAGTAGCAGAATATCAGATGAATATAATTGTAGTCTGCCTTGAAATAAGACGTAGAAGTGCCACTGAAAGTCAGAAGACTTAGAAAGGTAACAGGAGATCTCTATGCCAGAGAAGAACAGCATATATGTTTATTTAAGTGGCCCTGTAAGAGAAATATATGTGTCGATTTCATAATCTTCATGTGTAAAGATAAAAGCTTTATAAAGCCTGGTGCTTAAGTATGGTTGTGCAGCCTAAAGGAATTTGTCAGAACAAAGGGGATGGAGGATTTGAAGTCACAGAAAAAATGAAGTGATATAACATAAGTAAAATATATGAAAATATTTGAGCAGGCCTGTGCCTTCATTGCAGAGTAAAGGAAACTAAATCATGACAGAAGTGAGCACAGAACTTCAATCAGCACACAGATTCAAAGCAACATGGGCAGGAACAATAAGAAGAAGGAGGACTAAAAAGAGACGTTCTATTTATTAATTCAACTGATGAAGTCTATCTTTTCTCATTGCAACATCTATAGTCTAATGAACCGGTCTTCTTCAAAGCAGGACATCTGAAGAATTAGCATATGTTGGTGTAGTTGGTAAAGCATTACAACACAGCAGTTTATCTTCAGATTTTGTCAATGTTTCTCTCACAAATATATCATCTAAACCTGACACTTATTAAATTTGTCACTCTGAAGGTTTCACCCATCTTCGCATGTCTATCTTCTGCATTTTCAAAAACTGGCTTGGATGCAAACAAAGTCACAAAGTTTTAATCCACTCAGAGATGCTCTTGGCATCATTTCAGAAATCTTTAACAAAAGCACCTGCTCAGAGGTCTAAAAAGAAAACTAAATATTAAACCACACCAAAAAAAAAAGAACACCAATGAAAATTCTCTGCAAATGCTTTTTAGGAGCCCAGTGTATTCTCCTTTTGGCAGAGTTTTTAATTCTGATCACCTCTTTTCAAATAGATCTCGAGTAGTAAAAGGTCTAAAGAATGGAAATGAAAATTGTCTAAGGCATATTTCCACTTACAAAGAGATGATAAAAAATTAAGACTATTCATTTCACAGAGGACACTAACAAAGAGGTTATGAAACATTAAGGTATCCAGAAGCACTACTGAAAACTTCCATCTGCGCTTCTCTCAAAAATCAAGAAGTTGCAAGTTAATTACAAAAGGGAACAAGGTCAAGAATAACCAGGATAAGATATGTGATCTATGAGGGGCTCAGGGAAAAATTTTATAGATCTTACTGTTACAAAGACTGTTAACCACAATTAGATATTTCTTACTCATTGGCCACAGTTGCTCAGTGTGTTGAGAGAGGACACACTAACAGCAAAAAATGTAAAACTATTTGTCCCTCACGTTCTTATTTGGTTACAGAGCAAGAAAAGACATTGCAAGAACTGCAATTGAAATTTTGTTAGTTTTTGTGGTTCTGAACTATTTTCGAAGTAGGCTGTAAAGAAGCATTACATCCTGTGAGCATGTAAAAGATATGCAGCTCTTCTGTCTTGTACAGAAATCTAGGAGCCCTTCCATAAGCATAAAAAAAACTAGCAAGAGAAAAGTTTGTAAAGGAGACACAAAGTAGTATACGTTGATGTAAGCTGAGCATGTAACAAAAAACAGAATAAAACAGTTGCTTCCAAGTTTAGTAAAAATTCATGCAGTATTAACTTAAAAAAAAACACCTTTTTTTGTTTTTTGTTTTTTTTTTTAAACAAAACCTATAGGAAAATTCTGCTGCTTTCAAGTTGTAAAATGAAAATTTATGACATTAATTAAGTGGTGGGTTTTTTTTATTTTGATTTTTGTATGTATGTTTTTTGAGGAGTTTCTTGTTCTGGTTTGGTTGTGGTTTTTTTAGTTCATTTGTTTGTTGGTTGATTTGCTGCTTTTTTTTCCCTTTCATAGTTGGAATGGAGAAGGGGGGGAATTACATTGTTTTGTTTACTCCAAGCAAGCATTACTTAGGTATAGATGTAGGAATACTGCCAGAAATCAGACCTTGTGGGATTGACATTCTTACTGATATATACTGCACTGTACACATCCACAAATCTTTAAAGAAAAATGGGAAGCCAAGTTCCTGCCTCCCGGCATGTCAGCTATCCAATTAAAATAAAAACTACAAAAGTGATTAAAATAGAAGGGAAAAAAAAAATACGGAGGGATGGCTTATGGTGAAAAACATAGCTTTCTGGTGAAGAAAAGTGTCTTTGCTTTTCCTCTCCGTTAATTTAAATGTAATTGCTTTAAAATACTTATTTATATTATTTTCCTCTAGAATAACCTTAGGAGTTTCTATGAAAATTCTTTACTCCAGAAAAATAAATATTTGAATGAAAAATACTGTGGTTGCTTGTATAGATTTTGGACGTACGATAAACGATCTTAAAAAGCCCAGACTGGGACAAGAGCACAGAAGATAACCAGTACAGGAAAGCAATTAATAGAGTAAACTTAATTGGCTGCAGCAAAAGTTAGGATCTGCTATCCCTAATTAACTTGTTAAAAGAGGAAGTAAATCAGGCAAATTAGTATACTGAATCAAAAGCCAAGCAGAAGCTGAAGAGTGATGCAAACAGGGGCAAAGAAAGAAGCAAGCTCATCCAACTTGGAAAGGAATAAAATGCTAGAAACAAAATCCTGAAGCAGAAGCCTGTTGAGGGAGAGTAGATGAAGTCATGTTGTAATTCAAGCAGTGGGAACTGCATTTTGCAGGGTTCGTGATAGCAATGCCAGAAGAAGAAAACAGAACAAGAGAAGAGATTGCATAGCTTACGTGAGATATATGAGACAAGAAACTTCACACGAACTGTTATGAAGTAATCCCAGAAAAGAATGCATCAATTTTATAAAAGCAAGTAGGACAATTTATCAGAAAGCTTCTCCAAAAAATACAGTTACACTTTCCAGAAGTCATGATGTGTTCCAATGGCTTTTCTGTTTCAGATACTATCAAGTATGATTCTGTATGATTCTATATGAAATTCCGGAAATCCAAATGTATAGATAGAGGGGGAGAGCTCTAATTTCCATTTTGCCAGCTCCAGCACTGGCAAATAATCTCTAGAAATATTAAGAGAAGATGGGGAAGAGTCAAAAACAGTTCTGTTACATGACTAGCTGACTGAAGTGCACAGACTCACTGCCACTAAGTGAACAGGTACAGGGAAGGGAAGGGAATGGAAAGCAGGCAAATATTGAGCACCAATATTTGGCATTAGAAGTAGGGATGTCAGAGAAAATTACAAACTATGCTGAGCAGAGTGGAGAGAAGTCAAATGTGAAGATAGCAATTAAGAGTTGTTTGAAGGAGGCTGAATGGTAGCTTACGTCACAAGAGTCCTTGAGGTCCCAAGGAGCAGAAGGAGAATGGAATGAGCACAAAATGTTGATAGCTAGGGAAGAAACCAATGGAGTAGAGCAATTGATTAAAAGATGACGTAAAATTGGTCCTTAGATGTGGGCAGCAGTGATACATCAATCATCTTTTTGTGAATATTGAGTGGACAGAAACCATGGAAACCAAAGAGATGAAAGTGGAAGCTGAGGCAACACAGTTTCAGGAGCTGAGAGAAAAATATAACAATTGATGTAGACGTAAAGGGAGAACCATGAAGATGATAGATGATAAGTCATACAGTAGGTGTTACTTGTGAGCAGTCTACGATTAAAACCAGAGCAATTTCTTGCTGTACAAGACATGGACAAAGAAATTGGGTTTGACCTGTAACAGTTCAGTCTCTTGCTTTTTAACATTTCAATTTAGTAAGAATAAAAATCCCCATGAATTCTAAATGCAATTCTAATTGTACTTATAAATGGTAGTTTCAAAAGTATGTATGTTACAATAAACACAAATTAGGGGTAAATTAAACCTTAATTATATCTAGCAAGTTTTATGTCCTAATTAAAATTGGTATTCTAACAATAAAAATGACTTACCACCTGAATTAGCTCTGCCACAATTGTCTAATCTTCCTAAACATTCTTTGTGCGCTCCAGCTCCACACTTAGAGCATAAATAGCCTTGATAAAATGTTCCCCTGTAAAATAAAGTTAGGTAGTGATACATTAGAAGTGATAAATTTTGTACATAAAGAAATAAGAGACACAATAGAAGGTAGAAGTAGTCACTTGCTGCTCTGCATAATGACAGTCCTTAAAGGCTCAAGAAATAGTGACACCTGACAAGCAGCTCATCAGCTTTTTGTCACTAGTAGCCATTTAAAAATAAAAAAAATCAAAATCAAAACCAGATAGTTCTTTAGGACTGAAGGTAAAATTATCTTCATTTGTATTTAGCCCAAAGCAACTCTGGCACAGTGAGCTTGAAACTGTAGTGTTATCTGAATTATCCTACTCTACAGCTACTCTCAGTTTCCCTTCAATGGGAATTTGCCCAGACAACATGTAGAACAAATTCATTTTGAAAGACCTGTAAGTGTGAATATATATTTAAGTGCTAAGAGTTTCATGGGTTATACTGAAATACTCTAGACTTCAAACTTATTCATTTAAAAGAAATACATCTGGGTTCACTTTGCTTAATAACCAGAGCTGCTAAGGAAAGAGCGGCTTTACACATTCTCCCATTCTCTTTAATGAATTTGGAGAACCCAAATTTGAATCTGAGCAAACTGATTCATTTTCAGATTTGTGCATTGCTTTACTCTCAGGTTTGATCCACTGAACAGCTAACAGTTTTTTACATGTACTTCTGAGCAGTAATATGCATTCCATCTACTGATGTGTCTGCTTACTCTTCACCTTAGACTTGTCAGGATAATTGTGGAGACAGCCAAGCTTGGAGTGACCATGCATACTAGTTTAATATGTCATTTTCAGCTGCAAAGACAAATCAGGCCTCATATATGGAACACACGATTGGACTAGTTTAATCTGAACTAAACATACAGCAACTGCTACTAGCTACAGCAGTTACTAGACTGCTAGTGTTTTTTTTTTTAATTAAATTCAGAAGTGTATGACTTAAGTGTCAGAATACACAAACTTAGAGACAAATAAATATGACGTACTTCAATGCACTCAGTTCCATTTTTGCGTTTCATTATTTTTTCTCTTATTACTACACAGGAATGCAAGACTATATGGTAAGAGTGTAGGATATAAAATTATCCCTCACAATAGATGCTTCTGAAATTTTATCTCCACATAAGAAAGATCAGGCACTAAGGTTCACATTTTATTTCAAGTATTTACAAGTCATTCTGTTTAGCATTTTGAATGTTAAAATGACAATGCCTTTTCATAAATTGTTTTGATGTTTTATTGACCCATGCCCAGTAGACTCTTCATACTAAAATACCCAGGGACGTGTCTATATATCATAAGGTAACACTTGGGTGTGTAAAATACCCTGAAGCAAATTGGCATGCCTATGCAGAACAATGCAGTTTCTTGCAGGCTGCGTCCTGAAAACAAGACAGTCGTTTCTCACTAACAGCAGTTAGTACAGTAACAGAGACACAATGTCTCGACTATTCCACTTCAAATTCAAAAATGAGGCATCTCTAAGTTCAGGATGTCTGCAGCATCCTTCATAGTCACTTAGACCTTATTGCACTGAGCAAAATGTCTAAAAAAACAATCTCAGAAACTCCAAGTCAATACAACTGTTCAGTAAAAAAGGTTGCTAAAGGAAAACACATTTATAAGTCAGGAAGGAACACACCTGAGATTATTGTATTCCATGTCTGTGCTTAACAAAAATACTACCCATGTGTCAAACACTCTTCCTACAATGCTGTGGCTACATTTTTCTAAACATAAGAAAATGTTATAGGTGCACCTGAACCAACCAAGCTTTACAGAGCTTTTGCAACTCCAGCTCATACTATGAAATTTACATTCTATACAAGTACCATTAAACACTCCATATTTACAAAAACAGAGGTAGCTTACCAAGAAGTCATAGGTGATCACGTGCAAGCATACATGTATTTCATAGGAAAGAACAAGGAATTTCTCAATTTGAGTTACCCTTAGAAATCCTTGTTCATTAAAGGATTAGCATTTCTTATTTTGTTTTCTACCATCCATTTTCAATTTGTCTACATACTTCTACTTCAGCAGAGCCTTTGAGAGACAACTATTTGCTGTTTCACAAAGCAATCTCCCCATATCAAACATTTATGAGCATCGTCATCTGCCTTTTTTTGAAAAAAAACATTCCATCTGTCCTTGGAACTGGTAGTCTACAGCAATGGGACTTGTGGCCGAGCCCTGTTCAAAACTATACCAAATGGTCATCATTTATTCTTGCATACAATTCCTGTACAAAATAATGCTCATAGGAAGATTATAACAAAGCTGCCTTCTGAAAAATAGGGTAGCCCCTTGATATTTTGGCCTTTCAACAGCATTCCTTTTAATATTTTGTGAATTATAAAAATCTCACTAACACTGTGTGTGATGGACTTTATGGCTTGAGTGTCTTGAATATGTAACCAGCTAGCCATATATTTCCATGTAATGCTTTGAGTCAAATATTACCCCTGGGGGAAAAAAAAAAAAAAAAAAGAAAAACAAAAAACCTTAAAAATCTTACCTAAGAAGCATTTGACAGACTTTGCAAGATGTCACACGACTGAAAGTATGCATTTTGAACTCATGAAAGCTTGTGTCTGCATAATCTGGTCGTATATTTGACCTAAAATAAAAAGTATTTTAAAATCCACTTTAAACCACAAAAATTTAGAACATAAAGCACTACTCACATCAAGAAATCTGAATCCAAGAACAATTAGCTTTATTTACGCTTCAATGATTTCCACTGAAGTGAACAAGAAATACGGAATTTATCACACATTTGGAAATGAAGACCGAATTATTACATTAAGCATACTTGATCCTTAAAATACTCCCACAAATCATCTTAACTCCCACAATAACTAGATAATAATTATTACATATCAAAACTGTCTTCCACTTTTTATTCCTCTTCAGATAGAGACATTTTATGAAAAAAAAAAACTCATTTCTTCCTTCTCAAATATTTTGTTACACAGATACATGGATCTTCAAAGAAGTGTAGCTCAATTTCAAAATCAATAGGTGAAAAAAATGTAACCAGCAAACTTGGGACAATTAGGCCACAAGAAGTCAGCAGTATAACCAATAACTGATTTTTCATCTTTCTTTAATTCAGTAACATTCTCAAGCTAAGAAAATACAACTACTTAAAACAGAACCACTGAAATATTAGAGTGCATAATAGAACTCTAGATAACATTAACTTAGACTAAACTAGACAACAAGAATGTAAGTAGTATGCATTAACATACTTTAAAAATTATTCATCTTGGAATGTTTAGGACAGTATAGATTTCTGGTACTTCTTCCAAAAACAAAGGAATTCATAATGCATAGGAATTAAAATATTATTTTAAAAAAGAGGATAAGAATGGAATAATCTACAATACTCAAAAGAAAGACCAGAAACTTTTCTGATATACGATTATAAACTCAGGCATTTAAGTTGGAGATGCTTATTAGATAATTTTCATTTTTATGCATAATAAATAACTTCTGGACTAAAACACAGACCAGCCACAAACCGTAATGAAACAAATCTGAGTAAACATACAAGCATCAATCTCTCCAGGATTGAATGAAAAGACTTATGAAAAAAACATTCAGAGAATCTAAGTACCTAGTGTCAGAAAGGTCAGCCTTCTAATACGCCTGCTGAAAATGTATGTGCTGAAAAGAAAATTGTATTCAAAAAGAAAAGGGGATTTTTCTTTTATGCTTGAGAACAGCCTTTCAATCAGTACTATTTTAACTAGCTCACTAGAGTCTCTTTTTGCTATGCAAGATGTCAATACAACGCCATCTACTAAAAAAGCATGGACATTACTCATTCAGAGGATAAAGATACAGGTGTCAAGATAAATTTATCTCCAGAATGAAATAACTTTTTAAACCAGAAGAACAATATAATGTTCTGGAGTTCTTAATTGCAAGGCCTGTATTCAATAATACATTCCAGGTATTTGCATATGTTCTGTTAAAACCTCTTAGACTGCACAGTTAACTATGGACAATTCTGAAAACTCTCTAGAATTAGTCACAGTACTCACAGTTTCAACAAAAGCAGCTTTTTATTTACTATTTTGTCCCAATCAGCAGAGCTTGCAAAACTGTGTCACAAGCGCAAATCTAATATTTAGAGACTCATCACAGTTGAAACGTATCAAATTAATCCTAACCACCATTTTTCAAGTACAAACCAAAGAAAAAGGTGCATCCATTTCACTGGAAGAAGTAAATCTTTTAAAAAAAAAAAAAAAAGCACGCCATAAGGAAAAAAAAGACAATCCTATCCTATACATGCAGCTTATGGTTAATTTAGACTTGTACTTAAAAATTCTCTTCTATTCTTCTTCTCTCAGACTAATTTCCTCAAAGATTGAAATACATGCAAACTACTGAAAATATAACTCTTACTGACAAAGGTGATACACAGGGTTCTTCTGTTTGTAATGGAGTTTCCTTATATTTTGTAAAGCCAGACAGTTTTATTTTGCAATGCTTTACAGAAAAATTCATTGAATAGGAAACAAGCACAGCCCTAAAACAGCAAAGAACAAAGCTGTCCACTCACAGAAGAGCTGCCACAGGACCTTCCACCTTCTGTCCACTAACTTGCTTTATTCCACTTGAAGACTTAGCTATCAAATTACAATGTCCTAAATAAGTCAGGAGGATTATGGAGTTAAATCCCTACATCAGATTTCTCTTGTCTGTTATTAACTACAGGAGGACTTATATTGGTTCTAAATACTTCTTAGACCTTAAGGATTGCAAAAACATACAATAAAGACTGAATTTCTAAGTCATATAAACCTCACCATGTTCCATTTGAGTGATTCTACTCCACAGATTGCTATAATAAATTCTCCATCTCAGCAGATGTTTTCTTCACCACTTACAAACCTTCCTATTCACTGCCACACCTCATGCATTTCTTTGCTAGCTAAAGCCAAAATAGCACAAAGATCTTCTGAATCTTCCACCATCCAAAACATACTATTTTCTCTCCCTTCACCCATCCCCCTCAGTGCCATATTACTCAGAACTCAAACAAACAACAAAAGCTTACATCACACACACATTATTGAGTCTAGAAGGGACTGCAGCCTCACATATTGTAGAGGATTCTGTGCAGGAAACAGCAGGAATAAAAAAAAAAAAAACGAACACTTATACCCAATCTCTCTTCTTTTAGGAGATACTTCCAAATACTTGCTTCAAAATGATCCATGCCATTACTTTCACTAAGAGCAACATTCCTGTTTTCTGTGCCTTCCTTTGTATTTTAGTAATCATTCACACTACCTGGTTCTAAACTGAGAGAAAACGGAAATGGACACGTATCAGGAAAATACATTCTCAAATTCCGAGTCTGCTGCATTTCAAACAATTTTATATGCAGCGTCTACTAGGATTCTGTTTATAAAGAATTTAATAAAAATATTACTATTTAGATGTATTACTGGTTGATTCATCTTAAACAAGAATGCTTTTTCTCACCCCTTAAAAAAAATCTTTCACATACATAAAAGCAAAGTTTCCAGTTGTCAGCATCCTAGCTAAGTCAATGGAAAAGAACAGTGCAAAATCAAAAATAGTGTTCATTCTCAAGGCAGAGTAACAATCTCCACATAAAGAATTAATTAATGGCAATTGAAAAGATAAAGCTGCAATAAAAAACTTATGTGTATTATCCACTATAAATGTGGAGGTGGAATAGGGAAAGCTTTGTATTAAAAAATTTATTTCAGAGCTAACTGTGGACAGTTTCATATTCTACCATCTGATCAGACATGCTGCATTATGGCAAATCCAGTTCTGTAGTCAAACACTATGTGTCGTGTCAGACAAGTCTGAGATGATACAAAATCATACACTGTAACAGTATATATCAAGTTACAATTCTGTAAACATCAAGTCTGAAACTTAAAGAATCTGGGAGTCTGATATTTCCATATATTACTTTCCAGCAATTAAAAAAAATAATACTTACATAAAATATTTGGCATCTAATACTTGTTCTGTGATAACAAAAAATATGAAGAAGAACTCATCTGTATCTGCCTATACCCGAATTCCACAAAGATCATGAGAATTTTTTTCCCCATAAATCTTTCACAGTGAACAGCATATACTACTTTTGGAATTTTTAAACATAGTAAATAAAGCTGGTAACTTCAGAAGAAAAACAGTAGTCACTGCACAGCGCACAACTTTTCTGTCACCTCCAACCATACAGGAGCACCTGTAGTTACAGCACTGAAAGCCCTCCACCGACACTGAGAATATAGATCACAGCTACTATGATGACACAGTTCAAAAACGCATCTCATTTTTCAACCTACTTTTTACTTCCCAACAGGTAGGAGCATTCCAAAACAGATGAAAATTGATATTAAGCTAATATTAAGTTCAATACTAAGAATATTGTCTTCTTTAGAAGGAGCATTTCTTGCCAGAAAAAAAAAAAAAGGAACCCACGCACAACTGTTATAAAAATTTAAACATATGCTTAAAACAATTTCTGTGACTAGCATTAGGAAAATCTAATTTAGGACTTAAATTGGGTTCCATTTCCATCAGGCAGAGTGGGATAGAGTCTCCATTCCAGATATCTCACAGTTTGCTCAGCCCTTCCTCCACAGCTCACATCATCAGGTGCTACAGGCTCATCACAAATGAAACCTTTTATTCACCTTCTGTTTTCCAGCAACACTGCTAAGTGGTTGGAGCAGGAAATTATTCCTATATCAGGAATATTTTATCTAGGGTAAATAATGACAGAGAACATGTTCATCATTTCCTTGAAAAACTGTCTCTCTTTCTTACAAGCAGTGTGCGGGGAGTAAAAAGTAGTTTCCCTTTTTGTCTTCTACTTTTTCCCCAGGCTGTTTTAACTCCTACGCTCTAGCAAGGACAAAATGTCAGAATACAGAAACAGTGAATCTGTAATTAAGAAATTTTTTTCCAATTCTCTCCTCAATTCAGCAGTAGAATTTTTGTAAGGGACAACCATGAGTGTCCTCTCCCACACAACACTGTATCTCCATTATCTGATTTGCACCAGTCACTAGAGCAAAGTCCTTGGGCTGCCCCTGAGCCTTTTGAGTAAAGCTTTCTTGTTCCAAGTTATTTGAAGAATATTAGTCCCGCTGGGACCAATTCACTGCTACACCACCAACCCAGATGCTTGTCTTGCTAGTCTTTGTCATTTGGGCACTCCGTTCTCATCCTTGCATAAGCCATCGGAACGACCATTCAAGGAACAGAATGACCATCTGCTTCAGTCAGCCCTGCATCAGAACGCACCTTTTGTCTGAAAAGTCCGCAGAGTCTGGTGGAAGAAAGAATTAACCAAATATCTTACACAAACGCTCTCGATATCATGGAATTCCAAGCACAACATTTTTGCCTGGGAAATATTTGTCTTTTGAAAATACCCCTTGAAATTTGAAGTGCTTCTTATTTCTATCAACTTGCCTGTCAGAAAACTAAATTGATGCATAGGCCACCCTGTCTTCAGCCACCTACAGTCTGCCTCAAACTTTTTAACTAGAATTAATTCTAGGAATAATTCACCTAACTTAACTGCATGACTGGCCACCCTAATGTTATATACAGTCCAGAGCTATCTTGTGAGATGGACAGACATCTACATGCCTCTTTCCATGCCTACAGACAAAGGAACAAATTCTCTTGGCTATCTTATCTCAGAACATCAACATATTGTGCTTGTGAATAAAATACAGCAGTTTACATTGTATTTTTTACTTTCTTATGGCAATTGTAATAACAGCTCAAAAACTTAAAGTAAATCCTAAACTTCAGGACATAAACACATGGCAAAAAAACACTAATAGTGAAGTTCAAATAAAGCAATGAACCTTAGCAATCTTGAAATATCTAACTATGTAAGCTTTATGCTTCACTTTACAAAATTCTATTTTGACCATCTTGGGTCTAATGTGTTTCCAAGATGAATTCCACAAAGGGAAGAGTACAAACTGAATATCAAACAAGTTATATGGGATGCGTTACTGTCATTTCTCTATTTGATCAAAACCATAGTCTGTTGAGGAAACATTAAGATCACAATGCCTGAATACCAATAGTATGTAACAGGCATTTGGCTACCATATAGCAGCTTTTTGATTTTTATCAGCATTCCTAAGTTTGTTTATTTTCAGCACGAGCTATACAAAAATATCTTTCACAGCAGGAGGTCAGGCTAAATAAACAAATTGTAATTTCTTCAGGGGGCTAGGCACAAATATGCTTTCTTTTA
This sequence comes from Chrysolophus pictus, assembly GCA_037305975.1. NCBI lineage: Eukaryota > Metazoa > Chordata > Aves > Galliformes > Phasianidae > Chrysolophus > Chrysolophus pictus. Next base: position 9,752,053 of record CM074583.1, on the reverse strand, counting down.
CCATCAATTTAACTTTCTCTACACGGTTAAGTCATATAAAATAAAATATGTCAGGAAAAATACTAAAATCTCAGTTTGAAAACTCTTTTTTCTCTTCAGAATGAAATATGAAATTATTAAATATGCAATTGATATTGATATATGTCCCAAGAAATCAAATAAAGAAAAAGCTAGAATTGTTTACTGTAGCTCTTCACATCTTCCCCACATGGAAAACAGACATACAGACATCGCAGTCTTCATTTCCAGAAAAGCAATATTTGTTAAGAGAAACAACGAAGAATCCTTACTTCACAAATTCTAATACTGATTGCATCTTCCCTTGGATGTTGTACTTCTTCTGGAGATCCCTAAAATATCTGCCCTTCAGATGTTTTAGTTTTAGCCTTACTGACTCTAAGAGCCATTTTCTGAAATTTATTTCAAATGGCCATACTACTGAAAGTCTGCTGGCTGCCAACAATGAACAGAAATATAGAAAAGAAATAATATTATGTTGATTAGATTAATTCTTACAGTAAGTTTAAATTCTAAGTAAGAAATTAATGCAATGCAAATAACATGAGCGCTACTGAAAAAAAAAAAAAGCACACAAAAGAGAAAAGATAGCATCACAAAGCATTAAGAATACAAGGAACTATAGCATTGGAGCATTTGCAGTCTCTGGCCTCTTGGTTATGGGTATCGAACTCTTCATACAGCACTTGTGACAAGCAGAAGCAGCCCCACCAGCTGCAGACACAGTGGAAGGTTTCATACTGTGATTTCATATTTTACAGGGCAGGGAGTTAAAGAAAAAGGCCTAGAAACACTGCATAAGGAAAATAATCTCCTCTTTTATTCTAAATCTAGTTAGAATTTACAGGTACTCTTAACAGTACCAGTTAGAAACTGTAGTTTAAAAAGTCTACCTGCAAGGTCCACTGCTGTTCTCTAGTAACTTGCTCTTCCATTTCTCCCATTGCATTCTGGGGGCCATTTCTTTTAATTACTTCTTTGGGAGCTTTTCAGTACTAGGTAGACTTCAGCAATTAGGACCTGCACAGATCCCCTCCCCGCTCCCTCTCTGGGTCAAGCCCACTGAGGTGTTGCTTATACCCATTACAAACATTTCAATTAATATTGAAAAACTGCTTCTCTGGAGTAATTAATTAACAACTCAACTTCTCCCTCCCAGTCTCTAAGTAATTTTAATCTAAATTTATCTATCTTATTTGGAAAGAAAATAATGTATTAGAAAAAACTAATGAGAGATATTTGATATTCCTCAGATTTTTCCAAATCACTTTTTCACCATGCGAGGAATATTTATGCTTCGCTACAGGAATCACAGCACATATAAAAAAAAAAGTGAGAAACAAATATATCATACTCAAGACTAATGCAAAAGTGACCCTTTGCAAATCGATGCACAGCGACCTCCTTTCAAAAATGAATTAGCAGCAAAACAAGATTGGGTATCAACAAGAGCAGGTGCTGACCTAGACACCGTTGAGTAGATTATTTCTTCTGTTACAAAATGCAGAGAAATCAAAGGCATTGTAAGCACTGACTGAATTGAGCCATTATTCCCAGGAAACAAACAGTAAACCTTACAGATATCATTGAAGTTTAGATACAATCATCCAGATGGCCATAGCTTAGTAGGATGGTCAACTTGGATAGAAGAGGAATCATCTCCTTCTGCATGTTTCTGTGGACCTGGAAAGCTGAAGGTACACAGCTATGGGTGCTCTAGGGCTGGGAGCAGGCTGATCTGCAAAGTTGCAGGTGCTGGGGTTAACAATATTTAGTCTTCCCCAAAAATTACAATACATCTTGTGCAGGCAATGAAGGGGGATAGGGAAGAGTGTTGGGTTGGTTTTGTATTTATGTTTTAAGGAGAAATATAGGTCAGGTTTTGAAGCTACTATTCTCATATCAATTATTTGAAGAAATGCAATCACGTCAGAAGAAATTAGGAAGGATTTGTTGTATATAGATCTTCATGAAATAGCCTGTAATTTGAAAAGCATTATTATATTTAAAAATGAGTAGCCATTCCATTTAATTAAAACTCATCTTTAAATAATCATAACAAAAATGCAGGTGCATGAAGTGTCAGATAAGTAGTCTGTATTTTTAAGTATTAAAAGAAGAAATACAGGAAAGCTCAGCTAAATCTCTTTACCTTGAACTCTCCTCAACATCCAACCCTGAGTTAGACCTTCACATTTTAGAGATGTTATTATTCTGCACTCCATGTTAGGCTTATAAGAATTTAAAATACTCCATACAGAACTATTCAGAATTATGGACACTCTGAGCACAAACTGCTAAAGAAAAATTTACCATGTATGTGATGTGAAATCTGATGCTATATTCATCCAACATAACGGTAAAGAAAAAGGCACAGATTAATATCTACAGATACTAGAAATTTTCATTTTTTCTTACCATGCTATTAGTTGAGATCACCTCAGAATATCAAACATAAATCTTCCTTAATTATTTTAAGTCAATAATTTCTGCTGGCAATTAACGACAAAACGACAATTGTAAGTTAATTTCCTACTTAGACATCCAGGTGACCAAATTCCAAAATTTTAAGCACCTTAGAACTTTGCTGTGTCAACCAGGTACTAACCAATAAAATGTAGCTAACATCTGTCACATCTGTGTTTAAATTTCTGCTGCCTGTGTTATTACTTACAAAATTGAAAACTATATATGTCACAATCAAACAAGAAAAAAAGCTTCCAGCCACATCTTCTATTAAAAAATTTCGTGTAAAGTCTGTTCCCCAAACATATATATGACCTCACACCCTGCTTTGACACACAGTAGACTTCCCTGAGAATCACATTGCCCACAAACCACTTTTTTTTTCTCATGTTAAATTTTCACCATTTCAGATGATCACTTCATACAAAGGTACCATCCAACAGAAAGGCAGTTGTGTAATAAAATAGAGTGAAGGGCATAAATACAAATAATTAATTATTTTAGTATCTTTACAAAGTTATGATTCTTATGATTTACTGTAAAAGATTAAGAGAAAACATTGTTCTTAAAGGCTGCTCTCATTAGACATGGACAATGTATTTTACAAGGTATGTGAAATACATATTTTTACATATTTTCAGCTCCCTTTCCACTTCCTTTTCTCAAAAAGCAACACTGATTACTTACAGTTAATTCATTGTCTCTGATCCAGCTAGGCTGTTATATTTCAGAACCATCTTTGAAGATGCTATTTACTGAATTAATCAATCAATCAGTCCTCCATATGTTAATATTCAAATATTCTGGTTTGTCACATCAAAGAGTCACCATCAAGAATACATGTTATATTATTAACCATGTCACAAGTAAATTGTCTGTTTGATCAAGAACGTACAAGTTCTAAGACTTTCCTAGGAAATTCACTTATTTGATCATACAATGAGTGGCTTTTTTGAGATCAAACAATTTACTGTTTTAATTTTTTGGAAATGTAATGCGTTGTTTCAAACAAGATAATGTCTCTCCTTTGTCTTACTTTCAATTCACTTCCCTGAAAAGGATGAGAGATGGACAGCTTTGAGGTAATCTGTTTCTGTATAACATCCATAAAAAATGTTACCCATTAAGAACAAAGATCATTCACATTTCAGTATTTGTAAATCAATATTTTCAGTACCTTATATGCCTTAGATATTACCTGACTGAATCTTGTAAATAAGAGCTTTAAGTTGGATTTTTAAGTATTAATTGCTCACCATGATAACCATTAACTGTTTTATATTCAGTTAAATGTGAATCAATGATAAGTCTTTGTTTAGTAGTAGAAATTGTAGAAGTGTAAACTGGATAGGAACATAAAGCTACAAATTGCTGGGCAAATACCTAAATCTGCAAAGACAGACAAAAGGATAATGGGGAGTTTGCAGGTAGGAACAAGGACATCTGATCGTATGGTGAAAGTATCAAGGACAAACATACAACCAACATTATACGTTTAGAGTCTAGAAAAAATAATTAGGACATCATACAAAAATCTCTTTAGGTGGTAGTACTTAATTCCTAAGACATGTTATCACTAACATCTTACTTCATGCTGATACAATTTTAAGGAATGCTTACTAACTTTCATAGTAGTGCTCCTCATACATATTAAGTTGTGAAAGTGCAAGGACAGGAACATCTTTCATGCTTGTGAACTGGAAAATACAGTATCTAAATGGACTTGTTTATAATTGTTTACACGCTGTTTTCAAAAACTGTTTTGCTTTCACATTCTGTGCTATTCTTTCACTGTGCTCTTAACCACCTACAAATTCTTCACACTGTTTTTGCTGTGCCTGGAATAATCTAAAGGAATCACACAGCTATACAGTGAATGGTTGCCTGTAACCCTGAAAGACATTTGATCACAAACAACTGGAGTCTTAGCAAAGCACAGGCAGCCATGAACTTGGTATTCATTTGTGCAGTACTGAATTATTCATACTGATGGAGAAGCACTGGCAGACGTTTGTTTATTGCTTTGGTAACCTACTATGTGAAGTTGGTGTAAGTGAAACACCTTTCGAGGCTATTTGAAAAATGCAGCAGATATCTGAGGCTTTTAAAGTGCTCTGATAAGAAAGCTTTAATTTAATATGTCAGTGTTCAATATGTCAGAGCTCAAATATTCTCTCAGAAGGAGTCTTAATGCATATGCATTATTAATACTCTATCTCAGGGAACAGATCTATTTAAGCAGAATCTGACCAATGTCATTAGTCACAGAGTGCAAATTTGGAAATAGGTAAGAGAGCAATTTTCACCTAGCCTGCGTCACATACCAGTATTCTATAAAATCTAGAAAACCAATGAGCTATCTACAATTTATGTAGCTTGCTTAATCTAAAATGTTACGTGCGCACACCTATCAGGCTTGAGAATGAATGAATCTCAAGAATATTTCCCTTCAATCAGATGATGTGTTCCATTTTCCTTGAGTTAAACTGTGAATTGATGTCTAATTGAAACAATTTTTCAGAAATGTAGTAGCTGTACCTGAGCCACTGTGCAAGTTCCTTAGCTGCCTAAAAACTTAATACAGAGTAGACAAAATAAAATCAAAAAATAATAAAACAAATCTTGTTTTTAAGGGCTATAGAACCTTTCATGTACGAATATCTCCTCTATTTGGATATGGGACTGAAAAAAAATATTTCAGATTCATTAACTCACAGAACTCATCATGGGTTTCTTGCTCACAGGCATGTTAATACTGTGATTTCACTAAAAACGTCAAAGCACACACTGCAATCACATCACTTCTCAGGATGACATTTTAACAAGGTACATTAAAAAAGGCCAGTCTGCCTGCAAGATGTATTCATGCACTTTTTAGTCTGTCAAAAAGAGATGTTGAGTAAAGACTAATTAAAAGGCACGTTACAACATTGTTGCATGAGGTTTTGCAATATTTATCCCATGCATTTTGAAATCCAGCAGTATTAAACTCAAGTAGAGGCTCTGAGCTATGTAAGCCTGACTCTGGGCAGAATACTGAAGTAGACAAACTCCACGCGCTCCTTTCAGCTTCGGTTCTTCTTCCGTTTCATTTTTAAGTGCATTTCTGCACAACATGTTCCTATCTAGTTTGCCGATGGCCATTTTTTAGACTAGACTACAAAGCACAATGAAAAAAACAATTAAATTGGTGAACTGGACATTATTCAGGACAAATCAGCATAATATATGGCATTCTATATTACATTAATGGATTCAAACATTAAGTCAATGTGAAAACATAATACACGGCCTTTGAAGGAAAAGGTCTCAAATGCCATCATGAGGACGACCTCATAGAACTGGCTCCATGCTCTACTGTGATTAACAAACATTAACCAGCTTAGCACAAAGTAATATTTGGTGGATGGAAGTAAATGTTCAATGTCCACATGAGATGTGTAATAGTAATTGACATCTTTCTACTATTTATTCTTTCATCTTATAATGAAAGAAAAAAGAATGAAACTTATTACAGCAATGATGAAAAAAGCAGTTGCCACATAAGACATTAAGCTTGATAATTAGCCAGGTGAGTAGTTCTAAAGCTCAAGTAATACAGCTGAGGTATATACACTCAAATTAGAGGAAGACAGTTTTAGCATTCAACAATTTCTTTCAATAAAAAGCTGCTTGCATTAAATTCATTGACAAAAGATATTATTCAATGGTTTGGAGGGCTTTTTTTTTTTCAAACATGCATTAAAAAACTCCGTATGAGAACTTTCTAGAACAAAAGCAGTATCAAGCAGTGCTGCAACATTTTATGTAATTTGTAGGTATGAGACATTTGTTCTGATTACTCTGGTTCTTTTTTTCACACAGGAGGAAAAAAGATTAGATAGGACACTTTACTAGAAAAACGTATCAAAATTGTCTTGCACTTGCAACCAGTTTTTGAGGTTTTAATAGTTAGCATGCAGCAAATAAGCCATGCACAATCAGCTGACAAACTCTCACTTAATACAAGTCTCTAGTGTGGCTGAGTAATTTGGTGCAGTAATTTGGCTGTACATTTCTATTAATATTATCTTGGATATGAAATGACTCTATGCTTAAACCAATGCTATTCGACATGCTAGATTAAACAAGTGCTCCACATCTAGTAAAGTCTTTGCAGTACTATCTTTAAAAAGGTGCTTATTTACCCATACAGCTATAAGCTCATCTATTATTATTAATAGAGTTCCAAGAACAAAGTAGCAACCACCCAAATTAACCACTACTGCTGTTAAGTAGTGCTTCTTTTGAGGCAATAAGCAATTACAGTCTCACTGCGCAACAGAACTGCCACTCACACAAGTGAGAGGGAACAGGCACACCAAGAGCAAACTAAACCAAGTGCGGGTTCTCACTAAAACATATTTCAATCGTGTGGCAAAGACTTCTTGAATTCAGAACCCAACCAAAGTTTCAGCTTTGAGAGTTTGACTGCAGTGGTGATGGGCGCTGCCCCAGTGTCCTGCCTCATTTTACTGCCCAGAAAAATGAAAGCTCCAGCAAACCAGGGTTTCTCAAATTGTACAAAATACACTAAAAAAAAAAAAAAAAAAAAGGAGAGGAGGGGCAAACTAACTTCAACATTGGAAATAACTGTGAAAAGATTAACAGTGCCAATACAACTGTGCTGCAGTTCTACTGTTGCTGAAAATATAGTGCTTGTGCTGGCTCCATCAGTCACCTTCATGAAAGCATTTGGAAAAATAAAATGGAGGTGTTGTTCCATTATGTATTATCTAAATAAAGCAGTAGTCACACACACACAAAAAAAAACCTACTTGTAGCAGAACTACTATTTGAATAATAACTTATTCAGTTTCATATTAACAGTAACCAGTAGTTCCCAGCCTCCTTCATGACAGAACAACACAGAATACAGACTACAATAACAACTGCACAAGCCAAGAGGTAGAATATTTTTTATGGTTTAAGGTAGTTTTCTAACAAAGTTAACTAGTATGAAAAGTAGCACTCTGAAAATCGCACAGGGATTTCTAAGATTTGCCATATCAAGTATGCCTAATGTATTCTGCCCCTCAAGCTGAAACTAAGCCCAGTCTGCAATCCTGTGTTCTCCTGTATTTCATACTTCATCAATAACAGAAGCTTTCCATATCTAGAGACAAATTCTCATCTCAGTTGCACCAGAGCAGCAAAAGAATTATTCAGCTGATTTCACCAGTTTTAGGTCTTATCTAAGATGAAAAGATTTTAACAGCATTTTTCCTGAAATACTTTTACAGGTTCTGGAACCAAAGTAAGGTATCTTTACAGTAAGTGCATTTTCAGCAATAACTATTATCGCTGTTGCTCATAAACCAATATAAACATCCAACCTACGAATGCAAAATTGCAGCCTAACATAGTTATGCCAATGAGTTATTCTAGGGGGAAAAAAAAAGGCTTACTCCTAATTTATAAATTGTAAGAGAGATCCTAATCTGTTCTTTTCTTATATTCTTAGATTAAGACTTGCAGACACCTAATTTCATTTATAACGCTATCCAGAAGGCAACAGAACTGCACTGAAATTTCTGTCTGGAACTGTAAACAACATCATTCCTGATAATCAAACAAGCATCTAATGCAACCCTTAACTGTGCCATTTTTGCAGTCTCTGTAAAATTTAAAAATAACAAGAAGCATTTTGCCCAAGAAAGTGATAATTATTATTGAGTATGATGAATAACTGCATAGTTTTAGTCATGGCTACTTTTCAGAGTGGAATGACACTACTAGAGTAGGCAACCTACTCAATAAGCAATGACACCCCAAAAAACAAATCAAATCAATCATCCAATTGTTCAGAAGCTGGCTTCATTTATTCCCAAACTCTTGTAGCTTAGCACTGATTAGAATATCATTATTTCTATATACACTGAGGTATGTTTTGAGAGAGCTGCTGTGGGAAATATGCTATAAGGTCAAGTCCCTGTAACAGACTAGGTAAAGGTATAAGAGCTTCATAAAGTACAAAAGCTCCACATTTAAATCTCAGTGGTTATAAAGCAACAAAGAAAAAGCATTGGCTGATGCAAATCATACCACTGTATCATGTTACATGTAAGCCCTGACCTGTAGTAACTCTGCTCCTCCAGTTCCCATGCTTCTGCATTTTAACCTTTAATCGCACAGGAAGAGGTTAACCCAGAGGCATGGAGGGATGATCATCTATGCAAGGCGAGGCTGGCACCACCATACTCGTTTTCAGTGAGAAACCTCATGATCCCTAAAGGAATGAGTACCACAATAACCTGTGAGCCCTGCAGGCCCAAGTCTCTCTGATCACGAGGGCAACTGGCAGCAGCAGCCCTCCCTGCAAAGGCACATCTAGGGGCAGCGCTAAGAGGAGGTGAGTGAGGCAGAGGGGCTAGACCCAGCCCAACACTTAACTAGGAGCCTCAGGAGCCGCACACGTGTGCATAAGGGATGGGGATGTCCTCAGGCACTAGAGACCAGAGAAAATAGAGGAGAGGGCAAGAAAACATGCCTGCACAAAACTAAATAGGTACTTGAGAATAAATGAGGAGGTGCTCCTGGGGAAAACATAAAAAAAAAAAAAAAAACAAGAAACTTAACTGACTCTTAATGATCTCCTTAACATTTCTGTCCTTGGTTTTCCGGATTTTTTGCACACAAGTATGAGATATGAAGTCTGAAAATTAATCAATAGTTGCAGAGCTAAAGCTGAAACATCTGAGTTCCTCATGATTTTCATACATGTTCTATTCTATGTTTGTCTAAATATCAGTAATGACAATAAAACAGCAGGGAGAACATGGACAGAAAGATAGGAAAAGGTGAAGTACGCAGCTTTCTGCATACTTAAAGTCTTTTCCCATTTCTCACTACAACATCCATTTCTGCCAAAATTTGTGATCTCTTTCTTTGCTAAAATCAGCAAGATTTTTATGGTTAGAGGGTGTCATTATATCTTTCCAGCTCAGGTTGTCTTCCCTTTTATTTTCATCTAAATCATTAACACTCATCATACAGAGGTTTTGAAGGAATATATATAGCTTATAAGCAAGTTCCAGTCATATCAGCTCATAACAGCCTTTTTCTCCACTCCGCAAACCTTTGCAATCACATCCAAAAAAACCTTATTAATGCTATCTCTCTATTTTCACAGGGACCATCTCACTCTCTCCCACACTTTGTTGCTTTTTTTTTTTTAAATAAAGCATGCATCACTTTGTCATCCAATTCCCTTGTTCACATCTTTTACATGTAATAAAAATATCTGAGGTGTCAATAATCATAGTTGTCTTTCCAAGAAGAATCAGATATGGAAATAAATCTCATGCTGCATACCAATAATGTTATATGCAGTGCTTCATCTGAACAACTTTGAGAAGTCTAAAGCAGTCTGCTCCTTTTAGTTCAAAATAAATAGAGGAAATCAGAGTTTTGAAATGAAATATACCAAGTTGAGCAACTTATTCCAAATACTAAACATTAGATTAGTTAAAAACTAGCTAGAAAAATGCCAGAATCCCCTCTCTTAAGTCTTCTGCGTCATCTTTCAAAAATATATTTAAACTACTCAAAATTAAAATGGGAGGGGAAGAGTTATCAGAATGGTATGTCTTTATTGTTAAAATAATTATTATTTCCCCCTCAGCTGTTTAAGACAGCATTACTGAAGTAGTCTTAGCAGCAGATTTGGCAATACATAGTCTAGAGTGCCCTCTTTCTTTTTCAAGAGGAGTTTCAGGGAAATACCACATTCATGAAGACTATTGTTTTTCAGAAAGTCAAACAAAATAGATAACTAGCCTGTATTAAAAAATAAAACATAAGTGGTATCGTTTAATTTAAGTGACATTCTTACACTTGAGTAACATGATTTTACTTTAACACAAATACTTACAGAGCCATTTGAAATTGTTCAAGCCATTTTTTCTTCAAATCTTTAGTTTTGCAATAAACTTCTAAACCATTTTGACCTTGGATATGAATGAGGTAGAAGCCATAAGACCACTGTAGAAAAAGATAGGCGATACACATCACCAGTTACACAGATTAAAAAAAAAAAGGAATTAAAAAACATCTCTGTGTTCCTTAATAAAAGCCCTTATTCTCCTAAACACTGAGAGCACACTATTCTATTGACATGGGAATAGCTTACTCAAATGTTTTAGCTACATCAGAATAAACTAAGTTGAAATCTCTAAATACTCATCCTGGCTTTTGGATATCTAAAACTTCGTATATAAATTATATGTGTACATTCTAAATTCCTGCGAAAAGGTTTCTAACTGCTGTCAAAAATGTATATGTTCTACGTGAACATTATTAACAAGTACTTACCTTTTTATTTTCTTTATCAGTAGTGGGGTTATTTGTAATTTTGTATTTCTGAAGATCTATTATTTCCTTCATTTCGTAATTATCACCTCTCCGTTTGCAAACAATTACAGCCAGATCAAACAAGAAGATATGCCTATGAAAATACAATGTGAAGAGAGTTAAAAACATTCCAGACAGCCATCATACCAAGTCTCATCTTATAAATCTTTGCCTGTGGTGCTTAAAACTTTGAACAACTGAACTACTGAATATCAAAACAAGAAACACTGAAAGTACTCTTGCTACAGACATAGATTATCTTACATGATAATGCAATAGCTGATTTCCCATACGTAATTTCTTCGCAAATTCACTTGCTAAACAATGATGGTGGCTATGAATGCACAGTGAAATTAAAGTACTCTCAAGAATCACTGAACTGACCTCAAACATGCAAAGAGAGTTACTTCATAGGCATTTTAATAGCAAACACCAGAAGTCATGACATCACCTGTCTTGCCTCGCACGTTTGTCTAACGTAGTTATCCTTATTTCCCCATCACCCTGAGGTCTTCCATACTGTAAGAGGGAATGATTCTGAAACAGAAATAATATGCTTGATTCAGTACAGCAAAAGCGGTAAGGTAACACACTTAAATGTTAGACCACTCTCTCCTTTTACCCCAGAAAAGGGCTTTTCAGGTCTCTGTCATTTAAACTAAATATAAGGACCACTCCAAAAGTAATGCCTCTTATTTTGTTATCTTGGCCCTTCACATCAGAGGCAGATATTGCAGGTTGAACCTTCTCACCAGTATTCCATCACATTTTGTTGCGTTGTAACTAATGGCAGCAGAGGGACAGTCTGAGAAAACGAGTCAGACCTGGAAGCACATAGGATGTAAAGGCATGTCACTGAATTCTTCTACGCAGAAAAAATGGCACCCATTGACATTCACTGATGCTTGCTGAACATTTACGGGGACCAAACAGTGGATGTGAGCACAGCAAGGTGGTGCATTTGAGCAGTGGTAACACTGACACGAACGGCCAAGTTACGGACAGCCATGCATACTTTTATGAGCACAGCATGAAGGCTTTATCGCTGGTTAAAATGCATAGCTGATTGTGTTAACTACATTGAAAAACAGCATTTTGTGGCTGAGAATTTGCTCTATCAAGCGGTGCTATTTTGCTTTTCATCTCTGTTGTAGTTTCCACGGAAATAAATAGGAGGCATTACTTGAAGAGCAATCTACATACAATAGGGCTCAGATTGTTCTATATTTGTCTTCAGACAAAGAATTTTTTGCATTTCAAAATCATCTGAATCACTGTACAAATACATTTATCTACACTAATATTTGTAACTACATATAAACCCCCAGCAGGGATTTACAGAGTTTTAGCAAATATCTCTGCAAGCAAATCATCTTTCTATCATTCTAGACCAAGCAAGTCATACTTGCACATGAATTTCACCAAGATTACTTACTATCTTCCCATATAAAAGGAATAAAAATATACATACATCATCACATTTGATCGAAAGTTACTAAGAACTGTATAAGCTAAAACTATCACATACCAAATTCTCTATTGATAGTTGAAATTGTCTAATTTCACGGAGCGTTTCATTATCTCTCTTCACTTCATTTACATATTGAGCCAAGTCCTAGAGCATCAACCAGAAAAGGGAGAAAGTCCAAAACAAACCACTTCAGTGCATTATTTCAGCAAATTTATTTCTAGTTCTGTCTTAAGGCTTATCTTCACATTTAAATACATACATACATACAGTCAAATATATACATACTTGGTATTAGCAAATTACCAATCTGTCTGACTAAATACATAAAAAAAGCCTCTGCACATCTTAAATCAAATATACAGCTTTCTTCATTTTATCTGTTCAAATCCAAATCCTGTAGCAAGAAAGGACAACATACTGTTTAGTTGTTGTTTTTTCTTTTAAAGGAGAGACTTTTTCTGGATTTTGTTTAATGACTTATTCTAAAAACTGAAGATGGAAATGTAATTTATGCAGTACAGCTGTGGCCTAAAGAAAGCAGTTAACATTCAAAATCAGATAATAGAACAGAAGGTAAAAATAGAATATAATAAAAAACATATGTAATGCTCCTCAAAAGTAAGGATTTAATTTATGTGAAGGAATGCATATTAAGAGGGACATAAGAAGCTACTGCGGAGTAATAGTGTTGTACAGCAGAAAGAAGATATTACACAGATTTTAAAAGTGTCCTTAAAGCGATATACTACTTAAATTAACAGGTTGAGATCATTATTGTCTTCCTTACCAGAGCACATAACATACATATTTCACTAAAGCCTTTAAACAGCTTTGAATGCGCTTGAGTAATAGTGACAATTTGCTGAGGCTTCTCTGTTTATGGCTAGAGATAAGGAGCAAGCAGCAGTGGTAATTGGTGAGGTCAGGGATGCTGAGAGCAGCGGTTAGAAAAGGTATTCTGATCTTCACAACTTGCTTTTACTGTATTGTTCAGCACGACTACAAATTTGGGGGGTTAGGAAAAGGATATATATTGTAATAAAATTTTAATCAGAATCTAAGAATAGCTGCAATTATCATGCCAGTTTCCCCAAAGGAATGCAAACAGGATACATTCACATCAGTCTTCCTAGAGTTGGTGTAGAAATTAAATAATCTCTTGATTGTTGCTTAAAGAAAACTGACACATTTTCTTTCCAGGGTGCGGTACCCTCTTGTTGTCAGTTTTTTTTCCAAATATCATTCCCAAACAGACAAACGAAAGCGTTTAGAAGCAACAAATCTATGTTGCATGCCTACTTCTACTGCTCTGACAGGGCTTAGTATAGAAGAATATGGTTTAATTGGGAGGAAAACGATGATGTGACCTTAGTGAGAGATGCCAGCTCCTGCAGAATTATTTATTATCATTATTGGCTGGCAAACAGGACACAACTGCCACAATCATTCTGACAAAAGTTTTCTTAATTGGTCTTATTTTGAGTCCAGCCATCACCAGAAAAAATAAAGCACATAATCAAAGAAGAAAAAAAAAGTGAAAAAAAAATAAAACCACGGTTGTTTTCCCCCCAGGCCTGGGGCCCCCAGTACAAGAAGGATGTGGAGCTCTTGGAGTGGATCCAGAGGAGGGGCACTGAGATGATCAGAGCCCTGGAGCACCTCTCCAATGAGGAAAGGTTGAGGGAACTGGGCTTGTTTAGCTTGGAGAAGAGAAGGCTCTGGGGAGACCTCATTGCAGCCTTCCAGTACTTGAAGGAGGCATATAAACAGGAAGGGGAATGGCTGTTTACAAGGGTGGACAGTGATAGGACAAGGGGGAATGGTTTTAAACTGAGACAGGGGATGTTTAGGTTAGATATTACGAGGAAGTTTTTCATACAGAGGATGGTGAGGCACTGGAACAGGTTGCTCAAGGAGACTATGGATGCCCCATCCCTGGAGGCATTCAAAGCCAGGCTGGATATGGTTGAAACTAGATGATTATTGCAGTCCTTTTCAACCCAGGCCATTTTATGATTCTATGATTCCTATCCAATTACCAGCAACCAAGATGCCTGCCTTGCCACCAGCTGGAAGCAATGCTGTGCCACTCCCATTTCAGGCATCTTCCTTGGGAGACTATCACACAAGTGCTCTCTGCATTCACTGTACAGAACTGGGAAACAAAAAAGGGGAGCCAAAAATCTCACTTGTGAGCTAGTCTGTTTTCTAGGAATTCAAGGAGCAGCATAGGCAGCTGCATGACTGAAAACTTACTTATTTTGACTTCTGCATCTCCTGTGGTCGATATAGATCGCAATAGAAGGAGATATGACCTATACTGTATTGGCTTCCCCCCACCACAGGATAGAAAAAACTCAATTTCACCACATCAATTTCACAGCTCATGTAGTGAAGCCAAGTGAAGCAGAAATTTCAGTGTACAGAGGAACACAAAGTAATATTAAGGCAGTACTTCTCTTCTATATAGCATTTGTTTGTGCCACTTGCACGAGATGTACAGTGACAAGTACTGTACCTAAAGAAATATACCACTAATTTCAAGGGTAAAGCCACAGAGATCATAGAAATAGTGTCTTCTAAAGAAAGATGTCTTCACCTCATTGGGAAACCACTGACCTTGATTAGAATTAGTTTAGAGTTATAGAAATAGTCCTACACTTTGGAACTAAGACCAAATTTATTGAAACACCTGCTGCTTACCTCAGTACACAACAGCAAAGTGATAAACAAAGTAAGTTGAAATGAGGAAGCTCCATTTCATATATGCTCCCCTTCAGAAAATTACTGAATTTGTTCCAAGACTTGGGGAAAGCCTTCAGCTACGTACTCATAAAGCACACAATGACTTCAGCAAATATCTATTTGATCTGTTGTGAAGAACACTGTTTTCCAGGAAATATAGTTGTGAACTACCATTTCAAAAAGCCAACACGGATATAAAAACTTCAGCACAACTTACCTTCATTGCATCAAGCGCCAGTTTTAGATTTGTTTTCTCCATGGGATCTGTAGTGTGTTTTACCAGCTCCTATTGACAAAAGTAGTTAAAACTTCTCACCCATTGTCTGACAGCTGAAAACTGAACTGATTACTCCATGCACCATTCCTCAACAACCACCAACACACTCCACCCAAAAAAGAAAAAACCCACACCTAAGAACAGAAAACACAATCTGAGAATTCACATTTTCTTCCCCACTGTGACCAACTTATAAGCTGAGCAAGGACTGTTGCAAACAAATAATTGGCAAAGATCATTTAAGAATGACATAGTTTAAACATTGATATTTGTATTATTACAATCGGGAGAAACCAATTTTGCCTTCATAGCGATTAAATATTGCCAAACAGATCATTAGTCGAGTTCATTTCCTCACTGCTATCCAGTGTATAATCCCATTCCAAGACATTCACTTGGCTGCAGACAGGACATACGCTACCAGTAAGATCTCAGCTAACTGGACGGCTACCTAAAAAGTCACTGTTTCATTAGGCCCAAGACAAAGCTGACTCAGAGTACACATTTAAATCACAAGTAAATATTCAAAGATATTTTTTTTAGCCATTTCCCCTTTGGAAAATAAAAGGTTTTTTCAAGTTCTTCTTAAGTTAAGAAATAACCTCCTAGGGAAACAGAATATTTGTTGTTCATGATTTGAAAATAAAATTATACATTCCAGCTAGCAAAAAAACCTCCTTAAAATCCTAGGAAATAAAATATTTATATTTCAAATTACAATTTTAAGAGTTTTACTAGATTTTTTTTTTTGCTTTAAGTCTATAAAATATTTTTTGTACAATGTATACTTTTACTACGTGTTATCTCAAACTTTAGAACATAGTGACACACCATATTTCATCTTCTCATAATATAAAATGTTGATTATAAAGCTACAGAATCATAATCATAGAATTGCTCAGGTTGGAAAAGACCTTAAAGATCATCAAGTACAGCCACCACCTAACCATACTACCCTAACTCTAATAACCCTCTGCTAAGAAGCCAGGTTTTTTAAAAAGCAGCTTGGTCATTTATTTTGTTCCAAATTTCTGTTGGTCGAAATGCTGATGGCTCAGAAATATTTCAAAAACTTAATATACAAAATCTATGTTGTTCCATAGAGTCAAAATTTTACTATACAAGAAAGCAGTAGACCTTTTTTAAAACAACATTTTACAAGCATCAGCAGGGCTGACAGTCTCATATAGTAATATATTTCTTTGCAGCTGAACTAATGAGTCTCCTGGCACAGCTATCAAATTAAATTTATAAGACTCTCCACCCTTATTATAGGGCTAACTGTGAGAGCTCGTGCTTTGTGGGTTATAACAAGAAGCATTTCAAAATAAATATGGCTTTATTGTAATTTATGACAGCAGAAAAGCATCTTAAAAGTAAGCTGTAAGTATGGTTCAGCTTCTTTGTTGGGGGATAACGATCCACATTTCAAAGCACCACAATTATAGCGTGCTACTACTAACCATTTTAAACATAACAAGAATGAAAGGTTCAAATACTGGAAAACAGCTGCGTTTTTTCATCGTTCTCAGAAATGCATCAGCTCTGAGGAATCATCTCTTTAAGAAAACCTGCACTTCACTGGATTTTATTTCATTACAAATTAGTCGCAAATCTATGGAAACGTCAGTTACCTTCCTTTGATAAAGGCTTTTAAGCTCTCATTCTTATAAACCACTGATGATAAACAATCACAGTTCAGTTATTCAAAAATAAAATACCTGCAGCAGTAGGTGGTATTTTAGCACTCTTTGCATTGGAACCACTAAAAGATCTCGCAAAGTAAATTTCCCATTGTTGGCCCTCTTAGAACATTCCTAGTTTGAAACAGAAAAATAGATTAGGACAATAATTATATAAAAAAAAAAAAAAAAAAAACATTTACTTTCCATGAATACCATGTTGAAGAGATACATTGGCTATGGTAATAACTTCAGCAAATTTGAGATAAAGGCTTTCAACAAACTGGAACAAAATAGTTGATATGACAGTAAAATCTGAACAAAGACTGTGTCTAGACATTTGTTCTTGGATATTTCACAAGAAAAAACATGGACTAAACATCACAACAGAAGTGAGGCATAGGATTGAAGTGGAGAAAAAAAAGATACCGTCTATAAGCAGAGCGAAGAAGGCAGACATTGCAACTACCTTCAAAAAAGCAAAAGACAGTTTTGAAAGCAAATGCTCCTAAAAGCCACTTCTGGGCAAACAAAGAAGGTGACTAGGAATATACTGATTTGCTACAGTTACACCAATGTCTGAGTTTACTGCTTTCCCCTCTTAGTTAATAGTTTTAATATTTTTAGCAGGAAAGTGAAAGGATATCCACAGCTTGTCCACATACAACACAGATTGCAGCTGCAGCTGATACTTTTTGGGGAACATCCAGCAGGATTCTCATGAAGCCATCAAGGAAAAAGCAAAGTCCTGCACCTTGAACACACTAAATTGGGACATATTAACCCTGAGTGCCAGCCAGTAGCCCAGCTGAAAAGAACAGGGGTTCTTGGTAGGCAGCAAGCCCTAAGAAGCTTCAAGATGGGCTCATTTGGCATAGAAATCTACAATTCTGTATTCTCAGCCAACATATGACAAACAGAGGAATATCAGTTCCAAAAATAAATCTTAACCCTAATACTGCCAGTGGAAAGCATCACTCACTTCATCCTTTCAGGATTGCCAGGGTCTGTATCTCAATAGCTAAACATCAATTTGATGAGAGGCTCCAATAAATTACAAGGAAAACATGATGAACAAATTCAGTTTTAATCAACTAGGTTTTTGACTTGAATGAAAGCAGGACATAGTTATCAGAACACGTATAATACACACACACAAACATTATAAAATTCTTATACCTCTAACTTCAACTTAACATCTTCTTTTGTCTTAGAAATGTTGTCTAAGCATGATATGGCTGTTTCCACTTGACTGCAGTACTGTCCATAAATAACCAGTCTAAATCAAAGCAAAAGATAAAGAATAAAGGGAACATTTGCTTATTTCAAGAAAATTCTTGCTCATTTTTCACCAAAAAAAAAAAAGGCAATCCTCTTTTCAACAGGAGTAGCATTTAAATATGCAAAGATCACACGTAGCCAGTCTCCAACAATGAAAACAATGAAAAATATTCAGAAAAATAAAGTTTAAAGCTGCTTTCAAAATGCTGTAAAAATCACTGCAACTTCCTTTAACATTCACGTGTGCATGCTGCAATAAATGCAGGACTCATTAAAAGCAGCATAGTCACTGTCTAAGAGGGAAACACCAATATTTACAGCACTGCAGAGTAGTGAATAAATTCTTTAACAAGTTTAATAGGATTAATTGTGCATATCCTTTAAAGAACTGGTAAGTTATCCTAACTGATCCATCTCCAACATTTTCTATCAGGTTACATCACGTGAGCTTTCAGATCCAAATAACAGTGTGAATTAAAACAGAACAGAACTAATAATAATAATTAACAGAACTAATGCTTCATGGAAGAGTCTGGTTTTATAACAGTATTCTCTTGACCCTTCTTAAAGTGCTTCTTTTAGTCCCATTGCAGAGTTCTGTTTTGTTATACTTTTTCCATACATTTCTTTAGGTGATTCCTTCCCTGTGTTTTTAAATTCCTTTTTGGGCAGTTCCTGTGGCTTTCCTTTTGGTCCTCCTAAATTCCTTTATCCCCAGCTGAATCTTGGCCATTCATTACACAACTGAAGTGATGATACTGACTAAACACCACTTCTGATTACTTCCACTATGTGCTACAATGCTGGCCCTACATCATGTTGTTCCCCTTCTGCACAATACATGTAAGCTTGAGATTTCTTCTCAGTTTCCTTTGTTGCCCTTATAGCACACATTTCAGTGTTACTTTTAAAAAAATAAGTATTTTCCAGAGCAAGTTATTGTCCCCTATTTTCCTCCTAGAGCAGCAGCAAGTCTATCAGCCTAGGGAATAATTCTGTCCTTCTCTGCCAGAAAAGCTGAGATAGAGGATCTTAAAGGCAAGACTGTTTATGTACAGTCTGGCTGGTCCTCCTCACCCAGAAAACAACTCATCCGTCAAACATCTTCCAGATGCTGCTGCTCAGTTCCTCACAAGTCCATTATTATCCCAACAATCCTCCTTCCCCATTACTCCCAAGAAAATCCAATTTGATCCCACCACTCTTTTGCACTCTGGATCCAGAAACTCAATTTTAATCGCAATCCAAGCGTTACTTTGTGCTAAGTCAGCACTGTAGCCCACAGCACAGCTTTTCAGCTAAGTATCACAGGTCTGTAAGTTCATCCATAAAGCTCAACAGTTGTTCAGTGCTGTTCAGTACAAAAACACAATTTGAAAACGGGTTAAAAATATTGGCAACTAGCCTACAGGGTACAACATGCTCCCGTGGCTATCCTGTTATTAGTCTGGCTATTTTTGACAGTTTGAAGGTAAAATATGCTTGCTTCGCTGCCATACTTGACTGCAGATCAGAGTAAGACTCTAGAATCTTCTCTTTCACACCTACTTTTCTCTGCTTTCATGTTTATCACCTCTCTTGTTTTCTTTAAGGTGGAATGCTCTTAATACATATCCTTGCCTTATTTTGCACCTCTTACATCTTTATACCATTCTATCCATTAAACAATACAGGTACATGCCATAAAATATCTGGGATTATTTGCATAGTTAAAAAAAAGTACTGTTGGCAAAAAAACTATTTAAGCTTTGTTTGAAATATAATTGCTACCTGTCTAGAGAATCACATATGCTAGAAAAGATCTTCAAGATCATGTCCAACCATCAACCTGACCTACCAAGTCCCATCAGTAAACCATGTCCCGTAGTGCCATGTCCATATATCTTTTAAATACGTCCAGGGATGGTGACTAAACCACTTCCTTGGGCAGCCCATCCCAATACTTGAACACTCTCTCCATGAAGACATCTCCTCATAACCAACCTAAATCTTTCCTGATGCAACATGAGACTGTTTGTATAAAACTATGTAATAATTTTGCCAAAACTGGGAGTAAAAAGAAGCAAAGCTCTTAAGTAATTAAGTAATAGATGACATTTTGACTTCCAGGCTCATAAAACAAAATATTAGCTTTATAATGCTGATGTTGAATTCAATTTTAGTTTAGAAACATTCATCAAAAATACAGTAAAATGATTTCACAAATTGGGCATAGATATCATAATTAGACAAAAATTAGTACATAAATCTTACCTCTCCTTGTAGCTAATAAAAATCTGATACAAGTTCTGATCGTTTTTGTTAATAATGGAATCACTGATGTCCTGTGTTAGACTCCTATGAATTTTCACCAAATCCTTAAAAACAGTGATGAGAAGGGGGAAATTATTTTTAAAACAGAACAAAGTTTTGAATATAAAATTAAGTGGCTTCATCTTAAATCCATTAATTGAATAAACTTGAGAACAGATCATTTGGGATTAGAACCTAAATTCAAAGTTTTCACATCTTCCATACACTGCAATAAGAAAAGCTGAATTTGAACAACTACCTATTTCGGACTCATTTATTCTGGCTTGGAACATGCACTGTTAATTCATCTTCATTTTATAATAATTTTAAAATAAAGCAAGTCTAGTAAATGCTTTAGTGACAAGATAAAGTAATTATTCATGTCTCTGAGCTGTGAAAAATTAGTTTTGTACATTGGTCAGTTAGTGATGTTCTAGTGCTAAATTCACTGCAATCATAATGGGTTTCCCAATACAGCAGACAATTAAGGCTGAGAGAGAGGCAAGAATACTGCAGAATATTTTCTCCGTGAGCACAGTAGAAAAGAATCTTAGTTTGGTGTTATTTAAAAAACCTTTATGCTATTGTAGATGACACCAGCCTTATCCTGTATGGATGCTGTCAGAGAAGTCATAATGAATTAAGTCAAAACAGGTTAAGAAATTCTTTAATCAGGATAATTAAGTGGTATGCAGACCCCTGTAATAAAAAATTTAGGATTGTTTATGAAAGTTGCCAAAGATTTGTTTAATGTAGTAAAGGATACATTACAAAAATACACAACATTGAGTTCTGAATTAGGTGAAAGCACTTTGCTTCCTACAGACAAAAACTGAGTATCTGCAAGGTCAATCACATCACAGCTGACATAGCAGAAGCTTAAAACCAGTCAAATTCAGTTGCTACCAATTGTACAACCATATCCTCAGAATCTTAAATTCCAGCATATCGACACACTACTACAGAAATGTTTCCAGATGAACATACTACAGCACATTTTTTCATGAGTGTACAGAGACTCAGCTAAGCAGCAAACCTGAAAAAAAGTTGAATGTTAAATAATAAAACGTCTTTAAACTTCTCTTTCAACCAAAATTACTTCACTTTTTAAAATAAAGTGATGCTAACATCATTAAAGGTTAATGAAGTGTCAATACTTCAGTACGTTATGTTTATTTCCATCTCTCCCTGCATCTATCTCAAACACATGCAGAGATATACATACAAAAGCATCTCACATGCATACACAGAGGTATACAGATGCATGCAAATATACAGCCACATATATATCTTAAAGAACAGAATTTTGAATTCTGAGCCCTGATGAAAGGCACTATTTAGACTGGTGAGCTGTGGTTGGGGCCTTTTTCCTTAATAAAATTTATTTTGACATCAGCAAATAATTTTGTCTAGCTAGTATCCTCGTATAATCCATACATAAGGAACATAGCATCACCCTAAAGCACCAATGAGTCACCACAACCTTTTACCAGAGACAAATCTGTCCTGTCTTCAGACCACCACAACTACTCTTCACATTACCATTTCGCTGTAGAGCTTCTAACAGCTTCAATTTAAAGTGAGCTTCCACTGCCCTCCAGCCTTCCTGCTGAGGAACTGCTGCAGAGACAAGGTCTGAGCAGAGAAAATACTTGCACATTTTTTTGCTTTAGACAAACCCTACATTTCTATCAGTGTTGTCAGATGCCTATGAGATGTTAGAAGGAGTTAGAAGGAAATAACCATGATCTTGTAAAAGCAGAATACTGCATGCCTATAATGAAAAGTTAAAAAAAAAAAATACCTGAATAACAGTTTATTATATCTTGCTAGTTCCAAATCACATATGAATAGCTTTTCTTGTTTTTACTCCTCTTATCTCAGTATCATAGAATCATTTCAGTAGAATGGGACCCTTCAAGACCATTTGCCCAACTCCCCTGCAAGAACAGGGACACCTACAGCTCCACCACATGCTCAGAGCCCCCGTCCAACTTGACCATAGTTGCCTTGCCAAGGACAAGACACCCATCATCTCTCTGGGCAACCAATTCCAATGAGTCATTACCCTTACTTTAGAAAACTTTTTCCTTATACTCAATCTAAATCTCCTGGGTTTTTTTGTTTGAAACCATTTTCCCTCATCCTATCACAATGGTTTCTGCTAAAATGCCTGTCTCCTTTCTTACAGTCTCCACTATACTGAAAGCTTGATCTATCTCCTTACTGTTCTTGAAGGAATAGTGAGTAGGTTGATCCCTCAGTTTCTGCTTGCAGTGCATAAGCCCCTTCTACATCCCTGTGAAGTGTACCACACTGGCTGGCTTCGAGGCATTCAGTGCAGGTAAGTCAGTGTACCTGGCCACACTGCACCTTAGAAAGATTTACAGTTGGTGAGAAAGGTCACATCACAGCTTCTTTCAGAGTGAATAAGAAACATTGCCATCGGACAGAACATCAATTTGTTTTCGAAGCAAACGGTTCTCTAAAGGCAGCTGACATATTCTAAGACAAATAGGTTACTGATATCTGTGTCAGTACTTCAGACTAATGGTCAAAGAGGAGGAAATTGTAGCTATTAAGATTCACAGTGAAAACTTTAACAGGGAGACAAATACAGAAAGATGTGAGGTATCACCTTATGACTCATTGGTTCAATAACTGCTATAATTTAACTGCAGTCAGGTTGGTACTAGCTCAGCAATTAAAATATTTTTGCAGACCAGGTTCCATTGAAGAAAAAATCCCAAGCACCTCTTCCCACAGCCCTGAGAAGCTGCAGGACATTCCAGAGATAGCCAACACAGATGAACTTTCATAGGTGATAAAGGTTTGATGTGGTCCATGGGCCACACTTTGGGGATCTTTCCTTTACAGTCTGCCTCGTGAAAGAACAGTCCTTTCATTTCTCTCTGTTAAGACAAGCTTCAGACCATGTCTGATGTCTTTCTTTAATGTCAGATAAAGCAAAGTTATCTGCTGGATGCTTAAATCAACTACAAAAAAGGTATGTAAAAATTGTCATACTATTGTGAAAAGGCCAAAAATAAGTGGGACAAAGCGATAATCACAGGAAACCTTGAATAGTTCAGTCAAATAACATCTCCTAGACACTTCAGAGGATTTGCTTTTGCTGTTCAGTGCCAGATTCAGAATCTAAAAGTTATTTGAACATCAAAATGTCTGCAATGACAGACTGGGCTAGATACAAAGATTTGCAGACTCTTTATAGAAATCCTATTGAAAGCACTGCTGAACGTTGAATGGTAGGCAACATAACAGTGACTGTTTTACACAGTCACTCAGTGGCATATTTTAGAAATTAACCTGTCTTCTATAAATTATCCTGTGTAGGACAAAAATGATCCTCTTTTGTTAAAAAGTGGTTAAGCTTGCTATCTGGTATGAGAGCACTATTTCTCATTTTATTCCATGAAAAGGACTAAAAAAAATAAAATAGCATGCATACTCTTTTCCGTCAAGTACTCTACAGCTACACAAATCAATTTTGCATGGTATTTCAAATACCCAATTTATACACTAACATAAAATACAAATATATCATAACCAGATACCAATCTTATAGCTCTTTATTAAATACACAGTTACTCACAGGAATGTTGATGAAAACAGTTTCAAACTCTGATGCTGACAAAAACCTTTTCAACGGCACCATAAAAAACTGCAGGGAAAAAATACATACATTGACTGTGTCATTATATTTTCTAGCATGCTATAGAAACACATTTGTAACATTTTTGTAAAGTAGTAATACTTACTTTCTCTATTGATTCAAGAGTTTCAGTGTATTTCTCTTCAGTTTGTTTTATTTCAGCAAGACAACAACTTCTTACATCATTCTCAGTATGTTTCTGAAATTACAGTGAAGCCAGGTTTATTCTATTAACAGGCACCTAATGGATAACATACTTATTTGTTTAAAATTTAGCAATTAGGATAACTGCTTCCTGATTTTTTTTTTTTTTTTTTGTCTGTGTACGGAAGCCTCCAAAGATGATAGCACTAACAAAGAATATTTTAATGTTCAATTAGCTGATGGCTTTCAGACTTCTACTACAATTCCACATCAAAGGAATGCTATGAAAAGTTTATGTTTAGACAAAGAGAGCTCAGCTGTCTGCATGTACTTCAAAAGCTGAAAAACAAGGGCACAGAGTCTTATTTTAAATACTGAGCAATTAGTAATTCCATTAAATTTAATGGGACTAATTCACGTAAGTAACTTTACATTGCTGTAAATATTCAGTCTAGTGCCTGTACTTATTTACAGCTTTTAGTTCTCAAGTGGAGCTTTCTCTTTGGACTCAAAGTAATCACATCTTTGAACAAGGAAATGCAGTGATCTAAGTCCAGCTCTTGCCTGTGTTTATCTGGGGTGATTTTTCCACATAAATTAGAAGACTCATATAACAATTATACATTAGTGTTGCTTCAAAAGTAATGCCTCCTATTTTATGACGTTGGCAGTACAGCAGTAGAGCTTGAACCTTCCCACCAATACATCATTACATTTTGTTGCAGTGTGACACATGACAGCAGAGGGACAAACGAAGCCTGATATGGAAATGCAGATGAAGGAAAAATGTCGTCGCTGAATTACTCCATATGGAAAAAATGGCAACCACTGACTGTCATTGATGCTCACTGAGCACTTATGGAGACCAAACAGTCAATGTACATGAGCACAGTCAAGTGGTGATTGGTGTATTCCAGCAGTAGCGACAGCAGCTTGAAAGATTAGCCATATTCCAGATGATCAATTTGCCATGCAGGCTCTTGTTCATTGCTGGCAAAAATGCATAGCTAACTGTGGTAACTATGTTGAAAAATAGTGTTTTGTAGCTGAGAATTTGTTCTATGAGAGTTACCATGCTCTTTGTAGCTGTCATAGTTTTCAAGAAAATAAATATGAGGCATTACTTTCAGAGTGGCCTGTGTAATTACCATAATAGTTAACAAGCACTCTTAATGAAGATCAGATCTACAGTGTTATAGTTTCATTAATTTGTAAAGCTCATTTCCAGCTACAGATTAGACGCCCAGAAGCAGGTATGAACGTGCTCATGCCACACAAGTCTTAAAAACAGCTGGAAACGTATCTGGGAGACCTGACACAAAAAACAAGCAAGCTCTCACAATTAAAGTCATTACTGACCTAAAATGTTTTCTCTAAAAACACCAATAAGCAATTGCATAACAAGCAACAATAACATCACATCCTTTCTAAAGCCTAATTACCAGTCTGTAATACTTTCCTAAGGCCTTCTGGACCATAATTAACATTTCTCATTCTGTGTAGGTGATTCACATCGTGTACAAAACAGACCTTATGACAAGCCATTACTCTTTACAGACAGAATCAGGAAGAATTTAGCAATCTAGTAGTATAGTCCTATGCATTCAGAAAATGACTTAACTTTTAAGCTTAAGTCTTTTTTCTCTTCCAGCAGTGGCAATACTTCTAGACTCTGAAATTTCAAAATTTAGCTCTTAGTATGGCCAAGAGTTATACTGGAGTTCACTCCCTTCTCCACTATCAGTCATATTGACATATCTTCTAAATACAACACAGCAAATCGCTAACCACATTTAAAACTGACCATGAGCCACACACGCATACTGTTCTTGGGATGGCTTGGCCACATGTGAAGAGTAGGAAATGTATGCAAACCAGGTGAAAAGTTCCAAATCATATAGACAGATAAATCTTCATCACTCTATCTTCATCACCTTATCTCCTTTATCCTACTCTGTATTTATCTCTGAATGATTCTACAAGCAATTCCTGCAACTTGAACATGCTCCTCACTTATCTACCAGGTGTTCCAACGTCTGAAATTTCTCTTTAAACCCTAAGTTTTGCAATTATTAGTTTCCCCCCACACCAAGCACTGAAGTGCTTTATTGACCAGCTGGAGACAGAAGTAACCATTTGGAAAAAACTTATAAAAGCCGTCTTTCGTAAGCGGAAACATACTTGGTGAGCATTCTGATATTTGGCCTCATTTGAAAAATCTGTTACTTATTCCTAAATTCTGACACCATTAACTATATTTAATCTCAATATAGATTAATTGACATTATTTGGGCTCTTAGCTATTTTTCATTTAGTCTTGTAATATTTGCATCAGCACAAACATTGTTGCACTCAGTAGAGTGCATAACCACTTGCAGAACGTGGGTATTTGTTCATCAACTGATATAAGTAAACAAAATCCTGGGATTTCATGTAAAATAACTGACTTCAGTCGTGTGCTCATCTGACCCAAATAGATCATTCCCACAAGCACTTTTGACAGCATTTAACACATCAATTTCCTATTCATACTCCAAAGTTTTCAAATTTGGGTGCAGTAAATAAAAGGAGAATAGAAAATAATCATGTGTAAATAACAGTACAAGTGAGGAAAATTGCATCTGAAGGTCATCAACTGAGAGAAAACTTAGTGGAATAGTTTACTTTGCAAGATGATCATGATAAATCAAGGGTGAGAGAGACACAAAGCATTTTGGCTGCTATTACAGACCCTTAAAAACCATTAGGTTCTTCTGAACATCTGCATGCAGATTGTCCTGTGCTAATCTTTTTCACTTGCAAGGCGTTCTTGTAGAAGTATTCAAATAAAAGAACTTTGTATAATAATTGTATTAGCACACAGTGCATTTATAAACCTGAGATGAAATTACCACAAAGCAGAAATAATTATCACATTCAAGAAAGCTGCCCAAGCAAAGCAATTGTAATGTCACCATTCATTATACGTTGAGGAAGAAGTAGTTAGCTGTACTAGGTTTTCATGTTTCATTCATTTTCTATTAGAAACAGTCTGTTCAGTCTGAAGTATCTATGCTAAGATGCAATACAGTTAACAGCATGTAAAATCTAAATTCTCTACTAATCATTTACTAGAAAGGCAGATAGGCAAGAATGGCATTTGTAATCAGAAAAAAAAGAATCACAAAAAGTTTACTAACAACTGTCGGAGACTACCAACTACACAGTAGAAAAAACACCCACATCTCCATTGTGTTAATTAAAATCTTTTGAGCTTCAGCATAAAATTAAAGTAAAATTATAGTAAATAGTACCTACAATTCAAATGCATCTCTAAAACCTACTTGCAACTGAACATGGCTTGATTAGGTAAGTTTTCTCATCTCAAATTTCATTCAGGTATTTCATAAGTCTAAAATTTTGTCATTAAACAAAAACTAGCAAGAAGCTAAAAAATAACAGGTTTCTCCACATCTCATCATTGATTTTACGCATACTCACTGAAGAATACTGTATTAGCAGAAAAACAGACTTGAAAACATTTATACTTGAAACAAGACAGTTATAAAGATTAAAACAAATCAGTACGCTTTCCAGAGGATTTGGTTTGTTTGTTTGTTTGAGTCATTGTTTGTGTTTGTTTTTAAGCAGTGGTAACTGTAAAAGCAAAAAACAAATCACGTCAGTTATCTTTTATAGCTGTATTGGAAATCTACACTAATTTAAAAAATAAGAGGAAGGTCTTAAGAATTTTTCAC
Organism: Chrysolophus pictus; assembly: GCA_037305975.1. Lineage (NCBI taxonomy): Eukaryota > Metazoa > Chordata > Aves > Galliformes > Phasianidae > Chrysolophus > Chrysolophus pictus. Next base: position 9,723,876 of record CM074583.1, on the reverse strand, counting down.
TTCTTCAAGTAACAACTTTATGTTTGTCACTGTGAACATTAACTGTCCAAATTATGGCTGAAGAAACAAGGCTTCACATCATTATATCTTTTTTTCTTTTTTTCTTTTTTTTTTTACTTTTGAAGTAAGCAGTAAATTAAATCACTTTTAAAGTAGCTGGTAAATTTTACTATTAGTAACCAATTATCTTATATTTCAGTTAAATAAACTACATTTCTTTCAAAAAATTACCATAGGTAAATGTTCAACCCTTGGCCAAAAGAGATCACAAAGTAGGAGATAATGCACTGCACACGACAGACCCACACGCAATTAAGCTCAAGTGAAGTTTCAGTGAAACTACATATAAAGGGGTAGTTTCACACATGTTTAATAAAGAATCACTATTGCGCAAAAAAGTTTGGAATTAGAAAACATACAGGTTGCTGTGCTGCTTCATCTTTCATTAGGTCTTCATAAACCTCCCCACCTTCATCTTCTCCATAGACACAATCATAGAGCTCCTCATCTTCATCAACACCAGTTTCACTGAAAGGAAAAAGAAGAATTTTTTAAAAAGCTGTGCAGCGCAGGCAAGTTACAATGCCAGCTCTGCAAAGAAGCCTTTCTTAAAGGAAAAAATTGCTGCAGTAAACAAAGAGATTAATTAATAGAAGTATCTAGCGAAGAAAGGAAAATTAAGCTCACTAGTTGTCTTTCCTCAATAGATTTCAAATATGATTGCATGAAATGAACACAATACTTAAGACTGAATGAATTCAGAACCACATAAAATCAGCAAGGCATGAAAAGCAGCTTGTCAGGACAGTTCTGTCAGGACATAGCATCCAGCCCCACTCTCTTCATCCCTTTCCCCACCACATCCAGAGGCAAGGAAGCTGCCCTTTCTGACTGCCTAGCATCCCTCTGTAATGCAGGACAGTGGCACAGGCTTCCTTCCTGCTTAAACAAAAAATTATCTGGAGGTAAAATATAATGAAGACTGCAGAGCAAGCAGCTGAGAGTTTGTACCTCCATACCATAAGTGACCTTCAGCTACCCAAAATGATAAAGTGCCCTTTCCAATTTAAAATCAGATATTTAAAAGAAAAAAAATTCAAAACAACACAAAAGAGATGTCCTTTATGCAGACAACATAATTAGCTCCACAAAGTCTATGCTCAACTCTACCCTCAGGTAATTTAGCTTCATTAAAGTCAGTCTTGTAGGAGTTTTGCTTAATTCACACTAAGACTGTACATAGTCCATAAAACCTCTTGCACCCATATTTCTTAAATTACATCTACAAAACAGCTAAAAGATAATTAAAGTAGTTTGGTCATAATAATACAGAGACATGCTCAGATTTGCTTATTATTTGGGGGATTTTGTTGTAGGAAGATAACACTGAAATTCTTCAGAGTGAAAATAAAAAAAAAGAAAATGAGAATCAATCCAGTCAGGTTCATGGACTGGATATTAAAAAGGACAATTATTTTAGAAATTGAACTGTCTGCATGAACCCAGGAAACACATTGTAAACTCCACTGTAGGATTTTTCCTTCTCTATAGACAAAAAAGGAAAAAAAAACCATGGTATGAACAGCAGCTACACCAGAGCAAGAGACCTACAGCATAACCCAGGCAAGGAAAGTAGGATGAAGACCCGTGAACCAAACACTGGTGTAATTTAAGCTTTGGGACAATACATTCTGACCCTAGCTTTTACCCAGCATGATTCCTAAGAGATGTAGAGAAGCCTAAACTACCATTATACAGTATTTTCATGTCTATTCTACTTCTGACTCAAAGCCAATACAAACATTTGCAATAATTAATAATCCTGCAAACACTTGCCCAAAAATGTAAATGCATCTATGCAAAGAATTTCATTGCATTTTCTTTGCAAGACTAAGACAATTTCCTTGAGTTCCTTAAAACTGATACCATATTTCTCTGAATGTATTCCCATTGTTCAGAATGATAATTCCTAAGTGCATTCATGATTCACTTCATCACCAGAACCCTTTAGAAGACATGTTTCTTTAAATATATAAATATATTGCAATCTTCAGATAAGCTTCCGTAACTAATTCTGTCTGGTCACCATAATTGCAAACCAAATTAAAAAAATCAAACTAATATCCCCTTCTTCAATAAAATCATCATATAAATAGTAGTGTGTAACTGAAAACCAAAATCTTTCATTTAACTTAAGGTTTACAACATACTCTATCAAATCAGGAAGACATTTGTAGACATCTTCATCATCAACGCTTTCTTCTGTAGGGAAGGGCCTATAGAAAGAAAAATATTATAAATTTGTATAGTTGCTAAGTCATTTTGGTTTGGCTTCTGAAGTTTTCATATAGATAATTCATTAATGTCAAAATGTTTTACGTTTCCTTCTTAACTTGATAAGCAGTAACATTTGTATCTTGGTTGGCATATATGACTTGATATTTCATGAAAACCCCACTAACAGACATTATTGTCAGCTTTTACAGTGAAGTATGATTTTTTAGCACAGGACATGGATTACAGGACTGAGAAGGCTCTTTGGTTTGTTTTGGGTCCCTACGTTGTTTTGTTTTGTTTTTTAAACATCCATTCATGCAAGACTGCTGAATTAAAACATACAAAGAAAGTGGAGAATTTCAAAGCTGAAGTATGTGATTTTTCACCTCCTCTCACAGCCCACAATTAGAGTTCGCAAAGTTAGGTTTGACTGATCTACTGGATTCGTTTTCCAATTGGTTTGATCTCTGAGCTTTGGGTTTTGTTTCTTCCTTTTTTACAACAAGAATCTCACCGATTTGGCAGTTCTAGAAAACAGAACAAGGAGAAAACCTGTTCTTCATATTGATCAGTAGTTGGATTTATGATCTATATTACAGTTTTCACAAAAATGCTATAGCACTAACTACTCATTTCCACATTCACTTCCACATTTCAGCACAAGAAAGCTTCAGGCACTTCAGTAAATGTACCAGAAACACTGTATTCCCTTTAGAATCAATTTCCAAATAAACTGCAAGACAAACTTCTCCTTCTGCCAGGTCATGCAAACGTCTGATAAAAAATTGCATGTCTACCCACATGGCCCTCACCAGCATTTCCAAGGAGGACCAGGCAGGAGGCATTATTCACACCATTTACTAGGCCAATAACGTACCTTATTCCCGTGCCGATTGCAATAGGAGTGCGGGAAAGTTTTGAGAGTGTTTCTATCACCTGGAGAAAAAGAAATGAACCATGATTAGTTGCAGAATAGTAGCATAAAAGCTCTATTAATCACAGCATACGATACAAGACGACACAGAATCTGGCTGTGCCAAATACTGTGCAACGTGTACTTCCACAGATTGTCCTCAACGTGATCTTCAGTGCTTGCATACTGACAGAAGTGATGGAAATGCAAAGAAACAAAGGGAAATTATTTATAAGTTTCAGAACTAGTAAAAAAAAAAAGTTAAGTAGATTTAGAACCAGATCATGTGATAGTTTTAAGTTAAACATGTACATAAATTGTATCAGCCTTGCACACTGCTCTGGAGGTTTTTGTTTTGTTTTGTCTTGTTGGGGTTTTTTTGGTTTGTTTGTTTTTGGGTTGGTTTTTTTTTTTTTTTTTTTTTTTGGTCTACAGAAAATATTTCATTTGAGCATTCCCAAAGGCTGACCAGAAGAGGGAGCCAAACGACAAGTGGAAGAGTTCCTTTCAGGAATCACTTGGAAAGATTGCTATTAGCTAAACAGGAAATTAAGCTATACATTTGAGTCCATAAGCTCTGTTTATTTTTAGAAGATTTCAGTAGTATGAGTGATCTCATTCTACGAAAATACTTCCCATAAGCGCTCAAGGTTATACAGAAGAGAGGAGAACTTAAGGAAGGGTAGAGGAGGATGTTTGGTCATATACAGTCATTTTGCTGTCAGATGTAATAAGAGAACAGCTCACACTCTACCTAGCACATCCTCTATGTTACAAATAGTTTCTCTTTTTCTGAGCACTGTATCAGATTGACAAGTCTCATTTGCTCGCAAGAGAAAAGACGCCAAAAAGACACCCAGTAGAACAAGGCCCCTTGAACATCCCAGATATTTTCGGTTGCCTTATTAGAACTCAAAACACAGACTAAATTCAAGTCAAATCTCCCTAGAAGGTTTGTACCACTTGTATTAAAATTCAGGTATAGCAGTGGATGTTCCATGGACATTTATGAATAAAGTTATTGAAGTTATAATTACAAGATTAGCCTGATCATAAGGAGTATGGAATTAAAAGTACCTCTCTCAGAGGAAGGACAATGACATGTTCACACAGGAAAATGACAAAGTAAAAACCACACAGAATAACCACCAAGTACAGAGCCTAAATTGAAGTAAAAAGTTCCCAAAGTGAATCAAGTTTCAGTTGTAAAGAGCAAAATTCAAAAATGAACTGAAAGTTACGCCACTCAAGTAGAAGAATTATTTAGGGCTCATTTAAGGTGCTTGGAAAACTCACACAACAGAAAATCTGATTTTGCTGTGCAGCAATGACCCCCCCCCAAAAAAAAGAAATACTCTGTGTACATAATCTAACACGACAGCACATTAATCCCCCACAGAACAGGAGCACTGCAGTACATACATCCTAGAAAAAAAATTTTTGAAAGCTGCAAATAAACTGATTAAAAATGCTCATTAAAAATTATTTTACATTATTCAAAAAGTCAAAAGGAAAAAATAATTCTTATAAGTTCTTATTTGAAATCAGGTGAATTGTGGTTTATAAAACAAAAGAATCACCCGTCTCCACAAACCTGAAAACTTCAGTGCAGAACTGGGCTAAGGCTGCTGAACTGTAGGAGACAAGGAGCTACAGGAAATCAGTCAAAAATTCAATAGCTAGCAAAGTGATCTGTCCTGACAGATGGATGAATATTGACTGGCAAAATAACAGGAAAAGAAATTTAATGATTATTGAAAAAGCGGAGGACAAGTCTGTTGAACTAAATCTCCCTCTCCTATTTCAACACGTTATTTCCTGGCACACATCATCTTCAAACAGCTTCACCAGTCCACGCAAATCCTTCTCCTAAAGGGATTCTCACTTATCTGGTGTAATCAAACCCGATAGCCATACAGCTTACTCTTTGTACCTAGCTATGGCTTGTTTCAAGATAACATGAAACAATCTGGGCAAGAAATATGAATTTTAGGAAGATAATGAGCAAATGCTATTCTCAAATTGTACTGTCAGTGTGTATTTTGCAACTAATATGCACACAAAAGCAAGATTTAGAATTTAAGAGAATATACACTTCTTCAGAAACCAATGTGAAATCCACTTTAAAAAAAAAAAAAAAAAACCGCAAAGGTGAAGAAACCAAAGAAATGTCTGAGAAAATACACATAGAAAAGAAACCATGACTAGAAAAAAAAAAGGTGACAACCAGTAATTTTCACTGCTCTTGTAAAAAACAGAGAAGGTTTGGCACTGAAGAAGAAACTAACATGCTAGGAAGCTAGCAAGCAGAATTCTAACAAAATCTGAGCAACAGATACGAAGAAACCAGCAATCATCACAGCAGCTGTCCGTGTCTCAGCAGAGATACAGCAGTCCCCAGAAGGAGGTGATGAAGTGTGCCTACATAAGCCTTACAGAAGGAGAAAGCACTTGGCAGAGACTGCTATTAGACCACACAAAAACAAAATAGGTAAGAACCAAAGATCACTAATGACCCAAAGTTTTTAAGATTAAAATACGTAACTGAAAACAGTTGCAACTTCAAAATACAATTTAATGCTTGCCTACTGACCACTTCTATTATAGTGCAACTTAAAACAGCACTTTGACTAGAAATATAATGGTTTCTACCCAAGGGTTTTGTTATTATTGTTTTTCAGGGAGTTATGTTATTTCTCCTCCCTCTCCAAAGAATTAAGAGAAAATGTCAGGATACATGCCACAGCTTACACAAACAAATATATGAACCTATCACTTCTGGTCAACACATTCGGTCTAATTCAACACTACACATATTTATTTGCTTCACTATTAAGTGTGGCTTCTGCATTTATCCTACATGAAATCTCAGTTCTTTGCTATTAATGCACCACAGATTTTTTTTCCAGAATTCCCTTATTTCTGGGTCTGTGGGTAAGGTCGTGGTTACGGACAGGCCGAGGTGTCAGAAAAACTATCAGAATTTCACCAAATCTCACTAGAATTACCAAAAACTGTTCACAGTAAAACGTCTGACTTTCAACAAACTGACAGAGAGGAGTTTCCTAAGCAGCTCTACTTTGAAGCCCAGTGCAGTTGTTGTGGGGAAGCTATAACACAGTGCAATTCTGAAATCCAAAATTACAGCATACCACTCACATGAATGTTCAAAAGATCCAATTGAATGTTTTTCATGTTTGTTTTTTTTGTTTTGTTTTGTTTTTTGTTTAGGTTTTTTTTCCTTATTTTGTTGCATTCAGAGAGACTTTAACCTGTTTTACCCATTCACCCTAGATGAATTTTCAATTCTCTCCCACAGCAAGGCCTCAAACCCTCCATTCACACAGATGCTCCTGCCTAGGCTAACATGGATCCTATCTTCAAGTGCAAAATTAGCACTTCTTGCTTGTATAAAGTCCAGAACAACAAAGGTTCCATGGCTGGGACTATTCTACAGCACACAACTACACAAAGAGCCCGAGGGACTCTGCGCCCTCAGCACACCCAGTATTACCCAGAATAGGCACCAAGAATTAGATAATGAGTAAAATTCTATGTATGTTCTTAGCAAAAAATGCCATTTAAAAAGCAGGCCTTAAATTCTGAAATATCCTGCAACAACTACATCAAATCATTTAGTAAGCTTGAAAGCTCACTAACTCTACATCTCCCCTACAAAAAACCAGGAACTGGTAGGTGTTTGCAGGAGTCTTCCAGTCACAAGAGGAACCCATCCCAGCTTCCGGCTCAATGTGGCTGCCTCCCACTGTCACAAAGGTTAAGCAGTTCTTTACAAGTCACATCAAAGCCACATTCCAAGATGTGAGTATCCAAGCCTGGTTCTCAGTATGCAGCCAGTTTAGGTAAAACATGGCATAAAATTCAAAATTAGGGTCCTGCAAGAGGAAGTGTACCTTGGCCCACGGCCCAGTCAGGGACACTACTCCTCAGCCTTGTTTCAGGCACAGCTGGCAAGAACTACAGCCTCACTCAGCCCATTAATTTCTTACTTCAGTAATTACTCCAACAGCACATTTTCTTTGGCTTGGTATTTATTATTGTTTCACTTGACTTAGTGTTGTAGGTCATACTCTCCAGTTTATTCTAGGACTCTCATATCCCTTGCCGAAACATTATTTTGTAATTTCCTGCTGCCATATTCTCCTGCAGCCAAACACCTCAAGTATTCCTGCACACACCTATCACAGCAGTACAGTAGAGGGACTACTTTACTTTTTTCCATGGCCATAATGCCTGAATTTAGTATCAGCCTTACTAAGTATTTTGGTGGAGTAAATTTTTTATCTCGTTTCTTAAAAAGCAACTTACAAATCCTGTAATTCAAAAGCAGACAAAGTACATTTTAGAAGTACTTTAATAAGCACCTTACTCTATTTCAAGATTTATCTTCAAAATCTGGGTATCCAGTTTAGTATTTGAGTACTACATTTTGTTGGAAAGTTAGTCGTCTTCTCTCCCTTGAAGAAAATTTACTTAGCCTATAGATACAGTCAGAAATAAAAGTTACATTTACCAATGAAAAATGTTTTCCCTAGCCTATTTTTTAACATGCTATTTTGAAACATGCATTTGGGTTTCTTCCCGAACAGGATTTTACTACATCAAATTTTGGGGATGGAAAAAAAAAATACTTCAGGAAAACTAATCCTTCAGAGAGTTGATGATGATCTCTTTGGCTCTGATAAGCCTCCGTTCCATTTTCTTAAAGAAAACTGAGATTTGCAGAGAGCATGCTAGACATGTAGTTATTGAGTGATTCCCTATTAACTACTTCACAAGTTTTAACTATTCTCAGGCCAAGGTCTATGCATTGAAGACAGTCTCATAGCTGCCTAAGACTGCCTAATTTAGGTAACACCAACTCAAAAGAAATGACAAAACAGCTATTTGTTCCTCAGAAGAAAGCCCACCTGTAGTTTGTTATTCAGAAAGAATGTTTTTCTGTCTATGCTTGACTAGGTCTGAATTTTCCTCACTTTTGTATGCAGTATCAGCATATTGACCCTTGGTCACTTCAAGAATCACTTCTCTAAAAAACATTCAAATTTCTACTGACAATGAAGGCACTTATTCAATAAGGTTATACAAAAAAAAAAGATGCTACACTCTATTCTGCAAGTCTAAGTGAACTTCCAACTGTTTTCCCATCAAAACATGTCAGCAATACAAAACCAGTAATATCTTTCTGAGACCTTAAAAAAGAACTATTAAAAGTTAGAGATTCTTGAGGTATGCGTTCTTTAATACTAACACATTTCCTACAGTTTACGGGCAGATTTTGAAAAACAAAAAGCTAGATCAAGTTCAAAGTGAATCTTCCTAGGAGATGGCAGGCAAACTCTGAATTACTTGGATAATACTTACACAGAACCATGTAGCACATTGAGTGTATCATCTTGAGGAAGCTTCCAAGCCAGTGCTATCACTCATGTCCTCATAGCAAGCAGTTTTTCTGAGAAGCAATTTTCACTTATGCATCCCATGGTATAGAAGATAGAAAAGCAAAAACACTTCATTTTGCATATCTGTCACTCAGAGATAAGATCAAATTGCTACACTTAAGTATGTTCTCAATAGCTTACGTTAATGAAGAATGTTTATCATTTGCTACTCTGAGGAAGCATCTGCAGTTTACCAGGCCCTGGGCAATCGTGGATCAATACTTCATTTGGCACAGAAAGGGGGAGTGCATCTCTTAGTATTTGACTATAACTCACCATTTTTCAAGGCCAGGTTGGATGGGGCCCTAGGCAACCTGACCTAGTGCCTGATTAAGTGGTTGGCAACCCTGCCCATGGCAGGGAAGTTGGAACTAGATGATACTTAATGATACAGATGATACTTGCAATTCAAGCCATTCTACGAATTTATGATTAGCTTTTGGACCGAAAGACCTCCAAGAACTGTTACATTAACATTTAAATTAGTTCATAAATGTTTAAAAAAAAAAAAGACACTTGGCCAGATAACTCCGGGGTGATTACGTGGCATAATGTGCTTCTTAGATGTGTTAAGTGTATTACATGCATCAGTAAGTAAATTTGAACATTTTCTCTCCATCTGACTTGTTCCAGCTTTGTGTTGGTATTCTCTGCTAGTTCAGCTTAGTTTTAATCAAAGCACAAGCCTCTAGGGAAGGAGAAATGAGGGGTATTCCAAAAAGGCAGAAGAAATGAAAACTCCAGTATGTATGGCCTAACAGTAAACCTAGTTTCACACCTCTTTCACACCTCTAACAGGCCATTGAAAGCAAAAAGCTAGTTTTAACTCCCAGCTTTGTAAATATGCCTCTACTAAATACTTCCATGGCATACGTTGAGATGCCTGAGTCATACAAACACAAACATGTGAACGAAAATTTACAGCCTTGGCACTTTCACCAGCACCTCATTAGGAACACCACAGTTTCCAGACCTTCAGCATATAGAAGTGTAGAAATGTCTGGCTTTGATTAAACAAAACTTCACATAACTAATTTCCATCTCATTCAAATTACGAAATACAAGCTTTAAATGTACAGAAAAAGAGTACATTGAAGTCATCAATTTCTACAGGGGTGATGACCAGCTATAGGATGCTGTTTCCTCACTGATATCATCTCCAGCTATCTCAGTTTCAGTGTCTCTTGTCCTTGTCAAATTTTCATTTCCCCTTAACTACATCCTCCAGAAATATAACAAAGGAATACATTATCCTCCTTTCCCATCTCATGTTAGCACTAGCATTTCAGTAACAAATAGCTAAACTATCCCAGTGAATCACAGCAGAGAAATTCACAACCCCAAGCCAAGTTATTGTGACTGACAGGAGCCCACCAGCAACACTGAAAAACAGTTTGAAACCAGGTGACAAGTGCTTATGCAGAGAGGGAGCAAAGGTAAAACAACTGCTGTAAAAGCTGTTCTTGGCAGTCATGCATGTTTCCTCTGAAAACAGCCCCAGCTCCCAGCTGCAAGAAGAGACCTCCATCATGCTGCTGTGCTGGTTGGGGGAACGTATGTGGCTTAGACGTGGATATCAGGGCATGCACATTTTCTCCTTCCCTCCCAGGCAAAGGATAGATAGAGGACAGGTACCACATATGCATTGCCTTGGGGAAGGCTCATCCTTCATCCATTTTCTTCAAGTGTGTCTCCAGTGTCTACACAGACCAGTGAATAACAGGAAATTCTCATGATAGAAAAAAAAAGAAATAGCCAAGACAAAAAACAACTCTCCAGAGTGTTCTCTCCCCTTCTTTGTAGATAAGCGAAGTCCAGAGTTGCAAACTAGTGAGACTTCAAAAGCACTGAAGAATCAACAGCTATAGAAGATGTTTTCTCCAAAGCCTTATGAAAAGGAGAGGTGAGGCAGGTGGCTTGGCATGAGGAAGGCAAGCAGAGCTGAAGAGATCATTTTAAGAAAGCACTCTGGAAGATACAAGGACAGAAAATCTGACACCCATAAGGACAGGGCAGGGCTGGGCATATTTACATACATTTACATCTTGTTGCATCGCTAGTCAGAGGCATTTAATTTCCTGCTACAGTATCCCAGAAGAGCTCTAATTACGCTAAGCAATATCTGATGTCATATTCTTAAATAACAGATGCAAGTACCTACAGCACTTTCCTCCAGGACTGGTGTTTAAAATAAAAGTATAAGTGTAGCTTCCAGCAATATCAAAGGACAGGCTGGAACCCACACTAACCAAGCCCATCTCCCACCCCTTTAGCTCACTGAACATCTTGAATGTTTCATCCCTTTTGCAGGGAGCAACAGCTCAGATCACTCCAGCTCCCGAGTGTGGGCCTGGGGCTGCACAGCTACAGAACATGGCTTAGGATAAAACAAAGGGAGAAACAAAACCGAATGCTCTCCAGGAATTTATAACAGACAATCTCATTATTAGGAATATAATGAGCAAGTCTTTAATAATCAGTATCCAATTATGCACACAAATCTACAGCTATTATACAAAAATTGTGCTTAAAATCTCATTTTTCTATTTCAGCCCATGACAAGGCTACAGAACCTGGCCCAAAAGCATGAAAGTTTCCCTAGACAATTCTGCTCTTACAAGGAAGTGAGAAAAAGCTAACTGCACAAGCAGCATATTCCGGCTAATGTTAGGTTTGCTTTGTCCAGAAGACCGAGATACTAACCAAAGAAAGCAATGGGGGCAGGGAGCTTCAGCAGCTGCTTCCTGCCTGCAGCTTGTGGTTTTGGTTCTATGAATACCTTCAAGCCTCACTATGCCTGAAGGGGTTTGGGTTGACTTCTTTTTTCTTTTGCTTAGGTGGTGTTGCTTCAAGAATGACAGCCTCACTTCAAGCGCTACATAAACATAAACTGAGCACTTAAATGCTGCAGCTGGTAAATAACATGTGCAGACTGCCTTCAAGCATACTGCCCATATAAAAACTGTGGAATTAGATGGGACTTGTTCTCCTTTCTGATGCAGTTATTATTTTCCAAGTTTTGCTTTAGGAAGTATGTGCTCAGGTCAATTCTGCAAAATATACCTGCTGTTGAATTGTTGCAGTTCCCTTCACAAAAGCCTTTATAATGATAACTCATAGCCGGTGTTTTCAAATGGTATTGACCATTTGTTCAAATGCTCTCTTTCTATGACTTTTAAACACTCTTATTGACAATACCACGATATTTATCTTATTTTATAAGGGCCATAACCCTAAACAATTGTGGACAATGTCATTTTCTCCTGTACTTCCAATAGCATCTTTTAATGTAATCCAAATCTCTTCTTACGTGTAAACATCCATTCTTCATTCTTAATGACTAGTAGCAGGATTTTGCAAGGTGTTCAGTTTGTACCACACAGAAAAAATAAATACATGGCCATAAATTAATGCTTTCTGTCTTCCAAAACCACGTTTCTTTTGCCAATGTCCTTTAATAGACTCCAAAAGACTATTTTTTCTTTTTTGAAAACAAGCAAATTCTCTAAACTGCAAACGCCAGCTAAGGTGTTTGTACACTTTGTACACATTTTGGGTGTGCTTGACCTTGGATGATCCGTATTTGTATAAACATGTTTGAGAAAGAAACAAGTGCTTTTGCATTCATTATTGATTGCACCTTTAACAAATACCACTTTAGGTATGCATCCTAGAATTTAAGTGGTATGTGGTTTCTGCACTCCCACTGTATTATTTCACTTTTTTATTTAAACTAATTCCTCATCAACCTTGATATCAGTAAGAAAGATGTTAAAAGGAGACTCCGCAATGGATTCTGCAATTTCTTCCTCTCTTCTGTTAAAAGCAGAGGAAGGTCTTTCTCTTCCCGTCTTAAGCAAACCATGCACTGCCACACTTCTCCCTTTTCTGAATTCATTTTAACCACAAATTCAACTGAGGTTGCTGAGTGGTATCAAGTCCTACTTGAATTTACTCCAGTATGCAATAGTTATTGGGGTAAAAATATGTTTTCTGCCTTCTTAATCTCAGCTACAGTGAGCAGTGCAAAGGGAGTGAGCTGCTCTCTGATGCACACAGACTTGCATTATAACATACAAAAGCCATTGGTTATCTTCAAATCTCATACCCTGGAGATCGCTTCTCAACCAGAAGTGATAAGGGAATGAAATCAGTCCATAGCAAAAGCATTGCACCTGCCCTCCTCACTACAGAAAGATAAACAACTTACACTTTCCACCATTCTCACTTTAAATTGTTGTCTCTGAAACTGAACAATGAAAGATACCTGAGAAGACACCCTGCAGTGGGAATGGCAAAACTATCAACTCCCTTTATAGAAGCCTGAAAAGCGCTCGGTTTGCTTCTATCTCTAGTTGTCTGTTTATTTAGATTACAACCAAAACTGCACTTATTGCACTGAAAGAAAATGAGAAACTAGGTTTACATTCTTATTATGTTTGTTCTCAATTCTCCTTTAGCAGAATCCTTACTCTGAAAAATCAGACAAGGAGAGAAATAAATTCACTTGCTTATTTTATTCACTGTTCTGTTCCCTTGAACATGCAGCAGCTTGCAGACTTTAACATTATCTATAAATAGATAGAACTTTCACCTCAAACGAACACTACGTTTCCAACACAGAACTGCACAACTGAGGGAAAGAAGGATTCCTCTATTTTTTTTCATTTTTAAAAAAAGTTTGAATAATTTGCATGAAATGGTGACAATCCACAAAATACAACCTCTGTGCCACTCAGTCTCTGACTCATCATAACCTTCGCACTGACAGCGTCCTTATGCTGCCTACAGCAAAATTAAGTCAGAAAGATCTTGGAGAGCTTACTGTCAGTTAGAAGACAGAAATAACAGAAGATGTCTAAGGGAAGTACATTATTTCATCTTCCACATATGCCTATTTGGGTCAATGTTTTTTCCAAGCCAGTCACATATTAACATTGTAAAACACAAAAGTATTTGAATATAAAGAAAAATATTTGAACACAATAATAACAACGAAAGATCAAAAACTTGTCATCTCTGTACCAAAGAGAATATCATATTAGGCTTTGTGCCCAAGCCACTGAGCTGTCAGAACTACACCCCATAACAACTCTGTAACCCTGATTGTCTTCATGCAAACTAGAATTACTTGAGCACTACACTAGGAAACAATGCTATCTATGGTTAAGGAAAGCAATACTTGTTTTAATTCTTCCTGTCATTTTCACATGGCAAGGGGGATGGAGCATTGTTCCTGGATGGTTTAATACAACTCCAACAAAAGCTGTGGGGCTTCCGGCACAAGAATAAAGGAAGAAAGTTTGAGTATGATTTTGAGGAATGCCTTATTTTACTGCACAAGTATCAGAATGCACAGCACCCACCACCATGTCTGATACTAATCTAAGAACTGCAGCACCAGAGTTAAACTGACAGAAATCACATTTCCTTGCAATATTTCTAATGAGGTTTTTCATTATTTGACATCCTTCAGGTAAGGAGTTTTTCTTCAGTTTTCACATGGCTGTATAAGTTTTTCAAGTACACAATAGGAATCATACTATGCATCTTAGATACTGTGAGAAATAAGAGAAAACCACAGATACGTATCATTAAGCTAACATGTAGTTTTATTTAATGTTAAGATGCAGCTCGAGATTTCAGTAACAATCCTGACTATGGAGATTTCTGTCCCTGTCCTCTTGTCCTGTGCTCTTTGACCTCTTGTTTCTGTCCTGCTCTTACATGAAAGAGAGTTGGGTTGAACTTGGATTTATAACAGGATATTAAAGCCTTATTTAAGGTCAATTTCAATCCTGCATGAGCACCTAAGAGTTCAGTGAAATATTTGATAATTCAGTCCAAAGACAAATTGTCCACCAAACACCATATCCAGAGTGTTATTCAGTCCCACTGCAGTCACTCAGCAGAAAAGTCTGAGTGAATGAAAGCAAAATTAAGGGCAGGGCAAGCAGATGCACCCAGATAATACACCATAAGTATTTCTGAAACTGTTCAATGTTTTAGACAGTCAACAGAAGCGGCCACGCTATATAGACATAAGGCTACTACATTTTCTGTGGTTGATGCACAAAGTCATTTCTGTGATATGTAAGCGGAAAAAGATATGGCAATCAAATAACCTTGTGTAAGCATTCTGCTCGTGATTGACTAACACACAATAGGAAACAAAACTTAAGTGATACCAAGTGCTTAAAATGCTCTACTAGTGGCATTATCATAGGTACAAAGGTCTTATTGAGAAGCAACGTTTGCAGGAAATAAAAAGTTAGATTTTCATGGGTCATCTGCCCAGGAAAAAAAATTCAATTATTTAAATTTTGCTTCACATCAGCAACAAAATTCACAGACTTAACTACAAGCACAAGTTGAAAGTCAATATTTTCAAGTATACTCCGTGTCCAGCAGCAATCTAAATTGAGTTATGCTTCTCCCTTCTCCATTTTTTACATCACATTGAAAACCTGAAAGAAAAATCAGTTTAAAGGTACACAGGCCAGTGGATGTTAAAGAAAATGACTGAAACAGAGTCAATATCAAGATTTCAAGAAATGAAAGGTTGAAGGAGGAAGGATAAAACAAGGGTCAAAAGGGAGAAATCTCAGTCCAGAACAATTAATATTGTCAGCTTCTGGCAGGGTTTGAAATGACAAATTTAATGTCAAAAATTAGGAATCAAGGTAAGAAAACAAACTAAATCTGAAAAGCTACTGAAATAAATTGCAAACAAAAGAGTCACCGTTCCCTCAATAGTAGTTTGTTTCCAAAAAAAAAGAAACAAAGGAACAAAAACATTATCAGATAAGCTTATCCCATGAATCTTTGTTATCTGTTTGTTTCTTGCTGTAGCTGAAGGTAGTTCTCAGACAACATTTAGTATTACACACATAACAGGCCAGGCTGCTGCAACAGAAGTGCAGTCTGTTGGTGGATTTTGATTCTCAAGACACTCAAATTTCTCATTGCCCACGGCAGTCCAAGCGAGAGCTCTCAGGGCAGCCTCCAACTACTACAGTTGACACAAACAGGACAGGCAAGGGAAGGAAAGGCTGCTGAAAGGACTCACTGCCCAGTTCGAGGCTCCTTAGGCTATGAGAAGCTTCATAGCGAGATTTTTGCTTTAAGCATTTCTTCTGTCAAGTGAACTAATATGGATCAATTTAAAGCCATTGTGACAACTCTGGCACACTGTCAGACCAATTCTTTTCTACAAGTCGAGCAGCTCTGATACCACTGTACCAACTCACAAAACTTGGAAAATGCTGACTTAGCTTCTAACATTCCACCTACCATTAGAATACAAACTTCCCCATATAGCCAGAGGTCTGCACATGCAAACATGCATCAAGTGGAAAAACAAGATAGTTTGATAATGTACCTATTGCAGCAAACAAACTGTGTCAAATTGTTTTCAACACGCATGCAAATAGCAGAGCAAGACCTAATATTGTTATAGTAAGCTGAGTAGCTTCATCTACTCATTACTATCTATTATTAATAAGGCTTTTTTTTTCTTTACAATAGGAGAAACATTTCAAAAGCAATCTTCTTATTTAGCATAGAAAGTAGATCAACTTCCACACAAGTTAATATTATTGAAACACAGCGAAATCCCATCTCTCAGATGTCTGTGGGAATAGCTGCTTTCTCTAAATCAGCTCCAGGATTCGTCATCACACAGCATTTTGGGGAAACCACTCAGAAAAATGAGTAAATGTTTTATATTGCTTTGTACAAGCAATGTGATGAAGCACCTTTCATGCCAGCCAGAAAAATATATTTAAGGAGAAAGAAAGCTTACTAACTCTTATTCACTCCCCTAAGTGAGATACATCTCCTCTCAGCCATAACCAGAAACATTCAAACCATTCCCGTTGGCCTGCCTCCATGTTTCTCCATCCACTTCAGCACTAAGAGCTGAAGACTCCCAGTATACCAACTGGACACGGGTGCTTCAATTATGAAAGAGAAATCAAGGCACCAGCATCCACTTAAAAGTTAACCAAATCAGCTCCTACGCGAACAATTATTATAAGCTTAAGCACTCCGTGTTTCACCATGAACTAAGCAGAGACTAGCCCATTACTGAGGGCACACAAACTCAACGACACTCTCAAGTGCACCTCCGGTCTCCCTGCGCTGTCCCAGTACCTTCCCAGCAGAGAGCAGAAGGAAAAGCCACACACAGATTGACAGTCTGTACGGGCAGCAGTTGCAGTGAATCTGCTCTGCCTGGCAGAGTGAGAAGAGCCCGGGCCCTTTGTGCTCCGTAACATTGGGGCTGAGCAGCTCAGCTGCAGCCTTCTGCTTGCAACGACCGAATTTAAATGGCTTGCACCACCACAGTAGCCCTGTAGCAGGACTTCATGCCAACCCAAGTTTTATACTTACAGAAGGCATTACAGCACTAACTTTCAGATATATTCCAAATCCCTTTTTATCCCCATCCCCTCTAAAGCCTTTTTCCCTTCATAGGCCCATGCACAGCTCAGACCACCAGCACTACCTGAGTCTGCCAATACGCACGCGTGCAGCACCATACAATGAAGGCCTGACTGGCTTAAAGCATACTTCAGCTCCCTCCCTTCAGCCCAAAGCTGTGGCTGGATGAAGACTTGCTATTTCTGAACAGCATTTTCTCTGGAAAACCTTGAGCAGGTTCTGGAATACTCCATCGGGGCTTCTAAGAAGCTCCATTACTCAGGTACTTCTTACTGCCCTATCTTTTGTGACCCAAGTCTTGCTTTCTGAATTCAACACCAGTAGCAGTTTTCAGTCACATTTCAAGCATGTATTTGAGTAGAAATAAAAAGCTTTATTGTCATCTCTGATTCAATATTCTCTAAATCAGTTCTAAATTCAATTTTACTGTAGAATTCGATAAGCGAACTCTGAGAATCTCAGGAAAAGTAAATCTGGTTCAAGTCGAGGTTTCTGACCTGTTGAGAGGTTGCGGCAGTACTCAAATCTGTGCACTGATCACGTATGCGTTACAGACAGTGGTACACAAATGGCCTCCTTTACTTCCCTCTATCACTCTACCAAAGTTGTTCTTAATGTCAACTTTTCTAAAAAAAATTAAGACAAAACACACGTTGTAAAGATCTATAGCTCAGAATCAAGACATTTTTGAGCCAGTTCTAATAAATTGAAGAATATTTAATTGCATGCAAATTTTAAATTTGTAGAATTATTTTACTGAACAATTTCTTGGCCTCAAAGATTTAAGTTATTTCTCTACTACTTTGAGTTTGTTGCCTTTTTTTTTTTTTCCTCCATTTGAGACAGAGGAAATAAAATTTTATCAAACCATCAGTGCTAAGAATTCTTTCCTTTTCGGAGGTTTGCTACTGCCAGACAGCATATACCAATGCCCTTAGTTTACTGAGCTATTCAACGTATAAAATATACTCTCAATCAGATGCAAGAGGAAGCAAACAAAACCACACTTCAAAATTCCTTTTTATATGACTGAAATGATAAAAGACCGCATGATATTCAAATTCTAACAGAAGTACAAGAAGAGAGGAAGCTGACGTGCAGGATTTCCAATCTAGTTCTAATTCTTCTCTTGCATGTAGTGAGTACTTATCAGGTAGGCAGAAGATTTTGAAGGAAAATTTAAATAAGCACAAGAATAACAGGACCAGTCTCCTGGTCAAAAGTAAGAGACAAAACAAGACTGGGAAAACTAACCTGAAATACAGAAACAGAGGAAGCCCAAAAACCACTTGAGAGAGATGGACATACAGCAGCCTTCAAAGCAAAGAGATGAGAAGAGCTAAGCATGAAGGCGGTGAAGAAGACATGGCAGTGATGAAGAGCTAACAGTAACTATAAAGGGAAAACAAATTTAAAAAGCATGTGATGAGAGTGTAAAGTAGAAACAGTGACGCAGGTTGAGCTCATTATGTATAAGCCTGGAGCAAGGACAGACAGCATGACGCAGTACCAAGAGCCAGGCATGGAGGAAGGAAATGGGTGGCTTTGCACATCTCAGCGGTGAGTCCTCAGAAAGGCTTTCTGTACTCCACTGCCCTCCTCCTGAATCTTATCCCTCATCTCTCCCCCTTCTGACTTCAGTATAGAAAAGTAAAGCAGCTTGTAGGACTTAAAAACCGACTCATCCTAACAAACCTACTGCGAAGCTATGAACAGGAGAGTATCACAACAGATTCTCCTGTTCACGTCCCATACTTTTGAACCAATCCCACAGTGGGAAAAGGTACAATTATTGCTTTGCTCGTGTGAAGTTTTCAAGTAGCACCTTTTCCTAGTGTGCAAGAAACTACTGCAGGCCCAGGTGGACTGTTCTGACTGAACAAAGAAACACTTCCACAGCTGAAACAGGCATAAAGAAATCTACATTTTTTCTGCGATTTGAATAGAAAGGTTCTCATGCACTCCCACTAACTTGGCACCAGCATCAGTATGCTTGCACTGATGAACTGCTGGCTAATCTAATTAATATATCTTGTCTTTGTATGCATTAAAATCAGTCAGGTTGTGGCTTCTACAGATTCTGAATTTATGCCACCCATATGTGGGTGGCAAATCTTCATTTAAAAAAAAAAACACAAAATGTAAATGTGAAATATTTTGCAATATTTATCTCATCAAAATGCATACTATGTGTTTTGAATTTGAGGTCTTTCACTGAGTTTTGGGTGATATTATCTAATCCCAAATATCATGGCGATCTCTAACATCTTGTCTTTTATCTGATGCTTGGGGGGCGGGGAGGGAAATGAAGTCTGGAATACTTCAGTTACAACAAAGACAAAAAGCACCTGAATTTCACTGTAACAAAAATGAAGCAACTCTAAACTCTCAGAAGAGAAAACAACATCTGAGGAAGAGCAGTTCAGAGCACAACACTCATTATTGGCTCAACATGCATTCATTTCCAACATTAATGAAATACTAACACAATACTAATACAAATATAAAACATTTAACCTAATTAGTTGAAAGCAGGTGTATACCAACTGGGCCAGTGCAATCTAGGTTTTGGTATTATCATGCTTAAAATATATTCTGTCAGAAAATACACAATTGAGAAAAAAAGCATCTCTCATGCAGTCGGTATAGAGCCTCCAAGTTAGCATATGTATAAACAGAGACATCAACGCTTCAAAAATGGTATGATGACATTACTAATGAGGTGGTTTAAGAATTTTCATCAGGTTTACCAAACTAATCCTTCCAGACTTGTAATCAATCTTGTCTCTGAGACTAGTTGTTTCCCCACAGATAAAAAGGAGCACCTGTGTCCATCCACCGAGTCAGGTGCTCAAGCTGCCTAACCTTTTTTCAGATAGCTCAGGGATTCGATTGGAACTCTTCCCCCAAAAATAAAAATCAAACAAACCAACAATAAACTCAGAATCTCTACAGTCTTCAGTATACCAGAACAAGTTTTAGGAGAAGGCAAGTGTTTTAGTCTCAAAAGATATTTGTGTACACTGGACTGTTAAAATAAACTAGTGGTGATGAAGTGATTATTTAAAATCACGAGAAGACACACCAGTCAAATATCTTAAATGCAGGAAAGTGCTCTCAAGAGGAACATGTGCTGCTATTTCTTTTAAAGAGTGGCCATTTGGTCCCAACAGCCGTAAAATTTCTTATTCATTACTTGTCCAAGAAAGAAAGTTTAAAGAAAAACTTATGGATATTTATTGGCATTTATACCTTTCCCTAATGCCATGATTTACTCAACTGACCTTCAAGAGTCACGTTGTGTGAGGTGTTGGCTATGTCACTTCCCAGTAGCTTTACCTAGCCTCAGAGCAGCACCAAAGGTGCACTCAGTACATCAGCCACAGGGGATACAATTATGCTGCACCTCAAGGCACCCTGGAGAAATCCCTTCCCAGCTGCTGAGGCACAAGCAACAAAGAACAGTGTTGCTTATAGTTGGCACATACCCCAAACTTCCATTTGCTGAGTTGAATTTGCTTGGTCCACAAAGGAACAAAGTCAAATGATACATACATAGGGTGAGAAAAGACTAGGGAAGTATAGAGAATCAGTCCTGGAGAGAGGACTTTTCTCTCTGCTTTCTCCAGCAGGGATCCCTCACGCAGCCTCCTAGCCCAAGCCCTGCACCCCCTACATGCCAAGACCCCATCCCCTGCCAGGCACACCAGGGAGCAGGCATTTCACACTCCTGTCCCACATCTGGAGGGAATGACTCTCCTTACAACACAGCTTTAAGCATCAGCTCAATATATACCAGTGCATGCCTTCCATAAAGTCTCAGCTCAACATTTTACGACACATGTGGTGCTGGTAAGCATAGCTGAACACAGTGGGTACTGCAAATTGCAGTATTACAGGAAAGTACTAAATATCAGCTACAGGAAGACTACTCTCTGTTTACCTAGCATCAGGAAAGAGCTACAGAATGTGCTGCTGAGCCATGGAGAAATCAGCAGCATCTCTGCTCAGCACTTGAAAACACACTGAGTTTTGGACAACAGCTTGCCCCTGAGAAGGCTGAAAAGGAAGCTGTGGAAAAGCCCCCATTCCCCAGCAGCGACCTACATTCCATTTTTTGCTCCATTCCCCCAAAGGCATAGGCAGTAAATCCTCTCTTAAATGTCATTTACATATTTTGGTAAAAACTGAATTATGGAGTACAATGAAACACTCAGCAAGCATCAATTAGCTACTGCAGGAAAAAAACATCATGTACTTCCACAGTGTCACTGATGCATTTTGGCTCAAATCAGTTCTAATTTAGAAGCACTTTGAACCTTTCAGCATCTTAAATTAACCATGAAGAAGAATTTTGGAGAATTAAATATATTTATGAGTGCTAGCCCTCAACCAACTATGCTGCGTAATTCTGCCCAGTGCCCCTTACATGTTCACTGAAGAAAATAGCTTTCAGTTAAATATCACTTTCAGATACATTGAGACCCATAAGTAACTCGGTTTAAATCAGGAATTTTATTTCACTTCATTTCAAAGTTAAAAGTTGCATATGAAATATGCTTGGAATAGCACCTTTCAAGAACTCAGATACTCATTTGTCAGCAACCTCAGCATCACAGCACACTGTACAACGTGCCCATGTTGCTACTTCATATCAAAGACTCTCTAAAGGAAGGTCTAAAGACATATGCTAGCAAATTGTGAACAATGAGGGGAAACACAGAATTTGATTCACTTGCAGAGGTTAGCGAGAGCTCAAGTGTCGCCATTTAATTTCATTTCCATTAACAGTATTTTAATTTCTTCTGTACTATCACTTTCCAGTTAACAGCTATCACAATTTGTAACTGTAAACAGGTTGAACTTAATCAACAAAAATACTCATCATAATATTTTTGCACCGATTTCATTACTGAATAGTTATTTCAGAAATTAAATCCTCATTTTTCAATCAGTAGTGTTTCATTTTAGAAATCTGCTCAATATAACTTGTCCAAACAAATCTCATTATTCATGTTGGAATACGAAGTACTTTTTTTTATCATTTCTATCTGAATACACAGCCACAGTTTTGGCAAAGAAACCAAGAACTTTTTCTCAGCACCGAGGTGCCATCACCTTCATCTGCCTGTCCTGGCACCAAAAACTCCCTTTCATTCTTCTGCTCGCCTCCATAGGTTCCCCTTTCCAACTCTTGATGTTTTTATTTACAGCTATGGTACTCACAAAAGATGTGGTTACCAACATTAAGACCCAAAAGGCTATGACTCAAAGCAGCACCATGCCATAGCACAAGGCATTGCAGCTCCAGGTCACTCAGCCTTGCAGATAAACCTCTGGTGTCAATGGAAACAATCCACTCTACAGCAGCTGGCAAGTTTGCTGTATGTTTCTGCTGTGACATGATTTGACCAAACAAGAAATCCCTCTCCCGAAATCAACCTCAGAGCACAGAAAGACACGTAAATATTCATAGCAAGGTAGTCTTTATGACCAAGCAGATAAAATCTTAAATTCATAAACACATTCACATGCACTCCAGTGACATTTATTCACCACAATGTGTGTGTCAGAACGAAAACCAGCAGAACACAATTCTTCATTACCAAACACCTCTCTAACCCTGCCACCAGCAGGCTAAGAGCTCTCTAACACACACTGCAAACACTTCTCACTGATTTAATACCTACTTCCAACTTACCAAATTCTCAAATGCTGTTTCTTACTGCAAACCATTATGAGTTTCACTTTCTATTGAAAAGGGGCAGAAAAAGCAGTAAATGAAACTAGCACACCATCCTTCAGACTGAACAAACGCAGAATTTATAATACAGACAAACAACTGTTTTTGAAAACATGCTGTTACTTGGAACTTTTCATTAGATTTCACTTCTGCTTTACAAAGCAGAATCAAAAAAAAAACTGTATGAAGAGAGAAGATGCTCATCCCATCCCCTGCACTCTACAGAAGAGGGAGTTTCCACAAACCAAGCACATAGCATGCTACTCACAGCACACTACCAGCTCCCAGGTTTGGTCCCACAGTGGTCTGCAGTTATACCTGGAGAATGGTTGCACTTTCTTAACTCTGCACAGGAAACCCTGCACAGTACAACAGAGGGCTGAAGCCACTGTTTCCCTCTACCCTGCAATTTCAGCCTCTCAGGTAGCAATCAAGACTGCAGCCGAAATTTTTCTTTGACTAAAAGGAAAATTTAGCTACTTTCAATTATTCCAAGGAAAAATATGAGAACAAACAAACTTAATTACGTTTTCTCTAACTTATTTTCTAATATATTGGAATAGAGCAAAGAAAAGCAGTGGTTTCATTATTTTAAAACCAAGCAGAGACAAACCTATCAGGTTAACTGAAACACTGTCGTCATCATTAACGCAGCTAACAAAAACATTCTGGTAAGCAGTATAGGGACTAATAATTAATTCAAGTTGCTTACTCCTGAATGTCATTTTTTTTCCTGCTTCTTTCCCTCAGCCTTAGACTTTTATCAAGATACAGCTATACTAGCGAAGAAGGTGCTCTAGGTAATGCAAAGTGCTGCACGTGGGGAACTGTGCATTAGGAAGAACAGTTCACCAGTAATTAAGCTAAACGTTGTAATCACAACTCCTCAAGGAAGCAACAGTAAACTGAATCTTTTCTTACATAAATCCTATACTTCTCATCATAAAGGTGTCCAGTTTATTACTATTTTTGAATAAACATCTGACTGTATTTTTAATATAATCTTGTAAAACACATCTCAAGATAAATATGCAAGACTTTCTCAGATTATCCTCTATAGCCTTCATTAAAATCTTAAGAAAACATGCAGACCCAAAATGCATCAAAGGGGTTCTGAAGCTAGAAAACAGTAGTAAAAGAAAGAGGTAGAAAAGAAAAAGCCAAGAGGGACCATAAGGGCCCAAGAAACATGAGAAGTGCTATCCCATAACTTACAGAGCTGAATGAACACCATTACAGTAAACATAGCATAAGCAAGCAAATAATGAATAGACATTCCTTAAATCAAAAGGAATTTGGTGGAACGCATGCTTTTCAACAAGAACAACAGGTAACATGTTTGATCAGCATGTAAAGACTGTATCAACACTGAAGCGTGTCATATAGCTTACTGTTTCCTAATAACTGCTTGAATACAGCAGGCAGGCCCACAGATCATCCTTGATCTGTAATAACCAAAAATGTTCTGTCTCTTCATCTTTTACCATGATCTAATAGTAATAGCAGCTTGCTTCTTCAGCTACAAGAGCAGCCAAGTGTGTAAATAGACTCTACTTCACTCCTCATGGTTCTATTAAACATTGATTTTAATATGACTATTACAAGCAGACAAAAAGTATAGTACAAACCACTTAAAGTTCTCCCCCTAGAAATATTAATGCAAACTCTGAGACAAAGCAAAGCCTGAATTGGATGTACAAGTCTTGTCTCATAATCTAAAAAAGGTTGTGCAGTAAACTATGTCAAAACATGCTGTTACAAAAAATAAGCTTATAAGTGAACACAGATTTAGACCTCAAGCTGAGAGTATCTTAAAAAAAAAAAAAAAAAAAAAAAAAAAAAAAAAAAAAAAAACACCTACTCAGAAAGCAAGCCCTAAAGTCAATGTAAAGCCCAGCAGACTGTCATGAGGTAAATGAAATTAAAATAGGAAAACACCCAGGTAGTTTTGGTAGAAAGAAATAACTTTTAATGGTAAAACATTAATGATTACCATGAACGTTAATATTACTTCAAGTCTTAAAATTCATAGCTCTATGGGTCTGATCAAGTCTTCCTAAGAGAGGTTGTAGGGAATTAATTAGAAAACTTGAAAAAATGACCTATTGAGTTTATCTACTCTCTGAATAGGGAAATAAAATGTTGATGTGCAACAGACAGACTTCCCCAGAGCCTAGAACATACAGTGATATCAAGTTCCCTCTCCCTTTCATCACTTCCAAAATACAAACAAAATGAATAGGGTATTAAAAAGTTTTTAAAAATGAAGACATCAAACTTCTTCCTTCATTACATAGTAATGGTGTTTCGACTTGGAAATAATACCTACAAGTAGACATGACACATATCAATTGAAAGCAAACATTCCCTGCTCAGAAGAGGCAGAGGGTCACTGGGTAAAAATGGCATATTGTTTAGGTCTGAAACTGTGCCCTACTTCAGGCTCTAACCTGAATATTTAAAAATTTGCACCTCTGATGATGAAAGTAGAAACACAGTGATCTGAAGACATGGCCCAAGTCTTTTAATGTTCAATGGCTACTTCGTCTTCCATTCTGAATCTGAAATCTGAACATGCAACAGGTTCTGTAGGCTAATGTCAAGCCCATTTCATGGGTTAACTGGAAATATCAGAATGATCAGCATTCCCAGGTAACTGCAATAACCCTATTCTGTTTCTAGATTCATAATTTTATCTTCATGTCCTTTAAATCTCAAAATCCCAGAGCAGCAAGAGGAACAAGTAGAGAGCCCAGGCATCAAGTAGGAGAATCTAGGTCAAAACAGGAAAGGGATTCTCTTAGAAATGAAAAGTACAAATACAATACAGCACGAACAGCTTATACAGGCAGTTCTTCAACTTCTCCCCTTCTCCATCTTTCAAGTCCATCTGGATTTAAACTAGAAGCCACTCACCTTCTGCTTTTATCTATGGTTTTCAGTTGTGTTTGTGTGAACAGTAGTGATAAATTCATTAGGTGCATGGTTTAGTTGTCCATTTCATCATCAACTTGTAGTTACTGAAAAGCTTGTTTCGCAAGTTTCGCAGAGAATGAATTCTTTATTTAAAATTAAGGTTCAAAAGCATTTCTATGTAAAAATGTCTGAGATGACATAAAAATCTTAAACGCTGTTAAGCCTACCGAGGCTCCACCTGTCCTCTTTTCTTTCTCCAATATTTTTTCTGCCCTAGAGGAGCTACCAGAATTCAATAAAAGGAGATCTGTGTCTACAGGATATACGAATAACATTACACAACATTTGGGTTTCAAGTGACATTTTGATAAGATGATTATGGCAACAGAGAACCATCCCTAGAGGTGTTCCAGAACAGTGGAGACATGGCACTTAGGAACGTGTTTCAGTGGCATGGCAGGGATAGGTTGGCAGTTGGACTTGATGATCTTAAAGTTCTTTTCCAACCTTAACGATTCTACGGTTCAATGAAATGTGCTCAGTTTGATTCTTTCCTGTTAGCAGTTCCTCATTAATCTTGACTTTCCCAAGCCTGCTCACATTTGCTGAGAAATCTAAGCAAAGTCTACTTCATATAAGAAGTCAAAATGTCTCCAGATACTCCTCAAAAAAATCTCAAGTGCTTTCTAAATGAGAAATTTTTTTTATTAGTGATCAAATACTTGTGGTATGTTTAATACTTTATGATGTGGTCAAAAATAAAGATTATCATTACCATTTTCATCAACTGCAAGCAAATGCTGTAGCTTGAAAAAGTTATGACAGACTTTTAAGTAATTAATGAAGACTAATTTGGAAAGATCAGTGAGGCAGTTGTCCACTTGTATTCTGTTAAAAGAACATGCAAGAGCATAATCCTGAAATATTCAGACTCAGATGTATAAGCTAATGTAGAAGCTATAAGCTCATGCTGATAGTTCTAGATTTATTGATGTTTCATGTCTAGCAAGTAGTATTGGTCATCACCAAAGAGCTCATACAACATAAATTATTACTGATACATACACTGAATTTATCTAGTGTTTGCAATGGTATCACAAAGCATGGTCCCATGTTTCTAAAAATATTCAAGATATTTTCAGAAAGGTGGTTGATGACTAGTAACATCATTCATCCCACTGTTTCCATCCCGTCATTACTTTATCCAAAAGCATGACTTAGGTTCTTTGGAGCTATCAGTCCTTATTTTTTTTTTTCCTCTCTCTCTATGAGAGGATATTCGGTGTTTGACCTTTATGTAAATCTATATGAACAAGAACAGCATCTAACAAATAGGGTTTTCTATATACGCCAAACATTTCATCGGTTTTGTGAAGGAGATAGTATTTTCTTGCTCATTTTGACTATTTCTGTGAAGAAGAAAGCTGAAACCTGACTATGCCTTATTCTTTCTTTGTTTTCTAACTTCACAAGTATGCCTTGAAGAACTTCATCAAGTGCCATTCATTCCAAACCAGTTCATGTCACCTGAGAACTTGACAGCATTAAAACATAACAATTGTAGAGTTGGTTTATTGAGCAAACACTGAGGTTTTTTGTTTTTTGTTTTTTTTTTTTTAAATTCCATCAATTGAGAACTCAGAGAGAGTGAAGACACTGAGCTCAGGTTTGGAGTGATCGTCTTATTTCCTACTGTAGGTTTTATTATCTTTACAAAAATACAGCGTCTTGACATACGCCCTAATATTTTGCAGTTTTATCATGACTATTAGGGTTAATGAAGTGTGAAACAACTGGAGTTAATCTCAAATATCTCTGTTCATTGAAGATTTCCTAAGTATTTTTCCTCCTCTCTCTTCCTGGAAAGGTATGTAAGTTGTCATAACAACTATTGCTCTTTGTTGTGTTGATTTTGGTGTGCACAACTCATGCACATCTGCCTGATCTTCCTGGAATCTGCTAAACCTGAGGGAATACTAACATACCAGGGTCCTCAACTTCAGCATGACTTTCTGCTTCATCATAGCCCGGATTTCCTTTGCGCTAACAGAGCAACTACAACGATCACAAACTGCATGACCTTAGCATTTGCATTCCATAATTTCACAGCAGTTGCTTGCTTTTACATTAACAAGCTTTTTAAGCATCACTGAAGAGTTGGTTACAGCAGATACTATCCTAAACACTTTTTAAAAGTGTTTTTCAAAAATTAGATATTTATTTGATTAGTAGTAGTTGGGTTTTTTTGTTGTTCTTTTTTGTTTTTTTTTTTTTTTGCTTAAATCATAACATTGTAGATTGTTTCTAGACACCTACTTTTCTAGACACCTACTGCAAAGTCCTGCTGTTATTTAACCTATTTTGAAAATAAGTCTATTTGTTCCTTACTGCCAGAGTTAAAGAATAAAAACATGTTCATATTAGATGAGTTGAATCATTACAAACACTGCGCTCAGTCACTGCTGACAATATTTGAAAGCACAGTAAACAAAGCTCTTCTGAAAATATCTGGACAGCATTTTCTCCACAAGTCCTCTAATACTTCTCCTGAGGCCAGTGAGTGCCTGTTGACATCAACAGGAGCTGGATCTAATCCCAATTCCCATTTCTGCACACAGGAGTTTGAAACTTCTTCAGAGAACAGGGATAACAGCAATTTGTTGTGGCATCCTCAACACCACAGGCACTGCGGGAGGGGCATGCAGGGCCCAGAACTGACAGAACAAGCATCAACACTATTTGTTGATTCTGGCACACAGGTATAAAGGAAGAACCTGACAACGTTGTGCTAGTGAAAAATGACTCTCCAGCATGGAATTTGCAATGAAAACACTGTCTGGCACCCCGCACGCGTGGGAGGGCATTTCATGCTCTGTCAGGAACTGAACAAGGCAACCATAAAATTTACTGAAGGAAAGGTGACTGAGTGGGGATGGGTGAGTACTGCAGAATGCAGGGAAAAACATGGGGGTTTTACAGCTAGAAAGAACGGTTTGAGAACGTTTCTGTGTAACATATCCCATCTCTTTTATAGTCAGTCTAAAAATCAAAAAATCTGCTTTTAGGTTTGAAACAGAAGAAAACCCTCATTGTGTAACAGCTGATATCAACAGTCATACAGTACTTATGCACTGATGACATACTCATGGGGTTACCTGCTTTCTACATGCTGCTGTTTCAGCTTCCGCCCTACTTTCCATAAAAATAACTGCAAACACCCTTTTGTAATCACAGAGATCAGAGAGTCTCTCTAAAGTGGAGCACAAAGTTCAAGGCCAATTTCCATATGTTTTGATGCAAAACGTGAAAGCCTTAGCTTATTTACCCCTAGCTATTAAATGCAAGTTTCACCATTATCATCAAATATTTTGGAACCAGTATTTCCTAAGGTTGATAAATGGTGTATGTCTCTATATAGACAATATGCAGCTACTACAACCACGACACAAGGCTTAGCTCCAAAAAGCTAAGTATGTATATGTGTATGATTATACATATACATATATATACTTTTTTTTTTTCAAAAGGAGATAGTATTCATCACAAGATCTATCGTATGTTTTTTTCCATTCCAGCTTATTTCCTTGAAAGCATATCACTCATTTACAGTTGACACATTTTTCCTGTAGTCTTCATTACTGTACTTAAGTAGTCTCTGAAATCTGTCGAAATACAATATCTGATCATAAGATGACAAATTCAGTTGTTTTTCTTTTTTTAAATTAATTGCTTAATTTTTTTTTTTCTTTTAAGTACCAGGTACATAAGACTTAAAGGGTCACCTCAGCAACAGGTCATTTACATCTCAGCACTGGTAATTACTTGCCAATTTCTGACAACTCAACTACAATCTGTCTTACAGGATATTCAAATGTTTCACAGGCTGTGGAAATTGCACGTACACATCCCATCATCCATTCAGTCAACGATCCGAAAACATGTGTCTGAGAGGATTTCTAAACCATATTATTATGTCATGTTTGTGCTCATAATCATTCATATTTTGCACATAATAAGGGAGAGAAGTTTGAGGAATTATCTTCAGAAACTGCAATATAACCTGGCTGCAGCAGATGAAAAAAGTAGGGTGCTGCTTTTTTGGCCTTTTGTACGTCTATAACTTCAATTCAGGAAGTCTGGAGATTTTACATTTGAGTGCTCATACACAAATAATAATTAATGCAAAAAATTAGAAGGAAAACTGGACAGAAAAAAGTTTTCTTATTCCCATCACTGGCAATAATAGTCAGAGTTTCCAAAGTAACAGGCACTTTATCATATGAAACCCCATGCCACCTTACAAACATTTTCAAGCTGATTGTGCCAACTAGACACTGTTAAACCATAGAATAACTGAGCGTAATGCTAACTACATATTTTAGTGTAATTGTCAGGAAGCTGCCCACATGCTCATTTGCAGAGGCTAGTAGAACTAAAGACCAGCATACCTAAGTGTAACACACCACAACCTTCAACTGCATGGCAAGAATTCATACAAACATCCAAGAGCATAACAACAGTGCCATTTTGCACCCAGAAGTGTGTCCAACACAGCTTTTGCAAGGATTGCTCGGGTTTGTCAAAATTATCATCTCCACCCCTACAAGAAGTCGTTATTGCACATGTAATTTCATAAAAGATTCCCACACGCTTGTTTCTTTCAAATTTGTCACAGCATTTTCACCTGGTAGCATTCCAGGAAACGTGCCAACAGCCACTGAACAGTACCAGGAATACAAAGTCTATTGTGTGACAGAGTGGCAGCATCAGCAAGAAAGCCTCAAGTCTAATTTTACTGATTTTACTGGACCTAACTTTGCTCTGGGAAAATAAATAAAACAGTAAATATATTGAATGGGTTTTGATTTTTTTCTGGTGCTTTTAAACCAATCATTCTACTCACATAAAAGTTTCAAAATAAACTCTTTTAAAAATACAATTAAAAGAGTGTCAAAAACATTTGTGCTGGGCTAAATTCAGTCTTAATTCAGAACTTGTTTACTTGTATACAATTATACAGTAATAATAATTTGCATCACAAAGTATTTCTTCAGAATCAGGCTGTTTTTGAAAACAGACTGGTTATGCTCACGTGGTGGGAAATATGAAACATCTCAGCAATTAATTAGAAGTTAATTATCAGATTTGAAGTAAATAATAAGGATATCTGATTGCCTAAATACCTTAATAAAAAAGATATTGATAGTGTACAAATACAAAAAAACCCAGCAACTAGTTTTCCTTTTGATTGTGCAAGCAGCAGAGGAATTTAAATCTTTAAGATGTTATACTCTAAATTTGTAAAAAGACTGCACTTTAACAAATGCTTCTTCTTAAATACGATTTAAGAGGACAAAAGACACTCATTATCACTAAGAAACAAGTGCGATTACCAGATTTCTCTCTCTTTTTTACTATTACTAAACAAAGGACTTAAATACCTGACAGAAGATTCAGTAAAAAATAGTTTGATATTTTGGTTAATAGTCTTAACTGAAGTTTTTCAAACATACAATCACTCTGCAGACCTGAATCACGATTGCACTCTTACATTATCTTTACCTCCATGTCTACTTACATAAGTACTAGTTAATGAAAGTACGGGCTCTTCAAAAAAGAAATAATGTTTAAAATACAGTAAATTTGAATAAACAGGTATTTTTTCTGCTACATCATTTTCTGTGGAAATAGGGTAATGATACCCTATGACTCAAAAGCAGAAACCGAAGTTGAACAAAATGTATGCTGGCAATGAGGGATCAAACAGATACGTGGGAGGCTGTGAGCAATATACTGGAAAAAGCTTTTATATTTAGAATACCTATTGATAGGTTTAAAGAAGAATGTCGTCCAGGCTGTGCAAATTAGAATAGTCATATTAACCCAATGTAGCTGTATCTGAGCTTTACAATGGGTTAAAAAAAACACCTTAAAAAACTAATTGTCAATAAACAAAATTGACACAGGGAGATATGTGAACGAATTTCAAGCAGTTAAGAAGGAAGAAACATGTTGGGCACCATGCGGTCTTACAATGAAAATACCCACAGTTTGATTCCAAACTGTTGTTGGGTTTGGTTTTCGTTGTTGTTTCTGTCAATTTTGTTTAAGTCAAAAGTGCTTTCGCCACACAGTAGTTACCCATATTTTGCCATTTTTACATGTTTCTTGTACATTTTAACTCATCGTCTTTCAATACAGTTTTTAACTTAACTCTTCCCCTTCCACATCTTCAAAATTTTCCTACCAGAAATGTCCTCCACTATTCATTAGAATCTCCAATTTCAACTTATTTTATCTGTTTTCCTAATCTTCCCCCTTTTTTTTTTCCCTAATGGTTGCCCATCCATCAGTTACAACTTCTACACCACACCTACAAAGAAAGACTTATCCTTAAGCAGCAGAACATGAGTTTTAGTCAGGGTATAATTGCTAAAAGATCCTTACCTTTCCAAAGTCTCTCACATCAAACAAATCGAATGCTTCAAAAAGTTCACTTTTCTTCATCCCAAATATTTCACAACATGCCGAAAGAAAAGTCCTTATGTTCTTCAAGCAAAGAAACTAGGGGAAGGAAAACAAAAATGCTAAGCATAAAGCATGACAACCAGCAACTTGTACATCAGCTCTTTGATCACAAATACTTAACAAAATTTGCAGGTGCAATTGTTTCTTTTCTAAGTCAGCACTTCCACTGTGCTGTGACCTTCTTCTGGTTCTAATTCAGCCATAAACATTCCCTGCAGTCTCAGAAGCACTAACACAATTCTGCATAGAAATATTTTGTGAATAGAAACCATTTTTTCATGTCAATAAAAATAAGCTACTAGATATATAATTAGTCTAAATACAGTTACTTTCCAGTTCTATACAGAAAGCAAGCCAGAGAACTTAAAAATAACGTTTGATTTCTAAAAAGAATTAGCTTAAAAAAATTATATTAATATGAAAAAGCTGAAAAAGTTATTCTGAAAAATTTCTTCTTCTGTTAAGATAAAATCCAGGTTTGAAAGTTTAACGGTCACACACTAAAGATATTATGAACATATATTCACCATTCACAGGAGGGGATGAAAATGACATGTGGAAAAGTACCCTTCCTTTTATCTACCAGAAATTTAATATCCTCAAACCACCCTGATTTCTGTACTAAATTCAAAGGCTACTTTCTTCTTTGTCCTCTTACATGGATATGAGTTCCATAAAGATGTCACTGCAGATTGTTAAAATCCACTACATGATACAGTGCTAAACCAAATACAGCATAAGTAAAAATATTTCCAGTGTTCAAGTGCGCTCTTCATATGCATTTTATTAGAACATACACAACAACTGAATAATCGAGTTCCCAGAGTTCTCCATGTTATAGTGGATTCATAACAATATGGATTACTTACACTGGGACTGATTATAGCATTGCTGTATGTTCCTACTTAACACTGTTTACATGAAAGCAGTATTTTTGAAATTAATACAGAGCAGGTGTCACAACATGTGTATCCCCAGTGCCCAGTAAGACTCAAACTGCTTACTCAGTCAAAACATCTCATTGCCTTACTTTCAGCCTGAGACAAGAAAACGCCAATTTAACAGGGAGCCTGACTTCATGTCTTAGAGCTAACCAGAAAGACAGAGGAAAAAGCAGCACATCTGGTAGAACAGGCTGATTACACGCACAAATTCAAGAGCAGAAGTCTAGAGCAGACAACTTCAGTGGTTGTGGGCATCAACACACAGGAGGATCCCACAGTCTCACTGCTGAGTGCCACTAAAGCCATCACAGGAGCTCCTAGCAAGGTGCCTGTAACAAGCCCTGAGCTGCAACTGACAGCATGTGCACCAAGTCGGAGGGCCTGCAGGTGGACACGCTGGTACTGCGGCCTGCAGCCAGCCCCCAGCCTGCCCACACACCCAGCAGCGTGGCCTCATGCGCTCCACAGCTACACTAGACTGCATTGTGTTGCACAGCCAGCAGGGCTGCTTGGTGACCGTGCTGTGCTCATGTATGCCTGCAGTTACAAATACTGAAATATGAGAAATTGTGCCTAGATTTCTTAGTCAACACCACAGCCTTCTCTCATTTCACAGAGATTGTAAATTTCAAGTCAAAATTACTTAGATCCTGCTAACAGATAAGGCATACACACACCTTCCACTCTTGTCCTGCGAGAAAGCACCAGAAGATTGGTTTAAAACCAAGTGATTATTGGTTTCTGTTTTCTTTCCTAAGCTTTTTTTAATCACCGTCTTAAAAGCCATAAAGGTCTACTAAGTTCATCCATGCAGAGTACAGTCTTAGTACTGATTTAACCACAGTCAATTTCTTGCCAGTGCCAGTTTTAATACTCACTGAAAAACTCAGAATTCCCTTCTTTCCCTCTAGAAAGTGCTGAGTTTAGATTAGGGATGAAAAGCTCTCATGCAAAGAAAGCTCTCATGCAAAGACAGCTGCATTAAGTTGTTTACCTTTAGAAAGAGAACCAGAAGTTAAGGGGAGAAACAGGAGCTGTCACAGACCTGAAACCTGGCCTAGATCTGGCTGAATTATTTCCATAAGTTGCATTTGGTTTTTTAACGTAGCTAAAAACTGCTTGCACATCACAAAAAAAAAAAAAAAAACCAAACACTATTTCCATTCTATAAAACTTCTCCAAGTCTTCCTAGCAGAGAATAAAAGGTAAATATGGCAGTATTTTGTCCAGAATTACATATCAATCATTTCAAGTTGGAGGGTAATGTTGTGAAACTAAGTTTCCCTAACCCTCTGTTTTCAGAGCAAGAGGTTAAAGCATTTGCTCTTCAAGTAAGAAATGTAATTCTTATGCACGTTTTAACAGAAACCAGAGGATTCTTATCCGCACTCCCCACCTCAAACTATGTGGGGGTTTTGTTTGTTTTTTAATACTCACTTATTCATTAAGTGTCAAAGTGTACTCAATGTACATCATATGTACGATCTAATTATAATCCAATATTCAATAACCATAAGACAACACTGCAGTTATATTACTTGTCTTGTACGATCCAGAAACCACGCATTAGGCGTTTGTCAAACCTGCCCTCACTTGGGACCGGACCACATCATCAATTACAGAGTGCCAAATGGTGCCTTTAACAGAACAGGCCTCCAGACAATACAGACTAACACTTGCCCGTTCATAGGAAGCCTAATGAGTTTAGCAAGGCATCTAATGCTTCAGTAACCAATTTTCTCTTGTGAAACTGAAAATGAAAGGCTTATTTCTGAACTATTAAGCTAACCACAGTAGCTACCTGGATGTAATTCAGACTACTAAAACCAAAAGCTGTTTATATTATATGCACACAGTTTTCAAGAGCACACAAGTAAGAAAACTCTTTTTACAAAGAACTAGCTATCCACTGCTTATATTTTGTAAAAGTCAATTACATTATCCAGAAAACTTTCAGAAAGATTTCAAAAACATTACACTGTAATCACCTAAAACAACCATTTTCTCACTGAAAACAAAGATTCTTATCACTGTGGTTACTGTATTGCAAATTAGTAAAAGAAACCTCAAAATTAAGAAAGAGCACACACCTAAATCCAAGGAAGTTCTCTGAAAGACAACCCTCCTTGCCAGCAATAAGGAGAATGCAGCATCAGACTGCAGTCTGTCAGTAACAAGAATGGTCCTGAGGATATTTGCAAACTTACTACATTTTTTGCTTGTTTGTTTCTTTTAGAAACAAAAACATTATGCTTTGGCACACCACAGGGAGACCAAAGGAATGAGCAGTTCTTGTACAGGTGTAAAGAGAGCTAAATGTCTCCCGTTTGGACTGAGCTCTGAAGCTCTCCTCCGCAGGAAGCATCATCTTACAGTACAAGAACTGGTTTCTCTTCATTATTTTGAGACATGCTCTTTAGGACACCGCAGTCTGGAATTCTTGATACGTGGATCAGTAAAAAAATTGAAGCAGGATAATGGAAGACATGATCCTAAAACATTTACACTAGTGAAAAATAAAGCTTCTATCTGGCTCCGCTCCAGGTAAATCATGAGAGGAGAGCACGCTCAGCACCCAGATACAGACTTCAAAAATCACCATCCTCTGGGGGTGGCCAGTGCCCTGAGAGCACATGGACAAATGTGGTAGCTCCATCCATCCCTGCCATTTTCTGTGCAGCAATGGATGCTGAGCACAGACAGTTTCACAGGATTTCCTCTTTGGCCCAAAGGTTGGAAAAATACTGTCACAAAGTATATTTAATATACTGATGGTGGGAAAAAAATCCTTTCATAATGCATGCTAGGTTTGCTCCATTTTCAATATTAACATCTGCAGATTACCAAGATATTTATAAAGCAGTCCCAGATGTGCCACCACACAGGTACTTACACTTCTACCGACATCATGTTGTCATTGCTGGTGCTGCTGACATGTTACAGCTCCTGCAATGAGCCTTTTTTATAGAACAGATTAGAGCATTAGTAGCTTTTGGTCCATTCCGCTCAGAATTTTCTAGGAGGTATTAAGACAATATTTATTGAAACAAAGAACAAGTTTGAGAAAAAATAAAAACAAAAAATCTAACATCAAAAGATGGAGCTATTGTTTATATGTTTGATCATGTATTTGTATGAACTTAATTTGGAACTGAGCAGATAAACCAAATTATGCTCAATTCCACGCAAAAAGCATGCTGTTTTCTACTGTGACATTTGCTATTTGACACAAAAATAAACATTTACTTGAGGCTTTGTCAAC
This sequence comes from Chrysolophus pictus, assembly GCA_037305975.1. Classification (NCBI taxonomy): domain Eukaryota; kingdom Metazoa; phylum Chordata; class Aves; order Galliformes; family Phasianidae; genus Chrysolophus; species Chrysolophus pictus. Next base: position 9,687,386 of record CM074583.1, on the reverse strand, counting down.
ATAGTGTGTTGTTATGAATACTGACAGAATTATATAGAAATTCTTCACAGAAGAAACTGAATAGAAATGACTAATTAGACACAAGAAGCACAGGCAGGACTATCACTGCCCAGAGGAAAGATAGATTTCTCTAGCCAGGCTTCTAATGAAGTGAAAGACTAAATCCAGAAAAAAAAAAAAAAAAAAAAAGAAAACCAATTCCATATACTCTCTATTACTACAGTCTTTGAGGTATTTCCCAGAGAATATATTCTGGCACTGAACTACTCCAATAGTATTAAACTCTGTTAGTAAAGACCATACTCTGTACCTAGACATAGCTTCTGTACTAAAAGTACTCCTAAGGGAGTTCAGAGACCAACATAAAGAGTTCTGAAGATGAAATTCTACCGTTAAACATTCACATGGAACTGCAACACAGCAACCTCATTCAAGCAAGTGAAAACCTAAAGGCCATGAAAATAACATTTAGAGAGAAAGGCTTTCTCATTATACTTCCAACATCTTTCCTAATTTCCTAATTGCTAGGAGTGGAGAAAACAGCAATTGGTATTTATTTCAACTGCATCTCCATTTTATTACATGGTTCAGTTATAATAAAGGGAGAAAACTTTGGTAGATAGCAACATTCTTGTATTAATATATGAATCAATAGACATTTATACAGCATGTAGGACAAGCCAGGACAAAGCACTAAGCACAGAACAAACTGAAGATTGAGCCTCTGAGATGATCTGAAGAGACGGTGAGCTACAAAGGGACATTAAATAGAAAGCAGAGAGCTGTTACTTTTTGTCAGGAGAAAGGTGGGTTTTTTCCTCTCCTTTTAAAATTAAGTTCACAAAGTATTACACCAGTATTTCTTAATCATGCACCAATTCCAGTGTACTCTTTCAGACATCATGCCCCTGTTTGCTCCATGCCTGCACCTCCCAGCCTTTGCAGTGCTGCAGTCACAGTCCTGCAAAGATGTCATGAGGTTCCCAGAACCAAAGCTAGTTGCTCTTGCATGGAAGAACTATGACAAAGAGAGCAAAGATAACTTTGCTAATTGTCCTCTCAATACACCTTGTCCCTTTGAGAGGAACAGGACCTGTCAACCAAAATATCATCTTCCCCCTCCTCCTCTAACAGCACTGCTCTATGAACTACATACACAGCTGCAGCTACTCGCCTTTGCCTCAACAGCCTCATCAGCCACATGGTCATACCCAATTAGTGGGAGGGTTTATGTAACAGCAGACATAAGGGACAAAAATAGTTGAAGAAAGGCCAGACATTCAAAGTAAGTGTACGAAAGGGAAGTAATCAGATGAGTGAATTCAGCCTCAATTCACACACCTCAGAAGGCACAATCACAAGTGGGGTGTTTGTTTTTTTTTTTTATTATTGTTAGATTCTGATGTTGCATACAAGAAAGCACATACAGGGTTATTAAGATGGAAGGTTTTTCTGTCAGTCCTCTTTTATAACTCTAGCAAAGCAGAGTTAAGAAAGAACAGAAGGCAGGAAAATAAAAGAGGAACAGATCATTGCCAGAATATTTTCATGCTTTTCCAGGACCTCAGCACTTAGTGCAGAACATAGGCTCCTGACTTTTCTTGTCCTGAGGACGATGATGACAAAAGATTAGCTGGGAAGATCTCCCTTATTTCCATTCTGTTGCTGAGAATACACGTATAAAGAAAATACACACATATATATACACAGCCATATACAATAAAGGAAAAAAAATAGTACCCGCAGACAGAGCTGTTGCTATATTGAGGGCTCCTCTTCGCAAGCCAAGCCAGACAGTCCCCCAACACCTGACATCTAATAGACTGATCCCAGAAGCAGTGTCACCAAAGTAGGCATGTGTCACACCTCCATTAAACTTCACAAATTTTAATACCCATATGATCATTAACATTACTAGGTACTCAAAGTGGGAGCCCATTGTGGTAATGATGGAATTGCATGTTCAGGGTTAAAAATTCAACAGACATCGTTCCTGGCTCCTTCACAGATTTCAGCTGCCAAAAAAGATTAGATTAGTTCTGCTCTGCCAACAGGAGTAATTATCACTATATGCAGTAAAAATAGCTGTAAGGATTCTCAATGAACGAAGTACGGACACACTGATGAAGTCTTAATTCAGCATCTATTAATGTCTTCTCCTGAGCCAGCACGAGCAAAAAAGCAATATCAAAGTCAAGAACAGAGATTTAACATTTGTTTCACTCCTGTGTGCCATTTTCTCGTGAAGCTCCAAAGACTTGGAATTCTGCTAAGAGTAGGCAATGCAAAAGGGCCAAATTTGAAGACCAAATCAATGGGATAGGATGAGTGCTCCTATTTTCAGTAAGATATTGAAAGCTAAAAGGCTATCTCCTAAGTTTCTGGGGTTGGAGCGTCAGAACAAGTGAGGAGTACTCTGACTCTTAGATGAAACATTAACTTGCAAAAGATCATTAAAAAGAAAAAGAAACTAACAAACACAGGAAGAATCAGTTTTAGGTTCTACATTTAGTCTCTTGAGCTGCAAACCATCTCCATTATTTAGATGATCAATATTTTTAAACCCCTAAATAGGAGCAAACAAGCCAAACATTAAATACCTCCTAACCTTCACTTTCCAAAAAAGGATTGTCAGGAAGTATTTTTAGTTCTGTCACAAAGCAGACACGCTAATAGGGATGCAAGAGACAGCACACTGGGTTCTGAAGAAGGCAGGATCATTAGCAGCATCTATACTTCTTTTTTTTTTTTGTATAATCACTTAAGGCAGGAATCATTTTGGGGTAACAAAACATGCAAGACTGGTACTCCTATATAACCACGAAGAATTTTGCTTAGAATTATGCTTTGAAGAAAAGAGCAGATGTTCCTTAATTCTGACAGTATGCTTTAATGTGCAGTCTTACAGACAGAACAGCTAGGGAGATGTGTGGAGTTACGATGTGGGCATTCTTTGAAGCCCTACACAACGCACAGCATGCTGTATGAACTATGAAACATATTAAATTCCTTTGAACCATTGCTAACACAGTACGAATATTAATAGCATGTTCTTTATTTGCTCAGTTAATGTAGTAATTAAATATTCATGGAAAAGCTCCTCTTAAAATTCCTGACTAATATTCAATTGTGTCTATTGCATTTTGGCTTGCGTATGGAGTTTAGTTTATGTACCTTTGCTCTCCTCTTTGCTTCAAATAAACAAAATATAAATTGAAAGTTGAAGAAAAAGCTGAGGAAGCACAAAGTATGCCAAGCTTTGCTAGTACTGGTATGGAGGGAAGGGAGGGTAGGAGTAAAACACTCTAGACACTCTGGACTCCTGATTCTCCTTGTCTATGCCAGCACCATGACACTGATTAACAAGCAAGGGCAAAGCAGCATGTAAATTCTGTGTTCCTTATGTCCTTCTACAAGCCATTAAACTGGCAACTTCTAAGTAAACAGTCACCAAAACCTATTCAGCAAGCAGCTGCCATGTCCCACAGTGCATACAGGATCAAGCATCGCCACGCTGCCCCAGAAATCTGCTCTCCTTGGCCTGTTGCAAGTTACAGAATAAAACGGAGCTTTGGGATAGCACAGTCACTAAACAGACAGGAATTTTTAAACCACAGAATCCAAATGCAGGAATTCCCCAAGTTACAGGTTTAATTAGAAAGAAGCAGGGGTGGGAGCTCAGGACAGTATCCTGTTGTAAATACAAGTTTTTGGGGAGCCCTTTGTTCCCTGCTGGCAAGACTTAACATGTCTATTCCACAGTATCTCATAAAAAAAAACAGTAATTAGAACAACGTATTAAGTAAGCAAAGCACACACAGATTAGCTAAGAGGTTCCTGTGCTTAGTTACCTTTTCAAATGACTAGCCCTAATCCATTTTACCTCCTGAAGTTGCATCCCTGCAAAAAGCAATACAAAGGGAACAGGGAACACAGCCCTGAGAAGAGGAAGAATAGGAAGAAAACAGAAGAAAGGAAGTGAAAAGAGGACAACAGGAAATGGAACAGCAAAGGAAGAGAGACAGTGAAACAAAGGTTAAAAGGAAAAAAAAAAATCAAAATAGGCTAATAGAAAGATCCAGTGAGAAAAACAATTTAACTAATACAAGATTTTTCTCATGTTTAAATCATGGGAAAATATTAAGCAAGTCTAACATAAGAGAATAATATGTTAACATTTGGGTATTAAAATGCTTTGGGCAAAACTATTTATAAAGCTGCCATTTACAGTGAGATAGTGGTCACCATGAACTGTATTTACAACCCTGACAAGGAAAATGCTTCTGTAAAGAGTAGAAGTGTGAAGAACGCTCATTTTTCTTCTAAGATGCGTTTTCATCAGTTCTAACACAGAGTTTCTAATCATTCAAATTTCAGCTTTGTTAATAAAACACTAGCAGTCGCATCAAACTGCTCTATAGTTGGAAAAACCTCAAAACCATTACCTACATAGAGGATCTAAACATATACAGGAATTAAAAAAAACCTAAAAGCTACAGCCTACTTGATACATTAAATCTACAAAACAAATGGACAATTTCAAAGAAATTAGCACCTATTCTTTCATGACCAGTGTAAAAAAAAAAAAAGAAAGAAAATTATATCTACACTCAAACCACAAAGATTCTTCCAGCTACAGAGATCTTCACACTGCTACAAAGAACACCCAATACGTTTCACACTGCTAGCCTGGCACACTAAGATACTGCTTCCACTGCATTTTCATGTCATTAATTCATGACTGTGTTTTACTTTTACTCTCTATTGTTAGGAGATGCAGCAGAAGACTTCCATACAAAATTTGCATTTAAGATCCATAGTTCAATTCAACTCCTTATTGGAATTACAATCCCTTTCCCAATGCCTTTCCCCAGCCTAGAATAAGCCCCATTGAATTTATTGTTCAAACTGAATCTACACTAGGGAAGTCATGTTCTAACGCCCTGGACTTTCCTACAATGCCAAACCTGGATTCCAGCCACCATGTTCCTTTGTGGAGGCTCATTAGATTTTTTTAAAAATAATTTTAAAACTAGCCTGTACTTGCTCATTCTTCTTCAACTACAGTCCCCAAACTTTCTATAAATAACACAGATTCAACCATTATTTTTTACGATTTTAAGAACAAAACATTCAAGCCTGCATGGAAATTCAACACAATAGAACACTTTAAGGCTTAGTAAGCATCTGTTACATTTAAATCTAGTCCTAATAACTCCTACACGCTTCTATTTCTTATCTATGGATCATATTGCTCATGTACTAGGTCTGTGATTTCCAGCATAAAAGAGCAACATTCTCACTTTCATTCATAAGTGTTAACACACATGAATCCTGCAACATTGTAAATGCTTTCTTGAATTGTATGAGTAATATTTTCCAGGCTCTTATGATAATGGAATTAACTCCTAGCAAGATCTAGCAAGATCCTAGCAAGATGTAGTTAATCTCTCTACCAATTACTCAATATGAACATTGCTGTCCTCTCTTTTAAAAATCCACTGGTATATTTTTGCTGGTGTGCCACGTCAGGTTTGCAGCATATTAGCCTGCTCTCTACAGTAAGGACAGGTTTTTCAAACACACTTGGTGAGCACTTCTCAGGGATTGCCAACTCAGTAAGTAGAATAGCAAAGTCCAGAAGCCCAAACCATAAACCTGTGGGAACAGTCATATCTGACAAACTCCAGCAGTAAATTTGCAGGATTGGAAGTAAAAACTCAGAAGACACTGAATACTACACATATATTTTTTTCTTTTAGACATTGTGATATTCTCTGCAGATTTAATATATTGTCGCAGTACAAATGTCATCTTTATTGCACTGATGGCCAAAAGTTTCAATCTCAAAAGTTGAGGAAGAAAACAGAAAGCTCTCAACTTTATCAAACTTATATCATCTTCGCACGGAGCTCCATTTTACTTATCATGCTGACAAATTCAGATACCTTGCAACCTTAGCAGTCAATCATTTTCTACTAACAACGTTACCTATTAAAAGCAAACCCAGAGTTGGTTTTACTGTTCCTAGATTCTCATGTATTATCAGACAGAGCAATGGGCAGCAGATACATCATCCTTTTCTGCTCAGTAGTGAAATAAGATGAACCAGGTTAGAGTGCAGCTGAACATGTAACCTTCATTCATCAAACAGGCATCGCATGCACCATCTGTACTTCTACCCCCAAGAAAAGATGTCACAGACGTTGTGCCACACCAGTGCCTCAAGTCTCACTCTTGAGCCAAGACTGGGACCAGGACTGAGCTGCTCTTACGACTAAAAAAAAATCAAGTTGCAGCAGAAAGGAAAACTGCTTTACCCTTTGGGCTCTTCAGGTCTCATATTTCTTCCCTCCCTCCAGAAGGCGAAAGATTTTTGGAAAAATACAAAAGAGCCACAATCTTCAAGCCCCTGTGCAGCTGCTCTGAGGTGGGAGCAGAGATGTAATCATCAGCAGAGATGCAATCATCAGCACAGCTTGCCTTTACTTGCCAACTTTTCCAGTCCCTTCCCCAGCACATGGAAGCATAGGGCCCTTCACCCAGACCTCACGGAACTGCAAGAGAACTTGCCACTTGAGTCATCATACACCTGATGAGACTTAACTGATCACAACAGGAAAGTGGGAAGTCTGAGGAGAGCAACTCTCTTCAAGATAACACCGAGCAGGTAAAGCAGTTTTAAAAGCGAAAGCACTACTCAACAATTTATTTTCTCTGTCAAGGAGATTTAAGCACACAACTGTGCATGGACTGCATGTTTAACCAGCAGCACTGCTTCCAAGAATGGGTTCTCAAGCATGGAGTGTCACTTCCAGGACCTTCACAATCTGCACTAAGTAAAATACATCTTTATTTCAACCTAAAATTGGAAAGAAAAGTATGATGCCATTTATTCCATAAATAAATAAATGATCTAAAGCTCTGATACTTTATTTTATACAACACTGCAAGTTTTTCAGAGAACAAAACTCATTTGGGTGATTTCTGTGACTGACTTAATCGATCTGATCTTTTACAGTACTGCATTACCTCAGATGAGCTTTAAAAAACACTTGCAGCGTTAATGACAAAGCTTTTCTGAAATACTTAAAAGCCAATACATAGACCACAATTTGAAGTTTAAGAAGATCTAGCAGACCACACTTCGTAACTCAGTAAAATGAAGCAACTTACTCTGAGTCTGCTACCCACCACTTGCACTGGATAACCCTCCTGGAGGATAAGCAAAAATTTTCCTCCCTCAGGCCTCTATCACGACCTCCTCCTACAATGTCTCTTTCCCAAACTGAAAAATCTTTCCTTCTCTGTGGAGCTGTTCTTCACCAGAAAGCATTTGATAACTTCGAAAAACCCTATTGTCCTTCTCCACACCTTTCTCATTTTCTTACATCCTTTTTAAAGCAAAAGGCCACAACTCAGTAACTGTGGATTATGCAGAAGATCGCAATGGCATAATAAGCTGTGATGCATAATGGTATAGCGAATGTTCAGAGCACAAAACAAGTGGCCACAAATATAATTTGCTAAATTCTTCAGGTGCCACATCCTCACCAAAACAGACTGCTGCTGTGAAAAATCTGGTCTAGATAACCATAAGATACAGAGCTAGATGAAACAAGGGTTTGATCCATAGTTGCAATTCTTGTGATTTCAACATCAACAGGACACAAACACAGTACTCTGCAGTAGAAATCAATTAAAATATAAGTCTAATGCTTCTGTACTCACAACTGTTTCTTACACAGCCATTCTTAAGTCCAGCCAGTGCTAGGCAAACTCTCTTCCCATTCCTCAGTGACAAGCAATCTTCTTAATTAAAGGAATTCAAAGTATCACAATGATTAATTTTAAATCAAGTTGTACTACCAGCAACACTATATTCCAATATCAGCTGAAAATATGTTGACTATAAAGCTTCAGGTTTCCTTTCCTAAGGATGCTGATAAATAGCAAGAGGTAAACTTGACACGTTTCAGCCAAATACTGGCATAAGTCTTCACTGTCTAAAAGGCTGCATTTGCTCAACCCAGCTGCTTGCCAAAAATGAATCACTAAAGCAACCTGAACTCATATGGGAAATGTGTTCAAGTCACATGAACACCTACTTCCACTGGTATGAATTTCCCTCAGCCTCAGCAGAGGGAAATGAGTGAATTATCGTGGAAATTCAACTGTCACTTCTGCACTTGGCCCATTTGATGTCTCCACTGAATCATACCAATGTATTGCCTTTGTAGCTCTTGAAGTACATACCCATGAATCGTCCAAAACTTGATTTCAAAAGATGCCACTTTGGCATCTCACAAAGTAAAATGTAACCATGAGCATGGATTCATTAGGAAAGATATTTATGAAAATATATATATTTTTTTTAATTAAAATCCAAGAGCACAAAACACCTAAACCAATCAAATGGTGAATAAGCACTAGGTTACAACAGAGAGCCATCTAGCATTGTCTGGACTCTCATTTCCCATGCTATTCGCTACCATCCTACCATCAGTGCTGGGGAGCAGCCTGCATTACCAGGCCATACTGCATGCTGAATCTTAAGGATAGTCATTCTATTTTTCCTCCAATTCAACTCAGAATTTTTTTTTGTAAGTCATTGTAATGTAGTTGGCTGTTTCCAATAGCTCGTGATAATGAACACGCAGTCAAGGCTGAACGCAAAACCCAGCGTCATTACTGAAGGTCCAGTCCTCAGCACATGAAATCCAGGAGATGAGCACACCTGGAAGCTGCCTTTTACAGAAAGAAGCACGGAGCTCCAGGGCCTTTCAAACTCACAAAAAACATACAGGTGAGGACTGGAAACTTTCTCCCCAAGACAGGACCTGAAAGCCACAACTGTAGGAAATCCCCAGGAGGTACACTACTGGTCCCTGAACTCAGTGAAGGGGCTGAAGACTACCTACTGTATTCATTGAATTAAGCCTATTAAAATCATAGTCTGGCTATAAAAAATAGAACTAATTTATTTACTACTCTAGCAGCAATGTAAGCTAAGAAGATGCAGAATTTAACTCATTTCTTTTTAAAAGCATTCCTATCATCCTAAATTTAACATTGTCAATAAAAATTAAGTTTATAAAGCGCACACATCAGAGCAAGATGTTGCCTACCTGCACAGAACTACTTGAAAACCAAAAATCACTCCTGTCATGGCTAAAAAAAATTGCATAAGCAGTAATCTATCACTAGTTTTGGTATTGATGCATACAAAAAGGAAAACATAGCACCATAGTATAGAGCCAATAAAAGCATTTGCCTGCCTGCAAGTTGTAGGCAAATATTTTCTTTAAAGCTATTATACAGAAGAACACATTCAGAACCAAAACAAGCAGCTGCTTAACATACTTCCAGGCTTCTGAACAGGCATAAGAACAAATGATTCTTCAGGATGTTTTCCATTTATGTAACACTGAATACAAGCATTGGAGCTAAGCTGTAAGAATGCATAGAAAGCCTAGGCTTACATTGGGTTGTTCAGTGCTGTCCTGTTCTACAGACTAGTCTACTAAATACAGTGAAACCTAAATAAAACACTGTGGGATCCTGCACAAGCACCTATCTTCTAAAAGGCACAGTAGTTTGGTGTGATAATAAAGCAGGGGGAGATGAGAAAGCACAACCAAATCAATATATATGCAGTTGGTAACTGGAATTTTGTAACAATGACAGATTTTCTTCTGCCTCTGCGTGGAAATGGTTCTCAGCACAGGGGGAATAAGAGTTATTTTCAGACTAGCAGACATGATAACAGTGCGAGGCTGAGTCTTTCCTCTTAAGTCAGATAAGCAGAATGACAGCATGGAGTCTTGTAGCAAGAGAAAAAATTGTTCTATTTGTTGCATAGCATGAAAAACTAGACAGAAAAAAGATTTAGCAACATAATTTTGAATGGACCAGAAGTGAGGTTATGCAAAACACAGGCAGGATAATAAGGAAGCAAGGCAATTGGAACAGACCCTTGCAACCAGCTTTACAGCTACATTCACTGTTTTCAATGGACACCCTAATCGCTGCTTTCAGAAACTAGCATTTCCCTACTTGTGACAATGATATCCTACTTTAAGTGTGCTTGCACAAAAAATATATATATATGTATATATATCACAAGTTAGCAGTAGAGACCTGAACTATACATCTTAATTATTTAATTTCTGCACAACTCATTCATTACTAAATGAAACCACAAGAGCAACTAGGGTATTTTCTGCACCAGAGACTGGAAACTCACAAGGCTGTGACTCAGTATTCCCCACTGGGGAAGGCTGTACCACACACAACTGACCAAGCTGTCTGATCCTTACCAGGTGACTCATGAGTCTGCCAAAACCCAGGTCCAGTTCCGTCACCAGCCTGTGGCCACCCCAGTGGAGCCACAGCATCCTGCACAGAGCTTCACCACCTGCTCCAACACCCTTCCTAGGGCAAGAGAAATGAGTTACCTCAACACATGAGGAAACTGTTGAATTTACATGCTGCCAGCAACAGACAATGCAAACTGTATTTGCTTTAAGTCCATTCTCTGCAATTTGCAGACAGTTACTCTCTAAGGGCAACAGGAGAACTTACAGACTGTCCATATTTTACACTCTGTTCAGACATGCAGATCTCATCTACACACACATTTATGACAGTGACACCAGTCAGGAAACGCAGCAGAATTGAACTAAAAATTCAAGTAAACACAACAACTGGATATTAGAGGCAATATTTATTTATATAAGCAATAAAATGGAAAACGTGACAATTTCATTTTTGTAAATCACTACACCTACCCAGCAGGAAACAGTTTTCAACCTCAAGGACCTCCTAACGCAACAACATGGAAATCACTTCTCTTTTTAGTCAGACATCATTGCTTTGAAAATGTGAAATTTCATGATTAAAAGAAATCATATCCACTTCAATGCCAGCCAGAAAAAAATTAAACAACTGCCATTCATTTATTTCCTCCTTACAATTCTTGAAAGATTTCTATTTCCAAAGAAGGTTTTAAGTTCTCCTAATGCAGACAAACAGCATGATCAGTAATACCAAGGGAGTAGACATGCTCCAAACAATTTTTCGAATGCTGACCAAAAAAAAAAGCAAAACAAAAAACCCTTGAATTTCATCATCATGCATCTTCTTTTCAGTCAATCTGTAGTCACTCAAGTTCTTTAGTTTACTTTTTCCTTTGGACATTAGCAAACTTTTAATCAATAATTTAAGGAAAAAGAAACCTCTCAGGTACAGACTAAGACACAGCTTTACTTCCTGATTTACAAAAACACCTTCACAGAACCATAGCCCCTTCCCAAGACAACTCTTTACAGAAGAAGAGTATCCAACAGAAACCCAATATCCAATGAGAAGACCCAACAGAAGCAGCATCAGGAATTCAGTGGACCACGCCAAAGAGTAGGTGACAGGAGGGACAGCCTCCCCCCAAGACAAGGAAGCAGGCACAGTCGCTGCCATCCCTTGCAGGGTGTGACTTAGAAAACTAAGAACTTCCATAGGTGAATACAGAGACATGACAATGGCTGGAAATAAATATGACTACTAGCAAGTACTACACTTCTGAAAGGAAACTCTACTGTTAAGATTCACTTACTGCTATAAGAAATTTAATATAAGGTTGAAGGAAGCATAAAGGAATGGGCCAAACTTCACAGAGGAAAACTTGAATGATAGAAAGACTGAAGTGGCTAGAAAGCTAAGCAAAAACCACCTCCTTCCCAGCAGCATGGATCATTTCTAGAGGAGCATGTGAGGGAAGCCATTCTGAAGTTACAAAAGACCCAGTACTGAAGCCCACAATCACTGAGCTGGATTAATTTTTCTCATCACAAAACAAAGTTCGAAGTTGCTCTAGGGCTTCAAATGATATGAAACCATTAAATCAGCCAGGACATCAAGCTGAATGTCACAGTAATTATTCTTCAAATACATGCTGTCTCTTGGATCAGAAACTGCATGAAAACATTTGACTTTAGTCCCATCAGAACCTGTGTTAACTCACAACACATGGTAGCATTGAACTGTTTCACATTCACAAAGAAAAAAAAATGGAATAGTGGGAGCAAATCAAGACAGGAGATGCTTGTTCCCAGGACAGTAATTAACAACTTATGGCTTGATCCTACAGAGCTGTCAATTCCAGTCTTTGGTGGAGGGCCCAGTAGGGATGGACACTTCCTCTGCCTGTAGCACCAGGAACTATCATGGCAGCATCCAACCTAAGAAAGCAAGAGACTAAAACTTTAGACATGAAGAAACAAGCTATAGCCTGAATAAAGTAACTAAGATTCTGTAAGTGATCTCTAATACATTACTTTTTAACTTTTCATCTAACCTGATATCTGTATTCTGACTTAAGGTTTGCATTAGCTCTGATGGTAGTCCCTCATGGACAAAATCCAAAGGAAGTCTTCTAGCAGGTCAGAAACTCATATAATCATAAAAGCATATCAGTTGAAAAGACCACTAAGATCATCTAGTCCAGCCATCAGCGCATGCTCATCGCTGCTCTAAACCATGTCACTCAGTGTGACATCTACCCTTTTCTTTAAAACCTCCAAGAATGGTGACTCCACCATCTCTCTGGGCAGCCAGTTCCAATATCCATCCTCAGCCAAAAGATGGGTAATTTAAATTCCCAAACTATTTTCTACTATTTATTTTTCTCTCACCTCCAGACTGTGAAGAAGAAATAAAATTGTCATGTCTATCAGACACTAAAAAGCAAGTAGAACTCAGGGGAAAGGAGAACAAAATGATGGAGATGGGTGTCCAGCCTGAGGGAACTGCAGCCTGAGTGTGCAGGCAGTTTCTGCCTTGCAAGCAACACAGAAAATCAGTCTGAAAAAAAAAAAAAAGCAGTTAAAAATAACTATCAATCCCATCTGCAACTGCTCCCACAGGACATAGCCCCAGAAAAAACAAGATTGCTCAAGCACTGCCGCAGTGGCATGCATCTCCAGAGTTTGGTGGGACAGGCAGAAATCAAATAAAGTCATTTATGACAATTAATCACTGAAAAGCAGCCTAAATCATCACAACACAAGATTTCTGATCAACTGCAGCTTAGATGCTTAAAAAGCACACATTAGCTGCTCCTACAAGAATGGCTCCCACTGGAGCTCCCTGCCCAGCACTTGCACCCACATGGGAAGCAGCATCTGCAGATCAGTCATCCACATAAGGAAACAGATTCCAGATCTGTGGAGAGAGAAGGCCAACAGGACAACAGGGGAGGGAAAACAGCTGAAAGAAGAAAGATCATCAGGAAACAAGTTAATGAGGAAACAGATGCACCAGAGAGAAAAATACCAGGGTGGGTGGTAGCAAGGCAAGTGAAGGTGAAAGTAACGTAGCTCTGGATGTAGGTGGAGAGGGCAGAATAAGCTGCAGAACTGAGGTGACTCAAAACGAAGGAGAAGTAGACACAAGAAGAGGGAAAAAAAAAAAAAAAAATCTACTCCCCCAAAGCCCACAGCTGTCAGAGCAACAGCTCTCACTAATCACAGAGTCGTCTGGGTTCCCAGACACAAAAAAATGAAAACAAGCCACTTAAGTCAGTAGGAAAATTTGAGAAATAAAGGAAAATGAAGAGAGGCAGTCACCAGCAGAGCTGACGGGAAAATGGTATATCCTACAGGATATCACAACATTTCAAAACCTACACTATTTCAAATCAGGATAAAAGGTATGTTTTAGTTCATTAAACTTTTAACACAACTTGATTGAAACACCAAATTCTGAGGTCAAACTCCAACAATATTCAGAATGAAACACGAGAAACTAAATACCACATTTTTTTTCCAAATAGTTTAAAGAACATCTCCCAAGAATTCCTGCAATTTTGTTTAATTTTCTTGTCGAACTGCTCCATCACTAATTTGACAAACAAAATTAAATGAAACCACTATTCCTCACTAGAATACTGCATAAAAGAGATACAATACAAAGGAGCCACATTTCAAAAATGAGTAGTTCTGCAAATCTGACTGTGGCCCTGCAAGATGAGTTACAAAATCTGATGTGTTTTTAAGTTTTAGGGAACGATTCTCCAATCCTGTGCTCCTATGGAATGGAAATGGCAAAAGAGTTCTGAAATGGAAAGACAAAGTCCATACCAAAGTGCTATGTCACTGTCAATCTCCCACACAGCTAATAGAGCTGGGTTTTTTTTTTTTAGTATTTCTTAATTGGTATTTTTAACGCTAAATAACAATTAACTTTCCATTTACTATTGCTAAAGCCTTGTGCTCATGGCATAACACAATCAACTATGGGCCTTACAGGCAACAAAAACCTGATTTCTCAGAAGAATACATAGATCATGAAAATTAACTGGATTCCCAAGTGGCCTACAAACCACTGCTTCACACCAAGCTTCCCAAAACTGAAGAGAGATCCACACCAAAGGAGACACAAGAAAAAGCAGGTGGGAAATGAAAGTTCAGTAGAATTTTTTTAAAAAAAATACTTTGAGATAAGCAACTGTCAGTTCAGAAAAGCACATTATGCAACCTGAAATACTGCCTCACTCTATCCAGAGGGTAAATCACTGAAAGAAACTGTAACTTAACTGTTTCCTCATATAGCTTGGTGATGTTGAGCAAAACTGGTACAGAACTTCAGCCTCAAAACAGCACGAGGACATTTTCAAAATATGTGCTTAAACACAAGCTAGGTTTTTAAAGCTTGCCAGAAATTCCTTTCCAGCAACAAGATAGCAAACAACTATGGGCCCAAAGGCAGCAGTATGTGACAGCACTTGAAATTCTCAGTCTTCAAGCAGAAGACAGAGCTTCAAGCAACAGCAGTAAACATTCCCTGTAATTCTCTATTTTCCGCTTGTTCTCCAGAAACAATAAATTGCAAGCTGGAGCTAAATCCCACAGAAATGAGTAGGATGGTAAGTGCTTACTTTGAGTTACAGTTCCCATGGTAGAACTGCATCATGATTGTAGCTCTATCCAAAGATAACCAAAACCTGCTCAGTATGTTACTGCAGTGACAGTATGGTCTTCCACCTACCTATAAGCAACTCTGTGCTGGAAATCACATAGATTCACTCAGTGATCCTCAGGAATTCAGAAAGAAAAATAAGACCATCCTTAACTGACAAGGTACCACTGCTACGTAAAGTAACAGTTGGAGGGAATGTGAAGTCCATCACTCTAGTATTTAAGTATAATTTATGTACAGAATGCAAACAAAACACAAGGAATTGACGCTACGAGGATGTCATCATCATTACTAAATTTATTTAGAGCATGAGCAGTTTTGTTTTATCATCTAATTTCTTACATGATAGCGAAGCTTCTTTAACAGTCATTTTTCAAGGACCAAGCTTCTGCTGTAGTTGACCGTAAGTCTTCTATTCATGTTGAAGTAATATGATCATAAAAGCCTATGATGCAAGATATCCTAAGAATAGACTGCACAATATATCGCCTTGTGTAACTCAAAGAATAGACAAATTTGATAGCGCTAAGGATTTTGCAATAAAAACCCTCCTGTCCTGACAAGCTTTGCCACTTCAAAATGTGCTTTAAATATGCTTTTGGTTTTCCAGAAAATGTGTTATTACAGCAACAATTTTAAATACATATTTTATTCATTTTTACAAGGCAATGACATCATGTTTCCTATATAATCTAAAGTACCTTACACATGATTTTTAGATGGATAAAACTAGTGAAATATAGGCAGTGACATACTACACCAAATCCCTACTAATCAAATTAAAATGAAGTTCTGATTTAATGTAAAGGTAATTTGCAGGTCCAAAATAATTATTTTGTATAACAAGGTAGTCAGATGTAATTTTCCCCAATTACTTTAGTCTATACCTGCAGGTCTGCAAGTGCATTAAATGCCATGTGAGCAGCATTCATATCAATTGCTACGATGCCGCTATATTACACAATGTGTGACTGAAGTTTCGCGTTCTGAATATCCAAAGAATCAAATATCCTATTAGCAGTCCTTCACTGCTTCATGTTACCAAGACATTCACCACTGTCATTTAATACAGGATGAAGGAAAGAGTCATTGACTGATACTTATCTGAAGTACATGTTCCCACTTGACAACAGATTGAATTGGAACCAATAGTACTCATTGATCCTTGGGGGACCATCTTTCTCCTAAATATACAAATTCAAAACATCTCTATTAAGATAGCAATTCAGATGCTAGTTTATACTTTATACTCAGCAGCTATTTCACAGTGCCTCAAGTCTCAAACTTGGCTTATGAAAGTAAAGCGAGAGCAAAGATAAAGCAGCTCCAGATGATGCTGGGTCAACTGGAGAACAGAGAAAAAGATAAATAGCCAATTCACCAAAGCATACATCAACTTAGACTTCTCTTGTGAAACCATTTTTAAAATACTGAAATAACACAGCGTAGAGTAGTAGAAAACATTGTTACAGAATATTGTGGAATAATATAGAAGTTCTGCGATGCTGTCTTGGAGCAACAAGGAGAGGAAAGTTACTGAAGATCTTCAGTGGAGAAAAGGGTTGTCAACTTTCTTTTGCTTGTTTGTTGGAGAACTACAGATACAATCTCAGTACAGGGAGGAGTGAGTTTGAAAACCTGCCACCTTAAACTTCCTGAAGATAGAATTATCAATGACACTAAGCCAATGCACCCTCCTTCGTACAGGGGGATCCCACACAACGCCAGGTACAAACTAAGAGCTCCTGCCCACAACGCAGCTCAGGCTGTGAGCCCAGCTGCCCTGCAGTGACAGGCTCTCATCCCACCCAGCCTGGCTTGGCCACTTGGCACGCTACCCTGTGCCTTTCCAGCAGCACTTAGTGTTCTCCTGCCCTGCCCCCCTTTTCATCATGCAAGTCTGGGTCCTGTAAGCCCTTCCCATTCCCAGCTCACTGGTTCCCACTAGCCCACCCAGGGCCCAGCAGCAGCCATGCCCACACTCAGCCATGCCATACCTTGCCATGTCTCCAGCAGTGCCACATTACCTTGCATCTCACCTTGAGCCCTTCCCTCCTACCCCTCTGCATTTCCTTCCTTACACTTGCAATTTGTTCTTTACACCCAGATTTAATCAATTCTTTTGATCTTCACAGGAGATGGAGATAGGATGAGGGTGAGAAATACACAATCCCCTATGTCACCCACAAACAAACAGCATGAAGCCAGACCTGTGTGCAGTGCCACAGCCTGGGAACAAGCCCCTGGACATAGCAGACCCAGGGGAGCACCATTATTGTTACAGAATAGCATGGCATAGCCAACACTGCTTTCCTGTATTTATCCTGCTATAAATCTCAAATGCTTTTTCCAGCCCTCTCAAAATCCTAAAGCATCTCACTTGCTGATACGCTTATTGATTCATCTCTCAGCTTCTCCTGACCTTTCTTTCCAGTTCACACTAGTATGAGGAAACAACTGGAAGATGCATTTCCTTTCTGAGAATTCAGACGTTCATTCTTTCCTTCCCACAAACAATCTTTTCAGCTGACCAATGCCATAGGTCTCCCACCTCTGTCAGATGAGGATCAGGAAATAGCTTGGCTTCTCCCACGTGACAGAGTAGCACACCACGCACAGTCACTAAGTTAAACTATCCACAGCAGATGAACACTATGGCCTCTGTGAAAACCAGCACTAACATTTTTTCCTGTCGCTGCATTATACAGCTTTCAGCACACTAAGGCTTTGTGCAAGAGGTGACATTTTAGGCAGTTCTTGGCAAGATACACTGGCTGCATTTAATAACTGTATGATAAACATAGCACGTA
Source organism: Chrysolophus pictus (assembly GCA_037305975.1). Taxonomy (NCBI): domain Eukaryota; kingdom Metazoa; phylum Chordata; class Aves; order Galliformes; family Phasianidae; genus Chrysolophus; species Chrysolophus pictus. Next base: position 9,669,603 of record CM074583.1, on the reverse strand, counting down.
AATAAACTTTGCAACATAAATATAGCACAACTGCAGTCTTCCCTCCTCAACCAAAAATAATCAGAAACCAGAACCAAAAAGTTTTCAAAAGTTACTGTCTCCATCCTAAGGTAAGCAGAATTACCTACATACAAAAACTGAGTCACTTGCTTTTTGTCAGCTGCTTTTCTTATATAAAAATAGGGGTCATGTTAAGGTTTTGCTTTGAAGAAATGTTTGTTCAAAATATTTTACAAAGTCAAACATGTAGCAGATACGTATATATGTATACACAGCATATTTACAGATATATATGGATAAATAAGTTGGTTGCACCAGAAGCAATGTCTTCTATTGATTTCCATGGAAACTACAACAGATACAAAGAGCACAATAACACTATCAGATAGAGCAAATCCTCAGCTATGAACACTGTTTTTCAACATAGGTTGCTGTGCGTTTTCACCAGTGGTGAACAAGAGCCTGCATGCTGTGCTTGTAACAAACTGCACCAGCAGAAGTGACTCACTTTCACTGTCACCACCGCTGAAATGCACCACCCACCACCCCACTGTGCTCACACCTACAGTTTGGTCTCCATAAACATTCAGCAAGCATTGATGAATGTCAGTGGGTGCCATTTTTACACATGGAGGAATTCAGTGACTGCCCCTCTGCTGCCATTTGTCACGTGGTAACAAAATGAAATGGAATATTGGTGGGAAATCTCAACCTCTACTGCCACACCACCAACATCTTTGACATTGTGAGCCAACATAATAAAATAGGAGGTATTACTTTCAGAGCAACTGTTACACATCCTTTATAAATACAATAGTTTTCATTTAGAAGAATCACTAAAATAAGGTTAAGTATGTTAGATGTGTAGTAGGCTGAAGTACCAACGAGTACACGACTTCACAACCCTCTTGACCAAGATGTGAAGCAGAGCCATGTCTCCTGCTATACCCTCATCCTATGGTTTCCTGGACACCCTCAGCAAGGACAGGGAGCTCTTCCAAGAAAGCTCAGATAGCACCCAGAAACATCATGGGGACAACAAAGATAATGAACTTCCTCAGACTGCACAGTCACACCAAAGTAGAACAACTCCCTATAAGTAGAGAACATTGGAACTTTAATATAAACTGAGGATTATTTTGTTTATTTTTATTAGAATAATAGGAAGTTGTTATTTTTAATATTTAATCTATGTCAACATCTCTTTTGGTGAACTTCCATGCCAGTATTGCATTAAGTGCAGCTTTCCTGTTTAGCAATCTCTTGCAAGTTAACTAAATGCCTTGCAAAAATCATTTCAAAAGTAGCTTGCAAAGTATTAAAGACAAAAGATACGCATTAAACAGATGACATCTTCTACAAATCCATTGTAATCCGCTGGTTAGGGTTTTATATTTCTGATGATAAATTATTCAAGTTCTTTTATGATCAAGATTAAACATTAGGATTAGTACTCTCTGTTACGGATCACATCTATTTTCTTTATTTCTCCCAACCCACGTTAGCAAAGCAAACAGCTTTGAGGAAAGGCTGCCAGAGAGATGCCAATGCTGAAGCACACCACTCCATCCTTCAGCATCAGCACCACGCTTCAGGAGAAGGCTGCCCCACACCAGCACGCCTGCCACATCTCCACAATGCACTGAGCACAGTGCCTCTTCCAGCTCCCTCCCTGGCAGCTGTTTAACCTTCTTCACACGAGAGAGCGTGTGCCTGCAGCAAGACCTTGCACAGCCCCAGAAAGGAAAGCACTGTCATCTATCAGGTCCGAATTGGACCCTCATACAATTGGCTTTAAGGTCCAAAAGATATCTATGAGATCTGTCTACGCAGTCTCTTTTTCTGATTACATGCACAGGATGAAAATGACAAGTGATGCTGCCAGCCCTTGAGAGGTCAAACAGGGAAACAGGTTTGGATTGACATGAGAGTTCTAACTCTGGCCAACACCACTGTTCTTCTCAGTCACATTGAAAACACCTGAACATGGAAGTCCCTAAGCCCAGCTGTTGCCATTCCCATACAAAGCCCACGTGCAGCTTTTTCCACAAGTGACCCAGCACTCAGACAAAAGCAGGCAGCATTCAACTGCAGGAGATGGGAAACTGGTTAGCAAAGCACAGCACCACTGTTCTTGCTGCAGATGAGTTTTGTACTTCCACACCTGAGGCTTGCTCTCCACGTGAGTTACTGAACCTGCACCTATTCTTCTAAGGACAGATTGAAATAACCAGGCTCATCGTCATAAACACAGAGAAATGCCAGCAATAACAGCCAACATTCAAATAGCTCCTAAATCCTATGTTTTGCAATCTAAAACCACTGAGACACTTCTGTTATGCAGGCATCATCTCCAAGAAGGTGGAGGGGCTGAATCCATGGCTTCCAGATGCCTGACACAGACCGCCCACGACAACAGCTGTGACAGAAAATGAGTGGTCAGTAGTAAGACACACAGGTGGCCCCATACTGGGCAGCTCACAGAACAAAACACATGCATTGCCAGTTGGCTGAGCACGTGCCAGTGTTGCAATGCCAGGCATCAGCCTCACTTTCTGTTCTTCCCCCACGAGCAGCCTGGTGCTCCCCCAGCAGCTCAGCAGCACTCTGTCCCACTGCATGGAGCCTCTGCATGCAGCATTAAAGAGGCAGCACCAACTGCAATCCCTCTGAGCTTCTGATAGAGCTTTTAATGGGTTACCAAGAGCTTCTGAGCAGAGCTGATGAGCGTTACTGACATCTGATCCACCACATCCAATCTGAAAAAAATAAAGATGTAGCTGAAGGGAAGAGACTTGGCTCTGTTATCAGCGAGCAAGCAGCTACTCCACCTCTGCCTGGGGCAGCATCACACACCTTCCCCTTCTTTGACACTGGTAACTTCGTAACTAGACATGAAAACATGGTTCACTGAGAAAGGTCTGACAGATGTCAAAAGCAGCACAAACCAAGGCAAAAGCTGTGCAATCCGCCTCCCATGAGGTCCCTTCACCTCCACCCTTCCCTTTCTCTGGTTTTATTCCTCCAAAAGCACAGTAAAAATCTCCTGACTTCTCAGATTGTGCAGCAGAAAACAACATCAGGGCATGGAGCAGAGGAGCTGTAGCTCTATTTTAGAGGATAATACATAAGGGCCACAGGAGGTTCAAACAGCTCAGCTGAGCAGTACAGACAGCAGTGTTCAAGCAGGCTGCACAACCACAGGCTGCATGCTAATGCCCAACCTGCTCTGGCAGCTCATGTCTCTAAGATCCCTGAACCACTGCCTCACAAGTACAGAGAGAATCAGCTTGTGTTTCTGTGAGGTCTGAGATCCTACAATGCACCAAACACACCACTATGCTGACACATGCTATCTTGACAAAACTCACAACTCAGAGCTCAGCAGGCTCCAAGTCACTCTCATAAAGTTAGCAATCTCTGAAACTTCAGCATGTTGGCATTCTTTACAACCGTAGCAGCCAACCACAAGCAACTTGCAGAATTTCTATTTATCACATTGTTTATAACAATTTTGAAATTTTCACTGAATGATTCTTTCTGTAAGAAACCACCTCCTCTAATCTAAGAAGCTTCTCATCAAACCCCACACAACCCCACTAAGACAGTCCAGTCTTAATCTTGCAGAAAGCAATGGTACCAGAAGGGCTGGTTTAGCCACTATAGGTTTGATCCAGCAGCAGTTCCCCCCATTTTCAGAGTGAAAGCAGCACAGGGCAGAAACACACCACTGGTAAGGGCAGTGTGCAGCACAGTGCAGTGCACGTGCCCTGAACGTGCAGCAGGGATGCAGACAGGAGGCTCCTCTTAATTGGGAAATGGTTCTAGGATGCACACATTGCACATATTAAGCTCCAGTTCAAAGTGTACATTATAAGTACTTCAAGATCTGAAATTGTATTTCATGGTTTTAAATAAAGAACTAAATATGGATCTTAATGATACTCAAACAGCCCTAAGCAAGGAAGACAGAACATTTTGATACTCAAAGGCATGCCACTATGGTTTTATTCATCATAAATAAAAATAAAGCTGATGATGGTCTTTGCACATGATATTAAACCTCTAACCGAAGTTGATTCTACCAGTTAGCTATCCAAATAATACTGTGTAATATCAGGAGGACACCCTACTGGTTCATTAAAGCAAAACTAAATCTATTTCTATCATTTTTATCCACTCTAAGTAGGGCAGGAAACCACTTGCAACAGTTCATATGGAAATTATTTATAGCTTTTCAAGCTCAAGTAAAAATGGGTCAGTTCAGAAGCGATTCATCCATCTATAACAAAGACATGAAGCAGGGCTCTAGTACAGTTAAGCAAGGCCTGAGTCTCTAAAGGAGCTTGAATGGTATAGACCCAGGAGAACCTCTCAAAATCCATTCCATTTGGAAACACATCTCCCTGTGCTGTTAGAGCATTGCCTCTGCATGCACAACTGAAACAGGCACTGGAGCTCCCAAGCACATTAGAACATCCATCACATCCTCCCAGTCCAACACAGCTACACCAGAACACCCAACGTGCCCTTCCCATCCAACACAGCTACACTGAGACACCCGTCACATTGTTCCAGTGTAATGGTGCATTGGATTGGAACGGTCATCTCACCCTTCTAACCCAGCACAACTACACCAGGAGATGCATCACACCCATCAGATCCAGGGCAGCTACACCAGGACAGTCATCACACCTTTCTGATTCAACACAGCAACACCAGGAGAGTCATCCCAGCCTTCCAGTGCAACACAAGTACACTGAGACATCCATCACGCGCTTCCAATCCAACACAGCTACACTAGGACAGCCACCAAGTCCTTCCAATCCAATACACGTACACCAGGACACCCCTCACACCCTTCTGACCCAACGCAGTTACAGCAGGACAGTCATCTCACCTTCCAATACAGCACAGCAGAGTGGGGGTTTCCACCCTAACCCGCTGAACTACAGCTGGTACTTTTTCTCTCCCTACGGTGCACACTGAGAATGCGTTGGCAGCGAAACATAGTTGCCAGAAAAGGAAATTAAGAAGTAACAATGTACTGGGCCGTGCGAGTAAACACGGACAAAGAACGCTCCCCACAGAAGTATCTTTCACCTCAGCTTTTCTGCCGTGAACGGCAGCTCTCATTTTGATACGTTTCACGACGATACGAAACGGTGCGAGGCGTCCCTTTCCCAACGCGTTGGAACCCACGAGAGCCCCGAGGCTCGGCTTCCATCCCAACACCCGCCGCATCTCCGGCGGGGCGGAGGCGTGCAGGGGGCGGCAGGAGAGCCCGGAGCCCCGTCACTGCTACAGCCTCACCTCGGCGCCGGGCTGCCTTTGTGAGACGGCAACAAAACAGAGCAGCCCTGACCAAAAAAAAGCATCTAAAACCGGATGAATTTCGAACTATTATGTAACCAAAACATCAGCTGGAAGAGTCGACCACGAGGCGTCGGACTCCCGCGGTGCCGCGGGCTCCCGGTCGCGCTGCGGGGCAGCGGGGACAGAAGAGGAGCGCTGGCGGCACGAACCCGGTCCCCCGTCCCTGCGGGCCGCCCCCCGCCCGCCCCGAGCACCGCGGGTGCCCACAGCCTCCCGCCCCCTCGCACACCTGGGCAAATCCCGAAGAACGACACAACAAGGGGCTATTGACGCGATGAACCACCCGCGGCGATCACCGGCGCGCGGCGAGCACAGAAACGCAAAGCTGCGCTCGCTCCTCACCGTAGGGCTGAGGGGAACTTCCCCTCAGTGCTGCACCGCACCGCCCGAGCGGGGCCGCCCCGAGACCCTCCGAGCTCAGCCCCGGCTCCCTTCTCCGAGCGGGGCCCAGCAGCGGGCACGGAGCGGCGGCGGCGCTGCCGGGCGGCGCCGGGAGCCTCGCACAAAGAGCGCGGGGGCACCGCGACCGCGGACACGGGGGAAGGGAGCGCGGGACGGGGACGGCCCCGCGGCCTCACCTGGGACATCTGCGGGCGCAAGTTGATCTCCTTGAGGTTGATGGAGTGGCTGCGCAGGTTGTTGAGCAGCTGGCACAGCAGCACGCCATCGCGCAGCGTCTGCGCCAGGTCGAAGACCTGGGCCGTGTCCCAGGTGACCCGGTGGTTGGGCGGCAGCACCTTGCAGCTGATCAGCCACTGCCCGCACTGCTTCCACGGCTCCATCGCCGCCACGCTGCGGCCGCGGCGGCCCCCGCTGTGCCCTCCGCCGCCGCGGCCGGCCCGGCCCGCCTCGCGCCGCGCCGCCCCGCCCCGGCCCGCCCCGTCAGGCGGGGCCCCACCGCCCCCTCGCGGGGGCTCAGGTGCGTCCGCGCGCGATTCCGTGCCGGGTCCGGCTGTGCGCGGCCCCCGAGAGCGCGCCGGGTAAAGCAGCCGCGAGGCGCGGGGGGCGGCAGGTGCCGCTCAGCAGCTCCGGCAGCGCTGCTTTACCAAGCTCTGCCCCGCGTCTCTATTTTGTACGTATCTTACATCATATTACAAAAAAATAGCGCGACGAGCACTCAGGTAACTCCAAGTAAAAAAATATTCCAAGAATTAAGTTACTAAAAATGACTTCAACCACCTCCATCTCTCCTCCCGACCCGCCCCCTTCCCCCCCCCCCAAAAAAAAACCTGACACTACAACCACCACAGTTTGCATTGCTCTCCACGTCCGAATTTCTAAAGCTGTTCTTTCGGCTTCTTTAGCCGTGCTGGAAAGTCACTTGCTCTTGAAAGACATCTGTTAACAAGATCCAGGAAAAAAAAAAAAAAAAAAAAACCAGCCTGGGGTAAGTAGGGTGAGAACACCTTCTGACAGTGCTGCCCACACCTGCCCTGAATGTCCCAGTGCCCAACACTCACTGCCCAGCAAGCAACTGCCCCAAGAGCTGCTAATGGTTACTCTAACAACACCATCCATCTGCTAGGGATGCAGCCCACAGCATGATGAAGCCCTTGCACAACACATACATCCCAGCAGACTTAAGGTACTGCCTCACAATGCCACAAGCAGCAGGCCCACTGCCCAGGCACCTCCCCAGGCAGGAAAATCCTTTTACTTCAGATCAGGAGTGCAAGGTTACACAGCAAAGGACTGGCTCCACCACACTGCCTCCCCCACAGGAGCAATTCTCTGTCTGCATCAAAAGGGATTGAAGTTAACAACCCGCCATGGTTTGGTTATCATCACCGATCAGATTGAACAGCAGAGCTGTTTGATCGAGAATATAATAAAAAACTGCCCAGGAGTAAGGCTTATTTATTTATCTGTGACAAGTTAAACATCAAGTGGCAAGCAAGTAAACACTGTGTGGTGCCCACAGCCAACCCCCTCAGGCCCACAGCAGACATAACTCTGACACCAAACCAGAGCACAGCAAAGCAAACAAGCCAACACAAGAAAGAAAGCTATGTGCACCACATTACACAGCATCCACAGCCCTGCCCAGCCAGGCTCAGCAGCACAGCAGCAGCTGAAGGCAGCATGGAGTGGGAACACAGGGCACAGGAGAGCAAGCATGACTCTAGGACACAGCAGCCACAGCAACAGCACCTGGGTGCTCATCTGGAACAAATCACTGCACCTGGGTAATGGAAACAGTCCAAGCTCCAAACTCCAAGCTTTCCAGCTTGAGTTTTTAATTGATTTTAACTACCATCTAACAAATCTGCTTTGTGGTCCCACACTGCTCATGAGCTCTTGCACTGTTTTTAAAGATGACATTTCACTCAAAATATAGGATATAGCATAAGAAAGAGTAAAAACACTCTCAGCCAGTGCCATCCCTTCAGATATGTTAAGATGATGGATTTGACCACGTTCAGGAATACTAATGGAAATTTGTTGAAAATGGAATAATAAAAGCCACCACCATGCCACAGCCACTCATTTGTACTGGGCAGCGCATGCTCTGTGCTCACTGCTCATACCTGCACTGAGTGAAGCTTAGCAAAGGCACTTGGAGCTTGCTCTAGATTCATGTGGAGAAGAATCCACATCTCTACAGGAATCCCAGAATGTCAGCTACATGCAGAGTTACATGGAGGAAAGGGAGGAAGGGGCAAAGCAGAGCTGTAGCCCAAACTCAAGCTCAGCACAGCCCTGCCAAGAGCAACAGGCTGGCCACTGCTGAGGAGCAAGATAGGCACAAGTTCACTGTTCTCCTCTTGGAATACTAACCTCAGCCTACTTCAATTTCCTACATTGTCCACACTGGAAGTTTGAGCTATTTCTTCGTTCTCCAGTACCAGACCAGTTGGAGTGCCCCAGGCAGCAGGAAGAATGGGTTGGAAGCCATGGCAGCCATCTCCTCCACCAGCACAGGCTGACATTCCCAGACCTTAACAGTGAGGGCTACATTTCAGTCGCTCAAAAAAGCCCAGGGTATTTTACATACTGCCTCCCCATGCCAGCCCCAGCACATTACTAAGCTATTCACTGAAGTGGTTTTGTCTTTAGATTCTTATAAAGAAACCAGTAACATTTTGGGCTTTCATTCCTGCATTCACAGCACTGCAAAGCAGCCGCAGAAATCCAAAACTAAAAATAATTCCATAAAAAAAAAAACAAGTCTGAAGGAGAACTGTACACAAAAGTGCACCCAAAAGGAGCTTTTGCATATTTTTTGTTTCCTTCCAGGAGACAACTGTCTCCTTGCTGGAGACATCACCATAAATTTGTTTTCTTTACTTTTTACCCTGTGCTGCATCCTGTGAAAGTGGCAGCTCTCCAGCTCCTCCCTTGTTATTTTATTGAGAGAAACTCGATTTGCTTTATAAGCTATTGGTTCTGGCTCTTAAGGTTTTCCTGCCTTCTGATGACAGCTCTGAGCACACTGTTGAATAATACAGAAAGTGGTGCAAGCTGAAGCGAAGTGCTGCCTTCATTCGTGGGTGCTAAACGCCCGCATGCTGCCTGAGCGCTGAGCTCGCACTCAGCATGTCTCAATTAGACCCATTTCATTATACTGGCAAGAAAATGCAGTTACATGCAGGCTGCAAAAGTATAGAAATACACAGTCTTTGTTTCAGCCATTCATATCGCTGTCCTGCTTGAAAATGCTTTGGGCTAATGTGGTTCCTGGCCAAAAGCTTCCCTTGAGCTGTGCTTTTTTTTGGCTGGAAGTGAATAATCAGGAGGTGGCCAGTGTCCAGCATTTCTCAAGTAGCCTGTTCACCTCGCAGCAAAAGAAAATGAGGCTGAGATCGCTGACCAGCACTCTTCAGTAATTGGCCTGCCACTGAAATGGATGTGGATCAGGAACTCTGGGTGCACCAGGCTGTGTCCAACAGCCCTTGGTTCCGGCTTCAGGACTGCTCTGCTAACTTTGTGGCAGAAAGCAAACAAGTGCTGCTGCTTTTAATTGATTGGTTCTTAATTATTTGTTAGCGTTACCATGAAAAGCCTTACGCTGCACATTGGATAAGTAAAAACAAAAAAAAAACTTCTAAATTAACAAATCAATCTGACTATAAGCATTACGATTTGCTTTAAAAACCTAACTCAAGTTTGCATAGAAATAACCGTAGCGATTGAAATCCATGTGAAACACCGAAAACAAAAAAATCATAAGTAAAACAAGCAGCTGGAAGGATGCATGGAACTGAATATAACAAGAACTAGAACTGAATTTACCTTTCAGTGGAGACCTGAGGTATGCAGACAGTCAATAAGCAGATAGTAATAAACTAAGAGAAATTTTAAGAGCCAACTAACACCAAGAGAACACCAAGATACCTGGTTTATTATAAAATTGCTTCAACGTGCAGAATGTGTTTGCATGTTTGAGGAATCTATGAGTCATGTTGCAAGGGAATAGCCATCTAAACCAGTCAATGTCAAAATAAGATGTTAAATTAGCTGCCTAGATCCAACAGCTATCTACAAATTATCAACTTCAACCATCATTTTCAACTCTACTTCCCCCCCTAGATATTTGCTTTCTATTTAAGTCAACAGAAGTCTGTCGGATTATAGTAGGTCCCAAATACAGTATTTGCTGCGTAGATACTCACATATAACCCTTCTAAAAATATTCATACAAAGGGAGCAAAAATATGTTGCCTCTCTGACCTGAGAAGAGAGGGATGTAACTGCCAACATGCAGTCATTACATTCCTCAAGTCTTAGTAGATCCAGCTCAATTTCCTTAGACTTCATTGATGTCACTAAGCAATATGTACCTTCCTTATCCTTTCCTTCACTCTATCTCCATTTCTTATCTTCAATACATTGTTCTCAACAGTCTCATCTTGTTACTTAATGCAAAGTCAGATCAGATGACAAGGTTATGGGATAGTGAAAATACCTCTTTTCACTCAACGCAGAGGGAAAGGAGATGCTGACCAAAGTAGTTTCCATGATCCCAGCTGACAAGGAAACAATAATTTTATGAAAGGTTGAGGTGACCAACATACAAATGCAGAAAGCTAGAAAGCAGCAGGAAGAAAGCCCTAAAACACAGAAAAGTACTTTTTGCATGCTGGTTGTGCATAGTGTTTGTGTGTTTGTTTCCATAGTTTGTACAAAACCCAGAATTCAGAAAGATTATCTGTATCTTTGGATGAAGGCATCAGTTGCTGCAACTGTAACATTCGCAGGAAGATCAGATGGGAAGACATTTGTATATAAGGAGAGTCAGAAAAATTCTCACATTAAAAAAGAAATCCCCAACTCTAAAGCTGGGAAAAACTGAATAAGACTATGCAGAAATATCTACTCAGAGTCAAAGAGCAGAGCAGTATTTATCATGCTATTACAGAATTTTATTCAAAATTATAGTATTAGGCAATTGAACTTCTCATATCTTATGGTTAAAATTTCTATCAGTCTCTCATCTCCTGCTGCGTTAATTTCTACAGCAAATAGGACAGTCACATATAACCTCTAAGACCCTGTTCTGTTTTTTTGCTGAGTGTCAGATGTGTCTGTATGCTAATGAGTATTTGGTAAATAAAAGCTTCCTTATATGCTTACAAGTAAAAAATAGTAAAAAATTTTAACAACAAAACTGTAGAGTTTATTTTTAAAGATGACAGAAGGTAAGGTATTTGTAAGAGCTTCAGTAGGCACCTCCAGTGTTACCATGCTTCTGTCTCCTCAAGAATAAAAAATATTTATTTCAGAACAGGACGCTGCCTACTTTTTAATGAGAGTTCTCAGGTACTGTTCATCTAAAAATGTGGACAAAGGCTAGACTGCAGAGGCTAACGTATTAGGGATCTCCTTATTCGGTCCATAGGGATTGGATTTGCACTGGTAGGGACAACGACAGGACCTGCAGCTGACAGGTACCATGAACACCAATCTGCAGCACAGAAAAATAAGGAGCAAGATAGGAATTTCCAGAACTGGCCTCTGAATGTCGTGAACTTCCATTCCTGCATGCTCTGTTTTATATCTAATGCAAAACCTCACTCCCACAGATGCCAAGAACATTTCTTTCATTCTGGAAGAAAAAAAGATCTCACCCCAGACCTTTAATTTGCATGTCTATGATCCTCGCCTCAGTTACAGTCAGTGCTATCTGTGGCTGCCAACAACCTGGGATATGAAGCTGCGTATCCTAATTAGAGAGCCCATTAAGATAGTGGCTGGTAGCATTTCATCTTAAGTCAAACCACTGACTACAAGCAAGACAATGACAGTCATTAATTATCTTCTATCTCCCTGCCATCAAGTCCCACCCACTATGCTAATACCAAAAGTTCCTCAGTCCTGCTTGACAATTATTGCTTGAAGTAAAATTGTCCATGTGAAATGATCACTTAAAAACAAAGATTTTAGATTCAGGTCTACCATATCAGTTAGTGTCAGAGCAGAGATATGCTGCTCTCATCATGTTAGAACTAACAGCAGGCTTCTGCCAATGCAAAGCATTTGAGATTTACCCATCCTGTGGAGCTAGGGAGTGCCATATATGAGCATAATGACCTTTGTTAGCTGCTCATCCGCATGCAGCACTGGAAAGCTGGCTTCACAAGACTTGAATAAAGACAAACACCCATACAATGAAGTCTCCCAGTGGCTTGTTTAGACTTACGTTACACCTTAAAAGATAATAGAACAGCTAAGATAACATTTATGGACAAAACAGAACATGTTGCAAGTAGCGAGGTGCATTTACAACTTTAGGTTTATGTTCAGATGAGGTGAGAGAGGTCCATTTGGCAAGTCCAAGTTATTAAACTTCCTCTTTCTTCCCTGTCACCTTTTTCCTTACAGCACAGGCTTAAGGTAGGAGTGGAAGTCCATTAGTAGCTTATGAGGTCCAACAGCTACCACTTGCTTCCCTGTGTAAACCCAGGTGCTCCACAGTCAATCATCTCACTTATAAAAGATTGAGGGATTGACAGAGAACAGCTCTCAGAAGAAATCATAACAAGCTTCTGCCGTAAAGCAATAAAGAGGCAGTGCTCTCTGACAGCACACAGGTTATGATGAAGGCACACAGAACAAAATATAAACACAATTTGCCTTAAATTGTGCGCCAAGATAATGTGAACTTCGGTCAAAGTTTCAGCCACTCCAAGAGAGAAGCGCAACAACTCTGCCTACTAAAAAGCTGATTTAGATTAAATTGAAAAAAAACTCCCTGTCCAAGCACCACATAACCTTCCTCCCACTTTGTTATTTCCTGCAGTCAGCCCTTACATCACTGCAACTCGTATACAATACTCAAACAGGAAAAGTGAAGCTAACCTTACACCTGCAGACCATCCTGCAGCGTTTCCCTCAGCCTTTATGAACGTCCACTGCACAAGCCCGAAACTGCAAACATCCTTGGTGCAATTTTAATTCCATAAATGTTTAAACAAGACAATATCAAAAAGGTTTCATAGCTGAATTAGATGAAGCGCTACAAAGCAAAGGAATGAAAACATGCCATTAAGTAGCAGAAAGATACAAGTATATATAGCCAGCAGGAAGCAGTCACCAGCAAAGCTAGCAAGAACTGTGGCAGAAACTGGGTCTGCCATCACAAACCCGGAATTTTCCTTCCCTCTAAGCCCAAATACTGCAGAGCTGTACCTGTTAATTGCTTTCACAAGTATCCACAGCTGTACCGCCTCCTTTTGTGGATTTACAATTAAGTTGTGCAAACAAACAGGTAGAAGAACAGGGGATATTTACAGGCTTTTACTTCTCTTTTTCCTAGGAAGGGACCAAAGGACAGACAAGGGCCAGGTAAAGGTCTGGCAGATGAGGAGCAGCACGGACCCACACCCAGAGCAGCAATCAGCTCACAACCAGCAAGCAGCACCCGGAGTGCACACACCCCAACGGCCAGGCAAACCAGCAGCCAGCCCCAACAGTCAGCCCTTAGCTTTCTGGGAAGCTCAGAGCAACCAGATGGCCCAGCCCATCAACAGCCTGCTGAGTAGGGCCCGCACTCATGCCCTGCTTCCCCTTGGATGGCTGAGGGAGCACAAGTTAGCTTAACTGCTTGGCTAAGCTCATCTTGGAGGGGGTGTATTTAAATACTGTCAAAGAAAGAGAAGCACGCACATAAAGAGACTTCACTGATCTCACACATCGTTATTTGATGTGTGCATCTAGGTGATTGGCAAGACATACAAAATCGTCAGCCCTGTGGTCTTGTCAACATCATTCTCATTGAAATAAAGCTTTTTTTTTTTCCAAATGGTTTCAGTTTTGTAAGTGCAATTACAGAAGGATTTGTACTGATTCAGTATTACCCCAACCTACGTGTACTAAAACAATAATCAACAACTTTACCTTCACCAGCTGTGACATTCTCTTCACCAGGAGATAGCAGAGACAACAGTGGTGATCACTCATTTCTGTTGTTTGCAGGAAGCACACAGAAGTACCTTTCAAGCACCCAGGCAGTGACACGTGTTGTTGCTTTAGCAAGACCCTATCTGGCTACTTTTGCATTGCCCAAACATTGCCTTGGATTACTATTTCTGTTTATGAGATCCCAACCCATACCTTAGAAACCCACCGAGTATGCGAGGGGAGAGATAGAACTCACAAATTCACCGATTTGAAAGGGCACAGAAGAAATGGACCAGTACAGTACCATGCTTACAGTGCCCTTGTCCTCTGTAGTTAAAAAAGATGATATTACCACTGTTTTCTCCAAAATTAGACCGTGGATTGAAAAGATCAAACTGGACAAACTCCCTTTATGAATAGGAAACACACTGGCAATGTTTTCTTTGTTGCTCCTGGTAGAAACCCTGCTGCAGGGGCCAGTGGCTGACCCTGGGAGTAGCTCCCAACCACTGTAAGCAGTTAGGGGCAGAGCTTAGCAGATGTCAGTCTCAAACTCTGCAGGTTCATATTATTAATTCTCTTTCTGGTATTCACTGCAAGCTGCTGCAAGATATTTGCAGAGATTAAGGCTTAGCCCACTGCCAAGCCATGGTATCCTTTCAGATGTCACATGATGGGAATACTGCTAAGATCAGACAGAACAGTTCAGAGCAAGACCAAGGCCACAAACAGATCACAGTTAGAGCTAAGGCAAACGTACTAACCAGACATCAATCAAACAAACAAGAAATGAATTTGCTAATTGGAACAGCACAGTTCTATTTGGAACTTAGACACCTCAAACAATCTGGTTGATCAACATCATGGTTACTCCAACAGGGAAAAAATTAACATATTAGTAACAGTTGTTAGGAAACAATAAGGCTTCAAACAGATGGTAAAGTGTCAGTCTGAGGCAAAATATAGATCTCCCTGCTGCTGAATGATTAACACAAAACTCCCACCCTGTCATAGCCACTACGGTTCCATGACTGTCTAATAAGGCCCTGTGATGTGGGCTCAGGTCACCTATTACAATCAGACCTTCTGGTGCTTCCTGGGCAAACGTGCCATGGCCTGAGTTGTCTCTCACCTCCTTCTCCTCTTTCACACTGACTCAAAGGGAAGATTTCTCAGAAATAATGCTGTTCACTAGGTGCTGGAAAGCATTCATTGCCGATGTTCAAGTACACCTGAATTAAAAAACAAATCATGCAGCCAGCTTTAAAAATCAGGGAAAATATATTAACGTTTGGATTTTCTTGTCATCCAAAGTGCCACGGAGTACCAATATATTTCCGCATGTGCTATGTAATAGAAGGCTAAAAAGCTGGGCAAAAGAAATGAGATGAAATGAAGACTTTCCACATATTGAGAAGGAAAAGCTGGTGTCAGAGGGAAACACGGGAGAAGACCCTTCTACCTTTCCACAGGTTAGAAGCCACAAGGGGAAAAATGGCGGGCCTGTGATGGCAGGGGAGGCCAGCCCAGCAGGTCAGTATAGCTGCAGGAATCAGAGAACAGAGCACACCAAGGAAGGGTCACTGGGCCAGTTCTGACCAGGTTAGGCAGAAGTTGCTAGTTCACCTTGCTCTTCATGGATGCACCTAGCTCCAACACTTGTTACAAAATGCTGAATTTTGTCCAAACTCAGTGCAACAACACGTCAGAGCAGTTCTCAAATTCATTGCATATTTGGCATTAAGACCCACAAGTTCACCCCTTCCCCATGAGCAGGCCAGAAAGCCTGCAGACCTGCAGAGCAAACAGAGGGCTGCCAACCCTGCTCAGATGTCTGAGCACCCTCAACTCTATTCCTGCCATCCAGCGTTGCCATCAGTCACAGCCCAGGGCCACAGGGAGTCTGACTGCTGCCTGGGGAGAGATCATCCTGCCCAAGAATGACAAGGGGATGCCTCGTGAGGGTTGCTAATCTTGCTGCAGCTGAGGTCACAGTTAAGTTTTTATACAAAAATATTGATTCTTTGAAACAAGATGCTATCGCTTTTCATTACCTATGAGAGATGGCCATGGCAGCATGAGGAAGTGCATTACTTACAATAATACAAGAGTTCGTGCCCTCGCTGTATAAGTGTTCATACCCAGGGAAATTGAACTCCAATCTGTTCGTGTTCTCTCAGAGCCAACATATGTGAACAGACCACTCTCCTTGCTGCAGCTCAGCCCCATGAAGTGGCAGGCAGAACTGCTCACCAGCTCACTCTGGCAGCAGTACCACGCTGCCCACATCGAACCTCTGTGCTCCCCATTATGCTCATCTGAGTTTCCTCAACTGGTGAAAAAAGTTAATGCACACCCACGGGCATTTCATCAGATTCCGTGCATTCATATGCATTTCACCATGGCAGAAATGTATTATGAATATATCAACATTAAACACACTAATTTTTTCTTACTTAGAAAGTTTTAGGTTCAAGCTAGTCAGGGTATAGAACCACTCTTCCCGTTACCTTCTCTCAGGCAGATCCTGCCTGAAATGAAATCTCATGTTTGCTCCCAGAGGCTGCCTGCTAGCAGACTTCTTTACATAACACTCACAGCCTGCCATCAAACGTGCGCTGCATAAATAGCTCAGGGAACGGAAACAACACAGTCACACTTAGAAGTGATTTGATCATGCTACTCAGGGTTTGCCAAATGCCCTCATCTTTCCACAGGAAAAAAAGAAAAAGGTTTCCTGATGTCCTACAATCACAGCAAATTTTCTCCATAGAAATCCCCAAGCTGACGATCAGCGTTCCCAAAAAAGCACAGCCAGACAAACAGGACAGCTGGCACAGGTGGTGGAGCAACATGGGCACAAAACTGCATCGTTCCTGGGGAAACACCAGCGTGTTTCTTAAAGACTGACTGCCTTCAGCCTCACAGCAAGGAGTCAGCAAAGTGCATCTTAAATAATAAAGACCACCATTTTAGTGCTCAGCTCCAGGGGCAGGAGCAGCCAGTGCTTATGGTGAGCTCAGCACGGCTCCGCCAAGTGCCATTACAGGCTCAGTGGCAAGCACTTCCCTGAGCTGCTCTTCCCATGCTGAACCTGCTTACAGAGAGTTACCTCCACTGCTCACAAATTCGGTGTTATTATCAGCTCAATGTATACAGTGCGTGAAGGGGAGTTAGCCACCTGAGTTACGTTCATCACATTATTTTCTTTTATGATGATATAAAGTAATTATGCTATGGTACAACAGCCCTTTGGCTTTCAATATCTTCTTTGTCTCTTCATCCCCAACTCAGTCCCAGCGTTGGATAAGTCATCACACTGCCATGGAAACGTCATTTAGGTGGTGGGGTTTTTTTGCACCAAAAATGTCACAGTTCAACCGTGACAGTGGCACAACTTCTGCCCATGCAGGGGGAGTGGCAATGACACACAGATCAGGGCGTCTGCAGCAACATGAGCAAAGTGACAACACAGCTCCACTGCTGCAAAGCTGTATGTGGCCACAACACCTCTGATGCACGCAGCACCAATCCCCCAGCATGGTCCCTAACCAGCCAGCACAACACCACACCCCTGCTACCTCCTGTCAGCAGCCAGGAACTGCTGGTTCTGCCTTGCTCCTTAGGTATTACTGAGGGATGGTCACAGCAACACTGGTTTGTGTACCAGCTGTGCACCCAACGTGGGCAAACAGAAGTCAACAAGAAGTACATCTTTTCCTACCCTAGCTATGAAAAACAGAGAGCTGGGGTAAATATCAAGTAATTCAAAGCAGTGAAAGAAAGCCAGCATGTGTTACTCTAATTAAGAACTAGCCAAAAGCATATATTCTAGTGATTTCTTACAGAGAGCAAAAACCTTTTTTACTCCTGAAATATCATGAATTTAAATCACTTGGGGAAGCAACCATCTTCTAATAGATTGCATACTTAGGACTTAAAGCAGATTAAAAGTGAAAATTATACTAAAATCGTTGGGGAATGTAAATCCTTGTTTAATTGGTGCTGCAGGAGCTGCCAGGAATAATTAATAGGGCTATATTTAACAGCTCTGGCAGTGCTTCCCTTTCAGATGCAGCTCATTCTTGCCAACCTTGCTTAACCTGAGGCAGCCCAGCGCTGGCAGTGCTGTGGGGCAGGAGCTGGAGGCCCTGGGAAGCACTGCAGCCTCCTAGGTGTGAGGGCACCAAGAGGTAAGTCCTCTGCTCTGAGGGCAGCTTCATGTGATGGTGCATTTAAGCAGCCTTAAAACTGGTGGGACCAGATGAAACCAACCTGTCAGGTTTACCATTTTTTCTTTGTGCTTTGGTGTACAAGCACTGTGGATTCACAAGTTCAGCTACCTCTACCCCATATGTGAGGCAGCCTGTCTTCAAGAACGTGCACACAGGCCAGTGACTTTTCAGATCACACTGAAGGACTGAATCACTCAGATTCCCATCTCTTTGTGGCAATTTGTGGCAGGAAAGAGCACGAGAGACCACTATAAACTTGTTATCTGCTAATTTCATTTCAGCACTCTCCTTCCATTCCTTTTCCTGTGAGAAGTTCAGGTGTTCAGAATAATACTGTTATACTAACAAAATGGAAACATACGACTGAAAATGCAAAAGAATCCAGGCAAACTAACCCAAAACCATCTTCTGTAACAACTGGGTAAGAATAGCTGCCCATGCCCAGATCTGTCACAGATGCTGTGTTCAGCTCTAGAGGTGCAATTACTGCATTCCTAAATTTGAAGGCAAATCCTACTTCCAGTGGGAGAGGAGAAACCACAGCCCTTGTGGCCCAGCTGCAGCTTTGGCAGACAGTCTTGGCAAAACCTCAGCTCCAGCAACAGCACCAAGAAGGCAAGGCCACCACCAGTCACAGCGGCAAGACCCAGCCTCATGCTGACGTCAGCTACTGGTTTTGTCTTCTGAGACAGGAAAACCTGACTGCAAAGCCCATCCCTCCTAGCCAGCAACCGTGAGTCCTGTCTCATGCACAGCCTCAGCTTCTGCTTTACCAATTAAAGAGAAAGAAAGAGAGTACAAGAGTGACCCACAAAAGTCAGTGCAAGTGGCAGTCAACTAATAACTGCATTCTCATTAATTAAAACCCAAGTGTTTGTTTACAGGAGAAAAAGCAGAGCATTTTTGTTCTGGTAGCACTGGAAACAGTGCTGTAGCATTTGGATGATGCACGCAACTGTAATTCAAGGTACAACAAAGAAAAAAGTAGTCTTAGCAACAACCACCATACATGAGGTGAGAAAATGTATAATTTTTATCAGCAGCAGGAGAAAAGACCATCAAGCTTCTGTCCTTGGAAGCAACCATAACACTGCAAGAGCTTTTATTTCAGTACTCGGTTTTAAAATCCAAAGCAAACTATTTCCACTGAGAAAAAATTTGGTTTTGTGGTTAAGACAAAACTGGAAATTCAAGCACATTTTAATTTCTAGTCTACACGTAACAGAGAAATACATTGTCTGTGTCCCAGTTCCTCATCTACAAAACAGGGCTGAAAATATTGCTTTTTCTTTTTCTATTTTTTTTTTTAGTGGCACTGCCTTGTAGATAATCAGATCACACAGCAGGTATTACATATTACTCTGCATTCAGAATAAAGATGACGGAATCTCAAATATACATGCCTATATTAAAAACTTAAAATCTTACCATAGAAATCTACTTCTATGTCTTATCACACATTATTTGGACGGTCCAGATCTAAAGAAAAGGCAATAGCTGGGCCTATGTTTCATATGTCTTAATAATCCTCGGAAGAAAAACCCATCAGAACTATGAGTAATGAAAGTGAGAGAGAGCAAGAGCTTAAGTGTGATTGCAGACCTTGCACTAACATCAGCACCAGCTTTGGCTCACCACCTGAGAGCTGAGCCCTTCACTTGCAGTTGCTGAGCAAGTAATGCCCACTGCCACCATTACTCTCCAGGCAGCACCCTGCTCCCGGCCTATTCCCTCACATCTCCACCACCATTTGTACTTAAAACACTGCAACAAATGAGCAGGAAAAGCAGCAGGAATCTGCAGAAGGAGGGGAAGCAATCACTTGATGCTGGCAGAAGCATTGCTCTTCCACCCAGCTCACAGGGCTTATCCTGCTCCATTCCATGTCATCCTGCTAACATGGATATACCTCACAGAAAAAAACGTGTCTGATCGATTTGGAAATGCTACTCTAAACTATGTCCTTCATGCCTGAGAACTCAGCCTGAATATTTCAAATTTCCATACACATGCGTGTTGGTTTTCACATTTCAAGCCAAGGTCCCTACAAACCATCCCAACCTCTCCTCAGCCACACAGCTCTCCTTGCAGCAAGGAGCCTTGGCTCCACAGGCAGCTTCTTGGGATCTGCCCCAGAACCACTGTCTCTCACTCAGCTGAGTCAGGAGGAAGCCACTCATGCAACCAGCAGGGCTGGTTCCCCTCCAGGCACACTGCCACGCCTTGCACCCCAGCTGGGCCAGGGTTTGTTCTTCGGGCCAAGAGAGGCTTCCCATCACTGCATGCTGGCTTTCTGTATTTCCCTCTTAGCAGGAGTGACTGGCTCCTCTCCAGCAGGTTTTGCTGGCTAGCCTTGGCTCTGACTGGGGTCTTGTCTACCCTCTACAACAGTCAGCCCCATGGGGCTCAGCATTGTATGTTGCTTGAAGTGCAAGCAATGGTTTCTGTTCCCACATGGCTTAAGAGAAAGGCACTTAATGTTTCCAAATCAATTTCAATAGCTGACTGAACTAGCCTGTTATCTCCATCTGTTAAATTCCACACCAGCATCATCTAAGGACAGTCCTGCTTTCACCTTTGCATTGATTTGTCCATTCAGAACCCCGAACTGAATCTCAAACACAGCTCTCATACGTATGCAAAATATGCTGATCAGTTCATGTGGAAGAGGAACTGCAGAGGCCAGCAGGGCTAGCAACGCACACTAAGTGATAAATCAGACTGCCTGCCTGTGAAGATAAAGAACAATTGCATGGCAAAGGCAAACAGATCCCAAATTGACTGCAGTGTAATCTGTCTCCATACAGACCCATGAGTCATGTTGATTTGGAAAATTCTTCACAAATGCTAGTAATGGCAGGCAATCATTTTAATTAGATATGGTCTAATTAAAAAAAAAAGAATAGAGGCTTTTATAGTTCATGCCTCCCCAGTGTACACTAGGAATCCCCACTGTTTGGCAAACAGGAAAATTGTTTGTATTATTTAATAACCATAATGCTATCAGCAGAGCTTTAATGCAGGATTTAATGCATACACTCTGACTCACCCCACAGAATGTCAATTGGCCGGTGTGCAGACTGGCTGCAGGAGTTCCACATCTCTGAGATCTCAGAAGGCCTAAAAATGCTAATGTATGTCTGAGGAACAGGCAAAACCCTTCAGAATGTCCACTAACTCACGTGTGAGAGCTGGGTGTATCCATTCAGATACGATAAGAACTGGCCTAAAGCTTCAAAGCAACAGCGCAGGTTGACAGGCCTCTCTGCAGACTTTTGGAAATGGAAAGAGAAGTGATGGCAATACCCTTCTGTTCACCCCCTGCCTGTCCACTGCCCCGTCCTGCTCCCTGCAGCACCAGCAGTGCCCAGCCACAGAGTTGCTAGTCCTTATCCTGTGTTGCCAGGCTGGGTTCTGTCAGGGGGAAAGAAACCAGTGTTCCCACAGCCAGGCCACCAGCAGCAGATCTCACTGTCACATGTTGTGTAACACACTGGCTGTGCTAGGAAAGGAAGCAAAAATACCACAAGAAAAGCACTTCCTGTAGTATTTCTGATCTAGTCAAACCCAGGAAATAATGGAAATTACAGTGATGCACAGTTTCGAGTTTTTTTAGCTTATTTTGCATTTCTGTTATTTCCTGTGTTTTTCACGCGAATATTTGAAGTCATAACAAAGTGATTACAAGATAACTGAAGATGTAAGATCTCTCTGCACATACTTAAAAAGCTACCTCTAGGAATCATAATGTTTGGTGAGCAATTGGCCAGCACTGTGCCACTGTGAGATGCAACACATCACTCCAGCTCAACCTGCAACCATTAGACCTCAGCACTGCTACAGATTGATCTAAGCACAACACCTATTCCTGCTCAGGGCACCCCAGCAGCCTTATCTCACAGAACAGCCAGGTGGTCTGCAACAAATCCTCAAGAACATGTTGCTTTGATACAACAAAAGTA
This sequence comes from Chrysolophus pictus, assembly GCA_037305975.1. NCBI lineage: Eukaryota > Metazoa > Chordata > Aves > Galliformes > Phasianidae > Chrysolophus > Chrysolophus pictus. The sequence goes on along the minus strand of CM074583.1, from coordinate 9,647,690 downwards.
CTCCTAGCGTCACAAAATGGCTTCCTGCAGGCTTCAGGCACCCTTCTCCTTCTCCACAGCAGCTCACCCGCTAGCTGCTGGCATGGAATGAGCCATCTGAAGGACAACGATGAGCTTCATGTCAGGATGAGGTGGGACTCAACTGCTGTACTCACAATCAGGACTGCCCAACTTGGGCGTCAGCATTCCTATTGAGTGCTGCTTACAGTGGTCCTGCAATGACCTGCTTCACTTGAGGTCACGTTAGGAGATCATTTACGTTAGGAAAATCAATTTTTTTAAGAGTCAATACTGAGTGATATTTGATTGCAAAATTATGAGTGCAGCCAAACACACATCTGCGTACTAAGAGAGACTCAATTCGCATTAAAGACAGCAGTGAAACTTCTGCCCATTCCGAAACATCACATTGGAAACACACCTCATAAAGTTTCTGTCACTGTCTCACTACCATAACTCCAAAAGACTTAAAAGCAAATGACTATGCTTTTTGGCTTATTCCAACCAAGTTGTGACTCCTTTGCCCTGAAGGGGAAAAAGGAGTTTTGAAATTGAGTTCTTTCAAGTGCGTCGCCCAAGTTTTGTCATTTCCTTCTTTCAATGAAACACACACATTCACCTACTTTTCAGTAACAGCATCAGATGATACTTAGTCATCTGTTGCTCAAGGCTCTGCATGGATGTCATACACTGTGCACCATAACTCATCCGAGAGATGCCAGGAACATCACCTTGTCATTGAAGTCTTTTTCCTAATGGGCAGGTAGATTCCATGCACACAGATGTTCCACATCACTCTGACAAGATTCCAGCAGCCTTTTAACACATCCTTTTAAGCTATGACTGTCACTTCTCACAACATGCTCAGACCCCCCCAGCATCCCAGAGGCATGGACCCAGCAGGGCACTGATGTCACCATGGGACATAGTACTCAAGAGCACAGCAAAGCAGGGCCCTTACTCACTCCTGGGTGGCAGGGGACAGACAGGGTTTGATGGACATGAGCCCCTTCCCTCCTGACTTTCTCACTGCACCACTTCAAACCTTCCTAGAGGTCCTGGTCTGTGCTGCCAAAGTGCCAGGCTTCTAGTGCAGTTCCCTGTTATGGTGAGACAGCAGCCCCTCTGCCCAGCATGGCACCTGAAAAGTGAGGACAAACCTAAAAACCGTTAAAAAAAAAAGTTAAACATCTCAAAAACTCATCTAAATGACACACAAGCCTGTGATAGATGGTCATTTTTGGAGATCTACACTAACATACATATTTACGTACGTACAAATGCAATTTCATGCTTTTTATATTCATTTATCCTCCTTTCAGTGCACTGTGACTCTCCATCAGGATCCTGTCAGCACCACAAAGCGCTGACTGCACACCATGTCTGCAAGCTACATCTGCACAGCTACAGAGCACACGTGTCAAGTGCTGCACATTTCCTAACGTCAGCACCATTTGCCTAACACATGACAGGCAAATGGATGGATTTAGGCTTTCCTGCTGATCTTTATTTTTCCAGAGAATCGAGGTCTATTCCTGAATCTCCTAAGAGAAATACAGATAAAGTGGTAAGGTAACAGACCGAAAACAAAAGGTGTCACTGCCAATCTATATGAGGATAATAAGTATTCTCAGAGTCTGCCTTAACCCAAAAACATTACTGAGATGCTGCTAGCATTGTAGCAGAGCCTGGAGACAAAATATACATTCCAGCTCCCTAATGTAGGCTGCTTAGCTATCTTTAATGAGGCTAAGCATTACTGCACATTGCACTAAACTCAATGAGATGACTTATGCACATACACATTGAAAGAAGGGTAGCAGGTTTGGAATCCCAAAATTTGCAAGAGTAAACATTAAAAAAACTGTCGCATCCCCTGTTTGTTTTCACAGCCCGTTTAGTAGCCACTTGCCAGGATTATTCAGCATACCCTGAGCTTCCTCAGCGCAGAAGTCTCTGGCAGTTCAGAAGGACCATCAGCTTCAAATTTTGCATTAACCAGTCCCAATAGACCAAGGATTTGTTACAGTAGTTTTCTGCAGCCATTAGTATCCAGAGACTTTCGTATTTCTGGCCATTTCTGAGCAGGCTAATACTGAACATTCTGAGCAATGCCATCAGGCTCCTCTGTCTGCATGACTGGATTAAAGTGAATTCAATTACATGCTTCAGACAACCTTTTTTATGTTTGCTTTACAGCTCCATCCCGTGCATCTTCTGTCCTTATCTCTATGACAGTGCTCTGTACTAAAATCTATGTTACAGTTCCCATAAAGAAAATATGCTGTTTTTGCATTCTTTTTCGTGCATTTAATTGTTTCATTTCAGAAAAGCAAGCAGATATGAGGCCCAGTTCACTCAAAAAAAGCAGTATTTGAGCTTATGAACTACCTCATCTTAAAATGAGTAAAATGAACGGAGAGATAGCTTATAATGAGCATGAAGGGACAGAGGAAGAACAACACATATCCAAGCACTGAAGTAATATTGCAGAAGAGCATTTCCTACCCAGTTTCAAGTTTGATGAAACTAACCCTTTCTTTCTCGTCACATGCTCCACAGAAACCTAGTGCATTTTGGGTTAGACTCAATTATTTCATTAGAACACATTTCTCCTGCAGGAGAAATGGCTCCTGATGCCAAATTCAAAACTGAATTTATGAGCACTGACAGCTGGAGCAAGGGCTGAGCAGAGGTGGAAGGATGTAACATTAGGGAAACATCAGAACAACTCAGATAAAGCTATCTGCAATTCTAGGAAAAGAGAACATCCCTTCCATAATTAGTCGTTCAGTGTCCAATTGGGAAAGAATTATTTACAGAACAGATGCACGCCTCTGCGCCGAGCTGCTGCACCTGTCCGAGGGCTCCTGCACATTGTCTGTTCCTATCAGCACTGTAAAGCCTTTCCTTCACGAGTCTTTCCTTTTGTGGCCTGAAACGCTGAAGATTTGTTAATACAACGCAAAGAAGGAGCTTAACAAATGTTTAACAGAACCAGATGAGGCAAAGGGAATTTTCCCAGTCCTGTAAGTTTTACTGAGATATTAATATTACTAAGATTCCTGCTTTGTAAATAATGATAATTCAGGAATTCTAACAGAAAGAGCCCCCATCATTTCTGGGAAAAAACATGACTGTGCCATAGGAATTCATATTCAGAGCCTGCCCCAAAAGAAGAGCTCCTGCTCGTGCAACCATGCATGCTTTGTGCCATATGGCTGCCACATAGGACCCAATAACTAGACAGGTACAATTACGAAAAGTTTTATTAAAAAAATAAGGTGAAGAAAAGAAATTGAGTTAATAAATACTTCAGCTCCCCAGAAGACACTCTATTGAAACATCTGTGGCTTTCATAACAGGGCCTGAAAGGCAACCTCTGAAAAAGGAACCAGCAGTTCCTTGGTTATAAAAACAATTTTGCCTCTAGTAAATGGACAAGAAATCATACTAACAGAAAGGGAAAATAGGCCAGTTTTATCACAGCTCTTTCATGCAACTTCTTTCTGGAATAAATAGCATTTCTGGTGAAGCAAGCTAATTCCTGCATGATACATTATATATTCCTATTCACTCATTTATGCCCTAAGATGAAAGAAGACCAGAGTGACTGCACTGGGTTTGATCTAACACTAATTAATGCATAATACTCCAATGCTGAATTTAGCAATGGTTTAATCACATGACATTTGTAACCATTAAATGATTATGCCTAAGCATGCAGCTAATAACATTCTTCTTAGAGAAACCCAAGAAAACATAGCATCACAAAATTAAGTGCATGAACCCATGAGATAAATGAAGAGAAAGAGGAAAAAAGAATTCAAAATGTGTGTTTTTAGAAGAGAGGAACCTCAAAAGCATATTTCTGCCTGCTGGCCAGGAGGATCATACATTAAGGTTGCAAGGAGCTGGGATGGCTGTGCACAGTGAACGCTTTATCCAGGGAAAACATTGCTTCCCTTACTACTTAGCAGCTGGCTTGGAGAAACTAAACTTAGCAGGCCTGAGGTGTAGGAAACCAGATAGCATGCTGTATAGCTGGATAGGAAATGCAGGGCTCAATGTGTTTGAGGTTAAGTTTAAGCCCTCACTTCCTTTAGGTCTATTTTAAACAGTGGCAAATGATGGCATGCTTTCTTACAACAAAATGACAGATGATCAAAGGTCGAATATGATCTCTATGTCAAGCATTTGCACAGGGACCTTTCTTTGAGGGACTGGGCAGGAAGTATCTTAACGTGGTGTCTCATACTTCCCCTCATCTGTGTTTGCTCAAAACATACCAGTAACTGGGTAAAGCTGGAGAGCTGCTGTGGGGAATTGGCCAAATAGCATCTGCCCACTGCAGGAGAAGCTGCTGATTTTGGTCAGAGTCAAAAAAAGGATGACCACGACCTCAGACACTGCCCATGTGAGGAAAATGATAAGGCATCATTCATCACGCTCAGGTTTTCAGATGCTACAGTTGGGAAACAGACAAAAGTAAATCAAAGGCTTCCTTACACATTCCCTGTTCTGGAAGTAGTTAGGTATCAAGGCAGAGAAAGTGAATAATATTAAGAAACTCTGCACCAGGTACTGCAGTGAAACCTTCCAAATGCAATTTTAGCCATGGCTTTTTCTTCCTAACAATGGCAAACAGGGTACACGACTCACTGGGCCATACTGCCCACGAATTGCATGCTTAGTAAGACCGCTGTTGTTGTGAATTACCCAGGATTGTACTGCAGGAGCCAAGGGGGTATGTTACTTAATGCAAGATATATAAATACACAACAGAAAGACAGTCTTTGTCCCAGAGTGCAGCAGCATGCCTAAGCACTGTAGCCACGTCATTTGTCATAAGGCTTATTTCCCCTTTGTGTATTTTTGCCCCTCTCCTCATACCTAGAAATCTGCAGGACAAAAGCCAGCATTGGAAAATTCTTTTTAATCCAGTTTCTACCTTGCCTGCAGCAGCTCACATCTCTGCAGTGCTGGTCTCTGCCTGGCATCCCCAGGCACCCCACAGCTGCCCAGCATGGTACTGCCCCGCCACAACCAAGAAACTGCCTGCTAGGAAAGATAACTGTATCACTATGCTCCTATAAACATCCACAGAAAAGTTATTAGCCATAGCAAGCGTTTTAGTAAGCTGAAAATAAAACCACCTATTCAACCTTGAATTTCTGACAGCAACTGCTTTCTTAAAAGGTGATGTAATTTATAACCACAGCTGTGAAGACAAATATAAAGCAGCACAAAGCCCATTTCTGTTGAGTTGACATTGGCTTAATGGAGCAGGGAGAAATTTAAAGTAGAGAATACTGAATACTTATTAGAATCATAGAGGAATTTTCTGACAGTAGGTGAGAAGGAAATCAGGATCACTATTCCTTGAAAACCATTTTATTTTCTCCACACCAGGTCCCTGTGCAGCACAGATCACTCCCCTTACTTTCAGGATGCCAGCAGGAGTTATGGGAATGCTGATCACAGAATCACAGAATTGCCAGGGTTGGAAGGGACCTCAAGGATCATGAATCTCCAACCCCCCTGCCACATGCAGGGCCACCAACCTTCCCACCTAATACTAGACCAGGCTGCCCAGGGCCCCGTCTGGCCTTGAACACTTCCAGGGACAGGACATCCACAACCTCTGGGCAGCCTGTTCCAGTACCTCACCACTCTCTCTGTAAAGAACTTTCCCCTGACGTCCAACCTAAATCTCCCCTCCCTCAACTTAAAACCATTTCCCCTCATCCTGCAGTTATCTACCCTTTCAAAGAGTTGATTCCCCTCCTGTTTGTAGGCTCCCTTTAGGTACTGAAAGGCTGCAATGAGGTCACCCCACAGCCTTCTTTTCTCCAGGCTGAACAAGCCCAGCTCCCTCAGCCTGTCCTCATAGGGGAGGTGCTCCAGTCCCCTGATCATCTTTGTGGCCCTCCTCTGGACCTCAGTGTTGCTGAGAAAGCAAAAATGTTCAAAAAATTGCATTCCAAATTCTCTAAAAACCTCTGTATTTTGTTTTTTAATATGACACTTTAAAAACAAAAACATGATTCTGATGAATAATATTTGGTTGTTTTCAGTTCAACTTTCAGTGTTCTTGAAATGAAACACTCAACTTAGAAAGCACTGAAATATTTTCAAAGTATCCAAACTCCCTCTTGTCTCTGGCTGAAAGCTTTTGCTAAGTTCAGACTAAAATCATTTATAATTCCAATTAGCCCATGTTCCAGCGCATCATCCATCTCTAACGGACATTTAACAAGTAGGATACAGGGAAAATATCTCAACGAACTTTGAGCTCAGCTGTGATCCATTGTTCTCCCACACTTCACACTTTGAGGCATGAGCAGCTGGGCTGAAGGCAGGTTGCTGGGTGAGCAGGGCAGGATGACACAGGAGGAAATGAGAATCTTCCGCATGGGCTGCACCTCCTCATCCCTCAGCTCAATGCCTTCCTACATCGTGGCAGCTATTAACATTTGTGTGTGTACTACAAGTCAGTGCAAAGTAAGGCCATGGTGAATAAAAGACAATTCTGACATCAGACCTACAACCTCAGCAGAAAAGAATTACTAATTCTTGAAAGCTGTGGAAGAACCACAAGGATGCGACCAAGTCTCAGAAAACAGTAGACAGATCAGGTTCTGTCACATTAAAAGCTACAAAGGTTGTTGAAGCCAGGTCCCCTTCTTATTCATGGTACCTCTTTTGTACTGACCGCCAACTAAGAAGATCACTCAAACAGGGTGCTCCCCAGCAGGAGATAGAGCATCACGAGCTTCGTTCCTGGAAACTACTAAAGGAACAGGAAAGGCTACAGAGGATAATTGGAAAGGCTTTAATTCACTCCAAGTCAGTGGGGTATGAAGGATGACCGTAAGTACTGAAGCAGAGGACTACTCCTGCCAGTCCTGCCACTAAGTCCATACAAATCACTTAATCTTCCTATTTGGTTCCCCCTTTGTTAAAAAGGAAACATCGGTGTTTATTTAACTTCCAGCTCACAGACAGGAGGATTAATTAGTTAAGAACTGCTAAGAGCTTTGAAGATCCTGTTCTGCACAGTCACTTGTAAGTATCATTAACTAACGCAAGGCTAATGATGCAGATAGAACCAGCCATTTCCATCAGTACCAAAGCGGAATCTAGGATTCAGCACCAAGATGAGTCGTAGCTAGTGAAAAGTCAACACAGTTACGGGAAAAATACAAAGGAACTTTGTATTTTTGTATTTGTATTGGCTCACCAGAACACCAGAAGAAAATACAGTGACACTACTCCTGACCTCGCAAAGCCACAGCTCTATTAATAACCTTGGACCGTATTCCGAGAGCTGCCGCTTTACACCTTCAAAAGTCACACCAATGTGCAAAGTGCTTTGGTTTTGAGTTGGTGGCCATTTCCGCTCTACAACCCGCTCTGCACCTGCAAGAATGATGGCATGCCACTACAGAGAGCAAGAGCTGAGCAGCACGCATACATTGCATACCAACATTTCGCAAACCTCTTCCTTGGAGTTCTTTAACTCTGCACCTGCTATGAAATCCAGACAGTTAAAATGCATCTTTACAAGACGACTTCTCACATTCGAGTTGGTGTCCTGGTGATACAGAGGGAGGCAAGATACAGGTGGGCAGTCTGAGGCTTGTGCCAGCTAGCTGCCCTGCAGCAGCCCACACCTCAGCCCTACCGCAGAGATAGCGCAGATAGATGGTGAAGATGAAGCCCGGAAAGTTGAGAGAGCACCTAAAATAACTTCAGAAGCAGCAACTCTCGGAGCAGCTGCCCACAGAGCTCTGCTGAGGAAGCCAGGTGCAGCCTCTATGAGCTGCCAGTAGCTTACGCCTCTGGACCTAGATCACCTGTTGCACAGAAGATGTTCCCTCAGTTTCACATATAATTATTTGGTTTATACTTAAAAATATTTTGTAATTCATGCATACTTAAGTATACATCTCTATGCTGACATCAGTATAATTCTAGGGGCAGAATACATCATTCTTCTAACTCTGAGTTGGCAAACTGAGTTCAGGGTCTTCCTTAAGTGCTTTAGTGGTGGTATAGAATGACTGGCAAACCTGACAATTTTAAAGGGAAACAAAAATACTGCTCAGAAACTGTAGGTTTCTATTTCTCTAGAGTTTCACACAACTTTTTTGGTCCCAGCCAAAACCTGACTTCACTCTATCATCTCACAACACTGTTGTGCAAAAGAAAGATCAAAGTAAGTCTTGCGGGTGGAGAAACACAGTAGAGGAAAAAGCTGAGCAAAGAGGATTCCAGTTAGCACCAAGAATCTGCAAAGCCTTTTTTTTTTTTTCTCTCTCTTTTGAGTGATTCATAAAGACCTTAGGCCCAAGGCTGGGAACATCTATTGGCAAAAAGAACCAAGAGGCAAAAACGACCCAAAACACCCTGAGCTCACACAGACCGAAGCAGCAACCTCTGAGCAGAAGGATGCAGAAGAAGGCGAGCCTCATCTCTGGTGCACTCGTGTGACCCAGCTGTGAGGAAGGAAGCAGTTCCTCTCTACTCTCACTTCCAGATTACAGAGCTCAGAGGCACTGTGTGATTCTCAGAGGCATGGGTTTACTCCTAGCAAAAGAGGTCTCACTTGTCACACTACAGCATGCTTGCCTTGAGCTCCCAGGTATTCTCCTGGGTAGGGGGGAGGAGAAACTACTTCATGAATCCACCCCCTGACAGCAGTGCTGTCAGCACAGAGGCAGCTGCTGTGATTAAAATAGCATAAGAGAGGAACCCACTGAGCTCCTTAAAAGCTTCTTAAGTCTGATTGCCAATTACAAAACCTTGTACGCTGTTGCAGCAGGGTGACAACATGTAATTAACAATTAGGGATGCTAAGCTAGTGTTGTAAAATTTACACACCTTCAACAGCTACAGCTCACACAGGAAGTGAGAGTTCAATTTGACACTTCAGAGTAAGGCTTAAAGTTGTGGCTACTGTGTAGGGTGCTTGACCTTTGAAATCTTCTGATTATCAAGCACTGTTTTCAGATACTTGTAATATGACCAAACATTAACTATCTAAACTTAATTTCTACATTATTGAACACTGACTGCAGACTAGTCTGTTTATCTAGGCAAGATCGTTCCCCCCACTCCCCCTTTATAAAAATGGAATTAATAAAACCTTATTTATCACTTTAGAAATATATCTATAGTGATATATCTCTTCTAGAATTGCACTTAATAGGCTCTAATGTTAGTTCAAGATTTTTGCATGCCAGTACCAGTACAAGTTATAAAGACGTAGGCTACTCCCAAGGTAATACATCCTACTTATTTCCATGTGGACCACAACAAATACAAAAAGCACAATAACACTATTCAGTAGAGCAAATCCTCAGCTACAAAACACTATTTTTCAGCACAGTCACCACCGTTAGCTATGAATTTCCGCCAGCAATGATATCAGGGCAGTAAAGTCCTAGGTCACAACATGAGAGAATAATCCCAAATGCAGCAGGCACAGAAACAAAGTAAAGAATCCACTTACCTTAGGAAAGCCTCATACAGGCAGGGATCTCCAGCAAGATACCCTCACCTCCACTGCCAATCCTTAAATGAGATCTGGGAAGGAATGGATCCTGGCTCCAGCCCTTCTGGTCACTCAGGGACATTGCATGCACCTGAGCTCCCCTGGGTTGGCCCTGCCTTCCCACCAGGTGCTCAATCACTGATTCAAGCCCTGACTTAGCGTTTCCACTGCAGACAAACAGGGGCCTGTGTGTCACACTCATAACAATCTGCACCAGTGGAGGTAAGCTGCTGTTTTACAGCTAAAACGATGGCATAGTTGCTAGGAAAATGTTGCCCATGCAGTCCAATTTTGCCTGTGCTCACATCCATTATTTGGTCTCTGTCATTGTTCAGCAAGCATCAATGAATGCCAATGAAGAAAATTATTTTTGCATGGCAGAATTCAATGGCACACCTTTGCTTCATCCACATTTCCATTTAAGACACCATTTTGTCAGACTGCCCCTCTGCTTCCATCTGTCACACAACAACTAAACATAACTGAATATTCGTGGGAATGTTTAGCTTCTACTGCCATACCACCAACATCTGCCTCTGATGTCATAGGCCAACATAATAAAATAGGAGGCTTTACTTTTGGAGCAGCCCTCATGTACTTATAATCTGCATGTAACACTGGAAAGGTTGGAAAACCAAGGACACAGACAAGTGCCAACTACTTACTTCCAAGACTACAAAATTTCCCAGCCTCATAGACACATTGTTGATTAATCACTTCATACAGGTTTTCTTGTTGCTGCTGGAACTATTGGCTTTTTTTGGACACATGGTGTCAGGCTAGAGATGTTAGAAATACCATAAATCTGAAATGCGAATGTACTTTCCACTATGTAGGATTCCTACAACCAAATACATCACCCATGTTACTTTTATCTCAAGCCAAGACTAGCAAGGGCAAAACACAGTCTTTTATTGACTTTAGAGCTTAGTCCATTAAGTTTCCTGCTTTCTCTGCCTCCAAAGCCAAACACAGGCTGATGGCACCGTCCTAAATTTTATTTTGCAATATTCTAAGCCCTGCTCTCACACAGAAGAAGAACAGCATGGGCTCTGAGCCCTCTCCAAGGCGAGGATGCACATTACTCACCAGCTGTCTGACAACAGGGGTAATTGCTTTTCATTTTTTAAACATATGGTGACGGGCAGACCGAGCTCACACAGAAGCTTCCGCTCAGCCTCTGGGGAAGAAGAGGAAAAACACTTCGTGCTCTTTGCCAAAATGTTTTAGATGCAAAACGGGGCATGAGCAGACCTGAGCAGTGACTAAAGCCCTCACAGGCCTGCCATGCAAACAAGAAAAACAACCCTTCAGTTACAGATTTTTCAACCATCAGTCGGAAAGCAAGCAAATATACTCTGCTGCGAATAGAATCTATTCTTATTATATATGACCCAGAGATCACATTTTTTAAGGGATGAAAAAGGTCGGTTCTTGTCAGAACAATTTCCAGTGCTTCAAAACCCACAGAATTATCAAAGCATCCAGATTTTGCTCAGCTTACTCTGTTGTTCCCACACAGCACAAGTGAGCAAAACCAGCACACTTTAAATTGTTTTGATCAGATCTGGCACAACTTCTTGCAGTTCAAAAGCAGCTGCCGCAGCATCCCTAAAAGGCGTGGAGCAGTTCCCCTCACATGTCCTGGGCACAGCACAAAGACAGTGCACCTTTCTCATAATTCCTATTAACGCTGCGACAGCACCCAAGGCCAGAAGACAAACAGCATAATTCCTATTTGTGGTCTAAAGAAAGGTGGTGTCACCCAGGGGGCAAAGACATTTTTCAGTTTTCTTGCATACTTGCTTTTTAATGGAAAAGCAAACATTAAGCACCCAATCAGAACGGATCCAAAAATACCACTAGAAAAAAAAAAGAAAAAGAAAAAAAAAAGCCTGGAGAAAAAGAGTTGCAGTATCTACCTTGGGTACAATCCAAATAACATGGAAGTGTTGTTGTATCTAGGGCAGTGGAAAAACATCCATTCAGGACTCAAGACACCCAACCACGAATGAGCACTGCAGGCTGTCAGAAGCACGCTGTTGGCAGAGCATCCCCTTACAGCACAGCACAGAGCACAGCACACCTTCACACCCAGCCTGCCCCGCAGCCACTGCTGGGCCTGGCACTACTGATGGCTCATGGCCTTAAGGCTCAGCAAAACGATTTTTGCATGCTGTGGTTTTAGTGCCATGTCACAAGTGAGATAACAACAGATCCTGCCTGCCTGCCAGCTCATGTAAGGAAAGCGTGACAGGGTGCAGGAACCCCACCCAAGTCCTAGTTTCCAAAACTCTGAAGAATGGAGAGGGCAGAGAAAATGAGGATGCTGATACATCGTCATGACTGAAAGACTAAGAAAGGTAGCGGCGGTGCTGCTGTCCCATAAAGCAGCCTACCTTGAATCTCATGACTGTGCTTCATGAAGGATAAGTGATATTGGGAAGAATGCAGAGTAAAAGCTGTAAGATAATACTGATAGCTTAGCCAGGAAATCCTCACCAAGTTAATTCTCCCTCTGCTGGCACAGGAAACACGGGTTTGTAAGGAAGCAGTTCAATCATGTAGCTGCTAAGCATCTGAGAAGTAGAGATACACTTAGATCTGCAGTGCTACAGAGATAGCTGTTTACAGCAGCACCACTAGATAAACATAAAATTTGTTATACCAGCTGGATTCTATTATGTAGGTACAGAGTTCATTAATCAGTAAGATAGAATCATTTTAATAATCTTAGAAAACAAATTAAATGGTTGTTTTTCTGATTACTGAGTCCACATACTTCTCATTTGTTCTGGTTGGCAGCACTGCAACCTCCCATTTAGGAGCCTGTTTGCACTATTGTCTGGATGCCAAAAAACATATAGCCTTACACGTAAGTTGAAAACCCGTGTGTTCCTTAATGGCACAGTATAAATTAATCTAAATAATGGGATTTATTTTTTCTTTTAAGCTAGACTTCAAATACAATGTTCTGTAAATGAGAAAGTTACTCATATGTCGAAAATCCACATCAATATGCTGAGTTTATTACAGAACAGCTCACTGGAAATTAACTGGGTACTAATCTTTTAATACTGCAGCTGATCCTTGGTCAACCCGTTACAAGAGCAAATTGCCATTCCCAGCTGTGCCACACCATAAGAGGATAAACATCAGAGTGGCTGGGCCTTAGGAACCTATTTCAAGTCTATCTGCTCAGTCTTTCACAGCTAATCAGAGCAATGCTAATGGAAGAAAAGCTGCCAGAGGGGACAATACGTGAATATGAATGTGATTTTATGCTATAGTGCAGTATAAAACAAATCATATATTAAGACACTGAAAACTCAACATTTAAACCCTGGAGAATTAAGAGAAATGAGAAACAAATAGTGCCCAAGCACTCGTTTCAGCAAGACTCAGAGGCCCAGGACTCTGGCAATCCAGGCTTAAGTACATCCCAGGCTCTGTTCTCCCTCACTCGAATAAAACTGTGGCAGAGCTCAGGCAGCTGTGTGCCTCAGTGCTCCACTTCTTTCTGAAAAGGCCTCCGGGGCTCCTGCAGCTGAGCTGGCAGTGCCAGCTGGAGTAGCTGATGCGTTCAGGAACCCAAATGTCTTTGGCTCTCACCAGCTGCTACATAAGCTACATTTCTACTGGAGCAAGTTGCACTCAGCACTTTCCTTATGCTCACCCACTCTCATTCCACAGATGCTTTTTCTCTTTCAGTCTCTTCAACTTTCATTTTCACTTGCACTTGCCTACTTTCTGCTTCCTTCCCAATTTCAAGATGACTACTCCAAGTTACCTGAGTGAAAGCCCTCCGTGCCCACAGAGTCCTCTGTTAACTGTGTGATCCTACTCCATGTTAGGGGATAGAATTTGCCCCATAACTCTGCTCCTTGCCTTGTCCCTCCGTGCCCCAAATTTTTCAGCTGCGTTCAGTAAGAATTACCTGGGCTTGCAGGGGACTGACTGACACCTGAACAACGTCTGTTAAGTGTTAAGCATCATTTCCCATCTCGCTTACACAGTGTTATGACTTACGTTGTTGGTTGCTGCTAGAATTACTAATGGTGTAGAAGGGAGAGTGGGGAAGAGGAGAAGCTTGACAGAGGACTGATGAGAACTGGGAAGTAGTGTTAACCACAGAAAAAATGAGTGTATTTGAGAATCACTAATAAATCAGGTAGTGATGCTTTTCAAGTCTTACCCCAGCGACAGATTTAAAAGTGGTAATGCAGAACCCTGCTCCTCATTAGCCCTATCAGCTTTTCCTTTGCCCAGAAGCTGCTCCTCAGGATGGATGAGAATTATACGGGATGGTTGTGTTCTGTTTTTTGTTTGTTTAACTTAGCAGCACCATCAACATCTCTCCAAAGATGAGCCAGAGTGGATTCATCTTTGACCTTTCTTATTACTAAGGAAAAATTTGATCCCATCTGAGAACAGTTTGAGAGCGGCCAAGTTAAAAGTACTTAAAGCAAGAGCCACTCTGCCACTCCCAATGTAAATGGAGGGTGCTCCGTGCTTCTGCTGATAACATTGGGATGACCAGAATAGCCCCTCTGAAACCACAGCAAGTCCTTCCTCTTCTTGCTGATTCTTCTGTGAGCACAGGAGGAAGGATGGTCTTGTGGTTCACAAAGACTTGGCTGTCAGCATGCACAGCTGCTATTCCTGGTGGTCACTGACTTCTCTTGTGACTTCTGCAAAGTTACCTAACTTCTCCATCCACTCAACTGCCTGTCTGCTGTAAGGACAGCACGTAGCTCAGGGTTGTGCTTTAGTTTAAATGCCATTGGAAAACTTCACAGCTTGGGGTAGATGAGAAGTGTCATAGTTTAATATTTTGTCTTTCATATAGAATTATTTAGTACAGTTTTAGTTCTCTTTAAGCAAAATTTTCATCAGATGTGCAGTACCTTTATCTCCACATGTGCCTCGTTAAGACACAGAGACAGCTTTTCAAATGTCATTATTCTGCATTGCCCGGGGGAGGAATGTGGCAAACATCCAAAGGAAGCAAATCCAGAATCACTTCTGCTTCACCTTCATAGTTAAGGTCACTTTCAAGGAGGGAGATAGCGGCATCATTAGTTTCTTATAAACCTACCTCCAGGCAGCTGCTATCAGATAAATTGTCCACATCAAACAATTACTGCTATTTTCAATGTCTGGGTCATTTAATTCAGATAGATTATCCCAAGATACCAGCAGCACTGCAATCTGTGCCTGGCTAAGGGAGGTGATTTACATGGCCCCAGTGAAACAAAAGCTGTGCCAGTACACGTCCTTTGATTACTTACCAGTGATAACACTGACTTTGACAGAAAGCCAACCCGTGTGCAGGCCCTTTGTGACAGTGCTCACCTGGAAAGCTGCCTCCAAAGGCAACACAGGAGGAAGCAACACATTGCCATGGTTTTTTTAAATATTTACTGCGGGTTACAAACGATTGTTTTTAAAGATTTGAATTCCACAGAAACTGACAAAGGCATCAAACTGACAAAGGAAGGTTTCAACTCGTAGTCCTCAAGCCTCACCTTATTCGGTATCAAGCTAAAAGCAGCAGCTACCTAAACAAGGAGTAGATAAATTTCTTCCATCTTGACACTAAAGTTAAAATATTACTCTAAACAAACACTCAGGCAACCTTGAATTATAAATCTGTAATTAAATTCAGACGTCCTGTGCAAATCCTAAATCAAAAAATAAAAAAGTAAAAAAAATCAGGCTGTTCACCTGAATCTAGAGCTGGAAATATATCAAAGTCTCAGAGAGAAAGATATATATAATTTCAAGAACATACATTAGAGATATAACTTCTATAATTATTTCTCCTTACATCATCGCTTTTTCTCCCTCCCTCTGGCACTGCATAGCTCACGGGCTGCTCTAACAACTCAACAAAAGATGTCACTCCAGTCTGTCGCAGAGATTTTTATCAGCAATGTATGGATCACCATTATCTTTGTTTTGCCATGCAGTTTCAGTAGCAGTTCATATTAAATAAAGCTATTGAGCACCAAATTACAGGTTTCTATTCACATCCAGATTCCTTAGGTATCAGCAAGGTGCCATTAACATCTGTAACAGCCTGCTGCCTTTTGTTATTCAGCATCTTCAACCAAAACGATCTCAGATCTGTTGCAGAGATTGTAATCTGGCAATATTCATGGAGCTACTATGTACAAAGCTTTTTTTTTCCCCAACAAAATCAGAGCCAGCAGTAGTTCACCTCTCTTTTCCTGCTACACTAAACCCCTTTTCACTCCTCATCAGTTCTTGTTTTTTCACCTCTTCTTTCCAGAACAGAACCCGTTCTACACAGAGCACACACACACACAGCGCTGCTGTCAGCATCTTTATCGCACCCAGCCTGCAGGCTCAGCAGCTCTGTCCTTAGGGAAGTACTTTGTTTCAACTCTTTATTCTTCATCTTCGTTCAGTTTTAGTCACTTTTTATGTGAGTCCCACATTCAACAGTTGCGTTGTAAACCCTGAGTGTTTATAACCCATGTGCTAATGGGATATACTTGGAAGTTAAGGGAAAAGCATGTAACTATAAGCTGCAAATAATTCCACTGAGCTCCTGGGGATGAAGGTGCCCCGTTGACTCATTACCACACCGCTTGCATAACAACTCCAGCCCAGGTATCTCTACACAGAGCAAACCACACGGAAGTCAACTTCTAGCACCCGGCAACCCTCCAGAGCATCTCCTGTTTGGTATCTTAGATTCTGGGTTGTATCTTACAACACAGTAGTGAACACGAACATCGGGAATTACTCAAGAGCAATGTACGTGTTTGGAACAGCAGCGAGTGCCAAGGCAGCACCCAGCCGTTCACTGAATGCTTTCTTCGAGCTGCGGAGGGGCCGCAAAGAGCCGAGGCACAGGCAGAGTTCTGCTGCTAAAGGACCGCGACCGGGCTTGTACTCTGTCCG
Source organism: Chrysolophus pictus (assembly GCA_037305975.1). Lineage (NCBI taxonomy): Eukaryota > Metazoa > Chordata > Aves > Galliformes > Phasianidae > Chrysolophus > Chrysolophus pictus. The sequence goes on along the minus strand of CM074583.1, from coordinate 9,631,198 downwards.
TGCTTATCTCATTGCTAAGCGACTCCCAGCAGCGAAAGATGGTGTATGAAACACGTTGCTACAGAATGGATTTATTCTATTCTTACGTAGCGGCTCGAGCGATAGGAAGCCCTCGGGCTCTCGCTTCGATCCCACAGCCCCTTACAGACCAACGGCCGCAGGTTTCCGCACCGCCTGCTGCGGGGCCGGAGCTTTTTGCTACAGCTCTCCATCAGACCAGGGATGCTTTGAATCCTTCCCTTACTTTCCGCTGCCCGTGGGCTCAGCCTCCCGCCCCAACCTGAGGGGTCGGCCTGGCGCCCTCTGGTGGACGGCTCGGGAAGAGCCGGCACAGCGGCCCCAGGGGCGTTCTCAGAGCGCGCTGGAGGAAGAAAGGCAGAAGTCCCGGTGCTGAGACACTTCAGCTGCACAGACGCTGCAGCTTTCTGCTTCCCTTACGATACAGAAGCAAAAGGGCGGGTTCTGAACCTTCTCCTCCAGCGCTGTACACAGCTCTCACTTGCACAGATTGCAACAGAAGAGATGGAGACATCCCTGCCTACTGAACTGGAGGAATGACTAGAGCCCACCATCAGGCAAGAAGCCACATTCCTCTCCCCAGGTGGAAGCCTATCCTTAAGATTCCTTTGAATGTATCCCAGCCTGCCCTGGAACACAATTGCTTTCCTGGTTAACATCAGAGTTTGCACACTGCAGTATTATTCACCTCACACACTGAAGGAGCAGACAGCTCCACAAACAAAGCTGTATCACTTGAACAAGTACTGCCGATGCCATGATTTCCTTTTATCAGAACAGGAGGTGCACAGCAGCACAACACCAGGCTGCACACCACAGCAGCACAGCCCCACAGCCAAACCCCACCGCACAGGAACAGAGCCGGAGCAGAGGCTGGGAGGAGACGTACAGAGGAGCAGAAGCAGGGCTGAGATGGAGATATGCCTGTCAGGCTGCCTGCAGGATCACAGCTTCCTGCCATGGTGTCACACTATGGAAATGATGAGTGCCATCAGATTACTGTCCATCAAAGGCCTCACAGTGAAGCACGGATGTTAACCATGTTAACTACCTTCCTGTCTGCAGGAATGGATGAGAATTCCAAGCAAATCTTCCTCTTTATCCTTTTTCTCCTAGGCTAGAGAAAATACAGAAGTCCAGAGAAACTATGAACTAAAACCAGATACTCCTTATGGGACTAGTGAGCAGTGTTTGATGTCTAAGTCAAAGTAACTTCAAGGGGACAGCAGTGCCCAGGAATGGTGCAGAAGCACTCCTGCTGTGGCTCCAATTCCCTGTAGAGAAATGCAACACTGCACTCACATCTCTTCCTGTGGCACACAGGAGACAATCTTCTGTCAAAGCCAGGCTGACTGGTAAAAGCAAATGAAATATTTATGACTCAGATGTATCAGATATGCACACACTGCCCCACATTCATTAGTGCAGATACTTCTGGGGCTGGGTTATAGTCAGGGGACCCATTACTGCCATCCCCAGCAGCAGAAGGCTTTTGTGTGGGCAAACAGAAGTTTGGGGAGACCCCATTTTCTGACTACCCCAGCACAACCCGACTGATTTCTCCTAACTCTTTCCTAACATCTTGCTCATAACAAAAGTAGCTCACTGTGATGACAGAGGAGTCACAACTTGATACCTTTCTTCATCACATGGTCAGAAGTTGCAATTTCTTCCCTAGTGAAGCCTTTGCACAATCTGCCCTACTAGGGAAAAATAAGAAGCTACACAATTGGGAAAGGAACAAAGCACAGCTCTTCCCTCTGTACTGCAAACAACCTTGGAGCTGACAGTAGAAACCTTGTAAGCAATCGACCAAATGTGAATGACTGCCTCTAGTACTCATGGGACAAAGGCAACCCTTTTTATCCATTCCTTTTCAAAAGCATGGCTTCAGATGTACAGACAGAATCAAGACAGCGATCTGCAGCACCACTGAAAAGGAACTTATAAACAGGAGGGAGAATGACTTTTACACAGTTTGGTAGTGACAGAACAAGGAATAACTTTAACTACAAGAGCAGAGATTTAGGTTAGATATGGTCAGCATGAGAGATGTGGAATGAAGGAAAACCTCTAAGCTGTAAAACTGCCTGGGTTTCCTTCTCAAGAGGCAAAAAGAGATAAAATACACCTGCTGAGAGTTACCCCAGCATCTGAGAGAGGAAGATGAACAGCAGCTGCTATAACCACTTGTTCTTTCAGGTGCAAAAGAAGAGATTCAAATGATTATAGATTTTTATCAGAGAAAAATTCCAATATATGAAACACAGCAAAATGATTTTTAGATGGGCCTTCTCTAGGGACCTGATAGCCACCAAGCAGATCTCATTCTCTCCCACAGAAATCAAGAAGAAAATGACACTGAATGGCAACCTTGCAACATAGGTTGCTTTTTTTTTTTTCCTTCAGTTGAAACCATTGGCTTTACTCAAGCATACACTCAACTTGACAAAAGGTGAAGGTGAAAGAACAGAGAGGTAGTCCAAGGCCTGAACTCAGAAGTCAAGGTGCTAAGCACAAATGAATACAAAACAAGAGGCTCTGAGTGAAATGTGGTTTGTGCAAATCAGCCAGCTGCCACTGGTTGTACATGCAAGATTTCCTTCAGAGATCACTAACATAACATGGGCTTCCAGCACTGCAGGGGATCTCACAGGGTTTATTTAGATATGTGATTTGGCCTCCAGGATGCAGCCTGCTCAACAGGGAGAAAAAACATTATAATCAGACTTCTGCCATACGCTTCAATATGCTGATTGGCTCCACAGCAGGAAAGGCATACATTTAATTCCTACAATTAAATATAATTAGAGTATTAGACTAGGATGGGAGTGGTAGACAGGAGGTAATGAGTTGTGTCAAATGCTTAGCTAGGCTGTAAAGAGGAGAGTATTTGCTAAAAAAGTTCAAAGATGGAGACAAAAGAGGGGGCTGGACTTTGCCCAGAGATGCTGTACATTTTCAAGCAACATGTCCATAAAACATATCAGTGACTGCACCATGATGCTGTTACAAGTTTTACATGTGGCAAGAAGTCTTCTACTTGCCCTCAATTATAGTGTTTTGATGTTGTAAAGAGCTAACATAAGCCTCAGCGCAGACCTTGATCCAGCTTGATCCCAGCACCACTGATAAATATTTAAATGTAGTACTTGGCAAGGTAATGTTGTACCAACTGTTATTCAGTCATACACTGGTGAAGCAGCTTTCTACTCACCAGCAGAACTCACTGGGACTTTTACATTTAAAAAGCATTTTGAGAAAAGGTGGGAAAAAAGGGACTATTTTCTATTTCAAATTATTTTCATTGAAAGACAGACACAGGAATTGATACAAGCTATGGATTTTATCCTTACCTTAAAGCAGAGATGATGATCCTTGCTTTCTGTAATTCACACTGAAGTGTACTGCACTCACGCACTAAGTTAATTCACAATGCCACAATCACAACTAAAAATATGGCTCAACTGGGTTTGTGCTTCATCATCACTAACTGTTTTGCCTTTGTTGCAAAGATAACTCCAAGGAATTAACTCAGCTGTTTCATCTACACAACTTTTCCTCCTCTCAAATCAGTATTAGAATACAACAGTAGATGGCACTGCTCGAATTCAATGTAAAGTCATGCATTTCCTCCACACACATCAGAGGGGACTGCTGAGGCCCACCAAGGAGACTGATTCACACATGAACCATGCATGAACCAATTATTAATGATTGAAAACATCCTGCATTTGCTTTGTAATGAGTGCTTCCATGCAAGTGCTCAAGCAAGAGCTCAACCACGGGTCAAATGTTAGCAAAATGTGAGTGTAAGACAAGTCTATCCATTCAAAAGTTCATCTACTGTACTTTCACCTTTCAGCAATGTTTTTCCCTCACCCTATTTCCAAGAAATACCAGACATTCTGCTTTACGTGAGTCTACAGGGCACAAAACAGTCTGGAGTTTAGTTTGTGTGCTACCAACATTATTTAAGAGAACCTAATGGCTACTTCAACCTCACACTGTCAGCGAGCAGAGGAAATAACTGCAGGGACAGCTTTGCTGCTTTAAAAGCATTCAATTAAATGGCTGTTCTGGGAACTACTCCAGCTACTGCACAACAGAGATGCACCAACTTCGTACAGACAAGGAAATGCTTCATACATATAAGAAAACGTCCTTCAATATGTGTATATGGATACCAAGTAGATTTAAATATATACACTATACACACTATACCACTGCTCACTATTTCACAAAACAGCCTAAGAGCTTAGAGATAGAAAACTCACACAATCATTTAGTTTATGGAACACAAATAACACATACCCTGAATTTCACAAATATTGCCAAAATACAAAACTATTTTTCAGTTTTCAGAACCTCAGACTTGCTTTAAATAAGTAACAATTCATAAAGCAGGGCTGCTAATATACTAAAGCCACTGTGTTGAATATCTACAGCCCTCACCAATTACATTCCCCACAAAATAGTTTACATTAGTATCTTTTTTTTTTTTTTAACTTAAGCCTCAAAAGCCATTCCCAAGACCACTTAGATAACAGAGGTAAGCATTCAAAACCACACTTTCTTACACAACAAATAGCCTGCAGGTTAAGGCATCCTTTTGTATTTCAGTAATTCATACATAGCAACATCACATAGCAACACTCCTTGCCATACCTCTCTACCTTCAGATATTGTAATGGACTGAAAACGTACCAATATACACTGCTGCAGGCAAACACAGCCAGCTCTGATATTTGAAACAGAGCCCATAATAGCAGCTGGGCCTCAGAAGGCTGATTTGGCAGTGAAGCAGCTGCACACACAGCCCCACCCAACTAGTGATGCAGCACCCAATATTCTTTTGCAGAAAGCTGCCCAGCTGGGTTCAGCATTCAGCATTCTCAGCATTTCCACTACCAGGCAGGCAAGGCAGCATGGGCCTGGCCTGGTGCAACTGTGAAGGATGCCACTGCTACAGCTTCTGGAACAGATACATTGCATCCACCTCAATCATTAACTGTAGGGTTAAAAAAGTGGCAGCCCTGAATTCCAAGCCACTTCTACAGTACTAGCCAGTTTTCATCTTACTGAGCAGCACTGATGCCTGACATCCACCTCAAAGCAAGAACAAGGAAGGCTTTTCTTTGTCTATGAACTTAATTTAACAGTGACTCTGCCTGATTTACACCCTCTTCATGCTTGTTTCTTCAACTGAAGAGGTAGTACTAAATTATAAGCATGTTGGGTTTTTTATACAATATACAGGGACCATTCCTCTGTCTTGAAACACAGAGGCATAACAAGGATGGTACTACTTAGAATGCTTCAGACTAAACATTTTAAGACAAGGGAGAAAGCAACCTGCAAATCTGTCACCACTCATCTGAGAACTCAGAATGCACTTCCCAACTGCTTTATTTCACTAGTGGTTATGATAACACGTCAATGCAACACACTGAAAGCTAAAAGAAGTTGGATGAAATGGCTTTGACAGCTGCTTAGCATTCTGTTTTCCCTGACCAACATACAACAAACTTCAGGATAATGATCAAAACATTTCCCAAAGGCAAGAAGCGTGCTGTCCTACACTGGTAGTAAATCCATAGCTGACTATTCCTGTTGCCTCAGTGCTCTTTCAGCATAAGATGCCTGTAGTTGCAAGCAGTTAGAAATAACGGTTACAAGCTGTGCACTGAGAAAGATATGCATTGCAGGTATGAGATGTCTGAAATAAATATGCTACCATGAAACAGCTCCTGTACATCAAAGAGGCATCCAATCAAGACCAGAGAACTCCGTTTCTCAGTAGGTTAATTTGGGAGTAACACTGTTAATACCCATGTTACAGTGAAACTGATTTTCTTTTCTGTGAGGGTGGAAAGGACCACACAACTCAGGCACTGAGATCAGTGCTTGATTATTATGAGACATATCAAGGACAGCCTAGCATTTGCAGACAATTTCCACTCTGTTAAAAGCATTCTTGTCTCAAGTAGAACCAAATGTCTTTATTTCTTGTATTAAATTTAGGAATAGTTTACAGAGCATGTACCACTTCCACTATTTGAAATGAAACTTCTCTTTTTTTTTTTTTTTTTTTTTTTAACAAGAAGTCAGAGACTGACATTAGTAAGAGCCAAGACAAGTCTCCCAAAGGCTTTGTTTAGTTTTCTTTAACTATTGGAAATATTAGTGTGAGAAACTCAGGGGGCTGTCAAAGCTATCTACCGAGCATGCTTCTAGGAGAATAAACATGCTACATAGAGTTAATTAAGGCAATTACCTTGAAAAGGCTTTATATTGATCCTTTCACTTAGAAGATTAACATCAAAGGAAGATAAACATCAAGAACACAAGCAAACATATTTACCTGATGATTAAGAATTCAGTCATGCAGGTGCAATCATGTTGTTACACTGCCCAATGAACAAGCAAAAAATACTGACCATTATTTGATCTTCCATTATGGAGTGAGAGGGTTTGTTTTTTTTTTTTTTTGACAGAATGATAATCAACTATAAAACATCTCAAACAACATTTGCAAATATGAAACAGAAATGAAGCATAGGCTAGTCTTAAAAACACCATTAGATAAATTGTTTATTTCTCTTTTACAGTAAGTTGTATACCTATAATGCAATAAAGAAATATCACCTGTCTACCGGCCACAAAAAAGATCAGCACACTTGAACCAGATAAAGAAAAACATTTATTACAAACTCGTGTTTTTATATAGCTAAAAAGATAAGCATTCATTTCTTAAGAGACAAAGAATATACAAATGAACAGTCATCACAGAGGCACATAATGAAAAATGAAATTTGAAGACGACTCCATCTTTTCAATGTTTGAAAGCATCACCAGCATAATTTTCAATATTCATAATGGCACTTGCACACAAAAATAAGGACCAAGTCTGAAAGACAGACATTTCTGAAGTCATCACACACACAGTGGCTCATTGGTCACAGTCAGACAACGTGACCAGGCAACATCACCAAAATCTCAAAAATCCCACAAAATACAAACATGTTGGCAAAACCAAGAAAGCATTCAGATTGGAAAGGCTTTGTACACACAGATGATTTGGATAGAATGACTTCTCAGTTTTTAAAAAAGTGCAAAGTCCAAGTTTCCCATAAATGGAAGGCCAAAAGACACAGTCAAAACTGTCATTTTCTAAAATCTGATAAAACATTTTATAATACAAATCTTAGGAAGTCATGTATCAGTTTACGAAGTAAAAAATAATCATGGAAGCACTGAACACAGACACACATCTGACCTGCTGACTGAAGAACATGGCCCAGTCTTCCATACAAGGAACAAAGGGCACTTGTTGATGTGTTTGATTTTGTGTACACACGCACACACGCATGGGGCAGCTGTCTGTGTGTGTCTGGCTTCATGTGTACACACAGATCCTCAAAGGCCTTACAGGAACTTAGCATAGAACCTAAGTTCTTCCTGCAATAATCCAATTTAGGAAGTGGTCAAAGAAATGCTTTTTGAAGGTCAAGTTGAGTATAAAGATTATCTCTGTAAATTTGGGATTACTGTAAAAAAAGAATTAAGACATCATACAGACTGCAGAAAAAGCGTAACAATGGAGTTCAGCAGTAATATCTCACTATCTGGGACTGAAGGCCACTGAAATAAGACAAATCATACCACCAGCCCCAGCTCCACACCCCTCCAAGAAATAAAGGAAGTGGCTTATACATGGAAATACCTATTTTCTATGTGGACGAAGTGCTGCTTTGGTTTTCTTCTTTAAATGAGGAACTGTTTCTCAAGTACTTACAAGTTCCCTGTGTGTGCTTCACTTGCTTTGTTAACATGAACTTGATGGACATTAGAGAGCCACGATTCCATTTGGCCACACAGACAAAATCTTCAATATTTCATGACCCAAATTTCATACACAGCACACAGAAAACTGTGAGGCAAAGCGGATTTGTCCTTCATGACAAGCCTTTAAAAACTTTACATAACAACACAATCCCTTATTTGCTAAAAGCACAGAGGGGACTGTAACCCTTTGAGAGTAAGGGAAGAAATTATGAACAAGCAGTCTTTTGCTCTTCAAGGCAGCTATGATGAGCTTGAATTCTTGTCTAAATCAGTTTCTTCTAACACAGCCAACAGCTAATTCATTATTAGCTTCATACCAGATCCTTCACCTCATTTTTAGGTAACTTACACTTGTAGGAATGGATCCAGTAACCCAGTAGGCTTTTTCTGTATACCGTGATTCTATAAAACATCTAACTGCAATCGAGAGCTTGTCATGCTAGCATTTACAAGTGCAAAAGCAGGTCCAAAGAAGCAAGATACCAAAATCATTGACTGCATTACAAAAAACATGATATAAATCAATTGAGGTATTCTACATACCATGGAACAGTAGTTTCTCTGGCTCATACTCATTATAGAAAAAATGTTTCAACATTAGCTTGAAAATAAAGGTGGTGGGCTACATTTAATGTGTTACACTATCCCTTTCTGTATCTAAAGTAACAATGTTCAGAACTCAGATGCCTTCAAAAATGATATTAAGTGCTTACTTCCAGAAGTGCAAAATATTTTCTGTGAATGGCTTGAGGACAGGCAGCATGACAAAACAGTCACTTTCATCAATTAGGTATCAAGGCAGTATGAACAACTTCTACCTTTGGTTTCATGTGAGACAAGTTCAGTTAGAGAAGATAATAGAATAAAATATGCATGATTATATGAATATGTAGGCATATAGTTGATTTAAATATACAGGTTTTTTTTCCTCAATTTAGTGACATTAAAGTGCAACATAGGTATCTGTTTATAAATGGTGAACTAGAAATTAAGAAAGTTTCCTCCCACTGGAGAATAAAAACAGAAGTCGCAGCATATCTCCACAGTCTCCAATTGTAAGAACAGATTACTGAAGAAATCATTTTTGTTCTGATAATTCCAACCAAATTAGAAATTTTTCTACTTCAAGCTATTCCTAAATTCTGCTTCATTTTTTCATACACAACGTAACTGATACTGACAGCTGGAAGAACTTTCATAAAATTAGGGGCTATGCCCCTATAAAGTCCTTGGATTCCTTCTGTAGCAATAATTCTTTGAAAGAGGCTGACCATGTTTAGCTGTGGAGCTCCTTCCACCGAGGCTAAAATAAGAAGACAGCGTTATTCAACAGTTCCAGTAATATCACAATTCTTCAGCAAGTATTAAACTGAGTAGCTAGCTTATCTTTTTTAGGGCCAACGATTAAAATTTATGTCTTCGCAACAAATCTCTTTAATCCCCAGACATTCCAGAGAGATCCATGAGCCTAAACCCCACTAAAATGCATTACTCACCTACATATCAGATAAACTCTCAATTCTTCAAGCTTTTTCTCCTTTGTTTTTTTTAATCCTTCATGTCCACATCCTCACTACAGCTGTCACAAATAACTAATTTCAATGAGAACACACAAACATTTTCAGAACAGTGGGACTCACCTTGAGCCTGCATGCGTGTCCTGACAAGAGCAAGAGGATAACTGGCTAACTGCCCACATGTGCTGGAAACAGTACCACATCCCAACAACACAAAAACCCCTGGGTTAGCAGAGCTTGATGCATAGTGTTCTAGCCATGTAGTCTTTAAGAGCTGTCAAGATAAAAGATTAAATAAGACAAGATAACTGCATTTGAAAACAGTAAATAAATGTTTACTCTTAAGATCTGTTACAGGTTCCATCCTGGAAAAGCATCAAGTTCACTAAAAGCACACATGTACGACTGGAGTAAAGGCTACACAAAAACCTTTGCCATGTGGTAAAGGACTGTAGACTACAGCAGTTAGAGCCAAGAGAAAGAATCCTTAAATACCTACACACAGCACCAGGCAGTGGTGCCCATGGCCCATGCTCTAGTTAATATTTGGGAAGGAATGACCCAGCATGTCATCAGGCACAACAAAGACTCATACAAGTAGAGATGCAAACCATAGGACAGAACTCCCATACAGCTTGGAAAACACTGCTCAAGCAATTGCTGACTCTAATTACTACTGTATCACAACAAGACTTCTATAGACTAGAATAAAATTAGTCCATGCATATTAGTTACTTGACATATTTTGAAGCAACACTCAATAAGTGAAAGTAGACAAAGCATTTTAATTGGTGCTGACTCATCAGCACCTGTAAGAGGTGCCAGTTCTTTAAAGGAAACAGTGCAGTGTTTTAAACTCATCACAAGAACATCATCTTGGCTACAAAGAATTCTGTTGACATGCAAAAATACATAAGGAGTTCAAATTACTATAATTTAACTACAAATAAAAAATAGCAAAAAATGAGCATAGCTGCAGGACAGGTAACTTAATATGAACACTAGTCAAGTTTTTAAGGCTCAGGTTTGCCCTATGAAGGTTATGTTCCCAGCCAATGGGGTCATTTAGTTACACAAGAGTGTTGTGTTACCAAAATCTAATACACTTTCTCCTTACAAGTACACTTCTTGTTTGACAGAATAGAAGAAAGGAGCCCTGCATGCTAGATGAAACTGCTGCACATAATGACCAGTCTGTATAGGATTCCTCCAATGAAGGCAAAAAATGACAGAACTGCAAGTCTAGTGAGCTCAGTAGCAATTCCCATTTATCCAGGGTAACTGTAACATTACAGATGTATCATAAATCTGAATAACACAGATCTGAGTAACTGAGTAACTGTTACTCTGTTCATAATGTTACATGAACACACAGTCAGCAATCTGAACTCACCTCATAAACAGCAAGATCAATCCCAGCATAAGGAATTATACCCAAAATGTTAGGAATATAGCCTTTGTAGAAGGCCTTTGCACCTTCTCTTTTCAAGATCTTCTTAGCACAGTCAAACATCCCAGAATATTGCCCTGTTTTACCCACAGCCAACCTGGTCTTTAAAACCTGAAAGGGAGAATCAGTAGTCTTAATTACATAGGTATTTATTACTGTAGTTTATAAATACAGGAAAACAACACTTATCTGCTTATTCCATTTTCTGGAACTGCTCTGAATTTGAAGTACAAGTCTTCTTTATGATGACTACTGTTAAAGGCTGGCTAGGGGTAAGTTTCTTCAGATTTTATCATGAATGCAGAACACCACAAACACTATTATACACTAGCTTACAATTTAGTACAAAAAAAATACATAGAAACATGTCCCACAGAGGAAAGACCAGTTAATCCATCAAGCCTCTGCTGTAGTTGTTTCATTCTTCCTCCACATCCAGCTCCTCATCTGACCTGGCTCCCTATCGTAACACAACTTCGTCAGCTTTGTTTCAGACAAGATCTTTCCTTGCTTATGTACATAGTGAGAAAGATTTAGGCCTAATTCAGAAACAAGCCTGAATATGTACTTAATGTTAAACACATTATAGGATTTCTTTCCCCAAACTACATTTTGGAGACACATTTAATAGAATATTTTGAAAAGGACATTCACACAAAATGCAGTCATACAATACAATAATCCAGTTTTCTGGTGTGCACACACAGAAGTGATATCAACACCTGAATTCCCAGCATCTTTTAAGAAGCAAAAGATACTTTAAAAGGACAGCTATGCAAACAGAAAAATGACAGCAATCAACTAGAACAATGTCTATTCTAAAGCATGCTGAAATTCTGAAAGGAAGTTATAAATAAAAATGACGACAGGATAAAAGAGTGTATGTACAGGAATTCCTGCAATATTTTCAAGTGCAAAAATGCCCAGACATTTGGCAGATTCTAATGGAAGCAAATTCTCTGCTACTAACCTCCATGGGATAAATGGAAGTTTGTGCTGTTGCTCCAGCTAAAGAACCCGATACAAATCTTTCAATGGTGCCTAAATTTCCATCATCCTTAGTGAGTATCTTCTTATACTGTGAAGATAAAGCACATAAAACATCACATGCTTTTTAGAAGATGCAAAAGTTTCTCTAGAGTTAGGACTACAATAGAAAATGTCTTTCAAAGCTTCATTGACTTTTTCCACACATTAATAGTTGCATTTACAAACCCAATGATGTTAGCACTACCCTTACTCCATCATCAATGATTCACAAAAGCAACAATTATTCTAACATGCAAAGATCCTGTACATTAAAGGCACCAGTCAGTCGCACCACTGTCCAGTACTCCACAAACAGCCTACAATGTGCTGCCCAGATAAAGAGGGCTCTGACTCCCACACAGATCAAGATCTTCAGTTGGAGAACAAAATCTTAGCTCATATGGGCACCAACAGAGCCACACATACAGTATCATCAGAACCAACACTATCATGCAGGAGTGCACCCAATGTCTGCTCCCAAAAGGCTGGGGAAGAGGAAGGAACAGAATGCTCACAGTTTCTCTATGGAATATACATCAGCCAATCAGTCTTGCAATACCCCAAAATTTGACTGTTTTGTTACTTTTTTTTCACTGTTGTACAAAAAAACAATACATTAATATAGTCCTGCTTAGGCAAAAAGAAAAAAACAATCAGTTAACTACATCAGAACTGTAGTTCATTTTCCAAAGGAGGATTAGGCCTTAACATGATGTGTAAAGCTGATTCTGAGGTAAATATAACTCTGAAATCCAGGGTGAGGGCATCTTATGCAGCACCGTGATATTTGACTTAAAAAGAATCCTACCCAAATCCAGCTAGCCTAACGTGCTAAGGTTTCGGTTGTTCTCACTTGGAAGCTAAAAATGAAATTAATGCAGTACATTGCATCCTACGAAAACTGAAGGACAGCCTAAAATTTATGACAGATTTAATCTACACTGCTTATAAGTCAGTGGCCAAACCAGGAAAACAAGATTTTAACTAGCAGAAAATATAGGCTATTTTAAACCTGAGTTATTCTACATTACTACTATGAAATCCCCAACCATGACAAGAACTCCTATACAACACAACAGTGTACATAATAAACAGTAAGAATGATACAATATTTCATACACTACTACTTCCATTTCTGATTTAGCAGCCTACCTGCTCATAAGCCCAGAACTTAATAGCTGTCTCAGGAGCTATTTTGACAACATTTACACCATTTCCCCTCCAGAGTGATCGAACACCACCTTCTTTCAACATTTGCTTAAAACCACTGGCAATATTCATTTTGTTTGATTTTGAACCATGAACCTAAAAAGAAAAAAAGAAAAAACCAACAGAGTAAGGGACAGTGCTCTGATTAGCCTGTAAAACTCATCATCTAAGCAGCCAGTCACTGCATAAATACATTAACTTGCAAAAAAAAAAACATTCACCATTGAAAATTTTAATTGCACAAGTAGTATAATATTTGGTTTACATTTCTGCTGATATCAGTGGAAAACACTAATGGGCACAAAATATAGAACCTTTAAAATACAACTAGATCTCCAGAATTTACGTACTCTATTTGGCCATCAGCTTTTTGTAACAGGTCTCTAAAACTGAAATGATGTAATGGAAATGGAGAAGTCCTTACACATTGCACCTACCTGCATCATTACTTTTAGACGATCTAAAGGCGCTGTACCTGTTCGAGAGACAGCACCAGCCACTCCTCCTGCTAAGAGCTGCTTCCACCACTGTCCACTCTTTTTCTCTTCCTCTGTGAACTCATCTGGAACAGTCAAACTATCTCCAATATCCAGCACCTATTAGAATTCAAAGCAAAGGGCTGCAAGTAACCATCTTACTCCACTCCCTCGATTTTACCAATAGTTCTAATTCCCAATTAACCTACCACCTAAGAACAGAAATAAGATGCTAGTTCAACATAAAAGAATCTCGTTTACATTCAAAAAAATCAACTCGCTACGGATTGCTACTGCTATTCAATGAACAGTATTTTTAATTACTTCTAACCAGATATTGAGCAATATACCACATACCCACCATTTCAAAGATTGCACCATCATCATTAAAAATTACGACAAACTTCTGTCTTGAGTATGACCCAAACAAAGACATCCTGTCATGATCTCTTTTCAGAGAGCACTAAGGCTCAAATGCTTACTGTCAATGCTAACCTTTCACCAGACAGCCTTCTAGGATTAGCTTGGTAATCTCTTAAGGACACTAACAAGAGATTTCTCTCTCATGCTAATGTATTCACACATATGTAAGATTTTTTCTCCCTCCTACTGACATCTTGATCTAATAATTTTATAGTTGATATATCAGAATATTCAATTCTAGTAGCTGTTGTGTATTGGCTTATAAAGTGACCGTTCTATGAAGTTTCCTCTCATTAGCAGGTACTCTGAAATACATATTATTGACTTTTCTTCAGCTATACAAGTCTGATACTTGTTTAATGGTTGCATCATTGTGTTAATATTCAGTATGATCAAAGAACATTCCAGTATTATGCCTTGGACAGCTTTATCACTGAAGTCTGTGTTAATTTAACATGTCACTTAATGGATTTTTTGCTCTTCATGTAATTTATAAAAACAGAACAATTGCACCAGAGATAATGAAAAGCTAATACTAGGCATAAAGAAAGCCTATAAAGAATCAGGAATGTTTCAATAAACGATAACAAGTACTGACCAGAAAATATGTTAACTGACAAACCCATTTTTATTGCTGCTGATGTTGAGTTCAGACACTACACCCTAGTGAGATTTCTGTTAAGCAGGCTGACAACTGACTTGCTCATTCAGACTATAAAAATTGCAGTATGCAGATTATACAGAAATTATTATGAGACTACCCACAAATAGGACAGACTTAACTAGTCTGGGTATTGAACATGAAACATATTGAAATGAAAACCTTTGTTTTTTTTCCCCACATTCATGATTTCCAAATAAGGTGTCTTCAGTTACTCAACAACAAATGGAGTCAGTAAATATCCACCAGAACTCTCGAAGTATAAAAGTCAATAGATTTTACAGATACTATATGCATATCTACCAGAGTTTAAACACTGTATCTACTGACCCCTAAATGCAGCTTTAATAACTAAATCTAGCTTTAACTTTTTTTCTTAGATGTAGGAGAGATTTATAACTGAAGACCACAACTACTTAATAACTGCCAGTGCAGCTATCTCCTCAGAAGAGTCTGACAGCAATTAAAACTACATAATTATAAAAATACACAATTTTAAAAAAGCAAACAGTTCCAGGAGCTGTCAGCCACTCATATGACATCTCACATCTGCTCTTATCTGAAGCAACAGCTGTGTTACTCATGGCTGGATTTTGCTTGCTGTGATAACTGGATCATAACTGAGCCCAAAACAGAACATCACAAGAGACATCTACACTCTTTCCTTAGGAATAATTAAGGACATTCCATAACAAAAATAGATCTTATATTTAAAAGTGATACAAAGCATACTATTAAAGCACAAGCTGGGACCAGGCCTATCTGATCACAAAGCAGCACTCCAAGCACTTTCCTCAGCAACAACTGAATGTAGTCCATGCAGTGTGAGCTGCTCAAATATTTCACATCTCAGAGTGTTTTTTTTGGTTATGGAAGTGCTGACCAGTCCCTTAAAGTATGATTGGTCTCAGTATGCTCAAAGAAATTCATCTTCAACTAACTATACAGATTAGTTTGTTTTTCTTGTACAGGGAAGGGTAAAGTGGACTGTTACTGGCTTATTTACCTTATTATTTGTTGTTTAAAGTCAGCCACTGAGGTGGTAAGAGCTCTATTCAACGCTAACCTAAAAAAACTGTCTGCTTGTTGCTGTATATCCTATCATTCCTAAAGGAAATTCCACAACACAAAAAAATGTAAGAACATATAGACAAAGACAGCTATGATTTTATGGTAATGATAATATTACTACAGAAATGCAATTACTGAACTGACTTCAACATAAGAGTTAAAATGTTTCTATGTATGTTTCAACATATCAAGAGCACTGAACATAAGAATGTAACGTTGAAGAGAATGCTTAATATTATTACTACTTTCTATGGAGTATCTCCAAGAGAAAGATTTCTTTCTAGGAATTACTGGCAATCAAAAGGTAACTGAAGAATCTTTTAAATGCACAAAATATAACTATGAAGCTGTTATGTACAATACTAGAAGTTGTCCCAGCAGAAATGAACTTAAAAGATTCACTAAATTAAAGTTGAACTTACAGTGGAATGTTTCCAATATCGGATTATTTCTTCTATGTCCGTAGCAGGGTTAAACATAAAATGATCTCTCCACTCATTCCAATCTACTGACATTGTTCCATCAGCATCAATACTAAAAAATAAACAACAAAACAAAAAACAAACAGAACAAAATCAGATTAGAAAACAGACTTCATTTGAAATATTGCCTATCACAGTGATCCATTCTACAGACAATATAAGGAAACTTCAAGGGTAAATCTGCCACGGTATTTCAATACCATACATTCCTTATTCAAGTGTATTCTCCATTCTAAAATATAAAACAGCCTTTGTTTCTATCAACAATATTTGTACAGAAATGAGGTATAAACATTCCCCTCCCATAACCATATGCTAAAACAGTGGCTAATCCATCTATAACCCAAGAACAGATGGAATGTGGGAATTCCTACATATGTGCTATTGAAGTTACCAACACCATTTCCAAGTTACAAACCCATTCTCTTTTATTCTCAATTGTTGCATTCTCTGAATTATAAAAAATATGAAGAATGTAAAGAAGCTCAAAATATTAATTCCTGACCTTTGCAGGATCTTTTCTGCCTGTTTTTCTGAAATGTTTATGCCCAGTATCTTGAGGGACTGGACAACTTCTGATGGTTCAATTTTTCCTTGAAACATAAAAAGAAAGATAATGAGTAGACACAATATGGAGTCCACTGAGCTTAATACATTAGCCTAAGACTGCCTCGAGAGACTGAATGTGCTCACGTCTGTGGAGTCAGACAACAGACATGACAGGGTCCTAAAGGAACTGACTAATGTGGTTGCCAGTCTGCTCTCCATCATACTTGAAAAGTTGTGGCCGTCAGGGCTGGAGCACCTCTCCTGTGAACACAGGCTGAAGGACCTAGGCTTTTTCAGCCTGGAGAAGAGAAGGCTGTGGGAAGACCTCACTGTGGCCTTCCAATTTAAAGGGAGATTATAAAGAGAAGGGAAATCAACTTTTTATATAGGTGATAGGACAAGGGGAATGGTTTAAAACTAATCTAAACCTCCCCTCCTTTAGATGTCAGGGGGAAGTTTTTCCACTGAGAGAGTGGTGAGGTGCTGGAACAGACTGCCCAGAGAGGTTTTGGGTGCCCCATCCCTGGAGGTGTTTAAGGCCAGGCTGGATGGAGCCCTGGGCAACCTGATCCAATATCGGATCTAGCAGTTGGCAACTCTGCCTATTGCAGAGGGATTGGAACTTGATAATCCTTGAGGTCCCTTCCAACCCAAGCCATTCAATGTTTCTAACATTCTATAATATCTACACAACAGCAAAAGATTATTTAAAAAAACAATTCAAACAGATGCAATGCATTTTTATTATCTAAGGACAGAGCAAAGGTAAGAGCATTAAAATTCTACACCCAAATAAGATACAAACATACAGCAAGTTAATAGTTATTTTATCTGTAATTGATACACAGTAACTTCCTTATGGCTTTACTGTCTACAAAGCAAAGATACCCAAATGAACAAACCTGGAAGATAAAAAGAGTGAAAAAAGGAGACTTATTTCAGCCTCTAGTAAACAATAACTGCACTACTGTTAGGCCAAAGAAATCAAGGATTCCTACACACAATTTTTTGTCTCCAATTTAAACAAAATTTAAGTCAAAATAACTTGGAAAACAAATCAAATAACAACATACCATCATTGTTTTTGTCCAGGCTCTTAAACGCCAGTTTCATTTTCTTCTCATGATCTTTAAGATACTGCATAAATTCTTCAAAATCTAGCTGCCCATCCTGGTTAGTGTCACCAGCTTTAAAGATTTTCTGTTGGGAGAAAATGTAACGTTTGACTTTACGAAATATAGCAGCTCACAAGGTAACAACAGCATAACACAGCTGAGGTTTAAGAAGTACCATATTGGCCACACTGAGAGTCAAGTCAGGGAAACACACACCTAACACACACTTCAGAGCTAGGTTTTGTCCCCAGAACTTAACAAACTCTTAGTAGCTTCATAACAACAAGAAAAAAAACAAACCATACTCAAAGATGGCATTAGTTTTTACCCCCAAAACTTGTTTATTCAAACACAAGCTACACCTCCAGGGATCAAACCATCTGTGGAGGACAGCCTGGGAGACATGACAAAAATTATGGCAGAAAACAACCCTAAGCCTGCAATTTTCTAGCTCTACTTGAAGTCTACAACATTCCAGTACAATTACAGTCTCAGCCATCCTCTTGAATCCAGTGGTCTATTCTGAATTATACTAGCAATTAACTATTTAACTGCTGACAAAAAATTTCTCACCACAACAACATTTATCTTCCACTTTTGCATGTTTGCTAGTAACTGCCCTGCTGATCAGACAACCTGCATATAAAATTAACTATGAGTTGAACACAATATACAATTGCCAACACAGTACAAAACAAGCCTGAAATACAAAAGCAATGGCATGACTGCCTAAGGCTTATATTTTTCATTCAAAGCACCAAAACAGTCTATCATCTTTATATGTGAAAATACACTTTACAATAAATGGGAAATTAAAGCAACCTCTCAGGGTGTAACAACTGAGGTATGTCTGCAAAGGCAAAGCACAGAGGCGAGCAATGCCCAGGCTAGCAAGCTCTGCAAGATGTATTAGGTTGGACCTGAAGCCACAGCACAAACTGCTCCATAAACAGAGCAGCAGACAGCAGCAGGATCAGGATGGAAGGCCCAGCAGCACTGCTCCAGTGGGCACTGCCCATCCCCGTCACGTGCCCACAGTGCCACCGGCTCATCCAGCAGGATGCAAAGAACAGGGGAAGGAAGTCCACCCCAACACTTCCCCTCAAATCTTTTGTTTTAGAGCAGAAATTACGTCCCATTTCTTCATTTGGGCATTAGTTTCTGTGTTGTCACTCAGCGTGGGTAATCCCAAGAGGACAATGCACAGTACAAGAGCAATCTGAAAGCAAGAGTTACTGAGCAGTTGAAGGTATACTTATAGCACATGCCAAAAATTCTTTCAAACACCTTCTGTTTTGCAAGACTGTCTTGCACAACTGCTAAGTAAATCAGCAGGATTTGCTCGGTCGTTGTAATCAACAAAATCTGTTAATTTCATTTTATTTTATTTTATTTTTATTAACTTCCACTATAATTAGTATAAATCCTCAAAAGAGCGAAGTCTAACAAGATTAGCCTACAGACACCAAACATAAAGGAAGCTGAGAATTCTGGTCTGTTTACTGCTTTCAAGAGTGTTCAGACATCTGTAATGCCTCCTTCATCTTTCCTATCCACACACTAAAAAGCTTAGTGTTTAATCTCAAGAAGAAAAAAAGCAAAGAAAACCCACCCAAAATGTACAGTATCTACAGGCTTTTCAATTAAAAGGCTAAGGATTATGTGGTACTCTACTACATATGAAATATGGGGCTAATTATTTAGCTCTGATAACACAGCACAGGGAAATCTATGCAAGATATCACATACTCCAATAAAGGTGTTTGATCTCAGCTGAGAAACATTTCTGTGGTTCTGTCCTTAACATACTCCAGCTTAGCTGTTGCTTCTATCAATAACTTGTCAACAACAATCTACCCATCAATTCAGTTACGTGTAATGCCCACGTCCTACAAAAACAAATGCGTCATATTTACTCAAGTTTAAGGATGCATTCCTGACAACCACCCTCTAATAGACAAATCCACCAAAAGAAGTCCATTAAAAATGACCCATGGCAGAAGGAGTCCCTGCACTGAAGACAATGCCATCCCAACCCCTTGCATCCTGTACCACACGGCCCCAAGGTTCTCCCTACCAACTCAGAAGGGGTCAGTTATGTGAACTCTCATCAAGGCCAGCTGGTACTGCTCCCTACCTGAGCTACATAAATCCGAAACAAGGAAAGTGTTGTTCTGGCTCAGAGGCACAATAAAACCTAAGCAACATTCCAATTACAAATCCTCCACTGCTCAGGATGACGCGAGCCAAAGAAAGCGGAAATTCCTCGGAGGTTTACAGAGCCGGCAATTAGTGCGTGTGAACCGGGGCACCTTCCTCTCCATTTGCCCCACAGGCACACTTCATGCTGCAGCAGCTAGGAAGCCACGTGTATGAGCCTCCACCTATCCCGGTCCTGCAGTTCTTTTCCAAATTTCAAGCCAGTTTTAGCAGAATAGAAACAGCAGGGAACCAAAATGCATGCTGTACCTCAGCAGGCACATGTATTTCCCCCCCTGCCCCCCAAATCTGAAGCATTAATATAAACAAAAGCTTCTTAAAGCCTATAAAAACGTACTCTTTACGTAAGTGTTGAAGTTTGAGACTGAAACCAGTACTCTGCAAGCGTGGGGAGCAAACAGAGCACTCTGAGAAGTGCCTTCCACACAGAGGGCAGAAATGGGCCAGTGGAAGCTGTGCATCCCCTGGGCGCAGCCCCAGGAAGCCAGCTGCTGCTGCAGGGAGTGCAGTGCCAGCCCCCACATGCAAACTGCTCACTCACAGCACATGCAAAAACTTGCCCAACTAGATCAGGTCATGCCGGACCACTTCTGCTCTAGCTGTGAGCTCCTTCAAGGAGGGAGATGCCACAGCCTCCCTGGGCAAGCAGAGTTCAGTTACCTCACTGATGTCCAGCAAGCAATCAGACTCTGCTGCTCCTCATTTCATATACTGCCAGATAACACATTTCACATAGTTATAACCACTTGTCACCACATCACTTCCTGCTTCAACTACTTCTCTGGTATAAAACTGGATGCATTTTTAACATAGGTGTGTTTACAACAATGAAGCAGGACCAGCTTAGGTGCCAGCTGCTGCATGCAAGCCCTGGGGACCGGTGCTAAGTGTGCCCAGCACTAACACCTGCCACGTACTGTTGCTACCAGGGAACCACGTCGCCCTTCGGTAGACCCAGCCTGGAGACACAAGAGTTTCTTTTCTCAAGGGCTGCCATTTCTTTTCTCATCTAAAAATGCCAACCACGAAGCATAAAGATAATCCCATATACAGCGAAGCAGTGAGCAGAAAGAGCAGCTAAGAATTTACTGAGATACAAATACTTAAAGATCTAGTTGGATCATCTTTCATTCTCGTGCTACGGGCCTCCACACATACTGACTAGAACACTCCTGTGCTGACCCTATTTGGCCATGACATTCCTTCTATTTTTATTTTTTATAACAATTATTTCACTTCTGTTCTTCTGCTTTGCAGTTTGTTACATTGCTGCTTTCCAAGTCCTGCACAGCAAGGCTACAGCAACTTGAGAGAGCAAAGCTAGACTGAAATAGTGAAGAACTTTCTTACATAAAACATTCTTTCTCCAGAAAGGTTCCTGGATGTGGGAATCTAAGCCAGCAGGTCTGTTGAAAACGTCAGCAAAGTTACAGACACTTAAAAATCCTGACTTCAAAAGTGTCCCAATGAATTATCAGATTATTCTGTGCCAGTCATAAACTTGAACTCATTCATTGCTATAGAAAAGAAAGAAAATGCAAAACAAATCATAGTTCTTTTATGTAGACTTTTCTTTTAAGTCTACACTTGAGTCTCCATATGGTACTTGGTGTAATTGTTTTTGCATTACATGTAAGCCATCACATTCTTCTGGTTACAAAACTGAACTGTGCAGGAAGTGGGGTTACTTAGAACAAATGATTGCCAATCACCTGTATTAGCCTGTTATTCCAGCTCATTAATACAACTTCAAAAAAATTAACAGGAAGCAATCCAAGAAATTACTGGGCATTTCTGGCTTCCTATCCTGCTAAGACTCAGAATTGGTGCAATTAGCAATTCATTGTTCTGTAACCTATGGATAGAGCTCCAAAGGGCACAGTCACAGAGACTGCACAGAAAACAAACCAGCACCAAGGTAAGAACAGCGTGTCTTTTGGACACAGAAGATTCATGTTTTCTTTCAGTATCCTTCAGATGCCTATCTCAAGGATATTTCTACACAGCAATCCTGTCATTCCCTTCTCCTCCCTCTCTTCTGTTCTTTCCATCTTTGCCTCCAAAATAATTAGCATCAGCCATTCACATAACTCTGCATTCCACAATTATAAATGTTTTAGGCTGAAATCTACTGGTATCCACCCACTTAAGCACAGGCAGTCTCTATCTTCTCTGGACACACATCCTCTCATACCAAGAACTGATGCTGGGTTTTTTCCTACCTGTATCTGCCAAGACTACACAAATCCATAACACAAAATGATAACGCAAAACACAGTAGAAAAGTTATTAAAACCACTCTTGTGACAGTGTATCAGTTGAGAGATAAATACGGAATGAAGTCAAAGGGCCCCAAGATGCACCCACACATTACTCCAGTCAATGAGTCCCAATAACACACTAACAAATAAGACTGCTGTCGAAGTTCAAGAACACTTCCCAGTATCCTGTTTTGAGCAAAGCAATCATTTGCACTACCTCCCAAGAAATCGCACCATATTTTCATGTTCATTCTGATTTGTTCACTTCTTTCCTAAAGGATATTATGGCATTTAAACAGTATCCAGCAGGTGACACTGTCAGACACTGCCATAAACAGAGCCCCCACCCACATACAGCAGACACGCACTGTTTGCAGTAACAGATATTTCCATCAGCAACAGTTTCTCCTTCCTGCTCTTTGCCCTCAGCACCTCACTCTGCAATAGGGAAGGGCTAGCCACAGTCTTCTTACTGGTTCATCGCAGGTAAGAGCAAAATTACAAGTTCCATAAACACAGCTGATTACTCCAAGCAGACCATGTTCTGACTGCTGAGAATTTAGTGTCTTTGGGCCCCATTTCCACTACATGGAGCTGCTTCTTCAACTAAAGGGGCCTTCACATAGCTGGGCATAACTAGACTTACATTTCAACCTGACAGACAGACCAAATAAGATTATATTGTTTCCAGAATGCAGTTATTCATTCCAATACTATCCTCCTACGTCTAGCTCCAGGACTCAACACATAAATAGATCCTGAGTGTGAATGGTTGGCTGTTTCTAGCACAAACTGAAGCTTAAAACACGGAGCTTGCCTCCTGCAGGTTTACTGTAAGGATTGATTGCAACAGAAGGAAAGGGTGAACAAAAATAGTATAACCATGCACACCATGTATGGTGCTCGTATCTAAGAGACTCACTGCATTTTGAAGACACGAATGAGATCATTTGCGATCTGATCCCAGCATCTATTTAGTATTGCTATCAGACAACTCTCCTAATCAAAATTAACTGTACAATAGCTGTTAAAGTAGTTGTGGAGAGCCATCTGATGTTGTCACCACACTAAATTCCTTCTTTGCAGGCGCTGACATACAATGTTAGGAATCTTTTGCAAAGCTTTACAAAGTTATCCTTTCCTAGCAAGTAATACACTACAAAATAAAAAAGGAGTCACCCTGGCAGCCTGTAAGAAGCAGACATTTCGGATTTTTCAGTGGTTTACTTTTCTGTCACACGCTGACAGGAGGCAGGTCAAACAGACCACAAAGTCAGGAGCTTCTGTCACTTTGGGCTAGGATGCCTTTCTATGGAGAAAAAGAATGATTCTTCCTTAAAGAGGAACGAGTGACCTCTTGCAACACATCCATCTGATATCTACTGTGTTTCTTCATCTAAAGAGTGTCCCCTCATACCTTAAACATGAATAAAACTGCCAAGAAAACAGATGAAAGCTTAATTCAAAAGGAGCACACTCATGTCTACTGCTCGAATAGATAGCAGCTCTGTAACTTTAGAAACCACACAAACTCCAGGAGAGGAACTATATATTGTTTCCGAACAAAGAGAAAAGCAGTAATAAGAGCATAATCACTAATTTATAGCATGAAGGCGATGACTTGGGATGAGCCAATAGACTTTGCAGGGAAACAAGTAAGCCATCTGTTGTTTACCAAAAGTTAGCCAGGAGGGAGCAGTGTTCGCCATGAGTACAGTGACCAACACTCCCACGGAGATGTGTTTCACTACAAACAGGAGGATTTTTGGAGATCTAACCCAGACTTGCACCTTATCAAGTGAGTGCAAGGCCTGACACCCTGACTCAGCCACAAGAAAGTGCAGTCTGCTCTTCTGTAGGATATCCAAAGGTCTGCTCATACCCACATCGTCATGCTATGGGCAGGGCAGAACCCTTAGCCATATTTATAATATTGCTCCATTTCATTTCCTTACTCATTAGTTAATAGCAATTATAACACTATTTCTGCAACCCCAAACATAAAGGAAAAGACTACATATGTAACTTCATTAACAAAATGTCTTTTTACCAAGTAGTAAAAAGACATTTTATCGAGTTAAACACCAATGTAAAGCCTGAGATAGGGACTAAGTGGGAGAACACAGCTCCAAGTAGAGCCTCAAGTAAGAGCACAGGAAGCAGATTAGTTGCATAGACAGGAAAGAAAGTAGCAGCAAGTCTCACTGTGGCTCTCTTACTACAGGAAGTCTTTTCAAGTAAAAACTATGTGCACCATTAAAACGGTGAGCATATAAATGTTGTAGTGCACTCTAGTAATTGTTTGACCCACCTCAAAAGCCTGACGTGACTCATGGCTTACTCTGTTTACACTGTGTTTCTCAGGTAACTAGAACAGCCCGTTCCTGCTCCCCATTACAGCCATGAGGGTGTAGCTTATCTCAATTGATTTCATGGGTTTCACTACCAGTTTGTCCTGCATCAATCAAGGCTTGGACAGACGCTTAGGTTTGCGCTTTGCATGGAAAACGTCATGCTGAACACAAGAATCACTTGGAACTTCACTTATGAATTGCTCAACATGTGACTTATGTCTCAGAAGTCTCAGTAAACTGTGTTGGAAGACCATCCTCATTAATTGTCAGAAAACAGGACACCTATCCCTTTATTGTTCTCTTTAACTAAAAACCCTAGATTGTTAGAGTCTAACTGGTACAACAGGTTTTCAACAACTTGTACATAATGCGTGACTGGAGCTTACGACCAGCAACACAGTTCTCATGGGTAAGGAGACCCAACTGTCCCTCCTTAATCAACCAAGGGATGAAAATCCAGATACACTTATTTCATTACAAAGATGATTTTGACCACAAGCAACATTCAAGTGGAAGTATGCTTACGACTCACTTATACTCTCACAGTAGCACCATCCAACTCACGCAAGACCTGCAGGATACTTCTCCCTCAAGTATTTAAGGCAGAGTTACATATATGAAGAGGAAGGAAAGCAGACCAAAAACTCTGGAAGGAATAAGGCATGTGCCAGGATTAGTACAAGGTCACTGAAATTGAATGGCTTACCCAAGTTATCTCTGAACACTCTTGTCAAAATTTAAGTTCACCTTCCTGATCCTCTACCAGAATCTAAGCAGAGGATAACCCTGCCATAGTAGTGGGACACTGACTGCTCTTGATATTGAGGTAAAGAACAGCACCATTAAAGTAACAACTCAAGCACAGACCTCTGCTGTCCCTGTTCAGCTTAACCACACCTATGTCTGACTTGCAGAAGTACAGCTGAAATGCAAATTCCTCCACATCATTTGGAAGTGGTGTCCACTGAAAGATGTATAAAGCCAGACAACACTGCTTAAACATCAGTGCGCACCACCATCAGCATGAGTCCAAGCCATACATCTCAGATGACTCCAGATACAAGCTACTTGCTTTCCAAAATAATTTTCAGGTCCATGTGCTAGCTCTCTATTTCCTAATGAAAGACCAGCATAAGAGAAAGTGTTGAAACTGCTAAAATTAACTGAGCCCATTGAGGACAACTTCAGCGGCTTCAGTAAACAATACCTTATAAAGAGATAAAAGTGAAACCTAGAAGCTGCTCTTATAATGCAGACTTGTTTTATCACACAAATACTTACACCCTCAGAATTGGGCATTAAATCATTTTACGTTCTGATCCTAAAGCATCACTGAAAACAACTAGAAAACAAGTTTCTCATCCAGGTGCAGATCAGATTTGGTGGTGTAAGAGCACTTCAGCACTCGATGACTCAAGTTTTACTGACTTAGGCGAAACCATTCATAAAAGGGAATAGAAGAATGTCGTAGTCACAGGATGATAAAACTGACTGGGTTGGTAGGGACCTAGAAGATAACTGAGCTCCAACCCCCTGCCATGGGCTGGCTGGCACCCAACAGCTCCAGCTGCCCAGGGCCCCACCTAAGTTGGACTTGAAGACCTCCACGAAAGGGGCATCCACAGCTTCTCTGGGCAGCCTGTGTCAGGGCTTCACGGTCTCAGAGTAAAGAACCTTTTTCCTAACATCTAACCTAGAACTCCCATCTTTTGGTTTTAAGCCATCACAGTCACTGTAGAACCTGCAGAACAAAGCG
This sequence comes from Chrysolophus pictus, assembly GCA_037305975.1. Lineage (NCBI taxonomy): Eukaryota > Metazoa > Chordata > Aves > Galliformes > Phasianidae > Chrysolophus > Chrysolophus pictus. The sequence goes on along the minus strand of CM074583.1, from coordinate 9,604,759 downwards.
AGAGCTGTGTCTGTTCAGTGGCCAGAAGGTTACCGCTATACTCAGGTGCTTCCACACGCAGGAGCTGTGACACCAGCTGCCACCGCGTGCCAGACGGAGAGCTGGGCTCAGCCGCTTGCTCTGACACCGCTGCCAGCTGCCGCACGACTGAAACGGAGGCTTACCCACCCACTGACCCCCACAATTACTCTGACCTACACCGCGCAGCGACAGACACCGCAGCCGTGAGCTGCGCCCTTCCCCACGCTGGGGCAGGAGCACCATCGCACAGCGTGCAACACGGGCCAAGGAAGCGCAGAAGTGATGCGCGATGACTAAGCCGGGCCAAGCCCGTCTGGCAACGGAATCACCGGCTGCCACGCTCTTAATAGCGCTCGCACTCGAGTTACCCCGTCCATAACCGCACGGCACGGCTCCCGGAGCAGGCCCGAAGCCGGCCGCACACGGCTGCGGCTCGAGCAGTCCCGGCTCCGGGCAGCCCCCAGGGCAGCGCTGCGGTGCCGCCTCTCAGCGCCCCTGGGGACGAGGCGCGGGCCGCGGGAGGGACCGCCTCGAGAAGGGCCGCGCCGCGCTCCTACCTCCTCCGCCTCCTTGCCCAGCGGGATGCCCATGGCCCGGAGGCCCGTCTGGAGCTCGGCGATGTCCACCCTCCCATCCTCGTTGAGGTCCAGCTTCTTAAAGAGGTTGGCGTAGCGCGAGTCGCCATCCCGGCTCCCGTCGCAGGCGGCGGGCAGCGCGAGGCGGCGCAGGAGCGGCAGCATGGCGCGGGGCGCAGCGGACGGCCGTACGAACCCGTTCGGCTCCCCGGGGCCGGGCGCGGGCGGGAGGGGCCGCAGGAGGAGCGGGGCCGGCCCCGCCCGCGGCGAGACGGAGAGCGGCAGCACCGCCCCGCCCCAGGCGGCCGCGAGAGGCAGGACGCGGCAGCGCGCTGCGCCGTGAAATGGCCGCTCCTGCCGCCCCGCCCCGAGGCAGCGGTAGATCTCTCGTGCGGGCACGGCGCAGATCGCACCGCCCCTCCGCGCTTTCTGGAGGCGCGCGGCGAGGCTCGGAGAAGCGCTCCGGCAGTGCTGATGTGCCAACCTACAGTAGATCAGCATCACCGGCGCTGAATGGAAGCTGGCCGCCCTGCGCGGGGCGCCCACGGGTCTCATACAACTCAGAAATGCGTCTATTTATCACGCATCGGCTGTGATGCGCTGCTGCTGACACACCTGATGTAGGCGGCATGCACTTAGAGAGCACTACCACCTTAAATAGCTCCCATACCAGCGATACTCTGAATCTTAACAGGGCTATATTGGGATCACCGCAGTCACCACGCAGCGCTGAGACCACGCGAGCAGCCATGGGATAAACCACAAGGGATGTCCTCCAAACAGCTCGCCTGGGTCAGCCGAGTAGAACAAAGACAAGGGGAAACAATTGGTTCATACATAAATCATGGTGCAACTGCCAGAAGGCAAAGCACCCACTCGCAAGGCACAGCTGGTGTAGGAACCAAAGGACAGCTAACACAAGCAGGCTGTTCACCTGAGCACCCGCTGTCCATCTGGGAGCTGCAGTGAGGCCAAGCACAGCGACACCGAACACTGCCCTCCTGCTGCATTCACAGTCAGTCTGCAGCCACAGCGAGTGTCCCAGCCTCAGAGCAGGAGCTTGGTGGCCTTGTTCAAGGATTAATCAATAAAGCTCATCTGGTACATTGTCACTCAATAGATTTACCTATTGACTTAGACAGGATTGAATGAATTACCTTGTATTTTTAAAGGCAATATGATTTCACTTAAAGTTTATCAAAACACAGAATAAATCAGATGGGAAGAGACCTTGCAGGGCTCCAGTCCATCCTCCTGACCAAAGCTCAGTTGTGAATTCAGCTCAGCATTTATTTCAGCTCCAGCCTCATAATCTCAACAGATGGGGACTGTGCAACCTCCCAGGCAGCATGCCCTACCTGACCTCACCGGGAAGAGAGCTTCCCCTTGAATACCATCTAAGCCTTTCTTGTTTCAATTTCTGCTTGGTGTCTTATATCCTCCCACCCTGCTCCACCACAAGGACCCTGACCTCATTTCCTTAAAAACTTCCATTAACCAATGGGGGCAGGGAGGGAGGTGAAGGCTTCTTTCTATGCCTCACAAAGGCTTTTCTTGTACCAGTTAGAAAAGCTCACTTTCCTCAGCCTCTCATGGAGACAGTCCTCCAGGCTCCCCCATGCCTGGTGACCCTCTGCTGAGCTTTCCATTTTCTGCCATTCAGGTACTAGGGAGCCCAGAACTGGCCTGGACTCTCTAACCACAGCCTAACTCGCACTAAGCAGAGAGGAACAATCACTTCCCTCCTTCCGCTGGCTGCAAGCCATTTCATACAGCCTAGGGAGCAGCAGGTCTTGTTCACTGCCAGGGCCCCATGCTCTGTGGCAGGACCACAGAGTTGCTCCCTGGTCAGTTCTCCAGCCTGCATCATTGAGGTTATTACATCCTACATGCAGTACTTCTAATTTGTTCTTGCTCAAACTCATAGGGCTCCTCTCAGCCCATTCCCTCATTATCTCTGAATGGCAGTCCTGCACCCAAAGACAAGCCACTCCCCCACACTCTTGTCCTCCCCCCCTCCAGGTAACTGATAAATGAGACAGGTCCAAATTATCCACTACTTCAGCCATACAGCTAACTTTAACTAACCTAAATCTTGCAACAGACACAGCCTGAACATTCTTCACTTCTTCCTGGAAGAATGGAAATGAATGTTGCTAAGGCCACTGCAGCTCAGCATCATAACACTTCAGTATAGTCTTCAATTCTGTATCTGTTATTTTTAACTCCTGCCATCATCCTTACATCTTCAAGAAAAAAAACAGGGAGGGCAACATTACCCTTTATCACAATCAGATCACGCAATTAAAAACTACCTATACTAGTGACTGAATGCAATCCACAGAAATAAGCAGAAGTGGGAATGAAGTAGTGCTGCACATGTTGACTTGCATATCATATTTCTGACATCCAGCAGGACCATTATCAGATGTCTTAAACAGTTTCTTGTATGAGTATCATACCAAACACTGTACTTAATTATTAACACAATGCATACACTAGAAACATCCAAAAATTAACACCAAATACCTAGAATACATTTTACTTGGCCTCAGTTTTACTCAATGTTGTCAGCTCATGCCATTCATATGTTCAGCATCAGATAATGACTTCCACAAAATCACTAAGACAATATACAGCCACTCTCAGGAATTTGCAGGCAATGAGTGACAGCTTTTTCCTAGCAGCATAATAACAAACACTGCATTTTGGTCATTACTTTTTAAATTATATAAAGCTAGATGCATGTGTACACAAACAAATTATTTACCATCTAATAAAAACAAAAGTAAGAGGAAAAGAAGAAAAGATGCACTTACTCTTCCTGAGGGAAAAAGGAAGAAAAGCTAGTTGTAGCAGTTTGACTATGATAAATGTATCAGGACAATTATAATCTCTACCATGCATTATGCTATTGAAAGTTGTGTGGGAAAATCAGCCACAACACAGAGCTACAACTCTGCTTATAGTACTCATATTTACAGACTGAAAATGCAGGTTATATTCAATTCATCCACTTGCTTGTTTAAGGTGTGAGCAACAAGGAATTCATTTTTCACTTGCCCTTGTTTCTCCAAAAATGAAGTAGTGCAGGTGTGTGCAGAAAGTTTAAGCAGTGTGACTTCAATATGAGTAGCTGATAGGAAGAAGAAAAGTAGGTCAATGTCTCAGACTTTTTTCATACATTGACAGATAATCTGTTAGCTACACCTGAGAGGAAGCCATTGTCCTTGTTGAAAGATGCAGACTAGTTAGGCCTATGCAACACGCTGCACGACATCCAAAAGCACAACCATGAAGGCATTTCCAGACCTCTGCTTAATTTATGTATCTGGGAACCAGAGATTATGTTTCTGCTATTATGAAAATAGTACTACCAACATTATTTTTTCTACAGATTGTCTTACATGACAGGGTTAGGAGCTGCATTATTTACAAAGTTCTTTGTTGAAAAGGAGTTCGGAAATGCTTACCTTCCTGCACAGCCACAAAGGGCATCTGTGAGTCAAGAAGCATCCTCACCTAAAATACGCATCTAGAACAGGATTGAAATAAAACTCTTATATCTGTATTTATTTTTCCCCCACTGATATCAACACTGAATAGTATCAGAACATCAAAAATACATCTGTTTAACTCAGTAAAAGAGCTTTTAATTAGTATGCATTAATACACAGTAATTCATACTAATACATCAATGTTTAAATCACATCAATATTACCCATTTAGAGGAAGTACTATAAATATCATAAAACCTAAGAGGCTAGAAACAGACTTCATATATTTTATTGATAGACTAAAAGATAGCTCAGCTGAATTGCATGATTCAGGGTTTGCCTGAGATACCGTAGCTCTAACTGCAGAAAAAAGAAAAAACAACACACGATAATACTTTTGAATTGTGCATATTACCTACTGCAGGAGCCAAAAGCCATTTCTGGCTTACTACTGTGGACTACTGTGAAGATAAATATTTTTTAACGAGAACATATCCAGTTCTGCAATACAGTTTGAAAAAAGGCCATTAAGAACAACCAACCAGTTCATGTCTCCTGAACGAGTGATCTTCAGGATACACACAGGACAAATTAGAATATGTCAAAACAATAAAAAGAGAAGTCACAGCTGAAGGATTGTTTGGTTTGGGATAAAATGAATAGTGGCTGTGCTATAATTTAAAGCCAAGTTAATTAAATCTCATGAGCACAAAGTTTTTCAAGGCCAACACTTTGGACCCTTACTTGTCTCTACAAAAATGCAATGATAAATTCAGACCCTGTGATTCCTCCACGCTGTCTTTCCTAGCATGCAGTTCCAAATTATTTCATCCTGACAAGAGGTACTATGCCTTTGTTAAGACTGGTGCCAGAATACAGAAGTGTTGTGTGATTCAGAACACTGTGATTTCTTAGCAGAGGCTAATCTGGGTATGCTTCAGCTGTATTAAGACTCCAAAGACAGCTTTCCTTCACAGATCAAGCTCTTGAAGGACACAGAACACCTTGTAGAACAGGGGCTGTTACCTGAGCTTTATTTACCACACAGCTTCAAACACACACACACCAGACAAAGGAGTGACCATCCAGCAGATTTACCAGAGGCTGCCTATGTGGGTTAATACTAAATATATTCAAGCATTTTTGGAGGACTGAGACTTCACAAGCAATATTTTAGGAGAACTGAGACTTTATTTTAAGCAGTACAAGTAATACAACAGTAGAGCTTACTTAACCACATCACACTTGCTCCCACTGAGGTCACCTTTTAGCTTAATTTAGTTTCAAACATCCAACTTCATCTCTCTGACAACAGAATTACAGTGCCTACAATTGCCACTGTTGGAAGCACTGACCTGGGTGCAGGTTATAGCCCAAACATCATACCAGTTCAAGACCAGAAAACACGCTAAAGCCAAAACAAAGAAAAAATAATTCCACCAGTTCCAAATACTGTTATTCTCAGGGAAAAAAGCTGCAAGGCAAGAGTAAGAGTGCCCAGTAGGGAAGTGGCACTACAGAAAGGACACTGGAGGAACACAGGTTATTTAAGTACCATCCCATCTCCAAAGACACACACAAATGCTTTAGAGTGTGTGGAAAAAAAAAGCCCCAGCATATTGATTTTGCCTACAAACAGCTGCCCATCCATAGAAGGCATTTCTTTTTATTCCTGTTATTTCATGACTCAAGTCATGCATTCTTCAGAAAAAAAGACCACTTCTGAGTTACCTGTTGTATCTAAATTTAACTATGGTGCTTAAAGATGCTGATTTCCTTGAAACTTTGTCTTGTATCTATTTCATAAGAAACTGCTCTTATTTGAAGTGTATTAGGTTCTCCTACAACAAAGTTCCGCACTTTAAATTTCCAGAAACCTTACAAAAGTGATAACACAGGATTTTGACTCAGTGAGTGATAATGCAGTGTTTACTCTTTCGCAAGGAAGTCCTCTGTTATTTTTGTATATTTTGGTTAAAGATTCTATAAGAACAGAAAAACCCATGCCTTTGATTTTCATCACAGAGGTTACTCACTAAAGACTTTAATTCTTTAGTTAAAGAAAAAGAATATATAACCCTTGAATGCAAAAAGTAAAGCTTAAAGGTAAAGGTTATACCTGAACCAAAGTCTGTGAGGTAATTGCATAAGTATTTCCTCATTTTAACACTAAACAGCTCAGGATAAAAGAGAACAGTAAGAGCAAGAACTTCCCTTGTAAGTAAAGAACTGAATAGAGGAACATAGTTAATAAGGTAAATATCCATACTACAGTACTTAAGTAAGGAAAACAGGGCCTACAACAAAAAGTCAAAACTTAAACTACACAAAGACAGCCCAATAACAAAAACAATATGTAAATATAACTTAGCAATTATATTTATAACAAAACAATTCTATGATAGAGCTATAACACCAAATGTAACTGATACTCAATATCAGAAAGAAATTAAAATATAACAGAAAACAAACAAACACACAAAAAAAACTATCCTTCATCCAACAACAAGGAGTACAAATCCAGCTGCCTTGGGACTATGCTTATATAGATCCCTAATGGGGTGTAGGTAAGGCCCCAGGTGGAGCTGCTTAGGGCCCTCACCCTGCATATTAACTCACACAGCTTTCTGGGAGTTTTCAACTATATAAGGGTCTGTATGTTAGTTTTGGACCTTGAAGTGGCTTGTGAAGGTTGTTAGTTGCTTTTTGTTTAAGTCTTAGAAAGGAATTTTAGCAATTTTTTAATTTTTTTTAAGGTATGGTGTGTTAGTTCTGTTTGTAATTTTTGTAATCAGTCTGTAGGTTACCTGCCTGGTACTTAGCTTTGTGCTTTTTAGTTTTTTGTGGTTTTTTTTTTTTTAAGTATTGATGTTTTAAGCTCTTAAAAATGCTTAATATAGTTAGTATTTTTTCTGAGTAACTGTAAGAGTTTTTTTATGAACCTGAAGTATTTTTTCAAAATTAAAAAATGCTGGTGTGTTTAAGAAAAGGCTACTTTTGCTTAGCTTGATGGCAGGCAGATCCAGTAGAGGGTATTATCTGCTCTTTCTAGGTGCTGGAAGTACCAAGTTCATCTAAGAATGCTGAGGAATGTAAGATACAGAGAACTGCCATAGTGTTTTACAGGTTGTATGTTCCTGTTAATCAAACAGTGATGAATTATAGCGTGTGGTGTAAGTGTTGTTCAGAAGCAGAGTTCCAACAGTAGGGTCACATGAGTTGGGGTCTTCTACAGGAAGTCTTCATAGCAATCACAGACCCGTGAGTGTTTAAGAATAGAAACTGATGGAATCAAATAGAACTGCCCTTAATTTTGAATTGGAAGAGTGTGTTTACTAATTATGTCCTGGGTACTGTAAAACAGTAAAAGCAAGAGTACTTTTTTCACTTCCTTTTTTAGTCCTTGCTTATTTCCTTCTGGGATTGTGCTACACTTCAGTTTGCTTAGCTGTGCACATCATTTGTGATGTTTGCAGTCATTTGGGGTGTATTCCTTTAGAAATGTCACAGTATTTTTTCTGAATGAGCAGCAGATATATTAAAGAACTTTCTGTAGGCTTTATGTGCTCAGCATGATGCAGCACAGTTTAGCATGTTCCTTCTTTGTGAGAACAGTTCCTTTTTTGTGAGAACAATTGTATGGCTGTAGGAAGATACACGGGTTGGGGGGCTAAGTGATGTTCTGTGAAGAGGAAGTGGAGGTGCCGGTCGGTGCTGCTCACGGCTTGCTCTGGATAACTCCAGGGATGGCTGTGTGGCTGCTCCCTGGAAGCCAGGTGCTGGTGCTGAACTGTTCTTTATGTAGGATTCGTTGTATGGGTGCCGCTGGGATCGTATCACAGCACTGTTACTGCATGTAGGCACAGACGTACGATTTCTGTTTCGCTGCAAGTTTATGGGTATCTGTTCCTCGTATCGGAACCGGAGATGATGTGTAAGGAGCTAAGTACTTAAATCTGAACTGCTGAAAAGACCCTGCCCCTGTTTGAATTCCAACAGGAAGAAACAGAATTCAGAGTTTAAACGTCAACGTTTGCAGGCTGTTTTTGAAAAGCCCGCATTCACACGCTGAACGTCAGCAGAAAGCCGTGCCCTAGCGGGGCCGCACCCCGCAGGAGCCCTGGTGCGCGGCGCAGCTGCCCCGACCGGGCTGCACCAGCTCGTCTCCGCCGGGCGGCGCCCGCAGCTCCTGCCCGCTCACTTCGCGTCGTGCCGGGCAGCGCTCCGACAGCTTTCCGTCAAGCGGCGCCCGAGCCGCAACCGCCGGGCCCGAGGAGAGGGCGTGGAGAGAGCCGCGCCCCGGCCGTTGCCAGCGCGGCGTCCGCGGAGCGGGGGAGCGGCTCCCGGCGGGCGGGGCCGGCGGGGAGGTGCCGGCTGCCATGTAAGCGCTGCGGGGCGGGGCCGGGGGCTGAACGGCACCCCGAGCCGGGACCGGAGGGGAGCTGCGCTCCGTCCTCTCGGTGCCGCCGTCGCTCCGGGTATGGGTGCGGAGCGGGGCGGCGGAGCGGCGCTGCCCCGCGGCTCGGAGCGCGCGTGGGGGCGGCCCCCGGGGGGCTCCCGGCCCATGGCCTTCATGATGATAAAGAAGAAGAAGTTCAAGTTCCGCGTGGAGCTGGAGCTGGACGAGCTCTCCTCCGTGCCGTTCGTTAATGGCATCCTCTTCTGCAAGGTGCGGCTGCTGGACGGCGGCAGCTTCAGCGGGGAGTCCTCCCGGTAGGTGCCGTCCCGGGGCGGCTCAGCAGCCCCGCTGTCGGAGCCCCGCAGGGGGCGCGGGCGGTGCGGTGCCAGCCGGGGGTGCGCTGCTAGCGGCAGTGGCTGTGGGATAAGGTACGGCACTCCTAGGCTCGTCGTCGACTCGCTGCTTGAAGTCGTAATGCTTCAAAACAAACGTTAAGGCTCTTAAACGCCGGTAAAAAGATGGAATGAATCCTCGGGCGGCTGAAGCCACTTGTGCTTGAGCCGTGATGTCTTGAGCTGACGGGACGGGTAAAAGGAGAAGGAATTCATGCTGCCGGCTCTTAAGTCGGAGCAGTTGGGTGCAGGCTTCTGTCTGTCGTTATATAGATACATAGATACTTGCAGGGAGAATTAACATTAACAGGTTCGTGGAGAAGTGCTGTCTTCTTTCTTGCATGTGTTCGAATCGCATGCTTTACCGGCTGCTCCTGCTTGATGCTGCAGTAAAACTGAGGCAGTAGACAGCTGTCCTTTCTCCTTCTGTGCTGTGCCCCAGCGGTAGAGCTGTCACCTGCCCGGGTGCTGCCCCGGACAAACAGCCCCGCTTCGGTAGTGCTGGGTAGGGGTGGACTGCGGGTAAAGCAAGGTGAGCTGTGAGCTGCAGGTTCACCCCAGGTCTCCCATAGGGACAGGGGATGGCCCTCCCGTTACAGTTATTCCTTTTGTGTGGCTAATTATATTACTCTAATGTTATTACGAAGAAGATTAACTGAAAATGTCTCCTGGACTTCTGTGAGGAGACAGAAATTATTAACAAATCTATGACTACTCGGTTATTCTCTTAGTAAAATGTATACTGCTGTTGTAGAGCTTCCAGAAGCATCAGCTTTTAATTCTCTAAGTGAAACTAATAAAAGAAAATAAAGAGCAGCAGGAAAGAACTTTGGCTGAATAACTTGTTCTTCAACCATTCTAATATACTAGCATGTGCAGCCAGACATTGCTTCCTTCTGTGTGGTTGACAGGTAATCAGTTCATTACTGTTCTGTTCTTGTTTTGTCTTTTTTCTCCTCAGTATTCTTCTTGCAAGCAACTTCATTGTAGGTAATAGATGGATAACCATCGTAAGTTAAGGCCCTGGTGTACTTCTACTGTTCTAATGCAGTCCTTGTGGCCTTGAAGTCACTTTCACAGGCTGATGTATTTCCTGGATACTTTATTTGAATGCAGCTGATTCCAGGTGGGCCAGTGTGAGTGATGTAAAGGAGACAAGGCAGAATGTGCCTCCAGAAAGTGCCAGTGGAAGCATGATGAAGCTGGAAGCTGTGCTGAAATAGTGCACTGGATTCAAGCTTTGCAATTCTTCTACCTTCTTCTATCCTGGGGTACAGTTTAAAAATAACAACAACAGTGAAACATCAGTGCATCAAAATCCCAGTGAGTGTGTTTATGCTGGCCTGAAAAGCTCAACATACGCTCAAAGGAAGGTATAGAATTCCTCTGCAGTGATCCCTCAATGCCAATTTAGGGAGTGCCTTTGCTCTCGGCTTAAGAATAAACTAATGGATTTTCATGGTGGTGATTCAGCAAAGGTCCGAATAAATAAGGAAGAAATTAAATTAACAAGAGTGGCAGCATTTCAAGACTTGTCAGTTAGATGTTTCTTCTTAAAATAGCAGTCATCTTCTATTTGCATGTGTTTCAGTGTAAGTTGGTGGTCATTTTCTGGAAGTAGTCACCTTTTGAAGTGTTAGGAAAAGCTTGAAGGACTTGATTGCGTTTCAGAACACAGTATACAGGCTTCTCTAAAATGCTGTATTATACATGGAAAATGTCTCCTTAATGGCTTTCAGCAATTTTTGTTATTGAGGTCTAGTATTTTTCAGGGAGAAGATGCTGAGAATGAAGTTCATACTGATACAAACCAATGACCCACTGCCCTTGACTGAAAAGCAAACAAAAAACCTACTACGGAATCAAAGAGCAGCAATATCAACAGGCTATAAACTAGGGTAACATTAGTAGGAAGAAATGCCCTAAGAAGGCTAGCAGCAGTGCAATCAAGGCCTGTGTGTAGTGAGTTGTCATGTGAGCAGATTCAGGCAGTCTGAGCTCTGGATGTTGCTGTATGAATGATTAAAGCTCTGATCCTGCAAGCAGTATCAACTTCCTGGATGCTGAAGTGGGACACAAATAAGACATAAGTTTGAGCTACTACTGAAAAATATTTTCCGAGCCTTAAATCTCTACCATCATGTAAGAAATGTTACAAAGTCCTAGTTTGTATTAATGAGATTCTTTTCTCAGTACAAAGGCTCTTCTGGTTGGTACAGATGTGTGCTTGAAGCGCATTAAAAATCTATGACTGGACAAAACCAGCATATATAGCCCAGGACACAAACTGATTTTCAAAACATCTGAGTTGTTCACAGATGTAATTTTGTACATAAACTTTTAAAACTAGTTTGAAAACATTTATTTGAAAGCAGCCTATGTCTATCTGTTAATATTTTCTGTAGGTGAAGAAAAGCTGTATTACACTACCAGATGTTTTCAAATAATCCAGTAATTTGAAGTATTTTGATGAGAAAAAAAAATTGAATAGGCAAGTAGTAGCAGTCTTTAAACTTGAGGGAAATGACATAGGAGACTAGGACCCTAGAAATATAAGGCAGATGAATGCATTTCATGAAAAGCTTTCAAAAGCTTTTCAAGATGAAAGCTTTCACTCTACAGTGTGGAAAATCTTCAAATAAGTTGTAAAGTGGAATTATGTTTTATTTGTTTTAAGCTGCCAGTCAGCCATCCAGTACAACTTCTTTACTGAACTTTTTGGTACGATTTCGGGATCTTTACAGTAGTTTTGAAGATTTTTACAACAAAGGTTGTGTTCTCAGCAAATATACAGACTATATGCCATGTTATGCTAACAGCCCCCAGTTTTACTAAGAAAACTTTCTTAGACCTGGCTTCATATGCAGAAAGGTATCTGTATGCATTTCTATTTTTCCCTTGGCCGGTGGTAATAGATATCTATCTCTGAAACTGGATACTTCTGCAGATTCCCGAATAGCATCTATTTGAACACTGTTCACAAAATCCTGTGTACACAGTGCGTACCATGGAAGAACAATAGATCATCCCAGGGCAGAAATTACACCTATGAGTATTTTAAACAGGAAACAGTAGTATTCTAGGGTACAGGTTTCAATGAGCGTTGTGTGTTTTTTTTTTTTTTTACAGCTAGTACAATGCAGACAAATACGGTGGAAGCACAGACTGTCTGCAACTGACCTCACTGTAAATAGATAGAAGAAATAATTGATAGGCCCCAAGGGTAGATCACTACTTACAGATCACTGCTTATAGGCTGAGTTGTTCAACCAGCAGCAGAAGTGAAAAGCGCATATGAAGGAACAATTGAATTTACTAAACCAAAGGATCTTATTTCTTAAGAGGGTACTTTCAACATTCTGCTGTTCAGGCTGAGGCTACAGTAGTTGTAAACCTGGTAGTTAAATTTTCAGTTGGAATTCCTCTCCCCCTCCCCCCCCTTGTTATACAAAAGAAGTGAATGATTTGTGTGTTCTTAGGCTCATAGTTTGGTCAAATTCAGAGTTTTGATTGCTATTATTTTAAGCTGCTTATGGTTCATTTGTTCTTTTATGATCCATTCAAAACAATCAGAACTAAGTTGATTATTATGTCTGTGTGTGACAAGAATATTGATAGAGATGGGGGGGGGGGGGTGTGCTGAAAATTAATTTCTTAATCCAAATGTTTTCTCCTGAAGATTCCGGAGAAGTTTGTATATGACAAGCTTTTGAGTTCTGAGAGGTAGTTGCAGAGCTCCTGGGTTACATGTAATTATATTCTTATTTCTGATGTACTAGGTGGAAAAGTAATTTTCTGCTGTAGATTTCAATATCTTCTGGACAAGAGGCATTTCTTGTTTCTACTGATGCTTGGCTGCCTCTTTGCCAGCCAACTGTAACTACATTTGCTTTGTGTGGCTGTGGCAAGCACATTTTCTGCCCCAGTAGGCTCTCTAAATTGCTTTCTAATCATTGTTTCTCTTCCTGTCACTATTGCTTTTGAAAGGGAGAATTTCTCTGGATAGTAACACAGCTTAAACAGCTTTCTAAACAAACATACTTGTATAAAATGATATACCTGTCACGTGGGCTGCTGTCCCTCTCACTCTCATCTTCCTTCACAACATACGAATTCTGTGTGCAGTCTTCAGACTTATTAGTAATGAGTTGTGCTATTTTTAATGGTTTTTCACCTGCAACCTGATTTGCTGATGGAGAAACTGGAATGAAATAAATTTTCAAAAGCTGTGAGACAAATTAGTGGTAAGAAAAAAATAATCCTAAGGCCTCAGTAGCAGCTAAGAAAATGTTTGTCTAGATGGCATTTTGCATGAAAAGTAATGGGTTAAAATACAGGTGAAAATGGCTCATTATTGTGATACTTCTTACTGTAAGTACAGGTAAGAGATGCAGCAACAGCTAACTTGTCAAAAAAAAAGTTTCTGGAAAAAGACATGACAAGCATCTGTTAAAGGATGGAGTTATAGGTTTTTGTAAGCAACATGCCCCTGTGCTTCACCAGTGTTATTGTCTCTTGTACCTTTCTCTGCTCTCTGTTGAGGAAGGTCTGTCACTGCCTTCTTTCTAATTTAATAGAAATAGCTGAAGATGGGAATTAAATTATTTTCCATCTCTTCTTTAGGTTGTAAAAATGAAGCTCTTCCAACTTCTCCTCCTGGTTCATCCCTATTGTTTGCAACTCCTCACCCTCATCTCCCACTCTCTGGTCTCGCTACTGTTTTTCAGTGTCTTTTACTGGGGAGACCCAAAACAGGAGTCAGTGCTATAGACAGAGCCTCACAAATGCTCAATGGAGGGAACAGTAACTTCTTCTAAACTGCTGGCTAGTCTTATTAATGCAGTTTGCCCTCCACTGAACTAATTCCTGTTTAGGTCTCTACATTTGCTTTTAACCAGCAATTTTTTGTGAGTAAAAAATAGCCTAAAGCAGCTCTATTTTCATATTACAATCAGTCTGTACATATTTTATCAGGAATACCTGACATGAGTATACTATTAGTTAGATTTAACCTAATTATTATGTGTAAAAATGTGAAATGGAAAATGATTCCTGTCTTAATGTTGCATATACTAACTGCTACATATTGTACTGTAAACAAGGGGACTCTTCCTGCAGAGCTGTTCACTGGTTTGCGTAGTGCTGAAATTTGTGAAAAACTGAAGGAAACATTGAAGCGCTGCTTGTAAATGACTGGTTTTGTTTGTGCTTTTGCAATGCTTAGGAAAAATATGTTTTTGTTGGAGGGAATGCATCTTACATGACTCAGGCGTGGATGAAACGATGTCAACTGTCATCAAAAACAAGAAATAGATAAAGTTCTGTGTAAGCTTAATTATTATTGTGTATTCTTCAGACATGCTGCTCTCAGCTCTAACTTGAGAAGACTAAATTTAGTATTCTGTTTATTTAGTAACTTACAATTAAGTACAGATGTTTTTTTGAAACATTACATTTAGCTACAAATGAGCAAAAATGTTCTATGTTCTTCAAAGATAATGAGGTTAGAGCTGGTGCATATACAATTGGGTATAAGTTATTAGGTGATGTTTGAGGGAAGAATCAAAGGTGGGAGAAGGGGTGAATTTAGGTTATTTGAGGAGGAACCAGAGTGAGAAAAAAAGAAGTAAAATAGGTAATGGGAAAGGAAGGGCCACTCACTAGTGCTCTTCAGTGCTTATCTGGTTCTGCCATGTTTTTATCACTGCAGTCTTTACTATCTTCACATGAAACTTTTTTCTAATTCATTTTCTTGGGTGATATGCTCTGTTTGGTGTGTGTGTATGGTGGGAGGCCGGGAACCTCAGCAACAGCAACTGAAGGCAGACTGTTCAGACAGAAGGGAGTGAAATCACGGACTGGTTTAAGTTGGAAGGGACCTCAAAGATCATCTAGTTCCAACCCCCTGCCATAAGCAGGGTTGCCAGCCACCAGATCAGGCTGCCCAGAGCCTCATCCAGCCTGGCCTTGAACACCTCCAAGAACAGGGCATCCAGTTTGTCAGAGCAGTCTCTAAATGAGGCCAATGGTACCATCTGTAGCTCTGTCTGATCTGTGTGGCTGTCTATGTATGTGGTGTGCTGGTGTGATTACCTGGAACAGATCTTCAGCATCATCACTGGTTGGACCGGAGGCATGGGGAGCTGCAGCAGCCCTGACTCAGCATTATGGATTTTCCCCTGAAAGAGGCAAACAAAACTTAGATAGTGCTGGAAAAGCTGCTCCCACTCCAAGTTAACTCATCTAGAGGCATTTTATTCTGTTTCAGACTGCTGATGCCCAGTCTCTAAAGTTCTTGAAAATCCTCAGAAAACTCTTGTATAAAATCACCAGCTTTAAAAACAGCAATAATAATCCCATTTTCCTTGTGGAGTGAAAAAAGCTTTTTTTTTTTTTTTTTTTGAAGTACTTATAGGAGCTTTTAGGTAACTCACATTTTCACTAAAGCTGTAGAATGTTTAAACAAGCACTGTTTTCCTTGATGTAAAGAAAACTACTTACCTGATTGATTCCAGGAGTATTTTTTAAAAATTGATATAAATTTTGTCTAATATAAAGCTTAAATGGCAACTTAAAGTTGTAAACAAATGCTTCCAATTTTGTTTACTTCTTCCTAATTGCAAAGCAACTGTGCTAGACAAACCATCTTTTTAACATGATGGTCTGCATATGACTAAATGTTCTAATCAGCTGTCCAGAATAATTACAACAAAAACCTGAATAAACAAGTTTCTAATTAACTAAACACAGTATTTCTGCCTGTAAGGAATTCTGACTTCATTTCTAAGCTTCTCCTGATTCATTTTGTCCATTTAGGAAGAAGTAATTTTTCACAGGATGCTTAAGGTCTTTACAAGTAATTTATGTTTGCATTAGTGTTCATTAGATGAAACAGGCCATTATTAACATGTCATATCCATAAGGGAATAAATTAGGACAGTAAGCCAATTGGGTTAGGGTTTGTTGCTTCCTGTATGTTCATATTGATTTTTTCCTCATCTGTGAATCTGAAGAGAAAAGCAAGACTTTTATTCTGTTGTTTTAAAATGCAGTTGTGTACAGCACATAAAGTACATACAGGAAGGGACTTGTCGACAGCAAGTCTAATAGGAATTTAATCAGTGTGAAATTGTACCTTTAAAGAAAACTCACAATTTGTTCAACTGACGGTTAACTTAAATTGATTCCAAAGCATGGTCTTTCTTAAATATCTGCCTATATTGCATTATCCTTGGCTAGATCTTACTAATAGTGTTTGCTCTTGCATTGCGTGGAAGTGCTACGGTTAGTACATATTTGACTGTATCTTAGTAACCAAGATGAATTTTGATTCATAAAACAACTGTTTCTGCTTTGCATGTGGTAAAGTGGCTATGAGGCTCATAGGAAACTGACTCATAACGGAAAGCTTTCTGCAGTGTGCCCCATAACATAGGCACAGTCACCATGAAGTTATCTGAGTTCACTTCCATAATAACCAATCAGTGTAACTTGATTTTCTGAAGATCCTGCATGTGAACTAAGAATCTCAGAAGCTTAAATAGTAAAACTGTCGATATTTAACTTGTTTCCTTTCAGTCTAAGGGGAATTAACTGCTGGTTTTTTCTTATGCCAAAATTACCTTCCTTAAAATGTTACATATTTTTTTTCTATATCACGAAATTGAAGGGACAGTTCAGTGGTTTTGTGTTGTTTTTTTTTTTCCCTTGTTTCTGCAGATTGTATGTAAATCTTCCAATTATCATGCTCTTTAAATCCATGTGCCTGTGAAAGTAACTGATTACACTTTTGGGGGGGGTTCTTGATTTTGATTGTTTAGAGGAGTTTTAACATCAATAACTTTATATCGAGACATTTTCATAGTAGCTTTTACTTGTTTGTAAAATCTAATTATCCTGTTCCATGTTTGTAACATTATTTGCCTGAAGAAACCCTAACCTGTGACGTGACTAGATGGAGAAACACTTCAGATACAGTTGCCTGTATCCCAAAGTATAGTGCTTTTGTGCTATTTTTCTTACTTGACCAATGGGACGTGCATATATAAGTATTGGTAGTATGCTGAAATAAATTTAAGATCCTTCTAAGGTTTTAAGGACACTGTTACATTTATCAAGCAGTTACTACTTGTTTATCTTACAGCATATGCAACATGCAAATATGCAGACACCAGATACCCATGCACTTGCAGTGTTGTGCTTGACAGTGGACGTTTAGCTGGCTATTTTTTTTATCAAAGAGATAGCAATGTCACCTAAATGCTACAATAACTATTAAAGCCTTCTCTGTGTAACAGAACTTAACAGTTATCCAGTGTCCCTTGAATCATTTTACTGTACTTGGCTCCTTGGCTTAAGCCTGTTTCCAGTGCAGAGCGCAGATATGTATAATTTACCTTTTCTGATTTTTGATTCTGTTCTGGGTCTAACTAACTGTCATACTGGCAGGTTTTTTGTTTGTTTTTTGTTTTTTGTTTAATTTAAAGCACACAAAGGTTTACAGTAGAAAACGCAAAGGATAAAAGGTAGATTGTAGTGTACAGAGCCTTTTCCTCTTAGGTCACATGCTTGAATGTGACTCAGTGTTGTATCATCAGAATCCATTAGTCTGTTGCAGTAATTAAACTGACTCATTTCAGGCAGGCTAGTTTATTCCAACCTTAGTAAGTCATTGTGCACATAAGCACTGTAGCTGGCAGTCTCACCAGCACAGCAAGTTTGAGCCTTGTGATTCATCCTTTCTCCAGAGGTGATAAACTCTGACTCCAGCTTAGGTAGAACCACAGAGTTCTACCTGCACTAAAGATGTCAGGCTAGATCTTCCAATAATAAGGTGTTGTAGGAAGTTCATACAAAATAACATTATCTGCATTAGAAAAATGGAAGAGAAGGAAAAGGGGCAACTAGTGTGAAGACTTGAGTAACTGGAATGATAGAAGGTTCTGTAGATGCTCTGCAGTTCCAAGTTCTGAGTTCAGAAATGTGAGACTAGAAGAGAGATCACTGAGTCTTTACAACTGTCTTTATCTCCTGCTACTGACAAACAAGCCAACCAGGTCTTCAAATACCTTAAGATTCCTTTGCTTTTATGTCAGTTATTTGAAGGCTGTTCTACAAAACTGTGTTACAGTTTCAGACCTTGTAATTTTCAGCTTTAAATGTGTGGTTATGCATTATTTTGTTCCCAAGCACTTCTCATTTGGCTTAAGAGGTCCTTTGGTGTCTGCACCAGCTTGTATCACTTAGCAGGTTTTTTATTATATATATTTTTTTCCTTATAAAATACAGGGCTTTTCTATCCTCTCGTATTCATTTTAGAGTCTGTTCAACTTCAGCTTAAGTTTCCCTCATGGAAAAACGTGTTCCATTGGCAGTTAACATAGCTGAAAGCATCCTACACTTCATCTTTTGCAAAGCTACATCATTTTGCTGAGCTGTAATCCTGCAAAGAACAAATCCATTCAGATTAGATACATTTCCAGTACATAGCTCAAGTTTTTTTTATGCTCCAAGTGCATGACTTTGTATAAGGTTATTTTACATTATCTCCTTTGAACTGGTCCAGGCCTCAAATTTAACTAGTTCTGCTTGTATGATGCTTCTTTTCTCTGTATTGAAAAACCACTACCAGTCTTGCTGCACAGAGAAGCATGAAGGATGGTTACTTCAGGCTTTGGAACACACTTCAGTGTCCACTTTACAAACAGCAGAAGCAGTACTTGTTTTTAAGCAGTCCTATTGTGTGTTATGGTCTTGAATGCATATACAACTGTTATTAAACATATCTTTCCTATATGCAGGGAAGTGGTGCAGGCAAACTGTGTCCGCTGGAAGAAGAAATTCATATTTATGTGTAAAATCAGTGCCAGTGCCACAACAGGGATTCTGGATACTTGTATTTGCAGAGTGTCTGTGCGGAAGGTAAGTAGTGTTTTGTCTTTTCTTCCCCCATTTTTTTCTTCACTACTTTTGTATTTTCAAGAAGCTGATAAATGTAATGAAGTTAATTTTAGCTGCAACTATGCCAAGCATTTTTCTAATTAAGACTTGCATAGCAATTTATTGCTTTATCTTGATTAAGTTATGGAAATTAGTAATTAAACATATACTGAAAAGAACAGTCAGTCATTCCAGCAGGGCAGCAGAGTAATTGCTTATCAGCCTCTATAAAGGTAGCCCTTGATGGATACTTCTGGAGCAAGCACCAGAAAACTTAGACTCCATGAACTATGTCTAATGTGAGAATTTACAGTGAAGCACTTCCTGGACCTGGAGCTAGACTTTACAGAAGGCAAATGCTGGTCTGTCATCAGGCACTCTGTTCACCAATATGCTGGCAAGCACTGAGGACATAATAAATGACCACAGTATAGTCTAGCAAATGTGTGGTGAGATATATTAAGATTAAGACTAATATTTGCTTTTCTTAAGTCAGTATTTCTAGTGGTTGGTTTGCGTAATTACTAGTCTCTTGGTTTTTTTTTTGTTCCTAGGAGTTAAAAGGAGGAAAGGCATATGCAAAGGTAAATTGAGATACTTAATTTAGCCTATGGATTGTCTTTTATTTCTTCTAATCTGAAGTAATTCTTGAATAGTACCGTAATACCTGTGATTTCCCTAAGTGCACTGTGGTGACAGTTGTCTGAACTCTTGATGACTATGTTTAATACTTATTTTATCATCAGAATTTTGTCTTTCAATTATTTTGAAAGAGTTGATGAAGTAAACCCTTTTGCATATATTTCTTTCAAAAAAATGCATCAAGTTCTCCTTTTTCTTATCTTGACACTCTAATAGGTAAATGAAGATAGACCTACTTAGAATTCAATGCTCAGCTTTTCAGCGTTTTGTCTTGTGCCTCTCCCTTTAATAGACATCATTTTAACTGCAATAAACTATTGTTGAAACTACTGTGCATGTAGAAAGTGCCTTCATTTAGTAATGTGCATGCTACTAACTTTCACTTTTCTCTTTAACAGCTGGGCTTTGCAGATCTAAATCTAGCAGAGTTCGCTGGATCAGGAAATACCACTCGTCGCTGTTTATTAGAAGGTTATGATACCAAAAATACAAGACAAGATAACTCCATTCTCAAAGTAATTTGTTTCTTTTTTTCACAATTAAACTAATAAAGCAGAAAAGATGTGGTATGTTTAAACATGAAATGAAGTTTTAATAAGTATACCTGCTGAACCTCTTCTTAGAGGGAAAATTAGTTGAAGTGAAAATATAAGCTTCATTTAGACAGTATCATTAAAATCCATATAGTCAGTAATAGAATTGGTTCTACTCTTGAATATAGAGCTAGATAGCTGTAAAACAAAAGCTGTCAAATGGTATTCCTACTCTAACAGCAGTGGAAAAATGGAATAGTGAAGTACAACGGGAAAAGTAAATACATATCAGTGTGGGAATTACATCTCTAAGACTGGACAACTTCCTGTGAATTTTAATTGTCTTATGTGTAAGCCAGCTTTAACACCTCCATGAATTCTGTAACCTAACCTTTTCTTTTGGGTAGTAGGAAATATAACAATTGCCAAGAATTGTTGAAACTCAACCTGCTTTTCTCTCCTGTTAGTTTATGGAGAATGAGAAATGGAGTAAGCTGCATAGGACGCATTACAGAAGGTTGCAAGTAAATTTTTTTTAAAAAAAAAAAAGCTTGTCCTACCAAGACACTAGAATTTATTTCTATTATTAGTATACCATTCATGCATGCACTTTCTGGTGTCTTAAATATACTCTTTTAATTGGCTTTGAGCCAGTCGACAAGCCTTCTCAGTGCATTGCTGTTCTATGGTATTATTTACCTTTTGTGGTTTTACTTTATCTGTGATGTTTGCACAGATAGTTCTAGTGTGCTGGCAGTTTGCTAAACACTGTTAGCAAACAACATACTTTAGCATCCACTGTTTTAAACAAAAATCTGTTTCCTCATGAATCTTCTAGTTTCAAGGGAAAAATAGAGACACGAATTCTCTCTTAACTAGTAACCATTTTAAGATGATTATCAGTCTTTGACAGAATTTTTTAAGTGTAATTCTGTTTTTTTTTTCAAATGCTGCTTTGTTGTGTGTATTCACAGTACATATGTAAACATGCACTTTTTTTTGCAGAAGCATTCAGTTGAATACGTGATGCTATTTTCCTGAAATGTAAGATTTGTGGCAAATACAACTTAGTGGTATGACAATATACCGCAGATGATTTTTTCTTATATTTTTTCTCTTTTTCACGTGTAGGTGTTGATCAACATGCAGCTAATGTCTGGAGATCCATGTTTTAAAATGTAAGTTTTTAATAATTTGTGTTGGATAATGTTTTAGTCAAGCTTAAGTGGCTCAGTTCATGTTTGAAATTACACTTCTGCTTTGCGTATATGAATTTCTTCAGTTAAATAAAAACAAAATTGTGATGGTAGCTGAATAACAGTTAACATAGTAAAAACAGCAGTGGAAGTAACACAGTTCTCCTTGCTGTTAAATACTTGGTACATTTTCAAGCAAAGACACTAGCCTGTACACCTGCAATGATTTTATAATCGTTTATAAAAAAAAAAAAGGCACGTTCATACAGCAGCCATATATAAAAATAGATCTAACTCATGCTTGCTTGAAGAACGTGCTGCTACAGGATTTGCTTGCTAATCTAACAAGGCTTAAATAAAACTTTTTAAGTATGTGAAGAGTTCAAGACAAAGCACATCAAGATCTTTAGTTAGCAAAGATATTTCTTATATATGACAGGTGATAGCAGTTTTGTCTGTATTACTTATAAAAGAAGTTGTGTTTGACTTGTCACAAGTTATTTGAGGGAGGGGTTGATAAAATCCATTCATTCACAATAAGTTAAATTCCTTAATTTCTATTCTAACTCCATTATTTTTAATTCTGTTCACTTCATTGATTACATCATTACTATACTGAAACTAGAGGGGGTTGGAATCAAAACAAGAGGACATGTTTCTTCCAACACTGCAGTCAAGTGGAACTCCTTCCTACTACATGTGAATAATAAAACTAAGCTCCTGAAAGATTTATGAAAAAATCCGGAATGAAATAATTTTGTGAGCTCTTGGGTATGAAATACATGAAGCTCATAATGTTTGTAAGCTAGAGCTGAGCTGTTGGAGTAATATTCAGGAGATAATATTATTCTGTGTGCCCCTGTTATTTCAGCATCTGCTATTTGCTGCTGACAGCAACAGTATGCGAAGCTATACAACACTATGCTCTGAGACAACATGCTTGACTTCTTCTGAGCTCTATCAAAAAAAGTCTCATCTAGTTAGTATTATATAACATGAAAAGAAAAAAATGTCTTAATGAAAAGGAAAACCATTTAGAAGCATTTGCTAGCTTCGTACTTGCTATGTCAGTCTCATCTTTCTCGGTAGGTTAGACTTTCAGATTTTGTTTATGCTTTGAAAGCCTCGATCAAAAATATCTCCCAAAGCTAAAGCTAGTGCTTACTTACATTCTGCACTAAAACAGTTTTACATCAATAACAATTACTGCTTGCTCAAAATACTGTTATCAACTGAATTCAAACTCATGTTTTATCAAATGAATATAGGTAACAAGTTCCTCTCTATAATCCAAGAAGGGGATAATATCATACAGGTTTATTTTGAATAATAAACATAACTGGAGTCTTCCTTAAAAAACACAACAGTATCTTTAAATAAAGAATTTAGATGAAGCTGTAGCTCCAGGAAAAGCAGCTCTGAACTCTTAACTCGATCTAAGGTGCTAGAGTGTTGTAACTAATAGGTTTTAGCTGCTTTGAGGTTCTTGTGTACTTACGACAGATAAGACTTATTTTCTGTAATAAGTACAGGCTTTGCATTACTGCCATGGAAGTGTCCTTACCATTGTTTCTGAGGGGATCTGAGAATAGAGCTTGTAACAGATTAGCTCAGGTTGTTCACTGTAGGAACTCTTCAGTCCAGCTGCACCACGTAAAAGTCCTGTCTCTTCTCCTTGTCCAGCCTTACAAAAAGCAGAGTAGAACAGTGTGAAATCTCATCCTGTGCTTACAGAACAAACAGTAAGATGGTACTTCCTAAATATCTTCTGTCAAGCAAAGCTTTTCTGTTTCCCTGGTTATTGAGGATTTCTTCATTTCTTTGAGTCAGACCTATTAAAAATATCTCACTGGTACTCATAAACAATTTCTCAGCGAATTAACTATTATCATCTATACTAATAAAATAATGTCTTTCTGTTTGGGTAGCCAAGTAGCTGAACTTAATAACTAAATAGTTTTCTGGTTCCTTAGTAAAAACTCTGTGGCTGAAATTATTCAGACTTGGCATTTTCTTCCAAACTGATGATATATCATTTCCCAGAACGTAAACTTCCAACACAAACAGTACAAACAATTTATCTAATCCCGATGTTCTTTGTAAAAGGAATAAATGACTACCAAAAACAGTTGCACAGTCTGAAATCAGCTACATATTTTAAGAAGTCAAGATGGCTTCACATCTGTTCTGGGGTGATATCCCTGAAAGCATTCAATTCTTGCTTTGAAAGTTATGTAGATTGCTCTGAAAGTAGTGCCTCCTATTTATTTATATGACAACATATTAAGAAAACACACTAACACTATTATAGCAAATACACCACCATTAGCTATGCATTTCTATAAGCAGTGAACAAGACTCTCTGCATGGCCATCCAGAATGTGGCTTGTCTTTCAGGTTGGCACTGCAGAAGCACACTGTCTACCCATGTCATTGTGCTCATGTCCATGCTTTGGTCTCTGTGAAGGTTTGGCAAGTGTCAGTGAGCAACATCTTTTCTGCATAGAGGAATTCAGTGACACACCTTTGCTTCTTACGCACTTCCATGTCAGGTGCCATTCTGTCAGACTGCCCATCTGTTGCCATCTGTCACACAGCAACAAAATGTAATGGAATATTGGTGAAAAGGTTCAACCTCTGCTGCCATACTGCCAACATCTGCCTCTGACATCATGTGCCATCATAACAGAATAAAAGGCATTCAGATCACGCTTTCAGATCAGCTCTTGTATGTTGGACATTCAAGGCACATAGGCATTTTGTGTCTTGAAGTGCTTTTTCTGTCTTTCGGTCTTAATTTCAAACTTAACATGACAGGGGACATTACTGTACATAAAGACAGTGGCTGATTTATTAAATATCAAACATAAAAATGTTAACAAATTCCATTTGTATGCAGAGCAAGAGTCTGTTCCCAAGGTCAAAATAACAAAGCATTGCAAAACACGGAGATGATATCATGAAATGTACTTCAGTTGTGTTTGACTGCTTGCATGAGCAGATTACTTTAACTGTCATTTTCTAATGCTAAGAGGTTTATTCTTTTTAGTAAAGTATCTCTTTGGGTTTTGGTATACATTGAAATTAGCACTTAAGCTCTATGAAAAGCTTTTTTAGTACTACACCAAATTTAAATAATGTGGTGCACAATGTTTCTTTTTTAATTTGTAAGATATAGAAGTTAGTGGAAAATACAGGAGGATAGGAACAGAAGGTCCTCTGATAGGAGGACAAGGGCAATCACCCTGGCGTCTCCTTGTGTACTGCAACAGAATTGAAACAAAGCCAACAATATACTGCACTGCACGAGCCAAGTAGGCAAACTGTAGTTATGTGGTAGGTTTTTTTTCTTTTTTAATTTACCTTCTTTCCATGTATTCCATGAAGTACTGAGTTGCATCCAATCTTAGCACGTATATAATCCTTTGATTTGTATATATAACAATGAACAATGAATTTTGAAAACCTTCAAAATAAACACATCGCTCAATGAATCAAGAAAAAAGAAAAGCCTTTCCGAGGATCCTCAGAAGTCTGAAGGACTGAGCAGATGGCTGCTGTAAAAATGTCCTGAAGCACAGTAGCTAAAGCATTTTTTTCCTTTTCTTTCTTTTTGTTTTGAACAGAAGCTAGACAGCATGTTCTCAGAAAAAGGTTACAAGACAGCTAGCATGAAGCACAGTATGAATTATGCCTACTTGAAAAAATATATATATCTGTGCTGATCAGTTTAGAGGAATCACAGCAGAAGTACAGCAAGTTCTAACCACTTTTCTTCTTACAGGCCTCCTTCCACAGCAACATCTATAGCAATTGCAGGAGAATCAGAATCTCTGCATGAAGACAGAAAAGGCAGAGAAGACTTAAAAGTAGTACATCTGGGTGTAGCAGGTATAAAATTATGTTCTTAAGTTTTTAATTCTTTTATAACTGGCTTTAGAGCTTCAAGAACATACCTATGAATTACTTCTAATCTTAAAGGGATGTTGACAGGTGGTTCACAAAGGGTCCCTTTTGACATTGTTTGCTGAGACATACTTTCCTAAACAACAGCAGTGCAATCTCTTTTTTTAATTTATGTACCAGTTTGCTTAATGGAAAGATGGAAAGGAAATGGGCTTGATGGTCTGCCTTGTTAACATTTAAAATCTTTCATTTTCTGTGTCACACATATCTTGATTTGCCTTGGATTTATATCTCAACAGAGTATTTAAGGTGGTCCTTGGCTTCCAATTTATGAATCATGGTTTTAGGGATACACATATCCCTAAATTTTGAATAGGGAAAGTTCTGAGTATTTTGTAAGATACTGAAGTAGTTATTCTGAAACAATCCATGTACGTAAACAATAAGAAAAAATACTTCATTATGAGTTGTTTCGGTTTTTTTAACAAGCTTCAGGCTCTTAGTAATTTTCACCTTAAAAATTGTTTAATTTATCTTAACCACAGTTGTTTTATGTAATTTTTACCACAAAACACCTCACACATGATTCTATTGTGAGAAGCAGGGTAATTTTTTTTAAGTGTTTACATTGTAAAACTATTGTATGGTAACTGGTAAGTCACAGCCTAAACCACTGATTGAGCACCTGGGGAAAGGCAATTCACCTGCGTGATCAGAAGGGGTGGAGCCTGGCTGCACCTCTCTTAGACCTCATTTAAGGGCTGACTGCCACTGGGGAAAGATTTCTTTCTAGAGATTTCTCTTTGGTGAAGGTTTCCCCTGTGAGCCTGGAATTCTCTGATATGGGTGAGCAATTTTTTTCCCCTTCCTTTATAGCATCTTTCTATTGTGCCTGTCCTTCCATCACGTCATCACTCTTGTAATACCTTTCCCATCATATTGACTTGTCTAATTGCTACAATTATACTTAGAAAGCTTATTAACTCAATGCTACTCTCAATTTTTGGGAGGAGAACCACGTTACATTATATATATATATATTATATATTACATTATTTATATATATATATATATATATATATATATATATATATATATATATATATATAATATTACATTATATATATATATTATATTACATTATATATATATATTATATTACATTATATATATATATTATATTACATTATATATATATATTATATTACATTATATATATATATATATAAAATATATATATATAATGTTTTTGTTTTTTTTTTTAAGGGAATGTACATTCTTTAACACACACGGTATTTTTGTAACAGTTAGACCTTTGAAGAGATTCATAAAACATCAAATCCCTAATCTCTCTAGGAAACATGACATTTGAGTCTAGACAAGATTATAGTCAAAGTAATGATGAAGCTGCCTTTGGCAACGTTACCTGACTAGCATGTTTTGCAGATGTTTCATCAAAGAGTGCCTCAGTTCCTGACGAAATTGGTGCATGCGGACATTCCAGAACATCAAGCTATGCAAGTCAGCAGTCAAAACTGTCAGGTAGCTGTTAGCTAATTCTTTATGAATTGTTTACAGATTGTTGTTTTTTATTAACTTCCATAATTGTGTAGAAAGTAAGTATAATTTTATGCTTTACAAAAAAAATGTATGAACTTGAAACTTTTTCCTGGGAGTTTCAGGTATGAGGAGTTTGAGGAAGGCAACGTTTTCTCTCTTTATACATGTAATACTTTATCTGTTCAGATGTGAGGTAAGTTCTTCCCTGAGCTCTGTCACTCCAATTAACACATCTGATAGACTTTTTGTATTTTGCATGTATAAAAGCAAGTAGTTTATCAGTGGAGACGGGCTTACTTCCAAAAGATTAAGGGGAAGTAATGACCAGGTAATTGTTAGGAAATCAGAGTTAATTAAAACAAAAAGAAAACAGCATGTGCTAGAATACAAAAACTGAAGTGAACTGGTATATGCAAGTGTTTGCAAGACTCTTCAAATTTCTTTTCAGGGGAACAAAACACAAGCTCTGCTTTCAGGATGGTAAAAGATGATTGATGATTATGGCAGCTAACAACATACCTCATCTAGCTCCACTGTGTTTCCCCAGCAGGACACAGCACATGTCACTCTAGATCAGCCAGTCTGTCTGAACTCTGTCACAGGAGAAACATCTCAGTGGATAGTACCTCAACAGGAATTGGAAGTATTCTAGAAGCCTGTAAAGAGACTGAGCCAAAAGTAACTAACATTGATACATCTACTAAAAATGCATCATCAGAAAAACTGTGCAGGTATGCTCAATTTGAAAGCCTTATCTAGCAGAATCAAAACATAACTTATACATCACGTGTAAGATCTCTAAACATAATTATTTTTGCAGACATCCTGTAAAGCAAGACTCTGTGGAATCACAGCTGAAGAGGGTTGATGCTACCAGAGTTGATGCTGATGATATAGTTGAAAAAATACTCCAGAGTCAAGACTTCAGTTTAGACTCAAGTGCAGAAGGTACGGAGATAAATAAGGAAGCCTAAGGAAAGTTGATGCACATTGCAGGCCTGAAGACAACATTTTTCATGGTGCCTGCAGTGTATATAGATCACTGTATCATCAGCTTGATCCTGTCATCCAGTAATTGGAAAGACTCTTTCCAATGTAACCAGAGTTGCGTAATTCTAGTAATTTTCCCAGATAATCACTTTTTAATCTTAAAAAGATGAGAGCAGGTACAAATTCATAGGGAAGTTAGTTCCTCCAACCTATAACCTGTCAAATTTGATTCTTTACTTAAAACGCTTTCGTCTGAAAATATCAGTTAGAAAACCAGTAAATCTTAGATGCCTTAATTTTAGAAAGGAAGCTAACGTACGTTTATACTCTTGCTTTCTAGAAGAAGGTTTAAGATTATTTGTGGGTCCTGGTGGAAGCACTTCTTTTGGAAGTCATCATCTACCTAACAGGTATGTAGCCTCGATGACTAATCCATGGGTCACACTAAACAGAAATGCATCTTATACGGTAGTCATTCTGTATACATATTATTGATCTTTTCATCTTTCTCTTCTGTATTGTTCAAAGGCATCAAAAGAACTTGCTTGTCATGTTTTAAACCAGAAGACGAAGGTTTCTTCTAAAATCAAACTGATATGCCAAGCAAAAGCATAACTTTTGGAGGTCCTGAAGACTTAGTTCCAAAGTTTTCAGATATGAGCAATGTTTAGGTATAGACACAGGAAACAGGCATCAGTTTGAAATCTTAGTTCTAGAGACCTACTATAGTACTCTCTGAAACTGGAGTCTTGTAATGTTTTATGCATTCACTTTCACAGCATCAAACGTTTGTCTTCCTAGTAGCCTAAATTTGTTTCCTTCAGTTTTGCTCACAGCTCCTTTTGTTTTCAAATTACACTATTCCTGTTTCAACAGCTTTTCCTCCTTTAAGCTGTTTGTAGCTCTAAACTCTTTCCTTTGATAATCTGTTTGACTTTTTTTTTTTCATGTAGTTGTCTTAGAACTAGAGATACTTTCTTCTCTAAAATCTCTTCAAATATTCTGGTATATTCCTTTGTATTAGTCTTCTCAGACTAGAACGCATTAACAAGGTGCTCTAACATAATGATTCTGCACAGCTCAATGTAACTCTAAGATTCTTCTATAAAATCATGGAAGTAGCATAGCATGCATACTTCAGTAATTTCAGTAAGTACTTCCAGAGTGCATTAATGTGCTGAAAGTTATTAAATGAAAGTATTTAACACAAGCAAAAAATACTGATGGTTAGCAGACAATTATTTACAACCTGGGCACACTGATTTTTAAATAGGAGAACATGGTTACACAGCACAGTGCTGTAGTATACAGAATTCTGTCCTAATTCAATTACCAGGCAGTTTGTTATGTAAAACTACCCACTATGCTATCATGTTGATGAGACAGGGAGACAAAGATACATAAATGTGCATTTACGTTTCAACAGGAACAAAAGACTAGAATTTTTTCTTTTATCTTAACAGACCTAGCACTTAGTTTTTAAGAGTTATACCTATGTGTGCGTGTGTGTATATACACAGATAATTATTTATATATGTTTGCAGTGGGTGGAGGCAGTATTCAAAAAATAAAATTTAAGGAAGTTAAATATAGAGGTCTAACAATAATTTTTGGCAGGTCTCTAATATTGTTTATCGCTCTTTGTTTTCTACAGCATTACACAAAGCTCTTTAATGCATTAAACTGGAAGTTACTGAGTAGCATGGTAACAAGAGCATGTTTTTTGCCCTTCGGATTTAGCTGTTTTGGTACAAGCTGCTTGGTTTTGTTTGCTTGTTTTCATACAGTACATTGTTATTCATCTGTAATACTGTAAATTCAATTTTAACTGAAATTGATTTAACTTCTTCCAAACATTTTCAGAGTAGGATCTGGAGCATATGAACAGGTGGTGATAAAACGCTAGGCTAGAATGACTTGACCAGAAGAGGAAAACTCTAGCAGCAACATTCTAATTCACGTTTCTTCAATTGCAAGAGCTGTGAAAGCCAAGAGGAACTGTGTATCAACTTGTTTTGGGAAAACTATTGGAATGTCTCTTGCTCAGAGAGCTTTATCTTCTATGATATCAAGGCAATGTTTAGTTGTCTACACGTTGTGCAAGTTCTTGGACTGTTTTTATAAGCTGTACCTGATGTTTAAGTGAATTACTTTTAAGTTGTTCCATAAATTTTTAGAAGCATGATTGAGTGGGTCCTATTTCAATGTTTTACATAGCAGGTCACATGCAGTTATGTGCCCTGCAGCTTCTTTTCTAAAGAAACTTCAAGAAGTCATAAATGAGCCCGTAGAAATGAATTAAGACTCAATTTGATCCTACCTGTTATGAAAGCCTTAGAAAAGCTACCTCCTTCCATCAAGTCAAAGCTACTATCATGTGAAGGTTATGGCTTCCCCAGAGCTCCGTTTTAAATAGCCAAAATCTCTTCTGAAAAGTACTGAACATAATCTCATTTTAAGGATGAAGAGTGGAGGTGAAACTCACATGCGTTAAAAAAGATTCCGTAGATGTATATCAGCCTGTAATAGGTTGTGTTAATTATAATTGATATCTAGATGCTTACATTATGAAATGCACTGTACAAGTGACAAAGCAAGTAGGATATACCAATGCACAGCAGTTACTATCAAGAATGCTGGTTGTTTCCCTTAGGATTGTTAACGACGGAGTTCAGAACTCCCTTACACAGAAACTTGCTTCTGTGCACAAACCTAGAGATTCAGTGGGATGATACCATTTACAAACCTCATCAGTAGTTTATTACTACTTTCAACTTTTTATTGTAGTTTAACCCTCCTCAGTTAGTGTTTTTCTTGTGTTGGAAGGTGCCTTGAGAGGATAGGGAAGGTACAGAGATATTAAGCTATTTAAGCTTTAAAACTAGGTAAACATCTAAACTACTACCAGTATAACTTATTAAGATAAGCACTTTATTCTAGACGTTTTCTATGCTCTCAAAAAGAATTTTTGTGCAACAGATTTGCCTTTTCATGTTGAACACTTATTCCATCGCTATCTGTCCACTGTTACATTAAGGACAATGGACTGTACTTGCATCTGCACAGATAGTGATTTGCCTGCCAGATGAGAAAGATGAATGAAGAAAGAAAATAATTAAAAGTTTTGTAAAGAATTTTGAAAGAATCCATATATCTAATAACGTAGTTCTGATGACATATTTCCAGTTTGGGCTTGGATCTGCTGTATTTTTAATTGTTAACTGCAGCTGACTTGTATTTTGTTACGACTGATTGTATTATTAATAATTATTAAAAAATAAGCAATACAAATAGCATGACCATTTTTAGAAAGCTCTGAATGCTTTAAATTCATCTCAAATTCAAGTTTAGCATCTTTTTGAAGTATAAGTAGGCCTTATTTAATTGGTTTAATTAGGGAAAATCAGACTTAGTTTTCCATAAATACATAGTAGTTATTAAACTCACTCAGTTTTAAGGAAGTTTCAGAGTTTGAAGCTTGAGTAATGTTACTGAATAAGATGAATGAGTTATTTCTCTATTCTGGTACTTCAACATATTTCCTGCTGTAAACTATAATCTAAACATTTCTATGGGTAAAAAGAATTAATGCAAATATATTCTAGCTGCTGTAAGTGTGATATTATCTAAAATTTCATTGGGGAAATGGATAAACAGACAATACCTGATTGTTAGTATACTGTCTCTCAGAGCCTGACCATTTCCTAATTTATTAAAAAAAAAAAAAGCCACAACCTATTGCAAGCCAGAAGATGCATGGAAATTGCATTATGTTGTGTTCAGTACTTGTAAACACTGCTATACTTTTTTGACCAATCTAGTAGAACCATTAATACTTTCCTAGTTTACTAGGAAAACTAGGCACAGCTAGAAGAAATGCGAAAACACTGTACAGCTACATATGTAATTGTGAAAGGGAATTTCCATAGCCCAGATTTGTTTTCTATGTTAAAATCCACAGCTAACTGTCACAGATAAGCTATTTGTGTACTAGAAACCCATTATTTTCTTGCCTGGGCAGATTTTTATAAATAGGAGAAAGTTTTACATGGAAATCAAGCTTTAAATAAAGCTGTGTTCTGGCATTTTATTGTTCGTCTTCAAGCTACAATTCTTAACCAAGTAATTATTGAATTGTGCATATTTTAGATAGAACACAACCTTAGTACTTAATCTATTTTCTTTTTTGTAAACTATGCTGTAAGAACATTGGATGCTCATGTTGTGAACTGTTTGGAATATGTTTTCTAGCTGTATTTAATGCCAATGTCTCAGACATACAATAAATGGTATCTAAATGATACATATTCTTTGCAACATGGTTCCTAAAAAAACCCAAAACACTAGAAGGGAAGGAGCTTAGGAATTAACATAAGGCTGTGCACCACATGTAATATATGAAGAAAAAAACCATAGTGTTAGGATAAATAATTTTCTTTCTAAAGGGGGAAAAAAAAAGATATGAAACACCAGAACTGTGAATGCTATCAGTGAACACACAGGTATATTTTGTGGACCTTCTGATATGGGCAAACAACAGAGGGAAAGGTGAGCACAGGAGATGAATGATTTTCTCCAGTTTTTGCTAGTAAGTAATTTTCTGCCTTCTCCACACCCAACTGCTCATTCCTGCCTGCTTTCTTCTTCCTACCTGTTGAACCAGTACAAGTGTCAGCAACGGATTAGTTGACTGAACTCCCTGTATGACCACACAGCAGGACCTACCAGCAAGAAGGGGAAAGACAAACATTCTTAATGCATTTCTTAACATTTCTGTTACGATTCCATTGTGTTGTGTTCTTGTTAAAAGAGTATCAAGTTACATTACTTGTTCATTTTTAAGTGAATGGAAAGATACAAGCATGTTAGCAAAGAAAATTTTGCTTAAGTTCAGGG
This sequence comes from Chrysolophus pictus, assembly GCA_037305975.1. Lineage (NCBI taxonomy): Eukaryota > Metazoa > Chordata > Aves > Galliformes > Phasianidae > Chrysolophus > Chrysolophus pictus. The sequence continues at coordinate 9,572,213 of CM074583.1, read as the reverse complement.
TTGTATAACCAATTTTAATTGTAAACATGGCACTACTTTCGGGGGTTGTTTTTTTTTTTTTTTTTTGTAGTGTACTCTTGATCTACTACTGTTCCCCTGCTACCTTTGTTTAAGATGTGCTAGTGGCAGTGCATTTGATTTTGACAGTGTTCCAAGCAGTACTACATAAGATGTGATGATTTTGTATATTAGGAAGCAAATGCAAAGACTTTGCATGAGAGTTTTTGTCATTACAGAATCTCATTCAGAAGCTTGTGTTTCTTCTATTCAGTTTAAATAGAAGGAAAAAAAACCAGGAAAGTACCAATAGCTAGCCCTAACAACACACAATCCAACATAATGATCCAAACATCATTAATCAAAATCATGTTAACAAGCACAGAGCCTTATACCTTTCATGCCTGTCTGTGACAGGACTTGAACAGTTCAAAAATTTAGTAGCAATACTATCTATTTGAAACAAGTCTAGGGAGATGGACAATTGACTCCTTCAGGCTCACTGAACAAGACATTTTGGTTTTGTTTTGTTTCTAGAAGTTCACTATTTTTATAATTTATTTGTAGTACTTGCTCGCTTTGCAACTAAAACAATGATCAAAACTATTCTGTTGAGCTATTCTAATCAAAATCAATCCCTACTAATTTATTCAACAGCTGTCAAGTTACTTCGTTATATTGAGTACTCCATTGTATTTTTTGCCAGCCTTGGCTTTCTTTACTACCTTCTTTTTTCCTGTGTGCTTTCTCCACTTTCTCCTTTGTTTTTGATGCCAGAACACACTGAACGCTCCTTCTGGGTCTGATCTCATTTAAGCTCTCTCTCAACACTGAATGTGTCACTTTTACACCTAAGTAACACAAAGTTGAGGAAGTAATTCAGGTAACTTTCATGGAGAGTTTTTTTTCCTGTCAAATTAGTAAAGTGTTCGTTATTGTACTTGCTAGTTAATTTTTCCTACAATCCTTGTGACACTAATAGTGTTCAAGTGTTTTAATTCAGGAGGTTCCTGCCATGGTTAATCGTGGCTCCATATTTTTCCAGAATACCTTGGGCATGCTTTAATCTATAGCTCCTTACAGGGCAACGGCTACATCTTCCCCACCAGATTTGAGTTAAGCCTGTTGCTTAAGCACATTCTAGCAGATGACACCAAAGTCTATCAAACCTAATCCCAAGAAGCACCAAGACTAACGTACACCAGCTTCAGGATCTTTTATCAAAATGTCAAGAACATATCTGCTTGAACAATCTGAAGTTGATATGTTTCAAGATGCATGTGCCATCTCCTGGTCGGTAATATTACCACATGCAACTTAGAACATCTAATTTTCATAAACTTCTTTTCATCATCCTGATTTCAGACAGCAAAATTGACGTTCACCAGTTTCAAATGTCAAGTTTAAATATGACACTGTGAATACATAATCATCAAAAGACCAACGTGATAGTGAAAAGTTGTTCACAGTGAGTCCTGTGGGAGGGCTTAACCTCATGGAAAGACCATTAATTCAATACTTCAAAAAAGACTTTAACACTGATTTAAGCAAATGTAAACTAGGAAAGCTGGCACACAAAATTGTGTAACTACTTTTAGTAAAAAATACAGTTTCAATTTAAATTGATCTGTTCTGGGTTTTCTGTATATGATAAGCAATATACTCTTCAATTTCAGTATACATGCATGTGCTAGGGAACACGAAACAGATACAACCAAGCATCTGTAGCCTGTCTTGATATTTTCCCCAGAAAAGGCGTAAGCACAAATATAAGAATTTATCTTTGTCAAAACTATCATTAAAAAAACAAAAGTAAACCGTTTTACAAAGAACGAGGGTTAGGAGTCATTAACCATTTCTACACTGAATTACAGTTGTCTCTTCCCTTTCACGTCTTCCAAAAATTTAGAAGATATAATGTAGCCATGCTCTCTAAGAAACAGAAGGTAGACCTTTTTTGGTTGTTTTTTTAATTTTTAGAAAGGTGTGAAACATCTTTCACAGATATGAAGTTAGTTACATTAATACTTGCTCATTCCAAGCCACCAAAGATACTGTGAAAAAGATACAAACTGCAGACCTGAACAACCTCTGGTGGCACAAAAATACAGGTTTTCAAAACTGGGGCCAGGTTGGCATTCATGGAAAAAATAAAGCTGACAGATATGTTCTGAGCAGCTTAGGAATGATTTTATGGTCCCAGTTAGCATACAGAACACACCAATCTACAGCTACTAAAATCACTGCTTTCATTACTTACATTGAACTTGAAGTAAGAAAACCAATCTAATTCTCTTCGTTTTCATTTTCGGTATCGAGCATCACAGCAGAACAATCACTGTTCAGTGTGACCTTGCCAGTAATAAGCCTGCAAAACTTCTCAAAAGTGCCACAGAGCTGATTTACTTTGGGAAAAGAAAAAATTTTTCTCAGAGGTATATAAACCACATTTCCACTGACGAATGGCTCCATGCTTTTTTCAACAGTCAGTGTTTCAAAATCTTCTGAAAAACAGTTCACTGAACATTGCAGTTTCAATTTTCTCTCTGTAGGATCATCATATTCTTCATATTCTGACAGTAAATGGGCCAGCAGACTTCTCTTAATGATTTGTGCTCTGAACATAACTTCACTGACCACTGCATTCTGCAGATACTTCTCATCTTTAAGGCTCGGGTACACTGCTTTGAAGACCTTTACAGCATGCAGGAACACACAGAACACTTATTATCATCGTAGATTCAGATTGTAAACACTTGTCAAAAAACTTCCAGAATGCAAACATATTTTGATTCAATCCTGTTTCATTTTTTATATATTTTCAAATACAGAAAAACTACACAGTATGACTTGATTTCATGTGTTGTCACTGCAACAGCTGTTAGAAAAGTTAACAGAACCTAATAATAATAATAATAATAATAAAAGTAATAATAACAGAGCGTGTATCTGCAAGTTGTACTCATAGGTACAGACAGGTAAAGCCCAGCAATTCCTTAATGCTTTTAATCCTTCTCACATTACTGATCATGAGGCACTGGTGACAGTTTCCCAGCTAAGAAGGTTCTAAATTCTTCTCGAATCTGAAGTTGCAAATATGCCTTTTGTTCTATTTTAAGAATCAATTGTAAGCATTTTATCCTCAGATGCAGCAAACATTAAAAAAACCAACACTGTGACATCAAAATCAGTGAACTTGTTTTATACTGAGGTATTCTGTACTGAGATGCTGGAATAGGTTGCCCACCAAGGTCCTGAATGCCCTCTCCCTGGAAGCACTCAAGGCCAGGCTGGATGGGGCATTTGAGCAACCTGGTCTAGAGGGAGTTGTCCTGCCTATAGCAGGAGGTTGGAACTAGGTGATCTTAAAGGTCCCTCCCAACCTAAACCATTCTATGATGCTATGAGTCTATATCCCAAAAGGTTAAAGAAATCAGGTAGACAATTTCATTCCCACTAGCTTACTCTTAGGTGCTTTATGCCAAAACGCTACCAACGCTTCTGTTGAAGCATTCCCTGGAGGTGTTCGAGGCCAGATTGGATGGGGCCCTGGGCAGCCTGGTCTAGTATTAAATGGGGAGGTTGGTGGCCCTGCATGTGGCAGGGGGGTTGGAGATTCATGATCCTTCGGGTCCCTTCCAACCCTGGCCATTCTGTGATTCTGTTAAGTTTGAGTCTGTAAGTATTTATTACCTTCTGATTAGATCTTTAACTGCTGATATATTTGCACAGAATGATAACAAAAATTTGACAGTCACATTTTTGATAAGAAACAAGATATAACACTCCCCTTGTTTAAACTCAAAGGGTATTGATGTCAAAACCCACTACATAAGATTCTGTGACAAATCATAATGAAAGCAATTTCCACTATATGGCAGTCGCTTGAATTTATTTCCAGATTTGTCTGTAGAGCATTAAAGAGCACTTTACAATTCTCTTAAGGACAGTAACTGAGAGGTAAAGATTCAAGTGCTTAGAACACCTTTATGGCTTAGAAACTACAAAAGACATTCCTATAAAATTGAAATATATTTCACTTCACAGGACACTTGAAGATACATATACTTAAGCAAGGAAGTGAAATGTTAAAATATGTTCAGTGAAATAATTCAAGGCCTTGTAAATTTGGGAAAATAAAACATCAATGTATTTCTGCATTATTACTTAATGCTAACTCTGAAGGAAAGTATCCTTTTGATTATACTACAAGGCATTTAGACACATTAGGTTTTGTGCAACATAGCACAACAAAGCATTTGATAATATTTTTAGAAGGTACCCTGCTATCTCATTTCGGATTCTCATTTCCCCCTCACCAACATAAGAGCACAGAAGCAAGTTGCTGAGACCAACGTCCCTCAGCCACAGAGAACTACATATACCTAAAACAATCAGTCCAAGAAAGACTGAAAAACAAAAACCAACCAGATATACACAAACCTTTCAAACAAAACATACAGTCATTTCGTCCTAAAATAAATAAATAAATAAATAAAAAATCCCTACAACAACAAACCAAAACTGCCCATGCGCTACAGGATAAGAATCTATGCCTTTGTAAAAAGCCAGCATGGGTTACCTAAAAATACTGAGGTTAGGGTGTAACAAACGCTAGAGAACATGACCAACAGCAAACAGGTCCTCACAATCCCACTTCAGGAAAAGGCTTGTTAAGGCAATATATTTGAAAAGGCTGTGCAGTTCTCTAAAATACATTCTTTCATACACACTCAATGCTTTTTGTTTTGCATGTATCTGAAACAGCCTAAATCAGCATCAGCAATCTTTACAGCCTTGATAAAAGCTGTAACAAAAGATTAGAGAAACAATTATAGTGTCAGAGTAACTGTAGCAAAGGAAAACTTTTATTATAGGGGTAATAGTCTGGTAAAAATAAGAATTGTTATCCATGTTGCTAATTAGTAAATTATCTGGAAGGTAAGGGCCTTCATACAATTAAATACAAAAATCATGGACTCAGACACTTCTGAGCTGATTGGTGTGTGTTAACCAGAGCTAAGACCAGATAGCGACAGCACAGCACAGAAAGAACCACTTCAATGGCAGTTTGTATAAAGTCTTACACTATATTTGTCCTCCTAAATGAATAAAAGGATACTTACGGTTTTGTAAGCTGCTTCAGTGGGTTTCTCACACTGCACAGGTTCTCTAGTTTGAGGGTATTTTTTAACAAACACACCTATTTGGGTACAGAACCCGACATCTTCCATTCCTGTTGGGGGGTTCCCTACACCTGTGAATTCCACTGAGTAATCATAGCGTTGAGCAGCATTTTGAGCCCTAAGATAAATAACATATTCTGATCTTACCACATATTCAGTTTTTTAATGTGATAAAGATGCACTCTTACAGATGAGAGAATGTGCCTGAAGATAAGCACTGTAAAAGCTTTTGCTGGACCACGGCGATGATCATATTCCTACCACAGTCTGAATCATTTGGAGTCACAAATTTAGGCATCCAGAAATTACCGTTATATCTCACACAATACTCTCATGTTTATGTGTTTTGCTAAAATTCTTCCATTGTGCCATGATTCAGTAAACCATACTTAACGTTTGTCAAGACACTCTGCTACTGGACTTACTATTTCACAAACCTGCTTGCATACTCTTATAGAATAAGATCCAGAGTAATCAAGCACTTTGGTTACATGCCATACATTACTGAGCACACTTTTAGGTTTACATGAAACCTTTGCACTGCAGGGCATTATTATGAAAAAATGCTTATTTTTAATACTTCACACCTCAAATGCATTAACTGTAATAATGATGTATAAAAAACAAAAGTTATAAGTATTTCTCCCAAAGCAGTTAAAGAAAAAGCAAACCAACTTATCACAAAATGGAGAGAACGTGCTTAACTACTTAAAACAGCAAAGCAACAATTCACCAAATAGGTTAGCGTGAAACCTTTGATAGCAAACCATATGCACAAACCTCCATGAACGTGTTTAGCCATTCCATTTCCCCAGTACTTAGTACTCAAAACTGTCTGCATATGATATTTAGTAAACTCACCAACTTTGAAACTGTGCTCGGTCCCATTCAAATTTGTGGTCTGGATGCCTGAAAACAGTCACTCCTGGAAGCAATGTGTTAAATTCTGAATTTGGAGTACTGATCACAACCATGCTTGGAGCCATGAAACCGAACACCACTTCAGGAAACTTCTCTAGTTCTGAATCTTGCAGGTGCTCTATTCTGTAAAGGTAAGTTTACACATGTCTGTAAAAAGACATAACTGCATTTTAACTTTCCTAACTTTTTGTTTGTTAAAAACAAACAAAGAATGCACATCTGTACTTTTTCCTTTTAAGCCTAGGTCTGAAACTTTAGCACAGGTAGCATAGCTGACTGGCAACTTCAACATTTTCTTACATTTTAACTCTTTCATGCATCCCCTTTCGCTATCACGTGCTAGCACCACTTAAGTACTAAACTTAGAAAATACTACATTTTGTTTCTCTGTTTGAGAGGCTTGATCAAGTATCTTTGGAGTACAGATAAAATTCTAAAGTAAATCCTGATGAGCTCAGAAAAATCTAGTGTTGGTCTAATACTCACAATTCAATGCACGTTACCAAGTCAAAACCAAGCATGCAGGAATCTTTATGAGCAACTGAGCCTTGATGCAAAGTCACAGTTAGGGATCTTTCAGATGGCTCCAAATAATCAGCAGGAAGAGGAGTTAACCTATGCCTTAAGAAAAAAACAAAACCAAAAGATTTAAAAACATAATACCACAAAAAGGACCTTAGGAAAAGATAAATTTTGCATGCAACTATACTAGCAAATGTCCTACTTAGATACTTAACTCCAAAAGTTTAATCATTTTACAGGGAAAAAAAAAATTCTAATACACATCCTTTTTATAATCATTTCAATAGGATGCAAAGTGCAGAGTTGATCTAACAGTTGTCCTTTTCTTTTACAAAAATATACACTATTTTTAAGACACTTACCCAGAGAAGATACTGTAAATTCTGACAGTCGCTTAACTCTAGAAATACATTACTTCTATTTTAGACATGCTTTACAGAGTTGGGGAGAAGTTATGAAGTATAAATTTTTTTTCAAATAAATGAGATTGAAAACTAAAATATATACGCAAAATTTGATCTGAAAAACTACATCAGACAAAACACAAATCAACACTACACTAAAAAGGCTAGTTTTCTTTGTTCTTGAGAAAGAGCAAATGACAACGTCAGCATCTATAAACTACATATTTACTGAAGCCATACTAAGCTTTCTACTGAAATTAGCTTTGAAGAGAGACTTTGGTGTTCCTCCAAATCTGCCCTGTGCTTCAGAGAGGTCACACGAGCTTGAAGTCATAGAGCTTTCTCAGACACAAAACACTGACTCAGCCTCCCATTTCAATAAGGGGATCAAAAATGAAGACCCATAAAAGAAAGAGTAACACGCTCATTTCAAAAAGGATCAGACTTGCATACGACAGTAACGTCATGTATAAGCAAAAAGAGAATAACACAAGCTATAGACAATGCATCTGTACCTTTACAAACAGTATATTTCTTCAGGGCCATGACCCAGACAAATGCTGCATTAGGTGATGTTACAGCCCAACAATTCCCCCAGGAAACCTGATACAGTTGGCATTGTAACCAATTAATAATGGACTGCTCTACATTTGCCAACTAGTAATTCTGCATTTACCCTCATTTTGAAATTGTTAATAAATCATGCCACTATGTCAAATCAAACAAAAACCTTAAATTAAGACAATTCAAAAGCTTACATTTTCTCTTTCATCACAGGTGCACAGATATCTAGCCCAGCTAACACTTCAATGCAACTACAGAATTTCAGCATCCAGAGAAGTGTACAGTCAGCACATCCTAAATCTGCCACCTGTAAAATAGATATTAGTAATACAGACATTTGCACATTAAATGATTTGAGACTTCCATGAATATATTCTGTACTTATAACAAAAACATTTTAATGATAAAATAATTAATAATCACAACTATTCAAGTGAACTAGACAAAGTTACAATTTTTTCAAAACAAGAGAATTCTACAAAATGTTTTAAAGTGGGGCAACCTTTTGATATTACAGCTACAATAAGCAAATGTACAGCATCCCAGTAACTCTAGAGAACATCTCCCACATGAAGGCATACACCCTCAAATAGCAAAAGAACAGGAGTGGTTGATGACCAGACCTTTAGGACGGAGAAAAGTCTAACATAACTCCACACTCTGAACTTCACTTCTCAACTAAGAGCATCCATGTGAGCAATGATGTAACTGATGTACCTGATACTGTACATAGACCTAAAAGCTCTAGAAGTTTTAAAAGCAAAGCAAAAAACACTACAATGAAAGACAACTGATCCAAAATCCTCAATGTCAAATCAAGACCAGAACACTACCCGCTCTCCAGGAGAGGCTATGACATATTTTCTTGTTTGTATTTTCCTGCTTCCCATACATTTACAATAAATTATATTCATACCTAAGAAACATCATCAAATGTCTCTTAAAGCAATTTGGTTTTAACAATAGCTTCTCAGCAGCAATGATATCTAATTAGGTCACCAGATTATCTAGTCGTTTCCTGCCTTCCAGAGGTACCTAACATTAGCTATTTTTTACATTTTTACATTTATAATACAAGAAGACAAAATATACCAACCTTTTTCGGTTTGTATTTCCTCACTAAATCTTTAACAAACTCATAACGTTGTTTGTATAATGGTGGTGTGAATTTAATCATGCCAGTAAACTGTCTTCCTTCAAAGTTCTTACCCATAGTATTTTGGTAAGCCTAAAAATACAAAAGTTACTCATTATTTTAAGTACTCTACATCATATCAAAATTTAGAATTGGCTTTTGTCAGTGGTGCTCAAGTCTCAGTTAAGGAGAGAAAGATCTGATCTCTAGCATTAGCAAAAAAAAGGTATTAGCAAAATTGGACCATAATTACTCCCTGTACATATAACGTAAGTGTGTAGTAACTGTTGAATCACAGCCTGAACCACTAATTGAGCACGTGGGGAAAGGACCCAGTCAGCCCTGGGAGCACAGGTGAAGGTAATTCAGCTGTATGATCAGAAGGGGTGGAGCCTGGCTGCATCTCTCTTAGACCTCATTTAAGGGCTGACTGCCATTTCTGGAGATCCCTTCTTGGTGAAGCTTTTCCTTACAAATCTTGAATCTTCTGATATAGGTGAGTAATCTTCCTTTATTGTACCTTTCTATCTTGCCCTTTTTCCATCATTACACCTTTACTGTAATGCCTTTCCTATTATACTTATCTGTCCAATTGCAATAGTATGCAACCTTTTTAATAAGACTCTTTTTACTTACATACAACTCTCTTCTAAACAACTATGCTTATGTCATATTGACACAACGTTATCTTGACAACGTTATCTTGCATTGTTTTTCCAGCAAGTACAGAAAAAGTTTCTCAAACTCATGGTTTGATTTCTTACTGTGCATGGTTCCCTGTTAATTCTGTGAGCAGCAACACTGTTAACATAGTGAGCAGTAAGAGATATCTGAAAAAGCACTATGTCACAAAGCAAGAAGACTAGTTTTGCTGGACTTAAGCTTTACAATAGTCTAAATAAGACAACATAGTACTAGAGTTGTAACCATCAGCCCACCTCCAACTCTCGCGCCTTGTGAAAACAACGTTTCAGCACGCGAGAACACTTAACAAGCAATAATTCCCACTAGACCTAAGAACAAGGCCCTTTTGAATAAGGATCGCAATGCAGGGTATCTGCTGGCTGGAGAACGTGTGCAGGAACTGGCTGTGGGCACACTCCTCAGCTGCCTTCTCAGCCCTCATGCAGCTGGCCTGTCTTTGCTGGCTTAAGGACATTTTGTGTTGTAGGGTGTATTCCAGACATAACATAAATAGTTAGCAGCAAGCTAACTGTGTTGTTTATTGAATAGCTAGGAAATGTATACAAGGATGCTTGTGAACTGACTGTCCTAATGGTTTCCTAGGCATCTCAAGTTATTGGAATGACTGCCCTCTACTACATTTGAGCTGCTTTGCTTTTTGAGTTTTTGGCACTTATCTGTTGTATGTATTCATTTCAGGTTTGAGTAGCAGATATGGGGAGCTGTCTATAATTTCACAACTCTTTCCAACAGTATACTTAAGGCAGCTTAAAGTTCATAATCCAGAGTTGGAATTGCAAAGAGACTCTAAAAAGCGTTGCAGTGTAACCAAACTGTACTTGTGACGGCAACTCACTTTAAATAATATACAAATGACATGACGGGTATCTTACTACTTTTCCATTTTTGGTTGTAAGGTCTGATGGAAGACTGGGTCTTTCAAAGACTGGCGGTGTGGAAGAGATGGAGGACACCATAACCATTTCAAGCTGTGTGTTTGATATTTTTCCTGCTAAGAAAAATGTTTGAAGAAGTTGTTCTAATTAGGCCCTACTACATCAATGATATTTGTGTTATTCTGACAATGCAACAGGTTAAATTTCTCTTATTTAGTCAGTTCAAAGTTGTTCCCTGCCCTTACCCAGTGACACATCTACTTAACAGTCTCAAGGAACTATAGGATAATTTATATTGGAAGGGACATAGAGAGGTTACCTAGTGCAGTCCCCTGCTCAAAGCAGATCCAAGTTAATCTGACCTGATTTAGTGGGTGGCAACCCTTTCCAAGGCAAGGGGTTGGAACCAGATGACTTGTAAGGTGCCTTCCAATCCAAGATATTCCAGGAATCTATGACTGCTCTGAGAACTTCTGCTCAGAGGTATTTTCCTCATTTCAGTTTAAAATTGCAGATTGCATATGCAAGGTCTATTCAGTTCAATAAGCTCACAAATTAAATGCATTGTTCTTAAGTTAATCCCACTGTACCATAAAGAAAACAATTATATAGCTAGTAAAAGAAGTGAAAGCGTCTTAGAGTAGAAAATAATGAATCAAGAAATCCTAAACTGCTGAAACTTTTTTAATGCTTCAGCAATTGGGATGAGAAAAACAACGGTATGCAGAACTTCATTTTAAAGTTTAAATACATATAATTAAATATCATAGCACAAGAAAGGTAATACAGCATCACTGCCAGAAAACACTGCAGTCATACAGGAAAGTTGAATCCCACTGTAATTCAAGAGCTAAGAATCAAACGGCACTCAGGGGATGTTTTATGACTGAACACTGTCATTTCTCTCCTCAGCTTCAACTAATAAATTAGGCCTGTTCCAGAAATAAATCTGAAGTAATCTGTGTGAATGAGAAGTGGGCTCTTACCCATCACCAACGTCTTCCTTTTCTACATTACTTATTTCCTTACTTTTTGCGAGTCAAAAGCACTTCCTCCTTGCTGTCTTTTGCTCTGATTCTGTCTGAAGACAACCTTGGGTGCCTGGGAAAAGAAAAGCTAGTTTGAGGTAAATGGATCAACAGGTTCTAGATAAGTGTACTGAAGTTTGTAGCATCACCAGTAAAGAGGGACTGTTTTACAAAAAATGTGAACTCACAGTTGAAGAACACTGGGTTTTTGGAACATATCAACTAAATGTTCCAACAGGAAAAGAGAAATATGTGAATAAACAACTTGGGTTACATGAGTGATAACAAGCACAGGCTGTCTTGAAGTGATTATGCAAGAGAAATGTATGCTAAACAAGAGAAAAAACCTCTCAAAATAAAGTTGTGACTCTAACTCGCTGTGTGCAGAGCACGATTACTCACTGCTGTTACCGTATTACTCATTTTGCACTTAGCTTTTTTAATTTCTTGTAAGATTAAGAGGGCATTTACTGCTGAGCAACGACGCTAAGGGCAGCAGAGCGCTGCGGTGGGTAACGGCGGTGCTGCACGCTGCGGGAAAGCGGGCCGGTGGGAGCTGGCGGCGTTACGGCGGAGGAGTGCGGCCGGATCGCACAGCCGGCACGTGGGAGAACCCGCCCGCTGTCACGGTGCGATAGCAACGGGCTTTAAGCTAATAGCGCAGGCACCGCGCGAAGGCAGACTACGAGTCCGGAGAGACGAGCTGCTTTTTCTAAGGTCTGGCCGTCCGGCCGCTTTCCGGGCGGCGCGCTCTCCCGCAACTCGGCCGCCGGGTAACGGCTCCCGCTCAGCGCCGGGCCCGCCCTCACCAACGGGCCGCGCGCGCGGCGGCGGCAGCAGGGCGGGCTTTCGGCCACCGGCAGGCGCATCCGCGCCGAGTTCGGCGCTCGCAGAGCGCGGGCGGTAACCCGGTGCCGTCTCGCTGCCGGACGACACTCGCGAAGCCTTTCTTTCGCGCGGCGCGGCGGCGGCGCTCCCCGCCCCCCGCCGGGCGGCGCGGGCCGGGCCGTTCCTCACGCGGCCCAGCGCACGCGCGCGGCCGCGCTCCCCCGCAGGGATTGGCCGGCTCGGCCCCGGAAAGCGCGGCCGTCACTTCCGCTGGGGCCGCCATCTTGTCAGCAGTTGGCGGAGGCAGCGCCCGACCCGGCAGCCCGCGCTCTGTTGTGGCGCGGCCGTTCGTCCGTCTCGTAGGCCGCGTGCCGCCGCCCCGCCGCGGGCCCCGCCGCCATGGCCAACAACAGCCCCGCCGTCGGCGCCGGTAACTGCCAGGGGCAGCAGGCGGTGCAGCACCAGCCCGGCGCGGTGCCGCCGGCCCAGCAGCAGCTGCAGAGCGGAGCCCCCAAGCCGGCGGCCTCGGGCAAGCAGGGCAACGTGTTGCCGCTGTGGGGGAACGAGAAGACCATGAACCTCAACCCCATGATCCTCACCAACATCCTCTCGTCGCCCTACTTCAAGGTGCAGCTCTACGAGCTCAAAACGTACCACGAAGTGGTGGACGAGATCTACTTCAAGGTGAGGCTGCGGGCCGCGGCCTGGGCTCCGCGGGGCGCTGCTGGCGCCTGCCCCGAACCGCCCGGCGCCGACGGCTCGGAGCGGGGGGGCGGGGACTGCGGCCTTTGCCGGCTGCCTTCTGCCTTCCTGCGGGGTCCCCCGCCTCTATCCGGTAGGCGGGATGGGAACACGTCTCTTACTGCCTCGTTCGAGGGTTCGAGATCTCTGTCTTTCAGAGGAAGCGTGTTTCCCGTTCGTTTAGCGTTAGGGAGTTGCGAGTTTGCTTTGAGATGGGCAGTTGGAGTCGGGGCAGAGGGCGTGAAATGGCCGTCCGAGGGCTGCGCTCTTAGCCGGGGGTGGGGAGGGGACCCGCGCTGCGTGCCGCCCCTGAAGACAAACGAGCAGCCTCTGAAGCCCAGGAGCCGCCGGCCCCGTATGGTCGCGCCAAAGGCACGGCCCTGGGAGTAGGTGGCTGCAAGAGGAGCTGGCCTGTGGCTCTTTCCCGATTAGAGCTTAGTATTTCCTCACCAGTCTTCCTCCCAGTCAAAAAACGAGCTAGTTATGGCGCTGCTCGTGGCCCTGGATGTGCTGGGAGGAGACCTGTATCAGTGTGCCTACGGGTCAGTTCTTGTTTTGTTAGCGGGGTTGACCGTTCTCCCAGGTAGAGGTGTGCATAATTAATGCTCATCAGCACAGCTTCGGGTTCTGTTCTGATAGTGAGAGCACAACTTAGATCATTCGGGCTGCAGTTATCAGCCAGCTGTATTGTGGAGATTATGGGGATATTTTTCTGAGGTACGTTGGGACTGCTTGGAAACATTACTATGTCACTAAACTGATTTTAGTACATCTTCAGAGGAAAAATAAGCTATTTAACCCCGGAGTAAGTTAAGTAACTGGAAATAATTCCACAGAAGTATTTTGAAATATTTGGCATTGTTTGCCCATACTTACGAGGGTAGTGTGTTTTTTCCTGTCTATGGTGATGCTTTTCTGCTCGACCTGTGGTGTTGTGAGCAGACTTCTGATTTCTTCTAGTATGTGGAGTAAGAGTCTGTTTACCATTTGCTGCATGTGAAAGAAAAATCATGTTTATCAGAACAGAAAGCAGCGAAGTTTATTTTTGCAAATTAAGTCAGGAACTGAAAAACTGATAGATATTTGGAGTAAATTGGAGAACATGCATCTATTACATGGATCTTTTCCATGCATCCAAGATGCAATCCAAAAAAAACAGTTGATGTGAATAATCTTTGTATTGGTAGAGTTCAGTTGCAGTAATTCAGCTAGTTCTGTGTTAGTGTTTCATTCTTTAAGTGGCTTCATCTTAAATTAGGGAGGAGTGTTGACATATAATTAAAAGTCAACTTATTAATCCAGTATAAATAAAGTTTGTTTACTGAGCTTTACAGTTATTTTTACTTAAAAATAAATGCTAAAGCGGAAACTCAGATCCTTACTTACTTGTGTAATAGATACGAAGAAGATGATCTGATGGTGAAGGTACTTCAATGATATTTAGAAGATCTTAATTCTGTTGATATTTTAAGGTTCCTGAGCAATGTTGAGTAATTGCTGACCTTTATTTCTCTTTTTGGATGAATGCAGTGTCTGCCATACACTTTCATGTGTATTTGTTTTGGGAATATGATTAAGTAGCTCATTTCAAAAATTCAAGAATTTGGGATCTTGGAGTCTCAAGACGAATGTTCTGACTGAACGCAGGCAGCTAAGGATAGGGCTGTTGTTGAACATTCAGATTCTTCGTAGATATTTAAATTAATTCACAAGTAGCCTAAGTCCTGTTTGTTTTAGTTCTGGATCTGTGAAGAAGGTGACTTCCTCTTCCTTTTTGATTTTATGTCCTTATGTGTGTCCTCAACTTCATGTGCTCTGTGTGCTTCCAGACAAGAGAAGCACATATAGTAGTTTTTGTCAGATTAAAACTTTACATATTCTTTTCCGAAATAAGTATTATTTCTGGGGCTTTTTTATTCATGTCTGGGAAAAAACAGTGTGTTTACATTGAAAAATTAAAAGCTACTGTTGAGATAACGTCATACTTGATTCTTTAACTAAAGTATTTCTATCTCCTGTAAGAGGCAAAAACAAATAGTGGGAAGAATATATACTCTTATTTATGAAATACTTCTGAAATTTATTGACAATGCTAATAATATGGAAACCTGTGGTGGATTTTCTCCAATATTGTTCTCTTATGTTTACCATTTGGCAAAGACAGTAACAGTCAAAAACAGTTGAGCATCTTCTTTCATCCCTTGTTAGATCTCTGATTTCAAATAATTGTTTACGTAGCTAGTTTCGTTTCATACTCTGGTAGAGTTTTAATATCTGAATGCCAGTACAACTTAGCCACTAGCACACAGTCCCATATAGCACTGCTGAATTTTTGTCTTTTTTAAGTTGATGTGTTTAGGAAATGTCATTCACTAACCCAATTGTTATTCCTCTGAATTTCAAATGCAGTGTGGGCAGTTTGTGGCTCTTATTGTCATCCGTAGGGAATGACATTAATAATGCTTGTACGCTCATCTCAAAGTGCATCTCCAAAGATTTGAATTGGGCAAGTTTTACTCTTTATTACCTACGAACCATTTTAAGAACATCATTGCAGTTTACAGGGGAAATAACACTGGCTTTTAAAGTATTTGTAGAATCAAGTATAAGATGCTTTCTTTGATTTGTTCATTTTTAACTCTGTTCGTGATTTTGGATGTAACTTCTTAATGTAATTTAAAAAGCCAAATGCTTTGTTTTAGTGACTAAGCAGACTTGACCTTGAGTTTATGATAAGACAAGCTGTTCAAGACTGATTTAGGCAATCCACTGTTTAAATCAAATTTGTATACGTAGCTAAACATTATGGATGTTTATAATTGTTCTTTTTTTCTTTGATTCTCCCTTCCCTGCCCTTTCAGGTTACGCATGTTGAACCATGGGAAAAGGGGAGCAGAAAAACAGCAGGCCAGACAGGAATGTGTGGAGGGGTAAGTAGAAGTACGTGCTGCCTTAAGTTTTTCTGTTTCTGATAGAACAAAGTTGCCAAGCATAGCTCAGATTTGCTTGTATGTTGGCTCAGTTACTACATGTAAAAGTATTTATTACAAAGAGTTGATATATTCCCCTTGCTTCCAAAGGAGATGAAACAGTGGAGGCAAGTAGCATTACTTTTTTCACATAGTCCTGTTAATAGATCTAGAGTTAGTCTGTATTAGTTATGGTATTTGTTTGTTTTCGTTAACTTCCTGGTTGTCCCTAACATTTTGTTCTTTTAAAGGTACGTGGTGTCGGAACTGGAGGAATTGTGTCTACTGCCTTCTGTCTGCTATATAAATTATTTACACTGAAGCTCACCCGAAAGCAAGTGATGGGCCTTATTACACATACAGACTCTCCATATATTAGAGCTCTTGGATTTATGTATATTAGGTAAGTGTTAATACAACCAGCTAGTGGCTAATGTGATACACAGAATGCTGTATTAAAGTTTTTCCGTTCTTTTTATACTTAAAGGTACACACAGCCACCTACAGATCTATGGGACTGGTTTGAATCCTTCCTTGATGATGAAGAGGTATGTCGGCGAGGGTAATAATTTATTTTCTTTTGTTTCTTTCCATGTTACTACTTTAGAATTTAAGACTGTTTAGTAAGATTTTCTGTAGTTTGATGCTACAGGTTTTTATTCGTGTAATTTCATTTATTAGTGCAGGAAGCAGATCTGAGCTGGGACCTGGATCATTTTTCTTAGATTTCAAAGATATAATGAAATTTTCAATTGATTACTGTGTTATTTTTTTTTAAATTATAACATCGTGCAAAACAAGTTGATTAAATCAGAATGTGGACAGTAGGTTTTATGAGTGTAGGTTTGTGCATTTTTTTTTTTTAAGAAAAAATTATATTTAGGCTATAGTACGTGCTGAGAGAGCTGATTTTGCCTTTTGCAAATATTGCTGGGATGGGAGAGTTGATACTCGCGTAGAAAGCAATGTTAACCTAAAAAGAAATACCTAAAATCTCTCTGTAAATTTTGGAATATAAAGAGAATATTTATTGGGAGGAGAAACAGCTGGATTTCTGCATTAAGTGGAGTTATTAACATTTTTGCTCGTTAGACAATGAAACGCATCATGAGGTGCTGACATGGGAATTTCACTGAAGCGGATGCGTTACTGTGCAGTAAGATAGGAGGATGTCTTTGTTCCTACTTACTGTTGGGAGAAATGAAGTAGAAACCTGCCGATGAGGTTTTTAGGTATATCAAGTTGAATGTTGAGTCTGTTACATAGTGTTGCAATTTGTATTCGTGGAGCAGATTGTAAATTGTATCCTGGGTTTAAGAGTTGCACAGGAGAGATACCTTGCACTCTTCAGTGCGACAGTTGTCAAGTACTTCAAGAAAATTCAATTGATGTCCGAATACCCGTATTAAGAAGTGTTAATTATACCTATAACTGCAATACAGTGCATTTTTAAACAGTTTTCTTTCATGCCAAGTATCAAAAGCACTATGCAAAGGAAAGTTATTTCAGATAAACTTACGCTATTGTAGTTTTTTTTTTAACAGAAAACAAATTTAAATTTTGATTGTATAGCTGTTGATATCCTCATTCTCCCCTAGATGGTGCTGCTAGCTAATATAAGCTCTGCGTTATAACTTAAGAGGAAAATTGGGGCAGCACTGTTTTCAGGCTCCCATGAGTAGCTTGATTCCCAGGACAATAAACAAATCACAGATGTGATTCATTGTGCATGTCTTAACTGGTTTATTATTCAGAGTACTTGTTTTAGTTCATACATTTTAGTCCTTATAGTTCTTGGCTATCAGAGTGTGTTTGTTTATTGTTCTTTAAAATGATCCAGAGTATTTTTTGAATTAGCGTTTGATTCCCAGCTCCTTTCAGTTGTGTTACATAGGAAAATTGCTTGGGGCTGTTTTAAGTTGCTTAGCCCTGGTCAGACTCATTGGATGAAGCAAATTTATGTATAAATTTAAACCTACAGGATTTTTTCCTCCAGTTCTAAAATATGTGGAAGCACTTCATCTTTTGACATGCTGCTGTGAAAATGAAAGACTTCTCAGGATACACAGCTACTTCTCAAAATGTTTCTTACGTTTATTTTGTTTAACTGTACGTACTCTCCAGGTGCTACGTTTAACTCATTTTTTTCTTCTTTAGATCTCTGCAGCGATTATATTTGGAAATACTGTATATCTGAACACTTAAATGTGTGTGAGTGCAAGCAGTTTTACATTTAGATTTTCTCTTCCTGTTTAGATAACAAATCTCACTTTCCTTGTGTGCTTGCACTATAGGTTTGGGACTGACAATAGCTGACTAACATGTCCTGAGCTGTGAGAGGGCATAGCAAGAAGGCCTTCATGCGGTAATGACCCTTTTCAGAGACAATGGTCATCATGGATTATGCGTTTCCAATTATTTGTTCATTTATTTATTTTTTTACATATTTCTAAATTAGAAACCTCACTGCTTCATGGCAGTTGGTTTGCTATTGCTTCCAATATTGTTAGGATGCCATTTTGTACTACAGATTTTTCTATGATCATTTTTAGATAGGCAATGATATAGTTCTTAAATGATTTAGGCCACAGGGTTGGGTATGATGTTATGCAGTTTTGCATTCACAAAATGAAGTATTAAATGTTGTTTCAGAGAACTTCTCAACTTTGTGGCATTTATATAAAATACAAGATCATACTGTATAACTGGACTGTGTAAGGGGATTTTGTGTTAATCTCTGCATTGACAGTCCCTTAGCATCCAGATGGTGCAGGATTAGTATGTTCCTGCATGCACATGTACTAAGTCCCACTCCCTGTCTGTAACATACTGCCAAATCCAAAGGGTGCGGAGTTAAGAGTTTTTCTAAGGAAATATATTAGAATAAAAGACAAGTAACTTACATAATTGTGAGACTTCAAGAGGGCAGTAATGTAGCAGCATTTTTTCTTAAATAATTAAAGAGTATTTTTGACCATCAGGATATTTTCTGTTTGTATTTTATAGGACTTGGATGTGAAGGCAGGTGGAGGCTGCGTCATGACCATTGGGGAGATGCTTCGTTCCTTCCTCACTAAGCTTGAATGGTTTTCCACATTGTTTCCGAGAATTCCTGTGCCAGTCCAGAAGACTATTGATCAGCAAATTAAAAGCAGACCCAGAAAAATTAAGAAAGATGGCAAGGAGGGAATGGAAGAAATAGACCGGCATACAGAACGTAGACGTTCAAGGTTGTATATATATTATTTTGCAAATAAAGGTTGAAAGTTCAATATTGAGTGACTTCCTACGAAGAACTAAGTAATCTTTTAGTAAGATGGCTTTTAGGACAATTAGTTCATGGATGTTCGTGGATAAAATCTGACAGTACTGCTCTCTTGTAGGCTACCTGGTATTTAAGATGAAATATTGGCTATGTATGTAAAGCATACATTGTAAAGTAGATAGGTTCCCTTTACTTGGAAAACTGTTGTTTCATACTGAATACCCTTTATTTTAAAAGGTCTCCAAGACGATCCATCAGTCCCAGGAGGTCTCCCAGAAGATCCAGAAGCAGAAGTCATCATCGGGAAGCCCATGGGTCATCTAGTTTTGATAGAGAACTCGAAAGAGAAAGAGAACGTCAGAGATTGGAACGTGAAGCTAAAGAGAGAGAGAAAGAGAGACGTAGGTCTCGAAGTACCGATCGTGCACTAGAAAGGAGACGAAGCAGAAGCAGGGAACGATATAGAAGCCGTAGTCGAAGTCGTGACAGGAAAGGAGACAGAAGAGATAGGGATAGGGAGCGAGAGAAAGAAAATGAACGCAGCCGGAAAAAAGAGAGAGATTATGATAAGGATAGAGGTAGTGAGAGAGAAAAAGATAGTGATCGATCTAGAGAAAGATCGAAAGAAAGGAAAAGTAAGGGTGATACAGAAGAGAGAAGACACAAGGATGACAAAGATGACAAGAAACACCGGGATGATAAGAGGGATTCCAAAAAAGAGAGAAAGCATAGCAGAAGTCGAAGTCGGGAAAGAAAGCATAGGAGTAGAAGCCGAAGTAAGAATACGGGTAAGCGCAGCAGAAGCAGGAGCAAAGAGAAATCAAGTAAGCATAAAAGTGAAAGCAAAGAGAAATCAAATAAACGAAGTAGAAGCAGAAGCAGAGGAAGAACAGATAGTGTTGAGAAGTCAAGAAAGCGAGACCACAGTCCCAGTAAAGAAAGATCTAGAAAGCGTAGTAGAAGCAAAGAACGTTCCCACAAACATGATCACAGTGATAGCAAGGACCATTTGGACAAACATGATCGTCGAAGGAGCCAAAGTACAGAGCGAGAGAGCCAGGAAAAGCAACAGAAAAACAAAGATGAGACTGTGTGAACTCTTTAAGAAGTGGATCACATTGAATCCTATAAATGTTTGATTAAATCCTGCTTATTTTTTCTTAAAGTTGAGATTGTGCAGTAGTTGATGAGCATTCTTCTCCAACCTCCCTCTAGGCTGCAGGTTGTCATTTCCTATTCTGGGTAGGGAAGTGCCTTTGTAAACCCATTCAATACATTGACGGTTTCAAAACCATTTGTTTAGTTTAATTTGTAATCCAGAGATTGTTGCATTTTTATTGTTCAGATGTTTCTGAAATGTACAGTCTGTACATATGTCCTGAAAATGTTTTAATTCCTTTGGCGTGGTTGCCATGTTGGTTAAATTTGTATGAGGCAATAAACTGCCACTAATTCTACTTTCATTTTGTAGATGTGGAATTATGGTTTGTATTATCCTGAAGTTAGCATGGCTATGCTTTACATAATAGCATGGCTTTCTAGGGATGGACCTTGAGTGTGTATAATAGCTGAGATATTTATGTGCATACGATGTACATGGAGGGCTGCAGATTTAGAATAACACTTATGTCCACTATACCTGCTGTTTCCAAAAACAACTAAAATGTTTTTTGTTGATTACCACTAGTGACAGGTTGGGAGTGGAATTCTGAGGAGACAGTAGTTTAGATGCAAATTTTTAGTTTATAATGGGCTTTTTTAGTACAAAATTCTTTAGAAAGGCTACCTCAGGCAAACACTGTAAAGGTTGGTGGGTGAGTACTGTAGCCATCTATGCATTTTGTCTGGGAGAAAAAATACGTAAGGTTCTGATTTTGTTAAACACCATTTGTCAGTTTATGGTAATTTAATGTTGTTAATCAGCAGCTGCACTCTAATTTATGATAATCCTAAGCAAATGAAGGCATTTCACATGGGAAGAGGGAGGTAGGAAGAAGAAAATCATTTCAAAAGGTTTCAGTTTCAAGCTTCCAAAGCATTTTTATAAGTGTAAACATTTAAAATAACAATTACCTGATAGTGTCCTTTTTTTAAGTCATATTTTCTACAGATAGTAAGATTGCAGTTTGTGCTGAACATTTCATCTGGCAGATTTTTCTTTTTAAACAGGTTATTAGGAGCAAAAACCAAAATGCGTTAAAGGAAAAAAAAAAATCGTGTCATTAAAGTCCAGGTCTATTTGATAGATTATTCTGACTTGTATTCTAAGTGAGAAGAACCATCTGGAATAAACTCTCAATTAATTCCTTTGTATTGGGTCTCAGCTTTTCCCTGCATGTTTATTGCCACTTGAAGAGTGTTTGTGTTCTGTGATTTTTCTTTTGAAAACAAAGCAACACTTTGAACAAATTAGGGTTTCTGTGTAATACTGTATAATATTTGATGTGAATTTTGCAGAAAAACAGGTCTGTGTTGGCTGAAAACCTAACCACAGTGGAGTATAAGGAAATGTTATGCCTTTTCCAGAAACCAAGAAGTCAATACTGTCAATAACTGTTAGCTCAGCAGCAAAGCAAAAAAAAAAAAAAAAAAGATGTTGAGTTCATGAATTAGGTCTCCCAAGTTATAAAGTAGGATACATGCATGTTTTTATCAAATAGGCATAATGTAGAAGTCTCAAACTAGTTTTGAGCGCACCTAAACTGCTCTTTGTTGTTAAATTTAATTAACGTTCTGAAGCAGTTTTCAGAACTGATTGCTTTACACTGAAAATTACAGTTAGAGATTACCAGGATCTCTTATGTTCATCTGTATTTTAAAAGCAGTCTCCTCATCGGTTGAGGCTGAAATTCAGTGTTCTAGATTAAATCTCCAGCTTCCCTCTTCCCAATCCTCAAGCAACTATGACTGTTGCAATTAGGTCTAGGTCATCTTTCCAGCTTCAGGGAAAGGGTTTAGGGACAATGATGTTAACAATGTCAGTAAAATCCAGGATAGCTGAAGGAAAGCAGTGAGAGGAAATGATCAAACTTGGGGGGAGTGCGGGGAGAAGAAATAAAAAGGCCAGCAGTGACATCTTACCATCCTTCTGAGACGAGGACAGTGAACTGCCCAGAAAGCTAGTACTTTGAGGAAGGGAGGAGTAATCTTAGATGAGAAAATGAAGTAAACGAGCAATGGAGACTATCTTGATCTGTTTGCTCTGCTTCTGGCAGTAAGTAATACAATTTTATGAGGAATACACAAGGAGTGAAAGATGGGATACTGAATGAGGGAACCAATCAGTGTTGATAAAAGGAGTAGACAACACGAGGTAAATATGGTGGACTTTAACAGATCAGTTATTTGGTAGAATTGATTAAGCTTATTGCTCTAATTCAAAAAATTTTAGCAGAAGAAAAAGTCTGATTAGTGCGTTACAATCCTGACTTGATAACTTACCTCCCTATCTGATCCGGAATTTCCATCTAGACATGTTCTGCACTGCTCTTTCCTCTGTATATCACTGTAACAATTCAGAAATTAAGATAATTCCAGTTATGGAAAAGCAACTATCTAGTGAAATGCATTCAATGTTGTTTCAAGCATTTTATATAGAGAAATGAAGCACAAGACTATCCTGTTGAAACCCTTGTGAAATTAAGTAGAATGGATTCAGGTAAGTCACATTTAGAGTAGTGACCTTGTTTAATTTATAATTGAATATGGCTGGGCTATAAAAGATAAGCCTGCCTTTTATTATGTACTATCAGATAAACAATAAACGTCATGTGACAGTGTAGAATGGTATGATGGTACACAGGCAACAATGTAGGTAACAATGGTTTTTAATTATGCATTGTAAGATGAGGTGTGAGATGAACCTGCATAACACTAAGGTTTGACTGTCAAATATATACTATTTGCAACTTGGTTTTACACAGTGCTAACAAACATGATTCTATGAACATGATTAATGGAATGAATGTACTGTGTTCTTACCCATTCCAACAGAGCTTCCAGAACAGGTTACTGAAATGACATGAAACAATAGTATGAACATTAAGTTTTAGGTTGTAGGCTGTTGAATGTAGTCTGTGTTAAACAACTGCAATTGCATCACAATACAATTTGATAGTGGATTAAATTTATGCTCTCAAAAAGGAATCATAAAGAAATTACTACTACTACAAAATATCCACTGCCCACGTGGAATTGGTCTATAGAAGTTCTTGATCTTTTTTAACTAACTTACTGATTTTAAAACCACATTTATTTACCTATGTATTATAACCTCTGCTCTCCCACTGAAAATTAACTTCTCTGTATTCACTAGATTCACCTAAGTGAATACAGAGTTAAGTGAATACTAAGTTAAGTGTTAGTGATCCTTATGCAAGATCTGCACTAAGAAAAAGCAACTTTTCTGTGGTTAATCTCAAAGTATTTCTGAAGCTTATCACAGATACTGCACAATAGCATCCACAAAATTATTCTGGAGTGAGCACAATAGAAAAGTTCTGCTGAATGCTGCCTTTACTCAAATAACTTTATTACATTTTAACTATCTAGTGTGCATGGGGGGGGGGGGGGGGGGGGGGGGAAGTGTTCAAAGAAATTTTAGGACTTACCTGAATATATTTTTTTAGGACAAAAGGTGAGCTTCAGCCTCTTATCCGTAGCTGGAGATACTACTGCTGTGTAGACATCACCACAAGGTATCTCAGTAATATCACAGTAACTTAGACCTGAGCTAGGTGAACAAGTGAAGTTGCCTTTAGAGCCATGTAGATCAGTAATGTAGCTTATTGTTTCTTCAGAAGCTCGCCAGTATACCCGGATACCATTATTGCCAAGTCTATATAGCTTCACTCCAGAAGGACAGCAAGCACCTAGCAGAATAAGAAATGCATCACTAAGGATGTCTGTAAACAACAGTATGTTCTAAATTCCTGTAATGCCTTTTCACAGATGATATGATTACCATCATGTTAAATAACAGCATTTCCTTGAGAAATAACTTAACAGAAAACCAGAATAATTACTGAACTGTGCTAGGAAAGAAAATGCTCTCTCAGACTCAAATTACAGAGCTGGAATTTAACTATTGTTTTATAGTACTGGAATACTGTTCCTCTCCACTTATTATGGAGATAGTAATCTAGAAAGCATCAGAACCTTCTCTAGATTCTAGAATTTCATTATGCCACAGCATAATTAAATATTAGTTTCAGGAGTATTATTATTAAAGCTTCTTTTGAAGTTGTAAGAACAGGGTTTAAATAGTATGTGAAGTTAATTCTAAGTGCTTTTATTTAAAAGGGTACTTGCAACTTTATTGAGTTTCAATTACATTACTTGCATTGGAGGAATGCTATTCAATTAAGCTGTAATTAAGTCATTTTCTTCTCAATTGCATTTATTGTTTACATACTGGAAGAATATCCTTGATACGTGCAATGGGATGTCAAACCAGTTTCACTGATGGCTTTCAGAGATACCGTGTAGTTGGTGCCACATGTGATGCATCCCAGGAGACAGAAATTTTGAAGAGTGTGACATTTTGCCTGTCCCTTTGGAGACTCCAGTGTTGTTGCATATGTGTGTGCACCCATTCCAACAGACCAGCTAACATTTGTTACAGACTGTGTCACTTGAGTTAGTGTCAGGCCGTTAGGGCAACAAGGAGCTTAAAAATAAAATAGAAGTAGAGAGTTCATTTTTTTCACCTGGAAAACAAAGCATTTTGAAGGATTGCAACTAGAGCAGTGCATGATGCTGAGCAATGACAACTAGCACACTTTTCAGGCAAACCTTAGCAAGGGTCCAATTAAGCAGGGCCCATCTCTACCTGTTAAGTCATGTGACAGTTGAGATCTGCCTATTACTCAAAGGTTTTTTTCTCTACAAAACAAAGTAACTGTTAAAAACTGATCTGCCTGTTTAAAATTGATCCTGGCCTACATTAGTCCCAGAACTGTGCTTTGGAATTGTCTTGGTGAAAAATATAAGATAAAGTTCTGCTAACAAGTTAATAGCAGGAGTAATAGTAGGAAGTGCTTTAATCTTCTCTTGAGACTGTTTAGTTTGGTGATATGGGCATACCCTCATTGCTTCTCCTGGTAGTATTAAAAGTCAAAACACTGACAAGGGAGTTAATATATTTGTCAGCTGTGACATATCATAACTGATTGCACTATGGCTGCTTAGATTGAGGCAAATGCCAAGTGATCCTTTTCTCACACGCACACACACACACACACACACACACAGATACGTATGTATTTTAAGCAGAGTACAGAAAGATAAACTATAATTTGCACAAATGGTAATTTTTGTATACATACACACATTTATAAACACATGTAGATATATTATAGTGCCATGATACTAAGTATTTAACATAAAATACAATTCTCACATACCGGTCTCTAAAGGGACACTGTAGCTTGGCAAGCTCTGTCCAGCTGTTGATCTTGCTATGACACTAACAGAGAAAGCAGATCCACAGGGAAGATTAATTAGGGTACAAAAATTTCCAGAGCTTGTACAATGCCAAAGTCCAGCCTCTCCTCGAGCAGTTACAATATATGTAGCTTCCTCGTTGTTAGATTGCCAGTGCACACTGATCACAGAAAGAGCCTCCTTTGAGATATTTTTAATTTCAGGACTGCAGGGAGCTGAAAATTGTTTAACAGATTGTTTATATAAACCATAACAGTTACACAAAAATTAACTTGCAGTTAAAACTAACGAGCTCCTTTGGAAAAGTGTGTAATCCTGACACGGTTATACTCAGTGTGAATTTAGAACTCATGACAGAAATGATAACATAGATTTTTGCATACAATAACAGCAATGAACTGTAAGTGATTTTCAAAGGCTTGGAGCATTCAGTAACTTTCAGTCCAAATCTTTTTTTTAGGTCCCTGATCACAGTACATTTTTAAATACTTCCAGTAGTCTTCTATTTTCACTTATGTCAGTTACAGTAACTTAGCCCTCTGTTAATGCTTTTCATGCATTAATCACTGCAGTCTACCTAAATATTTCTTCCACTAAAGGAAGGTAGGAATGCACATACCTGTTGCCACATACTTAGATGCGCACGATGTGTTGCTGCCCCTGGCCTCGCTGAAGGAGTAAACGGTGACGTTGTAGCGGGTGTCGCAGCGCAAAGCAGACAGGGTGCAGGCTGTGGCCGTGTCGTTGCACAGCACCGTCCCCCTCCAGGAGGCAGCCTTGGTCTCGTACATTTCAGCACCGCGGACAGGAGCCCAGCTCACCTCCACCGTGTCGCCCGACACCAGCGCTGCGCGGAAGTCACTGGGGCAGCACGGTGCTGAAACAGGCAAGGCACAGATGGAGGTTCAGCCTGAGTAGAAAGCTGTCGTTCGTCTCCGTGCTTCTAGCTTAAATCGCCAAAGGTGACATATTATGCAAACTGAGCGTCATTAATCCCAGACTTACTGTCTGAATAATTCCACAGCCTTCTTTTAACAAAGGGCCTCCTAATAGATATGTAATCATAGTATTTATGTGTACTTATACATACATAGAATTATGAATATCCTTGATTTAAAACTGCAAAACAACTAGAGATTATCTAAGTAATTCTTAAGGATGTTCTTCACAGTTTCCCACTGAACTGATTATTTTGCCCCCACATTAAGGAAAAATTGAAGTTTAAGTCATTATCTTAAAAAAAAAAAAAAAAAAAGTACATTCAGCTCTATCATAAATACAGGTAACAAATTCCAAAAGGAATTTGCAAGAATACTGTACTACTTACCAGTTGTGTAATTGAATACATCACCTGAAGGACTCTGCCCTGCCTTGTTATATGCAAAGACACTAACGAAATAAGTGAAACCGCAGTCTGACTGGAAATGGCATTGTGTATGTGATGTGTTGCAATATACTTCCAAGCCATCGTCGCTCTTCACAAAAACTACATAATAATGTCCAAAATTTACTCTAGACCAGGATACCAACAAGTTTCCATGTTCATCGTCTTCAATTGATATATTTCCTGGTGCACAAGGAACTGAAAAAAAAATCAGAAAAAACAATTGTCATCAGAATATTTGTATGCAAGTTATGCTTTAGGGGAAAAAAAAGGAAAATCTGATATATGTGGAATTATTCTATAGTGTTTGAATATTTAGAATTGTCTTGCTCAAGAAAACAGGAACTCATACAGCTTTACAGATGATGTTACTTACATTTAGATGAGAAGTGACTGTGATTTTTACAGAACAAAACATGCTACCTTCATCACTTACATAAGAGAGATCTGCTGAAGGAGATCCCATAATCAAAAGCAGAGGCACCAGACAGTATTGGTGAAGAAACTGGCACATTCTGTTCTCACAGATAATAGTTCTGGATGATGATCAGAATACTAGTTTAAATAGCATGTGGCATCTAAAAAACTTTTGTGAAAACCTTTGATATGGTGGTACAAAACTCACTGACTGTGTCTGAATAAAAGAAATAATTTGTTTAGGCTTCCTTTCTGGTGGCATCCTAAAATTCTGCAATAGGCTGAAAACTCCATAGATTTTGCTTAAATAACATCTTTCTTTTCTTTCTGGTTCAAAGAGTTTAGGTTGCTGCTAATTAGATTATACATGGTCAAACAAGCAATGTTGGCTGAGAAGATTACAGACCACAGCTTAAACTTTCTCTTACCAAAGGCTTTCATTCCATTAGAACTATTCCTGAGTTCCTCTCGAGTGATCTCTAACTCACAACAAGAGGTCAAAATGAGGTAGGTAACATTAAATAAATCAGTAATTAAGTTATGTCTGTAAGGTAGCACGTAGCTTACATGACTTAGGTTTTGCTTACATGGGCCATACATCTAACAGATCAGAAAGCATTAATCTCTGACGTGGTAGTGGTGCTAAGTAGCAGAGATTAGCAGCCTTTTGTGCTGACGGAACTGCTACCTGAGATGGTCAATGACCGCATCTTAATTCAGTCCAGTGCTACCATTTTAGTTGCAAGTGGTTATTTGTTAATCTGCATTCTAAGTTACAACTAAATCTAGCCTAGAACAGTTCTATGGCCAGTCTTCAGTGTTATTTCCTCACAGATTTCTCCCAGTCTATTTGTGACAGATCTACCACAGTAGGATATACCTGCTATTCCTTAGATTAGTTTTACACTCAGAAAATTGACTTCAGAATATGTACTACTGGTAAGAGGAAAAGGCAGACTTCTTGTTTCAGCTAACAATATATACACCATTGTCAGTTTCTCACAGAAATATTAAGAAAATTTAGGCTATTATCCCCTAAGTACAAAGGTATATGGCATAGTTCATGCACACAGTTCAGAAGCAAAAACAATTTTGAGAACCAAGAATTTTAATGGCCTAGCATTTGAAATTAAATAAATGTATGCCCAAATCCATAAGCTATGTAATAATCGATTATTCACATACTAGTTTTTAAGCTCACTGCATCAGTAGGATTACTGGATCCAGCATCGTTGTGTGCTGTGACAGAAACAGAATATTCAGACCCGCACTGGAGTGATGGTACTATGCAGGAGGAAGAAGATGTGTTACACTTCAGTTTCGAGAGTCCACTGGAGGCTGTCACACTGTAAGTCAGAGCTCCTTCTGCTGGCATCCAAGAAACAGTAGCTCTTAAAGCTCCGCTACTGAAAGCTACTTGAACATCTGCTGGTGCCTTAGGACCTACGGTATATCAGTTTGGATCATTTGTAAATCCAACTTTGCACGCGGTCTACAGACATGATCATTTTCAGAACTTGCAAATGAAGTAATTGTTAACCCTCATTGATTTTAAAGCTGTAGCACAATTTTCTAAATAAATTATTTTAGTTGTACTTTGACAAGAAGCATTCTTATAAAATTCCTTGCCTTATTTGAATATTTGTTGTTTACAGTAAGAAAAATCCTCAAATTAATCTAAGCATGTGTAATCTTTACCCAGGCCCATAAACCTTTGCTGGTAGTTAATGGTATCTTTGCCTCAGTAACATTCATTAAACATACACACACCATCTGAGTTTCCATGAAATAAAACTTAAATGATGGGAAAACCTACCCAGTGTATCTTACAAAACCATAATGTAATCCTATGTGCATAAATACTTCTCGGTATATCTTCTTATAAAATGCTTACAAAGTTTCAGAAAAGAAAATTTCTTACTTGTTCTTTGGTTATATGTGAAATCATCTCCAGGAAGACCATTGGCATTCCAGGCATATGCTTTTATAGTATAGAGAGTTCCTGGATCTAAGTTTGAAAATATGAAGGAGGTATTGGTGGTGTTCTGCTTCAGCATTCTGCCCAAACCATCTGATCTCATCAGGGACACAGAGAACCCAACTGCCATATACACAGCTTTCCAGCTCACTGCAATGGAATCACAGCTTGGGGAACTGGCAGACAGAATTGGAGCAGACAAGACTGTTGAGAAAGAATATCAGTTAGGCTTTCAGTTTTTCATTAATACTGTTCTGTTTGGTGGTTCAAATATCAGAAAAATACCCAGAATTTAAAAATCAACACATCAAAAAAAAAGAAAAAGAAAAAAAAGAAAGAAAGAAAAAGAAAAAAACAACCCAGCAACCCCAGGAAAACAAATTAATGCACGACTGGCAGAAAAAATTAGGAAACTGATTTGGTACTTCTATTATATAACAGGTTTTGTAAAATGAATGTAATTCACGCAACTTCTAAACAAATTACAAAAGGTTGAGTGTGTAAAAGAATGTAAATCACTAAGACACTGCATTTCCCATCATCTAAGTTTTACATTATCCTATTATTTTGTACTTTTGGCTTTTGGTTGTATTTTTTTTTCATTTATTCCATACTGTCAAGTTATGTCTTTTGTTAAAATAAAATCCACACATTCATAGAAACTCTATTAAAACTTCTCTATTAAACATTGACTTTCAGTACAGTCACAAAGCAAAGCCACTAATTCAGACTCATGTCCTTGTCACCAAGTCAAACAGTAGAATTCTAGTCCTCAAAAACTTTAAGGAGAATGTGCTCAATACAATTTAAAATGCAAGATCATAACTATTGGTACTGCTACGCTTCTTGACTATACTGCTCATTTTAAGCTCCAAAACTTTTTTTTTTTTTTTTTAAGTTAAGATACTTGTATAAGTTCTTTAGATTACAATAGTACAGAACAGAAATAAAAATAAAATCCACCTGTTGTTGTTTTTCTGGAAGGTGAAGGGCGGCTCCTTCCTCCTGCGTTTACAGACCTGATAGTGATTCTGTAGCAGGTGGCTGGTTCCAATCCCATCACTGTACCTGGTGATTTTGTGACTACAGTTTCAATGCAGGAATCTCCATCCTGTGCAGCCAGCAGATAACTAGTAGCTCCAGGTACCGCTCTCCATTCTACTGTGATACTATTGCTAAGTTTTGAGTATGCTTGATCAATAACAGGTACGTCTGGAGCTAAAACATGAAAAACAACAAAAGATGCGCTCAAACTGGGGGAGTCTAAGTTGAGCGCTGTGCATTTAACAAAGAGATCAGGACAAATACCTTTTATTAATGATTTCAATGTATTCTTCAATTACTAATGATTTATTCTTCAATTTTAAAAAGGTACGTAGTGTAATGTAATTACCTTTATTTCAGGAAGAAAAAAAAAAGCAGACGTTTTTCAGCACATAAAGTGTAATGGCTACTGAGAAACTCTAATATTTGAAAAGACTTGCTACTAATATGACAACACATTTTCAAAAATGAAAGACTGTAACAATTAGCTTGATAGGTATAGTTTGAGAGGATATCTTCTCCTTGCTCAAAGCAGGTATATTCAGGCATACAATAATTACATCAGATATTGCAATTAAAAGCTTTTCTGATACTGAAGGTCATTCAGAAGGAGCCTGCTCTTATGTACTGCAGTCACAAAGTGGCTACAGACAGTGTGTTTCTTAATATGAGCAATTTATGCTCAGTAATCAGGATTTTCAGACTGGAATTAGCATATATAAAGCAAATCCATCTGTTACAGGACTTCAAAAGACCCATCAGAGACAAAACTACAGTGTCTAAATTACAAAAAAAGAATAAAAAAGTATTTGGGATGTCAGTATGTGCCTCGAGGCAAATGTATTTATAGGGAGGAAGCCCTCTTAGACCCAAGCATTTTCTTATTTGTTCATAATAGACACTCTCTTTTGTCCCCTTTTAAAAATGGCAACGTATATTCTATGTGACCATGCCTCCAGAACATTTGCACTTGTGTCTTTCTGTGTATTCGAGCAAGTTGCTATCTATTGCACTGTGATTATTTTTCTCCTTTTAATATACTGTCATTAGTAGCAATTCATAACAAAAGTGAATATATAGCATCATTTGTATCAGAAATAAATTAGAAAATATGGATCATTAATGTCTGTTCTCAGATAACTGATCTAGCAGAAGGCTTTCAATACCTATCAGGATAAACACTGCTACTTTTAATTTTTATTGCATTGATTCCTATATCTTAAAAAAAAAAAAAAAAAAACAAATAACAAAACAAAAACACTGGGAAGGTAATGACTATTTCTAAATATTATTACACAGGATCACAGAGTGCCAGGGATTGGAAGGGACCTCAAAAGTTCATCTAGTCCAGTCCCCCTGCTGGAGCAGGAACACCTATGTCAGGTCACACAGGAACACAACCAGGTGGGTTTTGAATGTCTCCAGAGAAGGAGACCCCACAACCTCCCTGGGCAGCCTGTTCCAGTGTTCAATTACGATTAAAAGTATTTTCAAAACAGAATTTCAATAAAATATTTTCTCAATTGCACTTCAGCATGAGTTAAAAAGTACTTTGTTTATGTAGATTCTTCATCAATGATTTATATGCTAGCAGTCCTTTAAAACAAAAATACCGCTTATCAGCACCAGTACGGACCAATGTATACAGCTTCACATCTGCACTTGTAATGAAAGGACAAATAATTTGGAAAGCTGGAGACTGAGCAAGCTGTGCGTGGTAGCTCAGGAAAACATATAAGAAGAAAGAAGAGGAGAACATGAGCTAATCATACTGCTACCAAATTCAGTGTGAGCGTCAGTGAAAGGTTTCAACAGGAATGGCAGCTATTCCCTCAAATACAACAAACATCAGGGATCAGGGATCCCAACCCTTCAGAGGCCAACTGGAATTACTTCAAGAAGGTTCTCTCACTAACCTGTTGATTGCATAGTCTTTGTTTCTGCTAGAGTAATTCCATTCTTGTCAATGGCTTCTGCTTGTATAGCATAGACAGTATTGGGAATTAATGAAGTTAGAGTGCTCTTAAGTGTACCATCGCTAAAATGAGCCAGTAAAGAATGGCCTACAGTATTCACAGCTGTAGCTGTGACTCTGTAAGAAGAGGCTCCTGAAAACTTGGACCATCTGAGATAAATGCTTCTTGAGGTCACGTCATATACAGACATCGAGAAACCTAAAAAAAAAAAAAAAAAACCCACAAAAAAACCCACAAAAAACCAAAGCAACCCACAGAGAAAAAAACAAACACACCAACACAAAACCAAAACAAACCATAATCAGAAAAACATTTCAGTCGTTCTTGAATGTAGTGAAGTCTTGACAAGACGATTGTTCAGACCCTTAGCAAGCATATAGGTGAACTGATTTTTAGCAGATCTACATTCCATGATTCTGCAGTGCTATTTCTCTTGTTCACTTTTGTAATCTCTTAATTACTTCACTAACTGCTACTTGCTCTCATAATATCATTTGTGGTGATAACCATTTTACTGGAAACCCTTAGATACTTCAATCTACTTATTTTGCAAACATACTGGATATAATCTACATATAAATATACAACCTGTTGAACAGCACTCCACATGAATAGGATCAAACATGCATTCTGCAGCTTGTGAAAAGAATGTGCTGCAGTAAGAATCCAGGTACTAAAACAGCATGGCTATGGTTAAATGTTTAAGACTTGACAGGTCTGTATATTCAGGAATACCCTGTTTATAGACTGAGCACGTTTTGAAAGCACTCCTTGCAGTCTTGCATTCCTCATATTACACACACACAAGGCAATAGGAGCTCTTGGCACAAAACATGAGACTGAAGGAAGTCTAAAATGAACAGAACACTAAAAGATATTTAGTGTTAGCTCAGGAGATTTTAATTGTTATTAATATTTATTTATTTGTGTAGATGAGAGAATCTATCTGTGAGTGTCAGATAGAATCAAGGCTCCTAAAAGTGAGATTTACAGTTTATAAAGGTATCAACAATATCATCACAAGTTTTTAAAAACTCAATCAGTCCTGGAATTCTTTTTTTTCCCCCTAAAACACTGAGAACTTTGAGTTCTCATTGCGTTTATTAGAAATCAGAATTGTGTACATTCTCTTTGGACCCGTTCAGAAATGAGCAGCCAAAACCAAAACATCACGTTGAAGATGTACCTGTGTTAGCTGAAAAGACCTGAAAAGGAAGATATAAAAAATTAGAAATACAAAGCAAAATATTCTATTTGGGAAACTAAAAAACTCCTAATAATGCGAGTAATAATAATATCAACTTAGAAGATTACACTTTTTAACACATTTCACTGATGTGATGTGTCTGCTCAGACTGTGTTAAGCACAGACACTGCGCAACCAGTGAGGCAGATCGGCGGATTATATTCACAGAATCACAGAATTGTAGAGGTTGGAAGGGACCTCCAGAGATCATCGAGTCCAACCCCCTGCCTAAGCAGGTTCCCTACACCAGGTTGCACAAGTAGGCATCCAGGCGGGTCTTAAATATCTCCAGAGAAGGAGACTCCACAACCTCCCTGGGCAGCCTGTTCCAGTGCTCCGTCACTCTCACCGTGAAGAAGTTCTTGCACACATTTGTGCGGAACTTCCTATGCTCCAGTTTTTGGCCATTTCCCCTTGTCCTGTCTCCACACACCGCTGAAAACAGTCTGGCCTCACCACTCTGCCCCCCACACCTTAGATATTTATAGACCTGAATCAGGTCTCCTCTCAGTCTTTTCTTCTCAAGGCTAAACAGACACAGCTCACTCAGCCTTTCTTCATAGGAGAGAAGCTCCAGGCCCTTCACCATCTTTGTGGCTCTCTGCTGGACTCTTTCCAAGAGATCCCTGTCTTTTTTGTGCTGGGGAGCCCAGAACTGGACACAGTACTCCAGATGAGGCCTTACCAGGGCAGAGTAGAGGGGGAGGATTACCTCCCTCCACCTGCTGGCCACGCTCTTTTTGATGCACCTCAGAATGCCATTGGCCTTTTTGGCCACAAGGGCACACTGCTGGCTCATGGCCAACCTGTCGTCCACCAGGACACCCAGGTCCCTCTCTGCAGAGCTCCTCTCCAGCAGGTCATCCCCCAACCTGTACTGGTGCATGCGATTATTCCTCCCCAGATGCAAGACTCTACACTTGCTTTTGTTAAACCTCATCTGGTTTCTTTCTGCCCAGCTCTCCAGCCTGTCCAGGTCTCGCTGAATGGCAGCACAGCCTTCAGGCGTGTCAGCCAATCCTCCCAACTTCGTATCATCAGCAAACTTGCTGAGGGTGGCCACTATCCCCTCATCAAGGTCACTGATGAAGATGTTGAACAAGACCGGACCCAGCACCGGTCCTCATTCTCCTCTACGGATCTGCCTATCGACCCGGTGTTCAGCTGCTGGCAGGCTCTGAAAGATCCCGGTCTCTTCACAGCCTTGCCAGTCACCCGTAAACGCTCGCATTCTGGACAATAGTTGCAAAGTACCAGTCGCACTCACCACCTGCAGGCTGTGGAGATGCAGTGCGACGAGCAGCAGCGACGCTCGCTCCGAACCGCGCATCTCGGTCCTACGCGGACTGCAACTCGTAGGTAAGCAAGTTTTGTTTTGCTTTGTTACGGTTCCCGTATCGAATATACGAAACTAATAAAACAACCAAGGCCAATTCAGACCTGAAACGCGCCGTTTAGCTTGCGGTGGCTCTTTCCGTCCACTCACGGGCACGCTGCTTTCCGTCCGTGATTTCTTCGGAACGGAAAGACGCCCCCCGCAGCGGCGCGGAGCTCCGTCCTCGGGCTTCGTGCCGGTTGAGGAAGCACGGAGTTTGGCTCGGGCCGCGCCCTCCGACAGACGCGGGACCTCGCGACGAACCGACCGCTCGGCTTTACGGCGGCACGGAGCGCGATTTTGCTCCCCAGGGAGCCGGGCTGCTCACCCGCCCCGCCAGCAGTCTCCTACCGAGAAACCTTCCTCAAGGAGCGAGCTGCGATCGCCGCCCTCCTACCCGTCGCCACCTGAAGGGCGGAGCCGCGGCAGGCCGGCTTCTGAGGGGCGCGCACGGCTCGCGCGGGCCGGCACCGCCTCTGAAGAGGGCGCGGCCTGGAGCCGCCCGCTGCTCTGCGAGCAAGATGGCGCCGGCGGTGCAGGGGCTGAAGAGTTTGGTGTGGCACAGTGAGTCAGCGAGGGTCTCGCCGCGCTGCTCTTTCGCGCCCGTCCGGGGGTCGGCGTTGCGGCGGCCTCGCCGTTCTGACGCAGCTGAGGCGGGGGGAGCCGAGCCGAGCGGAAGCTGGGCGGCGGCGGCGGCGGCGGGAGAGCGCTGCCGGGTGCGGGTGCCTCTGTGCGGAGCCCGGCAGGGCCGCCGTGCCCTCGTCCTCCGCCGCCTCGGGTCGGGGCGGCTCGGGCGGGAAGGGCTCTGACACCGCCGAGGCGAGGCGGACCCGGCCAGGTTCCGCCGCCTAGGTGAGGTGCGGCGGAAGTCACCTTCCCACGCGCTTCTCTTCCTTCGGAGCCGGCGGCTCGGGAGCGGCTCTCGGGTTCCTGGCGGAGCTGCGGGAGCTCCGGCTGTGTGTCGGGAGGCGGCCGCGCCTTCCTGTCCCGGGAGCGGGCGGGCCGCTGCGAGAGCCGCTCTGTGCCGCGGGACGGTGCTGCTTAGCGCTGCTGTTCCGAGGTAGTGCGGGTTTGTACGAGGGGCGGTTCTAGACTGAATCTAAGCAGAGAAAATAAGTGGAAAAGGTCACTGCATCCAAGCTGATCGTCAGTTATGCTGCTCACACGTATTTTGAGAGTAATTAAAAAAAGAAAAAAAAAGGAAGGAACAAAGAATTAAAAACTACTTGTGGACTTTTAAAAAAACCATCGATATTTCTGATGGCTCAGTATTTTTGCAACTTTGTTTCCCAGAACAGTTGCTTACGGAGAAGTTGCAGTCCAGGTACTTCCTTAGGGTAGTATGGCCAGCTCTTTTATTTCTTATTTTTTGTCATTTGTTATGTTTTGGGCCTTTTTTTTTTTTACCACCGAGATATAGCAGTCTGTTATTCTATCCAATTGTGTCTACTTATTTTTGTTTCTCTTATGTAGTGGGAAAATGCCTTACCCGACTTGGATGGGATAGGTGGTTGGTGTGAAGGATGAAGGAAATGACCCCATAGACAGGAATGGAGCAGTGCTTATGTATGGGCTTATGATTGCTTATTAGAAACAAACGAGGTGATTTTGTGAGCCTGTAAGCCAGAGTGAATTCTTCAGATAAGCAGCTGCAGGTGGGGACAAAACAAATGGCAGTTTGAATGTTGCAGGGACAAGTATGCTGTATCTGCTACGCTGGTAGCTTGGTATGATTACCTTCTCGTGATAGGATGAAGCTGACTTGTTTTGAATTACAGAAGTGAAGTCGTGGACAACTGAACTGTTCATTTGTTAGGGTTTTTTTTTTTCTAGGCAAGTGAAAGTACTGTATGGGAAAATATTTGTCATTTTAGATTATGTTCTCAGGCTCTCCATTTACTGAAAAAAGATCTCTGTGTAATGCTAAATACTGAGTTACTGGTGAGAGTTCTCAGAAAACATAATGAACTTTCACGAAGTTTAAAAAAAATATATATATCCAGATGAGTTCATACACCTTGTGTAGAGACCTGGAAAAAAATGTAAGGAACATAGAGCATATAAACATGAAGGGGGAAAAAGGACCTGTATTACGCACTGGGCTTGGGTATGGGTTTTGGTGTAGTAGGTTTGGTGTTGTGCCAGAGAGCTTTTAACATAAGCAAAGATGTTAATGTTTACAAACATTGAAAAAACAGATGTACTTTTTGTTGTATGTACACGTGCTATTCTGGACCTTTTGACAGTTCTTTCGCTTGGCAGGAGGCACAAAATGCATGCTGAACCTGCTAGCTCGTGTATTAGACCTCTGTTAGTACTAGCTTTATATTTGAGTGTGAAGGATGGCTGCTATTAGTTAGAGCCAGACAGCAGCAGCATCTGAAGTTCTGTTCTCTGGGGAAGAACAAACAGAGTAATTAGACTTTGTTACTTTTTTGTTGATAAAAGGATAGGCTCATCAGTTCCCCCCATTTTCTGACTTCTTAATTTATATACATTACCGATACAATCAAATTTTGATAAACTGATGTCCCTGCTGTAGGAGAGTGCAACTTGTAGTTCTGGTTATCTCTTAAAGCCAGGATCTAGTTATGCCCTACAGTTATTATTGCTACATGTTTTTTAGTCAAAATTTCTTTCAAAGCTCTGATAGCAAGGAAAAATAACAGCTGCCTGTTACAAGGTAACTTCTATTTTGTGAGTTACTGGGGGTTCCTTAGGTTTCTGCTGGAATTCTTGAGACAGAATGAGTATGTTTAAAACTTGCATGTGCTGGAAAATAGGTCTGCCTGTTGGTATGTTGGTCAGATGTCTGTTTCTTGAGGACCAACTTAAGTTTTTGCATGTGCACCATCTATTTAGTGGCACAGTTTACTTAAAAGCAAAGAAACAGGATCCCAGCACAAAGTGAAATATTCACAGGACTGTGATTGTTTAGAAAGACTTCAGCAGAAATAAAAAATTCTTTTTTGGAACAACTTGATATCTCTGACTGTTAACTGTTTATCTTTCTTCTTTTCTATAGAACTGAAATCTGCAATATTTGATGACTGTAGGAAAGAGGATGAATGGAAGGTATAGTTGTGTATAAGTTTCATTTGATGGATGACTTTATTTTTTTGCTTAGAACTTTGCTTGCTTTCCAAATAATAAGAACATCAGCTCAGTTACATATTCATTTCTCTAGAACTTCAATTTCAGTGGTGTCCAGGAGAAAATGACACTGCTGTGTGATATATGAGCAACAGGATTCAACAGTACAAGACGAGCAAGGCTTGAGACTGATGCTACTAACGCGTGTGCTGCTTTCAGTGATGCTTGAACAGTAGTAAAAATAATAGGAAAGTACAGATAAAATGACCACAGGAAGATCATTTGATCCAAGTGTTCATTTTTTTTTCTCATTTGCCCATTGTTCCTTTTTGTTCCATGTTGAGTTTGCTGTTGGTTATCTTGTTTTTCTTACTTACCTTTCAGTAGATGCCCTCAAACAGCCCAGACATTCCTGGGATTCTGTTAATTGCTTTTGAAAGACACTTGGCCATATTAGTCATCTAATTATTATTTGTGTCATTCTTGCAAGATTTTCTTAAAGGACAGTAGACTAGAGAGAACACCTGATTTTTCAATTTCATTAGCGCGTGTTTTGATGTCCATCTTTTGGTGCTTTTTCTTTAATATTTTCTAATTCATTTTTCTTCTTGCAACATTCTTGTTGCAATGTAAGCCAATCATTGATTGGGAAGAAAAACAAAACTGACTTCTTCGTTTTGTGTGGCTGATTTTGTTTCTGGAATTCATTGTCTTTTTTTTTTTTTTTTTTTTGAGTGTAAAATGATTGTAATTAATTGAACTTAGTAAATTCTTGATTCTTTCATTGGTTCTTGTTGAGTTTCTATGAAATGTATGCATGTTGTCTGAAACGTGAGGAAGTAAGTAAGTGGTGGTATAAAATACCGGAGCAATCTTGTGGGTTTTTGTAGTTTCTCAGGCTTAAGAAGGTATGCAGAGAAATGCTGAGGGAGCCTTATCACTTCATGAGTCTGAAGGAAGAAGCCTCTGATAGCTGGAAGTAATTATCACCTGCTAAAACATGCAAGAGCCAGGCAAGTAGCGTGGGAGCGGAAAGAAGCTGCTTGAGCTGTAGAACAGTTCTAGAAAAAGAACAGATGTGCTTTAGAAGGCTGTACAGTACATTAGGCAGGAATTCAAGACTTATGTGTTGAAATGAAAGGTTTGAGGCAGTTTTCTGTAGGAAGACTAGGGATAAGGTATATATTGAAGATGCAGTTAATCATCTGAAATCCTGTATGTAGGGAGATGCCTTCTGACATTGTTCAATAATAATTTCCTACTACACAGTTTATGTATGCAGGTGATAGAAGGATACAGTGTAAAGACACATTTTGGAATCAAATTTTCAAGCCAAGGTTCTCAAGAAATAATACGGCTGTACTATACCCAGTCAATTTATTCAATTGTTTTTTTTTAATTTTTAGGTAATTCTTTTAGATGATTACACTACTAAATTACTGTCACTGTGCTGCAAAATGTCTGATCTACTAGCAGAGGGTATCACAGGTAAGCATAATTCTTTGCAATGCATGGATCACCGTGTCCTGAGACGAAGGGAAAGAACTGAGTTGATGGTACTCTTACAAGAAATTGTCTTATTTTGAGGGTTGAAGGCAAGTAACTATGGCGTATTAGACTAACAGGTTTGTGACTTTTAGAATAATTAATAGATTTCAATTAATCTATTTCAATAAAAAATGGAATACTTCTCTGCCTAGAATCTCAAAACTTTTTAATAATTGAAGATTGATTTAAGGGTCCTGGTTATTGATGTGGTTTACTTTGTTTGCTTGCTAATGTCAAGAAGATGAGGATGTTATCTGTGAAGTAATGGATATCTCAAGGATGTTATCTGTCAACTGAAATGAATACAAGATCTCAGTAAGGAATTAAGTGAACTACACAAAAACATAAAAGAATAGGCGAACTGTTTTTTGTAATGTGTTCTGCCAGTGAGTATTATCTGCTGCTTTTAATGCATTTGTGTTCATGGGCAGCAGAATTAGAATACGAAGGTATAGAAACATAAGTGCTTAAGAGAATGATAACAGGAGACTAGACAAATTCATGAGGGATATTTGCAAGCAAGTGGATTCAGTGCAGAGGTGAGAATTGAAATTTGAGTTATGCGTTGCACAGAAGTCTTATGGCTTCTCTATGAAGTGAGAGCTTTCCATAATTAAAAATAAGTGCAAAACTAAATGATATCAATTATTACTTTACCAGTAATAAAACTGTCAGCAGCATGAGAAGTAACTATCAGTTTTCTCTGTAGCTTGGGAGTAATTTCTAGTAGATATTTTT
This sequence comes from Chrysolophus pictus, assembly GCA_037305975.1. Lineage (NCBI taxonomy): Eukaryota > Metazoa > Chordata > Aves > Galliformes > Phasianidae > Chrysolophus > Chrysolophus pictus. Next base: position 9,531,830 of record CM074583.1, on the reverse strand, counting down.
TCCTTTCATGTGCTGGAGTTACTCAGATGTTCCTTGATGTTGACCACTGTCAAGAGTCGGTTGTGTCAACAAACAGACTGTGATAGATCTCAGTTATATAGTATGTCTGCTTAGTTAAGACTTGATTTTTCTACACACGCTTAGTAAAAAGTGTTTTTTTCTGTAGTAAACTTGGTTTCTTTTTCATTCCTTCCCTACAATTAAAAAAAAAAAAAAAAAAAAAAACCAACCAAAACCAGAAGGCTTTTCTTTTTTTTTTTTTTTTTTTTTTTTGCTTTAAAGCACTTTTTCTTTATTGCCCATTCTGTAATGCTTTTTAGGATATCATCATGCCAAGCATACCTTTGAAATTGGAACAGTTAGACAAAATGTGAATAATCTAATTTTTAATTAGCTCTAGTTTTAGTTTTTAGGAACACTTCAGTAAGAACTAGTTATTTTGCACACAAGTAGTGAAGCTGCTTAAAGAAGAGATTGCATGAATAATTGCTTAATTTGTAACCTAAAGGTATGAAAGTTCATTCAGTATTGTTGTTTACAAGGCTTTTTTTTTTTTGTTGTTCCATGTATCCTGTATGACATAATTCTTGTAGAAGAATGATAGTGGAGCTGTTTACACTTCTAAGTGTATTGTAATCATGATTTTTACCTATCCTTTGTGAGAAGCTTTCAATAGGCACGTGTTCTGTTTGTCACTATGAAACACATCCTTTTCATTGAATACACTATTGAAAAGGACCTATCTTTCCACATGTGAGCATCTGATGTTTAGTATCTTTTCTTTTACTCAAAATTACTGTGCAACGTGAACCTCTGTCTTTTCAGTCTAGTGTACTGTGCTGCTGTATACAGTAAGGATTTGTTTAAACAGAAAAACAAGAGTTGAATGAAAGACTTGATTTGCTGAAAATGTCTAATTTGTGCCTGTAATTACACTGAAACAAAGTACACAGGAAATGGGCAAACAAAGTACAATAGAGGATAGAGTCCAAGATGATATTTGCATGGTTTCATTTTCCCCCTCCTTTGATGAACTGGAAGAATAATAATCTTGTTGAGGCAGTTCTCTTTAAAATAACTCATACTGTATCCCATAGTTTGAGCGTCCTTTTGTTGTCCTGCTTTTCTGGGGGATGTAAGATCTACCTAGTCCTAAACCTGAGTTGACAGAAGGATAAGTGCTGTAAAAGGCCTATGGTAACTTGTATTTAAAATGTTAAATAAATTAAGAAAAATCAAGGCTCTCTAGGCAGAAGATGAATACTTGACAGGAAATTTGTGGATAATTTGTGGGACTTTATTTTTATTACCTTATATTAAAATATGTTTTTTTAATGGTTGCATGGAGTTCTTAATATCAAAATGTAGTATTTCTTATGTTGTAGTGGTGGAGAACGTGTATAAAAACCGAGAGCCTGTTCCACACATGAAAGCAATATATTTCATAACTCCAACCAAAAAGGTTAGTATTTAAAACTAAAGAAGCCCAAAAAACAGTGTAACTGTTGATGAAGCAATGTTTCATTTTATCGGAATTAGTAACCTCACTGACAGAGACATTGTATCTAGTAATAATGCAACAGGTTAAACAATTTGAAGCAATGACTATAATAGGAGATAGTTGTTACTTCCCAAAAAGTATTGTGAGAAAAAATTTCAGCAGTGCTGAAGTAGAAAAATGATCCAAATGTCCTGCTTTGGTTCATAGGGTGATCTTAGCTGAGGTCTATGCCTGATCTTTTCTCATAGTTTAATAATGTTGGTCTTGAATAAAAAATACTAGTTTACATTTTATGTTGCTTTGCAATATTCTTAAGCTACGCTGGATAATTGAAAGTGTAAGAAGAGAGAGGAGAGTAACTTTGATATGTCAGGAGAAGCAAATCAATGATATTTTTCTCCCCGACTCTTCCCAAGTCTGTAGATGGTCTTATTGATGACTTCATCAGCAAATCATCCAGCAGATACAAAGCAGCATACGTCTATTTCACTGACAGTAAGTAAGCTTCTGTAATGTAATCTGACTCTGTTATAGTAAATAAGTCATCCTCTTATCTTTTCTGTAGCATACTGCATGAATATTTGGGTCTTGTTTCTTTAGGCAGGATTTGAGACTCAATTAATTAACCATACTTTGGTTGTCAGAATTTTAATACTCAGTTCTTCCTGTTACCAGTGCTGACCATTCCCTATCTCAGTTTTTTACTTCAGTAATCTAGTCTTATTTATAAAATATATGTGGTTTCTTCTGTGTCAGAAAGTATGGAGGTAGGCAATTAAATTAAAATTATGTACTTTGTATAAATGTATAAATATAAGTGCATAAGGATTTGCTGTAATGCAGGAACATTTTATCATTAGTTATTGTAGCTGGTTACTTCAGACTTGTGAACTAGCTCTTTTTTTTTTTTTTTTTTACCTGAAAGAAGGGACAGTGTGGTACCTAACATCATCCATCCAAGGGATGCTTAATTGCAGTGTGCAGATATGGTTAATGTGACTGCATTTTATTTTGCAGTCAGTTTCCGTGATTAAAATAAAAATATGGAGAGGAGGAAAATTAAAAGAAGAAAATGTCATGGAATCCTGGCAGTTTCTGTAGATGTTCATGGATAGTGTGCATCTGCTGCTTAGGAGTTGCTCTGCCTGTTTAACCTAGCTGTTAAGTAAAAAATGTACCACTCAAACCCAAAGTAAAAGGCAATTTTTCTGTTTGGTTTTTGTTACTCCCAGTCTCAAGTGTATTTTGGTGCTTTGTGTCTTTCTATTCTATCATGTGCAGCAGCTTAGAGTGAAAGGACAACTTCTGTACTGTTTCTTTAAGGGGTTTGCTAGTTTTGTCCTATAAGTTGCATGTCTAAATTATTAAAGCTCATCAGGTGGGTTCCCCTTCCCCCTCTCTCTCTGGGACAACTGTTCTCTGTGCACCACGAGTCTGCTTCTGTCTCGCTGTTATTGACAGCAGCTTAGTTGATGAAGGCTGGTGATTCTTTTTGGTTCTAGTTTATACTGAAATTAAATTACAAAACGATTTATTCCACTAATTAGTGTTTTTCAGCAGTTAGGTTTTCTATTTCAGAATAGAATCCTTATGTTGATAATTCAAGGAGCTGTGTTTTCTCATAGCAATTATCAAATTACTATCAATGTCTTCTGGTATCTTGTTTTATTTGATGCTGGTGCAGCAGTTTTTGGTGTCACTGAAAATATACTCTTTATCTTCTCTTTCTTGTTGTATGTTGGCTAGCTTTCAACACGAGCTTTTGTTAAAACTTCTGTGAGAGAGCAAGAGCTTTACTGTCACTTTCAAGTCTGTGTAGTGTTTGTCATCCTCTTAATCCTCTTAAAATACTTTTATTTTTTTTTTTTTTTACTGGGATGCAATATAGCCTGTAAACTTACTAGAATGCATTTCTGAAATCTCTAGTTTTGGCATATTGGTGGTTTGATTCATAGTATTTTTTGCTTTTAACCTTCTTGTAACATGGGATATATTTTTTATCTTTTAACTGCAGGAATTTTTGCTTAGGTACAACTGATATCCTTCACTGTTGTAGATTGCTAGCAATTGTTCTAACCTCACCTACCAAAAGCTAGTAAAAGATGACAAGCAGTGTTTGTTTAAAAAGAGATCTCAAACATAAAATATGGTTATAAATGTTGTTTTACTCTAGGAGTTTCAACAGCTTGCTTATTTTACTGTAAATGGCTGTTACTTACTGTTCTGAAAGAAGAAGAGAATTCAATGATGTACCAAACTGCTCAGTTTAGTGAGAGCTGTGGGGTCAGAACTTGAAGCTACAAAGAAGTTGTAGTGAAAGCACATGAGAAAGATGTCATTTTTGGGAAGCAAATTTTACTTAGGTTTTGAATACTGTAAGTTCATAAATGACTGAAGTTGTAGCTGGAATGTGTACAGAAGATTTTTAGCTTAGTGTCTTTTTCTCTAGCTTGTCCTGACAACCTCTTCAATAAAATTAAAATTTCCTGCGCCAGATCAATAAGGAGATGCAAGGAAATCAGTGTTTCCTTCTTCCCATATGAATCTCAGGTAAGTCTTATTCTTTAACTCAACCACACTTGATATCTTGTAAGACTGTTTTCTAGTGTTATTGATTTTAATAGGTGATTTCCATTTAATTATTATCTGGTTTTTGCTGACAGGTTGTTTGTGAGGCTTGTTACTGATGTATTTCCTGTGCTTGCTCATGTTTTTCAGTGGGAAAAAAAATGCTCTTATACCCCAAGATTTGCTGTTTGCATACCACCTCTCTTCTAAACTTGGAATTAGTTGTGGCAGAAAATCTCACAGAAGTGATAGAGTAGGAATCTGTGCTAAAGAGAAGAAAAGTATTCTGGTTTGTCTTGAAGCAGTGGATCTTGTTACTGCTTATGGTGTGATGTTATTTTGACAGACTTAGGTTGGTGCACAGAGGTAGGAACAGTTAGAATTCAAAAGCTTGTTACCCAGTGAAAATTAGAAACGGAGAGCAAACAGATTAAGAGAACTGAAGATAAGGAAAAGCAGAACAAAATGTAGACCTCCCTAAGAAAAGAGAAAAACATAAAAGTAGCTAAGTTGTTACAGTTGGTTTTTTTTATTGCTAGGGAAACAGAGGAACTGCCAGTGATGGAGTGTTTTCAGCATTGAAAGCGTGAGTGCTGTGTTGAGAAATAACTTGTTGCCCATGTGTGCATAATCTGATATAGGAAGCTGAAATGCACTCTAATTCCTAATGCAGTGTAGCCCCAAAACCACGTCAGCTCTTGGGAACTGCAAAACTAACTGTAAATAGCTTTCAACAAGTCTCTCCTGTATATATATTTTTTTTAAAGTCTTAATAAAATGTCAAATGTCAGAACAGCACTTGGTCTCTTGGAAAAATTAATCAGACTGAACTCTGGGCCAAGTCCAGGTGATTATCAACCCCAAAGAAGCAGACATCTTTATCTGTTCGGAAGTTTTTTGGCTCTGTAGTTAAGAGTCCCTCTGAAGTTGGAGAAGTGCCTTTTACAGACAGTGGAATTGTTTCTGTGCTTGCATTCCTCTTAATGAACTGTTGAAAAAGTAATTCTATGTGGTATTAAATATCTTTCATCAAGGTCTAATACATGTATAGAGTTGGATTTCTTAGGGGTTTCTTTAATGGAACTGTATGGTAAGTAACTTCAAACACAAAATACAAGCAGGTCCTCTTTTAACAGATGTTTTAGAAGTGCACAACTGACGCCTTTTTTCCTTGGTTGTGCTTTACATAGGTATTTACCCTCAACGTCCCAGATGCATTCTATTGCTGTTACAGTCCAACTCTTGCAAATACAAAGGATAAAGATGCTGTGATGGAAGCAATGGCTGAACAAATTGTTACCTTGTGTGCCACTCTAGAAGAGAATCCAGGAGTGCGATGTAAAAGGTGGGGTGTTTATTTGTGTAGTTGCTTTAACTTTTGCCACATTATTTGATAAGAGCTCAAGGCTACAGAATGGTTTTATTTACTGTGGATTAACTGCTTTTACTCCACAACTCTTAACTACAGAAAGGTAGGGATTTGCAAAGTATAGGCAAATCAGTGGGTTACTTCTTGGTGTATTCACATAAGTGCTTACTTACTGTACACCATATTGTTTGCAATTGGCTGTATTTCATGATTGATCTATAGCATGATGCTCCACTGTACTGCTTTCTATTACTTTGCTTGCCCAGTTGATTCTGTAACAGAGCTGCTGCTGTTGGAGGTCTGTTGGGATCAATTATTTATAAATTGCTGAGGCAGGTGGAGTCAAAGAGAATACTGCTTTTTCTGTGATGATGGTGTGTTGGTTTTTTTTTTTTTTTTGTAGTAGTAAGGACATTGGGAGGAATGCTTCTGAGCTTTGTTAGGCGGTACGGAGTAGTAGTTTTGAAGTCAAAATAAGCATCTGAAATGATGCTCAAATGGCTTTCTGGAATGTAATGTTCTTGTAACCTGTTAGTCTTTTTAAAGGTAAGGAAGCAATAACTGCTTCACTATGTGTTTTTGTTTCTTTTTTCGTTTGTTTTCCAAAAGAAGGAGAGAATCAGAAAGTTTTCAAGTATGAGTGTTTTATTTGTGGTTTAACCACAGATTTATCTTGTGACCTTAAACTTAATTTTGGGGGGGGAATTTGTAATTGAAATACAGATGTGTCATGCAACTTTGCTTTAAGCAAAATCGTTTGGAAACTAGGCAAAGGTAATTATGGGCTTTTTAACAGTGCCTTTGGGCTTTTGACCATGTAGTGGCTCAGGTGCATGTCTCCCACACCTCAGAAGTTCTGGTGCTGGGCCATCAGACTAGGGCATCTTTTTCAATAAAGCATCTCAATGTTTTGATGACGTGATTTAAGTTGCTTTTGTTTCCTATCTTCCCAGCACACCTTTAGGTAATGCCAGCAGACTTGCACAGCTTGTTGAAAAGAAGCTTGAGAACTACTACAAAACTGATGAGCAAAGCCAAATAAAGGTAAAAAGCGAACTAAAATATTTGTTTCTGAAAAACAACTGGTTTATGGAGTATGTTCTGTCAGTTGCTTTGACAAAAATAGGTTTTATTTGTTAGCTAAGGCAAGTAATTGGCATCAAGCTGTTCGTACATAAGCCTCTTCCAAGAGGTAGCAACTTGTGTGGCATATCTGTATGTAAGTAAATGTAGTTTGCATGTTATTGAACCAGTTAATTGTCCTTGGGAAGTTGTAGGGGATGGCACAGACCTGAAGAGAAGGTAAAACTTCTGTTTTAATGCTATTTCTTTGTGGTTTTATGTAAGAAGGACTTTGCTACATGTGTGAAGTCGCTCCTGAGAGAGATTTATTTTCCACAACGATGCACTCTTTCACATAAGTAATGATTCTGATGTATTCCTACATCACGGGCAGCAGCCTCAAAACAAAAGTACAGGGAAAACCATTGTGTCTTGGTGGCATTACACACTACTGCAGAAATATGTGTATCTGATGCTATTGCCGTTCTACTAAAACCCAGAATGAATGTTTGGATGCTTTAGTACAGAATTTTTCCTGTATTGCAGCTGGAGATTGATAATGGACTCTGAAATACAAATACAAACCATGTCTGTATTTATGTATAGGCAGTGGAAGGCCTTAAGAGCTTGCTTGTGTGTTTTATTTTTATTTACTTAAAAATACTGTTCTGGTTGTTGTGCAAATGTTTGTTTCCATTTATGCTGATACACATTCGGACTGTATTTTTTCAGTTAAGAAAGACTCCTTAGCAATAGGAGGCTTTAAAAAAAAAAAGTGTGCAGTGATGTAATTAACTGTAAATAAATTTAGGATGGGCAATACAAAAATCAATGCATCTTAACCTAATGTTTACTTGATGGCTCTCTAGGCTAAAACCCACTCACAATTAATAGTAATCGATCGAGGCTTTGACCCAGTATCAACTGTCCTTCATGAACTCACGTTCCAGGCTATGGCGTATGATCTACTGCCAATTGAAAATGATACTTACAAGCAAGTACTTCTTTATTCTTGATCATATCTATGGAATTGTTTAGCTGAACTCAACAGGGTATTTTTAGCTGCTTATGGTATGTAGGGATTGCTTCAATTCGTTGATAGTCTTCCTCTTGGATTTTTTAAGTTGGTTTTATTAACTTTCTTATTTTGTTAGGTGGGACTTAATTAACACTTTTGTTCAGCTTGATGCTAACAAATAACACTGATTTTTAGTTGGCTGCTTAAGTAAATCTGTGTTGTTGGTTGTTTTATTTTTGTATTTAAAAAACACATTTGAACTCAGTAGTAGACTTGAATCAAAGCTCTGATAGGACACAGTCAGATTCCAGACTGCCTTGCTCGGTGTAGTAAGGCAGACAAGGCTACTAAGTGGACAAAAACCTTGGGGAAAAAGCTTAATTACCTTTTATCAGGAACACTCACTTTTATAGCTCCAGTCATCTAATTTGTGTAGTTGTTGCAGTTTTACATGTTTCTATCTGAAGTGTTCCTTTAGGTAAGTTGTCTTGAGTTAAAACGTGTTATTTAATTACTAATTGGAGTAGTGACACTGTTTCAGTGCTTTGCTGTTGGCTTGTCCTGACACCAAAGACGTTTGAGTCTTTGCTTTCTGATCAGCCACTACAGCAAATCAGTTTACATACTCACTGTTCAACTGAACAAACAAGAATGTTTATTTTTTATGTTATATGAAATTAGTGTTTCTGACGCTGAATTATGTGTATTTGGGATGCAGCAAGGGTGTTTCTAGGTAGAGTCACAATCTGATTTGCACAACTAATCCTTTAACTTTTCTCTTATTTTTCTGCATTCTGGCTGCACACGTTATATATGTGAGTTTCTGTAACTGAAAGTGTTTTGTAACATGATTGTTCATTCCTTTCTTCTGTATGTTTGTCTGTAGAAAAGTAACAGTAGTTTTCTAATGTTTTGAAGCATGTTACTTGTATAGCTGAAGTAGTTTGTACTACTTAATTGATTCTGTGGATGAAAGGGATTTAATTTTCCTTCAGAGTTAGAGTATATTTTATATTTCATACAAAAAGCTGCACGTCTTAATATGTATTATTTCACAACCAAATGTATTTTAGAAGCTGATGAGGAATTGATGTGCATTTAAATGTATCCTTGAAACTGTAGTTGCTGTTGATTTAAAAAGAAATCCAGGAGGTACTGCCCTGAAGAACCATTCTAAAAATCATATATTCTATTCTTCTGTATTCTAATATACAATCTGTAAAACATAAATTTAGTTCCATTTCAGACCATAGCTTGATTTCTAAGTGAAAACGAGTGTGTTACTGTTATTGCCATGTATATTGATTAAACTATAATCATTAATACTCCTTAGAAAGTTATTAGAATGAAGAAAAACAATAAATAGTAGAAAACTTAAAAAATCAACCTGAATATTCTTTTTGAAGATACAAAGCAGATGGGAAGGAAAAGGAAGCAATTCTGGAAGAAGATGATGAGCTTTGGGTGAAGATTCGGCACAAGCATATTGCAGATGTAATAGAGTATGTATTTGAATTAATGAGCAATAGCTAGAAGTACAGGTTACCAAGGTTTCTTTTAGAGGGGGGATGTCTGAGCTGTAAAAAGAAGTGGGAGTAGTGAAAATGGCTTGTAAAATAGTCTTCATACTGTTGAATACTTGATGCCAAGAAGAAAGTGTACTTTGAGAACCAGCAGTATGTAGAAATGCAGGTCTGTTAACGCTCATTACATTCTTGAGTAAACCTAAAGTAAAATATTTTCCCAAGAAATACTGTAAACAGTTTAAATCCAAAGGGATTTAGCAAAAAGTGTTAATAAGTTATTTGCATAATGTCATTTGTGGCAATATTAAAAAAAAAAAAAAAAGCTTGTCTAATTTCCTTTCTCTTTGTGGAAAAAGGCTTTTCTCTCTATGTGAGACTTGAATTTGAAGCTTTTACTTTCGGTCAGAACTTCTTGCTGCTCAGTTCCTGTAAGATTTTAAGGAAATAACCAAGAATTATGGTCCTGTTGTATCTGATTATTTTCAATTTTTGCACAGTGAAATATCTCAACTGTTGAAAGAAGTTTCATCAAAGAAGAAAGCAACAGAAGGAAAAGTAAGTTGAGTGTTGTTTTTCCTCTTAAATTGTGTTCAGCTGACTGGATCTATGTAATTCATGTCAATTGCATTGGAGAGAAACCTGAATGTATACAGATAAACCTGTAACTATTGCAGTGTTTGAAAAATGCAAAACAGCAACAGGAAGGGAAATAACTGTCTAATATGGGGATGGAAAACTCAACTTATTTGTTTCTTTGCAGTTAACGTTATCCAGTCTGGCCCACTTAATGAAGAAGATGCCACAGTATCGTAAAGAGATCACTAGGGTAAGGAGTATTTCATTACTACAGCCTAGTGGTAAGTCTTTTATACTCCATAATTATGTTGTTGTCTATGTTTATTCTGTCACTTTCTTGTTGAGTGCAATATGTAACTTGATATTACATTAATCTACTAGAAATTTTTGATAAGAACCTGTTTCCCAGTGTTTCATTTTAATACTTCAGTGTGCTTAATTGTTTGTACTACTTGTGTGCTCAAAGCATGGAAGATAGCAGAGCAATTAGGGTTTTAAAAGTATTATGGGGGTCAGTCTTTACGTACAGGGTGTAATATAGAAAATGTGTGATGACAGTGAATAACAGTTGAAGACTGAGTTTGGTAACTGATAAAAGTGATTACTTGATATGTTAAAAAAAAAAAATCAAAGAACAAGCTATGACACTGGATTTTCTGTCTCCTAGCAAGTTGTCCATCTTAACATAGCAGAAGACTGCATGAGCAAGTTCAAAGCTAACACAGAAAGGCTTTGTAAAACTGAACAGGTATGTGTGAAACAAGCTGGAAAAGAAAAAAACAGCAACTCCATAAAACTGGTGCAAATGTAACTTGGTGTATATCAGCACCTAACCTTCCAAAACCAACCAAGTTACATTTGCACCAGAAACAACCAAGTTACATTTGCACCAGTTTATATATAATATGTAGTGTATATGTGTCTAACATTTATTATAGTGTATCTATATATACTAAATATGTTACAAATACAATAATTATATATAATGATATAAATATCTATATGTGTATATGGCTGCACTAGTGTACATCATTTTTTCTTGTTACATTTGGAGTCAGTAATACTGGAATGTAATTAAATGTCCAAGATTCTTAATGATTAAGGTGTTGCTGTTAGAGTTGTCTTTGCATCTGAATCTAGCTGATCTGTATAAAGGTTACTTTCATGTTTTCTTTCTAATCTCCAATGTAGTTGCCCTACTATGTTCTGACAAAGGAAACATTTTCTGAATATCTGAGCAAAGCATGTGTTTGAATTACAGTTGTAATTACAGTTATACTAGCAGTCTTAATTAAAAACTGAAATCGTTTTAATGTGAAGTTTGGATTACTGCATCAAAAGAGGGTGGCCAGTGGGGAGACGGAAGTGATTGTCCCACCTCTGTCCTGCCCTGCTGGGCTCCATCTGGACTACTGTGTCCGAACCTGGGGCCCCTGTTACAGGAAGGATGCATAGCTGTTGGAGCGGCTCCAGAGGAGGGCCAGAAAGATGATTAGAGGTCTGGAGCACCTCTCCTATGAAGAAAGGTTGAGGGAGCTGGGCTTGTTCCTCTTGGAGAAGAGAAGGCTTGGGGAGACATTGTTGTATCCTTCATGTACTTGAAGGGAGCTTGCAAGCAGGAAGGGAGACGCAAGCTCAAAGAGGGCAGTTTTAGGTTTGATGTCGAAAAGAAATCTTTTTCTTGGACAGTGGAGAAGCTCTGGAATGCATTCAAGGCCAGCTTAGATGAGATTTGGTCAGTCATGTTTAGTGGCTGGCAACCCTGCTTGTGGCAGGGGGATTGAAACTAGATGAACTTTATTGTCCCTCCCACCTAAGCCATTCTGTGATTCTACTGTAGCTTGACAGATTAAATTGTTTTCTAATTGATGTTTTGAAAGTGTTTTGAGTAATAGAATATTATAATTTTGGAGGGGGGGAGAGGGATAAAATTGTTTTTTATTATAGCTAGGAAGGAATCTATAACAACCTGACATCTTATCTCTAAAACACCGATACGTCAATGGCTGTAGCTGCTTGCATTTCAGCTGCTGGCTCATCTCTTTTAAGCAGATGTAATGTCTTTCATAATTTTTAGGAGAATTTAAATCTGTTTTGCCTGACCTATAATCTAGGATCTTTTTCAATGTCCAGTGCAAACTGAGCTGCAATTTTTCAACTGCATAATATAGTATTATTATCATCGTGTAATTCTTGAAATAATTAAGTCAAAGTCTTTTCATAATGAGTTTAAATGGATGTGTCTTGTTTTGTTTCTCTCTTTTTTTTTCCCTGTGGCCTACACTTTGATAAAAAACGTATTTCAAAACAGACAAAAACTACGCTTTGCTTAGATGACTATTCACTAACATTATTTGCTTTCTTTTTAATTTAGGATTTGGCTCTTGGAACTGATGCAGAAGGTCAAAAAGTGAAAGACTTCATGAGAGTCCTCTTTCCGGTTCTGCTCAACAAAAGTCATGACAGCTATGACAAAATTAGAGCTATTCTCCTGTATATTTTCAGCACAAATGGTATGTTGAGCTGCCTTGCTTTTTGTCTCAGTGTTATGGAATAAATTTCAAATTTTATGGTAGAGCTCAGTATTCTTACTGAACTTAAGCAGCTGGCCAAGTTTGAAAGAAATACTGTCTATCCTCTGTAGCTTCTCTCCCCACAGATGACATGGAAGATAATAAAGATACACTTGATAAAGAAATATGGTTTTAAATACAAGCACAGATCATATTCTTTAGTATCATTCTTGTGCTTGAATATGTACAACAACGTAATTTTTCTCCTTTTCATGCAATACTGGAGGTGTTAAAGGGGAGCTCTGTGTCCAATGCAACCTGAAAATGGGGAATAATTTGTACTAAAGAAATAGTTAAAATCCAGAATGTAGGTTTTGAAGAATCTTTAACAATACTGGGTTGTGTTTTCATAAGAAGACCTCTGAACAATGTTTTTATCTAAAATACAGATTATGCTAAAATTAATGTGTACTGGCTAATCAAAAAAGAAAACAAACAAAAAACTCAACCAAACAAAAGTAATAATTAAAAAAAAAAAAGCCCAGAATGCTGTAAAATTGGTCTTGCTTACAGTCATATGTTAACTAAGTTATGTTTTTCTTATTTCAAAGGAACTACCCAGGAGAACTTGGACAAGCTGATCCAGAATGTACAAATAGAAAGTGATAGTGATATGATAAGAAACTGGGAATACCTTCATGTTCCTATTATCTCTTCAGTAAGACTTCTTTTTAAATGTCCTACTGTCCAAGCACTTGTCTACACCTTTCAGCAACTCTTACATCAGCAGTATTGATTGGGACTCTTTTTTGGAAGCAAGCAGTTACTCAGTGGTCTTGCTTTCATGATGTGTCTTTGAACAATTTACATGAATGATTTTCAAAAGAGAGATACCTATAATGCTTCCTCTGAAACCATCAGATGAGGTGACTTGAGCTATTTGGTTTTGGGAAGCACTTGTTTACACAATTACTTGTCTCTGCAAGGTGTTTCTCTGGGACATCCTGAATTTCTGTGGCATGATTACCTGTAGAATGATTTTCAATTATATAATGGTATGATTGTAATGGATGATCATTTCTTTAAAACTCCCCACTGACTCTTCCCCACCTGCTGCAAACTTGTAAAGTTTCAGTGAAACCCAAATGTCCTGTATAATGTAACTAACATTTTAAAAATCTCTTCAGTCAGCTGTTCAGCAACAAAAGCAACCAAGGAGGGACCGCTCTTCAGAAGAAACTTTTCAACTCTCTAGGTGGACGCCTCTTATAAAAGATGTTATGGAGGTAAATTTGACCCATTCATTATTTTGTGAGCACACTGCAGAGAGAAACAAAGTGTGCAGCTGTATTCAATCTTTTGAAATACCATAATATTATATATTACTTCTGTTTAGTAATGACTTCTAATCTCTTGATAGCTAGAGTGCTGGCAGTTGAAACTCAATGGGCTTTTGTTTTCCATGGCTTTTCCAAGTGAGTCATTGTCTTTCAGGATGCTATAGAAAACAAACTGGATTCAAAAGAGTGGCCTTATTGTTCCCAGTGTCCTCCTACCTGGAATGGCTCGGGAATAGTAAGGTAAACTATCTAATTTTTTCAGAAGTAAATTTACCTATTTCTTGACATTTTTGTCATATATGTTGCAAGGTATTATGGAAGCTAATTTTCTAAGTGTAAAAATTCATACAAGGTAATATTTGAAGTGTAAAACTCCTTTTTTTTGACTCACCTAAAACTTGATTGTTAATTTAGTAACTCTTCTTAGCCTTGGGTAGCTTATTATTTAGACTTATTTTATTTAGGTTTTTTTTGCCTCACATTTAGAAATGTATTTCCATGTTCCCAGTAAGAGAAGACTGAATCACTTTTAGTAGGTTAGTGTGAAGTTTTAATAATGGATGATCATACTATGACTTAAGCATAATGGATTTTTTTCACTACCTCTGACAGTTACTTCTGCGATGGTGTTTCATGGCATCGTTCTTGAAAATAATGCCTTGAGTTTCATATTCAATCTCTGTTGCTTATTTGCATGATTACGTTCTGCAATTGAACCCTGTTATAGGGGTTGTTTGCTTAGCAGCACTGAGAGAGAATTATGGAATTTTTCTAGCTTAGTAAATTGTACTTTTCTGCTTTATCCCAGTAGTTCTTGAATCTCCAGGCTGGTATCTGCCAATTTGACAGTGTTACCATTTCTAGTAGTATGAATTAAATGGTGACACAGCTGAGAAGAGGTAATAAGTGTTCCTACAGTTGAAGAACTGGATTTTTTTGCTCATAACACTAATCAGATGCTAGAATTCACAGGGAGTGAAACATCACATGTATCCTAAGAGTCGAGTACTCACTGGAATTTGTATCTTATATAGGACGCATTTCAAGATACAGTCTTAGGAAAATAGTTCTGTTACTTCCACTGTTTACCACATTGCTGGTGTGTCCTTATGTTTCCAGACTTCTGCTAGAATTATCAGTGCCAGAAAATAATCCAGTCATAGAATGGCTTAGGTTGGAAGGGATTGTAAATATTATCTAGTTCTAACCTCCAAATAGTCCACCCTACAAATCCATAGCTTTCCAATTCAGAGATAAGGGTGTGATGCAGGACCATGACTATGACTGTGATGAATACAGCCCATAAATCCCTCTACACTGTAACCACTTGTTTGTCTTATAAGATGATGAAATTGGACAATAGTTTATGCAACCAAGCAAAGAGATTGAGTGCTGATGGTTTAATTTGAATCTACTATTAGTGTTTGTATACATACATATATAGATAGATTGCAGAATATGTTTTAAGGGCTTTGTTTTTTCTTTTCCTAGATTTCTGAATCTTTCTTGATAACAGACAAATATTCTTAGTTTTATTCTGCTCATGGAGACTGTAAAACTTAAGATTTTAGCTTTTTCAAATGAACTTTGAAAGCTGCCGCTGTAACTGATAGCACGCAGAACTAAGTTTCTTAGTAGAGAAGCAATGAGGGTTTTGCTTTGTATTTATTTTCCCTTTTGATAGTAGAATAGCTTCTGTGTAATGTTCTAAATTACTGTTGTAGTTAACAATTGATCTAAATTTTGTTGTATGAGCTGCAGGACAGAAGCTGTTGCTGCTGTTAAGTGTATCATTTTTACAGACAAATAGATCATTACAACTATGTGAATCTTATGAAATGCATTGCAGTGCTCGCCAGAAGCCTAAAGCTAGTTATCAAGATGAGCGAAGGAGTAATGCAAGATTGATTTTATTTGTGATTGGAGGAATTACATATTCGGAGATGCGCTGCGCTTACGAAGTTTCTCAAGCCTACAAGTCTTGTGAAGTTATCATTGGTAAGCCTAGCTTGGGGAAAGGGAAGGGTGGTATGTAGCGATTTACTTCAAGCACAAGTATGTAGTCTTGAAATGCTTTTCTGTTAATAACAGAAGAAGCTTTTTTTTTCCACTGGAAGTTGATTCTGCTAAGTAATGCTACAGCCAATATATTACTTTAAACTAGATATTTGAACTGAAAAATTATTTCTGTCTAGAATGATTGAAGATCAGGTATTTCTTTCACAATAAAAATGGATAAATTATTATGGATAAATTATTTCTGAAAACTGCAGAAGAATCATCATGAATTATCAGAGGAAATATATTATGATAGTATAGTAGCCTGATGTATAGCAAAAATGATTAAATGGGCTTATACAGCTACACTTGCATATTACTGCAGTTACTTGTGTTAGTAGTAGGAAAGCTGGTGAAGTTATGCAAAGTTAATTGCTTCACGTTGGAAGAAGAAACTTTTTTATCCTCTGTTAAAAAAAACATTAAAGTACAACAAAAAAGCTTTCTCAAGTGTAGTTTACTTAGTCCATTTTTTGAACTTTTGAGTTTTGTCATGGATACTTTGGGCAACTTACATAAAACACATTAACAGGTTTTTCCCTGACAACTAGCAGTCTCCCTAATCCTTTTAGGATTTTCTAGCATAGTTGTTAATGCATGGGTCACTAGCTGGAGTAATAATCTGTTACTACTTGTAAGGCAGCAAGTACTTTTTCCATCAGCTGCTGTTCTCCAAGGCAAGTAATCATTTATTGCAATTCTGTTTATATGTAAGTATGAAAATATTGGACTGTGCTATATATCAGAATTCCCACATACAGAACCTTACAGAGAACTATAACCGTGTGTAGTGGCAGCAGTTTTCTGGATGCAGGATCATCCAAAACATCCTAAATTGCTTGGGATGGTTATATTTGGCATATTTGGCAGCTAAGTTTAGTTCTAAGTGCCAAGAAGGATTTACTCTATCTACCAAAACACAGATAAAAATACTCTTCCATAAAGCAATGACAGCCTTGATGCTGAGCTATAGAATCTGCTGTCAACAATTGTATAGAGTTGGATTTCTATTATCACTGATGGCTGCTGAGGTAGGTTTAACACTGGTCCTACTTTTGACTTGCAATTGGAAATCCAGGATAATGAGCATATAGTTTGACAAAACAGTTTCCTCATCTGAGAGTTGTTTCCAAAACTGTATGTAGTGTATATCTTTTCTAATGTGTCAATAAAAGCATAATATCTGTGATTTTTCTATGTAAAACTACTGTTCATGATAATGTGCAGTGCAGGTATTTTCATTTATTTTTTTAGTATAAAGCCTGTCACACCCTGACAGAATGGGCAGATTTCCTGCAGTCTATTGGATAGAGCGGGGGGGGGGGGGGGGGGGCAGGTTAAAGCCTTTGATTCAAACCAGTCAGAGTAAGGACTTGAAACCGGTGTCCAAACTAAGAGTTGTAAGTTTGCAGTCTTTGCCACCCCCTCTCTGCTTCTCCAGTCTCTCCTGGTCCTGAAATACTGGCAGGCTTCACTTAACTGAGGCAAAGGGCAAAGTGTCAAGAGACATGGTGCTTTCTTCTCAATATCTTTGGTGCGGGGAAGAGATGCTACCTAATCATGACAGTTTAATTGTTATGATGCTTTATATAACACAAAAATGTTTTGAACTGTTGTACTTTTCTGATGACCAGGTACAGGAAAAAAAACACGTGTATCATCTTTTAGCTGGTACTTTTATGTATATATTTGTGCGTATAATATTTAGCTATGTATTTATTTGTTACACAGCCGTAGTTTTTACCATATAATATTTTTTTAAGAGGGAATGATTGTAAATCATACCTGTATCAGGCTGAAATTGTTGTTTTGTCAGGTTCTACACATGTTTTGACACCTAGAAGACTACTGGATGAAGTCAAGAGCCTTAATAAACCGAAGGATACGGTCTGCATTAAGGATGAGTAGGAATGGTCATGCTTATGATCCTTCAGGCATCAAAAAACCAGTATGGAGCATGTACATGTTTTCACACTGCTGATTCTTCCAGTTAGTTTAGTGGGACACAGTATGTTTCTGACTAATTGAATGTCACTTTAAATTATGAAGTTGCTGCTTTTTTGGGGGGGAAGTAGAAGGCAGAAGGGAAAAAATAATCAGGGTGTGCTTTTTGAGAAGGTTATGTTCATTCCTAATAAATTATATGGAAGTTGTTCAGATTATATATGAACTGTAATTGTTTTTGAAAACTGTGAAACATTTTTGTAATAGTTGATTTCTAAAACTGATTGAATTAAAAAGGGTCTAGGCACTTAAAGGCTTCAGAAGAAAGTTTGCAAATAGAAGTGCTAAAACATTCCACACAAGTGTAATGTCTCTGACATTGTCTCTGTAAAATAACTCATTGGAAACGTCAAGTGTATGTCATTTAAAATACTTTTTTTTTTTCAAATGGTAGTGGGTAAGGAAGAAATATAATCATGGACGTATCAAGCAGTTCTGATTTCAATAAATAGCTTTGGATAAATGCAGTTAATTGTGGACCAAAGTACCGCTGTACATTCAAGTATGTACAGGAATTATTACTGAAGCTTCTCAAACACTATTTCTTATAAACTCCTTTTTTGTCTATATAGTCCATCTATTTAAGAAATGAAATTCCCTATGACAGTACTCTACTGGTTCCCAATGTAAAAAAAAAAAAAAAAATTAATGAAGCTTAAATCTCTGGGGCAGAGGGGGAAAAGAAGGGAAAGCAGATGGTTAGTCTTTGTCAGTACTTGATTTTTTTAATAAAGAAAGGAGCAAGCTATCATCACAACATGATCTATTTAGAGAATTTACTGTTCTCTTCTTTGTGTATATATGTTTGTGTTGAAGTGGATCAAATAAATTGTATTCTATAATACTGCTAATGTTTGTTTGTATTAAAAAGTTATTTAAGTGCAAATTTAATAACGTTTTAAGGGGATAATATTGTACTGAGATGCACTGATATACTAATTTGTTAAATAAGAAGTGTCATAATGTCACCTAACATCTGAGTCAGGTTTCAATATTCATTTTCTCCAGGCTTTAAGGGTATTCACTTCTGGTTTTGCAAAAAGATTTGGTTTATTGTCCTCCGGCTAACTAGTGGGTTAAGAGAATGTATTTGCTAGTTAAGTTCATTCAAAGTTAATTGAAAGGTGCAGATTGTTTTCTTCCTTTCCCCTCCTTTAAAGCAGTTTTATAACTTTAAAAAAGGGGAATTTAAAAGCAAATGCAGAACAAAATAATATCAGAATGTCCTACTTAAGGACCAAACTGACAATTTTATTGACATTGATTTATTGCACAGAGTTAAAGAAATATCAATTGGTAATGCTAAAGTATGTCTCCATATTCAGCATTTAGACTTTGTCCAAGTGAGAGGAAATCAGGCTGAGAGAGGAGGCTGTTCAGTCTGGAGAAGAGAGGCCTGGTAGTGGCCTTTCAGTAAAGCAGGGCTGGGAGAAAGAAGGGGATGGGATTCTTTAGCAGAGTCTGCTGTAACAGGATGGGGGAAATGGTTTCAAACTAAAGAAGGGAGGATTTAGATTAGATATAAGAAAAAAGTCCTTTACAGTATGGGTAGTGAAGTGTTGGAACAGGTTGCCCTGAGAAGTGGTGGATGCCCTGTCCTTGGGATATTTAAGGTCAGGCTGCACTGGGCACTGAACGACCTGATGGAACTGTGGATATGCCTTCACTCTCAGGAGAGTTGGACTAGACGATCTTTAAAGGTCCCTTCGAAGTCAAATGATTCTATGATATATTTTGGATTTGCTTCAGTGAATAGCATCTCTGATGCATACACAGCTGTTAACTGTCTGCTTGCTTTTAATTGCTATGGTTAAATGGTTAAAAACTAGAAAAATCATAGAACAGTTTTTAAAAATACTGTAGCCTACATCATCAGCTAGAAATCTCAGTCAGATATATCAGACAAGGTAAGGACATCTGAGTGAAGCAACAGTTTCACTGCTAGGAATAGGCAAACAACCAATGGCATTACTCAGTTTCTGAGACATGCAGGGATCTATCTTAAACAAAACACTCTCAATGTGGGGCACTCCAGAAATAATTATATGCTTTAAATACGCTTGTTATTCTAGCATCCTGTTACAGGTGCAGATCCTGCTTCTATTTGCTGGTGTTCGAGCAGCTACTTTTAAAGTGTGAAAAGCAAATGTATGTTGGAATGAATGAAGCTCATTCTGCTCTTTGGGGGTGGAGGGAAATAGAAATTAAAAAAACTAAATTGCTTGATAAGCCAGTTTTTATGAAGCTACCTGAAATGGATGCTTAACGAATGCTTAGGGAAGGCAGTTATTAGCAGTAACAGGGCCCAGCCAAAACATCAAAGACTTCAATAGATAAGCAACTCATTTTCTAGTTCAGACACTGAGTACAACCGTGGAATACTGGTACGTACCAGTTAGTACTGACAATCATAGAACTAAAGCTAGCTGATTTTCTAATCTTTGTCATTTTATATTTGTAGAGGTGTTTATAATTTATAACCAGCAGAAAAATGTAGCATCTGATACTAGATGGTTAAAGCTGTTTTCTTCTAGCTTTAGTTAGATCTTCTGAAATTGCTTGCACCATTTTTTCTGTAGCTTTCTTCAAACTGTTTGCTGTCTGTATTGCATGATCCAGAGTAGAATTTAAAATCTGTTGGAAGCAGTAAAATACAGCTTTGCTGAATGCAGTTGTATCCATAGGTATAGAATAGGAAGTGCTATGTAGTTAAGGTTCTCTGTAGCTTTTTCAACAGACCTACTCTGAATAAGCATTGAGAAGTAAAACATATATTTTGAAGGCTATTCGAGGATTTAAGTTGAAGTGTTTGTTACTTCTCTTTGTGTAATCCTGCAGTGTTGAAATGAAACTACAGGACAAGAAGATCTTGTAATGGTGGGAGAGTAAGGATGGTTTAGAGCTGTTAAGGCAGTTTTACCTACAGATTCTGCAACTGTCATTCACATTTGAGAAACACAGTGTGTTATATACGTGTGTGTATTAACACACAATGTGTTAATATACAAAAATATATTACTACTTATTATTATACTGCATAAGTAATACTAAGATGACTTTCTGTATTCACCTAAGGAGCTCTACCTTATACTAAGCTTTATATGAACGTAGTGAATTTATATGTGATTTTGAAGTGGAACAAAAAATTTCAGGTGTCTAACTTCTAACTTCTTCCTGTCCCATAGTGGACTAGATGAACTTAGATTGAGATAATCAGTGTGTTAAGAAAGGGGATGTTCAACGGTGCCATGATATGGGGGTACATATTTTTTTTGATTAGTTGTAAGGTTCCTAATTTTCACTCTCAAGTCTTACGTTTATGTTGAAGTCTTTGGCAGTTCTGTTTCTGATGTTGATCGCAGATGCGTTTCGGGCAGACTTCTTGCTAGGTAAGCATTAATATGAAATGATTATTTGATCATCTATGTTTGCAGAGCAGGTTTCATCAGCCTCAAAATTTTGTCTAAATGTAGTAGGTACTGAAATACACAACTTGATAAGCCAAGGTATTTTCAAACTCTGAATTTGATAATTTTGGTAACCTGTATTTTCAAGTCTGTTTTACAGTGACTAAACTATGAAATTGCAGCTGATCATAATCTGTATTGCAGTAAAACAAAATAGATTCCAGAATGCAGCCAAGAAATCTCTCCTAAAAACATCATTTTCTTGGTGCTGTAACTTCTCTGAGTAGTCTGTGCCACAGATTCTCACGTGTGGCTACCACATTTGCCGGAGATTACTGTTATTTGGTAAAGCTTGTAAAAACTTATGGTCACAGAATTTGTTTCAGTTCATGTAGTCTGTGCTATGGTTAAGAATCCATTTTATTTCTGAGATTCTATGACTTAGACTTAATTTGTAGAGGTTCTGTATTATTCTAGGGATCTGTGAATGGGAAAGTGGTTATATAATAATGAGTTAGTTTTTCTCAAGATGGAGAAGTATATATGTCAGCTGAAGCTTGATTCATTAAACTACAAAGATAGAAGAACTGCTCAGGTCATTATTTACATTATGGTATTTCATTACTGAGTCAAATTGTAATGCGTAGCATGCTCTGCAAAAGGTAAAGCATTGCCCCTGCTTATGATATGATGACTTTTTCAGAGCTGAACCTTTAATAATAGCATTTCTTGTTATCATGTACGCACACATGCAATTGTTGTAGCTTACCTTTCAGAAAGTCTGTTGACAGGTTCAGGAGGCTGTTGATTTGTTTGAGCTTTTTGACTGGAGATTCTCTTCTGTGAATAAGCTTTAGGACATTGAAGCCATGTGCAGAAATAAAAGTGAAGAGAAATGTTATATACATTTAGCATCTTTCTCTGTACAGTGTAAAACTCAATTTCACAAGGCTACTGAATAAAAATCTGAACATGTTAAGAATTTATCTAAGTGAGACCAAAATATTTCTTTGCGTTCCTTTTTTGGGTTGAGTTTAGCTCTTGAACGAATGATGTATAGAACTGTATTGCATTTCTTAACAGTGAAAGACCCCAGGAAGAAAGCGTTGCATAATGGCATAATCTCAGCCTAATAATGATGTAAGTGCCACTTTGATGCAGTGTTTCTCTGTCTTAATAGAGAAGTTGCTAACCTGTACTTTCTGCTCACTGCTGAACAGTAGATCAATTCAACTGAAGGTAGATACTGCATTCAATTTATTCCTACAGTACAAAGAGTCTAATAGAGAAGTGACTTTAAAAGCTAGATGTTCAATGTATTTTAAAAACTAGGCAATCCTTGACTTTGCTGTATGTCACACAGTGCAGAGCTGAGCTGGTATTCCCTTTTAATACTTGTTTATAGTATGTACAGTAACAGCCAGTAATGAAAAGGTTGGTGTAATTATGGCCAGTTTTAATATTCTTCTATGTAGCATTGGAAAACTGGCAATGTTACTGTATATAGTGAAATATTGGACTTGTCAAAGAGCAGTACAGAAGGTGGTAGCTGTTGTGTGCAGGGAATTAAACTCGGGTAGGTGTGTAAATGTTGGATTTGCTCACTTACTGTCTAGCTGAAGTGCTGTGGCTTGCTCATACTAAATGAAAGTTAGCCTGATACATGCACAATATAGCTTTTTTTGCTTTTGAAACTGACTCGTAATTGAAAATTACTTCAGTAGTGTGTCATACTTACAAGTTGAACCAGAGTTTTTATTTCTACGTGGAGTGCAAGACTGGACAGATTCCTTGTAATTCCTGAGTTTAAATGGATTTTGGCTTTCTCTGGAGCATCTGCATTTAAATCCTGAAACAAAGACAAATCATTGAACAATTGGAACAATGCAAAGAAGAAAACTTTGTGTTGATTTGGGTATTTTTGAAATCATTATACCTTTTCTCTCTCTATGTAGTCTGGTATGGAATATTTTGTGACCTTTACATTTCATAAATTCATCACTTTGTGAACCATAAGAATGGTAGGCCGAGATGGCTTCTGAATCGTTGCCTAAAATCGCAGAACACATGAAAAATATCTGAAATACTAAAATTTCTGGCTTGTGTATGTAAGTCATTATTTAACTTTAGCTAAATAATTTCTGAGCCCTTCACAGTCTGTAACAGTTCTGCAGTTTGAGGTACTTTTCCATTCATTTTACAGGTGTCTGAGCTGTTAAGAATGGCTTTCAGCTCTTACTGTAAGCCTCAAATGCACTTTTTACTGTTCTTTTCGGTACTAGAAGTGTTAAAGTGACTGAAAGTTGAAGTGTTATACAAACAAGGCAGCCTAAGAACATGACAGAAGCTGGGAAGATACAGTAGCTGTTTTAGATGCTAAACAAATCAGTGCTAAGAATAGAAGGCCCAGTGTATTATATTAAGGGAAAGGACACCATGAGAAATCAAGGATGAAAGGTACGCCCAAAGCATAAGCAAACCACATGTATTCAAACTTAAATATAGGACACTTCATACTACTCTTCTAGGTTGTTGAATATTAACAGCTTTGGAGTACTCTGCAGAGGAAAAGTGAAGTTGCTGTAAGAGAAACAAATGCCTAAAGATTCTTAATGAATCTCCAAGAACTGAGATCTTAAATGATTTGACAGCTAACTTAATTACTTCAAGTAGCCAGTGAGGACTCTAGTTTGGATTAGGTGAAATTATGTTGTTAGAAGCCATCCTGAGGAAGGAGAACACATACATTTTTTGTCTCCATTCTGAGTGGAACAGAGGTTTAGGAAAACCTTTCTTATTCTGCATGAAAACTAAATGAAAGCTGTGTCCCAAACTGAAAGTGGATATTGAAACTTTTCATGTTAAGACTCAAGATTTCAGAATCTTCTAGCATATGATATAAATGCATGTGATAAGGAGAAAAAGCACTATCAAAGCACAGCGTGCATGTCAGTATTATGCTTTTGAAAATGTTAGTAATACTTAAAAGCATCTAAAAAGATGGGTTAGGATTATGGAGTAATTCCATTTGGAAAGTATTTCTGGAGATGGTCTGTTCCAATCCCTCCTCAAAGCAGGACCAACTTATATAAAGTAGCTCAGGACACCTCCATTGAGTTTTCAGTATCTCCGAGGCTGGAGATAAGACATCCTCTCAGGGGTAAACTGTTGTAGTATCTGAATCTAACCAAATGTAAAACCTCTTTTGCTTGTATTTTGTTGCTAATTCCTTTGTAGCTTGTCTGCCACTAAGACCTTAGACTGGCTAAGTGGGTTTCATGGGATCTCCTTTATAGTCTCCTTTTTATTCTTAGTATCTTGTTACTGCTTAGCATAGTACATTTGTTGGAATTCCAAAATAATTTTCATGGTGCTTAGGTGTAACAGGAGTGGATTGTTTAACAAGACTGAATAGTAGGTAAAACACAGTTCTGATATTGGTGTCCCATTGCTACTTACTCAGATTTTTATCTGATAAATCAGTTGGTTTTCTTAGAATGAAGATTGTATGTGTTCCAGTTTTCCTTTCCATTATGTTATTTCTTTGAGCATGAAAACAGAATGATATTTCAATTAGATTATAATATATTTATGATAAGCCTTACCAATGTATTAATGTTTGACCACTTAACTGAGAAGAAATCAGATTTACTTTCAGAAAGAACTTTTATCTTTCTCATCAACCCAAAAAGGTGTCAAGTGGAAGCTTAAATTAAAGAATAATCACAAAACAATGACTTTTCGATAAGGGATACATTCTGACAGAAAGACTGCCTTATCAAAGCTGTTAAGCACACCTTAAAATAATTACACCTTATTGAGAAACAATGGAGTATAAAATTCTGTGTATTTAGAGAGCTTACACACGCTGTATCAAAATATTATCACTGGTAAGGATGATATGGTTTCTTTGTAACTGAGCTATTAAGGTTTCAGTTTTGCAGCCTTTGGGGAATTAGAGGAATATTGTGATGTACTTTCTGTCAAAACAGGAGTGAAGATCATTGTTTGCAGTATTTGATATACATATTTTCACTGTAGGGCATGTAGTATTAGCAAACTTATTTGCAAGTTTTTCTTATCTACTCATGGAAACAGATTAGAAGATTGAGTGAGTTTTCCTTAAATGACAGAGGGAGAAAAAAGCAAGCTAGGTGAATTTTACTAGATAAATATTAGTATCTCAGTAAATAGTCTGTCAGCATTTTTCTCCTATGCTTGCCTTCTTTCAGCATACTAACATGATGATTACTATGTTCTACACTGAATGTTATGAGATCTGACTCTGGATGGAGACTTGATTTGCTGGAAGTTCTAAAGCCCAACTGAGCCATATGGAACTATTTCAGCACCTTGATGAATCTGTAAATGAAACTTGACAGATAGACCCTTACACTTGAAATATATGTACCAATATATAATATAGGTACCAATATGCTCTCCTTTCAAGACTACCAGATTAATTCATTACAAATATTTGAGGTTATTATTGTTGTTGCTGAAGGTTTTGCTGTCATCCATCACTGAAAAAAGAGTAAATTTATTTTCATCCTTTATTAAAGTAAGCTTGTGTTATTTAAGTTTTATACCATTTAGATGGGCTACTTCAAAATGGAAAATAATCCTGTCTTTAAAAAAACAGATGGGTGTTTTTTCCTTTCTCCAGTGGTCTTATATATCTCATACCATTTATGATTAACTGGTAATAATTTAGAAAACAGATCATCCTTGCGTTTCATACATATCAGAAGAATTTTCAGTGTAGTGAGCAGAGTCCAGAATAGAGGCATACTGTACACATGCATGTATCAGTTCATTTAGCTGAAGAGAAGCATCTGTACCTAGCCAAAACACATAATATGCTTACCCTTTCAAACTCTCTTCACTGGCACTATCTTTCTGACTTAATGTACCCTGAGTATGGAATCCAAGACTTTCAGCATCATATTTTCCTTCAGGTGAAAAGAATCTCTGTTGTGCACAGATGGTAAAACAAACTGATATTTTGTTTATAATACTGTGTACTCATCACACAGCGTGAACAGCAGCATCAAGTGTACATTAATTCTGTACAGCTTCTAGTTGTCTAGTTGCCATCAAATCTACAGTTTGGTCTGTTACCATTCTAATCGTAAAGGAAACTGGACAACTTATGAATACTTCTTAATCTGTAAAGTTGGAATACAAGATATTGTCATGTAGTGTTGAGGAAGGTTAACACATTGATCTATGTCTGTTATTGCCTTAAAATTAAAAGGTTTTGTAGGCAAGCAATTGCCTGTACGTTTTTGCCTTTTGAATGAGTAATAAAAGCAGGCTAGTAAACACAGCTAAGCCTTTCCTAACAGAAGCAAGCTTCATCACATAGTTCAAAAAATATTCAGTGTCCCTTCAGTTTTTTTCTTTCAAAATCAATACAAGTTATACAACTGTAGTACCTCAAAAGCTGAGCTTTCATATTGTGCAAAAACTAAATGGAAAAATATTCCATAAATTATCTCCAAGATGATTATGTTCATCTAAATTAGAATGAATAGGAAAACTTCTCATACCATTTCATTTGAAGAATACTTGCTTGCTAGCAGACAACTTTTTCCTAGAGGATCCATTTCTTTTCCATAAGTTGATTCAGCTCTCTTCTGTAACCTTAATTGGTTAAGAGGAAAACATTTGATCTGATCTCAAATACTTGCAAGGGAGTACAGACACTCTAGAGTTGTTTGATGAAGTTTTGATGGTTAATCACGTAAACATCTGCATTCTTTTTAGTTAAAAATACCACACAAATGTAAGCAAACACTTTGTACTGGTACTGTGTTGTATCCAGTCATTCATATCTTGATTTAGTGTGGTTGCAATCGACTTTATACAGAGGTATGATTTGACTCTTAGCAAAACAACGGTAGTAGTGTTTAGGCTTCAGGAAAGGCTTCAGAGTAGGAGTGCCAGCCTGGAAGGAGTTCTTAGGATTCTCTGAGAAGTTGAGTCTGTGAGCACTCTACCTGCTTTCAGATATTCCAGGCACCCTAACTTTCTATGCTCAGCAAATGATTGCAGTACCATTTTTTGTAATAATTCCAGTAGTTGTATAAGTTTTATACTTACGTGTGAATACGAAGATTGCATCTGTCACGTTCCAAAGAGAAGTGGGCATTTCTCTGTGGAATTACGGAACTTGTCTGGCTTGTATTTTCTCCTTCATTGTTCTTGGGAAGAAATGCATTTTCTTCAGGGGAATCAGCAATACTTGAAAGTACTGAGCTCTGTATAAAGTAACCCCAGGATAGCAGTTTTCAGTCAGAGTCTTTCAAGTAAGATGACTTGTACCAGCCTGCGTGTTCTATCTTTTACTTGAGATTCAGAGAAGAATGACTTCTAAAATATGGAGTATGAAAGTATATGGAGATATTTATCTTTTGATTTGTGGAGAACTAATTCAATTTTTTCCATGTATTTATGATCCAGGACAAAATATTACTATATTTAACAGTAAACTCAATTTTCTGTAGCAGAATGTTTAGTCTTTCAGCAGTTCTGCAGTTAAAGAATCTTGGACAAGGTAATCGTTCTTCCAGCTGAATTATAATAATGAATTTTCAAAACTGGAAGGCTCTGTAAAACTGAAAATATTTGCTCATTTTCTTACTGAGAAATGAATGTTTTTGAGGCTACCACTTAGATGCAGATGCACAGTGCAGCTGTGTTCATACTAAAGTTTTTGTTATAATTGATGAAAAATTATGCTAAAATTTCATGCAAAAAAAAAAACTTTTTGAAGTAACATGCTATTCAAAAGCATCATGGTTTTACAAATGTTAGAGAACCTGCGATAACCACTCTGTTTTTCTTCAATAAGATGGAATAATGCAGTCTTTAAATGCTCACCTCCCAAAGAGAATATGATGAATGGACGGATCCACAGGAACTAGATGAAGGAGCCCACTTGTGCTTGCTATCATCAGCTTGTTCTTGGATGTCTTCAAGCAGCGTGCCAAGTCTAAATATTTCCCCTTCTACCTTTCTAAAATCAATCACAATACAGCTAGTGAAACTTCTGTTTCTTACTATGATAACTGTATTTGGCATTGCAATAAACAGTTCATAGAGGGAAGAAAGAAATGGAGTTCACTGAGTCCCTTTTAAATGCTTGAATTAATCAAATAGATATCCTTATTATAAAAGGATATGTAAAGCATAAGATGAATTTTGGCCAAGTAACTTCTAGCTTACCCCATGTAATATTAAGATGTTTTCACCTCCGAAAAGTGTGACTGATAAAGTAATAGTGGTTAGATGCTCCGAAATATGGAAAATATACTGATTATATACTATATTATATACTGAAAATATACTGATTTAGCATTTATCTTCAAACCTTTTGGGATCAAATTCTCCAATGTTGATAGACTTGTCCTTGTAGTACTGCAGCTGTAAGTTACGGTGCTCCTCCCTGGCAGTTAGATAATTTCTTTCCAAGGCTTCAAGGTATCTTTTCAGTTGATTTAATGCCTTCACCAATAAGAGAGAGTTCAATAGTAAATGATGTTATCATTAGCAAGACATAGTAATATCTACCTATGCTATATAAGACAGATGATATTTGCAGTCATATTAGCAAGAATTCTGCTGCTGCTCTGAATTGCATCTATTATACCTATCCAGTACGCTATACTGCTTGGTCATTTAGAAGTAAAATACCAAATAACCCTTCAGACATGCTACCCTCTAAATCATAATTAATGATTTCTATGCCAATTTAAGGCCTTTCACTAACTATTTTCTAATTGTAGTCTTTAATTTTGAGAACTGAGCCACTTACTGAGCTCCTTCATTTTTGCTTCTTAAACTTAGTTTAAGTCTGAGATTCAGAACAAATTATTTTCAAATGTCTGTTTGAGAAAAACACTGAGTATATTGCCAGAAAATCTCAAGTCTATTAGCCAACTAAAGTACGCTTCAGATAACTGAAAAAACATTAGTTTACCAGATAATCATCTTGTAAGAGGAATGTCTCTTCGGTCATATGTTTAGAGAAGTCTTCTACCTTCAAGAGAAAATAGTAGACTTAAATAATGTTTTTTAAAGGCAAACATGCCAAGTTACCATAACACTAAAGAATCAATGCGAAATAGATACTGAAACAGAGCTGTTTACTTTAATTTTTAGTTGATCTGTCTGTTCCTTTAGTATTTGAGACATCTTCTCTCCTTGGGTTATTTCGGGCAGTAAATTAGAAGCATTTAGACAGCGTAGTTCTACTGCATGAATTGCTGGAAATGCAGATGCTGTTGTCCCACATGGCAATCCTGTGTAATGCAAGAGAAAATGTATTAGTTGGACTTCTTTCCAAAACTTTCTACCCAAAAGTGCTATTGATTTACTTGAAATGACTTAATTATTTGCACTTACTTGGTTCAGACAAGCCATGTGTAGGCTGTAGGACAGAAGTGTCTGCTGTATAGGCTTCAGGGACTGTCCCAGTGTCTCCTGAGTAAATGGCAAATCCTGCATTTGGAGAACTTGACTGAGGTAATATCTGTCAAAGTGAGAACCTTGGTTTGAGAAAAAGCATACAGAATGCTCTGGACAATAAAAAGTTTAGAAATGCATAGGACAACTTCCTAAAGTTAATGGGAAGCTCATTATAACTGTATCATATAATTCGCTTTGACTTAGTTTGTGTTATAGTGTATATACTGAAATATGCAACTTGGGGTTATGAAAGTCTGTATTTAGACAATTTGTGTAAATGGGAAGTATATTATAAAGGTGACAAAATAGTTCTGATGATTATTTGGAGTCATAGAAATAAGAATGAATGTAAGCTTCTTTAGAGGACTTCTGTGTCTGATGATTGTATCTCAGAAGATCAGTATGATTCTTGATGTCAGCAAGCTGCGTTCACATTTAAATATACCATCAAGAAGTAATAGGGAAATGTATTATAAGTTGTTCCATCCTGAACAGTTTACGAAGGGATAAGCCTAGGAAAGGACTTAAGCATCTGTATAGCTCTGTGAGTGAACTCAGTGGCAGGGCATGGCATTAAGAAGTGATTATCTAATTACCAACAAATCTCAACAGGAAGTTACTACTGTAAGAGAAATCTTAAAATTTGCTGTAAGACAAATCTTATTATAGAGCAAAACCTTCAAAAAAAAAAAAAAAAAATCCTGACCTTTCAATGAATGCTGGGCTAAATAGCTGAAGTGTTAGTAAGTCTTCAATGCAAAAACAGGCACAGGATTAAAAATATTTTAAGAAACAGTTCCCATTTACACTACTTTTAGTGAAATTAGAACATTTTCATGTAGTACTGGAATTAACTGCTTATAGCGGATTTCCTGGTGATTTGCTACAATGTTTTGCCATCAGGAATAACATGACAGAGCATCATTAATTTGGTAATGAAAGCTTCACAGGGATTCTATCCCACAGAACTTTGTGGAAGTGATTACTGACTGAAGTGGTACACATCACTCTTGTTTTAAGAAATTCTCAACTTCTTAAATTATCCTAATTACCTTTTGCTGTTGGGACGATTCTGGAATGCTTGTTTCTTTCTGATTTGTGACTTTGATGGAATCAAAACACTTCTGATTTTCTAGAATGCTGTTAATGGTTACTGATTTACTTAGCAATGTAGGGAAGGATAATGATCTTTTAATGGTGGGAATGGATTTATTATTTTCACTCATTTTTGGTACTTTCATTTCTGAAGTGACTTCATTATTGTCTTCCTGACACTTCCGAGCTTCACCTTGGCCCTCTATGAGCTCATGACATGGAACTGATTTCTTAAACACGTATGTCTGTTCAGTGTTTTGAAAGATACATGCATCTTCATGCTCATTAATCAACAGAAAATTTTCTTGTCTGCACCCACGCTTAGCAAGAGTAGAAGTAGAGGTTCTTGTATTTTTGTTTAGCAAATTCTGAATTTTCCCTCCAATATTCACTGCTTTTAGCTTTTCTAAGTGGTGCTCTTCAAACTTGGCTGCCTGTTGTTCACCTGTCGAAGGGCCTCTGACACAGTCACAAGCTGTGTGTTTGTTTGTGGTTTCGTCAATACTTTCAGTCAGGGATGTTTCTGGTATAGTCTCATGTTCTATCAACTGCCATGTGCCTGTTAACTCTCCTGTAGGGAAATGGCGCAGAAGGACATGGGACATGTTGGAGCGACTCGGGGGGTCTTTGCCATCAGGTTGACCACCACCAGCTGGTAATGCCTTTTTAAAGGACACTTCACTTCCAGGTGTTCCAGCTGAAATTCCAATTGTTCCTATGGTTCCTTTAGCATAGCTGAATACACCTTCAGGTTGTACACGAATCTCATGATTTCCTGATGCGTTTCTGTTATCTTCAGAAAGGGATAAGTTTAAAGCATCAGTGATACAAGTGCACTCACTCAGTTGCTCTGACTTGCCATGGTACTCACAGCCTCTTCCCCCACCTCCATCACAAGGTGGGTCATCTTGCTCTGCATCAGCTGTGTCTGTGACACAGCGTAGCTCAGGGGGAATGGAGCAGCTCATCTGGGTTTCCATCCACTGCCGCTCTGTGCTGCTTCACCGCCTGCGCCCCTCCTCTGTGGGCCAAATGAACGGCATCCTTCCTCTGCTTTTCTGGATAGAGCTTTAACTGGTGCTTGGATTGAAATCCGTCAGGGAGGAGTAGGAATTGCTGTATAGTGAATACAGTTACCAGTAGGCCCTGCTTTCTGAGGCCGCCGTGGCTGTTTCAGAGCTGTGCCGCGGGCTCGGGCTGGCGGCTGGGCGCACAGAACGTGTGGGTGCGGTGCTGCGGGGACAAAGAGGAAAAGGAGAGCAGAGCGCAGCGCAGGTAACGGCTGGCTGTTCTTTCACCTCGCGTGCAGCATCGAGCCCGCGGTAACTGGAGCCGCGGCCGGTAACGCAACGCGCGCTACAGCAGCTCTGTAAGAACGCGCGCGCTCGCCGCCCGCGCTGCTCGCCGCCCGCCCGCCGTTATTCGCCTGATTTCCCACCGCCTCGCAGCTCGCGCGCGGTGCCTGAAGGCAGCGGAGTGACGCGCGGCGCCGTGAGCGGCAGCAGTGCTCGGTCTCGCCTACCTGCCGGCAGCGGAGGCAGAAGGACTCGCCCTTACAGTCGAGCGGCGCCGCCCCGCGCCGTTCCCCGGCCTCGCGCGCACCTGCCGGGCTCGCCGCCCCGCCCACCCGGCCGTGCCGCCGCCCGCCCGCGGCTCCCATTGGCCGCTGTGAATGATGCGGCCTTCCGCCGCGGGCGGCCTCCGCGCGTGCGCGTAACGCCCGGCGCCGCCGTCCGCCCCGCCTCGGGGACGCGTGGGGGCGCGCGGCGATTGGCGGGTTCGAAGCGCGGCTGCGCGTGGGCGGCGCCGCCCGGAACTCCCCGCCGCGGCGGTCGCTGTGGAAACCGTGCCGGCGGCCCGCAGCGGAGGCACCGGGTGAGAGGCGCGCGGCGGGCGGCCCCGAGGGGCTTCGCGGCCGGGGGAGGCGGGAACGCGCTGCCCCTCGGCGGTCGGTGCCCGTTGCCGGGCCCGGCGTCCGGCGCTGCGGGGGGGCGCGCGCCCCGCCGTCGGGCCGGGAGAGCCGCGGGTGCGTTGCGGCCCGGTGCCTCGGGGCCGCCGCCGCGCGTCCCGCACGTACGCGGCACCACCGTGCCGGGGCGGAAGCGGCGCGGCCTCCGACACGTCGCTGCCCGCGGGCGGCCGCGCCGTGCCCGACGAGACGGGGCGGCGGGGCGAGGCGTGCGGCGAGCGCGCGTTGAGCCGCTGGGAGCCGCGGCCGGACGCCGGGTCGTACCGCAGCCCTGGTGCCGCGTTCCTCCGGCGTGTCGTCCGGGGGCGGCGGTTCCCGTTGGCTGCCGCGGCCCGGCTTCGAGCGGGGATAACGGGCCTCCCGGGGCCGGTCTGTGCCTTCCGCGTACATGCCGGCTTCGTTAGAGCTGGAAGCGCAACCGGCGTCGTCTTTGCGACGCGCTCCTTCCCAAGTCTGCGTGTGCACGCGCGTTGCTGTGAGTTAGAAGCGCTCTACCGGCTCGTGGCAGCGCTCTGCTGCGCTGCTTCCATCCGTGGTTACGTGGACGCGGCGGCTCCGTGGCCCTCTGGGGAATGGACTTTGCGCCTTCGGTTACTGCTGAGCTTACACAAAACCCGCCCGAAACTTGAGCCGGCTTCGTTGGGCCAGAACACACCTCCGTGCGGCTCGTTGTAATGCTGCTTGCCATTGTATATTCCCGTTGCTCTTGCTGGAGAAATACAACAGTAGTTGATGCTTGGAAGGCCCAAATATTTTTTTAAAGGTATTGATGGATATCTCAGCATTTTCTTCACGTGCTGTCCCTGTCACTTGGCTCAAATTGCTGACTCCCTCCTCTCTTCCTTTTATTCCTTTCGCTTTCTGAATTATTTAAAGACTGGCACATCTGAGCGTGCCGAATAGCAGCACTGCACAAACACGGGAGATGTGTTTCTTCTGGCATATTGAAAAGGAGATCAGTGCAATTTTGGAAATGAATTCTATCTCTTGTCAGGGAGAAATCTCTTCCTTGTTTGCTAGGACTATTGTTGTCTATTCTTGTGTTTTCTTGCCAGCAAATGACAGCAGACTGATTTTTCTAAGCCACTGGGGTCTTCATGTGTTTTATGGAGAGCAGCTTCATTCCCCACAAGTTAGAAGTCATGTTAATAAATGTGTTCTTTTTCTAAAATTTAATGAGTTCTGTTAGTATGTTCAACTGTCTCTGTGCTTAATTTGTTACATTTAATAACAAAGCTATTTGTACTTTCCACTTGCTGTCATTCATGTTTTTGGTAGCTGCACAGTCACTTTCACCCTGCACGACTTCGTCATTCATACTCAGATCTGTTTTTTAGTAGTCCTTATCAGTAACGTATTAATGAAATAATTTGTTTCACAAGTACTGATCTTAGGGCCTGGTGAGAGACAAAGCTGTTACGGCTGTTACTGTTCCCTTGAAGGAGAGAACAGGAAGATATCAGATGAAGGAAGAAACTCTGCTTTCATTTAGACACTCAATCAGAAGTTAGCTATGTGAATGAGCGTATCTAAAATAGAATACTGTGTTGTTAAAGATCACAGCGTCAGGAGTATAAAATACCAGAAGAACCGACGTAGGAAACCTGGTGAGAGGTGGTCTGAGATGTGTGTGACATTGAGCAGATGGTCAAAGGCAAGTTGCCTCTTAGTGCTTGACATGTGTTCTTGTTCAGATAATAGAACTTCTGCTACAAACCGTTATTAATGTGAAGTGGAAGCTTTTGTGCCGCTGAGTTATGAGGGAAAAACATTATGTGATCTACCACGGTGCCTCTCCAAATCTTTTAATTTCTTCGCTCTTTTTTCTGCCACTGTCCTGCTGTTGTGCTGCTCAGAATTCGGTTCTGCATGCAGTGCCTTGTGGGCTTGTTACCCAGCAGCCCCTGGTTGTGGCTGGGCAGCGTGCGGGATTTGTGTGGTGATGTGTTATTGAGTTTATGTGCAGCTGTGCGCAGTAGAGGCAAAACAGAGCTGAGTGAAGTAGAGCACGTTGTTGGAGTGATTCATGATAAACACTCTCCATCAGTTAAGTACAACACTTTGTGTGGAGTGTTTCCCATCTGGTGCTCCTTGGCACCTGTAGCATTTAGTGGTGTTTGAGTGACTGCCTGGTGGGCTGGGAGAGGCCTGACGTCCAGCATTGGCACGGTGAGGTTGTCCTGGTGAGCAAGAGTGAAATTCAGATGTAAAGTCAGGCCTTGGTAACTCAGAGGCAGGATGCCCAGCAACTCAGTTTTTGCTGTTCTTCAAGGTGCAGAGAAGATAATACTTCAGCATTTTGCATTGAAAATCTCGTTGCACGTAGAATTAGTTCCTTGTTTCCTGACTAGTTTTATTATAAGGATATTAGTTATGTTATGCTGCAGGCACTTTTCTTCTCTTCCTTTTGTATATTGCCATGGTGGGGGCTGGCCTTACAGCAGAGTTTAGATGGCTGCCTTACATGACCTACTTGCAGAACTGTCTTTAGAGTTACAATGCTTACTTATGAATATTTCTGTTAGTTCCTTGCACACTGGGCGGCAGGTATTTAGCTGTTTACAGATAAATATTAATTATTTCATAAAGGGAAATTCTGTTCTGAAATGTCTTCTGGGAGAGAGGTGCGGAGAGCTCCACCTCTGCTTTGCTGAACTCTGCTGTTTCTTACACTCAGGTGTCAGTGCAGTACGTGCAGCACATGTGTGTTGGCTGCTGCTCAGTGTTTCTTTGCCTGCTGTAAGTGTATGTACTGGTGGTTCTATTTGTTTTTGTCAGCAGTGCGTTCTTGGCCTGTACTGTATAGCCTGCATCATTGCAAGACGCCTTAAGTATTTCTCTTTACAAACCTGTATTACTGATGAATGCCTAATAGGGCACTTCCTCACTTACTGTAGTTAATAGTTGGCTTGGAACCATGACAGTACTCTGATGAACACACCAGCAACAAGGAGATGTTGGTTTTTCTCACTCATGTATTGCGTTGTTGTCCTAAGTGCCTGGCATTTCTTTCTGCTATTAATGAGTGATCCTGTTAAAAGGAATGCATTTGTATTTCAATCTGATTGTTGAGTGAAAATAAGGCATTTGGTGCGAGTAGAGACAATGCATTCTGTCCAGAAATGTGAACATTCCTTAATTCAAGGTTTTTTTTTTTTCCCCTTTAGTTTTTGGTATGATGTGGTTTTCTCTCACTGCAAAGCGTCTATGTGGTTTTTATCCATGGCTTGGGTGCTTCACAGGGAAGGAAAATAAAATAAGTGGAGGAAGAGTGAAGAGGGTTTGTTGTCCATGAGAGGGCCTGGAAGAACCAAGCTTCCTCTGCCTTGGATTGGAACGCGCCTTGCAACACGGTCAGTTGTGTTTAGGTAACCAAAGAATGTAAAAATTAGATCAAGCCTGTTTAGAAATAGGGCAGCAAATTAAGCGTCACCACTGTTACCGTGTTTGTCATAATGCAGCACTGTGTTAGCAGTTACATAATCGATGTTGGACTCGGCTCTGGAGCTGTGTCCATGCTTTCATTTTCAGCTGAGGGTGCAGCGTGATCCTCACTTCGTTGTGAGCAAGCTTTGTCTCAGACATGCTCGCTACCTGTTGTTTTTTGTTTGGTTGGTTTGTAGTGTCTTGAGAGTTAGAAGGATCTTCTCACTTGGATCTTTTTAAAGTTTATTAAAAAATAAAATTGTGCGCCTGTATAATTGATTATTATCAAATATTATCGTAAAGTAGTTGTAGATTTTTATGGAATATTTGTTATTTATTTTTCTTACTGATACTTAATGTTTTCGGTAAAGCTGTTTTCCAGTCCTACTTCAGGCTGTCCTGGGCATCCTGGCTCTTGGTTGTCGCTGGGGCTTTCTCCCCCTGCAGCCATGCTGAGTTAAGTACATGGACAAAAACCCTTTTTATCCTTTATAGTAATGTAGTAGTACGAACAGGCTGGGGGCAGAAGATGAAATCATTTCACAGATCAAGGAGTCAAAGTTCCAAGCCTCTCTATTGTACTCCTGTTCTTTTGATTCATACAAGGTAGTTAGCCATGGGTCAGTCAGTTCTAGCAATGAAACCCCTCTCTTAGCATTCTTTTGATTCTCTTTCCAACTAGGAGCGGATGATTTCCTATGCAAAAATAGCTTTGGGAACAGGGGAGGAAGCTTTGTGTGCTGCCTTCTGTTAGCATGCTGTAAGTGAAATCTTAGGCTTGTGCCAAGTGGGTTGGTAGGGTTCCTGTTTTGTTGAATGGGTGTCATGTGTGGCCCAAAGCTGATGCAGTACCCTTTTTCCACCCACTTTGTGACTTGCTGCAGTGTTCAGTGATATGATTTAGTTTCATGTGGTCTGGTATTTGTCAGTCAGCAGATAGATCTGGGGTGGAGGAGGAAGCATCTGGATCAAGCATATTAGATGCTAGTATTAATGTATTTATTTACAGCTTGTCTGGTGAGTCTGATAGCATAGGCTGGGTCTTCCCCATGCACTGGGTAATGACAAACTGTGCAGAATCTGCTCTATCAGGCATGCTCCTAGGCAGAGT
This sequence comes from Chrysolophus pictus, assembly GCA_037305975.1. Classification (NCBI taxonomy): domain Eukaryota; kingdom Metazoa; phylum Chordata; class Aves; order Galliformes; family Phasianidae; genus Chrysolophus; species Chrysolophus pictus. Next base: position 9,494,815 of record CM074583.1, on the reverse strand, counting down.
CCCATGTAGTTACAGTCACCCACTGTCCTGCTCTGCCCTCTGGGTGCAGCCCACCCTTGTCTGGCAGGGGCTGCACGTGGTGTTACGCTGGAACGCTGCTTGTGTTGGGTGCTTCTAAGCCAGTCCTTCATCTGGAGCCCTGCGGTTGATTCTGAGGGTATCTGCGCCACGTGTAAAGCCATCTGGAGGAAAGGAGATATTCCAGAGCTGGAATTGCTCTGCATCCACTGTTGGCCATGAATAAAACCTCAAAGTCACTTTGTCAGTAAGGGGGGTTTCTATGTGGTGCCAGCTAATCAGCTGTTGAACTTCTGTCAGACGCGGTGCAGAGCGGAGCACGTTGATAAGGTTCCAAGAGTCACCTCGCTGCTTGTCCTCGTGTGGGGTTTGTTCACCTGCATATCCCCCTCATGGCTCAGCACTTGAGTTGTGTTGTGCCAAGGTCTGGAGAAAACAGCTGGTTCCCAACATGTCACACTGCTATGTTAAGAATTGTTCAGAGGGGAATGGTTATTACTGCACAAATGCTATTGGCTGTCTGTTTTCTATGCGAATACAAGGTTAAGTTTGAAGTAGAATTAATTAAATTTGGGGGGGGCTTATCTCAGGCTTCTATGTTAATTTAGGTGAATTTTAAAAATATCTCTGGACATCATTAGAGACTAAAATTGTGGTTTGTGTGGTTCCAATTGTGGTTCAGTACCTCTAGACTCACTGTTAATGTTTATATGTGGATTTATGCTTTCAAAGTCTGGAGTCAAACTAACCTCTGTATTTCAGTAACAGAACCATTGCTGTGTTTTTTTATTCCTTGGTCTGTCTTTTTCTTCACATGGTACACAAAGCTCTGCTTTGTTTTCAGGTGATCCATTGCGAGATTCTTTTCCTGTTTTTTCACTTATGCTGTAGCTGCTCCCTGAAAGACTTAGTTCAACACTGGAAAAATTGCTGCAATCTTGAAGCAACCACTCTCTGTAGCTAATTTTTGTAAGGAAATAGTATGTTTGTGGTTGGTCTGTCTCGATTTATACTTCCACCGTGTCAATTCTGAATCTCTCAGACTTTGATGATGTCATTTGGCAGATGCTTCTGTAGCTCTGTGAAAAATAGCAGATGAGTAGAGAAGGCCTTGGTTTGTTGCCTCTTATAGGTAAGGCAGGACAAGCTGGGCTGGGTGTGTTCCGGTAGCCAGCCCCCAGTGACTGGTCAGCCTGTGGCTGTTAGGCAGCCTGTTGCTGCTGATGAGCACAGAAATGATTTTTGATCATCAATCATCTGACAGTCTCCAAAACGGAAATACGGTCAAGGGAGATGGTGAGATGAGGGAAGGAGCCAAGGATGCTGCTGGAATCTTCTGATTTAAGGAGGTAGTGTCTGCAAGAGTCTTCATGGATATCTACCACCTTAATTTTTAATTAATCACTCTGATTAATGTGCCTTTAGTTGGACATGGGCCAGCTCGGTGTGCCCGCATCAGCCACCTAAGGCCAGCCGTGTGCCATGCAGTCAGCAGGAGGGGGCAGCAGGGCTTCCAGCTGCAGGGAGGTGGCACCCACTGGCGATGGCATACGAGATGGAAATGGAACCCAGTTCAATCAAGTTGTTGACATGTGAAGTGAAGCATATTAGTAACTTTTGGTCCCCTTGTAGTGCCAAGCACCAGGACTGCTCTGGGGCGATGAATGCAGGCAGGGCCACTTACAGCCGGCTGCTTGCAGGAGTTGCCTGACTTGAGCTTTGTGCAAACCTGTGCAGAGCAAATACCTGTCATGTGGTCTTCCCAGTGCGTGGGTTGCAATGGTATTTAAAAATGTATGTATCACGCTTTGTAATTGCTAAAGTATACCCACACCCACTTGTTGATGCCAAATAACTCCGGTGCTGAGTGTGGGAGGGCAAAGTAGTTGTTTGACTGGAAGAACACTGTGAACGGTCTCTTTGAAAGATGCTGTCAGAGAGGAGGGTGGTGAGAAGCATGAATATTTGTCCCTGGTAATTGATGAAACTAATGAGAAGGCATTGCCTTCCTTGACATTTAAGAGTATAGAGATGGGTGAGTTCTGTTGACAACTTTAAGTCTGAGTTCTATTCTTGTTTTGTGACATTTCTGCAAGCTCTTGATGAAATATGCATTTGTGAATTACACAACTGTATGTTTACTTGCAAAGGAAGGTAGTATTAGTGCTAAGCAATAAATATGTCAACTCCTCTACTAAAAATATACTTAAAAGTGGATAAACTTCTAAATAGTTTCTTTTTGATAAATTGTTTTCCCTGCCAGCCTAAACAGGTCGAACTTCTGAGCGCTGGCTGCTGCAGTCCCTTTGAAGCAGGGTTTGGAGCTCATACGGCAACTGCGGCACTTCAGAATATGTAACCATAAAAAATGAGAAGGCAAAACAAAAATATCCTTTTCCTTTTGGGAGAGGAAGGGAAAGGGAGTAGAGCTGAAACCTCTGCTGGCTTCGGTGCTCCTGATGTTCAGAGGGGTGGTTTCCAGAATGGGCCTCTCCAGGTGGGATTGTGTCAGCCAGTTCTGGCAGCTGTTGACATGTTAAGCAGTTTGGAATCGGTTTTATGATACACCTTTTATTCTGTAGCTTTCATCCTTTATTCTTTTTGCATGGAACTTCATGAGGCCAAAAAAAACCTAACAAGGATGAATGACCTGAATTTTCCAACAGGGAAGAGCATTGTTTTTTTGTAAAACCTTGCTTTCTTGCTTGCCTACGGGAATCGGGAATCGCTGTGTACATATGAATGTTTTGGCTCTGGCTTTACATTCTTGATTGACATTTCCTGCTTGGTCGGAGTAATGTTATGCTTTTACATCAGCTACAAATAGTTGTGAGTTATGAACGGGATGTTATGAGACTTCAAGCCAAGCGTCTTGTGTTCCCTTTGCAGGAATGCAGCTGAATGGAGCTGAAAGGGCCACAGATGAAAGAACTTGAACACGTTTCTGAAAGTTTAAGATGTGTCTGGCAGTGACTTGCTTACCTTAATAACAAAGAAGAGTATTTCAACAGCAGCTTAGGATACCTGTATGCCAATTTATTAACCTACTAACTGGAATGCTGTTCTGACAACAATTCTCCGTAGCAAACTACTGGCCTTGCTACAGTACAGTAGTGTTTTCTCTACTGATAATGCAGCTCAATGGAGGAAAATAATGTTTTGATAAGCATGCGAGAAGACCAGTCTTTTCATGTGCGATACAGGTAAGATAATGAATTTTAGTTTGGACGAATAAGTTCTGTTAATGTTAGAAAACTAACCATGTTTGCAATGGTTTGGTGTCTCTGTTACTACTGAGATTGAAGCGGAAAGCTAAATCACTACTTTCCTTCATTTTTCAAATTTGAAAATTCACTTTTGTTATATAGTAGAATAGTTTGGATGATTCTAGAACTGTGTGTGGCTGCAGAACAGTGCACAAGTGTTTGTATTTCTATTGTCTTTCTTCTTGGACTCGTGATAAAATGATCCAACGTATGATCCCTGCGTGGTAATACATGTTATCTCTTCATTTAGTTTTTGGGTTGCCTCTGCAAACTATGGAGCTTTGTCTGCTGAAGTTCTCTGTACTTGTCCCATTACTGCTGCTGTGATGGGCAGTGTCATCTAGAGCACTGTTTTCCTTACCTGAGTGATTAAAAACTGCTTCGATACTTTGAAATAAAAAGTCCTATAATTGCAAGTCAAGAGGATATGCCATTTCGCTTCTGAATGCTTTTATCCTTTTTCTTCTGGAATCTCCTTTATACATGTGAGATGAAATGTTAGCATTCCAGACTCCCCCTAATGAATTTGAACAACAGAAACATTGTGCAGTGCACTGTAATTGAGTGGCTGCTGCTGGAAAGGGTAGATCTTGCAGCTCATTCAACAGGAAGGGACGCTAGAACAGTGGAATGATTGTTTGAAAAACAAATGAAAAGCGTGGTTCTTGTGCGTTCTCCTGCCCTCTCCCCCAGTCAGCCTTCCTTTGGAAGCATTTTCCTCACTAACAGAAACACAGCACCACCCTGATTTGTAAGATAGCACATGCTGTGGCTTAAAATTAATTCACATGAACATGAAGGTAGTACCCATGTAGTATCCAGTCAGAACAGCTTTCTGAGTGTTGGTTGGTTGTCGTCCATTTCATAGAAGTACAGTAGCAGTTCTGGTTAGCAGTGCACTCAGCAAGGGGAACTTATTCGTGGTCAATATGGAAAAAAATGGTAAATAACGCTTATTTTCAACTCTTCTCTCTTTCTTTGCTAAAAACTGTATACATTGGCTTTGATAACGGAAATCACTAACATGTGAGCTTGGTATTTCTGCTGTGTTTGCTGTTTCTTGGCTGCAGCTAGCTGATGCCCTAGGTTGTTCCCAGACAACTGCAGTAGATCCTTGCTCTCTAACAAAAAAGCTGGGGCTGTTAAGGTTATTCTTATGACAGTAAATGAGCAAAGAAACTCATGGCCAATTAATTGCCTTGTTCAAATTGACAATCCAGAAATAACTTTGGCAAATTTGGTAATGGGTAGAGCTTTATTCTGTATTTCTGTTAAAGCTTAAATGATACCGATTAACAAAAGAAGTATTTGTGCCTTATTAAACCTTTCTTTAACAACTATAATCTGAGGAACATTTGAAAAACATGGAGATGTAATCCTTGTTTGTTTTGTTGTTTTTTTTTTTTTCATATATTAAACTTTCCTAAATTCAGACAAACTTTCCCACTGGCATTCTGTTGGAACTGGCTGTACAAGGAAACTGCTGGCCCATTCCTACTTTGGGTCTGTTCCTGACTGCACGAGCCGCTGCTTTCTCCCCACAGCAGTTGAGTGGCACACAGTAAACTGGCTTTAGCAACTGCAAAAGGCTTGCACTGATGGAGAAAAAACTGTTATAATGTCGACTGGTGACTTGAAATGAAATGCTGATGTTAATAACTGTGACTAATAAGTAAGGAATCTATAGAGTAAATATTTGTAGAAGTAATTTGTCTTGGCCTCCTAAGTTCATGGACCAAAAATTGACAGCACTTGTAACAGTCTGACTAAACACAGTGTTCCAGTGGCCATGTAGTTCAGTTGTTTGGTCTGGTCAATGTGATGCACTTCTATGTTATGCATGGAAACCAGGAATAAGGTAGGAATGAGGAGCAGTCTGCCATCTGTAGTATAGGACTCTGTGGTGTTAGTGATTTTTTTCTCTCTGAATTTAAGAGATGTAATAGGTGTTTTCGGTTTTGTGTCCGTGCATGGATCCATATGTTTCACAGTGTAGGTACAAGGCAACACCCCACCAAACAGCAAGTTTTCAGAAATCCTCTAAGAAGGAATTGAATGGAGTAAAACTAAATTAGTAGTGTTAAAAGACTAATATAATCAGTGTAATCTTGTTTTCTTCTTCTTGCCTTATTTCTTACCAATTTTCCATTCCATTTCTTTATTTCAAGATGCGAAAAGATAAAGGATGGAAAAGTCCAAAGGGGAGAAAAACAGGGAGGCCTGGAGGGAGGCATATGTTTAGGGGTTGTGTTCTTATTAGGGTCAGGTTTCAAAAGAGAATATGAAGGTCATAGAAGACTAAAAACCAAAACAAAACAAAGCATAAGGGAGCCAGGGAAGATGAAGAGCTTGGAGGGAGAGATAAGGATGAGGTAGTTTTACAAATGAGAAATTATTCAGGAGATGCCAGCCTTTCAGAGAGCAGGTGGAGGCAACTGTAAGCAGAATAATGGAGTATTTCCAGAGCTGTGTCTGGAAGAAAGCTATTCTGTTTAGCAGGAACAGAGTTTCATTAGGAGTACGGAGATGAATGGGCCTTGTCTTCTTGTCTCTGTGAATTCAGCGTATCTTTTGTTTAGCCATTCTGTGTTGAATAAATAAGTAATTTGATTCAGCCCTTGGAACAGAGAAAGTAATTTCATATTCTGCTTCTAACTATTTAATGACTTCCTAAAACATTGATAACCTGGCTCTGTCTGCTCTGCTGGCATGCTGTTTAACCATTAGCAGTTAGAACAGTCTCTGAGAACACGAGGTGATGGGTTGTTGACTGTAGAACAGTTACATACATCTTCTAAAAATGTGTGATTTTTTTAGAGCAGTCTTCCAAAGTCTGTAAAAAAATAGATATTCATATATACACATTTTCTGGGTCCATTTTTGTACTTTATGGATAAACTTAGAAATCTTTTTGCTCCAAAGTGGTAAAATAATATAATTCCATAGCTTTTCTGAATTGTGAATAAAATATTGAGGAGAAGCAACTGTAGTACATCAAATTTTTTTTTCATCTGTTTTTATCTTTTTATAGTGTATTTAGACTTCAAAAATGTGGAAGGCCAGTAAGCATGGATCCATATAGCTTCAATTTGTTGCAAAGATTCCAACTAGCTATTAAAGCAACCTTTCTGGAGGTGTGCTCAAGTGGTATTAAATTTTGACTTCTTTTTTACCTAAACAATTTTTAATTCTCGTTCTCATTTACTTCCTATGATTCTGGTTGAATTGAAATAGCTGATGCTCATCAGCTTTAGCTTTCTGTATGGGGAAGAAAACACAACACCAAAATAGAAAACAAACGACATCTTTCATATGTATAAGTGGTACTAAATCAGGATTGCAGAGTCATAAGATTGTTTCAAGTTCCTTCACAAAACGGTAATGCTGCCTTTCCATCTGGCAGTCTTTGAAATAATGTGAAATTACTTGAGTGCAGAGAATATCAGAAAAATTCCTGGTCCACAGCATTCTCAAATTGCAAATAAGAACATGATTTTTTAATGGGCTAACTCAATTTATATGTCTGGAGTGACTTTTTTTTGCCATACAGGCATTTTACTGAGCTCTACTGCAATCCTTTCAAGCTAAAAATGAGAGGAAATAACATGATTGTATAATGTTCTAAGGCTTCGCACTGAGGAGCACCATATTTTCTAGCCATCACTTTAATTAGGCATGTCAGTTAACATGAGGTGCCCGGAGAGAACCTCTTTGGATAGGATTAAGATTACCCAATGATGTGTTTAAGTCTTAAACCTGCAGTTGCTGATGGTGTAACATGCTGTGCTTAATCATTTCTGCCTTTTTCTGTCTTACATTCAACACCTGCACCATGTAATAAAAAACAAGTTGAGTGCTCTAGCAATAGGAGTGCTTTAGCTTCTCTGAGAAGCTTCCAAACTTGCCATCACATGTGTTATGGATATCCAACCTGAGAAGTTGTGCCTGGGAAGAACTTCATACTTCAGTTACCATTTGCTATTTGCATCATTACTGACTACCGAGCAGACAGTATTTTTAATTGCAAAAGTTAAATATGTCTGTCATCTCACTGTGCTTAAGTTGTGGAATGTCAAAGACCAGCAGGTATGGTACTATTTTGTGTTAGTAGCTTATTTTACTTACAATCCAGATTCTTCTGGTTCTCTTGGCAAGTCAGTAGGTTTGTCAAAAATGCTTTCTTCTTACTCTGGTTTCTGTAGAATGTTGTATAAAACTATTTCTTTTCTGATTTAGAAAAATGAATGTAAAAATTGCAGGTACACTAAATATTTTGTTGCTGTGTCTTGTAGAAACAGCTGTCTTCTAGTGCAGTTTCTAAAACAGCTGTTGGAAAAGCAGACATTTGTAATTGTTACTGATCTTGCATATAAAGGAAAGCAGACGTATGTTTTGAACTAGATTTCTAGAATATTTATTCTTACAACCATGTAGATATTATTATTTGATATTTGATATTATTTGATAACAAAGATATATTATATTATATATATTATGCAAAACGTTCTATTTTGGACTGCAGTGCCAAACAGCCAAAACATAGTCCATCTAGAAGAAAAACTTAAAACAATACACCAATTGACAAAGTCATGGCCAACATTTTTTGGCAGTATTTGGCGCACACTTTCTGAATGATTAGAGAATGTCTCTTACTAATTTTCTTCTCAAAAAAATCTTCTAAAAGCAGAATGGTGGCATTTTTGTAAGCTTTGTTAAAATGCAGACGTTCCTAAAAAAAACTAGAGAACACTTCAGGATTATGACTCTAAAGCTGTCTTCCTCCCTACCTTCTGCCTTCCTACCCTCCTCATATCTCAACTGCAAAGTACGAAATTTTCATGTATGGTTGATAACACTTCATGAAACTTTAGCTTTTTACCTTTTGTAGGCCTGAATTTGCAATAGTGGAAGTGCATATGAATATTTTTTGGCAGCCACTGTTCTCTCTCAGAGCTCCTTTATTCTTTGTTCAAAATATAATCCTCAGATTCACTGATATCTTCTTTACTGCTTGCAGTATTTTATACCTGCATAAATATATGGTTATTTGTTCATAATAATCCAACATATTCCAGTGTCTTCTGGATTTATGGCTTTTCATTAAAGTAATAGGAATTGACATACATTTGTTAATTAAGTCTATTTTTTTCTTTGCACTGAGAATTTTCATAATAGTGACACTATAGGAAATAAATTATGAAGTAGTAGTGAATTACATAGGAAAGACCTTTAGGAGAAGTAGTCGTGGCCTTTGATACACAAGAACATTTGGACTTTTAAGATGTTGCTTTTAATAATACATTTTGTAAGTTACTACATTAGCTTCCTAAAAGTAAAATTGACTTCTTCAGAGATGCAGAGTTGGAAGGGAGAAAGCAACTGCTGTGAGCCTACTGTAAATACTGCCACATCCATTTGTACCTATGTGTCACCATTACAGTGTTCAATTCTTTGATTATTCTGCCTCCACTAGCCTATTAGTAAAAAGCTAAAACTATATTATTACATTTGTCAAAATCAGTATTTGGCAGTAGTCACTTGAGTTTTAGTTCACTGTTCAGAAATTATCTAGATGGTGAATACTCAGTGTTTTAGGATCCTATAGATGCTGTATATGGACAAAGCAGTGTTTGGATTTCCTCCTCGAGACATAAAAATAAAAGCAGTTGAAGCTTTTTGTTCCACTGCTATGTTTGCATATCACTACTGAGGTGCCAAGTTGTGTTTCAGCCTTAGCTTCTGTAATGTTAGAGAATCATAGTGGTTGGTTGTATTGTGGTGCTGACTTCCTGTCCTCAACAAATGAAGATCACCCTTTGAGTAAAATGCACCTTTTCAGAACTCAAGATTACTGGACAAAGTACTGCATACAGAGTGACAGGCATCTCTTTTTACTTAACCTATGCAGGATGGAGGCTTCTTGCCTGGAGCTGGCTTTGGAAGGTGAGCGCCTGTGTAAAGCAGGAGATTGCCGAGCTGGTGTGTCTTTCTTTGAAGCAGCTGTTCAGGTTGGAACTGAAGACTTAAAAACACTCAGTGCTATTTACAGCCAGCTAGGCAATGCCTATTTCTACTTGCATGAATATGCAAAGGCCTTGGAATACCATCACCATGATTTAACTCTTGCAAGGTAATCTTGTGTCTTTAACCATTTCTCCATTTCATCCTATTCTTGTAGAGGTGAGCAGCTGGCTCTTGGTCTGCCTACCAAAACCTGCTGCTAATACCAGATAATGCATGAATGTGGTGACAGGAGAGGGCCGGGGGCCTGGTAGGTAACTTAACTGCCCTTTAACCTGGGAGCTAATGCTCAGCCTAGCACCATAATCCTAGTACTAACTGAGGCCTTACCAGGTTTGTGGATAATTAAGAAGCTTCTTTAAATCCAACCTTTCTTTACCCTTCTCTGTTCCTAAAACTCAAATCTTTCCGGCTCTCTTGTTTAAAAGATAAAACTTGCTCACGTTTCTATGTGTAAAACTCACAATACAATACACTGAAATCTACAGCTGTGTATTTCATACACTATTTATGATCTCATTTTTAATTATTTATTGTAAATCCAATAAAAGATACACATGCTAATGTAGGACTTAACCACAATATAAGCAAAAATCTTTTTTTTCTACCCCCTTCACTTGCTTAAGTGTGGTAAGTACAAAGGTACTTACATTCAGTAAGTATCCTTGTGGGAACCTGCTGTTTTGTTATGTTATTCCCCAGGTATCAGAGGCAGAGACGGTGGTGATCTTTCGCCTTAATCTCATTCAGAACCTAGAAGAGTAGTATTTCTTTTGAGCTTTCTGAGAAACCAGTAGGTTTACTGTATAATAAAAGGATGCTATTCAAGGAAAACTAAGAAGCAGTTAAAACTTTCTGTTATCCTGGCCTGCCTTTTTGTATAATCATTACGAAACAAAATTAAGTGTTTCCGTAACGATAGATATTTATTTGAATGCCTTTTCGATAAAATTGAATGGAATATATATATATGCTTACATTTTCTTTCCATATATTCTTCTGATTGTTGGCTTGGTTTTGAACTACTTCTGCAATTTTAGGACAATTGGAGATCTAGTGGGAGAAGCTAAAGCTAGTGGAAATCTGGGCAACACCTTGAAGGTACTCGGAAACTTTGAAGAAGCTATTGTTTGTTGTCAAAGACATCTGGATATTTCCAGAGAGCTTAATGATAAGGTGAGTGATGCTTAGAAATCCGGAAATAAACTCCAAAAAATACATATCAGTGAACCCTGTTGTTTGGTAATGAGTGTGCCATCTTTCAGAGGAAATTAAATATGGAATATTCCAGTATTTCTAATAGACAATAAGAATCTGTCAGTTTTAAGATGGCTGCACCTAGGAGACTTTAAAAAAAATTCTTTTCATAATTGGCCTCAATAATTGTTATGTATCTTATATATCTCAAAAGGAAATAATGTGCGATACAGTTTGATTGAGGAGTGCAAGTGGGCCTGACATGGGTAGGCAATGAGAGCATACTCAGAATGGACAGAGCGTGCATTGGCAAGTAGTGAGCAAACTCCTTTCTGTGGATTGCACTAAGGGTTGTTGTGACACAGGAGTTGAAGCAGAAAGTTTTAATGCCTTGCTTCACTGTTGTTTCAGGTTGGAGAAGCTAGAGCACTGTATAATCTGGGAAATGTTTATCACTCTAAAGGGAAAAATGTGGCTTGTGCTGGAACACATGATCCAGGGGAGCTTCCAGAGGATGTGAAAAATGCTTTGCAAAAAGCTGCAAATTACTATGAGTAAGTAGTAGCTCTAAATATTGGTAATTGAGAAGATACATTCATCTGCTTCGTTAAAATATTGAGATTTGTGGAGTCATGAGCTTAATAAGACCTGTGAATTTCTTCCTTTTCGACTGGAGAGTACACAATATTTTGTTTAGCTCTCATTTTCACTGTACCTTTTATTACCAGGTAAGTCCTTCCCCTACATTAGAATTCAGCATTGCTCTTAGGACAGGACTGAGACAACTGAATGTTGTGTACTTGCGTATAATATAGCTTTTTTCTTTGAAACGAGCAGGTCAGCATGAACAAGAACGCAGTTCAGTGTCTCACTGAAAGTATTCACTACTCAGTGAAAGAATTGTGGTTGCATAAAGGCCATTAAAGTAGGCCAAAGCAGAATATCCTGCTTTTCCCTTTATCTAAATAGGAAGACGATCTGTTTTAAATGACTGTGAGAAAAAATAACTTCAAAACAGTAGTCTTTCTTTTCTCACTTCTTCAAAACAGGGAAAACCTGACAATAGTCACAGAGCTGGGTGATAGAGCAGCTCAAGGACGTGCCTTTGGAAATCTGGGAAACACACACTACCTTCTGGGCAACTTCAGGAGTGCAGTTTTAGCCCATGAACAGGTACAGCAACATGAAATATCACCGGTTGCTCCAGACCTCATATACATGTGTTTTGTTGTATGCTCATGAGCTTTTTAATGCAAGCTTTAGATCTTAAGGCCTAGCGTCAAGTCTGGCTGTTCTTTTCAAGCACCATTGGCCTAAAGAACAGATAGGGTTGGAAAGTCTGTGGGCGTTCAATTTTGTGTGCAAATGTATGTTATGAAGTACAAAATGTGATTAATATGCTTATTTCACATTTTTAAGCGTCTCCTAATTGCAAAAGAATTTGGTGATAGATCAGCTGAAAGAAGAGCATACAGCAATCTTGGAAATGCCTACATATTCCTGGGTGAATTTGAAACTGCTTCTGAATACTACAAGTTAGTTGACTGCTTACATTTATACCTCTTCTCATATATTTAATTTCTGTTGCGCTGGTACTAGAACTCACTGTAGAACAACCATCTCTTCAAAATATACTTAGAAAAAAGCTGTGTTTGTTTATTAAAAAGAATACTTAGTGTTTTTTCCTACTTACTCAGGTTTTCTAAGGCAATGTTAATCTTGATCTTTTTTGTTACTTTTAAATGGATACCTCTCAGCACTGTGGATGTCTTTCTTTTGATACGCATTTATTCACTAAATTCTAGAACCAGGCAATCATTGTCTTAGGTTTAGCGAGTTCTGGAGAGATTGATCAAAGTGACTTTTTAATACAGCTGAACTTAGTAGCTATCTCAGGTATACTCACCATCTAAAGTCAGCGGTGCGTATCAACATGGTTTTGTATACTTAGTTTGTAATTAAGATTTTTCTTCTTTATCTCTAGACATGTAAGCAGGCATGTTGCTGCTGTAACTCAGAAAAATATAAGCTGTGCAAAGATGCAGTGTAGGTGTTAGCATCTTACTTGGACTTCAGGGCTTGAAAATTTGAAAATATAGTGCTTCTATATTGAGTAGATTCTATTTAAATTATTAACTAGTAGAGATAGGATGGCTTGGTGGTTATAGGTCTGTCTTGCTCAAGTTGATGGAGAACACACAGTAATTATTCTAATGCTGATAATAAACTGTTTCAAGTACATAATACCAGCAAATCACCTGTAAATTATTGATGAAGCAATACATTAACATTAGAGCATGCAGTCTGAGGGCTCTATCTGCTCTGCAGTGAAGTAAACAGAAATGGACTGCAATGAATGGGAGTGGAAGATGCCTAAAATCTCATAAGATTTTGCAAGATAATTTATTAGCTGCTAATTTGTCAGTCTGGTGTCCTAATCTATTTAGTTTATGTAAGAGATTTTTACTTGTGTAAGTAGTGATTTGTGAGGTGACTAACCCGTTCTTTCAGGAGGACATTACAGCTGGCTAGGCAGCTTAAAGATAGAGCTGTGGAAGCACAGGCCTGCTACAGCCTTGGAAACACATACACTCTGCTTCAGGACTATGAGAAAGCAATTGATTATCATTTGAAACACCTTGTGATTGCTCAGGAATTAAATGACAAGTAAGTCCTAAGAGATTGTTTAATAAATGTATGATGCTTAAAGCAATTCCTGTTACTTCAAACTTAGCTGACATTGTTCTGTGTATGACATTTGAATGTGATTCCCTGCAGTATTGAGCTTGTTTTGAAATGGTGGAAAAAAAGCTCTTGCAAGTATTGCAGATAATGAATCCAACTGGAGGATAACTGATCAATGACTGTCTCTAGATCTTCTGTTCTTGGTATTGCCTTCGAAAATGAAGGGAAAAGCATATTTTCCATGATTTGATTGTAGAAGTTTGGATATCTTCACAGGAATTTTTCTTCTGCTTCTCCACAAATGAAGAAAATAAGAAGGGATGATGAAGGAAGGATAATCCAGTAGTAAATAATGCCTCTTTTAAAATTATTTGTAAAGTTTTTTTTGGGAAGGGGGGAAGAGGAGGTAGAATTAAGCATTTGTTTTTGTGGTGGCAGTGATGTTTGTTGTTGTTTTTTGGTTTTTTGTTTTTTTTTTTTTTTACAGCTTTTAAATGCACAAGACAAACAGAATACATTAAGAATAATGAGCCACACAATCTGAGGAACAGAAAGGGGGTTATGCAGTGTTCCATGCTTGCATAACTATAAGGAGTGACTTAAATGATTGCTGTAAATTTTAAAATTTAAGTTTTGATGAGATTTGCTCACATTTATGCTTATACCAGGTCACAGTTCTTTAAGAAGGTACTTAACATGGTGGTGTTGGAATAGTTTCTGGAGACAGTCTGAATTTTCCTTGGCACAGTAATATTATTTTGGTAGTATTATGAAAACCTGACACCTAGCGTTCAGAGAGTATGTGAAACGTATCCCTGAAGATGTTTTATTTTTTGCAGAATTGGTGAAGGAAGAGCATGCTGGAGTTTAGGGAATGCATATACTGCTCTGGGCAATCATGACCAAGCTATGCACTTTGCTGAGAGGCACCTGGAGATCTCCAGAGAGGTACAATTGTCACTTGTGTCTGTTGGCTGCCAGGTTTTTGCTCTCACTGAGAGCCTACCAGAGGTTATTTTAGGCTTTGGCTTGTGCATTGATGTACTTCAATAAGAAGATGGCACTGACAGTTTTCAACAAGAAAAACATTTAAACCCTTTTCTTTTTGAAGCCTGGGAACAAAGTTTCCTTTGTATTCACATATGTATATGTGTTTGTTACAGTAACAGAACTGCTTATTTTATTTGGTTACAGGTAGGAGATAGAAGTGGGGAACTCACTGCTAGACTTAATCTCTCAGATCTTCAAATGGTTCTTGGATTAAGCTATAGCACAAACACCTCCATGATGTCAGAAAGCCATGCGGTAGATAGTAGTCTGAATGGTACGTGCTTTTCTCCAAATACTTTCTAATATCAAACTTAAAAAAAAAAACAACTGTTATTTGCATTGTTTTCTGACTATAGAGGCTGCATTGTTTATTTTTTCCCCATAAATAAATGGTGCAGTGCTGGATCCCTTCAGCTCCTGCTTTTTTTTTGGAGGATTTCTGTTGTGAACCACAGGTTACTGCCTCATTTCTTCACATAACACATCATCTGAAGTTTCTAATCAGTCTTTTTTTAATATGGCAAATGTAGTTGTTTGCTGCCCAAATTATGTCCTTCCTTTTTCCTTTGTGCTATTGTAAGAACAAAAGGGGTTATAGTTAAAGCGGCTTCATGTAATGTTTTTCTGTGTGAAGATTCATGCTCCTCTCCTCTGTCCCATGAAAGCAAGTTGCATACCTTACCTTACACCTGTGTGGTTTTTAAAGCTGCTTTTACTACTGATTATTTATTCTCTTGTGAGCTTGGAACTCAGAATTGCTTATCTTGGGCATCTGATGAACACAGGCACAGCTTTGAAGGTGACACCATAAACTTTAATGGCAAAAAAAGATGAACTTTCTTCTTTCTTGAAGGTACCCGGCCAAGGGTAGGACGTCGTCACAGTATGGAGAACATGGAACTTATGAAATTAACACCAGAAAAGGTTGGTGCTTTTTTTTCTTTTTTTTTTTGCTCTGCTGGTGAGATTGCACTGAAATCTAAAGGTTTTTATAAGAGTTTAATGTTAGAAATGATTCAGAACAGAAGTCCAAAGCTTTAGCTCAGTCTTCAAGGAGAAGTCTCTTTGGAACTTAAATATGAACTGGCAATTCTACATAAATGATTCTAAAGGTAAGCTGAAATTGCTATTTTTTTTCCTGCATATTGGGGTATCTGCTGCCCATCTTTTCAAGTGATCCAAAGCATACTGCCATGTTTAAAAATACAAAATGAAATCTCTAAGCTTACACGGTGACAACTGGTGCAGATGCAGCAGCACTTTTGCTTTGAGCACTGCTTTGGATACTGATTTCTAAAGATCCTGGGTTTTATTGCAGATGGATTTCCCTGCAGGGAACCATTAAGCTTTTGGCAGTATCAGCTGCATTTTCTTATTCTCTGAAGCCGCTTGTCTGTGGTATCTTTTAAAAGACGTAGCTTGTGATTGTCTGCCCTAAATATACTCAAATGCTTCATGTGGATTTTTATAATCAAGTATTAACCTAATTTTGTGGCTTAGTTCTTATAAAGGGCTCTTTTCAAGACATTTATGTAGTAGGTTCTGAAGTTTACTCCCTAAGTGTCTTTGATGTGTAGGACAACATGAGGGACACTAGCATTATTTGACTGTACAGGATACTCTCATCTTGGAGCTGGAACGCGGGTTGATCTCTAAGGTTTTAGAATGAATTCTGTTTTGCTGAAAGACTGGATTGTGGCTACAGGCTCTGATGCAGGGTCAAGAACTTTTTTTTTTTTCCAATTAGAACAGTTTGCTATTGTAGAGGAAGTTATCAGATTTATGGGGCACTTATTTTGGAAGAGTATTTATTTAGGGGAACTCTGTCAGACTGTTTCCCTTACTATTTTCAGTGAAATGATAGTCCTGTTTGCTCTCATGCTGGCATTTTCTCCATTCTTCCTACAGTTTCTGCATGGCCCTCAGCAATGAAAACATCAGCATGTTTGATTACACAGGCCATGAGCACATTTTAGTCAAATCAGTCATTGCATGATGGTTTAGTTGTAAGACTGATCAGTAGCAGTAGTGGCCTGATTCAGGTAACAAGATCTCAATAATCACAGGTCAAGTAACAGAAGCAAAACCTAAGGTTTATGTCCAAGTGGTTGGATAAAATGAAAAGCATAAAGCTGCTTCATTTTGGGGATGAAAAGAATACACAAGTAAGAAATAAAAGAATATATGATGAAAATGTTTTGGTTTCTTTTTTTAGGTTCAGAATTGGAACAGTGAGATTCTTGCTAAACAGAAACCACTCATTGCCAAACCTTCAGCAAAACTGCATTTTGTAAATCGACTCAAAGGCAAAAAGTATAAAAACGGCACCGCTTCCAAAGTTCTGCAGGATGCCAGTAATTCTATTGACCACCGCCTTCCCAACTCTCCGAGGGTAGGTTTGGAGTCCTCTCAGATCATAACCTTGATTTCATATCATCTTGATTTGTCCAAAACTACTGAAAACTTGTTTGTGCAGATAACATTTTTAGTTCTACTTATATATTTGAGTTAAACGCTGTAAGTTGATGTAGAATCAGCCATTCTCCTGTCTCCTGGTGGTGACAGCTGTACGTCTCTCCTACTATTGGGACTACTACATTTTCCTAATAGATTGTCTGAAATTACAGGTCAGCTTGCATATTTTTTATTTCTAGTCTTTGTCCCTGACTCTGCTTCTCCTAACTTGAAAAACATAGCTTTTTAGATTCAGACACTGGAAGGTATAATTAAATTTATATTTTAGATTACTGCACTCTTCATGGAAGTTGATTAAAAAGAAAACAACGGAGTCATTTGATCTCACAGGGAGAAGAGTGCTTTTCAACACAAAGCTAAGGAGCAAATGGAAATTTCACGGCCTATGGGCACTGGGGTTCTTGGTGGGCTTATACTAATCAGAGTACCATTTCTTCCTGAGAACAAAATCTCTTTACCAGATTTTACCTTCCAGAACTGTTTGCCATATTATAATTGATGCTTCTTTGGATAAATCTCTGTCTACAAGAATGGACGACTAAAAAAAATTAGTTTAATGAATTTCAGATATGCAAATATATCACTGGAATCAAACTGACCCACAGTTGCCCTAGATTTTAGGTACTTTTGAGTTCCAAGTACCTCTAACTTTTCTCTCCTCTTCAGAGAAACAGTCGAGAAACAGTGGCAGATGAAGGGTTCTTTGATCTGCTGAGCCGATTCCAGAGTAACAGGATGGATGATCAGAGATGCCACTTCCAGGAGAAGAACAGACTCTCAGCTGCTTCAGTAGCAACGTCCTCTACTCCACCTAAAACAATACGAAAATGTAATTTTTAAAATAAGATCTGTAGCTGACTTCAGTTCCTGCTAAATGTTGTTTTGAACATGTATTTGAACGGAGAGGAACTTCTGTGCTCATTTGTTTTCCTTCTTCTTCCCTTAGCCTTTTCTGCTTCCGTAGTCTCACCCCACACTGATGACTTTCTGGATTTACTTGCGAGCTCACAGAGCCGCCGCCTCGATGACCAACGCGCCAGCTTTAGCAATCTACCTGGTCTTCGTCTTAACCACCGCACCAGTCCGTCTGTGTTGGGCCACTTAATGGCCAGTAACAACAGAGAGCTAGATGAGGACTTCTTTGATATATTAATCAAATGCCAGGTAAGGCTGTGAGATTTCTGGGGTTTGATTTGTGCATCCTGCTATTCAACGTCTTTGAGAAGGCTTTCATGCTTAGCACAAAGGTTTTAAGATAAATATGCATTTGATAGATAAGGACATGAAGTTAAAAAAATCCAAACATATATGTATGAAAATAAAATGCTATGTATATGTCATAACTATGAACATATATTTACACATATTTTAATATATATACACTCATATATGCTTATATGCGGCCTTGTTACACACATTTTTATATACACATACATTCATACACATGGTCTTACGGGTATGTTTATATACTTACAGCCACTGGATAATCAATTTAATATATATTATATAGTTATGTTAATATGTATTGAATATATATTACATTCTATATTAGATAATATTTACAACCAATATATTTAATATAATGCTATTAAATATATTAAATGTATTATATTCATTCTTTTGTTATATTATATATTTAATAATATATTTCATATTTATGTAATGTAGAGTTATATAAATGTACAATATATATTTATATATTAACAGTATATTGTAATTTTAAAATAATAGTAATATACTGTTATATAATGTAATATATAATACAGAATATAATATTGCTAATAATAATTATAAAATGATATACTAGATATGGCATTATTATATAATAATGAAATAATCATATAATTTATTATATATTATTATATGATAGGAATTAGAAAATGTTATATGAATATAATTATTATATACAGAGAGAGCATATATGAAATTATGTTTGTATATATTAAAGAATATTTAATATGATAGATATTAAATATATATTGTTATCCAGTGGCTAGAAGTTATCATGTTTGTATTTATACTTATGATAACCAACTTAAGTGACCAATGATGAGCTTGAGGGATGCTGAAACTGAGGGAAAACAAATAAGTCTGTCAGTGTGTTTGGAGCTGGCTTTGTTCACTGGACACTTGACATACCCGGAATTCTTAATTCAGCAAATGAAAATTCAGTATTGGAGTTGCGTTGGCAATTAGTGATCATCATTAAAATTATGGTAACAATACTTCATGGTATATGCAAGTGATTTTTCTGCCAAGTATAGCACAGTATATATACCAACTGGACAAAATAATTTAATGAAGAAGACTTGGTATTTTACCTGACAGTTTATTTATGGATCTCCAAATAAAAAATTCCGCTACTGAGAACTTCAAAGGTAAGTTAAGTTGCATTAGCTTTCATGGAAAGCAACACCTGGCACTGAGTCTAGAATTACAGCATTCATCAACCTGATGAAATACCATCTTGTTTTAGAACCTTGGCTAATTTTCTGAGTCAAGCAAATTATCTAGACATTAATATAATAAAAATTGTGTACTGTGTCTATCCAAACTGTAACGCAAAAGGAGAATGGAATGGAAGACTTCAGTCCTGTCCTCTGGTACTGCTGTTACTGCTTTACACAGATTTGCAACAGGGGAGCTGACTTTGAGACTTGTTTCTCAAAGGTGGCAGTCCAAGGCAATGGTGTGACAGCCTGAGACTCCTTAAATAAGTGTGAAATAGCACAGAAAACAGCTCAGACACTATAGGCAAACTACTATGCAACCCTATGATTAAAATGTATCGGTCTGTTGAGTCTCTAGATACTGCTTTTCCAAATCTGACAACCCAGTAGCTATTTTTCACACCCTTTGCAGTGAAAGGAAGGACGACAGCTCTTCTATTACAGGAGGTTTTTTTAACAGCTAAGTAAAGGTTAGAAAAACTATGCTTGAACTTTTAACATTTCATTTACATTTCATTTAACATTTTCATTAACATTTCAATTTCATTTGAGAACTGTTAAGGCATAAGCCTCAAACAAAGTTTACAGTTTTAAATGTGAAAAGAAAAGCTTTTAGTCATTTTTTCCAGTTACGTTGCTTGCTTATTTCAATATTACACAGTAAGTGTACAGCCTTACTCCTGGTCTGTCTCTAGGGTTCTAGACTGGACGATCAAAGATGTGCTCCTCCATCATCTGCAAAAGGACCAACTGTACCAGATGAGGACTTTTTCAGCCTCATTGTACGATCCCAAGCTAAGAGAATGGATGAACAAAGAGTCCACTTACCCTCTGCTATAAAAGGACCGAGTTCTAGCTGAGGAGATGCACAGGCTCATACTGTACAGTAGCATCTTAAGTTTCATTTTTGTTTGCTGGAAAAACATACGTGTCTTTTTACAAAGGACTGCAATTAGTAGTTTTGTCTCCTTTATAATCACTTTTTGTACAATAGCAGCACCGCACTTGTGATTGGTAGTTGGAGTTGTGTCTTTGTATCGGGCAGCTACTTCTAGCTGTGTCTGAGATACAGATTACTGTATCTCCCTCTTAATCACCTCTAGTTTATGAACATTAACAGCATTTTTTTTCTCTCTCAAGGTATTGTTGTTGCTGGTGTGCGATCTCTACCACACCTAGTTTGAGACCTAGGTTTGTATGCTCTTTATAAAGATAAAGACTTGATTTTTTTTTCTGATTTGTACCTCCCTGAAAAAAGGTCCCATTTTCTTTTATACTTTTTTTAATAAAAGTAATCGAGAAATTACTTCAGTACTGAGTCTGACTTTGCTTCTTCCAACCTGTGTTTCTGCATCATATTAATTAAAAAAAAAAACAACCACAAAACCATAAAACTAAATCAAAATCTAATCTGGTTTACTCCTCTTCACAATGAAAATACTCTTTTAAAAACATACAGGGCTTATTTTGTTAATATTTCCTTAAGTACAGAACTGCACTGAGTAATGCAGGGAACAATCAGAACTAGTTTCTAAAGTTACACTTGTATTTTAAGTAGAAGCAGTCAGTGTAATTCTAAAAGCTGAGGTACATTTGCACCACCACAAGTATTCTTTGCACCAGGACTCTCACAGGGATGGTAAGCACTTCACATGGACTCCCATGACCAGCAGCTAATTCCTGCAGTATATGAGCTTTTAACATTCCAAATAACGAACATACGGCTGCTGCTTACTGCAGAACCTCAAACACTACTTCTCATGAAAACATGATGTGCTATGCTAGGGTTTCTTGGGAGAAACAGCTCTAATGGTTAGTGTTCACCCTCAGTAGGCACCTGTATTGATGCATTTCTTGAGAACCCTTACATCTGTATGTTACGTGTAGGTACCTAGTGTTACACATTGCTGATTTTAATGCTAATGGTGGCAGACTGATCACTTAGGCTATTCACAAATCAAGTTTCCTTTCAAATTCTTAAGTATTATATCCCCAGAGAAGAATCCGATTTTAATTTTAGCTTCAGAATGAAAGAGCAATTAAAGAATAGTTATGGAGATAGGCTCCATGTAATTCTAAATATTTTGTAGTTACTGAAGATTTTACATTCTCTTGTAGCTTTTTTAGCACTGAAATCTGACTCTCCTACTGAAGCAAAAACACTTTTTTTTTTTTTTAAAGGAGAAATGCAAAATGTTTTTTCCCAAACCAGGTGAACCATCACATTATTGAGCTGATCTCTGCTACTTTTACTTTAGTGTTGCTATTGGCTTTCGATGTCCCTGACACAAACTGATACAATATCAGTTTCTCACACCTCTGCACAGGATTAAGTTAAAAGAATGTTATGATTTCCTTAAACTAAGCTGATGACTAGCATTTCTACTTTCTGAAAACTGATTTTAAACCATAAAAAACAAGCACTGTCCTGAAACCTCACTTTCAGCTGCAATTGTTCTTATATGAGTGATATATGACTATCAGCAACTTTCTTCAAGCAGTTTTCCAGTTACCTCATTAGCCTTGTGTTTGCTCATCACAGAATATCTGTGCTTTCCTCCCAAAGAGTATTTGCTTTTACTTGAAACTTGTCACACAAACTTGATGGTAAGCAAGCAGCTACAGACAAGGTTGTTGAAGGCTGTTCTCCTGAATGCTTACTTAAAAATCCATTCCTTTCAAGTTTCACAAGAAGTACACAATAATCTCATAGTATAAAACCCTACCTTAAAGTGATACTTTTACTAATATTCTGGCCAAAGATGAGTTCTCATCAGCTTACGGGGTTCTCCTCTCCATCTGAGAACTAGAATGGAGCTAGCAAGTACGTGATAATTACATGTTAGACAAAACTTACCACAGAATGTAGGGACTCCTCAGTCTCCTTCCTGTGACTCGCACGTACTGCTCTTCATTTCTTCAGCATGTCCCACTGCAGAACTTTGTCCTTCCACGTTTCTGTTAGGATCACTGTTTTTCGCAGTCTCTTGCTCTGCTTTATCTGTCCACTGCTTCTGATGCTCAAGTGCCTTTTCTCCGGTATGGGTTGCAGCTGGAGAAGGTTCTAGTCTACAAATTTCAGCCTCAGTATGCAATCTATTCTGTAAAAATTAATAAGTTATTAATCAAGCAACCCAAACTGATGGTATCTGTAGCTTTGAGTGCCTCTCAACTCCAGAGACAGAACTCCCTCAAACTTCCGAACTTCATTATCAATACTCCCTTTTTACTTTTTTTCCCCACAGGGAACTATTCCAGGGAATAAGCACAATCTAGAGTATAAATCTGTTTTTAATTTTCTGTAATTCACAGAAAAGTTTTCTTCTTTTCCCTTCCTTCTGTGGGTAACCTATCTTCCCTGACAGAACAGTGTTCAAGTGTTTTAATTCAGGAGGTTCCTGCCATGGTTAACCATGGATCCATATTTTTCCAGAATAAAGCATGTCCACGATAATCTACAGTCCCTTACAGGGCAACAGCTACATCTTCCCCACCAGATTTGAGTTAAGCCTGTTGCTTAAGCACATTCCAGCAGATGACACTGAACTCTATCAAACCTAATCCCAAGAGCACCAAGACTAACGTACACCAGCTTCTGGTTTTTGAGACTCTTCTACTCGCGTATCTGGCTCTCCGCTTGCATGCAGCACATCAAGATTGCTGCTGCTATTTCCAGGTCTCATCTGAACATCTCCTCTGTCGTAGTGGCCTCTGTAAATGCTAGGAGTCTTCTGTGAATAGCAGCCATCGGATTTACTCTCATCATACTGGCTGAAGTCTATTTCCTCCCGCTGACTGTCAGGTAGAGGAAGCCTCTTCTTCTGAGAAGGCATTAAATATCTTATTGCAGACACTGATGATGCTGCACCATAGCAGAAAGCCTGGGGGAGGGAAGACAAAACAAAACTCTAAACAGTTGCAGCCTACAGTTTTCACACAGAATGCAAAGCCACAAAACTAAAAGATACTGAAATAGAACTACTGATGATCAAATGACTACAACAAAATTCAAACTTTCTGCACAGTGTAGCAGCTGCCACATTGTAATTTATCTTTTGTGCTACAATAAAGACATAGAAGGGTCTAACTCACTGCTTTCATGTACAAAATGCAATTTCATGCATCACTGCGTAACGACTCTTAAGAAAGAAATGGGAACAAAGTTGAAGTTAACTGTCACAGAGTCTAGGATTTCAAGCAGTTTAATGCTCTTTTATCCCAAACTGAACTTAAAAAGATTTTTAACGGAAAAAAATTCCTTGTACAAATAATTACACCCATGCTACGAAATCTGTTCAACAGTACAAATAAGAAATAAATAATGATGCTTAAATAAATTTAATATGTAAAAATAAATTTGAGCGTCTAAATACCATAAATGTATACGAACCAGAATGAACAGAGCCATCACAATTAGCACTGGAACCTGCAGAATCAGTGGTATCTCCTTCATAAGTGCTCTGATGAATTCACCAATACCTTGTCCCACATGCTTCAAAGGCTCAGTCACAAAGGTGGTAAAAGTAATAGCCAATGCCTGGAGAAGTACAAAGGGAAGCCTGGTGTTGGGACAGGTTACAAAGAAACACAAAGAATCTCTTTGGGTCTGGCCTTTACCTTTGTTGGTGGAACCAGCAAAACAGGGTTTACTAGCAGAGTTTCGTAGTACTTCTGACATGGATCATCCTGAAATGTCCATTGTCTTCTGAGCCATCCTGAAGTCAAAGCAGGGATGCATTTTCACTACTTGCTAAAACATAATTTATGACATAACAGTAATACAGGAAGTAGCACTTCAACTGCAGATGGAAGAGAAACCTTTTAGATATGGTTCAAGGCCAAGATTTATGTTCAACAACATAGGTTAGCTTGGCTGTGCAGTTTATCCAGTCAGAAGGATGCAGGAAGGAGAGGGAAAGCAGGAAAGAAAGAGAAGGAACTATCATTTTCCTATGCTTAGTCATGAAAGTTCTCTTTATTAGATGAACTTAGTCCCTAGAAATCATAGATGAAAAATAAGCACAGCCTGTGGAAACACTTCATATCTGGCACGTTTTGTCCACAGGCATTGAAACAGAAGTAATGTTGAGTGTTATTACTTATCTGCCAGGTTGCAAGTATGCTTAAGAATGTATGTGCTAGATTTCAGGAGAAGATCTGAGTAAGCAGAAAGACTTTCTCCTTAAGAGAACTCAAAGCTTTAAGTAATCTATGACACTAGTGTTTTTGTAGTTTGGTTTCGGCAAAGTCATGTCGTAATCCACTGAAATTTAACACAAACAGAGCAACCACAGCCACTGAATTTCAAAGGTGGGATCAAAGACAACAGGCTTCATTTGTCCACCTGCTACAGTACTGAACAATAAATATTGGACAATAAAAAGCAATTCAGCCATCTCTGTAAAATCACAGAAGTAGATTAAATAGTTGCCTATCAATTGCTGCATTCACATGAGTGGCTGATGAGAAACTACCTTTAATTCTGCCGTCCTATCTTCAGTAACCTACACTGAGTGGTGCTGGGGATAGCAGCTGGTGGAACATTCACAGGTCAGGTTCTGATGAGAAAGAAGGAATTCTGTGACATGCTCTAAGAACATCATTTTTTATCTCAGCTCTCCTTCAAAGGCTAGAAAGGAAAGCCTTGTGACAAGGAAGAATGGTGAAACCTCCTAACTGTGTACTGCTCAAGAACATTCAGCATGCTTACAATTCACAAAGAAATTAGAGTATTTTGGACACAATTACTGAATATTTTGTGATCATAAAAGCTACTAAAAAACAATGAAAAAGTGTATTTACCAATAAGGCTCTCTCTCCAGTCCAACTTCTCAGCACAAATGTTATCAAACTGCCCCATTTTGGCAATTTCTGCTTGATGCTGTGCAAAAGCCCGCTGCAGGAGAATCAGAAATAATTGTGAATAATAAAGACAGATTAATAATCAATGTACATCTGAAAAAGCAAAACAAACTCAGTTTGAAGTTTCTTAGTAGGGACAGTTTCCTGAAGGCAGTGACTGCTTCAAACAAAGACACCCCTGCCACCAGCAGCACAGCCCCTGGGACAGCTCCAGAGCAGCCCCACAGCCCCTGGCCCGAGCCAGAGCATGCACTGTGCCCCGAGCGGCCCTGCTACCAGTCAGGGGCACGGTGCCAAATCCACCTGCCATGCAGCAACCTGCTGTGTCACACAGGCTGTTGGGCACAGGATGCCCACAGCTGTGTGGGAATTACCCAGGCAATGCTATCACAAGAGCTTGTTACCTAGTCAGAGTTAGGCTCTAAGTACTTCTTGGGGATGGATAAAGACCTACCACCACAGCTACCTCTGATTTATTTTCCATGTGGAGTCTGAATTACTCAAACAGCAAACTTCAACATTCAAAGATATAAATTCAAGGCAAAAGCAATCTGACATCATTTCTCCTTGAAAAGGTTTCTGTATTAAAACTGAAGACAGCTGCTATGAACCTTCTAAAACATCACAACTTTCTCTTCTACTTTTTAATTAACTCCATTAGCACAAACCCACATTCATTTTAATTTTGCCTTCCAGTTTGCAACTGAAAATCCAGTAGAAAAAAAAATTCAAAGCAAACTATCTGCTGAAAAATTCTGACATTCAGTGACCCCAACCAAGTCCTCTGGTGTTCAAGAGCCATTCCGCTGCTGGCACTCCCTGCTCTAGGCTGTGATAAGCCACAGGGAGATCCTGATGCCAAGACATGAGGCTCCACATTTGGTGTCTGGCTACAACTCAGTAGGACAAGTTCCTTGTCATTAAGAACAATGTCATAGTTCAATCAGCTGCTCTGCAATCATTACTGAAGCATTTATCACTGGTCTATCAATCACCTATTACATGCTTTCGTTTCATCCAGGGAATCTTTATAAAGAAAGAAAGTAATACTTTTTTATAACACTTCTAACAAGCTCCTTTAGATAGACTTCAAGTCAAGAAGCACAACTCCTTGCCACACAATGCTTTATGATTTCTGTGCACCTCTGGGGAAGGTACAAACTGGCAGGATCATTCATTAGGCTTAATACATTTATCAACATACAGGCCTTTTTTCCCTTTATTTTGCAGGCAACTAAATCACCTTAAGTCCCTCATAACTATCAAATGTTAAGCCCATAAGTCATTAAGATTTCAAAACAACTTACCTTATATAAGTAAAGCCAATTCCATGCAAAACTGATGAGAAAACTTATTAATAAAACACGTTTCAGCTGAACAAACCAATGGATACGGGTCCAAAGCTCTGTAGCTATTATAATCACAACACACACTAAGCACAAGAGTATCTGAAAAAGAAAACAGAACCATGATTCAGATTTGGAATTTTTCAGGCTTACTCTGTGTACATTTGAAGGAATTCCCAGCTTTTGCTTTTACAGGCATCACTTACACAGAACAGCTGAAAAACTGATTGCTTTCACAGCATACTTGCTGCAGTACAAAGTAAAAAAGCGTCACTGTTCTGATTATTTTGCTGTTTCTTCCTTATGCTATTTATAACATTACCTATTAGAATTTATATTTACAAAATTGGTATAATTCAGCACTTGAGTTGCAAAGCACCAGGTATGAATCACAGAGCAACTGCTGCCACCTATGTGGGTTGGTTAGGAGATAAAGTTATGTTCTAAGTACCAGCAGCAGAACTTCAGAGAAGCACTTCACAGCCTTTTTCCATCTGAGGACTGCTAGGACCAAAGTGGCATGGATAACAGCTTGCTTTTTCATTAAGCACCAAGGCACTCCCCACAACCAGACAAACTACATTCAAAATCTTTTTAGCTCACAAATATTAGCATGTTTTGTAAAGATTTATTGCAAGAACTTCAGCTTATCCTCAGTGCTGAACTGAGGATGTCATATCCATTTTAAAATATATGACATTTCCACACTGTACAACAGTACATAAAGTTTTTCCACATAACTCACAAAAACTCTAACCTATAAAATCTAAGACCTCAAATACATGCTACTCTCAATAAAAACACATTCCAACTCCTATAGAAGCCAGCAGCTACAGCATCTATTTGATAAGAGACAAATCTGGACAACTGACAACCTGTGCACTATGACTGTAAGTCATGACAGCAAACCAGTAGAGCCCAAAGAGTCCACAGCACGGTTACAAAAGACCAAGAAAAAAGAAAAATAAATGCATTCCAGAAAAAAAAATAAATCACATTGCCATGAGAAGAAAGTAAGACCAGAGGAATACAAAAGTTTGCGTTTCAAATAACTACCTTCCTTACAGCTTCAACAACCAAAAAGCTTATGACAGGTTTTCATGCAGAGAGAAGGTGGTAATATTGCTTCACAAAGAAACAGGAGAAAACAGTAATTAATATAAGTGTACTGCCTTTCTTCTCTTACCATAAACATATTATACAGATCAATTCCAAAAGTGTCTTCGAATCTCCAGTGCCAAGCTTTATAATCGTGGTGCTTAAAATTGATCAAAATATTGCTAAGTGCATCATCCACAGCACCTGACTGCCACGCTTCCTCCTGCAGGAACCGGAGGATCTCCAGATGTGTCTGTTTTGTAAGGATAATCTCAGCATCGTAATGCACTTGGTCCATGTTTCCCTCGGGCTGAATTAAAAGCAAGACAAAACAATCGTATTTCCAATAGGCAACCTTTAACATCTATGTAAGAAAAATGATATTCCATTGCAAAATCCTGATTATTAGCCTGGATTATATATGCAGGACGAAGGCCTATACAGAACAAAAATTCTGTTTTGTTGTCTTTCAACTCTACTGCAAAAACCTAAAAATGATGCGTTGGGTCATCTCAGCCGTGATTTAAATTTTACAACCACTTCTCATTTACAGGCATTCATGACTGACACACTATGGGTGCCACTGAACTTCTTCATGACTGGGTAACACAGACAGAACCTTTTAAATAGGGAAATAAGAAATGTTACATTGCTAAAGGTAATGTTCTTCTAAAACATTAATTTTACCAATTGCTACAAAATTATTGTTCTACCCCTGGATAAAATAAAAAGTATCTCTCCAAAGGCAATAAAATGAAGAAACAGATGTGGTGATTCTTACATGCAAATTCAAAGCTGCTACTCCTAGCTGGGCAGTGTGATCAGGTCCTAAAGAGAAGCCTACAAGGGCTATCACAAGCAAATACGGAATCTGGCTCTCCCGAGTTTAACAGCTGCTGAGGTGAACCGGACAGAGCATTACTAGATACTACTGCATCGCAGCAATAGACACTGCTTTCTGTTTTCTCAAGTCACGCACGCTGCCCCTGGATGCTTCACAGAAGAAGGGACAACTGTGCCCCCCGTGAGCAAACAGCACAAACCCTGACAGCAATACTGCATGCACATACTTCCATCATTTCTAATTTCACAATTCAGTTTCCTTCACTTTAATTTGAAGCACGACAGAATGAATTCAAACTCATTTTTAATCCATTTTCAGATACTCACAAGGCCCAGTTTTCTAGCTTCATTTAAAATCTTATTCAAGTACCGCTTAAAAATATAAAAGCTCCGGCTTTCACGAGATTTGGCATTCCTGTTCTCGCATTCTGCAATCTGCAACAGAAAGACACTTCCACTCACTTGTTGCTCAAACAAACACGGTTTGGTTTATAGAATAAACAAATGCCACCAACACAAGAAACTCA
Organism: Chrysolophus pictus; assembly: GCA_037305975.1. Lineage (NCBI taxonomy): Eukaryota > Metazoa > Chordata > Aves > Galliformes > Phasianidae > Chrysolophus > Chrysolophus pictus. The sequence continues at coordinate 9,465,977 of CM074583.1, read as the reverse complement.
CGATTAACAGGGTCACATTTCTTTAGTTTAGCAATAATCCCACAACCAGTACATCAGATACAAATCACATGCAGTTGCTAAAGAGCTTTTCATATTGCTGCTGCTTTCCATGGCATTGGCCAGTATTGGGTATTTCAGATCTGGTAATGAAACAGTTTGAATGCCAACATCAGTAGGACTAGAAACACTACAGATCTGGATCTCCTTAAATTTCAAGTTGGTACCATGTAAAACATACCAAGTAGAACAATACCAACACCCCATTTCACACGGGGTCTCCAAACAACTGAGGGCTACACAAGGATCACTGCATCCTTCTGACCTCAGAGGAAGCAGCAAAGTGGGGTGCCTATGGGGCTTCTGAAAGCTGCTGCCACTGCACACTGCAGGCAGCCACAAGAGCGCTCATCCAAAGCCCAGCCCTTCAAACCTACCAGAACTGAACAGCTCAAATGCAAAGTCAGATTCTCTAAGCTGTGATGGCAGCATGAAGTAACATCACCACAACATTTAAACTGTCAGTGCTGCACATAACTCCTACCAGCTTCTATACCACTACAGAACGTTTCAGGAAACAGCCTTTAACAGACAGAGCAGTAATTTGGAACTGAAATCAAACCACTTTCTTTTCTCTCAAGTCACACAAAGAGGTTCCCTCTAAGTAGTGCATGGTTTCCCAAAGCAAACTGACAGTTCCCTATGCTACGTATGTCATCCATCACCTCTGCATCAGGCACAAACTAGAGACTGGAAAATACTCTGAAGTTTTCCATAACAAACCTTCCGCTGCAAAGAATCCACTTCCCTGGAACAACTCGATAAGTTTTCAGTGATGATTCCATCCACTGTCTTATCCTCAGAATCATGATAGTTTACCTGAAGTTACATAAGAAAAAACAAACTTTCAGAATCCAAGAATTTAATCAACGTGCCGTGTTACGCTTCTACAGACGGGTCGCAGACTGGCAGGAGCAAAGGTGCTAAAACAAGGGTTGGTCTTCTCTGCAAATGCTCTCAGCTGCATTCCATTGCTTCTCTGCTGTTATTTCAGGCTCCAAACCAACAGCTGCCTTACGGCTGTCTGCATGCTGCCCCCAAAAGGAGAGGTCTCGCCCTTTCCCCTTGGCTGAGAGCTGCTGAGCACAAGAGCCCCAGTGCATCAGATTAGATAAAGCTTGGCTAACCACTGACTCAGCGAATGAAAGGACAGCTTCCAGCCAGCCCAAATCCCCAGTCACGATGGCCATACAGCCAGACTGAAAGTCAACAGAGCTGCATTCCTTGTTGTGTGCCTTGCTCAACTTTCCAGATTCCCCCTTCACCCTGAAGTAGCATCCCAATGCTCTGGGAACTGTTCTCTTCACAAGAGTTACAAAGACAAATAATGTAGTTTGCACTTTACAAGGTTCCTAAAACAATGCTCTGAAATACTTAAGAAGAATTATTCAAGACTACAAAACCAAAATTTAAAGCTGAAGAATGACAAAGGTGCTCATGCAGTCAGCCATAGCTTACAGTGCTCTATGTGACATAATCAACATACATCTCATGATATGTGTGCAGTCTGCTCCTCACACAAACCATCAGAGTGCGATTCACCATTTTGAAATTGTATTTTCATATTTCCTGTTCTCCACGTTCCCAGAGTACTAACAGCACAGAACTACCCCAGTTCTGATCTTCCTTCTGAAGGCTCTGATGGCCAACGCAGTAGAACTCCATCGAGTTTCACAACACACTCAAACAACGAACAAGTTTTACCCCAACATTCCTGGGGAGTTTGATAGCTTAATTCAAACGTCACCCATTAGCCAGGCGCTTCATTTTCAGACACATAACGCTGTGCTCCGGTGCCCAGCAAGAGCCGCTCGGCGCAGCACTGCAGAGGAACAGCTGTACAACTCCTTTCTGCTTACGGGCCAGAACGTATCCTTACGGAACAATAAAAAGAGCACAACTCTAATATTTCATAAACGCGCGACTTAAGGGCAACCGCTGAGCAGGACGCGGCTCAGGACGGACAGACAGACGGACAGACAGACAGTCGAGCGCTTCTCTCACCTTGTAAGGCCTTCTCATCGTTCCCGACGCCGCATCGTAGTTGAGCATATCGGTGGGGTCGATCCAGTCGTCGTCCTGGGCCCGGCCGCCCGCCAGCACGGCGGCGCACAGCACCAGCACCAGCATCGCTGCGCCCACAGCGCGGGGCTTCACGGCTGGGGAGGGGGGGCCGCTTCCGTGCGAGGGCTGAAACGGCCGCCGCACAATCCAGAGCTAACGTTCTCGTCGCTATCGCCGCTCCCGGCCCCCCGTCGGGGCCTCGCAGCCGGCCCGACTCGGCCCGGCCCACCCGCGGCGGTTCCCGTCAGCGGCGCCGCCGCAGCCACCGCCCCAACGGCCGCCGCTCGGCCTCGCGCGGCCCCTCGTACCTGAGCGCCGCAGACCGCCTCGCCTCGCCTCGCCGCGCTCCCCCGGCCCCACCGCGCCGCCAGCCCCAGGCCGGCAGTGAGGGCCCCGGCTCCTCCCCGCCCCTTACACCGCCTTCCCCGCCGCGCAGCCCCGTTCCGAGGCGCGCAGGCGCGGCCCGGCCCCTCAGGGCACCGAGAGCGGGCGGGGCGGGAAGGGCCGCGCGCCGTCGATCGCCTCAGGGGCGGCCGCGCGCGGGCACCGCAGGGCGGCAGGAGTGCGGCGAGAGGCGGGAAAGCCAACCGCAGAGCGAGACCGAGGCGGGGCTGCGGCGAGGCGGCAGGCAGCTCTGACCCGGCACGTGCGGGAGCTAAGCATCGGTGCGCGGAACCCGTAACCGCTGCGAGAGGTGACGCAGCAATTCTTTCCCTGCTGTTACTCCAGTTACCGTTTCCCTTCTCCACGCTCAGCCTACTGCTTCAGTCTTCCGTAAATAAGATCCCCCTTCCGCACCCAGGCGCCGTGCAGTGAATGCAAGCACAGGGCAGGTGCTCTCACCCACGGACAACTCAGACTCCCAGGACACGAAGTGATGCATAACTGGGCACCCTGTAACACCACAAGCTGTATCAATTCTCACCCAGCTCGCTTAGGAGTGAGGAAGCCGGCAGCTGCGAGCGCTCCTCCAAAGCAGCATCAGCTGCTCCGTCTGTGTCAAAACAAATTCACACGCCTAGGCTTGTTTTTACTTACCCCACTACAATCAGGTTCTCAGAAACTGTACAAAGACCAACTTCTAAGCGTGCACCAGCTCTTGCCAAATAGTTTGAGTAGCACTGAGATACGCAGATATAGTAGCTGCAGGTGTTGGAGGTCTTTATTGAGATTATAGCACAGATACACTTCTATATTTACCTTTCCACTTTTATACGATAGTTAAAAATGCTTTGCTACAGTGCACGTATAATTTAGTAATCAAGAGAATCCAAAACTTAGCTGCAGTTCAAATAAATAACCTAATGCTTAAGGTTCAAATTTAAAAAGTAAAAGGAACTGTACAATATGAAAAAATATAACAATACATAAACATTCAAATCTAAAGTTCTGTAGAAATAAAACTAATTCCCCATACATAAACAGTGCAAGAAATAAAATTCAGATAAGCTTCTGAACTGGGAATTTAAATTACTTAATTCTTAAATTACCATGCAGACATAGCATTTTAAGCCATGCTGGTTTCTATTATAGTGTTAATGGTATCCCTTTTACTTTGAGAACTGATAGCCATTAAGTTCACTGTGACAACTGCTGCCAATCCACTCTCTTCTACAGTACATTATACACAGAGGTATTCTGTTGCATTCAGAAAGCAAAATATTTTGTTTCTACAGAAAAAGAATTCACTATGTTACTGTTTTCCCCCCTCCAACATGTCAGCTTGTTGAAAACAATGTCATGTAGTAACAAGAGCAACATTTTCCCCCCTAGATGAAGAGAAAGAAAAGACCATAATCAAGATGTGGTTACCACCTAATCACCTTTGAAGTTCAGAGTTCGTTACTAAAAAAGTTGAAGCTGTTGATGTTAAAAAGTCTGACCTCTTGATAAGAAGTGATGAATATAATAAATCTGAAAAAACAGTGGAATATCTTATGTGTACATGGGACTACTTCGATACTGACTGGAAGTGTTGATCAACTTAAGTTCCTCTATAAAATTTCACTGAGGCAAAAACCAAGGAATGCAATTAATACCAAACTGTAAACACATCATTCATGTTACTTAGAGTGCACACTGACAATGAAAGTTCTTCTCAAACTTTGGCAACAAGACTACAATAGGTCACAGCAGCATGAGTTCACATGGAAGACTGAAAGCACTGCAGAAGAATATACTAAAAACACCAAGACCTCCTAGAAACCAGAAAAATCTGTGACAAGTGTCTCTTCAACACACTCTCCTACTCAACTGCTGCTCTCTGAATGCCTAATTATTATTACTTGGTTTTTACAGTTCTGTAGTCTCAGGTCTCTGTGCTTTAGCTGCATAGGTTGCCTGTATTTGCACTCTAGCCATTGTAGGTCCAAAGGGTTACAGTTCTGTCTGCTGACGATGACAAGAAGGAAAGATCTTGTGTATGCCATCTGCATTGAATAACTTTGTCCTTGTGCTCTCCTACCACCATAAGAGGAAGCTGCTTTGTGAGGTCTCCTACAGTAGAGGAACAGACATCATCAGTTATTTCATCAATTTATATTCTAGCTCTTTATGATTTAATAAAACTTACAGGTGCATTTCACCTTATCAAGCATACTGGACCTCTCAACAAGACAGAAACACAAACACACACCATACATTCAACTTAACAGTCCAGGGAAAGATGCTAGGAAAAGGTATAAAATACATCTAAACTCTTCACAGTAATTATGATGATACTTACAGTTTTTTTTAGGGCAAATTTTTTAAATGCTGGGAAAAGCAAAAGCAAAGGCCAGCTCTTCAAGCAATAGGATTCAATAGTTTTTACTGTTATCAGCTCCCTACCCCTCACCAACATGATGACATTTCTAACACTTGAAATTCTATTCTTTTCTTTCAAACCAAAACATTATTTGATTCAATCTCTGTAAGAAAAACAAACTGAAAATTAACCTATCATCTTTTGTATGTTACCTTGCAAGTCTGTCACCTTTATTTTCATATCATAAGATCCTGTGAGCAAGTAGTGAGCCCCTGGAGAGAAGCGCACAGAACGAACATCACTTGCATGAGGATGATAGCTTTGGACCATTCGCCCTCCTCGAATATCATACAACATGCAGCTGGAGTCCTCTTGTCCTGTAGCCAGGAGACGACCGCTAGGATCAACAGCTACTGAGGCTACAGCACTTCCTACAGGAGAAGAATACAAACCATTGTATTTAAGCAAATGACAAAATGGGAATGTTATCACTTGTAGCCAGTCAGGATCATGATAGTGATCACTGACAGAATGTGTGCGTCTGTCCAGGCATTATTGGGTTTGCATCTTCGAGAAACTCCCCTGGTTTCTCTCCCTCTTTTGCAGTTGCAAAGGAGCTTCTCCTGGGTATGGTTACTATCATTACTACAAACACATTTCCATTGCATCAGCCATTGCTGGTGGCCACCTGTGTGCAGGATTTGACACCACGACATAAAGACACACAGCTATTAGAGAGCGCATCCAAAAGAAGGCTACAAATGTGGGGAATCCATGTCTGGAGGGCAAGACATATGAGAAGCAGCTGAGGTAGGTCCAGGGTTTGTTCAGCCCAGAGCAAAGGCTGAGTGGAGGCCTCACAGCAGCTGCATCTCCTCACAGGGAGTAGAAGGGCAGTGCTAGTCTCTGCTCTCCGTGACAGCAACAGGGATAAAGGGAACAGTGTGGAGCTGCATCAGAGGAGGGTCAGGTGGGGGTCAAAGAATAGTTCTGCACCAGCAGGTAGTGGGTGTCAAACAGGCTGCAGTGATCACAGCCCCAAGTTGCTGGAGTTCAAAGAGCGTCTGGGACAATGCTCTCAAACATAGGGTTTGAGTTTTGGGTTGTCCCATGTGGAGCCAGGATTTGAGCTTGATCTTGTGGGTGTGTTCCACTCAAGATACTCTATGGTTCTATATAGAAATATAGAATGCTAGCTTACTTTTTTTTTTCCTGAAACAGCTCACGTGTCTTGTGTTACTCTCAAGTACTTCAGAGCACGTTTGAATTTCACAAGGCAAAGTAGCCACCAATGTTTCAAGTGTTTATTTATTTTTAAGGAAAGAAACATCAATGACACCCTCATGCTTTCTATTAAAGCCTCTGTTCTAATGCAAGAATGAGCAAAGGTGTGGAAGCAAATCTTACCTGTTCCATGAAACGTTGTTCCCACAACACGAACACAACTTGGTACTCTCAGATCCCAGAATCTTACAGTCTTGTCTTGGGATCCAGATGCGATCATCCAACCACTCCATGTATAAAGTGCTAAAATATGACCTGTGGAAACAAGGATTCAGCATATTTAGTCAAATAATGAGATGTTACGTTTCTGATGATATTTTTGCATTCAGAGATTACATGATCCTTAAGAAAGTCTGCAGGTTCTGAAATAATAGTATAAAGGAACTCAGCATTGCACCTTTTCTGGAACGAAGTATGTCCTTCGTTAAATATAATTGTTAAATATAACAGAATATTTAAAGGAAAAAAAAAAACAAAACCCAACCAACCCATCAGTCACAAAGAAAACAACAAAAAAAAGTCAAGCAAAAAAAAACCTGAAAAAAAAAGTCAAAAACAACTACCCTTCCCCACTATCACAGAGCAGTCTAGGGATAATAGAATTCTTGCTCACAGGAAAACACAAAGATGGCATTTCAAAAACAATTGTTACATGGATCTAATACAGGCTTTCAAAATGCAAGACGAAAGTAAGAGCTTACCTGTGTGACCACTTAAAGCATGCAGACCTTGACCTCTCTGACAGTCGGTTGTATATATATTACAGTCCCCTGCTCCAGCACTTATTAAGATAGCACCCCCACTTTCTGGTCCTTCCATAAAAGCAAGATCTCTGATTGTCCCATCATGCATGCTAAATTCCAAATCTGGCCCTGAAATAACAAAAGCAATAATAAAAAGCAAGAAGATGAGGCATACTTAGTTCAGCAGTCAGTGCTGCAGTCTTTAAAGCAGTTACAGTGACAACACAAGTTACTTCAGGCAATGGCAGTATATGATCCATTATAAATGTATACTTTCAATAGAATATTCCATTTGAGCTCAAGTAAAACCTTCAATAATGCTACTTTCACTGGGTGTTGCTTGAGATTCCTACCATTCCTAAAGTGTAGCAAAAAAATATATGGAGATCATCTCCACAGCCAATTCCAGGCAAGATTTACATAATACAATTATTTTTTTCTGTGGACTGTGGTGAAGTACCAAAAACACAAAAAGGTTTTCTCTGCCAGGAAGAAAGGATAATTAAAACCCACACAAGACAAGTCAGCCTGAGTTCAAAATAAGACACAGCCATATTCAGAATATTGGTTGTAAGGGCAAGGCAAAGAAAGTAGTATTTGTGTAAAAGAAATACCAGATTTCTACAGAGAAAGAGATGCCAACAGAACTAGGCAAGGAAAAGGGTAACTCAAATTGGAAATAAACTACTATTGGCAATTCTTACAGACTAGAGCTGGTAAGAACATTCAGCTATTTATCAGTATTTGAAAACAAATTTCAGATGGCAGCACAATGCCACAGAATCTCCAGATTTTCTTAACAAGGAACACAGTGACAATAGATAGGAAAGGGACTACATTCACTCACTTATTAGAAAAATTACAGCAAAACTTAAGTACATTACCTAAATAATTTAAATGGTCTTAAGTAGTGGATGAATAATCTAAAATTACTTATTTACACACACACAAACACACACACACACACTACCTGTTGCATTGCATGTTTCAGCATTAAAAGGCAGTACTTTCACATATTTATCATTAGAACCAGTAGCCAGCAACTGTCCGCAGGGACTCCAGGCCACACAGTAGATTGATCCTTTATGATGCTTATTCCTTTTGAAACGAACTACTGGTTGCTTAGGAGTATTATAAGCACTGAAAAATAGCAAAGAAAGAAGTGTTTTCTTTTTATTTGTAAGGAGAATTATGTGCTCTGTAAATAATTGAAATTGTTTCCTACATGTTAACTCTGCTTGAGAAAGAAGCAAAAGAAAGTTGCTTTAAGAATCTTCTTTGTCCATTAAATAAAAAGTAAAAAAAAAAAACAACAGCCTTTCTAGCACTTATATATAAACCATACATTCAAAGCAAAGAAACACAGCAGCTTTACACACAGCAGAAGAACAGTCCAATTTAAGTGGACTTAAATTCCCACTCTTACAATTGAGGAATTCCCTACGTTATTTCTCTGCTCCCCTAACAGGAAATAGTCCAGTGCTTAAAATACACTATTGCTGTATCCAACATCAACATTCACTGCAGTAACATCAACAACAGAAACTCAGCAAATTTAATCACAGCTGAGGAATTTGAAAAACATACTGTAGACACCTGATAAGAACAAAACAGAGAAAAAATAACCCCAACAAAACAGAAATCAGGACCACTCAGTTTGCATTCACAGAAATAGATTTTTTGCAAAAACCAACCACATGTCTACAGTCAGACTGTTACAAAGATTGTGTTTAAAAAAACATCTCTTTGCTGACTTGAAAATCCCATGATGGAAAGTTTTTGGCAGACTGAGCAAAGCAAAAGACCAGTTAAGAGGAACAAGTACATGTTCAAATGAATAAAGTCTCTGCATTCCTTTGATACCCATACACATTATGTCTCTTGTCTGAACAGATGCATGCACTTCTCACAAGAGACCAATGCTGCAGAGTCAATCTAATCTTTCCCAATAGTTAGAACAGTAAGTTGTGTGAGGAGAGACTAATTAGTTGATAGTGAATTGCCTGTCCTACTAGAAACGCTGGCGCTGTTTACCAACCAAGGAGAGAATATTTGGGCTTCAAGCGCAGCAAGTCAGTCTGCATTGACTATGAAACAGACTTAGCTGATATATTGTCAATAAGTATTTTAGAATTCAACTTCAAAGGCTTTTTGACCAGTTAACTACAAAGGCTACTTACTGATTTACTGTACTATGTTTAAGGGGAGAGAATGAATGGAAATATTCAGATTACCTACTGAACACTTTAAAAGCCTGAACATGAATCCTAGACTGTGCGTACTTGTAGCTCCTTCTGAAACTGTCAGGTTTCAGATGTTTTCACTCTGCTCCAAGAAAATCATGTTATTGGTGCAGGGGCAAGGAGATGATTATTGAGATGACAATATTTACTTTTAGCAGAAAACCCCAAGGTATTAAAAGCAGACATTGAGGCCCACCCACTAAAGCAAAATAACACTTTTATAAGGAAAAGTTGTTGCACGGCAATGTATCTGAAGAGCAAAAACTAGTCCACGAACACATAAATACTTCAGCAGATTTTGGTTTGGCAGTTCAAAATTGTAAAGAAGAAAAGATTGCACTATTTACAACAGCAAAATAAGGGAATGAAACATACAGGTATCAGTAACTACTGGATAAAGAAATACTATCAGACAGGAAAATAAAGTTACAATCTTTCTTACCTTGGGTCAATAACCTCTGGGTAGGCACACACTCGCAAGGTTTTAGAGTTGGAGCCAACAGCGTATAAACTCCCGCTGGGATGAAAGGCAACAGCTCTGACAGCTTGTGTGTCTTCTAGAGTATTAATGCAAATGAACTGCTTTTTTGATTTGTCATCCTACATAGAATGATGACAGTCAAATTAGGTTCTTAAAGCAAAACTAAATGTTGGAAAGTGGACTTGATTGTTGAAATAACGGTTATAAGTTACTCTGAAAAATGTATTAAAAAGCAGCACCAGACTAAATTCAGAGTTTGGAAAAACAATGTTTATTCCTGGTCAGTGAATGACATTCTTCAGAAAATTCGTTACTACAATTCACTCCTAAGCTGACATTAGATTAACATTTCTCATCCTCCCCCCAGGACACCAACAACTACCTTCCTTAACAGCCCAACTCTGAAGTCTGGTACTACAATTAATTTCTACAAATACACATCTAATCCAGGTGAAACTTGCAAGGGGAGCAAAGCTATCAACTGAGCTGCTGCTCCGAACTACTTGTGCCATATTTTAACATTTGACATCTAGAGTACCGTGACCAGTGCTTGGTTCCACTAAGATGACCAAGGGAGTGGAGCTTTCCTTGTGCAAACAGAGACTGAGGGGGTTGGGTCTGTTCCAGGAGAGAAGGGCTTGAAAGAGACTGGGGTCAGTGGATTTAAAGAGTATAAAAACCTGACAGGAGGAGTAAAGAAGACAGAGCAGTGGTACCCAGCACAGAACAAGAGGCAATGGGCACGAACAGAAATATAGCAAATTACATTTAACTATTTCTGTTGTTTTAAACAGAACACACAGAGTGGTCAAGCATGGAAACAGGCTGCCTACAGAGGCTGTGGAGTCTTAATCCTTTTCAGTACATAAAACCCCACTGAGACTGGCCCTGAGCAAACTACTGCTACTGAACTTTCCTTGAGCAGCTGTTGTGGACTTGTTTTTCAGAAGTCCCATCCGCTCTCAATAGTTCTGTGACACTAAGTATTACATTCAGTCTAACCATCTATTAACAATGAGAGAATGTCACATACTCAGGATCAAGCACTGAATCTTGCAAAATCACACACACTACGAGACAGTAAGAAAACTCACCTCATCACCTCTTGTCCTATTTAGATTCCCTGAGGAGTCTTCCAACTGTGGCTGAGTGACAGCATGTTCTGACACACTGTTTTGATTTAAGAGTTGAAATGCACAACAAAAAAAAAGAAGGAAGATTTGTTTGTAAGCATTTCTGGACTAAAGCTGCAGTCATACTGAGAACTTACATTACATGTCTAACTCCTTATCATTAAACTATTATTTTTACAAGAGATTGTCATTTTTTGGGCAGCTCCAGGCATCAAACAAGTCAAAAATTAAAGAAATAAAATATTTTCTTTCATGCTACAATACACAGAACACATGCGTGGCAAAATAGTTTCTGCTTTTAGGTTGGCATTCATTTTACACAGGAAATTCAGTAGCCACCCCAATTATTTTGTATTTCAGAAGCTTAGTAGAATTACAAAATAAACAGGAATTACACAAATAATATGGAATAACAGGTTTGAAATAAAAATTAAACATAAAATAGAAGCCATCACAAATAACCACCATTTCTCCTATGTCAAGAATTTATTTTAAAACTCATGTAAAAATATCTAGACAATAGGTCATGAACCAACTCAAACAACAAATCTGTTTGGTATTGAGAAGTAAATACAAACTGCTATACCCACAGTGCTAAGAGAAGGGAATTTCCAGTCTTAAACAGGTATCAAGTAACTTACATTTGATTCCCCTGCACAGGTGACTCTTCAGGAAAAGGTATCTGATTAGCTGATCCACGCTTTCGAGGAGTGCTTGTGTTAACACTTTGGCCATCAGTTGGCATCCTCTGAGGAGCATCTGATGTAACATTACTTGCTAGACTGGTAGATGCATTCCCTTTGCTCCCATTGCATTGCTGGCTAAGTGTTTGTACATCATTTCCAAGACTGTCCATACCTATATTTAATTCTCCTAGCTTCTGGATAGACCTAATTAAAAAACAAACAAACAAAAAAACAGAAAACAAAACTAGGTTAACTTGCAAACTTGCAGAGTTATGCGAGTGGCTAGAGAAAAGGAGAAGAGTAACAGATATCCCCAACCTGTTAAGAAACTGCTCAGTAAGATTCTGTTGCTGGTCAGCTCCATCTTCTTGATTCACACCACCTTCCAGCAACATCTGCTGATATAATTGCCGCTGTTGCTCTTTTTGTTCTAAGTGCTGCTGGTAACGTAGCCTTTGTCTGTAGTATTCTTGAAACTGTTCTGTTGAATCACGAAGCTTAGAAAAATAAGAATAATTACTTGTAGTAACTACTACAAGTAGCTAAATACTCACCCTCTGGTTCACTAGTTTATTACAGGCATCAAAAGGTCAGCAGTACTTTTCCCTAAAACTAAATACAATTTCCTTACTAACGAAGGAAATCACTGCCATACTGTGCTGTTAGTGTTGGAGTACTGCTCTTGTGCTTATTTCAGGACAAGACTGCTCTTGCCCATAAAATTTCCAAAGCATTAATTAACATCAAAACAAACAGGTCATCAAAAGGTGAAAATAAAAGAAAAATTACTAAACAAGCTACATTCCAAATTCCAATTCATATTTTCAATTTCACTTCAGTATTTTCTGCTGTGTTGATACCTCTCTGCAATCAGTCTGCAGAACAGATTTCTATCTCCCAGCGATCAACATTAAAAAATAGGATGTAGCATCTCTAGGCAAAACAAATACTTCAGCTTCCTTTTACACTGTCTCTTCACATTTATGTAGTCTCTTTAGCTTCTCCCACTACTCCCTGCCTTCTGCACTCACTGCCTGCCACTAGCTCCCAAGAACTTCCTGCCTTCTGCACTCCCTCTCTCTGTTGCTAGCTCCAAATGTCACCATCAAAACCAGCTGAGAACAAATTCAACAAGAACAGTGAAATACACAAAGCCAAAAGCACTTCAGTCCAAGACCTAAGTGTTAACAACGACGTGCATTTTCTGAAAAATAAAACAATATTTTTACCAACTGAAAGAAAAAAGTAGTAGTAGCAGTAGGCAAAAAAGTTCCTCATACTTGTTAGGTTTCCTCAAGATGAGAACTTGGAAATTATCTTCGAAAGCTTAAGAAGCATTCTAACTATTTCAAATACATGGCCCATTTCCAAATTGCTGAGTTAGCATCCTTGCAAACAACAGGCATACTCTGGACCACATTTTTTTCATAACTAATACTTATTTGCTGCAATTGGATCAAATTCCTGGATCCTTTAGTCTGGGTGACAATGATATAGAATCCAAAACCTAAACATGTTGTATAAATGCTCTGTAGTATAAAACCTGACTTTTAAAATCAATCTTTCCAAGAACAACACAAATAAGAACTAAGGAGACTTGAAAGAATTTCTTATTCACACAGATAAACACACAGCAATAACACATACAAAACCAAACATGAAGAAACTGGACTGTATATTACTTTGGTTTTCATTTGTGTATAATAGCCCAGCCAACATCTTCACCTACAAAGTAACGTCTGCTGCCTTCATTCTCCCCCATAAACTCTGCCATGGTTTTCTGACTTTTGAGGACTGCTCTGCCATGTGCCTAGCTAAGCTCTTTCCTCTCTCCCTTTCCTTATTCCCAGCCCATATAAATTACGTCACTGCAGCAAAGATGTTACTCAACAAAGTCCTTGAGTGGAGCCAAGTCCTCACATTTAGAGGATTCTGTTAATCTCCTCACAGCCCCATTGCCCCACTCAATCGCTTAGAGTCTACACTAAACTAGCCCTGTTAAGACTAGACTGGTTTTCAGTAGTGTGGACATGTCAAAAGTTTACTTAAGAAAATCAAACTGGAGTCTACAAACCAAACAAACGTTTATAAGATGTTATTTCTTCACTCAAACACTTAGTACAAATATTCAGGTAAGAATACATTGTTACTGAACTAAGAGGCAGATATTTAGAATTGTGGAAAGCAAAAAGAATGGATGACTGTTCATCCCTACCTACTAAACTGCTATTTCACCTTCCCCATATTGCCACTATAAGACAGGAAAAAAGTCAAGGCCCAAAGCTTTCAAGCTGTTTTTTTTTTTAAAAAAAAAAAAGGCTATGCTACTGGATTCTGGATAGCAAAGATACATTTAGTAGGGATTTATTTGATATTCATTACTCTGTGCTCTAGACTAATTACATACGATGGCCCCTGAAACTTGACACTAACACCAACACTGCAAGCTACCCTCTAGATTCCTGGCTAAAACACTAAAAGGATTCTTAAGCATTGTTTAATCTAACATTGCTGACTTAGAGCTCTGCAAAATTTAAGTTACACGCAATAGTTTAGCATCACTAATGTGAGAATTCATATTCATTGGGTGCACTACAGACTTAACTGACAGCAGAACGTCTTACAATGAAAAAAAAAAAGAAGTGTCTTATATAAGATGCAACATTGTAATTTAATTTGTTAACATCTCATAAAAAAGCCACCAAGACTGAATACAAGTTACTGTCACGCATGAAGTTCTCAACACAAAAAGCAAATTACGAACATATCAGAACACAGCTCCAAAGGCTTCATTATTTTTCAATAAACAGCCAGTACCTCATTTTTCTCTTGTTTGGCCGATCCCTGACTCTGCGCTCCAGTGACTGGCTCATTTTCTGGAACTAAACTCTGGGACAATGCCTCGCTGCCAATGGGATGCTGTGGCTCCACAGGAGTATCACTTCTCGCAGCAACATGAAAAAGAAGTGTAATTGAGAAAAGATAGGAGTAGAAAGTCCCCTGGTAAGAATTAAGAAGTAACATTCTAGAGTAAAAGCTACAGGAGTTAAGCAATCTATAAACACCAGCTATGAAGAAGATGGTAAAGCCAAACATTAAACCAGGTCATTCAGAAATGGCAATAACTCTTTTCAAGATAAACACTGAGTATATTTAGTTATTTGCAGTATCATGACCCAAGTTTACAGACACTGAGAATGGAATAGAATAACAAAGATGGAGTTACAGCTATCTCACAAACAGCATATCTCTATCAGTGAGGAAAAAATTCAAAATATTGAACACAAAATATTGAACAGAACCTCTATTACATAATCAGAACATAAATTTGTACTTATGCTTCAAGTTTCTGTACATCTAAGCTTCAAGAAAATCCAGCCTGAGCCCAAAAGGCTCACAACCAAATATGAAAATCTGATTTTAATCATAAATGCATGAGGAATAAAAATCCTTGTCTACAGAGTTTTACTTAACCAGCCATTAAACAACCAAGGTAAGTTTCAACATTATACTTACGTCCAGAAATACGATGCATTTAATTTTAACCTAAGTACAAAACTGCAGTTGCACTTACCGCTCAGGTGACTCCTCAAAAATGCTGTGGCACTCAGTATTCTCCAGCATAAGACTTCGGCTGAGATTCTGTACTCCAGGATAATGGAAATTAGCAAAGGAGTGCGACATGGGAGAAGTTTTGGTCCCGAGGTCTGTGATGCGCTTCTCATGATTTGTTAACCCGCAGGACAGCCCGTCTAAGGCAGGGTTTAAGGAGCGGGTCATGTAAGCATCAGCTGACTGAGGCCGCCTCATTGGGGATGATGGGTATGGAGAAAGTTTGCTAATAAGAGGTGTCAAAAGATCAGCATATGCAGCTTTTGTAGGCTTGAGGAGTTTATCAACATGAATATTAAGCATCTTTTGTTCAAAAGCACAAGAAAAAACAGTAGCTGGCAGGTTCTGTAGCCACGATAATAAGCTAAGGTCCAAATCATCACACCCATTACCACATAAGAGATCGATGCCCAGCAATACTTCACTTTCTGTAATTTCTTCTCCTGTTGCTTTACTCTGACAGAATTCCACACAACATTCATAAAGCAATCCCTTCATTACAAGCTGAAATAAACGATTGTTACTTGCTTTGAAACCAGCCTCGCTCAGTTTCCTATCAGCGGGAATGAACTCTGCCACCATGACACAAGCTTCTTCAAAGCAGTGCACCCGGGCTGTGCTGGGATTCCAGTCTTTGAATTCTGCATGGTTGGTCAAGCGAGGCAACGTGAGCAGCAAGCAGAGTTTGCTGTAGTCTTCCTTCGAGGGGCAATATTCTTCTAACGCGTGTAGGCACTGCACAGCCTCTCGCATCGTGAATTCCAGCTACAGAAATATTCAAATCAACAGAGTAGCTCAGAATACGTGTGTTTCTATAGTTAGCAGAAGAAGAATGTGCAGTGGCAGGATTTTTCCACTACCATTCTTTTATTAATATTACTGTTTCTATTTTAGCAAAATAGCATGCAATATTTTAAGTCCAAAACTGCTGATGCAAATGCACTTACAGAGTCAAATTCCTGGATGTTCATACTTCCTGAAATCTCCGCCTTCTGCCCCATTCCTACTCTTATTTTCTACAGACCTATGGAACTTTCACATCACCGCAGATTTTGCAGGCTTAAAACTTCACATCTGCAGCTAAATAGATTCAATTCTACTGTAGTACAGAAGGTTACTTCCATTCTCAGGGCCAACTCTATATACATATATTTTTCCCTCCTAAGTCTATGGAAAGCTATCAGCATAATTATAAAAAGTGGCATATTTCTCTAGTTTCCAGTTATCAGCAAATTTAATTTGTCTTTTATATTAATGTTTTCTGTTTTCCAATCAGGAAAACACTAAAAGAAGTTAAAAAAAAAAAGTTAACCTCTACAGATAACACATGAATAGATGGCTTTTAGTAGAAAGCTTGTTGAAACTAAAAGTCAGAAAAACATGTTAAATACACCTAGCTTAGTATCTTTAGTTTAAAAGATTCTTTAAAAAAAAAAAAATCAATAAAATCCTACCTCTGTTCCCTAGCACATTCTCAGTGTACAAGCCTTTCACCCACAAATGCTTACACATCTGGTAACATTCAGCACAAAAATAAGAAATGGATTTGACTATCTTCTCCTGTACCATAATCTAATAATTGTGTACAAACAGACTGATTACAGAAGCGTGTGATCCATTTACAACACGCACTTCAAGCTTTGTCCACACTGTCAAGAAAAATCTCTGTAGTATATGTAGTGAGACAGAGAATTCAAGTTAATTCAGTTCTCAAAACAAAATCAGTTGTCTGAGAACTACTGGAATCCTTCATTTTTTTTTTTCATTTGATAACCTTTGTGTTAGAAAATTACTACTCTTGTATTACTGACAAAAATGAGAAACTCTGATTCAGCCCACAGTCGGCACGCCTCTTCTGTCACTTGGATTTGCCGTTCATGTCTCCATACTGAAAATCTAAGTTCACAGCTCCTTCTGTTTGCTTATTTAATTCAATCAGTCCTTTGTGACTGCATCTGTTGCCATCAAAGAAACAACAGCATCTTCTCTCTTTAAAAGCAACAGGGAAGAAGGTTAAGATCAATTTCATCTCTCATTTGGATCTGACTCTGACAATAAATTTCCCTGATTTTCAGGCTTTCTTCAGAGCCCTCCTGAAAAAGAGCACTGTTCTTTAGCATAACGGCCTAAAGTAAATTTCAAGACCACAAAGATGACATATGGTCACTGATCTATACTGCCACGTTTCAAGCAACCCTTGCATATAAAATTCTATTTGAGACCTGAGGATCACATTTGCTTCCAAAGGACATCAATTAGTTTGTCCATTATTTATGAAACCATTTGGTAATAGACAGAATTTGGGTATTCGGTCTGGGAGCATTTGTTTTTCTTTTTATTAGATAATGTGAGTAAGTTTGTTGCCAATAAAAAATTCCCCAAACAAAGACAGATCTTACATGCTGAGGCTCGTCTTCTGCTGACATTGCATTGTTTACACATAAGGCTTCCAAGAACTTCTGCTTCATAATTATGTAACGAAATCTGCAGGCAAGTAGTGAAATATTACCCATTTTGATCCAGTAGTTCAATATTCTTTTAGAGACATGCAATGTATTTTAGAGCTATTTTTTGAGTTAGGGATAGAAATGACTGTGCTAAGAAACTCTGATCAAAGTTTAACAGAGTGGTAACCACAACATTTTAGGAGGACATGTTCTTCTTCAATCACTGCTTTCAAAAATAACACATTAAAAATATTTGAAGGGTCATTAGGGGATAAAAAAAAGTATAGCAAGCACACTTGTTTCTTAAATAAAAACACATCCAAACATAAAAGAACAGTTCAGCAAGCAGCATTGCATTCCTAAGATGTAAAGCAAATGAAAGCCCATTACACCTTCTGTGCACATGGCTTTTCAACTTCAAGTATAAACAACACGGCCACATGCAATTAGGAACTGTATGCAGGACCCATACACACACACAAAACAGTTAAAAAGCAAAAATTACTATTTCCATAAGGAATAATTAATTTCTTGTATTTTTCACAACCACTCCCAAGAACAATGTAACTCATACATGGAGACAGAGACATATATTCTATTCTACCTTTTCTTGTCGAATTTTTCCATACATTCGAGAGGCTGAATAAATTGAAGAACCTCATCCCACTGACCATCAAGAATCAACTGCCTAATAAGAGAAAAACAACAACACTGCTTTCATTTCACCAGACAAGCACATCTTCCTTCCTTCTAAGCAACCAGCTTAGAAAGCTATACACTTAAATGACAGCTGGATATTTAAACATAAAACAGGTGATCAATCTGTTTAGAAAAATTAATGCTTCGCACATATGTTAAAATGATTGATACAGTAAAGCACAAATCTCAGTATTGTGTAAAAAAAATAATTTCATGCAGGTACAAATACTGATGCTTTTAAAGACATATCAATGAAGACGAAATGGTCCTGTGTTTCCTGCTTTACTTGTAATTCTTATTGAGTATTCTTCAAGCAAGAGATTTTAATTAAATACATTTATTCAAGGAAGACACTGCTGAATTGAAACGAATTTAAAAATATGTAATTTTAACTGTATAAATACTGTTGGACCTATTCTTATACAAAGAGGTGCGGAGCACCTACAGTAAGAATGTAAAAGCAACAGCTTGGAAATAACTATGCTATGTGAATAGTGTGCTATGTTGCACAAGTCCCAGTGCACACCATACTCCCAAAAAGTCCAGTTCTAGAAGGAAAGGCTGCATTCCTCATTAGTTGCATAGTCTGAATTAACTAAGAATGAAACAAACAAGTATTACTACTAATTTCAATCTCTTTAGTTCTTTCATTTTATCTCAGTACCTGTAGTCTCACTGAAAGAGAAGCTACATGAGAAAATCTGTTCAGTAATTTATGTATTTACACATTAAGAATAACCAGATAAATTATTTCCTCATGTTTGCACAAAGTTATTAAATACCTACATGATATTTCATGTCATAGGAGATGCAATGCTGAAGAATTACAGTGCATCTACAGTAACTGCTTTTAATAATTCAGAGGACAGTATAACGAATGGTAAATGACACAAACTTCCATGCCTCGATGACCGCAGGTACCTCATCCCAGATCTCAGTACTAGCAGTACAGTAGACTGTAAGAATATTTTATTTGTATCTGGAACCAATCAAGGACATGCTCATTTCCATGTGACATAATAAGCAGATAACAACAGATCACTGCTGCTAGAAGATCTTGCTCTCCCATCTCCTGCTCAGGTGCTTTGCCCAACTTAGCCCTTGCTGACACTGACACGTGTTAAGACTCATTCCCACTTTATATTCATTAGCATGCCAGGAAAATAACTAAGTCAAAATGAATGAACATGTGAATAAACAAGAAAACAAACAAACAAACCTAACTGTAAAGCCTATGTGGATGCTTAGTCATTTACATTAAGTAGTTCATTGAAGGAATTTGTTAACTTCAGAGATGAAACACAAAACAGGGCTGGACTACACAACTGGGATGAGGAAGCAGAAGAACAAGACAGCAACTCTTGTTTAGTGTCATGGAGCTGCCCGTGGAATCATAGTCCAACGGTATCCTTTCATACACGTGGTACTGAAGCACAGGAGAAAGGCCTACCTTAAGAACAGCATGTCATCTGAAAACAGGCCATTAATGACCCCGCTTTCTTTCTCAAGTGCCAGCATACTGATATGAAGCTTCCTTGAGTTCAGAAAATCTAGTATCAGTTTAATTATTTCAGCTTCTTTAACATTCACTGTTTCTTCAGCCGTCATGATGGCAGCCTGAAAGGAAAGAGAGAATTTCAGTGATGATCAATATCTTTTTATGTTTGCTTAACAACTGCTGACTACTCAGATTTTTCCATAGTTTTACAGGACAGAATACTGTAGCATTACAAAAATAAAAATCAACTTCCAAGTTTTGTTTTTTCAAGACGTCATTTATAAGGCCTCAAGTACAACTAACACCGCACCTTTACATTTCTTCTCTATCAGCAGATCGGGTCCAGAGAAAGCAGTCTACCAAGAAACCAATCCCATTGCAATAGAAGCAGTGTATGTGAAACTGCACCTCACTATTTGCCTTTCAGAGAAGTTCAAAGAGCATATGAATTTGCCAGCTACTATGTTCTATCTAGACGTCTTACATATAAACTTAAAACCAGATTTGTTAGAAACACATGCAAAAAGTGAAGCACACTAAAAAGCACAGTGAGTTCACATCTCAGCCCCTTTTTTTTGAGCTGTAGATGGAGGTTTAACCAAAGTTTTCTATTATTCCTCTAAAAGGACACCTACTTCTGTCTGCATGCTTCATGAACTACCTAACTCTGCAAATCCAAGACAGCCCAATTCAGCTGCTGACTGCTGGAGCCTCCCATTCACTCATCTGCCTCCACCTGCCTCACCCAGCCCCTCCTCAACACCATTCCCTTCTGCCACTGGGGCAGCCCTGCCACCAGCTTGTGTCTGGGAGCAGCTCAGGCTGTGAGGAGCTCTCCAGCCACCCCCTGGCACCACAGAAGGGCCAGGCACCAACTCAGCACCTGCCTGCTCACCTGGGAGGCACAGGGCACTACTGCAAACATGTGGAACCAGCACAACCACACCTTCTGGCAGGAGCAAAGCTGTAAAATGACTTAAATGGATTACGAGAGCATACAAAAACAAGAAGCTGGTATCAGTGATGAGCCCCCAGCAGGAAGCCATATCCCCAGAAATGAGCTAAGTAGAATGAAAGCAATCAGAAAAACAAACGAACACACAGAGCAAAGCGTCCGCAGTAAGAAGTCACAATACCCTAATTACTCCCTAGAGATGAGGAGAAGATACAAATACTCCAGTGAAACTGATAAACCAAGACTACTGAACTTTAGGCAATTTAAAAAAAAAAAATAGGCATAACAGAGTTTTCTTCTTCATTTTCCTTATGATCACATGCCAACTTTTTTCCAATGAGGTTTTTGCCAGAATGTCTGATTGGGAACACATTTGACGATACCAGCACAATTTATTCTGGAACACCAGAGACCTGGCTGTGCCAGACACAAATGGCCTTCTTACAGCAGCTGGGTTTGACTCTCATTGCAGTCACTCCAGTCACCTGCAATTTGGATGGGCTCTGGGCAGACACACCCAGAGACTGCGCACCCACTCCTGGCTGTAAAGTCAAGGGAAAAAAATTAAGATCTGGGTTGCAGAACATCTTTCTGCAGGAAAGCAAACAGATGGACAGACAACAGACAAACCTACAGCCAGCACCTCTAGCAAAATGCTCTTTCCTCACATTTTAGCACCATTTTTATTTCCCCTTTTGGCAATCTGGTCAGGATTTTTGGTCCCAGAAAAAAAATTCAATTCCACCCTTATAGACCGGAGAAGAAATGAACACAAATGTAACTAGGAATTTAGCATTAACATCTTCATTCCTAGCCTCATCTAAAGCATATGCGTTTAGCTTTTACTTTGCTTTATTGCATTGGTGGTTACATGAAACAACTTACATGGCTTCCCTGGCAAACAACGAAGCTGAGCCAAACCTGTACTGAGCCTCACCATCAGGAAACCACCTGCACAGCTCAGGCTAATACTCTCTTTGAAGCAAGGAACACCCACACCCCAGCTTTCTCTGCTGCTGGATCCATTGGAATGTGCTCTAAACAGGAAGTCACCCTACAGACTTTCAAGATTACCTTCAATTAGGTAGTCTTAGAACCTATGGTTAAGTTTTTTTTTTCGCTTATATTCCCCGCATAAATTGGATAAAGGATGATCAGCACCCCCCCATTTCATGTGGAACGAATAATGGCACCTCTGGCATCCCTGTTAAGAAAAGTCAAAAATGTAGTTTGGACGCTGATTCTCAAAAGAGAGTTTGAAACGTACCAGTAAGCTCATAAATCAGCAAGATTATGAAAACACCACACATTTGGTGTCAGAGCAACATTCCTATCAGTCATGCAGATAGAAGAGAATGGTAAACCTACTGAAGAAGGTTCTTCACTTAACAGAAAGTTTTTTTTAGATCTGTGAGCCCAGACTTCCCTGCATTATGCTGTCCAAATAATCAGCAGTGCTGTAATACCATCATGACATCACAGCTATACATAGGCTTACATACAACATTGTGAAGTAAATCAGCTTTTCTATCAACCAACGTGAACGTAATAATAAAACTAAATAAAAATCAAACATCAGGGAAACTCAAGATTAGAGCTCAGCTGCATCTTCGGCCCATCCCACCGCACTGCTTTCTGCCAGCACATATGGCAACACAGCGTCACAATCTGATCAGCTCTAGCACTAATACTGAAGAACAACCGAAGCATAGCATTAACCTGAGGTATAAGTGATGATAAAGGAGTATTAAAGCTTAAAATTTCAGCGTCCTCCTCTGACAAAGTACTTTTTTTTCTTACCCCATCTTTTCATAGCAGCCCATTCCAACATCTGTCCCCCTTCCAAATCCCCATAACCATCTCCTAAGTAAACCAATATCAAGAAAAAACAAGAAATCCAACCAGCTTTCCTGCCGCTCAGCTGACACACCTCTTCTCTGCTTCCAAAGCACCAGATGCCCTTTAAAGCTCCCCCATGCTTCCCAGGGAGAGCTTTCATTCTTGCTCTGCTCTTACTCATATTCTAAGCACAAACTAACTGCATCAAGCAGTGCTCTTTACGGAACGTAAACAGGCATGTAAGTACACTACTTTGGGAGAATGCTTGTAAACTAGAAAATGATTCGGGGATAGTCTCTTAGTTACCCTTCTTAGAAGAAATTTAACTGCATCTGCACTCACATGACAATTACAGCAAGGTCTGACGTTGTGAAATAGAAATGAGTCGTCAAACTCCCAAACGAGAATTACTCCTTTGTCTTCATCCCTCCCAAACGGGCCAGCAGCACACAACGTGCCCTCACAGAGCCTGCCTGGGAATTCCAGTACTTCTTCCTCGCGTTTCTGGGCATTTCAGCACCGCGCAGAACCAATGCCGGGGGGCGGCGTTCAGGCACGCAGCGCTTCCACACCACAACACAACGGAGAACGCGTTCTGACTACAGCGCACCTGCTCCGAGACCGCCTTTATTCGTCCCCACACGCGCCGCCAGGCGGACGCCCCTCAGCCGGCGGGCAGCGGCACGGCGCCCCGTCACACAGCGCGAGGCCGGGAGGGCGCTCCCCGAAAGGCGGCCCGGGGCGGGGGGCGAACGGCCGGGACGCACGGCCAGGACCGCAGAGCGGCCCCGGAGCCGCCCGCGCCTCCCGCCGGGCCGGGCCCGCGCCGCCGGGCTGACAGGGGCCGCCCGCCCGGCGGAGCCGCAACAAAGGGACGGCGGCAACCGGGCGGCGCCGCGTCGACGCGCCACGAAGCGACGGAGGCGCGGCGGGCACCGCGCGGCACGGCACGGCCGCACGGGGGGAACGGGCCCCGGGGGGCGGCCGGCCCGCACCCAGCCGCGCTCGGCGGACAGCCGGGCAGCGCCCGCTCCGCAGCGCGGCCCCGAGGAGAAAGCCCGGCCCGGCCGGACTCCTCCGCCGCGCGGCTCCCGCCCTCCGTCCCGCCGCACTCACCTGGGGCCCGGCGGCCCGTCCGCGCGCCGGCTGCGGGGCGTGAGGAGAAGATGGCGGCAGGCCTCGCTGCGGGGCGGGCCCGGGGCCGCGCTCGGTCGGCCGGGGTCTCGCTGTCGCTCGGCGCTGCGGCCGCCGCCCGGCCTCACGGTCGTCGCCGCCCGGCGTCCAGGACCCTCCCCGCGCCGGGGCGGAGTGCCCGTTCGCCGCCCGAGTGGAAGCGAGAAGGGACGGCCCGGCTGGGCGTCGCCGCGGGGGCGGGGAGCGGCTGGCGGCGGGGCGGGGCCGCGCTTTGTCGGCGGCGGGGCGAGCCCCCTACCGCCCCCGGGCCGCGGCGGGTGGCGGCGGGGCCGGGCCGCGCGCTGAGGGAACTGCGGGCGGGGTGGGGCGGGGTCGGGCGGCGGATCCGCGGCGGCTGCGGCTGCCGGGCCGGCAAGTGCGGGCTCGTCGGCGTTCCCCGCCCAGCGCGGCGGCTCCGGGCGCGTCCCTGGGAGCGGCCCGCCCCGGGGCCTGCGGCGCCCGTCTGAGGGCTGCGGGACCCGCCTCGTCTTCGCCGAGGAGGTCGTGCGGCCGAGTGCCCGTCCGGAATTCCGCGTCCCTGCCCCCGCTCCGCAGCCTGGTGCCAGCTCCCTCCGGGGCCGAATCGGGGGAAAAATGTGCGTTCCTCATGAAACATCAGATGTACACATGCTATATATGAGATACAAAGATGCATTTCCATTTGATTTCACATTCAGTTTAAAGCATCTTCGTAATTCTCAAGGCAGCAGCTAAGACCTAATATGTGAACACTGGCTATGCTTTCTCTGTGTTCAGATACTGCATTGAGATGAGATTCAGCAAACCATATTAAAATGCCAGTGCTCCGCATGGACAAAATCCTGGTACATATACAGCACTGCATGGGCAAGCCACGTCGAAATGGAGGATGACAGTCTTCTAATTGAGGAAGTAGAGACCTGATTCGCTTTTAATTACATGTGTGTGATGTGTGACAGGTTGTCAGGGAACAATCTGGATTCTCTCACACTGATGGCTAAAACTGCAAAGTAGCACAATGCATTGATTCAGCTTGCAAACTGCTTTGTTAAGAATCAGCTGAAGTGCAGCTGGGAAATGTCCTCATAATATTGTTCTCTTTCTTCTTTCTGAAAGGAACGCGCAGAGATGTCCTGCAGTCAGGCCTATGAGGAGCAGCTTGGGCAAAGTGCCACCTGGCTGAGCAGCAGTGACTCCGCAGAGGATGAGCCAGGACTGGAAGCTGCCGGCTCCTTCTGCAGCACTGATGTCCCAGCACTGCATCCCAAAAAGCTGGCTGGGTTCTCCAGCTAAAACACTGACCCCTCCCTTCTGCTGCAAAAGCTATCGCCTGTTGCTTGATTACATCCAGAGGCAAAGATTAATAGAAAATTTCATTTCTGTTGCCTAATAGAAGTGACGTAACAGCAATGATAGAAAGAGGAAAAACAAGATGACTTGAAACATTTGCAGAATGTACGTTTGGGTAAAAAATTATTTTAAACTTTAAGCTAACCAAGCAATGGCTGAGCACACACGATTTAAAATTTGATCTCAATTTCACAATGGCTTTACTGTGGTTTACCTCTCGCGCAGTAACTGTTTTCAGGGGAGGTCTGGAGATCAAATCTGTGAGACTCCACCTCTGGAGAGTAAGAGTTCTGGTATGAACGAACGGTAAGGCTTCTCCCAAGTTAGAGACTCTAAAGGAATAATAAATTCTGAATTTAAAACTATTCTGTTTCCTACAGAGAATATAGGGCTCTTCTTCCCAGGGAAGCAGTAAATTCCTACAGTCTTGAAAGAGATTTCCTGAACCAAGGATCTGCCCTCGGGGAGGGGGATGAACCATTAGCATTACTTGATGTGCCTGCTTGAGCGGTTAATAATTCTGGAGAGAATTCGTAGAAGCATCCTATTGGAAAAGGGGAGATAGAAGCTCCTGCTCTTTGGTTGTTCAAAACTTTACTCTGGCACAGAAGGATATCTTTGGGGCGGCCTCAGCTTGCTTTGAACTCCCTAGTCATTAAAGCACAAGAAGGTGACTCCGTGAATAGCAAAGCTGGGTGTGGGTTTTAAAGAGCTTGAAAATCAGGATTAGTAGAGCAGTTTTGCACTGGCTAGTAACAAGGCGAGGCATTGCAGTCTGTTTCGCACTGCCTTAGAGAAAAAAAGGGACTATTTTAGTGATATTGCAGGTGGCCACATACCATATCAACAGGACTAAGACACATTCTTGGAGTGCTGACCTTGCACGTTATCTGCCACCAGCATTCCGCAGTTTGTGCAAAGCATCTTTAAGCTTTTTAGGGATTATAAGAGACCCGTTCAAATCTTTACATTTTCTATTATTTTCATATTCAAGTTTTAAAGTACATGCACATTTAACTCTGTATTTGTATGTTCCCATCTGTTTGTAATGATGTACAGGAAAGTGACTGAGCTGGCTGAAAAATAAGCAGTTTTGAGGGAAAGGAGGGAAAACTATTCATTTTGATCTATATCAGTTTTAAATTCACTGCTAGAAGTCCTGGTATTGAATTTCCTATCTTATCAAAGCTGCCCTTAGAGTAGATCTGAATATTTAGACATTGTCGGTTAGCACAACAATTCAGTTTGCCTGTTGGTGTTGCTGTGATGTCACATCCCATTTCAGCAGAGATCCTTGCTCTTGCTCTGCAATCCAGCACAACACACACACACGCACACACAAAGGTAAAACTTAGGATGGAAAAAACTACTAATTAACGTATCTGAAAGGGAGGGCTTTTTTTTTTTTTAATACAATTTCTTTTCAGAATTGCAAAACTAACAAACACAACTTATTTCACGCAACAAGTCCCTCTTTACTAGCTGTCTTGATCATCTTGCTCAAGATGAGATCATCTTGAAAACTTGCCCTTTCAAAGCAACCCTATTGCACTGACCACTAAGTTTGCATGGTTTTTTTTTTAAACACACAACCCTGTCGTCCAGTTAGTTCTATCAGTTGACTTGAAATTGTGGAACTCACCTCTGAAGAGAACAGGACAACTCTGTGTATACTGCAAAAAGGTAACAAGAAGCCTAATTACTATTTAGCCTGGTTCAAATAACATTTAAAAGCTAAATTATATGTGAAAGACAGCAATACAAAAAGGAAAAATAATAATTTGCATACTTCCTAAAAATTCTACATTGCTGAAATACTATATGCAGAGAAAAATTAAGCATGAATGTAAACTTCATATAGTTTGTTTAGGTGTAAACATGAGAACAAATAAATACACATTTGGTGCCATGCTTTTATTTAAATGAAAGGAAAAAACTACAACAGTACCACATAAGTAGCAATGACAATATTTTACAGCACAGCATTTGAAAAAATATGGAAGCTATGCTCCATAGAAGTGGACAAGTAAGCACACAATACACTGTACATTTTCCAACGTTGCCCATTAAATCAATTAAATAGCTGAATTTGGCTTTAAACAGCCAAATAATAAAAACTAACAGTCATCCTAAAATAAAAAAAAAAAAAAAATCAGTAGCTGTTGTGACTGTTAGAATACGAAATTTTGCTCCAAAACCTAACATGATAGTTTGGCAATTCAGTCATAGCAACAATAGTAATACCCCTGATGAAAGCACCAGTGTGTTCTGAAAAGGTCAGTGATAAATACTGGCCTTCACGGAAAGCTTCCTTATTATTTTCATGTTTTCAATTTATTTTAATTTTTTTAATTTTTTTTTTTAAACATGATCCTAACCATAGACCCACTGTAATTAGAAAATTTGCAGGCTTAAAAAGGAAAAGCACATCTAGCTTTACTTTTCCTGTATTAAGTAAAACTTTATACTGCGAGCAATGAACTTTTCAGCTGCATTATTCACATTCTACTCTTAAACATTGCACAAATCTTTCACCTGTTGACAAGTGTAGATTTCTTTAATACATTCAGATATATCTAAAACGAACCAGACAACTCCTCTGTTGTGTACTTAAGCTCACTTTGATTAGATCGATGTGTGTGTCTTCACGGTGTTGCAAATGACCAGCTAAATCATAATACACATTTTAGAAATGAAAATCCTCCCATTATTAAACTTCTTGTGAAGTCCTTCGACATGTGTAAGAGTTGATTCCAGCCTTCTGGTTTCTTCTATCAATGTATATTATACACAGTTTCATACTGTTATTCAACATGTTCCTACAATGGTATTTGTAGGAACTGTCTAACAGGCAGAATGTGCAAACTCTCTTGCCCCCATTTAATATTATTTATAGCTATATACACAATATGTATACACTTGAAATATAAGAGTTACATATCCTGGTGATATACATGCAAGCAATAGGAATCTGCTAACCACAAATAATTTTGAGCCACAAACATATTAAACATATATTTTAAAGTGTTTTTTCTTTTTTTTTTCTTTTTTACAGATTTAACAAATATACATAAATATAAGAACATAAATTACAGTAAAACTGACAGCATTTTCAAGAAAATATTTGTAACCCAGATGCATTGATGCCTAAGGCTTCATAATAATTTTAAAAAGTACTGTTCTAAACTGTTTAATGGTATCTCATTCAGGTGCATTTTTATATAAGTAAATGAGTACATCATAGTAGTGAGGCATTGTTTCTCTCAAAGCACTTTAATGAGAGAAATATGAACTTAATTTTAGTGTCCCTATAAAAGAGAATGGAGTACACACTTATAGCACAACACTGTCTTATGTTAATGCAGGTGTCGCAACACTGAAACAGAACAGATTCACAAATCATTCAAGTCTTTTCCTGAGAATGAGATTTTTCCCCCAACAAATCCTCTGGTGTACACTATCAAAATAGCTACAGATTTAGGGGAGGTTTCAAGTTTGTAGTTTGGTTTTTGTTTTCTTTTTTTTTTTTTTTTTTTTTGTTCAGAACAGTGCTATGCTAAAAGCAAATTATAAGAGAAACACTGAAACAGAAGAGTAATCTGTAAAATAATCAAACACTGTTTTGAAACAAAATGCAGCCCTTTGTAAATAATACTGAAATATGCTTAAAGTTTATTTTTGTAAATGGTTATACTTTCAATTTATTGAAATGCACCCTTAGGCCATTTCTGCCATATGTGTTTATAATTGTTAAGTGTCACAAGCCATCATCTGTTAGCGCACATCAAGAAAAGAATTTACTAAGACACTGAAAATTCTGAAATCAATTGTCTATTCCCCAGAAAACTGATCTGAAGGCAGGAAGAATGAGCAGTGGCCTAAATCTTACAATCAGTAGGAATTAGATACGGTGCTTCCAAAAGATCTGTGTCTCAGTGTATTCTGTGATTCTTCTGAATATTTTTAGTGTTCTATCAGGCGAATATCAGCGATCTAGTCCTGATTGTTTTTCATGAGCTTTTATTCCTGTCATGGAGACACAGTAGCTGACTGTGTGCTCTTTCTTTATCTGCAACAATGCAAAATAATGCACAATTGCTTAAACTGGTTTAGAGTTCTGCCAAATCTTTTTGCTCTCCATTTTAATAGGATTATGAACACGCACGTAGTCAGTCATTAGATCTCAGATGGTAACTTCCTAGGACAGGAATAATTCCTTTATTCAACTACACCCTGACTTGCTAAATAATTTATTTGAAGGGAATTTTAAAACAACTCAAGGATTTTTGCTTTAGTGTTTAGTCTATAAGCAAATCAGTACTATTTAATTAAAACAGAATTATAATTACTTAGGAGAATGAGCTGATTTTATTACAGTACTCAATAAGGATTTTGCAGAACAGACTCATTCAGCTGTTTTTCTGTAACATATACCATTGTAGAGTCTTTAGTGTAAGAGTCAATAAGCAAAGTTCCATGGTACTGAGGATATTAGGAAGTATTTCTCTCTCTTAAGAGAGAAAACAGAATTTCAAGACAAGCACAAATACAAACATATAAGGCAACGGATGTAAAAAAAAATGTAGTTTGATTCACTAAAGATGAACATTCAGTGCTTCAGTGTATCCAAACAAAATACAGAGCGTACTCTGTATGTTGTATTAGCACATACAGATCTCCACACAAGTCAAACATTTCCATAATCACTCATTAAGCGACAATCTTCTGCACTCCTAAACACTGTGTTTACATTCCAGTTGGACATGATAATACAACTTTGTGTCCAGTTTTAAGTTCTAAGAGTCTTGTTGGCAACTAGAGATCTATTTCCTATAGGCAGTAAAGATGAAGTGCAAGTTTATCATAATTGTCTGAAGCAAAATTTCTCTCATTTACTATGCCTTGGTGGGTAAAAGTTTCTTCGGAGTTACCGGTCTCTTGGTTTGCCACAAATGGCTGTGAATGGTAATTGCATCAACACTGGCAGACAAAGTTTTAGCAGGTATGTGGCTAAACTGCTTCCTGTCAGAGTTGTATTTATATAGTCCCTCAATCATTTTCTTTGTGATAGATTTGGGACCTATCCCTGTTAATTTATTTATTTCTTCAGTATCGGGGCAGTATGTATACAGAGATCTGAACTGGCAGCCTGAATCCCGGAACAAGATTAAGAAATTATTGGCATCAGATTTCTCCATTTCCTTTAAAAAAAAAAAAAAAAGAAAGAAAGATTCACAATTTGAATTTTGCATTGTAACTAGAAAACATTCAAAATTATCACTGTCATTTTTAATTTGTTTTTTATCAGAGCTGAAACTTATGTGCAACTCTTTCTCTTAAAACACCTTATTTTCAATCATAATTTTCCAAGCAAGTTTAGAAACAGGAAATATATACGTGTCCAGATGTGCCCAAAAGATCTGCCAGTGCTAAAATGGGTTTCAGTCATCCCTAAATGCATTGAAGCCTGGTCAAATTAAGTCAGTTGATATGTATGAAGCAAAGATTCTTTGCTAGCTGAAACCTTCAGATTCCTACTCTACCCAACAGAAATTCTATGAGATGTGCTCTGAATAGAATCATAGAATCGTTGGAAACGACCTATAAGATCACCTAGTCCAACCGTCTTCACACTACCACTGCTACCACAAGCTACTAAACCATATCTCTCATCTTGTCCAGATGCCTCTTGAACACTGCCAGGGATGGCAACTCCACCACCTCCCTTGGCAGCCATTCCAGTGCCTGACCACTCTCTGAGAGAAAAGTTCTTCCTCATGTCTAACCTAAACCTCCTCTGATACAACTTGCAGCCATTTCCCCGGGTCCTGTTTGTTGCCTGGGAGAAGAGGCCAAACCCCTCTTCACCACAACTTCCCTTCAGAAATTTGTAGAGTGTAATGAGGCCCCTGAGCCTTCTCTTCTCCAGACTAAACAATCCCAGCTCCCTCAGCCGCTCCTCATAGGACTTGTGCTCCAGACCCCTCACCAGTTTCGTTGCCCTTTGAACAGCTCCAGGGCCTCAATGTCTTTTTTGTAGAGAGGGGCCCAAAACTGAACACAGTACTCGAGGTGTGGCCTCACCAGTGCTGAGTACAGGGGGATGATCACCTCTCTGCTCCTGCTGGCCACACTATTTCTAATGCAGGCCAGGATGCTGCTGGCCCTCTTGGCCACCTGGGCACACTGTCGCCTCATGTTCAGCCTAGCACCTGGACCCCCAGGTCCCTTTCCTCTTCACAGTCATCCACTCGTCCCCAAGCTTATAGCGCTGTATGGGATTGTGGCCAAAGTGCAGAACCTGGCACTTGGCCTTGTTGAACCTCATCCCATTCACTTCAGCCCAGCAATCCAGCTTATCTAAATCCCTCTGAAGGGCCTCCCTATCCTCAGGCAGATCCACACTACCTCCCAACTTGGTGTCATCTGCAAACTTACTGAGGGTACACTCTATCCCCTTGTCTAGGTCATCAGTAAAGGTATTAAACAGGATGGGCCCCAGTACCGACCCCTGGGGAACACCACTTGTAACAGGTCGCCAGCTGGACTTCGCTCCATTAACCACCACCCCTTGGGCACGGCCCTCCAGCCAGTTTCTTACCCAAAGGAGTGTGTACCTTCCAGGCCACGGGCAGCCAGTTTCCCCAGAAGCAGCCTGTGAGAGACCGTGTCAAAGGCTTTGCTGAAGTCTAGATAGACTACATCAACAGCCTTTCCTTCATCTACCAGTCTGGTCACCCAGTCATAGAAGGAGATGAGGTTGGTCAAGCACGACCTGCCTTTCATGAACCCGTGCTGGCTGGGCCTGATCCCCTGGACACCACGCAAATGCCGTGTGATCTCACCCAAGATGATTTGCTCCATTACTTTCCTCAATATCAAGGTCAGGCTAACAGGCCTATAATTCCCTGGATCCTCCTTACGGCCCTTCTTGAAGATGGGAGTCACATCGGCAAGCCTCCAATCCTCTGGGACCTCTTCAGTTAACCAGGAGACCTAATAGATGGCCGAGAGTGGCTCGGCGGTCACTCCCGTCAGCTCCCTCAGCACCCGAGGGTGTAGGCCAGCCGGTCCCATGGACTTGTGACAGTACAGATGGAGGAGGAGCTCCCTGACTGTCTCCACCTGAATCGCTGGGGGTATATTCTGAGTGGCGTCCCAGACTTCCAGATCAGGGCACAAAATGCCCGGAGGATAACTGGTCTGGCTATTAAAGGCAGATGTAAAGAAGGCATTGAGGACCTCAGCCTTCCCTTTGTCCTCAGTGCCCACATTCCCTGCTGCATCAAGTATAGGATGAGAATTATCCTTGGTTCTTCTTTTGCCGTTGATGTATTTATAAAAGGATTTTTTATTGTCTTTTACTGCAGTGGCCAATCTGAGTTCAAGTTGGGCTTTTGCCTTCCTAACGTCCTCCCTGCATACCTTAGCTACTCCCTTGTAATTTCCCCAAGTAGCCTATCCCTTCTTCCAGAGGACGTAGACTCTTTTTCTCTCTGAGTCTCAACAGTAGTTCCCGGCTCATCCACACCAGTCATCTACCCCTGCAGCTCGCCTTACGGCACTCAGGGACAGCCTGTTCTTGCGCCTCCAAGATTTCTGTCTTGAGGAGTGTCCAGGCTTCCTGGACCCCTTTACCCTTAAGAAGTGACTCCCAAGGGACCCGTTCTACAAGTGCCCTGAACAGATCAAAGTCCGCCTCTGGAAGTTCAAGAAAGTAGTTTTGCTGGTCACTCTTTTGACAATTCCAAGAATAGAGAATTCTACAATTCCATGATCGCTCTGCCCAAGACGGTCCCCAACCTTCACTCCTCCCACCAGTCCTTCTCTGTTAGTGAAGACCAGGTCTAGCAGGCACCACCCCTGGTAGGCTCTCCTACCATTTGCATAAGGAAGCTATCTTCCACACACTCTAGAAACCTCCTGGACTGCTTCCTCTGTGCTGTATTATATTTCCAACATATATCAGGGAAATTGAAGTCTCCCACGAGAAAAAGTGCTGGTGATCGCGTGACTTCTGCAAGCTGCTCATCCAACTCTTCATCCTGGTTAGGCGATTTATAACAGATCTATAACAGACCCCCACCAAGATGTCGCTCCTACAGGCCTTCTCCCTGATCCTTACCCATAGACATATGCATACTGCATTCTAGAGATAAGCCTGACACCACTTTACAGCTGTTCTTTCCCGAGGTTTCTAGGGGTTATTTTGCTCTCCTACTTGGACTGAAGGAGTCTGTATTGACTTTCCATTTGCTATTTTCAAAAAGTAGCTTTAGTTGTAAGGGTACTAATTCAAGGATCCTTATGAATAAAATTAATTTTTTTCATGTTGCAAAAAGCAAGCGTGTGAAGAAATGGTAACAATCTTCATACTCAAGTTCCCACATTAAACAGATAGTAGCTATTAGTTAATTAACATGCCTTTTAATTAATTCAGCTTCCCATGTTGGGCATCCAATGTGATAAGCTGTTGTTTTTATTGTACTAGAGAATCTTTCTGCTCACAGAGGAAACAAGCCACAGAAATTACTCAAACCTTTTCATAACAGCTGACATCATCTCAAAAAAAGATTCCTTTCAATATTTGCATTTATACTCACCTGTCTTCCTAGTATCTTAGTCATGGTTTGACATAGGCATTTATGCTTTAGAGGAAAAATACCCTTACCTCCAGTATCTTTTTCTTTTGACCTTCATTCACTTTTCCAGCCAAGCAGCAATGTGCCAGAGCATTCTGAATTATATACTTATTGGATTTAGCACTGGGTTCTTTGAAAAGCTTTGGTCCTGTAGGGGAAGAATGACAAGTCAGCTAAATTAATCAATAACCTAGCAAAGAGTTACCTTAAATACTGTGAAGAACTTTTGCTACTAACCTTTTACATGTACGAAAACACAAATCCAGAAATAAATTAGAATTAGGCTAGAGTTCACAAATTTCACAAGCAAATAAAATGTCATTCTTTCATTACTAATAAACGTTTGCCATCACAAA
The DNA here is from genome assembly GCA_037305975.1 of Chrysolophus pictus. NCBI lineage: Eukaryota > Metazoa > Chordata > Aves > Galliformes > Phasianidae > Chrysolophus > Chrysolophus pictus. Next base: position 9,431,990 of record CM074583.1, on the reverse strand, counting down.
TAGAACTACACTGACTCATCAATCAAACATGAAGTCCCTAGAAGTTAACATAAAAACTTAGTATTATTTTACTATTTACCATACAAAGTGTTATTAGGTGGGCAAAAGCACAGTCTTTATAATAATGGTGGTCTTTGCATTATCATTTGGTGTATGTTTGCAGAAAATGGATGAAGACACCATTATTTTTTGATTCATAATAAAAGAATTAGAAGGCAGACTGTGAAGTTTTTAATAAATCACAAAGGATCTGTTTGGAAACAAAGACCCAGAATATTTAAATTCACATTACTAAAGAAAACTCCTGTTGCAATTTTGTTTTTGCTTTTTGCCACACTATTCTAAATCGAGCTTAGATTTCTACGCTTCTTGCCTTGCTAGACAGATTGAAACGCACAGAATAACTTTTCAGTCCATCTGCTGTTCTGAGCCTAACTGCAGTTTACAAGTGCTACTGAGTCAGTACCTTTATTTTGAACTTAAAATTTTAATCTTGTATTATAACCATGTTTTAGATAGTTTCATTGCTGTGGAAGCATCCTTACAAAGTTTTAAGATTCCAAACATAGATAATCAAAGCATTTTCATGCACAGAACCACTAATAGACAGGTACTTTCCTGAATATTGTTGTAACTGACCTGTGTATTCTGTAGCAGAGGCAACTGAAGAAGTTGTAGATGCATTTTCCCAATCTTTTTCACCATTACGACTACCACAGCGACTCGGAGATAAGAAACCTTCCACAGACTCAGATCTAAACATTAGTTTTAAAAACTACCTTAAAAACTACAATATTAAGAGAATAGATTCATATTTTTTATAAAATACTTTTACAGAATACACATGACTTGTTTCTGAAATTCACTATGAGTCATCTCTGATTTCATTTTCAGGTACTGCTTAATGCAAAATAGATTCTTGTGTTCAAAAAAGCCTAGAATTCCAGTGAACACAATTCTTTCCTGTCGTACCACTTAGAGGAAATCACAGAAAGTAAGTTACTATGTTAAGAAAGAATAGAAGCTATGTAGCTGCATGTAGCACACTGGTTTAGTAAAACATTGACAAGATGAGACTTAACTACAAACCAGTGAATTCAAGAGGCCACATTTTCACTTCATTTGCAGCTGCTCAATTTGTTTTCTTGGTAAAATTACTGAAATAAATGACCACAGTTTTATTTCCCGATGTCTGAGAAGGTAAACAATCTATGTCTTGCATCAGAAAAATATACCTGTTCTTGAGTAGGAAATATACACCTCTTTCAAATCTATGTTTATTTGATATAGATGATTTAAAAAAAAAAAATGGTTATTTTAGGTTTACCTTGGCGTTCTCTTGCCTGACTGCACACTCTCATTGTCCCCTGTATTCAGCGATGCCAGTGAAAGACTAGATACTGAAAAAACACGATAAAGCTGTGAACCTGGATAAAAACAAAGTTTAAGCTTAAAATCCTATGCAAGTAGAGAGTCTGTTCACTAGATCCAACACCAGCATCCAAAACTTTCTAAACGCTTTATAAAAGCAACTCTTACTCCAGTACTTGATATACCTGCATGCATACTTGGTGCACTGTATTCTCAACACTTTCTGATACCCAGCCATTTGCAGCCATCTGGGATAGTCTGCAGCTAAACATTAATGTGAAGCATGAACATGGGCACTATGCAAATCAAAGAGTGCAACCAAGGTTAAAAAGCCCTCATTTAAAAAAACCAAAAACTTCAGAGATTTACTTTAAAGCCTATGCTGGACTCTTGGAAGGTGTTAATGAAATAGTTTAAATTTCATTGGAAAACGGAGAGAAGCCACTAGAGAAAATCCAGTAGCATTACAAGGCTGTAACAAAAAAGATAACGGAGCAGTCTGGTTACTTTTTTCTAATTGGAAACTGGCAACATTTCTTTTAGTCATTACTGCAGTCATTTGATATCTAAATGAACTGTTCCATATGATTGGTGCTGCTGTGATGCTCATAACTACGCATGCAGTAGCTAAGTGAGTGAAACAGAATAATAATACAAAACATTAAAGTAAAAATGTAATTCTGACTGTATTAAGCAAGAGCCTAAGTACCCTTAATTTATGGTGATCATTTTATTTATCTACCTCCTTTCTGCCAAGTATTATTCATTCTTAGTTTGTCACATGTTAGAAGAGATTAGTGACTGGTAAGAATACATATGGGTGTACAAAATTTGTTGCATACTTTGCTGTTTCTATAGGTTTTCATACAGTTCAACTTTTCTGTTTCTTGACATATGCACGCATGCATAGCAGGTAAGTGACATTCATGTTTTTGTTTTTATTGACCAATTTTGCTCTCCAGTTTTGACACGTGCAGCTTCAGTTTAGCACAAGACATTTCTAAATGCACGTGCTTGTTAGTACCAAAACCTAAGCTGGTGTTTTAGCATGAACAGACTCTTCTTCCACATGAACATGGGTTACCTGGTGGACCTTTGACAGGTGTCTTAGGTGACTCAATGTGATCCCTATGAATAGATTTTGGACGTGGCTTTTTTTGTTTGATTGACAAGGAACGTGGTTTTATAACAGTATCCATTTCTTCCATAAGCTTTAGTTGTTTCCTTCTCATGTATTCTTGCTTAATGAATTCTCGCCGTGCTCGTTCATCTTCCTTCTTCTGACGTTCTTCTTCTGTTTTGCGTCTTAAGAAATCATCAGATAAATTCAACAGTAGCAACTTTCCAAGATAGCAGTTATAGTTAGCACATTGCCAATGAGGAAAACACAAGCATTAGATTTTCAGAACTTTAGAGTTCTCTGACATCAGTAAGAGGAACAGAGAAACTTGCCATTGTACATTTGTGCAGATTGAAGCCTGAATTGATAAGCTCTCCCTCAGAATATCAAGTGCAGGGCAGGGTAACAATCTGAGGAGCATCACTCAGGTCAGCAGGGCTCATATTCACTGTAAGTTATGGACTGAAGCCACTTGCTGATTTCACATGACCAGCTGGCACATGGCTTCACCTAGGCTCCTAAGCACATTTGACTCCAGGATTAAATAACCTTGGATATATTAATATGAATTATTTGATATGGAAGTTATACTATTAGATATGACATTTCTATGCTCACGGTTACCAGTCATTTGGATCAGGATATGTAGTTAGTTTTACCTTGTCTCTTCTTTCTTATGTTCTAGCTCTGCTTCCAGCTGCTGCTTTCGAAGCTGAGTCTCTCTTTCCCTTCTCAAACGCTTCTCCAATAATGCTGCTCGTTTCATTGCCATATCATTTTCTGCCTTTTGATCATCCTAGAAGCAACAGTATTTGAAGCAAAAAGAACCCAAATATTAAGATGTCTACATGAGTCAACTGATTTTGTCAAGTCATTAGACACTTAACTCTAGACCGGGTTGCAATACCTTAACACAGTTAGGAGGTGATTAGAAAAAAATTCATTACAGTAAGATTTTTCTTAAGAATACTAAAGAATTTTCACTTCCTAAGTGAAACACAAAATTGAACGCTGGGATGAAAAAAAAAATTGCTAGGTGAAACATTTTAGTTTAGAGTCAGACACCATACTGCATTCAGATTTGGAACATTATATGGAGATGAAAGCAATTTTTCACAAAAAGCAATGACAAGGCAACATATAAAATATCTTCTGCTGATCAAGCCAGGTGTTTTCTTAGCACTGAGGAATGTTCGCAGACAAGTAGGGCACATGTCTATTCACCTCTTGTTGCAAGATTTTGAGGTATTCCAAGATAGAAACTCTAAATCTTTCCAGCTTTCAGTGTCTAAACGACCCTCTCACTACATACATTACATCTAAAAGCCCACATGTATATAACCTTTAATTTCAAAAGGCAGTCTCAAAAGACTACTCCCACAGCTAGGCAACAGTGGGAGAAATGCTCTTCAATGGGCAACTGAGATATTAAACCCAGGCTGTACTTTACAAGCTTTCAGTTATACTTGGGCATGGAATCAGGAAGTAAGAGTTGAAGTGATAAGGAGGCATATTTAATTAAGGTCACAAAAGCTTATGATAGAAAGAAATTTATATTCAGCATGCATCTTCCTCACCAAAACCCCCAAGTACCCTTCATGATGAGGAAAGGGGTATTCTGTCATGCTAAGAACTGCAACGTGCTAGAATCTGACCGCTCTTATGCTGTCAATTAGTCATCAAATGCAGAAGATATGCTTGCACATTTATAATTGCTTTGACTTCAGTACAAAGTCATCACTGAAACACCGTATCTGAACCAAGTAGCTCCCCTTTCAGAGAAAGTTGTGCAACAAGCATACACATCAGGTAGTTCTCTTACCTTAAAAAAGAATCCACAACACACTTTCTGGTCATCCTCAAATTGTTCTCTATCGCTCTCACCTTCATATTTCTCAACAGATACTTCCTTTTTTTCTGGTGGCTTCAAATCTGATAGGGAAACTTCAATTAAGTTAGCTGTTTTGGGAGCTGCTGTTGGCAATATTGGTTGGCTTAGCTGATCTTCATTTGGGGTGAGGCAGACAGTTTCTATTATGGGCTGAGATAATACTTCAGAAACATTAGATTCAAGAGGTTTTATCTCCTTTTCCTCCAACTTCTGTTCACACTTTTTCAGAAGTTTTGGTCCTTCTTCTTTTGCTACCTCTTCTGTAGGCTTGACTTCCTTCAGAAGATTTCCCTTCAACTGAGGTTCATCCTGATGTTCACCATCATCTCCAAAGCAAACAAATGATCTAGTCTGAATGGGAACCTGACTTGGAGAAAATCTTCTCAAGCGAGGAAGACTATCCACAGACCTTGGGGCAGTCAAGGTACGATTTAGAGGTGTTATTTTCAGTTCATTTGGCCTAGGAGTCCTTTGCATTTTTATGTGAAAAGATGCATTCTTCTTGTTGGATGATTGTGGAGATTGATGTGTAGAGCGGGGAGATTCCTGTGAGAAAGGTGCAACGGGAGATGGAGCTCCCATTTGCCTTGATGAAGCCTTAAACTCCCGAAGTTGCTTCTGAGGAGAAGGCTGAGGAGGAGAAATAACCCAAGCTTGCTGCTCTCTCATCTGCATCAACATCTCCTGTTGAAGGGACAGACGTTGCATTTCTTGTTGTAAAAAGTGTAAGGAAGAATTTAGTTTTTCAATAGATTTGGTATATTCTAAAATATCTCCTTCATTAAAATTTTCTTCTGAGGGGCTAACTAAATTCCACTGTTTTTCAGCATCCATAGGAGTAGCAGGAGACTTTGACCATTTGTTGTGAGAATTTTCAGGATTTTCTTTTATTGATTCTGAAGCTTTATTAGTTTGTTCATCTGTTTTTTGAGTTTCTCTTTCTTTCAGTCTGTTACTGTCAGTGAATACCTTCTCATCTTCAGCTCCTGCTGCTTCTTCTCGGAGAGGTGATACTCCATCACCTTTCTTTTTCACAATATTAAGAAATGCTGTTCTTCCCATTTTCTGTCGCTGCTTAGTGAAAGCAGCTTCAACTTTCTTCTTCTGGGCTTCAATTGCTCTTCTCTTTTCCTCCAGCTTCATCCTAAGATGTACCAGTTCTGAAGCCAGTAACTGTGTAGTGTCTCTTCCTTGGGGAACAGATGCCTCCTCAGGAATGTGAGTCCATGCAACCACATGAGGAATATTCAGCTCAGAACCTTCTGGTGTGGTTTTCTGAGAACTGCTGCCACTGCTTCTACTATCTGTATGATTCAACTTTCTGAATTTCTGCTCTGCAAAACTAGTCATTTTAACCCCTGAACTTGAAGAAGCACTACTGCCAGCCTGTGATTTAGTACTTACTGAGCTAGGACAGGGACTTAATTGATCTCTGTGATTACTAGCTCTAAGGTCATAATCCTGAAGAAATTTAGATGGTTCTTCCATGTCAGAGTCCATGCTTACAGTATAATCTCTTAAAGAAGAATCCTCATCCATAGTCTCTGGAATGTCTTCCGAAGGAACGTGTATTCCAGTATCAACTTCTGTATTGTCAGTCACAGGACTTAAAGCACCTTTTGTGTCTGTGATCAGATCAGGGGTAGACTGATTTGGTTTAATGTTTGAATTCAAGATGCTCATTTCCTGATTGTGAAGAAAGAATCCATTTGTAATTTGGTCTGTCTGGATAACTCTGGGAGATTTTTCAGTGTCATGAATTATCTGCAAAGCCTCTTCAATTGTTGGTGTCTCAATCTGATTGCCAAAATCATCCAGAATGGCTCTGTTTTGCAAAGCCCCATTTGGAAACCTGCAGTGACTGCTCTCATTGGCATTTCTTTGATTTGTGGTAAAAGAATGATGGGCCTTTGTGTCTGTATGACCTACTGTGTCCTTTTCCTCTTCAATATCTTGATTTTCCTCTTCTCCATTTACTGGTCTGAAGGACAGATTTTTTCTAATATGTTTGGGCACACGGTTGTTGTTTAATGTAAGGCCTTCATTGCTCACAGATCTAGTAATACCTCTGTTTGGAGAAGATACTGGAACGCTTTTTTCTTTGTCAAAAGAAATGTCAAATGAAACTCCATGTAACGATGACCTTACAGAGATAAGAATAAAGGAAATAACTGAGCAACTCATGATCAATAACCAAATACTCATATTTGTTCTACAAGTTATTTGAAGACTGTAGCATTAAATGGACTGTTACGTGTATCGTATTTTGACCAGTTCATTTGCAAATAGAATACATTAAAAATGCACAACAGAACAGAATGTAAGAACACTTTCTTCAGAGCCAGCCAATGCTTTTTATAGCTTGGAATGAGTTCGAGGCACTTGAAGAATATAAAAATTGCCAGTCTAGATCAGAATCAAGGTGTGAAAAGACAAGTTAGATTTGCAGAATAACCCTTCGTTGTAACTCTTACCATTTTATTTTTAGCTTACATCCTATACATTCAGAGATTATGACTGGTCTAACTGAAAACAGAGACATCACCAGCGTAATTGTTCTTACTATACAGAAATTAATACAATTTTTGATACTACTTTTTGATACTGAACTCCTTCGCAATGTGACTCAACTCATTTGGCTAAATTGTATTACATAAATGTAAACATATTTAACATATAAAAAATAATTTCTTAGGGTTGTTTCCTATTACTGAGTTCTTAATCCATGATATAGTTTTCTCTTTGCTTTCTACTTTTGTAAACTAATTACTAGATTTTGAAAATCCAAATCACATTTATATTTACAATACATAATCATTTTATATTCAATTGTTATGGTAAGACTACTTACCTTTTTTCTTTTGGCCATGTCCCTACATAGCCATCTACATAAGACATTGATGTGGACCTTCTGATGACTCCTAAGTGAAATTGCAATGGAATTTAAGATAACATTAATATGATTTTTCATAGCAGTTACTTTTTGTTGCTTTAACAAATTAATTTGCTTCACTACTTAGATCACTGCAACAGCAGATATTTGTTTTCAGAACACAACTTGAGCAATCGAATTCATTAATTTCATCCTGTATATATATATATCCTATACTGCTTAGACATCAAAGAACTTATGGAGTAAAATACAGAATCATAGAAGCATTTGAGTTGGAAGGGACATTTAAAGGTCATCTACTTCAACTCCCCTGCAATGAATAGGGACACCTACAGCTCTATTAGTCTAGCTCAGAGTCAGTCAAGGTCATACTTGACCTTGTATTCTCCAGGCTTGGGGCATCCACCACACCTTTCTGGGCAGCTGCACCATCACAGAAAACCATAGAAAGTTGGTCAGACAGGACTTGTTCCTGGTGAAACTAGTAGTACTACAAGTACTACTAAAATATACTAAAAATAATTGTTGTAAGCCATATTTCACATAATGAAAAATGAGTTCAAATAAAAAAAAGCAAGTGGTACAAGCATGAACTTAGCCATTTGTATATTTTACAAATTACAGAACTCATTCACTAGCCTTTCATGTAAGACTCTCTCAGCAACAACTGGCATGAATGAAGTTGAAGAAATTTAAATAAGGTCACAATTAACTCAGAAAGACATCTTGTCTCATTACCCCATAAATCCATTTGTAAAATGTTACCTGGGACAGATGAATAAGGCTGCTGGGGTGTATGCAGTTGGTGAGATGGTGTGTAACTTGGACTTTCCAATCTATAAAGCAAGAAACATTAACTTATAAGTAATACATCAAAAGCCACATTATAAAAGTACAGCAAGACTTTTCATCCTGGGCCAACAAAAGATTTATTTTTTCAGACAAGGGAGAAAGTAAGGTGTAATTCTTCTCTTGAAGCATTAGAAGCTTTATTATTCTTGAATAATAATTCTAGAAACTTCTAATTCTTGAAGCAAATTAGAAGCGGCATGCTACATTATTACCTTTAACTAGACTCAATGTAGATAGACACAAAATCAAAAAGGTATTTCTCTTATCGAAATTGTCACAGAGCAGTGCTGGTTTTGTTCGTGTACACGTCTCCTGACAATATTTCAAGTCATCGTTAGGAAGGTCTCATTTTTAGGCTTGATTTTAGCAACAAAATAAACAAGCTGAGTGATTGCAGCTAATACCAGTCTTCACACAACTCTCTTTCCTGTTGCTTAATCTGACATTTTTGTGTTTCAACTGCAGTATGTGCAAGGAGTGGACAGACATACTAAGTACAGTAATAATACTAATCACTAGAACAGTAGTTCACAGCTTCTCTCCATTTCTACTCAAAACAGATTTTTTTTTTTTGGTTCACAGACAAGGTTTGTAATAGACTAGTTTTAATCCAGAATAGGCTTTCATAATGCAGTGATTTGAACCAGGTGCCTCTTCAGTACCAAACACAGACATGCATAAAGATATATGCTTTTGTATGTAAAACGTGTAAAGAAGTCAGACTTCAAAACATGATGGATAAAAACCTTTCATGTTCTGAATTTCGTTCACTGATTAAAAGTACACTCCCAAACTCTCTTCTCTCAGTAATTAACTTTCAAGATCTTTGCCTAGTGCTTTTACAATTTATGTACAGTATGCTTTAGAAATGTTTTGAAAGAATATTTGCGGGGAGGATGTTCATGTCAATTTAAGGAAAATACTGTTAGTTTATAGTATACAACACCATCTTCTGTAAGTATACATTAAAACTACTCAAAAGACTTTCTCATTAATGCATGATTTTTGGTGTTAATAACAATGCATAAGCTAAACATATCTGTTTTAAATGGCATTTGAGATTTCCATAAAAGCTTTTAAATCAATATTCCTAAGTTATCTTAACACAAGTGTGCATTTAATCCAGCAGCATCTGATAATTTGTTTTACCACAACGAAATCTACATGCTTCATTCTCTCTTAAGAAAAGACTGATTTTGGCACCAAGACTGTGGTTCCATGGCAACTCAGATCTTGTAACTGCTTGCTGCCACAATCCCACTCCTCTGTGCTGCTCTGGCTCTGCACTGGAGTCTGCTCTGAATCATTGCTGTAGTTCAGCCAGCAGAAAAACATTTACTTTCTCTGACTGGGTTACTTTTTTTTTTTTTTTTCCTGTCATTGTGTACTGAGGTGACTACGTCATAGAGAAAAGCAGGCAGAAATGTCCAGTTGGAATGAGAATGAAAGCCAAGACATCCTGCAGTCAGAGCAATCTTGGCTGATGGCAAGCTGCAGCCTACACATTAGATTTCTAGCATTTGAAGTAACTCCTCAGGCCTCTTCCTCATCTCTCGATGCTGTGAAGTACCACCAAGTTGTATAAAGTACATCAGTCTATGAATAAAGATATAGCTCTTTCTACTACTTATAGATTGCTCTCATAATACTCCAGCACCAAACTGTGTCCATCACTTTTAGAGAAACTAAACAAGTGTTGCAGTGAGACTGCAGAATACACTATCCACCGCCAGCCATACAGACTTCACAATTTTTACTGAACATGTCTGGGAAAAATAAGCCATGTTACAAAACACAATGGTGGCAACTTACAGACTTGATAGTTAAATGGTACCAGTTTGTTTATGAATTGAATTTAGACGCTTAACTTAAAGCTTTCAATAAATCCTCTTCAATTTAGAAGTCAAAATCATTAGCACAGACAAAATGTACACTTTTGCACAAAATGTACATATTTTTCTAGATGAAAAAGATACTTTATTACTGACAGAATTTGTCAGAGCAGGGATATGTTCTGTAGAAAGAAAGGATAAAATAAAGGGCTAAGTACTTCACTGGACTGCTTGCAGTAGCTTTTCTTGGTGTCAACTGGCCTCGGGAACCTCTCTGTTCCAAAAAGTATACTGAAAACTACTGCTTATTTTTCTCCTGGCATAGAAGCTTCATTTGCACTAAAATAACTTCATTGTCTGTAACGGAAAACACATGATATACATGCAGTAGAACAACTCAGAATCATGCCATTTATGATTGTAAGAAATTGTATTCCCTAATTCAAAGGCAGTATAAATTCCTAAATAAAAAACAACAACCAACAAGGGTTGCCAAGGAAGAATTTGCTGAATATTCAACTAAAATGCTAATTTTGTCCTTTCTGTGTCAGTTTAGAAGCAATCAATCAACTTTTGCCCTCATGTTATAAATATAATGCAACGCTACCTCCCATTCACTTGGTTCAGATCAGATCATGGAAAGGCCTCCTTTACCCTGTCAAGAGAATGATTAAAAGACTGTGAAAGGGTACTACTGACACTCTGGCTTTACCTGGCTACGAAGTCAGAACCACATGTGCCATCCACATAATTTCTTCTGTTAGCATTCAAACTGTGAGCAGAAGCTGCATCTTTCACAGGTTCAGCTGCCAAGAAGAACAAAGCTCAAGTTATCATAGTTTAGTGCTCAATTAACATCCAGAGCAGAAAAGATTTCTGAAGTAATCTGAAGTAATTACTTCTGAAGATTTGAAAAACGTTCAGAGGTTTCATTATATAGACTAAAAAAGCAGTCACTTCCTCTCAGGTCTACCTTTTCCACAGTTTTCATATTGGCACATTAAGACCATGAAAAACAGACTAGGGAAGGCAAAGGAGGAAATAAAAAAAATTAAAAGGAATCACACCATTATTATTATTTTTAAATGAAAAATAGATTTTTTTTAATATATTTTTAAATATTCTCAAATAGATGGTTTTCTGTTAAAAAAAACTTTTTTCCCCTAAAAACTAGACTGACTTTCCATTTAGGAAACAGTATTTTGGCCACGACTTACATTAGTTAGCAATATTTAACAAACTTATGTTTTTAAGTACTATAAATTATACAAACCAGTAGACAAAAAAAAGTGTTCAAATCACACAAAAGAATTCACTTCCCAGCTCTTGGAGAGACTATCACACTACTATTATATGAATGTTCAAATTACCGTGACATCTATGTTTACTATCTCAAGATCTACTTGAGAATTGTTTTTCTAAATCTATAAGTTTACCAACAAAAAACTGTGCTGTGCATCCAGGTGCAAAATGCAAGGTTGAAGTTAACTATTTATCTGTTCTCTCCAGATTTATGTTTCTTTCTCTTAGTAACTCTTCCTCAGCCATACCATTTTTCAGGCTAAATTCTGATCTTGGCTCCTTATTCTGAATATAATCTCTGCAAGGGCATAATGGATTCTAGGCTTATTTAGGTCAGAAAAATTTGCAAATGATTATACCAGTATAATTCAAATGAGGCTTTTGTAGTAAACAACAAAATCTAATTATGATTTATGAGATGAGATGAAGATTAGCATGAGGAAGGAGTACTTTGCTTCTTTAAGGGGGCGGTACAACGCCAAATCCTGTTAACTGAGATATTCACAGCGTTTGGGAACGCTACAGTTATCTGAACTCATACATATTGAAAACATGCATATCAAAACCAATCCTTCATGTAATTACCTTGGGGATGCCCAACAACACGAGGCTGTACAAACGATGGCTTCACCACTTCAAACCACCAGAACAGTTCTGCCATGAACACCAGGTAGTTGCTCTGCAGGAAAAAGAGTCCGAGAAAGGTATGTTAAAACATAAGCCTTAACTGCAAGCAAAGGGAGTAAACAGCATTTGGGATATATCACTGTTCCCTGTTTCCAGTTTACATTCACATCGCTATTGCTTCCTTAAAAAAATGCAATGAGTAACAGTGATCTGTAGTACCATCTAACACCCATCACTCAACCAGACTGTAACCGTATGGATCAAAGTGTTTCATGACGAGCGTATACTCAGGCCTGATATCCTGCAGCCAGGGTAGGGAGGCACAGGATGCATGGAATAGGATGCCTGTCAAATAGGTTACCCATTTGCACACATTAAGAAAAGAAAAAAAGTAGAAAGAAGCCCCGAGAAAGTAAAAACAGCAGTACAGGACTTTTATTTTAACTTTTTTTCAGTGAAAAAGATCTCTGGTTGGCACAGGCATATACGACTGTAAGGTCTGTAAGCTTTCTGTTGTCAATCCCCCAGCTAGCAGCTATTTTTTTTTTTTTTTTTTTTTTAAGTAGAAAGAAAGCTTGAGTTTTGGACTGCAAGTAAACACCTGACAAAAACACTAAATGCAGTATCAATTTACTACAGAAAAAATTACGCACATTAGGTGTAAGGATATATTTATCAAATAAACTAAAATCTAAAAAAGAAAGGTTTAATAATAAATGAGATGATCTCAATTCCGTATCAGTAAGTCTCAAAACGTAATTTAAAATATCTATTTGACAATTTTGATTCAGATTTATTTTTCCTGGACATTGCTAATGCAGATAAGCCTCCGCTTCAGAGAAGGGATGCTCTTAGAATGAAAGCTGTTCATGTAGTTTAGTAGACAGTGAAGGGATCAGCCAGATGTTGCCGCAGTTATTAAAGACAAGCTATGAACAGACCAGGAAAAACACTATATCGGATTGTTCAGCACCACAGAAAAGGAATGAGGAAAGATGCATAGCAAAACCTTTTCTGTGCAAGCTAAGTGCTAACTAGCATTCTGTTACAATTAGAAAAAAAATACACAAACAGAAAAACGATATCTACTTTTCAGACAAAACATAGTCTTCGAAGTTAAAATTCCTATGCCATTTATTAATACTTTCAGCCTTCCTCAAACTTGTACATTTTTAACTTAAAATAATTTTTACTGTCAAAGTAATTATAAGATGTTCTCATCATAGCTGTGTTCCCATCTCAAGTAGTATTGTATTTAAATACAGTAATTCCTATTTTTATGTGGAGATGCTGCATTGAATAGCGTGGCTGTTCCATGAAGGACTCAGATATTTCTTCTGAAAATATTTTCTACGCAGTCCTGGGCTGCTGAAATAAAGCTTGTTTTTTCCATAACCCAAAGCAATACTTACCAAAGAAAAAGTGTTGGCTGTGCAGCTCAATTAGACCTCAGGCTACATTAATGTTTTGTGATGAAATATCACGATGGAAACTGCATTTTCCCTCATGTTATTTGTAGTCTGAAAAGTATGTTAATCATTATCCAAGGGGAAGACCGATGATCAGTAGCTTAATTTTTCTTTTTGGGGGGGGGGGGCGGGGGAACTAATAGTGGGCCTGTAGTAATACTGCTAGCCCATGCTGGAAGGAATGCAGATATTATTTCCACTGATTTTGCCTTGATCATGCCAACCTAAGTTTTAATAGCTTGTTATATGGTTATTACATGTGCGCACACACACACACAGAATATTGAAAAACATAATAGTATTTCAGTTGTTTAAAAAAAAACAGTCCACAACTAAGTCCTGAAGACAGGCTGAAAATACTGCTCAGCAGATGGTAGACTTGCAGCTTCACATATGCGACAACAATCTGATGTAATTTTTTCAGTTTTATATTTCCACCTTATTTGCAGACTGTTCATTAGTTGCATGTAGTAAGATATATTAGTAGCTGCATTTTTGCTACTGTATCTTCTACTACTGGAAGATCTTTTGAAAAAGATCTCCTATTATTAATATAAGGTCTCAAGTCAATACTTGCTTCTGCATCAAAGGAAGACATAAACCAGCTTGTTTTATGAAAATGTACATTTAAAAGATAAACTTTCGCTTGCATATCTCTATTCTCAACATACACCACGGAAATTTTAGAAAACAGAAATAGTACCTCTAGTCTTGCCACTCAAATTAAGCTACATCCCTTGTAATATTCATAGGTTTTAGACATGCACATTTGGAGAACAACCACAAATTCATACATACAAGCCACACAAATCGCTTATAATCAGATTAGAACCCAATAAATTTGATTGGAAAAGCAGCCATAGAAGCATTCGGAATTTTCACAAAATGAACGTAATAAACCACTGTAAAATTCAAATCACGATGCATGTTAAGAACTCTGCTCTGTAGGCCAGGGAAGCATGCTACCTCAAATGCAAACCCGTAGTCTGCATGTTGTAAAGTGTTAATACAAACGCATGAAGACAAAAGAGAACTGCAATGTTTCAAACTCTGTGGAAAAAGCCCTTCTGCATATAGCCCACGTGCTGCACATTTCCCCATACGTTCCACTAAGGGTTAACAAATGCCACAATAATTCAAGTTGAAGATTCCAGTATGTCTTATTCCAGATCAGAACAAAAAAGCAGGACAATCAGCCAACTAACATCAGTGAAATAAAACCCCACTGCTTCCCTTCAAATAATGACTGAGGAGTGTTTGTCACCTCCTGGAAGGAAAACCCCTTTAACTACTCACTGCTTGAACCTTTCTTTTCACTCCTCATCTCCACTCCTTTAAACCAGCCAGATGGAAAGGTAGTCTCTGTGCTTCCCTCTCCATCCATTCCCAAGTGCCTCACCAAACACGGCCAGCTGCTCTTCTGGGTCCTTACAGAGCCCAGATGCACATCTACATGGGCTTACACAGGGTAGCAGCCTAATCTGCACTGTTGTCTTGAGATAAGAGGGAAGCTGCACCGCACTACTGGATGAAACCCAGCCCTTAATTTCTAGGATTAACCTATGCAATATATATAACCATCATCTTTCACATCACAGAGGAGGCAGTGCTCATTATAACTTCTACTCATGTTGTTAGCAAAGTCACCAACTACTTTACTCAGGAAAGTGCATGTATTCAGAACTGTTCAAATGCAACGTTTTAATTATAAAACAAGCCTTTAGATGGTCTGTTCTGCTCAATTCAGCAGATTCTTTCCAGTGGGGGGAAAAAAAAAAAAAAAAGGAAGCTCTGGGACCTTGTTCTCCACTTGGCTTACCAGGCAAATGTTTGTTTTGTCAGCTCTTATTAGTATCTAAGTGCAAAATAAGATACCCATGTGCTTAATTCAGATTCTAAACAGTTCAGGCTGGCCCACAATCAGGTCAGAGTAATGTCCTCCTAAGATGAGAGGCAGCAACCGTATCTCACAATTGTTTCATTCAGAAACCTTTCATTCACCTGACTAAAAGCACTCTCCATGGAAAGTTTGGATGAATTATTTCTTAACCAGAAAACAGCAGCTAAATATAGGAAGCATACGTGCTAAGCAATAGCACTTGAAAGTCTCCCAAGAACCCAGATGCTGCCCTGAATCTCCCAAGAACCCTCATGGCTCTGAATCTGTGAGAACTCAGAACAGGAGGAGCTGGACAGGATGACGAGCAAACCCAACAACAGGTTGTAACCCTAACCACATTAAGAAAGCAGTAGCTGCTTTGTGCAGATCAACTACACAAACTCATTACATATATCTATACACACACTTAACGAGAAAGGAGGCTTCTTGACACACTCTCTGGACATCCACCAAAAAAAAAGCCACTAGTGGGCTATCACAATCCCTACATCTGGGAGGACACTGCTGGCTTCCAAAGTATTGTTCCAATCCAATGAAAATAACTGAGCGAGCACGGAAACGTGAGTTGTGTGAGCAAATGAATGCATTATGTGAATAGCTGTCTGCTATTGATGGATTTCTTCTATTAGTAATATCAGTTTAATTAACAGAAGGTGTTCATGTATTGTGATGCACCTTACACTGACTCAGTCAAAGTGTCTATGGCATGCACTTTGTGCTTGACCACTTGGCATGAAGTCAGGATACCTAGTGTAATTTCTAGGGCCAGCACTGTCATACCAGTAAGTCAACTTAATTTTTTTCTTGAAGCTTTTTCCAGCAACAGATCAGTGGTTTGATTCTTTTTTGTTATTTCTGGTACCATTAAGAGTGTAACAGACTTTTACACAAAAAGCATCATAGTGCCACCTACTGAACAGTATGAGTCAGACTGAATATAAAGAGAAATTGTTGTTGATTGACATCTGAAAGCATGATGTTAAAAATCCTAAAACTCTAATATATATAAATTTTGTAGACCAGTTTAATTCAATGTATAATATTTAAAATACATGTTTGCGAGACTAGTTTTTTCTGAGTAACATTAAAATTCTTTGGACAATATATACACGGACTTAAAATGCCCTCTATTCAGATGCATTGGAAAACTTAGAAAGAACTCCTTTAACTGTGCATTTATTTTGAAAGTAAATTATTCTTAACACTGGAAAAACGGAGTTTATAGCACTAGTCAAAGTTTCCACATCAAGGTTTAAAAGAAAAACTTGGCAGTCTAACTCTGTAAAATTTACATCTAAGTATCCACACCACAGCAACTTGTAAAAACATGGTCACAAAAGGCCCCTTCTCAGTTGTAGAAACGCTCTAAAATCTTTTAAAGAACTCTAAACTCCCTTTAAAAACACTGTTCAGAAACTGCAAAATTATCGAGCCTGTAGCATTTCAGAAGTGTTAATGATGATGCACTGGGATATTGACAAAGTATTTAAACTAAGCTTCTTACTTTATATTGGTTTGTGATATAATTCAAACCAGTATCTTGGAATGGGTGGGCGGGTGGGTGGGTAGGACCACATGGGAAACCACAGACAAGAGGCTGCAATGCAACAGACTTATTACAGGTATGTAGGTAAACTACTTTATATGAAATTTAAAAACACCAAAAGCTGATTGAAAGCAGTCACTAGACAGCTTTGCATATACAAAATAAAGCAGCAATGGCTAAGTAGTCTAGACTTAGAGGGGCTGGTCCTGCTGCCCTTACTCATCCTGGCAGCTTATTACTTATTTGAAAAGGATTGGGTTCAGCCCTACAGTAGACAACAAAGCTGTCTGTATTCAGGCTCTGGCCTCTGTGACTCAGCTTGGGAGAGTGCAGTAAAAATCATAAAAGTGAAATGACCCAGATATTTAGAAACCAATTACAGACCATCTGCAATGGATATGCTGACTCCATAATAATATTTCATTCCCTAAAGGCAGGCCAACAAGAATCTTAAGCAAATAAAGAGCATTTATACAGGAAAAAAATCTTAGAAAAACACAATAATGAAGAACTAAAGTTACAATTAGACAAGAAATAAATCAATGACTTTCCACACTGTTTAAAAACGATAGGATAACCAAATGATTTTACCCTTCTGAAAAGATTAGAATCTTAGGGTGACAAAAAATGTTTAATTGTTTGTTTAAAAAAAATGGTGTTTGGTCCTGTGTCCCTGCTTATATTTTTCAGTGAAATTAACTTGGGAGAACAAAACCTGAAAAAAAAATTATCAGTATACAGAACAGAACACATTTACCAAAGTAAAAAAATCTTTAAGGTTCAAAACCCATGAAATTACTGTAGACAATGAGCAATAATTCCATGAACAGCAACTCAAAATTTTGTGCTTGTGTCTTAAAAATTAAAACTAATGCAGACTGCTACTTCGCATTTTAACCAACAGTTAAGAAAGATTAAGTGTGAAATCATTTGCACAAAATCAAAGTTTGTATAAATGTATTCTTTTGAAAATTGCTTAAAAATCAGTGAACAACATAGCTGCCAAAAGAAAGAAGTTTTACCTCCTGCTGAAATTTTGCTTGTTGTACCACAAAAGATGCAATACGTTCTTCCACTCAGCCATACCGCAGCAGATTGTACTTGATTATACTACTAGAAAAAACAGCCCCATGGACACTGCTTACATTTTCTAAGTGTTTAATTTTTTACCTTTACTGAAGAAGCTGCATAGAGCATATCTTCAAGACTGAAATGGCAACACTGGTTAAGGTATTCCTGACAAAATTCTTGAATCAGCTGTAGGTTATACAGGCTGTCAGCCAACGACATAGTCTCTTTCAAACAAATATCTACAAAAGAAGAATAGAAGTGAAGATTAGATATAATTTCTGATCTGCAATAAGAGCTTTTGTTTTTGCTGGATTTCTGGAGCATTTCTGGATAAATCAAATTTGACTTTTTCTTTTCTGCATAAGGAGATTTATTTTTTCTATTTCAGAAACTTAAGAAATGACAGTACTATATTGTATCTTAATACAGCTTTGTATCTTTAGAAAAATATCTAAACATTTTTTTAAAATTTTTGACAAGTTCATTTTTTCTTGCTTTGACTTCTATGAAATGTAAGTTATTCTTAATCTCCTGCTATTTTCATATAATAAAAACCCAATATTTAACCACTAAAAAACAATTTCTTTAATTAGATTTTCTATACAGGAATGCATGCTTTTTCACAAAGCTGTTTTCATATATAGAATACACTTCCGTGCCATTAACTCTGAGTTTTCCCATAAATGCAGCATCAGTTTAGTCATATATTTGCTATTGTGGATTCCCATGCTTGATGCAAATCTTTATAAAGATCAGAAGCCTCTGATTCATGAATTACCACCCTTACGTTTCCATGTGCTACTTTACAACCAAGCACTGATAGCAGTGAATAAAACCCTGCAGTTACACAGTATTCTGTAAGTACCTTACGCCCAGCTAAGTGCCTGGTTCTCTGTTTATGACAGTTACTTGGAAATAAAAAAAAAAAAAAAGACAGCCATCATAAAAAGCAAAACTGAAGAAAATAAAAGAAAGTAAATATACTTCCAGAGCATACATTGTTGTTTCTCTCCCTGCCCCCAAAGTGACAGTGGATGACAGACTTTGAGGTAACGGCTTTCAAGTGCATAGCCTTCAAGTTGCCTTTGGATAAAGAATCTGCTTGGATGCTAGCAAGATAAGGGTTCCCAACCTGAGGGACTCAAAAATATTCCATCACCCCAATCAATCCCCTGTATAATATTGAGGGAAATAACATTTGGCTAAACTGATCAAAATGAGATTAGGTTTAGTAGTGCAAAATTTCAAACTGATGCATTTAATCGAAAAGAATTCTAACGTGATTCAGTATCTGAAATTGATACAGAGAAGGAAGGTATTGTGTATTAACTCATGTAAAGATGGTCTGTGAGATTTCAGCATCACGCAGCTGTGAAAAAAGCAAATGATGCTAGAATGCATCAGCAAAAGTGTTTCTATATTGACAGGGAAGCCTTGGTACAAGGCAGTAACGATGCCAGTCTGGTTTTCTGTGTGCAGTTATAACCATCCACATTGAAATATGATGAACCAAAAGTAGACTGGTTGCAAAAAAAATTATTGAAGATAATAACAAGAATGGAAATCCACTTCGTAAGGCAAGACTGAAAAGGCTGGATCTAGTAGCCTGAGCAAAACAGCAGGAAGAAAACATTGGAGCAGAAGACATCAGATTAGAAGAAGCTATTCAAGTTAAGGGCACTGCTGGAGAACAACAAACGTATGAAGACAAGCTACAAGCATATTTCAGCAGGAAATAAAAATAATACTTAAAATCATGTAAGTGAGGCTCTGCAACAGTCTGAACAGAAGTACAGATTTTAAAAAGCTAGACAGTTTTAAGATAGAACATGATAAGTCATGAAAGGAATTATATAATTTTAAGCAATAGCCAACCTTTTGTCTCACTGACAGTCTTATATTCCTAGAAGGAAACCTAGATTTTGAAGTCAAATTAAGCCTTAAAGAAGAAGGAAGCATTTATTTTAGAGCTGTCTGGATTCATATTTTTCTCCTTGTTATTAGTGCATTTTTTAGCACTTCTGCATATGCATCTTTGTTATCTGCCTTTCTCAGTTCCAATAGAGAATAAAATCTTAGTGAAGCTTAACATGTATCAATGTAGTATTATCTAAACACAGAGAAGACTGGAGCAGTCTCTTACACAGTGTTTCTATTTGCTTAGAGTATCTTCAAATTTATTTCTGAGACAATGGCACACATTTTTATGTCTTTAGGGCAAGACACCTAATGAACATAAAAGTTCAAGTTCAAAGATGACAAGTGTCTTGTTATATTTCAATGTGCTAAAAGATAGATATTGAAGGAATCTGTTGTTATGTATATATGCCATCCTGAAATAGTATAAAATATCCTTTGGAAAATCTATGTTACAGTCATACTAAATACAGTATGTTACCCAGTTTAAACACTACCCAAATACTAACTTCTCTCAAATCATATACAATTGTAAATACTTGGCTGCAACATCTATATAAACTTAAAGCTTATTTTCAAAAATTCATGAGCCAAAGAAGAACGATGAATGTATGCATCTTAGTGTCTTTAATCTTCAAAGCCTACTGGACTGGAAGCTTCCTATGAAGTGGTTGTGCATATGAATTCCATATTCCAGTACCTTTATATCCTTGTTCATATTCCTGGATTTCTTAGGATAAGGATATATACAAGCGTTCCCACGACATCAAAGGTATCACAGACAGAACACAGGCTGAAAATGATGGGTGTTAGCTGCCAAGACATTTTACAGCTGCAAGACGCTCTCAATTGCCAAGAGGAAGATATGACTTGAACCAGGCCACGGTACAAAGATAAAGTTGCTCATTATCAGAAAATTGCTATTATAGAACAGCGTGACACCAGTATGTTCTACACCACATGCTCTTGTTTATCCACGATATACTTAACTATCAGAGAAAAACCCTGAACATAAACCAACTATCATCTGCCATACAGAGCAGCTATGCAGTTCGTCTACCTTTCTGTGAAAGACAGAAGTGACCCTTCCATGTTTTATATCTGTAACTGCTCAGACACACAAGAAAGCAGCTTCAAGAATCAACGTTTTCCAGATAGTTGCAAGTTTTGTGGCATGACAACAGAAGCATTGTCAGTGTCATATCTGCAATAACATGCTGTCATACACTTGTATCTGTGTGACAATGTAAGAGTAAATACTATGGAAGGACATCGTGGTTCTTGTTATTTAAGTTTAAAAATATATAGCTAAAACGTTAATACTAAATCCCTCACTGTCACACTCAGACTGTGCCTCTGACACATCTTATTCAGCACCTTTCTTTATATATGTATAAAAAATAAAGACATTTCAACTGAGACATGTTAGACATACCCTCGAGTTTAACAATATCTGGACAGTAGAAGTGGATCAGGGCTGCTAAAGCACAACCATCTGTACCATCTTTCAGCAAATTTTCCACCAATGGAATGCAGGGCAGCTGCTTGAGCAATGTTTGTTCCTTCCTGTAACGGGCCTACAATATAGAATGAAGGGATTAAAAGACACAAAGGCTCTAAAACATATGAATAAACAGATTTGTATTGAAGGTTTTACACTCAATAAAAAAGCAGCATTCAATAAATAACTCAATATTCTCAGTTTCAGATTTCCTAAAACTTTTCACTTTATGCTTTGTTTTGAATGTCAGAAATAACAGTTAAGAGGAAAGGAGCCGATATGACAGTATTGACACTTCCCTTCTAAACTAACAAATTTTTATGATCTCTGTACAGCTAAATTAAATATCATGAAACTTACTTAACATCTTGCACCCATTTCTATTCAACCAGAAGGGATCTGCATGTAAACACAAGACAGACCCCGATCTGCTGTGAAGATCATAGCTTCATTTTACCAGCAATGCAAATGTCTACGAAGTTAATGCACGAGCTTTCCCAAAATCTCAGTAACATAACTGACTTAACAGCAAGTTCAGAAACAAGGAAATCTGCATCAACTACATTTCATTACTAGTAAGTTTCATTATAAGCAGTTCGAAACATAAGGAAGCATTAATGGTCAAGTGTTAACGCCAGGCAGCAGCCCAGTTAGAAAAAGGAAATATTTTGAAAAACAACTCAGTATACAAAGGGGTCATTAGTTTAGAATGCTAAGATAGCATTTACCTGCAATTAATACATTTTTATGGTTTTCTTTTTGGGGCAGGATGAGAGGGAAAGGGAGACAGCTAGCTTAACAAATGTTATTTCTGACCTGAATTTCTTTTCAATATTTCCTGAGAAAACAAATGGAAATGGAAGATTTTAATTCGTTACTATTTACTACGCTTTATTTTTAAAACAGTACCAGTGATTAGCTTCTCATTCATACCACACAACTAATTATAACGACAAGAGTGTTTCTAAGTTTTATTACTAAATTTTAGTAATAAAAAAGTAAATTTCATAGAAATACACACAGTAAGCTGGAAACCAGCCTTGTAGAATTTGGTGAAGCTTTTGAAGATGTCATTCCAGTGAAGAGAAGGCTCTGGAAGACCTCACTGAAGACACTGGTATTTAAAGGGAGCTTATAAACAAAATGGAGGCCAACATTTTATGTGGTCTTATAGTTACAAGACAAGGGGAACAGTTTTAAGCTAAAAGAGAGTTAAACCACAACAGTTAGATATTTGAAAGAAATTATTTAGTGGCAAGAAACAGGAACAAACTGCCCAGAGAAACTGGGGATGCCCCATCCCTGGAGGCATTCAAGGCTAGGTAAGGCACTGGGCAGCCTGATCTGGTGGGTGGCAACCTTGCCCAGGGCAAGGTGTTGGAATTAGATGATGTTTAAAGTCCCTTTAAATCCAAGCCATTCTAAGATTCTATCAAAGTTGAAACTGCAAGTTCCTGTCTGCTACTCTCCACGTTTCAGTTGTACTGAAAGTTGCTGATGGGGCTGCATGATAAAACTTTTGCTCCACCAAAAACTCTTCTCCCCTTTGTTTCTACAGCAATTGAGTTGGCAGGGCCGAAGGCTTTATGGGTGGGGTGGGAATTGTCTCATCTAGCTTTGTTGAGAAAAAAAAAAAAAAAAAAAGGAAAAAAAGAAAAAAAAGCCTGTAGAACCACAGACTAACCCTGAAGGCTATACTTACTGTCACTAGATTTCTATTAAGGATGACAGGGGAATTATCTGTAGTGCACATTAGCGTCTTCTAAAAGGCCAAGAAGCACAAATCTAGTCTAATAACACAAGATATCTGTTCTAGGAAAATTAAAGGCTTTTATTAAGCCCAGGAAACTTATACTTTAACAAATTAATATTAGTAATTGGTTAATTAATAAATAGTAACCAATTAAAAATGGACAGTTTGTCTTCATATTTGAAATGGACTGGTATTTGCATCAAGTATTTTGCATGTTATGCTAAATATTCACTAACATAAAATGAATTACTAACAATTCTTCTCATGTTAAATATGAGAAAACAGGCCAATTTGCTTGCACTGAAAGTTTCTTTTTTCACTCTCAGGCAATATTATGATAAACTATGATAAAAATCCTTTAAGTTTCAAATACAATATGAATAGGTCTCTGCACTTTCCCTCCCACGGCCCAAATGACGAAAACTAAGTCAGTTAAAAATTATGATTTAATTACAGAATAATGTTAGAAGACACAGAATATATATGGACTCTAAAATTATGGCTCAAATAGTTCTGTAATATCTTCTATATTCCTTTTAAGTGTCATCTTTTTAATGAAGTACTGAAAAATATTTAAAATTAATAATGCAATGGTCTTGCATAGTAAATTCTGTGAAAGTCTGCTGTCACTCCAAGGAGGCCTCAAAGTAGCCTTATGAACAGTGCCTGGAAACTGTGTCAAATCATTAAAGTGAACCTAGAAAGAGGATTTAATTCACTGTAGAGTACGCCAAGCACATCAGTTCAGGAAAATAAACAAATATAACCTGCCATGTTAGGTTCATTAAGGTATAACAGGCATAGTGTTTCAATTTAGAAGAAAAGATATAAGAAATTACATCGAAAAATAGAAGACACTGGTAATTGCACTGCATTTTTAATTAACTTCCATTTGAAGAAACCCTTCTATTCAGTACTAATCTTTGCTAGTAAATATGGATGCAATAATACAAGAGATAAACAAACCTCTACATATTTTATAATGCTGTAGCGCTCATTAAAACATAAATGCTAATACAAATATCTTGTTTCTGAGGTCCTATAGAAACCAGTCTGAACTGGCATCTTTGAGCTTATTCCACTTGGACAAAACTCAGCGTAGTTAAGACACTGGCATATGAACAAGGTTAGCTAAAAACTAAAAGCCCATCAGCTACTCTGAAGTGCTCATGTGTATTCTGAGGTAATCATTAATAAGAAACACTGATGCCTTTACCTTTGGTAATGTGCTATAAATTCACTTCTCAGAGTAACTTTCCAGCTGCCTACATGCTGATGCCTATCCCATTATTGAACATCTGCACTATGTAAAGTGAAGAGATGAGACAAGTGGTTGAACTAACAGAACATTTGAGCCGCTTTTCTACTGTATTATCAGTAGCACTAGAGTTTCAATTGTATCTCTACTCAAGTAACAGGCTCAAAGTAAATACCTCTAGTGCAAGTTGTTTATGGACAACAGGCAGGTGAATTTAGGTTACAGGTTTCAATTTTTTATCAAGTTAGTTTACTAAACTAACGCTGTAGATAAAAATAAAAATATTATGAAACTACTGTGAAGTAGCCACTTCTTTGTATCAATAGAACAACATTAATGTGCTTCATTTTCTGTAAAGCAGTAAAAAGCTTTTCCTTTTTTTTTCTCCATTATTCCCTCCATTTAATTCCAAAATTAAGTTAATGGATTATACTGTGAAGAGCAGAGTCTTTGTGTGTATAAATGTCACAACCGTAATTGAGAGCATTACAGAAATATTGCTGGTAGGACAAATTATTAAGAATTTACATACTGATTAGATTACTGAAAAGTGTGCTTGAACCTTTTTACTCATTTTTTTAATCCCTACACCAGGAACACCATGCCATCTCTGGTTCTGCCTACATGCAGCTGCTTTGTTATTTAATTCTCCTTGCAAACTATGAGCAATATTTTACTGGTTACGATAATCAAGACCTGAGCAACTGCTAATTCAGTTATTTGATAATCCTCAGATTGAAGCCATAAGGATTAGTTCTCTGGAATTCAGACCAGAAATATGCAGTTCCGCATGTACCTAAACAACTGACTAGCTTATTCCCAAGCCAAACATCGTGTGCCTCTCCATAGAAAGATGCTATCTATATTGCAAAACCTGTTGTGGAATTAATAATAAGAGTGCGTTTCAGGGGCAAGTTACTGTATGATAATGATAACCCCACAGAAATGCAACAAAGGGAAAACAAAGTTTAATAGTATGTAGAACTAGTCACCTTCTACTGCTGTTAATGAAATTATGGTCTCATTATCAATAGATCATTTTTTATTACTTTCTGTGGAAAGATAACTATCTTAAATCAGTCAAAAAATAAGGAATTCTAGACAAATGCACATTAAAATGCATCAGAAAGTTTCAGTTTCCATTTACAATCAGCAATCAAAAATTATTTCTGCAAGGTGTTGGTTTTTTGTTTTTTTTTTTAGAGTCAATATCAAATAGCATATACTTACTGGAATTCTTTAAGAAAATATTTTGAAAAAAGTTAACAATAGTATCAGCTTGCACCAAAGCGATGGTAAATCTCACCCAGCAATCATATCTTTCACTTATCTTGCACAGACTACCTTGCAAAGCAGGGTGTTTGAGGGTTATTTTGTTTCTTTATTATTAACACCTTTCCAGAGTAATCTCTTAACAAATTATCTTGGAGAGACAAATGAAATGAATAATTAGACCAGCATGACATGGACAAAGCCATTCCCAAAATAAGCTAGTTGATCAAAGTGAAGCAGTTGGGCAAACTTACAGGAACCAGTTTCCAATACCATTTGGTAGGAGACTTCAGAGGAAGCAGTAGGAAAAAAAAAAAAAAGAATAAAAGCAGAAAGCAAAGAAAAAAAAAAACAGGAACAATTTATCAGATTTCACCATTTTTACAAAGCAATTTTCTTCAACATTCTCATTTTGTATAACAGTAAATTATAATTTAATGATAAACATTAGAGCACTATAGCCACTGTATATTCAACTCATTAGCACAAATAATACATTAGAAATATGCATCTTCAGTCTTAGTAGATCAACATTATCATTTTCCCACATAAATAGATAAGATTGTCATATCAATGCAGTTCTGTTAAGTGCTTTCACACATGTAATTGTACCCTGAATATGCAATCTGACTAAAGAATTCATTTGAGACTTGAAGTTATGATTTCACAAGTATCAAAATGAACTCCAGCAGCATATATGGAGAAGCAGGGAAGCTAAAGCAATGAAAAAAAGGTATAAACACACTGTAGTACATTACAACCAATTGCAGTGAAGTTTGCATTAGTCACTTCAAAGCCAAATAGGTTTATAATGCTTAGAATATTTTTGAACAGTCATATAGCAGTTTTCAGAACAACAAGAGGTGCAAGCAGTTACATTTTTGCAATGACAAATCATATTAGCATCAGCTGCATGATGTGCAATGACCTGAAACGTAGAAGGTTTGACTATTCACAGAGAAATGATCAGAACTGTATATATTATTCTAAATTGGCACATTATCAAAAATACAAATTTGACCTAAAAACTTAAGGTGAAGCATACTGCTGGTAGATCTTTCTGTACTTGAACAGATAAAGAAAAGCTGAAATCCCTTGGAACAACACAATGGGAATTCAATGGCTCTCAAACTTGTACTTCATATGAATAGGAACAAGATTATTATTATGAAAATTACTAAGACTTGATCAGTCACTAAAAAAAACCTGACAAGGTAATCCTGACTTGATTTCATGTGTTTTTTTTTTCCTTTTTTCTTTTCCTCAAGAGAAAATTAAAACAGGTGAAAACCTGCAGTCTTACAAGAAGATTCTTTTATTTCCTACAAATCAAGTTTTAAAAATTATTCCAACATAAATTTAACTCTGCATAAATTCATCCTATGGTGCCAAAAAAAAAAACAAAAACGGAAGTCATGCCCTTCATCAGGCCCTTGTTCTTGCTCTCTTCCTTGTACCATCATTAGTATTCATGCAGCTGTGCATTAAGTAGATAAGGAAGTTCATCCTGCTCCAAAGCCATCTTCATGGGTTAACTTTTGCTAGCAGTGGGGACTTACAATAAATTTAAATGATTGTGGAACTATAGTGTTAGTGTTTTACCTTTGCACAAGAAGTTGCACTGTTTAAACCAATTTTAAAATGTTTAAAGAGTTCAGGTCTTGGGGTAAATCCTCTGAAATTTGTTTTTCTCAAGGCATTTGCATTGATTTTGCTAAATGTTGACTCAGTCTAAATCACAAAAGAGACATAACAGTTTAAGAGAAAGCTCCGATTTCCCTGAAAGTCATTAGTTTAACCAGTGCAACTGTACATTTACAACATATTGTTCAACTGAAGCCTGAAAACCAAAGCTACTACAAAACTTCAAATCCTAATTCTGAAAGATGCAGAGACTCTACCAGAAACAGATGAGATGACCACAAAGCACCAGCAGATCAAGATCCACAGGGGACTACCTGGAGCTAAAAAGCATACATACTCCTTCCTCTCTTCTACAGGAAGCTAGCAGCAGAAGAAAGTGAAGGAAAACAAAAGCAATCTCATAATCTGTTAATACTATTTGCAACTATTCAGAAATAGTGAAGTCTGTCTTACCAGTTGTATCATTTATTTATATGATACTTCACTTTTTTTAGCAATACAGAGATTTACTATTTATTACAAGAAAGCTCACAACAGATTTTCAACAAGATAAGGCATTATGTTCAATGTCTTTCTTATAACTGATACATTTAAGGTTTTATCACACTAGAGATTAGAAAAAAAAATGAGTTTACTCATTAACTTGATCTCAGTTTTCCAGTATTGAGCTTTGCTGATTCCTGGCCAGAAATTAAGAAGAGCTCATCCTAATCACAAGAATGGCCTATTCTTCATGTGGTAGTTTACCCACGTCTCTAATTCAGCATATCAGACATCGTTAATTAAACTTGGTTTGGGTTCAGAACCCAATCACAGCTTAGAAATGCTAAAACAAAGTTCTGAAGGAGTTGGGCCAGAGCAGAAGGAAGATTGCAAAATCAGTTAAATTTGTAGAATGGAATCATCACCTTTAGAACTTGCTACCACATGGGTAATATGACAAACCTAAATTAAAAAAATAGATACTCAGCCTGAGAATGCTAAGCTGCAGTAAATATGTAGAACTATCAATTAGTTTCTTCAGGAAACTGGTAAAGTGTGTACTTATATTATTTTGGTTTATACAGTGGCAGTGATCAAACCCATCCATCCCCTTTTCAATTTAGTAAAGATTACTGATGGTAACTAATCCCAGGCATAAGATAGAATAAAATAAGGGAAAACTGCACTAATAAGTATTCAGACAAGAAACTGCACACATCTCACTAATAGCCAAATCTCATACAAGAATTTAGTCAGTTTTTTCACAGCTTTGTGAGTTTTTTCACAGCTATGTGAGGGGGAGGGTCAATGCCATGAAGTAACAGGACACGTCACTGATTTCGTACTATAAAAAGAAGAATGCATGAGCTGATGGAATATGGACACAAATAATCAGACACTGTAGTCTGAAGATAAACGCTAGCAGATGCTTGACAAGAGTCTCTTCATAGTTTAACAGAAAATATGAACGACTGATTTATAAAAAATTTTCTTCATAGTTTTCTGTGGAAAGTTTGCATTCAGTATGATTTGAAGTTATGAAATACCAGTTTTAGGCTGGTATTTTGTTTAATATGTTTTCTAAATCTCATTTGGTAAATAATGTTACATTAAAAAAAAAAAAAAAAAACAGTTTATCACCAGTTGAACAGACCAGTGTTTCTTAAAGAAAACCTAAAATAACAATGAGTTACCATCTGAACGTTACCATCTTCCTGCATATAAAAAAGTAGGAGATTTAAACCCCTTAAATACAAGTGACTCGATGTTTCAGATGCTAGACTTATTTTCTAAAAGCAGATTCCACTTGTCACTGCAGTCTTGAATCTTTCTGTACAAATGGTATTTGTAAAAACAACAACAACAAACCAACCTGCAATATAATCTGCAATGAACTCCTGCTAGCAGAAGAGATATCCAGGGGTCAAATGGAGCCTGACGTTTTACCCACATTAAGTTTTCCAGCTAATAGATAAAGGTACCAATATATACTCATAGCATGGAATACCTGACAATGTAATTTATGCTGCTGAGTCTCACACCAAGGCAAATAACCTAACATGCATCTGGAACAATATTATCTAAAACTCAGTGTATGTATAGAAAGAATTATAATTTTTTCCATTATTTGTCAACAGTTGACATTGCTATTTTGCAAGTGCATTTGTAATCTGGTCAACAGAATAGGTTCTGTGTTAGAGATTGATAATTCATACAACAAAACCATCACAAATGCTCACACTAACTTTAGGCAAATTTTTCAGTCCACTGGTTTTATTTATGGGATACGGTCATGGACCATGCAGCCTATTTCAACAGTTAAATCAATAACAACAACATAAATACAAAATTTATCTTGACATTCCTAACAAAACACAAATTGTAATTTAACTGAAAATAAACATTACTGATTTTTTTTTTACAAATAATGATAATTTTATGTAATTGCTCTTTTATATGTGGGCTTTTTTTTTGTTGTTTTCCATCACTGCTATTAACCATATTAAGATTCTAATGCACGTGGATTTCAAAAACTATTCACATCTTTCAAAAGTGACTTTATCTTATTTTTAGCTACAACAGAGTTATCCAGAAACATATTAAACATGCAAATTTATTTACTCTGGAACTGCATGCAATCTTTCCACATTTAAATGGGCATAATGCTGTTTTATTAACTGAACTCCACAAACAAACAAAAGAAACAAAACAAAATACCCACACCCTTTTAGGAAAACGTATTAAACAACTTCATTGTTTACATTAAAAAAGCTGGAACAAACATCTTGGATCATAAAGCAATCCTTCCCATGATACCACATGCAGATTTATCTCTTTTGAGATGCGTGTAATTTACAAGGGTGAACACTGGAAAAAAAAATGCATAAAACGTACTTTCTTTTTTCACAGTTGACTCAACTGCAGTTTGAAATTATCTGGGAAGAATTCATTAATAGTATTCAATTTCTTACAACTACTGTAACAGGTGTTTTCTTGCTGCCAAAGACTGAATTGTCATTAAGGACAACTGGGAATAAAAAGTGCAACTTTACGATTGTTACGTTGGAAAGGAACAACTTCATGGAAATCATGAAATTAATTAAAAAAAAAAAAATAGGAGTTGGATTCTGTGATCCTTGTGCGTCCCTTACAATTCACTATATCCTATGACCCTATGAAAACTAAAAACTTGTTTTCTGTAACAAACAGTTAAAAAGTTCAGTGTTTGCAAATGTATATTTACCAATACATACCATATCTAAGTAACTGTTATTTACAACGAATGCTTGTCCTTGATTAAATTATTTTAACTGCAGCACATACCTTCTGACCTCCTGCAGATTCTGCACTGTGATGCTCTTTAAGTTTTTGTTCCTGTTCCATTATGTCTTTCAAATGTTCATTTACCTGGAGACAAAAAAGCTTATTCTGTGGTCCAAGAAACAAGTTGTGGAAATTTAAGGTCTGTAAATCACTGTGCTAAGTTTGCTGAAAAGATTTAACAGATATTTCTGATTCCATAGCTGTGAAGTGTAACCTGCAAATGTCAACATTTCAGCTGCAGTCTAGGTCACTTATGTTTAGCTTTATGCTGTATTAACAATTCTGCCCTTTATTATGCTTAATTGCATTTGATTAAGAGTGTATTGCTGTCATTTGATTTGATTATGTGGTGAAGGTAAACGATCTCAAGCAATGTGTGTTCAAGCATAAACAGAACACTTTGCTTTTAAATCATGATAAATTACAGAATAAGAAATTAGCTCTTTTAACATAGCCAACAAGAGACACTAAACCAGCCAACACGGTATCTCAACATGACAGCAACTGTCAATTTAACATGCCATATGCAAGTTATATTATTCTATTTAATTTAGACTTCTTATTTATCTAGTTCACATAACTAGTTGAACTGATTTCTGCAAACTTCTCTTTTTGTTATCCACAAGCAGCAGATGAAAAACAGTCCCTGTCAGATACACCTATGTATATACATATCCCTATCCACTCATCTCTAATACAATCTTACAGACTACAAGTAAAATCACGGTTTGCTTTTCCATTGTTCATACCTTGTTTATCCAGAACATGACAGCATCCTCTATGTCATAAGGTAGATCTGCAGCTTGGAAAAAGGATGAATACTGCTGAGTGCATGCAATCACTTTCTCAACGCTGACCATCTCTACAGTATAAGCCATCATAAGAGTATCGATCATAGCCAAATGAGCACTCTACAAAGAGAAACAGTAATGCCTAATTATTACGCACATTGAAATACCATTTTCTAACATACTGTTTGCAAACATAGCCAGATGCATACAGGGACCAAAACTGTAAATGTTGTACGTTTTCTGTCTGGTTTTCAGTTTTTGAATCAAAGCCAAACAACAGAAACATGCACAACAGATTTGAGAAAGCAAGACAAAGCAAAAAACAAAACGCTCACCATGAATTAAAGTAACTCGTGCAATAACACAAACATCAAAAGTAAAGAAACGCAAATGGAAAGAAAAAAAACAACTTTCATGATACAAACATTACATCAACTTGATGTTTTAACAAAGCCTAAGAAATCTTCTGAAATCTCCTTAGTGAAAATAATCCCCCTGGCCTGATCAATGTTATTTTACTTGAAATAAGAACTGAGACTGGCTGGAAAGCAACCTTCAATCAGTCATCATTATATTGCTGCATAAGTGCAAGTTCACCTGTTTTTCAAGTCATAATCCGGGAAGAAGACAACTACATTAACATGACTAAAAAGCAATATGACAAAACAATTATTTTTCTTCTACTAAACTCATTCTCTAACACAGATGTAGCTAAACACACCGAACACACACCATTATGTTTCAAATAGGCACATACTGATAAATAAAACACAGTTTCTGTTAACACAGATGTTTCCATATATTGAAAGACCATGTCTATTTCACAGTTTGTAAAAAAAAAAAAAAAAAAAAAAAAAAAGTAAATAAGCAACCAGAATTTTCATTTGATTCTCGTGACAATAAGAAAACGATGCCAGTTTGTAGAAGCAGTGCTTAAAAGATTTGCATCTGCTTCACGACACGCTTTCTAAGTATTCAGGAACAGTATTTCCCCTAAACCAAAATGATTTCCCAAGACAATATTTCTGAACATGCTGCTTTTAAACACATCTCTCATTGAAAACAAAGACCCTAAACACTTGTTAACACCAACCAGATCTGTTCAGTTCTATTAAAAAATATGCACATGAACATTTCACAGGATAGCTTCCACAGCCATGGCAACAGCAGCAAATACCATGAGTCAGGCAGCAATATGCTCTCATCACTGTAGTTGAGGCAGTGGACACATCATTTATTCCAGAACTCCCGGAGGAAAAAGATGAACAGATTCAGGTTTCTTGCTGCCCTTATTGTATGTATTGCTGAAGAATGTTACAGTGCTTCCCTTAGAATCAGACAACAATAAGTAAATACCATTTTTTTATGCAGCTAAGCTGCTTCGTTTGACAAAAAGAGGCAGATTATTCCTTAGATACTAACTACGTATTTTCATGAAATTGTTCCTGATAGCAAACCCTCCTGACAACAGTCAGTGCTCTTACACCTTACACCCAGGAGCCTCCCTGCCTGCCGCAGCGTGGATGCTGCCCGCACAGCAGTGTGCTGGCTGGGAACCAGCGCTCCTCCTGCCCAGCGCCTGCATGGCTGACTGACTGCAGGGCTCTGCCCCAGCACTGACACAGCCTCCAAGGTGCTGCTGGAGCTGTGGTTTGGACATATCCAGTTGTCTTATACATACCTATTAGCGGGTGTGCATTATCTATTAATGGAACAACCAGACATCCACAAAGTATTTTTTTTTTCATTATCTCTCTTTCAGCGCCAGCTGCCCACTGCTGCTTTGCAAACCAAAACCACATGAGCAAATAGGTCTCAGGTCTTCACAGGCACATGCGTTACCAGGTAGAGATTCATACTGAAGTCTCATCCCACGTTCAAGCATCACAAAGCATTGGTGCCTGTCTCTTCCTACAAAAAGCTAACGCCAGCCCACACACCTCTCTCCTCAGCCACCTTCCCCAGTAACTTTAGCAGCCACCTCAGGAGATGCACTGATCAGATTCCCCAAAGACAAAGCCAGTTCTCAGCTGAACAGTCTTCACATTTGTCCAGGAAGGAAGAGGCTGATAAGTCAGTTCACAAACACAGTCATACTACTTGCTTCACTGCAGATTTAGAAGCTGAAGATGACTTGCTTCTCAGCCTCCAGTACCTGTATTAACAAATGGCAAGGACACCCCGGCCCATTCCTTAACACATTACAGCTTCTCTGCTAAGGACAATATGCAATTCACATCAATGTGGAACAGAGGGCTTTAAAGACCTTTAAAGGTGCTGAGAGTCTTTCATTTGGATGTATGCTCACACTTTCTCACTTGAAAAGAAGACCACTGACTGGTTCTGAGCCCAAGCTAGCTCCACAGATAAGAATTTGAGCCTAACAGTATAAACGCGCTCTTTGATATACTCCAAAGCTGTGGGAAGGTCAAAGACTTGTTCCTAAACATACTTTAAGTCCAAGATACAGAGCAGACTATGTTGCAATTTCTGTGGCATGTTATTAAGATACTAAAGTTAACTGAGCCGTCTGGTTCAGAGACTTCAGAATTAGGTGATAAAGAAGTATCTGAAAAATCACAACAAACAGCTCAGTACTGCAGCAAACTTAACCCTCATTATGGAAAGTATTGATACATGTAGAAACAAATTCACATATTAGTAAAAGCCAGTACCTACAGTACCTATAATAACAGAAAATTGCTGAGAACACATGATTTGAATAAAGCAAGCTCATCACACTGTGCTGTGCAACTCAAATCTACAAAAAAAAAAGTAGCACTCCACTACAGAGTTCAAGAAGATCTACTACTCAGTTCTAAAGTAGTAGTAGTTCTAAGTTCACAGCTTAAAAATGAAATCCACGTCTTACACTCACACATTAACACATTTCAGCATTTTGTTAAGTGTCTGCTTGGAAAGAAAAGCAATGGAGCAGAGTTCAAAAACTACTGCTATCACTCTGTATTCACTTGGCTTCTGCCCACCAAGATTCTCAATACGTTACAAATGCATTAAGAAAATAAAATTAATTACAGTTAGCTAGCCAAATCGCATGTTTTCAGTGTTTCCAGCAAATTATTTAAAAACTGCAAACTACTTATGCACACAGATGCAGCAATGAAAAGATGACCCTTGCCAACAGTCAGTTACTATCAAAACGAGGTTGAATCAACCTTCTGCATACTGATGGGAGCCATGTCAGCTGTTTTAAATAAGCTACCACATAAAGGTATCTTCAAAGTCTCTTAAGTCCCATCAATTATTTTCCTTATAACTCACGGAAGACATTCAAAGGGGAATATTAAAATAATAATGAAAAGAAAAAAATTGGTCAACTTGAAACTATGATCCCAAGGAACAACCCACAGATTTGCTATTTTTGCCAATTTTATTTACAGATCAATACTGATTGAAATTACCAGTTATGGATTTTTTTCCCCAGGGAACTGAAAGCAATCAAATAACATGTAACTTACACCTAAAATAATTGTACAAAAAAAAATTAATTCCATACACAGTTCCATTGTTCCCCCTCCCCCCCTTTATCTGAGAAAAAGTCAAGCAAGCTACATTCTTTTACATCTTCTAATTCATTATGCTAAACAAAAAAGACTAAACTAAAAACTGTGCTACAAAAACAGTACCCCATTGTTTAAAATACAAGGTTTATCAGCATAACTGTTGAAGTCCTGGAAAAAAGTTTGAATAGTAATTAAGTTCCCAAGAGAAGCCTTCTCCTCCTTTGATCATTTCACTACAATGATGCAAAGTAGTGAGATCTTACATGGCACAGTATTATGCATTAAAGAAAATGCCCCATTTTGAAGTGGATTTTTTTTTCCTTTTTCAAGACAAACACAGTTTTTGTTTTTCTCAGCTACACCCTGCACAGAACACAAGAGTCTTAACTCAATCATCCCATATAATTACTGGTTACTTTTTGCTTCTTTAATGTAAGTTCCACAGCTTTCTTTTCCACTACTGATTAGTTCAGTAAGAAGTTTACTGAACTGCAGAATTATCCTGAAGCATCACTGCTAATGCTTTCTTCTGTCTCATCTTTGATTATTTGGTTCACTCCACCTCCTATCAGCAACTACCAACAACTTCATAAAAAATGTACTATGTGTAAGGTATACGTATTGTACATACACATATAATATGCAGTGTTTGCCCATAAGTATATCTGATATTATTACATACTACTAAGCATAGTTATATATTCCACTAAAAGATGCAAGCAAGGAGGTTTCTTTTGACCTGATTCCTCACAAAAATCATAG
This sequence comes from Chrysolophus pictus, assembly GCA_037305975.1. Classification (NCBI taxonomy): domain Eukaryota; kingdom Metazoa; phylum Chordata; class Aves; order Galliformes; family Phasianidae; genus Chrysolophus; species Chrysolophus pictus. The sequence goes on along the minus strand of CM074583.1, from coordinate 9,396,388 downwards.
CTAAAACAATTTCCCAGTATGGTACTAGAAAAAAGGGAGGAAAAAAAAAAACAAGAAAGAAGGTAGAAAATATAATTGTTAACCTCATGTTTATAAAGCAAAACTAAACATGCCAAACAAAAATCCTAAGTCTTCCCTTAATTTTTTTTTCTTTCTATTAAAAACACTCCCCTAGTCTCACTATGCTTTGAGAGACTCGATCTTGGACAGGATGTCGTTTCTGTAAACAGGAATACGTATTTCTGTACTCATGGAAGTTGGTTGTGTCTGCAGAATCTTCTGAGAAAAAAATTTTGTGAAGGGATTTGGTCACATTTAGGAAAAGAAGCCTTGAAACTGTACTTCACAGTTGTAAAATAAACATACATTTCTAGCTAGATTCCCTAGAGATTTTACCCACACTGGATTTGGCACTTGAACAAAGAATGGAAGAGATCAGATCTCTAAAACCAGCTGGGAGAATGTTTGTGCCACTTTTTTTTTTTTACTGATTGCTGCACCTGTAGCCAATGGTGTTTACTTACTGAAAACAGGTTTCAGATGCAGGTACTTATCACAATACAGCATAGAACAAATTTGCTTCACAGCATTCACATGCAGCATCCACACCACTGGTGACAGCTACTTCAGCAGTCAACAGTAATGAACAGAGTAAATTCCACAGACTTGTATGTAACATCCTCAGGTTATGGTTCATCAAGTACTAAGATTACAAATAGATTCACTGTTTTCTGTATTCCTAAAAGCAGTTATCTGGTAATGCTAATTCTAAATAACATTTCTTAAGATAAAACTGCAGTTCTGATTACTGCTCTGCTAGCATGTCAGTTCTAAAATTAATGTTATGCCTCCTGTTATGATTATTACCAAAGATTCCTTGCTAATTAAGAGACAGCCAAGATAACTGGAAAGAAACAAAGCAAGGAAGAAAACAATAGCTAAGAGAGATCATCCCCACAGAAAACATCACTGAATTTCTAACTGCTCCAATATATGGACCGTGCAGAATGAACACCACAGGACACATACTTAATGAGAAAAGACAATAATACCAGGTGGCTGACAACACAGTAAGAGACAGGAATAGCGAGCAAATATGGGATTAAACATCCAGGACAACAGCAGCAGCAAATGGTTGTGTTAAAAATACAGTGGTGATGTCCCCAAGCACCGCATTAACCTACAGCTCTGAATTCTGTTTTCTTCAGCACTCAATAAACAAGGTTTGTGGTGTCTTGAACTCCCGGGCACCTTTCCACAAAAGGCCTTCACTTAAATAACACAAGTCTCAAATCAATCCTCTAAGCTTAATGAGTGAAATGCAAGGTTAAAATGTTTTGGTCAACAAAACAGAACAATCAGAAATATTCAGTTCTGCCATTTGACAATTTTTGGACTTAATTCTTCTTTTGCCTCATGCAATACTCATCCCTAGCACAATTCTAAAATAACCCCAATTTTCTAGTTATTCTTGTCCTGCAAGGCAACAATGAAGTTACATTACCTCACGGCACTTCCATGAAGTACTTACATCCTGCAAGATGCTTGTTTAGCAAGAACAGGTATTACAGTGTCACGTTAAACACGTCCTAACAGGTTCTACAAGGCAATGTTTTTTCTCCCTATTTATCATGACACTCTATATTTGGTTAAATTTTTACATTTAGTAATTAGTTCCAAGAATGCACAAAAGCATTATTTAACGACTATTCCTATTTGACATGGAAAATATTTCTAAAAATGGAATCATTAAGCATACAAACTTGCCGAGTTCAGCATTTTGGAAACACGTTCTTCTGCTTAAGGTTTCTTCATTACGCTTCTCATGGAATTTAATGATCTCATCTATTAACTCAATCCAAATTAAATCCTTAGCAGATTCCAGAAGTCTTTTCAAATTACGTAACAGGTAGGACTTCGCCCCTTGACCCCTCCATACCTCTTCATAGTGAAGACCTTAAGCACTGGAATCATGAACCAGCAAATGACTGTTATTTTACTATTTTTATTTTGCCCTATTTTATAGTTTCATACTACATAATAAATATACATTCAGACATCAAGAATACTCTAGCGATCAGCACTTGAGTGACTTCACATCAAGCACTCATTTTTTCAAACAAACCAAACAAAAACATTGCAATTATATCAGTTAAACTGAGAAATTAATACAGAATGACTGATAGCTAGATAAAATTATACATGTGTAGAAGAATAAACAGCACTAGCTTTAAATTTCCCTAACATTTTTTTTAAAACGACCATTCAAAATTCTGCTAGATCACTCTGTCAAATCCTGCCCAGAGCAACCAGAAACAAAAATCATGTAAACAATTTCTATTTTGTTGCATGTGTTCACTGTTTACTTGTTCTTATGCTCCAGACATTTAAACCAAAATGAAATGTTAGTAATATAAAATACCATCTGGACTTCTCATTTCACAACAATCACCATCAATCTTGGCAGAATACAGGAGTTGGGAAAAAGGGAAACAGGACTGGCTCTGGTTGCAAACCAAGTACACGATATACAAATTAGCAGTTCCTTCTTCCTGACTCACTCATACCAGCATAGTAATGACACTGAAGGCAGTGGTTTAACTTCTCTGGCAACTCAGCAAAACACCTCCGAAGGTATTTGTCCACAGGGAGTACCCAAGCCTGTTCACCTCAGAACATCTGCTTCAGGAATATAGCCTTAGGAACACTGGAGAACTACCACTTCAGCACAGGGATGCAGGAGCAGTTGGCTGCTACAGAACGTGGGGTGAAGAGTTCACATTTGGGTGGTGTGCTACAAGTATGTAAGCCAGTAAGGGACAGAGAGAAAAGGCTGAGGTCCCAGAATCAACTTAGACGTATGGCTAGCATACTACTTCATGGAAATGTCAGCGGAGCCCTGTCTCCCACCATGCTTGACTTAGCCCAGCACCATGCCACAGCACAGTGTGAGGTGCTATGTGTTTCACTGATAACACCACCCACAGCTATCGTGAAATTCCAATGCAGTTTTGAAACCTTGCAACCCAGATTTTAATTAATTCGTTTTCCAGTGAACTGTTGATAGTAACTTTTTAAATTACAGTTCTTGTTACTCAGATAACTGATATAACATGCTTTCCGATCCTTAACATTTTGTTTTGCTTCTTCCTTAATATTAAACTACTTTGCTACTCCCACACTACCTCACAAAAGTTTAAGCACAGCCTGAATATCAAATACCCATCTGGCGCAAGTCACACCATTATATTATACCTAATTTATTAAGATCAGCAGCCTGAAGTAATACATAGGACGAAACTTTATGTAATTCTTAGCACTTAATGTCTTTTTCTACTGCCCTGTGGTCTTGGGCTCTGACAAATGAGGTTCTAAAAACAAGCATGCAGGATACTACTGAAAATAAGAGAAAAATCATGTTTTAATTACACTGATGAATTATACGATACACTGATTTGATCAATTACTATGTTTGACACAACAGATATTGAAAAGGTGATTACACATTGCAGTTTAGGATGATAATCGATTTGAGAGACAGTGTAAGCAGTGGGTCATTATCTGCAGTTTGCCGTAGCAGAACTCAAATAATATTTGAAAGGACACTTGGAATCACAGAAAACCTTCAGTTGGAAGTGACCGCCGGCCATCATTCAGACCAATGCCCTTTTCACAACAGTTCCAAGTAGCTCATATTTCTCAGAGGCTTCATCAGGTACATTATTGGTATCAATAGGGATGGAGAACCCACAAGCTCTGTGAGTAACCACTTAATGCCTTCCATCATTTCAAAGTTAGCTGGTTTCTTCTCAGTACAAAGTCCCAGTTTCATGAAAAATAAGTGGTTCAATTAAAATGTACAGAAAGACTATGTAGCTCTTCTCCTTCAGCAAGAGAATACAGATCTGAATTCTCAATGTCATTATTTAAGTTGGTGTTGTTTGTTCTCATTTATTTATTTCTTAAGGTAAATACACAACACTTGCTTTGCTATAAAAGAAGAGGTGAAATTCGCTTTGGTTCCCTCAGTTCTCAATCCAAAAAAAGGACTCAATAGGTCCAAAGTCATCAATGGAATTAAAATCCAGTATTGTTGCTAAAAACAAACATTTGCAAGTCACCCAAAGTTTCCTCAGGAAACATGCCTCCCAGCTGAAACTTGTGTGCACAATGAAGTACGAAGGCCAAAATACAATACTTGAAAAAAAAAAATACTTCAGTTACTCAGTGAAAGCTTTTAGGAAGAACTTCCAGTTATGAAGGACTTTCAAATGTTTTATTCTTTTGAAAAACACCTTCATTTTTGAGGTGACCATCCTTATTGGTTTAAATGTATATTTTTGCTGTTTATTGGGAATGTGTATGTGCATCTTTAAGCACCTTAGACAAAAGAAAATGCCAACGTTGTGCTGTCTTTAAAATGTAAGCATGCAAAAGCTTGGGAGAACTTCACTTCTTCATGTCATACCACTGCATTTGTATAAAGCTGCTGCTTGAGAATCTAAGAACTGTTGCAGTAATTTTTGTATAGCTCACGTACAAAAACCTTTTAGGTCAGAAACATAAGAATATCTCTTAGCGTATCTGAAGGAAAATACTGATTAAATCAAAATATTACATCTTGTCATTCCAGCACGCTGTCCTCAAGAAGAGAAAATACTAGGTTTGATTTTTATACAAAAACATAATATGTAATCTTCCTGAATTTCATATGAACAAGTTCACCATAATTTCTTTGGTGTTTCTTTATTGAACATAAGGGCGGAGAAATAAGGTCATCATATCCATTACTGTAATGCTAATTACATTAAGAAGAGCAATTATTTGTCCTCTTCCTCAAAGGATTGTAGAAATACCACATTTGTAGTCCATAGCACAGAATAGTAAAACATGAGAGAGAAACTGACCTTGTCGAACATCTTCTTTTAAAACAACAGCTAAGGTTAAAAAAAAATTTCCCAGTCTCCTACTTGAATGAATTCTAACAGCAGCATTAAAGAAATTAAAACAGACACAGAAAATCACACTGATCACAAGAAACCTGCTTCCCCATGGCTGTTACTGTAGTAAAGACTTGCAGGTGACAAGCTGCTGGCTAATAGCATTACTAAATTAGACAGCTGAACAACATATTTTCATCCAGTGACTAAGGGGTTGTGACAGGCCAGCTGTAACAGTGGCTGCTAAGCAAGGAAATGGTGCACAGTTGAAGTTAAAGCATATGTGGAAAAGGTGTACAAAGTTGTTTACATAAATGTAACCAAAAGCCTTTCCGCCAGATTTTAAACTCACAAGCTTTCTGAAGATTGATCTTGGATAGTCTCAAACATCCTATGGACATACGCTTCTGTTGTCAAGAATCTCTCCACTTGGGAAATGATGTGGAATTTAAGCTGTGTATTAGTAATGTGATTGAATGTCTGCTTGTCACAAAAATAGGTAGCTCAATGAAGAAGTAACTAAAGCTTTTCTTCTTGGAAGTTAATTTAGCAAAGGCATGGAAAAATTATAAGTAGAATACTCTCCTCAGGAAGTTTATTTTCTTTCTGGTAAGGCATTTTAAAAACTGAACAGGATAATTAGTTTGTGACTCTAGAATGCTTTTTTCTCCAAAGAAAAAGGACAGAAGTCCACTAGAAACCATACAGTATTCCTCAGTTAATTGGTAACCAAGATGCCTGGTCTCATACTTCACAATTATCTGTTTGTAACTTGATACTTTTTAGAGCATGAAAAAGAATTAGAGAAGTCTCTCCTCCACCTCCCTCAGCTAATGGAATAATTGGTGGTTCATATATCTATTAAAACAGTAAAACTTACTATCACATTCCTATTCCTCATGCCTTTTTGGCTCATAAAGTCATTCTAGGAGGCGCTGCATAATTAGTACCTCTCAAAATGATAAAGTTAGTTGCAATAATGACACATTCACATTGTAGTACACAACTACTCCCGCTCCAAAATATCGCTCCTCCTTTTCTCCCCAGACAAGGCAAGCCGAGTAAGAGACTGGGACATACATGAAGCAAAACAAAGAAAACAGCTGAACAGAAGAAATAAACAGAAGAAATAAAAGACCATGAAAAATGGTAAACCCTACACCTTCATTTGCAAAATAGTATTTTTCAATGACTTAAGATATCTATTACTGGAATGCAAGTATGCATTGGCTGCACTTCCAAAAACAGCAGTACTTACAGTAGCATTATTGGAAACCTCTGCTACAAGCACAAGAGATGTCAGAACACGTATCATCCAGAAACCATAGAAGTGCTTCATGCGATGGTCAGGTCTTGGCTTCAGCAAAATGAACGATCCCATGCTTAGGCAGCACAAATTGATGCCTCACCTCAACTTTATCTTAAATCACATTTTTTAACTGGGAAGAAGAGAGGAGAACTGCAAGAAGAGAGGGAAGTGGCAGTGCACCATACTCCAATGGAGAGACCAGTGCAGGCCTACTGCAGAAAACAAGTACAAGTTGGGAGTTTAAAAGGATGCGACTTCAGGCAAGAGTCAGGCAATTCAATGAGCTACACTGGTTTGTTAGGGAAACATGGCACAGTCACACAACAAAGTCTTCTCTGGTTCAGGAGAACCAATAACAATTTTATTTGGAAAGGGTGGGTAACAAGGTGGGGTAAATAATCAGATCACTGAGGAATGACATGAAAGACAGGCCAAAAACCCTGGAGAGGTACTGTTACAAGAATGTCACTGATGGGTTTTTTGTGCGTTTCTTTAATGGGACTAAAAACAACATAGGCATCTTTTTTTCCTTTATTGCTCTTAATTTCTGACTGCCTTACCGCACTCTGTACTTTCAGTCTGCTTGTGTTCTCTTTTCCACACCTCCTCACTGAAGTTGTAAACTGGCGTCAGTTCTTTCTTTACTAATATTCATATTCAATAAACTCTAAATGGAAAAAGGTGACTACTGGAAGTTTGTCTGATCTACTCATGAGATACATTATTGAACATTTTGAAGAAAAGACAATAGCTTGAATTACCGTACATTAGAATAAAAGGCAACTGCAACTTTTATTACCCGAGTACCCAAAGGAAAACTTCATTAAACCTAGAAAGCTGACCACCTGCACAGGGAGGTCAAAATCTGAAAGTCAGTACTGCAACAGTACAACATGATACAGACACCATTAGAAAGTGATTTATAATTCTCATTCAAGAGGAAATATCACAGTACATTTCTTAGTCACAATTAACAGGCCATACACGACTATCTTGTAGTCTATCCGATCATCCAAAACACACAATAAATATAAATCAGTAAACAATTATGCTAAGAAAGTCTTACAATACTTGCACATCACAGATGCCTGAACATTTAGCATACTCAAGCAATACTTAAAGATGAAATTCTCTGAAAACCTCTGATGTGCTAAACAAATAACCCACCTGGGAGTGCAGTTATTCAGTAAACAGAAGACTTCAAATCAGTCTTGTCCTGCACATGGGCTTGCTATTCTAATGAAATACCGGCTTAGACAAACTCAAGTTGTGACCCTCATCTGTTACTATTTGACTTACAATATTGCTGGCAGTACAAGAAGACAAAGTAGTGAAGACACAAATTTGTCAAGAAAACCAAATTCCTCATTCCGTAGATCCTGTATTTCGCTGAATATCAAGTGAAATTGAAAAAAAAAAAAAGAAAACCACTTCTCTCCCTCTCCCACGTACAGAGCACAGCAATCCAACACTTCTCAAAGAAAGGCATCCCACTGAGCTGCACACCACAGAATTCATTTTCACCTTGTCTGTTCTCAAAGTCAACCTTTGTTTCCACATTTTATCACTGATTTCCATGCAGACTTAGTTGTATTGATATCAGTTACTAGCATTATACTATCAGTTCATGACTAGAAAATCATTAAAGAAATAGAAAAAAAAAAATAAGTGCTGAACCAGGTGATTTCCTTTAATATATTCCAACTTCCTTTCTTAATCACTAACCATTATTTTGTCCAAGAAACTGTGATAATACAACAAGTGATAACGCTATGCCTTGTCACCAGCAGACTTGTAGCGTATTACTTTAAACTGAAAAGCACCATCTACGCAAATGCCATTGTAAAAAGGACAGAGGAGGAGAGGTGGGAGTTGCACTGTAGGAGAAAATTATTTATCATCCTTTTGGAAAATATATTTCTGGCAACACACGTTATCACAGCATGCCTACACACAGATCTGGACATCTCTACTTTATTGGGGTTGGCGCACATAGACATCTTTTGGATAACTTAACTGAAGCACTTTCAACAAGCATCTCCAAGTGCTCAACTCTGCTTATCTTCAGGTAACAAAAAGGAGGAAAGAAGTTATGCTGCTCTATGACAGTAGAGCTTTGTGGATGGATGCATTCTGCTCAGCAGTAACTTCACCCCCCACCCAGCCCTCATTCCAAATCCACCCAGCTCTGATCTTGAGCCATCTAATCTCTCCCATTTTTCCTCAAACCTGAATCCGGCTGGTCTTTTTTTGAGCTGTTCTCAATACGCACAGGCTGACCAGGAAGGAAACTCATCAAAATTCTGTTATTTGGCAAGCATTTCAGTCTTCCCTTTGGCAAATGAGTAAATTTGATTCTCCTTCCATCTAATAGCTATTTCCAATACACCTGTAAAAACTCGTACAAGAAAGAATTGGTAAGATAACCAGGAGAATATAGATATGGGCTATCCAAGAAATGGAACAATAGAGAGAAACAAAATATCATTTGACTTGAATTAAGTTTGCAATTCAGACCATATTTTAAATTGTTTTGAAAGATAAGTCGGGAGAGATAGTGAAGGAATACAAAGAATAAAAAAAACAGTAATGTACATCTTCAGAAAAACTTAAAGGTAAATGTAGTCAGTGGTTACACCAGGAGAATGGCATTTTTCCAGATCAAATAATTTGCAGAGAAAATATAGAAGACTACAGTGTGGATAAGATAAAAAAGACAATGCAATCAAAGAAATAGTAGTAATAAATTTTCAAATATTAGGAAATCAGTCTTTCATGATTTGAACTTCAACTTATTCAACTATATAAAGATGCTAAGATAATCATCATCTAATAATAATTATGAACCAAGACCTTCATACAGGAAAAAAGAATGTAATTGGAATGAGAAACTGGCAATTTTTACCCCAGAGAATGTAATAGCATCAGCAGTCTTTTGAGCTGCTGTTTTATCTTTCAGCCTTAAAAAGATGATTGGTTGCTGATAGTGTTGGCGATTGATGAGAATCAATTCAAGCGAGATCGATTCAAACAGTGGCCTGATTAACAAGACCTCTAGCTGAGTGATCCTCGAAGAGATTCCATATTTAAAAAAACTGCATATGCAAAAGAGAACATCAGTAATTCCATAGGTAGCCTTCCTTAAGTACATTTGATGTTAAGCTGGTGGAAATTATGTTAGTAACAATGACATTTTATAGCTGAATTTTGTTAAGAAAGACAAAAGGGTTGACAGGAGATGCACATTTAAATTAAGATGTTAAAGCACGGTCACCAATCTGTCTCAAAAACATAACCTATTCATATAAGTGTTTTACTGATAAGCAAGTTTATTTATCAATTCACAAGACATTAATCACGACTCCTCAATGAAGTTCAAGTACATAAAGCTATGTCTAAGGTAGCTCATTTAACAGAAGCACACAGCATCACTCATTTCAGTTCAATCAAGCATGTATTTATTCCTTCCAATTCTATCAGTTCAATACTCGATTTCCCACAATTCATCTGCTGCTTCCAGGGTCACTAAAGGCAACCTCTTAAGTGGCTTGCACTGTCATTTATGGTTAATTCAATTGGATACAGTGTGCAGCACTAATACATGATTAATTGCCACAATGTGTGGTCCTAAAATATTATTTTCTTCAATAACTTCATGGGAGCAGGGATGTAAATAATGCGATATGAAAGACAGCTTATATATCTGAACTGTAGTCTGTCTTCTGCTAAGACCAGTAGTCTCTTGTACTTTTTTTTGTCTCTTCTGAAGACTGTATTAATAATTAATAGCCTTTGGACTATCTGAAAGACTGCCAATTTCATGGATAAGCTACATCTTGAGTTCAGAGACTAGTGTACAACAAAAAAGTGTACAAAAGAACAAATCACAAAACAATTTAAGAGGATCTTTCTGCATATATTATGTTATTCTTTCAGCAACAGCAAGAACACTGGGGACATTCCAAGAGAATAGAAACAAAAACAATGGAAGAATGCTTTTTGAAAGTCAGCAGACAACGCAGATAATTATAAGGACACGTATCCTCCTGATCCCATGCAAAATCATTTCAAGGTCAAAAAGTAGCTTGATTTATTAAAATAAGATAACACTAATTCAAAATGAATGAATGGAACATAAGTACTTCTAAAAACTCAGCTACAAATGTAACTGAAAAATATAGGGCATCTGATGATGCTAATACATTCTGATTAAATACAATTTTTAATGCTAGATACATGAAATAGTTTTATAATCTGATCAGCTAAACACACAATTCAACTCTAAACCCTACATGATGTATGAATACACAAACCTTGAAAAGAAACACCACAGGGTTGACTTATCTCACCATTCGTTATCATTTAGTTTTCTCAGCAATCTGAAATAAAGTGTCTTCAGTGATCAGATTTGAAGGGAATGCAAAATCAGTGGGAAAGGTAACTGAGTAAGAGGACAGATCAGAGCAGTAAAACAAGCAGGGCAGGGAGAGCTGAGAAGAGAATCATGTAAGCCCCAGAGCAATGGAAGACTCTGCTTTAGCTCAATAGAAAACAAAAAAGCAAGCTAAATTTATAATAAAGTTGCTTTCTTCTTCAATAAAAGCTTAAAGTTGCTTGAGAAAAAGAACCTAAAGTAATTAACACTACAACTACATGTATGATAAGAGCATCATTGTGTTTAAGTCATTAAGACACCAAATCTCGTTAAAGGAAGCAAGCAATTTCCCTCCCCTAGAACCAGTGCAGGCCAATAAGGCCATGTGTAGCCTGCAACAGAAGTTCTCAGTCTCTGGATGTTCTGGAAAAAATCAGACAAATTACCCCTCCATGCCCAGAGGCATAAGGAAATACTTACTCTTTTTCCAGAAGTACACAGTACTTTAGAGTTTTGTAGTGTATACATGCCCTGACTTAAAGAAAACACAATTTATGGTTCCAACTAAAGGCAACAATTAAAAGCTAAGAAAAAAACCCCAAAACACAGGAGACTACACCTGAGAACACCATAACACCTTCAAAGATACCAGAATTAGTTAATTATGGTAACAATTTTTGTTTATCACACTAAAACTGATAGCAAGTTCAGTAACTGAACCGAGCAGGACTTTCAGCATTAGTGTTTTCTGCTCTTGCAGTTCTTCATTAGAATCTGTACTTCCCTCTTCATCAGTTCCATCACTGTCTTATGTTACTTTCCCATAACCACACTATGAATTGTTTTCTATTTCTTCCTATCACGGAAAATACAACAAAAAAAAAAGGAGTTTGAAAACTCTCATTATTTGCAAGTATATATATATGATAAGTTTCACTTTAAGTAATTTAGCAGTACAAAAGTTCTGAAGCTTCCTGACAGAATGATATCCTGAATTACACTGGATTACAGCTTTTCTATGAACATTTACATAATTTTTTTGTTTCATATACACAAACATGCCTTTATAGAAAACTCCTAAGTAAGAGCCGTTGTGTTTGTTTTCTTTTTTTTTTTTTTTAAAGGGGAGTGGGGAGAAGTACAGAATCTGGAGTAGAGAAAAAAAGTTATTCCAAACTGCAAGTTTAACTGTCTTTTATCAGCTTCTAATTTATTCCACTGCTCTCCTTTTATATAACCCCACTCAGTCCTCCCAGCTTCTTTTTCCCCTATAGAACAATAAAGGTGTCAATATAACAAAACTATTGAAAGTGAGTGGAGCTCCTTACTGAAGATGATTCGGCCCTTCATAAAACACAAATTCATCATTCAAGTTTACAGAACTACTACTACATAATGGAATAGGAAGCCTTTACAAATGTTTATTTCCCCTCACTGCATGCCCTTCAGAAATCAAGCACAGGTTTTTTTCCACCAAAGCATATGGTATTGATCTAAGCATATTCAAGTTCTAAATAATATAATGGAGAAAAGTGACCAAAAAAAAAAGCTATGCCTATCTTCTGCAATGATTTAGGGTGGAAAACAGTGAAGTAGCTGGTCAGAAGAAAGGGACTGAAATTAGAGCCCATAAGCACCTGAATATGAGCATACAGTGTCACCCTGTCAGCTACATATCAGCTGCAGTGTGTGCGCGCGTGTGAAAGAGAGAAAAAAAAAGAGTGAACACTGCATACTAGAGTTTGTAAAACGCATCCTGTATCTGCTGAGCCCTACAACCTCAGCAAAGTCCCAGTTCAAAACCTGGGTCCAGTTTTCAGGGGACAGAATAAACTGTTCTCCATGTTTACAGAGACAACACAATAAGAGGCTGACCCTGAAGAAGAAAAAAGTTAACCAAGGTAAAGGCAACAAAGATTCTCATGTTATGATACAACAGCACAGAGCACATTGTCATCATAGCAGGTAAGTGAGGACAGACTACCAGGTTCCTGTATGTGGATTACAAAATGCAGATCAGCAGCATTCTTTTGTACTGTATCAAAACAGTTGCTTCATTACAGTGAGTCCCAACTGTATTTCTGTATTCCTTCAGCATTCGATGTGGTTTTGTGCCCTCACCACGTGCCTATGTACTGCACTGAGCTGGTAGTGAGGCTCTCCTTCTGTTTACATGACAGATCCGTACCTCCTGCTAAATGCAGCTCACTATTTCCCATAATAGGAAGAAAGGCTGCTCATAACGAACCAACTGCATACTACAAACATGTAGGATCGCTAGCTCTCCACTATCCATCAGAAGCATATTAGCAAAGTCTTCTCTTCACATAATATAAACAAACCCACAAAGAAAATATCTCCTAGGTAATTTGCAAAACAATTCACAGATTCTTCTTTCAGAAGCAGTTTAGTTACTACACAGCATGAAATATATATTTAACAGAGCAGAAGAGCATTTCTGAACACTTTCCTTTAAATAAACTTTTCACATATTTAAAAAGAGACAAAGAAAAATCATAGCAAACTCACAACCAAAAGCTGAAAAGCAGTATTTAACAGCATCACTAAAACAGAGAGAACATAATTTTAACTGTTTAACAAGATAATACTTCTTCCCAGATGAATTAAAATACTTTCCAACCAGTTTAGAAACCATTTCTCATACAGAATCTGGCATCCTTCAGAAGCTTAAATTCTTCACAATTTTCTTTATCTGTCTCTCCTTTTATCTGTTTTCCCTTGTGAGGCTCTGGAATTTTCGTGTTGTCGTTGTCTCCCTTCCCCTTCTTTGTGTGACATAAACAGCAGAGTAAGAAGGAACACAGAACAAGAATAGAATCAGAATATTTTTGGTTCAAGACTTCAGAGTGCTTAAGGCACAAAAATACCAACTACTTTTTCAACCATAGCAGCATTCAATTTCCTAATGAGCTAATGAACAAAACAGAGCCCAAACCAATGCACTGCTTGAATTCTTCATGAAAGAAGCATTACCTTCTCTCCAGGTATACTTCACTTTTTATTTCCTGTTATCACTTCAACTACAGCAGTTTGGTTTTAATATTACTACATATTAGTTGAAGCAAGATGTGCTGCAATGATCTCTCCTAATACAAGAAGAAAAAAAAATCACAACTTCACACCAGAATGAGCATAAGGTACTTGGCCACTGCTTCTGTATGTTGACAACTTCCTTCCTCTGGCAAAAAAAGAAATCTAAGATGAGTCTTCCATAAAGCAGGTATCTCGTGGCGATTTGATAACATACTTTCAGTGCAGTTTATAATAACACACTCTATCCAGTAGTTCTGCTCAACCAAAATGAATCCTACAAAGTGTTCTGAAGAACAATCAGATTTCATTCTCTTACATGCAAGGATTTTTAGTGATAGAAATTTCAAGTATCAGATATATTGCTGGAACCACAAATGAGGCCAAAATCCTACTTCCATGCTGAAATCCAAGATGCAAGAGGGAGAAAATAAAAGACAAAAGTTAAAATTAAAACTAAAGAAATACAGAAAGCTTTCCACTTTCTTTCACTGGGGATACTGAAAACATGAAAATAAGCAGGTTGCACTGCTATCATCCCAACATTAGAGTTCCCAGAAAGTGGCAGCAAACAATTCCTACCTTTCTGCTTTGTAGGACAAAGCCAACCTGATGTCAAGACAACCTTGACACCAGGAGCTCAGCTGCCTTCTATGTTAGTTGCCACACTCAGAGCACAAGTTGGGCAGGAGGCATTTCATGCATATCTTATCAGTATTGCAGAAGACACTGCAATCACTTCATTCTTCTGCAAATTTCTGATATTGGTATCTATGTGATTCCTTAGAGCTAATTCCTACCAAGGCCTACAGTCTTTGATAAACAGATTTCAAAACTGATACCCTAGAAGTTAATGTCTGTTATCTCCCATAAGAAGTTTCTAATAAGTAATGGTCCTTTATGACAACTTTTTCTTTTCAGCTACTCATAGGCTAGGATGCCAATGGATCTAAATAAACACAGAACAACCTAGCTATGAAATTTTATTTCAGCTGCAGTTTCTTTTGACAATAGCTCAGAGAGATACAAGAGTAACTCAACTTGACTACAGCCCATACTAGTTATCTACAGCACTGAAGAAAGCATTAACAGTAAATAAACAGATATACAGACCTCTTAGAAAAATAACAGGCCTAGATTAAATACACTCTTTAGTCCCAGAAAATTGAGAAAATAAAACAACATCCAACAACTCATATTTACAGTCTGCACTGGTTTTGTACACAGGAGGTTCAAGAGAATTCTAGACAAGCACACTCTAGAAACAGCCTCAAAAATCACTGCTGCTATTTCCGTGAAACAGAAAAAAACTGTAAGACAAACAATTCAAAAACAAGCAGCAGTAAGAGATGGCAGAACAAAATACCCAGCCTATGAGTCATCATAATAGCATGGCATAAATGGGATACTAAGTTCTTAGCCAAGGTACGAGCAGAATAAGCATCATGAAAAGCATAGCAGATAACACCACCAACGTGCCAACAAATACTTTGCGCTTTGGAACCTCAGTGTCCAGGCTGCCTTTGGGATGCTGATTTACCATGTGAAACAGTATTACCATCTCCCTTTAATTACTATTGTGCAAATACCTGACACAAGACCAGCAAAAACACTGGATCACTCTTATCAAGGAAATGAGAACTCTGAAAGGAACCTGTACAAAGAAACTCAGTGTCTACAGAAGTAATCAAGAAAAAATATGGAACATCTCTGTTGTTTATTATCCCAGCCTAAAACCACAGTTGACCAGATCTGTGCAGTGCTTTAAACTCTGTAAGGCCTAAACCTAAGAATACAAAGCAATTCTAAGTTCAGGTTCTACTTCATCACTACATTTGCTTACTGTTTACTCTTTTGTGAAACATTCCCTTATGCAAGACGCTTCAGTATCACAAGTCAGTTAGCATTAAATTCTTTTGTTTTATCTTACGTATTATTATGTCTACTGGCTCAAGTTGAGTGTGTCATCTTATGTGCCCTTAACAAGCAAGTAATTCACAATTGCACAGGAATGGAAACTTGTTACATCATGCCTAAAACCAGAAAACAAATTCTTGAAGGCAGAGCCACATGCTATTCCTTCGCTCTGTGAAGAGTGTAGTACACTTCTTGTTACCTTGCAGAGTTGAAGGAATTCTGCAGCATGAAAACACAGAGGCTGTAGCATGTAGCTACAAGCTCATTGGGTGAGCTGACGGAGTCCTTCATCAAGGATAAATATTCCTCTGGTGAGAGGGCTGTCATTTCAAATGAATGCACTCTGTAAGAGATCAGAAATCTGGATTGCAGGATGAGTTAACTGTTTATTGCCTCTTGTCTTAGCCACAGAAAGATGCAGATCCTAGCTCTGGGTGCCCTTCTACTTCCACACACGCTTCAGAGGTGATGACTAACTTAGCAGCAGGCAGCAGAATAGCTGAACTGGTTAAGGCATCAGGAATTGCCTCTACTCCCTACTACTAAGAGAATTATTGCCAGACTTCCTCACAAGAGACATTTTCAAAAAAGAAAGCAGCTGAATGGATAAACAATTCATATGATAGACTAGTACTTTTTATATTAAAAATCCATTTACACATACTATGTCTTGGCTTTTAGAAGGTAAAGATTTTTAATCCTACCAGCTATTATGAACTTACCACTGCAGTTTCACTAGAGACACTCATTCCCTTCACATCTTGGATGAAGAAACTTCAGGTATGTGGAGAATTTAAGTATTTTCTGATCAATGAGAGTAATTTTGCAAAGTAATTACTCATGGATGTAATTTGAAGATCACTGTCCAGCTGATAGATTTTTTTTTTTTGCAATGTTATTTTCCCCAAATCAGAGTTCACATTTACTCAGGAATCGTGCATTTTGATTGCACTACACTTAGTTACTTAGTGCAGGGCTTCCCATTTTTTCTTAAATATTTTCTTACTGAAACCATTATACATAGAAAAATTTTGTAAGTACATTTTCCTGGAGATAGTATTTATATACACTATGTACTAACCTTTTTCTAGTCATTAAGTTTTATTTAAGAAATAAACATTTGAAAACACTTCTTTTTCCTCAGAAGTATGCTCCCTTTAAAAAAATTGCATGATTTAAAACATACATGCATACACACACACACATTAATTTCTTTTTCCTGCCTTTGTTATTGAATTCTGATGTTCTTGGAGCAAGTTTGGTAGTAGTCTGTAACATTACTGCATCTGTTTGTGTTCTCTCCCTCCATTCTTTAAATAAATACCATTTAAAACCAACAAGTAATCATTTTTCATTACCATCCCCTGTAGCAATTGGGCAGACCAACACGATGAGAAAGGTGTTACAACAAAGGTGCAATGACTCAAGGATCTGCACAATAGGAAGGTGCTATAAAGGAAGGGAAGAAGATTGCTCTCCTGTATCAGAAGATTCCAGGTTCACAGGGGAAAGCTTCACCAAGGAGGGATCTCCAGAGAGAAATCTTTCCCCATTGGCAGTCAGCCCTAAAATAAGGTCTAAGAGAGGTGCAGCCAGACTCCACCCCTTGCAGTCACACAGCTGAATTGCCTTCACCTGTGCTCTCAGGGCTGACTGGGTCCTTTCCCCAGGTGCTCAATCAGTGGTTCAGGCCGTGACTCAACAGTTACCATACACCCCCAACCTTGACATTTAATTGGACTTGGTCCTAACAGAAACAGTAGAGAAGTGCACAGCTTGGGTAACTACACAGCTTCAGTTTCCCTACAGAAAAGAATGCTGCAGACAAGACATTGTTTTTTTAATTCTTTTTCCCAGGCAGCAGAAATTCATTACGGGGATTTGGAGGAGGGAAAATGTTTCTCAATTCCTCACTAAATCTATTGATTCTTTCCTCCAACTTGAGAAAAACTGACAGAGATCACCACCATCTAAATCTCAAAATTATGATAAAGCCTCCTCAGGTTTTTCCTATAAGAATATGATTATATATACATATTCGTAACATTAATACCTATATCTGAAAATAGTAAGATAACATAAGGATTTTTTCCTCTTTTCCTCACACATGAATTACCCACTTTGTGTGTATCTAATATGAAGATTTAGGTCAGTTTTGCCTTTGAAATAAATCAGTATGGAAATATAACAGTTAATCTTGGCTTGAGCACTGATCTATGAATGTTACATTTGGAAACAAAAATTACTGCATAACTAACTGAACCAAGTGGAATTCTTAAGCTGTTGCTAATTTCTACAGTTGTCAAAATTTGGATGCAGAAGTGCCTTCTTAAAAGAACTGTTCATTGGTTTGGGGTTTTTTGTGTGTGTTTTTTTGTTTTGTTTTGTTTTTTAATTTAATTTGAATCTGCCATCTGAAATAAATAGCTTTACTCACATTTTTGCAATTTACCTTTCAGAAAGTTTCTAAGCATTACGTAATTCTTTTTTCCCCCCACTGCCTAAATAGAGATTTCAGAAGCACAAACACTTTGGTTCTTGGTTCAATATTGTTTCTGTTCCAAGCTATTCCACTATTTTTGCAGTGCCAAAAGTCTAATGTAGCAAAGCCAAAACAACATCAATTTCCAGCTGGAATTATAACATGCTACTTGGTTCTTTTGCTCCCCTGCCAAGAATAAAGGTAACAGGAGGATCCTATCAAATATGACCTAACAAAAATAAACACAGAATTAAAGTTTGAAGGGCTTGCAATACATGGAGAACAGAAATAGACATACCACTGAAGCGATATATAGTGTTATCTCAAGATGCAGTCTTTCAGGAACAGTTTAAATTACAAATTTTTAAATCAGAACAAGCCTAGAATAAAACCTGGCTTTCCATTGAACTGGAAAAACAAACACAAGAAACTGAAATAAACCAGACCCCACACCAGGCCTCCCTACCTCTACACAGGACAGGCTTTAAGGAAAGCCTTTTGCTCCTGTTACTGTCTGTTTGTTTCCTAAGTGGGCCTCTCCCAAATTTATTCCACTGCAAGAAACTGATGAATATATTTATAAATTACATACATGCACATACATGGAGGTATGTACATATATACAGACATACTCACAAAAACTCACAGCTTCTCAAATTAGATGCCAATGCAGTCAAGTCAGCAATGACTAAGAAGTGAACTAGCATCCATCCTTACCCAAACACTTAAAGAACAAAACACATCCACCTCATAGATTTTATTTTATTTTTTTTTTTTAAAGTCTTCATTATGTTAGGCATCTCCTAGAAAAAGGCCAGGTTATAGCTGTGTAAGCAATTAAGAAGACCAGAATGTGACGTGCCTGATTTAGGAAATATTCTGGTTACATGTGAAGTAAACAAGAATTCATCACCGCAGCCATCACCTTGCTACAAACACGGACGCAGCACAAGGAATTTCAAGTCTGTTGCCTGCAGCTACACACATGAAAAGTAAAGCAAACTAGAGCAAACCATTCCATATTTCAACTTCCTTTTCTATTCTGCTAAGATAGCTTATCTCTTTTCAGCTCTAGAAACGCAATACATCTCTGCAGAAAACACTAAGCGTCCTCAAACAAACACCATCTTTTTCCTTTCCTACAAGGAAGACAAGCAAATGAAGACAAAGACTACCGTGCATTTTCCTATTAAATTACTTGGAATTCGACTGAGCATGGTTTAACACAATCTGGCCTAAGAGAGGAATGCATGAGTTAATTACACATACAAATCTTCTGTTCTACAAAATTGAAAAATCATTTCACACTCTACAACAGGATATGTAACTTACTATCCAAGACTCGGAGAAACTGTGACATATGGAACACTAAGGAAATGGTATCAGAAGATATCGAGGGGATTATTTTAAGACCAGAAATAGTGTACCACTCTGTCAGCTTTACAAACTGCATAGCAAGGAAAAAGGTTGATAATTCCCAATTAAGATATAGCTCTGCTGCTAGGAACTTGCTTAGGGACATTGTTATGTTACAACAAATCAAAACTCTTGGGCTCAGAATAAATTGAGACTCCACCTCCCATAGCTACTTCTCTTCTAGCAACCATGTTAGACTTGGATACCCTCCTGCCCAAGCCAGTTGGGTTTTCTGTTCTGTGTCATATGGCCTCTGCTCACCTGCTTGCGAGCCAGCCTAACAGCATCAATTCTCTCATCTGATTCACTGATCAGAAGGCTGGAGCCCTCCTCCTGTGAAGAGAGGCTGAGAGAGCTGGGGGTTTTCATCCTGGAGAAGAGAAAGCTCAGGGGAGACATCATTGTAGACCTTCACAATAAAGGGTGCCTACAGGAAAGCTGGAAACAGACTATCAGGGAAGAGAGGGTAGACTTAGTTCAAATACAAGGAAAAAATTATTTACTGTGAGGGTGGTGAAGCACTGGCATAGGATGCCCAGAGAAGCTGTGGATACCCCATTCCTGGAGGCATTCAAAGCCAGGTTTGATGGGTCTTCGGGCAACCTGATCTAGTGAGAGGTGTTCCTGATGTGGCAGGGTGTTAGAACTCAACTATCTTTAAGGTCCCTTCCAACCCAAGTCATTCTATCGTTCTAGGATTAGTTGTCAGCACGGAGGTGGAGACAAGTGACCCAGGCAGAATTGACAGAACAGATATCTACAGATATCTGTTACAAGACTCACGCTTGAGTAACTGCTTGCTGGACTGCATCTAAACAACACAAGAGAAAGCCACAAATATCCACCCAAGCACTATGCAAATAAAAGACTGCCACTGAAATGGATTTCAAGAAATATAAATTTCTGAATTAAACGCTTGCAAACTAAGCTAGAGAATAGTGATGGATCGCAACTGACAGCGCTGAGAAGAGATGCCTCTTACAATTGCTCTAGAAACAGATCAAATAAAAGAGTCATCAACTCCTGATTGCAAGTCAGTAACCTTCATCCCAAGATAATGAATGGCATTAAGTTACATAAAAACATGAACAGTCAGGAAGTTTGTTTCTTTATCTCCTAAATGCTTTTACTTTCATGACCATATTAACGCAGCATCTCATGACAACTGTTGGCAAATATTCTGAAGTGATATGAAGGTTTCAGGACATTTTATTTGATATTCACAGCTTCTTTCACTAAGACACCATTTGTTCTTCATTGAGCTCTCCTTTTTAAAGGGAAATAGGAATCTCAAAGGATGGCTGGCAAGGTCTCAAGTTAATTGCACTCATTAATCAAACCGATTCATTGTTTAAACGTAAAGAAATGCTTTGACTAGTTTTATTACACTAATGTTGAAATATTAGTATCTTCAGCTGTTAAGCACTCTCTGAGAAGGAATGAATTTTCCATCAAAAAATAAAAAACAAAGCTCATGTAGAGTTCAGTCTTAATATCACAGACTATCATCACTTCAAAAAAGCCAAAAACAGTGCAGATGAAGAGGTCTAATATTTCTAGGCAATACTGCATGGAAGAGATCATTCAAGCTACAAATTAGTTATTAATTTCAGACCTATGTAAAGGCCCTGCAACTTACCAACTAATAACAATTGATGAACTGAAAGGTTATCTTTAGTCATATTCTGCCAAATGCTGGTTAGTCTTCTTACAACAAATAAACACATACTGTTACTGAGCTAATGATAAAAACATTGCTCTATTTTCACCCACCTTCATTTTAGAAATAGCTACATGTCACTGACCATAAAAAGCATCAAAAGACTTCAAAACAGTTGTCAGCCAATTACCGAGGACAGATTTAAACAAAAAAGATGATGGTAAAAACAGACTTAAGTCTGAATTCAGCTAATGGATCACAGAAAACTTATACAAGTTCTTTCTCTATTAGGCATTTTGTTCCTTGTGCCCCATACACTTTAACCTGAAAATACCAGATTGTGCCACAAATGTGACTAAAGTAGAAACAGTAATTCTATTGAAATGTTGGGAAAAAAAAAAAAAGATTTCAAATGAACAGACTTGAGTAAAGTTCTGTGTTTGAATGGATGTTGCCATCTCAGTTTTAGTAGTCTCATACTGTTTTCTATATTAAATAATACGTAGCCACCATTTCCACAGTTTTGTCCTTCAGCTCCAATTGAAGAGGAAAATCCATTGCCTTAGTAGATTAGTAATAGAATCATCCATCTGTTGAACCAATGCTTTAATTAGCAAGTGTGGAAAGTAAAGGCTATTATTAAGTCTTTACAAAAGAATATACTGCTGTTGTGTGTTTTACAATGACTTAATATGTAACTGGTGACTACTGAATGTTATTAGGTTGAATTGCCTGTATCATCAAAACTTTTTTTTTTTCTATTAAGTTTTTAACCAGAAATTTCTGTAAGGATGAAAAAAAGAAATATCTGTGCTCAAACCACTTCTCAAACAAGAAATACTCACTGGCAGCCAGCACTGCCATGGTCATATTAAAAAAAATAACATTTGTACTCAGTAGAACAATAGGTGTTTTCGAGCATTAGTGCTAAAAAAATACATATACATTCACAGCTATGAGGAAATGGAAACAAAACCAACCATAAGCCCCCCTGTAATTAACAGCATTCGAGAAAAATACTTCAACAAAGCCACGCATGTTAAAAAGAAACAGATATGCAGTTACTGGGAGCACACAATAAGAAACATAATAAACATGCAAAATTTGTCACTCACCATCTGAATGGGTTTTTTGTGAAGATCTCGTTCAGTCACCAATTTTTCTTGGTCAGTGACATAAAGGCCTTTTTGTGCCAGAGCTTGTATAACAGCATCATGACCTAAAAGTGGTTTTGCAGCATCACTTTTCAGAATAAGGCTTCCAGCACGACAGTAGAGTTCTGCAGATAGCAGTAAGTTAACTACAGGTGGTTTAATGTGCTCCTGGTCATACTGGTCTGTGTAAAATGGCTCTCGCAGTTCTTCTGGAACATTTTCTACAAAGACCAAAAATAACAAAGTGTCAGTATTAGAAAAAATGCATATAGCACTAGGATTTGTTTGTTTGTTTAAACATATGGATTTACAGTTAAGTCACAAAAAATATATTCAAGGGAAGTTGGAAACCTTTATTCAGTCATTGTGATGTAAAACACAAAAAATGCATACAAAGGTAACAGTTCGACTATAAATAGAAACTTGAAAAAAAAATTCTGATTTCCACTCAGCAAAGGCCACACACCAGAAGGCCCATCTGTGGTTTATGGCATCATTTAAGGTTTCCTGGCTTCTCCAAATACCTGTCTAAAGATTCTGATTCTCTTCAGCAAAATGTTGTATAGGTCAGATGTATAAAGGCAAAAAAACATCCACTTGAACACAAAACCTGTCTCTATTACCATAATAAAGCAAAAATTGAAGTTGTTATTTTAGTGAAGATAAATTCCAGAGACAAAAAGAGAAATCCCTGCTCAGCAGCCTTCTGGGTTTCATATATGCTAGGGAGGTTTGCTTATTGCTTTGCCAAGGGTCATACATCACAGCATGATGGCATTCAGCAGTTAAGCATACAGCAGTGCATGTTTTAATAGAATTTAAAGAACGAAAAAAAAGATTGAAATACTACAGATTTCCTTCTTCTGACAAAATGCTGAGCTCAAGTTTTACTCGCCTCTTCATGCTACTGAGTTTCCTCAAATTTTTTTGTTTCAAAATGAACCTGAGTACCAACAGAAGGCTATATGAGATTCTATCAAGTTTATACCGGGATATAAATTCCAAAATTGGCAGTTCAAGATTATCTGTAATAGTTTTTTCTAAAAACTTTACACAATACAATATAGAGGGAATATATTTCTTACTGTCTATCACAAATGTAAGTTATAAATTAATTCAAGATGGTATTAGATCAGATGAAATCAAGTCATCAGTGATGAGGAAAACAACTTGGAGGCAATTTCATGCTATATTTCCAGATACGTGCCCTGTAAGATGCTCCCTTTGTCCCTGTAACTCTTTCATTCTCTCCCTCTTTTCTTTTTTTTTTTTTTTTTTATTAGTTAAGCTAAGGGCATTTATTATGGTAGAAAGAGCATGTGATTCTTTCCCTGAGCCCAAGTGGAAAAAGAGTGTAGGAAAACAGTGATGCAACTCCATGTTTCTGCTCAATCCTGCTCCCTCAGCTGAGCTGGGAAGCAGCTGCACCGACAGGATTTGAAACAGAGGGTGGAGGCAATGGCCCAACACGGGTGGAGCAGAAGAGAGGAAAAAACCCACAGAACACGCCAGCACGAGATAATAACAGATTGTCTTCTTCCTCATACATATTCTATTACAACTCACATGCTTCCACTGTGAGCTGTATGAAGAGCTACATGAAGAGCTACCCTTTCTGATCTGGAAGGTACCTCAGGTTTGCATTAGAGAATGCATGAAGGGGAATATTAACACGTACTTCTTTAAACATCATAAAGAAAGTAAAGATTTCTTAGACATTGCTTCTTGTCAATTCATAATGTCAAGGAGAAGAGATAGTGTACAATTTGCTTAAGCCATAAATAAAGCTAATATATCATAGAATACAGATCAAAATACACTGCCAGCAAATCTAACTTGTCCTTTATAATACAAGTCTAATGTTTAATAAGATTACTTAAAAAAAACCCAAAGACAAACATCAGCACCCCCCATCAATATACCAGATGTACTAACCTAATGTACCAATGGCACGCAATAGCATTTCTGACTTGTTTTCAAGTCTGCTATCTTCTCTTGCCATTTCCCTGCCTCACTTAGTGACTCTTTAGGTCCTCCAACCTTAAAATACTATGGAAAGCAATTATAATTAAGGGTACCAAGCAATGCCACGCCAGTTCAGAAAAATTACGGAAATTTAACAATTAGGATACTTTTAGAAAAATATCTGAATTATCTCTAGGTAATTATTTCTTAATATACTGGGCTCATGTAACAATTCTGCAGATGCTCTTCAGAGAGGAAAACCAAATGAAAGAACTCATTTTAAGCTTGAAAATAAACCCTTTTTTTTTTTTTTTTTTTTAATTAAGCAATTGTAACTTATCTTTCTACATAAACAGCTACTTTCAAAAGGAGGGAATCACCTGAAAATAATTCATGGCTACTAACTTTAACCTTGCCTTTAGAAATGTCTTTTTAAAGAGCTCTGTTCAGCTAAATGTGACTAATTTCTTTGAATATAGCATGGATTCCTCCTTTGGAAAAAGTTCTTCACGTTAATGTGGAAAGTCTAGGCTTATTTAACACACAGACATTTCTAGAAAGCTTCCAGACTTCCACAGGGATGAATATAAACTTTTGAGTTAGATGACTGTAAGACTGTAACAGTGAACAGTTTGAGACTGATGAATGCTTGCATTAAGAATAAAAACAGAAGTGTCCATCCAGAAGCTTTTTCTTACTTATTCTTCAGGATCATATTAACAAGGTAAAAACATTAGAGCTTCCCAGTTAAAATATGCATCGTTCTTGGGAGCCACGTGATGATGTAAAACCTCAGCAGAGAAATGGACATTTTCTACAGGTTACTGACTTCCATAAACACCACATTAAGAAAAATCTAGTTGTAAAAAGCTTTGAGATTTAACACGGATTTATTCTGCCAAAGTACTGACTAATAACTTCAACCACTTCCTACTGCAAACCAGCAGATGAACTTCTGCCAGATCTTAATGGCTTCCATGATGTGACAGTTTTCTGCAGAACAAAGGCATGCTTTAGCAGTAAGGTAACACAGTGAGTTACTGTCACTCAGGCTCTACTTACTAGCAAGGAGTCCAGCGCCTCATTTGTCATTTGGACATGAGGGACTGGAACCTCCATGATTGTCAAGCATATGAAGACTGAAAACAAGTCAGAAAAAAAAGTGGTTTATATAATGTTGCTTCATAGGAATTTTCATAGCTTCCTCAATAGAAGGGGGAGATATTTCAGTTTGTTATTCTGTTTTGGACAGACCTTTGAGGGTTTGTCAAGGCCTCCACTCCTACATTTAAAGCAGCTTGGTAATTCATGGTTCAAACTGATGCTGTTCAAATCGAAGTCATAAATAATGAAATGTGAGACTTTTAACCAGGAAGTGGAAGAGAAAATGATGCCATTTATATTCAAATGAAATTTCTCCTTTTTGGTTTGTTGAACCTGTCCGCCACTTTGTTACGCAGCTCTTGGCTAGCATCTGCCTAGGAGCAAATATCTAGAAGGCCATCCTTCAAAAATCGTGTCAGACTGAATTTCAGTATCTCAGTTCTTCACTTATCCGCTACAACCACATTGAATTTGAGAGATTCTTGGATTTGCTGTCACAGCACTTTAAGCAAATAGATCCTTCTTTCCTGTTCCTAGATGCCACAAAAGCAGTTCTGCACTTCCAGTGTGCACTTCATGTAACACCAAGAAGGCAGCTTGGCGATGAGCAAAGAAAAGTTTAAATACAGAAGCTTTGCCATCCTCAGATATATCAAACAAATAGCTTAAGATGATAAAAAGCCTCAAATCCTTACTTCTAACTCTTAGACAGAATTGAAAAATAATCCATTAAGGGGTTGAGTGTCCTGCAAAGTATTCCTTGCCTGACATTCTCCTGCACTACTAACTGGAATAAGCCACGTCCAGAAGTCTTGTGCAAAAAGACTAAACCAAACAAAAGCCACTTGCCTGCAGGCAAATCTTTTGTATTAAGGAAGGGAAAGAGTTATTTTCCCTGTCGTGATTACAGCTTCACAAATCATTCAACAAATCATTCAGGTCTAGTCCTGACATAGAAAAAAATAGGAAATAAACACTAATAAATAATTAGTCAAATACATTTTCTAGCAACAGAGTGCTTCTTTAATATGTACATTTCAGGTCTAGGTAGTTATATCTGTGGTTTTTTTTTTTTAATATATGTATATACTTTATATAGGTCTCAGTTTCTAGAAAGATTTCTTATCTCACACACACAAAAAGAAAAACACAGCACAAAGCAAAAAAAAAAAAAAAAAAAAGCAAAACTTGCACAGTACCTTCATATGCCATCCAGACCTCAGTTCTTTTTCTGGAGCACTCAAAATCGCATCAGAAAAGCTCTTCTGGGTCACATTAATTGTCAGTCTGACCCATATTTCTGCCTTCAGTAGCACAGCGGGAAATACCAAGCAAGGGCAAGGTTTAACAGCTACTTTACCAACACCTGCCTACCTATTCACATCCTCATCAACAAAAGAATAACTTAAAATAATCCCTGGCAATAAAGGGATCAACTTTTATTTGCATAAATGTCTTTGGAACGTATTTGCAGGATGAGTAAGATATGAGAAATAGAAAGATGATAATATAGTTATAATCCCATCTCACTCATTTAGCATTCTGATAACTGCTAGCAACAGGATATATTTTACATTTCCTACACAATAAAATTATTTCTGAAATAGGAGATAAAGACTTTTTGAACTTGAGCTTTTGAACTTTTTGAACACCACATCCAATGACAAAGAAAACTTTTTCCCAGCCATAACTAGGTAGACACGAGGTGAAAAATCTACTTTAGTGTCTGTATTACAGATAGTCTTAATTTAAGAATGATTCTAACTGAGGGAAAGAAAAAGGAAAGCAGATAGGAAACTACTACAGCAATACAACTCTTTCATATGATAGAAAGGCATTTCAACACTACAGCAAAAAGGTATTTATTACTGCCATTTGAATCAATAATAATGTACTGCCCAAAGAAAGGGGAAGAGGATAGAAGGGAGTGGTGGGAAGGGCAGAGCTTGCTAAGTTTTGCTTGCTAAATTTTGACTCCCAGCCCTATTTTCCAAGATAGCGATCACCAAAACCATGTATTCAGAGCCCTGGGTTCACCAAAACAAACATTAAGTGATTCACTTCAGGAATGCAAGTGGATCCATTTATGCTCATCAAAATCTACCGGCTATCTGGATAAATGAACTTGCGTAACACTTCACACAGGGAAGCTGAGCACTCCCTGATTCACTTTACCTGTACAGATACATGGAAAGTGAGAACAAGAGTACCTTTAAGTATGGAGTCACTAAATAAACCCAGCAGATGACTCTCTCGTTGCGAGAACACAGTTACAGAATAGCTGCAGTAGCAAAGGCAATGATGGCTGAAGAATAGAAAAGTATAGGTAGAGCTTCATCTCATCATCTGCATAGCTGCTTCGTGTTACCTTCTGCAGACAGGCTCTTCAGTTTTAATGACAACCAGGCTCAATGACAAGGAGTCACTGAAACCGCTGATTACAAGCCACCTTACCTGATGTTTATCGTGTAGTAAGAATCCTGACAACTGTTGACTTACTAATTTCCCTTCCCATATTTGTGTATGTGCAGTGTGCAACTACGAATGACTCTGGCAAACCCAGTAAGCCCAGAAGCTCATTTGATTGTATTTAACTTACAAGAAGTTACTTTTAAAGAGTCAACCTAAGCTTTATGTACATTAGACAGATGGGACTGATACAAGCTTCAAGCAGACCAAATCAGCTGGTTTGTCCAATCAACTGCTTTTAGTAGGATTGTCCAAAGTATCAATTTGTCACTAAATATTTTAGAAAGGTGAGGGAAAGGATTTTTTGATGTATATGAAAAAAAAAATGAATAAACAAAACACAACTTTCCCCACAAAAAAAAAAAAAAAAAAAAAAAAAAAAAAAAAAAAAAAAAAGCACTTGCTTTTATACTCCAAACTCTTGTCTAAGATTTAGCTAGCTGTCATGCTGAGCAAATGTAAAGAAATTAGGTCTGCTAGGGAAAGATGATGAGATGTCCTGGCCTGCACCACTCCATGTAACAGATGAGAGTATTTAGTTTCAACTTGCTTCTGTCAGATACACAATGTTCATTTCCTCCCTTTCTGGCTCTACTGGCAACATCTGCAAGCAGCAGTAAGTAGCCGCACTGAATTCTGAAAATATTAATCATCAGGAGAAAGCCATTTTTAAGTTTCTTGGCTCATGTTTAGTTGTAGATGATGCAAATTGTGATCTATTGCTTCAGACACCTAAAAGGGGTAAATGTAATGTTAAAGGCCACATGGACTCCTTGGCTTTTGCTGCAGACAATCCCCAAAGAAAGGTTTAGGGCAAGCACTGAGCTTGGGTAGATTTTATTTAGCTTTTGTCCTGTAAAAAAGAACCAAGTTAAGCCAGAGAAATTCATTACTGTGGCAGGATAATATGTTGTATAAGTAGTAGAATAGCAACAGATTTAGCCTGACTCTAAAATTGTTCCCACAATATTCTCACAATTATAAATGCCAGAGATAAGTCTCAAGTTAGTAATGAAAAACTGGCAGCAAGGCTGGATGAAAAATCACATTTAAGAAGTATCCACCAGAGGTTCTCTATCAAATGGAAAGAATGTACAGTTCAAGGTTCAAGAACCAGTATCTTCAGTCATTCTGGCCAAGGTTTCAGAGAACCAATTCCAAGCTCCAGAGGGTTTGAAAGCATTCTAGAAGACAAAATTACAATTCGAGATGATTTTGACAAGTGGAAAAGGAGGTCTGAATATAGGATGCAGTTATGTAAGTATAGCTGCAAAGCAGGAACCTACAACCACACAATTACAAGATGGGAACAACTGAGTAGGCAGTAGTTCTGCAGAGAAAAAGATATGGAGCTTTAGTGAATCACTGAATGAGTGAGTCAACAATTCTAGGCCGATGCAAAAATGGCAAACATCATATTCTAGTGAATAAATGAGATTGTTAAGGGTTGGAAAGATGAAGTCATTTCTCACATCTACCCTGTACTGCTAAGCATAAAGTGGGACCATTACATCAAGATTACAGAATTCATGCAGAACAAGACCACAGAAAAGATGGAGGGAGGAAATTAAAAGTCCAAAAAAAGCCCAACTTAAAAAAAATTAGGCTGAAAAAAAAAAAATCCCATGTTTCATCTGAACAGCAGAACACAGAGCAGATACTATTTTTATTATGTGAAAGGTGTTGCACAAGTAAGGCACCCACTGCCCTCACATCCTCCAAGAATATGACAAGGAGGAAACGTGTTTACAGTGTGGCAAGAAACATTTATGCTCTTTTAATATCTAGAGATAAATAAGGATTCAAATTGACTACCAGACATGCCACCAAATCTCTGTAATTACAGACTTTACTAAAAAACCAAAAGGATAAACAAACATCTGTCAGGAAAGATATATATTTAGCTCAGCCTCTTTAGGACAGCAGACAAATAAGAGCTTTTCCAGCTAAATTTTCTGTGACTACAGTAGAATGAGAAGACAAAAACCTCACACTCCAAAACGACATCCACTTCTGTTATTTTAGAAATAAAGAGCATACAGAACAACACATCATACTTGGAAGTCAAATCACATAATGCCATCAACACAGTTGAACTATTTCTTTGGAAAACAGTTTTTCTGAATTGAAGTGGTTAATTCCCAGCACTGGGAGTTAATGCTGAAATTGAGTGCGCAGAATTTATTTCTAAGGTCAGACATTCCTTCTCAGTTACTGCAAGCTGTGCCACCCACCTTTGGATGTCAGAAAACATTTTATTTGACCTGTCCTAACATTTCCTTGAAGAAAATACCAAGGCACAAAACCCCACACTTCCTTAATACATATATATAAGCACTGTACTCAACTGTCACTGTTTAAAAAAAAAAAAAAAACACTAAGAACAAAAAACTCATCGTTCCAACTGTTCTTTATACAAGATGCCTCCAAGATGACTGTTAGTATACTCCTAAATTAATAAGACAGTTTACAAGTAAGACAACTTATTCTGACTTGCCTATGCTGTGAGCCAGACTCTTCTCGCAGTTCCTTGGAGAATAACAACACCACTCCATTGGTGCCAGTTCCTGGATGTATATAGCAATCATCAAACACAAAGTTACTACTAAGCTTTAAGGAATGGTACCCATTCCAAGTTTTTTCTTGAAGGACATTCCCTGCACACAGTCAAGCTGCGTGTACAATTCTGCCTATATTACAATGCATTTTTAAGAACACAAAGTACATCCCCTGGACCTAAAAGATGTACCCATTTGATACAACAAGATGTAAGCCTTCAGTGCATTCAAGATCACAACAACTTACTGTTTTCATTAATCAAAATCAATAACAGTCATTTCTTTCAGAGAGGAAGGGGAAGAAAATCCTCCACCTCTCACACCTTCTTAAGGAATTCAGTATTTCAAGGATTAAAAAAAGAAATAAGATGTGGCACCCATTAGCACACAAACAATCCGTTAATTCCTTTGTGTGAATGCATATAGCAGTAGCTCATAGGAGACACTGAGGTTGTGATCTACTCTAAAGAACTAAAAGTTGAAAATCCCCAATCCCGACAAACTTCCTTCCTTTGTAGGAAAGGCGAAGGTCAGTTCTTGTATTTTGCTCTAAGTATAAAGGAAGTATTTGCATTCCAACCATGCAAGTCCTGCATACTGGCTTTCCCTGCTTTAGTCACTAACTCTTCTTCGCAGCCATTTGAGATACTAATCAAATTCAAGAGTAGTGAGATTAGAAATGCTACAGTTGTGTTTGTTTACTTTTTCCTATCTCACATAATGCATTATTTGAGGTCAGAAGGAGCTACTACCTCCTCTAGTGACATTTCTCTGGTGTGTCTGAACCACCACAATAACCAAGAGCTAAGGAACGTGTTCTGGATCACCCTTTCCATACGCTATTAACCGAGAAGCACCCTGCAAGTTGCTTTACACACGCAATAAAAACTCACCCAATATAAACTGAGACATTTCAACTGCAGGCTGAGCATTTGTCCAACTCCAACAGCAAAAGCCTTTCAGGGTTTCATAGCACTGAGTTATGTAATTGCCAAAGCGCTATGCACCCGACCTGCCACAAGCAGAGCCTACAGAGCTGAGCTAAACAGAAAATGATGGCTCAAGATCTGGAACCAAGGACTTCTAAGAACTTTCATGACTCCTATTTCAACTCTTATGTCTGCAGAGCTGACAAAGCCCTATATAAGAACATAATATCCTTATCCAGTTTTTACAACAGAAAACAAGCAATATTTATTGGCAATTTTTAATATGAAAACAATACTTTGATTTCTTATATGATGAATATGCATTTTTGTTCAATAGCCACTATAAATGTAGTAAAACTGCACTAGGTTCAGCCACCTTGAAACTACCAGCTTTTTGCAATCCTCACATCGAATGCCACTATTTCCCAGAAGCATCACGAAGGTACACCTTAAACCTTGCTGAAATACATCAAACAGTGCTCTGGCCTAAATGCAAAAGCTTGAAAGCTCCATTAGAAAGAGCCTTTTCCTGTTATTCCATACAGAATAAGTGTAAAGATACTGATGGCTAACATCGAAGTCAGCTTTTAAAGAAAATCTCTATTTTTAATCCCAAGAAATTGAACCATTCACATACTACAGCTGTAAAAGAAAAGCAACAAAAAACAGCTTGGTAAATTTCCAAGATGTCTCCCTCAGAAGACCTCTGTAAGTGTGATATTCCTCAATGAACAACACCATTTCAAGCATCGAATAATAGCTCTGGTATTCCACGGTCCAGGGTGTCAAAGCAGCACGAGTGACGCCTCCCGGAGGCATGACAATCACTGCCATTTATGCTCGTAGACAGGAAGGGTGAGCCAGCCGCGCTCTGCAGGCCGAGAACTGGCATTAAACGCTTTTCTCCCCAATCCTTCTTACTGCTTAACCACCCCAACGGCTACGGGCTGCTGCCACACGTCAGAACCACAGCACACATCCCTTTCCACTGCTTGCCCCTAACTCAGCCCTTAGAAGGACAAACACGGATTGCCGGTGGCGTTGTTTTGCCTTCTAGAAAAGCGCGACCCTGAGAGGAAAACAAAACAAAACACGATCTAGAGAGCTCAACTCCTAAAATAAGACTATGTTGCCTCTAAAGCGCAAAACAGCGGCAGCAACAAGACTCAAGGACAGATGAGCGCTACCCGACGAAGCCCACAGGTAACAAAGCACAGCAGCGGGGTGAGGAGCAGCGCCGCAGCCCCCCGGCCCGGGCAGGGCCCGCAGCCCCGGGCAGCCGCATCAAAGGAGGAGAGAAGAGACACCGCCTACCTGTCCCGAAGGCTTTGGCCACCAGCCAGGCGAGATTACAGGCGATTTTCGCTCGGGAAAAATCATAATGGTCGAAGGGTTTGATGGCAGGAACAATGAAAGTCTTCTTCATCTCCTTGGCGTCCGCGGCATCCCCCATCTTCCCACGGGACCCTCGGCAATCCGAACTTACATGGTTCCTCCTCCTCGTCCCGCGGCCGGGCGGCACAGCCGCGGCACGGCGGGAGCAGCTGAGGCGGCGCGGTGCCGGAGCAGCGCGGGCCCAGCTGTCCGCTCCGGGGCCGCCGCCTCCCGCCTTCCTCCACGCAGGAATGCGGCGGAGCCCGGCGTCCTCCTCCTCCTCCTCCTCCTCCGGCCCTTTGTCTCCCCGCGCTCACGCCGCCGCCCCCCGCAGCCCGAAAGCCGGCCCTGGCGGCCTCGGCCCCCGCTGCCCGGTGGAATCCCTCCGGCGGGGGCCGCGCGCCTCGGGAGCGGCCGGCCGTGCCCCCAGCCGCCGCAGGCCGGGACGCGGCTCTTCCCGGCGCCGAGATGTCAAAACGCCGGGCAGCGGTTTCCGGGCGCCGCGCGGCCCGCCTCGCCCCGCCGACGGAACAATGCGGGCCGGGAGTGGTACCCGCCGGCCGCCCGCCGCCCGCCGCCAACCCCCGCCCGGGCGCTGCCCCCGCGGCTCGGCCCCGCGCTCCCTCAGACGCCGCCGCTGCGGCGGTGCGCCCGCAGCTGCCGCACCGGACGGGAGACGCGCGGTCGCGCATGCGCCGACGCCGCCACAGCCGCCGCCGCCTGCTCGCTCGGAGCGGGGCGGGAACGCGCGGTCACGTGGGCGCGCATCCCGCAGGGGGCGGTTCTGGCGCCGGGCCGAGCCCGCGCCTCGGGCGGAGGCGACGGGGCGGAGCGCTGCCCGGCGGTAAGGGGCTGCTCGGCGGGGTCCGGCGCGAGGAAACGAAAAGAAAGAAAAGGGCGGCAGCTGCCGGCCGCGGGGCCTGCCCGGCCTCCTCGCGGCGGGGAGGGAGGGGCTTCTCTACCGCGGCTCCGAGCGGGGAAGGGCTTGGCCGAGCGGGGCGCGCTGCCGAGGGGGCCGCGCTGTGGGCGCTGTGTGACGGAGCGCGGGCGGGCGGGGAGCGGCGCGGGCCGGAACGCTCCTCCCTGCTGCGCCGGGGCCCTGCTCGCTCCGAGCCCCAGGGGCCGCTCCTGCCAGCAGCGAGCGGCACGGGCTGGCGCAGCCTGAGCCAGAAGCTCCGAGGAATTCACGTAACGCTGGCTGTGGGCGGTTACGTCTTCGCGTTTAAACCGGACTTCGCGTCTCGCTGC
This sequence comes from Chrysolophus pictus, assembly GCA_037305975.1. Taxonomy (NCBI): domain Eukaryota; kingdom Metazoa; phylum Chordata; class Aves; order Galliformes; family Phasianidae; genus Chrysolophus; species Chrysolophus pictus. Next base: position 9,362,437 of record CM074583.1, on the reverse strand, counting down.
GTTACGTGTGCTTCTGGCACGTACCGCGTGCGGCAGGGCTGGGAGGCATCCCGGTTTCGCTGACAGGAGCCGGCTGGAATTCCCGCGGTAGGAAATGGGAAGAACCCATGTGCGGGCGTGGCACTGCAAAGTACTCCGTATTCATGAGAAGTACAGGAGCTCAAGTCAAACCTGTACCTGCGTGCTTTCCTCAGTTTTTTTTTTTTTTTATATGCCTCAGAAGTTATGTGACACTTAAGAACTCGTTTATGTTGTTTTCTACATTGCTTCTAGAAAGGTAACTTAATTCTCATCGTGTAAGTAGCAACAAACACCTGGAATGCAGGAGCTTTTAAAACCTTAAATGATCAGACCCAGAAGAAAACAACATACTCCCAAAGTTCAGCTCATTTGCTTCTTGTGTGACTAAGGAAACACCTGGAAATCAGAATGACTTTCAGGGAAACATCATTTGCAAAAACTTGAAGGCCATCACTTCAGTATGATGGGTATGGACCAACTTCAAGAGTTCATAAGATCACCAAGTAAACACTACCAAAAAAAAAAAGCTTTTTTTCCCCCTTTACAAAATGCTGCATAATCCCAATAAGGAGGGACAGCTATGTTTAATGGCCTGGATTTGTCATTTGTTTTAATTCACTTGCACAACACGTGTACCTATACTATATTATACACTAAGAATATAGTGGCCTTTACCCCAAGCCAGTAAAAAGCTGTTCTTCTAAAATAATGCAGGCCTGAGTCCCTCCTTCCTTCAGATTGATAAAAAATTCAAAACAAGATTATCTTGTTTTAGAACAACTGAAAGCAGAGACCATTGTCTCTGGATAGGAATACATGGAGACTACTACCATTCTAAATCTAAATGTGAAAGTTTGTATGGGTCAGTGAAACCTATTCAGATTCACAGAAGGAACTCTAAAAATGCTGTGCCACTGTAACTGTAATATAAGTGTTTTTTAACTTTCTCAGTGCTCTTAAAAATTAATACATGAATATAAAGGCATCTGAGAGTAAAAAAAGAAAACATCACTAGTAGTTGCTTGTGCCAGGCCTACTTTTGCAAAGATGCCTATGTGTGAGGTTGCTCACTAAATTGTCAGAGGTATCAGCAGTCAACATAGAAGGTGATTTAAGTTCACTTTAATTGTCCAGAAGAGATAAACAGAGAAGAAACAGTGAGGGCTCATCTCCTTCTGCTCTGCTTATTCACCTTAAAATACTTGAGTAGCAATGAACTCTTCTGTACACTATCTTTCTGTTGCAAAGTATTTTATGATTTAAAGTTTATTCCAGGTGAAAGGACAAAGTATTAAGAACTAAAACAGGTAGGTCCCAGAGGCTTTTTCTTCTGTTTTCCTTTCCTCTCACTTCCTGTACCCTGTATTAGAAACCCACTTGACTAGTTTCATCCTCTAGCTATGCTATAGACCTGATCTTTCACTGCCACCTGCTTGGTCACTAGCATAGTGGTTGTATAGAGTCTGTAGTCAGCGTGAGGCAACAGTGCCACATACGACCATGAAGTTAAGAATAATGGTGTGGGAGAAGGTTGTTGCTAACAGTCATAACCTTGGGAGAGTGTAGAACAAACCTTAACCAACAGTTTTAAACCTCTGTTTTCTAACTTGTTTCCGGATTCTTGCACCTTCCAAAAAAGCTTTGTCTGTGATAGATTCTCTTAGACTAAACTGAGGCTAGCAGAAGACTAGGGAGTGATTAGGCTCAAGTAGTATCTCATGCATAATTTCTTATTTCATAATATTATATGATAAGTGTTTTAAATGGGCAATATCAGCTAGTGGTAGCTGGTTTAAACTATCATATTAGGTAAATCACAAACATAGCAGTTAACAGCAACTACTCCAGCACATAACACTTCAGCCCTGCTATTGAAAAAAGTCTGAAAATAACACCATGGGGATGTTATCTTGAACTACTACTCTAACATTTCTCTGTGTAAGACTCTCTTACCTTCTTTTCTTTCTCTTCTCTAGAAATTTGAGTGGTCAGGATAGAAATAGCTATAGTAAGAGACATGCTCTGTGTCTAGCAAAGGTACTGCACACAGCTTACCATGCCACAGATCAAGGAGCAGCCACATCCCACCACACTCCTTGATGTGGATGCTTGCTGATTTCAGGAAGCTTTAGGCAGGTATCAGAATAAAAAGGTGATCTACAGATGACTCTGAAAAAGATATAAATGTAAAAACAACTTCTGAAATGAAATCCCTGTTATACTAACCTTTTAGTATTGCTTCACTTCATAAGTAACAGTAAAACCTCTCAGCGAGAGCTAGGAAAGTACTTTTTCTAACAGATATTAACTGCCATGTTTGTCTGAATTATTAAGATTATTTGACACCATTACTGATGCATTTATGTAATGGTGTAACACAATAGAAAGCACAACTATAACAGCATAGTAGCAAAGTCCTAGGCTAAGGAAAGTGAAGATAAGCCTAAATGAAGCAGGAGCCAAAACAAAGGAAAAAAAGGAGCTTACCCTTAGAAGGCCTCAAGTATGAAGGAATTACCAACAAAACTCTCTTACACCCACTGCCAACCTTTAAATGAGATCCGGGATGGGGGTGGGTTCTGGTTCCGCCCCTTCTGGTCACTCAGCTGCACTGCATGCACCTGAACTCACCTGGATTGGCCCTGCCTTCCCACCAGGTGCTCAGTCACTGCTTCAAGCTGTGATTTAGCATTTCTGCTACAATATATATGCAGTTTCTGTAAGCTGTGGATTTTTCTAGGGTATGGTTTATGGGGGAGTGTGTTTTTCTTGTTTCTGGATGATACAAAAGTACAGAAATGATTTTGTAACTTCTGTGTTTCAAGTTCTTCTGTTAATTTGGACTCCCGAGGGAAATTTTCAGTTTGGTTAGTTTGTTTCCCTTTTGTCTTCTTCTCTCTGGTTAGTTTGGTGTTTTTTCCAAGTTTTGTTTTTTTTCCTGTTTGTTTTCTATGTTGGCAGCTTTTCAAGTTCTGTCTGTCTCTTGGAATTGTACATTTGTCAGGTATTTTTAGATAGCTCTTTTTTCTGTGTAACATTCTGTAAGTTCACTGTTTTCTCTTTGACGTACCTCTACGTTTAAGTTTTCTATATAACTTATATCACTTTTTGTGCGCTTTAAAACACTTGAAATAGGCATTGTCCTCTTTCAGTAAGAGAAGTCCATCTTCCTCATGGCATGCATCCCCAATTTTCTGAGGAAAATCCTAAGCATGATTTTATGGATGTTGCCTTAAAGTCTTGAGCAACTTACCTACCCTGTAAAATCAGATTACAGTGGGGAATTTACTTTTAGATATGCTTTGTACAGAAATAAAATGCAATGTAATTGTCGTATAGCTGTTAAATGGTACTTTATTTGTATTGTAGTTCAGAGCAAAATGGATGACTCTAGTTTTTGAATTGTGTATACAGGTGTAAGAAGTTTAAACTGGTTATTAGGAGTTCTTTCACAGACTGAATAAGAGCTAACTGCACAGTTTTTCCTGTTGTGTTATAATCCATTGAAGTAGCTGGCCATTTTGTTGGTTTTCTTTTTTTCCACTCTGCTTCTATATGTGCAGAAGCATGTGAATGCTCATAAGAGCTCATTTGTTAGAGGCATACTCATGTTTATTGGTTGAATGTGAATAGGCTTCAGTTTTCCATCTTTTGGCTCTGCTTTCAGTTTCCAGTGAAGCCCATGTATGTCTGAATGAGACCAGCAGTCAATAGGAGAGAATGCTCCCTTAGGACAGGAAATTTCTTCTGCCCTTTAAATGCATCACAGTTACTTTTTAGTAAAGGTGGTGCAGAAAAAAAAGTAAAGCAAATAGCACAGGAACTTCCTAATGAGCTTTTAAATTCTCTATTTTCTTCAGACATTATCATCTAATTCTTCTTTTTTTTTTCTTTTTTCTTTCTTTAAGGCAGTTTCTCAGTTTCCCTTAACTTGTAGAGAAATTGTGTTATTGAGGAACTATGATGATTACTTCAGGACACAGGTACAAATACTGGCACCTTGTTTCTAAAGTAGCCATGGGAAGTGTGCTTCAGAAAGATGTGTGTTGTATCCCTGCATCTACACATACTAACCCTTGATGTTATTGGAGATTTTGATGATGTATACATAATGAAATAATCTTAATCTGAGTACATAGAATTCTGCTGCATTTAATTCTCTTCTGCCATCACTTAATTCATTCATATTTTCAAAGCAGCTTTAAGGATGTGTACCTTACAGTTAGTTTGAAAATATTTTTAATATCTCAAAACAAATAGGATATCTAAGCCTCGTGTAGAACAGCTAGATTTAAAGACACCCCTATTTCAATATATATTAGAAACATGGTAAGAACAACAATTATTTTAATAGTTGACTCAAATGAAATGTATGTATATTAGTAATAAAAACTTGGCAACAAAGATTTTTAAGGATAACCATCTGTGTAGTTCCATTTGAAATCACTGCCATTAAAGACATGAGTGAATTTAATTGTGTTTATAATTGTTTTTCTGGATCAAGGGTGCCTTGCCAAAAATGTGTTTTTGAAGAAATAACTTGGATGATTTCTTTCTTCTAGAACATCTCAAGAGAGACATTAACTGCAAAAAAAGTATTCATCTCTCTGGTTGTTCTGTTGTCACTTGTTTGTTCTTTGCTGCTATGGTTAGGCTTCATGTAATTACTTCATCTGCCATTCAACAGTTCTGGATGCTGATGTCCTCATTTGTTATACTCCAACTTGACTGCTTTTCGGTACCTAATGTCCTTCACTTTGTTTCCAGCAGGTTGGGAAATTGATAGTGGCTTGGGTAGGTACTTTTATAGTAGCTATTCACTTTTCAAGCAGGCACATAAAAGTCATGTTTTCTTGAAATCAGTACAAAAGAGTTGCTTTGTCATGTCTTTCACACTGCTGTGTATGGTTAGTTTTTTTTTTTTTTTTTTTTAAGTACTGTCAGTAATAGTTTGCTGTTACTTTGCTGTTTTCTTAAGACTTCTATATTATTTCTGCTTTTCCTTCTGTTGTTTCCCTTGTACCCACCCAGCAGTGTGCAGCCCCCGGCATCTTAAAGCCCATCCAGTCACAGGATTCCCATATTGCTTTTGGTCTGTGATTTTGTGGCAGCATCTACTGTGAAGTGTTTCATAAATTGTTTTTTTTTTATCTATCTGAATAACCATATTTTTAAGGAGGTTTTGACCTCATTCTTCCTATGGCACCTATTGAATTTTATTGGAAATTGCTAGAATTACAAATTTGTGATGCACGTCTAATTCTATATCCTAGTCAGTTATTGCAGTCACTAATCTAGGCCTTCTCCTGCTGAAGCATATGCTGGTGCTAATAGGATTTTCCTCATTTAAGAATTGCAGAGCTCTTTGTCCCTTCTATTAGTATTAATTATACTTCTCTACTTGACATCTTTTTTAAATCTGTGTGTGACTGTTGCCCTATATTGTGCAAATATTACCATGTAGTAATTTTCGTCCACTACCTTTAGAACATATAATATTTTTTTGGTCTGTCATCAGCTGGTCCACCCCGCTACATATGAACTGGTTCCTCCTCAGCTGCCCTTAAATCACTAGTGTCTAGGTTACCTTGTTGCCACATGTTGGGAGTTGAAGCACAGGGCATTTTCTCAGCTGTCTCGCCCAGGTAGGGGGCAGTGGTCGTTTCACTTGTCAGCACAAAGAATGGGAGTGACAGTCAGAATCAAGGGTGTCAGAAACAGAGCTTTCTCTTCTTGTTAGCAAGTATAGTTGAATGAAGATGAAGGAAGGGGGCAAGCAGGCTGAAACTTGCTTTCTAAAGAAGATTTGAGCCCTTGTGATAACTGCTCTGGGAGACATCTGAGCCAGACAAAGAACATGTGGGACGCTTACTTCTGCACAGATCTTCATAATCCCTCACACAGGCTTTGTCTTAGCAGACACAGTGCAGTCCTTAAAGGTGATAATTTACTAAATGAGTGAAGCAGCAGCCTGGGTGAGAGTGTGCCTGTAGGCATTACACTGAATCAAGGGAATTGTTATATGATGCAACAGAAGTAATCCCTGGAAATAAGGACTAGAAAGGGGAGTTGAAACTTATTGGTTTTCCTTTGGCAACTCTTGTCTATGGCAAGCCCTTTCTGCTTTCCTCCCTATGTTTAACTGAAAGGAAGCAATTGCCTGATTGGAGAATGTAAGATAACAAAACAGATATTGCAGTAAACTCCTGTGTTGATGCGGATCCAGCTTGTTCAATTGAATGAGTAGTTCACTATTCATAAGGCATCTACTGGAATTGGGCACTTGAGTCTCTGACCTGGCTTGCAGTGTTCTCTTTTAGGAAGAGCAGCGAGTCGTAGTCACCAGAAAAAAGAATGAGGGAAACAAAAACCAGCTCAATAAGAAAGTGTATCCAAGGCATAGGGCACATTGCAACATCGTCCTTTTACCTCCAACGTCTTATGCAGTACTGTGCTAGAATAATTATGAGTATTATTTGACTTCTCTGAGGGAAGAGATGAACTGGAGATGGGACACCTAAGAACAAAGAGATCAAAAATAAGAATTGTAAACATGTTGTATTGGGTTCTAGTTAGGGATCAGTGGAAATGTAGAACAAAGTGATGAATGACCTCACTTCAGAGTCAAGATTACAGTGTTTTAGATACTGTAATGGTAGGCAAGCAGTAGCAAATAAGGCTTTCATATTATTACATTGCTCTGATTTCATTACTTAAGAGTCCTGCAGAAATAGCCTCGCTGCTGCTAGAGAGCAGGTTTCCTGTGTATCAACAGATGATTAAGAGCCATCTGCATGGAGATGCACTTCTGCTGTCTCTTTAATCACTGAAGACATACTGACATGCTTCCCAGGGCCAACTCCCTCTTATAACCACTGACTGTGTTTGTGGCTTCTTGCAGAACAGACAGGGTTGGTAATAGAGAAGCCTTTTGTTTTTGCTCTGAGTCCCACTGATCTGGTAGGCTCTCTTTGTTCTTACTCGTCTCTTGTCTGTCTAGACACACTTTTTCCTTGTTCGGGTTGAATAGTGCAATAATGCTCTATTTTCAAGTATTTAAATCAGTAATGTCAGGGAGAGCTGTTCCTCTGCAGCTTTAGTGTACTCTGAAGCAGAACAGAATGAGAATGAGAGCCATGGCTTTATTTCATTTCACAGAGTCCTCAAGAATGATGAAACATGTCTAGCATTTATCCTCTTATGTATCTAACATGTTTGGCTGAATTGCAAATAATCTCAGAGGAGCTGTTATTTCATATGTCTACTTAGATTTAATTTGCACATAACTGTAAGGTAGGTAGAGGTGTTCTGGGGGCTAGTGTGCTACAGGCAAAGTCCACTGAGGGGAAAAAAGCAAATTAGTCAAGAAATGAACAGAATCATTTCTTTGTTCCTCTGTGTCGTGGTATTTTCTGGCTCTGTTTCTTCAAGAATGTCCCTGGCAATGATCCTGTCAGATAGATTCAGAACTATTTTATAATTGATTGGTATATTTTTGTTGTCTCTTAGTTTTGAATTGTTGGGAGGTTTCTTCCTCTTAGACACAAGCCTAAGCCACCAGCTTTCCACAGCTCTTCTCAGTGCTCAGGAATTGTAGCCTTCTGGCTTCTTCATGAGTGGCCTTTTCCTGGAAGAGAGTTTTCCTTAGCTGGAGCTTTTGTCTGCATTGTTACATGATGCTACATGTAACAGTCTAATTTGTGTGTATCTTACTAGTTGCAACGTGAAACAATATTGCTTTGGCAAGAAACTCTACAGAATGACCTTGTTCTAATGGATCCTGTGCCCCAAAAAAAAAAAAAAAAAAAAAAAAGGAAGCTGGAAAACTGGAAATGGACGTTTGCATGGCTCAAAATTGTTAATCATTTGGTTTAAACAAAACCAAGCCAGACCATTTTCATGTGAACTTCCTAAGTTTGTGTTTTATAAGACTGCTGTTATTTTGCCAGTTTTTTCCCAACCTATCCTTACAGCCAAGTCAGCTGCTTTGTCTTAAGAATTAGCACAGATTTAATCCACTGGGTTGTTTAGCAGGTAGAATCCCCAAGTCCTTCATATGGATTTCATACAGCTTTTCCTAGAAGAGAAATACATGTCAGTAGAGATTTGAGCATACAGCACAAAATTTGCCATTGATATCAGAATTCTTTGGACTTATTTAATATCCAAAAGGTTAGAATTTAATACCCAAAAGGTTAGAAAATGTATAATGATCTAGAGTGCAAATGGCTGATGATAATTTTTTCAAGGTAACAACTAAAAATATATGAAATGCTAAATTGCTTATCTTATTTAGTGTAGACTGAATTTATTCTGAAATGTAGAAGTATACCTTAAAACCTGAAATCTGAATTCTTCTGAACCAGACATTATTATGCTGGAATTTTTTTTTACAGCCAAGTTACAAATCCCAGAAAAATAAGGTTTGCATGGCAAGTTCTTGGCAGATCGTTCTTGGAACAGCACAAACAAAACTGCTTAACAAGGAGGCATTCATTATTTCTGTCTTGCTACCCTCTGGTATTAGAATCACCAGCTGTAAGGTTACTGGCATTTTCTTTGAATCTTTCTAACAGAAAGCATAGGGGAGCAGTCATTCAAGTGTGGTAGTGAGAGATAGGCTGCATTTGTTAAGCTTGCTTTCTTTTTTAATAGCTATTGTGCTTTATCAAGCTGAGCTAATGCATTGACAGTGTGTTCCCATAGTGAACAACATTTAGGAAACCTGCTAAATTTCAGAAGGATAAATCTGTTGTTTCATCTTTAGAGGTCTCACCATTAAATAATAGGGAATTTGGTGCCATGAGGCATGGGAAGTGGAGTGTTGTCTGCTTAGTGTTTGTAACTGCTAGTTGATAAATACCGCAAATGGTTCATTGAAGAAAAAGCTTAAGAGAGTCTTAAAGGATTTATATTTTCTTGAACATCTAGTGATACGTTCTCATCTCTTTGGGTTATCTGTAGTCTTATATAGTTGCTGTTTATTGGTATTTTCACTTAGTGTTTTCAGGGCCTCAGTTTGATCACGCCTTAACTGTACTTGCTGTTCTGTGTAGCCTAAAAGAACGTTATCCTTTATGCAATAAAAAATAATTGCACATACTGAGTTTAGCTATATCCCATAAGGGAAAAGTATTTCTGGTTTATCTATTCATATTTAATAATCTTTCTTGCAGAGCTATGCAAAAACTACACTTGTGCAATAACTTAATGCAACATACAGTATTTGGTACATTGCCAATCTCTGACTGATCAGAGGAGTCAAGCCATGTTCTGAGTGTCTTCCACTTTTAAGTGGGTGGGAGTTTTTATGAACTTAGGAGGTCATGGATTGGAAGCTGTTTTCAGATGAGTTATTTCTACTACTTATGCTTGGTTTTGAGGGGGTATTCTTAACTACTCTGCTGGTACCAGGAAGTACTGATTTGGCTGGAATTGAACTAGGAGCACAGTTGTTTTGTCTGAGCTGAGTTTCTTAGAAGAATGTAAATAAAAGCAACTGGAGAAACCTGTAGTGAGAGCCAAGCTTTGAAATGGTAAGCATTCAGAGGTGGACTGTTAAGGCCTAGGGCAAGGTTATTTTGGGATTTACACAGACTTGGTCATCTCCTTGTTTACCCAGTCCATCTTCAAACTGATCCACAGGGCTTTAGTACTCATGGATTGGAGTATAGACTAAAGCCTTTCATTCTCTCCTGTACTTGGCACTTTATGCTGGGAGGGAGTTGCAACTTGAAGACTTGCTATTTAGTCCTGTTATTCTGCCATTCTTAAATCTGTGTTTTTGTATCTCTGTAGGATGACTGTTGCATGTTTATCTTCCAGTAGTGTTTGCCTGGGAGGGCAGTTCATTTTTGTCATGAGTGAATATCCAAGTGCAAGGATAAAGTTAATTAAAATGTATGATCAGATTAATAGTAATTCATGAAGGCCAAAAAAAAAAGCAAGTACTAGAATTTTAAGATCTATTTTCACAGATTTACATAAGTGGTTTTTAACTCCATAAAATCTGAGCAGTGTACCAGTTTTGTAATGACTTGTTTGTAGCATTTTTATCCATACTGAAACATGTACAGAAAAATAAAGTAGTTCTTTATAAAGAGAAAAGGGCCGAAACTGAAGTTATGGTTAAATGGTATAGTAACTAATTTCTAGGATTAGCAGTACCACGTAATACTGTCTGTCCAGTGCACAATCATTTCGTTTCAAATTTCAGTGCAGTAGCTCTCTATTGATAGCTTCTATTTGAGTTAGCTGTTGTCCACACTGATGCAGCCAGCATAAACACTTGGTTTTGACTAATAAACAGTGTTTATGTTTATTCTGACTAATAGGTCAGAAATGTAATTGTGCTAAGACCAGATACAGATCACTTCTTTACCACTATGTTGTTTGCTATAGCTAATGAAAACCATGGCCTCGCAGGTGATGGAGGAAAAAAACCCAAACCAGCAGAACTCTGGGCTGTAGCAAATGGTGGTACATTCTTTAGTGGGGAGGAATTGGCAGGAGACTTTAGCCTCATATTTTAGCTTTCCAAGATGATAAGGTTTGGAGTTCATGAAAAAAATATATATATTGGGGGGGTGGGGAGGAGAAGGAGTGTTAGGTGTAGCAAAAGTGGTCATCTCATTCTTTTCTCTATGTAAGGAAAGCAAACAGGGAAAAAGTACTTTTAGAGGAGGAACAGTAAAATTTCTGTATGCATTTTGGATTTAAATGAAAGCTTGTTTTTTTTTAAAGTATTGCCTTTTGAACTCTGATACGTTTTTTTGTTAAAACTTTGTGTACAAATGTTCCACTCAGTAATGAGGTATCTACATTGCATTACAGCTCTTGTGGAAAAGGATGTTAGCTGAAGGTGTGACTTCATTTTGGTAAACTACATCACAATTTTTTTTTATCCTCTGTTTTGCTTATCAGTCACAGCCTTTTTTAGCATATGACAAGGATCTCTGCTAGGAAAATTAATACCAAATAAGTCACAGGACTGTAAAATGAATGTCAGATCTTCGGAGTGAGTCAGTGGAAAAAATTATCCACAAATTTTATTTTTTTTAGGTAAACTATTAAGAGTGTATTGAATACTTTGTGGACAGAATGACATTTCAGGAACTTAAAATTCTGTATGCTGAAACTTAGCATTAGGAGCCACTCAGAGCAGCAGTGAAGGCTGACATAAAGGAACCTTTTGGGACTTGACTCGTGAAGCTGTGTAGCCACTAAGTCAGCCAATAGCAATAAGTGCAAGTGTTGGAAGGCTCCTCTATTTTGCAACAGCTTCCAGTGGCTTCTAAAGCCAGGGGTAGCAGCTGGCAGTGGTGTAACACACAGCAAACACAGGTCATCTGGCAAGATGGAACTTTTAATTTTTCTTGTCTCTTGTGTATTCTCTTCTTCTCTCATCCATTTGTGTGGGATCCCGTAAAGGGAAGAATGCAGGTTTAATTTCAGTGGGAGTTTAATCTTGTTTTTGGAATGGGTGCCCATCTCATACAGCAATAAACCAGCCTTATTTGTTGTTACATAAATCTAAATAGCAAAGTGGTAAGCAGCTTTCAAATGTAATGATTTGAGGTCCTTACAGAAAGCACAATAGAATAACGTGGAAGCTGAGTTTTTTGGCTTTTGTGGAATACTTCTATGGGTCTGTGTTAATGAAGCAGCTGCATTGTGGAAAAATAACATTTTGTGCATGTAGTACCATAATTATAAAATTACTTAAAGAACTGTATTCTAATATTTGGATCTTGGACATTAGTAGAGGAAAAATAATTGATCACAGAAAAAAACAGTGAATGCAAATACCAGAAATAGGCGATATCCCTGTTTCTTTTCTGACATGGCATGGAAAGATGAAGATATTCTGTACCTGTAGGAATTTGGCACTTAATGCCAGAGCTCAGGATTGGATTTATTTGTGTTTTTTATAAACTGAAAACAACAAACAAACCCACAACTCAGTAATACTCTTTAAGCATTTAGGTTTAATTAGATTTTTATTAACTCAAATTTCACCACAGACTTCTGCAGAAAGAAACATCAACCAATATCTCCTTGGAATGTGGCTCTCCAAAGAACAAATGCTCAGGAAGCCCAGATCTTCTTTTGTTGATTATTTGCAACAACCTTAGGAGTTGCCTGTTTGCTGTCTGGACTCAGAATAAACACACTGTGTTTGATGTCTGTATGAAATCCAGACAATTTATATGAATGTTAGCAGAATTGACTAGTTAAGGGTTAGCAACATTATTTGTTTTTAGATTATCTGGATTTTTCCTGTGTGGTTCCTTTAAGGTTGTAATTCAGAAACCAGTGGGGTCATTGACTGTCATTTACTGAGTTGTTTGTTCAAAGAACTGTTCTTCAAGTGAGCTTCAGCTTAGAGCTGCTGATTACTGCCTCACCTACAAATCTGCAAAGTGCCTTCCAAATCCTTCAATATGAAAGAAACAGAAAGTTATTTAACTTTTTTGTAGCATCAGGTGGAGCAGGTATGGGGCCAATCTCCAAGTAAATGTGCTTTGATTTGTGTCACTGAATGGAAAGACATCCTCCCTCCCTTCCCAATAAGCAGATATTTTGGTAACTCCACATACAGGTGTGGTGAAGTGCTCTTTTGCTCTTTTTTTTTTTTTTAATTTGGCCAATTATTCTAAGTAACATCATATATTGCTCTTTATGAATTATGACATTAAAAACCGCAGTTAAGGCTGTGGAATTCCTTATTTCAGAATAATGCTACATATGAAATAACTCAATGTTCATCCTATAGCATAAAGAAAATCCCAATCTCTGATCTATTATTTGGAGGCATGCTTTAATTTTCGGTCGTCTCAGAACTGACACTTGCCACTGGAGGGAGCGATGTGTCGGGTTCCACTTCTACTCGAATTTGAGTCAATTGTCGGTACACTGTCAACCTACACTGGGGGCTCACCCCATGTGGAAAATTCAGACTTGGCATGAGGATATTTTGGCTACGAAGGAAACTTAAAATGATCTATACTGAAGCGTTTTGGACTCTCACCCTTTGGGATGTATTTGTTAATGAAACCCTCTGTGGAACCCAAGAAGCCAGACTGGTTGTGAGGTGCCTGCAGGCTGTGTTGTAGTGCAGTGTAGCTAACAGGGCTCACTCAGGCAGGTATCATGCGGAGCTGTGTGCTGCTGTCACATGCTCTTTGGAATGCTCCTGATACCATCACTGGTGCAGCATGCCTAACACTTGTTTCTTCTGAACAGGGATTTTGGTCTTCTGATGTAATCCAGTCTTGCATCACTGAATTATTTACTGTTCACGAGTGAAGTGAAAAGTTGGTTCATGCTTCTGAAGGATGGCTGTGAGAGGTGATAAACTGTGGGGCAAAATAGCTGCTGGTAAACTGCGGGCAGGAATCCAAGGTGCTATACTTGTTTTTCATGAGTTTGATACAGACACCATGGATCAGCATGGGAAAATGTTTCTTGTATCATTTAAAATAGATCAAGAAGTGGAGGACTTTAATATTAACATTAATACTTTGATGTTAATAATGACTATTAATAATTTTATTACCAATTATAATTAGCAATACTCGAGTATTAATAATTTAAGCGGAATTAACTTCAATATTATTCTATTGCTGGTACCTTCATCAGTCTAACAGAAGCGGGTATAAGTTTAATTGCTGAAATGATTTGTTGTGGTAAATCTGTTAGTATGCAGTAATTCTTTTGCCCACGTGTGTTTGTGTGTGCACTGCTGCATTCAGTGATACTATAAAATTCAACAAAATTTGTGCATCTGCGAAGTGATAAAAAAAAAAAGTCAGTGCCTAACAAGGAAGTGTTAATTACTAGCCGTTACTAATGGGCTCAGTATTGGAGGAGGAAGGAGGGAAGTACAGTGTGTTCTGGAGGACCTGCGGTGCCTTGAGGCTACAGCAGCCTTGGCGCTTTCAGCAAGCATCTTTCCCACGCACCGCCTTATTTGTGGTCTTAGGCAGTACTTTTATTCTGGGAGCACTCCGGTGGTCTGCCTCGTGCTGAAGACCGGGAGCGGCGCGCACGCAGCGAGCGGGGCCCCGCAGGGCGCCGGTGCCGCTGGCCGCGGCTGCAGCTCGTCTCCTGCCGGTGACGCGCGGCCTCGGGAAGGCGGGGAGCGGCTGCGGGATACTCGGCCTTCCCTGCCGCGCACGTCCGTGCCGCGGGGCCGCTTCCCGGCAGCGGGGCTCACGTCGTGCTGCGTGGCGGGACGCGGCTTGAGGCGGCGTCTGAAAATTAATTCTGCCCTTTTGCGCAATGTGACGCGTTCTGGCCTTGTCCGTGGTGATATTAAAAGCAATGTGGACGGTTTAGGACCCACCGTGTGCCTTTTGCTTACTGGAATGGAAGTAATTTCCTGGATTGCTGCACGCGAGCAGCGCTACCGCCGTGCCCTCGCGTGTGCAGGACATGGGTAAATAGCGAGTTAGGAACGTATGTAGCGTGCCCCGCGCCTCCATTAGGTGCAGTAATAGCACGTCTGTCTGCGTGTGCGAGCCTTGCTGTGCGCTCGGGGCGTAAAGCGCCGCCGGGGCGCCAGCCGCACGGCCCGGCCTCCGGAACGAAGCCGGGCGGCGAGGCGGCAGCGGCTCACGCGCGGCCGTCCCTTCCCGAGACTCGGGGCCGACTCCTCCAGGCGAGCGGGAACCCGGCCGCTCTCCTTTCTCTCGCCGCGCACCGCCGCACGCCCGAAGCTCCCCGTCTCCCTTCCGCTCAGCCCGTCCCGGGCCGCCATTTTGAGAGCGGGGCGGTGAGCTGGGGCCGCCCGGGGCCCGAGGGGGGCGGCGGCGGCGAGCCGGGCGGTCCGCTGGCCTGTGCCCGCATTGCTACCGAGGTAATTTTTGAGAGGGGGCGGCTTTTGTGTCTTTATTGGGACTGGGTTTCCGGGTTGGAAATTTCCTCGGCTCTGTACTTTTCTCTAATGGCTGTTTCCTTTCTGCTGTACAGAAGCATGTTTTTGCCAAGGTCTGTTAAAGTTAAGAGGAGTGCTGGTGAGGACAAAAGCTGTACGGCCAAGAAAAATAAATTGTCTTCTGGAGGGTCTTCGTTAGAGGAGGACGCTGAGTTCCAAGATGATAAATCAGCTAGAACAGAAACTTCCACTTCAAAACGTGACTCAGATGAAGTTGTGCAGTGCACGGAGCCCATCACTATTTCTTCTGATCTTGGTGTTCCTGACCCATCTGTAGGAAAAGACAACCAAAGTCCCACTGGAGATAGCTCTTCAGAAGAACCCGTAAAGTCCTTCAGCAAATCCCAGCGTTGGGCGGAACCTGGAGAACCTGTGTGTGTTGTCTGTGGTCGCTATGGAGAGTATATATGTGATAAAACAGACGAAGATGTTTGTAGCTTGGAATGTAAAGCCAAACACCTTCTACAAATTCAAGAAAAGGACGAAAAACTAAAATCTGATCACCTCGCACAAGGAGAATCTCAGGAAGAAACTCACCTCCTTAATACACCTTATTTCTATAAAGATCACTCCTTTATTTTAGGTTTGCGAGATGAGCAGGTTGAGAACCTTACACTGCAGTTAGGTATTGCAATCCAGGGCCAGCAAGTTCCAAGACCTATTATAGAGTTTGAACACTGTGGTTTTCCTGAAACTTTAAACAGTAATTTAAAGAATTCTGGCTATGAAGTCCCAACTCCCATCCAAATGCAAATGATCCCTGTTGGACTGTTAGGGAGGGATATTTTGGCTAGTGCAGACACGGGCTCAGGAAAAACAGCAGCCTTCCTACTCCCTGTTATTATGAAGGTTTTGAATGAGGTAATGAAGTGGTGTTTGTTTTGAGAAAGTGATACGCAACTTTGTCTCCAAGATTTTCAGTGTAATTGAGAATGCAATTGCAGTCTTCTTTATTTTAAGTCATTTATTTATTTGATTGAACATTGGTTCTTTGTGGGGGATGGCTGTTGATTATTTTGCACTTTGAATGCTAAATCATCTCCATTAGTATTATGTAACATACGGTTTCTATTTGTTAAGAAAGGTAGCTAAATTCTGAGGTAAACTTCCTACATGACAGAAAATGATTTCACATGTTTTGCAAGTAGTAGTTGCTAGATCTTGATGCATCAGGTGGGTGAAAGATTTTGACATTGGAATGATTTCCTGGGGTAATCTCAGGTGGAACATGATTGACCATCAAACAACTACAGGAGTTTCAGGTTGTACGATTCTTCAAATCCTGTTGCTATACAAGCAGCTTCTTGCACTGTCAGTGGGGAGAAAGCAGTTAAGAAAATCTTTGCTTCAGAAGGATGTGAATGTATGATGAGAAATAATGGCAAATAGTATTCTATACCTCATGCATTAGCTCCATATTGCTTTAGTGGCTATCATCAAGAAGATTTTGAAATGTGAAAATTTCAGATCTGATTCCGTGTGGTATTTTACACTGCTTATATGTCTTTCCTGTAGAAAGATAGATACGTGTATATATATTTCAACTTAATAGTCTGAAGATTATTTAAGTAACTCTTAATCTTCCAAGTACTGTATCACAGGGGGTTATACAGGAGCATTATAGAGGAGCAGTGCTATTATACTCTGGTGTCTCTTCTGCCTGGCTATCCTCAAAGTCTGCAAGGCAGTTGTATGTGTATAGTAACATGCACAAAATCAGAGTCTCAATGAATATTATTTCACTACATAAACTCTTTTGTTTTCTGTCTTAAACATACTTTACTAGTAAACTTATACGTAAAAAGTATTTTGTTTAAAATAATTTTCATTTTAATGTAACAGAGAAATGATACATTAAGAACGTAAGAGAAATGTGGTTATAAGATAATGTTTGACATTTCCTGTCTTAGATACTTCTAATTGTAGTGGTAAGTTTTCAGTTGTTTTCATTTTGGCAAGCATTCAACTTAACCAAGTCCTTCTGGACTGTGTAATTCCCCTGAAGATACAGTAGGAAAGGAACCATTTCATGGTGTTGGTCATTTGTAAATATTCCAGTTAAGGAACAGAAAGAAGCAGATACTACCCAAAAAGCTATTATGTGAAATTGCAGTATAGCTATCAGTACGTGTGAGAACCTTGTTTATTTGATGAGGGATGTACTCAGTGATCTGTGATGAATATTAGTGAAATAGTGCATCTTGGAGCTAGACTGTAATTCTGCCTTTGCTTTTTTTTCTCATTTTCCTGTTTTACTTTATATTTTTTTTACTTTGTTACTATGTATTAATTGTGTTTGAGAAAGTGTTGTCTGAGAGGAATGCTGTACTGTAATTTTGTGTTTTCTAGATTTGCAGGAGGAGATGATAATTTGAAGATCCTTAAATAGGGAACAAAAAGATGTTTGAAGACAGTAGCAATTTTGTATTTAGTCTCTGGTTGGCTGATTACAAGTGGATGAGAGGGGTTATTGATTTTGTTTTGAAGTTTTCAGAGATGTTTTTGCTGTATGGTTGTCCTATCAGTATTTGTCTTCTCTGTCTAATACTTATCGATTTGCTTAGTCACAGTGGTGTCTAAGATGATAAGGAGAAATATTAAGTTCCTGTAATATCAAGACTTCTAAAATCTTTGCAATCTCTCTAGATTTAGCTAGCATCCTGTGTTTTGAGTTCACGTGGAATTTATTCTAAATTCTTTTGTAACTTCAGTTGCAATAACTAAAATACAAAAATAACAAAACAAAAAACACCACTTGGATTCCTCTCTGGGCCTTTTTTTCTTTCTTTCTTTTTTTTGTTGTTGTCAGGAATCTTTTTTTCTACCTTCCTTCTTCAGATAAAAAGGGCATTAGCTGTCTAACTATATCCATAGTAGCTCCACTACATATTTTGTATTTCAGTACTGGGAAAGGTAGTCTTGAAAGCTTTTTACCTAAACAATGAAGTAGTTCTGTGTTCAACAGATTTCTTACCTCCCCTTTCTCTGTAGACAGAAACTCCGTCAGCCCTTATTTTGGCACCAACAAGAGAGTTAGCAATTCAGATAGAAAGACAAGCTAAAGAACTCATGGCTGGTTTACCAAACATGAGAACAGTTCTCCTGGTAGGAGGCTTACCACTGCCACCACAGCTTCATCGTCTCAAGCAAAGTGTCAAGGTAAGGACTGCAGTGTGCAAAGGTGCTTTGGAGAGCTGTTTTCACAACATTTCCAGAAAAGAAAAATGTGATTGTTGACGTATCTGCACATGCACAGGTGCGGAGTTTTTCCTGAGTATGTGTAAGCTACTGAAATAATTGTTAGCTTTTGAAAATTTTATAGTAATAATCTTTACATTTTACTTCTGATTGAATGTAGTAAAGATAGTTGTTGTTTTGGAAAGGCTCACTCGTAATATTGCTATTTTCAATTAGTGAAACGTGCCATTTTTGTAGACAGAGTTGTAAGTAAGGTCAAAAATAGTTCTTTTTTTTTTAATGCAGTTTAGATTAGTATCTAGATGTTTCCAATAGAGTACTAAGAAGCTCATTTCCTTTTGAGGCTTCGTAATTAAGTTACCTAGGAAAACAGAGGTTTATTTGAACATAAGTAGTTTCAGTAATTATCACCATTCTCACCTCAGTGCTGTAACTTCATAGTTTTTTTCAGGATGTTCTCTCTTCTAACAAATTTTATCTTTTTGTCTTTCGTCAGGTTATAATAGCAACACCTGGAAGACTTCTAGAGATTTTAAGGCAAAGTTCTGTACAACTGCATGGCATAAAAATTGTAGTAGTGGATGAAGTAAGTTTGTTAATTCTCAAGGCTATATTGTATGTACAGAGATCCTTGTAGAGGGTCATTGTGGGTGCATTATCAAAGGATTATACACATAGAATGTTCACTATAAAGATGAAATGCATTTGTTAGGAGAAAATTTCACCTCTAAAGATTTGAGACGTTTGAACAATGCATATTCTATTGACTATAAAAGACTTACATATCTGACAGCTGGGACTATGCTACTCGACCACTGTGAACCAGTTATTTTTAATCTTCCTATATAGCTTTTCTTCTAACTGAAGTTTCTAGAGCATTGGGATTATTGCGCACCAATCATATGCATCATAGCTCATCTTTCTTTTCAAGTTAAGGCTTATGCTGTTTATTGAGAAATCTGATACAGATACATTTTTTTTTTTTACTTAGGTGGATACTCTATTAAAAATGGGTTTCCAGCAGCAAGTGTTGGATATTTTGGAAGACATCTCTCATGATCATCAAACTATACTGGTGTCAGCCACAATCCCACTGGGTATCGAACACTTAGCAAATCAGCTTCTACACAATTTTGTAAGAATAACAATTGGAGAAAAGAATCTACCATGTTCCAATGTGCGCCAGATTATTTTGTGGGTAGAAGAACCATCTAAAAAGAAGAAACTGTTTGAAATACTAAATGTAAGTGCAATGTTGTTCTCATAAGACATTTTTAAAAGTTTGTGTGTTTTCACAAAGCTCTGTCAGGTTCTCATCTTTGATTCTGATCTGTACATAGAGAAGAAGCGGGGTGATGTTGAGCATGTAACTGCACTGTTTCAGCTGTGCAGCAGCAGACTACATTCCTGTTCTTAGAACTAAGTTAAAAATCATCATTTTGGTATTTTTGGTGATTTGCAGAATGGCACCCCGAAGATTTGTATTGATTATCTGTGCATGGTGGAAGAACAGGACTTCTTAAAACTGTCATAACTGCTTTATGGCCAGGAGTTGTTTGTCATTTTAAAGGTCATTAGAAAACAAAGTGAGAAAGCTAATTTAGTTCTTTCTTGAATTTTCTTCATATGAATATTACAGGCCTTAATTACTTATGTGTACTTTAGGAATACAGAAGGGATGGAAGGGGGAAGTCTTGACTTAGGTTATGCAAGAAATAAATAAGAACATCAGAACTTGAAGAAATTCAGAAGTGTAATGTAAATTTTTTTTCAAGAAAGCTTCCTACTTATAAAATGTGCATGTTATTGAGATAAACTTGGATTCTGAACTTACAAATTATGTTTATGATGTATAAAATTGTGCTGATGACTGCTGTCTTGTGGCTTCTTATCTGGAATTTAAGAATATTTACCCATCTGGAAGAGATATTACCACTAGAGACATTGAGCATCAAAGATCAAATCAGAATTCTTGATGATGAGCAGCAAGCTGTGGTACCTTCTTATATAAACTGTTCCATTTTACAGGATAAGAAACTTTTCAAGCCTCCAGTGTTGGTATTTGTGGACTGCAAGCTAGGAGCAGATCTCCTGAGTGATGCTGTTCATAAGATTACAGGATTACAATGTACATCTATGCATTCTGAAAAATCTCAGGTGGAAAGGACAGCCATATTACAGGTTTGTGCCTCCTAACATTTTTTAGGTTCCTGATAGATAGAAAATGGCTTTTTGTTTAATGGCTTAATTCGATCACAGTTCACTGTTTTTCTGTGATTAAATATGGAGTATTTCTGGGGGAAAAGAGGAGAGAGGTGTGGGACCAGATAAAATTACAGATGAGATTATTTCAAGTGCAGATAAATACTGGACACTATTTCCTAGGTTATTTCCTTTGAAGCAGGAATTTAAATAACGCATTTCACCTTAATTGATGCTTTTATAATTAAAATGTTGGTTCTGGTCTCTCTTTTGCTCTTTGGAAGTAATACTCCTATTTAAATCAAGAATACGAGAGATCTTTCCATCTTTTGTAATAGAATAAACACATTGGCTATTGTTACATCCAACATAAGATTTCATTTTTGAAAAGCAGATAAATAAAAAAATAATTATTTTCCTCCCCTGTCAGGGATTACTTCAAGAGAAGTACGAAGTGATAGTAAGTACTGGAGTCCTTGGACGAGGACTTGACCTTGTCAATGTCAAACTGGTCGTAAATTTTGATATGCCTTCAAGTATGGATGAATATGTACATCAGGTAAAAAATAAAATACTCTGTCATTTGTTGAAGTATTATTTTGAAAGTATATTGAAATATGACATCCACTTACAGAAATACTGTATCTTACATGAAGAGATTGAGGGAGATGGACTTGTTTAGGCTGGAAAGAGAAGGTTTAGGGTAGAATTAATTGCTGTGATAATGGATGATTACAAAGCAGATGGAGCCAAACTGTTCTTGGAGATTTGCTGTGAAAGGCTAAGAAACAATGGATCACAACTTGCTGCAAGGGAAATTCTGACCAGATAAAAGGGGAAGGTCATTTTCATGGCCAGTGTGTTAAGGCAGTGAAACAAGCTGCTCAGAGTGGTTGTGGAATCTCTGTCCTTGGGAACATTCACAAGTCAGCAGGACAAGGCCCTGATCAACTTGATCAAAATTTGGTTAGCCTTGTTTGGGATGGGAGTTTGGACTGGGTGACTTCCAGAAGTCCTTCTAACCTCAATTATTTCATGTTACTAACTGCAGTACACTGCTTTATTTTTTGATGATTTTTTTTCAGCAAGTAATCAATAAATAACAGAACTGTGCTGGTGCTAAAATACTATTTCTTTCTGTAATTAGAGAATCTTTTTAGATTCTTTTCTAATTTTTGAGCACTTTGGATGACACAGAGAAATCATTTTGTCGTGAGAACATTGTGAGTACAGGGCTTTTATTGTGATAATACTTGCACGTATTGTACAGAAAACAAGATACACGTATGTGGTGTTGCTGTAGCATTTGAAAAACTAGAATTCTGTGGTTCTATGAAGTCTCACTATTAGTGTTGGATTTCTGGTATGTCCTGTAAGCAAGTGGTAATTTTTCATGCATTTAAATTAAAGCTTCTGATCAGTGTATCCCAAATCTCGGAAGCGTATTGAATTTTTGTGTGTAGGGGATGAGATGAAGATATTGT
Organism: Chrysolophus pictus; assembly: GCA_037305975.1. Classification (NCBI taxonomy): domain Eukaryota; kingdom Metazoa; phylum Chordata; class Aves; order Galliformes; family Phasianidae; genus Chrysolophus; species Chrysolophus pictus. The sequence goes on along the minus strand of CM074583.1, from coordinate 9,340,594 downwards.
CATTTACATAAGTTCCTGAGTACCTAACTGTGTTTTATATCTGAAAATAAGGAGACATGAGGAAATCGTACTTGATATTAAACTGAGCTTTAATAACTTAAACTGAGATGTTGCTTTTTCAGGTTGGAAGAGCAGGGAGGCTGGGTCACAGTGGAACTGCGATTACTTTTATCAATAACAACAGCAAGAAACTCTTCTGGGATGTTGTGAAGAGGGTAAAACCAACAGGCACTATTCTTCCCCCACAGCTGCTTAATTCCCCGTATCTTCATGACCAAAAGAGAAGGGAACAGCAGAGGCTTAAACAATTAGAAAATAGCCTTGTAACAGGGGACAATATTATGGACATCATTAAAAAACATGACAAAAATAATTCTCTGAGGTAATGAAGATAAAGCAAACTTTGTAATTATTATGAAAGTGTGATAAAAATAAATGTGCAATATTCATGTCTCTCCGTATTTCCTTTTTTTTTTTTTTTTTTTTTTTTTTACAAAACCTATGCTTTTCTAATAAGTCTCATTTTTATCTCATCTTTTGCAATACCTGGCTGTTAGTATAACTTTATTGTAGCAAAATGGGATAAACCAGGTAAGTTAAGGAAGAAATCTGTTGGTTTTTTTTGTCATGAAACATTATATAATATGTAAGTGATCGTATCTATTTGCTACTCATTGTGTGTAACTCTTGCCTTTCTCTGGCACTAGTTTTCATCCAGGAAACCAGACCAGAGCGCTGGAAAAAGCGTTACTTAGAGCAGTAGTAGCAAGCGTTGGGATAGCTGGTGTTACTACCTGTTACTACTTATCATCCACGGTTGGAGGTTGGTCATAATTGAAACTTCCTTCTTTTTGTTTTAGACTGAGACTTGAGAAATGACGGTCGGTACCTTTTCCCCTTGCTTTGGCTTTTGTCTCCCTCTGCTGAGCGTTTTAAGAACTTCCCAGTTGCGTACAGCACTTCTAAACGCAGTACTTAGAAATTTACGTAGCAAATGCGCCGTAAAACGTTTTCAGCCTTCAGGACGAGATCCCGCTGTAGTTTTGTGGAGATGTCACGGGACGATTAGGCGCTCCCCCGCGCGCAGCGCGTCCCATTGCTGTGAGGTGCAGCCTGGCTTCGTGCCGCCGCCGTGCTGCGGAGGACAGGGCCGCGCCGGCCGCGCGAGGGGCGCCCGCACTGCGCGGCGTTCGCGGCGCTTTTCCGCGGCCCGGCCCGGCCCCGCCCCTCCGTGACGCCGCTCCCGGAGCGAGCCAATCCCCCGGGCCCGGCGCATTCAAACGGGGCGGGAGGAGGGCGCGAGCTGCGGTGGGGCGCGCGGAGGCGAAGCGGAGGGTGAGCGGGGCGGCCGAGGGGGGGGTCCGGGGCTTCCCTGTCGGAGCGGGGCTGGGTCTCCCTGGGGCCGCCGCGCGGGACGGGCCGTTTCTGGGGGAGCGGCGGCCCGGGGGCTGAGGGAGCGCGCTCCGAAAGCTGTGACTGCGAAGTGTAGCGTTAAAGGAAACTTCCGTTGGAGCAGCGCTGAGCCTGCCGCTTCCTCATCGCTGGAGATCCCTTTTTTCCCGACCGTTAGCTTTTTCTGCCTGCTGACGGTATGATTCTGAAAGAATCGAAAGGCGGATGACTTCTTGTTGGCGTTTAACGGCGGTTCGGTAGCAGCTGACAGCGGTGCAGGGGGTGGCGGTGGCGGAGCTGTAACAGCGTCCTCATGGGGAGGCTGGGCGGGTACGGCTTCCCGCTCTGTGGGAACAGCGTGGCTTCGTTGTTTGTTCCTTTGTTTCTTTTTTTTTTTTAAAGATGAGTAATGTGAGAAAGACGATAACCATCCCACTTCTCTTTCATCCCTTGGGTTAGTTGTCTTGTGCTTCTGCCGTGTGAGGATGCAATAGAGCGGTCTAAAATAAGATCTTGTATCAAATATCTTTATTAACTTGTTCTGTTACTACGTTTCATGTTGTGCATCAGAATCCTGGTAGAACCCACTTTGTTTGCAGCAGTGGTGTTCTGTTGGTGTCTGTCAGACACCTCCGGTGCAAGCAGTTCTGAGTGATGGAGGCACGACCTCACGTTCCCTTTGCTTAGGAATCCTTGGGAATCACCTGAAATGATGTCTGTGCTCATCTTTGTTGCTAAGTAATCCCTTTGGTCTTTGCGCTGATTGCTGTTTCTTTCTGATGTTTCTGAAGCAAATGGTAGAACTTCATAAATGGAGTCAAATAGCTGGTGAAAATAGTCACTCAAATAGAATTAGTATGTAAGTACTGGATGTAAAATGGAGGATGCTGATTGCTACTGATATCTGGGAACATACATTTACTGCAGTATATGCAAGGAGCTGCCAGTGCCCTGAAGCATAACTCACATCTGTCATAAACATCATAAAATTCTTGCTTTATCTTTCCAGGTTCTGTGAGAAGGAGCAACCAAATATAATATTTTAGGAAGCAGTTGTATGTGCTATCATCCTAATGTTAACTTGTTTGAAGACAAAATGCCTGTTTACACGGTTTCTGTAAGCAAGACCTATAAGGCGCGACGTACTACCACTTTGCAGAAGATAGCTTCACAAAACGCCTTAACCAGCAGCAAAACGTTGGGGCAGCAACTGGCATCACAGGTGTCAGGAAAAGACCAGGACAGTCTTTTGTCACGTTCCCAGAATAAGTCTGAGGAAGTAAATAGGACCTATGTGATTTCAGCCTGTAAAAATGTGGATGACACGTCACTTACACTGAAACCTCAGGACAGATTAACGCTCCAGAGGAGAACTAGAACAAGCAAAAATTTGGCATCAAGTAGTGAGCAATCTGATAAAAATACACTCCAGGGCACAGAGAATAAGCAAACGGAGAAAAGGCTTACCCTGCAGAGGCGTGTGAAGAGTGGCTCTGTAGAAAAGAGTACAATTAATGGGAATACTGTGCCTGGAGCAGAAAACTGTGTCTTTGCTGAAGGAAAACACAAGACTGCACTTCAACGCGATATTAGTAATAATGATACCCATTATATTAAACCAAGCTGTAAGTTAGCTGAGGGTCAACAAGTTACGAAGTTGAGTTATAAGTCCAATAGCAAGGATTTGTTTGGCAATGTTGAAAACGATGGCTGCATGCACTCAAATTGTAGGATGACTGCTGCTGATGCAAAACTTCAAAAAGATGTTCCTATATCAGAACAAATAGCTACCTCAAAGTATGTTAATCAGATATCAGGAGAGCAGCTGAACGAACAAGGTGATGTAAGAAGAATAGCTGGAAAGCCAAGGTTACAACAGTTAAAACATAACAGCTTGGAAAGACTAAGGACGCCAACAAAAGCTTGGACAGAAGAATTTAAGCTTACACCAAAGAACAGCACTTTTCAGGTTAAGTCATCTCTATCTGCTTCAAGTAAACAAACAGCTAATCTTCCAACTGTGTCAGAAAAGAAAACAAGCTGTCCTCCTGTGGGTAGAAGTGCAAAAGCAGATGAGAATGCTGAAACTCTAGCTGAAAGCAACAGCACTGAGAAAGATATTTTTAAAGTAGAAAACAGCAAAGTCATTGTAGCTGTGCGTGTGCGGCCTTTCAGTAGCAGGTTTGTATCATAGTCTTGTCTCTGATGCTGCCTAATACCTTCTATATTTTTTTCTGGTTTCAGCTGGGACAGAGTTGATTGTCTTCACAGTGCCTGATACGAGGCTATGTTTTGGCTTTACAAGTAAACTAGTGCTGATAACACAAATGTTTTATCAGTTGCTAAAACACAGAGCCAAGGGCGTTTCATTTTCTCAGCTTCTGGTACTGCCCCGCCAGAGAGGGGCTGAGGGTCACCAGGAGATGGGAGAACCAGGACTTACGCTGGCCAAAGGGATATTCTATACCACGTGGTGTCATGTGAAAAAACTAAGGGGGGTTGGCTGGATGGGCAGCAGCTATTGGGGACTAGCTGGGCACTGGTTGGTGAGTGGTGAGCAATTGTGTTGTGCATCACTTGGTTTATAAATACATATTATGTTATTATCACAACCCATGAGTTCTACTTCATTGTTTTTTTGTTCTGTTTTTTTTATTGTCTTCCCCCATCCTGCCTGGGAGGGGAGAGCATATGAAAAGCTGCTCAGCACCAGCTGAGCTGCCTGTTGGGTTAAACAATAGTAGCAGTATATGTTGGTTTGTCTTGTTTTTTTTTTGTTTTTTTTTTTTTCATGGGCTCAATTATGTTTAATACATAGCAAAATTAGCAAATATTTCTACATCAAGGTAAAGGTTTTAAGAGGCTGAATTTGTTTTATTGCAGCTTGGGGCTGTTCTTTAAATAGTATTGATTATTTGAAGTATTTTGAGATTGAATGCTTTTAATTTTTTTACCTGATGATTGCCCATCTTTTTATTTTCATGAAGAAATTAGCTGAAGAAACTAACGTAAGGAATGTAGCTTACGCTTTTTCAACTTTGTGTTTATTTTTGTTCTTCCATCCAGAGAGCAAAATGAGAATGTGCTCCCTGTAGTATCTATGAGCGGATCAGAGACATCTGTACGAAATCCAAGCACAAACCAACTCTACAACTTCAGTTATGACTTCTCTTTTTGGTCTTTTGACAAGTGTCACCCTAACTTTGCAAGCCAAGAAATGATTTATAAAACTTTGGCATTGCCGCTACTGGAAAGAGCTTTTGAGGGATACAACACTTGTCTTTTTGCTTATGGGCAGACTGGTTCTGGAAAATCATACACGTAAGTTCCTAAATACAATTCTTACCATCTTGTAGCAACTTACTATTCAACATGAAGTATGAAAAGAATTGTGCTATAGATTTATTAGCTATTAAATTGTATTAAATATTGTTATATGTTTTGAAAGAATAAAACATGGAGACATTACACTTACTGGGACAAAGTTACCTGTACTATTTGCTTTTATGTATCTGACATTGACCGCAACCAACCAAACAAAAAACACAACTTTACACACAACGATCCCAGACAAATGGTATTTTGGGGTTTGATAGCCAAGCCTATGTACCTTGTGTGTATTTCTCACTAGAATGCCTAAAAAGCTTTTTCTTTTCAACCACACATCTATTAAAAACATTTCTATGATCTTTATAATTCTGGTGAAGTGTTTTAAAATTTTAAATATGTAGTTGAGGATCAGAAATGTTTTTATCCAATTTAGCATCATGTGATGTTTTTATTCTCTTAATCATAGATGTGTAACTTTCACAGAGGCATGATTATCTTTTTAAGTGGGAACTTAAAATGTGCTTGTAGTGTTTATTTGCTTTGGCCAAAAAGAAAATACGCTCAGTACTATTGCAGTTGTTATACTATTTATAGTATTCTTTTTTTTTTCCTGTGCTTTCGGATTAAAAAAATTACTTACCTTCAACCCTTTCTGTATTTTTAGCAAGGCTGAATATAAATATCAGTAATAACTGTGTCCTCAGGTCATATCTATGCAACAGTCTTCTCACAACTACATTGTGTAGCTGTGTGAGCTTAATCTCTGAACTGTAGCTGAATCAGTACGGTATGCTGGTTTTCTGCTGTGGCAGAGTTGAACAGGAAACAAGTAGGATAGAGAGAGAAGGGCTTGAGTTGATGATGGCATGCAGAGAATGGTATACATACGTGTAGATATCAAACATAAATAGAATTCTTGTTTATAGTACTTCATGACAGACCTCAGATGTAATCTTGTCCACCCCCCTGCTCAAACAATTGTCAACTTAAATCAAGTTTATTTCATAACTAGTTATTTCTAATACTTACAGAAGCATGTGACATTTTAACTCCAAGTGTACAAATAATATTAAAATTAGCTATTAGGAATTAAAAAATGAAACTAACATTTTTTTTATAACTATAGGATGATGGGCTTTGATGAAGACCGAGGGATAATTCCAAGACTTTGTGAAGATCTTTTCACCCGGATAGCACAGATGGACCAGCAACAGGTAGGTAGGATGATTATGCAGCTCAGCTTATGCAGAACTGTGAGTAAAGTGGTTCAGTTCAGTATCTTTAACTGTTTCATTCTTTTGCCTTATACCCTTGTGTTTATCTGCTTATTGATGCCTGTATTTTATTGCTGATACAAATCTTTCTGCTAGTAGCTCCGATTAGCAGATTTCTCTGAATAGTCCAAATCAACATTTGTTTTGCTTCTTTAGTGACAATGTTATTTAAAAAAAATGTAACATAGAATAAAATTCAAAGCATATGAATTCATGACACAGCAATGTGTGTTTTCCAATTCTGATTTTCTACTTCAGTATTCCTGGTGAAATTACTTAAATGAAAGTTCAGTTATCCTCACCTCAATTGTTAAGATTCTAAAAAATTTCATTGTAAATAATGTTTCCTTCTCTGTTTTGAGAATAGACCTTTATTCGTACATTACTCTATATGAGAGAGAGAGAGCCTTGTAACAGAAGGTGAGATTTTTTTATGATCACAATTTCTTTTGATTGGAATTCCTATCCAAATCAAATCTTGTTAAGTGCATTAGTAAGTAGTCGTGACTGTTTCCATAGTGCCTTAAAGAAGGATTACGTTCTGTTCCTCTCAAATTTAATTGGTATAGCAATGGTAAGCTTAGCGAATCAAGTAAACAGCAGAATCTGATCCTCTATGTTAGTTTTCAAAGGAGAAAGAATGTTTAAAAAAGTGTCTTGGACAAGATGAATGTATCTTTTTGTTGTTGTTGTTGTTATTAGGTCTTATATCACCTTGAAATGAGCTATTTTGAAGTTTACAATGAGAAAATTCATGATCTCCTTGTCTTTAAAGCTGACAGCAGACAGAAGAAACAGCCAGTAAGTTGCCCTCAGAAACAAGTATATACACAATGTCAAAACAGTGGCTTTTTTTGTAAATGGTTTGTATAATGGATGAGCGATTATCTTTGTTATCTAAGTACTTCAGATTGCTAATAAGATTCAAGGTAAACAAAACCTTGCTTGTATGACTTTGAACAGTGGCAAGGCATATAAATGGTTTATGTGTGTATATATATGAATATATACAGCATTGAGAACAGCTTTTAAACCATTCAAAACAGCTTTTGATCCAGTGCTCCTCCTTAGTTCTTGATCCTATTGACATGCCCATTCACTTTTGGTAATATTTGTTTATTGTTTTTCTTTTGAGATACTTGTTCACTACTGATCTTCAGTATCTATTTGTGGTCAGTAGTATATTAATGGAAAAAAATATATATTTGCAAAGGGAGAATTCCTATCCATTTAGTTTTCTTTGTGTGTTTATGTTGCTCAGCTACGGAAAAATACTATCACGTAAAAGCTTAGGAAAAATGGCTAACTTCATTCAGGTATTTTGCCCTGGGTAATGTACTGTTTAGAGCTACAGGGCTGGCAGGAAGTTCCTTTGTTTTGTTTGTTGTTGCTGTTACTTGGTTTTAGTTTCGTTTTATTTCTGAAGAAACTGGAATGGGGATGGGACGGGGAGGATTCAGTAATCCAAGTAACTAGTTAAGGATTGTTAGTTAAAACTAGCTTAGCTCATTTTTAATATCTGTGCTAGAATATGTAAAACTGTAAGCTAAAGAAATTGTTGTGAACTAAGAGATGAAGAGAAGGAATTCATCACGCTAGATTTATTAAAAAACTAAAGCAAGCAACATCAACAAAAAAATCCACCTGCAAAAAAACCACCCTGCTTTCTATGCTTGGCAGTACTGAAGAGTGCACTGTCCAATTCTTGTTTGTAAACCGTGAGTCTTAGTTTGAGAGAGAAGATGAAGTATATTTGACTTGCTGTTAAAATAAGTCATTTATCCAAAACTACAGACTGATGTCAACTAGTCAGGTAGAAGTGAAGACTACCTAGTATGGTTTACAGCAGGCGTACATTCAGCTGAGTTTTGTCTGTGGTTTTGAGCCAAACTGTTTAAGTTGAAAATGTATATTGCGTATAAATGATGTATAAATCTTTTATTTAATATATTAGTTATTTTATAGTTTTATCCAAATATTCTTGGAGATGGCATTGTAAGCAATAGTCTAGAGCCACTACTGTGGTTTCTTATGCAGGTAGAAACATTCAGCTTTTGGTATTATCCTGAAAATATTGTTCTAGATGATGATAATCAACAAAATCTAGCATGAGACTTTGTGTTAGGCATGTACATAAACTGCCACTTATTTCTAAGATACTTCTGTTCGAAGTAATGCGCACTTAAGAGGTTGTTTTTTTTTTTCTCTGATTGTTCTTTCCAGCTTCGTGTAAGAGAACATCCAGTGTTAGGACCATATGTGGAAGACCTAACAGTGTAAGTCCTAACTACTTTCAGGGAGCAGTTCCTACATCAGGAAGTGCTGCTTTACTGTGTGAGTGACAGCACTGGCACTGTTTGGCCTGAGAGGTTGTGGAGTCTCACTCCTTGGCAATCTTCTAAAGCTGTTTAGATATGCAGCTTGTTCTTTCAGGCCTTCCTTGAGCAGGAGGTTGGGCCAGATGATCTCCAGAGGTCCCCTCCAAAATTAAGCAATTCGTGATTTAGTGGATGTACAGCATAGACCTGGTGTACTGTGTTATTATCTTGAGACTCTAAGTATTTGTGCTTACCAGAGAATTAGACTTAATTTCACACAATCTAGCTTGGCTTGCTGTATTTCCATTGGCTATAATACAATTAGAATTACTTTACAGTGCTGAGAAACGATGGAAGTCTCAGGACAACTGCAACTTTGTGATATATTGGTATTTTCTCTTTAACTTAGGAAGTATTTCAAAATGCACACAATAGATAAAATTGTTGAAAGAGAAGTCTGAATCTTATTTTTTCCCCTCCTCTCACTGTAGGAATGTTGTCAGTTCTTACTCAGATATCCAGGTAAGAGTTGTTCAGTTATATTTCTACTTCCTTATTCCTTTGCTGCTGAAAACAAAATTCCATGGAAAGGAAGAAAAAGCTTTGCAGATTGCTCAGCGCTCTATGACGTTTCAGCAGATGTAAAAGTACAGCAAGCACTAATCCTGTGCCTTGGAGCTGAGCAAACACATACAAGCAAGTATCACTCTCTTAATATGGTTGTGATTCCACCCTTATGGATTCATCATCTGTGTTAATAATTTGATATGCAAATATTTTAAACTGCAGTTAACTACCCAGAGTACACCAAAAAGTTGTTCTTTTTTCTCTTACAGAGTTGGCTTGAACTGGGAAATAAGCAGAGAGCGACAGCTGCTACAGTAATGAATGACAAAAGTTCTAGATCTCATTCTGTCTTCACTCTTGTTATGACACAAACCAAGGTATTGCTGGGTGTTTTATTTTGAATTATCTGTTCAACCTACATAGTATAAAATTGTTTTGTGTGCTGTCTAGAAAATTGGGCAAGTATACTTGAATGAGGTGAGTGTATTTTAACATGGGTTTCTACATAGTCAACTTTTTTTTTTTTTTAACATACTTTGAGTGTGTTCTGTTATCTCTGTGCTGTATGTATTTGTAGAAATAATATAAATATGCCTAGACTGGCGGTTCTAGGAGTGGTTTTAAGTAGTTCGGGATACCTGTGTCATCCTTTCATCTATGGGATACAGGCACTACAACTTCCTGTTTGATTTACAGGTATTTGAGAGACAAAACCCAACTCAGTGAGATAATCCTGAAAAGAAATAAAATAAGTGGAGCTCCTCAGAAGTCTAGAGACTGACAGTTTTCTCCATTTAAAAATCACTTGGGTGTGGCTTTTTGTTCTTAATGGTCCTTATTTTTCTGCCCAATTACTTGAGCCCCGTTATCTTTCTGCTTACTGTTCACAACACTAGATTTTCTTCTGTCTATTCAGGATTAGTCCTAAGATTTTTTTCCCCCTGGTTATTTGATGATACAGTCAAGCATGAGCACTGAGCTGTAGTTTTAAATGTCTGTTTTTGTGCAGTTCTTGCTTATTCAGTTGTGCACATGTAAACTCCTGATGCTATGGTTAACTGTGTGGACTTAATCTCCTTCGTGGAATGTACATGAAAGTTTCCTGTCAAAAAATAAATAGTAATGTTAATGGTTTTTGGTTTATTTATTTGTTTTAAAGTGAAAAGCTTGGTGGATCTCTGCTTGTCTTCAGATGTTTTATATTGAGTTAAATGCACACTTCTCCAATTTTTCCAGGTAAAGTTTGAGGATGAAGAGCAACGTGATCACAGGCTCACCAGCCATGTAAATCTAATTGATTTAGCTGGCAGTGAATGCTGCTCTACAGCTCAGACCACTGGAGAAAGGCTGAAGGTAAATCACAACTTGATATCTGTGGGGGAAAACAGATTTTCTTCACAGAGCGCCTCTAATCTTTAACTCTGAAATATTCTCCTCTATCAGGGCTCTTGGACAAGAGTTGTCATAAAAGGATATGTAGCCCTTATGCTTATAAATTTTTGCATAGTATTTTGCCTATGAGGGCAAGCAGCCTTAAAATGTATTTTGACTGTGCTGTATGGCAGGCCAGATCTTGCCTGGGACAGCATTCCCTTTGCTGTGCAGGCCTAATGATCCCCTGAACGGCATAAGAATGAACTACGTGCATGAGCAGCTGACTTGCAAATTAGTGAATCAGATGTTACACAATTGGGGCTTTTTCTTTTTTTTTGGAATTTAAATAGAGTTCCTACTAAGAGACAACTTGTCAACCTGCCTATGTTAAATTAATAGCTCTTAAGATTGTTAAAGACCAGGGTCTCTTATTTCTAAGAGAAGATGAAGAGTACTTTTGCATCTTGTTTTTTAATCAGTGGTGGTGTTTGATATGGTACGTCTACAGTATGCAGTAAATAAGCATGAGTAAATCAACAGAATCAACAGCATCACACAAGCAAATACAACTGTAGGTTTTTTATTTTTGCTTTGTGTAGGAGGGTGTGAGTATTAATAAATCACTATTAACCCTTGGAAAAGTCATTTCTGCGCTCTCCAAGCTGGCACAAAATGGAAAGAAAACTTTCATTCCTTACCGGGAATCTGTCCTTACTTGGTATGTATGCTCCAGGGTTTTTTTATGTGGCAGTAAAAGGTTTTCTTGGGTTGTGAATTCTCCTTCCAGAAGCCATTCTTTCCTTTTACCTCTGTGTAGAGGTAGGTTGATTGGAGGAGCTGGGTAGGTACAATTATTCAATCTCTGATTTGGGGCTTAGTACTTTTACTGTCTCTTTTCCTCCATATGCTTTACAAATGATGTTACTATATCTGTTTGACTGCATCCTCACTTTGGTGCTGTTCCTTGTCCATCTTACCACTGAAGTAATTCTGTATCTCTTTTGCACTTTGTATGGTCTGTTTTTTAATTATTCATTTGTTATGTTGTTGTGCAGCAAAACCTTGAGTCTTGCAATGCTGCTTGTGTTAATTGTGAAAGGATTGCTATGAAGTGTTTTAAGTGATTTGGACTGAGGCATGTGCTTCGGTGGCATAGCAGAAAAGTTATTCCCCATAATGGTGCTACTTCCAAAGTAATGTTCAGGTAAAGACAAAACTTTGATCGTGTGGCTTGCTTAGAGCAATCTGCACCCAGAGCAAGTTTCCTTTCTGCTTAGACATCTGAAACTTGCTTACCAAAATGACATGCAGGGAGAAATAAACTAGCCTTCTGAATCAAGTAAAGAACAATATGACCTTAGTTTTTATTGTAAGTTAGCTGACAATCACTCTAATTACTCTCAAAGTAGCAAGATACAGGTATTTTGTATGATGTACTTCTAATTTCCTATCAAATAAAGGTTATTAAAGGAAAGTCTTGGTGGAAATTCACAAACTGCTATGATTGCCACAATAAGTCCAGCTGCCAGCAGTACAGAAGAAACGCTCAGCACTCTTCGCTATGCAAAACAAGCGTGTTCAATTATCAACGTGGCTAAAGTAAATGAAGATGTGAATGCCAAGTTAATCAGAGGTGAGGTTGACATCTTCAGTCTTTAAGACCTTTTTTCAATTCTGTCTGTTAAATTTACTGCTCCTTGAGAGACATTAATACCAATAATTGTGCTGACTGACCACTGATTTCTTTACTCTTCAAATGTTTTCTAATCAATTTTGTTTAGAAAGTCAAACACTATCATCTTTTGAGGAAGTTTTTCAGTTTCATGAACTCTTTAAAATTGGGACACTTTTATAAATAGCGGTTTGGTGCCCCCAGTAACACTCACCTTTGAGTATTGGTTGTGTTCAGTTTTTCTTAATTACATGCTGTTCAACTGCTCTGTAATTTTAAAAATAATTTTCCTCTCTGCTTTTTGTGTATAAACCCTTAACTAGGCTGCTAGGATATATTTTTCTTCATAACACTATGCTTCTTTGTGAGTTGTGGGTGGTTTTCTCATGTGTATTTTCAGTTGTTTTAATTTTTGTTATACCAAAGGTAAGACAATATCTTTAGCTACAATTGAGAACCTGGAATAGGGAAAGGTGTTTTGCTTATCTTTAATAAGATATCAGGATGAATATTCTAGTATTGTTCTGAAATGTCTAAATCATATATCTATAATTCTTAGTGTGTTATTTGGTTTTGGTTTGTCTAATATAGAGCTGAGAGCTGAAATTGAGAAACTGAAGGCAGCTCAAAAGAGTGCTCAGAACAAGGATCCTGAAAAATACAGACACTATTTGCAAGAAATAACATCTCTGAGGATAAAATTGCACCAGCAGGAAAGGGACATGACAGAAATGCAAAGGTAAGGTAGTCAATAACATGTATTTAAATAGCAAATAGTAAAATTTATATACTTCAAATTTGTTCTTAAGGCGGTATTATATTTTCCCTTAATATGTTAAGGGCTTGGAAAGTGAAACTTGAGCAAGCAGAAAAAAGAAAACTAGAAGATATAAAAGAGTTGCAGGTATGGTTTTTTTTTCTTTCACTTTCTCCTTCACTTTACATAGCAAATAATACAGAAAAGATGACATCAGCAATCTTTGCAGAAGAATTAGAATACTTTGAAGATTTGTTTTCCTCAATGCTGTTTTTTTAACAGAATGATATAGATATTGGGATACATAAAATAGTCTTTTTTGCTGACATCTTTTATTTAGAAAGCAGGAATTGCATTCAAAATGGACAATCGTTTACCAAATCTTGTCAATCTGAATGAAGATCCTCAACTTTCTGAAGTGCTGTTGTATATGATTAAAGAAGGAGAAACTACAGTTGGAAGGTATACAGCAAATTCAAAACATGATATCCAGCTTTCCGGAGTGCTAATTGCTGATGATCACTGGTATGTAGTATTCTTTGAATTTTTTTTTCTTTTATTATTTATGCCAGAGCAGGAAGTACTTTTGATCTTGGCTTTGCTGTTGGAGCTGCTGTTCCTTCTGGCAGTAGCAAAATATGGCTTTCTAACTACAGAAGATAATTTTTCCAATATTCACTGATTAAGGAAGCTTGTTTCTATTTCTCCTTAGAAAGCTATTAAGCTAAGCAGTTCAATTTTGTTGTACATTTTGTTAATGCATTGAAATCTATTCATGTAAAAACCTTGCAGAAGGTCCTGATCAAATGATTCTGTGTATGATAATCCTTTCCTATTCAACTTAATGTGTAGTGAAATGCCTTTACAATTCTTACTGTGTAACGTTTGTGTAATGTTGTAACTAAACAGTACGAAGACAATCTGCATCCAGAAAAAGGAAAATAGGACACTGTATAAAGTATTGATTTTTAGTCTATTAAGAAACATCGCTTGCAATTAACATAATCTACTGATGTAAAAAATATTTGTTGTTTTTAGTGTTATAAAAAATACTACTGGCCAAGTGAGTATTATTCCACTGAGAGAAGCTAAGACGTATGTAAATGGGAAATGCATTGTAAACCCAACAGTTCTGCATCATGTAAGTAGCTGACTTCGTAACAGAGGAATGTATGCACGTGTGGATTTTGTAGCTGTATTCCTATTCCAATTTCTGAGTACAGTTTTTCTTAGAGGGCTCTGATATTATTACATTCTTCTCAATTTCTACTCCTGTCGTCTCTGTTTCAAGCCCATAAATCTAAAAGTTATGGAATAATTTTTTTTTCTCCTTCTCTGTAGGGTGATCGAGTGATCCTTGGTGGAGATCATTACTTCAGATTTAATCATCCAGTAGAGGTTCAGAAGGCTAAAGGGCCGTCTTGTGGAACTACGTTTTTGCACGATGGTCCGAAAGACTTTGAATTTGCAAAGAATGAGCTGCTTATTGCACAGAGAGCACAGTACGTACTCCTATTTTCTTTTACTAAAAGTCACAGTTGTTACTGCAACTCTTAAGTAGCTTGAAGTGATAAGAAACTTAAGATCACTCATTATTTTGGTATATGTGAAAACTGGAAAATGGAATGTTTATTAACTCATTTTGTAATGGGAATGCAACTTCCAGACATATCTGAAGTGAATGTTTACTTTTAAGAGGTGATACCACAGTCTAGTCCACTTGCCGAGAATGCTGGCACTAGTGTAGAAAAGGTTAAACTACTGAGATTCCCAAAGTAGTGTATCTCTTCAGTTGCACTGTATCCCCAAATATATAATGTCAGAAACCTACTTGTGAGATTTCAGAGAGGCTGAAAAACAAATATTCTACGAAAACGAGATCGATGTTACAGTCTGTGATGGTGGAGAATTTGAGAAAAGGCCGTGTTATTCTTAGTTGCTTCTTTCTTGGGAGTTATTAAACTGCAAGTTGCATTGACTTAAAATATACTTTTCTGCTTCTTAATATGATTTTGAGTTTCTGTTACAGTTCTTAATTTTATGAATGAGATGTAATGAAGTAAAACTTGAAGTTAAGTAGAATATAAAATATTTTTTTCCTTTCCACCTGTGTCTGTTTTCTCTGAAATGAAAAATACCTAGGTAAAATATAGAAGTTGTAAAATACATCTTCACTGTTAACATTGGAGACTATTCAGCATTATTCCTTACGTCACAATAGAAGTGGGTAAGATTAACCTCTATGCAGCCTATAAGAGGCTAAAGCCAGCATTCTAAATGTGTACGTGCAGGCTTGAATCAGAAATTGAAGAGGCACGACTCAAAGCCAAGGAAGAAATGATGCAAAGTGTCCAAATTGCAAAAGAAATGGTTCAACAAGAACTGACATCACAAAAAGAAGCTTATGAAAGCAAAATAAAGTCACTGGAAGCAGAGGTGGTAAGTTGCCATTGCGTTTTTATAGAAAACTTAACAATAAAACAGAGTAAATCAGGAGGTAGTAAAGCAGAAACATTAGTATGTCAGGATGTGTGTGTTCTGTGTTATATCATGGTTTCTTTGTTTTCTTTCTCTTCCTGTCTTGCATACCATAATGGTATCTTAGGGAGCCTTGTTCTTCATTTAAAAAATAAATACAAAAATGAAGTCACAATTATTAACTCAAGAAGTAGGTATTCTCTTCAGAATTATCCTAGGAATTTTGCTATGTATAATTAGTCATGAACTACAGTAATAATCCTGTGTGAATTTGATGAAAGCGTAAGTCGTATGTGGACTGATAGCGCTATAAAATTTTATTCTGTATGTCTTCTAAGTTGCTGTGTTATTCTAGTATGTGTCGTGTTCTCCATAGGGGCTGCTTGTTCTCAATGTATTGAAGTGAAAATAAACCTTAATATCTGCTTAGGGAGTGGATCAGAAATACTATAGCAGTGGCATACCTCCTTCTGTCTATCCTTGATTATGTTAGAGAGAAGAATCTCGTAAGAAGGAAGTGCAAGAACTGAACAATCAAAAGGCTGCAAGTAAAATACAGGAATTAGAGAAGGCAAAGCAAAATCTTGAACTAGAACTACACTTCAACAAGAAGCGCTTGGAAATGGAGACCCTAGCTACTAAGCAGGTATTTATAAAACAAAACAGAAAGGTCTCTTAAGAATAAACGTAGTCTTTTTTTTTTTTTTTTTTTTACATTGGTGTTCATGTATCTGACTTCTGCAACAATTGCTATTTCATTGCTTGTTTTTTATGCTGCTTCTCTTTCATTTCTGTATTTCTTTTAAACATTTCAGTATCTAACCAAAACAAGAAATCTGCCAAAGATGGAAGATGAAGGGTTTCATACTGATGGCAGATGAGGAAGATGCATTTGATTCTGTTGTAGAAGTCCTTAAAATGACAACGGGAAGACTAAGGATAAACATAAGTAAGCGCTGTTGAGTTTCATGCCATGTTTTTTTTCTGTCTTCCTCAGGCTTTGGAAGATCATACTATTCATCATGCAAAAATACTTAAAGCTCTAGAAGATGAGAAACAAAAGATTGCTGAAGAAATTCAAACCCTTCAGAAGAACCGTGCAAGTGGGAATAAAACTGTGAATAGTAAGTATTTACTTAATGTTGCAGGAGCAGTGATTTCTCTTTTGCACAGTTGACTTGGATTTAATGAGTGTGGATCCAGAAGTTATTTTCTTCCTCTAATGCTTTTCTAACAAACATGAAAAATAAGAGTCTTATGGCTGCCTACCTTTACTTTTCTGAAACAACGGATCCGAGACAATGCTAAAAACTCTATTTCATCTCACTCAGGGTGGTTTGGTGGGTTCCCAGCTAGTCTATATTTACCCCAATTACTTAAAATTTCTTTCTCAGTGTGGCTGAACTAGTTAGGAGTTAATCCACTGGAGAAACTGGAGTAACAATTTCTTCTGTTTAGTTTCCTGTATCAGATTAGCTTAATCCCTAGTATCTAATGTTAAGTTGTTATTCTTAATATACCCTTGTCTTGGTTGGTTTTTTTTTTTTCCCTAAGTGTTATCTATCTGGGAAGTTCTTTTTTTTCCCCTCCAGCATACTGAGAAAATGCAGACCAGCTAAGCGGCTAAATTCCATTCAAGATGCTGTGTGTGGTTTTGTTTTGTGTTTTAAACCTTTAAGTTGTTGTGTTACACTATTTGGTCATTATGTATGTTATTAAGTATTTTATTCTTTATTAGCTTCTCTTAGCTGGAATTCTTTGAAGTTATCTGTGATGATCAAAGAAGCCAACACCATTAGTAGTGAATTAGGGAAAAACACTATTTTTAACAGGTAAGTGTCTGAGTGAGCTGGTTATAAGTGTATGTGGTGGGGATTCTAGAAGTGCAGTCAGCTGTTTGTTGATCTTTGAACAGATTTCTGAACATGACAGATCACTTTTTCCACCTAGCTCTAGAGGAATGTGTAACTTAGTTGTGTTACTTTGAAATCAAGTTATGTTTACATTAGGCAGTTCATTTTGGATCAAGAATGCTTTGGGGGTGAATCTCGTGATGCTTATGTCCATCGTGTTTCAGCTTACATATCAGAGAGGTCCGAAGGCACATTAAATACATTACTTATTTTGATGACACTTCTAATCTTGGAGATGTTTTTTTCAATGGAAATGATTCTAATTTTGGACAAAACTGAACCAGGACATATGTGTCAGCCACTATGATGAAGCCTTATAAACTTAACACAGTAGAGGGAGTTCGAAGTGAAAACTTGAGGACACGAATGCACTGGATATTGAGCATTTGAGCCCAGTTGTTTCTATATAATGGCCAGATATCCTTAGCAGGAGCAGAGATGCACACAGTGCAGGAGAATCTCTGCAGTAAATGTGGCAACAATAGTAGGGGTGAGTGGATGTTTTACTGTGGCTTTCAGATGTTTCTGGCAATAGAAGTTTAGAGCACATATTTGGTTCTGAGTTTCTTGAGACATAGGAATTAGTATGGGGTTATGACTGCATGTATTTAAAATGGAAACTGATGTTTGTATTTTGTAAGAAACATGGTGTCCTAGACTATTACTGGGCTTGTAATCAAATGTTTGGTCTCTGTATGATCTACGTACAAGTACTTCATATTTACTTTTTTTTCTTATTTCCTCAAATTCTCAGGCATGACAAAATCGATGATAAAACAGGATCAGTGTCTTCTGTTCAAGTACAGGTTCGTAACATCAAACTGCGCATAGCAACTTTCTGGAGTCTGGAGAAATTTGAATGCAAACTAGCAGCTATGAAAGAACTCTATGAGGTCAGTAAGAACTTAGGGAAATCCACTAACTAGTGAGCAGTAACATTTTGTTGAAGATATTTCAATAATTATAGTAATCATATAAGGAGAATCTTGGGTTTGTGGTGGTGTTTTTTTTTTTTTTTTTTTTTTGCTTTGTGATCTTAAAAAGCAAATATCCAATATCCACACAAAAACACCCTCAACACATATGTATATATGTGTGCATATATATTATATATATGTAATTTGTTGTATACGTGTTTGGTTTTTGATATATGTATATCAGAAATTAAAATCTTTCCTCGTCTTGATGAAAAGGGAAAAAATAAATAACAAAGTAAAACCAGAAAAAAATGAAAGAAAACATTCCTTTACAATGTAGTTCTGCGAGATGCAAAAATTTTCAGTGCTAGAAGTATATTGTGTTTATTACTAAAACCTGTTTGAATCTTGACAATAGCAGAAATTCTATGTCAAATGCAGAAGTATGGCTAAAACTATTACAAATGTATTTACTTTCATATCTGCTTTTGTGTGAATTACATACACAGAATTCAATAGATCTTGTCACATGGAGAGAGCTGTGAAGATTTTTACTTGGTATTCCTGTATCCTATATCTCAAGATGCTGAATAGCAGAGTGTCTTCACTAAATGTCTCATTTCATTTTGCATTTTAAAAACGTGCATCTCAACCTAGATGTCAGTTAGTTATTTCTTAAATTATACATTTCCTAACAAGAAGAAAAACATTAAAGGGGGTTGGACTCAATGATCTCAGGAGGTTCCTTCCAGCCCCCACAATTCTGTGGTTCTGTGATTAAATCTAGTGCTGTACAGCAGAACGTCTTCATCCTGGTATTGTATGCTTTATTATCTCTCTGTTTCTACTTAACCTTCCTTCTCCTCTGTTTCCTTTATTTCCCAGAGTAATGATAGCAATAAAGCTGCTGATGTATTTTATGACCCTGCTGATGAGTGGGAACCTGACCTTTCAGATGCCTCAGTTTCTTCTCTTTCCAGAAGAAGGTGATCATTTGGAATTCCTTCATCCCTGTTTAATACAAATCAGAAGCTACTTTGCGTAATTATACTTCTGTGCCACTCAGTCTTTTATTTATAATTTTTTTGTTTAGATTATTATATTGACAAACCTACAAATTAAATGAAAAATTAAATTAAAACCAAATTGATGTAAAAGAAAACATATGTGAGGAATGGGGAAAGTTAATACTGTGTTTTTACTGTGCATTTTACCGTGTTCCCTTGTGAACTGTGTTTTAATATGCAACGTGTTGGCAATGTAATAATAAGAACTGCATTCCCACTAAAGCAGTTTGGCAGATTAAACACTAGTATTTCTAAGGTTGTGCAAAGCAATGGATGAGTAATCAGTGCCAGCAGGCTTTGTGTGTAACAGTTGACAATCAGCTGATGATAAAAGCTGTTCTTAATTATCTTCTGAGAACTATCTCCAGAAATTCACCTATTTACCTCTAGCATAGGATTTTTTTATTAACCTGCAGAGAACCTCATATAAGGTACAATGCGTATTCAATTAGTAGCACAAGCAGTCTTGAATACACACTTAAATTGTTGTTACCATCCTTACTTTTCCCACGTTAGTGAGAACTTCTATTTGTTCATAATCTTATTTTTCCAAAATGGACAAGAAATAAGGGGAAAAGAGGTTCCCCCAGACCCAAGAGTGCATTCAGCCAAAACATGTGTGAGGCTTTGTAAACCAAATATCTAGGTATTGGTAGGGAGCAAAATATATTGTTCAGGTTTTCTTCATGGCTCTTTAATACAACAGCAATATTTTTTAATAATAAATTGCAGCTGGTCTGAAAACCTTGCATTTCAAGTTTTGGTCTTGTATCAGTGTTTATGATTCTAGAATTGTGCAAATTGTTGCTTGTAATACAAATGCTACTGATGCTTCCTTACAGCTTTACTAGTGGGTTGCAGCTGATTATTGTTGTTTTGCTGTGAAGCAGCTCACTTCAGCTGATGGTGAAATGGTGATCATTCCAAGTAAACAAGTTTGAAAAGAACACAATGAATAAACAGTTTCTTTTTAGTCTAAATGTAAAATAACGTTGGAACACTTTGCCTTGTCTGAAGCTGCCTTGTGGACAGTATTATAATGTTGTAGGCGTGTATTCTTGAACCTCAGATGTGTACTTGTTTTCATTCTGCCTCTACTGG
This sequence comes from Chrysolophus pictus, assembly GCA_037305975.1. NCBI lineage: Eukaryota > Metazoa > Chordata > Aves > Galliformes > Phasianidae > Chrysolophus > Chrysolophus pictus. Next base: position 9,320,434 of record CM074583.1, on the reverse strand, counting down.
AAAAAACTGAACAAGAAAAGCTACTGGAAGAGGGAAACGGGCTTCCTTGCTGCATTGTCAGCAGCTGACTTGCGTCAGTCATATGTACTGGTGAATGAAATTGAATTCCATGATCTAAGATTTGATGTTCCTTATGTGTAATGTGAGGGAGCAAAAAGGACAGACTATCTCAGGTTCTGTGTTAACAAGTTCTATGAATTGAAAGTGTTTGTGTATATGTAAATATATATATATACACATAATTGCCTGGTGAATATTAACATTGATCCTTCAATGAGCACTAGGAGAGAGATTCTTTGAGTTTTTAGTATATTGACATTCTCATCCTTTCCAGAAGTAGGAGTTTCATGAAGAACAAGAGAATTTCTGGATGTTTGTCTGGTATAAAAATGCAGCCAATCCAGAACATGCAAGCATCCTATATATCAGGTACTTACTGTATGGCAGGTCACTGTTCACTTTGTACTGAGCACTTGGAAATACTAGTTAGTATAATGCATGAACTTGTAATAATCATGGGGGACAAAATGGAAAGTGTCCCAATTGTAATGTATTCACACTCAGAATGTTAATCTGTTAACAGTGGATCTTTTTCTTTGTTTCTATAGTTATGCTTTCTTAGGAGAAAAGCTTCTAACAACCACTTGAAACTGTTTTGTTTTCTTTTTTTTTTTTTTTTTAATGAGAGTTTTACTTGCAACATTACTATGCTTAACTGGTGGTTTATGGGAGAATGATGATAGTTCCAGAAACAAACTGCCGATGGCTGAATGCTGGTACGGTTGTTTGGAGAATATGCTTGAATTTTTGCTATTCATTTAGCTGCTAAGGTTTGCCCTGGCTCTTTGTCAGGCTGTTTTTTCCCCAGATACTTCAGTCTTCAAATGTGCTTATGTAGTTATTTTAGATTGGCTTGTTTTCTTTTCATTTTCTATCTATATTTTTCCATTGTTGAAAAAGTTGGATTTATGTTAAAGAATTTCACTATGGAATTTGTACTAACTAATCCTAGAAATTGTGCAGAATTGTGTATACACATTTTTTTTTAAACTTGCTATCTCTGGCAGTTAAACATTTCTGAAGAAACAATGTAAAATGGTCATATAGATTTTCTGTCTGCTTATTTCTGTGAAGAGTTTCAAGCCTACATATTTTACTTTTATACCATACAGGTGCACAGAATAAATCCAGCATATGCCCAAACTTTTTTGATTCTCTTCTTCCTGGAATTTGCAAAGAATCTATAAGTTCAGCTTTAGATTTACTGGAACAGGATCACGAAGGAGGAAAGAGCATTGCAGATCATCTCCTGATTAATTTGTTTACAATTTCTTCAGGAGTTTCTGCCATTTCTAAAGCCTACGAGCAGCAAGATGAAGACTGTCAAAAAAATTGTAAGTCTGGCTTTCATAACCATTAAGATAAATGTTATCAGTGAATTGCCTTTCAGGTGTACAACCATATGTTAGGTGATAGAAAGAATAAACATTCTTTGTTAATTTGTTGAGAAGACATTCTGAAGATCTCCTATGTCTTTTGTAGTTATCTCTCTTGACCATGATGCTCAGTCCTACGGCATCAAAATTACCTCTGCTTTTGACCAGCTTGTGGTACTGATCAAGACTTGGCTTAACAATGTGCAGAAGTGCATTGGATCTATGAAGATTAATGAAGAAATAAAACAGGAAGTAAAGAACTTGGGAGGTTATTTACAGTTACTGTTGCAGGTAAAGTATGCATTTTGGAAAATGAGAATGTGGCTCAGCTGCTGTGTAGAGAAATCCTGTGCGTTAAAGTTATATTAACTACACATGCTAAAAACAGCCAAATGTCTAGCTGTCATTGCTGTGCTTTTCATCATGTTACAGCATTACAAGCCATCTGAAGGCTAATTTTATTAGAAGTGTTTAGAATAATATTATCATTTCTCTTTAAGGTTATGAGGTATTTGTTTCTATCTGTGGTAGAGAACTGGTGCAAGTGGGAAGATATAAAGCTGAAAATGCAATGAGCTATTTGGCATTACAAACGTGTACTACACAAAGTGCGAGCTCTTTGAACATATGTACTTTCTAGTTTCAATGAATGCTTTTATTTCTAAGGGATGTTCTTCAGATATATCCTCAATGGTAACAGAAGCACAGAGCAAAGTCAATGAAGCAGTAAAGCAGACGATGAAATGCATAGGACACCTGGCAGTATTCACGAGAACTGATATTTCCTTTTTTGAAGAGAGCGCTATTTCTACAATCAGTCTACAGGTGAAAAAGTTTAATAGAAATAATGACGTTCTAGATAAGTATGAAAAATACTTGAGCACGAAGGCTTGTTCCAAACAATGTCTTTAGAGTTCCTCTTGTATTCTTTACTCCTCTGTATCTTAAAACATATAGGACTTAATTATGAAGTAATTTTAGTGTTGACATTCACAGTTTTTTCGAATAGTTGTGATCATAAGTCTGGTTATATCAAACAATTTAAGAAATGGAATTAAGTTTTGAGTTTATCTAATACTTCATTTTTATGAAGATGAGTATATGTTCATACTTGTAGCACTGGAAGAGAAAAAACAAAATTCAAAACTACCAAACATGTCCATATCACACAATCAAGAAGCCCCAAACTTTTAAGTATGTACAACTCTCATATACAAATAAGAAATGCTATACTTCCGGATTGCATCTGCACTGAGATCATACAAGTAGCCATATTTCAACAAGTTCAATATTTTCATCAGTATTCTCTGTTGATAACACACTGAATTTTCAGAAATCTGAATAAAATTAAAAGGAGCCTCTGTTATTCACACCTGGAAGAATCACACCTGGGCAAATAGGCCAGCAATAAACAATCGCGTAGAGAAGAAAAAAAAAGTGTATTTCTAGTCCATTATGGAAAATCCATTTCATCTCCAAGGTGTAGTGGAAATGCTAAGTGATTTAGCACCTGGTGGGAAGGCAGGGCCATCCCAGGGGAGCTGAGACACATGTAAGGGGTGGACTGGAAGGGGTTCTGCCCCTTCCCAGACAGCATTTGAGGGTTGGCAGTGGAGGCAATGGTACTCTGCTGGAGATCCCTGCATACCTGAGGCCTTTCAAGGGTAAGCAGTTTTCTCCTTAGTTTCTGTGCCCATGGCTGTTTCATTTGAGCTAGTACTCACTTGCTGCAGCCAGGAACTTTGCTACTCTGCTGTCATTGTTGCATTTTCCTTTGTGTTACATTGTTACACGTGGCCATATGAGTTTCTTTAATCATGTTTTTACCCTTTGCTTTACAAGGACTTTGTACGTGCTGTTTATGATGGAGTAGTCTCGGGGCTGAATTTGCTTACAGATACTGTGCAAGAAAAAGCAAGAATGATGCAGAAAGAACTAGTGAAACAATATCCACAGAATGAGGTGAGATAATATTAAAATTAGAAATTACCGGTGTGTTTTTAGAGATGCTTTATCATATTGCTTTATTCTTCTGTAGTTCTTTCTGGAAAGTTTGTGTGGAATAAATTTACAGTGAGTAACAGAAGTATGAGATGAGAGATTGAAGTCTTGCAGAATTTTTTTCAATTTTCTAGCAAAAGGAATTGTACAAACTGCTTTCCAGGTAACACTATTAACTTGCAGCAGGTTATTTTTTACTGGCAGGATTCCTATGCATACTTTGTGGTTGAGATAATGTTTTAGCCAATGTCTCCAGCTACTGTGAAGTCAGAGAGAGAACACGAGTATGAGCTAAAAGCTTACCCCACTGCTTAAAATGGCAGTGGCATAATAATTATAGGAGAACCTTTCTTTAATGAGCACTGAAGTTTCCTTATTTGGTTCTCCTATATTAAGGGCTTATATGAAATTTTGCAGATATGTTAACTGGTGGAGAACAACGTAGACTATTTTATTTTTAAAAATTCCATCTTATGTTGCAGAAAACATTGCTTTTGCTTTTGAATATTATCCTTGTTAGTATGCTCATTGTTCTGCTTCTAAAATATTGTTGTACTCTCCTGTGTCTTGACACAAATTTACTATTTAATTAAATAATCCTTTGTAGATTCAAAGTCAAATTAAGGACAATGCTGTGGCTTTAGCCAGATTCCTTGAAAGTAATGTCTCTCATTGCAGAAAGGTAAGTAAAATATTTCACCAGATTTGTGCTTTGAAATTGGATTTTAAACTAAAAAGGTGCATTTAACAACAACAGCAACAAAAAAATCTGAGATTACCTTTCGTATACTTACAGTTGCATGACACCACTTCTCCCTTAAGGGCATTCTTGTTTGGAACACCGCAGTTTTTCTGGCTACTGGATCTCCACTTAAGTGTTTGATTTTATTTTTACTTACTGTTTCTAGGGTTATTTATATATTCTTCTGACTTTGTTCGTTAATGGCCCGAAGTTCAGTAATTTCAGTGAAACTGGGTAACTACTGCAATAATTAATTGCTGCAGTTGCTGGTTATTTGAGTTAAAAGCTAGGACAGATAAATTAATCTACCTTCCAAGAACCAAGCCTTTCCTGAGATTTTAGTTACCTTGTTTGTTTGTTTTCTCTATTGTCAAGAATAGGCACTTCTTCCCAGTAGCCTAACATCCTTCTTATTTAGTATTTCAGTGGTTTACTTTTGTGTGACTAAGTGTGGAACAGTGTGTTAACTATTAAGGATTGCTGTCATGTATTTGGGTCTCTTTAAATTACTGTTTATTAATACAGAAAGGAATACAATCTCACTTACCAGAAGAAGAATGGCTATATCAGGAAATAAAGAGAAGCACTAACATCGCTGCAAAATATTTGGAACTGGAGCGGTGTCTATCTGAAGTGCATCAGATTGTTTCTTCTACCTTACAAGGTATTTACCTGAGTTATTACTTACCTAGCTACCTAGCTAATAACTTGTAGACTAAAGGTGATCTCTATAGCAAGGAAGGGAGGGAAGGCTGCTTGGTCTCTTTTTGCAGAATACTACCTTTCATTCTGTTTTTGTTTCTCATAGGGTCGTTCAGAAACACGAGCCTGCTCAGGAGCTTTGCGGGAGAGATTTCTATCATAGCTGGATATTTTAACAATTATTTCAGTTTACTTGCATTGTCTTCTGCTTCTGCAAGCAATCCTTTCCAGAGAACAACAATGCCGTTTATGAACTTAGATGAATTGGACTCTCTTGTTGATTCACTTATTTTGAGTTTTGAACTTGAACAAGGACAGATAAAACCGAGATCTCAGGTTGCTTGTAATGAAACTACTGAGACCGAAGGAAGAAAAGTTGAAACAGATGAAGCAGAACTTTCTTGGAGACAGAAGGGAGTTCCAAAACACACATATAAACTCCAGTCACCACCTGCATTTTCAGGGGAGCTCTCACCTGATAGGGTGATAGAGTGGGTGTAAAATACTGCTATCAAGAATTCAGGGAAATGTTTTCTTTCCATGAAGTGAAGGTAACATATTACTGAATGCTAATAGATACTGCTAGTATTGGTTAGTAAATGGTATGAAAATAACAACTTCATTGTATGATATTAAGTACCTAGAATTTCCCAAGGAAAGAAAGAAATTTAAGACACATAGTTTAACATATAGCTTTTTGTATTAATAAAAAAAAAAGGAATTTTCTATTAAATAAGCTTATTAAATTATATTATTATTTATAAATTAAATAATTAAATACAAAAGTTTGGGGGAAAAAAAAGCAATGAACAACCAAAGAAAACAACACTGAAATATAACTTGATACGATGTGAAATAAGATACTAAAAACTGTTGGGGAAAAAATAGGGAACAATATAAACATGTTAGGACACTGCATCTTTTCATTTTATGCCTTCAACTAAGGTGCCTTAAGTTAGGAAGTAAGGGCAGTTAGGAATAAGGTAGATGATACAGGTACCTATTTTTATTTTTTCTTAATATCATTGCTTCTTTGCATTATGACCCAGTAGGGCTACAGCAACTGGAAGGTGTTCTTTATGCCTTCCACTGCTTGAAATACTAACTTCATTTAAAAAGCAGACAAAAACAAAAAACCAAAAACTTTGGTGTTTATGTAGGGGAAAGAGATATCAAACAGCATTGTCAAGTATTTTACAAATCCTTATTTTTAGTTGTTTTGTAGTCTATTGAAAAATCTGGTCTTAAAGTAGCAGTGATAATGGTCTTCAACTCTGAAGCAAGTTCATGTTGTGTTCCTGGAAGTTATCTTTGCTCAACTCACTTTGAGTACTATTCATAGTGAACTAGAAGCATAGCATTTAGTAAATGAAATGCAAGTCATCCTGTGAGGCTGTGGAGTGTTGCACTGAGTTGCACAACTTACAAGTAAAACTAGAACGTAAGTATTACAGGCATAGGACTAGTTGAGGTACAAGTTTCATGCATACAAAGTGAAAAATGAGGCAAAGATGGAAAATATCTGACTAAATCTATGCACGTGTCTAACTGTCTTTCACAAGTGTTCTGTAAATCTAAGTGACTCTGATGTATATGTATGTGTATCTGTGTATAACAGAACTCCCATTGATAAACGCAGAAGGGTTTCACCCACATTCAGTGATTTTTAGAACATTGTACTCTACTGCTTTCTCATCACATGTTTGATTAGCTTACCTTTCTGCCTCGTTCTGAGGTATAATTTCTCTAGAAATGTATGTTGTGTTATGGCCTGGACTTAACTGTGCTACTTTTTGAACTATTTTAAAGAACGTGGTTGCTTGTTCCACAGTATTTCATATTCCTTTGTGACTTTTACTAGGATGTGGTTTGTTAAAAAGAATAAGGAACAGATTTACATCTTAGCCCTTCTTGTGGATTATTTCCTGCATTTTACTTGTAGAATGACAGGAGCGTTAGAAACAATGGAACTCTGCTAGGCAAAAAATGGCATTCCTGATCAGCTACTTCCTCATGCTTTTTCCCCAGAGATATTCTTTAACCACTTAGCTTTAGTCTGCTTGTTAGAGCCAGTGAAAACTAACTGAAATGAAAGTGTTTTAGAATATTTATTCTTTAACACTAGATTCCAGGAGACCTGGACTTAGCACATCTTACAATAGTGCTAAGAAAATTAGGATCTGCAACATAAATATTTTCTCTTATATCAAAGCTTGGAAGCCAGATATTCATACCTATCATCTTTACTTGTGAGGGAAAGTGCACAGCATCTTGAGAATGTTGGTTCAGGCTTTTAGAATTATTTTCTAAGAAAGGGCTACAGTGAAGGGAGTCAATCACCCTTTTTCTCTGAAAATTAAATGGCTGTTATTTGGTGTTTTTGCACTTTTCTGCTTTGGAGGGAAATGTAATCATGCTGAACTAGTAATGTATTATCTGAAGGCTAGTGTACCTTAGAACTTTGTTCAAAAATGTCTTGCATTGCTATGCTACCATCAAAATTATTTAATGGTATTTATTGTATCTACTGATGTGTTCCTCAGTTGAGGTGCAGTGTTGCTTAATTCCTTTTTTACTGTAAGGCCTTTATTAGACTTTTCAGGGGCTAACAAAGTATATTGAGTTATCCAGTTTTTGTACTTTTTTGAGTGAGGAGGAACTTGGTGTACATGTACTTTTGGAAATGTGTAATTTTGTATTTGGCTGGAAGTTTTTAAGTACTGTAACTGATTTTTCTGAATTGTTTACCTCTGTGCTAATGCTGTAGAGAATGTATCTAGATCATTTGTAACTTATCATAATTTTTACAACTTTAAATGTAAATTCCTTTTTGGTTTTCTTTTGTATAAAGTTGCTTTAGATACCTTCCTTTGCCATACTTGCTGGGAGCTTTTTGAAATACCAAAAGAAGTTATCTTTTGTAGAACTGAAATGAAACAAACAAACAAAAAATTGACATCTTTATCTAAGTCCAACTCTCTCCTATGAGGATGCTTAACAGCACACGTTTAGAGGCCGAATAGTTGTGATCTGATCCACATCTATTAATGCTGTAGTACTCATCTTTTTCAATTTCTGCTTTTTTAGTGATGTCAAGGTTTTTTCAAATGCGTTACTCAATGATGTTCCACCTGCCAGATGATGAATCATGCTTGCCTGTCTTGTGCTTAATACTCAGACAATATCTTGGTTTTTATAGTTCTTTGTATAATAATAGAATTTATCTACTACTCTTATTTTTAAAAGAGAAGGCCAAGTGTATCACAACTCAGGGCTCAAACTGATTTTCAGTTTTTACTCTTGCTCAAGACCATGCAAGCAATTGAATTTCTGATAGTTTTAATGGAGGTATCAGTGGGTTGATGGGCAACTTTAATCATATCAGGTTTTGCTTTTGAACAATGAATGAAAATACTGTTAACAGCTTATACAGCTTGTCTTGCTCCCTTTCATACTAACTAGGCTTTTGTGGCAGAAGAGCTAATTCATGGTTTGAACCAGTAACTGAGCCCCTGGTGGGAAGGCAGGGCCAACTCGGGGGAGCTCAGGTGCATTTAAGGGTTGGCAGTAGAGGTGAAGGTATCTCACTGGACTTCCCTGCATACCTGAAACCTTCCTAAGGTAAGCAGATTCTTTCCACTATTTCTGTGCCCATGGCTGTTTCATTTGAGCAAGCACTCACTCACTGCAGCCAGGGATTTTGCTACTCTGCTGTCATTGCTGCACTTTCCATCGTCTTACAGCTTTAATCAGCTTCTGCAATTCATCTTGTTAATACCACATTTGCACTTCTATGTAATGTGTCAACACAATCTACTTCCTGCTAGTGTTCACTAGGTGCCCTTGTTACAGTTATACGTCACTGAAGTACTTTACTCATACAATATATGGTAACTATACATTATCAGAATGAGTTAGAGCATATTGCATTAATACATCATCAAGCTGAGTACTGAAAATCCAGTAATTTATACATGTAATATACCATTAGAGTGAGGTATATTTATAACTATAGGTTGATCAATCTATAAATTATGAAAGTCAAGGAATTGTGATCATGTCAGGCAGATTTTGGGATGAACTGTTATGATTAGGAACACTTGTTCCTTTCTGAATAGAGATATGAGCTAGGACCACATCAGTGTAGCCTTTGTATGTAGCAGCTAATGCCTTAGTGGATGTGGTAAGGGTTATGTGAATGTCTGCTGGTGGTCTCACACAGATGTGGCCCATTCCTGCTATTCTGGGCTCTTGCAAATTCAGCAGGACCAGGTCTGCAGCCTCTCTGTCCCTGGGAGAATTTCATGGGCTTCCTCTTGAGACATACATTTTGTCAGCTTATCTTGCTTTTTTTTTTTTTTTTTTTTGTAATATCTTCAGTTGCAACCATAGGAACCTATAGATCTGAATCATATGTATTTGCAAAGAAGGGATTTCTATGGCCCAAGCTTAATTACTAACACAGAGAGGAGGGGCAGTGGGGAAGGCATTAAGAAGAAATCTTCAGAGACCTGAGTGGGGTGTACTTTGTTTTGTGTACTGATGTATTCAGTAGTTTGTGGGAAGTCTTTTCCCTTCCTTTAATGTTCTCCCCTATCTCACACACACACACAAAAAAAACATTCTTCAGTCAGAATTCAGGTAAAACTGTATGTACTTTTAGCAATGCATTATGTTGATTCTGAGAACATTGGCCTTCTGCTTTACTGCTTTTTTTACAATTCATTTTAATCCCCAATCAGGGTAAAATTATCTTTCTTTTAGATGAAAATAATTACCCTGGGAGAAGCATATCTTCAGAATATGAATACTGGATTATTTGAGAAGCCTTCAAATAATCTCATCTTTTGAGACACTGTATAAAAAGGCATAATACAGTTATGCCTCATAAAGAAAGTGTACCAGAGTTAGAAAGTAAGGATATATAAACCCATTACTCACTAACTCGTGAGAGTATTGCAGGAGAAGAAAACCAGCAGGCTGCCATTTAATTTGATCCAGTAACATCAGCCTCAAGAAAAAAGGAGCCTACATCTGCTTCAGTTCTGCAAATAAGCTGCTATTTTTAGTCAGGAAATTTCCTTGCATTCATTATATGCTCTAAAATACTGTGATTAGATGAGTCTTGTTGCTTGCAGAAATCTACATAACTTTTCTAATCTCATTGTGGTAAGGTTGTTTGGTTTTGTTTGTTTTAGAAGGGTATTTGAATTCCCTTCCTAGCTTTCATAGGAACTGAAACTGTTGGTGCCTTTTAGATAGTGAAGTCCTGATCTTTCCCTCTTAAAAAAAGAAAAATACATTGAGCAACTTTGTTTTCTGCTATTTTTAGGACTTGGTATGTATATGTGATAAGATTTTATTTGTTTTTTTCCTCATCTTCAATTTTTTGTTCTTGTTGTTTTGTCATGTCTGTGTTTGTGGTAGTGTTAGATTCCAGATCAGGAAATGATGTATATTTTAATCCATGTTCTTATAATTTGAATGTTGCAGTGAAAACAAAACAGAAAGAGATCTCCTGAGCTGACAATTCATCAACAACAAACCACCTGAAAAGCTAATACTTGCAGGTATCTTTCCATCTTGTGAGGTGCTTTTTTAATATCTCAATATAAGTACAAGTAAAATGTGAATAGAAAAGTTTTTGAAGAGTTGAAGGAAAGAAAGGGAATAGCAAGTAAACTTGTAATCATCTCTAATAATGAAAAAGAGAGAAACCCAAACAAATAAAAGTCCAAACATATAAAACTGAAGAATACATTAAATGACTTTCATCCAGTTTCCTAATGTTACTTCATTAATCTCTGCACAACTCTGGTGGGTTAATAGCAAATACTAATCTTGCTATATGTTATTGTCTGAATATATTGTTATATTACAATGTATTTTTTGCATACAGATCTATATATAGAATAGAGACAAACATCAAAAGTTAAAAGCAACTGAACAAAATTTCCCAAACCTACGAAGTAACCATGATTGTTTTGATTTGCTATTTAAGAGTCTGTAGGTTTACCGAAACTTTATTTGTATTGATTTAAGGATGTGTTAAATGGCACCGACGCACTTCGCTGAGTACAAAACTCTGTTTGGTTTCATTCCCTATTTGTACCTTAAATTGCTATAAAAATGCTGTCATCTTGTAGTGATGTGTGTGGTGCTTTCCTCTATTTTTCTATAAAATTAACGCGCTTCTACAACTCCCTCTAGTGTGCATACAATGATATTGATAAAGTGATACTTAGAAAAAAGAAGCTGCGATATATACTGATGTAAGCATATTTGTGCAAAATCTTGCACTCCAGTGTGAAGTTACAGATGTAGCTCCAGATGTGATCTCAAGAGGTCTCTTCTTGTACAATTCTGTGATTTGTTTGCAGCAAAACTTCACTATCTGTTTGTGGCCATGTATGCAAGGAGACAAAAAAGCCCAAGGCAGCTCAATAAATTATGATGTTGAAATGTGCTTATTACATGCTTTGAAGCAAAACTATTTTGCTTTAAAAGTGGAGTTCCCTACAGCTTTATTCTGGAGTATGCTATATGTAGGTGTCCTAAGCAGTTTCTAAAAGAAAACTTTGCACAACAGACTTGACAAAATCAGAACAGTAATTAGCAAATAATACTAAAGGTATTTTCATTCTCCTGAGCTTTTTTTATCAGGTTTGTTTGCTACTGGTAAATAGGACTCAGTTTGTTTGATATTCCTTTTTATTCGCCCACTGCCATCTCCCACTTGCAAGGAAATCACTTCAGAAGTTCTGTGCATGCTTCTTACCACTGAAATTTCAAGATGATCAAGTGTGCTAAATAGTTAATAGAAATAGTAGAATCAGAAAAGCTTACATCAGTGTTGACTTATCTGGCTTTCAGTTTTTGATTAAAACCAGTAATATGCAAGTTTAATCTCTTCCCATAATCTTGGATCTTTCTACAAGAGGATTAATCAAATGGTGAAGAGCATATATAGCGCATACATGATGCGTGTCATATTACATAAGGGTTGTGTGTGTGTGTGTATATGAGGGCTTTTTTCTCAGTTATGTCTCCTATTTTATTATGTTCTTCTGTGAAATTGGAGGTCTATGACATGGAAGTCTATGTGAAGAACAAATGTGCCACTGAATTCCTCCCTGAGGAAAAAATGGCACCTATTGGCATTCTTTGATGCTTTCTGAACATTTCTGGAGGTCAAACAGTGGATGTGAACACAGTGAGGCAGTGGGTGGTACTTTTCAGCAGTGGTTGGCCGTGTAGATTTGTACAAGCATGGCATCTGGGCTCTTATTTGCAGCTGGTGAAAATCTATAGCTAATGGTGGTGACTTGAAAAATAGCATTCTGAGAGTCTGCTGTATCAAATAGCATTGTTATGGTCTTTGTATCTGTTGTAGTTTCTGTGGAAATAAAAAGGCGACATGACTTTCAGAGTGACCTACGTACGTACGTTAAATGTAATAAAGCTAAACTTTTTATGCTAACTTGCCACTCTGGAGAGTGTAGTCTGAGGAGAGGTATGCAAAAGTGTTCATTCTTTTGTACTTTTCATCCTGCTACGCAACAAGATTTTCTCAGTTTGCTACTCACCAGGAGAAGGAGTCCAGATGGTTACACAAACCTGCAGATGACATGCTGTTAGTTAGCACTAAGAAAAGATGAGGCTTGCTGTATGCAGCAGAAGATTGATAAGCAGTGGACTAATGCAATCTGGGTATTAGATCATTTACTTTTATTTCTTGGTTGTAAGTAACTTTTGTAAACATGTCTCTAAATAATCAGCTGCACATGTCTAAGGTGTTACCACAGGATTGAACCCATGCTGCTGGGATGTTAGTGGGATGCTGACTTCTGGGATCACCCAGAGATGCTGAAGACTGATGTGGTACTGAGGGATCTGTACAGAGGCCTCCTGACATAGCTTTTGTTAGACTGCAGGCCCCTCAAAGATTCTAGCATGAAGAGCACCCAAGTCTGTATGCTGCTGTTAGAGCCATGACTGTGTCAGCAGATAGATGGGATAATTCCCTGCTTAGTCCTATAATTAAGTAAAATTTCTTAATGCCTGGACTAATTCACTACTTTTCTGTCCAAAATCATTTGTCATTTATTAGCGTTTATTTCACAATTCTATTATCTTTGTAGTAATCCAACACCTTAATTCTGACACCTGACAGCACATTCTGTGAACAGCATTTTCAGAACAGAGGACAGGAAGAATTCTTAAAGGTTGGTGGAGATTTTTCTTTTATTTTAGAAAGGGAAGAAAGAAAGGATCTGCTTGGCTATACCTTGTCTTTATTGAAAAAAATTAATTTAAAGAAGGTGAATATTTGATAGGGTTTTTTTCTTAAATTCTGTCTAGTAAGATAGTGGAAAACCTTGGTTAAATGTTAACTACTCAAAGGTAGTCTCAGGCGTTTGAAGTGTACGTCACAATTTACAGCAGGTCTTAGTTATTCCAATTTCAGCCTCTAGATGGAAGTGTCTCATAAGGATTTTGATGTTGTGAGCCAGCAGTAATTGCTGAGTGAGCATGGGAGCAATCTCATCGCTAGATTTCATACTGTACTAGCAAAAAGTATTGTTTATAGGGAACTTTCCTTTCATATGTTCCTGTACAAACAGATCCATCTCTAAGAATTAAAAAAATAGCTTATTTTTGCATAATGAGAGCTGTTGCACATTTTGCAGACAGGTGAGTATTAAAGTTGTCTCCTGATGTGTCTATCAAGTTTGGCACTTGAAGGTGAGGGTGCTGTTTTGTGGTTTATTCAATTGTTCTTAGAAAGCCTGATCTTTCTTGGCAGATCAGATTTCAAAAGAGTGTTTTTGTTTGCAGAGTACTGATATAATTGGGTTGCAATAGCTGCAGTTCGACCTCTCTAACTTCTGATGCTACTGAGTTGTCATAATGCTACCTCCTGTTCTCCTGCTGTGGCTGGGATTACGTGGGAATCTACAGTGCTTCTCATCTAGCAGATCTGAAGTGCTTTGCAAAGGTGAGAAACTGTTTCCTCTTCAACAGATAGGGGAGAAAGTATCAAACAGATTAGAGAATTCCTATTTCTGATACAGAGCAAATCTTCAATTCTATCTTTAAGAACAGTCCTTACTATAGAAATAGATTCTTCTGCAGGATCTTTCCTCTCCATTTGGTATTTTTAAAATTGAGAGAATAGTCACGTATGAGCTGTCACAGAGGTGTAATTTAGTACATACTGTGCACAGATAAAATGCTGTATTGGAACTTAACTTTCTGGAGACAAACTGTAGACAAAAACCTTGTATAGGACAATAGCTGAAGAAGGGGTTTTACTGTTTGAGCTTAGGAGCACTGTGTGCAGGTGAGTCCTGCAGTTTTGTTTGCCTTGTGCTTGTACCTAGAACCCCAGTGGAACTTGCTTTTAAATCTGTCTCCTAGGTGACCCCTTTTCGTTCTCCTTGAAACTAGAATTTTGGTTTACAGCAGTGGTCTAGGAAATATGAGGCTTCAGTCAAATGCACAATACATAAAACACATTTATGACACTCTATTGGTAGGTTATGAAGTCCAGAGAATTAAGACAGCTCTGGGCTATGTGCTCCAATCTAGCAATGCTGTATCCTGAAAGGGCACTTCTCAGTGCACAGGATGCTGGTAAGGGCACCAGAGATCTGTTCTTCATAAATGCCCAGAGAAGGAATACAGAATAGCAGGCTTCTCTCTTGGTTTTTCAGAGAAAAAGTCTGAATGATTAAAAAAATTCTTTAAAAACTGCACTCTTAGTAGTATCTAATAGACTTTACTGTGGTGATTTTCAACAGTTTTCTAGAAATGTGGAACGTTGCATAGCACCCTAACCTGAGTGTCTCATCTTTCCTTGTTCTTGTGGTTGGTGTATCTAAGTTAAATAGGACGTTTGTTTGGGAGTGAAGGCATGATGAAACTCACGATATGTCTTCATCTGCTATGTCATTTTGAAGGAATCATCTGGCAGGCATTTTCAGTAGGAGATAATTCAGCATATATCACAGCATGCCAACAGCTTTTCCCACTTCTGTTTGGGCTCTGAAGTCACAATAAGTACTATTAAAAAAAAAAAAAAAATTCTTATTATAGAATTGAAAACATATCTGTATGTTATATAAAAAGTGTGAATGCACGAAGTTAGCTTTGTGTTGAATAAAATCATTTTTACAGTCACGCTCTCTGACTGTATTGTTTGAGAATTTGCATAAATCAGGAGCTGCATGCACTTCTTTTGAAAGACTATCACTACTCTTCATGTGATCAAAAGAGGTCAATAAAAGCCATATTCGTGTAAATAGTGGTTTGGCTGAATTATTAGGTTCCTTTTAGATGCATCCAAACCCGGTATGTAATGGATTTCTGTTTTCTTTGCTAAAAAGGAATGAGTGCATTCCTGTGTGTGTGCACATCTGATCTGTTTTCTATTACTTCTGCGCTATCAAATATCACAATATTCAGAGCACAGTGATGTATTCCATCTTCACGAGATGCTGACACTGATGTTCACGCTGCCGGTAGTTGCATAGCCTGTGCTTTGTCTGCTGGAAGCACTTCTCGACCTTTGGATTTTCTTATTTATTTTCATATGAAAGTTATGTAACTGTTTCTGTTTTAATGTGGAAAAAAAACTAAGGCTGTACAAGTAGTTTGAAAAGGATATAATGTTGTTGTAATTTGCCACTGCAAAGATTCCATCAGGAATTTTGTTAGATCAAGATATTTTCCGATGCTATTTAGATTGCATCAGTGCTTAGCATGTACTAGGTACTTTCCAAACACAGAGTAAATCTCTATCCCAAAGACCTCAGGGCAGAAGACAAGTGGAAAAAAATTCCATTAGGTAATTATAATAGAGAAAGTTTGTTTATATAATACAAGTACCTTTTCTTATGTTATGTTGCTGTTCCTTAGAAACACCACCTAGGAAA
The DNA here is from genome assembly GCA_037305975.1 of Chrysolophus pictus. Lineage (NCBI taxonomy): Eukaryota > Metazoa > Chordata > Aves > Galliformes > Phasianidae > Chrysolophus > Chrysolophus pictus. Next base: position 9,304,616 of record CM074583.1, on the reverse strand, counting down.
AGGGTTAATTGGACCAGTTTTGAAGGGAGGTCGAAAAACTGGGGGGGGGAAAATAAACCTGATCTAACAAATTCCTGAAATCTCCAATATGGTGAAGGTATGAAGATAAGATGCACGTTAAAATATGATGTATTTATGCTGTACTTACTGAGCTTTTCATAGGGCTATTGAAAAGTAGTTACAAATTCCATACAGCTTACATGAGTGATTCTAACTCCTAAATTTTCCCAGCGTGTCTGGTCTGCAGTGCCGGTGAGTACAAAATAGTCATCTATTTATCAGAGTAATTTGATTAACATTAAATTAGGTCATTATATTCCATGAAGAGTGTATACAGCTGTCAAAAGTTTGGCTTGGTTGTAGAAGGTATTTAAGATAAACATGAAAGATATCTCCCGCCCCTCTTTGACAATCGATGCTATCATAGATAATAAAAACTAATAAGCATATTACTTTCCAGTGGTAATTGTAGACTGTTGTTTACTTGAATAGTAAGGCTATTTTATTCTGTGCTGTTGTCCAGTAATTATTCCAGGATCTCTTTTGCGTTCATATTAACTAGGAAATCATTGAGCTGTGTAAATAATGCATGTGCTTAGCGAACACAAGCGTGATGAGGCCCGTATAAGCTGCATGGATTTGCAGTGTGGTCTCTGGAAAATACCTGTGTCACTCTATGGTAAATAGTAAAATTTCCACACATGCCACAAGCAGCATCTAGCTGTTGTTAACTTAAACCGCTATTAAAATAAAAAGGTCGAATACAACTCTTCAAAGATGTGACAGCTGCATAAATAAGGAGGTTGTTAAAGTGGCAGTTATTAGAAAATCTCACATATAATACAACATGTTCTTTAGATGCACAGATACTACTGACTGTAAAGGGTTTCCAGCTTCTATATCTTTTCGATTATTCTGAAAGCCTTCTTCCAGCCTTTAAACTGACATTGCGAAGAGATGCACAAAGCGCACTTAATCCTTCCAAGTGGTGGCTTTAAGTACCCAGGCTTCTGACTAAGTGTTTTCTTTGATGTTTAGTTGAACTTAAAGCTTTTGGCCTGTCAACACTGGACTGAATTCTGTGTAACAGAGCACCGTGGGCTGAAATTCAGTTATCTCCACTCTTTGTTCCGAGAGATCTCTGTTAGGGTTGCCTTTTGAAATCTATGGAAAAATGTTTGTATGTCATCCTGGGACATCTTTTTCAACTTTGAGGAAAAATGTTTTTCTTCTTTATGCTTTTAATTCTTTTATGTTCTCTGTATCTACAACTATGTTTTGGTGTGGACAAAGCTGGATTCAAAAAAGCAGGGATTAAAAAGCATTAATGACTGGAAAATTAGTGAACAAGCAAGCAAATCACAGAACTGCTTACTTGATTGTTCTAGTGAATAAGTATCATTGCAACTTAAGTACTGAACAAATTAGACAACTCCTTCAAAACCTGCAGAATTTGCAAATCCAGATGAGCTGTTGATATATGCAAATAGTGAGCAGTGATGTCCTTACAGTCCTCTGTTCAGAACACAACTCAAATTCATGTTACCTACAGTGTCAAAGAAAAGTGAGCTTATTAAAACACATTTTTTGATACAATAGGTATTCTGTTATGAACTACAACACAATTATGCTTCAGTGCAACTTGGTATCTAATTTTGTGTATTTTGTCATATTTTTAGTGTAATTCTAGATCTATTTTTTCAAATAATGAAAACTCTATATGAAGTTATGTTTAAAAAATCATAGGATAGAAATCATTTTATGCTGTAGGCTGCTTTGAAGATGTAGTCCTGTCTGTCAACTGCTCACCTTAAGTTCACTGTGATAGCCATCCATAGCACAGCTTATTGAAGGTAGAAAGGAAAATTTAAAATTACATGAAAGAAATTCAAGTAAGTGAAATATTGAATGCAATCAGGAAGAGAAGTCTGGATATATTAACTGTTGCTTGATATTTTTAATGCAAATATCTACATTTTAATAAAGTAAGCAATACAGTGTCCCCCTGACATTTTTTCAGATGAACAATTTTTCAAGAGGATTACAAGGCTGAGTAGTCAGTTTTTGAGAGGTGGAGTGTAGTTTAGTTGGTGGGCCTGCTGTGATTGGAATTGATTAATGGGTGTTGTGATAAGCATAGAAACAGATCAGTGGCAGCTTATCCTGCTTTCAGCTGTCACAGCTGTGCCTCTTCACTCTTCTTCTGCCCCTATCACACTCCCTGGCAGCCTTTAAAGTGCCTCCTTCCCTGTGGAATTTCTGCAAATCATTTACTCAAATGCCAAGATACCATAGAAGCAGCTGTTTCTGAGAAAATTTGTTCAGGCTTACATATTTGTTGTGATGAAGAATACTGCATTAAAGAATGCTTTCCTCCTGCACTAGGAAGCATGCTGTGCCCTCCCCTGAAAAGAGGGTTCTAATGGGCAGGTGCACCCCTTAGTCAAGAACTTGTAACCCTGGCTCGCACAGTGACACAGTTTGCAAGCTGCTGGCTAAGTGAAATCACTGTTTCTGCTTGACAGTTGCAATAAACAATCTCTGAATGTTAATTTTATTGGTAATAGCTTGGTAGAAGCAATGCTACAGCGTGTTAAAATTCTAGTAGCTGCCATTTTTTTTTAATAAAAATCAATAGATTTTACAGACACTCTATAAATGTGAATTTCACAGTTTGAAAAAATGTTCTGAAACGTTTCCCTGTGTTGCCCCAGTGATGGAACAGCTTGCAGAGTATCAGACCTAACATTCCTTGGGCATCTCTCCTATTAGCTATGGAAGATTGATCCATTTTACTGGAAATTGAATAAGCTCAGAGCATGAAAATAACTGTATCATTACTTCTAGGCATTCTGTAGATTATAATACTTACATAGAAAATAGTCTCTTTATGAAATTTTTGGTTATGATGTACCATTTTTGGCTGATCTGTAGCTTGAAATGTCTGTGATGGCTGTATCAGCATTATCAATAAATATTAAAGGCAAAATGACAAAACTTTGAGCATATGCTGGCAATTTAAGCTGAACTTGAAAGTGAGTGAGGCGTATAGTAGATGCTAACTCTGACTAAATCTGCAGGTTGTCTGACTAAGGAAGTTTACAGTTTACCCACTGTGGTGGTCTGTGAGCAAGAGTGCATTCAGGAAAGTTCAGAAAAGAAATACTTAAAGCCAAAAAGATTGTTTGCTAAATTTCTATTACTGTACTGTACAGATCGCAATACAATGATTATTTAGAAATAACTAAGTCATAAGTAGAAAATTACTTCTCCAAGTAACTTGTTTTAACTTTTTCTTTCTCTTTTGAAATGAAATATATCAGATCGAGAAAAATACGTACAGGAACATTTTTTTGTTTTGGAAATCCTGATATTTATTTAATCTACAATTATACTGCATGTCAAGTACATCTTGTAATGTCTCGTGTCATACGAAAACAAAGTCATGTTACATTAATGACTTGTCTCAGATCATGTGACGGCCTGCCTACAATTCCATGCTCCTTTGTTATAGAAAAAACATGACCCTGAATCTTAAAGTTTTTGAATAAAAGTGCCTACAATTATGGTATGGTAAAAAGCTATAGCGCTTATGACTGAGTTACAGAATCACAGAATTGTAGGGGTTGGAAGGGACCTCCAGAGATCATCGAGTCCAACCCCCCTGCCAAAGCAGGTTCCCTACACCAGGTTGCACAAGTAGGCATCCAGGCAGGTCTTGAATATCTCCAGAGAAGGAGACTCCGCAACCCCCATGGGCAGCCTGTTCCAGTGCTCCGTCACCCTCACTGTAAAGAAGTTCTTAAGGTTGTTTCAGTTTTCTTCACTTAGTGGTTTTAGTTTCAATTTTCATTTGATATAACACTATTAAAATATATTAACCACACTGAAAGCGCTGTTTTTTTCAGAATGTTAAAATGGGATTGAAATAGTGGACAAAGAATACCTCCAGATTTATTTCCGCGCTTGCTTAGATTTATTTTGTACAGTGTTTTAGGTACTTGAATTCAGTACAGTTTAGAAGTGTTTATTTGTATATTATCAAGTGTCACATTAAAGGAAGATATTGAGTGAGAATTTATCAAAAACAAAGAGAAAGTGATTAAGGGTTGCTCATGTGAAGTGTGGGTGTTAAGTTTTCCACGTGGTGATGAAGTACCACAGGGTACTTGTTCTTCAGGGACCCGGCCCGCACTTTTGTCCTTCCTGTGGTTTCTTATTTCAGACTTGATAGAGAAAGCATTCACTGTTGTATCATTTCCTTCAATGCTAATAGCTTTTATTCTCTTCAACAAGTGTTTACGGAGAAGTATTGATGCTTATTAATCTGTTTCTTGTCTTCCAAATGTGCTTATGCATGATTTGAGGTAAAATGGCATTTCTGACAGCTCTCAGTGTAATCTGCATAGCACAACAAGATTGTTACATTGAACAGATGTGGTTTAGAGTTGTTATTCTTCGTAATTACCGTCATTAAGTGAAAGCATGTGTCAATCAACTTTGTACTTAAAACACGCCAGTCTTTTGCAAGGCACGTGCATCTGCATTTCCAATATCGATATAAAATATTTTGATATGAAATGCATGTTGTTTCTACTCAATACGATACTTCATTAAACATATGACCAAGTATGTTAAAGCAACAGATCATCAAATTAACAATGTCTTTTACGCGGGATCATTCAGATACTTTCTTTTTTAATAGGCTTGTTCTCCTTTTCTCATGTAAAAGAAAAATATTTAGGTTTAATTTTAAAGTATTTCCAAAGTGACTACACTTCCTTGGTCTCAGAGGAGGGAAGGAGGTTCTGTGAGAAAGACCTTCACTGTTCTTGAGGGCATTTTTGGTGTAGTTACTTGGGGACAAGAAGGAATCTGCTTCAGTAAATTGATATATACTGCCTTTTAAAGAATTAATGTTTGAATCATTAATGTTGCTAGGATACCTTTTACACTCAAAAATGTTCACACTGGTAATAAACAGGATTAGGTCAGGAAATTATATTTTGAGTGGAGTTGAAAACAAAGGTTACCTTAGCTTGATTGCAAAGAAATGATAGTATAGAAGTCTGAGCAAAATACATGAAAACAAGGTCGCTGAGAGTTAACATTCGTTTTACTCTTGTTTCTTTGCACATTGATTTCAAGAATTTGTGTTACAAGCAGCAGAGGTGGCACCTATGTGGTTTGCTTTTTTTCTTCATTAGTTTCATTTTCTTTCTGCACTGAGATATTTCTTCTCAGAACCAAATAAGATTAACTTGGATGCAAGACACTAAACATAGCTTATCTTGGTGAGGTAAAATGGCCCTCAATCTTTGGGGGTATTTTAGCTTGTACTTTTAAAATGGAAGTGGCTGTTTTGAATTGTTTTTTTTTTTTTTTCTTCTCACATAATTTAAGATACTACTTCACTTAAAATCACAGGTTAGGTGCAAAGTATCTCAATACCAGTATAGATGCAGGAATGTATTCGGAATGTATTGAAATTGAATTGATGCTCCTGTGGGCAATATAAAAGCTATCAGCTTTCTGTAGGGCAAAAAGAGATGGCTGCAGTAACTGTTTTCTAGATATTCCTAGAGAGAAAAAAAAAAATCCAAAACAATCAAGCCAAACAAAAAAAAAGGTGGTTCTATATCCCACAACTTCTATAAATGCTTCCCTAGAGAAAAGGGGATCTGAAATAGAAGATTCTGGTGTAAAATCTTAGTACAGGTGAGCTGTCCAACTAAATAACTGATTTTTAACATTACACTCATAAGTACTTAAGAAAAGAAGTAAGAAAAGTGTATGTACTGTTTCATTTTTATCTGCCTTATGAGCTAATTTTTCAGGGAGTAATATTGTTTAGGATCTGTGGAAGGCACTTAGAATTTCATATGGATGTTCGTTATTTCCTAGATCCTAGTAATCTGATTCCCACTTTACTGGTAGATGAATTAAAATAGAAATTGAGAGCCTATTTGAAATGTAGAAGCTGTTTCAAAACAATAAGTGACAGAGAACCAGGAAATAAGTTTTTGCTTTTCTTGGAATTCAAGGAAGAAGATATTTGCACTCCAAATCTATTGCTATATACAGAACCAGGAAAAAAAGATAATGAAATGCTTCTTGTAATTTCAGCCCTTTCCATTACTAAGAAACCTTGTAGAAGCAAACTAATTGCTTACTTGCAAGTTATCTGATAGTTGTGTAAAACCAGTCACTGGAACACATGACAAACAGCTCTACAAGTTGATAAGTACTTACTTGGTCCCAGATAATTTTGCAGCTTCTGTAAAGGGATAATATTTGGTAACACTCCTGGCTGTTACTTTCCCCATAGCCTATATTCATACTCACAATATAGTTCAAAAGTGTTAAATTTCATGTAAATGTATGCCTCAGTCTGGAGCCAGAGGAAATCTTAGTGGCCTTTATGACTTTTTTGGTTAGTTACCTGTTATAGTAACTAGGCTTCCTTAGGAGCCAAGTGCTGTGAAGAACATTTCCTCATGCATTATTAATTTAATGTAACCACATAGAGCTGTACACAAAGTATTTGTGGCACCCACAGATAATCCTCAGACCTTTTATTGTTCATGGAAAGAACTCTGGAAAAATGTTGTCCATACTGAAAGAAATTACAAACACTTCAAAAAATGATCTGAAAGTTTTACAGTATTTCTGAGCCAATTTGAGGCTGAACAATCTCACAGTAAATGTATGATATTCAGGACTAATAAAGTTGAAAGTGGTGACAAACAGTCAGTGTAGTGATAGGGTTTTGAGGTTGATAGGAAAGGTTTCCATTGGGCCTTGGTTCAAAGTAAGGAATTGAACTGTTGATTAGTTTGAATTTAGCACTGTTTTCAGCACTGTTAAACCTAGTAGTATTACTGATGCTAGCAACAGTAGGGTTGATCTACTCATCACTGTAGTTTGTGGAAAGCAGGCTGTGAAACAGCTGAGGCATGTTGTTGTGGCTGGATTAGAGTAGTTTTAAATTTTGTGCTAATCTAATCCCCTTTTTCTTTTCTACCTTATAGCATTACTTAAATGAAGAAAGGCAAATGATTCCGGTTTTTGTTTTAAGTTAAATATGAGAGTCATTTGTGACACTGTTACCTTAGTTTGAAGTAATAAAAACCTTAACAAAGGACTTATTTATGATAATTTTGGAAATTACTGAGATAATTTACTTTGGGAATGGCAGCAAGAAAGAACGTAGTTGTACTCCATTAACTTATTTTTGACACAGAAAATAGAGCCTGAGGGGGCAGTTGAATTTACTCCTACCCCCTACGCTGCATCAGAAGTTAAGAAAGGCATAGAACAATATTGTTGTTATCAAGATCTTTGACTGCTTTTTGTGCACTCATTTAGTCTTTTGCAACCAGTCATTGGTACAAGTTTCTCTTATTCATATTTTATTTTACTTTTCAATGTAGAACCATAAACAAATTTAGCAGTAACTAGTTAGTGATGTTTTATGTCTCTAAGAAAGGACGTGTTTGAAATGTGGACCAAATATACGTTGAGTAGAGAATAGTGAATTTGTTGTAAAAATCAGCATAGTGAGTGTTTTCTCCTCTTGAGGTGCATATAAAGTTTTCGTGAATGTTAAACAGTTTTATGGAACTGCAAAAGAAGATTTAGAGCAAAGTATATATTTTGTATAAGATAATATCATCCCATAGGACTTCTGTACTCTGCTTTGTACTCTGTGGAGCCCAGGTATGTCAAAATCCTAAGCTAGTCTTATGTGTATTTCTTTTGCGTGTGGCACAAATCACCTTTGAATGTAACGAGCTCCTTTTAACAAACCTGTTTTTGTCCCATTTTGGCAGTGGTCTAGTTTTCTCCTGATAGAAGTACAAGCAATCAGCATCAGTTGCTAAATATGAATTGACAGCTGCAAAGCAAGCTGGCTTTCTTGACAGTTTATGCTGGGTGTTAAATGTGTATTAGTAACTATTTTAACTCCATGTCGGAATTTAACTTTTTGTATTCCCATGACTTTAGCCTTGTTTTGCTCGAATACTAAAACTTGCTTCAGAATATCAGTCTAGTACCTTGAGTTCTTTATTCAGTAGCTATCACTCAGAGTTTCGCTTAAATTTAAGCTCCCTTCCAAAATGTGAAGGAAGCACTTTAGCTGTGGATAATGAGATCTGACAGTACCTGAGCTGCAGAAGGAGATGAAATTGCTATCTATCGAAAATAATACTTTTTTTCCCTACATATTCAGGTTAAATGTGTGCACATCCTGGTAGCTGGAACATCTGTTTCTAGCTTGTTGTTCCTCTTGGCTGCTTCTCAATTGGATTTCCTCAAGCAGGTCCAAAGCTTGTCACCTTAGCCAGGGTCTGTTAACTATCACCACTGGCCCCACATTAAGTAGGAGGTTCAGGGCTAAGCTAATAACTCTCCTGCCTTTCTGACTGATCACAGTGATTCTCGCTGTGGCTACTTATCATGCTGTACTCCTGCGGGAGGGTGATCTTTGTCTATACCTCAGCTGGGAATTGGTTTTGCTTTCTTCACTTCTAAGTTTTCAGGCAGAAACACTGAAATGATTGTTGCTTTCTGAACCAGCTATTTCTGTCTGCTATTTAACCCTTAACAATTCAAATAATGCTTTCTCATATAACAGTTTTGCTTGTTTCTTTTTCTCTGGACACAGTGTAACTGCTGACTTCCAAAGTAGAGGTTGAAGCTGAGTGTATGGCAGAGCAGACATATTGTGAATATGAAGGTAATATTGTGATGCTGGTTTGTATGAACTTTGACTCGTTTTTTTTTTTGTTTGTTTGTTTTTGTTTTTTTACCTCAGGTGAGGTGATGTTCATAATCTTAGCTTAATGTATATTGAAACGTAATGTTTCAATGCTGCTTACCCAGGTCATTAGGCCACACCTAGTGTGCACTTTTTAAGCACAAAAGAGTTGAGTGAGAGCGTAAAATCTACAGTAATATCTCCTTGGCTGCTTTATCTCTATACGGTAACCAGAGGCGAGTTACCTCTGGGCACCATATAAAATACTACCAGGTCTGTGAATGTGCTTTGGTTGGCTTTGGTTCGCACTGGGCTGACTCGGAGTGAACGGTGGGGCTGTGAGGGCACCATCCCTCTCTGAGGAACTTCAAAATGGCGGCGGCAGCTATGTGTGGAGATTCGTGTATCTCCCCTGGAAATCCTTCTGTGGTATTAAAGAGATTAGTGTCCTTAGCTTTGCTCTAAGCTGATTGAAAAAAAGAATGATTATCTTAATTGCACTTGAAAAGTTTACTGTTAGAGGCTAGTTTGACATTAGAGGCTAACATTTGGACAACATGGTTAAACCTAAGCTTTGTTAGTTCTCCCTTTATAATCTGATGTGCTTTTTGGCTTCTTAAATCCTTCCCTCCTTAAGTAGGATGGTTTATCTCACCTGTGTTAGCTGCTTAGAAACAAAAGGAAGAGACCCTCGTGTGAAATGTTTGAGGAGGTCCAAGTTTCAGTGTGCAATCACAAGACTTGGTTTAAGCAAGGACATGGAAACGGAGCAGCTCTGGGGGCAGATGGTGCTTGATCCTGCCTATTTATTTCATTCTTTAAAATTTGCAGGAGGATTTAGTGAAACTCATACTTAACCATACAATGTTAAAAGATATTGCTCAGAATAAAATAAAAATATTTTTTATTCATTCTAGAAATAGCTTCACAATACCACTGTGTGACCATGTAGAAGAAAGAAATGACGGGAATAAGGATAAAGAGAAGAGACAAAAATTATTAATAGATTTGTAACGATAGGAAGTTTATCCTAGAGTTGAGGTAAAACTTAATGGTTCATAAATAGCAAATTCATTATGTTTTTAATACGCAGGTTATATTAACACCATATAACATCTTTATTGTACCATTAGTACCACTTAGTCCTAAACTCAATCTGGAAATAAACATTTCCCAATCTTTCTCACGGAACAATTGGCCAAATAAATTCTTTTAAATATAAATGGTATCTGATTAATGCGTGGCTCTTTCCATCATAGACAGACTTTAAAATGTCTTATGTCAACCCTTACACAGAGTTCTTAAACGTTCACAAATTAATTTATTTTAAAGGCCACATCAAGGTGAAAACACCAGAGCCCTAGGCGGCAGGACAATACATCACAAAGCCATTTCTCATTCAGTCACAGTAATGGCGAAGGATATGTTAAGACATAAAACGTGATATGGTTTGTTAAATATTCATTCATAATTTGCATTCATTATTAAATCATGTGTTAAAACTAATCTTTAATCTCAAAAATACATAATGTGTTTTCAGATAGACTTTACGACACAATAACTATTTTATACTTTCCATGTTGCTTTTTAAAGATTGACTAGGATGTACCAAAATGGTCATCATTAATGTGATTTAATTATTCTAAATAGATTTGTTCTGTATTAATGCTGATTTCAATAGCTTATTCTGGGCTTTAGGTCAACATAAAATAAATACCTGTTTGGTAGATGGCCTGTTCTATGATTAATGACGATTTAACTCTCCCAGCACTCCATGGCAACACCGTAGTTCACTGTCTGAAATGCTCACAGTGCAGTGCGATAGCTCCAAAGCTTATTTTGTAGTGGTCCCTGACAGTTAGCTTGTGATAGCAGTGAAGCTTGCTTTTCTACATGTTCTTTTTTGTTGCTTTTGACTGTCAGGGAATTTCTTTACGTGACTCAACAGCTTTAAACCTTCGAATACAGGGAACTATACTGACTAGAATGTAGTCTTCACTGAATTTCCATAGAAATACTATTCAATTTGCATTTTGTGTGGTGAAAAGAAAGGCCTGTATGAGAGGACTGAATGTGACAGAGAAGTGATTTGTGTTACAGGAGACCAGGCGCTACTCAACGAACCATGTAAAAACAGTTCATTAAAATGTTTATGTGCTTGGCTGGCTAATGCAAAGAAAGCTTTATTGCAGTCTTATAAAACCTTAGTAACTTCAGGTTGAAGTCAGATCAATGCATCTGTAATAATTCAGACAAATGCTCAATGCAGGCTAAGAACCACCAAAAAAGAGGACAATATTCTTGAGGCCTTTCTTCCAAAGTAAACCATATTTTAGTATTTAACTTGTACATCTACAAACCTTCTTTGGGAAAGATTTCTTACCAGGTCTACTATCTCTGGATTTCCCAGAATCCTTCCTCCCCTGAAATGTCAGTTAGGAAGAATCTGAGGCACATGACACTTGTCAACTCTACAGCATGAGCACCAAGGCACCATGGATGTGTGGGATGTACTTAAAGTATGTGTTCTGTGCGATGCATATGCTATACATGTTTTATACAGTCCTAGACAGAATTCTGGTTGCCCTAATTTTGAAGACTGTAGTGAAGAAGAAAGAAATCACACCGTTCAATTGTATTTCTTGTTTAACTGTTGACTTGTCCTTTAAGTAAGCACTTAACTGAGAACGAAGATGTCAAAGGGAAATGGATTTTTTTTAAATATTTGGACACCGTGAGTTATTGAGAAGCTCCTGAACAGACAGCAGAATTGGTATCGATGCTATGAGATTAGTTTTAGTGAAAGTAAAGTGCTTGTGGAATTTGCTGCTCCCTGTCAGCAACACTGTGAGAAAGCTACAAAGCTGCTGCAGCTTTTCATGGCAGCTCAGCAGGAGGCTGGCAAAAGAGCCTCTGCAAAGAATGTGAAGAACCTCAGTCTCTTCAAAAGCTGGATTACCTATGAACCCTGAGAAGAATAGATGGAGCTGGCTGAGAAACCTCCCCTAAAAGCAGTACCTTAGTTGAGCAGTGAGGAACCTACTCTTATTCCTCACGTTTGCCTGAAAATACTGATAAAAGGAGAGAACTTTCTTGGAAAGATGCCTAGTCAGAGCAACCCTCTGATTCCTAATCAGCCGCACGCTCTCCCTGCCCTCCAGGAGAATATGGACCATCAATTTCCTCATAAGATGAAGGGGAGGCAAAGCAATAGTTTAGCATCCTATGCATTATCTCTCTTTTTATGATTACAAATAGAGCACTTAAGCTCACTGACCCATATCTCATACCAGACATCAGTAGCCAGGTCCAGATTTAGGTTATTTTTCTAGCACTGGATTATGTCTTGTGATCAGAATCAAATTTACCTAATATGATTCCTTGATTGTGACATTTCTGACTGGCATGGTATGTGGCACAGCCTGAGCTTGAAGCTATAAAGCAAATGCCCTCAAGCCCCAACAGCAGAGTTGTTAGGGCTATGCTATAAGCCTCTGAAAGGCTGAGGGGACGCCCTCTGTTGGGTTAATTAAGCTGTCCTTCTGCTTGCAAGTTTTAAAAAGGGAAAAGCTAGTTTGCTCCCCGTATGGCTTTCCCAAACTCTTTCAGATGTAGTTGTAAGCTTAAATGACCCTCAGTTCTGCAGGATATCAACTTGATGTGTATAATTGATTGCTAAACATTTTTTACAGCCTGTTAAATGGTAAAGCTAAAAAGAAATATATATATAAACGTTGATTGAAGTGCTTTTGTACAGAGGGGTCAGAGACATTAGTGAGTTAAAAAGAGAGCGTGAGCTCTATACTTCTAACCTGTATACTCTCGCATAATTGATGCCACATGGCTGCTCTGAGGGTTTATGTCAGGTTTCAAATTGCAAATATTAAAATTCATTTAGAATCAAGTGTGCTTCAGTAAGGATACTATGCAGAATGCCCAGCAATGTAGATTGCTGGTGTTATAATGGCAATGATTATAAAAGAAGAAATTTGAATGACCGCAGTAACTTGTAACTGGTAAGAAGGGAAAAATATCAAGGTGTAAAACCTCAGGGTAATCTGAAATGGATTATTATAGACATTCAAATGATAATTGCTGGTAATTTTGTTTTCATTATAATTTGTGGTGTTTTTTTTTTAAATAACTGACAGAAGACATAATGTATTTTTCAGGGTTCTGCGATCGCCAGCCAACAAATGGGATCTGTCACAAAATATTTGCAGCTCCTGCAAGCGAAGAAGGTACAATGCTGTTAGAAGTAAGGGCTGAAAAATGTTTGCAGTGTGCAACAGTGAGATTTTTTTGGCTTAATAACGTGATGGCTGGATGTCTGTAATAGAACACTTTGTTCACCCGCTTCTAGAGATGAGGAGAGGAAGTAAATAGTAAATTGTCAACCACTGTCTGGATAACAATACCTCACGAGCTTCAGAAGCATAACTTTTTACTACCAATATGATATTCTAGTTTTTTTTTTTTCTTGAAATCGCTAGAAATATTAAAGCACAGGTATAACTTGGTGGAGCTGCTGTGCAAGTATACTTACCTATGAAATTCAAGTGACTAGAATAACACTTTGGACCCTGCTGTTTTCCTGCTAGTTATCTTAGTTACAGAAAGCATTCAGTATGAATTGCGCACAACCCATCTGACAGCGAAAACAAACCATGAGCTTTGTGTACATTGTTGAGTATTCAAAACATAGAAGCAAGTTTCAGATTGTATAATTCAAGTGGGAATGAAAACAGTCATTTGAGGTGACAAGTTCAGTGTTTCATGGACGCAACTCTTGCGCTATCCAGTTCATCTACATAGGGTTTTTGTTGTTGGTTGCTTGGTTTTTAATGTAAAAAGCCAGAATGTAGAGGCTTTATTTTCTTGAATCCTTTTTTAGGATATTTAAGCATGTTTTGATTCTAACTCTCTGGAGTGTACCAGTTCGGCTGTTAATTTCAAAAACACAGGACTTCAAAGGTGTGTTAACTGCTTCAGTGTATGCGCTTGGAAAATGCATACACTATTTGTTCAGATGGTAAACTTGTTTGGTGATCACTTATTTTTGTTTTAAAGATAAAAAGTTATTTTAATTTGTAATACCACCCGCATAAAATATGACATTGAATTAATATGCTGCCTATAAAAGTGAGATGTTAAGCTGAGGTAATATATTTGCAACATTACTCAGGAAGAAGGAATTCATTTCGGGGATGTTTTTTAATATAATCTATTAGTAATATAATCTTAGTGCAGTTTCATTTCCCTTTCTCTCTATGCATAAACAGGATCAAAATTCTTAATGCTATATAGATATATATTTTTTCTACTTAGCGAAGAAGCTGAAATGATTTTAAATTAAAACCAGTCATTGTTAGGGTAGTACTTCTAAAATGCTCCAAGATGCCACAACTTCCTGGTGTGTAGGACAACACAAGTTAGCTAAAATGAAACTGGAATCTTAAACACAATCTACAAGCAATAAATCGTCTTATAGGGATAAAGAGATAGGGAAAGTGACAAGAGGAAATGAGAAGAGAGTATCTCTCTTAACAGGAGAAGAAGCAGTTTTTATTTTCTAAATTTTGTGGAAGATCTTGATTATGTTAAATTAGCTCCTGATCTGACTTTTAAAATTAAATACAAAGCCCTGTTACTTGGGCAAAAGGTATTTCTGAAATAAGTTTCATTTAAGATAGCACAACAACAGTGAAGTTAGAAACGTGTTTGTGTCTTTTTTTCATGACTAGCCCATGTCTATTCTCTATGAAATTGATGTCAGAAAAGTATTATATATTTTCAGTGGGAAATAGAAGGCTGCCCTCTACTATCCTTGTCAGGACGTCGTATCCCTTTAATCATACTTTTCATTTCAGTACATTGAAATTTCCGTTACCAAGGACAACATCATAAATAAAAGTGTTTGTGAAATTTTTACCTGCAGCTTCCTAACTTTGTGCATTAAGCATGAGACTAGCAGAGAGGTGGTCAAATGTGAAAATTTATAATCATTTATTACGTACGGCTGAAGCGAGAAGGGAATAAAAGCGTGAAGGCATACATCTATAAACTGGAGCAGAAAAGCTTAAATGAAAAGTAAAGTGAATTTCTGTGTCTTGTCATAAAGTAATGAGAAGCTAGAGCTTTATTCATAGCAACCCAAGATGCATTTACTCTCAATCTAGCCTTAGCAGTAAATGCTTCCCTGATGTATTGCTTTGGACTTACAAAGAAATATTTGTGCTCTACATAATAGTATAGTTAGGAGAATTACTGCATGGCTGAGGAGATTCTATAAAGGTTTATAGCTGGTGGTGTTACTGTAATTTAATCACAATGTAGCTAATGTAGTACTTTAATATCACAGGTTACTTTTTTATTTACCATTTATTAGTAACTGACAGTCAATCATCACCACATCATAAACAAATCACACAGGATTGTATAGGAACCCTGAAGTTCCGGAATGGATGCACTACAGCTCTTACACGTGCTCCATAATGAGCTAAACATCACAATTATTTTTTAACTGAGCAATCCTGTAAGTCAGGGTTCTCGCTTTCAGTCCATCAGCCAAAGAACATGTTCCATGTCATGAATACAATTAGTGTTGCATATTATGCATACACTTGTGAGGTAACACATCAATCCATTAGAAGTAATACCGAAGAATGCTTTCTAAAAATACAAAGACAATGCAGGTAAAACACACAGTGCACAGGAACTTGCAGATGTTGATGAATGAGTTTCTACAGGCTCGTAATTACGTGCTCTTAAATTCTGCCAGTTTTGTGTTAGCGTTAACTGTGCTCTGCAGACTGAGAACATAAGTGTAGCCAGTAAACGTGGTGGAGCTGATCCATGCTCTCCAGACACTGAAACCTCAATATATTTCTTGTAAAAAGAGTGATTTATTTAAATGTTTCTTTATTGTGCTATGTGATTAAAAATCTAAGACAATCCTTTTTTAGATCAACTGTAGAACTGACTACCCCTGGTTTTGTGTTTATCATCATCTCTTAGAACAGATTTGCAGTGTAGCCTCTGAATTGCTTGTGTTTGCAAAATTCAGCACCTTCTGAAACTTGGAAAGTATTGACTCTTTGGACTAAAACTTACAGTTTTCCCAAGACCCTAAATACACTGTCGTCTTTTAATTGCAAACAAAATCTTTGTCAGTACTCTCTAACTGTAAGGAAAGGATTAGTGACCTATATAGGGCTGCCATGTTGTTTATTGTGTGGTAGCAATAAACTATATCAAGATGTGTGGTACTTTCAGTCATTTGAATGGCTTCTCAGTAAGTCTACTAATTTGCATCCTGGCATATGTTAATGCTTTTGGAACATGTCTCTTTAAATGAAAATTTCCTGTAATCCATTCTCTTATGATGAAAAATACTTCCTTGAAGAAAAAAATGAAATCTTTGGAAAAGGAAAAGAAAAACCCTCTGCTTTGCTATGAGAGTAGAGTAGGAAATCCCCTCTTCTGTTCAGCACTGTTTGTACCTGTAGGTACAAACTCCAGACTACTTGGCCATTTCCAGATGTAAAAGGAATGTTGTTGATTTCATTTGCTTGAAGTGACTAAACAAACAAAACAACAAATCCCAATCATGTTGCTGTTAGACTTTGCTCTCCTTACAATTATTCTCTTCAGTTCTCTTAGGTCATAGAAAGCTCTTCAGTTCCTTTGTATATTTACCGAGCCTGTGATGGAAGAGTTCTTCAGAGAAAAAGAACCTGAATCACTGTGGTCTGCTCCTGTAGCTCAAATAACTGCTAATTGTGCCATGTGCAGTCAGAAGAAAATGTTACTGAATTTCTAATTCAGTATTGGTAATACATAAACATATATAGTAAATAGAAGGCATCAGTAGAGAGATGTTCTGCCTATTATCATCCTTCTTGCTTTTGGCTCTCCCTCTACAGGCACATCATATTCAGTGCTCCTTTGTGAGGTCAACTAAAACAGAGTTGAAATCATGCTACATGGATCTGATTTTTTTTTTTTTTAATGTTGTGATATTCTGTCATTGTACCTTCTAAGGGTACAATGGTACAACTTACTTCTGGTTAGATTAAAGATGGATTGAATTGCAGATAAAAATCTCTAGTTTGAAAGGAGGATTTAATACCACAGGCATTCAATTGATTCCTTCCTTGTGAAGATATCCTATTCATGGACTCTTGGAAGCTGTGGAACTGTTTCTCTTCACTATTAACTTTCAAGAATTCATCTGCTGGCTAGGACTGGGACTGTGTCCCTGACATTTAGCCCATTTTTTCCAATCTATTTTTACTGCACTTGTTGAAGCAGTTTCATACCATCGTCTTCACACTTTCAGTTCCTCTTCTTGACTCCTTCCTTTCCTCCTGTTCTTACCTCTCCTTGTAGACCTGCAGATAATGGCTTTGCATTTCATGGTGTGGCTGCTTTTTTTCTCTTGTATACTGCATATGTAATATTAAGGAGGATAACAGTATATTATAAGAGGAGCGGAAAGATGGGCATGAAAACTCTCTGTGATACTTACGGATGGTCAGTGACAATGATGGAAAAAAGTTCTGAAAATATGGAGAGAAGATGTAGGGGAGGGGTAGGGGGGAAATAAGACTCCTGGTAGGGAAACAGGCAGAAAGAAAACATAGCTGAGAAAAATACACTGAGCTCTATGTGAATGTGTAGAACTGTGGGTTTTTTTTTTCCTTATGCTGCATGACATATTGACTATTAAATACTATTTGGAATTCTGTCAATGTCAAATGGATGGCAGCTGAAAGATAAGAGCTACTGAGAGGTGGTGCAAAGGAAAGTAAGAGGAGTATTTGAAATACAGATCTTAAACTGCTGCTTTTCAGAAAATATGCCATTTGAGCACTTTGTTCCATTTGCAAACGAATATATAAAGACCTTACTGTTTTTTTTCCTTGTCACTTTAAATTTGCTTAGCTGAATAATGAATTATTTAGAACTCAGCAGAACTATCAACTCACTTCAACAGAAATAGTGCATGAACACGCAACAAATTTTCAGATAGGTTTTCTCAAGCAACTGTGAAAATGTTGGTTGTTTTGGGGTGTAAATAATTTTGAAAATTCACCATTTCAAAATACCTCCTTGTGAAGGCTTTAAAAAATCCAACAGGGAACTAAATGAAATTTAGACATTCCTTCCACCTCCTCCTCCCAATTAAATGTTTTTTTTTTTTATTTTGCTATGAAAACTGTGTTAATAAGCATTGCGGGTCAATCCTGAAGTAACAACCAGTTTTGGTGTCTATTTTCAGACAGTGAGTGAAAATTAATTATTCATTGAGCTCTACAGTCAAACGATCTTTTTTTGTAAGAAAACATGCTATATATTCTTTTTGTTAACTGTACCTGAAGTACTATTTTTATACTTTGTGTATCTTAGTTCTTTTTCTAAAGGTCAACTACATCAACTAAACAGTTCAAGACTTCCCTGCAGCGTATGCAGGAAAACTATGAAGTGTCCTTCAAAGCATGTAAGTACAGTGGTTTGTCTGTACCCACACAACAGAAAGCAAAATTTCAAAGGCATATTTGCAACTGATATGCAATGTAAATCTAAATAGCTGAGATAACTTGATTACGTGCGAGCAATCAGAATCCATCTTGGCTTTCACAATCATGTGGCTGTTCTGGCTCTTAAAAACTCCAGTTGTAAACTGAATGTATTTGTTATGAAACAATCATGAGAATGTAAGCATGACCTTTGGAAACTATTTTCACACTTAACAATTTTAGAGTAAATTTCTAGGTTTCTTTATCAAAATAATGTATTTGACACCTGGAATAAAATTTGGCAACATCTGGCCTTTTCCATATTATCAAAACCAGGTCTTATGATGAAAACAAGGACAAAAAGAAACAGTTTCTCAGTTACAGTTCTTCCTCTCCCCCCCCCCAACATACATGCACTATGTCTGGGTAATTGCTAAGAGTTTTAGATTAGTAAACATAACATCAATAAGTGAACGTATGGCTTTGAATAAAGTAGCATATGGTCATAGGCCCATCAGAGGTTTCCCAAATCAGGAATAGCAGTGGGAATCTAACTTGCTTTGAAATATATTTTGAAATAACTACAGCCGAGATGTCCAAAGCAAACCTAGAGCTAAATGTTTATTCCCACCCACAGAAATTCAGAACTGACAGAACCACACGCTATCTGGTAAGGGGCAGCATGACAAAAACTTCTGATAACAGTATTTTGTATAAGCATGGTTTATGCTCATTTTTATATTTGTCGTTGATGCAAGAACTTCAGAAAGGTCAGAGATATGGTGATCTTGCATTAATGTTAAAAGGTGAAGCAGTCTATATAGAGTTTCACTTACCTAGCTCTGGAGTAGCTACAGACAGCACTTTACAGCTACCTTGTCCATATGCTCTTTCTGATCATTTCTAACAAAAACTGCTGTTTTGTGCCAACAGCCTTATCCTTACAGAGGCAGAACTCCCCAGGAAAAGCCCAAAAGGCATTCGGCTTCTAGGGAAGGGCAGCATCAGGAATCTAAAGCAATGGAAAAGATTTGGAATGAGGCCTCCAGTGCTGTGTTTCTCTTGCTGTGCATCTCCACATCTAAACCAAACAGAACCAATCTGATGTGAAAAATGGAGGGGTGTATGTGGCAAAACTGTTCAGTCACATAATAAGGAGATTAGCTCTATGAGGAAAAAGTGTCTATCATGAATCCCTCTGACTGGAGAGAATTTAGATGGAAAGCTTTGAGGCTTTTTTTTTTTTTTTTTTGGCTACTAATGGAACTTAGGATGGATAACCGCCTAGAATGTGTGAAAGTATAGGTGTATTTTTAGATCTTTTGAATGCTTAGGCTGCATGAATTCTGTTCAGAGATACAGCTAAAAAGTAAAAATAAACACATTGAAACCACTAATGATAAATAGTTCTGTTAAAATAAGAATTTAGGATGAAGTCTGAGAAGCTCTTCTGAATGTGGAAAAAATCCTATTGATGTGAATGGGCTACAGATTACACCCAGCTGTTTTTTCAGCCATTGCATTTATATTTATGGGGTCTGCATATTTATAAAGAAAAAAAAAATAGACAAGTGTGTATCACGCTCTCTACAGTTCACTGAAGATTTTCTGGAGTCTACAGATTGAGATAAGCTGTAACCTTAGGTCTGAAGCTACTGTATGGCAAAAGAGAAGGCAGTAGCTTCTGGCCTTGGGGTCTTCTGCAATGTGTGTTCTTGTTTGTGTATCTGAAGTGGAGAAACACTTACAAATCTAAACTTGTATTAATGGCAACACTGGGATTACACTTCGACTGTGTTCTAGTTATATTACAGAGAGGTGTATAATCTGCATATCACTTTTTGGTAAATTAACCATTTAGAATTACTGTATTTTTTTCTCCTCACATTTAAAAATGAAAAAATACCTAGCCAGTTTAGATCACTCATGGGTAACTGTGGTGAGATTCTGCTAAACAGAAGAAACAGAATTTAGCTTGATGTGGTGTGAATTGATGTATTTTGCACCACATAACTCACCACAAATAGGCTTCATGCTTATTGTGTGTGTTAACTTTTTTTTGTTTAGGGTGGAGCAAAACAACCTTCAGAAACAAGAAAGTTATTTAAAACCTTTTTCAATAGAAAATGTTTTAGATATTATTGGTTTAAAAAGCACTAATGAATTCTTTGGGTGAAATATAACGTATTTCCCTGCTTGTTCCCTAGCTCACTAAAAGTACTTGGAGGAATTTTGGTAAGATGAGAAAGTATAGTTTAAAAGCAGAAAAGGTATCTCTGAGCTGATGATTAGCACAAGAAACAGATGGCAGCTGGAAGAAGTTATAGGCTGCTAGCAGTAAGCAGGCAGAGAGAAATTTGCAGCTCTTTCCCAATAGCCAGAGTTCCAAGTACAACATTGTATAGAAAGACGCTTGTACAGCAGCAGTATTAAGCAATGGAATAGCGAGTCCGAACTGTATGTATTAGTTGTCTTAACCCCTGAGTGTGTGTGAACAACTGAATGAAAAATAGGACAGAAGAAGCATGGCAGTCTTCTCTCTCTCTCTGCCTGGAGCTGTACTTATCTTTAGATGTTTACTGCATATTCTAATTAATTTGATTCATAAAGCAATATGGCTTCATGCTTTGGCTTTACATACAATCAAGATTATACAGGATAATATATTCACTTGTAAAGTGTATCTGAAGAGAAGAAGCAGGTTATTCAAAAGACTTGCTACCAGCAGTGGGGAATCTTTTTACAATCTAATATTCCATTGGAAGAAAAAAAAATTATATATATATACCCACATATATATCTGTACTCTAATCGCAGTGCTCACAGACTTTATAGTATTTATACTGTCCTCTTCAAACGTGTGGAAATAAGAACCCTAACCACCTCAAAAAAAAATCCAAACCAAAAAAAAAAAAACAACAAAAACAACAGGAGCAACAGCAAAACCATAACAACAACACAGGCTTTTACCCAGTTGCTCCAGTAGGATTTTGGTGAGGTGTTGATGATGTACTTAGGTGAAATCAGAAATTTTGCTGTACTTCTTGTACAAAACCATTCGATTTTCTTATTATTCTAAAAATACCCTTTTTTTAAATGTAGATGTTATTGCTGACTTTTCCCTAAAACAAACTTTAGGGTAGCAGAAAACGATAAGGAAGACTGATTTGCTAAAGATTGTGAAGAATCTGAGCTGTTCTTTCAATATACCAGATATTCTCCTGCATGTGTTATATAGTTTCAACTGTAATTTCCTGTGTGGCTCCTTAGCAGCATGTGTTTCTGAGAAGGACAGGTGCTACAGCATCCCTGGTAACTTGGATTTTTTTTTTCCCCCATTAAATTCTGAGGATTATGATAGCAAATAATTCATCCAGCTAAAATCAGATTTTTCAACTGTGACTGCTCCTTCCCTTAGGAGGGATTCAACCTGTGCTTCAAGAAAACCCAAAGCCAGACTTTCTGTTTCTGGCTATGTGCTGACATAATTTTCATTGTGGGTTAGATTTATCTTTGTGGCAATTTGTACAAAACAAATGCAGAAGAAGAACATTTGTACACTTCATTTGTTACAGGGATTCTTGTTGTGGAAGCCAGAGTGGTACTTTGCCTGCACATCTCTACTTCATCCACACTGCTGGAAATGCCTTTCTAACATGACTGATCTAAGAAAGAGTCATCTGGTTCTACACACAACTGAGGTGGATAGGAATCAATCTCCAACACTAAATTCTGGACAGTAGGTTGGTATTTGTTCCCATGTCTTTGCTATGACTGTTTTTTGTTTTTTTAATTGCTGATTTTCTGAGGCTCTGCTAGTTCAATAACACTACAAATGTTTTGCTCATTTCTTCATTTCTTTTTACACTTCTCATCTGGCTCCAATTTGTGCTGTCCCCTCCTGTTTGTTAAGCCTGGCTACAGTAATTTCAGTGGTAACTACAGGAGCTGAAGGGATGGTGACTGAAGTCAGTGGTGAACTGAGTTAGAAACCTCACAATACTGCTTCAGGCAGCAAAACTGTTAATAGTAGAAAGGAAGTTTCTACTTTGATGAACAAAGGAACTTCTTCATATATGCAGAATTAGTGTAGGACTGCTATCTGTTTTACTGATTTACTACTTTTTTACTCTGCTGCACAGCAGAAAATTACTTGTAATTAACTTCTTTATCAGTGATTGACGTTTTTTTTTTAAGTTCCTAGTAGAAGTAACACTTCAAAATATTGTTGAATTAGGTATTTAATAGGAATGTATTTTCATTTTAATTATGCATGGTTTTTACTTGAATGTTTTGCTAATATGTTTAATTGACCCGTTGAAGGACCCATGTATGACTTTTAGTAATTGAGAATTCTTATTCTCATTCAGTTGTATCAAGCAAATGAAAGAATGAAGGCCTAAAGATTAACAAGAGAAGGGTTATTAAGTAATTCAATCTAATTGAAGATTGGTATGTCAAAAAAAGTGCTAAGATTAGAAATATTAAAAGTATCTGTGTAACATTCTCCACTATACCACAAAATGACTGTAACTCAGTGTATAATGTTGAATGATATGTGCTGCCTACAAAAGGAAGCTTTTAGAAATAGTTAGGAGACAAATGTTAAAACTAAAGGAAAAAAAGCTTCTAATGAAAACAAACAACAGCAAAACAGCAAAACCCACCTTGAAGATCACTGTTGCTGTAAAGCAGAATAAGTTTCTGCTAATAGAATCACCTTACAGTCGAACCACCCAAACTTGATCAGATCCTGACAGACATGCTGAAGATGAGCACTGTCCAGAGACTGACGTATTCAAGATAGCAGGGCAATTCTGTTAGGGCCGGGCCTGCCACGTTTAAAAGCTGAGCAGCCCATGTATGCCCTGCACAGAGCTGCAGACAGAACTGTAATTAATCAGGCAGAGATCCTGTTCTTCAGTCTCCACTAAGCATCCTTCTAGCCCAGCTGAAGGTTTGTAGTTGCTACCTGACATTGCACTGAAAAGTGGGATTTGTTCTTGGTACAACTGAAAGATGACAGTTGTGTGCTTGGTTCTCTTTTCTCTACACATAGCCTGTTTTTTTCCTGCCTAGAACATAACCTCTTCAACTGCCTCATTCTGTGCTGATATGCACTTAGTTTCTTTTGAATCTTTGCAAGTGAGATGGAAACGTATATACATACTAAAAAAAAAAAAAAAAAAAGGCCTCTGTGCTTCTTATTTGAAGGATTTTGTTGTTTTATTTTAATTCCAACAGATGCAATTCTATCCAAAACTTTTTATTATTACAATGTATTGTACTTCCTAGGTGCTAGGGACACCTGACCTCCTGCCTGGAGCAGCTGAAGGGCTGAGGAAGCCACCTGCAGAACCTCACTGTGGGCAACACTATATTGGTGGCTCAGTGCCAAAAGCAAAACAAAAGTCTTCATGGAGGACTACGGATGCCCACAGCACTTCATATCTTTAGCAGTGAAATTCTTATAGGACTTATTAAGCTCAGGAAAAGCAAAAACTTGGTGTGCCAATTCAAAATCAGGGATTTTTAGTAATTTATTTTCTGTAGGATTGAGTATGTATCCAAAACCAAGTGGATAACAGGTTTGTTTATCTTTGATTATTCAGAATGCGCAGACCTTGGAATAGAGTGAGAAGCAATTAAAATATTATTTCTGCGTTTCTTGGGGAAGAAATAAAGTATTCCAGTGTGCCAGAGAACTTGAACTTATACTCTAAAACTTAAATAGTAAACACCAGTGTTTAGATGGACAGTTGTGGCAAGACTCCTCACTTAAGGAATTACCTGAATAACAGGCAGTGCACAATTCTATTAACTATTTGGTAGCCTGAGAAAATAGCTTTTTCTTTCTTCTTGTTCATTCTCTGCCTCTTGCCATGGCATCTCCCTGTTCTGTATTCTTGCCCAGGAGGGAAATCCCTAAACTCATAGGAACTTGAAAATGGAGGAGATAAGGATATCTAATGGTGTGCACTTCATCCTTCTCCTTTTTATATTCTTTTTTAGTATATGCATATACCAGGTCCCAATCGCATTGCTAAATAACGCCGTTCAAATAACTTAGGTATTTTCACACTACTTACATTTGTACTGCTAGCATCAACGTGAAATGCTGTTACCAATAGCTTTTGGTAGTATCAGAAACTCAGTGAATCTTTAAAAGCTTTTTACTAAAGCATTTTGCAGATAATTTTTGTAGATCAGTTTAAAAGTGCCTGCGGTGCTGCCTGTGTCGCTATATATTGAACATGATTAATCAGCTGCCAGTAGCCTATGTTCAATGCTTTTTATGATGTGCTTATCTTGCTCCCTATAACCTTGGTATTTAGTTTTTATTTCAGTGTAACTTTAGAGGAAGTTTCCAATCTCTTTTTTTTTTTTTTCATAGTGTAAATACAGATTTTGATGATACTGTGAAAGGAGTCGGAATACTCCACGTGCACTGTATCTGAAGAGAGAACTGGGACTTGACTCTGTAAGTAATTATGTCTGTGTGTAATTCTCTTATCTGAGCTGCTGGGTCCCATGGTTCTAGTGGTTCTGTTTACGAATATGCCGCATGACATAAACGAGGTACATTTTATATGAAGATGTGCTCACAAATTTGGCTGTCTATTCTTTGAATCGATTTCTTGTTGAGTTCAATGACATAATCAGTAAATAACTGAAGTACTGGATTTATTATTCTTTTTTTTTTTTTTTTTTAACAATAAGCATGAAACAAAATCACTGTTTGTCCCACAGATTTTACACTGGCACTGGGTAATCCAGGGAAAAACTACATGTGAATGAGCTCTCTTATTGTGCCCTGCCTAATGAAACAGTGATTTTGCTGGTGGGCAATTCCAGAATTATTTCATCTCTCTCTAGGTAATTTGCAAACAAGATTAATTTTTTTTTAATGTATTTTTTTGTATTTTTTTTGTTCATGCTCCTTTAAAAAAAATTACAAGTGAATGTAGTAATTGTTAACATGTTTCAGTACCTGTCAGCAGACTGCAGAAACCAGGTAGGTCCTGGACACAGAGGTTGTGATGTGGCAAGAAGGTTCACAAAAACTCATCACAGTGAGTGTGTTATTTGTTCCTGCTTTGCTTTGCTTTGCTTTGTCCAATACTGGTACAATGTAAAGAAAGCTGTAAAAAACAAAAAACAAACAAACAAAAAAACTCTGATAAATAATGTCTATTATTTGCATTATGCCTTTCTGCCCTCACACATTTCTTGCTTTCTTCCTGTTTAGATTTATAAAATAGTTAACTGGTGTGCATATATTTCCCAATGAATATGCAAGATTACATATTTATATACACACACACACACACACACACACACACACACACACACATTTAGTAGGGAATCTGGTAACATACATTTTTTCTCTCTTTTTTTTTTTTTTAAAGAAAAAACCCAAAGTAGAGATGTTTGTTCCTTCCTTTGCTATGGCATCTGTCTTCTGTTTTCTAATTTATCTGAGGCTTTTGTATGAAGATGATTCAAAAAGAAAACGATTTTCTTCTAATTAGTGTCTTGGTGCTAAGTTTCTCATTGCCAAGCAGCTGAATACCACAAATACTGTAGGTGATGTACTCCCACGTTATCAAATAAATGCTCAAGGTACAGCTTATAATGTTGAAAAATAGAAAAATAAATTGACCTTGATGAAGTGTGTCTTCTTTTGTCTGTTCCCAGGAAAGTTTATTTCAGGTATTTCTACTGCTGAAATGATTAGAGTTAACAGCTTTTTCCCTCCATTTTATTTTACAGGGTCTCTTCATCTTCCTGATATATGGGGTGTACAACACAGAGGTAAGTCTGCTTGGAGTATCTCAAGGCTGACAGAGTGAATGAGAGAAATGACAGGTTTCTTATCTTGATAACTGAGGGACAAAGTTGGCTTTCCATATGAGTGTCCTACTGCCCTTCATGCTTGGACTAGCTTATATGCATCCCAGCTTACCATTAAACACAGACACCCTGAATAAAGGGACAGACTCATTTCTCATAGGCATTGACTAATATTTTACTGCTGCTTTAAGTTTTTTTTAATTCCTGGTCTGTCTTTTAACACTTAGCTAAACCTGACAGTCCTCAACTTTCATAATTTAATTTGCGATTGAAAACGTGGTGTTAACTTAAATGTTCTTTAAAGGAAACTGTTTAAAATATAAAAGGAACTTGTTTTATATACGTGCCCTCAAAATTTTGTTGGGTGTAGAAATTGCATCCAATTACATTTTTACATTAATTAGATACTTTTCAAATGTCAGACTCTGACCCAAGGCTTCTAACAATTAGGTCTGTGGAAGTACTTCATGTGTACAAGTTGAATTCTCATAAGGGAATTTTATTTTGCATAAGAATCATAAGGAATTTACCCAGCTTCTTTCCCTGCTTCCATTCTGTGTTATTGGTAACAGGCTCCACTAACACGTCCAAGTCTAAGGTTTTAAGCTAAGGCAGCCCTGCAGTTTAGATTTTTATAGAATTTGGAATTCCTTAACAGAACCCTACGGAAATATGAAAGGCTTCCACGGTCTATGGTGAGAAATGACGCAGGATTTTATTCAGATGTTATTAGCACGTAACAGCCCATGAGAAAAACGCTGATGTAGTGTTCTGGATATTTTCAAACACCCAGAAAGGCATTTCAA
This sequence comes from Chrysolophus pictus, assembly GCA_037305975.1. Lineage (NCBI taxonomy): Eukaryota > Metazoa > Chordata > Aves > Galliformes > Phasianidae > Chrysolophus > Chrysolophus pictus. The sequence continues at coordinate 9,277,674 of CM074583.1, read as the reverse complement.
GATGGAAATCATTTCTGCTGTGGGGACGAATTATTTCTGTACAGGCATGTAACACGTACCCTGACCACTGCCTTCTTTGCGTGTTTGTTCTTCTCAGCAGGGCCCTGAGCAGAAGGGGCAGGTGACTGTGTGTGTAAGAGGTGCCCAAGGGCTCCAGCTGGGCATTTTCACCTTATTTTGTGGCTGCAGCTTGCTGCTCTCGCTGCTGAGAGCGCTCCCGTTGACTCAGGGGAGCAGAGACAAATACGCAAGTCGTGTCCTGTAGTTGAGATGAAGGCAGCGGTACCGCGGTCTGACTCTAATTAGGCGTTGCAGCCTCAGAGCTGCAGGAACGCGGCCCTGTTGCCGCAGTCATTACCCACAGGCTGCGTACGTTAGCGCTCTGCCTCTCCTCCGGGCGGGCGGCGGGGGCTCGCCAAGGAGCGCCGCGGGGACGGCTGGCGGGCTCGGCTCCGGGGCTCTCGTCACGGGCGGGAGGCGGCTGGCGGCGGGCGGGGCCGCGGTGGAGCGCCCGGCCGCCCCGCCCCGAGGCGCCGCGGGGGAGCGCGGGCCGGGCCCGAGGCCTTGCGGCGCCCACCAACATGGCCACGCGCCCCCCCGGCGCCACGCGCCCGCGGCGGGCAGGAGGACGACCGTCGCGCCTGCGCGCTGCCCGCCTGCGCGGCGCCCGGCCGGCCGGGCCGTACCCAGCGTGCCGCGCGGCGCGCATGTGCAGTGCGGGCCGCAGGGGCTGTTAATTCCATTGTGGAGCGGACGCGGCGTTATTTTTAACTGGAGGCGGCGGCGGGAGCCGTAAGTGCAGCCCGGGCCGGAGCCGCCCGTCGGCGCGCGTGTGGGGGTGGCGGCGATGCGCCCGGGCGGCGGCTGCCGGGCGGCGGAGGGAGCCCGGCGCTGAGCGCGGCGGAGCGGGCGGCGGTCCCGGCGGGCGGGCGGGCGGCGGGTCCCGCGGCCCCTCAGGGCCGCGCTCCTCCCGGGCCGCCCTCCCGGGGATGAAACTCGGCGGCGGCTTCCTCGGCGGCGGCAAGAGGGCGGCGGCCATGGAGCCCGGCTTCCCCCCCGGCATGGTGATGTTCAACCACCGCCTGCCCCCGGTCACCAGCTTCACCCGGGCGGCCGCGCCCCCCCCGGCGGCCCAGCACCCCCCGCAGTGCGCGCTCCCCCCGCCTTCCGCCGCCGCTTCCTCCGCGGCCGAGCCCCCGGCGCCGCCCGCCCCCCAGGACGTGACTTTCAAGAAGGAGCCGGTGGGGGCTTTCCCCTCCGCGCCCTCCTCCGCGCAGCGCGGCCCCTGGGGCTTCCTGCAGTCCCTCGTCAGCATCAAGCAGGAGAAGCCCAGCGAGCAGGAGGAGGAAGAGCCGCCGCAGCACCACCACTACGGGGGGCTCTTCGGGGCGCCGGGCGAGGAGCGGCCCCCGGGCCTGGGGGGCGGCGGCGGCGGCGAAGGCGGCGGGCAGAGCGTGATCCAGGACCTGAGCCTCCTGCAGCACCTGCACCAGCACCCCTCCCGGGACCTGCTGCTGGGCGGCAGAGCCGAGGGCGGCCCCGGCAGCTCGGGCGAGCCGAAGCACGACGCCCAGGTCAAGAAGGCGAAGAGGCCAAAGCCAGAAACTCAGGGAATCAAAGCCAAGCGGAAGCCCGGCGCTTCGTCCAAACCCCCCCTGGTGGGAGACGCGGAAGGTGCCGTCGCGTCCCCGAGTCAGAAACCTCACGTCTGCGAACACTGCAGCGCTGCCTTCAGGAGCTCCTACCACTTGCGCAGGCACGTGCTCATCCACACCGGGGAGAGGCCTTTCCAGTGCAGCCAGTGCAGCATGGGCTTCATCCAGAAGTACCTCCTGCAGCGGCACGAGAAGATCCACAGCAGGGAGAAGCCTTTTGGGTGCGACCAGTGCAGCATGAAATTCATCCAGAAGTACCACATGGAAAGACACAAGAGGACGCATAGCGGTGAAAAGCCATACAAGTGTGACACTTGTCAGCAGTATTTTTCGAGGACTGATAGACTGTTGAAGCACAGAAGAACGTGTGGTGAAGCCATAGGTAAAGCAGGTGCTGGAATGGAGCCCGGATCGTCGCATAACATGGGTAGCTTGGCTGCGTTGTCTCAGGGAAATACAAATTCCTCAAGGAGAAAAAGTAAAACAAAAAGCGTATCCACTGAAAGCAAAGGAAATAAGTGTAGCAGCAAAGTAGCGGAATCTCAAGTTACAAGTAATGTGGCCATGCCAAATTATGCAGTTGATATTCCAATTGTGTCTTCCAGTGGTGGTCTCATTGGCACAGGCATAGAAGAGCTTCAGAAAAAGGTGCCAAAATTGGTCTTCAAGAAAGGAAGCAGAAAACAGGCGGACAAAAACTACCTTAACTTTGTATCACCACTGCCAGATATTCTGGGGCAAAAACCCCTATCTGGGAAACAGAGTGGCTCTCTAGGCTCGTTAGTAGCCAATACCAGTGTAGAAAATATTGGCCTTCTCCAAAGTCCAAGTGGTAAATCAGGTCAAATAAACAGTAATTACGATGATGCCATGCAGTTTTCAAAGAAAAGAAGATACTTGCAAACTGCAAGCAGTAACAGTGCCTTTTCAATTAATGTCGGACACATGACTTCCCAGCAGTCCGTCATCCAGTCTGCAGGTGTTAGTGTTATGGATAACGAAACTCCATTGTCTCTTATTGATTCAGCATCCTTAAATAGTGAAATAAAGACTTGCCATGACAAGTCTGGTATTCCTGATGAGGTCTTACAGAGCCTTTTGGACCAGTACTCTCACAAATCGGAAGGCCAGAAAGAAGATCCTTTCAGTATAACTGAACAGCGTGTGGACTTGCACAGCTCAGGAGAACATTCAGAGATGGTTCAGGAAGAAAATTTGAGTCCTAACTCTCAAACTGTTTCAAATGATAAGGCGAGCATGTTGCAAGAATACTCTAAATACCTCCAACAAGCTTTTGAAAGAACGACCAATAGCACTGGTTTTGCATTTGGACCCAGTTTCCAGTTTGTTAGCTTGTCTTCAACTCTCCATAACCACACTCTGTTTCAGGACAAACAGATATACACTACATCTCCACTCGAGTGTGGCTTCAGCCAATCCGTTACCTCAGTATTGCCAACTGCGTTGCCAAAACCTCCGTTTGGGATGTTGCTTGGCTCTCAACCAGGCTTTTATTTATCTGCTTTGGAGGCTACGCATCAACAGTTGACTCCTTCTCAAGAGCTGGATGATCTCATTGATCCTCAGAAAACCTTAGAGACTTCATCTAACTACCAGTCAACATCTCAGAAACTGACTGGCCAGAAGGAACAGAAAAACTTAGAATCCTCAACGAGCTTTCAGATCCCATCTCAGGAGTTAGCTAGCCAGATAGATCCTCAGAAGGACATAGAGCCTAGAGCAACCTACCAGATCGAGAACTTTGCACAAGCGTTTGGTTCTCAGTTTAAGTCGGGCAGCAGGGTGCCAATGACTTTTATCACTAACTCTAATGGAGAAGTGGACCATAGGGTAAGGACTTCAGTCTCAGATTTCTCAGGGTATTCAAATATGATGTCTGATGTAAGTGAGCCATGTAGTACACGAGTAAAAACCCCAACCAGTCAGAGTTACAGGTAAGGTCCCGACTGTGACCGAGCTGTGGGGTCTTCTTACTGTAGTTTTACTTTGACAACACTGCCATTGGAATGTTTCTACACGGTCCTATTAAGAATAATGTAACATGCCCTTTCAATGCAACTTTTCATATTTAGTTTATTTTGTTAGCGTGATTTTTTTAGATCTGTTTTATTACGGTTTTTAATCAGGAATCAATAGATTAAAATAGTGTTTTTGTTCAAGTGGCAACGTTTAGCAGTCAAATTTACATATATAGATTGTCAGGGAATAGCCCGAAAGTTTAAAATGCAAAAAATTAACTTTGTTCCTAGGACTAAGGTTTATTCTAATTACTTTACTCTCAGGAAAGTGTAACGAAGCATGGGAATTCTATGCACCACTAAGTGTAATGGAACTTCCAATTTACAGATAGTGACAAATATATATCTCAAGCTTTTTGAGGAAGGGATCTATAACATTTCACATTGCTGTCTCTTACGTCTGGGCTGGTCTGAAAGAATTTTGCTACCTAAACCATGTTGCTTTTCAAGTATTGCTGTTCTTCTAGGTGATGCTGATTCCGGACAGATTGAGCAGATACTCTTGGATCTGTACTAAGAACGCAAAACGGTAGCTTTAATATAAACAATAATGTCCCCAGAACTCCTTTGTAAGACTGTAATTCCGTAAAGAGTTTCTGTTGACACAAACCTTGAGAACAAAAAGCATGCCTCTGGTTCATGCCGTTGTAACCCCAACTTGAAGCTACAGTCGTATTCTAGATGTCCTTTTGGGATGCATTATTTATTTTACATGCCTCTTTTGCTTTTTCCCCCTTTCCGCATTCTTTTGTTTTTTAAGGTTCCCTTTCTTTTGTTGTGCTCCCAATACCTTGATTTGTGTTTTTTTCCTTATTTTACACCTTTTTTCTTCCCCTTTTTGCCCAAATTACGTACTCCCTCTCTTACCCATCTTAGCTAGCATTTAAAAAGTGTTACATTCCAGAAAGTGCGTATCTTACGATGTACTTTCTGATGTCTTATGACATCAAATTATGAACAGCGAACTCCCACACATTTTAGAATTCTGTCAAGGTTTCCGTGTACAGTCAGAAATAATATACTCCTAACTGTACATACCGAGGCCCTGATCCTGCATCAGGATCAGCTGACGTGGACCCCTGTGCCCCTCTTCGTTATTGGTGGTGTCATTGGAGCTCTTTACGGATACAGGGGCTTGCAGCAGTTCATCGCTGCAGGCTCAGGGCCCAAGGCTGCAATTCCATTAAAGGTTTCTGGTGATGATGTCAACTACGAGAGTAGGACTTGAGTGGCTTGTTAATATCAACAGAACTTTTCTTTGGAATTATTGCCTTACGTTATGTATATTTTGTGGTACATTATTTATTATATGTGAATCATGAATAATGCCTGTGGAGCCACGGAAACCTGCTAGAAATACTGGTGGCCATTCAAAGCTGCTGAAAGGCAGTGGCACTGCTCTAAACCACTTTTTTAAAATGTATTTTTTGATTAGTTTTTTAATGTAATTTTGGTGACGTTTATGCTGATGGTTTTTTTTATGTACTCTTGGTGATGTTTCAGTCTTATGTACTTTTCTGGTGTCAGGAAAGTACCAGTGGTTGTTTGCAGTCTTATTGTGTAATCAGCCTATTACAGGCTTCCATGTATAATAAAGTTATTAACATTGTGCAAGTGTAAAACACTTCTGTTATGAAAGTGGTGTATTATTAAATGAATCGTTACAAAAATCCTTTTGTAATTTCTCCCTTTGTCCCTCACCACTAAAATTTGAAACCTGAGCCCACTTGTAACCTCTTTTACTAGGCAAACTTTCTTTTTCTTACTAATCTAGAATTTGTTCCCAAAAATTCATGTAACTCCATTAACATTTTCTTTATACTTGTTTATGTATTTCATCCTATTTCAGTTTAGAAAAAGTGAACAGCTGTTCTCTATACACAGATCCATGTTAACGGGGATGAAATAATCCATAACCACTTGTTGGCTTTTTCAGTACCTCTTCCTTTGTTTTTCAGAGGTTATAATTTACTTTCTTTTTATTGTGTGTAGTAGAAATTGCGTATGTATTGTTCTGGCTGTTTGCTTTAACTTAATACTAATAAAACCTATTATTCACAAAATCATAAAGATATCACTTCTATTATCCGGTAACACTTCTGAGAGCATCTTAGGGAAATGTTAAGTGAGAAAGTTCTGAGAAGGTATAACATAACATTACTGCCATGTTCTCAGCTTCTTTTCTTCCTTCAGTTTCTTTTTGGATGAGATCATCTGAGTGTGCTATTTTAGAAATTGGGTCTCTGTCCCATATTTTGAGCTGACAAGGGAAAAAAAGAACTAACAAATTTTCTCATACTTTCGTAGAACCTTACCTTTTTAAATCTGTGTTTTTTATATATGATGTTGGTTAAAAATATTAAAACTGTGTATTGTTAATTTCAAAGATGTTTTGTAATTGCTGAAAATCCTTAATGACACACATATAATGCAATTTTGTTCAAAGTAAAGATTTTAGAAAGTCATCTACCTGTTTTATTTTCTTCCTGAGCTAACTTACCTTCTAAGAAAAGCCTAAGTAAGGGTAGTAGTATGGCAGAGTACTTACAAGTATGCTATTTAATTGTGAAGATGGTTTTCAGGTATCCTGAAGTCATATTTTAATTCAACTTCGCATGTAATTATAAGAGTGGCAGTATTGGAAGTCTCAGCAGTGGTGAAGCACTGAACAACAGAAGATTGCAGTTTGAATCACGGCGGTGAGATGGACGAGAGAAAAATCCTTGAAATTGTGACAATGTCTTATAGCAAATAAGGATCAAAATCTTCCCACGTAAATATAAGATGATGCTAAATGGTTAATATTCAGCAGATTGCTAGGAAAAAATTGGAAAGATCTTAGAGGGAAAATCACTGCAATTTTGTCTGTTCTCTCCACAGGTTAATATAATTCGAAAAAGAAACAGCTACAGTTTTCCCAGTTTAACGTGGAAGGAGTTCAGATTTATTTTTCTTTCAATTAGGTTTAGGAAGAAATCAAGTATGGCTTTATGTGCTAGATACTGGAAAGATCCTACATGTTAAGTTGTAGTAGTGTTACCGTGTGGATGGAAGATTTATTAAGGGTTGTGGTAGTAGGAAGAGGAGAAAGGAGAAAAGAAAAAAGAAAAAAGAAAAAGCCCTTGAATTTCACTATAGTTCCAGACTTATGTATTTATTTTTTAATCATGGTAGGCAAATGATAACTTATTTCCTATCACTAACAGAAAGAATATAAAGAATTGTTACACTTGATAGAAAATTGTCCATAAAGTGTTATCTTAAAATAGTAGCTCACACAACCTGTTTTTGCTTGGAACAGGCATGATTTGGTACACTGAATTTGTGAATGTGTTTCTGTATTCCCTGAGATGCTAAAAGTTCTCATCTGACTTGCCCCCAGGTAACGTAAAAAAGCTGCCTTATATGTGTGGTAGTTCCTGAATGAGCTGAGTTGGATGCAGACTTGCAGATGGTGGGTGGAATTTTAAAATAATAAACTGGTAGAATAGAAGAGGATGGAAAAGAATGTGAATACATGATGGTGTTGTGAGACTTCACCATTCTACGGTTATGGAGTTAATGGAAAAAAGGCAATCTGATGCAACATGGAAACCTTAAGGAGAATTTGGAATATTTCAGTGTGTGTTGTTACTGTTCTGTTTGTTCTGTGTGTATGTTTTTTTTCCCTGCCTTGTATTGTATGTGTCAAAATATTTCCCTGAATGTTACCTCTGCTTCTGTTTTCTCCACTGTTAGAAATCAGTATTGTGCAGGTGAAGTGGCTGTTACAACTGTTTGTTATGCCCCAGAAGATACACATGAGAAGTTTTAGGTCGCTACGTTCTCACTTTTTTATTGCACATGTAGAAGAAGTCAGGTCACTTTGAAATGGAAGATCCTTTTTTCAGCCCCTTCTGACTACCAGCTTTAACCATTTGGTCTGGAATTTTCCAGGCTTAGTCTTTCTCATGCTTCGTATGCTATCTTCTGCACATAGTTCCCAAAACAAAATTAAGGAAGAAAACCTTTCTGTTCCATGGACTTTTCATCCTTCTTTAAAATCAAATTAATAATATGTGTGTGTGTGTGTGTGTATATATATATATATATTTCTATATATTATATATATATATTACATATATATATATATTAGATATTAATCCTTGAACTAGTGGCATCCATTTTTGGAGCTTGGACTTGAGACTGGGTTGGTTGGGTGTCCCTGATTGAGTCACTTGCTGTTTTTGAAAACCCAATCATATTTACTTAGGAGTCTTTGGAAGGAAATGTGTTTACATTCAGATGCTTGGAAGTTTACTGGTGGTATCTCCGAAGGTGACCCCTTCTAGATAATAGATGATTACAGTTTTTTACGTTAGTTCAAATAGCATTTTCTACTAAGTGCTCTGTATTGTGGCATCCGTTTCACATTCTCATATGATAGAGTTGGCTTTCTGGAATGTGTATATAGATCCTTTACTTTTAATCTGATTTTTGTACAATTTCTTTCATACAGGCATTTAAGAAAATAATTTGTGCTATTTTGTGTAGCATTTAGAAATGCAGGATTTACCCCTGTTTGCTGAATGAATGGCTATGAAGTACAGATATGCTCTGGTGTTCAAAACACGTTTCTTGTCCCCTTTTTCACTTGCAGCTAAAACCCAGATTTATTTTAGTATTGTTTCCTGATGCAGTGAGACGTCCCAAGAACAACTCTCATGCCAGTACATTCTTTTTGTAGCCTCTGATGCTAAAAAATTACTTACTGATGCCCAGTTTCAGTTTGACACCTATGACCTGAAGGGATAGGTAATGGAATTTCATTTCTTTGACATTGTTTGGAGTTGAGTTCCTTCTGTAAGACCCCTGCTATTCTAAACTCGATCTGTGCAGAGAGAAACTGAGGAAAAGATATCAGCTTAGTAAATATGGAATAGCTGATTGTCTAGAATAAAGTAAAAGCTGTGGGGCAGGGTCATGAGGGAGTTAAATTCTCTAGGGTGACATTAAGAAGCCTAAATCACTAGCTTGTTCTTTCCCTTCCACTGTGCTCACTGTAAATCTAGCATCTGGAGAATCCACGTTCTGTAAAGAGCAGCCTCCTGAAGCATAGTCCTGCTTCATGCTCTGAGGGTTGTCATCCAATTTGTTGTGCATACAAACAGCAGTGCGGCGTTGCTTGGGAAAAGTACTGTCATCATGTAATCAGTTTGTCTTAATGCACGTACAAGATGCGGTGAATTGAGGATTAGAAAGATTTAGTGATAGCATTTATAGAATTCTAATGCTTATTTTTTAATCTTGATGCTAATGTAATTTTTTGTATTTAGCATGCTACAATGTTTACATCTTGGTATGTTTTGTTTTTATTAAATTTGTAGCGGATTTTGCGATTTGAAAACATGAAGGTACGCTATAGAGTTGCCTGGGTGCTTGGAGACTTGGTGTTAAATTTGATAAAGTATTACCTGGCCAAGCTGAAGAATGAAGAAAGAAGAGCTAATTTATTAGCGTGTTTATTTGATTATTGTAATATACTTCATCTTACCTTAAAATTTGTTCTAAACTGTCTCTATAGCGCTACAAATATAAAAACATTCTATAAACAAAGCATGCAATGATTGTTACGCAGGAACTGTAGCCTGTGTTAGATACTCTCTACAGTAGCGTTTGTGCTGCCTTTGATGCTAAACACCTGGTAAAGGTAGGTTAAAACCTGCTCAAGGTAGGTTATTATCATTGACAATTATATAGCATTGCTGTCCACATGGAACTTTATGCTTCTTGCAAAATGTCATTTTGACGTTCTTTGAAGGCTAAAAAGCAGATTATATTTAATCTCATAATTTCTTTTTACTGTGCATACTTCTCTCTGTACTTGTGCTCTCTTCCCGTTGGAGGGGAGGTTAGAGTCCTGATTGAATCATGATGTAAGTGGGTGCTGGCATTCGGCCAGAAATTGTATTGGCCATGGTAAGGATAGTTCAGGCTGCTCAAAGATTGTGAATATTTTTTCTTTTGGGGGGAGGGGGGGAGGGAGGGGAAAGTCTCAGTGGTGGGTGGTTGTGTTCTGATATGAGTGGGAATAAAATCAGACTGAAACCTGTTCAGAAGACTAGAATTTACAAAGAAATGCATATGCAACTTGAGTGACAAGGTTTTGAATCACTTTAATTTGCTTTCTCCTAACAGGAAGATACGTAGATGTGTGATAAAACACCTTGCGTGTTCTGCCTGAGGTGCTCTAAAGTAGAGTGCATAAATTATGCCTGTGGATCTTATCTGTTAAATGAAATGTATCTCTACAATGAAAAGTGGATTAACTTAAGAAGTGCTTGATAATGTTGGAAAATGAGATTGGTAAGGAATAGCTAATGCAATTGCAGAGGTCATTTATTTTGCTTTGGGTAAATGTCTACCTGGAATTTGGTCAAGTTATGCAGGATGACACATTTACTTATAAGTGCTCCTGGTATTGCATCTTAAGGGGCAGGCAATCATGTAATCTTGGTAGGGAGAATGTGGCCTTCCTCTTGCAGCTTTTCTGTAGTCAGTGATGATTTGCAAGTGTGACACAGCACAACAAGCTCTGTTTCTTAAAACAATTTTTAAAATATTTTTTTATTTTTACTTTTTGTTTGTGAAGACCTGCCACTTCAAAGTACAGACCCATTTCCTGAAAATGAAAAGCTGAAATCTCTGCCAAAACTCTGCCATTATTTCGTGTCTGGCCAGCTTCAGTCCAGAGCGTTATTAAAAAAATTATTAGTGGAGGTGTGTTAATAATAACTACTTAAGCTGTGTAGTTAAAGAGATGTGTAAGCCTTAGAAAGTTTGGTCAAATTACATCATGAAGCAGTTTGTGTACCTGCTCTATTCCAGCCCTGTAACTAGATGGATGTATGCTTGGTGATTTTAGTGTAAAGTGAAATCCGTTTGAAAAATGTACGTAATTTAAAAATGGATTTCCAGAGCATTCATAATTGAAACTTCTTTCCAAACATACTTGTATAATAGTCAACTTCAGTGTTAGTCTAAGGTGATTCCTACCTCTGGAGATGTTGGAACCTCTTATTGTTTGAGAGATTGTAACTCATTTTGTGTAGATATGGTGAATTTGATTATTTTTTTATTTATTCTGTAGTCTGGAAATGCAGTCTAGAGTAAAAGTAGTTTCATATTTTACATGTTTCTGGAAATAATGCTTCACAGATACCAAGTGGACGTTAAATGAAGTAAGACAGTTGGTAACTAAAATCATCAGTTTCACTATTTTAAACACCATATTCTGATGATGCTTGCATGTTTTGTTCTTCTCACAATGGAGCTAAACGAAAACCCCTGAGAAAGAGTTCCTTCTAATGTAGCATAATGAAGTCTTTAAATGGGTACAGTTGTAGGTCATCATGAATAGGAATGCAGTGACCTTTGTCTTGACAATGAAGCTGGCACAAGCTTCTCAAAGAGCTGTTCTTTTTTGTTTTTTTTTAATTTCTGTGCCAGAAAGGACACAAATGAAACAGAGGATTCCCCTTCTCTCATCAGTGAGCAAAATCAAAAGATTAGAAAATGTATTGTAAATTGTCAGCTTGCAAAATCTAGAAATAACATGGAGTGCTTTCTCTAAATATACATATTTTTTCAGAGATGATGTGTGAGAAGGTAGGAAAAAAAAGGAAGTAGAGGGGCTCTCTGCCTTCCAAAGGGCCTTAAGGTTTCTTAAGGTCCTCTGTGATAACCTGGTTTGATTTTTGATACGCAGCAATGAGGTACTCAAAGTGGTAATTGCTTCTTGTAATTCCAAGTCTAGAAAAATCACAAACCTGCATGTGATTCCTTTTCCATTTAATTATTTGTGTAACTGTGGGCTTATAATGCATTGCACTGAAGGATTGGAAGGCTCAAGTGTTTGGTGTCCTGTGCAAAAATAAAGATACAAAAATACGCCAAGTGTTTTGCAGAAAGCAGGTGGGTGCGGTGGCTGTTTGCTGCTGAGGAGGGCCCACTGCTCTACCTGTGTGCAGAAGCGCTTCCTGAATTGCAGTGCTCAGCAATTTTCTTGTGCCACGGAGGATCGTCTGTCACTCTTAAATAATAGCACTACCTGCTCATTTAGGGTTTTCTCAAGGTTTCAGCAATGTCAGTCTGAATTGTGCTGTCTTGTAGAGTAGAGGCCTGTGTGGCAAAGCAAACTCTGAAGTGAGCAGTGAAGATAATGGATGGAGATGTTTTTCTAAGGGAGATCTCATAGCTATGAAACTGGTTCTCCATCATCAGAAAATGATCTTTGTAAAAATTTTTTAAGCTCTCTAAAGGAGTAAAAATTGGTTGTTGGGCTCTTTAAGTCAAGGACCCGCTGCTGCCTGCTGGGAGAGCTGCCGGCTGCCCTGCCGTAATGGGCTGCGGTGTGGGCAGGGGCAGGCAGCGGCTGGGGCGTCTGCAGCCAGGAACAAGGTAAAAGCAAAAAATAAGTCTAGAATGTTCTGGAAAAGCCATGTGCTAGTGCTGTATGAACGTATCTGGTGTATAGTGAGACGCGAATTTGATCTGCAAGATCAAAAGTTACGTGGAATAGTTACAGTCACGGTTGCTTAGAAAGACTTGAAAAACATACTCTTCTCTGCAAGTAACACATAACCATAACATTTACTTAATAAGCTAGGGCCCGCTTCATTTGCTATCAGAGCTTTTTATTTTAGTAATTTAGTGTCATATTCTGGGGGAGGTGGAAAGTTAAAACAACGATTTTATTTTCCTCAGGGAAAAAGGTGTGCTGAGGGGTGTGAGGTAAATTCTGAGCGAGCGTCAGGTGCGGTTTCTCCACAGGTAACCAAAGCTGTGGTAAACCAGTTAAACTCTGCTTTTTTTGTTATTGTTGTTTAGTTTACTTTTGTTTTTAACCTCACTGTGTTAATAGAAGCACAGACTGCAAAGTGCCCTGCCTGGCCTCAGCCTGTGCTGGAGAGAGGCCTGTGTGGGAGGCAGGTCCGGGCACTGGGCACGGGCGGCCATTGGGTGCTGAGGGAGCCCAGAGAGGGGAGCCCTGAGATGCTGCTGCTGCTTAGGGAGGCTAAGAGCAGCTTCTGACACACTTGTCAGCTGTCCTTGATCAAAGGGTGCCTGCAGGCTTTGTTCTACCTGACCCGTAATTAGGTAGGATCAAGCACCCTTTTCGTGTGCAGTTGATGAGGAGCTGGGCCAACAAGTAAAGGAGCTGCTCCACCAGTCAGCAGGCTGCACAGCATCGGGCAGGATGAGAAAGAGATCGACTTTATCTTTTGTGAGAACCGTGCAGCTTCAAATACTGTTCAGCAACTTCATTTAATGACCTGAAGGGTGGGTCGGAGTGCACCCTCAGTAAGTTTGCAGATGATAGAAAACTGGGAGGAGTGGCTGATACACCAAAGGGTTGTGCTGACTTTGAGAGCAACCTGAATTGCCTAGTCATCCATCTGGTGACAAATAACCCCAGGCACCACCATGTGCCAAAGCCAGCTGGCTGGAGGGCAGCTTCGCTGAGGGTGCTGGTGGACAAAAGGCCAGTGGTATCCAGGGTCCCATTGGGAATGCTTCCAGCACGGTCAGGGAGATGCCCTTCTACTCCACCCAGCACTGGCAAAGCCACACCTGTGTACTGTGTCCAGTTCTGGGCTCCCAGCATGAGGAAGAGACGGTTACTGGAGTATGTCCAGTGCCAGGGCTATCAAGGTGAAGTATTTTATATTAGGAGAGGCTGGGAAATCTGGGAGTGTTTAGCCTGGAGAAGACGAGGCTCAGTGATCTTGTCAGTGTGTACTAATGCCTGATAGGAAGAGATGAAGGTGAGGAGGCCATACTATTCTCAGGAGGACAGGACAAGAGATGATAGACACAAGTATTGAAACACATTAAATTCTATTGTGTGCAACAGAGAACTTTTATTTTTACTGTAAGTGCTGTCAAATAAAGAATAAGTTGCCAGGAGAGGTGGTGAAGTCTAAATCTGTGGGGATATTTAAAGCCAGTCTAGCTAGACACAGCCCTGGGCAACTTGCTGTAACTGACCCAGATGGAGCAGGAGGCTTGGAGTTGACCTGAAGAGGTCCTTTTCAACATCAACAGCTCTGTGATTCCCTACAGTTTTGTTTGATTATTTTCTGTGATATTGTCTGTGTCAAACAAATGTCAGATTTATGCTGAGGGTACACGATTTGTTTATAGGATATAATACAGTACAGTATCTGAAAGTGCATTGTTTAAGGGAACAAGAGTGCTAGACAATTCTAGATATTGCCTGGAATACTTATCTCTCTGTAGTGTTGAGCAGTTAAATGTTTGAGATTTCTAGCTTGGACACTTCAGTTTGCTTTAAATTGCAGGCGTTTTCAATGACAAGCCTTTTTAGTTTCTGTTTTCGGACTTCAGTGTGAAATCTTTCTTCTATAGAAAGGCAGGCGTAGAGTGTTATCTTATCAGTCTATTGATAAGTTGTAACTGTTAGGCTGTTTCAGGCATTACTGTTAGCTGTCGTTTTGGTCACGGGCTCAGTGGTTGCAAAAGATTTTCTTGACTCATTGAGCTAGATTTTTTTTTTTAAGCACGAGTAAAAAGGATGGGGATTAAAAACGCATAAAGGGAATAGGTAACAGCAGGAAATTAAGTTCTGTATTCCAAACCTTTGTATCTCAAGTCTTAACCAAAGCTGGGTATTATGATGATGTAATGTGGGTCTGCTGTTGCAGAGGTTGGTCTGGTCTGGCTGTTTCTTGGGATCAGGGCAGTGTTGCTAAATTAGGTTATTGTGAACCCTGGGATTTCATGTGGTAATAGATATCAATTATAATGGGAAATTTCATACATTTCCAACACCTACTGAAGGACTTGTTTTAAGTAATGGCCCTTGAGGTTAGCGTTTTTCTGGCATGCCAGCTATAGGTCTTTCGTTTCTGTTCTTTTGTTTTTTAGGCTTGATTTCATCACGGTCCTTGGATTTTATCAGTAGGTGTTGTTTGGACTAACTCAGTGTTTTCAGCTTCAGCTTTTCTGGCTACTATAAACAGCAAGTCTTTGGTTTATGCTTACAGATATGTTTTTATACATTTAAACCCTTTTCATTGCATATTATTTGTGTATTTAGTTTGTCAGGTAAGTATAACTTAAATGCTGTGGAAATTTCTGTGAAAATCCCTCGTTCTCAGAGATGTTGTAGTGAATTGATGTTATTTTTTTTTAAAGAGTAAGCACTGGACTAGTGTCTACTTGAGTCCTGCTGCTAGAACATACTATCCTGTTTGAGAAGCTCAGCTGAATTATAGCTGGACACTGTGATAATTCATTTTTACCAGACGTTTTGTTCTAATAACATGTAAAGTAGAGCTATCCCTTTTATCAGGTGTGTCAGACTGTAGGCACTGAATTTTGGGGATTTGTCAGATAATTAACAACAATATTCAACAGCTATTTAAAAGAAACAATGACCTCAATTTGTAGTCTCAGTATTTGTGGGTTTTTTTTATTGTTTCTTTTTAATTATTATTTTTTTAAGATAGAAAGCTGAGAAGAGAGGCAAAATTCCACATGGTTGAATTTCTATTGATATTCTGGTTTGACAGCAGCCTTTGTCATTTGAGCTAGTGAAGTATCTAACTGCTGCTAAGTAGCTGGTTGTATATCAGTGGAGAGAATGTGTGTGAGCTGTTCTCATAGGTAGATGCTGACATATCAACAATGGTGTACTTAGTTATTTTGTTTTTTATTGTGCTCCAGAACACAGTAGCTCTAGCAGACAGTCTCTAACTTGTTATCTTGAACTTGATTGTTGGCCTTTCTACCTTGTTCCTATCTTGCTTCTCTTAGTGCAGTTCTTAATGTCTCAACAAATGCAGCAGTTGTATCATTCGTATCTCCCCGTTCTACCAGTCTTTGCCTTCTCTTGTTTTTTAGCTCCCACTTTTATAATCTCATGTGTGTAATATGTGTCCCTTCTCTTCCTGTCCTAATCCTGTTATTTCTGTTCCTGAGATCCTTGCCTAACCAGTTTCCACATCCAATCATGTGTTCTGTTTTTCCTCCTTGTCCTACATGCTATTTCCTTTTGTCTGTTCAGAGACTTTTTCTTCTGTGTAGAGTCGGAGCATGAAACATCCTTCCATCCTGAATGTATTTTGAGGATCAGGAAGAGCATCAGAGTGCCGTCCCTACTCCTGCATCGGTTTGATAAAAGCTCCCTTAATTGATGCCGTCACTGAGGAGTCCCTCAGCAGCTTGTTCCCACTTCCATTGCTTGAGCTAGGCCAGGGTTAATATTGCTGTTATTGAATTTAGATGGTGGATTATTTTAAAGCCATAGCCTGTCTTGTATATTCCACTTGTCTGTCCAGCAGATAGCTTCATGAGTGGGTGTGACAGGATACCTGAGTTATCTGGGATTGGGTTGGGAAGAATGGATCTGATAAAGTCATTCTGTCATCTTCCTTGTGATTGGAACTGTGACACTAATTTTGGCACTTACTGCTGTCCTGGGATCGTGCTGTTATAACTCTCCTTTATGTGGATGGCTTGGTTTTGGCAAAGCGGGAGACATACATTCTAGTATACCAGAGGAATAAGCCGAAATATATTTTTTTAGAAATCTGTGTAATGTGAATGGGTGTAGATAGATTTTCTTGAAAATAAGAAATGGTGTAACGCTGCTTCTTTTCTGTACCAACAATACTTTTCTATTGAAACATAATTATCTTAGGAAGCACTAGTGTTTTTCAAAGAAAAGAAAAATTTTGCCTAGTTGAGATCAAGTATTTTTTATTAACATTCTTCTTAGAAATGATTAAGGCTTTCTCAGTAAGACTATATATATTTCTACGCATCTGCCTGCATGCACAGAAGGAATCGGACTGTCAGATACAATTAATGAAAATATCAGACCGAGTGATCAGCTGTGCAGTCAGGAGCTACTGACAGCAAGATGTTGAAAGACTTGCGGGTAACATTTGGAGAGATACAGGCAGTCTATATGCTTGTATTTTTAGTAAATTCTATCAGTTAAGTAATACAAAATGCAGTGACTTCTTAGAACTCCCACTGAAGCATCAGGAATTGCACTGCCTCAGGCAAATTGTGGGACCAGATGCAGTAGCTTGTTTATCTGATGCGGCAAGTTCTGTATTCCTATAGATGAGCTATTGCTGTAAATTGTCCAGTTATAATTCAGTAATCCATCAGACATCTACTCCTTCTGAATGCTGTTTAATTGAATGAGCTGCAGTATCAGCAGGACAGGTTACATTACGTGAAATTCCCAGAAGGATGCAACTTGCTGCTCCTGTTGCCCCTCGAAAACCATTTTTTTTTTTCATTGATAGTGGAGAATTTTAGCAGGATATTTCATTCTACTAAACACGTGAGTTTTCTAATCATCTGTATGTAATGTAAATACCAAATTAAGTCACAGCAGCCTTTTTAAATACTAATCAAAGCTGCATGGAAATTACATAGAAAAGGGATCTTCCCCATCTGGTAGTACCCATAGCCAGAAATTAGCTTAGGTTTGTGTGTTAGATTGATAGTACTCATGAATGAGCCACCCTCTGCCTGAAGGGACTACTGACAAGCAGATTTCAAAATGGTGCCAGTACCTGTGTGGATAACGCATGTGACCATGCACAGTCTTTCCTCATTGGGTAAAGATGAAAATTACATCAATTGTTTTTTTTCTCTTAAACCAAATTATATTTAGCTTTAGGTGAAGACTTAATTTGAGCTAAATTGAAATAACCTTTTCTATTGTAGTTTTTGCATAAGAAAGATGCTACAATTAAGGCTGATTTAAAATTCTATCATAAGCTAAAGGGGTGTATTGTGCAGTCACACTGTATAAACTTTTCAGTATCTTAAGGGCTGTATGATTGCGTGGCACAGAATGAAAGACTATGGTAGCTGTTTGGTAGGAAATGATTATTTTTTTTTTTTAATTCCAGTTAGAATGCCTATTCTTTCTAACTGATTAGAATCACAGAATCCTTAGAGCTGGGAGGGACTTTTAAAGGTCATCTATTCCAACTCCCCTGCAATGAACAGGGACATGTGCAGCGAGATCAAGTTGCCCAGGGCTTGATCCAGCCTTGCCTTGAAAGTCTCTAGAGATGGGGCATCAAGCACATTTCTAGGCAGCCCGTTCCAGTGCCTCACCACCCTCACTGTGATATGCTTTTTCCTTATATTCAAGTGAAATCTACTGTCTTTGAGTTTGAAGCCATTTCCGCTTGTTCTTTCAGTACAGACCCTGCTAAGGAGTTGTCCTCCTCTTTTCTGTAGCTTCTCTTTAGTTATTGAAAGGCTGCTATCAGGTCATTTCAGAGCATTCTCTTCTCCAGGCTGAACAACTCCAGCTCTCTCAGCCTGTCCTCATAGGAGTGGTGTTCATTTCCTGCTTCATTTTTGTGGCCCTTGTCTGGACATGCTCCAACAGGTTCATGTCTCTCCTGTACCGAGGAGTCTACAACTGGATGCAGTACTCCAGGTGAGGCCTCGCTAACACGGAGTAGAGGGGCAGGATCACTCCCTCAACCTGCTGGTCATGCATTTTTTGATGCAGCCCAGAATGCAGTTGGCTTTCTGGGCTGTGAGGGCACACTGGTGGCTCATTTCCAACTTTCCGTCCACCAGTACCCCCAGGTCTTTTTCAACAGGGCGACACTCAATCCTTTCATCCTCCAGCTCATATTGGAAGTGAGGATTGCCTCTACCTGGATGCAAGATATCTTGCATTTGGATTTGTTGAACCTCATGAAGTTCACCTGGGCCTGCTGCTCAAGCCTGTCTAGGTCCTTCTGAATGGCATCCCATCCCTCTTGTGTGTTGACCACACCCGCACAGCTTGGTGGCATCAGCAAACTTGCTGAGGGGTGTGCTAGACCCCACTGTCAATGATGAAGATATTAAAGAGTATCGGTCCCAGCTCTGACCCCTGTGGGACAGCACTTGTCACTGATCTTGATCCAGACATGGAACCTTTGATACCACTCTCTGGACTCAGTCCTGCAGCCAGTTCTTCATCCACTGAACAGTCCACCCATCAAATCCATATCTTTCCAATTTGGAGAGAAGGATGTTGTGGGGTACGGTGTCAAAGGCCTTACTGAAGTCTAGGTAGATGACATCAGTGGCTCTTCCCTTGTCCATTGATGCAGTGGCCCCATCATAAAAAGCAACTAGGTTGGTCAGACAGGATTTGCACCTGGTGGAGCCATGCTGGTTCTCCCGTATCACCTCCCTATCTTCCACATGCCTTAGCACAGCTTCTGGAGGATCTGTTCCATGATCTTTCCCGGCACAGAGGTGAGACTGATAGGACAGTAGTTCCAAGGATCACCCTTTTTTATCCTTCTTAAAAATGGGTGTGATGTTGCCTTTTTTTCAGTCACCGAGGACTTCACCTGATTGCTGGTGACTTTTCAAATATTATTGAAAGTGGCTTGGCAACTACATCAGCTAATTCCCTCAGGACTCTGGGATGCATCTCATCAGGACCCATAGACTTGCAGATGTTCAGGATCCCCAGGTGGTCACAAAAATTATCTTTGCTTGGGAGGGATGTTGCTTTCTCTATCCCCCCTCTGCAAAACCATACATTTGAGGACTGTCTGGCAAGCAGTTATCAGACAAAACCAAGGAAAAAAGTTAAGTGCCTCAGCATTCTCCTTATCTGTTGTTACCAGCTTGCCTGTTTCCTGGCCTCACGTTGCGCCAGGGGAGATTCAAGTTGGATGTTAGGAAATACTTCTTATACGAGAGAGTGGTCAGGCACTGGAAAAAACTGCTCAGGGAGGTGGTGGAGTCACTGACACTGGAGATGTGCAAGAGCCATTTAGATGTTGTACTGAGGGATGTGGTTTAGTGGGAAATATTGGTGATATGTGTATGGTTGGTCTGGATGATCTTAGAAGTCTTTTTCAACCCTGATGATTCCATGATTCTGTGAAAATTCACGGACTAAAATTCCCTAATTCCTTATTTATTCCTTCAAATTCTGGTATTATTGCAGAGAGAATGTCTATAAATATGAGAAACTTGAACTTTCTGATTCTTCATGAGTATCATGGTTGAATTTTTTGTAGACATGCTATTGGAACAAGGAGAGGACAACGTGCCCTACAAGTTGGTGGGTTTCTCAGTTCCAGTAGAACTTGTGCCTGTGTGACAACTGCTTTTCACATCTGCAACTTTACTGATTTCTTAAGAATGGGGATTTCTAAGTGTAGTTTTGCCATTGGAAAGTACAAATAGTGGTTAAAAATGATATGAATTCTTATAGGTACATAATTTTATGGTTTTATTGGACTTAAGTCTTCAGAATTCCATTTGATTGTTTTATTGGCTCTGATCTCAACTGTGTTAGTTATATACATAAGTGCTGTCAGTATTGTGTGCGTTATTTTAAAATGCTGTGGTTTGTACAACCATTAAGGAATGCTGAATGTATAAACTGTATGACTGAGTCTCAAATCAAGTTTATCTGGCAGTTTCCTTGCTTTAAAAGTCTGATTTCCTTCACAAAACTGTATCATTATAAGCTTCAATTTAAGTTTTCAGTTTGTCTTTTCTGATCATCTTACATTAAGGTAGTGCTGGATTATTTAGAATTACAGATAGAACTTTATTTAAATGAAATGGTTTTCAGTGAAATCATATTGCCTTTCCATTATTAAACAGTGAGATTTATATTTGGGCACTGGAACACTGAAGGTCTCCAACTCTGATGTTATAAATGTGAATGCTTCCACTAGCTAATATTTATGATTCTCTTATTTCCTAAAAGGTAACATTATTTGTTAGATACTCATAGTGAAGAGCTGAATATCCTTTTCTTTGAATGAAAGCATAACAGTTTTCCTCTGACTGATTGTGCAGTCATGACACAACTGAGGTGAAGATCCAACTTCAAACGTTGCAAGATAAATCATTTCCACATTCTTGCTTAAGTGGCTATTTTAGTGTGGAGAAGCACATTTTCTGTTGAGTGCTAATGCCACTGTCTCCTTGACCCAAGGTCTTAACTATTCTGAGTAAAGTGAGGTTGATAGCTGGTGTAAGAAAGAGTTCGTAAGTAAAATAGTTGCCTGGTTGAAATTTTGCATTTTCTGAACCTTTTGGGATTGTCCATTGATAAAAGCATTGATCGAACGAAATGTGCCTTATTCAAGATATTAGCAGTCATGTATTCTTGTTAGCTTTTCTTATCTGTAGAAGCATAGAAGCAGGGCTGGAGGCAGTGGGGTCAGAACCACGCATAGGCTGCACGAGGGACCAGCAGAAAGGAAGAGCTTCTCAGCTCATTGTTATCTTGCCCAGATGCTTTGCTCTTGTTTTCAGCTATGAAATCTATTAGAATGAGGCTTTTTTTCTCCTTCTGTGCTTTTGTCAGTTCCATGGCTCTCCTCTGTTGTCACCCAATGTGTATCCAGTGATGTCTTCCAGTATTGCTGCCCAGCTCTATTTGCTGGAGTCAGGGAATGTGAGGAAAGGTCTCTGCTACTCTGCTTTATTGCTTTTGCGAGAGCATTGCTGCATCTTTAGTAGAGAGAAGCCAACTTTGGACAATTCCTTTGTCTCCACTGTTTCCACATCCCAAGGAATAGCATCGTGAAGGATAAGATGGTATTTAGCTTCAAATTAATTTCATTGTTTATAATTCATATAGCAGCTACAGTGAATACTTTTAAAAGTGCATCATGCTACTTTTTAAAGGAAATGGAAAAAACATCAGACTCAAAAGCATCTGAAATGAGGCTCTTGATTCACAAAGTATTCTAGTAACAGCCATTGGCAATATTGAGGAAGTGTTAAAAGTACAGCAGACTCATTTAATCCTGTGTGCTTAAAAGCAGATGGCTTAGAGAATGGGTGGAAAATGAGTTTTCCTAGGAAATAACCTAATATGCTTCAAATGATGATAGAATCTTACAGTAGGCATGTTAGTAGCGTGCATATGAAATGTGAAGTCATGATTTAATAATGTGAAAAATGTCAGCAATAGTAAGGATGGGTAATGACAGCCCAGTGGCATTCTTTGGTTATGACTACCAAGGGAAAAAACTGCTATTACTCTACAATTGACAAAGTATGGTTTAATATGTGTGCATCTATCTATCTATATATACATATATATATATTTGTTATATAATATCCTCCTTCAAGCTCCCTGTCAGTCAACTACTACGCTTCCTTTTTTTAACGTCAGTGCATGATAGGGCAGATCTTCAAAGTTACATGTGTAAAATTTAGCTACATTAAAAGACTTTGCCTGACTAAGAAATACCCTACTGATTTTACAGGAATGCCCAAAGAAGTCAAACATATGGATGTGGCAAATAGCTATGTGGCAGAGCACCAGGAACTGTAAAAATGTAAGTACAGTATTTAGAATCCTAAAGAGAGCTGAAATATAAAAGCAGGTATGGTGAATGTTTTGTGTACTATCTTTAAGGATGCAAAATAACTGCAGAGAAGTCACTCAAGGCCTTGCCTCCCTCCCATTTTCAGAGTCTGACACAAAAAAATCAGATTTCCCTGGATGAGAAAACACAGTTACTTTATTTTCTTTGCAAACATCCTCAATGACACTTGCTTAGCTTCTGCATGTTTTTATTATTTATGTTCAATCCTTGAATGAAAACATTCACAAAGCATCTGTATTGGTATGAAACACAGCAAAATTACCAAGTAACCAAGTAGTTGTTGGGCACAGAATTCCAGATGCAGTCATTATGCACTGAACAGGTAAACTTCTCAGAGGAAGAGTTTGCAATTCTTGAGGTTGCTAATGGTGGCTCGTTTGCACAAATTGTTTTTTTTTAAATTATTGTCAGTCTGAGAATAATGTAATAAAGGAGTAACTAATGTTTCACAAAATGTTTCTGAATATACAGAGAGTACTTAGTAGTGTAGTGTTAATTTGCATAACCTAAGTTATAAACCTTTCAATCATTGCAAAGATTTTTTATTTTTAAGTTAATATTTCCTTTCAGCACTGTCCTGAGAAGGTTGAGAAAGTCTTTGAAACAAGTTCTTACATCTTAAATTTGTGTATATTAACACTGAAGCAACACACTCTTAAAGTGGAGCAGAGAGGAGGTACTCAGTTCTTCAAGTACTGAGTGCAATCAAAATATTTTTCTTTGGAAACTTTTTTTTGCTTGGACTCTCAGAGTTTTGATCTCTTTGCAAAGGTTGAGGTTTGTGAGGGTGAAATTAAAACCTAAAAATTTAGTGAACCTTGTGGTATTTAAAAGAACAATGAATTGAACATCTAAAGAAATCTGTGAAAATTTGTTATATGTGCCTGATTTTTTCCCCCCATATTTAATACATTTTGAGTAACTGCTTTTCAAAAGTAAAATTTGATTTTTGTCAGTTTTTCTCCACTTACGTTCTTGCATTCTTTCTGCTTCGCTCCGCCTACCTTTGCTCTTACCCTGAGTGTCTGCTAATGGTTCTGTTTGCTCTCTGCTGGTGCCACTATTGCTGTGACTCTTAAAACACACCGAAGGTTACTGTCACCTTTTCCTCTGTTGTGAGCTTACATCCAGGATGATCATCTTTGCTAGCTTCAGTTGTCTAGAACTCTGCATTTAAATTTTAGCAGATGAGCCATAAGGCTCCTGTGCGTATATATACGTGTGTGTATATATATATTTTTTTCTTAAAATGATATCCATTTCTTAGAGAATGTTTGCTTGCAAGGCACTGGAGTTTCCCTCTCATTGCATAGAGACTTAATGTCGTTAACTTTTTTGTGGTGCATGACAGAAAGAGGTGCTGTTGAACAGGAGCTCTCAGTTTAAAGCAAAGCCTGTGCAATTGTATGGGCTCAAAACACAAATCAGTTTGGGGAAGAAAAGATTCTTGGCTAAGAGAAATATTCTATCTGGAGCAACTGAGACACAATTGAATGACTAAAGTGTTTGTTTGATGTGTTATGATTAGTGGAAATGCAATTTTTTTTTTGTATAAAAAACCCAAATTAGATGACTTCTGGATGGCTCCAAACACACAAGGATGAAAAGATCAGTATCTCTCATGTTAAATTGATCAAAGAAACATTCTGGATAACTTCTTGTCTGTAATTGCATTAATGTTGGAAATTTTCACTAAAGTATATAGCTTGATTTCCATAACTTACTGTTCTTGGGATCAGTTGCCTTGGACTGACTGATCTCTGCTATGTAAATGAATCTACTCCACATAGGTGCTGAATGGAATTGTTTTTTAGTTACTTTAGTTCTTCCTGCTGAGCAGCAGTACTTGTAGCAGGGCTAAGTTGCTGAGGGCTGGGAAGCAGCTCCTCCTCCTCTACATGTTTTTGGCTACAACCTCGGGATGAGGTTTTTCATTCCATCTTTCCAAAGATTCTTAAAAGAAAATAGATTGGCTCATTCCTTCAAAGTAATCATCTCCAGCCTTTTGAATGTAAGGCTGTTTTACAGAATGGTCAACAAATGTTTTCTCTGCCTTCACATGGGAAAATAGCTGTGCTTTAAGATACGTAGTCACTGTTGTTATTCAATATATGTAAGGTATTGTCCAGTAAATACCAAAGTGACTTGGGAGTTTCTCTGAAGTTGCCTTTCAGTATTCTTTTAAGGGAATATTTTCTATTGCTGAAATCAGCGTCAGGCATTTCCTCCTATTGCACACTGTTGCCAAGCAACTTGATTCTTCAATCAAGCTCATGCCATCTGTTTTTAATTAAAATATTATATTTGAATACTGTGTTATTGAAATAACTGTACTTGTTCCCAATCACATAACAAGGTACATAGTTTGCTGACATCTGCATCTGGATAGGTTTGAAACTTGTATCCTGTAATCGTTTCTGGTTAAAGAAAAGATGTGACAAAGAATGAGCCCTCAGGAGCTATAGGCTGACAGCATCCACTAAGGGGTCATGAAAATTCCTGTGATAGATTATTATTCAGTGCAATTGCAGCCCATTGTTTTGGTAGGTTGTCTTAAGCACACCTTGCATCTGCGCAAGTTTGACACCAATTAAGAGCATACTGTTATCAGTATTTTTAGATTTTTAGAGAGATTTTTTTGGTGGTTCTGTTTTGATCTGATTGCCCCAGTGAGTTCTTCCAACTAGGTAGTGCTATAAGGTGTTATCCCAATGGCAGCAAGGTAGTTTGTTTTCTGTACCGCCATGACAGTGGGTGTTATTCTTTCACTCCATGGTTTATGATTCAAAGGGAAGATTTGATAGCAGAAAGTGGTAACTTTTAGGTAATGCTTTTTAACTTTGTTTGTGGTGGCTTGGATGTTTTGGCGTTTAAATAATCCATTTTGTGTGTGCGTGTGTGTGTGTGTTTATATATATATATATATATATAGTTAGCTTGTTATCCTTCCAACTGTTTTCTTACTTTTTAATTAAAATAATGTTAAAGGTAGCATTCAGGAAATTTCATTAGTAATTACTTGTAAAGAGTATGCTCGATTCAGGTGTCAGGGGAGAAGGTGACCGTGTCTACATGTTGCATGTTCCAGACAGGGAGAGGGAACCATGCTGCAATATCATAAGTCTGGAAATAACACCCAGCAGCTGAAGGAATGCAACAAGCAAATTGTTCATATAGAACAACAGAGAAATACAAACCGTAAGGAAAAGAGAAGCTCTGTTAACTGAGTGTATTTAGGTACAGTTTTCACCCTTCTTAGAGAAGACTCCCTATCAGCCCAATCTGTCCCTAGCCTCCCAGCTACTGAGGTTAGGAAGCTGGAGAAAGGAACATGAAAAGCTGTTCACCGCTCTTCCAATAAATGAGCTGTTGCAGATAGGTCAGAGGTAATCCAGCATTTGTCTTTCTGTTCAGTTTCTTCATCTTTAATGATGTCTTTTGAGCTTGTTTCAAGTAATTATAGGTGTGGTTCACGAATGGCCTGAAGCTTATTTTTCTTTTCTTTCTTTGAGAAATATGAGCTTTAAATAACCAAACTTTCTCTACTTTGTCTTTCATTTTTGGTTTTTATTACCTTGGCCTTTTTAACTGGGAGGTTTTGACCAACTACCTACTCTTTTAGCCTTCTAAACGTTTTGCAGTGATGACTTGGATGTCTATGCAATACATGTAAGCCACGGGTCATGGTTTGAAAGCAGTTTTGCCATAGAAACTTGTTCATAATTTTTTTAATACTGTAGTGCAATCTCAGAAGTAATAATTTAAACTAAATGTGTTCTCGTTTACAAAAAGTGCATCCTGAAAAATGTTGAATATCCAATAACCTTCCCATCCATCAAGTTCTAGAAATCTGTTGAATAGAAACTCCCATTGATTGCTACAGATATCGTAATGGGGTAAAAGTAGCAAGATCTGAGAGAATACCTTTAAAATGTGCAAGTCAAATAATATATTTACTGTGAAGTGTCATTACTGAATGTTTAATTTTGGACACATGGAAGATGCAGTGGCTGAGTGACCAGTTTCTCTGGTATATACTGATTTAGTTTCCCTTGTTTGACAAAGTATACAGAAAATTCTTAGGAAGCAATTTGAGGATCTGCTTACTTACTGTTTTGATATTGATAAGCTTATACTGCAGAATTAAATACAACAGCCAACCGCTGTGGAACTGAAAAGTAAAGGAATTTTCTTCTGTGATGCCATCTGAAGAACGAAAAGTGAAATTGAAGACTTTTTTTTTAATGCAGTGATGTACAGGACACAGACTTTTTGACACTAAGCACATGTTATTTACAAACTCATAAGATTCCATTGAAGCCATCTCCCCTTCTCTAGTTGTAGAACTTAACAGTTTTATACTGGGTATTTTATTTCTACTGCTATTCTAGAAAATAAGACTGCAAGTGGAGGACAGCAAATTCCTTGCAGCTCTGAAGCAGTAGATTCTCTGAATAACAAAATTATTTGCTAAAACTATGTGAAGCCAGCACAGCTCCACTCATACTGCCAAAAGAATGGTGTAGAGGAAATAAAATACAGGCGTATTTGGGGGATTGTTCAAAGATTCCAGAGTAGAAAACAGAAGTGACCTGAAACACAGCTTGAACACACGCTGTCGATTTAAAACACAGTCTTTATGCTTGCAAGTATTGGCATCAATTTCTTTACGTTAAACATGTGCTTGGAGAAGTATTCAAGAATAGGTCCTTAGCAGTGTTTTTACTTAGCTGCTAAAGATTTCAGCAAGTATTTTTATTTTTTTTTTTCCCAAGGATAAACTTAGTGGAAAGTAGGTTATTTTGCCCATTTTAACATCCTTATTTTCTTGAGCAAACATGGCACTGAAAGTAGTCACTGATTTATCTTCTCATTGCTGCAGTGATATTTGGTCTGAATTTAAAAAGTTAGCAGTTTTGGGAGACTGCCAACTTGTCTTACCTAGAAGGATCTCAGTGGTATCAGCTGCTGGGGGCTTGGAGCTCTGCCCTGCCAGCTGGTCTGAAAGTGAGAGTTCCCTGTGGGCAAGGGTGATGAGGATGAAGAGAAGCCAGACGTAAAGACAATTGTCTGCTGTGAGTTATCTGAGAGTCTCTTACAAATAAGGCTGGAGGCTGATGGAGAGGGTGGGAGCCTGCAGGGACAACAACACAGGTAGGGAGTGCGAAGTGGTGTAATCACAAGCTTGTAAATGAAGGAAAAATGGAGAGAGATCAGAGAAGAGCTACTTTTTAGCATGTCGGTTTTGGATCTGAATTTCAGGAGTTGGGCCTGAGAGCCAGCAATGCTAAGGGAAGGGTGTGGTGGGCCTGGGTATGTGTTGTTCATTATAAAAGGTTGGTGAAAAGTGTGGTGCTAATGAAAGCATGAAATGATCAGCAGGCAAAGTTAAATAACAGGAATAATACAATCTGTAATACCAGTAGGCTTGACACCCTGTATCAGAACCATTGCACCTCACCTTTCCTAAACCCAATGTCATTGTGGTGGATTTAGGAAAACCCAGCATTATCCTGTGTTGTCTCAGAAAGTGGCATTGAATTCTGAACAAACTGTATTGATATTTTTGTCTTCATTTTTAAAGGGTATGCATTCTTTATTCCTCCTTCCTTCCTTCATGAAGTTACAGTGTCTCTGAAGTTTGGGATTTTGTTAGGTCAAGGTTTACTACTTTCTTTCTTAGTGTCACTGGCTGTTGTGCTTTATGAGATACCAGCAAATCAGCTCCCTTGTGGTAGCATACTGTTTCATATATGGTTTGGTGTATATATCATATGCGTTAGGAGAGTGTCTTCAGATGAGCAGGAATTTGGCTTCCCTGGCAAACTGAGTACTGGTCTGTTCCTGCATGTTCTTGTAATGATCCCCAGCTGCTTTATGGCTGAAGATGAATGTGTTAAGGATATGCAGTCTGTCTGTAATTGTTTAACAAGAGTATGATGGTAAAGAAAGAATCGGAAATATTCATATATATTACTTTAAAAAAATCTGATTTTTTCAATACTGGGGCCAGCTTAATTCACCAGTATAAATGTTGATCTCTGGTTTTTGCTGTCTGCAGAAGGTGGAAGATGATTTGGCTACTTTTTGGTATTAACGAGTACGTTTCTTGTTGATTTGAGTGTATCAGTATAGTGGAGACTAAAGGAGATGTGACTGAAGCACAAAGTAACTTGTCATGCAGTGCTGCATACCCTATTAAACTGTGCCGTGTTTTTAATTTTTATTTTTATATCTCTGTATGACAGGTTCAATTAATAGGTCCACTCCTATGTTTGAAGGTAAGCATCTACATAAATACTTGGCTAAATGTGGGCTTCTGTGGAACTGCCTCCCGTGACTTTGAGGAGTGCTGGTTTGGAGCTGTACTCCTCGCCTGTGAGTCACGCAGCCTGACAAGCTGTGGTGGCTGCAGTGTATTCATGTACTTAGATTAGCAGTATCCTCTCCTGGAGTGGGCAGTCACACGAGGGCAAAGCTCAAGCAATGGAGAGTGCCTACACAGAAGATGGGCATAGCTGTTAACATTTTAGGGAGCTTTTTAAGAGGTGTTATATTAGGCACCTGATATCTTAATAGTATGCAAAATGCCAGAATAGTTGTGACTGCAAGAAATGGTCCAAAGTACCTTAATCCTTATATCGATAACACTACTATTGGGTTACATGCTTTTAATCCCAGAGGAGTTGTCGCCTGACATTAAACTGTCCAAATAGTATTTATATCTGCTGCTGCCCTGCAAGATCACTTAACCCTGCACAGCAGTTTAAAAGTAGTTAATGACAGACCCAGCATGACTTGCCCCTTATGAATGATCACATAAGTTCGACCTGTGCTGTCATGGTTTATGGAGGAAGGCAGTTTGTCCATAGCCCGCTTCAGCCACAGCAGGTAATTTGAAATGAAATGAGACAGTTTCTACAAGCAGATTGATTTGGGAATCTTGCCTGTTCTTCCCTTTGACCCTTGACAAGTTGACACTACAAAGATTGTGACTTTAAAAAATGATTGGGTGCAAATACATTTAGGTAGATGATTTACTATGTGTTAAAGCAAGGACAGTGCGTTTAGAATGGAGCTGTGAGGGAAGGTAATTGTAAACTTTAACAACTCATGTTTTATGTTTCTGTATCTTATTAATTATCTGACCAGGCGAATCTTCTGGTAACAGAGGGCCAAGTGCAGTACCTACAAAAGCCTGTATGAGATTCCACTCATTCCGCATACCAGTATTTAGAATTTTACCTATCCAGAAATCAGTATGTCTGGTTGGGAAATGCAATAGGAACACTTGCTTTGATTGGGCTGTAAGGGTTAAACCTGAAGAAAAATATCTGAACGTATAGGTTTCCAATCCAAAGATGTCTTTATTTTTTTTTTTTATCCTCTTGTTACTGCAGTCATTCAAATACAAATACTGAAACAGCAAGATCCAGTATACGATAGATAACTGGCAAACGCTGAAATAATGAAATGATGCCAGAGGGAGAGATAAAATCACAATTACATGACTATAAATATTTGGGTCTTGCAAAGCCTACACCCTCTTTGTTAAACAGAATTATTTGGACTTTACAAGATGCAACAGGAAGATCTTATTTAAGTGCCTTGTTCTGATATACGTAATCAGATTTTTCCCCAAGCTATTTTGTGATTAATTATGTCATTTAAAAATAATTAACTAACATGTATTGCTTCTGAAAAATTACCTTATGGTAATTCAGGTTGGTATGTAAAGCATGTGTGTGAACACTGCTGAGAATGCATTGTATGGATTTTATGATGATCTTAAATTGAACATTTAATTATATCACGGTCCTCGAAAGCAGAAAGTTATCTCTGTTAAGCCACTTACCACTAAGTGTGCTAAGTGTGCATTTAAAAAAATGCATAAGACAAAGTAAATGTTTGTACAGACAAAGTTCATCTTTCTGCAGCTCTCTCTCCTGGCGTCTGTTTGAAATGCTTTGTGCAAAGCAGAATTTTGGAGATGCTTGTAAAAAAGATAAAATCTTTGGAAATTATTTAATACCCTTTTGACTGTGTCTTCAGTGAACTATGCTAAAAGTATTCTGCTGAAATGTTTCTTTATGTTGTCCATTGGGTTTAATAGACGTGCCATTTAATAAGCTCTCTACCTGTAAGGATAGACTATTTGACCTTTGTGACCTGCCAGTGGTAGACATAGTATAAGATTGCTTTGTGAAATAAAGCTGTCGGTAACATCAACAAAATAAAAAATGATCGTATTCCAATACTCTCTGCTGAGTACTATGACAGCACTGAAATATGGAATAAAATTGAAAGTAGATTAGTTTTGGGTCCTAAGTCATGTTTTGACAAGATATAAGAGAGGAGAACATATCTTTGAACTTTTAGTTTTAAAGTTTTTTAATGAAAATATTTATCATTTTGTAAGGTTCCTTCTTTCTTTATCACAACTGGGCTGTATAACCTTAAAACAATCCATTCTCTTATTGTGAGGGATATAAATACTGTACTATCTTTTATATTAAACATCATAAAGGATACATGCACGGTGTGAAATTGCTTGACACTTGCAAGTAAAGGAGTGTCACGTTAATAAAAAGCTTATTGGAGAGGTTGAAAAATCAGTCATTAATAAGCCACATATTTTTAAACTATGTAAAGCATGTAAATACTGCAGACAAGAAGGCAGATTTTGCCATATTTCCTTCTCTGTCTTTGAAATGCTTAAGGTCTAAAGGAGTAGTGTAAATAAGAACGGCCAGATTGCCTGTTCTGTGGTTGTTGTAAACTTTAAATGATTTGAAAATGAATCCATTAGTGTTTTAGGTTACAGTGATTAATCAAATCAAATGAAGAGCTTATGAGGGGAGTAATGCTGATGCGATTGTGAATGCCAAATGTTATGCAACTTGCTTTCAGTCTCTTCTGCAAACCAGGTAACTAACCTCCTGCAAAATAAATATGCAAGAGAATCCCAGATCACCAATGTTCATTGTGGAAAATAGCTATGGAGAATAGAGGGAAAAGTATGTTAAAATGATGTGATGGTCTTTGCGTATTTGTTTGTGTGTCTAATAAATACAGAGCCATTTAATTTAAAATTCAAGACTATTTTTTTTAAACTGGGAACAAAAAGGTGACAAATTCAAAAACTAATAGAGGAAAAAGTAAAAGAGAAGCCAATGCATTATGGCTGCAGCAGGGACTAAATTGATTGACACAACTCTCATAAAATACCATTCAATTTAGTTATTCTCATTTGTCTCTTCTGCTCTTCTAAATTCTCATTTGTTGCTCTAATACAAATGCAAGTGTTGTTATTCTTTCTTGGAATACTTTCAGGTTAGTGAAGCAGTTTGTTTGACAAATATTTATTTTTGAAGAGTAGAAATTAAGTGTATTTCATGGATGAAGCCACAAGATTTTTACAAAGCATTGCCCTGTACTTTCTGCAAATAAGTATGTTTTCTAAACACTATAGGTAATGCAGAATTTTTTTTACACTGCTGCATTATCAAAACTATTCATAGAAAATAGGGGAGCAGTGTATGGAAATTCTGTCTTGTGCAGTGTGCGTAGAAACACTTGTGATGAGCTTTTAGCAGAGTTTCATAATGAGGAAGATAAGATTTTAAAATGTAGGAAAATAATTTTAACAGACTATAAAAGGAACATTGTTAGGACCATCCTTAGATGGTACTTGAAGAAGGCTGAAATGAAAAAGAGTAGAGAAGTTTTCAGGAAAATTTGCTTGGTCTGTATTGGGCTGAATCAAACATTAAATTCATTGGACGATAGCAAGACTTTGTTCCACAGCCTTAGTTTTGCCCTTTGTAATGCTGTGAAAGCAATGTCCGTGGATTATCCTTTGGCCCTGCAGATGGTTTGAGATGATCTGTTGCTGAGTTCATTGGTGGAGGCAGTATTGTTTTACTCTCTGAATTAGGTTAATCTCCATTACTATTAATTTCTGTGATTGGAAAGCATGCGTGTCCCTAGTAGCAGCATCTTTGCCTGGGAAATGTTTTGAGCAATTCAGGATCACTTCAGTGCTGACAGCCAGCCACAGCCTAGCAAGTGAGGAGGGCACAGCGTCTTCAGCCCACCCGCCCTCCTGGTAACCGTGGTGTGGGAGGGAGGAGTGATCTGCTGGAGACATCAAGTGCCTGCTGGCAGCTGAGGGTATCTCAGGAATAGGGCAAACTTCCTGGCGCAGGGAGGTACTCGTTCTGTGTGGCAGTGGGGCCAGTGTGGCTTGGCTTGTCAGCACCAGTGCTCAGCTGAGCTGTGGGTTTCCTTGAGCCAAAGGAACAGGTCCTCGTAGTCTTCCCAAATTGTGAATCAATGCAATAATATTTCTTGTAGCACTAATCTTACACGCACGTGCATATGTATATTAAAATATATGTAACTCGCTAATAATCATATTCCTTTGGAAGCTCTTGCGATTTTACTGTGCAATGAAAACTTTTTTAGCAACTGCTTTAGCTTCCTTTCATTTTTCCTTTTTGCTTTCCTTTTCCTTTTTTGTTTCCTTTTCCCCTTTTCCACTTGCCTTTCCCCTTTCTTGATATTTCCTTGCCTTTCCTGGTATTTCCATTCTTGTGCTTTTACAAAATGTTAATAGTTGAATTTTGCATATTTAAACCTGCTTTACTACAAATCTTTTGCCTTTGGAATTAAAGCTCCTGTCTTTCCAGCCTTTTACTCAAAATCTTTAAGCCGTGTAAATTAATTTTAGAAACAGAGTAAAGAAGCGCACCCCCTTTTTTAGAATTTGTTAGAATAATGCAATGTACATAGGCATTGGGGTTCAAAAACATCGTGTCAGAAGTGGCCCCTGTTGTGCTTGCAACTTACCATCAGGTTTTCAATGCCCCTAATTCTGATGTGACCAGACTGGTTTTTGTCTGGCACCAAAAGGTGGCAGCACTGTCTCCGCTGTCCTTTCAGAGTCGGTTTATACTGTGTCTTCTATACATCCAAAAAAAAGGGGGAAGGTAGGGGGAGAATTTGTTAAAATGGAAACTGCATTATTGACTGCAGTAGTAGTGCTTAGTTAACATAAGTAATGGTATTAAATAGCTCTGCTTTCCTAATGAAGATACAGGAGTCACGCTAACATTTGAGTGTCACATGCAGGCTATATACACAAAACTTTGGTGATTGAGCAAATGTCTGATTGTGTAAAACCAAATATTCCCTTACCCAGATCAGGGAGTGGTTGTTGATAACAGAAGACTAAATCAGTGGCATCGACCCCTGTCGTGCTGTGAAATCTGTGTGCTGCTGCTCCTGTTAACCAGAGCTAGAGCAGACTCTGCAGAATCCATTGCTGGCTCGCTGCCATTCGCTGGAGGTTTTGATTAATAACTTCCAAGGAAGAAAAGGAAAGACTTTACAATGATGGTTTGTCTTCAGTTATTCTGGTAATTATTTTTGTGAGTAGGACGTGCTAGAGAAACGTTCTGCATTTTGACCAAGCCAGATAGCTTTGGAGAACAACCTTTTTAGCAACGATTACTGCTACATATCACTTTTATGATCACAGTGAAATCATCTGAAATATAACTTACTTGTGTTGTACTGAGATTTTCTTCTTTTTTTGAGGATATATGTTTATTTCTTCTTTTTTTGCTCCATTGAATAAAGTCAGTGCTCTGGTCTGAAGGCTGCACATTTCTTTCTTTTTTGCTCCTAGCAAATACTTTCCCATCCACTATTCCTGAGCCTATGTGGTGTTTTTCTGGGGAGGAGGCCTCTACGTGATTCCCTTCAAAGGCCCCACCAACTGCTTTTCAACTTTCCATTTGTAATCTGTGATAGATTAAGTACACTTCATTGTAGATGTAATTCCATTCTATTGGGCTTCAGAGTTTGTTGCATAGTTAAGCTTGCAAATAAAATGCATATGCCAGTGCTGGGAGATCTGTTAGCAGCCAGGATTGCTCTTCTGCTGTGTTTTCTAATAGAAACAAACGTTAAAGGGGCTTAAAAGTGCCCTCTTATTTTCTCAGACTCCCAAAGAAATGATAATACACTTTGGCATTGAGAATCCCCGGAAGCTCCTTAGCAATGTGAAGCATGCTGCTTTCCCCTGTGGATGAATGAGCTGTTCCCCACCGCGCTTCGAATCCCAATTGACTTGGGGAGAGAGATGGGAGACCATAATGATGAATGAAACAGAGTGTCCCAGATGACAGTGCAGAGCAGTGCTGTTGTGTTGTTCACTTATAAAGTACTCTAGGTTATTTACTGATATTTTTTTCAAGGTTACATTGCTGTACATTGCACAGGTCAGATCTGTACAAGAAATACTGTAGTCTAAGGCATTTCCAGTACTAGTGCTTTTCTTGCCCTTTCATTTTCTCCTTTTTTCCCTTCCCCTTCTAATCCCCACCCCCCTTCCAGCCAGAGATAGGGTGTAGAGGATGACAAACCCCATCTATCTGAGCGGTGCTGGATCTGCTCGTACAGCTCTGGATGTTCCTGTAATGCACTGTGCAGCAATTGTGTGTCAGCTCTAAAACAAAGTTTATGATATTTTTGAAGACTCTGTTAGTTCCTGTCAATGTTAACCTAGAAACAGCAACAGCAATTCACTCTCTGCGAAGTTAGTTTATAGACCTTGTGTTGCTTGCCAAGAGGACGTTATCCCACAAGTAGTGATGTTGTACAGAGGAGAAATCAAAAAGGTACAGGATGAATTTTTGAATGATTAAAGAACTGTGATATTGCATGGCTTCATCTCTGTTAGCCTCGTGCAGAATTGCTTTCTTATGCTACCAGTGAGCAGCCAGAGGAATTCATTAACATACAAATGCAGCAAGAATAGTTGCTTCAGTGGCGCACCTCTATTTACATAGGACTTCTACCTCCTTAATTCCAAAGGGGAATTTGGTTGGGTGGATTGCAAACCCAAAATGATTTTTTTTTTTTGAAGTCTCACAGTGTATACAAGCAAGATTTTTAAAAACTCGTTAATATTTTGGCTGTCATATTTTTATATTTGATTTTTTTAATTTTTTTTTAATAGCAATCATGACCCTGTGTGATATGTCTGTATTACCCTAGCTGGTGAGAAACACGCTGTAATCGTCTCTTTGAATATGTTAGAATTCTCTCTGCCTTGTATGGCCTTTAACCTCATAATGTGAGCACCTATCAATCATTCATGCATTTATTTTCACAGCACTTTGTGGAGGTAGGGTATGCTGTAGAAGGGCAGCTCAAGTACATGGTCTTTGGGGACTTATGCAGTATCAAGTCGGATACTAGTAGCTGCCCTGGGATTTCTCACTCTGAGATTCATGTTCAATAAACCCTCTTATTTCTCCAATGCAGGGCAGAGGTAGAGGACTAAATTTGAAAAAGAAAATATCTAAATAGGCATCTGAACTATAGTAATGCAAGCACTGGACACCTGCAATTTGAATAATTAACGTGCAAAAAGACTATGTGCACAGAAATCTGTGAATGTAACAAAGCAGTGCTTCACGCAGACAGGTTTCTACTCAAAACTAGTGCTCTCCAAAAACTCACCAATGTGATGCTCATTCTCTACATTGAAAAGAAATGCAGCTAAACATTGCTAGATTTATTGCTTTAGTTTCACACCATGCGATTCTTACCATTTATTTCCTTTTTTTGTATGTGAAAGTTTTTAAGTCTTTTTCATCATTTCCAGCACAAAGTTCTGGATTACAACAACTCTTCTTTTACGCTGTCTCAAGGTACCATTGAGCTGCTGTTGAATATTTGGCTGCAGGATAGTCCCACTACAAGGGCAGTTTGTGTGACTGGAGCTGCAGAAGCAATTTGTGCCGACATTCAGTATGATGCTGATAAAGTTTTATTGCTGTATTGCAAGTTTTCAAAAGATTATCAAAGGCTTCTATCACTGGTGAAGAAGAATCTGAAGAAGCTATTCTTTCACACATGGTAGTGAAATTCTCCTCTCCCAGGTGACCATGCCATTTCTCTTCTGAAATTGGTTATTAAGTAACACTTGGATAATGAAGTGATGATCTGGCTAAACTGCAGACTACCTTGTCTTTTACCCTTTCCTTGGATCCTTTACGGTATGCACTACAAACCTTTTTTAGGACTTTTGGAGAGGAGCCAGCTCTTCACTTTGTCAACTGCTCTGTCCTTCAGGCTTTGGTTGCACAAACTCCTGCTGCTCTAGTGGTCCCAAAAAAGGGCAAGCTGTTATCGGCATAGATCCTTTACCTATCTTTACTAATACTCAGAAAACATTATCAGTCAGGCTCCTCTGGAATAGGGCAGAAGCACAAGCTTTCCCTTCTAAACCTCTGCTGAGCAAGCGTTTATTTTACGTATATATGGGTAGTTAAGTCTAAAATAAAATGAAAATCCTCTATCAGTATGTGTGTAGTGTTCTTACCATTTATAAATATGCAGGGTTAGTGACATTGCTTGCCATCGTTTTGAATTCATTCTTCACTAGATACTGAATGAGAAATTAAGCATAATATTGAGGAGTTCCTTGGTTCAATTTTCTTTGGCCTTCAAAAATATTTAAAAAAAAAAAAATCACAAAAATGGCTCAAAAATAACAGTTTCATTTTTAAGTTGAAAAATAGTTATCTGTGTTTGGAGCCTGCTCAATACACTTAGATTGTTTCCAACCTTTGCTTTTTTATTTTAGAATGAATTTTATTTAATTGAGATCGTGTTATAAGTATGAAGCATCTTGCAATTTAGCATAATACACTAAGAATTGACAGCAATTAAAATTGGATTTATGATCTGCTTTAGAAAGCATGCACACTGTGATGTTAAGCAGGATTTAAAAGATAGGAAAAATATCAGTTATCTGTTTAAATGTTCATCATGGATCCCACTCCCTACAGAAAAAAAAAGCCACTCCAACGCTATTATTCTGCAAGAGTGGAACACAGGATAGCTTTTAATTCATGCTTGCTTATTACTTTCAAAAGAAAATAAGGATTTGGAGTTGACATATCATTTATCTAGTAAGGGGAAGAAAAAAAAAAACAGATGAGATTTCTCCATAAATACTTCATTAGAAGTATTTTATACTAAGTAAATTATTGTAGTTGTGAATGTAGTTTTTGATAAGTGTTTTTTTTCCCCTTGGATATTTTTTTGTAATCTCTAGTCACTTGATACGGACCTGTAGCACGTACACTGAATAAATGAGTAGAATGGCTCAAGAAGTAACACTTTGTTTTCAAAATATCCGTGTTAATTTTTTTTTTATCAGTGTGGAAAAGCCCTCCTACCCATAGAAATACCTAAGGCAACACATGAAATTTTAGGTGAAGGACAGAATTACATTCTGTAGGGTAATGTTATGGAAGGTAATTATGAAAAATATGCAGCTGTGTTATTTCCGTTTAACATTTTTTTGTAAATAGTTTGAGTGGAATGTAATTCCACCATGCTCACCTTCAGGAAGCACAAGAAGGAGAATCTGGGGAACTCACAGGCTGGTTGGCTTCACCTTCGCACCTCTGAAAGCTATGGAGCACATCATCCCAAAGCTGCTTCCAGCATCAGGGAGAGCAAGCCATCAGCTGGGACCAACCAACACTGAATTCACCAAAAGCAAATTGTGCCTGACCATCCAGGTAGCTTTGTGGTGAGATGACTGGTTTTGTGGCAGGAAAAGCAGTAGATATTGTATAACCTGACTTCAGAAAGATGTTTTCAGCATTGTCTTCTCTAGGATCTTAGTAGTCTTATTCATGAGATGTGGACTGTTTTTTGTTTTTGTTTGTTGTAAGTATGCCTTAGTGGGCTGAACAGAACAGTGAGTTTCCCATATACTCCGAGCTTTTACCTTCTTTTGGATTTTAATTCTATATCTAATCTCTGTTCTTCGCAGAGGTGCAAATAAAACACAGTTGTAGAAAAAAAATTATCAAATATTGTGAAAAAAGTCAAATGTTTCAAGTTTTAAACTCCTCAGTTCAGTTATCTTGTTAGTGGAGATGCATAAAACCTGCTCACTCACTGCCCCACCCCTCCCTACTCTCCAGATGATTGCCAGGGCTTGCACTCTGGAGGAGAGAAGCTTCTGGGAGGTGGGCTTCCTTGGTGCAGCAGCTGTGCTTTGCTGAATAAAGAGGCAGCCCCGGGGGGTAGGAAAGTGTATGGAACTTGGAGCTTTGGTTTTTGCATTTTGTGTAAAACCTGCTGCTGACAGTGTTGTTCGTTTTACATTAAGGAGTGCTTTTAAGTGTTTGGTGAGGCCAGACCTTCTGTGCAGTGACAAGGGTGACCACTCCCCTCGAACACCAACAATGAAACTAGCTTCAGTGGAAGGAAGAAAATCCTTATTTTTATCAATTGAATTATTAGCACACACTTTGCTAACATACAGTCTGTGTTGGCACATCAGAGGAAAATGTCCTTACATATCTCCTGAGATAATTAATAAGGGTTTTATAATCAGGCCATTAACTTGGTGCCTAACTCAAACTAAAATTCTAGTTGCTGAACTCATATACATTCTTACTGATGCTTGACAGCAAGATTGAGGGAGTTCTGAGTTCAATATGGTTTTATATGTGATTAGCTTTGGCTGTTTAAAGGACGTTGATATGGAAAGGAGAAAAATAAGCTACTTCAGAATTTTTCTGGGCGTGTTTGAAAGAACCATTCTCTTAGCTGTGTTTCAGAAAATATTGCAAGCTTGATGCCTTATTTTTCTTGCTTGCTATGATTTCACTATTTGCTATTGTAAAAAAAAGAATAAACTGCATTCAGTATTTAGGTTAATTCCTGTTATTTCATCCGTGCTACCAGGCCACAGCATCTTATGCTCCTTATGTTGCCTGACCTGCATATTGATGAAGAAATGACTCTTAGGCAGAGGAAGGAGCAGTGCAGCCAATGGCCTCTTTCCAGGAGGTTGGGTTGTCAGTGTGGGAACATCCTTCTCCTGTTGCTGAGTGAACTTGTGAGTGCCCTGGCTGGCTAGCTGACAAGTAGAACAGGCAGGAGGGCTGCACATCTTCCTCTGAATCAAGTGTCAGGGGTGGTTAGGAGATTATGACTTGCCAGCACTTAAAGTCCCTTTTGTTGTTTGGAGAAAAGCAGAGCGTGGGTTACCAGCATTTCTTTTTTTATTTTCTTCCCTTTCTAACTGATCTGTCCTTCTCCTGGTGCTACTGGGAAGGTTTGCACAGACTTGCTCTTTATGCCTTCCCTCTACTCACCCCAGCCAAGTACCAAGTGGCTTTGCTGCAGTAAGTCGCTGTAGGGCAGAGGGTAGGACTGCCTGTCTGCCCTGCCTCCATCTGACTGTGGAGCTGCTGATAGTCTCAGTGCTCTTGGTCGACTTTAAGTCCAGCTGAGGCAGAACAGACTTCTCTGGTCCTTAGCCCTGGTAATGTTGTTAATGAATTCCAAGTACAGAGGCTTTAATAGCTTTGCAGTACTATGAGGTACAAATGCAGTGTCTGTTGCATTGCAGAATCCCTGACAGCAATACCCATTCTGGGAATTGTAATTGAGGTCCTGTAGCAGTAGCAAGTTTCTGGATCATGTCATGCCGGGGTAATAGACTGATTCTGCAGCCCAAAGGGAGTGAGCTCTGGAGGAAGGGGTTCCAGATGGCTGAACATGGTTCATTTGGCTCTGTTTGTTGGAATTGCAGCTAACAAATGACTGAACTCTACTTTAATAAAGCTTTGTGGCTAGCAGAACAAAGGAGCTGAGGAG
The DNA here is from genome assembly GCA_037305975.1 of Chrysolophus pictus. Classification (NCBI taxonomy): domain Eukaryota; kingdom Metazoa; phylum Chordata; class Aves; order Galliformes; family Phasianidae; genus Chrysolophus; species Chrysolophus pictus. The sequence goes on along the minus strand of CM074583.1, from coordinate 9,237,855 downwards.
AGCATAAGGTATGACAAGACAATTGCGAAAGGCTACTTAGCTGCTTATAGTCCCCAGGAGTAATTGCTTATTTTGCTGTGTCTGGAGGTATATCACTTTACACATTTATCAGGTGCTTAGGCTTCAAATAAGGACATCAGATATAAGGCTCAAATATATTCTTTTGCTAGTGGGAAGTTCTTTAAAAATGCAGTTAAAAGAATCTGTGTATATGTATTCAGATTTCAAATAATCACTGTATCCCTCAGGTTGAGTGACTGATCTTCATTTTCTCTTTGAAAATGGAGACCAAACATGCAATTTAAAAAGTTCTGCTTTTCTTGCAGGTCTTGATTCTGCAATGCTTGCATGGAACAGTATTTACTTGAATGAATAGTACCATTGTATTATTTGCAGGAATAATTGCTCTTTGGTTTTAGTAAGGGTGACAAAGTTGAGCTTTAATTTGCCACAGTGAGGACATGTGCAAGTGATTTTCTCTTTACTACATATAAACAAAGACCACTGAAGTGTACAGACAGATTAAGATTTTTTTCTGTGTTGGTATCTTCTATTTGGTCCTGTGGTATTAAGAAAAGTTCTTAGGACGGCAATTCCCTCATATGAGAGTATTTGTCTAGACACGTTAAAACAGGGATATACTTCTTTCTCTTTTCATTTAAAGAAGCAGACTTCAATGTCTAGGAAGTTTCTGATGCTTGAAACTTAAGGGGAAAAAAGCGAATAACTAATTACAGATGTAAATGAAAAATGTTCATAAAATTTAGAATGAAGCTTTTGAAGGTAAGGTGAATTCAAAGAAGCCTTTGAAGGAATAGTGAAATCTGGATTTTTCATCAAGATTTTGCAGTGAGCATATGTATGTCTGTTGTGATACAGATCTACTCACATAATATTTCTCTTAGAAAAACACGGGATCCTTTTTTTCTCCTAGCTGTTGTCAAACCTCTCAGCTGTATCTGATCAATTTATTCAGTGGACAGGCTGTTTCCAGGCTCTCTTTCCCCTCCATCTTAGTTGAAAATATCAGGAAATTTTATTTTATTTTTTAAGTCTGTTTGTTGTAATGTGTTCTGACTGCTTACTGAAACAACTCAGAGCTATTCATAAGTATAATTTTTCTGGAGCAGACAAATCACTGTGAAATCCTGTTTGCAATGAAGAATGGCGGGCAGGCAGATGTGAAAGTATTGAGTTACTTTTGCCAATGCTTGAATAAGGTATTTTAGTTCTACCCAGCCAGTTGCTAACTGTTGTAAAAAAGCAAATAAGTTACTCAAATTTCTATTTGTATTCATGTTCCAATTCGTATTAAAATATACAAATTGTTGTTCAGGAGAGCAGAACTGAATGAGGAATATCAAAACAGAATATTATTTCCTAACTTATTTTGAGTTCCTTCAGCCAGCATACACAACTTTTTCCATTGTCTTTATGAAGAAACTTGTGTTTCTGAAGAAGTCATGAGGTAAGAAAATGCATGGGTTTATTCACCTTGGATAAAAAGGAGTAAAGCAAAGAAATGGGATCATTGAGACTGCAAGAATTCCTATTAACATTTGAATAAGCTACAAGAAAATGAAATGTCAAGCCTTTTGCTCTCTTGTGATGAGTAATGGTGGCTTTTCTTTCTAGTAGCTCAGAAATATTTGCTCATGACTCTCTGTTTTGTAGGGGCTAGAGAGAGAATGACTGCATGTTGAACTTTATCTGGAGCTCTTGCTGTTGCACACTCAGGACAGAGCAAATGCTCTTTGCAATTTCTTTCAGCACCTGCTTCCCTGGCAAGAAGGAAATGTCTAGGCCCCTACTTGAGGCAACCAGGAGATTTCAGCTGTTCTCTGGTTATCAGTTAAGAGACGACAAGTACATCCTAAAAGTGGTACCAGAGGGAGTGCACACTTAATTCAGCCAAGTTAATACGACAAAACTTCTAAGCAGACCTCTTTGAGACACATTTAAAACAAGTGTCTTACTTTGTTTTAGCATGGGAAGAGCTTTAGCAATGGTATAGAACACAATTGCAAATTCCACTTTTCTCATTCTCCTGCTCTGATTCGGTTACAGGCAGCTAGAATCCAGGACAGAGGAATGGAGATCATCAAGGGATGCTTAACATTAAGGCTCAATCTTTTGAGCCAATCTTCAATTAAGGCACAATCTTCTAGATATCAAAGTATTAAAAAAATCTGTGGCATTTCTAGTAAGTGGACTTTCTCATGTATTAAACTGGTTTGTGGGGATAGAGGTACATTTTCTTGTCTATTTGCTCCCCTCCTGCTAAGACAGTGGTGTACCTGTTTTGATGTGAACATTTATTCAGCTGAACTGAAACCATCAATTCATTTTTGCAGAGGTCACCAAAAATCCATCAGGTGGTAATGACATTCAATCACTACTGATGTGGGCTGGATGTGAGCCAGTGATCTAGAGGAGAAAGGCAGTCTAACCCATTACCAGTCCCCTGGAGACAGCCAGTCCCCCACTTTTTGCTCATCTTTCTGCTTCTACTGCTCTCATAGGTTAATCTTTCTTCTTCTATGTCTAATGTGATTATCTTTCTTTTCTCACATATCATCTTTTCACTTTCTTGACAGTACCGCTGACAAACATCCTCAGCATTTTTCCGTCTGATGCATAAGGTATTAGTTAGGGCAGTGGTCAACAGGAGTTATTTAAATACAAAACAAACCAAATCCTAACCACACAAATGGAATATTTTATTATAGTCTTTCAAAGAAGGGAATTAGTTGGTAAACATTTTAAAAGTTCTTATAAGAATGTGGACGTGAAGGCCTGAGCCTGCCTTTATGCTGTATTCCTGTAATTCAAATTATCTCATTCAGCTACTAGAAATACGTACCTTGGCAAATTGTGCTTTTCAGCCTCTGGTGTTCCTGGCAGTGTCAGTATCACAAGCTGCTTAACACCCTCCACCCCTCCCCAGCAGTCTAGTCCTACTAGACTATTGTATTCTACTACACAGCAGTACTCTTTCAGCATCTTAGCCGTGCAGAGGATCAGACCATGTTAGCTCAGGTGCAGTGCTGTGATGGGGTGGCTGTGCTGCTCATGATGTTATTGTGGTTGGGCTGTACTTGGTAAGAGAGCTGAAAGTCTGTATCTATGTGCCAAACGGTAAGAATTGACACAGGATACAAAACTGGATGCTGGTGAACATTTGTTTGGACTCAGTGTTCGTTCTGAGGTGATAAAACCCAAGAATTTTTCCTTACAATTTTTTTTAGATGGTTCCTCCTTACTGCTATACTGTATAAATGCATTTGAAAGAGAATTTCTAAGAAAAGTTGCAATGGGGCTATAAAATAACGCATTACATAAAAATGTATTCATTGTGGAAAAGGGTTTGCAGCCATCCTGAAAGTACTTTGTTGCTGCTGGAGTGTCCCTAGTTAGGGGAGAAAAGAATCCTGTGACGAATTATAATGTGCAAGATTTGCTGTGAGTATTTTGAAAGCGGTTTGTGTTCTAAGATGCTTCTCCATAACAACACAGTCTATTTTTAAATGCTTTATCAACATTTAAAAATAAAGCTTTGTTATTTGAATTAATTAATTTTGTTGAGGTCAACTGGGTTTTAAATGGATACTTTGACCTTAATCATGCGTTACTTCAATGAGCTGAGAGCTATAATAGCAACATCTAACCAAGTGTCCTGTGCAACTTTCCACCCTCCCTTCCCCCTCCCTCCCCTTCCGAGTGAAAGAAATCAGGGCCTACTGTTTCTATTTAACAGAAATTGTTTTAAATTAGTCTGGAGGTGTGGTTACTCCTCTAATCCAGTGCTTGTAAACATACAATCCTGCCAACAGAACTGTGTAGGGTATTTTAAGCTGATATGGAGTGGATCTATGCCAAGAATCATTTTGCTGGAATGCCTGTTTTTCTGTGTCATGCCTCACTTTGTACAGCTTCAGCTATGCAATAATCCCCAAAATAATTGTGAATCTTCTGTAAAGAAATTGGAAATTTTGAAAATTATACTGCAGCAAACACAGCAAGCCTTCTGTCACTGTGCAAGCAGTCTGTAGTTGGGAATTCCCTTTCATTTGCATATATGAAATGTGCAATTACTGTAAATGAGTCGTAGCAAAGCTAATATTGTCACCATTTCCCTTTTGCATTTGATTACATCTTGTATCTTTTCAGGAACTGTTTGCACTTATCTGCAGAGCTTTAAATACTGCCTTAGTGAATAAACATTTCATTTCAGTAAACAATCCCCAGAAATAGATTTTTACCGCAAGCAGTTTGTTTTTAATAACACATGCTGGCTCTTGGAGTTAGATTCCTAAAGGAACTGTAAAATGCATTGCTGTCCCAGCATCTAACTTCCCTTCTTTGTCAGCCTCTAACAGATGTGCTGGGTTCTCCGTAGTTACAGGTCAGCTTCTGTTTATTAAAAGCAAAACCAAAGCAAACCAAAACAAAACAAAAAAGAGGAAAAAAGAAAAGGAGTGCACATATACCGAGGTAGGTTTTTAAATTATAAGTTAATCATTTAGGATCCCAAGTAATTTTTTCAAGTTAAAAATAATGATCTTTAAGCTAGTTTTTTGTAACTCCAGGTATGGTACAAAGTCAGCATTTTAATTCTTTGTGGCACCATTTCCATGAAAGGGCAGTTCTGGCTGCCATCTTGAGCTTGCCAATATTTCTAATGAACCTCAAGCCCGAGAGATCAAATTTGGTTTGTTTCTCTTAGTAGTGGGCTGTGACCACATGTTCTATGAGCAAGTCATTTTACTGATTTGTCTGGGGCATGTAGGTGCTGGCATGGGAGTCATGCTGTGGAGATGACATATAGCAGGAGAAGTGTGCTGAGCAGGAGAGGGATGCAGCCTCCATGCTGCAGGAACATAAGCCCACAGCCCAGGTCAAGTCGAGGTGGTGGGAAAGGGTATCCCTATAGCTCAATGTGCTCTAAGTCATGCCATGGGCTTTGAGCCACAGGAATGCTGGGCAGAAGCTAAGGACTTCTGGCAAACGCGGAGTGTAGTGAGTGTATCTCAGACCTCAGCCCAGAGCTTTGAACAGTGGCTTTTCTTACCAAAACTGTCTCTGGGGTTGCAGGTAGTTTTGCAGCTGGACAAGATAGACTAACGATCGTAACATTTAATTTTTTTTTTTTCCCTCAGCTCTGTTTGTTTTGTCAGAAACACATTTGATTCAGTGATGTATTGCATTTAAATCTGGTATGTGGCCAACAACTAGGAGCAACAAGGAATCAGAGTGTGGAGAGAGTTTCTGGATTGGGCTAGTCTGTCAAATAATTACATCAGTGTAATTATAACAGATGAATGTGCCTCATAAATATTTTGATTTTTTTCCTTGATTTTTTTTTTTTTTTTAACATACCATGTCTAATGTTTGCTACACATTCACAATAGATTATATTCTGAGTTCCTTTAAAATAATATGAAACAAACATGATTTGCCTGGAAGATGTGTCAATATATTCAAATCAGGGTCTATAGCAGAAAGCTCCCCTACAGCTTCTGTTCTTTTACATGCACGTGCTTGGAAAATACTTGTGCCTGTCATTAGTCTACTCTCACAAATTTCAGCCATGAGATTTTTGTGAACGAAAGGGAAAAAAATCAATTCTTGTGGATTCATAGTGCTTGTATATGAGGATTAGGCTAATACAGATTCACAAGCAAAAATCAATACAGATTGGAGAAATCCCTTCTGCTAACGATAGAACTGATCGTGCAGTTCACGGCCTTAATTATGTATCTTCTTTATGAGACAATGGTAATATCTCTTCACATGGACATGCAAGTTAAATTTAACCTTCATCATATACTTTTTTTTTCTCACTGGGAAAATGTAAGAGAAGTACTAAATATTATTTACCTGCTCAAGAAGTACTGAAAATTACAGGCTATTTTATAATTTGCTCAAAATCATCATCATAAGGAGTGAATTCACTTCCCCAATTTCCTGTCCTCCAAAATAAAAAATGTAGAGCACTTCCATAGAAGTGCTGTGTACAGAAATTGTGGTGTTAGGCAGAGGTTTATGGTGATTAGAAAACTTATCATTCAGAGTTTATGCTTTTATGAAGTAATATTGCAGAGATATTGTGATTTAAGGGTAATAAACATTTCTCAAGGGGAACGAAGGACCCATTTCTTTCGAAGGGCTGTGTGTTTCATGTGAAGTCACCCACCTCATCCTGATGGTTACTGAAGAGCTGAAATGCACCACTGGAGGTTTTTGTGGCTGCTGCACATTACGAAGTGGTTTTCCAGGATGGGTTTTTCTGAAGGCATGTAGGATGCAAGTATGGTGCACATCCCAGTTAAATTTATGGTCCCCATAAGGTATACTGGTGGTTGGAACAGATGGGGCACGCCTTGCAAGCTCTTGCACTCGCTTTGAGACATCCTAACCCAGCTGGTATTCAACAGATTTCCTTCTTCCAGGTTCTGAGCAAATAATCTAACTTGAATAGCACTGAATGTTCTGTTAGAGGTCAAATAATGTATTAATTTCTACGTGCCCACCCCTTCCATCTCTCTCATTTTTCCGTCTCTCTCATCCACCTGCCATGGTAATAATTACATCATTTTTACAGTGGTATGTGGCTCTGCATGAGAGACAAGTTCTTCCTGTGGTCTCCAGCAAAAATAATGATGCTCACAGAATAAGCTGTGAATAAGAGAGATTTAAAAAAAAAGTAAAAAATCACCTGGATTGCAAACGACCTCAAAGATCATCCAGTTTCAACCCCCTGCTATATGCAGGGTTGCCAGCCAGTAGACCAGGATGTCCAGAGCCACATCCAGCCTGGCCTTGAATGCCTCCAGGGATGGGGCATCCACAACCTTTCTGGCCAATCTGTTCCAGTGTCACCATCCTCTAAGTGCAAAACTTCCTCCTAATAGCCAACCTAAATCTCTTCTGTCTTAGTTTAAAACCATTCCCCCTTGTCCTGTCAATATCAACCCATGAAAAAAAAAAAAATTAAAAAAATCTTTTCTTTTTGGTGCACCTGGAAAGGATAGAAGGAGTTTTACTTGGTACTTTGAGGAGCAGTAGGGCTCCCGTCTAGCACACTTTAAAGAAAAAGACTTTGCCACTTTTTAGTAGCGTTTTTCATTTGTGTATTTTTTTTATTTAAATGAAGAAGAAAATCTGCGTAAAGAAATGCTTGGCTTGATTTGACTGATGTGTTGCTGAGCTGGAGACACATCCATTCTCTTGCTTTGTTGCTTCTGGGATAATGCAGCATATGGTGGTTATTTGCTGGATTAAAAAACAAGGCCCCATTTTAATTCCAGCTGTGATCATGTGACTTTTTGTGAGCTGCAAACGCTGATGAGGGGTGGATTTAGAATATGGGATTTGAATTTTATGACCTTGATATTCTCTTAAAAGGGAGCTTTAGATTGTCAGTTCTTTAGATTGCTTCAGTTTTCTGGATTTGTAATGTTAATGGCAGTTGGGCACAGCTGGTGTTGGTTAGGATCATCTTCTTGAGGATACCATACCATGTGGCTGCAGAACAGAAAGAAATGTAATTTGTTAGGTGTTTAGAGCAGTCGAAATTCTACCAATTAGACCTGAAACTGTCATTTTGAGATGTAATGTGTTTATAACATAGATTGTGTGAAAGATGATTTAGCTCATGATTAAGAACTGAAATGAGGGGGGAAACCCTAGAGATGACGGTAATTGAGATCAGATGGGAAAATACTGTCTAAGTGGAAGAAATGTAGCTCTCTACAGCCTTTTCAAGACTGTAGTTTGAGTTTGTCTTGTATCTGCCATGGAATGGTCAAAGTATTAAGGTTTGGAGAGAGCTTTGTTCTTTACAGTGTTATGCTGAAGTCACAGCAGGGAGTTTTCTAGAGAAAATAAAGTTCACGAATAGAAACATTTGTGCGCTCTCAAACATACTAAGCACTGTATGGTAGAATAAATTAAATCTCTCAATTTTATGAATGCTTCTAGATACTTTTACCATTTCCTCCCTACACCTTTCAAACATAAGTATGTCACCTCCAGTATCTTTCCCTTCTCTTCTTGAAAATTTTAGTGTGGTGAATGGTTAGACTCTTTCCCTGTTCACCACAGTTAAGTTTTCTCCAAAAAAAAACCCTGATTCTTCAAAGCACGATCTGCCTGGTCTGCTGCTTCTATTTGTACAAACAATATTCTCTCTCTCTCCCTCTCTCTCTCACTTCCTTTCATTCTTGAGCTTCCAGGGTTCAATCAATGCTTTTCTGTTGTTTTTCCCACATTTGCCTTCACTTTCACTGTTACTGGTCTTCTCTGCAATGTTTTTTTTCAAATTCTCTTCCTTTTTTCTTGTATTTTCTCTGACTTTTTTTGCATTTAAAGCTTCAAACCATATTTTCATGCTGATGACATCCAAGTTCCCCCTGAAATCTCACGTCTCTGACTTTGACTCCTTGTTCAGAATATCTAGTTACCTCTCGCTCCATCCTGATCACTGTTTAACATCACTGCTCCTAATGCTCATGGCGAAGGCATTGATTTTGACTCTTGAGCCTCTTTTCCTTTATCTTAGTGGATAAACCTTCTTAATTCATCTTGTGTATGTTGCTTGTTTTCATTCCTGCAATAAAATATTTGTCTTTTGCTGTAGTAACTTGTTTTTGTTTTTAAACTGATACCATTTCTTCCAGTTTGGTCTCTCTTCTTCTCTCTGCAGTCCCCAATCCTATGAATAATGCTGCTTTCTTATTTGGTACCTCAGGATACACCAAAGCCTTTCTGATTCATTGAGAGCTTTCTTTCCAGTTTCCGTATCAGTTACATGACTGTTGTCCTTTGCCTCGTCTGTTGTTGTCCTAAAGTCCCCAGGTTTTTCTTCTTCCTGCTGTGCTTATTTCCTTGTTGCATTATTTCCTCTGTACCCATCAGGGGCATCTTCTCTTCTGCTGTTTGAGTGCCCCATGGAGGTTAGATCAAAAGGTTTATATGGTATTTTAAAAAAATAAAGATTCTCTTAGTTCAAAGAGGAGGATCTGGTGTATTGTTCTAAGCAAGTAATGTGCAACTCAGGAGCTTGAACACTGAATTTTCCACCTTTTCAATTTTTTACCAGGAAATGATGAGATGTTACTGAAGGATTCTTCTGCATAGTAATGCACATTCAAGAATAATTTCAATTGCAACTTAAAACAAAAAAAGATATGAATTGATATCAAAGAATCAATGAATAGAACAGAGAATGCTTAATAAGCTTACTGGAGGTCTGCAGTGCTGAGACCTCTTCCCAGTGATTTAAAATGCATTTCATGTTGATTTTCCAAAGTTCAGAGGGATTTATATAGGGGATTGAGAGGCTTTTCAATGCTTGCTGCTTGTAGTTGGCATACCCTTATCTGCCAGCTATATATTGTTACACTGCTGTTTATTTGGACTGCATACAAATTAAAAAATAAAAACAAAACAGAAGCAAAGCTCATATTCTGATCCTAAATGCCTCTCTGGTATACTGGCAATATGTGCTTGCTTGCTTGCTCAGAATTCAAAATTGATGATACCTATGGTTGGTACTTGTGTCAGGACATTTTCCTCTCCCACAGTCACTGGTGTCATCCTGCAGTGAACGGAGCCCCTGCTGCAGTTTACCTTGACTGCTTAAATACATGAAAGCTGTTTGGACTCTGATTCAAAGCAGAGGTTTGCCATGTGTTAATTATTCTGGAATCAGCAAACGTGTTTAAGTTAGAAACACTCCCACGCCCCCCCTCACCTTCTTGAAATGTGGGTGCACTCCCATGCAGGGTAGAAACAGTGTCTCAGTTTTCATTAAAGAAATGCCAAAGCATTTAGAACTACTTTGTTTGGAGAGCTGGAGCTTTAAGAAATGCAAAACTAAGTTGAAAATGAAGTTCTTAAACTGGACAACATACATGGATTCTATATCAAAGCATATATGGCTCTTATATATCCAAGAAGTTACAAATATTACAAGTAGTAAAAATATCTTAACACAGACATGAAAACACTGCTGTCTTCTAATGTTTGCATTACCTGGCCACCTTGTACTTTATTTAATTTTGGCCTCTGCCTGTTTATTTTGCATTGCTTTTAAATGTTATGTCCTCATTAAACTAAATATTAAGTAACAAAAATAACTGAGGAAAGAATGAGAAATACCAGCAGCTATGCACAAGGAAAATTAAGTTGCTCATTTTGGTATGTAATATTTTGTGTATACGTATCATACAGTTTTCCTTACAGAACATTTTCCAGATGAGGAGTGCAAAACTCTGCCAGAATTTCCTTTACGTGTGCAAACATAAACATGTATAATTCCAGCTGCCCACATAGTCCTGTCTTCTCGTCACTCCATTTGAGGCAGGCATTTAATTATCTTTTACAGTTATAATCTCATACAATGGGAAAGATATTAACTTCTAGGGGGATAAAGTAAATGAATTTGATTGAAACTGCCATGAAAAACAGTCTATCCTATCCTTTTCTGCAGAGTTTAGTATCTCCAGGAGAAAAAGCAACTACCACTGTACACTATCAAAGTACCTAGCTTTTTTTCTCCTCCATAATTCTTAGTTTCGTAGTTAAACGCACTAAATATTTCTCATTTCTGCTCACTCTAGAAAGCATAACCTCATATTCTCACACACAATATCCTAAGTAATACTGTTGTTCCCCCCTCCTTTCTTCTTAGTGAGATCCCATGTACTTGTGCTTTCAAACTCTGATTGTGCCACTTAAATCTTTTTAACGTTTTGTTTGCTGGTTCTGGCAAATAAAAGTGGTTCTGCTTACAGCTCTGTCTGTATCTCAGGAAAGTGAGAGAAACAGGTATGGTTGGATAAAAATGTCCAAACCATTGTTATCCTGAAAACGTTCTGGTCTGTCTTCTGAAATTTCAGACTGTTGGTGTTGCCTTGCAATTGGGAAATATGTTCTGCAGTCCTCCAGGCACTGCTCTTTCTGTGGGAGAATCAGAAAAATGTGAAAACTTTTTTTTTTTTTTAAGTGTCACAAAGCAGGCAAGAGCTGACCCAAGAGGATTGCAAACTTCTTACTGAATGAGGTCCTGTGGGTAGCATGTAGTTAAGTTTTGGGGGGCACCAAAAGTAAGAGCTCTTATTTATATTCCAACAGAAACTGATTCCAGATCAAAGTCTTATTTTGCTACCTACTGTTCCCCTCTGCAGAGATGGTCCTTCCTATGAATCTTGAAGTCTACTTGTTCAATTTACAGGTATGGAACATTAGCAAACCTCCCTGATTTCTTGAGGATGATATGGAGGCTTCACTGGTCAAAAACAAGTTGCAACCTGGAAAAGTAGATGTCCAGTAGCTGTTGTCCTGCCTTGACTCTGAGCCTGTAGCTCCTCCAGTATTAGCTTACGTGCTCCCCCTTCTAGTTGAGTACAGGGAAAGGAAGTGGAAACAGCAACATTTTCCCCATTCAACCTTCCTGGTTAGGATGAAATATTGGAAAGGGGGAGCTGGCTTTGTAAAAATTGCAAAGGGAGAAAAAATCTATTCTTTGCTAATTAAACATTACCTTACTGCTAAAGTCCTGTAAAACAGTTCATTCAAAATGCTGATGTACAGATTTGTTTTGTGAGAAGACATCTTGCGGTATTGAGACTCACAGCTGTCTTGTGCTTCTTCACTCTTGCCATTGAAGTTGCCTCTTCTCTGGCATCAGAATGTTGTAAGTTGAAAGAAACCCACAGGGATCAGTGAATGCAATAGTGCATTCAAAAGAAGCGTTAGTTTAAGTCTGTTTTGTTGTCTGTACTGTATCCTTCGGGTTTACCAACTGCTGCTTAGCTTATGCTGTATTTTGTGTTGTAAACGTGAAGAATTTCAGATGCTTCTTTAGCTGATTCTAAGCTCAGGCTCAGTGTATGTGGCACATAGCATCTCCTGAAAACCTGCATGCTTTACAGAAGACATTTCTTTCTTCTATATACTCAAACAGAAGCACACGTAGTGTTTGTTTCTAAAATTTTTGGTGTGACTCCTGTGACTCTGGCTCCAGTAAGTAATGCCAGTAGCATGGGTAGATGGATCTGACAGGGCTGAGAACTAACAGCGTGTCAGGCGCTTTTCTCCAATGAAGGCTATAGATCAGAGCTAGGAATCTGCTGCAGCCAGAGTGGGTGACAGGGGAATAACATCCCTTTCTCTTCCATCGACAGGGGTAATAACTCCTGGCTCTCTAGGGACAGATTGTAAAAGCCAATAGCCAGGAGCTGTGAAGCAGGGAGGGTAGAAGAATTGAAAATTAAAGAGGGAGTGAAAATTTTGTGTAAGGCTTTAGTGAGATGTTGGAGTAAACCATCAAGTGTCAGTCTTTTAACTGCCTCGTTGTGGATAGAAAAGGTTCTTGCAATATTAGTTTTTATTACTTTATAGAGTTAAATATTAGTAAAATAATAGTTAAAAAGATTAACTTATGCTATGCATTGCTCTCATGTGTGGCTAGCTATCACGTGTTCTGTCATAACTGATGTTATTGAAAGAGTGTAGAAAAAATGATTTACGGGTATTGCTTTAAAATTTAAAATCCCTTGAATAGTGAAAAATAATATTTTGTTAATGTCACTACTGTATGTAGATATATTTTGAGCACGGGGATGCTCTTCGTTGTGTCAGAACCCAAGCATGAATTCATACGGCTGTGTGATTTATGGCTGATCTCTCTTATGTAAAATTTCACATTCTTGGAGCTTTCGTACTTCATAAACATTTGAACTCTGCCTGCAGTTGTACCTGAATGGCTAGATTTTACTGGAGTTACGGTACCTGCATCAGACAGAGACTCCTTTGCTCGTTTCTTCCCAGAGCAGAAGCTTTTAGCAGTTTAATAACAAATGTTTAGAGAGGCAAAAACACAATAGAAAAGTGGAGTTTTAAAGAAATAGAAGCACTTTAAAGCGGTATTTTTTGTATGAGTTGTTCTTGTTTAGTTTTTAAACTGTGACTGGTGTTTAGTTAAATCTTTTACAGACTCAGTTCACTGAAGGTGACAGAAGTACTCACTTGAGCTCAATGAAAAGTAGACATGACAGTAAATTTTTCAGTCAGAGACAGGAGATCTTGTTATAGGAGTCAGTATGGGGGTCAGGGCAGAGCCTGTTGATGATTGAGGAAAAGAGAAGTAAATTCATTCTGCTTCAGGCACTTTGTCAAGTGCCAGTAGCTTACCATTGAGAACTAGTCACCCGTTCTAGTCTTACAGCCCTAGAGGTCACTCATTTGATATAAATCATAGCACCGCATAGGCTCAGCAACCTATTGCCATTCGAGATGAAATAAAAAAAGAGGAATGCTTCATTCTGAATTGAAATGACTGTGAATATCCCACCACATGTTGCTGTTTAATGCAATATGTGCTTAGATATTGATCTCCAAAATCAAGTCATTAAAATGTGCAGTTTTTGTTTATTGGAATGAAGCAATTAAATGGTTCAGTTATGCCAGACCTTACCTTTTCTGATGAAAACTATTGATTTCTTGCCACAGCTTTATAAGCGACAATGTTTTTGATTACTCTTGACAAACCTCCTTGGAGTGTTAATTAAAATTGTACCAGATGAGCAGGTGTGGGAGATCATTAGATCGCCCGGATCACACACTGCACTTCATATTCTGCAGCCTTGCATAATGAATAGGGCACAAGAGGGGAAAAACAATATCTTCATCAGCAGAATTAGCATCTTCTCTCTCTTTTCTTTTTTAACTAGGTGACATTACATTTTACAGTGCGCCCATTTGTCAGCTATTGAATAACTTCTACTGCAACCGATTAAATTAAATTTCTTTTGAAATATTACATTGCTACACAAGCGTAAAAAATTAAATACTCGGCTGGTTTATGTACAAATGTTCATAAACTGATGATATCCATTGCAGTCTCTTAAAAGTAAGGCAGAAACTTTAGAGATTTTCCCAAATAAGGCATTGTAATAATACCTGTGTTCTTTTTCTTAACCACATGATGATATGAAATAGCATGAGAACTATTGATTAAGTTGCTTTTGAAAGAGCAAATTATTTCATGATTTATTAATTTACAATAGATTTTTTTGTCTGATGCAGTATTAATCAGTTGATAATTTTTTCAAACCTTATTATTGTGCTAAGATAATTGTATTGCATTTATTGTACCTGTGTTGTACACTACAGGGGCAGGATGGAGAACATCTGCTATGGCAGGCAGATCTTTTGGCTTGACGATATAAAGAAAGGGAATTAAAGCAACTAGGAAAATTAGGGACGTAATGTGAGAACATATATGTTCGTGTGGAACATTTGATCACAAGCTGCTTGGCCTGTAAATAAGCGGCTTCAGTTTCCTTTCACGTCATAGATGAATCTTAGTCAACAGTTAACCGAGAGCCTGTGTGTAACCCAGCTCGCCCAACTGAACTGGCAGGTAGGCACTTTGTGATCTTAAACTGAAAACAAGATTCTTTTTTTCTTAATATTTCAAATAATATTTGGAAAAGGTAGTGTCTAAGCATCAGCAGCGTTTGGTATAGATGATAGATGTTCTCCTCTACTGAGCCAGAGCTGGAAGCCATGTGCCGCCCTTTTACTAAGTTGCCTTTTGTGTGCCTGTTTGTCTTTCTGGAAATTAGATAAAACGTAATGTGTAGTACTTGCAGTTTGGCAGTATTACAATATGTACTCAGTGTTTCTATTTGAAATCCTAGCATGAATGTAAATTTAAATTGCAGATCTAATCTACATTTCTAAATGTTTAATTGACTGTTACGCTTTCCAAAACCATTCTAAGAGAAGTAAATTTGAAAATGGACAATCCTGGTTTAACTGCTGTGATTACAGAACTACAAGAGCTAAGACATGACAAAGATAGGAAAGAAGGTTTAGAAGTTACCTACGTGTTGGAATTGTGGATATATTTTTGTCTTCCAACAGAAATCCAGCTGACTGACTTGATCTGTCCTTTTGACTTTTGTCGAGTAATAGAAATGAGATTTGGTCCTAAATATAGACCTTCCTATCTCCAGCTGGACTTTTACTTTAGCCTGAGAAGCAATTCCTTTGCAGGAATAGTAGTGAATGTTTGAATGTTGTAATTTGACTTTTTTTTTTTTTTTTAAAGCTTGACTGGTTGATCACTTATTTTCTTTATCTGATTCTGCAAGTTGTGGCTATTTTTGAGATATGTGAGGCACTCTTTAATTCACATGATGGATTTACTATTTCCTGGCTTCACCAGTGTATATTACTTCTTCTCAGTATTTTTGAAAAAGCTGACATTTATTCAAATGCATATACTTTGCTGGATGTTATTCTGTGGGCAACTTGGAGGCACTCTGCCATCTCATTAGAAGAAGATATTTCAATTTCAGTTCAGACTGGAAAAATAAAGGAGAGAGAAGTGACCAAAATTGCCACCTGCATAATGGTTGCTGGGTTGTTCCAAAGTGCATGGAATGAGATTGATTCTCAAAGGATGGTTTGGTGTGGGCACCTCTGAAACAGCTGCTGTCACCTGGTATTCCTTGGAATAGCCTTCGTGAGAGGTTGTTAAGTGAAGTGAAATGGAAACTAATACGCATTCCCAGCCCCTGTCAAGGATGTGGTATATTGTGAGAAACCTTGGACTGCTGTTGCTTATTTGCTGCTGTTTGGATGGATAAATAGTTCCCTGCAGTGCCTTATAAGAATCAAACTTAGAAGAGTTAAAATTTGCAGGAAAAAGCCAATAACAGAAAAGATCAAACAATCTAACAGGTATGACAAGGAGAAAGAAGAGAATGTTGTGTGTTGTAGGCACCTGGGGTGTATTTTTTGTGTTTTTCAGTACTTTTGTTCCTTTTAATATGAGATTTTATGAATATAATGAGTACAGTTAAGATTTTCACTGGCATTCCAGATGTATCATGATTTATTGAATAATTATGCTGCTGGTAGAAAAAAAAAATTGCTATAAATGGTCAGTATCCTTAGAAAGGCTGAGCCTACACTATTTCAGTTTTGTACCCTAGAACTTAGTGTTTTTCTCCTGCGTGAATGCATCCAAATAATAAGCATTCAGATTGCTGTCGTTCTTGTGTTCCGTGCTTGACAGACAAGGAAAAACGTGTCTGCTCCTAGCTGCTGATTTCCTAACTTTTTTCCAGAACAATTACATCATCATGTTTATTAGTAACTTTTTCTTTTGTTGCACTTAAAAGGCTGTTAGCCACATTGCATGTAAAATGAGTGAGACCTGGAATCTCTCAGGACTAGTGGTTCTCTTTATTCTTTGCTCCATATTGAAAATCGTTCCTGTCAGCTGATGCTCTGCAAGCTGCCTGGAAGAACTTTGGCATAGTTTTCCTAACCTTTCAAACAGTAAAGGCAAAACTCTCCTTTGATAAAAAAGCCAGAGGACTTTGGCCCCGAGCCATTAAGGATGCAGGCAACCACGCTGCGATCTGACAGTGTATTCCACAGAACACTGAGAAGTTCTCGGGGTCCCTGGAGTGGGCTGAGGCACTTTGCTTGTACTTAACATATATCAACTGTCATCCGATGGCAGTCGGTGTAGAACCGAACACAATGGAACATCCAGATGGTCTAAACAAAGCGAGCAAATGTTCGCTGCTATTAAAAGCTGTTTACATCAACTTCCAGTATTTCATGTGCTGAAGTTTATATTGTGTCACTACTGGGTGCTTAGCTCCATCCTCAACTCATATCAGGGATTTCTAAACTATTGTTGCTTATGTGTTAAAATAACATTCTGAATATGCCTCAAATACATGCCGCTGAACCTTTTTGTTTTTTAGATAGGAAATTGGTCATTGTATGCTAATCAGATGCTTTCAAATATTGTAATTGATTGTCCCATCTAATTTCCCCTTGCTTTTCCTCTAGCGTAGGCTTCTTCCAGCACCTCCTCCAGCCAGCGCACACAGCACGCAGCGCAGCACCGGCTCCCATCGTGCACTCATCTCTCGCTGCTGCAGCTGTGTGCCACTGCTGTGTGTGCCCAGCTGCTGGGGGCATGCGGCAGCCTTTCCTCTCTGACACGCACTAAGATGTCTGCCGCTGTCCTGTCTGTGGGAGAGGTGTGTAATGACAAATGGATGCCTTGCATCTCCTTCTCCCGACCCTTGTTCCTGGTATCTGCATTACTGAAAGTCCAGGTCTGCTGGAATAAATTAATTGGTGGGGCACAAGCTTCCCTTACTGTATTGCTTTTCATGAAGCTGACGTGAAATTCCTAGGAAGACTGAGAATGAGAAAAACTTTACAAAACATTACTGTGTTTTGCAAGCATAGTTTCTGGTTAATTGTGTGCCACTCTTGAAAGAATGATAAAAGGTGCTTAAAGCTCTTCAAAAACAATAATAAATTGAGATGATTTAACCAGTTGAGAGAGGTAACGGTTTTCTTCAAATGAGTGAAAGATCACTTCAAAGCTATTATGCATTTGCAGAACACTAGCTTACAAAATACAAATGAACTATTTATTCCATTTGTTTTAAAATGAAGCCTAACCAGTTCTTCTTCCTCCCTACAAGCATCAAATTTTTCAGGTCATAGAAAAGATAGAATTGGACCCTCAGCTTTTTCAGGCGAGGACTGTTCTCCTGTACCTTGTACAGTTGATGCCAGTCACCATACTACAAACAATAAAATTTAAAAAAAAAAAAAAAAAGGTGCTTGAAAAACATTTTTTAAGGACAAGAATTTAATTTGGGGATTTCACTATTATTTCTTATTACCATTTGTATTTACCCCAGCTTATGCCATTCAGCTTCTCATTTCACAAGAACTTGCACAGAACGAATAGAACCATGCATATATCTTCTGAGAGAGAAATTCTGTCACATTTCATAGGTTTTGAGTAAATAGAGCTCTGCAGCATCTCAACAGCGCTGCTGTCAAAGGGGTTTATGCTGTGTGTTAAGGATATTTGTAAAATGTTTACATCATACGGAAGATTTTTGAAGTAATACTGTTAATTTTCAAAATTAGTGCATTAACAAAATGCTTAGAGAAATTACCATTCTGAATATAGGAGTTTCCTTTAATAAACTACTAATATTTTTAAAAATTGTAATTTTATAACTTAAGTACATCAGTTTATGCTGAAAAATCTTTTTTGCTTGTTTGCAAATAGTAGTTCTGTTAGTTTCTAAGCCTGTTAATTACAGTGTTGATTACAAGAGTTTGGATATTGAAATACTTCTATCTTAGTATTGAGAACTGTGAAGTGGTTTGTGACTTTGTAAGTGTGATTTTAATTGCTTCTTTACAAATGGATGAATGAACAATTGAAGTGCCTCCATCTTGGTGTTCTTAATGTACAAAATGGGTGCCGTACAAATAAAAATGTAGTATTTTACAGAGCCATTTTCTGTTTTGACAACAACATGTGACCAAAATATAAAATATAGAAATGTTATTATCTGGTTTTGCTATTAAATGTGAAGGTGGTGATAACAAATGCAAGTAGTGTATTTTTACCTGGTTTGTTCCAGACAATAATCATGTTGTTGAATACAAGACCAATTCCTGTTTTCACAAACTTTACATGTGAGTTTTCCAAATTCAAATTGAAGTATCTGAATAAGCTGGCATTGATATGAATAATTTTGTCAAGTCTTCCATTTAATTTTTAGCTTTAGTAAAATATTTAACTGTAGGCTCTTGATTTGAAAACTTTGTTTTTGTGGGCTTTTTTTTCTTCCTAAAATGATGCAGAGGGGAAAAAAAAAAAAGGCAACCTTCCAGGATTTTTGTGCTCTTGCTATTTTTTGGTTTTTTTAAATGGCTAAGTACTCTCTTTGCTGTATCTGTTCTACAAGGACCACATCCTTGGCTTGGCAAACATCCTTAGGAAGAAAGTTACTGCTGGTTGTTTCCTTTGGGCTCTGCAATGCCCACAACATTTTCAGAGGTGAAATGGCTCCCAGAAGAATCTTCTTTGGGGATTGTAATGGAGAGGGTCTGATACAACTGTCACAAAGGGCCTATGATCACCTTATTGTCCATACTATTTCTCTCCTTTCACATCCCATTAATCTTTGAACCTAGAAAGTACACATACTGCTTTGGTTATGGTGAACTTAGCTTGCAGGACATGTACTCTAGAAGCACCTCGTTAAGCTTTGCATAGCATACTTGCAAAATGTTTAATTATTATGGGGTCAATGCATCAGAAAAATATGAAGAAGTAAAGTTGAACACTATTGGCTCTGTTAGATGTTTGAGAATTTTTTTTCAGAAGATAAAGCAAGTTCATCTGTTATGTTGGAACATGACAATAAAATAAATTAATATAATTCACAGTTTAAAAATGATTAATCTTTGATGTTTCTGGTCCAAGGGTTTTACTACCAAAACCATAGGAAGTGGATGTACGAGAAAATGTTTTGGCATAGAAGTGATGTTATTAATTTTAAGTGTTTCACTAAGCAAAACCTTTCCTGATAGTGAAGAATGACAAAGAGGAGAAGATTGTACTTATATGAGGGAGCCCTGAGAGGTGTCAGCACAGAGAACTATTATAAACCCAGAGTTTTCAAGTTTGACGGGGTTCAAGCATTGTGCCCGCCGCAGATGAGACGTTTGGAGCCAGATTGTCAATCCAAATGCAAGCTGCTCCGTTTCCTGTTTATGCCTGCACAGAGTTACACATCCTGACACGCTTGCCTTCAGCTGCAGGTTTTTCCGCACTCCCTAGGAGATTTCTTCCTTAAAACAGCTTGTTATTTACCATTTAAGTAAGCCATTGGAATTTTGTTAATTCCTGTTTTACTTAACACATGCAAAATGATATCATTAGCTAAAGGAAGATAATGTTAAGGTAGTAAGGGTTACTGATACTACTAATTAAGTGACTGTTGCAAAACAAAATCTGATCAGACTCTGCCTGAATGTAGAGAACTGATGCCAAGTTTACTGCTTCACAGAGGCCTGGCCCATTGTATATCTGACCTGAGGTTATCAGTAATTAAAACCTGGTCCAGTAATTTAAAAATAACCTTTTGGATATTAAAAAGTTATGTTTTTCTATCTGTCATAAGGTTAATTAAATATTTTTAGCAGAAGGGATTGCTTGGTACATTTATGAAATTCCTCAGATATTGTTTTTGTTATTCAACAAAATTCTAATTCATCCTTTTTTTTTCTTTTTTTTCTGCTTGTCCAGGTGAACTAAAAACAGAACATACCTGACAGAATTTGCTGTGTTTTGTCCTTCCGCCATAAATCAGATTATAATGAGGAGTAATTCACATTATAGCCAGGTTAACCCTATCAGAGCCCTATTTTAGAGTTCTGCCTTATCTGTTGTATTGTTTTAAAAACTGGAATTTTTTCTAAATTTAATTGGCTTTCTTACAGGTAGCAAGAAATTTCTGTTGATTACCTACATGCCTGGCTTTAAAGCTAAAGGTGAGTAGTCTCTGTGAAAGAAGATGGCTAATTGAGTCTTAATTTCAAAAAAAGTTACTGTTACTTGATAAAATTACTGCCAAGGAACTACATATTCCTCTGCACATCGACCTTTCTGTTGCTTTACTGTAATTTGAAGTCAGGTCTTTATCACAAGCTGCACTGATTTATAACAGCACCAAACTGAAATGGGAAGAAATTTTATTAATCTAACAGTAGCTTATCCCTTAAAATAAGTGATATATGGCATGAGCAGAGTCAATTTATAATAAAAAGTCAGTAAGTTGAACCTGCATAATTGGGAAGAAAAAGAGAGATTGTTCTGAAGCTTTTCTGCAAATGGAACAGAATTAGAAGTAATATTTTCATCATACTCAGGATTCAGCATTATTTCAGGGGTCAATTGGTCTAGCTTTAAAGTTAATGACCCTCTTGTCATTGACTCTGTCAAAGAATATATCTTGTGAGGTACTTACAGAGATTTTAGCAAAAATATCTGAGCACTCCTAATGAAAACAGAAGTTCTTCATTTGATCACTCATTCATAGTTTGGGAATAATATCATTAAACTCAGTAGAGCGATCTTTGCTTATGGATGTGTTTTATATTGCTATAGTACCTAAATGCTTGCCAAGGATTAATGGGTTTTAATTTAACACTTCCACTGTGAGTTAGAAAAATCTCATTGTTTCCATTTTACAGGCAGTGTTATGCAGCAATGACCATGCTACTTACAGTTTAAGACTTTTGAGACTTAAGCCCTGGTGATTTCAGGCACAATCCCCAGGTGGGCTTAGACACTCATCCCTCAAACTTACATACCCAAATTTCACACCTGACCCTGATGTTCTGAACTTTTGTCCACTTTTCAACTCCTTTCCTTCCCCTGCCAAAAATAAAAAACAACCTGCAAACAAACCACCCCAGGCCACTAGTCAGCTTTGGAAAAGACATTACAGAACATATCATTCATATACACAACTGAATGAATTCTTTTTCTCCTGAGGGATGATTATATGTAATGATAGTGTTGAGCTGGGGTTTGGAAATTTGGTTTTAATAGATGTTAAACTAATGACTAAATGCAATCAAGTTTATTTCCTATATTATTTTAGGTCAAAAGGGTGACTACAGCCTCTTTCCAGACATTCCCCGTTGTCTTGATAAATTTTGCTAAATAATAGCTGATGAGAGTATTTATATCTTGAGTAAAGTGAGTATTGTTTGACTATAATTTTCTATTTTTATCATCATTTATTGTTTGCTTCTTGCATTATAGAAGTACTTAATGTAAATAGCAAAAAAAGTATTTTAAACCCTTTTTTCTCAATTGTCTTTTCAGTAAACACAGCATCCCAAAAAAACTTAGCAGTACCCAAGTTAACTTTACAATGGCTAAGCAACAATTCCCTTGATGACTGTGTTCACATTGTGAGAAGCATCAACACACATGTTTTGTCTATCAGGCCAAAAGCATATCCCATTTAGGGCTTTTCCCCACAGTAATCAAGGCTGAAGACAGCAAAACAGCATTCCCTTTAGAGAATGCAACAACAAAATGAACTCAACATTTGTTAAAGCTCTGATACCAATTCCTTTTTGCATTATATTTCAATGTGTCTTCAGTTTCTTACGTTTCTTCAGGTCTTAGAGTTTCAAGGTACTAAAGTTCTAAGCAAAAAATTACAAGACAACAGATTAATATAGCAAAAAGATTTGCTTTGTGTAAAGCACCCTAGGTTCAGGCTTGTTGCTAGTCATAGCTGGCCTACTGACCCTGGTTCACACTAGTTGGGTAAACCTACATATCTCTGCCAAGGTGTGCTTGCAGCATGAAATGTCTCGGGCTGTAATTAAATGAATAATGCATGTAAACAGACTTTCCAGATGCTTTTTTAAATGTAACTAATACAAATCTGAGCCAATTTCCTTTCTTTATTTTGGAGGTGAAATGGTGTGAAATATTTGTAACTTTAAAAATTTCAAAACATGTGATTTGTTTTCCTCTTATGATTGTCACTTTTTTTTTTAATTTCATTTATAGCAAAACAATTTTTTTTTTTAACAAAACATTTTTTTTGTGTGTGTGTGTACAAGAAGCATATCAGCTGCCTTTTCCTGGAAAAAAAGCTGGCTGGCATAAAAGCAAGAAGCTTGTGGATTTGGCCAGATGTTAAAAAAAAAAAAAAAAAAAAAAAAAAAAAGTTGTCATTAATTTCAAAAAATTACATTTTCATTGTGCCTATAGTTGAGAAATATGATTAGAATCAGCGTCACAGAATAATAGAATGCCTTGGGTTGGAAGGGACCTTTAAGATTATTTAATTCCAACTCCTCTGCTGTGGGCAGGATTGCCATCCTTTAGATCATGCTACCCAGGATCCCATCCAACTCAACCCCAGAGGTGGGGCATCCACAGCTTCTCTGGGCAACCTTTTCCAGTACCTTATCAGCCTCTGAGTAAAAAAAAAAAAAATTCTTCCTAGTATATAATCTAAGTCTCCCTTCTTTCAGTTTAAAACCATTTCCCTTTGTCCTATCGCTATCAGCCTGTGTTAAAAAAAAAAAAGTCAATTTCCCTCCTTCTTGTAAGCTCCCTTCGAGTACTGGAAGGCTGCAATGAGGTCTTCCCAGAGACTTCTCTTTTCCAGGCTAAAGAAACCTAACTCCTTCAACCTTCCTTCATAGGAGACATGCTGCAGCCCTCTGAGCATCTCTGTGGCCCTCTGAACCCCCTCAAACAGCTTCAAGATTAGTCTCACTGTTCTGCACCTTGGGATGGCTTGCTGGAGACCACCACAGATTTTGCTTTATTAAAAAAATAAAATGACATGGCCATATTTTTTAATCCATACCCAGTTTTTCTAGGCTTTTTATAGAATTTTCATTGTTTTGGTGATTAGATAGGGGCTAATTTTGTCAATTTGCATTGCCTTTGTTTAGTTTCATTTTGTATCTGAATTCTTAACCTTTCCATACTTTCAGTGTATTTTTAAATTATTGCAAAAATTCCCCTTCCTTCTCCTGTGGCTAGCAGGAAGCCAGCAGGATACCAATACAGCTTACTCACGGAAATTAAAAACAAAACAATAGGTAAGGAAAATAAAGAAATAGAACAAACAAGAGACACTATCCTCTCTGTTGAAGCTTAATAGGTTCTGCAGTGCTTGTTCAAACTATGGGAGCTTATTGATGCTTACCCAGGAGAGTTTCTACAGAATGTGGCTTCTGGTTGTTTCAGTATCTGCCATTAAAAGACTGTTATACTACTAGCAATGTCTCTGTGCCCACAAAATGGGTAAAAAAACGGTAAACTGGCAAACAGTGGCTGAGCAGCCCAGACTCCATACTCAAGGTGTGATAGTTTATTCAGAAAGGTAGTTGGTTTATTTATTCGTTTTTGAAGCACAGTTTTGGCATTGATGGGATTCACCAGGCAGGCACAGCTGACGTTGGACTGTCTGGATTTGCTTATCAATCCCCTCGATAGGTGAGGTCCATCTTACCCTCTTATCCTACCCTGAGTTGTCTGAACTATCCTGCACTGCTGCTCCCAAGCAGAGCCACAGTGTGTATAGAGGAAGACTGCTTTATTGTGCAGAGTCCCAGACAGGAGTACTGTCAACTCTTTATTGCCCAAGTATGCTCTGAAGTCCTACTTGTGCTGTTAAAAGTGGACTTACTAAAAAAAGAAAAGGAGAAAGTATGTTTTCCTCCTGGTGTGATTCTAGTAATGTAATTGTGTGATGAAGTTGCCTATTTCTCTTTTAATCAAAACAAAGAACTTTAGGTCATCTATTTTAAACATTTATTTGATAAAATTATTTAATTTTATACATATATAAGTTGTTATCCTCCCATCTTCAAAAACCATTGGTTGTCCACCTCATTTTCACCAAAGTTGCATTTATTTTATTTTCTTAAATATTTGTTCCAAGCTCATCAGCACCATGGATGTATGGTCAGAGACTTGTATCCAATTTAATGTCTTCACTCTAAACATTGGGAAAAAGAGACTTCTCCATTTGCCACTGACACGTGTGTGAAGAACAGCTCATAACATGATTGAACTCCATTGATTTTTCATAAAAGTTTAATAAGATGATACAGGTCAAAAGCTCTGCAAAATTTGCAATAAATTCCTGTAGTGATCTGAACAAGACTCGGTGGGGAGAGCTGATACCAGAGGAATTTAAATACAAGTTGAATTATATGGAGGATTAATTTTTTTTTTTTTTGTCTAATCATTTTGAACCTTGGATTTCAGATAATATTTCTAATACTGCACGCCTCTCCTTGTTTGTGTTCTGATTTTCCTTGTTTGTCTAATTTTTACAGATGACTTGCACGTAATGACTGTTTTAGTCCCTCTACCCCTCCAGAAAGAATCTCAGGAAAGTGCTTGAATCACCCCCAGAAGAGGAAACCTCAGATTTACATGTGAGTAGGCTGCTTTGTTTCTTGCCCATTTTCCTCTGAATATTTACTAACATGTAATGAATGTGTGAGGCTCAAGCAATGCTATGGTATTTAAGCATGGTGTAACAAGTCCAAGATACAGCTCTGTAACAGGTTCCCTGAGCTGGTTACAGCAAGGGTTAGGAAGCTTGCAGAGACTGGCCAGGAAAAAAGGTAGAGTGGTTCATCAGTTACAATACAGAAAATACCTCTGCAGAAAGCCCCAGTAGCTCTTCCAAGGGCTTGAGGGTTCTCCCCAGTCCCCTGTTCCATGTCGGTCCTTGGGGAAGCCTCACTGCTGCACAGTGCTGCTGCTGTGCCTGTGGCAACTGAAGGTTGATCTGAGCAGTAGCAAAACCTTTTCATGGCTTTCCTTTATTCCCTACGGTTTCAGGCTACGGAGGAGTAGGGTGTTGATACAGATACAGTGACTGTTCCTCTTGAGGAGGGGCTGCCTTGAGGGCAAGTACTGCTCCATGTGGGGGCTGTACAACCCCACCTTCCAGCAGCGTTGTGTGGGTGCAAGTCCTGAGGACCTGACAGAAATAGGATGTTTGAGGTGTCTGTGCCTGTCTCGTTTTCCTTTTCAGAAACAGAAGGTGTGTTATTCCTTCCTCCTGTGCTTTGTACACTCTTCCCAGTGCTGACAAGTGCACTGTTTGGTTTTGCTCTCTGTACTGAACTCCAGAGCTCTGTGTGGCTGTACTCAGAGGAAGGGAGCAATGTGAGTTGTTGGAACCTGGGTTTAGTTATTACCAAAGGATGTTTTAGATTTAAAACCCTCTGGAAAACATTCTTTATAGCTCCACTGAAGTCCTTTAGCTAGTGCAGTGTTTGCAGTTGACACCAAAGACATCTGAATATTCCTTAATGTAGTGGAATGTCCCAGAGAGTCACCTGTAAGAATTGTGCTCTTTTTGGAATGGCACACAGTTTCCTGTGTGTTCCTCTCTATTATCATCATCACTGTTGACCTATAGGTGAAAAATAGGAAAACAAATTCTCCATTTACTTTATGTGTTGCTTCAGTGCAACAACTACATCCCAGGGTGATCCCCTCTAAGAGCGAAGTATGAACCCAGCACTGGCTGGGGGGTTTTTCAGGATCCTTACATTGCTTCTTTTCCTGAGCTTATTTCTGCTCTCACTCTTGCTGTGCAGAACTTATTTCTGTGTTTGGATCAATGTTTAGGTTTATAGGCTAAAAACGTAATTGCATTTTTCTATTCATCTATCAAACTTAGGGATTATGTGTACTGTGCAGTTTTGTATGTATTCTTTTTTTTTTGAATTATAGTTCAAGTGAAACGGTAATTTCCACTTTCTCCCTTAAACTCTCCTCTTAGTACCTGGATTTCAGAAAGACAATGCAGCAATGGTTTAGGTGCTGATATTTTATAATTAGTATCTTAGAATTACAATAAGTTGTCATGTAATTTTAATTTATCCAAAATGTGTTTCAGGCTCTAGATCTCTGCGCAAAGTCTATTGCTACTTAAGAACGATATTTATTAGTACTTCAGACATATGATCTATTCTATTATTTCATTCACGCGTGTCTTGATGATGTTTCTATTACCATCCATTCTGATAGAGGTATTAGGATTAGGAGCTGGTTAGAGGTTTTCAAAAATCATCACTGTGGAGAGGGTGAGACTTTTGCTGTGTCAGCAAGTCAAGGTGGCTCATCAAGCAAAAAGCATCTCTGAGCTGGGAGGCAGGAAGGGGAGAAGCGGGAGAGGCTCCTGTTGCCATCTCACTGGCCTCTGCCCCCTGCCTTCCCCAAAGCTCTGCTCCATGGGTGCTGGTGGAAGCTCAGGGCCCTGGAGTCACCCTGCCCTCGGATGCACGTTGCTTACTGAGGGCTAAGCTACTGGACAGGGTAGGAGCTGAAGATAGATTATTTCCCATTTCTATTCTGCACTCCCAAAGGTGCTCAGTGCATTCCCCCACACCCCTCTGGCACTCTTTTCTGTTTTCTTGACTACATTTTATTATTATCTAATCTGTTATTTTTTTCCGTCTCTGTCGAGACTTCTGATTTTGAACTGTGTCTGTGCGGTTTATCCTCCTGCAGTAATGCTACGACTACTTGTGTGCTGTGCTTCTGTAGATTCAGAGCTACGGGAGAATGTGCAATGTTGTGTACCAGAGGAATGGAGGAATATTAGTGTATTGAAACAAAGGGAGATAGAAATCAAATCCAGACTTGCATTTGCCTGCAAACTACAGGAATGCGAACAAGAGTAATTTAATAGAGAATGGCTAAACTGTGGCTTGGTAATGATGCACCTTATCCTGTGCAATAAACAGGATGGTTTTACTTCAAACACAGAAGTGATGTGTCACAGAGGGAAAACAGCCTCTCTTGCAGGTAAGGCAGGAGGCCCTAGGGCTGCTGAGGCGCCGGCACGTGCCCTCACCTCCCGGCGGTGCAAGCCCGTGCTGCGCGGCAGGACGCGGGGCGCCGAGCTGCCCTACGCAGCAGCAGCCCCAGCTGCACCCCCAAGCGGGCGGTCGGACAGGTGCCCGTGGCGGGCGCGGGGGAAGGCGCCCGAACACTCGCGGGAGCTTCAGCGAAACGCTTTGAAGTTAAATCTTTTTGTACCTGCTGCCTGGAGGAGCCGGGCCCTCAGGAAGCAGGTAAGTGAGAAGGCGGAGGGCTCGGCTCGGCTGTAGCTTCTGCGGGGCCGCCAGGGCGGAGCCGGGCCGGGAGGGAGCGCAGCTGGGCGCTTTGCACCGCTGCTATTGTTCTCTGCAAGAATTGGAGCACCTGCGTAATTGTGTTTGAATTGCTTTAAGTGAAATTAATGAGTAATTTATGAATAAATAATAGGAGGAAAGATTTACATTGTGGCCATAAAAGTAATTTTGGATTAACCTTTTAAACTTTCACCTCTTTGTGAGGCCCCAAAGAACAGCCAGGCGGTTCTCAATAATTTTTATTTGCGCCTTCCCGCACAGTTGGCATGGCGGAAAATCCTGTTTCTTTCACCGTAGTTTTGTGTGAGGATTTTTCTTTGTGTTCTTTTTTTCTTCTTGTTATTCCTGTTTTGAGATGATAATTTTGTTTTCTCCTTTTCATCTTTATTTTGCTGCAGGAACTTTGTTTTCACTTCTGTACGTTCTTTTCTATTACTTTCCAGGAGGTGTTCTGCTTTTTGTCTTTGAACTTGTGCAAAATATCCCTTCCCAGATCTTGCGTGCACACATAACCTGATTTACTTTGTAGACACACAAACGTATTGGTCAGACTGTACTTGGCATGTTTTTGGCACTAATGCAAGAAAACGTCTAGGGAAGGCCATACATCTGTGTAAAAAGTAAAATGCAATGCAATGCTTTGCTATCACAGAAACCAAAGGGTGACTTATTTTACAAAAGAGGTGATAAGTGTTACTTGCCCGCACTGGCTCCAGTCCCCTGATGGGCAGTGTCCCTGCCCCAGCACTACACAGGACTCAGGTCAGAAGAGCAGGCACATACCAGCCTTGGCTGCTCCAGTTGTGCATGCTCCAACACAGTAATCTATACTGTGATCTGACCACTTCTTCCTGAAGCTATGCTGAGGACATATGTTTTTCCTGAAATGCTGTACTGTATACATAGGATCTTGGTCATGCTGGGTGCTGTAACTGTAACAGAGGGTCTGGGTAAATGGCATGAAATTTAGGTGAAGTACTAGACAAATTCCTGTAGCAGGGGAAAGCTGGCTTTGTTAATGTAGTCACCAAAGCATCTTTTTTATGTGTGTGTGCAAGAGTGTCTTAGGTGGTAGACTGTGAAATAGCTTCTTGGGAGTATTGACATGAGTGGGTAGCTGCAGGCTTCTGTCACTTGCGAACACCATTATTTCTGAGAAATTTAAAAAATAGCCCGGACTCATATGATGTAAATAAGTTCGAAAAACACAAAACTTATTTTGAGAGCTTTCTGGCTGTTGCTGTGTTTTGGAGTAATACATTGTCCTAGACATGGCACTGCTATGATGTATTAAACTAATATATCATAAGAGTGCCATAGCTTTGATGATGTATTAATGTAATATATCGTTAAGGTGCCATTGCTCTTTTGATGCATTACTCAAAACATTACAAACTGTTTGGGTTAGTGCACAAGCATCTGTGTGTATAAGGTAGAAGACAGCAAGTATTTCTATATTTGAAAGTAAAGTGAAATTTAAAAAAAATTAGCATGTGCAAGAGCAGTCTAGAAATCTTAGAAATCTGGGAGCCTCTGGAGAGAGGATTGAGCTAGATGGGACCAAAATTGAGATGGGAGCTGTGTGCTTGAAAGATCTCTGTCTGAAAGGCGTACAGAAGCTTTGCTGAGGGGAAGAGAAATTGCCTTTATTAGAACCAATAACAAGTTTTCATTTCCTTTTGAAGAGTAATGTGATACATGCTGTAATACAGAAACAAGTTCAGCATTTCCCAAAATGTGCTGATATGATTCTTCTCAGAGTACTTTTTGCACCTTATCCTCCACCTTGTACTTTGCTAACATATTTTCTGGGAAAATGAGGCTGGATAGATTTTATGCAGACATAAAAACTCTTTTGCCTTGACTTTTATTTGCTAACATTTGTTGTGTATGTCAGCCACTTTTGTTTTCAGAAAGGAGTGTAAGATATCTGGTTAGCACTGAGCATCTTTCAAAACTCGTTTTTACCACATCTTCTGACATATCTAGTTTTGGACAAGCTTTGGGAAAGCATTCTAAACCAAACTGAAAAACCCCTCGCCCTAAGCTGGATATCAAATTTGACCAAAAGATACTACAGCATGCATTAAATGCCGATATGATGATGAGAAATACTGATCTCACACATTGCTTTCTAACGGAATGCCAGCATGTTTTAAGTGTGCATTTATCCTTCTGAACTTTCTTGCCTTCTGCAAATGCAGTATAATTTAATGGATGTTGTGGGTGTTATTGACTGGACATATGTCCTTTGTTGCACAGCCTTGGTTGTGTTGAAAATCTAGGTCATAAATGCACTAGTCTTGCAATGATAAATTTAAATATTGCTGTTTAGTGTTATTATCTCAGTTTTGCCACTACTTTTTTATAGAGCAAGATTTGCCCAAGTGTTGATTTTTTTTTCCTTTGTGGAAGGTTGCAGAGGCATATCTAAAATGCTGTACTTTGAACACATTGAGAAGTGCTTTCAAGCAACTTCAGTGTAAATTGCTCTTTTGCTCTCTATGTTGAGAGGCATATAAAAAGCTGCATTTCTCCAGTTGCTTCCTGAGAGTTATTAGCCAGGACAGCGTGTAACTTTACCCATTTTTTTACATCCTGCTATATTGACCACTAGATGGCGTTGATATTGTTAAGATAAATGGGTAAGAGATGGATGGTGCTAAAACCTCTCTTCAATGGCCCCCAACTTCCTTCCTGCCATTCAAAAAGCCCAACCAGACAAGAAGGTCCTCAAGTATCCAGAGTTAAGGCCGTACCTTAATTTTGAAGAGTTGCTCACTGACAGCACGGTGACTACAGAAATGATGACGTAATTCATGTACTCATATGTGGAAGATTCCTGTTCCCAAATAATTTTCACTTGACTGAGTGCAGGCAAACAACTAAGACTGCAGCTGCAGCAACCTCAGACATAGCCCGAGAAAGGCAGTGGTCTTGGGATGTGCTAGCTTCTGCACTCTAATGTAGTCATCATGCTTAGTGGGTTACTATTTTAATTATAATTTTTTTTGTCCTGATAACAATCTTCATAATACATGCATTGCTCTGAAAGTAATGCCTCCTATTTTTTTCTTGGGAAACTACAAAAGAGACAAAGAGCACAGTAATGCTATTTGATAGAGCCATTTCTCAGCTACAAAACACAATTTTTTTCAACATAGTCACCACCATTAGCTGTGCATTTTTGCTAGTGATGAACAAGCATACCACACTCATAACAATCACCATCCAGAGCATAGTTTGTCTTTCATGTTTCTTTTGCCACTGCTAAAATACACCGCCCACCACCTTACTGTGCTACCATCCACTTGGCCTCCATCAACATTCAGCAAGCATCAATGGCTGCAATTTTCTTTTCATGAAAGAATTCAGTGATGCACTTTTGCTTCGTATGAACTTTGATATCAGACTGCCCCTCTGCTGCCATCTGTCACATGGAACCAAAATGTAACAGGAATACTGGAGGAAGGTTCAGTCTCTACTGATGTACCTCCAACGTCTACCTCTGATGTTGTAGTCCAATGTAATGTAATAGGAGGCATTACTTTCAGAGCAGCCCTCATAGTTATTGCCGTGCTTAACTTATGATCAGGTCACTCCTCTTGTATAAAATTACCAGAAAATATGAAGTTACTCAGTGTTCCCTGAGCATCGTGTGATGTCTTATAGTTGGTGCTACTAACCAAGGATGTTAAGATAGATCTATCTGTGTAGATTTGCATCTTCTTCAAGCCAACAGAACAGCATTTTGCAGCAGGAAAACTGAGACTGGAAAGTCACGGAGCTGCTGTTTGGTAGTGCTGGTATAGCCTTAGCTTCTATAAAATGTTAGTTCTATTTATTAAAAACCTGGATGGAAAGCTTGAAGAAAATCTCAGGAAAGTATGATCTTACAAAAGGGTGAGGAAAGTGATGTTTAAAATAGACTTTTGTTTACCTACCTTTGCTCTCCTGAATTTTTTGAAATTGGAGTGCCACTGGTGTGTTCCAGCCCCAGAAACGGGAAGGTGCTCTGGCTGGCGCTTAAGACTCGCACCCACCTTGCTTATGCAGAAATAGAATTTAAATTTAGGTTTCTTAGTAGCAGAAAAGCAGACTTGTTTGTATGTGGTTTGGGAAGCAATAGGTATTCTCTGCTAAAAATATTGGGGAAGTATTTCCTTGGGTTTGCCATACTGCTGCTGATACTGAAGTGTAAAGAGAGGAGAAAAAAAAAAAAGCAATTTCTTCTTTCAGTGATTTCTTCAATCGCTCTGGCTTCTGTTCCATCGACTTTGCTGGCAACTCAGGTAGTGTGGCAAGTGGTAGCTGGGATAGGTCATAGGCAATTTGACAGTTTGGCATAGTTCGTGACAAAAAGCAGTTCCTAGACCTAGCAGATGTTGCCTTGCTGGTCTCTGATCACTGCACACATTTGGGAGAGTCTACTGTGTGTGTAGCTGTGTGTGTGTCACAGTTTGATGTAGACTAATATCAAGTGACGGACAGCCTCTGGGACCCAGCTTGCAGCCTGCATGATGTGGGAACTCGGCATCTCAGTGCCTGCCTGAGGCTTAGTAAAGGTTTGCTTCCACAATCCTATTTCTTTTGGGATGATTGTGTAAAGAAAGATAGCAAAAGCCATTTGTGTTTGGTGATACAGCAAAAGAAGATCAGAATTTACATATAGTAAGTAATGAATTGTTTAGAAAGCAATGCCCAATTTCCTCCAGCGTAGCACTGTATTTCATAGAAGTATTTTTAGTCTTCAGGAAATCATTTGTAATGTGCTATTAGAGGTAATTATTTTAATGATTGTTTGGTAATGTGACACCAGCTTGGAGAAGACAGGTAAATGTATTCTCAGAAAACTGCTTTGTGATTATCTGTTTTTTTTTTTTTTTTCCTGTCATTTTGATTCCTGATTTAGGTTAAGGAGATGGCATAAGAATGAAAGGACTAGAGCCTGAGAGACCAAGAGGCAAAGTAGCTAATGAATCATTTTGTGCAGATTGTAGTAGATAGAGTCAAGAACACTGTTGTGTTGTTATATATACTTTTCTTAAGCATTAAACTTTTTTTCAAATTTATTTTGTGCTAATAGCTAGATATTCAGCCAGGTCAAGGCTTTGTCATGCTGGGGATAAAAATCCAGCTTCCTGCACAGTGAATAATTTTTTTTTTCTTTTTAGCAATCGTGAAGATAATATCAGTGATACTACTTCCCAGTTGTAGACATGCATGCTGTGATTCAACCTCTCTGTCCTGAAAACAAAAACATTCTCTGCTAAGGTAAGTTGATAGAAAACCACATAGAAATGTCTTGAAATGGAATGCTCCTTTTTTCACTCTTGATGAACTTTGGTGCATCAGCTGGAGAGCAGAGCTGGAGTGTGAGCATGCTGTTCTGACAGTTTGAAATTCAGTCTTGGAGAAAAAAAAACAAAAAAGAAATATTTTGGAGCTGTAAAAGCTGTGTGCTCTGTTGCTTTGTGCTTTACTAAACTACATAGCATCAGTCATATGTCCGCTCTGTACTGGTATGTTCAGAGGTGTTCCCTCTGAAACTGAGCATCTTCTCTGAGGAAGCCATGAAGGTGGAGTGCATGTGATTCCCTCCTTGGGGATCCTGTATTTGCCTATCACCCACCACTTGGTTCTTAAGAAAAACCTCAGTAGTGTCAAACAAGAAAGGAGGCTCTTCCTTACTTGTAGCTTGAATTAGGTAGTTGAACTATGAAGTACAGGCCGAAATTTATTAGTGATGTTTTTTCCAGAGTAGTTTGCTTTCTCCAAGGAAAGTTGGAAGTTGTATTCCAGGGCCCTGTCTTTTCTCCTACAGTTGGAATTACTATGTTGTGGACACATCTACTTTAACACTGTAAAACAATATGAGGCTTCTTACTCTGCTTTCACATGCTAAATGCTTCCAGTGAGCCACCTGAGATGTTTGTTGCATGGTGACTTCCTTCCACCCGCAGCTCTTGGCAGCAGCTCATTGTGCCAGACAGCCCTGGAGGAGGCAGCTCGGAGGAGATGCATCAGGGTAGGGAGGTGGACAATGGAACAGAGACTGGTGGTTTCTAGGCCCACTTGCTTGGAGACATGCCTTTAGTAGAAATACCTGAGACTTGTCCACTGTCCAACCGGTTCTGAATTTTAGTATTTGGCACACTCCTGTGTTTTAGATCAGAACTATCATCTTATCTACTGAGGTGTATGTCTGTAAGGTGTTTTCATTTCAAGCAAAAAAAAAACCCAAATGATGACGTAGAGGACCAAGTTAGGTCTGAGCTAGGCTTGAGAATCTGTGGTGCACTTGTGAAGGCAGATAAGTAAGAAATGAATGGTAAGAAGGTTAGAGGAAGAACAAAAGGAACAGATCTCTGATAACTTTACAGGGGCTATTGAATCTTGTCTTTGGGAAGAAATATGTAACTGATGGTTTTTCAGTAGATTTGTCTGGCTTTCCTGCGAGCAAGATTTCGGAGGATTTGGAGAAGAGAATCATGAGAAACACTGAAACTCTTAATACTCCCATCATAGTATGATGTGGGGTTTCAGCAAGCTCTTTAGCATCAATGTATCGATATCAGTGCTGGTTGTGCATACCATTTACATCAGTATTGTTATTAGTGCTGGTGGCAGCATGTAGTCTCTTTGAAAATATCTGTGGTTATTATGTGTATTACTAGAAACTGCTGTGTGTCCCTCTTTAAAAAGAGAGGCTGGTCTTGGAAATCAAAATGGCTAATTTTTTTCTCTATTAGCTTCACAAGGAGTTCCTTATAACTAAAACCACTGACCCAATGAGCCAAGTACCTCCATCAAATGTTTCATTTAATGATGTCTTTTATTACAGTTCAGCGACCCAATAGACTGAGTATCCGCATGGTGGGCTAAGTGCCTTTGAAAACTCGGCAGTAAAACTTCCTGCGTGTCATGTGCTGTGAAAATGTTCTCCCCTGACTGGAGTATGCCTTTTTTTGTATAACTTTGAAGAAATTAAGCAGCAGACAAACCAGATCAGGAGAATCAGTGTCTGTAAACCTACCTGTAATAATCAAAGGTCATTGTGCTCCAGAGAGATGTTTTACAATGTGAATGAGATAAGAAATTAATGTATTTCAGTCAAAACATTGATTCACCCTTGAGAACACATTTCTCTGGGTCCCCTCTTGTCCTCTCTGCATATCCTATAGTTTGCCATGTTCTCTTGCTAGCCATTTTCCTTGATTCACTCTTGTCCCTTCTCTTCCTGTGGTCTGTGTCACTGCTATAGTAGGATAACCTGGAGATTCCTGGGTGAAGAATCTGATTTGTAGGCTGTGTTATCTTCTGCAGGAACTTTGAGAGCAGTTAGGGCACTCAGCAGCATGGGCAGGAGCCAGTCTTGTGCTCCCCAGCTGCCCCATGGGTCCCTCACCATCTGTCATGGCAGTTATTTCATCCTGGCTCGTGGGGGCTGAGTCACCAACACTAAGATCTTTAGAAGTGCACAGGCTTACGGCTCTTACTGGGCTGAATTTTTTGTGCTGGAGTTTTTTTGTTTTTTGTTTTTTTTTTAATGGCAATAATGTCATTTAAATACAATAAGTGAAAAGTAACCCCCCTTTTAGTTTTCACACTATATTAACCAACTGTTACTAATTGAAAACGATTTATAAAGTTTCTAACAAAATTGGAGCACACCTATCACACTACAGTGAGAAACTTAGTATTTCAGAGTATCATCATGCATATTTCTGTGCTTAGGAGTGCAACAGGCAGATACAGAATGAGACCCATTCCTAAACTAACTATGAAGTTTTAGGCTTGGAGATGATTGTTTCCTGCACTGCAGTTTTTCCCACTCTTACTTAGTTATTTCTTAATGATTCCATGTGATCCTTTTCCTTTTTAGCTCTTGCAGAAAAACATTCTTGGATTGATGATCTTGTGGTGTTTACATTCTGCAATGTGTTAGAATGAACAGAAACCAAATAAACTATGTTATGTGAATGAGCTGTGCAAATAAACTCTTAGGATAAAGTGAATTGACTGCTCTCAATCACTTTCAGCTTCTCTTTTCTGTCTAATTGGAATGAATTACTTTGTTTACATCTCTGCTGTGGCTTTGTGTGGTTTCTTTTTAAACCTCATCTCCTAGTTGCTCCATTCTCATTTAGCTGTGCAGTGAATTTTACCAGCTTGTAACAGCTCTATCAGTAAAGGGAGGAATACTTCCTTCAGCAGGGTCTCAGTTATGGATATCGCAGATGTGCCTTGTGAGTTCTGCTCATGAACCAGCTACACTGGGATACAGAGACTGGTAGTTTCTGAGATATGTGAATGAGGCATGACAAAGATCTAAAACTGAGGACTTCATTTCTGGGGAAGTTCAGATCCTTGAGATCAGTTTTGCAATACAAACTGAGTTACTTGGAAAAGACCCCACTCATCTTTATACACGTAAAAGATGTGTATTTGGCTTCATGTCAGAAATAGGAATTAACAGAATTTTTAAAAACTTTTGAAGACAGCTGCAATTGTTGTATTTTGTCTTGGGTGGAGAATTTCAAAGGTTTATTTCATGATTATAAACTCTCAAGGGCAGGAACTGTTACTCATCCATGTTTGGAAAGCATCACCAACATGATTTGGATAACAATAGTACTACAGAAGGCTGAAAGAACAATAAATTAAAGAGTGGAAATAATGAGCTAAGGGGAGAACACATAACTTAGTGTGGTGATGGCTGCACATTGACTGAGAGAGGCTAATGCTGCTGGAAGAAACATGTTAAGTTTCCACTTAGAGATGATTGAAATGATATCAAATAACTTGAAGAAAAATCCTCTGAAATGGAGAAAAAGGAATTTGGCCTCGTCTGTGTGTTCTCCCAGGAAATTTCCTTTATTCTTCAGCTCTCTCTTTTTCCTTCCTTGGGAGTGGGGAGCCTGTCAGTAGAACACCATCCTATATGTGGATTCCAAGAGACATACACAACAATTACCTTCTGCCTGGTAAATCCAACCAGTCAAGGTCTGCTTCCTCCGCTTGCCCCCTTGGAGTAGCTGAGTGCTCTTGAGGTTCTCGTTGACCTCTAGAGTGGATGCACCAGTAGCAGTTCACATTCTAATGGTATTTATAAACCAGTTCTTGTGTTTTAAATGTTAGCGTGATAAATAATCAGGTTTTTGGAATAGTTTAGCAAGTAGGTCAGACTTGTCTGTGTGTTACAGATGATACATCTGGGAATTTTCCAGGATATCAGAGGAGTCTGGGACTGCAGAGAGTTTTAGGGATTCCAGTGTTGGCTGTTCTGGATGCCAGTAGGCATCGCTCATACCAGCTCTGCTATAGACCTGAACCTCGTGTACCTCAGGACTAGCAGACCTGTGGGAATAGTACACATTTTAAAAATATTTATTTTATTTTTAAAGAAAAAAGTTGGATTGAGACTTTTTGCTCTTTTATCTCTATTCTAAATTACATGAAGTATGTGTGTACTTGCTTATTCTAAAATAGTTCCTTAAACTACAAACGAGTTATCAATTTTTTTCTTGGTTAAATTAGTTCGTTTTGTATTAATTATGGCTTTCATGAGAAACATTAAAAAAAAACCAGGAGAACAACTGTAAAGTAGCTACCAGGAAGAAAGCAGGGTTTTTCTAGTGTCCTTGGTCTCAATTTTATCAACGTAAAGTGATCACTTCCTTTCTGGAGCTTTTTTCATGCTTTGTGTATATTATTTTTGTGTGTTGTTGTGCACATGAAATTGACCTCCAAACAGAGCTAAAATGTAAATACAGGAGAGGTGAGAGATAAGCTGGGTAAAACTATGGCATTGGTACAGTGAACTTTTAATGAATCATCTAGTCTAAATATTAGAAAATATGCTGGTAAAATACTGCTGTTTTCTTCATGACTCTCATGTTAGATAGATGGACAATGGTTCTGTAGTAGATAGGGGGATATAGTGCTAGATGATCTCACAAAATGTTCCTTCTGCTTCTGTTCACAGACTGACCACTTGTGACACCAGTGTGCTGTATCCCACATAGGCAGTGCTCGGGCTGTGCCGCCTTTGCCTGCAGCAACCTCTGTTGCGTGTTTGTGGTTGTTGCTCATTCTTGAACAAAACAGTGCTGAGACATGGTTGATGCTGTTCAGCCAGGCTTCCTGAGGGCTCTGGAACACCAGGTGAGATATCAGCCAGCTTTTTCTGACAAGCAAAAGTGCCTTAACTCTGTCACCCTGGAAAGTACAGCGCTTTTTGGTAAGTTTTATTTTTTTTCCTTGCAGGATGCTCAAGGGGTAAGGCTATGTCAAAGTTGGATATACAAACAAATTTAAAAAAGGAAAACTTTGTTCCCTTTACTCTTCTTGGCAAAGGCTGTTTCTTGGTTATGTGTGTTGTTGGAGAAAAAAAAAAAAACAGAAAACCTGTCTTAAAATAATTTCATTCTGATGCTGCTTCTCTGTTTAGATTCCACTATGAATATTTTAGTGTTATTGTTAAACTAAAATTCTTTTATGTTTCCTATTTTCCTTCTGAAAACAATGTTTGGTGAGGTCTGTTAATGTTTTAGCTGGTCGTTGTAAGCTAAGACATAGGGGGCTGACTGGTGACCTTGTCTTGCTTTTGGCTGGGCTTGCCTTAGCCTGAAGTGGCCAGGTTTCAGCAGTTGTTTTCCTGTTTTGACATTTATGGTCACTCTGCTGCTTCTAAACATGCAGACACTTACTGCTAAATCCTTGACACTCCCGTTTTTATTCCCTCCATCCTCCAACCCTCAAATATATAGATGACTCTTCTGAAAATATGAACAAATTGGGCCAAGTTGACTTGTGAGTTCTGTTTGTGGTACAAAGAAAAAGAAAATCAAACAGGGAAATTTCAGACATGAAAGAAAAATGTGGAAAGGCAGAGAGAGCTCATGTGAAGAGTAATGATGTTGTCACTCAAAGAATCATGTGGATTTTAAATAACATAAATGAACAGAGAAGAGACACTAATACAGAGAAGCAAAAGTCGCAAAACGTGCTCAGCTCCAGCATGTTGGGGCCAGCACCTCTCTCAGCTCCAGTTCTGTTTCCAAAGACATGCAAGACTTGGGGGAGGCCTCTAACTGCAAAATCAAGTTGTGTGAAACTTGTGGACAGGTCTTATTAGGAAGAGTAAGAATTTGTTGTAGAGCATTTCACTGAATTTGCTAAGAAAAAAAAAGTGTGAACTTTGGGAAGGAGCTATAGTGTTTTGTTTTAAATTAAAATAAACTCCAGTGATAAGCTTCAGTTGTCTCAGCAGGAGTTTAATATATTGATTAAACATACTTAACTAATTATTCCATGTCATTTTTTATCTGAAACGTATAAAAATTGTAAAATAAAATGACATTTATTAAATGAAAATTAGAAACAGTATCACTTACTGTGGCACGTCTGTAAAATATAAATTATAATTTATTCAGGCCTTGTTAATACTTCCAAGTGATGATAATAATCCACCATATTTTATTTATTTTTTCCTTTACATTAAAAGTGAATCATGAAATATTTATGAAACAGAAATATCATCTTGCATATTCTACATTTGTGCTTAGTTTTTCTTATATTTTCTTCTGGAGCACCCCTGCCCCCAGTTATCTCTTTTGCTTTCTGCTAAATAGACTGATTATAGTAGGCATCCACGGTACTCCATGTTTTTTACTGTGCGATTCAAACTCAGGCAGTTTTCTAGGCCTTCTTCTTACAAAAAGCTGTGATGTGCTTCTGTGCTGTAAGAAGCACTTTGTAGAACTTACCCTCTTTGATACTTGCGGGTCTAGATCAAGCAGTGAAGAGTACCACAGCTATAATGATGTAGCACATGTTATAAATGCTGTCGTATTGTTTAGAAGAGCATGCCCCTCTCTTTTATTATTCTGCACCAACATGCTTCTGCTTACATGAGTGGAAAGACAGCACTGCAAAACAGAGCTCTAGCTGTCCCCATGGGGAACAGTGCCTCACAAATCATCCTGGACAGCAACCAGAGAACTGGATTTTTGAGTGTTCTTGAGGAATTCCCAAAAGTGATTTGTGGCACATGTGCATGTCAGTAGCTACTGAATGGCCTTCAGCAGGTTTTGTTGTACATACAGTGACTTGTTCAGGGTCCTTCTTGCAAACATACTTTTTTCCCTCTGATACAGAGTCCCCATATTACTGTATAACTGACAGTTGGCAATGATAGTATCCAGCAAACATTCCGTAATATCTGTCATAGTGTGATTGACACAAATGCCTGCAGGGAGGCTCCTGTTCTGTGAAGTTTTTGGTTGAGGATATTGCACTTGATGTCACACCATGGATCACACAGCTTTGTGTAGCTGCAGCAGCACATGCAATGAGCAACTGGTGTTACTGAAGTGTTTCTATGTTCTGCGCCTCACACCAAGAATCATTTCCTTATTTTACAGTGAATTTGCTCATCCCAAAGCATAGGAAAAGCAAGATTTAAGAGGACAAATGATGACTACAACATTAAGTTTTTCTACTGTTTGTGTCAGCCTGTATTATAAGCCCTGTGGTCTGCGATGGGGCTCCAGTGATCTGAGCAGAGTACTACAGCTGAGCCATTGTTAATGTAGGCACCATCAGAAGCCTGTATTCCATCCACATTTTGCTTTACTTTGCATGTAAATTATCCTCCTGGGTGTGCGCAGAAACTACCATAAGACTGAATGTTAATCTAGGACTAAAGGACATGAGAGTGATTTCAGGAAACAGGGGTCATGACTTTCTTGGAGTGATGGGAAAAGCTCACCTATTATTGTGTAAGTCCAATCTTGCATGCCAGACTTAAATAAATTGGAAAGACTTTTGTCCCACAGATGAGCAAAGAAAGGGGCTTTGGAAAACGTTTGATGATGGGAAGCCTTGTCTTGTCCTATTGGCATGGGCTGGACTGGGCTGAAACTACCAAGTAATGCAGCAAGGTTGGTTCCACTGACATCAGGGTAGGCATGTCTACTCGAAGTGAGGATTAGGCCCTCTTCTACCTTTAATAATTTAGCAAAGTTTTCCATATTGTTGGCAAACTGCCATTAGAAACTGAATCTTTTCTCTAAAAGCTTATATGCAACTGAGAATATGGGATGGGCACAGAAGTATTTACTCTCGTGCCAGCGTCACAGGGTTACAAAGCTGTGAGATCTGGTGCTCCTAAAACTTACCTGGAATTTTTTTGTATTGTTATTAGTTTAGTCTAATTCTCTGAACTGCAGTCTATAGCAAATACACCTGCACAGATAAAATTATAGCAACTGTACTGGAGTAGCTAAGAGTGTCATTAGAAGTTTTATCGCATATCTAGACTATGGGTTTCATACTAAGGGTTAATGAAAAGTGTTATTCAGTATTCCAGGAAATTGTCAAGATCACCAAGTATTGTACTGATGACCTGTGTTACACTGAACTCACTCTTTCCATGTTTCCAATAAAAACACACGGCAGATTGTTCCAAAATCAGTGTCAAACACAGTTAAAAATAAATTCCCTTATAATTTAAAACTGTAGTACATATACTAAATATAGTGCCTATATATATATAATATAAATAAATATGTTTTCCTTAGATGAGATTTTGATCCTGAGACCTCATCTGGATCTTATGAGATGTAGTTTTCAGTTATGATTCCCAACAGTTAAAAGTATCCTATCTATTTGACTCTGTTTTTATTTCAACACTAACACGGCTTTGTTTTATTCAAACACAGTATTTGTAAACAACTAATTATGGACCCGTTTCTTCCCCTTGAAGCATTAACACTTGGCACCATGCAGAACAGTCCCTTTTCAGCTACAAGACAGTTTAGGGGAAGCAGTGGACTTGATCTCAGAACAGTAGGGTGCTACTGACAAGCTGTTGGACCGCTTCACCCCCTGCTCTTGAAATGGCAATCAGATGAGCCAGAGGGCAACTTTAAGAGAATATTTTTCTCTTGTAGCTGTAACATCTGCCTCCTTGGCAGCCTCTGCTGGCAGTTGTGCTGGAAGCTCTGGAGTTGCCCCTGGCCCTGTGCTGTATTTACATTGCTGGGAAGTTAACCTGAGCTCTGCTGGATCCTGTTACCTGATTTTCTTTTGTTCTGTCATTTTTCTCCTCCGATTGTTTGGCTGCTTAACCCTTTTTGAACAATGTTTAGAGTGAAATCAAGTGTGCAGAATGAGATGAAATGCATTAACTTTTTTAACTGGTAAATTCCTTTTTGAGTCAACACAGCTTTTCTGATCTGTTTAGCTGGATTTATTTTGCTTCACCATTGCTGCCTGAGCAGCTGAAAGTGCCGTTCCCTACATTTGTACTTTTCTCTTAGCATCAGTTTGTTTATTTTTTTTGGACTCTTATGTGTTTTGTATTTCACTCTTCTCTTCTGAGAAACTGTATTTTGACTTGTGCTTCATTTTGGTGGAATGATGTGGAATGCAGAAAGACAATTTAAAAGTAGTCAGCATGAACATATCAATATTTATTGAAATACTGAAAAAAAAATCCATTGGTGATGAGAAACTTCTGGCAAGAACTGACATGACAATATGTATTTCACTGATACAGTAAGAAAACTTCAACTTCAACAAGTAACTCACTGCACATTCTAAGAGTTGCATGGATTTAAATCCAAGGCAGCTGCAGAACATCTGTAGTACAAATAGTCAGACTTTACAGATTGTCTGTTTACACACACAGAACAACTATAATAAACCAGCCAAAG
The DNA here is from genome assembly GCA_037305975.1 of Chrysolophus pictus. Classification (NCBI taxonomy): domain Eukaryota; kingdom Metazoa; phylum Chordata; class Aves; order Galliformes; family Phasianidae; genus Chrysolophus; species Chrysolophus pictus. The sequence goes on along the minus strand of CM074583.1, from coordinate 9,195,553 downwards.
CCAAAACCTTTGAATTTTTAGTCTGCTTTTACTAATATGTCCTGTAATCGATAAGACAGTCAAAAGCAAATGTTTGGTTACAAAGTAGTTAACAATTAACATGAGGTTTGGTTATTTTCTTTTTCTTTTTCTTTTTTTTTTTCTCCTTTTGTTTGCAAACTTTGGGCAATCAAGTGGGATTCTTGGAATGACAGATATGGGCAAATATATGTTAGTTTATCTGAAATTGTTTCCATTAAATTGTATGTAAAAATCTTCTTTCTTACATCCTTATTTTAATTCTTTTGTCCTGTATGTAGATTATCATGCTGCAGATACAGCTAGTAACATTTTTAAAGCTTTTTGCTTAAATATTCAGTGATATTCACTGTAGCATTTCAATAGCAAAAAAAAAAAAAAAGAGAGAAAAGAAAATGCAAACACTTGAAATATGCTTTATTTTTCTTTTAAAAAGGAAACGAATGACCAAACTTTGAACTATACTCATGATATGTAGATATCACAGCCACAGTCAATTGCCACCTGCATCTTACTGTCTGTTAATTTAGTTTGTTTGAGGGAGAATGCTCTTAGGTAAATAATGTTGCCATGCTTGCTGTGTAGGATGACCATGGGGGTGTATTCAGTTTGCTTTTGGCCAGTATGTCATTGTGTGCATTCTGTGACTCAAGGCAGGCATCTAGGAGGTGCAGACATCAGGCTTTGCTGTGTTTGTACCCTATGCATGGACAGAATACAGCTGATTAATACAAATGATTAAAATAACATGTTAACTAATGCAGATGTAATAATTAATGTCTTTGGTATACAGTGTGTGGATAGTTGGAAAAAAAATAAGAGAATGCACCTTTTCAAGTTCACATGAAACAGAAAAAGCTACAACTCACATAATTTACAATAGATTTAAATAAACTACACTTAGGATTATGAAGATTTACAGACAATTAATCAAGTGAATGATTTAAATTTATGAAGACCTTTGTGTGTCCCTGAACTATGTTCCACTAGCTTGAAGACATGCTACAGTAAACACATATATTTGGCTTCTTCATTCTGGCTATATCTTAGATAAAGTTGAAACCAACAAACAATAAATTAGCATCATAATTGTCTACAGTGGAAACTATCATATACAGTATAAATAAACTATTCAAAAGCCAGCAATCTTCATGAAAAAAAATCAAAGAATTAGGATTTTATACAGTTTCTACAAGTGATTGTACAGCTGATAATCTCAAAATTAAAGTCAAACTAAAGTCCCCTCCCCCCACTGATTTTAGTGTCTCACGACATACAGTAATTAAGTACTGGTAAAATAATTACCAATTTGAAAGCAACATTAAGGAAATCACTGCTTTGCAATTTTATCACAGTTTTTTTTTTTTTTTTTTCTTTTTTTTTCTTTTTTCCCACAGGACCTAAAGAATGTAAACACTATGTTTTTGTTAATGTTAGAGGCTAATACTTTATTTTAAATATATGTTGATCCACATCTGCACAGTTACCTTTAAGGATAGTGAAATAAGGCAAGACTTAGAACCGTGGCACTACATTTTAATACTGATACCTTCATTCGGACAGAGAGAGATTTGTTTGTTCTTCTCCAATATTTGTTCTGCAGCAGACTTTGGCCTACATAGACACAGCAGTATCACTCTTCTTTTTTGCGTAAAAAAAAAAAGTGTGTTACTTAACCTTAAAAAAAAAAAGTTGGATTAGATATTGGACATCATCTTGTACAATTTACTTGCCTAGTCTTGCATTGCTTAATGCATTTCTGTTCTTTTTTATTTTATTTTTGTTTAACAACAGTATTTGTTGAAGAAGTTGTCACTTTTAGTGGCTTAGGTATCTTCCTTTTTTTTTTTTCTTTTTTCTTTTTTTTTTGGAAAAGGCCATGAGTATATAGCAGAGCTATATTTTAGCCACTGCACTAGTGAAGTATATATTTGAGTTGATTTTTTTTTTTTGTGCATTTATCTTAGATTTTTAATGACAGCCAGTGACAGTAGTAGAAGAAAGATACTGCCTGATTTAATAACATGAACACGTAATGAAACAGACTTTAGAACATAGTAAGAATGTCAAGCTAAATTGAAAACAGACTCTTTGTATTAGCTATTTGCAGGCCTGAGAGACTGTCAAAACCAGCCTCTAGGGAAATGGTGGCCATACTACCTAGAACGTGGCGTAGGTCAACTCTCTCTTATAGACTGTTAAATGGATGCCACATTGTTTATCACAGAAAAAGTGTTGGGTCCTTGGAAGAATGGTAGAAGATGGTATAGATGCAGCTTTGCATCTATTATAACTGTTCTAGAAGTCCTGCTGTACAATGAAGGAATTTAGTGCACTCAAATTCCCCACTCTCTTACCTCAACAATACAGATCAGTTTTCCCCTAAATTTCTTCATATTGGCAATCAGAAGTTAAATATACAAGAATCATTCTGTCCTTATTCATGTTGACATTGGTGATAGTATCCACTTTTTAAGTTTACTTCACTCCAGTTTATAAAGTCCTATAGAGATTCCTTTGGGGATGTGTAGCATATGATTCACAGTTTGCAATACAAATACCCTGATACATCACTTATTTACTATTAGTATTTGATTATTATACCATTTTGCAAAGTCTTAAAACCACATTTTAATTAGTGTTGCTTGGAGCAGTTCAGAGTATATTTTTTCCTTGAAAGCAGAAGCTCTAACGGATATAATTTATGCTCTCTTTGCATGCAGCATCTCAATGAGAAGGTTATTACATGGAACATCTCCGTTCAGGTGTTTGTAGTAGAGGTATTCTTCTGCCTGCATACTGATGGCCCGGATTTCTGGTAGTCGCAGGAGAAGCTGCCCAAATTTGTCTGTTTGCTGTGGGTAATTACACATTGTGTAGTCCAGCAGAGCAGCATTCACTTGTTCCTGAACACCCTCCACAAGCTGGAAGTTCTCTAGATTTTTGACATCTGAATGATAATTAAAACAACAACAACAAAAAAGTAAGAACAATTGAGTTGCATTTTAATTACGGCTTACTAAGGCAATTTTTCACTAAATGTTGTGGGTTTTTTTGTATTTTTTTTCCTCCTGACAAAAGCATACTCTACAAGCTGCTGAATATTCAGTGATCCCTTTTGCGAACTTTCCTGGGAAAATGATCACAAAAGAGCTTTAGCGGAGTGTCTTGTTGAAATTCTGCATATACCTCAAATCAATTAGACACCAATGGAGTCTGAGCAAGGTCAGCTCTTTTCATATCTTACAAAAAGAAAGGTTGAGGATTCCTAAAGTAGAAGACCATGATATATTGCTAGCAAATGAGTCCCAAGAGGAAGCCCTATCTTTAACCTAGTATGTTACACAATTCATATAATTCTGTATTAATTTTTCTGACCCAAGGTGAAATCTGTGTCCAGGGTATGATGTAGTTAATTCTAATAAAAAGTGACAGCGCTCTTGTTTCTGTTTGACATTTTCTAAATGATTCTGAAAGCCTTTGACTTGTCTAGTCTATGTTAATGAACCATCTGGTACACTCCAGTGACTGCCAAAATAATCTTCCCTACTAGAAACTCTCTAAAATATATATTTCATTGACTAATGATCTTTATAAATTGAAATCATTGTCCTTTGGGTGGAATACCAGATAAGAGTGGTGCCCTTTAGCCTGACTATGCTTCCTGAAATCCAGCATGCTAATTTTATTTGGTATTGGACAACACAGGTGCTTACATCAGTAGGTAGGCAAGATTTGTTCACTCTACCTCTCTTTGACTGTCTTCTTTCTGTTCCTACACAGGAAGTTTAAGCTACGGAAATGGTGATCAGAGGTAAATCACAGAATCATAGAATCACAGAATTGTAGGGCTGGAAGGGACCTGTAGAGGTCATCGTGTCCAACCCCCCTGCCGAAGCAGGCTCCCTAGAGTAGGTTACACAGGTAGGTGTCCAGGCGGGTCTTGAATATCTCCTGAGAAGGAGACTCCACAACCTCCCTGGGCAGCCTGTTCCAGTGCTCTGTCACCCTTATCACAAGAAGTTCTTACTTCCTATGCTGCAGTTTGTGGCTGTTTCCCCTTGTCCTATCGCTGTGCACTGCTGAAAGGAGTCTGCCAATATACTAACTCCTTACTGTTTCAGTCTGTTTGTAAAACCTGTTTCCATGCTGTCTTTTGACATATCTGAAGACTGCAGAAATTATTCCAAAACTTGCAAATCAGACTGCTGCTATAATGCAGAAAGTGGGAAGCAATCAAAGTACTCTTGCTGGGAGAACTTATTTTGGTCGACGTTCAATCATTTGTACCATCAATAGAGTACTGTAATATGGTTTCTTTGAATAAAGACAAATGTGTCCCTATATGGATGTTCTTTGAGCAAGGGAGAGGGGGAATTTGGCAGAATTTGGTTCATTGTAAATCCCAGCCTTTGAATGGAGGGGAAATGAGTGTTTTCCTTTGTAAAATAGGAACGCACTTTGGTTCCCCAGTCCATTAGTGGACTGGAAAGCTGTGTAAGTTGGATCTAATTGCACCTTTTCCTAGAAGAGCTTTAAATAGAACAAATGGTTCCTGCTCATAACTGTGCTAGAATAAGAGGAAAATCGTTGAAGGTGGCAAACATTTTTCCTCAGGATCAGAAAACAGGAGGGAAGCCACGCATCCCAATGGCAGAGCTGGATAGCATGCACAGACTTTGAGCAGGAGCCTCTCTGGAGCATGCTGTACTTGCTGCCGGCTGCCCATTAGCTTCACTCTTGCATGGGCTTTCTGCAAGGTGGATGGTTCCTGCCATTATTACTGTCTGCCTCTTTCCCACTTTCACTGTGGAAATGAAGCAAGTGGCTCCCTGAATCTGATGCTGCTTGCTTGGGAACCAGGACATGACATCTGCTTGAATTTTGCTATCTGGCTTTAAAGAACTCGCTAGCAGTACTTAGGTGATGATGACTGTCCAACTAGAATCATCTGAAATTTCAGTATCCAGAGTGAGGAGAACTGGAAATTTCAGAGCTGCTGTGCGTGGTCCCTGAGCTATTCACACTTATTTATCTGAAGTCTTTCTGCCCGTGTCCCTGGTAAATCATGTTTTCGTATATTACTCTGGATGTTTTCTAAGAACTGTTTGTTTTCACACAGGTACCTAAAACTCCCAAGGTATTTTGCAGTGAGTGTGACTTGATTTAAAAGTTGAGTGTTGTGTTATGATTAATAGATTGCTTTCAGAGGCAAGTTGCGATAATGAATGAATTGGCTGAACATAAATTCCCCCAGAAAATGTGGCCTGTGTTGGAGTTAAACTGTGTTAAACAGAAAGATAAATTGTATAATGATTTTAGAATTAGCATGTCAAACCTTTTTCCTGCTAAAAATAACTTCAAAATAACTTCAAACAGTTCTTTAAATACTTGTGCATGGCAACAAAAGCATTAGAGTCAGATTTAAAAATAAGTATAATTAACACAAACAGTAAACAAAAAGTAGTTCTGGGACTTCTATGCTGCATCCAGACAGAGGAAATACTTTTAATGTATTCCTGGCATTTGTGATGAGAATCGGATGTTTGTAAACAAGGTGGTTTTAGTTAATCAGTCCGAATGCAAGGAATTTTCCTTACTCTTTCTATAGTGAATCAGAATATTCATGGTCCAAGTGACTACAGTGTTGGACATCATTACATCTGTGTGTTGATCTCTCTGGCAGTGCAGTCATGACAGAGATGGTGTGGAGGCAACCTGACGACCGGTTGTGTCTTTTGAGTGAGGTCCTCATGGCATAACCAAGATTGGCAATTCAGTATTTAGATGATAGTGATTTTATCTAACTACAGTTTTATTTTTGTTGCAGATGTTTCTCACGTGCTTTGGGTTTGTTTTTGTTCTTGACAGTTATTATTTAACTTTGGCTAAAGGAGCTTGCTTTAGTTTTCCAAGTATTTCCTTTTCGATAAGGATCCTTTGAACGCTAATGAGGTAAACTGGCAAAACACCAGGTGATGCTGATGTAACTCTGCTGAAGTCAGAGCTGTATAACGAGCATGAAATCTGCTACTGACGTACAACACATCGGTCTTTTGTGCTTTTGTGTAATTCTTCACTCCTGTCTGCTTTTTAGAATTGCAATGTCTCTTACCAATTTTATTTCAGTTAGTAACAATTTAAAGTACACATGTTTAAGCTTAATGCAAGAAATAATTTTCCAGGGCTTAGACACTTGTAAATTAAATGAGTAGGAATAGGTCCCCCCCCTCCCACCCACACACCCTTAAATCCTAGCAGCTAGAAAAAGTGTTTTGTGTTGCTTACAGTAAGTATCAGTCTCTTATCTCTTCTACTTTATTCACTCAGGGACTAATTACGAACTTTTTACATGAAACAGCCTTACTGCAAGCTCACAGTGGGGCGCGCATCTATTTCTATCCTTATTGGAAAGTAAACCCTTAGGTCTTCTGGAATATATTATATGTTTTACAAGAAATAGCAATTGCTTTTCTGTCAAACAAAGAATTTTTTGTTCTCTATAGCTTACTTTTGACGATTAAGACAAAAACAGTTTTATAGTGTGTCAGGATCTGCTCTGCACTTACTGTAAAAATGTGCTACTATTCCCACAAATCTCCCAATTTTGATTCTTTTATACATCTGCTATAAAGCTATGTTTTTAGCTGAAACTGCATGCAACATTCAGACCAACAAGAACATTTCTGCATATTTTTCCCAAAAATGGGTCTGGTCTTTAGAGGGGAAAATATTTAGATTTCAGAGAGGTTTTCTCCCTCTCATATTCCAAACATGAAATACTGAAAATTTGGTGGTGTATTAATCTGTAGAGAGATTCCTTTGGTCTGGGAATTCTGAAAAGCAAAATGAAAGAGAATGAGAGATTTAAATCTGAAAAATAGTAACTCCTTAGGAGCAGCGTAAATATTTCCTAGAGAAAGCTGGTTAAATTTTACTGCACACATTTTATCAGGCACTTTTTCCATGTAAAATGAGGAACAGGTGCACACACTGATACATCAGCTTCCACTGTGGATTTTGCACCATTGCAAATTATGGTATTGCAAAGGTGAAATAAGGTTATGTTCATGATTCTCTGAGGGTAGAAGTCCCTCATTTTCATAAGACTGGAAATGGACATTCCAGGCAGTAAGACTTGATCCCAGCCCAGGGCTCATCTTCCTCTCCTTTAAAGGGTACAACCCTATCCATGTAAGGAGGCTAAGGGATTTTACTAAAATCCAACAGGCCCAAGTGCTTAGCAACTCTTTGGAATGATCAAAAAAGTATAGCTAAAATATGTTTTTTAAACTCTGCCAGGGTGGCCTTCAAGCTCATCTCCAAGAATTTTGTCCAGCTGGACTGGAAGTTTTGTTGGTAAATTTTGATATGTGATAAAGAAATCTTTGAGAGCAAGAATAGTAATGGTTGATAACTGCCAGCTTGAAACTTGTTCATGATTCTCTGTAGTTTAGACAGGAACAGCCTAGCACGTCTGCCATAATAGCAAATATATGGCATTCTGTGTCTAAGTTTTCTTGACAAGCAGACTACTATAATGAAGAAAGATTTGTGTTAAAGATGAACTCCTTATTGGAAAATTCCCCTTGATTTTATTTGAGCTTGTTTGTACTGAATATTATTTACTTAGAAGGCATGGGAAACAGATTCTTTTAGATGTGTTTATTGATTGATTGGAAGGTGCTATACTCAGCACTTACCAAAACTTGAAAAACTTTTACATTACAGCAACAGAGGTCACATTTGTATTCGTAAAGCTTCCCATCTCTGAAGTAAATGTATTGAAAACTTTTCCTGTGTTCTAAAGGGTTCTTTCTCTGTCTCTAACAGGGTAAAGATTTATCTCTGACTGTTTATGAGGGTCATAAAGCAATTTTCATCTTGAGTTGAACATAACATCAGATAATGGGCACATTGTTTTGAAAATCTTAATTGAATTATTCTCTAGCAATGTGTTTAATTTGTAGGTAAGTGTTAGGCAAAAAAACAACTGTATTTCCACGGTAAGAATAAGACTCTAATGAGGAAGGAGGCTGTAACTAATAGTCCAAATGCTGTTCCATCCTCCATATTTGATCTTGGTGGACTTTTGGTTTGATTCAAAACAATTCAGAAATCAACTAAGACATGTTTTGGTGTTGTTTCATAGTGATAGGCTTCTTTCTAATGGTATTTAAAATATTGAGGCATATTTTTTCTCTGCCAAAAAGACTGTAAAATCACAGATTCGTACTGAGAATATCAGTTTCTGATCTCTATTAGGACCTGTATTTATTTACTTCATTAAATAATTTTATATATCTTTTGCTACTGTTAGGTCTGCAGTGAAAAAGGAGCTGGAGATTACTTATCTGAGTTCTCTTTACACAACTGTGAAAATATTTTACTAAGTTTCAGTTGTTTCTGTTCTTGCACTCAGTGAAGTCAAAGGAGGAAACCCGATTTGATCTCGTCAGTCTTTATGACTGGTGTAATTACTGAGTCATGAGTCAGGAAAATAAAACAGCTTGACTTTCAGCAGCTCAGGCTGAGAGTTTTCTGACTTTAAAGTTAAGCAAACAAACAAAATCTCCACCTGCTTCTCATCCTGGTAATGTAGGAATGGACATTGTTACACCTTTCAAATGATGCATACGTGATATGATAGTCATTGAAACATAACAAAGCAGGATCCTGCCAGGCCTATTCTGAAGGAAGAGCTGCTCACAGGTCCTTAGCCCAAGTCCATAGGCAGCTACCTGTAAATGTAAAGCCTAGTGCTTCTCACTGGGGCTCTTGAGGGAAAGCAGGACTAGGTACAGGAACACAACTAGGGCTGTGGAGAGCTAATGGGGAGAGCAGGTTCCCCAGAGGAGACATGGATAGATCAGATACACCAGATCCAGGCAGTGGTTGCACAGTTAGCACTTCATTTTAGAAATGCTTTATCTGCAGGACCGCCTGACTTTTTTACTCACCAGTTTTCTATATGCCTGGAGTTAATTTCCTGCTGATGTTCCATTCTTATCTGTGGATTAGGTGAGCTATACAGCATGTGCTTAAGTCTTTGCTCCACCTAGCACTCACTGTATGCAACCTGTTGGTATGTTAGTCCATGCTTAGCATTCACTGATGTAATTAGGTTCTGCATAAGAGAGTTGCTGCTGCTTTCTTTGAAGGCACAGAAAAAAGGACAGGAATTTCATAGAATCATGGGATCACAGAATCTGGAAAAGACCTCTAGAATCATCTAGTCCAACATCAACCCATTTCTACCATGTCCTCTAAACCGTGTCCTTCAGTGTCACATCTACATGTTTCTAGAACACCTTCAGGGATGGTGACTCCACCACTTCCCTGGGCAGCCTGTTCTAACACTTGACCACCCATTCAGAGAGAATTTTTTTCCTAATGTCCAACCTGAATTTATTCAAAGAAGAAAGTGGAGTCTCCCAACTCTTCAGAGGGTGATCTTAGCTATTGCTGGCTACAAGCTGCTCTTTCTGGAGGTATGCTCCAGTTTTTGAGTTGAAGCTGTGCTGCTGCAGAGAAAGATAGAACAAACACAAGGGTTTAAGCCCAAATTTATAGTCTGGTTGCAAGCTGGTGGTGAGACAGCTGCCTGGTCCGACATGGCTTTCTGGTTCCTGCTTTCAGGATTTTTGTATTTTTGATAGGGTGACCCTTTCAGTTAACCTGCAGATCAGTCTTAGAAAAAAAATAACCCAAGTCTCTTTTTCAGGGACAAGTTCTATAACACTGTCCTATATAGCCATGATTGTATTTGTATGCAGGCATGTGTTGATAAGCTGGGGCTGAAACAATTTAGGAAAGATCTCATGGATAAACTAAGAAAGAACATCACTTAAGACTAATTTTTCCTAACTCCTCATCTATTCCCAGGTCTTTACTATATGCCTGAGCTAGAAATGATTGTCTTTCAAATATTCAGTTGAAATAAGCACAGCTAAGAAAAACAGCTAAGAAAGTAATTGTCATGATATCAACAGGCTTCAATATATGCATGTTTGAATGTGGGCAGACCTACAGCCCTACCATTAGTTTTATATCACACGGTGACCAGAGAAAAAGAATTACATTTGAGAAAACAAGAAAATTAGAGTTATCATAAGAGTTAACAAAACAAGAATAAACAGTATATTTGATGAACCAAGTGGTTTCCCAACTTAATTTCTGAAACATCTCTTCAATCTTCAGTAACGCATGAACAATACTGGATTGTTGATATTTTAAAGAAATTGGCTGTCAGTATCTACAATTTGTAGGGCGTGAATGGTTTAAAATGTCATAAATATTTATGAAGTTCCTGTGAATGGTGATAGGGACATCATACAAAAGCCTTGAAGTTATGAACTGAGGCAGAAAGGGTGTTGTATGCAACTTGCAATAAACAACTGTGCAGTACAATGGAAAGAGGAGCAAGGAACAGTCTACTGTTTGGATGGGAAGCCACTGAGTGTGCAGAAACAAAAAGAATGTAGATTTAGAAATTCACATCCTTTTAGAAAAGTTTGCTCTGCTTTTGCTGAGATGTTTTCAACTTTTCTGAATTATTAGATTTGTATTCTGCAGTCATGAGAAGTTTAGATGTTATCTATCCTTTTCCTCCCTATTCCTCTCTTCTGTTACTCAAGTACTGCTGAAAATAGGACCAGAATAATACCAGAGGTATTTCTGCTGCTGTCACTGGAACTACACGAAAGGGGAATGTAGTCCTAAAAGAAGTAGTATAAATATTTTCTGGAAAAATACCCTATATACATTTCTACTGAGGTTAAAGCACAGAAGTGCAGCTGCCACTGAAACCCTTTTGAGTAGCAGGCTCTATCCTTTTATAAAGCCCATCTGTCTCTACAGAGTATAAAAAATGCATGATCATAAAAAGCAGTGCTCCTTAGGGGAAAAATCTCTCTGTACTAATCTTGTAGTCACTTTACAAAACAGTTTTTAATCCCAAATTTGCATTTGATTTTCAGTCAGGAACTTTTGTGGTTTTTGCAAAGTTTTCTTATTCCATTAGAATAAGATATGAGGTACAGTTTGTTCAGGTGGCAAGTCCAGACTATGAATAAACCAACGTTATCATATGAAAGAGAATTAAACAGGCAGATCCAAGTGGGGATATATTAAGCCAAATTTAAGCTCCAGTAGTTGAATTTAGCCTCTACTAGATGTCTGGTTTGCCTCAGGATATATTCAGCTTTTCAGCTAATCGACTGAGGAAAACTGCCTCAGGTATGATAAAATTTACAAGACAGCTCAGTCGAATAGTTCTTGTTATAAATACTAGCTTAAAGGCATTCTTCTGGTCTTTGGGATCACGACTGTATTTGCATTTAATTATTATATTTCAAACTTTTTTGAACTTGATTAAAAATATTAGGCCAGCCAATTATATTATTATAGTGGTTTGTAGGTAGGAGCAGAACTTCATACCACTTTTTTACTACTTGGTGAATTTTCTTTGCACTTTTCCTTCTGTTTATATCCAGAATCCCACAGGAGTGGAAACCATTACAATGTCTTTTCTTTAAAAGAGGAAAAGCAAAGGTGTTTTAGTGCTGTTCTGCTCTAGGGGATACAGAACTATACCACAACACTCTGTCAGTGTAATCAACAAATAATTTAGAACATTAAGTCCTCTGCCTTATTTGAAACAAGGATCGGTGTGATACAGTCATCCTATCTTTTTTCCCAAACTTTGATTAAAAAAAAAAAAAATCAGTAAAATAACCACTATTTTATTGTCTTACTTTGAAACAATCTAAAGCAAAAATTCATTCATTTACTTGCTCACTGCTGAAAGCCCTATGGCAGAACTACAGTAGAACTACAGACTTCTTTTAACCAAACACTTGAATTTTGTACTTACAAGAGCTAGAATTCACTGTTGACATTTGCAGCTATTTACTATCTAAGTGTAACAGCAAACTGCAGTTTGGTACATTTAAGCTGTTGCCTCTGAGATACTGTTTCAATTCCACATCAAATTAGTGTTGATAAAAAATCTGCAGGCTTAGATGTGTTGATGAGTTTGGTTCCTCTCATATATTTATATCAGTCATCAAATTATTACCAGGCCTGACCACAGCAGCCTGTGTGCTTGCCCAGCTGTGGTGCACCAAACGCTGAGCTCCTGGCTGAGTGGCAGCAAAGCCCAGGCCCCAGGGCAAGGCTCTTCCCATCTCTGGCACTGGTGGAATAAAGGAACGCTTCTGTCTCTGTTGTTGCCTGTTGATATCTGAGAGAAAGTTACAGATCTCATTTTGTCCTGTGATATGTATGTGCTGTGTTATGGAAGAGGTTTGTCAAAGGCAGCCCAAACAGAAATGTCTGCAGCTTCGCTGGCACTCATGATGCTTCTCGTTTGAGTCCCCTGGTGCTTTATTTGTTTAGGCTGTGGATTTTGTCTTCACTACTTGCTCTCTGAAAGGATTTTGAGGTTCAGATTCACCACAGCCTAAATCAATGCTCACTGTTGAGGGCAGTTGTAGCTCGACCTTCCTATGCTATGCAAAGCAGGGTGTTTCACCACCTGCAGGTATTTCTTGATGTGCAGGACTAAATTACCATTTGGAATGAAATTTCTATTTTATTTTTTGTTTTTTATTACAAGATTTCTGTGCTGCTTTTACAGTTTTTGTAGTACTGATTTGGATTTCTTTCCTTAAAGGTTAATTTTCCTAAAAGTTATGTCCAGGGCAAGAAACGTAACTTTCTTCTAATCTTGTGACCATGATAGATGATGGATGTGCATTTCATGGGATGCAATTCATGTAAGTACACATGTGCATCCTCATGTTTGAATTTCATGGCAATGCACAGGCTTTCAAACTCTAAGGTATTCAGCAACAAGCAGTGCATTTATAGCTGTCAATCAGCACAGTCTCCAAGAGCCAAGGTAATCACTGACTTCTGCAGCAGAGCCTGCCCTGCAGGAGCTCTGTGCTTGAGAACACCAATGGCCTGAGCCAATGCTCAGAGCAATGCTTGTTAACATTTACTTTTGTTCTTGGCATTCCTGGTTTACATTCACTAATTGAAGCTTATGTGTTTCCACTGGCAAATAGACATATTTAAACCAAAAATTATGCTTCCCCTCTCCCCCCCCCCCCCCCAATCATGTATTGAAAAGTTTTTTTAGTGTACAGTCCAAGGAGCACCTGTGAGCCTGTAGCCATACAGTAGTATCTTTTTAATCTCTGTTCTGTTTGTGAGATTAACACAGATATTGTTGGCCCGTTCACCATAATCAATTTACTTGATATAGTCTAGTTCAATAAACATTAACACAATTCTTACCACTTCTGTTCAACCAAACATAATGAGCTTCCAGTGAAGGATAGCTCAGCAATATGTTATTTTGATATTAATTTCCTAGGTCAGCTAGAGATCCCAGCACAGAAAAGACAAATCAAGGCTGACGCTTGGATAAAAAATCACATACTCGAAAAATTTGACATGGAATCCAGTGATGTCAGAAATCCTAGCTATTTGATGCTTCAAATTCAGACATTCTTCATGTAGACCAAAATAACAGACATTTATAGTGTACCTTACTGCTGGTGACTATTTAACAGCTAGGTGCTCTCACAGCATGGTACTCTTTATGTGCTCAGTAATGAAAGTTGGCTATTGATTTTTCTGTAGCTGCTTGTAACTATTATAGTTGATACATCAATAGAAAAGGAAAGCACAATGTTTCATAGCAGGCAGAAAATCAGAGAATACATGATGCTGTGACAGTAAATCATGGCATAATCTCAAGAATTGATAGATGGTTACTGCTAACTTGAAACCCATGGCTTTCTCTGAAAAGGCTGGCCTATAATCGCCCAATACTTTCTAACAGACTGACTGCCCGTAATAGTGGTAAAGGACACCACACAATGTTTCATCTTCAGAATGATGGTTTCCACGAGGCAAGTTGTTTTGTTGTGGTGGAATTCATTTTGTGTCTTACCAGAGAAGGAGGGCAAAAGAAGGGTCTGAATGCAGTTTAGATTAACAGTTAAGAGATTGTAGGAAAAAGATTGTTTTATTTTCAGGAAAGCACAAAAAGGTTATGTTTGGGAAAAAAAAAAAAAAAAAAAGGAGGAAGAGAAGTTGTCATTAATTTTTAACTTGCAAAAGTCTGCAGTTAGTTGAAAAGGAAACACAAAAGACCTGATTATTCTTGAGATCAAAATATTGGAGCTGTTCTGTCAAGAAAGGCAAACGCAGAGAAAATAACTTTACCACAGCCATTTCCAGCTCCACAGCATCCTGAAAGGGCGCCAAAGGCACGTAAGTAATTGAAAGCTCTTTTTAGTGCCTGCTTCTGTCTTTCCATGTTTTTGAGGGGGCACGACACACTCAAAATTTTACAGTATGCCTACTGAGGGTTTAGCAGGAAAGTTCTTAATTGCTCTGTTCTCTCCTTACTCCCTGGTTCAACTCTGGTATTTTTCTACGGTTTTAATTAATTATGGGCTCTTACTTTCCTGTCTCAAAACAGAAAGGGAGGAAGAATGACAAGAAGAAGTGAGCTGGCCAGCTGGAACACAGTGGGCAGTTGAGAGGATGCTGGTCCCGCAGTAGACTCTTGGCAATGTTCCTCTCTGAAGGAATACTTTCAGTGTGCCGTACTGTTTTCCAGCACTTCTTTAGAGAATGTGAGTATGATACCTGTCCTTTTCAACCTTGCCTGTTTCTCTATTCTTTGGCACCAAATGTTTCCCTGGAGATATGCTTGTAGACAAAAGGAAATGACTTTCTCAATTTACCCATTCAGCCTGCCTCAGGCTGAGCATGAAGAACAGTCTGCCTCATATGTTCTGTTCTGGGGTATGGATTTTCCCCCACTGGATGACAGGATAACATTGTCTATCTCATCCTGAGAAGTTCACTGCTCTCTTACAATCTGTGTTGGCAGAGGGGAAAGGTACTGTTGTAGTGTAATTTCCTATTCTGATGCTGAAATTCATCTCCTTCCTGAGAACTGCCTTCACCTGGCAAGCAGAGGTGTGCAATATATTTAAAATATTCATCAACTGGGGATGATTCTAAATGTAAGTTTTTCTTTATTAATCCTTGAATAATCTTACATAGTGAATTCTTAAAATTTCTTTACAAAAATGGCTGTGTGCAGACTAAACTTTTGGAAGCCATGTGGACTGTTTTTGGACTTATATTTTTCAGTTTGCCCCATTCTTGATTGCTTTGCAAAGGCCCAGACTAACAGAGAGAACCTCTGCTCTATGAAGTTCATCCAGCCTCAGTAGTGGCTTTGCGAGAGCCTGAGGAGCTGCAGTTTTCACTCCCCTTCCATTTCCTGCCAACATAAGTCAGTGGGACGTGCTCCAAGCCGTGAGCTTGGGAATGAGTGTTTCTGCACAGTCCCCTTCTGACTCCCAATTCACGATCACAGCTGTGTTCAAGGCTGACCTGTAAAGTTTGTTTCTTTCCTGTTTGCCACTATTTCCTCCCTCTCCCTCTCTCACTTGGCTTTGATCACAGTTCCATGGTTTCTCTTTCCTTCCTGTCCTTTTCCCCCTTCTTGGTTCTTGTTCTGCTCAAGTATCCTATTCTCTACCGTTCTTCTCCCACCAGTTTTGCAATTCTTTCCTTCTCCTGGCTTCTGTGTATTTCTCCCACAACTACTTTTCAGTGTTTCTTTGCAGTGTTTCAGTTCTTTTTCCTCAGTTAGAGACAACCACTGCTTTTGTTTCCCTTCCAGTGTCTAAGCTGGCATAAGCATCAAAGGGATAAGAGAAGAGCAGGGGAGTGGGGCACGTGTCTGCAGTGTGTCTCCAATGAATGGCTGACAGTAGCAAACAGCCTTTCAGGTAAGAGTCTCTGCGATGTGTGTTTTTAACTAGAAATAAGTGAGGAACAGTTCCTAATCTGTAGACTGTACCATGTGGTATAGAAAGTATTTCATAAGTGGTCTGTTACAGCAACAATCAAGTGAATTTTGCCATTGCATTCCTTTAGCGTGTTCCTCCCTCAGTGAAGCATTTAAGCATATGTCCAAATGAAAAATATATATTTAAATTACATATATTCATTTGTTTATTTAAATATTTAGATATTCTCACATTTAAATATACTCAGTAAGTGATTCTGGGAGCCTTGTCTAACAAAAGTAATCACTGATGTTAAATGTTTATGCCAATACCAGCTAAAAATTTTATATAACAATATATTTGTTCCATGCAAAATACGTTCAAGCTTGTATCTTAAACATCTACAGTGTGTATTGAAGGTGGAATGGAAATTCCAGAAGTATTTCCAAAGCAGACACGAATATGCATGTGAGTTATTTGCAAGTGATTTTTCCCACTTGTAGGAACTGTTTGAGCCATTCTTGCTAATATTCTATGGACATATTAGAAAGTGTAAAAGTGCACACCAACTGGGTTATTCTGAAATCCTCACTGTCTGCACACAAAGGCAGCTGCACAGAATGCAAATACTGCTTGATACTCATGTTTCTAATTACTTGTGAGATTTGTATCTAACAAATAAATGACCTGATTTTCTCTCAAGCATCTAATGCTTTTGTTATTTCAAAACCTTATAATATATGCATTTTATTAAAAAAAAAAAAAAAAAAGGAAAAGGAAATGTACTTGCTCAAGATGGTTAATCTTTTTTTTCCATGGCTTGCAACTGTCAGACAACCAGGTAACGTAAACCAATAATGATCATATTCATTGCATTTTGTGAAATAAAATCAGGATAAATCAGAAGTGATTATTAAATTTTATCTATAATTTAATGTAGTTTATAAAAAAAACCCACAAACAAAAACTTTAATCAACCATGAGATAGAAGGCTACTTCTGAAAATTCTGCAAGAAGCTTATCCTTCATGACTTTGACATCCAAGGTTGAGAAGAATTACTGAAAACTTATTTTTTAAAAATACTGGTTTAATTCATAACTCTAATAAATAACCCCACTATTTATCTATATATATGTAATCTGTATTTTATTCACAAGAATAATTGACCAGACATTTCATCAAGATAGATATCTGCAATATAGCTGCTGCCATGACTTCTTTCATCCTGCCTGTGCTATGTTTGAAACCTGCATGGGAGGCTGAACTGAAACCTGTCAGCTCCATGAAAAAGTGTTCTCAGGAGCAAAGGTCTGTTTATCAGAGTCCTCACTCCATTCATCATCATTTAGCGTCTCTAAGAACTTTCAGGGACTGATTTTTAATTGTTTGACTGTGCTACAGATTTTGATAGATAAAGAGAAAGGAAGATGTCTTTGCTTTTGTTTCTCTAAAGAATTCAGTAAAAACAGAGAAATAGAAGAACACAGCAAAAGGAAATCCACCTTGTCCTGCATGTTGCACACAATGTTACAATTCACTTCTGAAAATATTGTTTTTGCCATTTTAGACACTAGCATGAAAATAGAGCAAGGAACTCCTGTATTGTTATTTCCAAAGGAAAATATCAAACTTGCTCAAAACGTACTCCACATACTTTATATCAGGTTCATTTAACTACTGTGTTTGGTATTTAGCTTATTTAAACAAAGCTGTTTTCATTTGGTTGTATCTTACATAGTATCTTTAATACTCTGGATTTAACCACTTTTTACAAAGATATCTCTAGTTTTCATTTACCAGATAAAGTAACTCAGATAGCATATAAAATTCTTCTGAGCTCCATAGTCTGTTATGGAGTCAGAAACAACCATAAATAAGAGGACTGATTTCTGTATTTCCATATTCTGGCTCCTTGAATGGAGAAAGTCCTTCATGAGCTGATCCTAAAATGATCTTTGTTTATTCTCTTTCATTCTTTCCCAGAGGATTAAAGTAGAAAAGTGGAACAGCTCTTCTACTTGCAGAGTAGAGAGGACAGACTGCTTTGCCAGAAAATCAGAGAAGAATTAAATGTTTCAGGGGCAGACTGGATATTTATCTGTTCTACTGACCCATATCATCTCTAATGAGACAGTCATCCTTGGTTTCTGTTGTTAACGTGGGACATACAGCAGTGAGAATCCATATAAATAATTGCATTATAACTTGGAAGATTGGGTAGAGCTTGTAAAAACAGTGAAATTGCGAGACTCATGATGAATTTGAACTTCTTGCCTATGAAATTTGCTTTCACTGATGTGGATGCAAGAAAGGACCCTTATAGCCATCATCACTATCTCTTTCATCATTTTGTTCAAGTCACACATCTCCATTTGGATAGTTTGTACATTAAGTCTATAATTTTCAATTGAGTTATGTCATAATAATTGTTCATCTTGATTTCTAGAAACAGAGCCTCCATTTTATCCATAGATGAGATCACCCAAAAGACAGTGATGTTGACTTTTAAGTAGGCCTACTTCTAATATAATTAATCCCAAACTAATATAACATAGCTGAACCTATAAATGTGTTTTTATAGACTTCCATGGACTATGCACAGAAGCCATTGTTTGCTGGGTTTAATTCTTAACAAATAGCATTATCCTCATCGTATTATGTCTCAGTTACCACAACGTTTCTTCCTTTGACCTTGGGAAACACCACTTTCAAGACTCCCTTCCAAACTCACTGCTTTGCTATCTTTGCATCCTCCCTTTTCCTCTGCTACATCAGACAAAAATTGTGTTCACTGTATTCACTGTCAAGGTCCTGTAGCTGTTCCTTCCATATTTATCATCAACCATCCAGCATCATGAGGTCACTTCCTGCCTCTGGCTTGCCCTACAATGCCATCCCTGTCTCACCCGCACCCTTTCCAGGCTAAGTGCCTTTCTGCTTTCTCCACTCTGACTCATGCTGAATTGGAGCTCTCCCCAGCACTCTCGATCTACCTACTTCATATTCGCTCTCAAAGCTTTTACTGTGACATTTAAGAAAGGTGACCCTGGGCTGTAGATGTGTTGGAATTGTGCCTCTCATCTTTATATTCTCTTCCAGTTAAAACCTAGCTATCATTGAATATGTGCATCACAAACTTTAAAGGAATATAGGCTGTTAAGAATTCCTCATCAGAAAATTAGGAAATGTTATACTACTGGAATTGTTTTACTCTGAACAATGAGCTTTTCACAGTGAAAGGATCCTCCTCTGTAGATGTCTCATTTTAAGTTCTCTGGTGTCTCTCCCAGCCTTTCTGTGGCTGGGGAATTCCTTCCAATAAGTCTTCTATTTGAAATACTGTTAGTACAGCAAAAAATAATTAAGAATCAAAGAGAGCAAATATTTTGTCAGGAACTAGTATGTGGAAAAATGTACTAAAATAAATCTTGTCTTTATCTATTAGCCAGCTTTCAGCTAATAATAAATTATATTCAGTCCCTCCCTAGTTATAAATACATATTGATTAATTTTAAACTCTGAACTTCAGAATGAGTTATATCTGGTCATTGCTAAACTGCTCTCTTCACTAAGGGGAAAAAAAACCCTCAACACCTATTATACTGCATTTAATTAAGACGAGCATCAGCTTTATGTACCATTATTTGTTTCTGCCAAATCTCAATGGCATAAATATTGAACAGTCACATCTCCTGAATACTAATTTATTCTTCCTTAATTCCAAATAATTACATAAAATTTAGCTGTCTGAGGACTTAAGACAGTCTTCAAGACTTAAGTGTTTTCTGTTACAGGAATTAAGAAGAGACTCAGTGAGTACCAGTCTGTTCCTGCATGAGTGCTCCACCATGGACTTGTATTGGCTTGTCAGGGCAGTCTTTGTTATGCTATACTTTGCATGTTCAGAGCACCCAATTCAGATCTTGCACTGAAGGTGCTACTGAAGACAAAGTATTGTTTTCTGGTAATTTTTGTTATCTTGCTGAGGAAGTAATAGGCCAGTTTACAGAAGGGAAATCTTTGACCCTGAAATTTATAAATGACTTACACTTATTTTGTAAGAGCATGAGAATAGCCATACTATGGCACTATGGCTCGTCTAAATCATGATCCCATCTTTGACAGTGACCAGGAACAGATGTCCTAGGGAACAGTGTAAGAAGAAAACATGGAATGATTCCTACCAGCAGCAGCTGCTGAGGTTCCAGCTGCTGGATATTACAAACAGAACAATCCTCTGTATTTAATAGTTTTCAATGGATTTTCTTTCCAGTAATTTCTCTGAGTGACTCTTACCACAAAACCTACAGCATTATCTGTATCTGCTGTCTTGAAGAATATGTGGTGGCATTTTGAGCTGACCACCTGCTAACTTAATTTGTTTAGTTCTGATACTAAAATTTGCAAGTGATGGGAGAGGAGAAGATGATATTTTGACTAATTCTTTTTTTTTAGTTATGTTCCCATTTTTTCTGGACTAAGCTTTGAAAAGTTGGTGCAGTTTCTTTAACTAGAAAGTGTAAAAGGCACATCTGCAGCTGTTGAAAGTATAGTGGGATTATTAGGCTGGCTGCAAAAAAAATCCAAATATGCAAAAATGTCTTAAGTTGTGCCATTATATCTGTATCAGATTTAAGGGTCTATAATCCTGCATGAATTCTTTCATGTATAATTCTCCACTTGTATTTCCTATTTCATTTTTCAGGCCCGTTCTGGTCTGACAAGACCTTCTGCCTCAACAACTCCTTTATTTCTTTGTTGTTCATTTTGTTTCTGTGCCCCTAAGTATCATCAATACCATCAACACGTAATCAGTATCCCTTGTTATTTTACTTCCGGTTGATGCTTGCACACTAAATTTTTGATCTGCATACATTATACTTCAAATTAATCCTTCAATACGAGCCATGGAAGTGAAATTATGTACAGCCCAGTGTTTCACTGTTGTCTGCTGCTGCTGTTTTTTTTTTTGTGTGTGTGTGTATGTGTGTGTGTGTTATGTTTTATGTATATTTATGCTGCAGGCTCACTGAGGCACAGACTCTGGCTAGTCTGATAGACCAGCAATGTTATATAAAATATACTAAAAAGTGCAATAGCTAATTTAAGTTTGTTGTTTTGTTCCAGCTCCAGGGTTTTTCATAACTGTGTTGATTTGATTTAATGGCACAAAATGAAACTAAGCACAGGCAGGCTCTGTGCAACTACTCCTGTGTGTTCACAGGAAGCTTCTCATTCAGCGTGTTTAATCTATGTGAAGATCCTAACAGGAAGGTTTTTTTCCAAAATTGCCTGCAATGGAGCCCAGTACGAAATCTACTCTCCTCCCATCTCTACCCTCGAGCTGTAGGGAGACTGAAAGCATGGAAAGATTTGCTAATATTCGTCTTACCCAAAAGAAATGGGTATGGAGTATTGCCTAGTCAGAGTGGATCTCTGCTGTACTGTTAAGTAACTGGTGTGGTTTGTTTGAAAATTCAGTTTTTTGGGTTTTTTTCCCCCCTTTCTTTAACGAAAAGGCCATTATTTGCCATCCATAGCAAGTAAATGTTTACCATTTCTACAGGTCCACAGGTCCCTCTTGACTCACATTAAGTGAGATGTGAGATCGATAGTGGCTCTGCAATTATTTGCCTATTGATAAAACCTTCATTTCTTAAATGAAGTACATTTATCTGTGCCCTGACAGTGATAAGAGAGCAGTACCAGTAAGCTGCTGCCTACTCTAGCATTTAGCTCCAGGCAGACAAGTGCTTGGACATGGGTCAAATGATGTCTAACTTTCTTCCTATTGGCATTTCACTTTATAAACTGCTTTGATGGAAGGCTTGACAAATCATCCTTGCTGAATTCAGATAATAAAAACAAGCAGGACAAATGGGAAGTTTTGGGAAAAAGTGAACAGTGGCTGATTTCAGGTTAACTGAACAGTTTGTAATGTTACTGGATTGTGAAATGAAAAGAGATTTGTTACATCAGAAGATGATAAAAAGTAACCTGTATTATATACAGTTGTTTGGTTCACAAATTTAAAAAAAAAAATCATTTAAATCAAATTGAGTGGATGAAAAGTTGATCTGAACTTTATTTTGTGATAGGAGGGAAATTAAAGAAACATTGAGACAAATTTTCACTCTGGTAAAATCAGTGAGAAATTCTATTTGACTTTAGTGAAGCCAAGATTTCACTACAGTAAGTCATGGCAATCTATTTCTTCCCCAGTATTAGAGAATTCAACATTTAAATAAATAATTAGAATGGATAGAATAAAATAGAAGAAATTTCTAACTGTCACAGTAGAAAAGGAGTTTCCAAACTGCTGTCAGATTCATTAGTGATGATTCAGAGATAAACGGACTCAATTGCTTTTCCTGTCTGCAACATATGTTGATTTAAGCTAGCAATTTTTGTTGATGTGTACTGTGGACTATACTGGCTGTATACTATAGAAAAATTAGTTGTATTACTGTGGGTAAAGAAATTGCATTACTGACAACTTGGCTAGCTTTTAGAAAGACAGTTATGTTAATTCCTATTTATTGGGAAGTTTGATGAAGACTTGCACACCTGTCTGATAATCAGCTTTCTCAGATATGTCCTTTCTGTTTTTTGGACACGAATTAAGAAATGTAAAGCCTGCAGAGCAAATGGGAAAAGTAGTTTTAACACCCAAGTCTCTCAAAGATTCCTTTCTTCTTTTCCAGTTTTATTACTGTGTGCCTGCTCAATGTTTCCATCAATTGTACAATGACTATTGTTGAATTGCTTGGTTCACCTTCCTTGAAAGAAGACTCTCAAATGCAACTGAGAAGTAAAAAAAAAAAAAAAAGAAAAAAAAATCCAATTTTTATTTATGTCTCTCTTGAGCTACTGAATATTTTTTTGAATATCTTAAGATTGTGGAAAAAACTTGAGTGTAACACTTAAGTTAAATTTTGATTTGGAGTCTACCAGCTTCCCTCCCTTCCTCTGTTCGAATTAACAGGAGAATATATCTCTTCTTCCTCTCCAGGGCCTGGCAGTGAGTGGACCGATAGCAAGAGAAGCCACTGAGGACAGACAGACAGTCACTGAAGCATGAAGATATGTTGGTGTGGAAGGAGAATTTTTTAAGTATGGAGAGGTAAAGTGTGTTTTTTATAACCAGTAGGGGAAATTTAAAAGTTACCTAATTCTAAATGTATTAATTCTAGGTAGGTTAAACTAAAGAGGGGTCACACCATCTAAAAGCATAAGTTACCAGAATGTTTTGGTTTCTTCAGCTCTATCATGTACTTGGCAAGGTTGCTTAAATGGGACAGGTGGCTGGAGAAAGGAATAGATCTCCGGTGCCTGGATATGCCACTCACATGGCTGCAGAAAGAGTTGTGCACTGCTGGCTACAAAGGTTGCAATAAATATACATCTCTCTAAGCTTCAGCAGCATCTTTACACTACCAAATCAAAAGCATTTTCTTATATAAATCCTTTGGAACCTCTGGCAAATATATAATGAGCAATTTACCTCTCTCATTTAAAAGCTAGCAAGCAAGACTGATACGATTAAATTGTAATTTCAAAAATTTTTGTATACGTTATGAGTTTTGAATGTTATTTTACTATTAGTTTACTAAGCCTATCACTTCTGAAATGTTAGGGGGAAAAAAAGAGACTGTTATTTGCCCTCGAGGAGATGGCCATCCTACGAAGATACAGACAATAAGGTATAGTCAAGAATAACAAACAGCTTTACAAGGCAGCTTTGTAACTGTGATTATAAAAAGCCAAATGGTTTCTTCTCAATAAATGAATGTTGTGGATTACTGAGTTTGTGCTAGCACAGAAGCAATAATATAAGGCTTTACTGGTTTAGTGAACACCACAGAGGGGACATCCTCAGAAATGACAAAGGTTGGTATTTCTTGATATGCTTCTTATTCCATTAAATGTTACAGAGTCAGATTTTCAATGAAAGTCAGCTCAGGCTTTTGAAATATTGTTTTGATTAATAATGTGTTTTCAGCATTAAGTTCAGTTTTCTGTTGAGATACCTTAAGAAACAAAGATATGCATCGAATGCATCTCAGTACTTAGATACAATAATTGCTCCCAATGTTTTTCCTCAGAATTTGCTGCTTAGCTAGTTTTTACAACTCTGCTGAATGCTCGCCAGCTTTGTAAGGCACTTTAGTGTCTTAAAAAACCTGACTCACTCAACTTCAGCCAGACAACTCATTCATACTTTTGGGCATAAACTTAGGTAGTTAGCTGGAAAAGTTATGTGTGTTTTTTGTTTCGGTTTTATCCTCGTTCTCTACAAATATATTGCTTAGCTCTTTGGGTCAAGTGGCAACATCGTTATATTTTACTATTTATAGAATAGCATCTAATATTGACCTTTAACTAATTGAGTTATGCAGTGCATAATAGTGAATTAATAGTTGGAAAGGTGTTGACTCTTTTTTTGCTACATAGTTTCTATAAAGAAGCAATATGACTGCAAGGCTCCCATTAGCAGGAAAGTAGCTCTTTTTATACTAGCATAAATGGGAGAAAAATGCTATTTGTGTTTTGAGAGAGCTTCATCTAAACTTTTCATAACAGATTCAAACTCTATAAATATCACACAGGACATATTCCAGAGAGTAATTGAGTTTTCACAGCATATGCAAAATTGTCTTACTCCTCTTGGTTTATCTGCAATTGTATTATAATAATGTTTGTAGAATTTTATTCCTTTACAGAGAAGCTTTAAAAAAAAAAGATAATTAAAGAAAAAGATCATTAAATGTTAGCACTGCTGATATTTCGTTCATTGTTGTGCTTGGCTCAACTGTTTACTCTCTTTGTAGACAAACAACTTCTGAGTAAAACCATAATTTTGGCTATGGAGAAATTGCTGGATCTGACCTTATTTATGTTTTTAAGTCTCTCTTTTCAACTGCCTGTAAATAAAAAATAACTGTAAATAAGAAATTCACTTAGCCAAAGTTTATTTAGACCAGTTCTATTAAGTCAACAGTGTGCAAACCTGAAACAGAAGACAGGCAGAAAAATCTGTTCCTGTGAAGTCAATAGGAATCCATCCCCCTAAGCCCTTTTTTTATTCCTGGCGTTGGTGATTTTTCTTGACTGATTCATTGAAGGGCACTGGTTTAACTAATTTGTCTTGCATAGGTATCTTTCCTCTGCGTCCTCTCTGCTAGTGCAAAACAATCTTCCCTTTAAAGGTTATTTCCTACCTAGATTTGTCATAAAGCTATTATCATTAATCTGTGCTTCAAGGGTTCCTTTCACTTTTTAAAGACCATGAGTTATATGCCTGATTTATGTGTTACAATGTGACAATCATATGCAAACAAGACTGTTTATACTCACCTGAAGCTCCTTTAAAAAGAATATTTTAACCATATCTCCAAATCATCTGCTTTATATAAACAAATGTCATAAATGTCATAAAAATATACCAATCTGTATTTTCCTCTGTCCTCTGGAATTTATAATAAAATGCTATCTTTGTTCAGAAATATTCAGAAAGTATGTAGAGTAAGCTTGTAATACTCTACTAAATTCTGTAGGTTTTAAAAACCACTTCAATCAAAACCCACTTTTAATCTTTCCATTTAATTGTCCTGCAAGTGATTGTTAAAAGATAATCATCTGTTTACTGTGGACCTCATAAAATATATTTTAAAATCATATTTGTTTTTCAGGAAACAATAACAAAACATATTCAGCAGTTTTAGGGAAAAAAGAAACAATGCAGGAGTAGTAAGAAAGGAATAATGTAAGCATGAAAAATAGAATTTACTTACCTAAACTAAACAGCACCAGGAATTTGAGACATACAAATTCTCGTAGATCAAACTGCAGGGAACGAAGCTTTGCTACTAGTTCTTGTGCATGGCTCATAAGGTTGTTGAGGGTGGCTCCAGCTTGTGATGCTATTACGGAATAATCTACCTGTAAAAGAGAAATACATATTTCTGTGAAATACATCTGTCTGTGTCTGCAGAACCACTTTAGAATATTTCAGGTAGTCACATAGTCACAAGTAGCTAGGATACTCCTGGATGAAAGAATCACTCTCAATTTAATGATGTTATCAAGTCAGGATGATTTCATATACAAACCCATTTTAGCACAACAGTATATATTGGAATTATTATTAAACCATACATCTTAATGGTATGTCACATCTCTGTGAATGCTGGTTTGTCTGTATTAGCTTGTGTTAGAGGCTTTATATATGACTATTGCTTATGACACTGGGAGTCTCTTATTAGTTTGTTTTATACACTTGGTGTCTTTTGTTCTTACTGTAATTATATGGTCTTGTGGAGAGAGACTGATGAAGTTGGGCACCCACACCAGGCATATTAGCCCTGAGGGATATAAAATTATTCATGGGAAACAATCTGGTGCCCGTAACTTGGCCAGAAACTTCTATTTAAGCCCTGAAATGTCGGTGTATTCCCACAGGAAGTGGAGGTATTGTGAGGGTAGTTTCTGTTCTCTGTAGCTACTCAAAATCCTGGCACTTTCTGGAGCTGGTTCCAAGGGACTTTTTCTTGCAGTTCCTTCTCTGCTATAGGAGGAGGAGTGGGCAGGTGTATGCACAGGCCAGCTGCACAGACACAGTCCCAGGCAGTCACGGTGGTGCACGAAGCCCCTTGATCTGCAGCACAGTATGGAGTGTGACTGCAGGGGAGGTCTGCTGCCCTTGACATGCTGCCCTTTTCTTTTCAGAGAGACTGGCCTCTCCACAAGCTGTTCCAAACGTCTCTTGTGTGTAGAGGACCAACAGAAAGCTGCGATGAATGCACTGTATTTTAAAACGGCAATGTTTGTTAGCCAAGGGTACTTAAAACCCTTCCTATCTGATATACTCAATTGCAATTCTTGAAATCAGTCAATCTCACCACTGTGTATACTAAAACATTTTTATGGAAATGCTAGTGTCATTAAGGGGATGCATCCATACAAATGGCTGCACCAGCCACTGCCACTGCTAACTTCTGTAGACTTTGTTATGGAATGATGAAAGCTGAGACATACGCAGGCTCTGTGGCCTCTGGGAATGCCATGATCTAGAGACAAAGCATAGGGGCTATGATGTGCTAGGTGTTTTCAAAATGCCTTTCTTGCCTGGCTATTCTAATATTTGCAGAGCTTTAGTCTCTTAGGGGCCTCCACAGCAACAGGGGAATTGACAGCCATACTTCATATAACGACATGCTGGTGAAGCCTGGCTTTAAACTAAGGCAAAGCCCAATGGTAAGTGCACACTTTGGGTTAACAGTGTGTTTAAAGATGTCAGTACACTAATCCAGTCTTTAAGGCCTCTCATAATAAAGTACTTAATAAAGAAGGACCAGATACCACTGAAGGAAATAGAACAGTACCGAAAATTTTGTTTTTCCAGGCACTGATCCCTTAGAATTTATATTTTCTAAATAAGTGCTATGGATACTGCATTTTGAAACATGTTTTTTCTTTATTTTAAAGTGTTAAATTGATTTTGCTCAATCATAAACAGTTGTAAAGCAAGAAGAAAACTCTACGACTTAAACCTGTCAAAATTTCAGCCAGGAAAGATAAGATAGATGATTGAAAAGGACTAAAACTAACCTCTCCTAGAGATGACCTTTATGTAATCAATAGGTTACAGACTTTAATAAGACATTTTATTTATATATACTTAGTGCTCCCAAGACATTGATTGGAAGCAACTGTACAAGAAAAATGAAGTTACTCTTTTGGCATGGATGTTAAAAATAGCACTGCAGAGCATTTAGTGTTGTGCTTATGTTTCAGTGAAGTCAATGGATTATGCTTAAATATCCTATAAGATAGTTTTTATTGCCGTCTTTTATACTTGGAAACACTGAAGTGGTGACATTAAATTGTTTATCCTTGTCCAAAGAAATCTGTGACAAAACTAGGATCCAGTCTTTGTGACTCCCAGACAAACTGTCTTTCAAAAACTGCTTTCTATTACATCTGTTCTCTCTCTCTCTCCCCCCCCCATCCACATACATGAATTTCTTTATATATTTCTTTGTTTCTTTATATATAAGGATATATGTTTACTTAAATAATAATAAATAAGTAGTAACGTGCCCAAATACTTTTTATTCATAGAGCAGTTTAATATGGTGATATGATTCAACTACTTCCTATTGAGAAACTGGTCACATACAAATATCAACTCATTCTCAACTTAATTTCCCTTTTGTAATGTTAATGCTTTGTTAAGTGGAGGAAGAAAGCTCGAAATCCCTCACTGAGGTTCCAGTTTGAGGGGGAAATATGCCTTTCAATTCATAATAAGATGTTAAGATGTCTGGATGTCAAGAATATCAGTGGCTTTAGTGCAGCAATTATGCCGTAATGGAAAAGCCCAGTAGATGTCTGGATCTCCCACCATCCCTCTACTGGAGAGCTCTCACACAACCTGCTACTCTTTCAGGTGCATTTAATATTTGCAACACCAGCAAATTTGTCTGGGAGGCAAGTCCTCATCTGCCACTCACCATGAGCAGGCTGTATTAAATTTTTATATTTATTGACATTTCATTACCATAATTGACTGCAGTTGGTTCTCTAGTAGAAGGCACAGGGCTGCCTCCTAAGCAGGAGAATTGGTCCCTTGAGTAGGATTTGCAATTAAAAACAATGCAGAATGGATTTTTTTTTTATTGTGTAAATATGATGAGTTGAATTTTCGGCTTTAACTAGAGAATACTGGGTGTGCAGGAGGCTTTTTTCAAGAGTGAGCAAAATTATAAGTCAGTGGAAAGACGACCCCCAAAGGTGTCAATCAGTTTATAGAAAATCAACTGTGCATGAAAAAGCCTCAGTTAATGTCTTTTTGGAAAAAATTGGTCACATTAAAGAGTATACTATCTAGCTTGTTCGGTTCTGTATGCAGAAAGCAATATTAAAAGGTGTATTAATTCTTCCACCTTTCAGTTCATGATTAAATGTGCTTTTAAAAGACAAAAATTAAAAGAGCCTAGTTCTTGAGCAAAATGCTTACTTGCATACTGACATCTTAATACTTACTTAACACTGTATGACAAATTCCATTTGGTAAATCAAATCAACAAACGGTTTCCCAATTATTACTACTGCACAGTTTAGTTGATTTTGGTATTGATGGTGACAAGTTAGCTGGTAATTTTGAAAACAGGAGCTTCAGTGATGCTTTCATATCACCTAATTTAGAAATAAAGCAGTAGGCATAAAGTTATGGCTGCACAGATGACTGGAGGTGTAAATTCCTCATGTACCAGTACTCACTGTTATCTTGCATGGTGAATATAGTAATGATAAAGGAGTAATGATAGAGATTTAACTGGGTTAGCTTAGTACCAAAGCAGTGCCAACAGAACAGCACTGTATAATTTATGCTGCCACTTGTTCTTGACATTCTGGTACTTACACGTATTTGTTTAGGGTTAGTGTGGATATCAGTGTATGTGCTATACTGCAGGCTGTGCTGTAGTACCGTTTGCTAACTGATGTGCTTAAATCTAAAATTAGGTACTAGAAACCTCCACTCTGCTGCCACTTAACTTTGTGCTTAAAGTCCTTGCTGGTCTGTCTTCCATTTAGAGAGTCAAACTGGCTCTAGGCATGGCCAGGACTACTCTAGTCGTGACAGTGGAAAATAACTGCGTGTCCAGCTCATGCTACAGCTCTTTTAATATCTATGGACTAGATTACCTAAGGCATCAAAAATGCCAGAGTGGGAATTTTTCAGCAATCAACTGAGATGTGAGAAGTCCAGGGTCAAATCTCTAGTCCAAAGAGCACGTGAAATATATTAGAGTGTATCCTGGCAGTTGGGGCATCTGTTGAAAGTCAGAAAGATCAAGTAGCCTCAGGTAAGCCTCATACATCTTGTAGACGTGTTCTGATCAAGAATATTGGGCAGAAAGAGAGATCTTGAAGAGAACTTCCAGTTTTGTATTCCAAATAGAAAATTGCGCTCAATTCATTTCAACAGGCAGCATTCATGTAATACCCTTCTTTTCAGCATTTCTGATAGCTACTTCTTACAGCTACTTTGAGTTTGCTGGCCTTCCCAGCTCCGTGTGTTGCAGAGGTAAGGGCTGGGTGGATGAGGCAGCAGGCTTTGCAAGAGAGAATACAGAAATACTAACAGCACTGAAAAAGAAAAGCTGATAGTAAAGGGGATCATAGTTAAATGGAACTGCAGAGAGATATGGCCATGCTAAGTATTTTTTCTAAGTCCCTTTTTTTGATCCAGTTCAAAGTGACTTAAAAGTCCAAATGCCTTAAATGATAGTGGAAGCAAGTTAGGTCAGTGCTGAGTGTTCATGACAATTCTTCTTAAAAGTAATATATCTTGGTAAAATACCTACAGTTCAGCAGCATTTATAAAGTCAGCTATCAAAAAAATTTCTCAACTGATAAGCAGAGCAGTTAAGAGATGGAAATGACTAATACTGCAGATTTTTTTTCTCACATGAAGTTAGCTCACTGCATTTTTGGCAGCAAACATCTGGGTGCAGCAAAATGACCATCCTCTTCCTCCCTGCTCTGCTCTGTGCTACTCTGGTAGCAGAGCCTGCTGCTG
Organism: Chrysolophus pictus; assembly: GCA_037305975.1. Classification (NCBI taxonomy): domain Eukaryota; kingdom Metazoa; phylum Chordata; class Aves; order Galliformes; family Phasianidae; genus Chrysolophus; species Chrysolophus pictus. The sequence goes on along the minus strand of CM074583.1, from coordinate 9,165,117 downwards.
GCTGTGGGGACTCTGACACTGCTCCCATCCACGGGTGGCAACCTGCACTGAAAGCCCTGAAGCCTTTGAGGTGGCTCTAGTGTCTGGCTACGTGGCTGGGTGAGCATTTCTCCCAGAAAAAGGCATTGGGCATAGTATATACCAAGCAAGCTAATTTACTGTCACATCCTTAATTACTTTCACTATTTCCTGAGGTAGGAGAGAATATATATTTTGCTGGCAATTGTGGTGGTTATTAAATTCATTTTCATATTATTAAGACTTTCATTAATTATATTTAAAACAATGTTCATGTTATGTTTCAAAGCAAATGTATGTAGAAGAGAGTGTGTATTCAAAGCAATTGTATGTAGGAGAAGTGCCTACACAGAAATCGAGGAGGATTCAGCACAGACAAAATCAGCAAAGGCTCACATTAGTTTAGGATATATTAATTAAAATAGTGATGACTTACACAGTGTAAGATGCTTGTCATTTTAACATGATATACAATAATAGAAGATAATGAATTAAGTTGCCAGTGGACTTTCCCCTAGGATGATGTTATTGTGCTTGCTAATTAGTTATAATATGCAAATGGTAACACTCTAAAGTATTGCAAAGTATGTCTGACTTAGTTTCAGAAAAGACTAGTACATCAAGATTGGAAAAACTCTGTGCCCTGTTGTTGATCATAAATAAATTCATTTATAGTAGATATATTTATGTCATAAAAGGCATGATGATAAAAATATTTTTAAGTTTCATTCAGAGAGCTATTTTAGCCAGTAACATTACATTTTCTACTTTTCTAATGGTGGTAGTCCGTTCTTCAAACTATTAATATGAAGATGTTAAAATACAACTAACCTAGAGTACAATAGAATCCATTTCTTTGCATCAGTGTTGCAGTGGTCTTTTTGTTTCTTATGTATAGACGAGGTGATACGCAACCACTGCTGAATGTACAATATTGGAAGACAGTCCATTAATGGAAATTTTTTGTAATTTTTTTATTTCATTTTTCTTTCTTACACGCTTATATGAACCTCTTCTCTACTACATTGAACTCTTTCCCATCGGTCCAGAAGACTGGTTGCATTTACATTGGATCCCAAAAATATCTCTGCTTCAGTAGACTACGGATGGTTGGGACAGATAGATGTATTGCTTCTGTCTTTGAACTGGATTTGGAATTTTATCCTTAAAACCTCAGTGCTACAATAGGTTCAATAGCAAAGCAGATGTGAATAGAGATCAGTTTTTTCACAGGCATGTTCTTTCTCTAACACTCTTCTAAATTTGTACAACAGTGCTGCTTCTGCAAGGGTCATCCTTATTTGTGAAACAATCATCTACAGCCTACAATCTGAAAATGAAGCTGTTTCCTGAGAACCTTTTTAGCAGTAAGGCAAGTTGGTCACCTAGACAAGCAGATTCTCTGAAGCCAATGAATTCATGTACATCAGGAGAGTAGAAGCCTTTTCTGCAAGTGGTAAGTCTAACAAAAATGGCATTGCCACAGAAAATTCCCCAGGCAAAGCTCCTATGCGATACCTCAAGACCTTTCAATAAGGTACAGCTGAAAGAGCTACAGAGCACCCCATTTCAGTGGAGGTTCCAGCCACAAAATTCTGATCTAAATTGAAATTAGATTATGATTTGCTTCAAAACAAAATGCTGTTGAGATCTTATTCCTCATGCTCTCCTAAGGTGTTCTCTTAGAATATAAGTCCGGGTGAGAGGATATGTATGTATGATGTAAATGAATTAATTAGTAGTTTGAACAGTCTCAAAAAGTATCAGATTTAGGCATATTCTTAGGCATTTTAATCTGAAAGACTTTGACCAAACTCAGCAAACAGAAGATTTGGCAACACTGAGGAGTGGAGGTATGAACAAAATGAGCAACTTGTGTCTGCGTAGCTGACCCTACAATTGATGTGTTGTGTGTTGAATGCTGCCTGAAAATGCAAGAGCAATGACATTCTGTACAGAACTTCAGTATCTGTCTTGTGTGTGTTGGATCTTGGAAATTGACTATGTACTGTTGGAGTAGAAGATACAAAAATAAAGCGCTCAACTTGGATGCATTAAATTTCTATAATTACAAATTGTCTGTTAAAATTACAAGGCACATGGCAAGCCTACTAAACTTTGCGGATGGAGAGCATATTGGCAATGATTTACAATTAACTACCACATTGCAAATCACTCCTTGGCTGTTTTCTATTATGAAATGCATTTGTGCTACTTTATTTCCTTTTGAAATGGTAATTACTGCTGCTGAGGGGCAGTAGTTAGTGCAGAAAATGAAGTGTGCAGCACAGGGAGGAACTTATTTCTGAGAAACTGCTGAGGAATTGTAATGATATGAAAAAAGTGCTTTCCTGACACACATGCACACAAAAGAGGTTCATTTATGAAACTTGAACCAAATAAATAACAAAATAAAGTAAACCACAGCCTTTTTGTGCAAGGGACATTGTTCACTTCTTTGTTGCTGACTGCGCTTTTTTTCCAATCAAAGTAGGAGTAGTGGATTGACACTGGGAAAAACTCATAAGCCAGTGGCTTGAGGGAAACGCACATGTATGGTAATGTGATAAGAATGCCCTAGGGTAACAGGTGTGAGCTGATGTGTTTGAAAATTATCGAGTGTGCTTCTAACTGCTAGCCCATTTTAGATACCTAGGATTGAACAAAAAATGGTATGGCCCTGGAGAGCTAGATTAAGTTTGACTTTTATATCTGAGGAGCAGAGGCTGTGCACTCTGAGTGGAGAAAGCAGGTATGCTCTAATTAAGTGGTGGTAAGCTCCCCCCTGACAGCTTCCCCCTTGACTGTGATTGTAAAAAGGACTGTTTTTATGAGTAACTTTTATGGAGGAATATATTAAGGTAAGCAAGGAATGAGGCTTCTAAGGTCTTAAATTTGGTAACTTGTGGTGATAATCATGATCTCTCAGGTAATAAAGTAGGCTATCTAGCTCCGGACCTCAGTTTAAAGTTAATATATTTGAAAACAAGGTGATTGACTGTAATTTTGCTCATAGTGCTCTGCTGGTAGCTGTAAGTAAAAACATACAGCACTTTTCATCAGAAGTGTCCGAGTGCTTTCCACACTTTAATCAATTAATTTCTGTAAGATGTTGGCATGTTTATTTGCTTTTTCCTACTGGAGGAACTGAAAGTATTGGGGCAGCAGCCAGCAAGTATGCAGCACTTAGTGGAGCAGCAAATACTGGTAATGCCATGGTCTAGAACTGTGGTTTTCCAGAATTATTTTACAGTTAAATAGTGGAGAGGAACAGTCATATTTCCCCTGTCATAAGCATGTTTGAACTAGTCTGGTGTCTTAGAAGGACAACGGACCAACTTGATGCTACCAGAATGGTCCGTTCTGATGTTCAGAAGTAGTCGTAGTGAATCAGATTGGCTTAACAAGAAATTCAATATTGAGCTGCACTGCCAAAAGGCAGTAGTACGCAGCAGGTGAAAGCAGGAAATGGCTCAAAACAAAAAATATGGAAGCACTGTCAATGTAAGGAAGATTTTAAACTAGTCTGTTTAAATCAGTTAAAACTGAGACTTGTGCAGGATGTCAAATCACTAGTAGAGGAAAAACAAGGAAAATGTGGAACTGTTGCTGGAGTTGGCTGGTGATTTAGTATTAGTGAACATAGACCGGACTGAAGTACGCAGTGCCTTCTTTGCATCAGTCTTTGCTAACCGGGTGTTCTAAAATTCTGCTTCGCAGCAGAGCTTAGGGAGGAAGAGAGTCGTATGCTGAAAAAACTTGCTGGAAGGAAAGGGTCTGGTTTGGTATCCTGATAATACGGCTCCCTGCTCCCCAAGCAGCCTAACTGTGAAGAGGAATGCACAAAGGATGGAAAACTCAGGGATGCTTGCACCAGTTTCAAGTGACAAACATTGGCATAGAAAAGCCAAACTAGGTTGAAAGAAGGATGCATTAAACTTACTTGACAAACTTGGAGCAAAAATGGATGTAATCTGTTCAGTTTACCCAGGTTTTAATTTAGTTGGAAATATACAGCTTCCAAAACCAGGTGATGATTTCTAAGCAGTGCATTTAATTAGCGTGCTGTTGTCCAACAGCAGTAAAATGCTATGCTTTGCCATGAGAACATGTACAGCTGCTTTTTTTCTGCAAATAAAGATAAAAGTGGCTAATCCAGATAAGAACTATTGCTGTGGAAAAATGGAGGCAGTGACAAGAATGTAAAGGTATGTAAATGTCTTCAACATGTTTCTGTGGAATTTATGCACTCGGCACCTTTAAAACTAGCTCATCACATAACAAAAGAGGCATTAATTTAGCAGTTTATTCAGTAACAGAAATTAGTCTATGTGCTTATGGGTTAACAACAAAGGAATCACACAAGAACCCTGTGTGGTAAATAAAATAGTTGCCAGTATAATTCTTTTTGTTTTGCAGATTGTGAAATGCAAATAGAATCAGTAATTTTGTTCAGTAGCACTGATATATATCAGGAATAATGCAACTAATTTTTTCTCATATAAATAGAGACTGCAGCTTTATTTCTTCTAGGTTTTAGGGACTTTCCACAAAGGTGCAGGAGTCAGTTCTATAGAATTTTCCCACTACTTTTCCTGTACAAGTGGATCATTTTCCCCTTCTACTGTACATCTTTTAGTCATAAATGCAGTTATTTCTCTTCCTTTTCTAACACTGCAGCCATTTCTTAATGCTAAGAAGTGTTTATAAAAATCATTATAAACACTTCTTAGCATTAAGAAATGGCTGCAGTGTTATAATTGTGACTAAAGCTATAAGCAGATTCCTGAGCACACAGGCACAAATGGAGAATCTGTATAGTTAGAAAAGGGAACTCTTTCCCATGTGTGTCTACATCTAGGCAGTTCATTTTGCAGTTGCTTAAATAGCAGTGGACTGTCATTTGTTTTCACTTTGAATCAGGAACATAACATACAGATGCATTTCTCTTTGATACTGAGGTTTTTTTTCAGAAAGAAGAATCTTAGGAATAAGGTTCCTTATTGTGTTCTTTGTGCTTTGGAGAATACGGGTGAGTCAAAACTTCCTACTTCATTCAATTTTTCTCACAGTTTTCCTGGTATTTGCCCACATTATGGCTCTTGCGTTTTGGGTAACCCAAGCATTTGACATCTGAAGAAAACTAGCTGTTGGAAAGCTGTGAAGAAACTGGAGTGCATGTTCCCCGAGACAGCTCCTGAGACAATATCTACATGCATATCCTATGGTCTGAATTATTTTCCTGGTTTTAGGTGTCTCAGCTCCCCAGTCTCTCACATAAGAGCACACTTCTCTAAAAGCAAGGCATTTCTGAGGCAGTAGCTGCAAGTTATCTAGGTTTCTGATCCAGTTAGTGATTCTTTTGAGTAAACCATTATTCTGAAGGGAAAATAAATTAAATTGCTTAGACCTAAAGCACAGAGTTTGGGATGTCTGTTGTTGCTGTCAGAAACAAACCATTTTAGCTCCAAGAAAATAAATCCTTGAGAAACACTTCTCATCTGCTGTTTTTCAATCATTGAGGTATACAAGTATATTTGAAAAGCAAAGTGCTTATGATTATATCTGCTTTTATAAGTTTAACTGTAATCAACAGACTAGGAACTGAGTGCACAAGTCATTTTAGCTACATTATTTGTGGAGAATCTCTGAGAATACAGAAGTGCTTCTGACCTAGTTAAACTCCTGCTATTTTGAAAATGATTATTAAAAAGCCATCAATACTTCTCTGAGCCCACATACTCACTTGTTGCCCGGTAACCAGAAGGATGGAGCCTTCTTTCCCATGTACCACTTGCCGGTAAATGTGATCTAGAATTAAGAGTTCACTCCAGCAGTTCTGAAGCAACTTCATTTGGTCATCAACCTGTAAAGCAGACATTGGTGGTGTTACACTGGAAATGAGTTCTACATCACATACATCACACTACAGAGGCCGAAAGCTGGCTACCATGCCTCCTCCTTCAAATATCAGGATAGTCACGAGAACAGAAATGCTATCAAAATTATTTGTTCACAAAGCTGCTATTATCAGCTGAATAAACAGAACTCTGCTGAAATCATTATCTGTAAAAGGTATAGAATATTTACAGTTGATTATGTTATGCAAATTAATAGTAGTAGAATAAGATAGTTCTGAAATGCTTGTAGCAACATTATATTGTTTTTGGTAAAAAAGAAAAATAGCATAGCCAATGCTAATGTGAACTTTCCCATCATTGGGTTCATCACTGAACCTCAGCTTTTGTGAATAGAGAAACCACTAATGCTGCAACAAGCCCAAGTCAGAGTCAAGTCCCTTTCAAAAGGAAAAAGTGAATAAACAGGTAAACATTCTCTGTAAGAATGGCTGTCTAAGTATGAAAAAGGAACACATAAACACGAGCTAGGTGTCTTCAGGTGTCACCGGCAGGGCACAAAAGAGATGTATACAGGGCAGTGACAGACATACCACTGCCTGCATGTGGGGATAGCAGGAGCATTCTGGGCATTCTGTACAAGCAGCCTGCATTAAGTTTTTGGTATAATGCTATTTAGGATGTGCAGAATATTGGACAATAAAGGCTCTCACTAAATTGACTGTAATTGCAACTAGATAACTAGATTCAGTCTCATTCAGTTAAAAAACTGAAAATTGATGAAAATTCGCGGGAAGATAGGGAAAAACTTTAAGTCAGAGTAAACAACAGTATCCTCTGGACTAGTTCTTACAGTGCTTACTGACTTCCTCCCTAAAAAAAAAATAAAGCCTTTGACTTCAGACAGTTTTGGAAGGGTTAAAGGATGCATACATTAACTTTGCTACAATTAAGTGGCTAGGGTGGATGTGGCAATAACATCTATATTATTCAAAGGGCTCTAAGAGCCTGCATTGATATTAACTGCTGAACAGATTTAAAATGATATAAAATAGGAGAAATAAAACAGAAATTAGCAGAGAGTGTTTGCAGTGGACGCTTGCATAAAGTTTCTCAGAGACAGTTCTATTAACATAGTCTTTCAGGCGTTCTTATTTTGATTGATTTGGAGCTATGATAATGCCCAGGAAATTGTGTATGAGGAGCAGACTTGCACAAGCTGAATTAGATACTGCAGTAGGCATTTTCAAATTTGATAATCATTTGTACAATTAATTTTTGCACTTTATTATTTCAAACTTGTTTTCTAGTTATGTGGTAGAGAAAGGGGTAACTATAACTAATGGATTTTCCAAGTGTCACCTATGAAAGTTAGCTAGTATTTTGTCCCCATTTCCAATCACTTGCCATATGGCTTAAACTTCAGTATCTTAGACATTCAGTTCTCTCTTTGCCTCCCTCATTTGTCAACTTCCCTTCTCTCCTGTCACAATTGTCTCCCAACTGTTCTGGTCCCATTTTTTCTCCCTTAGACTTCTGTATCAAATTATTCCCCCTCGTTGGACTGTGCAATGAAATGAAATCAGGAGAGAAAGGGAACAGATCAGCATGAAGCCGATGTAGAATCTCCTGTGTGCAACACAGCCTTTTCTCCCTCACAGCCTTCGCTAGGACCTTCTCCACGACTGCAGCAGGTATCTCTGCTGGGAAATACTTAATTCTGTTTGTTTTTCTCTGTTTTTTTGTTTGTTTGTTTGTTTGTTTTCTTTTGGTATTCCAAAAGAAAAGAGAACAAAGGAAATTATTTTTAAATATTGCCAAAATAACACATAAGGTTGCAAAAATTAATCACTACAGAATTATTCAATGTTTGTGTTAAGATTGTTTTATTCCTATGTTTTTTCCAATCTGCATTTGTGTTGTAGAGATATTAATGCATAGGTACAAGAAAGGGCTGAATTAGTATGGGATAAAACACTCTCAATTTTGGTATTCCAAAAGTTTTGCTTTGAGGTTTTGAGTATTATCTTTTAACATAATTGCTGTTCTGCCTACAGTCACAGTTAATACATGTAAGCTCAGACAACAGCTATAAGCCACATAGGCATGGGCAGCAGAGATGGAGGACAGAAGGTGTGGACTCTGTAGATGGATATATTACTAAGTCAGAGTAAAGCTGCTCACAAACTCAGCCTTGCTCTATCTGTGTGCTGTCTGTGCCTGTGATAATTCATTTCTGTTCAGACTGCAGAGCAAGGCTGATTCTGTATTAAAAGGTATCTATTCCCCTGCCTGCAACATGTCTTTGACTAGAAAGCCATTACAACTAAGTGACTTTTTAGCTCAGGAGTGGTCTTCTGAATTATCCCAATGAAACACTCACCACCAAAATGTGTGCCAGATTTGAAGTAAAGCATTTTTAGAAGGAATTGTTTAAAATTTACAGATTTCAGTACTCTTGGTTTTTATGTGGAATTGTTCACGATCATTCTCTCCTGTGTATAACAAAGTGTTACAAAATTCAAATAAATAATGCCAACATTTGATCCTAAATTAGCATTTCAGATAAAGCTACCACAGCTTACATCTGAATAAAACAAGCTGTGAGACAGTTTAAACACTGAACATCCATGTCATAACAACCAATACCTGAATAAGAGGTCAAGCATTTGATTGTATTATAAATGACATATTTCTAGCTAACCCATCTGTCTCAACCACAGGCAGCAACTTTTGAAAACAAACTGCACTTTACAGGTCTGGCTTTCTGAAGGCCCCAACAGCAGCTAGTCTGCAATCAAAGCCTACCTCCCAAGCTTTATCATATCATTACTGAGCCAGTGCTGTGAGAACAGTATGAGATGGCAAAATCACAAAAAAATGTTTTGCACATAGCCTGTTCCTGCTGTTCTACAAGACTCATAAAACTAGCAACAGCGAACATCTGCTAGTAGTTCACAAAATCTGTCTCTCTGTATTCACTGCAATTTAACCAGTGAAAGCCTATAAAATGGATATCATAAAAAGCAAAATACACATCCAAAACACAGTGTTGGCTTCAGGAAACGATTAGATCCAGCTGCTTTTGCCATTTTAAGAAAGCTGGCAGGGCAGCAAAATGCTTCCCAGTTTGTACTAGGAAGAAACAGAGATGGCTTTGAGGAGGGTCGCAAATTAATAAAATGGAGGAGCAATTACAGCCTACTTCTGAAAGGAGTATAGATGAGGAAAACCACATACCTCTGCTAACAGATACTGGATATAAAATAGAAAACAACACAAACCACTGAGTAAACTTGGTAACATAGCACACCTTATGCTAGGAATAGCTGGCAGTCTTTAGGAAGTGTGTAACATTATCCAGAGCACAAACGCCTTTGTGTTTCTGTGGCACACTTGTGCATAAGCATACATTGTCTGACAAAACAAAAAATTAGCGCTTGGCCACAATAAATGCGTATCTTAAAATGATCTTGAAGCCAATGAGGTTTAAGCTTTGATGGATAAAGTGCAGAGTGAATTCTGAAAAGGAAGTACTTTGCAGAAAAAGCACCTTGTGAACTTCAGTTTCTGTGACTCCAAAGCCAAAGCATGCTAGTCCTCCATTAACATGGTGAGAAGAAAGGGTAAGATTCTGTGACCACAGTGTCTTAGCTCCAGTCATTAGCCTTCAGTAATCAACACTGGTTTTGTTCATAGTATGCATTCAGTTAGAAACAAGCCCAAAAGCTTGTACTGGTGGCTAAATTTTCAGCTTTTTTGGTTTGTGGAGATTTTTGAGACTGTTATCAATTAACAGTAACAACAAAGTGCCCCTTTGAAACAACTACTGAGAATGCTTATAAATAAAAATTGAACATCATATGACCAACAAGTGGCTACTACAAGAACTCTCCCCAGATCTGCAGCTGCTCCCTGCCATAACAAACCATTGACATAAGCATAATGTAACCCATGTCTCACCTAAGCAAGTTGTCAAATGATATATCCATTTGACAACTATGTAGCCTCAAGCAAAAGCAAGAATGAATACTGTGCTCAGATGGTTAAATTTAGGTCCTGACTGGCCAGTGGCATTCAGATGATGACTCTCATCAGCAGGGACAGTATAACTGGAAGTTGTTGCTGAAAAAATGGTTTTTAAGGAAAGATGTGGAGAAAGCTAAGGGAAAGTGTGTGACTCAAAGATAGTGTGGGATGAAAGAATAGTAATGTTAAGATTGTGAAAGCAGTAAAATGTCTTATTTGTAAAACAGTGACTGGATAACAGAAGAAGCAAGGACAGTACTTAGGAGGAGGTTGTAAAGGAAAGGGTGTTGTGCAGTGAGAGGACATGAGGGAAGTTGGATGTCAGGTAAAACCATGAAAGTGAAGATGATGATGTTGGATATGATACAGAATTAAAGGGATTGTGCGAGAGTAAGTGAAACTGCTTGGGCAAAGAAGGAGCAAGTACTTTGTGTCAGACAAAGAGAGGATGGCAGTTGTCACGAGCAGAGATGAAAATGGATATGTGGATACTATCCACACTCAAGAAGAATATTAAGGCGGAGCAAGGAGTGGTTTTCTAATAGCTTTAGTACATGAAGGTATCCTATTTCAATCCTTTTTTCTTTTAAGACAATCCTATTCAACTATGATTATAGCAAGGACAAAGAAACATGTCAGAATTTGGAGTTATCCTTCTGCTGTTCGGATTACTTGGAGCATTCTCCTCACATTACAATTGGAAGATAAATGGTCATTGTCACAGCCACTCACCACCACCCCATCGTGCTGCCTACCAGCTACCGTGCTAGCCAGAATGAATAACAGCATGGCTCACTATGCAAAAAAAAAAAACAAAAAAAACAAAAAAAACAAAAAACCAACAATACACAAACCTCCCTGCATCTATGAGGGTTGCTCCGAAAGTAACACCTTCTATTTTATTAAGTTGGCCCACAATGTCTGAAGTGGATGTTGGTGGTATGGAAGTAGAGATTGAACCTTCCCATCAATATTCCATTATGTTTTGTTGCTGTGTGACAGATGGCAGCAGAAGAGTGGTCTGACAAAATGGTGTCTGACATGGAAGTGCATATGGAGCAGAGCTGTGTCACTGAATTCCTCCATCTGAAAAAATTGCACCCATTGACATCATGAACGTTTGCTGAACATTGATGGAGACTAAACAGCAAATGTAGCAAAGTGAGGCAGTGGGTGATGCATTTGCTTCAGCAGTGGTTACAGTGATGTTAAGGACAAGCCACATTCTGAATGGCCATGCACAGCTGTCACACCACAAAGTGAAGAGTAATTCCATCAGCTCATCTACATGAATTGGTGGTTTACAACCAGAGAACTGCACATGGAGCTGAATTTTGGAAACAATGGTGGTGATGTTAGAATCTCGCAACATTTGCTCAAGGTGAGTCTCAAGAATGTTCACACATGAGCAGAAAGAACACTGCGTACAAGTTTGTCAGGGACTGTTGAACTAATATGAGGCTGAAGGTGATGGTCCCAGGATCACATCATTACTGGTGATGAGACGTAGTGTTACCTCTACAAATTGGAGTCAAAACAGCAGTCAAAACAGCAACACATTAATTCCTTTTAAAGAAAAGTTTCAGGATGCAGCCCTCAGCAGGTAGAATGATGTGCTGGATTTTTGGGATTCCCCCAAATGAGGGAATTACTGCTTGCACAGCCTGTTTGTCACAGCACTTGAAAAGGCTGCAGGCTGTGCCCTCCCCTGGTTGTCTCAGCCATTGTGCATCCCAGCTCTTCTCAGTAAAGCCCCAGTGCAGAACTGCTGTATGGTTGGGTGGGGGGAGAGCATGTCTGAGGACTGGACCAGATAAAGATGGATCTATGCCTCAAGCACGAGATATTGCCTGCATTAGCTTCCTTCATAATTTCACTATGCGGTAGTATTTCTCTTACAGAACATGAAAAAAAAATAACAAATTTGTGTAAAAAGTGAGACAAAGAGATGTGATTCTCTGTTCTTTCCACGTCCTCTGACCTTTTCCCTGGGATTTAGTAGGACCATGGGGCCTAGTGGCACTGTGACACTCCTTTGTGTCCACTATGAAAGATTCATGTGGCTTTGCTCATTGTACAGTGAGCTGTACACTGTTAAATATCCCGATACGGGTCTAAATACAGATTCCCAGATGAACCACCAAGTTCTTCCCTGCAAACTGGAGTTATAAGGTGACTTGAAATCACTTGAGTTTTCTGAGTTCTGAGTTCTCTGCTGGCAAGGATTAGAAAACAAGCATGCACTAGAACATATTTAGACACAACTATTGGTTTGCATAATTCATCTTACACTATATAACAAGTCATGCAGGATATTTCTGGGGGTGGAGGAAATAGATTCTCAGATTGAAGTGTGAAGGTCTAATCCTCAGTGCTGTGGTGACACATGATCTCTTGCTGGGACAGAAAGTTGGACTGAGCTGGGGATGAGGCGGTTGCATTTGTCTGCCTACTCTGGAGTCCCACTCAGCCAGGCCCTGAGCTCTTTTTTTGGGGGGAGAGCAGTGGGAGGGGATAATGACTAGAAGGCTGTCTGGCTTGCTGGGGCCTCTGTTGACACTGCAATATCCAATCCCACATTATCCATTGCAGCTTAAGGAAGGACTTATCTCAGAAATGCTGGTTACTCATCTGAAAAATTATTTGTGCTGATGTTACAGATAAGGAAGGCTAGTGCAACACAAGAGTAGTATTGTTGTAGAGCGTATGCTTCCCACAGCATGGGACGTTAATCATTATAAACTTTTGTTGTCTCTGAAGAACAACATTCAAATTGTCAAATGGTAAAATGAAGAATAATGTGTATGTTTTGCTGAAATGCTCCTTAATCTTATCAAAACCACACCGTATCTTTCTTTTAGGAAAGTGTTTCACAGTATTTAGCATACAGTAACAAATAACCCACGGATTTATTGCGATATTTGTTCTGAAAAGGTATTTTCAGCCTGGCACTTGATGAAATACCTGTTAAAAGTTTCAGGGTCATGCTTTTTTTAGTGTGCGTTGCTTTGAACTAAATATTTTCACTATAATTATTGCTGGAGATACAGTTAAACAATATGCTCACTTTTTACCCGTCTCTGCACCCCTCTCTCTGAGAACCCTTTTTCATCTTTTCAATTGCATCAGCCGGCACTACGGCTCTATGCTTTTCTGTTACTGAAAATTTAAAAGGGTATCTAATGTTTAAAACAAAAAATTCGATGTTTAAAATTTATGTGATAATAATGTGTTGGATTCAGCTGAATTGTTTTTACTTATGTTTCTAAAAGGGAATGCCAATGCCACTTTCAAATTCTACGGTCATTGAATAGCCATTTCCTTGTGAACATGAAGTGATTAAACATCTGTCTGAATTGTTCAGTCTGAAGCACAAAGGTTCAAGGGATGGCTGAACTTCCTTTCAAATGTACTTTGGAGATCCCTTACAAGTCATTGCAGACATATAGCTTGAGTTGTTACTTCATTTTCAGATGCTATAATGAAGCAAATTGCCCCAAATCAAAGTTTTATAAGACAAGTGCATTCCAGAGGCTAATTTTTACTACTGAACACATACGTGGTTTCCAAATCATTACATAGCTAGGAAAATATTTGAGTACAGCACATGGGTTGCTGCTAACAGTGGGAAACCTGTGCAAGGTTGCTGTCAAAAGCCTGTGCGGTTTTGAAAGAGAATGCGCTAACTTACATTAGCAATGAATACCTTACTAAAATGTGATTACCATTGATAACCTCAGTAATAAAATGTTATAGAGTTCAAGAAAAAAATGATTTAATGTTAACTACAACTGTTCCATCTCTTTACTATAAACCTGTGTTATACAAAATTGCCCACTCTCCGTAAAGCCAGTAAGCATCTTTACAGCCCCTGTTAAATGACTGTCCTGTTAGTGTCTAGCTCTAGTGTGAAGGGAGCATAAGACATGTTTGGTGGCAATCTACATTTTTTCATGATTTAGAAATGAAAGGAAATATTCGAGTGTGTGCCTTTTCCTGCTCCTTTATGGCATGTAAAGAGCATCTTACAAAGATGCAGTTATACTCAGTATGTGCCTGCGTGTGTGTATGCACGCGTATGTGCATACTTTTGCCTTCAGTAGCTTCTGAATCCATCAGCCAGTGTCAGCTGGCTTCAACAGAGAGTTCATGTATCCAGGCCATTATTTTCATACATGCTTTCTAGGAATCAGTATCCAGATAGAGGAAAGTAAGTGCTAAGCACCACCCTGAAGGAAAGACTAATAAGCTTACCCTATATTCAACATCAGAGAACCGAGAGAGAGAGATAGAGGGATAAAATGCTTCATTAATTCTCTGCTGTAGAATTATTAATATTTGGAATATCAAACTGGCTTTCACTTTATTAAAGGCATAGATAAGGAATTTATAGCAGAGAGCATTGTTTTGTCTTAGAAAGGCCCCATACTTTTGTATTCACAAAATTTGAAGTGAATACACAGTGCCCATGCTTTGAATGGCACATAGTGTTTCCTGCTTAGCAAATGCCCATGGGGAGATCAATCGCTTTGTAACATCTCTCTCCTCATGACCTAGGACAGCTCTCTAAGATAACTTGACGATTCTTATGGGTCCCTTCCAACTCAGGATATTCTATGATTCTATGATTCTTCTATAACTGTGAAAGAGGGGATCACACCAGCCATGTCCAGGCATTTCCCAGTTTCAGTGTTCACCTTCTGTTTACTCAAATACTTTCATGAAAAAAACGGCCTTCAGCATCAGTTCATGACCATCCTGTGTTCTTGCAAGATTATAAAACAATGTGTATGGTTCTAGGGGCCTCCGGTTGCTGAAGTGTATAGGGATGCAGCAAATGCTGATCCTATTAAGGAATAAGACCTCTCTTCTTTTATTAGTCTTTGGATTCTCTATTTGGAGAGCATCCCACTCTCCAAATACAACAGATTTAAGTTCTTTAAACATCAAATGAAAGGTCTGTCATTATAAACTTTATGTACATGTATAGAGTGCAGCAAATGCAACATAAAAACCTATTTTCCTCCTGTTCCTGAAAAATATATGCATCTCTTTGCAAACTGCATAAAGATTACTTAGTATTTTGCAGTCAGCATTATTTCTGATGAATTATAAATGTGTTTTTCTTAGGTTCTTTTTTTTTAAATCTGAAAATAAGGAAACAATTTCTTTGTAGCCCCAACTGAAAGTTCTGCTTACAATGCAATGTTTTTTCCCTGTCAAAGCGAATGCAAAGGAAAGAGGAAAATTATTCTTCTCAGCACCCATTTCACAGTGTGAAGAAGGAGATGTCTTCTTCAGGACTGAACCCATAAAACTGATCTTCAAAATACTTCTCCTCTGTTTATCTCTACTGATGTTATTACAGTATACATTTATCCCTGGTCGGATCTAGAACTTAAAAAAAATCAGATAATGCTGTGTAGTTTGTGTAGCAATTTTGAGAGTAAAACTGTTTAGATCCCTTGAATTACTCCAGAAATACTGCTGTGTTTTCTGATATGAAAAAAACTGAATTCCAAAATGTGCTGGGCCTGATTCTTACCTCTCAACTTGAATGTAAGTCCTTAGGCTTATGTCAGACCCACACAATTCATCATTATCACTGTGGGTCTGATCTGCATTTTAAGAACCACAGTGATGTCCTCTGGGGAATCAGAAGACAAGACTGAGTCTTGTAGATTTTAAAGTACTGGTGGTGAATTTATTCTCAATATATTGAATCAGCAGTTTCACTCTATTATACAGCAACTTTCGATTAAAGTCTCCAAGGGCTTCTCCAAGTCACAAGTGTTTCAGCATTATCTGAAAGGGGTTTTAATATGTAATGTTCCTTTCCTGTTTGATGATTTGTTGGATAAATTATCACATCATTTTTCTTAAAATAATAACACCAAATCTCAACAGAGATCAATACAACACACAGTTAACAATATTAACAATATTGTTAATAGTGTAAAATATTAAACTCATAGTAATAACTATTTTCTACAAAATAAATATTCTATTAAAACTCAAGTATGGATAATATGGAAAAATACTTTTAGCTTGTGACACAAGAGACATGCTAATTTCAGAAAGAGCCCTTTAATATGGTAACAGGCTGGCAGAGCAATCTCCCAGCACACAGTATCCTATTCTTTCAAGTGCTGTATGCCCCCTAACACCGGTTTTTGCATACATTTATACAAGAGTTGCTTAAATTATCTCTAATTTAAATTGCACTATATGGATACCTTCCCATTTTGCATTTCTTTACATCCAGGACATCTATTCAAGGGGTGTGGAGTATGGGAAGAGCGCCAGCCAGGAGAAGTAGTCTTATTCTGTTAACAGCTGACACCTACAAATGCTGGTTTGTGTGCACAGCACCAGTCTCTTTTCCCCAAAGGGAAAGTATGCAAGTAATCTGATTTCATGGCTAAAAAGGAGTTACTTTAAAGTTACAGCAGCATAAATGAGAGAAGAAAAATGTTTCAGGTATGTGTTAGAGATACCCAGGATGGGAAACTTTATAGACCACATAAAGAAACTAGTAAATCAGATGTTATATACCATTTCTAGTAGGCACCAAAAGTGAATGTAGAACTAACTTTTATTCTGAAGAATCTTTTTTGATTTGCATAGTAGCATTTAGGTTTTTATTTTATTTTGGTTTTATTACATCAGTAATATTTTCCAGATTAAAATATGTTATGATGCGACTCCCATGGAGTTCCCTCTTCCACTAATGTTATATGATATTACTTGTTTGCCTACTTATTATATATATGTTATATGTGCAAATAACTATGTTGGGTATAGAAAGACCAGTTCTATATTTTAAATGTTCTTTATCTCTTGATTGCAGAGCATTTCAGTGTTTGTCGGAAACTAGAATATGTTGTTTCTATACTTTGCTTTTCATAATCCTCTAAATACTTCTGACCAACATCTAATTAGAGTGTAACTGCAGATATTTCTTTTTGCCCTTATTTGAATCACTGAAACATATAGAACTTAAGTCTCAAGACTGGGTTCCGCAGTTAAACAGATCAGAAAGTCACCTGTATTACACCTTTGGCAATAGAAACAGGTAAGGCACTGCACTTGCGATTCAAATGTACTTCCCACTGTTTTCCTGCTTTGTAATTGAACTGCTGAGAAAATATCAGCAAAAGCAGTAAGAAATCTTGAGAAACAGTGTCTTCAGACAAGATGTGAAAAGAAATGCAATACTGATGAAAGAAAAAATACAGAAAGGTTGTCTTACATCCCAGGAGTTGCAGCAGTAACAGTAAGTCACTGGGGCAGAGATGGAGAAAGAAGATACAATGATACGGGAGAAAGTGGAAGAATATTCAGCACTGGAAATGGGTTTATCATGTATTAATTTTCTGATTAAATAGGAAAAGTTTCTTAAAAACATCCCCCAGGAAAGCTGAAGCCGTAGAAGAAGGTAAGAACTGGTGAGTTACTGTATACAGGAGTGATCCAAAACACTCGGTTCTTCTCTTTACGTCTTAAAAGCATTGCAGAGGCTCTTGGTATGCAGCTACTACCATCTAGCTAAATTCTTTCAACTCTGAATATCATCTAGATGAAAAATTAGCTTCTTTCCTGACAATGCAATTGTGGAAGAGCAGTCAGAGCCATGCTATTAAAAATCACAGAAAGTGTTGATTGAATGAATGTTCAAGAAATAGTGTATTAAGTTTTTTTTTTTTTTTAATTTATCCCTTTATTTGGCATTGCTTCATTTATCCCACTTCCTTTTTCCTGTATGCTCATTTGAAAATCTCTTAAGTATCATTAAAATAAGGTTGTCACAACTCTGCTCAGGTCCCATACAGATATAAGCACTGCAGTTAGGATTAATGTTAATGTTTGTTTGAAGATATCCTTGAATAAACTGTTTTTTATTTGAACTGCTTTTTCTGTTGATGAGAAGAGTTTTTGCAGTACAAAACATGGATCAAGAAAATCTTTATGGGTAAAAATGATGGAGGACAGGTGAAGGAAGCAAGCACAGCTAAGCAAGCCACTGACTTTTCTCTGTTGTCAGAGTTGGACATGTTACCAGCTATCTAGATTTTGAGCCTCTATGCTGAGCTCCTAAATATTTGCATGGAAAAGAATAACTGTGAATTTAGAAAAATGAGAGACCAATAATCTAATTGATAAGTCTTTTCTTTGCTCATTTCTGGATGTTCCATGTTCACTGCAGGGGAGTTGGACTAGATGGCCCTCAGAGGTCCCTTCCAACTCCAAGGATTCTGTGATTCTATGATGTCAACTTTGGGGACGAACAACAAAAGTTGCTCTGATAACTTTCCATTCACCCAGGAGTGCACCATATGCTACAACTCTGAAAGCTGAGTTCTAGTCAGACTGACAGACCCTTTATCAATGGACAAGAGTTTATAATAAGATGGCATAAATTTTGTTTTTAAAAAATCAGCTTGAACGCAGCTTGTGTTCAAGTGTCTGTCAATCTGCTATTAATCTAGATCTGAGCACCATTTTGTTTGTTTTCTAATTAAGTTTATGAGATTTATTTCTGAAGATTTACTATGACTAAAATATTCCTTTGATACCCAAATGTATCAGAGGATTCATTCACTAATCCCATATTTTTCCCAGATTTATCAAAGGAAAGTACATTCCAACACTGAATCTAATAGCTCTTGTCTAGGTGTATTGGAACTTAGTTTTTAGTATGACTCCATACTAAGTCCATGTAAATCTGTATCAGGGCAGTTTTCCTAGCTATAACAGCCTGAATGGCTTTGAAATCCAGATGAATTCAGTGTACAAACATTCTCGTAATCTTACTGACAAATAAGAGACTGATTTCTCTTTTTGGCTCTTTTTTTTTCCAACAATCTGCCTGAGTGTCTATCTCTTTCAGTCTACAAATGCTTTAAGGAAGGGTCTGCCAATTGCTGTTTTTATGCAGTACCTGTTTATGCTACTGTAAATCTAATAGTAAAAAAGTGTTGCCCTTCTGTGCGAAGCATGCATGGACACTTCTCTGTAAATAAAGTTTAACATCATTCAGTTTAAACAGCCAGCCTATCAAATAAATCCAGAACGTCCAGTTAAATAACACAGCAAGATATTATTATCGAAGTGCACTGTCTTCTTACATAAACGTGTAAGCATCAGTTTAACAACACAATGAGAATATTTTTTTGCCAGGTTTTTTGTTGTTGTTGTTTGTTTTTTTACAGGGTTATTGTATAACCTGACATCCTAGGTAACAGCATCTTAGGTATGGTGTCATATACTATCCTGAAGTTGGATGGCATATAATAAATTATTTCATTATAAACATCTTTGAGACTGATTCAACAATTCATATGCAGTCAGAAGTAAAACAAACAAACAAAAAAAACCCCACAACAACAAAAAAAGTCTGTTTTCAGTAGAAGACTTCCAGGAGGAGGTACTCTGTTTGTATTGCTTTACATCTCTGAAGACTCTGCTAATGCTTACATTTTTTTAGTACAACCTAACATAAGCCAACTTCTGAATTCAGACTCTGGCGACAGCTCCTTTTATATTCCCTCTTGCATGAGCACACACAGCACCAAAATCCAATCTACTGTGTCAAATATATGCATTTTGTAAATATGTGACTATTTGATAAATTGAGTTGAATCTTTTTTTTTTTTTTTTAGGTTACTTCTAACAACGGAGTGATGTGCATAGTTTATTTTTAGCTCACATGTTGCATGCAAATCACCCATTTCTACAGTATAATGTGCATACGAAGTTTGCTGAGGTGTCACTGTGAGTACTTCACCAGAAATATGCAATTAAAATGTAATTCATTTCTAGATATCATCAATATTCTGTCACAGTATAAGGGGAATGGACTAGATGACCCATGAAGTCTATTCCTACCCTCATATCTATTATTATTACCTCATATTAGTAAAATTACGTTTTGAGGTCACTTATATGTGCTGATTCCCTTTACACAAATATTTGGCATTAACTAGTTGTTTGTGTCCATTTCTTCATTTTCTGTTTATAAGGGATTAAGTACAGGTAGAACATCAAATGTAGGAAAAACCTGATGTTTTGTTGTAAATAATTCATAAAACAATGTTATGACCCTTATTCCCTGTGAGTCATCCACATAATGAGCCACCCAAACCAAGCAGTGAAAATATCCACTTCCCCTGCCACGGGTGTGCCCTGACGGGCTCCTCGGGGTCAGAAACCCATCCATCTCTTTTCACACACGAGCTAATCAATTCAAAGAGGGAAGTGCCAATGAGCTATTGGATCAATATGGTGAAGTATGGAGATTGATCTTATCCCAGAGTGACTGCATTAACAGACTCGTTAGTGTGACCTCTGCCCTCAGGCACACATTATACAGGCTTGCAAGTCTGATATCAGAA
The DNA here is from genome assembly GCA_037305975.1 of Chrysolophus pictus. NCBI lineage: Eukaryota > Metazoa > Chordata > Aves > Galliformes > Phasianidae > Chrysolophus > Chrysolophus pictus. The sequence continues at coordinate 9,144,818 of CM074583.1, read as the reverse complement.
TGAAGACCTCAGGTCATTGCTTTTAATAATCTGCTTTGCTGAAAGAATTAAAATTAAATCTGCAAAGAGATGACTAATGAAAATACAAAGTGCTTTCTTCTCCTCTCATCTTGGAATGCTTGCAAAAATCGGGCCAGCTTTTTGAGCTCCCACCACCAGTGGGACCAGGGGCAGTCTGACACAGGACCTGCTGGGCCGCACAGGCTAAAATCTGCTGAGGGCGTGTTAGTACAACCAGAGCTATTTTGCTTTCCTGCCACAAAAAGATGAATAAAAAGAAATTGAGCACAAAACTCTAAAAAGTAACAGCTGTGTTAAAATCCATGAAAACCTTCAGTGGATTGCTTTCGCTGTTCTGTCTGCTTCAGAGCGAGGCTGAGTGCCCAAAGTGTTTCCCTGGTGCTTGCAGAATCGCAGTGGCTGCTGCTGCTGCAGTGGAGTTGCTCACAATGCTGAGCACACTGCTGCCAGCAACGGCGTGCACCAGCTTGGGTCCAGCCCAGGGAGTCACAGCATGCTGTCACTCAGGCCAAAGGCTGGTGACTTTGGTGTCAGTTATCTGAACAGCTAGCATGGAGTAGCTGCTCAGGAATTGGCCTCACAGGCTGTGCCATGGGACATCCAGTGTGCTGATCAAATCCTGACCCAGTAAAACTGGTGAGATCCTTCTGCTGTGCAGAGCTCATTGGAGGCACTGGGATTCTCAGTACGTGTGTACATCCTGAGTCCCATCCTGTCCCTTTGTCGACCTATGCCAGTAAGTGTCACTAACTTTACAGGATGTCTGTACATTAAGTACTGCAAGGAATGCTATAAGCAACCATTTCAGGCCGGCTTGTTTTAAAGACTAATGTTTCTGACATATAGTTTCAGAGATGCAGAGGCACTTTGTTGCCTCAGAACATGATATTCATATTGTTAATACTTTTAAAACCCTGAAAAATTTCTTTGCAATGAAATATTTATGTATAAACCACATTTTAATACTGTATTTTTATTATACCAAACATTTTTATTGTTCAGTGTATAATTGAGTCAATGAATTAGAAGATTACTAAAAAGGGATTAATGCATTTTTAATGAAACTGAATGATATAACTTCTGTTGTTCACTAAGAATAATGGCAGATCTATCAGGTTTGTATAGATAAGAGCTTTGTGAGTTTATCTGAAAGCTCACATAATGCCTCTCCTTTAACTGTAACTTAGAAAAAGAGACTTAACAATCCTATTCAGGCTTCTAATTCATTGTTTATTTACATCACCTCTTTTCCACCTTGTGATCAGATCACCTGTCTAATCATGAAAATATGAAGCTCTTCAGCAAAATACGTCTATATCCAATTGTATAACACTTTTTGAGACAGTACTCTTTTCAAGTCTAAATTGAAGGACCGAGATAGCCATACAATACCCATGGGAAATGTTTCTGAACTCGTAGGTTAATGGACAGGGGCACTGGTGAGAACTTTCTGCACTAATAGTGAGAATGTAGATGTTTCACTCTTTGCACGGCTTATGTCCTTAGTTAGTTCACTAGTCAAAATTATGAATACTTTCCAGGTAGCAAACGCTGTACTTAAAAATATCTCAATAGAATATCCGTGTATTAATATAATACCATGATTGAAATTCTAACATTGCACAAAATATTACACTGGAAGTTAAAACAGTAGTAGCAAATTGAGCTCAGATTCCAATACATATGTATTGTGTTCTTTGCAATATAGTGCTTAATATAGTGCTTCATTTTCTGTTACTTTGCGATGGATATAAAAACAGATAGTGAACATTTACATTAGTACAATACATATATATCGTGGATGAGAAACTTTATAATGACACTCCTAGAAATATTTTTGCATTTTTCTGTGGGAGGCATGTAATTAAATTTGCTTGAAGAGAAGGATTTTACAATTTTTTGTATCTTTAAGTAGAAACTGGGACAGGATATGTGCATATTATGTACATTCATGTTGTATACCAGATGCTGTAGTACTGCTCAAGAACTTCGTGGTGTGTAAGACCACATAATTCAGTGGCAAACCACAAGTAAATGGGTAACACCAGAAAAATGAGTGTACCATTTTTTTTTCCACTACTGCAACGGGATTTTTACATCATATTCTTTCCAAACAAAGAAGCTATTCTAGAAATGTTTTAGACTTAAAATGTTTTTAGAATTCTGCTGCTATACATGTATCTTTCCACTTGTGAAGCAGAGAACTGTACACATCCGATGGTTCTAGCTTCAGGAGGAGATTGATTAGGAAAGCACTTTCCAATTTTATTGAAGCACTTGTTCTGTATACTTGCTGATGGGAAGTGGAAGCTCATGTATTTTCACTAAAATGGAGGTGATTCTTCTGAACTGGAGCAAGGGAAAGTAAACGTATAGCCTATGTGGAACTGAAATACCTTTTCTGTAAATAATATCTTTATAAATTGAGTGCCATGCATCCAGCAATTGCAAGAAGTAAACGTTGCCTTCCTGTGAAAATGTGGTTTGTTTCCCCTTAAGATAAACCACGCAATTTATAGTCCTGTCATCTTTATCGGACAATTAGGTCTTTAACTTACTACTAGTAAAAAATGGCCAATTTTCATTATGAGTTTCACAAATATTTTATGAATTTTATATTGAGGGCATAAAATGCAAAGTTTCTGGAATAAGAAGTTACTTCTTTAATGGCAACTGCATGAAAACTGGTCAGGAATATAAGGAACCAAAAAACATTAAGTGGTAGAGTTCAGATGAAGACATTAAGTTGATAATAAATGTAATTTATCTTATAAATCTGCAATTTACTTTATAGGTCTCCAGATAATACTGTGGTGTTACTGCCACATGAGATATCAACAGATGCACCTGTGTGGTGTCAGCATCTATGGCTGCAGTAGGGATATCCGTTAGTGGTATCTATTTAGGTGGCTGTTATTTATCTGCCTACAAGTAAGTGATACATATTATTTTCTAATCAATGAAACCTCTCATTTTAGCTTCTGTGTAACAGAGGAATGGCCAAATGCATTTTTTAAAATGCCCTCATTCAGATTTCTACTGTGAGCAGCTTACAGACTGATAACATTCATGAAAACTTTAACAATAAAAAGATGATCTACTGGGAAAGTTAGATTGGAAATACATAACTAGAATGGAAATACTTCCTTTGTCTCCACAGAAAAAATAATAAAAGCTGTCCAGGTAATGACTACAGCTCTTTTGATAACATATATATTAATAAACTAAAAACATCTATAGATTGACAAGTGTTTTGTGGGCTTATACTGAAAAGCCAACAACTAATTATGAAAGCCTGACTTGACTAATCAATTATTCAGATAAGCATTAGGTGCCTATTATATGTATAAACATGGGAATTATATTTCCCATAAGTAACTTTCCAAAATAACAAACCCCAAACATGCAAATTTGAAATAGAGAGAAGCAGCACTATTATGCACTTACTGCACGTGCAGACCTCCCACTGAATTATTCAGGAAACACTGAACTGGGAGCCTCAGTCTTCTGACTCTGAGCAGCACAGCAATAGCAGCACATGCCATGTTGTATTTGTTATGCATGTAATATTGATTTAGCTCGTTCTTGCTGGTCATGTTTCAAATTCATTTCATGTTTAGGAGATAGAGGAAAGGGGAAGCATCCCTGGGTTGCTATTTGCAATATATTTTTACGCCTGTTGAACACAAGATTATCTGATAAATTAATAAGACCATGGCTTCTGAGTGCAGGAAGAATAAACCTTTGAAAAGGAGCACAAGTAAGGTAATGAAGTGTGTTTAGAAAAGGTTTATATTTGCCTGATTCCCCATCTCCTGCATGCGAAGACTAGGAGAGTGCTATTATAGAACAGATTCACTAGCCTTTCAGTTAATTGTAAGGCTCTGAACACAATAAGGCAATGCCTGATTGTTCTTTGCATTTAGAAAAGGCTGCACTCTTAAACAGAACGCAGCAACAGGGATACCAGAAATAGATGTGACCAGACACCTGATGACAAACAGTGACAAATCCCACTGACACTGCAGTGACCCCTGGTTAGTCAAGATTTAATTAAGGGGTATAATTAAGTCAGTGGAATGGAACACTAATGAGTGTTGATTTTTTTTTTTTTTAAATATGGGTAATTACACATAAGAATACAAAGTAAGCTAGGCCCCTTAATATGTCATTAAAGTAAAGACTGTAGAATGACAATCAGAGCTTTAAATACGCCTCTGGTGTTTTTTTCCCCTTTGCTGGAATAACGCAGGTAGAAAAAACACAGCTCCAGTCAAGCATCTGTACACATGCTAGCAGATGCTACTGGCCCAGTTCTGCAAGTGTCCAGCGTGTCAGTAATGTGACCTTTGTGGCCCAGCACACACCAGTAAAGTTAAACATGCATGCTTCTGTCTGTCACTGTGTTTGTACTTGTTTGTACCACGCAGGGGGCATGCCAGCTCATTTTCTAACAAGTGACATTCTGTTGCTCTTCTCTTTCAATTAACATCCTCTAGATTTAATTTATTGAGTCTCTTTATTATAGCAAGCAATTGATTACAAGGAAGACATGCACTACAGACCATTCCTATGACTGCCTGCAGGATGGGTGCAGTTCACCCTTACAGTCAAACAGCGCATTTCCTATAGCAGTGGTATTTTATGCCTGATCTCTGGTTCTCTGGAATTTATTTCTAGGCAGTTGAGTGAGATAGCTGAAATATCTTTATCTACGTGATATTTGCTTAGATTTCAATCAAGATAATATTGTAAAGTAGATTAACTTAAATGAAATGCTAAACGTGTGGAAAACATCAACATGAATGATGATGACAATGGTAGGAAAAAAACAGTTTTCCTATGATCTCTAAGATTTAAAGGAATGCCAGGGCCAGCCTCTGCTGGGATTACTCTATCTGCTCCCAGCTGGTAGCCAGCAGTTCATGACAGCCTTTTATCCGTTATCAAAGCAACAAGTGGAAAAGCAGATCCTCCTGACTGCTAACATTCTGTTCAGTTCTCTCTGTAGAATTTCTGTTTCTAAGTCTTTCCTTTTAACAACTCCTCAGATTTCCTTCCTACTGCTGCAGTAGACACTAAATATGTCTCTCAAGTCTCTAGCTCACTTGTCTAACTTAGACTCTGCAGGGCACTAATGGAAGAGGGAATAATTGCATTACAACAGGACACATTCTACAGGGACTGACTGAAGTGCAGCACGATCCCGATCCTGCTCACACTAAGGTGCTGAGCATTTAGCAGCTGGGTTCAATGACAGCAAAAACAGATCCTAATTACTCAAATGATGCATTTGCAGATGCAACACTTCGATGACAATTTCAGACTGAGACATGAGGTAGGATTAAATTTAATCTACTGTCCCAATTTTTTAAGTAGAAATTTTACTATATCAACAGCAAAGCACACTATATTGAAAACATTTCATGTATGTTCTGTGCTTGCTTTCCTTTCCTACACTTACAGGGAAAAAAAGAATGTAAAATTTGGAGCTATTAAAATATAATTCAGGCTGAATTCTTTCAAACAAAATCTATCCACTGATACAGAACGGTTATTTGTTATTAAATCTAAGTGAATATATAGTAAAAATATACATCCCAAATTTCATAAATCATTCTGTCATTGAGTAGTGGGTTTTAGAAACACAATCCTATAACAGTTATTACAAGTATATGTAAAAAATCAAAAGAACAATTTGACTAACAAGCTGCTAAGTAGGCTACATTAAACCATAAAGTATGCTAAGAGTTTTTAATTACTTTCTAAACTGTTTTTTAACTAGATTTTCTGTGGCATGTAGTGGGTATGCTGGGACATAGGATGCTGTGGGAACACCGCTGGGTAGGACATACAGCAACATCTCTCCTCTATGCATAGAAGCCTCTGCCACATTGCCTGAACCCCTGCTTGTTTCGGCCAGTCTCAGATTATCGGCATACAAAATGGCATGAGCTGGCTATGGGTCTTCAGAATCTTGGTTGGAAAGCAGCAGGTAGCGTCACATCTTTAAGAGGTGCCTGTTGTCACTGCTCTGGAGAGGGCACTGATAAAAGGCATGGGATCACTGCTCTTGCTCTTTCCTGTAAGCTCAAGCGTGTGAAAACCCTTGTGAAAACGAAATACAATAAAAGAAGACGGCTTGTAAAAACATCACGTAAATGATTTGCCTGCTTTTATCTCTACACGGGCATGTGTCAGTGTAAAAGAGTGGATTAGGCAGGCTCGCTTCCGTCTGGGCTGTAGACACACGTATGCATAATTGATTCCTGACATCTTCTTCTCCCCCATGCTGTCCCCACGAGGCCACCCCTGTCCAGCTATGTATGAATGAACAGAAGTGTCTTTCATCCCCCACTTGCTTCCCGGTTCAAAAGGAACTACAAAAATAGCAGCAACAAAAATCCAGCAGCCTGCCAGAAGGCCTGCACACGTCCCATTCTTAAAGGCATGTGAAAGGTTGGAGAGCTCAGCAAAATTTTTATGTACGGGAGCAGGCCCAAGGAAAACTCACACGCCATAACCAATTGTGGACAGAGGATCATCTATCAGCAGACAAATGCAGGAACTCCAGAATGTCTCTCCTCAAATGAAATAATATATCTTTGAAAGCCAATGCCCGTTTTAGGCCTGAGGCCCATATATCAAGCCTGAGAGGCTTGTGGATACGCTCCAGGGCCATTAACCTTCCACCTGTTTCCCCTTGTCCTTCAGGATGAGACCCTGCCCTTGATTTTACTCCCTTCCCCTGTTCATCTTCCGACAGAGTGTAAATGTAAAGCAGAGGGCCTGTGAAATAATTCAAAGGCAATGGACCAGGGACATGGTTACAAATCTCTGCCACTGGCACTGTGACTTATGCAGGCAGTTTGTCACACATGAGCCAGGTGACCTCTGTGACATAACAGAGAAAAATATCGCCCGAGATCAAAAGATGAGATTCAGAGCGCTCTAACTAACTCTGGTGCGGGCAGCGGCGGCCCAGGCTCGCCTCCCTTCCTGGCATAGCCAGAGGGTGGGCTGTGCTCCTGCTAATTGAAGCCGCCTCGTTTGCTCACCTCTCTGCCCTAACCATCCCCGTAACACCGCCATCAGAACTGGCTTCCTCTTAAAGCCGCCGCTTTCCGAAATGGCTCATAGATGTGAATTGACAGCAGACGGCAGAATGTTGATCAGCAGATCAAAATGAACACATACCAATCAGAAACATCAAAATGGCGGAAGAGTCACTTCTGCAAGTGAGTCTGTTTTAAGCCAGTAATTGTTTTGAATGCTAAGTGACAATGAAGCCTTGTGTAAACGTGTCCTTCCCTGGTATTGCAGTGAGAAGCCTTCGAAGCCTAAAACATTTACTGGGATTCAATTGTCATGACAATTACAATGAAAGCAGAGTTAGTATCAAAAATGATGTAATGCAACCAGATAACAGCATCTGTATTGATTCGTATTTTACAAAGAGACATACTACAGAATCAGAGTATCAGTCTTTTGGAATAAAGTCTAATCAGATGGATTTTTTTAGAAAAATCTTGGAGTCATTTTTCAAGCTGTGTAGTGTATAGGAAGTTTCCCAGCTGTTTTCTACATTCAGGACATCTCTGCTGGGTGCAGACAAAAGAAGTCTAGTGCAGTGTTTCTCTTCCACTCCCCGTAACCTAACGGTATGTCTGGTATGGACATTTAATTTTGCCTATTTCATAAAATAAAAAAAACAACAACACAACTGTTGCAGTATCCCAAGCAGGATAATGAAATGAGAAATACAATTGTAGCTAGATCAGCCTAAATCCCATCCTAATCCTAAATCATTTTGGCACTTGCGACCACCTAGTTGATGAAAAGTCAGTTTAATCCTTGAATATATATAAAAATGCACATAAGCAGGGACATGCACAACATTTAGTGTGCTACTTACGCATGTGCTACGCATTATCTGACTGGCTAATTTCATTCAGTCTTATCATATGCTGACTTTGAACATTTTGTATAGAGTTCAATCTCTCATGCAAAATGATCTGAACGGGTAGTGTTCCACTATTAAAGTATTTCTCAATTCACTCAATCTGAAATCATGAAAAATTTGAACTATGGTTGAGACTTGAAGCCAAGTCATTGCAGTAGTTAAAAAGAAATGTACATCCGAAAATCATTTCATTGACAAAAGCCTGACATAGATCATTAAACTACTCTGTTGCAGTACACTGCAGCAGTAAATACAGTAAACAGAAGTTATTGTTAAAGAAAGATTACTGTGAAGTGTTACTACATGCTTTTGTAAAAATAAGGCAGTTGCTTGATTTTACAGTGCTAAAATGTTTTGCTCTTGAGTCCTATGATTACACACACCTTTTCCTTTGTTATATATCTCTAAAAGAAGCCTGGCAGAGATACAGTAGTCAGCATCTATATCCAAGTTCTGCCACTGATTTCAGTGAACTCCAATTTAGATCCCAAATGTCTTCATTTTTGAAAATACCTGGAGCATTACTTTTTGATGTAAAATATAGGTGATATATCCAAGGGTTCTGGTACTCAGATCTTTAGCTCTCATTGGGACTTCTACTGAATATATTCATTTGTATTTAGGCCTGATTTCATTTACGCTTTCTGCATCCAGTTTTTGCTTTTTTTTCAGATATATTTGATGTATCCCTGTAAAATTAATATTTAATTTAAAGAGCACCTAGCCTAATCCATTGTCTTTTACAGTAAGTATGATCTAGTGCATCTTTTTTTGTAATATTCATGAAATTTGGAAATCAAGGTTAGCCATCATATGTTACTCTAATAGAGGATTTTTCTCATTGAAGAGCTTCATCAGTTCTGAGTGACCAAATGGCCTAGTAGAATTTCTAGGGCATAAAGAAACTACTTACAAATGTTACTATGTGTATAAAATATTATATTAATATAATCAATTATAACCTTTATAAATAATCACTCTCAGATACACACACAATATCCAGTTTACCCAGCGCAGTGCGCTTTTAATGTAACTACGTAATGAACATCAAGTACTTCGTAAGACTAGAAGGTTACAGCGCTTTTGTTCTGAAGAAATGAAGTTGATTCTTGTTTTTTGTATATAATTTCTTTTGCCCCAATGAAAAAGCCTTAGATTATTTGATTGACATACTATGCGGGTGCTCCAAGTCCAACTAATTGTATTTTTGAGTTCTTAGGCCTCCCTGAATCAGTCATATAAAACAAAAGAAAACAAGAAACAATTTCACATTTTAAAGTAATAATAGTAATTGGGGGCATGAATCATTCCTTACATTCTTTTCCAGCTACAAACAATTTCTGCTGGGACAAGTGCCATATAGTATCGACAGTGACAACAAATTGTATTGTCCGGTGAACATCTGTTTCCGACTCCCACACTGATATTGCAGGTTGGCTACTTCTGAGTTAGTCCTCGCAGGCTGCCCAACCTCAGAGGAACTGGAAATTACTGGTACGTTCAACTTTTATTATTGGAACACAGGAAAACTTTATCATCATGCTGGGAAGTCCTGTATCTTTTGAAATATTGTAAAGAGGGTTATGTTAGCACAGAAAGCCACATAGTAATAGTTTTTACGGAGGAGAAAAGTGGCTCCTGTGTTCATTGTGTCCCTCAATACATGCAGATATGCAGGTCTGAGATCAAAATGTCAGACATTTATTTTTAATAACAGAAGCAGCAGGGAAAAAATAAATAAAAAAAAAAAGGACCAGATTATGTCAGTCTTCCTCAATATATAGTATTGTGTCCCATATAAAGTATCTCTGAAGGCCAAAGCACAGTTACTAAGGGTAGAGCAGACTGGGGGTTAGTGTGGGTTGCACAATCCAGCCCTGGGGAATGGTGGTCTCAAAGAAAGAATGGATTTGTTCTGATTTATGTTTATTGCACCAACGTACTATGAAAGCATCCCATAGAGAAAGACCGTGTTAGCTAGCTAAAACTATAACTGTTAAACAAACACAGGCCTATGCAATGTTTTCAACACTGAGAGGAGTTTGTTAGAATGATCAATGTCATTTTCTTCTGTTCTTAGTTATGCCACCATTTATTATTAGGTCTGGAGTAAAAGGTAAAGTCCTGTTTGGCTGGGGCAGAGAAAAAATGAAGTTATATTCTGTATAGGCAGTATCTGCCAGTTTGATAATGCCCAAGCACCTGATCACTAAATACAAAAGCTGGTGTTGGGATAAGCTGCTGAAAGCTATTCTCTTCTACTGAAAAAGAGGGAGAGAGAAACTCCACTGAAACCGATATTAATTAGAGTGGCCAGCATGCAAAGGAATCAAAGGCAAAACATGCGGAGCTCCCACTGAAGTCAAGAGGAAAAGAGTACGCCTTAAAGGAGAGGCATGCGAATGAAAGGCAAATGCTGTTCAGTGCTGGCAAATGAGCTAGCCATGTAAACACTGCCTCTGAGGCATGGCACTTCCCGCTGCAAATATTCCCAATGAAAGTTCAGTCTTAGGAGGGAGCGTTGTCCAACACTTGCAGAATAAGTACCTATCTCAGCAAGGACAGATCAAAGTAAAATAACTGTCACATGCATATTTCTACGAAAGAGTTATTATTCTTGTTGCTGTTCTTGATACTTACTCCGTGTTTTAAACAAGGACCCTCGTTTTCTGAGTACTGCATCACAAAGATTGTTTTCTGATGCTTCTCCTTTTAGCAGTTTTGGATTTCTCAAGGCATAGTAAGTCTGGGCAGAAACTTAGAAATGGGGCCAATATTCAAAACATTGTTGAGATATTCAGAGTCTCAGCCTCAAAGGCAGAACATTGTCTAACCTTGCTTTTCACGTGTGATATCAGTGCATATGTACCTCTCAAAACAATAGTCCAGTAGTATTTGTGAGTAGCTGTCTTTCTGTCTCGCTTTCTCCATGTAAAGGCAGGAAGAACATCAGTGACTGCGCACTGGTTACAAAAGAAGCTGAAACTATTGTAGACCTGGTGACCTGGGCATGAGCTGCAGCATTAGTTTTGGCTTCCACTTGCACACCAAATAATTGGTTTTGGTGATTTTCACTGAGCTACAGGACTAGGAAGACGGAGTGGAAACTGCAGGCCTGTCTGACCCACCCACTCTGGGCCTTTTCCTCAAAGATTTCCACCTTTTCCTGAAAGGCTATGCAAGGAGTTGAAGAGAGTGTTGGTGAAGCACACTGAGTGTTGGTGAACTGCTGCACCCACTGTAGGTCCATGCAGCCCATGGCCACAAATAGCCCCAGTTACTGCTGCCCACGTACTGACTGTGCTGCTAGTGTAATTCCCAGGAAGGTGAAAGGAAAAGAGCCAGTAAATAACAAAAAAAGGGGATTTAGGAACAGCGCATAGCAAATGAAACCTTAACACTTGAGCCAGGCAGCTCTACAGAAGAAAACAGGAAACTGGCAGACGCTGTGCATGAAACTGGAAATGCGCTGTTCAAGATCTTAACTTGCACTTCTTACTTGGACACAGTTCTCATCAGTCTCACTGAAGTTTTCTTCCAATAAGCAAACAAAACCAGACCCATAAGCACAACTTGACTTAACACTGAACATCACCATATGCAAGACTGACTTCTTCAGCTCTCTGTTCAGGAGGGGATGTAGGTGCATGTTTATTTCCTCGTACAGGGAATTCTTGCCACTGCACGGAGAGGTTCCCAGCTCTCTGTTGCTCCTACAGACATTTCCCCCAAAACTTTTAAGAGGAATGAGATGGAATAGTGGATGACCAGACAGACACCCCTGGTGCCCCTCCAAGGGGCTGCAATGAGTTGGTTCAGGGACAGAGAGCCATGACTCAGCACCACTGGCCACTGCTCATTGCTCAGGATGAATGACAGGAGTGTGGTAAGTGTTCCCCAGTAAATACCAAATGGTATCCAGATGGAACAAACAGAGGGTGCTGACTGTAACACCAGAGTAAGGACACAACTCTTCGTCACATCCAGTGTCACTTAGTCGGGACGATGTTTCCTGTATTCAGCAAACATGCCGGTAAAAGAATTTCCTTGGCATGGAGACAACATGGAAATGTCCTTTTACAAATCAGTTAATACCAACAGAACTCATGAGCTAGCTGGAACCATTTCCTATGCTATGGAAAGAACACTTGAATAAGGCTAACCAAGACATTTCACCCTCCCCACCTCCCCCCTCCCCATCTATTTCTGGATGTCTTCTTTTGTTCACCCTTTGCTAATTATAGAGGCCTTGCTTAGGTTATATTTATAGCCTTAAAAGAGTTGCCTGACTTTTAGAACACTTTATTCATGTATATTTCCTGTGTTTATTGTTGCCTTCGCTAATTTTTTAAATTAAATTTACTTGATCCAAGATTTTATTTAGCAACAAATATCAAAGTGACTTCTCTTTCAACAAATGAAGAGCTGTATTTAGATGCAAAAAAGCATTTTTCTATTTCTGAATTTCTGAAAAAACGATTTTAGTTTCTTTCCATTTCCGAGCGATGAGTATGATGGGCAATTCCAGAACTCGACAACATGAACTTTCTTTTTTTGCATTTTTTTTAACTAGTTTGTAGCTATAAATGTATATATATACATAATGTATATATGTGTATATCCATATATCTATATATATCTGTATCTATAGATACAGATACACAGACATATATAAAACTATAACGGTTGCTTTAATGCTTGAGGTGTTTCCATAACAGTGGTGTTTATCAGCCCAGCCTGCACCTGCAGCCCAGAGCTACCAGCTACAGACTGGAAAAAAAACTACTGAACGTGCCCACGTGAAATTGTAGCTTCATTTTCCTCCTGGAGCCGTTCTTTTCTCTCTTGAGTTCTCCTTCTTACACCTGCCCTTTCATTTTTCTGGAGTCGCTCTGCAGACGCGCCTGTAGCATTGCTGCATGTAGCAGCAACTTTTATTTGCTGCTCAGTCCGGCAAATAAAGACTGGGCGCCCTGCAGCTGGCCAGGCCGAGCAGCAGCTGCCCGCTCCGCACGTGGCGAGCGGCTTGCTCCCCGCTCGTCCTGGCGGGAGGAGCGCAGCCTGCAGCCTGAGGCGCGGAAAGAAATGAGCGGCTTGAGGTGTTCGGGGGAAACCGCTGCGTGTAAACGCTTATGCTTCACGTCGCTTCAAGAGTGCAGGTAAGAAAGCACGTAAGCACGATGTGCCGTGAGTTGGCGGGTGTTAGCTGACTAAAGCTGCCGTCTGCCAGCGTGCCGAAACGGCTGGAAGCTTGGTGAAGATGGCGGCGCTCTCTTTCAGCCCGCTCTTAACTGGTGCCTCCATCGGCAGCGTCGCCTCTCGCACGGCTGTGCTGCACGTGTTGGGTGCTTTGTCGGGAGGTCAGAGCAGAGCTTCGCTGCTCGGCGCTTGTCCCCCAAGCGCCCTTCTTGGTATTTAGTGGGTGGATGGAATGCTGCGATGTATCGGGCGCTTTCCTCTTGCACGAGAACTGGCTCTTTGTTGAGGCTTTTTTTGCGCCTTTGCCTTCAGGTGAGGGGGAAGTAAGCAACTGAATCTTGTTTGCAGAGCACGGGATTGGTCTTTGTTTCCATTGATGTGTAGTCGGGCACACATTCGGATGCTTTTAACCTGAGGCAGTGAAATGGAGTAACCCACAAGAACCTGCTTGGTAGGTGACGCAAACAGAGCAGTGTATGGCCGCGCTTGGGCTACCATTCACCTGGATAGCAGGTTCTGGTTAGCGCGGGCTGGGCGAAGCCTGGGAGCTGAGAAGCAGCGGGCTGGGAGGTGTTAGTGCTGGCTGCTGCTTGGTGTCGCTGCTTCCATCTGAAGCCTTGCTTTATAAGAATTTTTAAATCAGGCATGGAAAAGGCTTAAGTCCACCACTGCGTTCCCGTGCCTATAAAGCTGAAGAATGCGTTTAATGCTTTGAATTGGTTTTTTTTTTTTTTTTCAGATATTGTGCTTGTACATGGCTGCCATGGGGCTGTACTTGTTTCGTTAAGCTGTGGCTATTCAGATCTCTTCATTTTTCCTTCATAAATCATACTTTCCTCTGCTTTTTCTCACCATTTTCCAGCCCTAGAGCTGGGTGCATTAGATGTGCATTAGTATGAAACCTGTTGGCTCCACAGTGCTGCATGTGCAAAGGTGACCATCACTGATCTGGAACAGCTTATCTCTATATATGGAAGTATAAATTATCATGAATTTATATTATAGAGCTTTGGAAGGGTTGGTAGGAAGTCTGAGTGACTTCATTATTGCTAACAGAAGAATATCCTTATATTTAAACAGCCCAGATATATTTATAGAAGAAAACTCACTATGCTTGGGAACTATCTCATATGAACAGAAATCGGTGCTGTACAAAAGCACTGTATTAGAATAATATGAGTGTCATACAAAGGCACTAGACTGAATGAGACAATTTCCACAGAGCTAAGAGCCAGATCTTCCTACATAAGACTTAGTGCCTGCTTCTAAGAAATGCCATGATTTGTAAGGGGAGAGGAGGGCTATTTTTCTGGCAGGAACTTCCAAGTTCTGCAAACCATCATGATATGCAAGTTCTGAAAAGCAGTGTTGGTAGTTCTTTTTTTTTCATACTGCCCTTTAAGAGTGCATTTGGTATTGCACCTGGATAGTCTGGCACTGCTGTCAGTTGTCTTGTGCTTCTAATCATGATCTTGCTCTTTTGAAGGAAAAAACTGAACTCTGATGTTAAACTTCCATTTTGTATAACACAAATGGCACCAAGTTGCAGATGGATATGCAAGTGTGGCTCATCCTTCCTGCCAAAGCTGCAGTGGAAGATTCAGGCTATCAAGCAGGAGTGGCTGCAGCTGCAGACCTCCCTGTGTCCATACTACAGCCTGCATCTATGCTTGCTATAAGCATTAGGATGCTCAGTTTTTTCTGTCTAGTAGTAAGTGGCAAAATATTGCATAGTGGCTGTTTGTGGGAATGGAAGCATTCCATTTGCTGCAGTGAACTACAGTGGGAAAATACAGTTGCCTGCTAGAAATGACAGGCTTTCAAAAAGCACCCACATGAAGCACAGTTGCTTTGTCTTAGCTTGCTGCTGAACATCCGCCACTGGATGGGAAAGTGACTAACTGCAGAGTGCTGAGTTCAGCCTGCTGCTATCAGAGGTGACAGCAGCATATGGCAAAGTAGGCAGCTTTGGCATGAATGAGCATAGGAGAATGTTGTCATCATCTTACCCTTAGAAAAGGTGCCAGAGGCTTGGAAATGAACAAGCAGTTTAGGAGGGCTACCAAACAACACCCCTGCATGCTGAAATACTGCATTTAATCACAGGCTTTGTTCAGAAGAAGTCAAGAAGATTGTCACATGGACCTTCTAACAGAGTGGTCCCTACAAGTTTCAGTGGGGTGGCAGGTATTATTCCATGCTTCGTTAAGCCTGGGTTCTCTGGTGAGGCTTCTTTACATTGCAGTCATTTCATTGTATTTCTTTTTACGTGATCTTAGAAAAGAGAATTATTTCTCGCTATGAAACACACTTAGTTGAATCAAATTAATGTTTCTAATGCAAATAACTTGTTGGGTCAGTAGGATGCATACTTTCCCACTTCCCCCAACATTTAGGAAGTTTGAGAAACGGCGACTTTTTTCAGATCCCAGTATGCTTAAACCAGCCTAAAAATCAATAACTGCGTGTGACACCACGCTCTGTAGTCAGACTGCCGATACTAAGGGAAATCCTCAACCTCAGTTTCTCACTGCTTCCCTGACGGAAAGAATCCTATGGCAGTTTTATTTCATCAGCTATGTTAGTTACATTTCCTGCCCTGATAAATGCACGCTACAAAGTCCAAAAGCACTTCAAGTTATCAAATTGCCTTTGATTACTTAAGTCTAAATAATATTTCAACCTTTTATCACTCTGAAGAAAAACTTTTAAGGTATTCCACTACCGATATTTTTTTTCTAAAGGATAAAATTTCCTTCATCTCTATTAATTTGGTTTAATAATTCACTTTCTGCACCTTAACTCACTATTTTTCTGTGCACTTCTTGATATTTAATTTCATGGAGATTGAAGTTTGAAATTAACCATGATGTATTGAATATTATTATTACTATATTTATCTAGATGTATTTGATATGACAAGTAAGAGGGACTCCAGTGCTTCTGTTGACCCAATTCACACTAAGTTTGCACTATTTTAAGAGATAATTTGAAACTCTGCTAATATAGTTGTGTTTTTGAGAAACACATAATACAAAACTAAGCCTCTGTTTGCTTATTAGCTGCCAAAACATCTGTATTGCCATCGTACAGTACAAGTCCTACAGACAGGCCCTTTGGAGAAATGTGGTTAAAGCATCGTTTCTTTGAAAGACGCATTTACAGCTAACGGACAGATGTGTACTTACTGTCCCAGAGCTGGTGCTCTGACATCAGTGAATGGCCTAAGTCAATTGGCAAACTCAGTGAATGGTTTTAGGATGAACTTCTTCAACATGAAGTATGCTGGCTCTTCCTGCAATCATTCACTAATTGGGCTTGTGCTCACATAGTACTTTGACCTGTGACATCCCTACTGAAATAAGCAAATAAGTCAAGGTAGTATTTTTATGTGAGTCACAGGTTCTTTAGTGCCTTTTTTATAACTATCAACGTTTAGTGAATTTTCTGATCCTCAGCCATGTGAAAGTATCCTGAGGACAGTTCTCCAGTGCAGGCTCTGTTTTCTTCTGTTGCAAGTGGAGACTGCTTGCTTTTATGGTTTAAAGAGTACTCTGGAAGTAGTTGTTGAATTTTCCCTGCTGTGAGCTGATGAGGAAAGGCCAGTCCCCTGAAACTGTCTGCATCCTTTCTTGGGGCCAGATAACCTTTGGACTCTAGAAACTCTTGCAATATTTTCTTTTTAGCTTTGTACAGGGACCTTTCACATGACTCAGACAGCTGGCTACAAATCTAGCATCCCTGGAGCATTCCTGAGTTTTCATAGCTGAGGATAAGATGGATATATCTTACTTTTATATTTACTAAGCTTTTAGCAACTCCAGAATAGCAAGCAAAGGTCTTCCTCACTGTTAGTATTATCGCTGTACTCGAAGGTTTTCTGTGTTCATATTTCATCTGTACAGAAACATTTCTTTTGATGCAAGAATTATGTGATGTCGAACCACTTTTCTAATGTAATTACTAATTAAAGAATATCCTTACTCCACAAGACAGGTGCACGTTTGAGATTTTAGCAGATGTTGAAATGCAAGTTATTAGACTGCAGCTTGCTGCTTTGGCTCTTACTCTGGCATTGTTACTCATTCCAACTAGTTTGCTTCATTAATGCTTCCATTAATTTCTGATACCCAATATGAAGATGGAAGGTTCTGTACTTTAACAAGGATGATCTTTACATTACATACTTTTAGAACTCATATAAAGATACCTGTTAATACTTCAAGTTGTTTCATTATTTGAAGCTGTTAAAATTTTAGTCTTAGATCAGTTAGTGCACTTGTATATCTTATCCGGAATGCATCTGATGGTTCAGTTTTCATGTAGAAAAGCCAGAATAATAGAAAAATACTTCAAGCAAATATATATTTCTCAGTGTAGGTAGGGAACAAGTTAACCATTTTTAAAATCTATTTGAATCTTCCTCATAATTATCTTTTCCTTCCTTCTGCATTTAAAATCCCTGTCATATCTTTAAGTCCTTTTTTTACTCCCCATAGGTACCCGTGTTCTCCAGAGCAACCTGAAATAGCTGTTGCTACGCTGATTGGAAGGAGCTGACAACATGGATGGACAGAAAGGTCAGGAAAAATTTCAGTTCTAATTGTCTCTTCTCAGCTGCAAAGAGTTAGTGCTACCTGGTCCTGTTAACACTGTGGTGTCTGACCTAAATGTGCTGGTAAAACCTCAGGCTGAAAAGTTGGAAGTTCTTAGTGTTGTTGTAACCTAGTTCCTAAATGATGGACTTCTGAGTATGTTGATACTGCTCTGGAATGCTGTACAGTTTAGCAGATATTGTCCAATTAAAAAATATGAGCAGGGTATGCCACAGGATACAAAGCTAACTGGAGGTTCTACAATACCAAGGGCACAAATACTGAGAAGAAACCATTGCCTCTGATAGATGTAACCAAAGCCTGTTTACCGTGAGTTTCTAGAATATATATATGCATTGCTAGAGATCTATGTGTACGTGGTAGTACATACTGTGAGAGTTAGGAACAATTGATCTGCATTTTCATGAAGCAAATTTCTGCACCTTTTATGTCCATGCTAGTAAGCATGCATTAGTTGAAGAGTATCAACCAGCCTGAGGTTAGAAATGAAGACCATCTCTAAGACTGTTCCTAGCACAGCATGTTGCATGCCTATAAAATCTGCCTACAGAGTAAGCAGCAGAACCATGAAAAGTAAATATTGCTCAGATATCTTTTCATGTAATCACTTTAATCATAACTGTAATTTTATGGCAGATCGTGATAACTTAAAAATCTTTACACTGAATAATATCTTCTGCAAATCTCAATAATTTTTTAAAATGATTACTCCAACCTGAAGAACTTAATGGGTTCAAAGTTCCCAGTTCCTGACTTTAGAACATGGTCTCTCGGAAATATATTCTGTTTGTCATTCTAATCTGAACATTATTTAAAATGAGAAGCATGGCTTACTAAAAGATTATAAACAACATATGGCAAACAAACAAAGACGTGACAGTTTTTACTCCTTTTTAATCCATTTTCTTTCCTCCCCTGAGTAACTTCCTCCCTTTTTTCTCTTAATTTAGGTTGAGTTTATAATAGTTCCTTCAATCATTGTCATGAAAATGTCTGAGGACAAGTGGAGTTGTATATACAACATATACAGCTTATTTTTCTTGCTGTATAAAGTCACGGACTTTATTTCTTGTGTCTGAATCATTATGGCTATGATAGAAATGCTGTTGTGGCAAGCATCCTGACTGCAGATCTTTAACGGGCTCTCCCCTCTGTGCTCTTGATATGGGTAGATTCAGTTCTCAACTTACATAGTTATTGTTTTATTTGGATATTTTATTCTTTTTCTTTTGCTCAACAATCAAGAAGTTAGGGGTCAGAAAACTTTGCAGAGTTCAGCAGCAAATAGTTACGGCAAAAACATCTCTGTGTTGCAGGAAATCCAGTTAACTGGCAGTATAATAGGGAAATTCAGACCTAATATAAGTTTGTCATCTTGTGTTTGCTTATTTGTTTGTTTTTTGAGGTGGACGGTGTTTTATTCATTTCAGAGCTAACTAACTTCTAGTTTGAGAGGGTGTGGCTGATACCACATTTCTGGCTTATGATTTCTGTGTCAGAGCTGACTACAACAAACAACAAAATTGCCTTAAGTGACATCTGACAAATGCGTAGGGGGAAATTTTTGTCCACCAGAGAGCTGTGCATAAGGATTGGGTGTACTGAGGAGTCCAAGTGCCTAGTGTTCATAAAGAAGAGCCTAAAGGTAATCGTAGATGATGTGGATTACAGGAGTCCCCAGTGTATCAGTAGTGATAAGAACCAAATGAGGCCTGAAGATACTTTCTTCCTCCTTGCTATCTGTTATGTGTACCCTGCTTACAACTTAGCCTTCATGGTTAACTACACGTATACACACAAAATAATAGCCCAGTGAGGAAGTTAATATTCCAGTATGCACTTAAGTAGGGAGTGAACATAGATGGGCAGAGATAAGGTTACTGTGTTACTTGAGTAATAAGATAATTATGTAAATGAGTGCAGAATGGTAACAGACATTCTTCAACTCTGAGTATAAGGCAGAGAGAGGCTGACAGGGAAGGAATAAAATTCATGCTATTCCTATGAAGTTGAACAACTATTAGGATAAACAGTAAAATACAGACGAGTAAAACTGAGATCTCTGATACGACTTATTGCAGACTAAGATGAAGACGGGCACAAATTTCTCCCCATAACAACTTGCTTACTTAAGCCAGATAAATTAGAGGTGCTTGGGGAAACAGATAAACCGTGCTTTCTTGCTCAAAGTACAACATTAAAAATCATCTTTCTTTCTTAAATAATATAATGTGAAATTGTTACCTACCTTAAGTTCTCTAAAAAAGATGCTACTCCTAGCCCACTCGACGATGGAGAATAGGGTTTGGTCAGCCATTTTACACATGAGCCCAAATGTGTTGAGCTTCTCGTGTTTGCTTCTGTTGGCTTGCTCTTGCTGCAGATATGCCATGATCTTAGCTTGGACTTGCGGTTCATCCGGCTCGCATTTCAGGAGTTCCAATATCAGATGCGGAATACTTGCTGGTGAGCTTGTTTGATAACCATCCATGTATGAGTAGCCCATTATTGACTCTGGTGAGCTAGTGTAAGGGTCGGGGTACTCGGACTTGATAGCACGGCTTGGGAAGTGGCCATATGTTTGGTAACCTTGCAAGCTGCCGTGGGGTGGCATCGTCATACTAATTGGAGAGGTTACAAAGGGGCTTCTGTCATAGTCTGTGGGAGGCAAGGCAGTATGGTTCAGAGGTAGGCCTTTGGAGGCAGAATGGATGTTCTGGATCGCAGAGGATATTGTCAGGTCAGTTGGCATAGCTTGGATCACCTGAGTCATGGCTTCCAGTTTAAGTCCATTTGCTCGGATAAGAGCCTTCTTCTGCTGCTTCAGCGCCCTGTCTCTCTTGTACATCGGTCCAAACTTGTTTCTGCCGCCACGCATTCGGTCAGCTCGCACAGCTGTCAGGGGAGAGGAAGAAGTAAATCATAACAAAAACTGGAAATGGACATTTCCATAATGAAACATACATTAGGACAGGGCATAAATGTAGACACGTAACTCCTTGATTTATTTCATTTTTTTTCAAATTCAAAAGAGTACTTACTCCTGAAGAAAGAGTTATTTAACAAGTGCCACTTATTTCTGATAACTGAAATAGCGCATGCACATTGCTAGCTTGGAAGGACTGCTCTTTACAATGGTTAAGACACAGGGACAGACACAGTGCTTGGCTACAGGAATTCACACCTGCTATGGGATCACGTGGAGATCTTACCATATATTTGGTTTATGTCAGGTTGCTATGTCATTAAGAAACAAGGGCTGATGTCCAGAATATGTCTGAGACATAGCCAGTAGACCACAGTGCCTCATTATGGTCATTCCATTAAAACATCTGAAACAGAAATTGTGAAATGTTCAGTAGTCACAAAGGAGAGCATGTCTTTTTTTCCCGGCAAAAAGGAAGTACTTCTGTTGGAAGATTCTGCTCAGGCTGGTGTGCGACTTTAAGAAATTTGTAGGTATCTGAACAGCTCTACAGAAATGTTCAGCTGCAGTTGGAACGCGCAGAGAAAAGCTGCCAGCCTGCTGCCTTCCACGTAGAAGGAGGAAGTGACACAAACTATTGGCGCTGTTTTGGCTTGTAATATGTCTGGAATTAAAAATAATTAAAACAAATCCACGTCAACAGCTGCCTTGGGAGTCACGCTGGTGGTCTGTCACAGCAGTGACTGTCACCGTGCTGTACGTGTAATGGAATAGAGAGGAGCTCTCGCCAAGCCCACCTCGCCCAACGGCAATTACACTGAGAGAGGAACCTTTGACAGCCGGGTGACATGTGGACGCTGCTGAGATTGCTGGAGGTTAAGTTCTTGAGCTTTTTATCTTAGGGATTAGTAGAACATTAAAAATTTATTCTGGATGCTGGATACACATAATACTGTGCATTATCATAAGGACTTTAACGTTTAATGATTGTTTATTTTTTTTAGTGCATGGTAATTTATAAACAAGACTTTAAGGCTATATATTTATCACTATCAGGGAAATACACACATAAATGTCACAGGTATTTACAGTTATGGCAGCACGTGTTGTTAATAGTTCTCTAACGAGAGGAAAAGAAGTTGTATGGGTGTGCAGCGAAGGAAGTTGGAGTACATTTCTAAAGCACCTTTAAAACTACGTGCGCCTTACTTAAGTTTGCAGTCAAAATGTTCCTAATAATGCTGCTGAATGTTGGTTTTGAGTGAAATGTAGAGAACTAATTAAATCACAGTGCTGCCAAATGTAACCTTAACTTTAAATCTGCATACACAGTGTCCTTCCAGGTATCCAGAATTAACAGCTACATGGCCAATTCTACTAGCAAACGCTCTTGGTCTAAGTCCTACAGAAATTAGGGTGCATTGCATGCTATCACAGAAGCACAAAAATTGTACCTGTATCATTGCCCACAATTGAGAAGAGCTAAAAGTAGTTTATGCAATTTATCCTTGTTATCTGTCAGCAAGGAGAAAATGACTCCCAACGTCTGGTTATTTTACTGCTTGAATTTGGATGTGTGTGCAGGGTTTGGGATGTGTAGTGCAGCATCAGTGGTAGCTGAGGCTGCGGGCAGATAGAACAGTGCTGAATGCATCAGATTGCAGAGGGCTGATCATTCTGTTGATGTTCAGTTATAGCAGAAGTTTTCCTCTGCCAAACTCAGGTGTTTGGGGCTTGTCCTTTATAGCTCCCTTAACGGTTTATTGAATCCCTCGTTGATCTGATTCTTCCTTGTTAGGTGTCAGGTAAATGCCATTTCGGCACAAAAGAAGAATAAGGAATTTAGAAGGATGTGCTTGGTGAAGTAGAAATGCTATTTGCTTTGAAATCTCAGTTTATTTTATTTATCAATGTTAAAATCAATTTGAGTCTCACATTTGAATCTCAGTGACATTTTTGCATTTTCTTTTCTCAAAGGGTATCGTATCCTCTACGTTCCTCTCTGTACAGGACAGAGCCAAATGAAGTAAAAAAGTATTCTTCCAAGTCCTTATTCTTCCATTGGTGATACCATTTCAGCTGTAGCACCACGAAAAATACAGGACGTAACTTTAGAAGTTTTTGGTCCTTAATCCCAAAAGCAGGTCGCTGTAAGAAAGGACTTATATATTCTGTCTCTCTTTTTGTGCCATATTATCAGAAGATAATACTATAAAGGAACCCTGGATAAAATAGAAATAAGACCACATCACTCTAACAAAGAATTTCTAAAACCTAGATGCCTCTTACATATTTAGTGTAATCTAAATTAAATCCTTTCATAAAGCTGCAGAACTAATTTCCATACTATTTAGAGCCTTCACTTGCAAGCTTGGAGGTACTGAAATATCCAAGTACGTACATACATGAAAATGGGGTGTATGGTTTTGGCAAGTTTTCAGAGATGTACCATTTACTTGTTGTTATAGGAAGCCTCAGTCTCGTTGAACATAAGCCACCTTTTACTACAACTTTAAAAACATGCTATATAGCATAATGCACTGCTGCTGGTGATGTGAGCAGGGCTGGGGCTCTTACCTTCTAATTTCATTCCAACACTGAGGCATTTTTGAAATCGGCAGTAAGGGCATCGCTTCCTCTGGGTTTTGTCAATCTGGCAGTTCTGGTTTTCTATACACGTGTACCTCTTGTTATTCTGCACCGTCCGCTTAAAGAATCCCTGCATGGGAGATAGGAAAGTCAGCCCGTTTTGCTCGAATGGTGTGTTTCAGCATTTCATTGCACAGAAAGCACTGTAACATATTCATCAGACTCTTCTTACACAGTTCTACAGTCGGTTTTAAATGAAAGTAAGACGTATCCAGGAAAGAAGCACCAGACCCTACAGGAGCTTCTTTTGAGCTAAGGCTCTGCCTTCTAGACTTGTATCGAAGCTTAGCAAGAGGCTGTAGGCAGTGTGGAAGGAGAGGCTGGGCAGCTCCTGCACAACTTAATTGTAAAATAAGTGTTCCCTTCAAAGCGGTTCTCCGTAAAATAAGTAGGAACACTGTGGCAAAGATAAAAACAATACAGAATACCTCTGGTGAACGTGTATCCCAGTGGTGCATGCTAAGGGCGTAAGTGCTTGTTACTCAATTCTCATTGATTTTGTTTTAATGAAAATATAATGTGCCAAGTTAGTTTTGCCATGCAACTAAGTGTTTTAAATTGCTTTGTTCAAGCCATGGAGCTTCCTTACAGTGCATTATTTAGATGGCTGTAAAGAACTTTGCAAATTTTTACCTCACAAATTGATCACACCATAAATTCATGTATATTTAAACTTGAGTGTAAAAAAACCACGCAGATAAATTAATTCAGAAGTAGTTAAAGATGGTTACCTTTACAAAAATGTTACTCTCAAAATAAGGCACAATTGAAAACAAGTCATACGTTTGTAGCTTTGTGTCAGGTGAGCTCTGGCAGTGTCTGGCTGCTGTAAGAACAGCCAAGTCACCACCATCACAGAAATGTGCCGTGTAGCACCGAGGGATGGGAAATCGTACAGCTGCATGAGACTGTGAAAGTGAGCTGTGCTGAGGAGACTCTGACTTTGTCCTCCGGGAAAAGAAATAGCCTAAGCATACGTAAATCAACGGAGATCGATATTTGGGACAGTTAGGAATAAAAGTTAGGCTGTAACTACATCACTTTACAACAGCAAAACACTTTAAAGTAACACTAAAGCTACGATGGAAAACAGCCCACGTTGTTTCTTCCCTTTTGTGCAAATGAGCTCTCTCAAAGAGACTTCAAACCCTACAGCGTTTTGGTGCTTAATTTTTCGTGAGAATCTAGCAAGAAACACATTAGAAACAAGCCCAACTATTAACTGCCTTAGTTTGTCTTTTTTTGTTTATATTTGAAAGTTTTATGCTCTACTTCTGTTTGTATGAAGCAATGAGAACAGAACCTTGCAGCTCTCGCAGGTGAGCAGCCCGTAGTGGTACCCCGACACTTTATCTCCGCACACCGGACACAGCTCCTCCAGGTCTTCGTCATAAGAGTAATTCACCATTTTAAACTGAGACACTGGGAAGAGGAGAAACAGCACATTCTATTAGGATTTACGTTAATAACTCACTTTTTTTCTGCAACTGTTCTCATCTAGGGGAGCAGTTCTCTTTAAAGTACAGCAGAAAGTACTGCAGAAAGTTCGATGTTTCAGAGTACGGCTGGCACTGCAGCGTGCAACTTTTGCCCAACAGCAAATCCGTGTGGCACTGAGCAGGTGAAGCCAAACCCCTCGGCTCCTCACGTTTAGTTCTCAGTATTTATGTTCACGGAGTGCTCTTAACTCAGCGCCTAGCTGAGGGAATCACAAACTAAACGAGTTCGTTTAAATCCGAGAGTGATCGGGAACGGGCTTTAAGAAAGTGCAATGGAAAGATGAAGCGTCACCGCCGTATTTAAAGTGACTCGGTTCGTTTCCTTTAAAGTTTTCTTTCAACATCAGGCTGCAAATATTTACTTAGCCTAAGGCTTGTATCTTACAGCCCAGCACTTTTGTGCCGCGTTGCAGTCAAGTTACTTACTTGCTAAGCGGGAGCTCGTGGGCTCGGGGCGACCGCCGCCCCCCGCTCCGCTCCGCAAGCCCGGCCCCGAGCCGCAGCGGGAGCGCTGCCCGCAGCTCCGGCGTGCCGCAGCCGGGCACGGCGTCGCGCTCAGTCTCGGCGCTGCCGCCCGGCCCCGGTGGCGCGGACGAGGAGCGGGTCCCGGCTCCCTGGGGGTCAGGGGCTGCGCGCCCGGCTTTCGGGCCGCTCGGGGAAGGGGCTGGGGAGCCGCCCGGTGGGCGCACGCCGGGCTGAAGGCGGGCGCGGAGTGCGGTCGCTCGAGTCGGGCTCCCTCCGAAGAGCCCGCTCGGCTGCTCCGGCGGGCGATTCACGGAAAGCGAGCCCGTCCGGAGCGGCGCCGCCGATTTCCCTCCCTGGACCTCGGGTCGGCGGCGGCGGAGGGTTCCCGAGCGGTCGCGGGAGGCGCCGGGCGCGCAGCGGCGGCGTTCGGGACGTCGCCTCCTTCCCGGTAGCCCCGCGGCTGCCGCGGGTCGCGGGCGGCGGAGCGACCGTAGCCCGTCCGAAGCGCCCCGGTGGGAGCCCGGCTGGGGGCCGCGGGAGCTGCGCGCCGGGGCATGAACCCGCCGGCACGCGGCCGGGGCAGCGGCTCCGGGGCGGCCTCGGCACGGCCGGAGTCACCGCCTGCCAGCGGCGTGGGGCGGACGCGGGGCGACGGCGGACGGGGGAGGAGAAAAGCCCGGCCCTCCCCTCCGCTCCCACGGCCGCCGCTCCGGGACCCGGCGCTGGGACCGAGTTCTCTCTCCTCGCAGGAAAAAAAAAAAAAAAAAAAAGAGTGGGAAAGCAGGGGTTTTCCGAGCGCTTGGCGGGGAGCCTCCTCTGCATGCGAAGAAAGGGGCGGGCGGGCCGCCCCCGGCCCACCCCGTCCCTACTTCCCCGCAGGCTCCCGGGAAGACGGGGGACGGCTTCCGAAGAGCCGCGGGGCAGGACCCGCCGCTCGGGGCAGGCAGGGGGCGGAGCGGGCGGCGCCCGTTCACGGGATCGCGGGAACCGAACCGTCGCGGCGGCCCTCCCCGCAGCCCCCGGTCCGGCCCGGCTCGGCCAGCCGAGGCGCTTCCAGCTCGTGCGTCCCGCTGACGATGCACGCGCGCCGGGGCTCCGGGCGAAGTTTCATCCCGCGGCCGCTGCCACCTGTGCCGTCCCCTCGGGCCCCGGGGTTGGCACTCCGGGACTTTCCCGCGCGGCTCCTCCGCCGGTAACTTGGCGATAGTTTCGGGCGGAGCGGAGATGGGACGCCCGCGCCGTTCCGACCCGCGCCGGTGTCCCCGAGTAGCGGCCCGCGGGCGTCTGCACCCCCGGGCGAGGCTCCCGACCGCCGCGGCCGCGCCTCCCGGCCGGGCCCTACCGCGATCCGGCCCCGGTGCTTCGGTGCCCGAGCCGCGAAGGCGCGAGTTCGGCGGAGCTCGCGGGCGGCAGCCCTAAACTTTTTTGGCAGGACGCGGGGGCGGTTTGCAGGGGTGGGGAGCCGAGCGTGCGCGGAGGGGGAGCGCCGTGCAATTCCCCCCTTACCTTGCATGTTTTCTGGCATCTGCCCCTGTTCCCCATTCGACCGGGCGAGTCCCAGGGCCTCCGTCTCCACTTTGGGCAGCATGACAAGGCGGCTGCGGGCCGGGCTGGGGGCTCCGTGTCCGTCCGCGGCACCGGCACCTGGACACGGCAGCACAGATTTAGCGGGACCGTGGGGCGTTCGGCGACCGACGCCTCTTCTTCCTCCTCCTCCTCCTCTTCCCTCCCTCCGCTCCGCGCCGGCCCCTGCCCCGCTGCAGCGGGAGCGCCGAGCGGCCCCGGCCGCCGGGAAGTGCCGCCGGGTGCCCGCGGCCGGGAGAGCCGCGAAGCGGTTGTCGGTCTGCAGGCGGCGGGGGCGGAGAGGAGAGGAGGAGGAGGAAGACCGGGGGGTGTCGGAGAGGAAGGAACGACTCCGGGAGCCCGCAGCAGCTCCGCCCGGGGCTCAGCGCGGCGGCAGCTCGGCGCCCCGATCCATGCGGAGAGGCGCAGTGCACGGGAGCGCTCTGCCGCCGCCGGTGCTGCTGGACAGGGTTCCCACCCCCGGTCTCCTCCTCCCTTCCTCCCTCCTCCTCCTCCTCCCCCTTTCCCCCGCCACAAGTGCAGAGGTGCCGAGCCGGGACCTCTCGCCCCGGACCCGTGGGGAGGCGCTCCCGGAGCCCGGGGGCCGCGGGGGGCTTCGGCGAAGGGGGGCACCGACACGGCTCTCGCAGCCAATACGGCGGAAGAGAAGCGAGCGACACCCCCGCGCACACACGCGCGCACACACACGCTCGACAGCGTGATCGCCCCCCGCCCGCTTGTTGGCCGGGCTGCGGGATCGGGGCCGCAGCCGAACCCGCCCGCCCCAGAGTAGCCCGACGGCCCCCGGCCCGCCGCGCACCCCGCTGCAGCTCCCCTCTGCCTCCCGCGGGACCCCCGGCGCTCGCCTGTCCTCCTGCTGGAAGGGGCGGGCAGCGGGAACCTCGGCGTCTGGGGAACCCCGGCCCTCGGGACCCGCTGCCGCCTCTCTGCCCCAGAGCCTGAACGTAGCGGGCGGGAGTTCGCCTATCTGTTCTGGCTCTTTGCGTCTCCTTTCCCTAAAACTTCTTGCGAAATCTATCGGTTGCATCGTTTGCACAAAATCCGATGCCCTGGCCGAGCCATCGCTTGAGCAAGAGCTTCCCTTCCCCGGCTCACGGTGCGGCGAGCGGCACTACTCCCCGCGTTATTCCAGATAACTCGTTTCTCTCCAGCGGGCGTCTCAGCGGGAGCTGGGCGGCCCTGCAGCGCGAAGCAGCCCCGCACGGCCGCGCTGGGGCCGGGGGTCCGCCCGCCCCGCTGTCCCCCCCCCCCCCCCCCATCCCGGCCTCTCTGTGGGCACCGCGGTGTGGGCTGAGCATTATTGTCACCTCTGCGGGCATCCGAGACCCCCCGCCCGTGCTGCTCTGAGAGTTCAATCACCGTTCCGTATATTAAAAGCTGAAAATATTCGGCGCTGAAAACTGCTTCCGATTGAAAGTGAGGCGCGGAACTGTCCACGGCGCTGGGACCGCTTTTCCCGTCGGCTGGGACAGATTGCAGAGCAGCGGACCGTGTTCGAACTTACAGCCTCTTGTGATGAACGAAAGGGAGCGGGGCCGGAGTGCGTCGCGTGTGCCATTTTCTCCACAGTTCGAACTTTTCTCACCCACCGACGGGGAGAGCTTTGCTTAACTGAGTGCAGACCCCGAGCCAGCCCTACACAGACAGAGAGTTCTGTCTGTCTTTCCTGCTCTGCGCAGGGTGTTCAGCGTTGTGGGTCTGGACCCAGCGCGCAGTGAGGCTCGGAGCTTACGGGCTCCTTACGTTTTGCCATTCCCCTTCGGCACGTAGCCGGGCAGGGAAGTTTTGGTCTATGTCATCGCGTTATTTCTCAAGCTGTAACTTCACACCTTAGCGGTTCTCCTGCAGCGCGATGCAGAGGCGCCACGAGCCGCGGGACGCCAGCGCAGTGCTCTGCGGGGCGGCCGAGAACCCCCGAGGGAGTGCGCCCGTGCCCCGGTAGGAGCGAGCCAGGCCGGGACCGTGCGGCCGCTGGGGAGCTTCTCCCTCCGGCCCCAGTCACAAACAAGCCCTCGGGACGGCGTCGCCGTGCGGCGTCACCCGGCAAGGCTCCCTACTGCGGCCCGTCTCTGGCCGGAGCTGAGCGCAGTGGCGGCTCCGCTCCTTCGGCCGTCCGCCCCGGGGCTCGTGGCTCGAAGCTCTGCGCTCGGGCCGGGGGCCGCGCTGTGCGACGGGGCCGCGGCTTCGGGACCGGCGAGAGGGCGGCCCGCTGAGCCGTCGGGGAACCGCCGCTCCCTCCCCGAAGTCCCGCCGAGGCGTCCCGTGCCGCTGCTCTTGTGAGTTCTGCTCCGAGAAAAGCGCACGCTTTTGGGCGAAAGCTGGGACAGAGAGCCCCGCGGGCAGCCCCAGCAGAACGGCCGAAACGGCCGCACCCCGGGCCCGGCCCTGGCGGCGGTCCTCGGGAGCTCTGGTCTCACTCGTGGGCTCCGCATCGTTCTGCCGGGCAGGGATTGGGCAAGCACAGCGCTGCAGTGATGCTCTGCCAGCCATCGCTACAGATGGACATACTTTGGAGAGCTTATTACACATCCACTTCTCCGAAGTAACAGTTTAGGGCAGTACACATTATAAATGATACCTGGTCCCTTGTGGCTATGTTTAATTTAACATGGAGTCCTAGCACTCACGATTGCCTTGAGCAACCTTAATTACCCTTTCTTCTAATCTCTTCTCCATTCCTTACCAAGTTCTCCAAACTTTTTTTTTAAACGTGATTTCTCTCCTGAGTTTGCCTGCCTTGTTCTGACTTTGCCTGAAGGTCTTGATTGACGCGTGTAATTATAATTATAAAAGATGATGGCTCGGGGAGCCTCCAGCAGCCTTGATTAGTACGAGGAGCAAGACCTGGAATATTTTATACTTCCCTATTTAAATGTATGTTCATTTACATTAAAAAAACCACACAGACTGATTTTCAATAATTTGAAGCTTCTTCCACTTCTCTGTTAGAAAGCAGAGGGTTCTGTGCGGTGATACTTCAAGCTCCAATTTCTTACGGCTTCAAAGAGGCCGCAGAACTGGGGCTGATGTTGCACACACACAGACATCCCCGTGCCCGAGGATCTGCTCGAGAGCAGCCAGTAGTGCTCCCTGCCACCTCTGCGGGGGAAAGTGGCCCAGAGAAGGTTGGGTTTGTGTTTCCAGCAAGCAAGCTGTAGTGAGAGGGAACCTCGGGGATAGGGGAGGTGTCTGAGACAAACTCTGCAGAAACAAAAGGAAAAAAAGAAATGAAAGACTGAAGTTTTCTCTTGAGAAGTCTAAATGCCAAATCAATCAAGAAGACTTATAAGGAAGTACTTAAGAAGGAAAGAAATCCTCATCCGTTCTCTGCCCTCTCCCTTCCTTTCGAGTATCACGTTTTTAGCCCCACAGTGAATCTCAAGGATCTCTCCCCAAAATCGGTGCCTTCAGCCAGCTGTGAGTGAAGTCCCTGCCAAGGAGCTGGCCCCAGCGAGACCGAGCCCCAGCAGCACCCAGCCCTAGCGGCACACCTCTCCGTGCTGCTCCGTGCTGCCCCACACCGCCTCACGCTACCCAGCCCCGGACGTACACGGGCAGTGCCCCCGGGCAGGCAGCGTGTGACTGAGAGCAGCATGAGCAGCTCCCCTCTGCAGCTGCAACATTTGTAATGCTGCTTCTGCTTCATCTCACTCAGCTCTCACTCCCAACTTTACGAGACTGTTTATACCAGGAAATATATATCTATCACAGGCTCTATTCTAATTCTTTTCCTTTCTTTTTCTTTTTCTTTTTCTTTTTCTTTTTCTTTTTCTTTTTCTTTTTCTTTTTCTTTTTCTTTTTCTTTTTCTTTTTCTTTTTCTTTTTCTTTTCTCTCCCCTTTTCTTTTTCCTTTTCTCTTTTTCTTTTTCTTTTTTCCTTTTCTTTTCCCTCTGGTCTCTCACCCCATGTCTTCCGCCGTGTCCCTGCCATCCCTACCATCACAATCACCCCCACGGTACGACAGGGAGAGTTCCCTGAAGCCTCTGAAGCCGCACAGCCCACTGGCTACTCTCATCACTTAGCCAAAGAACATTGCTTTTGGTTCCTAAGGATTCAGTTGGGCAGAGGTTGTTAGTGCCTCCAACTCATGCTTTAGAAAGCAAACTCTCCCTTCCATAAAACTGCAAAAGCACAAAAACATACTTTGTTTTTCCGTAATGTTTCTGATCCACTGTCAGCAAATCAGAGACAGTGTTTGGGCTGCAGTGCTTGCTGAAGCAAAACCCACACCACAGAGGATCACTTTCCAAGCCTGTTGCGTTTTTTCTGCTGCAGGTCATCACCGCTGCCTTGCGGAGATGCCGTTCCTCTCCGGTCCGAACCGGAGAGCCTTTTCCAAGCAGTCAATTATTGACCGAGAAGCTATTTTTAACGCCCGGCCGAGCTTACTGCTGCGCGCTGGAACGCCCTGCTGCCTTATAAACACCTGGCAGTGACGGGTGATGCGAAACTGCGGGATACTCCAGGGCGAGGAGCGCGTCGGGCCAAGTGGGTGGCAAAGCACCTCCGTGATTGCTTTTCTTTTATTGCCGGTGACTCACCGGAAGGCGTTGCGATGCCGCACCCCGTCCTGCCGCAGCCCGCCGGGCTCGGGGCGCAGCGCGGTGCCCCCTGACGGCTCGGGGCAGCGGCTCTCCCGGCGGCTCCCCGAAGGGCTGCCGGCGCTCCTGCGGGGCCCGGGGGCAAGCGAGGGCTGAGGCAACGCGGCCGGCCCGGGCGGCGGAAGGCGCGGGCGCCTCGGGAGAGACGAGCCCTGCCCGGAGCTTGCGGGGGGGTTCCCCGCATCAGCAGCACCGGCAGCACCGGCAGCGAGCCGCAGCCTTCGGCGCAAGCCAGCCTTTAGCCTAACACACTCAAAGAGTCGGTTTTGCAAGTAGAAAACATGCTGGTTTTCTTTCTTTCTTAACGGTAGATGGTCTGCCTTTCGTAGAGAAGACGCGTTCTATCCCAGCACTGCTCGGACCTGTTGCCGCTAACCGCGCGAAGGGAAAACGTCCTCGCGCCGAGGACACGCAGCGGGCCCCTCCCTGCGCCCGCCCCGCACCGGAGCCGCAGCCCCAGCCCTGCTCGGAGCGGCGCGGCGCGGGATGCCGGGCAGTGCTGCCCTCCGGGGCCGGGCACAACCGCCTGGGTGCAAATACCCACCCAGCTATTTGTTTACTTCGCCGGTGGGGTCCGTTTGTCTCGGCCGCGCTGCCCCTTTGGAGCCGCGCGTGGAGCATCTCGGTTATAAAGGCTGCAGCCTGGTCTGGAAGTACTCCAAATATATTTGTGTATAAAGCAAGGCTCCTGTCAGGGCTGAGCGCTGGCCTCTGTACCATAAGAGATAATTGATTTCTATCCTGCACAGACAGGCTTAAAAATGAAATTTCTTTTGCTGAGGCAACTGACCTTGATCTGCTGGTGAAAAATAAAAAAAATAAAAAGGAAATGTTTTAGGTCCGTTCCTCCCCCCTCCCCTCCCAAATAGTGATTATGTTTTGAAGCTTGCAAACTTTATTTACAAAAAGTACTTTAATAGCTGATCTTTATCATGAGCAAACCCAGAGCTCATAGATATATACGTATCATCTAAGGGTTCTCCACACATAAGTGTATAATCATAAAACAAACCGTGAAAAGATAAAATAGAGTAGTTTATATTGAGAAATCTCGGTAAGGATTGTGTATGTATGCAAGGCTGTGCATTATTTATAATGCTGTATGAATATATCTTATACCTACTGATGCACATATCAGCTCTGCAATACGTATGAAGTACTCGTGGAATAGGAGAGTAAACTTTACCCTTCAGTAACGTTTCTGTCCACGCTGCAGCAAGGCACAGCTCTTGTTGCAGGTAATTCTTCCCTGCCTCCCTGTGTAAGGACAGGCTGGGAGCTGACCTCTGAGATGCCCACATGGATGGGTGACTGGAGGCTTCTGGCAGCCCTGGAGGTTTTCCTCTGGAGACCACAGGCGGCATGTTGTTGTTTTGCATCCATGTATTTGAGTGTTTGAAATTTGACTTCCTTAAGACTAACTGAAGAGAACCAAGTGTACATGCTGCTTTTCTAAATAGCTCGTTTGCAGTATAATGATGGCGAAAGTATTTAAGGAGAGGAAAACTGTGTAGAAGTCAAGAGTAGCATTGAGATGTCACTGTTAAAAGCTGCCTGGGTTTTGCACCCAACCTCTGCTCATTCTTGTGGAAGCTTTGCTTGCTCTCAAAATCCTCATCCAAACTTATAAAGACAGCATTTGCTGTCTTTGCCAGTGATGTGAAAGTGCATGATATATGCACTAAGAGTAGTAATACATACAAATAAACCTTGCCAAACTGGACAGCACTAGTTAGAATACTGTAAATTGCCGGGTGACATTAAAATTAAGATGGTAGTAAGTATTACACAAGCTGAAAAGCCTCACAGTAAGAAATTGCAAGGTGATTATTTGTCCTGCTCTGCAACTATTTTTTCAAGTTAATGAAACTGTTATTTCTGTTAAATAATCATAGCTAATGCTTACACAAATTGCAGTGTCCCTAAGGATGCTAAGACAGCGGTATGACTGGAGGAAAATCCAGCTGGTTGAGTGACTTTATGCTTCCTAGGAATCCAACCAGAAAAAAATCATGGCACTTCCAGAGGACCGTGTGATGATCCTCACCTGGAAGATGTGATGTTCCCGTAAGATCCTGTGAATTCCAGCTACTTTTTTTTTACTACATGACTGTAAACCTAAAAGCAGGTGTCAGCTCCATTCTGGCTGTTTGCTCTCTGAGGGGCAGATCCACTCCCCTTTAAATGAGAGAAGGAGTTTTATTGGTGTTCATGGGAACTGGACAAGGCCAAGAGGAAGCAGGCTCACCCTTGCAGCTCGGTATGTTGCTGCTCTGTTCCACGGACTGACTTATCCCAGTGGATAAGCACTGGCTGCCTGTTCATGCACAAGTGCCCCCAACAAGAGAACCTCACACACCCACCTGCTTTGCTTTGGCTTGGGGAGGAAACAACAAAGTGTGTGCTGGGAAGGACTGGACAGAAGAGAAAGTCCAGAGATGGGATTTAGTCTACTTGGCATTTGTGCAGATTGTGTTTATTCCATGAAGGGAGAGCAAATAAGAGCAGGATCCTGCTCCTTCTTACATTTAATCCTAAGGGCACGTGGTATTCAGGGTACACAAGTCAGATTAGACATGCTTGTCAGGAATGCCACCAGGAGCTGTGGTGGTGCTGTGCCACACAAGGCAACAGTCCTGCCCTGGACACAGAGCACCTAGGATTACAGTCTGGCACAGGATTCAGATCTGCTTTTCCTGGGCTTTGCTTAGTGAATCTGACCTGGTATGACCACAGTATGGCACACGTGAGTGCATTTTGGAAGTATGGTGACAACAGGGCTTTGTTAATTCATGACCCTCTGTCCTTCGTATCTACATGATTTACAGAACCCTAAATATATCTGGTGTAAGTACGATGGAGAGGAATGTCTCATTTTTCCTTCTGCTATTGTGGATGGGTACCCTTACAGAACAGCCATAGGACATTATCCTACAGCCATTCATTCACAGCCCAGCCAAGTGTGCTGTGGTGTTGGGCATGGCCTTTGTGTGGGAGGTGTAGAGCAGGAGGAGGAGGTGAGCAGGGAGCTCCTAGGGGCTGTGGCCTGGGGCATAGCTGGGTCCCAAGTGGGAACCTGTCCATGGGTACCCTCCCCTTCCCCTGGAGAAGGAGTAGCTCCTAGGAGATCAAGATCAGGTTTCAGCTAGATTTGAGGGTACTTCCTGCAGCTGTTGCTGCACCTTCCATTGCTGTAGTCCCTTGATGGCAAGAGGCCCATATCACACCCTGCATCAGGAATAGTGCCTTGCCTGCACACAGTGACGCACTTTGGGGTAAGAAGAGGATAGTGATCCCAGGTACATGGCCCTGGGCCAAAGCTCCCTTTTTCATCCTTGCCATAAACTGCCGTGCCAAGGCACAGCCTTGCACAGCCAGGGGCTGTGAAACCTGCAGCGTGGCTGAGCTGCCTTGCACAGGCAGAAGAACCTCCCAGTCCATGCAGGAGCAGTCTGCTTTGGCGTGCCATCTGCAGCCCTGGTGGGCTCCATCACAGCCCCTGCAGCCCTGGGCAGCTGGGGCACAGTGCCCCTCGTGTTGGCAAGCCAGAGCAACCCTCACCAGCCGACTTTCTGAGTGGAGACCGAGCGGGTGCTGTTCCATATCCTGCTGAAAGTGTTTCTTCACTGCTCGGAGGTATCAACCAACCTTCACTATCCAGCCCATCCCTACTAAACCAATATCTGTATGCATTTTTAGATACTAAAAAGAATCTGCATTTAACACCCGTATTACTTACAGAACAACAACAACAACAAAAATACCCTGAAAACATTCCTGAGGTTTTATTCAATAACAACAGTCAGGCCAGTGGCAATTTATGCTTTTCACCAGTGCTAATACACACACACGCATATGCAATTTCTTAGTAAATAGCAATTATAATATTTAAAAATACTATTAATGGTCCAATGGTAAATTTGGTAATCGCATTATCTCTGCGGAAAAAAAATCATTCACTCAGTCATCGGCTGTTTACTTTCATTTTACATAGTGTCATAAAGTTCTCATTTGCCTAAAAACACATGTAAATTAATCAGTTTTGTTTGCTTGCCCAATCGTAATGATTTTTTTTGGTTTGGGCAGCCTCAATCTCATATATTTACGCAGAGTCATCAAAACAGAAAACTGTTACTTACCGACTGATGTAAGTCCATGTTTTATAGATTCCTGTATGATGGCCGTGTGAGAACTAGAAGACATTATTGAGTGTAAATATACAGTCCCCTTGGGTGCAAGGTGTACAGCATTGAGTACGGAAGAGGTGCAGCCTGTAAACTTTTCTGGCCTTGAGACCAAGGCTATAATAACCCTCAGTGAAAGTCGGAGTGATGAACAACAACAAAAAAATTATCCCAGAATTCAGAAAGTAACAAGCATGTCTTTCGGTGGACTCTGTACTTTTTCCAGCATTAGTGACCTGCTGTAAACCATGTATCCCATTTCATGATAGTCTCTAATCAGAAGAATTGGAACTTGTGATAGGTTTGGCCCCATCACGTGATTTAGTACAGCTTGATAAGAAGGCCCTGTTATAAAGTGACAGCAGAAGAGATAAGAACTCTTGGCAGATAATGACAGAGAAATGATTAACCCAGAGTGGAGAGGTGCTATGAAACCCAGAGAGTGGAGGGTTGTAAAGTTGTGGGGTCATAAGATTATACTGAGTGGATGAAAAGCCATACCAATGTAAGTGTAATGACTATAAACTCAAGCTTGTGACCTATCTTCCTGATGTCATCACCTCTTTGCACAGTGTACTGCAAGCATGGTTGTTTTGGCTTCTGTAAACACTCTCGGGATGGCAAAGCAAGCAAGCGTTAATTCCTTAAAGGAGGCTTGGGAATGTGCTTGGGATTCTACACCCGAGTGACAGTGTGTGCAAACCTCTGTGATGGGTTTGTCAGACAAAGCACTTTATTGCTCAGACTGCAGGCTGGAGACAGCTCCAGGTTGTAGCCGCTTAGCTGAAAGTGTAATGCTTCTGAATAAAGTAAGAGTTTTACAGCATTGTTAAGCATCGATACTCAGGATTATGATACATAGATGGTATTGGCTCACCTGAGGCTGCTGAGGTGCAGAATGCAGTCACTGCATGCAAAATGGCTGCAGGTGCTTTACTGTAAATACAAGTTAGAACATTGGGCAGCTGTGCAGATGACTGGGTGATTGCTCAGGTTGGCTCTGAATGGCCAAGTCCTGCTTTGTGGCTGGCAGAGGAAGTTTGGGGCACCTTGCCTTGCAGCACTGTGCCTCGTGGCACCCCATGTCATGCAGATGGGTAGGGGCTGTGGGCCCTATAGGGGTACGTTGCTGTGCCCTCAGTGCTCGCTATAGCCTAGGTGCAGTCTGTGGCCTGAAGGCAGGCTCCCACCTGAGTGTTCAGATGATATTTGATATGTCAAGTCTCTTGGAAAATCAAGAAGTTCTTCCACTGTGGGCTGGATCTGAAGCCTCTTGAAGTCTGCTGGAGTTTTGCTTTTGATATTTGCAGAGGGCTGTAAAGCAACATCTGCTCTTTTGTGTGCTTCGTCACGACTGTTGGACTTGGATGAAAAATCGGTTAGTTTGTGCTGAAAGGGGACGACTTTTCAGGATTCTCCTCAGACTGGGGTTGTTGTGGCAAACTCTGCGGGACTTGTAAGGCTTGGGTATTATAGCCAGGAGCCCTGTGCTGTTGGGCAGCTCCCCAGCAAAGGAGTCAGTTTTTAGAGGGAGGACCTGATTTTCCAAAGTCTTATTAAACAACTGCAAGTGCATTTCGGATGCATTATCTACCCTGATGGTGTGTATAAATCGGCCATTTATTTGTTCACCCATTTAATGAGTCCCAATCATAAATATTCATTGTGTTTATGGTACACGCAGCAAGTAAAATCATATTGACTTGTGCACCAAAAACTTCCTGAGATCAAGTTTCTCTTCCTTGTTTTTATACTTGTATAGTGAGCAAACTGCCAAACTACCTCGCAGCGATGCTGTGAATTATTGTCTTGTAATGTTTATGAGATGCTTTAAAAGCAAAAGCATGCAATGTAAACACATCTTTCTATTTATTACGGGAAAAAATAATTTGTAAGTCTGGTTAAACAGACACTATGGGTGTTTTTACAAAGTCAATGATATTTTTTATCTGATTACATCTGGAAGCCAGAAGCCAGCTTTTACCACAGTTTTAGTACATACCTAAAGAATTAATCTCTCTGTCAATTCCAATTCATCTAATCATCAAATAGCTTTTAAATTCTGTTCATAAAAATACAAACAAATCATTTATTCCATCAAATAATAGTAATAATAATAACAAAGCAACCTATGTGTCTTCCAGGGTGGGAGATAAAAGAGAAAAGCTGAGTGTAAGGCTTGAAACTTTCTACTCTGCCATTGGAGACATTGTTGGAGCTCCGCTGGCTCATATGCAGGAGTGTCTATAAAAGAATCTGCCCTATGTGAGGGAGAGAGATACTAAATCATAGGAAATAAAGAAACTTCATGCTTTTGGCTTCCAACTAGGTCATTCCTTTCCTTGTTTTTGCATCAGTATCAAATGTCAGGGTCACTTAAAAATGTTCTTTTTTTCCTTTCTGATACTTTGTCTCCATGGATACAAGAATGTGTGCCAGGTGCATGACCAGACAGACTTTCTTTGCCTTTCTTTGTACTGAGTCCGAAGGGGAAAAAATAAACTCATCGGAGAACTCCAGCATGATCTGTATCAGCCCATGATCTGGCATCTCTGTATATTTAGCAGGTCTTTCAGGAAGATAATTAATCGAAAACTGTTTACTGTCTTTATTTTGCCCATTCTTGTATGATGAAGTTGTCCCTTGTTTGTCCCTCAATGAAACGTCCCTCAAAGAAAACGCACCTGATTTCAAAAGCTTGGTAACGATCCCTCCTTTGACTCTTGTGCATCAAATTATTTCGCAACCATTTACCACACAAATGGAATTAGGAGTTTCTCCTCTTGTGGACATTTTTCTCTCATAGCATTTCATCTGGGCACGTGAGGATGTTAAAACAGCTAGATCAATGAACAGTGACCTCTTCCAAGAGTCTTAAACCCCGCCTTGTCCACGTCGGTGTAAATTTGGTGAGGTCGGTCAAGAGTCTGCCATTTTCTCTTAGGAGTTTGGACATTGCTTTTCTGAACCCAGTATGTTCCTCTTTATCTTTCTATGCCATCTCAAAGCATCACAGAGCTCCCTAGAGGTACATCTCAGCAAAGCTAAATGCTTGGCACAGTCACATCAAATGAGGGACAGAATCCTCGTATAACTGAAAGTCCAGGGCAAATGTGGCATTGAGCCTAGCATGGTGCCCACCAGGTGTGAGCTGTTAGCTGGTCCTGAGATAGGCCAGTTAGTTTCAGCTGCAGCTTTGTTTATGTGGAAAGAGATTTACAAGCCTTATTCCTTAATCTGGAAATCACTCTGTAAAATTTCATTTCAGCCATTCTGCCATTCCTCCTAGCCTAACACAGACATTTAAAATTCTTTTGCATGCTTCAGTGTATTTTCTCCACCATCATGAACTTTATATTATTGTGCATGTGCAAAACTGCAATTGAAAATACAGTATTCTGTAGAAGAAATTAAGAAAATGTGATATATCTGTTGATTGTCTTTTGGGGTTATCAGTGAAACAATTCTGGTACTGAAATGCAGCAGTTCTAATTAATGAGATTATTTCCAGCAGCTGATTCTCAGTTACTGTTTGGTCACGTGGTGTGACTGCACTGTTAAATGTCTTGCTTATTTTCTTATGTATCCATACATACTTGTAGGCCACTCTGAAAGTAATATCTCCTATTTTTTTCCTTGAAAACTACAGTAGAGACAAAGAGCATAATGACACTATTTATAGAGCAAATTTTCAGCTACAAAAGATAACTTTTCAGCATAGTCACCAATATTAGCTGTGCATTTTCTCCAGTGAGGAACAAGAGCCTGCATGCTACGCTTATAACAGTCTGCACCAGTGGAGGTGACCCAGAGCCGCTGTCACCACTGCTGAAATGCACCATCCGTTGCCTCATTTTGCTGCATCCACTGTTTGGTCTCCATAAGCATTCAGCAAGCATCGAGGAATGTCAATGGGTGCCATTTTTTCTTCATGTCAGATACCATTTTGTCAGACTGCTCTTCTACTGCCATCTGTCATGCAGCCAGAAAATGCAATGGAATGCTGGTGGGAGCCAACATCCACCTCTGATATTGCAGACTGACACAGTAAAATTGGAGGCATTACTTTTGGAGCAGCCCAATATATAAAAACACTTATCATGCTTATCACCTCAGTAATCAAATGTAATGCTGTTAAAATTCATGTCATTGTGTGCTACTCCTTTCCAGTGGTTTTCAGCATATTCAAATTCAGCTGTGTTGGACAGAAGCATGGTGAGTTCTTCATGGGTGTTAACAACGCAAATCTTTTCCCATGACTACTTCAATCTTTTGGAATATTTTTGTCTCTTAGAAGTTTATCTTCTCTGATTGGATGAGCACAATTGAATAGAAACCATATTTGAAGAAGAATGAATTGTAGAAATTAGAAAATTGCTTCTTGTGATTTTTCCCTGATAATTACTTAGAAAAAGTTTTTGTTTTTTTTTAAAGTGAATATTTCTGCTGATAAGTGAATATCCAGAGGAGGAGGTAAATACAGATGTCTGGAAATACTCCCAAGGTTAAATGAGCAATAGGGGAGCCTTCAGGAGTGCTTAGGAAGAAAACTCAGTTCTGTGCAGCTGTGGATCACAGAAGTCCTCCTTTGGCCTTAACTGTATACCAAAGCAGAGCTGGGGCAAGCTGTGGTGGGGCACGATTTCATGCTAACTTTCTGCATTGGAGAAAATCAACCTTTTTCTTGGCAAGCTTTTTCTAGGCAAGTTCTATGCCTGTCTGTTTGTCTGTCTATCTATATCTATGTCAGCAGCTTCAATTCTAATTTCTTGCACAAATACTTTCCTTCAATAATCTCACTCATTGGCATACAAAGAAAAAAGATATTAATTAATTATGAAACCTTTTCAAAGCTTATCTAGCAGCAATTTACTAGAAATAGGAACAGGGTATTTGACTATGTGAGAAAAGAACAGATTTCTGTGGAACAGGCAAGGGGAAATTACGTCCATGTATGTACCAGTAACAGGTGTTGTGAACTCATCCATCATCTTACACAGCACTCAGGAGCAGAAAGCAGCTTCTCCTTAGAGTATTATCAATAAAATATTAGGAATATGTTCCTTTGGAGGGAGGAGAGGAGAAAGAGTCCTAAAGTGAATGTTAAGTGGTACTTAAAATCTTTAGAATTTGGTGGCTGGAGGATCTGTTTTTTTCACGATATGTGCGTATGTGCAGGGAGAGCAGTTATGCCCTCTGCCCCTCACAAAAACCAAAAGCAAAAAAGGCCCCGCACCGTCACTTGAGGCAGGATGGATGCAGTAAGTCTTACCTCAGGACCCTGCATCCTGAAACACCCTGTGTGCTCTTTTGAGTTTCTCCCAGTCTCTCCCCCTGAGGGACACCAGGCATGTGCTGCACCTCCCGCTGCCTGGCCTCATGTGGGTGCACCTGAGCTGGCTGCTAATGCAAAGTGGAAGGCAGCAAAAGCAAGTGGCTCAGCATGGCACTCTGTGTTCTGCTGGGGGAGTCTCCTAGCAGAACCAGGAACAAGGGCTGTCTGGGGGCTGGGGAACCGAGGAGTGGCACGTAATGCCCACTGCATGGGCTTAACTGCCACAGGAGGCAGGAAGAATCAAGGCTTACTGCTGGTGTGACGGCTTGGGTCTGGTGCAGATGCGAGCTTTTGCTTCTGTCTTTCCTACAAACAATTGCAGAATTTGTCCCAGTTTCAAAGCCAGCTTTTGTTGGGAAGCGTACTGGACAGCAGAGAAAAGTGGGGCAAAGGCCATTCAGAAATAATGATTTCTGATCATTTTATTAATAACTGTGAGAAATGTGGCACCTGGCAAGAGAGATAAGTGGATTTTCCTAAGCTCTGTTATAGGCAGGTAAATATTGCTCTGGTTTATGGCAGTAATAATTAAACAGCACACTAGTCTTTATCTTGACAATTTAAAATTTAAGGTAGTTGTTTTCTGGAGGCATATGATGAAATCTGAACACCCGCAAATACTTCAGATGTAAGCTTCATGGTGAAAGACCGTATCTATTCTGTCCAGCAGATATATTTCACAAGCATATGTAGCAGTGAAGAAACACAGCTTTTTCATTGTCTTCTGAGTCATGTAGGCACCACTCTTGATAAATATTGCAGTTCTCAAAAAACAGAACAAATAGACTTAAGATCTGAGAAATGCTTAATTCCTTCAAGAGCGTATCTCCCCAGTGCAGCCACATGAATAATAGATTAGTATAACATATTAATTAATATTTTTATATCTTTTTATACTGTGTGCCCAGAGTTTGTCAGACCTTATCCTCATTTCATTTTAAATGCTTGGATGACAGTATGACAAAGGAATGACCCTGGAATTGGGGTGTCTGTATTTCTGGGGAG
Source organism: Chrysolophus pictus (assembly GCA_037305975.1). Taxonomy (NCBI): domain Eukaryota; kingdom Metazoa; phylum Chordata; class Aves; order Galliformes; family Phasianidae; genus Chrysolophus; species Chrysolophus pictus. The sequence goes on along the minus strand of CM074583.1, from coordinate 9,102,771 downwards.
AGCAGGAACCTGTGGGATTTCTGAGGAGCCCCAGCTGGCAGAGAACAGCCTTAGATCAGACCACTGGCATATCTGCTGTGATGTGTGTGGAGCTGTTCTGCCCTCCTCTTTGCATAATGTTCAGACCAAGTCCTTCGTCTCAAACTGAGGCTTTGGGGTACTTCAGCCCGCTCCCTTAATAGCTGTAAATTCACATTAATCTCTTGCTAACACCACTATGCTTTCTTCTGTTCACCACTGCCTATCCTCCCACCAGACTGAAGCGTTCTTCTGTGGTGCGGACAGCAGTGTGCACAACTGAGTTAGATACCTAATGGTGAGCTCTAGAAAGCCCCATAAAACAAATAAATAGATAAATGCAGGGAGAGAAATTTAGTAGAGTGACAGTGGAAGGATAATTTTAAAAAAAGCTTCAATCAGAGGCCTGAAGGCACCAGTAGGCCTTAATGACTTCACCTGGGCTCCCCCGAGTCATGACTGGCCTCACCTGTGCACCTACCCACATGGCTGTGGGGCCATATAAACTCTTGGGTGGAGCCTCAGCTGTTTCTTTGAGCTGTGCTGAATGTGGGTCTGATCTTGCATTGTTCTTTGAGTTTTCTGGTTTAACTGCATGTCTCTTTCATTCTTCCTGATGACTGTTGGTGACTTGCCGCTGCTCTGCTCGACCAGCTCCTGTGCTGTGGGACTGTGCTCTTGGTAAGGTTCCTACCCATTCTGTGTTACGTTTGCTGTTGGCTGCTAGTTTGTTTCCTTTTAAGGTACAGTTGGCCTTTGCTGCTCTCTCACAGCCTTTGTGCCAAGAAGTTACTGCTTTCAGTTCATCTAAGACTCACCAGTTGAAAAACTTAACTCTTTATTCAAGGAATGTCTACTCTACTGTTTCTTTTCTTCAAAGCCCATGAAAAGTTCTGGTTTAGAAAGCAAAAAATACTCATGACAAAGTCCTGTGTTAAAGTCAGTTCTGTATGTTAGGTAAATGTATATTTTCTGAATGTCTGGATTTTTTGTCAGTGTTCTTGTATTGGTGTTGCTGTTCTTCGTCTTTCAAGATTAATTTTACTTCTATGCAGCAGAGAGGCTTTTGCTATTCTTTGTTTAGCTCAGTGAGGTTTCCCTTGTGATTAAAGCCAGCAGTAATCGTGCTCATTTTTCCACATTCCGCTCTTGTCTCTACACATCTTTCGAGGAAGTTCTCCTTGTTCCTTCATGGAGTGGGCTCTAATGTTCTGTAAGGAAGCACATGGATTTGGTGGGACTTGTGTGTGCTTTTCTCTTGAAATATGAGGGCTCTTCAATTGGAATGTGAATCTTTCTCAGATAGCAATTACACGGTCTCGTAGGATTTTGTGTTTTGATGTATAATTTTGGCTTTTTTACTTTATTATGGGAGAAGCAATTTTGCTCACAGAGGCTACAATGAATGGCAGTTAAAAAGAACATGCTCTGTTTCTTCTGTGGTATCTGTGCAGAATCTGACTGACCTTCACATGACCTTGCTTGTGAAGAGCTTGCAGCAGGTGATTGCAATGTGGAAGGTGCCCTTCTCATTACTAACTTGCACCTGCAGAGCAGGCAGAGGACTTCTTCTGATGAGAAGCTGGAGAGAGCTGGGGCACGTACAAGGTGCGGCTGAAGCCTGTTTCTGCAAAGTAGCAGCTGCTTTGGGTTACCATTAACTCACTGCCATGTTTGACACTTGTACATCAGTTCATGGGAGGTAATGACTGAACAATAACAATTGATTTTTTTCATTTCATATTAACGGCATGGAAAGTTCTGATCAGTTAGTGAGGCTGGGTTGCCAGTGTATGCAGTGCTATTTTGCAGCAAAAGAAGCATCATCTTTTCTTTCCTGTATCCCTCTCCTATGTGTCAAGAAGCTGTATAAAATTCTGTTATTAAGTATCAAAACTACACAATCTGTGAAATAGACCATTTTACAATGAATTTCAGTCTTGAAGCAAATATCCGTTAAGCTTAAAATAAATAAATGCATTAGATCAATTATTTACCCAAAGCACACTGAGATAAATGACAAACAGTGAAATGACAGAAGAGGGATGGAATGGGGTGGAAGTTCTTTCTGACTCAAAGATCAGTTTTCAGGTGAATGTAGAGGGGGACTGACTTGGGCTGGTGGAGATTGAAACCAGCTTTATCATTTTTATTGAAGACAATTAACCAGAATCCTAACTTATCTCAGGGTGAGCTGCTTTAGTGAAGTCACTGACATAGTGGTTGTATAAAACAACTGGGAATGGGCAGGAGGGGAGTCTTCATTTTGAAGTTTAAAAAGTAATTTTGCACAGACAGTAGGATTTTTGCATAAAGTCAGGCCTTTCTGTGTCACTTCTCCTATAGCTTAAGAAACTATCAGAATCCAGGTGAAATCGTAGCTCAGAATGTCTCCACAATATGAGTAAAAGCACACTTTGTTACATCGAACACAGACATTTACCTCTTCCTTCTTTGTTCTGTTACTGTCTGATCTTATTCCCCCCTCTCCCTTTTGACCTTAGATACCATTTCTCTCTTTTTGTCTGGTCTGCTGCTGTCTTCTGTTGTGGACAGAATTCCTCTTGCTGCTGCTTCCCGAGTTCTCTCTTATCTTGGCTCCACACTGAGCACCTTCTGAAATGCAGTTGTTGAGGAAGTTCAGCCTTTTCTCAAGTTAGGCTTTAGTACTGCTTGGAGTGACAGTCCTGCTTCTGTAGCTAAAAATGCTGCTTTTCTAGAAAAATGGGATTCGGTAAATAATCTGCACATACAGTGCTAAAACAATGGGCAGCACTAGTAACCTAAATTGCATTTTTTGTGTTGTCTTTGGAAGACTAAGGATTGCTTTTTACCTTAGAGCTCGCAGTGCATTTCCTGTCCTCCTTGATGGTGTTCTTTGTCACAGTTTAAGTTGAATCCACGTACTTTTGTTGTGCTGGAAGGTTCCAACCCACAAGATTCCTTCAGTTACCATGTCTCTCTGATGCTGGGGGCTATTGGGACCCATTCCTGCTTTGCTGTGAAGACAGCTGTGCTTGGAAAGGCTGTTTTGTAGGGAGGTTTCCCTGAGCAGAACAATTCTGAAACTACAAACTCAGTGGTTGCAATGTTCTGTTTCTTACAACAAAAACAATGAAAAAGCTCTGTTTCTGGAACTTCATAATAGATTCTTATGGGATTTAAAGCTAATCCTTATTCTATTGCAAAAAATGGTTGAGAAAAGCTTTAGATCAGACAGCCATGTTAATATGTCGAACTGCTTCATTCATGAGAGGTAACTGCTGATAACCTTGATTACTGTAGAAGTAGATATGACCCCACTTCAGTACGTTCATCCTGCTCAAAATTGAATCTTCCTGGAATTTTCTTACTTCTGTGATTGTCAAGCCATTTTTAGGTTGAGATGATTAGGAAATATATGTTGATGTTGAAATGAAACCTCTGTGAAACGTGAGCTTTTTGTGCAGGATGTCTGTGTGCACAGGAGAGCTCTGAGTTGGCTTCTCAGTTTGAAGCTATTTGTAGGCCCTGTTGTCCTACCAGGCTCCTGAAAAGCTGCAAAGGAGTGTTTGCTACTTGCAGTTTTGTGAAATGCTCACCACATATTTATATTATGTCATGAAAGAACTGCATAACTTAGAGATGATAGGAAGAATAGCAAGTAGGTGTAGTGTGAGCTTGCTTTCAGATTGAGCTCCGCTTAGAGTTTATGTTCCTTCATGATGAGAGATCTTTCCAGAATCATCCACCAGCTTCATAACTGGGTGCACAGACTTGCAAGCAAGGAGCTAGGTTTCATGTGACATATTATTGTTTTTGTCCTGGCTTAGTGGTCTTCAAAATGTTTTTTTTTTTTCCAGCAATTTTACAAAGGTGTGATGTTAAGTTACAGAAGCATTATTGGCAAATGTATTTTTATTGACATTTCAGACTAAACAAGGTGAATTGCTTATCATTCTGGCTGATGAAATGCAAGCGTGTCTGAATGCTGAGTTGTACTGACTTAATGCTTATCGAAGAGTCACAGCTTTTGTTTCATCCACCCTGGTGGTATTTAAACAGGACAGCCTTAGTAACAGAAGGGGAATTCACTGAATTAAAACACAAACTTTTAGAATCGAATGCCATTTTTAAGAAGGGGCTGATAGAACTAGTTTGGCTAAGTTAGTTTCTGCTGGATTTAAGTGCCTGGCTACTTCCTCATTTTAAATGGGGTGAGTTTTCATTAGGTGAGTTCAGCAGATAGCATCTTAGGGTGAAACAGAGGTGGTGGTGAGGAGGCAAAGCCTTTTGCTTCTTATCTTAGCAATGTGAACATCAGTAGAGAACCACTTGGCTCATGCTTCCTGAATGACAGGGCAGAGATCCTGTGAGTACCTAAGGAAGCTGCCTTGCTCCAACTGTCTGTACAGACCATGAATTATCCATTCTGGGAGGAAGACAGGAGGCACATGTGTTTTTGCAGGCAATTACATCATGTTCTGTGGACTCCTCCTATGTTTCTTATTCCACATATGCTGTGGACAGTTCTCAATTCCTTTATTCTTTTTCCTCCTCTGAATTAAATGAAATCTTTATTAATGTTCCAGAAAAACAGTAGTGTGAGGCAATGCTGTTAGTGGTAATATAAGCAATCTCTGCAGAAAAACATGTAGCCTGTTCATAGGGAGGAACTATACTGTAGTGGGATTTCCTGTACATCTGTGCTTAAGTGCAGCATGTCTCATCCTGGTAAGGAAAATGCAACATACAAAGCATTAGAACAGATCTGTAATACAGAATAGGAAAAAATATCCATATGATGCATAAAAATTCCTTTATCATCCCACTGTTTGTCTTAACATGAACGGTCATATCCAAGCTGTCTTGATGGGCTGCCTTTCCAATATAAGCACAATGAGAAGACAGTAGCCTATTGAACTGTTATGTACTATAAGTAATGTGTGCTGGAGTTTATCTGAAGTCTCAAAAGTGTTTTAATTGTGTGATGTGATTTACTTTATTGGAAGGTACCAGAAATGCGACATACATAACAATGTGTAAAATGCACAAAGCGATACAAGCTTGTCTGTGTTTAAGGTGGTTAGGATGCTTTAGGAGAGCTTTGACCAGTGTTTCAAATTATGATTTTGCAGAATGCTACTAATATTCTGAGAAAATTCATACCAGAGGGCATTGTCAGCTGATGTCATTACATGTCCAGTCTGTCTATAAGACTTTTGCAATGTCAATTAATCACTTCAGGTACAGTAATTGAAGAGAGCTTTGTTAAAGTCAGTATTGAGCTGATTCCTGCTTGCTGAAGATCTAGTCCAAGGTTCATAAACCACAGTGAAATAAGAGATAACAAATAATACAGAAGTGCAAATTATAAGTGAGACAGATGAAAAGTCTTCAGTTTTTACTAGTTGTGAAACCCCAGCTCTTATACACACTGTAATTTGCAATGTGTTCTCTTTTGTGGTGTAAGTTCTGTGTTTTGCTATGTGTGAAAATATTCTGCTTAATTTCATTCCTAAAGCCTAGATTCACAGCAGCTGAACTGATCATCCTGGAATTACAGTTGGTGGGTCATATGCATAAGAAGCTTTCTACTTAAATTTCATTTGCTTCAGTCTATTAGAGCTATTTTAATTTGAAGGCCAAATGATCTGAAATGTGATTTGTGCTTTCAAAATGCTTGGTCACGAAAGGCAGCACCGTCATGCTGGGGACTGGGGAGAGACGTGCTTCACATTGCAGACTTGTTTCATCCTTCTGTGTGCCACTATGATGTAAGTAATTGGAAAGAGAAGGGTCACTGTGGCGCATGCAGTAGCCTCTTGCAGTCCCGAGGCCTGACTTCTATCAGCTTTGGCTCCAGTGGCATATTTGGGAATTCACTTGAGCTTGGGAACCTTGGCTAATGAGCTCAGGAGCCAAACTGGAACATGATGTATTTGAGCTCACAGGCAGTGAATGACTGGCACTGAGCAGAAATGATCCATGTTGTGAAGCTTTAGGGTGCCATTAGCTTTGAAAAAATACTTACTGTCTGTTCCTGAAATACTAACTTTTTGAGGCATAGAGGTCTTTTTGAATATTCTTGAATAAGGCATAAGGTAATCCCTCTTCTAGGCATTATGCATGTGCATCCTGCAGTGAAAAAATGTGTGTCCTTGGGCCTGGTGGGACAAATTCTTTCCTTGGTTATGTGAGAGAAAATGCAGAATAAAGTCATAGCTGCTACCGAGTTTCTTTGGTGCACAGTGATGCAAATGAGAGCTGAATTCATCCCGCTGCCTGTATCTGCTATTTTGCATAGAACTGCTCACTGTGCTGAAATGTATTTGTAAGAATGTGTCTGTAGTTTACATTTCCAATTTTAATTTTTGAGCCATGTGCAAGAGACTCCAGGGAACACTGTGTACTGTCAGCAGAAGTTATCTTTCTGATGAATCAGGCACATTGTTTGTACTCCTGCGTTTGATAGACGTGTTGTAATAAGGTCCTGAACTGCTTACTGTGTCTTTATGTACCTTCCCTCTCAGCAGTTGTAACTATTGTGCTGCTTGACCTATATTAATGGTACTACAAACAACAAGTTTAACCATTAACTTGAGAACCCTGTTTGAATGGATTTTGTCAAGAGATGAGAACTGAAGATTTAAGGAAGTAAAAATTAAGAAGAGGGCTAACCACTGAAGCTTTTTCAATGCTTACGGATACGAGTAGAGAATGGAAAGGAGTTGGAAGACCTAAGATAAAAACCTAACATCACTGAGTCTGAACATGTCATTCAGTGTATGGAAAAGCAGGATCTTAGATATTTTTCTTCGCTAATAAATATGGTGGTTTATTCTTTGGTTATGCCGGTAAGGTGATCTTGTATTGTCTGTATATACATGCACTGTGTAGCAAAAGAGGGATATGCAGAAGGAGGAGTCTGCTGCCTGCTGGGAGAGGGAGGCTGGCTCTTAGTTGCTTGGAAAAGGTGAAAGTTGCAGAGCCCACGTGAAAGGAGCCAGTGTCAGGGGTTGTGTTCTTCAGGCACTGGAAAAGCAGTCTGATTTAGCTTGATGTAGTTGAGCTGCGTTTCAGGAACCTGTTCTGTGCATGTTATTTGAATTCTAGGTCTCTTAAAAGTCAAATCGTGTTTCTGATGCATATGATATTTCAAGAAGAAGCAACTGTGACTACTGATCTGTGGTAACTGGCCCCATGTGTGCATAAAGCCAATGGTGAATGTGGGATGGTTCAACATCTGGTATGATTTGTTCTTTCATGAGTAAATAGTTCTGTGCTGCTGAGTTCACCAACATCAGAGTTTTTTGAGATCCTTACAGGGTTGGTATGCAGAACTTTTTTCTTTTAAACTGTTGTACTCTGGGTTATGCCTTGGCAAAAGCTTTGTCTTCTCTGATAAAGCTGCCTTATCTTATGCATGCAGGCATCTAAATCTGCTACTGTTTTTATTTGGTTATCTCTTCAGGCTGGGATTTCACCACTCTGTATGGGACGTACATGGGTATCTTGTGTAACTGGACAGTGTGTGTCCTCCTGGGGCCTCTAACTGACAGTGCCAGGAAGATGTGCTTTAGCTAGAAGTGGTGCTTGATATTTCTAAGTGAAAATGTCAGTAGTTCACACTCTGTGTTGGAGCTGTTCAGATTTGTTATTACTGCTCTGAATTAAGCATTAGATTTGTGCACAGGCAAGTGAGAGACTCAGTTTTTGTTTTGGGAGGCTCCTGTAAAGGCTGTCACTAAGGCACAGAGTTTTCTTATTTTACACTAAATGCAGCAAAAAGTGCAGATAGTCCTTATTGCTGTGGATAAACCAAGGTGACCAGACCTTAGTTTTACCACTAATATATTTGGTTGAAACAGGCAGACTGAGACAAAGTCTTGTCATCCAGATCTCAGGAGTTGTTAACTTAGCAGTGCTCTTTGGGCCTCGATTTGAAGATTGTAAACAACTTGGTAAACATTTAATGAAACCACAAAAAGCTTTGTCATAGGAAGGGAAGTGCAGGGCAGGAATGTCAACATTGTAGTGATGCGTGAACAAAGTTGGTGAGAGAAGCCCAAGAGCAGTGACTTCCTTCTGTGTCCTGGATTCCAGAGAAAGGCACAAACTGCTCTGACTAGGAAGCGAGCTCAATTAGACTCACCAGGAAAAAACAAAAGCATTAGGGGAGGCTAATGGGGACCAAACAGAAACGCAGCCCTGCCAACAGAGTTGTTCTCGCCTCTAGGTTTCTGCACTTTTTTCTTTAAATGCCAGTAATTCCCAAGGCATTTACACATACACAGGCTTTTACCAGTTTAATTTCTTCATAGATGATTCCTACAAACAAAATTTTCTGCTTATATTTAATTCCTGAAACTCTAAAGAAGCAAGTTTAACTGAGAGAAATCTCTTACAAAAAAAAAAAAATGTGTCTATACACCTCGCTGCCTAAACTTAATCTGGATTAGTAGCTGGTTTCTTTTTAGTCCTGAGCAGCTATGAGAGCAGACCAGGCCACGTGGCTTCTCTTCTTCCCTTGTCTCTGTCTGTCCCATCAGCTAGTGAAGCAGCTATGTTCAGATTGAGGGCACAGTACGGTGATTTCATTTGGAATGTGAACTTTTGTTCTAGCAGCTGTGCTGGCTGGCACCCATGCAAGGAAATGTAGCATTTCCCACTGTATTGGTACGACTGTATGGTTTTTATTTTGCTGTGAGCCTAATGGCATGTTCCGACTTAAAATCATGAGAGGGCCTGGCAGATGAGCTTTTGAACTGTCTGCTTGCAGCTCTGGTGAACATCTCCCTGCAACGCTGTGGGCTCAGACCAGCCTGCAAGTCTTCAGGGTCTTTTTGTGACTCTAGGTGGGAGTCTTGCATACTTGCTAGTCTGAAGTCACTTGTTCAGATGTCTGTGTTAGCTTGATAGGGAGGAAAGGAAAGCTCTGAAGTGAATATTTCACCCCCCTTCTTGCCACTTTTCAGATGAAAAACGAAAAATCTTGTTACCTAAGTAAATATGGGCAAGAGGTGAAGTTAAAGCAGTATGCTAACTTGGTGCCCTGTTAGAGCTTGCCAAGGTGTATTATTAGACCAGGGACAATAAATTGACACAACAGAGCCTAATTTGGTGGTTACTTTTGACCCATTCAGTCTGTCCTGCAGTAAGTCCTGCTCTCTGCAGCAGCAGTCATGATGGGATATCATGTCTCAAGTATCTTGATACTTTCTGTGCTAAAAGGTTAGTGTGAGCTGTCCTGAGAGAATTTTCTCGTATCAGAGCTATAAACCTTATCTCAGTAAATAGAATAAAGCTGGCTAATGATCGCCAACTTTATTTTCTTTTCTTTCAGGGGATGGGTTTGAGAAGGTAGTAATTTCTTTCAGCAACACAGAAAACATTTTAGTCTTCATTATGTATCAGTGAAGATAAGTAGCCTTTGTTAGGCTGCTGAATATTACTGTTCTCATGTAAAGAGTGTGTGTATGGTGTGTGTAGCTAGCTAGATGGATAGATGTTTCTGAACATTGGTGTCCTGAGCTCGTTCTTTTGTTATATATGCAGACCTGCTGCAGAAGTCAGAGGAAGTCCTGCATGTCCTAGGACAGATTTCTCTTACTAAAGATATCTCAGAAGACAAACTCATTACAACCATCAGGGAGAAATGGAAACAACTTGAGTTCTTTATGTGGCTCTTCTACAATGGAGAGTTGCCAGCAGGAGGCAGCTGTATGTATGTACAGAACTGCATCTGGGAGGTTGATCTAAATTCCTTGAAAGCAGCTTGTTATGGTGCTTGTAGTTATTGCAAGGTAAAGATGAAGAATGTGGACATCTGTCGTGGTATGGCAAGAGATCATGTTTGCAAACAGCTACATTTTTAAGTAGCTCAGTGATTGAACATGCAGTACAGATCTTTATACGACTTGGCAACCTCCACAGGCATGTGTAAAACAGGTAATAAAAACAGTGTAGGAACACATTCAAAAGTATCCAAAAGACTGAGGCATGGGATTCAAGGATTCACTGAAAATCAGGACTTCATGCAACTCAGTATATTTGTACTTTTAAAATTGACACAGAAGGTCTCTTAGATTGAGAGGTGTTTTTGTAGCCTCTCCTGATTACTTTCTCTGAGCTTCTCAGTGCTCACTCCTCCTTACTTGTCACTTGCTCCAGCAGTCTCCTTTTACATGTTTTGGTGATGCTGTTCACTTGATGTTCATTTTTGTCAGTTATGTCAGAGAATGCTGCAGTTTCTAAGTAAAATAGTTTTGTTTTGTATGTTTCTTGCACCTTCTACCTTATGAACTCTGTAGTAGTGTACACAGGTTATCAAAAACTGTGTGTTAACCAGAAATGCAAGTTTACATTATGTGTATTTAATGGCACATTACAATCACATAGTATAAGGACAATAGCTCAATGGAAAGTATGTTGCTTGAAATGATAGAGTGAACTAATTGGGATTTGGAGTTGTACAAAATGAAGTGTGGGTAGACCATTTTCAAGAGTTTAGACTAATACGTTGTACTCTCTGCAGACTGTCTTTATTTGGAAAAATGCCTTTTATTAATGCCTTTTATTAGAAGTAGTGTGTGTGTGTGTGTGAGGAGTACAAGGCTAGCTCAGATCAACAAAGGACATCTGGTGGTCAGGCTGCCTGATCAAGGGGAGCCTATGGAGGAGGGCCTTGTTGCTTCAATTACAAGAAGCTTTGTGCTTGTGGGCTCTCATATCCTGATGAGGGATTTAAATCACCTAGATGTCTACTGGGAAAGTAACACAGCAAGCTGCAGACAAACCAGAAGTCTCCTAGAGTGTCTTGAGAATGATTTTCTAGTCAAAGTATTAGACAAACTGACCAGAGAAAGAGTTTTACTGGACCTGGTGCTCATCAGTGCAGAGGAATTAAAGAAGTTAAGATTGAAAGCAGTTTGAGCTGTAGTGACTATGCCATGGTTGGGTTTGTGATTTCAAGAAATATGATCTTAGCAGAATCAGGACCCTGAACTTCAAGAGAGTGAAATTCTGGCTTTTTGAGGAATTACTGAATGAGATCTCCTGGGAAGCTGTCCTTAGGGGCAAACAAGTGCAGAGAACTGCAGCGAGCAGAGTTGGCAGCACTATAAGAATGCCTTTCTAAGAGCATGAGCCCTCCGGCACAAGAAATGAAGCAGAGGAGGTAGGAAACTGTTGTGACTGAAGAAGGATCTGCTGATTAAACTGAAGGAAAAGAGGGGCATGTATGGCAGCAGATACAGAGATGGATGGCTTGGGGAAGAATACAGGGTGTCAAGGCTGGCCTTGTTGGATAGGGAACTGGTTAGGTGGTTGCAGCCAGTGGATTGTTGTCAGTGGTTCTATGCCACCATGGAGGCTGGACATGAGTGGTATCAGCCTTGGCAATGGTGCTTTTTAACATCTTTATCAATGACATAGTAGGGATTGAGTGCACCCTCAGCAAGTTTGAGGACGTTGAGCTGAGTGGTGCGGTTATGACAGAATGAGTGACATCTGGAGAGAACTGGACAAGTCTGAGAATGACTCGTGTATCTAATAAGGTTCAACAAGTCTAAGTGCAAGGTGTTGCATAGGGCAATCCCAGATGACTCCAGACTGGGAGAAGTCATGGAGAACAGCCCTGTGGAGAAGGACTTGAGGACCTCATTGTGGCTTTCCAGTACTTAAGGGGAGCTCATAATCAGGAGGGGAACTTTGTACAGTCTGATGGTGATAGAACAGAGGGAAATGGTTATAAACTAAGAGGGAAGATTTAGATCAGATATTAAGTGGAAATTTTTCATGGAGGGTGATGAGATGCTGGAAAAGGTTGCCCAGAGAGGTTGTGGCTGTTACTAAACCAATGCATGGTCATTTCTAGTGTTTACCAAGAGGTATTTACGATCCAAGAAAATAGGGGCAAAAACTAAATGCTTGAATACTCTTCCCTTACCCTATTCATGACAAGTGTCCTATTAGGGGAACTGTAGCTGGACCAAGATCCTGGGGACTGCTGATCTGGGTTTCATTCAGGCTTAAAGTAAGTCCTAGTTTGTGATATTGGTTGGGTTCAGCATCCTGAGACCATTTTATTGACCAGAGTCATCAGGGAAAAGTCTTCCTGGAGACAAGTATGAAAGTTGAAATGGCAACTTTTCCTTGTAAAAACGTTGTTCTAATGCTTCAGAAATGGGGATGAACCAGAAGTATTCATAAAGCAAACTTTTTTGCAAGTATTTTACTACTTCCATTCAAAATATAATCTCCAGGACTGCAGGTCAGCCCGAAGTTGCTCTTTTGGACCATCACTTTAAAATAACATTTCTTATTGTGAGAGGCTTAATGGTGCTTTTAATAAGGTATTTAATACCTTATTTTTTGGGGAGCCTGGACATGCTGTGTATGATGAAATGGACCAAATGGATCTTTACAACAGCAAGACTAAATGTACAAGTGATTTTGCTGCTTTAAAAACAGGAAAAAACCCTCTTGTGTTGCATCATTCTGGCTGGGAAGTGCTCAAAGTTATTGTGACAGGACGGTATTTTGAGCAATTGTTGGTGATTTGTTTTTTAGCACACAAAGAAAGTAATAAATCTGTCACCCTGAAAAATCAGGTTGTGACCTAAAGGAAGGAGCAAATTGTGGCTTTAGGTAAAAAAGAGTGACCTGTCTATGAGGGTCATTTATCATTATAACAAAATTGCTGGTGCTCTGCTCGCTGACCAGAAAGAAAGGCTGTGGTAAGCAGAATCAAGGGATGCAAGCATCCGAATATTTTTAACTGATCAATATTTTCAGGATTTACAAGCAGCCAAAAACCCGTCAGCATGCGGAATAAGTGTGCTGTATCTGTTCTGAGAAAGAGAACAAGGGATAAGAGGTTCAATTTGGCAATTAAAATATATTTTAGATTTTTGAATAAATAGTAGAATTCAAAACTGTATCTAGCTACAGATGCTCTTAGCAACCTGTATACCTGGTACAGTGGTACAGAAAATTGGAATCAAACTAAGCTTTGAAGAAGGATGAAAACAATAAGCAACAACATAAATCTTGTCAAGGTGGTGTTGGCATTTGCTTTTTAGTACTGCATGTGGCACATGTAGAAAGTCTCAGGAAACTCTCAGAACTCACATATGCCATTTCTGTTTGGAATTAGAAGTCCCAAACTGCTTCTAATTAAAAGAGAAACAACCTCCAGCCTCTTGTTTCTTGCCACACCGTTTATTCTGTGTTATCCCAAATGTGAAGTTGCGGGTATCTTATAAAAAAAAAAAAAAAAGCAGAACAAATTCGGTGCCCCAGCTGAGGCTCACAGGTTGCATTCATTGCAAAGGATACGTTCGACAAGTTAGTCATACCAGCTGGATGTGTTCTGAAATAGAAGATCAAAATGATGAGTTCTGTTTGTCAATATTCTCAAGTATCAAATCTTTCAGAATTAAAAATACCTAGAATTATTTTTTGAAAACACAATTCCTGCTGCTCATCATCTCCTAGTTGAAATTTTTCACTGCAATCTGTTTATACAGAGTGTCTGCAAACGCATAATAAAAGGGAAGTTGGGAGGGAATGCAATTTCTTGTACAGTAATTTACATGCCAGCTGCTAATTTCAGTTGATTGCCTTAGTGCAGGAGTCTCTTATCAGACCAGAACATCCAATGCTAAACCAATTCTAACATGTTTAGAAAAGCATTCCAGCTATCACCTATTGTTAGGTATTACCAGTATTGCACTATATTAAGAATGCTTAAAGCTATTTCAGTACAATTTGTGAGTATTTCAATTTATGAAGACTAGTGAAGTGCTGTAAACTTTCAGTGTATCATAGAAGACATAACGATAAAAATAATGTAGAAGGTGAAATAGTATATAATTCATAACATGAGCCATCATTTTATTGCCCACTGATAATGCTGCATTAATTTATCTTTATTTAGGAAATAATTTTAGCATAATTTTAAGCACAAATATTAAGACTTGACTATATGGCTTTGTATAATTTCTTAGACTGGGGCCAATGTGCCTACGTCTCTGGTTTAGTTCTACACCAGGGTGTCCTGTCAGATCTTAGCACTTACCTGGAAGATCAGGCTGAGCAGGAGAGCTTCATGGCACGTGTTTTGAATAAATCAGGCTTTTTTCAGCAGGTCTTCTCTTCTGAGAAATCCAAGTCAGCCTGGAAAGTACCCCAAGTTTGTCATTAGATAAAAGCATTTTCATTTTTCTCCTTCCCGAGACTATCTTGAAATTTATCTGTACCCTGATAGTATATCTTTTCTAATTCCAATTAAGAAAAGAAGGAAATGAAAGTTCTATAATGAACATGTCTTAAATATATTTTTGTCCGGAGATTTAAGCTTTAGTACTAAATGCTGTGTGCTCAGTCCTTGTACTTGGGAATCTTTTAATTGTATTTAAAACAGTTTTCCCTCAATTGGCACAACCACAAAAGATTCTGTTCTCCATATCAGACTTGCATTCACAGGAAAACAGAATCAACTCAACCTGTGACTCTGTGCCAGTAAGAGTGGCTTTGGTAATAAGTTAAGCAAGGTCATATTTCCAGCATCGCTTTCATCTCTTCTTCTTTAATTACTGTATTATAGGCTTTATGCTCTCATTAAAACCATTATCCAAATGTCTTCAACAATATTTTTGTTGTGAACTCTAATATTCATATATGGAAAATGCCTTGCAAATAATAGAAAATCCTGGCAGAAATTAATTAGCTGGGAGATTCATGAAAGCCCTTATCCAAATCTGTTTCTTAAACTTCATCTGATTCTCAGCATATTGTTACAGATCAGTAAAGATCTGTAGCACAAGATTTCTTGTGTGAAGGTAGCATAGAAATTGTGGCCTTACTCTGATTTCCTTCTGGTATCTTCCAGCTTAATATCACTCTAAAAGCAAGCACAGCTTTAACTCTTGTTTGAACCAGCTCATCCTTCTTCTTCGAAGCCTGGGACTAAATCACTAGGGAGCTGGGTCCTCTGCCCAGCAGAGATGACAGGAGGCACTCCTCTCTTCATGGGGAGCACTACACTGAAACAGAGGAGATTCCATCTGGCTCAGCAGTGAAGATCACTACTTGTGAAACTATGAAAGCATGAAAAAAGAGCAAAAACGTTGCTCTAGAATAAGTGTGTTGTTTTTTGCAGTCACTCTGTAAAAGTTTTGTTGTTTTACTGCTCTTGCAAACAATAGTTCAACTTTCTTTTTTCACTATCCCTCTGGATGCCTAATAGTATATATTTTCTTTCCCACTTAATGTGATGGAAAGGGGAACTTGGTTCAGATTTTCATCTTTTGGACTTGGTTGAAACTAGCTTGTTTAAAAATGTAAATTAATTGAAGGAAAACCAACAGAAACAGAAGAAAATCCAGGGAGACAATTCTGAAATGATGGCATACAGGAATTGATTTAGGAATTGATGAGTTATTTTCCTTCTCTATTTTGAAAGATTTTCTTTTTCCTCATACCTTGATGCTTTTTTTTTTTAATCACTTGATTAAAAAGAATCCAGATCACAGTGTTGAAGGAAGGCACAAGGAGGAAACCAAACTAGAGGCCTCCATGTTCATAAGGTATTTCACCATAAATACAGCTGTTTTAGCAATTTCTTGAATGGATTTGAGGGAGGTTTGTCACACGAAACCCTCTAAGCAATATTGATATTGCTCTGTCCACAAGGCGCAGTTGGTATTCATTTCAGTGAAGATCTATAGCACTTCGGTCTCATTCAAGGATTTCCCCAGGATTGAAGTTTTACATTTTAGTAAGTGGCAAGATATTGAATTTACTGGAAGGTAATAGCAAGTTGTAGGCAGCAACTGAAGGAGACATCTTTACTCACCAAAGCTTAGAATATTTCTACTTTTTGAGCACAAAGCTGGATGCTGAAGCCTCTATTTGGTTAACAGAGTATAATGTGCCACTTAGTCTGCTCATCTGAGAGTGATAGCAGAGACTGAGGAGGTATAAAGAGTTCATGGAAGAAGAGCATGTATATTTGTGACAATCCAGAAATAATTTGGAGTTTGTTATCAAAGGTGTGGATAATCCTTCCAATATGAAGAAATTAAAACTACTAAATCTCAATAAAAATTTTAATCCTGTAGACACTTTTAAAATATATGTAGATAAACTATCAAGAGTTCTGAATTCTCAATGTTGTTCTAGTACAGAAAGCAGTTAATGCCCACGATACTACTGCTGCTGTTCTGCACACACTCATTAACCAATAACCAAATTCTAAAAGTAAATGTAGTCGTCTTTTAATCTTTTTTTGTCTGGTAGGAGCCATCCACTTAGATAACTAACACTTTATTTTTTAAGAACACATTTGATTCAGATGTAAAGTTTTATAAGGCTAAAGTGACAGGCTTTGTCTAGCCAAATTTACCTTAAATTTTTAGAAACAGCTGTGCTTGCATGATGCACAGTAGGCTGTCACTTAGATGAAGCTGGGATAAGCAACTAATCAATCATATATAGATAATAGACATCAGAGATCTTGCTTTGCAAAACGCTCTCTGATTTATGCTGTGAGTTTGTGTTTTTTATGGAACTTTTAGAATATTTGTGACTGTTTTTACAACCAGGTCACAAACACAAAACCATTATTTCTTTTAAAGCCATTGATCAAAAGTTTTGATTAAATTTGTATGTATTTCAAGTACATTCAGGCTGGATGCCACCAGGTGCAATGAAGAGAGGTTGCTTTGAAAATTGCGGTATTAAGCCCAAACAGCTATTGACCATCATCACCTTGTAGAGTCACTCTCATGGAGGGATGTAAAATATAATCAAGTTGAAAAGGCGGTGGTTATCACTCAACCTGTACTGCCTTTACTCTCAGTTCCAAGATTGCATAAACTTCAGCACAGGAGAGATTTGAGCCATTGTCCATTAAGCACAAAGGAACTTTCAGCTAAGAAATTTCAATTAATTTTTTGGCTGCTTCATTAGTTCTGAAGTGTTAGAATCTTTAGCTTGGTTGCAGTAAAACCATCAGGTTCAAAAACTGTTGCAGAAGAGAAATGAAAAGAAATAAAAAGAAATGCACACCCATAGCTGGTATGTAATAACACATGGCTGTCTGAAGTCGTTGCTTGTAAGCAATTAGTGTAGGCTGTTTTTGGATATGTCTGTTATCACTATGCTTATTAGCAAGTGGTTATTTCAACCAGTTCTGGGTTGCTCAGTACAGAAGAGAATGGATTAAAGCAGGGTGAGTTCAGCAGAGGCCTCCTAGCTTCTGCAGGGGATGGGGTTTGTGTCCTGTAAGGTGGGACTGGGCTCCCTTCTGCAGGAGGACAAGGGTGCTGTGAAGAGCTAGCTGCAGGAGGTTGGGCCAGACACTCATTGAGGTGCATGGCAGGGAACCTAAGGCTGTAGCTGAAAATTGAGGTGGGGATAGAAGGAAGAGAGTCAGCATAACAAAGTATAGGAGTTTCTGGGGGAAGCTGGGCAACTGTTACCTTGGAGGTGCAGCCTGATGTGGGTTCAGGGCTGAGGCTGCTCTGAGCACTATGCTAAACTGGAGAGCCCTGAAATCCTTTTCACATAGGAGAACTGTACTTCTATTTTTCCTAACAGGATTAGTTATTGAGTGTGTCCTGGTAAATATAACAGAATTTTAGAACTGTCTGGATATCCAGAAGACTTTTCAGATGTTTGCAGAAGAGTTTAGAGTGTAACTGGGCTCACTTCTAAAAACTAACCAAGAGCTGTGTCCTTGGGAATCTATTCTCACTTCTAGTTTAGTCTATCTGAAGGGCGTAATTCTAGCAAACCTGTAAGAATAGAGCCAGAGCATACATAGTGCTCATTGATGGCAATGTAGAGCATAAGGGCAGCAGCAGGGCAATAGCAGCAAAAGCTGGTGAGACCTATAGAAAATTACACTTCTGGGTGAATGATCAAGGCTAAATGCATGTGAGCATGAGGAAGATGAGATCAAGTTCCCTTTAACTACAGTTTGGACTGATGACTTGACTATCCCGATAAGATTAAAAACAAGACATTACAACAGAGTTCAGCCTTTAGCTCGCAGACAAAATTAAATGCCATCTTAACTCTATCCTTGAGGAAAACTACAATGTAAAGTTGAGGGAACTACGTGTTCCTCAGTATTGTGCTGAGGAGGCATCATAATGAAAAATCTTATCTGTTTGTAAACTAATGTTTTGTCTTGGATGTACCAATGGACTGGCTATTCTGATGCCCTTCTGTTTGCTTTGCTCACTCTTGTCCTCATGTGCTAGTGCTTGCTTCAGCTCCAGAGCTCCAGCCTTCCTAACCAAGACTGTTTTTATTAAAAATCAATGTAATTCTGATATTTTTTTATACAAATGTGCAGTAGAATTATATGCAGTGGGACACTGCAAAGCTGTAACCTGACTGATTTAAAAACCTTTGCCCAGGGGATGGTCAGTTAGGCCAGTGAAGAGGAACGGCATCCTGATTCTCTGAAGTGTCTATCAGTAATACCTCATGTTTCCTTTTCAAAACCTTTGTATTTAACGTGAATTATTATTTCCTCCTGTTGTCTCAGACGGCGTATGCCTGTGCTGTAGTCCAAGGGGCAGGCTGCAGAAGGCTTTCTGAGTAAGCTGGGCCTATGTTGTAAATAGATGAGGGCTGCTCTGAAAGTAATGCCTCTTATTTTGTAGGCCCATGATGTTGGAGGTGGATGTTGGTAGTATAGCAGGAGAGATGGAACCTTCTTGTCAATATTGTTACTTGTTGCGTGACAGATGGCAGCAGAGGGGCAGTCTGACAAAATGGTGTCTGACATGGAAGTGTGTATGAAGCAAAGGTGTGTCACTGAGTTCCTCCATATGGGGAAAAAATGGCACCCCTTGACATTCATTAGTGCTTGCTGAATGTTGATGGAGATTCAAACTGCTGATGTGAGTGCAGTGAGGTGGTGGGTGGTATGTTTCAGTAGTGGTGACAGTGATATGAAAGATGAGCCATGTTCTGGACAGTCATGTGTGGCTGTTATACCACAAAATGGAGACTGTCTTGATCAGCTCAATTATGGAGAACAATCAGGAAGCTTTTATGGAGCTGAATATTGGTTTCAGTACATTGAAAATGACAGATGCAGTGTTGGATTATCACAAAGGTAAGTCCCACAAATGCTCATACAGAAGCAGAAAGATCACCATTGCAGGGTTGCCAGGGCTGACTGAACCAATATGAGGTTGAAGGTGACAGTGTCCTGGATTGCATTATTCTGGCACTGAGTTGTCAGTGCTATGAACTGGAGCCAAAACAGCAGTGAATGTGAACAGAAATGCAAATTCCCCGTCAGATAAAAAGTTAAGGATGTAGCCCTCAGTAGGTAAAGCAATGTGCACTGTCTTATAGGGTAAGAAAGGGGTGATTCTTCTGGATCCTGGAACCCTTGGTAAACTGGCTGACCGCTATGTCATGATACTAAGCTTAAGGCTCAAACTTCCAGAGGCAGGCCAGAGAAGAAGGCAACCTTTCTCTTGCAATACAATAGTGCTAGGCTCTATATCAGTCTGAAGGCTTTGGATTGCATTGCCAGTCTTGGCTGAGCTGTCCTATCGCATCCACTGTATAGTCTGGATTTAGGTCGTCTGTGCTGTTGCAGATTTTTATTAATGTGCCATGTAGGCTCTTATTCACTGCTTGCATAAAATGTGTAACAAATGATGCTCACTATGTTGAAAAAGTGTTTTGTAGCTCAGAAGATGCTCTATGAAACAATGGTATTCATAGAATGAATCATAGAATTGCCTGGGTTGAAAAGGACTGCAATGATTATGTAGTTTCTCCCCCCTGCTATGTACAGGGTTGCCAACCACCAGACCAGGCTGCCCAGAGCCACATCCAGCCGGCTTTGAATGCCTACAGGGATGGAGCATCCACAACCTCTTTGGGCAATCTGTTCCAGTGCATCACCACCCTCTGAGTGAAAAACTTCCTCCTAATATCTAACCTAAACCTCCCTGTCTCAGTTTAAAAGCATTCCCCTTTGTCCTATCACTATCCACCCTCGTAATTGTGCTGCTTCTTCCTGTTGTAGTTTCTGCAGGAATAAATAGGTGTTACTTACAGAGCACTTAGTTTTGATTTTCTGTTTTTCCTTTGTTTGTTCTGTGTAAGGGAGGTTTCTGCTGAAGGAAGGTCGTGTTAGTTTGGGGGCTATGGAAATAAATGCAAATATTCTGAAATGACTGCAAAGAAACGATAAGACAAAAATGGCAATGCTGGCTGTCCTTACTCTGTTAGCTGGCTCTCAGCTCTGCCTTGAGATATGAGAGATACAATACTCATCAGGATGTGGAGAGATTTGCTGTATGGATCTTCAGTATATAAAGATGTGACTACTCAAAATGGCAGCAACATTTTTCCTGAAGTAGCATGGGGAAATAGAGATCAGATCTAATAACTAGAAGTACTGTTACATTTCAAGTTATCTTAAATGCCTTAAGTGAGGCAACCTGTAAGGAACAAAAAAAGTAAAATATGAAAACTTACACAGGCTGGGATTCTAACAACATTTTTGTTAATGATGCATAATACTGCAAAGGACACATCAGAGCCTTGAACTAAATGCAGATTTGGCTCTAATCTTTTGTGTGACTGCTATGATTAGTAATTGATGCTTTGCAATGCATCTAGAACTCTTAAATGGGATTTGTTTTTCAGTGGAGCTGTGTATGGTGATCATAGGATCATGGGCAGAGCCACAAATGCAAACCATTTGGATTGTATAGGTCTTGTTAACCTGCCTTCATTGGCTGCTTTAGTACAATAGTGAGCCATGTAATGCTAGTGTACCTGGCGTGTCATTTGTTAAATAATTCTGCTCTTAATTTACTTTGATATGTGTATTACTGCAAATAGCATTCATATAAACTTTTCTCCATGTTTGTCAGAAGGTTTGAGTGGTTGGTTAAGGTGCCAATTTTTGTAGTAGTAGTAGTAGCTATTCAGAAATTGTTCTATTTCCAGAGGTGTAAGATATTTCTGAATAAAAAGATGGACCTCTGATTGTGATCTAAAAACCATTCTAGATGTCTATGGACAAAAACAACAGCAGAAAACACTTCTCGGCAGACCTGCAGCAGAGACCCACTTCAGAACCAATTTTTATGGCCAACTCACCTAACTACTAACTGGATTACCTGGCTATGATAATTTACAGCTTCACAATATCAATTGTGTACAGTTACCAACTATTCCACAAGGGAAAAGACACTAAAACATATTATTAAAGCTACTACAGATCCTGTAATATGTTATTGCTGGTAGCTGACGATGCTACTAATGTGATGTTATCTCTGGGTTTGTCTCATGTTCTCAAAAGGGGAGTGGGGTGCAATCACTACCAAATGTTGTGCAATCCTTTCTCGCTACGGTCCTATAGGTGGTGAATATCTTGTTACAAGAGTTACAAAAGCTGAGCATCTTTAGATGCTAAAATTTCTTGTGCAAAGGCTGGAAGTATAGAGCTATTGGCCTTCAGTACGAGCTGCAGCTGCTACCAAAACAAATGCACAGATAGAATTCTAAATCTGTGATTTGGATAAAAAAAGAGATCTAGACAAACATGTAAAGTGATCTAGAATTTTTTTCAATAATCAAGGAAGCTGTCACTTACAGTTGCAGAGGAGTGTTGATATGGACAATATCTTGGCTAGCAATAAATGATGATGTGAAAGGAGGATTAATTTAAAGCTTTTGCTTTATTAAAGTCAGAAGTGTGATTTTTTTATTTTTTTCTTCCAGTGTCTATGAAGAACAGAGTGCTATTGCAGAACTTGATTGGTACTCTGGCTACAGTTCTAGCAGATAAAATGAACTTAATTAACAAAATTCTATCTTAAGCTTATTTTTTTATTTCAAATAATGTTGATGTGTCAGGCTTCAAACTGGGCTCAAGACACATTAACAAATAGCTATGAAATCTGACTTGTAAACGTACACTGTTTTTTACTAATTGCAATTTATTCCAAGTCAGAAAATGTCTGAATTAAGCTCAAAAAATAACAATTTTGCTTGCTTGATATACAATCTCAGTCATGTATAAGAGGAATAGTTATCATATGGAGTCCCGATGTTAATGTGGTTTCTAAGTCATGTCACACGCCAGTGTAAATAAGGTGTGAAGTGTTTCAATGACTTGCTTAAGATAGTACAGTGACCCTATGGCACTACCAAAAATAAAACTCAAGTGTGGTTCCTGATCCAGTGACCTATTCCTGGAAACACTGCTGCTGTAATCTCACTTGAACAAACAAAAAGCTTTTATGAAACATGAAAAATACACCGTTTTAAAACAATGTCCTTAAAGACAACAAGTGGCATTGCTGGGTAGTGTGCCTACTATTTTTTTTTAGTCCTAGCTCCAAGTCCAATTTGGCACAAATCTATTTTTGTGACTGAGAACACCCTACTTTGGATATTTGTGGAAAAATATTTCAGATAGATATCTTCAAACAGAATTTACTACAGAGAATGCTGTATTGAGGTAGAAGTCGTGTAACCTCCTAGCAGGCAGTCTGTGATACGTGCCATGGGACCAGTGTGAAATACTAGTGATAAATTGAGTGACTCTAATGGGAATCTCTGAGCTCTGACATAAAGGCTGGAGGAGTTCTCCAGACCTAAGATAACAGATCACTTTAGAGGTGATCAAGTCTGTACCCTTACTGATGCTTAACAAGAATTGCTCACTGTCACACTGGCTGCCAAGAGAGAGGAAAAGTGGGAAATGAAAATCCTTTGTGTAAACAGATTTCCATGTAATATGTGTATATCAAATTCATTCACATTAATGGGTATTAAATGGAGAGAAAAGGCTCTATTGTATTACTGCTAGGAAAAGCATTGGACTAGTGTCCTGTTCAGCACTCATACGTACTGAATCCATGTCAATATCAGCTTACGCAAGACAGATCTGAGTGTATGCACATGTGTGTAAGGTTAGATGCCAACTGCATACCAGCACTTAAGACAAAAAAGAAAACTCCTGACTCAGACAATGCTTTCAGAGTTACTGAGATAACAAACTGAAATTCCTAAAATGCAGGATGTCCTGCTGTGCAAGGGGCCATTGAGAAGGTGGAAGGAAGTTGGACAATCCTAAAGAGAATGATTTGCACAAACTTATTATCAAGACCAAATCAGAAAACCAAATATGCAAGTAAACATATACTCAAATTATTACGGCTGGCAAACTTTGTCACCTGATATTTTAAAGGAGATATAGCCAGTACTGACAGTTTCAATGAAGGACATAAATTTGTTCTTAGGTAATTGATAGGCTTTCATAAAAGTAGCATTCTAGTCTAGACTGGATATAATCCCTGACTATGGAGTAACTTCAGGTATATGAGACAACCATCAAAGCAACCTGGGGCCTTCTCCTATCCCCTTTCCAGAAGCAAAATTGTGAAATATTTTAGGTCAAATTTTAACCTTTAGGAATTTGATTTTGCTTATTATTAAGCTGTTCTATTGTTTCTTTTGCCCAGTCCTCTTAGACCATGTAGATTGGTAAAGAGAATTATACTAACTAGACTGTGATAAATACAAACGCTAAATCGAAATGCTTACCTGTGTTTGTGTGTATATTTGTATATATGAAAGTGCATTTAATATAAATTTCAGTATTGTGTGCGTAAGTATATACATTTTTCCATTTCTATATATACAAATTGACACAAATGTATGTTTAAGGAGCACAGATATTATGGCCTTTTGTATGTTATCTCTTGCGGGGGAAAATAAGTTTGGGAACAATAAAAGAAGCTATCCAATAAGATTGAATTGCCTCAGTTGGTGGGAATTTTTGCAATGAATATCACAGAACAACATGCTTGACAACAGGAAGCGATGTCAAAGACAGCAGTTTGTGGAACACAGGGAAGCAACTTGCCTTAATGACTTAGAGTACATACAAATAATGAAGCTTCTTTACATTCTTCTAATAAGTATCTGTACAGCTGAAGCGTTTTCCCCCATTATGCTGCTAGGTATGTTAGAGAAATGGCTAAAGTCAATGCTTTTCCAGTCAGATGAAATGGGTAACAGAATGGAAAAATATTTAGCTGAAGAAAAAAAATCCTGGAAGCTTCTCAGTGGTGTCCATGCAATGTTGTTCTCAAATATCAAATGAATGTTCATGACAATTAGCTCAGGCTGTGCCTTCGAAAGGCATGGAGTGGGATGCCAAAGTTCCTATACTATGATGCAATAAATTCTATTTTATTAGCAGTGCTTCAGTTTTCAGTTAAAAACAACTAAAACCTGCAGTATGTACTTTATTGTTTGTGATGTGATTCAGTGCTCCTTCATGGAGTAACTGATGCAACTTTTCAGACGTTTCTTATAAGAGACTATTTAGCAAAAATGAAAGCTACAAACCAAGCAAACAACAAACCCCACACCAAAACTGGAAGTAAGTGACATGAATGTAGTTAAGATCGGTTTTCAAACTAGGAAGGAAATATTTCAAACTCTTATTGCTGGTTCTTTTATTTTATACACACAGAAAAGTAATATTATTTGTGGAGCATTGTTTCCTTTGCAAATGCTACTTTGTTGTAGATTTTTCATGCAAGTGCGCTTTGAGCAGATAATAGCGTTTAAGATTATTCATTACATCAAATGCAGAAATGATTTTGCAAATTGTAATCTGTTGATATATGGAATATTCAACCCCATCTTAAAGTGTGATGGACTTGTATGGTGTGCAGAGATGCATATTCTTTTAGCATCTCCTTGGGGTTGAGTGCGTCAGGAGACTTATTGCGTTCTGATCAAATGTCAAGTCATTTCCCATTGGGGCAAAATGAAGAGAAGGCATACAAAAATTAACTTTTCTATGTTAATTCGAAATCTTAAGGATTAATTATCTCCCATATAAGAGAGATGAGAGCTGATGGCATAACTCAGGTTCTGCTAAGGTTCTAGTTTGCTTCTATCATCTAATGTTTGGGTAAGGATCACAGTTTGCAAGTAGGTATTTCAGGACACGCAGTTAACGTATTAGTACTACACAAGCAATCATTGTGCTGGCTTTCTCGACTTTGAGATCACAGAACATGAGGAGAAAACGTGCAAAATTCAACCTTCTTTAAACTTGGATAGCTCTTCAAAATGTTTTTATGTACTGTCTCTGTGAGCATGCTCTATCTCTGTCATTTTAACCTTTTCATAACAATTAGAGAAACATCTGTTCAGGTGGAGTTTTTCGTAGTGAAGGTGAACATAAACATTTTCTTAAGTTAAATATTTCCTTTTGTCTAGAAATGTGTTCTGCTTAGATTGTCCTGGCATTGCTTTGTGGTAACAAGGGGCTATTTTAGTGATCTTACAATGTAGTTTTTTAATAAGAAATGTTACCTTTATTGACTTATTTCTAATGACTAAACCCATGCTGAATCTCCTGGTACTCTTGTTTTGCCATGAACTCAGACAGTATTTTGCTTGGATCAACATCTTTATTCAAGTAGATTAGTTCTTTTCAATGCTTTAACAGTAGGAAGAGCTGAATGAGCATCAGTACAGCCTTACCTGGTGGTATAGGGACTGCCTAGCACTGGCTCTCGGTGAAAAAAGCTTGTCTAAACAGTGTCTTTATCTTACGTGAGCTCTACAGGAGAAAAATGTTTTCTTTACACACCTCTTCACATAACAGAAAAAAGGCATGTGTGTTAGATGTGCATCAGATAACAAATAATTGTGGTTAATATCACTGCTTCTCAAAAAGTTGGAATGTGTCAGGCACTGGAACTTCCTTGACCAAGATGAGTGTTTTTCCTGTAGGACCAGTTACTGCTTGGCTGATGAATTTCTTGTTTGAGATCACCTTTCTTAGCTCTGTAATCAGGCTGTTGTAGGGCAAGTCATACAAAGACTGATTTATCATGGATTGGCTGTATGTTCTACCTTCTGTATCTTCTAAATGTCAAATGGACTATAGCACACTTTTCTTCACTGCCACTGATTTTGTGGAGAGTGAGCCAACACAAGAACTATTAGCCTTCACTGGACCAGCCTTCAATCTGGGCCAGTACTCTTTTTCAAGCTATAACCAACATGTGCTGCTCCTGAATCAAGCACAGGAACCCATTCAGACCAGCCATGGGTTGTTGCTGTTTAAGGTCCTTTCTGAGGGCTATTAAGAATTTGCATATGCTCCTAGATAAAGGATCACTCCTCCCGTCTGTCATGCTATGACAGCCTATGTTCTGAAGGTGTCCTAAAGATGGAAAAAATATGTGCTGGTATTGTGTAACTAGCATACAACAACAGAAGTATTTAGGAAGTATTTTACTGCCAAGGGCAACTGAACATTACAGTGAGTCGTTACTGGGCTCTACTAAAGGTTTTGTTAACTGAATATGAACCCTAGGAGCATCATCAGGTAATAATTATTTCTTCTAGTCATAATGCGCTGGGGATGAGCACGCAGGATAACAGTTTGCTGAAGGTAGATGTTCCTTGCTTGTCACCCTGCCGGCTAGGCTCTGAGAGCTCTCATGTCATGCTGCCTGGCAAAACACTTGGAGGTGGACAAGTCCCAGTACTTCAAATGGTGGAGTATTGCCAGCTCTTTTTTGCATTTCTTTGGACATGTTAACACTTCAATTTATTACTCTTTATTACTCTGAAACTGAGTGCAAGAGTCTTCATACAACTTCGCGCTTCTCTTGTTCAGCTTCACATCTGGGTGGCTGTATTTGGCAGCTCTGCTCTGCAGCGGAATATCAGTTGGACAAAGGCATTTTATAAATTGTTGATGCAGAAGCAGTAATAAAGTGAATGGAAGAAATAGCTTAGAAGAAATAGTGTGGAAATAGGACCTCAAACACATAATAGAAGCATGCCTCAACTTCTCTACCTTTCTCTGCCGGAATCTTGATGCCTAGTGGACTGGCTCCATGTAACTGGACATCGGCAGAATCCCTTACTGCTGTTTTGGGTTTGGCTTGCCTGGGAGATCCATGCACTTCAAAGTATGGCAGGAAATGTAAATTCCTCCTGTCTTTGCAAGCGTTAGGCTTTGAGGCATGAAGCAATTCAAATTATGGGCTTTAGAAGAATTGAATAATCTAGTGTTCTATTTAAACAGCTCTGGAGACTTAAGATTTAATTTCTTGAAACACTCCCATTTTTACAGTCTTGTGTGGTTCCAGATGCATGTGCAACAGTGGTGATTTTTTTTTAGTGAAATAATTGTGTTTGGGTGCAAGTTTAATTAGTCCTTGCTTTCTTTCTGATTTCTCATAACAGCTCGTGCTTGTTCGTTTTGTTTTATATTTTGCACACACTGATGCATGTTTGTAAGTAGATGCTTATGCTGCCACCTGCATACAGTAATCAGCCTGTGCAACTTCAGGGATGAACTCCGATGGCATCATCACCAGTGCTTAGACCACGGGATGTGTTGAAGCATGATTTTATCAGCCTTGATATCAATAGATCTGATACATAGATATTAAGAAACACATACAGCATGAGCTGCTAGAGCAAAATTTAGTGAAGAACCACCCTTGCTTGGGAGATCTGATAGGTGAGAAAGGCAACATGAGTTTCCTGACCTTAGTCTAATGCCTCATGTCATGTGATAGACTGCTGCTAGTCCCATCTGAATGATTACCAGATAAGGAAAAATACAATCAAAGGAACGCTGTAATGTTACCAGAAGCTATTCAGCGCAGCACGGTACTGGCCATAAATTTGACATGGTGGTTATAACAGTTTTCTCCTCAACAATTACACACCATATGACTCTGAAAATGACCGCGAGCCCATCTGAAATATCTTTATAGTGAAGTGTTAGAAAAAGAATGGAAAACTGGAATGAGGAAAACAAGGACAGCTATTTGCATTTCTTTTTCTTGATCTATGAGAGAAGGTATACAGTAAACACACGTGGGGGGATGGTGCGTGCCCCATGGCCACCACCGAGCACAGAGCTAGAGATCAACACTTCCTGTGGTCTGTGTTAGGAGGAGCTGAGTGCAGCAGCAAAAGGCTGTGACTGGGGCGTGCCAGACTATCCAGGTACACGGAGCTTCTTCCTGGCATGTCCTGCGCTGTCCTCTTTAAGTCTCCATCAGCGCTCAACAGTTGAGTTTAGTGGGTCAGAACTGTGACCATTAGCAGATATTGGTAGTTCCATCTGGCAAGGCTTTGGTTTTTTTTCCTTAGTTCTTTCTTTTCTTGCCTACTAATGGAAATCTCTTCTTCAGAGTGCTGCTCTTATTTTTTATCTTAGTAAATCCTTTGCTGTGAAATTGTCATCAATTCAATGCAATGCAGGAAATCCTGATTCTAATTTGGCTGAAATCAATCTACTATTCTTTTATTTAAGCACTGAAAGTTGCATTAGTAAAAATAAACAGAAAATTGTTGTGTTGTGAGCTGGGATTAGATTATTTCATGCAATCTGGTGACTGGGTGCTGTTCTGGGAAGAGGTGCAAAAGTATAGCAAAGAAAAAAATGCTCATGTGCTGAAAGTTAATGCAGTTTTACTTTTCTGTAGAGGGAATAAAAAGTCACAATCTGCTTCAGTGTGAGCAAACTCAGTACCTTGAAATTGATTATCTTCACTGGCAGTTTGCCTGTTTTACTCCAAAGCTTACTTTGGTTCCCTAAGAACCAAATTCTCAATGCAAAAATACTGTAGAAGGAAGCTGCATACGATAACTTAAGTTCTTCTAACCCTTGAATTCTTACCAGGATGATTTGACCAGGACACATTCAGTGTACTAAACTTCCTTTTTCAGTGTTGCACTTTTTTTTTCTTTTCCCTTTTAAACACGTGTTTTTTCTCTCCCTCTCCTACAAGCAGATGGTCTCCAGTTACATGCGGGAGCTTCTATTCCCTAGGTTGCTACGCAACAAAATGCATCCTATCTGCATCCTTTCTGTGCTGTATCCCGTTTCCGTTCAACAACTCAAAATAACCAGCTTAGTGCTTCAACACGCTGCTTCCTCTTTTCTGCAGAGTTGAATATCTATCAAGTATCTTCCTGGGCTTCCTATCTCTTCCTGTTACAGCCTTGAAAAAAATGTGTTTGCCCTGAATTGATTTTCCTCATCACTTCCTATTTACATCAGTCTGCTTAGTGCTAAGGCAGGCAAAACATACATAAATGAGTCACGCAGCTGCTAGCCCATTAAAAAAAAAAGTGTCAGCCAATTGTGTGATGTTTGAAAGCAAGATTCTTCATTGTTGTCAGGTGTGGGGTTCCTGTTTGTCCTTTTTATCGTGGCTTTGTTTCCCCACTGATACCAGAAAGTTGAAAACAAAGCTTTTATTTTTTTTTTTTGTTGTTACTGGACTTATGAAAAGGAAAATATTAATATCTGTCACAGCGAAGGAGAAAATGGTGAGATAGAAACAGTTGCATCACTTGCTCTGGCTGATGATGTGGTCAACTTTTTGATGGCTTTTCACTTTGTTTCTCTTGATTGAAATTGCAAGTGTTTTATCAGGTACTTGTTGAGAAGAATTTACAGCTGTTACTCTAACTTCTGCATGATCTAAACTGTATGTTCTACTGTTTAATGCTGATCAAACTAAGTACGGTTACTTTGTACCCTCGTGAACTTTTTTCGGACTCTATTCTTCCTTTGACCTCACGTTGGCTTTCCCTATATCAGGGAATGTCAGCTTTGGGGAACCTCTTCTCCTTACTGCTAATCCTACAGATAAGTGTCCTTTAACCTATTAAATTATTTCACCTAATTTGGGCAGTCTGAAGTTGAGCACGTGGCCTGTCCACAACTGTGCTTCCTCTAGTCAATAGAGAGGCAGGCACTTTCAGTCAATGAGTTGTAGTAATTCATTCACTAAGATAGATAGGATGAATCACTGATACACGGGACTTCTTTCTTTAAGCTGCTTGAGAAACAGAATTTGGCAAAAAGCTTGGGTGAAACACCTTATTCTTGAGTTGCTGAAGGGAATCTGGGTGCTAGCAAACTTTCTTTGTGTTGTTCCAAGATAATTCTATCTGTTGGCATCCGGTGCTGCCATGAATGCTGTCTTTTCTTTCCTTCTGCCACCACCATCCAGCTCTGCTCTCTGGCCTGCTATCTCCCTGTGTCCAGCAGCACTGGAGCTGGAGGTCTGATGCTGAGCGGGTGCATGTGGGGCTGCTGGCCCCCTCTTGCTTGGTTTCTGCGAATGCCTCTCTCTCTTTCCTTTCCCAGACTCTAACCTTTCTTTGTGGAGCCCCTGGGAGGGCTCTGGCAGCATCAGGCAGGCACAGAAGGAAAGGAGCTCTGCAAATCTCATAGGGGCTGGCTCTGCTGTGTTTCTCCTTTAGTGTGGCCACCTCTCTGGGATCAGCAGCACAAGGCAGAGCAGCCAAATCAGATGTATTTTAGTCAAAGAAATGCAGCGGCTCTCAGTGTGGTTTTACATGCTGGGATTCTTCTGCTTACTTTTTTTTCCTTGCACCACCAGACTACACTGAAACCTGGTGTTGCTAGAGGATGTCTTTTGGAGTGGCTTTTCTTTGGAAAGCTCAAATCAAGGCTGCTTCTACTTTGCTGTGGGTGGTAGTAAACTGTGCATAGGCTCTGCTGGAGTATGGTCCTGGGGCAGCTGCTTTCCCTCTGCCCTCCTCAGTGTGTTGCAGAAGGGAGGAGGGGACATGGGTTTGCTGCTCCTCCTGCTGTTCACCAAAGTTCTGCTAGCCAAGATGCTCACTTTCCCCTCAGGAATAACGCTTTGACCAATTCTGGGTATAATTTAGTGCTTCTGATCATCCTGAGAGTGTCTCCACGTTGTAATGGTCTCAATAGACTGCAGCCTGCTCTAGAAAAAACAGTAAAAAAAATACACAATTACTATATTCATTTATATAGTGCTATTTTCAAAATGCAGTGAATAATACAATAAAATGAATGTGCAGAGGATCTTTCCCAATGGCATCTTTAGACAACTTTGACATTAGAGCAGAAACAGAAGTGATAGCTGAAGTTCAGTGAGGTGTTGGAGCTACTGAATGCTGACCAAAGGGCTGTGTATGTGGAAATGTAGTCTTAAGTGTTCATTGTGCTTTCTTCCTGCCTGAACATCTTGGAAACTGTTTATCAAAAATAAAAGTAGTGAAAAGGAGAATAGTTATTAAGCAGTTGCCAGGGAATGTCCTTTTAAGTAATAAGAACTGCTTTCTAATATCAGGAGAAAGGAGAGGAATTAAATTCAGGAGGGTTGAGAGAGTTCAGCATGATATGAGCTTTCACAGTAAAGCTAAGACTGACTTTGCCCTTTGAGAAGGTGGAGGAATGCCCCTGGACAGGTGATGTCACCTGACAAGGCAGGATGTGAATTGGAAGCCGGAGGATAACTCGTGATATAAGGAGGAAAGAAAACAAGGGAAAAAAAAAAAAGCAGGGCCAACCTGCACCTTATACCTTCATTCCAGTGCCTCCCCTCAGAAGCACACATCTGGCTTCCCAGGATCTGTGCACACAGCTTGTTTGAAAGATTAGGGCCCCGCAGTCAATAGATGCCAAACAGTCCGGTAGCAAGTGTTACAGCTGGCATTGCTTATTTTCTCTGTGTGCGTTGTAACACTCACCGTTGTTTAAAGTCCTGCTTAAGGTTTCTCAGCTCAAGCAGAGATTTGCTTTTACTGACATAGGTGAGTGTAAATCCAGGACAAATCATTATTTTTGTAAGTCATGCTGTTCTGTCTGATGTGTTTCCTTTTAATAAAACGTGTCACCATTAGTGCAGAATGATAGGAAATGACAGTGGCCAAGTTATTTCTCAGTAAAGAGTTTGACTGTGAAAAAGATGCTTCCTCTTAAATGAGCTCAATGCTGATTTCTTCCAAATGGAGAAGGCATGCTTTACAATAACCTATATGAAAAAGGATATCCTCAAGCCTGTACTGATAATTAGAAGGTACAGAGAGAGGGTTATGATTCTGTAAAACTTATTAAGGAGCTCTGTGCTTTGTTCGTGTCTTAGTGGAAAGCAACAGAGAGGAAGATGAGCATGCATTAGCACACCTTCAGTTCTCCCAGGGCTGTGGAAGTCCGGGTTTCATGGGTTAAAGGAGTTTGTTTTCCTAGGAATTTTCTGATGCAATCAGTATATACTTGAACTTTCAGAAACTAGCAGGTACTTTTTGTGAGTGATGTTGTGTTTTTTTATTTAGTAAGAGACTTACGCTCCTGTTCTATGAATGACAGAACATACACTTAATGAGTATGGTCTAGCTCTGTTTATAACAATATGGAATTCATAATTGTTTTACAAATACTTTTAGAAATGTCACTAAGCTTATCAGAATGTATGTGGACAGTTATGGACAAAGTCTTTTCTTCTGACATGCCTGCAGGCTAGACATCTCTTCTTTGATCAAGATCTGCAGGCCTGCTGCATGCTTGTGCAGTCAGAGGAACAACTGATTTCAGATTTTATCTTGCAAAAAGCTGAACTAGAATAGAAAGCTGGGAAAAATCTTTGTGTTGTCTTTGTCAGCATCAAAGAAATAATAAGTATTCCTGAAAGAAATTCCCTTCATTATGGTTAAAAAAAAAAAAAAAAATGTCATCAGGACTAATCTCTGGGAAGTGGGAAGGCCCAGTGATGGGAGGTCAGAGCAGAAAGCAGAGCTCACCTAACAAGAGATGAAATGATGTCCTCACATTGCTCTAATAAGTAATTTGCATTAATCATTTTCTGGTAGACTCAGTAATGTGTGTCCATGGAGGGGATTTTCTTTCCCAAACATTGATTGCCATCATACACAGAATTACTTTCAATATATTTCTCATCATTTCTAGTACCAACATGAAGGTTTGTAAAAAGGAATGTTGTATGGCCAAATTAGAATATTACCGTCAATTATATCGAAGTGTTTCAATACCAGCTCTATTATAGACATATATTCTACCGTCTTTATTATAGACTCAGTAATAGAAACTAGCAACCATAGCAATTAGCAGTCAATTTCAGCATTATGCAAATCTGCAAAGGAAAAGAAACTACTCCCAACATGTGGACCCTTCGCTTGAGAAATGAACTTTTTTTGTTTTGCTTCTTTGTGTGGCCTTGTCCTTTTGGACCCATTCAAGAAATTCTGTTTGGGAATTCATACCAACTTTGTGATGTGACTATGAAAATCAGTGGTACAGAAAGAAATACTGAACAGAGAAATATTGATAGAGATGGGACAAGATCTAATTTGCTACATTGGCATTTGTATTTGAAATTAATGAGCCTCATGTAATATATATTCATATAAATAAAAATCACGTTGTCATTCAGACAGACAGGAGCACTATGCTGACAGTTTAGCTGTTTCAGATGCAAGCTATATATTCTGTTCTTAAGGGGTGCAGCTCCTGGCAGTAGTTGTTTCCTTCATCCCATGCAGATTGCTCTCACTTCAAAACTGGGAAAGACTGGAACACTGGGAGTTTGGGTGGCAGTAGGATATCTGTGTAGCCATGTGAAGTTGAGCAAAGCAGCTCATGTAAAGGGCCGGACGTGGCTGGGATGGCCTTCTGAAAGCTTCAGAGCAGCTTCAGTCTGCAAAGTTGCTAGGAGATCATGTACGCACTGTGTCCTTTAGCATGGTGTATTTACAGCATCCTGTCTGTATTTTCTCAAAGAAATTATTGTGGTTTGATTATCCTTAAAGTGATTTGTCCCATAGGTGGAGAATGTGTTATTTTGAGCAGATTCACTAAATAAACTACACAATTGAAGAAGCAGTTGAGTTATGTAAGGATATTGCCTCTGAGTCCAAAGCTGTACTTCTCAGTATATGTTTAAAATTATTTCTAATCCAAACTGTGTAGGAGGTGCTCACAAGGGACAAATAACTTAATATTGACATAGCCTTAAATATATTGAAAAGACATAAATCAGAATAATGAGATTCATAAATCTGTTAATATTAATGGGAAAACCTTTTGGGAAATGTAGTGTAAAATCAAAGAAAAAAATGAACTTGAGATGTAAGCAATGACTCTAGTTAAATGAATAAAAAATTTGATATTTTGTTACAGTGCTTTCTCAAGTCAGAAGAAATCTTTGCATCCATTGGAAACTGTGCTTATGACTTTAATGCTGTCATAAAGAACATACATATTAGGGAAAAAAAAATTGCAGGTATCTCTAGAAGCCTGCTAATAAAAGAAAACCATAGAACTATGTTTTGTTGTTTTGTAGTGGTGGTTTTTTTTTTTTTTTTTTTTTGCATCGTGGAATGAGGAAAGCACCATGAAGCCTTTATTTCCAAAATTCTCCGCTATCGATAGATTGACTCTGCACTGAATTTCAAGGCTATAAAGCTTTATTAGCAAGAGGAATATTTATATTGTTAATCATTTGTTCACACTGCAATGGTTAAGAGACTGTCAGCACTTCCTTTAAAAACCCCTATAATTTAACAGGAAATTCTAATGCATAAAAATCTATTCTAGGCTGCATTTGATCCTTAACCATGTTTTCATAATTAACTATTTGTATGTTTTATCTTGAAAATAAGTGGTTGTTGTGCCCTTAGAAGTGCATACCGTCTCGTATGTTCTGCAAAGTATTCCTAATATCAGCAACCGCAAAAGCAGCACTCTTCATCTCTCTCCTACTTGGCTGACCCCTTTTGCCCATTCGCAAGAGCGAGAGGGAAGCAAGGAAGTCCCTAACTTCTGTCCTCCTTTCATTTCCAGTTACCACTTCATCTTTGACTTCATTTACCTTGCACGCTGCTGCAAACCTTTACTACACAACACAGAGCAGTGTCTCCTGACTAAAACCACTCCTTTTGGCATTGAAAATCTTCCTTGGAGATTTGGGGGAATGTGGGGAATATCCTATGGGCAAAGCTCCTCTATGGGCAGAACTCACTGCAGCTTCCAATTACTTCGAATAATCCAGGCTTTTAGAATCACTGTGATGTTTGTTCAAGATCTAGTTCTGGCTGATGGTGATGCACAAAGTGATGGTGGCCTGGCCCAGCCTGTCTTCTCTTTTGGACAGATATTGCTGTTGAATCTCATCTTAAACCCTACATGAAACCCAATAACTACTGTCATGTGAAGAGACATCTGCATGCTTGCATGGGCTTCGCAATCTCTTCCTCAGGTAATTGATGCAAATAATCATTCCCTCTGCAAAACGCTGAGTTCTGTCATACAGCTAATAGGTACTTTTTGATGTAGCAAGAAATATTTTACCACTGGTGATTTAAATAGATGCTCATTGTGCATGAGTCTATAGGCAGGATATTTTCTGACAGTGCTTGGGAAAGACTTTATTACCAAAGATGATTACAGATGTTGTATCTAACAAGCTTTCACATTTCAAATCCATTTGTTCAGTGTAGGGACTGTACCTCTACGATATTAGATAAACCCCTCTCGTGTTCTCATAACTGATAAATTGCACTTTTCAGTGTGAAAAACAAGTTAGTGAAGAAGCTCTTATGTTAGAATGTTCAATAAATTTCTCAAAAATCTGTTTAAGATTTGCAGAGAATGTCTTTTTCTGAGCAATTATAAAGTAAAAAATATTTGTCAGAATGCTCAGACTGTCTGTTTCTTAGTTGAGCTGTCTGAATGTGTTAATTTGAAAGACCCTATAATAGTGCTTGTCCCATTTCTTTAAAGCTTCCTCAAAGATGGTTCTTATTCACGTGTGACTGGCTACTGTACATCAACAGTATTTTCAAATCTCAGATCAATATCCTGGATGTTTTCTGGGAAATTAATTAGTCTCACTGAGGGGTTACTTTCCTAGCATGGAAAAAAACCCTTTGCTCTATTTGATATTGACTACATAGTCAACTGGATAGACACAATATTTACCCTCCTAAGAGGTCAATTTAAGCACTCCAGGCAATACAGTAAGAATGCACTTTTTTGCTGTTTCATTTGTAGGCATTGACCACCCACGGTCTTTGGTTAAGTTAAATTATATTCCAGGCTATTGCTCCACTACCTGATTTTACTCAGATTTACCCCTGATTCTAAACTAGTCATTTTCTCATTAGGGATGATCCCTTTCCTAGCACCAATATATCTAAAAATGTCTATTGCTGGAAGCAGACATTTTAAAAAGAGGAAGTTCTGTGATCCAGTAAGATTGTAAAAGTATTAAAATTATAAGATCTTACAATATGTGTTATGAAAACATTTCACAATGGTAATTTCATACAGAACACAGACATTAGCACATCATATACATTTTTCATACCCTTAGTTACAAATCCTTAGGATTTTGCAGCGTAGGAGTGAAGTAATATTTATTGGGAGTCAAAAGCTGCAGTTCACGTTTAGACAGTAAGCATTTCTGCAGGAACCTACCTTATCCGCTGCTAATTTCTAGAGTTTTGTCCTTTAAGACTGCAGAAAAAGTACATTTGCAGGATGTTTGTGCCTTGTTTAGAGTAGGACAGAATTAACTCAGAATTGAATGCTTGACTGCCGCATTTGATGACTTGAAAACCACGTTTGATGAATGCATTATTCTTTTGAAAGAATTTCCTAACTGTGTGTGTAGAACTGTGTGTTTTAGTAAATCCTCTGTGAAGGCTTTCTCAGATCATTTTGTTGTACATAGCATAAAGTTAGAAACTCAGAAATTGTTCTGCAGTCAGCTTCCTGCCTGTCTTTTAAAAGTGGGAAGCCCTGTTGGGTTTTCCTTCCTATGACAGCTTGCTCATAACTCTTTAATCATTTTTCCACAGCTGAAAAATGTTGTTGGTTTTGTTTATTACTGAGAGCTACAATTCTGTGTTCTCTTCTTGGTATGCCCAACGTGAATCATAGTTTATAAACATCCTGTTGGTATTGATGGAATAACTGTCAATTTAATAAGACTTTGATGTTTTCCTGCAGCTCGCATGCACTAAGGGACAATGCTGATGGAGTCTTCAAAGTGCTAATGTGTGTTTTTAAAAAAAAAAAAAAAACAAAAACAAACACAAAAACATAAAAACAACCAAACCTTCTCCATGAGTATAGGATGTAGACTGAAACATTACTTCATGCAGTGCTGAGGACTTCTTAAAATAAATAAATAAATAAATAAAAAATCCTGACATATTTTTAAGTTCCAGAAAAAACTTCAAAATATACGGAATAAAATTTTAGCGTAGTGCTGATCTAAGGACTGCAACAACTGGTTTGAACAGATAATGTATGGTAGTTAGTCCAGGATTTCTTCTCAGAGCTATGAGTGAGCTATTCTGACACCACTTTTCTTCTTTTTGTTGGTCTATGTGATTTTCTTATGGCCACGACCAACATCAGTTATAGATGTGATCATAGACATATAACTGTTATTTAGTAGAAGTCAATTTCTTGTTTGTAAGGACCAAAAGCATTGCTTTGTATAAAAATAGAGTTTTAGAATGATGTAGTTTATGATGCAAGTACTTGGAAAGCAAACCATTCCTAGAACAGTCACAGAAAACCATTTTTATGAGAGTGGGTTTTTGTAAACCAGACACTCCTTTAAAGATGACCCTGTGGAGTACAATAGATGGGACAAACAGCGAGAGACAAGTTTCAGATTGCTTTTGAATAACATCTGAAGCTTCATGGTGGCCCCTTTGATGTGACCCCAAGGGGACTGACCACCTGTGTTGCTTTGTGCAGTGATGATTTGTTAATCAGGAAAACAAGAAATGCAATATGGCCTCAAGTAAATCTTTCAGTAATCTTAGATGAGATTCAGATTTTTTTTAATGATCTTTGTTCTGTTCTTTACACAAAGTAAATAATTTCTTAAAGATTAACTGCTTAATTCTATGTTTTCACATGCAGTCTCCTTAGAAAATTTTTCATGTTTTACTTTTTTCTATATGCTACCAATATTAGAATGCATAAACCAGCTTAGAGGTTTTAAAAGGGACAATCATTACATATGGCTACTTCTTACTTATTTCTTTGAACTCACTCAGGTTTTTCACTTCACAAGCTGTTACTGATTGTTGAATGTATTAAGAACTCACTACTGCAGTACAATTTACCTGTGCCCTCACATTTTTCCCTTAAGAAATAAGCAAATGAGAAAAAAACCAACAACAAACATTAATTATTATTTTGCAGTCTTTTAGGAAGGACTAAATGAATTCAACTGTTTTCATAGGATAATGAATGCTTATTTCTACACTCTTCCTTGTTTCCATGGATTCCAGTACTGATCCACAAGTCCACAAGGCAGTGAGACTTCAATTTTTATACTGGCGGTAAATCAACTGCGCTGCAGTAGTCTAAAGTAAATATCATTTCCTTCATAATGTCCTGAACATTAAAAAGATATCTTTTTTTCAGTTAAGAAGTCAATGTCAAGAAGATAAATTTAATCTTGAATTTGAGTAACAAATTCCTGGGATCGTATGCATCCTAGTGTTTAAGACATCTGCCACTCACTTTCTCCTTTCCAGAGTGTTATTGCAAAACGAGTAATGAGGAGATTGTTTCAAGTGAGCCTACAGAACTATGATAAGCTTGTCTTCTAGATTGAGCAGTGCTCTTCTTCTCC
This sequence comes from Chrysolophus pictus, assembly GCA_037305975.1. Classification (NCBI taxonomy): domain Eukaryota; kingdom Metazoa; phylum Chordata; class Aves; order Galliformes; family Phasianidae; genus Chrysolophus; species Chrysolophus pictus. Next base: position 9,064,240 of record CM074583.1, on the reverse strand, counting down.
AAAGAGTTTCAAACCACTGTTAGTGTAAGCTTTCCTTGAACGATGAAATTCTATCTTAATTTCCATTTTTCTAGAACAATTATGTAAATGAAAACCCATAACTGTTTTGGTAAAGTCATAGTTAAAGAAAAAGTTGTTAGAGAGATCTTAAACTCTACAAATATTCTTAGATGAAGAGCTGGAAGACTAAGAAATAGTGGTTGTGTTTGGACAAGTACACAAGGCTGGGCTCAGATGTGTTATACAGTTATAGAGAAGTTTCAAGTCCTTGATGAATTGGTTGGTTTCACAGCAGCAACCTGATAAGGTGTGGTAGTAGAATATGCTGACATCAGTGTATGACTTAGTTCTGCTAATTTAGGACGCTGGCATCATCAGATGATGTATGACATCATTTTTTATTCTGCATCTTTTGCGTCCAAGAGTTTTTTTACCTCTTGTTTTCTGACTTAATGAGGTGGGTGTTTAGATAATAAGTCCTCTTCTGTGTTATGGAATCCTTGCCCACATGCAGTGCAGCGTCCTGCCTGAGCGCTGAGTGAGGCAAGGAAAAAAGACTTTCAGTAGTAGCAGCATCCAAATTCGTATTGCACTGTATGCAATATAGTTAAATTTCATGGGCAAACTTCTCCTATTGCTTTGTTCTGCAAATTTTATTTGTAGAGCGCATTTTTATTTCAAAGTATGATTTTTGTGGTGCAATTTCATGATAAAGATCTGCCTGTAGTCACCTATATACACGAATTTCTACCTAAATGCTAATGCAAGTTCACAAATTCCACTTAGACTCACTTCCTTGTAGAGATGTGTCCTCTTTTCAAGTGAAGCGCTGCCTTTTTTACCTTGCTTGCTTCAAATTTACCATTGGGATTAATCTGGTTATTTACTCTTGATAATGGAAATAAGTCAAAGGGGAAATGTTTTTCACACTGAGCAGGCGCCATGTTCTTCTGGTATGAGCATTCTTTTCCTTTGTTTTTGAAACAATCTTTTGATTTCTTAGGCTTTCCTCTTATGACATTTAGGAGGAAAGGAAACTGCTGTTGAATATGAGATGCCTGGGATTTCTGTTTTATATTATACTTTTTAAATATTTGAACTCTGCTTCAGGACGGAACAAATTAGAGTTGAAACTGCAGGGTGGGTAAGTAGTTTCAAGGCTTCTTTATTTGATTTTCAGAAGTCCATATTTACTCTCCTCCATTTTATATGTGAAGTACCTTTCTGCTGAGTCTAAACAGCCTTTTTATTGGTGATTTCTAATGAGTAGTTACCTGCACAGCAACTGCTAATCTTCATTACTCTTTCAAAAAAAAAAAAAAGAAAAAAATCCAGCTACTAACAAAAATCCTTTTCCTCTGCTGTGTACCTTGAAAGACTTATGAAAACTTTCTTCATGCACTGCTTTATTTCTTTTTTTATTTTCTCTATTTCACAATGCAGTTTCTGTGTCTTCATTTCAGCTTAAACGCCCCCCTTAAAACAGCATCTTCTCTCCTCCTTGATAAGAAGCAAGCCTAACGGTAGATCTGCATGTTGCATTTTATTCAGTGGAACGCTGGCTCTGCAGGCAGGTACCTCCCCTCAGTCCCAGCTCAGCTTCTACTGCATACTAGTGCCCAGTTCATATACTTGCAACAACGTGATGTATAATCTCCTTGTAATTGTATTGGTCATATTTGCTGTACAATGGAAACAAACTTCAGGGATTCACAGGTTCACTAGAAGGGCAACTGAGATGAAACTCATTTCCTAATATATTTTATCTATGCCAGCAATGTGATGGTTCTTACGAACAGTGAACAATAAAGCTAGTCAAAAAGAGCATTAAATAACTCCCATGAAGTTATGATAACACATTAAAACATGTAACCACTACAGAGCACCTTGCATCACACAGTCCTTTAATTCATCTGCTCTTGGACAACAAGCAGATCAGTGATCATAAATTTATTAGCTATGCTCCAGCACTGTATTTCCTCCTTTGCTCAGAGTTTCTGGACTACTGTGAAGAGAGAGCCAAAATCTTGCAATAAGCTATCGTATATTGCAAGTGTTCAAAGCTAGGAAAATTACTTTGAACAAGGCAGATAGAAGTTCTGATTTTAAACTTCCATATTAAAGTCGTAATGATCTGCATTTTTGTACATAGCTTTGAAAATCCCCACTGTGGAATCATGCACTATCAAGGGTCATTTTAATAACATTGATTGTTAAAAGACACAGTTCCCAGAGTAAAACAAGAACTCATCAGAATTCAGGATAAAGCTGATTACAGAGGAATGCCTAAAATTGAATATTAAGAAGATTAAGAAGAGCTGGGTATCAGTGCTATATTCCAAAGGGAAATCCATGATGTGCTTACTGTCCCAATCAGCGGTACCCAAAGGCAATGAGTACCTCTGTGAGTGTACCCTACTGGAGAGGCAACTCTGAGAGTTTGGCCAAGGGTAACTATAAATATTAAAACCTTTATTATCAATGTTTGATAGAAACATAAAAAATTTATAGTTGTATACAAATTCTTTCTTTTACAGAGGAGGCACATGAGATTTTATAATACCCCTGTTAAGTCACTCTTTCTTTTTTTTCTTTCAGACAGAACCTAATTATTTCTGCCCAAATTCCTTTCTTTCTTCAATAGAGGTAATATCGTCCGAAAGAAGCAAAATAGAATGAATAGCTGAAGCCCTATATAGAGCTAATAGTCCTGTATCAAGGTTGTTCAGATAGGCTGCTTGGCTATGTTTTGTTTCTTTTTCTTTCTTCCTTTTTTTTTTTTTATTTCCAGTCCCCTAGCCCCTCTGCCTCCTTTTGTTATTCAGTATGTGTTTGTCACAGACTGTCTCTTGTTTAGAAACAAATGCATTCAGACATCTTTGGTACTTACAAAAGCATAGTCTCATATTACAGCAATCATTAACATAACAGTAACACACAAGAGTTGTTCCAGCATATTGAAAAACCTGTGAAGCTTTCAGTGCACTCAGTGACTGTATGAGATAGCAATGAAAGGCAAATATCTACCTAAATGTGAATTTCCACCTCACTGTAACATCTAAATGGAATTACATCCCGCATTGTTGAGACAATTCATTACAGGGACATAGAATCTTAAGACTGAGTACCATCCTGTTTTGTAGTGGGAAGCTATGTGAGATACTGCAACCTTTACATATTTAAAATATAATTATTGTAATTGAAATGTAGAATGAATCAGCCCTGCACTATTTATGATTATGGCGTAATAAATACAGGCCTGCAAAATACAGTGTGCCAAGAAACTATCTTGGAAGAGGCTGCAGTAAGGCAAAGCAGATCTTTATTAATTGCACTAGTAGCATTAGAGGAATTCATTTTACAGTTCTATTGTGTAGTGCACAAGAAATCAGGAAATATTATATCTCCACATTTTACTATGGTTTTCTACTTTCTCAGTTGATATTTTTGAAGAGACCAAATGGACAGCACTTAACAAGACCCTTTTTCCTTTCCTAGCATCACCTCCAGTAAGGTCCCTACTCAGCTGAATCTCTCTGCGGCACTCAGCAGCATATAATCAATAATGATCTTTTCAGTTGGTCGTGTGCCCTATGCAAGTCTATCAATGTTGTTGCAAAAGCATTTGAGATATATTTTAAGTGGCTATTTTCTATTTCTATGTTCTTAGGTGTCCTGCTCTCCCATATAATCTGTGCTACCATGCTGCCATAGCCCAAGGTAGCTAGCAGACCTGTAGAAAATATGAATTGTTTAACTTGTCAAACAAACTAGGCTTTCATGGCTAGTATAAAACTTGGATTTGTCTGTATTTTGAGCAAAAATGCACTAACCATAAATACGGAATTAGACATAGCAGTTTGTTCATGATGGCACTACTGTTGCACTAAGTTATAATGCTCAGTTGTATTGCTGTAAGTTCATTTTATTTAGAATAATAAATGCCATTGTAGTATTACCAATATCAACACTATGTGAATATCTCAAATTTCCACTGCATAAGTCACTCTATCTTTGAGCAGACAAAGACTATAATATGCTTTGCTGCAACCTAAGACAAAGTGCCCTGTTGCAAAGAATTTCAGTAAATGCCCATGGATCCTCTCAGCTGCAAGTGAATGTTTTTGAATAACACCAGTAATCTAAAGGTAATTAAAGTAGTTTATGCAAGGAGCAATAAACAGCTATTGTTGTCTCTACAGAACATCATGCTTTGTGCAGATGATGTTTCTTTAGCCTTCTTGCTGATAAGAAAAAAATAAAAATCAGGGACCGCTAGTCTGAAGGAAACAAGGACAAGATAATGACTAGAGATGCGAATAGTGCCTGTGCTTTGGAATAGTACAAATTGTTACAACAATCACAGAGAAAGCTGTACAGAGGTTATAGGATGGCAAGTTAATGTAATGCTTAAAAGAATTAGAGTGTTGGAGAGACCTAAATTACAAGAGCAAAGAAATGAAAATACAACTTAATAAGAAACAAATGCTGCATGCTGTGTATTAACAGTGGAACGCTTGCAGAAAATACAGAAAGTCTTTGTTTACTCAAGCCTGAATCACGGGCAAAGGTTTGCATAAACTGTGCTTCTTTCCTGATCACAAATATGGGGAGTCCTGTGGGACTGTGTAGTCAATAGGGCTTTTCAGTTACATGAAATGAGGTTCATGCTTAGATTCAGACATTTGGGTAAAACTTGTTCCTGCCATTGTCAGCAAAAAGCACCCATTTTATTACTGGGGCCAGAGTCCTGCTAATGTACCAGGCACCTCTGTTGGTGCTACTGGTTTCAGTAGCAGCAACACAGAGTCCTGAAGACAGGATCAGACTCAGGACCTCAGCCCTTGCTCCTGCACGTCAGCACAAGGCTATGTGTCTCTCCAAGCAGTTTCTGGTGTTCTCTTTCACGTACTGAAAGGAATGAGCTTTTGTTTTGTGTGCAAGGAGTGATACATAGTGGCAGTGAAAGTTCTCTGTAATGAGTACAAAGCAGATTCTGCTTTCAGTAATGCCATTTTACCTTAACTGGGATTGAAGTCATTTTGCCTCTTTTACCAGGACTCCATCTTAAGTCTTCACCTTTTCCAGAAATCCAGAGTCTTTGGTAAGATAGGTGACATGAACTTTAACCTTTATAGCAGAAGTGTTATATAGAGAGGGACATTACAGTAGGAGAGGAAAAGGCACCAATAAAGTACTGTGGCAGGTGATGTGAGCCCTTACTGAAGTTTGTGGTAGTTTAATGAAAGTAACTCAGACAAAACAAATGTCTGACTCAGAAGCAAGATATGGCTGACCCTGTCTGAATGGGAACTTGATTGCAGTTGACCTACTGCATCGTTAAAATAACTGTCTCAAAGGGAAGAGAGAGAATTACATACTTTCTTTCTGCATTAAAAGAAAAAAAAATAATTCTTAGAAATGTCTAATGTTGGTAAAAATGCATGGTAAGTACTTGATGGATTGAATTAATTCCCCTTCTTGTGTGCTGACATCCTACGCTGTGCACAGGGAGATTCTACAGAAACGCTGCACAGGATGGGATGTTTCTTTATGGCATTTCCGTGTGCTTTAAATCTCTGAAGAGTTTTCTGTGTGTGTTTTATATTGAGTCATTAAGTACAAAAACAAACTTATTCACAAACCAACTTTGATCTAAGTTTCCTGCAATTTATCTTTGCTGTCTATAGCATGCACTGAAACCCTACCTGATTGTTATTAGCTCCCCAAATATTTATATCATTTCAGATAATCAATGCTTATCACAGTTAATACAGATGTTACAATTTCCTCAAAGAAAGGCACAGTCAGCATAATAACATTTTAATTATTGCAGCATATGTTTTTCAAATAGGCCTTTTGTTTACAGTATCAATTAAGCAGAGTGGCTGTATATATCTGGTTAATAGATGGTGTTAAAAAATATTGTACATGTAAATTACAGCTTTTCACACTAAATATATATGAAGCAATAAGGCAGTGTCTTGGAGGTACTAATGTTCACTTAATTAATTTAAATCATGTTGCTAGTGCTGTTTTCTGTTCCCATTCCCTCGCGTTTCTGCTCTCTACAGGATGTTTTTCATTCAACTGCTGTGTAAAACAAATTTGCTTATGGGGGTTTGGTGATATAAACCATCTGACTGGCACCAGTATGTTAGTTATTCTGCGTATAACTGAAAACACAAATGTAATATTTGGAAAAGTAGAGATAGCAGCATCTACTGATTAGAAAGACTTGTAAGACATGTTTTTCATTATTGAGTATGGTGTGAGTTCGTGGGGAAGTTCAGTTGAAAACACGCTGAGCCCCTCTGTCCCTCATCTTCCTGGCTTTATGGAGCCTTTTACTCCTTGCATCTTACTGAAGCTATCTAAAGAGAATGAAGTATTTCTTTAAAATATATATAAATAAAATTCAAGTATGAATGAACTGCTGTTTTCTCCACTGCATTAAAGAGGGATTTTTTTTTTTTTTTTCCCCATATACATTTACACTACAATCCCTAGTGGCAGTACACCATCACCTTAACCAGAAGGGATCAATCTTTCATCAGGAAGACCAATTAGTGTGGTGATTTTCTGTACCTTAACTTCCTCAAATCTCTGCAGTTTGAGATCTGCTTTACCTGGAATCTAAAAGTTGCAGCTGTAAGATACATTTTGTCACGGATTTTTTTCTGTGAGTGTCTGAGAGAAGCCGTCTTAAAGGATCTTTGGAAAAACTTTAAATTATTTGCTAAGTATATAATAAGCATACCTTGCTTGTTCAGGGATAGGTTTCTTCCGTGATTTTTGTTAATATCTTTTTTATCTGATATTTGATAGCCTACAGGTTTAAAAAAAAACCACACAAGTCAAGCATTAGTGAGTAGTATTTCCCATGTACAAAGACTATTGACCATAAAAATGCTTTCTAGCCAGGAGAAAGACGACGGTTCAAACACAAAATGCTCTTACTATATGGGTTTCACAAGGATCTGGATATTGGCCTCACTACACGTTTTAGCATTTTTATATTGACGAGAATACAAGAATTGATGTATTTACCCATTTTAGTAGTCTGACCTTTGATGGCAACCTCATTTTGAGCTGTAGTACAAGTCTTGTGTACACATATCACCATAGCTACTGTGGAACACGGGAGGGTGATGCCAGACTTTTCTAGTTTAACCTTCTAAACTCCTCAATACAACATGTTAATGTATATATATGCTTATATTCTTGGTGCTTCCAACTCGGCATTCTTACAATGTTCAAAGTTTTTCTTGCAATTTCGTGCTTTCTGGAATTAGTTGGTTAATTAGAAGCACAGAACATCCTGAGTGGAATGGAAATACAAGATCATTGAGCCCAGCTCCTTGCTCCACACAGGGTAGTCCAAAATCTGCCTGAGAGCATTGTCCACATGGTCTTTGAACTGCTGGGCAGCCTGTTCCATGCTCACTGCCCTCTGGGGCAAAATCTTTCCCTGACTCTCCTGACACATCTCTATGCCGTTGCCTCAGGCTGCTCTCACATAGAGCAGAGCTCAGTGCTGCCCCTCCGCTCCCTGTGTGGCCATCAGGCTTCCCCTCAGCTCCTCTGCTCTGTGCTGAGTAAACCCAGGGGCCTCAGCTGCAACGTGTAGGTCTTGTCCTCCAGACCCTTCAGCATTTTTGTAGCTCTCCTTTGGATGTTCTCTAATAGTTTTATGTCCTTTCTCACGCTGTGGTACCCAAACTGCACTGTGTTTGTGGTGAGGCTATATGGTGGGGCAGCCCCTCCCCTGTCCAGGTGGCGATGCTGGGCCTGGTGCTCCCCAGGGGGTGCTTAGTGCTTTGGCCACCAGGGCACACTGCTGGCTCAGATGTAATGTGCTGTCAGCCAGAACCCCTACATCTTTCTGTGGGGCTGCTCTCCAACCTCTCATCCCCCTGTATGTCTGTCATGTCATACATGTATCTAGGGCTGCTCTATTCCATGTGCAGAATCCGGCATTCAAAACCTTAAGTTTGGTTTAAAGTGCACTAAGTCTGAATCTCCCAGTTCAGATTCAAAACCCATATAATGTTGTTATCTGAGTACTTAGGAGAGAATAAGTTGCTCAAATGCCTTTTTGGAAGTGTATAATTTGTCTGGATGCGTCTTTTACCACTATTTCTTGTCATGCATCAAACAGAGCGGCCAATTTACAAGTAGCTCCATGAAAACACTGAATGACTCTTTATTTCTAGTTACATAATCTGTCAGAAGCATGTCTCAGAAATCTTCTTGGAAACATGTATAAACTGTGTTGCTTTTTAGATCTTAATGAAGAGTTTGAATTAGAGATTTTTATCTTTTTGAATGATCCTTTTTCCTACAGGCTTGTTTTATACTGGATCTAGTCAGAAGCACTTTTTTTGCTTTGTATATAGTTTGACTTTACGCATTCAAAGTGATGTATTGAGCTTGTTCAATTGCTTTCAAGACAACTGACCACTATCATGTGGCTGTTTAAAGATGAAAAGTAAATAGAAGGCTAAGGTGAAGTCAACTGTTTCAGATTGAGTATGAATTCTTGTTCCTAGAAAATAATTGAAATAATATTTTCGTGGTTAAATAGATTAATTCTGTACAACAAGTCTGTTGAAGGTTTTGGCAAACATGATACTTGTGCTGTGTGAATGACCATCCTATCCATATACAAGCCGTACAGATCCAGTGCATTGACTTCATATTCATTTCCTGGATGTATTCATGAAATTAAAACACTAGCTGTTGGCCTGGAAATGTAAATATATAAAAGTAGTTGGAAAAAGTATAAAGATAGTAACGCAAATTCCATTTTTAAGATTAAGGAAATAGTAATAGGAAATAATTTTGATACTCTTCCTCAATTGATTTCTACTTAATATATACCTTTGCACAATTAAAAATATAGCGAAAGAGTTTTCACTCCGATAATTGCGTTCATAGTAGAGACTCTTATTCTACTGTACAGACACATGCGTGTGTATCCTCAGTGAGTTCATCTGCTGCACTGATCTCACTGAACAATAGGAGATTCATCCACTGAACTTGTATGTACTGGAAAGGCAGAGGATTAACAGTTGATCTGCTGTTTTCTTTCAGCATAGATTGGTTCTCTTCAAGTAAAGTTTCAGGTCACTTCTAGGGCATCATTTCAGGTAAATGAGCACTCATTTTATTAGCCTCTCTGGTAGATAAGAAGGTTTCAGTTTTAATGAATGCAAGATCAAATATTTGACAGAAAGTGAAAAGCAAAGACCGGAGGTATATATCCTAAAGTGAGAAAGGGAGGAGAATAATGAGTTTGAAAAGAATAAAACGCAGATTGACTACTGGAAAAGAATGCTACAAAGGTCTCTACATGAATCTTTGGTTCCATGAGTTTGCCAATTCTTTTTATTGCTATTTCAAGTAGCCAGGTACATATGGCATGTTTGTAAGTAAAGCAGTCAATGAAGTTAGTTACACCTCTGCATTTATTACCTTACCCCTGAGTATTATTAACTTTTACATTCCCCATAAAATATAATTTATCACTTAAATAATTTGCTTTGTGTCAGGGTTCAGTGTGCTCCAGTGCTTTCCTGCTCATTAAATGAGATATTTTTACTTAATGAGCCCAGAATGTCCTTTGCATTTAACATTAGAATTGATTTCAAACACTTCATTTTTTATAACATATTTGTGTGTAATTTCAGAATGTGGACTTCATCCCACAGTCTTAACTGAAGAAAAAAGAGCTACAAAGAATAATGATCCATGGATTCTAGAGAGGGACATGGCAAGTATGGGTGAATAGTTAAAAAAAAAAAAAAAAAAGAAAGAAACCAATGCCTATTATCTGCCTTCACTTTACATTCTTGGTACAGTTTGGTTTGAAAGTTTGCTGCAGTTACTATACACAAGACTCTTTCAGAAGAGTGGTTTTTTTTGAAAGTACAGCAAGATGCTTATTGCCAGGAACATAAAAAGAATCCTATCCTTCTGTGATGCACTCATTCATGTAACAGGTATTCATTCAAAGATGCACCATTTATATATAAATATGTATCTATAGGACAGATACAGCAGCACACCAGTAATGTACCTGGTCTGATGACTCAGATGCTCATGATCCATGACAGTGAGTGTGACAAGAAACACTCAATAAACAATAGTAAAACTGAAATTTAATCATGGATAAATCCTAACATTGTAACGTAGGTATTTTTTGTTCTCAGTGAAAAGTGGGGAAAGAAAACACCTTGGGGAATAAGCAGAAATATACATTGTTATATTTAGCTGAAATTACAACTTTCATTTTCAGACTGATCTTAACCATAATTAAGCCTCACATACATATTTCTCCATAGTTGTACTCTCTTACCTGACTAACAACTTGGGTCTCTCACTCTGTTTCCCTGGACCAGGTTTCTTTACTGGACTTTTTTTCTTGTAGGGCACATGCAATTGTCCAGCTGCAGTGAGTCAGCTTGGTGTGGTGGGAGCTTATGATGTGAAATGTGCAGTGGTTACCATAGCATACAGCAAACGAAGGTGTGCAAGCATGAGGGAGCTAACGTGTCCCCTAACAGCAGGTAAGCGATTTGTGTCTGGGTGTTGCAGATCATTACCTTCTTCGACACACCATCGTGTTTGCCAAGGAAATCTCCAAATTCTTGGAGTTTGGTACTTGATAGTACCACGTTATTGGCAAAAAGTACTTCATAACAATGAAATATTTTGTGAGACCATATCTTGACTTACAAGTTAAGGAAAAGAAGAACAGTTCTTTAGATGTGGTAACAGGAATAGCATAGTAGTGTAATTATCCGTGAAGGTGTACAAAACATGAAATCCTTGTTTGACATGTCGTGTGAGAAAAACAATCATAAAACCTAGAATCAACTCTTGATTGTAATTTAGTGAAAAGTGAACAAGCCCAGGTTACTTATTAACACTTTCTCATAATTGAGCAAGCTATTAAGTGATATGCAGCTCTGATACAGATGGGGGAAGCAGTGTTGTCAGATGGGTGATACATAAGGGAGCCTATGCTCTTCTTCTGGTGATACCAGCAGTGACTAAAGCAATGCATCCCCACAGGAAATCACTCTATTTTGCTTTTCCTACTGTCCTTTGTCCATTTTATCTGTTAAAGCTGCGGATAGTTAAGGTTGGTACATTTGAACCTATAACCTGAATTAAGAATGCTCTTTCTATTTTTCATATTTTTTTTCACTGTAAAATGATAAAGAAGGAAGAGTTGTGTATGTGCGTTTTTCCAACACGCAGTACTACAGTTAGTTCCAGGGAAATACTGAAACATCATTTCAGATACTTAATGAAGCCTACATTGTAGTGTACCGTATACATTGTAGTGTACTTATATGGACTGATGAGTTCTCAAAAGACTTAAGGTATTTTTATTAAAAAATGAGAAGAAAAAAAAAAGTGCTCATTTCAATACAGTTTTAAAGAGGGAAGCAGAGATGTTAAATTTTACTTGAATTCTTTTACAAAATGATAATTATTGTTGCCTGCTATTTTTCGAGTTCTAATGCCAAATATTTTAACTTTTAAGAAGAAAAATAGGTGATTTAAGCAAAATATCTAACTGAAATCAAAATCCCTTAAATAATGAATTATCTTCTCTCAGGATGAATAATGATTTGATTGCTAAAGAAGAAAATGGATATGGATGTCTCAGTGTCCACAAAGCAGAATACACGATGGCTTCACCTACTTGAGAAATTACTATCTTGGGCTGGCAAGACTTCTGTGAGGTAAGTTTCCTGCATCATTGAGTTAGAGTCATGACTCTGAGACCAGCAGTTACTGTAAAATGGCCCCTTTTTTCCCATTTAGCCTGCACCAGTTTTACTGAAAATGAAATTTTTAAGAAAATGCAGGGATCTTTCGCAAGGGTTGCTCTTTCTGTTCTTATGACTGACTAGGGCTTTCCATCTTATTGCTGTGTGTACAGCTGCATGTGGTATAGATCATTTTTCCCACCACGGAACTGCCAGCACTGGTTTTTGATTGCTGTAATTGTTTCTGTCACAGTGATTGGACAGTGTGAGTTTAAGATTAGAGAAAGGTACAGTTCTTTGTGGAAAGGCTTTGTCAGACCAAGCAAAAGCTGCAACTTACTGCTGGTCACCCATATGATGTTTTGTGAATCTGTGGTCATTGTCCCTTACGAAAATGGACTTACAAGTGCCCTTTGGCCTAACTGGAGGATCTTTATACAGGGTTCTCACAGGAAAGTGGAGAGTGCACCAACCTAGGCTAATACTCTGATATTCCTCTGTTATTTGTAGTCCTAGTCTGAGAGCAGAAATGGTTAAAGAATGGGTAGACATCATATAGAAATGTGTCCTTTAATCTGTATGCAGTGACTGTATCAAAGGCTTCAATACATGCATGTGCAGGCAACAAATTTTACTTAGATTTGTATTTATTTTGTAAATTAACCATTCTTAGTTAAGAAATAATTACGAAGTTTCAGGAGGCAGTAAGATAAAGATGCTTATCAGATTCCTATTGGGAATGGCAGGAAGTAGTTTATAGACAGTTTTAGTTAACATAAGCTTTCCATAAATAAGATACATAACTTTTCATAGATGTAGACTGAGGCCAAAGGCTCCCTTCACTCTTGGAGAGCGCTGACATTAAATTTTTTATTAGTACCCATGATGAATAATGCACTTGACTTCAGTTTTGACTGTAGCATTGAGAGAAACCACCACACATTTCTTCATAAATAGTCAAGTTTAAAACTGGAGAAAAAAAAAGTTTTTTAAAATTAATTAGTTTTTTTCTGAGTTGCTTTCCTCTTAATGTGTGCACTTTCACCTCCGGTATCTCTGTTGCTGCCATTTTTTTTTTGTCTACTCATGCCTTTCACTTCTTTACATTCTGAGGCTTTGTGCTAGACTTCTACAAAAGGATCTTATGTTGTCATTTACTTTGCTCATACCGTGTATGCTTGCAAGCGCACACAGTCTCTTGCAGCGAATTGTAAATGGCAATTCTTAAATCTTCTACATGCTAGAGATCTTCTTCATTCACATTACGTGCCTCTATGTGTGAATTCATTTGCAGGATTTGTGCACTCTCCTGTTTTTATAGTCCAGAATTTTACACTTTGCTATGAGTTCTGTAGTACTTCGACTATATTGTAAAGTTTTCTTTTCAGTGTTCCTATATTGCTGGAGTAATTTCCCTTTGCAGAATTCTAGGCTTTGTTTTAGATCTTTCACAGCCTCTTTCTGGGTATTTTGAACCAAATCCCAGACACGATCTAACTTTCTACCAGAATGTTATACTTCCCTCTCTACTGTGAGATCAGTGTAGTTCAGCCTGAGTTCAAATATGGATACCTTTATGTTTTCTCTGCCATTATTGCTTGCTTGAAATGGAATATTCCTGCAATTCGGAGTGTATTGCATGTAGGCAGATTGAAATCTCTTTCTAACCGCTGCAAGTCTTAAATGATCTTGTTAGTAGATCTTTGCTGAAAGTTGTGAGTAATACGGGGCAAACATTCTTATTGTTCCATGGTCCTGAGAAGCTGAACTGCAGTGAGAAATGCTAACCAGCCTTCAAATTTGAATTTTCTGAGTTATGATATGAAAATTGTCATTTAAGTACAGAAAAAGACTCTATAAATGGAACTTGCCATGATGTTCATATCTTAACACTTTGCCAGTCTGCAACTATTTCCTTCCCTTCATGTTATGTGCACAATGCCCCCGTGAGGAAAAGGCGTGTGACTCTTGTTAGGAATTGCAGTGTATTAATGGTATTGGATCACTCATATTTTATTCATTAAATAATATTTGTCAATGTGTTTTTCTATTTTAAACTGTTACTGTAAAAGAGAGCATTATCACCTCCAAGCATTTGATTCTTAGAGCAAATGCCAATACTATTCAGTCATGCCACGATCTCCTAATTATGCTGAGGGTTTCTTTCTTAACAATGTTTATTTTAGGATGTCAACAATACTTCAGTTAAATGTAGTGTAAAGTGCACTTATTTAGCAAATGTGTCCTTCAGAAAAGGTTTTTTTGTCTTTAAAATGCGACTAGATTGTTTCTTTCTGTCACTGCAGGATACAGTAGAAATCTTAAATCAATAACACTTTATATTCCTACACAACTGATGCATAACTTCCTTCTTCACACAGAGGTTTAATGTGTTGTAAATTAATTATCTGGAATGAGTACATGGCCAATGGACCTTGGTATGACCGGGATGTAATGTTAAAGTGTTCCATTTCCTACTAGCACTTCTCAGCTCTCTTGTTGAGTTTTTATTCATGTCAGTTATGCCATCTTCTACAGTTTGTTCCTTTAAGTGTTGTTAATGCCCCTCTAGGGCTTGATCGATAGGGAAAATTTGCTTTACCATAAACTTGTCCAACAATTTTCTTTCTTCTTGAGGTGAAGTTCCCTTCTAAGTTGTAGTTGTGTAATGGTTCTCAGTAAACTGTTCCTACTCTTACAGAAGCTTAAAATCATAGCCTTTATATCATAAAGAAATTACAAAGAGTTTGAATGAGCAAATGGAGACCTAATTTTTGGCTTTTAGATACCTAAAAATAAATCATCTATACTTGAAGTTTCCAGCAGGAGAAGTTTTGCTTTACTGCTTCTATGCAGCAAACCACAGAGCTGAATTAAACTGCTATTTTCTCTGGAAAAATGCTGAGAGAGATTCACAACCATGAGCAGTGCAATTAAAACAGGCGTTCACTGGGTTTAAAGTAGTCAATTTCCTTTAAAAATCAGAGAGGCCACCTCTGTTTTTTTTGAAGCCAGCTTGGCTATTAGTTGCTAGGGTAACAAGATCCAAGGTAGAGAATAAGGCCTGTGCATGCAGCACAGAAGTATGTGGCTCTAAGATGAGAAAGAAATGATGGTAGGAACATTCAGTTATAGATTGTTGCTATTTATTTATTTGTTTATTTATTTATTTTTTACTGTTAGAAAGGTGGTCAAAATAATTACCTGTTCATAACTAAAAAGGTGCTGATACCACAGCATTTTGTCATCTCTGAGTAACAAATGACACTAAAGTATTTAAGCAGCAAGCATGTCTAATCTCTCCAAAAAAAAAAGTAATAAAATAGAGATGCTACTTAAAACTCATGGCATGTTGTTGGGATCAATTTATCGTACTGTGCTGTGTCAATGTCACTTTCATAAACTTTTGCTGAAGTGCTTTTTCTACTGTATGTTGAATGATGTTGTCAGGACTGTGAGTCGGGGGTATGGTGGATTCAAGTCTACTTTACTTCCCTTGATGAAAAGGTCACTGCCACTTGTAAATCTGTTTTATTCCCTGCACAGTTGTTAGTGTCAAAGTGTCAGCTCTGTGGGATGTTAAAGTTATACAACTGTGGTAGGAACAATGATCACAAATTCCCAGGCGGTATGTCCCAAGAAAAAGTCTCTAATCTCTGTGAAAAAGTTCTTCGTAAAGTTTTTCATGCAGGATTGCCAGCTCACTTTGTATTGATTGCAGAAATAAAAAACATTTCTGTTTCATGTCTTCTATCTGATAGGCCTTCCCCCTGATGATAGCTCATCACAGGGCCACTTATTATGTCTGTAGCCCATATTTGCAAGTGAAACAAACTCCTCTGCTTTATGTTTTTAAGGCTATGAGGGCTCCAGTTAGAATACAGTTAAATCTTTGCCTGTGCTGCATTATGTGATTATGTTATGACAAACTATCATAATTGAGCAGTACCGTAAGTCCTCACAGTTATTCATAAATTATTTAGGAAATAAAGAAATAAGGCAATTCACCAATAGGGATGTGGGGGGAAGGAAGAACCCTATCCCCCTGCAGACCAACCTTTCAACCAATACAAGCAATACAAATGGTAAAAACCTCAATAAACAGAACTCTTTTTTTCCCCCTTCTGACATCATATGAACTGTTTTGTCTGTAGATAAGGGAAGATTGTTATTCAATGGTTTTCTAGTACAAGTTGTTGTAATTTACTAGTGAACTGCAGCAAACACAGTGAGAAAAAAACAGCTGGAGTGGCAGCAGAGATTGTATCCTGAGTTTGATTGATTGCACTGACTGTACAGGAGATGGACATGAAGTTCTCTGCATGTGAAGTATGGCCAGAGCTTTTAGGTGGTCAATTTCCTACTTATCCAAAGACCTCCACAAAGACACAGACTTGAGTTTTTTTGTGCTGTGAGGTATTTCCATATGACCTTGCAACTAAATTGATTTTTGATCTGAGTGCAGTAGTTTGCTGCTGAGGAGACAGAACAGGACCTGAAGGGGGCAAACACTGAATCTTTTTGGCTTGACTTTCAGTCAAGGTAACTCACTGGGGTCCTGAAGGTGATGCAAGTAAACACCTGCCAAGTGAATCTTTGTGTCAAGGCAGCCATTGTGGGCCAACTGGGGTAGGCAGCTGTAGGTGCACGTATATCAGTGTGCCAAGGAACCATCAGTACAAGAAAGAAGAGGGCACACCAAGATCCTGGTTTCATTTCTCCTCATTTTTGACTAGAAAATGCTCTTAATCCATTCCTGGATCTGTCTTAGAAGCTGCCTCATGCATTCATTTCAATTATATGAAAACAAAATCTTTGATATGAAGGTTTTTTTTGTTGTTGTTGTTTTTGTTTTTTTACTGTCTGTCTCCTAAGAAAACGAACAAAAAAAAAAAAAAAAGAAAAAGAAAAACCCAAAGTTTTAATTGCTCTGAGGAAAAAAAATCACTTCCATCTCTATTAGTCACTTGCTTTTATAGATTTCTTTCAAATGGACAGCTGGTTTGCCTTAAAAATCACAAACATTTCTGCTTAATTCTACTTCCCTGCTTCTTGAAGCAATTACCGTATAAAAATTCACCTTTTCCCTTTCTTATCAGATTCAATTCTACTGTTAGAAATTGCTAAAAAACAAATTGTAGGTATTTGTACTTACATAATTAGAAAGCTGAATAGGTGTCTGTCATATCACTGCTTGTGTTTACTGAATACTCACAATGTCAGACAAGAGGGCATGTCTGAGGAATGTAAACAAACATCCAAAGTTTATCAGGACTTTTACCAGTGAGAAGTAGAAAATAACATTTTTCCATACCCTCTGCCTTCCATTATTCCTCCAGTTCTCTAGACTTTGCTCAAACTTCATGTATTTTATATTTTTCAACTTCTCTAGACACAGGTTAATTAAGAACAATTAAGAGTTGGAATGGTCTTCATATGCCCATACGATGGTTATCTTTTTTTAAAAACTCAGAAATAAAATGAGGAACACACATATGCTAATGTAACTTTGTATACACTTTGGAGACAACTGAATTCTTTATAAAACGGGATAATTTTTTTAGTAGTCAGGCACTGGAACTGGCTGCCGAGGGAGGTGGTGGAATCGCCAACCCTGGAGGTGTTCAAGGAATGTTTAGATGCTGTACTGAGGGAAGTGATTTAGTGAGAAATATTGGTGATAGGTGGACGGTTGGACTGGATGATCTTAGAGGTCTTTTCCAACCTTGATGATTCTATGATTTTCATAAAACACATGTCAGCCATATTTAAACACAATACTAGATGTCTGTTTTTGAGAAAACGTAAATCCGGGCATCTTCAGTAATCAAATCTAGCTTGGACCAGTCATCTACGTATATTTCTGGACAAAAAGCATATAAAGGTTAGGGCAAAAACTCTGCTGGTATTTAGAGAGTTTTGGAAAAGTTACTTATTGATCATTTGTGATCTATTTGTGATCATTTAAAGACAACAAAATGTTTAGGGCCTTTTGTGGAACTTGCAGACATTATAGAGAAAATGTTTGGTTAGGTGTACAAATATCCTGTAAAATGACTTTTCCATCCTTATAATACATTTCATTCGAATGTGGCATTTTTAAATGATTATAAAGCAGTGTGGTTCTGCTGATAAAAGAGAGAAGGCCTAAGTACTCCTTACATAAGAGTCTTATTTAACCATCATATTCTGCAAGTAAGAATAATCTGAAATTGCATTCTTGGACTTTTCAGTTGTCTTCTTGTTTACTTTTGCACCTTTCTTGCCTGAGCATATTTCTTACACTCAGTCCTTGCCTTTCTTCAGATTTTCAGTTACAATCTCACTGCTTCCTTATATGATGGATGTAATTTCACCCCTCTGGACTTTCTGAATATCTTTCTTCTGTCAACATACAGAGCTCTGGATATTTTCTCAAAGTGTGAGACTATTATGATGCATTTGTTCTCTTTTGTTGTATCTTTAATAATATTTTCAGCACTTCAAAAAAACAAAACACGCAACACCAAACCACCCTTTCATGTTCATCATGGTTTTCCAGCTGTCTTGTCTGCTGCCAATGGCATTGGTACCGTCCAAATCACAGCCTCTTCTTTTCTTGTTCCTTCTTATTTCAAGAAGATATTGGCTCTTTTTAATTTCTGTTCTTAAATCTCATCTGAAAACTTTCCCTTTTGGTCTTACAAGCTTATTATTTTGGACTAGTCTGTCAGCTGGACTTGCAAAATACGCTAACAGTATTTTGTAGATGCAGTGACATGCTGGCATGCCCAGTGTGGATCTGCTGGGTACTGCTGTACTTGAGGTTGAGTGCAGAGGAAGGATCTCTTTTGGTTTTGGCTCTTAAGAGACAACCCTGTTATTCTGGGGGAGGACAAACCTTTTTGCTTTCTTATTGTGGTCTAGTCTCCAGAATGAATATTGACTTTGCAGAGTTGAACCATTCCCAATTATGCCTGAGCTGATGTTTACTTTTTCGTGAGAATAAAACCATTTAATGTGCATGAGACCTTGGGCTGTCCAGCCCTACATCGTGAACCTTCTTATCCTAGCTCATGAATTGACGTAAAAATTCCTTGTGTGAATCCCCACTGGGGCAGACCCAAAAGACTTTATGTGCGTGTCCAAAGTAAAGGGACTTGATGCAGACAGAAATTTGTAGTACAGATTTGAAGAAACATCAATATGTTGGTGTTGGAGTGCATGTATGAGATCTGCATTGTGTTACCAATGGTTATGGAGTGAAGAGACAATTTTAGAAAACATGGTTGTTTCAAAATGTGGTTCACATGGTTCACATAGAGACTGGATGTGAGGGCATTGCTCTTTTGAGATGGGAAGCGGGATGTGGTAAGCAGTGAAAAAATGCTCAGGCCAAATCTTCGGCCGCTCTATTTCTTAATGGAAGTTCTTCCATCATAAATGGTCATTGCTGAATGAAGGCCCTCAGTGATAATAGTAATTTAGGCTGGAAGTAAGAAAAGCAATGTTTTGTTTATAAAAAGTCAATAAATGTTCTTAATTTGTGATAAATTTTATCAGAGCAGAAAGTTTGTACGTACCCTTTAATTTACAGAAGCATAAAGGTTTTAAAAGTGCCACAAAAACCTGTGATACTTCAAAACCAAATTTATCGAATTGTTTTTCTGCTAGTGTTTTGAAGGAAAACAATTAAGATGAGCTAATGCATGCGTAATTGCTAAATATTGGAAGCATTCAGAGACACCACCACGACAGTAATCCAACCCCAGGGGTCAGGCTGTTCACTGGTAATTTTAGTGTGAGGAAACTGACTAGCTAACCTTCTGGGAAAAACTGCCAGCCCTTCATCACCAGCCCAGCGTGTACTGTACCATATTCATTGAAAAAAAAACCAGGTGACAAACCCAAGTAAAACGTCTCTGTTGCTAAGATGCAAACAGAATAGTTTTCCAATCTACTTCTGGAATCATATTTCTAATCACGTCAATCTTTTTATTGTTTCAACTGCAAGGTTTGGTTATGGCCCCACATGTTCAGTGGCATTCTGTATTATTTATAACAGCATTTTGATGTATCATTTTCAATGCAAAAAAAAAAAAAAAAAAATCAGTGACACATGTGAATTCCTTTATATAGATGAACCAAAAAAGAAGAAAACAAAACCCTACATCATTTCCATACCCTCAGCCTCCACTTACAGTTAGGATCGAGGTTGCCCCTATTGTTTGTTAACGTATAAATAACAGCACATTTGCAACCTGTGATCAGATTTTACTGTGGGAATAAAGCATGATCAAAATAATAAGGTAAGGCAGCATGGTGGTTCTCGCCCCATCAGCAGCCTATTTTAAATAAAGGTAACAAATTAGCATTAAAAGCTCTCCACAACAATGTGTGCTGAAATCAGGCTGGATGCTCAGTGACCTGTGCAGAGAAAAGAAAATGTAATACACGACTTTCTAGCGCCCCTAGAAACTGCTGGGATTGTTAATTATGTCACTACAGCTTTTCAGAGGTGGAACCAGCATGACTCAAGAAAATCATAAAATGACAAAAAGAGAAGCAAAAAAAAAAAAAAAAAAAAGAAAAGGAAAAACTGCATGACGAGAGTGTTGCAAGAGGAGAATGGTTTGCTCCAGTACTGGACTTGAAGGGGTTGCCCTCTTCAGCACAATGGGATCCAGCTTCCCTGCTGCGTCCTCTGAAGTGGCTCATTGCAGAGCGGTAATATTATATCTTAATAAGCATAACACTGTGAACTGAGGCATATTTTTAAGTTGGACACATGGGAGGGAAACATATCAGAGCAGAGCTATGTTATTTTTAATGGTGCATGTGTTTGTCTTGTAAGTGTGTCAGAAGAAAAGGAACAGGTCTAGGGTTTCTTCTCACCATGTCTTATGTGGGATGAGCGCTCTGAATGCCTCTCTAAGTGACATTAGTGATCCTTGATATTACTAGTGACATAGGGCAGTCAGGACTACACTTGGCACCTCACATTCTTTTCTACTATTTGTGTACATCAAAGCTATCCTTTAGATGAAGTGCCTTAAAAACTACAAAGATAGTTTTCATTAGATAAAAAAAGATTATAATGAGAGTCTCTGTCCTTTTCCCAAATATTCTTGAATATATGGTACAGATGACAGGAGTTGTGCTCTGCAGGAAAACATATTTCCTTTTACGTTCAGCTTTAAGATTGATCTTGTGGGGTAGGATGGGTAACTGCCATGCATATACTGTTCTGCAGCCTGTACCACTCACCTCTTCTTCATAACATCAAAACCAGCATTAGAGAAAAAATATTTGTGGTGAAATTCCAAAGGGCATTTTGAATTTCAATTTATATCAGTAATAGTTTTTTTAATAAGTGTTGGGTCAAGATGTATCAGAGAACTATTTTCCACAGTGCACAGAAAGTATATTCTGTCTTTGTGACATGAGTAGATCTAGTCTTACGTCCAGCAGCCAGCTGAGGCTGCTTGTCTATTATAGTCTCTTCCACCATTCCTAACAAATGAACAAATAACTAGATGCCCTGTGAAACATTTTAAATAGCACGGTCTCCTCGAAAAACTTACTGACAGAGACAGGTTCAATCCAGATCAAGGGGACCTACTTTGGGATAGAGATCAATAGTGGCCACTGCCTTTTTTACTGTTTGGTTGTTGTTTTTTTGGGTTTTGGTTTTGGTTTTTTTTTTGTTTTCTAAGAGGAGGTAAGGATTATGGTGAATAAAGTAAAGCAGAAAACAAGCAATCTATGAACTCAAGTATATCTTTCTTATTAAACCTTATTGTGCTCTTAAATCAGTAGCAGAAGCTGTTGCTATGAACTCTTATGCAAGAGGCTTTCTAAAAAGCATTTAAAAATATATATTAGCTAGGAACCACTTTGTCCACAAATTCTGAAAGAGCTGAAAGTACCTTCTGAAAAGGAACCAGTGTATTTGAAAAGGAACCAATATATTTCATGTCAGAGTAAATTAGCTGCTATTTTTTACTTCTGAAGTGTTTGATCAAAATCTAGTGCTGAACACAAGTGTCCTGAATTAATTCTATTTAGAGTGCTTCTGTCGGTTACAAACTGAATCCTGTGACCTGGATCATATAGTACTAACCACCCCATTTTCCTGCAATCTTCTCTGGCATATGCATGAGAATTCCTTGTTTCCAGCACCAGCTGGAGGCGCTGAGGTCTGTTCTGATGTTTGGAAATAATGTTTAGGGTTGTATGAGTTAGACAGATCAAAACTATATTTGCTTTCATTTATTCTATTGAAATAGCATCATCTACTCTTATTTTCTTAAGAATAAAAATGCTAATTAAGAAGATGGAATAGTTGCCAAGATCAAATCATTCCAATAATGGAAAATAATAAAACTGAATTTGACAAGTATTAGGAAGTAATGTTAGCATCATTGCTACAATATTCTCCATAGCCTTTGGCGAGGTCCAGGAATTCAGCCTAAAATATGATCAATTCTTTACAATCCACAAGCATTAAATTCATCATTAAAATGTTGTTCTACCCTTCCCAAACCTTCTGTGTAACAAGCCTCTCAGTAAGATGAAAGGCATTTGTTACTGAGAACAGCCTTAAGGAAAGCAAAAAGAGCAAATCTGGAAAACATATTCATATTTTTCTGGAAATGGGTACTATTCATAAAACATTTAGTGAGTTCAAGGTCAACTTGTTCTCCTTCTGTATACTATTCATAACTGGCATTTGACAACTAGTGACAGTCAATCTAGCAGCTGAACTGAATATACTGGGTCATCTCATTTAAATAAATGCTAAATCTTCATTGTGGGATAATGACAACAAAAACCAAGAACAACAAAAACCTTTCCTGTTTCCAACATTGCAGTTAATATCTAACAAATACTGTTACAAAAAGAGGGAATAGATGTAATGTCAGTAAAAGGGGGCTACTTGAGCAAGCATATTTGTAAATGACGAGAGATTATGGTCCTTCACAACATAGTGTGTGGTTTCTTCATGTTTAAGTGAAACTTTGTCATCCTGAGAGTCCCAAAGCTTATTGTATTTTGCAGTATACTCTGTCTGAGAAATGACACAATGGCAATAAGAAATTGACATTTTGTAGTTACAGCTACCCTGGATTTGCCTTGTCTTTTCACCCTTTACACAAGACCACTCTGAAGTCTGCTCCCAATAGTGACAGTATCTCAACATGCTCTGTCATTCAGTAAACGATACCCCATGGTGGCTCTTGCCCTGCTGAAAATTCACGGTGCTGCCTTCCTTGAATTGCAATAATGAGATTTTCATTTAACTTCAGAGCTAGTGAAAAAAGTAACTTGGGGATCCAAAAAGGCATATGTTTTGGAAATCCCAAGAATCTTGAATTTTGTTTCATTGCAAACTGTGAGGCTCAGTCCCTTTGTAATTCCAGTATTATTTCTCCCGTAACTGCACCATCAATCTTAATTTAAATAATTTGTTCTCTGTGCCTCTTTAATCTGAAAACCTCCTAACTGAACAGACAATAATCTGATACACAGGATACAGCTGAAGACAGACAGTCCTAAGCAGCAAGCTCTTACATTCTGTCTACCATTTCCAAATTGCTCAGCTATTTCTAATGTAGTGAAAGCGCATATATTGCCAAATGCTTTCTCTGTTCCATCAAGATATGCAATGAAAAACAACTAGGAGTTGTTTTGTGGGTAGGTTCATGGATTAAAGATTAACTATAAATTGAAAGGAGTATCAAGTTCATGTTATATTTTGTTCTTTTTTGGAAACCGTTACCTGGTTTTGCTTTTAAAGCTGCCACAGGTTTTCAACAGGATTCTTACTCTGAGAGCTCCATATCTTTCATCAGCTTGCACCCACTGAGTGACTACCGTAGAAGTTAGTGTCAAATTCTTCTGCAGACATTCAGCTGGACTCTGTACAAGGATTCAGTTGAACAGTCTCGCTGGAGGAATGACATTACCTCCTGCACTGTTTGCTTTTCAAATATCAGCTACAAGTATTTGGAATATCCTCATTATTTAACATTTTAGATCTCTTCCCAAATTTTGCAAGGTATTTTAGAAGTGGCTTTCTGCCTACAATTACAATGTCTGCCTGCAGTCCAGGAAGACAGCTGACAAGCACAGTGAGTCTTGCTCTATCTTTGGAAACATCTGCTGTTTCATTTCCATGATGCACAGTGATGTGCTGTTCCAAAAGGAAGAACGAATCTGGCACAAGAGGCATCAGATTCTGGTTATTTATTATGATACTGAAGTTGGGATTCCTCTAATCGAACTCTTCTAAATCACCCTTTGGTGGTACATCTCTCTTGAGTAAATGGCTCTGAAAGACTTGCTTAATGCTTTTCTGATGGACAGACCATTTGCCAAGGCAAGGACTCCCATATCTAACACAGCTTCCTTTTCTGATCTTCCTCCAAGTCATTTTCTTCTTTTCAAAAGAGAAGCATGTAGGCATTGTAACCCTAATATGGAGGCAAAGCAAGTAAATTAAATGCTGGGATTTGCCTTTGAGGAGTCTCTAAATTCAAGGTGAGGTGCTAGTGATCCGTGAGAAGGTTTGCCTTACTTCATGATCTGCAAAGCACTCACATGGAAGCCCAACTGTTTTCTAACATATGAAAGCCAATATGTGTATTAAGGAGAAGTGCCCTATAATGAGTCAGGAAAATTTGGCAATTTTTTTTTCAAGATAATGGCAGAAGAAATGCTTCTTTTAGAAAAATCTGTAAAATAAATTGAGCAGAAAACTTGCATGAAGAGTCTTAGTAGTGTTCTCTGGTTAGGTGAAGCAAATGATTGTCTGCTGTCTTTGGTAATTGGGATAGTTTTGATTCTTTGTTCATTTGACCAAAGAATAGGCCTTGTCATAGATATTTCCACGGTGATCAACTGCTGGTCAGCTCTGGACTCAGCTCTAAACTATCTACCCTTGCAGTCTGACCCAGCACCATTATTCTTATGGATATTTGTTTCCATGAAAAGACAGAAGGTAAACCTTGGATAGGTTCAGAATCAGATTGTGTGTTTTTGTTCATTTCAGTAATTGCTGTTAATAGCAAATTTAAATTGAAGCCAAAAGAATGCAAGGATTCTTAGGAAAATGGAGCATTTTTGCATGGAGCTGCTTGGGGTCTGGATAGATCTCCTGAGATTGTCTGTTTTCAGTCACATGAAGTGCACAGAAATTTTGTACAGTGTTGAAGAAATATTATTTTGAGAACCATTTCTACTAACTTGTATTTAAAGCTCACTCAAGCAGTCACTGTGTAGAAGATTTACAATATATATGTAACTTTTAGAGCAATGTATGCCAGGAATTCTTAAATTTAAAAGGCGGGGGCAGGAGAGCTGCCTATTTCTACAGAGAGGAGAGATTTTGTTTTTCTCTTAAATTTGGGTATTGGTGGAATCTTTCTTCAGCAGAACTAAGGAGGAGTACATTTTAATTTGATTTAATTTAATTTGTCAGATTTCTGAAACTCTTGGATCAAAACTGCAAAAATCCCACTCTTCCATGAGATGAGCTGAAAATAATGCAATATAGTTGAATATAGCAACTTTTTTTTTTGTCCTAAATGTTATGTCAGGGCTTTCTATCAATAATTTAGCTCTAATCTAAGATATTCTCGCAAATAAAATAGAGTATTTCAAAGCACGAATGATCAGCACAGATACATTTTAAAAAATATCAGTCCCACTGTTTACTGCATTGAAGAGTGAAAGAAACCTGAGGGTGAAAAATACAACAGTGCAAGGTTTTAAGCTTGGAAAGAAAAATGATTAACGTTTAAAACATCTGGACTTCTAGGTTGGAATATGTCTTAATTATTCCATAGCTTTTTTTCTGATGTTGTAAACCAACTAACAACGGATAAGAAGTGCTAAAAAGAAATCTCTTTAATGGCAAAAAAAAAAAAAAAGCTTTATGCAAGAAATCTGTAACAAGTGTAGTATGTAATTATGAAATGGGCTGTGCCAAGGTAACGCGCTCCAAAACAGAGCTAGAGATGAAAAAATACAAAGAATTATTTCTTAAATCTCATTTAAGATACACAAAAGATTCAATACCTTGAAAAAACACCACAAATTTGTCCTGAAGTGAAATGCTAAAATGATGGGAAAAGCATTTATTGTCAGATGACAGTAAATCCCTGCATTTCATGAAAGAATATTTCATGATTTTTTTCTTTTAATAATTTGTTACATATTTGCTTGCATAATTCAACTGAGGGTTACATCTTCACCTTTTAAACATCGTGAAGTAGCATTCTTCAACTATCCTTAAAGGAAGGGGTGACAGCTTATATCAGTGATATTTAAGAGGCATTTTGGGAGAGCTCTGGGGCCACCTCAGCAGTGAGAAGTAATACATTTCCTAGGGCCCCATTAAACAAGACATACAGAGACACAGCATTTGAGGTAAGCTTCAGTCTACATGTGTTTGCATTTCCAAAAGTGATACTTGTACCTGTGATGAGAAAATGCAGATGACGATTTAGGAATCTGCATGTTGTGATAGTTTAGTGTATTCCAAGAGAGGCAAAACAGTATTACGATTAGAATATATATATATTACATTTGTTGCATCTGTGATTCTGTGATTTTGTTGCATCTGACTCAACCTTGCCTTGATAGTTAGTAAAAACCTCTAAAAACCCCAAATTGACCTGATGCTAGTGTCAACTATGAAAGTAATATCGACCCAGTTCCTTTACCAGCCTCAAAGCAAATAATCACAGCATAGGATTCTTTCTCCAAAGGAGAATAATCAGTGTATTGGTGAAATATGGGAACTGAATGTACCAGGGAGTACTGATGAGCTTCCTCCTTCACCATCATTGCATCAAAGAAGAATGATGAATTTTCAAGTTCATAGTATTACTTTCCTTCTCTTGCTCCAACACTTTACTAACTTTTGAGGTGGCAGAAGATGTGACTTAATAAATATTGGTGTGGGTATGATGCTAAGGTAGGATTTTTGTTTCTTCATTCTTTTGCTAAGGGAGGCTGAATGGACTTACAAAGATGGATAGGTGAAGTGAAGTAGAACATTACTGAATAATCTTCAACCTTGAATGAGGAAAATGAGTTACAGGTTGCCAATGTTTCACTGACGTCCATGTTGAGAGACGTAAAACCATTCAAAACTCCCTGTAAGATAGAAAGCTCCACAGCTCCATTTAGGAGGGTAGCCCTGATGGCCATAAGGATGTCAGGGTTCCAATTCACCTGTCCCTGTGAGGCTTCAGTGGAGAGGCTCTGCCTGATATGTGAAGGAGCAGCAAAGTGCATTTGCTGAGTTCTCAGAGCCAAAGATAGCACTGACTTAGAAGTTTCATGTAAAATGAGTAAAACACAACTCTGTGTTTCTTAATTTCTGCAGTAATTTAATGATTATGTTTCTAAAAGAAAGAACGCATCTTTATTTTCATAATTAACAGGAAATGCATGTTATACATTAAATGTGACACAAGAGAGATGAATTATGCAGTAAGCTCAGTGTGTGCTGATCAGCACAAAGCCCAAGGCACATTCAGCAGAGTTTCTATGAAGATCTGTAATGAGTTTCAAGTACATCATTTCCTGATGGAGGGTAAGAAAACATCCATCAATGCTAATTTTCCCACAATTTTTAGCTTTTTATGAATACTTTACAGCGTATAAAAAAAGATGAATTTCTAAAGTGCAACTTGAGAAAACTCTCTTAGTAATTAGAGAGCATTCCTAGCCAAAACTAATGAGATCTGAACCTTAAACATGGGGTTGGTTCAGAGTTGATTTTGAAGAATCTGGAGGTGTTGAAGTCAAGAGTTCTGAAGAGCTTTCAGAGATAAATGCTAAACTGCTTTGAATGGAGGGTAGCTCAGTGTCTGAAATGCATATATATATGGACCATAAGCACGCACTGATAAATGCATCAAAGCAGAGCACAAGGTATGCAACCATTCTCAGTGTGTGTAAGATAATAATACAAGGATGAAATCAGTATTTTTTCTGCCAGTTATGCAATCTTCCTTCTTCCCACACCTCTATTACAGCAAGAAGGTCAACTGCTATACTCTTTGCTCAGTAAAGCTTGCTCTTATTGGAAGCACTGTTAACTGTCTGTCTTCTTATGTCTCTTTGTTATATGAAATGAAAGCTCTCATAGGTTCCCGCTATGATTTAATGATAGCTTTTTAGTGGTAGATGATATCTTGTAAAAATAGAATTTAAAGTTAACAGTCATGTTTTTTAACACCAATTTCTTTTCGACCTCTTTCACTTGAACCATAAGATTTTGTTTAATGATACAATTGTAAAAAGTCATGATCTGTTGAAGGCGGGAGACTGAACAACAATAAACAAAGTGCAGTTATAAATTTAAAAATGATAATCTCTCTTGGTAATTACAGTCACTTGAATAATGCACAAACTTTAAATTATTCTCTGCCAAACATTTCAGCTACTCAGCCAAGACAGAAACAAGTCTATAGTCCTGGATGACCAAGTTAGAAATGATAAGTAATCACACTGGATTATTTTGTATTTCTGCAAATAAATAATGTCTGTTTTTTTACATCATCTATCCAGTGATCACTGGATAACAGTGATGGGATCTCTCATGATAGAGTGTTAGGAACAAAAGCTAGTCTATGTTTGATTCAAGTAGGTGAAAATAAGTCATTCCACTCTGGTAATAATAGAGAACTATTCTGCGATGCAACAGGGAACGAGAAAATAGTACTGAATATTATTCACTTCTTTTTCAAGCAAGTAAAGCTTGTGTAGTCTATTATCATGTCTGTTGTCCTGTCCAGTATGTTATGTTAGTGTGTCAAGTGCTCATACCAGATCTTAAATTGTGCTGGAAAGCTCAAGAGTATATCAACATTTGCAGCATAAAAATGTCTTCTCTTTGATCATTCAGGCTTTCCATCACCCTAGGTGGTCTTAACTAATAAGGAACTGTGATCCTCTTTACTATTTGATTCCAGTAGCTGTGCAACAGACCACATGCAATTAGTGCTGGCCATTATTGTTTTAGTCAAATGCTAAAACACTTAGTTACAGATTCACTATCTTGTCTGTAAATCTGTTCTTTTTAACCGTGTATTTATAAATCATGTCACTCTATGCACGGGAGCCAGTATTTCTTTCTCTCTTAAGCATTTACAAATGTGATATCTTTTGGATATTTTTAACCTTAAGATGAAAAAGTGTGCAAGTGTTTTAAAATAAGTAGCATATGTTACTGAGTAGGAGCCTTGCTCTAAAGTTCCATGCAAATATATAGGATGAACAAATATATATAGTATAACAAAATTAATCTTCAGTTTTCTCCAGATAAGAAGTTAGGATGTGGGATCACAGTCACACTCCCTGTGGAACAGGGATGGATGTGTGTTTTGCTTAGATACTAGGGTTTATTGATAAAGAGAGAGAGGCTGATGAAAAAATCCATTAGTATGATGATAATTACTAAATTTTTGAAAGAGTTTCAAGCAGCTGCAACTGGGAAGATTTTCTACTTATTTCTTTTCCAATGTTAAAAAAAACATATCTGAATTTGAGAATGAGGAAGTTGGCAAGGGGAAAATAAGGGATGACTTGTGGGTACACACCTGGTTTCCATAGAAAGCTCCGGCCTCCTCCTGCACAGATTACAAGTTGATTTCATTTGCTGACCTCACAATTTTGGAAAACGTGTGTTTTTGTGATGAGTTCACAGTGAGGTAAATCTTTCAGCTACATAAGTCGCAGAAAGCTATTGGATGCATAAATAATTCTTATCTTTGAGGTTTATGATAGTAACCTTCTCTTCTCAAATCTTGAGTAGGTAGCAGCACGTGTTGTAATTTCCTCAGTCCATGCTGTGTAATGTCTGGTGGTTCAGAGGCACTGGATGGTCACTGGTTCCTGCTGTAGCGTCTGCAGCACCTGTGGCTGACTTTACCCTTACTCTCAGTCTATTGGGATACTTTATTAGGCTGGTTTACCAGGTAGTAGGTCTTTCTGGCTTTCTGAATGTCTCATGCAGGGTGCCAGCAATCTGCATCTTTATGCACCAGTCCTAACCCTAATCTTTATCCACTGATTTTTGGGACTAGTCGGCTGAAAAAAAAATAAACCATCATAGCTTCATTGTTTTAATTCCACATACCCCTTAGAGTTTGAGTTAAAAGCCACTGATAGTTAATGTTAATGGAACATACAAACTTAAGACTTTGATTTCCTTCCATTTTGGTATATATAGATATGGAGTTTAAATATTTGTAAAAGAGATAGACTTAATAGAAGAAAAATGTCTGCCCTAAGAGAGGAATGACACAATAGATTTGCTGTAAACTGCTTAGGATCACTTAAAACCAATGAATTAAAAATCAGATAGTCATTGAGGGCTATAATTTACACTACAGAGGTTATAAGGCCTTCTGTGTTCATATTTACAAAGAAAGTATTAAACTACAGTGATGTTTGATTTTTTTCTTCCCACCAGGGAGAAATGTGAAACTCGATTTTACCCCCGATTGGTAAGGTGCTAATTTGTCTGACAAGTTGCTGGAATCTCAGCATGTTTGAGGTATCCTTGATGTATCAACACCTTCATGCTGAATGAAGGATGCCTTTAATGTGTAAATGTTTAGTACGTATCCTATATCTCATTAGCCAAGAATTGTACAAACCACACAGAGGCAAGAAGGGTCAGAAGCAAGGTCCAGCCAAGGAAATAATCTTTTATGTTCTAATTAAATGAGCAAACATTTGGAATACATCTCATTTGCAAATAGTTCATCAAAAAATATACTTGATGTTCACTGACTAGCTTGTGTCCTAAAGGCCTGACGAGTCCAATATCCAGTGGTGCATCCTGAATCAGTGCCATGTTGCAATGTTGATGTTTCACTTATCTTGCTGTGTGCAATATTTAAATATTTATTAAGAATAGTAGAAGGGAATAATTGAATAATTAAATCACAAGCATATACTTTTCCAAATTATTTCTGTTGTTAATCCAACCCTTGTTAAATTACACGTAACTTAGACATACAATGTAGACATTTAGTTTCTTTGACTCTTGTGAAAATGCAAACATTCCTAAAGAATATGAAACAATTTCCTAGGGAATTTCCACCCCCTTTTCAATGAAAGGTGGAATTTCAAGTTTCATTTCAAAAGTATAACAACATCAAAAATAGCCGAGCCAGTGAAAAGCAGATACTTTAAGGAAAAGCTATTAGAAATGTTTGCATCTGCATTAAGCTGTGGCTTGTGTGCATAGGAGAGGGCTGCTAGTGAGGGGGAGAAAGCTCTGCTAGATGTCCTCCAGTGGGACTTCTCTTTCTGTGAGGTGAGAAATGTGACAGCTCCGAACTGTAAAGGACCAACAAAAACCACTGTCTTACTTTCTGAGGTTTGCTTGGCTGAAGGACGTGGCTGTACACTCTCAGCTGCTTTATCTCTGCCATTGTCTTTCTTTGAGCCCATTGCAGTGGGTGAATGCCTATGGGAAATGAGTGATCTTATTTGTTTTGCAGAGATTGCATTAAACATAATTATGAAAGGAGACTTAAAACTGTGAAATGTAGACAGAGATCTTCTGAAAGTTATCTTAAGTATTCCCAGCTTTAGGAATTTTTTAAAAAATCCCCTTGTGACAATCTTGACTACGTGTAACTCAAGGGAGGAAACATATTTTCAATACTGTGATTGAAAAATGGGTCTTGTTTGTAGTGTTGGTGAGATGCATAAAAATTATCTGCATCTACTTCCTTGTTATGCAAGTTTTGAAAGAGTATTTAAATAAATCCCCATGATGTGTTTATGAAATTTTGCAAATTCGTTCTTCTAGCCAAACGGTATTTTTCTTCTTCTTTTAAAATTTTCAGAACAGCTCCCTATGCTCTGCGCTGGAGCTGAGCCAATTGTTGGGCACCTGCCCCTGTAAGGAGGGACATTTAAGCCTAGGATGGTGTCCATCCAGGGTGGCCTCATCCCACCTCCATGGACTCCACCTGCCCCCATTGCCTTCCCTTCTTCATTGCCCACCAGCAATCAAATAGCTGGAAGTGCTAATTATTGCTGCCCCACAGCCCCAGCACATTCATATGACTCTGGGCACATTCGTGTGATGCAAAATTGAGTGGCATTTGTCAGTGAGTTGAAGCAGTGTCCTCATCCTGTATATTGGTTAATTCCTTCTTTTTGCTTCTCTTTTCCAGAGGTTGATCTGTCTGAACTGCTGAAACTTGATGACTTGCAATCAACAGTCCGTAGAACAATAAGGTCAACAGTGTAAAGATGTGGATTTTTTTCTGGCTCTGAATGCAGGCTGCTATGCTGGGCCAATGAGGTGAGTCTGACTTTAGTTGACTCCCCAGTAGAAGAACAGAGTTCAAGGAAAGATTAAAGATACCTGAAAATATGTTGAGCTGTTAATACAGCATTCACTTCTTGTATCTAGAAGGGGCAAGTTTGGCTGCATGACCTTCTGACAAATGTCATTTTCTTGTTAAATGTTAAATCAGTGATGGGACCCTTTGACTGGAGATTGGTTTTCTAAGACCCGCAGTCTACACTGCAACCTTGCAGAACGATCAGGAGCATGTACTAGCACAATCACAAGATAAGTATTTCCTGTGAAGGTGAAACAACACTTAATTAATTAATTTTTTTTTTTTTTTATACCAGTAAGATTATACTTATTTGTTCCATACAGCTAGGATTGTTATGGGATTACATGCTTTGATATGAAATACAAGTTTGGATTTAATTCTAAGAGGAGCTAAACCTGGATCTTAAGCTAAATCCAGTGCTAGCAGCTCTGGACAGTATGGGTAACCTCCGTGGGGGATGGGAGGGGGGCACATAATTACTCATAGCACAGAAAGTGACATCACACTTACCTGTGGTCCAGACTGCCCACTTCTCAGTGGATCAATGCTGGCTTATACAGCCATACTTAATCTTGCTCCTCTGATTGCAAGGGGATCTCACCATAGCTTGATTACACCCAAATTCATGTTGCACTCAAAAATAAAAAAAAGATAAGGACTGGCATATGCATAACCCTATGGGGTGCTGCTTGAGGTATTCAGAAGTGATACAGACAGCTACATCCACATCAGTGTGTGTCTGTTATTCTCTATCTAAATAACAGGGAAGATATCTGTGACATTTGGAAAAAGAAAAAAAAAAAAAGATGAATTTGCCCAATATGTTTGCAGGGATATGGGATAACAGTACTGCATGGATGGAATAGCAGGGAGTGCCTGGGGTCAGCGGGTGAGTGGCAGAGCTGTGTGGGGATGGTTGTATGGGGCCACTCACAGCACTGCCCCAGCCCATGGGTTGGACAGGCAGGGTGAGCTATTCTTAGTCAAGAACTTCATACAGAACCCAGCCCTTAGAATAAAAGTCCAAAATTGCTTTTTGACTAAAAGATTGAGGCTTCTTATGTGGTTTGAGTCTGTCATCTGATGAACAGCTTGTCCCAAAAGTTATCGCTAACGTGACTACTGAGTGCTGTGGCATGCATTCCAAATTCACAAGGCAAATCACGAACAAACCAGCCACAGCAGCTGAGTGACCTGGGTGTCTGTCTTGCTGGTGAAAACTCTGGATTTGTCAACTGTGATCACAAAGTTGCTGTAGGCTTCACATAAATTAACTGTGTTGGTTTCAAATTCATGCTCCTAATGCTAAGTCTATTTACTATTAAATCATTCGGCGCATTAGTGTCTGTAGCAATAATACAATAAGGACAAGCATTTACAGATCTAACTTCAATTTGACTATCTGTACTGAAATCAGTGAGAGGCAGAAAAACTTAAGAATGCTTATATATCCTGTGATTGTTCTGTTCAAATAGAATTCTTCAAATCCATGGATAGTTTTGATTAGGTTACTGCTTATAGATAGTTGGTACATGCCTCATGGACCAAAGTAAATATTCATTTCAGATCTCAGTCCAATCATCAGGTGCCTACAAATTTACTGCTGCGGATTGAAAGAGATTTGCAGGGGTGCTTGTGTAGAATTGTGAAATCAAACGTAGATCCTTGGAATTGCTTGTTGGCCATAAGTGAATGGAAGGCAAGGTGCTGCTGTTCTCCTCTGGCTCATTTTTAGTTTTGAGATTCCAGTAGGCAGTGCTAAATGTGAACCCCTTCAATGCTGACCCCTCCCACATTCCCATATGCAGCTGCACATTCTAAATGCTGTGAAAAAACATCACACAGCACAGTGTGATCTGCAAGCATTTATATAGTAGATGAGCCACAGTGACTGTTCAGGCTTGAACTGGGTGTCACAGTTTATGCAAGTTCAGGAATGAAAATTTTGAAATGAAGAGAGGTAGGAAAAGCTAAATGATACCTTTGTTTCTGTGAAGCATTTTTCCATAAAAACCCAAATGTTGATGCCTAAACAAGGCCAAAAAATGTACTGTCCTTACCTCTCATTAAGTGTGTTTGCTTGCACAGTGCTAGGATCATCTGTAATTGAGACAAAATTCACACTTCTGCCAGGTCCATATGGCATTTCTGTGCTGTTGGGACAGTGTAGCAAAGTCTCCTTGTTTCTGAGCATGTGACGCTGAACCATCCCAAGGTGTAAGTTCAGCCAGCTTCAATGTGTTGCTGAGCTTGCTGCTGATGGCAGGGAGCTGGCTGGGCTCTGTCGCTGCCCCAGCCAGCTCCCACAGCAGTTCCCTGGCAGCCTGCTGGGCTGCAGTAGCCTATCAGTGTGGCGTGGCTGTACCAGCAGGCTGCTGGCAGCGTGACCAAAGCTGCAGAGCTGTGGGCTGCTCCTGGATATGTCTCCTCAGCTCCTTGCTCTGCCCAGATAATAGGCACTAGGATATAAAATTGCTCTCTTCTAACTCCTTTCCTTTTCCTGCTGTATAGGGACGTGCATATGTTTAACATATATGTTCACGAACTGTCAATCTTAGTACTATTTTTTCTTCTTCTACATTAACCAAAGCTTCATTTCATTTAGAGCACTGTAATGAATTGACTCAGCAGCACAGTCAAGGATACACCCCCTGGGTGCTTCAGCTTTTTCCAGACATTCCCGGGGCGTTGAGGGTCACTTTCAAGGCTTGTATCTATCGCAGGCATTTGGAGATCAAGTCCAAGTGGTCTTTGGAATTACTTAATACTCTGAAATCGCGTTCCTCCAAAGCTGATATCTCCTGTTTTGGACACAATATCCCGAATGTGGAGATAATAGATGTTGCCCTTGGGTGGAAGACCTTCATTCTCCTGGATGGTGGTTTTGGACATAGCATTCCAACCAAGGAAATCACAGTCAACCAAAAAAACCCCAACCCCCATCCCAATTGTGTAAGGAGTCTTGGCAACTCAAGCAGAGCCAAACTGATGTTGAACAGAACTTAATGATTTTAATTTTATTCAAACTGAATCTTCATCTGTGTTGACAGTACTCTTCTCCAATCTACTTCACAGTGACAGGCAGAATCCAAATCCCACTCAAATGAAAGTAAGAGGAAGCCAGAGATGGACTCCTAGCAAACAAACAAAAACAGTTTGACATTTTTACTTCAAAAGCACAGCAGTGGTTTACCAGCAAGGACTGTACTCATTAATGCTGTCTTATTTGTGCTGCTACCTATTATAGTTTTTAGTGTTGCTTTTAAAAAACATTTTTAAGAGCCAAGCAGTTTCACTGCTTTGAAATCTCTCTGCCCAAGAGTGAATCTTTGCATTCCTTTTCAAAATAGTCAGTTCTTTCGTGTGGAAGCTATGCAAGTAAGTTGGTGCACATTCATCAGTCTTCAAAGACAAATGGAAAATAAAGGGCTTCCTTATTTGAGACCACTTTACTTTTCTGCTCACTGCCTCCTTTCCCATTTCCTTTCCTTATTTGTCCTCCAGCAACAGCTGCTGCAGCCACGCCGTGGTGTTGAAGTGCGATGTCGGGTGAAAGGCAGACATTGTGTGGAGCCATGAGAGTGCCAGCAGGGCACTGCACGTGGGAACACGTTCAGGTGAGCCCAGCAGCTGCTGCGCCTCTGATGTGCAGCTCAGCCCTGTGTCACAGCCACTGTGCACCCAGTTATCTGTGTGAACAGACAGAAGCAAGAACTGGCATGGGCGCAATGCCGGCAGCATAGTTAGCATCACTGCCTGTGAAAGCATCCTGCTCGAACAAGTCCAAGTACACCCATCTAAACAGAAATTTCCAGTCTCAAACATTTCTGTAGCTTTCAAATATTCTGCTTTACAGTTGTGATATTTATGCTGCGGTAGACTGTAAGAACAGGAAGATATATATGCAGATGCTATAGCAGCCCATAGTAGCAGGTCGGAGTAACTTCCACTTCCAAATGTGGTCATTTTGGTGGACTGTTTGGTAAGTAGCCGCACACGTGGCTTGCAAAATCTCAAGGCAAAAGAATTCGGGATTTTTCAGGACGGCTGTGTGATTGCAGGTAATATTTAATGTAAGGATAACAATCAAATCACGAATAGTGAGCACACGCATAATACAGAACATGTGCACTAGGCGTTAGGCAGCAGCTGAGGGAAGCCAGCAGCCATCCCTGCAGCGCAGGCAGCGCCTGGCCCGCCACCTAGCGGAGTGCGCCTGCGGGCTGCTTGTGCAGCGTAAGTCAGTGCCAGGAATGCCAGGGGGATTTAAGGGCAACTTTTTTGTGAGAAAAACTACTGTGCTGCTGTAAGTTGACTGTCTCGCTTCTGCTCTGTCAAGTGGTTTTCCTTTTAATATCTCAGCTTGATGCAGAACTCTGCTTTCCACTTAATCCTCTGTTTGGAGTGTCTCAATTAACTGCATAATTATAGGAACACAATTGGGTCTTATCTTAACCACCCTCCACATCCCGTTCCCCAAAGAAAGGAAAAAAAGCCACCACAAGCAGCCCCCACCAACCTAACCTAACACCCCCCCCCCCAATGATTCTATATTCACTTCAGCTGTATTTCCTGTATATATTTGTAATGTTATTAAGAGGCCATGGTAATGTAATGCCATATAACAAGACAAAATTAAAGCACTTTACATTCCTTTTATTACCCACTTGTACCAACTTGGTAAAGGTACTGAAAGTGGGAGAGAGGGAACACGCATTTCTAAAGACAGGCTTCGTAACTTAAAAATGATAGCAGCTGCTAAAATATAGAGCTGTTCTACGGAGAAACAGGTACAATAACAAACTGTGCTGTGGTTCAGTTGTTAAACTGCTGCTGTCAGTCAATGTGATCCCTACCAGCTAACAATAAAAATGTTTTGACATGCAATCTTGTACACACTTCAATAATAGTTACCTAACTGGAATTTTCAGCCATCGAAATATTTCTTTTCCCACTAGCTTAGAATCATGAAAATTTCGGTGTGCTACAAGTCCTGCTTTAAAGGGCACCCTGTCAATGACAGAGCCACCAGAACAACTCTGTAAATTGCACTGTACAGAAGAGCCGTGTAAAATACAGCTGTTATATTTCATAATAAAAACCAGCTTATCATCAGGGACAGAGGGCTTTAGTGTCTAATACAAAATACCGTCGTGCAATGGGAAATGGAGGCCTCTCCCAGCTAAGCTCCATTCAGGCCTCAGCTGGAGCAGAAACAAGGCAGTGCTCATGCTCTGGGTGACCACAGAATTAATGTTGCTCAGCTCGTGCATATCCCCCACAGTGCCCAGCACAAGCAGAGGCTGATGCAGTGAGCGTGGCCACCACTCATCCCAGCTCAGGAAGGCAATGGAAAGTACAGCTTTCCTCACGGCTCCCCACCATGCTCCTTCCTGCAGCCATGCAGCGATGTGGTTTCATCTCCCAGTGGAAGAGATCTGTGAATGATTTGGAGGTTCAGAGTTCAGGGGTGGTTTGGAAAAACACCCGCGGGCTGCTACGCCCGTGGGGGAGCGGTCTTGTTAGATATGTTGTCTCTGGGTATTTCTGGCATTTCACCTCCTGACTGAAGTCAGGGAAACTCAAAGAAAGAAAAAAATATGGAAAACTACATCCAGACACTTCCAAAATTGGAAACTAGTTTCCTAATGTTTTGCCAAAAGCACAAGTTAGATCTTGTTTTAGCCACCCAGTCCTCCTTGGACTAGAAAATATTCAGTGCAGTTTCCTTTCAGATATCAGATAAGCAGCATAAATAGCCACCTAAGAATCAAAGCCATGACTAATTCCCATTCATTAGAAATGTGCAACATAAGTAACTACTTGTTTCACTGCTCATTAATTACACTGGGATGCCTCCAGCTCTGTCACATGCATCCAGGTCTGCTTCCATACTGTCTCCTTTGAATAAATCTATATTGTCCTTCTGCAGGACTGCACCAGTGAGAAGAAACAGGAAAGGCTGTGAGTCGTGGGCATCCCACTGTCTCTGTGTGTTGATTCCTGGGGAAGTAGAGGAGAAGAAGGGCTCCAGCAGGTAAGATGCAGCCATCAGTTTTGCTACTGTTATAACAGCTTGTGTCTGAGGTACCATTCCCAGATGGCTTTCCTAAGCCCTCAAATTTCAAACACTGCCAGGGAGTTTTGTAATTCACCTCACAGTAAATATAAACACTGCCTAATGGATGGCTTTAATGCTGCCTTTCTGCTTCAAGGCTTTTTTGTTGGTCACTGCTGCAGTGCTCAAACTTGCCCCAGGGCTGCACGCAGGCTGCCATGGAGTCAAGGGCTTAGGAATCTGTGCCATTTGAGTTCATGCTGATTATGGGTTTTGACTGAAATACCGTGGTATTCTTTTTAAAGAAAGTACTGAGTCACCAAAACTAGCACTAACCTTGTAAATGCATTGGTTTTGAGAGGAGATGTTCTCAAGCAGATGGAATTTCTGTATAGAGGGGAAAAAAAGTTCTTCAGTGATTAGGGCACTCGTGTATGGGAGCCATACAGTCAGCAAAGAGCTGTTATTTATGAACTCATCTCTAAACCTGCAAAGGAATTGAGCAGAGCAAGGATTTGAACCAGACTAGTTCCCCAATCAGTGGTTCATGGTCTCAGTGTATACTGCTAGTGCCAGTTTATTTCAGAAGCCTTGCTAAATATTCATGAAGTTTGGGATAAAATCCCCAAAAGACAACAGTTATAGGAGCTGGATGAGATACAGGCTGCTCAAGCCCTTGATTCAGGCTG
The DNA here is from genome assembly GCA_037305975.1 of Chrysolophus pictus. Taxonomy (NCBI): domain Eukaryota; kingdom Metazoa; phylum Chordata; class Aves; order Galliformes; family Phasianidae; genus Chrysolophus; species Chrysolophus pictus. The sequence goes on along the minus strand of CM074583.1, from coordinate 9,025,338 downwards.
GTCAGAGAAATACCGCATGCTCAAGTACCATCTCCCACACAGCGAGCTTATATGTAATGTTGCTCTCCATTCAGCATGATATAGAAAAAAGACCCCAAAAGTCAACTTCCTTTTTTCCTACTCCAATTCTGCCTACTCCAATGTACTAGAAATGAATAAAATTAAAATTGGACCACACATTTATATTCCCATTTTCCCTCCAACATCTCTTCCCTGGATAAGCCTGCTTTTAAGTTTGCCACTTATTCATTTTTTCAAGATTACCCTGAAAGGAGTGATTTTGTTTATCTTCAAAATGAAAGTTGGTGGGAATAGTAGCTTCCCCAGTGTTAATTGTATGAACAGAAAGTGGTGCTGTGAGGTCAAGAGGAAGTGCAGGACCTCAGTGCTCAAAATATTACCAAACTCTGTCATGAAAACAAATGTGCTCTGCTGCTTCTTGCTATGTATGGGGAATTTTCTCAAGATCTTCAGATCAGTCTTCTCTGACCACAAAGGCCAGATTCTCATTCTTACACTTTCTGCTTTTGAGAAAAGATAATAGTTTTCTGTTGACTTTTTTTTTCTTCATCTTTTCTTTTGGTTTTCTGGCAGCCTCACGTGGGCCCAGCACTGGAAGCAGGAGCTCGGAATTGCCCACTACAGCTTCCTTTCTACAGCACTGCCGTGGCCAGTGCCATGTGTTCCTGGGATCCTTGCAGGTAACGGGCTGAGCTGAGGGGTGCCAGCTGCTCAGGGTCACAATGAAGATCTGTGGGAAGCTAAGGTTAGTTTTTAATCAATAATCATAAGTTTCTCTGTTCTGATCTTATGCCAGATCTTAGTGTTAAACTCTAATGAAAGCCGTAGAAGACGTAAACACACACAAGCTTGCTTAGCTAGGAAATCAAAATATAATGGACATTTACAGCCAACAATCAAAACCATAACCAATTTGGCAGAGGAGCATTTTATACAACCAGTGATTTAGAAGGCTCCTACAGGTAAGCTACAGCAGCAAAGCAGCCGAGGCACTGTGCCCCACCAGCTCTGGGAGCTGCGTGAGGTGGTGCCACTGCCCATCAGTCCCTGGAGCTGACCTGCTGCTGCAGGTACCTGTTGTTGTGCTGGGCCTTGTTACACAGGGCCAGCTCTCCTCATAAACCATGTGGGAAATTCTAAAAATTATACCTGTGTAAGTAGGAGGATAACTAAAACATATGTTACCAGGTTCTAGAAAAGCTCTGAATAGCTACCAAAGTTTTCTGTACTTGTACAGTCAACAAAGTACAGTTGGAAAGAGTACCGTAGTGAGACAGCAAAGGAACAAACAGGGAAGGAATGCTCACCTGTATCCAAAAATTTAGCCTTGCAATGAAAAGCTCCACAGAGGAGGAATCTCCAGAAAGAGATCCTCTGCTAGTGTTAGTCAGCCTTTAAGTGGGGTCTAAGAGAGGTGCAGCCAGGTTCCACTCCTTCAGGTGATCAATCAGTCGATCAGGCCTTGATTAAACAATTCCTGTACAGTACTTTATCCAAACACTGAACCACTGTGCTGTGCCATTGGAGTAATGTGAGAAGTCCTACACATTGAGAGGTGACTGCATCAACTGCAGTGGAGTGCAGCTTCCAGCCCTGACTCCTGAAGGTCAAGGATGCTTCTCACAGGTGAGTTTTTGGGTGGTGGAGTGTGATTGTGAAATTTAGAGCTAGGCCTTTTCTTAGGTATGATGGAGTTTTGTAGGTTGATTGTAGCAGTTTTGTAGGTTGGTTTTGAAATTGTACTTTTACTTTGCTAATTAGGTGGTATTCATGGCCAGCAACTTGAACTAGGCAGTGTTAGAAGTGTGATGTGTCAGTGCTGGGTCAGAGGACAAGGGATGTCAGTGTCTGAACCACAGCTGAAATGCTGTACCTGGCCCTGGTTACGTTGCTGAAGCTTTGTGGGGTGCAGTTCTTCTGTAGAAAATGGAAATGATCGTTATTTGCCTACCACTAAAGAGTGCTACGGCAGGCTGTTAGCTCCACTGGATTGCCCATATGAAGCTGTACAGAACTGCTCAGAAAGCTCCACTAGCTAGTTGGGATTTGGACTCGCATTTTTTCAGCTCTGCTAACTAAATCCCAGTGTAATAATTGCAATAGATTCTTTGTCTGGTTCTTCTTTTATTTTGCATGTCATTGGGAAGGACCTTCTAATCTACGCACCAAGCTCAGCAGCAGTGCAATCAGGAAAGGAACCGAACTTTAGGGCTTCTGTCAGTTTGGATTGGAAATAATTATGCAAAAGATTGTGAGATTTTGCTGTCTTGAAATGAGAAATGCACTTGAGCTTCAGTTTATCCTGGAATGCAACTTCAGTTCAAATCTTAGCTTCACATAATATGATTTTGACTTTTCCTAATAAAAAAATCAGGTGGAAATGACTAGAAACAGGAAGAAAACACCTGAATTTGCAGAAAAATGCCTCGATGGTAGTGAAATGAGAACGCCTGACACACTGCCTCATGGTGTTCATTCTTGCTCAGCTACAGTGAAGGCAGATTAGGCATAAATTACTCAGTGAGCAAATGCCTTGTTTTCTCTAAAACTCCACCTCTTTTGGGCATCCTGCCCTGTCCCCACCCCTTGCACTTGTCTGCATGTCTTAATGGCAGTATTCATGCAGCTGGTAATTTATGTGTCTGAGAGAGAAGATTTACACAGAGCCTTCCCTTCAGTTATTCAGAAAATGTGAGATACAACATGTGATTTGTTAGGTCCCGAACTCTAACTTAAAAGTCATGAACATCTTAATAGCTGGGCTCGAGCAAGAGGAGTTTTATATGCAATTACTTGATCTAGAAGCTAGTTCTGAAGTCCTCGCTTTACACCTAGTTACAAAAGTTTGTCTTCAAAATAAATACAATGCCTATTGTAACATAAGCACACAGTAATTTGGCTTGGCTGAAGCAGTTCAATGCTCTGCTCTAGAAGACAGACGGAGCTGATCCTGTTACGGAGACCTACTTGATTCACTTGGTGTCTTGTGTCATAAACACGAATTGTTAATTTCATATTACTCATAACAGGCGCACTGTGAATGTTTGCAGCGTTTATAGGATATCAGTTACAAATGTGATTATACCAGCCATTCCTCAGGACTGACACCAGTTTCAAATTAGAAGCTGACAGGCCTCACCTGCTCCTGAGTTCACTGACAGGTCACCTTCTTGTCATTTTGGCTGTCCCCCCCTCACAATGACATCTGTGTTCATAAAGGGACAACGAGGGACTCTAAGTTGTTAGAATTGTTGAAGAATAAGAATAAGGTGTCATCTACTCCAATAACGTAGTACTCAACTTTGGCCTTTCAGATGGCGTGATGCTTGTAGCACCTGACAATGTTTCCAGATACAAGAATAGCCGGATCGGAGGGGCAGCAGTTGTTCCCTCTTCTATGCACGGATGCTAGGCATTCTGCTCAGTGTTAGCCACAGAGTATGGACAATGAGTATTCAGCAAATCTGAAGTTTCAAAATACTTTTTACATAAAGGAATAGCACATTAGCTTAAATTAAAATATTCAGAGATGTTATTACACATTCAGATTTCAAAACAACCTGTGAAAGGCAAAAGGTAAATACTGTTCAACAAACAATTAGATAAAATACATTTAAAGCCTTTTCAATTTTTGGACATTTGCATAAACCTATTTGTGTACTGTGGGCATAGATGCAAACCGTAATGTTATGTGGAATTGCCTTAGCACTTAAAAACACATATTTCTTCCTTTCTAATGAAGAATTTTCACATTCACTCAATTTATCTAATGCAGTTGAGATAGAGCAGTCCAATTACTCTGCCTAGACACTTCTCAAAACTTGGAAAAAGGGCATCCATCTTCCAACACAACTTCATAATGAGCTTATTTCTGTCAGTGAACACACAGAAATGTCAGATCCAAACAACCTCAAACTGTCCAGAATAGAGATTTGGGCTCCTCTGCATTTCAAGTTTACTCAATAAGTGCACAAACCAATACATGCATGCCTCAAACGGATCAGCTGTAGATCTGTCTTCCTATAGTTTGGGTTTTACAGGAAGCTAAGCATATAAGCATATACATATAAGCCCACTGAAGTTGCCTGGGCCATTCCTGCTGTATGTAGAGAAGAAGGTCTGTGGGTGAGCTCCCAGCTGTGGGGAATGAAAGCTTTTCTCCTGGCTGCGCCAGGGGCTGGACAGACTTACACTCACATTGAGCTCAGTTGTGTGCTGGTGGGAAAAGAGCAGAGACATGTTCCTTAGAGGGTGGGAAAGGATAAACAAGATGTTGAATTGCCAAATGAAGGACTCAGAGCAGTCAAGGAAAATCTTTTTTTCTTTTTCCCTCACTAAATTAGACCTTTATTTTTGTCTTAGACACCATGGCTAGCAGAACTGAGAGGACAGTCACAGTTATCACAGTTGCCATCATTCTCTGAAATCTGTCCTTGATTTTATTTTCTGCTTCAGGAAATATATTACAGTATTGTTATTTTATCTATATTAAATACACCTAGGGCCTGACTCTTCATGGTGTAAACAAGTATGACTTCAGGAAAGCAGTGCTGAATCACGCCATCTGTGTGTCTGATTCTTAATATAAAAAGGAACATGCTACTAGAGAGTAGACAGAAGTAAACGTTTGTAATAGAAACTCATGTTATCAACCCAGACACCCCCCTTTGGTGTTTAGTAGGAAAAAAAACTCACCTACAGTAGATTTACAGAAACCACCACTTTTTTTTTTTTAATGATTTGGATATTGATCATTTTTAATCTTCTTCTCAGAACAACCGGGAGATCTATTATAGCTTGAGCCAGCCATGAAAAGCAGGTCCGTTCTTTAACCTGCCCCAATTCACTTGGACATATTTTATATCTCCAGGGATTCAGCCACAAAGTCCATTAGAGCATCAGATGCAGTGAGGTCAAATCAATTGTCCATACTGCAGACAAGGTAACCATCATTTACTGTAATTCTCCCCCGTCATGGTAGAGGAGAGGAAAGGTTAAAAGCTGTATTACCATGAGGCTGTCTCATCTATCTTTCAGTATATTGGTAATACCTAAACATTGCTTAAAGAACTGAATGCGCAATCTTAAATCTGTGTTAAAATGGATTTAGAGGTTAGATTTCCAAATTGAGAAATTTGCTAATAATGATTTCTTCAAAGAAAAGCAGAAAGAATAAAAATTTTAAAACAAAAAGCTTAAAATATATAGTCAAGTCTGACACAAGTGATCCGAAGCTATACTGAACGTTCATCCCACAGTGACCTGAATGACTGTTATTTATCCTTCCCTATACATAGATATATTTACCTATGAAGTAATTTGCTGTCATCTCTTTAAGGTGGAGATGCTACGACAGTCCAAAAACAAAAGAGGAAGCAAATTCAGGATGTATATTTTTGCACTGTAAATCAAGTCCTTATGTGTTTGCACTCTAGGATGGGCAATAATAATTGACTGAAGCAATCACTGCTGTGGGAAAACAAACGTCCTGGCAGTGTCGCATCTGAAGGTCAAGCCTGATGACACAGTAAGCACCTGAACTCTCACTGACTCCCGGGGAGGCGGCCTATGAGCACCTCCCGGAGCTCGCCTGGCAGGGACAGATTTACGCAGCTGCCGGGGCGGGGGGTGAGGATGCTTTCTCGCTCCCACCTCCTTCCGTTGGGTCTGCAAAGTCATTTATTTCCATAACAGCGCCATGTTCTCTCTGGCGCCTCTGCTTGGTATGTCAGCTGCATGAAACCAGAGAGAAAAGGCACTTCTGAGCTGCCAGGAACCGTGCATCCCTCCTTCAAACAATTGTGCTGGCTCTGATTCACTTCACACAAGCTGATGCACTGTTTGCACGTAGGGGAGCTGTGTCCACCCTGCATACGTGTGAAAGCTGTAGTACTGTGGCCCAGATCTTGTTGGACACTGTTGAAGCAGGAAGCAACAAACCCAGCTTTATTCACTTGAATTGCTTATTTGCCTTTTCTAGGTTAATCTTTTCTCTGTCCCTGGATTTCTTTGATCCTGGGATGTTTTCATTGAGAAAGTGATTGAAGAGGCATTTGGGTTTTCTGTATTATGGAAATCTTTTCACAGCTGTCAGAATCACTCATTTTGTCCTTCTGTTTCAGAAGCTAAGTTCTAAGCAAACATACGTGTACATTTAAAACAGAGGCAAGGGAATAAGGAACAAAAAATAGTCACTCTAGTACAAGTGTGTATTTCTGAGGCTGACATATATTCTGACATATGTTCGTGGTAACCGTCTTGGGAGACAATGGGATGAACTCAGTGGTAGTGTAAGAGCTGATTATGTAGATTACAGATAGTAAATATTTGTAAATATTTGTAAAACTTAGAGTTTAACACTCAGCACAATAAATTCCACTTTCAGATAATGTGGGCATTCAATAACCATAAAAAGAAACTGGTAAAAGTTTTGTATGTGCTGAAGGAGAGAAAATGTGCTTTAAATTAGGTGTTACATACCTTTCACTTAGCTGCTTTTCCTCTTCTGTTTCCTCTTTTCATGATTTACCTTAATGCAGACTATCTGGGCTCCTTTTCCTCAGTCTGTGTTGCCCATCACCTCTGAATTTGTCCCTATGAATACTTATTCACAGGTCTTTCACAACAGTGCAGACTGGCACTGTGCTATAAAATAAAAGTAGCATTCAATTATAAATTGTATATAAACTGTAAATCTTTGCAAAGGTGATTACCAGAACAGCATTTTTTTAAATTTAATTTTGACATAAATATTATGAAATAAATTAAAGCGAATGTAAAGCTGAATAAGTTCATCCCAGAATCTGGAAGGAAGCAAAAGGTTAAAACTGAATACGTGCCTTCATAATAGCACAAAATTAGGACTGGGTGCACTTTGGTCTGTTGCTCTCCTTGTTCTGGAGCACCTCTCAGATCACTTGCAGCTCAGCAGTACCCTTACTGCTGGTACATACTCTGCAATGCTCATTCAGAGAACGGCCCACTGGGTTATTTAGCTGAAATTGGAGTCTCTAAAGGGATCAAACTTTGCTGTTCTTTGGCTTCAGTGGATATCACAGCCCTGAATGGAATACCACTGAACATAACAGAAAGCCTTCGGATCTGGAAAAATGCTTACTGACATCAGTGAGAGGAAAGGAGCTTCAACTCCAGTGGTTAACACTTCATTGTGGCCTTTTTCTCAGTAGATAAAAACATTGGCTTTGTGTACTCATTTTTTTAAGATCAGTATGACAAACCTAAATTGTCCAGTGAATGTGTGTGCTGTGTTAGCATTGCAAGTCACATTAGACTTTTGAAAAAATGACTATTTGATTTTACAATAATTCCAGTCTGTGCAGCAAACAAATGTATTCTTAAGGAAATCTGTTTAACCAGGAAAATCACTAAGGAATTCCTCAGGAGTTATATATAGCTTTTAGTTGACAGACTTCCTTAAATAACTCCTTTTTCTATGTCTACAGTAATTAAAACAAAAGTTGTCCTTTGAGTATTTGCTGTTGGCATGATGTATTTCGTTTAATTTTCTCCAAATGCTAAAGAGCTTTCTACATTTATGGGGAAGCAGTTTGGTCTTTTGTGAACATGAGAGAGATTCACATTCTTTGAATTTGCTATAAGGTAATATATTCCAGTATACGTCTCTGGTTCTCCTGGTCATTTTGAGGGAGTGCAGAAATTGCCTGCTCATTGCATCAGTAGTCACTGTCCTGGAAGCTGATTTAATGGCATGACAGCTGTAGCATTACAAACAACATCAGTTGTGGGGCTTTGGGGATAAAATTCCCTTCTAAGTAACCAAAGAAGGCAGTCCCGATTACAGAAAATGGTGACATGAAACAGAACGGCTCTGAATACATGCATGAAACAAGCGGAAGAGAAGTGCGTTTGTAAGCAAGTCTTATCCTGGGTGCAGCTTGGGCTGTGTTAAAGCACAACTAATTTATGTTGAAGATGAAACGCAAAAGCTCTTGTAGAGGTTAGCAGGGGGCATCTCCATTTTTGAAAAGTAATGTACTCTTAAATGTTGAAATACATTTTAGTGAATGACATTGTACATCTATATGAAAATGTTTTGTGCGGTGTTACAGGCCACCAGAGAAGACTTGAGTAAGAAAAAAAGCGTTGTCGTTCGTGACTGAATGAAAAACCATTCGCTTAGAAGGAACACACGAACTAAATCTAAATGCTTAATTAAATATTTTGGTATTTGTTCTGGGATTGATTTATCAACAAGTGACTGATGGTTCTTGCTTTATACGCATCCATCTACCTTGCTTATGAGTTTGTTAACTTCCTCAGATGATGGTTAAAAGATCAGTGTATATTTGACCAAACCAGAAAGGTGGAAGGTGAAAACACAGCAAAATGAAACGTGAACTGAAAGTTCTTCATTTTGTCACATGTTCTTTTTAAACAAATGTGTCAGATTAATTGAAAGACAGAAATTTACCAAGATTTTCAAAGACAGAAAAGGAGTAGAAACATTTCTACGAATTAGAAGAAAAAAACGTATTTCATTTTGCCTTCCCTGTCCTCAATTCCAGCCGTGAATTTAGAATTAATATACTCTGATTCTGAATCCATAAGAGAAATTGGCTGTAAACAAAAGCTAACATTTATTTTCATTACTAAAGCTGAGGAAAATGTAATCTGTATGACAGGAAAAGTTTATATAGTGTTGGAATAAAAAACATTTTTTAATTTAAAAAAAAAAGTATAACAAAGAGAAACAAACAAAGAAATCAGATGTTTTTTTTAAATGCAGTTTTTAACTGGTTAAGATATCCCTTTCAGCACAGCATGGGATATAACATGAATCTTAACTGTGACCTAAAAATCTGCTTATGTTTCCTCATAGTAGGGATTTTGCTATATTACCTCATTTTTACTGCCAGAAGTGAAACTGCTAGATTTCTGGGGACTGTTAGCAATAATTTTTTTCCTATGGCTATTAGTTCATTAATAATCTTGCCATCTCTCCTATGAAGTCATGAAAAACTCTTAATATTAAAAGGTACCTCATACGTCGTTTACTATAAACATGAAGTAATATTAAGCATTTGTAAATATGACCTTCCTTTGCAGGACTTGTCTCTCTTTTCATTTTTTCTTTCTGAATCTGTCCTCCTGTTATCTTTGAATATCCATGAAAGAAGCCAAAGAAATGGGAATTCATATATGTAGTGATATTAGTCATCTTACTCACAGATATTCTATAGCTTGTCCTTTTTTCCAATTCCTCTTACCTGGTCCTTTCATAACTCAGTCTCTCTAGTTGGAGCCAATGTGTTTTACAAATGTAATTTATACAGTAGTTGATGATTTAAATGGCAAAAATCCAAAATCTTATGAGTTTTAAAAAACGTAAGTCTATCTGGATCTCATTAACAAAAGTTCTTGATTGACTACAGCAGGAATTCTATTTTTTTTTTTAAACTGTTCATTTTATTCATGAAATTCAGCTTTCCAAAAATACTGTGGAATTGTGTTTTTTTTCCCATTGTCTTTTTGTTCACTGGATCCAGTCTAAACTTTCTCAGTGGTAATATATAGGATGATGCCAGTTGTGAGATATCATGACCACCAACCACACTGGCAAGATAAACACTGCAACAGGAGTTTTCATAATACAGGAATTCCAGGATGCAGTAGATTTACTTTAGTCCTGAGACTGAGAAACTTCTAAGCATGTATTAAAAAAAAAAAAAAAAAAAAGGTTAGAATATTAGGTTATTAGGTTATAATATAAGGTTGTATATTAGTGCCAGACACTTGCCCATGAATAAAAGCCTAGCTACTTTACTATTCCATTCTGAATGTCTAAAAATCAAAACACATCAACTTAGCCTTATCCAACCTGTGAGAACGTAGTAGAACCAGCTTGGTTCCATTTGGGAATAGTTGAGGCTCTCAACTAAAAAGAAACAGCTTGCTTGTTAATTTGTGGCTAGAGCTATTCTGATAAAGATTACAATAGTGTTAATTAGTGGAGTCATAACTTGAGGAGCTATTAGGATCCGCTGACCTTCTTCCTGCATAAATTTTGACCCTTACTACTACTACATTGAATATCCAAAATAAGAATCGGCTCATATTGGTATTAAGTATGGGACAAGTTTATTTTATTATGGTTTTGTAAAACCCCACTGGTATCTACTCTTTTATTTTGGATTTGGGATAAAGATATCGGAATAGTATGGGGTAAAGCAATTGCTGATCGTGGATCCAGTTGCATGCTCTGCTCAGTTTAGTGCTTTATGTGAACAGGATGTGAATTATGCAGGTGGGCTTGAAGAGCCTCCTGTTGATACTTATATCTCTTAAGACATCACTCGCTACCAGATATTATCAACATACGTGGCACCTACTTTGGAAGGAACATGTTTTTTTTAAAGACATTTTGCCATTTTAATAGTAAATGATATTACTATATGCCATTTCATCATCCTTATCAGCTGAGGCATATGCTTTTTCTGGTGACTGGTCTATTGATCTGTGTGCACCCTAATTGGTGCTTCTATGAGCAAAGCATGACTTCATTGCCCTCACAGAAATTCCTCACTGGCATCCCTACTGTGCTCTTCACTCTAGTATTGCGGTGTTTTGCATGCATACTTTTCTAGTTAATGTACATCTTTAGATTTGGCTGAGAGGTAATGAGATACTTGGGTAGGCCCTGAAATAGAGTGCTAAGTATGCCTTCTGTACTTTCCTCACTTGATCATATCAGCTTCTGGCTTTAAAATGATGCAATTTAGAGCAGTATGACAGAGTTCTGAGGTAAAAAATAAAAATAAAAAAAAAATCCCAAGAAAGATACAAAATGATGAAAAATATACTGAAAAGACTTTCTCTACTTTCCTCTCTCATTTGCTCTTTTTATCTTAAGTACCTGCTTTATTGGAGGACAGGACATTAATCAGACATCTCATAAGCCAGACTCTTATGCAGATTGATCAATTTTGGGATCTAAAAATGCTTATTGGTCTCTATGGATTTGAGCTGAATTTATTTAATATAAAGTGCAATATAAAAAGCCCTCTCTGCAGCTAATTAGCCTCTAGGTTATCGCTGGCCCAAAGGCAGTGTAGTGAGTTTTCATTGTTACTTGCAACGATCAGCAGTATTTAATTCTTACGTTATACAAAGTACATGGCACGTGCTCATTTGGCTTCTGTGAATACATTGTTTTTAGGCTCTAATTACATTTTTAATTTTTTTTTTGTCTCTTAAAAAGGCCGCTAATATGAGGAACTTTGCTGAAATTGGTTAAGTTATGAAATCACAGCAGCAGTAAACGTGTATGTTCCTCCAGAATCATACTACTGTAGCCAGGGGCAAGATTTGTTTGTTACATTGAAAACCTAAAACAAATAGGGCTTATTCAGACTCCTTTGGGACAGGGCTGACCTAGACTTATTAATTATTCCTGTTTCCTAAGGAGACAACATAAGCTTTAACTTCATTGGATAATCCTGCTTTCTCAGAAAACATTTACACATGTTCCAATACCCAGTTAGCAGTGGCAGGCAGGAACTCTTTAGTGGTTAGAGAAGTGGCAGAAGGTTAAATCATCTGACTTTGATGTTATGTTGATTGTTTTTCTGTAGTGTACAGTAACATCTTAAAAAAGAAAAGAAACAAAGTGGATGTATTCATTTCTGGACAAACAGAGCTGACAAGTTAAAGAATATGTGAATGTCTTAAGCTGAGACCAAAGTGCTTCATTTATAATGGAGATTACGGTAAGGAACAAATGAAGTTGTCTAAATGTCTCTTGAGACTTTATTCTGATTTGGCCACAAGTTAATATCGCAACCAGCACTTAACAAAATGCAGGGTTGTATTATCTTTTAGCAAATGCCAGTCATGTGCAATCCAAACAGGTCAATTACCAGCAATTCTCTGAAGATCTTCTGAAACCTCAGAAGAGTTATAGATGCCAAGAAAATGTCTAGATGCACAGAGACAGAGGAAAGGAAATAGGGCAGAAAACAATTTGCAGAAATGGAACTTAACCCTGAGAGGGGAGAACCTGGCCTGATTTCCATTTCATTAAATATTTATGTAGAGACATACATTTAATGTGAATCTAAATTATAGAAAAAGCATGCATGTAACATGGAAGGAGAGAGGGAGGAAAGGGAGGAGAGAGGAGAGAAAGGAGGAAGGAGGAAAGGAGGGAAGGGAGTAGGGAAGGAGTGAAGGAAAGGAGGAGGGAGGGATGGAAGGAAGGGAGGAAGGAGGAGACGAGGGAAGGGAGGAGGGAAGGAATGGAGGAACGGAAGGAGGAGGGAAAGGGAGGAAGCAAGGAAGGAGGAAAGGAAGAGTGGGGAGGAAAAGGAAAGGAAGGAGGAAAGGAGAGAAGGGAGTAGGGAAGGGAGGGAAAGAAAGAAAGGGAGGGAGGGAGGAGGGAAGCAGGGAAGGGAGGAAGAAGGAAGGGAGGAAGGATGGGAACGAAGAGAAGGGAGGGAAGGGAAGGGAGGGAGGAATGAAGGAAGGAGGAAAGGAAGGGAGGTAAAGGAGGAAGGAAGGGAGGAGGGAAGGGAAGGAAGGGAGGAGACAAGGAGGGGAGGGAAGGTAGGAGACAGGGAAGGGAAGGAAGGGAGGAGGAAAGGAAGGGAAGTAAGGGAGGAAGGAAGGGAGGAGGGAAGGAAAGGAAGGGAGGAGACAAGGAGGGGAGGGAAGGTAGGAGACAGGGAAGGGAAGGAAGGAAGGAGGAAAGAAAGGGAAGGAAGGGAGGAAGGAAGGGAGGAGACAAAGAGGGGAGGGAAGGTAGGAGACAGGGAAGGGAAGGAAGAAAGGAGACAGAAGGGAAGGGAAGGAAGGAAAGGAGGAGGGAAGGGAAGGAAGAAAGGAGACAGAAGGGAAGGGAAGGAAGGAAAGGAGGAGGGAAGGGAAGGAAGGAAGGAGGAAAGGAAGGGAAGGAAGGGAGGAGGGAAGGGAAGGAAGGGAGGAGACAAGGAGGGGAAGGAAGGTAGGAGACAGGGAAGGGAAGGAAGGAAGGAGGAAAGGAAGGGAAGTAAGGGAGGAAGGAAGGGAGGAGATAAGGAGGGGAGGGAAGGTAGGAGACAGGGAAGGGAAGGAAGGAAGGAGGAAAGGAAGGGAAGTAAGGGGAAGAGTAAGGGAAGAGGGGAGGGAAGGTAGGAGACAGGGAAGGGAAGGAAGGAAAGGAGGCGGGATGGGAAGGAAGGGAGGAGACAAGGAGGGAAGGGAAGGGAAGGGAAGGGAAGGGAAGGGAAGGGAAGGGAAGGGAAGGGAAGGGAAGGGAAGGGAAGGGAAGGGAAGGAAGGAAGGAAGGAAAGGAGGAGGGAAGGAGGAGGGAAGGAGGAGGGAAGGAGGAGGGAAGGGAAGTAAGGGAGGAAAGGAGGAGGGAAGGGAAGGGAGGGATGAGGAAGGGAGGGGAGGAGGGAGCGAAGAAGAGGGGAGGAGGGAAGGGAGGAGAGAAGGAGAGAAAGGAAGGGAAGGAAGGGAGGAGACAGAAGAGAGGAAGAACAGGAGGGAAGGAAGGAAGGGAAGGGAGGAGTGAATGTAGACAGGGAAGGGGGAAAGGAAGGCTGGGAAGGGGAAGAGAGGAAGGAAGGGAAGGGAGAGAAGGAGGAAAGGAAGGGAGTGGAGGGGAGGGGAGGAAAAGGAAGGGAAGGAAGGAAAGAGGAAAGGAGGGAAGGGAGGGAAAGGAAGGGAGTGAGGAGGGAAGCAGGGAAGAGAGGAAGGACAGGAGGGAAGGGAGGGAAGGAAGAGAAGGGAGGAGACAAGGAAGGAAAGGAGGAGGAAAGGAAGGGAAGGGGGAAGGGAGGAAGGATGGGGAGAGGGAAGAAAGGGAGAGGAATGAAGGGAGGAAAGGAAGGAGGGAAGGGAGGGAAAGGAAGGGAAGGAAGGGAGGAGACAAAGAGGGAAGGGAGGAAGGAAGGGAAGGGAGGAGACAAGGAAGGAAAGGAGGAGGAAAGGAAGAGAACGGGAAGGGAGGAAGGATGGGGGGAGGGAAGAAAGGGAGAGGAATGAAGGGAGGAAAGGAAGGAGGGAAGGGAGGAGACAGAAGGGAACTAAGGAAGAAAAGCTGGGAAGGAGGAGGGAAGGGAGGATGGAAAGGAAGGGGAGGGGAGGAAAGGGAAGGGAGGAAAAGGAAGCAAAGGAGGGAGGAGGGAAGAGAGGAGAAAGGGAAGCAAGGGAGGGAGAAGGGAAGCAAGGGAGGAGGGAGGGAGAGAAGGAAGGAAAAGAGGGAGGAAGGAATAAAAGGAGGAGGGAAGGAAGGGAGGGGAGGAGGGAGGGAGGAAAGGAAGGGAGAGAAGGAAGGAAACAAGGGAGGAAGGAATAAAAGGAGGAGGGAAGGAAGGGGAGGGGAGGGAAGGAAGAAAGGAAGGGAGGGAGGAGGGAAGCAGGGTAGTGAGGGAGGAAGAGGGAAGGAAGGGAAGGAAGGAAACAAGGAGGAAAGGAAGGAGGGAGGGAAGGAAGGAAGGAAGAAGGGAAGGAAGGGAACGAAGGGAGGAGAGAAGGAGGGAAGGAAGGGAAGGGAGGAAACAAGGAGGAAGGGAAGGGAAGGGAAGGAAGAGGGAAGGGAAGGGAAGGGAAGGGAAGGAAGAGGGAAGGGAGGAAAGGGGGAGGGGGAGGGAAGGAAGAGGGAAAGGAGGAAAGGGGAGGGGAGAAAGGAAGGAAAGAGGGAAGGGAGGGAGGGAAGGGAGGAGACAAGGAGGGGAGGGAAGGTAGGAGACAGGGAAGGGAAGGAAGGAAGGAGGGAAGGGAAGGGAAGGGAAGGGAAGGGAAGGGAAGGGAAGGGAAGGGAAGGGAAGAATGAAGGGAAGAATGAAGGGAGGGGGAGGGGGAGGGAAGGGAGGAAAGGGGAGGGGAGAAAGGAAGGAAGGAGGGAAGGGAGGGAGGGAAGGGAGGGAGGCAAGGAAAGGAAAGGAAAAGGGAAGGAAGAGGGAAGGGAGGAAGGGAAGGGGAGGGGTTGGGGAGGGGAGAAAGGGAAGGGAGGAAAGGGGAGGGGAGAAAGGGAAGGAAGGAAAGGGGAGGGGAGAAAGGAAGGAAGGAGGAAAGGAAGGGGAGGGAAGGGAGGGAGGAAGGAAGGAAGAAGGGAAGGAAGGGAAGGAAGGGAGGAGAGAAGGAGGGAATGAAAGAAGGGAGGGCGGAAAAAGGAAGGAAAGAAGGAGGAAAGAAAAGGGAAGGGGAGGGGAGGGAAGGAGGAGGGAAGGAGGAGGGAAGGAAAGGAAGAGGGAAGGAAAGGAAGAGGGAAGGAAAGGAAGAGGGAAGGAAGAGGGAAGGGAGGAAGGGAAGGGGAGGGGAGAAAGAGAAGGGAGGAAAGGGGAGGGGACAAAGGGAAGGGAGGAAAGGGGAGGGGAGAAAGGAAGGAAGGAGGGAAGGGAGGGAGGGAAGGGAGGAGAGAAGGAGGGAATGAAGGAAGGGAGGGAGGAAAGGGGAAGGAGAGGAGAGGGGAGGGGAGGGAAGGGGAGGGAAGGGAAGGGAAGGGAAGGGAAGGGGAGGGGAGGGGAGGGGAGGGGAGGGGAGGGAAGGGGAGGGGAGGGGAGGGGAGGGGAGGGGAGGGGAGGGGAGGGGAGGGGAGGGGAGGAAGAGGGGAGGGGAGGGGAGGGGAGGAAGAGGGGAGGAAGAGGGAAGGAAGAGGGAAGGAAGAGGGAAGGAAGAGGGAAGGAAGAGGGAAGGGAAGGGAGGGAGAGAAGGAAGGAAGGGAGGAAAGGAGAAAAAAAGAGAGAGAAGGGAGAAAGGGAGGAAGGAAGGGATGGAAGGAGGGAAGGAAGCACAAAGCCATGACAGAAGGAAAGGAAGGGAGAAAGGGAGGAAGTAGGGAAAGGAGGAGGGAAGGGAAGGGAGGGAGGGAGGGAGGGAAGGAAGGCAGGAATGAAGGAAAGGAAGGGAGGGAGGGAGGGAAGGAAGGTGGAAAGGAAAGGAGGGAGGATGAGAAGGGAAGGGAGGGAGGGAGGGAAGGAAGGTAGAAAGGAAGGGAGGGAGGTTGGGAAGGGAAGGGAGGAAGGAAGGGAAGGGAGGGAAGGAAGGAAGGAAGCCCAGACCATTGACTGTGAAAATTATGCATGCCAAGTTATTTTTATTTATAGTCATTTAAATTCATTTCTAAGAGTAAGACATGTATGATTTTTATACATATTGATATTATATATCATATATAATGATTATATAAGAATATATTTTAATTATATATTACAATTATACCTTATAATATGTTTAATAAACAGTTCTCACACTCAACAGGAATTTGCGTTAATTAAGTACATGATGTATTGAGAATAAATAAAGATGGAACTATAGAGAGGAACATAAGGTGGACGAGTAAAATGGGCATTCAGAAAGCATTCATACAAGATACACAGGACGGAAAATGGCTCCCACTCACTCACAGAAACACATACCTGGGTGGCTGAATCTAGCAGTCCTTGCCAGCTCTGCTCCTGTGAGTGCAGCTGCCATTGTTTAAAAAAACAAAAAAAACAAAAAAAAAAAAAAAAAAAAAAAAAAAAAAAGCACTAAGTGTATCACATGCTGGGCAGTATAGCAGGTGATACTGTAGCCTGTAGGTACACCCAGTCCTGTCAGGGTTCAGTTGCCTGACAAAGAAAGAAGAGCAGGTAAACTGAACTGCACACAGTGATAAAAGTAGGGTAACACCCACATGCTGAGCATGAGTAGTTGAGCTTACACTGATGGAAAACGGGATTTGAATAGTTAAAACATAATACATCACCCAGAGATGAAAATATAACTATAAATGAGTATACATTTCTGAACCATGAGAGGACTGGTAGAGAGGAGAAATGATATCTATCCTTCTCCTGTCCTGAACTATTTGCTTTTATCTCCATTTTTTTAAATAACTCAGATGTGTGTGTGTGCAGTGGAAATTATGCCTTTTTGTACATGAACCCCAAAACAACTGGAAATCTCCTTCCTGGCTTAGGAGTGAGACACATGTATGTACTAACACCACTTCACACAGGCTTTCACATACTTACTGTGCCTCCATCATTCCTCTGCTTCCAAGTGTTTCATTTTGTACCCTCACTGAAAGTCATGGCAAACAACTATGCAGAAAAAAAGTATTTAAAAAGAACCAAAACATAGGAAGATCAGTTTCTAAGAGAGAAATATAAAACCAATATTACATTTTGAAATCACAGTTAATCAAATGCTGTACATGAAAGAGCGAAGACCAGATTCTGTTAAGATTTTTAGCACTATTAAAAATCTGGAAAAAAAAAAAAAAAAAAAAAAGGCTATTACTCCATTTGTGAGTGCCACTGAAGAATCTGCCATTTCTCCTGCAATAGAATGGCATGAAATAATACAACTTTGAATTCCAGGAGCTTGTTTCTTCGTGCAGATTCTCATTTCACAACTAAGATTAGCTGAACTCTTCACCTGCTCCCCAGAGGGAGAGGGTGCCCTGCAAACAGACAGATGGCTCCTGAGGAAGGTCAGCAGAAACGTTCATGCATACATATTTTTGCACAAACTGCTTACGAGCCGCTTTGCCCCTTTTTTTGATAGCAATTTTACCATGTTTTCCAATCTTTGCTAGTTTCAACGTGGCTGAGTTAATTTCACACAAAAAAGTGTGGGAGCAGTGATCTCAGTTCCCCTGGATAAACACTGGGCTACGTGCTGCTTGTGTTTGACACTGGGAAGTCCGGCCAGGCAAGGCATAAATCTTTTGTCAATGAAAGGGGTACATTATCAGCTTCTCAGCTGTTTCTTTTCTAAACAGTTACCTTAGGTTTAAGATAAATATTCAACATGATTATTTTATAAATAAATATATAAATAAAAAAATAACGAAAGCACCAGAATTACTTTCTCCCCTACAACCATCTCTCTGATTGCAAGGGGATCTCAACCTTGTGCAGATACGTATGGTAACCTGATGTGGTTACCTGTGTCTGCTTGGCCTTGCACTATCCCCTCCCCAAAACATTCCCAGCGCTCATGCCTGGCTTTCTGCAAAGTCTCACAGATCTCCTTTAACACCAGAGAAATTCCTCACACAGCCTCCAAACATGTCAGTTTCTCCCCTTGTGATCTGCTGTCCTGCAATCTCCTTCTACTGCTATAGAACAGGAAGCTATGTTAGTCTGCTTGGACTAAACAACGGTAAATAAAACATAAAAATAACTAAGTTGAATGTGATACCCTTTTCTCACGTTGATTAATTGACAATCACTTACGGAATAACTTTATTAATAAAGTGGCAGAAGAGGATGCATCACCTGGTCACGTATAAAGGCAAAACCTTCAGTACAATAAGAGACTAAAAGTATCATAAAGATGTTTGTGACCAGTGTGAGGAACTGGAGGCTATTGCTGGAAGCTGCTTTGGTGCGTGATGGGTTCAGATATGTTGAAACAGAACTTAAAGTCAGAAAACTACAGCTCAGAAGAAATCCATTTGAGTGAGGAGAAACAGAAAACTAACTAAAACCATGATGTTTGTAGGAGCTGTAGATAAGATTATATATATTACATTTAGAGAGGTCCTCAGAGGAAAATAAAAAGATCTCACTGTAAAAACATCAGCTACAATAACAAAGTGAAAAGGCTTCCAAGTGCATAGATATGCAATTTTGGAAAACCAAACTATGCCTCCATGATTTGTTGTATTTTTGTTGCAGAATGGGTTTTAACCCATGTGTACAGTTTTAGGATTAATAAACATCATCCAAGACAAGTATAAAACAAGCAGCACCTCATTTAGCACAATCACTGGGATTTCCAGTGTATTTCTTCCATTTTCTGCTGGGATCACGGTTAGAGCAATGATTAGAAAACAATATGGCAGGAAACTCTTGATGCTAAACATTTGAGTTATGTATCACAGACTGTCTCAAGTTCTCTGACTTTTTAGATTTAAATCTTTTCAAAGTTTTCCTGAAGTTTTTGGCACATTTTCTGCAAGATTTATATGAGAAAGACAGAAGAGTCATGGAGGACTCACACTCTCTGTTATTGTTTAAATGCTGACAC
Source organism: Chrysolophus pictus (assembly GCA_037305975.1). Taxonomy (NCBI): domain Eukaryota; kingdom Metazoa; phylum Chordata; class Aves; order Galliformes; family Phasianidae; genus Chrysolophus; species Chrysolophus pictus. The sequence continues at coordinate 9,006,333 of CM074583.1, read as the reverse complement.
TTAAGGTTTAAATTTGCAAAGAATGAATCATTCAACATCAAAACTAAGGTGTTGCATGTTTATTTACAGACCGAGCTCCAGTAGTAATGTGTACTCGTCATGTGAACTGATTTGAATTTAACTCTAAACCCTGTTTTGCACCAGGAAAACATGAGTTTCATTTTACTCGTCTCTGTTTTCAATTATAATTTGACAAAAGAAATAACTGCGTTACCTATTTGATTTGCCAGAACTTTATCCCAGCACCACCTGTTGAGCCCTCGGCACTCGAATCCTGACATATAGCAGAGAACAAAATTATGCAGTTGGCACACTGACTAGTAAGGATGCCAACAAAAGCATAATATATCCTTTGTACTCAAAGTACAACAAAATATATATTAAGCTACCAACTGCAAAGGTTTAAGAAAACCACATGTAATTATACAGGAACGTATCTTTCCAACAAATAACTCAGTAGAAAAACGGTATGAAAGTTAGAAAGGACCCTTTTTGTGATATGCACTGCTAAGTACTGCAAGCTTAAAATAAATGAAGTTTCACAATACCTTAGTAGATTTACATTAGAGATGGCAAGGGGATAGCCAGCTAGTTTATACAAATAGATGTGTTCAACGCTATCAACTTCTCAGTTTCAATGAAATGTCCCATATTTGATTCTGGTGGGGTGGCTGACATAGCACAGCAGAAAGACTCTCAGCACTCATCCCAATCAAATCCCTTCTATTGCCATTGACTGGGACTAAAGTAGTAAGAATCAGCTGTGTTTCCAAAGTTTACTTCTTTAAAGCACCTCTTTGCCACAAAAGTCCTCACAATTGCTTTCCTAGCACTGGAGCATTTCTGATCCAAGGTCTGCAGAAAAAAGGAGGCAGAACTTAGGGGCAGATAGGATGGGTCAGTGGGGATGAGGCAAAGCTGCCCCTCCAGTCTGCAGAAGTCTCTAAATAGAGTCTCCTCTTGTCATGGGGCAAACAGACACACAGCCCCTGCAGGAATGGGCTCTTAACCAGGATATGAGATGATGGTCCACAACACCCTTCAAACAGATCTAAGGACGTGGACAGGGTAAGGCAGAAAGAGCTAGTAAACCCACAGGGAAGGGAAAAACAGTTTGGAAAGTATAAAAGGTTAAGTGCCAGTTTTCCTGTGTTGTAACAACACTGCTGATGAATCTGTACAGGGCCGAGCACAGAAGTTCTGAAGTCAGCTTAAGCATTTGTCGATATTACAGCATGAAGCGTACAGGAAAGACCACTAAAACTCTGTACGAGGACCCAAAATGCATTAAATTAAATGAAGTATCTGTAAAATCTTCGATAGTGAAGCATAGCTTTGAAATAGTTTGGAAGGAAAAAAAGAAACCTGAACCACCTGATTTTGTAAACAAGCAAGCAAACCAGCTGTGAATCACAGAGTAACCAAAGGATTTTACTTACTGCGATAGCTTTTGCACTCTTAAGGTTTCTATCATCACAGAACTTGCTGAGGATGCTGTCCATCCATTCATCCATTTTACTGATGAAGATGTTCAACAAGACTGGATTCAGTACTGATCCCGGGGGAACACCAACTAGACTCTGTGCTGCTGATCATAACCTTCTGTGCTGTGCCATTAGCTAGTACCTTACTGTCCACTCATTTGTCCCACAACTCCTAACCTTATATTTGAGGATGTTATGGGAGATTGTGTCAAAAGCCTCGCAGAAGGTAGATAGCACCCACTGCTCCCCTCTCATCTATCCAGCAGGTCACAACATCACCCAATATTTACTAGATTAACTTTTGTACTCTAAGCAAGTTAGATGATTATTATCACTGTAGACTCATACAAGCTTAAATGTACCTCCTATCATCAGACACAATGTTCTCTGATATGATTTTTGAACAGTACATAGACAACCAAGAAAGTTCAGTGAATGAACTCTGAAAGTGGAGCATTTCAAATTGTATCCAGAAAAATTGAGAATATTTTTGCATATGAAATAGTTTCTAACCAGTACATTGCAGTAACCAGCATTCAGCAGAGGCTCCACATTTGAGGGTTCAAGTTGACTGACTGCAGTCTTGCAGCAATCTGACATAGTGAGACCTGCTGTGAGCAGGGCATGGATTGAGGTGACAGCGAGAGCTCCTGTCCAGCTGAATTATTCTGTGTTTCTAAAACTGACCTAAAGAAATTAGAAGTATTTTCCTTGAAGATGCTATTAAATTAAAATTTATGAAATTCGACTTCATTTCTTATTCATATAAAGGCTGGAATTTTGTATTTGCTATTTATAATTGTTCATAGATAATATTTTCATAATTATATGCAAAAGCATTTATTATTATTTATTTACCTTTTGTTTAAGATTTGAATAAAATAGAAAAACTAAATTCAGTAATCCATAAATGGTCATTACTAAAGCATACTGGGTGCCTGTGGTATAAACCCCATTATCCAAGGAGAGATTTTTAGCTAAAACTCTAAAATGGTGGTTGGAAACATGCACCAATATCTTTAATTCTTCTGTGCTGGAAATGTAAAATGACAATTGCTAATGAGAAAAACTTTCCTGCAAAGTTATAATAGCAACAGTAAGAACACTTGCTAAGAGATAGACCACATTTAAGACAGCCAAATCTAGTTGATCTCACCTTCTCAATTCCAAATATCCTTTGTGGTAGCTACATTTCATTTAGAAAAATAAGTCTAAAGGAAGTACACGCATGGCAGGTAGTTTGGCATCAGCCACTTCTACATTTCTCAGATGTCTAGCAGCCAAGAAAATGTTCCAGAATTTAATTCTTTTCAGATAGCTGAGCTCATGTAAACTTTACTCTTGATGAAGACTACAGATGAAATATCTGGATGGTGTTCCAAATAAAGCATTAAATGTCTCTTACAATAGAACCCATCATGTTCTCCTGATTTCTCCCTTGTTCAAAGTAATTACAAATTCTGAAATCACACTGTAGAACTTTGATGATGTTTTCCATAAACTAGTAAGAAAACTCATTCCAGAAAAGCCTAAGTTAGTTTTCTGCCTACCATGGTATCTCCATCATACCCATTCCTTGGCTGCATTTCAAATAGCCTCACAAAGACACTGAAAAGATAATGAAAATTCTTGAACTGTTTCTTGTCTGCCAGAGGTGCAAGGAAGCTGCAGGCACACAGATCAGCAGCCTGAGTGAGGGCTCTACCAGTGGCTTTTTCACCCTCTGCTGAGCTCTAGGAAAGATAAGGAACTCACCTGGACTCTTTGAGGTTAGTTTTTCAGGTTTAAATCAAAATTTTTGCACGTAAAACGGCCACAAAAGGTAGATTACAGAGAGCTCTGCAAAAGGCAGAACTGTTTGACACAATTTTAGACGTGTGCTCTGAGTAACCCAAATGCCTCAGACATATACAGCCTTATTGTCATCCAGCATTATTGCTGTTAGTCCCTTGCATTATCATGGAAGATGGAACTCACTGTTGAACTTATTTCCATTAAAATTATTTTGAAGAATTAATTCTGAAGAATTCTGGAACTAAGCATCCATGGTTCTTACCTCAGCTTAGTCTGAAGCACTGCTCCAATTGGTTGCCTCTGTTTCACATCAAGTTTCTCATATTGAATATTCTCATAGCACACAGGTATGAGATACACTAATATCCTCTAGTTGAAATTAGTGACACGAGGGATCCTCGCACTTTAAGCCTGAGTTTACCTGCCATTGAAGGGGACTGAGGTCAGTTGACTTAAAATGGCTAATCTATAATCTGCACCTGCTGAAAGGATAAGTAAATCCAAAGGGAGAGTTTCATAAATTCCCAGAAAGATCTTGGTATCATAATAATAGATCTGACAGCACTCTAAAGTTTGGCCTGTCTTGACAAAGAGGAATCACAACCAGCTTTGGTGTAGTTCCCCAGCAGGAGATAGTTCTCAAAGTGCTGTCAAGCAGCCCGTGCTCATCTCCTCATCTCGTGGCAACTTGTCATCAACCCCTCTGCCAGCTTCCACCAACACTGAGATCAGATAATAGATGTGGGAGAGAAAGAGAGCAAGGTGTGCTTTCATACTTCGCCATTTACTTCTCTGCATCTTCTTTTTGCATCATCATTCATGGAGATACTTCCACAAAACTGGTCTCAGGGCAGGACACAGACCAGCATTTTTATAGAAAATCCCAGAATTTGAATAGGATTCTATTAAAAACTGCTGTACTTAATGTACTTAGGAATTAATCTTGGTGTACTTTTTTTTTTTTTTTTTGAACCACCTATTAAAGCTCTACGTCAAGAATAATATTCACTACTGCCTTCTACAGAGTTTTTGCTGGAGCTTGTCCTGTTCTGCTTCCTGCCCATCATAATCACATCATCTCTCCTGCAACCAGAGCCTTTCTCAGTTCTGGAAACTGGCTGAGAATGACCCAGTAACGTGCACCCAAAAGAAAGTGATTTCCTGCACTTGAAATAAGTGTTGCATTCAGAAGAATTTAATTTCACTGTCATCCTTGGAGCTGGCAGGAGGAGCCACCAGTTTCTGACCAAAGCTGCCAGGAGGCACATGCTGTGCTAAGGGGAGCTAGCAGGGGTGATGATTTCATCTGGCAGCACCCAACGCTGGCTGTTTGTGTTGGCCCTTGCCCATTTCAGCAGCAATACAGACTAGGAAATTTCAGGAACGATTGTGAAATTATTACCTTAGATTGTCTTCAAGGAGTTGTCCTGATTTATGATTGTCTTAAAGCACATAAACACATTTTAGCACATTTTACCCATTTCAAGGGATACCCAACACACAAGAGAGTTTTCCCCTTCCTTCTTAGGGCTGTAAGAACAAAACCGGGATGCTTCTTGCCAAACTTGCTCAAAGTTTGCACGGATTTGCTTGGACAGATGTGGTGGGAAACTACATCCAGTCTTTTGAGTACTGGCCCACGCACCTCCTTACATCTCAGTAGTGCTCCTATCAGCTTCTAACGCAGATCTCTAGCAAAAGTTTGCTTTTGTTCGGATTTCACGTTTAAAAAACAGGCCGTATGAAACTGGTTGTCATTTTGGATCTGTAAAACACAGCAACCCCGGGCTGCGAAGGGATTCCCGCCTCCCGCCCGCACAGCACGAGCCGCCCGGCAGCGCAGCTCCCCCCGCTTTCGCCGCCCTGCTGGCCCTCAGCGCGCCCAGCAGAGGGCGCTGCCGCCCGCCCCTGGTTGCGTGTTGCACGAGGCGGGGCGGACGGCGCGATTCATGCGGCAGGGGAAAAGCCTGTAACCCCCCCGGCCTCCCGTCCCTGCTGTCGGGACGCGGTGGCACACCTATGTTTTTCTGCTCCGAGACCCCTCAGCACGAACCAGACCAACCGGTTGGGTTCTCCTTTCCACGCACACAACAAAATGGAATCTAACGGCCGATGGCTGCTCTCCTCTGGATGGCGGTAACGGCTGCTTGCACGCCTCTGACCCGCGGCTGCCATCCCGCAGCGAGGGGTTTCCTCCCCTTTGTCGGAGCGCTGTCCAAAACAAACGTTTCACTTCATCCGTTCCGTGTTGGATTTTTAAACCTCAACTTGAAAGCTGAGAACGCTTTCACATAAGGGCCCGTTTAATGTAGAAATCACATTGCATGAGCACTGCGTATGGAAACAGACCAGGAGTGGGAGGGAAGGAGTCGGTGCTGGCTGTTGCTACTGTCCCTACCTGATTGTGCAAAGCACGCTGCTGTAAACGTCCAGTCCCTTGGCATTAGGCAGCAAAGCAGCACTAAGGTACCTGAGTGCCCTGCCTGACAGTCTGCCAGGACATCAGCTGCTTCAGGTGTTCTCCTATAGCAAATATATACACTCAGGGTAATTTCCAAATGCCCACAGAGCAGCTGTGTTTGTCAGTTTAAACAGGAGAGACCTGAGGGAAGTTAAGCCCTGCTCCCAGCATCTGACCAAAGCTGTGCTCAGATGCAGGGCTGGGCCCTGGGCTGCTGCCCTTCTGTGCTGCTGGAAGCGTGCAGCTCAGAGAGGGGCCTGTGCTCACACAGCTGAGCCCAGCCACGAGGCAGCAGACCCCACGTGAGCATTCAGCTCTGGGTCCATCTGCAGAGGTGCCTGCGGGCATTTTGTGAGAGCTGGGTGCTTTTATGCCCCAAGCAGGACATTACATCTCCTCATAATACCTTATCTGTTTTCTAAAGGAGAAAAAGCTTAGTTCCCAGGAATGAGAACAACATTTCTGACCACATCTGTTTCAATGGGGGGTAAGGGGGAATAAAAAAAAAATTCTAAGTTTATGTTAATTTTTCTAGAACCAAGGCGCTATTTTGCTATTTACATTTTTACTCTAAAGTGTCAGTGTTCAGAAAAGCTATTTATGATACTGTTCTGTATCAACTCCTATTGTCCTGATCTTCAACAACATGATAAGGTTTGTCCATTTAGCTCTTTTTCACTCATCTCAATGAGGGAAGCAGAACAAGCCAGTCCCCTGAGGCTCCTACCTGAGAACAGGAAGTCTGCTGTGGTGGCAGAAACATCACCTCAGCCCTGGAAGCAATGTGCTTCAGCAAGGCACAGTGTCCCCTGTGATTATTTAACATACATGGGCGCCAATTTGCTGCTGGAGAAGTGCGGCACCTCCGGCTGCCATGAATCCAGCTCTGCAGCGTGGAAGGCAGCAGTGGCATAGCAGCCTCCTGCATTACAGCCCAGGTTATTTGCTCTGGGAACATAACAGAGGTGCCCGAGAGGCTTTAAAACCTGAAGATATCACTTGGAAATAAACTGCCAATAACTCCTAGCTATTGCCTTAGCTTTTTTGTTTGTTTGTTTGAATACCAGAAAACATGAAAAACAATAATGCAACTAAGAAGGTGATACCACAGCTTGCCACAAAGCTCAGCTTTCAGCCTTTAAGGAGATGAAAAAAGGTAACTAAATCATTTCTTACAGCGGTTTTACTGCAGGTCCATACCTTCGAGATTCCTTGATCTGCTGCAAAATTTTCTCTGAAGACTTTATTATGAAGTTCTGGTCCTGGCACCAGTTTGTCAGCAGATGACAAAGCACTGTGAGGCGCCTTCCCAAAAGGTTCCTCCATGGCTCGTTTGTGAAGAGCTGTTACTATTCCTGCTGACTTCTGAGCTCAGAAGAGGCAAAGAAAGAAAAAAAGAAGTTAAGAGAAAATACATCAGTGGTGGTATTTTCTTTCTTTCCCTATCAAACACAGCTCCCCCTCCCACCTCCATGCATTAATTTGCTTTTTTTCACTGTGGTATCAGATTAAAAAAAATGAGACACATGATGCAAAATATTAAATAGCTTAAATGGTCACCTGTGGATTTACTTTTACTGGATAATTTTTTAGGCATAAGTTCTGTCCAGTCAATAGGAAGGAAGCTTCTGCCATATAAAAGAATGACTGGGCTACCACATTCCTCAGCTCACTCAATCTGCTGTGTGAATAATCGAACAGCACTCTGTACAGTCTCATTTTTAATAAGGTGTGGCTCATAAACCTCCCCTTTCCCTTGGCTCCAGGCAATGTCTGTACTTGTTTCCTAGAGGACTGTATGGACACATGGTATAATACAGGCATGTCCAACATGTGGCCCAGCCCCTGCCCTCTCAAGTACTGTTATTGTGCTCTTTGTATCAATTGTAGTTTCCATGGAAATAAATGAGAGGCATTACTTTGGGAGTCACCTTTGTGGACACGGCCCAGGCCTGCTCACTGAGTGCAACCCGGGCAAGCCAAAAGGTTGGACACCCATGATGTGATAGCAATAAAGAGAAAACATGCAGCAACTTTTAAGATTGTATTAATCTCCCTGGTACACAGAAACAGAGGCCTTTGGGAAACAAAATGCTTTCCTGTGTGCTGCAGGGTGCTGCCGTGATAGCCAAGATTAGGAGGAAAGAAGACTGCAGAACAGCTCAGGCTGAGGTCCAAAAGCTGAGATGTTTCAGGTTCACTGTGAGGACAGAAGAGCACCGTGCACTTGAATTTCTCTCTGCTGGCACTATGACTGCGTTCAGCCAGTTAGCAGGTTGGGTTTTATGTGAGCTCAGTCTCACAAAGGGACTGCAAGAAGATTAAAAATTCGTGTGTGATAAACTTCTAAACTAAGTGAGATTACCTGGAAGATTGGTTTGTTTCTGGATTATTCTGAATCACTCTTTAAATTACAATTTATAAGATGTGGTCATTTTGCATTATAATTTAGAAGAATACATATTTGATTTTTACTGGCAGAGCTTATGTCAGAAGTCACAGAACTGCCAATAACTTATCAGGAAAAACGCTGATTCTTAAAATAAAGGAAAGCAACTAACAAGTCTGCTGGGGACAGCAGTCTTATGTACCAGAGTGGAGATGTTTGGCACCCCTAGGAACTCAAATTTAACTGCAAGTCGGCAGTCTTGCAGCTCTCCGTGCAAGAAATGGGACATTTCTCTGAAATGCCTCCTGCTATTTCCCCAGTCTAATCAGCAAGAGCAGAGCCCGAGCCTTACAATAAGGCCTCAGCTTTCTTGCTTTCTCATGCAAATGTGGTGGCGATGGAGCCTTACAGCACAGCCCTCTTGTAGGAATGAGGGTGGGCTTTCCCCTTCAGCACAGGGATAACACTGAATGTGCTCTCTGCTATGCGCCGCATGCGTTCATGAACTTCTCTGCAATGTTATAGAGGGGACAATACAAGTTCAGTTCATCGCTGTTGTACTACTGTCAGGTTTGTTCCACCTGAGCACTGTCCCGTTGCCTTATCTGTATGTATAGCATCAACACGCTGAGCTTACCTGCAGGAAATCTAAGAAAATAAGTCCCTCTTTGTGGGATATAACTTGTTTTTAAAAGAGCTATTGTATAAAAAACCTCAACTCTATAGGGGGGTTTGTTGCAGTTTCCTGAGGCAGTCTTGTCATTGTTGATAATGCATTAATCACAATACATCAGCATGCTACAGAAAGAGATTTTCCAGGGTTAGTGATGCCCTTTGTGTAGCACTAAGCAAGAATGACTAAAGCATAAAAGGGCACACAGTGCGGTGAGGCGCTCAGAGTGAGGAGTGCAAGGGCAGAGAAGACACACAGAAAATGATCACCTTCTGCAAGCCACGAAGAAATTAGCAACAAAGGAAGTACTAAGGGGAAAGCAATCAGGCTTGTGAAGAGAACAGACATGCATCCAAAGATCACCTGTAAACAAGGCTGGCTGCTGGGAGAATCCCGGGGAATCCAGAAGAAAGGATCTGTTTTTCATGGGATGGACGCGGAGATCCAGTTATTCCATCACCTATGGGCTCTCTTCTGCCAAAGCTGCTGGATCTGAAGAATATATTGCAGAACTATCTGAACAGTATCTTGCATCTTGAAACTCAGTTTCACACAATCAAGCCACAGCAGTTCAATGGTAAAGGGCTTATAAACAGAAAGGACAGGGTCAACATGAAGTATATATCCTGTCGGCAAGTTGTATTTAAACTGATTTGCAAACTGGTTTCTTTATAAGGCCTTCAAAGGCCCCTGCTCTTCAGGTGGGTGTCCACATGAGAGCGTTTTGGGTTGCACCCAGATGGTCAAGGTCAAAATGCAGCCATTTCAAAGGCCAAAAATTGTCAAGCTGTACAGCTCTTGGCTAAGGGGAGCGCCAACTCTTTGCTTAAGTAACTATTTGATGGAAGGGTGTAGGAGCTGCCATAGCAATCTAATGTCATCTATCAACTGACTTTTAAGAGGTATCAGAGACCTGCATTCTACAAAGCAGCTACAAAAAAAGACCAGCAATGCTAAATAACAGGGCAACAAGCTACTAGTATGTTTAACACAGTCTTTTCTTAGATTTATTCCAAGATAAAAGGGTTTTTGGTCATCTCTGTTGGCAGTACGGAACAAAAAATGCCATTTTGCATGAGTTAAAGAAATAATTAGACCCTTTTGACTGATGGAAATTGCTTGCTTTAAGCAAACTACGTAAGATATACATAATAGGAATAAACAGAGTATTGTTTTAATCAAAAGTAAAAAAAAAAAAAGTCTTTGATTTTACATCCTTAAGTAGCACTAAGACAAACTGGTAGCTAATGAATGAAAATAATAAAACATGTGCCTCATGTATGAATCCCTACTGAAACTTTGGATCAGCCATACTGCCTGTGAGAAGACAATTGCAGATGAATATTATGCCTAGGACTTGTCCCTGCTTTACTCCTGGTCTGGCCTATTTTCCTGTGTTCTTATCCTCGGAATCTAGATAACATAGTTCACTGAACACCTGAACAGTCTCCCAAGGAGTGCACATTTGTGCATGCATAACAAAGCAGCTCAAAGCCCGCTAACTTGCTCACATCGACAGAACAGACATAAAAAGGAAAGAAAAAAACAATTTACAACCTAGCGCTTCCTTTGCTCCATCTGTTTGTCACTGTGTGATGGGCCTGAATAGCAGGAGCTGGCAGGGCAAGGCTTTCAAGCTTTAAAACCTACCTCTAGACAGGTGCTTTCAACAGGTAAGTGAAATGAAGAGAGAATGGGGCTCTTTTCATACTGATAAATCAAGCCTAATCGTGAGGAATCCTGAAAGTGTGTGAACTTCTGATAAGAGATTTATCAAGCATGTACTACACCAGCTGGTTGCTACACCAGCTCTTTAAATGAGCTGATTTTCCTAGCAACGGTACCTAGACAATAAGGTCACATCTACTGAAGAAGCGCTTTGCTGTCAGTGGAGATGCTGTTGTAGGAATTTGGGTGTGAAGCCAGGCGTGCAGACTAGAAGGACAGCCAGGCCTCCAAGTTCCTACATGCTCAGATGCTGGGGGAACTGAGGATCTTTTAAAAGTCTTCAGTTCTGTGCATCTGAGAGTTACTCTTCACGAGAAAGAAAATATATTTCATAAGGTAGTTGGGGAGACAACAGAAATAACTGTCAATAATTAAACACAAGCCTGTGAGAAGTGCCCATTCCAGATGCTCTTTTCTTAATACAGCATGGATTTGTAATTAAGTTTTAACAAGGTTTCCTCGGATCTAAAAGGACTTTGCATAAAAGCTTTTGTGGAAATGCAGAGAAAAGAGCTCCTGATCTAGAAAAGAGAAAACGGACAACGAATTTAGATTCTTTTGCTAGAGTGTGACTGAGTTTGCAATTTCTTGGATTAAGCTGGGACAGACTTTGAAAGACTCCAAAGATCTGAGAGTATGAGACTTCAATCATTCAGTTTTTCATCACTAGCAATATTAAAATCCCCAGATAAGATTATTCTTTGTCTCATACTCATATAAATAAGGACTAATTCTACTTAGGAAATGCCAAAGTTTGATTTAGAGGGAATTATTCCTGACCGTTCAAAGTGGTAACAGAATATATCTCACAGTGAAAATAGAAGCCAAGCCATTATCTGCCCTGCCCAGAGAACAGTAACATACACTGCAGTCCCTATCTGGGTACCTCATCTGAAAGAAATCTGATGATTTTTCCTGAAGCTATTCTGGGATAATTGTATCTTTGTCCATTATAAATTCACATACATTTTTATAAGCAAAGCAAGGGTCCCATTGGCACCATTACAAATAATCTTATATGAGTTTTCCAAAGGTAAGTCTTGCTTAACTTCAACAGGGAGTTAACTAAACACTCTACAGAAATTTTATTTGTCCTCATAAGCAATAATAAATCCCTGTAAATGTAAAGCAAGTCATACACAATCAAATATGCTGGCATAGGAGTAGTCATGCTCCCACTCCTATAAAAAGTAAATAAATGGTGCCAATAAAGACATGTCAACATGTAAGAATAAACCTTTTGTTTTAGAGCATACATAACTAAAAAATATTTTATAAGCTTTAAAAAATTCATTAAGACTCAGGTTGTTGAAAAGCATTCGCAATGACTGGATCTCTAGAAGTCTCTTTGGGGTGAATTCTGCATTTTCACATACAGAGACCACAGAGCAAGCTCAATTTTACTACAAACTGGGCCCTACTCTTAGTAGGTTGCCACTGAAATAAATCTGTCTTTGTCCATCCTTTCCGTGCACCCTGTCCACTGTATCTACAGGCTATGTCCTGTGCTCTTTTCCCCATTTGGGGCTCACTCCAGGGCTCACTGCAGGGAACCTCTGCAAGTCTCCCGAACTACTGCATGCTGACTGGTTTGCACAGAGAGGGTAAAGTTGATGTATTTGCAATCATCAGCCAAACAAACGAATATTCTTTTTCCTAAAAATATTGAAATGTTTCACTGCAATAGAAAGCTGACATAAGAAATTCATATGGCAGCTGTTACAGTGGAAGTGTCTTAGGAATTAACATATGGGAACATCTCTGTAGCCCACCTCTCTCTCACACTGCAGTCAGCCACAACTGTTTCAAAGAGGAGGCATGCAGTAAACAGGATAAGGCTGAAAAAATGACCAACAGTATTTGGATCCACATACAAATTTTCCCAGGGAGTCCACATTTCAGCACAACCTGTTTGAAACACTAAGAAAAGTGCAGCCATTCACAGAGGACATCTCCTAACTGAAATGCTTGTGCACAAAGATTTTCTACACTTAACAGCTGGGCAAACTTTGCAAGGTAATTAAAGGCATGTGGAGCCCTCCTTTGCAGCACAGTGAACTTTCATGTAATACATCCCAGTCCTTACAAGTCACTGAAATGTCCCAAACTGAACTGGTGCTTACAGCCAGGCTTGCTTTAGGAGATAAGCATGTCACAAAAGCAGCCCTGCCCTTTCCTGGGGAGTTTTTCAAACTGGCAAAGCTGAGGTAATATATGTGTGAGACAGACAAAGACCAGCATTGTCACTTGTTAGTGATGGCACGGGACAGAAGGGTGCTTCTGCACCTCTACTGTAACTGAAATAAATGAAAGTTTAAGCTGTCATTCTTACAGTTAGACTCTGTAACTGATAGATGGTTCTTCCAAGGTGCCCGTTTATACCAAGTCTCAATAGACAGTACCAGGATTTAATTCTGGAACTGATTCATAAATAATACAAAAGAACTGCATCAGTCAAGTCTGTAGCTTTTCTTTAGTATCAGAAGTGCATAAACCATGTAAGACCTAGATGGATTTGGCAAACCATCTGAAGGATGTTTATTAACAGAAAAAGGTGAGTGCTACCTATGTTTGACAGGTCCCTTCCCTGTGAGTTAAGTAACAGTTTTGGAAAATAAGACAAAACTCACGAGTACTTCCTTCAGTCTTTGGCCATCTGCATCACTTTGGAATATTCACGTAAAATAGACATACTTGATTTTTTAACAGAAACATTTAATTCTCATTCACAGTTTGCTGTGAACAAAAACTTCAACACTTAAGAAATAAATGAAAGTGAGGAGCACATAAGATTCTTGCTACATCTGTTAGGGAACAGAAAAATATCTCAGAATCCCAGAAGCCTGGGGAGGGGAACAGGGATACTGGAGGAAGGGGCTGTATCTCATGGGCTGTGGGGCAGAAGTGCTTATTCCAACAAAGCTCAGGGCACCTTGTAACATCATAGGAAGTGAAGCACAGACTATATCTTCCTAGTAAAAGATTTCAGAGAACTCCACTGAATATTTTCCTTCTGAAAGACTTTTTCATTTCCATTTTGAATAGTCAAGGAGAATGACCTAAGCTGATATGTCTCTGTACCACTGAGTGTAACATGTCACTTAACCTGCAGTGCATTAACAGTATCTGGTATCCAGCTGACATGAGGCAACTCACATTTCTAAGATGACAGAACCCTGTGTTGTGAGATTCTGTATTACAAGACTTACCTAGATTCCGGAACTTCCTTCATGGTTTTAGAGGAAGTATTCCTGTCTCTGGTCCTAATCCATGGTATGTTCACTCTTTGGAGCTGTGAAATTTCTTGTTACTCTATTTAGCAAAGACAGATCTTAGATATTTTAGTAAACAGGAATACACAGTTGTTGCATTGATAAGAGATAAGAGGATGTATTCATTTCGGTTTTGCAGGGTAGCTATATGTAATAGTCTCTGACACATGGAGCTGTGAAAGCAGTGACTGCTGGGCTCCGGAGCATTCTTTTTTTCCTAGGTATTCTTTGCACTGCTAACATGTGATAATGTATTGTTGTATGTTAATCCATCTTGTCAGCTCATCTGAAATAATCTAGCCCAATTGCTTTTGACCTTTATCAATTCACAAACCTCTAAATATTTTCCAGTGAGATTACGAACTCTCTGCACTCTGAATTTAAGCTAATTCATAATAGCCTTGCTTTCCTTTGTTGCTTTTGAGGGATTTCTTGGAAATGGTCCCTTGCAGTGGTTGCAGGCCAGGGGTTGAAAACCGTTCATAATTTATGGCCAAACTCACATCTGGAGTAACTTGGCATAATTCCACTGATTTCAAAGGAAAAATCCCGTGATAGTATCAGTTAGAATAATGCTTAGTTTATTGAACATTAGCTGGGGAACTTCCCCTGGTTTTAGTCCTTCTCTGTAGCTTCCACTGTGAATAAGCCTGAGTTCCATTTCAACGTAATTATATCTCCTTTGGGAAATATTCCTTCCTTACTACCCAGATCAGAACACATTGAAAAGCCCAAGAGGAATCTTAACAAATTTCACGTGGGAAAACTTACCAGTAAAATCAGTTTTATTTTATGCTTGTACTCAGGTATATCCTAGATGTTAATTTTTTCAGATGAATTCAGTCAGCTAGCACTCTTTATCTCAGCGGTGGTGCAGTGTAACGTATGTACAACTCCTATATGGGCCAGACAGTTTATAGTATGAATTTTAGTTGGATTTTGAGATCAAGTCATTCTGCGGTTAGGGTCTATCATTAGGGTCTATCATTGTCTCAGAACAGAGTTACACTGATTTACACCAGATGATTGTGTGCCCAATTAAATTAAGATGCTTGAGGTTCCCCATAAATGCCAAAGATGTAATATTGCTGCTGCTTCTGAAAGTGAAGAGCTCAAATAGGAAGGTGGATATTAAGAAAAGTAATAATTAGATCTGAAATGCTAATAATTGGATATCTTTTCTGAAAATAGTTACAAGTATTTACATTTTAAAAGACAAGAAAATCTCCAAAAATTAGAGAAGAATGGAGAACTGTCTTTTATGCTGTTACTGCCCAGCTCACTTTGCAGCTCCATCAAACCACAACGAATAACTAAAAAAAACTATTATTATGCAAACCACTCTAGCACAAAAGGGTATTACATATCTGGTACAAAAGGGGATTTCTTTAAAAAGCACAGCACATTCAGTGTTTAGGGTTTGCCGTTGAAATTCATGGCCTTGCTTGCCAGTATTATCATGCAGCTGGCTATTATGCTGCTGCTTTACTCTGAGGGGAAAAAGATCACAATAAAGATATTAAAACGGGTTCATCTTAAACTGTTGTACTGTCTTATGTTGCAACATCAATTTTTAATGATTTTGGTCACCTCTAGCACAAAGGTCAAAATAAACACTAGCCATACAGACTTTGACTGCACACAGAAATGGTTAAAAGGCACATGTTTTGATTTAAAAAATACCAGTGGGAAACAGTGGTAGGCATCATTTCAGTGCTAAAAACTAAGACATTTGATAGGATTGACAAAATGCTTTTTCTCTTGTTTAGCAGGCATGAAACAGAAGTCCATCTTCCTGTAGAAGAAGCTTCTGACAGTCTGCTATATTGGTGCTATAAGTAAAATAAGTGTTTAGTATTTTAATTATTTTTTTAATCTTTCCAGAAATTCACTCCTATTTGAATAAAAGCAAAATCAGTTCACACAAAATATTCTTGGTAAGTAAAAGATTAAATGTAGTCTCTTAGAATGCATCCTCTTTATGACATGAGTATTCAAACATGAATTTGGATGAGCACATAACATGCCTTTACAGGGTTGGGTGCTTCCTGCTTCTTCTGCGTGCAGCCTTCGTCTGTGATTAGTTTAAAACACCTTACTAAGCATCAGTGCATTTTCAGGTATTCGTTTTAAAGAATCACTATTGAGCCACACAGTACAAGTCAAACCATCTCAAAGGAACAGGCTAAACTTTTGTCATTTGCTTACATCATCTGTCTCTCTCTCTCTGTTAGATACACGACTCTCTGGGCATCTTCAGCCACATTTGCAAGTCCTTATTTCTGGTTTTGTGTTCTGTCTTCCCGGAGTTGTCTGAGTGTTGCCATTAGAAGGCTGAGTGATAGGCACTCTGTGCTGAAGAACAAAGGAATGGCGCAAAATGAACATTTTTGCTGGGGGGGGAGGGAAGCTGTGGAATTGTTCCTTGGCATGGATTAGTAGAGAAGGCAGGCTCAGACACTGAACACACTCTACCATCCAAACATTAAATGCAGACTAGTTCTGGGTGTACACTGAAGTTAGCAATAGGAAAGACAACTTCAGCAAGCTGCATAGTAATGAATGTACAATTTGAACAAATGTTCATTTCCTTTACATCAAATTGAAAGAACAAGAGATGCTACAAAATATTGTCCCAATCTTGCTTGCTAAATATAGTTGTTATTTCTCCTGGTTGTTCATTTGATTACAAAAGAATGAATTCCTACTTTATTATTCCAAATTGTTAATAACTGTCAGGCATCAGCTATGTTAGAAAAAGTAGTGGTGAAAAAAACCACTGATCTCAAAATACTCAGAGGTCTGGAGCACCTCTCTTACGAAGAAAGCTATGAATAAAAACTGAAGTGACTGGGCTTGTTCAGCTTGGAGAAAAGAAGGCTCTGGGGAGACCTCATTGCAGCCTTCCAGTACTTGAGGGGAGCTTATAAACAGGGTGGACGGAGAGTTTCTACATGATCTGATAGTGATAGGAAGAAGAGAAATGGTTTTAAACTAAAAAAGGAGAGAAGGAGAGATTTAGACTGGATCTTAGAAGAACATTTTTTTTTTACTCAGAGGCTGGTGAGGCACTGCCCCATACCGGAGGTGCCCAAGGCCAGGTTGGGAGGGGACCCTGGCAGTCTGAGTTGGGGGTGGCAACCAGCCCATGGTAGGGGGGTTGGAACTGGATGATCTTTAAGGTCCCTTCCAACTCAAGCCAATCTATGATTCTATGACCAGGGTTGAGACAGATACTAGCATTTTTGTATAACTTTGCTTCTTATTTTTATCCGTATCAACAATTAAAATTTAGTACATGTGATACAGCATTCTGCTTTTCTTTCTTCTAATCTTTTCCTTCTGTGCAAATTATTAAAAAATAATGTTTCAAGCTTGTGTGTTAAACGTAGATAAAAAATAGATATACACATTTCTAGTCATCAGTATATATGGTACTTATGTCCTTTATGCCACTGCAGCCTGATTAATAAAACTTCCTGCTTTCAGAAACCTAAGGTAGCAATGCTATGTGATCAGTAGTACAGTTCTGTAGGTAAAGTAATATTTCCAGCAACAGGACAGCATGGCATAGCTCTTTTAAAAGAGGCAGGTCTTATTATCTTCATTTTGGAGATGGAAAGAATTATTCACAGAAGCTTGAAGTTGTTCAAGGTATAGAGCAGATACTTGCTCTTCCGAATCTCTTCTACCTCCATATGCAAAGTTTGCACAGCTCCAATAACCGTGATGACTGACCAATGCATATAGTGTGAGCTTGTGAACTTGTGACATTGGCAGTGCTGTGCAGAGCCTCCTACTAGAGTAGCTGGATAGTACTAATGAGCATTCCTTTATTAATGAATGATGCATTACTCATGCTTCCATTTAAGTATGACACTTTTTTTCTACTCAGCAGCTTTTTTTTTTTTTTTTTTTTTAAATAAATTCTCAATGTTTCTGGCATAACCAGGAAAACAATACAAAATGAAGAAAACACACTAGGCAAGACATACTAATTACTGTCTGTGATTAATTAGTAATTATAAGCCCACTCACACAGTCTCAAACGTTAGTGAGTAATTTATTTGCATGAATTCAATAAAAGAAGGCAAATTTCAAAATACTTTCATTGGTATTATTTTAATTGGCAGATGAGCTAGTTGGTTGCCATTGCTTCTGAAACTTAGAGTTCTTAAACTAAGAATGGACATAGCAGTATCCTGTTTGTTAGGCTGATCAGGAATCAGAAGCCTGACAACCAATCTGTAGCAAAATAATTAGTCCTCACTGTCTATGTTTTGCTCAGGATCTCAATAAGACTCTGATTTACCAGACTGCAGCAGGGAAGCATTTAGTGATGATTTCAAGCATTCTTCAGTTCTAATGCCAGGAAGCATTGAATGGCAGGTTTGACCACTAGCAAAACCCTGAACTGAGGGCTTCTTGAAGAATTAGTCACGAAGTCTTGATGTCATAAGAGCCCTGGATATCCCCGGTAGAATTTAAGTGTGCTCCTTGTGCTACGCTTGAAGACTTGCCCTTCTGTCTTCTGTCTCATGTAGCCTTATTGTGAAGCCACATGCTATTACTGCTTCCTTTTAAGCTGGATTAGAGTGTTTTTTTTTTTTTGTGTGTGTGTGTGTGTTAAAACAGTCTTAAAAAAATTTCCCAAATATTTAAAAATATTTGCCTAGCCTGTGTTGTTAAATTTTCTTCCTTATTTTCTGTTTGTCATTGCAAAGTCTGCTGAAACATGACGGTTCTTGTAAAATAGAATTTTTAATTACTCTTCCACGGAATAAAATTGCTGTAAGCTTAAAACCAGGACATGAGTGAATTACTTAGTTCTTCCTTCAGTTAACCCGTCATATGGCTTCAGAGCAAGGTTTTAAAATAGCACTATCTAAAAAAATAATGTTATGAATCACTACTTCTTACAAGACCTTTTGAAGTTCTCCCATTTCCTGTTTGTAAATCCTTAGTCTTTGCATTAAAATGTTCTCAGACAGGAAAACAATAACAATTGATTTACATGGACAAAAGCAGCTTTTCTCAGTTTTCAGTCCAGCTTCCTCTGAGATCTCATTGACCTCCAAAGTTCAACTTCTTCCAAGAAAGTTTTCTTTGGGATTAATGGCCTTCAGAGTCAAATCATTGTTGAGTGCTATAGTCATTACCAGTGTTATAACTAAGGCTGTATCAGCATTTCCACATAAACTCTTATTTTCAGAGATTTATAGCTTGCCTACAAAAATATAGTTTTCTGCTGAAACTTGGAAGAAAAAGAAAAGCTCGGTCTGGGAGCAATTTTACTTCTTATTTTGGGAAATTTGCACAGCTCTGTGGGTATTTTTAGACTGAAATTCTGAACGAGATCATGTCTTGCTACATCCACTTGGTGCCTTGGAGAATTCCTAGCCTGACTTTCTAAGATCTACTTCTGACAAATTATGGAAGGGCAATGAGAAAGGTTTAAGAATGTTTTTTTCCAATGCGAAAGATTCCCAAACTGGATCTAATCATTATTCTCTAGAAGACATTTCAAACACTTGAAAATTCTAAGATGTGTTTGAAGATTGCAGCCAAACAAACGTGAGCTCAACAAAATGCTCTGCAATAAATGGAGAGTTCTGAATGTTTGTGTTGCATCTTCATACAGCATAATTGAGCATCATGCTGATACTTCTGCAGTTATAACCACTGGTAAACTGAGAAATGAGAACTCTGATGGTTACACAGAAGAGGCCTAAGAAAAGCTAAGGTGAAATGAGGAGTTTGGGGAAACTGTGGCCTCCTGTCTCTGCAGGACCCATGACAGGGCACTCATACACCAAAGAGGACTGCGTGGGAAAGTGGAGGAGGCAGGCACCTTTCTCAAGCATCATGAAAGTAAATCTGATAAAAATTAGAGCTTCGTATAGCAAGATAAGAAGTACTTACTCTGCTCTCACACACCATTTCAGAAGAGATTTGGAGGCACCATCTGCAGGGAAGGATGACACAGATGCCATGGAGTTCCCAGTTTCCTTTGCTGGTAATTCCCACAAAAGGTCGACATGGTCCTGAGTCATTGCCACTGGGGATGAAAATACAAAGTGATACAACACACAAACATGTTCAAGGCTACAGATTTAATTGCTTCAAAGAAAAATGTACTCAGCTAAGATGATGACCCAGTGCAATACAGTGGTTCCCATGACTCATTCATTCCACAATAGAAATCTGAGCAAACCAGAGACAATCCCCTGTGTTCCCAAATCCCCCCAAAACTGGTCACCAAAACTAAAAATGCCTATCCAATCTTTCCTCACAAATATGGGATATTTTTAATGTCTGTGCCCAGCCACAGGATCAGTATTTCACTTAGTTGATACAAACCATATATTTTCTTGTCAATCACATGCCACACGAAGTAAAAGGCCAAGTCACCCCTGGAGCATCTTCTCATTTCAGAAATGTCAGTGACTACCTCAATTGCTCCTATAATCCAGACAGATCACCCTTAAATTCATTCTATTCTGTTTTCTAGCAGAAATATTTGCCCCCCCTGAAACAGCAAGGCAGTGTCTTTGAAAATAAGGCACTAGTAACCATACAGAAACAACAGTGCTGCATCTCAGTAGGAAATACTAGCCTTCTTATCTTTGGGAATGATCTACTCTAATTTGATCCAGAAATCTTTCTTTTTCTGGGGGGGGGGAGCTGCTCATTATGACTAGATAAATACAGTCCAAACTCTGAAACTTCTTTTGAAGGCATGATGGAAGGGAAGCCTCACAGTTGGGATTAGAAGGAAGATAATGAGGTAGCTTCGCAGATGTCTAAAGGAGCTCTACCCACATGTAAGGCATGGCATAGGATAAAGCTTGAAATGGAATGACTGAAAGTCTAAGAAATAGATGGAGGAGGCTGGCATCATGGGCTAATCAGTGAAAGAAGTGGTTTCTTGATCCTGAATGAGAGATGATAGGTAGGATGAGGGGAAGCTATGAATGGCTTTGAAAGTGAAGACAAGCTGCTTATATCAGATAGAAAAAGAGTTTTATATTTGACAGTCAAAATGATGGGCTAGGAAAATGATCTCTGCATTGCTATGCAGTGTAGATTCATCCCTGAAAAACTGCATTTGTCAAAACCAGAGGAATGGATATTGCAGCAGTCTACTGAGCTTTATGATATTTTACATATATATTAGTTCTTGCATAATAATCATCATATAGTAAATTTTATAGCTTACAATTAGTGTAATTGTTTTTAATGATTTTTGGAAACTTGAAGCAAATGACATCGTGAAGTGGACATTTTGTTGGATATTTCTCATAAAATTTTTTTGCAACATTCTTGTAAAAATTCCAGTTTTCTAAAAGAAGAAAATGATATACTTAACATCCTTTTTATATGCATCTCTTTTCCCTTTTTGGCTAAAGTCTTTCATTTAAACACAATACCTGAGGGCATTCAATGCTCATATCCATAGCACATTACGCAATGACTTAGCTGGTGGTCTTGGTTTATTCCTCTCTGGGCTCTGCTGGCAGGAAAAAGGTTGTCCATTACAACTTGGAGATCACTCTGGAAAATCTGTATGCTGGATAACACATACATCAGGTTACTAGCATGCCACCTCTTAGACATGCAGATATAACAGCAGTTCTACACTTTGCTTGGGATGGTGCTAGCTTATAGTGGTTCTGGCTGTAATACACAAGAAATTCATTTTATTCCCTATTGTATCATAGCTTTCATTTCCCCCATGCAGAGACTGACTGCTGCATACACATTCTTCCAGGGCTTTTCCTATTAATAGACAACCTGGCTTCACACACTGAAATGAAGGAACAAGGTTTTGAGTGCCTGCCTAATTTAAGCAGACCATATGTCATATGCTATAGTATCCAGTCAGAGGAGAATAAAATAAAGCAAGATTGAGAGGTAAAATAGCTTCCTACCGTTAGCTAGCCTCTCAGACTCAAAATTCAAATCAGAATTATTATTTGTATTGTAGTAGTGCTCAGAAATTCTACTCCTGAGACAGCACATCCATTAAGAACACATTAGAAATATGGGTAATTTCATGTGATGCATAGAACAAGAAACTAGTTCTGAGCATACTTAAATAAAGGTCCTTGAAATTTTGAGTCTGAGAGGCTAGCTAACGGTAGGAAGCTATTTTTTTTTTCTGGAATGGTCTTCAAGCTTTTAAAGTGTGACCAGCTTCACAATTTTCTGCTTTGGCTTTCCAACTTGTAAAAACTGGAGTACAGTTGTTTACTATTTATTCAGAATCCCGTGACTGTAGAACGAAAGCCTACAAAGGCTATTGCAAACCTTCCTTGGCACTAGTGGATGAATGTTGCTTTTTTAAGCACATTATGTTAATTATTATTGCTTAACCAGTCCATCTCTGCTGCACAGTTGAAAGAAATGTGCTCTTTCAGACGCCTTGGCTGGTTATATAATCAGCATTCTTCAGAAATATTTGACTCATTAGGACTAGCAATCACATTTTCCTGGCAAGTTGTCTAGAGCTGTCTGCAAGCAGTCAGAGAACTAGAAAATGCAATAATCTGATTTTCCATTTACTTCCTCCCCCTTATCTCACACACTTCTACTGCAGCTTTTACCCCTTTGCTTTGTCTTTAGAATCTCTTGATAAGCAGCATTGCCAGAGCACTTATTTCATGTCACGGAACGAATAAGAGCATGGTCAGCTGACAGGCATGCATGCTTCCACATTCTCAGGTTTTTAGGAAGTGCTATCCTTTACTTTCATTAAAAGTCCAACTTCCATTACATTTACAATCCAAACTGGCATTGTCAGAGGCTTACATTGGTATGAAAAACAGAAAAGGAAGAAATTGCAAAGCAAACGTAGCTTAAGACTTCATTGTTTTCTTATCTTCTACTTGCAACCAATGAGAAGAATAAAAGATACGCTGTCTCAAATGGAAGGGAAAAGATTAACAGAG
The DNA here is from genome assembly GCA_037305975.1 of Chrysolophus pictus. NCBI lineage: Eukaryota > Metazoa > Chordata > Aves > Galliformes > Phasianidae > Chrysolophus > Chrysolophus pictus. Next base: position 8,983,581 of record CM074583.1, on the reverse strand, counting down.
AAAAAATTACTGGAAATGAGGAGTAATTTTGTGTCATATTTTAACCAGCGCTCATCTGTTTGCTTTATGAATCTGCAATACTGCACAGAGCCAGCAGTTTAGATACTCAAAAATCAGAAATGAATACAGTTTAACAAATAAAAGCCACATTTGGGAAAAAAATAGTTTACTGGTCATTTATTCACTTTTGCAAATACTATACTTATTCCTCACCTTTCTCTTCTACTTAATCCAATTAGTAGCTTACACTCAAAGGTGATGACTTAAGTTAAATCAGCAGTTATGAAAATAGGGAACAAGGCTGATTTTAGTCAACAGTAAAAATTATGCAATACAGAGCTCTATGATGTGGCATACTCTGCTAGAAAAAACAATCCATGCCCCTGTCCTATGAAGCCTTCTGTGATGTATGCCTGTGGGATGTGTCCATGAGGACCAAATTCATATCTTTGTGGTATCTAAGAGGAAAGAAAAAGTCTGAAACATCATCTGGTTGTATATTAGAAAGGTCAGTCATCCTGCCACATTTCATGGTAACGCCTCACCCTACTGTAATTATCTGTGAATTTCTGACAATTGGCAACTAACAAAAAGGTAGATTTTATATTTCAAGGAGAGTTCTGAGCCAGAAGTCTGACTCTGTGCAGCTATAATAGACAGCTGCATCTCTGTAAGAGTTCATCTGCACCTGTGCAACATAATCTGTGTATTTGAGCCACAATGTCCTCCAGTTTTGCAAAATCAAACTAGGTATTCTGGTATTTCAGATTTAAAGTGCTGAGAAAAACACTTTGTAACAAATGTTTTCTCTTAGAGTAGTGGAGGTGTAATTTAAGAAACCATTTGGTACAGTCATAGGCAACATCTTAGAAGCTTCCGTAGGAGCCTAGCACTGGAGTTGTACTGCTCCATTTGCTTCAACTTGCTCAATGCAAAAGAGAAACTGAAGTCAGGCTTTCTCTGACTGCATGTTCCCTTTGAAGAAAGAGTTGTGATTGTTGGCAAGGGAAGGAAGGAGCTAGGACAAAACAAGGGAAGGAAGAAGTTGTTTTTTTTTTTTTTTCTTTCCACCAGCCAGCTCCTTAACTTTGCTGCCAAGATTATAACTCTAATTTACAAGACAAACATAAATCTACTTATACATTATTTAACTTGAATTACAAAAATGACATGGCGTTTGGGTTGAAATCTTTGAGTATTCAGAGAAGGGAAAATGAGGAAAATACACACATGAGACAAGGGTCATTCTGATGCTAATGAAAAACGTTCCTAGTAAAAAAGAAAGTTTCTGTTCATGCTTAAGGTACTTTTAACTCATTGCATATATTTTTTTTTTCTTTTTTAATGTCTCTTATTATAGAGATAAGGTAGAAATGTAAAAGTACTTAGATGTAGCAATCTCTAAGCATTTAAGCAAACAATGAATCCTTGAGAAGGATCAATGAAGGAAGCCTCCCTGTCATCTTCCTTGAATAATTTATATGTATTTTGGGATATCAGGGCCAAAATACATCAACATAGAAGAATTTTCCTGATAAATTTGTTAATTGCAGTAATTATTTAATGTAACATGTTAAGATTCATGATGATAGTATAAAAGTTGATGTCATGAGCTACTCTGTGAGGATCTTCTCTGCAGAATTTGCATATATCAAAATTATTTGGTAGAGCATATCTGAAAGATATGCAAAATCTGTGTTTTTAAGTGGGAACAACCCATTAAATCACATTTTGCAACGTAGAACACCATCACAAAACTTTTCCATTAACTATAACTGGCTTAAAAATGACCTATTTATTGCCTTCCCAGAAGAAATGAAAGAAAAAAAGTATTTGCAAATACTAGAAAAGATAGAATTACTTTGTTGTTGTTATCACATTGTAACTACAAGCCTGACCACGAAGAAAAGCAAGAATTTGGACTTTTGCATAAACAGCCACTGGAGATTCCAAGAATCACTCTTAAACTGGAAGATGGAAAAAATCCATTTCTGCAAAATGTATCTTTTATAAAGCAAGACTCCAGCAAGACAAACTTTATGATAGTTACACAATGTGGGAATATAGTTAAAGAAATCTGTAGCAAATCTATCTAAAAGATCAAAAGTAATGAGGCCCTTTGACTCTGTTTCCACTGACATAATATCTTACATTTATTGGAGGACTAATGCCTTCCATACATTACACTAAAATTTGACCTTCCTTTCTTTTTACTACATTCTTATGTCACTTCTAAAACAAATCTTTCTCTACCATTAAGGAACATAGATGGAATAATGGGCCCATGCCTAGAAACATAATGTAAAAAAATTGTGAAAATAAAAGGAAATGAGGCAGTTTTTCAAAGGAATTAAAAATCAAGTAGCCAGACTTTGTCTTTAAAAATGCTGAAATTTTGTTAGATTAAATCCCACAGTATTATACATTCATCCAGATTTTTGAGCAATCTGTAGATTCAATACTTCAGCTAAAAGATTATTTATCATTATAAACGTAGTTCAAAACAATGTAAGAGTATCATAATAAAAGCTAGGGTGTCTCATAACCAAAATGCAAGTAGGGAAAAAAAAATCATATATTATTCAATCATAGTCATTCAAATTAAAAATATTAATTGGAGCCCTAACTTCAATTGCCAAATACCCTCAGCTATGACTTCTTTGAATGGAGACTGCACTTGTGCTGCTCTTCTCAGAAAATCCCCCTTAATCAGGACTAAAGAAACAGCTGCAAACATCCAACAGCTACAAATATCCAACAGGCTTCAGTTTGGTGATGTTTCCTGACGTTTCATCTTGTATCTTCAGTTTTCCCAAGTTTCCTAGTGAGAATCAGTTTTGTTTTTAAATTTGGAAATGATTCTGATAAAGATGTGAGACACTGGCATCATACTTAGTTTGAGTTTCTCTCTTCATAATGGGTGTTGAAAGACAATGGATGTTTAGTGTGAGAATAAGCACTAACATGACTGGGTTGTTTCTTTTAAGATCCAAGCAAACTCACAAAGCAGAAAGGCACTAATGACAGTGTCCATTTGGTTTTTGGTCCATCTGGAAATAGGTCACCTAACTGTGGTTTTTGATCTGGGATTTAATTGTGGAGTATTTCCTTTTTTTTCTGGGAAAGAAACAGCCTTCCCCTACCTCAATAAATAAAGAATCTAACTGAATAATTTAGTTTCTCAAAATATTAAAGGGATCCAAATTCATAATGAAAATACTCAATGTTTTCACTGACTCTTTTTGGTAAGTATCTCATGTAAAGCCAGGATCTGGCATGCTTTAGAAACTATACAGCCAAAAAAAAGTAGGAAAGGCAATGATCTCTGAGAAACTTGCTGCCGCTGCTCAGCTGATGGGACTTGGAATTGCAAGGAGTGTCATAAAAGCTGGATAGTCTCTGGGGAGGCACTGTTAGATGGCGAAAATAGGTCTCACTTTGACACTTTCCTCCAAAACTAGCTTCTTCTTTGCTATTATTTACTATCCATTACATGCAAGGTTTTCAGACAACAGTCTGTCTAGCCTCTCTGTAAATACCAGAAAAAACTGGTCTACCATTAGAAATGGCATTCTCCCTCTTTCACAGATTTATTGATGCTCATGCAAAAAACTTGCAGGTCTATGCTATTTCCTCAGTCATTGTTGTCAGATGGAAAACCTTTGCTCAGTGCAGTCTGAGAATGGAAAGCTTTTGGAACTACTGTTCAAGTTTTTAATGGCCCTGTCAGAGTTCTATTCAAATGGTCAGGTGAAGCCTTAGCCCCCACTGAGCCCAACAAGAACCAGAACTCATAATGCTGGCTGCTTGTCTTGTTCATTCTATCCAACGTCCAAATTTGCATTTCACTACATTTCACTATTTCTGAAAGTAATGCCTCCTACTTTATTATGTTGGCCCACAACGTCAGAGATGTATGTTGGTGGTATGGCAGTAGAGGATGAACCTTCCTGCCAACATTCCATTACATGCTGTTGCTGTGTGACAGATGGCAGCAGAGGGGCAATCTGACAAAATGGTGTCTGACATGGAAACGCATATGAAGCAAAAGTGTGTCACTGAATTCCTCCAAGGGGAAAAAATGGCACCCACTGACATTCACTGACACTTGCTGAACATAACATTTATGAAGACCAAATAGTGGATGTGAGCACAGTGAGGCAATGAATGGTGCATTTCAGCAGCGGTGACAGCAACCATGGGTCACCTCTGCTGATGCAGATTGTTATAAGAGTGGCATGCAGGCTCCTGCTCATCGCTGGTGAAAATGCACAGTTAATGGTTATGCTTATGCTGAAAAATAGCGTTTGGTAGCTGAGAATTTGCACTCTCGAATAGTGTTATTGTGCTCAATATACCAGTTGTAGTTTCCATGGAAATAAATAGGAGGCATCACTTTCAGAGTGACCCACTTACCTACTATGTGGAAGTATCTGAATGCAGAAATCATATCTTGTGAAAGCTGAATTAAAACCTTCACTTCTAGTTGTATGAAATATCATAGGGATCCTTTCTCTGCCATACACAGATCTATTGGGAGACAGTTTAAACTCTGGGGGAAAAGGGGAAAATGCTCACAACATGGAAATCATTGACAAGTGCTTTTTATCCAATAATAAGAGGAAAACTTAAAATGTAAGCTTCCCAAGACTACCCAGAAATACTTTGAAGTGCTTGTCATTTGGTGAATATATGTTCAGGCTCTGTCTGGAGAACTGATTCTCATTTTTAAAAAGGGAAGGAAAAGGAGCATACAGATTGCACTAGAATAAAAAACACGGCTTCCACAGCCCTCTCTTAATTTAGAAGGGGTGCAAGAGCAGCATTTTAAGGACATTTCCTGAAGAGAATAAATATTTACACACACCTCCAAAAATAGGAACTTAAAATATTTTAAAAAATAGTTATTAGTCTAATTTTTGCTTTTTTTTTTTTGGAAGCTTTAGGGCATATTCAGTGTTATGACATGTTTGCTCGGAGCCCTCCTCATCTCTGACAATACACCATAGCATTAAAACAGCACTGCTGTGCTTTCTGTAGGGGGCAGTCTGATCAAAGCTTTTGTTTTCCAGTAGGAAAAACACTGGAAAAGACTCTTTTGCCAAACCAACGTGTAGAACATTAATGTTCGATGTCCAAAATGCTTTCAGTGCTGGTTAACTAGAATTATTTTAAAATTTGTCTAGTGGAGTATTCGGAATGAGTCATGCAGAAATGAATATTTATGTTCTTTCTGACCTCAAACATTCATGGCCTTGTACAAGGTCACGTAAGGAGACTGTGGAAAGCTTCCACATAACTGACTTGATAATTTCTCTCCTTAGTTCAGCAAGCTGTGTGTGTGATATACACCACATGGTTTTTGGTGCACTCAGAATCACATTAAGTTCTCTTAAAATTCATTTTATAACTATTTAATTGTGAAAGATGATAACTGAAATTATACAAGGAATGCTGGAGCAGGGAGATGAATTGCAAGGGATAGCATTTTGCTGCTGCTGGGGTTATTTTTAAATCTGGCACTGATTCTGTCACCATTACACATGCTGTTTCTCCCAAAAAGATATCTCAAACACAGCATAAATTTCCAAGCCCAAAGACTAAGAGGTTTCAGAAAAACAAAATGCAAAAGCAGCTGCTTTGCTTCTTGAAATCTTTCTTGGATCTCCTAAAATTATTTTTCTAGAGCTACTGTGCTTCTGTGTTTTCCAGACAGTTTTCAAAATATTTCTCATGCAGATATAAATGCACATATTAAAGAGTACAATTCAGATCAGGAGGACTGATGAGTCACTTACATACAGAGAAACATAATGAACCGAATGACAGGAAATAAAGAAAAGGCAGATTTAGGATTCCTTAAGCTTGAGTAAGAGGAACACAGATCAAACTGAATATTATGTTTCATACAAGGAGTTATTTTGCCACTTTAAAATGTGGCAAGGGAGGCAGAACTTAGAGTGATGAAATTCCAATGCCCAAGAACTCCAAACATCTCTGGAATTGTGTGCAGTGCTTAGCAGGAAAATGGAAACATTCAGGGCCCAGAACTTGCAAGCATTACAATATTTTTCAAAGGGCAGCCTGAAACAAAGCTGGCCTGCTGTAGAATGAATCTTCAGAACTATATGACCTTGCCTAGAGTTGGAATAACAAACACCGCTGGAAAGAATATTTTGGGTACAACAGAACACTGTGGAAAATATAAAGAAAATTATATTGGTCAGAAAAAAACAGGTGGGGGTTAAAAAGGATGGACAACATCAATTCAGTTGTATTAGCATGGAGGACAAACACAAATGTCTTTTTTCATTATGAATTTTCAGTTGCTTTGATTACTTGAGGCCAAAGCAATAAACTAGTTCGTTCCTTTTAACTTTTAAATCAGCTTTTAACAGCCAGTAGTACTGAGTTAAACAGGAGCTATTGCTAAAATGGTGCATTCAGCACAGAACATAGCCTACCGCTGGAATAAGCAATTAGATGATAACCTTCTCCATTATTCAAAACAAAAAAGAGAAGATCTTTGGAGAATATCCTGTTGGAATAACCTCAAGATATAATTATACCTATTTTAGCTTGTTTGTTTACTTGTCTTTTTCTTATTTTAAAAATATATATAAGGATTGGAGTGGGATGATTAGGAAAGGTGAGTTTGGGCAGTCTTCACTTAGCAGCCCCAAGGGATAACTCCATTCAGTGGCCAGCTGGGATTGAGGGCAATTTTCTGATCACCTTCTCAAGAGTGACAGGCACAGATCAGGGTGGGACTATATCACTGCTCTCACCTCCATGCTCAGGGTAGGAAGCCCTCCCTTTTTCTTCCTAGAACATAACCTGGGAACTTTTATTTCCTGAACTGTTCTTGCCTCCCCCCAAGAAAAGATGCAGGCTCAGTGGAAGCATCTCAAATGCTGAATTCAAGATGTGGCCCACCAGCTGGCCCTGACTAAGTTTGTTATACGGGAGAGAGTTTTATTTTTTTGATATAAGTCCCTCTGCAGATGTGAAAAGGACTGGGGGGGGAGGGATGGGAAACGAAGGACCAAATCCTCTCTCAGCAGAAGACCACAGCTAAACTTCCACTCAGACACAGAAAGATGAGTTCCAAATGGCTTGTTTTAGGCAAAGCATTTTTATGGCTACAAATAATAACAACTTGCAAATATTTAAAATTACCTAAGACACTTCATTTCTATTTAAAGCATTTCTGTTTTCTTATAGTTTAATAAGGCCTGTGGCTATCCACTACACAATTACACTGTAACTCTCATTTGTATTAGTTATACCTATATCCTACTAAAGGTCTATTAACCTATATCAGCAAAACAACTGCAAAATATTGTGTGATTAATTTACACAAGTGAGATGGTTCTCTAAGATCATAAAAACTATTAGCTGTAACGGCTACAGTAATTACACAAGTAAGACAAACTTGAGGCTTCATCTGGCATCAACTTGTCTAGGAAAAACATTGTCTGCTGCTTACCTCCCAGAATTCTTTTTTTCTCTATTGACTTCCTCCTGCCTTCAGCATCAACAAATCCCACGTCTCCACAAATCCAGAAGATGAAATGCTTGTGCTGCTGTAGGCTGCTCCTTTGGATGGCAGTTCTCTGGGACAGTCAGGTAGGCATTCCTGAGTTTCCCTTTTTAGAATTCCTATAAGAAGAGTCCTGTAGACATGAGCACTTTTAGAAAAGCTTTTATATTTATGTATTTAGGAAAATATACTAATCTTCTAAAATTGGATCATTTTACTGAAATGCTTGCTAGGGATTTATCAGATCCATCTTCCAGGAAAATTGTCAGCTCTCAATAACAGCACTTAGTCACTCTTTCACAGCATGACTCCCATCCTTAATCATCACGGGTAAAGCTAGGAGTTGCCTGTTTGATCCTGCTAAGGTATTAAAGCATGTTACATCAGCTGAACGATATCTTCAGAGTGGAGAAATACCACAAAATAGAAAACTAAGGTAAATGTTTTAAATATCCTGAAATAAAGCTTCTAAATCAAAAAAGAACAACTTAAAATCCAGATCAGCAGTACAGTAATTGCTTATCCATTCTTACCTATTTTCAACATGGAAGAAATGATGCACAGCATAAAATGCTGAAAACCTACCTGAAAAATGAAAGAGTAACATTGTTTTTGTCAGATGCTAAGGAATATGACTTTGTCAATTAATGCTCTTATCTTCCACAGTCTAATTGGGAGCCTGCATGAATAGTTAATGGCAGAGGATAGGTAGTAGAGAAGGGCAAGTCAAGATCTGTCATGCTGGGATCACTGGCTGTCAGACATGCAAGGCAGAGGCTCAACCACCACCCCTCCCCATGCATGCAGGCTGTGTCTGCCACGATGGGGGAGCATGTTGGTGCCCTAAGGCAAAATTCTACCCAGCTGATGGAAACATGGATGGGTAGCTTGTGCTTTGTCTAAGACATTTTCATGTCATTAGTGTTAATGAGGCAGTACCCAGCACACCATGCACTCAGCCCTGCCCTTTGTGCCTCCTTGGAACATGTTGTTTCAGGCTCCTGACCCCTCATGTTCTCTGATGCTCTATCTCCCCATTCTTAAGCCTGGACAGACCCAGCTCTTCAGCACGTCTCTCACACAAGCAGTTGGCCTAATAAGAGGCTAATGCAAAATGCTAACATTTTTGTTTCAGGAACAAACAAAACACACAGAAAACAAAAAACAAAGGGCAGATTCTGGCTGAGCACTACAGTTGACTAGAGATGTGGCATCTAATCAAAGCATCTCTAGAACGAGAAAGAAAGATAAAACTGGTACAAGTACCTGCAAGCAGTCTGGGAAGACGCTGTTGAAGAACTACGTATTTTGCAGTGTGAACACTGTCTCATGAATGTCTTTGTGGAGTTTTCAACAATGAGATAAAACTACTGCATCAAGCTGAGATAATGACAAAATAATCATAGTTCTTGCTGAGAAAAAAACCTCGAGTCTTTGTAGGCCAGTAGAGGATTGTTTGGTGCTTGGATGTTGGATAAAAACACTAGGCTCTTTCTGTTTTTGTTATTAAAGGCATGTTTAATCTCTAACTTATGTGAGGTTTGGTGTTTGTGGGCCTACAATTAAATTAGAAGGAAAAGAATAACGGGAGTGTTGTAAAATTATTTCAATGAACTTTTTATTGTTGTATTTTAAAATATGTATTGTAAGTCCTGTCCTTTACCCAGAATTAGACATTCACAATAATTACATTATTTAGGTATATTCTTGTTTTTAAGAAATATAGGGTACTTGTTTAAAGGCACTTTAGGATTGATTAACTGAAGTTAGTTTTATTAAATGGAGCTGTGATTTGCTGTGTGTATTGCTAAAGGATGTGATTGCAAAGATGATAGTTAAATAACTGGAAGTTGATTACACATGGAAGTCCATGGAGACTGCGTTCTGTCATGAATCTGTGCAGTTTTTAAAGATCCCAATGAAGTATTTTGAATGCTGATAAAGAAAGCTGCAAAGATTTAAACAGATAAATCTTAATTAGTAAGTCAGATAAGATGAAAATTAGCCAAGGAGACCACGCCACATACCTCTCACTACCAGCTCTATTTTTAAGTTTAAAGGTTTAAAATTTTTCTGTTTTTTTTATCTAGCAGCATCTTACGACAAAAGACAGATATTCTCTGAAAGGGAGACCAGAATATAACCGTTTTCTCCTCCTTCCTTTCCTCTCTGCAGGTGAGCACTTTAAACAGTCAACCCTAGAGTCATGTTCCTTCTTGCTTACTCCCATCTGTCTCAGTTTCCTTCCTGTAAGTCCCACTCAGTACTTAAGAAAAATAAAATCATAAGCACCAACATAGAGGACAGAACCTCATAGCTTGAAAAGATGAAAGATCAATACTTCCAGCTTTATCAGAGTTTAGAATTGTAAATGTTTCCTCCAGAGGGTTAAAGGGACTTTGTTTCTTTTGTCTTGCACAGGTTTTCCTACAGATGAAGATACTTTTACCTCTTAGTAGGTGTTCAAAACCAGGATGACAAGGAAAACAGCCCAACTGCTATTTTTTGTCCCAGCATTTGCACTGTGCATGTTTAAACATGTCCAGGTTTTATTTATGTTTTTTTTTTAAAAGGGGTTTCCCAGTTCATCTGGAGCAACAGCATTCAGATGTTTCATCAGTTACTGCCTGGGTGGGAAAATAGATCACTACCTAAACTCTGAGTAGGCCTTTTCATGGCAGGGTTAGATAGATCTCATCAGTGTAGTGGATCTGATCGATAAAAAGTATTTAATAGTTTTCTACCAGCTGAGCTGCTAGGGGCATGACGATGATTCAGTTTGGAATATGTGAGCACAAGTTTCATAACAAAGTAACATCCAGCAATAAATTATCAGTTTTTAAGGACAGGTGATGGAAATTTAAAGATTAATGCTTTATAGTTGTTCTAGTATGTTTAATAAAAATAGCTGAAATAATTTCAAATAATCTAATGCATTAATATTTGCTTCTGGAATGAAATATTACAACAGAATTAATATTAAATTGAATTTTATATATTAATCAAGGCAAGTCTTTGTTTTACCCATTGTGACCAGATAGCAAGAAAACTGTGGCTGGGTGGTGTTTCATTTTAGAAGGTTACAGCACATACAAGGATCTGGTCATTGTCATGAAAGGGATTCTGAAAGTCCCAGCATACTGCAATCAGGTGTAAGCTTAATTGGTGGATGAACAGCTCACTCGCTCCACAGGTGAGCACAAGTCATCATCCATGAGCAAACTAAAAGCACGCTCACTGCCTCTGTCAACCACAAAAGAATAACTCCAGTACCATTTGTTCATGAAACAAAATCAAGCACTGCCAAGTGGTGCCAAAGATCAGACCCGTGAGCTCGGTCTGCTGTTAGTAGCAATATGCTTGGAAAGAAGATTGCACACAAGCAGGGCGATGGAAAGGAGACGTTACGCCTCCCATTTCCCAGACAGAGGATGGAGAGGCTGTCAAAGAAGCTATCTGCTGCTACTCGCAGTGAGCGGAGCTGCTTTTAGTAGCCAGACTAAATGCAGAATGGCATTGTGCCACAGAAGTCCCCTAAATGACTTTCTCAGGCAGGGACAGAAAATGAATCCAGTCAGACCGTCGCCAAAGCCACGGCCTTAACCACAGTTCCCTTTCCACTGCCTGCTTCTCCCTCAGCCTCCATGGAGGCAGCTCACAGAGCGTGAGGGGAAAACGGCCGAATGGCTGTCCTGTGGGATTCCTTCTGCTTTACTCACATTTGGGTCACTGGAGTGCTCAAAATTCAGCTTTTATCAAATTTATCACCTTCAATCATTCTCTATTAGACCTAGTAGCATTCCTCTAAACTACTGAAAGTCATTTTATACTGATTCCTTTATATTGCACAGTGTGAAATAACAGATATTATATGTAACTTGCAATTGAAGATATTTGGGTCACATCCCCAGAAGCTAATTAAAAAATAACACATTCCGTGATTTCTTTTGACTATGAAGAGGGACCGGTTCTGCCATCTTACTCACTAGAGGTTACATATACATCTCTGTACATACAGGAGTCACTTATGGAAATAACAGCAGCAGATTGGAGTGATAAGCATTGTAATTTCAGCAATACAGCATCACTGTCACTTTCTGAACTCTGGATGAAAAATACAAAGAGCCTATTTGTGCCCTATTATGAAGTAATGAATATATACAATTTCACATCTCACAACTAGAACAGCGCCTGTCAGAAGATACAGTTTGATTTTTTGTTAAGTGCAAAATTCACATTTTTGTTTCTGTGCCTTTCAAGCATAAAAAACAACAGGGTCCATATGCTGTTCTGAGAGAATCACGCAAAAAGAAAGTACTTGTCTTCAGGGAAGAGGAAGGAAAGGTTCCTCTTTATTATTCCAGGACTGATATCTTAGTTCATGTAAAAAAGACCAGAGCTACAACTCTATCTCCTCCTTGTCCTCTCTTGATAGTTTGCATTTGCATGGGACAGGGAAAGAAACACAACAGTTTCTAATTTGTCTGCTGCTCAGATAAGCCTTGAAGTGGCTGGCAGTAGGCATTTGAAGTTTTTTTATCTGACTAAATGGCAGTAAAGGGAAATCAACAGCCATGGGACCAAAGTAGGCATTTGCTCTGGCTCTTTGCAGTCGGTAGCTGCTGCAGTGTAATGGCTGCCAGCCTGTTTCTTTAGGCTGACCACTTCTTGGGCACCATTGCTACAGTATCTTCTTGAAGACTGTTGTGAGAATAACTGACATGGAAATGGATACTGAAGCTGCTCTCTTTGCTCCTTCTCTCCCACCTTTCCCCTAAGCACTCTAAGCACAGAAAGTCCCTTATATGAAGCTAAGAACTCACATTAATTAAATTTCAAACAACCAGACAAATACAATATTTCAATTCCACAATTAGAAAGAAAAACATGTTTGTCACAAACTGACAATCATCAGTTAAATGTTTTGGTTCCTAGGGGAAAATTCACTTAAATACATTGCACTTGACCAACATTTCTCTTTCTCTGCAGTTTAATGTGTTTGTCATAAAACATCCACTAGAGAGGATACAGGTGCTATAGATGATTGCATGTATAGACAGGAATAGGCAGGAGCCTGAATGTTCTATTTATTGGCTTGGCTGTTTATCCTTTAGGCTAAGGTTGTATGCATTAACCTAACCACTTCCTAGATTTATTTTAAAAGGATAAATAAAACACATGCCTAGCAATGCTAGAATTTAAATGATTCCAGGTGTGGTATTCAGTGATCATTCAGTTAGGCACTGTAAGAAACTTAATTTACTCTGTTTTTGAGAGGCATGATGACTTGCCTGAGCTACCCGTGCAGGGAAGGGAATGCCTCTATGATGGCACATCCCAGTGTCCTCCAAAATGAAGGATGCCTGCATGGCTGGCAGCAGAGCAGCTGCCTCCATGTGACACTAGTGCCCCACGTGTTCAGCCTACTGTATCTCTGTCAACAAGCATTGCCAGCAGCAGCTCTGCAGCAGAAGGGGAGCCAGTGGGACTGGGGTTGGCAAAGACACAGCAAGGGAGACAGGCTGACCTGTTCACTTTCCCTGAACAGCCCTCCTAAGCTGCTCAGCTGTATAACAGTGATGGCTTAGCACCAGTGACCACTGAAGGCCAGGGATAATAGAAATACGCTGCTGATTGCTCTGTTGAGCTATCTGCAGTACAAAGATATGTGCTTTCTAAGTATGAAGGTTAGAAAGTAAGAGAAAGAAAAAGGATTAAGAAAAGAGATCCATATCTGAAGGCAGTGGGAATTACATCTTGTATTGACAGAGTTTTTAATGGATAATTCATTAATCTGTTCTATTTACACTTGTACTAGTCATTTAACAGCTTATTAAATTATACTGTATACAAGAAAATTCATACCAGGGATTATGTCAGCAGGTGATTGAACTCCCAGCCTTGCCGTCAGTCTTATTTGCTTGGAGACAGATTCCACTAAGTTAGGATCAGCATTAGATGTATAACCATCACCATGTGAGAGAGCTCTACCTGGGTGCCTGGGAAAGAGAGAGGGATGTAGAAAGAGAGGGATGTAGAGAGGGAAAGAATAAGCATTTTAGAGAAGGCAAAACTATGGAGTTCAAAAAAAGCATGAACAATAGTGACATCTTATTTTCTTTGTATAAATTACTTTTAGACTAATGCACTTCTATCAAGTTCCCCAGAACTGTGTTAATTTTCCAGCCACCAGCTGTCACCAGCTTCCAGTGTACTTTCATAGGCCACTCAATCATTGAGAATATATATTATTAATTTCTAGAAATAAAAATATGATTACCAGAGTCCTCTCGTCCCCAATCCAAACCCCATGACCTTCTGAGAATAAATCTCTTTTTGAGACTTCAGTATACTGAAGAGCTCTGAATGCAGCCTCAAATCACCTCAGCCTCAGCTCACATGTTTGGGACCTGCCCTCCCACACAGTTGCAGTATCTCATGAACAGTACTCCCCAGAGCACACTGCTTTGCCACTTTCAATGTAGTGGACAGAACCTCGTCACAGCAATCCTCTAAAACAAAATGGGTGAAAGTAGGTTGCATTTACTTAGGTGTGGCTAAGCCACACATAATATAAACAGAGTTCAATTTTCTCTCTGCTTTTCATTTATCCCTGAGAAAAATATAGTCTGGTTATATTTAGCATTCTAACCCCATCATGAGAAGGGGCACTGGGCAGGGCTTGTGGTTTCTGCAAGCAATCTGCTGATCATGCCATCTTGGGTAAGCCATCCCCTGCACACAGCCATTAATCCCTCATAAGTGAGTTCTTTGGGTTTGCTTCTCTTTACAGATCCGTCAAACTCCTCCTCTTTGTTTACCAACAGAAAGCCATGCCTAGCAGGGCAGCACTGTGCCTGGCAGGGCTGTCGCTTCCAGCTGAGTCTGCAGGAAGCTGCCCACCTCCTATACAGCCCCGGGCACAGTGAGTCCTTCTACCAGGAGAAACCAAAGGTTTTGGTACCTACCTTGTGTCCCTTAACAGCTCCTCTCCAGCACAGCGACGTCAGCTGTAATGGAAACAGATACTGTCTTCCCCCAGCCCGAGATGTGTCAGAACTGTTCCAAGGGCTGGGAGCTGCAGACGAGCGCACTGCCACCAGGGGACCCTTCCAGGGTAAGCTGGATTGCACCCCTCATTCTGTGGCACTTCCATGCCAAAATGGACTTGTGAGCATGTATTGCCATAAAAGTATGCTAAAAAAACAAAGAGGTTTTTCCCTCACCTCAGAGGCACTTCTTACACACTTCTTACACGCTGAAGTTCCTCAGGCTGCAGCGCCTGAACAGGGGATTCCCAACTACTTCTCAGCATGTTTCTGCCAAGGATGAGCCATCATCACTGCTGCAGTTTAAGGGATTCACCTGTAAAACCAAAACAAAGCCTCCAGAAAGATTAGAGAACTTCAAGAACAGAGTACAGTGCAGCTGTTTTCCTTTATAGATCAAGATAAGAATCGTATTTTTACTTTCAGGAAATGAGTTTAATTTTTAAGTTGCAAAGAACAGCATGAACATTTTTCTGACCAAAGGCAAACAAAATGTCTTTCTGATGTAGCAGACGTGCTGATTATTACAGGTAGTTTCTGAAATCAGTACAGGGCCATCTTAATTTTCTCCCCTGAAGCAAAAGGAACTTTATTATCTGTAGTTAAGATGGAATTTGTTGAAATGGAGTCAATAACTATTATATAAACAAGCCAAAAAATGAATGAATCTAGGGAAATGAGTTGAAATAGTGAGATACATCATGAAACGTGATTAATGACACCAAGGGAAATATAAAATAACATGTTTCCCTGAAAATGTGCTGTAAGTGCACAATGTCTGCACGATATTGTGCATCTGCAGTTCTCTGTCCTGCCACCTAATATCCAAATTGTCTGCCAGTATAAACACAGCTGCTGAATGTCTTCTACAACTGCAAAAATAATGAATCTCCACTTTCTTCCCAACTACTAAGTATGTTTTACAGAGACGAATGCAATGTTTATCTTCGTTCAACAGAAGACGATGTTGATGCCCAACATATATGTCTTATTAACACACAGTCAGATTCATCACAGATCAAAGAGACAGGATGGCTGTTTTATGGTAACCACAGATGAGCTGAGATTTAATGTTTTTGGCTTGAATAATTTCTCATCTGGATTCTGCATAGACATTGGCCTACTCTTCAGTGGTGGATCACCATTTTAATTATATTTGACCATTTTGACAGCTTTGCTGTATCTAGCAGGATTGAGAGGAAAGGATAAGAGACCTCCTTTATGTGAACTCCACTTTCCACATGGTGGATTGGCCTGCAGGCTCTGCTGGGTAAGTACTGTGATCCATTTCTCCCCAGCCTGGAGACATAGGTCTGCAGCAGCCAGGGGCGTGGGAGACTCCAAGTAACAATTTTCATTTTATAATACTAGTCTGGACTGTAAGAAGTAATTTAAGATAATTTACTGTGCTGCATTTACTTGAACAATTTCTATTCAAAAAATGTAACTAAGGCAAACCCAAGTAAAATGGAAAATGATAGTCAGGATTTTCAAACACTGCACTCTGATCTTTGCCTAGATGTAGAGAGCATAACTGAAGGTAGGGGAGTAAGACAGGAAGAGAAATAAAGAAAAAAGGGAGAAATAATGCTCCATAACCTTAGGAAGAGTATCAGTCTATTTATATGCTTCCTGGAATGCTCAGAACATTTAGTCTTACTGGCCACAAGAAACCACTTTTGTTGTGCAAAAGGTTTCACACATGAACTGAAGCCAAAAAGTTTTTTCAAGGCACAGTGGGAAGGAAAAAAAATACTGTATAACTTTGTGAACAATGGAGAGAAATTGGTCTGTTGACCTGGTAAAAAACATTCTGCATTAAAAAAAAAACAACCAACAAAAAAAACAGTAACCCACCACAACCTCCTTCAGATTATTCTCATGAAAGTCACCTCTTTTGTTATGTGGAAAGAAAATCGGCACCTAAACATGATCAGGCATGCAAGCAAAGTACAATTACTACTCTAGATTAGTGAAAAAACTATGCACACTTTTTTTTTTTGTCAGCCTGTCTCTCACAATCTATACCCATTTTTATCTTATCCATCCACCAACTCTTCTGCTTGGAATCCTGTTGGGAAAGGAGTATGCCTTTCTTTTGACTTGTACACGAACTAGCAGAAGCCCTCTTTTCTCCTGGCCATAATAGCAATACCAAAGAGTTATGATGAATAGTGGGTTTTTATTTTTTTTTCCGTCTCCTTAACAAAAAGCAAGACAGATCATGAACTCTAATAGAACTTCTAAAAAAAAAAAAAAACAAAACCAAAAACATAGTCTTTACATGAAACATAAACATTAAAGACATGCTGGGGAGATTTGGTCAGACCGTTATGATGAGGAATGAGATACAGCTTTAGTCTTTTTTTGGAACTTCTTATTATCTTCCTCAGTTTTTTAACTTATTTTTCCAGATATTCAACTGCAGGTTTTAGATATGATTCTGCCAGTGGTCACTCATGATCTGTAGCTGTGTTGATACAGTTCCAAGTTGCCATGTTGGGGAGCGGGAAGGGTACAGGACCTGCAATCCACTTTTTCAGCAGGTAAATGTGTCATAACTCCTGTATCTGAATACTGAAGTGCTCCCTTAGAGCACTGTAGCTAGAAGAAAAACTGAAGTTGAACATAAACTTTCTTGCTGCTAGACTGAAATTCACAGTTGGTTCTAGGAGCCAGCTCTCTGAGTGAGGCATGAGTTTGAACACAAAGTCTTTGCATTTTTGTTCAGCAGCTTCATATTTTTAAGTAAAGGTTAAAGCTGGAACTAATAGTTGCTCCTGCTGAGAAGCTGTGTTTGCATTCTGTTCTCATCCTCAGGGCCAGCCCAGAGGAACAAACCTCAGCAAGCATGTGGCTCTGCTCCTCCAACGCAGCAAGGCTCTGGATGCTGCCGCTCTGGGGTGGAATGAGGTTGTGGTGCCAGGTACAGCTGTCGATTGTGCTATGGTAAAGGCAGGCTAATGCCTTCCAAGCCTGTAGATTTGTGCTAGCCCACGTTTAGTCTGGCATAAACCACAACAGGAATTTGACTACAGTAGCGATATGGGCAGAGGTGGGCACAAGATAGAGCAAGAAGACGCAAGCTGGGAGAGCGTCTGATGTGATGCCCCAGAAGCACACAGGTGAGGGACTGGGAATGAACAGTGTGGGGGTGAGTCCTGCCTTACAGACTAGGAAAGCCACATCTGACAAATATTCACGTATCAGTTAGGAGAGAGAATGGAGCTCTTCTCCCTTTTCATGAGGACAGCATATCATATCATAAAAGAAGTGGGGATGATTGTCAGCCTTTATTCACAATACATTTCCATTATTCATTCAGTTAATTTTTTTTTTTTTTAATTTTTAGAAAAGTCTCCTGCAGTTATAGATCCGGTAAAATGTATAGCTTTGCACAAAATCAGAAAAGCATGAATGCGAGCTGTCAGGGTGACAAAGGAGGCTTGGAAGAGGGTTCAGGTCACTGGGAAGTCATTCACTTACTACGAAAAGCTGTTGGACTACTCTGAGAAAAAGCTTGCCAAAATGCGCTGGGAAATATGAAGTTGCCTGGTCTTAACAAGAAAATGGTGTGTGCACATCCCCGCAGTGCTGGTAGGAGCTGCCCATGGGCCCTGCCCTGAGATGGCTGTGCTTGGGGGAGTTTAAAGAGCTGTACAAAGAAAACCAAACCCTGCAGAGATCGAAATCTATTTCCCCAGAAAAGCTGAAGGGGGAAAAAAAACTAAAAAGGAGAAGCAGTTTTCAACACAACTGTCTTCTTCCTGCCGTAACAATGTCTTTCACATTGCCAGCAAAAGAAATCCAAATTGTCACCGCAAACACACACCTCTCAGGAAGTCTGCCCTCACTACTGGCTTCAAACAGTTGCCAGATTTTTGCAGTGCTGAATTAATTCCTGCCTTGAATCTCAGGGTTACAGTGAGCCACTGCCTGGTCTGTGGTGTGGTGCCGACGGGGCTTGGGCTGTGCTCTGTCCCATCCCACCCCTCCCTGAGGATGCGGGGAGACCCAGGCAGTGCATGCAGTCCTTCCTCTGCAGCCGGTCATCTTTCCACACAGGCTTGCAACATTCAGAAGAAAAGTGTTGGTAGGACATCTTCCACAATAATAAGTACGAATTGCAGCGCTTCTGTGAATTTAGGTCAATGCATCACCCTTAGAGCGCATTATAAATTCATCAGAATCACAGCCTGAAGAAATCTTTTTTTTCTTTGGCATCAGCTGCTTTTAGCTATGCCACAGATTTTTAGCAGAATTTAAAGTCCAGATTAAGTATTGATTGAGTTTAAATAAATTATAATATGTTGTAACCAGAAAGCTGGGCTGTGACTGGAGCAGACAGTTTCCCTTTTTACCTCCCTTCTCACTTCAAATATTAACGCGTTTATTCACTGCATTGTGTCTGCAATGAACAACCAATTCAAAAAGGTATAATACTGAAGTAAATACTAATTTAAGCAGCACCTTCAGCTACTTGACATACAAATGAAGTTATAAGCCACATATGAAATAAATACATTAGCTTAAAGGATTATGTGAACAGAAATAATTCCTAAAGAACTAGCTATGAGGGAAAAGTAAACCACAAACTGCACCTTCTGTTAACATTTGATTCAATTTCTGATACACTATTCCTTTTTTTAAGGTACAAAAATATCACCGTAATGATGTCTACCAACAAACTGTAACAGAATGATACACTTTTGTATCGCGTTCAGTCGCATCAGCTGCTTGTGCATTCGGCACGTTATTTCTGGACCACTAACAGATGATCGTGTCCTTCTAAACTATATTTAATAGAAACAGAAAACTCTGAAGAGCAGGTATTCAAAATGTAACCAAGATATCATTACCAAAGCTGGCTGAAGAATGAAACAGGCCCAAACTTTACGGACGAGAAAACAACAACTATGCGCCGTACTGCTAAAAGAGGACAAGAGGACACATAAGGACATATAGTTTTGTGTTTGACCTATTTTGGTTGATTTAATTTTCAGATTCTGTAAGCCAAGCTCCAGTGAGTTCCTGAGGAAAAAATTCTAACTGGCATTTTAGTGTGAGTCAAACCTCACACAAAAAGTGCTTTGTGCATCAAGATAACATTAGGAGCTGTCTAGCTGCACGTACCAAAGGGCCAGTACGGACAAAGCAAAACAGAGCTGTAATGGACTTCTAATAGCAATAATACTTTGCACTTCTGAAGTTTCTTCCATACGGAGATCTCTGAGTGCTTTGCAGGGCATAACAAGCCTATTAGTTGGAAACTCCAGCTCTCTGTAAGATCATGCAGCCACTGGGATGCCAGTGTGTTGTCAGAAACCTCAGGCTGTTTGTCAGGCTTCTACAAAGGCACTAATTCCATACTCCAAACAAACCATCTGCCAGCCAAGTTGTATGTTTGAGTAATATTTCCTCAGTTTCACAAACAATAAAATGCATCTTTTCATTTAGAGGTAGCTTATTTCCTGTTGGTATTCCTACCAAGATGATGACAGGAACATTCATTCTTTTAATGAAAATGCAGACAGTTCGGGGTATGAGAGCATTTCAGATAAAGCCCACAATTTGGAAAGAGTGACTGAAATTGCATATATCACCATATTGCATCTAGACATACAATGTGACGAACTTTATTCCAGCTGACATGGTGAGCAATTGCCCATTTTAAGAGGCACCCTTAGAATTTTACCAGCAATATTCTCTTCAGGCTGTACACACCCTGTTATTCTTTTGACTCCTAAGTCATTCACTGTGAATAGAAGTGGCAAGCTTTGAATCTTTGAATTTGACTTTTTTTTTTTTTTTTTCTAGTTGCCAGTGAACAGCTGTGATATTTACAGCTTTCTTTGCATTCTCCGCTAAGGAGGTTGTGATTGCTTTATTCTGAAAAAATGTAATAAATGAATGATTTTTCCAAACATCTCTTTTTCTACTTAGATATTGCACTGCAGCTAGTGTAAGCCAGCCCTTCTCTGAGGCATTAGTAAAACCAAGAGGCAATAGAGTTACATTTTGCAGTGCTGTACAATTCCACCTGCCTACATCTAACTTAACCACCACTGAAATCGTCTTCGGATTTAACCACGGTGAAGCCCAACTTCTGTCTGGCCAAGCAGGGGTTCTAGGAGTGCATTGCCTCAGAAGGGTGTATCCAAAAGCCTTCAGAGATTAGCACAGAAATGCCACAAAGCCGAGCATTTAGCCTAAGCTCCATCTGCAAGTAGGACCGTGTGTCCAGTTGATGTATGTGTAGCCCTGGGTGACACTGAGAAACAGTGGCAGAGGAATGAGAGACCGAGTTCAAAGATCAGGAAGTAAAAGGAGAGAATAACAGTTCTACCTGCTGTACTGTAAGAAGTAGTAGGATTTTGCCATTTCAGTAGAGTTTCCTTAATCCAAAATTGCTGACCAGGGATACGTGGGACCTTCTCATGGCCTAGATCATATGTGTCCAACCCACTAGTTGTATGTGTTTGTTGCCCTTTTTTAAAATGTTTTACTAAAAAAAATAATAAAAATAAGTTTTGTTACATATATACATTAACTCATTATATATTTTACATGCAGCCCAAGATGATTTCTCTTGCGCTCAGTGTGGGCCTACATGAGCCAAAAGGTTGGGCACCTATAGTCTGCACGTAAGCTGTTATTCTGGGCGGATGAAACACACTTCAATTCAGTAATTCACCCAATAAATCCCTATGCACCTTCTGGTATTAAACAATAGATACTTTAGTTGGAGAATGAGGTTCTGGTAGTATATGCTTGTATTTTCCATGTATTTTATATCGTGTATCATTTTCTTTAGATATATATGTGTGAAAACACTCAGGAAGAAAAAGCAAAAGGAATTGCTAACAGCCCTTGCAGTGCTAACCTTTTAGGGTCATGGCTCAGTGGGGTAAAGAAGACTAAGAGTTCTGCTTTTTTACAGCATGACTATTTTAGTGATTTCTAAATGTGGTGACCTATCACTAAGAAACCTTTAGGTTTTTGAAAGGAAAATTCAGCAGCATAGCATATCCCTTTCTCTGCTCTCCTGTTCTTAAGGGGAATAACAACATTCCACATCTTTGCATAGAAAACTGTTATAATGCACAGACTCAATCCATAGAGTGATCAATACAACATCCATACCTGATACTCTAAAAGTGATGTATGCGTTTATGATGCTTATCTGATGCTTTTATTCTTAAGTCCTCTTGCTTTCTCATCTTGTGAAAGCCAAATAAATTTTATATTTATTAAACAAAGATCAGCCACCAAGGCCTTGACATCTCAGCATTAGCTCATATTTTTGATAGACTTTTGCAGATACTGCTGTACAAATGCAAGAGCTATGTGATGACGGCTAGCTGCATTTGAAAATTCTTTGGCCCAAAAGCCTGGCAAGAATCTGAGACGAAGTGTTAAAGCAACCTGACAGAAATCCCCTGCAGCGTTTGAGAAAAAATCTCCAGCCCTCCCTCTTCCCAGCTAAACCCTGAAACAAGGTCAATGCACTAAAAGGCTCTGAAAGTAATTTTTTATAAATAAATATCCTGGGGAATTAGTGAAGCAAGTCACATCCCTGAAATAAAGGTAGTTATTTGTATGCAAGCATTTCCTTTACATGTTGGGGGGTAGCACACATCAGTCTATGTGAGATTAAATGCAGATCTGACTGCATGCTACAGAAGAAAGTAATATTTTTTCTCAGGAAGAAAACTGGGATCAGAAACTTGAATTAGTGAATTGTTTAAATGTACACCTAACACTAAGCCTGTAAACAGTCCCACCTCTTCCGACATATTGGCGTTGCAGATCCCTGAACCAGCAGTTGTAGTCCTAACAAGCAAAGTCAGTGGTGTAGCAGTAAATACAGGAGTCTACCAAAGGTGAGCTGATGCTGAGATGTCAAGGCTTGGTGTCTGCTCTGCTCTCCAGATTTGGGCTCCCTAACATTCACCTCTGGTTGCCTGCTTTTAGTTGTAGAAAATGTCCCTTTCACCCAGCTGATCAGCTTTATTGCACAGTAACATTTCCTTTTCTTTCAAAAGGAACTAAAGTTTCAATCTCGTCTGACTGCAGTCAATGGCAACCGTTCCTTTGGTCAACAGAGTATGACTTACGACACAAACATTCACTGTAAATCTAAGTAAAGCAAGTGACACAGGAAATCTTCTGGGGAAAAGAGTTCTTTTGGAAAGGATGTAAAAATTCAAAGAATTTACGTATTATTTGGTGACATTACTTCCAGGCTTGCATCTAACTTAGAATGGCTTTCTGAATATTATTTCAACCCTTTTTTTCCCCACTTTAATTTTATATAAGTCATTTCTTATACAGATTTCATTTGCTTAAAGGAGAAGAGTATGGAATAAAGGGAATCATTAAGGCACAAATCCACTTATCTCAACTGTGTCTGTGATGTTGCTCCCCGAGCAGCAGTAATCTCTTACACTCTGGAAACTTGCACAGGTTTCTCACAGGAGAAGCACAGCGTCTGAACCAGTGCGAGCACAGCAGTTGACAACTGAAAGAAATAAATGAAAGCAAAACCAAAACTAAACAAAAGTCCAAATAAAAATCTTTGAATTTCTTTTCTGTGAGAATATCAAGTAACAATCATTTAATTGGCAAAGATATTCAGCCCTTCCTATTTTGGAGGTTATTTCCTAACGTTTAAAATGCAACTAAAAAGCTTAGAATTTGTATTAGCATGGCCTGATCTTCAATATTGCTTATCACTGCCTGCCATGCAGCTGGCTTGCTCTCTCTTTGAAAGTCTCAGATTTTTTGCAGAGAAATTATGTTTCTAACATATGATGAACATTACAATATTATAATCATTTTCAGAGCTACTGTGTACATTATTAATTGTGTACATGATTCTCTTGACTGACTCCATTGCACATGCTGAGATTAGTGGTTACCAAGACATCGTTATAAATTATGAGGTAAGATGGATGAGGCCAGCTTTGTATTTCTGGCTTGGTGAAGGTGTTGATAGCTTGTACTGAATGGAAATTCTTGTAAAAAAGTGAGGTTGGAAAATATTCCTTTTCCTGAACTGTTAAAATGATAAATACTAAATAAACATCTGCAAGTGAAATGGCTCCCCGCTGCCCAGCAACTACTTTCCTGAACACCTAAGAATGCAACCATGAATGCAGCCAAGTATAGTTATGATATCCAGAGCAAAGAGGAAAGACACAAAGCTGTGACCACATCATAGGTTTTGAAGTGTATTCTTTTAAATTGCTAGCAGAAAGATCTGACTATCCAGCGGTCCCAATTCAGAAGATATTTGCTTGGATATTTTAAGTAGACATTACCAAATCAAAGTTACTATAAAAAAAAAAAAAAAAACAAATTCAGAAAAATTGGAGTTGGACTCGATGATCTCCAGAGGTCCCTTCTAATCCCTATGATTCTATGAAAATATTTAGCAGAAAAGGAGATGCATGTGCACAAACTAGCATAGCAATGAAGCATACTGCATGAAAGAGAATAAAATCCCCATTTTTTGTTGTCTCTCCACAGCAGTTTGAGCACACTGGGAGCTGACTTAAGACCTAACACAGATTTTAAGTACTGCAAATAGCGGCAGCTGAAAAATAGGAAGTAGATGCATCTGGCCAATTTAAAAGTTACAAACTAGGACTGCAGAACACTTATATATGCATACAACCCTGCTTCTTATCTTGACTATGATCATGACTGTCTCCAGTATGTAGACAAGAAGCTGCTGGGCACCCTATTTCTTTTAGCTCTTTAGAAGAACCAACAGTTCAAGTTACAAAAAACTGAGATTCTTATCTTTACAAAATATACAAATATTTTCTTATTTCATCTATGAAATAAAATATTATTTACTGTCAATTTCTAATGCGCTTCATATAATAAAACCTAAATCCTTGATCCTAGTGGGAATTTTAAGTGCTAGTGTTTTGTTTTTTTTTTTTTCATAGTTGCTTTGCTTGTTTTATTTTTAGTAATGTTACCCATTACATGTTTTAACTATGGCTTCAGGAATTTAAGGAAGTCTCACTTTTGAATATCTCCATCTCTATTTCTTAAATGTTATGTCATTTTTTGAACTATGAAAAAACTCTTTTAGTGGGATATACAATTGATGCATGAATAACCATCCCATGCTAATGCTTTAGTAGTGAATAAGCTAAACGGTGGCCGTTTTTTTTCCATAAAACCTTTCTGAATTTTTCATTTTCATGATTTTTATATAAAATCAGGAGTGAGTAGATCTAGTTCCTGATGTAGTGCTGTAGTGGTTAGAAAAAGATGCCACTTATGCATTTTCACCCTAGAAGTATCAATTCCCATACACTGACCATTAGGGTCTATCAGAAATCCCCATGTATGCCACACATATGCAGGGCCACAGGCTGCAGGACAGAAGTCACTGATGGGGGATGAGAACCTGACAGGGCACTGTGCATATTTTGCAGAACTGTTTGAGATTACCTTCTGTATTAGGGCATTCTTGAAACCAATCTTATTGATAAAGAAAGGGTACATCTTTTCCTGAGCGCTTTCATTTTGAAGTCTATTTTCTTCTTTTTCTAAGTGAAATACCTTTACAGATTTTATATTCAGATAAAGCATGGAGAAAAAAGTACTGTTCCTATTTTATCAATTTCTAATTTTAGTTCTTTTCACATTTTGTTTGTTAGGCATAACTAGGTCAACATTTTCATTCTTTCAGGTTGAAAATCCTGTCTGAAGAAAAGCAAAGCTACTTGTCATGAAGCAAAGCAAATGGTTGTGAATAATTTATAAGAAAGTAAAAATATTCTGCTTTTGAGATTTTAACAGGAGAACAACCTCAAGTTATGAATTATTATAATTACACTGAAATATGCTCTCCATCTTCTTATTCCTTTGCTGTAATCACTGCAACAATGCTTTTTGCTCGAGTGGCTAGCAGTCTCTTGAGCAGTGCAAACAGGGATGCTCCAGGCCCATGGCCAGTGCCCTCCATAATTCAGCTGTGATTTCAACTCTGTTGCAAACTGGCTTCAATAAATTCTCGCAGGTTTCTCATTTTATAGAAATGTACATACATGTAGGTATGTAAGTGTCTGGTGGGATGTGAGGTGACAACTGCAATGTGGCTGGGGCTCCAGAAGCAAAAATGATGCTCACAGGAAATTTGGGCTCAGTAGCAAGGCAGCAGGTAGAGATCTGCAAACTCACTGCTCAGGTACAAAGCAACGCTGATATTAGGTAAGTGGGTAAACTCTTGGCATTTGTTTTGCTCCGGCTCCTGAAGCCAGTGTTCAGAGAGATTTGTTATTGTAAATAAGGCTTTTCTGCGTATTGAGATGGTAAATTTGAGAAATACAATACAGCTAAGAGAGCAGTAAGATTACAGCAACTTGATTAGGTGAAAGTTCAGTGTCACTAATACTCTTATTAAAATGTCTGCAACAAATATGTCAGTTCTCTGTAGTTTCAAGGGAAGATGAATTATTTAATACTAAAGTCTGTCACTTTCTATAAATTTTTTTATATGCCTTCTACAGTACAACATCTACAGTGTACTAATGCTGACATAAACCACCATGATTCCCAGCACCTTTTTCACTTTTGATTTTTAGGGTGAACACTTGGAAACATAAAAGAAATAACTAAAATGTGGGAATGGATGTGTACACAAAACAGCTTCTGTATATAAATCAATATAATTTGATGCAGTTACCATTCAAATCATAAAGTTCATTCTATGATTCTATGATTCGTATGTCTTTGTGAGACAATCTCTTACATTCCTGACTCACACTGATATCAAACTGAAAAGAAAGGGAAAGGGTGGGGAGTCCACAGGTCCTTATCAGCAAGACTGGTTCCAAACATCTGCACGTGCAAGATTTTAGCAGCACATTCAATATTTTCACGTAAGGTGTGGTCAGGTACACTAAGATTATTGTTACCAGTGCATTCCCACAGGAGGTACCCTGACTGCTCAGAGGAACATACAGTACCTACTGCTCATCCTTCTTGCCGAAATCTTGAAGGAACACGAACATCTCCTCTTCAGCCTCAGCTCTGGCTCAGCACAATATATCATTAGTCTTAATATGAACTTCTTTCCACCATTGCCCTGTCTACATAAACATCCAAATTCCTGACTGACATGTTTCCTATAGTTATTGAACTCTTATTTTCCACCGAGTGATAAAAAAATCTTCTGACCAAAACCAGGGGATGAAGTTAACATTCACTTTGAAGAGGAAGACTTAACTAAGTAACAGAGCAGGGGGCCCAGGCTTGCTGGAAACAGTTCTGTTTTAGATTTGCTTTTTCAGGGGCAATTCATAACTTAAAATAGACTTACTCAAATTTTAAACTTCAGAAAGGCAAAATAATTATGAACAAATTCTGAGCATCCCATCTGATTGGCCTCAGACAAACCGACTGTCAAATGTGCCTACCATCTTTTTGTATATTTTGTACTAATATTTTATGGGTCAATTTTGTAAGAATATGAAATTTGGATATTACAAAGCTTCTTCCAAATAAAAAAAAAGTGTAGTCTTTCTCATGGAATGCCACAGTGTTATTAAAGCAGTTCCAAGTAAATTTCAGATTAACGTCATGGTGATTTCCCTTGCAGAAGGCCAACTGGCTACCATCTCACATTTGTGTGCTATCAAACTGTCATCCTTCCACAACTCACCATCTCCATAAGGATCATGGTAAACATTACTGGATTAGCCATGCTAGGCATACAGCACACTGTGACGTACCATAAATGGAGTTCAAAATTACTCTTCATTCAATTCCTTCACATGGTCTGGTTGCCCGCACCTTTAAGGAATTCCAACCAATTTGACTTTGCCTGACCTTTTGTTCTTGGTCACCAATTAGATTTCTCTTAACTTCTCAGTCTTAACCAATCTTGCTGGAGTTGCACCTTTCTCTTTGCTACCTACAAACTTGAGCCAAAACTTCCATGCTTTTCACTAGTTTCATTCATACACAGGCACTTGTTATACATTTATATCAGAAAATGTCAGCATAATTAGGCAACTTATATCCAAACCATCTTGAAGTGTAAAAGTAAGATGTACTCAGATTTTTCCACTCAAAATAATATGCTGAAATTAAAGTCTTGGAGTTTATTAGTGATATTTGCACTGAGAATTAAAAGTCTTCACTGATATCCAACATATGGCTTGGTCACAGGATTATAAGGACTACATTTGCTGAATGTCCTCTAGGGAACTCTTCCCTCAGCTAAAAGCAGCCTTCAGGGTGGGTGCTGAACACCCTTCTTGTGATTTTGATACCCAATTTTGTTAACTTTAGCAAGAACTAGAGTTGCTAATCCTGAAGGCAGGCTAGCAAATCTTTGTCTGTATGCAGGTGCTTCAGAGATTAGAATGCTAGTCACTCACATTTAGCTGCTACTATCAATAGAAGGAAGGCGAAAAGACAGCAGAAAAGAGAGACAGATAGGTTTGGAATAACACAGACCATACATATCCCATGTGCTTTTTCCTCTCTCGAACAAGAAAAATTCAAACTCTTCTCCTTGTTGTGAAGTTCCAGAGCCTAAACAACAGACAGCTTTTAACAAATTGTAGTCTGAGAATACAGCACAACAATGTGTGGAGGGATACAGATCCCTTGTCTCCTTCTATGCATCACTGCCTTGTTCTACTTTCAAGCAATTTATTTTTACCTGGAGATTTTCCTACAAACAAAACTTACTCACTTACTCATGCAGGACATATGCAAGACCCTACTCATATTATCTTTGGATATTCATTGGTATTTGGAGAAGTTGCTGTTTCATAGTTGATAGCTGTTGATCTCTCCTCTCTTAAATGGTGAAGAATTTCTGAAGATAGATGAGTGTTTATCTCTTTAGTAGATGTTATTCCAATGCAGTCACTTACTGCACCGTGTTACAAGTCATCTCCTTCTTAGAAATAGGTGGGAGAGATAAAGGAGATCTATTCTGTGACAGTAACTACATTTTCACCTTTTTTTTTTCTTTTTTGTGAATTATGGATTTTTCAATGTTTTTCTCAAAGAAAAATATCCTTTTCACATCTGGAAATGTTTTCATATGGGCAGGTGGCTCTTATGCTGAACAACTGAATCCTATTGCAGAGACCACTGAGAGCTGCCAATTTAAAATCAGGGCTGTCTGAGAAACTAAGGGAAAACAGAACATCTTACAAATTAAAATGAGAAGTTATTTATACAGTCTAATAGAGAGTAATGAAATCTATGATTTCTCTATATTTTGAGGTGGAGAAAAACATCAAAGGCAAAAGTCTTGGTTTTATAAAGACCTTTCAATGCCACTTATATAAAAAAAAAAGTAAGAGTGTAAGACATGTACATGCATTAATGTTCTCTCATGGAAAGGAGATATCCATGTTACATGAAAATTAAGTCCAGAAAGCTTATGGTCTGATGCAAGATTTACTGGCACTGTAGACAAAGAATTCCCAGAACCTCCTGTCTTTGTCAGAAAATGTTCTAGAGAAAGCTTGGTGCTGTCTCTATTCCTCCATACCTGGTCTTCCAGGACTGAACTGCTACTTTGCTTTCTTTAGTTTAGTTAGGACTTTCTTTTCTTTATTTAAATTAAAATAGTACAGTGACTCATATTGTGGTGATTTATTTTCTATTTTTTTGAAGGGGGCCTAAAATGAGACTATGACTCTCCACAGCCTTGCAGCTAATGTAGTAATTCACCAGTAAGACAAGTGGGCAGGCAACTATGAGTTTGTGGGAAACTCCAGTTCAACATCCTTTGCAAAAGTACAAAGGACTAAACATGATATAAAACAGCAAAGAAATTATATACTTGCCATGATAAATAACTTGCTTCAGTGTAGCCATATATTTGGGCAATTACTGAGAAAGCAATATATAAAATTATTTATGCTGGTAGATCTTAGCCTAATAGAATTGCTGACCATTTTTCTTTACTTCATCTGAAGTAGCTTTTATCATGGCAGATACCAATATCTGTACCATAAGAATGTGGCAGTTTTCTACTACGGGTAAAGAAATAGAAAAATTCAGTACGTCGCAAACAGAAACACAAAAAAGTTGTGGTAAGATCAGTTTTCTTTGAGTAAGTTTTTCCAAACTGCATGTGGAAAACCACATGAAAAAGGACATATGTATGCATTTGAAGAAAATTGCCTTTGCCTTCTGTAATGCCAATTAGACTGGAGGCATATCTGTTTTCTATGGGACAGTGTGTGTCTTCATGACCACACTAGGAAAGAAGAGGGAGGCTGGAGATGGCCCTCAGCAGAAACTTAAAATTTATTCCTGACAGCGATGAAAGAAGCACTTGAACAGCAGTGTTTCACAAATGAAGAAAAAAGAACCTGATAGAAAAAGGCTCTGAACCTCCTTGGATGAGAAACCATTCCTGAGAAGACAAGAGGGAAAAGAACAAAGAATAAAACTAAGAACTACTGGAATTAAAAGAGATCACACTGGCCAGTAGACAAAGGTGTGGGTTTTTTTTGTTTGTTTGTTTTTTGTTTTTTGTTTTTTAAAGGCTGTGGAATGTAGGAGCAAACAAAGTATTAACAAAATTTAGTATTATCACAAGGGGAGTTAAGACAGTCACTAAAGAATTTTCAGCCATATACAGGGAACAAGGAAAGTAAAGGTATCACTAGACATTTAAGAATAAGTTTCAAAGATGGACTAGACTCAGAGCTGAATAAAAACATAAAAGCATGAAGGTATGAAGACACAGAAATGAGATAAAGATCTCCACTGATTTAGCAGAGAAATCTTACACTGTATCATGCCATCAAACTACCTGAGATCTGATTTACTTGACAAAGGAATTATAAAAGATTAGACCCTTCTGATTAAGGTATTTGAGGGTGGCGCCACATGAGAAATAATTAGTCCAGTCGAGAAGAAGAGTTCAAGGGGATATGAAAGAAAGAGGCACAAATTTGTTATGCAGAAAAGAGAACTGCTGGACCGGGGCTCCCTAGGAGCTGGGCTTCCCCAAGGACCACTGTGGGAACAGATGCTGTCTCATGTTTCCCATAATGGTTGTCATAGGGAAGAGAGAAGTACGTTAATGAAATTTAATGATGGCATCTAGGAGATATGAACTGTAAATATAGAAGGTAGTCCAAATATCATGGAGGAAACTGTACGTGATAATGAAATAAACCTAATAGGAAGAGATAGAAATTCAACAGAAGAAAAGTAAAAAGGGAATAACAATACTGTTAGCTGAGAGTCTTTCAATCTGAAATGATGGAGCAGGAAAAGGAGGGGGGACGGGATGAAGACAGCACAGTCAAACTCCCAGTAATTCATCTGTGAAAAAGACAAATGTAGTCCCAGTGTGTAGCAGGTGAAATATTTCCAATGATTAGTAAAACCAATGACATGCAGTTCTAGTCACTCACACTCAGAAAAACTATGTTAAAGTATACGACAAATGAGTGGTATGGAAACTGCTCTTATTTTACTAAGTAAAAGAGAAACAGCACTGTCTTCAAAAAAGGAGTTCCACAGTAAGCAAATCTGTCAAAGCACATATCCCAGTTTCTGTTTTCCAACAGTGCTGATTTTTTTGCGTGCATTCCTTAAGGACCCGCTCCACCTTGCTCAGCTCTTGGACAGTGACTCACTGCAGCCTCTCATTTCCAAGGTGTTGCCTCATCCTTTTTGCTGAACCACCAACCCACGTTCCTCAGACATGCAAAGAAACAGAGTAAGCAAGCACACCTCTGCCTGATTCCCAGCTTTGGTTCGAGGAAGAGCAGCAAACTGCTGCACTATGAACCACAAAGCTTTTACTTGGCTACACCCTTGGGAACAGCTCTGCTTTCTCAGCATGCCTCGGGGTGGGAAGCAGATTCTGCAGTTAAGTGAGTGCATTCCAGGTGAATGAACTATCAAGTACTGAATTTGTGAGCTTTGGTTGGCACGCACGCTTATTCACCTCCATGATTAGATTTAAAAAGCACGGCAGCAAATGAGCGTCCTTCCCATAACAAAGCAGTCAAAGAAAAGATCTCTGCAGTAGAGCAGTGACAAGATAGTGGAAAGGAAAAAAATCTCATCTGTGACACTGAGCCACGTGTCTGATCACTCCATTCTGTAACTGGCCCCTCATCAGTACGTAGAGACGCTTTTCACAGCAACCGCCTCCTCAATTTGGCTACCTATTTGCACTCACCAGCTCAGAAAACTGCACCCTGCTTCAACAATCAGTGAAGCATAAGATGTTCTAAATGAAACGACCACCTGCTGGTTGCGTGCCTGCTCCTGTGTACTCACTTTCCACCGGACAGCGAGTAGCTCTGCTGGCCACGAGGGACAGAGCAGCAGGAAGCAGCAGCAGCAGCAGCTAGGGGTTTGCAGGGCAGTCAGCCTGGTGCCCTCCTTATGTGAAGTCGGATGCTCCCTGGGACCACACTGATACAGATAATCCTTTAACTCAGTTCAGAGCTGCTCAACAGGCAAGAGTCTGCTTTCAGTTCCCACAAAAAAAGGGACGCCATTCATGAAGATGGTACAAAAATAAGGTGATTTTTTCTGTTATTTCCGTTATGCTCACGTGCTTGTCCCGTGCATTCACAGGTCATAGAGCTTGTGACTGTTTCTTTTCTTTCTTCCATCATTAATCTCTAAGCAGTGAATCTATGTGCAGGCAATCCTGCATAAGACAGAGCCAGCAGGAGACAAAATGAGGCAAAGAGGATTGCATTTGACAGAGCTGTTTAAATAAATTGTTAATTTTCTTAGAATACCGGGGGACCTGTCTGTAGCTCCAAATCTCCATAGCTTGTAATCTTATGAGCCATCTGTCTCCCTGTATGCTAGAGCAAGCTGTGGACTTGGGAGGATGATGAAATATTAGGATGTAAATATTGAGAGGGTGGCAGATTATTGCAATATCTAATCCTGCATCTTGCAAGATGATGGGTTCCCTAACCTCCCACTGCAGGAAGGGAATACGAGTGTTCAGCAGCTTCAAGGTCAGAGCTCTGAAATACACATAAATTTGGCAAAATGGATCAATTTTTCTGTTAGATATGTGGGCTTATTTTTATTGTATTTTAACCACTAAAAAGAAAAAAAAAATGTTTTATGTCGTCTTCAGTAATAGAAGACACAAAAAACATCCCACTCTATCTATTGACCTTTAAAGCATGCTGCAAAACTGTGTTTTCACTTGGCTTTGCACAGGACAGATTCATGCCTATTCATTTTTTATAGGAGGGATGTCTTGGTTGAAAAGAGCACATATCTTCTCAATATATTAAAGTATATATTATATTTATGTCCTAAAATACATAAACTCAGTACACAGTGGGAGGTCTTTTATTTTAGTCTAAATTAAATATTTAAAATGAGGTCAGGTCTGTGGTCATGAACTTGGCTAAATAACTCTCCTGAAAAATGTTGCGACTTCTTTGAAAGATAAATAAATATATTTTCAACTCACAAACTCTTCAGTGTAATAATTCATGTCCTCTGTGGCTTAATATCACAAGGGAGACAATATATTCTTGTGGTAAAAGAATAGAGAAGAACTGTAGGTGACCTGTGTTTCATCTCTATTTTAAGGACTGAGAGGTTTGAAAGAGTAGAAACTACATCAAATCTTTAGGACTGTCCTTCAATCGCTTCTCTTTGAGCTTCCCAATTGCAGCAATATTTATGTATAGCAGTTCAAAACCTTTCCCTGAACTGTATACTAAAATGTTCTATGGATAACTATTATGTATTAATTACAATTTGGAAAGAAACTATCACATCAAGTTGTTTCAATTATTTTTGGTTTCATTCTGTAATGTGTGACTGTCACATTTAAATAAATATTAAAACAAGTGCCTTTGCCTGAACTGCAAATATAATCAACTGCAAAGTGCAACACAAAATCACTCTGTTCCTTCTCCTTTAGTCATCTAATAAACAGAGCACTAACAGCCTTCTCATAGAAAGTCCAAATGAGGCCAGCACACTTCTTACCTTAGCCAAGGTCTGCATTGTAGCACTGATTTGACAACCCTATCTTGCTTTTTCAATTAACTGACAATCCATAATATTTTCTTATGTGCAGTTGATTGCTAGGGCTTATTTAAGACAAATATCAACAAGTCTGTAGGTGAAAGAAATAGCACAAATAACCAGCCTCACTGGATTTCACGCTAAGTCCAGTAAAACAGCTAAGAAACTGGAATTTCCCCCTTCAGATGAACCCCAATGGAAATATGGCCCACAGATGTTTAAAGTCACTAAACGACCGTCAGTATTATCTCCATATGAATATATACGTATGTATTCTGTCACAGAATTCCTGAGGAGTCTGCACAGTGCTTTCTCCTATATGGAAGATTTTTCATTCTAGATTTCCAAATTATATCTACTTTAGGCTTCCCCAGTGGATAGCACCAAGGAATACTGACAAAAAACACTGTTACACTGTAATGTCAGGACACATACAGGCGAGTCAAACCAAAAATCAGACTTACTTTAATCTTTACAAAGATACTATGCTGTAATGCACACTTTTACAATGTAATTAATAAGCCACTAATGAAGATTTTGTTGAAGCTTTGATAATTCAGAGGTTCTCTAAGGGACATTAAAAAATGGATTTCAGGCATTTGTTACAGAATAAAACGTTGTAATTACCAAAATGGTTCCAGTGCATTAGGAGGCACACGGCAGCAGAGAGCAAATGACGTAACAAACCTTACCAGATACTGCCAATCTGAAGTGTCTGTGCGTTATATAACAGGACTCTCATTTGACCTTTATTTGCACAATTTTAACTGAAATAGCAAGAATCTGTCTTTATCTCAGTGGTATTTGAGATCCATCAATTGAAACCTTACTAGATTTCTGAAAACAATGTGTTGGCAATTCAGAAGAATACAGAGTCTTTTTATCTGACTACTGACTGCTGAAGAAATCTGATAGTTTGTTCTAAAATTAAGAAGCAATAAAATTAATTCAAATATTTCAATACATAAAAAAACATTTTCCCAGTAAAACCGTAATTGAAAAATTCTGCCTTTAGAAGAGGCCTTCAAACACCAATGCTCCAATCACGCTACTTGACAGCTCAATAAGGACACCACCTAGGCAAACAACTTAACTTTATCTGTGCTGTTCTCATACAGAAATAAAATTGCCTGTTAAGAGCACCTCAGTGTACATGTTAAAGAAGGAAAGAGAACATATGCAGGTCACTTAGTAAGTAACGCTTCCCATTTATTTCCACTGAAACTACAACAGATACAAAGAGCAAATTCTCAGCTACAAAATGCTATCTGTCAAGACAGGCACCACCACTAAGTGCATTTTCACCAACAATGAACAAGAGCCGCACTCCTAAAAATCTGCACCATATAGGTGATGCACTGTTGCTATTGGCACTGCTGCAACACACAAACCACTGCCTCACTGCACTCACATCCAGCTTGGTGTCCATAGGCATTCAGTAAACACTGATAAATGTCAATTGGGTGCAGCTGTTTCCACGTAGATGAATTCAGTGACACACCTTTGCTTCATACACTTCCTTGTCAGACACCATTCTGTCAGAGTGCCCCTCTGCTGCCATCTGTCACACAGCAACAACATGTAAGGGAATACTGGCGGGAAAGTTCATCCTGCACTGCTATACCACCACCATCTGCTTCTGACATCGTGGGCCAACATAATAAAATTGGAGGCATTACTTTCAGAGCAGCCCTTGTATATTTCCACTTCACCCTGAGATGTTCTATCCAAAACCAGAGCAGTTCCTTACCCTGTTGGTCTGTTACCTTACTGACACCTTCCCACTCAACCCCCAACAATTGCTAGTTGTTCTACCAAAAGTTGTTGGGCCTTGAAATGAAAACTTTGACTTGTTATCCCCGCAAAATTCACCCAAGTCTTAAGTCACCTCATGAACCAGAGGTGCCAGTTTTTTTAACCGCTTGGCCCCTTCAGATAGGAAAATGTAAAATACATAATATCTTGCAAGATAATTTATAAACATCATTGAAGAATTTTTTTTTGACAAGGCATAAGAGCACAGATTCCTATACTATTGTATGTAGAAGATATTGGCCTTTCTTGAGGTTGGATCTTTAGGCAGAATAGAAGAAACATGAGAAGGATTTAACTTTCTTGTATCTCCTGATATTTGTATTATTCACTTCACTTATCAAAGTTATCTGCCTTATTTTTATATTATGAATTATATAACAGTGCCTACTAAATGTTCATTGTTTATTTTTCTTCCTGCCTCTCATTTTTGATTAAGCATACTGCAATGGATACAATAGCAAATACTGCCTATTCGATCTTTCTGAAAGCTAACATTTTCAGAGCTGGAGACAAACATACTTTGAACACAGAACTGTTACTCAGCTAAGGCTTCTGCACAAGACTGGCAGATATGAGCAGAGCTTCCAGGGGTTGCATATTCCCCTGAAGTAGCAGCTGGAGGTCAGGCAAGGATCCCTGCACTTAGCTACCTTAATTGATCTACGGTTCACATGAGAACTTGCATAAAACCTTCCTGATGCAAGAGATAACCTGCTTTATGCTTATATTTTCATATTCATTTCCAGATCAAATGACAAAATGCAAACAGGACCACTTAGAACTCAACATGAAGAATAAAACGGTGAACTTACAAATATTTGCTCTCAGTCTAACACTACGAAGCCAGTTCATTGCAGGAGTTTTGCCCCTTGGGATTGATATCTATATTATTACAAGGTTTGCAGATAGTTTGAACATGAAAACATACCATGACATTCTCAAAAAAACTGTCTTTACAGGCAGAAGCAGATTCTAACTACTAGCTACCCAAACAGCTTTACCCAACAAAAGAAAAAGACTCCCAGTCTCTTTCATAAAAACACTATAGAAAAATTATAAGTTTTTTTTTTTTTTTGTAAAACAAAATCTCTGCAAGAAATGACCCTTCTTAGATAACATCCTGTCTGAAGTTTTATTTTTACAAAAATATTTTGCTCCAAGTTTATGTTTTGCACCTCTCTCAGAAGACAGGCCATCCCAAACACTCAGTTTTTGTCAACGTATTGGTAGTGACAGCAGACCCACTTAAAAAACTGGCATGTATATCTGAGATGTTTTTACAATACCACTGAAAAGCACCAGTTTACTGAAGCTGAAATATGTTGCATCATATGTTTTGGTACAAAATCCCAAGAAGCTGTCTTTGTTTTATGTATTATTTTTTTCAATAAAGGTTTATACAAGATGAATGAAATACAATCAGAAAAACAACATGAGATGGGATATTCAATTGCCTGGGAAAGGTCATGCCTAGATATGACTTAATGGTGCTCCATTGCTAGTTTCCAAGCCTCATCTGTGGCTACCCAATATTTCTTTTGGCTGCCGTATTTCTACAACCAAAGTAGTTCATTAAAATACCTACTGCTAAAAGATTTTTGTACAGTGAAGTTTATTTTTAAATCCTGTTCTCTTTCAATTTCAGTTCCAATATAACTGTTTTAAAAGTTCAGATGACACCAGATCAGGTCAGCCATGGCTTTGTGTAATCACCTCTTGAAAACTTCCAGGGATGGAGATCCCATGGTACCTCTGGGCAGTCTCTTCCAGTGCTGCTCTATCCTCCTAATGAAAATTCTTTTCCTAATGTTCAGTCTAAAACCTTGCAAGTTGCAACTTTTGGCCATTGCTCCCTGTTACATGATTTGTCACTATGATGAAGAGCCTTGCTGTTTTCTTTTAAGCTCTTTTTCAAGTTGGCTGCAATTAGACTTCCCCTAGCTTCTTCCTTAGTTGAGTTAACCTACTCTTTCTATCAAAAAGAAAGAAAAAAAACCATGCAACATTTCTCACTGTAGGTTAAATTACAAAAACACTTTCTACTTAATAGCTGAAACACCATTTTTGGTCTATTTATAGTTTGCTGTGCTGAAGAAGAGCAGATGTCATTCACTCTCTGCAGAGGGCCTGCTCTCAAGATGTCTGGCTACAAATTTGTTAGTAATAGATGGGTTTAAAGATAATACTCCTGGTTCTAGTAACAGCACAAGAATACAGTTTAATGTACTGTGCTCTTAATATTTAGTGTTCTTTGCCATAGGTTGTTAATGTTATTCTTTTGCAGTTCTATCCATAAAAATGCTACAGCCCCAAATTACCATCATCAGGTGTTGACAATCTGCCATTTTTCTCTTGGAAGCATTACTTCTCTGACAAGTTATAGAATAATGATAGCAAATGCCTGGTGCTAAGAATCCACAAGTAGTTTAAAATAAATCTTACCTTACGTGCTATAATTTTTGTGATGTTTGGAGATATTACAAGCTTCACACTGCCTTAAAACTTTCAGAGATTACCAGCTACTAAAATTCTTCATACTCTTGTGTAGAAAATAATTAGTTAACTTAGCATTTATTTCTACATAAATATCCTCATATCACACCAGCATATTGTATGCTATATCCTCAGTCACCTTCAGAAAGAACAAGTCCAAAAATAAGTTCTTTTTCAAGTGCTATGACATTTTGACATAAAATTGGTAGCTTTCCAATGAGAAAATTGCTATTTTTCAGACAAAAAGTAAATAAAATATGAAAATTTTCATGCAATGCAAAGCACTACAGAAGTTACTAGCAAGATGCTTTTTGCTGGCTGCCAAGCTTGTGGGGAAATCATAGAATGGCTTGGTTTTGATGCGAACTTAAAGATCATCAAACTTCCTGCAGTGGGCTGGTTGCCACTCACTGGATCAGGTTGCCCAGGGCCCCATCCAATCTGCCATTGAGCACTTTCATGGATGTAATATTCACAACTTCTTTGGGCAGCCTTTTCCAAATGGCAGGACCTATTCTATGAGGAAGGACCCCCTGCACCCATTTGTAGGCAACCTTTGATTTTCAAACTTTTTTCACCTAGTCAGAATTCTAAGAAATTCACTACAGGTTGGAAAAAAAAAAATCTAAGGCATTCTACTGTAGAAACCAATCATCATGATCTGCTTCAAAATATCTTCTACATATAAGCTAAAGGCTTATTAAAATAGTGAGACCTTGCAACCTATGCCCGTAGTATCCATGTGGGCTTAGACATGACTAAATAAAGGCAGATAAATATATATATTCTACAATAGCAGCTGCGTTAAGGCTCCCTTCATGCTCTGGCTGAGTCTTGCTAGAGTCATCCAGGTAGAGAACACAAAGGTCTTGCCCCTGAACAGCTAGGCTGGCAGGCAGGACGTCTTGCTGCCTGCTTTGCATTGGGTAGAAGGGCAGAGGGGGCAGTGTGGGCTGCAGCAGTGCTCCTTCCTTGTGACATCCCATGCTGCCTGTTTACTGAGATGAGGCCATTCGTATCTTTGCCCCCTTCCCAGAACTGGGCTGTCACAATGTGGTTATCAAACCATATTCTTGTAAATGACTACAAAGCTATAAAGCCAAAGAAGGTTATCAACCCATAAAATGTCAGAGCTCTGTGTCTAATTAATGTAGCAAAAATGAAACGCAGTGATAAAGTTTCAGAAACTCTTTTAGGCAACGCCCAGTAAGACCAAGAATTTTGGCTGGGCCTTGGCAAATAAAAATGTTAGTGCCATGAAATTGTGCTAATTACGTAACAGATGGGTTTTTCTGTTCAGTTTTCATCACATTATAGGCATATTGTTTATATTGCTCAGTGGCACAGATTTACAAGAGAAAGAGGGTGCTGAGTTTTACATTGAGACATTTCTACTAATTCATCTATGTCCACTGGCAGTCACTGCATATCCTGGTTGCTCATGATATTTTAAGACAATTGCAGGATTTCTTTCTAAAAAGAAAGCTGTGAAAAACAGAAAAATTCACTCATCTCTCAGTGCTACTGACTGCAATCCCATATAGAAAAAATGAGTGCAGAAAACATGCCAGATCAGAGCACGGCACGGAGTACTATAATATGTTTTCTTTGAAAATCAGATGAAATACATGTTTACAAAGAAAAAGGAAGGCTTTCCGTAATATTAACTATTCTAATTTAAATTGAGATGTGATTTATGAGCTCTGCTGCCTCATCATGAAGTACTGCACCCCAAAGCCAATTCTGGATCTTTAGATTGGGTTTAGAGACCTAAACAAACTACAGCAAAAAATATTTTATCCTCATTTCAAGTTGTTTCTTAGAATTAGCCTGCCACTAATTTCTCCTTCCTTTCCTGAGTTTGAAGGGGTTTTAACTTTCAGTACTCAGTTATTTCTATGTTTCAAAATTCACATTAGGAAAGAATTTTTCAGATGCAATTGCTGTAGCAATTCAAATATCTGTGTTAATCCTAACAAACGGCATTCAGATAATATTAATGGGCTGATTTACAAGTAATAAAGCAAAGATGGGACTATTCTTAATTTATCCTGCTGCGTTCAGATATTGCCTCACATATGGCAGAGCAGATTACCAGCAGCTCTGAGACCCCCACGATTCTTGAGGCATAACAAAGCAGATTAATCAGGGACTAATAAGGTCAGCTCAGGTATAACACAACTGAGATTACTTCAGGGCTAAATTTTGGCCCAATTTTACGCAGAATTTCATTTTACTTGCCCATTTGGATCATTACCTCAAAGCAGAATAATAGCAGGATCTTTATCTGAGAGAGATGGAGGGTTCACAACTGGAGAGATTAAATATCTCATTCACTCACTCACTAAGTCAGGTACCTGCCTTCACACAATCGTCAAGGACAGAACGACTTGCTCCCAAGACATAAAAGTGAAAAGTAAAGCAGCACTACTGCAACATAATGAAACAAATAGGGGAGAACACAGACAATATTTCTGCTGAATTTCAAGCAATTTTGGAAGAATTAAACCATTCAGATGTGCAGATGAGAATAGTGTAGCTGCTTAAACAGACAAACTGTTCTTCTTTGTGAGAAAGAAATGAAGGCAGAGAAGAGTAGGTGAAAAAAATCTAGCAGTATCTGATAATACAGCTCTATCTCAAACAAATTCACTGTTAGAGAACATAGTTATTATTTATAAAGGCTATAAATATAAATACAAATTGTGCATGAGAAAAGCTAGAGTGTCTCCAAGATTTCGTGTACCATCTCTAGTTGTTTTCTGACAGATAAATTATGTCATAACAAAACTAGGAAAAAAAAAAAAACCATTAAATGTAAAGTGAAAAATTGTGTGCTCCCTTATAATGAAAACATAAGCAGTGATAAATAATGTGCAGCTGTAGTGAATACATGTTAATGCCTGTTTTAATTGGGAGGCAAAGGGAAACAGGTGTGGTCTGGGAAGTAAATAAGGGATTTAAGGCTAAGAGTTCAGGTTTCTAGGACAGGGATAATTATTGACATTTAATTTCTTTGTTTATAGTTATACCGATTTATAAACTTAAAGAAATAAAATAAAAGCAGTAACAAAAAATGGTTTGCACTACTGCACTGTGAGAGACTGAATTCCTCATACTTCACATTGCCTCTTGAGGTGAAAAATGCTTGGAAAAATTAACCTACTTAGATTGCATACTGTATGGTATAGGGTGGAGAATTTGGCTGCCACTGACTAGTTTTTGGACCACCTGTGCAAGGTATTGGTCACAATCTGGTAACAAAGAAAGAACACCTTACCACTTTCTGAAGATCAGAGCTCACTGAAAGCTCCCCAAAAAGGTGATCTCCTAGTAGAGGTGCTTCCCCCTCCAGCTGCCCATCCTTCAGTGAAGTTTGGGTAGGCCCTGGGTGAATTGCTTGTACCCGTGCTCCCGGGCTGGCCATGTCCTTTTGCCAGGTGCTCAATCACTGGTTCAGGCCCTGACCTGACGGTGCACATACCATCCTTTCTCACCTGGCTTGAAAACTAACCCTGAAAATCAGTTTTCTGAAGGAACAGGGCAGATTCTTCACTTTCATTTAAACAGCTTCTGTTTGCAGTATCTTTAAATGCCAACCTTTACTCCCACTTTTGCTCTTGTGAGTGGCATGCACAGCTTACGACTGTAAAAAAGGATAGCTGGCTTGGGTCAGTACACTTGCCTTTCATGGAGTGGTCTCTGACAAAGCCCACAGACAGTGCCTATCTTAGCACTGTGGTCTCTCATAGTAATTAGTCATCAGTGAGATGTCATTGCCTCCTGCGTACTGCAGCCATGTACTACCTGCACAGGCACAACAAGCAAGGAGAGGCTTAGTAGCAATGGATACAATTGGCTTCCAGGTAAGAACATAAGTGTCCATGTCCTTATTGGTTGCTCTTGCTAAAAAGGTAATTGCCCATAAACAGCACTAGTATGATCCTTATCTTAAAATGTGCCTTACTAAGCTAGATGATGAAGTCCAATGCAGAAATCAATCAATCAAACAAACAAACAAACAAAGAACAGCTATTGTCACGGATCCTAGAAACTTGAGTTTCCTTTGTGCTGTATAAGGGAGTTTTAGGGCTGTGTAAAGATTCAAAGAGGGGTATTATGGAGTGTCTGATGCCACTGTGCCTCCACATCTACAGTACCTCAGTGTCACTGCAGAACTTGCTATATTCTCAAGAAAGCATTCAAAAGGCATTAGCATCTCTAACTAGAGGCCTGAAAATAAGGCATGGCTATTTTCATCACTAAGAACCTGTTTGGAAAAAAGTACTTATTAGGTTATTTAGCACATGAATAATAATATGCATCACAATTCAATCATTTTTGAATGAAATTATTAGATATGCAAATGATTTCTAAAATGCAGAAGAGTAAAACACTGTGATGTAAATTTTACATTTCTTAGGCCAGTTTCCTGGCCAAATGGACTTTTAGTATGAATAGCTACTCATTCAAAGTGATCAAGAGGCTACCTGTGGAGAAAAGTACCTAACTTCCTGAAGATGACTGAGAGCAAATGCCTTCATCACAAGAGAGATCACAGGACTTCCTAAAGCAGTGCCTGTGGAATCAACCAAAACACAAACAGATGTGAAA
This sequence comes from Chrysolophus pictus, assembly GCA_037305975.1. Taxonomy (NCBI): domain Eukaryota; kingdom Metazoa; phylum Chordata; class Aves; order Galliformes; family Phasianidae; genus Chrysolophus; species Chrysolophus pictus. The sequence goes on along the minus strand of CM074583.1, from coordinate 8,941,026 downwards.
ATGCAAGCGTGTCAAATGGTTCCTGTTTTACGGAGGGAGAAGGACAGGACATGCTAAGAACTCTGAGAAGAGCTCAATTAATCAAGCACCTACCAAGACTCAGAAATCAAAATTAAACTTCTCGAGAACCTATTAGTTTAAGTCCAAATAATAACATTTCAAAGGTCTAAAGGACTTTATTACCACCAACCTAGTGCAAACGTATGCCTCTATTATATATTTCTGTTTCTCTGGGATGGCAGAATAAATAGCATTGATTTTAAATTGAGTGAGTGAGGAGTGAAAGGGGGAAAGAGAAGGTGCATGTAGAGGCAAGAGGTCACTCCAGAAAAATTCTAGCTAAAATTAAAAAGGTAGGAAATATTAGTCTTATTATATAGTAAAATAAAACAGAAAAATGAAGTATCCAGAAATTCAGCTGGAAGATTGCTTGGTGAATTCTTCCTTACTTGATTTTTTGCATCCATTTACTTGAGATACACAATTCTCAGTCAACTGTCCAGGCACAACAATGCTAATATTCTCTGCCAAAGATGATCACTACACCATATAAAAAAGAATAAACATATCTATATTTTTGTTTCTTAGATGTGAAGGAAGGAATACAAAGTTGTATAGGCTTCATAGTACAGTGTCTAGCAATCTGTCCCAATTCTGCAGAGAATCCCCTCACCTTCATTAAAAAATTACTGTTAAAGTTATTTCTGTGAACATAAGTTGTGCAGCACTTTTTATTTTTTCTATTATTGGATTAAAGGTTTTGCAACAGACTCCAAAGCACTTCAGGGCTTTCTTATGAAAGAAAGCAATAAAAGCATATTTGAAATGTTTTTCCTCTATGACAAACAGTTGTCTTATAATGGAAAAACTACAGGATATGAGCTAGAATTTATTAAGCTTTCTTATGTTGAATAATGTTTAGATTAATAACAATTAGGTAGAATAAAAGCGTGATGCGAATGTGACTAAAAATAAATATTTAAGCCATGTGGTAGTTATTAATAAGTCAACACAATTTTTGACACCTATCTAAATATCTTAAGAATCTTTTCAAAGTCACAGTCCAGCTAGATGCAAAATCTGTATTTATTTAAATACTGCATATCAAAAGAAATATAAATATGCACAAGATAAATACCAAGGTATACCCATATTCTAAAGAAAAGAAGTTATCCAATGTGGAAGCCAGTTGAAAGTTTTTAACAGTATTTTTGACAGATTTTTAAAGATCCTTGGGTGCCTAAAGAGGCAGATGATTTGTATAGGATTTTTTAAAGAAATGTTCCAGAAGACCTAAAGGATTTATGTTTTTAGAAAAAGTAATTTATGAGAAAAGCCCTTGCTGATGATTTAATATGCAGTTACTTAATATACATATTGTTTTAATTGAAATCTTAAACTCTAGTCCAGCACTCTGTTCAATTAGATGGGGTCCAGTGTTGGCTTAAAGGCCATTTAATAGTTTTAGGCCATGATGGCTAGCACTAACGTAGAAATGGTATAATGAGGCTCACCTAAATTATACATGGGTACTTTAAAAATAAACACAACATAAATATCAATTATACCATTAAATAGTTACCAGTACTTTCTATCAAAAGTTGGAGTTATTGCATGAATATATTGTGTGTTCATAGGCACTGTACAGAAAAGATGCTCATACTTTGTTCACCTTCTGCTGTTCGATTATAAAGCATGCATTTCTCAGAATAGAGAAGGTCATTAAAGTATTATATAAGAAAGGGAAATACATGGGTTCATTCTTGTTTTGATAGTGTTCTGCACAAGCTGACTGCGGAATGGCTCTGCCAGGCCAGCAGAACAGCTTATCCATCCCCAGGCAATCAGGAGGTCAGTAGCCATGGAGAGCCACTACAGGAGTGGAGGCATCTCATGGGCGTACAGCTGTAGGATGCTAGGCAGCAACTGCTATTTACAGCAACAAAAATTTCCCACTGTGAAAAGTTAAGCAGTGGAGCAGTTTGCCAGAGAGAGAGAGAGAGAATCTCAATCCTCAGACACTGTCAAAATCCAACCAGAGAAGACTTCAAAGACCTACCTTTGCCTTTGAAGCTGTCCCTGCATGAGGCTGAACAAGGTGACCTTCTAAGATCTCTTCCACCCTTATCTTTCTATGATTCTTTTCTTAAGAATTCTCTGGGGGACAGACAAGGTCCTTTTGACCAGACCCCTCCCAGTTGCTGACCGAGGCTTGCCAAAAGGATGCTTATCAAAATGTCTGAGATTTGCCAGCACAGCAGTATGGGCACAGGCTGCTGAGACCTCAGTAGATGATATTTATAAGTGAACAAATTTATCCACCAATCTAAAGTAAGTAGTCAAAATGATAAATCAAATGATAAATTTGACCTTTCATAATATATTAAAAAATACATTTTTCTTTGTTATTTTCCTTGTCATGACCAAACAACATGTAATTGTTCTGATCCTACAATTTCATAGACCCTCTGTCTATTTGATGATCATGGAACAGGAACCTGTGCTTGCTGTGCACAACACCGCCTCAGTGACAAAATCAACTTCCAACCACCTGGGAGACAAACAAGCCACAGGAAAAGCATAAGAGAAATTCAGTCTGTGGAGACATTAAATTTAAATACAGAGTAGAATTGTTTTTTACCTGTGGTAACTTGCTGCAACCTTTCTAAAATTAATTTAGAAAAGTCCCATTGGAAAAATCTGTGAAGAGTTTCAGCTTAAGAATACATTTAAACACATGCTTTACTTTTGGCACGGTTAGATTCCATGAAGTTCAGAGTATGTGTGTATATATATGCACATATAACATTAGGCATTGTTTCCAATGCCTTTTCTGAATAAGCAAATTTGTTTTACTTTTCTGCCTGTATTTATCCCTTTGCCTGCTAAGGCTGCCAGTCTTGCAGACAAAATACTGCTGACTCTGAACGTTACATGCTGCTACCATTATTTTCCTCAGTATCTGGTGCACTGGTGGCTGCTATCGCTGTCCTCCAAAATAGTGCAGTAGAGGATACTTTGTACAGTAGAAGAATTGAGAATTGACATGAGAAAGCAATTATGTGGGAAACGTTGAATCAAGCATTCCCAGATGGTATATTTATATTGAGAATAAACTGTAAGGGAGCCAAGTTGGAAGTCTGTGAAACTTCCACCATTGTTAAAGGGACACTGTCTGTTAGTCTGGGGCCCCCAAACTGCAAGGGGATTTTGCAAATCTTGGGATGAAATACAAAATATTAATTGAATGAAAATAAAAATAGTATTTTTACTTCTTTTATATTAAAAGTATTCACTACAAGTACTAAAAAGTTTAACAGTAGTATTATGCAGAGGTATGTGAATCAGAAAACAAAACCGGATGGAGACAAAAGTCAGGCTGTTTGCTAGTGTCATAGCCTGAGCTTTGTGAAATGCAGAAAACAAACAAGGAAGTGATAGATCCCAAAAGAGATATTTGGAAACTATTTCCATTGTAATGAACTGCACTGTCAGATCAGCATTTTTTTTAAATTCTTTTTTAAATACAAGCTTGGTTGACAGCAACCCTTTAAAGAAAACAGTCCATTGCATTAAATGTCAATGAAAATAATGAGTAATTGCTCAGATATAGCAATGCCAGCAGCAAGAGCAACCAAAGCAGAAAACAGATTGGGCAAGATTTGTAGATACTCTCAAGACCATTTACATCACGACTCAAGTTGTATGTAACTAAAAGAACCATTTTAATAAGAACAGACATTCTCCTTCAGTCTTATTTAGCTTTTGGTATAACGAAATGTAAAGATGTGAAACAACAAATCTAGCAATTTTGTAGTCACTAACAGCAGCCATGTTTAATAGCATAACCTCTGTCTTTCAGCAAAGTTATTTCTTTTTCTTCTTTTTTTTTTTTTTTTTTTTTTTTGTGTGTGTGTGTGTGTGTGTGTGTGTGTGAAGACCAGAAATGGACTAAATTCAAGACCTTTTGGTATTTATATTTCAGTCAACCAAACTTCAAAGCTGCTCTGACCCAAACTTCTGGGTCAGAGCAAATTTCATCCCTCGTAGAAATGAAAAGCCTATATTTTTCATTTGAATAATTTTGATACTTATCTCTACTTTATGGCTCTAAAATTTAGGCTGAAAACGTGCATTTTTCTGATGCACGTTGCCTGCAATTAAAGCAAGAATTAGAAACTGAAAGAAGAAAAATTCTGTAAATGTGTTTAAGCTTCCCAAATGTTTGGGTGAAATTTTCAAACTAGTTATTTCAGCTGAAGTCATTCTCCCAGATCGAGAGAAATCTATTTCAAATCTGAATGGAGTGAATTAGAAACCAAGAATAAGTGTGGTGTGATGAACGTGTAATCAAAACTGTAGCAATGTTAAAATAATCAGGAAGCCATGGCATATTTGTAAACATTGCAAATATTTTAGTCTTTTCATCCTTAAAATAAAAGTTGGTTAACAACAGAGAATAAAATTCGAAAAGAAACAAAAACAAAGTGACATTACGATAATCATGGGGCTTTATATACTACTTTCAGAAGTCCCACTGAGTTATAGTAAACATGCAAAGTTGTCCCTTTCTTCTTAGTGGTTAGCATGGCTGTGTGAGACTTGATGTTGCACCTCCAACAGCTCTATAGTTATTACACTCACATTTTATATACACAAGCAAACCTACCTGTTGCCTTACACTATCTTGTGTATTCATGGACCCAACAGCTAAATGAAATAGTTTGTAAAGCCACTCATCCATTCCATCTAAAATAAAAGATTATGCTGTTAGAAAGATTTGAAATAACCTTTATAGAAAATGAAGGTGGTTCTGGTGAATAGCCAGAGCCTGGGACAAGTTGAGTTTTGAACACCAAGGATGTTATTCATGTAAAAGTCTGTGTCCAACTTCCCTCAGGAATGGGCAAAATTCCCAATTCCTTCAGACATCTGTTTGATATTACCAGATTCATCAAGAGAAGAGAGCAGGAGGCTCAGAACATCTTGACCTTGGAGGTAGAATCCAATAGAAATGAACATAACACTGCTTTCTGGTTCTCTTCTCACTGAGTGAGCTCGTGAGATCCCTAAATTACACAACCAGCATATGGTGTGTCTGGAAGATTTGTGGTAGCGCACAGAGCAGTGCATATTTGGCCCTTCAATGCATCAGTTGGTACGCGCACAGCCCTGCAGAGCCTGCTGGAGGCACGCAACAGGCAGCAGGACCTGTTTGCTCACAGTGGCTGGCACCAGGCACAGTAGCACAGTGCATCCCACAGCTCCCACCAAAGGAAAACTCCACTGAACTCAAGATACAGGGAGCAAAAGTTGAGTGTGGCTACTGGGATGTGTCCCAGAGGCTGGTGAGGAAGACAATAGTACTAACCTGCAGGAAATAGATTATGCAAAACCTCTGCATCTGATTGAAGAAAATGTAGCAGCAGTCTGCCATCTGCGTAATTTTCCCAAGCAAGCTATAGGGCTGCAGTCAGATTTCAGCCAGCAAATCTGGGTCTTCTCAGACCTGTAACAAATGGGTGTTTGCCAGCTACTTCAAAGGAAGTGTTTAAAAATGAGGCCATTAAACAGCTAAGAGAGCTGATGTAATCATATTTTAACCCAGTTATCCCTTCCAGTATGTATTTGTCAGCATTTAATCCCATCTGCCATTGTGTGGCCCAAGTGCCTAAATTGCACAGGTCCCTCAAGAGTGCTGCACTTGGCTAACCCAACTAATTCTGTGCCATATGCAAATTTTAATTTGCAAATGTTCTCTCTCACATCCAGACTCTGGCAAACAACTGGACTTATTATAGGCATTCCAAAGTTAATTCTTTCCCACTCTGGAATTTTACAAATTTTACTAATCTCTAATCTATAGCAGCAATCCACCTTTAAACCCTTCAATACACGGCAGTTCTAATGGTCTCTTTTGAGAGATATTGAAAAAACAACCCCAAAGAATTTGAGTAGCATAAAACAAACATTCCTTTACTCACTCTTATGTTGGCAGAAAAGATGTATGTTGGTAAATGTGTTTTTTCTTTTTTCAATAAAATATTCCTGTTTATTACTTTTATAACTTCTTTTTATTTCTGCAGATGTTTTATTATTCTCTCTAGTTACTATTTAAGTCCATTCACCTGGGACTTCAGCAAAGTTCCCTGGTTTCCAATTTCTAGAAACGTGTTATGCTTTTTCAATAAATAGGCACAATGTCTCCTATCTAAGCTGATATAAATTCAGGTAATGGGATATCTTATCTTGCAACCGAAAATAATCTGTGCCTCAACCAGTCTAATTTATTTCATATGTAGCTGCAACCATAATGGCTCAAACTGTGGGACAAAACCTCAGTTAAAATGGTTATAACAGTATTGAAAGTTGTAAGCTCTAATACTAAATGACAGTTCTATTTCTATGATTTTAGGTAAAATGAAAGGCCCATGATGTATTCTTTCTGTAATTCTGATACCGTAAGACATTTTGAGTGGTGAAAGATCCCAATTCTCATTTTCACTACAGACTTTTTAATATTGCTCTTACAGGGAAAAATAATCTTAGTGTACATGAAAATCATTTCCAGTTGGATTGCAAGTATCCTCGACTAATAAGGTGGGTTGATGCTATAGAGAAAAAAAAAAAAAACAGTACAAAACCAGTGCACAAAAAGTCATTTGATATAAGCCAAAGCAGGAAACAGTTTTGTTTGTATCATGCAAACTTCTTGCTGAATAATTCCTTGAATGGTTATTTCAGTTGATGGATGTGGGTACCTAAATCTGTTTGGGCATCTAGACCCTGTGTTTCAGAGGCAGCCGTATGCTAAGAGCAGAATTTAACATTTGGAACCACAGAAATGGTTCATTACTATACATGTCTGCAATACCAATCAAGGGAAATAATGTTCTAGTTGGGAAAATAATTAACATTCAACTGACTCGCAAATGTGAAAACCAGGACCCTCAAAATACAGGCATCGCTAAACTGAAAGAAACAGACATCTAATTTTTTTTTCTTTTAATTACTTGAATTCCCCCTTTTAGTAGATTACTGTAATGCTTGAGGGGAATGATAGCAACAGCAATGCAACAATGCACGTTGTGAGTGGAGATTTCATCTTCTGTGGTGCCTGTACATCTTTTCCACTCTGAGAGACAGATAAGTTTACTTTATCTGAACAGGGGGGAAAAAAGAAAGAAAAAAGAAGAGGATTCAATCAAGAAACACAAATGTGAGTTAAATGAAAGAAACTCAAATATGAGTTAAAAGCAAAAAGTAAAAGAGGTGTAATCCTTACTGCTTATATATGCCAGAATAAGATCAACATTTTTTTCCACTACAACTGCCAACAAGCAAGGAATAGCACTAGACTAAACACAGAATGTAAAAGAGCATAGAGAATTGGGGTCTGTGCTAAAAAACATGTGAAACCCCAATGAATGGATGGAATGAATTGCAGACTTTTCAGAGCAGTGTTATAGGTTTCCCACATGGTCATTAACAGCAGAGTTCTGTGAGGTTTTGGTAACAGAACAATTTGTAACAACGACGAAAAGAGTTTGCTGAATTATTTAAGCATGAAATGAACACACCTCAGACAAAAAAAGTCAATGTACATTGAGCAAAATAGCTTAAAAATAAAGCAATGAGTTTGAGAGGGCACGCAGTATTGTTCTTTCATCCAACTTGTTATGCTCTTGTTTCTCTGGAAACATGACCAAGGTGTAGGTGAGGCTACCCAAGGCAAGGCTCTAAGGGTGAATCTGTCTGGAGGGATGTTCATGCAGTGCATCCCTCCGGGTGGACCGGGACAGGGAGGAGTTCTATGAGGAAATGCATCTTCTCCTCCTCCTCCCTTCCATTCGTTCCATTTCGCTTTGATGAATTCCTAGTAATGCACCCCCTGGTTTTATTTGTTTATTTAACGTTGTTGTGCACAGAACTCAAGTGCATGTGTTTTTTCAGGGATGAGCTTAGCTTTGCAAGAAAGCCCTTTCCCCCTCAACTCATTTTCTTCGAACCTAAAGTGATAAGAATAACAATTGTCTTTTGCTAGCAACACATATTGATACTTTTCCTTTCCTATGTGTTACTTTCCCAATAAAAAGAAATATACAAACTTTTTTGGAACTTTTGGTGCATGTGGCATGATCCTGCATTCAGCATACAGCTCGCACAGGGAGGGCTTGGGAAAAATCAGGGTTGAGCACAGAGGCTGTAATGTATTTACAGCCCGAGTAGGTTCAAAAGTGTGTTGCATGCAATGCGTTGCAAGCATTACGTTTCAAATGAGACAGAAGCACCACCCAGACCCTCAAACAAAGGGGTGGGTCACACATGAGCCATCCAATATGCCCAGCATTTGTGGGGGAAAAGGTGCAGCATGTTTGGATTCTTGTTTTAAGACTAAACAAATAATCCATTCTAAAGGAATATTCTTCCAGGAGCTTGCACGGGAGGAAGAAATAGCCAGAAACTTTTCAGACCTCTTCTCCCAGTACTGGTAGCCAGGGCCTGGTCTCTGTGCAAGGATACACTTAGTTTATCACACCTTAAAGGCAACATAAACTGGTGATCGGACCATGAGTCAAGGCCTATCCTTCAGAAATAAAAGATAACAGCCAGTCTTGGGATATTAAATAAGAACAGAGACATAACACTTCCCAGAAACATGGCTAAGCTTGGTTGCCAGTCTACTTTTCTCATTAAGGACTTCACCATTTTGCAGGGTGGGTGGTATTTTCTTCACAGCCTTCAGTCTCAGGTTCTTTTTATTCTCACTTTCCTCCTGCAAGATCTGTACCTACGTTTCTAGCTCCCATGTCTGCTACCTACAGAACAGAGATCTTCAACAGCAGTTTCCTTGGGATCCTCCAGGAAGAGCCAGACCTGAACTACTCCAGTTAAGGTCACATAGTAAGACAGAAGGAAGGAGATAGCCAGATCCTATGACTGGCAACAGTGAATTAAATTGAAAACCAACAATACTTCCAAGAAGGAGAACAAGATTCAGCTTACAGAGACGAGTCAGCTTTTAGTGTTGGTTTCTGTAAGCTGAGGACACTTTGCTCTAAGAGAGGCCAGCAGGCATGGGAGCCACTTTGGGAAGACTTCTATCTTACTAAAGTTGAGGAAATCACAGAGGTTTTACGATGAGTTTGCCAGCATGAGGAATAACTGAACAAAAGAGAGCTGGCCTTTGGCAGCTCTCTCCAGAAAGCTTTCTGGAGGAGAAGGTGGTTAGGGGCACTACAATGACACCACGACATATTCATAATTCAGAAACGAGCAAGACCCTGATCAGTTCAGCTAAGGTAACTGCAATGCTTCACATTACTGACCGTGTCAGCGAGAGTAGCCCCACAGCACAGAGAGCTAGAATGTGATTACTTGGCTTTGCCTTTCCAACACCTAGGATGGTTTTCTTCTCTGGTACTGCAGCAGGGAAGTCTGAGGCTGCCTGAGGATCCTCTTTCCTCTCCTCTCTCCCCAGGAGAGAAGAGGATGCATACTAATTACTTTACGTTAGGAAAGAACAAGCAGAAAGCCCTTGTACCCCAGACACTACCTTGCCAGGCAAAGGCCTCTGGAGAGAGCTGGTGGCTCCCACTGTGCTCTGCTGAAAAACATCCTGCTGTGGCAGAGACTGCAATCCCTTGTCTGGCACTATGGAAGTCACAGCTTTTTGTAGTGCTCACACAAACCAAGTTCTCTTATCATGTAGTAAATAAGGAATAATAAAAGCAAAGTCTAAATCGGAGTACAAGCTGCAGCAAAACTAGTCACCGGAGACTTTGAAAGGCAGAAAGCGGTCATAAAAGATAAAACCATCATTAAGCCACTTTAGATGCAATAGATACAATACTGAGAAATTGATGAACACAGCAGCTTCTTACGCCAAAGAGATGCAATTAAGGGAACAAATATTGTATTTAAATGTGAAAGTAAATTCCTTTATTGCTCATTCCAAAAGTGTTCTGAGTTTACTGAGTTTTCTGATGAAGAATCAGAAAAAAAAATGCTAAACCCTCTCATAGGACAAAGTTCTTAGTTAACAGAAAGAAATATCCAATATAGGAAAATCACATGGCAGTATCTGACAGCAGAAGAATAAAACTATCTTTTGCAGGGCACTGAAAAAGTCAGCTCCCTCTACAGCAGCAAATCAAACGTCACAGCTTTAAAGAATGACAGAGAAAATGAAACTACAAGAAAGCAGCCAAAAAGCAATTTGATTATATGAAAATAAACAGCAGAAAAACTGCTATGATACTTTCATTTTGTGACTAACAAAATCCCATCTCTTAGGTTACTAATTCTCCAGAAATCCTAGCCAAAAATTCTCTTCAATACCATTGCTATACTTATATATGCTTATATATATATACAAGCACGTACAGACAGACTGGCACAGTGTCTGTTCAGATACTGAACTCCCCGCTCCCACAGACTTCACCCTGTAATTCTCTCACGAGTATATATGGACAGAATATTTACTTTTTTACATGGTGTAAAATTAGTGAAGATGCGAGTTGGATCCAAGTGCTTCTCTGAAATGTGCAGTCCCACTTCCTGGCTGTGCAAGGCAGCAGGAGTGGGAAACTGCAGAATGAGAGGTGGCCAGTGCCACTGCTGCTCCTGCGGGTATTCGGAAATGTTTCAGTTCAGAGCACTGCAATATGAGCTATTGTTTCCACTCTTGTTTCTCTTGTAATCCATGAAGGCTATTTAATGTAGTGGGGGAGGAAGAGTGTATTTAAATGAGATGGGGAAACTAAAGACATGAGAAAGCGTGCAAGTGCTTCATGAGGGTTTTCATCCTGTGACTTTTCTGTACTGAACAAAAGACCTCTCATATCTAAGTTTTAGATGTTACAAATACTCTGAGATTTCCCATTTGTTGCTCCTAAGCTATGTTTTAAACTTATACTCCTTCAAGTTCCAGGGGAGATGTTCTGCATCTGCATCCACACGAGCTTTAGTGGGACCAGTGCCATACTAAATAACATGGCCACAACATATTCATCTCATTTAACCGGAAGGCGAGGAGTTGCATTTTAAGAATTCACACATTCACTCTTTTGTAAAATGGCTGCAGTGATACCAGCACTAAGTTGATTTACAGGGTTGCAGCACTCATGTGTAGACCAAACTGCTAGAAAACACCATCTCAATCACACTGCATACATTTTTCAGCCACTATCTGATTTATATACAGTTTGAAATTTGATTTCAATTTAGAAAGGTAAATAAAATGAAATGCTACTGGTGTCAAAAAGGAATTTTATTTTACTGTATTATTTTTTCCTCCAAAACCAGGCTCTTATAGTTGAGTATCTGTTTTCCTCCTGCTATGCAAGAATAAGTTTCTATCAGATTTCAAGAAATACAATATCCATTATTTTCTTTTTTCACCATCAGTTTCCCTTGATGCTTTTGCATTAACAACTGATAAATACATACATATATATATATATATATATATATATATATATATAATTATTAATTTATTCCTGAAAGCCAGGACAGAACAGTTTACCAGGAGCAACTTATTTCTTTGAGAACTTCTCCCACCTTGCACCTTTTGGTTATTCATTACCAGCAATGAAGGGCAGAAGCCTTTTTGGAAACACAATCTTGTGCCTGCAATTCCATAATGCATTGTAAAGTATTTTAATCTTTTTTGGAATTTCCTGTTACAGGCTTTGAGATACATCCCACGGGATTTTAAACTAAGATTTAAACTTATAAATTTAGTTAAGTAGAATGGATTTTGAAATTTATAAAATGACAAGTAGCAGAGTCTACCATAAAACAGCCATTTAATCATTCCCTCTTAACAACAGGCATTAGGAAGAAAATGACCAGGTGTCCCACATAGTGTTTAACAGTATCGGTGTATTAACATCAGCATATCAAAGAAAAGAAGATTAAAAACTATATGTATTTTTAATCAATTTTTAGAGTGTTAGATGCATGCAAAATTGTACAGCCTCTATTCATGGTCATATTCAAGAAGAGGATACTCAAATACAGATCCACACACAGGAAACTTATTGTCTTAGTGTGGAAGGTATGACCAGAGGCCTTAGGAGCCCATCTGGAAAACCAAGTTTTCACCTCATATATAAAACCACTTGATGGGATCAAGGTGTCTAATAGTCACCTCTGCAATCTAAACTGAAGAGCTATAATTTCCCCCAAAAAACACATAAGCGAAGCTCTACAGCAAAACAAAGCATAGAATAGATGTACCAGATCACTTTTAGTACACAGCCTAGATTGAAAATCAGTCTCCTAAACTATTTTACAATTGCTTCTTAAAGAAATGGAGCCAAAAGTACATATTCATGTTTTCAGATTTGTGAATATAAAAGACAAATGGCCTGTGCACATAAAATCAGACCTGATTTAAGAAAAAATACTCCAACTTGATTGACTTTACATTGGCATATCAAACAATGTAATGAAGATTCTAAGGGTTTAAGTCTAAAATCCATTTGAAAATGTGATACTCTTGTTCTCTGAATTTTTATTTCCATCTATTTGATATGGACTTAGTAGGCTTAGTGCTACATTCAATGAAGAGGGAAGAATTAGCTGAGCTGCTGTGTACTTATTCACCTTGGGAATAGACAGTGCAGACAGAAAAAAACAGAGCTGTGCTGTCCACAGAAAGCAGCAAGAAGCATCATCTTCATAATAAGTACTCAAATCAGATTATTCTTATTCTCAGTCATATCTCATGTTTTAATCTGTTTATCTTGTCACTTACGTGTTTGCATTTGGATTTTCATCTCTAAATAATTCCCTCTTGACTACTAGATACCTATACTGTAAGGTCTCTTTTTTTTTCCCACTTTTGAAAAGCTCAGCTTTGTGAATTAGCATGAGCTTTCTTGGTTTTGTAAGACCTATCCAGAGTCTGAATTTGCAGCGCTTCTACAAATTAAGCACTCACTGGTTTGATGAAAAACCATGTGGAGGCATCTTAGGAACTTGGTAGTACAGCTTTTATTTTCAATTAGCAAATACAGAATGCAGTACCCTCATTCTTCTTGAAGGAAGAAAACACAAGAAGGCTAAAGGGAAGGCAACAGGCCTATGATGCTCATTCTCACAGTCTCACGCTTAGTTTTACTGAACCATCTGCATATAGATTTTTTTTTTTTCTTTAAGAGGGGCTTGCTGAAATACACAATAAGGCCCTAAGGTCATCTTTTTCTAAATGAAAAATAGGATGTTGAGCCAGCAGGAAAACCACTGTGCAGTAAATATGGTAAGCAGATTGGAGGAGTTTTTTAACAGTTTGAAGAAGAAATGAGATCACAGAGTTCTGTATTTGCACGAAAATGAATGGTAAAGCAGAGTAGTGTCTGTTTAACTAACATAAGATAGCTGAAATCATGTGGCTAGGAGTTGCTGTTTTTGCTCTGCCCTTTGGGTTAGTGTAAAGAGAACACTCACTGTTTGAGTCTTGATCTCTCCATCCATAAAATGTGAAAGACAACATTATCTGGCTCAGGGGGATGCTGGGAGATTACATAATGTTTGCACAGCTATTTTAAAATGCGAAGCACTGTGAATTATGAAGTATAATTGCTAAGAGTGAAGATTTAGCCTCTCTAAAGAAAATGAGAGTTTCTAAAGAGTATTATTTTAGAGAGCATTTAACTACCATAATCTACGCTATTTATCTACTCACTAATTAAAATACTTCAGTCTGTTGGAACCGATCAGAACAATTTACGTGAAAAAGACACCTGACTGTAGTTATCGCTGAAGTATACTCAGTCTGATGAGAAATCATTAAGAAGTTAGCTCTGTACTTTCAAAAGGTCCTCCTTCCTTCTATGCTTAGAATTAAGCTACTTAGTCAATAATTTAATTCTGTGTCTGTGTTTCAAGTTGGTTCAATCTGAGCTGCTAAGTGGTGTATTCCTTCCAAAGGATTCATTTACTGAGGAATCCTCTTCACAATGATTTAGTCTTTCATCTTGCCTGGATGCTGCTTTACTCATCACTAATTCACACTGCGCGTCACAGGCTACATTAACATCTGCATCTTCTGGATGGAAAGATTTCTTTTTTTCCCCTTTAAGAATATCTGTCATTCTGCAGTCCCAGTCGTCAGCTCCTAACAACCTTCCCAGCTGTACAGAAATGCATTCTGAATAAACATTGGAAGGAAGGAAGCATAAATATTTGACAGCATTCACAGTCAAGGCAGGTTATTAAGCTCTCAGCATTTCAGAAGAATACTCAAGACCGTCTTCCAATGAAGTATTACAAGTGAGACTCCAAGTGTTTTATAATCTAAGTAAGTTTTGTTGGAAGAGGCTATTAGTGACTGGATATCAGAAGGGAAGATTGTGGATAGCAGTAACATTTTGCAGTTTTATTTTTGTTTTGACTGCTTTTGTGATTATCGTATTCCGCATACCTGTATCTTTTTTACTTGGAATTTTGAGCATGTACAAAACGGACACTGTAACTGAAGTTGTAATGAGAAATGAATGACTTCCTCCCTGTGAAGTTAGTTAATGCTTATCCCATAGGTCTCAACTTTATGTGATTTGGTCATCTGAAATACAGCTTGGTTCTCTCATTCACCTTATGGGAAATGATAAATGCTATGGTTTAGTCATAAAAAACTACAGAGAGATGCATTATGGAAGAAAATAAGATAGTTTTATTCTCTCTCCACACCCTCAACTTCAACTAGAAATTCACCTATTTCTCCAATAGTTTCTATGTGAATTCTCATTGGAGTATCATAGGGTAGGAACTGAAGCATAACATGGAAACATTAATGGAAGACAGTCTAAGGAGCTTTCAAAAATCAAATTCCTAGCCATCAGACCCAAAGGTTTCTTGGCAGAACTCATTATTTATTTTAAACTGAATTCTAGAGTTTCTAGCTTTTCTCTCTTTGCAGAGTTCAGACCAATTTCAGTAATCTAATTTAAATGATCTCCAACTATATTTTCCTTCCTTAAAATAATAGCACAACTATATGCAAATCTTCCCATGTTTTTATCAACACTGGCCACTAGTTACAAACCTGCTTGGTATCCACATATACTGTAAAATCATCTTTGTAATCACTATTTTACTCCTAAATTTGTAGCCAATGCCATTCATATTCTTCAGGATGTTACAGCTCTACTTTGGCTTTATTCACAACCATCTTGGTCTCAAGCAGCAGCAAGTGGTCACAAATCAGAAGGTATTTAACCTTTTTTTCCTCAGAGGGTTCTGTCTGTAAACATAACCTGTGTCTCTATTATAAACTACTACCACTATTTATTTTGCCCTACATCAAGTAGGATAAGTGCACTATTTGATGGTAACATTAGTACATATCTACTCTGGCTACGCTGCCCAAACTGACCGCATGTTCTGGATTCCTTGCTCTCTCGACTTCCACGGAACATGACCAAGAGCAGAACTGTTCATGGGATGCTTCGCTTTCACTTGTCCCAGCTCCCCTGCCTCGTGTCTGAAAACTCATACATACATTAACAGCACCGAAGGCCACATCCTTTTAAAAGTCCCACTAGGCATCCTTTACATCAGTAGGCACCTAAATGACACGTCCAAACCAATTAGGCTAGCTTGTCAAAACTGGGCTGTCCCAGAAATCTGGAATATCTGCCACAAACCCACAAGGATTGCAAACAGGGAAGTGAACAAGAGCGCTGAGATGTGTTTGATATCAGGACACGAATTTCCTTTTCTGATTGTATGCATGTTGTGAGTATTTAACAGGAGAGCATTGTAGAATATTCCATAGAAATGGAGAGGGCCCCAGAAAGTTTAGGAAGCAATCTGCTGTTTTGGACTCTCCTGGGAGAGAAAGCTCATGTGCTGGCACTCATTTACACCGTAGAGACCTTTTAATAATAACTTACTGACCCTACTCCTGTGTCATTTCTGGAAACATTATGGTCTGTGCTGCTGCAAGTCAGAAATCCTCACTCCAGCCCTCCTACACCTGTGTGGAGCTGCGTCTGCACGAAGAGTCCAGCTGGGGCTTTTGGCACACGTGCCTGCATTGGCAGAGCCAGTTCCTCAGATTATAAAAACTGCAGATTAGCAAGATTTTTCCAGTGATGTCAGTAGAACACTTTTGATGGAGTTTGGCAGGATAACATGCTATATTAAAACATGGTTTTTTTACTGGACTTTAGCCTAAACTTAATCTCTTTTCCAAACAATCCCACTCACTGTAAAATTACATAGAAATGATTTACACAGTGGATTTGTTTTATGATGACCAAACATGCATCAAACAAATTTTCCTACCTGAAATTCTCCTGCATGCTCTTTTCCTGTTCAGCTTAATGTGAGATTTGCCATACAGTAGGGGATGCAGCTTCTGAAATCACAGCGGCTACAAATGTTGTCTACCCATGCAGCTCAATCTTAGTTTGTGACGTAACCAGCAAATCCATTTTGCACAACTTTTCTGAGGTGGTATAACCTTGTCACACAGGTTATGTAAGAGTGTACAAAACAAAATACATACCTATATATACATAGCACAAGAGATAGTCCAGTTAACTTGGATGTACATTTATGACATTGTACAGTCAAGAAGTCTCACACTCTAGTCCAAAAGCAGACAAATTCAGCACTGAGTATTCAGTATTTAAGCATTTAATTCTTCTCATGTAGCAGCCCTAACTACAGGGCAAAAAAAAGATCAGGCATCGGAAAATCAAGCATGTCAGTTCAGACTTTAATGATAGGCTCCTGACAGCAAAGGATGAAAATCAGATAACAGAATCACAGAACTGTAGGGGTTGGAAGGGACCTCTGGAGACCATTTAGTCCAATCCTCAATAGCTCATGCTTCTGAATTATACTGGTATAATTCAGAGGTATAACTGTACAGGCTGAAGAACAGGAATATATAGTAAAACTGCAGCTTTGCTGGTGGTATTTGCTGTGGGTTTTTTGTTTTGTTTCATTTTTTAATAAGGAAAATTCATACAGCTGCTTAAACTCAATTATTTGAGATAGCAATTTAGAATATATATTTCAGCATTAGCATTTATATGCAAATGCTTGAGGTTTTTGGAATTTTTTTCATACAACGGACTGCAGTATAAAACTGACCTCTCAAGAAAAAAAGTACTTACTGTCTTTAAGAGGAACACTTGGGATAGTACAAACATAACTCATGTATGATTTCTGGTATATCAGGATTGATCTGATGATCTGGCTTACAACAAACCAAATTTGAGAGTGCACGGTCCTACAACAAGCAATGTCTTTACAAGCAGTACTAGCCAGCACAAATTTGGCCATGCAAGTTAATGATAAAAAGTGTATAGTAAAATGTGGAAGCTGCTTCAAACTTTTAAGAAAAATTTTAATTGTCTATGGGTGAAATGTTTTTAAATAAATGTTTTTTATTTGTTAACTAGTCTCACACGCACTGAATGTACGTACATTTGAAAATCCTGTTTAACCTGATTTTTTTTTAATAGGCATCTCGTTCCATTTCAACATAATCTTTTAAATGTGTTGCAGCAACAAGAACACATATGTCACATAAATTCAACATCTTCAACTTGATGAGCTAACTAGTGCAGTGGCATAAATTGCATTTTCCTGCTTTAAGACTAAGCACATTATTTTTGTCTAATCCTCTATTTTACAGCAAATCCTTCCTGAGGAATTCTAAACATTCAGAAAATAGAACAACATAATTTTATACTTTCATATTGGTGGGCTATACCATTCCCTGTGACTACTTGACAGAGACACACAGTTTGCAGACTTACCTAATGTGCCTAATAAAACAGACTTAATATAGCTCCAGTCCTAGTGGTGTATATTATTGCTAAGGAAATGTGGCTAAAGAATATTTAAATAAATTGCATTCAAAAATTTAAAATATAATAGGGATGAAATTCTAGACCAGTTAAACAAGGAACGTGTTGCAGCTGACTTCAGTAGGGTTATAAAGTAAATGCATCCTTTAGTGTTAGGACATTCCAGAAGGGAGTGCGGTTCTTACTATGCATTTGCATGTCCATGGTTAACAGCTATAGAAACATAGCAAATTCTACACTGAGACCTCAGTGATGCTCTCCAAGCTTGCATGCAAAGTCTAACAGCCTATCCAGAGTGTAATCACAATATTGGATCCTAACCCACACAGCCTCAACTTACAGTGCAAGAAACAAGGCAGTCTGGCCTAACATAAACTGCATGTCCCTATTTTGGGTGCTAAGCCAATGACACTGAAATCCATACAAGTGCTCTCACGTGTCATGTTGCTGAAGCCTAACAGACAGACATCCGCCTCCAGCAACAAGTGGCAAACATTTATCATCACTGTTAAAATCAGATGAAGTATAGAAAAACCACTCTTTAGAGAATGAAGACTGAAATTATACTACAGAGAATCACAGAGTGGCAGGGGTTGGAAGGGACCTCAAGAGATAGAGTCAATGCACATGTACTGCTTACCATGGGACTGTGGGTTATTACTGAGCACTGGTGGCCATTTACACACTGTGGCTGCTGGTGCAAGCATGGAGCAGAGCCAGACCACTGTGTGGAGCACAGACCACTGAGTGGAGCAGTGTGGGGAGTGCTGGTGGGGCAGAGGAGATGCCTGTGTTCTGAACCCATCTGTTCATTTCTTCGTAAGGCATCTTGAAGGAGTCTTTTTTTTCAGTGCTTCCAGCAGAATTGGTTTTGGAAACATCATATAATGTATAGTACAGTCAATATTAATGAAATCATAAAACCCTTCACTGATTTCATGTATGTTCTTTTAGTGATAAAGCTTAATTTATTCTAGGTTGGGAAACAAAACCTGCATAAAAATACAATTCTTACAACATACTGCAGAATAAATCTAGGGAAGACTGAAGTGATCTTTAGATATTGTTTTCATAGGCAATTGTTCCACAGAGAGTCCGTGGGGTTCACAAACTATGATGCAAGTTTCCTACAAGTGTGCTTTATATAAGACATGTCAAAAACGTTATCATTATGCATGGATAGACAGAAGGTATAAATTAAATATTTCAAAAAAGGATCAGAGAGTTCTCTTCCACAGCTACACAAGGAACTGAAGTCAGCTGGAAAATGAGTTCTGCTGTCCTTGGAATTTCTAAACTATTAGCTGAGGTGAGCATTTTAAGGCAAATAGACTCTAAGAAAAAAAGTATCCTGTTTGTATATGAGAAAAGCCATCTTGCTGTGAAAAAATGTTGTTAATTATCTATATCTGAATGTGTCTGTTTTGTTTAGAACCACAGCACTGTCTCCAAACTGAAACCAAATGTAGATGCATCAAGATTGTTTTTGTCAGGTGTTATGTTCTCTTGGACAAAAAGAGGAAAACTAATTTCTGCCTGAATGGGTTTTATTTAAGATTAAAGATTAAAATGTCTTAATTCTACAGGACACAATATGTCTTTTGATCTACTTTCTCCATCTTGAATGAATTTGTACACTTTCCATAGCCAACAAGCAAGGAAACTCGCAACAAAATATAGTAGTACTCAAAACACAGGGCTGTTATGCTCCTACACGTGAATAACTAAGGAAGCTCTAAAAATGTTATCAATTAAAACCACTCTAAAATAGCATATCCCTAGATGGAACAGAAGGGACAAAAATATCTGTGGAACTTGCCAAAGCTTACTATATATGAAGCTGTTTTTAATTTTTTTTTTTAATATAGCATAGTATATTCAAGTTCAAATTTTTTCTCTTTGAGAGTTCCTGGATGTCACAGATAATTCAGAGTCTGTGGTCTTCTGAACTGCGCCCAGTCATTTGGGGTAAAGAAAGTAGCTCACTCATACTTACATAATTATATCACTATGACCTAAACAGTTGTGAAGCACTTTAATTTTCTATAATCAACCCAGGAAAAGCTAAATAACACCCTCTGCAAGGTGCACCATCACCTTCACCACACCTGCTGCAAGGAGCTATTTCCTGGAAAGTCAGGACTTCATTTCTTTTACATAAAATCTCTCTTAACAACTTAAGCAGTTCAAATAGGATTTAAAAGCTGTTTGGCCTTGATATCTGAATTGAAAAATCAGGTGCTCCTGGTCAACATAATCATCCTTTTCTTCTTTAAATGCATTGCAGCTGGGCATACAAAGTTGTTTTAAGGACAGAGAATGAAAAGTAGAGTAATTGTCTGACAGCAGTGATGTCTATGGGACCTTTATGGAGTCCTGAATCAGATTCTGTACAGATGTGAACTGCTGGAGGCAAGAAGGGTGTCTGAGGGACATGCTGACCTCTTCATTGATGTACTAGTACAGGTTGATGTACTTTGGAGCAGCCTCTAACAATCCTGCCTGGGAAGCCTCCCTGGTTCACAGAGGGCACATCAGATTCCTACTTTGTGAGCATCCTAATTTATATCCATCTGATACATCTGATACAAATTCATTTGCTATAGTCTATTAGATTTAGCTACAATTTTCTCATCTTTCACAGTCAGAGTGCTTTGATATTTTCTACACTATCACATCTAATATAGACTTGTCTGAAATGAGTATGGGTGAAATGTGAAATGGGACTTTAAGGTTCAAACGTTCAGAGGGAAACAAGCACTATGATGAGTCCCTGGTTACATTTCAGTTTTGGCTCCTGCCTGTTAAAATTCATTTAATACATGTCATATCAACTTAACTCATCAAACTTTTGTGCTAGTTTAAGATGAAGGCTTTACAAAACAGATTAGGACTTTAATTTTATTGTTACAATTTTGGAAATAAAATGAACTGGCCTAACAGAAACTGGAAGCCTCTGTTAAACAATATTATTTACAATAACATTGTTTCATCCTGTACCAAAGCAATGTCATGCAGGTCATTCTGTTGTTTCTCCCACATCTGGTCTGGTTGACAAGACCTATAAACTATTTGACAACATGAGGTTTCTTCTAGGCCACTGAAACTTCCACAGCTTTCCAAGAACTACTAAAAATAAAAGTTACTGTCCAAAAAGTTCATGAGACATTTTCTAAAACTCCCAGAAGAAATCCGTTGCTGTTAAAGTAGACAGCGCTGTTTTAATATGCTCCTTAATAACTGCAGGAATGGAAAACTTTTCATCAAGCTATCACGTGAATACATCATCTACCTCTTTCCTAGTTGTAGCACAGAAATATTTATCGAATACATTCTCTCCTCCCTGCAATAAGGACATTGCTCTTACATCTAGTAATGGAATATAATGGCTTTGTTCCTTTAGTCTTAATGTATTACCATTCTATATTGACCACAGACCTTTATATTAGTTCTTTTTCTCTCCTTATAAACTTTCTGCTACCACTACTTTTCCATTTCCATTTGCTGAATTATCCTTCTATATTTAAATACATTCTTCCTATCCCATATGTTTCTTTTAAAATCAGTTTAAGGTTTTTTCTTAACTCTGAGGTTTTAGGTTTTGGAGATAGAAAAGTAAAATATTGCCATCTACTTCCCAGGTATGATCAATATTTACATTTTTCCCCTATGACTTAGCTCACGATCAATTGCAGATTTATGAGCATTGGATAGGATTTTATTATGCTCATATATACCTCAAGTAATCATTTCATAATCAGAACAACCACCAATATTTAGTTCCAAGATGAGTTCCTACATTAGCATTAAGAGGAAGATTACTGTGGATTTCAAATGGCAAATGTAATTCTTATCAAGTAAGGAAACTGATACTTAAATTAATTTGTAAAGGAATTCCAACATTCTCCAGCAGAGAGGCATGACAGTCTGAACATCCATGATGATACAATAACAAACATTTACCACTGTGGTCACAAGTTGTGTTATTCATCAGATCCCAACTCCTGTCCCATTGCTGGCCAAAGATATTGAACAGTGATGGATAAACAAATCCTCCCACATATCCTAGGCAAATTCCCTCCAAAATGTTTTTTGTTGTACAGAATTCGCCTCCTTTTGTCATCCTCCCCTTCCCAGCAGACAAGTTACTGAAAGTGTATTAGGAAATATATTGGAATGAAGATAAATTTATTTCACTGGCAGTTACATCTGCTTAAAACCTTGAAAAAACAGCCATTAACTTTGCTATATTCCAGTTAACCCATCACTGTGAATTCACTTTCCTATCTTTGTGAAATTTATTAGTATCCATGAACAAAAAGCAATAAATAGATAAGAATAATTTATCATTAATTTCCTATTTCAACTAGGATAAGAATCAAATTATTGCAGACTTTAGATGAAGTTGATCATTCTTTTCCATCCAGATCAGAGTCTAGGAATAACAGAAATGTTTTTCTTCTGAGACAACTAACCTCCCCTTCTGCATGAGAAAAATTTGATTTTCCTTCCAAATGCTTGTCAAACAGAAACTCATAACATTTTGAACAGTTGTCATCTGTAACTAAAACTAGAATGAGGTGGACAGTTTCCACTGACAGCCAACACTGTGTTATTCTTTCAGCAATACTTGCCTGTGTACTACATCTATTTTATTACTAGTGTCCATGGCTTTCCTGTGACTTACATGACCACAGGTCCACTACCATGACACACAGCCAATTCCAGGTCTTATCAAATAGGTAAATCTCCATTTTCACTCTGGAAACTTGGGTTCACATTTGAATATTTCACAGAAATATGCACTTTCAATCATGGCCACAGGCTAGTGTTCCCTTGTGTAACTCATTCATTTTTAGAACTAAGAGTACAATTAATCAGCTCAAGTCATGCAGAAGATCACTGGGATCTGTACATATTCCACACGTAAGGCTGAATTTTATGTGTTTTTTTTTTTTTTTTTTTGTTAAAGCACTTATTTGAAAATAAATAGATCTAAAACAGATAAATAGCTGTATTCAAGTAATCAAAGACTGTAAAAGAGGCCATGTCAAAGGACTTTTTCCTTGGGTCAGTATGGTACTTCAGATTAAATTACAGAAGGCTTTTATTAATCAGTAAATTGCGGTATTTCTTCACTTAGTAAGGCACTTGGCAAACATTTCTCACATTAGGCAATTAAAAAGGCAATAGCACTGTTTGGCAACTTTGAAAGCATTTCACTTCAAAATTGCAAATTAAAACAAAGTCTGAAAATAAAACAATTATCTCTTGTTGCTTTTGACTTCTGGACTCACAGTCAGCAATTAGGGATGTGATACAACAAGGCTGCCTGGGGGTCACTGGGGAAAGTGATTTCAGTCAACAATTGCATGCAAGGAGCTTCTACACTAAAATGAAAAAGTATGCCAGAGCATTTGTTTATGAAATTAGGAGGATTTAAGCATTTAATAAAGCATTAGACTCAACAAGTTTTTTTTTAACCATATTTAAAGGAATAAAGCAGTGCTATAGCCCTGTGGCTAACAAGGAGTACCATGACAATATTTAAATCAAATCAAATATTCACATGCAATGGGGTCTATTTTAAATAGCAGTAAAATGAAGAGTTACTGATGCCAAGAATGCCATGCTAAATATAAACAGAAAAATGAGTGCAGGAAAATAATAATCTTTGATTTTGTACAATCCCTAATCCAAGCAGGTTTTGAAGTTCTGTTAACCCTTTCTTCCTTTAACGTACTTTTGAAGGTTCTTGGCTCTAACAACTTCACTTAGAGAGCCACTCCGCAAATAACATATTCCTCTTTGCTGATGCCCAAGAGTTTCTGAAATATGTTGGAATACCATAAATAATGACACTGTAGTTTTGCATGGCTTGGAAAACTGTTAAGGGTAATTACCCTCAAAAAGTTAGACATTTAACTGAATCCCAAGCAGGTTTTTTCAGTTTTATAAGGAAACTCCACTGTTACACCTAAACTGTTGTTTTGATGGTTCAATTTTCAAAGCTACTGATCACACAGCAGGAGTGCTCAGGAATTTTGGAAGTGGGGACAGTGGTGAAAATGATCACATTTAGATGACTGTTTTTGAAATCTTGAATTTAAGCCTAAAATTTGTCCCATTATCTTGATAACTGGCTTTCTCACAGTATTTCCATTATGCCTTCTCTTTCCCATTTGAACGATGGGAAGAAGGGCCCTCTCTTTGACTGTAAGTTTTTTCTCTTGTGTTCATTGACAGCTGGAAAAAAGAAACAAATTTAAAGAAAAAAAATACTTAAAACATTGTTACCATCCTTCTTCCTGTATTGCTTCCAACTAGTAAAACCATTCCTGACCATGTTTTGGGTCCCAGTTTCACTTCAAATCTGTTTTTTTTTTTTTTTTTTTTTTTTTAAACCCAACCCAATCGCTAGCATGCTCAGTGGTTCAGGTTATTAGAAAGTCCCAGAACTCTTTAAGATTTAACAAACAGTTGGGGGAAGCCTGATGCTCTACCATGACTCTTGTGTGTGAAGCTGTTGATGGACAGAGCCTATCACACAGAAAATCTTTCTCCTCCTGGAGCAGTTGCCCAGCTGCCAGGGAAATGAAGAGGACAAGAAAGTTCTGCAGCAAATGAGCATATGTCAAGCTAAGTGTGTGGTTACTTGCATTATGAGCAGACATTTACTTCACAGCCTGTGTATTTCTTATGCAGAAGTGCTGCCTCTTTAGAGGCAACCCTTAAATAATTCTCATTTTCTCTCTTTGGAATTTTTCCTTCTCTTGCCAATGACAGTACATTTATTTTCTTTCTATTCAGCCTGAGCAATCAAATTCTTTTACTCTCACTTTTATCTTTTTCCACCAGGACACTACTATGATGTCCTTGCCCTGGCCAGAGCCATCACCCTTGTTACTGAAAGTCCTAATTTCAAGGCAGTTTTAATCCCTGCCATTTCTTTTTAGATGTATCACATCTAAATACAAGTCTAATACGGAAATGTAAAACTGAAGCCGAGCTGTTTTTAAGACAGTGCTGGGGGTGGAGTTGACTGGAGTTCAATTCTGTGCTCAACAGCTAACTGTAGCTCAGTACTCATGCCCGTGTTTCTGTTTGTATGGCTGGAGTAGAGCACTGACTATGTTTTTTTCATTAAAAATCATACATGGATGCAAGACAAACACTTTCAAGCTTTTTAGAAAGACATCATAAAATGAACTCCATGGAGATGTGTAAGCCTATCTTGTCAGTCCCTTTTCTACTAAAAGTAACACCCTCCAATGCATACATTGCTTATGAAAATTATAGTTTCACATCTTTGCAAATACATGCTTCCTCTGGATGACCTGGGGCATATTCAGCAGTGCATTCACTCAATACACTTATTTTACAGAGGAATCAGTGACACGACAAGAGAAAAGAAAAAAAAGATAAAACATAAATCAGGAGGGTCTACCTTACCCCAAAGCAGTGTTTGCTGTGTATATGTGTGAGTAAAAAGGATGCCTGGGACTTATAAATCCAGGACAGAACCTATTTGAAAACCAGATTGTCATGCTTAATGCATAAGTCCCCGCATACTGCTGTGTTCAACAAACACAAAAGAACTTTCAAAGCATATTCGATGTCAAGTTTTAACACTGAGCACTGCGCAGAGGAGCAATAACAGATGATGATGCTGTAGTCTCTTTTGCTACAGTCCAGTGTCAGCTGACACTGTCCCGCCCCATGAAATCATCTGTCCCAGTCATGCTCCTGCTTTTGCAGTCAGGGTCATGCCAGCTCCTTACAGCCAGACCAGGACTTTCAGTAGGCATTATCTCTGGAGTCAGAGTGATACGTACATACATTTGTGTGTGCATATGTATATACACATAAAAACACACACAGACTTATTCACATTTATATATTCTTCATGAAAACATAAATAGCTATAATACAGAGTTACAATTCTTCTTCTTAATAATAGGCATTTTCTTCAGATCCTGCTTAAATTTGGGATGGAAACACTGAAAAACGGCACAAGTGCACAGCTTTTCCTAATTGTGCTTTAGGACAAAGACATGCTGCCATTCCTACAGAGAGTTACCCAGATCATCCCAGAGATCAAGCCCACACAACACATCTCAGTTTGTCGTTAGAACAGGCAGTGTAGTGCAGCCCCTGCCCTCATCCACAACAAACAGGGACTCTACTAAGAATTCCTGACACATGCAGATCTGTCCTGAAACTACCCACAATAGGGATTAAAGAGATGTACAATTTAACCTCAATTCATAATCCTGCTTAAATCAAGAGCAAAATAAATCACTAAGAGCAATGACAGTACTGTTCTCGGTGTTCTGCATGTGACCCCGACAGATCCTGCTGGCGTGCAGGAAAGAGTGCTGCATGCACTACAGGAGCATATTGTGCAGGCATTGAGTGCTGCATGCTGTCCAAGCTTTCAAGATTCAAACATTGGCGTGGTTAGCAATTGTAGCTAAAATAGCTAAAAAAAAAAATAAAGGTGGCTTACTAGACCAAGTTTACTGAAATCCAGATATACCGCCATTTGCTAGACAGGGCATGTCTCTATGTTTCTCTGACAGTATCCTCAATAGCTTCGGCAACTGTTACTTACTTTCAGAGCCTCTCCTGCCCCCTGCTTGTTCATTAATATTGGCAGACATCTGATTCCCTAGTTCTGAGTGCCAGCTGTGCCAGAATCCTCTATAATCAGGATGCTCAGTTTACAAGGCACATTTACAGAAAGAGTGTGGCAGTAACTTAACAGCTGAGATCACTGAAAACCTGAACTTGGGGACTTTCATCATTTTGGGGCATCTTAGCACCTACACTTTACTGGGGCACTTGTGATGTGTTTCTGTTCTTAAGTCAGATGTAGCAAAGAATAGGATTTTATCTTCTTTTTATTTTTACAGTGTATTCCTTCATTTTTTTGAGAGTAGGAAGGATTTTTATAGCTCTCAGCCAGACTGACCCTGAACCATATAGTCCTGTATTGGCTATTTGTATCTGATCAAAATGAGGACCAGGCTGTTCTGCAAAGCACACCCTACATACCACCTCCTATCATGCTGAAACCAGTTCACACTGATTTAGTCTCTATAGGTGTCTCCCCTTTGCCGTTAATAAACGGCAGTCTCTCTGGGGAATAACTGGGATGCTATTCCCTGCTGGAAGCCTAGGACTCAGAAAAAATAAGAATTGCTTTTTTAAGGCAGAGTCTAATCCCATTACAAGGTCTGATACAGCTGCAGGAGAGATAAACTGGAGAGCCATTTAAAAAATTTAGGTTGGTTATAATAGCCTAAGCTAATCTATTTCTTACTCACTGTATTTCCTAATTCCTCTCCTAACACATCGCCTACAAAATTTCATGGTAAATTATTATTTTTTAAACAACATTATATGTTAGCAATAACCTGGCTGTTCAGATCTGCACTTTCAGAACATTTGAAAGCACGTTCAGAGATGAGTTTTCTCCCCAAGTGTGTTCGAAGGGGGATGGATGTAAAGTTTATATCGATCAGATTTACTCACAGAAATAATTTCTCAAAAATTTGACATTTAAGCCGATTTTTATAGTCCCTAGGAATTATTAAAAAAAAAACCCTCAAAATCTCTCTCATTCCCTAAATCCACACTCAGATGGTCTAGCCAGTAGTCTGATCCAGTCGTGCTCTATTTTTACTCTGGGTGATGGAAAAAGGGAAGGAGCATTTGCATCGCTTTGTGCTAGCTGCAGTCATACAGCTGTAGCTGCTTTGATTCAGATGGGATGAGACAGAGGTCTCATGTGCCACAGTGACTGTGAAAGGGGCTTTTCTAGTACAAGACAACAGTGTGGCACACAGTGCACAAGGATGGTGTAAGATCTTGCCACTCAGATTCAGTAGGACTTCATGCCTATCACACTGAGCTCACAGTGGCTTGCTGCTCTGGGTGAAGAGTAGCGGTAGGTCAGTATTGCCTTTCCTGCATACATGAATGAAAAGATTAGGGAGTAAGAAGATATTCCATGAATGTATTTTGTAAAAGCAGAGAAAACATATTTTTTTCTTTAAGTCCACAATGCCTCCTTCCAGATATATTGAATATGTATAGGAAAAGTTTATCAGAAAATGCAACTCCTCCTGCTCAAAAATTTGAGTATTTCGTTAATTTTTTTTCCCCAGGAAATTCATTTTGATTTAGCTGTTTGCTATTTTATTTCCAACAAGAAACAGAACTGATGTTGCTATTAAAAGAAATCCCATCTAGAAAAAAGAGAGAGATAGAATTGGGAATTACTACTTTTACTAGACAAAACCTGTTTTTTTATGTCAACTCTCATTTTTGGAGTTCCCTTGTCCCTCAGGAGCCCTGCTGCAGCAGCCTGGTGACATGAACCTGCCCTCTGCCCAACACCTTCCTCAGGCTCGTGATCAGCTCTCCGGGCACAGTCTGTGTGCCGGGTAGAAGCAGATGAATCTTCTGCAAATTCTATTTCTTCCAGGCAACTTGCAGTGTATTCTTTCAAATCTAACTGCATGTTTTCTTATGGAGGTAAAATACATTATTTCCAATACCTAAACTCCTCCACTTTAGCAGACATAATTTAGTCTCAAAACCCATGGAAAATAATTGTCAGTGCAGACACACTGGGATGGATTACGGTAGAACATTTAATTTCTTTCATTTCTTGGGTCTGCCCTAGTGCTATTTAACCGTCTGCTTCTTTACACATACACATGCTGCTTTTATATATCCTTCATCTTATAAAGTGTGCTTCACCAACAGACTAAGTAAACATTTGCGGTGATATATAACGCTTCCTGACAACGTCAAGCCAAATAGACTGTGATCCAAGAGCAGGCTTGATTTCCCTCAGTCTCCTCTCCTCAGGCGAAAGCTCGAGTGAATAGACGAGCCCTGTTCTGCACCTTGAAGGTCAAAAGTAGAGCTCTGACAAACCAACAGGGAAACGAGCGCTGGGGCTGACAGGCTTCTACCAGGAACCATCCGCCTCCAGCATCCTGATAACCAAACCTCAATATCACTGAGAAAACAACCCATTTATTATCTGTTAATGCAGCACAGGACAAGAGAAAATCATCAGTACATGGTTAATCGGCACACAACTGCAGGGACTCATAGCTTCTGAGCAGCCTTTTGCATTAGACTAGTCCTGGGTTTGGTATTTAGGAGCAGCCTAGAAGTCCAGAGAAGCATCAAAGTGAGAGCACGGCAAATAAAAATTGACTTAGAGCCCTTATTTCAGATGTCGTCATATTTTCCTTCATTGCTTAAGACACTGGGTCTAACCTAAGACTTTTCTGCAATATAAATATTAGATAGCTGCAGGTTCACCGTGGAAATCATGTTCAGTGTTCAATTCTCTTAATTTAGTTTATGTGTCCCCTATTTTAGTGATTTTCCCCAAGTCCAAGTAGGTGGATAAATAATTTCATTACAAAAGCTGCTACCTGTACTTGTATAATTTAGTCTCACATTTCTAGCTACCCAGCAAAGAGTGAGAGTCGAGATGTCTGCTGGAAATTTAATGGAGCTGATTATTGTCAAGCAAATGCTGTAGCAAACATCCACTTAGCCATGTAGAAAAAAGAAACTGCAAGGAAAGATGACAGCCTGCAGTAAGAATTGCATTTCTACAACTCAACTTTATTTAAATGCTAGCTAATCTAGGTGTTCTTGGTGTAGGCGAAAATGCAATGCACTGATCATTCCAAGACAACAAGTAAACAACTTTTTGGACAAGGAAAAAGTAATGAATGTCAGCTAGGAATTATGATGCTACTACAGATAATACATTTATGAAAAAGGAGCCATGTGTTCCTAACTTTATCAACAGCTCATGCAGATTTCTGTTGATCGTGGTCTTGAAATCTATATTCAAACTCTTTTGTGATTCACCCTCCTAATTTCTCTTTCTTTTTTTAGCAAAGAAAGCTTTATCTTCTTCAATGACTTCTACATTTCTTTTTTTCAGAAAACTCTGTGAGAGAAAATACTTCTTCAATGCACTTGGGACACCACATAAGCGATGCTTCCTAAACAGCTGACCCACTTCTTTCTTAATGGCTTTGCTTTTAAATGATGTTGAGTTTTTTTTCAAAATTCGAGTTAGAAAAACTTTCAGAGAGGTTGAGAGGTACTGCCTAGAACCTCCTGGCTTATTCTGAAAGTCTAATTGCAAGCTGTTTTTTTCAGCTAATCTAATTATCATGAGAGACTAACAACTTTTGCACAGTCCCAGCCCTTTGCAGGGTTAAGACATGCTCACTTTGCACTACACAAGCAATTCTGGCATGAACACACAAGGGCACGGTTGGCTTCACCCCGACGCAGCTCAGCAAGGTGGATTTGCTCTGTCATCATAGTGCTGGCTTGAAACTTGCCAGAGCAGGCAGGTATGGCCCAGCTCCTCCTCCTCCTTGCAAGGCACAGGCAAAGACAAATGAAAACAGGATGTTTGTTTTCAAGGTCAAGCCAAACCTGTTTATTTTTTGCATCTCTTTTTGGGTTTTGCTTTAATTCCTATCTTCAGCACATAGCTAGTGTATTGCCTTCAGTAGTCTGCATTATAAAACTGACAGTGTGTATTAACCACATTTGGTATTTTGGAATTTCTCTACAAAATCTTTTTTTCAAATAAAGCAAAATTGAGGAATTTCACTATCTCATTTTCCCATGTACATATGGGAGAGAAGAAGGGCTGTCTGGACTAAGGAGAATTAATATAGGTTTTGTTTCACTCCTGCAAGCAACTACTGCTAGAATCTGTACAAGATGCTAAGCTGAACTATAACCAACTGCAAGCTGTCTACAGCTAATCAGCAAAGATCAGTTGCAATCTTTGCAGCTTCTGTAATATTGAGTATAATTTGCCAGAGCAGCAGCACCTTGTAATACTGTCAGTTGACCTCAGTCACTACAGTTCATTGCACATCTTTTGTGCCATCCTGGGAATAGCAAGCATTCCCGCAGTGTGCCTCTGCGTGTGCCTTCACTATCACAGTCCTGCATGGTGCAGATGACTGCAGCATTTTGGAACATGCTCACAAGGACACAGACCCTTCATGTTTATCAGAAAGAAAATAGTTTTACAGTAACACAACCCTGCGACAGATTGGGAAGTTTTGCAAGTCAATTTCCCAAAGAAAAATAGCAATTCAATCTAGTTTTGTATTTCTTATTCTCCTCCTCTCCACTCCCCCCATTTTAGACAGGTCATACACAGGAGACTAGAATATCAAGCAAAAACTGAGACTTGGTACATGTTCGCAATAGTTATCACTAAATTTCATTTTACAGGAAGTTCTACTGTGTGAGCATATCTATAGAAATCAATAAAGAAAGCATGCTTTAAAATACAGAACAAGAGGTTAAAACTTGGAACTCTGTGGTATGAACACAAACGAGTTCTACTGATGATTTAAAGTGGTAAAAATGTGATGTATTTTTAAGAACTCTTTGCAACTCACTCGTGTCAACTGAACAGAGCATGGAAGCTTCCTGTATTGGTTTGGATGTTCAGATCTGCTGTTTCCTACCAGTATTTGCCATGAGTACATTCTAAAATACCATGACGCTGTACCCAGTTAAACCTTTGTAATTTGTGTCATTTTAAAAAGAAAACTGCTCTGAGCAACTGAACACATTTTAAAATTATCCTTGGTTTATTACAAAGAAAATATAGATAGATCAGGGTTATAGGTTCCTAATGTTATATGTAAACTCTTCAGTAATATAAGTGGTAGCAAGAAGTTCAACTGATCTTGATTTCTTTGCATGCTTACACTTATTCTCCCAGTGTGCATACATGTTCTGTTAATAGTTGCATTGATATTGTTTTAGTGATCCTTAGGGATCACTGAGGCTGGGGAGTATCCTTCTCTCATGTTCCACACCATGGAGCACTGGCCTTCCCATGCAGGTAGCAGCTGTACTTTGCAATACAGAGCTTTAATGCAGTTCTAGCTCAGGTTGTACAGCAGCCCCCATGGCGTACAGGCCCAGGACAAGGAAGGCAGCATGTCCTGTGCATGATCCTAAGCCTGGCTCTACTGCCTGCCCCACAGCTGTCCTCCCCAGCAGCTAGCTTCCCTTCTGAAGCTCAGGAAAGATCCAAAGTTTTCTACTCCAGATGTTAGCAATACAGGGAGTATGAATACAAACAAAAAGTGTGGTTCAGAAAAGAAGACTAGAAAGTTAAAATAACAGAATTACAAAGAAGGGAGCAATGACATATGTGTCAAAACAATAGTAATTTACAGCTCCTGAATGTTCATAATTGCTCTGAATCACAGCTATGTATTTTGACAGAAAAAAACCTGAAGTACTGTAACAAGGTAAAATCCTGCCACGAGCTATGATACCTAACTTGCATTAACTCACTTAATTCTGTATTACTCATACTAATAGCAAACTCCCATGATTTAAACTTCTGTCATACTGCAGAAGATGATAGTAAAAAACAAAACAAAATAAAACACATTAAATGCACAAAAGTATGGTTCTAATCAAGGTAATTATTATTTTGAGTAGTTATGCAATTTGAAAAAGTACTGTAGAGCTGGACCTGGAAACAACTCACATGGTGGTGAACCATAAAGTTCAGTGTTGCAGCTAATATAGTAAAAGAGTTTCGCCTCTTCTGACTTGCTAGGATAGAACCACTGAGCATGAGTTAAGCTTTTGGAAAGCAGAAAAAAATACTACTTTTGTTATTTGTAGTTTTTCTAGGGCAGACAAAAGCACAGGCAAAATACTCAGGGTAACAGATGATGAGTGATTGTGAAGAGCTATGCAAAAGAATCTTCGATATCTGAGATGACAGAAATTGCTTAGGAGAAAAGGAAGCAGAGGTCAGAGAAAGTGCTTTTTGAGTAAGATGGTGCCTTTCCTTACAGGCTAAAGCAGATATTCCTGTGAGAATGATAAGAAAATATTTTTATGTTCAGTTGTCTTCTCAATGACAGAAAAAGTCCTTTTTCTGCCATTTGATGATCTTTGATTCTTATCTGATTGCCATGAGAAGGGTGTCTGAATGCTGCACAAAAGACTATTTAGCTTCACAACATTTCACTGAAATAGAGCATTTGTGCTCATCTTACAGATGGAGAAGACAGAGAAGCTCAGATAAAGAGCATGAGACAAGAACTCCCTGGCAAAACACAACATGGAGCCCACGCCCAGACTTTGCTGCTAACCACTGCAGAGCCATCCTTTCAAGCTGAATTATGTCACTAATTAAATAACACCATAATGAGAACTAGATTGCACATGCAGCTTTGGAGGTTTTCTGGCCCTGTCTTTTCCTTTATTTTTTTAAAGCTACCAAACACCTCATTTGCATGCAGAGAGTTTGGTGGGAGTTGCAACTGTAAGAGGAGAGTACAGACTTACTGATGGACAGCTGAGGGTTACAAGTATGCATCTTTATGTCATGAAGGCATGGCCCAGAGAAGAGGAGTCTAGAATGTTTAATCCAACACTGACATCAAACCAAGCACATTCATGTATCTCTCTGCAAGAGTAGCCAGAAGGCTAACTGAAGGACACGTTTGTGCTACCACTCCTTACAGATTTAAATCGGTAATTTTTTTTAATTCACCAAATTTGTAATTTAAAAAATTCTAGGCAGGAGCAATGCACCAGAAGTATCAGAAAATACTAGAATAATCAAAAAAATTAACACTGTCATAAAAAAAAGCATATAATCTAGTCAACATATAAATGCTTAAAACAAGTCAAAAAGCTTCAACTGACAACAGTGCATGCCGCCAACAAAAAATCTCAGCATATTATACATACAGTATCTTGAGGACTCAATATGACAAAAGCACCGTAGCCAAATAAAAAAGAACAAATGTATAATTCATGGGGAATGGTTCTTTAACACACTGGAGATTTTGCCTCTCTAAAAAAAATAGTGAAACATAAGAAGCAGTAGTATTTGTCTCTAAAGCCACAATCATCTTTCCTTTGTCTAATATCATCTTCAGTAAAACCTACAGTTTGGAGCTCAGCCCTGTATTTTGTAGAGATTTCTTCTCTTGTTGATTTACATATCCTTACAGGAAGGCATAGCTCCATGTAAATGAGTTAGAAAGTAGCATATTTACTAGTTTTAAAACACTAGGTTTAAAACAGTCCTTTAACATTTTTAAATGTGGCACAACTGACACGAGATAACAAATTTCGGTAAAAAGTATTTCACAGTCAAATCTTTGTTTCACTGGTATATCACCCTCTTTATCATACAAAGCAATGGTTGAGAATTAATGCAACAAAGACTTTCCAATCTGACCTTCCGTTGTCCTTTGCAGCCCCCTTTTCCACTTCCCATAACCCTTTTGTCTTTTTTATTCAACATGAACACATAAGCGAATTGAAATGTTAATAAAAGAAAAAAAAAAACCCATATTCTTAAAAGATTGTGCACAAATTAGAGCAATTAAGTGCTAGCTAATTGGACAATAGGAGCAATCAGGAAAAATATATATGCGCAGAGTCTGGTAAAACAAAAAAGCCAATAGTTGCAAAAAACATTGTAAATTATGATTATTATCATGTAATATAGACGGCTTGAGAAAATAAATTTCACCTAGCTGACAAGGAAGCACCTCTTATAGGAGGTAAGGCAGAAGCACACAACTAATGTTAAATCCTAAAGACTTCCATCTTTATGCTAATTCAGGCTCCCAACCTGCTACAGTCCAATGGACATACAGTACCTCAACCCCACAACTGTCAGGCTATATTATTTTCAGTACAGCAATTATTTCAGTGACCTACTTTTTACATGAGCAGCTTCTTACTCTAGGCAAGAATCAAAGCATATTAAGGAAGTTTTTGTTAATATTATCAAAGATTCGCTTCTCTGTTTTAGACTCTGCAAACATCAGGAAAATTTGATGTGGACATTTTTGGTGAAACTCTCGCAAAT
The DNA here is from genome assembly GCA_037305975.1 of Chrysolophus pictus. NCBI lineage: Eukaryota > Metazoa > Chordata > Aves > Galliformes > Phasianidae > Chrysolophus > Chrysolophus pictus. The sequence continues at coordinate 8,906,244 of CM074583.1, read as the reverse complement.
CAAAGTAGGTAACACAGTCAGTGATTTCCCCTGTAAGAAATGCATTTTTATGGCAATTTCTCATCTAGAGTTTCCAGTGTTTAAAGGATGAATGGAGGGGCCAAGGTGTGGAGCACTGCACATAACTTTTGCCAGCGGGGGACCCACAGTGTCCAAAACATTATGATGCTCAACACTTTCATTTTAAGATGTACCTCCATTTTGAGGAGGAAGATAATTAATAGCGGTATAATTTAGGTGTTGTGTCCTTATTAATGTAGGTTTACATTTCAGTGTCATTCTCTGGTTTCTGCCTTGCTGGCCCCTCTTGCACTGGGGCTATGTTTGAGCAGGGCAGCAGAAGAGCTAATTTTGTGAGGAGTGGGATTCGGACCCAGGCCTAGGACCACTCCCTATGGCCTGCTGGTAAGCATGACCCCTTAACAGCAACAGCTGCAATATTCTGTCCTTCATCACTATTCAGCATATGAAAACTAAGGACAAATCTCATCCCAGATTACATATTTTGCATGGATCACTACAAGTTTTAGTTCATTACTTATCTATATGTAGAAAGAAGACTCCTTCATAGCTGCCTGCAACCATTTCTCCAACAAAATTGTCAGTACTTTTAAACTTGCCAAGGGCTACTTCTCTGAGCAATATTGTCACTGACTCATCAAATCTGAAATGATGTCTCTGACCTTTGAATCAGTTGTCTTATTTCTCTTTTGACACCAATGACAACTAGAGGAAAAATGTAGATGAAGCAGTCAGAAAATAACAGCCAAAGCAAGCTGACAATGCCAAATCCATCCAATAAAGCATTAGTTCTTAAAGGTACTGAATGCTCCCTATGAAATAAGGATTCTTTAATCAGTTGCTGCTTCTCTAAAATTCAGTTATTAGGCTCTAAATATTTTGAATAAGAATTTTTAAAAATACAGGAATACCTGTGACCTTCTGCAGTGACTTTCCATCAACACTAAATAATTAAAGCCCTTTCATGAAGCTAAATCTTACACAATTCTCAGATCTTTCAAGTATTTAGGAAAAGGACAGGAAAGGAAACCTCACTGGGTGCTGGGAACAGCCAGGCTCCCCCAGCTCTCTCCCACTTGCATTCACTATTCCTAACTTACTGCAACTCTCAAAAAAACCCACATCATTGTGCAACTCCACGGAAAATGACTTATCTTTCCCTGTATATAAGGAACAACTATTTCCCTTTTTGCATCATTTAAAACATCAAAAAAGTCATGCAAGTTGTATAAAATAAAGCAGTATATAATTAGCCTACTACAAATCCCAAAGTTTAAAACTTGACTGCTCATAAATGCTAAACTCTTGTGGTCATCAGGTCTGAAATGCTGTGCTATGATTTTAACTGTCAAAATTTATGCAAGCTATCTATCTCTGCAAATCTTATCTGTGAATTGTGGTTCCTTTTGTGTTCTCTCAGGCAAATGGACAATATAACCTTCCTACATTTAATGGCCAGCATTATCCAGGAAGACAAGCTGCTCTTGCATTTGTCCACGTCTGTTCTGAATAGTTCTTACTCCAAAGCCTGTTCTTCTGATCTTTGGTCTCCTTACACTGTTTCTGAATCAAAGACAATACCACTCCTTTTTTTTTTTTTTTTGTTCTGTTTGCACAGTTAGAGATTACCAGCATAAGGTAGTAAACATTTCAACAGAAAATACAATGCAAAACGCAAGGGACAGTGTTACCCTGAACTGTCAATTACAATAAAATTTGAGTATGTAATAAGCCTCGGCCAGACAAATGCATTTTAACATACTGGCATACTCCAGGTGCTAGAAATAAATGCATTTTGGTAAGATAAAGTTAATGGAGGAAATAGGGAGAAATGCCAGAAAAAGAAAGAATATCTGTTACTTCTGTGACTTATTTAGCAAATGACCTATTTCTAGGTTGAAGCTGAATTCCCCCAAGAAATACCATCCTTCCAGATCTGCATCACAAACTTCAGGCTGTTGATTACTCAAATATTATTGACTATATTATAGAGAGATCAGGCATAGATATTGATGATTACCAAATTTAGAAAATGGATTTGAAGTTGCAAAACACAATATATTCAAAACTATCACTGCATGATATTTTCTCAGAGTATTTAATTCATGTACAGAAACAGAAAGTTTAGTAATAAATGATGGACTCATGCCCCAAGCTAAATTTGGTAACAGGGCATTAATAAAATTTGTGGTGAAATCCTAAATGATAATTACCTGTTCCAAACAGAAAGTGTCTTTGCTCCATTTTCTCAATTTTTTTTTTGAAGTGTCAAGTCTGTGCTTGCTTTGGGAATTACTTTAATTTCTGTTCCAGCCACAGAGTTAAGCCTTCTAAATATCCATTCTCAATAAATATTTTGGAATAAAGGTTTGGGGTTTTTATGAGTCTCACCTACTTGTTCATAGGCACTGATTCACATTTTACTTGTTTTTGTACTTACAATGCCATTTCTAAGCAAAGAAATACCTATTTGTTTCTACCAGAATCTTTAGAACAGGCTTTGCTAGAAGCAGAAATCTAATTAAAACTTTCCTTTTTAGCACAATGAACTAAATAATAATACTGTTTTTACCTCATAAATATAAGGAAATAAGAGCGAGCACAGTTTTGCACAGCCTACACCAGTCTGTATTTTAAAAAGAAAATCACAAACCACAAATGAATATTCTACTTATTTAATCTCATAAAATACGATTTTCAATTCTGAAACCAATTATTCTGCAGGTGTATTGCCTCCAAATTTGCGGAACACATAGGAACTTTCAAACTTTCAAAACTTTGGAATCACATAGAACAATATATTTTTGAAACTTCCAAGGATTTCTGCACTTGAGTATATTACTTGAACCACTCTATTTGCTGTACTATCATTTAACACCAAAGACTTCAGTAAACATCTGTCACGCTAAAAGTCACCATGGTACCTTAAGCACTATGGAACATTTTGTGCTACCGAACAAAAGAAAAGCCAGTATATGTTCTATACTCACAGTAGATGGTAGAGATATTTCTGATGCATTACTGAAGAGAATTTATTCCTGCATGACTTTCTATTTTTTACCTGTATTTCTCAAATCATTGTAACAGACAACCTCATGGAAACTTTAGCACCTTCCTGACCCTTTTCTGACTCTTCTAGTGGTTAAGAATTAAATTTAAGAACTCAGAGAATTACAAGTTTATTCACTCAGTCCATGATAGAAGAAACAATCACAGATAACCGCCTCAATAATCTCCAGACTCTTGGAGATTACATTATACTCAATTATGTGTTTCATCCAGGGAAAAGTTATGTTATTCCCTAGGTAGGCTGAGATTACCAAATCTATATTAAGGACATGTACACTGGTTACTTGAGAACAGGGCATTCAAACTTCTTGAACATTAAAATTGTTACTCACTTTATGAATAATTAGAGCAAATTTTGTTTGCCAGAGGTACTAGTTAGCATTACTGAAATATTTGCTGTTCTGAATGTCAGGAACATCTTGTTTTCCAGGTGGGTGAGGGAAAATTCCTATTGGAACACTTGATTTTGTTTGAAGCACTCAGAGAATCCCAATAAAAAATATTCAATTAATCTTACTGAATTACACAAAAGAACCAACAGCCACTTACCAAATCAGTTTGTTGGGACATGAATCTGGCATTTCATGTTCAAATGTTATTGGTGAAACAGGTTTCCAAGAATACACGTGCTTTTAGAGGTTCTGTGGAGACAATAGAGAAGCGATGTCAATGATTTTGCAGTCTGTTGTTTAAGGCTGTTATACTCTTCCACAGTGTATCATAAATACTACCCCAATAATAATTTTGAAAGTTTTTTATTTAAGAAGTGGTAGTTTTGGTGTATTTTTTTTTGTTGTTTCATATAGAGCCAGTGTCAATTTTAGGAGCAGCGTGCTCTGGAAAATGCAATTTTAAAAAATATTTTTAACAAGAGAACAAGAATTTTCTATTCAGTTACAATAATTGCTTTCCAGCTACCACATTCATCAAACAATGAGCAATTCACTAGGGTAACATATGCAGGAGCATGCTTGCATATATTCATATTGTCTCCTGCCTGAAAAGAGTTAAATAGAGCATATAAATGATGAATACAAAGCATCTTGGGATACAAAGAAACTAAAATGGGTTAATTAGTGAAAAACATGCATCAGTGTATAAGGCTCAACCGTAAATGTTATGTTTTTAAACCTATTATATCTGTGGATAGTTTAGGATTATGGATAATTTCAAAATAAGAGACGTTAATTTTCAAACTGATTCAAGTAGAATGTATTAAAGAGTAAGAAATATTCATTATTTGAATAACAGCTCAGATGCATTCACATTAAACATGCATTAGCGAAAGCATTCCTTTGACATGCTCATATATAAGCGTAATATCTAACTGACCTAGAAAATACAGACATCACATAGTTGATGACAAAAATATGGAGACAGATAAGCCCAGAGATCTTTGATCAAGTATATTCTTTGGCAAATAAACACAACATGTTATCCTGACAACACATTTTCTCTGGAGCACTGGCAGCAAGGCTTTCCAGGCAGTGCGCTTAGCAGGCCTGTCGCCTGCAGGATGGGGGAGAAGGGGACCTCTCAGGTCATGTCTTCCCTGTGCCAGGGAACACTTGAGTTCTTGTCCAGGGCTGCCTGTTCTAAGTGAAGCCTTTATTTCCCTTTACGTTGTTTTTAATGTTACAGAGAGCTGACCTGACTGCTGTCATTTTGACAAACAAAAAATACGTTCCCAGACTGGTTAAAAGGAAGTTTTAGGCAGTGTTAATGATCTGCTTTCCTTCTCTTCAAGCACTGCTATATGTTTTAGGATTTTAAGCACTTCTTTCTTTATCTGAAAGGATCCTTTCCAGTGCTATTGCTGCTAGATTCATCTACATTGTTCTTTCTACCAAATCAGTGAGACGTGCAGATTGGCCAAAATGAATACTAATACTCAATTGGTATTTAATTCAAAATGCTCTTAGTTTTCTCCCATGCCTTTCTGCTCATTTGCTCTGCACATGTCCATGGGCTTTTGAAGAAAGAGACATCAGAATCTTTCTTTAGAAGGAATCAATCTCCTCAAAAGCCTGGAGTTGAAGACAAGAGACTCATGAGAGCCTGAGATATGTTAACTCATACAATACAGCAGCAGACAGATAAAACAATCCTACGCAACTGAGAACATTTGCAAACATCATACTGTTTCATAAAGTCTTTGGAATATAATGCATTGTGACATAGCTGTGTAGCTATCTATGACCTGTGAGCAAGCTATTGTATTTATCTTTTGTACAATAGAATCACACAGAACCCTAAACAATAGAGAAGTGTACAGCTGATTAAACGTGAACTTGTTAACACAGTAGTAGAGTTTGCTGCAGTTAGCATAAAAGAACTAGTGAAGTTTTCAATGTTTAAGAAATATCTGTGATTATTAATACCATCATTAAAGTAACTGTTAGGCAGTTTTCTTAATGTATGCATTTTTAAAGTAAAAACCACATAATAATTCCAAACACACAGATAAAGTCTGTTTTTTTATACGGATGTTCTCAATTTGTGTTAGGCAATTGACATTTTAAATATGGGTTGGAAGAGGATATATGTCAGGGTATGCAGATAAAAATGTTAAAGTACATATTTTATTTTGACAAGTAAAGGCTCTGTCAGAAGGTCTTTGATTCACAAAGCTGGAATACATTCATATTTTTGAAATACGATCCTCTACCATATTCACTTCTCAGACAGGTTAATGTCTTAAATACAAACAAATGCACATCAGACAGAATCCTAGCTTGATATGCTTGAGGGGCTGTAAGAATAATAAGAAAAACTATTAAGTAGAGTTAGCACTAAAGGGAGAGATAAAAGGTGAAAAAAAACCCAAAAGATGAATCTGGAAAATGTTGTTACCATGTCTAATGTATGAGATACCTCATAATTAACAGATTCAAATTAACACTTTTTTTTCATTTAAAGCTGCTGTCTAACCGTTGCCTATTGCCCAAATATAACCGAACAGTAATATTCCAAATACAGTTCAGTGCAAACCAAACAAACTCATCTGACAAAGAAAACAATTATGATTAATAAGAAAATAATTTCATTGGAGGAAGCAGATTGCAGCTGATGCTCAGTAAGATGCTTTTTGAAGACAAGCATTAAATCACTGCATCTTCTAGAAACACCACCTTTCTAGTAGTAACAGTATTTCAAACACCTGTTAAATACTGTAATTGCAGATGTTTTATGTGACTTATTTTTAGTCATCTCATGAGTCATCCAGATAGATCCAATATGTAACTAACACCACGTGTATATAAAATACACAGAAATTAAGAATGTATCTGAAGTTTGGCTTTTATTTATCCTCCTGCAAGCGAATGCCATCAACCATCAACCAGACACAGTGTGCAGTTCCATATTACACTTTAGAATATCTCCTATACTTTGAATACCAGCGTGAACTTTGTACAATCAGGATTAGCTAAGCAGGCCTTCAGCATGTTTGGATTTAGTACATTGCATTCATTCTCAGGACCTTCAGGTATAATTAGTTGCATTCAGAAATGGGCTACAAAATCACACTGACGGTCACGTTTCTTGTAAAATTCTGTTCCTAAAGCTACAGATTAGAATGTAAACGTACCAAAAGGAAAGGCCAAGCTCAAAGCTGCTGTTGCTCTGAAGTCTGATTAATATGCAGCAGTACAGTATTTTGTGTTGACAGCAGGTAATAGGAAAAACAAGATAGAACAAAGCCGAAGTCTATTCAAGGAATTGATATTTCCAAAACATGGACAAAACCTCTAGATATCATTTTATTTGTGTTATTGTCAATCCCATTCCCATAGGTACCAACACTGTCACTTCCCACGATGGATAATTTTTGAACCAAACAAATACAGATCAGTAATTTACTCAAGTAAAAATTCCAATACAATTTTCTACAGGTTTCAGAAATGTAATTATCTGTTAAAAAATCTTTATCGTTACCACCTCTAATTTAAACTGTCTTGAGGCAAGACAACTTTTATTACACTATATGTAAACACGTACCAAAGTCACAGCAGATATACTACTAAAAGCTATCCCTTCTGTCCCTTGGCCTTGAGTAGACAGCCATGGACTGAAAAGAAAATACAGAGATTCTCCAAAAGCAGTCACGGCAGCAAAGGCACTTTCTGACCTCACATTCAGAAGAAAAAAAGGTGAGCTTTGGCACATTTTTTCCTCTTTCTTTTTTTAAGTCAAAATTGAAGCCAGGTTATTAAGAGCTGGTATCTTTTTGAGTCAGAAGCTGAACAAAAAGGTCAACTATAGCTCCTGTGCAGGCAGGGACCATTCAATCACTACTAAAGCACCTCTCTTATCCCTGAAGGATCAGAGTCAACAGTCTGTTTTTTACCGTCAAAACAGCATGAGGACTGAAGCTTTCAGTAAGTTAATACAGAAAGAATTCATTGGGCTGATAAAAAAAAAAGTATCAGATGGTGTAGGAACAAAATCAGACAAAACACGAGCTGGTGCATGGAGAGGTTCATCTGCTTTTGTCTCACCATAAGGCAGAGGGAAGGCGCATGGCTGCAGTCAGCTGGAGCCCTCGCCCTGTGCCAGAGCTGCTGCTTGCTGTCGGCGGCGGCACCTGGGGGAGCACGTCATCCCCAGAGCTGCTCTCAGCTGGAAACCCAGATGTCAGGTTGGTACAGTGGCTACACAGAAGTCAAAAAAAGGCAAAGAAATAGGAGGATACGAACTGTAGTGTGAACACACTGAGGCTTCGCTTCTGGAAAACAACGTGGTGACAGTGAGTGCTTTCTGCAGCCACTGGAAGAGGTAAAATTCGCAAAGGTTTTTACAAGCATGGCAGTATGCAGTGCCCTGTTAAGAACTTAGAGATAGGTCCTGTGTGTACATAGATGTGCCTTAGTATTATTTCTCAGGCAAATTCCACACCAATTATGCAGTAAATTAAAAATTTTCCAGGTGTACATATGACAAATCTTTTGTCATGCATTTCCAGAGAAGTTAAAATGTCCCACACCTGCACAATACACAGCACATGTGGTTGCTGGCACGATCCAATTGCTAGCCTGGAAGTACTGACATTACATTTCTCAGCAGATGGCTAGTTAAGCTCTTAGGACTTGAGGAGCACCTGGCTTTACGAATGAATAAGTTTTTTTTATTTTGCTTTTGCTCCATATAATCCTCACATCTATCTCTCAGGGTGTTTCCCTACTAATTTTGTTCCAATAAAACTAGCTCAGGTTGTTAATCTGATCCTCATCCAACAGCTATCCTGCTGGGAACAAAACAGCCGCTGTCTTTCCCCTTGGGCAACTGAGCCGACCAAATGGTCATGGATGTTGCAGAAAAACAGGACGACTCTCTACAACACTGCATAGAGGCATGACAATGAGAGGTTTCCTTGTATCTCAGTGAGGCCCCAAATATCATGAAGAAATTGTTCAGAGACCTATTTCTTTAGGTGTTAGCCATTTCAGGAAGACTTAAAAACTTCAGCATTTAATCAAAGAGCTAAATGGCAATGATCTCATCTTATGCTTGACCAGATAATTCTATCAGGAATCTGTGGTTATATTCTAATTCCAAATGGAGGAACAAAACAAGCAGTTAACATAAATTATCTACTAGAAAAAGTGAAAGAAAATTTAAAAAAAAGACCAGGATGGTCTTATAACTCTACATTTGAAGAATAACTATGAAGTTTGGCTCATGAAAATAAAATGTCTTAACCACAAGCATCAAGTAAGAGTCTGGATTTTCTTAAGAAAATTCCTATTCCATTTAAAAAGTGTATTTTCCATATTAAAACTAACTTATTTTCAGCAACCAAATTTCAGTAAGTTTTTTTATTAAAGAAAAATATAATAATTGTTAACAACAACAACAACAAAAGTAACAAGATGAATTGTTAGCAGACATACCCTTTCGGATTTTAGCTTTTCTTGTAGATAATTGATATGCTTGCACTATCTAATTGAAACATCATGCATCCTGCCACATGTTGTTCCTTAACTGATCACCACATATGGACAGTCGTATTTTTAAGCGAGGAAGGATATATATAGTATGGAGGAATTAGTATGGTCACTTTAATTAAAAGCATGGACATATGATGTGTTTATATTTCACAAGAGGATTACAAAACAGATATTTAGATAAATGTTTGTATTCACAGTTTTTATACTTTGTCAGACTGCATACAAACTCTAAGTCTAATAAAATACATCATAAAGCCTTGTAACCATTACGATGAACAGCTTTTAAATTGGCTCGGTAATTCTACCACTCCCTCAAATTTCACTTTCCCATTAGTAGTGCTACACATCCTTGGCCTAATTTCCAGTAATTACCATGTCTGAAGAATGAAAAGACTACACTTTTGGTTTTATCTCAGAACTCTCTCTACCTATTACAGTATGTTTTCATCAATCACAAATCAGAAATAGGGAGCCTTGTGTTGGTATACAGCTACCTCAAGGCAAGCACCCTGCCAACACATATCCAGTAGTGCAACCTGAGCTTGTGCCATCATGAAATGGACCGATATGATTGATAGAAAACATGTTTCTGTCTTTGATATTCCACACAATACAACCTGTTTGCAAACTGTGACTGTGGTAGGTTAATGATACACCATCTTTCAGAAAGAGCCATGTGAATACAGATTAAATTAAATAAGCACTTGTCAGTGATCACATTTTTACTTGGGATAGAAAGGAGCTGGTGTTTGATAATAAATATACTATAAAAATCACTGGTCTATTTCCCTTTTTTTTTTTTTAATTAATTTTTTTTTTCCAGAAGATTATTTGATTGTCTGGAAATCCTAAGAATTTCTCTGTTTCATTCCCATTAAGTGCCATTTTCTGTAACTACAGATTAACCTTTCCTATTGAGATTTACCTCTGAAACCACATTTCAAATGCCATTTCCATTGATGACTGACCAGCCAATAAACTCTGTATTGACTTGAAATAGCTCACTAAAGCAGAGAAGGCACTAGAGATAGAACATGGGAGGTAACAAGAAGGAGCATGTTTTGTGCATACACAAAGGCAACAAAACAGAAGATATAATCCTCTTGTCTTGCAGTCATACGATACTCAGGGAGACAGTTTGTCATACAACAGAAGGGAGGCCCTTGGTTTGCTTGCAGCTTACACTGTAGTAAATGAAGACAGGAACAGTTAAACACACTTGGCAAGTTTTGAAGGATCTGAGTATGTCCAGAGGGTTTCTAATTTTGCCTAGTAATTTTATTATAAACTGTAGAGAGCTTTTAATCTGTGCTATGTGTTCAGTGGAGTCACATCAAAGGAAAGAACAGATCATTTACATCCATTTGGAGGTTACTCACCATATGCCTGGGTAAAAGATACTAAAGCACTACTGAAACCCCCTCCTTCAACACCTTGTCATTAGGAGGAAAGCTTGTACACACATAAAATCAAGCTCCAGCAAATCTATGGGCAACCCATGCTCCCCTTGTTCATCTCAAATTATTCTGCGCTGCAACCTCTAGAAGCTCTTACATCAGTCACTGAGCTTTGTGCATTGAGCTTTGTGCTCCCAAACATCTACCCAGACACTGGCTCTAGGTTACAGCAATGTCTTTACATTAAAAAATGAGATGCCACTGTGAGAAAGATACCTTTGAAAAGCTGCCTGATCACCTTTGCATTACATCTGGACTCACACAGAAGTCACTAAGCTCACAAGTCCTTTTTAACTGTGCATCCAACTCCACGGGAGATAGTATGAAAACCGTGGGAGAAACCAGCCCTATGAAGAAGTGTTATAGGAGAGGAACAGAATGATGCAATGTTGTTTTTCATTTTCTAATGAAGTTCTCCATTCAGTTCGTAGAAAAAGATTACTCTTCTTCAGAGGGGAGCATTTCTCTGTCTAACTCAGCACTAAGTTCCACAGAAGAGGTGGAAGAAGGGAGACTATAATAACTCCTGGAGAATTTAAGTACTCCCTCTGGCACAGTAGAATCTACTCTAAATCTAGATTTAACTTCTAAATCTTGCCAAATTAAATATCAAATTGAGCTAGCTCACAGAAAAGGTTTTGCCGAGCCAAAATCCAAATTGAGTTAAAAAGTTTCTAAGTGAAGTTTACATTCAAGTTAGTGCTCTAGTCAAGAGATAGCAGGAGCATTAGCACTGATAGGGATTATGTGTTCCCCAGATGGATGAATTCAAAACTTCAAATCCATCTGATCAACTGAAATATTGATAATAAACTAAAAGCAATGAAAAAATGTTGCCAATTTGTATATATTTTTGGTTGTTATCTCCTGATATACCAAAGAGAATTTTGGTATAGAAGAAGCCTCTTTTTGTCCAGTTTAGATATAAGATACAAACAATATATGTTCAGCACTGAGGAATGGGCTCAAATAAATCATTTTGGGACAATAGCCAGGGTAACACGGTGAAGATGATGTTTTAACTATTTAAGTGTTTGCTGTTACTAGGGTATAAATAGTACCTTGTAAGAGCTGCATATTATATGCGTGGACATTGTGAATGGTGTTTTCTGGCAAGGAGTAGGCATCAACTAAAAAGCTCAAAGGTAATTCACACTGAAAACAAAGTTTAAGAAATAAGAATTTCTAACATGAATACAATGCAAGTAAAAAGAAATGCTAACAAAGATGAAATAAAAATACGGACTCAATGTTAAAATGCATTTTCTAATTAAAATTTGTACCATCAAAACAGATTTATCCTTCCTTTCCATACATCTACACTATCTTTCCGTCTTCCTGCATAATATTTACACATTATACATCTTCCAATATGTAAAGGAACTATTGACTTGAAGACTGTGTTGCGACTATTCAAAAACTTTTTTCAAGTGCATAACCATAAACAGTTAATCCACATAATATAAACGTGACACCTAACAGTCCTCCTTGAGCCATAGTATGTCTGTTAGAAGGGTAAATAGCTTCCAGGAACAGAGAATTTCCTACATCTTTAAGTAAAATCACTCAAATTTTACATTATAAATGGACTAGCGTCACTTTCTGATATAAGCAAATATATTAGTGCAATAATAGAAATCTAGGAAATTTAAATATATATGTATATTTTATTTTGATAGCAAAAATATATCTATGTAATTTCAAAAATTAAATATTACATTAAAGATGAATGAAATGAGTCAAATCTCAGTAACTATTACTATGATCAACTATAATTTCACTGCAGTTATCTCTGAATTCTGAAATATAAATTATGGAGGTTTTAAAATTAAGAATGAACCATGATGAGAAGCATTTGTTAAATATCTTACAAAGTTTCATGAAATGATGTCATTTTCCTAAATGCCAAATAAAACTAAGTATGACTGCGTAAACCCAGAAAGCAAGATCTGTAGCATTTAGAAACCAACAACGAACATATCAATAAAATGATCTCTTCTAAGACAGCACCAACTTAAACTGTGAGCTCTCTTGGCACTGATTGCATGAGAAAAAAACCAAGCTGCAGCCATGCTAGCAGTGTTAAGTTTTCACAATTTGGAAATGTAGTCATCAGTTCTGCAGAAAAACAGCCACCGAAGGTCGCTGTGCAGAACAGCGCCTTTGTTGCACTCGGAATGCACTGACAAAAGCCTAATTCTTCGCATTGTTAGGAAGACTGCCTCAGAACAAACCACCACTATTCCAACTTGTCAGAACAAGCTTGGAGAAAACTAGATAAGAGCACTTGAGTGATCTGCACACAGAGACTACTGAACTGGAAGTGAAGTTACATACACGAACGAGCTATTGTGGTGCAGCTTTAATTGTCTCAGACAATTCCTTGGGCTTGTTTGTAGCAGTGATACCTCGTTTACTAAAAGTTTTTTTTCTGATGGATGTTTCACGGCATACAGCTTGTATGCTAGTGGTCTTTAGCAAATACTACACTGGACAACGTGTGATGACATGTACTTCACAAATGGTATGAAAATACTCATTTCTGAAATACGCAAGCTCATTACAATTCGGTTTAATTTATTTCAATATGGTAATTTATGATTTTAAATATCTATGCCATACAATAAACCCCATACAACATACCATATTTAGGAATGGCTACAGATGGCGCTTTTTTGCACAAAAAAATCAGATTATTAGGAATTGCATTGTAGTTCTTACGCTGCACTGATAATTATCAGATCAGTATTTAACTGTTCTTACCCAAGTTAGTACAAGCTAGAGCACATGCATCCCTTGAGATCTGACCTAGCAACAACCCAAGCACGTGTGGTACAGCATGCGTGCCTGCAGTCTCACAGGGATGTCGAATAACATTTGAGCATGAAAGAAAAAGGTGTGTTCATAAAATGAGGAGCTACCGCTGTACCTCTGAAGCCCTGGCAGGGAGAGGCTGTCAGGGAAATTGATCACTGCCTGAAGTTCAAGCTAAGGGTGGAGATTTTTATTTAAGTGACAGAAAAAGGAAGGAAATGGGGGAACTGGATTCATGCTGATGCTATGAATCTAGATTAGAAATTAGGACTTAGTAATAAAGCATAATGACATGGCCATCCAACAGTACTATCTCAGATAAGTGTAAGTGGTAATGAACATACTTCACACACAGCAATACTGAAAGAGCGTGTAGAAATGAACCGTAGGAATGAAAAATCTCATTTTAAAATTAAAAGATTTCCTTGTCTCATCCTTACTGTAAAAGATAATCAACTGAGATACACTATGGCTCTAGGTTTAATGTTTATGACAGAATTGATGGAATATTCATATTTGCCTAAATGACAACTGAAATAACAGATTTCCTCTGAGTTTCTGCAAACCACAGGAGGTAACATCAGGAAATAAAAAGTAGCAGCTGAAAAGTACACCGAGTGTTGATTAACATTTATTTTGGCCGTTGTGGCAAGTACTGTTCACTTTAAAGGGTTACTGTAGGGGAACCAGCAGAAAAAGCACAGAAGGGTGCTTGGAAAGAAGTGTATCTAAATAAAAGCTCTTATTCTTGTTTGTAAATCTAAAGAATGTTTCATTTTTCTTTGTACTTGGAAACTGAAACAGCAAGTAACTGTAGAATTTAAATCATACTTAAGATGGAAAATAGGTCATGGACTGCCCTAGCAATACTACAATGAAACTCAGAAAATCAGATGCTCATTTGAAACTATCAGAGATCTTACTATCACATGCATTTCAGGACTTCCTCATACCTGTGACCTTTAGCTTATTTTCACAAATACATTCACATTTCCTGTGATGGTGTTTAACATACCTAACCTCTTGATGTGGAGTTTTTCTATAATCCAGATCTCTCTCTTAAGAATAATTTACTTTTGGGGCAATGGCTCTCCAATAATTGGACTTCAAAAGGCACAGTCAGGAACATTAATACTAAATATACTCCTTATGGTATTCTCTATAGTCCATTCACTTCTGTATAAATAATAAGCATCTAATCCAGTACAATATTTTCTTGTATCAAATAATTATCAATTCTGACATTTCAGCAAATATTCATTTAATTAGTTTTATGTTATGTGTATCTATTTATCTCTTGTTCATATTTATCTGAATAATACCCATAACACTCTCTACTGTCTGGATAATAATATATACAGTTGGATTAGATATTTGCTTTTAAAAAAATTCAGTGCATCAGCACTTCCATACCAATGAGCACTCTGTGCTTATTTTCAAGCTTGGAAAAAGACTAGAAATGTCACTTGGCCATCCAAAGTGCTATAACAGGAAAATTCTGTAAATAAATGTGTAACACTGTATTGTGACCAAACGTGCAAAAAGTCCTGCACACAGAAGAATGAAGTAACCAAATCTGCAACAAATTCATTCCGTGTTTGGCATTATTATCCTTGCCTTAGGAGATAACATCAGATGCTTTCATAAATGTCTGTTGTTTTTTTTCTTACATTCTTGAGGAATTCTCATTTTAGCTATGAAGGGGTAATTTCCTTACATGGTATTTCTTGGTACTTCCCTTACATGGTAGATTGATGACATAAATGCTGGGAGAACAGCATGATTAGGCGAGAACATGTTTTTCTCATTACAGTTATTTTCACAGCACTGTAGATGACTTATTTTATTTTTAAGGGTAAATAATACTCTTCATATGTTGAATACAATATTCATAGATGAGGTGTGCTTTACAGAGATTCAGTTGAAGTAAAACAAGTTGAGACTGCAGTTTGTATCCTAATGTTAAAGGAGAATCCTCATCCAAATTCAATACTAATTAAATTAAAAAAAAAAAAAAGAAAGCAGAACTTTAAATTCTCATGTTATGGTTCATGCCAATTCCCTTTTGTGATTCTAATTTGCTCTTATTGTGGGAATGTAGTAACTGACAGCTCATTCATGAACTGGGCCCTGCATACTGTTTGCGACAGCTGTAGACTTGAATCATTCCCTGTGCAAGCAAAACACAAATTTCCTAGACATGCATCAAACTACGTTCAAGCTAAATGCGAGTGAGATGACTGTTAAAACTATAGCCCCCAAGCCCTCCGCAAATGTAAAGCTTGTCATGCGAAATTCAGTGTGGATTTTAATGTGTGGTGTTCTACTGAGCTACTGTGCTTCATTTGGAGCTAAATTTCAGTATCAGAGAAAAAAAATGTATATATAATCATAAAGCCCCAAGGGAAAAAGAGAGAATACTTACTAGAATAATGCAATTGTTTTTATAATGTGGTGATAGTGAAGAATCTTTCCATTGAAGACAAAGTTTTTGTTTGTTTTTCCTCAGAGGTCTGTGGTTTTTTTGCCACTCTTGTACTCTTAACTGACATTAGTAAAACTTATCACCTTTGGGAAGGGAGTGGGGTAGATATTAGATATCTCAATTCATATATGAACTGGGTCTACTTAGGGAAGAAGAAAAAAAAAACTATCTGAATTTAATCAGTGGAAAGAAAACCTCAGCAATCAAAAAGTGCACTGTAAGGCAGCCTGGAAAAGTGTTCATGCATAAGAATCCCAGGTCAACTTTCTGCAGAAAGCTTTAAGATTTCCAGGACATCCCTCCAACCTGAGTACATGCTTGAGATACAGGATAAAATTCCATTGTTCTGTGGCTACATTAATGCAGGAGAAAGCATTGTAAAAGTTTACTGAGGCTGAAAAAGAGTCAGTGTTTTTCTCTTAAAGCTTTTCTTCTTCCTTCCAGTAAAGGAATGTGTTATCTACCTCAATGCCATACCCAGCAAACACTTTTTTTTTAAGCAGTCATTACTTGTAGGTGCTGCCCTGAACTAAACGCTATATAGTTTCCCAATGTTTTCAGCTTTCAGTATTCTAATTTGTTTGCTCAGAAAAACAATAATTTCCTATCTAGAGCTACTGAATTAATGTCCAAAGACTGCGGGGAGGAGGGAAAGGGGAAGTAATTAAAATAAGTAAATAAATAAACAAACAAACAAGTAAATGAGTATTTCAGGTTTGTTTGGTATTTATATATGTGAAAAACTCTTTAGATACAAACCTTTGCTATCACTTACATAATGCCTGTAATCATCAAGCACATTAATAATTCTGCAGAATTATTTCCAGCTCAGTGAGATTAAGACTCATGGGGTCACCTGGCAGCATAGCAAAGTGGCCAAGGATAACAACAAAACAGCAAGAAAATTGGAGGAAAAGAGGAGGAGATAAGGGCAAAAGGAATTCAATGATATGGGATATTAATTCACAGGATTCACAGGTTCCATAAAACTGACTCTGTTGCTCACTGTAGAGCTTGTTTGGGTGAAACACATTCTGGATGGCATAACTTCAAATGAGGCAACGTGTAGAAATCCTATAAAATTCACTCAACCACAGTAAATCTATACTACCTACAACCGTGCTTCAAATCTATGTCTGTCAAAACTCAAGAATCACTGTTCTTAGAACTGGAAAGCAGTCACAGTATAGCATACAAATAGAGCTGAACTATGTCTGAGTCAAATCCCATTCAAATCTTAGCATTTGGCCTTTGTTTCTGGAGTGGGTGAGCAGAAATCCAAGATGGAGTGTGTATCTCACAATGCAGAAAACTGAATTTAGAGCTGACATTTTAGGCTCTTGGGTTTACCAAGTTTGCGAGCTGGAGTGGAGCAGACATAATATTAGTAAAGGCAAGGATGACAGAATGGTATTACTGTTCTTTTCACTATCATTAAGAGGCTAATTGTTTAATATCATGATAAAGAAAATACCTGTCTGAATCTAAAACCACTGAGTTACATAGCAATTTGAATTAGAGCTGATAGGATTAAAGTCTGGGAACTATAACACCAAAATGCAAGTCCGAACTGATTTGAGTAAAAAAGTAACTCCATTAACTGGCAACTCCACTGGCTTCTGTCACAGTGTGGTAGGAACATTTCCCCTTCACACTTTTGTAGGATGCTTTATCCCCGTCAGGCCTGAGGAACATCACTGCTAAGTCTGGTTCATTATTTTCAGGCTACCTAACCACATTCACTCTGAGAACACAGACAGAAATTCCTGTCTCAGTCTTTTGCGTAAAAATGCACCAATGCTGAGGTTTATATAAGGCTGGGATTAAAACAGCTGAATAAAAAAGCAACACATCCATCAGAAACTGAAATTAAGCCTCTTTGAGCATCTTAAGCAAAAAAGGAAGTGGGTCACTCAATTATCTATGCTTAAAATTAGGCATTTAACTTCTTTCAGCTTTTATAAAATTCTTTAAATCATTCATGGGAATTCACAGATCACTCAAGTAAAATATCTGAAGTACTGAGAACTAGACAACAGGAGACATACATCATGTAATAAGCAGGTTTTGTTGACCAAAGGTGCAACAAACTTCTTCTTATGGATGTGTTCATATTACCAGAATTAAAAGTATTTAAACAATCTGCTTTTGGTTTGTTCTAGTCTGCACAGGTACAAGTAAGAAGAGAGGCTTTTCACAGATCCCTGTGCTGCCAAGCCCCATTGGATTCTCATCACTGCATGTTGAAGCATTGCAGAGAGTAATGAAAAGCATCAGCTAGAAAAATTTGCTCAACTTCAGTGTTAATTCTACAAAAGTATTGTTAAATAAAGGCCGAATATGCATCCTTACCATGTGTTTTATTGAAGTTAAGAGTAGCTTAGAAAGACTGAAACCGGGCTAATAATAGTCTCAATGAGGAAAAGTATCAATTAAAACATGTGAAGATTATTAACATATGCATGATTAATAACCACCTCAGTAACTTATTTAGGTCAAGCATTATTTAGTAACTTCTCTCAACTATATTCAGAAAGGCAAATACTTAAATATCTCAGATTTGCAGAAGACATTTAGTTTTAGCTTTTTATATCAAGACTACTGTGAAAAAATGTTTAATGAGGAGACTGTCCTAAAGATGTAAAAGATCTTGCATTCTGTTTTTTCTTTCATTTCACCATAAAAGGAGATAGCAGCTGATGTTAGATGTGGATTGGCTTTGACCTTCACCAACATACAAGAGAAGCACTCTTCCTCCATTTCTCTGTAGTCTCACATCTCATGGTTATAATGCCCACAGCCCAGAGCGCCTCATGTCCAACCCACCCGCAGGGTGGGAAGGAGGACAGAACACACCAAAAGCAACTTGCTGCAGGCAGGGAGCATTTCTCTAAAATGTGTCACATCTCAGCAACCAAAGCTTCGCTTTCCTCCCTCGGCACATCCCTGTGCCTGTGTCTTAACACACAGAAACACTGCACGAGGCTGAATGCAGGTCAGCCCTCTGCTCACCACCACAAAACTATGGCTCACTTGCACAGCTTGAGTGCACTGAGCACCCGCTGTGGAACGCAGAGGCCTTGGAGTCCTGGCCTGAAGGTGCTTCCAGTTTGGGTATTTACTCATCTTACCCCTATATCACAGTCTAAAACTGAGCAAAATTCTAAAGAAATGAGACCTGAGAACATGAAGGTGAGCAATTTTCAGTGCATAATGGGAGGTATTTTTTCAGTATGATTAGTAAGTATTTTCTTCTTTAAACAAGACTTACAGGAAGCATCATTTAGACTACATATGCTCTTTGATTCCTAACATTGAAAAGAACAATTTGAAATGCAATACATGTGGACAAAAAGTGACTGAATGATTAGATAAAATCTTCCTTGTGGGAAGCAACTGACTTGTTTAGCCTGCTGGAAGTAAACTGAGATGTGATAAAATTACTCTTCATGTAATGTAGAAATGTTTTTGCTTGTATATGAATATCATTGCTGGGGGTACCAGATCTTGACAGAAAGTCAAATGGATAAAGAAATTAGTCAGGTGTGCATCAAGGTTTGAACATCAGAGGTTTAGCCTTAAAAAGAAACTAGCAATACCAAG
Source organism: Chrysolophus pictus (assembly GCA_037305975.1). Classification (NCBI taxonomy): domain Eukaryota; kingdom Metazoa; phylum Chordata; class Aves; order Galliformes; family Phasianidae; genus Chrysolophus; species Chrysolophus pictus. Next base: position 8,886,847 of record CM074583.1, on the reverse strand, counting down.
AAAACGACTTGTTTTAGGACAGCTCGATAATCTTCTGATGAGAGATTGAATGAAATGGTAGAACGTGATACTAGAGATAGATATTTAAGTCACACAGTGTTTTAGTACAGCCTGTGAAGGTAGTGACAAGATGGCTCAAAAGGATGTTTGCATTAAACTTGCGTTCCCTCTTTCTTCAGCAATCCCACTGATCACAGCAGGATACAGCAGCTATTCTTTCCATCAACATTCTCTCCCCCACACTTTCCCCAAGGTGACATATTAGCTAACGCCAGGGGCATTTTTCTGAGGACACGTAACTATAGCTAAAAATAGAAACAGGATGCTTTGCTGATAAAAAATCTCTGTGACGCTTGGCTCAAGCACTTCCAGCCTCTGCCAGATTGCAGCCAGGCAGGCATTTCCCCGCTGGGCTGCCTGGCCAAGAGTCTGGGCTGCAGCTCTCTCTTGCTTTGCAGCTGAGGTGCACCTGGGAATTCCCCACAGCAAGCTCTCTGCTCCTGGGGTGTCCTGTGATACTAATAAAGCTGATGAAGTCTCTGCCTTCTTTCTGTGGCATGTTATAATTGTGACTATAGATCTTTTATCATGGGCTTAAGCTTGTTACAGGGTATTAGAAGTGCAGTGCAGCCTTTGGGAGGAGGAACAGCAGATGTCCTATGGACGCGCTGGGATTAGCTGCTTCTCACAGAGTTGTCAGTCTGACAAGCCCAGTTGGCCCTTCTCATGCCTGGGTTTCTAACCTACAAATCACGAACCCATGCTAGTTACAAGAAAGAAAGTGTTCTCAGGTTTTACTTTTCCTTATTTTCTTTCATTTGGACTTGGAAGTACCTTCTATAGACTCACTTTTTTTTTTTTTTTTTTTAATTTCCTGCATAGTAGTTTTAAGGCTATTTTATCTTAGAGACATGTCACAAGCAAAATAAAAAAATAAATTCAAATAATTCGTTCAATTTAAACAGATGGCTTAAAAACAATGGCTTAAAATGTCTTATTAAAAGATGTAAGACAATATTTTTAAAAGAAACAGCTAGATCATAATTCTACCCCCATATCTTACAGGAACACAGAAACTGGAGATGGAGTCCCATCACATAAATTATTCACTCTGCCAAAGCAGTTCTCTGTAAGTTTCAAAGAGTTTAAAAGTTAAAAAGGTTCAAAAAGTTAGAAAAGTTTAGAAGTAAGAAAGGTTTTAACTACTAGTAAATGGATGACAGAAGCAAGATAAACCATAAGTATAATAAAACACTATTCTATTCTCCTTGTTTATGTTTCTATCTTGGGCTGTTTTCTTTTGCTAAAACACAGTCTTTACTCAGAATAACTAAAGTTAATTTTTGTTGCTTTTCTTATAACTGTATAAATGAAATAATTGTACAGGATAGATTTAGGCTGCCTTCTAAAAGGAAGGGTATTTTCAACCCTGTTACAGGGGATGGAAAAAATACAAACTAGATTGCAAACTTTCCTATTTGTAATAAAAGACAAACATAATTGCCAGACCAGACGCACAGCTTCCTTTTTCTTTCTTTTTAGAAAACAAAGAGGTTGATAAGCATATTTTGTATATAATTATGTAATGTTAGAGATCTTCTGGAGGAGAGGTAATGGCCTTAAGTTGCATCAGATGAGGTTCAGGTTGAATATTAGGAAAAAATTTCCTCTCAGAAAGTGTTACTGCATTGGAACAGGCTGCCCAGGGAGGGCCCTGGATGTTTTCAAGAACCATGTAGATGTGGCAATTAGGGATATGGTTTAGTGGGCATGGTTGCAATGGGTTCACAACTGGATTAGATGATCTTATGATTCTACTAGTGAAGGTTTTCAAGCCATGTGACATCATAATTGCAATAAATAAATAAACAAATTTTTACCTGCAACCTTTGTACATACATCCATAACTTTTTCTCCATCTTCATAATGTCTATTTCCGTATTGTAAATATTATTTTTTTTTTAAATAAAATTCAGTTATCTATTTAGAGAAAAGTATGTGGTCACACCCTGTGTAATACTGTGGGCCAAGCAAGTTCAATTCTGTAGTACCAACACAAAAGATCAGTTCACTGTTTTGCTACTTGTCTGTGGAATTTTGTATATATAAAAGCTTCTGAAAGGTTACAGAGACTTTGAAATTCTGCTGTGAAGCATCCATTTCTCAGGTTAACAACTAATGTTCTGCACATAAAGAATAAATCATTTTTATTTGACAAATATCACTTAGCAGTCCATTCTTATGTAGACAAAATTAATCCCTACATGTATAGACAACATACAGTTTATGTATCATTCTTTCAGCAGAGGCCATCTCTGTTATACAACAGTGTAGGCTGCTGTGGAATTCCAATTTAGATGCAGAAAATTTGCAGAAAATAATGTTCATGCTGCCCATCTTCATTTAATTTACAGAAAAAAACACAATTTTTCAGGGAAGGAGTGAAAAGGTTATTCCATCCTTTAGAATCTTTGAAGCCTCATAAAATTTTAGTATCTAGCAGGTGAGAGATCCAGAGCAATGTGTGTCATCTACGTGATCTTTACCTTGGTGCATAGCTAAAGGGATGGGTTTTGGATGAATCTATGCAAATGATTGAGCAAAAGCTCTTGTATTTGGACCTTTTCACAACTGCTATAGCCAAATCAGGTCATGCCTTCATTTTCCATACAGGGAAAATGAAAGTTTGAGCTAGTTGCCTAGCTTGATCTGTCCAAGCTAAAACCAACACTACAAGCCAAAATCAACACCCTGCCTCGGTACCTTGTATTCTTGAAAAGCAAAGGATGAGAGAAGATGTGTCAGTGCTGCAGATTTCTCCTCTTAAATATTTCACCTTCTTCCAAAGATGAAGCTGCCTCTCTGCCTCCCTACACGTTTCATTGGCATCGTGCAATGGACAAGGTGCATTCTCTCAAGCAGTGCTGCAGGGGAACATCCAGCATACCCCCACACCATTTGTTACTCCGGTCAAACTAGAAAATGAACTTTACCATTCACTCAGTTTATGCAGTATGATATCAGGATCAGCCGCTTTCCATCATCTATCAGTGCTCCTTGTTGACTGGTGAAGTACCGGAAGATTGGAAGCTTGCCAATGTGACTCCCATCTACAAGAAGGGCTGTAAGGAGGACCCGGGGAACTACAGGCCTGTTAGCCTGACCTCGGGGCCAGGGAAGGTTATGGAACAGATTGTCTTGAGGGAGATCACGCGGCAAGTGCGGGACAACCGGGGGATCAGGCCTAGCCAGCATGGGTTCACGAAGGGTAGGTCCTGCTTGACCAACCTGATCTCCTTCTATGATCTAGTGACCCGCCTGGTGGATGAGGGAAAGGCTGTTGATGTGGTCTACCTTGACTTCAGCAAAGCCTTTGACACTGTCTCCCACAGTATTCTCCTGCGGAAGCTGGCAGTCCGTGGCTTGGACAGGTACACTCTTGGCTGGGTAAAGAGCTGGCTGGAGGGCCGGGCCCAGAGAGTGGTGGTCAATGGAGCCAAATCCAGCTGGCGACCGGTCACGAGTGGGGTTCCCCAGGGGTCGGTGCTGGGGCCTGTCCTCTTCAATATCTTCATTGATGATCTGGATGAGGGCATTGAGTGCACCCTCAGTAAGTTTGCAGATGACACTAAGTTGGCTGGAAGCGTCGATCTGCCTGGGGGTAGCGAGGCCCTACAGAGGGATTTGGACAGGCTGGATATCTGGGCTGAAGCCAATGGGATGAGGTTTAATAAGACCAAATGCCGGGTCCTACACTTTGGCCACAACAACCCCAAGCAACGCTACAGGCTTGGGGCGGAGTGGCTGGAAGACTGTGTAGAGGAAATGGACCTGGGGGTGTTGGTTGACGCTCGGCTAAACATGAGCCAGCAGTGTGCCTGGGTGGCCAAGAAGGCCAATGGCATCCTGGCTTGTATCAGAAGTAGTGTGACCAGCAGGAGTAGGGAAGTAATTGTCCCCCTGTACTCAGCACTGGTGAGGCCGCACCTTGAGTACTGTGTCCAGTTCTGGGCCCCTCACTGCAAGAAAGACATTGAGGCCCTGGAGCGTGTTCAAAGAAGGGCAACAAAACTGGTGAGGGGTCTGGAGCACAGGCCTTATGAGGAGCGGCTGAGGGAGCTGGGATTGTTCAGTCTGGAGAAGAGAAGGCTCAGGGGAGACCTTATTACTCTCTATAACTACCTGAGGGGAGGTTGTAGCGAGCTGGGGGTCGGCCTCTTCTCTCGTGTAACTGGTGATAGGACTAGGGGGAATGGTTTCAAGCTGCGCCAGGGAAGATTCAGGCTGGATATTAGGAAATACTACTTCTCTGAAAGAGTGGTCAAGCACTGGAATGGGCTGCCCAGGGAGGTGGTGGAGTCATCGACCCTGGAGGTGTTCAAAGAACGGTTGGATTTTGTGTTGAGGGATATAGTTTAGCAAGAACCATGGGTGATAGGTGGATGGTTGGACTGGATGATCTTATAGGTCTTTTCCAACCTTAGTGATTCTGTGATTCTGTGATATTCCTTTTTTCTTCTTCCCCCTCCACCTTCATCTCCTTACTGTTCCAGTTAGAACAGCAGCATGGAAACTATATATTTGATATTAATTACACAGTAGAATTTAACACCCTTCTCAGATCTGATATGCGACTTATCATGAAAGAGAATTTTGTGTTTACAGTCTTGAAGAATGCTGTAGGTTAGGTCAAACAGAAGGTCTGTTTTAGATAACTTCTGTAATTGCTTCCCACCTTCAGTAAGCGTGCTTAAATATGTCCAACAAATTCCCTTAAATTCTCACTGAGGTAAACAGAATTCTCCATGCAAATGCAATGTTTAAATCTTGTAAACAAATGTTGATGTTTGTTAGAAAAGACAGTCTCTTTTTTTTGTATTTTCCTTTTCAAGTTATATGTAATTCAAATGTACTTTCCATATTCACTTATTTCAAAACAGAGTCTCTAGCAAAAGGAAATAACACATTAGGAGGAGGCACTGTGCTACACAATCAGTTTTCAGCTGAGTCTTAATTTAACATACTGAACTAGTTTTACACAGTAAGACAACCTTATGACCAAAGAAGATGAAAGAAAATCCCTTGTGGGGATGTAGCCCTGATTAAGGGAACTTCTTTTGCCAGAAAAGACAGTTTCATAACAGCAGTTGGGGGTTTCTGACTAGAAAGAAAATTGTGTTGGACAAACAATTCTGCTAGATTTGTCTATACTGTATTGTTATGACAGGGACTTTAATTTATTTTGTACTCTGCTGTAGTTTAACTCCATGTAACAAAGGAAAATATTATGGGATATATTTATACTCTAGTAATAAAAGGAAATGAAATCTCTACATGAAATGCTTTTCAAGTTATATATATTATATATTTTGATTCCACTTTGATAAATGAATGTAATAAATTATACTTTTATTTGAAAGAGTCCTCCAGTCATTTTCTTTAAAATGCTAAATTTGAATAGATCCAGACACAAAGAGCCACAAATAATTAAGCGATTCCAAACTTTGTGAGAGATCCTTCCTTCCCAGCATTCCCATAGTAAAAGACAGACACATATTGAAGGTCTGTCATGTCAGATCACTTCAAATTTTGCTACAAATTTTTCTAAAAAATCAGTTAAATAACTAAAGCTTATTTTAGGAAAAACGCAACTTGCCCATTAGGGAAATCTCTACTCTATAGTTGTGAGAGAAACACTATTTTGGACCAGAAAATAAAAACAATACATTCTTTTTTCTATTGTAGGTCCCATGTTGTTTCTGTTGCTATATCACTCTGCATTTTTCTAATCAGAATACATTATTATGCTGGTACTAGCTCCTGCAAAAAAGGCAAATGCAGTACACTCAAGTGAAATAAAAGAAAAACACATATATTTCAGATATTCAAGATGTTAAACTCCAGGCCTGCTGCACAAAAGAGTAAAATGGCCATTAAGACATCATGATTATCCAGTTTAGGACTAGAACATAAATTGTAATATAGTGTTTTTCCTAGATAATGCATCCTAATTTTGTTCCGTCTTCTGAGAGACACTGTGTAGTTGACATTTATTCGGAGATGTATGCTCACTGTAAGAAGTGCAGCTATTTTTTCTGGTGGCATGCTTCTTGCTCTTTTTATCCACTGCCAAGTTGACCACTGTTCTCATTTGTTGAGAGTCAAGCAGTGAGATATTCACTTCTCTTGACCTTAACTATTTATTGGGCTGCATAAGTAGTTGGCTCTTTAGATACCTTTTCAATTTTTATGTAGAAGGTTAAATATTTGACTCTTCCATTGGCAATTTTTAACTTTATTTTGCCCTATCTACTCCTCTGTTGTACTACATCAGATTTTCATGCCTTTTCTTAGTATATGGATTTTCATCCACGTGAAAAAATATTTACTCTTATTAATGAATCTGTACTGATAGCTTTCTATATTTTTCTTTCAGACTTCAAACCAGGTATATCTTTGGACCACTTCTCCCTCAATGCAGCTCTGAATAAAATGCAAGAATTCTTTCCAAAATAGTCATAAAACAGTTCATACGTGTTTCTTAAAAACAGCACCAAAACAAAAACAAACAAAAATCCACCACAGACTGAAGTAAATAATAGACATTCCTAATTAAAATGTCAATTTGAAACAGATATCATTAAACAATTATCTATTCTAGTCAAGAAAGAAAAGAAAACAACAGAACTACATACAGCATGTTTTTTCCCTCCCTAGGTCCAATTGATTACCGCTGGCAAGAAACCAGGAATTAACAGATTTAGAGCATTTTTGATGCTCCTTAACTTGTTCTCCTTAGACATACAAATAAAATAGACCTTTCACAATCAATTGAAAATACAAGAAGATTAAGAGAAGTAGTTCACATTCTCTGCAAATCAGAGCTTGAAACTCCATGGCACCATACATGAAATTAAACCAAATACCTGATTTTTCTGGGTTCCTCTGTTCTTTCTCTCTTATTTCCATTCTAAGTTACATCAAAATTAGAATTATTGATGAACTCCAGCACTTCTTAGTTGCCCACTGGCTTTGCAGATGTTCACTGGAGTACCATAAGGAACAATTTGTAATGTGGTCAAAGAGATTTGTGTAAGAGAATCAACACTGGTGAAACAGGCCTCAGCCTGGTGTTGCAGGCTTACGAGAACACAAAGCTGAACTTTTGGTCCCCAGTAATTACATGTTCGCCATTATTCAGTAAAATCAATTCAGACCTTCAAAACGTTACTCTTCGTACTGAAATGCTCCGAAGTTTAGAGAGGGGTGCATACTTTCCAGTACTCAACACCCATTATTCTTCCCCATCCCCAACTGACCCAAGTGTGCAGGGATCAATCTCATTACAAATTGTACCATGCAAGCAGTTTAAGAACTGTTTCCAACAATCTACAAAAAAAGAAAAAAGATCCATCCTATCTATTCAGTGAATTAGAAAATACGCTCTTTTCTGAAGCAGGCATTATGTTACTTTTTTGGTTTAGTGACTAAAGTTTCTTAATGCTATCTGAAGTGTCTTTAACAAATGAATACTAACACTTCAATCTCAGTAATCTTCCTGATGGCCTACATACTCAGACTTTGGAATTTAAACAGGAGTCACATAGAATTAAAAAAATAAAATTAAAAAATAAAAAATGCCTTTGACTCTAATGTGTTGTCCTTGTTTTAAATGACAAATTAGTGGGATGGATTTCAAGACATTTAATTATCACATTAGTTAGCCAGGTGGTTATTTGAAATCTCAGCATACAAGAGTAACAGATTTTTTCTTTAAGTTGGGATCAACAAGTCAGCAAGGGCAAAGGACAGTAACAGTCTGTAACTCTTCTTGCTTGCTTTAACAACTATTTTTTTTTTTTTACATCTCCCCTGAGCAGTGTTTCAAAAAGCTTATAAAAGCAGTGGTAGCTAAAGGAATACAAATGTTCCGCAAGTCCTCAGATATCTTTGGTCATTTAACAGTCTTGTTACCTTTCTGACAAAAACTTTCCACGATCCTTTTCAAATAAAGGAATTTAGAAGCAAAATTCCATAAAAGTGGGGAACTTTTTTCTAAATACGAAAAATGGTTTAAATAGTTTTTGCTATACCCTTTCTCTTCCCTAAATATTTTGGCAAATAAGATTTCTTGTCGGATGCCTGTGGGGGTGGTGGGTAGGAAAGAAGACATGCATCAATAATCCCAAAATAAGAACTGGTGGTATAATTTGGCTTAAGAGTGCTGTTTCAGCACTTAGCTCTCTAGTGACTTGTTCAAATGGCTTCAGCTCATTCAGAAGAGTTTCCATTAGCGTCTGCTTCAGATGTGAGAAGAATCCATCAATTTGTTTTCAAAATATTATAGCATGTAGTAACTGCCTTTGCTCAAATAGCTTCTCTTAACAGAGAACATTGAATTTTGTCTGGTAACTGCATCCTGAATAAGTTTTTCTTGGTGAACAGGTCATTATTCTTGAAAGAGTTTCAGAAGTTTTTTTGGTTTTCATAGGCTGGCTGACCTATGGGCAGATACCATCTGCTCTTATGAGGATATACATTCCTAGTGTATAATTGTAGTCATGTATGAGGTACACAGACACAGAATGGTAACATCATTAGCCCTATCCCCACTGTGAAAGTAAGTGGGGAAAATCTTGGTCCTTGTTCTCTTTTAGTGGTTGAATTACAGGATTTGAAATACTAACATCACAGCAGCTCATTGCCACCTTAGCATTGCCCAAATGGCATTTTTGGAACAGAAGTAGCACCTGATGTACCCCCTTGTCAAGGCTCTCTACTCTGAAGTTACAATACTGGTAAAAGAGGGGAGAGAGGGTGTCTGGCAAACAAGGCAACCTCTATTAGTTGTTACTTCCAACTAGGGAAATTCTACAATTTTCCTTTCAATAGTGTAGAGTAGAGGAACAGAAATGCTAGACAATTTGCTCAAAATGACACAGGTTTCATGGCACAGAAGAGAATTATGTCTTGTTTCCCATGTTTCAGACCATAAATCTCCTGGACTTCTACCAGAAGTGTAAATTATTTGTATTTTTACTTTTTAAATGCATTGTTCTGCAGTAATTAGTGGAACTTAATAATAAAAATAAAAAATAAAAAAACAAAATTCAAATCCTCATGATTTTCAATGAGGCTACAAATTTTTAGAACTGAAATACCCAAGAGGATCAGAACAATAGAAATAGAAATAGGTTTTTTTTTTTTTTAATCACTATCAGCCTACAGGAGATTTTTTCTGAATCACTGCATCATTGTCTTTTTCCTTCCTCCAAGAGCAATGTAACTGGAACAGCAATACTGTCTGCAAACTTCATGTGCATTTCAAGCCATAGTTTTGGAACAAGCAAAGTAATCAATAGTTAAATGATAGATTATTTGCAAAGCAAATTTCTCTTAAGTCTCCTGCTAATAATTGTCTTCAGATCCTGAATATAGCTAGTACCATAGATGGTCAAAATGATCATGTCTAGCATACTTAGATTTCACTTTCTCAGTTAGGCTCCACATCTGACTGTATCTCAGCCTGTGACTTAGCACCTTTCGATATGCATGCACTATCAGGTCTCTCTCTCTCTACCTTGTCACCGTTTAGCATTTCAAATTATGCAGGTTACACCTAGTACACAGAAATTCTATACAGGACTCCTAGGTAACTCTATGCCTAGGAAATTAGAAGCTTGCATAAATACAGGATGCCACAATAATCTCAGAGCCAAATATTATAAACCAGTGAGTAAAAGTATTAAGTTATGGAAATACACAATGCATAGAGAAATTTGAAGTTTGTCAGTAAAATAAGCATGAAAAAAAAATATAAAAAAAAAATTGAGTCTGCTATCAATCTTAAAGTATAGTTAACCAGCTTCTGGGGGGGGAAGGGGGTTGCACTGTGTGGTTGCTTCAGAATGTCTCTACAAACATGTCACATCAAGAGCAGCCGTGTTCTGGTGCCATCACAGAGGAGGTGGCACCAGAGACACCATCATCTAAGTCCCTCCATGAAGTATGGACAAGGCTTGTATGTGGGGGTGAGGGGCGATCAGCCTGATCTTTGTAGAATAACATCACTCTAAGTTGTCAATGGGAAAAAAATCCAATGTTTTAAATACTGAAAAAGGACAGGCCTGCTAGGCTGCACCACGATAAGTACACAAACGAATCTTCACTGCATAACACACAATTTACTAAATGTTGCTTCAAAATCTACAAAGAAAAAAAAAAAAGACCACTCATCTCAGAAAACGCACAAACAGAGATGAAAAGTCTTGCTTCTGATGATGTAACGGCTCAGGAACAGAAGTAGGACTATAAAATGGAGCATCATTTAAGTGAGCTGTGTACTACTCTTACAAACTATCATATTGCTTCCCTCAAAACCTATTTGAAAGGAAAATACTGGAAAATACTTTTCTTTGAAGTATGTATTTGGAGACGAAACAGACAAGTTGCAAATATTTACTCTAAGAGTGCTAGTGGGCAATCTTTAGTATCAGAATAGCTATATGTCATGTAAAATAACTGTTAAAGTTAACTTAAAGGCAGAACACTGGACAGTTTTATGGGAAAAGTATTCTTTCCAGGTTCTGAGATAGACTTGGGGGAGCAAAGGAAGGAAAGAGGAACTTGGAGCTATCAGCTCACAACCCTTGCAGATAACTGAATGACTTTGATAAGCCAGAGGGAAATTTTGCCCAGTCTTTAAGTCAAAATGTAATAGCTGCGAGAGTAAAGAAATCATATGACTGGGTGAAGGGAAGTTACTTAGAGTCATAAATGACTTTACATGCCATTTTTGCAGAAGTTTTGCAGGCTGTTATTCATTGGCAAACAGGTTAGTAATAAATTATGAAGCTGTATTCTGATTCAAAAATCACAGATCCACTGTTTAAATTCTTTCACATTTCGTGATTTTCATTGTAAGGTCTAAAAACCATTCTGTATAAATTTGATTACACATTCACAATTTATAGTTTCCCCACAGTTAAACTCATCCCTTCTGTGAAAACTCAGAGCCTTTTTGAAAGCTGTTAAATGAGTGCAGCTAATCAGTCCTTTTTCTGGAAGGACTCTCTCAGCTAGAAATGAGGTAGAAGATCTGTGGCTTTCAAGTTCTACTGTGTAAATTGTTCTTCCGCAACAGCTGGAGAAAATGCTTTCAAGAGTTTTATGCTTCTTCCTGTGTGGTGATGCAGCTTTCCTCTAACGACAATTTCTCATCAATACCCACAGACACCTACCTTCTTAACCACTGGTTTAACGGTTCCTCACCACTTCCACCTTTCCGAAAAAAAAAGATTCGTTTGGGAGAAGGTTTACAAGTATCTGCACACCAGGCAGTTAAACAAGATGATATCTTAAAGAACTTAAAATTAGGTGCATAATTCTTGTCTTCAGAAAGGAGGCCAAAATACTCCTAAATGTGACCAAATCAACCAGTATAAGCTCTTTCCCATTCAAGTCTGCAATGGTCATTGCTGAAAACTTCATGACAGGAAAAAATAACTGGCCTTCCTCTGGTCAATCAAACTGTTAGAACACTAATAGTTAATATGCAGAGTACATTGTTATGACTTATACCATCTTTCTTTCAGTGAAAATGTAAAACATTCTTAAAAGAAAAAAAGCACGCTATATTTTCCAAGAGCCACTGCATATTAATAGACATATGCTGACACTTCTGGGAACTTTAAGATTTGCTTCATTTTCCAGAGGATTCCAGTGTAACTCACACTGCATTAACAAGGGTATGTTTTAACCTTATTGGGATACACATCTATGCCCACACATTTATTCAAAAACGCAGTAAAATATTTAACTACCTGGTGTTTCCTTAGGGAGTAGCAAAATATTTTAACAGACCAGCAACTAGTTTATTTTAATATTGACATAATCTAAATTACTACAAAAACTTTACATTTGCTGTCATTCACAGCTAGTTTACTTATTTGTTATAAAGAAAAGAGCAAAGGCAGGTGCAGCAGAAGAATCTATATATGACAGTCAGGTAATTGCTCATATGCACCAGTATTTCACAGAGAATGCCCAAATTTCTTTTAAAGAAAAAGACGATTATATAATTCAAAACTATCACCTGTTTTTTGGTCTACTGCTAACAAAACCTACACATTTCTGTAAGAATGCTAAATGTTGCCCCTGTCCCAAATGAGAAGTAAATGGTTCTATTTAAATCAAAATACACAGCCTGAGAGCGGTGACAAAACATCACATAAATGTCCTTATTTGTACAATCACTCAATAGTTAATTCAAAAAAAGGACTATGATGCAAAACCATTGCCAGCATTCTCTGGTCTGATAAAGCACAGACTGTTGCCAGCATAAAGAGAATGTTAGGTAGGCTGTAAGGATTTCTATATCAAGAAGTTCTAAAGAAGTCCTTACTGGGTAGTAGGAATCCTCTCTGCAACCAAAGGGAAAAAATTTAAAAAAGAAACATCAGAATACTTACTTTAATATAACTTTTTTTCTAGTGGAAAATAGAAGGCTGCTCACAACTAGAGTTTTCTACTCAAATTAATCACAGAGAGAAGTAAATTAAATTTAGATTTAAAAGAAATTCTTATCAGAAGGGTCAGTTCCGAGGCGCTGGTGGGGAAAGCAGCAAAATGAACGACAGGGGTTTGCAGAGAATCATCTGAGCCTCAAATCTACATCCAAACAGCTTGGTGCTCCCAACCTAAATCATGTGTGCACCCCAAATCTCAGCTATAGGAAACACGTCAGCCAGAAGCACTACCAAGGTAGGTCTCCAAGCTCTTACAGGCTCAAGAGGAAAAAATGCTTGTTTAATCAGTATGGCTGCTCAGGTTTATTGCCATCACCTGATTATGAAATGTTTGTGCCACCACTTCAGCACTGCAGTCAGCATCTCCTCTCCCTCCAACAAAAAAAAAAAATAAATGCATTAATGATAATGTTAATAACAGAATGATAACATTAATAAAGCTGTTGTTATGTTACAAATATTACTTTGTTATTTTGAGATTTCTTTTGTGTGCCAAATGCAGCAAAACTTTCAAAGTGATGTATCAGCAGCAAATTCAGTTTGTCTCTCTGAGACATGAATTCAAATCCATTAATCCCCTCTCCTGTGAGAGCTTTCTTACTACTAGAGTACAGAAAAAGAGTGACATTTATAGAGAAATAGAAAGCTAGGTGACCAGTTCAAATCCAGTGGAACTTTACAATTTAATTCTTAGAAAGCGTTTTATGGTCTCAGTCTGAGAACTGTTTGGGCTTGGCTGCTACCACAGCTCAGGAAGGTGTGCTGGATACTGATGTGAAGGAGTTAGTAAGAAAGGACTAAAGAACTTACAGCAGGAGGAGACAAAGAATAGTACCCAGAATCTCCTGCACAAAAGATGCAACAGACAGTACGGGAGTAGCTCACTGACAGTATTTACTTCCCCTATTTATTTATTTAGGAGGGTATTTCAAAGTAAAATTTTGAAATGCCAGGTTAGTACTTTTCGTTATAAATTTTTAATGCAAAAAATCTGAAGGTGATAATCAGCAATGCTTCTTATAGCATTTAGAAGAATAGCTTTACTACTATTTCCAATATGTAATTACCACTTCATAGGATGACAAGGATCTAGTCTCATATTTGTGTTACTGCAAATTGTTAAAGCATCAGAAACTGTATATTCAGTATATAGTATATATTTTATTGTTTTTATGCAAGAGCTTTAAATGAGATATTTAGAAGAACTTTAGAAGATGCAGAACCTTAGAAGAACATTTAGAAGATGCAGAACCTTTCTAAAGCAAAAATCTGATTTTCTGCATTTACTACTTAACAAAAACAAGCAAGAACCCCCTACACAATAATTTCCTCTTTGATATTTGCCAGTTTCACACTTCTACATAAAGTAAAGTGAAGGCTACAATTAAAATTAAATTAAAATTCAATTTTAAGTTTAAATTTAGACTCTGGGAATTTATTTAAATGGTTTTCTTTAATAAGAAATTTTATTTTAAAACTTTTTTTTTCAGTTAATGAAGGCATTTTCTGATTTGAAAAAAAAAAATAGATGCTGTTTCTTGCAAAACTCCAGAAATTACCACATTTTAATTAAACTGTGCATGAAACTAGACTTGCAGTAACGGCTGGTTTATACATTTTAGTTTCATTTTTAAAACGATATACCTGTAGAGCACTAAAATTAGAAACAAGGTGTATTTTCATTGAAGAATTCATAGGGTTGTAATGAAACAAGAATCAGGCTCCAGCATGCCCATTCAACACTGCAAGTAAATACGTGCCTGCATCAGACCTGAAGTATTTGATCACTTGTTTTTGTGCAGGGCCAAGGGGCTGTTTGGAAATTTCTCATGCACAGATATGCATAAATTTGTCCGTGTGAAAACCAGTGCATTAACCACTACGTTTTCTCCTTCCTTCCATGAATGTGCACGGAAACAAACACCCTTTTCCTCCCTCCAGCTCACTAATGATGTGCCACAAGGCGCTCTGTAAACTTTCATTCTGCATTTCCAGGCTTTGTATAAATTCATTCTGTAACACTAAGATAGAATGTAGATTTTGTAATTAATATTTGTACAAAACCATTAAGATTACAGGAATGTAAATGAAACTTTTCTCGCTTCTGTGCCAGCAACTGTGAACAAACAAGGAGCTTTCACCCATTCTTCTTTCAGGCCTCATTCACTGTTTCCTTGCACTGTTATGCACAATTTATCCCTGCTTTCATGGCTAACAATAGCATCAGCTGAAAATATGCCAAACCAATGGAGTCTTATTTTATTCACTTAGGGGTAGCTTAAAGTCTTAACTGTTTTTTTTCGGTTTTGGACTGAGAAAGTGGGGTACAGGGAAGGCTGGATTTTGCAGTTCACATACTTTCCTTTGTATAGGTGAGAAAGCATTAGCAGAGACTGAGATGGACACATTTTTTGAAAGTAAAAAATTAACATGCATAATCCAAGGAGAAAACACAGTAACTTGAATAGCACCAATTCACACAAAAGTAGAAGTAATCTGTCCATACTGTAAATGTTTTATGCCTCCATCTGTATCTGATCTGCCTGAAGATGGCTGATAGCCTGCTGGCTGTAGCACTTTTCCAAAAAAAACCAAACCAAAACAAAACAAAACTTTACTGCTTGTCTTGCAGTTGTTTCACTAAAACAGGGCAGGCAGCTCCACACCTCCAGCACCACTAGAAGATGCCAGACACCAGCACTGTGCTTTTAAGGTGATTTGTCCAAATGGGACCAGGCTGCACAGCGTGCAGCTGCCCAAGGTACAGTAGCTCATAGGTGTCACAAGTGTAGTCTCTGCTAGGATATATATGTAAAATTACAAAAAACCTCATAATTAAACTTCCTTTGAATTCAACCTTTGATCAATTGTGCTGACAGCTGCTACTTTCAGGACACACTGCATGAATCAAGTCAGGACTGAAATGTCTCGCATTGCTGCCTGCCGCAAGAAGGATTCAGATGGCATAAAGGAGGGTCACAAGAGTTTCTGCTATTTTACTGCATATTTTACATCAACTTTGGTACTTCAGTTTATTCATCTTTGGCAGACAAGAGGCTTCCAGTAACATTTCACTAATTCTCACTGGTCACCAGGTAGGCACATACAGCTGACAAAATACATAGTCACTTTTCTTCCTTCCTTTTTCTTACCTTTCCCCCTCTTCTTTTAAACATAAACCAAAAATATTACCTTTTTACTATACAAGCAATCCCTTTCCTGCAGTCAAGAGCTGTAGGCCTTCCATCAATCTTTTTCACCACCCTTTTAAAGCCACTTCAACATTAAGGAGCTCCATAACGGCACAGCAACTGGCTGGCTGCCAACCAGCTGCAAAACGAACGCCCCTTGTATTGACATTAGAGGTTCCTTGATCATACTCAATAAAGCACCTTTGATGTTATCACTGTTGGCTAATATCATCTTACATGGTCTTGAGGGAGAGCTTATTGAGTCTGTAAGGCAGATCATAAAGCCAGAAAGGACCCTCTGGTGTTACAGTAAAACAAAGTTTGTGTCTTGCAAGGTAAGAATAATATTTGTAAGTGCTAAAATGTCAAAATGCACACATTGCCTATGATTCACCATTTTTAAATCACATTTGGTGAACCATGGATTCCACCTTGTCTAACACATACCAGACTGTTTTCTCATATTACCCAGTCTAACAGAGAGCTTCCCACAGGATGCTGCACTGTCTGCCACATCTGGGTACCTTCCTGTCACCTTAATCCTCCTGGCTGCCACACCACGTCCTCCAGACCTTGCCTTGGCACAGTTGGGCAGCAGCCTGTTTTTTTTCTCTCTGGTGTGCTCTCAGAGCAAAGTCTGTCACCTCCCACCTTGTGGAACTTCCCCACCTTGGTAGGCAAGAAGCAGCACTTCTTGTGCTCCAGCTGTACGGGCTGACTGGTTTAGTGCATGGAGCCATAAAATGTATGGAGCCATACATGCAGAGGGATTGGCAGGCCTCACCCAGCCTTCTGAAACAAAAAAGCCAATATAATACATACTGCCCTGCTTCAGCATTTTCATTGCTGGGGAATGACTTCTAGGAGGGTAAAAAGCTTTCCACATCTTTTACTGAAATCTAGAGGGTTTTCTGGGTTTCGGTAGTATGGTTTTGGCTATTTCTCTCATTTGCTTTGTGTGCTCTGTCCCGCAGTAGAAATCTCTACTGACAACTCGATGAAATCATCATCTTTTCCTCTCATCTTCAGTTTTCTGTCCTGCAGAGAAAACCCCCAGAGATAACTTGTACTGATATCCAGCTACTACAAAACTTGACTTCTTGCAGCCTTTTACATATGGAGCAGTGTCCGGCTAAATGTTACAAACTGGAAGATCCCTTCCAGCCTTACAATGGATAAAACCACCTCCCTGACTTGCTAGCCATCTCACTTCTGTCTGGGCCAGTCTGTTTTTAAGCAGGTAAAATGACTGTACTGGAGGAAGCCAAAGCGTTGTGGTATCAGGCCTGTCTCCAGCAGTGGCTATTAAGATGCTAGCTTCCAATAATTGAAGGCTTATTAGCTCATTGATCTCTAAAATCTTCTTTTCTTCTTTAATACCAGGAGGAAAAGGCAGAAAAAGGCTATGACAGATCATTTGGAAGAGAAAATAAAATATTCCATTTTATTCTTGAGAAACTCTACAGAGACAGATGGCCCAGATCATCTGCTGCTTCTATTAAATGCTGGATTATGTTCTCCTATTGGCCTGATGCATTCAGCAGCGCATAGTCATTTTATGTCATGGTACCCAAATACACAGCACAAACCACTGCAATTCAGCATTTCTCAGCATTTCTAACCTACCCTCATATGGAATGGGTTAGGACATTTTTCTCTTCTTTGGGGCAGCTGCTGTTCTGCCTCCCCAGCTCCAGGACTTCTGCCCACCCAGGGTCAGGGCCACCATCACCAGACATACATTTCCTTGAGATGAGAACTGCTCAGGTTAACACACTGTACCAACCAAACACAATCGTATGAAGCAATCTCAGCAGTGTGGAAATTCCCAGCACTTCAATCTCCAGAAGAAGCAATGTCTCTCATTCCTACATTTTTAAAGCATCCTCTTCCTTTTCCAACTACATTCTTCAGGTGAGCATGTTTTAAAAATTATTTTACATTCACTTCAACAAGATTTAAAAAAAAAGTCACTTTTCTTTAAAGTATAAATGCAAAGTAATATAATAAGAATATACTATGACCATACTATGATTTAAAATATTTTAGCAGAAAAGATAACATAAACATAAAACTTCCAATTTGTAAAAGAACTGGTAAGTACTAAACTTCACAAAGCTGGAAAGGCAGGATCACCTGAACGCTTTATGTTGTGGCTATAAAATTATTATGTAGGTGAAAAGAGAAACAAATAGTACATATAAGAGTGTTAACTCCAAAAATCAATTTTCATCACCCTTTTCAAATATTCACTTTAGATGTGAATGCTTAAGAGGAAAGAATTGAGTTGAATGTTCTCAGTAATCATATGCTTGGGTGTGAGTTTTTGGGTTTTCTTCTTTTTAATCTTCTTAGACTGCCCCCTCGGCACTCATTCCATGAAAATGCCTACAAGCTCTGTGACTGCAAATGATCATGGAAAGGAAGTTCAAAGGCACACGTGGAACTATTCAGAGAAAGTATTCAGGCACTGACATTTGCAACAGGAGTACTTATCCACTGGAAGAACAGAAACGTCGTCATGTACATTAGCTGACCATCCTAATTTCAACAGCACACACTAACTACTCGCACAGAACTTCTTATGATTAGATTCAGACAGACAAGATACTGCTCCCAAAAAACTCTGTTGCTCCGAAAATAATCCATATTAGGTTAGTAAATAATCTTCTAGCCATTAGAAAGTAGCGATGATAATATTGAAAGTGAGGAAGGATAGTAAGTGAGAAGGGAAAAAAAAAATATAAAAACCAGGAACCCACATCATTATCATTTTTTCTATGTTTGAGAAAGGTACAGAAGTATGAAAAGGGAGAAACCTCATAAGAATGTCATGTTTCCTGGAGCTGCAATAATCATTAATGATTTTAAACACAAAATATTTTTATATGCACAAAATAATTTTATCCCTAAAATTTGGTGCCCTTTCTGAAAGAACACAAAAGTAAGCAGTGCATGGCTTATTAAAAAAAGATCAATACTTCTAGTTGTGAGAATTCATCAGAGGTCCAAACAAAAAGCTGAAATGTCCAAAGATCCCAAGATCTTTACTCCCAAGAACAACCAGTTTCTAGACAGGTCAGTGAGAGAAGAAAGTCTGAAAGAGATAAAGCTCTTATATATTTTTACATATTCTATACTTTTCTAAATAACTTAGCAGACTTGAGCTGAGCAAAAACAGTATCAAATGTGCTTCCAACAACATATGAATGAAAAATTTTTACTAGATAGATCTGTAATGGAGAAATTAGATCTTTACACTTTTGTGGCATGTTGAAGTTCCTTTTTATAGTCACACAAATGTAACTGTCACATTACAAAATGCAATTAAATGTTAAATTCTCAATATTATTAACGATACTTTGAAAGCTAGCACACTTGTGTTCATTCATATAGCTACATTAGAGGTGAAGATTTTCACTTCTTCAGTGCAAGAGGGCTTTTCATTTCACATAATAAAAAACTAGTGCAAAAACAACACAAGTTTTCTTTTTGAACTTACCGTATCCCTTTCTAAAATAATAAATTTAACCTTCAAAGATGCGTACAGCATAAAAGAGGCAGTCAACCAGTAGTTTACTTTGCTTTTTATAGACACATGACTCCTTATTTTCACTGAACAAGGCCACACATACTATTTTAGAGCCTGATGACTCTGGCTTTTTTAGTGTAAGCCCTCAAACCCTCCCAAACTCCTCCCCAAATCCTCAGGCTGTCTGGTGACTTAAACAAAGTATTGTTTTTCCTGTGCAAGCATCTCTTTCCTAAGTCAACAGCTGTATACTGCTCCAAGCACCGCAGCCCAGCCTCTGCCCTAGTGAAGGTACCTTGTCATTTCCTGTCACAGGATACCCTTTTAAATTACCCTTTTCTTTTAAGAGTTCAGCAAATCATGTTTCAAGAAGTGACCACTTGTATTTCCTTTTTGATTTAACATGTTGAAAATAAACACCAGCCATCCTTCTTGTTAAAGCCAGAGTCAGATGAGGATATTGCAAGATCAAAAATAAACGTCAAATTATTTCTTTCTTCAGCTCTAACAATTACAGAAGAAAGCAGTCTTTATGCTGGAGGCTTTTAAAGATATATGGAAAAGTAGAAAAGGGATTTGAAGAAACTGCAGTCAACTATTTCCCCTACTTTTAAGATTTTATGTTGGAGCATGCATTCTTGATTGATAAAAAACAAATGTCCACAAGAATGCTTAATATACCTCAGATTTTAAGATTTACTAAACTGAGAGGTGTTGAAAGTAAAAGCAGTTAAAGTTACAGGCTTTCACACCATGATGTTTTGCCTTGGAGTTCACATGGTTATGGAGTCAGATGAGGGATTGCCACATATGCTGTGCAGTTTTCACAATTGTGATCACAAAGAAGTCGTTACAGCCTCAGATGCCACACTGAAATCAAGAATGGAATTGCGTGAAAAGCAGATTTCTCATCTGAGTAATCAGAAATTTAAATAAAGATAGACTTAGGGCAAACCTTAATAAAATACTTAATTTCATTTGCAAATTAGCTAGCCTATATGTTGATTTTGGCCAGTGTCAAAGTAAGAATGCCTTTTTAAAGCCAGAAGAAAGAACATTTCTACTTTTCCAAATAGGTCACTATTTTCTTGCAGCAAGTCAGCTGTTCTACCACGTTTTCCTTTACAGTGAACTCTGGATACCCCTGCTCAGTCTTTTCACCAATTCTCAGGCCCCTAGGATGCCAGCAGGGCGGCAGCCACCCAGATGGGCACCTGCAGGGGAGTGGGCTGGGCTTCCCAGGGGATGGTCTGCCCACATGTGTTCGTCTAGGAGATGTGCTCACCATGAAGGGCTTCATATGCAGTCCTGAACAGCTTGCCAAGCTAAAGGCTTCACCACAGCGTTCCTATCTCTGATCACACAAATACACCAACACGTTTAGCTTCAACTATGTGAGCAATCCTATTTATTTCCAAAGCTAAGCACAGATCCTATTTCACTAATTACCCTGCATAGAAAATTTAAGTCTGTCAAGACAATTCTTGAAATACTTAAGGTTTAAATCAAAGTCATTAGTCATCATCCACCCAAAAATATAGCTTTAAAATACATTTTTTTCCAAGGATTAAGACTAAAACAAAGTGTTCAAAGTTCTCCCATTTCCTAATTCTGATCAATGCTGCAAAAATAGTAATATCCACAAGTAATTTTTGTCTACTAGAGCCCTTAATTTCTGAACTTCATATTTTACATGTTTACATTGACCATTCACTGCAATGGAGGCTCAAACATTGTGATGGGGCTCAAATCGTTATGATTCTCTAAATCATAAGGCAAAGAATGAATTCTGCATATCTCTCTCCAGTGCTTTTTTTTTTTTTTTTGGATAAAAAGGCAGTAAAAGCTCAAAGTTCCTCAGCATAGCAGCATTAACACGAAAATCAAGATGTCTTGTGCCAATAAAATATATGCACACATATTAAAACACTTATGTTCTCCACAGTCCTTATCATACCTCACTAGTTCACCTGCCTTTTACTACTAAGCCTGTTTCAATCTGTTGGTCAGTTGCTGAAGTGTCAACAAGATGTCTCATCACAGATGAGGACTTTTGTATTTCTCAAATTTGTTGAAGGTTACTGAACATCACCTCTAGTGTGGGAGGTTCCCTGTTTTGGACAAGCACACAATTTTCCAAAAGCATGAAAAGCTGTGGCTTTGCCACATGTTGATTAAAGTTGTGAAAATCTGCAAAAGTCCTAAAAGGAGACTGCGACTGAGGTTGCGTTTTCCACCCTTACTGTCACTGTCTAGGTCTCACAAGCTAGCTGCTCTATTATTTATCCTGTAACCACAGTGTTCTTATTTTATCCACTGTCATGTATAAGAGAGGATCCTGAACTTGAGGCTGCTTTTCTTTGGAGTAACTGAAGTGGCTATTAGCTCAGACGGGAGCAGCGCAGTGCTCTGTGTGCTCACTGCCTTTGGTTATATCTGGTAGTATTGAGACTTCATTGGAAGTGTTATTGCTGCAATGTCAAACTCAGTCAGCATAGGAAAACATGATCATCATTACAAAGTGAAGTGAAAGAAAAGCTTTAGGGTAAAATAGCAGCTTTTCCATTAAGATCTTTTCCAACTATGAAAAAATGATGCTATAAAAATGACGATGTTTTTTCCTAATTCAATTGCTGATAATTTACAGTTCAAAAGGTGAGATGAGGTGTTTGAACTTTTCATTCCTCACTACTATATTCATAACTAAAATCATCAAAGAAAATACCAACCTTACGTTTTTTTCTTTCTTTTTTTCTTTCTTTTTTTTTAATAAAACTCATAACTCACCAAAAGAGAAGTTGAGTAGTTTTCCATTTTGATCCAAAGCACAATGAGGTCAGTAAAAATACTCTCATTAAGTTTAAACAGGCTCCAGCTTAGACATTTGTAGGGTAGTAACTGGAGAACCAAGAAAGATTGATGTCTTTTATAGAGCGAGGAGCATTTTACATCAACTTTTACCAGTTATCATGTTAATGAATAGAAATCAATGTCTTGAAATATAAACGAAAGGCATTACAGAATTTCACTGGAGGGCCTGATAGCTACTGAAGTTCTTAATTGATGTAATGAGGGGCCTGCATTTTTAAAACTCAGGAAACCTAAACAGAAAAATCCCGTTGCAACATATATGCGTGAATATAGACTGAAATTCAGAGTAACTGCAAACAGATCCATTCACAGATGTCTCATATTTGACCTTTATCATCAACTGCACAAAATCCAAATGTTTTGCCCACTGTTTTTGCCCTTCCCCATTTTTTGCCTTTGATGTCAGTTTTTCTTCTACATCAGAAGTGAAGGGTTAATTCCAATATGGGCTAACACATGGACAGTCATAAATCTGTTGCTATGAAAATTAATTGAAGAAATATTTTTTATTACAATCAATTTTTCAATATCAAAAGTTTTAACTTTGATTCTGAGCATATTTTGAATTTGATATGAATTCTTGAAATGAAATTTCCATGAGGTTTTAGTCAAATTAAAAACTTGAGGTGGTCTGTAATTTTAAATCATTCAGAATTACTTTGACTCAAATAAAATCTCACATGCAATTAAGGCAATTCATACGCATTACGTCTGATAGAGGTGTGACATCACAAAGTTTCATCCTAGTATTATATGTCCACAGTAAGCCAATTACCCATGTTAATGTGTGAGGTTACTGAAGGTTAGTCACTCTTCTTTGTTCAAGCATGCAAATACATAATTATCATTTTAAAACGAGCACGCTTTAATCATAAACACATAACATTTACCACATTTATTTTGAAGGCAAAGAAGTTGCCGATGCAGTGTTAATGAACTCCTCCTACTTAGGCTAAAAAGTTCTGAAATTACAGAATGTGCATTAATTGGTGTCACAGTGATTGGCATAAAATGGTTATAGAAGCCAGCTAGAGCGAGCTGGGGCTTGAACCATGATAACTAGCAGCACTTCCCATAGGCTAATTCACCTGCTGCTAGCCAGTCAGCCACATGCCAATAACAGTCACTAGCACAGAAGCCAGACTTTCAAAGTTGCAGTGCTTCTGCATAATCACCTCCTGCACTGCCAGCAGTTTGCAACGTAAATAAACGAATAAATAATTTACTTTGCTTAATGTCAGTCAGATGAAAAAAGGTGCAAAGGAGTGAAAAAGCAGGATTAAAATTCTTTACAACAAAGTTTGACTTAAGAACAATACCTACAGTTTGCAAAGCAAACTCTTTTTTTTTTTTTAAATGATTGCTAATGGGAAAAACAACAACAAAAACACGGCCATTAGCAAGAGGCACCAGAAAGCATGTGGTCTCTTGCTCAAAAGTCTTTGCTCACTGCTGTTGATTCCTATTTACTGTTAATAGTGTTTAGTACCTCTCCTCCATTTTTCAGGTGGGAACCTTTTCCCTTTTATTGCTGTAAAGCCTCAACATGCAGGCATTTTCTCCCAAGTCATCACCTTTCCTACTATGAGGTTTCCCGTTACCTCCGAGGCTCACTTTTTGCACAGACAGCTTCTGTGCAGTCCCCCCAACCCACTGCCAGCCAACTGTGCTAAATCCAGACATTCCAGATGCCGCAGATACTTGTCCATTACATTATCTCCCTTCTGTCCATCTGCTAAAATCAAATTTGCTTGACCAGGGACTGAACAAATGCTTCCCCTTCCCTGGCCTCTGGTAGCACTAAACTTAGGTCAGTAATACCAGCAGAACTTTGAACTTGACACTTAAGGTTTAGCCTGAAGATGGTCATCGCAACATATTAGATTAAATTCAACAAACGAGCTCTCCTGTTCTGTTAAACGCTAGCTTGCTGTTGAAAAAATACTTCCAACATCTCATCTCATGACAATTTTAGTACCTAAACAATCCTAGAACAGAATCAGAACTTGTTAACAAATAGTAGCAGTAAGTATTTATCACTGCAGTTATCCTATAGTATTCAATAATCACACTGCTATTTTGTATACACACGCACTACATACCATCTGCTGATGTTTATTTTAAATCACCAGGAAAGGCCTGTGTTTAAGTTGGAATTTAAGTGACAGAATCAGAACAAAAGGAAAAGGGCAGCAGAATAAACTGAATAAATTCCAAATATGACTCGTAAAGACAGACAATATAAAAGCTATAATCTTAGTTTAATCCCCACACTTTTAAAACATAGTAATTACTAGACATCTGCTGGTAACACAGCCTTGCTATTGGATAACCTTAATTACCCTGTAATATTTCCTGACACTCCCCAAAATATGCCCTATGGATAATAATTCATTCACAGTTCCGCCCAATTATTAGCTACTAATTCAAACAATCAAGACAAAGACAACGAACAGATGACCTTGAACAATTACCCACTCACTGAACAGAATTTATTTCATGCTTTTAAAAGACTTTTCTGCTTTCCAGGCTTCACAAGCAGCACTCAAAAATTAACAAAATGCAAGCAAGAAAAGAACAAAAGGAGATTTGCTGGGGTTCCCCAGCTCCCTTAAACATTATCTATTAACAACAGAATGGCTACTGAAATATATTTCATTTTCTAAATTCTAAAACGAACTTAGAAAGAATAGGTGCAAAACCTGATACAGGTGTTTTATTAGACAAGATTTGTAAGCCGTTTAATTATCTGCAAGAAAAGTATTGGGAATCTCAGAATAATTTTTAAAAGTGCATAAAGGTGAAATTAATGGAATATATGCAACAGTTCCAGAAGTAGATACAACATCATTGGCTTCAGGGCTGAAGCAGATGACTGTAAATGGCTGGGGCTTCTCTGCAGAAGCTGAAGAGTGTAAAAATGTGATTTTTTTCTTTACCGCAGTATCTTAGTTCATTCTCTCTGTATCTATCTCCCTTGGAAATCAAAACATTCAGGTTCAATTGGAATTAGGATCAGAATCATGGTAGGTAACTGGTAGGAAAATAAGGTTTTTTTGGAAAAAAAACCACAATAAAAAAATAAATTGTAAATGAAAAGTCAAAGTGAAAATGAAGTCATTGCTTTCTGAAGTGTTTCTGAGAATGACATCATCAATGTAGGAAAATCGCTTAAACAGGTAAACGTGAATAGCAGAAAGAAGATATAAATAAAATAAAATTATAGAAAGACAGATGCCATGAAGTTTCTCCATGGAAAAAAATGAGAACTATGACTAAAAATTAGCTTCTAAAAATAATTTTTAAAAATTTATTTATTTGCACGCACTAATCTCACTGACTTTCAAGATGAGGTTTTTAATCTATATTTCCTGGGAATTAACATCTTTGTAAAATTTAGGGCAGGATCCTTAGTCCTAGCTACATTCAAACAATCAGGAAACTATTGGTAAAAGAACAACATTAGTTCTCCTTGATCTTAAAAGGTATGCAGTCTGCAAGCACAAAGCACTCTAGGCAATGCGGACTGGAAAAGGATTTTCTTCTCCAAACGAACCCATGAAACTGCAATATCTTCAAAGAAAAATATTTTATGTCAACATGGTTTACATACTACTTGAGGCTTCTTGTTGAAGCTATGCTCTCTGAGTATGTTTTGCTTATCAAGAATGCCTAATAAAACTTCTAAGGTTTTGAAGTCCACCTCCTAGAAATGATGTATATGTGATGAAATTTCCCTTCCAGTTCCAAGCTGGTTTTTTTTTTCAGCTCCAGTCTACCACCTGTCTGAAATTTCTTAACTACGGCACTGAAGTGTGAGCACATTTCCTTGAGATTTGTGTTTTTCTACAGTGACTTGGGACTTCGCATGACCTCATCTTGATGGCCTGGAGTTTATTATTAATTTCTACTCCCACTTTCTTTCTCCATTCTTTTGAGTTGGGCTGGGCTTTCAGGATTGGTAGGTCAGATAAAACACTGGTTCCTAAAAGACAGAATGAATTGATCACTGAGACAATCAACAAGTGAAGTGGATCCTTTCCCTCATGAAATCTACACTTTAGGATTATCCATCTTTCTAAAATAGAGTTTTGGAAGTATTTTCAGTAGAAGTAGACTGGATTAAATTCATTATTTTTTTAAATCTAGAACTCTCTAGACATCCACATTTAACATTTCTGTTACAAGATCAAGATTAGCCTCTCAGGTAATGATTATTCTGTATTATTAACGAAACAATTTTCTTACCTGTTCTTTGTAAGAATAGAATGCTACATTTATGTTTCAGAAATCACTAATGTAATTTATTGTCAACATAAAATATTTTCCTGTGGATGAGCCAACAAAATAAACTTTTGGCCATGGGTCAGGAATGGCCTTTACTAATGCATAAATATTCAAATTATTAATTTTGAGGGGAAAGTTTGAAGAGCACTTGTTATTAATTTCTGTATAGACCAAATTAATGCAACTTGCCTGAAGCTCATGTCCTGCCTCATTCAGAAACTGAAATGTCATGTACAGCAAGACAGTCTTTTCTTCTAATTAATGTGGTCATTTAACAAATGAAACACAATATGCAAATAAGAACTATGATGATTAAATAAAATGCCATCCCTCTAGGAACAAAACATTCAAAATAAACTAGATTCACATACATGGCTTTGAAAGGCCTATCTGTTAAAACTGAAATTATTTTCCTTAAATTACATCTGTTTACTAATAGGTACTGTGTTTCAATTATTTCAGGGAAACCTAAAAGGCTTTTTTTTTTTGCTAGAGTTCACGTCCAGAATGAACTGCATAACTGTGTTCTTGCATGTTTAATCTTAGATGTTGAGCCAATCTGAAATTAAATTCAAATTTTTTTGCTCACATCTGAAAAGCCTCCTTCAAAGTTAATATGAGTTTATATTATTTCTCTTTATGAATGTTACACAGCCAGAAGACACACTAAAGAACATAAAATATCATTTTTAACTTCTTAATCCTGTTCCGATTGCTATAGAGTGCCATAATGCCCACAGAAAATGATCAAGCTTATTTATAAACGTCTTTGCAAAAATATAATGCCAAGCGAAAGTACCGTTTTACATGAGAGGATTCGTTATCATTCAGCATAGTTGATCTAGTCTCCCAGACTACATAAGAGTGAGAGCCTTGCATTATTTTTAGAAAATATCTATTTATGAAATGATAGAAATATAGTAGAGAAACAAACCAGATTTTCTAATGACAATTCTAATTCAAACATTTACTTAGCGAACTAGTTCAGTAATGGATAATGTCCCCTTTCAGACTGGACAGGCTCAAGCTGGCGACTAACATCTTCACAGAAGAGATTGGAGTTTCTTCCTTGCTCCCTGATAGTTTGCCTACACAACTGCCACCGCTTTCACCTAATGGATCCTTCTGGAGCGGGACACCACATCCTGGGGCCAGTAGTTTCTCATTCCTTGTTACAGCTTCACAAAAAACAGCCCCTTCATCTCCTGACACTGGAATTTTTCACACTCTGAAGCATTTTTATTCTAGTGATTCAAGATGAAAACAAGGCAGTGGAATAGAAGTTCATTTCCTCCAGAAAACCCAGGCAGACACTCACCTGGCATGTGGGAAACCAGGTTTTTCTGTAATGGAGGAGGTACAAAAGGTGGCATTCAACTTTCTACATAATGAGAATTTTTTTCTGATCACCAGACTGTGTTCTTTGTTAATAAAGTCTCTTTGGATTCAAAGATAATTTCCAATACAGTTTCCACAAAAACTCTGATAATCCTTTGAAAAAATTTAATATCACTCTTCGGGTATTTTCAGTAACAAATATTTCTGATTGACGTGAATTTCGAAACAAGAAAACGAAGTTTAAGGTCTTTTGTAGAGACAGAGAAAGTTATGCTATTATTATGTTATTATGTTATACGAGCATGTTATTAAAGCAATAAATAAACCATCATTTGTATTGGGAAATACGATATTCTGACAAAACAGACATTTTAGATACAAGAGAGCTGGTCCAGACCCAGAAAGGACTTGAGAACAGCAGAATTTGTTTTCTTTTGTCACAGTGTTAAGAAATTAACCACTACAGCCTAATCCACACAACTCATTGGAAGAGCTGAATTCCAGTTGCAACCACCTGCTTTTAATTTCTTGTCTTTTCCCAGCTCCCTTTCACATGAAAGCTTCTTCATCTCTGAGACAATGTTCTTTCCTGGTTATGTTTTCCCTATCCTTCCTGGATGCAGGACTGTTTGCATTTAACTTCAGTGTTCCTAGCCTACATCTAAGACTTTTACCACAATGGATTTTTCTAATGAAAATAAACAAACCACCTTGACTTTTTGCTTCTCTCTACTTCTGATACCTCCTTTTATGCTGTCCATTCATATTTCCTTTTCTCTTAGTATAATCTTTACTTTTATATCTCGCAAAATTCATTCGCTATGTAACATAAGCTCATCCCCTTTAATCCTTATTATCTTCTTTTTCTCTCCTTAGGTTTACTTTCATACACTGCCTTCCATGTCCAAATTTGTTTTAGATTGGAAAAAAAAAAAATCCTTAGTTTGCAAAGTAATATTTTAATATCTCAGATTTTTAATGAAGCAAAATATTTTGCTTGTCTGAAATTAGCAAAGAAAGCTATTCGTCTTCTGAATGGAGCATACTCACTTGAATCCTACAATCTTTTCTTTCTGAAGCTCGCTTCCTGAGGTACATTCCTGAAGTACATTTAGAATTTGCATCTTTGCAAAGATGCATTACAGAGGCATTACATCAGACTGCTTGCTATTTTGTTATTAGATACGAAAGGTGCTGCATAATGAAATTCCATAATTTCAACCTACTGCAGTCTGGTGTGAAACAGTTTTATCAATTTTTCCACGTCTTCACTGCAATATTACCTGCACCAGTACAAGAACATAAATCACCGTCATCACATTTTTATTTTGTATATTTTCTATGTGAAGTAAAATTTATAAGCACATGCAAGATGATAGTTGGTCTAAACAGCAAGTTTTAGCAAAAATGATGGCTTTTCCAATGCTATGTTGCCCACTGAAGCTCAAAAATTGTCTGGTAACTATCCTCAAGGGCAATTGTCTGGCTAACTTAGCAGTGGGCCCCCTGCCATCCTAACAGATGGGCACCAAGCATAAGTAGCCATAAGACCATATAAGTGCATTTAGTGTGAAACTTGGGGCATAATTCCAGCCTTGATCACCATATGGCTTTTCCATACTGAGTTTCTGATAAATGGGATGTACAGTGCTAACCTGACTTTGAATATGAACAGCATTAAGGAAAATTATGACGAGAATAGCTCCCACCATGTGTTAAGCAGGGGCTAAACTTGGAATTCACAGGAGCAATATAAGAACAAGACCCAAACATCCACCATACTTTTATTTCTGTTCAAGATCCTACTAATCCACTGAGCTTTCCATGCAAAACTCAACTACTGGAAAGCAAGGATGTTAGGTCCTTCTCTTGCTCCATACTACTTTATAGGGCAAAATAATGCAGAATTATAAAAACCAGCGACCCCCAAAAGCCCTTTACTTATTTAGTCTTGTAATTTAACTGAATCTGAATTTCATAGTGATTCCACGATTGAATTCTGTGGAACAGCTTTACAAGACAGGCTTGGGATATCACAGAAAAATTTACTGCAAACATATTCATTCTTTTACTCTCTATCCTTATTGAATATGGAAAACATTTCACATCCTGTCTGCACACACTGTTTCAAATAATTTCCATATCTAATCTAATGCTCAAGAAAAAAGGAAAGCCAGGAGAATGTATGGAGAAGTTTGTGGCCACCATCTTTAAGTAATCCTAAGTAATAGTTGCCTCAGTGATTGTGGATTTTAAACACTGCAGCAAACTTCACATGAGTTAGCTAACAGAGAGGAATGAACAACGAACAGTAAATTATGAAATGCGTAATTAGTTCAAGGAATGCAAATCTTTTCTAAATTTATACATTTGCCTGGAGTATTTTCAGAAAGTGCCTCTGAATTTTACTTCTGGTCAACAAAAAGTATTTATGAAGAGTGAAAATAATCTTCTTTTTTTCAAGTCTTGAGAAAAAAATGAGAACTGATGAAACATCATCTTGAGAGTTGAAGTTGTAGGAAAGTGTATGAAAATGAATCTATTTGGCTGTGTTCTTACCTTCCCTCTTTATCGTGTATTAGGGTGGAGTTCAGGGTTAGTTTACACAAGCTTGGAGCCATGTTAGGAAAATGAAAAGCCCTACCTCTCCTATTACCAGCTAAATATTTCTACTAGACAGGACAATTCTGCTTTTCAGTGAGGAATGATTTAGAATAGTTTAAGGTATTTATGAGACCACAGTCTTAGATAATGGGGAATGCTTAATCTGGTATGCAGTACTACAGATTTAGCTAGAAACAGTTATAGTTGAGTAGCTATCCTTCTAGGTCCATTTCCTAGATCTGAAATAGCAACACCTTTTACCAATACTCATTTATCTTTCACGTTTTCCAACAGTCCAAATAATCAACTCTGCTGGCATGAACATTTGCATAAAGCAAATGTTAAAGTTGCATGTGAACCTTTGTAGAAGCATAATTTAAATCTGACCCTCCAAGAATTTTGGTCAGAACTTTTGTCTCATTAAGAAGAAAGATAACTGACAGTCAGTATTTCATCAGAATACTGGATCAACCATAAGGGAGAATTAAACAGTCAGAATTTTAGATGCAACATACAAAACATTTTGAATTATCTTCCCACTATCTGAAAAAAATAGGAGTTAAATTAATGCCTATTCATTTGTTTATTAGTTACTTGGATTACCAATAGCATTCTTCACATACAGATACATTGATTACAGTGCATTATGTTAATTTCTGCTTTTAAGAAAACTTTTCATAAGATTCTTTTCATTTTGCCTATCTAGTAACATCTAAGATCTGAAGCTGCATCAGATTATGTTTCAAAAGTCAGCAGATTGTCCTGGCAATAGGATATTTCTGCTGACCTATGCATCGACATGATGCTTCAAATGCTCATTCAGAAGTTGAACAGGCAAGAGGCAAAACAAACACTATTAGCACACATGCTAGTCTGCATGACAGCAAAACGATGTAAAATCCCTTTGAAAATACAGAACTCATCACAAGTATTAGGAGATCATATACACAACAGGCAATGTCTTTATGCTTCAGTTTTGACTCTGCTGAGAAACGAGTCTGAAAATTGCAAAACTTCCTGTTCTATTATCTTTCAGAAACTTCCAGGTCTGATTCACTCAGTTTATCTGAGAAATATTTTCCTCCGTTGTCAGTCCTGCAAACTGACCTTAAACACGAGAGTCAAAAGATGTGCTCCTTCAGCTATGAATACAGCACTGAAAATCACCAGTTGGAATCACCATTACTCCCCTTTCATGATACAAATTATTCCAGAGTTGTGAAGACTTAAATGTGCCAAATTAAAAATGCAGAAAGAACAAAAGAAAAAGAACTTCAGTAAGATAACATTAAATGTGAATAAAGTAAAACAAATAAGAAATGCTCTAGAGACTATAAGAAATAGTCATTTATCTTCTTATTTGTTGAGATAGCGAAATTAGATAGTGAAAGAAGGGTTCTACAACAAGAAAAAAATGCTCCTCAACTCATTGCTGTGGAGAGGGCAGGGCTGTGCACACATTTCCCTGGTGTCCAGCTTACTGCAGAAGATTCTGGTAAATTTTAAAGCAGGGAAACGCTGACACTGCTTAGCAACATTTACAGTTTCTGTTCCCTCGCCTTCTCCACTGAGCTGGGTCGTACACCTCACTGCTAGCACAGGATGCAGTGCAGAGCAACCCTGGGGAGACACAGCACTGGTCACCTGCACAGCAGCACGCAACAGGCAGCACAGCAACACCCCTGGGCTTCTGGGGTCCAATCAGAAGAAAAGTTATGACCCTATTCCAGAAGTAAATTATAAGGTAATGTGTGCCTCCTGAAAGTAAATCAATTATTTTTTTCAGCAGGTACATTCAGAATATTAGTCCCATTCCTAGAATTAAGAAGCAACCCTTTTAGAGAAAGCAATACATCTCTGATTGAAACTGCATTCTTTTCAAAGCTATTAGAAACACATTTACAAAGCTACAGTCATTGAAAAAGTCTCAAAATTGTCCTATTTCTGCTTGTGTCCGCTTGTGTGGTTTTGATCCTAGTAAGCCAAAACAGACATGCTTTTGGACTTCAGCTTTCAACAGCTGGGATCCAGTCAGTGGCCCAACTTACCCTACTCGGGCCCCCCAGTCAGCTCTCCCTCATGTGAGGGTCCCCAAGCGCTACTCGCCTGCTGCCACTGCACAGCCTCCTCCAAGGCCTGCTGCCACCCTCAGCACTGCGGGTCGCTTCCACTCCTCACGGGTTCACTGACACAAGGTTCAATCAAGCTTTGCAAGTCCAAAACAGATTTGCAATGGAAAGAACAAGGAGATTCTCTTGTCTGTTTACTTTTTCACAATATTAATTTCAGATCATGGTTTTATGTAGAGTCCTGAACTACTTTGCGTACGTTAACAATGGGAATAAAGTTTGCTGAAGGACTTTTGGAAGAGAAAAACAGTTCTCAAAAAACTTGCAATGTTTTAAAATGTGTGCAGATTTTTCTCTACTAACTCATCCTGTAAGTTACTAAAATTAATGATGCTGAGTCCAGAAGTGAATGCAAAGAATTAAGTTTTTAAAAATATTTCTGGTTCAGTTCAGCTTTTCCCCCAAATATTTTATTTTCCAGCGTATTGCTCATTTGTTCAAAATTGACAACTGGACAGTGCAGTGCCCCTTTCAGGTTCCACTTTTATAATCCACAGAATCTTTGTGTTTAATCTTTTGTTAGGTCCTCAAGTTCTTTGATGCATGCACATTATTTTCTAGTGATTGCCACCACATGAAAAGGGTGTTAATCCTCTGCTAATTAACAACTTGTTGAGGTCAAAAGGGGTCAGCACTTTACATTTTTGGATTTAATGAATTTTTGGTTCATTGAAACTTCATGTTCTCATCAGATCAGCTATTCCATTATTCTTTTCCTCGATGTACCTTGTTCCACCTCTGTGAGAGCATCCTCTTTTAGCCTACTAAGAACACACTAAAAGCAACTTCCTTTTGGTTTGACATAGCATAGAGTTTACTCTAATTTTTGAGTAACCAGATTATCTACCCTACAGTTACTTTGACTGCAAAGTCTATTGCCTTCAGTATTTTTCTAGTTAGGGAATGGACTTGAATAATTTTGATAGTCATACTACTTATCATCATGTACACTTTTACTCAGTATAAATACAATACAGTCTTTTCACAAAATCATTCACAGGTAGCTGGACAGGATAGAAAAGTGGAAAAATCACTATTTTTCTTTTCTGTTGGAATCATTTTTTTTTTTATTTTTGCCTCCTGTACACTTTTAATTATTCAGTAAGGTGTATAAATATTTCTTATTACCTTATTAATCTTGAAACTAACTTAATTAACTACAGACAAATTTAATTTATTTCACTTTTACGTTTGCTGAGTGCAGTGACTGCATAGTTGAAATTCGATTAATCAAGTTTCAAGAACTATTTTGTTTCTCTTTTCACCTGATATTAAGGGAACAAAAGGATGTTTTCTTTAGGAAAATGATTTGCACTGAGAACATTCTTATCTAAGCAAAATTAATAAGACAGATTATTTTTTCCGTAATACCTCAGCAAATTGTTCTTATTCTCTACATGACCACATGACAATCAGATCAGACGACTGGTGAAAAAAAATCACACTGCCCTATCTGTATTCTTTAACAGCTTCTGCAACTTGAAGGAAAGTAGATAGCAGAGCTGTAAATGTTTTGTTTGCACTCAGTTCCCAGAAAGTGGTAAAGATGCATAAGAAAAGGGATCACAAAAAAAACAAAAAGAAACAAACAAACAAACAAAAAAGATGAACGAAATTGTGATTATGAAGAGACAGTGTAACGAAGAAAATAATGGAAAGGCAGCAAAGCAGCCCATACAGATAAAGTCATTCAGAAACTCGTCTAGCTTTATCTTGCCAGTGAATTCCACAGTTTAATCAGACATGGTGTGTAAAAGCACTTCCTTTCTCGGAGAAGAAAGAAAAAAAAGACATTTTTCTATCTTCAGATTAGTTTGAAGATCTCTCTCATCCCTTGTATGAGACACAAGGAAGACAGGCAATCCCTATCTCTCTCTATAAGCTTCAGTACTTGGCATTTTTTTTCCTCATGACCCATTTTAATTCTTTCGCCTTTGTAAATAATTAATCCTAATCTTTGCGGTCTCCTTAACCCAAGTGCCATGCATTAGCTTCACCATTTCTTCACTATTTGAGAATCCATATTTCTAAAATACTCTAATAAGGATGAGGAAATCCTCTTTCGAAACATTGGCTCTTGGTCTAGATGAAAATTACAAGAAACTGCTTAGAAAGAAGCAAAACAAAACAGAAAATAAAGCAGAGACTAAACAAATAGCCCTGTGTCTGTCACTTGTAATTATAAGTCCTTCAAGAATTCTTTGAAAAAACACAAACCACCTAAAACCAAAGTGCAGAATCAGCTGCACACACGTGGGCACAGTGACTAATTACATGTTATGTAAACGATGTTTCTCAGACAGCACGGTATAGATGATAGACCATTAAGACAGTTTACAACAGGAAGTAGAGGATCTTACCCTTTTAAATCTCGATTAAAGGAAAAATTAATTGTATAAATTGCTTGGTTTAAAATGATTTTGTTATCTTAAGCTCAGTAAAATCTTATCACAGAGGTGATTCATGATCCAGGATGTGTCTTTGTTGTTGGACAAACAGAATACCTCCAGGGTACTGAAGCTCTTTGATTTCATTTATGCAGATATACTTTAAAATCAAAATAGTTGAATATAATGCTTGCCTTTTCAGTATTCTCTCTTTAAGATTCTATTAAAGCATTTTCCCTTTTATTAGATTATTAACATTACCTTTTATTGCTTCTGCTTTTCATTTGTAGCAATAGATTTTTATGCAGATAAAATAGTCATTCACTTGAAAGTCTATTTTTTCCTAGCCTGTTAACCAAGTCAGGAATTTCAGTGTAAATATTAGCATTAATAAGTGCTACAATTTTAGCATTTGAAGAAGTTTCATTACTTGAGGATTTGAAGTATTGAGATAAAGTTAAATTAGGCCACAAGAAAATACATTTTTTAGAAAAGACGATGACCTAAATGGTGAATTGTGACAGCAGCCAAGTAAATAACTTAACAAGAAAAAGCTTTGCAGAATATTGATTTAATGCATCACTTAAGCAACAGAATATCTCAAACCCGCATTATCCATGCTCTATTTCCCTGTACCTTGGACAGTTTATCTATTCACCTCTCTCAAAGGAACAAGCACATATTTCTACATGAATTGTTTGTCTCTGATGTACAGTTTTTAACAGTATGATAAAAATTAATCTTCAGTATAATTCTGTTTTAGAGAAAGATACTAATTTAAAGAAATTTTACAATGGTGGACTTAGAAAGCTACAGAAATTTAAGCAAGATCTCAACTATTGCTGTTATCCTGAAAATATGTCAATGCAAAATGAAGATTTTCAATATGGTAAAAGACTGCAAACTGCATTATAACTTCATTTTACAGAATTTCTTTAAAAAATGAAAAAGGCTTGCAAAAAATCTGATACAAAATTACAATGATTTTAAAATATGTCTTCAAACATTACGTGGAGGACAAATACTATAAAGGTAATGAAGTCTGACAGAAGCAGGAAAAGAGAGCAAAAAAATCTACTGATGTTCATTTTGTATTCGTTTTAAGAAACGGGTGAAATAGTCAATATTTTTTGTTTGTTTGTATTTGTGTGTGTTTGATTTTTATAAATCCATTTTATCGCCCAAAGTAAAATTTGGTTCTCTGAAAATGATTTCAACCAAAATTAGCCTTTATCAATGTTACGTCATTTCGAACCCATGAACGACAGCTCGCTGGCTAGAGGTGTAGGCAGTCTGAATTCTGAAATTTCCTGCATGGTTGCAGAGCTGGAGCTGGCCAGCCCCAGTTGCCACATCAGGCTCTGCATGTAGGCATGGCTGCTGTCACAGCACGTGTTTAAATGGTTCTACCAAAGTCCTGCCTGCAGAATGGGTATTCTGAATGAGGTCCTTTCCTAGATGCCTGTCACAAGGAAGCACTTAAAGGGTCTTTAGTCGGGTAGGTTTGGTTTTTCTTAAGTAAGCACTCAATTTTATGGAAAATAAATGATTTTATGAAAGTGTGCTAAGAAGACAGAGGTACTCAGCAAGTGGTACAGGAATTAAAATGGTTAATGGGAGCCCAAAGGAAACTATGATTTTCAAAAACATGGTCAAAGTACCATCCCTACAGAAGAGTTTTAAATCATTGTCTATGCATGACATCATCAGTGATTTTCATTACTGTTACCTAATCTCAAAGATGTCCCTCTGGAGATCACCAAAGTATAGAGAGGTAAATTCAGTACTGACAAAATTAACCATAGCGACTTTAAACTCCTGTTTAGCAACACCTACTTTTCTAGTAGAACTGTTTAAAATGTTTAGGTCTCTTCTCAGTCTTAAGGTGGCCACAAGATCCCACTGAACCTCCCCACCACACTGTGACAGATAGCTCCCAGGCTGTTTGTAGTCTCTCCTTTGTAATTTCTGCAAAGCAGATTTAAAGTATTACAGAAGTTACCTCCTGGCCAGTTTTATTTATCTTTTACAGCTAAAGGATGCTCTAAAAGCATCCTTGGAGCCTATCTGACCACCCTTGGCGATCTTCCCAGCTGAGCAAGGCAGGGAATTGGACTCATCTGTTCACCTCATGTTGATTTGTCGTCTGACATCTGTGTCAGAGCAACACCCTGTATGAGCAGACACTTTGATGCCACTGCAGCTTTATCTCTGTCAGAACTAGAGCTGGGCAAACTATTTACTGCAAATAATTTATTCAGCAGATTCCACCCTTTCTTTAGTTTAAGAGTTTCCTATACATGTCCTAATTAAAGAAATAATTGGCTTATTACTCAAGCACTTCATTCGTACTTGTTTCCTTTGTCTAGAGGTGTGCTGAATAAAGGCAGGGGTGAAAGCCTCATGCACTTGAGACTCTGAAACCCACTCTCCTCCTTGATTTCACTAAGGATCTCAGCCAAGGCCCCTCATACAAGAAATCTCTAGTCTAGATTGTGATATACCACAAACAAGGTCCATAAAAACAGCAGGAAGAAAGAGAAGCAGAGCAAAGGATGTGGTATTAGGATATTTAGATACTATCATGATGACTATATATAAAAAAAACAAACACTGAAAGATATTACTTAAAGCATGAGGACATTTAGGAGGGCACAGGATAGGATTTTATTCCCCTACAAGGATCAGACAAATATGTGAACATACTTCCATGACTGCAATTATTTGAACAAGTGCGGTTTGCATTGATTTCCCCCCCTCCTGCTTTCCTCCCCTCTGCCTCCATCTCGCTCTTTACCCAAGATCAAAATCCTCTTGCTGAAAGAATTCTTTGCTCTTTGGTGTATTAGAAATTCATTAATCAATATAGAATACGTAATCCAATATATAATTAAGGATAGAATGTCATTGCTAAGTACCAGTCCTATTTGACTCTATAATATTATAATCTATTTCTGAAAGCATCTCTACCCTGCACACACCTAGCGAGGATCAGTGCCTTAAGGCAGTAAAGTATCAAGCCGTATTCTCTGCAACGTCTCGTGTTTTACTAGCAATTTCAAACTCCTCTGTTCTTCAACATTCACTCACCAAACTACGTTGCTTAAATTATTAAATCCTTTTAATTTAAATTTTTATAAGCTACCAGAGGAAAAAATGCATATCCTTAAATAACAGATCTGGCTTCTTGCAAGGAAAGCTACAGTATTAGCATTGCCTTTATACAGTATTAATTTCTCTTAAGAAAAGACTAAAAGAAGCTGTTAAAAAAAGTAGAATGTGGAAGACAGATGGTTTAAAAAGAAATTCCTTTGAAACCACCTCACTTTAGGACCACCCAAAAGTGGAACAGAAATGGGGCAAACTACCTGCTATCTTTATCCCTAACAGACTGAAATAGACAAATTGTCAGACAACAAATACAAATTGTCTGACAAACTGTCAGACAACAATAACAAATTTCCAAATGGGAGATCCATTTAAATCAAAATTATTTAAAAAAAAAAGCCTCAAAGATTTATTATATTGTTCCCACAGTAATCGATATTTTTGATCAAATTTTAATACATTTTAACTCATATATATTTTACTGAAAAACTTGCAGTTGCATATGACTTGTTTCCCTGCGATGCTTCATTTTCACAACAATCCTGTTCCTCTGTTGCAGACAGTGCTGCAGATGCTGGGAGTGGCTGCTGTATTTAATTTTGTTACATATAGTGTGAAATACTTAAACATTCATCTATTTCCTGTGTGAAAATAGAGACGATTTATCCCAGGGGAAGGATATATTAAATAAAAAATTACGAAATTAGACCACATACAACTTTTACATTAGAAGAGTTCTGCATTTTAAATGTGATCTGGTAAGTACTATCATTCTTCACTAAATTCTGTCACAAAATGTTGATACACTTCAGATTTTTAAGCCAGTAGAATATTTTACAGCAGATGGAAATGAGAATATAAAGGGCCAAGTGCAAACCTCTATGAGAAAGTGGCAGTTCTAAACATAATTTATAAAGTTTATATGCTTATATGTTATATGGGAGAGCAAAGAACTTACCTGAAAACAGAAAGAACTACATAACCTCATTAGAGCAGTCTGAGGAAGAAAGACCCCTTACGGTCATCAAGTCAGACTGCCCCCATCTGAGCCCCTCATTCTTAGTGAAAATCAGACCAGCTGAGTTTCATGCTCACATTATTACATAAAAGAGAACTTGGTTGTAATGAAAGGATTTATGGGCAAAAACAACTAGAAAAGAGTTATAAAAATGGATTTACAAAAAATTCAGAAAAGCTCCCTGGAAAAAAAAAAAAAAAAAAAAAAAAAGAAAGCATTATTTAATAGATATCACCAGGCTTTCTGGAATCTCTAGATATGATCTAAATATTGTGCAAATATCTTTCACTTCAGTGGAACCTTAAAGATTGCCATGTATTTAATGTATCTTAAACTTGACGTATATCAGCTTAAAAGCACTGTTGGTTCTAACTCTGTTGATCAAATCTTGTTGGACATCATAATTCTGCGGCACTTTGAATATAGCCAAGTTCTCAAACATTTCTATCACCCAATTTCATCAGAACAACATTGCAGTTATCAACTCACTGTTTACAGAAAAAGCTACAAATTTTAGTCCTACAAATACAGTTGTTATCAGATTGTTTTAATTGTCACTGCATAAATCTTCTAAAAGCTGAAAATTCAGGATTTTTCCTAACACCCTCAGATCATCTGAATCAGATGTTGATGAGATCTGAATTCCTGATCAAAAGTCCTGTAACCAAAATCAGATTTGTAAACACGAAATATCTAAAAGCTTGAAGTATTTCATACTTCATAGGGGTCAAGAACATATTCAATCTGAGGATGTTTATAAGCCTACAAAGGAAACAGGGATATGTTCCTCTGACTTTCAGAAGTAGTGGGATACTGACTCCCACTCTGTTTGCTGAAAATCTTTCCAGTATCTCTTGTGTTTTTTATCCACATAGCATCTACATAAATACCAAGGGGAGAGAACGGAATGAGAAAGAAATCATTCCTTCCATCCATCAATGGTTCATCAATGAAACAAAACAATAGGACAACAACCCGCCATCCTTCCCCCTCCCCCAACAGTTATGATACCAACAACTTTACTGTTTCTTTTTCTTTTTGTAGGCAGGAGATACTGCAGCCTGACCAGCTGGTTCACACACAGCACAGATGACTACCTCAGATAGCATTTTAAGAAAGTTTCGCCTGTCTTGGTGCAGGAGAAAAGAGCAAACATTCCTTCAGAGCTCTCCTATATCATCTGCACTGGAAGCTCTCCTCATGCTACCTTAAGGCTGCTCTTAACTAGCATATAAAACCATTTCTGGAATATATGCACACACTACAAGTTGTGTTCATGTTTCCAGGCTCTGGAAATTTCTCCCTGTGAAATGGTCTTTTGGTATCTTATCCACTTGCCACTACCAGAAATTTTGCTTCTTCTCTATCTTCTTCCCTTCTTCCAATGTCTCTCTTTTTTTTTTTCCCCCAACTGCTTTATTCTTTTCTCATGCATTACCAACAGTCATCACAGTGAGGGATTTTACTAGCAGTGACTAATACAAGATTTAAACTTTAGCAGATACCACCTACTGCTGAATTATAAAAAGCAAAGGTGTACAGAACAGCAAGTATTCTCTGCCAAAGTTGCAAGCAAATATACAGTCTATACAATAAAGAGTAGTCATTTTCCACAGGAAGAAAAATAAAGAGGCTTATAAACACTGGGCAACATGAAGTCTACATTATTCATGTGATGATATTGCATCTGATTTTCTGAGGAAAGAGTTAACGCTTTCTGAAGTATCTATTTATATAATACAGTACATCAACAAGCACACTGCCTAAGTGCCTTTATTCAAAGTATTTCTGAAAGAAATTTATCTGATGTTTTGATTTTTGCCTAAATGTGGCACACATCATGATAAAGCAGCTGAGGGGCAAATTGTTTCCTCCCACTAACGGTCACTGTGCTCAGATTTACACAGTAAAAATCACGAGCTGTTTTGTGAAGTTTGGGAATGCACCCTACACGAGAGGATCAAGGCCATTCTATTTTCTCCCCTCACACCATATGCTCTCTAATAATTCCAGTGAATCAAAAAGAGATCTTTTAGTGAAGACCATTTCTTACTTACTTCAGCCTTTTCTTTCCTAATGTTCCCATGCAGGGAACTGTGAAAATTCTTAGGAACAAGACCTCTATTAGGCAGGAGTTAAGCCTATGCTTACATCTTACTGATTCAATGGAATTTTAACACAAGTTTAATTAAGTATCACGTCCATTCTGTCAATGGATGGAATCACAGAGGACCACATAACAGTGACAGCGTGGTCTCCAGACTGACAGCACTGTTATATAGCAACATCATGTCTCACATGAGCATCACTGTAATAATAAGAGTATTTACAAATCAATGTTCTTGACCATATTGTGATAATTTTATCACGCCTTCATCCTTTGACTCCTATAGTTATGAAATCCTTTCCAGTATCCAATAATGGAGGAAGCAGCAGTTTGTTAATCAAGGAGAATTAAACTGATGTAGCTTTAGTCTTAGTTTTGATTACTTTTCCACGGAGATGATACGGGGAACAAAATCTCCACTGAATATTCAGAGGCATTTCTCTCTCTGAAGACAATATTGATGCTAAAGATTAATACACAAACACATCCACTTGCATCACCTAAGGCTTTGACTCATGACTTTAGAAGTACAGGTAAGCAATCATTGCTTCTGATTCCTTGTATTTCCCCAGAATTCACCCATGATTTGTTTGAGAAAACAGCTAAACAGTATTAAATGAATTCATATGTTTATTTGCTCTCTCTACATAGCTTTCCAACATTTAAAATCAGGAATCAACATTAATGAAAAAGATGTATTTAACACAAGACCATGCTCTGGTCTTAAAAACAAAGATTTAACTGCACTCTGGAATAAGGTTTATTTTGTTACTATTTCTTCCCACTTTAATTGAATTAAATGACAACAAAAAAAGTAACCAAATTATGAAGACCACCAGCACTGTGAAAAAAAGAAAATGTCTCCCAGGGTTTTCAGTTCTCTCTCATCACTGTTCTGGAGTCCAGATGTGAAAGCCCAGTGGAGTCAAAAACATTTTTGGAGGGAGGAGAGAAAGTTTTGATGCTACTGCTATAGCTTTGTTTTATCCAAACCAGACAATTGCCTTTCTTCATGAAGATTAAAAAATCCCAAACCCAACAATTAAAGAAAATATTAATCCCACCTTTTATGCGTTATTACTGAGCATTTTTTAAAGTAAGCCTGCTAAAGAAGAATAAATGCTCTGCATTTTCTTAGCACTTACAAGCATAGAAAGCTTTCCAATAGGCCTACTTAGCTGGCAGTAAAACATGCAGCGTTCTACATGTAGCATTTTTTCTGAAGTCCTTCTTGTCAGGTGTGTGAGTAGATTTTTTTAATATGTATTTTTTTGTGCTTAGGTATCGAGCAAGCTCATATCGATTTTCTGCAGCAATACCAGGTGCAGGCTGCAGAGGAACATTCCCATATCCTTTGCAGCTACACCTGGAAGACGGTGTTCAACAAAGTGATGACAAGGCTGGTCAGCGAGGTGATGATAAAAGTCTAAAAATAGCTTAAGAGAGTGAACTCCAAAGAGAAAGACGCATTGTCTTAAGGTGGTCTGAACAGGCCAGCCTGGTAGAAACAAAAAGATCTCCTGGCACCAAAAGCTAGGCATAAGCTGCTGAATAAGAGCGCGTACACAGCATGAGCACCCACGATGTAGCTTGTCGGTGCTTGGCCCCGTGTAATCCTGAGGCATATAATGAATTAACTACCATAGAACAGTTATTCTGGAAAATTTCCAAGCCTAGTTAAACCCTTGGGCTGCTACATTAGCGCCCTAAGTCCCTCAACAGGAGCCACACATTTAGAGTATTTAAGCAGCACTGGTCAAAGCCCTAGAAACAAACCTGCTAAGAGAGAATGGACACTGAGCCTGACAGATCTGTCATACCTCTGCTTTCTGTGGCTCTGGGAAATATGCATGTGGGATTTGAGAAAGGTCTTTTTAATAAGGGTTAATTGGAGAAGTATGTCACACATGACTGAGTACCGTTTCAAATTACTGCTCACGCTGGCATAACTAAATCAGGCACATGACAGTACACCAAAATAAGGAATACTCAATTTTCTGCCCTTTTATTTAATATTAATAGTTTTGTTATTCTCAAAATGTCATAATATCAGCAATTACAGATATTTATCGAATTCTGTTGCTTCGTACAGAATACTTTGATTATATCATAATAAATAAGGTATTATTATATCGTAATATTCCCAAGAGATTAAATAACTTAAAAAAACAGTTTCTATTGCCACACAAATTACTAGTATAGGTCTTGGGATTGCTAGATTTATTTGTCCAGCTTGTGGGATGCAAATGCTCAAGTTAGATGATTCTAAAACAGTCCTTTCCATGCTTAAAAACCTAGAAAAGAGAAAATAACTACCTTTTAACCAGCCAGAGTAATTCCCATAAAATTATTGCACAGTCTGTTTCACTCTAAAGTCTCTATTCCTGAACCTAACCTGGAGAAAGTCACTTCAGTTTCCCTGCACTGCCCAAGTTAACTACAAGCATTTCCTGATATACCGAAGACGGGCAGAAAAAGGAAAAATGTCGACTTGAGAAAAGCACAGCTTCCAATCCCCACCCACCAGCTTCAGTCAAAGGGATGACTTCAGTCCCTTTCTTAACTAATCCTGTCACTGTAAAATCCTACAGTCATTCTTCCACACATAAAGGGAAAACGGACTCACTAGGAGGACCTAGACTCTTTCAGCTTGAACTGTTAACCAATGGTAGAAATGCAAGAACGCTGAAGTTGTGCCTTCAGAGCCAATGGAGTGGATTTGTGTGTCCCACATGACTGTGTTTCCCCTGTCTTTCACATGGGCAGTATTTAGTTCAATTCAGAACTGCAGATAGTATAGCATGCAGAGCAGCAATGGGATGTCTGAGCACAAGTGGCTGACTTCCAGGCGACTTCAAGAAACACATTTGCAC
Source organism: Chrysolophus pictus (assembly GCA_037305975.1). NCBI lineage: Eukaryota > Metazoa > Chordata > Aves > Galliformes > Phasianidae > Chrysolophus > Chrysolophus pictus. Next base: position 8,842,875 of record CM074583.1, on the reverse strand, counting down.
ATTTCTCCTGAATTAAACTGGAATTCTGCACCCTTGACATCCTCCTACTCTCCTGGTGTCTGTGGAAGGAAACAGCGACCTGCACAGCACAACAAAACTGTGAGTACGGGGCTATTTCTTTTTATTTTCAGCCTGAAAAGCAAATCCCTTAAAACTGTCAAAATGCTATGTGCACCAAATGGAGGGTTACTTTTTTGAATGAGATGAACAAGTATGAAAACTGTTATTCAAATTCAGAAATATTTCTTGCATGCTTCAATAAAAGAAAAAAAGAAAGAGTTCTCCAGGGTAGTGCCTGCATGCATGCTGCATGCCACACTGCTTCCTGACATAGTCAGCATGCTGCTTTGTTCATAAAGAAAAACAAAGACAAAAAGCCCTACACACGTACGTTGTTCACTTTTATTTGTACTCTGTGTCTAATCATGCCTGATCTGTCCCCAAGGGGAAAAAATAAAAGCAAACTTTAACTCCGCCAGCAAGGGCAACCCAGACTTTGCATTCATCTGACAGTTATTATAATTAGCTATGAAAGACAGCAAAGACACTTTGGGGCAAATAGCTCTTACATTTGGAACAATGAAGTCGAGCAAGGTTCCCATCCCACCCCTTCCACGGGGGGAGGGGGAGAGCGGGCGGCTGGGGGAAGAGCAGGGCGGATTATGGCTGTACTGAGAAAACACTGCCGTGCAATATCTGGACTCGCTCAGCCTGAGGAGAGGCTTTTTGATAAGCAACTTTAACTGCCTCTCCATTGCAACTGGCAGTCGCGCGGGTTCCTGGCAGGCAGGGAAGGGAGTGGGGCTCCGCACAGCACAGCACTGGGAGGGCGGGTGGAGGGGGCACTGGGGCCGAGGGGGGCAGAAAGAAGAGAATATTCCTAGTAAGAGGCACTGCAATCGCTTCCCAGATCTCCTTAAGCCCAAGTTGCTTTCTGGGCAAGATTTATGAGAGTTCTCAAACAGAAGCAACAGACAAAGCAGAGCTTTTTCCTTCTCCGGGAAAGAAATCAAACCCAAACGATAACTGCAGAACAAGAAGCACTGATTTGTATTTCTTTCCAAACATTCATGAGATCTTTAATATGATCTTTCCCCTGCCTGCTCCCCCCAGCTCCCTGCAAAAGTTAGATCCTGAGAACTACATTCAGAGGGGAAAAAGCAAAGACAATAGAAATCTGACTCGGTCCTGGCTGGGCTGGATCTCCAGTAAAACATGTAGTGAAAACAGTTACTAAGTGAAAGAGGAGCAGACTTCTTTTTAAAAAAATTTAAGTGCAATAAGGAGAAATTGTTGAAAGACTCCAGACGCTACTAATTATGGCTTAAATAAATCTTCCCGGACAGATGTTTGCTTGCTCCCACTGTGGGGAAAGGAACGTTAAAAGAAGCGTTTTTCAAAAAAAAAAAGAGGATCTTGAGGTGAATTTTTAACATACGATTTTTTTTTTAAATACACCATATTATTCTTTGTCTGCCCTCCTATCTCCCCTCCCCCACCGCCGCCCACCGCGCAGACACCTGAAGGCTAGACATAATGATCAACAGAGCTGCGCTGCCTCGCTGGAGCCCAGCCAGGTTTTTTTCCCCTCTACAATCAAGGAGCCTGCACGCAACGCACGGCGAGCCTGCTGCTCTGCTATGTGCACGTCAGGAGGAGTCTGAGACGGGCCGCAGGGAGATTTGAGGCAAACACAGCCCTTTTCTCCCTACGTTAACCTCGTTCAGTTTTGACTTCACTGTAATTCTTAAATAAAAGAAGTAACTCCATAAATACATACGCATGCTATTGTACAAAACACGTGCTTATGTGCACACACTTTTCACTCTGCATAGCTACAGCCCCCACCATTTCTGATTTTATGGTGGTTTCTACTCCAGCTTTACAGTCACTGCAGTGCTTTACGCTAAGTTTATGCATTAGTTGCACAATTACCGTGCAGCTCTTGTCTATCACATTAAGATATTCTGTATGTATACAATACCCTGGATAAAGGTAAACAGTGTAGAGCTCTATATCTGAAAGGCGGTCATACCGAAACACTTCAGCATTTGCTTTCAGAGAGATTAGCAGAATCTCCAAGACCATTTTGTGGCAGTTTTCTACCCAGCAGCAGTCAGAGGCTTTACGGGCAGGCTTGTCTGCAGATGGAGGGAGGGAAGCATGGCTGGGGCTGTTCTGGTCATTCCCGCAGCCAGCCCGGCCCCGCCACAGCCCTTCTACTGCTGGCTGGCCCAGGGCCACCACGTAAGAGCTGGGCTTGGGCACGCAGTGCTCCCAAAATAGTTGCCCTCTGTCTGGTGTGGCTATGGGTGGGGTTAGCAGACACCCAGGGACAAGGCAGACTGAAAGCAGTTTTTGCCTTTTCATTTTTAAATATATGCTGTGTGGACCTATTTTCTCCAAGTTCTTTGGATTTGCGTCGCCTTCTGGTATAAATTATGGTATGGTACAAATTTCAGTATGGACTTTATGTGAACAAAACTGAAGATATGTCTTTATACATGTGTGCTTCTAATTTACTCCCTGGAAAGTCTTAAACTATAGTTTAGCCACCCTAACAAGTATCTTGCTAGAAGGATAAGACTTGGGAGTTTTTTAGGTATTTTCTTTAATGCTGCTAATAGACACAAATAACAAAGGGACCCAATATTGATAGCCCAGATATTTAATATTTACAAAAACTTATTAGCAGCAGAGATGTACAAACAAAAGGTTGCATCTAGCGAAAACACTATTCTACAGGCAAGGTAAAGATTCCAGAAAGGAGATTTCAAAGAAAGAAAGAAAATGAATTGAGAGCTACAGTCACATTTGCATTGCTGTGTTTTTTACAACAAGGAATTAAACACTTATTTGATGGAACATTTTACATACCTTGTATGTAATATCAATAGCTGATTCAACACAATGGTTATGTAAGTACATGCTTATAAAATGCATGTCAATATACATGAGTTCGGTAGTATTAATATGCTACTTTCCTTTCTACTTTTTTTTTTCTCTATTTTTTCTGGAATGTTATATTTGAGAAAGAAAATTTGTCATGTTTTACAAATGAATTTCAGAATAATGACTGCAGCTACATTTTGAAGTGCTGGCTTATTTTCTTAAGTGGTAATGACAATAAGCAATCATATTTTTATCTATTTCCTAAAGGCTGAAATCCAATACAAATCAATTCCTAGAAATTTCAGAAGATTTATATATTACTTTGTATTCAAATGAATATTTCAACTGTCAATGTTTGTACTGTATGTCAATGCAAAGCTAATGGCTAATCACATAAAAGTTGAGCATTAAACCTGAGTGTATGAATGCAGGCCCCTCAAATCCATATTTAGTGCATTATTCTTCTCCCATTAAGGCCTCCTGTTGTTGTTGGGGTTTTTTTTGTTTGTTTGTTTGTTTTGTTTTCTTTTTGTCAATGCTTGGTGTTCAAGAACTCTTGCTAACTAAGTAGGATTGGTTACTTTTACCTACTTTTGTCAAATATGGCATTAGCCTCCAGCTGCTGTTGCCCAAGTACCAGAGATTTGGAGAGATGTGATTTAGCTTTTTACACAAAGAGTTTATTTTTTTTTTTTTTAAATATGAAAATTCTGACCTCTATTTTTTGCTGATTTCTTTAAACTTCTAAATTGCTGTTGATGCTGAAAACAAAGCAATTGAGGAAGCTCATGCATATTTATGACTCGGTTCCTTAAAAGTTTGATGTTTATTACAGCTCATACCTTAGTCTATGGCCTTCAAGTGGTTGTGCAAACTCCATGGTGCTACTCACAGAAACTTCAAGTTCTAATTTCTATTCAAGTCCTCCCAACCCCTCTCTTCCCCTCCGGCTTCCCCTGTTGCATCTGCTTGTCAGAACCTTTTCTTGTTCTAGCAGAAGTGCAAGTTTTAGTCATAACAATAAAGTACTCAGGATTGCTTCTAAAACTTTCAAAAGATTGACTGTTTCGCTTACACCTTTACGTAGCAGAAGTAACTTGAGAGTCTACCAGAAACAGTCAGCCTGAGCAACTTAATGGCGTAAACAAGCTCATGCATTACAGATAGGAAGAGGACTGCACACTGCATTTTTATAGATAAAAAACACAGAGTGGTTTAATGTAAACAGATTTCTGTTTGATATTTTGGCAAACTGTTGTAAAGATCAAACTATGGCTGAGCCAAAATGACTTTCAGCATGGTACAGTTAGACCAGATGGCCACGTGTTCTTTTCTTATTTAGATGAGACTTTTCCTTTCAATAACATCTTTCTTCCTGACCTGCTTAAAAATTCCAGCGAATGAAATCAGCACAGGATTTTCAATTCTAATTGACCATGTGCAGAGGAAGGGCCAGTAGAGAAATCAGTAGAGCCATTGTAAGGCATACTGCATCAATCTCCCCTTTGTCTTGAACCTTTTCTAGCATGAGCTAAAATAATTAAGAATATTTAATTTATATTATTTGTACAGCAGCAAATCTAGTTGCATTCAGGCAAAAATCATTATGAATTCTTCTCTTATGAATGTGTGCAACAAGGAATGCCTATCACATGCCAGACAAACAGGTACTCAGCATCATTTCATTCTGAAATATTCAAGAGAAAAAAAGCCCTCAAGCAAAGAGTAAATAAAAAAGGAAAGGTGTGGGTGAATTAAGGCATGATGAGCTGCTTTCCCCTTTCTAACAAGGTCAGAAAAAGTAAAGGAGATGGTAATTAAATAAAAAAGAAAACACATTAAAAATATAAAAAATATATTTTTCACTATCCAAAGTGTCACCTTTAAAACATTTGAAATCTTCAATTGCTCTTAATTTGCCTATGCGGATTTTGTACACACACCTCACCCACAATAAGTGAGTTGTAGATCATGGTCTCACTTGTGTCTGAGAGCTACATGCAAAGTACAGACTGTAAATACTGTACATATCACGCATGAGCATTATCAATAGAAATATGCACACAGATTGCATCACAACAGTCTTACCTGCTGTTTTATTGGGATTTAATGAGATATCATCTGGAGACTAATATAGCCATGATCATTGAGTTTTAATAAGTAGAAGAGTATGCTAAAGATGCATGAGATCCTACATATACGTTTACGTAATCCACAGATAATGTAAGTGGGTAGAAAGAATATTTTAGATGGAAAGAAAGAATATCAGCTGAAAGCAGTACAGAAAAAAGTTTTCTTTATCCTCACAAGCATAAAATTTGGAAACAGTTTTATTATTACTATGTAACTTAGATAAAGTCACTCAACTATTCGCAGTATAGTTTAATATTATTCTTGAGAAGTTGATGGTTTTAAATGATCATTGTAAGCTTGAACCAAAAAACTACCAAACAGTTCTGGAAAATAATTTAGGTAAGGTATCCTCATGTTCTTCAGTTAAATTGCTTTTTATTAAAGTTCCAACCGTTTCCAAATGTAAAGTAGCAAAAATAAAATAAAATAAAATAAAATAAAATAAAATAAAATAAAATAAAATAAAATAAAATAAAGTAGAAAGTGGTGGGCAACGTGGCCCTTAGTGTACATGAGGCATGCAGTTCAAATAACAAGTGCGTGAAGAAACACGCCTGAGTACATAAAACAAAGCACAGACTTTGGGGTTGGCCAGGCAGATGTGCTAAAAGGTCTGGTTTCAGCTCTCCAGCAATACACTTTGTAGCCTTGGGCAAATCATGTAACTACTATCTTGTTTCTCATCTACGTCATATTACTAGAACTCAAATTTTGAATATGTGATTGTTATTGTGAGGCTGGTATTGAGTTATCACAGCAAAGGGTCCCGAAGACACACTCAGATGCTCGGAAAGCATATAAAACTCCAGGCAGAACAATAGTCTTTTTTCTCTTTCTTTTTTTCTGCATGCATGCATGTACACGTGCGTTAAATGAAGTCATTTTTGCTGTCTTATTTCTGTAACTTTAGATTAAGGTGTGTCTCAAGAGGTTCACAAAGTTCAAGCATAGTTTTCACATGCTTAAATATAGAATTTTAGTTTTTCAGTAGCCAACAAAAGATCAGAATATAGGATAAACAGACTTTACTAATCCATCTGCAGTGATGCTCTATGCTCACTGTGAAGCACTGCCATACAAGGCCTAAATCTAAAATGCTGACTCCTGCAGAAGAATGACTTGTTTAACAAACAGTTCCATGATACAATGATGCTATAAATTCAGGTCAAATCACTGCACCACATGTGGGTCAGTACCAAACCTGAGGCCCAAATATTTTCAGCCAGTACATACACACCAAAGCCCTGATCACGTAATGGCATTGAGCATATTCTCACTATTAAAGTAAGAAAGAGATCTAGTGAACCACTTCAATGCTCAAAGTTCAGCCTATGCTTTACACATGCTGTTAAAATATGCCTTTAATTTCTACAGAACCATTTGCATTTACAGTGAAAAATAAATACCCTTGGCTGGTTGTAGTTAAATCATTTTCCCAATTTCAGCTTTCTATTTATATTGACAATCTAATGCCAGCACTAAACAGACAGCTTTATAAACCCTTGGGCAGTAATTCTAAAGTCACTGCACAGGGGCAGAAATCAGTGAGCCTGAAGTTGGTCATGAGCTTCCACAGATTTTCTCCAGCCACCATTTTGTGATTATCTAGGATTACAGCATAACACACATGGAATTGAAAAATCTTTTCTCCACGAGCAAATATGGATCTCCATGCAAACATCATTTTCTGCTGAATGTTTGTATTCATTTTCATACAGAGTATGAAAGAAATAGACTTTCAACTGTCTTTTGTCACTGCTGTTCAAGAGCTGCGAGGACTCAACAAAATGGCAGCATGGCATGTCTGCAGGGTGGTTTGCAGAGAGGGCGGGAGGACTGGGCGAGAAGGAAATATCCTGGGTGGAAGTGCAGCCTGGCACAGTGTGTAGTGGGGGGAAGTCAGTAAAACGTGCGTGGCTATATGCAATTGATGGGCTATTTCACCATCCTGTTTGTACTGTCCAGGCTCCCGACTATATTAGCAGTCTATCCAGTCCCTTAAGCCTTGGGATGTGGATAATGGGATTGGACAAAATGATTAAAATCAGTTTGGTCTCGTGATTCCAGCTAGTAAGCGTAATAGATGCAAAACTGAAAGACTTTATTGTATGATAAAAGTACAAGCACTTCTTTGTCTTTTACCTCTATGTTTCTTCCAGTTTTAAGAAATATTTTGTGAGGACTTTTTTGTTGGATTAAAAAAGCAACAATAGCAAGCAACATGATTATTTTCTTACAACATCTCAACTGACACTATTTACGTCTATCCAAATAACTAAGGTCAGAGGAAGTTGCAAAAACAAGATTATACTACGTGTTTTACGTAAAGGCTCTGCTTCAGAAGATACAGAAAAAGGACAAATTTAAGTTGTTTGCAGCTTGAGAACTGCCTTAAAAAAATCAGAGAATGTCTTTTGCCAATATTGAGTTTGTGCTTCTGTTATCAAAGATAATTTTTAGTTCATTTGTAACCAATTTTAAAAGAAGATAATTTGCAAAACATGATTTTAAAAGATGAGAAATCTAGCAAATCACAACAGTGAAGGAGCAGGGCAGTTTGCAAGGTTTATTAAAAGACACAGAAAGAGTTAAAATTTCAGATCTTGATGTAAGAATTAAAAATGAGAGTTAAAAAGGGGGAGGGGGCTGGGGGAAAGAACTAAGCTGCTGGTGACTTGAGTGTATTTATGGATTACTACGTCCTGAAAAGAAGAGAACCAGAGTTGTAAGATGACACTGCAGGGGTTGTCTGGACTTTTCACCGAGTGTAAAGTCTGTTTAGTCAGTGTCTTAATGCCTAATGCTGACCTTTGCCCTCTTCACTCCTCCCTGCTCCAGGTGCAACATTTTTGCAAGTGCTTTAGCATTATTGGAAAGTTTGTGCAGGTTTCACATGCTGCAAAGTGCAGTATTTTACGCTACACCATTCATTACACATATGCAATATCAAGGCTTAGCTTTTTTTTTTTTTTTTTTAATCCCAAGTACACACAATGATTTTATGCATTTTCTGCTATTAGTTACTACTGTGCTAAATTCATAAAAACAAAAGCTTGTTTGAAAGGGTATACCATTTGCATAATTCTATTTAACAAGATACAAGATTAAGATAAAGCTTTGTTGCATGTTCCCCAGAACTGTGAATTATAGAATAGGAGTAAGCAATGTATGCTAGCAACTCTATTGATCTCTCAAATTAATTCTCTTTGCTATGGAAATAGGAGAGACAACCAGAACCCACTGCCACTAAACAGACAAGGTACTTCTGATGATTTTCCTCCAAGATATATAGATTTCTTGTACAAAAATCATAAGATTAATGTCTATCTGTAAATATCCATTATGTCTGAACAGAAATTTTTTAAAGAAAAATCTCAAGTCTTAGAGTCTAATGATAAAAAAGATAAATTACATGAAGTCTGTATAATTTTACACTTTGATTTACAAGAACATGTACATTAAATAGAAGATGCTGTATATTCTGCAGTTGTCAGTGATACATATAACGTAAAAGCACATCCATGTGCGTTATTCACCTACACTGTATATTTAGTAGATGGTTGCTAAGATTTCTGAGCACTTGTAATTGGACTTTGCTGCAGAAAGCACAAGCCAGATACTATCACCTTCAAGACCGTTAGAGATTTTTTCCACATTTGTAGAACTGGTGTCTTCTTGAAATGTGGACTTTGACTTTAAGATCCCTAGCTTCTTCATCTTATGATACCACTTAATTAAAATGTACTCCATGTAACTACAGCATAAAGTTTACTGGAAACACAATTCCTGCATTTTGTGATCTATACCAGCTAACTATGCCTATGAAAAAATGTGATGTGATATTATGATTTAGACATTTAAAGTTTTAAATAACCAACTTACTCTGCATTCTTCCTTCTCTGAGCTATGCTGCAAAATGTTCATCAAGATGGAGGAAAAGTAAAGAAGGAAACAATTGACTTGAAAGAGTTGAATGGCAGCAAGTAGTCTTACTTCATCAGAACTGTAGTTATGGCTTATGTGGGCTAGACATCTACTCTTGGTACAGCGTTACCTTGAGGTGATAATTGCACAAAAAGCGGTCTAACAAGGGTTTACATTTAAGGGACTTCCTTGAGAGGGGTGTGTGGGGTCTGTACTAGAACATTATACTTGGATTCCAGACATGAAGAGCAGCCTGATTTTCTTATGACTTCTATATGTGAATTAATTTAGGCAATCTTCATTTGCTAGATAGTCTTAAGGGGATTGGCTTTGGAGTTTGCTAGGTTGTTTATTTTTGTGTGTGTACGCTTTTGGTTTAAAAAACAAACAAAACAAAAATAGCCTCTACTTCATGATTTTACCATATTAATTTATTCTATGATTAGGCACAAGCCTAATTCTGTTCTAATGTTGGGATTCTGCAAAATGTCCCAGAACAGTTTTTTTATGTTCCCTGATTTCAATTCTAACACTTGTACTACAAGAGAACCAGGAAAAAGAAATGAAAATTGTTTATTGCATGACAGGCTCTTCCCAGAGCTGGACAGCATTATCTCAGCACCAAAACTGCTCCAGTTCACAGTGCAGATGCTAACAACTCATCAACACTCCTTGTTTAAGAGAAGGCTACAATTAGAAGTCAAAACTTTAAAGCAATCTGGAATGTCATTATTCTAATAAACTATGCAACTGGACTTGATTACTAGCCAGACTATATCTCTTTGCTTCTAACACTGTTTACAAGACACATATTTAGTGCAGGTGGTACTCTCCTTAATTTCACTGAAGGTCAAGTGCACTTGTCATAATTGTATTTTTTGCACAGCTGAGAATTCAACTACTTCTGTAGACTGAAAACAGACATTGTCTCTATGAAGGAAACAGCACTGAAGAGCTGGTCTTGAAATAAACAGAATGAAATGATTTTCACACTTTTTTCTCCTACTATCTGATCAAGATCACTTAGATCTGAGGTTGCTCTGTATCAGTGGAAATAGAATTCAGGTACTAACAGTTAAATTGTGAAGTTCACTGTCTGGAAAAAGTGGTTTCAACTGTCTTGCTTTATGTGGCTGCTATGAATCTTTTCCAAGACTGCAACTAGAGATGAAGTTTGTATGTTTGTAAATGATTAATCTTACAATTACTAGCAAGTATAAAATCTAATAAAACTTCAAATTAGTCACATTTCTATTTTAACTACAGAAAAAAAAAATTTGGCAACCCTGCCCATGGCAGGGGGGCTGGAACTAGATGATCTTTAAGGTCTCCTTTAGCTTAGACCATTCTACTATTCTATGAAATTAATGCCATCTACTATTTAGAATGTTAAAATAAGGTCTTTCAGAGAAAACTCATATAAAGCTTATTCTCTGCAAATTCTAAACTGACTTGGTGCAATTGTTACTCGCCATAGTAAATCTGCAGAAAAAAATACCATAATGGGAGTAGGACACTAATCTTGTAGATTCATTTGCCATTTTGAACTATCAGTGCCTTCTTACACACTTTAAAAAGTCCATTCTAAATATAAGAATTTAACCATTGAACCTGCTTATTCTCTGAATACACATTTCAGTCACCCTCCAACTAATGATCACTTCTTAATGCCTTCAGTATTAATTTAACAAGAAGTGAAATTAAAACAAGCAGTCCCAAATCACTATTTGCTTTAAATTTATTTTCCATGTTGAACTAAGATGTAATGAAAAATGCGGTGTCTCCTTCTGTAATTTTTATATAATACTTTAGCCTTATGTAACAGAGTGGGGGGGAGTGAGGGTGGCGGGGGGGGGGGGGAGGGAAGGGGGTGTAGAGGATTTTCTTCCAATAAACTACTTCCTAATATACAATAGACATGACATAGTAAAGAAAAGAGAATATAAGTGAGCTTGGGTCAGAACTTGGCTGTGTTCCAGAGCAAAAACAAAACAGAAAACCAATCAAACAAAAACAAACAAACAATCCACGTTCTCCTTGTGAAATTCACTTGGTGAGGAGCTGCTCCTCATCAATCTGGCCTGCCATTTCATTAAGATCATAGAATGACTTGGGTTGGACAGGACCTCAAGGATCACAAGCTCCAACGCCCCTCTTAGTATTCACCTGCAAAGGGTAGACTCACAATATGTAAGTTCGATCTAGTTGACCTAAATAGGAAATGCTACTGAGGAGAGGATGAGATTTGTGAGGATTTTGTGAAGGCTTGTTTTAGTTGTTTGGATTTGTTGTTGTTTTACCTCCAAGTACATATGCAACTAAAATGGTGTTCATATAGAGTATTTTCAAAGATAGACAAATATTTTTATTAAGTTCAGACAAGATAGATTAGGATTTCAAATCTGCATTTTCATTATCAGTGGAAATAGCAAGAAAATCACCAACTTGCAATCCGAACCATCTCTGATAGTTTTCTCACTTGCAAAATGACAGTCAGGTTTGCTCAAAACACAAAGTATCATGCTAAAGAGAACATTTACTCCTGAAATTTCAGTGACTCAAAATATGGGACAGTGATGCCTTCAATCTGTGAGACTCAACTGGCATTTTGTTTCCAGATCCAAGCTAGAGGGATCAAGAAGTTTCTGCTGAAGAACAAATTAACTTTGTACAAGTCAAAGAATCCTGAATTTTAAGAAAGAAATAGGTCAAGGGAAACTGTGCATCCCATTCATGAAAATATTTCTTAGTTATGTAACTGTTTGAGTTGGTTCTCCAAGATGGCAGCATACCTGTACCCACAAAGTCTGTTTTGTGGCAACTAGTTTAGTGAAGGTTAAGCCAATGCAGGGTAATCTCCTAAGGCTTCTGTGGGTTAGGACTCTATCACATGTTTCCAGCACACACGAAGATGGAAAGAGACTGACACCTTGCATAAGTAGATTATGAAAAACTAAAGGCCTTCATATTCACCATAGGAAATTCACTGAGTTAACTTTGATAGCGTTAAGACCTAGTCTTCCTCTTTTCTCCCCTGCTGTGTAAAGCACTACGTCCTCCCCCTTTTGTCCCTTCTTTGGGATTTGCACAGAACAGACAACATGTTTCCCGCTGGACACCCTCTGGATTCACCATGTCCTTTGGGTGTTGTGATGGGTGAGCAAACAGTTAAGAAAATTTGAGATTTTTTTTTATGGGAGAGGAGGTTGTGGCCTTTGGCTGCAAGATCTCACTGAGCCTTCTTGCTCCTTTTCTTAGCTTTCTACAGAAAGAGCTGGTGAGTATAAAGAAGACTAGAACTGCATATCCCTTCTTGCCAAAGATTTATCATACAGTATTATATATTTAGAAACTTCATTTGGCTGGCATTTCTCTTACTGCACAAAAGTAAAATAAGTGAGAGTAACACAGCATGGAAGAGAAACATGGGGGAGAAGACCTACTTTTCAATTTTTCTGTTTGAAAACTCATACTTTATTTTATGACAAGCAATGAGATTCACTTAAAAAAAAAAACATTCTACAATGGAAGATATTGGGCATTCCTTATTATATGAGAATATTTCTGAATTAAAATCTGTATTGTTTCCCATTTCGTTAAGCCCTCAGATTGTACCAGCTGTCAAAACATATTTACAGTCTCTGCACTGCTGCAAGCCCACTGTAGGGAAATTTGTGTAAGGCTCAAAGGTAGTGTAACTGAAGAGTTTTTGTTTTGGGTTTGGTTTTTGAAAGAAAAAAAAGATAGCTATGCATTTTCTGCAAACATGGCAACACTCACAGCTGTATCTCTTGTTTATGGATACAACCTTTCTGATTGACTGCTGATCATTTGGCAATGTTTAACTTTTTTAAAACGTAGTGCTATATTTTGCATCTTGCTTTTTACTTACCTGTTCTCTACTCCCTCTTTCTATTTTTTTTTTAAATTTTTTTTTTTTGAACACTAGTTGGAGCACTACAGCCTGTTTAGTTGTCAGGTAAATTTTACCTTCACTTATTTATTAATTTAAGCTAGAAAAGAAAACCACAAACATTTGGGGTCAGATGATAAAGTCCACATCTGAAGCCAAAAGCTGAAATGAGATTTGATCAAGTTTGCCTGAATGCAGACAGTAAATTACTAACAATTCTCTTGAATCAGTTTCTCAAAATTTGAAGGTTAATTCATTTATGAAATTGCTATTTGGAGAATCCCTCCCCCATTCTCCAGGAAAAACATCTGGCTAGTACTGAATGGAGTTTGGTATTTGAACATCCCATCTGGTTTCATCATGTTAACACATGATTCCAAGTCATTCAAGAAGCATGAACAATAGATATTGTATTCCATATACTACTGTGTGGATTTAATCTTTAAAATATGGTGGCACTGTAGAACTCAACCTTCTAGTTGAAAATCAAAACATCTAATGTACAGAAAACATATTTTTCATAGCCTCAGAAAAGTCATGAATATTATCCCACTCTAAAATCAATAAGAAAAGATGTCTCACTTGTATAGCATCATTCCCATTCTCACCCATTTTATCTTGATAAATCAAGAATACAATTCCTAAACACAGTGATATTGACAGACCTGCACATAATTTCGTGAGAATAATAATTATCTTATTCCTCAAATTATTTCCATATTGCTTAAAATCAAATCTTAAAATTTGCTATGAAACAAATTAAATGGAAGTTGGGCACTCTTGCCTTCCACAGGTGGTTAGTCTACCTTCTACAGAGATCAAAAACATATATATCTTTACAAAGTTTTCTTCAACATACCAGTACTAATCTGTCTCAGTAACATTGAAACAAACATCTCAAGCCTCTCTTCTCTTGAATAAGAAATTAAATTTCAATTTATATTTCTTAGTCAAATACTTTATTTCTTCATAAGAATGATTTACCCATGGTCCTGCTACCTTGGTCCTAACAGGTATTTTCTGTATTTATTAAAGGATCCTTACTAAGACCAAATATTCAGTAAGTGGCTTGCTTTGAAAAGTTAACAGAACTAAATTCAGGCTGAGAGAGATTCATGGAAACTTCAGATATAAGCAAGTACTTAAGTATTTATTAACTGTCCTGTAGGCAGCCTAATAAAATTAGGTTGCTTCATTTGAGCACTTGGGAAAGAGAATGGATTTTACATGATAGAGCAAGAAGATGAGGAAGCAAATACAGACATTTTGGAGAAAAAAAAAGGTCTTTTCAGCGGAATGAAGCAAGGCATACATACATGCTTGAAAACTTACACAGTGTGTGTGGCCATGTCATTTTAAAATCATTTAGCTGAATCACAATTCATATTTTATTTTATTTTTGGAGGTAAGATTATAAGATACATGATTTCTCATTGGAAATCACTGGAAAAGGACTGGAAAGAGGGACTGGCTCATCCTCAAAACTGTGAAACCAGAATCAGAGCAGTGTAAGAAGAGAGATTTGGCTGATGAGAAAAGACAAAGAGAAATCAGTGGAGGATGATAAAGGAGATTAAGTTACACCATCCAATATTTTGTGAACCGTGTTGAAAAGTATCCTCTCTTTAGTATCACCACAATTAACAGCCAGCATGCAGACTGAAGTGAGTTAGATAAAAATGGATGAGAAATACAACATAGATCGTGTAATAGCAGGATTATTACACCTAAAACACCTAAATAAGAAGTATTTAAGAGGATAGTGAGGATGCTTAGGAGATCCTGGGAAATTTTTTTACCCCATGCTTTTTTTTGTTAGCTAAACCTATCCAGACCACTGTATTTGGAAACTGAAGGGGTAAAGGAGGAAAAAAAAAAATCCAATTTTCTTTATGGTCATAATGTCTTTTAGGAGGATGCTGGATAAGTTCACAGCAAAGTTGGGTTGAAGTTCAGCTGTATCAGTTCCAAGTTTTCTTCAAACTGCTGGTGATCACATCAACTGTTACATCAGTAGATTACAAGTATTCAAGTGTCCTCTCTCTCCCAAGCTGAATATAGCAGGGAGGTTACTTAATTCAAGAAATCAGCTAGAAAATGCAAGATAAGAATAAACATGATACAATTTTGCGTTCTTAATATAGTTTCTTCCTATCATCACTAATGATTGAATCATACATTTATTAATATGTTAATTGATGACCATCTTGGTTTTACAGAACTAAAACAGAACTGCTTGATTCATGTTGTAATATTTCTTTCAACTCTTTTCAAGTAGTTCTGATTGAGCACCCACTCAGTACAGACTTAGGCAAGCTATCGCAGATAGTACATGTCAGGAAATCCTGGGAGTCTAATTCAATTACTGTTACTCTTTCAATTCCTTACACTGGCAAGTATAAAGTCTCCAAAACACACAGTACTTTGCTGTCCGTAATTATTAACACAGTAAACGTTAGGAACCTCCCTAGGGATGGTTGACAAACTGGAACATATTTCCCCCAGAGGTGGTGGATACCCCATCCCTGGAGACATTCAAGATCAGGCTGGACGGGACTCTGAGCAGCCTGATTCAGCTGTAGGTGCACCTGTTCATTGCAGGGTAGTTGGCCTAGATGGTCTTGAAGGGTCCCTTCCAACTCAAGTGATTCTACGATTCTGTCAATCATCTGTAGAACCTGAATCTCCACAAGCACTCCTCACGCACCAAACAGAAAAAGAGACAGCAGAATTTAAGTGTAACACCAAGTCTGTCTGAAATCACTTTTAAAAAGCCTTAGATTTCTGTAGTATTTTATGACAAGAAAATGCTTGCTTAAAAAGAACTACAAAAAGAAAAAGCAAAACAACAACTTCTACAATTTAGAGAGCTAGTTAGACCTTATTGCTTCCATATATGTATTTGGCACAACTTGACTTCTCCTTTTGCCATCAAAATCTTTGACTTCTCATACAAAATCTAGAGTTACAGCTGGTTCTACTCATAATAGGTTTTGCTTAAGACCATAGAATAATTAAGATTGGAAAAGATCTCTAAGATGAAGTCCAACCATCAATCCATTAGCACCATGCCCAGTAAACCATATCACTAAGCACCACATCTACATGTTTCTTGAAAACCTCCAGAGACACCAGAGAAACCTCCACCAACTCCTTGGGCAGCCTGTTCCAATACTGAAGCAGTCTTTTGGAGAATAAATTTTCCTAATATCCAACCTAAGCCTCTCCTGGTTCAACTAATAGCCATTTCTTCTCATCCTGTCTCTAACCACACCTGGAAGAAGAGACTGATGCCCACCTTGCTATAACCTCCATTCAGGGAGGTTGTAAAGAGTGATAAGGTTCCTCTGAGCCTCCCCTCTCCAGACTAATCACTCCCAGTTCCCTCTGATGCTCCTCATAAGCATTGCATTCCAGCCTCATTGCCCTTCTTTGGACACACTCCAACGCCTTAATGTCTTTCTTGCAGCAAGAGGCCCAAAACTGAACACGGTACTCAAGGTGCAACCTTACAATTGCTGAGTACAGGGCAACAATAACTTCCCTAGTTCTTCTGACAACAAGCCACCATGCTGCAAGAGAAATACAATATGTACCAAGAGTTTCCAAAGGAGGTATAATTTATTCAAAGTACTTGCAGTGAAATAAGTTATACCACACTAGCCTAGCTAAACCACATAAACTTGGTGCCAAGTGATCAATAACAATGCGTCCAGTGATACATACCTGATAGAACTCATTACTTCATTAGCTGTTCTCTGATATGTGCTATATGTGGGCTGTTAATCTTTTTGTTGCTGTTGTTCTAGAATGTAATAAGGAATGTTTATTTTCAAGTGTATTGTATTCATTCATCTTGCTTCTATCTACGGTGTAATTTGATTTCAGTTCCAACATTAAGATAAAAATAAGTGACTTTATTAAATGTGTCTACTCTTGCTAGTTATCTACACAGAACTACCATTAACTGACTCTAGAAGTTTGTCTTAATATGAAGTCTTGCAAGGGCAGCCTGAATTTTGAGTTGGACTTTTGATTATTTGCAAATCATGGCTCTCCATGTGGGGATTCTAAGCGCGTTATGATACAAATTACTAAATTTAATTTAAATCTCTTCTCCATTAATGTGACTAAGATATTTGAGTACAGCAGACGTGAAATCTTAGTCTCTCCCTCTTGCTAATACAATCTTGTTTTCCCCAGATACATGGCAAGCTGCCAATTAGGGAAGTACACATGCTGCAACGTGAAGGAAAATAAGTAGATATGTCTGTATGTATAACTACAAGTGAGAGTATTGTCTGGTGCAGCTGGAGTGAAAAACATTCCAAAAAAGCTAATTACAATTCCAGCCTTTATTACTATTATAAGCGGAAGCCTTTGTGAGCTAGAGTTTCATTCTTTACCACATCTTATTACTTGTATTTAAGTTTTACTTTGTTTTTCTAGTTCCTCAATTCAAAACCTTAAAAATAAAATTGTGTCAAAGACATTAAAATGAAAGGAAAAAAAAGGCAATTTATCAGACCATAGAAGAAAAAAAAGAATTCTCTTCATTCTTTCTGTTACCTCTATGGAAGAGCCTTTTAATCCTTTGTAGAACAATTCCAATGTAGACATCAGAGTTGCACTGAAATATCTACCAAAGAAAACCTATTAGTATTGATTGAAACATTTTTATAAACCTTCCTTCCTCCTGCTTAAGGAAGGAAAGAACAAGTTACTGGGGAAGCCAGTGGGCAACCCATCCTCCTGTTACAGATTCAGAGTGGTGTAAGATGAGAAACTCCTTCTGCTCATTCCCTGACTGCTGTGCTGTGGGAAGATGTATTAAGCTTGCTTCCTTTTATTCATTTTAGTATAAAACAAAGGAAACTGAGAATATTTCAGACACTGCAATACAATAATAAAGAAATCTAGGCAACTCTATATGGTTTATCATAGACATACAGCCATATAACAATCTCAAAATCTGGCTGTATTTATCTGATCAGTATACTGACAAACAAAACCAAAAATGTCTGCATGTTCTCTCTCTCTCTCCTTTCCATCTAGGTACCAAAAGTACTTTTATCATCTACAAGATCACTATATTTTTTTGAGCTTTTTGAGCTTGCTAAAATAAAAATACATCCATAATTATATTTTATTCATCCTGCTGTCTAGTTCAAAATGAAACACTTAGCATAACTAAATTTTTGAGGCTCTGTAAATCTCTGCATGTCTGTGCTACATGCTCTCCTCATGAAAAGCTTGGCATCTTCTTGTGCCACGCTGCTCAACATAAGCTGCTTTCCTCTAATACATAGATCACTTTTGTACAGGAGCATTGCCATTTTTCATTTGCAAGAGCAACTATATGAAATGATAGAGCTTTCAGAAATGGAAAAATGTGCCCTACTTTCAACTTAACAGAAAGTGGCATTTCATCTTCTAGCCTTGCCAGTGCACTTGTTAGTAATGTGATGTAATGTGTCATATAGGTTGAAGAGAAGTTGTTTGCCTCAAGGATCAAGTGCCACTTCTCACCAGAAACGTAAAAAGATTTCACTTCATGTTTGACTTCTAATTCACAAGTAGTGCTGCCTTTGAATATCAACTTTTCTGTCAAGCTGGAAAATAGTGGTTCATGAAGTTGCACTTGAAATGAAGTTGCACCATTTTTTATGAAAACTCCTTTGGAAAACATTTCTAAGGATTAAAAGGAGATTTTTCTTCAAAAACAGATATACTGACTCCAGAATAGCTTTTTCCCATTCAGTAGTAAATCAACAGTTTAGTCAGATCTCTTCATTCTTAACTTTCACTGAAATTTAATGTGGAACAGAACAAGTTTTGAACTGTAGTTTTGTGGGATGGAAAAATTGAGCCTTCTGTGGTCATAAAAATATTTATCAGTTTCCCAGTTAAAAAATAGCAATGAATGGTATACAGTGATTCATTTCTGTATATGAAGAATTCATATAAGTTGGGAAATGAGCATTCAGAGGCCGTATTTATTCAACATATTGAGCCATGTTACTTACTCTCACTCTCATGCAGGCACAACAATGTGACCTCCCATTAAGTGTTTAATCTAATGGGTCAGAAGTAACTCAAAGTTGCTTTTAACAAAATTTTCAAACATAATGGATAATTTGTGGAAAAAATAAACCCATGGACAATTTGTGGAAAACTCGTGCAAGGCATTTTGTGTAGAATAGTACCTAATGCACAATTTTTAGTAAAAAGATGTTAGTCCATTATGAGATGTGCAACTACTTATGCCAACTTTTCAAGTTAAAGATCCAGTGAAACCAATGAACAAAAGCAGAATAATGCCTAACAAGTCTTTGAGATTACGTATACATATACATGCTATATTAATAAAACTAGCACATCCCAATCCACATCCACCTTATATTTTATATGTGAAGAGAATTGCAATTATTAAAGGGGCATGCAAATTTATTCAGGAGAGAGGAAGGATGACTTTTGGGATATTTAGTAGAGCTTTAGGGGGAGAAGAAAAGAAATGAGAATCAGCTCTGTGTTTAAAACAATTCTGCTACAGAAGATTTTGCCTTCACAAAAGAAGTGACACATGGAGCAAACTAAACAAGATAAAGATCTTCTCAGCCTCTGATCATGAATAGAGCTAAAGTAGTATTTGACAAAGGTACTTAATAACCTATTCCTAAGTTTTTGAAGCCTTCATCATTAGAGATGAGAAGACTCAAGAGAGGCTACTGTTGTTGAAAAGTATCTTCAAAAATTACAGAAATTATAGCAGGCTGCTCTTTCACAAGTCATGGAACTGCGCTGTTTGCATGTCAGCTATCTCAGTGGATTTCTCTTCATGGAAAACCCCAAGTTCCTCCTGAATTAAGCAGAATAGCCTAGTCATCACTGCTACCTTCACCTTCCAGTTTAGATCTTTTGTAAGAACGCTAAGTACACACTTGAAATAATCTTTAATAATCTTTACCTACTGTAAAGATTGATCTACTTGAGGTGTGGTATGAAGATATTATTTCTAATAAGTACAGATCCCATATTTTGATTTATCTTAAAATTTAAGACAGTTTCCGTAAAAAAAATTCCTCCCTGTCAGTCATATACTGGACTTGCTTCCATTGATCTTCTACACTAGCAAACGCCTCAGAAGATTAAAGAATACTGGTTATTAGAATGTGAAATAATATTGTCCAACAAAACATATAGCTATTTCTTCACTAAGACAAAAACACTTAAAATTAGAAAATTCACCATGTTTGAAAAGAGAACTATACAAATACTCAACAAATACATATTCTTCTGCAGAGTGCAAGTCAACAACATGACAGTGTGCTTGGACATAATAGGTGAAGATTGACTGAAGTTACTTCTGGGCACAAATATAATTTGTGGCATATCTCATCAACATTAGACATCTCTAGAGTAAAATATAAAAAATAATATATACTGAAATATACTCCCTACTCCTTACATACGTCAAATCATCCTGGAAACGTAGATTGTCGATAGGTATAGATTTCCTTACACGGCATGGATTTCTATTGAAAGGTTTCTATATAATTTAAAGCAAAATGATCAGTATAATGATTTCACAAAGAAAATCTCTAACAAGATATATAGATTTAAGGAAAATGCTATGAAGTGTCATTGAAATCAAAGTAACAACAGAAACACAAGGCCAGTTTCAGTTAGCTAAGAAATATTTGTGATTCTGGAGAGAAGTCTTGACCAGAAGGATGCAAATGCTGAGAGACAGAGTGCTCTTCTGCAATGCTACATCTCAGTAAGTCCTGTGATGTGCAGTGCTTTCACTAGAAACAGATTTAAAAGGTTTTTTTTTAATTAATCAAATTAAAATTAACTGCTAAGACCTCTTCAGTGAACCAACATGTCATTACAGTAGGCTACAGTACCTGCAGCACTGGTAATGTTTGCCAGGACACGTGCTGTTATGTCACCATAATCAGAGCAACTCGTGGAGGAGGAACAGGGCCAGAAGCCAAACTCAGCCAACTAAGAATCAGTGTTTGCCTGCAGAACATTTTTGGTTTGTTTATTTGTGTGGGTTTTTTTGGTTTTGGGTTTGTTTTTTTTTTTTGGTTTTTGTTTCTTTGGGGGCCAACTATGACGTTGTTGCTGGTGAAATGCAGATTGCCATTCTGGAAGTGAAACAGAGTGGACAAAAATCACTGAAAAAAGTATTTCAAATTCTAACTTGAAGACGTTTCATTAACATGGTGATGTCTACATATGCTAAATTAATTAGTAAAATGTAAGCATTAGATGCAATACTCCTCAGAAGCAGGACCCACAGCATTCACCAAAATACTGTTTGATACTGTGAAGGAAATGATTTACTAAAAAGCTTCTTCTTTAATAGTATGATTTATGTACTTATGAAACAGGTTTGGTTGTATCAGTTCCCGGCCCTGTACTAACCATACTCAAGGAAAACACAGAGCTTAGAAAAAAGAAAACTGTGAAATCTGAAGTTTTCTTATTTATTAAAAATCACATCCTGTATCATAAACGAAGACTTCTACTACACCTGCATCAAGTATAGAAGCTAATGATGGATGGAAAGTTGCAAACAAAAACCAAAAATTGGCTATTTACATAAGAGAATAGAACTTGCTGTGAGAGAAAAAAAAAAAAAAAAAAACAACAGTAGAAGAGGAAAGTGTTCCTGATCTTTATTTTGTCTCCCTGGATGCCTTGATGTTAAACCTAAAAAAAATCACTTATTAGCTAGTTTACCAATGTGAAATAACATTTCTGGAAAGGAGCAAAGGTAGTTATAAAAGCTTAAAAGTTTTATCTTCTTAAAAGAGAAGATTTCGTCTAACAAAAACCCAGTTTCATTGTTGTATATTTCCATCTCCTGGCTTTTCCAAAAGTAGTTTTTGATTTGATGAGTCAGGGCTTAAATAGTTAAACCAAGAAACAATAAATTGAGAATGTATTCCTTACTCACTTAATGCCTAAGGAAAAATGCAACTTCTTACTATACTTTATCATTCTTTCCTCTGATTGACAGCAATGCAGATCATTTTGAGTCTCATATGGTTGAAACACAAGTCAGAAGAAAATTTGCGTCTAATTTGTATGTTAAGCAAAAGTCTTTTCTTCCAAATCAGCATTTGGAGCATGCTTAAATGAGAAGTACTGTTTTTGTGTGTTTCATTTACCTTTTTTTTTCACCCTCTCTTGACCTCTTAGTCTATGCTACATCTGCCAAGATAGAGAGCGAGAACTCCTGCCCTTCCTAATTGTTCCCTTCTAGGATGCAAGGCAGAGGGAAAGGTTTCAGAAGCCTGGAGAGCTTCTGAAAAGCCAAGAACTGACCAACAATAGGGATGATAAAAATAAAATTCTTTAAGACAGTCTGTATGGATCTACTTTCACAGTAATTCTACAGCATTCTCATCTATATAAACATTATTTTATTTAAAAGGAGGATTAATGAGAATATCATCTTTAAATCACGTGCCAGAATTAGGCTACTGATTAAAACAAGTGGGGCTACCTGGTTTCTGTGAATTAAAACATTTTGTGAAACAGTTCCCATCCTAATAGGAAGTACTTAAGAATAAACCATAGAAGTGCTTAAAAATTGTCTGGGATGTGATTAGAAACTGAAATTCAAAGTTGAGTGTGAATGTATTTTCCTTTACTTTTATTCTAATTGCTTTTTTCATTTGTTTGCTTTTTAAATAGAGACCCTACTATCAAATACCCTACCAACAGGTCAAATAAAATTCTCTTACCCTTCAGTAAATAAGACAAATGAAAATACTTTAAAAGACTGGAGAAGGGACACATCAGGTCAGATCATACACACAAAGAATATACTCAAAGTTCTTTAAAATCTTAGAAGACAAAAAAAAAAAACCAAACAAAAAAGTGTTAAAAGCTGTGGTATAATCAGAATATTTACAGCTATTTTAAACCTTTCTACTTTAACAGAGTGGGCTTTGGATAATATCCTATTAAAAAAAGAAAAACAACTGCCTTCAACCTTTTTAGGAAACAAGTACTATAGATGGTATTTCCAGCATCATATAAAATAAACAGGAAATCTATAAAGCAGCCTGGAAACTGCCAGTTCTCAGGAGAGTTTCATTTGGAAACCACATACCTATGAGTTTAAGATAACAGAATTCTGCTACCAATATCCAGTCTTGCTACGACTATACTTTTTCATATTATCATCTCTTAAAGCAGGCCTATACCAGGAGCCATGTTTTATACCACCATACAGTCTAGTATATTTGTTAATATCCGTGAAATAGGCACTTGATCAGTCTGCATTAAGCAGTGGTGCACTAAGCAGCACTGCTCTGTTGCTCAACTGTAATATCATCTTAAGATTCAACTATTTGAATAGTCAGTGTTACATCACCTTTCATTCTAAAAGAATCATTCTACACACTAAAGTTCCCTCCTCAGCCATGCAAAAGTCACATCAAAAGCTGAATACAAGGATTATGCTCAATGTAAAAATGCTCTTTGTGACGTACAATTGAAGACATTCAAGTTATTTACTAAACAGGTTTTTATATTATTTTCTTTGTAATTACAGAAATTTTAAACTTAGGTCAATTATGTGCAGCATGTAAACGTCTTATTTTTGAAGGCCAAAAAATTATATAAATTAGCACTATTTTCTTCAAAGTTTTTCTTTGTAATCTAACTTTTCTTGTTGTAAAGAAGTCTCTTGTCTGCAAAGAAAATTCCCATAGGAACTGGAATTGCAAACTGCACTAAATATTACAGCTCCAGAAAACAAACAAATAAACAAACAACAACAAAAAAATAAACAAACAAAAAAACCCACCAGAATGAAACAAACTCCAAAAGCTTAACATAGTAGTTTATAATTGTACCTGAAGTACACAAGTATACTCTGAAATTCAACTACTGCCTTTTGATTTTTTTTCTTATTATATTAGTCATTTGAGACATTTATTTGCACTAAGAAGCCAAATACTTGAGTCAAGTAGTACCACATCCCCTAAGCTGTCTTAAGAAAAGCTGTAAGTCCAGCTAGATATAGGCATGCATGATTCACGATGACAGAACTCAGCACTCAGTATTTAAAAGGACGGAAATGCATTTAGAAAATATCAGAAATCCAGCTGCAAACTATGGAATTATATGTTTTCAAAGTCAAATGGAAAAAGTCTACATTTAAAATTTGGAATACGCACTTGGATAACTCCTTTAATCAGTCACTAAACAGAGCATCTGCAGTAAATATTTTAAATTGACAACGCCAAGGAAGCAGCCATGTAAATATTTCAACTTTTTTTTTTTTTTATATAGTCTGTTGTTTTCAATAGTATTAACTACAGTCAGTGGAAAAAAATAAAGAAAATTACAGGACACAGTGTTGGGATGTCTTCTTTGAATTTACTGAATTCCTTCCAAAATGCCTTATGGGAGGACTATTTAGTATTCGTTGCCATGCTCCTGTACAGCAACGGCTGGTTAATCTTATAAAATGTACAGAAAAGGAAAAACATTAGCTCTACAAACAGGGTTATTCGGGTCTACCTTGTCATTTTTAGTATATGAGCTGTTGGGCTTACTACAGAGAGAAAAAATAATTCTAGTAGTTAACTGTAAATTAAACAGCTGAAGTAGGAACTGACTAGAGTGTCTAAAAAAAAATCAGTGAAATAAATTGCCTTTTCTTCCCTTTTCAAGGTCAGCATTAAGATGCCATACTGAGTGTATTACACAATTGTATCACACTGTGGACATGAGGAACGATTAACCCTTAATTCAACAAGCTCAGACTTAAGGGCTGGCATAAACATGGCATAAACATTTCCACTGCCCCTGAATATTGCCATTTACTTATCACTGCTCCTCCAGGAAAACACATTCCCCTCTCTTCCCCACTAAGAAACCTCAAAACCAAAGCTAGTCAGAAGCATGGCAGGCAGAGCAATGTGCAGCTGCCAAAATGACCTTAACAGCTCAGTGACATAACTGAGAGGAACTGGAAGGGGAGTGGGAAGAGAAAAGGGTTTCCAACCACTTTCTGAAAAGGTATATCAGAAGGGAAAATACAGTCTTTAAAAGAGGAAAAATTAAAAAACAAAAACAAAAAAATCACCAACTTTTCCTTAAGTTTCCTTTCTTTTCTTATCTTCCTAAAATACATATATACAATTTGTTCCCGGAAATGTCTGAAATGCCTTCTGGTAGCTTTTAAATAAACACAAAAACCTCCTTCAAAGAGTGCAAATAATGACAGAGGGAAGCATTTCTGGACAATTGTACAAACATAATCAAAGGTCAGGAATCACCCTCAATAATGAAAATGCATTATTGTGCTTTTTGCACCTTTGATTTGCTATTGCATAACTGAATTAGGCTTGAGCAAAGCTCTTGGGCTTCCACAGTGATCTTTCCCTCTAATATCAACAGACCTCAGCTGCATTTCTCAGCTAGGAGCTAATGTTTCTGGATCCATGTTGCCATTGCTGTTTCATTTGTCAGCAAAGCCTTATTTACTTGCTTCCTGTTATTAATTATGGGAAATGGGATCTCTTCAAGCTGTAGGAGAGGCTCTTTTAACTGCTGTCTAGACTTTTCAAGACAAAATATTGATGAGCCCTTTAATGTTTGTGCAGAGACACAAGCTGAGCGAAAAAACAACGTTGCCTCTAACAGCTTAAGACTCCTTATCACACAGTCACACAAAAAAATCCTTTAAATCACTTGGGCTCACATTCTCATTGTTAGTCACTGAAGTAAGGTTTTCTTTCATAGTCGGATACTTGCTTCATCTGTCACACTGATTAATTAACAGCTCACAGTATGAGTCCTGAGCTTAAATAGCCTACTGAAATGAAGAGAGATCAACATTTATATTCCGTAAAAAGCTAAGGATGAAAAATGCTTTATTTGATATGAAGGAGCCTATCTTCCAGTAATAAAAAGAAAAAATCAACTAATTTCTTGTTTGATTATGTTACACATGATGATGAAAGTGCATGGGCTATGAAGGAAAACTGCAGTAGAGGATTAGGACAAAAGTCAGAGAAAAAATATTTTTAAAAAGCCACTGGTCGGAAGGAACCCGGTCTTGAACAGCCATGAAATCATTTTCTTCACCACTAAAAAAAGCCGGTTTATCAGTACAGGGAACAAGCCTATACGCACTATCCATACTCACACATAGGGAAAAGGCACATAATTCGGCAAAAAGAAAATTTTCTAGATCTTTAAACCTACAGCTGTATTAAGCTGAAACTTTTGTAGTTTCTCCC
This sequence comes from Chrysolophus pictus, assembly GCA_037305975.1. Lineage (NCBI taxonomy): Eukaryota > Metazoa > Chordata > Aves > Galliformes > Phasianidae > Chrysolophus > Chrysolophus pictus. The sequence continues at coordinate 8,816,733 of CM074583.1, read as the reverse complement.
CCTGTGCACACCTTCCCCAAACTGTTATGGTCTGGCAAATATTTAAAGAGTTTAACTTTCAACAACTACAAGCTGTCCCCCTTTTCTAAGCCCCTCCAGTACTGCTGAGTGGACAAAAAATTACAGATGCAAGAAAAGCTGACAAATGACTGCAAGGCCCCTCCTCTCCAGTGCCTCGACAGCTGAAGCTCCTGCCAAAACATGCCTGAAAGCTAGCGAGGAGACAAAGACACAAAGATTCCATTTTCTTGGGTAAAGGAGTTTTTACGTAGAACTACCAGGAAGAAGAATATGAATAGACACACATTGGCACACGCATCATTCCAAAAACAGTGCAGGAATGTGTATTCCAAGAAAAAAAAAAGAGAAAAAAATTAGAGTTCATTATTCAGTAAGCTCAAATGCTATTTAAGGCACAGCTCTTTTTAAACTGCAGAATGCCACGAGGGGAGGGAGAGAGGAAGCTTCCATAAAGCAGAAAAATCATTTTCAGTTGTGGAGGACTTTCAGTTTAACGAGCTCCAAGCTAAGACGTCACTGCTGTTCCTCTAAATCATCTCTTGGTAAAGTTGTAGTACGCATGCAACCAAAATAAAGTAAACTCAGCTTTTTTAGCTCAAATCTGTTTGGATGTGTTTACTACTAAAAGATTCTTCCCTCAGGGTGTCATTAATAAAGTTGCAATGAGTTTAAAACCCTGGCACCTAAGCACTTCCAAGTTTGCAAGCTTTTAATCATAAGTTTACTACTTCTGGCTTGTTCTGCTATCGTGACTGGCACTCATCACTGAGCTGGAACTGCTTCTGTGAGCAGAGATCAGCGGCAATGGGAACAGAGACAAGCTGAGCAGAGAGAAAACGAAAGAACATGACTTCTCTCTGAAACGAGTCAGGAAGTTGGGAAAGAGTGCAACTGAGGGTGGGAAAACTTCAAGTAGAACTACGCAACTTTCTCATTAATTTAAAAATGAAAAGGATGTTTACAATAATGGCATATAAGATTAAATCTATCAATTATTTCAAGTGTGGTCCCAATCCATTAGGATTCAATGACAAAACCAGCTGCTATTAAAGATTATATGAACTCCCACCAGACTGGTAATTTACAAAGTGGAGGTGTAAAATGGAGGCTTCATCACTAGTAAGGTTTACAAAATTCACACAGATCTGAGAATACTGTTCATCAACATGTAGCATTCCTACAGATCTCTGCTTAAAGCAGCCCTTCTTTTATGTGAGGCTTCTTCAACATAGATGGTATCAGAAGCGCCCAAATTGAACTAAGGTCTTCCATCAGAAACATTTATGCAGTATAAATAAAAACCAAACCATTACATAACGCAAAGTCTAAAAACGTGATTAATGCTTTTCATTGACAGGTTTGCAATTGAGCCAGAATACAGCTGCTGCAGCCCCTCTACCAGATATGTTATGCAGCTGTGCTGCCCCTGGGCCACAGGCTGGTCCGGCTCCTGCATCCAAGGCACTGCAGAAAGCACTACAGGCAGCAAGTCCAGCTCTCTGCCCTCTGCTTATCCTCACTTAACTTCCTTCAGCCCAGTCTTAGGCAGTGGTGTTTCCTCTGATCGCTTAATACCCAGGCCATAGAGATGCCACAAGTGCTGCCCCACAGACCTTGCTATTCGCTTCTGTCCACTCCTGAAGACTGTTCTGCTGATAGGCTTTGTGAAGGAAAGGGCTGATAATCTTCACTAACTAATGAAATCAAATGAAGGTATCACTGCTGATAATTATAATCATACAAGGTTTCAAGTAAATCAGGAATAGTAAGAAAACACAAAGATCATTCTGAAAAACAGCCCTATTCTCCTTATTCCAACTGAGGTGAATAGTGAACACAAAACTTGGAACATTACATGTTGAATTATAAATTTATACTTTTTTTTATTAAACTCTTTCATACCACTTTGACTGATCCCACTGTTTTTCCATTTGCAAAGTCCAGACATTTATTTTTAAGTTTTCCTAGATAAACAATATCTACATGCTTTTTGTTCTTTCTTTGCTGTTTACCATCCAGCCATTGCTGATCTCCTTTTCACCCCATGTTCCTACAAAATTCTCTCATCTACTTAGACAAAATGCCACAGCAAGGGCAGCATCTCAGCCCTCCATCTCTTAGGTCTCCATTCTCCACCAGATCCAGCCCCTTTCTGCTTCCCATCCATGTTATCCAATTTTCCCTAACAAGAAATTCACTCTTGTGTCTAGCAGCATTTACTTCCACGGCTGTCTCCTCAAACAGGTCACCTTCCTCTTCATCTCAAGAGAAGAGGCTTAGAAACAGCTATCATGACCCCTAACATCTACTAAAACCACTCAAACCTCCAGCAAAGCCAGCAAAATCCAGGCTGGTATCAGTCAGGGAGCTGGCAGACTGAAACCAGTGCCCAGCAGGCTGCCTTGATCCTTTCCTCTGTGCCTACATCAAATACCAGCTACTGCAAGTGTTTGGGTAGGGGCAGTTACTGTGTTTTGTGTTTGCATAGTATCTAGTACGAAGGGATCCTAATTTTGATGCACTGCAGAGATGTGAAAGCCTGTATCTCCCTCTTATTGATGCAGTTACTGTCTAGGGGAAAGACACAGAATGAAGAATGAAACTAGAATCAAGACAAGATTTATGACCGGAAAGTTACAAAAATACTCCTTCTAATACTGCTAGTAAACGTTCCTGAGTATAACATTAAAAAAGAATCTTGAGAGAAAAAAAGTTTATATCAAATTCTAGAAACACTGCAGCAGCTGAAAAATATTATCACTTGATTTAACGTGGTGGTCATCTTCCTCAGTTATTACTATTCGAATGCTTTTAAAGATTACTTGAGTAAGATCAAATTCTAGAATATTTTCAATCTATAAAAGCTACTGGAAGTTGAAATGAAATCCTATGTCTTTGTTTTATGCCTGTCATTGCAGCTGAGTTTATTTTAATGACTATGTGTCCAGGCAATAGGTGACATAGGGTTTAAAAAAGAAGACTGTGGCTTAGTGGCTTTTGTACACTGTAGACCTCCAGCATAAAATGTATTATCATAATGGGCATTCTGTAATTAAAGCACACCCTGAGGTGTGGGTTTTTTGTTGTTTCTTCTCCATCCCCCCCCCGCCCTCATGTTCCACAAACGTGAGATTTTTGAAATCTCCAAAGTTTTCATCTTTACATGTTTCTGGACTCATTTTAGTATAGCTGACGTAGCTACACTCAAGATGGATCTGAAATTCTCAGAACATCTTCTGTGAAACTGCATGAAGGTTTAACACTACAAACAAGTCTTCTTCAGGATATGATGTACAATTATAGTATTTTTCAGACTATAAACTCTTCAAAAAGGGGATCCTTAGACCATTGAGAAGTATATATTTGAAAATATTTCCTTTTAAATTTAATACACGATACTTGATACTAGACTCATTTACATGAGTCCAATTTAGTAAGCAAGTGGCTGTAGCAAAACCTTGAATATTTGTTACTTAAGTTTTGCATTTTCAAAACATGCCAAATGCCAAGAATTGGAAGGCTTTGAGAATCCCATCATCCGATTCACAGCACTTGAAGGACAGGGGAAAATTGATTACATTGCAGGCCAAGGATGTAGCAAAATTCAGAGCTATTGAAAAATAAGTTTTTTTGAAGGTTTCATCAGGCTTGATGCTTAGCACCAAAAAAGGTCGGACTATTACCTAGACCTGCATTTTTGGGTATTTAAGTAGGATTTATTTATTTAAAATAGGAAATGAAACATAAGCTCCATTATGGCAGAAGAGCTATGAACGCAGGTTTATTATTTGAGTTTTCAGAGAAGGATCTTATAAACACCTACAGCACTGAAAAACAGCCTACAGATCATTTTCTGTTTGTTTTGGTCTTTCTGAATAATCTCACAAAAACAGCATGAAAGAAAATACCACAGATCTCTGTAATATTAAAATTATTGAAAGTATAAGATCCACAGAATTATTTTTCAGTTTAATATTCTGAATAATCTCTTTTCATTCAGAGTAAAAACTTGTAGCAGAACATACTTCATCTCAAAAACCAAAATTATAAGTACAATAACACTGCCAGACCTCTACAGCAGAGCTAGGTATTTTTCCTTGGGTAATGTAAAGAACAGCTATCAACTGATCTATTGAGCATATTCTTAGCTATCACTCTAAATTTTTCCTTTCTTTGTTTTCTAGACAAATCATCAATGATCTACAGACAAGCAAACGGAGTGAGCTGAGGGCAATTTAACTACCGCCTGTGTCAGTTCCCCAGAAGTCAATGAGGCATACTATCTGGTCTCCAAGGTACATCCCAGAGATTATTTAGTCATGCTGTACAATTAGCAAATGATTAGAACAAGCTGTTTTCTTCAATTATATTAAGATACTTGCAGCTATTACACTTTATGGTAGACTATACCTTTCAGAATGATGCGTACTAGCACTTTATAATGGTTTGTCAACTCATCAATTGACCAGGTGGCACAGTGATTTCAGGTACAAGGAAGAGACTATTATGAAATTCCACCCATCTCAATTCAGTAAATCCAGTAATAATATTTGAGCTACAAAATTCACAGAAGTATCTGAACACTAGCTTTAATCATGGGCATTTTATGTATTTCAAGACACACCTGTAGGCCTTTTACAAAAGGAAATCAACAAAATAGTGCAGAGTCTGCATTAATCAAATGATTTCAAGTGTTTAAACTTAAAATGATGCCTTCTAGTAGGCCACGTGAAAATCTCAATTATAGAAATCATTTTTCCAGGTTTTACGTGCTATTTTATGTTCCCAGCAGGATGTTTTTCATCTCATCAGGAGTTTCCAAGGCTGTTTAGTGTTTCTATATATGCAAAACACACTTAAGGGCCCCCAAAAGACCTGCTAATTAAAAAAGCCTAGTAAAGTGGTCAGACAGACTGGAACTTGAGTATTATAGGTAAGAGGGAAGAAATGAAGGCTTAGAAACTATAATTTTTCTTTCTGTGGTAGCAGCAGAAGCAGCTGTTATAGGCTGAGCAAATTAAAGATGTGGCTGACAAAGCCAACAGTCTGGAAACAAGACGTTGCAAAAACATAACAGCAAGTCATATGCACCCCACTTTTAAAAAGCCAAAAGTGCTGACCACTTCTTTTTCCTCCCTCCCTTCCTGTTATCTTCGTCAGTCACAAATATCCTCCAGTTGGTATCCTTCCAACCTTGCTCAACAGCTCTAATTTCCCACCCCCGTCTTGGGGAGTTAATCATTCCCGGGTCTTTGGACGAGTGCTCCATCATAGTGGGAGTTGTCAGCAAACAAGAAAGGACACTTCTAAAGGAAGAACAGGTGAAATAACAAGAGATACTGTTGTTCTGTGCATTTATTTTTGCATGAGTTGTTCAAAAATGAAAAGAATTCTTCTAGTACTTAACAGTATTTATCACTCTTAGAGGGCAGCTTCATCTGCTCAGTAAAATCAGTGTCTAGACATAGAAAGTTCTCAAATCAAAAATCAGAAAAATTACTTTCAGTTTCTAGTCTGGTTACCCTCATTCTTTTTAAAAATCAGTTGAAACTGATTGTGCTATGAACTAATGTGGATCTATACTGTTTTCCAGCTCTGAAAAGTGATGGAGGCTCAGTGAATGTTTGCAAATATATAGATATATTTAAAAAAAAAAAAAAACAAAAAAAAAACCATAAAACACAGGGAACTTAATCTTTCCTTATAGCTGGTTGGGCTATAGACCTCCTGTTAGAATAAACATTTTGCTTAGCTTTAAGGTCAGTGGTGTTGTGAACTGCAATTTACTCTCAATTTATATTAGCATAAACCTGTGTACTATTTTAGAGCTCAGATTTTACATAATGAATGAATATCCTGTGATCTATTTCCTCTATGTCTGTTTGGACTCAAAGTAAACTCATCGATTCTGATTTGCAGCTGATGCATTTAAGTGTTGCCATTTCAACACTTCTCTAACAATGTACTTCATTTTGCTGAATTGAAGCATTGCACTGGAGTTGAGGCACACTGACAACTTATGCAAGCAAATTAGATGCCCCGTTTCTTACCAGAAATGAGACAAATTTAACCTTTAAATGTGGCATGGGGCCTTTTCCTGATGTCTTCACGTGAAAACAAATAGATTGTCATTTAGCATTTCCATTCAAGTGAAAGAATGAGAGAGCAGCAAAATAATTCTGAAGGTTAAACATCATATTCGATACAGTTTTGTTTTTGTTCCCTCCCTGTTTCAAGAGTGGGTATTGGAGGAGGTGCTCTGCCTCTCCTCCCACGCCGCTTCCCTGCTTCATAAGCAGAAACCAGCTGTTGGTTTTTTCAAGTCTAGCGGTTAGTTGACATTTACCATTAGTTGATGCTTTTCGTTCTATCGTAGCATGGAAAAGAGCTAAAAGTTTACTTTGAAGAGCGAAGATTAAATCTTTACTTTTCTAACGCTCCTGTAGTGGAGGGGCCTGCCACCAAGGTTTTGTTGCATAAGGAGGGACAAAAAGATGAAGTGCTACACTGAAGCAGACGACTGAGCAGTTCTGGCTTTACTGTTGATATTCTGTCCGCTGGAAAACACTTCATTGCAACTCCTGATCAACAGTGCTGATGTTATTTTCCTTCTCATCTCCAGTCACTGAAGGATGTAGTGTAGAACATGGATGACATTTTTTGATTTGACAAACTTGGCAATGTATTTAGCAAATGCCATAAAAACAAAAATTCCTGCGTATATACCCATGATTCAGCAACTGATGTCAAAGGTGGCAGAAATGAGCAAGAGCTCTAAGACACCTCACAGAAAACACTACATTTCTAGAGCGAGGAAAACATTAACCCAGCTAAAACCTATGCTGAAAAGGCATCACATCCTGCAAGCAACTGCACTACAACCTGGCTGTCCAACTTAATTGTAAAATAGACACAGATACCGATCTAAGCTTTGCATTTCTGAAATATATCGCAAAAAAAAAACCCCACCATTATGAATTTTAAATACACAAAGTTCACATACCCAAGTGAAGATACAATACAGCGGTGTCACAACTGCTATTTCAATAACAGAGCACACACATCCTAAAATTATTTTCAGGCAAATAGGTATTTTGAATTCATACTGAAAATACAGAGTTGGTTCTTCTTAAAGGCAAGTTCATACACAAAAGAACCAGGAAACCAGAGGTCATCTAATGAAGAAAATTCCCCCCAAATCAGGAATTTGAAACAAGTGACCTGTAGCCATTAACAGCCTACTAAAACCTTCAGTGGGAAATTAACCTCAGAAGTTAGCCAGCGAGCAATACTGCGTTTATTTAATGGTCTTTTACAGAGCAGAAATCCAGAGTAAGTAGCCTTTTATCTGGTGATATTTACTAACAGAGCTTTAAAGAGGTAATATTAACAGGACTGCTGTAGATACGAGAAGGAACTTGGAACATGCAATTACTGGATGGCTCCAAACTTTATCTGATCTGCTTCAGAGCCACAGAAGAAAACCATCCCAGACAGCTCAGTACAGAGAGTGTCAGAAAATAACACAGTTTTTTTTCCTAGGTCTAGGTCAGGGCATTTGAAAACATACATGACTAAGTATGATTTCTATCCCTACATCAAAGCTCTCAGGATTGAAGATTGTGTAGTCAAGTTATAAAGCTCATACTGAGTCAATGTCCGCAGAACTCAGTAGTGCAGCTGTTCACTGCGCACGTTAAACAAACAAAACTAAAAACTATAGAAACAAGCCAAACTAAAAGCAAGGACCTGAAATGAACAATTTCCTATAGGCAACTAGAAAAGAATGGGAAAACAACCTTTTCTCCAAGTCAGCAAGCTGAAAGCATTAAGAGAAAAGCAGTTTGCCTCAAACCACACACAAGAGGTCTTGAACATTACTTTTCTTGTGTACTGCACTTATGGGGCACTAAATTTTTCTAAATAGTATCCAAATCACACTTTCAGCTCCAGCCAACAAACATCTGAATGCCACAGCAGCCTTTCAAGAGAACGTTTCAGCACTGTGAGGTGTTTAAAAAAAAAAAAAAAACAACTGAAATGTTTCAAAGAGATCAAGTACCCTTTGGCACTACCTCCTTGTTCCCTCAAATTAAAAATGGAAAGCATCTTTTCTGGAAAGTAGGCAGAACCTATTTTTAAAAATAAAGGAACTGAAGAAAAGAGAAGAAAAGCCCCAAACTTTAAGTACTGTGGAAACCCACCTGAATGGACAGCTGTATCTGTTTCTTTTTTGCAACAGAGTAATTCAGAAATGCACCAAAAATATTTTGGTAATAAATACTGAGTCAAAAAATGTTAACTACTAAAAATGAAGTACATCTCAGGGTAACATGATCCAACCGTCACCCCTGTTTCCTCAGTGATGTAAGCTTTAAAAAAAAATCAGATGTGTATGTTGAAGTACATCTTTAAAAAAATCAATATCTTAGTATGCGTACTACATCTTTTGGAAGATTTTACTGACTGCACTTAGAATTTGAACATCAAAAGAGATGCTGTAATAGCCTACAATAAAACCAAGGTTTTACAAGTTTTTGTATGAACTGAAGGGAGGGATTCAGACAGATTGATTTTTCTTCCATAAAGAGCCACTTTAGCTTTATTAACAGAATTCTCTCCTCTAGTTTGAGTGGGTTTTTTGGTAGTTTTCTGTTTGTTTGTTTTTCAACAGCACACACATGAGAGGATTAATTCTAGTTTTCACTACACAGAAATAGAGCAAAACATCAGGTACACGTATGGCTGCACAGACAGCCAAATGCTTCTGCGCAAAGCTCAGGGGATTAAATGCAAGAATTTTCCATTGCTCCAGCCACAACTAGCGTCTTTCTGTCCATACATGTACAGTTGTGACACTTAATTGCAAAGAATAATTGCTACATCTTTGCTATAGTCTACTTCTTTACTAGACTGCATAAGCGAGGATCTATGTGTTACTGTATTTCAGAGACAGAAAGAGAGAGAGAGAAGTTTCAGCAAGTTTTTATTGTGTGTTATAAACAGAGGTATGTCCACATTATTTTTATTTGCCTTTGGGGAAGGAGTTCATGGCAAATGAAAGAGGAGGAGAAGTCTTAGGCAGCAGTTGTTTTTCTTTTTTGCAGATAGATAGTAGTCTGATAGTTAAGACTTCACAGAATATTGAAAACCCAGGTTTCCAGGCCTTTCTCCAAAACTAACAGGACTCGGACATTCCAGAGGCACACCAAAAACACCAGGCTATCAACCATTCTGGGGCAGCAAGGGGTCTTTTTTCTTTTCTTCATGCAAAAGGCCTTCCCAGAAAAATGTCCATTGAAAAATGTTACTTCAAGATATTTTAGGTTTTCCCCACAAAAAACAGATTAAATTTTCAACCAGTTAGTTGCAGTCTTGTTTATGCCTGTAAACAAGAGGGAAAAACCTCTAGCTTAATGAGAAAAAAAAACCCAAACATTCTCTCTACAAAGTTCTAGTAATACCTTTAATCATATAACAAGCTTAATGCATTACATTAATTTGTTCAATTAACACAGTTGGACTTTAAGATCAAGCAGAGAAAAGAGAAGACTGTGATCCAACAAAAGTGTGTTATAAAAATACTGCTTAAGACATGCCGAGTATTATTTTATGCTTGAACCCCAACAGAATGCTTCCCCCTGAGACAGTTGGTGTTTTGTCTTCCTTTTTGTTATTTTTAAGTGGTCACATATCAGTTCTACTGCTTTGTTAACTGCACTCTTGTTTCTTATTTCTGTGCATAATAGTTCTCAGGACACACTTTCTAGAGATGGTAATAGTTGAGAACAAACTATTTTACAGAAGATCACAAGCATCAGAAGATTGCTGTATGGATGAAATACGTGCTGAGCAGACCTATCATGGCAGTAGTATACAAAACACTGCTATGCTTGGTATTCTTTCTGCACTGAAGGGGTCTCGTGTCAGGTAGAGTAAACTGACTCAGTTTCTTTGCTGTTGAATGACTTTTCCTAGCACCCTTCATTTTAACGCAGTTTATATTTTAAAGTTCTGGAGAGACAGCTGCAGCTATCTAAGGGCCATGTAAAATGCAGCTGTGCCACACATTATGAGACAAAGGCAACCACTTAGGGGGACCCCTATACCTTCCCTTCCTCACATAGCCAACTAAACTCCATTATAATTAGTGCAGTATGAAGAAACTAGAAGAAGACTAATTTAAAGCTATACAGTTGCAGCCTCATTTAGGAAATGCCTCCAGGCTTTCTCAAACATTTAGTAATACAACTAGATCACAGAGCAAAGCTAATATTCAACTCTACATACTCAAAAGACATAAAAAAAATACTTTTCTGTGCATTATTAAGACCACATCATCTTCTCCAACAAAGCACTTCTAGGAATTTGAGAATCATCTCATTTCTTTCTATCCTGCAGGCTGAGCTGTATACTGTTGACAGTGACTACAAATGTATGTTGCAATAATACATCATTTGAAATCTAGGCCTTATTTCACTAGATCTCATTTATGTAACTATGTACACACACACATATGTGAATTTCAGGAGTAGGTAGGTTCTGAACATTAGAAGAAATGGCCACAGATAGTTTGGAAACAGAAAAATGGTCCCTTGATTCCCCAAGGGATTGAAGCCTAAAGCACATTTCCTGTAACTCGTGGTGATTCCTGTACACTGGAAGATGATGCACAGCTGAGATGACATAGGGAAGAATTGATAACACTGGGAATTTCAAAAGCTGAGTTTGAAGAGAATAAGTATGCAGCTGTTTCATCCTCCTGCTTTTATTTAAGCTAGCAGGGCTAAAAACATCAGGGTTTTGTTTACACTGGACTGATTGAGGTAGATGGAAATGTCACTAGCCCAGCTATTCTGAAGCTTTCTTTACTATGCCTTTTAAAAACAACACAGATGAGTGTAAGTCCTATCATTCATCTTTAAAGACAAAGTAAAGAGTAAATCTAAGGCTGGTATCATCAGCATGCAACTCCAACCTTTAAACTAGGCCCTTCAGGTGCCAATGGAGCATGAACTGCAATGCAAGCTATAAATTCAGTTCTCAGGTGATGAATTTATGCTAGGTTTCCTATGATCATTGTTTATACTGAATTCAAGTTTTATTAAGCTTTTACTGCCCTGTAAGAATAGCCCCCTGGAACAGCAGGAGAAACACCAGAGCTAAAAACCTAAAAATGCTTCCATAGGAGGTTTTTAATTCTCTTCCATATACACTCTGAAATCTTGACTATAGTTAAAGAAACAAATTTGGTGAAAAGAAGGTTTTGACGACTAGTTTTGTTACCTTTTATGTTGCTTTAGTTACTAGATAATTCTTCCTTTATGTGGGATTCAAGATGTCATTATTATACCCTCAAGCCTAAGTGCCAAATGATTTCCTTGCTGTCCAGCAGCTTACAGCACCACACCACACAGCAGAACAGGAATTTGTGGAATCCAGTTCATGATGGCAGCTGGGACTGCACTGCTACATCAAGAAGGGAACTGTGCTCTTCTAAGAGTTTTAATTGTTTAAAGAACACAGTCAGAGCTTTTAGCAGAAAAGTAACAGCTATGTTGGTTTCCTGAAGAATCCTGAGTTCAAAACACTTATTAGAAAAAAGTTGTCTAAGTGTATCATATGCTTGCATGACATGAAGATATTTTGCATGTTCATTCTGAATTTAAAACTCAGTTGAGCATGGAGAATGATTTCATTTCACAAGTTATTCAGAAGTTACCTCTTACATAGGAAATTAGTGCTATACCTAAACCACTTATTTTATTTTTGACAAACTTTTAACTTTTCATCAATTCATACTCCGATCTTAAAGTTTGCAAAAATGTTAGCCATTACTTCTCTTAAGTTGTCTTTTGCATTCATGATATTCCTTAGAGGGGTTTTGCAGCAATAATTGTAAGAAAATCTATTACACTGAATTGTGTTGTATGACAGGGAAGTGACTACATGCAACCTTGATCCACACAGCTAGGCAAGATTAAGTTCTTACTATAATGGTTCGCATGCCCTCTTCTAGCTTTTTCCAAAACTCGTGCACACCATCTGACACATTTTTCTCTTCCATACAATTAAGTCATAGGATTGTGGCTTACTAAAAAATTCATTATTATTCATCTCTGCTGATTCCTGTAGGACTATAGGCACTGGATAGTATTACTATCATTTTTTTCTGACCAGAGTGTGAGTACATCTTCCTAGCACTTCTAAATGCTCTCAACTAAATTGTTACTTAACCCTTCAGCTTTTTAGTTTCTTGTATTTACTATTCACTTTACAGAAACTGTTTTTTCTTTCTTTTTTCTGTTGATTATGCTGTTACAGGAGTTTTCAGAGTACAGTTGAGGAGTACATTCAGTATTGCCTTAAAGGCTCTAAATTTTCCATTCGGAGTCTCTGAAGTAATATCAATAATAGATAATGCCACGGTTAAGAGTCCAGTACTTGTTTTATGATCCTGATTAACATAAATGACGTTGACAGAAACTAGTTCCTATGCTGTTCAAAAGCTGTTTCACATCTGTTAACATGGGCAAAGATATGACCATTTCTGAAATACTTTAACATTTTCATTTCAAAGTTTGTTCTCTTCCTAAAATCATCTGATAATTCTGCTCAGTCCAACTGATCATCATGAAGACCATTAAGATCAAGAATACGGAGAAAGTTGATGCAAATATGCTGCAACTTTTTCTTCACCATTTACTATAAGTTTTCCCCTCAGAACAAGTAGGAACTTTAATAGGTGAAGATCACATCCACAAAATAAAAACACCAGACTTTTCTCTCCATGCCTGCAACACTCAGAAGTTTCTCACTTTGTTTTGTGAGAAGATGTTAGGATATTCCTAAGCTTTCCAAGGCTCTTATTATTCTTACAGACGCTTCCAGTAGTTTGAAAGAGATTTCAGATTTCAAAGAGGTGCTTGATTTCTAGGTAAATCCTGGTTTTCTGTGGTGTTCAAAAATGAGGCAAAGTCCTAGCCTATCAACCAAACTGTTGTTAATTTCAGTGCTAAGAAACCACCATTTTTCAAAAATTACAAGCAGAACTCTAATACTTAGTCACTTCCAACAATATTTTCAGCATTTCATAAATACAAATTCGATGCTTTCAGCACTGTTACGTGAGCTCATTTCATCTTACACAGAAAGAAAAAAAAGTTGACCCCAAATTCACACACCTGGACTGCATCTCAGCATAAGTAACGTGATAAACTATGACCTATGTGCAGAGACACAAATCTGCAAACAGAATTTGGGAAGTTCAGTACATGAAGTCATACCTCTCAAAATTGCAAGTGCTTGCTTTGTCAATAGTGATACACACTAGGCTGTTTTAATGACTGTTAGTAGACATAGTGACAAAAAGCAATCATGTTCATCAGAAAGGATTTCATAAGTAATGATACCTGTGACATATCAAGGAAAAAAAATCTAAGGTAGGAACAAGAAGCTCAAGAAATCTTATTTTACTGTTTGTGTTATTTCTGTTGTGCTACCAAGCAAAAAAATGGAACAAAAAAGAGACCTAAGTACATTGGCAGGATAACAAAGGATGAAACTAGTAATAAATATAAGAAGAGTAATTTGCACTTTGGTTGAGGTAATCCCAGATATGCATACAAAGTGGGAGAACTCCTTGAGAGTAGCCATGCTGAGAAGAACTGTAAGGTTGATGAAAAACTTAACATGAGCCAACAGTGGCACCTGCAGCCCAGAATACCAATGGGATCCTGGATCCCATCAGAAGAGGGTGGCCAGCACAGTAAGGGATGCGATTGTCCCCCTCTCTTCTGCCTTTGTGATGCCCCATCTGGAATACTGCATCCAAGTCTGGGTCCTCAACATAGGAAAGATGTGGAGCTGTTGGAGAGGGCTACGGAAGTGATCAGAGAGCTGAAGCACTTCCCCCGTGAAGACAGGCTGAGGGAACTAGGCTTGTTCAGACCGGAAAAGAAAAGGCTGCAGAGGGACCTCATTGCTGCCTTCCAGTATTTAAAGGGAATTCATAAACATGAGGGAAATCAACTCTTTGCAAGGGTAAATAGTGAGAGGACAAGGAGGAATGGTGTTAAACTAAAGGAGAGGAGATTTAGCTTAGATGTCAGGGGGAAGTTTTTCACTGAGAGAGTGGTGAGGTGCTGAAACAGGTTGCCCAGATAGGTTGTAGATGCCCCACCCCTGGGGCCAGATTGGATGAGGTCCTGGGAACTTGATATAATGCTTGATCTAGCAGCTGGCAGCCCTGCCTGTGGCAGGGGGGAAGGAAGGGGAGTTGGAACTTGACAATCCTCCCTTTCAACCCAAGACATTCTATGATTCTATTAAATAAAGAAAAGCCATGTTTTCACAAAACCTGTAGGCCCAAGACCCAAAATGTAGTTATTGTTGTTCTGAATAACAACAGTAAATAAAACAATGATCTTTACAGGAAAGAAGATGGAAGCCTTAGAGCGTGCTACAAGATTATACCAGTTTCATTTCCTATTAGATGTTCTTCACCTTTACCTTTATAGATTTTGAGCAACCTGTTATAGAGGGAGATGTCCCTGCGTATAGCAGGGGGTTTGGAACTAGATTGATCTTAAAGATCCCTTCCAACCCAGACCGTTCTATGATTTATTACTTACAGGCATAGTTCTAGTTACAATTCTTGGACTTCCTGACAAAAGACATTTTATTTAAAGTCACTAAACGTTTCTTTGAAGAGCTCCCTCTGCCTTCTGCCAAAACTAAGAAGTACTGATTGCACTCATTCAGAGTGGTTTAAGTTAAAACTTTTCTCACTCCCATTCAGAAGGGAAAAGTCACAGACAGCTGCTTTCACTTGGCCACTGTACCTTTGTGTATTTTTTTGACTGTTGTGATCAGACTTCCTTCCAAAACCAAAGCAGTCAGATTTCTTTCTGCACATCCTATTAATGGATTTTGAAAGATCCTGAGTAGCTATATAGATGTACAGGATCAGGAAAAAACCATTTTGATTATTGCAGATTTCTAATAGTTTGAAGAGGAGACCCCAGATGACAAATACCAGATGAAGACAAATTTCAATAAATAACTTCTGCTAAATCCCAAGCCTCCTAAATCAATGCAATAGCTTTATCTTCTTCACTTTTATTTACTTCTATATAAAATAGATAAATTTCATTATTTTTCTAGCAGAGAAATAGGCACTGAATTTTAGGTATGATTTTTTTTTTGAGCAAGAAGAAAAAGGCATACATGTGTGCATTTATTTGCCACACTTGGAATTTGAAGCTTGTTTCAGAAAACAGTCTTTTTTTTTTTAAAAAAAAAAAGCAACTACTTAGCTATGTCTTTAGCTACCAAATATTACTACTTTTGATTTATTCACAGAACTAAGTGGATTTAAAATTTGTTAGCCCTGTGTGAATATTTTAAGAGTCCATGCACTTAGTCTAAATTGGAAACAGCTAGCGTACCTTGTATAATGCCAGACTTGTCTACAATGAACCAGTCTAAATGAAAAAATGCAATTTACAAAGGCTTCATTCTTTTGTTTGCATTCTAGCAGTATAATGAAATAATGTGTCTTGCTAGAAATTGAGTACTTAAAACAAGTTCCACTTACAGAGCATTTCTTCTCTTCTGAAATACATACTTAAAAATGCTTCACAATTAACATATTGTATACATTTTGCAAGGTCCTCAAAGATCAAGAATTGTATCTGGAAAGACTCTGTCCAATCTGGCAAACAATTACAGCATACATTACACTAAGGTGCATTAAATGTCTGGCTGCTGTGAGGGTACAGAAACGTGCTTACTCACAATTGATTCCAATAACCAAAACAAAGTTGGTTATAATCTAAAATGGAAGTTGAAAAAGAAAAGAAAAAAAGGAGAGACGGGGAAGGACAACAAGTCTAAAAGGCTGCAGACTTCACAACAGCAGAGTGGAAACAAATGGAATATTATAGCTGGGATGCAGTCACAGGACTCTGTGCAATTCTGTTACAGCTCAACACCAACAGCTTCTGGTGAAATTAGTTCTGTGTGCTACTTCAGTGAAAGTATAAAGAAGCACATTCAAAAGCCAACAGCACAAAGAAAACATAGTCATGACTACTCACAATAGAGAATTCTGTACTGAATGTGTGAACTGGACATGGGTTAGGCAAAATGCAAGCAGCCTCCCTTTGCCTGGGATTTTCGTAGCAATGCAAGCCAAGCAATCTAAACAGGAATGTCTGTCTGTTAAGAGGAAGGGAAGAAATAAAACTCCACAGGAACAAAGACTGCTTTCCCCATGGAAAAATGGTAACTTGGGACAACATTTGGCACCACAAGTTCAAAGGGTTATTTTATCAGCATTCTAAGTACAGACCCAGAGATTTTACAGTATTCCTGTCTCCATGCTATTGCTTTTTGTGCCATTCATGGCATTTAAATTATAGACCCACTGCAGCCATGTAGTCAAAACAACACATCATCTGATGAGACACTATTATAATGTCAGTGTGTCTGTTTTAACTGTTCTTTCATATACTGTACTTCTCATCAATCACTCTCTCTGCCAAAAAATGGATACGAGAGACGATTTTATCTTTAGACTCCACTGAAATTTTGTACTCAGACAACTGCAATACTTTGTTCATCACATAATCTAGACTCCCATTTACACTCATGAAATTTTTAGAGGTACAAATAATACCAGGCTAGATGAAAAACCATTTGTGGAGAATTTAAACTGCAAATCTAGGGTATTTTTAGGGAGTCAGTTTAATTGAAGCACAGTACACTAACTTCTAAACTAAATGCCTGATCAAGTGTTTTTAGTGTGTGGTTTCAGTATATATTCCAGATCTACTGGAACACTATTTTCTAGAGACAAGTATTGGCCTGCACACATTGGAGTTATTTGCTGCAACAAATAGTGTTATGCAAGAGCACTATGAAAGCATCTTTAACACAAATATATTTCATTTCTAAACTGTTCTGTGACAGAATTTGAGCTTTACCTAAATGATCCTGAAAAGGTAAAATAGCTCATATGAAGTCATGAACAAAGCTACATACTGAATGCAACTTTGGCCCTATGTTTAAAGCTTTTTCTTCTCAAAAGATAAAAGTAAGCAGTTTCAATGTCACAAAACATATACACATTTTGGGGGGGGGGCAGGGTGTCCTGCTGATAGCCTTCAAAACAGCCAGCTCCATTCAACATGAAAGATTATTTATGAATTTTCTAAATTTCATAATGTTTCCTATTTTCTGCCATTCCACATATGTGCTATTCATCAGCTCAACTATTCAAAACTCAAAGTTGTGTTTTGAATTATTTACATTAAGAAATAAAAAAGTTATTAAAAAACAGCTGAACAATATTTTTTATTAACATATTTCTAATGCCTTATCCAAATAATTTTTTGCTTATTGAATGTATAGTTTCAACTCAGAAGAGCTAAGTATCAGGAATCCATTCAGGTTTTTGAGCACGTAGCCAACTTACCAATATTACCTACAGCAACTGAATATATTCCACAGATCTGTTGAGCTTTTACATTTTTTTCCATGGGGAGTGGGGGATCAGCATACTTTCTTCTTTTCTTCCCACCCCCCCCAGAGCTTTGAAATCGTTCCATTACAAAGGAAAGCAGTATTTGATACTTTACAACTGACCTTGCTAGTTTTATTCTACTATTTTTCCCCTACAATTTTATGTCTTCTACTCTTCCTTTGCACTCCGTTTTAAATTTCATCCAAAGATTACAATTGCACAAAGAATATAAAAGCAAAATAAAACTCCCCCTGCCCTTCTCAAAATGAAACGCATTACAGGTGCTGCAAAAAGTTATGCAGACCCATGAAGATGTCAGACCACATTCTTTTTTTCCTTAAACAAAAGCTCTCAAACAGCTGACATAAAAACATAGAAGTAGATCTACTTTTTAAAGTCTTGGACTGTCTGAAATATTTTTTACTGACAAGTGCTTCTGACTAAGTTCCATGAAGCCTTATGAAGCATACTCAGCGTGGCTGAGATTAGACATTCCTGAATTGAGATTGGAAAGAACCCCTAGTCCACTGTCCTGCTTAAACCAGTGCAAAATCTGATATCACCCCATGCTGGCATCTCATCTAACCAAATCTCAAAAATTGCCAAGAATGGAGAGATCTTTTGCTTGGTGTTCAGCTCCTTTAGTTCAAGAGGGATTTACCATTCAAGTAACAGTAAAAATACAAGGTATTCTCTTCAGACACCTGACCTGCCGTAAAAGCCATGGTATTACATGACACATTTAATTCATTTAATACTTGACCACCATATGCCCATAATTTACATTTCATGTGAAGAAGAGAGAGGTTACTGAATGAACACTAGAATATTTTCTCCTGTATCCTCCTAATGGCTGGTCCATTTTTATCTTACTTTATCTTACTGATGTGCTTCTGTTTTCATTGTCAGCAGAAACAGACATAACTGTGGCAGAAAAACAGGGAGAAGACTGCATTTAAATACAAAACAAAACCAAAAGAGAATGATCTGCACTCTCTGTATCCCTTCTTACAAACTAGCAAGATGTTTAAGTTAGACTACGTACACAGTTCATTCTGAAAGTAATGCCTCCTACTTAATTCCATGGAAACTACAGGAGATACAAAGAGCATGGTAACTATCTAACAGAACAAAGTCTCAGCTACTAAACACCATTTTTTAACACTGTCTCCACCATTAGCTTTGCATTTTTGCCAGTGAAGATTAAGAGCCCGAATGCTTCAGTTGTAAAAATCAACACCAGCAGAAGTGTCGCACTGTTTCACAGCTGCTATAACATCATTGCTAGGAAAACACCCCACAGTCCATCTTTCACTGGCCTGAACAGATAGAATTCAGAAGGTGACAAATCCATCCAGACTGTACTGTGGGTGTGGTAGGACAGTGCAGCCAAGATTGACAATGCTCTCCATTGTTCCGTTGTCTTCAAACTGGTATAGGGCCTGGCGGGATTGAATTGCAAGAGGAAGGTTGTCTTCTTCTCCAGCCTGACTCAGGAAGTTCAAGCCCTTGTTATGATGTAGCAGTCAGCACTGATGATTTATCCGGGTTACAGATACAGACAAAATGCAGAATGACCATCCCTTTCCTATCCCAAGAGACAGGCACATCACTTTACCTACTGAGGGCTTATAATATCTTGCACATTCTCTTCAATGGGGATTTTCAATGTCCACTCTGTGGACTGCCATTTTAACCTCAGCTCATAGAGGTAACATCAAGTCTCATCACTGGTAATGGTGTGACCCAGAAAACTGCCATCTTCAGTGTCACTTTGGTTCAGTAGGTCCTGAAAATTTTGCAGTGTTCTTTCTGCTGTTGCGTGAGCATTCGTGGCATCCATCTGGCACAAATGTTCCAATATTTCAACCTTACCACCATCATTTCCAATACTCTGAAGCTCATCTTCAGCTCAATACCCAGATCCCTACTCCTAATCCACTGATTCACCCAAATGAACTGATCGAGATGTTCTTCATTTCATGGTATGATGGCTGTGCATGATCATCCAGAACATGTCTTGTCTTTCACACTGCCGTTGCCACTGCTGAAACACACCACCCACGGCCTCACACTGTGTTCACATCCACTGCTTTGTCTCCAAAAGCATTCAGTAATCATTGACGAATACAAATGAAGGCAATTTTTCCCACATGGAGGAATTCAATAACACCTTAGTTTCATATGCACTTCTATGTCAGATGCCTTTGTCAGACTGCCCCTCTGCTGCTGTCTGTCACACAGCAACAAAATGTAACTGAATAATTGGTGGGAAGGTTCAACCTCTCCTTTATTATCATCAACATCCACTTCTGCTGTCATGGGCCAACATAATAAGATAGGAGGTATTACTTTCAAAGCAGCCCTCATACATTCAAAAATCCAGCCATACCTATTTTAACCATTTCTTTTCAAGTATCAAGCAGCTGCATTCTTGCATGTGATGGAACTGAATGGGACAATGAAATACAAACAAGTCTGCTCTGGGCTTTTCACTTCTAATAATCAAATTCATAAGACAGTAGAGAAGCTTGAAGCAGGGATACCACCCTCGTGATTTTAAAATGCTGTTGTAGATTTTACGTTATGAAAATTAAACAAATGAGAATGAAATTTAAGATAACACATTAGAGTTTCTATATAAATTTAATAATTACTTTTATAATCAGGTGATTTCCCACTGATACTATCTATAGTATAAATGAATTAGCATAATGCGTGATTTGCTGAGCTTGTCCAGAAACCACTTTTTAAACTGCAGATTTTGACACACATTTTTAATCACATCCCTAGCAGTTAAAACATTATCAAGTTTCATGATCAAGTTTCTACATCTGATATGAAAGAAATAGAGACACATTTTATCTTCTTGCACTACATTTTTGCAACGCATTTGAGTTTTATCATTTAAATACAACTGAAGGCATGCTTTTGTTTCCAACCAATATGCCCTCACTGAATAGTGGAGGAATCCCACTATTCCCTTGGGAGATAACATAGAACAGTGCTGCAGTGATGGGGCAAGATGCAGGGAAGGTGGAGGGATGAAAAAACACAGCAATCTGAATCTCCCTACCAGGCCTGCACCAGGCAGCATCCATCTTAGTCATACTTGCTCTTCAACCACACTTCATAAGCTATTGCACAGCACACCTCTCACAAGAATAGGCATGTTTTCTATGCTTGTCTCATTTTACATAACCAGAATTTGTTCACCCTCACTGTCTCAATATAATGAATGAGAAATCAAACGAGTCAGCAAGATTCATACCATTACACTTTCTTATAACCAGTTTTTCCAAGAATCCCCAACAGCATCAAGAAAGATGCAGAATGTTTTTGATTACCTGACCTTATGAAGGAGCAAACAAGTCCAAGAAATATTAGCATAAAATTTCAGTAATAGATTTATAATGCATTCAAGGAGGTGAACAAAGATAAGAAAGCTCAAAATGCAGTTAATTCCTTTTGAAACCTATTAAGAATTCTTTGGTAAAAAGGAAAAACCCTTTTTAAGGTAGACTATATTTAATATACTCAGAATAGAAGAAAACTACACAATACTTAAGGTTCAAATTTGTAGATCAGCAAGGCTTAAGAGAAAACCAGTCCTACACTAGTAATTCTCCATATTAAAAATTTTAAAACAAGTAATTTATACCAGAGCTGTTTCCCATCAATTTTACTCTGAAGATCTTGTAAGACGGCATGCTCTCTTCATCCAGGCCAACTACTTGCTGGCAGAATGATCAGCAGAAATAAAAACCAGAAGTTCCATATAAAAAATATTTTAACTTCTCCAGTTTGCTTTTGGTGTGGCTTAGCTAAAAGTTAATTTACATACTAAAAGCCCTTCTTAAACCCTCAAACTCAGATATTAACATTTTCAGCTAGCGAAGTCACTTGCATTAATCTATTTTTCTAAATTAGGTGCCTAGAATTTGCAGATGAAGCTACATTTTTTAATAACAGAAACAGACTTTTCAGTTCTGATTTACCTGCTAAATCTCTTCCTGGAGAACTATCCAGCAGAAGAAGATGCATCATATGTACAGATTTCTTGGCTGTACTGTCACACATCACCAGGAGCTGTCACTTCAGCATAAGGATCAAATTATGCTAAGAGGAAAGCAGAACAGCCAGCAAAGAATAAGACAAGTCAGCTTAATCAAACTCACAATCATTACATCTTTTTCATTATAGAGAAGAGAAAACAAAATAAAGTCCTAAAGACATATTAGTGCAACAGAGACTGAAGTCACAAGTTACCAAACATTGGAATTACCTTCCAAGCATCTATACTCAACATAACCATTGAGATTTATGTCTATATCTATATAGACAGCAACATATATCGCATAGAGAACTGTGCACATAAGAGGACTGCCAGAAACAAGCAGATTTGAAAGAGCTCTTAAATTCACCAGGGGAATGAAAATCAAAGAGGTATAGAACTGCAGCCACAAAGGTTTGGATTTAGTGTTGCTGCTTTCTACCATTAGGAGAAACTCACTAACTTTTCTCTCAACTGGCAAAGGAATAAGCAGTTTTTGCTGCTTTCCTCTGAAGAAATAGCTTTCACAGCCAAGGCATGGAGGACCTGAATTCAAATTCCAACTGTACTGATGAGATTTGAGATTTTGAAACCAAATCTACTCCGTATCCACTACCTGGTATGCCAGCGCAAGGAATACTCTCAAATGCTTTCTCCATACGTTTCTGCACTTTGCAAAGAGCAATCGAGTATTCAGCTGGCAGCAAAGAGTATGTCCAGCTACAGCACAGTAACAGCCACCAGCCTTTCTTGTCTTGGGCATTTGCTCCAATGCCTGGCTGCTTGCAGCAAGAGAATTGCCAGGGCAGGGAGCTGCAGGTGCCTGCAACCAGCTGTGCAAGGAGTACTGACATGAGGCCAGCACCAATCTGACCCAGGCACTGGGAAACTCATTTGACAGATGTTCTGGCAACCAGGCTTTTGGGCAACTCCCTGGTGAAATAAATTCTGAATAAGGCTTTTGAGGACAGTTGTTTAATTTAGGTAGTCTGGACTAGCACTTAAGTTAGCTGCGGCATATATTTTAAGAATATAATGCAGCTTGATAAGGTTTCATTATACTCACTATTTAATGGTGGTTTTAAATGACTACTATAAATAGTTTGCTTACTTGTAAGCATGATTGGAAAACTTACTCTGTTCTTACACAATCATATTCATCCATATTTCTTTTAAAGATCTAAAGATACCCTAGAAACCAGAAAAGCACTAAAGAGGCATTCATGGTTGTAGAGATTTGTTGGCACACTTGCATTAGTTGTTCTGAGCTTCGTTTTTAGTATCGCACCATTTTAAGTTTTCAGTATGCCAACTCTGCATAGATATCATCTCTGTGGTAGAAGCAGGGTGCAGCTGAACGGCTTCATAGATATTCTGCTGGTTGGTGGTGTGTTACATGTGCAAAGCAGTTTGGTGTTGCTATTTAGACTTGATTGGCAGCAAAATGCTTTTTGTTTAAAATAGAATTTCCAAATTCACTAAACACAAGTCTTGGCAAGTGAAGAACTGAACGTCAAGTATGTGAGCATAAAGACATTGCATACAGTATCAAATACCAAAGGAAATTAAATAAGACCTTGATACCATTTCAGTCCAGTTCAACTCTTTAACCACACAGGATGGCAAGATGTTTGTTACATAACAGCAAATTCAGATGGCTTTTTTTTTTTCTTTTAAATCCTGCCATCTTTACAGTGAAGAGCAGAGGATTAGACATCCACAGATTCTGAGAGACAGAGAGAGGAGCCAGCAGCAATATTTAGCACAGAGTGAATGATTCCTGGCACCATTTAGCTTCTCTGCATCAGGAATCTGGCAGCCTCTATTCAAAGATGCTGATTGAATAGTTAATATCAGTGTTATACATAGGCTCAAAACAAGCACAAAAAATAAATGAGAACAACTAGGACCTAAGCCCCCAACTTACTTTCATCTCTCTATATAAAATACATATATATACATATATACAGAAAATGGTGGGAGTGGGGTTTAAATACTGGGCAGAACGCCAAAGCAAAAAGAATGCAGACAAAGGGCATAGTTCATCTTCTGACTACACATCTATGAAAATACCTTTATAAAATATATATCAAACTTTTTTAGGCACAAGAAAGCCATAATGCAACGTAAATTGTTAGTTCTTAATTTTCACAAGACAGCATAATCTTCAAGGTACAGAATGTTTTTTAATCAGTAGAATTATCCCTATTTTCTCTCAGAATTATAAAGCTCTAGCAAGTCTTTATAACCATAAAGATAGCACATTTAGTCTTTCACTATACTTAGGAATTTCAAACTACAGAAACCACAACTAATCACCCACCAAGTCTGTGTGGAAATCTGCTGATCATTTGAGAAAAGCAGCCTTGTTTTACTGCCAAATGTCAAAATGGAACTAAGTGGTGAGATGCACACACTGAATACTCTTGCACTCTAAAGTTTGGCAGAAATATATTTATGCACACACAAGGACATGGTTACAGACTTGCACTTTGAGAAACCATGAAAAAAGACAAACTAAATTGGTTGACGTCCTTAAAGGGAAGAGGCTTGTAAAAAAAATACACCATACTGGATCATATCAAATGGTCCATCAGAAGCACACTTCCCGCAACTGAGATTTTTTAGTCCATGCAGTGAAATTCTTCCCATTTGTCTGTCATAACCAAGCACCTGAAATGCACTTTTAGAACTAATCCAGCAGCATAGGCCCAACCTAGGTGAGATTTCTCAGACCTCAGATGTGTCCAATCCAACCCACTTTCTCATTTACTTCATCTTTTCAATCATGTGTACGCACAACTGCAGAAAATTAGTTATCCAAAACGAATACAAACAAGTTTCCTAATGGAACAAACGGAACGGAACTGCAATGGTTGTTCCTATGTTACTTGAGGTGAATTATTTCTCTGCTTATCCCCCAAGATATTGGCATGGCATACTCAGTCTGTACTGACTCATTTTCTGCTGTTGCTTCCTTCATTCATGATCAGCTTTCACATTTTGTGATTTCATCCAGTAACTGAAGTTTGAATGCTAGGGAGGCATAGCTGCCCACATAGCTACGTGTTTTAACTCTCTGTTTCAAGGTTTTCCTTTGTCATATTTGCTAGATATTTAATTCTTTCTAGACTACTTACTCTCCACCTCTTTTGATTATACAAGGCTATGAAGGACAATATATTTTCACTGCATAGGGACAGCTGATGCCACAGAGTGTGTGTGACATGAATGAGAGAACCCAAAGGGAAATGAGTTTCAAGATCCCAATCTGAATAGCAAGCAGAAGTCAAAATCTGAGTTCAAGACAGCAACTGTTAGTGAAAGTGCTTTCTCTAACCTCTTTTTTTTTTCCCCCTAGCAAGCTCTCATACAAGTATCCTGAAGCAAAGCAGCTTGTATGTGTGCAAACACACACAAGCTCTTGGCCTCCTATGTTTCTGCTGATCTGTTTTAGGGGCAGCTTGTCCAACTTGAAGCCGTTTGCTCTGTAACTTCTCAAAAAGAAGTTGCTATCATGCATTTGACTGAGGATGTGATGGCACTGCTTATGTCCTCTTTTTAGAGGGCAGCTCTGTTGTTTTATTCCACATAAGCTTATTATCCTTGATAAGCACATATGCAGGCTTTCCCCCCCCAAAAATACTCAGCCATGGCCTTCCTGTTTCTACTCTGTTACTCACATGCCAATAAAATCCAAATCTCATCTAGTGAGGAGGAAAAAAAAAAAGAAAAACACACACCCAATAAGAAATGGAGTCATGTAAATATTATCAGAAGACTCTTACACAATGTAGGCAATCTAATATAATTGTAAACACCTTACTAAGATTTTGTTCCTAACTCTCAGATATACCATCTAAGATACGTGTTGGAGAGTAAGCACTGGAAGGAAGGCAAAGAACAGGAGAGGGAAAAAGCAAAGCTATTATAGGAATGTGGTAGTGCTATGCTACCCTTTTTTTTTTCTTTAATTCAGCAGGAGTTTGTCATAACTGCAGTAGCACAGTGACTCCTTTTACACTGAATAATTTCCAGCATTTCTGTATAATTACATCTCAGGTACACATACTGAAGACAATTTTCTAATCTTGCAAGCATAGGCATATAGAAGAGCAAGACAGACCACTAAGCTTCAACTTGCCTTGGCCCTTACATTTCTGAAGGATACTTCCCCCTCTCCAAATATCTGAGAAATTCACTGCCTCTGCACAGAGGAAGGAAAACACTGAAAGAACAGAACTTGTACAGGCACAATAATTTCAGTTTCTATTTTATGTTTTACAAATTTTTGCGTATGTATGTTTTTCTCAAATAGTTTGAATGAAATGCAAAGCTCCAGAGGGAAAAAAAATATGATCAAGTTAGCTTATTTATTCTCTTGTTGAAGTGTTTTCATACATTTGAGAAGAAAATAGATCTCAGAAGACATTTTTCCTAAATTTCCTTGCAGTTTTTGCCCCCAAAGTGGGGCAAATCACTAAGTATTTTAACTACTGCTAGTTCTCACTCGTTCCTTCACTGTATCTTACGTTAGTGATGCTACGAACAGCAAACAACATGTGGCAATAATATCCAACTCTTATGCAAGATACAGCCTAGACCTTCAATATGACAGTTAAGCATGATCCACATTTCACAAGATAAATGAGATCCAGTGACATGAACAGACTGGTTATATGCTTTCTTTGGTCATATTATATTCTTTCATCCCATTCAGTAATTCATTTCTTGTATCCTCTCTTACATAGCCTTAAGGGATGGTGTGTGGAACCTTAAACCAGTTTCAATCAATGGGATGAGGTCAGCCTTGAGATTCGTGTGACAGGCAAGATTAAAATGTGCTTGCCCCAAGTCTAAGCTGTCTGAATAAGGCACCATGTTACGCTGCATGCTTGTTGCCAGGTTGAATTGAAAACAAAAGTTATATTAAAAGACAGCCAGATCATTATTTCTCCTTTCTGCCCCCTCCTCAAGCGCCTAAGGTCATTTTCCCTAACAAAAATGAAAGTCCTTTTTGGAAGTGTTTTTGTGCTAAACAGCAGTGGTTAATTTCTTGCAACTAATTAGTTATTCAAGTGAAAGTATAATGATCCTCCAACATGATTGAAAGTGCTTCAACCGAGTTTCCTGCTAACAGCATACTTCTAGAGAAGACGCAATAAATCAGCAGGGTTATGGAAATCTTTAAAACAAAGCATGTCTACGACAGGAACCCATTAAAGATGTAGCCATGTAATATTTATGTACCTAGCTGACTTGTGCTTTTAACCTAGCACTTTCAGCCATAGCTTTTAGCACCTGGGTCATTCACTAAGAATGAAATTCACTGTATCTGCTAAAAGCCAGCATAATGTCTCTGCATTAGGTGTTCAGACAGAGTTTACATAGGATTTAAGCAATGGAGCCCTCCCACTGAATGGAATCTCATCCTGAGTTTTCCAAAGAAAAATACAAATAGAACACCTTTACACTGCATAGTAATTTCAATGAAACTCCCCAGATGCCATTAGAAGGATTTTGGAAATACCATGAGGTAAAGATGTTAAAAACAAAAAAACCACAACAAACAAAAAGAGGTCATTAACAGCAGAAACACCTACAATCTTTCAGAACAGCCAGCATCACCTATGGTTGTATAAATAATGGTTTTATTATTGTTAGTGGTTACAGAGGCTGATCTCTAAACCTGGTGCTCTCAGTAAAGGCCCTGCCTGCATTGGAATCTTTTTTGACATACTACTAACCAGTATAGACCGGCTATTTAAATATACTCAGAACTGGAAAAGAGCAAGACTCAGTTGCGTGGAAATACATTTTTATTATGTTTGGGCCTTTTGGATGTTACAGATGTATAAATCTGATAGCCTTAGATCTCCAAAAGAAAGAAATCCTCTTTTCTCCCATCACAATCTACTGCTTGTGTTGTGTGTTTATGTGAATTTTTAAAGCACACACAAGCACATGTGAAGCAAAGGGAATGTTTTAATAATCCCCGCATCCTTTAGCTATACGTATTTTCCTTCATCCGATTCTGTCATTTACTTTATTGCCAGGCTTCTAGTCCATCTCCCACAGTTTTAATAGACAGAATTTGGATTCCTGAACCAGTTTCAGTCAAGTTCCCAGAACTTGGCTTTTTTTCTCCCCCTCCTCCTGTCTTACTCTTTCTTCCTGCAGCAGATAACTACAAAGAGGGAAACCTCACTGCTGAGGGGCTGGAAGAAGGAAAGTTCAGGAAAGTGTGCAGAAACTGCATTTCCTGGGAGTCTAGGAAAGGGGAGAAAGCAAAAAAGATAAGAAATTAGCACAAAAAAAGGGCCTGAAGGACAGAGAAGAGATTAAACATCGCTTTCCCTTCCTAATAAAATCATCTTTGCTCTCACCATAGGTTTTTGGGCCAATGATCACTTTCAACTCACACTTTCTGTTGGAAAAATAAATTAAGAGTCCAGTTTAATTTTGTCAATAGAAAGTTTAAAGCGGTCACTGGAGCACAAAGTGATTTTCAAAAGGCAGCTGAACTGAACAGGGACAAGGATGAGGATGCTGGGACAGCCACAAAAGTACAGGCAAATTAAAAATACTGCAAGAGTACCAATTTTCAACAAAATAGATAAAGCTTTTATAAGAGTTCCTGCAATCCTGTAACTTTTGTTGTAGGCTTTGTTTATACTTAAAAACACAATTGCCAGAGCAGAAAACAAGTGTTTTGTGTGTTGGTCTTTATATATAGGAAAACAACAGTCAATGAACTAGGCATTAACTTCATGAACATGTAGGATTACTCTTCACCCATGCTGTAAATCATTGGATCTAGTACAAGTAATTGTACTGCAATGGTTTTTGCTACACTAAGCATTTCAGCTGTGTGCCCAGTCCTTCCAAGTCTGAGCTTATGCTGTATTCAGAGCTTTGTGGGATTTAGTCAATAGCATGTTTGATTTGAATGGTTTTTCCTAGATAACAGTAACACAAATCCATAACTTGTGTAACAAAAACCCAAAGCTTGTTTAGATCACTTAACATGCCTAAAAAGCCTAAGCTCAAGACTGTAAAAAATAATAATAATAAAAGTAGAAAAAGCACTTCTTTAGAAGGGTCTCTGCTGTTGCACTACCAGAAGGCAAAAAGCATATTACACTATGAGCCAGAAACTGTTGTGCTCTTCTAAACCGCAGCAATGACTTGCATAAAAAGACTTCAAGGCATTTCCTCTTCTCCCTGAAGATAGCCACGAGTCTTTCTACTGCCCCAGGATGCACACTGAAGTGACTGCAAGACAGGCATATCTTTTGCATCCTAAACAACAGCCTTTATTTATCAAAGCACACAACATGCAATGGACAGTCAAAACAAAGCAAAACCAGTGACTCCAAGTATCCTAAGGAAACTTTGTTCCAAACTGAGCATATGTCCCTCTCATAGATGGACGTTACGTTGCCTGTTTAGCAACTGCCCCTCTATTTTCTTAAGTTCATGCCTTAAGAATTTTATTTCACCAGCATTTATACACAGACACCCATGAGGTTTTCAACATAGCCTTGAATTCGTGGTTTAACCTTTGTGAAGCATGCTGGTATTTTCAAGGATGAATTTGAAGAACAACCTCATTTTAAGGTATATGTGGAAAATACCAAGTTTGTCAGCAATAAATACCTTGGCATATAGAAATTTTGCAAAGGAAAAAACCCACAAAAATCCCAAAACATAATTACAGCAAAGCAGATACTGTCATCAGGCAGCGATTTGCCATCCTTACATTTGCAGAATAACAGTTCTAACTGAATATCTTCTGCCTTTTGCTAGTACCGTGTGATAAACACAGCATTTGAAAGCATGTGTACACGGATATATTTTCCATATCTACATGCTACGTAAGAAGTTCCTGATATTTAAACAAAGCAGAGACACAGAACCTAAAAAGGTGCCTCTCTTGCAGTGAGGACACAATTCCTGCTCTAAGGGCCTGGGGCAGTGTGCCTCAAATGCTAATAGCTCAAGTTGTGTGCAATAGCCCTATACTGTTTATATAGCACTTCACATGTTCAAAGCACTATGAGATATCAGCCATCACTACACTTTTATGAGACTCTAAGTATTACCCACTAAATGTTAAGGTTCAAATGACTTGTTCTTGATCAAAAGAAACTTTGTGCGGCAGGACCATAATTATTTGAATTCGGTAATTCTGACAGTCCATTCCTATAGTGACTCAAAAAAAAAAAAAGAGGGGGATGGGATATTTAAAGCCAGTTGCAACTGCACTCTGTTCTGGCTGTGTTAAGTACAGGCATAAGGAGAATCCCAAAGCTAACTCTCACAAAAGCAGCACCTGCCTCCAAAGAAAATGAAAACTGATGAAATTTTTCATTTTAAAAGCACAAATACAAAAACTGTTTTTAAAGCCTCAGTCATGTTTTTCTGAGTATATGTATGTCATAATCATCGTGAAGAACCTAAAAGGTAATACTGTACAGAAATAGACTAGAAAACTTAAGATGTATATCACATCATCTGCACTGAAGCAGGTTTTCCTTTTTTGCTGTTGCTGTTTTGATAAAGGTTGGGTTTTGATTTTTTCCTCCTCCTTTAGAAATCAGGAGGAAAAGCAGGCAAAGGCCAAGGCAACTTGCAATAGGACTTACATCAATACTTTTAGTAATACAAAATATTTTCCTGTTTTTAGACAGAAATTCATCCTATGAAAACCCAGTTGCCATTGCTGATACTTATTAACTCAGGGTCAAAATATCAACTCTCCCTTCCCATGAAGGAAATACAATGAAGCAGACAGTGAAAAGCAGCCAATCAGTTTTGCTACCTACATCTAAATCCTTCCTTGAAATAAGGAATGTTGTGCTCAGGGACATGGTTTAGCAGAGGGTTGTTAGAGTTCAGGTAGTATGGTTAGGTTGCTGTTGGACCTGATAGTCTTTAAGGTCTTTTCCAACCTGAGCAATTCTAGGATTCTGGGATTCTAATCAAGGCTGAACAAAATTGATTCTGAAGATTTTTGTACTTATATATAGATATTGGGATTTCAAAATGAGAAAATGAAAACTATTTTAAATTCACATCCAGCACATGTCCTATCATACACAATTTTCATTCCCACATCTTACATTTTAACTTGCACACAGCCTTTTGTTTCCATATATACTGTATTTTTTCAGAACACAGCTTTTCAATTACTGCCTTTCAAATCTTGTCTGCAGGATCACGTACAAAATATTTAGTACTGAGACAAAAATGTAGGCCTCTACACACAGCACAGATTCAACAAATAAGGGAAGGGCTCCTATTTAAACAGGGGAGGGTAAGAAATTCCCTTCAAAAGCAGTACATAGTACAGAGTTTTACTAACAGAACCTCTT
Organism: Chrysolophus pictus; assembly: GCA_037305975.1. Lineage (NCBI taxonomy): Eukaryota > Metazoa > Chordata > Aves > Galliformes > Phasianidae > Chrysolophus > Chrysolophus pictus. The sequence continues at coordinate 8,785,754 of CM074583.1, read as the reverse complement.
GTGTTTTAGCCAAGTTGATCTGTTGTTTGTAATATTTACCCCATCTCTCCTACAACTTCTATTAGACATTGTTGGGTACAAGCCACTCAGAACTCTATGCCAGGCTGTTTGCTATATCAAAAAAATCCAAACTTACATTACTGAGATATTTTCTAAAATATTAAAATTTAAGCACAATGTCAGTAGATGAGTGTTGCTTCATGAATATTAATGCAAAAAGTAGTTACAAATCTCCATCTATTGATCTAAAGAACAGATGCTTGCATATGATTTATGAACATAGAAATATGTGCGTATCTTCCATAAATAGTAACGTGTCCCAGTAACAAAAAAAAAGTGGAGAACTGTCGTCCAAAAGGACTGGAAAACGGCATGCAATATTAGAATATATTCACCAATTTCTTGGCTTTAGATATAAAGCAAAGTTAACAGGTCCAGCACAGCAATCCTCCATGTTGGAAAAACACCATTTCAAACAAGATTAACGTGAAGGAATACTCACTCAAATTGCAAACTCTGGTTCAATTGTTCAGATGTAAAAGTACATTTAGAAAATGAGAATGCAACTGTGATCTAATAAATAAAAATAGCAATTTTCATTGAGTTATAATTTTTTGCTGTAAGCAAAAGTCAACCAAACTCACATTGCATTGAGTATTTTCACATTAAATTTTGATTTGGGGGGGGGGTTTAAAATCAAAATTTAATGAAACAGTAATCAGGTAAAATTTTGGTGAGCAAAGCATACTTTCAAACACTAAATACATTATTTTTGGAAGTACAGTTGAGTATTTGACCAAATATTATGACTGCTCTTCACATTTGCTCTGTAGCTAAACTAGCCTGGCTAATGAGCATCCCACCTCAAACTGTCCCGTAAACATTACTTGACAGGTTTTACCTCAAAAGCAGAGTCAGTTTTTTGAGAACAGACTTGTAAGAAACCTAGTTAAAGGCTACAAGCACGTGAGTTTGCAAACTTGGAGATGTACTGGTTTCTGGGCCAGCAGAACTACAAGAGAACCCAAGAAACTGCACATTACACTGTGACACGTATGCATGTCACAGAAGTTTTGGGTTGGTTTAAGAACAGACATGGTATTACTTTTTCACCTCCAAAAAGAATTTCCTGTGTGCCATGCTATTTTTCTCTTCTGGAAAATTAGTCAAGAACGTGGCTAATTCTGCATAACTTTAGATTTCTCCATACCATTATGTACAATTGCAGTATTCTCTCCTGACTGGAGTGGCAAGCACGAGTACTTTGAAATATTATACAGCTGCTACTCTCCTCCAGAAGCAGCGATACTCCAGTAAATACTCCCCAAAACATCTTTTTCCAGTAGAGGTTTACAAAAACATTACCACGTTTCCATAGGTTGACACAATACAAAAACATCTGATCATCTAGCTGAAAAACACTGGCCTTTAGCATTACTGCAGAAATAATTAGGAGCCATACTTCAACCAACTGCAGAAACAACTCCAGTTAGTTTTTGTATAATACAATTAGAGTCTTATATTACAGGAAAGGTTATTGGGTTCTCTTCTTGCAATTTTTAAGATCAAAGAAGAAATGAACACTTTTCATTTTGTCAGGTAAAGACCTTCCTTTTGATGGCTGTACAGAGTCTTGATTTCCAGTGTATAACTCAGACATCCACGAATAAATTGAATCTCTAATAACAACAGTCAGCTGGATTTAATTCCTCCTCTTGATGGAAGCACAGCACTGTCAATACACAGTGAGATTTAGTATTGCTGTTAATTTACTGCAGGTAAAATGTAGATACAACATGAAGATCTAGCATCTAAAAACAGCTTAAGATAAACAGGAAAAATAAAAAAGGAAAAGATGATAAAAACTGATGAGTGATCATTCTACTTCTTTTTTTTTTTTTTTTTCCAGAGGAGAATCCAGGTGCCAGCTGGTGGAAAGGCAGATGCCACTCATTTCAGTGAACTTGCACCAGTTTACATTAACTGAGAGTCTGATCCCACGTGCATTAGAGTTATTTTTAGGCACTTGCATTGGAACTCACTTCAGTGACAATTAAAAATACATCCACACATCACATTACATCCTGTTCCCAAGTGTATGACTGGAAGCCTGTTGACAGGCTGTGGGAGAGGGCAAGTAGAAGTAGCCAAGAACTGTACCCATGAGATAACTTTGTAAGATGAGTATTAACCCTGAATTTCAGTTGTCTTTTCTTTTCTACTGTGACTCTTTGCCTGCAGAAGTCCCAGCTCTTCACCTTCCAGTAGTAATTCAATGCTTGCAAAGGAAAAAATAAAACAAACCACCATGCTGTAAGACCACATAGAGGGTTTAAGTAAGTTAAAAAAAAAAAAAAAAAAGACTGGTCTCATCATCTAGAATTGTAAGAAAACCCCCCCAAACTGAGATTTGAGATTTGTTCAACTAAGCATTTGTTCCAAGGGACTGCACTGCTGGACAAGCAGTAAAACTGTTAAAAATACTGAAACAGCTGTTGGAAGCTCTATTTCAGCAAGCAGTTAATGTGAGGGAGGGAGAAACAAGAAAGGAAGAGGTGGAGCAATAATCAAGGCAGAGCAGTACTTCATAACTCCAGCCATCTTAGTAGGGAGAGAGAGCTAAATAGTAAATTCATTTACATAGAGCAGCTGTTAAGCATGAAGATATTGCATAAAAGAATCTTGTTACCATTATTAACTGGTACAATGAATATTTGTCTTTTGATTCAAGATAGCAAGGTCAAAATGGAAAAGCTAACTAATTAAAAATGAAGATGTAGCTCACGTACCAACTGAAGTAATTGTTTGTTTGTACAGCACGACACCCACATCTCCAATTTAGGTCAGGCTATCAAGAAGAGGAAAAGGGACTGAAGATGAGATGCTCTACTTCACACAGTTGCCCTCTGGAAGGGCTGGCAAAGGCAGTCACTTAAATTAAGTACAGGTCATCAGACAGGATATCTAATCTATTCCTAAAACAGGCAGCTCTCGCAGTCCAAATCCCTATGGCCTTTACAGCAACACAACGAACTACTTCCTCATGTACCTCTGTCAATTCACGTTAGGTTCCTATTTTTTTTAAAGCGATATTTCATGTACACCATGACCCTATTGCTCACAGCAAGGAAAGCGCTTTGGTTTATTTATGACCTACTAACCTTAAATAAAAAAAACATACATCCAATCTGAATGTTCACATAAGCCTGCAGATCTGAAATAAAACTTAAAATAAAGCTGGCATTTGTAATAGCTAGCTAAGCCCAGTAAGGGATTTAGAAAAAAAATTAAAATTAAAACCAGATGAGAGAAGATGAAAGCATTTTTACCCTGCATAACCTGCACACATCATGAATGATGGCTGGAGCTCAGGAATACTTTTTTGTGTTTTTGTACTTACAAGTTTCAGCCCACTTCAACAGCGGCTAGGTAACCAAGGAAATACTGAGGTTTTCCCATTACAGGGTTGGGAGGGAATAATAACAACCCATGAAAGCAATTCCTTTTAAGATGCAATCCATCCAGCCACGAGCTCTACACAGCTCCTCTCTTTTCCTTACACCCCATCCTAACTGCCAGGTATCAGTCTGGCCAGACCTCATATTGAAATATGATGTGACAGAGGGAAGCAGTGAACAAGACCATAGGAATAAATACTGAAAGAAATGGCATAAAGAAAGAAAGCTTATAGCAGGGAATATGTGAAACACAAGTGACCCTATACATATTTTGGTAGAACAACATTGAACAGATGCAGATGCACAAAAGACTATTCAGTTGAAGAGTTTATAAAGAACTGTCATGAAGAACTCCCTTCCTCTCTACATCCATGGGGTTGAATTGTGATATGGACAGTACAAATAAATGAAAAAAAAAAAATCAAGCTTCAGACCTAAAATATCAACAGCAAACATCTTCTGCTGAATCAGCACCAAAAAAGGGAGGAAAGGGCATCTATGCCACAATTGGTTGGAACTAGAACTCACAGATACTCGTGATCACAGTGAAATTCCTAAATTAAAAAAAAACTACAGAAAAGAGAAATTCTTTACATTCTGTTCTGTAGTTTTTCAGCAGGATATATTAATGCCTCTGTTCTTTAGATACTTTAGATGTATTTGATATAAATGCAGTTATCTGTACAAGAAGAGCAATTTGTTGAAAGAAACAGATGCAACCAAGTTCTTGTCACAGCATTTGTTTAAAAAAGAAAATATACACAGGCAGCATATTTATGACCTGAAGTCTTTTGGTGCTATCTCTTTACAAAGACCATTTTATAAAAATTTTTATTTAAGTGCAGAAAGCAATGAGAGAGTACAAGACCAGCTTGTCCTCTGGTAAAAGATTTAACAAGTAGCAGCTCCTAAAAGCCAGTGAATCACTCACAGTTTCAGTGTAGTAATCTAAGAGCAGCCCTAACTAAAGGAACTCAGACCAACAAAGCTGCAAGAGAACAACTTTCTGCAGGAGAACTGCTAACAAGCACGAGTAAGGTAAAATCCCTGTGTTACCATTTTGTGCCTTCTGCTACAATCTCAGAAATTCTTCCTGTGAAACATTAAAATTGTAATCCTATATATAATCCTGTGTGTGTGTAAAAAAATATATGTTTATATATAGAGTCAAAAAATATGAGGACAATTTAGTTGGAAAGCTCAGATGCTGGAAAAAAAAGTTTCTGCTACTGTGGAAATTGTTATGTACTTTAATTTGTAATGAGCAAGTTGTGGATATAAACAGTGTGTAGCCACAAAAAAACATGAAAAGAAATTTAGGTCATCAAACCTTGATGTAAACTCATCAAGAGGTGAATATTGGCAGATTTTACTCTGCTTACTTTATATTTTTACTCTATTGGGCACAGTATGAACTGTAACACCAATTCACAATATTCTTGGCAGGATCTGCTAATACACAGGTGAAACTTCATGTTTCGGTTTGCTATGAAGTTCAGTTTTGTAATAATACAGACAATAACAAATCCACTTCTGCCTGGATGACCAACTACATACTTAAAGCTTGAATAAATGAAATACCTTTTCTTTTCATAGAAAGACATCTGGGAAGCTGCCAGCTCCATGCATGAAGAAGGAAATGGGAAAGACAGAGAAGGGTGCTGGTATTGGTAAGAGAACAATGACTGAAATTACCTTATCTGTTTGATGAAAATAATCAAGTCAATTTTGATTTTCCCCCCCCTTTCAGACATTTAAGGATGCTGTGAAGTCAATGGAGTTCTCTTGTAGTGGTTGCTTCAGTGAACATTCAACGCTGTCGGTGAGTTTGGAATTTAAGTGAAAACCATCGACCGTTGATTGTACCCTCCAGCTAACCATCCTCCTCCTTACTTCATGCTTTCAGGCCTTCACACCGAAGATAGAAACCTAACCAGCACATGAGGTTTCTCCCCTACTCTGCCATGCTTTACAAAAAAAAGGTCACAATCAACATTCATTGCTGTCGGTGGGTTTAACTATGTGGACAAGCTCACTGAACAATGAATGCAACTGTGGCCCCACATTTTACAGGTGCAATTGGGAGGAACGTCAGCTCTGAAAGGAATAGTGAGAAGCAGACATTTCTTATAGGTTACATATTTCCGGTCAAAAAATAGATGAGGATATTCTACTTTCACTTGTTTGTTCTTATGTGTATTTAACTATGTTGACAAAAAAAACAACACTGCATGTTTCTGGAATATCACCCCCACAGGGTTCAGCATCATCGAAACCAAACTCATTCTTGTTAAGTATGTATGTGGAAACAAGTAATAATATAGAGAATTGTATATATGTATTCCTCAGAATTGAGCCTAAGAGGAAAGGGTATTTAAATCTTATCTTAACTAGGTACTATGGAATAGTTTACAGAAGTCTCTTCTATAATTGTCAAGACAAAAACAGAAACAGGAGCCAGAATTCAGAGGCATGGACAAAATAGATCAAATAAAGAATTCACTAGTTTTACATGACAGTGATCTTATGCACCTAAATAAATGGTATCAGACAGTAATCATTTCTACATTTGCCTTTTCTAATGGTCAGATTACAGAAATAGATGTATACCTGGTAATTAACAAACACTAGTTAAATTGTAAAATTACTCTAAACTTTGGGTACTTGTGTCACACTCAGTATTGCTATCACTAATGAAAAAATAAAAATATAATTAAAGCTCACTGCTCTGTCCTTATTTCCTTACAACCTTGTTTAATGCAATTGGAAAAGTAGAGCCCAGTCTACATTTCTGTCTTTCAGAAGTCATTCAAGGTAAGTGCAAGCCTTCACACAGCGCCATTTTGATAGATAGAATTGTTTCTAACATTTAGGCAATCACACAACATTCCTATTTTCTTCTTAAAAAAGCTGCGGTCTATTAACAATACTTCAGTTTGATTATTTACACATTAACTTAAGCACTGCAGTTATGCAGTTCTCTAGCTCACTGTCCCTGCTTGTCATATGCAGTTTTCACCATGCAGCACTGGAATAGAATACAACCATCAGGGCTATCATGGGAGGAAACATCTGTACCTGCTTCGTAAACTGTATACTAACAGTCTAGCTAACTATTTAAATAATGAAAGAGATCAGTCATCAAATCACATGTAAGATTATATTTTTATTTTAAAACTCTGTTTTTCAAAGAGAGGCATGTGAATGAATTTAAAAAAAAATACCTGGAATTGCTAAAACAGTATTTAAAAAGCAATGGTTGGGAAAAATATTTTTTTCATTCTGATATTTACTAGCAAAGAATCCACAGTCTACTGAGGTTAGGGGCAGCAGTTAAGTACTAACAGGAGGGGTGGCTATGGATACATGACTTCTCAGCAACACTGCATAGAGAACCTTAAGTTCTATCTTGAAGCTCACTCATTTCTACACAGCAATGAGAATTTGATGAATAACTATCAAATTATATATACGTATCATATTAAAAGCAAGTTATAGATAGAATATATAAGGACAAACATTCAAGTTAAGTTGCAGTTACTTCATTCTTGTCTTATTTTTGCATTTATTACTTTTACTAATGCAACTACTAGTTGTGTTATGCATTTATAAACAGTGAAGATGTTATTGAAGTTTGTGGAATTTCACAGCAGTGGAAAGAACCAGCATCCTGGCGCATAATCACCTTCAAGCACAAAAGAAGAAAATACAAAAATAAACCATACTGCAACTGATAATTGTTGAACAATACAATTGTTATAGGGACACAGGATCCAGTGCAAGAAAAAGAAGTTTAGTTACAGGGTATGCAGGGAGGCAAGTGGTTAATAGCACTCTCTCAAAATGCACAGATGTTTTACCTGTTAAAAGATATCTACAATAATATTGTTGCCTTATATCAGTTGTGTCAGTGATTTTAATCGTGTTTACATATCAAGATTAAGAACCTCCATAGGGTACAAATGTACATTATTTCATACAACTTAATAATTTAGTAACTCCATTAATTTACAGGATGCTCATTGTCAAAGCAATACCACACCTGACAAGAGACACTGCTTTTCACATGCTTCCTTTACATAAGGAAGCAGAAGCGATCCCCATTCAGCAACAGTAGCTGTGAAATGACCAAGTTCCTTGGTCATTTTCAGGGCTGTTGGGTTTTTTTTTTTTGTTAGTATCATACATCCATAGTCAATACTGTATCTGCAGGCTATAGAGACCTTCTAGAAAATTGCTCCTTGATGTCACTGTAAATAATTCACTCACAGCAATATTTTTAGGTCAAGCATATCAAAGTTACAGCAAACGCAATGGACCTTGACATAATAGGAACGCTAGTTTCAAAGCAGCAAAGGAGGAGGAGAAGGAACATACTTTCCATATAAGAGATAAATCACAGTTTTCCAATGTCCACAATACTGTGCTTGAAACAGGAGAGGCAGTACCAAGTGGTTGCTGTTAAGTTTGGATCACTGAAGTTTTAGCTAACTCCAGACATTTTTCCTGACTTTGGAGCAAAATTAGTGAAAGCATCAAATCCAAGTTTCTGCATCAAGCCTCTAACTCCTGTTTACCAAGCACAGAAAGACACTCAATATCACCTTTCAAACTACAACACAACAAATACCCATGAAAACCATAGGTGATTCAGGACCGCAGCAAAATGAAAACATTACACTGTCCAGTGCAGCCTAAAACCATCACAATAATGTTTCTTGCTTTACAGAGAGTAAAGTGAAGAAATAGTCTATATCTGAACTGGAAGTGATATCTAGATCTTACATTCCAGTCATGTGTCTTTCACTGGAAGAAGCAATACTGTAATTTTGACATGAAAACCATATTTTCCTTCTTGCTGATCACCCCCTTCTCCTAAATAAATGATATTTATTTTTTCTAAGGCTATCATCCACTCCAGATTAGTATCTGTATCTCCCCCTCTCTTTCTTCTACTTAGCTCCACATTATTTTCTCTCAACTTCTTTAAAAAAAAATTAGTTTTCCTGAGCTTCCTCTTTTAGCACAAGTGCCAGAAATGCAGACTGCGTTCCAAGCAGCTCAGCCAAAGCTAGCTGAAATAGTCTGATGTCTCCCTATTTTACAAGGAACTGCTGATCATTTTCAGCCAAAAATAGCATTTGTAATGGCACCACACAGTTAGCACATTTAAATTTATCTAACTTTATTCCACAGATACATTAGCGTCCACAAGTTTTTTCCTAATTTGAAGTAGGTTCTTTCATCCCCCGAAATGCAACACTTGCCTTTTTTTAAAAAAATAATTATGTAATTTCTGCAACATCATTGATTACAGCGTTGTGGTCATAATTCCACAGGAATTAAGTAGAGACTCCTTGTAGGCTTACATCTGAAAAAATATAGGGAAAGATCCAGGGGTAGGAGCTCAAATCCACAAAAACCATGAATCACAACAGAAATTGTCTATGCTTGACGAATAAAACAGAACTGAATCCCCTAGCTCTGCAGCCAGAACAAGCATGTACAGTGCATATACTGACCTTTCCTGGTTTTGTTTCATGAGATAGTTGCACCCAAGCTAGCCCTGTTTTTTTTTTAATTGTCTTTTAACAAAATAATTACCTATCAAATTTGTAAATAGGTTACCATGAGACCTAAAAGTGTAACTTTTTGTGCAGTGCTTTTTTATTTTTGTTATTCTCTATTAGAAATGCCACTCTACATCTTGACAATGAAAGGCAAGTCCAAAACGGACTAGATAGCACAACAGTATGATACCAGCGTTCAGAATAAGCCTGGCAAAAAGGTGAGGTACCTGGAAATTAGCATTCACTTGGCCATTAAGATAGGGGCATTTGCACTCAAAATAAACTGCAATATACATACACCATCTCAACTGTGATATCACCTGTGGTTAATGGCAAGCTATCCCAATAATCACATGCTATTATGTTATTTGATAGCCTGGAAATGCTACTTAGTAATTAAACAGTTAAAATATTTTATCATAGGCTTTTTACACTGAAGCAAAAAAAAGAAAGATACACAAATATTAATTTTAGCTAGCAGGAGCTGAGTCCAGGTGGTTGCCCTCTAAAGTCAACATCACCATCTGATGTGTAAAACATTCCTAATTAACATAAAGTACACCCTGTGCTAATTACTGTGTTCGCCTCCAAATAATGAGCCATAACAAGCCTAGAGTTCAAGATGATCTATTTACATTTAGATGCCATGCAGTTCACCATCCTGTATCAATATGCCCCTGGTTAACATACTGACAAAAAATGAAATTACTGCCTCCACTGCCCTGCGGACTAAGGAAACACAAACAGCTAAACAGATAGTAGAACTAAAAGAACTTTCAGACAGACCTTCAGGTTGTAATTGTGGAAGACAACAGGGAAAAGTAGTGCTGCAAAGATAGTAGCCAGCTGTGGTCTACAGAACATCGTAAGCGAAGTGCAGCCCCTTCAGGAAGATATCCATACATCTCCAGAACAATTCTGGGAGAATATTCCAGAAGTTCACATAGATTGTAATTTGCTAACTAGTGAATTCAGGTTCTCCACTGGTTTTAGTCAGCAGACTTTTGATTTCAGTGGAATTACACCACTTTATACAGTCTGAGGGTTTGGCAAACCAACATGCAAGAGATGTAAATGTAGCACAGTCCTGCACATCCTACACTAGAAATGCAGTCAGAGGTAAATGTCACTCTTTGAAGGAAGATATGGAAACAAAAGAACACATACTTGAAAAACACACACCCCCACCTACAGAAAGAGCATTTCTGCCCACAAACTGTGGGTGGTCACAGACACACAGCACTCGGACACCTAACTCCTCCATTCTTGCAGGTTATGGTTTTACAGGTACAAATACAGAACTTCAAAACACAACATGAATAGAGTATTCTGGGGCAGAAATTTAACACCCACATTATGATAATTTGGCCTTTGCCACCACATGACAGTCTCCTTCACTTCATGAATCTTGAGGTACGTGGGTGGCAAAGAGCTGACAGCATATTTTTGTCTGACGATGGCTCCCACAGCGCGAGCGTACATACTGGAAGCAATGGCAGTTTGTTCCCTTCCTCCCTTAACACTGTGCTCTTTACTTGAGTTTCCATTATTTCTACACAGAGCTAGTAAAACTAAACCATTCACTTAGGGGAGGGAAAGAAAGCCAAAGCAAAAAAAAAAAAAAAAAATCATAAAGATCACCCAAGTCTTCAAATTATTTCTTGTCACAGTATCCTGAACCATCTTCTCAGAGTGCCTACTGGCACCTTCCTCTGGCCTAGAACTAAGCTCCGACTTCAAATTTGTATTAGCCTTTACAAGAGATGATATATTTTTGGCAAAGTTTCAGACACTGCACGTATATGTACAAAGACTTCTGTCTGCTGTCTGGATGTGCCTTCTGGAACCAGAAGACATGCATCAAGAGTAAGATAAGCAAACCACAGGTCAGTTTCAAATGAATACCACAAACAGACTGTTAAGAGTCAATAAAAAAAAATAATGAACCTTTCTCTGCTTCCTCTGTACTGCTATTCCAACTAGACCCTACAGCACCCATCCTATCAACATCTTTGTGGATGCATATAGGTACCCAAGACACCCCATATCTTAAAGTTAAAAAAAAAAATTAGGTTTCTTTCTCCTTAAAGAGACTCATCCATGTGGAAGCCTCACTTCTTTAAACCTTGCACTGAGATTCTGGGGGAGTGCTAATGCATCTACTGCTAATAATCCAAGCCTGTGGCATGCATACCTGCAAGGGTATTTTTGGCTAGATTCTAGGTGCGTATCTTTGCAACTGATTTCAAGTTGCATTAACATCTAGCACTAGTGGCTCTTCTCTACTTAGATGAGGAAAATAAACACTGTCCCAGGTTAAAGCAGGACTTGAATCCCCAAATCAATAAGACTACATTAGTAGTTTGTCAGACCAGAGCCCACAGGGCAGTGGGCTCACTATTCTCCAAACAAGATGCAGTTTTAACAGGCTCATCTAATTTGTTGAGCAATATAGTTGGAATCTCTGTATTGTGAATAAAAGAAACCAGTAGGTTGCTAGGTGGATTGCAGGTTGTACAGCTTTATTCTTGTCAGAAGATAGAACAGCCAACAGTGTAGAAGTGAACTCAGAGCCTGTAACTTCCAAGCACAAAGTACCACAATATGTGCCTAAAAGCACAAAGAGGGTTTATGTTCACTTCTAAATTGTTGGCTGCTACATTTTGTCATCTCTTTTTAAAGGTTGCTCACTAGCTGCTTTCCAAGTTTTCACATATGTATGATTTCCATCAGCTACAAGTGTAAATTTGCAAGCAATGGGAACATGAGAGCAGGCACTGTCTGATAGAATCTGCATAGAAGGTAAAGCTGTCACCAGATGGCCTTTCTGAGTTTTGTGCAGCCAGATAATCAAAAGCAGCATCTGAATTTTGGATGTGAATTTTGGATGCTATACTGTTGTTGTTTCTCTGGTTGTTTTTTTTTTGTTTTTTTTTTGTTTTTTTTTTTTTTTTTAATTTATTGTGGATACCCTAAATCAGCATCTGCTCCTGGGAATATCTCCTGTGATATTTTGTGGATAAACCTCTAACAGCTCATTCTGCACAGCTATGTATTTAGGGTACTGATTTAGGGCTCTACTTAGTCCAGTAGAGACTACTTCAACAATTCAGTCCATAGTGTTAGTAAATAAACTTTTTATGACTATGATTTTGAGTCAGCCCTAACAGTAGCAAAAATAAGTAGGTTGCATGTTCCTTTCCTACAGGGAAACATTGCCAAAAATACATAACTGTCACTTTTCATCTTCAGATGAATGTTAGCTACTGAAAAAAAGATTCGCAATGAGCAATTATGTCTTCAGCTTTCATGTCATTTTACATCATTGCACTACCAGCCATGCTCAAAAGCTTAGAGGCAATATTCTAGGTCACTGACTTCTGCACACAGTGTATTTGCTGCTTGATAATTAAATTAGATACACTTTAAATATTTCTGAAACAGACAGCCATTTACAAACACGTGACCAAGTGTATCACCAGTGCTGCAAACACTGGATGAAGAAAAATTACACACGTTAGCAATCATTAACTATCATTGAGGATTATAAATTTAAGGATTATGACATCAAGAATAAGTGGATCACTGCAAATCACTGCAGAGGAAAATCTTTGAGATGTACCTAGAAGCCAGACTGAAGGACTGACCTACTTTTCATCCATTCTTCCCAATTTACAAGTTTTATTTATACATGTATATTTTTTTTCTTATTGTTACCAAAATAACTTCTCTTACCAAGAAAGTTATCACAACTATAAATAAAACCAAGCAACAGATAATAAAATACTGCAACAAATGCTAAGCTTCTATTTTCAATAATATTTTGGCCTACGTTTCATGTAAATAGACACTTGCTTCAGATTAATCTTTCAAGAGCAAAATGGAGACAGATTTTCACTTTATATTGTGGATAAACAAGAATATTAAGTGTTAAGATAAGACAGAATATTTTTAAACAAGCATTTCATTTCAGATTATGACTCAGAGGGCATCTACAGTGTAAGCAACGTAGTAGGTTTTAGGTTTTTTCCTCCTTCAAGTCTACAATTTGGAAATTAATGTTAAGAAAAAATCTGCTGGGTAATGGGTTCTTCAAGACAGAAAAAGGTTTAAGAAGACTCAACAATTTAAAGATGTTCTAAAGAAGCACCTGGTTTTCATTTTTGTGTATCTGAGGAATGATAGTGATGAACTGATATGCAAATAACAAGGCACAGGAAGAACTTAATCCTATTTCATAAAGCCATAGCATGTAAGGTATGCAAGTGGTTTCACAGCAGAGCTTACCAGGTTCCACCATTTCAGATATACTTTCTTTCGTCCACCAACAACACTAAGACTTAGGGGTGCCATTTGTTTTTTTTTTTTTTTTTTTTTTGACATTTTAACACCCCTATCACCTTGCCCAAATTCAACATTCAAGAGGAAGTCCTTAATTTGCAACAACCATGCCAAAAGGTCCCTCCAACATTAAAATCTCATTTTGTTTTTTCTTTAGGAGCCTGATGTGTTGGCATTAAGCTAGGCAAGCTGCAAGGCACAATCAACTGCTGTAGATTATTAAAATACGCTGTCCACCTAACTCTGCCTACAGACCACAGTGAGGCATTTACACACTGCCTTCTAAAGTACCGAACTGGAAAGTCAGTCTTAACATCAGCAAGTATTGCTTTGGCTGAAATGCGTGGAAAAACTGGATTCAAGAAAGAGGAAAATGCAATCTACCACACGTGTATTTCTGACTATTATAAGGCAAGAGGCTGAACAAAGGGTTTCTGTGTCCACTCCTGTGCCATGGGTAGATATTTGCAGCAGTGTCACCCTCAGCCGCCAGCAGGTGTTGCAATGGGCAGCCATGTAAAGCAACTATTCACTGAACTCTGTCACTCCAGTTATGTGCTCTTTATGGCAAGGAAAACAGAGAAAACAAAGAGGCTGTTATGCTTTAACTTCAAAGACTTCATACCACCAAGCTTCAGCTCTGTACCTCAGGCAGTGCAGTCCAGAAGTCAGACAGCATAGGCTCAGGTAAAGATACTTTCTGCTCCAATAACCTAGTCTCTGTGGTGCTTACAAAAGAACCGAGATGTAGAAAGCAAAAAACCCACTTGGCACATGCATAGCAGTAGCAGAAGGTCATCTGACATTTGTCATTTGATTAGCAATTTTTATACGTTAAGTTCACAGGAATATTTTTTCAGAAAGTTCACAGAACAGTCATAAGTCTATCTATAAGTATGGCAAGAATCAGTGCATAAGAAGTTAGGAGATATCTTCCCAGTTTACAGTTCCTGTTGGAATTATCATTCTCTAGTTGCACCAATTTCCTCTTCAACAGGGGGTAAAACTTTTATGAGATCCCTAAAGCCTGTGTGCAATATTTATTCAGTTACTCTAATTAAAGGTATTACTATGTACATAGTTACAGGATCTGTCCCCAGTGGCACTTCACATCATAAATAACAGATGTGAAATATATTTCTATTGAGACAGCCACTAGTATCAATTCTTCTTATGCTATCTCTTTAATTATTACATCACTATTCTTTTGTGTTATCTTTGGATGAGAAAAATACTACTCAAATAATATTAGTTTGGGATAATTAATCCAGTACAGTAAACAAACCATGCCCACAGAAGAGCTAATAACATTTTTCCACCTTTACTCTATGCATGTATAGTGTATATAACTGTTTTCAGCTGAAATAATTCTACATTAATCTACATTTTTAACAGCATATAGAATTTTGTCATCATAAGGGAATTTGAGGTGTTGCATCAAGTCTACCCACCTAGGCCAACACAGAAGCACCTATACACAAGTTATACCTGACAGATATTTGTCCAGATTTTTCCTAAAAGCTTACAGAGCTGAACATACACAGACGTCTATGGCAGTCTATCCTAATGTCTCAATTTCTCATGCTATAATTCCATTACACATAATTACACTTTTTGTCCACTCCAGCAGAGGAAACAAGTTTTCCCCTTCCTACTTGTGCAATGCCAAAGCACTTTATTCTTTTAATGTACATTCCTGGTGATTTTCAGTAACCTTTTTAGGCTTTACATAGCATGGAATCACATTTCTGTAAATGTCACATCTTAGATTTAATAATGATTTTTCAGATGATGCTTTAGGAATGCCGACTACAATAGAAACTTTCAGATACAACATCCCCATTATCTTGCCTGACAAGGCTTTGGATGCCCCTTCCCTGGAAGCACTCAAGGCCAGGCTGGATGAGGCTTTGAGCAACCTGGTCTACGTGGAGGTGTCCTGCCTATAGCAGGGGGTTGGAAAGAGGTGATCTTAAAGGCCCCTTCCAACCCAAACCATTCTGTGATCTTCATAGGTCTTCCCAGTATCCCTTCCTGATGCAACTGTTATTTGTAAAGCAAGTGAAGATGCTTGAGCAGGCTCTAACTGAAGTTGCTGAAAGATGACAGACTTGTGACAGAAACATGCATACTACCATTCAGTAGCTTTCCATTTGGACAATTAATAATTGGCAACTACCTTGAACCTTACTAATGTTGTGATAGTAGTTATTGCTTCTCTACTTCCCATAAGTCCTCGGAGATACCATTGTAAAGGAAATTAATTTGACAGATTCCTCCTTAGAAGTCCATGGTGACTCCTACTCTTTTCATGCTTCAAGAGCTAAGAAAAAACTTTGGACTCTTCATTCCAATGTTAATTCAAGGAATTTAACTCCAGGACCTATACTTCTGTGACTTCTTTCAGTCTATTCACAGTTCTTAAAGTTGGAAAAGATTATTTTCATTTGTAGCCATCATCTGTCCTTCTCAAAGCTGCAACTTGTGCATCTTTCCTTGGAAGAACAGATTTCCTGCCTTTTTTTTTTTTTGGAAAGAATTTTGAGAAAAAAACCTGAGTGTTTTACAGATGATTGACACTGTAAGCACAGGATACTTGGCAGTAAAGGAGACAAATTACTTGAGCAGCAATATAACAGAAGTGAAGAAAATCTTGTAGACAAAAATATACGACCCAGTTTCTCAGTGCAGGCCAATAGTAAAATGGAATAAGTGACATTTAATATGGTGTAACTTTGGAGAAAGACATTGTTGCTAGGTCCTAGACAGCCTTGGATCAAGACAGCACAAAGCTGATCAAGTATGTTGGGCGCTGTGGACACTGACTTGACACGAGAGGATGACAGTGGGGATTAGATCAGGTAGCAATGATAGAAGGAGGCATATTGCACTGAAGATTGACAGTTCAGAAAGAAGAGCACTTGGTAGACAAATTCCTGTGAGGAAAAATGTAGAAAGGCTCTGCAAAATGAAATATTAAAAAAGACAGAAGGGAAGTACAAAGCGAACTATTATGCAGAAAGAAGAGGTGAGAGTTTAAAAAGAAAAACTAAATACATCCAGCTGGGCTCATCTCTGCATGGATAGTTTTATGAAACCAGAAATCTAACTTTTACACTTTTCTTTAAACCATGTGAAGCTTACACATTATCACCGACTGGCCTATCACTGCACTTACACCCTTATACACAGGGTAACAGTCTGTCTAGCCCTCTACCCCCTGAACAAGATATTTGGTTATGTAGCACAAATAATCTTTTTTACCTCATTTTGAAAATGAATTTTATTTCTAATACTGCAAGGAGAGCTGACTACTAAAAAGACAAAAACACAATTAGAGCTTGCTTGTGTAACTGCTGTTTTCTCCTCTTCGTGGGTCTTTTTCAAGTTGAAGGGCTTAGTTGTTTTGAAGAAAAATATTGTTTCAAATGCATTGTGAATCCTGGCAAATAACAACTAGTTATTTTGTAGCCAAACTCTGGATAAAATCTTTACACATTTCATCACTCTTATTTACTGAAATGTTTTGTTTCTGGGTGGATTTTTTGAAGGCCAACATCCCACTGCATCGGAACATGCTCGGAAAGCTGTGTCCACACACAGCTACTCATCCAGTCTCAGAGTGAGGTTTTCTACACTGTTGCATCAAGGTAACCCAAAAACTTTTGCTTACTCATTTGGTTCCTCATTTATTTTAAGAAGTCAGTATATTTTGAGTTGTTAATGATGTTTTCAAATTAGACCTATTACAGCAACTCTCTGTTTTGTCATGTTTCTATATGCACTAAAGGTTTATCCCCATTCAGAAATTATACTCTGTGAAACCCCACAGGCTTTCTACAGCAGTTTGTAGCAGTACCTGGATACATTCTTTCAGCCCCTTCAAGTACTATGTCAAAGTTACCTGTCTGATGACATCATAAGTCAGGATGCTATTACTTTCTACATGAAAACTTAACAAGAGCATGAAAATACAAACAATGACAGCACATAGGTAATTCTTGCAAGTGGCAAAAGATGCTCTCCAGAGGATTTCATGTTTTTCATCTCAATTTTCATTTCTTGGGCCAACTGTCCTGCCCAATTGCCCAGCTGAGCCCCACTCCCAACTGTCGGAGATCATAAAAAACAACTTCTGCCTTCCAGCAATCTTACGTTCTACTTTCATCTAGAAAGGCAAAAATGTGTTCCACAATACACCAAAACCACAGTATTCACCACTGTTTGAAACAATCTGTGTGGCTCCTTTACACCTCTATTTGCAGAGTCCCTTACAAAATTCAGTACTGTAACCACAGCACTACCTTTCCAAATGTCCACACACATCATCCTCTAGGTAAATGGAAAATATATAGCATCAAACTGTGAAGCCTTATGACTGGGATCAAAATAGCTCCATGAACCAGCATGCATGAATACTGCCTTTCTCATCCAACCAAGAGACTCCAGAATTAGAATTACAGTGGCTATTTCTGCTGATCTGAAAGATTGAACATGGCTCTTCTCATCAAAAATTCTATTTGAGATAAAAAATGAATACTTCCAAATCTAACTCTGCTGTATACAATATAAGGAAGAGACAGTGATTTGGTAGCTCAATAAATCTTTTAAAAGAATATTGAGGCAAAAATCTCAATTCCCACCAATGAAACGTTAGCAAAAATTAAAATAGAGATGTATGACCAGTTCATTTTTTGTATCATTTGATGTGGACAGACCTGACATTTAGAGCAACCCACAAACTTAGAAATCACACTTGTCTCAGATCAGTCTTGATGAACGTATGAGAGAAGTCAAACACGCAATAAGCAAGTCAAAGCATTTAGTATAGCAACCAAACTTCATTCTCTGTCCCCTTAATTAAATAATGAATAACTTAAGTGTTTTTAATCACGTTTTTGCAAAATGCCAAGCCTTTTGTGATTTGCTGTCAAGCTGCATGATCAGTTTGAACCAAAACACTGGGGAAAAAAAGAAGTTTGGCCATTTGTTTCAGTATTTTCAAGTAAAAGCACTGAATGTCTTTCCTCTCAAAAGAAAAAAATATGTTTTAATATTGACGAAACCAGTATAAAATAATGTTTAAGTTAAAACATTCACATCAGACCAGGAACTTACATTCACCCAAAAGAAACTGATGGGAAAGCTAACCTTCACCCATCTGGTTTGGTTTGTCCTGAAACCATTTTCTCCCTGTTCATTTCAAATGCTTTAATTCAATCAGTGAGCTGAAAAATCCAGCTTTATTTGACATCTGTGCTTTGATGCACATATATAACTGAAAGATTGCAAAGCCTTATGCTGAGCAGTATTTAATTATATTGCAAAGAACTTTTTGAAAAATTTGTTCTGTTTTTATTAGATGCCACTGGGGCCATTCACCAAACTGATTGCATGGTGATGGAAACCATGTTAATTTTCTCTGGGCACCAATAAAAGAAAATTTGGCAGTAGACAAACTGCCACTTTATTGCTGGACAATAAATTTAGACCAAACTCAGTTACTTTCTTGCTCCCTTTACACCCCTGCTTCAGCTGTCCTTACTGCTGCTGTCGGGGAGGGCTCTTCCTGTCACCATGAAAGTCCAAGGACCGAAGCAGCCTCTTCCCTCCTGAAGAGAAATGCAGTATCTCCAGATACACAAGAATCAGCACTCACATTAAAATGCAGAGCTGTTTTCCTTGAGAGAAATTAAGCACTGTGTAGCAAAAACTATTACACCTGATCCATCCAAAACAAAAAGACTTAAGAACTCTTCCACTTTCTCTTCAGAAATTTCCAGTCTCTTCCTGTAGAAATCTTTATTCAAAATCTGAGGCAGCAGTTGAAACCATGCAGCACCTGTTAAGTGTGCATTCTGAATGGTGAGGGGAAGTGGCACAGCACAAGGTGATTCAGAGCAGCATTTTTAATTCCTTCAGTTTAGTTTAGTTTGAATACAGTTCAAGGCTGTGAGGGCAGCTTGGCCAAAATTAATTTGGTTTCTATATTTGCTAGTTTTAAAAAGTCAGAATATCGAAGGCTGTTGTAAGAGTGACCTAAGCTTCCAACAGTGACATGAAGCTGCAAGGAAGCATGCCTCACAGGGCTACCTGCAGACAGCCATGGACCTACTCCACATTTAAAGTTTCAGATAAAGAATGAAATCAAATGGTATGATAACAAAGGATGGGGAAAAAAATAAAAATAAAAATTGAGGAATATTTTCCAAGATAATTTCAACTACCACAGTAATCTGCACAATACAGAAGACTTGCCAGTAGTTTGTCCAACTAGCTTTTAGATGAACACTTTCATTATCTAAATCATATGCTCACTTTTAACTCCTAACTCAGGCACCATTGAAAAAATCCAAGTAATAGAGCAGCGATTACAGACAAACAAGCATCATTTGCAGATAAATAAACCATTCTTCTAGCTCAGAGGACCCACTATTTGCTTTGTTCCACCCAGGTAATTTCTCAGACACTGAAATCATGGCAAGATGCTCTGCTTTCTTCTCGTTCTAAGGATGAAAATATCCTATTCAGTCTCATTCCAGAGATGTTACACTTACTCTAAAAATGGAAACTGAAATGAGATTAGTAGTACTTCCTTTATCACTGCTTCTGCAAAATGTTTTTTCCCTGATGCATAATGTCCAATTTAATATTCTGCCTGTTTTTTATATGGAAACCCTCAAATGGTAGAGTGTGAGAACACAGAAGAGAAATCCGCGCAGAAGATGAGGAAAGCACAAAGCAGTCAAAGACACAAAAGCACAAAATGTGAGCAGACACACATAGTGGAATTTAGAACTTGGTTAATGCAATTCCTTGTTCACTGTTTAGCTTGCTTTTTTAGATTAAATAGTCAACAAACATGGGATTCTAGGTATGACTGCTTTGACCAATTAAAACACTTCCTGCTGCCATAAACAAAGCAAAAGCAGGCAATTATTTAACATTCTGAAACTTAGATGTACGAAAATTAACAAAATCAGATATAAGAAAGCTTTTTAGATCCCAGGTTGCAATGCAGAATTCATCACACGTGCTTGTTGCATATTATCTCACTGCAGGAGCCGTGAAGTTCTCCAAACGTACACAGAACAAGACTTTCATCTTGGAGCACCTTTCATTCATTGCCGAGATGTAAGGGCAGCCCCAGGTGCAAGCAGGCATGCCTGCACTGGCATCAGCCGTGCTGACTGAACCTGGCACAGAACACTGCTAAGTGGCCCAACTCATAATTCTGCCCTATCACCCCATTCAAAACAGAAAAGCATTGCACAGACCATCACAACACCAACAGCACTCAAACACATAGAGCTCACTAGCTATGTCAGTAACCTTACAAGCAGCAAGAGGTGACAAAGTCAGCACGACCAATTCAGGGGAGAATTTCTGAGTTCTACATACAGGCTGTAAAACCTCCTAACAAAGACAATACGGTAAGTAGCTTCAAACCCATTTGAAAAAGATTTATTGAAAAAAAGTTAGCATAGGATTCAGAATGTTAATTTGGGAAAAGAGTAATTATGTAACACTCTCAAAGCATATATTTTAAGATGTCATTGGAGGATAAATATTTCTGAAATAAGTTTACCAACAAAAAATGTCGGAAAATGCATATGAAAAGCAAAGCTGAAAAGAAAATACAGATAGCATGTTCTTTTTGTTTTTTATTTTAATTTATCAACTTCATGTTGTGCAAGATTCAGAAAAAGCTGAATTTTCAAGTTGAATTAATCATAAACTTCAGGTTCAATAGAGTATGCAAATTCAAGTCTGAAGCCTCAAACTCATATTTAATACTTCATAAAGCTTCCTCTTAAAAAATAAATTACTGCTCTTTGGTAAGACAGAGCTCCCCAAGCACAGAAAATGACCCATGTTAAAACAGATATTATATTGATTATCCAACTTTTAAGTATAATCTAAATAACATGGTGGGTTGAACTAGCCAAGTAGCAAGACAGCTCCTTACTGAATTGGCCACTAGGGATTCAAAGATAAATCAAAGTATTAATTAGGTTAAGCATTGGTGGTGATTATCAATCCCAGCTATTAGGTTATACAACATTCCTATGAACTTTTATTCAAGAGCTCACAAGTTCCTTATCACTCTTGAGGCATGCAGAGTTAGGTGTTAATTAAGGAAGTCCTCACTTGAACTAACTGCTGTTACCAAAAAAAGTCTTTAAAAAAAAAATTCTCATGTGTTATCTTTAAGCAGTCGCTAAAGACAGGATCCCATTTCTCAAGCTGTATTCTCAACTACTCTCAGAAGCAAGGATTGCTATTTCATATCTTATACTAAAAAACTTCACCCCTTCAAGCAATCTTTCACACATCACTTCTATGCTTATCTATAAATGTAACAAGCAATCAGCTCCCCCAGTGGTGCCTTGCTGTCTGTCTACAACTACTCTTCTATTGTAAAATTCTCAGACAGCACTTTTGCCTATTAATAAACAAAGCATTCAAGCCTGCCTCTTTTCACAAGTATAATTTCAGAATATCTAAGCTGCCCACAAACCCATACATCTTTATGAGCAAATATTTGGCACAGAGACAAACTTTACTAAAGATCAGAATTTCGAGCTAAGGCCAGAAATGAACTTTTTGATGGCCTTTCTTTATACACAAACTACAGCATTAACAAACAAACATATGCCCTAAAGTTCCACAGTTAGCTGTATGTTCATAAGGACAGCTTTGCTATGAAGTTGGATGCCTGTCCCCCATCCTCCTCACCTTAAAAAAAATGCTCAAGAACAACACACTAGCACATTTACTTAACAAAGAAAGTGGTGTGGCAGCCTATATCTGCATCCATATCACCAGCATCCACACATAAATTAAAGTCTACTGTAAATGCATATTCACAAAGATGTCTGTGATGTTTAGTTTCATAATACTTTAGCAATCTCCTAAGGGAACAAAGTCATGGATCTCTTATTTCCCCTGAGCTGTTCCATCCATGTTTTAAGCCCTGTGTCTACTTCAAATTGTTTAGAATCTAATCTGCTATCACTTGAGAAAGTCTATAGGAACAGGCCTTTCAGGTTTCAACCATTCGAGCTTTTACCATGGCACCAGGAACATGAGAGGCATATTAAATAGTTACAACACCAGAAACGGACACAGACCCATTAAAAATCAGAGGCTGGAACCAGCCACAGGAACATGCTAATGGGCAGAGTCCCTGGATTCAAGCAGTGCAGACATTCAGTGCTGCCTTCCACTTCTTGCAGATGCATTCAGGAGAGGCACCACCTGTTTTCTCCAGATGTTTATATTAATGTTCCTTTAAAAGACAACTAATCAAGCAGCTAATCAACCATGATTGTGCCATGAGAATTTTTCATTTAGTGGATACTTCATGTGAAAAACAACACCCAAGCTTACTGTATTCCTTCTATCTACAACCATTTCATGAATTTTTAGAAGTTAAAAATGCATCCGTGCACAAGAAGCTATCCTGATGAAGCACAGAAGGCAGAAAAATGATATAGAGCTACAGAAACTCTTTCAGAAAAGCTACAAAGAAGCAAGCAACTTAAAAACTAAATACAGTACGTCAGTTAATATGTGGGTACTTTAAATTCATACATACTTGCTAGCATGCACTTAAGATATTCTGAACCAATCTGATTCTACTGCTTTCCTTCAGAGCAAGTAAAACACAAAATATGTAATAATCTGTTTTAAGATGTTTCTGTGTTTGGATACATTTGTGCAAATTCCTGGCTAAACATTTTTTTTGTATGCTTATGTTTATAAATGGTACCTGATTGAAAGGCAACACAATAGCTATGGAATTAACACAGCCCTTCTTCTCTCTCACAAATAGAAGAGTATATTCAAGTTGCATACCTGATTTAGACTTTTTTTTATTCGTATTGACTTTTTTATTTAGAACAGTTTCCTATCCATTTCCTGGTGCTAGAGTCATCTCTTTTTCTTTAATTTTTCCCAAATTGCAAGAAAATTTATTTTGTTTTGTATTTGAGTCAGACTTCCAAAGTCATCACTGCCAAACTGGGTCCAATGTCAATTACAAGATGTAGATTCCTATGAACAGAAATGTTCTCCAAGCTCTATGTTGTAGAGCCTCCAATTTTACGCAAACAAACTGTTTTTGTCTTAGACATTACAAAATAACTTATTTCACATAATACATGTCTTGTACATCATTTTTCATTTGTTTCCATAGCACATGTTGTGATTATACAGTGTAAATGCCTGCACAGTTCTCAAAATCAAAGTTCATTTCCTATTTTTGGTAATTAATGCATTGTTTTTGTTTATTGAAATTGTATAATAATCATTTTATGACAGCATTCTTCTGTCAATAAAGATTAATATTCCTGGAAACATAGTAAACAATTAGAAAACTTCACCTTATTTTACATTTGTTAGTAACAGTCAGACCACGTTCTCAATCTTTACTTCACTAATACCATAGACAAAATTTAACATAAAGATAAGTTTTAACTCAATAAAAACAAAATAAATTTACTTTATTTCCACCCTTATTTTCTTCTAATCCAAAGCAGCTGCTAGTTGGCTTATGTGGGAGCACTGATAAAATGCAAATGCAAGTTATGTGTTTCCTTACCTCTGAAGCACAACCAAAAAAGAGTGATCACGTTTATACAAGACCAATAAGGAAAAGAGAGTCTTCCTAGTACCAGGAAAGGCAAATTGTATATACCATTAGACAGCCAACATTACGTATCTTCTAGAACAGAAACTGCACTAAGATTTCTCCTCCCTCAAAGCACTGGCTCACCTCTCAGAAGCCATAGCAAGAACATCCTAGCCCAGCACAGGGTTTACCACCAAAAGAAACAGCCCACAACACCAACAGCGTGTACAAAAGATAAATGCTTCTTAGGAAACACACAATGCTGCAATTAGAGCAATGATTCATTAAAACGTTTCCCTACACATACCATTAGCAGGTCCAAGCCTCTTCTCCACATCACAGCCTATGAGCGTGCATAGCCGGGTGCACAGAGCTTCATGCTACAAAGGAATAAAAACAAAGGCCTGGGATAGCAAAACAGGAACCACGCTTACACAAACATTTAGATGCAACACTGACTAATCATAGCTGTAAGAAACGTTAACAGAAAATACTCACCTAAGCACCTCAGCCCTCTCCTGAGGAGCTACCTGAGAGAATGAGGGCTACTGCCTGCTAGAAACTGCCCTATATAGCTTCTGCTGAGGGACGGTGCTCCCCGACCAGGACTTGGTGGGAGGCTAGGCCCAGGTGCTGCCCATCAGCCCTGGCTCCCACACAGCAGCTGTGCGCCCACAGCCACCTGCCTCAGAGACCTTGCTCTGTGCTGCCCCTTCAGCTTCCCTTTGTGCCATACCACAGAACAGCACAGCTCCAAGCAGGAGTTGGCTATCGGAGCACAGCGGGGCTGTGTGGGGCTCCCCGAGACACAGCTCCCAGATCCCTGGGGGTCCCTCAGGGCTGCGAGCTGAGTGCAGCAAAATGCCTCCCTGCCCAAACACCAGCTCTCTGCTTCAGCCCGCCTGCCCACCTGCCTCGTTAACAGCTGCACCTGTTGAGCTACTGCTTTGCCCAGCAACAGGGCATTCTCTGTGCAATGCCAGAAACTCGGTTCTTACCTGTAATGTCTGAGTAATTCTCTGTGGAAGTTTCTGGAAGCACGCAGCGTGCTCTGAGGCAGCTGCTTGCACCCCCGCCCACCCCACACAAAATGGCGCCCGCAGCATGGCGGCAGGCTGCCTCTGCACTGCCTGCTGCAGCAGTGCATGCGTCCCGAATTGCCTGCCCTTGGTAGGCCTCCAGGGTGTTCATTTATTCATTTTCTCAGTGATTACAGAATTCTAACGCTCTCCATACTTCAGGCTGTTTAAATGCCGTGTTCCTACCTGTGCTCCTACTTCCATTGCCCTTTGGCCACCTGTTATTAATTTTTCGGCTAATGGTAACTAACGAGAATGCCTGACCACAAAGGGACTTCTGATATTAAACAACAACAACAAAAATTACACAGTAGTAATGGCAGCATGAGCACAAGCTGCCAAAAGTTTCCTGAGCACTTTTTGGTTCATTCAGGCAAACAGAATTTTGCCTTTTAAAGTCATGATATCATTTTTGTTTGTTTTTGATGTGAATGAAGCGTGGTCTCTTGAGTTGCACCAATTGTTATTAAATGCATAAACAAGCTCCTTTACCTGGCACCTCTGTTTTACTGTGGCAGTTCAAAATCTGTTGAGCATTGCAAAGAATTCAGAATGTTTCTGTTTCTAACACTCATTGCCTATAAATCATATCATTCATATGATCATAAACAGCTGTTGTGTTAGACTTCTAATGAACCATGATTTTCAAAGGAGGCAATGAACACTGAAAGAGATGTTGGAAAGCTTTTGCAGAAATGCCACCTGACCACTCCAAAATCCAGTCTTAGGGATTCAGAACTTTGCTAAGCACTGCAAAAACTCTTCACATATAACATCACAACCTGGACAGTAATGTTCTGTGATATAAATAGAAATAAAATAGACACAATGCACACAACAAGTAAAAGTGTAGAAAGTGCTCCAGACAGATGCATTTTTTAATTAAACATATAGTGCATGTATCACCAGTTTTTGTGAAATTCAAAGAATAAAGTTTTTGCCTAGCAGTCCCTATTCTGCTTGAGGTACATAAATCCCATTAATCCAGGCTTATAAATCCTGATTGGAGATGCAGCATAGAAAATGTTTTGTTTAACACCAAAAGCTGCACCTGTTCTCTTTACCCCTCATTTAAAATTCAATGAGACCTTCCACATGGGAAAAAAAAAAAAAAAAAGAAAGAAAAAAAGAAAAAGAAAAATAAGAAAAGAAAAGAAAAGAAAAGAAAAGAAAAGAAAAGAAAAGAAAAGAAAAGAAAAGAAAAGAAAAGAAAAGAAAAGAAAAAAAGAAAGATGTAAAACAAACTAACATAATAGCGAGATACTTGAAATATATCAAAATTGCACAAAGATCTAGTCTGCTTTCTATCACGTGCCTAAGTGTTTTACCATTGCAGATTATTGGCCGCTACTTTAAAGGAACAGAGTAATACAGGTGATAAAATGTCTTGAAAGTCATTCTTGGCTCCTGCCTCTGTTCTGCAAAACAGCCCCAGGGAAACAAAATAATGCTTCCAGGCATCCATCAATCACATTCAGGAAAGAGAATCCGATTGTCTCATCATAAGAAACTGATCTATAAATGAAAAACAGTATAGTACTCAGAAAATAAAAATAATTGGTGGGGCTTTTTGTTTGTTTGTTTTGTTTTCCCCAATGCAACTAATGTTATTGTAAAATACACTGAAAGAAAGGCAAATACAAAAAGATATGAATCACCATGCCAAACCAGATGAAAGATCCTTTGTCCAAGACAAAAAACATGACATTGAAAGTGAAAATTTCTGCACTAGGAATGTAGGAGTTGATCTTTCCACTCCCTCCATTTGAGGTTCTTTTTCATTAATCAAAACAGTTGATTTGAAGACCATCACGTGTGGAAGTCATCAACATTTTCCCTGCTAAAGGGTATCATTTTGCACATGCATCCCCAGTGACCTTCACTTCTGCTCACACTTCCCTGTTCCCCTTGACACTTAAGTCTCCATATTCAGCAAGAAATTAGAAATGCTTTTTTAGCTGTAAGTACTCACTAATAGCCATCTTGGAAATTTGTTACACCTGGGTTGCCAACACTGTGAAACATATGTCTCCGACAGCCTCTTAATTTAGGTGTTCTCTCAGGAAAAGCATGTTCCAACAGCTCTTTCACTCTCCACAGTTCCTGCCTGCCTTCATTAATTATATGAATCAGTACTCCTGTTAACATTTCTCCCCATTAGTGTTGCTTCTCTTAAAAATGTTTGATTTTTTTTTTCATGCGGAACTGCAATTATTAAGGTCTGATGGATGCTCCTGAACATCATGAGAAAAAAAACAATTCAGACAGCTAGAGCAGTGTGTGATTTTCTTTCATGACAAAGTCTACACTAACAAAGACTGCCAATTTGAAAGTAAAAGAACCATCTTTGTATCAGAAAAGAAATCCAGGCTCACTGCTTTTGAAGAGAGAAAGGAACACTAAGATTTTTCTTGGTGACAGTCTGCCCAGAAAGCCACCAAACATCTCCTTGTAATTTCTTCTCAATTTCTTCCTAAGCTTCTTTTTGAGCTTTTGTCTCTAAGTTAGACTCAGACTAATTTAGAGCTCAGCATTCAAAAACAGAAAGGATGCAGAGAAACTGAAGTGCCTGGAAAAGCTGCTCTGAAGTTTAATCAGTCTTCCTTCTTCTGGATTATTTTCACTTATTTCCAGAATGGATAAGGACATAACAGTAGACATCATCTTCTACTTTCTGAGCTACTTAAATCTTAATCATACCTTGCATTTCTCCAGAGATTTCTGGTTTTGATCATCAACCTTGGATTTCAACTCCATTAACAAAATTGAAATGGACATGTAAATTTAATAGATAGCTTTCAAAGTCCTTATTCCCATTCTGTGCACGTTCTGCCAAACTGCTGCAGCTTTGGAAGTATGAGATGGGAAATATGTGAGATGAGAAAGGGTACTGTTTTGCTACAGTTTAACCTGTTTTGCTGACTTCACAGAGAGTGGCCTTTCAAGCAGTCATACTCAGACTCTTGTTTCTCTTGAAACTATACCTAAAAGGAAAAGCATAGGAGGAAAAATATTTTGTTTTGGTTTGGGTTTTTTCTTTCTGTGCATTGTGCACACATCTTTGAGAAAACTGATCTCACGAACAGTGTGATCTGCCTCACCCTTAAGTCAGCACAACTTTCTGACAGCAATTCTGTGTGGCTCTGAACTCATTCGGTGAGGTACCAAGCACTGTAGCTGCTCTGTCCTTGCAGTCTGCCCAGGCAGATCTGTCCTCCCTCCCAGCCAGGCTAATTAATTCTGATGGGAGTGCAGGAACAGCATGGTTGGGCTGCATCTCATCAGTGGTGGCTTCCAGCTCCCTGGCTTAGCATTAGCAGAGGAGCGTCTGCCCTGTGCTCCTCTGTATGACACCTTCTAAGGCCAGCATTGCAGCGAAGATACATCACATTTGGACCATTCTGCCCCAGTTATATGGGGGGGGTGAAAAGAAACCACAAACTGATGTGGAATCATTTCCATTTTCCTCTTGACAAGTTAAATTCAGGTACAACCAGGATGCTGTGAAAGGTCTGTCATACCACATTCCCCTTATTCAAGGCAACAAAGATTAAATAAGACTTTGCTTCATTTACACAGAAAAAAAAAAACAAAGTTCATTTGCTTTAGTAACATGATTTTGTTAGTTTTCTTTAATTTGGGGGTAAATGTTGGTGAAATTCAGTGCTCATAAAAGTGAAAGATTAATCCTGGCCAGAGCAAGGCTTGGTGCAGCTGGACTCCGTGCAAACTCCCACTCGTTCCCATCAATGCATCTCAGTCAGGGTAGTGAGACGTGGCCGCTGTCCCAGCTCTGGGCCTCTTCTGAGGGGAGAGTGCCAAACCTGCTGAAAAGCCCAATGGTTTGCTTGATTGCAAGTAGGTTTCAAGCCCACCAGAATAGCATGTTTAATTACACTTCCCTGTTGCTTAACTCTGAGATAGTAACAGGTACTTATGTGTCCTCCAGTCATGTTCATGTAATAGGCCCTACAAAAAAAAAAAAATCCATGAGATGGCAGAGATTGTATTTAGATGATGGTTTATTTCTTTTTCTTCTTTCCTTCTCTCTTTCTTAACTAAATGCTAATTTTTAATCTGCTGGACTGAATCTTGATGTAACGAGAACCACTTCTAAGGGCAAATTCCTGTTACTCCTTGCTTTGATCTTTTGCACACACAAACACGCAAAAATCCAACACAAAGGAAGACAGGATTTGAAAGAGAAACAGGTGTGAAACTCTGAAAAACACTATAACCAGGTCAGTAGGAATTTCCCACTTGCTGTTCATATTCTGTGCCTGTTTGCCAAGGAATCAAGGCTCACCACATACAGTTTCCCTACTGCTGGCAGGGGTCTTATCACTGAGCCAAATTAGCAGGAAGGCAAATTCTTAGATCTCTGTTGGCTAGGGGCCAATGTTACCATGGGCTCCAGGTAAAACAGAACTGATTATTGTATCCTTTCTCTCAGGGAAGCAGAATGTGAAAGTTAATACTAAGAGTTCATCACAGACCTATCCTGTGCTATTCTCTACCTATAGGGCAGCCGAATCCAAAGACTGAACAGTTTCAAGGCACATTATTGTGCCGAATGCACATTTTTATGTATATAACCTCTGTTCTCCCCTTGGGAGACGGTATCTATGAGCACTAGTATCTCTGGTTCAGAAGGACAAAAAATATATATTGAATGTAATCTATTCATGTTTTCTTCTCTTATTTAAAACCTAAAATACTGCACAGCAAAACCACTGGAAAGAATCCCACTAATTTTAGTTGGTAAGGGACAGAGCCTTGGTTCAGAAGAATGGAGTGGTCATATCAACATTACTGGACACTTTTAAGCAATGCTACAATAGCAGTTTGTCACTGGAATTGCTTCCCCTAAGCTCATGATATGCTTTGTGCAGCAAAAGCACACACTGGGGAAACTCAGAGAAGGCTACAACCCAGGGAATTGCTTACGCATTATCCAATTGGGTCAGAAAATTTGTTTTTCTAGAGAATGTGAAATGCATTGGACTTGAAAAGCTCTTGGCTTATGTAAGAGATGCCAAAGGGCAGTCTATTCATTAGCCAAGACATAAAAGTAAAAAGGCTGCTTCAGGGCCTTGAGGCAACACAGTTTCTTGAGCTCTGCTTCATAACAGCTGCCCTCCAGAGTCTGCCTAACGTCATCAGACATGCTCTGTAGCAGAGGAAGATGATGATGCACTTACTGCCAGAAAATCCCCACGTTGGACAGACTGTATGAGAGGAAAACACCCTCCATTTCCAAATCTGTCTTTTCTGGTGCTGAACCCCAACACTGGGGTTCTTCCTTTACTTCAGTGTAATCGCAGTTGGAAAATTTACTCCTTTCTTCATATTATTGCTTTCTATCTTCCATAGAGCTGTAGCTGCCCACAGATTTAGTACGTGTGCTGCTAGCCCTGCATACCAGTCCTCTATGAGGAAGCTGCCTTGATCATTTGGGAATCATGAAGTAGCCTTACAGTTTGTATGCTTCAGATTTACAGTAGGCAACCTATAAGAAAGCAAGGAGAGTTAACAACTGACTTTCCACTACACGCCTTTATTACTTGGCTGTAGATATGATTAGCGCATGTTGCATTTTTTCACTTAAATGCTGCCATAAAATGATATAATTGGCTAAAAATTCTTTGTTACTCAGGCTGGTACACACTTTTCCCTTTTGGAAGTCCAGCAGAACAGCAGGGCATCTGCATTTCTCCCTTGCATGCAAGCCGACTTTTCTGATGTAGAGGTTCCTCCTGCTCTATCTTCCAGCTGGGCTTCTCCTGCTACCTGCTAACAGCACCCTGTACACAAGCTCTGCCTGTGAACCACTTCAGAGAGGCCATCAGCACGCAGTTGTAGCTGTTCAGAGCAGTTACCATCACGCGGTCACTCGTCTGTGTTTGTGATGTCTCTCAGCCAAGAGTGTCAGGTTGCAGGGGAATGCATTGGCTGGGATGTCTACTGTAGTTCAAGCTCTTGCCAAGGAAACCTGAATAAACCCTATAAAAATATTCTCCTTCTTCCTATTTATCTTAGATTTTTTGAAGTTATAACTATTTAATTTATCAGGCTTGATTTATTGAAGTATTTACCTTGGATGCTGTTGTACTTGATGGTTTTGAGCAAAGAAATGACTAATTCATAATGACAGTTGGGATAAAAAAATTGCAGCACAGGAATTAAACTAAACAAACTCTTGATTTATTTATATCTTCAGTTGCAAGCAAAAGCCTGAAGTTGAGTAATAGAGTGCTAGCTGCAATTTAAAGTGCAATACAGAAAAGAACTAAAGCAAAAGAAAATTCCATTAAAAAAAAAAAAAGAAAAGAAAAAAAAAACCCATACCCACCTACTTCATCCAAAAGCTTTGAAGGAGAAAAGGGAGAAGAGATGGAACTGGCTATTGAATAACACTCATTTGATGACTCCTGAGTATTTCTTTACATAAAGAGCGTAAGAGCGTGAGGCCATCTCAGTCCAAGCTTCCTCACTCCCTCTCCAGCAGTGCCTCCTGCCAGCAGCCTCCTGCTGCACAGCGAGCATCGCGGCTGGCCTCATGCCTGTGCTATTTTAGTGAATCTTCTTGCTAGGAAAAGGTGCCCACTAGAAGGCTATGGGGATGTCGGAAAATGAGATGTGGGATTGTTAATACATCTCTGTGTTGCAGTGCAAAACCCATGGCTTCAAGGAGTACTGAGTTAGGAAGTCAAAAATAGCAGTTTTGAAACTGCGTCTCTCACAGAACACCATCAGAAAACTTCCTGCTAGATGGAAAAATTGAGAACAAGATATCTAGTTTGTGACTACTTCTTTCCTACCAGTTCTAGGACAAGCTTTCACAATAAAATAGCTGTGCAGGTGATGGGTGGATTCAGAATGGATGGGTGGATTTGGATGCAGAATGTGCAGCTCAGAGCAGAAGTGGACCTTGAAAGGAAATATCCAGGAGCATTCTCTCTGTAAGCCAATGAACTCAGCTAACTTGCTTTTCTCCCATCTCTGTGTGCTTAACTCAACTTTAAATTCTGCACAGGTCATTATAAATAATGCGTTATATCAATAAATTTCCAAGTTTTATTCTAAATACTTGGCTTGCACCATTGGTTTTACAAGAGTCACTGGTTTTCCTATGTGCTGAACATGAAAGACCTAAAATCTCTGCAATCTCCAGAAGTACTAAAACAGAGACCACCGCACGGCTGGCCCACTGTGCTGCTGCACTGATTTCTCTGGCCTCATTGACTGCACAGTGATGTCAGGTCCCAGGCAGGATGTCACAGGCTCCAGCAACACCACACTGTGACAGCAAGTCAGTCCCACAGGCCAACCCAAGTGGCACATGAACTTTGCACAGCCAGTAAATCCAAAGAGGTGTAATGCCTTTGGAAGAGTAGATGCAGGATGCACGTATTTCATAACACAGGCAGTGACAGGGAAGGCAGGGCTGGGGGTGGGATAAGACCATGGGCAAAAACAGACAGCTCTTCAAGTTAATTAAATAATGAATGTAACAAATAGGGAAAAAACCTATAAAGATGATGTAAACGTTCTGGTAGGATATTCCAGTAGGTTGATATGACAGGAGATAATGGCATCAAATTGTGCCAGGGAGGTTATTAGTAAAAAGCTTCTTCTCAGAAAGAGTGGTGAGGCACTGGAACAGGCTGTTCAGCAAGATGCTGGAGTCATGGTCCGTGGAGGCATTCAAGGAAGGTGTAGATGTGGCACTGAGTGAAATAGTTTAGTGGTATGGTGGTGAGTTGATGGCTGGACGAGATGATCATAACAGTCTTTCCAATGATTCAATGATATCCAATTCAGAAATTCAAGTAAGAGCTAGCAAAGGAAAAGGCAGACGGACTCACTGGACTGTGGGGGATCAGACTGAGGCTGTCTGCTGCTAAGTGGGTCGGACGCTCCTGCCCAGCACACCCAAGAATGTCTTTCCGTTGCAGCTGGGGCAGGACACCGTCTGATCGTGACAATCGCTCTTGAGAAGGAGACATGGCTCCTTATGGAAAAATTTATTAACGCCATTTAAGAAATTGAGTTCCTGTTCAGTGAGTATTTATCCTGAATCAATACATGAAGTCAGAATTTCATTTTATTGCTCAATAGAAAATATATTAAAAATCAGCATGGAAAAAGGAAACACTTTTAACTATACTGAGCTGTTTTAGTCTTCAAGTGCTTTCAGTGACAAAATGATACATTAAAAAGAATACATTTAAATATTTCATATAAGACGAGAGTAAAACTGAAGTCAGCGCTAAAGTTAGAACAAGATATGGTTGTTCCCAAAATGATGTTAACGTCAGTAAAATTGGATGAAAAATGATTCATATTTCTTTAAAAAAAAAAATCAAAGCTAACACTTCTGGCCAAATGCCTGCGTTTGGCAAGAACTTCAGTTTTGAGTGAAAATTTACTATTGTCATTTTTTTAAACATATTTCTTTGCAGTTGAAGATCATGAAAGATGACTTACACTGCAACATAAGGGAAACTGATTTCTTGGTAGACGCTCATGTTACCACTGACTTGCTCTGCATGCACACAGTCTATTGCACCTCACCTCTGGTCAAGTTTTTGCAAAGTCACTTTAGAGAACCACTGTTCCGAAGTTCAACAGTCACATAATTCAGTATTGTCTCTGTGCTGTATTGCTCCACAGAGAAGTTAGTAGAGAGACACTATTTCACTGCTTTCTTTCCTATTCTTTTTCAGCCTGAGGAGTTACCAAATCAACAATTCATTGAATTCTGTGTTGGGAATGCAATCCTGCTTTAAGGCAATTAACAACACCCACAACCAAACAGTGCAGGCTAAGTTCGGATGGTTTGGAGGGCTACAGCATTACACTTCTAACCGGGTCTTGGATAGACATAATCCACGTGTTGAGATAAATAAATATCATCCTCATTACTCCTGGTGGCTCCAGATCATTGAAATTGAGCTGCTCTGAACAGAGAAAGGTGTTTGAGGAATTCCAGCACAGCCTGGTGGGTGAGCTAGGAAAATGCAGCAGGCTGACGCACGGGCAGGCAGCCAGGAGGGATGAACAAAAAACGTGATGCTGAATGCTAAAAGTGGTCCCAAGCAAACTTATTTAGTTTAGAAGTTTAGCTTAGAAGTTGTCGTCTTGCCTTCATTTGCACTGAAAGATCAATTTATAAAACTTTTGTATAAACCTTTTCATGTATACCTTACGATATGTTTTATAATGTATTGGATTCCATTCTTCCTCAGAAGCCTTATGTTTTTCTGAAGTAGAACTGATGCACACAGAAGTACGCTGTACTGTGACTGAAAAGTTCCTTCTGGTTTGGTTTCCCCTTGCAAGCGATCAGGGATCAGCACAGCTCTCTGGGTCTTGGCAAACTGTTGCTGTATGTATGGAAAAATGGCAGTGGTACAGCTGTGCAGAGCCCTTGGGGAATTTCTGATATTCTTTCAGAGGCAATATGGGGAATGTACAGAGTCAAAAAACACTGAGCCTGTACAAAAGCAAGATGCCTTGTGTAAGAGATAAGTATTGCTACTGGAGAGCTTTTCTGAGGAATGTTTAAAAAAGGGTATAATTTCCAGCTTAATGAAACAGCTGTCTTGAACCACTTTTCATTCTTACTCTCTCTGTCATCTCACACAAACAAATGGGTCACATTGTTAGCATTTCACTTTCTTTCATAGCTCCTAGATGAAACTCTGGGATGTGCCAGACACGCTGTTCTTTTCATACAAGATTTAAGCTAGTTTCCCTGTTTTGCAGCAAAGCTCAAAAAACATGGCTTTATTCAGCAGCATGGGTGCAAAAAGCAGCAGGTACAAAGGTACCCTGCAAGGGTTCAAACACAGCAGTAGAAGCTGGGATGGGAGGGAGCAAGCTGTAGGAAAGCAATCGGGTTTGTGTGATCCCCTCAGTGGTGGCCCCAACCACCATGGCCTGAGCCAGCGTCCCACACTCAGTGGACTGATATTTCTGTGGTGGGTAATATTCATCTCAAAAATTGTGCTGTAGCTGTTAGTCATAACATAGAGCTTCTGCAAAAGGTTATACTGTAACTACCCTGTTCATTACAGGGCACAAGAAACACATAAAAAGCTGAACTAAAGAGAATGCATGACTCATCCTCTATTGTACTCACCTCAGCAAGCAGAAGTTTGTAAAGGCTCAGGGACCCTTCCTCTCCGACATCTTCCCACACATGGCTTCACTATCACAGCATCGCCATTCTTCCACTTTTCTATCAGCTTCTAGGCAGTAAATTGAGCAGAAAACCAGCCCTTTTGGTCACATCAGCCCTTGATTAGCTTCACTTGTCTCCCTGTCACTTACTTATTTTTAGCCTAGATTTCAGATTATAAAATACTTTTGAACAACAACTAACTTTTAGTTGGAGGCAGCAATAATTTGTGCAGCTAAGCTCTACTTGAGAAAATCAACAATTTTGCATCATATTTTGCCTGATTGTTTCTCAGGTTTGAGGCTGTACCAGGTATCCAGCCCACTACACTGAAGTTGTTGCTTTAACAAAGTCAGGTCAGTTTCCTAATGAGCAGAGCTTGTTAGCTTGGGCTTTGTGCCTCACCTGTAATACACTTCGCAGAGTTCCTGGAAGACTTGCAAATATGCCCATAGCTTACCCCAGTTTGTAAGCAGTGTCCCAGAGTATGAACACTCCTCTACAAACACTGTGTCACCATCTGGTGGACTTCTGAAACTCGGGTGACAACACAGAAGGCAAAAAAAAAATACAACTCTGCTGTATGCATAGCAAGATCTTGTAAGCAATCAGAACTTCTAAACTGTATTAAGACAGGCTCTCTCAATTGTCACATTGGGATTTTATGAGATTTAATTGCATGAAGCATTATTTAATTTGAAAATAATTAAAAGTCAAGAGCTCAGTTTACCCCCCAGGAATTATACTCTCAAAGACATTTCCACTCAGCACGTGGGGACAGTTTTAATGTAAGGCTCTGATTCCCTGTCTTGGTGACTAGTAAGAACGTGCATACAACAGAATTTCACACCATTCAGAATTCTTCACTGAAAATGCATTCACAAATCAATCATCAACTCTTTGTGCACTTTTTAAAAAAATCCATATTTTGAGGTTTGCTCTCCAAAACAAAAAATGTGATCCTAAGTGCTAAAATTGGCTCAAAGAAAACTTCTGATATTTTTCCTGTAGCCAAGAGAAGAATTAGAATCCTCCTAGGAAACAGCTTCCAAATGAAAATGAAATGCTCCAGAATGCTTACAGCCCCAGTGTTGCTGGAAGGGCTGACAAACAGTTTTTCAAGGAACCAGTATGAATGAGTATCCCCAGTTACACAGGATGAAGATTTGGGAAATATTTGCAGTTATTCCTACAAATAAGGGAGATCACTGTCTCTGCACTCAGACACTGCCTGAAATAGCCAGAGAGGATCTATGTCAACCAGATTTTAGAAGAAGAAACAGAAATGAAGTATTCTCTATCATCCAATGATCCGCAGTGAGTAGATCAGTGTCTCAGGCTTCTTTTTTTTCCCCATTTGATCTCCAAAGGTGCTCCTCAAGACCTGCCATCACAGAAGCCCCCAGAGCTTTGTTAATGATTTAGCACAGAGTTAGCTGGAAAGAGAATTCGGATCATTGCTGAGAAGAATCCACTGCCTCTGTGATTGCTGCCACTTACTTAAGCAAAACTGTCAAGGATGCACTTAATCGAGCTGATAATTGTGAATGAATTATTTGATCTATATTAGCGGGAAAATTAAACTAATGTTTTAACCAAGGAAGTGTGACAGTGTACACTGTTGTTGTAAAGATAGGCAGCAGATATAACTGCCTTTTGAACAGATTTCAGATTAGCAGAGGAAGGTATTGATCACAATCCGGTAACAAAGAAGGAATAGTTCATGCCTTTCTGAGGATCAGAGCTCACTGAAAATGCCCAAAAGTGATCTCCAAGTAGAGATGCTTTCTCTCTGGCTGCCAGCCCATCAGTGAGGTTTGGGAGGGGTGGACCCTGGATGAATTGCTTGCACCTGTGCTCCCAGGGCTGGCCACGTCCTTTCACCAGTTGCTCAATCACTGGTTCAGTCCCTGACCTAACAGTCCCCACACAGTTGTTTACATGGCTCTCCAGATATTTTCAATTTTGTTTTGAAGGAGAAATTATGAACTTGCAGTGATAAGTGGAGTGGCACTACATCTGTTGAGCGACAGTTTCTTTAATGACTTTCAGCAGAAGAAAATCAGCTTTGTTCACCTGTAATGAGAGAATCATGACACATACCCAGGATCACACAGTTTCATAAGAATTTAATGGTGTCTTTTCCTAATGAAATTTGTTGGTTTTTTTAAATCCACATGTTGAATAGAACAAGATTTTGGGCCTTTAGAAGAAAATGGCCAGTTTAGAAACTTCAACAGAACAAAACAATTACCATTTTGTTAACTAATTTGCTAAAATGCAGCAAGAAAAATTATCATAGCGATAACATACAAAATCTCAAAAATAAAATAAAATTCCTGTACTAATAAAAATCTACAGTTTGGAGAAAAGCATGTAAGTATTTTCCAGCTCTGAAAACAAGTCATGTGCATTTGTGGAAGTATTCTCTTCAAATCACAGGATATAAGCATAAGAAATAAATGTGCAAGCATTTCCATTTCTAAGAATAAACAGAATGCGTTTTCTGTCAGAACTGTTGCAGTCATTTAAATCTCAAACCTTTCTTTGAGTCTAATATTGAAACTGCAGATGAATTTTTGTGGAGCAACAAGGACATCTTGAGGCAAGACAGAAAAATGCAAAACTTCTGTTCCACATTGATTTGGGAGGATAGAGGGTCAGAATGTTGGTAACTGGCACACAGTGCAAATGTTATGCTCTTGAATTGTTTGGCAAAGTCCCACTAGTTCCTCAGAGTATTATTAAAGCAGTTCTTAGCCAGCAGTCCTGAAATGACAGGAGACACGCTTACCGATTATGTTGCTCTACTTGCTAATAGCTTTGAACACAGACCTGCATTAGCAACATGCTTGTCGTGGTGCGTTGAGTTGCTTTTCTCCTTCTTAGAGAAGTGAAGAAAAAAACTTCCCACTGCTCAAAATAAGAATATAGTATTAAACTGTACATATTTTAGAATGGAAAAGTATAAAGATAGTGAGGAGGCTTTTGAAGTATTAGATGCAAATCTACACAAAAAATTTAACTTTCACAGTTCTTTGTCACTCTCTAGAAGTTTCAAGTATTGCTTTAAATTTGTACCTCTGAAAATCCGATATAAACATTCTCCAAAAGGGAGGAGGGAAAAAATTGTAAGTTTCTTACTGTGGTTAAGATTTGTATGGTATGAAAATACACTTTTAACTTCAAAAAAAAAATTCTAAGTTAAAACTGGAGTTGTGGGCCCATTCGTAGAACTTTCTGTCCCCTTATTGGTATCTGCAGCCTTAAAATCATCGCAACATTCAGGAGCATCATTTGCCTCTGGAGTTGATGAAGTAAGGTCAATCGTGATCAAATCAGTTTCCTGATCTTTTTTCTCTACTTCGTTGCAAAATTCAACCTTATCTTCCTGCTGGCTGTTCTTTATTTGTCCATTCTGGGCAGGATAGGTATGAGCAATGGTGTCATACAGAAACTGGTAATGTTCCTTAAATATAAAGAGAAGAGGTTAGTATGAATGGAATGCACAGAGCCCACCGATTATTCTTACTTTTTTAAAATGTAGCACATAGCTGGACGTGCAGAACCACATATGAAGCAGATTCCACAGCTTCTGGCAAAGAGAATTGTGGTTCTGTGGTTTATTCCAATTTCATGTGTATGTAATGTCTCTTGCAACTGCCTCTATCAGATGCACCGAGCAGTGCACTTTTGCTTTACAAAGCGAAGACACCAAAGCATGTTCTTCAGAGTACCTAAGCATTAAACAACTTGTACTGTGAAGTTATCTATAGTCTGCATCATACTGACAAAAACATTTGGTTTGTTAGTAAAGCAGCAAATGCCACAGAGATCCAAAACCTCTCGAGTGATTTAAAGTAAGTAAGTTGGTGGCTCCTAATCTGTGCGATGGAGTTAGCCCCCCAACCACTCAGTTAAATGACACTGTACCTGCATGTCCTTTGAGCAGCTGCAGAAACACCAGGTTATGCTATTTTTAATTGTACAACATGCATCCTTCCACAATCTGTTTTACAATTACAACTTTGGACATCTCATAGACTGCTTTATTTTTATCAATAATGGCCAATTCTCAAGTAGTGGTAAGTGGCTGTCAATATTCTGATTGTAATTAGTGTTCCCGATGCAGAAACAATGCATATGGTTAGGAGGATATTTGACTGATGAGAAGTGTTGTGATTTGTCCTGTTAGGTCACAGGATTTACTTACAAAGGTAGAGACCACTCCCAGCCTGCTGCGACGAAGAGCTTTTACTACTTGGAAAACATCTATTACTTCTTCAGTTTCTGCACTTTCCAAGAGGGTCATCAAAGCACAAAACACACCAGTCTGCTGCGATCCATCACTAAAAGAAAATGCATCTTCTTAAAATGTAAAATCAATAAGACTTCTTATTAAACAATAACTTTATTTCAAAGTCTATACAATGAATTACATATTTGAAAGGTTTTTTATTGGACAGAAATTGTGACAATTAAGAATATTTGTAGGATACACACATGACACAGCTTATTTAGATTATATCTTGAATTAATGTGGCCACATATATCAGAGAGAAATTAGAAGTAACAGACTTACAGGCTCAACAATGATTAGCGTGATTATCTTCCTTTTAAGATAGTATGCAAGGTTATTTCTAGAAATGGTCCTAAAAAAGTCAACTTATGCACTGGGATAAACTAAATACTCTGCTGGATCCTCACTATTATTTCACTACAAGAGCACTCTGAGCTAGCACTTCTCAAAATACATGTATCAGGCAAAAGCAGCTAGCTCTGATCACCTAACCACACTCAGGCTTGTTGAAAAGAAGTGCACTCATCTTACAGTATTACAATCAACAAGGTCAATTCTGAGCTGAAAAGAACATCCTAAGGATAGCTGAGACTCTCCCTCAAGCCACAGAAGGGCTTGTGGGAAAAGGTAGCTACCACAAAATTGTGGTTACTAAGCACACCCAAACCTCAGAGGCAGGTTAAAATATGTGTTGAGTCGAGACCCACCAGCAGTGGATGACAAGTGGGACACTACGGTTGTTCCTGCTGTCCTCAGAGGCTGGTCTGGATGGCACTTTTTGTTTAAGGCTTAGAATCATATCAACTAAATCTTTGGGATCTTCCGGAACATCCAATCCATTCCACTTGTGATATTGATACTGATATACCTTCTGTGTTTCTTTCCTCTGCAAAACAGCAGTGGAGATGTAGTTAATGGTCAGGCTGAAAGAAAAGGTTCATGTAGCAGTATATCCATTGCAGCCGATACACAAAAGAAAACTTACATTCCTGAGGAAGTACATTGTGATATGAGCTCTGCCTTTATGTAATTGTGAGGTAGGGAGAGGTCCAAGCATTGCTCAAAGTACAAAAGATAACTGACCTCCTGGGACTCTGCTACCGCTGTCTCGGCAATGTGCTAAATGGTAAATTTGTCACATTTAGTGTGATTAGCAGCTGGTCTAGAAGACAAAAATACTTCATTTTTTTTACAGCAGAAGGTATAAGTGGTAGGAACTGCCTCTCCTCTTTCTTTGGGCTAGATCTATAATTAGAAGAACAAATGTAAAACGTCCTTTAGTAATTTGCAAAAAAACTTCTACCTTCAGATGTGTGACATCAAACGCGCGTATGGTGTAGCTAGGACAAGAGTTGACATCTGTCATTTGAACTTCTATGCCATCATATGTTTGTCTTCCTTCTCCCCAGTACTGTGCACAGAGTTCCTAAAATAGATAAAAATACAAGTTAGTGCTTACCATACAAACTTCTTTATATTTTATCTTCCACATGCATTTGCAGAATGCGTTCTCTTCAAAGTAGAAGAGAATAAGAGAGTGCAGGTCAGTATTTTCTTTATATATAGATGACCTTTAATATGCCAGTGAGAAGATGTCGCCCTTACCTCATCCCCGTGTTTCAGCTCTGTCAGCATAACAATGACTTTGACTTTTCTTTGGAATACCATTTGCCAGAAGTCAGAGATAGTTTCCTGCAGTGGTCCTTGTGTTGCAATCATAGCTTTTGGACCCCAGTAACCCTACAAAAGAAACGTAAAATATTTTTCCCTTAAATTTATTTCAAATGTGACTGTCATGCAACAGAATTCATTGTCATTTAAAGAGCACTAAATTAATTATCTCTTTTGGTCATTGGGAAAATATGCCCATCACAGCAGGCAACAATCTTACAGGAATTACAGTCAAATGACAGCAAAATCACAGTATGAATTCCAAAGTATTACTTCCAGATTGACAAGAAGATGCATTTATGCTACAGTGAGTGAGATCTCACAGTGCCATTACCTACAAAGCATATTTTTTCAGGGCTAAAACAAATATTGAATTCTATAGAACTGTTTAATCGAATCAATAAGAAATAAAGTTTACACTATTACAACAGAGATAGTATGCCTGAAGTTCACACTAACCTACCAAAAGTAAAACTAAGTTCACACTTAATAGATGTAACAGTGTCACACTTTAAAGAATCCAGATAAATCTAATTTACCTAGTAATTCCATAACATCCGTTATCTTCATAAGTGACAGATAATGGCTCTCTTCCTTGGGGGTAAATATGACACCATAAAGCTGATGGCCCAAACATTACTAGCACAGTTTTGTATATGTGAATAATAGCCGCACTCACATTTCACTTGTAGAGAAAATATTAATATGGATAAGTATGTCGTAGCAAAGTTTAGAATATTTTTATTATTAAAATTATAAATGGATTTGCCAATCAAGTATCAAATCTTTCTTTTTTATTCAGGTAAATTTTATTCTATTTGTGAAGTCAATAAGAGAATGAGTTCAAGCTGGTATATCGTTCCCACAAGCAAGTATTAGCTGAAAGCTTGTGAGTTACTTATAGAGGACCCTCTATATACATACAGTTATGAAGGAAGCATTAATGTATTTGCTTGATTCTTCACAGTCACTGTCCTCATCTGAGGAGTCCTCTGAATCATGTTCGCCCTCCTTACTTTGTTCCTCTTCATTCCTGATTGGCACTCGGTTAAAGTCATCTGCACAAGACAAAGTTACAGTTATACCACACTGCTGCTCATATAACGGTATTTGAGCAGGGCTGACCCTCTGTGTCATCACCCTCCTGCCACCTCCAGGGAATCCCAGCTACTGTTTTATTACTGGATGAAGATGGCCACACACATGGTGGCTTGGGTTCCCTTGTGGTTTGTTTGCTTTGTTCTCGGAGCTGAGCAGAGGAATGAAGTTTATCTACTCACTCTGAACTGTATCCATTTCTGAACTTGGGATCTTGCTACCAGGTGTACATTTGTCACTCTCTGACTAGTAGAGGAGAGTCAGGAAACTGGATACTGATTCTGAAAAGCCCTTGCAAAACATGTTATGACCAGCAGTGTCCAGGCAGCAGTCTCCTTCCTGGCAGAAAGCCAGAGGCATAAGAAAAAAAGGGTTTGATAGAGCACTATGAGCTCCTGC
This sequence comes from Chrysolophus pictus, assembly GCA_037305975.1. NCBI lineage: Eukaryota > Metazoa > Chordata > Aves > Galliformes > Phasianidae > Chrysolophus > Chrysolophus pictus. The sequence goes on along the minus strand of CM074583.1, from coordinate 8,743,016 downwards.
ACCTTGGGTAATGTCAAAAGTCAACCTTGGAGAACCAGGATTTGAGAAAAGCTCCTCCAGGTTTCTACCTGTCAGGCTTCCTCTTCCCAGTGCAAATTCTAAGTGAGCCACAGACATTTTGGGGCACACTGCATCCAAATACTGATCAAAGTTTTGCCCTATATGTAAGAGAGCAACCTGCTTTTTGAAGCTTAGTGCCTTTCTTCACTAGCTTGTCAGTCACCAAGTTCAAGTTCTTCATTTTCACCATAAGAAAAGACAGCTGGTTCCTGATATTTTAATGGAAAATGCAACCAGAAAAAGGCCAGTCTTTCACCTAAAAATTGCAGAATGAAGACCACCTGGTTTGAAATAAATCATTCCCCAAAATTCATATTTTTAAAAAATCATTTATTCTTTAAATCACAAGAGGAGCTTTTTAATTTTACAATCTTGAGAAAATTACTTAAATACATCTCTGTAAGGTAATTTACTGTCCTTGTTTGTTCAGAATTTAATAGGTTTTCTTGAAGAAGACAACAGATAAAAATTCAGAAGGTTGACAGAAAATACTTACATGGAATGGTGTTGGCACTCCTATTTTTGTTTTTATTTTCCTCTCTATTCCCAGTGTTCTGTGTCCGCCATCCCTTGTAGGAAGGTAGTCTCTAAAAAAATAAGTTAGACATTATGTTTGAGATAAAAATAATTTCTTATATCTTGGTCCACTCTGAACACCTACATTCTGTTTTCATCTCCCAGTGCCTTGCATTCTTACTTCAATTCTATAAACTTTGGTCACATCTGGACTATAGCTTAAAAATGCCAACTCCAACAAGTACAGTAACATGGAAAATATGCACGCAGACACAACTAATCATCCTATATCCCTAATCTTTATTAAAAATATTATCACAGAAGTGATCTATTATATATGTTATCTCTTTCTTGTGGCTATTGTGCAAGTCCCTTTCAAATCTAAGTGGGAGTGAAGGCCTGGGAGACTAGAAAGCAATGCTTCTTACCTGAAATTCTGCCTCCAGCAGAGAAGGTTCACTTGGAGGATCTTTTCTTTTCAGATTGTTAAGATAGGAATGTAGTTCTGAGAGGCTGACCTCTGTTTCTCCATACTGATTGTATTCCACTAGTGCTTGATGGATAAGGATGTACTGTGACTGGTGTTACCCGTTTGAAAAGTTTAAAAATGAAATTATGAGTAAACAAATTTATACCATTTTTTTAAAAACAACTACCAACCACTATTTCTTATGTTGTAAGTAGTAATAACATTAAACATTATCACTAAGCAGCCATTAGATTCAACTATTAAAAATCATAGGGGCTTCCAAGTTAAACATTTTGGAGCATGCAGTGTGTTGGATGACAGGTATCCTGCAAATAAATGTCACGTCAGTAAAAAAACATGCAGTTAAGATTTGAAAGATCAGGGGAAAAAAACAAAATAAGTTAAAAACACGCATCCCATTAAGCCTACCATCATACTCTCAACTTAACTGAAAATCCTGCTAGACAGTTTCTTCAATACAAAATATATTTGACTATGCAAGTTCAACTCTGCTTCTTTGCACTTATGAGCTGCATGCCAAAAGCTGGATTATCAAATCAAAAAAGTAACTGTCCTCTTTCTCTAGCATCTAAGCTTAACAAGCCTAAACTTGTTAAATTTAAACTAAAAAAAACTGTGCTGGAAGTTCTCTCACCCTTTTCAGAGCCGTATTTTGTATAAAATTCTTCACCTGAATTTTAGCAATATTCATAACTGAGCAGAGCAGTTCTGAGAAATACAGATCAAGAACTAGTAAAAGAGAGTTTTAAGTGAAAGGAACTTTGGTAAGATACCTCTACTTGAACCATGAGGCACCGCTGCCGGCGCAGCTTCACAACGTAGCCATAAACATCCACTCTGCCTTCTGCATCCAACCCCTCCAACATAGCATCAATTCCAATATAAGTCCCAGTGCGCCCAACTCCAGCACTGCAAAGTGCAAAGGAATTTAGTTATCATAGAATCAAAGAATTATTAAGGTTGGAAAAGACCTCAAAGATCATCTAATCCAACCATCTACCTCCTACCAATATTGCCCACTGAACTAAGATGTAAGTACTATATCTGCATGTTTCCTGAACACCTCCAGGCACAGTGGCTCCACCACTTCCCCAGGAAGCCTGTTCCAGTGCTCAATCACTTTTTTGGAGAAGTTTTTCTTAATATGCAGCTAGAACCTCCCCGACACAACTTGTCCTATTGCTAATTATGCAGGAGAAGAGGGCAATCTCCCCATTGCCACAACCTCCTTTCAGGCAGTTATAGAGAGCAATATGGTCCCCCCCGAGCCTCTTCTTCTTCAGACTGAACACCCTGTGTTCCCTCAGCCATTCCCCATAAGATTTGTGTTCCAGACTTCATCAGCTTTGTTGCCCTTCTCTGCATACACTCCAGAGCCTTGATGTCCTTACTGTAGTGAGAGGCCCAAAACTGAAGACAGCACTTAAGGTACAGCCTCACCAGAGGCCTCTCTGCTCCTGCTGGCTGCACTATTTCTGACACAAGCCTTCTCGGCCGCCTGGGCACACTCTGTTGGCTCATGTTCAGTCAAGTGGTGACCAACACCTCCAGGTCCTTTTCCTCTGCACAGCCTTCCAGCCACTCTGCCCCAAGCCTGTCATGTTTCATGGTGTTTTTGTGTTCAAAGTGCAGGACCCAGCACTACGTCTTGTTGAACCTCTTCCAATTGGCCTCAACCCAGCAATCCAGCCTGTCCAGATCTCTCTGTAGGGCCTTTCTACTCTCAGGCAGATTGATACTTCTCCCCAGTTTGGTGTTATCTGCAAACTTAATGAAGGTGTTCTTAATCCTCCTACCCAGATCATCGAGAAATATATTAAACAGGCATATCTGAGTCCTTCCCTGAGAGGAGCAATCAGTGAGAGAGCAAAAGTGAAAAACACTTCTCGCTGGAAATTAATTGGCAACACTAAAAATGATAAGTCTGAGTTTTAAATGCTTTTTAGTGACAGTAAGGCCAATTCTGTCAATCATGGTGCTTACAGCCAGAATAGTGCAGCATTTACCTGGCTGCTTTTCAAAAGTCTACATATCCTCAGGTTTAGTCAATTTGAATAGAGATTGATTCACCAGAAAAAAAGGCTTTTCTCTGCATCTTTAACTACCTCCTCTCAAGTAATTATTGCACAAAATTTGGGATAAGCCAATTACTTTTGACTTTTGCTAGCTCCATTTTGTGAATAGCTTAACTTCATCTTCATTTAACATAACATAATCATTATAATAGTTTTATGATTTACCTGCAATGAACCACTATTGGGCCACTAAAAAAGTTGCTGAGGGCATTGACTCTGCGTCGGAGTTTGAGAAGGAGATGTGGATCCTCAGGAACGCCATGGTCTGGCCAGCTGGTGAACTGAATGTGAGTGACATCCCTTCCAGATGTTCTTTCTCTTCCCTGAAGAAAGAGAAGTATGACTTTACATATATATATATTTATGAAAAGCCAAAATCAAATACAGATTTTGATACACAAAAATAAGGACAAAAGTCATCAAATATTGAAACAGAAATTTCTGACAGTTTAGTGTCATGTGAGGCTCCCAGCGGCCTCCCAAGTTACAACATTTTTCATATTCAATGTTAATTTAAAAAAAAACAGTCAAGAGCTGTGAATCAGGAATTCACAATGACTTGAACAGAGGACAAGCAAAAGGTTCAAAGAGTTACAAATATGCTATTCTCAGGCTAGCCTATGATCCAGGGTGTAATATGTTTCCCCATTCCATTCATGGATAACTTAGTTTATAGCTCTACTTGTTTCAAGTGATACTGATTAGTAATTCTCTCATGTCTCCTAGAAGCAGTCTGCTTAGATTAAGAATAATAAATAAATATAGAATATTATAAAGAATAATAAATAAAATAATAAAATATAAACAAAATAACATACATTTAACTGCAGACCATACTAGAAATAGACACAGTAAAGCTATAGTTCTCATCCTGTTGCAATTTTTTCCATTTAAGATTAGTCACAGAGCAATTATTTACATCATGATACCTCACTAAGTTGCAATTTTTGCATTATTGCAATGTAATGAGACAGAAGAGGAGGAATTTCATCGCTACCTAACTCTTCTCATGCTATAAATCATCTCTTTACAAAACCTACAGACTGACCCCCATTCAGCCTTATGCTCCTAAGTCAACTTACATTTGTGATGTGTAGTTTCTGAATTATATAGTCTGGACACATTTTACTTTCGTTGATCTTCACAATAATGTCTCCATATGTTGCAGAGCCATTCTCCATTGATGGCCAGTACTGGGCACACTTGTTCTATGAAGATATGAAGTTAACTGGTGAGCCAAATGACTGCAAAATGGCAGACAGCAGAGAGCTAGAACAAAGTCTGATTTAAAATAGACAGTAATTTCATATCGTTTTCCAGTTCCTCATAGGTCTTGTTCTCCCCTGAAAAGGCAGTCAATGCTTAGGATGTCACTGCCAAATAATTCTAAATATCTATGGAATTTAACTTGGAACAGAAAATGGGAAAAAATCCCATATACTAGGTGACAATATGAACACCTCCACGCAGACCTTGCTGCTGTTGCCTGAAGGCTGTAGAGAAGTTTGTTGCTAATTCTGTGGAGTCTTTTTCAACCTCCAGTGAGGAACTTTGCTCATGCTTGCTGATAAAACAACTCAGAAATGCTTTAAATCTGCATGCTGTCAACGTTTAAGCTTTAAAAGCTATCAAAACTCCTCATGTTACCTTCCCTGCTCCACGTGGAGTAAGGAACATAAGCAAGCCAGAAGCATCCAATTTTCCCAATTAATGGAAGGGAAAAGATAGTAGATATAAAAAATATTATTAACTGAGGGCATTGGCAGGATATCAGAAGAGCCTAAACAGGGGAAAACACAAATCATACTTTTTTTTGTCAAATCTACGAAAAGCCAGAATTCTACCTCAAGCCCTTTTCTGGACTTTACTTGGAAGCCCACCCTTTACTACTTACAGCTGTAAATAAAGTGACATTTTCTGATAAGTGATAATTCCATATGGACACGCTGTATTGGAATGCTATCCAACATAGGTTTTGACAAAGCCAGAGCAACAAAAAAAATGGAAACAGAGGATTTAAGGAGAAAATGTAATTCACCACAGCATAGCAAACCATTCTGTTTTCAGACAAAAGAAGGATGGATGGATGGATGAATAGATGGATGGGCATTTCTCACCCTGTTTCCTTCCTCACAGCGAGTAACCATGACAATAATTGTTGCTTTCTGTTCCCAGATCATTCTCCAGAAATCATCCGTGGTTTCATCCTTGGGGCCTAGCGGAAGAAAATTTCTTTATTATGAGGATTACATGGCACTGGAACTGTGCCCAGGGAAGCTGTGGAGCCTTCTTTGCTGGAGATATTCAAAACCCGCCTGGATGCTTTCCTGTGCAACCTGCTGTAGGAAACTGCTTTAGCAGAGGGTTGGACTCAGTGATCTCCATAGGACCATTCCAACCCCTATGATTCTGTGATTGTGTGATATTTCAAGGCATTTTTTCAGAGTACAGCTACTCAAAAGCTGCCTTGTTGATGTTAGCCTTGCAGTCTGAAAAGCTAACCAGATACCATGCAAATAACAGCCACGGACTTGCTTTTATAAGGGCTGCTACCATTAGGCTACATTTTAAAATTTTCATACATATTTTCAGTATATGGCTGTGAAATGTGAAAACTCCTGGTGTAAAGTTATGCATCATCAGAAGTCTACTTCTGACATATTACTTGTTCACCTTCACAAAATTCTGTAAGTCAAAACTTACTGGAAGCACTTTCTCATTAAATTTTAAAATGTCAAACTTTCAATTCCTCTTTAAATTTACTTTAAGTTTACTTTGTGACTATTCCCTAAAAAAAAGTGATTGAAAGAATAAAACAGATAATTTAAGGTTAAACTTACCTTGTGCAGCAATATATTTTCTTGGTTCTTTGAAGCCCTATAAAAATGTACAATGTTATTCAACTTAAAAAAAAAAAAAAAAAAAAAAAAAAAAAAAAAAAAAAAGCATGAGCAATAAGATTTGTAACTTTAAAAATGAATTCCACATGCAACAGTCCAATAATCTCAAATACACTGTCAAGATGGGACGAACACATGAGCATATCTTCAAAACTGTTTAACACATGAAATGCACAGACTCAAAATTTCTTCAATAAGGCCTATAATTTCGTACAAGTAAAACTCACTCACATCAATATAACTTGCGTTGATATAGTCTGATCCTGGGTCTCCTTGAATCTCAGAGAGCTCAACACGGTTATGATCATCTGTTTAAATTATTTGAAACAAAATAATTATACTCTCACAAGGAACTGAGATAAGAGGTACTAATATACCATGTAAAATCTGTAAAAATACTCACATGGAAGGATATCGATGTAACGATTTTTGTTCTGATTATGGCTCCTCTTGGCCTCCTTCATTGGAAATTTAGTGAAAATTCTTGGTATGCTCTGTAAATAACAATGTTTATTTAACTGCTAATCACATACTTCAAATAGCTTCTGTTTACCACCAAATACATACAGAAGACATTTGGTACTGCTAAGAATCTGGAAGACAACATTCTGTTTCATACAACACTATTTCATATATTTCTTTCATTTATAACGGTCATGAAATTTATTTTCTTTCATTATATATCTCCACAATATTATTTATATCCCCAAGCCTACACAGTAAGACAGACTAGATAAAATCTACCTCGATAAGCACTTTTGAATGAGATAATTTTTAAATTATGTATTTTATACTTCTGCTTAAAACCACCTCCAGAAAGAAAAGGGAAAATTGTAATATGATCCAGCAATGAGGAGAAGTTGGTAGCAAAATTAGCTGGAGCCTTATTTGACCTTTGATGAGAATTCACTCGGGTTTCTGTTCTTTGGGTTTTATTTGTAAGCAGTGCATATATTTCAGAAATGCTCTTGAAAAGAATTCTTCCCACCACCTGGCCACAAATCTGTGGTATATTTCAAGCCAGTGACAAACCTGAAATTCATCCAAGAAAAGTCTTCCTTCATCAGCAATCTTCCTCTTGTACGTCTCCAACAATTTCTCTGAAGGTATTGGCTCTATGTTCAAAAGCTGCCTTTCATCATCTTTAACTGTGTAAATATGTTGAACATTTATCTTTACTGGCTTTTAAAATACAAATTACATTTCAGCAAATGTGATTCTCAAACTGTCAGCTGTATTAACAAAAGGACAAACCCATTTATTTTAACTGAGCATGTTAATTTTTCATGAACTGGTGTCCCTCAGGCAATCTACAAGCAAACAGGTCCCAGGAATAACAGAACTTGCCTAGCTTTGCTGTAGAATTGAGAATGCACCAGCAGGGCATGAGCGGGGCCTCTGCATGAACAGCGCTTTTGCAGAAAGTGGCGGCTGTCACACTTGGGTCACTGCAACAAACAGCCCAAATACCCACTGTAGTTACGTGGGCGTTCTAATTGTTTATTGGCAATGGTAAATTGAATTACTGTATAAACAGCCCATTAACATTTCTCTTGAAATATAACAAGACATGTTGCCTATTTTTCCTAATTTTCTCTGACATTCTCCATCATATTCTGTTGTAATAATCTGTAATATTATATTTTATGATAACAAATGACAAGGCCTAACATCTCAAACTATATTTTTTCACTTCTGTTTCAAAGACTTCTTTAAACAATAATGTAAGTCTGAACATGGATTTGAATATCAATAATGTATAACGTCCCATTTAATACGAGGGCTGCTCCAAAAGTAATGCCTCTTATTTCATAATGTTGGCCCATGATGTCAGAAGTGGATGATGGTGGTATGGCAGTACAGTTTGGACATTTCTACCAATATTCCATTACATGCTGTTTCTGTATGATGTCAGCAGAGGGGCAGTCTGACAAAATGGCATCAGACATGGAAATGTGTACAAAGCAAAGGTGTGTCACTGAATTCCTCCACGTGGAAACAATGGCACCCTTTGTAGCTGAGAATTTGCCCTCTCAAACAGTGTTATTGTACTCCTTGTATCACAGAATCGCCAGGGTTGGAAGGGACCTCAAGGATCATGAATCTCCAATCCCCCTGCCACATGCAGGGCCACCAACCTTCCCACCTAATGTTAGAACAGACTGCCCAGGGCTCCATCCAATCTGGCCTTAAACACTTCCAGGGACAGGGCATCTACAACCTCTCTGGGCAGCCTGTTCCAGTACCTCACCACTCTCTCTGTAAAGAATTTCCGCCTGATGTCCAACCTAAATCTGCCCTCTGTCAACTTAAAACCATTTCCCCTCGTCCTGCAGTTATCTACCCTTTCAAAGAGTTGATTCCCCTCCCCTCTGTAGGCTCCCTTTAGGTACTGAAATGCTGCAATGAGGTCACCCCGCAGCCTTCTTTTCTCCAGGCTGAACAAGCCCAGCTCCCTCAGCCTGTCCTCACAGGGGAGGTGCTCCAGTCCCCTGATCATCTTTGTGGCCCTCCTCTGGACCCTCTCCAACATCTCCCTGCCTTTTTTGTACGGGGGGCTCCACACTTGGATGCAATACTCCAGATGGGGCCTCACAAGAGCAGAGTAGAGGGGAACAATCACCTCCCTGTCCCTGCTGGCCACCTTTCCTTTGATGGAGCCCAGGATACCATTTGCCTTCCGAGCCGCAAGGGCACACTGCTGGCTCATATTAAGTTTTTCATCTATCAAGACCCCCAGGTCCTTCTCCACAGGGCTGCTCTCAAGGACCGCTCCTCCCAGTCTGTATGGATGCCTGGGATTCCTCCGGCCCAAGTGCAAAACTCTGCACTTTGCCGTGTTGAACCTCATCAGGTTCACCCGGGCCCACCTTTCTAGCCTCTCAAGGTCCCTCTGAATGGCATCCCTTCCCTCAACCGTGTCGACTGCACCACTCAGCTTGGTGTCGTCAGCAAACTTGCTGAGGGTGCACTCGATTCCATCATCGATGTCATTGATAAAGATGTTAAAGAGCACTGGTCCCAAGACAGACCCCTGGGGGATGCCACTCATTACTGGCCTCCACCTGGACATGAAGCCATTGATGACCATCCTCTGTCTCTGGCCTTTCAACCAGTTGTATCTGTTGTTGTTTCCATGAAAATATATAGGAGGCATTACTTTAGGAGTGACCTATATTTAATCAGTTTTTCTGTGCTTAAATGCAATAAATGATTTTTTCTTGAAGTTCTCTAGTAGTCACTGATTTCATCTTTCCTCATAAGCTTTGAAATCCTGTACAAAAGGTTGCACACACTGTCTAGTTTCAGTCTCTGGAATTTGAAAGCCTTAAAAAATTTACAGTGATAAAGTACTGCTTTATGTTATAATCCTTGATTTGGAGACGGTAATTCGAGAAGGAAAGTTCTAGGTGAAACAATATTTGACTCTGAAGTTGCTTTCAGAGTTACAAATGTGATGACCATTGTCAGAGATAACAATTGTTTTTTCAATGAAATAATAAATAAGAGTGTTTCAAACCGATAAACTTTTAATTCATTAAAGTATAAATACTTCTGAAACATATTTGAAATTCAATATTTCAATATATCAAAAACACTCAAGTTTTTTTTTTCTAAATTTCCCTGAATTAGGTTATATGATGCTAATATTTGCAATCTATATTTATAACCTAGAATGCAAACATTTCAAAACTGGCAGTAAGATATCTGACTTATTTTATTTCCATTTGTTAAATATGTAAAGATACTCACCTACAAGGCTGATGACTTCAGAAGAATTGCTGTAAGAGGCAAAAGAATCTGTAAAAGCTTTGACTAGTATGACACATATCTGATAACAGGTTAAATAAATGCAGTTTCGCACAGGAACACCAAGGCTTTTCAGTAACCAACAGACAGCATTACAAGCTCACTGTAAAACAAGAATGCTACAGCTGAGTCTGACAGCCCCTGGGCAGATGTGGTCAGGATCTCTGTTGTCCTGCATTGAGCACTTTGAAGGGGAAGAAACAAGGGAGCTTCATCACAAAATGTTACTGCTTGCACAATTCTGCCTTTATCACCAGTAGGTAACATCTTTAATTTATTGACTGGAGTGACTTCTCACACACCTTTGTTCCTCTTGTTAAACATGTGTCAGAAAACTTACACATATGTAAAATATAAAATTAAATAATAATAAAATTAAGTTTAAGTACTAAAACAACACAGAACTCAACCTCTTCTAGAGTCATATAGGTGAAAATTGATTTTGCTTTGTATTAGAAAAGTTTGAGTCTGAGGAAGAGCAGCTCCCTGCCCTCCTCCTGGAAAAAGAATAGATGAGAGGATCTAGAAGAGATGAACTCCCTGGTTTTACTGTGGCTTGAAGGCTGAGAGATTTTGAAGAAACTGTTCTAGGTCCTCCTTCTGTGCCAGCAGTAAATGTCCCTCACATGTTGCACAGCACCCCTCACAGCAGAAGCAAGCAGTCAGCCTGATGTTCTAGCACAGTTCTAAGGGAAGGCAATAGTTGTCCTGTCCCAATACACCATCCTACAGACCTGTCAAGTCAACCCAGAGATGGCTGTAATAAACAATTTCTCTGAGACGGGTGAATCCAATTTCAAAACAGTCCCAAGAAACTGTGTATCATTTCCAATACTTTTAATTGAAATCATTTTGGAGAGGTATTCCAGATAACTTGCAAATATTTTTCACAAACATAGTGACAGGCATTTTCTTCTAGCAGTCCCTCCGTGTTTCAGATAAAAAGGTACACCAGGGAGATTTTAATTCTCTCTCACATTGCCAGACAAGGCAACAAGAGGAATTCTGAGTTTCTTTGGAAAGGATGAAAAGATGAACGGATGACTGTGCCAAGGATTAGTGAAATACGAGACCTCTAACACTTCTGCACTACTGGTTGTGAAATATTGTTGAAAACAGAAAAGAAAAACAAAATATTTTTTAAGAAAGGGAGAGAAATACGAAGCTTACCTAAGCTTTTTTTGGTGAAGGTCATAGATTTTATACAGAACCAATAGTAAAGCAATTGATGTCACAACAATCAAGAAAACCAAGAATATAATCAGGGCCCTCGAGTTATCTAGAGATAGGCAAAGAATAAATACATTATTCCTCAGATAAATAATTAACAGTATATACATTTCCTATTTTTCCTCTTTTTGATTTTAAAAAGTATGTACACAAACCAGGGCAAGTTTTTTTGCGTGTGTGCATAAACAACTAAGTACTTACTTTTAAATATTAAGTTTAGGTTTGTTATTCCAAGGTCAAAAAATGTTAAGCTCACAGAAAAGGAGGGAATAATTTCTTCCTTATTATGAAAACTTTCACTGTAGTCCTCCATGCCCACCTGTCAAAATGCCAAAGCTCACCAGCCTGGCACAGCCCTGGTCTGCAAGCTGCACTCACTGAGCGTGTGAGCGGTAGGAATGGGGGACCGCATCTCCAGGGCTGCAGCAGCTCCAGCAGCAAGTGCAGCCTGCCCTCTGCACGATGGCCCATCTTATCATCATTTGCTCACTACACAAATAGACATGTGAAATCTTTGGTAGTTGGTCAGAAAAAGTTCCATTCCTCAACTGATCTCTTAATTCAACTCTTTATTCTTTTCTTTTCTTTTGAATGACAGCACTTGCGAGCTCTACCAAGACATTTTAGTAACAGATATTCTTCAAATGAAAAAGTCATTTATGCCATTTATCCAATTCCTGTAATTCAACCATCATTTTGAATTGAATTCAAAACAGGACTTCTCACATGGGAGATCAGTTCCCTATGCCTCTGACAGTTGATTAGACTTCTCTGACAGACACAAAGGTACATCTCCCAAAAAGATGCAATAGGAAAAGTCTTCCATGTAAATAAGTTACTTTAGTTAAGTAATACATAAAGTTCTTCTTTATTTATATCTCGTCTACTATACTTTTCATGCCTACGAAACTTTAACTTTCTTAAAATATTTGGAGTTGTACAAACACAGTCCATGGGAGTGGGGATTCCCTCACAAAACACAGCTCTTGGAACACAACATCTGAATGCAGGAAAATAATTCTGAAGTGAACAATTTAAGTCAGATGAATGAATTTCTAAACACATGCATGAAGAAGCCACGACTAGGTAGGTATTCTGAGTTGTGTTTGATGACTTGTTAACATGGTCTTTTACATTAATGTTGAAGAAGGACTTTTTTTTTTTTAATGCAGTTAATTATTACCTATACAAATAGGCAGACTGTAACAGAATTCAGAATTTACACCATTACTCCATACTATGCTTAAGTCAAAAAGTAAAGATGCTGTATGTTTTTACTTACATCTGGTATATATTTCCTCACTTACTGAGTCTCCTGTATATATTCCATTAAACACAGAGATCTGCATACATGGGTGAGAATAATAAAAATGTTAAGATACATCAAGTAAAAATGCTTGCATAAATTCTTTAAAAAGAAAAAATCTGTAGGTCTTTCAAATATATCTATTTTCAATGAATATCAATCTCACTGACAGCCTGTTAGAGTGCATCTCACGTTTCCAGCTGTTACAGCAAGATCTTGATCCAGAAGTAACTGTTTAACTGAATAGCAACATTAATGAAATAGAAGACATTTTACAAAGTCAAAGATAGATGTATCTACAAATATATTCTTTCTCTAATCAAATCTCTCAAATCTGAAAGAGAAACCAAATGATGTGCAATGAAGCATCATTATTTTATTTGCTTCAATACCAAATACATAAATAGTAAACTGATATGGATATTTCTAAGCCAATTACTGTACTGGAATTTATTCATAAAAGGTTAAATTACAAATGTCAAAGACAACTGTTAAAAAAGTTGCTTTCTCGAAATATTAACTTGTGATTACTTTAACTGTTAAATAAAATACCAGCTTTGTTTAGATATGTTCACATCTTTTATTCTATTGTACATTTTCTTTCATTTTCTTTATAGAAAGTCCTTCTCTCTGTCCCAAGCTATTCAGCTTGTACATTGCATGCTGTCAGAACCTACATGGAGTAGCAGGTAAGGGCTTGATTGATACAACTAGAAACATATGCAGAGACATGTCATTTCATAAGTAATAGCTACTAGTTTACATCTCCTGTCTGCGGATCCATAGATGATCTCCACCACCAGATTTGCCTCTTTCCCTAAAATCAAGTATAATGCACCTAAACAACGTAAATGTAGGAGTTCTGCTTTATATTTAGCTTAATAAGCTTACTTACCTTAAAGGTATATTTTGTCAAGTAAGAGAGATCTTTTATTGTAAAATTGCATCCATTCTTACTCTTTTCATCACCCTTCTCGCTGCTGGAATTCCAAGACAATTCAAATTTTGTTTCATTTCCATACACTTTTTGACTTCTGCATTCAACTTTCACAGTATTATCAGCCAGCAATTTTAGTTTGAAGCCAGCCACTTTCTCTGGTTCTGTTTGTAAAAGAAGTGTTACTGGATCCATTCTCATCATTTCAAACCAAACATTTTAACAGTATGTGTTCATGTCTACTTGTTATAACCACTCTTAACAATGTTATGCAATTTCTTCCTTAAAAATCACTGTCCCAATTTAACAAGATGAAAAAAAAAAACAATTTGGGAAATCAATTTGGCCTTATCTGAACTGAGAAAGCTATCAAAGGGAACTGAGATTGCTGGGAGGAACAGAGCTCCACTGGAAGTTGGGCTGCACAGATAATAATATGGCAACTATCTTTTACTTCTGACATCACTTACCCATTTGAGGAACGTAGGACGACAGACAAAACATGGGAACAAACAAAGTTTTCAGCCTGAGCACATAGGTTTCAAAACTGATGTGGAAAAGTACTAGTTGGATTCAAGTGTCAAATTGTCCTAAAACTCTTAAAACTTTTTACTTTTTAATGCTAACACATCTACTAAGTCTAATCTATGTTTTCTACCTTTAATTTTGCATTATGCTGCAAAAGATATAAGAATGGGACACAGCCCAAGGGACCTTTCAGTGGCTGTTAAAGCCTCAGAATGCAGTAAATAACCATCCACATAAGGCTTTATTAGCCACACTGCCATGGAAATTTTCTTCAAAAATCACTCCAAGTTGCAAACCAGTACACTGAGAAGTATAAATATGCAATTGTTTTTTCTTCATGTGGAGAGTTAAGGTGTGTGAAGCTTTATGAGCAGACTGAATTTCATCTGGGGGGCAGCAGGACACATTGCTTCGCTGGATGGGCTGTGGTTCCTGATTCACTTTTATCCACAGGGCACATTTGGGAGTTTCAGAATGCTGCTAAAAGAACTAGGACAAGGAGAAAGCAAACATTTCTTGTGGGAATATGTGTGTTGAAGATGGAAAAATGTTTTCCAAATTGTAGCTTTTTCTATTCCCAAGGAGCTGTGCTCTAATGGCATATTCACCTGTTCAGGAAACCAAAAAAACGCTCACAATATCTGCTTGATCATGTTGTTATCTGTTGTAGCAGCTGGAGAAGGGTTAGTGCCATAAATTTGTGAAAACAACCAAATTCTAGTTTTCATGAATAATACAGGAACTTTTTTTCCTAGACCTTTAAATATATCATGGACCATAATCTCTACCTGACATATTAAAATATGACTGGAGCCCAAGAGAATAGGGGCTCCAAAGTACAGAAGTTTTGAAACTGGATTATCTTAATTTAAACAAACAAATGACTAAATAAATTATGATCATCCTATAATTAGGACTGTTTAAAAAATAAAGTCATTTTTCAGTTTTTGTTAAGTCTCAGATCAAACACATTACAGAATCACAGAATCACAGAATCTCCAGGGTTGGAAGGGACCTCAAGGATCATGAATCTCCAATCCCCCTGCCACATGCAGGGCCACCAACCTTCCCACCTAATGTTAGAACAGACTGCCCAGGGCTCCATCCAATCTGGCCTTAAACACTTCCAAGGACAGGGCATCCACAACCTCTGGGCAGCCTGTTCCAGTACCTCACCACTCTCTCTGTAAAGAATTTCCGCCTGATGTCCAACCTAAATCTGCCCTCTGTCAACTTAAAACCATTTCCCCTCGTCCTGCAGTTATCTACCCTTTCAAAGAGTTGATTCCCCTCCCCTCTGTAGGCTCCCTTTAGGTACTGAAATGCTGCAATGAGGTCACCCCACAGACTTCTTTTCTCCAGGCTGAACAAGCCCAGCTCCCTCAGCCTGTCCTCACAGGGGAGGTGCTCCAGTCCCCTGATCATCTTTGTGGCCCTCCTCTGGACCCTCTCCAACATCTCCCTGCCTTTTTTGTACGGGGGGCTCCACACTTGGATGCAATACTCCAGATGGGGCCTCACAAGAGCAGAGTAGAGGGGAACAATCACCTCCCTGTCCCTGCTGGCCACCTTTCCTTTGATGGAGCCCAGGATACCATTTGCCTTCCGAGCCGCAAGGGCACACTGCTGGCTCATATTAAGTTTTTCATCTATCAAGACCCCCAGGTCCTTCTCCACAGGGCTGCTCTCAAGGACCGCTCCTCCCAGTCTGTATGGATGCCTGGGATTCCTCCGGCCCAAGTGCAAAACTCTGCACTTTGCCGTGTTGAACCTCATCAGGTTCACCCGGGCCCACCTTTCTAGCCTCTCAAGGTCCCTCTGAATGGCATCCCTTCCCTCAACCGTGTCGACTGCACCACTCAGCTTGGTGTCGTCAGCAAACTTGCTGAGGGTGCACTCGATTCCGTAACTTTCCGTAACTTCCATAACCTACCCTATCAATCAATCCATTCATCAGTATTTGTTGATGTTGTTTTATCCCTATGGGACTTCAAGTGATAATTTTGATCTTCATATTCTTATACGTATAAGCTAAAATTTGTTATCAAAATGAGCCAGAGTAACAGAGAGATTCCAGTGTTTTCATGAATAATACGCAAAACTGGATGCAAAGCTCTCAACAATCCAGAGAGAGTTAGAATTTGAATTCAAAAGAATAGCCTGCCTGAAATATTTCCCAAAAACCTCCAGAAACACATTAATAAAAACAGCAGTCAGATTTGGTGATATTCACAAAGCAACAAGAACAATAGCAAAAAAACAAACAAAAACAAACATACATACACGAAAAAGCACACCTATTTAAGCTGCTGTAACAACACTAGCACAAAAATAATATTTTATTTTTCACTTTAAAGTATTTTTTCTTATTTAGTGCAGCCAGAGGAAATATTAATTTTGTATTCCATCAGGTTAGGTGACACTCGTATGCCACACCTTCAGTTCTGGGCTCAGTTTTGAGCCCTGGGGGAAAAAAAACCAATCAACCCAACACCACCAATAAAATAGGAAGCAGTAATGTCTACATTAACCCTTGTTTCCATCAGGAAATATATTCAAAATCTGGTAGGAAGGGTTCTTCTGTTCTTCTTGTCATAAATTTCAAGTGAATGCAATTAAAAAAAAAAAGAATCTAGTATGGATATCAATATTAAATGTTTAATTAGAAATCATATTAAATAATCAAAAATGAAACGCTGCTGATATAAATGCTAGTAAAAATAAAAACGTTAATAATTTTATGGGGGAACAGTAGTAACATATATAAAATTGCAATTAAGTACAATAAGAAATGACATACTTCCTGTGTTAGTGTCAGCCTTGTTTGCAACAATTAGCAAATGAGACTTACTTGCTGGTTCTGTTTTAAAGGTGACTTCCGCTAGTTCTCCCAAAATGTTTTTATTCCCATACTTGCTGTATTTAAATGCTTTTACAGACACAGAGCCATTGGTATAAGGTTCTAAATGATCACAAGTAAAGTCGGTCTGACTCTTGGAAATGTTTTCTTAAAAAAAAAAAAAAAAAAAAAAAAATTAAGATTTATGCATGTGATCTCTTGCAACTCAGAGTTATGCAAATCTACTGCTGTGTGCTTCCATTTTAATTACTATCTAAATTTGGCATATATTTTCTGAAATAACATATCAGGTTCTTTCTTTTCAAAACATCATTTTCCAGCATGTTTCTTATTTTGAAGAAAAGCTCAGACAGAATGTATGGTCCCAGTATAATGGAGACAGACACATCCATCTAAATATAACATAGTCTAAAACAGCATAGAGGAAGGGAGTGAGAAGAATCTGAATTTACTTGTCTAAACATATATATGCAATCCTGTACTTAGCACCCCTCACTTTTACATATATTATTTTTACATAGAAGGCAGCTCCCCTTTTTGCACTTTCCACCATTTCAGTAAGAAATGATAAATCTGTAGTCCTTCTTAAAAGTTCAATTCTGTATATCATCCTTGAAAGAATAAACGGGTTCAGTGCTGCTTTAGGACAATCTACCCACAAAGGTTCTTAACCTTTCTATAAAAAAAAACCAACGGGTTTTTCCCTAGGGAAAAATAAAAATAAAAATGATTCTACTTTCTCACAAATTTCTGATTTGTTAAAAATTAGAATTCTAAATAGGAATATATCTCCTCAGTAAATATATTAACAAGCTGTAGGCGCATTTTCTGAGGCAGAGAGTACTGTGCTAAAAACTTATCAGGTAACTGATCCTATTGGGACGTTTTTATTGCAAGACACATGAGAACTGAAGTGTGACAGAGTGATGTCCTGAAATGACAAAATGATAAAATATACCACATTGTTGAAGTGGAGCAACTCAACTCCAAGAAATGTTAAAAAATGTTTGTTCAAAAAATATGTTTAATTGTTTTTACTGGACAGGTTTAAGAAATACATTTGGAAAATGCATAATGTTCAGTGCTTCGTAAATATTAAAATATGTATGCAATTATTCTATAACAAAGGGGCAATACTTACTTTCAACAGTGCTATTGCATATCACAGTATAGCCATCTATATGTTTTTCTGATGTGTTGGTAGGTTTTATCCACGTAACTGTTACATTTCTGGCAGCAGGATGTGCCACAAGCATTTCTGGTGCTTTTGGAGCTGTTTGAAAAAAATGCGACGGGAAGAAAAAGTTTGAATGAAAAAGCAAAATACTCCTTTTTATATCTACTTTGATTAAATTAAATTTCATTAGACAGTAAACAAGATAGCAATGTTATTTAACATTTTGCATAGCAAAAAAACACATAATTATAAAAAGTACATACAAAGTCATAAAAATCAGAGAAATTTCATAAATTTATTAAATTTGAGACACAGATGAATACAGCAACATCATATATTACTAAAATTTTCCAACACTTCCAGTTAAAATGAAATATTTTAAATTCCTTACAATTTTAACCATATATATATTTTTTTTTAATACTGAAATTTTCTTTACAGGTTACATGTTTTAGGGTGATTTTCTTTTTAATTCAGAAAATAAAGCTAAACCATTTAGCCATCTCCGAGGGCAATGCTGTAGAAAAACATATCATTTTCTCTAGAGACATTTTTTGCAATTATTCTATCACATCTTTCTTCAAAAGCCAGAATTCAACTCTTGTTTTTGGCTAGGTCTACACCTTCAGGTGCTGGGCAGCCTGGTCTAGTGGTTGGCAACCCTGCCCATGGCAGGAGATTTGAAACTGGATGATCTTTAAGGTCCCCTTCATCCCAGGCAATTCTATGATATGATTCTATGATTCACTGAAACTTGCTTATATTAAGCTAAGTTCTCTCCCTTAAAAAACCAAAAAGTTAATCTCCGAGAGAAGGAGCGAATGGCTTCAGACTGCAGGTCTGAGCCAGGAGCTGGAAAAGGAAAAGACAGTTGTGACTATGGTCAAGAAATACATAGGACAGGAGATAGGGTGGCAGGAGCTGGCAGAGAACCTGAGACTGGCTGAGCATGATGTCGAACAAATATCTTCATCCTCAGGAAAAGAGTGGAATTCATAATGGGTTTTTCTAGAAATATATGGAACATAAAGCAAAAATAAGCATGATACTTACTATCATAATCCGTGGCTATTTTTATATATTTGGTGAAGTTCTTTTCAAAAAAATGTACTGTAACACTGCAGTTGTACTCACTGTCCGATGATAAAGACTTTATCAATACAGAGTCATTAATTGAATTCCAAGTGTATTCTGAACTTGGATTATCTGTGGACACAAAAGTGTCTTATAAATATTTTTCACAACTCTAAAAGTACATAATATCATTTTAAACAAGATTTGCTCTTCTGCATTTAATCAATATAATATCTAGAAAACTACAGAAGTACCTCAAACAGAAAAGTATACAAGCTCATCTGATGACTGAGTTCTATGTGCTTTTATATCATTTCAGTTTGCATAGATCTTTTCATCACTAACACGCATATGATTTGACTTTCCAACAGTTTAAGTATAGAAATAAAGCAACTCATGGCAGAAACCTGAAGAGTCGCAGCCGAGTCAAAGCTCACCCACCACCATCTTCAGCTCCCTCACATGCAAAACCTCAATCCCAGGACACTGAAATCATAGACTTGATTCTGAGTTGAAAGGGGTGAGGATCATGGAGTCCAATTCCAGTGCAAAATAAAAAACCATATATCTAAGAGCACTGTTGAAACACTTCTTGAACACCAGCAGACTTGGGAAAGCGACCATTTCCCTGGGGAACTGTTGAAGTGCTTGGCTATCTTATCTGAGGAGAACTTTTACCATCAACTAAAACCTGCAGATCTCTGTACATAGAGCTGCGCTGTAGCAGTTTGTTTCCCAGACTATATGAGCTTGCAAGATTACAGAGTTCCAAGTGCAGAATCCAGCATTTGCTCTTGTTAAATTTCACAGTTAGTGACTGCCCAGCACTCTATTCTATCAAGATCTCTGTGGAAGGCAGCTCTACCACTATGGGAAGCAACAGCTCTTCCCTATTTAGTATCATCTGCAAACTCAGCCTGCACTCAATGCTTGTGTCCAGATCATTGATAAAAACACTGAAGAGAACATTCATCATACATTTTTCTGGGACGTGAGGATATATCCAGCATATCTTCTGCATAACATCAGTTGCCATTGAACCAATGTTTCCTCAGACTCCAGAGCTGGCAAACTCCAAGACCAGAGTGCCTCAACTGTCACTGTACAGGAGCCTGCAGAGCCAGCTGCCTAGGCAGTTCCAAGGAAGCAGCTCACAGCAGACACTCAGGTCTCTAAGCTCACTCTTTTCTTTCAGGCCATCAAGCAGGAGCTCAAAAGCTCCTTATGTCTGCAATTTGTGAAACCGGTAATCTGAGAATTGAGCTTTCTGGGCCTGAATGTCCTGCAGGGCACTCGAACCTCAGAGGGTAGTCTCTGACCCGCTGACCTCAGAAATTCTGAGCAACTCTTCCCTCACACCAATACAAATAATTTAAATCTGCCAGACTCATCCAAAAACAACATCTACGTTGCTTAAAAAATAATAAAAAACGATCAGCATTTAAAATATGTTAGATGTATCTTACTTGTTTTGCAGCTAACAGTCACTTTATCACAGGCATTTTTGCAATCTCTACATAAGGAATTTAAATGCAGCGTTGCAGAGCTGTTTCCAATGTTCGAGGCTTTAAGAGTATACCTTTTTTCATCTAGAAAAGATTAATATTAAATATCACTATATAATAGTTATACATGTTGACCTGTTATTTTATATTTATTTGTTCCACAACATGAAGATACAATTAGCACAGAATAATATGCAAAGAATTTAACAAGAAGCTGAAATTGAAAATTAAAAGGTGTTCATGATATAAAAGACATGTTGGTATTCAAATAAAAAAATGAAACTTTTAATCCATCAAAAATAATATCATTAATGAACAAAATCTCAAGCATAAGTAATAGCTTTCAAGTACTCAGTGGCCTTGTTACTGCTAGCCATGCTGCATGTGGCCAACACAGATGAAGTTCATTTTTTACATTTACAATAAGAAAGTTACATTTTTTACATAAAACCTCTGTCAGAGTCTCTGAAAAGACAACAATAGATTAGAAAGACTATTACACAGCTGAACTACCATATGCCAAAAAAAACAAAATTAAAAAATTAAAAAAGAAACTACTAAAACCCATATATACCTACCAGGTGGAATAGTAAGAGACATGTTGGTGCAACTAGCAGATTTAACTGTATATCTTTGGCACCACTTAAGCACGGCTCTGTTGTTGCTGGCACTCACTTGTGCGATCTCCGTATCTCCCTCCCAAATAGAATAGTTTCTGTTTCCTTTGAGATTCTTTAGCGTAACTTCAGGTAAGTTATTCTTGTCTTCTATAGTCACGTCATCCATATTATTCTCTAAAAGAAAAGGAAAAAATAGTCAACCATAATTTTATGACAATTTTTTAGAAGTATTACATGTTTTCTTGGCACTCACAGCATCATACTTGTTTTAAGAATTAGAAAATATAGGAAAATTGGTTGCTTTTTTATACTTCATTTTCATTTTTATATAACTTCTACTTTAAAAATAGTTTAGTTAAAACAGAAAATTTACTTAGGAAAATACTCTTTTAAATCATTCTCTAGTAAGGAAACCTAAAGAATTTAAAAGATTAACATTCTGGACCAATTTTTTTGTTATTATTTAAAGCGTCAATTGAAAGATAAATATTTTATTTTGACACATTGAATCAATTGCTTGAAGAGAAATTTAAGATCTTCTTGTTCAAAACACTTCATAGCTATCTAGTAAATAATAAAAGCCAGTCCTGAAAATCAGAGAGTGGAGTTATTTCAGAAAGAGAGAAATCAACATCCAAGCTTTGGATTTACTATAGCTACAAATTGTGTTTTGCAGCATGTGATTACTGGTGTGATGAGGGAAAATTAGAGAGGGCCTCATGAAATGAATGCAGGTTCTTCCATAACCCTGAACAGCCTAGTACAAGGGCAGTATAGCAGCACTATGAATGGAGATGAGAAGCCAGAAGAGTTAATAACTTCAGTGCCCATCTTCCGGAAATGCAAGACAGCTCAGATGGTAACTAATTTGCTTTTGTGATCAGCTTTCTTTGAGTTTAACAATTTGCTCAACCAGTATGGCTGAGATGAATAAGAGGCTTCTTTCTTACCACAAGGTTCTTCTGTTGTTGTAGTACTTTCTGTAAGAAAAGAAAAAAAAATGAAGGTATGCTTCTCACAGAGCATTAGAGGAGTATAACTGATAATGCTCAAAACTCTTCAATACATTAGAAATATTGTAACTCTACTCACATCTAAAAAAGGGAAGAAAATATCAACTACCTACACACTTCTCTTAGACAGTTCTTTTAAAGATGCATGCTTCACCATCTTCAAATGGTGTCAAACTGCTTCTTCACAACGTTACTCCATACAAAGTTATACCAGAATATTCCAAATTCACTCATTCTCTGTGATATAATGAGTTATAACAGCATCCCAAAATACATATGCTACGTAATGCCTAACTGATAGTTTCTAATATCACTAAAGAAACAAAATTTACCTACTTTATGCATAGCTACTCTTGCTGAAAACAGATTCATTCAACATTACACACTAATTTACAATTATTTTTATACTGGAATAGCCATTAAAGGATTTAAGAACCAATGTATAGGAAATCTGTACAGAAGCTCAAACAAAGAATTTCATCCTACAACCAATTATTTAAAATGCACTAAGGTAAAAGTATTATCCAAAGATAATCTGAAGAAATCTGAACTGAAATTTGAAGAAAGGCCCTGGAGTTGTGTCCCTCCAGCACTGGAGCCAGCTGGCTGAGCAGCACCCTTGCTATTCTTCATTCACTCAGCAAATAGTATATCTCATGTCTTGTGCTATTAATAATATTGCTTGAACAAACAAACAAAAGCCCCTGAAGTTTAATGCAGTTGTATTCCTAAAGTTTGATTTTAAATAAATCAGGATTATTTCTCTCATTCTAACACATTTTCTGTGCTTGAAGTATCATAATTGTGACAGCTGTGTGCAAGTTTGTCACCTATTGTGCTAGTGAGGATGGTCTCAGTGCTTGCTGGCATGATGACTGTGGTGGTGCTGTGCAAGGATGTTGAACTGTAATAATCTGTAAGGGAATAAACAACACATCAGCATTTAAGAAGTAAAATTGACTATTGCATATGGCTATGTCACCAGTAATATCATACACTATACTCCATCCTCCCCTTTTTTTGTATGTGTGTGTTTTTTTTTTAAAATCCAGAGTTTTTCTAAGTTAGAGAAGAGTGCTTAAAGTATCGTGCTAATTTATCCAATAAAAGAAAGCAAACTTTAAGGAATATACCATTTAAAAATGGATTTTGCCACGGAAGGAGACAATTCTTTCTGTTGCTTTTTTTTTTAAATGTATAATCCAGGATAGAGTCAATAGAATAGAGTATAATAAAAACAGCTTCAATGTCTGTGAACAAGGAACTAAGGTACGGTGCTGTGTTCTTACAATAATACACAACTATGAATAGTGCTCGTGCTTCTTCAGAAACAATAATCCAGTTGGGTTTATTTGGCAGATAAGATACATTGCTCATGATGTTACTTACTGTTAGTATTTATCCCATTGCTTACAAACCACTGACAAGTTCCTCTTTTCTCTTAGGTCCATTTGTGTGGTTCTTGCTTTGACAGCAGCCTCATTCACCAGAGTTACGATACTACTGACATGACTGCAAGACTTTTCCATTAGATACCAGATCCCAAATACAATTGGGCTTTTGCCACTATGCTGAATTGCAAGTGCCTGTTCTATCTGATAAACCACATGGTGGAAAAAGTTACCCTGAGGTCAAATAACTCTGTTTTTTCCTATAGCTCTGAGGGCATTGCATGGCACCTGAAAGAAGTAAGCAAACCTGATGTAGTCTGATGAAAGGCAGTGAGAGTGAGTGTGGTGAGGGCAACAGGGCTGCTATGCTGCGAGTGGCCGAGTCCCGTGGTCGGACCGGAGCCTGTGTGCGTGGAGAGGTGTGTGCTGGCTGCGGGAGAGGCACCTGTGGTGAGAGGCACAGCGTCAAATGCTTTGGAGACATTAACTTGAGGAGAGACACAAAGCTGCACACAGCTCTGCTGAGGCAATGTGAACTTGGTAGGAATCAAAGATACCGTGTATGTGCAAGGCTCACGGTGCTGGGGGGAGCAGGAGGCAACTGAATATCCTGCAAACGTAATCCATTATGGCACTGGTTGCACATCTTCCATAATATATACTGAGTTTAAATATTCTCAAGTACATCACTCAAAAGCAGACTTGTTTGATATTCTACCCTCTTAACAAAGCATATTTCATTTTACCAGGCTGAATGAAAAGGCATTACACAAGATGACAGTAAGCAGGAAAAGAGAAGAAACCATAAGAAAAAAGGCGTCAACAAAGTTCAGTAATTTAAATTAAACACTGCTTACCTGTTGCTGCTGGCTGAACTCCTTAAGAAGAGAAAGAGAGAAAAAAAAATGTAAATCACACTTTCAATGAATCCTACTTAGTCACACAACAAAAGTAATAATAAAAAAGAATAAGTCATCTCTCCTATCAGCTGAACTCTCCCTAGGGAATTACTCATTCTAACGTAACATTTAAAGGTATATAGCAACAACAAGGACCCCAAAACATCAAGCATATAGTGTATGAACTGATACTATTCACATTAAAGTTCCATTTTCTTGAGTCTTTAGGGAGTCTGTGCCAAGCAGCCTAAGGGATGGTCATAGCTTCAAGGAAGGCTGTGATGGATGCCAGCTCAGCTGAAACAGAAGAGCAGCAGTGCCACGGTCCCGATTTCGTGGTTACCTGCAGTGATGCTTGGAGGTGAGAATGATGTGGAGCGTGTAGGTGTAGGTAACGCAGAGGAGAGAGAGCTGGCAGAGGTCAGATTATCATTTCCTTCTGCGCAGTGAGAAAAAGATATCATCAAGTGAGAAATGCATGAAGGTGAGAAGCTATCTACATTAGAAAAAGACTGGAAGTTTGTATGGCTTTCTCTAAGTAACGTTTCTTAGGACAGAAGATACTGCACAGTACTTAAATGGCATTTTCATAGTTTTCAGTTATTTTGCAATAGCAAAAACTAAAATGTTCAAAGTCTTTCAGTTCATCACAAAGCAGTGTGTATGAATAATATCAACAAATGGAGCTAGACTTGAGTGAAAGAAGAATGAATTCATTAGCAAGAAAAACACCAAGTTTACTTCTCAAGGAAAACCTTACTGGTATATAACCCGCAACTACATGAAAGCTAGAAATATTTGACTCAGTATTACTAAAAGCCCTTTACTTTTACTACTCATTCCTATATCCCAGAACTTTTCCTGGACCACCCTGCTGATATTTAAGAAACTCTCCTGAAAGCACTAAGTTAACCTCTTATAAACTACTCCCTGATTTCAGCTGGAAGCTGTGACTTTTTCACAGCTATAAAAATAAACCTCAGCTTAACACTTTGCTTTGAAACTTTGACCAAAACCATTCTAGATTTGCGTAATGTAATATCAGGAGAAAGACAAAAATAAATGACAATGGCTGGGACTGTGAGAACAACAACTTGCAGGAGCATCCACCATCAAAACAAGAGTTTGTCCTCATCACTGTATCTTTTGCTCACTTTGAGGATTAGAAGCTTCCACTTGAATTAAGAAGCTTAAAAGCCCTGCTCAATTCCTGAAGACATCTCTCTCTAACACAATTGCCATGCTTCCAATAACTAGCAAGCTTCCAGTTGTTCACATGCTTCTTGCTGTAACTGTCCACAAACTGTCATCTCTCTTCTGCCACTTTTTTTTTTCCTTTCTTGCCCTTTTGCTACTAGTCCTTCTCCATTGTATTTCTGTTAAAGTTAAAAAACAAAAATATAGATGATCTTTTGAACCATCAACTTACCTTCAGCATCTGAAATCTCAGGTAAGGAATGGAAACTTTGTTAACAACAATTGTATAATCTAGCTACAGAGATTAAGCTGCCAAAGAACCATGTAATGCTAACATATAACCATATTTGCCATAATCTATTCAGTCTCCAAGTATCTTCATATTTTTTAAATCCAGTGTTTGAAAGCTGACAGTTAGTCACTTTCAGTGTCATGATTTTCTTTCTTCAATCAGCTTATCAGCAGAAGAATCAATTATTCCCCCTTCTTCCCAAGCCTTGCCTTACTTCAGTGCATTAAGTTACTTCATGCCTAAATTTTACTTTCTGTAAGCATCTGTAGAGATTGACTTTCAGTTTAAAAAATAATAATAATAAAAGGAGTTGAAATATCACAAGGTGGCTATTATTGAAATAATTCAAAATATTTTCTAGGTGTTTAATGAAAATGTGATGAAGGCAAAAATGTATAAATAAAGATTCCCTCTTTTGACTTAAATTGGGTAATATGAGCGAAAACGTCACAGTGTTGTAATTCAGACTGTCTCACTGATTTCCTTACAGATCCTGTGAAAGCCATTTTCCTCATTCTTTCCCTTGTAAAGTTAGGAACAGTGATACTACTGTAAATCCAGTTTCTTTTGCTCATGGTGACAGTTGCTACATGTTACACACTTGAAAGAACTGATGAAGTTTGGAGAGAGATGACAGAGGAGATTGTCCTGTCCAATCTGACCCACACCATGGTCAGCTAGAAAAGATCATTTTTTAAAGCAGTCTGGAAAATAACAGTCCTAGAATACCTTTTTTACCTTGCAGTAAGCACTGGCATTTTAACAGAACTGCATGGCAATTTCGTGTCATTCTGAGCAGTTTATAAATCTCCCGTTCTGTGATTCAATGCTATTATTTATTATGGCAATAGAATACGATGCAGTTAATAAGAATTCAATAGGTGGCACCAAAACACTAAAGAAGTCCTCTCAAACAGCAAGGCAGATATAAACTTACAGAGAGATCCTGGATAAACTGAAGGGACAAAAGGGAACCCAACAAACAAACCGTAATACTCCAGTCTGAGTAGGCATGTTGCTAAAATTAATTTACTTTTCTCTAAATGTCCCACGGTTTTCAAATACGTCTGATCCAATCTCTGGTTAACAAAGTTAACTGCAAAGTCCAAACTGTTTGCTCACACTTATATCCTAAAACATGTCTCTGGAAACTTGGAAGCTGAAATCTAAGAATATCTTTAAAATGAATAAGGATGTTCAGCCCACCAAAACCATGCCAAGCAGTATGAAAGTCTGATGATTACCAAACTGAGCAAGTTGGGCTGGGTTTAAACAGGAAACGCTTTTCTCTCATCTTAAAGTGCATCCATTAAGAAGTTGTATTTAAGATAATATACAGAGGATAGCCTCAGATAATCCAAGTACAAGAATTAAAGCACATAAAAAGTACTAAAAAGCACATGCATGCTTCCCTTTGCTTTCTCTTAATTTGGCCACTGTCTTGTTCCTGCTGACTTACCCAAAAGACTTATGATCTATCAGTAGTGTTTGAGCAGTTCTAGCCTTGGCCAGATACCTTGCAAAAAGATCCCACCAGCACATCCTGCCAGCAGATGGGCAGTTTGGCTAATTCCTTTGGTTCTCTTTTATGTCTCACTATCAGTTGGCAGACAAGAGTACAGCTGCTGCTTAAAAGAAAGGTTTTAGTTGAGATGACAGCATCTGAAAGAAATACTCCTAAGCCGGATGAGCTAATCATGCTTTCTCCTGAAAGCCTGAAGGCATTCAGGCCCTAAGATTGAAACATGGGACTATTACATTTTGTGTTCAACAAGAGTAAACAGAATAACTTCGAAAGAAACCAGGCTACAAAAAAAATAAACCCAACAACCACAAACATCTTAAAACCCAAGTAGAACAAGGTGTAAGGTCACATTTGGAGGCCCAGGAGCAACTTTGTCATTGCTGCAGTTATGACTTTGGACCTCCTGTAATGAACCATGGTTGCACTTCTCTAACAAGTTAATGTTTGTTGATGTCCTCTAAGAAAAGGCAGAATAAAGTGAAAACACTTCACTTGGAAGAAACAAATAACTCAAGAGCAGACAGCTATGGCCTAGAATATGTTAAAAGTTAGTGTGCTTCAAGGTACAATCTCTTTAAGCAGAACTCTCCAGCACATGCTTCATGTGCTTGTGTGTAATTAAACAAAACTCCTATTACATAAACAGAATAACCTGTGTTAAAATCCTGAAAACTTAATGTTTTTATGAACAAAGACATAAACTGAAGCACATCTCTTATCAAGGAAGGTTAAGGAAGTTAGGCTTACTTAGCTTAGAGGAGAGAAAGCTTCAGGGAGACCTCACTGCAGCCTTCAGTCCTTGAAGGGAGCTTTCAAGCAGGAAGGGGACCGATCTCTTACAGAGGAAATAACGACAGGACAGAGAGGAATGGCTTTAAACTAAACGAGGCAAAATTTGGGTTAGATGTTAAAAAAAAAAAATTCTTTACTCAGAGGGTGGCGAGGCCCTGGCACAAGCTACCCAGAAAAGCTGTGGATGCCCCATGCCTGGAGGTGCTCAACGCCAGGGCACTGGTGCTGTGGGCAGGGTTGCGCCTGCAGGCAGGTCGTTCACAGGTCCTTTGGTGCACACAGCTCAGAGAAATGAAGAAAGGAGGGTCCCTTTCTGCTGACAGTGCATTTGGCTTTTTATCTAGCATGGTGCCATACCTATTGGCTCTTTGCATCCAGCTGCACTCTGCGTCTCTGCTTGAGCTGGGGAGGGGCAGAGGAAGTAACCCTCAGCCTCATGTCTGCATCTGGGCTCCTCTGCCAGGAGAAGAGCTCAGTGATTCTGCACAGCTGCCGCCCTCTCCCAGGTGCTCTCTACCCCTTGGCATATTGGACCGACCCCACACCCCCCACCTAGCAGGGCTTCAGACAAAGCAGCCAGCATAGGTTCAGAATAGGTCTTCTCCCTTTTCACAGTTTCAGCAGGGGCAGGTTCTTCACGTCCGCACTGAAAGTAACAGGATGTGGTCTTGTTCAGATGGAGTAAAGCTCTCTGAGGGGGTCCTCTAGCAAAGAGCGCAGACATTAGTCAGCTCCACTGCAAGCCAATCCTAAATTGCAAAAAAAAAGAACAGTTCCTAGTGGGAGGTGAAGGGTGAGTAAGGCAAGGAGCCTTACAAAATGCTGCCAGCCGCCCTTCTTTGATTTATTTTTAAACTTCAAGTGGGATAGGATGTAATTCACACCTACTTTAAGGCTCCCTTCTGCTGCCAGAGCCGGCTGAGGAGACATTAAAGTAAATGAGCATCAGGGCCAGAGATGTTACTGCTTCTTTTGGCCACAAACACAAAATAAAGAGATCCATTGCTACTTTATAAATAAACCTGGGAAAACCTATGAGTAGGCTTGCAAACACTTAAACGTCTGAGTATTTCTATACCACGGAGGATGCCTCAAATTTTAAAAGTAGAATCATGTGTGCCAAAGTGCTTCCACAGTCAGAGTGCAGAACTGCACTTCAATCTTTATCATTGTGTCTTAAGGATGAAAAATAAAGGTGTTTCTATTTTCCAGACAACTTCTTGCTTTTTGAAAATTAACTAAAGACACATACAGTTCACACAGAAAACACATGAAATTTTGCATGCTTTCAGCTATAAAGAAAATAAAAATTAATCCTTCAAATTTAACATGTAGAAATTTCTCAGGAAACTGGGACAACTCAGATAGATGGTCGTAAACAAATGCTAAGGGTTTTGTTTATTGTGGATAGAGATACGAAATAATCCATAACCCTAAATGATAAAAAGCTTCAGCAGTCCTAGGGATGCTACAAACTTGAGAGAAGCTGAGAATTAAAAGTAATTAAGAATTAGAATTTCTATTCACACAGGAAATATGATATTTATTTTCATCTGGAACTCTGGGATAAAAATTTGGAATTATAAATTTTAATCTAAGAAAAATTCTTAAGTGTGTTGATCCTAGATTGCCAATCATATCTTTTTGGCATTAGAATGTAAGCATTCATTCTGACTCTCCAAAATGATAATTAAACTAAACAGTTTTGGTGTGAGTTTCTCAAACTGTTTCCTTTTATACAAATCCATTAATTGTCCCCATTGCGGTTCCTTACAATACTGCAATCACAGTTTAAGAGTGTGATTCTGGCAGCTCTTTCCTGCCACACATATACCTCTGGAGAACCAAAGGTTTTGTCCTTCCCAGGACAGGGGAACCTTTGCTCAGACCTGAATTCTACTGCAGAAGGCACAGTCCTTCAGCAAACCATATCTCGGGAGTAAGCATGGGCCTGCACACCAGCTAAGTATAACAGGATGCAGTACTGTATTTTTAATGAAAATTGACCTTTAAAATTATTCTTATTCTTGCTTGCCAACAGCCATGACCTTCTCCTTGCTCTCCACCTTCCAGGATGGGAGCTGCCTCTGTCCTTCACAGTTCCAGAGCCAACCAGATACACTAAGCAGAAGGCAATGAATTCAAATTGACCAGAAATCAATACAAGGGCAGAGGGTGGAATTAAGAAGAATTTATAGCTGGCAGATACAAGAGGGAACACAGTGCTGTAGGCTCAGGAAAGAGGGGGAATTATAAACATCAGAGTTTGTCAGCATCCACCAAATTAATACCAAGTATAAATTCTGCTATCATACAGAGCCTGTCATAAGGAAAGAATAAGAAGAAAAGCGTAAGAAGAAAGCTGGAATTTTTTTTTTTTCCTCAGCTCATCTAGCTAATCTGAAATCTTTTTTTAATCAAAAACAAATTCCTGATTCTAATTTACTTTTCCTAGAGAAAAAAATGCAAAGATAAACAGAAATTTCCCTCTAGAAATATTGATTTTATGAAAACATCTGTTGCAAACAATATCTGGACTTTGACAAAACCATAAATGTGGAGTAGAACATAACCTAAAGGCACTAATTCAAATGCATTTTGCCACTTACGCAGTTCTTACAAACTAATAAATATCTCGGAAGATAGTGCATTTATTAGGCAGAAGAAAAGCATTTCTATCAATTGCACTGCATTTCAAATGCCCTCCTTGGTCTTCATAGGAATACTTTAGCTACAGTAACCCACTTGTTCGACTGCAGCTAACGACGCCTTTGCTGCTCTGTGGTTTCTCTCATGCTGTTTACTTCTGTTTTTCTTCTACAGAACCCTGCTCAAAAGGAAGAGGGTGCAGCATACTGTGGTTTTCAGCTTAAGCACTTCCAAATGGTGAAACTGTGTTACCATAGCACCCACATGCTCAAGCAATCAGACCTATCTCAGTGCTAAACCACAACTTCTCTAGTGCAGTCATGAAATTTCCCTATTAAACTCCTTTTTGCCAAATTTGCATTTTATAATTATTTTTAGTCGTACATTTAATTGTATCATTAACATGATACTGCTGAGGATGCTTTGCAGGGAGAATTTGTGATGATGTGAATTGTCTCCAAGAGGGAAAAATATCAATTGCTGATGTAACAGTTCACTGTGAAGTGTTGGCTACCATCCACAGTCATTACGAAACACCGATCCATGAGGGATGTAAGACTGGCTGTGATATTTGCTTGGCAATTTTGTGATATGTCCAAAAGAAAAGATGTGCTAACGTTTGTGTTCCCTTTTGTATACTTTCAGTGTTTGAACATGTACAGAGCCAAGAGCCATGATCCTCTGTCAAGAACCGGTACCTAACTTCAGTTACAACTCTTCCAGTTCTGCTGTCCCTTCCTTGATATCCTTTTTCCAAAATTACTGTGAGCAGGAAAAAAACACTTGGTCCAAACTGGTGGCTTAATGATATGATCTGGTTCTGGAACTGCTGAGTGCGCATTGCTTATGGCAAGCAGAAGAAAGAAAGGATATGCACCTGTGGCACCCTCAATTCCTCTGTTGTTTTTTGCCTTTTTTTTTTATTGTCTTTGGCACTTCTGTTAGTCTGTTACTTCTGGGGAACTATTGAACATAGTTAAAGGCAGATCAGTTCCCAAGAGGTTTGAGCAGAGAGAGGCTGCAGCTGAGAACTTACTACTGGTGAGAGCGTGAGGTGAGGGCAAACTTCTTCATCCTGGACCATCTCATTGGACCGTGGCTTATTTAAATGTCTACCTTCTCTATCCACCCTCTGTGCTGCTTCACGATAAAAGCGTTATCTTGTATCGCATATCTCTTCCAGCCTGCAAATTGCTTCTTATAATTTTGTCAGCAAAAGAAAATGAATAAGCCCTGGAACTGTTTCCCTAAACCATTCCTAATCAGCTCAGATGTCAAACCATGAACAATTTAACGTAATATGAATTGCAGCATTTTGACCACTGATAACCTAAAGTCAGCTGACATCATAAACCTCCTGTTTGGTATGTTAATATGGAACCCTTGGATCAACAGCTCTGTACCTATGGGAATGTTGTTTCAGCAAGTGAGTTTCAAAAAGATGCAGCCTGCAATTTTAAAAAACAAATGAACATTTCTTTCAAGAAAAGAGACCTGTCCATGATCTTTTCTCTATGTACTAGTACTTTTTTCTGATTGGTTGCTGTGTTAAAGATTCAAACAAATATAACACAGCTAACAGGCCTGGGGGTGCTGAGTTGCAGAAATAAAAAGTTGATTTTCAGGTGCTCTGAGCATTTTTTTCTCCACTTGACATCACCAGCATTGCAAATACTTAGCTCTCCTGCAAAATAGGATCTAAGTACAATCAGAAGTGGAAAGAAATCATGCAGGCTGTAGAAAGACAAAATAATGTTTCCTTTAATATATATATAACTTTTTTTAACATTAAATGTGTATTGCATTCGGTCATTAAATAGGTTTAAATGGAAGACTAACTTTCAAGGTAAGGTTGCTTCCTCCTATTTAGCTTTTATTTATAAAGCTGAAATATTTTATTTATAGAGCAGAAATAATTCATCTATCACAAAAATAACTACTCAGTGCTATATTCTATGGATGCCGTATAAGACAGGTTATGCCAAGAAAGATTTCATTTGGACAAGGTGGGCAAAAGGAACATTTCTTGTTTTACAAAGGAAAAACAATACACAAAGTTGAGATAGATGTTCACACTTTCTTAAAAAAAAATCTGTGCTACAATCAGGATCCTCAAATGACAAACCACACACCTGAAAAGCCCCACACTACCTAAAGCCAGTGGCCCTATTGCACAGCACAGCAACATGCACAAGCCACTGTTCCGTACCTCCCATGCACAGCACTGCACACCACTCCTCTGCCTGCACAGCCTCAGCTTTTGAAGGATCCTTATCTAGAGCAGAGATTTATGAATCAGAATAAAGGGGTTCAACTGAAACCCACCACAAAAAAAAAAAAAAAAAATCTAGCGATCCAGTATTCACTTTCTTGCTCCAATATTAACAGGACCCTCAGCAGTTCCTGTGCACCAAGAACCAAAACCCCAGTGAGACAGTGAGACAACACCAAGCAGCAATGCTCCAAATTATCTTCAGACAATTCCCATGACCCAGATTTCTTCCAGCATCAAGAAAGATCCTAACCAGCACTGACTGATAGATGCCTAGCCTCTGTTTTGTAAAAAATAGAGTACAGTGGGGAAAAATGTGCAGCTGGCTCATTGGAGAGCCATTCCCATATCAACTGCCTACTAGATAGCTTCCTTACTGCCCTGGGCAGCAGCTGCAGCCAGCAAACATCGTTTCAAGAGAGAGAGAGATCGCACTCGGTCACCAACCTCTTTTGATTTTTCCCCTCCAGATGTTTAGGCCATAAATGACCAGCAAAGCCAAATGAACACCATTTATCAAACACGCAACTGAATAACATTTTTGTTATTCATAAAATATTATGATAAATGGAATTCACCAGTCAATAGCTAAGTCAACTGTCACTTGCTTGGTTACAATTTAAAGCAGTAAAACACAGTGTTATTACGAAGTCTCATTCAAGGATCAGATTCTACCACTGTTACTGAAAAAGTTAATTAGTCAGTGAACCATATCAATATTCTTTAGAGAAACTGTCAGCTAAGAGCTTTTTATACACATTTCCTATGGAAAACCACATGGAATTATTTTTCTTTTTTAAAATTTTATTACGTGAAATCAGAAATTAGCCAAACTTCCTATATTTGATGGGTAGACTGAAATCCATCTTGTATTCAGATACCATAAGGAAAGTTGGGACTGTGACTAAGTCCTACCCAATGATCAAGCTGATGCTTCAATTCCACATTTTACTACTGTGTCAGTGGCCAGACATAACTTCCACCTCTGTAACATCATCTGCAAAGCAGAGATAATGGCACTATCCTACTAAGATGGCATATTGTTATTAGAAGTTCACTAAGAACCATGAAGCTTGCAGTCAAGGGACCTGATGGTATTATAAAAAACAATTATGCCCACACCTGCTTGATGGCATGATACTTGAGAGTGTCGTAACACTACAAAGACTGAAGTACTTTGCACTCGAGCTCCTCAGAATGCCACGTATGTCTGTACAGATTCTCACACTTTCTCAAAAATTGTATTGCAAAACTTGCACTCTGCCTCTTCAGGACAGGGCGCCAGCACTGAGGAGAAGAGACCTGCACCTCATGTCACATCAGAAGCAATGGAGGTTAACAGCTTACAGAACAGCATTGGGCACATGCAGCTCCTCCTGGAGCCAGTAAAAGCTTTGAGCGAGAGGAGCTTCTCCGTTCCTCTTTCCTTCTTTTCTGGCTTATTTGGTTGGTTGGTAGTTTTTGAAAGTTCAGGTCATCAACATTGGATTCCAACCATGCCAGCATTCTAAATCCATCCTTTTTTCTTGTTTTCAATTTGCTATTTTCATTAAAGCAACCATGACACGTGAACCTCACTTTTAACAAGGAATTTGTCTGGGAATCATAAGAACAAGAAGGAGGAAATAGTTCATATTACTCTACTTCCAATTCTCTGATGACCATTCTTTTCTAAAAGACAGTGTGAGTTGAAAATTTCAGGAGATGAAAATACAGGCTTAGAACATGACTCCGCTGGACTCACAGGCATTGTGGTGCCCCAAATTGCAGAGAAGAACCTGCGAAATCTAAAGCTCACATTCCTCAGGATCTGAACGAGACTAATTTTAGCATTGTTTTAAATAATTCAGAGAAACAGGAACACAGTCTACATTTCTTTCTTTTGTGCGTAGCAAGTAACTTTTATTAGAGCTTCATAAACCTTTGTGGGTTTTTTTTTGCTTGTTTTTGATTATAATTTAGTCTAAAAATGCTAAGTGAGTAGTGTGGGGAAGATAATCAAAATCAAAGATACTAGGTAAAGTATTCTAGAAAAAAAAATAGGAAAAGAATTCATTTAGGAAAAGAATTTTATGGACCTTTCAGTGTATAGGTACCCAGAGAAAGCCCTCAGGCCAAAGCCAAGAGAACATCCAATTTCATGTTCCAACTAACTTAAACCCTTGCTATAGACACAGAAATGTAAAAGCCAGGAAAATTAGCAGACCTTTAAATATTTCTGATGTCTAATAATAAGAAAGATGTATGTAGTGGCACTACACATCTCACAAGTACAACTCCCACTTGGAAGTGAGAGGTCAGAAAAGCTACGTGAGCAGTGAAGTGAGTAGCAGTTTGTATACACACATCACAGATGGAGCGCTTTGGAAGGAGCATGTGTAATGTCTCCTGCGAGGACAGGTGGAAAAGCTGACACAGAAAGACACAGTATGTGCAAACGTGGGTAAGATTTTACTCTTTGACAGTCTATACTTTTCCAGCCTCTGGCTGAAACAGTGATGAATTTACCACCACACAAGCTGGTAAACTAAATGCTTTTTCCTTTTTAAGTAAGGGAATGTACCAGAAATTCTGAATGTATCAGAGATTACTGAACATCTATAAAGCGTTGAATATGTTTGCCTCACAAATTTGATTATATGAACAAATTAAAAAAAGACACAATTTCTGATAAATATTCATTTCCACACAGAAACTCATAATTGACTTCAGTAGGAATTAAGGCTGTAGTTTAAATTAAGATGAGGTTCTGAATGAGGACTGCTACGTTTGTGGCATAAGCATGTGACACATCCCTAATAGCACCTCAGCAACAATACAGATAGGCTTATTTCAGCATTCAGCTCTGCTGGCTAGGGAAGGCGTGAGCCTTTTCTCTGCTTGGTGTGCATAGACCAGCTCCAGTGTGGAACTGACAGGCATTCTGCAGGCTGGTCTGCACCAGATGTGCACGCTGTTAGGAGTTACTTAGATAAACTGAACTACAATCAAAACCCTGCACAATCCACAGCACCCTCAGCCAAACTCCATCAATTCATCTTCACAGTGACTAAAAACTTCAAACTTCATTCATATTGAAATTATGGAAGATGATTTATAACTGTGCCCAAAGACTCAAAAAAGCTGTATCTTTTCTATTTGGACTTTTAAGATGAGCATCATACCCAAAAAGAAGAAATCTATTAAAAAGTAAAATGCTGTCTTCTGAATTCCTGTCTTGCTGCACAGAATGGTTTTGTAATAAGCTCCATGATCAGGAATACATGATGTTCTGCTCAACGTAACACAGAAGGTATAAAATAAAACTGAATTAAAAGCTGTCTCTCCATTTTGGTTGATGCCTGGGGCAGAGAGCTATCCTGAAGGAGTATGGTTTCTGAAGAATGAGAACAGAAATTGAACTTCTATGAAAGCTTTCTCCAAAGGTCACAAGAAAACAAGTTGCCATCCTCCACATGGAAGACAGGGAATCTAGCCACAGTTGGCCCGAGCTGGCCCCGCAGGGGTGAGGGGCTGATGGCTGAGAGGGATCCCACTGCACGGGCCTCACAAGCCACTTCTAACTTGAGACCAATTATCATCTCACTGTGAGCGTGGGTCTAGACAGCATGAGGAATGCCAGAGCATCTGCTCTCCAGGCAGCAGTGAAGGTGCCTTATCTTGTGCAAAGATAGCACAATAGCTTCAGAGCCAATTGTGTTTTGTTTTACAGTTTTAAGTTACTGGCATTTGCTAATGAAAAACATCTTTTATCTTATCAGTGCTAAGGAGCGTTGGCAGCAAGTTACCAAGTGTGGTTATAAAGACTCTGAGCTAGCTGTGTTACTTTCTGTAGAGGGAAAACTGAGAGGCTAGTTTTGGTGTTTACCCATTATTCAGTCTACAGTTTTGCTCGCTCTGCATCTGATGGTTTGGTAGAGATTTAGAGCTATCACAAAGTAAGTAGAACCCACTGCGACTCACCATCTTATCATGAAGTGGAAGAAGAATTTTGAGAACTTTAACAGAATAAAACTGTAGTAACTTTGTCCAACAAAATGTCTTCATGTGGTCCTTTCCAGGCCATGTATTAGTGCTAACACTTAAAATAGTGTATGATCATGTGCTAATATACTAATGGCCTTATACAAAGGGTTCAGGGATAGCTGTAGGTCTAATAGGGCTCTGTTGCTTTGTGCACATGCACTAGCCTATGGTACTGTCCGTTGGGAAAACTAAAACTGCAAAGCCGTATGTGTTTGGTTATCTCTTGCCATGTTATTTTTTTTCTTCCCAGATCATTTCTTATTCTCTACTTCTTTTGGAACAGTTTCAGCAACCTGCCTCATTGGTGCAATGGCCTCCAGTGCTCAAGGGGCTGATCTCTTCCTGCCTGGCATAGTTTGTTTTCTTATCATCATGTATCTGCTCATGTCAAGCTCGTCTCTGCCTCTACTGACAATGGCCCCACAGCACAAATATTTCCATCTAAAAGATGGCTCAGCCTTCTATAGCGTGATTTAGACCTGATTGTCCAGCAAGCCTGTGACATGGCCATAGTGTGCTCTGATTATCCTCTTGATTTTGAACAGATTTCACTGGGGGAATATTGTTTGACTTCAGACAGACTAGCAAGCTTAATGAAAATTTGTTTCTTCTCAGAAGATAACCAACTTAAATTCAGAGTAATGTTTAAGTTCACCCATTTAGTTCCATTTAATCATATACTATTGAAGATAAATAAAGAAATCTAATTCCTAGCTCCATTCCTGCCCACCGCTAGAAAAAAAAATGTCAATTTCCATTAAGTCTGTAACATTAGAAGTGTATATGTACTCCAGAAATAGAAGACAGTTGCAATTTTTCATGGTTTAAAGCTGGATATGGGTTTTGATCAGAAATAACAAATGACACAGGAAATAAGAGCAAATAATGATTGCAGATGTACAAGACGAGCCGGATTAACTACCATTTACAGGAACGTACTCATTTTAATTTGCAAAACTAATATGGCAGACAAGTATACAGAATGGAATTTTTCTCTTCCACTGATACCAGCAGGAAGAGTCCAAGTTGCATCAGAAGAGCTAGCTCACAGGGTTTGCTTTCCACTACATGCAGCAAATCAAGCATAACTTAAGCACCATGGTGTTTTAGCGGCATCTGGAACTAATGGACTTCTTTTCATTTCCTGGTAAATGGCTGCTTGCAAGAACTTTATGGTATCACAGGATGTGGGTGCCTTAATTTTATCTCTCTTTTGCAGCGTGCTGGTCTGTACTTAGCAAACTAGCTCTCAGCTTGCATTTTAAGCTAGTGCTTCCCCGTTCCCATGGCAAGGCTGCCTGTCAACCCACAAATGAGTAAACTTCCTCACTGAGGTAAGCTGAATAGTAGCAATATACAAAAATATTAATGCTTCAGTCTACATTTGAAAACACAGAATTCTTCAAAACAAAATTACCAGAAAGATTAATTGTCCTAATGGTTCACCTTTCATCTTCAGCAAATTTCTTTATTTACAGAGTACTACAACAGCAGTCTCTACAACACAAGTCTATAAAACATCATAGTATGAGACAGTTATCATCTAATAATTAAGAATTTCTGGTTTAATTTCCATGAACATTACACTCTACACAGAAAATCCAGAGATTCTCCTAGACTAGGACTATTTGATTTGCCCAGTACAAACCAATGTACTTTTTCCTCTCAGTACGGCTGTGGCTTCTCCAAGTTGATATGCTGGCTAACCTAATCGTGACAACCTCCTCCACACTACTGCCAGCAGGGACAAAGAGCTGAAGCTCCTTACCAAGAGCTACTCAAGTAGATAGTAGGCCATGATAACTAGAGATTGAGAAATAATTTTTTAAAATGCTTACAACCTACTAATATACATTAAAATATATTGAATATGTGATTATTTTTTTTTCAACTATGCAACAGCCTTAACAATGAAATAACAGGGTAATATTCCACTTTCTTTTCCCAGTTAGTTACCAATGCAATTGATCACTACCAAAAGATTATTCTTCCAGCCAAAAGCTTTCAGATAAACAGGTTTCAGGGCTGGTGCACACTATTGCCTTGGATATCTATTCCCTTTTGTGGTTTTGTCCAAGAAACACCCCTGCAGACCTGCTTTTGTGAAAGTTCATACATCAAAAGTAGATATACCAGTTTAAGATTAATTCTAAAATAAATGTATTATATTTTCCTTCTTCTAATCATATTTCAGTCAACACAAACTATGACAACACAGACAAATAGCCCATTATCTGTTATCTATACAAGGTATCTGGTCACTTTTTCCCCACACTATTGTTCCTTGGACCTTCGAAAAAAACACTTTTATCAGTGAGACAGCTGTTTGAGAAAGAGATTGGAACTTGAATTTTACATGAAAGCTTTTTAATATTAATATTTTCTTTCCAGACCCAAGTTAAAAGATGCTCTCAAAGACATCAACTGAAGCAAATTAGCCAATTTTTCATTACTTTCATTATGCAATGAAAACTCCCTTTGCATACGTTTTTTGGGGGATATGGCTGGGATGGAGTTAACTTTCCCCACGTGTAGTCAGAACAGCATTGTCACACCAGCATCTTGGCTGTTGCTGAGCAGAGCTGTGCAGCAGACAGGCTCACTCCCAAGCCCCCTTACCTCACAAGATGTATTACATTGGGGGAACAAGAGGCGGGGAAGAAACACAGCCAGGAAGGTTGACCTAAACAGATCATAGGATATCCTGTGCTGCATGATGTCATGCTAAAAAATAAATTCTGGGGGAACAAGAAGAAAAGGGGACAGTGATTATGGAAGTACAACCACTATGTGTATTGAAGCCTGCTTCCCTAGAAGTGGCTGAACATTGCTTGCAAATGGGAAACAGAGAAAAAAATCTTTTCCTCTTTCTGCTTCCACAAGGCTTCTCCCTTTTCCCTTCTTAAAACAAACAAACAAACAAACAAAAAAACACGTTAAGTTTAGAAAATAAAACAATTATTTCTGCCTGCTTAACAGATTTACAAGTGCTGGAGAACAGCAAAATAAGCCGGTTGATTTTTATGAATTTTCTCAGATAGGTAAACCATAAGTACCACTGAAAATAAGGATATTTATATAAAGACATACAGAAAGTTCATTCTGATAATTAATAGTCTGTTGACAGCACAGAGCTACTGCAACAGACCTGGCCGTGTCCTTGAAATGCCTCTGGCCTTGGGAGCCAAGAAAGTGGCAGGAAATGGATTTTGCAGATTATGAACGATTCTCATGCCTCCAGAGAATCCTCAAAATTTCCCAAGATACAGAGAATGTGTACAGCATGGTGTTTAGACCATGTTTTTTTCTGTACTGTACAGAAAACTCCTATCCCAGTTTAAAAATTCTAAGGAAACTTTTTGATTTGCTCTATTTTCCTCATAAATAAATACTCATAAATACTTCACATGTAAAGAAGACATGAGCTCAGCTGATGCCCACCCATTCGATTATTATGTTAATACAAGTATCAAAGGCAATACTAAAAACATGCACTAGTAAGACTGTAAAAACTGAATCATATTTTAAATCATATTAAATATAAATTTTTTAGGCAAAGACTCATCAATGAACTGGAATCCAGTACGTAAAAAGCACTGTGTCAAATACAATGAGCAGAGAAACCAAGGTAGGACCTATTTGCACTCAAACTGACTTCTCCAGTAACTGCACTGTGAAGCTTCTAGATGGAACCTACAAACAAGAAACCAACATCCAATACTTCAAATACTCCGCATCAGGTGCTGTCAGTCATTCCCAGTATTCTTCATTATGAGTGAAATCTCCCGTCTCAGTATGGGAAGGAGTCATAGGGGTTTGGTTTTGAGTTTGTTTTTGAGCTAAAAGCTTTGAAGCCCTTTTTGTTCTGAAACATGGCATTACAATGAATTCTGTGACAGATCATTTCCCTAACGATCACGCTTCCTGCAGTGAGACTTGTCATCTGCCTCTGTGCTGCACCACCACTGCAACCACGTGCACATCATAACATTTTCACCCCCAGTGAAAACGCTATTATGTGTGCTCAGATTGACATGCAGGCAGGACTCAAAGACATGTATAACTCTGACCTAAGGCATAGATCAGGAGTGTTCTTCACCAGCATGGTTGAGCTGTTTTGGTTTTGGATTTGAATTTCTTTTACAAGGAGAGTAAAAATCACCTTTAAAAAAATTCACCTTGCTAAGACCTATCATTATAGTCCTGATTGTCCTAATTCTTATTCGCATTTGCCTCCAGCAGTACCACAAAAAAATCCAGACTATGAAATTAAATATGTTTATTAAATGGACCAATGCTGCAAAATGGCTAGAGTTATTTGCATTATTATTTCCCTGTTCTTAACTTACTCTTTGCATTTCTCTAACTTGCTTATGGCTGCAGAACATTTGCAAGGTGACACTCTTTGATCTTACCCAACGGTCCAAGCTGCCCTTTCATTTGTACTCCAATTTGATGCCTCTGCCTGAAAGCAGGCAGAAATTTTCTTCTGAAGCCGACAGCAATCTTCGTTCAGGAAGAAGGATTTTCCATGGCGTCCCTGCTAGCCTTTGCTAATTTTCAGGACCAGTTCTTGTGGCTACCCACTTCTAGAGTGACAAGTACTTTAAGAAGAAGGTTAAACCAGGATTTCTGCAGTCGACTAATATACAGAGCTCGAAAGATTTGGCTGACTGGCTTCTAAGACTCTTTAAATGAATTGATTATTTTGCACATAAATCAGTGTTAGACATGTCTCTCTTTCTGCACTAT
Organism: Chrysolophus pictus; assembly: GCA_037305975.1. Taxonomy (NCBI): domain Eukaryota; kingdom Metazoa; phylum Chordata; class Aves; order Galliformes; family Phasianidae; genus Chrysolophus; species Chrysolophus pictus. The sequence continues at coordinate 8,701,120 of CM074583.1, read as the reverse complement.
TCACTATTTTTTTTTGCTTGTTTGCTATTTTCTTTATAAAAATGAAATTTACAAGCAACTTAAAAGTTCTAAGTTTTAAAAGCTGTTTTTCTTGTGTTTTTGCTTCTCCTCTTCTTTCTGCTTTTTCTTATTTGGAAAAAGTTCCAGAGTATCTCTTTTCAACCACCACCTTCCTACATGACCTTTAGGATGTCAGCACTCTGGACCTATTCTAAAGCCTTCAGCATGCAGGAAGAGTTACTGTTTTTCTAATTAAATATATAAAACCACACACTATGAAGAACTATTGTGCCATTAACAGTTTGTGAATACTGGATGGTTAGTGTTTAAATACATACAAGAGACCAAATCTTGTGTGTTTAGGTTGCTACTGACACGTATTATCCTCACTTTAAAAAAATCCAACTGAAATTAGCTCTTCAACTTTTGCATAATCATTACAGTAGTGGATTTCAATGATTATTGATGGACTTTTTTGACTGGAAAAATAGTTTTTTAATTAGATACTGGTCATTTCCCTCCACACTGGTTCTGCACAATAAGCTTACTCCAAAGAGAAAAAAAACTTTCTCAGCAACTTCTTTGAGCAAGAATTCCTCCCCCTCAAGAAATGCCTCTAGTTGTTGTAAGTGGAAGAATAATAGTATTCTGCCTACACTTCCTGGAAACTCACATAGGTCTGTGTCTGCTTTTATCAAAACATCTATCAAAGGTCAGGTAATTTTCCATGCTCACAGAGAGATAAAAATGCTACCTCTATCTTGATGAATCAGTGCTAGTGCTTGTCCCTCAAAATGAATCTGATATAATCACTGAGAAAACAAAGAACATTATTTGTATAACTTTAACCTCGTTCAGAATTAGAAACTTCTCAGTTCTCACACTGTAGGGCCCTGGTCAACATCTAGAGTGAGGGACAGGAGGCAGGTGACCACACAGCAAATCGGTCAGCACTGGGTAACTCAGCAGAAAAGCTAAGCTCTGGCCTAGTTTTGGCTGACATCAGAAACTATGAGGTCATCAGAGAGTAAGAGACTGCAAAGTGCTTTCCTTGCAGAGGAGTGAGGAAAAAAATGATTAAAAAAAGCTCTCTTTGTCCTGAAATGCTGGAAGTTGGTAACTAACATATAAAATAGTGATTGTGCCCTTAATACTTAAGCATCGCTTGTGTAGGAAAGAATTGCTTTTACTTCCATGTACTTCCTTGCAGGGGGGAGGGGAGAGAGCAGAAAAAACATACAATGCCCATAGTTTATTCTGACATCAAAACTGAAATTATCAGTACAAGTGATGATATGTCCACAAATTCACTGCATGCCATGCCAGAGGTTAAAAGTTCCAAAACTTATCAGGGAATTAGGAGCCTAGGTGGTCCTCAGAAAGCCCACACTATCCATCAAGAAAGCTTCTGTCAGCTTCAACAATGATACAATGAAAATTGAGAGAAGTGTTGTGCTGCAAGGAGTCTAATGTGAACAAGAGAGATCAAAATATTTTTTAGCACCTGATTTTTATTTTGACAGTATAGCAGTATATACAAACAGTAACAAAAAATTTGCTAGGGACTTTAATTTTAAAATACTTGAAATAGTAAAAAAAAAAAAAAGCAACAAGTCACCTATTTTTTTTTTTATCCTTTAACACCTCTTATTCTCAAGATATTGCTCTACAATATTTGGCACTTGAATTTTGTACCATCATTCAACTTAGCAAATTTTGATACTGAATAAAGACATAAAAACAAAGACTACAACTGAAAACATACTAGAGGTTTATTTGACTATAAACTCGGATGTTTTCCAGCAGAATTCCCTTGCCATTTTCATGTCAGCTCTATGCTCCACTAAATGGAAACCTTTAAAAAGTTTTGCTCTTTTTTGCAGGTAGCAAGAATACCTCAGGAAACAACACTTGAAGGCCTTTTCCAAATAAACAACAACAAATGTAATATTCAATTTGATGAACAATAATAGAAAATTATACCAAAATAACAGCAGCACTAAAAATATGTATTAGTTTCAATAGTCATAATTCATAATTCCCAGAGTTAAGTAGGAAAGACAGCTGCCAGTGAGTTGTGCTGGGTCACGAGGCACAGGGATGAGGGGAGCTTGGCAATATCCTACCGCAAAGAACTGGATGTTTTAGCAAAACAAACCAGCACAATCAAAACACAATGTCAGTACAAATTCTTCAATTATGTTACACAAGTCCAGAGAGTAGCTATGAAAACGTTCAATTTTCTTCATGCCCAAGGAGGCTGTGGATGCCCCATCCCTGGACCAGGCTGGATGTGGCTCTGGGCAGCCTGGTCTAGTGATTGGCGACCCTGCACATAGCAGGGGGGTTGAAACTAGGTGATGATTATAGTTCTTTTCAACCCAGGCCATTCTATGCAATAGAATGGATCTATGCAATATAATTACATGCATAATTACTATTCTATAATACAATTCTACACACAAGCTGTTTCAGAAGACATGGTTTGGGAAGCAATAGTATTATTCAAGAGTTGGGAAACATCCATGTGGATTATCAGAGCAAAGCATTAGTACTTTTCCTTCCCTAAAACCTAGGGACATTCACCAAGATCTGTCAGCCTGTTCTCACAGACTGCTCCAGCACATGCAGAAATACCCTTAAGCATGCAGTGCAGATACCTTCTGCTGACTGTGCACAAACAGTGCAGTTAGGAAGGCAGGGCATCACAAAAAGAAATCTCATAGCTATATAACAAAATGCTTGTTCAGGTAACAAGGTTATTTTCCAGCTCATCTCAGAATGCTTGTGCGATGCTACAAAACCACGTTAGGCTAAATTTTTCATACAGCAACCAGTAACTATTGCTCTGCATTTAACAGGTTCTTACCTTTACTATATCAACCCGATTTACAGCAAAGGGGAATTCTTCAAAACAGCACATTAAATGAAGTAAGGGATGTTTTTAAGTTATAGTGCTTGTTAGGTCTCACATTAAGCTTTCTTTTCAGATCATTTTGTCATAATGAGTAAGAAAATCCATTCGTGGATAGCGCTGAAATATGGATGAAAATACTACTGAAAATCTTAAAGGAAAGTAATACTTCTGCTGCAGAAAAGGTTTTGAATGATGAATCAGTAAACACAGCCTGAACTATACACTGAACCACACCAAAAAAAATACACCAAATATATTTTCATTCTCTGTATAAAGCAAATTGTACCATGGGAGAACAGTAAGTGACAGTAAAAGCTGCCATACATTATAGAGACAAGGCTGCTCCCTGAAAAGTGAATGCTTAGCTTTGCAACTTTCATGCATGTGATTTTGTTATTAAAAGTATCGCTCACCCATGAAAAAAAGAAAACCAAAACTAACCCTTGTGCCATGAAAGGGCACAAGGCTGCTCTCTCAAAGTTCTGTTAGTATGGTTGTGTCTCTCTCCTTGCTCAGGTCTTCCTCTGGGGGTTAAAGGAGCACTGATAGGATTAGTACCTTTTCAGCTTCTGTGTGAGACAGTGCTAGAAGACTTTTATCAGTGAGGTTTGAAGAAATTTCTGACAGCAAAAAAGTTTTGAAACCTGAACTTCCACTGAGTACAACACAGAGATAAACAATTCTTCTTACTTCTAGCTACAAATATCCTTTCTGAACTGTCTTTGGTCAAACCATGTTTTCTATCAAAACAGAGCTATCGTCTTTTCTCATCTAAGCAGAAGCAGGTCCTCAGACTTCTGATTCCTATCACATACTTGCCTTTTCCCACTGATCCCTAAGCAGACCATTTGCATTCCCATCTTTTGCCTGTTCTTGCCTAGGTCTGGTTTTCTATCAGTTTCTTATATCTTTCACCTGCTCCTTCCAGCTACCCTGTTCCCCACTGCCATCTCAGTCCCAGCACCCCATCTCTTCTCTTAAACCACTTGCATCGTTTGACTTCATATCTGATCAAAACTGCTTTCTGAACATTAATTGTTTATAACTACAAAATACTGCATTAAAGAGATGATTGCATCTAAGAATACTGTCAAGATCTGGTATCAACCACAGATTAAAACTTTTATTACTCTATCAATCAGTAGAGAGCTTTTCAGAGACTATTATAAAGATTTTAAGTGATTTTTTATAAAGAGAAGCAGGTTACGTAGCCATTTCCTGCTACCTGTGTTGCTCACTGCTATGGAGATGACAGAACAGATAGAGCTCAGATTTTATAGCAAGACAATAAACAGCTATTACATCAGTTTCACCTGGGAGTCTACTTGCAGCCATATCCTATGACCAACTACTTTTAGAGCAAACACAGCCATTTCAAATCCTTTGCATTTCACAACAAAATCATATTACGCACACTTGCAGACATCTCAAACCTGAAAGTTCTTATGGCCCCAAAGAACTCCAACTCAGCAAATGAGCAACAACCAATTCCACAAACACTAGCATAAAAAAATAACCATGTCTATTGACTTCAACAAATATTTCCATAATTTTCTATATTGTACTATGAATCCATGTCAAACTTGAATTCATTAGAAGCAATTCCTCAAGCTCCTGCCTGTTCACCATATGATATCCAAGAAGTAGGATGTCATCCTCTGCACCCCTGAAAGGTAATTCTGTACTCCATCCTTTCTAGCTTTTTTTCTTCAAAAAATATCAGTGTGATTCTTTTTTCCCAATCTAAGCAAATATTTCAGAACAACGATGGGTCAGAATTCATTTCTTTTGATAATACTGTTTGTATTCAGCATTCACATATTCAAGTGTTCAAAACATAAAAATTTTTGGAACTGAGCAGAACATGAAATGCAGTCTCTCGTTTTCATACGTAAATGCTATTCATGTTAGCTCATCTCATCTACATAAGATAGAGTATCAATTGTAGGAATTCAATATCGGAGATCATACTCTCTCCCAAACAAAAGTGCAAGTGTGTGTATGAGAATTAAAACATTTGGACCTATGCAGGAGAGTTTAGTTTGAATCCTGGGAGTAATTTACTGAGTTCTGTGCTGCACTGAATAAGATGTTGCGCATCCTTCTTTCAGAAAAGGAAATAGCACAGAGGGTTATTGCAAGTTGTTTGATGGGGTATACGTCCACTGTTGCTTTTCCCTCATCCCTCTATTTCATTCTTTTTTAAAGAAATGTCCAAGCTGTTCAGAATCAGACCATAAGTGGACAAGACCATCTTTCATCCACAGTAGTAGAGCACCTCACCCCCAAGGTATGCTTGAACGTGTCTGAGCTCATTGCACTCATGTGAACACTGGTTGTACAGTCTCTCACACACAGAAGCAGCCCCCTCCCAACTTTCCAAGCGTTCACTATTCACAATTGCAGCAAAAATTTCAGGAAAGATTAACTTGTAGCTGCACACTCAATTTTTTCACATCAGTGATCAATACGTGGAGATCTTCTGAAAATCTGATAATTTTCTCCTATGAAAAAACTGATCCAACATGTTTTGCAATGACAGTTGGAAGCAGAGGTGTCTCCTCAAGCAGCATTCACAGGAAAGCAAACAAAAAATAGCACTTAGATTTTAGCAATCTCAGGTAGGTTAAAAAAAAAAAGTGGAATCTATTTTCTTATTTTAATATAAAACCAAAGAAAAATCAGCAAACCACGGAGAAAACCACAAAGATAAAATAAACCTTGCAAGACTTTAGAAAGTTTCAGAGTCTTGCCTTCGCAGACTTTCCACTGACAGCACCATTGAGGAAAAACTTGGGTGAGAAGCAGTTCTCTTGCAAAAAGAAACCAAGAGCATCAACTGCAGAGATAGCAGCTGCAAATGGCTGCTCTGGCATGCGCAGTGCCTCTAGGCTGCCTTCTTTGCTCAGTGAGGAGTGCTTTATAGAAGCTGTGGTTTGAAAGCAATTTCCCTTGCCATTTAAGGCACTCTCCTGTAATGACAACACACTTGTTGACATCTCTGTAGCAGAATCATTTCCACGCTGTACACGGCTCTCTTCCCAACATTAAAACACAAAGCTTCTCTGTTTATCCAGAATGGTGCAAAAAAACCCTGCATCTTAATTTAGTGGTATTATGTTTTATGATTTTTGGTTATCAGTATTTCACATCATAACTTGTCAACGGTTTATGACAAGCGGCCCTTAAGTTAAGCATTAATCACAGTAGAAAAGACTCATTTGCTATCCTTTTTAATAATCTAACCTTCAAATCTTGGAATGTTTGTGAGAACATTATATCCTGAGCTTTGCTGTGATTTTCAATGAACCTAATATGTTCTGCATTCATTTAAAGGCTTCCATAGGTGAGATTCCATAAACAGTATGCTATCTTAAAAACGTACTAAAACTTACCTATTTTATCACTTCCAAATCCTCGTGAACAGACAGGTAAATCTTCAGAAAAGTATAAAGTGGCAAATTCGGGCAGTCAAATTTCATGTATTTTATTTAAGTTTTGTAAGCGTTCTCTAAGTATTACAAAACTTTGATCGATCAGTATGAAGGATAAATAACTCCTTGCAGATCTTACATTCATTTACTTGAACCGCATCCCTTGTATTCAGCATTATTCCACTGCTATTTATTCCATTCTGTGCTTAGTCATTCTACTCTCTGTTAGTATATACTGACCCAAGTGGACACTGGGTTAAGCTGTTATTATTCCTAGCATTTTCTCAGAGGGAGATTGAGTGCATAGTGTAGCTCTTAAGAAATGTTTACTTCTAAGTCCTTTAACTAGCAATCCAGAACAGCAAAACCAGCAATGCTACTAATCACAGAATAATAGAATGGCTTGGGTTGGAAGGGACCTGAAGAATCATCAAGTTTCAGCTCCCCTGCCACAGGCAGGGGTGCCAACCGCTAGATCAAATACTAGGTAAATCTTACAGCTATTTCACATTGTTCCCCCCATCACAGTTCACGATCCAGGCTAGAACACTAGGCTGCAGGTGTGGAGGATGTAGAAATGTCTTTCAGTTCTGTTGAGCCAGCACAGTTGAGCACAGAAGCTTTAATGAAACTGCAAACTATGCTAAGTTGCTTCATCTACATATTGGGCAGCCTCAAGTATTGTAAATTTCCCTCTTCACTTACCAACACAGATACACTGTGCAGGTGTGCAAATTCACACACATGGGGATCATTACTGGAGATGGAGGACTGCATATATTGCTTAGAAGAGACAATATTCTGTTACTGCCATCAAGTACAGTGTATATAAGACATCGTATGCATTTAGAAGATAAATGTGTTTCATTATAATTTGAATTCTTCCAAGAAAGAATGAGAATACTAAGAAATCCTTCAGATACTCTATCCAAACCTCCTTAAAAACAAGAGATTTCTCTGAGGTGGACATGCATGTGATCCTGCATGTCTTTTAAGACTTCTGAGATGTATCTCCTGAATAGCTGATTTGCTGTAGCAGTATTGGCCATCTTTCCTTGTGTTATGTGAGCATGAGATTTTAAATGGATTCAGCTTGGCCTGTACTTCTCTAGAGCTGCTGACATATATTTATAAATGCTACCATTATAACTCCTAACACACCTACATTGCAAAAATGTGGAGGATGCTTTGCAAGGCAAAGCCTTTTGCAGCTGTGGCCCATTTGGCACATTTGTCTCATCTCATCTGCAGACAGTGGAAGTACAAAGCTGGTGGCCCTGTTCCCGTGTCTCACAAGTTCTCACTGACTTCCGTTATTTCATCTAGAATTGTTTAAAATGGAAACTACAGTTGACATGATCACATTTTTGAGAATTTCAGATTTGCTGACATTAAGCATAGTACAGCTTGGCACAAAAGCATCAGCTCCCCCTTGACAACATCCGTGAGATGTTGAACTGAGATGTTGCATGTTGCAACATGATACTATTACTGCTTCAGCTTAACAGATGTTGAAACTGAGATCTGGAGAAATGAAGACACCATGAGTTTCTCTAACAGCCTAGATTGTACCCGATTTCTCTCTCTTACATCTTATTCCAGAAGCTTAACTACTCTCTACCATTTGGCTTACCCTTCTCTCCACCTACTTATGCCTTAACTCACAAGCACACAGAAACAGTTCAGGAGCTAAGATGATAAATACTCCCTTCAAAGGTAATGCACATGATTCTGTGGAAAGGCCTTACTAGCCATAAACTTTCCTTTCATCTCCCTGTTGCCCTACATTTCCTTGAGTACAAAGCATGTCAAGTTGTATAGGACGGATATACTTCATATAAAAAAACAGCTCTTTGCTTATGTGTTGTATAGTGTCTTTGCAAAGCTTCATTTTTCTGTTAGGCAGCTAGCTTGATCATTTCTCTCTCTCTTTTTTTTTTTTTTGTCAGGGAAAAAAGTCTATTTCAAAAGGCAATTAAAAAAATTGCTCCACAGCATCCACATCTTTGCAACAACAAACACAAATCATTCACAGACAACAAAAGATACCTCTACAGTTCTGTGCCAGGGCACTGGGATCACAAATGGAGGACAGACAGATCGTAAAAGAAGTCTTTGAAACCAGAGAATAGAAAACTAAGCTAGTGGGCTAGCCGAAGAGGTACTGTCACAGAGGGAGTAAGTGGAAGAACTTATTGTGGAAGTACTTACTGCAAAGTAGTGGCATGAAAGAGCAGAAAAAAGTGGATTCTGTTAGCCATACAACACTGGATAATGTAAGCTGGCACTGAAGTGCTCACAGCTAGTTTCTAAAATCCCAGCACTGAGAGCCCCAAACTGCTTTAGTTGAAAGAAAAGGAAACCTGGAAATAGATAAAATATTTTAACAGTTTCAGAAACCCCAGTGAATATGACCTGTTTACAAGTGTATGGGTAGCCTAGAAACATATCAGGACACACGGTACAACTGTCTCAGAAAAGTAAAAATAGAGGTGGACAGGGGACAGCTTTCAAAATTGTTTAAGTAACTTTAATCTTGATATTTACAATAGGAAGTCAGTTTTGCCACTTTAAGACTTTTTACTCCTGTCTTTGCACAGGAGAAATTCAGGGCTCAGCCTTAGCTTTCAAGAGCTCTGACAATTGCCCCAAAAATATTCTTGAAGTTCTGTACTTCATAAGTCTGATTAAAAGAAATAACTGATTTTTATTCATATGCAATTAAAGATAAATAAATGCCAACAGCAGACATCTGCACATGCTGCAGAAGGCAGCAGAACTCAGGGACAGCCGGTGATCCCCAGACAGGGTGGGCAGTCCTGATCCCAGAAGCCAGCCCAAGGGTGCTTCTGCCTAGAGCAGCACACAGGCATTCTGTTTGACCTTAGCTGATCCATCCCATTCCTGTAACACGCAGCTGTCCTAGCCAAGGAGCTGAACACATGCTAGCAAGCCCTGCCTAGCATACAATACCTTTCTGGAGTGCCTCTTTCCATTGCCAAATTGGGTGTCCCCTCTTTGGCTGCCCCGCATGCTGTTGCTGGCAGCATGGGAAGGCATGGTGACAAAGAGGAGTGATAGAAGTAGGACTGGGGAGGTGTACTGCAAAATGCAAGGTAACACAGAGACTTGAACTAGTGCTAAATGAGGAAGTTAAATAAGCATGATGAGACATTGAGCCAACACAGCACAGTTAAGAGTGAGTTAATTCACTCACCTACCTGAGGGGGCAGATACATGCCTATGAATATTAACACTTAAAACTAAATCAAGAGTGTAAACAGAGGACAGAACATTTTTGTGGCTTGCTGTTCTTCTTTGCTTTCTCCCAGCGTGGTATATTCATTGCTATAATGCAATTGGCTCAGGAAAACAAAACAGGTGACTTTCGTGCACTGATACAATGCAGTCACAGTCAGCATGCAGGCTGCCTCCTTGTTTCATGCATGCACACACTCTCCTGGAGGCAGATAATTTTGCAGACAGGTCATTGAAGTTAGACAAATAGAGACTGATTCCTAATGCAAGGAACATTTTGAGAAGTCACTTCGTGCCATTTCCTCCCCTCATTTCTTCTGCTCCACTGTATATGTGACCTTCCTAGCATATTCACTGATTTGTTCTTCAGAACCCAAACTTACATTAGCTAAAGAAAAACTAAAACTAAAGGAAATGGTTCTCTGCCACTGAGCTGAATCTTCAGCCTCTGCACAGCAGTTTTGTGGCTTTAGGTTTATACTGGTGAAACACTCTCAGTATGGTATGACAGTGATGTAAGTTAACACAGAATGATTAGCAAATGTTTCTTTCTTCCATACTACGTAAGAAAATCCTGTTAGCTTTTAATCAACGTCTCACCTTATCTGCAATTTCAATCAAAATCCCGCACCAACATCCCAGCCATCAGCTTATTCTGTTTGTGTAGGGCCAGGTGAAGAAAATTACATGTTTGGTCCAAGTGATTAGCTAATTCTTGTCCAGAAACCACATAACCATGCTGGTGTGGTGCAGTGCTCAGAATAACATGTCCTGCTTAGGTACACCACTGTAAGAAAACTGAGTGGCTTACAGCTTAGAACTGGTTTGTGTCTGAGACAGCCCAGGAAGTGAGCAGGCCTGCATACAGCCATGCATACAGCCATGCATACAGCCCTATACACCATACTGCATACACCAACTCTTGATTTTGAATTAAGCATTTCAAGGCTGCAAGATGTGAAAAGGGAGTGTTCTAGAGATACTAGATTTCACTTTCTTCTACTTTAATGCCTATCCTCCTGCCTGAAAATCTCCCCTTATCCTCTATTATACACAGAAAACAAGCCAATATTACTAAGTTCTGTCACTTAAAAATTAGGTCTGCTAAATTCTTTCCAGAGGGATAGACAGCAACCCGTTGCCTGAGCAATATAGGAGCTAATGACTGGAGAAGGAAAACACAAAATTGTAGATGGAAATATCCACAGCAATTTTGTACGGAGACTCCACAGCCTCAGATTTCTGTGTGCCTACTGAAAGTCAGTACTTTTCTCATGGAAAATAAAAAAGTCACACTGAAAGCTATCAGGCAATTATTTAATTTCCTGAAAGTGAGGAAGTGGCTCAGCAGTGAGTGAAGCTTTTCAAAAGCTGCTAAATTGCTAATGTATTTGTGGAGTGTGGAGCAGAAGCCTACATTAATGAGCTAATGGAAAAAAAATGCTTGCAAGCATAACTTTTTTTTTTCTTTTTTTATCTATGTAAAGAGAGCAAAAGATTTTTTGCTGTTACTTTGTTTTGTTCTGCTTTTGTTGCTACAAAGACATCATGGTTGCATTGCATCAGGTATGTTAGTACAACATTTTTGATCAGAAAGTCAGCATAGATATCAGGGCACATTCTGTTATCGATTTTACACCAAAGTTTTTAATAAGTATGCACCTGGCAATTACAGATTTTCATTAAGCTTGCTATTTCAATTGGGAAGATGACAGATTAAGAAATACTGCACAAAGCACTGAGGAATTTAATGGGATATTTCAGCAGTGCAAGTGTTTAGAAGGCACTTGAACAAAAAAATATGAAAATAAGTCCCAAAGCACAACCATCACGATTAAGTGCCTGAAATTTCTCTTACCATAAAACCAAAGCCCACATCACCTCTTCCTATTGTTGCTCCTACAATAAGAAATTCCTTCCTAGCAGGCAGCACAGTAGCCCATAGCCATCAGGCAGAGTAATCTGCACAGTAATGATGATGCACGGTGGTTCTGCCGCCACCTTGACACGAGAAGCAGCCTCTGAGCCACCTGCTCCTAGCCTTCCCACTCTGCCCGTGGTTTATATAAACGAGTCCTGAACACCAAAAATGCAAGATAAAAAGAAAAATATGCAGATGGATCACTAGAAGTGTAATACCAGGCAGAGAAAGAGGAGCACCATGCTCTCACATAAGCCTGTGCCGAACTAGATCGTGAAAGCAAGGTCCGTGAGGTTGAGTACTTGACACTGCAGCAGACTGTTAATTGCTTTAAGTGCTCTAGAGAGGAGTTGAAACATATCCTTACTCTGAGGTTCTTCTGTTTAGTAAAAGTGCATAGAGAGGAATTGGCTCAAGCTAGACTGCTGTCTGCAGACAGAGAAAATAACTATTTGAACTACTTGAAATAAAGCAATGTTACCCCTCTGAGTCTTCCAGCCCTCTCGTTAGCTAACACATCCACTGACTGTGGGGGTGACAGAGAGAGCAGGCAGTTACCTGCCCTTCTTGGAAAAAGGAAGCAGTGGGAAGTCTTATAAAACAGAAAGTAGGACAGCAGATTTAAAAAAAAAAAAGAAGGGGAAAAGATTCTTTACTATACATCATTCACTTGTTTTCTTATAATATGCAGCAGCTACTAACCGTATTTATTCAGTGCTGACTCTTTTCAGAGATTTTGAAGGACAGGAAAGCTAATGCTCAGACTTTAAAGGCTCATAGTGAGTTATCAACTAAAAGCAGATCATTTTCTTGCTCGCATCAGCAACAGAGAGTCACTAAAGTGAAATTATGACAGAAACATACTTAATGTAGCTGAGATGATATTTCAGCACTGCATATAATCTGCTATTGCAGAAAATGTGCTCTTAGCCATTTTTAGGGTGAACGCTACTTAATAAAAACAAACCAGCCAACTTTGTGTCTGCTGTAATCCCATGTTACATTAAATACCAAAACTGATGGAAGGTACTTATACATAAAATGCTGCATATTGCTTTCAAGAAAATAATTTCTTAAACAGATCCATAAAATTATCTTTATAGTAAGTATTAATTCAAAATTAATTGCTTTACTTACTACTCACAGTATCAGTGACAAATTCATCTACGTTAGGGTAACATCTAGAAGCAGTTTTAAAAACTAATTAATTATAAATGTAGTTTTTCAGCTATAGATACTACCCTACAATGTTGAGAATTTCTGTCTTAACCACACTGCTGTAAAAATCAAACTGAGAAACTTAGTGTAGATTCTCAGATCTGGGAGCACTTAAATTGATGGGAAGATTCTTACAGCTTTTAAGCACATAAAACAAAGTAATGCTTTTTGAGACTAAACATAAAGATAATATATGTTCTCATAAGAGATCAATTTGTGTTTTTAAATGCAACTATGAATGTTTTGTTTTTCTTTTAAAAAGTCTTACTAAACTCACAACTGCGCGGAAGACATTTTAGCTTTGTACAACATACGTTAACTTTCCTGATCCAGGTTATGACACCATTGCATTCAATTGTATTTTAGCTGCTGAATAAAGATGTTTTATCTCCACTTAACAAAGCTTAGAATCTGTTTTAATCCTACAGAGACATTATGGGATCAAAATTAGAGAAGGAAATATCAATTGCTACCTACCTTGGGCAAAAGCATCCTGGCACAGAAAGGCAACGCCAAATGCCAAGAGTTTAAGGCACAAAAACATGGTTATTTCTGGAAATCAGGCGTATCCTGAAGCAGCATGTGTCTCTCTCTGGAAAGCAAAATTCGTGTTATCTCTCTGTAAAATAATTTCGCAGCAAAACTTGAACCAAAAAGGAGAATAATCGGGCACATACATTACACTGCCTGCTTATCTGTGAAGGAGTTGGCTTCCTCTGTTGCCCCAACCTAACCACTCGCAAACTTGCTGTGCACAGTGATGTCAGAGACCATTACTTCTTCAAAAAAATCTTTCAGTTTCCAGGAAGTTAAGAGGGTTTTTCTTAAATTGCTGCAGTAATACCCAGCTTCCTTAATTCAAATGAAATAGATTGTTTTCAGCTATTTCTATAGAGGAACTACCGAGACTTAACTTTTCAAAGGACCAGACTCAAAAAACCATCATTCTTTTTCTTCATATTCACTTTTCTATTGCATAAATTTTATTGAGCCTCCTCTCGCTTATGGACTGTCAAGATTTCTGTTGAGACAAAAGGAAACCCAAATAATCAGTCAACAAAAACTTACAATGGCAATAAGACCTTCATAAAAAAAACAATTCTGATTTTTTTTTTAAATTTTTTTGCAAGAATACAATTCTAGAACTGACAGTAAGATCAAACAAATGGATACAGGCAATCTAATTCTGTTTTCTAATTCTATCTTCAGTTCTTAATTACATATCCCCCATACAATTCTCTTATCATGATACTGCCAGAGGACTGTGGTCCATTTCCTGCAGTAAATGCAACCTAACCAAAGATGCTTATGCCACTGCACTCAATAACTGAATAAAAAATACAGACTGTATATAGTAGTCTACAAACGTTGGAGTAGCTTCTTTCATTGGAATATATTTGTTTTTATTTTTCAGGTCTTCCTAAGCATCACATGCAAACATTTACATAATAATTTACAGACAACATAAGTAAACTCAATTCCTCATAAGATTAAAACCAGCTTCAACTTTGAGTCCAACTTGGAGTGAAGTCCTGTAACACAGGCCAAAATCCTAGCTTCCATTAGACAATGTGTGTCCATACTGCCTCATATAATAATTATTGGAAATGTCTTCGGAAAGAAACTGACATGGCCTAACTCTCCAGAAAGCCCAGTTTTGATACACAGTAACTTCATCATGCTGGAGTTGTTTTAAGTTAATTTGGACTATAGCTATATATTGCCTGCATCAAAACCATAATTCTGAAGAATCTCAGCTGATTTACATAACACACTGCATCCTATGGAGAACTTCACAGAAAGGTTCTCAACAAGAACCAGGTGCCATTTCTATCTGACCTTCCCTAGCAGTTTTACACAACCTCTGTTTCAATTTTGAAGCTTTCTCCCTAAGCAAAATTCTAGCACAGTGGGCCTTATCTGGCTGTGTGATATTTACAAAGTCTTCATATCACTTAAATATTGCATTTATCACAAATGTTATTTAATTAAAGCATCACTCTTTGTAGTCATCACACCATTACAGTACTTTATTTAACAGCTGAGGAAGTATGAACGATCAATTGCTAAAATCTCTGACCATGGTTACAAATGAAACTCATGTGGAAATTATATTTTACTAATATTTTACTTAGACTAGCTATGTGCATTTTACCCACAAGATTCTCAAAACAGCTGCATACCTGGCCTAAGAAGGAGGAAGGAAGTGTGTGACAAGAAGCAAAGTCTCTCAAGTTCTCTCCTCTCATAATAAGTCTTTAAAAGCAGGTAATTATCAAATACATAAGCAAAGCTGGAAGTTACACAAAAGAAGCTCACATCTAGGCAAAACCATACAGGCATCAATATACTCTGCTAGTATGTAAATTAGTCAGAAAAAGCTTAAGTGACTCTTGATATAAAATCACATGTATTAAAGGACCTGAGAACTGACAGAAATCTCAGCTCTGCTGGATAACAAGGCAGGGCAGCTTACCTCCTCCCAGCCACAGGAAAGTCACAGAATGGTTGTTGTTGGGTAGAAGTTAAAGTCCATAAAAGCAGTTGGTCCAGTAACAGAAAAAAAGAGAAGATGGTTTGAAAGGGAAATTCCTACAGAAAAAGTTAGTGTAGTGCTGGCTTATGTCCAGTATATAGGATGCCATGCTTCACCTTTCCTTCAAGGAGTGATGCCTTGGTTTTGTTAGCTAAGAACAGTGCACTGTAAGGAAGCCAAAGAGCTGACTACAAGTACGGAAAATTCAGTTCCAGCATGGTTCAGAGTTATGCTGAAAGTGATACTATAAAGATGCAATATTGAGATTTTACACTTATAGTTTTGTGTAGGTTAAGCACATTTCTTTTCCCATTGCAATCACCACTGTGAAACAAAAGAAATGGAAAGCTTGGGTTGTACTTGCTTATGCAGGAGCTTAGAAGGAATAAAGTCACTGAGAAGGCAATTATACTTGAGTGGGCAACATGCAAAAAGAGGGCATGAGGTTTTCAAACACATCTAAGAAATGAGAAAGATGAGCAATGATGTGAGAGAGTAAAAGTTACCAAGGTAGACCAGATAAACTTCTCCATATCTCCCTGCTTTACAACAGCTTTACCATCTCTGGTTGGATTGTCACAGGCTGCCGCAAGAAGACTGGGGTATCCTATTTCTGACATATAAAATAATAGCCATGTTGAACATGCACACTAAGTATCTACAGGGCCTATGCTATACAAAAAGCTGTTCTTCCTGGTGGTTGTTGTATTAAATGGCATAAAACAGGACAGTGACCAAAAGCTACCAATGAGCCCTGAAACCACAGCCTTTTCTTTCTCTGTGTGGTTTCATATGTCCAGGCTTCAGTCTGTATTTTTTTCCCCTAAAAGTTAAGCTAAACAATGACGAGGCAGTAATACTCCTCATTCTCCACAACTTCCAAGTTCAAATTTTCAATTTCTGTGTGGTGTCACTTCAGCTTTCATTGCAAAGAATTTTGACTAGGGCACATTTATTTTAATTTTCCACAGGTACAAAACCTGATGTTGTTTTGTGCTAATTTGTTTACAGAATGTTGTATAAACTAGCTTTCTCAAACATCTATATTTGTGAGAACCCACCTTTGTTTTCTTTTTGGTTCAGGGACTCTCAAAGTACTAGTTACAGAGCTCGTAGTTCAATAAAATGGAAATTCTCTAGATACTCCATGCATCGCTTGGATTTAAATGACAAGCGCACTTTACCCTGGATATTAATCTCTACATGGAAGCTAGCTGATATGATTCAACTCAGTTATATTCACAAACACAATGGCTACACATCAGAATGAAGCAGTTCTCACAGTATGAAGGCATACACCTTAGCAAATGCTATGAAATGCTGGACAAATTCATCCCAAGGGGAACACCCTGTTTAAGTCAAAGGAGCCACCTTCATAATACATTTCATCCTGTAAAATTAATTTGACAGGATAGCTCTGACAATACTGTTCATGCTAAAGAATATATGCTATACTGTTTTTAAATTTGTGTTATTTGCTAGGGAATCTATTGCACAGATACTTTTTCAGGCTTGTTTGCAATTGCCAAGAACAATTTCTTGAAGAAAGAAAACATTTTTGCTTAATATGTCACATTGGATCAAATTTTTTAAGCTCAAGAGTAAACAATACAGCTCTTTGTGCAGGCATACTGCTATGCTGCTATCAACCCTCAGGCAACAATGATTTGACATCTTCATTTCATATGTTGCCTCATCATCTACACAGTACCTGTTCAGGACAGAGATCAGATTTTGGTATCCCTCAGGCACCATTCACAATCTGGCCCCAAATGAGCAGTATATGTATGATAAGCTCTCAGAAGTGCCAGGCGCTTCTCTCTTGCTTACAACTAAAATCATTCTGAGATAACACTAGGCACAGTTATTCTGAAATGAGTCTTCTTGAATCACTATGTTTAATGTGCCCTTTAGAATTTACTTCCTTAAGCAGTGGCAGTGTGTCCAGAAGCACTGTGTCAGCTTTCCCTGAAAATCTACTCCTCCTCCTTTGAAGGAGTGCTAGATTCTGAGAAGTGCTCAGAATTTAGCTTTATAGCATTTAAACCTTGCACACTAAACAATGAGTTTACTTCATCTTATGTAAGTAGCATCAAATAAAATTTTTAGTCACAGTGATTTTTCTTATCCTTCCATCACTCAATTTGAGAGGAAAAAAATAGGAGGTGCAGAAAAATTATTTGACTGTGTTACCATTGGCCCACTCCTGGTTGAACTCTTATTTGAAAATCCCTTCAGTGATCATAGATTTCCTTCTTTTAGATTGATTCTCCATTTTTCCAGTTTCATTTCTCCTAGTTGTAACCTCTAAATTCTCACAGACTTGCATGACTTTGTCATGACAAACACGACTTTGTTTCAACAAATGTACCTGAACAACTACAGCTTAAAACAACAGTGAACTGACAGCCAGGCAAGGAGCCATGCTCTGCAAAATCACTGACACTCAGGAGCAGGAGTACCCTAGCTGGAGGTACAAAAAGAGCTCCTTCTGCACATGATGATTCTCCATTACCTTCACCAAATCCACCCTGCCATTAGAAAAATTGATTGCTTACAATTAGTTAATCAGTATCTGTTAATTTGCCCAAATTATATACAAGATTACATGAACACTATATAAAAATATACTTACACAAAATAATATATAGAAAAAGATACATGCCTTACTTGCAACGTGTGGAAAGTCAGAGTTGTGTCATGTTTACAGAAAGACTGATAGAACAGAAGTCAAAATAATTAGCAGCAACAACCTCCAGAGAAAAAAAAAAGCCTACAGATTTCCCAAAGTACTTCCATGCTGGTTTCAAAAGAGCAGTGCTTTATCATAGTTCACTGGATATTCCCTTATCTCTTGGACATTGTTTCCAGACATTGTTTCCATTGCCCACCAGAGCCAGTGGGTTCTGTAACATACTTACAGATACAAGGATATGTCTGTACTAATTTTTTAAATATACCTAACAGAATGGGTTCTTTTTTTTTGTTCTTTTGTTTTTAAATAGCGTGGCTCTGTCTGGAGCAAGGCAGGACTAGTGTCAGACGGGCTACTGTAGTTTTGTTTGGGTATCCTGAAGGAGAATGGCTTTCTTTGTGAGAGTTCTCCATCCATTTAACAGCTTTCCCTAAATAGGTATATTCTGTGCTGTGCTGTTAACTTCTGGCATCATGTTCCTCCACGCAGGCTGCTTCCCACCTAGGATGCCAGACCCATTGTCATATACCATTAGCTGTAGCCTGCAAGGCCTCCTAGTGTTTTTGCAATCTGTCAGACAACGGTGCTCATATCCAAGGGTATTGGTGGTTTTTTCTTCTTTTTTTTTTTTTTATGGTACCAGATAACTTTATAGCAGATGTCTTTCTAACATTCAAATACTGATTATTTTGTGTATAATAATGCATTCTTACAGCTGATTGCAGTCATTATGATACAGAAACATAAAAAAAGCCTCCCAGCAAGGTATTTACAGGCATAAACCAAAAAATTTACTTAGAATGCTGGTCTGCTTACAGTAATGCTGTTGGTCATCTTCTGATAGCCCGTCTCTTACCATTCAGCCTGTACTGACATATTTTTCTCTCTGGGGCTGTCCAAATGATTTAGACAGATGTCTCCAAAGACAAGCATGCAGCAAGCACTAACTTCTTCCTCAGTGGCTTGTCAAGAAACTGCTATTATAGAGCTAAAACTGCCCAAAAGATTTCTATAATCTTAATTCATAATCTGCATCTTTGAATTTGCAACAGTTAGGAAACCAGACCAATCCCACAGTCTTACCCTGCACATCGCTGTGCCACAGCTCTCTGCCTCAGCTTCCCTGCCTGAAAGCTCTTCCTTTCATATATGTTTACACACACACAGTAAGGCAACATAAATCGTGTCAAGTGTATAATGCTGAAACTCAAAAAAGAACAAAAAGACAATCTAAAGATACACTGGTTGTCTTTGTTTATCCTCACGTTACAAAAACAAATTAGCACGTGCAGTACATTCAAAGTTTATTTAAAGAGAAGAAATTATGAAACATGGAAAGAGACATTAAAAAGAAAGTGAACTATAAGCTGAGACAGACTTTCCTGAGAGCTTTCAGTAGCATATAAAGACTTCTGAAATACTGGAAATCACATGAAGCTACATCCTGGAACTTATGTTTTTGAAATATGTTTTTCAAGTATTGTCCTAGTTACATTTTCAGTTCACAGACTTGTTAAGGTCCACATGCCTTGGTTATTTGCCCCTTTAAAAGCAGTGCTGAAGATATAATCTTGCCACATAACTTCCCTGACTTGACAAAGTATGAGTCAGTGCTTTAAAAAGAGCAGTTTCATAGTATAGGTAAGAAGTGGGAACAAGCTGGGGACACAGGTAGAAAACACATGGGATGGAATTCAATAGCATGGAAGAAAGGATACTTGTCATGAGTTATTTGCACATCTTTGTAAAAATGTTTCAAGTCAGTAAATTCTCTGCAATGATTGTTTAAATCCAAATTCACCAAACTATCAGCCTTTTCCTTATCTCTTCTATATTCATGTAGTTTTCATCCTCTCTCTTAATGAAGAGCATTATTGTTCTGGGACAAAGATGACATTTCTTGCAGACAAACATTATGGAAAAGGAAAAAAAAACCCACAGATATAATACTGAATTATTTAAGAAAAGAATGAGACCTACAGTTAGGCCCTACTAAAGGTTAAGATTGTTTGGCTGTTTTTTTAGGTCCATGTATTCATTTGGACTGTTCCAAATAACCACAGTATTCAGAAATCTCTATGAAAATCATGATACTCGAGTAGATGAAATAAGAACTACAGAAAGTAAATCTGGGCAAAAATAAGATGGACTCAATGAAGCACTTCAGTTTCATTAAGAAGATTAAAATGAATATTATACGCTTTTTATGTAATTTCAAACATTTCTTTATAACTTCTTATTAATGGATATAATTAAAGTCAACTATCAGAGGTGCAGAAATAATGGAAATATATGTTTTTAAAGCAACGGCAGGGTAAACAGGAGGCTCTCATGCAGGAGAAACTGTGACATAGAGCCCAAGAAATTCACAATAATTTAAAGACAAGTAAGAGAAAAGACAGCATTGGGAAATTAAATACTCTGACATAAAACTACTGGTTTCATTTATATTTTTTGTTTCATACCCTATTTCTATTTCACTGTAGGTCATTCTGCAATAAACATTCAAAGAGAGTTAGCATAAACTATCTTAGACATTCCAGAAAACCTCAAGGAAACATCACTGGGCCCTTAGAAACACACAGAGTATGTCTACTGCATACAGTGCAATGAAATGGCCAAAAATAACCCAAAGAGGATGACGAAGGAAGAGCAGGAAAAGCTGAAACAGTTCATGCTGTGACACTCCCAAAACACTGGGAATTCTCCAAGGATGAATCCAGCATTACAATGACAATAAAACAGTATCCATTTCTATTTGTCATAGTGGGAAAAGATCTTCCACATGTCTCAAAGAAATATCTAAATTACCCAGCAGTTAATTTATGCTTACATTCGCGCTGCCAAAACTCTAGTTTCTGTTCAAGAAAAGGGCCTAATATTGCTGTATTTCCATTTGTTTTTAAAATCGATACAAGGATCAGCAATATAAGTTCTAACATCACAAAAATACTCCTGTTTCCCATATCAATCTTAGGCTGGCAGATCAACTGAGGTAATGTGCTCTGCCTCCAAAGAAAAGCACAAAACATTTGTACATCCACTTACTGCCTTATAGCACTAAGTTACTTCCTATATTTAGTAAGTTAGGAAATATTGCAAATGAAATTGTGCAACAATTATTTGGCAAGAGGCTCTATCATCTTCTGACAAAAGATCCCGTTTTATAGTTCATGAAATTTTGTGTTAAAATGCAGAGGCAATATTTAAAACTCTTCTTCGATAAAACATGTTAGCTTATCATTGGAGTGCTCAGTTTATAAGGCCCATCAACCCAGAAACAAAAATCAGGGCTTCTCCTTTGGACAGTGGTACACTGAGAAAGATACAAGCTTCATTTTCAGTTTGCTGGTGATCAGCCACTTACCCCACACAAATCCACAGAGACTCATTCTGGAGAGAAGTTTCTGACACATTTTATCTCCTCAGTCTGCACATTTATGTTTTAGCCACAGAACATCAACACTGATGCAAAGATAATGTGTTCACAAAAGTTTCCGTAAGAAAATCTACTAATTTTTAATTGTTTTCCTTCCCTTATCCTGCTGTAAAAAGGAGCATAATTTTAAGATAGAAGATGACAGTAGACAAAGGAATACCAGCCTGCCCCTCTGTGATCTCTCCATACCGATTTTTTCACTACTGTTCACAGAGCTCTTGATTTAATTGTAGTCTTTTAAGATCATGCTTACACTTTCACCTGCAAAGAATGTCTTTTGTGTATCACTACAATATTTGGACACTGAGAGTGCCAAATAGCAGTCCTGAGGAAGCCAAGCTGCAACTGAACTGCTGAATTTGGGGTGAGGTGCAGTGGAGGGGGAGTTTGGTCTTTTCCCTTATGTTTGCATGAGGAACGCAAGCAGGGCTAGAAAAGAGAAGTACTGAAATGAGATGGGAAGAGATTTCTCTGCTGCTTCCACAGTGCTCTCTGCTCTGCTCCAACGAGAAACAGGAAGTAGAAAAAGTGTTTTGAGATAGCCTATTTTCAAAGCATGTCTCAGCTAGAGTTGTAAAGCTCAACAGGCTGAAAATGCTGGCCTTCATTGTACAGCCATCCAACCACGTGAATTCTGTGTTCATGACACATCTTATTCATTTACAAGTGGTTTATACTTCCATTAAAATTCAAATTACTTAAGGAATAAACTAGTTTGCTTTGCATGACCTTGAGTTATTAGATTGTGTAAATCTGGTTTTATAAATCATTTACACAAATTTTCAAAACCTTTTAAAAGAGCTTATTAAGTAAATGAAAGCTCCAAAGGAAAAACAACAAAAGCGTGTCAAACACATCAATCAAACAAATACCCACTTAAATTATTTTACTGCTGATACTATTTTTTATGCTGCATTTGTCAAATGCTTTGTGTATTGGAAGCAAGCCTTGCTTAACTGCGTCATGAGACGCACTTAAAGCTTTGCTGACCACTACTCCACAAAAGATCAGCAGCAGTATCTTCAAGACTGTTTGCTTATAACCATTACCCTCAAATATGCTATGACTGAAATTAACATAGCTGAAGAACAATAACATCTCCTGCCTGCTACTTTCTGCTTCTGCCTCAGCTTGGCCTGCAAAGCTTGGCAGCTGTCAGCCTCCCAGGCTGGTTTCACTTTCTGGTTCCTATATGATAATTAGTAAGGCCCAGCAACGCAGCAGAGCTGCAAAGATTACAACAGAAGCCTAATGAAATCCATAACTTTTCCAGTATGTGAAATCCAAGCTACACCACACAAGCCACAATTTTTTTCATGGTGTCTCTAATAGATCTCTCAGAAGGACTCTCCAGAAAACAGCTAAAGTGTATTAATGGAGCCCACTCCAGCTCTCTGATAAGAGAACACTTTGGGAGTAAACGACCCAGAAGTGCTGATATCCAGTCCTGCATTCCCCAGCCTTCGCTTAACACACTGAAACATTTCATGTCAATGTATTTTTTCTCACCACTGAACCGCCTGGATTAAACGATTGGTTCAGGTTTCATTTCGTACATCAGAAGTACAAAGCTCAGTGTCACCAGTCTGGCTTTGTAACCCAAGTGCCACAGGAGCCACTACTTTCTTGCTGGAAGTGGAAAAGAAAAACGACAGATAATCACTATCCAAATTCAGCAAAACTTATTCAGTTATTGGCCTCAGGTTCTTCTAAATTGGTATGTTGGTTTCTTAGCTCTTGTGAAGATGCACAGGATGATTAGAAGTCTGCACCAAAGCATATGTCACACTAACTCCCAAGTCTTTCAGGACCAGTGAATCCAGTTCTGAGGTGCTGATGGAGTTGCAAAAGTATACAGAAATTCAAAGTAATGTTCAGATTTGCTGCTAAAATTACCATGGATAGCATTTAAAGGGTCACGACTTTAAAGCTGTAGGGTCTAAAAACCAGAGAGGGGAGGAAAAAAACAAATCAAAAACAAACAAAATATCTTATCTAGCAAGAGACTTAGTAACTTAGATTAGTTACCAGAGCTTGAATGACGGGGAAAAATCCCACTAAGCATTCCTGGGCTCCCTGACCAAAAAGAAGCAGATTGACTTCAAGAAAGTTCATTTCTGGTTTTCTTAAAAATGATATGTTGCCCTAAAGCTGTAGGAACCTGGAATCTTACATTAATTAAATATAAGCCAGAGAAGCTTTTAAGTAATCTATATTTTCACCTTAACAGGGAAATGGTTTATCTCCAAGCTGCATAAGAAACATTGAGCAAAAATTCTATATTTTGTTCTGAAGCTTTCTTGAGAATAGTGTTCTTTTTCTTCAGGTTTACAGCTTACAAACAAATATTTGCATTTTGACATATCAGAAATTTCAAAACCATACCAAATAAAACAGCCATTGTTAGCTAGAGTTCAGAGCTAAATACTTTCAAACATGACAGCCTCACTCCTGAGCAACATGCAGGCCATACCCCATTTGTTCATAGAGGAGCTACTGCTACCAATATAATCTTATGGCTGTCCCAGGCAAGTTGTGAGGAAGAAGACAAAGTGAACTCTTCTCAGAGATGCACAAGTGAGGAACAACAAGTACCAACTGCATTGAGCACAATTATGACAGCATATTAAGAACAAACATTCCACAAAGATGATCACTCAATAGAATGCAGCATCCATCTTCAGGGAGAGTGAAAACTCAGTTAGAAAAGGCCACCAACAACTAACACTGAAAAAAAAAAAAAAAAAAAGAAAACCTCTGCTCTGAGCAAGGGAAACAAGCAGATTATGTTCTCAGACCATACCCACATGAGTTATTCTGTACAACAATATTGTATAAATCTGAGCCAGAGAGGTTTTACCAGGTGTGAGGGGAAGGCGCTGGGGAGTTCACTTATGAAGTTTAGGGAATTTCTGGTTAGTTCTTAAATTATTTCCAAAATACTTCATTTACTTTAGAGTCACCCTTCTTTTCTTAGCATCCAAAAGTTTTTTTGGTTTGTTATCATGTTTTTTTTGGTTGGTTGCATTGTTTTTTTTCGTGGGGTTTTTTTTGTTGCTGTTGTTTTTTTTTCCCCTTCTGCAACATCTTGCTAGGAATAGATTTCAAATTATCAGAGCTTTGCTTTCTTATTCAGGTCCACTGGCTGAATATGAGAATTTTTTGAGACATTAGATGTATTTGCTTAAATACCTGATACAGAAATGGAAATGAGAGTTCTTCAAGCAGAATTCCTAGCGAGAAGGATTTGTGACAGGGAGATTACAAGATTTACTTTTAAGAAAAAGTGTATGTTTAAGAGAGCCATGAACTTCAAACGAACACCTTCAAAAAGCCCCATCTCACAGCTAAAAGGGCTTTTTTTTCCTGAAGTGAATGTATTTACATGAAGTGGAAAGACTTGCAAACAGTACAATACGATTACTGCAAACACTGCTGTAGTACTGAACAAAATATTCCCAATTTCCACTGTTTTCTCAAAGAAATCAACTATTTCTTTCATCTACACTGAAACTATAGGCCAAACCCTGTAGTTCTTACTGAAAAAAGTCATTTTAGAGACCTCCTGCTGGTTTTGTGCACAAAGAAAACGAATAGTGCAGTGAGGTGAAGGGCACAATGGAGATTGAAAACACAGTCCATATGGAAAGAAAAACTGCATTTAAAATGCACCCAATAAACACTAAAGATCTATTATGCTGTATTTGAGCAACTTTGATTTTTTCCACACTGTTGTTGACATTTATATATCCATCTGTATGTATATAAAGGCACATACACGCACCAGTATATACACACGCTTCATTCCACATGGAACCATCTAGATTATAAAGCCTCACCAATTTTAGGCATATCAAACAGGATCCTACACATTCCACGGTATCATTAGCTAATAGTTCCCGAAGTTGTGGTCTCTTATTGGTGCATGCCTCAAATCAACTTTGTGAACATATTAAAACTGTATTTCATGAAGTCCAGAAAAGATCAAATGGTGCCCCTTTCCTAGGCTCTGAGCAACCTGGTCTAGAGGGAGGTGTCCCTGCTTACAGCAGGACACTTGGAACTAGATGATCTTAAAGGTCCCTTCCAATCCAAACCATTCTATGAAAAGATGCAGAAAAACAGTCTTGTCTACTTCGGTGATTCAAACTTGCAATTTTTGGTTTTTTTTAACTTTATTTTTAAAATCCCCTTCTGGTTTATACATAAATTCTTCTGCATCTCATATTTCATATTTCTTATTATTTTTGAACCTAGCCCTAGAGTGCTTTGGGGAGGAGGGAAGAAACTTTGAATTATTATTAGAGCAAGGAATAGGTCCGCTAGCTTTTCACTAATCTGTGTGCATGTCTACACACCAACAATTATAATTTCATTGTGGGTTCTTCCCTTACCTATAGGAGTCAGTAAGAACTGGAACAAACCAAAAAAATAAAAATCACTCTTCCCACTACTGTAAGCTCAACGGTATCATTCAGCCTATGCACAATAACATTCTGTATTGTAGTCCAGTAACACTTTTCAAAATCATAAAAACAGTAAGAAGTTAGACAAGGTTACCCAATATCTACCAAATATCATTCCCTTTGATCTTTTTAACAACTTTTTTCCCTTTTAACAACTGGAAAGGAATTTTTTCATTTATTAAAAATCAGATCCATTTTTAAAACTACCCTAAATAATTCTGAACTATTAATAATCATCAGTTCCCAGTAAATTCATTACTAGCTGGATGCTTCATATTTCTTAAAATCATTCTGCCTAATTGCAGAGTGAAAATATAAAAAACCATCTTCCTATACATCATAACCAACACATATGAATTCTATGAAAAATGAAGATTCTGTAATCACAGATATCAACATAGATGAAAAAATATTACATTAGCATTTCCATATCACCTGCTGCATAATGATCAAGTTAGCTATGAGATAAGCAAGCAAAAGTGATACTGTTTCCCGTGGACACTTGGATGGTGAATTCTGAGGATGGGTATGCATCAGTAACTTTCTGTTAATAACTAGAGTTTATGAATTTGCATGCAGAGTTATAACTGAAAGCTGTCCACCAAGTGCTTGCAAAATTGTGCACGAAGATTTGGATGCACTTAATATGATCTCAGCATCAATTCCCAAGCAAACTCCATGCTAAAACTGTTACAAGTTTTCCTGGTTTTGTGGCAATGGTTTTAGTTTATGATGCTCCAGAGTGACTCTGCCTTTCCACTTCAAGTCATTCAGTTCTTCAAGAATTTCAAATATTTCTGTTTTGAAATATTCTTCTCTATGTGAAAATCTCCTCAAGTGCAGAGACTACTGCCACTCACCTTCTATCAAAACTGACACTAGGAATTTGTGTGATCATTGCAGTAAATGCAAACACATCTTCCAGCTGTTTCCCAATACTCAGACTTATCTTTGCACATATGCCAAGGCCTGCCACTTTAAGGTTTCCATGACAGAGATTATGATTTAGTAATATTACTAAAAACCACAGGCCTGAAAGCATTTAACTGTTTGTGATTTCATAGGTGGATATACAGTCTTCTCAGACCTCTCCACTTTCCCACATAGTGCTCCTTGATAGCTTGACCAAACTGCTGGTAGGCCAAGGAGCTAAGTTATCTTCCACCCTCCACCCATGCTGATAGGGTTCTTTAAATTATGTTCCTGCAGAGAATTGTGAAAGTTTCCCTTGCAAAATTATTTTTCAAAGTAGTTTTCTACAGTAAACACATTCCTCTGTCAAATAAACTGTTAGGATGTTATGAACATTTGTGAGACCAAAACCAATATGATAGTAGCCATATCTATGTAGCCATAGAGTTAAGTTTATTTTCACACAAGCCTCTGGGTTTGTTGGTTACAAGCTGTCTAGGGAGGGGGAAAGTTCATCCCTTTATATTTTTTTTCATCTGAGCATTTCAAAACAGCTAAAATTTGTATAAAGGAAGTCAAAGTTACTGTAAAGCACCAGGTTTCTGAACCTCTTACCGCCAGCTCTCCTCCCACCCTGAAATTCACATACCTATTGACGCCACTTTCTACAATGCAGAGCTTTCTTTTTTCTTCAGTATCATCAGTGCCGTAATAACAAGTGTTTCACAACTGCAGAACTGAAAAAAATCATAAGTGAGAGGGCAAGAAGAAAAGATCAATATAAAATCTATTAAAATGACAGTAAGTAATTTGTATTGCAAGAAAAATGTAATGGCAACGCTTCAAAGCATAATAAAGCATACTCCTATGTTTTTCATAAGTATACAGGACAGAATATGTGCATTATGAAAAATATATCAACCTGTTGCTTTTAGAATCAGTAGGCACAACATCCAAAGAGCATGACACTGTAACAATACAGTTATTCAGTGTAGAGAGGCGAGTGCTTTTTCTCTTCTCTAATCAATGCAACTCACAAGAAAGCTTTGCCCTTTCATCACCAGTTCTCCCTCTCCTCTTCCATTGGGGGATTCATGAAAACATGGTTGGATGAGAGATGGCTGCAGTAGCCTATCCAAAGATTGTACTGGACAGCCAGTACTGAGCAGGGAACCACTGGTACCTACAAAATGCATGTGCTGCTCTCTGTATTACCACAGGTTAGTTCATAAAGCCAGCATCATCTTTGTTCTGCAGGCAAGGACAGGGCAGAAAGAGGTAGAAAAAATAATTTCAGAGAGTCTCAATACTTTGGCATAAGGTGTTCATCCCTACGTATGAAAGGAAGAGAACTGAAAAGGACAGATGAACTGTTGTAATATTTCCGATTCTATGACACAGATCTACAATCACCTCTGCTATTAAGAGGAGGAGCTCAAATGGCTTAGAAGGAAAAGGTCCAGACAGAATAAAAGCTATTACATGTTAGGCCTTTACTGAAGAATTTCAATGGATTTAATTTCATTTCAAGAGGGTTTTGAGAGCCAATATTGTGCAGCCTTTTATCAAGGGTTATCTTATCATAAGCACGAAGCTGCTGCTTTTTTTTTTAATGCATCGTTTGAGGTTTTTCAAAGCAATGTATTTTCTTTTGAGAGACTTCTATTAGAGCCTGTACAATGCTCTGTGAGAATACGTTTAATTTGTGCTGCTTCTGCTGTTCTCCATAGTATTAAAAAAAAAAAAAAAAAGCAATGCAAATATTCCCAATATTCTCAGACAGAGATCAAGAAAACAGCTTTCTGTTTTCATAATAATTCTAACTTATTCTTCAGCCAAAAAATATGTAATCCACCTTGCCCTCGTGATGACTGCGAGCCACCACACCTCAGTGGTCAGACCATTGCTCTCCAAAGAGGAGTGCATTATCACCAATGCCCCAGTTCTCTGCAGGGTGCAATAACACTTGCTCTGGCAACTGCCCAGATCTTCCTGCTGCAGAGTAATTTGTTCCCCCTTGTTCCTTGCACCTTCCAGGCCAAGTCTGACCCATTATACTTGTCTGCAATAACTACGGAAATACAGAGCCAGCTTCTCCACACAGGTGCCTTGACAGAAATGTACAAAGGGCTTTTCCACAAGCAGCCCCTGCTCCAAGAGCCACCATTAAAACCATAATTTCTACCAGAAGTTAACACAATTACAGCACAACAATGCTCATTATCTTCAACCAATCTCTGGATGCCCACTATCCCACGTGAAGGACAAGTCTCAAGCAACGCAATTTGCCAAAAGCAAAATTTAGAGGCATGTCCTCAGGGAGCAAGCAGTTCCAGGAGCATGGAGCTCTGTGCCGGGCAACCAGTGGGCTCCTGCCTTTCACTGAGGGAATAATTGACGTGGTGTGGATCCACAGGAAATGGCTTCCTTCTGTGCTCAAGGCCTGACAACCCATGTACAATACTGCTTTTCTGTAAGATTTAACTATTAGTGAGTTCTGCCTTTCTGATTGCAGCTCCCATGCTTTTTCTTCATAAGTTCAGCCACAGTACTTGTATCTCAGAAGATATTCCACCTAAAGGAATGCTTAAAAAATGATACTTCTGAACTAGAAACAATGACCGTTTGATGCACTGTACCAGAAACTAAAATATTCACCAGAGTTGTCTTACAGAAAATTATCTGATGTGATTTTTGCAATGCCAGTTCTGAGAATGTAAGAGAAGAAAACCATCAGGAAGGTCTTAGATGCGTGCCCTTACAAGTTAAAATAGCAAAATTCCTCTCTGCATTTTCTAGCAAGGAGAACGTGAAGTACATTGTATTGCTCACTTTTTCTTTTTTCTTTTTTTAAAACATTCTGTACTTTCCGACATAAATCATTCAGCTTTAAAATAAAGATGTCTGACATTGAGATTCAGGACTTGTTCAACACATAGTAATTGTGCTTAGATTAGCTGAGCTCTGAAATTACTTTCAGAAGTGAAGCATTTGGAAAGAAAAGCAAAACTAATGGTGAATTTTCACCTTTTCTCCAAGCCTGGAAAGAGGACAAATGCTATACATAAAACATACAAACATCCTCACCAGCTGAATTACTCTCTGCAAAGCAAAACTCAAACTCCTGTAAGTAGCCAAGGAAGTGAATAAAAGAAGCGTTTACTACATCAACTCTTGATGAGAAAAGCCCTTCCTCCTCTAAGATGAGGGAGTGACTGACATACAAGACCTGCTCTCACAGCCATATGAGGAGCAAGAGACATGTAGAACAGAAACACCAGAGACATGATGTAAAGTGATGATAAATAGGCTGAAGTTAATTTGTGTTCTTATTACTTTGATGAAGAATGTGTAAGTTCTTTTTTTTTTTTTCCTTTTTTAAATTACTGAAAATCTGAGAAGGTATGGAATGGTGAAGAAATAGTAGAGATTTAAATCTAAATATGCAAACATCTGCATGCCAACATATAAATATCCTAGTATGTAAGTGTATGTACATTTTTCCTGTCAAGAACACTAATTCACAAGCAGGTCTTAAATAAAACGAGAAAAATCCCATCTTCTTCATGAAAGCATCAGGAAAAACATCAGGAAATGTTGTAAGAACTAGGCAGTGTCTACTCTGGTCTTAAAGACAGATTGTCACTATTCAGCATTTTTACAGATTTTGTGCCTTACCTTTCCAAACGTTCACTTGCTTTATGTAGACTAAAAAAAAATGCCTTCTGTCTTCCTATTGTAGTATTAATATTTTCACTAGAAGAAAAGAAAGTCTTCTTATTCCCTTTATTCATTTTCAGTTTAAGCTGGTGTTGCCCAAAGCTGGAATGAAACACAATGAGATGACTGAGTACAAAATTAAAGTTCTTGTCAAAGGTCAGCAAATTGGTTAAGTGTCCTTTGAGCTATATATGAAGCAGCAGCACATAAGTACAGTACAGAAGATTACAGGTTCAGCTTCACCAGGATGCAAGCAAAGCTGAATTATTTTCTTTGTGGTGTCTTTTTTCAGTTCAGTAAATGTAAATGTAGATAGTGTTGAATTCTTCTGATATATTACATTTCTTTCTTCAAGTGAATGTTGAGCTGCAACATGGATGTGAGTTTTTGGTTAGCCTACACAGTACAAAAATATATTTAAGTGACTCTCCACTTCCCCTCTCCTCCCAGCCTGCACAGATGTACTGGTGGAGCTGCAAACTTCTCTTTGAAAAGCCAGCATTGCTAAAAAGTCATCAAGGGGATGTGGTAAGAGAAGAGGCATGCTCTGTGTGCCAAAGGGTAGGAAAAAAAATAGTAAATAGCTGCTCTGGGAAAAGATGAAAAGAGGGAAGGGAAGGAAAGAAAAACATCTGAAATGAAACAGCAAACTGGGTCTGGCTGGGATGGAGTTAATCTCTTTCCAATAGCCTGTATGCTGCTGCTGTTTGGCATCTGTGACCAAAACAGTGTTGATAACACACCCAGTGATAGCACTCTATCAGAATTTTCTCTGCTTCTCACTCTGCCCCAGCAAGGAGCAGGCTATGTGGGCAAGAAGTGAGAGAATACAGCTGGGACTGCTGACCTGGAATAAACCAAGGAATACCTTATACCTCATACCACACAGAGAAAGAATTGGGGAAACACTCTTTCCAAAACAGCTGTTGCTCAGAGACTGACTCGACATCACTCTGCTTATGGGAGGTGGTGACTGACTCGTCCTTGCAATACTTGAGTTTTGCTCTTTGCTTGTTTGTTTGGTTTTCCATTTATTTCACTTCTTAAACTGTATTTAGACCCATAAATACAGTTTATGGTCTGTATTAGGCCCATGAGTTTGCTTGCTTTTACTCCTTCCATTTTCTCCCTCACGCTACTCTGGAGGAGTAACCTGGTTGGGGCTTAGTGGGTGCCTGCTGTGAACACATTGTACCCTGAAAAAAGGCAATAACCACAGTCACACCAATGATCAGGTTATAAATTAATCTCAAATTGCTGGTGACTAGAGTTGCCTTTTTTTTTTTTTTACTTTTTTTTTTTTTAATGTACTGTACCTGAGAGTTATCATTTGATTAATTAAAATATATATTCTTCTTAATTGGTGTCCTTGCAATTAGAGAGATTTTTAAAAGAACTAATTAAATAGTTCACATGGGCTTTCTCTGAATGCTCATCCAACTACAGAAGCGAACATAATTACATGTACTTGGACTGCATCAGCCAAATTTAGGAAAAACCTGGGCTGATTAACAGGTAGAAGCTTAATATAGGATACAGAGGCTGCTAAGCCACTCAGAGCTGGGCCTCTGTCAGTCAACTTGGCCAGGCACTATGGCAGCAAACTGCTTCAATCAGTACACTAATATTTGTGCATCTTTGCTTACCTATTTGTTCCCAAATTTGTTCAGGCTTCCAGGTGAAACTTGGGCTGCTGAGGTCAAGTGCACTGAAGTTACCAGAGTGAGAGCATCACTGCTAGGAAACACTGTAGAGAGAATCCCAAATTGCAGACATAATTATAACTTCCATACAAAATTCAAAACTCTCTCTTTAAATATAGCTGTTTAACTATGAGAGAAAAGGACATAATTTTGAGTGGCATGTGATAGTTGTTGCACACAGTTTAAGTTATGCACAAAGTCCTTTCGATGCTAACGCTGACAGAAGCAGCAGAACTGTGCACTATCTGTTCTTTCTCAACATGATAGCTCTTGTTCCACTTGAAGATGTTTCATTTTCATTAGAAAAGCAGACCTCAGTATGGTGTAAGTTATGCAGGTGTGCATAGTGCTTTTCCTTACTTAGACCTGTCTAGAGCAAAGAAACAAAAGGTGCACATGCTGATACACAAAAGCCTCTGTGCCAGCTGTCCTGCCTGACACGCTGCTATTTTAATGCGTTAGCATTGAACCAGTCACCGCTTTGAAGCCACAGCCTGAACAAAGCGTGCTATTTAGTACTCATATCAGCACTACCTAGAAAAAATATTTTTAATAATTAAAAAATAAAGTTACAAAAATGTGCGTGCTTAAGGAAATACAACCACACAGACAATGCATGGGAGAACTTCAGCTTGAACATGTTTCAGCGGAAACTCTGCCTGCTGCTGTCCTACAGAGAACAGCCTGTGCACATGTAAACCACAATAAAAGGGTGCTGCAAACACTGCTTGGTGGGAGATGCATTGAGAAGCTGTTATATTCGGGCAAGGTAAGGATCAATCTGAGTCATAGCAAGCAGACCTTTTTCCAAGTAAAAAAATCTGAATTACCTGGGGTGAATTTACTCATTGCCACCAAACTTCCCGCTGCAGACAGAAAACATCAGCCTCCAGCTAAAGTAGAAACAGCTGACTTAGAGTGTCTCTGCTGGCCAAGCTGCAGCTGAGCAGGAAGATGTCTGCAGGGTCTCTTTATTCCACTCATCATTTCATAGAGCCACAGTTCTGCTTTGGGGGAGCAAGAATACCAGAACTGTGCCAATCTTCCTTTATGTTGGTGAGAACAATCCGAGAAGGCTCACAAAACTCTGAGTAGTGAGAGAGCTGGATGAGATGCTGAAGAGGGAAACGGAGACACCTTTGAAAGAAGCCTCTCTGCCTTCGCTCCCTCTCATAACACCTTTGCCCACATCATCAGTCATCACATCAGCTTCTCTTCTCTAATTAAATGAGTCTGGACCTGACTTGAGGAAAAAAAAAAAAAAAGAGGCCTGTAACTACAGCACAGAAAAGTTACTTATTTGTCTGGGTGATGAAGTAGGAGTCTAGTCAGTCAGTGGCTCACCCTACATTATTTTAATGAATTGTCCATGAAGTGGCATATGCATAAGGTGCCATGTCAAAATAGTCTGTCATCATCGCCATCATCATCAGACGAGCTTCAAAACGAGTACTAGGTGGCAGTGCACATGGAGCCTAACAAATTGCATATAAGCATCAGTCAAAACTTCCCCCCCAGGGAGACGTCCCAGTACCTGCCCTGTCAGAAAGGATCTCAGAATGGCATGCTGTCTTCTCATCCACATACTTGGACATACAAAAACTAACTATAGGACAAATTGCTGAGATTTTTTTTTTTTTTTAATTTAGAACGAGCATTAAAATATGTGAGTGTGACATTTGCAGCTCAAACGGTCTGCTTTAGAAATGCATGCATTTTTGAGTGATGATAGAACTTGGTAATCAGTTCAAAGTTGGAAATTTTTCCTATAAAAATTCATCACATGAAACCGTTTTCTGTGAAATATTAAAATCAACAGATTTTAAATACCAGTATGTAGACCATTACTGAGGTCCACATAACATAAATACAGCATTGAGAACTTCTCAGAGAAACAGAAATAGCTCACTCCTGGCTCTTTTAGTCAAGTCCAGAAGCTCTGAAACAGCCGAGTTTGGTAGAAGCTTTATTTCATTTCTTGTAGCACAGAGATTTGCTTGACAAGACCCTTTACCTTGAATACACTTTTGATGTTTGAGAAAAGCCTGACAACATCTCTGCTTCCCACTTAATTTTTAAGTAACTACTGCTTTCAAGTTCTGCACCCAAGTTTCCTGTTCCAAGTTAACCATTTTTCTTTTCCTAATACTTTCATTTTCCACTTCTGCTTTTCTTTGCTGGTCAGATTACTTGGAGCTGAGCTCCAGCAGCACAACGGGTTTCCCAGCACTGCAGCTTGCACATTTTCTGTACAACTGATTACCACTTCCTTTTTTATTTCTGAATAAGGCAAGCTTCAACAATACGCATTAAAATCTTCTAAAAATAGTGCCACGTCTGTTCCCTTGCATCGAGAGCCGATCTCTGATGTCAGCACTAGAGCTGGGCAGACATCTCACGTGGTTTCTGGATGAAGGTTATTAACAAACCATAAAGAGTATATAAGTGCTCAGACTTTCCCAGAGTGAGCCTAGGTCACAAATCACAAAGCAAAAACTTCCTTTTCTCAATGCTACCATCATTCAGAGCGCAGCTGAAGGCAGTAATAGGGCAGGAGGCTTCTCCCTCCATTTTCCCACAAACCCACAACCACTTGGGAAGAAAAAGCCTTCAAAACAATAAGCATTTCCTCACAAAAGCCAGGTTGCTTACTTGCATGAAGTGAGCAAGAAGGTCATCACAGATCTCCATTACAAATCTTGATGTGCTCCTCTCCCATGTAATGCCTGAAGTACCTTTAAGAGCAAGATTTGATTCTGTTTTAATATATTTTGAATCCTTATTTAAAATATTCGTGCAGCAGCACACAAGTCACCTTCCCACCCCGGGAAACAGATGTGCACTACTGCCAGGCTCCCACCCATATGACTGCTCTGTGTGTTAGTAGGGCTTGAAAGGGAAATACATGGACCAGCAGCTACACCTTCCTAGAGCCCACAGCCACCCAGCACAGCACTCAGCTCCCTGGGAAAGCATACCTACCCAGCACATGCATATTTAACCCACAGTTCTTGATGAGTTCATTTCCTATGAACATTTTGCTTTAAGAAGAAAAAGAAAAAAAGAGACTAGCTTCAAGAAGCAATGTGAAACAGAAGCCTACAACCAATTCAACCAAAGCTATTTACATACTGCCCAATTCTGATTCTTTACATTCATGGGAAGTTTTATTGAAAGCAAATTTCAGGAGCCAAAATTATTAGTTCCTCTCACCAGGTTAACTATATTCCACTTCAACAACAGAAGATTAAAAAAAATACAATCACAAGCCACCTGGAGCGCTTTTCTCCTCTTTTCCCAGAGCATGAACCAGATACTTTGGTGATCCGAAGGAGGAGGGAAGGTCCTTGTAAATCTAGTTGCTGTTTCTCCAATTACACCAGCAGCCTTTTTTAGCAGAAGTAATCCGGACAGAGCAGGCTGGTTTGGTGTAATCTGGAAGGCTGCTGTAATAACTGACAGACAGAAAAACACAGGGAAGGGCCTGGCAGCTACATAAAGCTCCCTCCGAGCTCTGAGCCCTGTAGAAGTACATCAGCCTCGGCCACCAGCATGACCAGCCAGTCCCAAGGAATCCAGCAGCTTTTGCAGGCAGAAAAACGTGCCAAGGACAAGCTGGAGGAAGCCAAAAAGAGTAAGCATGTGGCCTGGCTTTACTCTCTTTTTCTACTGTAAGCTTTTCAGAAATACAGTGGCCCAAGGAAAAACATTATTTCGTCTGGACACATCGCAGATGTGCGCCTATTCTTTCCTATGTGCCACTTCCCTTTCACTTGCATTAGTGCCATGCCTCGACTGCAGCAGGCATTTAACCAGATGCATACTTGGCTTAAATTCTGTGCACACGTGTGCTTGTGCGTGTGTGTGTGTGTGTGTGTGTGCATGCATGTGTCTCTTTACATTTAACAAGGCTTTCTTTGTTATATTCATCCTGTCTCCTAGATTTATTCTTGCTTTTTCTCTATGCCAATAAGGTCATTACAGCCTTCTTTAGGTATTTAAACTAGGAGCCTCTAGCTACCAGCTCCAGAGGATGAGACTAGACCATGTATTTGGCTTTATACACATTTTTAGTGTTCATCTTTACTTATGAAAACAAGCACCTTGCCTTTTAATCTCAACAGGGTGTCAAAAAGTATTTGACAAAAAAATTGGGATGATAATAATCAAAGTCCCAGTACAATAACAAGAACTGAGACTGTTTCTATAAAATCTTATTACGAGCTACCAGCAAGCGATCAAATGTTCAGTTTAGAATAAGCATATCTTGTATACGTAAAGCATGCATAATAGGTATCCAAGAATAAATTCAAACCTTTATATTCTAGTCAAATACAAGCAAGAAAATAATAAGAAAATGAAAGCAATATCTCAATTTATAAAAAAGAAGTTGAAACTTTAATAATTCCAGTAAAAGAAGTAATTATGAAAGCAAGAATACCATCCCATCCATCATTTTCTGTATTCATTTCCTACTGATTTTAACACAAAATACTGTGGCCAGTTTCCTGAACATAGGTTGCAACCACATGAGTCACTAACTTGCATTAGCCATGACAGATGAATGCTTTTTCATGGAACAATCTTGACTTAGAAACAGGAAGCTTAATGGTATCCTGTAGCACTGAGGTAAAATGGGTGAAGATCATAGACTGGTTTGGGTTGGAAGGGGCCTTTAAGATCATCTAGTTCCAACCCCCTGCTTTAGACAAGGATACCTCCCACAAGACCAAGTTGCTCAAAGCCCCATGCAGCCTGGCCCTGGACACCTGCAGGGAGAGGGTATCCACAGCCTCTCTGGACAACCTCTTCCAGTGAAGAATGATGCCATGTCCAGCAGGACAGTGTGATAAAGGATTTTGTTTTCCAAGAAAAACAGAAGCTAAAGCAAAATAGTCAATGTAATTTGTATATTCCTTCTACATACCAATCAGCATCATTAATTGTGTGATGTGCTAATTTGTACAGCAGCATGTAGAGAAGTGGAAAAGTCATATTCGTTCCCTGAGCATGCAGGTGCTGCCCATACTTTGCAGCCATGCAGAAGCAACATTCTTCCATCTTCAAAAATTTAAAAATTAAAAAAAAAAAACAAAGCAGCTCACCAAAAGGGTGTTGGGGATTGCTATTCCAAACTTGAAGTCAAGGAATAATTAGGTAGAAATTCAACCCTTCTACAGCCAGCTGAAGTACTTTCAATGAGACGTGCTCCCCTTCTGATGCAGGGCAGAGGACATGCATGGTTCCCCAGAGCAAGAAACTGGGTGATCTGTAAGGGCACAACTTCACATGCAGGGAATGAGTAAGGTCTGAACACCAACTGCAGACTCAGTCCTTTAGCTATTACAGCTTGACATCACTCACATTTTTGTGTATTTCTGTTTTGTTTTGTTTTTTTTTTAAACAACAAAAAAAGGCAATTTGGCTTTTTCCGAAACATCCAGTTTAAAAGAAGCTCTGTAAGTTAACAAGCCCCCAAAATAAAAAGTATCATTCTAATATTCAAGTAATGACCAAAATGAGCATCTTGCTGAGTCCAGATATGAGCCGAGCTGGGTTTACTGCCTACAAATACACTCCTCTGTCAGCACCCCAGCCCCACGCACAGCACTCATGATAAGCACGGGGCTTCTTCCAGATAAGCTTCCTTCCAAACCCCTCTGAGTCTGAGTTCTACCCCTGCCCACGCCTACCAGTGCTGCAGTGCAGAGGGAAGAGTTACTCAGCAGCTACAGCAAACAAGCTGTAGAAGTTTTGTTATCAGTAAAAACAGAATACAAATATTTCACCAGTATGACTTCCTCCTCTGTAACTCATCTCCACTCTCACGCATCAGACTGCTCTCGCTGTGCTGGCACAAATTCTCCTTGCTGTCCTTCACTTCAGGTTTTCATGGCAATGTCACTGCGCCACTTTTACAAGCCTAACTAAACCAGCAATGGCCTAAATACCTTGAGTCAGGGACTAAAGGGTTTTTCCTACTGCCAAATCCTGTTGTGCCAAACCAGAATTATTTCAGCAGTCTTGTTCCCAGAGTGATTCAGCAGTTGAATCAACATTAATGACTGCAAAGTTTGCCTCTGTGTGAGACTAAAATACAAGGAACATCAAACAGAATTAATATATTGAAGTGTAACCAGTTAACCTGCACACACTGTTTGGAGAAGCAAGGTGAGGGTGTTCTCCCTCACCTCAGAAGCACCAGCCCTGGCCCACCTCAGACCGGCTGGCATCAGTTGCTGCTGCTCTTGGCCAGGTATCTCAAAGCTCTGGTTGAGAGTGCTGAACCCGTCCTGCCCATGCCAAGCAGCCCTGCCCCTGCTGAACCCTAAATATGACCTCCTTGTCACTGCAAACAGTCTTTGCACAACACCACAGGTTGAGTAAACCAGATTATCCTATTTATGCTGTAATGTGAGAAGAAGGAAAGGCCGGTTGCTCGAGGGTCACAAGGAAAAGTCATTTTCAAGGAAATGCAATTACCAAAAGTACACTCATGCAAAACTGTCAGTGTTTACTGCTGAAACTCACATAATCAGAACAAAATGCAGCATGGACACACATAGGATCATACATAAGCAGGTAATGGGCCTGGCTGTTACTGAAATATGTGCAGCTGTTTGTAATGCAAAATCCACTTGGACCACTGAAGCTTACAAATAAATACAATTACAGTCACGAAGCAAAGCTAAAGTGTAGCATTGCAGCTCTTCTTGCTCAATATCTTTTATCTCACCTTCCATATCACATCCTTTGCCATACCAACTGATGTCATTTATACCTGACAATTTATTAACAGTCAATTGGTAAATACACATATGCAAGGCTGAAACCATCAAATCCATTAATAGTGAACAAAAAAGAGCTTGCTGTTCTCTATCCTTTTGTACACTGCACTGCCTTGTCTATTATTTTTTCCTTAAGCATAAATTGTATCCCTGAGATAACTTATCATTTTCAGAACCAAAATGTCAATTACTGAAAACCCTTTTGGCTAAAAGAAGGGAAAATAATGTGTCACATACACTGGATTTAGCAAAACTTGGATTCCTACAGATTTTTATAACTTGGCTTGAATTTCTAGTTTCCAATACAATGGAAGCCTATATGAAAGTTTTCAAGAAATCATGTTAAAAAAACCCACAAATATTAACAAAACATTTAAAAAGAATGATACCAATTACATCCATCATTCTCACTTGGATAATACCCACAACATATTTTAACTAGCAAAAAGCTATATATATACACTGATCAGCTGGTTTTACTGCATTTTATTGCAACTGCAAAATAGTCATTAAAAATGAGCATTCCTAAATTCCATTTAGCAGACAAAAAACAAACCAGAGAACAACAGAAACAGTCTTATATAAAGAAAACGTCATTAATTTTTGGCAGCTTATTCATTTGACATTTCTGTGCAGAAATTCAGCTAGAAGCCCAGATGATCTGTTTGAAAACAGAAAGATGATTTGAGCAAGTCAGTTCTGGAGAAGAAAGATAACAGTGTTTAAGCAAATTAGAACATAAAACTTTCAGAAAGATTTAATTTCTACTGCCTTTCTCTTGCAAGATCTTTGAATAAATAAATAAATCACTCTGGTTGCTTTGGATTTAACCAGAGTTACTTCATTAACATTGTGGCAATACCTATGAAGAAGGATATAACCTTTTCTTACGCTACTATTTCCTCCCCACAGATTATGTAAGAGAATATCTAACACAGGGCTGACTTGCTACAGAAAGTTGGTTAAGATTAGTGTGATTTAACACGAAGCCTGGAAGCCTGCTGAGTCCCCCTCCTCTCCCTCAGGTACCATATCCACAGCATAGTGGGAAACGGAGCCAGGACAGCTCTGCTCCATTGCTGCTCCCTGTCCTGAAGGATGGGAAAGAAGGAAGGACAAACAGGCAGCAGCAGACCTGGCCCTCACTGTATGCCCCTTGGGGCAAAGGTCTCTTCAAACTTGGAGCTTTCTGCACCTCACCTTTTCAATCCTGAGGTAAATCTATGAAAGACAGGTTGACTTGCCCATCCTTCCTCTGTTTCTAGCCCACTTTCTGCAGGATCTTGGCTGAATTGCTGTGCTCTGCTACCCACGAGGATGTAAGGTTTAATATTAGCTCAGCTGTATGATAGAGAATCCCCCCCAGAAGTTCAGTAAGACCTGGAAAAGGCAATTCCTTATTGTACATCTAAGGTAGCAGAGAAGTGGTTAATAACAGACTGATTAATTAATTTTGGTTTGCCTCTAGTGAAACAGCAGGTTAAGCTCTAGTTTCTGCTTAACTTAATCAGGTGCAGCATATGCACTATCGCATATGTTGGCAGTTGCTGCTTCTGTCCACAACATTCTCGAACTAGCAGTAATTTACTCACAGCTTTTCCACTTAATTAAATAGGAAGCAGCAGGTTCCTGCTGTGCCAATCCTAAAGGCAATGTGGAAAAAAAAACCAAAAAACAATGGCTACCACCCTCCAGTGACACCCTATGTATTGTGCATATTCCAGTGTCAGGAACCAACATGTATGTATATATTCACTTTTTGGTTCACCAGCTGCATTGTGAGAGGTGGATGAACTGCACTTCTATAGTAAGCCTCTCTTTCTATTGTATGCATTTTAAATGGATTCATTTATCTATCTCGTGGCCAAATATGCAACATATTTAGTACAGATGGCCCCCCAGATGGAATTTGAAATTAAAATCCCACCATTTTTGAAATAATTTAATTTACTATAGAGATCCAATTCTTCAGCTGGTGAAATTGGCAGAGCTTCACTTTAGTCACTCCTTCTGATCACAGTTCCAGAGAATCTCCTCCCAGAGCCATTTCTAAAGGAAAACCTCTATATTAAGCTGAACAGCTCTAAATTTGGAGATGAGAGTAAGAGCAAACTGAAAACACATTCTCATCTGGTCCCAAATCTGTTTCCAGATTGATATCAGGCTTTTACATGAGTCTGTCAGTTAACAATCCCAACACTCCATAGACTGACACAGAAGCTGAAGGTATCAGCTCCTACCAAGTAAATTCAAACTTTTGGGAGTTAAAATACATCATTATCCCTCTATACAAACTATATTACTTTCATGGCAGAAGAACTCTGAGATGAGTAATAGCCTGCACAGGTGAGTACTCCACTGATGAACTGAAAGGCCGTAAAGCTGTGGGAGCTCCCCATCATTTTCCTCCTTGCTGTAAAACCTCACCTCTCTGCCACAACAAGCCCATCCATGAAATCTAATGGTTTGAGAACCAAAACTTCAAAAAGAAATCCATGTTTCAGGCAAATCTCTGCTCCTGCTCGCTGCAGATAACAGCTTTTGAAGGGGCCACCAGCTGGGCAAATACTCTACCACTGGATTGGGAATTTTGCCCAGAAACGTATCAAAAACAATGGTCTTCCTCTCACTCGGCTCTGTTGTCCCTGCCCAGGTGAAACAGATTGCTACATGTCACACCTGATAAGGTTTCAGAAGCCCAACACAGGTGCAACCAATCTGATAGAGCCAC
Source organism: Chrysolophus pictus (assembly GCA_037305975.1). Classification (NCBI taxonomy): domain Eukaryota; kingdom Metazoa; phylum Chordata; class Aves; order Galliformes; family Phasianidae; genus Chrysolophus; species Chrysolophus pictus. Next base: position 8,659,382 of record CM074583.1, on the reverse strand, counting down.
CTGGAAAAAACAGGTCTGAAATTGGAATGCACAGCTCTCAGCTTAGTTCAGGAATGTTCTTTAGGCTTTCCAAAAAGATACTGTTTTCAACTTACTTGCATTTGAAGATTTAAAAACAAACCAAAAGCTTTCTGAAAGTATTGATATTTCTCAGTGACATGAAGTAGGTGGCTACAGTAAATTAATGAAAGGGCATTTCATGCATCAGATTAAGGAACTGTGTTCAGTTGTCCAGTTTTGTGTTATCCTCATTTATGCAAGTAAGCAAGGGATTTTTTATCCAGTTGAGCAAGAGCATCCTCTCCCACCTCTTACATTCTAGATGCATAGGAGAAAGAGACCAAAGAAATAAATAAAAAACAAAAACAAATCAGCATCAGTCTCAGCAGCTTTAAACATAATGCATCAACTTTCAATGTAAGAGGATTGCTGCCCTATCAGTTAGTGACTTCCTGCAGAAAATGGCATAGCAGAGTCCTATCAAGATTCACCTGACTTTTCCAAGTTTCTACATGCAAAGCATGCACACAACATGTAACCATGGCATTGTCATGAGATGCTCAATACTTTCTTTGTGTAAAAACTTATCACATGCCCATCAATCCTCCTACTTTCATCCTTGACCTAACATCCCTGTGACACCCAGGCTGTGCCTTTTACCTGCTCCTGCAATAACTTGCATGGGTTTCATTTTACATACCCTTAGTATTTACCTAAGAACAAATTAAGCTTGTAAACACAAACCTTCCCAGGGGGAAAAGTCTAGTTTTCACTACTGCCTAAAATGCCATTTTTATGTTCATCATCCTATTTAAAAATAAAATGAAAGACTTCACAATAACTTCCATGTTTTCTGTACATTAGTTGAGAATACCATCAGCCTCCTTTTTCTCTTAATCACCCACCTCTGCATCTAACAGATGTTCAGGAAAAAGGGGGGGGGGGGGGGCAAAGAGGACAGAGCCAGGAGGTTGCAGCTCAGTTTGGTAATGGTTAAGATGTATCTTGCAGCACTTTGGAAATCTGCCAGCTCTAAACAGAACCCAGTTGGTGTGGGATGAAGGGATCCTGGCAGCCAATCAATGCAGAAAAACCTTACAAAATAACGTCTTTTCCAATCACTGACAACTAAAATCTGTTATCTGGCTGCTACTATTGCTGATGAAGGGAAGATAGATATTTATTTAAACACAAAGCTGTGATGAAAAAAATCATTTGTGTTATGAGAAAATGCATAGTTGCAAAAGGACTTCTGTTGTTAGCAAACCAGCAAGATTTTCATTTTGATCCCTTTCATGCAGGGAGCTGATCACAGAAGATGGGTATTTTCACTCTAAAAGAGCCCTACTAAATCCCTTTGGCTCTTCTACCAATTCTGTGCAAATGCCACTGCTGCTCACCTTGCTCAAAACTTTATCCAGGAAACTTCTATCCTGATTAAATACTTTTTATGGTAGGAGATGCACCTTTTGGGATAATGTGACAACTGTGACATAAATCTGTGTTTCTTTCCTCTGTTAGGAAAGGGAAAGAGACTGAAGCAGGCCAAAGAAGAAGCCATAGCTGAGATAGACCATTACCGGTTGCAGAGAGAGAAGGAATTCAGGAACAAGCAAACGAACGTAAGTGAGACCTGTATGGGCTTTTGCAGTAAACCAAACTGTTTCAAAGAGCAGGATGTGGACACTCTCACAAACTAACTTGGCTATGCTGATAAAACACCTGTCACAAGGGCCTCACCTGTGTTGTGCACGTACTTCATTTTGACTTGTAATGCATTTCTACCTGATATTGTGGATTTTAACCACTGAAATTGTCCAGATTCTGTATTATGGTTCACATTTGCCCTTTAGAAAGCATTATCTCCCATAACAACAATACTTTCAGGTTCTCCTACAGGAGTGTTCCAGAAAGACCTCGTTTCTGCCCCGAAACTGGAGGCTGAAATAAGGTAGATGTTTCAGTTAAAAATCCCTCTTTCTATTTCTGTTCCACTTGAGCTTTTTAACTGCATACAACACTGCATCTCTGATGAACTGAAATCACCCAAGCTTTGGGGTTTTTCACATCTTCCTAGTAACAACTGTCTGGATATTTTCATATCTGAATTGCAGTTTGTATTATATATTTATGGCATCTTGCTGTCATCTCTGCCATTTTCATAAATTTTCACCAAAAAAATTCTCTTTTTGCTTGGCAACCTCCCTCGTATGGTTTTCTTCTTGTTTCCTCCCTGTTTGTTTTATTCAAAGGAAAGAAAACTCTGTTCAAAAGCAGCAACAACAAAAAAGCCAAGGAGGTCAAATAAAAACTGCCATATAAATATATTATTTCAGACATATTTCACATAATACATTTCCCAGCAGAGATCATAATTTTTGGAACATACACACCAAGTTTCCTGTATACACTGTCAGCCTCCAGACACACTACCAGTCTGCCAGGCCAGGTGGAGTTGTCTTATACAAACAACTTCAGATTTTTACTGATCCTAACAAAGTAAAAATGCATCTAAATGTCTTAAATTTCTTAACCAAACCAAACTTCTTGGTTTAGTCTGACATACATAGCAAAGGAGAAAAAACCTTTGTTTTGGTGTACTCACTATTTTCATCATAAACAAAACTTAAGCTGCAAGCAGAAGCCATTGTTTGACAACTGAATATGTTATACAAGCAGGCCAGAGCATGTATTGCTCCTCAAATGAGAGCATGCTGTACAAGATCGCTGCAGTCCTGCTTCAAGTTCCCTGGCCCCATTATTCTTAACATTTAGCTACCCCAGAGCAATGTCATCACTTTTAACCTGCATTTGGAAGGCAGTGAGGAGTTCCAGGCAACCCAAGAAGGTCTGACACCCAGCTCAGTTTGCTGGCTTGCGTATTCAGACACCAATATAATTTTTGGTCAGTCTCATTTAATGTTGTTTCTCATCTTACTGTGTGTTGCTGTATCCTTACTGGGGTAATTTTTCTTGTCCCGTGAGATGTTCTGCATCAGTTCAGAATGGACAGTGACAAAAAAAGTAATGATTAACATGAGGTTATTGTGACGAACAACAAGATTTTGTTTTCAGAAATAATAACTTTTCAAAAGAGACATACAAAATTGAAGTTCAGAGCCGAAATTGATTTTGATAGTGCTCGTGATGTTGCACTCAGGTCTGAGGTCACTGAACTCTGGCAATGTGAACACTGGCTCCAAACCTGTGCTTTCAGAGACGAAGTAATGCTTTGGCAACTTTGGAATGCCTCTAACATAAAGCCAGTGTGGGCAAAATGATGGACAGACTATAAAGGTCAGAAGAAATCACAAACTAAAAAAACACTGCCTGGATCCTGATAAGAATTCAGAAGTGGAGTGGAAATAAAAGATGAAAAATAAGATTAAGAATCAACCATCTCAGATCAGTATTAGCACAAAGCAGGAGAGCAGGTTCCTGATTTAGAGAAGCTCTTCTTATTATAATCCTCTCCTTGAGGTTTTGCAAAAATATTTAGTAGCTGGATAACATGCAACCATCTGGGATCTCTAGAAAGTTATTTTCCCCAGTGGAAAAAATCAGCTTCATAAATCTGGTTTAAGCTGTACAATCTTTCCCACATGAGACCCTTACAACTTGTCTAAAAGCTAAAATAAAATGCCAACTAAAAATAGTTACTACAGAAAATGATACTCTTTTCCCAGTGTTTACTATTGTGTCTACATCCTGTATTTCTTCCAAATCAGAAAATGTTTTACATCTGGATTGCAGACAAACTTCTTACTACATTGCCAGGTACAGATAATTGCAAATGTGATTTGTGCATAAGGAGATCATAGTTCAGCTGCCTCTCCTTCTTTCAAATACTAAGTTGGGCAGAAATCATATGGAAAATACAATTAATGACTCCTCCCGTTTGAGGTCATCCTCTATGTACCCCATCTACCATCACAGGTTAGTCCAGCTGCTAGTCCACCCCAGAGAACTGTGGCAGGAACAAGGAGAATATGTTATTTATTACTTTCTTACTCTGTGTGCAGAAATGTCTTCCGCTCTTCCCCGTGGAATTCTCCAGCTGAAAACAAAATTCTCTCTCAGTACCTGAAGGACTTTTCCATAAGGGAAGAATGCAAGAGATGTTGGGGCAGTGAGGGAGGAGGAACAAAGCCACAGATTTGGAACGTGTGCATCTGTTTATAACATAACCTTGCTAAAATGTTCAGCGAGTGGAGAGTCAATTAAATTCTAAGCGAATGTCCTGATATTAACTGTGCCAGAAGCTGTCTGGTACTTTGCCAGATAAGAAAATGTAACATTAAAAGACCTTGTCTGAGGCCTGTTGAGGGTTATACATCGGTAGCTGCTGAAGACATTTCAAATACTCTGAAACTCCAACAATGCATTTTCAGGAAGGCTTTCCCATGTTTTGCATTCACTCTGAGTGAGGCCAAATGAAGCACAAGAGTGCTGAAACTTAGTTGACTAGTCATTAGAACAAAAAATAAATAAAATGAATGGTTAAAAGACAAAACACGTACAGCATTGTCCCCACAGGGAGCTGGGAAATTTGCATTACATGGGAGATTCCTATTGCTAATGAGCATATGAAAGAGTTGCCTTTAATTCTGTTTTCATATGTACGGTTCAACCTAGATCATACCCTTACTGTTAGAAAACAGTGTGACATGTTTGCATTATGTTTATGCTAGATGATAAAGAGAAGTACAATAAACATAGTCATGCATAATGCCTGCTTTGCTTAGAGGACTTCTGCTTTTTCAGGTAATGGGCTCCCAAGGTAACCTCTCTGCTCAAATAGAAGAGCAAACAACAGAAACCATCCGAAACCTCACCAGCAGCTACCAGAAGAACAAGGAGAGCATGATGAAAAAGCTTCTGAACATAACATATGATGTCAAACCCGAAGTCCACCCAAACTTCAGATATGCAGCTTAAGATCAACTATATCTAGAGGAAGGTTGTTTGTAAAAAGTAGCCTTGTTTCTTAATAACCACAGATAGTTCCTCCTCTATTGTTTCTGAATGTGTGAGAGAAAACACTAAAGCCAGAAGTGTACAGTTCCACAAAGGTTTTGATGTGATGACAACCATGCAGGGTTTCACAAGCATTTGTTGGAATAGTGTTGTTCCCTGTTGATAGTCAAGCCCCTGTCATTTGGACGGGTGCAAGTCAATAACTGCAGAAGAAATGATTATTTGACATCAGCAGCTTTTCAGTGGGAGTCTTTTTCATATCAAATGTTCTGTACTAAACAGGTTGTTGCATAATGTCTGTTTATCTCAATCTTTAGTGTACTTCAAGTCACGTGAAATAGAATATTACAAAAAATAAAACAAAGCATTTCTATTTAGATGACATGTAGCAGTCAGGTTATGGAATATATAGGAGCTTAGTTTTTGGTGAAAAATAAGACGTCAGAATAATTCTAATTTTTTTAATCCTAATTTAAAGCAAAATATATAAATATATATATATATAAAAAATCTTGGGCAGAATTATGTTCAAAAAGCCATATTCAAAGTATCATCCTGTTGTTTAAATACATCATGGGCTTTATTATAGGGTTTTCAAGTCTGAAAAATGACAACAGCAGTAATCATTAATAACTTTGCCTATATTCAAGGTGCACTCTAGCATGCCCATCATTACCTATACAGTTACACCAAAAGCATAGAAATCCATCAGCTCAGACCATACCTCTGCTATGCTAACTAGTCCCTTATTCCACAAGAAGTTCATGGAGATCATCGGTCATGGCTCACTTACTGTTACCTGAAGTGACCCTGAGTAACACTTCTCTCCACGGTGGCACAGATTTCCCTTGATATAAATTTTTCTGAAGTTAGGAAAAAAAAAATATGGTCTGGTTGCTTTAAGTTGAAGCCCATTAAATCTGATGGCAGGCTGAGGGAACGCATTGATGGAGCAGGGAGGAGTTGGCACACACCTGCATTGTGAAACCTATAAATGCTTTGTCTTCACTACAAAATTACAATGGATTAGAAAATAAGCTTGAGAAATTGAGAAGACTGGCAAACAATTGCCATGATTTTCACTCCACTCAGACACAGACAAATCATTTCGATTTCATGGCAGCTAGTCATAGACAATCTCTTGTTCCAGGGAGGTTTACACAGCTGACACGCTGTCATGTGTAAAATGACCATAAAGCTGTAGTCAACTTAATGTCAGCAAATGTGACTCCTCAAGGCTGTGCCTGATGCTACACAATCTCATAGCCCTGATTGTTACAAGCTCCCGTGCTTGATTATGTTCTCTGGAGACAGCACAAGGATAAAGGGGAATGGGAAAAAGACCAGAAATCCTACTGACATCAGCTCATTCACATAGAGTGTTTTGAATCAAGTTGCGATCGGGTTTGACTTACTGAGGGGATGAGGGAGCCCCAGTCCCAGCCCAGGAGCCCAAGTCAGTGCTGCACCCTTCTACAGGCACGGGCAGCCGGAATGGCCTCAGCGCACACACCTCCAGCCTGCACTGCAGTCCCAGCACGCTGCTCAGATGTGAAGCATATGTCTTCTGTGAAATTAAATTAATATTGAAAAGTGATCATTCTGAAAGGAAACAGCATAAGCCAAAACACAGCCTGAACTCCACACTAAGAAAGTATCCTCCACACTGAAGGAACATTCAGTGTCAAGATGACTGGCTTTGGTTTGACCCCTTAGCAGTTACTGCCAAATAACCTGATTTTTCTAAAATGGAAAAAGATAGTGACTGGCAAACTGATTCCAAATTTGGCTAAGCCAAAGCAGAGACAGGGGTGGAACAAAGAATTTATTTGAAAAGTTAAGGCTTTGAGGTGTGGAATAAGTGATAGTAGGAAGCCTCAACATAATTAGGTGACAGTACCTTCTGCTTTGGTGATCTAATACTTAAATTATTCCTGTGGCAAGAAAGCAGGCACAAGATTCTGCAGTGATTCTGTGGTGGGAGGATGTGACTAGATAGCAAAGAAATTACTTTCCTTTGATTCCTTACGCTCTTCCTACCTTACACAACTGTACCAACATTTTGGGGGCAGGAGAAGTTATTTCTTAAATTTTTCAGCTGTGTTCTTCTCCACCTAAATGTTTAACTGCCAGTCCAAGTAGCACTGTACAGCATGATCTCCCCACACACTTGTTGATGTAATCAGCACTGCTCCACTTGCCCTCCTGGACTACCTCAGTATGCTTTCCACCACTTAAGACATCCTTCCTTTCTCCCATTCTTGTGAAAATCTCCCCTGTCACCAGCTGCTCCTCTTGTGAAGCTCTCGTCCTCGTTTCAGGCTGTTCTGCACCCTTCCAGAGCTAATGGCCACATACACATCTTCTCTTAAAAAGACATCTTCCCGTGAATGCAGTCCTCTGACAGAAAGACAAGTGGTACAGCAGAGGCCACTAAGAGTAGGAGACGTGCTGTCTGGAGGGGAAGATGCAGCTCTATGTGCACACACCTCCTCCAGACTCACTCTCAGCATGCTTTATTAATGTCAATATGGCCAACTACGCTAAAAACTCATCTGAAATACAGGGAACAGACAAAGCGGTTAAACTACTTGAAGCCCAAATGAGGCTGCTCATGCCAGCCTACCCAGTCTGTTCAATGCCAGCTCTCACACAGTTACACTGTGAATGCAGCAATGACCTAGCCATACCCTCTCTTTCCTCCATACCCAAGAGGGAAATTGGGTCTTAAGTGCTTAAGCTTCCCCCAGGAGGCCCTACAGGCTCCAAGGAGCTTCCAGCCTTCGCAGCACTCTGATGAACTTGTACCTGACATGTACTAATGCAATTACCAAATAAAGTGGCACAATGTTAACAAATGGCACAACAGAAAGTTATAAATAGATTGCATTCTTGCTTGGTAATTTCTTTTTCATTAATAACTCTGAAAACAGGGTCTAAGAAAATACCTGATCAGCTGTTGTGAAGAATTCTGTCTCTCCAACCATGTTCTTGCCATGGAAACCAGCTGCCCGCCAGCAGAGCACCATCACAGCATGCTATCATAAAGTGTAGACAGTGGGTAGCTGTAGTCTAAACCTGGTAAAGATTTTGGTGTAAGAGCAGCAATTCCAGCCCTATTCTGTTCCAGAATACACTACAGGCAAATGGCAATTAAGCAAGAAACACAAATGCTTTGTTATGTTATATTCTTCTTCATGTATACAATACATATACTTCACAGTGGTTTCCTCCAACTCATCGAAGGAAAAGAGGAAATGCCTACTATACAATACACAAGTGTCACATATTCCTGCCAAGCTCACAGTGGCCTCTTCTTCACAGATTTGATTATTCCTCATTTTATGGCAGAATAAGGCACTTCAAACTCTAATTCTTCCCCGAGGAATGTTAACGCTTGTTAGAAGTACATGACCCAACCAGCAGTACTACAAAACACTTGGAAAATGTTACATTGGAGTACTATTAATACACTCTATTGCACTTACAGTACATGACTGCATGTGGAAAATCTGATTACTTGCAAGCTTATTAACTTACTGAGATTCCTCATCGCTTTTAAGAAAGACAGGCCACAAATGAGTTACCTAACTCAGGGCAATTCCTGAAAGTCTTCTCTTACCCAAACACTTTATTTATTTACAAGCATACCAGACTCCCAACTTCTTACTGAATTTTCCACACTGCTTTTAGAAATACTGAAATTTTCTCCAAAGAAAGCTAGTTTGGATGAAGTTAAATACCATGACAGGCGATGTAGAACCATTGTAAGAAAATCATCTTAGACTCAATTGTCAACTGTTGGAAATCAGCACAAGTGGGGTAATACCAGTGAAGCATTTTTGGAGTATTTTTTCTGAGCTCTGCATCTGCATATAGCTCAGGCACTTAACAGGCATTGCTGCTCCAGAATGCCTAGAGAGTTCTGCTGCTCCTCAGTAGCATTTCTCACACTGGAATCGGTAAGAGAAACACCTTATTCTGGGGGGGGTTGCTAGACTAACAAAGCACAAGAAAAGCAACCATGTCCACAGTCACTACTTCTGCTGGACTAATATATGCAGCCGTTTCGACTCCCAAAACAGCAGAGCATGCTGTCAGTGAAACTGGCTACAGAGTACAACACAGAACTAAAGCAAATTTCAAGTCTCAATAAAACTAACATTTTCTGAGAAAACCTTAATGATTTCTTTTTCCAGTCAGATCAAGCTTTAAACTATGGTGTTATATTATTTTCCAATGAGAATAACTAAGAAGCAGAACTTACCACAGAACTCAGTGCAGTGCTCCTCAGGATACTGATTGTTTCAACTGAAAAAAAAAATGATATGACCACGGTCAATGTAACATGAACATTTGTCACAGCTTTGATCTATACAGAAATTCAATAATGCCACAGTACAACATGGTGCTTTAAAATTGTGATTCACTTGGTTGAGATGATTTGCTCGAGCACTAAGACCAATATTTATATTCTTTGGTGGTTAAGAAAGATGTCATATTCTAGAGAAAATATGTTCCACGCAGAACCATGTGGACTTGTCAGCAAACATGGAATGCAGTCATATTTACTAATGTGCTATTAATTATTTTGTGGATAGTAAAGTTGCATCCCTGACCAGCTTCAGAATGAAAGTATCTTTCCCTGCAATGGTTTGCAAATACGTATCCTACACACAAACATTCTAGTTTTTCCCAAAATCTTCGGCAGCTTTTCAATTAAACTTGAGATTCATTCTCTAATATCAGCTGGAAAAAGATGAGATTAGATGTGCGCTAGCCAAGGCAGCGTGTAATTAAAATTCAAAGCACTAACAAAAACTGTACTTTGCTGTTTATAGGTGAGATGCAGGCATAAAGTTTAATGAGCCTCTTTGTTTTCTCACCCCCTTGCGACTTGTTCCAACTCTTAACTATTCCTTTGCCTTGTAAACCTCAGGTCCATGAGAGGTGAGGACCAGCCTGAAGGTGCATAACATAACGAGCATGTCTGAGTTTATGTTACACTGCCTCGCTTCCGCTTTGCTGCTCCTGTGAGCCTGGAGTCTTGCAGAGTACTAACAGCAACAAAGTTCAGAAGTCATCCAATAAATTGGCACTGATACAGTTACAAATGTCTGCACAGCCAAAACATTAGTAGTACATGCACAAGCGTTTGCTGACCTTATAGGCTACTGCTGGAGTTCAGAATTCAGCGTCTCTGTGAAAGAATTGGGAATTGAAAGAGCAGTCTTAACAGACTTATCAACTAAAGGAAGTGCGCTGCAATGACATGGGTTGGCAAGGAGGTCCAGCTCTTGACTTAAAACCTCCGGCTAATGCCCTAAATAAATTGTTAGAGGTGCCTCTGCAGTGCAGTAGCTTTTGCCGACCACAGCAGTACTCTGTATTTTTTTCGAATACATTCACGAGGCAGAGAAGGTCTGTTTTCCAAAAATCACACAGAGGTGCTGCCATAACAAACAGACTTGAAATCATCCCTCTGTAACCCACGATACTGAATTCATCTCTCTTTCACAGGGTCATTTCTGAAAATACACATATCTACTGCACCAAAGAAGTACAGATGTCAGAGCACTATCACCAACACACTTAAAACCATATCATTCTATTTTAATTCATTCTGAAGGACTAGAAACATACACTAACACCAAACTGATCAGGCATTGTTTTTTAATTAAAGGTTTGAATTTAACAAGTCTGACCTGGACTACGAATTCTGAGCCTCCTACTTCCAAGCTGTCTTCACATAAACACTGGCTGCCCATCTACAGCACAATCTGAGCCAGTTCTGAACTTGTAGATTGCTCTCTACCACCTGACTCTAACAGGCTGCACAAAGCTGAGTCTAATTGCTCAATCAGAGGTGGAAACTATCAAAGTTCTCAACAAACCTATAATGTATCGTGTTTAATTACAACATGTTCATCTCTAAGCATATCATTGTACTGTTGGTGGACAGACTAATCTACCATAAATATAAAAAAGGCAAAATATACTGCTTTTCGACTACTGCTGTCTAATCTTAATAAAATAACGATGTCTATAAATAATTAGAAGTCGGAAATAAGGGTACTGTTCTAATTCTGCCCTTGTCTTTTTTTATTTGACTCAGTATTTCAAGAGAGAGTGATCCAATGGCCTCCAGTTCTGACCTTTATCAAGTATTCCCGAGTTCTGCAGCTCAGCTTTTCTAATCTTAGCTTGACTCCTCTTCAGTGACCCCCCTTCTTACAGACTTCCCAATTACCTCAATATTCACAGTATTCCCTAAAGCGCTACTACACGAAACACTATTATCTCTTATCTATTTTATCTATTAACCTTAGGAACACCGGCAAGCTATTACAGGCAATCACTGTGCTTAGAGAAAGAGAACAGAAAAGGGGCTGTGCTTTAAAGCTGTATGTGAAAATAGTTTGCATTTAGGCTACATTTTGAATTTCTTCTGAAGGAAAATGAACTAGATATTTCAGAAGCAGAGCCAATGTATTGCAGTTAAGCCTTTCAGCTGTTTTGCATTCAAATGAAGTACTCATATTTTTTTAAAAGATGTTTCGACTTGCTTGCATTTTTTTCCACATGCTTTCTGCTGCTCACTCCTCATGGAGAGCTCTTCAGAAGGCAAGTGCCACCTGGGGATAAAGATGTGCTCTAACTGAAGCCCCATAGCCTTCCAGCCAGGTTGACTGTCAGGTTTCTCAGGTGGTGATGCTATGCATCTGCTTGGGGATGGGAAGCAGAGGAGCAAAATGCTTTTGCAAGACAGTTTGAGATTGAAGGAGCAGTCAGAACAGAATAGCATGAGACACTAATAGCATGAGACAACAGTTAAAGCTGGAGGAGAGATCTGCAGGAGCAGAGATCATCTTCACTTGCAGAACCAGTGAATTATTTACTTACTTTCTAGACAAAAATTTTTGGTGTCTTCTGAAAACTGAAATTCAGAAATAGCATCTGAGAAGACAGCTGAGATCAGTCTTTCCCCCTCTCCAGTCATTTGTTTGGCTGTTTTAATTGCAGAATTGGCCACGTGATCACATTGGGTAACAGTGCCAATTTCAGATGAAAGGAGAAATTATTTTTGTTTCACAAACAAATTCAAAATACGAAATCTTGATCTTTCTATTGTTGTTACTCCTACTTTTTAAGAAGGAACAAAAAATGCAATTTTCCATTTTTCCTAAAAGCTCCAAAGACTTTTGAAAACTACTTCTGATTTTGAGTGGAAGAGGAGTAAAAAGACCTCTAAGCATGAGGAGAAAGAAGAATCCATGGGGCTCCTCTGTACACATGGGATGAGATTTCAAAAGCACCATTCCTGTTCAATCTTCTTCAGTCACACAGCCCCAAAGTGCTCAGTATGATTCAGAGGCACTGAAATCTTCCAGGAAATAAATAATAATAATAAACCCCAGGTATTTCGTGCTTTCCACATTTTACAGCTGTTGTTTAATCACAGAGTTAAATTTTCTCTTAAAGCAAAGCACACAATGAATTCTCTTCCTGACTCGATCTCAGCGCTAATTCTGTCTCTAATCAGTAGATGGCACCATGAATTCATCGTACAGGATGGAGACCAGAAAGAAGAAAAATTTCATCCCACCAAAAGAGCATACACCCAATCTGACACACAAAGACCAGGAATTAAATTCGGAGGGTGCACCTTTCTCCTTATGTCACTCTTCCAAAAAAATAAAAGCCGTGCAGCATGCTGCGTTATGCACTGAGACACAGTCAGCCTAACGCGTCCCCAGCTTGCCCTGTCACTGACCTACATTGCCTCGTGACTTCCTGTGAGATTAAAAACAAGAAAGATAACCTTTTCTCCATCCTCCCTAGCTCTGAACAGCAGCACCACCAGAGCAGGTCTCCCCTCGGCTGGAAGAAGTCAGGAACAACCACCTGCAAGAACCAGCAGGCAGGGCTGGAGATCCAGCCCCACAGTTTGACCTCACCTGGGGCTTCTGCTCCATGGGCAAAGCCCCACTAGCTCTGATACTGCAGCATTCTGTAAGCTAACCATAGCTTGTTGGCAACTGTAAGGTGGACTACAGAGAGGTGGAGAAAAGTTTACAAGCCACTCTCTGCCATGCAAACTGCAACACTTCTACCTGGAATTGTAGAGGCAGCCCCTACCACGTTGTTCAGCAGTGCCCTTTGACTCTAAGGAGCACAACGTGAGGCCAGCCATTACCACAGCAGTGCCTGCCTGTCAGGAGGCAAGCTCTGCACAGAGAAGCAGCTCGGCCCACCTGGCTGTCCCCCTTCACTCCTGGCCTGGCCAAGCTCATCCTAACCAGTGCCGTGGAACAACTGGTTTGCCAGCAGCACTTGTCGGGCACCTCCTCGTGCCCATCCTGCTGTGTAGGGCTGTCCTGGCAGGTGCACAGCATAGAGAAGCATGCACAGAAGCAAGCAAGAGACACGCAAGCCCGATCAAAAACCCTACTGCCTCAAACGTGGGCTTTCCGTGCCCATACATATGAACAGTGAGTGTGAAAATTCTGTCCACCCATCTGTTACTTAAGGTTTCTCTCTTGCTGCCTATTAGAACTCCTCCCTACATTGTCTTCAGCAGCACAAACCACATCAGTGAAATTTGTAGGATCAGTAAGTACGCGTGAACATCATCTAAGCACTGTAACAATAACTTCAGTGCTATGGACCTCCAGCTCTATATATACTGCTCTCAGTGAGCAGTAATAGAAATCTGCAGCAATAGAAGCACTGCTCTGAGAAGCAATAGCTCTACCACACAAAACACGGAAATACTGCCCACAGAGAAAAAGAGTTCAGACAACAGTCAAACCACGGCACAGAAGCGACATTTGAAGACAGAGCAAAGTAGCACAGGAGAGAAAAGAGAAGCCTACCTCACACAGCATGGAGCCATCTGGTCTCAGGCCATGGAGGAGGTACCATGCATCCATCCCCTTGGAGCTCACAAGCCCTTTCTCTACCTGGCCAACTCTCACTGCTTTCCCAGACTAGCAGACGTGGCTCAGGAATTACCAGCACCATTAGCAGTGACACCATTGATTAAGCATGAGCAATACCGGCTTGGGTTTTGCCTCCAGTCAGCGCTAGGTAATGGCACAGCACAAAGGCCCCGCTTGTAGGGTGAGAAGGGCCGCCTGTTGCCTGTCCCTGGAGCAAGGTGCTAGGGGGGTTGACTGAGATGGCAGCAACTGCACTGTCAGAAGCCATAGTCTCAGGAAAAAGGCAGAACAGTGGAGATTAAATTACAGCACGGAATCAAAGAATGACTGTCCCCAGAGGCTGGGACAGTCCAGGCTTCCCTGCAACACCTGCTAGGGGCACGCAGGAGGGCCTGGAGCTGTCCCTGGGGAGCCCTGGCAGCCACAGGCCAAGGGGCAGCCTGCAGACACAGCTGCAGGACAGCAGGGCCCACAGCCGGGCATTGGGCTGCATGCCCCTTCTCGGCCTGCTGTCACGGGCTGAAAAACAACCGTGTGCCCTATGGCTACTTAGGGCATGATCACCCTTTCCTCAGGCTGCTTCTCCAGCTTACACAGACTAGTAAAATGTTTTTTTGCATGAGAAGGAGACAATGAGAGACATGATTTTCACCTGAGAGACACAGCCTCAGCTGCAGCCTAAACACCTGCATAGCCATATTTTCCACAGACGAGGACAGAGCTGGGCCGGGGAAGGCTCAGCAGTGCCTCAGGCCACACAGCAAAGTTATGAAACAAAAACAACGACCTGCTTGAAAATCAGTCTGAAATACAGCAACCTGCAACTTCTGCTCAGCTCAGACAAACAAAAAAAAGGGTTAGCATTACACAATGCAGTGGTAGGGAAGAAGTGGCCAGCAACAATACCAACAAATTTATGCAATCATTCACATTTGTTATCAATATGAGACTGCTTCCCTGTAGACTTTCTTCCTCATCAGGCATCTATACAATTTTCTCTCAGCTTCAAGTTGGACAAAAGCTTTTCAAAGCTAGCTGTTTAAAATGGGAAAACTATTCTCTTCAACATAGCTTCGGGAAAATGTTATTTGTGCTTTAGTGTATTAGCAATATACCGCTAGGAATTGCACTTAGCAAGAAAAGCTAGTGACCAAAATACATCCTTGGGATGCGCAGAGCATGTGGCTCCTTGTGGCTGCTGCTTCCAAAAGGGAAGCACAGGGCAGCCACCACGCTGCTGCCACCCCTGCATCCACCATGCTCCTTCCACAGCAGACAAGCCTACAGCATCACTACTCTCTGGTTCTCAGAACTGCTGATATCCCTGATTTTATATGCACCTGCAGCTAGCTGTTGTTTAGACAGCTTTTGTATTTATTACAAGGTAGCCATGACTGACCTTACCATAAGCACTGCTGAGCAGCCCTTATAGAGCTAAGTATTTCTGGGAGAAGTTCACTGGACAAACGTAAAAATGCTATGGGTGGTTTTCTATTAGTATAATGTGGGTGGTTTTCTTGAAGAAAACAAGGCCAAATTAATCAGGTCTTCATTGCAATTTAGTGATTACCTCTAAAGATCAATAACACAAAACTCACACCTATCCGTTCACTCACAATTTGAAATTACACTGCTTTACAGGACTCCACAAGCCACAATGGGGAAATAAGCCAGCTGGTAGCAGATCCAAATGTGAGCGCAACCCACCATTCACAGAAGATGGAAACAGAAGTGCATACATCCACCAATAGAAATAATTATCTTCAAAGTTTGACTGGGCTGTAGTACAACCAGAGGTTGGAAGTCACTCACGTGACTGTAGGAGTTACACCAAAGGTGAACCCCAGAGCCTAATGAATTCAACGTGAGAGGAAAAGACATTTTCCAACCGTGTAATATGGAGCTGCAGATAATCTTCAGGCTAACAAAATTCCACAATTCCTTGCAAAGAAGCATCAAACTCTAGATTTAACTTTGACCTAATGTCAGTACTAACCTAGAAAACGCTGTGTAACAACAATTTAAATTCAAAACACAGAAGCGAAGAATTTTATACTGACACAGTGCACATTATCAAATATTTCATATTAAATGGATCACAAATAGTTACTAGATTTATGTTGCTGTTTTTTTTTCTTTCTTTTTTTTTTTTTTTTCCCCCCTCAGTAGAGCTTTTCTGGTTTTGGTAATCTTTCATTAACAGGAAGGTTGAGGACTGTATGCCAATATATGCACTTGCACCATATTTTTTTAAATATGTTCCAGGAAATGCCATGCTCATGAACTGCTCTGTAATGTAATCCTTCAGACTGGAGCAATTCATAAGATCTCCAGAATAAAACAGCTTTTTTCAGCAGGTACAGTTAATCAGGAAGTGAGTACATGCCACATTAGCATCCCCTAAGGGTTTCCCATGCTCAGTGAGAGTACGGCCAGTTTGTTGTTTTGCTCAGAAAGCTGTCACAGGACAGACGTCCTCATTAGAGCTCCATTTTCACATTCTCTGGAGTTTGGAGCAGAAGCTTTGCCATCTCTCCTCTGAGACCTTTATTGGTTGTACCCCAGGACAGACTTGAAAGAAAACACTCGGCCTTACAGTCCAAAAAGTTCACAGTGTAAGAAGCAATTCACACTAAGGATAAACCGTGAAATGCATTCTTAAAAGTGTTTTATCATCATTTTCTATTCAAGCCTTGTGCAGGAGGTAGACATCTATCCTTGACATAAGGCTCCTTGTGCCACCATCAATGTTAGAACTCCAGAGACACAACTGCAAATTGGTTTCCAAGATAATTTTAAGAATGGTTTAATAATTGGAAGAGGAAATATCATCTTCAAATCAAACAGCTAAATTTCTCAACCTTAAAGGTGATGCAGCAAGATTGGCTCTAATAGCACAGAAAGGAGAACAAAATATCCTTGCACAGAGAAGCTGCACGTGGTCCAGACCCACTGAAGTCACAGCTTTCTTCATGCTGAATTCATTAGGGAATGAGGCCCCAGGGGAGCCAGAACAGCGAGAGGCTGGGGCTGGTCTCCACTCCCAGCACACCGCACACAGCATCACACACTGCAGCAGGTAGCGCACAAGGTCAACAGCACACTTGCTGCAACACATAACACCCAGCACTCTATGATAAACTCAGACTGCCTGACTGCTCCAGCTAATTGCCCATCAGGGTGTATTGATCCAGTACCATGGGTTTATGGACAGCATTAAGCTCCCAAAAAGCAGCAGCGAAATGATGCATTTGTCCTAAATTTTGCACTTTCTTCTTTCTACTGGAGCAAACTACATAAGAGCAGGATGACAAGTTACATCAGGTTGGCACAGAAGACAATAGCCTCTCCAAACACAGAGGCTCGTGCCTCGTGCCTCCCTGGAGCCTGCCAGGTGTCAGTAGAATGCCACTGAAAGAGCAGAGCTGTTCCACCAGGGCTGCACCAGTGCTGTGTGGCTACACACTGCAGACAAGTGGAGCCTGTATAGACATTCAGAAACAGTTCATCTCAAACTGCTTCTAACTCCAATGAAAAGAGAATATAAATACACTCACAATATACATAAGCAAACCTAATTTGTTTACACTGAGCAGAGAAAGGTTTCTTAGTGTTTTTATTAAGCCTTTTTTTTTTTTTTTTTTAACAGTATGATTATTCATTGCTCACTTGCAGCAATGCAGAATTTTTAGATCCTTTGTCAGAGAAGGAAAATATTATCAGGTGACAATAGAGCAAAACTGCACTGACAAGAATGGAACAACCTTACGTTACCTGAGCAAACGACCCAGTCTCCAGGGTCTTCTATGCTTTCAGACTGAAATGGACACATTGCAATCCTTACGCTAAAAGAGGACAGGTCTCATATAAAAAAATACTGAAAATCACTGGTGGTTTATAGCCAGTTTTGCCTTTATACTAACTTTCATTTTAAAGTACATGGTATGCATTTTCTTGGCCCAATTCGTTAAACACTACACCCCACCATGCCCAGTGTAGCACGTATGAAATTGAGCCTTGCAATGCTCTGAGTGTCTGCACATCCCACAGCACCACAAATCCAAATGTAAATGTCATTGGCACAGGAAGCAAGCCAGTGCTCTGAGATGCGTGTGATCACAGGGAACCTATACTACTCTACTTGTCCATGGGCTATAGGATAGATTTAATCATGTGGTTACATGGCTGTAACTGAACATTAAGCCTCTGCAGCCATACTGATGCGACTCCCTACCACTGAAATATTGTAGATCAGTTTAAGTAGCTTTGAATGCAATACAATTATTACACTGGCATAATCATAAAAGGACATAATTATTTGTGAACAACATGTAAGAAGTTAAAGACTTTTCTGTAGATGCTAATAATGTATCATTAGCTATTTTTTCCCCTCTGTTTCACTGTTAGTAGGCCGTGGACTAACAAATGGAACACAGACAAAACAACCAGCATCTGGCTTTCACATGTTGAGTGACACCAGATAAGTCACTTCTTGTTCCCTTTGTGCCTGTTGGTAACACCAAGATTTTTTTCTGGCAAGAGAGGAGAACTGCCAGTTTCACAGTCAGTGTCTAATTTCACTGTTACACCCTGCCATGTACCCCGCACAAATAGGTCTTCTTTTGCTCAGCATATCTGATCCTGACACTTGCAGTAGGTTTGCATATTTAGAAATAACTAGCAAAACTGAGCTCTTTTCTGTGTGAATCTAACTGATGTAATTCTCCAGAGACAGGTGAGAAAGAATGAAGACACATTTGAATGAACTTCCTCTGAAGCCCCAGAGGAAGATTTCTCTTTTGTCACAACATGTTACAGCACTGCAGAGATGCACTATGGTGGCAGGACGTCTCAGACGTCCTTAGACCTTAGAACAGTATCTCACCGTGCTAGGTGAGTGGGACACACTATCTACTATCTGGTTTA
Source organism: Chrysolophus pictus (assembly GCA_037305975.1). Taxonomy (NCBI): domain Eukaryota; kingdom Metazoa; phylum Chordata; class Aves; order Galliformes; family Phasianidae; genus Chrysolophus; species Chrysolophus pictus. Next base: position 8,640,537 of record CM074583.1, on the reverse strand, counting down.
AACCTCCTTAAAACATATTTGCTGATAGGCGGTTCTGTCTCAAAAATCACCCTGCATATTGAAACACTCACCACCACTCAGGGAGTTGTGCTGATGTTCTGGGATGTGGTGGGCTGCTGCAGAAACCTGTTTCACAGAGCACATCCCAACCAGTCACGGGGCCATAGGAGCCCACATGTTTCTGGAGACTCCAACCCAGCACCTACCACAGCTCCCCACTCCTGGTAAAGACCACAAGCAACATAAAGGCTAAACAGATAACAGCTTGACATAAACAAGAGAAAGACAGTACCCTTTGAAACCCAGCATGCAAGTAAGGGAAAAAACCTAGTGCTCCCAAGGTAGCGGTGTGAGACAGTTCAATTTAAACACCAGCGATCTGCCATAAAACTCCAGAGTACACCTTAGGATGCTATTTTTCCCCCTAGGGTTTTTGAATAACAGAAAGAGTAAATCATACTTAAGAGAAAAAGTTTGTGTCCTTCTCCCCATAACCAGGACAGGCTATGTGGTCCTGGAGGCCTGAAGAAGCAGCATGTCCCCAAAAGGCTGCTGAGAAGAACAGCAGCATGCTCACCATTGACACATGCAAACGTGGAGACAGGAAAGGAAACACACCTGATGGGAAAGGATAAAGTAATGAAGTGAGGTGGAAATACAATAGCACAGTTCACTAGATCAGACTTAGCAGATAACATTACGTATTTGTATTATACATACACATTTGTATACATATAAAATCCAGAAGTACCCTGAAGTGGATGCCTGCTCCCTGGAAGGCCAGGTTGGATGAGGAATTGAGCAATCACATCTACTGGAAGGTGTCCCTGCCCAAGGCAGAAGGGTTGAAATGAAATGGTATTTAAGGTCCATTTTAACTCAAATCATTGTATGATCCTATTACCTTAACTTTCAACTCACAATTCTTCAGGAAGGTGAAACAATTGACTGATTTCCATCCATACTGCTCTTCATGAAACACTAAGAACAAAACAAGAAAACACTGCGAACATCTCACCAAGGAACAGTTTGGGTTAAATAAACACTAAAGTGGAAATGCACAACAACACTGCTTGTGTGCTACCCATCTAACACCAGGAGTCTTGCTCACTGCAACGACTGCCTAGAATCCTGGATTCACTGAACTTTTGAACCAGAACTTCATCCAGTAAGAACAGGTGGAGTGCTGCAGTCAAAAAAGAGATTTCTACTTCAGTTCATTGGTCAATATAACAGTCAGTGCCCTCCGCAATATCATACATTTGCATTTTAATACAAGAAGTATCCTGAAATATTGAAGTTATCATCTCTCTCAGACACTCACAAGCTTAATAACATACAGGTGACACATGCTGCACATGTTCATTCTGCATAATCAAATGATCAATTCATGACCTTGCAGATACTAAAAAATGCACACATCTCACGAACAAAAAAAATCCACAGTTCATTTTTTACCTTATTGACTTTTAAAAAACAGTATTCATTATTCTCACAGTATCTAAATGCACCTATGACAAGGGTTTGTCACACTGCAGTTTAAGAACTGAGGTAACTAACTTCATATCAGAGAAAGCGAAAGAGATTACTCATACTTACCAACCTAAGTAAATATGCAGTTCTTTGAAGGCACTGAAAGCAAATTGAGACGTAAAACAGTACAATGGGAAAACAGACTGCACAAAGAGATGACAAAACCATATCAGATCAGCGTGACATGGCCACCTCACTGTTGGGGTGCCTGCTTGTGCTGCTTTCTCAAAACGTATTACAACTCCAGGAGTTGCTATGTATTTATCTTCTCAGTAAATCCAAGCCTATCTGAAGGTGCCAGACAAGAAAGCTGCCCTTGCAACTTAAGGCTCGGGTTTCTCTGCTGCACCAAGAGACTTTCAGCCTCACCTTGGCAAACCTGTAAAATATTACGATGGGAAGTGCGTTATTTCAGGGCATGTGGATATCACAGCACAGGCAGTCAGATAAATATCTGGAAAAGAGTCATCATCTGCAGCATCTGAACACAATTTTCCTTTAGGGTTTTTCAGCAGCTTATTTCAAACTTGCTGCTCTCTCCTTTTTTAATGTCTTGCTTAGAATCTCAGCAACAAACAGGGAGCAGCGTGGGTCATCCCGGCTGCATTTTAAGCTCCACTGCTACAAGTGGCTGTTCCAGGCATCAAGATAAGTAAGAGATGAAGGGAGGGCATCGTGCACTTTTTTGGCTTAGGTTGTCAGTGAAGCTGCTAAGCGTGACAGGTTTTTGGTTCAGGTACTAGTTTCTAGGAAACACTTTGGTAAACAACTTTGAAGTCAAAATGAAAAATTACAGCCCGAGTGCTTTTTTTTTTTTTTTTTTTTTTTTTTTTTTGCTTTTATCCTGTACCTTCATGACTGTATTAGTCCATTTAAATGGCAAAGCAGTGCTGAATGCAAACAGCCTCCTTCTGCAGGCTGTCTCCACAGTTCAATTACCAGTGCTTTAACAGTGCTAATTAGCATTCCTCAGAGCTAGATCTCTTTGAGTGACAGGTAACCATGGAGAGTCACAGTCCTGTAGGTGATCAGCAAGAGTCTGACTTCTCTTTTTAATTAAAAATTAGAAATGCCTTAAACAAAAATAATAATTCACTGATTTATGCTATTATCCCAGGGTTGCCAAGCTGGTGAGAATAACAATAGCGTTGTAAAAATGAAACAATCTTTAAATGAATAGACAGGGACGACAGAAAGGAGAGCGGGTTTATTATCGGCAACAAGAGAATGTACTCGTAATGATGGTACAAAATAGTAGACACTTCTCCAGAGAGTTGGCATGGAGACCAGAAATAGGACACTTCCCTGAATGTAGGATGGGATTGCCCCACTTTATTTTAGTTTTTAATAAGACAGATAGATAAATACTGATTTTGCAGCACAAATAGAAATTTCACAGGGATATGCTTTCAGAAAAACTTAACCATGAGTTACATTGAGAGATAATATTGCATCTGGTACATGTGAGAGCCAAGACTGGAAACTGAATCAGCCAGCTAATCAATTAGTGAAAACTGTTTTCAATGCAGCTATGCCATTTTCCGCCCACTAATGATCTAACTCTCTTTCCAGAAATGGACTCTAAACAGTAAAAAAAAAAAAAAAATCTTAGTCATATATTTGAAAACTGCAGTGGGTCCAGCAGTGTTGACCCAACCTAATTGCAATATTATTCATCAACAAATAATGATGAAAATTTTCAGCTGAGCTTGCCAAAGATGGGAGGTGGGATATATGCATAATCATAATTATGAAATACCTTCCAAGACCACGTCATCTCAACACTGAATTATTCTTAATTAACTGTAGACTCTTGATGACAATGTTCACCTGTCAGACAATAAAGGGATGACTGAGCAAAAATTGTTTAAATGATGAGCTCAGTTGAGAAAGATAACCACTGTTTGCCAGTATAATCATGACTGTAAATAAAGCATCAAATACTCCTTTGAAGAGATTATTTAAACCTCTGCTATATATTTTTCTTTTCTATACACAAAAAAAAAGCTGAATCATTATGGCTTTGTCTATTATACATGTATTTACATCTTTATGAAAGAACCCTTTCTAGGAAAATTTATGTAGTATCTATATAGAAAGGAACTAAAATAATTAACTGCACCCACAATAGCACTATTTTCTTTTAAAATCAGAATGGTAACCAAAAAGAGTTAATTTCTACAGATTTGTGGAGAAACATTTTCAAAAACATATTGCAATTTAATAAATCCGAGTTAGATTCTCATCTTACCATTTTTAAATGTAGAGAACTCACTAGTAACATCAGTATCTAGTTTTCAGCTCATTTGCTAAATATTTAAGCTTACAAATTGATAATAAAAAGATCTATTTATGGTTGACAGAATGGGCACGTAGCCAGGGCTCATCACTTTTTTGTGAAGTCTATAATACAGGCAAATAAAGGGAAAAAAATAATAAAAAGATTTTTTAAGAAAAGCATCTCTGCACGGATTTAATACTACCTTTGTTTTCTACAATATTTATTAAAATATCAACCAACGAAAGATTTTTTTTATTTTTATTTTTTCCAACTACACTGACTGTCCTGAACTTTTTATTTTGGTAGGAGAAGTTCTGCAGGCAAAAGAATCAGGGAGCTGCCTTTGTGCCATCAGGAGATCAATCAGTGACCCAGTTCTGCAAGGAAGCTTCTCAGCAGAGCTGGGATGACTGAGCTCATTCCGTCTCAGCCTGCCCTGACGGTTCTCAGTAGACGTGCTTTGACTCTATACTAGTTATCTATGTACATGTGTTTTTTTTGTTGCTAATGTTGACTTTTTTTTTTTTTTAGGTCATCATCTTCTTATTACCTTCATATTTCAAGACAATAATAAATCAAAATTAATAAAATCACTCAGAATAAAAGTCTGCCTTCAAGACCATATTCCTCACCTTGTTTTCTGCTTTCCTTCATCTCTACTGCAATGCAAGGAGGAACAAGCAAGAGAAAGAGATGGCTTACACAGCGATGGCACAGGAAAACAAATCCACCAGACTCTGAAGTAGTAATGCTCTTGTCCTTGTTCATGGAATTAAACTCTATTCTTACGGATCTGCTAAATTATTGCCTAGTTAAACAGAACACAGACTTCAGCAACTACAGAAATCACACCCCTGCCAACAAGTTCTAAATTTAAAGATCAAGAAGCATGCAGTGTTGAGAGAAATAATCTTCTCCAAGTCCAAAGAACTTTCTACAAAAGGATTTAGTAATTTTAAAGAAAATTAAATATCTTCAGTATTACTGTGCCAATTAACAGTTTATATCCTGCTCACTTCCCTCACGTAAATAACCATGTCTCAGAAAGATTAGGTTTTAACTATTAGTTATCCTACCCCAAGATTATTCAGTTTGCCTCAAGAATACTTTGCCTGCATGTTGGCAAACTGTTAAAATATAACCTGCTAAAATACAATCCAGCTTTTGCAGGATCAAACCCCATTCAAACAATGAAACAAGCTCTTGGATAACTCCAGCTGAGGGATGCAGCCCGCTAACAATGGAGCTGATAAATTCCCCTACAAATGGCTACCAGAATTTTTCAGCAAGTCTCCTGATAGGACAGCCTCAGTGGCTTGCCATCTTACTGCACAGTAGGAAGCGTTGCTAGCTGTAATCTCTTGGTTTCTTGTTCAAAATCTCTGACGATATCTTGATTGCTCTCATCCTTCCCAAAATCAATATAAGCAATCAGATTGCCTTCAGTAGAACATGTACCAAGGCTTAAATCTGCTCCTTTTACCAATTCAGTGATTGATTTTGTTGGATATTTCAGTGTTAGTAAATATTTATAAAATTTCAGAGTTTCATGTACGCCATTATTTCTCCTCTTCCCTGACAGAAACCCTCTGGCTATGAAATTGAGTGGCATTTTTCTGAAACCACACTCTGCTACTTTTCTTTCAACTCTTACCTCAGTCAGCTTAAAAACACAAATAAGCTCAGCCCAGACTGGTCTGTCCATTAGTCTATTTGTAGGCAGGCATCCAATTGTCAGTGAAACAATACTTCCTTTATTTTTCCTTCTTCCATTAAGGGATGCCCAAGTCTTCACCTGCATTAGACTGTGGAGAAGGCTGCCAAAGCAGGTACCCTTACAGGTGGCAATTCATACAGTACCCCATCCCTGCTTGATAAGCTCCTTTGGCTTTCATCATTTCTTAATGCTTTGAAACAGTTACCATTTGATACAGCCCATTTTCTGAATCACAATACTGAGAGTAGTATAAATCTGCTGTTTAGAGTCCCTCTGGATGACTGGATAATTACATAGCTGAAAACATTTCCTTCAAGATAAAAAGCAAAACGTACTGAAACATTCAATTATTTAAGTGAAAAAAAAAACTGCTTTAGTGAAAAACAGTGCATGACAAAAAAAACCTAATAGGGAGCTACACACAGGTTTGTGGTTTACCACTGTTTACACAGCATGCGATTCCGAGCAGCATCTTTATCCCCACATGTGGGGCCATGAGCCCAGCACGCAGAGCTGCACCAGTCAGTCCCCATCCCACAGTGCTGGCTGGCTGCCACACACCAGGGCAACTCTGCCACTTGCTGAAAGGAGTTTGGCTGCCAGGATCCAAAGAGCATAACTGGCACATATATCTAGGCCCCTCAGGCTCAGCACTGAGCCATGCATCAGAATGGTCATCTCTTAACCTACGTTACACTGAGCGATACTTCCCTTCGCCTCAGGAGCATCTCATGTGAGCTCAGAAGAAGATCTGCTGTGCCTGCAAAGCAATGGATTCACCTTGATCTCAACATAGACGCAACACGAGAGCTCACAAGCGAAGCGTGGCACTCTATTATTCACCTTGCTGCTAAAATTCAGGTTAGGCCAATCTCTGAGTCAAAAAGATGACCAAGAATGGATTAATGACCTACTCTCAGGCTCCTTCGTGAACACATACACATCAGTTGTTCTGTGTTTTAGTGGCTAACTTATGTTTAAACACACACAGCAGGATGAAAGGAAGCAATACAAGTTAGACGCTCACGAAATAACTTCTCTCTCTCTTTTTGAAAGAAGTTCTTGGAAAAGCTGCTCTCATATGCAGCAGTCCTACGTAGCTCACTACTTCCTTAAGACTCAGCATCACAACAGGAAATTACCACGCTACCCAATGTCTGTGCTGCACCTCAACACTCATAAGAATGGAACAGGTGTTCATAATGACAGAAAGCATATTGAGCAGTTTCCTTCAGCAGCAAAGAGTACAAAACACATGTGAAAGCCTGTAACAAGTAGGACATCCTTCTTTTTTTCCCACAAAAAACCACAATAATTCACAAATAAATGAGAGCTTCACAAGTTCACATATGGAATACTCACACAAGTAGCTGTGTACATACCACAAGAATTTCAAGTGCATAGAGGCTAAATCTGACTTCCAGTGATGTTAAAAAGGTATTTGCTACTTATTTCAATGGCCCATAAGTGATTTGATATTTAGGAGAATGGAACAGAATGTTTTTCTCTCTCACATACAAATGGAGCATTCTGCAAAGAACGGACGTATTGCTTTGTTCCAGCTAAAGGGAAATAGTTAATGAGTGAATAAGCATCATCTAAATGGAAAGCTTCTCACTGACTTCTCCAGGTTTTGGATCAAGCCTCAAAAGAGCAGCTATTTCTCTCTGATACAGCAAGGAATCAATGCCGTCTCCCAGCGGTACTCTAAATAATTCAATATTTTGTCTCAGATCATTTCCTAAGACAAACGATGAGGCTGTTGTTTAAGTGGGCAATCCCCTGAAGTGACAGTCCTTGTCGCACTCGGCCACATCCCACCTGCCCATGCTGCACACAGGCAGTGTCCACGCGACCCACAGGAGCCGAGGGCCCGCTTGCCCTACTCAGCACAGCATGCAATGCGTTCCTCCCCCCATGGGCTGAGGGACACGCAGGGACTGGGCTACATCTAAAGAAATGTCTGCACCATGACATTTCTTTTAAGAAGCAAATTTTGTTTTTCTCTGCTTGAAATCACTCTTTTCTCCTTCTGCATGCTGTTTTTCTCTCTCACATACAAATGCACGCTTCATTTTGGTGGGTGCAAACAGGCAACAGCTGCACTGCTGATTGTGTTATTTACCTACAGCCAAGGGTACTCTCACTATTCTGCTATGTGTATGTTTTATAGAGCAAAACACAGCACAGAGATATCTTGCTTTTGAGCTCTTTCATTTTGCACGAAAAACAAATTTTTAAGAAGCAGAGCAGCATTAGAATAAAGAAGCACACTCCAGACTGAAGCAAAACCTTGCTCATTTTCCCTGCCACGATCAGGTGGCCTTCTGCACACTAATCCCTGGCTGCCACACACTGGAGGAGGTTGCTATGAGCTGCATATGGACAGCTAAAGCATGAGCTGCTGTTTTGGCACCATCCCTGCATCCCAGCAGCACCCAGCCCTGCTTGTGGCCTCATTGGCTTTCAGCCACTGCAGAATACCAGGGATGCGTTCTGCCCATTTGCACCAAAGGACAACAATTTGCAATAAGCCTTTTTAATGGTAGGGGGAAGAAAATGTGCTTCTTCACTCCCACCAGGCAGCTCCTCAGCCCCAGCTGACAAATGCCCAGAATGAAATTGGTGCAGAGCTGCAGTTGGTGTGACTCTCCCATCCCTCTCACTTCTGATTGAGTTGCAGCCACGGGGAGCATCTCGCAGCAGCACCTCTGCTGAGTGCAGATGTGGCAGTTCCAGCACAGCCACTCCCTTCCATTCCCAGCACAGCCTCATCTTTTCTCATTATCTTTGGAGAAATACTCACCAATATCAAACGCACTCCTATTTCCAGGAGGCAGGCACACATAGGTCTCCCACCTTCGTTTGCTGCCTTTCCCCTGAGCAGCATTAGGGAGATCATCACCTCCTCCTAAGAGCAAGCAGAACCTCGTGTGCCAGTCCCAAGAACTCCCTCTGGCTCCTCCACAAATCCTAGAGGTCTCCCTACAAAAAGGGGGGCCCAGCTCCCACTGGCAGCTAGTCCCCAAGGGCAGAAAGCACATGGCTCAGCACTGCCACAGACAGACAAAGGTCTTTTCTTCCATTCAAGTATTTCAGCATTTGAGATTATATTTGCTAAACTGAGCTGATACTCAGACAAAAAGACTCAGAATATTTCTGATATTTCCTTGCCAAAAAGTACTCTTTGGTTTTCGAAAGGCATCAGAACATTCAGGAATGAGGAAAGTTGAAGAGAAACACAATAACAAACAACACCAACCAGAAACTTAGTCTGAAAAAAAATTATCACTAGAAAGATGAACATACGCCAGGAATTTCCATTGTTACTTCTGCATAATGATCAACTGAATCACCTGCATTTCTGGACAAGGCTCCCTAAAAGGCAGTGGCACACCACTAGCTTTGTCATCGCTTCCTGCAAGAACTCCCCCAAATCTTCCAGCTCCAATTCCTCCTCCCAAGCCGACTTTTCATTAAACAATGTATCACAGTACCGAGGGGGATTAGGCCACCTTTAGCACTGACAGGACAAAAAAGACAAATCACTCTGATTTGCTGCATATATCTATGAAGACGACTTAATATCAACATCACTCACTTGAATGGTCGTAACAATGCTTCAGGAGTCCACTGTATGACTAAAGCAACAATGTGAATTTCTTTTTTAATTAGCATTACATAAATTTATTGTAATAGAAATGCTCAGATCCCACAGAGAGCACGTTTACCGGGGAAGACATTGCATGCAGCTCTCAGCCTCATCACCCCCAAGCTGGGGGATGCTCAGCTGCTGGGTGCTTCTCCCCGAACCAGCCCCACACAGGCGTTCACAGTGCTGCCAATGCTGGTGCAAGTTCTGCCATCGGGTCCCACGCAGGCAGGAGCTGTGCACAGGCCCTTGGATTACATGCTTGCTGTTGCTGCCTCCATAAGTTTTCAGAAGCTGAAGGAGCCTTTGCAATTTAATTGGTGCTGACACCTTTTGAAGCAATGCCCAGAGGCACAAGGTCATTGTCTGCTCTTCCCTGCCTTTCTGGGGCTGCCTGCATTCGGCTGCCCTGCAGCCCACCGTGCTGTGCTGGCCCCTGCACTCTGCATTCATGTTTGTTCTTGTACCACATCCCCTTACAAGGACCCTTGTTAAACGCCCAGCAGGCAGCACTGAATAGAGATTTTGACTATCTGGGATTTGGAGGCCTCTAGCAATAACAGAGAAAGCCCTGAGCACACAAAAGTATCCCAGTAGCAGTGGGGCGTTAACGTAATCACGCATTTATACCACGGGACCTCAGGACCATGCTCCTCACTGTTGATTCACCAGCTATTAAGTGCTGGTAATTAGGTGGTTTCCCGTGACTTCTCTTTCCTGGGATTCACCAGTTATCCTCTTCCATATGTCCCTTTTTCCCAGAGCAGTTCTATACCCTCTCATGTGCAACAAGCCGGGCAGATGGCACTATGCGCCAGGTTCACAGCAGCCAAAGCCCAATCAAGGCAAGTGAAAAGGTTTGGCATGGCATTCCTGGAGCTGCCTGGGAAACCTGGATTCCATACATCTGTTGGGCTCCCCTGGCCACATGATGGCAATCACACTTCTCCAGGCTCAGCCCCTAAGCACACCCTTAGAGAAGACGGATGGAATCGTGTATCCATCCAGCACAGGAGGCAGCCACTATCGGCATGATGGAACTATCTCCCACAGTCAACCACGAGAATCACCCAAATAAGGAATATAAAGAGCATTCCACATGCTGACAAAGCCACACTCAGCATCAATAAAGGTCTCACCTTTCTTAATGCACTTCAAAATCCTTTTTCCATCATTCCAAATGCTTTTCCTCTGGCACAGCAGATGGATCTTCCTGGAAGTACTTCAAAGTCAAACAATGTGGGGAAAACAAGCCTTCAGGCACATTGCTGAGGCCAGGCTGGCCTGGGTACAGACACGGCAGAGTTACTGTCATCAATGGTGGTTTCTGTGTATGTTGCCCCAGTGAGCTTAATGCAAATAATGCCCAGAAGAGCTTTCAGCCTGAACATGTTCCTGCAGTACAGCAGGCTGTGCCAAGGCTTCCTTTCAGCTGGCATAGAAAAAGATCACCTGCAGAATAGGAACATCCTGGGGCACCATCGGGGATAGGAACATCGGGGTGACAATTTGCTGCATGAAGTTGCTGGCCATCAGCTGACCACAGCCAGAGAGGTGTCTACAGTGCAATGAAAGATCCCTGCAGCCAAACTAAGAGAACACGCTGGAGCAGAACCTTGCCTGTCTTCTGTTTTCAACACTTTCCACACACAGAGCCAGCAGGAGGAGATAGCAGGTAACAAATAAAAACAAATAACAAATAAAGCTACTCTAGACCAACAACTCCATCATGCAAGTTCAGTTCAAGCTGTTCCTTGCAATGATGAGGCTAAAATTAAGACTCTAAACTCATGGAGGCAAGGACTTTACAGAGTTCACTGCAAAGTTGAATACTAGGTTCCAACTGCCCTTGCGCCCTTTCATTTAGCAGCCCTCAGTAAAAGTTTTCTTCCATCACTGCACGCAGACTTGGATCCATGCAAACTTTCGATATCATTTCAGTATCTGAAGGGGGCTATAAGAAGGAAGGGGACAGACTCTTTAGCAGAGTATGTTGTGATAGGACATGGGGAAGTGGTTTCAAACTACATTAGGGAAGATTTACACTGGGTATCAGAAATAAGTATTTTTACGTTAAGAGCGGTGAGGCACCAGAAGGTGTTACTCAGAGAGGTGGGAGACATCCAAGGTCAGGCTGGATGGGGCTCTGAACGCCTGACAGTCACAAGTGTCCCTGTTCATTGTAGGGGAGTTGAACTAGATGACCTTTAAGGATCCCTTCCAACTCAAACAATTCTATGATATGTAGGAAAAGTTCTACTCCAGAATCCAAATGCTTGTTTAAAGTATCTGCTGTTTCTTTAATTAATCAGCACAAAGCACCAGAACTGCTCCCATAGCTAGAAAAGTGTTCTCACCTGAACACGATGCTCATCTGAAAATAAAAGAAGGATATGGAGAAAAAAAACAGTTGTATTTTGGAAATGTTCACTATCCTCTTTCTGCAAATTATTTTATTACTTTATTTAGTAATAAAATATTTTTATTAATTTTAATTCTGCTGCCTTTTCTCTGAGATGGGAAGAGCACACACTACTCAAGGACTTCTACACCCAGGATTTGCTGAGCTGAAAGATGCCTCTGTCCCTCCTCCCTCTGACATGCATTACATGGGAGATCTCATGCACAGAGAAAGACACTACACCTCCCCCCCGGTCCCAGCTCCAGAGGGCAAAAAAGGCTGGACCTGTTCTCCTTAGCAGCCAGCAAGGACACATTATCTTTAGGTACAGCCCACGTCCAACATAGCACAAAGGTTTCCCCAACATCTGCTACTCCTGCCTGTATCCCAGGGGCTAAATAGTCATGCAAAGTGTGGTCATTTTAGGGAGACCAGGAATAAAGAAGTCAAACTAAATATTTTGGTGTATTTATAATGACTTAACTCTTCTCTGGGTTGGATTTACATCTGTTCCCGTTGTCTTCTAGGAATTCACCTCTGATTTACAGTACAGTGAAGATGAAACCATCCATGTGAGGCTGATTATCAAAAGAGCAATGCTGATCCAGGCGTCAGAGCAGGGGATTAAAAATCCCCCAGCTGATTGGCCACATTTCAAAATCCTTTCCTCTCTGTACCCCACATTTGCTCTGTATTAAAGCTAAAAAAAAAAAAAATAAAGTAATAATGCCATGTTTACTCAGTGCACAAGGTAGCTGTAAAATTTAATTAATCACTGTAGCTTAGCCTGCTGAGATTTTTAAATGAAAGCCCCATAAAAATGCAAAGTTCCCTAAAAGAAAACCCCTCAAAACTGCCTAACTTCCTGCTTTTGTACTGTTCGTTATGGGATCAATGGCTGAACACTGCCTGCAGTTCTGATTCAGCAAATTACTCGGAAATACTTCAGCCAATGGACACCAAAGCATGCATCGATATGGCTGACTTGGGACAAACTTAAACTGGTGCCCTAAAGACTGTCTGCTTCTATATTTCTCACCCCTTCCAAGCGAGTCTGAACTACCAAGCAACCCTTCCTTTCCCATTCTCAGATTCCCAATTGCAGCTCTAGTCAGTCAAACAAAGCACAAGCCCTACTTAGCCATAGTGCATTTCACGAGCACCCTTAGAGATGCGAGCGGGTAGGCTTACTGCGTGCCACATTACTGGAAACAACCATCACAGCAAGGATTGCTGCTCTTGAACACACAAGATTCCCGCGCTCAGAGCAGCACTTGCATGGGATGTGCCCCAGGGTGCAACACATGAATGCACACGACGATGCAAAATGTGCGCGCTGTATCTCAAGCAAGCGCTTCTTTTGTCTTCTGAGTAATTCCGTTTCATCATACGAATTTATACTGTCACAAGCCGATAATCCCCACAGATCCCACTCTTTTTAAATCAGATGGGCTAGATGAGAGCAAATACCCTCTTTGCCCTAATTTATAACCTTAAATGAAGATTAAGGACATAGGGTTGGGATGAGCACAGAACTACCCCACTATGCGCACATTTTACTCCTCCAATCTCAACAAAAACACTCACTGCTTAATTTGTCAGTTACAGAGCAAAGAAGACAAGGAAGAGGGCCCTCAGCGTGGCACAGTAGCAGGGGTAGGTTTCACAACACCACGTCCTTTGGCTGGCAGGCATGAAGGACCACGCGCCCTCCTCACTGCCTGATGGACTGGGAACCTCGTGAGGGACTCAGAATGCAGGAGATGGAGTAGTGTATGTTTTCATCTTTCTCTTTTACAATCTTTCTCTCCCCGTTTATATATGACGTTTTAGAGATTGAGCTTTGTTACAAACTGTTAGCCCAAGGCAGTGGATTTGGGAAGTGAGATTTAATGGAAAGACAGAGCACAAGAAAGTGTGAACAACTGGAACTACATGTGATATTAGTGGTTTGTTGTTGAAGGGATTTCTGTTTGGATTGTAGATCAGACAGTTGCCTTGATGTACTGCAATGAAAATCAGCACCCAGTGTGCCTGGAGACAAACCACTGAACTGTCAAAAAACACTTTTTTCTTTTTATCTCCCAGAATGTGAAATGAAAAGTCCCCATTCGCCCACCACACGAAAAACACAGCTCTGCAATCACAGTGCTGTGCAGTACTGCACTACAGAAAATAACACAACTCCCCCCATAAGTACCAACGTGAGTCATCTCTGTATCCAATTGTACAGATATATAATCCACTTCTTGACATTGCAGAGCCTACTGCAAGCAATCCCATCTCTAGTAATGACCAAGAGTCATAGAAGTACCCATTTGGATTGACCGGCTGTCAACCTACAGCAATTCTACTGAATTCTATTTTTATTCTGCATTTTCTTCCATACAGTAGAGAAGAACACGGCATTTGCTAAGTATATTGTGATCTGTACGCGACCGATTTGCTTACCTGTGCTGAAGCATCCACTGGTGTCCATGTAAGCTCCCTGCCCATAGGTACTCACACATCCATGCCAGCTGAGGGCATGGCCTGGGGCTTGCACAGCACACTGTGATCTGGAAGCAATATAATGCTTGTCCTGCTTACAATGCTCATCTTTGGCAGAGCTTGTGCATGCAAATTGTGCAACGACTTCTCAGAAACCAACAAAACTGTTCATTTAAACAGCATAAAACAATCTACAAGTGCCAAGAATTTCTCTAGTCTCCTAACTAGTTACAGCTCTTAACTACCGAGATGAGGAGACTGGAGCAATGGAAATGTCTTCAAAAATCCACACAGAGAGTATATGGAAAGGGAGAGCTGGGGACATTCAGAAACAGTCCACCTCTTTGATGGCATGCCAGTCTCACTCAAATGCTTCAGTTTAAATGAAGATGAGCAGTCATGCAATGCTATGAGATCCCGCATGGCACTTATTCAAGTTTACTACCAACATGCCAACGTGGGAACCACTGTGTTGCAATTAGTTTCGTGGGCAAATCATGAACTGCATTAGATGACTAACTAGTCTTGAAGGAGTTCTACAGCTGAACAAAATTAAAAATACTACCTACAACTTGTTAAAATAGCTCTTTTTGTCCCTTTAATTGTGAGAGGACTAGCTGTGAGGCTTGCTTCCTGTCAAATAAATTCTTTTCCACTCGGAGGCAAACACAACTGCGTACCAGGAGAGCCCTGGAATGGAAACAGCTGAGGAACAGAAGTCCCAGTTGTGAGGAGTTGAGGACTTAAGCCAAATGGAAATGTTGTTTTCCTTATTAAATTAATCAGTTTACAAAATATGAGATTATAGAAGGAAAGCAGAGTTCTCCTTGTTAAATATTTACCATTAAATCTCTGCAGGGATTCCTACCGTAAGTCCGATCCTGGCTGGAACTACAGAATTAGAGAATTACAGTCAGATATTTCCTGCATCACAGTACGTGCAATGCCTCCAGGGTGAGACAGAAACCCCTGCCCTGAAGACAGCATTAAAGATGGAAGCGCCTTTCTCTCTCTCTCTCTCTGAGAACACCTCCAGTGGGTGTAGGTTCCTATTCATCTCTACTTCACTGATTTTTATGAAATTACTTCACATGAAAACTTAAGTTCTTAGGGCAACGTTTTAAAAGATATTAAACTGAATTTGAATACACAACTTGATTTTCAAACTTACAGGCTACCTTTAATGTGCTTAAAAGTCCATTTCAACTTCTGCTAAAATTGTTTTTCGCAAGGTTTTTTAGGTCATTTGTAGAACTATTTCATTTTGAAAAAAAATGTTATAGTTAATCCAGCATCCAAAAGGGCAGTTATCAAACACTTACGAGATCACTGAATGATGGACAACTCTGTAAGGGTTCGTCAGATTTCAGGCAACCTGACAAGCTCAACAGTAGGCAACTAGGGTATTCACTTTGCCCATGACACACCTTTCTTTCTACTCTAGCTCAACAAGCAGAACACCACACCATTAGAACACTTCCACATCACTTTCCTGCTCAAAGCAAGAACTCATGGGCCAGCTGCATTCCTCCAGAGCAGCAGCAATGAGAAAGAACCAAAACGGCACTGGTGAAGACAACAGAGGAGAACTACAAAATCCAACAGCTTGGCTGACAAATTTTATGTCACGCTCTGTTCAGTACGCTGATATTCTGAGCAGTCTGGGTCACCCAAAGCAAATGTTTAATCTTTTTTTATTTCTACAGGAAAATAATGTAAAGAAGGAACAAGTGTCTGAGGAGGCCAATAGGAAGACAGTGAGGATGACTAATGTTTTGGTTACTGCCACAGGTCGCTCTGGTAACCACGGCTGATTCCAGGAATGCCTTCACCCACAGCTCTTGCGCATTAACAAAGCTTAAACTTGTTGTAATATGTCTAGGTTTCATATAGTTCAGGCACACCTCTTTGTAAATAGGCTGTGTCACTTTTAATAGAAATACTTGTTCTCAAAACAAGTCCAAATAAGGCTGCTAGCATGACTTCAAACATGAAAATAAAGCATTCCCATCATTCCAGTAAATAGAGAATTTCTGTGGCTGTCAGATCTCACAGTCCAGTCCCTAAAACTATGTCCAAGCTTTGCAGTCCTAGAACATGGATGTAGGTGGGAAGGGGTTTGGGGCCCCAAAGGTTTTAAGTGCCTCAAGAGCTTCTTCACAGCTAGTTTTAGATGACCCTGTCTCCATCTAGTCAAGGTTTCTACACAACACACAGAGTGAAATAATGCATTCAGAAGTGGCCCCCACACAAAAACAGTATTAAATTTTATCTCTAGAGTTGGTGGGATTCACTGAAAGCAGGAAGTTTTAGCATCAGGGACCTAAGCAGTCGTCTTTTTTTTTTTTTTCTTTTCCCAAGGTTGCCTTGCCTGCAGTACACTCTGCTTTCACTCTGCTTTCCTCCAGTCACTGGCAAGCACTGAAGTACTCAGACAACCCTGAAGTATTGCACACAAGGCGAGCATAAAAACTGGTGTAGGACTTGACCCACCGCCACCAACCTGACTTTTAATCTGGTGCCTGATACCACTCAAGGAACCAGGCAGAGTTCTTTTCTGTTAATTAATGAGACAGCATCAGCAGGAGGGAAGAGGTACTCAGTAATCTTGTGGCTCTCTTCATTACTGTGGTGCTACACACAGAAAGATTAGGGTCAGAACACAGCATCAGAATCTAATCGCTGATCTTCAAGACATGCAATTGCCACTTTTTCTCCTCCATCTCTCCATGATTTCAAGCCAGAGCTGTCTGTTGTTGCCACTTGACTAGTGCTACACGGAGTGAACAGAAATTCATAACGAGCAAAGCCCATGTGCAGAATAACTTCAACTTCTTGGCCTAGACTGAACACACCCTGGATGTGGGAAATGCAACAGCAGCACCCTTAAAGAGCATCAAAGGTTCATTCTACCAAAGCAAGGATAAAGCATCCTAAAAAATAAGCACTCACTATACTTATTTTAACAAGCAAAAGATACCAGACTTTGCACTATCAGTCCCGAATCTTTCGCAAGCGCTTGGAGGTATAGCAGGAAAATGAAGCTCCAGCTCCAACTTCCAGAATTAACCCCTCAATTTGCATGGCAATCACACACCAGATAAGATAGACATTTATCAACATTACTTAGGGAAAGCAAGATGATATAATGGAGAATCGATCACTGTTGAAAGTAAAACAGAAGGGGAAAATAAAAGGCCTCCACCTGCTTTTAATTTGAGCCCACACCACAAGGGAGAAGTTAAAACTCATAGGTATGTATGCTCCTTTGAAAGGCTAGGTTTGTGCCTGAACAAAAGAAAGAGGCTTTTCACTTACCTCCTACGGTATCAAAGAGCCCATTAAAAACCAGTAAAATATTATGAAGCTTTTTCCCTTTGTGAGAAAGTGCAATTAATATCCTTCAGCAGATGATTATTGATTTTTATAAAGCAATTTACAGGCTTCTAAAGTCATGATTATTCAACCCTCTGGGTGCCAGAAAGGAAGAGTTTTCAGAAATAAGGATCGCATGCTCATTTCCACATCAGCACGGCCAGAATTTACAGACTTCTGATTTTTTTTTTGCCCCCAGGATATTTTTTGTTATTGTTGATGCTGCAGTGCTCCAGCACAGGATTAACCCTTTTATTCCCTCCCACTTGAGTCAGATTTTTTTTTGTGACCTGTTCTTGAAGTATATCGCCTGTCAGATATTCTTCCTCTACTGGCGGCTGGCGGGTTGGATGCTCAGCAGAGTAGACTTCGTGTCAGAAAACCAGCAGCTGCTCATATATCACACTGGTCATTAGTAGAGGATCATTCTGGACCTTTGCCCACAGCACCTTGCTATGGCAAGAGAAGGGCTATAAAACCCTAGGCCCTGTCAGCTGTTGTCATTTAGGTGAGAATTTATCAGGTCTCAGAGTGCCCTCTGACTGGATTATTATGAATAATGAATGAAGCTTTATGCCACACTGAGGCGTTAATAAGACTGGGATGACTGGGAGAAATTCAGTACAGCATCATAGCGGTAACTTTCTGTGAGCAAGTACACAGCTGGTGGGCTCACTGGGTTTAAGCTTATGGTGGATACTGCGACTGAAATGAGGAGCTCATTTAATTATTAAGCAAGCAGCGCGATGCTCCCGGTGTAGCCTATGGGTGGTATTACTGACCCGCACATGGAGAGCCTTGAACTAAAGGCTTTCGACCCTCTAACCAAACTCATTCTGCTTTTAAGTAGCTGAATTAGCAACAGCCCCCCAAACACAAATGCTAATCTTCATAATTATATTTAACCCAACTTGAAAAAAAAGAAGTGATTTAAGAATAATTCCCTAAAATCTCCTAGCACAGAAGAACTCTATCCTGTTGGTGGTACTCTGGGGACGTTAGTCAGGATTACTGATGCCCATCCTAATGTTTCCTCAGTCCATTCAGTACTTATCCCTACAGCACAAAAAATGAGAAGGAAGGAGACAAAAAGGCAGCCACCAACCTAACAAGGGGAAAAAGAAGGCAAAAAAAGGCAGACACACAGCAGAGACGATTGGCAATAATCACCCTCCCGGTACAGCAGTTCCAGCTGCACTCCAGAGGACCGAGACCACCGAGCTGACAAGCACTCAAGGCTGTCATTTATCTTGGTACCAGCATTGCGAGGAAAATGGTTTTATAGGGCAAGACATACTTTTACAGACTCTTTATTATCTTAGGTGCATTAAAACGTTACGACTATCTCGTATTACCATGTCCTCAGCAAAAATGGCACGGTCTGTTTCAAACAAAGATGTTGTCTCATAACTAATTTTCTTTTAGCTTTTTTTTTTTTGCCTTTGATCTGGCATGCAGCCTCCAGGAAATCTTTGCTAATGCTGGGCAGGTCCCAGTTCTTCTGAGCAGCCTCAGAGAGGAGCATGTAACACATGAGGAGTGCACTGGCTAATTACTCAGGCAGCTCTAGGGCTTGGCCTAACTCTGATACCAACCTCTCAATTACATGTTTTTGTGCAATCGAGCCACCAGTGCCAAATCATGAGCAGAGAGGAACTTACTCTTTTTAGAAGAAAAAGGCTTTTGGCAGGGGCTGGATGCAGAAAACACTTTGCTGATAAAGGTCACTTGTCAGCTCAATGGCACAAGCACAAGTGGAGAGTGTAAGGGCGGCACAAGCCATGGCTCCCAGAAGGCTGAGGGCCAGGCACTGAGCTGCTGGGCAGCTCCCAGACACAGCCAGTGACACAACCAACCTGGGCACGTGCTCACAGCAGCACCTGCACCTGACATACATCCACATTAGGTAGCATTGGGAAGATCCTGCTCCAACAGATCAGTCAACGCCACCATCCTGGATGTAACGCTAAACTTCTAAATATGGTCATAGTACAGCAGCCCTCCAAACAAATATTGGGTAAATTCAAAAGTCTTGTTTGTCCTAGCTTAATGCTTTGAAAAATGTTGCTTTTCCTTCTTCTTTGCTCTAGATTTTTGAATCCGACCCTCAGAAAACTTGTTTACCAGCACAATATTCAAGATGTTAATTTGTTTACTTAAATGAAATCTGACTAAAATTTAAATAGACCCACCCCAGATAATAAGGCTACCCAGATCCTTGCAAATAATACAGCCTTTTTCCCATATTTTTGCCAGTTTTTTTCCAAAAACAAAAATATAAAGATGACAACTCTAATTTCTTTAGTACATATATCTCAAAAATGTAATATTTCCTTTTCATTTTTTATGGCTAGCGATCTCTTATTATCAACAAAGATAAGGTAACAAAACCTCATGTCATCTCAAACTCTAAAACTGCACTGTGCAACTCCTAGTGAAATACTCCTATAAACTTTTCCTTTCGCTTGATTTAAAATACTAACTATTAACATAACTCACTATATATTTGAAGGATTCAAATATCTTTACATTTGTCCTGCTTCGATCTAGAATGCCTGATACTTGCACCCCATCACTTTTGTTAGGTGTAGGGAATTTACAGGCAGCAGCATATCCATGACTGTTTTTTTTTTTAGAATTGAAGGCCTCTTCACCAATCAGCCCTTCTCACGAGTCAAAGAATGTAAATAATTTATGTTTGATTTCACATTGGTAAAACAAACTTTGAAAAGCTACTTAGAAAGCTGAGATTCAGAAAAACTGAGTTTTTGCTCCTTTTTCATTCAATTACCTCTGACTTCAGATGATTTTCACAGTGGCAGGAAAATTTCTGTTCACAGAACTTCTTAGAAAGCCTCAATTTTTGTTAAGAACAGGAACAGTCCTGGTTTATATGAGCAACAATGAGAGTGGGAGTAAAAAGCAGAGCTTCTGCTCCCATTGCAAACTGAAGCACCAATGCCAGGGTTTGAGGCTTTCTATAAATATACATTTATATTCTTTTTTTTTTTTTTTTTTTTTTTTTTTTTTTACAGGGCCTATAGGAATCAGCATAACAAGAAGAACCAGGCACTCACCTTGCTTCAGTTTCCTGAGTCACACCGTCCTTCTGGAGCTGGGCTGTTTGTCGCACTGCTGGTTGATAATACCTCATTTCCACAGAAGTCTGCTGAGGCCTTCCCCTCACTCCCTATTACTGCCTCATTTGGCCCAGCTTCCCCACATGAAGCCCAGGGACAGTGAGCACTGCTCAGCCCATTTCAGACACATAGTGAGGTACAGATGGGTACCACAGGGCTTGATTTGACCAAGGTCTCTGCTTTGAGATACTCAGCAACCTGAGAGCGACAGCACATCCTACAGCTCTCCAGCCTTGCACCTCCCTCTGCCCCCCTGCCAAGCCATCCTGCTTCCCCACAGCTTCATCTGTCTTCTACAGCAAAATTCCACTCATGGATTCTACTTCATCCCACTGAAACTATGCTCACAGGGCAGGCCTGCAAACGTCCTGGGCACCATCGCTGACTGCACAGCATGGGTGGGCCTCAGAGGCCCCACAGAGGGGAAGGCACCTGCATCAGCCTCTGCTTCCCAGCTTTCTAAAGAAGTGGCACTTTAGATACCAAGCATTCGCTTGGAGCTCATTTATAAATCCTAGAATATCCTAGGTTGGAAGGGAACCACAAAGATCAGAAACTCCAACCCCTGGCTCCACGTGGCACCACCCAAAATCCAAACCCAACATCTGAGAGCAGTGATCAGATGATCCTTGAACTCTGACACTTGGGGCCATGCCCGCTGATACAGGACCTTTCCCTGACCCTCCTGACGCAGCTCCATGCCGTTCCCTCGGGCCCTGTCGCTGTCACACAGAGCAGAGCTCAGCGCTGCCCCTCCGCTCCCTGTGAGGAGCTGCAGCCGCCATCAGGCCTCCCCTCAGCTCCTCTGCTCTGGGCTGAGCAAACCCAGGAGCCTCAGCTACTCCTCACACACCTTGTCTTCCAGAGCATTCTCCATCTTTATAGCCCCCCTTTGGACATTCTGTAATAGTTTTATGTTCTTCTTACACTGTTGTACTCACACTGCACCAAGCGCCTGAGGCGAGGCTGCACAGTGCAGAGCAGAGCGGGAAAACCCCTTCCTTCACCCGGTGGCAGTGCTGAGCCTGTGCTCTCCAGGACACAGCTGGCATCTGCTCTTGTTAAACTTCACGTGGTTGTAGTGGCCATTCTTATCTGTTGAAGTCTCTCTGCAAGGCTTCTCTTCCCTTTGAGGGAAGTCAGCAGCTCCTTCCAATTTACTATCATCCACAAACTTACTTTGAATAACTTCTCTAAATACATGAAAATTGAATTACTCGAAGCACTCAGGCGCTCCCTGCCCACATGAGCACTGTGCCCTGAGTTCCTACCTAGGAGCAATCTCCCTTTGTCCTGGTGTGCCACCACTAGAATGGATCCAATACCTCTGAGAAAACAGCCAGCCCCCAGCTCATAGCTCACACACACAGCATGCAGGGACATCTCTCCTCAGGAATAAGAGAGCCTGCAGGCAGCTAGGATAACTGATCCTGCCAGGACCCACCATTCCTTTGGGACAGCACTTCCACCAGTGACAACAAGGCAGATTAAGGACACAAAGCTTCCTGCCGTGCCCGGTGCCTTACAGCAGAGGCTTTGCAGCTGTTTCTGGCAGGAGGGCTCAGCACTGCTCCACATGCAGAAGCTCTATGGCTCTCCCCAGACCAAGAGAGTAACAGAGATCAAGTTTAGCTGAGTTCTTCCTGCTGCACACAGTGCTTTCAGGGCCTCAAAGCAGAAAGCACAATTATAAACTCTCATCCCAGAAGGAAAATGTACTACTGCAGCTCCACTGCAGTAGAAGAGGTCAAAGTCAGCACTTGCTACATTTTTTGACCATTAGGAACTTGACTGCTTGTTGGAGCTATTTCCTTAGTCTTAGTACATCCAGTTTTTGTGAAGCCAAATTCTTGTGCACTCTGCTGTTGGGCACGCTTCGGTCTGTGCTAGGAATGAAGCTGTAGGCAGCCATGCTCACATCTCCCATTTTAAAATGGAGGGCTGTTCTGGGAGAGAGAAAAAAACACATTTTTTTAATTTTGAGGCTGTGTGATACAGGAGCACTGGTGTAACAGCCCTTTAATTGTAATTGAGCTAACAGATACATCTAAAAATACTAACACTAGCTAACCAGCTTTATTTTATTATCAGCAATAATGAGCAGCAACCCCTTCATTTTAAAACCTGAGGTATACACAGTGAAGTTAATAAGAACCCAGAGTTAATTAAAATAACAATTAGAACATCTTATCGATTTTCAGCTCCCTCCAGCTACTTTTTCTCTGCAGTAATTTTGTTGCACATACCACAGCGATCTCACAGCTTCTAAGGAGAGCGATCATTTCTATTTAAAAGCTGAATTTATTTTACTATGATTGAGCAAAACATGCTGCTTTAACTATCTCTCTGGTTTATTATTATTTTATGTCTCATTTATTTCATTTATGCTATTTTCTAAAGCTTGAAAACATTTTTCAAGCTTAAAATTTTTCCAAACTTGGATTAGTAGAGTCCGGGATAGATGGAAGAAAGGAATAGTCTTAACCAGCCTATATTTTGTATGTGCTAATTCAAGGTTCTGTTCTGGAAAAGAATTTTTTTTTTTCCTAAATTTATTTCCAACTACTTTTGTTTTCCTTGTGGGACCTTTGAAACACTATATTGCTACTTTTCATGTTTTTTATTTGCCCTCTGGAACAATAAAGGCTCAAAGGTTCATAAATATGCATCCTGTAAATGTATTATGCTGACAAAGTGTTGCTCAGATAGCTGCTCTTGCCTTTAGGGAATGAATAAGTTTACAGCATGCTTAAACAACAGCATAAGGGAAAGACAGTGAGAGAGGGAGAGCTGTGTCAGCGTGTGGGCTGAAAATGGAACAAAAGAGATATCCCGAATGCAAGGGAACACAGAAAATAAAGTTCGATAAGACACCCACCTTGTGCTTGGGGTAAGGTGTAGCAGGGGGCTGACGGTACTAGTATTGCTTTGAAGGCAGTATCACAGATTTTTTTTCCAGGAAGACTACGCAGCCAAGTCATCATAAAATACCCACTGTGTTTGCTAATTTTGGCATGTGAATCAGGATAACTCCTTTGTTCCTCCCCTGGAACAGGGCAGGGGTCCATGTCAGGGTTAATTCTCTTCCCACCAGATGCAGACCTAACTCCGCTTCATTTACCTCTGGCTTGCTGGAAGTTTAGGGCTGAAGCTCATCAATATGGACACTTTTGGTAGGAAGAAAACACTTAGCAATGAAAAATATCACTTAAACACACCTCCACAAACACAAAATTGGCATATTGATTAGCATTGCTACGATAGTAGGTTTTGACAGATAAATTTTGCGACTGGTCGAATTAGAAAGGATGACTTAGATCTGAAATAAAAGTCACTGACAACCCTTCCATCACATTCTTAATATCAGGCATTTCTTAAATGCTGCGAGTTCACATCCAGGTTTAGGAGCAGGGACAGCAGGGAGACATCACAAATAGCAAAATGTCACTTGCAGTGTTACACATCAAGCTGCCATAAACCTGGAGACAGAAATATTTCCCAGTGATGTTTCCCCAATCCTGAGCAGCCAACACACAGTCAACAGAGTTCAACTTATACCCATCTCCATTTGACAGCATGTGTAAATAGAGGCAAGCTCTACCTCTGCTCTTCACAGGATGGTAACTTCTGCAGTTATACCTGTACTTATAGCTAAACAAGCACACCAGTACCATGAGGCTACAGGTAGTCTCCTAGACCTACAGCTCTTATGTCCCCATGTTTTTGTACAGCTAAAATTATCACTGATGAAGTAGCCATCCAGTTAGGATTTCTGATTTCCTCATAGTCTTTGAGCTTCTGGCTAAATGTCTTTTCAACAAACATGTTTTCCTGCTCTACCACGTTGCCTTGTGCCTGGTTCTTTTTTTGGCAAGTGTTTTGGGATTGTCTGTCATGTGTGTCAATATGGCTGCAAAAATTATTCTTTGTGGCCTGAGATTGTTCTCAAACTAATTATGTTCTTCAAAGCCTTGGTCTCCTTCGTTCATTTTATTCTTCCACTCTATATTGCACCTCTATTAGGCCAGGAGTAATATCTAAAGCTTGTCAGTATTTCTTTCCTACAACCTTTACATTTTTATTTTGTTTTCTCTGCTCAACCATGAACAACACGATTTCCAACATAAGATTTAGGAGAAATCCTAATTTCCTAGTTATGTAAACATTTAATGATGCTCTCAACTGTTAAGCATTAACATTGCATTATACAGTTCTCAAAAGCATTTCTCGAATATTCAGTCAAAATCCAGATAGAAAGTCCTTCATTAATTGTGTATAATTAAGAAAACCACGTATGTCTAGTGTGAAGTTGTTCTCTCCAGAGAAGTCAGGGTTTTGCAAAATTTAAAATCAAGCTATGCACCATCAAAACTATCATGAATACTGCTGCCCAGTGCTCAGCAAATCCCCAGACACTGCAAATCACGTATGGTGTTTGAGAACCTAGCACTCAAATGCACCCTCAGATACCCATAGCACTCATCCAACACTCCTCTGACACACAACCACCACAACAAAAGGTTTCACTTGTCTTTCCACTTGTTTTTTCTGCTCTGTCCACGAGGATTGTTTCCATCCTAATTTTTCTTTGCTGACACTTGCATAAGTCTTTGGTTTTCATTAGTTAAAATGACCAAGCTTGCCATTTTTTATGTACTACACCTAAAACTGAAATGACAGCCCAGTACTTCGTGACTCTTTTTGGGCAGTGCTCTGGATTTCACATACCACAGCCCCACAACCAACAGCCAGCTTGCAGAATGCCAAATAAAAACAGCATTCTCCTTGCTTAAGAATAGAGCAACCCTTCTCCTACTAAAGCAGGACCAGTAAGTTTTCCTAAAAGTTTATCCTGAAGTAATTAAAAGATAAACTTGCAGAAACAGAACAGCATATTCCCAGAATATGTTTGGGGGAAAAAAAAGCATATGAAAAATCCCAGTAGATAATATTAAAAGAGCTTTAATCTATGTTCTCAGAGCAAATCCCAACACCCATTGAACTGGCAAATTAACTTAGTAACTCCTACATGCTCTTGTGTAAATGAGTGTGATCCAGCAGGAGCCGAGCAGCTTCACACCACGGCGTGTGCTCTGCTCCCCCTGGAATGGGGCTGACTGCAAACGAAGGATGAATTTAAGTCTTTCCACTAGTTCATTTATGCCCACTGCTTGTAAAAAAAAAAAATCTTCCCAATATGGACAGGGCTAGATTAAAGTCATATGGAAAAAATCCTTGTCAATCAAACTGGTATGAGGGAAGGGGGAAAGTAATAACTTGTCTGGCAGCCAGGTTACATTCAACAGCAGAAGAAAGGGGAGAGTCCTAGAACTAGGAGGGAGAAAAGAAGCAGGCTCGGGGGCTATTCAAGCCAGAGACAGACATACTGTGAGGGTTTCCAACAGAAAGATAACAGAACAAGACAGGGGATACAGATGCACACGCATTCTGCGTCTCTCCTATAGATCTAATTTAATAAAGTACAATTGATGATCATTTTTTCTTTTCCTTTTTTTTTTTTTTTAAATCTATTATTAGGTTTTTCAAGTGTGCAAGTGTTTCTTAATCAAAAGAATAGTTCCATACAGCTCTTGACATCAAAGGACAGCTTTTCCAAAGCTATTACAGTATCAAAGTAATATTCTGTGCAGAATCTAAGGTGAACCACTGGAATAATCCTTCTGGGATAGAGATAAAAAATGCTGCATTCAATGTTGCCCAGAAGCATCCAAAGCAATCTATCAAAAAGGCCATAAAAATATTGGGCCACACTTACTTGATGCATGTACTCGCCACTGCTATTATTTTCCTCCATTTTCCCTTTGTCTGCTTAGCCACTAATCTTGCCTTTGTCTGAAAGTTCCCGCTGCATATATGAAAGTAACAGCACTGATTAGCAACTCACAAGAGGAAATGACCTCTGATGTGCTTCAAATCCATAAACCTTTTATACAGTTGAATCATATTATGAAGGAAAAAAAAAAAAAAAAAAGGTGTTGCGGCAAAAATAGCAGCGTTGCAGTAGCACTAAGGTGAGACTGCCTGACATTAGCAATCCTTTTCATCTGCCCTTAACAGATTTTCAGTATGTTCAAGTCAGTTATTACTAACTTCTCTTCTGCTTATACTACGTGCATTTAATAGTAAACTATACTTAACTAGAGGAGTTAGTTTGATCATTCATTTCACTAAGCTTGGTCAGCCACACCACCACTAACTTAACCATCCGCAATGCAATGCGCAGACTTCTCCCTTCCATATAAGTGAAATGCTGCTTTATTTGCAGAACAGATGAGCGGTTTGGTTTCAGGGCAGTTGAGCAAAACTTCGGCTGTGGGAGCAGAGAAGAGGTAAAGAGAGGTTAGCAAGCAGTAAGAGCACTTGCATCTGATAACAGCTCCCTGAACTTGACATCTGGGAACATTTTCATCCTTTGCAAACTTGTAAAACGTTACGGTATTTTAGACTGTGGGAGTTCATTTCCAAAAGAAATTTTAACAGTACAAAGAGACCACAAAATCCATTCCTCACTGGTACATAGGGTTTTCTAATGCTTAACTCATAGTTTATTTCAATATTACCTTAGTGTTTTTCCATTTATTTGCTCACAATATTTTGAGAATATTTTAAACATCAAATTTTAGCAGGCTTAGTATGCACATACAGAACGGCTGTATCTTACAAATCCTCACAATTAAGGGATAAATTTGGGCAGCTGTTGGGAAGACACTGATGAGAAATGTTTTCCTTGACTGCCTAATGAGACCAGCATGAGAAGCAGAAAAAACCTCCCTGTGTGTGCCCAAGCCTGCTACCAAAACACATCTAGGAAAAACATCTCACAGAAGAAGATGCAGTGCTTGCTGTTCCCACTCACAGGACCCTGGCTGGTGGTATAAGGGGCTGCAGCACTCCCACTCTAGGAAGGCAGCAGGGGGCTGGCAGCCTATGGGGTGGGAAGCTGTGCCCTGGTGCCTTCCAAGCAGCCAGGACAACTAAGCTGAAGCACGCTTCCTCCTCCTTCCCTGGCACGACAGCTCAAACTGCATTGAAAAATGCATGTTAAATGAAACCAGCAAAGGTTTGCAGTAGTAAGCAAGCAATAAAGTAAGTATACCTCTGTGACTGCTAGCCTTGCTAACACTGTTCCAAAGCCTAAAACAACCACATGACCACACGGAAAAATGCAACCCAAAACTGCTGTGACCCGCTTCTTAAAAATGGGTGTGATACTGCCTTTTTTCCAGTTACCAAGGTCATCACCTGACTGCCAGGACTTTTCAAATCTCACTGAGAGCAGCTTGGCAATCACATCAGACAAAATCATGGAAAATACTGCTTTCTTCTCCAACTTAACTTTGTTCCCAAATTTATTATTATGAGTTAATTGCAGAAAGATATATCAGCAGACAGACTTTTAACATTAAGCTTCTACATCAGATAAAGCAAATTCCAAAATACAAGAGTCAGACTGCAAAGTTAACACTGCAGAGGCCATCTGGAAGATGTGGATCCTGCTCTATCTCAAGATCCCAACTTAGCATCTTCATCCAAGTGTGAAGCAGAAGAGCAGCTCGTCAGCTGAGCAGCTCACAGGATGAGAACAAGCTGCAAGGGAGCTCCTGAGCCAGCTAAGTTATCTAGGCTATTCCTCCACATAACTTCAGGAAAAAAAAAAAATACAGTAGTCTAGGGGAATAAATTGCTAAGGATTTGTTATCACGCAGTCCTGGAGGGATCAAAAATAGAGAAACTTGCTCATTAATAGCTCTCTTTAAATCCATGCACAAGCATTTGTGCTTTTGAACAATCTGAACTAAGGTATGCCTGTGCTTGAAACTAAGTACTGGAGTCATATTGTGTAATCAAAAAAACAAGCCATCTATGAAATCATACTGAACTGAGCTGCTCTTTATAGAAATGCATATACTTACATACTTTGCATTTACTAGAGGCCACAGCACTAATCATCATTTGCATGTGTAGTGCCTCATATTTCATTCAAGAAAACAATCAATCTTAAGTAACACGGAATTATTTATCACAGGTAAAATGTTTCAGCCATAATACTCGCAATACTTCAAATACGGCATAGATTAAATAGTAAAAGAAATCAAACAGCTCTGGGGAGAAGACAGAAGGAAGCAGTTACAGGAAGCGATTTCTATCCTATGGAAAACGCCATTTTGTAGCCTGTATATTTGAGAGACTCATGTATTCTCTTATTTCCTCTGCTTCACTTGTCTACAAGATGACAAGTGATGCCCAACTACTTTGGCATATCATATTGCTTTGTGTCATTCCACCACCTGCCAATGCCAGTGGCCCAGCAAGCCTGAGAAATCAAAAGAAGCCATTTCTAGAAACTGGGGAGGAGGAAAAAAGGAAATAGAAAAATAGAAACAGTCATTTTCTATTAGTGAATAGACAGAGAAATATTGACCTGTAAAAGTAAGCAAGATTGAGCAATTTAAGTATCAATCTCATATGCACATTCAAGAATTTCAAGGCATTTCAGCATATGTGTATTGAATGTCCATGTGGAAGATTATATCTATGTAAAAATAAATATGATTCTGCAAAATATTGCTGTTCTTCACTCTGTTATCTTATGTTTTGGAAGAAAAGCAGAAGAAACTA
Organism: Chrysolophus pictus; assembly: GCA_037305975.1. Taxonomy (NCBI): domain Eukaryota; kingdom Metazoa; phylum Chordata; class Aves; order Galliformes; family Phasianidae; genus Chrysolophus; species Chrysolophus pictus. Next base: position 8,611,308 of record CM074583.1, on the reverse strand, counting down.
CAAGTTTTAATAAGTATACATTACAGAAGCATAACCAAACATGCTGTTATCTTTGCTGGCAACAATAAAAAGAAGTATGTCAAAATAAAAAAAAAAAGGAAAAAAATCTACACTTGGATCCTCATTTGTTCTTAAGGTTTAGTCCTGAATCAAAGAGAAATATACCTTATATAACCGCAGAAAAACTTCTCTACAGTCCACATCTATCAAGAAAATTTCCTTTCAGAAAAAAGAAAAATATTTGCTTTGTTCTGCAGTGAATATCAATGGACAAAATACTGAGAGAAAACAGCAAATGCACCAGTACTAGCCAAATGACAACCGCTGCAAAAGGTGCTATCCACTGGGTAGCTCTTCTGTAACTTGCAATGCTGTAAAAGTATTCTTCCTGCTGATGCTGAGCCCTGCTAGATATCTCCACACAGACAAGTTTTTCCACTCCATGTCCTGCATGCCATGGCTCTCAATTTTCTTGATAGCTTTCGGGTACATACTATGTTTTGTAATGCACTCTTCGTGGCCCAGATCAGTAGCACAAAACCTGCTTGTGACCAGAGGCTCCCAGTCCAACTTCTGTGGAACTGGGACTGTAGCTCAGTAGTTCTCGATGTTGCCAGACGCTCAGAATGGAAAGGGATTGTCACGTCTCACTGGGAGGTGGAGAGAAATCACAAAAGCCATCTCATCCTCAAATCGCAGCAGAAGCACATGAGCAAGAAAGCAGAAAATTACTAGAAGATCAAGTACAAGGTTACCAAGCCAGATGCTGTGAAAAGGGCATAACTGTGAAAGGAAAGCTTGTCAAAGCACAGGAAAAAAAATCACAGAATGAAGTGGAGCTACGAGGCAAAAGGCAGAACTGAAAGTCAAGCACGGTGTGAAATGCAGGATCCCACAGAAATTGGGGACACTAAAAAAAAAACAAAAAAACAGAAGGACAGAAGCACTGTAGGAACTGGCTATGCTCCAGAAACAGCAGAAACCAGAGCTACAAATACATAAGAGGAGGATAGAATCTGCAGGGTTTGCATGCTGCTCCAAAGTTGCTGGACTCCTGCTCACTTACACGATTTATTGTGAAGCATTACATCTGGGAACACCTGCCTGGTGCACATGGAAATGCATGATGCACAATGGAAATCACGTAAGTTGCATGGAAAAATAAAACGGCAACAAATAAAATTACAGCAAGTCTGCACACCAAGAGCTGTTAAGGTAGAAAATGTTCATGTTCCTCCATAAGGACCAGGCTTAAAAACAGCTTTCAAGCATTTTTTTCACATCTCTGGTTTAAGAGCATCTACAATATCCACATCCAAACATTAAATGCTGAACGCATGTGAATCATCAGATCATTTACTATGTCTAAATATGGGCATCCATAGGATCCAATAGAACAGATAACCCTACCTCACCTACCTTTAGGACTTTTAGCTATCTTAGAAACATAGAGTCACTGCAGTGATGCAAGTAATTCTTTCTCCTCTCCCCTTTCTGAACTATCAAGATAACATTTGTTTTGAAGTATGGCCACAAGTTTACAACAAGTATATGAGTCCAAAGTAATAACTTCTTATGGTTCTTAACAGAGTTCTGAATAAATAAAGTTCTTGCACAAGTGGGTAATACAGCCACTAATTAACTCCTACAAAGATGACCCCATGCTTCTGCTGTCACTACTGGCCTCAGCAGCACCACTAACCCTGTGCACTGCTACGGCTTATGTTACTAAATTGCAGCTTTAAGAAAAGAACATTTCAATTAAGGCTGACCTTATGAAAAACTCCCAATATTAGAATAAAATACATATATAATACCTACAGTGCTCTACCATCCAAATAACAGAACAGTGATCCGTGAGCTGCAGCACAGCTGACAGAGCCCCCACGATGGCACTTCCACATTAAATATGCTTTGACTGCTGATTTGTGTGGCAGGCAAAAATTTTCCTTGGCACACGCTCCTAGCTAGCTAGATGGCCATGGCTCCCCAAAACTGCTCAGTCAGGAGTCAATATCCTAGTAGCCACACGGTAAGACAGTACAGAAGGACAGACCTACACAGCCATTCTACCTTAAAGTATCTGCAAGGAGTGACTCAGAAATACTACCTGTATTCATTTTCAAACTAACCACAGTGGATCCAATTAGCACAATCTTAGTTTGTGTTACAGTTTGATTCTGTACTTTTGTGTGCTGTTTTTTTTAATAAATATTTCAACAGAAAATAGCCCCAAGACTATAACATGTTTATTACATGGCAATTATATAAAATGGTTTGCAAAGAAGCACGTACATGCTTCCAACTTACATCCTTCAGCAGAGCAAAAACAATTCCGATACTACTCTACAGTGGTGTACACTCATTGCAGGGTACACAAACATTATATTAAGGGAATCATGCCTCTCCAAGGACATTTTCATGGATTAAATGTCAGGAATGAAATATTGCATTTCAACTTCGTTAGAACCTTAAAGAATGAATATAAAGACAAATATTGAGAGGTCTGAAGAAAACAATCGATTCCATTCTAATTTCAACTCTAAGGCACTTAATGCAATCAAACACAAAGAATTTGTACTTCAGTTTCCTATTAGATAAAACTAAGAAGTTACGTTAAGAAATAACATAGATCATATTTTGAGTCTATGAGAATGGCAGAACTTTTGGTTTAAAAGGAAGATGTGTTTTAAGATGGCATCTTAAAAACAGAAATTTAAGCTCCAGTACTGTATAATAAAATTCAGTTACAACATACCATTCTTTTCAGAGTTCTATACAAAATCAGAACTGACCAGCCAGGAAGAACCAAGATGGGCAGAATTCCAAGAAGAGCTCATAAAGCAGGCAGAAGCTATGCACCTGGAAGGTGCTCTGCTGCAGGCAAACCTGCCGGAGCTCAGCATGCCACAAAGGCTCCTCTAATCAGATGATGGACTATACACAATACAGACAATGTTCTCATATAGATGTGCCATTTTAGTACAGTGAGATTCTGATCAGGATTATGGCATTTGATCCCCATTCTATTAGTCAATTCTGATCACATCTAATTCAAAATTCTCACAGAAAAGGAATATAAATTATTAATTGCAAAATACACACAAAGTTCCCATGTCACACAGTACTACAATACCTAAACTGTCTTTATAAAAGCTTACGTAAGTTTTTAGATCCATCAATGGTATTAAGGAGAAATACAAGCCAAGACTGACAACAATAATAAAATGGGAAGAATTTCAGAAGTAACTTGTTTCATTTTGTGAATATTAACTGAACGTCATCTGTTCCTGTCCGTCTAGAACTAGCATCACCAACCAGCGCAGTCCCAGAGAGATAAAAAGAATTTTCATTAAAAATATAATTCCACAAATACATTGCTTAGCGTCCTAAACATTTCATTATAAAAAACGAACAACATTTTAAAAAACATTATGGCTCAAACCAACCCTCTGTGACACGACTGCTTTCCAAATAATGCACTGGTGGAGTTTCACAAGGCTTGTTTGGGATGTCTTGCTGCGAGGGACATCCAAACGCTACAGCAATAGAAAGCCAATGACAGAGATGGGTCACCTGCACGATCCTTTGCCCTCATAGCACGAACTGACAACTTGCATTGAACTGCCCACTGCTTCTGAAAACTCCAGGCAAATGGGTCATTTCTTCCAAGTGGTTATCCTCAGAGAGAAGTAAGCAATGGGGGAGGAAATGCAGTGGCCCAGAGGCCCTATGCAGGCTGGTTGATCAATGGGCAGTGTCAGCAGGCTTCCGTTTAATGATGCTCAGACTAGCACCAGCCGTGCTAACAGCCATGCTTACCACTGATACCCACACACAGGAAACAGCATTCTGGAAAGACCAAATAATTGCCTTATTTTTGCACTATAAGGATTTTTATTTTTATTTATTTTATTTTTATTTATTTATTTTAAGGTGTAAGCCTTACGTTTTATGTACATAAAGATCAGTCCTTAGATTTTAGCTATGAGAACATGAACACATTCACAGCAGCACAATGCAGCAGTCAGGAACGGCAAGTACATCTGGGTCACTACTGTAACTTACAAAGCCCTCCTATAAAGGAGCATGCAGCACTTTGCAAGCCTTGCTACTACATATACACAAATGTATATAAAATTATCATTTTACATTAGGGAGTTTTAAGTATATTTTTAAGTGAAGAAGTTTTGGTAAACTAACAGGGAAATATCACATATTCAAGTTCCTATTTAATTCATCCATTTGTCTATGTAGAACTAAAAAGACGAGCAATAAAAGCAACCAGTTATTGCTTTACTTGATGTAAACTCTTTTAAAATCTCCAGTGTTTGTTTCCCAAAACTGCTTTTGCTTTCTTTTATATTTAAAGACCATTTCTGCACTTATCAGATGAGAGATGGTATTCAAAAGTGGGACACAGCACAGTTGTGAGTACAGTTCCAGTGAAGATGATAAAGTAATTGGCAACATATGAAAGTGCTCTTTCTTCAACTTTTCTACTTCTGTAAGCAAGCAAAAAATTTTCAAAACCAAACAGCAACAACAAAAATAACACAGGAAAGTACAAAAACAGGACAGGGAACCCACTGTCCTATGCCTACAATTATACCATGATTGAGCTGTTGAAGTCATCCTAAAATCAAACAAACTTTGAATTGGAACACCTGGATTACAAAAACGGACAACTGTACAGAGTTAATCAAAGTACCAAATTGCTATTTAATCAACTTCCCATGCAAACTACCTACAAAAACCTCCATCTGAGGAAAGGTTTGTCAGTCATTCTACATTTTAGAATGTAGACTCTCTCAAAAACCTGCTCCAAATAAAGGACAAGCAGCCATCCCTTGAATTCTTAACTGTGTTAAGAGTGGACTGTAGCTGGAGACCCTCCTACTTCCAAAGTCTAGTGCTGTGGCACAGGACATAACACTAAAAAGCTCACTGCAATGTGAATGCTGAAAGCCCATTAAAACTGATCATCAGAAAGCTGTCTTGTACCCGTTTAGCAGAGCTTCTGCCCTGGAAGAAACTCCTACCAGCTACAAGTGGAACCTTTACAGCTGCAACAGTAAGGTCTTCCTGACTTCTACAGCAGACTCGGAATTCAGTTTTCTCCTCTCCAGTAAGAGAAAGCACAGAAGGAACTATTTTAATCCTTCTGATAGATCACAGTATAGAAAAATTATGCTCTAATTTAATTGTGTTAGAATAAGCAAACAAAAAAGTATTATTGCTATTAATACATAATGAATATTACATAATTATATACCCTTAAAAGATACTCTTCCATAAGAGTAAAAGCTCTGAAACATTTGTAATTCCTTTCTTTTTTAAGCTTTTGAACCACATCAAGTCACCACAAATAACTGAAAATCAGCTGAAGTTCCACCACAGTGAACTTGACATACACAAAAATGCATGCTGACAATGTCCCTCTACCTCTCTTCTATCTCACAACCAGAGGTTCTGACCTACACGGCTCATGCTGGCAAGCAGAGGGGCACATACAGCTTCACCTCAGACCAGAACCTGCCTGGAAGCAAATGCTGCACAGGGTATGCTGGGATACCACCTCCTGTCCATCCACCTGTGCTGCATGGCTGTGGAATGAGGTAAGGAAAGGACCCCAGCTGCCAGACAGCTGTGACACTCCGCTATCAAGTCAACAAGCCCATAGCCTGTAAAACCTCCAGTACAAACGTGACACACAGACACTACCTCCACCCCATCAATCTATCTTTTTTTAAAAGACTATCTCCTAAGATCAAGAAGGAATTATTGTTTTAAGGAAATTATCTCATTAAGAGTGATTTTTCTTGTCAAATTTATAAGCGTATGTCATACTTTTCATTTGCTTCCAAGGAATTTGTTGTCGGAAGTTTTAAGTTTTGCTATCCCATTGAACACCTGGGAAAATTTGCCAAAACTCCCCTGAAAACCACCCTTCACCCTCCCCCAAAGTCATTCCAGCCCCAAATCTCAAATTTGATCCATCTCTGCAGGCAAGTTGCCACCAGCACCTAAGGATAGAGAAGTAGAGTCCCCATAATCAACAATTATTCAGATGCACAACGGCTTTTTTCTTTCTAGCAGTGGTCAGTTACCTTTCCCGAGGGATGCTCCAGAAGACAGAAACACCAAGTTACATCCAGGATCTTGAATCCCCTGCTTCACCAAGGTGGGCAGAACCATACTCTGTTGGAAAACACCTAGTAGGTTTAGAAATTAAGTACTAATGGCATCTAAGTAGTAAATGTCACAGAACATTCAAATTTTAACTGCCTAAATTTTTTATTTACACTCCAGTAAAATGAATATAGTATACATGTCATATAGGATACATATTTACTACACACACATTTGTTAGCAAGAACCATCTGAGAAAATGAAATACCACTGAATGAAACGAATCAATTTGTTTCAGTATTTGACTTACCTGTTTTATAGTACAAATAACAGTTGAAGAATAGTATGAGAACAAACAGACAAGATCTGAAACTGAGAAGTGTGACATACTCAGGAAAACAATGCTGATGGTGAGGCTAGATAAGCTTTTGGCACGTGGCTACACAATCTCCATCCCTGCACATTTGCAACATCCAACTGGTTGGGATGTTTTCAAGATCCTAACGGCTGAAGCCCAGAGCCCTGTTCCAAACTCAGCACTGATCCTGCTCTTAGCAGGAGGCTGGACTAGGGACCTCTCCCAAGTACCAACAGCAAAATTATAAGGAAGAACTCGATGTCCTAATTTCTTATGTTCTTTTTATTTCCACACAAAAGATTTCTATCACACAAAAATTGTAAGGCCTCCACACATCACTAAAGCAGTTGTAAAAGAACAAATTCAATACTGGTATGACATTACACAAACTGGCAACAAAAAGGAAACCAAAACTCAACACACATTATAAAAGAATCTGCTTTTTGCCAACCAGGAACTGATCCTCTCTAAATAAAGAATTACTATGGTGCAAATAAGCAGTTACTACATAGGTTGCTTCACAAGTAATGCCTCCTATTTACTTCCATGTAAATAAGAGACACGAAGAGCACAATAACACTATTTGATAGAGGGGCCATATTTTCCACGTGGAGGAATTCAGTGACACATCTCTGATTCATACGCACTTCCATGTCAGACGCCATTCTGCCCCACTGCTGTCACACTGCAACAAAATATCACAGAAAACTGTTGGGAACTTTCAGCCATACCACCAACATCCTCAACACAGAACAACAACTAGGAGAAACCACAGTGCTGAAGAGGAGCACCATGCCATACACTCATACACTGGACCCAGCCAGTGAAGCTGTGAAATAGATTCTTACTTTAAAAACAAAGATAAATGCACTGCAACCAGGCTGCTATAACACAAGAAAATAACTGTTAGCTGTATGTGCAGAAATATAACTAGATAAAGTTATGTAAGGCTCAGAAATGAAAGCCAAAACCTGCAATTGAAGTGGCAGAAAATAAAATCATGACCCAAATTCAAGAATCTTTGAGGTTCCAGCTCTGAAGTTGTAAAACAAGATCAAATTTGCAAAACTGAACTTAAAAACATAAAACAGTCAGTAATGCCATGGATTCCTTCTTCAGCACGTGAAACAGCTAAAGGCCAAGGACCACTGTTTACTCCTGTCGATTTTGATACTTTGAAGGGAGGAACAGAAGTCCAAAATGACACAGAAGTTACAACGGCAAAGATAAAAACACAGACAGTGAAGAGAGGTGGAATCTGGCATTGCTGACTTGAGAGACATATCACCAGCAGAATATCAGAAAGATTGTGGTCCGGGAAGACAGGAAGGCAAGTAAAATCATCAGGGATGTTGGAAAATGTCTAAAGAGAGTCTGGAATAAAAATCAGACCTCTTAATCAACAGGTTAAAAACTGGCCAAAGAGTCAAGAAATCATGCAGAGATTAAACCATGAGAGAACCGAACTGGGGAAGGGGGCACTGGATCTCTGGGACACTTGAATTACAGAGCAAAGAACAAAAAAACAAAAACAGGGAGATGACATTCAGGTCATAAAATAAGGGGATGCTAAACAGGGAATAAAGGAAAAAGTATTAAACAGAGAAGTAGTTAAGATGAGAGGAGCCACACACTTCAAGATGGGAGTAAAAGAGAAATTTGGTTGCTAGTGAAGGAGTCATTCATGAAAGTCGATCAAGAGTAAGAAATGAACGAGAGCTGCAGAAATTAAAGGGACAAACTCTCAGAGGTGAGATGCAGAGGCCTGGTTCAGAAACAGATTCTAAGAAAGCAGAACAATTTGGGGAAGAAGAAAAACAAACACAAAAATAATAAAAAAAAACAAAAATAAAGCCTAAAATGAAAAGCAAACCTGGAAGCATACTCACCAAGAAAAAAAAAGACGTGATCCAAGTGGTTAAAAAGTCCATTTGAAAGGAGAATTAGAACGGGTAAGGCAGAGCTCAGTCCAAAGCTTTGTTGCGCTGACGTTCTTCAGCGATATTCAGAAAAGGAGGAATGGAAATTAAGAAATAACATGAAAAGATATCTAGGGAAAGTACTAGAGACAGGGCACTGCAAGAAGCAACCGAAGAAACCACATACAGAGAAGCAGACAGAGATGAAAATAAAGACCAGTGAGTCAAAGGAGGTAAGGCCAATGAAGGAAGGAAGCAGCTGAGAAAAGTAAAAGAGTCAGAAAGGTTAATAGACTGGAGATCCCAAAAGGAGTGAGTGACAGGGTAAAGGAGAGCTAAAGACAGATATGCTGAAAGAGAGCAGGTAGTGATCAGAGAAAAGGAATTTAAAAATGAGAGATAATAAAGTACGCAGTATTTAGTAAAGATGAGGTCATGGGAATGATTGAGGCTGCGAAAACATCTGTCTAAAACAAGAAATCAAAGTGGCAGCTACAGAAAAACTGAATGAAGAACAATGGCTAAGTAATGATCAGAATAAAAAGACAACATTGAGCTTGCCTATGGTTATGGACAAAATTTGAGAAGGCAGCAGTGGATGGATTTTAGCAAAGTCACAAAGAAAGAACGGAACTGTTGGCCATTTGGAAAATAAGAACTTCAAGTTTGAAAGAGAGAAGAGACAACAGGGAAAATGAAGCAGAGGCAATGAACGAATACGAAAATCAAGAACAAAAATCTGAGGAGCAAGACTTAGGGAAAGAAGTGAAGACTGGAAAAAATCCTTTAAAATCTCAATTTGAATCACATTTGGCAATTAAGTAACACATCACTGGGTATGCCCAGTGCCTGCATCTCCCCCCTTCAGTGATCTCAGCAGGAAAATTTAGTTATTCATCCAGACCAAACCAAAGATCAGAATCAAGAAGATCAGCACTGTCACTGGCTATTAGCTGATATGGGGATGTGGCAGGACTGGAAAAACATCAGACTGCTAAAATGGTATTAAAATGATGGGGGGGGGGGGGGAAGCTATTTCAACTCTGCTGTTCAGCACCTTTACTTCCAGACTGAAATATCCCTCCACAAAACATGAGCTGAAGGCCCTTGTTGTCTTCCTCTCACATAAACCTCTGGTTCCTAAAAGCACAAATACCTGATACAGAAATTGCCATCAGCATTCAAATTCAGCCATTAAGATTCTCTTCTCTCTGGCTAACTGCCAAGACAGAGACCAAGTGGATGGTTTGTTGAAAGCAAACATCACTGCACTTTTGGGTCCCATTCAGAGATAGCTGAGAACCACTGGCAATAGAAGTCCCTTTCCATTTCCAAGATTCTGTCAACAATTTCACTCTTTATGGCTGTCTTAATCGTGTGCATGAATAAAACACTAGCCTGCTCAGACACATCTAATGCTGTATTTCATCTTCCTGTATATTGGCATGTTTTTAAAGTTTCAGCTCATTACAAGAACACATACTTCTATTGCCTGTACAATGAGTAACTGGATCACTGAAGTTGAAGAGAAGTGGAAAAAGAACGTTAAGTTTGTCCTACCAAAACAAAGACATACAAAAAAAAAAAAAAAGAGTAGAGCACATAGATACCCTACTGACTCCCATTTATTCATTGTGAGCAAACAAATTCACTAAAAATTACTGAAATTTCATTAAAAAAATTAATGCTCTCTCTGTAAATGGGAGCTGACAGGAGCTCAAAAAAGCTGGGGTCACAAATAGGAGCTCTTCCTTATTCTTAGCCCTTCTAGGTATTTCCATATTGCTTCAGAGCAATTTTAGATAAAAGCACAGTTTATAATTCATTATGAAAATATCCACTGTAGTGTTTTTAGATACAATTTTTGACAAATGGTATGACAAAGTTTTTGGATGTACTTTCTACCATTACAATTCTAGAACACTCACCTATAATTAAATACAGGAAACAGTAAACTGACTGCAAGACCAGCAGCAACTACTGTAGCATATCTGTAATAAGAAAAGTTGGAAAAAATATCATAGAAGCACTGTTATTTTTACACCATAACTGATATCTGTATGCTTTATTTTTATTAGGCTACTGCACAGCAGGGGAGCTTTTAAGATAGTAGATGAGATTTTAATGCAATGTCATTCGAAGCACAAAGTTCAGTCATGAAACACGTTAATGCTGTAGTACTACTGAAATAAAAGGGGGTGCAAGTCAGACCATTTTGCTTAGAAATATAACACGTTCAATTTAAAGAAAACAAACATGTAATGGCATAGTTTTAAATAAATAGTGCCAAATCTCACCAACCTCAAAAGATGAAAAATAGAATGATGTTTCTGTAACAGGAAACATTTTATAAAATGTACAGTACACATGGAATTATTACAACAGACATTGTTTTCATACATTACTAGGTGCTTTACTTATGGGATAGATTCTAGAACCTCGGTTATACAAACAATTCTGTTAACCCATACAGACTTCTCAAATACAAACTTCGGTACCCGAGTCATTTGTACCATTTATTCTACAGTTTTTAAAATAGAAACAACTACTTCTTTTGCTCAGCACAAAATTCAATTAGCAATACAAAAAAACCACACCCACACCAATGAATTAAACATTTGCTAACTTTTAACTCGTCGTTTCTTTACTCCACGTATCCTTCCAGAAAAGGAAAAAAAAGATATGTATCATTGGTTACTTTCAGGCAAAGTAATAATACTTGATGGATAATATTAGATGCATAGAGCCTGATTGCGTTGGTTTTTTGTCAGTGACTTTGGAATATTCTAGCCCATTTCAGAGAATGATTGGAGTACTTGTGCATATTAAAAACTAATCGCAGCAGTCACGCAAGTACTGTGCTGCCTTTGCCAATACAAACCACTTCACTCTGACATCTGAACTAGAATATAACAATCATTTGTTTAAAACACAGTTATCAGATAATACATGAAAGCAAATATAGAGGTTGTTAAACACAAACCAAGGTTTCTCAAACATTTTCTTTCTATACATTGTTCCACTGAAGTCCTACAAGACCAGATCAAGTAAATAGGGCAGGAAGAAGGAAAATTAAAGACTTGTCCTACCAAGTCTGGAAACTAAAACAAAACAACAGAAAAACAACGTATTAAGATGAAGATGTGGCACATACTGTTTAATAACTCCTGCATTTTGCCAAACAGAATTTCCACAGTATTTCTAATTAAAAAAAAAAAAACCCACCAACCCAAAGCACAACTGAGCTAACTCCAGATTTCCCACATTTGGATATTCTTTGAGCATTACATCTAATAAAAAACTGCACAGAGAGAAAAAACAAACAACAAAACAAAAGGTGCAGGGAACTGACTACATACAGAACCTGCGTTGTGTGGATGTAAGTATTGCTATTTTCTCTAACTTCTTTTTACTCACATAACGAAAAGGTTTAATTGACAGAAACAACTTCTTAGCAATCTCATTGGTAAGAATTCTGTTTTAACAGTTCTGTGTGTTCTCAAAAAGAGTTAGTTTTGATATTTAATAAATTTGAGTCTTATCTCTATTTTTCAACACTCTATTTCCCTTAACAATGAAAACATTATTAAGCATACCAGAAAGGTTTTAAACAAAATACTGTGAATTTCCTTTTCAATGATAAAGTATCTGTAAGACATTTTGCATCAATACTTATTTCCGAAATGGAAGTGGCAACTTTCTCAGAAACATAAATGCTAAAATTTACTTTTGCTAAATATAAAGCTACTTCTTAGGATACAATATACAAAATCTGATATTCGTGCAGAATATATTGTGCTTTAGTACACAGCTATATATTTTCCAAAAAGATTTTGGTATTTTAAAAGCATCTTTAAATACAGTATTGTAAGGTCAAATTATTTTAAATACAAAAATCTACAAACAGTGACATTTACAGAAATAGAAATTGGTAACTTAAAGATCACATCTTTTAATCAGATCTTCTCATACATGCTAGCCTCAAAAGAACGCTGTTCGCTACAAGCAGCATCTGCATGGTTTTAACACTCAGCTATGCACTCACATTGCCCCAGGGCTGTGCTGTACAAGGCTATTGAAAATGATCAAACTGCAGAATCAACACCTTAAATTTTCCCATAAAACCTCCAACAAATGTTTTATGTGCATTATGACAGAATAGCAAAAATGAAAAGGGACATTAAAATAATTTCAGTGTATGGTTTTTTTCCACTAACTATTTGTGCATCACGTTTGGCAAGCACAGGACTAATCATGTCATCTGTCTACTCACGTGCTGAGAACTGCAAACTATAATTCAGTATAAAATACAATAACCTTCTATAATAATTATACCCCGTTTAGAACTAAGATTAAAATAAACATAACTGTGCAGATTCATATTTCCTATAAATTACTAAAAAGGTGAGAGATTCAGACATTTTGCTTATACGTAAGCCTAATATCTGTATCCTGTGCAAAAGTGCAACCGTGTTTTAGATCTGAGGCCCAACTGAACACATTTGTCAGTAAAGAAAACATACCTGAACTCACTTAACGTGGAAAACAGTGGCTCTCAGTATCTTTTGAAGTTATGCTTTACATATTTAAATCTGTTAAAACTGCAAGTTGGTAAAAAGTAAAAAAGAAAATAAAATATTGAAGTTCGTATATAAATGGGTTTACAAAGCACAACAGTAAGCTTCAAATAATTACATTTCTGTAATACAAAGAGGTGGGATGATTTATTTCAAATACTTGAACGTTTCTGATCTTCAGGATCTGATGTCTGTTTAGCTGCTCGCAGTGTGTGCATGCATACGTTTCGCTACATCATAGACATAGGTTATGTCTGGTCGCTTCTCCGGATCCGGGTTGATGCACATATTAACTAATTGTCGCAGCTAGGAGAGGAAAATAACATGTAAGAAAGCCAACAATCCTGCCAAGTAGTATTTAGGCATTCTCAAATTCAAATCGAAAAGACTGGCAATAATTAGCCCAGCACAGCAACTCTGCATAAACACACACTCAGCACTCTCCCTCAACACATACTGCACACAGTTTTATGCAAGCCATGTATACAAAACTCAATTTTTTTTTTAATTTTTTTTTTTTTTTTACATTTTATACTATTGCCAGAAAAAAATATGAGCATAAAGAGTAATGAGGAGACCCAAGTTCTAATTTTTCCAACATATAACTTCAAATGAGCACGTAACTTCATTATACATCATTTAAATGGCAAGCCCTACTAATCCCGGTGTGGACTTCTTAATTTAAAACCTCTACCTTTGAGTCAGTAAAATTCTGAACTTAAAAATGAAAGTTGGGAAAGTACTTTGAGGAAGCATCACACTATGTTGGCCTTGGAAACACGATACTGTAGTAAATAACCTTTGGCTTAAGTCCTGGTTTTTATTTGTAGGCCTAAGTCGTTAATTTTCCTTTATAGAAAGAAACAATTAATATGTTCACAGAAGCATTCTTAGGTGTGATTACTGAGAAAACCTAGTTCCTGCAACTAAGAGAGTGACCTCATCACCATGATTATTCAAAGGCAACACAGACAGCATATTCAAATGTGCCATCAGAGAGTTCCCTTCCTGCTTTGTATAAAAAGATCAAGAAGGATTTTAAATTCTAATTATACTGTTAGTTTTTCTGAAGATGAATTTCAATGCACTAGAGTAGGAAGTCCTGAAGTTGAAGGAAGAAACATTACATACAACTATTTACAACTTTGTTTGCAGAAATTGCAAACAGCACACTTTGTACAGTTCCTCCACAATTAATAATACAAAAACTGTCACTAAAACACTCCACTTCTTTAGTGAAAAGAAAGTAATACTTATATATGTGCTGATGAATTCTGAAGATAGTGATCAGATTGCTCATCAGTTTACTTTAATGTTTCTCTTTTTGATTGATGGCCAGATCCAGCAACAGACCTGCTACTTGAATCTCAAATATGTTAAGTTTATCTGACTAACGGATTTTAAAAGCTATCACATTCCTTCTGGCAGGCAATAAATACCACTGACAGGAAAAATTATTAGTCCATAGTAACGCCCAATTATTTGGGGAATAGAATACTGGAAATTATGAACTACCATAACAAATAATCGCCAAAATGTAATAGAAAAAGTAAAACAAGCTCCTGTAGAAGCAGCAGCAGGGACACAGAGTTACCAGCAGACACAATATATTAGCAGAGAGCAACAGCTTGCCGTGCAACAGCTCACACAGCCTACATGACAAACAGGAAACACTTGAGAACATCCAAAAACCCCAATCCTGAAATTAGAACCAAATATGTAAACATTTTATAAAGAGAATACAAATGTAATTTATCTGGGGAATACAACATCGAGTCTTGTACATATACATATATCTTTATCTGTGAAGAGTTCCATCTGTTCAGTAGAACTGCATAGAGTAAATAAAGTCTTAGTAAAAGATTGTGAAGGATTGACACCTATAAAGCTATCATTAGAGGAATAACAGGATTCTCTCTTTTACCAGTAAATTGGCTGAAGGTAGAATAATACAAGTAAATCCTCCAATAAATTAACATGCAAAAAGCTTGAGAAGTTGTGTTTAGCTTCGCTAGTCCACTTCATGTTTTTTAATTGCTGGCCCATGGTAACTGATTTTGTTTTCTAAACTGATCTTTTCCATTTTAAAAAATATTAAAACCAGTAAATAATTTGAGTCTGAAATTAAGTCATTAAACAGGATGCCTTCCTTTAGAGTTGCTTTGTTACTTCTGTTATAGTATATTATAGTTCAGAGCTCCAAAGACAGCCATAGAGATTCAATGGTTACAAAGACACAAGCAAAATGGCATCACTGCGTTAGGTAAGGCTTTCATACCCTATTCATCTTTGTAAGTACACCTAGAGAAACCAGCCATCTACATGATGCCTTGGCTGTTTGCAACTTGTACAGTTATTTACTAACCCTAACCAAAATGATCATATAGTCACTGCTGTCCAAATGCAAGAAAATGTTTATGAGAACATTAACAAGGGACAGCCGTGAATCTGTTTCTTCAGAAATTCTTTTCTCAACGCAGTACAAGAGATGAACTCTATCAGTGGTAACAACCCTTCGCAATTATATCACAGTAAAATAAATAGCAGTCATCAACGTGGCTATAAGTCTTACTACTTAAATGCTGGTCATTGCTAACACTGCTAAATCTCCTTCTCCCTCCCCTCCCCAGAATTTCAGTTGTAAGAGAGCACAGCAGAAAGAAAATAGTTACACACGGACACAAGCTTTCACAACTGAAAATGGGCTCCTGCTGGCTGCTAATACTTGGCCATAGTATTACTTCTTAACTACCTACATGAGTAACTATCTGAATGAACCTGAGATCACTTGTCAGCTCCTCTAGTACTTATGAAATTCTCATGAAGCAGAAAAGCCTGACAGTACCACAGGAAGAGGCACTGGGTCTCAAGTCAGACTACCACTCGAGACAGAGTAAATTTTTTTTAGTATTAACTGGCACAGACTGGCCAACAGGCAGAACAGATTTACGACTGAGCTGGAAGGAGCTCCTGTTGCATCCCCACATCCCCAAGCTGCAAACTTCTTTGGCTGCTTACTGTTCTTAACCTCCTCTGTGCACTTAGCGCAATGACTGTGTTTAGCCTGGAGCTTAGCCTGACACTGGAGCAGTGGGATACACTTTCTTTAACTTTAGCAGTTTTTTCAGCTATGAAATAAACAATTATCGCTCAAGTCAGGAGAAGGGGAGGGGGGAATACTAAGTACTGTGACAGGCAAGTACTTGGCACTGTCATGCAACTGAGAAAGAAAACTTTTTGTATAAGAAATCTTGGATGATTGAAATAATAATAAACTCACAAACCTTACTCTGAATAGGAGACCTTCCTGAAACTCAGTGTTGGAAGGAATGCTGGCAACCCACATGGCAATTCTAGACCAGGGGCCTGGCTATGGACTTGTGAGGAAAATTACCTCAGAGGGAAGACTGGAAGACTTCACCTACCACAAAAAGCAATGGGATGCTAATATTGGCTGACAGGATTTTATGAGTATTGACTGGGGGCGGCAAGGGAGCCCCAGCTTTCAACTCCCTAAAACAAAACATATTTCTGTAAATACCGAGTACTGACCCTGAACATCAGGGTTTCTTAAGGAATATTCAAGAACAGTGATATGTGAAGTTGTTAAACATGCAAAAATCTTGGATAATAACTCTTACTGCTCAACAAAATTTGTGAAAACACATCTTAGACTACTAGGATTTCTAATCAAAAATTTATCTCATTAAAATTTACTTACATTTCTCCCAAAAAGCAATTGCCTAATATTTTGTAATGTAAGTGTTTACACTCCTACATCACAGGGTGCATCCATGAACACTCAATAGAAGTGTTCTTTCAGAAAAGTCTTCATTATAGAATTTGTGAATTGGAGTATTTAGAAACCCCTGAACATTACTGCTCAGAATGTGCTCCCGATCTGGTTAAAGAGTAAATCCCCAGCTTCCCAGTACAGATCATTTAGGAGAGTAAAATAATACAATAGACAATGCTTGCTCTTTCCTTTTTTTTTTTTTTTTTTTTTAAACTGTTTGTGCTAATAAAGCATTTTTCAGAGAAGACTTTATTTTCTTTTTTATTATACTCTGGTGCAGTAACTAGCACACATACATGGAGTTTTTTTGCATACACTGTAGATAATGCAAGTTTTCACACTGGAACAAAAGAAATGCTCTCAGTGCCATCTCTATAGTTCAGTTGATTACTTTTTTTAAGTTACTATTTCCACATCTATTACTGCTCTGAATCTCTCATTATATTTTAAACTCGCTGGTGTATTTTATAACTACCCGGTTTACTCAAAGCATAGACGTAAACGCCTGCTTTCAAATGAAGCAAATGTAACCTGTGCTTTGCATCTGCTTCCGACACTGGAAGCTACACAGAGGTAAGCAAAAGGTGGAACCTCTTTCCCTGTCCCAACTCCAAGACCTTCTATCTGGGCCAGGCTTTGATATCTGCCCCTTGGCTGGAAATCCGCATATCCAACTTCACACTTAGCTGCAGCGAAGTAGCCCCGCAGGCAGGCCAACTTCAACGAACCACTAGTGGTATCATCATTAAAATCCTGCTGAAGGTCACCATGGAAACCGCCTGCTGAGGTTTCACTGCTGCACTCGGCATCTCCTAATCAGCTACCATGTGAAATGCAAATGCAGACAGTCTGAAAATTAGTCAAGAAGAATAGAGGATGAGGATGCAGATATGTGAAATATTCATGCGCTTCATGGAAAAAGGAAGACAGCATGAATGACACAACAAAGAACGGCCCCTGACATTCTTGCTATCATTTTGCATTATTGTTCACACCCTACTGTATTTCTAGGCCTCCAGTTCTCAAGTTGGTTATGTGAACTGCCGTATCTATAGTCTACAATAAATAGTAATTAAGAATGGCCAAGGTAAAATGACTAATTGGTAAACCCACAAAGAGGCTTATTGCACAAATTCCACAATAGATCAACATTCCATCCTTCGCAAAGTCACAGAACTATCCTTTTAAGTCCAGTTTTTGCTTCCATAAAGAGGAAAAATTGTCACAACAATACAAATAAATACAACAAAACAAAACACTGGGCAGTTATCTTTTATTAACAGTCCAATCACTGTCTTTGAAAGCAAAAAAATTCAAGGTTCAGAATTACAATCCTTATTCTATAAATGAAAATGCACAAAACCTTCTGTTTTTTGGATGGTATTTCAGTGCTGGTTTTTATTTGCGTTTTCCAAGTAATCTTTAATTCACATTGGCTGAATTCAATTAGAATTGGTTACTAATCTGCATCCTTTGCTTTACAGCTTCTATCGGTTCGCCCTGTTCCTTTTCAAAGTGGCAAAGTTATTTCAAAACTAGCACATTAGATCATTTACAAGCAAACATTTATGTTTTTTAATCTTGTTTCTTTGAGAAAAATATTTAGTTTCTTTTCATTTTATTGTTTTTTTTTTTTAAAAAAAGGAAGTATGCCCTTAAATGCATTAATGACAGTAAAGAACTGCTATGTATCAACTTAAAACATACCCTGCTGTGATATGCAGTTATATTATGCCATGCTACATTTCTCTGAAATTTACTGTTAGCACCCACCCTTTCTTGTAAAAGACCTGCCATTCAATGGTATCAAACAGTACTTCATAGTTGTATAATGCAGATAAATGGGAACTTTATCTGTAGTGAGCTACATTGTATTGATTTTAATGTAAGCCTCTGGAGAAACAAAGTTAGTGCACTAATTGATTGCCAAGCGCAAACTTGTATAGTTGTGCTTTTAGAAAAGCGTAATACATATGTAAGACTCAAACCCACTATGACGTGTAGTACATATCACTGTGTATTCTAGGACAGCCTTTTGAGCAAAGAAGCTCAATGAAATTAAGAAGCTAACAGGATGAAGTTTCCACCTTTAATCGCCCCAAAATTTTACACTATTTCAGGGAAATGTTTTGACAGAAGCACTTAAGCAAGTTCAACGAGCAAACACTTACAGGCATCATCTGCAAATAACATAAAACTACACAAGTTCATTACTACATTGGAAGCGTGCCAACACTAAAATGAGGATCCAGCCTATGAAAAGGAAATTACTTACTTCTTCCGAATAGTGATCTGAAGGGAGAGGTGGATAGTCACACTGCTCTATCTTCTTGCACAGCGAGTACAAGTTCATTTTATCACCATAAAAGGGACTCTGCAGTGCAGCCATCTGTTTAAGGAAAATGCACAGTTTTCTTTTGTGTTTTTAAGTACATTTTTTGCCATAAAACCTGCAACACTAGCAAATCAAAAGCAAATTTTAATGATTTCCTGTCACAGAGCTAAAATCAGAAGTTCTTTAGCTATCCAAGTAACCAGTCCACGTACTTACTCTGTGCTGTGCCTATCACAATCCTAATATTACAGTGCTTTAATTGTATACTGTAGTGACTGTACCAATACCGTATGTGGAAAAATTGGGTAGTTCCACCCAGCGCTGTGAGTTAGGAAAGGCTTTGCACCAGAAAAGGGGGGACTTTCTTCTTTTGGAAGAAAGCTTATTATTTATTAGAAAACATTATCTGATCTAAAGCAATACTGCCTGGTAGAAACGCCGGATAACAGCAGCAGGTTTTGTAGCATCTCACAGCTAGACCTGGATAAAGTGCTGCAGGGTTTTGGTACTGTTTTGTGGGGTGGTTTTCGTTAATTAAAAAAGCTAACAAAGGTTACAAAAATACTCTCATAATTCAATCTGTTATTCCACATCATTTCAAAAATTAATATTGTCACCCAAAACATCATCAGAAGTACAGAACTGATATCTGTAACTGTATTTCACGACTGTAATAGAAGAATGTAGGAATAGCTACTGGAGAACACCTACACAAACAACCATCTTCTAGGCAGTATTAGTAAGCCTATGCTTGGCTTCCAGACAGCGTTAAAACTTGACATTTAAGGTGGAAACCAATGCTATGGCTAGCAGGATTACAAATCTTAAAATTCATTTATAAACTCTCCATTCTGTTCAAAGCCTTCCAAGCCTTTGAACCGCGGCAGCACGAACGTTGCTCTGAGCACAGCGCTGCCCCAAAGTCAGTCACCCTTTTCTACATGTGCTAATAAGTTTGATTTTGGAAGGACAATGTGTACATTCCCCAGACAGGCAGAGTGTGTGTGAAACACGCTAGTCCATGCTGTGCTACTCAGTGAGCTTCAGCAGGGACAGGACAAGCTGAAAATGGCTCTCATCTGTCTTCTGGTCTTCCATATATCAGCTTAACTCTTTCGTGTCTAAGCACCAAGATGGCTGGGAAATACACATGAAAAAAATGCCCGAATTCTCTAACCTTTGCCTGGTATCTAATAAAACATCTCACAAGTAGTTTAGTACTTCTTCATACAAACTTCAAGTAAGAATAAATCATATTAAAGCTCCCCAAGCGAACACAATGCTACAGTTCAACTCTACACTCCTCCCAAACACTCTATAACCGTATTACCAAAACGCTGTTAATTTTGGGATTTACATGCTATTGTCTCTTACCTTAAAAAGAATGTTAAAAATGCAAGCTAAAGACCAAAAAAAGAAAAGAAAGAAAAGAAAAAAGAAAAGAAAAATCAACTGCAGGGTCTGTATGCATGCAGAAATTCTAAATAAATGCACAGATACTCATTTTTGTACTCTAGGTGTTCATTAAAAAGTACTTTTGTTTGAATGCTGCAGAGTGTTAAAAAAAATTCTGAATGTCCCCTAAGGAGTTAAAACAGGAATACTATATTTTCATGCATCTCCTGCTTTGACAGATGAAAAATGTCAACTGTCCTGTTTTTATTTTCAAGCTTTTGCACTATTCATCTGGTTCATTAGTGCATCTCGCTGCTGCCCCTGACAGCTGCTCGCCCTCTCCTCCCAGCAGCTGAATTTTTCAGGCTAATTTGATCCTCCACACTGAGACGATCGCTAGAATGATTGACTTGCTCCCTGACCTCCAGGGTCTGACTTTCCTGATTAGTATTCTGGGGGTGTCTGAGGGACGAAAGCCCACTGTCTGTCTTCAGGGCTGGTGGCAGCTCTCTCTCCTCTCTTTTTTTTTTTTTCCTCCCTCTTTTTTTTTTTTTTTTTGAACTGTAAGCCACCAACCTACAACCCTGTAAGGATGCAATTGCTACGCTGAACAATAAAAGGAAATGTGTAAAACCTACTTTTCCATGTAAAGGTCCATGTAGCAAAAGCACAGCATCTTGATTTTAATTAGTAAAGTCTACTTTGTTGCATATCAATTAAAACTCAAGTGGTAGTGTTTTTGAGGTTTCAGAACTACCAGGGGCTCTAAAATTCAGTCTAAAATATACTTTTTAGCACTCCCACAGCTAGCATTGAATAACGTACAGTTACGTGGGTTAGAAATAATGCTTTTTAAAAAAAAATTATACGTTCTAGCAAATTAGCCTAATCTTAAATGAAAACATAAATGAAGAGAGTTTATCAGTAATTAAGCATTTATTCAGGTGATAAACATGCCACAGCTTTTCCCCAATTAAGCTAGAGAAAATCCAGAGCACATAGCAAAATCAATAGAACATGTTAAAATGCAAGCAGTAGATATAACGTGCACTGCAAAAAGAAACTGATAACACATCCTATGTATTAGACCATGCGTGACCGAAGAACCTTAAAGCAACTTCTTTTAAATAATAAAAAATTAAGCATATATTGAGATTAGTATACCTGAATTTCAAAATTACACCTCAATGAGAAACATCAAAACAAAATAAAATCTGGAATACTGTAGAACTAAACAGGATAAATATATCCCCAAAAAATTAAAAACACATAATAAAGACCTGTAGTATTAGATATTGCCGTGTGTTATAATTACACAATACCTATCAACTGTAAGAATCCTAACTGTTCCATTCTTAAAGAAAAAAGTACCATGCCAACGTAAATGTCACCCTGATGAAACATCAAAAAATAAAAACAGAAAGGTATCTGAAATGTCGAGCTAGCAAATAAAATTAAAATATTTAACTATTTTGAAATTATTTTCTAGATCAAAGAACAAATTCATTTTTACACAGGTTTTTAACATGGTCTATCCAGCGTCGAATAAGCTATCTGGGAAAAATAAAAAGAAACTTCAGAAAACAAGTACTGATTTCTGTCCAGCAGATCCACAAAATTTCATAAAATGTAGAAGAAAATAATAATCTTAAAACATGCTTATTGTATGTAATTTATTCCCTGAGGTTTTCACTTGTTTCCAGACTAAAAAAAAAAAAAAACCAAAACCATTAAAAACCAGGGGAAAAACCTGTAACTAAAAAATCCTCATTCACTTCTGTGCTACCTTTAGTCTTCTTACTTGTGCAAGTGTATGAAGTGGAACACGAAAATGGCAGTTGCCATGGTCAGTGCTGGAGAACCTGAACACGGAGTTACGTATCTGATTTTAACTCACCAATACTTGAGCAAGTGTGACACTTAACTCTTGCAGATCGTCCCAGAAATTTACAGGCAACAGCTACACATGGGTCTGTAAACTCTTCAGAACTGCTATTCGCCCTTCTGATCAACAAATGATATGCAAGAACTCTGAAAACGTAGTTGACTTAGAAGCCTACCTGTCCTTCACACTTTTCTTTGCCTCTATTTGCATTTGCCCCATGTATTCATTTTCCCAGAAGGTAATGAATATAACACCATTTATAATTATGGAAGTGTCACCCACCAACCTCAGCTGTATTAGTGGAGAAGTTACCCCATACTTCTGGTTTAGCTATATGGGAAGAAGCAGTAGAAAAAACACCGATTTTTGCACAGCGAAAGTAACTCCAAAGTTAATTAAGTTAGCAGAGATAACTATAGTAGCCTATGTGATTTTTCATTTCTTTACTTAGGTTTCAAATCATTAAAAAAAAAACTATGTTAGTTTTCAAAAGCATTAGTTGCATAGTTAAGTCAATCCTACTATTATTCAAAGCATTATTACCCAGACCATAAAATCCACACAGGCCACTGAAAGCATCTAAAAGAATTTTTACATCTGCTTATCGTTATTCACTTCTTAACCCTTCACTTATGCCCAAAGAAATGGCTAAAAAAAATCTTCGTAGTAAGCCCAGTAAAAGGACAGTCTCTAATCATACACAAATCTAGTATTTCATATGTGCAAGTTACCATAAGAATTCTCATTATTAAGGCAGATATTTAAGAGCTGACAAACATCTTTTCTAGAATACTATATACTTTTCTCAGCAGCAAGAAAATAGATCTTACAACCATTTCAGTATACTGGGGAAGGGTGCAGGGGGGAAAGCATTATTACGTTCACTCTATTATCAGTATTACCTCATACAGCAGGCAGCCCAGAGACCAGATGTCAGATTTGAAGTTGTAACCATTTTCATGTATTCTCTCCGGAGACATATAATAAGGTGTACCAACTGCAATAAAAACCACAAGTATTTTTGAATAAAAATTTGTTATATAACAGTAAATAGTTTTCCTGATTGAGAAAGTACTTGGTTTTTTTAATTATCTTCCACAGTTTTCATTTTTAGTACACGTGAATTTCAGCTTATACTTACAACTCTTTAGTTTGGTGGAAATACCCACAAATTAGGCTAGAATTTCATCCAATGGAGCTTTACTTTTACTATAGATATCTAATTCTCGGAATTGTTCAGTTGCAGAACACTTACAAGTTATACTTTTAAAGAAGCACAAAAAGTTTCCAGAGTGAGGATTTTCTCGAGGAAGATGCACAGCACACACACCTCCCTGCCTCGCTCCCCTCGAGCCCCGGCGCTGGCTAGAAATGAGAGCAGCTAGAAATTCTCTTCCGTGGGCTTCGATTTTTTTTTTTTTTTCCTTTTGAGAATATATAAATCAGAAAAGGCTGCTTTCGAAACCAATAAGCACAGCTTAACTTGAATACCTGAAACCGAGCCCTGAAATCCAGACGCCCAGCATCCCAAAGAGAAAGGCTGGAAAACCTGGGGGCCAGGAGAAGCCGAGGGGCTGAGGAGCAACTTGGCCACCTGCCATAGATGCATGCTCTGCAAGGCATTTCCATCTCCCCAACCCGTGGCTGCCCTGGCATAATCCTGCCTCAGAGCTGTGGGCTGCAGTGGCACATGGGCTGCTCTTGAAAAGCAGCATTTCCTCACACTCAGAGCACATCTCCATTAGATGCTGCAGGACAGCTCTCCCCCTAATTTTCATCAGCCCCTACCCAGCTGTGCCACAAGCTACCTGAAAAACAGAAATGCTGATAACTGTTTCAGTTCTCAAAAAAAAATACTCAAAATTTGAGCTCTGGGTTCCTACATAACAGATGAATACAAAAATAATTTTTAAGAAGTTGTGACAAATCATCCGGGTGGCAGCTTTCATGCACCATCTCTAAACACTCCCCC
Organism: Chrysolophus pictus; assembly: GCA_037305975.1. Lineage (NCBI taxonomy): Eukaryota > Metazoa > Chordata > Aves > Galliformes > Phasianidae > Chrysolophus > Chrysolophus pictus. Next base: position 8,586,939 of record CM074583.1, on the reverse strand, counting down.
TATATCCCTCTCCAAAAAACTACTCTCTAAAAGCAAAAAGAAAACAGCTACACAGGTTTTAATTTTCTGTGGAATATTTCCATAGGCACCAAATCTCGATGATGAAATCCAAGTGAACTCAGTACAAATTGACCTTCATTCCCAATTTACCACCTGGCAACGCAGCCAGCAATTAACATCAACACTCTTACTGCAACCTACAGAAACAAATGCTATAACCTCACACTGTTCTATTTAACACACATTATGAGGATTCCGATCTTTTCAAGTTTCTGAATTAGCCTCATCTAGTCAGAATTTAACTCTCCGTGAATGAGACTAACGAATCTGTAATAGCTCGAAATCTGAATGATCTGACTAGAGCTTTAATCAGAATTAATAATTTTATTCTAAACATTTCCAAAAGAATAAGGTTTTGACAACACATCCTACTGTTTATAAAGGCTGACATCTCAAAGCATACTACACTTTCTCAGGGGAAACAGAGTAGGAAAACTAAAGAGCAAACAAACAACTTTCCCCAGCTCAGCCTGGGAAATGCAAAGCCATCTTCCCACAGCCCTGGCTGCTGCTGCTGGAAACCTGCAACTTCAACTGACATCCCTCATAGCACACTGGTGAAAGAGCCACCGAGATTTTGCAGCACAAAGGCAGGGACAGAGCTCACGCACTGCACCCTTGCGCTGACTTGGCTCCATAAACCTTATAAGGAGAGGATGCAAGTCCCAGGAGAGCAGGGGTATCGCAGCCCCAAGTTCTGCGTTGGCGAGGCCAAGCTGCACAGCTGCTGGCTGAGACCAAGGGACATCAAGAGCTTAAAACAAGAGTGGGGAATGGCAATTCAAAGTGATGGAGTGCTGCAAAACCATCCACTCTCAGGGGATTTTGGCATTTATCCACAGGCGAACAGTCTAGAGAGATGGCATTCTCCCCCTGAACGAACAGCATTGGGATGGATGGTTTGCAACACTAATATAGCTCCAGAGCATCTAAAAGCAAAACAAAGCACTCAGCTATTCCAGTGTATCAGCAATGGGAGTTTAAGAGATGTTTAATGACAGCTACCTTTAAACTGGAAACTAATTAAATCGCATTTGGCTTGATACAGCTTTCACAGCTTTGCAGTCCGTACTGTACTCCTCCCTGGAAACCTTGCTTTTCTTCCTCCAGGGACTTGTAAGCTTGGGCACCTTTGAAAATTTTTAGCTGCATTCTGCACCTATTAATTAATGCACAATTTAGTGTATTCAGATGCTTTCCTGGCAGAATTCCTCCAATAAAGAACAAATGTAACAGTAATCTGGTTCTTAACTGGTTACAGAAGTAGTGCCTTCCTTGCGCTGAGCCATCAGCCAGGAACTGGCAGTGAGTAATGTGCCAGAAAGAGGCTTCACACAATCCACAGGGGGCAGCTGAAAACACGGAGGTTTGAAGGTTCAGAGCTTACCAAAAGCAAAGGTAATTTTAACCAGTAGCTCTGGGAAGCCTGCTGATACATTAGGGGTCTGATCTGACTGTGAAAGATTGATGATAGTGAAAAGGCTGAACAAATGCTATCATTTTACAGCGTTTAGCCTAGTGTAACACCTTAACTGCAACACAACCTGAAGCCCCCAATGACCAACAAGTGAAAGGAATAGAAATCACAGTTATGTAGCTGCTGAAACCACAAAAACAACCTGAAGATCTAGACATCATTACGACTTGTGAACTGTTTTCAAGAGAACATGGCACAAAAGATTCGTTACTCTGACAGTCAGGAATTACTGAAGGCATTACAATGCCTCAGAACAGTGAGCAATCTGAGTACGAAGTGCAAGCGACTGCTTCATTTCATTACATGCTATTTTTCCTTCCTCAATCATTGTTGTGGGTTTGTTTGTTTTTTTTTTGTTAAGTAAAATACAACATCATAATACAGTAAAGATGTAATTTTCTTTAGTGATCTGAAGAAACAAGAGGGATCACAGACAGAAAAAGAAGAGGTAACAGTGAGGTGTAGATGCTTCTAAAAAAAAAAAAAAAAAACACTTGTAACTTATATACTCTGTTTACTCAAGATGCAGAAATGCAGTAAACTACAGGCTTTAAATGTCATCTCAAAAATGACCAGACGAACTGCTTCCTCAGACCCTGCTGCTCCCTGCCATTAAAGATGCTGCAGATCTGTAGAAATGTTTCTTGATGTAAGCCTACTGTTATTGATATGGGGAACAGACATAATGGAAACAGTGATTGTGAGGGACAAAGGAGTTGGATATGAGTGATCAGAGGCAAATAAACATGTATGAAAAGGGGAGTTATGACAAACAGTCCATCTTATCACCTGCATGCTTGATTCTAACATCTCAGTTAAAGGAGACTGTGTTCATTGAAAAAATAAATGCATTGAGGAGGTGAAGCAAATACAGCAACTGACTCCAAATGCTATCAAACTTTTTTAACTGGGAGAAAAATCTGTCCAGCACACGCTAATATTATTTATACAATGCAATGTAATGGCTGATTCAGAAGATGTTCATTAGATGAGCTCTATTTTCCTTAATAATGAAATTTTGCTCACTGGAGAACATACCTGAGTTCAGGAAGGGGGCTGAAAACCATAAGAGTTACTGCAGTAACTCTGCAGAGATTTGACAGAACTGCAAAACAAGACTTCAGTTGAATGGACAGAAAAAAACCTAATTTAAGTAATCAAAACATAACGTTTATGAAAAACTTCATGTCCTGGAAATCACAGGCATTTTATAATACATTCTTTTTCTTTCTTCTTTAAACGTAAATAAAGTAGGCTTTTAAGTGATAAGCTCTTTTTCAACTACAGACATGAGGTCTAAAACAGTGCACTAATCCAAAGTAGTTTTGCAACCTAGCCTATATCATGCAAATAATCCAACTATAGAAATCAATCCATAATTGCTGGATTATTTTATAATGCAGAACTACAAATTCACAACAACTCATCTTCATCTTTCAGATTACAGTAGGAAACCTCAGGTTTCTGTACATATAATAAGGGCTGTTTTAATACAGCTCCTTAATATGATGCTTCAGCTGGAGCTGTCCCCTGCTAGTGCTCCTGCACAACGATGGTACAAGTTGTCAGAACAGTGTGGCTGAGAATATGAAAGTGAGCTTCACAGCTAAATGGTGCTGCATGCCACCACCTCAGTAGGCTTTGACCCCTCTGCTGAGTTAGAGATCCATATATAAGAATAGTTCCTAATATTTTTACAAGGCGGTTGGTTTGGTGTTGTTTTTTATTCCCAATATCTTGCATGAGTTTACAATTAAATTTCTCATATGACACAAGGGCTGATCCAAAAGTAATGCCTCCTCTTTTATTACACTGACCCACATTGGAGGCATGGCAATAGAGGTCAGATCTTCTCACCAGTATTCCATTACAGATTGTTGCAGTGTGACAGATGGCAGCAGTCTGACAAAATGGTGCCCGACATGGAAGTGCTTATGAAGAAAAGGTGTGCCACTGAATTCCACACAGGGAACACATCAGCATTCACTGACAATTGCTGAATGTCTGGAGACCAAAGGGGATGAGAGAGCAGTGAGTGGTGAGTTTCAGCAGTGGGAAAGCCATAAATATGAACTACTTTCAGAGCGACCTACATAGTTCTGTGCTATTGACACGGGTACTACAGAAATGACAAGTTGCCAAACCACCAATGAATCACCAGAATGCAATACAAATGATGATTTGCTTTCAACAATGTGAAGAGGATTACACATCTGTCGCTCTGCCCTGCAAGAAGGCATTCACATCATGGGAGTAGTGACAGCATACCGTGCAGCCATCTAACACAATCACACCAGAGAACTGATTTTTTTTTTCCCTAAGGTGAATCACTGAAATATGGACTATTTTTAGATCCACTGAATGCTTAACAAAATTAAAAGTCACATTTCTCAAGTAATTCCATGAACTGGCATGAGGATTGCCATTTCAAAGAGCATAAGGCCTAGCATCCAGCCACAAAAGAAACCCACAACAAAAACCCACAATCATAGAGAAAGGTATGAGGACATGACTTAATGTATGTTTCTTCCTTACTTGGATTCTCTTCCTGACACTACTTTTCCATGTAATGATTTCTGAAGCTAAGGAACTTGTCAAGCTCATAACAAATCAACAACAATAAACGTCTTCATTTCCTTGGCATTTTCATAGGAAAGATTTTTATTATTTTTATTATTAATAAGGTACGCACAAGCCATAACAGACTGTTTTGGTAGGCTGTGCAGAAAGAGTTAAGAACACTGACAAACACTGTCCAGTTCAGGTTTTATTTTTTCTTCATTTGAATCAAATAGATTATCAGCAAGTATTTTAATTAACCAGTATTATTCATAATTAGCAGTTAGAAGCTGTAGCTAATGAAAATTTTAGTACATTTCTTTATTTCTGAAAGCCCGAGTCTAGTTTGCTACTGAAATTTTTATAAAGCCTGTAAACAAGTATGAAGTGCTACACATGTTTGTAATTCACTCTTTTCTGTGCACCAATGGTTTATGGAACCATAAAAAGATGCAGCTTTGGAAGATGTTTCAGGAAAACCAGCATCAGAAAGTGCATGAGAAAATAATTTGAAAGAACAGTATCTCTAAGTGACATTATAAATCACTGCGTGACTGTATCCATTGTAACCTAAGTTAGCAGATCAGCAAAACCTTTCTTCTAGGCTAAATTCTTATACTGGCTCATAATGAGGGGGAAAATGGGAAAAGAGATGGGGAAAAAAGGTAAACACATCAGTTCTTCTACCAAGAGGCAGAACACGTTAGGAAACAATGGCTTTTGTTGTTGTTTGCTTGTTTCTCCCAGCTCCCTCTCTGTATCAATGGATCCTGTATTTATAAGAGATGAGTTTTAACATATTTGGGTGGTTTCAGATTGTTGGTTTTTTGGTTTTTTTTTTTAAACAAGCTCTCTTCTTTGTAACCACTCCCCTGCAACAGGCCAAAATAAGCCATGGTTGAAGCAGATGGCTCCTCCTTAACTTCCTGACTTCTGCCTCAAACAAGTCTAGCACTCCTATCCTCACACCGAAGTCTACCTCGGATTTTCGGGTGCCTGCAAATGCAGTACAGGAGCAGTTCCCTCTTCATGCTGCTTTGTTTCATTAACAGGCAGTAGAAGGAGCCAAACTATGACAAATAAGAACTGCAGCCAGAGACAGCCACCAACCTGTCAGAGTAGCACAAACAGCAGCAGCACTTCCTCCATCATGCACTGTGCCACAGATTCATGTAAAATACTTAGTGTTGGATTTGAACTTTTATGTGAAACCCAAACACATTTCCTGTCTAGGCTCAATGCTTCTTCTCTGCCTCTTTACCTCTTCTCCAATTAATGCAAGATGGCACATTCGTTAAAGCTTCACTTCAGACCTATTCAGACCTTGTTTGGACTACAACGATATCAGAACACACCACGCAGAGAATCACTGGAAGCCATAAAGGCATGCCCAAAGACCTTCTGGGAGATGGGCAAGTAGGAAATACCTTTTCTAAAAATTCCTTTCCAGAACAATTACGGTTGTTAACATAAGCATCACCCCCATCTCAGATGTGGTAAAAACATGGTGAACATCAACCCTCCTTTTTCCGTATTGTATTGGCAACTTGGACTAATTGAATAGTACTCAATTAAGAGATGAAAATAAATATGGTACATTTTAATTAAAGAAATAGTATTTCATAGTCTAATTAGAATGATCGATCTGAACAAACAATTTTTTGTGGGGCCTAAAAACAATTTTAAGTGGGGACTTAAAACAGGGACTACAATTATTAACTAAAATTTAAGAAAGCCAAGAACAGATACCTGCCTCATCATGCACTTTTGTGAAACAAAAATAACCAAAAGCCTAAAGACTGAATAATCACCTTCGTTAAAAAATCTCATTCAGATGCATCTGATTTGATTTTACCTATTCATATTCCACTGCTGCTAAGGTCCTCTGTCTGCCTCCATGTCCTTTAAAATGATCAGGAAACAATTTTAGACATTACCACCCATAGCGCTGCTTTTCCTGCATCTGGAAGTTCATTTCACACCCTTTGCAGTCAGTGTCCAAGGTAGAATTCAGCAATCACTAAGCAGGCAGTGCAGGGACAAAAAGCTAAAGATGCTACAAAACTACATAAACAGACTGTAAACATTAAACCTAAAAAGACGCTGCTACTCCAGAAGAGAACAGGATCTTAAATTAAGAAAACCTCTTAGATTCTGTCACTTGTTCATTCACTGTATTTAAAGTATCTGTCAAAGATTTTTTTCTCTGAAGTCATTCCAGACTCCAAATGCTCTCATACATTACTCAAAAGATACAACAACTTCAATTAAATTTTTGCTTGGAAAATATACTGGAGTGTTTGTTTGAGGGGGTGGGTGGGTGGGTGTGTGTGTGTGTACACAACACAAAGAATAAATCTGGCATTTCAGAAACCTTTTAGATATCTATAAAAATTTAATTTCTCCCTTTCAAAAATCATTATAGTTCATAAAGCTCAATTCAGCACTCTTCTCAACTTATTTAGCATAAATTGAGGAACCCCATCTTAAAATATTTAAGAATTACCCTAACAAAAATAACAACATACAGTACCCATAAAAATTAGAATAACAGTCTTTCCATGTGTCATTCTTAAGTTTGTAAGGACAAGAAGGAAGAAAATAAGAAGTCATTATGCACTGGACTTTTTCCCAAGCTGATCAGTAAATGTTCAGTCAATTTCTACAGTCATTTGGAAGTTGATCTATTACATATTTTTATTTCTTTTAAGTTAGCAGATGCTCCTCTTTCTGATCTTTCCAATCACATCATCAACATGCCTTCAGTGCTATCCATACAATATAGAAGCATAAGCAATTACCACATTCTTGTCGTAGATTAAGTTCACTCAAATAAAAAAAACACGTCAGTATTATTGATTTTATTTTTTGCTATCATTTCTAAAAAAAATGCTACTGAAATGAAGACCTGTTTCGAGGCAGAAGCATTCATTACATGATTCAAAGGAAAAACAAATACAAATAACTGTTTGCCTGAAAACGACAGCACCTCAGTGTTACAGTTTTCCTGTATTTAACGTCTCTGCCCATCCTAGTCTTTTAAATAGCATTAGCTGCATCTAACACCTTTTTTTCTCCCTTCAAATGAATGGCCACAGTATTTACACCATGTCAAAATCCACCTTCTCCCCACCTGCCCCTCAGAAAAGCTTACCTAAAGAATGAGCAGCTGTGGTTTTGGAACTGAAAAATCGGCCAAGACCAAGATCTCCAAGCTTTACTACTCCCGTAGCTGTAATGAACACATTAGCTGGCTTTATATCTGAAATAAATAAATACAAATAGAACTTTAATACTATGAAGTAGCAGAAAAAGCTATCGCTCTATCAATAATAAGCTGAATGACATCTTTCAGTATAGACAATGCTATTTGACAGTGCTGCTCAGAAAAATTCAATCTCTTATTCCAAATTTCACAATAATCATTTTAGTTGTCCAAACAGCACACAAGCAAAACATTTAAGAAAATGAAAAATATTAAAATCCAAAACAAACAAACAATAATACAACCCACCTGATAACTACAGAAACATACACAGGTAAGTTGTGTAAACTTTACACAATGAACACCATTAGAACCATAAAAACTCTCATTTTGCTCAAAATCACAGAAGAAAATGTTTCTGTGAACAGTAAATCACATTTTTTGTCACTTTCGCCGATGAGATTATCTGCAGCAGCAAGATGTCATTTAACTGAATGAGGGAATTCACTGATACTTTAACAGCCAGCATTAACAATAAATAAAAAAATAAAAAGATACACTCTGGAGAATGTTTATTTGAACTCTTCATTGGAATTGGGCTAATCAAATAGAAACAAAGAAAAATAATGATGTATTCCCCAGACAGTTATTTTTTACAAGCAATATTCTCTTTAAGTTTTCATCTAATCCTCTAGAGACGAGAGCGAAGACTTTTATTCTACGATTTTTAACTAAACAACTACCCTGTCAGTCTTCTAAATAAGCCAGCCCCATGCTTGTTTGGCAAGTGTCCCTAGCTCTTACCGAGCTCATTGGCTCATAGGCACAACACACTGCAGCTCACAACTTAAAAGAAAATCACGGAAGTGTGAAGACACCAGTTTGCATAAGATATAGGTTTGGTAAAAGTGACTGTTAATAACCCTTCAAATGCCAGCACTCCAAGTTTCTAAGGTGGTAAAGTACTAAGATTTAGAAAGGAAGACAAGAAATTTTGTTATACTCCCTGACCTAGTTTTCAGGACTTTAAACCACGGTAGGCAAAACAGGTCAATACAGACATCAGTTTGAGTTAAAAACATTTTGACTGTCCTTGGCTTTGATATATAATTATCTATAGATTCACAAGAAAATCTAGAAGTAGTATTTCAGTTTAAGGAACTCTTTCATTTTGAGCTGAAATAAACTCAACTATTTTAGTCATAAAAGCATTAGAGAAAGATAGCTGTAACTTACAGAAAGAATCTACAGCTTTACATCCCCCTCTGTAAAATTTGCACTTGCAGATAGCCATACAAATGCACAGGGAAGAACAGCAGAACCACAAGAGAAAGCCATTTGGGGAGGGAGGTCCTGTGCATCTAAGTTCATCTTGCTAAAAGGTACAGCAACTTTGGCTGCAAGTGACGCAGCTCAGCAGTGATAGAGGGACAGGGCTTTTAGGCAGCTCTCTGCATCCCAGAAGAAGGAAGCCACCAAGTAAGGACTTGTGATTTCACCTCAAGTCCATACACAACTTGTATGTCATAGACAGAAGGACTTCCAAGGCAAAGAAAAAAAATGTACATCTGAGAAGCTGCTATACAATTTGTTTTCTTTGACATGCAGTTAGAAAGCAAAGTGAAGACAACATACGGAGGAGACAGACAGCCATCCAGAGGCTTACAATGGGTAAAAGTGATTAAGAACCTGACAGGGATAGCTGACAAGTACAGGGGCTGCTGGGACACACTACTTGACACAGAGATCAGGAAGAGCAGAGAAGAGCAGAGAAGAGGGGAAAAACGCTCATGCCTGCACGTAATCCAGCAGGTAAGGAAAAAAGGCCAATACATCACTGGAAGGATGCGCAGCAGGAGGTAAATACCTTTCCAAGGGAAAAAAAAAAAAGGTGGAAGAGGTGAAAAGAAAGGATGAATAGCTGTTTGAGAATGCAGGTAAGTATACTTAGAGAGGACTGGCAAACAGAGGAGGACAGACAATATGAGCCAGGAAAATGAACTGAGCAAGGGAAGAGGCAGCAGCAGCAGCAGCAGCAAGGTTTCCATTAGTTACAGAACTAGCACAGATTTTGAACGCAGAGTATCACAAGCTGCTGCTGCAACCAAATGCCTACCACAGCCAAGCAAATGCATGACTTCTGTCACACTTGGCCGTTCCTTACAAAACATTACAAAAACATACATTGTGTCAGCTGCTGAAGATGATTCCATTGTGATTTTATTCGGTGTAACTTGTGTAGAACCAGCTTAATTCCCCACACTGTAAAAGGCTTAGTTAAGACAAATCTTTGATCCTGTATTACCTCTATGCATAACACGACGAGAATGCATATGTTCCAATGCACTGCAAAGCTGAACAAAGTACTTCCAAACGGTTCTTTCAGGAATCAACCTCTTCTGTTTCTTAAAATGCTTAAAGAAAAAAAGATAGCGAATATCAAAATTTAAGACTTGCATACAGCAGCTGAACAAATAAAAGCATAAATCCTTTATCTAAAAATCAAGCACAAGAGGCAATTTAAAAGGTTTACTGAAAGATTTTTCCCTCAGTATTTAAGCATCTTTCATCAATCTACGCATTTAGAATCAGCAAACACATATAACCATAATCAGCAGAATGAAACTGCTATTCCCCCAGCCCTCCACACTCAGGACCCGTTAATAACACTATTTGTGTGGCATGCAACAATTCTCAGTGCAGAATGAAATGTGATCAGAACAGCCCAGTGCTGATTAAGTGACCACAGAACAAATGTCTGATGCAAAGGTAGGAGCACTGAACCTCCTGAGTGAAATACTCCCTCACACCAACTTCTATTTCTGTGTCTTTCAAGCAGCAGAAAAATAATGGTGGCAAACAATCACAGAAAGATCACATTAGAGCAAATGAGGTTATCTACTGCAGAAGTTTAAAGGAACAATCATTTCTGAAAATTTCACTGCAATCCAACTCTTGTTCAAATATTTCCCATCCCGTATGAACCACCATCACCAGTAATTGGTAACAGTTCAACAGCCCGCTAGAACTTATGGGAAGGGCAATTATGCTCTACCACACACATCTTCAAATATAATGCTCAGCAACTGAAATAATACAGACCTCCAAAAACGCCTACTGAAAACCTGGAATTCAGCCAGCGCTACCTCATGCAAGTTTGGTCACTGTAATTTCTGCAGCTAAAGGTGAGAAGATTGATAAACTGTTGCTCGCTTTGTCATTTTTTCAACAGAATCCTTATTCTAACAGATTGTAAGCAGACAAAGAAAATACACAAACGGCGTTAGTTAACTTACGCAGAAATAGAAACACTCGCACGTACTTGAATAGCATGTATACACACACGTCACAATCGCACACACCCTAAGTTGATACGACAAACGTTTATTACCCTGGGAAAATAAAAATATTTTCATATACGATGTTAAAATGTGCCACTGAGAAGCTGACAGCCGCATCTGCACGTTACGGAGACGGGCACGAGTACAAGAAAAACGTTTCTAAAGTAGCTGTTGTAAAATGCATCAGTCGTACAAAGGATCACAACATTTCACCAAAGTGGTGCTAGTTACAGGGATTATTTCAAAATGCATTTTCATTTAAATGAGGCAAAGAATATAAATCACTTGTTTAAATATAATTTTCGCAGTCTTGGACTGGATCCAAACAAACCCTGTGTATCTGTTCTCCCCATTGCAGGATTTGCATATCAGAAGATTGTTTGATGTCAACAGGAAGATGGAGACCAGGTTTCTTTTCATTTAAAAACACGTACACAATACATGTAAGTGTATGCACATGAAAGCACAGTTCCTTGATTTAAAATGCATTCTGAAATTACCATAATTATAACTAGGTATTTCATTTAAACATTCCCATTTTATTTATTTATTTTAACTGAAACCTAAGTAAAAGCAGTGATGAAACACTATTCACAACAGGACTGAAACGGAAAGATCTTCCATTATGGATTTCCATATCTATGTACTTAAAAAAAAAGAATATACTGATGGCTTTCAGGACAAGCAGCTGTACTCAACTACCAACTGTAATGCTGTAGCTGACTGTACACCAAATCACCTGCTTCCATTCCCACAGTGCTGTTGTGCATTCAGTTATTAAGATGCAGTCTCATCCTACAGAAGAACTTAAAACCCTGTACAATCGTAATAACTTCTCTTTCTGAAAGCACCAATAATAATAACTTATTAGCCCTGTAGGTTGAGCCTTTCTCTATATAAGATACCCACACTGTTGAACAACAAGAAGAAAAAGCCATCTTCACTTGCATATATTGAAAAATAACCCCGTGCCTTTAAATAAGCTGACTGAACATTGGTGAAAAGACTCCACTATGAAGAACACACATTTTGCAGAACTAGCAACTGAAACACATTGTATATCTCCAGGAAACAGATCTAGGAAAAAGAATCTCACTGTTGCTTGGAACTTCATCTTCTAACACGGAACATAAATCAATGGAATATGTGGTCAAATTTAAGTATATTTATACGAAACAGCATAATGAAATTTATTGTATGTGCTATCTGTAGTCTAAGTAAGATCCTTTGCTCTCCTTTATTTAGAAGACAGTATGAAATTATAAACAGTTCTAATAGTTGCGTGCTTGGCCATTCTGCATAGGGAAGTCAAAAATGCAGAAGACACATCAGCAAGGATTAACAACCTTCACTGCAGCTGAGCACAGCAGCACCATAAGCAATTCACTATTAAAACTAGCTTACAGCCCAGTGCTGTCATTCCTTAAGTCTAAGGTCCAAATACGCAAATAAACCTGAACTTTTCCCTTCACAGCACACACACTGCTGTCACCTGCCCAAATTTCACCTCAGTAGAACATACCTTGCCTGACACAAAGCCTTCAAGAAGTGCTCTTACCATCAACAGTTTACTACGCTGCCTTCTGTCGTACCTAAGGTTCAGAGGGCAGCCCTGCTGCCTCTCCAACCACTGACCTTATAGGGTGTGACACAAAAATAAGCAAAAAAAACACATCCTAAAACCTTCGAGGTGAAAGACCATTCTCAATATAGCAGAGACAGGGCAAAAAGAGAACTGCTGGTGCATGTGCACCAAAACCCTGGGCTCTGCTGCAAGCATCTGTTTTACCTGGTCAATAGAGAACACAGGCACACTCAGGCAGCAGACTGCCTCCCAGTAAGAATTTCTCATTTCAAAAGCTATAGCCCATATCTATACATTTGAGAACAGAATCACACTGAACTACTTACAAGGTTTCTCGGAATGTTTGTAGAGATAAACCCATAATTCAGTCATTTCATAAAACAGGATTATTTTTTTCTGGTCATAGATTTGTTCTCAAATACCTTTAGCTTTAGTGTAGGCATTTACATCAGCAGTTTCTCTTAGTCACATTCCCATGCCACTCCACCCCACTCTCTCATTTTTATTTATTTATTTATTTATTTTTAAACAGTCTTATTGAGCAATTTCATCATGGGAAAAAATGGAACTCTCTAGGTTTTCCCTAACAAATTGCTAAAAGAAAAAAAGAATACTCCCAAATGTTTCCAGCTAAATATAGCTACTTTGCACATAAACAGCGTATGCCGTGCCAGTTTCTTCCAGACAAAGAAAAAAAATAAGTAAAGCACAGAAGGGGAATAAAAGTTTAAAGTCAGTACAAAAGCATGGAAGTACATTATACTGAGTTTCTAACGATGACCTGATGATCCTATAAAGGTCATATTCCAAAAGCTAAAGTAACAGCAACTAGCAAATAGTCCTATTGAGGCTCAGTGAGGGCAGTTCAGAGAATAATCCTTAAGGAAGTGTGCTCAACTATGTTTGGTTTTTGTAAGAAAATTAAGAATTTCCTGCAGATGAACAAAGACAAGTGAGAACAGATGACTTCAACATAAGTGCAGATTTCAGGTATGCTTACACATCAGCAGCCATACTTTGGAAAAAGTATTCAGCTCTGATGTTAGTGTGTCAGAGAATTTTAAAGGTGTGATTTAGGTTGCTTCAGACCTCACTAAACAGGAGGGTTCAAGAACCCAATTAGACTGAACTAGAAATCAAGAGGCTTGTGTACATGTATTGTAAAAAGACAATAAACTGATAATGTGAACAGTTTTCATCAAGTCAGTGTTAAAAAGCGTTCTGCCCCTAAGTAACTGTGAAACAAGTCTCCAAGACCATTCACCGCTCTTCTGCTGTGAATGCTCTAGGCTAGAGTTCTTAGCAACTTCTGCTTGTGATTCCTGAAGATTCTCTTAAAATGCAGAATCATCTAGGTTGGAAAAGACCTTCAAGATCATCACATCCAACCACCAACCTGACTCAGCAAGTGCCATCACTAAACCATGTCCTTTAGTATCGCATCCACAGATCTCTTAAATACCTCCAGGAACAGCAACTCCACCACTTTATTGGTGCCAATGCTTGAACATCCTCTCCATGAAGAATTTCTTCCTCACATCCAATCTAAGCCTCCTCTGTTGCAACTTGTGACTATTTTCTCGTATCCTGTCACTTCTCATTTGAGAAAAGGGACTAACACCCTTCTTGCTGCAACCTGCTGCCAGGTAGCTGTAGGCAATGATTAGGCCTCCCCTAACCCCAGTTCTCTCAGTTGTCTCTAATCTATGTTTTCTAGTCTCTTTGCCAGTTTCTCAACTCGTTCGTGCTCTAGCACTCCGAGGTACTGAGTAATATGATTTAGTGGGCATGGTGTGATAGGCTGACGGTTTAACTAAACGATCATAGTGGTCTTTTCCAATCTTAATGAGCTTATGTTTTAGCATCTCAGTATTCTTCTTGAATTTAGGGACTCAAACATGAACATTACATTCAAGGTGCAGTCCTCACCTGTGCCACACACAAGGGGACAATCACTTCCCTAGGCTTGCTGGCCCCACTAGTTCTGATGCAGGCCAGGATGTCATCAGCCTTTTTGGCCACCTGGGCACAATGCCACCTGCCTGAGAACAGTGGAAGAGGCAGCTGAGACAGGTAATTCCAGAAGTACGGGCAGGAGTCTTACTGTGTAAGTACAATGGACAAATCAGAACTGGCTAGGGCGAGCTGGGTCACAATAGAAGGGTGAAGATTGATTCAAATATCTACACGCTCCTGAGAGACTTGTATTTCTAGAAATTGAGTTTCTACCTCAGTTATTTTCTATTTAAAAGGTCATATGGTTCTAGCAGGAAAGCAACGTTCCAAAAGCAACTTTCGGCTCTGTTCACCAGAATGCCAGACTAGACAGGTCCTTCCTCTCAATGAAATAACAATATCAAACAAGGAAACCCACACAACTGAGATAGAAACAACTTCTCAAACACATTCTCCTTTCAAATACAGTTAAAATGAGGACAAGAACTTAAAAAAACAAATCTAGCACAAAAAACACGTGTCAAAATTCAGATATTTCCACTTCTACTGTATATTTTCATGCTAATATCTATTAATTGGACTGCTAATATGATTCCTGATTAAATTCCATTGCGAGTTTGGACAAAAATCACTACAAACCCATATTTATACTCATCCAATCCTTTCCAAAGATTAATTTCACGTTTCCCTACAGTCTATCTATAATCACTGTGCTCTACCTAACATTATTGCTCATGCAAACAAACAAAAAAAAACAACCAAGAAGCTGCAGCATTCAGAGATAAAGATCACCTACAATAAGCAGGTCTACTTGCAGAGCCACTAAAATAAATTTCCACTACTGAATCACTTTCATTGTCTCTGCAGTTACTGCTGAGCAGAGCTTCTTGAAACACGTAGCTACATGTTTAAATCCAGCAGTATTTGTTTACGTACATTTCTCCCCAGTAAAAACCCTTGGGAAAACTGTTACTGCAAGAAGAAGTGAAATTTGTGTTTGAATCATTAACTCTACCTCCTAATAAAAAGCAGTGGCGTGACACAGTAAATACAAAGGTTTCCATTTTAGCTTTTTTTCTTCATTTTACTACAATTACAGCAGACAAGTCTGATATCTTTCCATGTTCAGCAAGTTACCTGCACAGCTGCACAAACACTGACACTGCAAATTTTGCAAATGAACTCAGTGAAAACCTAAAAAAAAAATGAAATAAGTCTTAAAGTATTGCTCACAGGGCATCTCGAACAGGAAGAACACTAAAATCTATTAGTTCTCACTTTTCAATTCTCCCTTCTCTCTTAAGAAAAGTAAGGTTGACAAACAGTTCTGATAGCAGTGGGCAACGGCAGAGATGAAACACCCCCAGCACTTCTGCTCCAGTCAGACCTACCTGAATAGCTTCCTGGCATTTGACACCAAGTTAACTTTTTATCGATGACTGACACCATCACACTCCTTGAGAAGACCACCAGCATACACAACAGCTTCAGATGTGTGCTGTGAAGGGGACTGTTGCTAAAACAGAATAGTGCTGGCAGTCTCACCAGCTTAGCAGAACATCTGCCCAATTACTGTCCCAGTGCAGACACTGACAGCAGCTCTCCCCGTGCAGCACACACTGCAGTTACGTGCAGGTGGCACGCTGCTGCTCCCCTTCCTGCTAACTGAGCACCTGCCAGACCACCCCGTAACACACACGTATGGGGAGCAGGAGCTTACCAAAAACAGCCTTCTTACCTCAGCAAGGCTCTGCCTTTTTTCCCCCCTATATTTTAATAGTGTTTTAAAAAATGAATGCACAGAAGTACAAAATAAAAAACAAAGAACAAAGGAGACACAACGTTAAAGAACGTGGAGAAAATAACACGTGGATATTTGAGGCTTTTCTCAATGACATAATTCCAAGAGAATGCTAATCTGTTCTCTATCATAAACCAAAAGCATGTGCTGAACAGAAATACTACAACCTGCAGTCACTTCTTAAAACTGCTGTTTGCCAATCTTAATAAATCAGTATGGTGAAAAGGAAGTACAGAAACATGCAAAAAAGAACAACTTACAGAAATGCTATGTCCAATTCATGATGTCAGGCATTTGGAAGTAAACACACGTACACAAAGCCCCCAGAATTAAAGCCAACATACTTTCTCCTCCTCGAGAGCATTTGTAGTTACCTGTTTTTGTGCTGTTTGGTTTTTAACTATTATTTCAGAAGACCGTTTTCTCGTTATTCATGACACTCAGTTCACGAGCGGGTTCAACATGTCTGCAGGCTTTATTTAGTACATCATTCAAAGCCTGCTGTTAAGTATAAACTGAGAAGGAAAGCTTCCTGCTATACAACCTTGGAGCATCAAGTTAATACAACAAACTTTGTGAAACTCATCTTCACATATGGCCTTAAAAACGATCATAGAATCATAGAATGGCCTGCGTTGAAAAGGACCACAATCATCATGGAGTTTCAACCCCCCTGCTATGTGCAAGGTCACCAATCACCAGACCAGGCTGCCCAGAGCCACATCCAGCCTTGCCTTGAAGATAATAAGATGGTAACATCCCTATTTTACGGATTAGAATAGGGAGCAAAGAATCAAGATCAAAAGTGTTAATTACTTTTAGCACCAATCTTAAGCACCTCCTTTTTGACATACTTTGCTTTACAGAACAGCTCAACTTCAAAGCAGTTTCTGCTCAGATCAGATGGAGCTGTGAACACTCAGTACTTCTACAAAACAAACCCCAGTTCTACCTTGATTATCAGAAATACAGAACAAGCAATTACAGTTCCCATCACAAAAGCAGCTCAAGCAGTTTATACAGTATCCCTTATGAACAGCAGCACCAGAGACCATGAGAAAGAACTGCCTCTGGAAAGCATTCAACTGCATTAACCACAAAACTTCTGTTTTCCTTGAATTCCCTGACTTGGAAACTACCACTCCAGCACAGGAGGCAGCACACAGAACTCATTACAGCACACACTGCACAACCACAGTTCTCTCCAACAGTAGCTGCATCTGCACTGAACAGTGGTGCATCAAGGAAAAGCTAAACCTGTAAATTGCTGGAGCATCACATATAGGTCATATTGTTTTCTAGCTTTGATTATTTGATTTCGCAGATTCCACGATGCTTCTTTAGGTTATATGCAATGCCCTTGACTTAAAAAAAAAAAAAAGAAAAAAACCCATAAAAATAACAAAAAATGCAGGATCTCCATCACACAGCAGCCTACCACAGTTGGCACTTTTACAGCCACAGCTAGTGCAGGAGCTGACCAAGCAACTTGCACAGCAAATATCATCCCTCAGCAGGGAACAGCTGGGGACCACCAGTGGACGTTTACATTTGCCAGTAGCAGCAGAACAGCCATGCTCCTCGCCTCAAGGCCCATTCTGCTCCCCAGGTGGCAGTGCAGAGCAGGTTCCTCGCGCCCCCATTACATTTGGACTATCTGTAACCCCTGCACAACCTGCCTGTCCTCTACACCCCTCTCAGACCTGTCTCCTCATTTCCATCTCTTCATCCCAGTTTCTCTGCTCTGTGCAATCACTGCCCATTCCCAGCCAGGTCAACTTACCCCAGCCACGCTCTCTGCCTGCTGACAGCTCATCTGTATCCCCGGGGTTCTTGCCCAGCCTGTCCTGCTCTCTGGAAACACACTACTCCTTCACTCAGCTCACTGGCTTCAACACCATAGTCCCATTTCTCCCAGTGCATCACTCTTACTCCCACTGACATACTCACCAATACCTCTCTAATGCCTTGTGCCATCATAACTGCCCAGTCTGCCTTTTCCCAAGAACTGCTCACCAGCTGCTCCCAGTTCACTTGCCTTCCCCAGTCTTAGTTGCTCTCCCCGCTTCAGGAGAATTTGGCTGCTTGTCCCAACCAACTCTCCTCTCCACCTGGTCTTTTGCCTTTCTCACGTTCAGCTCAGATTACTCTACGTTAAAAGAATAAGTACCCTCTGAGAAATAGTGAAGTTTTAGCCAGTCCAGAACATCTGGAAAAAAGCTATTTCTGGCAAAGCAATTTCATTTCAGTCACCCATGCTATAGGTTGAAGCATTCATTCACTCAGGTGGTACGCAATGCTGTCAGCACTAGGAGATGCAAGAGCTCTGTGCAGCTCTCTATGGAGGAACGTCACCACCTTGGCTGCTGTGACCCAGCCATTTCTACAAAGCACATGCAAACTCTTCTGTTAGAATTGAAGTCAGGTGAGTTCTCACGGCCATGGTGGCAAGAAAAATCCACTTCTCAAGTTTTACATCTGATCCAATTCACAAGGGGCTACAGTATTTCAGACAAAATGCTTACTAGATTTTAAAACAAATAAACATCACATCTTGGCAGAATCACGGATTTTTCCTTAGTCTTCTACTAAATCACACTTTCTGGAAACACAGGGAAGCTGTCAGCTGGCATGGAACATTTTGGTATGAGCTTGTTTCATTCTGACAAATCAAAAACGTGTTCTCACACAGCTGGGTGGGCAACACAATGCTGCAGCTGCAGCACTGCCACCCAAACACTGAAAACAGCACTGTTGTCCCACCAGCCTGCCAAACATAGAGGCCAACCATCTCCTACAACTGCTGCAACTGTCAATCAATACTCTGTATGAGCAAGCAACAGCCAACCCATCTAGTCAGTTACTAGCTGACAGTCTCCTGAGACACTAGGTCGTGCCCTGGGCAGAGGTAACACCTGATCTGCTTTGTTCTGACCCTGCATCACTTCCTTCCACAACTGCTACCCTAGCTCCATATCCCCCAGATCCTCCAATTAGCACAGCAAAAGACATTTATCACTTTTAAGTGATAAATTTTTTTTAAAGAAAAAAAATCAACTTATCACTAGGCATGTGCTATCAGCATTCACCATCACCTCACCCTGGTCACCACACACCATACAGCACTGGAGTTGCAGTCACGGGGAGTCCGCAGCAGATTTGCAGCAGCTTCATGTTAGCAAGATCAGCACTCTGGGCTGACAGAGCTGTCCATGACTGCAGCAGAAATTCTGCTCCTTACACCCTCATGAAATGAAAGCTGTCCCATAGTGCTGTAGAAGCAAAAGTAACAGACCAGCTCTGCTCTGAATTGTACCAAAAAGCCTGAGGTACGCCCTTAACACTGCAAATACGCTCCAGAACAGTTATATATATATTTTGGCATGGGGAGAGGTGGAAAGGTGTGCAGCCCAGGAGAGAACCCGCCTGATGCAATTTCACATAGTAAAGACCAAAATAACCGGAACAGGTGAAACGTCAAAATGATAATCTGCAAGACAAATAAAGAAGTCTAAACACAGATGAAACTACTGCAACTCCACAACCAGCAATTCAGATGTGCTACCTATGACTGTCACTGTTTTGATTATGATCAAAACATACATAAATGCACACACACCTTTGGTCAAGGACAAAGAGCACACTGCCTCCAACTACAGAAACCTGAGAAATCAGTATGGAGCTCATACTGTTTTAAAGTATTTCATTAAGTTTTAAAATATTTGCTTATTCTATTTAGCTAGCAAAGCTTATTTTATTTAAATGTTAGATAGAAAAAAATATGACTGAATAATGGATGAAGCACACAGGTGACATTTGGTAGAATTCCATTTCTTTCTATCTCTTAAGAAAGCTGCTAATATGTTTTCAGCTTTCTAGATGAAAGCTTTCGTGCTTGTTCCCAAAACATGATTAACTTCCTGAAGACCAGCATGACATATGCAGTTTCAAGTCTGCTTTTTTTTCCTGGAGCACTAAGGTTTTTTGCCAGAAAAAAATCTAAAAATATCTACAAAAGGGAAGCAGAGTTGAAAGTTCTTTACTTAAATTCTAAATAAAATATCCTAATTATTCTTCAATATCATTCAAGTGCTATCATTTTAGCATCATCAGCACAGACTTTGCTCACCAGTTTGGTTATGTTTTCTTTTTAATTTCTACTGAACCATATTTTCTTGGCTAATGCCATTAGGTCCTTTTTTTTTTTGTAATGGTATTTTCCTTACCCAATATATACCAGTTGTTTTTTCAGTAGCTTCAAATTTATTTTTTCTAAGTCCACAGTTTCACCACCACAAAACAACGTTCACCCTGTCACTGTGCTGCGCAGTCATTAACAGAACAGGAGATCGAGCCCCAAACCTGCCTTACAGCTTATTTTATATCATAACAGGAGGTGAAGTTACATGGAAATACCAGGACTCTGACTACCCTTAACTCTGGAAGCAGTGTTATCTTAAAATTGCCACATTCCCCAGTAGGGCTCACAGGCACTGACAGTCAGAAG
The DNA here is from genome assembly GCA_037305975.1 of Chrysolophus pictus. NCBI lineage: Eukaryota > Metazoa > Chordata > Aves > Galliformes > Phasianidae > Chrysolophus > Chrysolophus pictus. The sequence goes on along the minus strand of CM074583.1, from coordinate 8,566,448 downwards.
ATTGCAAGGAAGTGGAAGCAGGCACAGCAGTTACTAATTACTTACTTTTAAAATCTTCAGTGCAATGCTGTGCAGCAGTCAGTCTTACAGACACAAAAGACTGGGACTTCTTCCTCCTTTCACCCTGCCTACACAAGGCTTACTCAGCTTAGAACTGTGTATGTTTCGGTGCAATACAAATACTAAGTCAAACAACTGTTCTCCCAAACTGACAGGGTTTGGTTTTCTTTCCATGTTACTAACATGACATGTTCAAGAACGGGGCCATTAAAACCTAAGATAAAAAAACTCTCACTTTTGGACCTTCTACTTTTGAGAAGAGAGGCTGTACAGAAATGCATCCGTGAGACAGAGAAAATGAGAGCAGGGTGATAAAGTGAAATTCTTACCAAATCCCTGGATTAAATTGGAGTGGAGGTAGGAGGTAGAGGGAAAGAAGCGAACGCGCATGTGATGCTTCTTATTTCATTATGAGATTTGTAAATGCCAATGCAGAGGTGTTTTTTTCCCTCCTCCATACATCAAATTCTATGAATTCTATAAGAATCCATTACTGGTCCCCAGTATGAATGCATCAAGTGATTTTCCTCAGTTGTCTACTCAATGGGGACAAAGAGAGTATTATTCACAGGTAACAAGAGGGACAGTACAAAAGCTGGACTGGGAGGACTTAGTTCATTAAGGGAAGAACTAAAGAATTCATTAAGGTGCCCTGTGAGCCACCACAGCTTTGCAAGCGTTCTCTGATGTGCCAATAATGTCATAACAAATACCCAAGTAAACCAGTTAAGTAGTTTTCCTTGACGTTAACACTAGTTTCAGTGTCATTCAAACCACGGTCATTTACAATTATAAAAAACACGTTCCACCCCTGTTTCTACAAATCACACAGCAGCCAAATGCCCAAACATTCCTCTGGGGGTGCCTCTACATCCTCTTGCAAACTCAGAGCAGCAGTCTAGCAATACTGGAAACTGAAGCACAGCTTGCTTGCTTAATAACACAACATTCTTACCTTAATAACATGACAGGCAGACACTACGCTAGGACGATTTCCACATCATTACCTATTATTTATTTCTCGGGCAATTTTTACAATATTTTGTTCAAAAGACATTGTAACTGATGCCCCACACTTACACTGATATCATCCAAACAGTCTACCAATTCATTTTCTCCATAAGCAATATAAAGACTGAGAGCATTGTGACACCTCATACATATTTAATAATTGCCTGATAGGTTGTCATTAACATCAAACAGCAATCTAAGTTTGCTACATTAAACATGATCCTTGTGTTAAGAGGACAATCATAAAACTGCCTCCAAGATCGAGCTGCTACGAAATACCCACTGACTTGGACAAGGGGTAATGAGGCCAACTGCACCGAAGGAGCCATTATTCACACACTGGATTTAAACAAAAAAAATAAAGTGAAGGGGGAGAAAAAGCTTCAATGGGTCACAAGACCAGACACGCCATAAGGCAATCTCTCACAGAATGCTCATATTAATAACAGTTGTGTCAAAGCTGAACATTCAAAAGAAAGACAAACCTGCCTTTACATTTTATGAAATGTAACCCCACAAAATTAATAATTCATGAGATAAAGCAAAATATCAGATTTGAATATAAATATTAACAGAATACTGTCAACTTGTTTAGAACCAAGTTTTGACTGTCCTGCTGTACAGCTATCAATCTAGAAGGCAACATTCTTCCAGAGTTCAAAGAAAAAGAAATCAGTATGTAAGTCATTAAGAAAGAAAATAACATTCTCCCTTCATGTAGGATCTCAATGAAACAGCAGAACATTGCTCTGTACCCAGACGTTGCTGAGAGAGTAGTAACTGACTGCTGTTATTCATTCCCAGAGTTATGCTGTGTTGACAACAATAATGTTGGTGCACACACAAGAAAGTATACCGAGGGGACACAATAAAACTGAGACTCAATGGAAAAAGGGTAGGGAGGCAGGGGAGATGATTTTCAGATGACAATCGGATAAAAAAGCTGATTAAAACTTAATGTAAGTTTCAGCACATGAAGTTCAAACAACTTGGATAAATGTTCTCAATCAGATGGTGTTTAAGTAGAACGGAATAAAGCACTTAACCCATAATCCACAGCCACTACACATGATTTCAAGCAAATCATGAAATACATTTTCAAAACATTCGTTAGTCTCAAGATAAGTATTTAACAAGACCTAGAAAATGATGTGGTCGTTTCCTTTTCAATCATTACTTTATTTGCTGAAGTGATTGGCAGTCAGAGTTGAAGATAAAGAAGCAACTACTTAACTCCTTTTGACACCAGCCTTTTCTGCTTTCAAGGCTATTATAACGTATAGAAAAATGCAACTGCACCAAAAATCAGGAAAGGCATCAAAATGTACTGCTCAAAAAGGCAGTGACAGTGCTTTTCCTTAGGTTTTTCCTCTCCCCAGCTATAAGTGAAGTCTAGTTACCTGCACTTACATTGTGAGCAACAGCATTAAAAAAAACATACTTCCAAGCAAATCAATATTGGGTATACACACACACAAAAAAGGTCAGTATAACACTCCACTTTTCTTCACATTTCCTGCTATTTTAACCACATTCAACCCAGCAACGATAAACAAAGAACAACCAAAGAATTTCAGCATTAATAAATTTTAGTAATTAAAAAAAGTTAATTCCTACCTTTATCATTCTTGAGAGATCCCCAGCATCAGCTAATTCCAACACTATGTTCAGTTCGTTGTCTTCAATGAACGATGCATAGTATTTAATTACATTTGGATGATTCAGTTGCTAAGAAAGCAGATTTATAATGCACATCTTAGTGCCATGTCTTATCTCTTATGAATCTAACATTCTTATTTAGGCAAAAAAACCACCTAAAATTTACTACAGTAAGACATGAAACATCTGTGCTTATAAGAAGCATTGACAGATAAGCACTTTGCAAGAACATGCAAGACTGCAAGAACGTTGTGGCCATTTTAGGTCGAAGTCACACTGAAAGAAAAACAACTTTTTTAATTGCATCTATGTAATAGCATGCTAAACTCATCCAAAAGTCAAGTCATTTTTTAAAATCACTGTGCACAAGACACTTATCTAGAATATTGTATTTTTAGTAATGTCTACTTGAAAAGTTATATCATTTTCTAGAATTCACTTCTCAATGTTAATTCTCAAAGCAATTAAAGATTCCTGAAGTGAGGCTTATAAAAGCTCTACATAAGTACCAGTGGACACTTTCAAATATATCTGTGAAAAAAAAAAAAAAATGTACTTCAACGATAGCTGCAAGTTTTTATTATTTTAAAACAAATCTTTTACCTTTAGAAGATCTATTTCTTTGATGCAGTCAGCACGGGCTTTGGCATCCATTAAATCAAATATCTGTGCACAAGAGATGAGATACATTTATTAACTGATTAAATAGGACACTGAGTGATCCTTTTTTTTTTGTTTTAACTCACAGGATCTACACTGCAGCTCAAGTTATGCACACATACATGACAAAAGATAATACTGTAATAAGAAATACTCCTAATGCTCTTTGTGTAATTGTTAATAACACACTCCCCAAGTACTGATTTGCTCCTCTACCAATTCTTGTAGCCCCATTGTAGGAAACAGATACATTGAAAGTACAAGTTTCCTGCCAGCTTAGTTGCCACCTCTACTCATCTGCTCAAATACATGGAAATAATTCAGCACCTATCCTTCAAGTCAGTTCTAATCCAGATGTCAGCTTCCTCTCCCATACCTCCCACACGATTATCAGAAACTGATTCTTTCTAAGGCTGAGCTTGCCCTTCTTCCCTAGTCACTTGCTACAGCCTTCCATCTCCATTTTAAAGACAGCATACACTTCTGTTCCCTCAGGATCAAAACTTCACTGTCACCTCCGATTCCTTCTCTTCCATTTCTTGCCCGTCAGCAAAGGAAGAAGTGATTTGAGTTCTGTAATTTGTTTACTACAGTGCTTTTTTCTAAACCCTCATCTGTCACCTTGACTCTTACAGCCTTTTACAGTTCAGCATCTCTGTTCTTCATTTCTTTCCCATCTCCCATCTGCTCCAAATTACTTTGCAATGAATCTCATCTTTACTGTGAACAAAAATTTAAATTAACTGTTAACTGTGCAAGAGGTAATTTTTTTCCTGGCCATTAAGAATGCACATTCTACGTGCTTACTTTTGACCTAAGTTCCTTCTATCTTCACACCTGAAAACTTCCATGTGGTATCTCACGACTAACCCCAGATACAAAGACACAGAGCAACAGTCCTTTGAGTACACAACACGCACACAGAAGCACTACTGAAATGCCAAACCTGGAGATGGAAAAGAAACGGGAGAGAAGGAAAGAAAAGTAAGAAAGCGAATAAAACATCCCACAACTACTTGTATACTGACACCAGGACAGCGGGTAATAAACACTGAGCTGCATGTAACAAGAGCTCCTCCTCAAGGAGGAGGTTCTGAAGGCTATAACAGAAACAGCAGGGTAAGTCACAAGAAAGCAATGCTAACATCAAGAAACGAAGCAACTTCAGATGTAACAGGAAAAGTACTGTATATGAAGTTATAGATACAAGTATTAGAAGATAAACAACACATGGAAAAGGCAGCAGAGTTTACTTATTAAGGTCGGGATCACATCTAGCCAAAGAGGTGAAATCGTCTGCATCTGCTATAGATCTCCACTCTGAATAAAAAAACATCACTCTTTAATCATCTTGAAATACACTAACAATCCTAGCATTTGCTACAGTCGTGAAGGACTGGAATAATTTCCCTAGGAAACTTGTAAATACTAGGGACAGTACATTAACGGTGGGTCACTGGGAAGGCACGAGATCATAAATGGCTTTCCCAGCAAACTAAGAGACTAGCAAAAGGAAAAATGTACACATCTCTCCTCAAAACAACCCATGAAAGTGTACTGGGTAGCAGGGAACGTAAAAGAGGATCAGTACAGGTGCATGTCTTGAAGTTTCACACGTTGGCTAAGTTCTAGATACTGAGTTAAGAGCGTATCTTATGAACAGTGGAGAGATCCAGACGTGAGCATGGAGAACTCAAACACACTGGGGAGCCTAATCAAAGCTGCAAACAGAATTTGGGACTGAAAACCGTACATGAGATCTACTCATAATGCTTAGAGGAATTATTCAAAGCGCAATTTCAAGATTGAAAACCCAAAGATTGTCATTGTGTGAAGAAAAAAAGAAAAAAGGTAGTCTGCATCCACTAATGACTCTCTCAAACAAACTCAATTCCTCATCTGACATTTCTGCTCCTTTTACCATGAGCATGACTCATAAACTCTTCTCAGGGTGCAGAGTACCTCTAAGTAATCAAGCATTATTATCCTCTACTAAGTTTAGTTTGGAAACGCACACTTCAATTTACTGTTCATGAACATAGGATAATCAGCTCTATGCCAAATCTTTGCACGTTGCTATTCAACATTACACGCCCAGACATAACCCCAAAGGACTGTAAGAATCACCTTCTAGAAATGCAGAATTCCGATGTCAGATATTAACTTCCTCTAATGAAAAGACTAAGAACAAGTAAGCAAACAAAAAAAACGCCACCACAACCACGAGCCAGGTTAGCTCACGAGGAGCTTCGCGTGAGCACAACAAAAACCCTCTGCATTTCAACATCAGAAGGTAATTCAGCACTGAAGAACATCTCACACCAAAAAACAGAAGCTCCAGTGAAAGGTTAGAAGCTTAAGAACATCCTTTCAAGCACAAATCAAAACTAACATGAGGCACCTGGTAGGAATCAGAGCACCTGTTCTACAGGAATTGCAGGAGACAGATTACCACACACGAGTATCACTTCTCTCAGCTCAGACTTATTTTCTAACTCTCTTTGAGCTATAGCAGCACACACCCAGCACAAGTGACTGGTCTTCCCTGTACCTGCACTGTTACAGCGAGGTGACTGATTTGCGCAATAAAGATCTAACAAAATCAAAGTGATTAATCTTTGGGGCCATCAGAAAGCATCAGTGACAGGCAGCAATGCTCCCAGCACCATGCAAAGTGGAGACATGCCCGAGGAGGAAGGAGCTGTCAGCCATCCTCCTCCTCCCAGCAAGGAGCTCTGGGCACTTGTGGTGGAGGTCTGAGGAGGTTTGCACAGCGACTGCTGGGAGCCAGCAGTAATTACAGCAGTGCTCACACACGCAGTCTAGCTGGCCAGTAATAAAACCTACTGCATCCTGATTAGATTATCAGGATATTCGTTAGGCTGGCAATAAATACTAACTCTTGACTTCACTGACAACATCAGGATCAGGATAACCCAGGCGTAAGTGTGCTCTCACAAGCCTACACAAATGGCAAAGTGTAACGCAATTGTACCTGAAATTTGTATTTTCACCTCATTTTCATTTTCAAGGACTACGATAAGATTAACATTTCTACAAAGTAACTAACTCTGTTTGCTGTGCAAAAACCTATTAATATGCAGAAGTTGTATTTGATATTTTTCCAACGTATCAGTTTTCACAAAGCATCATTCAAAATGTCATTGTGACAAGGGCTGTACCCTATCGAGCAATTCCTGGGAAATACCTGAAAGCAGTTCAGCAAACAGAGCTGGAGCAATGTGAGAGGACCTCTCCAAGCCTTACCAAAACTGTTCCTTCCACATTCTAGAAGCATCAGCAGTAAGCTGTCAGGAGTAAGCAGTAAGCTGTCAGGAGATCCCAGTACTTACAGAACCACTCGTGATCTATTTTAAGGCACAGAACACAAACTGTTCCCTAGGCAGATGTGTAAACTAAACAAGGCAGCTGCAATACGTGCAATCAGCTTCCTGAATCCACTTCTTGCATGCAGGCTGACACACACACCTACTGCTACTCAAAAGCTCTGTGCAAGGCAGAAGGTTTCACAACAGCCACCAGATGGAAAACATCAAGCCTTAGCTTCTAAGTGCAGACTGTATTTGCTCTATCACCAACTACCAATTTAACTCAACTTCTCAAGTAAAAATGAATGTGTCAGTGTCAATTTCAAATAGCACCGCTTTCAAAACACGGTAAGATGGGAGCCTACTTCACTCCCCCGCTCTAGAAGAGGATTGCTTGCTCCTCCATCACTTCTGCAAGAATTCCTCTCCAGTACTAAGAAAGGTCTTTTTAACCTCACTACTTAAATGACTACTTAACCCGTTTGTTTAAAATTTGGTCTAAAATAAAAATACCTTAAAAGTGTTTCTAAAGCAAAACACAAACATCACAACATCAAACCAACAGACAAATAAGCAAAATAAAGACTCAAATACACATAAAAATTAAGAGAGAATACTGAACAGCAACAACGAGCATTACAGTATTTTGCCACTGCTGTGCTGAGACAATAGCGCTCCATAAAGTGTGAAATTACAAGTGCTTTCCTAAGATTAATTATCTCTAATTCAGGTCTGGAGTAGCAATCCACTGACAACGCACAATGAATAATGAATGTTAGGCACTGGATAAAAGGATGCATTGTTTACATCTCTAACACAGAGGTCTCCGATTTCTGAATGAAAGGGAAGAAAAGGCAGAACAGCGAGAGGCAGAAACGTGACGAATCTGCAATTCTGTTGAAATATGCAGTTTCAGGAGATATTCTGAGTAGCTAAAGTTTATTTTTAAAAATACCACGTTGAGCAAATATAGCCTTACAGTCACTGCCCAAATATTTACATTCTTAAATTACGCTATTTCAAGCAGTTTGTATTTAAGTTCATGCTAGTTTCACAGTTCACATCCCTGTACAGCAAAACCAACTGTCCATTCACAGACTTGCCTGCATCATAATATACTGACAAATCACCGAAAGATAACTGATATGCCATTCTAAGGACAGAGACTTAATCCAACAGCAAAGGAGGGGGGAGACTAGCAAAGATTAACAGACACACAGACCCTTCCACTAGGCTGAAATAGCTGGAGCATCTCACTAAGACCAATACCACTGAGAACGATTGTCAAAGAAGTCAGTCCAGTCTAACGCCCTTGAAGAAAAAGGTAGCATGTCAAGCAGTAGGGAAAATCAAAGTGGAAAAAGTGACTAACTAATTTAACTGATCAAGACTGTATTCTGTGGGACAAAGGCTGGGTTTATAATGCGCCACAGAACCCATCATCTCCTCACTGACTCCCATTTTTGGCATTCTGTAGCATTCTAAAATTTCATTTCCAGTCTTGGCTCTTGAGTATATTTTGTAGGCTCCTGGCTAGAATCAAGACAAAAAGATCAGAGAAAGCAAGAACTGCAGAACATCATCTGTAGAACATCATCTGTAAATCACTGATAGCTGAGTAGGTTTTGTCCTTTAGGACAAGATTTCTTCCAGAACCTAGTAGTTGCTTCCTTCCCTCTACTAAGGGACAGCTGGAGTTCCTCCTGCCCACAGTGTAGCACTGATGATTCTCTCGTCAGGATTATTTACAGTAGTAGTAAACACGTGCTGCTTCCTCATCAGGCATGGCCTGTTCAGTCTACTTTGAACATCACACTAGAAAGTTATCAAGAAGCTCTTCAAATTTAGATTGTTACATTCAAAACGTACCTGCGACTGATCTTCACTGATTTTTCTTTGGTTCAAAGTGTTACTTAAACATTAAAGAAAGTGAAGCAGTAACAATTTGTCTTGCAATTCTAGTTTTACTTTGGTAATACTTCTACAGCATCTCAAATAGGGATCCATTGAAAAGGACAGAACCAAATTACTATATACGCCATCTCCCTAATTATGAAGAGGCCAAGAGCACACCAAGAAATGAAACACATAAGAGTACAACTAGAAGAAAACACAACATTTTGTTTTAAGTTACTAGAAAGCAATTGCAAGTTCGATAGTTTTCACACTGCTACATAATCAGCTGAAAACCAAACCAAGAATACTATTACTCCGTAGCATCTGGACTCAGAAGCAACAACGAATTCCGTGAGAGTGGTTTCTGTCACCATCTGCTTGTCCTTTCTCCCACAGCATGTTACCACCGCATGCTTCTGCGCACACCGAGTTGTACAAATATCCGTTTCGTAGATTAACATTTATATAACATTAATGTAACATTTATCAATATTGTGCATATTGCAGCCAACTAAAATTTTAATAGCAGAAAATAAACATTCTTGTTGGAAAGCTTCATTAAAAATAAATAAATAATAATAAAAACTGGCAGCCTTATTGGAACAAATAGCATCCTGAGATCCAGTAACTCTAAGAAGGGCAAAGTGTAAGTTAGAGCAGAGCTTGTGGGCAAAGACAAACAGAGAGAACCACAGAAAGGGATTAACTACCAACTCAGCCTTGCCAGGAAAATGAAGCAGGGCTGGAGGTGTAAGACTTGCAAAAGTCAGAAATGCAGGCATGCAGTACTTAAGATGTGAGATGAAAAAAGGAAAAAGAATGGGAAAAGTAGGAGATCTGCGCTTTCTCCATCTGTTTTTCGTTTGTTTGCTTTTCTAAACACAAAGTTAAAGGATTTAAGAGATATTGTCTCAATGGGGGAAAAGTGGAAAAACCAAGCACACGTCTGAAATACAGAGAATAGAGTATGTCTCCCCTGACAAAAATAAGGTTTTTTTCCCCCACTTGGTCTATACTAAGCTTCCATTAATGAAACACCAAACAAACAAAGTGCTGTTTTAATTTTTAAAAAGTGACTGAAATTTAAAGCATCATCATCATAGAGTAGACTCAGAGGAAATCCTCTAAAAAGCAATCACTTCTCACTAGAATATCTATTCAGACATATTTCATAACAAATTGACAGTGATTATCTAAAATAGCATTTCTAGGAAAATCTTAAGGAAGGCCACAGAAGCAGAGTAACAAGTTGGTCTCCTGCCCAGATAGAACCCCTTTAGATACCAACTACACAAGCCAACACAGCCATGCCAAACAATCAGTGACACATCTGACCTATCACAAAACATTTGAACTCCTGGTAATAATTGACGATACAGTTAATATTTATTTTTCATCCCCCTACAGGATACCCAAATCACACCTTCTATTCAAGTAACTGTCTTCTACATGGACCCAGTCTTCATATGGAAAGTGATTTTACAGATCACATGGCATCAGCCCTCTTGATGTGCTATTCAGGAACATTTACAGGAAAAACAACAGTTTACATTGGATGCTTATAACTCTAGGATGAAGCCCTTGGAAAGAGCTGCAACACTTGACTCATTTCTTACTAACCACCAATTCTGTTTTTAGATATTGGATGGTTTCTATAGCAGAGAAGCCACAAAGGCTGCGCAGAAAGTAATGCCTTCTATTTTATTGTGTTGGCCCATGCAATGAGAGGCAGCTAGTGGTGGGATGGCAGTAGAGGTCAAACCTTCCCACCAATACTGTTCCCTCTCATTGCCACGTGACAGAAGACAGCAGATGGGCTGTCTCACAATGGCATCTGACGTGGAAGTGCATATGAAACAGAGGTGTGTCACTGAATTCCTCCACATGGGAAAAATTGCACCCCTTGACGTTTATCAATGTTAGTTGACCATTTTATGAAGACCCAACAGTGGATGCAGCAAAGTGAGGTGGTGGATGGTGTGCTTCAGAAGCAGGGCATAGCATGCATGCTGTTGGTCTTCACTAGTGAAAACATAGGTCATGGTGGTGACCGTATTGAAAGGAATGTTTTGTAGCTGAAAATTAGCTCTATGAAGAAGTATTATTGCACTCTCTCCCGTCATTTCCGTGTAAATTGATAGGAGACATTACTTCCAGAGCAATCTACATAGTTCAGTCATCACCTAGGTAAGGACAGCATGATGTCTTCTTCATAGACACATTTTTTTTTCCTGACATGAAAATTCAGCTTTATATACTGACTTGAAATATCTTTAATAGTATACATTATAATGTCTCTGTATTCTTAATGCAAACATTGTTATAAAAATTTCATAGTTAACAGTGAAAGGCTAGATTTTATGACTGTCTTCAAGCACCAAGGCATTCACATCCTCCTTAATTGACATGCTTTTCAAGTCACATTTGACCTTTTCGGTTTTTCATGCACTGAAAATGAAGGAAGAATTAGCCTAATGTTTTAAGACTGTTGATCAAAGTTCTTAGAACATATTTCAGCTTTTGAAGTGGTATATATCTGGCAGTTTTCCCAGAAGGGGGAACCAAGCCTCTTCCCCCCCCCCCCCTCTAAATGACTGCCCATTCTCACCCTGCGTCACAGTTCTGCAAAGCAGAAGAAATCATGGAAATGGAACAGAAAGTCCAGATATGGCAGAGAAATTTACAGCATATGCATTAGCACAGCGAAACAAAAATTATTAAATTCCAAAAAGCACTAGAAAATGGTCTCTGAAACCTGACACGCGTTGTTTTGCAATAAATTAACATAACTAAACGTCCTTCGGGACTGATCGCAACCCTCCCTCAAGTAATA